>OX031008.1:133100491-143100491 GCA_943735925.1 Pollenia amentaria
AATAATAAATAATTAAATAATAAATAATAAATAATAAAATAATAAATAATAAATAATAAATAATAAATAATAAATAATAAATAATAAATAATAAATAATAAATAATAAATAATAAATAATAAATAATAAATAATAAATAATAAATAATAAATAATAAATAATAAATAATAAAATAATAAATAATAAATAATAAATAATAAATAATAAATAATAAATAATAAATAATAATAATAAATAATAAATAATAATAAATAATAAATAATAAATAATAAATAATAAATAATAAATAATAAATAATAAATAATAAATAATAAATAATAAATAATAAATAATAAATAATAAATAATAAATAATAAATAATAAATAATAAATAATAAATAATAAATAATAAATAATAAATAATAAATAATAACAAATTAGTACATATTAGAGTATTCAATTATGAATTTTCGTTTTGTTTAAGTAAGGAATTAATCGATATTTGAATTTTAAAATGGCTTGATTAATCGAATAAGTGTTTTAAGTTGTTCGAATTAGTCCAATAATTCGATAATTCAAATAATTTTATCCAATGGGAAAAAACATCCGTCTCTATTTGAATTGATACATTTATTATTTCAATAAACAGAAAAATAAACAATTAAATAACAATTCAGTTGTATTTCGTTTACAAATAACTTCAAAACTAAGAAAAGAAAAAGAAAAATAATAAAGCACAAAATTTACTTAAAACAACTGTGGCCTCGAGCTTGTTAATTAAAATCTAAAGAATTGAAAATTTAAAGGTAGAATAAAAATAATAATATTTTAATAATCCCCTTTTAATTTCCTTTATTTTAAAGTTCTACTCTTTATGTTTAGTTAATTTATTTTTTATCGTATTACTAATTGAAGCCAAAATCCGACACATCGCTTTCAAACAAGGACAGTAAGGTTTTTAGGACGAATCTAACGATATCTCAAATGTAAAAACCCAGCCGATTGGAAGAAACGAGGTATGTGATACAGAAAATGACAGTCGGGTCAAAACTAGTAACTCATAAACTGACAGTAGTGCATGGTTTAAAAATTTTTTTCTTGCGAGTAATGTCAAACTAAATATAGAAAATGTGCTATTTAATCTTCAAATAGCTAACGTTTATCACTATATACATAACTTGTCTCAACCAATTTATTTTTAATGTATTTAATCAGTTAGGAATCTTAAAAAAGTATTTTTACATTAAAAAAAGTAGAATATTCTAAGAAATTAATTTTAATCGATTAATTGACATAAATTGTTGGAGTTATTCGTTAATAGAACAACGATTTATCGAGTACATCTTGTATATATTCATTTAAAAAACCGCTAACAATAAAAAATGGCAAATACCAAAAATATTAACAAAATTAAAAAAAAGAACACAAAAATTTTACAATATCAAAAAATATATAATAAATTCTATAATTTCTTAAGTTTCTTTTTAATAAAAAATAATCATAATAAACATTCCTATCAAATGAATCATTTATTATTTGTTTGTTATAATATCTCAATATAATGGTTTTCTTACTTACCCTTAATATCATTATATTTATTTTGCACAATTTCAAAACCTGTTTGAGCATATTTAATGGCTTCTTCTTCATTAAGAAATTCTTTAAAACGAGCATCTTTGTGTTGTTTTAAAACTTTTAACGCTTCCTTTTTATTTTCAAACACAAACTCACAAATATCTGAAAACAAAATAAACAATTTTTTAAATTTGAAAATAAAAAACCAACAAAAACATGAATTATATAAAAAAAAGAATTTATGTAGATCAATTAAAAATGACTACGAAGTGTCTATAGAAGTAATTTTTTTATTAAAAAGTAAAATAAAACAACAATTCAGACGTTTTGTCTAGCATCCACTATATTGTTCATTGCCATTCTTCAAACTCAAGGTCTGTTCACGCTTTTAAAATATTTGACGAAAATATTCAAAAACGTGACCACTATTCTGATCTACTTTTAATTTTCTTTTATTTTTTTTTTATATTAGAAATATTTTCTTATATCAGAATTACATACATTCTTCAACATATATAAACTGTTAAAAAAATAAATTAACTATAATATACCGTTAGCTGATATTCCAATAGTGCTATCTGCAATTTTTCGAAAATGTGTTTTTTATAGAAACGAGTTCTGTCATTAAAATTTGAAAAAAAAAATTCCAAAACTTTTTTTTTTTTATTAAATATATTTTTTTTTTGGTTATATATTATATGAACCAGGGACCCTCGAGATAGATATTTTGATAAAAGACCGAATCAAACACTACTTAATGTGTGATCATCTTGAAGATTATCTGCAACCAACGAGCGTTTGTGTTGAAGAGCTAAATCGAAACTAAGTACTTTCATCTATATCTTCTCCACCTAGATTTTCAATATCAGAAAGCCAATATTATAAATCCTCGCCGCTGGCGATTACAACACTAAACATACCTTCTTGGGGTCACGACTTATAACACCAAAGGTTCGTGTTGTGTATAATAATGGGTGATTCAAGATACACTTTTTTCAATAGCCTTTTTTTGACAGATCTTGTGTGAGTCGTGTCATGCTGTCATGTTATTTTTGTTTAGTATTGTTTGGCATTTCATAATGAAAAGACTTACGCCTGAACAACGTTTACAAATTGTTCAACTTTATTACGAAAATTCACGTTCTGTGAGGAATGTGTTTCGTGCACTTCGCTCTACTTATGATCAACATAATCGGCCTACTGAGCCTACTATTCGCAACACCATCACCCATTTTGAGACCCAGCATTCATTATTGGATAATATTCAACCGATAGACCACGTCCAGCACGCTGTGAAAATATAGCGGCCATAGCTGAGAGTGTACACGAAGACCGTGGAGAGTCAACTCGGACTGACGTATGGAACGACTTGGCGTATTTTACGTCGAGATCTTAAATTGAAAGCGTACAAAATACAGCTTGTGCAACAACTGAAGCCGCTCGACCTTCCCAAGCGACATCGCTTCGCTCTATGGGCTCTTGAAAAGTTCCAAGAAGATCCGACGTTTTCGAGGTAAATTTTGTTCAGCGATGAGGCCCATTTCTGGCTCAATGGGTATGTAAACAAACAAAATTGCCGCATTTGGGACGAAGAGCAACCTGAAAAGATTCAAGAACTGCCACTCATCCAGAAATAATAACGGTTTGGTATGGTTTGTGGTCCGGTGAAATCATCAGTCCATATTTCTTTAAAAATCATGCCGGTGCGAACGTAACCGTCAATGGCGACCGTTATCGTGCCATGATAACCGACTATTTGATGCCTGAAATTGAAACTCCTGATCTCGGCGACATTTGGTTTCAGCAAGACGGCGCCACTTCCCACACATCGCATCAATCAATGGATTTATTGAGAGAACACTGCGGTGAGCACATAATTTCACTTTTTGGGCCGGTCGATTGGATAACAAGATCGTGTGATATCACACCGTTCGACTTTTTCTTGTGGGGATATGTAAAGTCTTAAGTTTATGCGGACAAACCCGCTTCGATTCAGGCCTGGGAGGAAAACATCACGCGTGTCATTCGCCAGTTACCAGTCGAAATGCTCGAACGAGTCATCGAAAATTGGGCTAAACGGATGCACCATATGCGACGTAGCAACGGCCAACATTTGATAGAATTAATCTTAAAAAAATAAATGCCAAAGAATGTTCTTTCAAATGATAATAAACATTCCCCATTAAATTTGAATTTTCTGTGTTTTTTTTCTAAAAAAAAGGTAGGGAACCTCAAAATGGATCACGCTATATATGAAGATTCAATAAATAAATACTCAAAAACAAAATATTGTATTGTGCTATATAACACACACGTTTTTTTTTTTTTTTTTTTTTTTTTTGTAAAAAAAAGGGCTATCTGCATAAAAAATATTTATGTATATAATAAATTGATAAAAATTGGTTTTACAAAGTAGACATATTATACATCAAAGGGTTGGGAATTGTGTTTAGATTCCAAAAATTAAATAATTTTAAGATTCATTGAAGACATTTGGCAAAAAAGTGCAAAAAATGTATTTATGAGTTTTTGTCAATAATATACATTTTTATTTATTCCATAAAATCTTTATAAGCTAATATTATTAAATGAAATTTTACTAGTAAATAGATTTATGCTTAAGAATAAAAACCGCCTTCATTTTTTTAAACTTATAAAACGAATGCTACAATGCCCAAAAACAGCCGAAATTCCCCAATATTATGGCTACCAAGCCAGGAGGAGGTCAGGATTCCTATTGCACAAATTTTATAAACACGTTGGGTCATACAAGCTGTGCTTAACATTTTTTATTCTTGCTTTCCATATGTCGCTAAACATCTTTTTTTTTATTTATTTTTTTTTTTTCTATAAATAAAAGAGATCATTTTTTAGATCAGCATTGCAAAAAATCGACTTTTTCAGAATTTTAAATTCAAATGCATAAAACTTTTTATTTATAAAAGATTTTTTCACAATATGCAAAATGTAGAATATCAATTGATTTGCTGGTATTTAAAAAAAATTATTATTTACATTAATGGGTCAATTACGGATGGCGACGCAACTGAAGTTGAGTTGCCAACGGCGAAATTAAGCTACGCCGCTTATGTTAAAATATACAAAATTTGTTTTATTTTTATATTTTAACATGAGCAGTGTTGCCTAATTTCGCTGCTGGCAACTCAACTTCAGTTCAGTTGCCATACGTAATTGACCCATTAATGTAAATAACAACATAATAATATGGTTTATGGGCACAAACACTTTTCCATAAAGAAGTTTGTTTGGGGGTTAAATGAAATTATGAACTGATTCTCGCCAGTTTTAAAGAGCTTCGTCCTTTGTTAAACGTAGAAACGTATGAAACCAATTTCATCAAATTATCTTTAAAATTGGACCTGTAATTTGCGTACAAGGTAGTGATGCCAATATTAGGGAACTTTCTTTATTTGTAGGGAAATTTAAAGCGTAGGGAAAAAGGGACAGATTTTTTATTTTAAGGCAAATGGTGGGAATTTTCAAAATATTATATCATTTTCAATATATTGTGTAAAAATACGTAAATATTAGTATTATTTTCATTTAAAAATTTAAATTTTTCATATACAATAGTTTTTAAGTACAAATGTAGTATTTTACTACGAGTCTGAACAGCCTGTCAATCATCAAAAAGTGCCAAAACCATGAACGTATATATTAGGGGGTGTCGAATATACGTGTTCACATTTGCGAACTATTCGCTACTATGCATTCGCACTCACGTTCGCTAAAATGTATGCGAATTTTAAGAGAAATTTTAATGAATGAAATTTCTACATAGTCGAGAAAAACAATCACACCTTTTAAACTAAGAGAAATAAAATCATACAATTTTAAATTTTTGAAAAAATTTAATAAAAACTTTTAACGATGTGGAAGAATAAGGAATTTTTTTATATTTTTGTTTAGTGGACCTGAAGTAAATATTTTTTTAAAACTCTACAGAGCCTTCCCTTTTGTTTGGTACCGAGTTTGCTAAAAAAAATATTAGATACATAGATTAAAAAAATTATTTAAAATAAGTATTCTTGAAATCTATTAAGTCCTTTAAAAGGGACAAAAGATGAGGAAATGATAATGACACACGCATTTTGACTTAGTTTTGACTCTAGATTGAAGTGGCGTTTCTGCCAAAAAGAAAAAATTTAAGTTGTCACACAGTGTTTTTTTAATTAAAAGGAAATTTTTTGTAGACACGGAAGGATTTTTTTGAAATTTCTATTGGCATCACTGGTACAATGTAACATAAACAGACAACCAGCCATACGAACGAACATCGTTAGATCGACTCAGAAAGTGACACTAAGTAGATCTGAGTCGATAGGTTACTAAAAGGTGGTTGGACCAATATTTCATAGTGTTAAACATATCAGCACAAACGCATAATTCCTTCTCCACTATTTTTATGTGGTTCAGTGTTGCCAAGAGAAGAATAAAAAATGTGACGATTTTCTTTCAAAAATTTACGTTTATCGTTAAAAGTTACATTTTGAAATATTCCTTGAATAAGTAGTAAAATTATATGATTTATATAAAGTTTACATTTTCATTCCATATTTAATTAGTAATAACAAGTCAACAATTTTATTTATTGAACAAAAACAAAACGTTTGAAAACAGTGTTCAGTCTATATAAGTTTTCCACCACCTTGGATAACGATCTTGCAGCGATGTGGTGGCTGAGTCTAGGCTGTGGTTTGTATTTCAAGTACAGGTAACGCCACAAGCGGCGCCTGAGTTTGAGATACGGAACCTAAAAGCCTTGACGACGAAAGGTTATCCACCCCTAAACCGAGGTGTCATGCGACCCGTGCCTATCGGTCTGGTTTGCAGTCAGGGGTTACCGACTGTATTATCACGGAGCTTTGCTGATACCTGGGCACCTCAGCAAATAGACCACGCCCTTACCACGTTACTGGGGGCTATGACGTGGCGGACTTTCAACTCCCCTACACTCGTGGGACTTTTAATTAACAAATCTAAACAACAACAACAAAAACAAACAACGGAAACTGATGACGGACAGGCGAGATTAAGGACAACGATTGACAGTAAAACGACAAAGCCAGGGACTGTAACAGTCCCGGCGACCAAGGAAGATCGGCCTAGGCTGATCGGAAATGGTAAGGCAGCTCGACCAGAAGGCGGCTGCTCTAAAACCTGCGGTGGGGTGCCTCTGTGCTTCAATCCAAGCACCTCCAAAGCCGCTTCTGCCCTTTCCGTCTCTGGAACGGATAAAACCCCTGCTTCGGGTGCTGCTAAGTTGGGAATGACAAAGTCGCCCAAAATTGCAGCTTCCCATGTGCCCATTGTGCAAGGAGGGATGGCGATGATAACATCCAATCCCAAGGTTGCACCTCCCCACGCCAAATTCGGCGACCGTAAAAAGTCCCCAAGGCACAAAAACCCTACAAAGAGGGCATCGAACACAAGGCGTGCCGCCTTGCGTTTCATTGGGCTTCTAGGCTCCAAAAAAGCTGAAGAGCTTTCCAGTGAACAAACAGCTTCACTGGCATGGGCAAGAGCCCACATAGCTGGGCTGCCAAGTGCTACTCCTCCAGTCCCTGCGAAGGTGACAATGCCTAAACGGCAACGTAGCTGCAGCCGCGAAACAGCAACCAGGGACGAAACGTCCCAAGATTGCGCCGAAATCGATAAATAGGTCTTTCAGCGAGGTGGCCAAAGGTCACCTTGTACGGGCTGTTATCGATAGAGGTGTGGATAATGGTGCCATCTCCCATACCAAGTGGGACCTGGTTAAGCAAAAATTAATGGGGGTGTTCTGGACGATCCTTAGGGAGAATCCAGGGCCACCCCCTCAATGCGATGATGCTGGCTGGTTCCAGGGTCACGTGAAGTTGATGGCTTGTGCTGATGAGCGCTCAGCGCTGCTTCTGAAGCGGGCCATCCAAATGCTAGGAGAGGTCTGGGAAGGTATTGATGTGGTATTGGTTGATGAGATACCACGGAGACCTAGATCGACTGTCATCATCCCTGCCGAACCATCGGAACCTGAGGAGATCTTGAAGATCATTCAGTGCTGCAACCCTCAACTTCCCACGCAGGATTGGAAAGTTGTAAAGGTTTCGGCTGCTGAAGGGTCCTCGAGGACGGCGATTGTGGTGTTAAACCAGCAATCCTTGGAACCACTGAGGGAGAGACAGGGTAAGATCTACTATGGTTTTAGTACGATCTTGCTCCGTGTCTACCGAAGTGATAACAAGGGCAATCCGGCTCCTTCGGTTAGTGAGGCCAAGCAGCCTGAAGAGGGCTTGTCTGGTGACGATGCCGTAAGTTCAGGTGACACAGAGGACACCCAGTCTATCTCTGGATTGGTGTCTGTCTTTGGGCACCTGGGTGATATGGTTGATGAGGACGTACTTCTGGAATCAGACCAGGAGGACGTCAACATCACAGTGGTCGCCAATATGGATAATGGTGAAGGTCCTGCAAATCAACCTCCACCACTCTAAAGCAGCATCTGGTGCATTGCTCCTCCGTGTGGTAGAAAAAGGGGAGGAGCTCGTGATGGTCCAAGAACCCTGGATTCATAAGGATCGGGTTTGCGGACTCAATCTCAAAGGCTATAAGCTTCTGTTTGCGAAAGGTACAGGTAACATAAGATCTTGTGTCTTAGCTAAAAATTCGTTGAATATCTTCATTCTCTCTGATTACAGTGATGAAGACACCACAACAGTTGCCATCGAGACACAGGATGGTATAATCTGGATGGTCTCGGGATAGGACCCACCCAATCGGCTCATCCGTGACGCAGTAACGAAGGCAGCAGGCACTGGAACGCCTATTATAATATGTGCCGATGCTAATGCGCACCACACTATATGGGGTAGCACGAATACGAATATTAGAGGTGAGTCACTATTTTCCTTTATTATTAATTATAATTTAGGAATAGTAAATAGGGGCCGTGAGCCAACGTTTGTTGTAGCAAATAGGTGTGAGGTTCTTGATGTCACGCTGGTTAGCATTGACCACATTGACATGATCGAAAATTGGATGGTTTCTAATGATTGTTCACTTTCTGATCATAGATATGTGGAATTTAGTCTGGTACTTAGATCTGTAGGGTCGAGTGTTATGTTGAATAGGAAACGAACGAATTGGGGGATTCATTCATCCTCTCTGGTTCGGTCTCTATCTGATCCTCCCCGGGTTGATGATATAGGGGGGATCGATGCGGCAGTGGGTCTGCTTACAGACTCACTGCAGTTAGCGACTTCCTTGGCGTGCAAGCCAAGGATGTATAGGGGCAGGGATCGTCCACCGTGGTGGGATCCTGATATTGCGCAGGCAAGAAGAGACTGTCGTAGGTTGTTCAATATGGCTAAGCGCCATGGTAATTGGGCGGAGTACAAGTCTTCACTGAATAGATTCAGGAACTTGGTTAGATCGGCGAAAAGGAGTGCTTAGAGGAACTTCTGCAGCGGCGTGGAAGGATCCTCTGAGACAAACCGTTTACGTAAGATAATGGCCTCGAGCCCTGTTGTCCCGACCTATATCCGTAAATCGGACGGTTGCTGGACTACTACTAGTCAGGAAACACTCGAGGTGTTAATTGACACTCACTTTCCTGGAAACTCCCAAGGGAGCTTGCGGGATCAGGTTTGTGAGTCGATGCCCGGTCCTCTGTCCGTCCCAATGGACTACGACAGGATTAAATGGGCTGTCGACAGCTTTGACCCGTACAAATCTCCGGGTATGGATGGTATAATTCCGGCGGACCTGCAGAAGAATTCGACTGTGATAATACCCTGGCTGATGGCTATATACAGGGGATGCGTTAGATTTTCGTATGTACCTGTGAGCTGGACCTTGTGTAGAGTTGTCTTCATCCCCAAGGGAGGGAAGACTTCTCACACTGAGGCGAAGGATTACAGACCGATTAGTCTTGGATCCTTTCTTCTTAAGACTCTTGAAAGAGTTATCGACATTCACTTAAGGATGACCATCCCAAAGTGTTTACTCTCGACCTCTCAGCATGCCTACACAAAGGGTAGGTCTGTTGAGACGGCTCTTCACTCACTAGTTGGAACTATTGAGAGATCACTCGAATTCAAGGAGTGTGCTCTGGTGGCCTTTCTCGACATTGAAGGGGCCTTTAATAATGTCAACCCGGATTCTATCGTTGCATCCATGAGGAGTCTGGGGGTTGATGACGGTATATGTAGATTTGTGGATAATCTACTCAGGAACAGGGTCATCTGTTCCACGATAGGTGAAACCAGCGTTCAGAGGCTGGTAAACAGGGGTACTCCCCAAGGAGGAGTACTATCCCCACTATTGTGGAACCTGACTATGAATACCATGTTAACGAAAATGGACGACATGAGGTTTAAAACTGTGGCGTACGCTGGCGATGTTGCAGTGGCCATCACGGGGAAGCATTTGAATATAATGTCTCAGTGTATGGAGGCTGCACTAAAGGTACTTAGCACCTGGAGCGTATCATGCGGCCTGGGTGTTAATCCGTCTAAGACGGAACTGGTACTCTTCACGAGGAAGTATAGGACTGAGGCCATGAGACTTCCGAGGCTAAATGGGACTGAACTTAAGGTCTCTTATAGCGCCAAGTATCTTGGCGTAATCTTGGACAGTAAGCTGTCATGGGGGCTGAACATCCGGACGAGGATGGAAAAGGCAATTGTTGCTATATATGCGTGCAGAGGTGCAATCGGCAAGAACTGGGGCATGGGCCCGAGATGTGTCAATTTGATCTTTGAAGCTGTAGTAAAGCCGACTCTGTATTACGGTGTTATCGTATGGTGGACTGCGCTGGGCAAGGGCAGGAACCGTACGATGCTTGAGAAGGTTCACAGACTGGCCGCATTGATGATCACAGGATCAATGCGCTCCACTCCCACCAGGGCGCTGTTTACAATGCTAAACTGGCTGCCGGTGGACATCATGGCCAGACAGATGGCTCTTTGTTCGGCGATTCGGTTGAACGCGGCACACGGCTGGTCGAGCCGGGACTATGGACACTCCAGCATAATGGGATACTCGATTGTCCCTGAGGGAGTGGACTACTGCACCCCGGAGCCTTTCTTTAGTGAGAGGTATGCGACACATATAGCGCACGAAAGTGCTCCGTTGGTAATGGGCTCCTTCCATGGACCAGCCCTGGGGGTTTACACTGATGGTTCAAGGAAGGGGGAAAGAGTTGGCGGAGGTTTCTACATAGAGGAACTGGGCGTAAGTCTCCTTTCGCCTGCCGGATGGATGTAGTGTCCTGCAGGCGGAAATCTCGGCTATAAAGCGGGCAGCCAACTGGCTAAAGTATTATCGCGTATCGGGAGATATACGTATATTTACTGATAGCAAGGCTGCCATTGCCTCTCTTGCGGGTGTCTATACGACATCTAGGTTAACTGTGGAATGCCGGATGTCTTTGAATGAGATTGCTGAACATTCAGAGTTAACGCTTATATGGATACCAGGGCACTCAAACTGCCCGGGAAACCAAATCAGGACCGTGGTGTCGGTCATAACTGGACACTGGCCTGTTGGGACTCATGCTAGAAGAATGGGTCTGGTATTCAATGACTACTGTAGAAGTTGTCATGATGAGGAGGAAGAGGAAACTGTGCTTCACTTTCTCTGTCAATGCCCTGGGCTGCGGGGCATCAGGGGAAAATACCTGGGAGAACCGGTGTTTTCCTGTTTGGAGGATCTATCGGAAATAGAACTAAAATTGCTTATTCTCTTCATTAGGAAGACGAATTGGCTCAACACTGCAGTGACGCCATCTGAGTAACTGCTCTCTGGGATGGGCATTGGCGCTGGGTATCACAAAGGGACCGCTATAGGACCCAAGTGAGCTGTCTCTTGATGGCTGCCCATGGAACCTAACCTAACCTAACCTATATAAGTTTGAGTTTGCTAAATATTCTCCCCACACACGCATTGGAAAGTAGAAGTGTAAAAGTTAAACATATTGCTTTTATTAATTTTTAGATAATGGTTCGTTCGCAGTATTTCTAAAGCACCTATTACAAGGCAATGGCAATACAGTTTGGTATGAGAGAGACAGTGTTAATATCAAAAATTCTTGAAACCCATCATGCCAAACTGACTTTTACTATGTACTATTTTAATGATTTTAAAAATTTGAGACTTATTTGTTTTACAACTTCAATATAAAATGAGTGACAATTTTTTTTTTATGTATGTATGTACATTAGGGTTGCCAGTCGGGCTTGTTTTGGCTGGATTGTCCAGCTTTTTAATGGCCTGTCCAGTTTCAAGCTAAAAAAAATTTGTCCAGCTAAAAAAATAATTTTTTTTATTAATTTGCTATAACTTTTTTACTTCAAAGTACAAAAATATCTGGTAGCTTTTTTTTGTTTTGTTTGCGTCTTTTTGGTATGATTTTTTGTTTTCGTTATTTAATTTTAATTCTTAAATACATATCGCTCATTTGCTGGAAAAATTCATAATTGAAGTTTTCAATTTGCAAAGAAGTAAGTCAATGGGAAAATGATATTTCTCTCAAGAGCTGAATATGCAAGATTTTTACATTAATTTTTTACTTAAGATAAATATAGGAGCGATAATTAATTCTACATTAAAATAAGAAACTAATTTTTTGAGTTCTGACGTTGTTCCAGCAAATGAGAGGTATGTAGATATATAGTACATATGAATGAACTGAAAAAATTAAAGTTTAGTTATATTTTGTTATGTTAGTATTGTAGTACAGTATTAAACAAACAATGTAATAATATTAATGTCATACTCGTACATATGGGTATTTTTTAATAAAATTGTTTGTACAATAAACAAGTAACTTTTCGTGAAAATTTTACTTCAAAATGTCCAGCTTTTTTTTTAATATCCAGCTTTTTTAATTCTCATGTCCAGCTTTTTGATAATCTGGATCTGGCAACCCTAATGTACATCCATATAAATATCATCCGGAATTTGTTTTAAATTTAAAAGCGGCGTTTGAGGAGCTAAGACTCTTAGATAAATTTTTTAAAAAGGTAAAAGGTAATTGAGTAACCTTTTATTTTTATCTTTATTAAAGAATTAATTAATTTTTTCAAAATATTACTTCGTTCTGTGCCATGTACCAAAAATTAAGAAAATTTGGCCAAATATAAATAAATTATACATGTTACGTCAGGCCTTCAAAAGTTACGAAAAAATTAACAATTGCAACAACACGGCATCACTGGTGTGGGTATATACGAAATGAGGAGTAAGTTTATTTGTTCCGTAATTACGCGCAAACGGCTAAATAGATTTTGATAAAATTTTGGTACTAAGAGAATATTATAGCGAAATTACTTAATGCTATATTTTCCGGAGTTTTAGGTCATCCTAAATCAAAAATTTTTAGAATGAATTTCCACAACCAAGTCGGCATGTCACAAAAAATGACATTTTGAAAAACTGCCGTTTGGTGGGTAAAAATGGGAATTTTAGGTACATTTTGTTCAACCACATTTAGACAACAAAATTTATAAAGTTTATTTATTTTTATGCCTTAACTATCACCAGGGACATAAATTTAAAAATTTTTAACTAAAAAGTAAACTCGATTTTTTCATAATAATTTTGTGCACACTTGAAACCTGTTCTTTAGCATAATGGCAGCAAACAAAGTATATTTGAGTGCAGTAAGTAGGCGAACTATGAGACAAAATAAGTAAAAAGGGGTAATTTGCTTAAAATCCTATGTAAAACACGGAAACTTAAATTTGACATAAAACAATCAAGAGTGCTTAAACTGAGCTCACATTTGGCTTTAGCATGCGAAAAACATAATAATCAGTAAGAACGGTTTAAAAAAACGTTTTCAATGTAATAAACCCTTAAGTGTATACCTGGGCTTGGCCAGCCATTTTTAAACTTTCTCTTAATATTTTACCAAAAAGAATCGATATACACTCCTAGTAGAGATGAGCGATCCCGTGATTTTTAAAGATCATCGTGATTAGTGAATGTGATTTAAAAATCACTGTTCCTTTAAACTGTGATTTTGATCACGGTTTATCAGTTTTCTGTTCTTTTAAAGCAATTGCGGCCAAGCTATATGTACAATGCGGGAGCTTTTGCAAGAGCTTTTGTAAGCACTTTACAAAGAAACAACAACAAATTGTAAGAGCTTTCATATCTGTTTACTTTCATATACATACATACTTGAACAAATAAATTTTGGCATAAAAAAATTCTAATAAGATAGAAGAGAGAATGAAAGGAACAGCAATATCATTCGACATTTCATTCAAAAAAAGCTATTACCCACACAAACAGTGAAATATCATAAATTTGTATATGTAACAAAATACAAAAAGAGCGACTTAGAAAGTACCTGTTACTTGACAAATTTGGTCACAACTGTGATTCGTGATTTTTCAGTAACAGTGATTAAATCACAGGTACGGAAATATCGCTCATCTCTAACTCCTAGTTTCTTATGAATTCCTCAATTAAGGTGTTCTGAGTGGTACTGGCAGCTGAGTACTTTTTTAGTTTATTTAAAAAGATTTGGCTGAAGAAAGTGATAAAAGTATTATATTTATTCTACAACACTACATTATAATAAAAAAAACACATAGAGCGGCTTAATTTATGCAAAGTTTTTCTCGTGGTAGCGAAGGAAGTGTTGCTGTACTTAGTTTAGCCAATAATCGCTTGAGGTTAAATAAAGTGTCATACGAGGTCGGATCAATAAGTCTGTGGCTTTTCGAACTTCCTCCGTAGTTATATGAAATGCAACACTGCTCCCATCAAGTACCACCTGTTAATAGACTACTGTCAAGTTTTGAGCAAGTTCAGTCATTTACTTTGCGTTTAACAGCTGTTCAAAACATACAACCTCGAGAATTTTTTTTAAAATGGAAAAAAGTGAATTTAGAGTGCTCATTAAACATTATTTTTTGCGAATAAAAATCGTCAATCAAACCAAGGAAAAGCTTGATCAATACTATGGGACTCTGCACCATCGATTTCAATGTGTGGTTTACTGACTTTCGTTGTGGTCGCACAAGTACAAATGACGCTGAACGTTCTGGACGGCCAATTAAAGTCAATACACCCGAAAATGTCAAAAAAAATTAACGATATGGTGTTGGCCGATCGAAGAGTAAAAGTGCGTGAGATTGTTGATGCCAAAATAGGCATTTAATATGGTAGTGTGGTTTCGATTTTAAATGATCAGCTGGGTTTAAGAAAGCTGTCTGCAAGATGGGTGCTGCGTTTGCTCTCAATTGACCATAAACGTAATCGTGTGACAACTTCAAAGGATTGTTTGGAGTTGTTTAACAGCAATTCGAATGAGTTTTTGCGGCATTTTGTAAGTTTGTCGGCCAATAAGGTGATGGCAACAGTTTTTGGGATGCACGCGGGAAAACAATAAACGGCGAATATTACGCCAACTTATTGGACCGATTTAACGAGGATTTCAAATAAACGACCCCATATGGCCAAGAAAAAAGCTCTTTTTCATCAAGATAATGCACGGGTGCACACGTCTGCAGTCTCAATGCCAAAATTACATGAATTGGACTACGAATTGGTACCTCATCCGACATATTCTCCGGATTTAGCACCCAGTGGCTATTTCCTATTTCCGAACCTAAAGAAATGGCTCGGTGGAAAGAGATTTAGCTCCAACGATGAAATTATTGGTCAAACAAATGCCTATTTTATGGACCTCAAAAAATCCAATTTTTTGGAAGGGATACACAAATTGGAGAAACGTTGGACTAAGTGTATTGAGCTAAAAGGAGATTATGTTGAAAAAAAAAATTTTTTTTTGTAAAAAAAACTGTGTATCATTCAAAAAGTCACGGAGTTATTGATCCGCCCTCGTATTATAGTCATATTTATTTGTCTACTATGTTTGTTTTATTTCAACAAGGGACCTTTTATTACCAATCCTAACGGGAAATATTACAAAAGGTTTTAACCAATTCATTGTTGCCTAAAAACTGACGAAAATCTTATTTATTTTATTTTAAGGCCGTTTTCACTGCTTTAGTAACCATGCATCTTGGTAATGTATATGCAGAATTAAATAAAATAAGGTTTAATAGTTTCACTTGCGAAGTGTTTGTTTTAAGAATAATTTTTGTACCGCAAAAAATGTAGGGACTTCCAAGGGTTAAATGGTAAACCGATAAACTTTCTCACACAAAAAAAAAACTATTTTGGGTTAGAAAAAGCAAAACAATCAAGGCGTTATCACCAAAGAGGAGGAAGGTGAAGGCGATAACTTGTATGGAAACAAATTATACTGAGATTTTTCCGGTAATATAGAAATTGTTACTAACAGACATACCACTAACATCGAAGATCGATGGAGCAGCGCTGACGATGTACCCCTTAAGTTATTCGCGTCATCTTCACGGAATGTGCTAAAAAGAAAAATATATGAAACAAGTACTGAGTTGCATAATTGGAGATAATGTGCAAAAATTTATTGAAGAACGACGGGCTTTTGTTTCTGATGAACGCTTTTTGATGGCCAAGTGCTAAAGCTTATCCCAACGCAGAGCACAATATACTGACATACATTGAACAAAACCAAAACGAGGTACTTGTTTACGATATATAGCACGGACGTATCTGAGCGACAAGAAAAAATAGTTAAATTAGACAATCGTCCTATTGAATTGACGAAGAAGCAGAAAAACGAATGATCACAACCCCCAAAATATACAAGTCAAAATTAGATGTGCTATCTTCTCAAATCTAGTAAAAACTCCATGAGACAACTGCCAGAAAACTCTTTGTTTGAAAAGATGATTTTTTGCTAATTATGACTCCTAAGTGCCCTTGTACTAAACTTAGTAAACCTCTCAAAACACAACTTTGAAATATTTTTGGTTATGTTTTCTTTTGTAGTATTTTAAAACAAGTGTTTTAATACAGGTATTTACAATGAATTGGAAAAATTGTTTACAGTTTTGATTTGGGCGTTAATGGGTTAAGTGTCAAAATAGAATACAAAAGTATTAGATAATTTGGCAATCATACAAAAATTAAAGCAGAATTTATTTTGTTATAATAATTTAATTAAATTATTAAAAAAAATAATTAAATTATCATACATATTATTTATGACGACAAAATTGTTTTTTTTTATATTTTTCTTTTTTAAGTTCAGTGCTCTTAAGCACACTTCTATTGTCTTGTTTGCGAAAATAACTAAACAAATAAAAATGAAAACCCTCTACTATTATTAGCTATAAACAAAAATAAAATACAAAAATAAAATACAAAAATACATAGCAAAAATACAAAAAGTTAGCAAAGATATCGATTATATTTTATTTTGTATTGATTAGCAAGCTTCTAAATGAGGGGATCAGTGGCATGTTTAGGCAGGGGGTGTTTACAATTGCATTAAGATATAAATTTTTTTGTTTGTTTTTTATCGAGTCCGTTGCATATTTAAAATATTCAGGGTTATCATGAAACGACTTAACTTCAGCCAGCTAATGATCCCGTCAATAGTGCACCGCCGCGGAAAAATCTGAGTGTCGATTTTATTTAAATCCGAAGCCTTGTTTTTAATGTAAAGGAAAATAAAAAGTTATTGCGTACATAGATTGGAAGATATGAGTGCATCCAAATTGTCCTTAAAAATTCAGCATTGGCTATTTTCGTTGGAGAAAAAGTCAGTTAGCTCGGTTTACCTCCGTGCTCTCAGTATAACGAAATGATAGGTAAAAGGCTCTTCTTTCGAATTAGTCAAAAAAATTCACCAACTTTTGTCAATCTTTTAAAAAAATCCAAATTTAGTAAAAAAAAAGTCACGAATATTGCACCCTAGTATTTGTAATAAAAAAGTTGTCCATACCTTTCGGCTTAACCTGCCTGTTACTGTCCACGAAATTTTTATTCATGGAAAGGACATAATAGATTCAGCAGTACTCCCAATTGGTATGCTCTCGGAGGAAGCAGAAGAAGCGCGTAATAAAGATTACAGGAACTATAGATTAATGTTTTCTAGAAAATGCAGTAGAACTGCAACGAACACTGATGTTTTTCATCGTTTGCTTGAGTCGTCCGATCCATATATTAGTAGCTTAAGACGTCAACCTCATAAGAATATTTTAGAATTGGATGATGTAGTTAAAGAAATGATAGTTGATGAATAAAATGCTTGAATATTATTTACCTATATGAATATTTTTTATTCTAGCTGGGAGGGAATAACCAATTTTTAGCATTTCTTTAATTAAATTTTACTAGTATTTTCAATGAGAATTATATTTATACGAAATTTTTTCATTCAGGTTACATACCAGACGACGCATTTCAACCAAAATTGCTAGTTTTTTTCTTTTATCAATTAATAGGCGTGTACCAAATTTAATCAAATTCTATTGAGAATTGCGCCCTATACATTGAAAAGAAAAATACGTGGAAAAATGGTGGTCCAAGAGAGGTACCCTAGGAATCGGCGGATTTCAACCAAAAGTTGTAGTGCTCTTTTTTAGATCAACTTATGGACATCTGCTAAATTTTATCAAATTCCGTTACGAATTGCGGCTCATACGTTAAGAAAAATAAGCGAAAAATGGGGGTCCAAGGGAGGTACCCTTAATAGTAGTCGGATTTCAACTCAAATTAGCAGAACTATCTCTTGCAGAAATTTATAGATGTCTGCCAAATTTCATCAGATTATATTGAAGATTACGGCCTATACATTCAAAAGAAAAATAAGTGAAAAAATTGGCGGTCCAAGGGATTCTATGAAGAATTGCGACCTATACATTGGAGACAAAAATTCGTGGAAAAATGGCGGTCCAAGGGAGGTACCCCAAGGAGTCGACGGATTTTAAAAATTTTTTGATTTTTCTTTTCTACTTAAAATTGAACAAGTGTGCAAAATGTCATCCTCGTAGGAGCATTCCTTTTATTTTTTGCAGTTAGATGTATGAAGAAATATCACTGTGCGCCGCTGCCGCTTTCTTCCCGACATAGATTTCTGACACAGCTGATGGCTGATGGTTTGTCAGAAGAAAATAGAAATTTCGTCAGATGACTTTGCGTCTGACTTTTACAGTACAATGTTTTAAAGGTAACACACGACATGAATGTATTTTACTATGTAAAAAACAGGTCGTCTACGGGCACCTTTAATATTGCTATTTGGGCAAATGGGCAAACTTGCGAGGCCTGTTTCATGAAGCCCCTTTTTAACTTTTGTAAAATTTTAAACAATTAATATCAGTTTGTAAGAAATGTCAATACAAAATAAATTAATAAAAAAAAGCTTAAATTTGTGTCTAAGTGAAAGTTGTTTTTAAAAAAGCGTAAAGAAAAAAATAATAAAGAAATAACGACGGAAAGCGTAAAAAACCAATTTGTATACATATAATTGCACAATTAAACAGCGCAAGTTTACTTGTCAAAATTGTTAAGCAAATTTACGAAGTTTGTATAAATTAATTCTCATACCATTTTGGACAGTTCATTTGCGAGGGCGTAAAAATGCACAGCCTGCACAGATTGCGAGACTTTTAAAAGATATCATGAAAATCCTACTATGTTTGTGGAGTGGTAAATGATATTAATTTTATGCGAATAAGTATTTAAAGTAGACTATAGATATTTAGTTATTGTTGTTGTAACAGGTATGCGGTCATCGTAAGATACAGCTGTTGTTGGGCTGACAATCTTTGGTCGAGTGACCCTCGGGTCGTTCCGGAGCAAAGATCCAATTGTTTTTGAAAGGGATATTTGGTAATTAATTTAGCCAATTTTAAGCTTAAGTAAGAGTGCTATATTCGGATATGCCGAATCGTATATACCCTTCACCACGGTGCGATGATAACAGAAAGTTATAAGCATAAATACCGTTCTTTAGATATAAATAAATATATTTTTGTGCCGCGGCCACTTGTCCAATAACGCTCATATTTTGTCGGATGCTGTGTATTGATACCTAAGATGCTTGTATCTAATTTGGAAACTTTGGTTCTTGCCGTTCTCCAGATGAACATATATATAACATCGTTGTAAGGGAGGTGTACACCCACTTCTCTAATACCGCCCAAGTTGATTAGAGAGGTTGTTTATTGATAACCCAACTATGTGCACCAAATTTGGACAATTTTTGCTCTTACCGTTCATTAGATATAAACAAATCTCCATTCCCGCCCACATTTTGTTGGAAGTTGTCTAATAATAACCAATATCCTTGTACCTAATTTGGAAACTTTGCTCTTGCCGCTCTCAAGGTATACAAAAATCAATAATGTCTTTGTGTTGGAAATGCCACGCCGTCTTGTCCAATCCCGCCCACATTTTGTAGGACGTTGTGTATTGATAGCCTAGATGCTTGTAGATAATTTGTAAACTTTGGCTCTTGCCGTTCTCCAGATACACATAAAAAAGATTACTAAAAAAAACAACAAGGGATTTATGGGTGAAATTGGACGCAGTCGTGGTTTTTGCTCATATTCAAAATAATTTTTATTTTCTGTGGAATAAATAAAACTCAAGAAATAACTTTTATTTCTGAGGAATCTAAAAACACAGAAAACAACATTTATAAGCGAAAAATAAGTTCAAGAAATAATGATTAAGAAGTAATTTTTAAAATAAAACCTATGACCGTTACGGGCCCTGGTATATATTTAAAAGTTATTTCGCATCTCAGGTATATTACTATGTAATATTTTGGCCTTCTTGGTATTTGTTATACATATTTTAATGTCTTTACGTACAAAGTTAAACACAGATTTTAATTGATTAAGAAGCTGAATATTTGCATTTGGGTTTATTATCAAATACAGTGCCAGTTTGCTATTCCGAATTAATGATTGCAGACCCTGATTCTGATTAACGAGATATTCGGATTACGGGATGTGCTGTAATAATGTATTATAATTCACTATATTCGAAAATAAAACACAAGCCAGGGTTCCAAAACCAATTTATTTTATTTTTATTAAGAATGACAAAATTAAAGCTTTTTTAAATACATATAATGTTTTTTGTAACATACACTCAAAAGAAAAATCAACCCATGCGTACTCAAATCAATCCGAAGCGGTATCAATAGCACAGTGAGTACGGAGTTTCTTGAATCAAGCACAGAAAGATTGATTTAAGTACTATTATTCAATCGGGAAATACTTAACTTATCAATATTAAATGCACGGCTGCCAGATTTGACAATTTTTAGGTACAAAAATGGTTTATGGACGATTTATACTCTAAATTTGACGATTTTTCAAATGACAAATTTTATACAAATGTTTTTAATATAATTTCACATTTTATTTTAGATTCTTAGATACAATTTCATTTATTTGATTGGCAGTAATTTTCTTGCCTTAGCTGATCATCATATAAAATACGATTTTTTTAGCACAAGGAATATTTTTAAGAGTTATATTTGATCAGTTAGTACTGTTTTATTACATCCATTTTACAACCGCTATCTTTAGTCTGGCTTCACACTATGAAAGTTTTCTTTCAGAAATTCTGGGTTCATTTCAACAGACGCACACACGAATTTGAGCTTCCCTTCTCATAAGGAGCCAGAATATATATACTTTATAGGGTCTAAGATCAATATTGCAGAAATTGCAAACGGAATGACAAAAATATATATGCCATTTTACCTTTGGCGAATGGGTATAAAAAGCAGGAAAATAAAAATTCGGTTTAGCGAGCTTGCAATCAATGCGGATATAGAGTATGTAAAACGTCATAAATTTAATTATGATTACTGGATAATTCGGATCAAACAGAATAATAAATTGTTTCTTTTAATTCTTAAGCTGGAGGTCGGTCCACACCACGCGTTTTGCCTTTTTTAGAGACGGATGCTAAAGTAGAAAATAATCCTTCATGCTTTCGATACGTACATGCATTTTACGCGGTTGCTGTGGAACTTGTCAATACAATTTTACACTAAGACTTTTTGGACTTATCCATTAACGGATTAAACGCTTGGTGTGGACCTGCAGCATCAGCCGTTTAGCTTTGCGCCATGACGGTAAAATGTTCTCCCATTAATAAATCATGTATGTAATTGTACGTGTAAATAATTTTCTGCTAATTTTTAATGATTTTTGTAAAAAAAATAATAATTTCGCTACAAATTTTAGGTTACTTCATAGATACCACAAAATACATAAGCAAAGCCACTGCTACATTTTCTGACGCTATTTCGATAGTTAACAGCTTCGTACATTATTAGAAAATACGATAAATGAATAAACTGAGATACAGAATAGTTCAGATTTACGTAGCATTAGCTCTGAATGAAAGATTTGAGTGTGTAGAGAATAATGAAATCTATTGTTTATCTACAATTCTCTAACTTCGATAGAAAGCTACAAAATTTCAAAGGCAATAAATCGAAAAACGTCTTATTGATCTACTCAACATGACCCTACATTCCGAAAGTGCTGAAGACATGGTACCAACCCTACACCTAGCAAAAGTGCTGATAAGTCTGCAAGACCTTTGGAGCGTTTGGGAAAATCTTAAAAGAACATTTGGAGAAAAATGATCCTCTGGCCATCAGCTAAATAAGACGTCTATGTAACCTTATATCTTCTAATTTTTCTAGAAACGCAGATCCGATTGTTTATTGGCGCTATTAAATATTAAACTCAAAATTGAAGAACATGGCTCATTTAACTTGTCAAATGAGTTCAGTCACATCTGAGAGACGATATTTTACTGCGTTCTGCTTAAAACGGAGTTGAGAAATGATCTCCCTAAAAGTTGAGAATACTGTTTTTTAAACAAAAATCTGATTAGTATTAATTTTGAATATTAATAATCTCTTACAGTGTTTTCTTTTTTTTTTGTTTAAAAAATAAATTATTTTTATCAAGAATTTAAATTCATTTCGTTGTTTTTAAAATCTTATTAAAATCATTTTTAAATGTTTATAATCTCTTAGACTGTAATTTTGTATAGTTAAGAAATTACTCTCCTTGAGTTATATTAATTTTACCTTGAATTTAAATTTAATATTCGTATCGGTATCGGTATTGGTATCGGCGATATTTCTTTTTGAATATCGGTATCGTATCGATAAAAAGGCGTATCGTTACTTCCCTAATTAAGGCCCTAATCATGTACAAAGCAGCGCAACGCCAAACAATAACATTGAAAGCACAAACAATGTCATAAATATTTTGTAATTTTGTTGTTGCTTTCAACAGAAATTCATGTACCGTTTTAAAATTTTCAACGACACAAGCAATGGAGCGTTTGAAATTTTAAAACGCAATGTGAATTTCTGCAGAAAGCAACAACAAAATTACAAAATATTTATGACATTGTTTGTGCTTTCAATGTTATTCTTTGGCGTTGCGTTAGTTCTGTGGCGTTGCGCTGCGTTGTACATGATTAGGGCCTAAAACTATAGTTTTAAACACCAATACATTTGAAAAAAGTCTTACTAATACAAACATGACTTAGTGGCAGCGTTGCCATTTGTCAAGATTTCCCTTTTTGCAAGTTTTTTGAGATGCCAAAAAGATTTTAATTTATTTAAAGTTTTTTCAAGTTTTATATATATACATATATAAAGTTTTTTAAGTTTTTTTTATAAATGCATAAAGTTTTTCCAGTTTTTTATAAATGCATAACTTAAAATGCAGTTTATTAGATAAAAATGTTAAATGATGTTTTTAGACAATTAAACGATTTTATATTTTCTCACTCCTTTATTAGTGCAACAGTGTTTAATTGTGTATACTCCATGTAAGTACAAGGTCGTTTTTATACATTAACAGTTTGTAGTTAACTTTGTAGTGCGGAAGACATAAAAAACACGGACAAATATTAAACGAAAAATGGTAAGAATATAAATAACATATTTATGTCTATTTTTAAATAAAATTTTTTATATTGATTTAGTCCCGAGAAAAGAAACCACTACAGAAGAAGAAACAAATCAACCGGAGACTCCAAATTGTTTAACGAAACCTAAGAAAAGGAAACTTTGGAACTACGTAAAAGCATGGGGTGACCATATTTTAATAAAAGGATGGATAACAAAAAAAAATTCCTAATACATTTTGGTATTTTCTTTAAAAATTTGGCACTTTCGAAAAAAAAAGTTTTTTATTGCGAAAACAAGTTTTTTTTCTGAGATAACAAGATTTTTTTTAATAATATATGGTAACGCTGGTTAGTGGTAACTAACATTTCAGTTAAGTACCTGTCAAAAAGTCGGCATACTAGTTGTATACTATGCTCTTAAAAAAGTTATTTTTTGTTTTAATTCTTAAATAATCATCAATAGCAAACCATTTTTCATAAGTCAAATGCAAAAATTTGAAATAGCGATATTTTTTAAACAGAAAAAGTACCTTTTATTGACTTGCTTAATATTTTTTTCCTTTTCCTATGACTTTTTATTCAAAATCATCTCCAACGTTTTCAATAAGACATTAAGTAAATCTTTAATAAACTACACGAAAGCTAATGTTTCTTATGAGAACCTTATAAAATTAATGATCATCAGCGCAGCAATATATGTGCCGAGCGTGCCTTTAAGGTGGTGCAGGATATGTATCCACTATGTAAAACCATACGCACATTAAAATTAAAGCTTGTATCTTACAGTTTATATTATTTTTCGCTGATTTTAACTTTAGAAATACATATGTAAGCCTATATTTGTTTGTACAATAACACTGTGTCACAAATTTTTAACAAGTCGTGACCAAATGAATCTGACAGCTAATCCTTATGTAAAATTGAGTTGTTTTGGTAATTTTGTTATCTTCAACAAAAAAAAAATATAAAACAGCCATTGCATATTTTCGAAGATATTTTTATGAGAGTGACATGATTTTTTTTAAAAATGCAAAAACCGGTAATTTTGCAATATCTCGAAAACTGTTCTACTTTTGACAATTCATATTCGGATTCAGCGGACAATTTTACATAAAGATTAGGTGTCAGATTCATTTGGTCAAAAAACTGTCACGTAGTGTAATTAAAAAATCATAATTTTTAAGAATAACATTTCCCACATGGTAATGGAGTGGTATTTGCACTCAAAAAAGTTATATCCCTAGTGCATATACATATGTATGTATGAATATACTTCGTAAAAACGTAAATTTAATTTAAAGTTCACAAAGTCTATTGCACTTATCTGTTTGCAGTTAACATATTTAATAATACGAAAATTTATTCTTTATATTTGTTTTGAAAAAAAAAAAAAACAAACACAAAGCGAAATAAAGCACACATGAGCGATAATATCCACAAAATAATAAACAAAAACTGAAATTAAATACTACATAAGAAATTAAACAATAACGTAACACTTAAAATAAATCTTGTAGATTCCTATTCTGTAAGTAAAAAATTAACTGCCAATTTCACGATTTCGAAAGAACGCTTTCTTTCTCACAAATACATATGAAACAAAACAAATTTTTGAGAATTTAATAAAGTAAATAAAGATTTTCGTCAGCATATAGGACGATAAATACGTACATATTTAAACTTTTGTAAATTTTTATTAACCCTTTCAGGGTCAAAAATAATTTTTGGCGATATAAAAATCTGAAAATTTGTATTTAAGGTAATGTGATGGCGCTGAGGCCGGGAAAAATAAAAGTTTTTGCCTAATGCAGCTCCCCTGGTTTTTAGGGAATGCCGAATATATTCGAAATTGACCTTCAAATGTCCACAAAAGGACCTACAATTTATTTTTGCAATATTTTTTATCAAGAAAATACTTATTTACGTATGTATCAATTTCTAAAATTTTTTATTAATATCGCCTGATCCCCGAAATGATTATTTTTTCCTTTCTTCCTAAATTTAAGCTTTTTACAAATTTCCTGACTTGGGTACGACAATGCTCTCAATAATAAGAAAAGAAAGCCAATGTCTACTATAAAAACAATTTAAAATATCAAGTGTCCCTCTTTCAGATAAAACAAAAAAATATAATTAACTGTATATTTTTATACAGCAAAAGTGCGTAGAAACAGAGTACAATGCAATGTCGAATATATTCGACAAAAACACTGAAAGGGTTAATATTAGAAAAAAAAAACTCAAATATTAATTTATATGTTAAAAACGAAATTATTAAATTTGAAATTAAAAGTGTAAAAAGTTATCAGCAGTATAGCACGTCATCACAGTCAATACCATAAAATACTTTCAGTATTTTTTTTTCATACGATTAAGCTAGATTTACACGATTGAAGTTTTCTTCAAAATGCTTCAAACTCGTGTAAACAGCAAAATTTCTTCAAAATTTATTGATCAATATTATTGAAATAAATTTTGCTGTTTACACGAGTTTGAAGCATTTTGAAGAGCAATTTTGAAGAAAATTTTAATCGTGTAAATCTAGCTTTACATTTCAATTTATACATTTTTGGTATATTTCAGTGACTTCTTCTTTCGTAATTTTGGCAATATGTATTTATGTATGTTTTTTTATTAACTTTATTTGTTTAGTACCCTGTTAGTTTTCCACTTTTAACAATTAATTTTAAAAGTTATAAGTATTAAGTATAAATTATTTTCTAACAACCTTATGTTCAATAAATTTTAAATGACCTTCCTTTTATTGAATAGTAAGTAGTTTTTTATATCTTTTATATTCAACCGTCAAAACAAAACACAAAATGACAATTTCTCTGTATTTCGACTAATGTTCAGATTGATAGGTATACAGTAGCGGGCAGCTATTTAGGGACAACTATTGTTTGCATACCGACATGACTATTTTATAGTATTTTTAAGTCGTAGCTAAAAATTTAAAATCATATTAAAAGTTTACAATAAAAATAACATTTACTTAAAAGAAAATAAGAATATAATAACAAAAGAATCTAGTTGTATTATCACAAATTAAATATTTATTTTTTTTCAACTGACATATAAAAAAGGGCAAATTGTTTTTTTAACTGTAAATAAAATTCCAAACAAAACTAGCTAAATTCATTTAAAGATCCGATAAAAATTAATAATTTGTTGGAAGCCGTTTAGATTTAATAACTGCCTTTCATCTCCTTGGAAGACTTAAAACTAAAGCACGACATCTTTCATCGGAAATATTCAGGTATGTGATGAAAATCAATCAATCGCTTTCAAAACATTCGTGTCTAGAAGTTATGATGAATTTCGAGCGATTTAAAGATCTATTTCTAAATTAAAGTCAAATTTTTTTGTTCAAAATACTCAGTTAACTTATATATCTAGACAGGAAAATATATAAGAAATAAATTTTTAAATTTGCAGAAAACGACATAATTGTTTTGTTTTCTAAATCGTTTTCCATCACATTCTTGATTGTCCAATATAATCTCCACATTTCGAAACAATTGATCTGCTCATTTATTAGTTTTCATCTCCAAGGCTCTCTCAACATCTGCCTAAAGACATATTTTTTTAGCATCTGAACAAAATAAATTAAACTGCTACTCATCTCTCCAAAGTATGGGTACGTTCGTAAATGCATCACTGCGCTGCATCAGAAAAGCGAACTTTTTTAATGTCGACTATTATTTTTGTGGAGTATTTGACAATTTTTTAGTCCACATCTACTTCATTATTATATATATTAAGATTTGAAATCACTGATGCAGTGCAGTGATGCATTTACGAATGTACCCTATTTTTATTTATTTATTTATTTATTTATTTATTAGATATCAATACAAAGAAGCCTTCGTGGCCAAGAACATGTATTGTTAGTAAAATATCTATGTACATATGTGAATTTAGTGAATATTAAGAACAATATTATTAAATATAAAAACTTAAATAAAAAATAAGAAGTAGAAGATAAAAGGCTCCCCAGCCATATAACTATTGTATAAAGAATTTAAACTAACAGGTTTCTACAGCCAAAGTTTTAACAATGTAATAAATAAAGGAGTTAAGAATTTAAAACAAACTTAACATTTAAAGTTGATCTCTATTAAAGTAATCAAGGAGTTTCCTTTTATATGTAAGGTAAGAATACGAAAACAATTTGAGATCATTGGGAAGTGTGCTCCAAATTCTGTGAGTTCTAATTAGAAAGGAACGATGAAAAATAGAAAGATGTCCCAGTGGAACATCAATCTGAATGTTACGTGTTGAGTTAATAAAAGAAAACATATTTAACAGTAATGTAGGTTGTCTATGTATCATAATTTTGTAAAAGTGAAGCAAAATACGTAGATTCAGATAATCATGAAATTCACATCTTAAGAATATAGAAACAAGCGACGAAACACGATCATGTTCTTGTATATTTACATCAAATACATAGCGCACAACTTTTCTGACAATTCCTTCAATAATGTGCAAATTATAAGACCATGTCCCAGAAAAAACTTCAAGGCAGTAGTTTACACGTGAGATAATTAGTGAATAGGCAAGTCGACTCCTAATATATTTTGGTGTATAGGCTTTTAATCTGTAAAGACTTCTCAAGACTAGACAACATGTGTTAGCTATGGAATTAACATGATCTGAAAATGTAAATTTAGCGTCCAAAATAATACCAAGACATTTAAGAGAATCATAAAAACCAATTTCACAGCCACTTATGAATAGTTTAGGGAATGACAAATTTCTATCAGAAGAACAAAATTGCATAGCCTTCGTTTTTGAAGGATTAATCTCAAGCGAATTCGTATATATCCAAGTAGATATAGAATTGAGATGATCATTTAAAGAATATTCAAAATTTATATTTCTAAAATCCGCAGTATACAAAAGGAAGATGTCATCAGCAAAAACATAGGGCTGACAGAAGTTGTTGTTCATAAATGAAATGCAGTCATTTAAATATAAAAGGAACAATATAGGCCCAAGAACTGAACCTTGAGGTACACCCGAGGTAACAAGATCAGTACTAGAGCAGGACCCGTTAAAGGAAACATATTGGTAACGATTTATGAGATAAGAATATACTAATTTACATGCTGATTTAGAAAAATTGAAGTTCTCTTTAAGCTTTTTTATAAGAATGTTATGATTAATGTGATCAAAAGCTTTAGTAAGGTCTAAAGAAACCATTATGCAATTTAAATGACTATCTAATTTTCTCCTAACCGATTCAGTTAGTGAGAGGAGTAAAGAAGTAGTATTTAGATTCTTTTGAAAAGCATACTGATTTGGATTAATTAATGAAAATTGTACACAGTGGGATAAAATCTGTACCTTTATTAAGTTTTCCATAATTTTAGACATAGCCGGTAAAATAGTAATGGGTCTAAAACTTTCTTTATTGCCTTTTTTAGAGATGGGTACCACTTTACCAATCTTCCAATTTGTGGGAAACTTGCAGACAGTAAATATCGTATTTACTATGTGAAGAAAACTCGAGGAGATGAGGGGAAAAATTATTTTTATAAATTTAATAGGAATATTGTCATGTCCCCTGGCATTAGATTTAATGGAGTTTAAGGCTATGAGAATATCAGTTTCGGTAACCGGGTCAAAAGAAAAAGATCCTATACTATCAGAGAAGTTATCAAAACTAAATTCGCCATAAGCGTTAGGCCTCATATTATTTAAAAAAGATCTAGCTATTTCCTCAACATCCCTAATATCAGCTTCAGATTCCACACGACCAGTACAACCTAAACTACGTAATCTACTCCATATTTGATTATTATTTATCCCAGTAAACAAGCGGTTTTTCTAGATGTTCTTTTGCAAATTGTAAGCGACGTTTTAATATTTGTTTTTTGAGACATTTGGTTTTTTTCTGGTAATGAATCCTTGCAGATTTTCTAGATGCTCGGTCACTTCTCAATTTATTTGTCTGGAACGCATAAGCAGATTAGCTTTGCTTGTTTTACAAGTTACGGTAATATGGAGTACATGAATTCTGACTAGACATTTCTAATATAGTTTTATGAAAAAGGAATCTAAAAACAAATTAAAGAAAATTATACTAACCAGTAATTTGAAATTTTTTGAGCAAAAAGTGAGCGGAAAATAATTCTCTAACTATATCACCAAACTAAATGCTGAAACAACTGTTAATACTACAAAGTAAATTTAATTTCAACTGAAATAGTTGAAAGCACATCGTAAATACGATTGATTTGTAAGAATTACCCATATAATTTACAGTGGCTTAAATAAAAGGTGTAAATAGTAGGCTATTCATTCGTTTAACCGTTAATCGATAATTACTACCCGATTAACCGATCGTTAAATTAAAAATTGGCTATTTTCGATTAACGATTAAACCGGTTAATTTCAGTCGATTAACCGATGTAACAAAATTTTATATTATTTGCAGTATTATAACATATTTTTTTCGTGTTTTTAATTATTTTTTTCGTCTCATATACAAAAGGTATGTGTTTAGAAAATATTTTTTCATATAAACAAAGAATGTGTTCAGTGATCTTCATTTTAAATAAGTGTTTGCTGTCAACAGCAAAAGCATCAAAAGCAAGTTTAATCAAAACTAAAGAAAAGAATCGCGCTAATCCTAAACATTTAAACCAAATTATTTTTTTAAAAGATTATTTTTTAAGATCTCCTTAAAATATTGAAATAACAAATACAATCATCAAACAGTTCATTTTTTAATTAATACATTTCATTTATGTATTAATTAAAAAATATGTATTACATATTTCTAAATTATTTTTTTGTTTTCTCGTTTTAGTTCAAGAATTGTTATGTTTGTTTTGTTATTGTTTTTTTTTACTAATAATATCCAAATAATAAATAATTTATGTATGTATTTTTATTTATTAAAATTACTTGATTTATAAAAAAACTTTTTTAATCGGTTAACCGAACAATAACAAAATTAACCGATTAGTAAGCGATTAAACCAAAACCTCGGTTGATTAATCGAGCTATTAACCGATTAAAGCAAAAGTGCGATTAAATGGATACCCTAGTAAATAGGCACTTAAATGTAGCAAGCATGGCCTTTTTGTAATTTGTATTGTTGTCCCTAAATAGTTGACCACCACTGTACATACATATACATGTATATAGTCATGGGTCCGCCTAAGCATATTGAGGGGAAATAAAAGATCATTCAACAACAAATGAAACTAAGGTGTGTTGAAATTTTTATTAATAAGATTTTTTCTAATTAATTTTATAATGATTTATTCTGTGCTAAGACCATTAGATGTTGATTAAATTGTTGTTAAGCTCTGGGATGAGGTTTAACAAAATCTCGAATATTTTTAAATCTCGAATTTCAGAATACTGAACCTCGAAGTCCCGAATTTTATTATCCCAAATTTTGAAATCCTAAATTTAAAATCCCGAATTTATAATCTTATAAAGTTCCATCAACGAGTAGAAAATCCTTGCGTCCGGCCGACGGCTGGCTACGTAGGAGCGCTTTAGTTAGCGAAGCAGATGTTTGTTATACCAGAGAGTATAAAATCCTTGCGCCTACTTTTGTGCATATTTTTATTCTATTTTTGCATATTCTTCGACTTTTAGTGCATGTTTAATGTGCATATTTTGCGATTTTAAGCGCATAAATGCCCTGGTTATTAAGATTAAATTATATTATATTATTTATATTTTTATTTTTATTATTATTATTTTTATTATTTTTATGTACTATTTGTTAAGTCCCGGCGCTGCCCGGGGTCAAACCATTTCATTTTCTAACTTTTAACACTTTGTAAAAATATTATGGCATAAATTTTACACTTAGGTCCTAATCATGTAAAACGCAACGCCAAAGAATAACATTGAAAGCACAAATAATGTCATAAATATTTTGTAATTTTTTTGTTGCTTTCTACAGAAATTCACATTGTGTTTTAAAATTTCAAACGCTCCGTAGCTTGTGGCGTTGAAAATTTTAAAACGGTATATGAATTTCTGTAGAAAGCAACAACAAAATTACAAAATATTAATGACATTGTTTGTGCTTTCAATGTTATTCTTTAGCGTTGCATTGCGTTTTACATGATTTTTGCCCACTTTTATTGACTGATGTTGCGTATTGATATTTATACCAAATTTGCCGTTCTCAAGAATTAAAGAAATCTATGTTGTGACTCGCCCACTTCTCCAATCTCGCCCAGCTTGTCAGATGTTTTGTATTGATAACCAAGATATTCTTATTAAATTTGGAAAGTTCAGTTATATATAGTTCAGTTATATATATTATATATATATATTGTCATTATATTTTTAAAAAACTATATAGCCTATTTAAATTTTAAAAAACTAAAACTAGCCTATAGCACCTCCATACCATCAGTAATAGGCTGTAAAAGTTTTATTCAGTGGTTACGAATACTGCCTATGTCACTGACGTATCGAATGAAAACTCGAGAAATGTAATGTCTTTGGTTACTCGATATCGATGTCTCAAATTACGATAGATTTCATTCGATATCAAGTGTTATGATACCAAAATAAAAATGCCGGTCAATTTTGCTCGATATCGTATGCGTTAATTAGACCCCTGTTCTGAAAATCACGTGATATCAAATCCATGTGCTTTTAAAATCATCCGTGTGATTTTGTGGTGTTCTGTACATCACACGTTTTTGTGTTTTTCGGTGTGATTTTTAATTGTCGAAAGCACATGCAAACTCAAGTTTTAAACACCTGCTTGTTCTACAAAGTTATATCTCATTAAAAAAGATTTAAAATCTTTTTATGTTATTTTCCGATAATTTGTTTTTTTTTACCGATTTAATGATCTCAAATTAGTTTTAGGGTTAGTATCAAATTTTGCAATTTTTCTCGAATTTTAGCCATGTTCGCGAAAGAAACAATTTTTAATAAATTATGCCGCTGTTAGCAAATTAGCGATCTTTAGTTCAACTGAAAAACAAGCCTGAAATCACAACAGAAGTCACAAACTCAAATATCATTTTTGTATTGTCGTCGAATTTTCTTTATTTTAAATGATTTGTTATAAATAAAACAGATTATTACCTAAAAAAATTAATAAACAATACATTGGATACTTTATTTAAGTAATTTATTATGATGGTCATCTAGCAATAGTCGTAAAAATAACAAAGTGATTTCAAAAAGTTGTTTACGTAGCTGAACGTTTTGAAATCACAGAATAATATGCCCAGCATTCGTGTGGTACAAATCACTTTGATAATATGTGATTTTAAGAACAGACCGGATATCGATATTGTACCATCGATTTTTCGATAGCGTTTGGCATGAGGGGAAAAAATTCCACTACGACATAACGAAAAAATCATTTTCGAAAAATTTGTGCAATTTTAGACATAGGTAACAAAACAAATCGGCTGATTTATTTATTTTTTTAAATTACCTCTCCAAGGTGAAATTGTACGCTAAAAACGATGGCGGTAGCAGTTTTTCGAAAAAAAAAATGTTTTTCTTGAGGTTTTAAACGAGTTTTTGTCGAAAATTCGATCTTATTATGCATTAATTTTTAAGGTTTTTTAGTAGGTATCAGACTTTCCAAAACTTAGTAAAGGAAAAATGCTAGATTTTTATGAAAAAAATGCAACAAAAAAAATTGTTAAAAAAAAGGGATCCCTTTGAAATTCTCTTTTAAGTTGAGTGATTCAATTTATGTCTGCGATCGGCAAAATCTCTCTTCTCTTTTATTCTCTTTTGTTACGTACGTGTGCACCAGTGATGTCATTAGGATACGAAAGATACATTTTTCGTATCTTTTGATGACTTCATGTATCATGTATAATCCTGACAGTTTTCGTATCCGCCTGCTTACAATATTGTATGATCTGACCGCCGTCTGTACGAAGCTATACAAAAATAACGTATTTTGATCTTAGGTTTTCTAAGTTCTTCTGTAGTCTGCTGTTTCTTGTGTGTGTGTGTTAAGTTGAAATTTTAGAACAAAAATGTATGTAAACTTTTTGATATAATCGCCTTAGTATTAACGTCTTAACTCGTATATTAATTTTTACAAAAATGAATTGGTTTTGATAACATCCAAAGATAGTTACATATAATAAATTTTAAAGTTTGCTTACTGTATTTTAAAAAATTACATACCCTAATATTTATGACTTAAATAAATATAAAAATCAATTAATATATAATTTTCTTTGCAATATTCATTAAATATGAAATAAAAATGTTAAATGTTAAACGTTAAAAATTGATTTCAAATTTTTTTCAAAATGTATCTCTTTGGCAACTTAAATGTATCTTTCTCGAAATGTCACTGGCAACACTGGTGTGCACAAACATTGTAGAAAATTAACCCAGCGAGAAAAAGAAGGAGTGCGGAGGCCTTCTAGAAGGCCTATGTATTCCTGTGGAGAGTGTATATTATCTTTTATACCAAAGATCCAAGGCCTTCTATGAGGCATTCTTTAGCAGTTAGATAATAATAGCAGTTGAATAAAAAAATGTTTAAGAAGGCCTTTAAAAAGGCATGAAGTAAAAAGTAAGAAGGTCTTCTGAGTTTTCCCGCTGGAAACAACATTAACAACACATATGTAAAATCCATACAACGCATACAATCGCAAAATGTAATAGGTTGCCGATTTACCCATCGGGAAAACTGTAAAAGTACTCAAACGCACCTATTAAATGAAAATATTTTTTTTTTTTTGAGCATGTTCTTATATATTAAAAATAAAACATTGCTCAGTTTACTTGTATAGTATGTGTCACAAGTTTCGTTTACCGGCAGTGCCTATAGGTATAATAGATTTCATATGGCGAATAAATAAACATTTTTTTGTTTTCTTTACTTTTTTTTTGATTTGTTTTATTGTAAAATTAACTGCCGGTCCCTCGATTCAAACGAAAACTTCGTTCGCATAACTTGCCTTAAAAACTAAATTTTAAAATTTTAATTTAAATAAAAGTTAAGCGAATGGAAGTTTCGTTCGAAATATTATATAAATTATAAAACTTTTGTTTGTAAACAGTTTTTAAAGACGTTTTTTTAATAAATATCCATTAAAGCATTTAGATTTTAACTTTCAAAAACCCCGAACCCCGAAAAATCCCGAGATTTTTTGAAATCCCGAGATTTGTGAAAACCATTTTATATATATGGAGCAAAGTATTTGTAAATCTTAAAGAAATTTAGATTTGGTGGAAAACGATTTAACATTCGTTGCAATAAAAATTTTAGATATAAAAATCATATACCTATTCATTACTTTTAATAACGACACTAAATCTATCAATTTTATTACTTCTTCAAAATCGTAGCCCAAGTCCATTGAATCTTATGCATAGTAGGATGATTCTGTTTCTATCTTCTCAATTATTTTTGTTACGTCTTCGCTAGGTGTGTTAGGTTAAAAAGGGTTATGCGCCCAAGGGCACATTTCCATTCAGAGACCAATGTGGTCCATTATGAATCCCTTCAATAAAGAGGAAAAAGAGAGAAGTGAAGTAGAATAGAAAAACAAATAGATTTAGTAGATGCTTCGTAGAACAAGAACTCCTACAGTCCCCTCATCAGAAACAACCGCCCTATTTCCCTGACAAACATCAGTAGATCGACTGGTTTACATCCAGCGATACACCCCAGTTCGTCGTTAAATCTATCTCCTCAGAATCTTCAGATAATCTGCACAAGCCCGGTATGCTATTGTCCCATTTACTCGCAAAAGTACTAAGATAGCAATAACCCGTCAAGAGCCCTATAAGTGTCCTGAGACCACTCCTATCCAATCCTAGTAGAGCTCCTGCGTCCAATCCGGAACATAGTGCCCTAGACACCCTGCAATCCGTCCTATCCCTCCAGGACCAGGACCGTCTTCACTGAATACATGGCAGACATAAACTTTTATTTCAAAGATTGTTGTTGTTGCCTTATAAAAACATAGAATGAAAATGAAAAATACAATAATAAAAATGAGGAAAAACCTCAAAATTAAAAAAAAACCCGAAGAAAATCCCCTATCCCCAAATCGAATTTTTTTATCCCGGTCTTTAATATTAAATCCCCAATTTGGGGATAAATCCCCTAATCTGACATCACTGAGTCGTACGATAAAAATTAACATAAGAGAAAAAAGATAAAACAAAGATAACAATATAAACAGCAAAAGCAACAGAAACAAGAAAAACAAGAATTCTAACCTTTAAAAAACGAGACTAGAAATAAAACAATACAGGGAAATCACAAAATGTTAAAAATATTAAAAATAGGACACTTACCGGTCTCATTACTGTCGTTATTCACGTTATTGGCAGAGTCTACTGAATTTGTTGTGCTGGCTCCGTTGGTCGAAGATGTAGCACTAACACCCTTAACGGGAATGTATAAGCCGTAATAAGGCATTTTATCAGAGGTTTGCTCGTTTTCTAGTTAGTTGAATTAGCACATATATTGAAAATTATATTTTCAGAATCACTATAAATTTCCCAGGCTGTGGCTATTTTCGTTTTTATCTCGCAACTCATTTGAAACACACAAAAACGGCATCAACAGAATTTCTTTTTGTTTCCTTATTCTTTTTTTCTTTTTAAAGCTGTTGGCTTTTTTTAACTACGACACAAAATTTTGTATTATTTTCAATGTGTACTTATAAAAACATTTTTTCACTTAAATTTAAAATAAATGTAAGAATTTTTTGTTTAGTTATTTAAAATATTTTTGTTCACAATTATTACTCTGCAAGGCTTGTGTTTATTTGACAAATATGTAATTAGCTGTTTTCGTAGAAAATTTTTGCCGTTTATTTTTTCTGATTTCATTTTAAGCCTAATTTTCTTTGTGCGCTATTTTGCTAATTCCTAAAAATCAACGTTGGTTAAAATATAGAAACGGCGTCAATAGTTTGATTTTGACATCTCCTGGATTGTAGCCACACAGCGCTTACTCGGTCACTCTACCACTAATTCATTTTCAAGCCAGAATTTAAAAAAATTGCAAGTCTGGACGAATTCTAACTTCACGTGTTCACGCGCAATATTTATTTCCGAACAGAAAAACCTAGTAATAAGCTTAAGGGCATAATAAAACAAACAAATAGCTTTGCAAGCATGTCAAAATGTTACGTTTGTAAAAATATTTTGTGTTGTTAATTGGGGTGTTTGCTGTTTGGACAAACATTTGAAGGTCTGTTTGCAGAAATATTAAAGGGAATAATAAACCGCACAAATAGCTAGGCAATCATGTCAAAATTTTACTTTTGTACAAATTTTTGTAAAAATATTAAAAATTGTTAATATGTGGCAGACATGTTGGATATTTGTCAAACATTTTGTAATGTGTAGTGCTAAAAGTAATAATTTCAGAGTAAAGACGTAGAAGAGGAAGCAAAAAAACCATTTTCAGCCGTAAATTCTTTTTTTTAGCAGCATAGTTTGCCCCAAAACAGCTTTTTGTTAAGAGCACTCTTTACTACAAATTATTTGATAGCAACACAAAAATGAAAAATTAATGTTTGTACGAAATATGATTGTACTGTTTATTGGCAAATAGAAGCAAAAACAAAGTGCATGTTTTCCAAGTAATTTGTGTGGTTTGTTGTGCTTTTAACAGTATATCTCATTGTCCAGACTTGCAACTTTTTGCAGCAATTATTGAGTTAATGGATGAGGGGTGAGAAGATTGGAGAGGGATAGTGAGTTTCATGCAAGGCGAATTCATTAAGGTAACATTTTCGAGTCATCTGTTTATTGTTTACTTATTTGTGTGTATACTGAATGTCAAGCTTTGTTTACATTTTATGAAAAAAAATTGTTAAAGTTTAAAATTTAATAAAAATCCAAATACTTGAAAAAAACGTATTTATATTTTATAAAACAAAAAATGAATATAAAATATAAAGTTAGTGAACTTGAAGTGCCGTAAGGAATAAATGGAACTGCAATAAATTTGCAATACAGGAAAAAGTTTTACCTTCTAAAGCAATTGTGTATATTTTATGAACAAAAAATTCCCTTGTTTATATTTTCAACAAATAATTGTGACATTCAGGGGTGTCATAGAAACCAATCTTATCGGTATTGGATTTGAAACCGACAAAAAAAATACATTGGTGTCATGAAATCCAATTTTATCGGTTTTTTGTTCGAACGGAAATTAGTGTCGGTTTTACGTTGCCTTTACACATGCAAGTAGTGGCATGCCACTGTTCTATACATATCGCTCATTTCGTGCAAGACCGTCACAACTCAAAATTTGGCATTTTCGAGTTAGTAATGCAGAAATGTTCTCCTCTTAAATCTCTACAAATTGATCTAAGAACGGAGAGAATTATTGAAAAAATAACGGTAATACAGATGCTTTTGACGCTATGACCTCTTGTAACAAACTTGAGCAATTAACATCAACAAGGTCACATTTCAGTTTTTTTGTTGGCATTCCTCTTGTACAGTTGGTTTTCTTTGTAGCAAAAAAGAAACATTTGATTTTATAACTGTATATAAAATAAATAATAATAGGTTGGAATCTTAAAAAGGCTCTCCTGTAAAGTTTCAAATTTTGAGTTGTGACGGTCTTGCACGAAATGAGCGATATTATAAACGAAAAAGTGTTCGAAATAGTCGAATCTCATGCCATTTGCGTTTCTGTTTACACATGCCACTGCCATTTCATTTTCAAAATGTCGTCAACTTGAGATAATTTGTTTACATCTCAAATTAAAAAAAAAGTACCAGAAAACAAAAAAGAGTTGCCGACTTCATCACATAGTTTTAGTTTTGGGGAAATAGTTTACATTTATTTATATTAGCATTATTTTAGCAAAATGAATGCTCTATAATTAGGAAACTTACTTATTTTAACGCCCGTTACTACAAATTAATCATAAAAATGCATTTAACAGTTAAAACTTAAATTACAGTTCGCCAACAATCCAGTCGATTTGCATTAAATATTGAACAGGGTAACATTGCTAATCGTTTTGACATTTAGTGGCATGCAAGTGCCAAATTTCCACTCGCATGCAATTTTTGCTGCCACTGGAGCTGCCATTGCGAAAAATGTGAGTGTATTAGTAAAAAATCGTGAGTGTATTGAGTTTTTCGAACTGGCAGTGGCATGTGTAAATGCTAGGTAAACCTTTTACAATCGCGAAATTAATAGACAGAGAGAAATTATTCGTTTCCTTTCTTCGTTCATTTTCGCTGTTGACGGAGACGAACATTTAACAGGCAATGATATATAAAATTACATTGGTGTGAGAAAAATGATATGAAGCAACAACATGAAAATTGCGAACAGTAAAAGAAAAACACGAAAAATGTCTAGTACAGATACAGCCAATTCACATGAGGGCTTTTACGACGTCGCTTTGTCGACGTCTCTTTTGGTTTGAGGGCGAGCGGTGTAGAGAAGAAAGAGGGGTAAACAAAACGACTCGTTTTGTGTTTTTCATGTCGTTTTCTTATATTTCTCTTCAAACTTATTTCTCTTCTTCTAGTTTTGTTTTATTCTTTTTCTTACTTTGAAGCGTCAGGTTGCAAACAAATACGGAAATAATAAAAAAGAATACAATACAAAAGTTTGAGCTTTAATTTAAACATATTTTTTACATATTTCTTATTTAAAAAAAAAACAGTTGATTTTTCTCATTAAGAAAAATATAAATTTCTTAATGAGAAAAATCAACTAAAGCAGATTTACCGATAAAACAATAAAAATCAACCCTGGTTGCAAATAAAAATTTAAATTAAAAAAAAGCGACATGCCACTAAAAATCATCATATAAATGCAATAGGTTTTTGGAAGTTGCTTCAAAAGGGAATTGAGAAAAAACGACGTCGTAAAAGCCTCCATGTGAATTGGCTGATAGTCATGTACTACACACTCTACCTCTACAACCCCTCGCCAACAAACTTCGTCTGTCTGCCTTCCACTTGTCACATTGTAAAAGGGGACTATTCTGCAATTCTGTTTTGTTATTCTCAGCGTTTTTAGCTTGAAGTTGGCTGTAGGTGTATTTATATATAAAATATCTACTGTGCAAGATAAAAATACAAAAATTGTAACCCTTAAATTTCATAATCTGGACACTTGTGCAATTTAAAAGCAGAATTTTAAAAACTTGGAACAATGATGACTATATGAAAAGCAATCAAGAAATCACGAACGTACGTGTAACAGCAGCGTAAACTGCCTGGCAACTCAAAAATTGTTAATGCAACTCATTCACTTGAAATTATTAACACGAAGAAAAAATTGCGTTTCTAAAGTGCAAATTTAATATATTGTTTGCTTTTAATTGTAAAGTAATTATACAAAATTGTAATGAATGATCAGGAATTGTTAGAATGTCCTTACGAAAAGAGTCATCGTATTTTAAAAAGTCGCATGCAAGTCCACTTAGGCAGATGTCGACGTAATCATACTAATGTACCTACCGTGACGTGTCCTTTTAATGTGACTCATATATTAAATAAGCCAGAATTAGAGGTAATTTTGATAAGATTAAAAAAAAAATAATTTTTCAGTTTAAAATATTTTAGTTTCACGTAACGGTCTGTACGGAACGAAAAACGTTTGAAAATTTCTGTAATATTGAAGAAAATGTAACCAACCCTACTTTACCTCCTCCTATGCCTGTTTATCAAAGTGAGGAAAATTGGGACGATGCCAATGCAGCTACTTACAATCCTCAAGAATATTTGGCAAAAGCAACACTTTTACGTAATTTTCAAGGTGTTGCTCCTGCTGAACGTAAACAATTCCGCAAAGAGGAACGTTTACGTTGGCTAGCCATGGATGAATAAAAATACTCAATTTATTTAGATTATTATACCCAACGCCAAAAATATGAGGGGTGTATCGGATTTGTCATTCCGTTTGAAACAAATCGAAATAATCTACGGAGACTCTTATTAAGTATAGATGTAGTGGATCCTAGTTTTTATTGAGTGTTTTAAAGAATTGGCAAAAAATTAATTGTGAAAATACCTATTTTAATTATTTTGTGGTTTTCATGGGAAACCGCGTATGTCTCGAAATTAAATTTTTCAGATGAAACGAACTCCCTTTATAGATCAAACTATGGGGTCGGTATTGAACTTTTTAAACTTTATTATTACGTTAAGAAATCAGAATTGTTCCATGTTTTTCAAAAATTTTTAGAATTCAACATCTTTAGAATTCTTCATACCCATGAAAACCACGTAATTTAGGACGTGAACTGTTATTGTGTTGTATGTACTGTTTCAATTTATATATGTATATTTTTATAAACCATTTTCAATAATTGACAAATATTTTTTTAAATATTTGTAGTAATAAAAAAAATATAACAATTTTTCTTAAATTATAATAGGAGTCTATCAGCGCCTGGGTTGCGGGTTTTAAAAATTAAATTTTTAAAAATTAAATTTTTCTAATTTATTGAGCTTGACGTTTTTTTTTTTGGTCTTTTCTTTATATATCGTTTGAAACATTTATAGTTAAACTGTATACTCATTTTGAAAGATTATTTTAGATGATTAGCGTAAACTTTAGTGCTATTTTATTTAAAAAGTTTTCCACGCTCAATTCGCAGACTTAAGCAGTTTTGTAATGCAAGTCAAAATCCTCTTATGTTTTTTGGAACGTCACATTCAAATTTTTTCTTTTACCCATTCAAATTCTTACTTTTACCCATGTTTACAAAATGCGTAACTTTTTTTGGTACAGACATTTCGAAAAAGCCTTGAAATTAGTCATTTGAAATATGCATAGGTACATTTAAAAAAAATTAATTGATCAGTTTTGAAAATAATAAGCAATAAAAACTGTTTGGGCAATTTATACAAAGAATTCCAGTTTTGTCGTTTTAAAAAGGATTAAAGCTTTTTATGTTATCAAAATTAAATTTTATATTAAAAAAGTATATGTACTGTTTTTTTTAATTGTACTGCTTTTTTTTCTCAAATGTATTGATTTCTTTGATTTAAAAACTGGCAACCCTAACTCCAACAGTTAAGTATGGTGGAAGTGTAATGGTATGGGGCTGCATATCAGCGAAACGTTTTGGGAAACTGGTATTTATCAACGACATTATGAACAAGTGTGTTTATTTGAGAGACAATTTGAAACAATCTACAGAAAAAATGGGAATTGCAAGAACTTTATAATTGTATCGAGACAACGACAATAAACATTAAGCCCATTTTCGTGAGTCGTTGCTTTATGATTACCCAAAAGTGATTAAGACGCCTGCTAAAGGCCGCTATTCACTATCCTACTTAGTCGCACGATATGTCAAAAAAATCGTGTGTGCTCATAATGTATGACAGTGTGGCTTAAAAATGAATTGAGTGAGATTTTTTTGACAGTCTGTCCGACTTGCAAATGTTTATGAAAATTTTCATAAAATGATATATCTATGCGATCAGAGTTGCATATTCTTGTAAAGTAGCTGAGTCATTTGAGTTTGCATCTTTTTTGTGGGATAGTGTGTCATCGACAGCAGATTTTGCAGACATTTTTTTATGTCGGATAGAATTCCGTCAGATTTTCGTGTGAATGAATCGTACGATTATGTAGGATAGTGAATACCGGCCTTAAGTCCCCAGACATGAATCCCATAGAAAATTTATGAGATCATTTAGATCGCCGAGTCTGCGAAAATCCCGTTACTTCGAAAAACTAACTCAAAAAAAGACTGCAAGAAGAGGGATAAAATCAGTGTTGATTACTGGCAAAAAAAAATTTCAGCATGCCAAATCGTCTTTCTCATGTTATAAAGAAGCCCTTATTTTTCCAACCATATATTAGTTTATCAGGGGTGTCATAGAATCCAAGTCGGTTTTTCAAACCAATATTGGTTTCATTTGGTGTCATAAAAACAAGTCGGTTTTGTTAGTTTCGAATACAAATAAAACCGATATTCGAAACAGCTGTTTTATGTTTTGGTTCATGTGTTTATAGTTTTTAATGCAATTTTTGTTTGATAATTTTTTAAATTATGATTGTGCTCTAAAATATTGTTAAAACTTGTGTTTGTACTAAAAGGGAAATTATAGAAAAGAAAATAAGAATGGAAACACACTAAACATATGCAATAAATGCCATCGTTGTATTAAATATTTGCATTTGTTGTTTACATTTGTGTAATTTTATTGTTTTGTAGAATTATAAAGCAAATTTATTAAAAATAAAAAAAAAATTGTTTCTTGTTAATAAATAAAATAAATAAATGTGTTGCGAACTTTCTGTACGCAGAAAACGTGAGAATACTTTTGCAAGCTCGCAGCAGCCCGCTGCCGGAGACTACCGGAGACATGCAAAAAATACTAATTTACCAATTTTATTTATTTCCATCTATGCAAAATAACTAACTGTTGAAAAAATTAAATAAAAAAATTAAACTTTAACCAACTATATTTATTTCCAATATAAAAACAAGAGCTGTAAGCTGCTTGGTTTATTTTCAATAAAAATCCGATAATATTGGTTTCTGTGACACCTAAAACCGACACTAATTTCAGTTCGAAAAAACAACCGATAAAATTGGATTTCATGACACCAATGTATTTTTTTTTGTCGGTTTCAAATCCAATACCGATAAGATTGGTTTCTATGACACCCCTGTATATTTTTAAATTTTTATTAAAACAATAATGTTATATGTGCTTAAACAGAACCCCCCCGAATATTAATGTAGTGTGATGAATAAACAAATAGTTTCCCCGTTTTTTTATTATTTTCTATTAGTTTTGTTGACTTTTGAGAACTCGAATAAAAAACTACTCACTATAGAAAAAAATACCACTGAAGAGTCGAAAATTACTAAAATAATAAAAAAAAAAAAGAATTAAAAATGACTACCTATCAAGAAAAGTCGCGGGTAGGGTACCATTTTCTCCCGAAAAATGATCAGTAAATTTGCGCATATTCCGGGTTTTTAATCGAGCTGAAGAGTAAAATAAAAAGAAACTCGAACATGATTAAAAATTACAAAAAATGCGATCTATGTTTTTCCTAAAAGAATATTTTTTTCGGTATAAAACACATATCGTTACCTAAAACGCAAAAGGCCCTATCTAACATTTTGAAAATTTTACAGGAGAGGCAAAAAACTATTTAAAATGGTAAATTGATAAATTGCCTCGAACTGTTTATAATTATTCTCTCTTCTATTTTTCTTGTTAAACCTACCAGTGGCTTTGACAAATAACAATGTTGCATATATGTAATTCAAACTGTTAGTTATGTCTATTAGCGTTTATCGTATAATATTTTGTAGATGGGGCTTTTTGTGTTTTGTTAATAAAGTCGCTAATTTTGGTCGAAAGATTCCAAAATTTGTTGTGGACATTTGTGTTGATGCAATACATCAGAATCAATAAAAAGTCGATTTTTAATTTTTGGTTAGTTAGGGCCTTTTGCGTTTTAGGTAACGATATATGCTTTTGGTAACAATTGTTACTTTAGCATAGTTTATTTATTTTTTGGAAAAAAATGTGTGTTTATATTAGGGCTTAAGCGATTAGGATTAAAGTGATTGCTGTATGTACAACAATATTCCTTAATAATTAAATAAAAAAACATAAACTCATAATTCTTACTCAATTAACAAGGGAAATTTTTATTATATCCAGGGGGGTTACCGCTTATTTCGATTCGAAAGAAATAATTTACGAGTTCGAACAATTTGTACTGTGTATTACGATTTTCGAACAATTTGTTTCGAATTAACGGAAATTTTTTATACACTATCGAAAACAAAAAATTCCTTTCGAAACGGCAGCTCTCTATTACGAACAATAAAAACCCCTTTCGATTGTGCAACTCTGTATTACGAAAACACGAGTCCGTTATGCAAAAAGCGTTAGGAAATTGCTCGAAAGCTATTTGGTTAGTGACAAAGTGAAAGAAAAATAAAAAATGTAAGTATTTAAATGTTTCATGATAAATAAAAGTGTAAAACAATCAAATTTAACCTTATAATATTAGATTTTATATAAAAAATGTTTACTAATCTTATTGTTGAAATTTTTTTAATATTTGTGGTCTTGAAATTTTCAAGGAATACATACTTCAAAAAAAATAACATATACAAATAAAAAGCATTATAAAGAAATGGTTAACATTTTCTTTAGAATCTTCAAACCACAGGAAAATACAATCAGTTTTTATTAAAAAAAAAAACCATTATATTTTTCACACATTGAATAGTATTTAATATTTCTTTTGTTTTGGGATATTTTCGTCCATTTTGGTATTTTAATAGCAGTGCAACCAACTTTTTTTAATCAAATTTCCCATATGTTTATAAATACGACTCTGTCATCGTTTCGAAAGAGTTACGCAGTACGGTTTAACTTTCAAATCGGAAATTCGCGGTAGCCCCCCAGAATCGAAAAATCGAAGTCTCACTGTATATAATATGCAATAAGTATTATTCTGTACACAACTTGTGGCTTTGTAAAATATTGAAAGAATACAAGTATGTATAATGAAAAGGTTTGTAAAATTATGGTATGTGATTGAAATCGATTTTGAAAAAAAAATCGATATCGTTTTCAGTATCTTTAAACGTTGATTTCTTATTTTCGTTATTTTCTATATAATATATTCTTTTGAATTGAATATTAAATATGTTAATTAAACTTTTTTTTAACATATAATTTAGTTTTAATTCAGAAATGGATTTAAAAATCGCTAGAAATTCGTCACACCTGCACATTTGAAAAAATCATTTCCTTTTTGAATAAAGTTTAACGGCAGTTTAATAATATTAATTAACAAATACTGAGTTCCAAAAAAAAAAAAAAAAATATATCATCAAATTGTGTACGCATCACGTTATCGATTTCGGTGCACTTTGACACATATACAGGGGTCTACTCTCTATTACGATGCGAAAGAAAATGGTCGCAAATCTAGCGGTTGGTACTCTTTTTAGTTTTTTCTTTTCGCAAATCATCACTATTTATTTTATTTAAATATTCCAATTTCAAATATTTTTACATATTTTGGCATTTCATTTATGTCAATCTGCGCCATCTTTAATTTTTATTGCCAGTATTGCTTCATTTAAAAAATATTTTTCGAAAGTGATAGAGAGTACCAAGTTGGCATTTAGCTTTCGCATCGAAATCGGTTTCGCATCGCAACAGTGAGTTGCCCCGCAGGCCTGTCATGGAGATCACCCAATGTAAGACTGCCTTCCGAAATAACATTACCGATTTTCGGTCCAAATTGTTCCAACAGTTTTGCAAGTAAGACTTATTTGTAGTGTTCGACCGAACGTTTGGGTTCGGTTACGGAGCTCAGCAAAAAATGATGTTCGGCAAAATTTTTACATTACCGATTTTCGGTCCAAATTGTTCCAACAGTTTTGCTAGTAAGACTTATTTGTAGTGTTCGACCGAACGTTTGGGTTCGTTTACGGAGCTCAGCAAAAAATGATGTTCGGCCAAAATTTTTACCGAACAACACACTTTTTAATGAAAATACAGGGGTCTAATCACCGCATTCGATATCGAGCAAAATTGATCGAAATGTTTTATTGTAGTATCTTGAGACTCGATATCCAATGAAATGTATCGTAATTTGAGATGATAGCATACGATATCGAGTAACCAAAGACATTAAATCTCTCGTGTTTTCATTCGATACGTCAGTGTATATTGTATGCAGAAAATTTCGATGGCTTACTCGATACGATAGTTTACTCGACATCGAATGCGGTGATTAGACCGCAGATATTATCCATGTGTGTATATGAAAAGAACACGAAAGCACCATATGTAGAAGTTCCAGAAGAACAGGACGAAAATGTTGTTGATAAAGAAATCAAAATTTATTTGACTGAATCTCTAAGTCCTGGTAATACAGATATATTTCCATAACTCCAGTCCATTTATAAATCATAAGACTGTGACCAAAAAGAACCTTTTAGTACCACCAAACAGCGTTGCTAGTGATTAGCTATTTAGTGCTGGTGGACAACTTTATTCAGACCGAAGAAATAATCTGCATAGCACAAATGCAGAAAAATTGCTTTTTAGGCATTAAAATATTACATTTTTAGTACTAATATCGCACTATTAAGGAGAGCGTATTATTTTAAATTGCCTTTAACATTAAATTAAAAATTGTTTTGATTCTACTGAAATTTAATTTAATTTGAGTTAATACCCACTTGTTCACAGAGGAAAATTATTAAAGGATATTATTGGCATCAAAATTAAAAAAGGCATTTCCTAAGCACGGCATTAAAGTACCATGTTTTTTTTGCATGTGTATTACACTTTTTTATATTTTCCGATTCACGGAGCGTGGGGGAGCCTGGGACAGTCGAAATCCCTGTGATGGAAACCAGGGAATGCACTGGTATACTGATGAATCCAAATCAGAGCATGGGGTGGGTGCTGGTGTATTTGGAAATAACTCACGGATCTCAATAGCCATGGGAAGTGTATTCCAAGTCGAGGTCCTCGCTATTGATGTGTGCTGTATCAACATTTTTAGCAAGGGAATGGTTGGAAACAGCATCGTGATATTCACTGAAAGCTAAGCGGCCATTAAAGCACTCTCCTGGAAATTGTCCTCGAAGTTGGTGGGCGGAATGCCGAGGAAGGCTATAGGAGCTGTGTGCAAGGAACAGATTGACACTATGTTGCGTTGCGGGGCACTTAGGAGTCCCGGGAAACGATAGGGCCGATGAGCTGGCTAGAGCTGGCACGAGCAAATGGTGGGCCCGAGCTCTTTTGTGGTCTACCTTGGGACACTACCCAGTCCCTTCTACTGGACTGGCCTCTCAGGGAGTACAGCATATACTGGGTATCGCTCCCGGGAATGCGTCAGGCAAAGGAACGGATATTTCCCGGGAGTACAATATTGACGAGGGGTCTCAATAGAGGGGAACTGCGACTGTTGGCGGCTTATCTGACAGTTCACCACACGGTCAAGTACCACCTGTTTGGGATGGGCCTGGCAGAGGACCAGGAATGCAGACTGTGTCGTGAAGGGGACAAGACCACAGGGCATTTACTGTGTGACTGCCCGGCTCTGGCTTGGGCCAGAAGGAAACACTTGGGGAACGGCACGATAGGCGCGGCCCGAGTAGGTGCAACACCGTCAAAAGACCTACTTAGGTAACTCTGGGAAGCAGAGGGTCTTTTTGCCAACTAAAGGGGGTGGGTACAATAGATCTGGCTTGGTCGCGGTACCGCCTCCGTTGGAAGGAATCTCGCTCGCTCAAAAAAAAAATCCGATTGTGTATAAAAATGGTTTTACTACTTTAAAGGGCATATTCTCAATGATTCCTTTACGGATGTAATGGCTGTGTCTGAAACGTGGTTAAAGCGTGTCCGGGATGGAATATCTTCCAAAATTATCTTCAAAATGTCTGATCCGTTAAGATTTGAATGTCTGTTTATTGAACTGAAGGCTCAGAAATCGAAAGTTTTGGTTGGTGTGGTTTATTCACCTCACGGTGACTTGCAAGGATTAGACGATGTTATTGGAGGCCTGTCTTGTCAATACAAGTATTCATTTATTTTAGGGGACTTTAATACAAATATGTTCAATAATTCAAAAGCTTCATAAATAACGGACATATGCTATGCGAATAATATGTATTACGTCCATAATAGACTTTTGTTTGATTAGTAACCTGAACTCAGTAAAGAAAGCTGGTGAATTTTTCGTACTTTCTCTTTCATATCATGTTTTCATCTACATGTGTATCGATATACCGCTCATAATTGAGGACAAATTTATTCAATACAAAAATTATAATGATATACAGGCCTGTCATAGAATTCCATTCCGAACGAAAGTGGTTTTAATTCCATGTTTTGCTTCTTCAGAAAACGAAAAATTTTTTCGGAATGAAACCACTCTTGGTTTTCTAAGTGGAATTGATTGTTTCAGTATTTTATACCCGAAAAAACTACTTAAAACTATTTTTTATGGATAAATAAATGTTTTTTATGATATAGATTGAAGAAATAACACACTTTTGATTTATTTATTTTACTTTTAATTGATTTTATTAAAAACATAATAAATTCTTTACCGTTGCTTTGCCACCTTTTTTTCCTCACAAACCACTTTTTTCATTGAGTTGTTATAAAAAAACACATTTAGCAAAATCGATCGGAATCTGAAGAAGCAAAAACTAAATCGATCGGAATTGAACATACGGAATTAAAACCATTCCGATCGGAATTTGTGACATGCCTGATAAACTGGGATCATTTTAAGGATATAATATATAATCACAACCTAGACAATGTTTTTTGTAGTTCGGATTAGGCCAGACTTTGCAAAATTTGTCGAAGTTCGGGTTTCTTCTGAAAAAGGGCGTTCGGTCGGACACTACTTATTTGTATAAAAATAAAATTAAACAAAAATGAACAGTAACTTAAAAAATGAGCATCAATAAAAGCTGAACTTATTTTTTGAAAATTTGTTATTATTTTATGTCAGAAAAATTTTATATAAATTGGTTATTGCCGACAAGAATATTTTGAGTTATTGATTTCAAACAATGATCCATTCTGTTTGCATTGTACAACGACTATTGTGGTTACAGAAATATAATCTGAGACATTCAAACATCTACTGTAAACAATAGTCAACAGTTTGGTGTTGTACACTGATTGTTGTTCCGCACATTGAAAATCTAACCGAAGGTACTCAGTCCATTGCTATAATCCCCACTGTATGTAATTATGTACAATAAATTAAGTTCGATTTTTTTCAATAAAGGCAATTCTTTGCTTAACACAGTAGAAAGCTTGCCATCAGTTCTTGCAAAGAACGAATAGTACAAGCCCACAACTTGTTTGATTTGCATCACCATTATATGCAAATGTTACAAAACCATGGAAAAATAATCAACTAAAACTTTTTTTCCAAAATTCGGTAGTGGTAAATTATATCGTTGCTAAAAATGATAAACAAGCAAACAATATCGGACGAAAAAAAGTGAAGCTTCTGTATGGGAAAAGCAGATAAAAAGATCATCGAAAGAGAATTATGTGTTTATGTAAGCCCATAACCATAAATATATTTGAGTATTAAAACGCAAGTCCATTTAACAACTTAAATGCATTAGCAATGATATACCTGTCAGCACCACCAGCTAGTGTTACCAGCGAGCAACTACTTAGTGCAGCTAGGTAGTTTTAAACCAATCGCATAAGTTACCTTATTGGTATCAATGCATTACAATTACTGTTCTTTAATCAAAACATAACTTTTGAATTTTGAATATTAATCAATATGTAGCACATACAGCTCCTTTATTGTAACGTAGTCATATCTCAAAAAAAATCTAACTTGGCAAATTGCGATGTTTTCAAAACGTAGCTTTATGTAGTGATTTAAAGAAATATATTTTGCTATAACTTCGGTTCAGTTTGAAATATAATACTGATATTTTTACAAATAGAGATAGTATGAAGGATCACTTTTCTGAAGTAAATTTTGAGATATGACTACATTGCAATAAAGGAACGATCTGTATATTGATATAACCACTTGTTAATAAAAAATTTTTGTATGAAATCTGTATAAATAAAATGTTTTTTCTGTTTAATAAATTATGATTTCAAATTTTCTTGTTGTGAATTTGGATAAGTGAAGCTCGGCTTCGGTTCAGTCGAATTTGGCCGAACTTCGGCATCGGATTCGTCATCAGTCTAAAAAGTGACTTCGGTCGGACACTAACAATTATTATAAAAATTATGGTTTTTTATATCGTTACCTAAAACGCAAAAGGCCCTAAATAACATTTTGAAAATTTTGCAGGAGAAGCGAAAACTATTCAATATGATAAATTTATAAATAACATTAAACTGTTTATAATTAATTTTTCTTCTATTTTTCTTGTAAAACCTAAGAGTTATTTTGACAATTAGCAATGTTCCATATTATGCAAATTATTAGTTAGTCCTTTTAGCATTTTTAGCGTTATCGTTTGTAGATAGGACCTTTTGTTTAATGAAATCGCTAATTTTTGTAGAATGATTCCAAACTGTTTTGTGGACATTTAAGTTGATACAATACATCAGAATCAATGAAAAAGTCGATTTTGAATTTTTGGTTAGTTAGGGCATTTTGCGTTTTAGGTAACGATATTCAACATTGTTTGCAAAAAAAGTTTCATAAAATACATAACTTAAATTTAGCTGAGAATAAATTCGAAAAATAAAAAAATTTTAAATATAATGAAGTAACTTATGAAAAAGAAATAATTCCCAGATTCTAATTATGGTTTTTGATATTTATTCCGTTCTAGTTTAAATTTTTTCTTTTCTTAATTTCCTCTTAAAACTACTTATCTGTAAGCTAAGTTTTGAAGAACATCGTTGTACCGAAACTCATTACCCAACTCATTTGCCCGATGCTGATGAAGGTTTTAACGTACGATATGAGCTTAATGCTGGATAAGAAATTATAGGAGGTGGTGGCGTTTTAGGTTTCACTGGATATGTTTGTATATTACGATCACAATAAGCCTGAGAATCATCAACATTGCTATAGTATGGATCACGGCCACTATTAAATGAATCATTCGTTAATTTTGCTCCACCTCTTTTATAATACGGATTTTGATTGGTATTATTAGAATGCAATGAGCTTCCTATTGAATTTCGTGATTGCGAATAATGAGGATTGGGAGATTTACGACGTGAAGGTGAACGATCCCTGTATGATCTACTAAAACCAGGAGGAGAACGGGAACGATTTCGTCTGCTTATATTTGAGGGAGAACGAGAAAGTCTTTTAGTTGAAGAGAATGATCGTTTACTGCCGTCAGTTGCAGATGTTTTTTTGTTGGAAGATCTTGGACTTAGCGATTTTAAAGATATTTCGTCATCGCTTAGACTATCGTTACGTTGACGTTTCTTGCTGGAAGGAGAAGTATTGCTTCTACTTTCTTCTTCCGAACTATCATCACCATCCCCTAGACGTTTACGTTCTTTTTTAATAAACAATTTTCGTTCAGATGGATTGGCTCCATCTGGTTTTCTTATAACATTTGCCTTTTCCAAATATAATTGTGGATTATAATCATTTGCATCAGTATCATCCCAATCCTCATCACATTCAATGGGTGCATGTTTAGGGCCTTCCTCTTCTTTTGGTTCTGGTGCATCGTACTTGTATTGAGTAATTAATTTACGATCGGGACAGTTGGTGGCATGATGCTAAATAAAAAAATAATTATTATAAACAGACACATATGTATGAATGTACCTAAAAGACATAAACAAGTTCCATTTGTTCTATTGCTAATATACCGTGAATTCTGGTTCTGGTATTAAATGGGTAATATTAAAAGGACACTTCCTTAATTCCACATCGGGATAGTTTAGCCGACATTTTAATAGATGTGATTGTAAGCGTTTCCTTAACATTCGATGTGTTTTATTGTAGGGACACTCAACCATATCATCGTCGCTAAGAAACATTTTGTTTTCTATAGGAAAATTTTATTGAGAGCAATAATCGTCTTTCTGTAAAGTTCTGTTTTTCTTTTTAATATTTTTGGCCAAAAAATTCTTTTGTCTAAAATAAAAATACCTTTTTCCAATGCGTTTTTATTATATTATTTTAATGCTGTTATTCACTGAAAGTGATAGCTTTAGAAATTTTTATTATGTTCAGTAATGTTGCCATATCTGCCATATAAAATTGGCATTGTAGAGGGCAAGGCCCAAGGCGAATTCAACTACAGCTAGTATCGAAACGCCTTATAATTTTGACAGTTCGAGCCAATATGTTAGTGTTTACCAAGGCCTATCCAATAGGTCTGCTTACTGCTACAACAATACAAAAAACAACAGGCATTTTGTTTGTGTAAAATTTCTCACGGTTGTCACAACCTTACTACTACATAGGGGAAAAAAGGAAAAACGTGTTTTGTATGCATGTATGTGTGGCAAAAAACATAAACAAAAGTATGCATGTATAGCCAAATTTATACAACGTTTGACAACCTAAGGGAAAATAAACATCTGGCTCCTTGCGCAGACCTATGGATAGGCCTTGGTGTTTACGGTTAAAAATGTCCACGATTCCTAACACAGGGTCTCCACCTGAGATAAGATATAAGATTTTTATATCAGCAAACGTCAAATTCAATCGCAGAGAGTATTATCTTTCGTGTGGACTCTCAAATAGTGTTAGTATTAATAGTATAATAAATGTTATGAGACAGTTGTTATGAGAAATCTTATAACAATTATCTTATAAGATGAGCTGTCAAAAATACACATGCATACACACATATAAAACAATAATAAGCCACCATTATTAAAATCTGTAATTTATTAATGCAAATAGTGCCAATCTTGTAAAAAGTGCTTAAAAAATCAATTTTTAAGCTAAAAAATCAAATAACAACATAAAAAGAATAAAAAATAATAAAAACGATACAAGTTTACTGTACGAGAATCAGTCGATTATGAAATCTTATAAGATACGTTTTCCCTTGTTTAATATTAAGATTAACATGAAGAAATGTGCTCTCTCATTCTGCCGACGTTTTCTCACATATTATATCAGATATTATCTCAGGTGGAGACCCTGTGTAACAAAATGGCTTAAACTGACAAAATCAGACGGCGGTTCGACACCACTTGTAGTTGAATTCGCCTTGGAATGGACTAATTATTAGGTCCGCTCGAAACGCCTGCTAATTATAGCTGCAAAACAATCGATAGTATCGATAGTTTTATTTTTGGCTGACTATCGATACTATCGGAAATTTTAGAAGTTACTAAAAGTTTATTATGTATAACAAGAGGTATATATATGTTAATCTTAAATCAGGGGGAACATGTATCTTTAATGATATCATAATTTACTGATTTTCGTACAGTAAACTTGGTTCGTTTTTTATTTATTATTATTATTATTATTTTTTCTTTGCTTTTAGTGTTTAATATTGTTTTTGTATGCGGCGAATACGTGTTGATGTTCATGTTCTGATTTACCACAATTCTTGTTGTTGTGCGATTGGTTGTAGATAGAAAATGACATTTTAAGGCGACCATCATGGCGAACATGGTTTCTAAGACTTATATTTAGCCAACGATGGCAGCACCTGAACGATATATGAACAGTCTACACGAGTAGAATTCATGTTCTTACCAAGTTGATGGATAGTGGAGAAGGGTAGCTAGAGAGAGGAAAGTCGTAAGTTGCTTGTGTCCAACGAAAGCAACAAATAAAATACAATGTAGAGTTTTTGGTGTTGTACTTGCTGTAGTATCGCCACCATAGTTTACATAAATTCGCCTTGAATTGGACCATGTTAGAGGGCAGTGTGACCATATCAGGTTTTTCGAGCTGAATTCAGCTTTATTTTTTCATGTTTAAGGCTAGTTTACACGGTAATACAATTTAAAAAGGTTAGTGCGAACTTAAAAAGGTTGGTGTAACTCATCAGCCTTTCAGCAGCTGTGTCTACGGCGAATTCAAAATATAATTTCCAAACGTCACGTCTTTTGTTTGTTTTGCGCCAAAGTAACCGAAAAAATTTGAGAAAAATATCTGCCTAAATCAGCTGTTTTTGACAACAAGCAATTAAATTGCTTGGTAAGTTGCACTTACCTTTTTAAATTTGTCTTGTGCATTTTCATCCCACCAGAGGTGTATTTTAACTTTTATATTGAAGGTGGTATCATTTTCATACATTGATTAGATTAGAAATAATCAAAAATCTAATCACAATTAGTGACGATTAGCATTTCTAATCAAATCTAATCAAAACTAATCCAAAAAATAATTGATTAGATTTCTTGATTATTTTTGATTAGATCAACTCTTTAGCTGTTTTTGTGAAAAGAAAATATTTATTTATCACATTTGTTGTATATTCAACACACAATGGTAAAATTTATACATAAATTATTTGAAATGCAACTTACATTTCACTTACTTACATTGAATATAAGCAGAATCAGCATACATTTAAAACGACGTAATTGTAATATATACACTATTTTCTTTTTTTTACAGAACTTACTGAATATGCATTTTTGTTTTTTTTTTTGTTTGATATTCTGTAAAATTCGTTCTTTATATTTATTTTAGGTATAGTAGGGTAAGTGCACCTAATGTCGGCATGTACCAGTAGTCGGCATCTTTTGCATTTATACGTGAATAAATAAGAAATGCGGTTTTTATATTCTTAAATTGTTTCAAGTTTGTCAAGAGAATTTACTCATCTTTCTAGTTGCAATATTTAAATTGGAGTAAAATGAGTATTTTTGCCAAATTTTATAGCCTTAAGTGACAAGTGTTTGAACATGAGCGCTAGTGCTCTTTTTTTCAAAAAAAAAATTAGTGATAGAGCCAACTTAAAAAGGTAAATAACCATATTATTAAAGGGAATTACTTTAACAATAAGGTCTGTAACTGTAGAAAAGCTTTTAAATTTTGTCTTAAAAGTAAAACAATTTACAAAAAATAAATATTTTTTTAAGTTTGTTGTGTGCCGAGATTAGGAACAAAAATTTACAAAATTTCCTAAGCTCGGCATTGGCTGCCGACTACTGGCAAATCAGTATTTTTCTCTGATTAAGCTCAAATTTGAGAAAATTGCTCATCAATCGCTCCTTTTGCCTATGGGATAACATAAAATGAGTTAAAAACGAGTTTACCCAGTAGTCGGCATGATTTCTTTTGAGTATCTTATAACCTGCCGACTATAGGATAAATATTGTCCTAAAGTCGACAGCAGTTTTATTCTAGTTTTAACTAAATGTGGGGTCCGAAAACGGTATAATTTTTGAAATTTTTAAAGACTTTTACTTCCTTGTATTTCATATAGATACTTATTTCAATAAAGTTAAATGTGACAAGCAGGGAAAAAAGGCAAAGGTTGTGCTCCACGCTCCACTTTACAGGAGAGAATACATGACCGCGTTGCAGAAGGTCCTTAAAAATAGGTCCGCAAACTGTTTAGTCAAATGTTAAAAAGAAAAATGTAAAAATTTATACTTGCTGAATTTAAAAATTATCGTCCTGGAATCGGTATTTAAGCTTAGCTGCTAAGAAAGCAGAGGGAATTAGTAAAGTCGAGCTACAGTCACTGAAGAAGGAATCAGCAAATGTTTAACTGATTTAAAAACCATAGTAAACAAAATGATGTTGATATTATAGATGATCCTTCCAGAATATTTAATGGCAATAAGAGAATTCCCAATGGTTGAATTTCCATATGTTAGATTTTAATTTGAAATCACACAATAAATTTTTCGGATTTGATTGTAATAAGTTTTTTAATTCAATTTATATATTAATTGATTGCAATTAAAATATTGCATTGAAATTCAGTAATTGCAATAAAAATAAAATCAGAATCAAAGTTTTCGTTTCCTTCAAATGAAACTCCTTCTAGAAATAAACCTGACTCTGATGATTTGGAAATGCCAACAATATCAATTTTTGTTTACGACCGATTTGTTATTTCATTGGACTTTCACTAGTTGTTGTATTTTCAGAAAAATGGGGTGCACTCGCAAGATTTCAGTAAAAACTTGATTGCATTCAATGATATGTAAAAAGAATGAATTAAAAAAGACTGCAATTAGAAACTATTGTAATCTTACAAATGAAATCAAGTTGGTTGCAATCAGTTTGATTGTAGTTTTTACAGCTCTGCCTCCAATAAAAACTAATTGTCATCGGTGATTTTGGTTAAAATAGTCCTCCATGCAATTAGAAACTATTGTAATCTTACAAATGAAATCAAGTTGGTTGCAATCAGTTTGATTGTAGTTTTTACAGCTCTGCCTCCAATAAAAACTAATTGTCATCGGTGATTTTGGTCTCCGAGTGGGCGCATATCCACTCGGAGACCAATGAGGTTCATTGTGAATCCCTTCAGTATAGGAGAAAAGAGGAAAAAGAGAAGTAAAGAAGAAAAGTAGAAAATAGATCTAAGGTTTGGTACAGATAAATAAATACCACGTAGGACAAATCCCCCTTATGTTCCCCCCGCAGAAACAGCCGTCCTATTTCCCTGACAAACCCCAGCAGATCATTTGGATTACATCCAGCGATACACCCCAGTTCGTCGTGAAATCTAGCCCCTAGCCATTTCTGCCTGGGGCCCTGCATCCTAGGACAGTGGCACAGCACATGCTCAACCGTCCCTAGCTCCTCGGCATCCCCACACAGCCTGCAGAAGTCCGGTATCGCAATGTCCCATTTATCCATAAAAGCCCTAACAAAACAATGCCCCGTCAGGAACCCTATAAAGGTCCTGAGACTACTCCTATCCAGTCCTAATAGAACCCTGGTTGCCCCTGCGTCCAATCCGGGCCATAAGGCCCTCAACACCCTGCAATCCGTTCTATATATAACCATTACATTAAAAAATATGGTTGTGGCGACAACAATATGGTTAAAATAACCATAGTAGGTTTTAAAATTTTTGTTTAACATGGTTTTGTTGGAGGTGTCCATATTGAATAATTTTTTTTTCTGTGCGTGTAGTGCCTATATAAACGTACAAATGTACATTTTAAGCATTTAAGTAAATAAAGAGCATTAATTTTCAATAAATGAACAATTGCATTCCTGTACAAATTGGTTTTTTCTTTAAAAAATAGCCATGCCGACAATAGGATCATTACATGTCGAATACTGGTACATTGTATGCCGACTACTGGCAAATGAGCTATATTTTAGAAAAAAGTAAAATTGCTCAAATTTAATAAAAAATTAGTCTAAAAACTGTTATATGAATCGAACAAATAGACATTACTGAACTGTAGTGAATAGTTGCCATCCCAATATCACGTTTATATACGTAAGGGCACCAGTTTGAAAATGAAAAAAAAATTAAACTGCCGACTACTGGTACACTTACCCTATGTATAAATGTAAATAGTATGTAAATATATATGTATATATATATGGCAATATATAATGCAATTTTATGCAATATTCAAAAACTGTTACATTATGTAAATATAGCAACAAATGTGATAAATAAATATTTTCTTTTCACAAAAATAGTTAAAAATAGTTGATCTAATGAATAGTTGAAAGAAAAACTAAGTTTAAAATGGCCACTGAATATTTTGCATCCAATTTTACAGTTAAAATGTTTTACTGCCCTTCTTTAAAAGATTTAATAAAGATTTATTAATTTTTTTTATTAATTTAAACAAAAATAAAATGAATTCATTAAAATAATAAAAAAAAATATACTTATGTATATAAATTAAGAGCCAAATTCAATAGCATTAAAATAGAATAAAATCTGTATTTTAAAATTGTCTCGCACCTATTTCATTAACGATTGCAAGCGCTTACGTTCAGCCAAGCGAAAAGCGCTACGTTGAGATGGAGTCATACCAACAGGCAAACGTAACACTTCAGCCTTTTCAATATATTCTTTTGGATCATAACCTGGATGATCGGGTAGATTATCCCAACATTCTGAAGAATGAAAATATTCGCCACCTTTAATATGTGTGTCATCTGCAGTATTAAAAGTAGTATTGAGCAACGTTGTGTTAGCACTGCAAAAAGTATTATTCCTGGTAGAGCTTAAACCCACAATAGGAGCATCTTGATGGCGAAAATTTTCAAAACTCTGACGGTCTAGACAAGTTGAAACGTGCCACTGAAAATTAAATTTGTGTTATAAAAAAAAATATGTAAACGTATAGGATAACTTAATTACCTCCAATTCAACTTTATTAACGCGATGTGTTACATTAAAGGGACAAACTACCATGGGAGCATTGGGATAAGAACGACGACAGCGCACTAAATGCACCTGAAAGCGTTTGCGCAATATTAAATGCGATTCATTGTATGGACAAATTAACAAATCGGTTTCAGAATCAATAGCACTTGCAGGTTTTGCCATTATTAAAACGTTGCTTTTATAATAGAAACCAAATTATTACAAAAACTAACAGCCAATTCACATGGAGGCTTTTACGACGTCGTTTTTTCTCAATTCCCTTTTGAAGCAACTTCCAAAAACCTATTGCATTTATATGATGATTTTTAGTGGCATGTCGCTTTTTTTTAATTTAAATTTTTATTTGCAACCAGGGTTGATTTTTATTGTTTTATCGGTAAATCTGCTTTAGTTGATTTTTCTCATTAAGAAATTTATATTTTTCTTAATGAGAAAAATCAACTGTTTTTTTTTTAAATAAGAAATATGTAAAAAATATGTTTAAATTAAAGCTCAAACTTTTGTTTTGTATTCTTTTTTATTATTTCCGTATTTGTTTGCAACCTGACGCTTCAAAGTAAGAAAAAGAATAAAACAAAACTAGAAGAAGAGAAATAAGTTTGAAGAGAAATATAAGAAAACGACATGAAAAACACAAAACGAGTCGTTTTGTTTACCCCTCTTTCTTCTCTACACCGCTCGCCATCAAACCAAAAGAGACGTCGACAAAGCGACGTCGTAAAAGCCCTCATGTGAATTGGCTGTAAACGTTCTAGAATTAAATTAATTACAAAAACTAACTGTTAAAACCAGGGCTGCCAGATAAAATTGTAAAAAAATCGTTAATTTCCTGAAAATAAATTAAAAAATCGTCGTTTTCTGTTTAAAAACTCGTCAAAAAAATACGACAATTTAAATTTAGATTTTAAACAAAGTTTGTTCGATTTTTATTTAAAAACAAGCAAACAAAAACATATTATATACCACCGCATGTTTATAAAAATTTTCATAACAAAATTTGTTTTGTAAACCTTCAATTATTATATTATAATAATCTTAGTTTTTTTTCAAAGTCTTAAGAATAAAAGATACTTTCAATTGGGTCATTTTCTAAAAAATTTCAAATTTATATACCGTTCACCACAGAGGGTATATATACAAGTTCGTTGTTATATAAGTTTGTCATTCCTTTTGTAATTGCTACAATATTAATGTTAGGCCCTTTAAAGTATATATGTATATTCTGAGTCCTTATGAATAGCAAAGTTGGTTTAACGATGTCAATTTATCCATGTGCTTGTTGAAATGGGATTTCCGAAGACTCGTATATAAACACTGCTATACATTTATATTAGATACAGAACGGAATAGTGTGCTATTATATTTCAGGCAGATCGGTCTACAATTGCCTAAGACATGAACAACAAACCACGACTGCCTGTAACTTATACCCATAAATCTCTCATTTTGACCTGTAAACCCTCACTTCGTTAAATCTTCTTAAAATTTATTATTATTTTTTATTTTTTATTTTTTACCTGAAATAATCTTTCTTCACGAAAATATAGTTTTGGCATCATGGCACCCATATAAGCTAGGAGGATAAAATTTGGCTTAAAAATGTTTTATATATATAGAGTATTAAATGTTAAAAATTAGCCAAATCAGTCCATAACTTCATCTGCTCCCCACACGAGTGAACTCTCAATCTCAAAATCAAGGTTTTGGTACGAGTTTTTAATTAAATTGACTTGACTCGAAATTTTGCTTTTGCCCATAAAGTGTTTTATGGAAAAGAACAAAAATGTTTTTTTTTCTGTGCTTCCTAATAACAAACATCAATAGATTTAAAATTGTCTTATTTTGAAGACTGAATAAAATCGTCACTTAGAAAAAAATCAGCAAATCGGCACTTTGCTAATTTCGGACTCAAAAATCGTCAAAATAACGATAATTGGTCAAGTTGGCAGCCCTGGTTAAAACCAAAAGTAATACACAGTGCATTTCAAACAATTTATAAACAGAGATGACAGATGTTGGAGTTTTGCCAAACATTTTTGTAAAATTAAAACCCGAGTATTATATTTATTTACCACAAAAATTTATTTTTATTAATTAATTTTTTGTTTTTACTTTAATTTATTAGTTTATTTATTTAGAAAGCACAAGGCAAGTTAACAACACCACAAACATAACACAATACAAGCCAAACTGACGACAAATTGAGAAAAATAATATAAAGCAACAAGATGTAAACTACGAAAAGTAAGAAAGAGAAATGAAAAAATGTCCAGTACAGATAGTCATGTACTACACACTCTACCTTTTCGACCCCTCGCCGTCAAACTTCGTCTGTCCGGCAAGAAATGTCCCTAGTGTAAATTGGGACTAAGGAATAAGTGGAGCCACAATAAATTTTCAATACAGGAAAAAGATTTACCTTCTGAAGCAGTTGTGTATATTTTATAAACAAAAAAATCCCTTGTTTATGTTTTCAACAAATAATTTCGACATTCACTCTAACTTTGTGTAGTGTGTAAAGTCATTCCTAAAAAATTTAAGGAATAGAACTATTACAAAAAAAAGCTTTATAAAATACATAACTGAAATTAACTCATAGAATAAATTCGAAAAATAAAAAATGTTGAATATAATAAAGTTGCTTATGAAAGGAAATAATTCCCAATATATATTTGTTAAAATAGTTGAGTTAAATACATTCAATTTATAAGGTATCACTATCCAGTGTGACACAAAGAATGCTGACGAAGGCCTTAGCGGGCCAGAAAATGCATTACATTCTGCTGGTGTCTATTAATTGTAAATTTTTCTGTACATACAATAATTTCATTGCTATCCAACGAAAAGCTAAGGTAAAATGTAACAAGAAGATACAAGATAATAGTCTTGTAGTGTACAAAATCATTTCTAAAAAATTTAAGGAATAGAACTATTACAAAAAGCTTTATAAAATACATAACTGAAATTTAACTCATAGAATAAATTCGAAAAATAAAAAAATGTTGAATATAATAAACTTGCTTATGAAAGGAAATAATTCCCAATATCTATTTGTTAAAATAGTTGAGTTAAATACATTCAATTTATAAGGCATCACTATCCAACGTGACACAAAGAATGCTGACGTAGGCCGCAGAGGGCCAGAAAATGCATTACATTCTACTGGTGTCTAATAATTGTAAATTTTTCAAAACATACAATATACTTCATTGCTATCCAACGAAAAGCTAAGGTAAAATGTAACAAGAAGATACAAGATAATAGTCTTGTAGTGTATAAAGTCATTCCTAAAAAATTTAAGGAATAGAACTATTACAAAAAGCTTTATAAAATACATAACCAAAATTTAACTCATATAATAAATTCGAAAAATAAAAAATGTTTTTACAAAAACATAATACAAAGTATTTTAAAAGGGATAGTTAGCATAACTCTATCTCATGTATATGAAGGTCCAATCATTACTACCCGACCACACGGGCAATAAGCTTGGCAATTATTGTCGTGGCATAAATATCTGTTAAGGCCCAACTGTAACAGTCATAAGCTTGCTTAAGCTTCTATTAAAAATTATTTTTCATCAAACGAACAGCACATAATCAAACTAAAAATGAATGCTTAATGGGTCATCCAGCATGACAATTTTAAAACATCAAGCACATGTACACGAGTTTGACATCGAGCATTCTGACCGTGAATAGACTACGGGGTTTTTGATTTTCCGTCAATCGTTGTCGATGTCACACATATAAACTCATTTTCACTAATAAAACAATTTCCAGCTAGCATTTGGGTGATCCCAATTTCTGAAATTTGTAATAATATTCGAGTTTTTTTGACTCTTCAGCGCGATTGCACTAACGTATGCGGAATAAAATATGGACATACACATTAGCAGTAATAAAAAAATTTAATCATGTATTAAAAAATCAAAGGTAATATATAATAGATAATGTACACAACTCAAACTTATTAAGCAATCATATATCTAGCCACTTATTAAGCAATCATATATCTAGCCACATCGATGGGCTATTTTCATATTTTGAGGCACCCTATGCATAGCCTCTTAAATCCTCTTTGTGTGTATTTTCCTATTCTTTTTTTTATAGAAATTTCTTTCCAAGTTCGACTGAAAAGTTTGAATTGGTGTTTTTTGATATGATAATAACTAAAAATGTTTCTAAACATATGATTGTTCTTCGTATTTATGTAACGTTTTGTCTTTAAAACTGCATTTATTTGCTCATTTGCTTTTGCAAAATGTTTTTATTATTCACAAACTAAAAATTTTTAAATAAATTTATTTGACATTAATTTTTTTCTGTTGTTAATATTATTAAGCCAGCAGAGTAGCATTTTGTGGTATGAAAATAATATTTGAAATAAATTTACTTTTATTTACTTTAGGAGAGTCATTCCATTATGAAATCTTAAAAGATATGTGTTCCCCTTGTTTAATATTAAGATTAACATGAAGAAATGTATTCTCTCATTCTGCCGTCGTTCTCTCAGATATTATATCAGATATTATCTCAGGTGGAGTCCCTGTGTTACTAATACAAACATAAATTAGGTTCCACTGACAATTGAGTTATGTACCTGTCAAAGAGTCGGCATACTAGTTGTATACTATGTTCTAGGGATAGTACCTTTACTTCTTCCATATTTTGTTTTTATATTATATTTTTGGACTGATGGTTAAAAATCAGTTCATTCCGCATACGTTACCAGAATATGCGCTCATTTTCTGATCATAAATGATACTTTTGACGGGAGAAAATGATACCCTACCCGCGACTCTTCTTGATGAATCATTTTTGATTAATTTTTTTTTATCAGTTTAGAGACATTTTCGACTCTTTTTTTTTCAATAATATTTGTTATTTAATTTCAAATCAATCTGTTTTAAATCATAAGCGCGAATCATGTTTGTTTCGATTTTTAAGATTGTAAGGTGATAAATCAGTTTTTCCAAATGCCAGCAAGGATATTTTTTTGTAAAAATCACCTTAATGAGCCTTTTCAGATAGATTTTGATGATTTTTGATGATGAAAATCGATTCTTATGATTCATTCATATGTTCAAATAATGATTTCCAAATGTTTTGAATTAAAAACTGACTTTCTATTTTATTATTCCTATGCTAATCTCGCGAAGCTCTTCGCTTGTCTGCAGGAGACCAGTCTCTGGCGGGAATCGAGCCCGCAACCCCAGTACTGATAGACTAGCTCACTACCAGCTAGCCTACCGGGGCACCCGGCATCATTAGAGCGATTGAAAAAGGATTCACATATGATTCATTCATATGCTCAAAACGGAGTTAGGAAATTGTATAACAAATTATTCTTGAGGTTATTCATCGATTGGGTACCCCTTGAAGCTAAAGGAAAAAAGTAAGGTGTGTCATGCATACAGTGTCGCCCTTTACCAACAAACTTTGTCTGTCTGGCAAGAAATGTCCACATTGTAAATGCCGACATAGACCCCACAAATTGCTTGCGTGTTCGTTGGGTTAACATGTTTTCGGCATAGTTTCCTTATAAATAATTTATAAAAGAACTATAAAACGATAGTATAAAATCTTTTTTCCATAAAATACTATATTATATTATTCATAACACAATATGCATTTAAAATTAAAAAAAAACGTATTTTTCTAGTTAACAAAATAAGCTCCCTCTATTTGTCAATCATTGCAATAAATTTCATTAAGTGAGCCGTAATTGGTTTGTCACAAATGTCAGTTGACATAATACGACATGTGAAGTTGGCTGCACTTTAAACTGTCATTTTCTCTCTCTTTCTTTTGCGGTCTTTCGATCCAAGATGGTAGGAATATTTTAAATTTAAGTGTAAATTTTTTAAATCTTTAAATTTCTAAATCATCACAAAAGAAAATTATGAAAAAGTTTGAAAAACAGTAAAATACAAATACAAATTTATGAAAGTTAAATTGTTTTGCAAATAAAGCTTAAAACGTATTGAGAAAAATGAGTGAATAATCTAAAATGTTTACATACTATGAAAAAGTTGTGATGGTTTATAATAGCTAAAGACTTAAAAGCTGGTATGAAAACAAACCATAATAATGTATTTTAATTGAAATCTTACAGACGAAAGGTACATCCAGCTTTGGTAAGCGCCACAATAAAACGCACACTTTGTGCCGTCGATGCGGACGTTCTTCTTACCACATCCAAAAATCCACTTGTGCTCAATGTGGCTACCCAGCAGCTAAATTACGTTCTTGTAAGTATTTTAGTTTAATACATAAAGGTCTAAACAAAACGTGATCTTTATTTATTTTGGCATGAAATTTGAAATTGCACTTTGGGTGCGATTAAGTTAATTTTGAGTGATATTAAAATTTTCTTTTTGCTGACATTTTATAAGATATCTGTGTTTTTGAGGTCCGTAGTTTATTTACTATGACTATGCGTCCCAAGCACGCAGATAGATAAATTTTTATAACTAGCAATTTATTGGTTATAGGGTTATGCTTGCTTTTAAACCATTTTGTTAGTTTTTAGCAGGGTAGGAAAAAATTCTACTCGCGAGCACAATTCGAGTCAACTCTCTCATTTTAAAATTTGTGCTCGCGAGTTTTATTTTTAAACTCGCGAGCACAAATTTTTTACGAGTCATAAGATTTTTGTGCTCGACTCGTAAGCAGATAACAACTCGTTTTAAAATTTGTGCTTACGAGTTTTATTTTTCAACTCGTAAGTACAAATTTTATGCGAGCAGAAAACGAGCGCATACGAGTTGAAATCGAGCAACTCGTTTAAAAAAATTAATGTTTGCTTGTGCGAAGTAAAAATATACATACATATGAATTTTTAGAAACGAAGGGCAGGCAAATGTGTAGGAAGGGGTTATAAAAACATATGCACACATATGAATGCTGGGCATAACCATGTCGATAAGAATGTATGTGTGTTTGTATGTATAAATGTTTTCTTGTTTAAAAATATGTAAACCTGCAAAATGTTTAATGATGTGTAATAAAATGTATGCGTTCTTAAATGACTTAAATAAAAGTGTTTGAGATTGGTAACATATTATTTTCATAAAAGCTGCCTTTAATAATTATAAATAAAATAAACATTTGTCAATCGATTTTCATGGTTTATGGCTCATTTTATTCGTAATATATCTGGCTTTCTGATAAATAATAAAAAAAATTGTTCTAAATTTGTTAACAAATTTTTGAAAACAAAAAATAGTACTAATTTTGCTTGAAAAAAAAAGTTTATCGCCACTAATTTCTGAAAATGTCCGAAACAGTGGAAAATATAAAAAATGTTATTCGTTTGACTTAAAGGAAATATTATTAATAATCATTTGTTGGTGTTTTTATAAAAATCGGCCCTTATTTCGGGCGGAATATAAGTCAAGCCCATAAAAAAATTTGAAACTGCAAACGGATTTAAATTAACCGCTTCAAAATCTTTATATTTTATATGTTTTTATTTAAAGACTTACATTTGTTTTTGAAGACCAGTGTTATAAATGAATTAAGAGTTTTTTAGGGTAGCAAAAGCCATCACATAATTGTCTTGTGACAACCAAATTAGTTGATTCTTATAGAAAACATCAGCAGGTAGTAAACAATCACGACTATTTATAGAAAATGTGATCATTGATATGTTTGTTTGATCCCTAGTGAGTGTTAAATGTCAGTGCAATGGGTCTGAAAAACTTATTATATTAATGTTTATGTTAAAAGGGCTGGCAAGACGTGTGGGAAAGGGTTGTAAAAGTAATGTTTATACTAAATAAAAGCACACAAGTGAATGCTGCTCATAAACAGGTAGATAAGTGTGGTTTAAAATATATGTGCAATACGTATAAATGTTAAATTTTGAATGATGTGTAATAAAATGTATGCGTTCATTAGTGACTTACATAGAAGTGTTTACGATTCATAGGAAATTAATGAACTGCCTTTTTTATATTTTCGAAACGTATAACATGATTGCATTCTTTTAAACGAATCCTTTTCTTTGCTATTTCTTCTTCATGGTTAGTTATACTTGTCACAACGTAATATTTGCTGTATCAATAAATACCTTTTCCCACCTTACTTCTGATCCATTTGCTAATGCTGTGTTGTGTTTCGATGAAATATTCATACATACACACATTTATCCACACATACAAACAAATAAACAGGAAAAATATATTTTTAGTTAAAAAAAATTCATACGCAAAAATAAAACTCGCGAACAATTCTTTTTAGCTCGACTCGCGAGTTGAGTTTTATTTTTGACTCTTAAAATTTGAATTCTTTTCGCGAGCAATATTTTTCAACTCGCAAAAATAAAACTCGCTCGCGAGTTTAAAAAATAAAACTCGCGAGCAGTAAAGAATAATTCTTTTCAATGTTGAAAATAAAACTCGCTCGAATTGGACTCGCTCGCGAGCGAGTTTAATTCGAGCACTCTCCGTACTCTGGTTTTTAGTACATTTCCATATGTGTGTAAATTGCAAATTTTGAATTAATATCGGTAATGCATAGTAAATCAGTTCTATGAAGTACATAGTAATTGTTTCCTATTAAGATATTGTAACCAACTCTTGGGAAAAGAATTTAATTATCTTTATCCATTATGTGGTAGGTAGGTCTATAATTTTAAAACTGAAGTCGTTTTCTGTAAAACTAATATTTTTGAGTTTTGACGATCTCGCAGCATATATGAGCGATATAATTTTTAAATATTTGCATATAATTTATTTTTGTTTGGCATTTAAATCTTACTTTAATTTTTCAGACAACTGGTCCATCAAGGCCAAGAGGAGGAAGACCACTGGTACTGGCCGCATGCGTCACCTAAAGGTTGTCAGACGCCGTTTTCGTAATGGTTTCCGCGAAGGCACCCAAGCTAAACCCAAGAAGACCGTCCAAGCTAAATAGGTGCTGTGTATCGATAACTACTTAGTATCGGAGTTTTTATAAGGGGTTTAGGAAAGCCTTTGTCTTTTTTTATGATCACTTATTTTGTATGTGAAAAATGTCAAGTTAAAATAAACAGAAAATCACAAGTTATAATAAAAAATTATGAAGGTGTAATAGGTATATGCTAACGACGTTGAATTTATTTGATGGATAGTGGGAGAGGTTGCAGCATCAAATTAATCATCTTATTCGAAGTATAATTGTACATATAATAGATATAGGTATATGCATTTAACTAAAGAAATATAAGTAATTTGGTTCTTCAAATTGAGAAACATGAATAACCAACTCGAATTTTGCGATTCAATTACACATTAGAAAATTGTAGTATTAACACAATGGTGATAGGAAAGTGAAAAATAGAAAATTATAAAGTGGTATAAGTGGGCCATGGACATGTGAAGTTTTCATATAAATATGTACATACATATCGTCACCTAAAATGCAAAGGGCGTAACATTGTTTTTTTTTTTTCAGGAGAAGCAAAACACTACATAATCAATAACAACAAGGTGTACTTGTGTTTGAACTTCTTTAATAAACTCGCCATTTTTGATAGCAGGGATCTAATATTTTTTGTGAACATGAAGGTAATAAAACGAACAAAACACAAATACACGAATTTGTGGTTTTTATTATGGGTCGAAATATGTATATATACAGTAATCCCTCTATTTACGTCGGGATTGGTTACGGAAAATGGTGACCAAAAAAAGCCTCATTTACAATGAAAGTACAAAACATTTACAGCGATAAGCAAGTTAGAAAGTATAGTCGGTCAAGCCCAATCATATTTTTTGGGAGCTTTGGTCGGCTTAAATTTAGTTTACCGACGCAGCTCTAAATAAAAAAAAGTACCTAGGGCAATAGAAAAAAAAGAAGAAAAAGTAAAATAAGAAAGTTGGCGCAAACGCTTAGTTTTCGAGTTATGGACGTTTAAAATTTTCATATAAATATGTGATTTTGCACTACATTTCCAAATATACTATATGGCTAATATTGGTATAATTGCAAAGCTTTTCACTATATCTGTATGTGTATATGTTTTCCTGTTCTATAATTTATTTTAATTGTTTATAACCGTATTAATTGATATTCTGAGAAGTTTTAGTAAGCGAAGTCGGTGTATGTTATAATAAAAAGAATCCTAGCACCCGGGCAAAGGCCGGCTATGCAGAATAGCTTTAGTTAGCGGAGCCGGTATTTTTTATACCTTAGGGGAGAAAATCCTTGCGCAATGCAGAGAAGCTTTAGTTAGCGAAGCCGGTATTTTTTATACCATGGAGTAGAAAATCATTGCGCCCGGCCGAAGGCCGGCAATGCAGAGAATCTTTAGTTAGCGAAGCCGGTATTTTTTTATACCATAGGGGTGAAAATCCTTGCGCCCGGCTAAAGGCCGGCTATGCAAGGAAGTCTTTTTTTCGACGTTGGTGTTTGTTATTTTATAAAATTTGTATTACACTTATTTTAATTAACTACATACTTTCTTAGTGCACTTCCGTTACATTTTGACGTAAAATGAAAAAAAAACTGTTATGTGAGCTAAAGAACTTAAAATTTTGAAAAAATTTTGTATATTAGGAAAAATCTGTTCAAGAGCTTTAAAATTATACCAATATTGGCCATATATGTATGTTTAGAAGTGTAGTGTATTTATATGAAAACTTTAAACCTCCATAACCCGAAAACTAAGCGTTTGCGCCAACTTTCTTATTTAATTTTTTCTTCTTATTTTTCCATTTTCTATCACCCTGGGTACTTTATTTTTTAATTGGAGCTGCGTCGGTAAACTAGATTTGTTCCCTTTGGCCAAATATAAACCGATTAAAAAAAATGTAGTTAAATAATATAGATTGCAATGAAATAAGTTTGGACTAAATGTGATCTAAACACCAATACACTCCTGGAAAGAAAAAAAAAAAAATTCACACCAGAAATTATGGACCGACTCTCACCATTTAATAATAGGCTTGGTTCTTGCGACTGTTAGACCTTATGTACCAAATTTCATCAAATAAATTATATTTAAAATTCCAACCTGTAATTTGCACACATCGCTAGATCGAATCAAAAAGTGTTTCTAAGTCGAACGGTTTACGTAAAGATATGTCTAGGACCAATATTTTAAGGTGTTACACAATGCAGTTTTTTGAGCAAACCAAATATGTATCCATGTACAGATTGGAACGACTTTTCCAGTAACAATTGTTACAAATTCTTAACAATTTTAAGTAAATGAGCACAGCTCAAAACTGTACGAACGCAAATACATTTTGTTGTTGCAGTGTTGTAAATAGCTGCGTTCGAGAACACAAAAGTTTTTACTATTTTTTACTGAACTTTACTGCATTTTACTAAATTGCGTTCGCGTACACAAAATACAGTAAATGAGAACACAAATTGAGAGCGTAAAGTGACAGTTCTTGACTGAGTACTTACAAATTTTTACTGCAGAAATTTTTGCAGTAAAATTTAGTAAAACAAAAAAACATATTTTTCAAAAGGTAAACAAACAAAAGTAGCAAACAAGAGGCATACAAATTGTGAAAAAAATGTTTAAAAAAAGAAAAGTTGAAATAAAACTAAAATAAAAACAAAAAATGAATTAATATTAATTAATTAAACTTGTTTGTGAAGAATTTATATGGCTAAATACCAACTTTTGAAACTTTGTTTTGTTATGTTAATTTTTTGGAGTTGTTAAAGTGTCAAGTACTAGGGTACTTAGAACAGCCCTTGTTTTTAAAGTAATCAATAGTAAAAAAAGCATTCGTGTACTATTGATCAAATTTAGCCGGACACAAATTAGCAAATTCAAATAACATAAAAAACAAACAAATATGAAAGATTACATAAAATAATTTGTTTTTTTTTCCAAAAATATTCGTGTTATAAAAAGTATTTAATCGAGTACCGATACGAAAACGAGTTAAGTAGTCAAAAGTGTAAAAATTTTTCAACACTTCAATTATTTGCGATCAGCTGTTGCCTTCATTTTACGAATTTTTACAAATTTTGCGTTCGCGTACTTTTTTGGACAACAGCTTTTTGTGCGAGAAAATTTTTAAGTTTACTCATTTACTGCATTTTACTGTAAAAGTACTCAAACGCACCTAATGTTAGTATTTTTACTAAAATTATAAGATTAACAAGGTCTACTAGGGACTTTACTATCAAGGGTGAATTCCGCTAATAATAGACTTTATATAGTTATTTGACAATAAATAAATGACTACGTAAGAAACGTAAAACCTGTCGATTAACAAGTCGCTTAAGTTGTCGATCAACAGTGTGGGCCAGGCTTTATCTATTTTTATGATGATTTGCAATCATATGTGTTAAAAACTGACCGCAGTAAGACAGTCCCATAGATAACTTAACCCTTTGCAAGTTCTACCGGGCTTCCACTTTAACGTTTAAAAATCTAGTGCTCATGCAAGGAAATGCTTGTTTGGTGCTGGGGCTATTACTAAACTGATTTTTATATATAAATTCCTATACCTATGTATGTATTAAACGTTGATTTAAGTTAAATTATAAAAAAAATTATTTTATATATAATATTTTAAACATGGACCGTTAGTCCTTTTTTTCATACAAGTTGCATGAAAACAGTTAGACATATATTGATTTTTTTTCTAAACAAAAATAACTTTTTTATTATATTTTTGAACAAATATAACAGCTATTTTATATTTTGATTTTTTTCGATCAAAATTAACAGTCATTCAAAAAAAAAAAAAAAACTAATTTTTTATTTAAAAATAAAAATCAAAATTTAAAAATAAAATATATTTTATCATAAACAAGTTCATAAGGATCAATATAGTATACTTGAATCAGTTTCCCGACATTTAGTTTTATATGCTTTTTTTTGTTTTAAAATTTCATAATAACTGTTATTTTCGGTCCCTGATTTTAAGTACACAACTTAAATGTGTTTTGTATTTTCAAATACACGACTAGAAAGTTTATCGTATTTTAAATACACGACTTAAATGTATTTGGTATTTCAAATACATTTACTGCAGGCCCAGTATGTCGACAAGAACATTCATTTCGATTATTTTTTTTTGAAAACAATAATAAAAAACTAAAATATGTTTTCGTTTTCCATATAAATATACGAAAGAAATGTTCTTTTCGACATTGTGGGCTAGGCAGTAATGCATGATTTTTGCCTTACCCTGTTTTCACAGACTATCAGATGTTCTATAAATCGAAATGAAGTGGATTAAACATTAAACAAATTTTCATAACTAGCCTGCAAAGAAAGTTCATAAAAATATTTCATTTATATCCTTTATACTTTGAGTATCGATTATCTTTACAAGAACAACTCTTAAAAACAGGAATAACTATAGTCATTTTGTAAATAATTGCAATTAAAATCTCGTTCGTTTTCAAATCCACTTCATTTCGATTTCTAGAACATGCCCTTTATCTTAATAACAATTAGTTAAACTTTTTGCTAACCAACATTTTATTAAAACAAATATGTAATTTTTTTCAAAATATTAGTTTTTCGTTTATTTTGTTTAAATTAAAAACAACTTTAAATTCTTAGCACTTATAAATACATACATATGTATGTATGTATGTACATAAGTATTTGTTTAAACCATGTCTAAGGTAAAATTAACTTTTCCTAAAACTTATATATTTTTTAGTGTTGGTTCACTCTCTTCAAGTCTTAGCCGTCAAGTCTTGAGTTTTAAGGAGAAAGAGGAAAAGAAATGGCATTCTCTTTTCCATTCTCGCCTAAAAGCTCAAGACTTGACGGCGAAAACTTGAAGAGTGTGAACCAGTACTTATAGTGCAGTTGAAACAATGATTTTATTAAATTTTTTGTACATTTATGGCTTAATTAACAAAATAAAATACATTTAAAGTTAAATACGAAATAAAAAGTGACTAACAAGTTATGGTTCCAAACTAATGACAAAACGAAAATGATGAAGAAGAAATAGTAAATATAATCGTTTCGGTTTGTAATTGTTACAAAGTATGTTATAAAGAAAACCCTATACTTTAACGATGCTTAAAAGGTTTTGTTTATTCTTAAGTACATACATATGTATGTATAAATAACGCTTGTAAATGGCCATGCACATCTAGCGGTATACCTTTTGATTTCGCTTGGAGTTTGTCTACAATTATGTACAAGTGAAAATATACTTAATTTATAGTTAAATCTCTTATATTAAAATATTTAAATTAATTTTAAAACTACTAAATACAATATGTACAAAGAAACAACACGTTTAATCAGAGTGTAAATTCTTTACAGGTGATTCTGATGTCATTTCATCACAGGATTTAATAGTGCTCGTTCTGTCATTACTTGAGATGGTTTCAGCTGGGGAAACTTTGGAAATAGCTGCAGGGCTGGGTAAAGGCCGTTTTATTAGAATTTTCTTGATATTTTGGAAGGGAGCATCGAATAGTACAGTTAAGACTACTGAAGCTAAGAATATGCAAATGTATTCATTAGTGTCAAGCTGTAAGAGAAAACATATGTTAAGGTAATGCAATTTTCTATTTTTTCTTTTAACTTCAAAATAAAACTACTTACAATTATGGACACAAAATTATAATAATGATGTATATGACGTCGACGTCCTACATTATAAAAGAATATGGGGAATTGTGTTAAATATATGGCGTATGATAGTTTTGTTGACACTTGGAATCCTTTCCAGGAGAAGAAATTTGTGAATCGATCTAGAAAATATATAGACAATTTAAAATTTTTAAAAATTCTCCTGTCTTTTCTTTATAAACACGTACTTTTATAACCATTGTGGGAAACAAATACCACCCAACTAAAGAATATACACCAAGCGATAGGAGCAAATGCGGCATAAATAGCAGCATGTGTAGCATTGTAGGTATAATTAATGTCCCCCATAGGAGCGGGACCCAAAACAGAAGCCAATAAACAAACAATAGCTACAAACCAACCCAATCTTAATTGAGAATTGGTTAAACGTAGGCCACGGAATTTACGTAAGCCATAACCTAAAAATATACCCATTATATAAACCGTAGAACGCATGGGCGGGAAGGAATACATATAATCAGCAGTGCGGAAAAGTCTTTGGATGCTAAAGAAAGTTTATTATTTTTTTTACTAGAATTATGTAATTTTGTTTATAAAAATTCAATTAAACTTACTTTGTACCAAAGTAAATATAATTGGACAATTCATTTACCACGGTCGTATAGTAACGGGCAGCTGTTCCAATAAAACATAATACCAAAAGAGTGGTCATGCCTTTCCGTGGCCATTTCCACATAGCTAAAATCATTATGGGCGCTACAGCGAACAATTCTGTATCAATACCTAAATGGTGAGTATGAGTCAAACACATTTCACTAAAACCAAAATAATTGTGTATGAAAAGCAAGTTACGCCACCAATTCTTTTTGCAAATATCGGCATGATGACCCACCACTAAATTCCATTGGGGACCTGAGCCCCACATGGGCAAAACGTAGGTACAGAACAAAATAAGAGCAGCTAGTGGTGGGACAATACTGTAAGAAAAATAAAAAAAGTTATATATTATTTTAATGTCAGTATTTAAAAAATAATTGTTTTCATTTTTATTTTAATTTGAGTTTTTAAATCGATCTCTAACGGCCAATTTCACCAAGTTCAGTTATAATTAACTACACGTTATAACTGTCAAAGCTGTTAAGCTGGAAGTTAAAGTAATGGTTTGTTTTAACTGAACTTGGTGAAATTGGCCGTAAATCGAACTTGAGCTTTTTTAATAAATTCATTAATGTGCGGTTTTCACAACACAAGTGATTGAACGTGTAGTAAAATTTTTATGAAAAACACTAAAAGAAACCAAGTGGTTTTCATATTGATTTTACTAAACGTTCAATCACTTGTGTTATAAAAACAGCACATTAGTTTTGCAGTAAATAAAAGGTTTATGTCAATGCTATGGAAAACTTAGTATGTCATTTGTGTCTTCGCTAACGGATATAACATGTAAACAAAAAATATGGTATCTCTTTTATCAAAAGTAAATAAATATCATTCTCTCTCAGAACAATGACATTTATATAAGTTTTGATTATCGTTGGTTTTAGTTTTGTTTTGGATTTTGTTTCGTCCTGTTGTGTTTTAATAATTTTTAATAAAATGGTTAGGCATAATAATTTAAGTCAATAGCTCAATGGTTTCTCTTAAAATTAGTAAAAAAAATAATGAAAATTCGATTTAAAAAGTGATTAATCTGTGTGTTTGTGTGGAAAAGCTACGTAAATGTCAAGAAAGCAGTGGTTGCAAAGTGGCTGACAAGTGTTAATTCTTTTTTAAAAGACAATTTTCAAGAGTTTTAGTTGCCTTAATATGTTTCCTTCAATCTATCTAAAATTCCGCGTGTGCGTATAAGTCCGAGTCATCACTTGGAACTTTTGTTGCAGCAAATCTTGAGTATGAGGACGAGAGATGCAAGAAGATTGGGAAGGGATACATCGTTTCGTGAACTCTGCAATTTTTGCTTGATGTTAACTAGATGTATTTGAAGTTTTATGTTTACAAAATTCGAAGTCTGCCTGATAACTAAGTCATCGCCTAGACTTAAAATTTTAGAATCTCTTCCCAATCTTCTTACCATTCTCACTAATAATCTTAAGAATTGCTGCAACAAAAATTGCAAGTCTCGACGATAACTTACTGCCTGTTTGTAGAACGCGAGTGCAAAAGTGACTCGTTTAACTTACATTTAAAACAAAAACAAAATTTCAAAATTTAAGCGAGTCACTTTTGCGCTCGAGTTCTACAAACAGGCAGTGTGTAAACAAAACTGCAAAGACAAGTTAATTTAAGGTTATGTTTGAAGAAAATGTAAGAAGTACTTATAACTTGAAGGGAGTAATACAGAAATACGACTAAGTAGAGGTGAGTGATTTAAATTAATTTTGAAAACTAAAGTTGTCATTGTATCAAATTTTGAAAACTAATTTTAGTTTAAAACGAACATTTTTTCCCACAATATGTATACCCTTAAGTACGTAAAAGCATATAATATGTAAGGTACCTATTTAACTCAATACACAATTCTTGATAAATGGTATTTAAGCAAAATTTTGTTTAAATGAGAAAATATCGCTCATTTGCTGCAACGTCGTCATAACTCCAAAAATGAAGTTGTAGAGTTAGTAATGCAGAATTGTTTGCTATGTTGTATACAGAGAGGCCGCTGTTGGTGATTTCTAACCAAAATTGTTAATTTTTTACTTCAGTGTGAAGATGCGAATATTTTTTTATTGTGGTTACTTTTTTCATCTAAAATAATAATACGTATGAATATTTTTATATTTTTCTTGGTCAACTTTTAAATCACGTTTTTTTAATTTAAAAAATTTACCTACTTTTGTTGCATAACACAAATTATATTAACTCCAAAAAACGCCCAAATTAACCAAATTTTATATCTGTACAACGACAAGAGCTAAAGTTTCACAGGTAAATTTAACAGGTAATCTCCGTAACCGCTGAACCGATCTTTATGAAACTTAAACACTATATTACTGATGGTCTGGGAGGTGCTATATGCTATATAGTTTTTTTTTTTAATTTGAAGTGGGTGGGGTACCTCCCTATAAAGACAATATATATCTGTATATCTGGAGGATGGCAAGAACTCAAGTTTATAAATTTAACAAGAATGTATTGGTTATCAAAACACAACATCTGACAAAATCTGGGCGGGATTGGATAAGGGGTATGGCACAAAATATAATTCTTTATCTTAGCAGAACTATAAATTTAAAACTGTCCAAATAATTGGGCTTTTATGCTATAATATTTTTACAAAGTGTTGAAAGTAAGAAAATGAAAAGTCCATAATGGTTAGACCCCTGGCTGCGCCCGGACTTAACAACTAGTGGTATATGTAGGTAGGTAGGCAGAAAGGCGGGTATGAAGTCTCCTTCACACCTTCACCCAGAGACCAGTATGGTCCATTGTGACGCCTTGTTTAGATATAGATAGATGGAAAGTAGGTGAAATAAGTATAAGAAAAGCCCCAACTGAGCCCCACATGGGCAAAACGTAGGTACACAACAAAATAAGAGCAGCTAGTGGTGGGACAATACTGTAAGAGAAATAAAAAAAATTATATATTATTTTAATGTCAGTATTTTAAAAATAATTGATTTCATTTTTATTTTAAATTGAGTTTTTAAATCGATCTCTAACTGCCAATTTCACCAATTTCAGTTATAATTAACTACACGTTATAACTGTCAAAGCTGTTAAGCTGGAAGTTAAAGTATTGGTTAGTTTTAACTGAACTTGGTGAAATTGGCCGTAAATCGAACTTGAGCTTTTTTTAATAAATTCATTAAGTTTTGTAGTTAATAAAAGGTTTATGTCAATGCTATGGAAAACTTAGTTTGCCATTTGTGTCTTCGCTAACGGATATAACATGTTAACAAAAAATATGGTACCTCTTTTATCAAAAGTAAATAAATATCATTCTCTCTCAGAACAATGACATTTATATAAGTTTTGATTATCGTTGATTTTAGTTTTGTCTTGGATTTTGTTTCGTCCTGTTGTGTTTTTATAATTTTTAATAAAATGGTTAGGCATAATAATTTAAGTCAATAGCTCAATGGTTTCTCTCAAAATTAGTAAAAAAAAAAAATAATGAAAATTCGATTTAAAAAGTGATTAATCTGTGTGTTTGTGTGGAAAAGCTACGTAAATGTCAAGAAAGCAGTGGTTGCAAAGTGGCTGACAAGTGTTAATTCTTTTTTAAAATACAATTTTCAAGAGTTTTAGTTGCCTAAATATGTTTCCTTCAATCTATCTAAAATTCCGCGTGTGCGTATAAGTCCGAGTCATCACTTGGAACTTTTGTTGCAGCAAATCTTGAGTTTGAGGACGAGAGATGCAAGAAGATTGGGAAGGGATACATCGTTTCGTGAACTCTGCAATTTTTGCTTGATGTTAACTAGATGTATTTGAAGTTTTATGTTTACAAAATTCGAAGTCTGCCTGATAACTAAGTCATCGCCTAGACTTAAAATTATAGAATCTCTTCCCAATCTTCTTACCATTCTCACTAATAATCTTAAGAATTGCTGCACCAAAAACTGCAAGTCTCGACGATAACTTACTGCCCCTGTTTGTAGAACGCGAGTGCAAAAGTGACTCGTTTAACTTACATTTAAAACAAAAACAAAATTTCAAAATTTAAGCGAGTCACTTTTGCGTTCGAGTTCTACAAACAGGCAGTGTGTAAACAAAACTGCAAAGACAAGTTAATTTAAGGTTATGTTTGAAGAAAATGTAAGAAGTACTTATTGAAGGGAGTAATACAAAAATACGACTAAGTAGAGGTGAGTGATTTAAATTAATTTTGCAAACTAAAGTTGTCATTTATGTGGAAGTATCAAATTTTGAAAACTAATTTTAATTTAAAACGAACATTTTTTCCCACAATATGTATACCCTTAAGTACGTGAAAGCATATAATATGTAAGGTACCTAAATAAGTCAATACACAATTCTTGATAAATGGTATTTAAGCAAAATTTTGTTCAAATGAGAAAATATCGCTCATTTGCTGCAACGTCGTAATAACTCCAAAAATGAAGTTGAAGAGTTAGTAATGCAGAATTGTTTGCTATGTTGTATACAGAGAGGCCGCTTTTGGTGATTTCTAACCAAAATTGTTAATTTTTTACTTCAGTGTGAAGATGCGAATATTTTTTTTATTGTGGTTACTTTTTTCATCTAAAATAATAATACGTATGAATATTTTTATATTTTTCTTGGTCAACTTTTAAGTCTCGTTTTTTTAATTTAAAAAATTTACCTACTTTTGTTGCATAACACAAATTATATTAACTCCAAAAAACGCCCAAATTAACCAAATTTTATATCTGTACAACGACAAGAGCTAAAGTTTCACAGGTAAATTTAACAGGTAATCTCCGTAACCGCTGAACCGATCTTTATGAAACTTAAACACTATATTACCGATGGTCTGGGAGGTGCTATATGCTATATAGTTTTTTTTTTTTTAATTTGAAGTGGGTGGGGTACCTCCCTATAAAGAGACCAGTATGGTCTATTGTGACGCCTTGTTTAGATATAGATAGATGGAAAGTAGGTGAAATAAGTAGCGAAAGCATAAGAAAAGATAAAAATGATAGATAAGAACAGAAGATATCGGATCAAACCCGAGAGAAACCCCACTCAACACAAACTCGTCCTACTTGCGGTTAGCACCCACTCTCCTGCCACGCAGCCAGGCCATCCCCATTACTAATCCTATCAGACTCTCGAGTCCACAGGCGAGACATCCCCTAATTCGCCTAAGAATCTGCTGCCCTGTAGCCTAGGACAGTGGCACAGAATGTGCTCAACTGTCTCTAACTCCTCCGGGTCCTCACATAACCTGCACATATCCGACGAGTCGGATCCCATCCTCATCGTCATCCTGCCTATCATTCAGTGGCTTGTGATAATTCCTATCATGGTGCTAACGCAGAACCTACTCCTGCCCATCAGCGACTCCAAATCGGATTTCATAAGCACCGGCCACAGCGTCTGTGATACCCGGCAGTCCGTTCGGTTCCCCCAGGCCCGATTATTGGTGACGCTCAGAATCCATTCCTTGATCCTTCCAAAATAGAAGCCTATTGTTGGCCTAACCGCCTTCATACAGTTAGGAGCTTCCATGTCTGAGCCCTGTCTCCCCAACTCATCAGCCACCTCGTTACCGTTTATGTTGCAGCACAACCTTAAGACAAGGCTCCCTCCAGAGCCCTCCTACAACCATCAACTAGCTTGGAGTTCACATAACAGCCCCTAACGACCATAAGAACCGCCTGGCTGTCTACGTATATAGTGACCTCCGAGCTCCTAGTGGTATATAATTTTAGAATTTATGGGAATTACTGTAAGAAAACGGCTGTGACTTTAAGAAAATTTAAAATTTACATTTAATAGCTTGTAGGTTTGAATATGTAAAAGAATTATATTTCTTCTTTTGTTTTCTTGATTTGTTATTATTATTTAGCTACATATAAAGTGCAAACAACATTTATATTACAATAAAACATAAAAAAGTATAAATGTATTTTTTTTTTCAATTAACAAAAGGCATTTCAAATTTGGGTATATTTTCTCACATTTAGGAACTTTTTCCAAAATGTTGGTTGTAATAATTTTGTTTGTCTCAGCAGCTCTGATTGTGGATAAAACTCATCTTTATATCTTTTATCACTCGTAAAACTGCTTTGCGTGGAGAAGCAGCTCGCGCTCGTTGTTTGTCTACTTTTCGTACGTTTTGCGTTGTCACTTTGCATTGGTTAATGGCTTGGCGTCGTATAACTGTATTGAGTTACAGTTTTTTACGGTTGTCGCCATTGACTTAATGCAATCGTTCGTAGTATCAATTAACTTGTTAAAAATTTTTTTTTTGCAAAAACTACTATCGCCATCGTTTTAGCGTACAATTTCACCTTGAAAAAGTAATATTTAAAAAAAATTAAATCAGCCGAGTTTTTTTTAATTACCTACTAAAAACCCTTAAAAAAAAGTTGAGAAAAAGTAAAAAAATTTAAATTTGGGTTCCTCGAAAATGATTTTTTTGATATGTCGTAGTGGAACTTTTTTTCCTCATGCCAAAAGCTATCGAAAATCGATGGCACAATATCGATTGCTAAATCGACCCACCCTATTGTATATACATACATATATTTAATTTATGATCAGTTTAAAATCAACACTCATAAAATTTTTATCCTAATAACAATATGTAAGTATATTGTAAATAATTTATGGCGTTGAAAGTGATATTTGGGAGATATACTCATGTGGAAACTTTAAAAATTAAATCTTTTAGTTGTAAAGTTTATATGAATATCAAAAGAATTATGCTATTTTTGAGTGCTAAATCTTAATTCTAAGAGAACACTTGCAAGAAGGCAATATAATATCGTAAATCAATTAGTTGTTTAATTTTGTTTAAATAAAAATTAAATAAGAAATTCATACAAAAAGGGGAAATGGAGAGCTGCATAAACCTCTCTCATGATGCATTCACCTGCATAAATTCGCTTTGATTCTGATTTAAAAAAAAAATTTTTTTTATACAAACTTAATACAGGAAAGCTAATCTTATATTTTGTTTGCAAAAAAGGATTCCTATTTAAAGCTATTTTAAATATGAAAACACAAACGAAAGGTAAATTAAGGCCCTAATCATGTACAACGCAGCGCAACGCCAAACAATAACATTGAAAACACAAACAATGTCATAAATATTTTGTAATTTTGTTGTTGCTTTCAACAGAAATTCATGTACCGTTTTAACATTTTCAACGACACAAGCAATGGAGCGTTTGAAATTTTAAGACGCAATGTGAATTTCTGTAGAAAGCAACAACAAAATTACAAAATATTTATGACATTGTTTGTGCTTTCAATGTTATTGTTTGGCGTTGCGTTAGTTCTGTGGCGTTACGCTGCGTTGTACATGATTAGGGCCTAAATAAGATTAATATCTGCCTCTTTCAACGCAGAAAACAGAGATTGAATAAACTATCAATAATATTTATCTTTTTAGTTAAAGCTTTCTAGCTTTTTTGTCAGGAGAGTTTATGTCGGAAAGGGAAATTGCATTATGCGTCCTTTTCCTCTTTTTTGTTTCTAAAAAATATTTATATTAACGCTTTTCACTTGTCCATTAGATTTTACTTTCTTCCGTTTATAAAGAAATTTATCTTTTTAATTTAAGCTTAAGTAAACATTTCATTATCTCTCTTGATACTTCGCAGTTTTGAGTTCTTTCTTTATTTAATACCGAAGAGTAGGTGCATTTGTAATTGGAACTCAAAATCCCAGCTAACATAGGCTGTTTGTTAGACGATTATGTTCAATATACAACTCCTAAAAGAGTCTTCTGATGATTATCTGACGAGTTACAAAAACAAAAAAAAACATTACACTTTTTTTTATTTCTTGGAATAAACCTTTTGCGTCTCTCTGTAAGAGTTAACAATTACTGAGGTACCTAAATAAGAGCGTTTTTGAAATATGAAAATTCTATTTCCAATACAGTTTCAATAAAACAAACCGACCTAAGGATCTGTAAAATAAGATTTGCCGACAGGATGGTGTTGATTTCGCGGCCTTAAGGAGTACTCAATGTTTTCCTTTGACCCGACCTGACCGCTGACATCCACAAGCCAAGAGTTGCGCAACAGACTTGCGCAAGTAATTTGCCGAATCTGAAAGGGGTCCAACATAAAAACAATTTTGTCCGGACAAAAATATTGTTCGGAACGCAAAAAACGATGAAGACTTATGGGTTGTAAATTTTTTTTTTTCGTAAAAATTGTAATTTTCATAACACATTGCATTCATACTAGCTCTGTTCCAGATGCACACCGAAACAGTCCGAACTTGCACAAAGTTACCCAAAAGCGTTCCACATAACAATTTTTGTGCAATTAAGAGAGTAATTGAGAGAGTATTTTTTTTAATTTCCTGTACAAATTTGCACGAACTTTTTATTTGGGTAAGTTCGGACAAGAATAAACAATCAGCTGTTTTTTTAATTTGAAACTGAAAAATTAATCAGGAAATTTACAAGCAAAAGAAAAAGTTTAGTTTATATTAAAAAATATATTAAAAAGCAAAATGTAAAATTTTGATGAAAAAATTAAAGTGGTAAATGCATTATTGCATACATATTTCCCTTAATCTTTAACATAAAAGAAAAGGAAATATAAAAAAATGACAATGATGCAAATGTTTTGGTTTTATAATGTTATGACTTTTAAGCGTCTTAAATCATTAAAATAGATCTTAATTTGAAAAGTTAGCATCATTAGTATTTGAAGAAGTCCAAAAATGGTTTTTTGCGTTCCAGCAATTTTGGGTAGTTTTGGCAAATTCAGAGAGTAATTTTCATTTTACTCTCATTAGTCCGAACTTGCTCGAGATCTTGTGGAACACACCTAATATCACACTTTTACATATTTCTTGAGTTTTTGACATGTATAAATACAAAGTTTAATAGTGTAAACTATCCTTAAGAAAATTATAATTGATTTGATTAAGCTTTTAATTTCAAAAAACTTTATATAATGAATTCGAACCTATTTGTAAACGTTAAAGGCCGGTATTCACTATCCTACATGACGTACGATTCATTCCCAAAAAATCTGACGGAATTCTATCCGACATAAAAAAACGTCTGTAAAATCTGCTGTCAATGCCACACTATTCCACAAAAAAGATGCAAACTCAAATGACTCAGCTACTTTATAAGAAAATACAACACTGCTTATGATGTATATTAGGGTGGGCCCATTTGTAAGGACAAAAATTTGTCGATATTGTGCCAACGATTTTTCGATAGCTTTTGGCATGAGAAAAAAAAGTTCCACTATGAAATATCAAAAAAATCATTTTCGAGGCTCCCAAATTTAAATTTGTTGACTTTCTCTCAACTTTAATTTTTAAGTTTTTTTTAGAAGGTAATAAAACAATGGCTGATTTAATTTTTTTTTAATTTTACCTTTCCAAGGTGATATATTATGCTAAAAACTATGGCGATAGCAGTTTTCCAAAAAAAAAAGGTTTTTCTTGAGGTTTTAAAAGAGTTTTTGTCGAAAAATTTTTTATGCGTTAATTTTTAAGGTTTTTTTTAGTATGTCAATTCGCCGATTTAAAATTTTTTAAATATATCCTTCCCAAGGTAAAAATGTACGCTTAAACCGATGGACATTATCCCACAAAAAAGAAGAAAACTCAAATGACAAGAAAATGCAACTCTACTCGCATGGAATCTATTATTTTATGAATATTTTCATAAACATTTGCAAATCGGACAGACTTGTAAAAAAATCTGTCACTCAATTTATTTATAAACCACACTGTCTGTCATAGATACATTATGAGAACATACGATTTTTTTTGACAAGTCGTATTAAGTCGTACTAATAAGATAGTGTATCGCCGGCTTTAGGCGTTATCTATTGCTGTTGAACAACTTTATTCTGATCAAGATCTAATTTACAAGGCACAAATGCAGAACAATTTCTTTATTATTAAAATACTAAATTTTCAATACCAGTGTATTTCATTTTACATATCTGTGGTCACAAGCAATAACCGCCTAAGTCGCCTTAAGCAAGAATTGATTTTATATTTCGTTATCATTTTTTTTTTATCTTAGCATTATAGTAGTAAGAATCTTTGATTCTGAATTACTTTTTTTCTAATGCAATTAATTTTTTCAGAAATATAAAGTGCCTTTTCTCAAAATTATTTCGCCTTAGGCGGTTATTGCTAGTGACCACAGAGATATATTGTTTACCTTTTCCAAGAAGGTATGTCCAAATATAAAATGATTCTCTGGACGATAAAACGATATAAATTTAAGCATTCATTTTTTGCTTTTCAATATTACGCTTTGTCTATTTCAAAATATAAATTTTCTTCTCGTGTAACATTCTTACCCCTTTTTCACAACTTACCGATAGCTAAAGGTACGATTTTATCGGCGGTATAAAAAGTGTTCCCTTATTAAAACTTAACTTTAACATATCAGGTATGATGAACCTTCCTTTAACTTATCCCTCACTTTAGGTTAAAGTACAGTTGAAATAATGGAACACTAGTTATTCGGCCGATAAAATCCTACCTTTAGCTATCGGTAAGTCGTGAAAACGGACCTTAATCAAATAAGAAACACATGCCATTAATGAAATAAAATGAAATTAAATAAAACAAGTAAACGTTAAACTTTACATTCATTAACAGGAGTGTAAAAAGATTATGAGGGTTATTTTGTAAATCACTTCACCTTGCGATGAGATATTTACCCTATATATTTTTTTTTAATTTTCAAAAATTGTGTTTTACAAAATTAGAGGGTAACTGTATTTTTGACACAATATAGGAAAAAAGTATAAAAAACTATAAGATGTATGTAACTTACCGTATTAAACGACTTATGTATTCATTTTTCAAGCGAATGGATTGACCTTTATTAAGACGACCAAAAAATGAATAGGCCGTCAACATGCCACTGAATAGTAAAAAGGGATCAGTATACAAAGAAGCTGCTCGACCAATAACAGTCCAAGATTGACCCAAATTCTACAGATATATAGATTTTTTAGTAATCACTTTTATGATTAAAAACAAATCTATAACTACCTCCGACATTTCCGTACGATTGTTGTAGGGATTGAAAAACATGGCCATCGATTTGTGGGAGAACAACAACATTATGGCATTCAATAGTCTTAAACCATGCACCGCTTGTATATCATCCGCCGACGAAGAGGTACTAAACAACCAACTAAGATTTTTTTCCAAGGAGAAGGCACACAACCATGGATCTAAGCGTGTTAAAAATTATTCAAACATTCATAGATACATACATACGTATGTATGTACAAACATACATATGTATATGAAATTAATTTAAATCGTAAAATTAATTAAAAATAGTAGTGTGTTGAAATTATTTGATAACTTACTGGGTTGCTGCTTTTTGGTACAATGATGGTAAATAGTTGATAAAATCGTTATGGATAAAATGGTTACAAAGAAACGTCTATAATCAAAATTAAATAAAGAAAAAGCATAAACTTTTTTATTTTTATGTTTTTTTTTTGGTAGTTACATATGTACATACTCGTACATATTATAAATTTTTTTTTTTTATTTTTAATAACTTACACTGCCCACGTTGTATTGCGATCCCACGGTGTATTATCTATATATTGACACATTTGTGGTTCTACACGTACTTTAAATGAAATGCCAGTTGATGCTGTCATATTGTTTAGAATTTCTTTAACACTATACTCCACATCTTTGTTGGTACACGATGCAGGCACACAAATACCCCAATTGACCAAAGAATAACGGGGTACACGATGACCAGGCTGTAATAAAAAAAAATAGACTATTTTTAAAATCTTTTCACATGTGTTAAATAATGTTTTATAAAAAAAGACGAAAATTGATCAGATAATGTTTGAGTATTCCCATTTTCCCCAAAATCCCCAAAATAGCGATTTTCTTATCCCCAAAAATCCCCACAGATACTAAAAATAAAATAATATTATGGCAAAGGAAAAATATGCATACATTTTAGTCTTTAATATAAATCATTTGTGTAATATTATTTAAAATAATTTCATTTGTACTTTGAGTTCTGAACACTATCTACATACAAATGAATATTAAAAGAGTTGCTTGAAAAGACGCACAAGAAAAATAATTGTGCATCAATGTTCATCATTCCAAAAACTTCAGAATCAAAAACTTCTGGTTCATCAGCCATTGTTATTTTGATTTACATGTTGTTTGTATTAAAAAGTGTTAGCATTTGAGAAGATGGAACAAATTTGTCATGGCATTCTAAAAAGAGCTTCTAATAACTCATACTGCATTATTTTGCGAATTTTGCTTTTGATTCTATTTGTTATATAAACAAGCGTTACATGTTGGCACAGAACTCATGTTTAAAACTATTTCAGCAAGCTCTTGAAAAGGTTTCGAGCCACCAGCGTCTTGGTATACCAAAAAACTTCTGACCAAAAAAGGCTTTAATTTGTACCCACGTCTTGACCAAACCGTTTTTGCCATTGCAAAAATGGCATTTCTAATAATATATTATATCCAAAAATCCCCAGCGAAAACTGTGCTTTTTTCCAAAGAAAAAAAAAAACACCTGGAGATATTCACGGAATTGTTATCCCCAATTACAAAAAATTCCACTATTTGGAGATAAATCCCCAAAACAGAGAACGCAGATCAAAAATATTATTTTTTTTTTTAATTTTCGATACTTAAAGTTCATGGCCGCTATTTCAAGCGGGAGAAATTCAAAGATAAAATTGAAATATTTTGTACCAGTGTTGGAAAATAAACAGAACATTATTTAGCGTGAGGCTCACACACCCAGAAAAGTTCTTTTTTTGTATTTGTGTATACGAAAACCGCCCTTAATACCGTTCGTAACTTTTTTCAAGAAAATTACATCGGTTCTCCACCTGACAATTTTTTGTTATACTAAAAGTCAAACTCTTTATTAAAAAAAACTTTTATTTTTGTCAATATTTTTTATATATAAAGTTTGACGTTTAATATGACAAAAAATTGTCAGATGAAGACCCCATGTAACGAACATTATATAGTATTCAGTTTTTCGTTATAAAACAGAACAATTGTAGTGGTTCTCTAGGCATACATTATATTTTAATGTTCCATAGTGTTTATTTTTTACATTGCTTAAGAAATGAGCAAACAAAAAAATTTTGCAATGACGACAGTACGGATAGTTTGTGTGCACAATACACGCACATGTTTTGTTTGTGTAAAATTTTATCGCTTGTTTTGTGGCTTCCTTCATTTTTGTATGTATATGTATTTTGTTTTTATAAAAATTTTTTGTTTATTTTTTACCAGCCAAAAGGGTGCTAAGCACAGGTGAAACGAACGAACATTAATGTGCTGAACCGAGAACAACAAAGTTTGTGGTTTTCTCATCTTTTTGTTGAGTTGGATAAGTACAGTACTATTTATGTGTTCGAAGATCAGAAACTGGTAAACGTTATTTTTTTAATGATTTACTTCACAAACACTATAAGCGTTTGCATTTTCTACAAATCTACCGAACCGAACCAAAATCTAAGGATCGTTATTTAATGTTTATTTTCGAACACTGTTTTATTTATACACATAGTTACTTTGACATTCAAACCCAAAGCACTAATTTTTACCTGTCTCATATTAAACTGACCTCCCGAAATAAGTTTTACAAATAAAATTTAGCTAGAGTGGGCCAAATATGAACATAAATCGATTCAGCAACTTTAGAGGACTACCGATATTTAACTGTTAATTATATATAAGAGGGCAGGTCTACCTACTTTTTTTGTTCATATTTTAGTCGTTAGTGAATGGCTCTGACAGATTTCTATTCTGGACTATATGTGATATAAATAAATAGCAACCTATTCCACCTTTCATATTTGGAAAATCCATTTCAACCAACACATTTTCAGACAAACAGACAGATGCACAGACGGACATCGTTTAATCAAATTCGCTACTCGTAACAATCCAGAATATACATACCCAGTAAAAAATTTTGAAAAAGGTAATCGAGCTTGGTATTAATCATTTAAGGCGGAATGACTACTAAACTGGAATACCATATTAATTATTTTACAAGACATGAGACTTAAAAAATTAGTTCCTAGTACTTGATTACTTTCCTAACTATTTTAATCTTAAAAGAAGTTAGCAGTGATTTTTTTGTACAAAATCATAACACAGGTAATACATAAATTCGTATACTTTTATTTTAATAATCACTTTTACAGTAAATATTTTCAGTCGTTCTTATATTTCTTAAAACATTTATTCTCTTACTACTTCGTATTTCTATGACCTAATGTAATGCGTTTGGTAATCGAGTGATCAATTTTGGCAACCAAAAAAGTATGTCATTATATGGCAAGCCGTTCTTTTGGCAATGCTTAATTTTTTGCTGGGTATAAACATTTGTGTGCATATTTAAACTTTTATTTTAATTTTATTTTTTTCCCCTATGCTAATCCAACGAAGCTCTACGCTTGTCTGCAGGAGACCAGAGTCTTTCGCGGGAATCGAACCCGCAACCCCGGCACTGATAGACTAGGTCACTACCAGCTAACCTACCGGGGCTAGGGTACCGGGGCACGATCAATATTGCACAAATATCAAACGGATGACAAACTTATATAAAAAACGAACTTATATACTTGCGGTGAAAAGTATAATAAATATTTTGCATCTGCTCATCTTTGTTTTAGGATTATAAAAAATAGTATACTCGTATATTAAAAAAAAATTGGTAAAAAGTGGGTTGTGAGATTTGAAAGGTTTAATTTATTTCCACAGTTTAAAAAAATTATATTTCGGTGTGGAATATAAACAAGTAAAAGTGCTATATTATACCCTTGATCATGGTGCGAGAAGAACAAACAGCTACATGAATAAATGCTCCAATACCGCCTACATTGTCGGATGTTGTCTACACGCAAAGAAAAAATATGTTTAAAAATGGTCACCTCTAACAAAACTATTTTTAAAGACATTATTAAATAAATTATGTTTAATTTAGCCATATTTTTGTCACCGACAACTATGTTATTGTCGAACTGGCCTTCATCAAGAAGCCACAACCATATTTTTTTGTTGCCTTTAGACATGTTTTGGTAAAATATGACAATAATTTGGTTTTAAATTAACAATAGTATTTTCCTCTTTTCCAAGAGCAACATGCTATGGTTAAAAACCAAACATGCTACTATAAGTGTTAAGCATGTTTCAGTTATTATAGATCAAAACATGTTCGGAGGCAACCATAATATGGTTGTGGCTTCATGATTGAGGACTAATTTAACCATAATATGTTTGTCGGTGACAATAGTATGGTTAAATTAAACATAATATTTTTAAAATTTTTCTTTTAAAAAAGTTTTGTTGGAGGTGACCATATATAAACATGTTTTTTCTCTGGGTGTATTGATGACCAAGATGCTTGTACCTAATTTGGAAACTTGGGCTCTTGCCGATCTCCAGATATAAAAAACAACAAGTAATTTATGGGTAAAATAAGAGGCAGTCGTGCTTTTTTGTTCATATCTCAGCCATTTGTGGACCGATCACTTATTTGACATAAATATGTAACTACAGAGTCCACGTAATATCTGGGGTCTTTGGAAAAACCATTTCAACTGGCAGTCGGAGAGACAGACGGACATTGTGGTTTGAACTTCTCTTCTCATAAGGATCCAACATATATATACTTTATAGGGTCTACGATCAATTTTGTCGAAATGACAAACGGAATGATAAAGTTATATATGTATACCCTTTTACCTTTGGTGAAGGGTATAAAAACATAGAAAAACTCAAAAATTTTACTACTCCTTTTTAAAATATTAAAATATTAAAATGTAGAGCGAACTACTTAGCCAACACAATCTTTTTATACAATAAAATTGTCTGTATTAATACTCTTATGATAGTTTCTAATTAATCAAATGTGACGAACATAGCTTATTGCGTTGCTTTAAACAATTGAATTTTAGGTGTGAAAATCTTTGCACACAGAGATAAGTTGGGGAAAAAACGTGATCAATATTTAAAAGAACTTTATCCAAGTTCAAGATACAAAAATTTATCCAAATTATTCCAGAACTCTATGACATTGATTTTCTCTGGAGCATTAAATTTTCTGCGATGTATTTTCCGTTTCATTTAAAAATTATATATTGCAAATTACGATATGCGTTATTAATTATGAAATCTTTTTCGTATATCATTTGAATTTGAATTGTCATTATCTCATTGTCGACTTAACCAGGCGTCATGCAGGTTGGGTCATTATGCCCCATATGCTCTTAAATTGTTATTAAGCTGAAAAATAAAATTTCTTAAACACTTAAATATGTAATTTAAATTAAAATGGAAATGTAAATATTATGGATAAAAATAAATTGCTGTGTAACTTTTTTCAACGTTTTGCGACGCTGCCAAATTTCTCAGTAGCTGGAGTGTTTCGTTTTTGCATGTTCTTTATTATTTCGTTTCAGTTGATGATTGAACGTGAGCAGAGATAGTTGACCGTCAATTAAGAAATGGTAAATGTGACCCAACCTGCTCTGAACATATAGCTCCTTATTGTAACGAATGCTCAAACTCCTTGCAGAAAGATAAAGAAAATTACACTTTTTAATATATAATTCGTTTATTGTTTTTTTTAAATTAATAAGTGAAAAAATTGAAAACAGTTTAAATATGTTTTTTTTTGCACATAACAAATAGCTAAACGAGTCATGTATATATTGCTTAAAGATACGTTTATCAAATTTTGAAAATTATGCAAAATACAATGTCAAAAAAACTAGGGTCATATTTACCCACCTGACTGTCGGAAAGAGCAAAAGCATATATCATCACCTAAAATGCAAAAGGGCCTAGCAACAAAAAATTCGAAATAGAGTTTTTGATTAATCTCTGTTCGATTTATTAAACTACATGTTCACAAAAAAATTTAGATCCCTGCGATAAAAATGGCGACTTTTTTTTGAAATTCAAACGCCAACTACACCTTGTTGTTATGGATTTTGTAAAGTTTTTTGCTTCTGCTGGAAAAAATAAAGTGTTGTTACGCCCTTTTGCATCGGAGATGATATGTGAAGTAGTGTAGTAGCAGCACAATTTTGCTATGAAGTGGCTGTCCATGATCTAGACAATCTACTGTGAGGTATTTATTGAACATATAAATGTTAATTTAGCATTCTTTTTAGATTTTCTTCGGAAATGTTATAAAAAAATTTTATTTCCAAAAAAAAATTATTTTTAATGTGTAGTGAAATTTTTATTAATAATTAAATTAAATTTAAAATATAAATAAGAAGAATAGAATAAATTATTTATAGAAAATCTCAAAATCTCAAAAAAAAAGAAGCTCGAGGTCATAAAATGTTAAATGCGTTTTTATTTATTTAAAAGAATATTTAAAAAACACGTAAAATCTTATGACCTCGAGCTTAAACATTTATTTCTTTGAGATTCTATTAAAAAAAGGTCCAATAAAAACCAACTTCCATTATATATAAAAATATAATGTAACTGGAACAACTTAAAATAATGTGAAATTATAAAAAATATGTATAAACTTTCATTAGATCTTTCACAGTATTAGTCAGACAGCGTGAGTTAGCAGATTAGTAATAAACTATAAACAATTTACCAAAAGAAAGTTTTTATTGTTGATAATAAACAAGAATAACACATTATGCAAAAATTTGAGAAATATTTTATTTATTTAGATGGAATGATTTTATGCAAAACTCCAGTGAAAAAAACCAATGAAAAATGTTGTTAGATCGAATATCTAAAGAATGTTAAACAAATTTATGTTATTTTGGTTAGTCTTTAATAAGGGCTGTAAGAAGTTTTTTTTATCCAAAAATTGGAGGAAACTTTATGCATATGTTTAAAATTTTTTATTTTCGAAATAGGAAAATAAAATTTCTTATAAAACTGCTCTAAGATTTGATATCAAAAATAACATTTTTGCTTGAAGAAACAGTCAAAATTTTAAATTGTTAGCCGAAAAGTGTAGAGAAGCTAATCTAGTCCTTGCACCCTTCTACTTAATTCTCCTAAAAAAAATTGATAAAAGCAAAAAAGTCTGGTTAAAAATTATTTCTTTCCTCTAAAATGTAGAGGAAGATTAATTGAAACAGGTGTATGTTGTTGTACAAAGATTTGTTTCTCAAACTGAAACAACAAGTTGTGTTGAATTTGCTTTGGTGCCACCAAAAATTAAAAAACCGCACCGAAATTTAAAAAAAGCGCACCACGCATTAACAAAGGAATTTTTTGCACACAAAATTTAAAAAAGTACCCAAAATGATGCGAAACGCAACGAGTTGACAACGCTGCCAGGGAAGTATATAATGCCTATTTTTTTAAAATAGAGCCTAAATAATGTTTTTTTGATCACAAAAAGGAGGGAAAACATTCGTAAAACTGCTCTGGTCGGAGCAGCAGCTCGCGCTCGTTATCATTATTTTTTTAAGGACAATCAGGTCGTTCTTGTTTGTCCGTCTTTCGAGCGTTTTGCGATTCACCGCATTGGTTGATGTGTGGCGTCGCATAACTGTAATGTGTTACGGGTTTTCGTGTTTCAACATTAACCACATGCATTCGTTTTAACCTTTTTTTTCTTGGCGGAGACCATGTGGAAATAAGTGGCAGACGATTTTGGACGTATTTTAATTAGATATTGGTGAAGGCCCATTTAAAACTCTTAACTACTGGTGAAAGACAATTTAAAACTTAATTTAAGAAACTCTAACTACTGGTGGAGGACCATTCAAACCTCAATTAAAACTTATCTGTAGAGTGGACTTAAGGATTTCCATCTTCCTATACGACGGTATAGGTCGTTTTGTGCAATCTTTGGAGCACATTCTTTTTGTTTGGAAAGCAACTATATGTAAAGAAAGAATACATAAGATTTTTAGTCCTGGCACATAAGCTCAAGGCCTTGCCATTACATGCAGATATTTTAAATATATCTTGCACCCAAATCAAAAAAAAAAAATTAGGGAAAACAAATGAGTATATGTGTCTTTAGTCTTTGTTTTTACACTTAAAATTTTCAAGTGCTTTACTTAAGTCTTAAGTTCTTTTGACATTCAATTTACATTTTGTAATGTTTTTTTTAAACAATTCATAAATATGGTAATTTAGAAAAGAAATAAATCGTTAGATTGCTAATTTAAAAAAATGTTTAAGTTCAATTGTGTGTTTAGTTTTAATTCATTAAATTGGATTTATACGGCTTGTGTTTTATATTCAATAAATTTTTCTACACATTATATTGATTTATTCATTATTAATAAAACTAGCTTAACCCTTTATTTTGCTTATGAGTCTGGCCAGACCTTTTTCAATGCGTTTTGAATGGAAATGAATGGGATGATTAACATTTACATCATCATTAACATATTGTTTAAAGCCTTTTTTTTCCACAAACGAGTGCATTGAACTTTAATTTAATTCATTAGTATTTTAAAATAAATTATTTAATTCAACTGGTTTTTCTGCTTTTGATTTTAGATAAATAAAAAAAATATCTAATCTGTTAAAAACTTGTGGCATACAATTATAACAATTTTGCTACTGATTATTTGATTTTCAAACATTTGTGTATAAAAAACAACTCATTAAAAATGTTTACAGAGAGTAAAACAATAAAGGTATTCACGTCAAAAGTCGCTCTCTTGTGAAAAAGTATAAGTGCAAATACATAACAACAACCATATAGACAATTATTTCGGCCTAACGATGCAAAATTGTCAGTGTGCAAGATTAAGTGCAAGATTATCAGAGTAAAAGCATAACAATATTGCAACTTTTTATGGCATTGCCAAGTTGAAAAAAAATGTTTAAAAAGTACTCATAAAATCAACTTTATACTAAACAACAACGCAGGACATACATTCTTTGCACATCTATTTAAAAATTGATATCGTCATATGGAAGCTGCGTTTTTAAAAAATGGTTTCGGAAAAGCTGAAAATTTAAGTTGCAAACAAAATGGGTTGCTCACGTTAAATAAGTGCAACTATGCTATCATGCGCAGCTTCAAGGGTAACAAAAATTGACGTGAATACCTTTAATATTTTGTATGTTATAATATTAATGGTTTATTAAAAGTAACCTCACAGTTATTAAAGCTGGGCTAAACACCTTTTCGTATTTTTTAAAAACTTCGAGAAGGTCTATTTTTTATACAATTAAAGTTTCAGTTTATTGTAGCAAATCTGTATACATAAATTTACAGGATTATATAGACGATTGTCATATATTTTAGATATGTATATATGCATATATATATATAGACATACATGCATTTTAAGAAAGCGACTAAACGAGCGGTACGATGCCAGGTGAGGTGCATTTATTTGCAAGTAACTCAAAGAGAAGAACGGCCTCCTAGTGGATGCTCCTCTGTGTTATTGCTACTAAACAGAAGCTGCTTTGCAGTGGATGTTCTATCGTTCCTGCTTCCAATCAAAGAGTAAGTGAATGGCCCAGAAAGACATGTACTTAAATTGCAACGTATGTGTAGGTGCTTACACTGAGGTTAGGCCGTAATCCCAAGTACTCTCAATTAACTAGAGCCAGTGTTTCAAATATAGCCCTTTATTGGCTAGACTAAGTTAATTTCCATTAACCATTTCTATTTATGCAAAATTGCTTTGAAGTATTTTAAAAATGCCTAACAAAAAATGTAAGAAATATTGCTACAATTATCATATAACGTAGAGTTTAACTATGGCCCCTATTATGAGTTACATTCGATAAACGATTTTCGCTGGCTATCGAACATCGACTATCGAATGTTAATTTGGTATTATGAACTGGCAGCACTGTCGAAAATTTCGTTGTGCATCGAATTTTTCAACGAAAACAAATTTGCTTTCGACGGTGTAAATAATTTAAAAAAAAATTGTTGAAAATGTAAGTTTTTGTTAATTTATTAGTTTTGGTGTGCAAATTCCACATTCTTAATTATTTTTGGTTATTTTATGTAAGTCTAAAGTCGACAGCAGTAAGCAGCAGTTGGAAAAGCTTGTTTCCCTTATGGAACAAAATCCTTTTTTGGCAGAAGGAATTTTTACAAAAGTTCAGGCTACAGGTACAGGCCAGTTCCAGTAAGCGTTCATCTTCATCAGATGAATCATCGTACCATAATTCCGTCGTTGTCATGATTTATATTAGTTTTATTTTTTAAATTTGTTAACAAAAATTTTTTATTTAAAGTGACAGCTGATAGAAAATGTATTACTGTGAATAAACTTAATCACAATAGTACTTTTTTTTATCGAATGTGTGCCATAATACCAAATGAAAATTCGTTCGATCAACTAATTCGACTGCTGTCGAAAATCGAATTAAGTTCATAATAGGCACCTATGATTTTAATTTTTTTATAAAACTCGATTAATGCAAAGCACAACAAAAATTTTCGATGCTTCATTAACCACTTACATATGTGCACTAACAATTATACATATTTACACCTACGCATACTCTTTACACTTTACATTTTTACTTACAATGTTTTTTTCTCGGTTGCATACCTGCGTTGATATGCTATTACAATATTGCAATTTGTTTTTCTATTTTGAAAACATCCATTCGCATCAACAATTTAATATACCAAAATCAAAACAAAATACGTTATAAAACTATGATTAACCCACCCACATAAAAATGTCTACCTTTATAATAGATACTTCGACTGTTTTAAATAAATTTCTCAAAACACAAACGCAATTTTGTTTTTTTTTACTCTCATTTTGAGCGACTGTTATAAACACCCATTTCGATTTATTTTTTGATATAAATATTATATTTTCTTAAAACATTTTGCACTTCTGTTATAAAGCTGAACTTCAAATTATATTTTGGTTATTTTTTTTTCAATAAATAAACCAAAACATTAAAAAATTTTATTTCTTATTTTCTTTCCCATACATACAGAGGTTTTATTATTTTAAATATTTCCTTTAAAAAAAGAAGTAAGTACATTAAATGTTCACTACGCAGACACTAAAAAAACATATTATATTAGCTAAAAGTTCACTAGGTGTTCACTAAAAAATACAGAATAAGTGCCCCAAAAAAACTTTACACGTACTCTTAAATAAGTTCGGTAAGTTATCTAAGTGTTTGTGTTCGTCAGCTCACAATAGTTGTGTACCATATTTTGTTTGTGTACAAATTCACAAACACAAAAGTAAGATTCAGAGTTTGTGTTGTAAAAAAAACTATACTACGCTAGTGTACAGTTTTTTTTCGAATTCTGCTTAGAATACAACAACAAATTAAGAAAACAATGAATTATAAAGAAGACACGAACAACATAAATGCAAGTTATATCGTTGCCATAAGTTAAGTTATTTAAATTTAATATGTGTTTAAATATTAAGATTATGTTTAGTATTTTAATGCTCCTTGGTACATGTAAAACTTTTTAATTTGATTAAATTCCATATTGTAAGTCCGTATTGTTTATGTGTAACATTATTGTACTAATTTTATTGTTTTATAATTTTCGACAAACAATCGACGTAACGTCGGAAACAAAAATAGTAATTAAAAATTAAATTTTATTTACATTGAAGAAATTTAGGCCGTATTAGCTTGATAAAAATATCATCTAAAAAACTGGTTATTTTTCACTCGAAAAAAGTAACCATAATTTAAAAAAGTACACAAGTACATATTGAAAAAAAAAGTAGCCCAAACGGCAATGCTGCTCAAGACTTGACGCCTAAAACTTGAAAAGTGTGAACAGCACTAAATAATAAAATCTTGTTTAACTATTTCATGGTCAGTATTTGACTATTGTTTGCTAAAAATTTAGGAATTCTTAGTCCTGAAGAGTTGATAATACCAACTAGACTACATTTCGCTGATTTAGACCATTAAAAGCATTATCCTAAAGCAAAATTAAGTTCTATTATTTCAAAGAAAAATTAATTCTCGAACATTAATTGTCAAATTTGGTTAGTTTCTAAGCAAAATATTAGCGGTACTAGAATCAAGATAAACAAACTAAAGTCGTTGACTTTAACAAACTTTTTGCTATATTTGCGTGATTCAAAGTCTTAAAGTTTTTTATTGTATGATGAACAGTTTTTTTTTTGAAAATTAAATTCAAATAAATGTTTAAATCACGTAATAATCACAACTTGTTAAATTGGTTAATTTACATACAATAAATATTTAAATAAATAAATAGTTAATAATATAAAAGTTTAAAAAACAATTAATAGCAAAACAATTATTATTTACCCTATAATAATAAAAGTTTATATGCGGTATTAATTTGTAAAATGGTTACGAGGCAAGAAGCACATACTCGTGAATGTAAATTTTTTGAAAATTCTCATAAAAAGGGAGAGTTATAACACGCAAGTAAACGGGCTATCAAATGAACTTAAATTCACTTATTTGTTGTATTTTTGGCTTGACGAATTTATGGTTATTTTTGTTTTCACTATCAATTGTATTAGTATAAGTATAAAATTTTATGATTTTTTTAATTACACAGGTCAACAAATTTTAAAATCATGGACCAGACTATATTTTTCTAACGGTTTAAGTTGAATCCGAATAAGTACTCAGAATTCCTCCATCGCATCATGTTTTGTTCCCTCTCTGAGATATCTTAACCTGAAGTTTGAAAAATCCGATTTTCGCTATAATCATGGTATTTTCGCTAGTTTTTAAATTTCTTTTGTGTTTTTTTTTATAATTTTGACTTAATTCTTTTATTTTTTTAAATTTTTTATCAATCACAACGTAATAGAAAATTAAAAAAAAAAAATTATAAACAAATCCAAAAGCTTACAGTGCACGGTGACAACAAGATTTTTTTTTTTTTATTTAAAAAATCCCATGAAGGTGAGCAGCGGAGTTGCCTCGAAATATTGGGCCCAACAATAAAAATATTAAAAATTAAAATCAAAATTGTTTTTATTAATTTATAATAAATGACCTCAAGCCGAAACAAATATAAACCACATTTGGGGGATTCACAAGGTGTGCTATCAGGTCATATCGTCATAATGTCCTAAATAATATTTTACAATTGTTAAAAAAAAATATTGTTGTGTTTAAAACAGAGTAAAATTGTGAATGCTGTGTTCATTGATTTGTCATAATTGTATAGCAAGAAGAAACAACTATCTAAACAAAAAGCTGTTGACAGCAAACTCTTCCCACCTAGCATTTTGTATCATAATCGAAATTTTTAGGAATCAGCTTCAAGAGCAAAATAGCCGTATATGAGCTAAGTTTTCGATCATAAATGATACTCTCGTTGTGAGAAAATGGTACCCCACCGATGAACCAATTAAAAAAATCATTTGTGACACAATTTGCTGATTCCTTTTCGATCATATGTATGAATCATATGTGAATCCTTTTTCAATCACTCTAGTGATAAATCAGTTTTAAATTCAAAATATTTAGAAATCATTATTTGCATATATGAATGAATCCATTTTCAATCGCTCAAGTGAAAAATCAGTTTTTAATCTCAAAAGTAATCTGAAAAGGCTCATTTAGGTTATTTTTACAAAAAATTATCACTAAAATGCTCGCTGTATAAGATCATTGAACACCTTCTTTGTTTGTATGAAAAAATATTTTCTAAACACATACCTTTTGTATATGAGACGAAATAAATAATTAAAAACACAAAAAATATGTTATAATACTTCAAAATATTAGAAATTTTGTTACATCGGTTAATTGACTTAAATTAACCGGTTTAATCATTAACCGAAAATAGCCAATTTTAAATTAACCGATAAGTTAATCGGGCAGTAATTAATAGGTTAACCGATTAACGGTTAACCGGATGAATACCCTAGCTAATAGTGAATAGAAAAAATGCAAAATTTATATAATTTTCAAAAACTGCAGAGTACTTAAATATTCGTTCTAAACCAACCATAAAAATAGTTAAATAATAAATAGTATTTTAAGTAATTTATATTTTTGCTGGCAAAATAAAAAATACAGGTCATTAATCGTAAAACGAACATGACAGTTTAATAATAAATTATTATTTCTATCAATTTGATGAATGAATTTGCCTTTGTGTTATTAAAAAACGTAAACTGAAAACAGGAAAACAACTAATGATACGTTGAAAAAAATCTAAACTTTCGTAGATTTTTATTTTTAGGAATATTTATTAAAGTTCGGTATAGTTATAATACGAATAAAGTTTAGTCTACACTTTTAAGACTCTACGAAACTAACAAAATTCTTTATGAAGTATTGTTTACATACAATAAAGGCAATTAAAAAAATTATTTCGTAAATTTTATAAAAATTGTGTACACTGTACGACGCATCGTGTTTCAAGTATTTTACAACTGTTTTTTTTTCGTATATAAAAGGCATGCATTATTTACAGTGTAGTAAAAAACAGTTAAAAAAATTATTTTTCAAAAGTTCGCTCTCCTTTGTCTTGTTCTTAAACTGTCTATTGGTTTTTATAATTAAGTTTTAAATTTATTGTTTGCAAAATATTTAATCTTATTATTTAAAAATAAATACCCTGGAAAGGTTCTCTTGTAAAAAAAATGTTGACCAGTCATGTAAAATTTGCTGTTAGTTTTTTCAAACTTTAAAAAAATAAATCTATTTATTTATTTATTTACTGATTTCCTGCACACCAAGAACAAGTCTTATAATTAAAGTACAGGATTATAATGGTTTACAAGGATTGCCATATAAAAAAATATTAAGATTAAACATAATACATTAAATTAAAAAGAAAATATACTGAGAATAATATTACAAGTTTTATAAAAAATAAAAGATTAAGACAATATATAAAAATTATACAAAAAATAAAGATAGGATAACATTTTATAAATGAATTAATCAATCACAGAATTTTTAGGTTAAGTTAAGCGAAAGTTTTAAATAAAAATTTCCTAAAAAGAGTTGCGTTGCTATTTGTTTGTTGGTTGTTTAGTACATCATTCCAAAGACGCACTGCGCTTATTAAAAATTGCCATTCTGACACAAGACATTTAAATCTAGGTATAATCATGTTCTTGCCCCTGGTAGATCTAGCAAATTGGATAAAATTATAAAGGTATTGTGGGTTTTTTGTGTATGCAACTTTGTGCAGAAAAATAAGGACTCTAATTTGAAGAAGGTTTTCGAAAGATATACAATAAAGATTTTTTGAGAATGCAGAGACTCCATCACTCTTCCTCAATCCACAAACATACCTTATAATGTTGTTGTACAAAACATCTAATTTTTTCCTACTGATGGAATCACAGTTAGCGAAAAGTTCACAACCGTAAATTAGACTAGGAATCAGGTAAGCCTTTGCAAGAAGTTGCCTTACTCCTAGTGACGTGAAATGTTGTGTTGCCCACAGCGTTCGAAGTTTGACATACGTTTGAACTACGAGAGTATTTATATGGCTTGACCAGATTAAGTTGTTGTTGAACACTATCCCAAAATTCTTAACTCTTTGCACAATGTCGATTTTTTTATTGCTTATTAAAATATCGTTTTCAATAAATGGTGTAATGGATTTTTGATGAATTACTAAACATTTCGACTTTTGTGGATTAAGACAAAGGCTATTTGCAACTGCCCAGCAATGTATTTTTTGTTCAGATCACGATTAAGTTTATCGACATTTTCCCTAATAGAGTTTGCAGGACTACTTAAGTCCGCATACATATGTATTTTGCAATAAGTAAGTTGCTGTGGTAAATCATTCGCATAAACTGAAAAAAGGAGTGGTTGTAGAATCGATCCCTGTGGCACTCCTTTTGTGAGTGTTATTGGATCTTTTGCAAAAACTTTTTTAATTTTCAAAATGTTTTAAAAGTGAAATGAAGTGTTATTAAAAATAAGAGGGAATGTTCTTAAAATAGGTGGGTTTGGAATATCTTATGATAAAAATTAAAATTAGATGTAAGAATTATGTAAATTATTGAATATTAACTTTTATATGATTTTAAACGAATGTTTGATTAAATTATTAAAAAAAAATTGTTATTATATTTATATGCCCCGGTGGCTAACTGGTAGTGAGCTAGTCTATCAGTACGGGGGTTGCGGGTTCGATTCCCTCCAGAGACTCTGGTCTCATGCAGACAAGCGAAGAGCTTCGCGGGATAAGCGTAGGAATAAAAAACAATAAAATATAAATAATATTAGGGAAGTTACGAATAACGATACCGATACCGATATATCGGCGATATTTTACGCTCGATACCTTTTTTAGATTTAATTTTCAATGCTAATTTTTTACATAGCAACTAAATAAAATAACACATTTAAGAGCAGAACACAAAATCAAAACAGAATAATCAATTTTTTCTTTCAATTCTTTAGCTGGAGGTCCACACCAAGTGTTCTATGCGTTTGATACTTTCTTGCCCTTTTTTCAAGACCTCCAGCTTTAGTTGCCAAATGTTCTCTCACTGCTAAATCTTTTATGTATTTTTACTACAAAAACGTACAAATTATGTACATTATAAGATTTTTATGCTTATTTTTAAAAAAGTGTTTGTGGGAATAAAAATAATTTTGCTGAAAATGTTGGGCTACTCCAAAGAGCCAATAAAATCCACAAGCAAGGCCACTGCTACATTGTCGGACGTTATTACGCTAGTTAACAGTTTTCGAACGTTTTTCGAAAATATAATAAATGAATAAGCTGAGATAGAGAATAGTTCAGAGGCACAAATATTGGAAACTTACTTAGCATTAGTTCTGAAAAAAAGATTTGAGGGCTTAGAGAATAATGAAACCTACAATTCTTCGAATATTTTAAAGACAATCGGCTTCAATTGTATTGAAAAAGGTCTTACAAAGCTACTGGGACTATGAATTCAGAAATTGTGGAAAACACGCTAACCCCTACATTTAGTAAATGTTAATGATAAGTCTAAAAATGGCCTTTGAAGCGTTTGTGAACAAATAATTAGAAAACCCGAGGAGACTCTGTTCATCCTTAGCCGGGGTTCTGCTGAAGAAGAAGTCAAGTTATACCTTAGATCTCCTAATACTTATAGCGAAGCAGATCGTCTTGGTCTAGAACTGCTAATGACTTTCATCGCATCTGAGACACTATTTTTCACTGGAGGTCTGGTTCGAAGGGATTTGTGATCTCCACAAAAGTTAAGAATACCTTGTATTTTTAACCAAAATCTTATTAATTTAAATTTTTAAATATTTATAATCTCTTACACTGTTCTTTTCTATTAAAACATTATTTATTTTTTGTTATATTACCATAAAATCAAATTCGTTAAATCATATTAATATAAATTTCAAATATTAATAATCTCTTACACTGTAATAACAAAAAATTATTCTACTTGAGTCTTGTCAATTTTACCTTTAATTCAAATTTAATATTCATATCGGTAACGGTATCGTCGATATTTCTTCTTGAGTATCTGTATCGTATCGGCAAAAAGGCGTATGGTTACATCCCTAATTTATATTAATGATCTTAAAAATAATTGCTTACTAAATAAAAAAGTAAAAAAACTGTTAAAATTTTGATAAAATTTGTATCTGTCAAACATTTTGGAGGCGCTTTAAGTAGGGAGGTTGGCTGCTATTGATAAAATGTAATGGAAATGAAGCAATTTCTAGAAGGGTCAATTAAATTTACATTACGGTTCATGATACAATAACGGTTTTTACACTTGATAGTAAAGTGCCTTGTAGACCTTGTTAATCTTATTAATTTAGTTAAAGTACTATCATTTACAACACTGCAACAACAAAATTTATTAGATTTAAATTTACAGCGCTGTGGTTAAAAAATCCAACAAAAAGCAGTAGTTAACACGTGTGTTAATTTACCGTAATAAAACAGTTGACGAAACTTTATCTGTCGCTTTCTCTCTCTCACTTAGCAAATTCATTAATTTATAGTACATACGAAACAGGATAAAATAAAGCAGAGTTGTACACTTAATACAAAGGGTGAAAACCACTAATGTTAATGATCTTATTTAAATATACCATTTTAGCATTAAAAGAAGACGCTAGAAAACGTTAGTGCGTCAAGCACTAACTTAAGCTTTGTTTACAGTTGGGTTTTTAAGCGCGTTTAGGCACCACGAACGTGATTAAGCTCTAATCACTTCAAAATCGAGATGATTAACCATAAATTTAAGTAATTTGTTAATCACTTCAAATTGACATGTTTAAAACTAAGTCATTTCATTAATCACATAGAATCCTCTGAACATACCTTAAAGTGAGTATGATGTTGCATTGGCCACAATTGTACACACGTGTACAACCGGCTACAATTTCTTCTTAAAAATAAATTTTCACAATTTTATCATTAATATGTTTAAAATAATCTTCTAAAAACTTTATTAAAGCATTTTAATGAATTTTTAATAATTTAAGGAAAACTAAATTTTTTAGTCGTGTTTTATTTATTAATCAACTGTCATTTTAATCATCTCAAATTTAATGTGAACGGCTTTGATTTACTAAATCAACATTTTGCTTAAACGCGCTTAAAAACTTAAGTGTGAAAACAGCATTGGATTGGTCTGTTAAACAAAAGAGGGAGGTTTTTATCTTTTCGAGTTCTCGTTTCTTTATGTAGAAAAAAAAAATTGGTTCGTATTGTATCGAATTTAGAAATTTATCGACTCATAATATTTTTCATTTTTGCATGGTGGACCTTTTCGTGCTAAAATTAATAAAAAATTAGACTCTATTAAAGAACAAGAAACAAAGTGATATGTATACAGAAAAGATAACAGTAAAACAATTAATAAACATAAGATTTTTATTAATTGTTGTTAATTCAAATATTTATGAAGATTCCAGGAAAGCACAAAAGTTTGTTACCTCAGTTCGTAAAATGATTAAGAATCAATTTATTTTAGGTTTTTCGAAATAACAGCGGTCTTGTTTATGCGTAATTTGCTACCAAGCAAACATTCGGGTTGAATTTAATAACAGTTAAATTGTGTTTTTTTAAATAAATTTAAAGCCATTAAGGCCCGTTTTCACGACTTACCGACAACTAAAGGAAGGATTTTTTCGGCCGTATAACAAGTGCTCCATTATTCCATTTTTACTTTAACCTAAAGTGAGCGATTAGTAAAGGAAGGTTCATACCACTTGATAGGCTAAAGTAAAGTTTTAATAAGGGAACACTTTTTATACCGCCGATAAAATCCTACCTTCAGCTATCGGTAAGTCGTGAAAACGGGGGTTAGTCTTGTTTTAAAAAAAGTAATTTTACCTTAAAACCTTTTATTAGTCCTTTTATAACCATATATATCGTTTAAAAATTAAAGCTTACAATAAAGTAGAATGCGCTCTTGCTTAAAAGATCTTATCTATTTATATAGACTGCGTGTTGCTTTTTCTAATTCTAGTTTTTTTTAGCTTATCAGGTTTGTTTTGAAAATCACTAGCTTTTAAAATCACACGTGTGAATTTCTGAAAATAACAGAACAGTACCCATGTTCTGTAACTTTGGTGTGAACTTCTCGCATCGAAAACATGTGAAACAAAATATTCCATCGTTTCTCGAAAAGTGAGAAAAAAGTGTGTCTGTAACTCATGTCGAAAACTATCAAAAGAGATTATGCCGTTACGTTATAAATGTTATAATATTCCACTCGAAGTCGATATTAAATTGCAGATGATGAGAACGCCAGTCAAACATATATTGACTAAAATTTAAAAATTTTCAACGACGGCGGCGAAAATACAGCCGTCGGCTATACCAAAAAATGTAAATTGCGACTTTTACGTTTGTTGATTACTAAATTGCTTTGGAAACATTCGTATATTTTTTAAAAATTTTAAAAGCTAAATAATTAGAAAATGAAAAAATCTGCCTAGAACAAAATACTTATCTCTTCCGTGTTCATATTCATTGCAATTTGCATTTTTGATTTATTTTTTAGTAATAAAATTTTTTCTCACCCCGTTTTTATGCCTGAGTTTATTTAACAGTACTTTCTTACAAATATTTTACAGATACACTTTTTTAGTATATTGGCGAGTAATTTCCTTACGTGAGAGCTATTACTCGCCAAAAATGTTGCAGACGCAGTTAATTATGGCACTTTTGTTTCATTTCTCACATTTCAATCGAAAAGTTTCTCGACGCAGGAGTTGCAGAACATGGTCACAGGCCAGTATATGGTTAAACTTATCGTAATAAATTTATAAGCCTTTATTGCTTAACCTTTGCTATATGGCAATATATTAATTTTATTCTCGAAATAAACTATTAACACTTTTATTTTCTAAACATTGTTTTGGTAATTAAGTATTTCTTACTAATCACGTGACAGGTATTTAAAATATAAATTACAACATTGTGCTTTTTTAAAAATTAACTACTTAACAATTTCCCATTACAATTAATATTGGAAACAAAAGAAAATCACAATAAGCTTTAAATTAAAATAAAAATAGCCACACGTTTGCATACTTTAGCTAAATTACATTGTACTTACATCATCAAATTCGCTACGAAACGGTCCATGGGATTGTATTAGTTTGAAAATTGTTTGTAAACGTTTCGATTTGTGTGGCAACACGGGTTGTGCATATGCCAAACAATATTGTCCCTTGATTTCATCATATTCACTCGCTGCTGGTGCTGCTATCTCAGCAGCATCAGCTTTAATAGCTCCAGCTTCATTCCCAGTTTCAGCAGGCTTCAATTGATACTTGATTCCCATACATTGATCAAAATCACCGGGTTGATTTATGTTGCCATTAAGTATGCCTGATGTCAGCTTACCAGTGGAATCGTGCACTGAAATGAGAGAATGTAAAAAATTTGTAAATGCATTGTAAGAAAATTTTCAAAATTATTGTATAAAAAAATTTAATAAAAATAAGAATATGTAGATAGATATACATAAATATGGATTTCTATTTTTTGTTGAACATTTTTTCAAAGCTGTAAAAAATAAATGAATTTTTTTTTAAATAAAAACATGTAACATACCATTATCTTAATTTCAAAATAATGGCTTGTTTTTTGTTGAAAATCTGTAAAAAGTTAATTTCTCAAGTCTTTGTTTTGTTTGGTGAAGTGCTAAAAACGAAAGACTTAAGCAGCGAACTTGAGCAATAATGGCATAGTGCATTCAACCAATTGACCACAAATAGCATTTTTATTGCATTCAACTGAAAAACAAGACATAATAGAAACCTTTTAGTTTAGCAATTTTATAATTTTGTTTTACTAACTTAATAAAATTCGAGCCCTTTACCTGAAATTTGATTATTAACTTAAGACTGCTGTCTTGTTTTTCAGTATTTAAAATTATTCACATTTTCCTTTCGATTTCAGTTGTATTAGTTTTCTAACAAATCAACAAACGCCATTCAACTGTAAACGAATAGTTGAAGAAATGTAAACAAATATATTTGAATTTTATACATATTTCAGTGGCAATGTCAAGGTAACTATCATCATCATCATGATCAACATCAACATTACAGTTGGGCTTAAAATGCTTTCGCTTTGTTAACGTTGAGTGAACAGATGTTAAGTGGGTACGAACTATGAAACTAACTGTTAATGTGACTTGTTCAGTTAATTGGCTAAAAAAAAGTGTGAAATGTTTAATAAACAACGTTTTTATACGGGAACAAACAAATAACTAAAAAATGCACTAAAAAATGCTATTGTATTTCTATTACACATTTAATATAAAGTTTGTAGGTGGCGTTTTATGTAAATCTTTATAACTTGTTATGCATGATTATGGTAATTTTTTGCGTGTGGGTTATTAGGTTATTGATTTGTTTTTATTTTTTATTTATTTTATCTCTTCGAATATATAAAAAAATTATGCAAAAATAGTTCTAATAAAAATTTTTATTTAGATTATTTTTTTAAAGCATAAATTTATATGGGTGCTTCTAACATTTCTTAAACAAGTTTGCTTCTAATAAATACCATCTGTAAATTTACTGCTGTCAAATTTTAAACAAAAATAATAAAGTGATTTCATTGTAGGCAAAAGAATATTCTTAATTGGTTAAGTTAAAAACAGGTTAAGAAATAACACTATGTGACAAAATCGAAAAAATTCAAGATAATTTTTGAAAGACCTAGTGTAGGTTGCAGGCATACTTAAGTAGATAGTTTTGCTATTTTAAGAAATTCGATTACACCCTCAAAATCAATAGTTATCGATTAAAAAATGTTCATTTAAGCAATTTTAGAATGAAAAAAATTCAAAGAATTTGACTTAAAAAGTTGAAAAAAAAAATGTTGTTAATCACAGAAAAAAGTGTTTTATCCATTAAAAAATGGTTTAAAAAGCATTTAAATTTATTTAATGTGATAATTTAATCAATTATTTTTTTAGTAAAGAGAAAATTTAAAATTTAATTTTACTGCCAGGCCCACAATGTCGACAAGGACATTTTTTTTCGCATTTTTATATTGAAAACAATAATAAAAAATTTAAATTTGTTTTTGTTTTCAATATAAATATAAGAAAGAAATGTTCTTGTCGACATTGTGGGCCAGGCAGTTAATTTAATTAACATTTAAGTTGTTTTCAAATAAATTTTCAATTAATATTTTAATTAAATAACAAAAAATCTTAATTGACTTTTTTCGTTTAAAATAAATTAATTTAAACTTGTAGAATTTTTGTTGGGAATTTTCAATATTTAATTAAATAAATTAACACATTGTTTGAAATGGCAAAGTTTTTTGATCACTTTTTTAATTAAAATTAAAAATATTACATATTGAAATTTTTTTTTCAAAATTTTAAAATTTTTAGGAATCAATATAATCATTTTGGTAATAGGCGCAAAATCAAAATATTGTTTGCTTGATATTATTAATTTGGTATAAATTTGGTGATTGGAGAAAATGAATAATTTTTTCTGTGATCATACGAATTTTCATTTAAAAACATCTTTGTTCACGTTTTTAAAATTTTGTATTATAAACGAAAGTTTCATTAATTTTGGTTTATTTTATTGTTTAAAAAAATGAGTTTTTTTTTAAAACTTTTTTGCTATCTTATCTAAACTTAACATGTTTTGTCAAAAATTTTTATTTTACACTTTCTACTTTGTAAACATTTCTGGCAATATAAAGCCCAGTATTGTCCGATTTTTTTTACGCTTAATCGATAAGTCGAATGACAAAAATCGCCAGAAGTAAATTTAGTTTAGTTTTTGTTTATTTTTACTTTAAAAAAGTTAAATTTTGTCTAAAATTAGGTTTTGTCTACACAAAAAAGCCAGTATTATATTTAAATCAAAAATCGCCAAAAACTGAGAAAAAATACAAAAAAAAAAAAACAAATCGTCAAAAGTAAATTCAGTTTACTTCTTGTTAATTTTTGTGGAAAAACGTTTCAAATCCAGAATCGCGATATCATTTAAAACGTCTTTCCACCACGCAAGCGGGTTTTAAAACGTTATTCCACGTTGGAAAACAAGTTCGTTTGTATCATTTTGTTATTAAATAACAACGTTCTCCTACTGACAGACTTTTTGTATCGCATTTTGACAGCATTAAGGTGCATAATTTTGGGTGTTTTGATGTTTGAACAATATAAGAGAGTAATGTTAACGGTAATACCTTTTTTAAAAATGGTCCAGCTCACGGATGGTCAACACTAGAACCAAAATATTTTGGGAATCATCATAAAACATATCAACCTTTATTTTCAGAGGGGTAACAAAATCACTTTTCTTTGAGTCGCTCTAGTATACATGCTTGACATTAATGTGATCCAAATGAAACTTAACTCGAAGTAGTTCTAAGGAGACGACAAATAATACTTTGCCAAAATACGCTGCCAAAAATGAATCATTGGGTGAAATATTAGCCCGTTGTGTTGCTAAGGACGAAATGCCCGTTAAGGCACTTAAAACTCTTTAGGCGGAATCAACAATATGGGAAATTTCTACCAGTTTTTTTTATTAAAACATCAAGAACTAAAAAACAAAATTGAAGAAATCAAACAACGTCATGGAATGTTTTAAATTATAGTCGACGAATTGACAAATATTTTACACAAAAATAATGTTCAACTCACTATTCGTTTCTTTAACGCTGAAACAAAATAATTTGAAATAGATAATACTGGCTAAGAGGTTTTGTTTGCAACTTTTGAAAAATATGGTTGATATATATAGACATGCTTAACCACCAACAAATTAAAACTATTTCAAAATAAATTTTAGAGAATATTTCAAATAATAACTTTATAAAATTCCTATAATTTTTTTGCTTTTGCAAAAGGTTTTTCTAGATCAAATATCATTCAACACTTTCTAAATTACATTATCCAAATATCTTCTTACAAATAAAGTTTAGTAAATCAATAAAAAATTGTTAAAAATTTAGCTAAAGTTTGATCAATTTACTGGTTCCACTTTTCTTGGATTTTATCGTAAAATATTTGTTAGGTCTGATCTAAGTCATATCTATGTATTTTGTTGGTTCCTTACCGTTGCAAATGGTTTTGTTTTTAATCAAATTAACGTTTTATTTTAAAAACTTATTTGATTTTTGCGTTTTTTAGTATTCGAATTAAAACCGGTTAACCGGTTATTTAAAAAATGCTTAACCGAAAACCGGGTTTCTTAAAATAGTTTAAAATATATTAAAATATTCGTAATATTCGAAAACCGGTTATTGAAAAAAGTCGAATAATCGATCTCCCTAGCTTCAATTTACTAAAGTTGCATGAGGAACATATAAATCGATCATTATAGCTATAAATAAAAATATATTTAAATATATTTATTTTAGAAAAGCTAAAAATTGCGCTGAATTATATTTATGGTGAACAATCTTTAGAGGTGGGTGTTATATAAGAGTTACGATCAATTATGGATCTAACCCATACAACTTTATGAAGATTTATGAGAAGAGTTCAATACAAATATCGAATAAAATTTGGTTTCGTATTTGGATACTCATATAAGACCTACGGATGTTTGAACCCTCAGTTCAAGTTATGCGTTCATGTTCGAGAAATTAAAATGAAGTGGAATTGATATCGATTGAGACCTTTGGTTCGATTATTTACAAAATGGCCTTATTAGTTTTAAGAGTTTTTCTTGTAAACGTAATTCGTACTCAAAGTACGAAGTATATAAAAAGCAACATTTTCATTCATATTTCAGGGTCGAATTTAAAATTTGTTCAACTTTAAATTCACTTCATTTCGATTTCTAGAACATGATCGATTAAATTGTTAAGATTCTTCGTTCTACCTGTGTTGGTTTTAATTTTACCATTGTAGTTTCTTGAACTTTATAAGACTTTTTTCTTAAACCAAAGCGGACTTTAAACATTTTCTTATTTAATTTGTTTTTCTTTAAAATTATTCTAAAACAAGCTTTTTAATTGAGTTTATTATTCCAATATAACTTTAGATCACTTAAGAGCAATACAATTATTAATCTTAATATTTTTTTTAATTCCAAAAGTTGTTTACGCCTATTTGATTGCAATAACCTTGAAACAAGAATTTTAAAGTTCTAAGAAAATATAAAAATTGTGTTTAGATTTTTTTTTTCCACCAAAAATAAAACGTAATTTCTGTCATTTAACGCAACCTTGATCATGAGTTTTTGCAAATTCTATAAACATTTAATTTTGATTCGAACACATAATTATTAACAAAAAAAATCTAAGAAAAAACTATTTATCAGGTTTTCTAAAACCAAATAGATTCGATTACAAGTAAAGGTTGAGTAAAAAAATTCGATCTGAAGTTAAAAAAAACTATTAAAATCAGACATTTTTACGTTTAGAATGAAGTTAACAAAAAAATCGAACTTGATTAGTTGCAAGCAACTTTTCTTGTTGTTGTTGTTGCACCCCTCCAAAAAGTTAACAAGTTGCATTTGGCCACAACAACTACTGAAAGTTAAAAAATAATTTCGAACATATTTTTTTCTGTTTGCTATACTCTGATCAATGTTAGGGTTAATTTACGGGTCAAGAAAAATGTTGCATGACTAACACAAGTCCAAACGTTGTGTTGTCTATGTTGTTGTTGGACTTAGTGCAGTGCTGTGTCAAGTTTTCGAAGTCAATAAAAGCGGTTGTCATTGCATGCAACCTGTCAATGTGGTTGTAGTGAAAAATGGTGTTTGCTTTTTGTTGTTTTTCGAGCTGCCATGTGTCTAAATAGTTGGCATGATGTTTGAAAAAATAAATCTAAAATTTTAAAACTAAAAAAATAAATTGCTGCACTTGCATTTTCTATATGGTTTTTTATAAACTCATTCGTTTGTTCAAAAAAAAAAAATCTTAATATTGCAGTTTTCTGCTTATAAAAAAAAACAATATCAAAGTTCTGTTTTTTTATAAATTGTTTTAAATGACCTTCACATGTGTGATACTGAAGTTGACAAAGAATTTTTTGCAAACAAATCACTCTATTCAGAGTGATTTTGATTGACTTTGACTTTTGAAAAAGCTTTTAAGTTTAAATGGATATTGAACATCATTGATGATTGACTTTGACCTTTCAAATAAACTTCTCAAATTGATCTCGATACTATGATTAAAAATTTTAAATAAATACTACTTTTAGTCAAGATTTAAGAAATATTGTTATGAATCACTGAGCATAAAAGTTTGATTATTAATAGCCTATTTCCAATGTGCGAAAGAGTTCTTTCGTTCGCATAACTACATTGAAAACAAAGTATAAAAACTTGTTTTTGTTTTCAATGTAGTTATGCGAAAGAAAGAATTCCTTCGCACATCAGAAATAAGCTATTAATCTAAGCTAATGAAAGCGTGTTAAAATAAAATAATACACTGAAAAGACAAAACAATACACCCGCACTTAAATAAGGCCGAAACATTGTCAATAGTACGGTTAGCACGGATTTCCTTAAATCAAGTACATAATGCTTGATTCAAGTATGGATTATACAAGTGTCCCGTACTTAAAATAATCCGTAAATTGGATTGACTTAATTTAAAGTGAGATAAAATTAATCTTAAACTGTGTTTAAGCTGGTTTAATCCCGATTCGTTCATGAAATAATCCGAAAGTGAGATTAGTTTCTAACCTTAACACTGACCCCCAGAGAACCAGAGATAGAGATAATAGCCTATAATCATAATCAAAAATAAATACGACTTTTTCTAAAGTATACGTTAAAACAATGGTGTTCACATACATTTAAAGCCGGTTTTAGCTTCAGGTAAACATTATTTTCACTATAAGTATGGGCCAATATTATTACTCGTATTTACTAACCAGTACCCATGTTCTGTAACTTTGGTGAGAACTTCTCGCATCGAAAACATGTGAAACAAAATATTCCATCGTTTCTCGAAAAGTGAGAAAAGAGTGTGTCTGTAACTCATGTCGAAAACTCTCAAAAGAGATTATGCCGTTACTTTATAAATGTCATAATATTCCACTCGAAGCCGATTAGAAATTGCAGAACGCCAGTCAGACATATCGTTGACGGCGACCAAATTTAACTAAAATTGAAAAATTTTCAACGACGGCGGCGAAAAAACAAACGTCGGCTATACCAAAAAATGTAAAGTGCGACTTCAATGTTTGTTGATAAACAAATTGCTTTGAAAACATTCGTATATTTTTAAAAAATGTTAAAAGCAAAATAATTAAACAATGAAAAAGTCTGCCAAGAACATATTACTTACCTCTTCCGCATTAATATTCATTGTATTTTGCATTTTTGATTAATTTTTTTAGTTTAAAAAAATTTTTTTCTCAACCCGTTTTTACGAATGAGTTTATTTGACAGTTCAAAGCGGGAACTTTCTCACAAAAATTTTATAGACACATTTTTTCAGTCGAGAAATTTCCTTACGTGACAGTTATAACTCGCCAACAATGTTACAGACGCAGTTAAGTGAGAAAAACAGCTGTTTGTTTCAATTTATGACATTTTTGTTTCATTTCTCACATTTCAATCGAAAAGTTTCTCGCCGCGGGAGTTACAGAACATGGGCACAGTTACACATGTTTATTTCACTTTTGTTGTATTCCGCCCTTTGTTTGCAGAAAAAGTCCCAATTATAAGACACCTGCAGCATGCACGCTATGGCTTTCGTAATCATTCTTTCTTGAAAATTTAATGTATTTAACTATATTATTTAAAAAAAATAAAATATGGGAATTATTAAATGTTATGTTATGAAAATATCTATATTTTTCTTTTTGTAGAGTTGTTTTTGTTTCTACAAAAAACTTTTACAAACACATGCACATGCACGCATATGCCAATTTTGGATTGTTAACTTTTAAATGTTTCTCGTACTTAAATTTTTAAAAACGACTGGTACTAAACTAAGAAGAAAAAAAATTTAATTTAGTACTAGTTTTTTCATTTTGTGTATAAAAAGTGGAGTTTGTTTTGGGAGCTTTGGCCAAATATTCTTATAGTAAAAAAAAATTACTTGATATTATTATTTTGCTAAATATTTTTAACGGACCCAGTGATAAGTTATGAGCCAATCGTCAATTCAATTACGCCAAATTCTATTATAATATGTATTAGTATTCCGTACAGTTTTGGAACTGCTTACGTATATTTCGTAATAATGTAAGTAATTTGTATGTAGATAAAAAAGTGTTTATTATTATTTATTTATTTTAATTTTAAGAAATAGAATCTGGGAATTATTTCTTTTAATAGTCTACTTTATTATATTCAACATTTTTTGAGCTAAATTTCAGTTATGTATTTTATAAAGCTTTTTGTAATAGTTCTATTCCTTACATTTTTAGGAATGACTTTATACACTACCAGACTATTATTTTGTATCTTCCTGTTACATTTTACCTTAGCTATCCTTTGGATAGCAATGAAGTGTATTGTATGTACAGAAAAATCTACAATTATTATGATCTTAACAGAAAAATATACTATAAAATTACACTTAAAACAAAAACAAATTTTGAAATTTTGTGTTTGTTTTAAATGTTATTTTCTATGCGAACGTTAATGTTCGAAATCGTTGAACAGGCAGATAGTATCTTTTTCTGTTAAGATCAGTGTACACGACATGTTTTTTACATCTGACTTATCAGATGTAAATATATAATTGTGCATGTCGGTCAAAATTGTTGTTTTACAGAAGGTTTATACAATTTGCTTCTGACATAGTCTCTGTTTTTTTTTGCATAGTGTATGCAGTCGCCACAAAAGAGTTCAGCCATCTTAAAAATAATTTTTTTTTTTAATTCGAATATACCACTTTATGATAATTATTATAATGAAACATTTTTTATATATCGCACTTGTTCAATAATAGTGTATTAGCTTTCATTTTTGCACGAAATATTTATATCAAGCCGCTGTAAAATATTGTGATATTTTGTCTACTTTTTGGTTGGCTTAAAAATTCTTATTCATAGGCTTTTAATGTAAAATTTCAAATTGGGGTACGTTCGTAAATGCATAAAAACTGTGCATCACTGCTGCAGTGATGCAAAATTTTGTTGCTGATGCGTGATCACCAGTTGCAGTTGTGATGCTGATGATTTTTTACTGCACAACAGCTATGAAAAAATAAAATTTTTGAGCACGAGTTAAATTTCAAAAGTTTCATAAACGAACATAAAATAATAATAAAAATGTTGTCCACAATAGTGATGACAAAATGGGACTGTTTTCTTATAAATAACAAGAAAAAGCATCAAAAAAGAAAAATAAAACGATTTCTTTAACATCAATATTTATTTCATCAGAAAAATAACTGATGCAATAATTGCAAAACTTTGCTGCAGAGCTGCGGCATCACTGCATAAAAAAACTTTTGACCTATGAGAGTGATGCCAAGTTTCTTACATGTGAAGCTTTTACGAACATTAAACTTTACTGATGCGCAAGTGATGCACAACAACTGCATTTACGAACGTACCCTTGTTTTGCGGCTACTGAAAATGTTTAAATTTTGAGTTAAACAGTTTTTTTGAACAAGTATGATATGTATGTACATAATTTCTATTAAATTATGAATTGAACATACATACTTGTATATCGGTATTGTAAAATATTAACTTTAGCCGGCAAATGATTCCATAAACAGTGGACCGCCGCGGAAAAAACAAGAATGCTTTGTAAATAATACAATAAAACTAGTTACGACAGTTTCTTTCCTTAAACGTATAAATTAGAATGTATTTGTTTTAGTGTTTTTTTTGCAAATGTTTGTTTAAACTCACAAAACTTTTGTAAGATTAATGTGCTGTTTTCACAACACAATTGATTGAACGTGTAGTAAAATTAATTTTTTTTTTAGTATTTTTCATATAAATTTTACAACACGTTCAATCACTTGTATTGTGAAAACCGCACATAAGCATTGTAATTTATGAAATGTATTATACTCATAACTTAAATATCAATCATTTTTATAAAGTTCTTTTCTTTGTTTTTAACAATATAAACATACATATTTTACTTTAAATCCACTAAACACTTTAAAATAACCCTGAATGCCTAAACAAATACATAAATAACGAATCCATCCATAAACATTCGCTGACTTAAAGTATTACAAACTCTTGCATTTTAACACAATCATCCATAATTTACTAATAATAATTGAAGACGACAAATGAAGTGACAAATTGTTTTGTCAAATGTCTGCATTAAAAATACAATTCTTGGCTTCACACTACACCACAACTCCAACAACAAAAGCAAAAATATTCACGGAGTGTTGGCCAATTGAAATCCAAGTTATAGTATTACAACAAAGAAAATATGTTCGTAAAACAATTTGAAATTGTTTTGCAAAATTTACTTGTCGCAATATGTAAATATTTGTTGGCCAAGTCCGAGTTATACTAAATGATTATTTAAATATCTACAACTACTTGATTCTATGTAAACTTTTTTAGCCAAATAATTAAAAGTGTATTACCAAATTTTTTTTGTATGCTTTTTGTCAAATTTCATGTTAGAGAGACAAGTAAAGCCAAATTCCAATTGTTGTCATCTTGTCGATTTGTCAATATTATTAATTGAAATGACCTTGTAGACACGTTTAGTTTTGTAAATTTATATGTATTTTAAAATAGATTATATGTATTACATGATTAATTAATATTCTTTGATTTATTTAGTCACGTTTGCATTTTTTTTAACTCTATCGTACTTTGCATTTAAGCGAGTGTAATTGTAAGATACATTATGTTAAGAAACAATGAAAAAATGGATTGAAGGGTTTTGAAATTTTAACTACAAATTTTTCTTTCAAGTTTTTTGCCTGAATTTTAGTTTTTTTTTTAATTTTATACCAATTTTTTTTGTCAACAATAAATTTTTTGGTGTTAGGCAAAAAGGTCTTAAGTCAAAAAGTGCGTTTTAAGTTTTTAATTAGGTTTAACTCAATTTGTTTTACTCAATCCATTGGTATCAAAAACTTAACCCATTTTTCGCCGCACCTGGTAAACTGACAATATAATAAAGAAATAATATTTTAAGGAACTGTCAGGAAAAAAACATTGCAAAAAAAAGGTATAAGCAAAGACTATAGATTTATAAAGATATTGCACTGTCATACAAAGTGTATACATTTTTCTGTCTATATTAATTTTTCTGGTGGATTTAGCCGCTAAATCCACTTGTGAGAGTAAATTATAGTTATTGTTTTTACTCTCAGAGAACTTTTAATTCTCATCTATCAGCGTATATGTACGTGCACGCGTGTGTGTATGTATGTAGGCACAATGTACATTGTACATATATGGCAATTAAAAAAATATAAAAAACGAAAAGAAGTCTTGTTTTTCTCGTTGAAAACACATTTAGGTAATAAATGAAGTTTTGTTTTCATGCCATTTATGTGCAAGAAACCTATGTAAAAGCAAATGTGACAGATTTTTAAATGTAGGGCAATGATATGTGTTTTATTGTTGTACAGATGAAATTATATCGATTCGCACCGAAGTTCAAATGCTGTTATTGTCTAAATTTAAACAATTGTAGGAATATAAGAAATAATTTTTCTAAAAAAATTAACTTCTTTGTTTATAAAAGATATTTTATGTTTACTAAAGCGACATAATCAAAATACTTTTGATCTTCATAAAAATTTGCAGCCAGTTTGATGTGTGTGCACGTTATTTCTTGAAATTTAATTTATTTTTTGTTTAAAAATGTAGGAAAAAATTAATTTTCAAAGTTTTTTGTAAAAATTGTATTATTTGACATATTATTAAATTGTTTCCGACGAAAAATCCAATTATATTTATTATTACAACAAATAATTATTACAAATTATGATAAATAATCAGGCTTTGGAGGTCTTACTTTTAGAAGTTTGTAAAATTCTTATAAAGGTCTGCAAAAATATTTTTACAAAATAAAGCAATGAAAATAAAAAAATTTTTGTTGAGTAATGCGTAAATTGAACCAAAATTGAAATTTATTCTTTTTGGTTTACGGAGAATAACGTATGTTATAACACAGGATGGAGATGTTAAATTTACTATTCCTTATATTATGACAGAAGGAATACACATGGGAAACATTTAAATACCTTCAAATCATCGATTACATACCTACTTGAAAAGTAAAAATTTACTACCATTAAACTTGTAAAGAGCCTATAAGTAAAATTATTTCCCAAATACTCGTAGTAAATAGTTCGGGCCTGTGTAAAACGGTAACAAAGTATTTCTGTGTGGGGAAAAATTCATGTTTCTGCTATGTAAAATGATATATTTTAACGAAATAAAGAATGCTTTTTCCTCGTATACCTAGATAAACAAAATATACCAGTGCTCGAACTCGGGACAGTCTATGTAATATTAACTACTATTTGTTTGTTTATGGTCTACATTATAAGAAATTTTTAGTAAAATAACGTTGAAAAAATTATATATTTTTTGACGATATAAAATTTTGACGTTTTTGAAAAAATACTATGTACAGTACTTTTTGCTTATAGTCACAAATCGTGGACTATATCGCTAGTATGACTATACGCCTAGTTCACATATATGTGTGCCACTATGAGCAGGGCTGTCCGATGTGACGATTTATAAACCTATTTGGCTACGAAATTTTGTGTTTGCCGAAATGTCGATTTTTTTTTTGGCAACATTTAAAAAAGTTAGCGATTTATGAAACGCATTTTACTTTTCTTTCTTAATTATATATAAAAAAAAAAATTTTAGTACGACTATAGTTTTTTCTTTAAATTTCTAACAAATTTTAAAATCACAATACGAATGCCATTGTTTTAGATGACAAATTGATAATATTGCCAGATAATTACATTGAACACATTAAAAAATTGTTGCTTAAGAAACTTGGAATAAAGCTTAAGCTTTATTCGATTGTCAGACATTTCCCTTGCCAAAAGTTATTAAACATCGGATCTCCACAAGAAAACAAGTAAATTTTTATTTTTTTTGGAAAATAAATTCTAAAAACTGAATCACTTTTGATTGCATATTAAATGGAATTTTAAAAATTTCTTAAAATTAATATTTTTTGCAATATTCAATTAACTGATATCCCAAGTTCTAGGTTTTAAGATATTCAGCCTTGTTATGCTATTCGCACGATTTAAAAAAGCAAAACGCCAGATTTATTTTAGTGTTCTGAAACTGGTGCGCTATGCTTGCGATCTGCTATAGTTTCTAACAAAAATTCTAGTTTCCTTCAGCATACTTTTGTAATTTATATTCGCCAAACTTCCTGCCATTGTGATTTACAGAACACATATTATACGATTTTAAGTCAGAATCGCAAATGTTAAGCGTTTTACGATTGTCAGAGCATGCCCGATTTATTTTAAATCGTTCAAAATACTATAACATAAACACACTACTGGAATAATGTTAAATATTGAACATTTTATTAAAGGTAAAATACACTTGTACTCCTCTTTGCCGATTTTTGGCAAATTTCATATGAATTTAAAAAAATAAAAAATCATATTAACAATACTGACAGTGGGCTTATAACTTTGAAACAGAGTTGCAAACTGTTTTTAAAAAGTTGAAACAATAATAAGATATTTCATTACTGTTACCAAACACAAAAACTAATTTTTTTTTCGAGTGGAGAGTTGGTTAGATAAAGAAAACGATTAATTTCTTGATTCTTTGATATGGCTTGTAACTTCTAAAACAAACAAAAAACTTAGGCTTATGTGACTATAACGTTAATAATTTGCTTTACTTTTGCCTTTTCTAGCCGCTGATAGATGGCAAATGTGCTTATATCGCTAAATGGACTATAACGTAAATACTTTCAATTAATCTTGTGTTTAGCGGCAAAAATAAAGATTAAATGACCTATATCACTAATGTGACTAACAACGTAAATGACTATTAACGAAAAGTACTGTATAAAATAATGAACAAATTAGGAAAATAAATTTTTTTTGCAGGTGGCTCTATGCATTTAATTTTATTTTTTTTTGAATTCACAAAATATTTTAAACGTTTTTATTTGACTTTTTCAATTAAAATTATTAATTTCTGCTTGTCAGAAATTTTGTTGGTTGTTTTATAAATTCTACTAGCCCCCAGGGCTATTGAAATGTAATTAATTTTAGAAGTGTCAACATTTTTCTTACATTAGCACTTTTCTAACGCCTCACACACGCCCTAAGAAAAAACACTTGTTTTATAATAAATTCCTTTGATACAAACATACACATATTATAAGTACATACATAGATGAATTGTCTAAAAAATTAATTTATAATTCGGCTCGAATCGTTATAATTTCATTTGTACAACAATAAAACACATATTCTTACCCTACCAATTAAACAATCGGTCGCATTTGTTCCTACGTAGGTTATTTGCACATAAATTGCTTGAAAACAAAAACAAAATCACATTAAAAAAATACCGAAAACCGGTTTTAACAAAAAAAAAAAAAAAAAACACACACACACACGTTGGTCGACAAAAACAGCAAACATGTGTATGTATGTATTAATGCATGTGGTTTTTTGCTCTCTTCAGTTTTCTGAATGTGAGCACGAAGTTTTTGCTTTCCTTGTTACTTCCCCCCCTCATCGTTAAGAAGCACAACATTTTTGTCAATTCCAAATGTACTAAGTGCAACATCTTTATAAATCTATAGTCTTTGGTATAAGTGCTAGTGATTATAATCACTGGTCGTCGAAAATCGTTATCATTTCCTTTTTAATAAATAACTCAATTTAATTTAAGATATTAAACAATTTTAATTTAACAGTTTAAAAATCTACAGTTTTTGACTTAACCCTCATACGTTCATCAAAATAACTTGCAGGAATGTTCTTTCGGTAAATAATCACCCATACCGATTTTTAAATGAAAATATACGGGGGGTTTTCCTTTATTGAAGGTTGTTTTTATTTTATTTTTTATACAAAATAATATTTAATAAGAAAACAATAAACTAAAATCATCCAAAAAACATTTTTTTAAATGGGTAAAAAAGTCTCATTTAGATCCAGCAAAATGTTTAAGAGATAATAAATTTTGAAACATAGAATGGGTGAAATTTTACCCGAAGACTGTATAAGGGTTGAGCTTTTTTGCCTAATTTTTTAGAATTATCTGTTAAATTATTTCAAAACATTATTTACAAAAATTCAATTTATTAAGAGTTTTCATTTAATAAAACCAATCTTAATTCAAATTTTTACCAGTTTTGGGCCCTAATTGTGTAAAACGCAACGCAACGCCATAAATTACATTGGAAACAAAAACAAATACAATAACTTGGTAACACGATATAATGTTACGGCGAAATTACTATATACCCTTTTTTTTGCGAAATTTTGGACCAGGGAGGCTTATAAGCCTAGTACTCTGTTCAACATTTCACGTGATATGCTGTCAAAACTCATATGAAAAAAACTTGTGCGGAATTTCTATGAAAAAATGTTGATAGAGTTGTACTCTGTTTAATTTGTGAAAAAGTTGCGAAATGTTTCTAGCAACATTTTTTTTACAACTGCGAAATAATATAAGCTGCACTTATTTCACGTGGAATTTTAAGCAAATGAAAAAAGTTTAAACTTAATATTAAAATGAGAACTGCAAAACATAAATAACACAACCGGTAACAGGTTTTCCTCAATTTTTAATTTTATTTTTACTTAATTTTTTTTTTTTAAAAATACTTTTTAGTAAAATACATGTGGGTTTTGTTTACATATGCAAAACAATGTCGCATACTTTGAAAGATTAAAAATGTCAAATTGTGACATTGGTACATGTCAAATTTTTCGCATGAAATAATAAATGTTGCTGAACATTTTTCACAAATTGGAACAGAGTACTAGGCTTTACATGATAAGATTTTTCTCATTCTACATAATTATTTGATATGTCGTAGTACGTTGTCTTACCGTGTAAACTTGCCTTTAATATCGTAAGCCAAATACTCAAAACCGTTTTTTACACAAAATACACTTCATCGATTTAATAATCACTACGTAAATTATTATCGTTTAAACACGGAAAGTAGACTGCTTAATGTAACAGCTGACTAAAACTGACAGAATATATCGTTAAAGTTGTTACTGATATTAATTTTAACACTACTAGAGAACTTAAAAATTTGATTCGGCAAAGTCGATTATAATACTTTTACTTCTTTTTCGCCTAACATTGTTAAGTACTTACTTTTCAAAGCCCACAAATCAAAATTCTGCAATCCATCCAAATATTGTTGGGTGTGTAGACGACATAAATCCGAAGCCAAAGGATTTCTCGAGGGATCAAAAGGTTTTGCAATAGATATCAATTTTTGACCAATGTTGTAGATGTATTCTGAAATAAAAAAATTTAGTTTACTTAATTACATATTGAGAACAATTAATAAATTATGCTATGAGAAATAGAAATCATTTTAATTACAAATAAGTGCCATTTATAGTACATACTGGGTCATGATCAATGCTTGGAATTGGATTCTGTAATATAATATTGTATGAGTTTTTTTTTTTTTTTTTTTTTTTTGAAATAAAAGGTTAATTTGCATTTAATTGAAAATGTATTAAACTTTAAAATAATTTATTATTAATGTGTAAATAACAAGTTAGAATATGGGTGAGACGCGGTCAAGAACGTTCAGTTGCAGAGATAAGTGTTGAGAATTTTTTTTTAAATTTTTTGTAAGATTTGTTTGTGTTTAAGAAATAGCTTAAGGTTAGAATAATATGTATTAATTAATATTTAACTTTTGTAAAACAGTCAAGTTTGCAGTTTTTAAGCCAGTCAAGGCCAATTTTTTAATGTATTGGCATGTTTGCTTTGGCAACAAAATTCAGCTTACAATACTTGAGCGGCAGCGTACAGTGGCTAAGAATTAAATTTCATTGGCCAAAAGTCCAATTTCTTGTTATCATCGATTTCGAAAATTTTTAATGCCATTCAATGGTTAATACAAGCTTGGCGCCCTACCGGTAAAGCTCATATGACGCGGATTTCAATGAATTAAAAAATTATTTTAAATTATTAGCCATGGAATTCAGCATAGTAGAATTAGATTTACCAGTACACAGAAAATATTTTTACCAAAATTTATTCAACTAAATCAAGTAATGCTGTTTCAAAAACTTTTTTTTTAATTGTTCCAATTAATCTGCTTTAATTAAAAATAAAAGTATAGTGTTTGTGTTCATATTTGCAAATATAAAAATATACACACAAACTTTAAAATATTTCATTTTGTTATCAAAATAATTGTTTTTGGAAATACATTTTGTATTAAAGTTTCAAACAATTTTTTAAATGTTTCAATTAACTGTGTTTAATGAAAAAATACTTTGACTTGTCTTTACCTTTTCGTTTAATATATAAGCCCTTTGATTGGTGGCCTAAACCTTATTCAGTACTAAAAGAGATTGATATCAATTAAACCTATTAATTGAAACTCAACAGCAAGGAAAGCTCAAAATTAAAAATACATTCATTGATATGATTAATTTCTTTGCAGGCTGAAATTACGAAATTTAATTTGTAGTACAGAGATTTAACTAATATATTAATTGAAGTTAATTCTTAATTTTTTCTGTGTAGGGTGCCCAGCTTGTAAAAGTTTGCGAATAGTAAAGTGTAATTATGATTTGCTTTTATTGTTCCATTAGAACCGGTTCTAGAGGAATCGGCTCTAGTGGAACTAGTTGTAGAATTGACAAAGTGGAAACCAGTTCACAAAATTATCCTGGGTATTATTAAAATGTTATTTTTTAACCTGCTTATGAGTTTTTTTTTTAAATAAAGCAGCTTTAAAAAACCACATTTTCATACTAAATGATAAAAAATCAAACGTTCAAGTTTGACCTTAAATTTTTCAGCAACTGCTGAACCGAATTTAATGATATTAAAACTTGAGAAAAATATCTCTCCATAAAAAAAAGGTTTATAAAATATCGCTATCAGTTGAAAAGTTTCAGACTTTTGGCCGATGAAAAACGATTCTGAGCCAGTGTGCATGGCTATTCTCCTTATTTCTCACTTAAATTACAAAAACTTTACCTCGTTTTTATTCTGTCTTTTTTTTTTGCAAATTAGCAAAGTTTTTGCAGCTTTGAACATACAAGCGTAAATAATGCAGTTAGTGGGCTGTCCAATACTGTTTCTAACCAGGGAATCTTCGGAACTAAATTTTTACCTTGTATTAAGAATCATTATACATATATGAGCAAATTTTACAAAATATGTATATAAGAGAAAAAAAACTGTTTAATTTTAAAAAATTTAAAAACTTTATCAATGATATTTTGTCGAATAACAACGAATCTTAAATGATTAATAGATCGAAATATCTGCTACCACTTTCTGGGTTACGGTTTCTTCAAAAGTTTTTATCAGCATTTCCATTTTAAGATCTTCTGTGTCACAAAAACCACTCTCTACATTTTTATCTCAATTTTTTATTTAGTCTTTGATGACATAAGAGTATTATGGCGGCATGAAATAACCCCCCACGAAATAAGTCCCCAAAACGGAAATGAAATAACTTAAAAAAAAAAAAATATATATGATAGGCAACAACAACGTTTTTTTTTGGGGATTTATTTAATTTTTTTTTTAGGACTTATTTCATTCTTATATTGGGGAGTTATTTCATATGAAATAATTCCCCAAAAATCTGAAATGAAATAAGTGCCTAAAAATATTTTGGGAACTTCTTTCATTTTTAAATTACATATTTTAAAAGTCATAATGATGGCAAATAGTGTTTTTTAATATTCACTGCATACGTTTACCATACATAAAAAAGGGACTAAGTATCAAAAATTTCATAATCCTAAGAAATTTTGATTATTTTTAAGTCCCGAATTTCATAAATCGGAATCTCTAAGTCCCAAACTTTATAATTTCGAATTCGAAAATCCCGAATATAAGAATCCCGAATCGCTAAGCATTTAATTCTTTATGGTATTCCAAACATCGGCTTCGCTAACTAAAGCTTTTCTGTTTAGCCGGCCTTTGGTCGGGCGCAAAAATTTTTTCCTCTATAGTATAACAAACACCGGCTTCGCTAACTGATGCTCCTTAATTTGGCCTTGTGCCCGACCGAAGACCGGATATGCAGAAAAGCTTTAGTTAGCGAAGCCGGTGTTTGTTACACCATAGAGGAAAAAGTCTTTGCGCCCGGCCGAAATCTTATCCATGCTATCTAACCGAAAATTTTAAAACCAAGACTGAACAATATGTATTAATATTGGGGTCTTATTTCTTTCTGGAATTGAGGATTTATTTCATAAATATGTCCATAAATATTGGGGAGTTATTTTATTTTGATTTTGGGAGTTATATCATTTCATTAGAGATTTAGTTCATTTTAAGAATTGGGGATTTATTTCAAATTTTTTTGGGGACTTATTTCGTGGGGAGTTATTTCATATCGTCATGTCCGCACTTATAAAGTCTGGATAACAAAAAGCGGCTTCTGTTAATGTTTAATAATTTTACTTTTTTAACAAGTTAATTAAAAGCAACATCTAATGGTTCAAGTACAACTATACTATTATTAGTGATAAACATATTACAGTTATTTTTAAACATAACATGTTTGAAAATAACCATATCGAAAAATATGTTTTCTTTACGTGTGCACAAGTCCCCCTGAATGGCGTAGTCTTGATTTATGTTTGTTCACTTATGTGTTCCAAAAATTAATTTTAAAGTCATAAGAAGCACAATTTAATAAATTCAAAGTCTAAATGAATTTCATTATTAAATAAGGTTTTATAATTAATTTAACTTAATTTGCTTATTTCCATTGTCTTCACTTCCCCTTTGTAAAGAAATCATCTTCCTGTATATTGGAAATAATTTAAATATTGCAAAATGCTATTGAGACATTTATGGAGTACGTCGTACGTCAGTTCAGTACACACATTTCAATATCCACTTTAATCAATAGATTACAATCTCAATGCTAACTTAATAATAATTTAGTACGTAAAACCTGTCAAAACATTTATCAATAAGTGATGACAATAACCTGTAGTCGGATAGATTTGGATGTGTGAATTTTAATTTTCTAAAAAAAATTACTAAATCTACAGTTTAATTTGACTAAAATTAAACCTCTCACAGAGAAATTTATGAATATTATTGTTTTGCCTTGTTGTTTGTACACCAGGCCGATTTAAAACCGAAGTGATTTTGTTACGCCCTTCGAAAAACATACAAATAACAACTTTGGATTTAGTGCTGTCTGTTTGCTGAGTGCCCAGAAAAATTTAAAATTGTCTCTAATTACCAAATTCTCTAATCACCAAATTCATTGAATCAAGCAAACAATTTGTTGATTTTGCACCAATTACCAACATTTTATTGATTACTAAAAATTTAAAATTTTGACTATGTTTTTTTTTTTTAATAAATTAAAAAATTTTTAATTTTAATTAAAAGAATGACCAGAAAACTTTTGCCATTTAAAACAACGAGGTAATTGATTAATTTAAATATAGCTCAGATTTTGACAATTCCCAACAACAATTCTACAAGTATAAATTATTTTATTTTAAACGAAAAAATCAATTAAGATTTTTTGTTATTCAATTAATATTTTAATTAAAAATTTATTTCCACACAACTAAAATGTTAATTAAATCAAAATTTTTTTTTCATTTTGAATAAAATAATTGATTCAATTATCACATTAATTAAATTGTAAATACTTTTTAAACAATTTTTTTAATTAATGAAAAACTACTGATAATTTTTTCTGCGTACAATTATTTTAAAAATAATAAATATTACTAGTATTGTGGTTATTTTGTTGAACTGTTAATGGTTTTTAATCCAAATTTAGATATTTTTTTAATTAGGCTTAAGTTCATTGAATTTAATTTTCATTAAATTATTTTTATGAAGACAGGAATTTAACAACATGAAATCAATTAAAATTTTTATTGATAATTTTTCATTCTTGACTGCGCTGAGATTTGAACCCAGGCTTTCACGGACAGGTTGCCCATACTAGTTTCGATTGTAACCACACAATCTCGTCAGTGGGGTTTGCCGTTTTACTCACTCGGCTATTGAGGCCGGGCGACGTCAATAGTCAAACATCAATCCTTAAACCAAATGGTATTTCACTTTGGTAGATCGAAATTTGCTTTTTGAATGAATGATTATCTATTTTAATTGATTTACATGTTCTTCCTAACTTCTGTTTTTTCGTACCTTTTGTCAAGAATTCTGCTTGAAATCCAAAGCACATTTTTTTGTTTTTCATGTTTTTTGTCTTTTGTTTTTCTTGTTGACCTTTTTCAGCACAACTTGAAGGACAAATGTAAACATAGCTCGTGCCTTAGCTGATAACAATACTAGTATTGTGGTTATTTTGTTGAACTGTTAATGGTTTTTAATCCAAATTTAGATATTTTTTTAATTAGGCTTAAGTTCATTGAATTTAATTTTCATTAAATTATTTTTATGAATTTAACAACATGAAATAATAAATATTATTATCAAAGTTGTTGTTGGGAATACTATTACTTATTAAAAGATTTTATTTGTTGTGCTTAATTTTTTTTTTTTATTTATTAATTGATAAAAAATACTGAAATTTATTGTTGGAGGATAAGCTGTTCCTATGCGCATTTCACTGGTTGCTTAGGCCAAATCATCAGGAAACGTTCTCCTAAATAATTTTAGAAAAGCCAAAGCTATCAGCAAACAAAACTACAGAGGGAATGAGAATTACCTACAAACACTCATAAAGTCTTCTTTGCAACGATATCAGAGCTTAAACAAAATACCAAACAATAAATCAGTGATGAGTTTTTTTATCTTTTCTTACATTTCCCAATACAATTATTTGGAATTCTCCCAACATTAATTGTAGTTGTAAGTAGGTAAAGAAAAAACATATTAAAAACAAAAACAAAGTGCTTCTATTGTTTTCGCAAGAAATCAAAATAAAAACAATTTGCCAGTTCAGTTTTTTATGCACGTGCACTTGCAGAAATTTATTATCAAAGTTGTTTTTGGGAATACTATTATTTATTAAAAGATTTTATTTGTTGTGCTTAATTCCCTTTTTTTATTTATTAATTGATGATTTGAGTGTTTGTAGGTAATTCTCATTCCCTCTGAAATGCGCATAGGAACAGCTTATCCTCCAACAATAAATTTCAGTATTTTTTATCAATTAATAAATAAAAAAAGGGAATTAAGCACAACAAACAAAATCTTTTAATAATAAATATTTTCAGTACAAAACCTATAAAAATAATACGTTTCCTTAAATAAGGAGAGATTTTTGTCATTCGTAAAAATACATTTTATGTCAGTGGATGTATTGCGGTCCATCTCACAAACTCCCAGCACTGGACATCAAATATTTTGAGAATCGTATATTTGGAGTCCAGTTATTCGAGGGGTGTAGTACAATCACTTATTTTATGTTACTCGGTCTAATGAACAAATGCGAATTTAAAAACAATAATTTAGAATAAATGTGAAGTATGTCTTATATTGTAATAAAAGTTGTGTAATAATATATAATTCAAACTAATGTGAAAGAATTTTAAAGTATTAGTTCTCATTGACGGCACCAGCGGGGCCAAAACTCAGAGAGTGCTTTATTTACTAAAGGTGAGACAGAAATATTAATTAAGACCCTAATCAAATGAAAAGTATTATTGTTTTAAAAATTTAAAAAAGCGATGAAGTCGTAAACTTGTCATTTTACAACACATTGCATTCACACTATCACACTGTTATATATTACTTCGGGTTTTGACATGTATTAATGCAGAGTATAATAGTGTAAACTTGCCTTAAGCAAAAAGTTATTTTTTTAAAAGCAATTTTTTATGATATTAAAAAACTCATATTAATCAACTTGAAAAAAACGTTACAGTTTAATGGAATATTTAAAAGAGAAGACAAGTATGGTATTCTGGTTCTGTTTATTCGATATATTTTTCAAAAGCTTGTTAAATTTTTTTTTTAATATTACCGGAATTAAGAGCGGCAATACGCTCGCCGCTCGTATTTATGTCAGAACTTCTAATTTCCATACAGTTTATACAAAACAAACCTTTAGAAAAGCACCACCCAGCTGGAAAATCTAATTTGACAGATCGTTATTTAGGCAGCTCTTGTTTAGGTGGCTCGTTAATAAAAGAAAAATTTTAATTAAAAATTACAAGAGGGCGCTGAAATTAGGTAGTTTTTTTTAAGTTTCAGAAAATAATTGCAAAAAATTTATTTTTTGAAATAAGAAACCGAAATTTTTAATATTCATGGCTTAACATATTTTTCATAAAATGCATATAAATATTGAATTAAAAATTGGCTTTCCAATAATTTTTAATTGCTTTGAAAATCGCATGTCATTTAATTAGCTCCAAAAATTGGTAAAATTTTATTGAATCTGTTTTTTTTCTCTATTTTGCAGTCGAATAATAGCCCGAGGGAAAAGGAAACTTAGACCAAACTTGTTTCGTGATAGTTCCAAAGTGGTAGGGACCGGTTCTAGTTGAAACACTTTATATGAAGGGGACTTGTCACTTTAAGATGGTGATGTACTAGGAGGGGTTAATTGGCACCCTTTTGTCACTTTATAACAGGTCACTGAAAAAGCCGAAATGGACACATTTAATTTCGGTTAAAATAATACCTGTTGCAAATATTGTCCCGAGTGAACCACATTAATATGATAGATCTCCATCATATAAAATAATATATACCGATGGCATTAGCCCGCACAAAATCCAGTCTAATGCCTAGTTTTGTATCAGTTACCTTTTCTCTGAAGTAACTTTTTAAAAAGTAACTTTTTTAGAAGTAACACTTAAGCGTCTTCTATTCACCTATCACCATTCGTTCCTTTTAATTATAATATCCCTAGAGGGAAGCGAGCTGACTCCAAAGTAGTCCCGTGATAGGCCTTTGGTAGTAGGAACCGGTTTACTTTATATGAATGTGACCTATCACTTCTACATGGGGTTGTCATTGGAGGGGGTTAATTGACACCTAACAGCCACCAAATTACAAGCCTCACATCTATTCTCAATGAACGTGCTTAGTGTTAGTTACTACAATGGAGTATTATTTCAATACAATGTAGATTAATTTCAATAAAACAAGTTTAAGTTTAGAACTAAATTGAAGAACCAAATTTTGGAACGTCCCAAAAAAATGTGTTACACCACCGGTGAATACTGTACTGTAATTCATTAATTTTTCTACCTTTTGGTTCTTCAAAAACCAGTTAAAGGATTGGTTCTCCTTTCACTGGTCATGAGTTCTTTCTTTTTGTACTTGTTCTATTTTCTCAAATCTCAGGACCAGTCTGCTAGAACAGTTGACAAAAATTTTCCGCAGGGATTGAGTACACTGGTCAAGGGATAAGTGCTTTAAGAAGAATTGACACGATTTTTCCGCAGGGAGAACACAATTAATTCACTTAAAAAAATTAGAAAATTCAAGACGGAATTTATGCAAACAAATATACTAACTTTCATAACATTCGGACAATTTTTGTAAAAATTATTGCATATTTTCTTTAAAAAACACTTGACAGGACCAAAAAGTCCTTTTCACCATTACGGAAAAAAACTAACTCACAAAACGCAAAGGTGAATGGTAGAAGAAATATAAGTTTATGTTGTATAATATAACATCCTACGTACTATTAACCCACAATTCCGTAGTAAACGTATATATTTTGTTTTTTTTTTTAATAATAAATACTAGAAAAGTTAGCCAAATTAAATTTTATAATTTTTTTCTTCTATTACAATACTTTTGCAACCGGCTTATAAAAGCTAGTGTGTGTGTGCCTTTGTATAAATTATTATACGTTTTGATGTGATCACGTATACATATCGTACGCTACTACACTCATACGTTGCAATTGTGTTTTTTTTCGGTAAGAATTCAAACAAAATGTAGTCATTCAACTGTTACTTATTTTAAACTTTTTTTTTGTTAAATGTTTAACCGTTTTTATTAATATTTTTTAATTGATATTATTGAAATTCCTCTAACATAAGTTTTACTTGTATAATGTATACAGACATTGTATAAATGATGTGGAACAAACACACCTTTAAATTATTTAAAAATTCCCCTCAACAAAAAAAAAAAAAAAAAAACTTGCAAATAATTCATGTACTCATTCACAAATAAAGAAGCGTATTAATGTGTCATATTTTGGCACATATATATTAATATAAATTTTTTAAATGAAGTAGTTTTGGCAATAAATTAAGACAAGGATTAAAAAAGAATTTTATGTTAAGCTAATTTTAAAACTCATGAGCAGGGCAAGTTTAAATATGCACAAAAATGTTTGCAGGTGAAAGCAACATTTGCCATTCTCATTCATTCAATTATAGACCAAGCATATCGGATGTTGGTGCTATGAGGTTCGAGACCTCGATGTTATCTCGGAATGGGTTCGTGCGAATAGGGTCGATTTTAATTCCTGAAAAACCCGGTATAGCGTGCTAACGAGTGCCTCATCTGTATATAGAGTCTGAACCATCCATACACAGATACACATCGAGCCATAACCGTAAAAAAAGCTCAAGCGACAAAAACAAAATTTACGGAAGAATGTTTTTTTTTTATTAAATTTCATAAAAATTTTGTATAAAAATTGGCGCTTAAACTAAAATAGTTTTTGCTTTCTGTGACCATGAGATTTTAGGAGATGATGCAAGTGTTGCCAATAAATTCATTTATTAAAAAAAAAAAAAACTTGAAAAAATTGAAAATGTTGTCGCTTAAGCTTTTTTTTTGCGGTTATGGCTCGATATATGTATTTCAAAACTGGTGCGAAATTATCCGTATAACTCTAACTCTATCCAGTTCTGTAACGGTCTAAATCAAAAAGTGTTTCGTTTCTCATATTACTGTAATAAAACCAAGTCAATGGCTCCAGAAATTAATGGCAGAACACTTACTCAAACTCAAAATATTTTCGAATTTTCTCTTTTGACTTGGTTCGCTACAGCCATAAGCCCTCCATATGCGGGTGGAATAATAATTGAGGAATCAGAATCTCTTGATGTTCTGGGCATGAAAATACAATGTGATGTCTGATGGCCGACACATGCATTTAAGGCTATGATGTTATATATCCCTATTTTTCCCTACGCACTCAAAAAGTTGTCCCTACAAAGATCCCTACAGCTTTTAAATGATAATATATCAATGAAAATAAAAGCGTTGGTGTTAATGTATATACGTTATGTTTTATAACAAATGCATACATACCATTAAATCAGTTCTTTTTATAAACTAAAAAAATAAATAAACAAAAAAAAAAAAAACCCAAAAAACAACTTTGTATTTTGTACTTTTGGATTTTGTTTGGATACTAGAAAATTGTGATTTCCTAACAATCGTAAGGATGGCATTTTTTTTAAAAGGATTTTCAGTCCAGTGGAAGGTTCTTTCATCTTGTAAAAAAGAGCGGACGATGCAAATTGAAGATACAATTTTATTTCTAAAAATATGTTCAGACCTAAGAAATATTTGACGAAAAATTCAAAAAAAAAAAAAAAAAAAAAAAAAAAAAAAAAAAAAACTTTAATTTTTTTTTTAACAATTTCTATTTATATACTTAACTTTATTTGTAAGATGATAATCGTATAATGTTATCTAGAAACTGTTAAATGATGCTTGATCTAGCCCAACGTTATGCAAAAGCAGATATTTTTTTATTAAAATTAGTGGTTACGTGTAGGTCGTCATAATATTTAATAAGAGTCTAAAGACCTTTCGCTATCGGTTTTATCGTGTAGCAGTGTTAAATCATAGATATCTAATTTCGACTTAAGGGAGAAAATTAAATTTTCATTAAAATTTTTCATTTTCTCTCCAAAACTCCAAAAGTTTTTGATGTCCATCTTGAACAAGTTTTGTATTTATGGCTCCTGAAAAATTAAATTCTTGTAAAAGGGAGTTTCACAAATTTACCACAAAATCAAAAGTAAAATGGGGGCAAGCGATCACTTAAAGAAATTTTACAATTTGTAATGTTGCCGTATATATAATTTTATCAGTATTTTGTCACAAATCGAAAAAGATTGCCACAGTAATTTCATCATTATACTCCCCACCTAGATTTCCAATATCAGAAAGCCAATATAATAAATATTTCAAATCATTAGGACCCTGCTTCCTGGCTGCTGGCGATTACAACGCTAAACACACTTTCTAGGGGTCACGACTTATTACACCTAAGGGTCGTGTCTTGTATAACACAATTTGTAAAATGGATCTAAATGTGGTCGCGAGCGGACAACCAACATATTGGCCTACTGATCGGCAAAAAGTTCCAGATGTCATAGATTTTGGAGTGGTTAAAAACATCCCCGCAGACACGATTTATGTTGAAGCTTCCTTAGAATTATCTTCTGATCACACACCTACAATTCTTACTATAACAAACCCTAATAGAATTGTAGCTCCGTCTGGTTACTTAGTGACGTCGGCAACACAAATAAATTGGTTAAAATATAAAAAATATCTCAGTACCCATTGCACTGAAAATATTCCGCTTAGCATACCGGAGAATGTGAATCTCTCTATTGTTAATTTTGACAGTTATCTAAAACTAGCTGTTCAACATTCTAGCATAACCCCCAAAAAAATCAAATATATTAAAATATATTCTACAGATATTGAGCGTCTCTTGACTGAAAAAAGGAGAGGTCGAAGAGAGTGGCAATTGCATAGATCCCCTCAACTTAATAATTTATTAAAATAGTGCACAAAAAGGCTAAGAAAGTTACTGCAGTCCCAAAAACATCATCCTTTGAAAAATATCTTAAGGAACTCGATGCAACTTCTGAATCAGACTACTCATTATCACGTGCAGCTAAAAATCTTAAAAGACCAGTTATTACTAAACCACCATTAAGAAACTCAAATGGAAGTTGGGCACGAAATGATAAAGAAAAAGGAAATCTTTTTGTTAATCATTTGAAAACCGTATTTACCCCTAATACATCTCTCGATATTGCGGAGGAGTTACCACCTGTTGCTGTTAGAGCAGCTGTTCCACTAAGATTTGAGATAAGAGAAATCGAAAAGGCTATTCATGATTTAAGCCCCAAGAAAGCCCCTGATTTTGATAAGATCAGTAACAAAATGCTTTTGGAGCTTCCCAGCATAGCAAAGAAAATTATTCTCCTGATTTTTAATGCTATTTTACGCCTTGAATACTACCCACAAGAGTGGAAAGTATCCTTAGTTACCATGATACCTAAACCAGGAAAGGATCCTACAAATGTTGAGTCATATCGACCTATAAGCTTATTGTCTAATATATCAAAGCTGTTTGAGAAGCTGTTAGTGTCAAAATTAGCCCCAATTTTAAATGTAAATAGATGTATTCCTAACCATCAATTCGGCTTTAGAAGAGAACATAGCACAATTGAACAAACCCATCGTATAGTAAACGCCATAAGAAAAGCCTTTGAAGAAAAACAATATTGTTCCGCCCTCTTCATCGATGTTTTTCAAGCTTTTGATAAAGTCTGGCATGAAGGGTTATTACATAAATTGAAGTTAAACTTACCAGTAAATACACACAAGCTGTTAGAAAACTACTTAGTCGGTCGAAGGTTTATTATTAAAGAATGTGATTTTATAAGTTCTCCTCAGCCAATTGACGCTGGAGTCCCTCAGGGAATCATCATGGGCCCACTGTTATACTTAATATATACCTCAGACATGCCAACAAATAACCACACTCTAACTTCAACATTTGCTGATGATACAGCTTTTTTAAGCGTACACGAAAACTGTCATGAAGCATCTCGCTACTTGCAGAATCATATATTTGAACTGGAAAAGTGGTTAAAACAATGGAGGATAAAAATTCGTACATATAACATTCACCTTGCGTCGGGAGTCATGTCCCCCTATTAAAATCAATAATCAATTAGTGCCCCAGCAATCGCATGTAAAATATCTTGGTATTCATCTAGATCGGCGCTTAACATGGAAATGCCATATAGAAGCAAAACTAACACAAATGAAACTAAAAGCAATTCAAATTAATTGGCTTATTGTAAGAAATTCTGTTCTTAGCCTCGATTGCAAACTTCTACTCTACAACTCCATATTAAAGCCAATCTGGTGCTACGGTATTCAGCTATGGGGCACTGCCTCGGCCTCAAATATCGAAAAAATTCAAAGGCGCCAAAATTAACTTCTTCGAATAATCACAGTCGCTCCCTGGTATAATAAAAACTCAAATATTCACAAGGATCTCAATGTGCCATTAGTAAAAACTATTAATAAGAAGTACGCAGTAAAATATTTAAAAAGGCTTGAGTCGCACCCAAATCCACTAGCTCGAAATATTTTAAATGACAGCGGCCACTCTAGATTAAGGAGAAGAGATACTGCAGGACTCATCCGACTAAAAGTCTACATATGTGAATAGAAACCGTGAAGAGAAAAATTTTCGTCTAGCATTGGCAGGACAAAAATAAAGTATTAGTATAAGATTTGATTAATTATTGTTAGTTCATATTTAATATATGAAGATTCAATAAATAAATAATGAAAAAAAAACATATATACAGTTTTGCTACATTTTTAAAAGTCCCTATATTTTAATGATTTCAAAATATCTGCCCTTCTTTTCCCTACGGTTATTTTTTTTAGAAGAAAATCCCTACGAATAGGAATTTTTCCCTCCGTATAACATAACTGATTTAAGGTGTCATAAGAAGCTTTCAAGGGCCTCGGTTTTTTAAAATGGAGTAAGAGACACTTCAACCCATCAAACAATACAAATGGATGTCAATTAAAAAATTTATGATAATTATTAAAAAATTAATTAAATTTGCAGGAGTAAACAAATTAATAGTATCAATTAAACGTTTTATTCACTTGATTAAACTTTTAATTCACTTCATTTAATTCTTAATCAAAACTGATTTTATTTTTTATTATTGCTTGTGTCATTCTTGAATGAATTACTCCACTGAATGATTCTTTTGAGTGAAAGAATGAAATATTTCTGTATTTTATTTTAATTTCTTTCATCTTTCCGTTTCATCTTTTTACTTTCATATTTCTGTTTGCTTTCATTTTCTGTTTAATGTCTAACTTGTTAATTATGCCGTTTCGTTTTTGTTTGCTTTTATTGGAATAACGTTTTTTTTATTTACTTTTTTTGGCGAATGGCATTTTGGAAAACCAATTTGAATTTTTACATACAAAAAATACTAAATGTATGCAAATTTCAGACTTTATTTATAACAAATAAGACAGTTTAATAAAGGGTTAGTTTTTTATAAAAAAGGCCATTAATATTTCTAAAACAACTTTTTAAAAAGAAAATCTTATTTAAATTTATTATATTTTTTTAATATTCATATTTGTTATAATAAGCAACAATGGCTATCCCAATTTATTATAGCAAAAACGTTTTAGTTTTTTTTTAATATCATTTTAAAGACCCTTAAAAATAGAAACAGACAGCTTTAAGAATGAAATGTCTATCTTTCTGAAAGCTGTCTGTTTCTTTTTTAGAAAGGTAAAAATTAATTCACTTAACCTTTCTGAAAGAGAATGAAAGATTCACATAAATGAAAGATTTTGCCCAATACTAGTAAAACGCATAACAGGGAAAATTCGTTCTCTGGCCGACTGTTCGCATGTGACATAACCTTCCTGCTGAAGTCTTCCCTTTCGACTTCAACATGGATAAATGCAAGTCAAATGTGCACTACTCCCTCTATTCTCCTTCCCATAACCAATGCAATGAATTAGTAGGGGTCATCCCTTGAGTGCTTGTCCTTACAAAAAAAAAAAAAATATGCATGTAAAAAAAAATTAAAAAATATGCACAAAATACGCACGCGAAAAAACATAAACTAATAATGTTCAATTAGTTTTATTTGAAAAAATGTTTATTACAAAATATAATCATAAGTTTTTTAAAGTTTTCAAATTAAAATGAGCTCGATTGTCACACAAAACAATAGAAAATATTGAAAATATACATTAAACATCAAGTCGCTGTGACTAGCGCAAACTAAATATTTTTTTATTAATGAAATTTCTCTATGACGTGCTAAATTCCCAATTTTACTTTTCGATAAATACACTGAAATTGATTGTTGGGGGAAAGCTAGTTTCTATACGCATTTCACTGGTTGCTTAGGCCAGATCATAAGGAAACGTTTTTCCAAAAACTTTAGAAAAGCTAACAATATTATGCAAATAAAACTGTAAAGCGAATAAGAATTATAAACACTAAAGTTTTACTTGCAACAATATCAAAGCTTAAACAAAGCCACAACAGTGAGTTTTGGTTTTCCTACGAAAACAATAAAATGAAGCAATTTTTTTTTCTTTTACCCACTTACAACTACAATTCGAGTCGGAAAAAACCAGCCAATTGTAAGGGAATGTAAGAAAATATAAACTCACTGTTTATTGTTGTTGTTAATTTAAGTGTATTTATCAAAAATAAAAATTTAGGATTTAGCACATCATAGAGAAATCTTATTAATAATAAATTTTGCATTCCCAAAAATAACTTTCGATATTAAATAGTTTTAGTTCTCATGGAGATAGTGTGTCGATATATTCATCGGCTTCGCTTTCATTAAAATACCTATATGTTGTTTTTTAAATCAAAATAATATTTTTAATTTTCCTTTAACTAAACAACATTTCAACATATTAATAAAATTAAAATACCTTTTGAATAATTTTTTTTAATTGATAAAAAACTACTGATAATTTTTGTTTCGTGTACGAAATGATATGTTTTTAGATTGAAAAACTCTCGTGGTATTAAAAATTCGGCACAGCCAAATATAGCAGTCTTACATCTTTTATATTTTAATCCCAATTAAATTGTAAAAGGCAATAAAATACTAATTTATGTAATTATATAACAAGCTAAATATTTTGTAATGTCAATAAAATCGTTTTTCTTTGTATTTTTAAAAAATATTTTTTGGCACTTTTTTAAGCTTTTTTTTTTTTTTGGCATATTTTAGCATATTTTTCGCAGCAATCTTGCATTTTCTCTTTATTAAGTCTTGGCAACAGTAGTGGGGACTTAACATTTTCATTAAAAACTAAATTAATTTTTTTCTCAATACTTTAAACTTTTTCTTTCATGTAAATTACACAAAACAGAATGGAACAATCAACTCTTAAAATACCTGGATTATCTCTCACCATATGAGCATTAAAGTCTTTTTTAGTTTCTTTTGCCATTTTTTAATAAATCACTATCCCATAATTGTTCAGTAACAGTTTATTTTTAATAAACTTAACCCGATATATTGCCTGTTTTAGGCAATTGGAAACAAATTTTCGTGTGATAAATTATATTGGAAGTAACAATAAACTACGAAAATTTGTTTTTGTTTTCAATAAAATATCTCACAAGAAGTTCAAACAATCGGCAGATAATTTCGTTTAGTTTTTGTTTAAAGCTGGGATCACACGATTGCCGCAATGCAGCAATTTTTACACTTTTTAATACCCCAATCATATGACTGCACAATCAAATGGCTCAATATTGTGCTTACTTTTGCCAATAAAATGCAACCATGGTGCGGCAGTCGTGTGGCAACTTGATATGCAATCGCGCGTCAATAAAAATAACAAAAATATAGCACCATTTATTGGGTTCTTGTGCGGCAATTAAACAACACAATACGCGCCAATATTTGCGTTTTTTTTTTAATAAATTAACTTTTGTGTGTTCCTTTTAGTAGGAATAAAATTTTAGAAAGAAAGTTTTTACGTTGCTGCGTTGGGAAACATTTTGAGTCTTTACATTTATAAAAAATCTAATATTACACCTACTGGTTTATACGTTTGTGATGTATTAAGTAGGTTTGTAACTAGATCACGGTTTCATGAAAATAAATTCATTATAGATATTTTTAGTAGCCAGAAAAAATTTACCTGGTCAAATACAAATTACTTGTCTCCTATTGGATTTATTAATGAATCACCTTCTTTTGATTTGAATTTATCAATTAGACATTCTTTTTACTCTAAAAGTTCTTTAGGAACACATAGGGGTTGATTTTTTAAAATTTTTTTTTTGCTGTGTTTGTTTGTTGTTATTTTAAGTTTATTTTTAAGTTAGATTTAAGTTAATAATTTTAGTTTAGGAGATTTCCTCTCAAATTATGGAAGCCTCGGGAGCAAGGGCGGAAAAAACAATATTTTATGTGTTATATATAAATTACTTTTTATTGTAAGCTTGTTGCTATAAACACTCTAGTTTTTTAAGATGTTACATTATAGTCTTAAGTTTTCGTTTTGTTTTTTTTTTGTTTACCTGTTCTTTTTATAACGTTGGAAAAGGCTCAATAAAGATAACTTTAACTATAATTTTTAAATTAGTGCAATAGATGTTCGGGATGAATATTTTTATTGAATAAATTAAATACAATTTAAATAAAAAAAAATAAAAAAAGGAATATTTAGGTACGTGATGAAAATCGCTCGATTTTAAAATGATAAAAATTTATATATTATATAGTCTTAATTTGTTGTTGTTAACAAATACAATGTGATAATTATTTCTGTTAAAATTTTTATTATAGTAATCACTTGTAAAAATATTTAAACTTTGACGTTTTTACATTTGTACCGATATTTGTCGCTAATATTTCTTAAAGTTAGGCCAAAGACCTATGTAGTTAGCGCCTAAGTAAAATAATATTTATACTCTTAATTTATTAAGTTTGCAAATCTGTAAATAAATAAATAAATAATTTTTAAAAAAAATAAAATAAAGTAACCGAGATTTCTCGCTACTTAACGATATCGGTAGTAAAATTCAAAAAGTTTTATATTTGAGGTACTGGTATTTAAATAATATTATTTAAAACCGAAATTTCAATTAACTTAAGCGATACAAGTATTTTTAATTTGCATTCTTTAAATTTGAATAGAAATATTCGCTATTTCATTATATATTTAAAAACAGAATTTTACTTTGTTTAATTTTTGGAAAATCAAATATTTTCCTTAGAAAATTTCAAATAAAACTATTCAACAAAAATTTGTGTGAATATATGATACAATTTTCTTTTTTTTTAATGACCAAGCCAACTATAACTTCCAAACAAATAAAAAAGCTACTACAACAGATGTTTCGCAGTTGACACAAGTAAGAACAATCGTGTGCTGCGACAATTATTGTACCCATTTCGCTTTGTACCAACTAGAGGCAATTACATTTGTATAAAACAGGGCAATCGTATGATTTCAGACTATTTGATTGGGGCAATTTCATTATTGTGCGTCAATAAATCACAATCAAAATTGTGTAATATTGGTGCATTTGCGGCAACCGTGTGATCCCAGCTTAAAACTTGAAAAATGTGCCAATTCATATTTTTTGTGCAAAAAGCATTAAAAACTTGCCTTGCTCATGACCTTTAGTGCTGGCTCATACACATTAAGTTTAAGCCGTCAAGTACTGAGCTTTAAGGAGAGAAGGGACAAGAAAATGGAATTTCTTTTCCTCTCTCTCATAAAAACTCAAGACTTGACGGCTAAAACTTGAAGAGTGTGAACCAGCACTAACTTAAAAAAAAATGTAAAGATCAGCTTACTATGCAATATTTTATCTTTTTTAGTTTAATGTCCTGATTCTGTTTTATTATAACGATAAGATTCAACACAAGGTTTTCTAATTTTTCGTTTTTTTTTTTTAAATTTCGCTGAGAGTAGAAAATTGCCATATTTAGAAACATTTTTATTAAAATATCATATAAATCGAAGTTCTCTATTTCTCTCATCTGGCTTAAATGAAAAAGTACATTCAATTCGTTGAAGACGTTATAAAATACGAGTATACTTCCAATGGACTCAATTTATCTAGCTTTACACTAATTTTACCTTTGAAGCCATTTGCATTTTCTGTTTGCATAATTATTGTTAATTTATTACAATATTCATTGTTTTTTTAATTTCAATTTTTAGTTCCTTGTCTCTTCAGAACGTGTACTCATTTAAAAACTCTATATATATTTTGTATAAATTCTCTTTGCTGTTAATATTTAAACGGATAAGTATCATACAATTATTTTTTTTTATTTAATTTAAAATATAAAAGAAAATTCTAATTCACAGCAGGTACTTTTTTAAAACTACTAAAAGAACAACAAGTCTTATTCATACAAACAAACAAAAAGAGTGTTTTGTATTTTTCAATTTATTCATAATAATCTGATCTGATTTATTATGCTAACAACGTATTATTATTATTTTTTTAAGTTTTTTTTATAAATATTTTTTTTTTTGCATAAATAAATATAAAAAGAGCACATACTTATACAGGTAAACTACATGGACAAATGCACGGACATGCCAAAAACATGGTGAGCTAAACGATTTTACAGGGGCAACATTTTGGGTACTTTTTTTGGAAAACAAAAGCAAAAGGAAACGTTCGGAATTTAGTGGTGATTTTGAGTTTACTAGCAACAAATAATCTTTTTTGATTATTTCTTAAAGTCCATTGTCTATCCATATATCACAAAATTAAGGGTTATTTAAAAATGTGAAATCTAAAGTACCTAATCTTGTTAACATTTCTAATCTCAACATTTACATTGGCCGGCAAAAAAAAAAAAAAAAAACAAACAAAATGTCTGGAGCAGGAACTTTGTTATGGATTTTATTGACTTTGGAGTGCTGAATCCAAATCTGATTGATTATATCACGTATAGTTTTTGAGATTATATTATTTAAATAAAATACTGATATTAAAATATTAAATACGTATTTAACGTATGCTTAATAAAATATAATTACTTGACTAGAGAACTTCGCAGGTTGGTATGTAAATTTTGTGAAAAAAGTACTCATAAAAGAAAATGGAAATATTTCGTCACTTTTGGGAAATCCAATTCAAAAAATATTTTATTTAAAAAACAATAAAGACTCTCATAAGTGGAACACTGTTTAATAGAACACGAAGACCGAGTAAAAATATCTGATAAAATGAAACCAAACTTGAGCTTTGTTGCAGGCAGAAGTTGAGGGATGTACCAGTGATGGAAAACTTAAAAAATTAAATGGTACTGACCACCAAGCAAAAGAGTACTTTTTCAATATTTTGGTACTTTTTTCAAACATATTTTCTATTGAAAAACAAACTTAAAACTAATTCATTTTAATAAAAAAATATATAATATTTTGGTTAAGAAACTAAAAAAAATTTTCATATTTGATGTAAACATTTATGTAAATGCATATGTATGTATGTATGTGCATACATATGTATTGAATATTATAAGGTACAGACGTTGAGATATCTAAGACTGTTAGGCAATTTGCTTAATTTAGTTAATGAGATCATTAGTAATAATATAAGTGTAACAACAAGAATCTTTTGATTTTAATAGATCTTTAATTTTAATTAAATTTGAAAGAGTTTGTACTTGCAAACGATTTCTTTTTTTTTTCATTTTTATAGCATCTTGCACTGAAAAAGTGCGCTCAACTGCTGATGAATGGGGTATTGACAAAATTGCAATAGCAATACGTAAATATCAGGACACATAAGTTCGTCCATTTTGTTCTTAATTTGGCTTACCATGAACGAAAAAAAGAACATTAAATTTTTTGTAGGCAATGTAGTCAATGTTAAAAAAATAGAAACGCTAAATTTCTCAATAAAGAAGCATAACAAGAAAGAGTAGTAAAACTAAATTTATGGGGGTACCGTGGTATTTTTGAAATGAAAAAGTACTGAAAAAAGTACCATAGTACTGAATTTTCCATCACTGGGATGTACTGCAAAATCTTAGTCCCAATTTACATTATACGATTTTTGTCGTTGCGATTCTTACCTTATTGGCGAGAGGGGAGAGAGGAATTAAAAGGGGTACACAAGCGAGTGTACTCTACGATTCGTTTTGTTCATTCATTCGTAGTGTCAAATTATACATATGTATACACAAGAAGTTGTAACGACAAAAATCGTACAATGTAAACATAAGACCGACTTCAAAGAAGAAACGACAATAATCGCAACGACAAAAATCGTACAATGTAAATTGGGACTTATCGTGCGTTGGCAAATAGCGGTTTTGCTAATGAAGAATTCGGAAATTACACATGACTGAGTACCAAATAACACATTTGCAGTAAAATTACACACACAAATCAAAAAAGTAGCTTCCCTCCAAGCAATTGGTAGAGTGTTTTTCGATTGTCTGTGAATTTCAACTACTTCGGCACATTTGGTAGTTGAACAGTAGATTTTTCGGAATTTAACAACAGCAAAATACGTTAGAATCGAATTATGAATTCTTAAATTATACACTTTCGTTACTTTAAAGAGTTGTTCAGATAATTGTAACAGTTATATAATTACAATAATAGCACTATTGAACATTTCCCATATTATGTTGACTTTTCGCAACGATTTGCTGTTAAATAGTGAATACTACAAGAGCAAAATGAGTAAGAGAGGACAGTTTGTATTTAAATTATTGCAATTCGGTCCCTGCAAACAATTTCGATCGAAAAATACTCTAAATAGTTTCCCCATTTAACAAAAATCTATCGCTTTTGCTATTCAATTCTTATTGATGTAGTTACATCGTTCGCGAAGAAGTGTCCCACTGTGGTACTATTTACATTCAGAATCTATTTAGTGTCTTTATTTTATGACGAATTAGAGTGCTTTGGTTGTTTAATATCAATTTAATTTTGTAGTATTGCTTTTGGATCTAAGTACTCTTTTGAAGTTTAAACTTTTCTTATTGTTCTTTTTAATAAATAAAAAGGGGGCCGTTTAACTGTTTATCTTTGTTTGTATTTGTTAGTAAAAAATAAAAGAGGTAAAAGTTTAATATAAATGATATAAATAAAAAAAATGTTAATGTTTTAAAGATAAAAACCTAGTGTGGCCAAATGCTTTAAAAGAATTTACAGAAAGTCACAAATTTTTTCAAGCACTAACTTTATAAAAGTTTCAACAAATTATAACGCGCATATTTTTTTTAATGATTTACCAAGCTTATTTTACAAATCTTTTTCACTGATAACATGCTATATATTAGATAAATTAAATAAAAACATTTAATTTCCACAAAAATTTTTAAAGTCATTGAATAAAGAAACAGTTCAAAATATATCTAATATCCTTTAAAAAACACAATTATCAATATATTAATTTTAATTTCGTGCTAATTGGCTCTAACAAAAAAATGTATGAAAAATTATTAAAAATTTACCCAATCACCCGAAGAATATATTTGGGCTGTGCTGTGCACTCATTTATACGCCTATCTTTAATATTTAAATCCAGCGGGGTCCTAATTTTGAATATATTAAAACTTTTTTATTTTACAAATACTATAGTATTCACTATTCAACAGCAAAACGTTGCGAAGAAGTCAATATAATATGGGAAATTTTCAATACTGCTATTGTTGTAATTATATAACTGTTGCAATTATCTTAACAACTCTTTTAAAAGTCGAAAATATATAATTTAAGAAAACATAAATAGATTCTAACGTATTTTGTTGTTGTTAAATTTCTAGCTAAAATTCGTAGGCAATCATAAAAAACGCTCTACCAATTGCTTAGAGGGGTGCAACGTGCGTGCGAAATAATATACATTTATAAAATTATGTAAAATAAAGTGAAATTTTAAATATTTGTAAAATGTAATAGTTATAATATTGTACTTGAAATTAGGACCCCGCGAAATCCAAATGGTACCGAAAAGCGTTCTAGTACACGACAGTTGCATAAATGAAAGTTTTTTTTATAGCCAATGAAAGTGAAATTAATTGCCTGTTCAACGATTTCGAACGTTAACGTTCGCATAGAAAAATAACATTTAAAGCAAAAAACAAATTTTGAAATTTTGTTTTTGTTTTAAATGTAATTTCCTATGCGAACGTTAACGTTCGAAATCGTTAAACAGGCAGTAAAAAAAATTGATAATTGTCTTTTTTTTAATGGATATTAGTGATTTTTTGAAACTGTTTGTTTATTTAATGACTATAAAAATTTTTGTGGAAAATATGTGTTTTTATCAACGTTATCAGTGAAGAAAATTTGTAAAATAAGTTTTGTAAAGCAGTCAAAAAATATGCTAGTTATAACACAAAAAAAAGTTTTTTATCAATTAAAAAAATGGTTTAAAAAGTATTGAAATTTAATTATTGTGATAATTAAATCAATTATTTTTTTAGTTGAAAGAAAATTAAAAATTTAATTTTGATTTAATTGACATTTTAGTTGTATTGAAATAAATTTTTAATTAAAAAATGAATTAAATATCAAAAAATATTGGGGCGATTCACAAGGTGTTCTATCAAGTCATATCGTCATAATGTCCTAAATAATATTTTACAATTGTTTAAAAAAAAAAATATTGTTGTGTTTCAAACAACATAAAAAATTATTTTTTTTTTAAACAATTGTAAAATATTATTTAGGACATTATGACGATATGACTTGATAGCACACCTTGTGAATCCCCCCATTAACTGATTTTTTCGTTTAAAATAAAATAATTTAAACTTGTAGAATTGTTGTTGGGAATTGTCAATATTTAATTAAATAAATTAATACATTGTTGGAAATGCCAAAGGTTTCTGATTGTTTTTTTTTAATTAAAATTAAAAATATCTCTTATTGAAAAAAAACTATTGACAATTTTACAATTTTTAGTAATCAATATAATCATTTTGGTTATAGGTGCAAAATCAACAAATTGTTTGCTTGATATTATGCGTTTGGTATAAATTTGGTGATTGGAGACAATTTTTAATGTTTTCTGTAAATATGATGAAAGTTTACAAAGTTAGTATTTGAACAAATTTGTGATTTCCTGTAAATTCCTTTAAAAAATTTTTCCACATTTGATTTTTAACTGTAAAACATTAAGCGCTATTTTGATTAAATACACTGTAGATTTTTTAATATCTGTAAAATTTTAAGCTCATTTAATTTATATTTTACTCAGACTTTCCCTACAAAATCAAACAAATATAAACAGTAAAATATATAATATATTATAAAGAACAATAAGAAAAAAATGTAACTTCAAAAGAGTACTTTTTGGAGCCAAAAGCGATACTACTAAATTTAATTGATATTAAACCACCAATGGGCTCTAATTCCTTATAAAATATACCCACTAAATGGATTCTTAATGTACATATGTATTACCGTAGCGGGCCACTTCTTCCCGAGCGATGTAAGTACATCAATAAGAATTTAATGACAAAGGCGATAGATTTTTGCTAAATGGGGAAACTATTTAGATAATTTTTCGATCGAAATTGTTTGCAGGGTTTGATTGAATAAATTAGAATAAAAAAAAGTTTACGAAAAAGCAGAGCGTACGAATTGCTGTAGTCAAAAAATAGCTTGATGAACATGTTTAACGGCACGTAGCCAGGCGAAGTACTTATTTCCGAACGTAAGCAGTAACGTCAGCAGAAAAATAGTACAAAAATGTTTATGTTTATGTTTAACATTATTTCTTCATAAAATGTTTGAACAATTATTACGCGATACATGTATGTTTGTTCTATATACATATGTTAGTTGTCAGTTGAAAAAGTCACGTAAAAAGTACAAAGGATTCTGTGTGACTCGGCCTTTAGAATTACTCAAGAAAGCAGAATATATGATATACTACCCTAGAAAAAACGAGACTACTCTATTCATGCGTGTATGGACTACTTCATAGGGGAGTAGGACTACTCCAATACCTAACCTAAATGTATGTAAAAACATACTCCAATTTACATTGCGATGTCCTAGGGCTGGACCACGTAACCCAGCTATGCATTACAAAGGAGTAGTTTTAAAACTACTCCATTGTATACACAAGAGGATAAGTTTTAACTTCGTTTAAAAACGAAAACATGTCGTTAAAAACCGAAGACATGTCGTCTCACTACAAACACTTTTTAACAATGACATGGTCCATGCTTGCATTACATCGGACCAGTCCATGGAGTAGTCCATTTAATCAAATTGGATCAGGTGGTCCAATATTATTTGCAGGGTAGCTTAACCCGGTGCGCTTTGCTACCCCCTTCGGAATAAAATTGGTAAGATTTTTTAAAAAGCAAAGCATCTTGGACTAAATTTGAATGATTTTACAGTAACCGTTCAACAGATATACAGAAATTTCAAGTGACGTCGTATGGGAGGTGCCATGCCTACTTTTCCCATGGAACCTACCTTTTGAAATATGTTGTGGGTAATTATCTAAGCAATTTGTACAAAATTTAAATACTTTAACTATTACAGTACTCCAAATACGTAGAAATATTTATTGCCATTGTATGGGAGGGGCCACACCCGCTTGTCTAATCCAGCCGAATTTTTGGCAGATGTCGTGTATTGATAACGAAGTTATTTGTTTCATATTGGAAAACTCTTACTGTAACCGTCCTCTAGATAAAGGGTTATTCATATTTTTATTGCATGGTTGGTGCCACGCCTACTTGAAAATTAAAATATATTAAAAGCCTATGTTAAGCGCAGGGTAATTAGGAAATTACTGTGAAACTTTCAGGAAAATCGGCTCAGTAGCTTAGGAGTCTGTAGAAAACAAACAAACATACGCTTTTTCATTTATATATTATATTTTTATTTTGAAATGTGTAGTTTACCATAAGAGTGGGTCCTACAAAGCTTGAAAACTTTTGTCTTTAGATATGAAGTATTTAATATTTTCGTCCTATGGAGGGTATTGCTCCTTCTTCGTCTATCCCGCCCATTTTAATTTTGGAATTTATAGTTTACCATAATAGTGGCTTGAACCACATTTGAAGACTCTCGCTGTAATACTTCAAAAGTAACGCGATATTAAATATATGCTTCCTATGGGACGTATTACTCCCCCTGAGTCCACCCCCTTTATTTATATTTTTTAAAGGTGTAGTTTTATATAAGAGAGACTCCTACCAAGTTTGAACATTCTCACTATAACAGTTCTTAAGATATGCGATATTAAACATTGGCGTCCTATGGGGGGGTTTGCACTTCCCCTGCAGCTATTTTATTTCAATTTCGGTGCTCAGAAGATTCTACTACAAAAACTTCAAGAAAATGGGTGCAGGGGCTCTTAAGATGTCTGATACTTAATATTGGTATCCTATGGGGGGTACCACTTCCCCTACGCCTGCAGAAAAAATAAGTAGCCTATTTTATTTTGGGACTCGTGTGATGTTACTGTAAAAATTTCAGGAAAATCGGTTTAGCCGTTTAGGAGTCTATAAGCCAACAAACAGAGAAACATACAAGTAGACAAACATATTTTATTTTTATGTATGGGGGATTTCATGTCAATTTTTCATGTCAACTTTTGAAATCGATGTCTTCCGATTTGGATGAAATTTGCACCAAGGTTAGTCTTATTGGATAGTAGTTTAGACACAAATTTTCAACAAGATCGGTCAAAAAGTTTCTGAGTTATGGGGTTCAACATTTGACATTTTGGCCAAACCGGTGTTCTTTCTCATCCATGTAACTTATTATCCATTGGTGTTAGCAAAATTTGTCCCAAACAAATTTTTTTTTATACATATCCCACTCGCATCCCACGAAGCGACCAGAACTACCTTAAAGGAAAAGACCTAAGCTTTCTTTTGAGCAAAAAGAAAAAATAAAAAAAATACCCTTTTCAAAAAAAAAATACAAAAATAGTTTTTAATTTAAAAAAAAAAAAAAAATTTTTAAAAATTTAAAAAAAAAACAAAAAAACTATTGTGATTAAGAATAAATTTTTTAAATTATTTATCTTTTTGTTTTTATTATTATTATTTTATATTAATTTAATTATTATTACAAATAAATAAAAAAATTTAATTTGTCAACATCTCTATAGAAAAAGTGATTTTATTCCTGGGATTAACATATTGTGGGTATTACAGTATTGAGGGAATGAAATGCTAGTTAGGTATTTTATATACCGTCGGAAAGATAATTTGTCTAGTTTCTCAGCATAAGTTTTATTTTTAAGGTTTTAGAAACACTTACACACAAATAGTAAAAAATTCAAAATAGTGCATATGCTAAAAATTGAAAAACCCTCGTCTTGAGTTAGAAATTATTTTTTTTTATACATATCCCACTCTCATCCCACTAAGCGACCAAAACTACATTAAAGGAAAATACATAAGCTTTCTTTTGAGAAAAAAAAAAAAAAAAAAAAAATAAAAACCGTTTTCAAAAAAAATAAGTTTTAAATTTAAAAAAAAAAAATTTTAAAAAATACAAAAATTTTTTTTTCGAAAGCTTGAAGAAATAGCTATCTAATTTGTTTGGGACAAATTTTGCTAACACCAATAGATAATAAGTTACATGGATGAGAAAGAACCCCCGGCCAAAATGTCAAATTTTGACCCCTTCTACTTCAGAAACTTTTTGACCGATCTTGTTGAAAATTTTTTGTCTAAGCTACTTTCCAATAAGACTAACCTTCATCCAAATCGGAAGACATAGATTTCAAAAATTGGGCCACTTGTCATGAAATCCCCTATATATATGTAGATACTTTATGGGGGCTTAGATGAATATAAGTGGTATATAAATAAAGGTATAAAACTGTTATTAAAAACGGTAAATTTAATTTCATTTTTGGTGGAGATCCCGCGATCCCAAGAAAATTATTTTTATTTTCCGCTTTCCCGGGAATCATAAATGTACGGGGAAACAAAAATCCTAATCATCAAAAATAAAAGTGAATCATTCTGAACATTTACTGCTTTATACTTTAAAATTTATATAGTGTTAGAAGTTCTTAAACTAATTAATTGATATTCAACACTATACTCAGAGGACCAAATACTAAATAACAAATATTTCCATTATTATTATCGAAAAAAGAAATCATCAAAAATCAAATGTATGTTAATACAATAGCAAAGTTTTTTTGCGCAAATATTTAGTTTAAGATCAAAAGAAAGAGAAAAAGATTCTTGATTAAAAACCCCAGACTTGTAAAATAAAAAATTAACTTTAAAACAATAGTGATTTTTTTTTATTCAACTGTTAGTTTTTATTTGAAGAATTCTGATGATGGGAATGTTGTTATTTTCGAAATATGTAAATTGGACCCGAGAAAAAAAATTTTAATTAATTTCATGTCGTAAATTCCTTTCTTCTCTAAAAAGAATTCAATGATAATTAAATTTGATTAGATTAAGCCTAATTTAAATACCAAAAACTTCAACAAAATAGTTTTAACTACGATAGCGGTTGCAAAAGTTAGCCGACCTGAGGTATAGATGACAGATATTGATAACATGTTTAAATCGTTAACCGTTATGTCATTGAATACTTTTATTTGGAAGCGCTGAGTCTTATCAATAATTAAGCCAAGACTATACTCTGCTGCTTCGTTTACGAGTATAAAATATTGCTTGACAGAGTTTAAACGAGGGCGTACTAGCTGCTAAGACGACTACCGTAGTATTCGACCAATTATGGTATCCACGCCAGAAACTGCTTAAAAACATCCACAAACTGGTATTTGATGATTGTCGGTTGAAGAAGTCTGAATGATAGGCATTTAAAAAAGTTATATATATATCTATATATATATATATACATATATATATATATATATATCGCGACCTTAGGACAAGAAGGTTCTATTTGCACCTAAACTACATGTAAGATAGAACCTTGTTGTCCTAAGGTTACCGGGCGCGGATTCAGGGGGGAAATGATATTTTTCATGTTTTTTCGTTTAAAACGAAATAATTTAAACTTGTTGAACGTTAATTAAGTCAATTAACACATTGCTTGAAACAGCAATGTTTTTGATCACTTTTTTAATTAAAATTATAAATATTTTTTATTGAAAAACAAAAATTTCACAATTATTTGAAAACCTTAATTAAGTCAATTAACATTATGTTTGAAACGGTAACGTTTTTGATCACTTTTTTAATTAAAATTAAAAATATCATTTATTGAAAAAGAAAAAAAATTTCACAATTATCAATTTTTACAATTTCTAGTAACCAATAAAATCATTTTGGTAATAGATGGAAAATCAACAAATTTTCCAATTTCGACAGTTTTCGATAATTCTTTATTAGCAAAACTATTTAAAAAAAATGTTGAAAAATCCCGTTACTTTTTGTTTTTTTTCTGCTAATAGTGAAATATTAGCTGAGTCAAAAAATTTAGTACATCTTACATTTTTCAATATTTTACATATTTGGAAGAAGGGTTGTCCATTTATTTTCCATTGTATTTAATGAAATAATAATCTAAAGTTAAACTAAATGAAATTGCATTGACCGATAGGTCGACAAAAATACCTATAATCCAGAAGAAATAAAACTCGTATCAAAATTAAAAAAACAAGAGATACAGTCTTCAGGCAATAGCTACATCTCTGGATTGGTCATTGGTCCAAATCGACCTTAAGAAAGAAATAAGGCGGGTAACAACCCAATAAAAAATTTTCTTATTTTGCGAAGCACTAATGGTACATTTTAAAAAGTAAGCAAATATTTATGCGCTACGCAATAAGATTAAAAATAATAAATTTAAAAAAATATATATAACATTTGAAGAGCCACATTCCCTTACCACGAAGCAGGTTTGTAAGGGAGCATATTAAGGAATAACGGTAACAAACATTTCAGTGTGCAAAGCTGATCGTTACGTTCACTAATTTTTATATGCGCTGAATAAAGCGCTTTCTGTGTCAAAAATGTATTGCTTCAAGGTGGGAACTCGGCATATAAAATTCATGTCTTCCGTAAGCGAGATGGTAAGCGAAAATTTTACGTTTCTCCCTTACAAACCTGCTTCGTTGGAAGCTCCATTTTTTTTGAGTAACGAAAAGTCAAGAAAGACTCTGCCAACGACAAATATTCCCATTGTTACTTCCGCAAAAAAACCTGTTATATCGACTAGGACAATTTTTACCTATATAGACAATGCGATATCTGCCTGAACTATCCTGAACTAATTTACCGGGCCGAATAGCCAGAAAATTTCCACTGCTATGGAACAAAAATTGTATGACCAGGCTCTCCTATGCAAAAGTCATTTAAGTTGCTGCGGAAGAACAAGTTAAAAAAATGATATAAAATCCTATTGAGCAGCGAAACTACAAAAACAATTGCTTAAAAATGACAACGGTCGTAATGTGCGTCGGCCCACTGCTAAGGAATTTTTTCTTGTTTTACAATGAATATCGTCAATCAAAGTGGCGCGGAAATTATGGTATAAGGTTGTTCCTTGCCGTATTGAGTTGGTGAATTATTTGTCGTATTACCTATACTATGGCGTGGTTTGACTACAAAAACATATTAGAGGATACAACGTTGGTTGCAATACGCCAAAGAAAACACGTCACTAAGATATGCTTTCCAGCAGGATAACGACCCAAAACACACACTTGCTACGTTAAACATTGATTTCGTGGCAATAATATACCTCCACTTTACTGGCCAAGTCAGACACCGGATCTAAATCCTTTGGGGGAAGTTAAAAAAAATGAATTACGAAGAAAACATTTCAAAATAAAGATTAACTTTGGCATTACGTGGCAAAAAACGTGGAACGAAATCCTTTTGCTATTTTTTAGACAAATTAAGGACAATCAGTATATTAATAAAAAAAAAAAAATTAACTTTAACAAAACTCGCTTGATTATATTGAGCTATAACTACTTAATGTACTTATTATTTAGCCCACTAATTTTTTTTTAATTTTTTCTTTCTTAATTCATTAAAAATTAAGGTTATGCTTTTAGGGCTTTAATGTTAGTTTTTTTTTTATTAAATATAGTCCAAATAAAATATATATATAAAAAAATTTATTTAAACTTTAAATTAATCACAATATGAGGAAGAATGCTATGAACTTCTTATGTTGACCTTATGGTACACAGAATAAAATAAAAATTAAATTTAATTAAAAAATTTGTGATATTACTTTTTTTTTTTCATTATTTATTTATTGAATCTTCATATTTTAAATATGAACTAACAATAATTAATCAAATCTTATACTAATACTTTATTTTTGTCCTGCCAATGCTAGACGAAAATTTTTCTCCTCACGGTTATGATATTACTTAAAAAATTAATTAAATTTGCACCAGTAAACCAATCAATAATATCAATTTAACGTTTAATTCACTTCATTAATCGAATAATTCATTTGATTAAATTTTTATTAAAACTGATTTTATTTTTAATTAATGCTTTAATTGGTGAAACATTTTGAAGAATTTTTCCTGTGTATATTTCCGCATATTTCCTGAAACTTGAAAAATGAGGCGTTGTCGAAAAGTATTTTGCTTCTAAAATGGCTCGATGGTAAAAGATTTCCTAACAATGAAAATATGGAGTCTACGGTTGATGGCTATTTAAAAGTGCTCAGCAGTTCTTACTACTACCAGGGTATAGCTCGGAAAAGTTTAACGATCTCCAAGAAGGTTTTGATATAAAAAATTCTCAAATTGGTTGTGTTTTATTTGCTATGTTATGGCTAATTTTGCGAACGCCCTCATAATTTTAAAAATTCCTGGATTTTAACGAATTTTGTTTTTAATTTAGAAACAAAATCATTGAATTTACAAAACTTGTTTTTTATACAATTCTAAACAACAACAACAACAACAATACTTTAAACTATCAAATTAATTCACCGTAACGAATAAGAATATTTAATTTGTATCACAAAAGCTGCGCAATAACAAAATAGCCAATTTTAAATTTATTTCTAGACAACGTTCTCATCAAAATTGTAGGCAATTGACAAAAAGAATTTAAAAAATAGAATCAAGAAATCAAAAAAAAAAAAAAGAAAAAACAAAACTGTAACAGATTAAAACATTTATTTAATCAATTTAATCAATGAGTGGGTTGTTGATTTTAAATATTAAACTTTTAGCCAAAAAACTTATTCAAAATACAAAAATCAATTTTAGATTAAATCAAACCGAATCGCGTCAAATAAGTACAACTGATATTATTTTGTAGTTGTAAAAACATGTGGCCAGAAACATTTCGCAACTTTTTCAGAAAATGAACAAAGTACAATTCTATTAATACGGTAATTCATGTCACAAGTCTCACCCTTGCGAAAAAGGAAAAATGCAAAAACATAATAACAACAACCACATAGACAATAAGTTGTACACAAATAATTGTTTATGTGGTTGTTGTTATGTTTTTACACGTTTGCTTGTTTGCAAGGGTGCAACTTGCGACGTGAATCATCTTAATATTGTGCACAATAAATGAACTCAATAGAGCCCATAGGAGTGCCGAAGATAATAAAGCTCAACTTTTGGGGAAATACTATTTTTTTTCAGATGATGGCAAAGGTTAAAACAGTAATTAAAACATGTAGGATTTGTAAGGAAAACAAATATGACCGAGATCCCAATAATATCTTTATTCAGGAGATCTCAATACCACAGTTCCGCGGACAAATAGTGCATATTAACATCTAAATATATCACTGAAGGATTATCTGTCTTGACCAACTAACAAAATATGCCCAAGCAAAGATTTTGAAATCGAGAGCCGCGGATGATGCTAAGCAACCACTGCGCGAAATACTCATGAATTTTGGCATGCCGGAGACAGTTGGTATGGATAACGAAAAATCTTTCAATTTTAAGGCCATTACATTAACGATGGAGGATCAAATCAATTTCAAAATCTAAAGCATACCCCGATACACCAGTACCATCACTGGACAAATTGAGAGGTTTTATTCTACCCTATCAGAGATCATGAGATGTTTAAAATCAGATGCAAATCACAAGAATCATACCGAGCTTTTGGATAAACTCGTATATGAATATAACAAAACAATTCATACATCAATTGGGAGTTTTGTCAGAATTTCGCGTGAAATGTTGAACAGAGTACCAGGCTTTAAGCGGTAATTCCGTGGATTCCGGGATATACACAAACTGTTTCCCTGGTTTCCCGGCAAAGTGAAAAAATCCGGGGAAAAACTCTTCATTAAAAAAAAAAAATGCACAAGAATTTTGTATTGCCAAATTTTTGCATTAAAAATAATTTAATTTAATTAAATATTTATTTTAATAGTTAGCAAGTTTCAAAGTCAATAAGCTTGAGAAAACAAATCTGAGTTTATCATTTTCAAACATTCAAATAAAACCAGTTAAAATTTTATTTGAAATTTGTTAATAAAAAAGTTAAATACAGTTTTTTTTTATTACGCTCAAAAATCTTTTTTAATGATTAATTCGCTTTATCATCTAATAGATTTTTGTTTATTTAAATAAATTATTTAGTAAGAAATTCTTGAAAAGCATTTTGCATTGTTAGAAGATTTATCCTTAAACAAGATGAACTTTCCCAGTAAAAAATATGTGTTTTTTGAAGCACTTGACAGAAAAAGCGCATAATCGAGCGCTTCAATAAGAGAGCTCTTATACAGCAGTAAGTGATAACGAATAAAATATACAAAAAAGCTGCTATTTTAGTGCTGACAACGAAGAAGTGTTCAAAGCGAAAAAAAATAAAAATATATTATGGTTTACGAAAATGCTTAAAAAAGGCATTTAAACGAGTAAAATCAAAACATTAATGAATATGTTAATATAGTTAGCCCTTTTAAAAGTACTTTAGGAGTACTTTAGAAGCGCTTATTGTCAGCAGAAAATAGTCCTCCAAACCGGGAACACTCCATACAAAAATCAGGCATCCCATCAGCAGGTTTGAAGCGATTTGAGGTATGAATTCATACATAAAACCTGCTCCTTTTGGAGCACATTTTTGACTGGGTTAGCTCATGTTCGAAATAAAATTATAACCCACTCCACAATATTGGGAGGGTATTATGCGTTTATGCTGCTGTGTGTAACACTAATAAATATTGGTCCTAGACCCATTATTTAGTGTATCGATTGACTAGGTTCACTTTCTGAGTCGATCTAACGCCATCCGTCCGTCCGTCTGACTGGTTGACTGTCCATGTAAACTTATGCGCATTTGATAATCTCTAGAGGTTTTCAGTTTTCTCAGCACTTCCTTCAAAAATTTATAATTCCTTTTAAAAAACATATAATTATTACTAATCACTTTCGTCGTTACCTCTTACAGAATCTAACCCAAATCTTTTATGCAGCTGCTCTGCATTTAAAATCATTAATTTTTTTTGAAGCAAGTAGGAATAACTTTGTGTCTTTTTATAAAATAAATCTGGGTCTTTAAAAATTAAAAAATTGTATACAGTTTTACCCTTCTTCTTTTACTAGTTCGAAATTTCGAACCATCAAACATTGTACATTTCCTTATTTACCGTATATTTTTTCCCGAAAAATGCGCGTTTAGATTTATCTTAAACCAATTGAATATAAAATGATTCCACACTCAATGCTATTTTTTTGAATTGTTTTGTTTAAAATGTTCGGTGGTAACTTAAAAATATACGTTCTACCCTTTTTGGTGCTCTCAAAAATGCCTAAAATGTACTTAAACCGTATTTTTAATTTCAGCCCTTTTTCAAATGTCTTGGCGCGCTTAGTGTCTCAAAAGTTGGCATCACTGCAATAGTCCCATATAGACTCATTCTTATTAATTACTTTAAGCCCAATAAATTTAATGTAAGTGCTGATACTCGTATCTAGATGAAATTCAACACAAATAAATCCTATTGAATTTAAACTTATTAACAAAATCTTATTCTGATAGGTCCAATTTAGAGTCTTCTTTTCAAAATTATTCTGTCAAAACTTAAAAGTTATTAAAATGTTGCTAAATCTGTTAATTATTTTACCTACTCTCTAGTGGTTGTCGCTAACCATTTTTTTTTTGTTATTTGCACAATGTTGTGCTTCCCAAAGAAAGCACAAAGTATAAAAGTGTTCTCAACTTTCATAAATGCTTTCATCTTTAAACCTTTCAAAAGTTTATTTTTCTAAGCTCCCATCTTTAAAAACTAAATTGCTCATTATACAAAATTATTTGCTTTTCGATTAAATGTTCTTTTACGTATTAATATTAATAAATAAACAACTGAAGTTTTCTAAATTTAAATTCTTACAAAGAAAAAAAAAAAAAAAACAAACAAACAAACACGTTAAGCAAATAAAAATGCTGCAGGCTATATCAAAATAAGCTTCCAGGTACTTAAAAAAAACTTAAATAAATTTTAACAAAGATTCTTAAATAATATATGTGTACCCTACTACACCATAGGTTGAAGGTTATTGTTCTTAGCAGTGTTCGAAATAAAACAGAACATTATTTAGCGTTCGGCTCAGACACCCAGAAACGATATCTATTTTTTTAGTGTTTTCGTAGTTACCGTTCGTAACTATTTTCAAGAAAGTAACGTACATTGTAGTGTTCTGTTCTTTGTTATAAAATAGAATAATTGTAGTGGTTCTGTAGACAAACATTATATTTTATTATAGTGTTTCATTTTTTACATTGAGAAATGATCACACAAAATTTTTTAGCAACAACCACAGCACGAATAGCTTGTGTGTGTATTGTGCACACCCTTTGTTAATGTTGAATTCTTTCGCTGGCTTTTTGCTTTTTTTTCGTATATGTCATGATGAAATAATACAGGTGGCATCGCTACGGTAACAAATACAACATTACAACAAAAATGGAAATTAGTCCCAGCTAATGTCAAAAATTATTTTAAACAAAAATCAAAGCGTGCTGCTGAACGTGATGAAATAAATAAATTTGTTGCCAAATTTTATTTAATTATGGTGAATTACTTTTTTTATTTTTAATTAAAATTATCAAAAACCTTAATAAAAACATCTAATCACAACACAAAACGTGGACTTTTTGTAAACATAAAGAAAACTATGACAAAGGAATGCACAAACAATGCAAGATAAAAAAAAATCGTCATCTGGCGTAGTAATGCCACCTGTTTATTTCACCATGTTTTTTTTTTGTAAAATAATTTCTGTTTTTTTTTTTGTTACCAGCCAAAAGGGCGATAAGCACAACTAAAACGAACATTAATGTGCTGAACCGAACACAACGAAGTTTGTGGTGAAAAAAAATTATTAAAAAAAAAAAAAATTAATGTTCTCATCCTTTCGTTGAGTTGGATAAGTACAGTATTATTTTTGTGTTCGAAGACCACAAGCAAGGAAACGTTATTTTTTTTAATGATTTACCACACAAACACTATTAGCGTTTGTGTTTTCCACAAATCTCCCGAACCGAACACTAAGGAACGATTTTTAATATTTATTTTAGAACACTGGTTCTAAGGCATTTGTTCTTCATTTTGTAACGCAAGATGTAAGTCGTAGGTACCACTTTTAGTATACCGAATTACTATCCTGATGGACACACAGTTACTTTCTGAGTCGAAAAAGTATTTTCTACCGTAAGGTCACCACTAACAAGAATAAAATTTTCATCGAAAAATTTCGACAAGAAAAATTTTTCTTTTTTCGTTAACGATAGGCGTGAATCGAACATTTGATACAGAAACTTTTATTAGAACAAGGAATATGTTAAAGAATGGTCCATGATTTTATCTAGCCCCCATACCTCCTCCCACAATATTGAATTTCTAGCCTTTAATACTCTAATGTAAGTATATGAATAATTTTTTTTCCAATCGCAATCACATTATAATATTTAATGGAAATCGATTTATTTTTACTTTAACTCTTAGAAAGGAATGACTCCTGAAAAATACTTTCGCTGCCTTAAAATGTCTATAATTTTTGCTATTGAGATAAAATCTTTTATACTTACTATCGCCCATTTTTTAGAGAGGTTGTCTATTGATGTGTACCTCATTTTGAAAAATTTTCTCTTACCGTACTTTAGATATAAAGAAATCTATTTTTTTGTCACGCCCACCTCTCCACTTCTGGCCACCCTTTTGTTTATTGATAACCATGATGCTGTAACTAATTTGGAGATTTTGGCGCCTGCCGTTCTGCAGATATACAGAAATCTATAATGTCTTTGTATGGGAAGTGTCACGCCCACTTTCCCAATGCCCCCATATTTTGTCGGATGTTGTGTATTGATAACCAAGATGCTTGTACCATATTTGGAAATTTTGGCTCTTGCCGTTCTCCAGATATACATAAAAAACATCAAGGGATTTATGGGTAAAAATAGAGGAAGGCGTGGTTTTTTTGCTCATATTTCAGCCATTTGTGAAACGATCAGGCTAAATTTCAATATCAAACAACAACATATATGTGACAACGGACAATATGTGATATAAATATGTATATAAACACCTGGTCCCCATCATATCTGGGGTCTTCTGAAAACCCATTTCAGCCGACAGACGGACATTGTTAAATCAGCTTCGTTACTCATAAGGATTAACAAAAAACATTTTATAGGGCCGAAGGCCAATATTGTAGAAATTTCAAACGGAATAATAATTTTTTATATACCCTTTTAGCTTCGGCAAAGGGCATTATTAGTGATGGTAGGCCCGCAATTGACTATAAGTTCTTTAGTCGCGCCTTGCACGATTCAACTTTTGCTGCTCAACACTTAAGTTTTTGGGAAAGAGAAGAAATGTTGCTGGTATGAAGATGCTTGTACTCGTCAGCCATTTTGTTCTTTTATTCGTAATTATATGCATAAAGATGGCTGCATAGGGAAACGACTAGTGAAGAAACTCTCTTAAAACAAAATAAAAAATTCTCTCTCAGATTACGTAGTACGTATGAAGTAACAACAACAAAGTAAGCACATTTTTTACTAGCACACAACTGTCAAAGATCATGCTCATTTAAAATGTATAAAGCAAACCCAAAACACGCCCTGTTCGAAAAACATCGATGACTCCACGATAAGCCTCGATGCTAAAAAACATCGAGAAAAATTTGTTTTAATTTTTTATTATTATTGAATGATTTACCCCCATATTCATTATAAATATTTTTGATTAATAACAGGTTTATTGAACAAATTTCGTTTCATAATCGTTCTATAAACCTAAAATATTTTTTATGAATATTGGGGTTAATATATACCGAGCATAGAAGTCAGTTAATGAAACTTTTGAGGAATTTTCTTGACAAAATGACATGAAATGCAAAGTATTTTCAAATAAATATGTATTATATAATTTCGGTAATAAAAAACCACTTTAATTAAAAACTTCATGGCGTTTGGCGCATGCACTTTTTTAACGATAGCAAAAAACTAAAATTGCAGTTCTTAATATTTTTACATGCCCTACACGATTTTACCTTGGGAGAATTGATTGATATATGCAAAAAATTCAAAAAGTTATAACCCTATTACACAATCTCCAAATCATTTTAATATATGTTTAGTTTATAAAATGGGGTTCTCTTTATTACATATGTATATGTAGTTACGCAATGCATATTATGCAGGTATGTACATACATACATATGCACGTACTTTGTACGGCTATGCTTTGAAATACACTTTTTAATATTTTTAAATAAAGGGCTTAATTGACAAAATAAAAATGGTAAAAATATTATGAAAAACGAAAACAGCGTAGTTAACATCGATACCTACATCGATGTTTATAAAACATCGATCGTTTGCATTCCTATTTGCAATTGGAAAATCCGATTTTGCCAGCGCTTTAAATAGTGAAGTTGGCTGCTATTGTTTTAAAGTAATGGCATTTTTTATTAATATTTTGTAGGCTTTATTAAAGGCGATTTTACACCATAATACAGGTTTAAGGTATTTTGACGAAAATGCTTTCCTGATCTAATTATTGTTTGAAAAATTTCAAAAAACAAAAACAACTTATCATGTCAGGGTTATATTTTCCTCGAAATGCTTAAGACTTGTATTATAGTATTAGACTGCCTTTAACAAGATTAGTTAATATTACTGTTCATAATACACCGTTGACGCTCTTATAAAGGTATGTCATTTCAGCTCTGAAGCTAGACACTAGAAAACGTTCCTCCTGACGTTCTAATTAAGGTTGGTCTAATCGGTTTTTACAGCTGATTTAGGTTTCTCTCTCTCTCTCTTTCTCTCTTTTGGTTCTAGTCGTTATCGAAGAAAGTGGAAACAATTGCCTACGTGTATCCATTTTGGCAATTATAAAAGGGAACTACAAAGAAATTGTACAGCAAAATTTAAACCATGCGAACCGCGACGTAAAGACATCTCCCGAATATCACGTTAAAAAAATAAATCTCGTTCGAATTTTGCTATTTAGATAAAATTGGTCACCAGTAGCCCGATTCTGTATTTCTCGCATCGTAAAATTTCCCGCATGAAACAAGTGAATTATAACAAAAACAGTGCAATATGAAACAAAAAATGGTTTTTCTCACATAAGTGTTTCTGTATATTTACTTTGGGAGAATTATCTGTCATTTAAATAATTTTCCAGCATTTATTGGAAGGATGTGAGAACAAGTGTTTCTGTAACAATATTTTGCAAAAAGTTTCTCACAAGAACTGTCAAAATAAGTCATATTTGAAATTGATGCGAGAAAACAAAATTTAAAAAAATGGAGCCCAAATTATGTATGTATGTACACAAGAATGTGTATAATTTTATTTTATTTTAAAAGAAAGAATTTAAATGATGAAAATAAGTATATAAAACACAATTGTTATATTTTGTTATTTAAATTTTTTTGGCCTTTCATTGTGTTTGTTTTATGCAGGGCTGCCAGATAATTTTTTGAAAAAACGTCAATATCCTAAGAAAAAATAAAAAAATCGTCTATTTTTTTCGGACAATTTAAAATTAATTTTGACGAATTTGGTTCGATTTTTATCATATAATCACAAATTTTTATCATATAAACACATAATCAAAAAAAAAAAAAAAAAAAAAAAAAAAAAAAAAAAAAAAACATTAAGTTCATGGGTAAAATACATATTATACATACATAAGCTTGAGGTCTATTTAAATAAAATTATTTATTTTATTTTCCTTTATCCGATAAGAGTTTAAAATTTCAGATTGTTATTTTTCCCTGCAGAAATCACACAAAGGAGTGACAAAATATCATATTGAAATAAAATAAACACCTTTGGACAAAGTAAAAGGCAAAAATTTCCTAAAGTGCAATGACTGAAAAATGGGGTAATAGTTTAATCTTTTGATCACACAAACAAATGTATTAAATAATCCAAGCAAATAAAAATTAAACAGTTTCCGTTCGAAATTTTGCTTTTGCCGATACATTTTTTAATCTGCCTTGTTTTTAAAGATATCGGTTTTCTGTGGTGCCTAATACACAAACATATAAAACTATTTAAAATTGTTTTATTTCAAAGACTGAATCGTCACTAGAAAAAAATCAGCAAATTCTCACTTTGCCAATTTTGGAACAAAAAAAATCGTCAAAATGTCGATAAATCTTTAAATCTGGCAGCCTTATTTTTATTATTTATATTTCTTTCGTTGACGTTTCGCTTGCATTTGACACTTAATGACTGGAAGTATTCCAGTTAAAACAGAATCTGTGTTGTCTGTTCTCGCATTTAAATACAGAAACACTTTTTTCTCACAAATCGAGAAACGATGGAATTTTTTGTTTCACACTTAATATGAGAAAATTTGCGATGCGAGAAATACAGAAACGAGCTACAGGTTCTCTTATTGTATATCATAAATTTAAAACAAAAATTTGTATGTACTAGATCCCTAAGAAGAAGGTGTAGTGTAGGGTAGCGTATGGTTGGGCTTGTCTGATGACACTTTTACACTGGTTTGGTTTATTTTCATTTATTTAAACAAATATTCACAAAAAGATTAGTAATGTGAATAAAATTTCCTTACAAGTTACGTGACTGTCTTTAAATCCAATAAATGCTCTGATTTATTTTAAACGAGTTAAAAAAAATCGTTGCAACAACATTCATTTTTCTGATTACTGATTCAAATATGAAATTTCATTGAAAACTTTTTAAAAAAGAAAAAAAATTTATTTTGATAAATCACTTGTGCTGTTTCCGTAGATATGTCATCTACACGAATTGAAATAAGGTTTTAATGTTATTTAATATAATTAAATAATTATGTTTTTTTAATTAGTTTTACTTTACTACCCGTTTATAATTTGTAATTATTTCCTCATTTTTTTTAAGAAAAAAAAGTCGTAAAAAATAAATTCAATATTTTTTTTATGACATCAATTGAGCTTTAAACAAAATTTTACTTTTATTTATTTTTTATGTTGCAAATAACTGATAACTTTAAGACTTTAAAATTTATTTTGATTTATTTTATTGTGATCACTTAAAAAAAAGAAAACTGGTTTTGTAGACTGTTTAAGTTAAAATAGTTAGGTGAATTTTATTCTAAGCTTTTAGCAAAACAAGGCATGTTTGGGGTTTAATGCGAAGTTTTATTTTTGAATAAAAAGAGGCCTTTGCTAATTTTTTTTACGATTTTTTTTTTATGTGAACCTTGTGTTTGAATTTTAATTATTTTTATTTCATTTCTCAATTTTGCATTTTGAATTATTTGTTTCCTTATCACAGCAGAACTTGTTGTCAACAAAATTGAACGATTGAATTTACAGACAAAACGAATTTTGCAGCTTTTATTTGTACGCACAGAAAAATTAATCAAAAATCAAAGCAGTTTTAACTGCAGATTTAATCAAGTGAATTAAACGTTTATTTATATCAACAATATTACTGCAGAAAATGTTGTATATATAAAAAAATATTTAATTGATACTATTACACATTTTTTAATTGCAATTAATTTATATTTTTTCAGTGCGCCTTATTGAATTTGTTAAAATAAAACATTTAAATAAAAAATTGATGGAAGCAAATAATTTAATTTATGAAATCGTTATGAATTCTAAAAAAAATACACACTGCTACAAAAAAAATTTTTGTCAGAACTTAAAAACACTTTTTGTCAGAACTTTAAAACCGACCTAGTAGGGGTTGTAGACCTAGGTGAGGACATACAAAAACCGTTTTCAAAAATTTTGAAACACCCTTAAAATTTTGAGTTATTTTCAAAAAACTGTTTTGGGGTAGGTCGTAGCACTTTAGTACCTCTAACTCACACATTTTTTGACAGATTTGAAAATTTTAAGCAGTTTTGGAGAGGCAAAGATTAGGCTTTCATGCAGTGTATTCATAAAATATATATTGTAAGAAATTAGGTAAGTGTTTATCAAAAGTTTCTCATTTATTTTATTTTTTTCCCCTTATTTTTCAAATTCAACAAGAGTTATTTTAATTTTTTTCAAATGAAAACCTATTTTTTTTAAAGACAAATTTGTATAGAAAAAAACGAGATATAATTTGTTAAAATCGGTTCATATTTGCAAAAGTTACTAAACTTTTTCTAAAGTAAGAATTTGGCGATTGCAGACTTTTCTTTTGGTAAACCACTTGACTTATGGCTAATAAATCAGTGAGTGCTTAAACGCTGGCTTAGTTGAACTAATCTTAAATTTATATGTAGTTTAAACTCAACAGTTGTAAATCAGTGTCCCATGTATTATATGTAGTTTAAAAAGTAACATGTGGCAGCACTACGACAAATGTTGACAAATTCATATGGTTTGTATTGGTAGTTTAAACGCCCAATTTTATGCGTTTAAAGATGGTTTATATGTTTTCTGATTTATAGATTTGTTGGCTTAAACACATTTTAAACCAAAAAGACAGTTTTACTTGCTCTGATTTATTAGCCCTTACAAACGTAAATTAAAAACTACACAAATAGCTTAACCTAAGTTAACATGTATAGTTACGTTTGTTTAACAAACCATCTGTTTCTCGTCTGAGAGACCAGCAATAATTTGCTATCATTCTTATGTGGCTCTTTCCGACAAATGGCTGGCTTATAAACTTTTCGGGCTTAGTTTTCTTAAGCACACTGGAACAGCTTGTACAAATACTTTCGGGTTCATACCGTTTGCTAGAACTACATATATAAGCAGTTAAAAGCTGTATTGAAGGCATTTACCACGGCTTTATTTTTCTGCAGATCCAAGCGATGTTTTTGTCAGCGAATAAACCGCAAACATAACAAAAATTTTACGCTGATCACACACTGCAGAAAAAATTAAATACAATTGAAAATTTGTTAAAGGATTACAAAAATTACAAACTAACTTATATTAATAAAATTAAATATTAATATCACTTCACTTGTCACAAATTTTAAACTAGTTACACTTTTTTTACTCTTATCTAAGAAATAAAAGTTCTATAAGTTTATGTATTGATCCAAATATATATAACTGAAAATTGCATATAAAAACATTATAAACTTTTTTAATGATTAAAAAAAATAGGACATAATAAACCCTATTCATCTGTATTATCTTCCAGTTCGATTTTTTTAAACAAAGACAGATTAACAATAAAGCAGGGTATATTTATTCTACATTATCGAAAATAATAACTTCACTTATTAAAGGTGTTATGATACTTGCTATTTTTTGTATTGGATTTTTTTAGGATTGACTGAATGAAACAACAAATGCGAGAAAGAACAAGAAATACAATACAATATAAAATGTAAACAAAACAAACAATATTGCCCACGTTTTGTTCCCATAAAAACCGTCAAAAAGCTATAAATCGCAAAAAAAAAAGTTAAAACCCGCTACTTTCGATCAAAAACTAAAAAAGTTAGCAGCAGTGCTAACATTTAATCTGGAAATGTCAATTTTAAGTTACAAATTTTTATATTTTTTTTGACAGTCTAAGATTATTTATCGATAACACACGTATATTTTTTTGACATTTCAAGATTTTTTATGGTATAATCAAACTCTTTACACTTAGTCAGTTTTCCTATGCAAATATATTTGCACTGTTCTCCAATATAGAAAAAATACAAAAAATAGCAAGTATCATAACACCTTAAGTAAATACCAAAAACGTAACTGTAAAATTACAACAAACAAGACACTTTGCATTATTAAGGCCCTAATCATGTACAACGCAGCGCAACGCCAAACAATAACATTGAAAGCACAAACAATGTCATAAATATTTTGTTGTTGCTTTCAACAGAAATTCATGTACCGTTTTAAAATTTTCAACGCCACAAGCTATGGAGCGTTTGAAATTTTAAAACACAATAGCGGAGTTCAGTGTTTGGTGCAAATCGTCTTGCGAAAGAGTAAATGCAAAATTTCGTAGCTTTTTATGAAATTTAACGGAAACTCTGTGTATTTTGTTGTTGGATTTTACAAAAAAGCTATGATATTTTGCATTTGCTCTTTCGCAAGACCATTTGCACTTATCACTGAACTCCGCTAATGTGAATTTCTGTAAAAAGCAACAACAAAATTACAAAATATTTATGACATTGTTTGTGCTTTCAATGTTATTCTTTGGCGTTGCGTTAGTTCTGTGGCGTTGCGTTGTACATGATAAGGGCCTAAGTTAATAAATTTGCTTGTATAGTTACATAGTTTTTTTTTTATTCATATGTTTTGCGCTGGGGGAGAAAATACTAAAAACAGGTGTTAATGAAAAGTTGAATAACTTTTACAATTTTCATCCGATTTAAAAAAAGAAACCATGTTTTGTTAAGAACTAAATTTTCTTCATACGTTGGTATAAATTTGTATAAGCTTTCATATTAAAATAAGCAATGAAAAGCTACTAAAATCAAAAAAGTTTATAAATTTCGTTTTTTTTTTGTAGATATTCTTAATAAAAACAAAAGTTATAACTTAAGCCTATAGTACACGGCATGTAAAAAGACACATGCGCATATGGTTCTGACGTAATTTTGACGTCATCACACAACACGCAATGTTTATTGTGGCTTTGCATTGACGTCAAAATTACGTCAGAACCACATGCGCATGTGTCTTTTTACATGCCGTGTACTATAGGCTTTACAAATGTATCAAAAAATGCACTTCATTTTAAAGCGTAACCAGTTTTCTTTTCAAACCCGTTAAAAAAATTTAAATCGGACAAAAACTGACTGAGTTACAGGTCGATAAGTTGACGAACATCACTGAAAACGCTTTTTTTTAGAATGACTTCTGAATTTGAGGGTGTTTCTGAAATTTTTTGACACAATTTGTAATGTACTCAAGAAGACCTAAAACCCACGCTAGGTCGTTTTCCAAGTTTTTTTTACACTGTAGCACCGTGATATTATTAATTAATAATAAAAGATATTAATAGTAAAAGTTTATTTTGTACTTAAATATTTACCCCCTTATGCAAAAAACTAAATTTAAAGTACACATTAGTTAACGAACACATAAAGCCCAGCAAAAGTGTATATGACTTTACGTGAAAGAAATAAGACATTAACTTTTTCCCGTTTTGGATTTTTCATGATTGTTAAAATTACAAATTTTTTTTTTTTACGTAAACAACCATTAGGGCCCAACCATAATATATATAAGTTAGCTTTAGGTAATGTCAAAAACTAAATCTGGCATTAGACATGACCAAAAAATGCTAAAAATGATTTTAAAAAATGCTAAAAATATTGCTAACATTTTTTTTTTATAGATTTTTATTAAACATCAATTACCAGTATGAAACTTTATTCGAAACGAAATGCATTTTAGTGACTTATTTTTGAACGAAAAAATAAAAAAAATAATAATTTAAACAAAATCTACAAAGAGTAGATTTTGTTAAAGCATCTGATACATATATTTAGCCCAGGTAGTTGAGATTGAAGGGGGCCCGAAAACACCTGATACATGCAAAATTTAAACGATTTTATTTATATGGCTATACAAAATTTTTTAGATCATTTTATATCTTAAGGTTGAAAGTTATAGAAATATTGTAGTTTTAAAGTTATTAGTTTTTCAGCAGTTTAGAGCAAAAAAAATTTTTCAAACATTTACACTATAGAATTTTTTTCTAAATAATTAAATAATTCATGTAAGTATGCTGGTTCAATGCACTAGACAAAATCGGTTGTATCTTTTTATTTAAACATTAAAATTTTCTAATTTTTTCTATACTGGTTAGCTCAGATGTGAACTCAACCGCGTGTAAAACTTGTAAAAAAATAAATAGGAAGTTTTTAATTTTTTTTTGGTTTTTGTAAGTTTTTAGGGCCATTTTGTGCCATGCCATTAAATATGGTTTAAAATTAATTGCCGTTTTGTTCCCAAAAATAGATTACAGCAAATTAAAAGCTATAAAATTAATCTAAAATAAAAAATAGTTTCAGAACTTGAAAAATAAAAGCCATCAAAATGGTGTCTATCGTACTACCACGTCATTGGAATTGTTATTACAAAGTCACGTCAGTCGCAGAGGGTTAAGCAAATGATATTTGACGAAACTTAACGAAAAGTTTCATTAAGTACATTACATTTGGCTACATATGTTCTTTATGTATTCGCACAGTTGCTTAAGTTGACTTAAGCAACCTCATGCATATTATGGTTGGCCATTTTTTTTTGGTGATTTTCAAAAATTTGACTGTTTTTCAAAGCTAGCTTTTACATCTTTAAACAATTTTGAAAATTGCTTAATGAATGATTTTTTGAAATTTCAAAGATACGATTAGTACCTGTAACTTAAAAATGAGAGCTGATGAAGAAAAACGGACATTAGATTTGAAATCACCGACCTCAAATTTGTAAAAAATTACATCAAACTTCCAATCAACACAAAAAAGTTCAATTGTGTTCCCCTGTGGTAATTTTGTGACGAAGTTAATTACAAAATTTACAAGATTTTAATTTAAGCTACAGATTACACTGCAATTTGAAGTAAATTTGCTGGTCTTTTGTACGTCAAGAACATTTCTTATGGACGAAGTGTTAAAAGTTAATAATTTTTCACCACCTTCAACCTCAGAAGTTTTTTTTTTATTCCTACGCTAATCCCGCGAAGCTCTTCGCTTGTCTGCAGGAGACCAGAGTCTTTGGCGGGAATCGAACCCGCAACCCCGGTAATGATAGACTAGCTCACTTCCAGCTAGCCTACCGGCGCACCCCAACTAGGATCCAGGGTATAAAATAACATATTCCTTAACTGTGTTTTTGTTTCAAATGAAGTTGTACGAAAGAAAGAATGCTTTCGACGTCATGAAATAGGCGCTAACTGTTTTATAAGATTCTCTTATATGAAAAAAAATTTCCCATTAAGGGAAATTTGTTAATTTTAATTTAGATCATTTTTAAAATTTCGTGATAAAGATGTAACAAATTTTGCGTAAAATTTCGTTTCAATGCATTTTGTTTATTGTTGATGCTTTTAATTTATTGAAAGAAATAATTAAATATTTCAACAGTTAATTATTATCTCTAACCACATTATTAAGTTCGTCTTTTTTTTTGTATTTGAAAGTTTCTGCCTTCAAATTGTAAAAAATAATGTGGTAAGTAAATTTTACACTAGATATGAGGATGATTTGTTGAAAGTTTGACGTCAATTTTTGGCTACAATTAACACAGTTATTTACTCAAACAACTAAACACATACACAAACCAACGGTGCTGACTTATTTAATACCAAGTTTGGCGTTTGAATAAATTATTGCTCAAGACAATTTAAAATTCTGCTAAAACTATAAAAAGTACAAACAAAATTGGTAAATATTTGTAATTTACTTTTAAAGACAAAGAAAAAAAAAGTTACTAAATAGATTTTTGACAAAACAAATAAATCAATGGTGAAATTTTATGTGGACTGAATAGAAATTAAAGTTAAGACGCCAACCTACTCTACTGCCACTACTAAAATGATCGTAAGCGAGTAGATCATGCCAAAAAATGTTATTGAAGTGGCTTATAACTGAGTAAAAATAATCAAAAAATTTGTTATATTGATTTCATTATTTGGTTTTTTTCTTTTGGGGGAATTTTGGTCAATGACTTTAAATAACATGATTATTTGTACTTTAAGGTTATTTAGTTTTTTTTTTGTACATTGCATATTTTGGTTTTTACGGATTATTTTTTTCTAATAAAACGCACAAAAAAATTAAAAAAAAATAAATAAACGATTAAACAAATTTGTTGACACTTTGGCAAAATTTCAAAACAAACAGCCTGGCCCACTATGTCGGCCGCTATCGCTCACTTGCATTTTTCAACAACAAAAAACCGCTGATTTGCGCCCCTACTTAAAATGTTCAGCACGACGACAAGTCTATCGACACTGAAAGCGAGCGATAACGTAATATATTTCTTACAAATCTGCGCGTCACTATGAAATATGATGCGACCGCAAATTAGTCACTTTTGCTGTGGCAGAGACATTTTTTTTTGCAATATTAAACGAAATTATTTATTTCTTTATTTTTACTTAAAACACAAAGTTTTAAGCGTCGCTTATGAGAACGATAATGAGTGACTTGTTGCCGCTCGCTTAAGCTGTCGATGGACATCGTGGGCCAATTTTCGTTTAACTCTGACTGCCAGTGAGTCACTTAGCTTTAAGCCATTTAAATAATTTATATAAGAGTCCGATTGTACACCTACTTATATATACATACTATGGGAATTTACTTTAACTTACCCTTTTCCTTCTTCTCTATATCATCATCATCTCCACTCATTTCCAATATCATTTGATTTAAAGTTAAATTGGCTGCCATATTACTGATATTTCTCTCCAAGCCATTGTACTCAATTATTGTTTCTTCGGCAAATAATTTCAAACTATAGTTGACTTTGTCCTCGAATAAAGAAGCAATTTTTTTTTCCAATTTACTACTCGTAGTCTGATCTCCACTTTCTCCATTTACATTTAATATGTTGTCTTCTATATTACAGTCATCCTTTAGGGAACATGTGGCTGTTTGGGCTGCTGTTGTATCCAAACTCTCACCCAGGTTAAATTGTGTGCTTACCGCATACACAACCAATAATAGGGTTAGACCCTTCATATTGTTGATTTTGTTCTTTCAATCAAAGTTTAGTTTAATTATTTTTTTGAAAAAAATTTTATTAGAAATTTCCAAGCAATTTCTTTTTAATTTAATTTTTTTTTTTAAATAATATTTTAAACTTTTATTCACTTAACCATCCGTTTATTTTTTCTCTTTGATAAATTTTTTTATAATTCGTGCTTTTTTTTTATTAAATATTTGTTAACACTTGTTCGTTATTTTTTTAATTTTTTTATAAAGTTTCTGTTGCTGTTTTTTTAAATGCTGTAATGTTTAAATAAAATGTTTGATTTTTTATTAAAAACAATTTATTGGCTTATATTATGCTTTTTTTGTGTAGATAAATAATTAAAAGCGTTAATAATGTGTAACCAATTGCAAATTCTAATATTTATATTTCTTTTAATATTTTAACCCTTAAACGCATAAAGGCATATTTCTTAACTGGATATGCAATTAAGCAAGAAATTGTTATAAACTCTAATTTCATCATAAAATCTTTTGGCTTCAATTTAATATATAAACATATTTTTCAATAAATCTCTGGCAAAAAGGAAAAAGTTCATAATTTGACTTAAGCTACATTTTAGTTAATGGCACCTTTGAGATCTTCACATTTAAAATTATACATTTTGTACGATTTTTCAGGAAGTTATAGCAAAAGAACGTTTTTTTATTTTTATTCAACGTGCAATAAAATCTGGATTAAAAACTTAAGTCTACTACCGATTTGTGTCATCAGGTATAAAAACCTATAAACGCAGAGAAGTAATAATTTTGTTAGAGTAGGAGTAAAGACTTGCTGCCTGTTTTTCAAACTAAAAGTAAAATTTTCGTTTAAAAATTTATAATGAAAACAAAAACAAATTTTAGTTTTTTTTATTGTTGTTTCAATATAAATTCCTAAGCGAAAATTTTCATTAAAAAAAAACAGGCAGTTAAGCACTTTTTCTTTATATGTATTTATATATTTCTATGTTCAAAATGAAAGGGTTAATCCTTCGACATCTGTAAAGTCAATTTGCTAATCAACTCACATTTGTTTGCCCATCATTAAGTTTCGATTTTCAAAAAAGGTCAAAGATCAACATTTTAGAATTCTGTTTCAAAACATTTATGGCCAATTTCACCAATTTGTTTAAATATCAATTTACGTATGAAATTCGTTTTTTATGGCAAATAAAATTAAAATGATATTAAAAACTTTATTCGATCGAGAGATCGATTATTCGACTTTTTTCAATACCTGTTTTTCGAATATTACGAATAGTTGCTATTTTAAAAAAACCAGGTTTTCGGTTAAGCAATTTTTAAATAACCGGTTAACCGGTCTTAATTCGAATAATTAAAAACACAAATATGAAATAAGTTTTTAAAATAACAATTTGCAAAGGTACGGAACCAACAAAATACATAGATATGACTTAGATCAGACCTAACAAATATTTTACGATAAAATCCAAGAAAAGTGGAACCAGTAAATTGATCAAACTTTAGCTAAATTTTTAACAATTTTTTATTGATTTACTAAACTTCATTTGTAAGAAGATAGTTGAATAATGTAATTTAGAAAGTGTTGAATGATATTTGATCTAGACAAACGTTTTGCAAAAGCAAAAAAAATTATAGGAATTTTATAAAGTTATTATTTGAAATATTCTCTCAAATTTATTTTGAATTAGTTTTAATTTGTTGGTGGTTAAGCATGTCTATATAAATCAACCATATTTTTCAAAAGTTGCAAACAAAACCTCTTAGCCAGTATTATCTATTTCAAATTATTTTGTTTCAGCGTTAAAGAAACGAATAGTGAGTTGAACATTCTTTTTGTGTAAAATATTTGTCAATTCGTCGACTATAATTTAGAACATTCCATGACGTTGTTTGATTTCTTTAATTTTGTTTTTTAGTTCTTGATGTTTTAATAAAAAAAACTGGTAGAAATTTCCCAAATCGTTGATTCCGCCTTAAGAGTTTTTAGTGCCTTAACGGGCATTTCGTCCTTAGCAACACAACGGGCTAATATTTCACCCAATGATTCATTTTTTGCAGCGTATTTTAGTAAAGTATTATTTGTTCTCTCCTTAGAACTACTTAGAACGGAGTTAAGTTTCATCACATTAACTTTTTCGAACGGAGTTAAGTTTCATCACATTAATATGAAGCATGTATACTAATTAAAAGTGATTAATAAGTCGTGACATGAAAGAATCTTTGCAAATTATCATTTTAGGGCACTTCAGGCAATTATATTTGTCTTTTTAATCGCATTAGAAAAATATCTAGAGATAATCTTTATATAAAAATATATTTAATATTTTGAATGCTCTTGCACAAATTACTATTAACTTTTTAACTGCTCACGTTTTGTAGTATTTTGAATAGTTTTTGGTTTTTTTCTACAAGAACACACGCTTTTATAAGCGATTTGTATTTACAGTCTTCATAATGTTTTTTGACCCCTGTTACATTTTGTTTTTTTCATAAAAAGTTTAAGTTTGGCCAATATTCAATTAGAAAATACTTAAATTACGGGTACATCTACAACAAGATTAAGGAAAATGTATATAAATTACACATTACTAAAATAACCGGTTTATTTAGCAAAATAACCGGTTTATTCGATATTCGAAAAATGGGCATTTTAAAATAACCGACTTGGGCAAAGCTAAAATAACCGGTTGAACCGGTCGAATAATAACCGTTCGATCTCCCTAGTATTTAAATATGGATTGATATTTAAATAGAGTTGGTAAAATTGGCCAATAATTGTCAGACATTTCTTAATCACCCCCGGGGGTTTATTCCCTTTTCCCATTTTTACAGCTGCATTTGAATAGGAAAAATGGGAGAAGGGAAAACAACTCCCGGGGAAATTTTATTTATAAATGGGCGGATTATTTCAAATTTAATTAAATTTTTTTTTTATTCAATTGATCTAAAATTTCGAAAAACTATGAAAAAAATTAATGTATACTTTCAGATCATTGTGTTGGTAAATGACTACAGATTGAAGGTCAAAGGGCAAAACTGATTTTTCTTTGATTTCTTACTTTTTATTTTGAACTCTCTAAAAGCTATTTTCAAATCGCAAAAATAAACGATTTTACCAAATTTCTGTTATATTAAATTTATGTATTCTTTATGACATCTTAAAAGTTAAGGGTCAAAATTTCTTATTAATTCTAAAAATAGTCTCCGACTTTTCTCAGTGGTCAAAGGTCAAAGCGAGCTTATTTGATTTATATAAGATATCTGGCAATTTGTAGTTGGGCTCTATGAATATGGTTAATAATGTTAACAATAATTCAAGTCTGCAAAATGTTTATTTGCAATTATTTTTAAACTATCATTATTTGTGGCTTTTGTCGGAAATGTAACGGGAAACGATATTAATATGCTTAATAGCACGTCGCATTTACCAGATAACGGCACATTTATGTTTTTCTATGTATAATTCTCTTAAAAAGTGTGAAACAAACGCTAGGTCGATTAAAATAAATTATATCTTGTTTGTAAGGCTACTAAACTACGAGTCGAATAGTGGTCAATTGGTTTTGACAGGACAAAAAAAAGTATGATTTATAGTGGATCAAAGCTAATACTTGGCGAAAATTTTAACGATTTTCAACAAATATTGTAATTTCGGAAGATGTTTTGTACGACAATTAATAACAAAATCCATGGTTTTTTAATTTCATTTGGGGGATTCACAAGGCATGTAGTTATAAAGTTGTAAAGTCATATGTCTTAAAATAATTACAAGAACCACTTATAGTTAAGATTTCTACTTTATGGCGAATCAATGAACACATGCTGTTTTTATTTTTAATTTTTATTTTTTAAAATAGATAATCACGGCAAAGATTTCTGAGGCGATAGTGTGGGTGAACGTGGGCTCAATTCCCCGGTCAGTCAAGAATGAAAAATTAGCCATAAATTTTAATTAATTTCATGTTGTAAAATTTCCTTTCTTCGTAAAAGTAATTTAATGAAAATTTAATTTAATGAACTTTAGCCTGATTAAAATATGAAAATTTGGATTAAAAACCATAAACAGTTCAATAAATTAACCACAATAATAAATTTTTATATTGTTTGTAACACAGCAATATATTTTTTTTAACAATTTTAAAATATTATTTAGAACATTATGACGATATGACTTGATAGCATACCTTGTGTATACCCCAATTGTATAGTTCATTTGATTACAACAAAAACACTAGCACTAAACTTAGACTAAACTTTTAGGTTGCTTTAAACGATCTAAGCGAAAAAGCGTGATTTAGTAGCCTGTCAAACAATTATAATATCCGACCTTTGACTCCACATTAAAGTAGTAAGAAAAATAAATTTTGGTTGCATTTAATTTATTACAGTTAATTTCTGTCTCTTCAACAAATATATTTTTTTTGCTATGAATATAAAACTTAGGTTTTATCCGTGATTGATATCTGCCAATTACAATATTGGCTCAAAATGTAAATTATTGTCAATCGTGTATTCCTGCTTCTACAGACAAATATTTTAATGCGACCAGTAAAAATTCGTTCTTCTTAAATATTTGAGAAAATTAAAATGTTATTCTAAACTGGAAACTTTAGGAGAAGAGATACTGCAGCACTTATCCGACCAGAAGAGCGTTTTTGACCGTTTTTGGAGAACTGGCAGGACGACAACTTAAGAATAAGATTAAGATTTGATTAATTATTGTTAATTTATAAAATTTTATGAAGATTCGATAAATATATATGAAACAAAAAAAAAAAAAAAAAAAAAAAAAGAGAAAAAGTCCAGTCCTAAAATTAGTGATGGACAATAAAAAGGGATATATCAAAATATCGATATTTAAAAATATTATAATCGATATATATCGCCGATATTAAAAATACCCATATATCGATACATCGATATTTATCTACGTCTATCGAATTCGATATTTTTAAGATCTCTTTATAATGAAATTTAACATTTTAACCGTTGCTAAACTGCTAACAATACTGTTATTTTTTAAGATTTGATCATATGTTTTTAACTAATATTAAGAAAATAACGGCGCTTTTCCATTGCACATTTTCATAGATTACACAGTTCAGTTATGCCTTGGTTTTTTAAGAGAAAAGGTTCCTAGAATTATGCAAAGAATCACCTTAATTATGGCGTATTAGCAGCAATGGACTCATAAAAGATGGAATGTTAATAATAAAAAAACATATTTTGTTTTTTTTTCTTTATTTGAGCATTATAAAAATCAAGTATTACATCGTTTACTTGTATAGTATTTGTCACAAGTTTCGTTTACCGGCAGTACATAATCCAACATAATATAATCCCAATTTTTTTTTTAGATTTCATATGGCGAACAAATAAAATTTTTATTGTATTCTTTACTTTTTTCTTTACTGCCGGTCCTTCGACTTCAAACGAAAACTTCGTTCGCATAACTTACCTTAAAAGCTAAATTTTAAAATTGGTTTTTGTTTGAAATAAAAGTTAAGCAAACTAAAGTTTCGTTCGAAATCGTGGGACAGGCAGTAAATTTGAAATTAAAAGAAGCAATAAAAAGTTAGAATGGAATTACATGTAATATGTTTGTACATATGTAAATATGTATTGACATAGGTATATTAAGTTTTTAAATTTGGTAATAATTTTAGCTTATTACGTTCGATACATCAATATATCGATATTTTTAATTAATAAATATCGATACTCCTAAAAAATATCGATACGATATATTTTTTCAATCCCCATCCCTACCTAAAATACCCCGATTTCTTAAATATTTTCTTTATTTTTTAGTTTGAAATGACAACATCAACTGTTTTTTTTCATAATATTTTTTGCATTCGACGTTTAAAATTCTTCTGTTTATCATTAACACTTTTTTAATTATTTATTTAAAAAATTAGAAAATTTTATATTATAAAATATTTTAAGTCAAACAGAATCTTAATGAAAATTATTTAAACATAATTTTTCAAATCAATTCTAGGTATATTATTTTTTTATGAATTTAATTCTCAGCTTGCAATTGTATTAATGTTAGTGTCAAGAACAACCAGCAGCACTTGGCAAAAATATAATTATTCTGTATGTCAAGAACACAATTATTTATCATTTTTTTTATTTAATATTCTTGTTCATTGATGTACAACAAAATTATCACAGTTTTAAATTAATATTCTTAATATATTATTATTAAAATTATATATTTTTTTTATTAAAAAATGTTAAAAAAAAAAATACTTTTTAAATCCCGAAAATTCTAATTTTAAAGACTTTCGATTTTAAAACATGTTAAACGTTTATTTATTTTTGCTCTAAATTTCAAAACTTTTGCTTAGATTTTGAATAATTTTTACCGTTTTCCGAGCCGCTACAACCGCTGAGGCGCGAATTTCAATTCGAACTAAACGTTGCGAATGTCTGTAACTCAGCTAGAAACGGTAGAAGCTTACAACAAAGACCAAAAACAACAACGACAATAAAAACTTTTTAAATTAGTAAATACTCGCGCAAAAAATCATAATAAAAAACACAGAAATCAAATAAAACGAACACGATCAAAAATTCAAAATTAAGTCGCTGTTTGTGTTGTTGGTTGCACGATGTTAATAGTTTTTTCTTTTAGCAACTAATACAATTACAAATTCTGAAACTTACACAGACACATACATGCATTCAAGCTAAGTAGAAAACTTAAAAACGAAACTGAAATCAGAATTTCATCAAAATTTAAAAAAAAAATTTACAACCAAATCGTCACCGCGTTTTTGGGTCTAAAAGCTTTTTTATTATTGTTTGGGTTTATTAGACAACACATACATACATGAATACTCTTGTGCTGTTTTCTACCTATCTGTTTGTAAAATTTGGCTTATTGTCGATATTAGACCAAACTTAGTTTATTGTTTACTCTTGAGTTTAGAGCTGAGGTGACTTAATAAGAGCTGACGACTTAGACGACGACGATCCTGCTAAATGTCTTATCGGTAACGGTGGTATCAATTCTGTTTGTTTTTGTTTATGCTTTCTAGCATTTTTTTAAAGTTTTTTTTGCCCTAACATTTATAATTGTTGCCAGTTTTTACAGGTGCCTTGTTAACATTTAATGTTAAAGGTTGCTTAAGTTTTCTGTTAGTTACAGATTTCTGTTGTTAAAGAAAGAACAGTGGTTGGCATCCAAAACTCTTTTTATGAAATTATTGATCTAGAAGAAATGTTTTCTTTATTATATGAAAAAAGTTTCGTCTTTTAGCGCAAAAGGTTTTTTTTTTTTATTATGTACTTATAAATATTAAACTAGTTCATGGCTTACTTCACTACCTTTATGCTATTAACTTCTGTGATACTAGATAATTATTTTTCAGACGAAGATCTGCGAACTCCATTGCTAAATATTCCCGAAAACTCTTTTGTGAAAAATTAAATATTGTCGAGGCCATAGATAACATAGATATGAAACTCGCTTGTCAAAAACCTAAGTCTGTTGTCAAAAAAAACTTAAGTGATAAGAATGTGTTATATTATATTATATTCCCCACATTCCCAGCAAACACAAATAAAAGGTCGGAAAAAAATATAATTTTTTTTTGAATTGCATTAAGAAATTCACAAAAAGTTCTCTTTTGTTTTTGAAAATGCTATTAGTTTTAAATGATATTTAATCATTGTGTAGCAATATATATTTCAGAATGGGTTTAAATAAATATCATTATTAATTTCACTGTTTGCTGCGAATATATCACCACTTTAATGATATTTACCTAATTATAAAAACAAGTGAGAAAGCCCAACTACATTATACCCTACACCAAACACAAATAGTGTACCCTGTTTGGGACTAATGTGCAAGCCATGGTATAGGAATAGTATGCCAACTCGAGAGAGCGTTCTTAATTTTTTAGTTCACCCCTCACACATAAAGGTTCTGTGTGAATTCAACACACATAAAAACAACAAAAACAAAACAAAATTAAAATTTTTCAATTTAAAGTTTTTCACAATATAACACTTTTTGTTTAATTTTATGACACAAACTAATAATTAATAATTTTTTCCAAAAAATTTGCTCATTTGCTTTTTCAAAATGTTTTTATTTTTCACAAACTAAAAATTTTTAAATAAATTTATTTGACATTAATTTTTTTTCTGTTGTTAATAAGTAGCATATTGTGGTATGCAAATAATATTTGAAATCATAAATTATTTAAATATTTTCCGATATTGCAGAATAAAGATTTTACAAGCATTGTTTTTAAAAGTTTATAAATGCAGTCAGCATTCAATTGAAAATTCATTGAACTAAGAAAATTTTATTTTGGAAAAACAATTGTTGTCACATTCTATACGATTTTATGCAACTATGTTTAGTGGTGGAAAAAGTTTTATACACCAATTCATTTGAACAAATCTTACTAATTCAAATATAAGTAAGGTACCACTGACAATTGAGTTATGTACCTGTCAAAGAGTCGGCATAATAGTTGTATACTATGGTGCAAGCATTGACACGCCAAACCAAAATTATGTTATTAGTTTAAGATTCATACGAGTTCTTTGTGCCGAATTTTATCTAGGTATGTACATCTGAACTAAGGTCGATTCTGGATCCACATGTCATGACATGTCATGTCATGAAATTTCATGTAAATACTAATATTTATAAAGTTATTAAGGCATTAAAAGCTGTATTTAGTTAAATGATTATGGTTTGAATAAAACATTTTTGGGCCAAGTTCAATCGAAATGCCAGCATAACAAGATGGTTTATATGAAATAAGAATCTTTTCTGAAAACAAGTTTATAGGGGTCTTTGTGAAGTTATGGGCCGATTTCTGCTATTAGTGCCTTCGAATATTTAATAATTTGTACCTTATTTCATAAAATTGTCTCTAAAATTGTGAACTGTTAGGTCGATTCAGGAGGTAATTCTAAGTCGATCGGTATGCTAAAAAAGGGTCGAAAACCAATATTTGTATGTGTTACACATATCGGCGCAAGTCCATAATGCCCTCTCCACGTATAGTGGAGTTAGTATACTTACTGTTTACCATTATTCTAGATGATACTTTGGTCAATCGCTGTTTTTTAAAGTTGTAAACTTTATGCTATATAACCTTGAAACACAGACTGCTGTTTTACTCAGAGACACGCCCAAAGAACAAGCAAAGAACACGCATACGAACAACCCACGGAAACACTTAAAAACGCGAATGTGTCTTGTTTTTCGTTTGGTTTCTCTACGTTTTAATATAATAAGAAGCCAGCGCCAATGATAGTACGGAATAAAACATTAGGCATTGTTTTAAATGCAATGAAATGCAATAAACTAAAATTTCTTTTACAAAATTGTAAAGAAACACATCAAAAAAATTTTATAAAAAATTTTTTTTAATGGTTTATTGTTAACAAAATATTTGTCAAAAATTTGAGGTGAGCATTTACAAGTGGGTTGAACTTACACAGTTCCTATCATGGCCCAATAAGTAGGTCTGCTCGAAACGCCTGCTTTTTTGATTTCAAGAAATCCTTTTTCTTATTGTTAAAATAAAAATAAAATATAATAATTGTGAAAAAAAAATTATGAATAAAAATTTTAAATAACCATAATAATAAAAAAAAGTGTAATAACATTAAAATGCGTTATTGTGCAGTGTGTAAAAAAACATTTTAAAAGTGGATGCGGTACGTTATTTTCAGTGCACAAAGTCCCATTGGAAAGTGCAACATGGGGTGAAATTTGTGGCATGAAATTTGCGCAGACCATTTTTCAGAAGCAAGCGTTGTACGCCCAAATTCCGGTTGAAAATTTTCATTTAACAAGATAAATAAATGATAATAAAAAAACACATTTTTCTCAATAGGTGACAAGTTTTTCACATTTTTACCATTTGTATACACAAACAAAACGCGTGTTGCTTATTCTATTGTTGCATTGTTGTAGTTGTGCGCAGACCTACTAATTGGGCCATGGTTCCTATATGTGTGAAGAGGTAAATATATATTTTGTTTTCCAATTTTAAGGGAGTTTCATATCTATGTAATCTATGGTCGAGGCAACAACAATAAGTCAAATTAACACAGCTGTATTTTTTGGGATCTGTTTTAGGCCTTTACGTTTTCGAAAAAGTCTACAAATTATGTTTTCGTTCCAAATTCTTTATACAATGAATAGCTAAATTATTAAGGGGTAGCTTACACGATCACACGAGTCGTACGTTTTTTGGCAAAAATGCTTCTCTGATCTAATTATAGTCTGAACATTTTCAAAAAACAATAACAACTCATGACATCTTGGTTATTCTGAACATAATCTAATACCAGTTCAAGTCAGTTCAGACGTCTTAAAGAATGCATGAAAATGCCACAAAAATTTGAGGATGTAGAATTTGATGGATTAATCGAAGAAAACTCATGATAAACGCAAAAGGAACATGCAAAAAATTACACAAATAGAAAATTTATTTGGTTTTAAAGCGTTGCAACTAATTTAAAAGCAAGAAAATTTGGAGGTACATCAATTAAAGTCAAGTGGTATATAAACCCGATTTTGCATATCAGAATAGCTGCTTCCACGCTAAAGAAGAAGAGCTTTTCTTCATAGGGTTGTGCAGTAGATTGTAGATTGCAAAGGCATAAAATGAACGACAAAGCAAAATATAAGTAGGGTGATTTGTAGTATGAGCTGCTTTAAAGAAGTTTCCTTTAAAAAAAAAAAAAATCAAGTTTTCATCAGCTTACAAGACAAAAAAAAAAAAATATAAATAAAAATAGTCAATATAACGATAAGGCGTTTATTCATGTGTGTGAGTCCGTCTTTTTAAAATACTGCTGCTTATTTTTATTCATGAGTATAAAAAATTAAAAGATTTTGCTGTTGTTTATTCATGAGCAATAAGAAAACAAAAGTTTTCCACACGTGAGCAATAACGATTATTTAATATTTGAATTGTTCATAAGTAAAAACAAAAACTTTGGCAGCGTTTTAGCAACAGAAAAATTCTCCAGAATTGTTCACCAATTAAAGCATTAATCAAAAATAAAATAAAATCAGTTTTAATTAAAAGTTTAATCAAGTGAATTACACGTTTAATCAAGTGAATTAAACGGTAAATCAAGTGAATTAATCGTTTAATTGATACTACTAACATATTTATTGGTGCAAATTTAATTATTTTTTAATTAATATCACAAATTTTTTAATTGCAATCAATTTTTATTTTTTCTGTGTATTATTATCGTTTAAAATTTTTTCAAGCCATTAGTGATGTCAATATTTGCTTCCAATCCGTAATAGTCTGCAAAAACCGCTCAAATAGCTTTAAAAATCGCTAATATTAATAATAAAAGTGTAATAGTTGTAAATCAAAGCACACAGATAAAAAATTCTCCAAAATGTTCACCAATTAAAGCGTTAATCAATAATAAAATCAGTTTTTATTAAAAATTTAATCAAGTGAATTAAACGTTTAATCAAGTGAATTAAACGTATAATTAATACTATTAATTTGTCTACCGGTACAAATTGAATGGTTTTGAATTAATATCACAAATTTTTTGAATTGAAATAAATTTTTATTTTTTCTGTGTATTATTATCGTTGACATTTTTTTCAAGCCATAAGTGATGTCAATATTTGCTTCCAAGCCGTAATAGTACGCAGAAACCGCTGAAATAGCTTTAAAAATCGCCAATGAAGTGCAATAATGATAAAAGTGTAATAGTTGTAAATATAAGCAGCTAATTTCGTTCTGTTGAAGTTGCACAACATGTCACACTTTAAGTGATTATAGGTAACATTAGAAATTTTTGAATGTTTGTACTGTTACATATTTTTTTTGAGAAAATAAATCACCCTTATTTTATTTTTTAACGCTTTTCGTTGCTTAGCAACTTTGCATTTTGGCAATGTGTATGCAGAATATATTACAATAAGTTTTGATAGAGTTCATTTGCGAACTATTTGATTTAGTTCCGATATATGGTAAGAACTATTTTTTAGACCGCCCATAAAAATTCGGGGCTGAAAGGATTACATATACCTATGACTTCAAAGAAATTTAAATTATAAAAAAAAAAATTTGAATTTAAAGATATATTTATTATTCTTTTTTATCATTGTAACCACTGTGCTTCGTCATTTCCCATTAAAACTTTTTTAATAAAAAACAAAACATGATTGGTTGCGCATGCGTATTTCCATTCTTTGCAATTAAATTTTTTTTAATGCAACAACTTTTTAGATAGTGGATAAATATAAAGTTATTTTTTTATTTAAATCTTTGATAAATATGTACGTAAATAATTATTTGTTGTTTTTTTTTTTATTTTCGCACTTGGTTATTTATAGTCTGATAGATTTGTCATAGATACAGTGACAGTAGGTGACGAGACTTAATTATCACACGGCATCTAGGAACGTAAAAAGGAATACGTGTGTATCGGCGTGCCGTAAATATTTTTTAGCAACTGACAGTGTTTCAGCTTAGACTGTTGCTTATTAGCATTATTGTCTATGAGTTTCTTTTACGAGTAGCAGCAAAGTTTTTAGATTTCTTAATATAAAAAAACGTTATTTTGATTTTTTTATCATTTAAATTTAAGTGACTAATGTCTTAACAAATATTTTGAGTATTTCTTTGCTGTTATTATTAATTTATGGTTGGGTTAGAATTACAACAAATTCCCAAATTGCTTTACGTCCCTCTTTATTAATGCTCGTTTTTTGTTTTGCCGTTTTTTAAATTTAAATTCGATTTGATTTGTAAAACAAATTAACATCCATTTAAAATGGTATCATTTGAATTGTTATTGTTATTATTTCGCTACGTTTTTAGCAATTTTTTACTTTTATTTTTTGAAAAAGTATTAGTAATATTTTGGCAGAAAATGTTGTCTAATTTTTGTATCTTTAACATTTTTTTAACTGAAATGACGTAAGTTTTGCAAGAACTGGGATAAAAATATTTTTTGTTTATAAACGTTTTTTGTTTGTTAAAACCAAAAAACATAAACTTTGGCATATGCAGAAATATGTCCACGAACGGAAGGGATACGCTAACGAAGTAGCGGATTAAATGTTATTGTTATATAAGAATATATTTTTGATAAATAGAAATTTGGGAATTATTTCTTTTCATAAGCTACTTTATTATATTCAACATTTTTTTATTTTTCGAATTTATTCTATGAGCTAAATTTCAGTTATGTATTTTATAAAGCTTTTTGTAATAGTTCTATTCCTTAATAATCTGGTAGTGTATAAAGTCATTCCTAAAAATTTAAGGAATAGAACTATTACAAAAAGCTTTATAAAATACATACCTGAAATTTAGCTCATAGAATAAATTCGAAAAACAAAAAAAAATATTGAATATATTTTTGGTTTATATAAATAAAAAAAAATTAATTTAAGTCCTTTTTTAAAATAAATTCTTCACTATTTTTTTTTCTTCACCTGGCGAAACTGGTATGTATGTAGATCATATCTTTACCAAAGATTGTTACTGCGCTGCCAGACTATTATTTTTTAAGAAATTTATATGGCTACCACACATAAATTTATACTGATTAACTGTTTTATTTGTTTTGAAATATAAATCAATTACACGAAATTGAGATTAAAGTAAACAGCTAGAAAAAATAAAGCTAAATTTAGCTCGAAAAAAGCTAATATGTTCACACTGACCATAATAATGGTCAAAATTAACCATATGATTGCCAAAATTAGACATTGTATGGTCAATATTTTTCAGAAATTGGATAAAAGTAACCATATTATGTTCAGTACTAACAATAATATGGTATGTGTTAACCCTATTATGGTTATTTCATTCAGCCATATTTTCAATTTCATTTTGTGTAAATTTTTAATTTTTAATATTAACAGGAATCCCTTGTGCTTTCCAATTTTATAAGCAATCCCATATAAATAATTTTCGAGACTTTGACGGCCTTCATTAGCACTCCCTCTGTTTTACTGGTTCATAGTTCTCAATAATTAAAATAAAATGAATGAGAATTTTAAGCAAGTACGTATTTGAAAAGCATTCAACTATTGCAGAGTGCAAAAAAATATGCTGTTGCTTTTAAATATATTATTTTAAGTTTAAAATTAAATATATTATGTTTTAAACTATTATGATTTCAAACATATTATTGTTATTATTAACCATAACATGTTTGGATACAACCATAATATGGTTTAACTTTTGGATATATAAATTTAACCATAATATGGTTGCCGGTGACAATAATATGATGAAAGTAACCATAATTTGTTTCAGTGTATGGTTATAGCTTTATTTTATTACAACATAATATTGTTAAATTTAACCATATTTGAAGTTTCAAGGGAGGTAAACACTTTATTGCTTAATACAAACAAAATATTATCAATCGTGAAATAAGTAACGTTCAAAATAACAATAGCTTGTTTGTTGCCATTGGGGGGACCATAATATGTTTTTTTTTAACCATACTGCAACCATGTTTTTTCTCTGCGTGAATGCAGCTTTTCACACGTGTGAAATCGTCCATCTTGCTTTTGGATGAATTTAGTCGCTAACAAACGTTTTTAAAATTATGTTTGAATAGTTTCCAATGTCTTTGCAAGTTCTTCTTGAGTTTGACAAAAGTGCTAATGGAGGAATGCTTCAATTTCATAATATTCGATTAGTTTTGGTTTGGGTTTTGTCTGTTGTGTCAAAATCAAAGCACAAACCATATCTCGTACGTTTACGATTAGCTTCGATAGATGTGCCTCAACTGCAATCCCCGAAAATCATGATTTGTTGACAGAAAATTCTATATGTTCAAGGAAATAAAAATTATTTCGGTTAATGACTAAGTGGCATATCTGTGCAACATATATGCCAATTATATACTTTTGAGCGGCTATGACACGGTCATACTTGGCATGTAGGCATGGTAGGATAAGAGAGAGAGTGCTTTGCTATTACACTATTATACCAAATATGTCATACATCAGTATACAAGGATACACTGAATGGCACAGCTTGTGTTTATGATGGCTCGTGAGGTAGTTTTTCAACTAATTTTTCTAGAAGGTTATTGTAGGGCATTTGCTTTATATAAGACAATTCACAAGGTGGTCTCTTGTGTCGTATTGATTGTATTTGCTATATTTTTATTAATGTCACATTCATAAAATTATAGCATATACAGCTAATATGATACAATAGAACACTTTGTGAATTGCGTATATGTTTTTTGTGGTATATACATACAGGGGTGCCAGATAATTTTGATAAAAAAGCGGCATATCTTCAAAAAAAAAGTCGGCAAATTAATAATATCCATTTTAAGAACAATAAAACATATTTTTGTTAACACAAAAATTACAAAACAGAATAATTCAACATTAACTAACATATAAACCATATAAAAACATAAAAATTAATGAAAGAGAATATTTTTATAAATAAATTGTAATAAATTTAAAAAAATTTTGTACATTAGGTTAAAATTATTTGTATTGTTGAAAAATTTTTTGCAACATTTTATTTTCACAAATATTTTATAGATACAATATTTAAAACAACTTAAATTATTATTTAATTTTATTAATTTTTCCAGGGAACATAAAAATTTGGTTTTGTTAAGGTTCACTTGGGTACAAATTCTTTCCATTCTTCCCATAATTTGTTGTACAAACTTTGACAGCACTGAAAATGCATCCGTAGAATACCCACGTTTTAAGTCTGAAATTTTTTGCCACAAAGTTTGCAAATCTACTTCAAAATTCCTTCTAAATCTTCTTAAAAATGTTAAAATTTCAACTCTCTAAATTCAGAGTCTAAAATTTGTTATTATTTTTCAGAAATAAAGTTGGGGACCTCTTTAAGAATTTTCATAAAAGAAATATTTTCCTTCTTCATAATTTTGTTAGGGTTATCATATTTAAAGATTTATAAGATTTTTGTTCAAAATCAAAACGTTTTAATATTTGATTTGCAGGTTCTATATAAAAATTAATACAGTTATTAACAATTTTGTTAATTTCGCTTTTGTTGAGTTTTGATTTTGATAGTAACGGATTAGCCAATAACCCCAAATACTAATCTTAAAAAATTCTTTGTGTTCATAAATTCCGTTTAGTTAAAACAGTTTAAAAAAGGTTTTCTATTTGGTTGAATAGGTTATGACAAGTGCTCCAAAGTTGGCTTAAATTAATAAATTACACGTTAACAGCAAAGTTACCGTGGATTAATTGTTTATCAAAAAAAGTGGCATTTTTGAGCAAAAATCGGCAAATCGGCACTTTGCTAATTTTAAGGCAAAAAATCGGCAAAATGCCGATAAATCGGCCAATATTACAGGCCTGTACACATAACATTTTTATCTGCCAAAATTCTGGCAGACTTTCATACACTCCAATCTACTCTTTTAAAAATGCGTTCTTTAATCAAGCCATCTTCACCCTTTGCTTAAAACCTTTTTTTTGCTTAAAAAGAAAATTTGCTCTGTATATAATAGAAGAGCTATTACACGAGTATGATGGTATAATTAATATCAAACATATTTGAAAACCATCAGACCAAACTGACAAACACGAATTTGGCACTATGACCAGTGCTGCCAAGACAAATAACATTTTTATAACCAAAATTTTTGAAAAAGTTTCCAAATGTGAAAAAATATTACCAAATAAGAAATGTCTTTTGTATATTGAGAAAAACATTAAAACTTAAGGAAAATAGGAAAATATTAATTTCAAATTAAGAAACCAAAACAAGAAATGTAATTATTGTACAACGAGAAAATAAATTAAAAGCTTTTATTTATTTGAGACCTTTTTCCTAGAAATTCTTTTATTTTATAAGAGGTAAACCCGTAGGTGCCATGCGAAATTCAGTATATGGAAAGTAAATAAATTGATTTTTTTAGAATAAGTCCTGTACAATAAATGAAACTTGCACTTTACATTTATAAATAACAAAAAAGGAAAAATTAAATTGTTTTCCGCTTTTTAACTGTCAATGGCAGGGCAGTCAAATATAGCGATTTGTTAATCCTTTTGGTGATGGCAATTCACGTTTGGCGATATGACGATTGTTGTCAAAATCTTCTTTATAAATTAAGAATACTGCCAAATACTTATCTAACTATACGGACAGCTTATAAAAAGTTAAATTTAAAATTTTTTAAATTCACGCCATTTTCTTAAACTAAATTCCATAAATTCTAAAATTATAGATTATATATCAATTTATTTTTGAAAAATCTTTAAAGTTCCTATGTTTATTTCGGTGGCATGTCATAACGTCCAGTGTCATAGTGTCCATGGACGTTATCATAACGTCCATCGAAGAAATGTCATAGCGTCCGCGTACGTTATGACACTGTGCAAGGTGTCATAATGTCCACAACAAGCAAGAATGTAAACAAATTTGGGATCATAGCCGGCCTTCGGCCGGGCGCAAGGATTTTCTTCTTTATGGTATAACAAATACCGGCTTCGCTAACTAAAGATTCTCTGCACAGCCGGCCTTCGGCCGGGCGCAAGGATTTTCTCCTCTATGGTATAACAAACACCGGCTTCGCTAAGTAAAGCTTATAAAATCTGCCTTGTTTCCGAACGAAAGCCGACTATGCAGAGAAGCTTTAGTTAGCGAAGCCGGTATTTGTTATATCATAGAGAAAAAAATCCTTGCGCCCGGCCGAAGGCCGGCTGTGCAGAGAATCTTTAGTTAGCGAAGCCGGTATTTGTTATACTATAGAGGAGGAAATCCTTGCGCCCAAAAGTGTTTTCGTTATATATTTAATATTTACTCCCAGAGAAAAAGCAGGAAAACCATTTTTAAAAATTTTTTTTACCATATTATGTTTCATCTAAAAAAATCATTGTCACCGACAACCATATTATGGTTAAACTAGTTTCTTTAAAAATAGTTTTGTTGGTTGGGACCATAATGAAACATGTTTCTCTCTGCGTGTATGCAGATAATTTTTTTGTATTTAACTTCCCAGGAAAAACTTTTTGAATTTTGGTAATAGGTCGTAGTTATTTCATACGTTACCTGGTAAGTAGTTGTCATTACAATTGTCATTATTCTGAAAACCTCAATAAGTACTTGCTAGTAATGACCTCAGTAAGTACTTTTCACTTCTATTATTTTCAGTAATGAATATTTGCTTACTAATAATCAGCTAAGTAACTACCTTTTAGTTGTCTTGTTTTCAGTACTGAATATTTAAGTACTGGTAACTAGCTCCATAACTACTTATTAGGTCTATTTACTAGCGCCAATTAAATAAAAACTAGTTATTTTTTGGCTTTTAGTAAGTATTTTGTAAGTACTTTCAATTCAACTTACTGGTAGTTAAATAATAACTAGATATTTTGTGACTTCTAGTAAGTGTATTGTAACTACTGAATTCTGTGGACAACTCGAACAAAAATAAGTAGTTATTCAGCCGAAAAATAAGTAGTGTTTATATTTCTCCAATGTTATTTGCTAACTTACAAGGTAAGTAAAGTTTTTGCTGGGTTATTTAGTAATAATGGACCTAATGACACTTTTGAAAGTGTCATAATGTCCATTTCCAAAGTGTCATAGTGTCCGCGGACGTTATGGCACTTTTGAAAGTGTCATAATGTCCATGGACACTATGACACTTTTTTGGGTGTCATAACGTCCATGGACACTATGACACTGGACGTTATGACATGCCACCTTTATTTCAATATATTAAAATATACTAAATATTTAAATATAATTGGGGGATTCACAAGGTGTCATAAAGTCATATGTCTTAAAATAATAACATGAAAAATACGACTGTTGTGAGCAACCTCTCATAATTTAATGTGCTATTAATTACGACAGCACAATAAACATAGTAAGCACCGTTCTAATTATTTAAGACACTTTTTGTTTACAAACCAACAACAATATTTTTAAACCATTGTAAAATGTTAGAACATTATGACAATAAACCATGATAGCACACCTTGTGAATACCCCAAATATTTAAATTTAAAAAGTTTTACTTCTATTCAAAGAAACACTAAAATTTACGCGAGAACCTTCATTTGAATAAAAAAATTAAGAGAAAATCGCAATGTAAAGTACACATTATAAGTCGTAAATAATTTTCTTCGAATTGAAATTGGCGATAATCCCCCATGTAAATAAGAACGTTAAAAGTTCAAAAAATGTAAATTGCAAGTGTATCAAGAAAAACATATTCATACGTATTATCATTTTCCAAAGAAGTAACCAAAATGAAAAAAATATTCACATTTCCACATTGAGAAAAAAAATAACCAATTTTGGTTAGAATTAACCAAAAACGGCAGCTCATACCATCATACCATGTTGACATGCCAAGTGTGATGATAAAAAGTGACTTGTGTTAAAAAAGAGAGTTTTTAAGTAAAATATTCTCGAAAATGGAAAAAGACTTTTTGTGAAAAACTGTCTTTAAAGAGACAAATAATTTTTGCTCAATCAATTAAATTTTTATGCAAAGAATGGCTTTACTTTGAGTAAAGCATTAAACCTTCTTTTGAAAAAAAGTTTTTAGGCAAATATATACTTTCAGTTAATAAATGTTCTTACTTAATGTGACTTTTTTTAAAAAGGGCAAATTATTAAAAGTTTGCGCTCCCCTAATTTCCCTTAAATGAATTTCTTAATTTAAAATTAAATTAAAAAAATCTTACACACTTTACTTAAATTTATTTTGCACTTAGTGTTGCATATGTGACAAAACAAATTACAAAGTTACTGTCATGCCACAAACATTGGCTAATCATAACTTCAACACCTTTAAATAAACATGCAACACACATAATGAACTTAACTTAATACCAACAAAACGAGATTGAACATAATCTAATGAAGATAGACATAAACTAGACAATATAAAAAACAAAAAAGGGGAAAAAAGTAGAGAATTTTTGGAAAAATATTTCAAGCAAGTTTAGTTTTTAAATCGTGTTGCAAGAACTCATAGCAAACACGCATGTAAGTAATACAGCAATTTTTTTTTTGCCGGCAAACTTAGTGTTGCAGCCGCATTTGTACGAGCGAGAAGCAGTAGACCTTTTACACGTTTCTTTTTGTAACTTTATAATTGCCCGCTGTGGTAATGATCGCCTTCTTTTTCTTGTGTTTCGAATTTTCCTCTTCTTTAAAGTCTCCCAATCTTGTCTATTATTTATAGCCGTTCCATTAGTTGGTTTGTTGGTTTTTTATCAGTCTGTCTGAATGAGGCATGATGGAATATTTAATATTTCAAGTTTTTGCATTTGTTGCGTTATTTCCATGAATGCAACAGGTTGTAATTGTAAGTAGGTAAATAAGTTGTATGTATGTATTTCTAACATTTTTGTGCACTTTTTTTCATTACAATTTGGATTCCATTTCATTGCTACACCGCAGGCCTCCTCTCAGTTCTTTTTAGTTTAACTCATTTGTAAGTATGTGCAGTTTTTATGTTACAATTTTATAAATACCGGCTCAAATTGTGGCAAAAAAAAAAAAAAAAAAAAAAAAAAAAAAAAAAAATACATGAAATGTATTTGCGTTGTTTGTGGTAAGCACATGTTTGACAGTGTTAATTTTTTTTAATGGACGGAGAATGGGTTTGAGTGGATTTTCTTTTTTTGTAACTAAAATATGACGTTGTTGTATGTTTTATTCTTGTCATAATTGACAACCTTTTGCAAAAAATGTCATTTGCATAAAAATAATTTTTTTTTGTGCAAATTTTTGTAAAAAAATATTTTTTTGCGCAAAATAGAACTGTCTGCGTTGAACCCAAGTTTTGTGTTTGAAAACCACTTATTTTTGTGTAACGAAGATCTTTTTTTGTAAATGAAAGGTTTGGTTTATAAGGGGACTTTAAGTGTAAAAATTAATTTTTTGTAAAACTGATATTTCCGTGTAACATTAAGTCAAGGGTGAAAACAATTTTATATAAATCGCTAATTCGGCCAATCTTAACATATGGTTGCAAAATATGGTTCAGCATTTCACCATCATAGTATATGGAAAAAATCCGAATTTTCGAGAGAAAATGTTTGAGAGTGGATACACAAAATAAATCTCCAACAAAAGGTTATACAACGAAGCTAAAATAAGCAGGATCGACAGCTTCATTATTAATCTTATAGGAAATCATGTTATTAAAAGTTCGCAGTGCAGGGAAAACAATTAAATTCTGGCTCCATACTATGCCAATGAAGAATATATACGCCAAACACTGCAAAGTGGATATGTACCACCTGAGGATTTTCTACACCTCGACAGCAAAGGATTTATTCAAAACGAAAACGGCATTCCTATATTCTACCATATATATAGAAGGTCCACTAACAAAACAATACAGTGTAACGGACTTTCGAACGACAACAGTAGATTTGATAAAAACATATCGATGCCTTACTTTCTCAACCTCGTATCTTAAAAAAATACGGTTTGGACTTTTTCATATAAAACTATTGTTTTTTTTGTGTTCTATTACTTCAACAACTTATTATTTTAATACTTTGTCTCAATTCTGTAAATATAATTAAATTATTGAAATAATAAGTTTTTGCAGTAATAGAACACAAAAAAAAACCATCGTTTTATATGAAAAAGTCCAAGCCGTATTTTTTTAAGATACGAGGTTGGGCAAGTAAGGCATCGATATATTCAGGGGTTGAAAATATAATCACAAACATAAATATTAAAAAATACTTGTGGCTTAACTAATACCATTTTGCATCTTCTTTTTATCTTTTGACCTTTATAACACTTTTAGTCTTGGTTTTATATAAAAGTAAAGTTTTTTTTGTCAAAAACAAAATTTTCTTTACATAAAGTATAAAAAAATATTTTTTATATCAAAAATAATACCCAATTAGAAAATATGTTATAAATTCATATATACATTGCACTCGAGTGCCCGAATGTGGGACTATGTATAATAAAAAACATCATTTAGACTACTTTGTTTATTTATAGTTTATAACAGTGATGGAAAATTCAGTACTATGGTACTATTTTCAGTACTTTTTGCTTTCAAAAAAACCACGGTACCCCCACGTCCATTTAAGTACTCTTTTCTTGTTATGCTTCTTTGCTTAGAAATTTAGCGTTGCTATTTTTTTAACATTGTTAACCAGGGCTGTGGAGTCGTCACCAAAAAGTACTAACTCCGACTTTAACCGCTGAAATTTCAACTCCAACTCCTAATCTTACCTTAATGCTTAATGTATATGAGACTGGTAACTCTTTTTTAACGCAGTACCTTTAAGATGGTTAAATATAGCAAGAAAATTATTCCTTAAAAATTTCGAATCAATATTTTAAATATTCCATCGCCAATTTCGAAGTATTTTTATTTTGGAAAATATTTTTTTCAAACGACTTACTTTACATATGTAAATATATATTTTTAAACAATTTCTTATTCAAATTTTTATTACTTATTCGTTAGTCACATTAATAATTTAATATTATTGAAAACAAAAAATTTTATGATATATACTTATATTAAAATTCCTCTCTTCATTAGGATAATTTAATGAAAATAAACCAAATGGATCAAAAAATCATAAAAACCATAAACGATTCAATTAACCACAAGAAAACTAATTATTGTAAAGCTACGAAAAAATTTCAATATAAAAACAGAAAAAACACAAAAATGAACTTTGGTATTCTAGACAAATTCTTGATAAAAGTACTAAAAAACACAAGTAAGGAAGAGGCGTAAATAAATTGAAAACTTGATTATCAATTACAGCGGATTTCGATCCTCCAAAAAATTGCGTTGGTTAAAAGATTGATGTTTGACTATAGACTGACAGCCGTCGCACACTGGGGTATTTTGTATCAAAACTGTGGATTAATTCCGAGGCCTCTCAAACTGATAATTTTTGTTTAGAACACCTCAAAATAAGCCGAAAAAATTTTATAAAAATTATCGATAACTGGTTTAGTTATCGAGATATCTGGAGTTGAAGTTTAAAAAAAATCCATAACTTTTTACCGTTTTATTTTCTTAGAATAAACCGAAAAAATTAAGTAAGAATTATCGATAACTCGATTTGTTATCGAGATATCTGGAGTTGAAGCTTAAAAAAAATCGATAACTTTTTACCGTTTTATTTTCTTAGAGAATACCTCAAAATAAACCGAAAAAATTAAGTAAGAATTATCGATAACTCGATTTGTTATCGAGATATCTGGAGTTGAAGTTTAAATAAAATCGATAACTTTTCGGCGTTTTACTAGACCAGATAATTTTGTTTTGTCGTACTTCTAAAATTAGGCGGAAAACTAAAATGAAGTTATCGATAACTCCCTTAGTTAGCGAGATATCGATGTTACAGGTTTTTCTGTATATTACCCTAAAATATGCAGAAAATATTAAATTTTGCGATAATTCGACTATTTATTATTTTAAATAAAAAAAAACTTATCATTATAAATTTCATTACAATCAATTAATTATGCATCATCATTGCTATCATCGTCACCATCTTCCTCGTCGGAATCACTGCCATGAGCACTATTATTGTCTCTGGCATAAGCGTTTGCCAAATTTAAGGATGGAGATTGTAACATATCCACAGCCGTTTTTGGTAGGCTGTGTAATTTTTTTTCAGGCAATTTTCTCCTGCTTGATATTATTGGATCAGAATTAATCAGCATCATGTTAAAAACGTCTTGATTCGACTTTTGTCGATTCATTTTTCTAGAATAACACTCTCTATATTTTTTGAAAACTTTGTTGGTAGCTTCCTGCGCTTCTTCCGATAATTGGCCAATCGGTAACAATGCATATACTATTGTTTCAGGTCAGTGAATAAAAAATTTATGCAATGTTGGAGGCATATAGTACCACGGATAATTTTCTACAAAGATTCTAGCCGTTTCATGTGCATATTCCCGAAACTTATGTACATTTACTTCATGACCACAAGAAACAACAATCAGTATATTATGCATTCTGACTATTAAATTAACGTTAATTTTCGTAATTTCCGCTGATAGTTCCGCATTCTGGAGTTACCGAATCCGGGTTTTGGACGATCAACAATTAAACCAGTTTTCTCTTTAAATTGTTTTTGAATTTCTGCTTTAGTTTTTTCGACAATTTGCTTTTCGGAGCCTGATCTAGCTTGCCATTTTTTGATTGGCAGTTTATATGACAAATGAAGAAGGCACTCAAAAAATCGTATCCATCCATGCAAAATCGATAACCCAAATTGTAAATTATCAGTGTTAATTTCCTTTTTTTTATCATTTTATCAATTTGGTTAAAATCTTTGCTGGTGGATCCGTAGAAGTAAAATTTTTTTGTAGATATAGTTTCAGTGAGAGCGTTACAAACTTTTCCATCTATCATCGATAATATTAAACTATGTCTCACTACTACAACTTTCTCACGAAGTACCACAGTTGAATTAGTTAGATGTTTAATTTCTTCATTGACTCTATCATGCTCTAGCTTTGAAACAACTGATGTTTCTTTGATGAACTCCATTTTCAATGGTCTTCAGAATATGGTAGAAGAAGGGCGGGGATTCTGCCATATAATTTTTTCCCCGCATACCAACCTTAATGGCACAATTGATGTTATTAACAAAGAATAAAAGTGTAAATTCAAAAACATAATGCAGCTTCACTATACAACTTAGAGCCGTTATTTTTTCGGTTAGTGACGCAGAATTATGTGTAGTTTCTATGGTTATTAAGTATTCGAGTGTTATTTCAAAATTAATTTTTTAATTAATCCACAGTTTTGATACCCAATAACCCAGTGTGCGTCGTAGTGGCGGAAAGGGTGAAACTGCAAAAACTCTGATGAAGAGAATGCGGTAATTCACGAAAAATGTAAATTCGGCCCGAGTTCGATCCCCAGCTCCGTCAAAAATAAAAATGATCAATAAAATGTTAACTCATTTTGTGTTGTGAAATTCCTTTCTTCATTATAATAATTTAATGAAAATTTAATTCGACGAACTTAAGCCTGATTAAAAAAATTTAAATTTGGTTTAAAACCCATAAACAGTTCAATTAACCCCAAGAAAACATAAATTCATTTTTATTAATCAAATATTTAGCATATTTTTTTTATAAAAATTCAGAAGATTATCATATTGTAAGCAAATTTAAAAGTTTTTTTGTTTTAATCTTAGCCGATTTTCTTCATTTACGGTTTAGCAGATTTGATCATATTTTTTTAAAAGTTTTGGCAAATTCTTATCAAAAGGTTATGGCAACACAGCTTGTTGATTATTTTAATGTCAGATATCCTTATCAGAATTTTGCTGTTGCAATTGAGCACCTCGGTCCATAAATGGCTGAGATATGTATTTTAGTTTTTTATTTTTAAGTTTATTTTCAAAAAAAAAAAAAAAAAAAAAAATATTTAAAAAAAAGTACCAAAATGTTGAAAAAGTACTCTTTTGCTTGGTGGTCAGTACCATATAAAATTTTAAATTTTCCATCGCTGGTTTATAAGCATAAATAATTGGATTAAATAAATTAAAAAAAAAAAATGGCATTTCTTTTTGTGTAAAATAAAGGTTAGTTTTAAAAACATGTTATATTTTTTTTATAGGAGGGTGTAATTTTTTGTGCATAAATGTTACTTTTTGTGTAAAAAGTTTACTTTTTGTGTAAATAAATACCTTTTCGTGTAAGAAGTATAAATGTGCTGTTAGGTAAAGCATTGAACGTAGGTCATATATAAAACCCCTCCCTTAAATCACTTTCAAACGAAAAAAATCTCAAATAGATGTAATTATCTAGATAATATTCGGCGTTAAGAATTCTTATATTATTAATCTTAACAGTATAACATAATTTTATTTTAATAGGTACATAATTGCATGACCTAACAAGGGAACAATCTTAAACATTTTTCTCTAAATACTGTGGTGTAGGGTATCACATGTTCGGAATTGACCGACTATGTACTTTCTAACTTGTTCTGTTTTATAAAAGTTATTTAAACGTTAATTTGATATCAGGTGTAATTTTATTTAAATTGGGTAATTCTGCGTCATCTCAAGTGTAGTTTTGAATGTTGCTAGTGGTAACACTGTTACCGTGTCTTTTTCGGTTATTTTCAATCTTTTACACATTGTAATTTTTGTTGTCTAGGTATTTGTTATTTCTATTTATGCAGAAAAATTATTTTTGATTCCATAATTATGGGTTTTAAAGCTCACATTAGTCATTACACTGCCGACATAAAGCCAGTTTCTTTTTTTTCAGTTGTTAGTAAATTTTTCCAATATTTTATAAAATATTAAAAGTGTAATAGATTTAAGTAATATTTGTAAAAAAAATATCTAATTTCAGGTTAAAGCTAATGTCTCTAACAGATGATTAAATATAATTTTATATAATTTTCGTTAGATGGTTTCTATTAAACACTTAAAATTAATTTCTAGAGCATTCAAATTTAAAAGAAATGAAAAATTTAACTCATAGAGAAGAGGATTTTAAATGATTAATAAATAGATACTACCAAAAGGATCTTCCAAGAAGATGACCAAAATGATTTCTTTGTTATACTATAGAGGGTTTACTCCGAAAGAAAGTTTATAAGAAAATTTAATAGACTTTGTCTAGGTAAATTTTTTGGTAAAAAATGTCTTATTATATATTATCTATAAATTTCTAGTAGGTTTAAAGTCGTTATAACCAGAATATTGTCTACCACCAACAGTAATTTTTAATTTTTATACCACCCATTACTAGTGGTGAAGAGTGATATTCTGCAATTATTCTGCCTTTTACTTTTCTTTATGTTTTTTTTTTCTGAAAAATATGTATGTGTTAATTAAAAATTTTAGCGCGTTCTTTTCTCATGATGTTCCCCATAAAAAGAAAAACAAAAATATTCTACATGTTCAACACTCATTTTGATTAAAGGGCATGAGTGCAGCACTAGATGAAAACAATATTTATGGTATTTTCTTTGCTTTAAAAAAAATTTGGCATTTTATTTAAAAAATGTTATTTTGTCTTCGTTTCTTAAAAATGTTTTGCTCTCTAAAAGGGTAGCATGTTTTATTCTAAAACATTCAACCCTTCTTATGGCATAATGCATTGCACTTTTCGCCCCGAATAAATCGACAGTGTTGATAGTGAAAATAGAAAACCTAATATCGGTTTTATATAACGGCGACGATTGCCTCAAAGGACAACAAAGCTACGCAAAAATGCCAAATACTCCCAAAAGTTTGCAAAAAAGCGAAAATTTGCTTATCTTCAAATAAGCCATAATATTTATTAAACGTGCTTAAAACAACTTGAATTTAGCGTAAATTCTCAAAAATTTGCTAACAGCGGCATAATAGCAAAGTCTTATATTTTTCAAAAATTGTAAAAGCTGTAAGGAATAAGAGAACTAACAGGAAAAAATCGCATCCGCGAACATGCCTTAAATTCATGAAAAATTGCAAAATTGAAAACAAACGATATAATTTAGTTAAAAAATTAGCTGTAATGATGAAGAACAATTTTTTTTAGATGTTAAAACAGGGCATTCCACTTTTTCAAAACTTGAGTTTTGTTCTCGTCAAATAAAAAATAGCATTATTACAGGGTTAGCAAGACATTTTAAAAATTCACCTTTTCAGAAGGTGATATTTTCAGTGTAAAAAAACGACGTTAGTTTTTTAGTTCCCCTCTCGTGGTAATTATATAGTTCTCGTATTCTTTTCTACTTAAAAACTAGCGGTATTAAAAAGCTTATGGTATTTTATTGTTTTATGCCAAAACTTGTGTTTTTTTGTAAACGTAAAATATGCAACATTTTCTAAAATCAGGCATAACACATATAACACTTATGATACACTTTTTTTAGAAAAAAAAAAAAAAAAAAAACGCCATTAGTTTGCCCTTCCGTTCGAAACTTTTCTTATATTCATCTTAAGAGCCTATTAAGTACATACATACTGGGTCCTTTAGTAAATCTAAGTCAGCTTAACCATTTCTGTTTGGAAATCCGCCTTTTGTAAATACGCTCACTTCCGAAACTCTTAACGGCTAAGAACAATTATGGTGTCAAATTGTTACTAGTTATGCTAAGGCCGAGCTTTGAGATGTGGATTAGGTTTAAACGTTGTTTAACGTAGTGTTTTTTTTTTATTATTTCATTAAAGACAAATTTTAAGCAAAAGTAATCTGTTCCCTCAACATTTTGAAAACAAACTTGGTAATGGCGGCACAACTCTGTTTTCAGATTAACTAAACCTAATTTATTAATTTAAGATCTCAAAAACCCAGCCTATGCAGCACAACCGTTTTCGCAGGAAAAAAGTTAAGAGCCAAATGTGCAACAACCACCCTAAAAAATATAAATTTCTATTAAAAAATATAACAAAAATTGGGGCGGAATGCACCCATTGTCAAAATAAAAGCCCCATCTCGGGAAACACTTTCATACGCCTTGTACCGTAAGAAATAACGCTATTTTGCATAGTTCTATAAAATTTAAAAATACACGACGAAAATTTCTTCTGGATCGGTCAATAATTTACCACAGGCCTAAAATAATTTTGGAAAACGCCTAAAACCACAACAAATTTGATTACCTTGAGGTTCGCTTTTATAAAAAATTATTTATAACTTAAAGATTTCATAACTGGTTAAAATTTATTTTGTAGTAATTTTTCGTGGCCATACGTGTTGAAAATTTCAAGGTAAAGCTCTTACTCGATTTTTAATTATAATAAAAATAATGTCAATTCAACTAAACATTTTTGTAACTTATAAATAAATTGTTCGTTAATTTGACATTTAATAAAAAAAACAAGTTAAGTAAAATATTTTGCAGATATTTAGGAAGTAGCTAATTTAACATGAACTATATTATAAAAAACATCTCTTATTTAAATGACATTGAAATATTTTATAAAATGCTTAGCAATTTTTTTTTTGCAAACGTTGCATTTTAAAAAAATTGTAAGAACTTGCTTGTAAGGTCTTTACCTCGAAACTTATAAGATCTTAAGCGATAAAAGCTCGCTTCAACATACATACATACATTTTTTCAAGAATAAAAAACAGTTTTTTTTTTAAATAAATGGTCTCAAGATAATTTACAAAACGGCTTATTGATCTTATTTCTTTACCCGGTTTCTATATCTTTTAACCCTAGAAAGATAATCTGCGTTAGTTTTACGCATGCAGTTTCGAATTATGGCTATTTCTTTTTAATTAGCAGGAATTCGTTGCTGTGCACTTCAGGAATTTCATATATAAACAAATGGTAAATTTCAGCCTTCTTATTTAATATATATGTAAAAATATAATCCACATAAGTTTGTTCCTTATTAATCAAAAAATACAAATAATGTGTCAATTTTACGTATGATTATCTTTAACGTATGTCTTGTTATGATTAACTTTTTAGGGTTAAACAAGATCTTATTTACTAGTGTTACTAGAAGCCTTTACAATTCAATTTGAACACACATTCAAATTATTAAACATTTTTCAAACTCTAAACTGTATTGTCGCTTTCAAAAACAAATACGCTGTGAACGTGTAAAAGTAAAAAACAAACGTGTAAGTCTAATAAGAAAGAAACCGGTATACAAAATTCTCTCAAAAATTAACAAGGGAATGAAAAATACACACATTTTTTTTTAATGAGAGTTTGGGATATGTGTGTACGATATATTTTGAATGGTTATTTCTTTGATAATATTGCAAAAACCATTCATTGCAAAAACAATTCTTTGTATACGTCCACTACATACGATATATTTACAAGTTAACATCACGCAGACTTAAGGTAGAGTTAGAAGAACGTCCACGTCCCCTAACGCAACGTCTGGTCCGTTTTGTTATTTGCTTACAATGTAAATGCTTACCGAACTTAAATGTCACGTAACGGAACGTCTCAATCAGTATAAATTAGAATTTCTTGCCGTCGTTACGTGACAGTTGTAAAGCAATGATGGCGTGCTTGTATATCAAATTGAATGCGAGTATTTTCGCTCTTTTTTTTTTGGTACTTTTTTCCAGTATATCTATGGACTTTCGACAAAATGACTTACAATACAACATATTTTCATATATATAAATATACATATACTTAGATGTACAAAATAAACAAATGCATATGCACATACAATAGAAATGAGAAATATATAAAAGGCTTTAAATGGTTACAAAATATTGTTTTGTCTATGCACATTTACAAAATAATATATTTAAATGTGCATGTATATGCTAAAATACATATTTGTTTATTATAAATCTATAATATAAATATCAGATATTAAATTATTAATGTTTTTTTACTTACACTAAATACTGTTTTAATACCATTTTAATCACTTGGTACTTTTTCTGCACAACGATCAACATTTAAACCTTTTGATTTCCCATCACTGTGTGTGTTGTTTTATGTATACTATTGCTTTTTTGTTTATGTATGTGAAAAACATATGACACGTTTTTAGATGTTCTATAAGTGCACCAACGTGCAAGCAGTCCGTTACAGTATGTTACGGGAACAGCAACGTTCGCCTAACTCAGCCTTTAGGCTTGCCAGGCGGTTTTAATATTTCTTGATTTACAAGAATTTTTAGTGCTCGTCAATCTGTTTTGCCAAGATTTATTAAGACCCAACCAAAAATAACTTATTCTATTTTACATTTTGTAACAGTTTTCCTTAAACAAAGCTGTAGGATATTTTATCGTCTTATTTCAGAGTATTTGTTTAAAAATCTATCAAAACTACGTTTTCTTTATTCAACACTTATAGTTTGACAACACTAAGATGGTGGTTTGAAACAGAAATCCGTATCGACAATTGGTTTTCCCTCTTTGGCCAACATTAAAAACGCTGTGCTTGAATCGGAAACTTTTTTTGCGCAACAAGCGGGGTACTCGACGGGTAAACCTAATTTGAGTTTGCTGAATCCCATTAGGATTATAAATTTATTTTTTTTCTCAGTTTTTTTTTACAATTTATTACTTTTTATATAGATATACAGATGTAAAGCGATTGCAAAAATATTATTGATGCAAATGGATTCGGTGTGCTCGAATTAGGTTTTACCGCCGGCTGCTCCACTTGTTATATTTTTGAACTGGCACAGTGTAACTGACAACGATGAACAGCTGACTCAAAACTAAAGCGTAAAGAAATTTATGGAGCAAATAGGGAGTTGATTTGCTTATAGTAGTTTTTATTTTTACAACAGATTATTTAAGGAATATTTCATTTTAAAAAATTTTTTTCAAAATCAAGATTTTTTAGTGAATGTTAAGAATTTTGCAAATTTGAATCTGGCAAGTCTATGCAGACTGTACAAGGTAATTTTCAAATACTAGAAGTAAAAGCAAAAATTGTTTACTGTATTAAAATGTTTTGCAAGAAACAAGTACTGTCTGGCGTGTATTTCTTTGAATTCTTGTACCCTGAAAACATTATTTCAATTGTGCGACGTCCAGCGGGCTAATACTGGCAGTCGAATACTTTTTCGATTCGAAAGTAATTTTATGTCTAATTCTTTCAGTCGATACTAAACGCATTGAAATGGGGTTTTTAGAGTTGTAAAGCATTTATTTGAGTTTTCACAATTAAAAATAAAATTAATTTCGAATTGGAAAAGTATTATACGACTGACAGAATTAGTCATTGTGGTTGCACACAAACGTTCTGTACCCACATTTTATTTTTGTTGTTTGTTTAAGTTTTAAATACATTTATGCAAACCTTTAAGGCTGGGGTTTTGAGATCTCAGTTAAACTAGGTTTAGTTAATCTGAAAACAGGCCTGTGCCGCCATTACCAAGTTTGTATAAAAAATTTTTACGGAACAGCTTAGTTTTTCTTAAAATGTTGGTCTTAAATGAAATATAAAAAAAAATCACATTTCGTCGGAAGAATCCGAGTTTCAGAGTACGTTAAACTAAGCTTATACTTAATCCACATCTCAAAACCCCTCATAAATGCTGCATAAATATTAAGAATTTATGACAATATTTTTAATTGTGTAACCCAACCTTGAACTTATTTAATCAATTTTTTAAAGTTTGAATTGTTATATGTATTTTGAAAACTTTTTTTAAAACCAAATATTTTGGGGAATCGAGGGTTAATGTTCTTGCAATATTTTATTATTTTTTGCAGGGATGAGGTACATATTCTTTGTTTTCATATATTTTTTATATATTTCAAAATATATTTTACAGCTAGAAAACCATTAGAATCCACTTGCAAGGGACCTTTCTCAATTCCAAACGCGAACAAGGCTTCGAAGAGCCGGTCTTTCACCCCAAAGAAGGACCGTCTGAACATTATTGCTCTCCTGTATTGGAACTAATTTTTTCTTCTTCCTGATAGGCAGAGTCAGTTAATAAATATTAAATTAAAACAAAAAAAAAAAAAAAAAAAAAATATGATTTCAAATGGAATTTCCGTATCATCTTTTTAATATCAATATTAAAGTTTTTAACTTCTTAACAAAACAGATTTTGAAATAAAATGTGTACACCTTAAAAATTAAAAAAAAAAATCCTAAAAAATCATTAATCAATATCATTTAATTTTTTTTAACACTAGAGAAAAAAATACTTTTATACATTCAAGTGTAATATCAATGTCATGAGCGCCTCTGCATACCCGTATTAAATTTCTTTAGATGACCAAAACTGCAAAAATTCACGCATTTTAGAGTACAAATTGCATGGGAAACCAAAAAGTGCAGTGTTAGTAAAAGGCTGCATATGAAAGAAAATTGCATTGGATTTGATATCGTAAATAAATTTTTTCTTGGACTGAATGAATCACATACATATGTCTATTTTGCTTAAATGTATTAAAATATTAGCGAAATGCTTGCCATGTTGAGTTGAGTAATATTTACTATTAATTTATTGGTGTTATGCATGTACCGTTTTTAATAGGGGAGTTCACAGTTCCTACGTCCGAATTACATATTTTTTATATTTGTTTAGTACACAAAACAGAAAAAATTATTAAATTTCTCCAATCACCAAATTTGTTCTAAATTCATAATATCGAGCAAACAAGTTGTTGATTTTGCACCTATTACCAAAATGATTATATTGATTACTAAAAATGTTAAAATTTTGAGAAAATATTTTCAAAAAAAGGTTATTTTAATTTTAATTAAAAAAGTGATCAAAAAACTTTGCCATTTCAAACAATGTGTTAATTTATTTAAATAAATATTGACAATTCCCAACAACAATTATTTTTTTGTTATTTAATTAAAATTTTATTTGAAAAAATAACCACATAACTAATTATTGTTAACAGCTAAGGCACGAGCTATATGTTTTCATTTGTCCTTGAAGTTGCGCTGAAAAATGTCAACAAGAAAAAAGAAACACAAAAACATGAAAAACAAAAAATGTACTTTGGATTTCAATAAATATTCTTGACAAAAAGTACGAAAAACAAGAAGTATGGTAGTATTAGTGAAAATGAGCTTGTATGTGTGCCACGGACGATGCTGGATGTCAAATCAAAAAATGTTTATATAACAGCGAATATTACGTTCAACACACGTACACGAATGAATTCGCCTGTATGACCACCATTTTGACCGTGGATGTCAAAATTTTGTTTATTATTTTTGTGCAAAAACAAATTGATTGTGGTTTTTGTAGGAGTCAAGGCGAATTAATTTTTCAGGTGGCGTTGAAAGCACAGCTGTGCTAGTTTTTTTTCTTACTTAGAGAGAGAAATGTCAAAAGCTGCTTGTGTTTTTGACATATCGATCAACGAAATCAACAAAAAAATACATTGTTGTGTTTTTGGTATTTTTATAAAATTCGCCTTGGTAGGAGTTGTACTTGTTGTAGTATCGAGATTATCTGTAACAAGGCGAATTCAACTACAGGTGGTGTCGAAACGCTATCTGATTTTGACAGTTCGAGTCACTTTGTTATGATTTGTTAGTGTTTTGTTAGGAATGGTTGACATTTTGGACCGTAAACACTAACAATGCATTGCAAAAAACCCTATGTTGTTTCTGTTGTTTTTGGATTGTTGTAGTTCCGACACCACCTGTAGTTAAATTCGCCTTCACCTGTAATGAATTTCATTAAAAAAAACTAATTTTCAACAAAAAAAATAATAATATTTTGCAAACATTTTGCTTGAAGTTTGATGCTAAAATTTTATGTGTCGCAGTTCTTAGAAAATCAAAATATTACCAACACATACGTAAACTATTTATTTATTTATTATTAATATATACATAAATACATACATACATACATATATAATATTATAATACATTTTTATATATTATCTATATCTGGCTTACAACAACACTGTATGTAAGTTTGATGATACAGTTTGTTGTGTGGCTTGGGGAATGGGTTCTAAACGTGTTTAATCGGGCCTGGAAGAATAGAACGAATTCTAGAGTATCGCAGACGTTATGGCCGGTGCTTAGAAAGACTTGTTATAATTCACTACTTGGCAGAGGCAATATCTGCGTTAGAACCATGATATGTATTATCACACGGCCTACTGCATGATATGAAGGATGGCGGTTGGAATGGGTTCTGACTGGCTGGATTAATGTAGGTTGTGCGAGGACACATAGAAACTCGAGAAAGTTGAGCATATTCTGTAACTTATTGTATAAAAAGGCGAGGTTTTGACTAAAAAGTGGGACTTTTATTTATAATAAAATGACAATTTTGGCTTTTGTTCAAAAGTGTGGCTTTTTGTTAAAAAGTATCTATTTTTTTTTTAAACATTTTGTAAAAAATAAATTATTGTATTATTGTATTTTTGTAAGCAGTATTACATTTTTATGTAAAAAACCTGACTTTTTTTGTAAAACTGGTGATCATTTTGTGTTAAAAAATGTGAATTTTTTGCCAAAAATATTGACGTATTTTGTGTAAAAAAAATGTAAGTTCTTTGTGTAAAATTAAGAAATTTTTTCTTTGAAGACGATTTTTACCGTAAAATTTTCTAAAGAAAATTGTTGACGTTAAATTTAATAAAAAAAGTAAAAGTTGTTAGAGAAAATTATCGCCGACATACATTATCTATAGATAATTGTAGCCGACGTAAAATCGTATATAGAAAATTGTATATGGCATAAGAATTTTTATAGAAAAATGTCGCTGGGGTCTAAAAATTTTACCAAATGAAAATTTCTTATTTTCTTTTATGAACATCCTATGAATACCCTAATATTTTATTATTAAGCATTGCTTTTTTAACCTCAACAACTTGTTGCTGCTAATTTCAGTTTTTTTTTTAAATTCATTTTCGTTGAAAATTTATAAAAAGTGCATTTTACAACCCATGAAAACATGTTTAAGTTTTCCAAGCTTTTTTTTGATTTTTCTTTCAACAAAAAAGTAGGTAAAGTTTGTCCGTCCATCCGTCAAACCAAAGAAATAACTGCTTAATAAAACTCTTTGAAAGTGCAAGTTGTTGTTACATTTATTTTTTTTTCTTTGTAAATAAAAAAAAAAATTGAAATCCAATGTGTGTCAGTAGAGCAATCAGTCGGTGAACTAAGTTTGTGGTGTAAGCTGCAAACTATTTAACATTTTATTTCTTTCTCTACAGTTTATTTTGCAGTTTTGTAGGTTTCCGTGCTGTTGACAGCTCAGACTGTAAAGCAAACAGCGCTGCCGTTTTCAATGCAGACGTTAAATTAAAAAAATTCATAAATTTTACTTTTTATGTCATTTTTACTTTATTTTTAACACTCATATTCGTTGTTGCATTTCTTACATCATATACATATTTATAATTGTTGTTATTTATAAACTTTTAATAAGCAAATGCAGTTGTTGTTATGAATTTTTAATTAAATATTTTCTTTTTCATATTTTTTTTTTTTATTTAAAATGGTAAAAGCCAAGTTTGCCATTATTTCAATAATAAAAAAAAAATCAAGTTCATTAATCATATTTTTTTTTGTGTGAAATTATAGAAATATTAAATTCTTTTATTATTAAAATTTTAAAAATGTGATATAAAATAAATATTTCTAAGATTTTTGTGATTTTGTTTTCAAAATTAACTGGGACAATTTCATGGTGCAATTAATAAGGTAAACCTAGTTCTACAACAAGTACAACAAGGCAAAAACAACATGTATTTTGTTGACAGATTGTCAATATATTCTTTTCTAGCAACAATAAATACTCTTATTTGTAAACAAACAACATTTTGAACAAATTGCGACACAATGTAAGGTTTGAAACATTAACCAGCTGGGCTTTTGCGGTTACCTTATTAATTATACCATTAACAATTTTTAATAATTGGTATTGTGGTTATTCTATTGAACTGTCAATGATTTTTAATCCAAATTTTGATATTTTAATCAGGCTGAAGTTCATTGAATTTAATATTCATTAAATTATTTGTATGAAGACAGGAATTTAACAACATGAAATGAATTAAAATTTATTGATAATTTTTCATTCTTGACTGAGCTGGGAATTGAACCCAGTTTTTCACGGACAGGTTGCCCAGACTAGTTTCGATTGTAACCACACAATCTCTTCAGTGGGGTTTGCCGTTTAGCTCTCACCGCCATTTAGAGCTTAAACCAGTGGTGTCAATTATGATTGTATTGGTGCGAATACTCTTGTCTCTTTCATTCTCAGCGGGAGGAATCTGCGGTTGCGAGGCCTATTACGAGGCCTAATTAACATACATATGAAGACTTTAGAGCAATTAATAATAATACAATTATCGAAAAATGTTGAGTTATGGACAGACACACTCAGTTATTATTTAAATAAATTTAATTTGGAACCTGCATTTCGCAGAAACTTTGCTTATTTTTAATGCAAATAATAACTCCATTAAGTTTAAAAATATTCTATAATTATTAACCACCATTATAAAAAGAGAAGATTTTACTAGCCTATAAAAATATACTTTTATTTACCAATAATATCTTCTAAATTTAAATTGCAGTTTCGAAACAACAAAACATTTTTTAGGTTTGTGGACGTTAAACAATAAAGTTTCATTCACTTGAGAAAAGTGTTTTCAAAGGAAAAAAAACCCATTGGCGCGATTGGTACAGAAAGAAAAATATTTTTACAAGCACAAAATACCAACAAATTCTTGTGGCTATTTTTTTCTTAATAATTTCTGCATTTAGGTACGTCTTTTTAACGAAAGAAAAAGGGACCCTTTAAAAGGCAACAAACAAAACACATATCGTTAGCTTACATGCAAAACAATGTAGATATTATTTGTCAATCATTGTACAATGTCAAAAACAGAAATAAATCAAAACATAAACAAAGATAATAAATAATAAATATATTATTTCTGTTTAGAGGCCTCAAAACAGGCCGTGCGATATTTCGATATTTCCCGCTGAATGAGAGTGTTTGCAGTAAAAAATTATATTTTACGCTCGCAAAATAAAAGAGCGTAAGCGTACATGTGAGTTTTGCTGACACAATTGTGCATGACGCTGACACCCCTGGCTTAAACTATGAAAAATACTTCTTTTTACATAGAACCTGCAACATTAAAAGTAATTCATTATATCTGTATGCGCTGCTCGCGCTTAAATTGGAAACAATTTTTTATAACCACCACCGAAATGATAGGGAAATACACATGGCGGCTCAAAAGAAACGAAGGGGCTTGAGCTGCTTTTTCTTTAGATGGTCCTACGTATACTCTTGAAATACAGAAACAGGATAAAACAGTTCTTTCTTTCAAAATTAAGTGATATAAATGTGACCAATATGTAGTTTCAACAAGACTATGCCACATGCCATATAGGCCGTGAACCAATTCAATTACATTGTTATGAAAATTCCAACTGATCCCAAATATCATGTGACTAAACATTTTTTTTAAGGTAAACTTAAGTAAAAGGTCTCCATATCGATAACCCACCAACCTCTTGTGTTAACTTATTTTTTAACGGCCTAAGTTATAAAAAATAAAGCATGTCAATAAAGGGTTTGTGAAACGGATTTTCATATAAAATCCGTTTCATAAACCCTTTATGGACATGCTTTATTTTTTATAACTTAGGCCATAAGTTTTTTACTTGACTTTATATAAAAGAGAGATTTGTAAAATAATCTAACAAAACAAACAGAACAACAAACCTAATGAGATGAATTTTTTCTGTATTAAATAAAATTAACTTCTAATTAAATTAAGGCCCTAATCATGTAAAACGTTGCTTTCTACGGAAGTTGCGTTTTAAAACTTCAAACGCTGCATAGCTTGTGGCGTTGAAAATTTTAAAACGGTATATGAGTTTCTGTAGAAAGCAACAACAAAATTACAAAATATTTATGACATTGTTTTTGCTTTCAATGCAATTCTTTGGCGCGCGTTGCGTTTTACATGATTAGGGCCTAAGAATAAGTTTTTTAGTTGCTATTTTCGATTGTCGTACTACTGATTGCATTTACATTCTACGAGTATATGCCAAGCAACTTTACAAAACATCGTTACACTATCCGTCTGAAGACAGTTACCGACTTAAAATTCGTTTATTTAATTCTAATCAGATTTTTGTCTTGCATCTATAGTACACATACACATCTTCCGGTTTTAAGCTTCAATCACATATTGAAGTTTTAAACAGTTTGTATTCAAAAGCACTAGATCGACATTTAAAACTTAAAAAACTCTATACATATTCAGATTAAAGTTTTCTTTGAGAATTATTTTAGTTAAATAACTCACTGGCGCGAGCCCACACTCACAGGCACACTTTTATGCAAGTTCCCTGACTCGATAACTTTTTTAAATAAACGATGAAGAAAATGAATTAAAGGTAGACGGCTAGTTGTAGATAATTAATCAAAATTAAATACAAATTAATTTATAAATAAAAAGTATCAACTAGCAACAGCTCATTGAACAGGGGTAAGGACGTTCTACACGAAGAAGTTGAAACAATATAAATAAAAAAATGTCAAATTCTTTTTATACGCCAAATTATGTTAAATAAATTTTTAAATAGTTAACACGCATTTTTGCAGAGTTGAACGAGAAAATATTTAAAATATTTCGGTCAATCGGTAAACAGAAAAATTCCATGATATTTGGAAAAAAACAAGTTTTAGACAAAACAAACATGAGCCTATAAAATCCGAATAGCAGCTAATCTAGCAACATCCACACGTGTTGGGTGCATAGCTGCCAGATAAAATTGGTCGAAAATCGTCAAATTTTGAGGAACAAATCGTGAAAATCGTCAAACTGGCTAAGCTCAATCGTCACAAAAATCGTCATTGTAAAAAACCACTTACTCTTAATAAGTTTTAAAAATTAATTGTTATTTTTCGTTTCTGTTCCTAATAAAATTTTAATATATTCTGACAGTTTTTGAAATTAAAAAAAAAAATTCGTTTAAAAACTTATTATTGAAGTTACACGACCAACCATTTTTCAAAAAATAGTGGCATTCATAAGAAAAGTAAGAAAATAAACTCAAACCAAGAAATATCAAACACCTATTTAATACATCGAAAATCCTGCTAAAGAACTTAAGTCTGGTAAACTCCAATAAATAAACCCAGACTTTCGGGAAGAACAATTTCATAGTGCGAACCAAGACTAAAGAGAGCGGTTGTAAGATGGCTGTAATAAAACAGTACTAACAGATCAAATAGAACTCTTAAAAATATGCATCGATCTAAAAAAAATCGCCTTTTTTATGATAAACAGCTAAGACATAAAAATTACTGCAAATCAAATAAATCAAATTATCTAAGCAGCTAAAATAAAATGTGAAATTATATGAAAAACATTTGTAAATTTGAAGAAAATTTGTTATATGAAAAATCGTCAAATTAAGGGTATAAATCGTCCAATCGTCAATAAACCATTTTGTACCTAAAATCGTCAAAATTACGATAAATCGTCAAATTTGGCAGCTATGGTCGGGTGGCATACGACTACCTTTTTGCTGCACAGGTAGCCCAAAAAGTCTCTTTTATAAATTAAATAAGAATAGTCGAAAAAGGATCTATAATCATTTTAGTATTTTTCATTCTTCGGCGAAAGTCGTTGCAGTTTTTTGAGGGTTAACCTCCCGGCATCAGTGAACTTATGCCCTTCTAATGTTTCTTCCAAGTCCTGACGTCGCAACAAAGGCTGATGGGCTTTTTTTATTGAGTTTGATTGCCATCTAAAATGCGGGCAAGCGTATAGCTTTGCGGGATTAGCGTAATGGTGCGAACAGAGTGGCCGCTTGTTGCCGAGCCTAGCCGACCGACTCTTATTGCGAGAACGAATGCGAGAAAACTGGTACTATACAAATTAGTACAAATAAGCGCGAACAGGTCATAGTGGGCGCCGAGCTGGTCAGAGCGCAAAGCTGATTGAATGCGAGAAAACAGTTCCAAAGCGTATTTCAGAGCAGAAAACATTGTTTATATTATGTCGTTATGATTTCAACTTGTTTGGAAAATATTTAAAAAAATTAAAAACAAAAATTTAAGAAGAAGTTAATAAAACATGCAATCAAAAAATTAAAAAAAATAATAAAAATTAAAACGAAATAAAAATTAAAAAATAAAATAAAAATTAAACAAAAGGACAATTCAAATAAATAATAAAAATTAAATAAAATTATAAAAAAATCAAAAAAAAAACATAAACAAAATTAAAAAAAATGTAATACAAATTTCAAGAATAATTCTTGCATCCACTATGCACACTCAAACCTGTTTCTCGCATGAACAAGTTCTCGCAATAAGCGTTAGTCGGCTCGGCTCGGCAAAAAGCGGCCACTCTGTTCTCACCTTAAGAAAAGTTATTTACACAATGTTTTATAGAGAATTAAAAAAAAATATTAGTGTTTTTTTTTTATTACACTCGCAAAGTCAAAATACAAAATATCTTTACCGCTTGTCTCTAAAAGAATGCCCCTTGTCATGCACATTATATTATATATTTTGGTTCAGTTGTATCCGTACTATAACAGTTATTCACTGTGTATACTAGGGATGTAACGATACGCCTTTTTGGCCGATATGATACCGATACTCAAGAAAAAATATCGCCGAAACCGATACGAATATAAAATTTACTGCCAGGCCCACAATGTCGACAAGAACATTTCTTTCGCATATTTTCATTGAAAACAAAATAAAAAAACTAAAATTTGTTTTTGTTTTCAATATAAATATACGAAAGAAATGTTCTTATCGATATTATGGGCCTGGCAGTTAATTTCAAGGTTAAATTACCAAAACTCAAGTAGAGTTATATCTTTATTATTCAAAATTACAGTGGATGAGATTATTAATATATAAAATTGATTTTAATAAGATTTTAAAACAACGAAAGGAATTTTAATTCATGGTAAAGTTAATTGATTTTTAAAACAAAAAAAAAAAAAAAAAAAAAAAAAAAAAAAAAAAAAATTTAAGAAATTATTAATATTCAAAATTAAAATTAATAAGATTTTTATTTTAAAAACAAAGTATGCTCAACTTTTGAGGAGATCATTTCGCAACTCCGTTTTAAGCAGAACTGCAGTAAAAAATCGTCTCTCAGATGTGACTGATCTCATTTAACAACTGAAGTATTTCTGCACCATGGTCTTAAGTTTTGAGTATATCATTTAATTGCGCTAGTAAAAAAACGGATCTGCGTCTCTAGAAAAATTAGAATATCTAAGGTATATCTAGACTTCTTATTTAGCTGAACCACAGTGTAGGATGAGCAGACGATCATTCTTCCCCAAATTTTCTTTTAAGATTTTCACAAACGCTCCAAAGGTCAGTTTTTGTAGACTTATCAGAACTTTTACTAGGTGTAAGGGTGACCGTAGGTTCAACACTTTCGGAATTTAGAGTTATGTTGAGTAGCTTGATAAGACGTTTTTTCGATCTATTGTCTTTGAAATTTACTAGCTTTGAATCGAAGGTATATAATTGTAGATAAGCAATAGATTTCATTATTCTCTAAACATTCAAATCTTTCATTCAGAGCTAATTCTACATTAATCGCCAATCTTTGGGACTCTTAATTATTCTGTATCTCAGTTTATTCATTTATCGTATTTTCTTCGATAATGTTCGAAGACTGTTAACTAGCGAAATAGCGTCACAAAATGTAGCAGTGACTTTGCTTATGGATTTTGTGGTCGCTTCGAAATTGTAGCGGAGTGATTTTAATTTTCACAAAAATCAGTAAAAATTAGCAGAAAATGTTGACACAGGTCCAAACCAAGCGTTCAATGCGTTTATGAATCGGTCCAAAAAGTCGTAGTGTAAAATGGCATTGACAAGTTACACAGCAAAATGCGTATACGTATCGAAAGCATGAAAAGTAGGATTACTTTCTGCTTTAGTGTGCGTCTCGAAAGAAGTTCAAAAAAGGAACATACGCATAAAACGCGTGGTGTGGACCGACCTCCAGCTTAAGAATTAAAATAAACAATTTTTTATTCTATTTGTTTTTTTGCTCTTAGTTGTGATGCAAAAATAAATTGTTTGTTCAAAAAAAACATTAAAAACAGTATCGGCGATATATCGGCAAACATGAAATATCGCCGATATATCGGTATGGGTATGCGTTACGTTCCTAGTGTATACCCAATATGCGGAAAAAGTTCCATAGTACTGAATTCACCGTGCTTGATTCAGAATAAAGACTCTCCTTAATATTGTTACTAACAGCGTCGCCGTACTGGTCACTTTTTTTAATGTGTACATGTGTACTTTTTTCAAAACAAATATAACAAAATTTTTTGTTTTAGTATTAGCGCTTTTCTGAACTGAATAATTGTGTATGGTCGTCTTGCGTCGTAAACTAATACTTTTTTTCATCCACTTAAAAATCCGGTTTCTAGAAGCTGGAACAGACTATCAGCGAAAGCGTATGAGGCACACGCAGAGAAAACGAAACTGTTTTTAACGAAACTGTTTTTAACGAAAATTTTTAAACATTTTATGGCTAATTTAACCATATTGTGGTTATCTCTAAATATGTTTTAACCGCATGACAAAAATTTGTTTTTAAAATAAAAATAGTATTTTCCTCTTTTTCTAGGATCAACATGCTATAGTTGAAAAACATCCATGCTATTATAAGCGTTTAACATATTTTTGTTGTAATTAACCATAGCAAGTTAAGAGGCAATCATAATATGGTTAAGGCTTTTTGATGAAGGGGTAATTTAACCATTATGTGATTACCGGTGACAATAATATGGTTAAATTAACCATAATATGTTTAAAAATTTTCGTTAAAAATAGTTTTGTTGGAGGTGTTCATTTTAAAAAATATTTTTTTTTCCTAGGTGTAGGTATATCCTTCTAAGCAGTGTTAAAAAATAAACAGAACATTATATAGCGTACGGCTCACACAACCAGAAACGATATTTATTTTGTTAGTGCTTAGTGTTCATACCGTTGTAACTATTTTCAAGAAAGTAACGAATATTATATAGTGTTCTTCTCTTCGTTATAAAACAATTCTAGTAGTTCTGTGAGATACATTATAATTAATGTTCTATAGTGATTCTTTTTTACATGGATAAACAAATCAGTAAACAAAAAATTTTATCAACGTCCATAGCACGAATAGATTGCACACATGTTTTGCTTGTGCAAAATTTTTTCGCTGGCTATTTTTTTTCTCGTACGTACATACATATATATATGTATTTTGTTTCTGTAAAATATTTTTTTTTTTTTTTTTTTTTTACCAGACAAAAGGGTGGCTAAGCACATTTGAAACGAACGAACATTAATTTTTGTTGAGTTGGATAAGTACAGTATTATTTTGCGTTCAAAGGTCACAAACATAGAAACGTTATTTTTTTTAATGATTTACACAAATCTATTATTATTTTGTGTTCAAGGATCACAAACATAGAAACGTTATTTTTTTAATGATTTACACAAATCTACCGAACCGAACACTAACGAACGATATTTCTGTGGTTTTTATGGACAAGCGTGTATGTTTTGAAATTTTTGAACTTGGTTATTATGTTAAAAAACGGAATTGGTTCATCTTATTTCAAATATTTTTAGAACCATGTAAAGAGCATTTAAAATTAATCAATATGGCATCAGCAGCCATAATACGTGTTTACCCATGAAAACCACAGATTTAATTGATATTTTCGAACACCCCTTTCAAGTGCAGAAGACCACTGTAGAATAGACCGAGAATAAATTTTACGTGCGACATATTTGAGTTTTTAAATTGTACTGTCCTTATTTACAATTTATTTCTTATATTCAAACAATAATTCTCTTATCTATTTAACTAGACGTACATTCTATTTATATTAAAACACACAAAAACATGTTTTGAAAATTTCTTAAGCCTATTTCATTATCATCGTTCCATGCTAATATTTGGAAAAACACTGATCATAAACTTATCCATTGTAATATTATACTTGTTACCTGCGTCAATGTAAAATTACATTTGGATTAATTTATTATAATCCAACCATAAGACAAATGTATGTATGTTGTACTTTAGAATAAATTTTCTTTAAAATTTAAGACCTAACAATTGCTTTAAAAATGTACAGTTTTAGAAAACTGAACAGCCACAATCTGCTACTTTTATAGCTTCATAAGTTGAACTAAAACACTTTCTTAGATAAACGATAACATTGCTTCCCTTCCTGACCTCATTCCAATGACTGTTACTATTTCTACTGAGCTAAAACCATCTACATCTATATATTAATAGGCAAGTCGATTTCTTTTGCTCCCTTTTACGCCAGCATTGGATTTTAACAAATTATACGTCATTCGAAACATATCTTTTTGGCAGAAGTGCACAAACTACATTTTATTGAAATCGGTTCAGTATTTTTGGAGTTATAGGCAACTTTTTAATATATATCGTACTTAATCCTAAAAAGGCTGTTAACTCAAAAAAAATTTTTCACTTTTTTAGAAAAAGCGTCACTAAATTTCATATGCCTTTTGTATAAAATTAAAAATTGTGCAACTCTACTGAGAATTTTAAAATTTTGAGTTAATACTATCTTTATGATCAAGTGCGATATGTTTTTTAAAGTTGCATGTACACGACATGTTTTTAACATCTGACTCGTAAAATTTCCCACTGCAAAATACATACATGTCGTGTGTTACCTTTAAAACATTGCATATGTACAAGTCAGACGCAAAGTCATCTGACAAAATTTCAATTAGAGCGTGCTCTATTTTCTTCTGACAAGCCCTCTGACATCAGCTGTGTCAGAAATCTATCTGTAAAACAACAATTTTGACAGACATTCACAATTACATATGACTTGAAAAGTTGACAAGTCAGATGTAAAAAACATGCCGTCTTAGGGCACCTTAACATTAAATAAATACATATTTACATATACATTTAATAACATTTTAGCCCAGACGTTTGAATTGTTAATATTAGAAATAACGGTACAAATAAGTTATTCCCGGATTGCAGTCGATTGTGTCGACTGCTGGCCTTTACTAGTATATATTAATAGGCAAATCGATTTATTTTGCTCGTTTTTACGCCAACACTATACATTGGATTTTAACAAATGATACATCATTAGAAAGATACATATATGCGAAAGAAGTGCACAAAGTACAAATCGGTTGAGTATTTTAGGAGTTATAGGCGTTAGAAAGTGCTAATAATCCATAAAAAAACTCGTGTCCGTGTGAGCAAAAAAAAATGTCAACACATTACAGAAGCAGTATGCTTTGTTTTTGTGTTTAAATAGTAAAAAAGAACAACAACATGCAGAGTTCTCAGCTATGCTTCAAATTGGAGAACCGTAGAAAATAAGAAATAAAAAAGAGAAAGACAAATTTAAATATTTTGTTTTCTTTTTGGAAGAGTTGTTGTTTTAAATGTTACCGTTGATTTCTTAAAATTTTAGCTTTTAAATAATTTTATGTTATTTTTACATAATTAATATGGTTATATTGTAAAGAAAATATATAAAAGACTTTGTTATACACATTGAGATTAGGGGACTTATGTTATATATACATTAGAGCGACTCAAAAAAAAAGTGATTTTGTTACCCCTCTGAAAATAAAGGTTCATATGTTTTATGATGATTCCCAAAATATTTTGATTCTAGCGTTGACCATCCGTGAGCTGGACCATTTTTAAAAAAGGTCTTTTTCAGTTTTTCGAATTTTTTTGTACTTTGCTCCAAGACGACATAAATAAAATTTGTTATCATCGAAAAGGGTTTTTGAAGCAGCATCCAATGGTATATAAAACTTGACCACTTGCGACCTACTTATTAAGATATTTAACTAAATACATATTTTCGTTTCGGGTTTTCATACAAATTCTAACTAAAACACTTTTTTCGGCTCCATACATCTTGAGTCGGTCTAATATACATACATATGTATGTATTTTTTCATTTATAAATCCTAATCAACTATTTTAAAATATATACATACAGTTGCTCACATTTAAAGTCGGGCACACGCACGAAAATATTTCTGCACGCTATATCTCTGTTTTGATGAAAGAAAATACACCTCAATTTTGTCTATATTATCACAAAAACTCTTTTATTTAAAAACAAAAAAAAAAAATTTATTCCCCACAGCATGTAGACAGCTTGGTATCGACTTAATTCGTTTCTTCCAAACATCAGGACTAATCTTATTGCACTCTTCTTGCAAAGCACTTTTCAAGAATTTTATGATGTACACAGCCCGTCCTGCATCCTGCGTCCAAGTTCGTTCCATGAATGTTCAATGAAATTGAGTGCGGGACTTTGTGCAGGTGTTTTGATCACCTTACGACAATTATATACCCCCCAATTTTCACATCATGTGCTGAATGCTTCGGGTCGTTATCCTTGTAGAGCTTAAAGCTAGCTTGAATTCCAAGATTCTTAACACATTCTCTCAAATTGGTCTTCAAATTTATAAAATAAAATAAAATTAAAACATGCTTGCTAATTATTTCATCGATTAAATGCAAGTTTTCAACTCCCGAAGCTGCCATGCACCCCCAAACCATCACCGACTCACCTTGTTCTTGCACGTCAATATATGCCTAAGGATTTCATTTTTGTATCACTATAAGTAGGGACGAAAATAACAATTTCATGATTTGTTGGGGCACTTCACAACAACAAATAAGAAAACTTCAAACATTTGTTAATCGTTGTCTAAAGCAAATTCTTGGAATATTTTGGCCCAACTGGGTAACAAACAAACAACTACTCACGCTATCCAATTGTCAACCAGTAGCAGCAGAAATTTGCAAACGTAAATGGTCCTGGATAGGCCATATACTTCGGAGACAAAGAGGTGATATTGCTAGATCTGCCTTAGACTGGAATCCACAAGGTCAACGCCGAGTCGGTCGACCTCGTAACACCTGGCAACAAACTACTCAACGTGAATGTGAAATAGTGAACATAACATGGAACCAAGCCAAAGCACTTGCCGAAAATCGCAATAGATGGAAAGAATTCGTTGACGCCCTATGTTCAACAAAATGAACTTTCGTATAATTATTTATCATTACTATTTTTTTTTTGTTTGTAGTGATTAATATTTATTATGAATGAAGGCTTAAAAAAAAAAAAAAACTTTAAAGGTACTATTTTTTACTGATGAAAGCAAATTTAATTTATTTAGGAACTCAATTTCATTGAACATACATAGGACGAATTTGGACGCAAGATGCAGGACGGGCTGTGTACATAATAAAATTCTTGAAAAGTGCTTTGCAAGAAGAGTGCAATCAGATTAGTCCTGATGTTTGGAAGAAAAGAATTAAGTCGATACCAAGCCGTCTACATGCTATTGGGAATCAAAAAGGTCGCGCAACAAAATACTTTTTTTCTGTTTTTTTTTAAGTATATTTGAGTTTTTATGTAATGCCCGACAAAGTGACTTTTCCTAAGTTTAACCTTCATGTACATTTTATAACGCAACTTAGAATATTTTTTTTTTTGTTGTTTTTAAATAAAGAGTTTTTGTGATAATATCGAAAAAATTGAGGTGTATTTTCTTTCATCAAAACAGAGATATAGTGTGCAGAAATATTTTCATGTGTCTGCCCGACTTTAAATGTGAGCCACTGTATGTAAAAATAAATATTAAATTTATGTAACCTTTTTAATATATGTATATCGTACTTAATCATAAAAAAGCTATTGACTCAAAATTTTTTTTTCATTTTTTAAAAAAATCGTCACTAATTTTCATATGCCTTTAATATAAAATTAAGCGATGTTCTGCTATACTGAGAATTTTTGAATTTTTCGTTAATACCTTCTTTGTGAGCAAGTGTGGTATGTTTTTCAACATTAAGTAAATACATATGTATCTACATATTTTATTTAATAAAGTGTTAACACAAATGTTTGAATGGTTAATATGAGAAATAACAGTACAAATAAGTTATTTCTAGATTGTAGTCGATTGTGTCGACTGCTGGCCCGTACTAGTATATATAATAACACCCTTCACCACAGATGGAATAAGTAAATATATCATTTCGTTTTAAATTTCTACAATATTTATTTTAGACTTTGTAAAGTAAATATTAGAATATTTGAATTAAATTAGAATTCTTATGAGAAGCGGTGTTGATTAACCGATGTCCGTCTGTCCGTTCTTCAATTTATCTGTCCGGCTGTTTGTTGAAATGGGTTTTCCGAAGATGCCAGATATAATGAAGACTAGGCTATTATATATTTATGTTACACATATTTCGTTAAAGTTTACTATTGAAATTCTGCCAGATTGGTCCATAACTGCCATAACTGCCTCTTATTTTTGCCATAAATCACAAACTTTTAACCATTACTTCTTCTTATAAACGATTAAACCATTGTTTTCACTTTCACCTTAAATGAATTACGTAGAATACTCATAGGAAAAATCAACAAAATCGCTTTACGAACAACTGAGTTATAGACATAGAACTACTTTATTCTTCTCAAAATAATGGTTTTGGCACAAAAACGCCCATACCATATGAACTAGGAACACTAAGGCCCTTATCATGCAAAACGCAACACAACACAAATTTTAAAACGTAATGTGAATTTCTGTAGGAAGCAACATCAAAATTACAAAATATTTATGCCATTGTTTGTGCTTTAAATGTGATTCTTTCGCGTTGCGTTTTACATGATTAGGGCCTAAATTTGGCTCAGATATTTCTGATATAAAAAGTAAGTTTTAAATATTGAAAATGCACAAAATCGGCCCATTATTTCACCTGTAGTGCGATTCACTAACTTTTAACACTTTAGCAGGTGTTAGCTTTAACCACACATTTTTATGTTTGCACTAACCACTATGTGATTCACTAACTTATTTATAACCATGGTAAACAGTTTTATATTTCTTTGTATTCAAATTGATATATCGGGGCAACTCTGCCAAGCGAAACATCAAAATAGGATAAAATAACAAAGAAGAATAAAAAAAAAAAAAACAAAACAAAAACCTTTAGATTTATAGATTTTAAATAGACTTGTGCAAAATGCGTAAACATTACTAATTTTTATTATATAATTAATTATGTTATTTTATAAATTTAGTAAACGCTTGTAGATATTTTAATAGAATAGCTAAGTAGAAATACTACCAAAAAAAGGCGTGCGTCTGCCGAGCAGCTGAGTCAAATGGTTAATAAACCACAATTTGTTTTCTTAAAAATAACAGCTGTCTGAAACAGCTGGCTTTAAACACTATCAGATATCGTTTAAAATGTTAGTGAATAGCAAAATTGTTAATTTTGTGGTTAACATTTTTAAGCGAAAGCTTATTATTGCTTCCAGACCAACAGCTACATACTGTAAAAATCTTAGAAAATCGGTCCAGCGCTGTAGGCCTCTATAGGGTATAAGCATACACAGTTTCCTCTTTAGATATACATGTATATGAAGATTTATGTTTGTAACTGAAGTATGTGAAAATAAAATAGTATTTTTAATACATAATTTGGTTAAATTTTTTTGGTCGTGTCAACGCTGGTCACGAAAATAGAAAGGAGCAGAAAAGAGGAAACCTTATATTTATATAACAGATAGTTTTCTAGGAGGTGTGGCATGGGAGGTAAAATGTGACTCCAGACGTTCATAGAATATAAATGAAAATGAGGAAAAATGGAATACATATGTATGTTATGGTGCGAGTGCTATATTCGGCTGTGCCGAGTCTTTAACACCATTCACTTAACGTAATACGGCATCTTTAACCACTCACCCACTATAACACATTTTCAAACAGTTCGCTTTTCGCTCAAAACACATTTCTCTATTTAAGCGGAAAACCATTATTAGTCGACCGTTTTCACCGGGTTTTTTAGTATTCCTAAAGCCGGTTATTTTTAATTTCTTTCCATTTTTCGAATATCGACGTTCATTTTGGAATAACAAACTGGTTATTTTAATAATGTGTAATTTATATTTTGTTGTTGAAAATAAACTCGTAATTTAAGAATTTTTCTAATTGTGATATTGGGCAACCTTATGCCAGGAACACAACTGGGACGAACGACGAATTTCGCTCAACAATTTTTCAGTAAAAATTCGCTGAATAGCTAACAGCTTTCATAATAAGGAAACTGTCACCATATTAAAAAAATAATACCTTAAAAATAAAACTTTAACAAAGTCACAACTAAAAATCATTTTAATAGCTAACTATTTTGTATATTTAGTTTAAAGCCTCGTACACAACAGGCAGCAACATTTTCACTGGTTTTCATAATAGAGCAATAATTTTTTTCACAACCATATACATTTTTCATAAAGAAACCGATTGCAAATTTTTCCCAGAACAAAATTACCCAGTAAAAGTTTACTTATCTGGTAAGTTAGCAAGTAATGTTGGAGAAATATAAACACTACTTATTTTTCGGCTGAAAAACTACTTATTTTTGTTCGAGTTGTCCACAGAATTCAATAGTTAGAATACACTTACTAGAAGTCACAAAATATCTAGTTATTATTTAACTACCAGTAAGTTAAATTGTTAGTACTTACAATATACTTACTAGAAGCCAAAAAATAACCAGTTTTTATTTAATAGGCGCTAGTTAATAGACGTAATAAGTAGTTATGGCGCTAGTTACCAGTAAGTAAATATTCAGTACTGAAAACAAGACCACTAATAAGTAGTTATTTAGCTGATTATTAGTAAGCAAATATTCATAACTGAAAACAATAGTAGTGAAAAGTACTTACTGAGGTCATTACTAGCAAGTACTTATTGAGGTTTTCAGAATAATGACAATTGTAATGACAACTACTTACCAGGTAACATATGCAATAACTACGACCTATTACCAAAATTCAAAAAGTTTTTCCTGGGTACGTATTTATTATTATCTTTTTATTATTAGTTTTAAAATTTTCTTTCAACTAAATAAGTTCTAAACCTGGTTTTGAAAAAGTCAAATAATCGACCTCCCTAATATATACCTATTAGGATCCAAGATTAATATTAAACAAATGACAATTCTTTTAAAAAAAGAATTTAAAGGATAAAATTTAAATTTTACTTACAAGGTGTCGAATCTATAACTTACAAGTCCTTGAAAAGGGGATATATCGCTATTTTGCTGCAACGTCGTCATAAATCCAAAAAAATACATTTCGAAATAAACGTGCTTGAAGTTTTTAATTTTCTTGCACTTGTAGAAAAAATTAATACACATTCTCTTGAAACGGGACAAGTAAAAAAGATATAACGATAAATTTAATACACGTAACTAACTCCAAAATTTAATTTTTTGAGTTTTAATGACGTTTTTAGTTCTTTAAATTTAAGTTTTATATTTTTAATTTCGGCTTTTGCTTATATATTTCTTATGTATCGACAACTTTAATAAAAACTACCATTGATATATCTTATTTAGTACACTCATTCTTTGCTTTATTTAACTACAAAAAATTTAATGTTGAAAAGTTGGTCTTATAATGTCGACAATAAGGAAACACCCCTGAACTTAACAGAGACGCTATTCGTTCTTGTAGGTATTGAACATTTTTTGCTTAATGATTTGTCTTCCTATCCTCGAAAGAACATTATGTTATAATCAAGTAGACAGGTATTACTAAAATTTATAATAAATTCGCAAAACAAAATTTAAAAAAGCCATGCTCATCAAATTAATGTTTTTTTTTTTAAATTGTGTAAAGTTTTTTTTATTCTATTTTTTTTTTAACAAAACAATGAATTTTACTATTCACATACCACATCTATAATTGTTTTTATTTCCAAAAATCTAATGAATTATTTGTTATTTTAAGTTCTTCAAACAATTAAAACCAAAAAAGTTAAAAAACTCACTTTTCAAGATTCTTCAATTTATTAAATGCTTTTAACTGAACTCAACTGAACGTTGACACGCCAACGTTGCGATCGAATAAAAAAACGTCTAAACGTTTGGTAATGATGTGCTACTTGACAGGTCGGTGTTGTACAATTAACTATTTATAAGTTATGTATATTATTAATACATGTTTAATAGCAACTTATCATATTTTATTATTAGAAAATATATTCAGAACTTATTAATATATCAGTCGGTTGGATGGATACTGTGACTGACTGCTTTTTATTCCCTCCACAACTAGTTGTAAAAAGGGTATACTCATTTTATCATTCAGTGGAAAACTTTTTTAACATCCATCTAAGATCCCATAAAGAATGTATATACTAGGTTCTTGAGTAATTTTAAGTCGATTTAGCAATGTCCGTCTGTCTGTTCGATTGTCTCTCCATTTGTCCTTCTGTTGAAAATACACCCACTTTTGGAAAACTCAAGAGAAAAGAACTATATTGGTGTCAAGTTGTTTCTAAGCAGCTAAGGATTCAAATCCAGCAAAATCGGCTTAGTAGGATGAGAGTTATGAATCCAACAAACGCTTAAGTACGCGTAAAGCCGTAACAAATAGCGCTATTGTAATAAAATGTTGGTCTGTCACAGTTTTATATCACTAGAAATAACGCTGTTAAATTTCGTAAAGATCGGTCCATAATTTACAATAAGTCCCATATAAAGCCTACACCTCAAATATTCTAACTGTCGGTGGAGGGAAGGGCATTCATTTAATCGGGCTTTATCTTTGATCGGTTAATCGCTCAATTAATTAACCGACGTTTTGGTTCAATCGGTTAATAATCGGTTAATCTTGTTATTGATCGGTTAACCGATTAATAATTTTTTTTTTATAAATTCAGTAATTTCAATAAATAAATATACATTAATTACACTGTACAACAAATTGAAATTTTATTCAAAATAACAATGTTCGGGCAACTGATTCATATGGAGGGGTCTAAAAAAAAAATATACGTGTATCGGCGTTTTAAAAGTTTACATCTGAAACTTATTTTACTATTTTAAGTTGCACCCTTGTGTAGTAAAAAAAACGTAGAAAAACGTGTATACTTAGGTTTTTGGTATATAGTGTCTTAAGACGACTTTTCTGAACATTACAATCAACATTTTGTTGGCATTCTTTAACCCTCTGACTCTTCTGAAAATGGGACTTTTTGCAATTTTTTTTTGAAAAAGTAAAAACCACAATTAAAACAGGGATGTATGTAGTTAAAATATTTTGAGAAAATATTAGTCATGAAATTCTTCTATAGGTCTAGAAATTAGCAAAAAATTTAAAGTAGTTTAAGGGTTAATTATATCTATTTAATTTTTTAAAGCTGAAATTCAAAAGTTCATCTTAAGAAGTATAGAGAAAAAAATTGGTTTATATTTAAACCAAAGCATTAAGCCATTGTAACAATTTTGACAGCAATGCTTAGGGAAAAACTTCCAATTCAAAATAAATTTCAAAGATGTCTTTTAATTTGCTATTGAATAAATTTACTCTATCTTCAGGTATAATATATTTGCCGCAGACGTAACAAAACAGGTTGTATTTTTCGGAACAATTAGACATTTTGTAAACCCTTAAAAATTTTCTATGATTTTTTTTTTCCAAAATTCTTACTTATTAAATCACTCTAATTTTACTTTGAAAGCAGACTGCGTTTTTAAAGCGTCAAAACTTGTGCAGATAACGGAAGAGTTTAGAGCAGAATATTTTTCACTTTTGTTTTTTATTTGATTCTTAGTTTTGGTTTTGGTGTAACATAATATTTCTGCGATATTATTTTGCCATATTGGCAAAAGTATATAATTAACCCTTAAACAGCCTTTTAAGTTTTTGCTTATTTCTGGTATTAACGTTCAATTTTCGACTTAAGTGCGTTAGGAGACCTATACAAGAATTTCATGACAAACATTTTTGCGAAGTATTTCAACTACATGCAACCGGGAATGTAAGAAAGAAAAATTCACTGTTTATTGTTGTGGCTTTGTTGAAGCTTTGATATTGTTACAAGTAAGACCTGAGTGTTTAAAATTCTTATTCACTTATGGTCTTACTTGTATAATATTTTTAGCTTTTCTAAAGTATTTGGAAAAAGTTTCCTGACGAGCTGGCCTAAGCAACCAGCAAAATGCGCATAGAAACTTTCCCACAACAATAAATTTCAGTGTTTCATAAATAAAGATTGGGATTATTAGCACATCATTAACAAATGAATTAATTAATAATAAACATTTAATTCCCGAAAATAATTTTTGATACATACATCCCTGTTTTAAGGGCGATTTTTGCTTTTTTACAAAAAATCTTGCAAAATGACCCATTTTCAGAAGGGGTAGATGGTTAATGCATGCCAGCAAAATGTTGCCTGTAATGATCCGAATAAATCATCTGAAGACACTTTATCCCAAAGACCTAATTATCACACGACTTTCTACGTTTTTTTTTACTACACAAGGGTGCAACTTTAAATAGGCCGTTAAATGAGTTTCAGATATTAACTTTTAAAACGCCAATACACGTATACCTTTAATTGTCCCCTCTTCAAGAATCAGTTGGCAGAACATTGTTATCTTTTTGTGTGCTGGACAGTGTTGTTTATTATTTGGAGTTTATCAGTAAAAAAAACAGTAACATAACAAACAAAACAATTCTGGAACTAAAACGAGCAAACAAAAACATAATTCATAAATATGTAATACATATTTTTTAATTAATACTTAAAAATTATGTATTAATTAAGAAACAGACTGTGAGATAATTTTATTAGTTATTTCAATAGTTTAAGGTGATCTTATAAAATAATCTTTTTGGTTTAAATTTAAGCGATTCTTTTCTTTAGTTTTGATAAAACTTGACTTGTAAAAATTCTTACCCTTATCGTAGTTGTTCGAGAACTCAAAAGCTACCCATAATACAGAATTTCTAATTCCTCAGTCCTTTTCCTGGATTCTCTAAACATATAAAATCTTCTATTATGCCATTAGAGTCATGTTAAAATTTTTTTAAATTTTGTACACTTCTTATTATTTCGATTAATTCTGTAAAAAGATTGATATGAGAAGAGATGAGAAGAAACAAATAACTAAACACAGAAATATAAAAAGTACGTGAAACAAAAAGCTGTTGACAGCAAACACTTATTTAAAATAAAGATCACTGAACACCTTCTTTGTTTGTACGAAAAAGTATTTTCTAAATACATACCTTATGTATATGAGACGAAACAAATAATTTAAAACATAAAGAATATGTTTTTAAACTACAAATAAATTAAAAAATTTTTTACATTGGTTAATCGGTTAATCGACTGAAATTAACCGGTTAAATCGTTAATCGAAAATAGCCAATTCTAAATTAACCGATTAGTTCATGGGATAGTAACTAATCGGTAAACCGATGAACGATTGAATGCCCTAGTGGAGGGTATAAAATATTCGGCACTGCCGAATATAGCCCTCTAACTTGTTGTGTTTATGTATTCGTATGCGTATATTTTTTAAGATTTCGGTTTTATTGATGTATTTTATTTCATTTGCGTTTTTATTTTACATTTGTTTAATACGCAATTTTGTTTTTATTTTTATTTTGAAAAATACTTTGCCATAGAATAAAGCGCTAAAAAATAAAGTTTTTTAATTCAAAAATATAGGTTTTTACCATTTTAATTAATTTTATGTCCTATACGATAAAAGTTGCCTGTGTTGCCAGAAATAGTAAATAAATTCTTACGGCTTTTTGTTGTCTTCGCTAAAGGTGCCCGTAGACGACATGTTTTTTACATCTGACTTGTCAACTTTTCAAGTCATATGTAATTGTAAATGTCTGTCAAAATTGCTGTTTTACAGAAGGTTAATAAGATTTGGTCACAAGCGTACATGTAATTTGCTTCTGACATTGTCTATGTCTTTTCTCTGTAGTTATGGAATAAACCAAAGTAGTTCTTGGTTTCAAAATAGCGATCTGCTGCCACAACAATTTTTATTTTCGCCGTAAAAAAGTTCAGCCATCTTAACATTTTTTTCTTTAAATTCGAAGATACCAATTTAGGGTATTATAATGAATCGTTTCTAATTTCTATTCAATGGTGAAATGTATATACATATATCGGTATTGTAAAATATTTACTTAAGCCGGCTAATGATTCCGTCAACAATGCACCGTCGCTTCCGATTTCTTCCCGGCATAGATTTCTGACACAGCTGATGTCAGATGGTTTGTCAGAAGAAAATAGAGCACGCTCTAATTGAAATTTTGTCAGATGACTTTGCGTCTGACTTTTACAGATGCAATGTTTTAAAGGGAACACACGACATGAATGTATTTTGCAGTCAGATGTAAAAAACATGTCGTGTACATGCAACTTAAAATAGTAGAGTAGATCAAATCGGTAAATTGGCGTTTTTACACTAGAAAATGCGACAAAACAGAAGTCATTCACATTTTTTGAGGGTCGTCTGGATGGACAGTGTGATTTACCGCTTAATCTTTGTGTATAATTTGATATTTGTAAAGCGTGTTTTGTTTTTCTTTGGATTTTTTTATTTAATTTAAAATATTTGGAGGGATATTTGCATGTTTTTTGTTAAGAATTTTATGTTTGTACGCAGTTTTGTTTTTTATTATATTGAGAAGGAGACATAAGATTTAAAATTAATTTAATCTTAAGATTGGGGTTTTAAAGATATTAAACGACATAAAAGATTTAATACCCTTCTTAAAAATAAAATTACGTTTGCTTAACATTTATAAATTATTCATCAATTTAAAAAAAACTTTTATCGATTTTTATAATTTTTATATCCTACACGAGCTGCATATGTATGTGCCTGTGTTGCCACAAATAGGAAAAATGCGTATATGTTTTAATTTTTTTTTTCGCTAAAATAGTAAAAGAGATGAATTGGAGGTATTTCTCCATTTTTATTGTTGTCTAAGGAAAACTTGCAAAAAAACATTTGAACTCAAAAATCAAGGAAATAAGGTTTCACACATGTTATCTCGGCTTTATGTGGTAAGACGATTTTGTATGGCAATGAAAAATGGATACATTACGCACAGAAAAAATTATTAAATTTCTCCAATCACCAAATTTGTTCTAAATTCATAATATCAAGCAAACAAGTTGTTGATTTTTCACCTATTACCAAAATGATTATATTGATTACTAAAAATTTTAAAATTTTGAGAAAATATTTTCAATAAATGATATTTTTAATTTTAATTAAAAAAGTGATCAAAAAACTTTGCCATTTCAAACAATGTGTTAATTTATTTAAATAAATATTGACAATTCCCAACAACAATTCTACATGTTTAAATAATTTTATTTTAAACGAAAAAACTCAATTAAGATTTTTTGTTATTTAATAAAAATTTTAATTGAAAATTTATTTCAAAACAACTAAAATATTAATTAAATCAAAATTAAATTTTTAATTTTCTTTAAACTAAAAAAATAGTTGATTCAATTATCATATTAATTAAATTTAAATACTTTATAAAACATTTTTTTAATTGATAAAAACACTTTTTTCTGTGCGATAAGCCGAAGTACATTTTATTTAAAGCTCGGCTAACGAGCTAAATATCTATGTGCTTGGCAAGATAAGTACGGCTTTACCTACTTCCATAGTCAGGCCCTACGACGACATGAAGCCTGTACCTAAACAATTGATTGGCCGAAAAATATCTGAAATATGTTATGATACATAAGGCGGTAATCTAATATGACAACGCTCGGCCACATGCTGCAGGTCAAGTTTAAAACTTTTTGGAAGATAGTTGTTGGGGGTATTGCTGCTCCAAATAGTCCAAATATTGCGCCTTCCGACTGCCACTTCTTACGAATAATGCAAAACGCTTGCACTGAAACAAGCTTTAAATTTGAAACGCGTTTTCAGAATTGGCTTGACTCGTTCTTGTCCTTAAAAAATGAGCAGTTATTTTGGCGCGGCATTTGCCAAAAGATGGGAAAGTTCCCTTTTGTACCAATGCTTCACAAATAACGTTGAAATTTCGCCAAAGATTCCGCATTTTTAAGTATTGCAACAAACATATAATCAAAACAAACACTCTGCTGCAATTTTTCCGTTTTTTTATGTCTCCCACTGTGCAGCGTATGTGTCAATAACGTCATGTATTTGAATGTTAAGCCAGATGAGTAAATGAATTGCGTTTAAGTAGCAATATTGACATTATTATGAGTAGCGGAAAAAATAAATCTTTATATATTATAATTTATGTGAGTAAATATTTATATCTAATAAATCTCTCGTATACAATAATTAGACAACAAAGAGCAAGAAAAAAAATATTAAAACAAATGACAGTTTTATGGTAAGAAAGCTAAACATTTTTAAACTTATTTCTATTTTAAAAGTATTACCTAATAATTAAATAAAAAAGGGGGAAAAATATAAAGTTAAAACAGTAGTCAACGTACCTAAGGCCCAACTATAATATGCATAAGCTTGCTTAAGCTACTGTCAAAAATTAACAAAAAGCCTCTCAAATGCATTTAAAAAATAAAAACAAAATCAAGAAATATCTGATTCCGTACGGAAAGTGCGATCAGTTTCGCTCTTTGCTTAAGCAAATTACATAAAATTTAACAAAAAGTTTTCTGAATCACATGTATTCATAAATTTTCTTAAGCCAACTTAAGCATATTATAGCTGAGCCTTTAAAGTATTGACGAACAAAATGGATTTTATAGATATAAAAAAAATTATTAAATTAAAATGGATAAATTATACTGAGAACGTTTAAACGGATTCAAATGCCGCCATTGTCAAACTTTGTTTATATGTGTCAAATACATTTACACAAATAAATACAAAAAACTTAAGCAACATACTTTATTTATTTGTTTTGGCAGCACTTGGCTCAAGTCTATACAAAACAAAAGACTTAAGCAACAAATGTTTTATGTTATTTCTACATTTAAAAAAATTGTAATATATTGAATATAAACAAAAATCCCTTTACTCTAGAAATTACTTTCAAAATATATTTTACTGCACTTACAAGCATACAAAGATCGATATTTCCCATATAACATTATTTTTTTTTTATCCAGAAAGATTATTATGCTAAACATGTTTTTAATGAATTTACAAACATTTATTTTTATTTTATTTTCTATGTACTACAATTTCATATGATATGAATTGAACTCTGAAATAAAGGCAAACAAATGTAAATAGTTTACAAAAATAAATACAAAAAATCAAGGTTAGTTTTAATAAAAAAAAAAATTAAACAGAAAATGTGCAATCAGAAGGTTAGTTATTCAAGTCAAATCCTCTTTTTGGCTGCATTTAATTCATGATTTCTTTAAAAAAAATCCATTGACGAATTTTCAACTGTTTAACGGTTTGATTTTAAGGTACAATGGCTTGTATTTTTTATAAATGGTTATATGTCACTCAATGTTTTCTTGTTCATGTCTAATGCAGACTTTATCGAACTTAAAATTACGCATTTAAACGTGGTCGCCCTACTCATTTGTCATTTTGTGTGTTTTACAGTTTGTCTGCTTGACCAGTTGAAATAGTTTTAAAACCTTGAAAACATTTAAGTGTTTGTGCTAATTTGGCGAAATGTTATGTCCATGGTTTTTAAAATGGTTATATGGTCTTAATATCATTTTACCTTTAGTATAGATATCGCACTTGTTCAATAATAGTGGATTAACTCAAAATGTTCATTTTTGCACTTTTTGGAAAAAATATCGACATGTAATATTCATATCTAACCGCTGTAAAAATATCGTGCTATTTTGTCAATTTTTTGGTAATGAAAAGGTTGGCTTAAAAATTCTTTTTCATATGCCTTTAATGTAAAATTAAAAATAGTTTTGCTTCTACTGATAACACTACGTGACGGCTTTTTGACTAAATGAATCTAATACCTAATCTTAATGTAAAATTGTCCGCTGAATCCGAAAATGAAGTCATAATTGTCAAAAGTAGAACAGTTTTCGAGATATTCCGAAAAACCGTTATTTGTGTTTTTAGAAAAGATGATGTCACTTAAATGCAAATATTTTCATTAAAATTTTTGTGAAATTTTAAATTTGGTCCACTGTAAGTCAGTCATTTCTTGACCAATATTTACAAACGACTTGTGTTTGTTTTGGTAATTTTTTTATCTCTAAAGAAAAAATAAAAACAAAAAAAACAGCCATTGAATATTTTCGAAGATATATTTATGAAAGTGACATCATCTTTTTTAAAAATGCAAAAAGCGGTAATATATCGCGAAAACTGTTCTACTTTTGACCATTTTGACTTCATATTCGGATTCAGCGTAAAATTTTACATAAGCTGTCAGATTCATTTGGTCACGACTTTGTTGAAAATTTGTGACACAGTGTAATTTTTATATTTTGAGCTAAAACAGTATTGTTGAACATGTGCGATATAATAATTTTTGGACTTGATCTACTAAATGCCTTTAACAAAATTGCTATACATTTTTGTCAACTTTTGCTGACATAGTGAATTCTACTAGCCATTTAGTGCACTCGAATTCAGCAGTGTCACTAGTCACTAGAGTGGGTATGCTAACACTCTCTCTCTACACTCAAAGCATTATGTAGCTAAATTCAACAGTAATTCATTTAAAACAACAAAATTATGGGAACTTCTCGAAGCGATAGGTATTCCGCCAAAACTAACGAACCTCATAAAAACCCAATACGAGGCTTCCAATGTAGAGTCGGAACCATTTTCCTCGAAATCTGGTGTGAGACGTGGATGTCTACTATCTCCCATGCCTTTCCACCCAGTGACTGACAAAGTACTCAGTGATACGTTTGCAGATAAACATCGTGGAATCCAATGGACTCTTAATATCCACTTCGAGGATTTTTACTTTCTACAAAACATTTAAATCAAAACAATATGAATTAGTAGCCCACTCAGCGACTGTTGGTATAAACATCAATTTATCTACAACCAAAGCGTTAAGAGCGCGTGCAACGAATAATAACTCGTTTTCTATTGGTCAAGAACTAGTGGAATTCGTCGATAAATTCAGTTAACTTGGAAGTATGGTTGCGAAAGAAGAAAGTGCAAAAGTAGATATATTGTCCAGAATTGGGAAGGCAAATAGCGCATTCTTCCTATGGAAATCTATATTATTATCAACGGAAACGAGAGTCAACATTTTTAAATCAAATGTATTGTCAGTACTGCTTTATAGCTGCGAGACATGGCTGGCAACAGATGTCCTCATATCTAGGCATACGGTATATATTGAGAATATGGTACCCAATGTGATAATCAATGACAATTTATATAGGAAATGTCACAATTATGAAAAAAAGAAAATGGAAGTGGATCGGACATACCCTAAGAAAGGATACAGGGAAATATGCCGACAGGCGCTAGAATGAAATCCGCAAGGACTAGAAAAAGAGGTCGACCAAAAACCACCTGGAAGAAGTGTCTGCAGAAAGATATACAGAAGAGCGGAATATCGTGGAACGAGATTAAATCGAAGTCATTCGACAGAAGAAGCTGGGGAAATTTTGCAGATGCCCTATGCTCCGATAGGAGTTAAGCGGATGGAAGAAATGAAATTTATTTAAAAAAACGAATCACCTACATTTAAAATAAATTCATAATATCAAGCAAACAAATTGTTGATTTTGCACCTATTACTAAAATGATTATATTGATTTCTAAAAATTAACAAATTTTGAATTTTTTTTTCAATAAATGATATTTTTAATTTCAATTAAAAAAATTATTAAAAAACTTTGCATTTTCAAACAATGTATTAATTTATTTAATTAAATATTGACAATTCCCAACAACAATTCTACAAGTTTAAATTATTTTATCTTAAACGAATATTATCAATCATTATTTTTTGATATTTAATTAATTAATTTTATTAAAAATTTATTTCAAAAAAACTAAAATGTTATTTAAATCAAAATTATGTTTTTAATTTTCTTTCAGCTAAAAAAATAATTGATTCAATTATCACACTTATTAAATTTAAATACTTTTTAAACAATTTTTTTAGTTGATAAAAAACTTTTTTCTGTGTTAATTAAAAAAAATTTTTTTTAACAACATATTCCGTAAAATTTAATAGTTGTTACTCTTAAAAAATATATTTTAACCGACAAAAAATCAAACTTAATAACAATAAAAGTACGGAAAAACATTATTTTTTGGTAGTTTGTTTTTGAATAACAAACATAAATGTTAAAAAAAAGTTATTCGTAAGATTAATTAAAATTGTTATTGATAATTTTCATGTAAAAATTCCTTTCTTCATAAAAATAATTTAATGCAAATTAAATTCAATGAACTTAAGCCTAATTAAAATATCTAAATTTGGATTAAAAACCATTAACAGTTCAATAAAATAACCACAATACTAATTATTGTTAACAGCTAAGGCACGAGCTATGTTTACATTTGTCCTTCAAGTGGTGCTGAAAAAGGTCAACTAGAAAAAAGAAAGACAAAAACAAGAAAATCAAAAAAATGTACTTTGGACTTCAAGAAGAATTCTTGACAAGAGTACGAAAAAACAGAAGTAAGGAAAAACATGTGAGATCAATTAAAAATGGATAATCATTCAAAAAGCAAATTTCGATCTACCAAAGGTTAAAATACAATTTGGTTTAAGGATTGATGTTTGACTACTGACGTCAGCAGTCATCGATGGCTGCGAGTGTAAGACGGCAAATCCCTTTGAGAAGACCTAGTGGTTGAGGTCGAAACATGTCAGGGTAACCAGCCGCCTGGGTTCGAATCACACGCCAGACAGCCTGGCTTCGAATCCCAGGTCAGTCAAGAATGAAAATTATCAATAACAATTTTAATTAATCTTCCATGTTGTAAAAATTCCTTTCTTCATAAAAATAATTTAATGCAAATTAAATTCAATGAACTTAAGCCTAATTAAAATATCTAAATTTGGATTAAAAATTTTCAAATTTTGAAAAAATATTTTCAATAAATAATATTTTTAATTTTAATTAAAAAAGTGATCAAAAAACTTTGCCATTTCAAACAATGTGTTAATTTATTTAAATAAATATTGACAATTCCCAACAACAATTCTATTAAATTATTTTATTTTAAACTAAAAACGTCAATTAAGATTTTTTGTTATTTAATTAATATATTAATTGAAAATTTATTTCAAAACAATTAAAATGTTAATTTAATCAATATTAAATTTTTAATTTTCTTTTAACAAAAAAAAATAATTGATTCAATTATCACATTAATTAAATTTAATTTTTAAACCATTGTTTTAATTGATAAAACACTTTTTTCTGTGTATTTTTCTTTAGTGTGGATTTGCCTTTTTAGGATTGTATTGATCTATTGTTTAGCTGTTAGCGTGAAAACTATACCTAAAGCTTGTACATATTAGGCTTAAAGTTGACCGATTTAAAAAAAATTATGATCGACTTATACCACGGGAACCATGTTTTTAACCGCTTTACAGCAAAGAAAATTTCCAAGGCCCGGCTTCTAAGCAGGAGTTACTTCTCTGTGATATCCAAGATTAGGTTAACTAATTTCAAGCCACATTTCAGCTATTATTATTATTATTATCCCTTACATGTGCCATAAACTCTTCTTTTATACAAAATTATAAAGCGCCAATATTAAAAACTCAACCGTTACTGCTAAGCATTTTGTAATACTTTCGGCAACAATAAATATTCAATTGAAGTCCAATTGTAGCTGTTCTTCTTGTTTTATGGCTGATTAAAATGACACACTAAAGCCAATTGTGCAAAATTTTTCTGAGAACTAGGGTTAAATTTAACCCTAGTCCTTATACCCAACTTTTACTACGAGAGCGTATACCCAAGTACAGGTGTGGCCAGTATAAATTTTTTCCGTTTTTCTTTATATTTTCGATGAAAAATTATCTTTTTAATGAAATTTTATAGCTGAATATATTTTCGAAAATTTTAAGTAGTCAAAGGAATACTATATGATCGGGATAACGTTAAAACCCTACTTTCTCAGCAACCTAAAAACCGGCCCATATGTTTGCAGCCTTCAAGAAATTCGTGTGTGTGCGACACTTGCAATAAGGGGGAAAGATTTTGGATAAGTCAAGTTATAATAAATAATTATTATAAAATTAATGTTATTTTTATTATAATCTGAAAATAAAAACATATATTAACAATATTAATATAAAAACATTCTTTGATTATGTAGTCAATGCATAAATTTGCATTAAAATTGCACCAAGTACGCCAGTACTTGGGTATACGTTCTTGGGGGTCTCGACTTTGGAGGCTCATAGCTTCTCAATGCCTTGACCTAGGACAGTGGCTTAGTTGTCAATCGTCGCAGATTTGTTCCATCTTCCTAGATCTGGAGTTTCAGCAAAAATCCTTAAGCGGCTAAGGAGGTATATTACTACATACTGGCCACACCTGTTTCCGGGTATAAGGACTAGGGTTAAACCGGCTCAAACTTTTGTAAAGACTACTTGAAATGGGGCCACAACTAACCCTATCTCACGTGCCATTAAAAAATATGGATACACTCACAATATTATGTACGTAAAAATAACTGCAATTGTAATATAAAATAAATGAATATTCAGTTAAAGACCGGTCTACTTATTTTTCATTTATTTTTAACGAAAAGTTCATTAAATTTTTACTGTCAAAAATTCAACAGCGAATTCCGTAAAAACAAATGATTGTTCAGTTATTTTATATAATTCAGTAATTTTATATAATACAGGTTTAACTCCAATTTCTAAAAAATACTAGATACCTGTCCACCTGTTTTTCTAATGAGAGAGAGAATACAGTAATCCCTTGATTTACGTCGCCTCGATTAACGTTGTTTCGGTGTGCGTCGCCAAATTTTTTGTGACTTCTTAATTTAATTTGCGTCGCCATTCGTTTTGCTTCTTCAGATTTTTTGTGGCTTTTAATCTCGATTTGCGTCGCCATTCGATTTACGTCGCCTTATTGCATATGTTTTATAAGCAAAAAGCGGGGAATCACAGTTTTTGGTTGAAATTTTCTTTTGAGGTTTTTCATGCGTGTGTAGCTATTCCTATCTATACATGAAACATTTTTCTTTTGCTTGTCAAACACAACGGACAAAAATATAAGCTCAAAAATCCATAATACGTAGTGGAAAGGGTATTATACGTTTGTGATAATGCTTGTAACACTTTAAGATTTTGGCACTAGACCCTGCTTTTAGTATACCGATCGACTAAGAATCACTTTTTCAAACGATCTAACGATACCCTTCCGTTCGGCTGGCTTGCAGGCTGTCAATGGAAACGTTGTACGCAAATTACATTTTGGAGATAATTTCATGAAATTTGGTATACATGCCTATTGAAAATGGTGAGTATCGGTTCTAAATTAGCCCCCACACAACCAACATATTTGAACAACGTTCCCATACAAATACTATAAATAAAATATCTTTTTTATAAATGTTGGTATTGCTACAAAATTTAGCAAAAAACGATAGCTTCTATTACATGGCAAAAAGTGGTGCTTGTAGATCCAAAATAAACTATATGTCTTCCATATAAACCCCCTTATCTAAAATCATTTAAACTAATCTCATACAGATGAATATATCTAAATAATATTTGGCATATTTTACATGAATCTTAACCTCATAACATAATTTTTTCTTGCGGGTCCATGATTGCTTGCGGGTCCCAAATAGGGGCAACTTTTAAAAATTTGTTTTTAAATATACTTTTTTACTTGTTTAATTCTGTAAATGTTTTGTAATTTGTTTATTTATACCTTACTTTAGACGTAATTTTTAAGTTTTTAATAAAGGTACCTTTTATAGAACACTAGCTTAACCCGGTGCGCTTCGCTACACTGGCAAAAAAAAAAAATAAGAAAAAAATTACAGTATTTGTTTTTGTGATATAATTTATTTATTTACATACGTATTGCATTTAAAATTTTTTTTTTAAATATACTTTTAACAAAAAAATTAATTTTATCTATATATATATTAATTTATATTGTCAAAAGCAGCTAACTTAATTAAATAATTCTTATTATGTATGATTATTGTTATGCTTTATGATATACAATATTTTTGGTCTTCCCTTCAAGGGCGTAAACAAATAAATTTTTAGGGGTTCCTACACGTGAGCATGCAACGTAAAGTTATCCATGAGAAAAACATGGGTTTGATAACCACGTTTGAAGACTCTCCCTTTAATAGTTCTTCAGTTGAGCGATATTTAATGTATGCATCCTATGGGAGGTATTTCCCCCCCTGCGCCTACCCGCTTTATTTTTATTTTCAAAAGTGTAGTATACCATAAGAGCGACTTCTAGAAAATTTGAACATTCTCACTATTACAGTTCTTAAGATATGCGATGTTAAACATTGGCGTCCTATGGGGTATTCCTATACCCCCGCTGCTATTTTATTTCAATTCCGGGGCTCAGAAGATCCTACTACAAAAAGTTCAGCAAAATGCGTGCAGCGGCTCTTAAGATATGCGATAATTAATATTGGCATCCTATGGGGGGTACCAATTCCCCTGCCCCTATCGAAAAAATAAGTAGCCTATTTTATTTTTAGGGCTCACGTGATGTTACTGTACAAATTTCAGGAAAATCGGTTCAGTAGTTTCGGAGTCTATAAAGCGACAAACAAACATACAAACATACAAACATAATTCATTTTTATATACATATATAGATATTGAGCATTCGATTTACGTTGTTTCGATGTACGTCTTCATTTTCCGTCGTCATACCCGATATGATATTCGCAATTATTTTACTTTTAAAATTTTATGTATTAAGCTAAATAATTTTAACAAATAGAATAAAATTTCTCATATTTTTACACAAAAGAAGCAAATCGTTTTGTACTTTTACTTTTTGCCACAGCTCTAAAATAGATAACTGAAAATTCATTTTTTGGTAGTTAAATTATATAAAATAACTAAAAATTTATTTGTTTTTACGGAATTCGTCGGTTATTTTTTTTTATGGAATTCGCGGTAACTTTTCGTTAAAATTAAATGCAAAATAAGTAGATCTAGTTTTAAGTAAATTTATAGTTGTTTAAAATTTCATTTTCATTTAATTATACACACATAATACTTTTACTTAATCAACAGACAATATTAAATGCAACCGAGAATCCGTATTGATGTGCACTTAGTTTTTTGAATGAATGTTAGAATCAGTTAAAAATGTAATTGCTTGGAATTTTAAATGTTTATTAATTTAAAAACGACTGAACGGAATACTTCTTGAATAACCTACAGTCCGTTACTGTAATAATATTGTGAGTGTATGTATATATAGGATATATTTCCCGGCTTGCATTTTCAATTGTATACGAGTCTGTTGGGCATCTTATAAAGAGCGTTTTTTATCGTCGACTAGAGCATTTTTTAATCGTAGAAGATTCCTCGCACGGCAGAAACTGTTACACAAGCTAATTTCTCTGTGAGATACTTCCACAATCGTATATGCAATCTTTTAAGAATGGTGTAAACTGTGATATCGATTTACTTGAATACCTGTCCTACGACTTAACTTCACGGTGAATCTCAAACACTTGGTGTGTTAATATTAAGCACTAACCGAATGCCCTGTGAGAGTGAATGATCATTTTCAAACACAGGTAGCAATTTGAGTGCATGATTCACCAAAAATTATACAGCCACCCCTTGTTAGGGGCCGCAGTTTCTATCGACAACAGCACCTAGGGATCCCTCCTCGAACCGAACTTTACCGCAGGGTAAACATCCGTCCTCAACTGGACGCCATGCTACCCGTGACTTTGGGTTTAAATCACAACTACTTCGTGCTTCCCACTAGTATCTTCTCGACAAAAAGGCTTCTCTTTGTTGAACCATTTTGTGAATTCATGCCTTGAAAAAGCTACTCACTCCCCCATCGGACGGTGACAAACTTACTGAAGAGCAACCCTCTAACAAAAAAGCAATGCTTTCACAAAAACAAAAATCCTGAAAGACAGGAGGCATTTCTCGCAAAAAGCATACTAATGGAGACATCACCAAAAGTCAGACCGGTTCTTGCACTCACCGGGGGCTACTGATTCCAGTGACATCGTCAGTTAATTACGGAGGTACCACACTTCAAACCCAATGAAGTCCATAAGATCCCAAGGAGCTCTGTCTTTTGAATGTTTGGTGCATTTCAGGTAGCATCCACCTGAATTTAAAATGTGTGAGATTCCGAAGAATGTCATTAAATTCGAACTTGATAAATATTTATCCAAGCCATTTTTCTCCAGTGGATGTAGCACCAAGAGGTATGGACCTTGAGGAACTTTAACTACGCCCCCTAAGAAACGTAGCACATTCTCCGGGGGAGATGTGTGTAAAGATTATCTAACGAGTCTTTCAAAAGGCATATCAAGAATCGTAAGAGACTCATGAAGAGATTATCTTACAACTCGTCAAATGCTCAGACGTGTAACTGAGATAAAAGCTTCATTTTTTTCATGTCAAAATTTATACAAAGCAATCCTTTAGAACACGAATTCAATACCAGCCGGTTGGAAAATCTTATTTGATAGATCGCAAGGTCGGTTTGTTTAATTTGGATTCATAGCGGCCAGATTTGACGATTTATCGTCATTTTGACGATTTTAAGGTATAAAAATGGTCTATTGACAATAGGACGATTAATACCCTAAATTTGACGATTTTTCAGATGACAAATTTTGTTCAAATTTACAAATGTTTTTTATATAATTTCACATTTTATTTTAGCTTCTTTGATAATTTGATTTATCTGCATTATTTGATTGGCATGTCTTAGCTGTTTTTCATATAAAATACGATTTGTTTAGCACGATGCATATTTTTTAAGAATTCTATTTGATCAATTAGTACTGCTTTATTACATGGATTTTACAACCACTCTCTTTAGTCTGCGTTCACATTATGAAACTTTTTTTCAGAGTCTGATTTTATTGTTGTTTACCAGACTTTTGACGTGAAAATAGGTGTTTGATATTTATTGATTTTAGTTTATTTCAATACTTTTCTCATGAATGCCAATACTTTTGGAAAATTTTTGCTTGTGTTACTCATAAGTTTCTAAACGAAAATGTTTTACTTAATTTCAAATAAAGGCAGAATATATTAATGCTGGTTCACACTGTTCAAGTTTTGGCCGTCAAGTATTGAGCTTTTAGGAGAGAAGGGCAAATATAATACCATTAATTTTCCTCTCTCTCCTAAAAACTCAAGAATTGACGGCTAAGACTTGAACAGTGTGAACCAGCACTTACAATTTTACAACTTCAATTTATATAAATTTTGACAAACAGTGTATGTAAAAGACTATCAAGAAAATCTTAATCGTGTGGCTGCAACGTAATTGAAATTGTATTGGCAATATAATTTTCATGTTTAAAAAAAAAACGTTTTTTTAGGTACAATTAATATGATTCGTTTTGACAGAAAATGTATAAAAAGTTTTAAATAAAAAAGAGTGTTAATGTTTTTGTTATTGTTACTCGTCAGATCACCATCCAAAGATTCTGCAAAGAGTTGTATATTAAACAGAATCGTCTAACAAACAGGATACGCTGGTTGGGTTGTCAAAAATTTTTTTTTTATATTTTACAGTGTATTAATTGCTAGAAGTTTAAAAGAATTTCGGAAATTAATTAAAATTTTAAAAAATGTCAATATCATTCATAATTCTAACAATTCACATGATCATTTCGTGTGTCTACAAATATTGAGGGATGTCGCTAAAAAGACTTTGAGCCGGATTCTTAATCAAATGCTTTTCAGCTTTAACTACACAGAAAAAAGTGTTTTATCAATTAAAAAAAAGGTTTAAAAAGTATTTAAATTTAATAAATGTGATAATTGAATCAATTATTTTTTTAGTTGAATGAAAATTAAAAATTTAATTTTGATTTAATTGATATTTTAGTTGTTTTGAAAAAATTTTCAATTAAAATTTTAATTAAATAACAAAAAATCTTAATTGACTTTTTCCATTAAAAATAAAATAATTTAAACATGTAGAATTATTGTTGGTAACTGTCAATATTTATTTAAATAAATTAACACATTGTTTAAAATGGCAAAGTTTTTTGATCATTTTTTTTAATTAAAATTAAAAATATTATTTATTGAAAAAAAAACTATTGACAATTTTACAATTTTTAGTAATCAATAAAATCATTTTGGTAATAGGTGCAAAATCAACAAATTTCCTTGATGCTATGAATTTGGTATAAATTTGGTGATTGGAGCATAGATGCCAGATAAAATGTGTCGAAAATCGGCAAATTTTGCAAAACAAATCGTCAAAATCGTCAAATCGACTTACTTAAATCGTCAATGTAAAATAGCACTAAATTTTTTAAGTTTTTGAAAATGTTGAACTATTTTCCATTTCCATTTGTTTTGATTGAAATCAAATATATCATGCAGGTGTATTTAAGCTAAAAACTAAAAATCGTTAAAAATTAAACCTCTTTTCTTACTTTTATTGACTACAAATGCAGGTTTAACTCCTTTTACAGGCCAACTTAAATAAGAGTGAGAAGCGTTTTTTTAAATATGAAAAATTCAGGTTTTCAATTATCCACAATAGGAAACTATTTGAAAAATATTTTGGTAGTACAAATAAGCCAATTTTCGAACCTTGGCAACAAATGACTTGTATTGCGTAGGATGTCATATTTTCGAATTTGCTACAAAAGCTTAGAATCTATAATTAGAGACGCGACTCGAATAACATCTTTAATTATTCATAAAAAGTACGAAAATTGGTTATCACATGAACTGAGAGATATCGAACAACGATTTTATTCATCATAAATTCTCTTTCACTGCTAAAAAAATGTTTGTACACTAAAATATTTTTATTATGAACTGCTTGAAATGTTAACCAAATTAACGAAAGTATCAAAAAAGTTGTTAAAAAAAAGAAATAATACTAACAATTTTTGTAAATGTGTACAAAATTCGAAATTGGAAAAATCGTCAAATTTAGGGTATAAATCGTCAAATCGTCAATAGGCCATTTTTGGACCCCAATCTCGTCAAAATTAAGATAAATCGTCAAATCTGGCAGCCACGGATTGGAGAAATATAATCATTTTTTCTGTGTACATATTTAAATGAAGTAGAAGTAATAGCAAAGTTGCCTGTATTAAATGGCCCAAAGCTAAATTTAACACAATAATACGACACGAAACTAAGAAATAGAGAGAGAAACCAAAAATCTACAGGTTTTTGACCCGACTTAAATAAAACAAAAAAAAAAAAAAAAAAAAAAACTTTTTCCGATATCAATGATCCGCACGCTGCCAAACTAAACGGGTTTTTTTTTTATAAAATTAAATTATATGGTAACAACACATAATAAATTTAAATGATTTAGAAAATATTAATTAAAAAGATTAAAAGACAATTTAAGATTAGACAATTTTTTCTTTAAATTTACATAAATATACAGTAACTTAAAACAATTTAAACAAGAGTTTAATAAATAAACTTGTTCACCTTTTTTAAAACAATGGAAATAAGGGTGTAATAAATAACATGCACGAATTTGATACTTCTTTTTAACAAACAAGGGTGCCCTACCAGTAAAGCTAATTTGAATACGCTGATTATTTTTCGTGACAGTCATTTTTCGAAGTTAGCGCTCGTATTCGATATATTCGCAATTAAAAATTTTAATACTAATGTATCATTAAACGAAATTTTTTATACTCTTGGTATCATTGTTCTATTTAATTTAATCCAACTCTGTTTAATACAATTTGTCGCTATTTTTTTTTCGCAAAAAAGTTATTTTCCCGATTTTTTTTTTCTTAACTCTACTGAATACACTGTGTTACTGGTAAAGGTAATTCGAGTGGGCTTAATTCAAAGTTCGCGCTCGTACTTGCGATCACAAATTTTATAGAAACTGTAATTTCCTTTAATTCTAATTTTTTTTTTTGCAATTTTTTTGTTGTTTTTACTTTGCAATTAATGTAATATCAATAAAAAATGTCGCAACATGTTTTTTATAAATAAAAATTACAATAACGCTGCATTTACACATGAAAGTACTTTCATAAAATTTCTGTATTCGTATTATCAACACAAATTTCACAATAAAATAATAAAATTTCATGAAAATTTTCATGCAAGTGAAATTTCATTTTCAAAATGTCGTCAAAGAGCAAACTTCTATCAAAAATTTCTCTTGTTCTTCTTTTATTATTTGCTTATTTCAAGTTTCAGAGTTGCCGAGCCAATTATTCACGCCAAATTTCAGGCATTCGTTCAAAATAATATTTATTTTTATTAGTTTTCATGATATTTATAAATTTTAATTAGAATCATTGTGTTCTTAATATTTAGTTGAAAAAATATATAAAAATTTTTTATATATACGAAAAAAAAAAATTCAATTGGCAACACTGCTTAGTTATTGTCATTTACTTTCATGAAATCGCTTTCTTTAAATTTTTATTGAAGGCTGGCTGAAAGTTGGACTGAAAGTAGAAAAATGTATATGTGTTAGTGAAAAAGTGTGAGTGTATTGCGACTTTCAAGAAACTACTTTCATGTGTAAATGCCTAGTAAGGGTTTACATGTTAGCGCTTAAAAGTCTCGCAATCTGTACAAACTGTGCATTTTAACCCCTTAGCAAATGAACTGTCAAAAATTGCATGAGATTTAATTTATTCAAACTTCAGACAGATTTGTTAATGCTTCAAACAGATTTGTTAATGCTTAATCGTTTACAATGAAAAATTCTAGTGTTTATAAATAACAAACAATAAATTCTTGCAATAATTTGGGCAAATTAATCCTTTGGCTTTCTTTATGCGTTTTTAATAACAAACTTCACATTTTAATCACACATTTCAACTTTTATTTTTATATTTAAATTTTTTTTTTTAATTTATTTCGTTTCACACAAGCTGGCATTAATTGTTTAAAATTACACAAACAATAAAAAGTGTTTTCATGAAAAGGGTCTCGCAAATTTGCCCATTTGCATAAATTGCAATTTTAAGCGTTATCATGAAAGCCCTTAATAAAAAATATAATTATTCAGGTGAGCTAAGAAAAAAATATTTTTGGAAAAATGGCGAAAATAAATTTTTCTCAAAAAAAAAAAAAAAAGAATGAAAAATTTAAAAGAGTTGAATTGATTTAAATTGAGCAATAACCCCAAAGTATAAAACATTTTGTTATATGGTACATAAGTATTGCAAATTTTAATCGCGAATACGAGCGCTAACCTGAAAACCGGCTCTTACCATTGAATTAACCGTACTCGAATCAGCTTTACCAGTAGGGTTCCCAGCTTGTTAACAGTTGTAACTATCACAGAGTAATTTATTTAAAATCTTATAAAACACTATCTCTTTAAAAGGGTTGCGTAGTAGAGTACTACGTACAACATACATCTACTAAATAGTAATAATTAAGAAAGTATAGTCGTCAATCACCGCCTGATTATATCTTACAATGCATTATATACGGACAAAATATTTGGAGAGCATAATTTATATGGGACTTATGGGCAATCACGCAAAAATAAAATTATGATATGAGGTTTAGATTGATATAAGATCTCCTTGTGCAATTTTCATATAGCTTTCTTTGTATGTATTAGGGATGCCAAACGGGAAATCCCGAATCCCGGGATTTATTTTTATGAGTCCCGGGATTTTTAACATATCAACTTTTTGTACAAAGCTGTTCGTTTTGATTGAATTTTTATTATATAGACAAAAAAAATTATATTTGAGTTATATTTTGTATTGCAAATAATTCTTATTTTTGATTTAAATTTTTGTTTTTGGCACACAGCGTGTATTTTAAATTTTTAATTTTTGCTTGATATACATATTACGACTATTTCTGTTTTTTGTATTTTGCTTAATAAAAACCATTATTTTAAGTATAAACGAAATTTGCAGATTCACATCTCAAGCCTTTTTTACAATTACGTTTAGCAAGTTCAGCTTTGGCTTAAGACATAATTCCAAAATAAAAATGATTTTTTTATGCAAAATATAGAAATCAAGAAATAATTGTTATGATGAAATAGCTCATATTCCTTCCGGTCCAATAAAAATAAAAAAATTGCTTAAAAACATACGGTAAATAAAATAATTTTTTTATAAATAAACACTTTCTGACGTATTCATAAATAAATTATTTAAACTTGAAATCTGTTTTAAGAAACATTTGTATAAAAATTTCTTTTAAAATAACTTTCAAACATACTTAAATTATTGATAATGAATCTCGCCCTCACCCTGGAGGTGTACTGCACTGCAGTCGACATAGTGTTTCAGTTTTTAACTCAGCTATCGAGATCGATGAGGGACTACACTTTGTAGTGTATTAATGTCGTCACAACTTAATTCACATTAAAAATTTAATTGCTGTCAAAAAACCGAAATGAATTGATCTAGAAAAACTAAGAGATACGTTTATTTTTTTAAGGTTTTTTCAGAATCTAATCAGTTTGATCATGGGTGAGGCCAGTGTTATAAACATATGAATAAAATAAATAGTTTTGTTGTTTTCATTGTTAAAAATTTATGTTACGTATATAAAACCTTTTGAATACTTAAAAAGTGCTGTTTATTAAAAAAAAGTAGCGTTTTAAGACAACACATTGATCCCGAAAAATCCCGAAATCCCGGGATCCACAAAATCCCGTGATTTCGGGATCGGGATTTTCAAAAATCAGTCCCGATTGGCATCCGTATTATGTATGATATATTCTCGCCTTTAAGTGATGTTAGGGCAGGCGTTTTATGGTCAATTCTGGACCTATCAGGACAAAATTTAAAGATAACATAGTATTACATATCTATGGGCAAATATAAACCAATTCACATCAACATCGGTAAGTTAATAAAGTTGCAATTAGTTAGTCAAAATACTAACATATAAACATGGCTTATGAACACAAAGACTTCATTCTGATAACACGTTTGTATGGTAGCTTTGTCAAATTAAGGATAGATTCTTAAGGTACGTTCAGACTAATGAAATATTTGACGAAAATATTTGTTCTGATATTTGCTTCAAACTGTGTGAAACAAAAAAATATTTTGTTTAATGTTCAAACTAAGCTCAAATATTTGATAATTTTTGTTTGATGAAACAGTTGGCAAACAGTGTTAATAAAATAAATTAATTCATGTTTTCCATGCGTTCAGACTAAAAGAAATATTTGCATCAAATAATTATTTAATGAAAGTGTTCAAAAATAAAAATATATTTCTCAAATAGTAAAAATGAGCGCAAAAGCTAATTTATTTATTTTATTCTGTGGATCAGCATCTCTTATAGTGTTAGAACAGGAGAATTTAAAAGAAAAAAAAAATGGAAGCCACTGGGTAACGGGAACATGGCTAAAATTTGCGAAAAATTGCAAAGTTGGAAACAATCCCTAAAATATATTTGAAATTGCTAAATTGGTTAAAAAACAAAATGTCAAGAAAAAAACAAAAAAAAAATGTTGCAAAAATAGCGAAAATGCGCGAAAAATTTAGATATTTCAAACAAGCCGTAAAATTTATTAAAAGTGCCTAAAACTAAAAGGAATGGCAAAAATTCGATAAAAATTGCTATATTAGCGGAAATTCGCAAAAATTTGCTAATAGCGGTATGATAGCAAATAATTATTATAATAATTTTAGCCTAATAATTATTAAAAATCGTTAAAGCTCTAAAGATTCACAGTGAAAATTCGCCACTTTGCAAGAATGGCTAAAATTCGCGAAAAATTGCAAACTTAGAAACAAACCCTAAAATTTATTTGAAATCGGTTAAAAAACAGATTGTCGGAAAATAACAAAATAAATTTTTTTTCCAAAAATAGCGAAAATTCGCGAAAATTTTTGATATTTCAAACATGCCATAAAATTGATTAAAAGTCCCTAAAAGTATAAGGAATGGCGAAAATTCGGTAAAAATTGCTAAATTAGCGAAAATTCGCAAAAATTTGCTAATAGTGGCATGATACCAAAGTTTAGTACTCACAATTATTAAAAATAGTTAAAGCTGCAAAGAATCACAGAAAGAAATCGCTTCTTGGAGACAAGCCCTAAAATATATTTGAAATTTCTAAATTGGTTAAAAAACAAAATTTAGGGGAAAACAAAAAAAAATTTTGCAAAAATAGCGAAAATTCGCGAACCATTTTAATATTTCAAACAAGCCATAACATTTTGTAAAAGTGCCTAAAACTATAAGGAACGGCAAAAATTCTATAAAAATTGCTAAATTAGCGGTAATTCGCAAAAATTTGCTAATAGCGGCACGATACCAAAGTCTAATAATTATAAAAAATCTTTAAGATTGTAAAGAATCCGAAAACTTACAGGAAAAATTGCTTCTATCCGGAACATGGCTAAAATTATTTGTCGTTGTTTGCTCTTACAATTTTTTTGTAATATCAAATAAATGTTTGCTCAAAAATGACTAAAATATTTGATTTTTTGTGTTCACACTATGTTCACATTGGACAAATATTTGTTTGCCGGCAAATACTTTTATTTGCTCAAAATCAGCTGTTATTTTATTTGATACTCAAAAATATTTTGTGTTCAGACTACGTTAATGAAATATTTGATGTTTGCTTTCAAATATTTCATCAGTCTGAACGTACCTTTACTATTTTACCCAAAAAGTTTACATTTACAGACAAGTAGCCAGCCAGTTGGATGGACGGACATCGTTAGATCGATGTCCAGCACCAAAATTTTTGTGTTACACACACCAGCACAAACGCATAATACCCTCTTCACCTATAGTGGTGAAAGTACCCTGTAGGAAATGTCAATAGTAAATCTGAACTGATTCACTCTTAACTTCGTCACCACTACTACTGATCAAATGTAGACCAGAGAATGCTTTGTGCTTCACATATTTATCATACGCTTTTCATTGAAAATCCACTACTGACCTTGGAATTATTCACAATGTGCGACCTTCTGGAGACATTGAAGCCACATATTCACTAGTACATTTCAAAAGTTCTATATTTTTAAATATTTCTACTGGAGTCCCTCACTAATTATATTGGTGAATTAGGCAATGAATTAAATCTTAGTTCGTGCATATATTTTGTTGAAAAGTAATGTTTTATTAATAGAAATAAATATTTATTATTTTATAAAAATAATGCGAACTTTCACTTTAAACTGCTGCATTCTTTTTACTAATTCTAGCATGACATTTCCCAAAGGCAGACAAAAGTGTAGACGCTTTGTTGACAATGTTACCAAAAAAGCCGCCAAATAATTGACAAAAGTGGCGACTTTTAGACACTTGACCCCACGTTTCCTACAGGTAGTTAGAGAACTTACCTTAAATGTTGTTTTAAACACGGAAATATTTACATATTTAGTAAATTAATCTAACATTGAAAGACGACATTTACATTCGGTCTATCATAGTTTGCCGCATCCAAATAAATATTATAAAAAGTGTCTGATTTTGTTTATTTTCTTGCTATAACCAGGGAAACCCTAAATATGCCAATGGGCATAATGGGAATTCCTCGTGTGACAAATGCTTCAGAAACAATTTTATTATCCATTTTAGAGCCGTTTATGTATTTTGGCATCGATTTATAAGTGCGTATTTTTGCATATTTACCCCTATTTTACCCATATTTTGCATATTTTAGTCAGAATTAGCATTTTTTAAGTTTATAGAGCAAATTTTACCTCTTTAAAGCTTATGTCACACCGGACTTTTTTTTTAATTCTAGTTACCGATACGCTTTTAATTTATGCACACACACACCAGGAGAGTATTATGCGCTTGTGCTGATGAGTATTTCACATATTAACATCTAACGAAGTCCGTCCGTCTGGCTGGCTGATTGTGTGTCTTTTCATGTAAATCTTGTTCTTAACGTACAGGTTTTGGAGATAATTTGATGACATTTGGTACACTACCTTTTGAACATGGTGAGGAGCGGTCTATAATTTCACATAGTTCTCATACAATCTTTTTTTCGGAATATAATCTTTGTGGGTGTTAACCATCTAATTATGTTAGTATTCAGTGACAATTTGGCACAAAAATATTGTATTTTAACCTTAATTATCTTATTAAATTTAATAAAATTCGGCTCACATTTGGCCATAGCCCCAATACAAGCGCTTCTCCCGAAAAAAACTTTAAATGACATAATTTCTTTATAAATTTTGTTATCGATATAAAATCTGGCGATTATAATAGCAAATGGCAAAATTATGTCCTGGAAGGTGCAAAATTGACCCTAGGGGCCATTTAACTCCGACCCTAAAATTACTTTAAAAAGAAAAAATCTGGTGCAGATGTATATATCTAGATAACATTCCGTTAATCGGTTAACCGATTTATTACTCCCCGATTAACTGATCGGTTAATTTAAAATTGGCTATTTTCGATTATGGATTAAACCGGTTAATTTCAATCGATTAACCGATGTAACAAAATTTTTAATTTATTGGTAGTATTATAACATATTTTTTGTGTTTTTAATTATTGAGACGAAACACTCGTATACAAAAGGTATGTGTTTAGAAAATATATTTTCATACAAACAAAGAAGGTGTTCAGTGATCTTCATTTTAAATAGGTGTTTGCTGTCAACAGCCTTTTGTTTCACGTACTTTTTATAGTTATTTGTTTCTTCTCATATCTTGTCATATCAATCTTTTAACCGAATAAATCAAAATAATCAGAAGTGTTACAAATTTAAAAAATTAAAACCAGGACTCTAATGACATAATGGAAGATTTTTATGTTTAGTAAAATACTGGAAAAGGACTGAAAAATGTGATGTTTTGTATTGTGGATTGCTTTCGATTTCTTCAAAATCTACGATAAGTGAAAGAATTTTTCCAAGTCAAGTTTTATCAAAACTAAAGAAATTGCTTAAATCCTAAAAATTTAAACAAAATTGTTTTTCTTAGAGATTATTTTATAAGATGTCCTTAAACTATTGAAATAACTAATAAAATGATCTCACAGTTTATTTTTTAATTAATATATAATATGTTTTAATTAAAATATATATATTTAGTATTTATTTAGATATTTTTAATTAGGCTTAAGTTCATTGAATTTAATTTTCATTTAATTATTTTTATGAAGACAGGAATTTTACAACTAAAATTCCACGCAATCTCTTCGGAGGGGTTTTTAGAATTCTTGGCAATAGGTACGAAAAACAGTAGTTAGGAAGAAAATGTAAATCGATTAATCGAAGGTAAAATACCATTTGGTTTAAAGATTGATGTTTGACTATTGACGTCATCCGGCTGCAATGGCGGTGTTTAAGAATGGGTCTTAAATAAAAACACGGTTCACTTTTAGGTTTTAATAATTTAACAATTTAATATTTTAATTCATTTAGTTTTAGTTAGACTTTGTTTCTTTTTTTTGTTGGCTTATTTATTTTACATATGTTTTTGTTCTTGTATTTATATTTCACAATTTATGTTTTGTTTTTGTATTTTTACTATTTGTTGTTCACTGTTTAATGTTTACTGATCGACTGACTTTAAATTGTTTTTAAATATACAAAAAAGGGCCACATATTATAAAAGAAGTTTTGTACTAAATATAACGGGATATACTGAGTGCAAATGTAACAACAATTTAACTTAATAAGGTTTACATATGAATATGAATATGCAGATTAAAGAAAATAAAATATAACAAGTTGTTGGTAGGGGTCATCTCTAAACAGGCGGTGTTTGTAAAACGGCAAACCCCACTGACGAGATTGTGTGGTTACAATCGAAACTAGTCAGGGCGACCTGTCCGTGAAAGCCTGGATTCAAATCTCAGCGCAGTCAAGAATGAAAAATTATCAATAAAATTTTAATTCATTTCATGTTGTAAAATTCCTGTCTTCATAAAAATAATTTAATGAAAATTTAATTCAATGAACTTAAGCCTAATTAAAATATCTAAATTTGGATTAAAACCCATTTACAGTTCAATAAAATAACCACAATACTAATTATTATTTAGTATTAATAAATAATTTTTTTATTTGCTCGTTTTAGTCAAAAATAGTTTTTATGGGTTGTTTTTTACTAAAAAACTCCAAATAATAAATAATTTATTTATTTTTATTTATTAAAATTGCTTCATTTGTAAAAAAATTTTCTATCGGCTAGCCGATTAATATAAAACCAAAACCTTGGTTAATTAATCGATCGATTATCAGATTTAAGTAAAAGCCCGATTAATTAATACCCTAGTAAATACTGTGGTGTAGAATATGGTCGGGCTTGACAGATTTGTTTATCTTCTACACAGAAAAAAGTTTTTTATCGATTAAAAAAATGGTTTAAAATGTATTTAAATTTAATTAATGTGATAATTGAATCAATTCTTTTTTTAGTTGAAAGAAAATATAATTTTGATTTAATTAATTTTTAATTTGTTTTGAAATAAATTTTTAATTAAAATATTAATTGACTTTTTCGTATAAAATATAATAATTTAAGCTTGTAGAATTGTTGTTGGGAATTGTTAATATATAATTATATTAATTAACCCGTTGTTTGATATGGCAACGTTTTTTGATCATTTTATTGATTAAAATTAAAAATATAAATAGATATTGGGAATTATTTCTTTTCATAAGCAACTTTTCATTATATTCAACATTTTTATTTTTCGAATTTATTTCATGAGTTAAATACAAGATAATAGTCTGGTAGTGTATAAAGTCATTCCTGAAAAATTTAAGGAAGAGAACTATTACAAAAAGCTTTATAAAATACATAACTCAAATTTAACTCATAGAATAAATTCGAAAAATAAAAATGTTGAATTAAAAATATAATTTATTGAAAAAAAATATATTCTAAATTTTACAATTTTTTGTAATCAATATACTTGTTTGCTTGATATTATGAATTTGGGATAAATTTGGTGATTAGAGACAATTTTTAATTTTTTCTGTGTTTATATAAATACGGGAACAATTTTTTCGAAGTGGATTTTTAAGCATCTTATCGTCCACCGATCTTAATGAAACATATATCGTTTTAAAGGTATTTGAGTGTAGATATGCACAATATAAACTTCTTTTCTAAATTTTTAGAATTAAATTTAATTTATTTTGCAAACACACGTACGCACATGTATTAGCGGTGGTTGAAAAATCCAAAACTTTTTGTTGTTCTTTTAAAATGTTATTTTTTTTTGTACTTTCAAACACAAACGCAAACACATTGGTGAAAAAGACTTCATTTTGTTTTTTTCTTAAAATGTGTACGTTTTTGTTGTATAACGCAATGGTTCTCTAGAAAGTGAATGTCAAGTGGTCGAATTTAGGCCACTGGACGAACCTTGTATTATTAAATTGTTTAAGGTTTTGTTTCAAATGAGCCATTTTTTTTGGCATAATTTTTTTAATTTTTTAGAGCATATTTTCAAGTTTTAAATGTATGTTAAACCGCCACATTTTTTTAACGTATATTTTCGGTTTCCCTGGTTATAGAAATAGTCTAGTATCAGAAAATACATCGTTAAATGCACAGATTGTTGTTAATTTAAATTTAAATGTTATCTTACTCTTCATTTTCAACAATCCATTCATTCATTTAAATTTAAAATAATCAGTTTAAGATCATTTTTTATATTTTATAGTTTTTTTTACTTCTCTTAAACTTTTCTTTTGTTTAATTAAAAAAATCCTATTGTATGGAAATACTAATTAAATGCATTTATAATTTTTTATAATAAAGATAGTAAAATTGTTAATAAAAATGTTAACTTTTAAATGAAAAATCGTAGCTGGGGTTCACATAGTCCTGATCTCTGTATAGTTTGAACGATGGCATATCACAATATATGATCTGCCTTTCACTAAAAAAAATGTATTCAACACTTTTGCTAAAATACTTATTTGATTCTCAACCAGTCCGGGCATTCATAATGATCTTTCTAAGATATTAAAAAAAAAAAAAAATTCAAACAAATTTTGCTGCGCGTAAAGTTACAGCAGCAAAGAAAACACACAATTCTTACTGACATAATAATAGAGTTAGGGGTTTTTTGTCAGCAAAGATAAATTTTTCTCTCTCTTTCTATTCTAGTCGTTTTCTATGGCTATTGAAATTAAAGCACGTTCAGGTTAATTTGAATTAAATCATAATGGATACACAATATAGGAGCAAAGGGGAACTTAGACCAAATATTTCCTTAACATAAATCGAGTTCGACATAGAATAATATACTAAATGGGTTAATGATTTCCCGTGGTCCAAATTTCTAAACTCTCCCGAAATAAGATTTGAGATATCACAATCATTATAAAGTTCCAAATATTATAATTTTTTTTTTATCAATTTAACCATTTAAGGGTAAATAGGAGCATTCAAATGGTGCTCTCTAAAGTAGATTGACATATTCATCAAAAATAAAAGCTTTTTATTAAGTTAAGTATAATTCGAATTCGAATCCATTCTAAAACGTCATTTCATGAACTTGGTTTTTTTTTACTTTTTGGGATAGGTTCGTGAAAATAAGTATGGATACATACATTTGCAATATTATTGAGTACTTTATTGATGAAGTTATTGTCGATTTGCTCCACAATATTCAATAAGTGGGGCAACATAAAAACCTAATATATGACGCAATTTTTTATTGAATACATGTTAAAGTCAACAAAACCAACGCACTCATATTCCTATTGTACAACGTTGTCAACACATTAAAAATATTTCTTTTTGCGCAATATAAATCAAAAGAATTTGAATTTTATTCAATATATTGTGCTACCTGCTAATATGATATAAACACATTCAATTAATTTGTACAGTATACATTATTGAACAATAAAATTAAAAATGTATGGGTAAAGAAGAACGTCAAAGTTTTTTTTGCACTTTTTTTTAATTCTCTAATGACCGGTATTCACTATCCTACATAATCGTAAGATTCATTCACACGAAAATCTGACGAAATTCTATCCGACATAAAAAAATGTCTGTAAAATCTGCTGTCAATGCCACACTATCCCACAAAAACGATGCAAACCTAAATGACTCATCTGCTTTACAAGAAAATGCAACTCTGATCGCATATAATCCATCATTTTATGAAAATTTTCATAAACCTTTGCAAGTCGGACATACTTGTCAAAAAAATCTGCCACTTAATTCATTTTTAAGCCACACTGTCATACATTATGAGCACACACGATTTTTTTGACATGTCGTGCGACTTAATAGGATAGTGAATACCGGCCTTAAATAAACACTACATTTAAGTTTGCCTTTTTTGTTCCGTTTGCTGCTTTATAATTTACACAATTTTCAGGAAGAAAAAGTCTGAGCTGTGCAAGAAGAAGAAGAATTTTATTCTCACTTTACACAAATTTCAAGCACGGAAACGCTTTTCGTTCAAATTGGGATCCCGGGGGATCCCAAACTAGAAATAACATAAAAATTTTTTTCCAAAAATTTTTATTTGTAAAAACTTTTTCTAGTTGAAAGATATCGATGCCTTACTTTCTCAACCTCGTATCTTAAAAAAATACGGTTTTGACTTTTTCATATAAAACGATTGTTTTTTTTGTGTTCTATTACTGCAAAAACTTATTATTTCAATAATTTATTAATTTTTTTTTTATTTTTTAATTTTTATTTTCTTTTTAATTTGTATTATTTTTTTAATTTTTTGATTGCATGATTTATTTACTTTTTTTTAAATTTTTTTAAATGTTTTCCAAACAAGTTGAAATCATAACAACATAACATAAACAATGTTTTCGGCGCTGAAATACGGAACTTTGGAACATTTTTCTCGCATTCTGACCAGTTCGGTGCCCACTATGACCTCGCGCTTATTTGTACTTATTTGTTTTGTACCAGTTTTCTCGTATCTTAAAAAAATACGGTTTTGACTTTTTCATATAAAACGATTGTTTTTTTTGTGTTCTATTACTGCAAAAACTTATTATTTCAATAATTTATTAATTTTTTTTTTATTTTTTAATTTTTATTTTCTTTTTAATTTGTATTATTTTTTTAATTTTTTGATTGCATGATTTATTTACTTTTTTTTAAATTTTTTTAAATGTTTTCCAAACAAGTTGAAATCATAACAACATAACATAAACAATGTTTTCGGCGCTGAAATACGGAACTTTGGAACATTTTTCTCGCATTCTGACCAGTTCGGTGCCCACTATGACCTCGCGCTTATTTGTACTTATTTGTTTTGTACCAGTTTTCTCGCATTGGTTCTCGCAATAAGCGTCAGTCGGTTCGGTTTGCCAACAAGCGGCCACTCTGTTCGCACCCTAAACCTGTAAAGCGTAAAGTTAAAATTTTAAATTTGGTGCACCAGTGGAATCAATTAGAAAATAAAACCACACGGAACTTTTGGTTTTTCTTTTTGTTTTATGTATTTCAAAAGACATTTATTTCTTTAATTAATTTTCCTCTTTAATTATTTTTAGCAGTTTCGCTTAAAAATAATAACAAAGTTTAACTTTTATCTTACGATTTTAATGACGGTATGAACAGAGTTAATCAAATAGATATAAAAGCTCAATACACTGAAGCCCCGATTTGCGTCAATAATGGGGACCGGGGAAATGCTATGCAAACCGAAACGTCGGATCACTTTTTTCTATAAAGGTGTACCGGTTTTTTATTGATTGGGGTCAAAAATGAGAATAACTCAAGATATCTTCATCTGCTTAATTTTTAACGCTGTCTCTATTGCATGTTGTTTTTACTGTTGTAGGTGCTAAACCAAGGCTTCTTGCTATGTCAATAGCATTTTTCACCCAACTTGACTTACCTACTAGAATAAAATAAGAACTCCCCTTTTTACACGCAAATAGAAAAATTCTTCGCATGTGATTATAACTTCAGTGAGAGAAATCCAATCATATGCAGCGACGCAAATTGGAATCAAAACGAGGCAAACCGGATAAAACCAAATTTTAAAAAGCGACGCAAATAGGATGCCATGATGATTTTTTTTATAAAAAAGGGTAAAACAAAGAAAAATTAAGTTAACGATTTTGGGATTGACTAAATCCCGAAAATCTCGGGATTAAAAAATTTACATCCTGGGATTCGGGATTCGCTGAATTCCAAAAATCCCAGGATTTTTCGAAATCGGGATTTCGGCATTGGCATCCCTGGTTTGCATTCAAATGTTTACTTATGTTTGTATTTTCGGTTTACTTTTTATGGCTAATATAATTATTTAACTAACATTTTTTATAGTTTAAAATTTATGTTCAGGTTTTTGGAATCTTTAAATCAAATTCTCTGTTGTATCGTTGTTTTGTAGTGCACTTGTTTATTTAATTTACGAGTTTTTTTTGAAAGGTAAATTTATTTTAGAATTTACATATTAAAATACTCCTATTAGTCATAGCCATTTGATCTTGAGATTCCAAATTGCTTTAAAGAGTTGTTATAATAGTTATAAAAAGTTTTAATTAAGGGGCTAAAATAGTTATAATCATAATTTTAGTCCTAATAATTGTTATAGTATAACATGCTTTAAAGTTATAATTGTTATTAGATATGTAATTGTAATAATAGATATAATATTTTCAATATTTACACTTGCTGAACGATCTAACTACGTTTGGGTACAATAATTGGTGCAGCACAGTCAAACGATTGTTCTTACTTGTGTCAACTGCGAAAACAGATGTTGTGGTAGCTTTTTTTATTTGTTTGGAAGTTGTAGTTGGTTTGTTCATTAAAAAAAAAGAAAATTTCATCATATATTCAAACAAATTTTTTTGGATAGTTTTATTTGCAATTTTTTAAGTAAAATATGTATATAAAATTCCAAAAATTAAACAAAGTAAAATTCTGTTTTAAAATATATCATGTCCCAATTAGTAGGTCCGCCCAAAACTGCAACAATGCAACAATAGAAAAAACAACACGCATTTTGTTTGTGTGAATTATGTTAAAGATATCATTTGCATTTATTTGTGTAAAAAATATACAAGATGTCAAAAACAATTGCTACAAAAAAAAAAAAAAAAAAAAAAAAAAAAAAAAAAAAAACACAACTCTACCAAAAAATCAGCAGGCCTTTCGAGCAGACCTACTGATTGGGCCATGAAATATATAAATAATAGAGAATATTTCTATTCAAACTTTAAGAATGCAAGTTCAAAATATTTGTATTGCTTAAGTTGTTGGAAATTTCGGTTTCAAATAATATTATTTAAATATCAGTACCTCAAATCTGTAACTTTTTGAATTTTACTACCGATATCGTTATTTTCTTTAAGAAATATTAACTTTATTAAACATTTAAAAACATCAAAGCTTAAATAATAAAAAAAAAGGTTAATAAAATAAAAATTTAAAAAGAAATAATTATCACATTATATTTGTTAAAAAATATAAAAAAAAATCGCTTTAACTTATTTCAATACATTTGGCTCCGTTTCCTCTATATATTCTTTTGAGTTGTTTATTATATTTGAAGTTTTTGATATTTAAATTAGTCTTTAGTTCATCAAATTTAATTTTCATTAAATTATTTTTATTGAAGGAAGGAATTTACAACATGAAATGATTTTTAAAATTTTTTGATAATTCTTGACTGAACACGGGATTGAACTCGGGTCGAATTTACATGTTTCGAGAATAACCACATTGTCATCATCAGAATTCTTTGCGTTCTACAGTTTGTACCACTGCGAAACCTGCCAGTCTATAGTCAAACATCAATACGAGTATTTAAGCAATTGTTATGCTAGATCGAATTTTTAAATTTTTATTTAAATGTTTTTTTCCTTTCTTCTTGTTTTTTCGTACTTTGTCTTGAAAACTGAAGTACATTTGTTTTTATGTTTATTTTTTGTACTTTTTGTTTTCCTTTTTTTTTTTGTTTATTATTAATATTATTATTATTTATGTTTTGAACAAAAATAAAGACTTTATAATATAATTCAGACACAGATTTTAAAATCGCTCGAAAGTGGTAAATTTTTTCGTATTTAAATAGAGCGATTTTCATCACATACCTAAATATGCCTTAAAAAGAAATACTCGTAATACTCCGTTTTATTTTCATTTTATTAAATATCTTGAATAAAAATATTTACACTGAACAGCTATTGCACTATTTAAAAAAATATAATTATAATGAAAAATAAATTAATATGTATATATTTATTCCTACTAAAAGAAACGTAAATTTAAGTAAATTTATTAAAAAAAAATCGTGTGATTCCAGCTTTAAGAACCATTAAAAATATCCGAACTCTAGGTTTGTGTGATTGTCTAGTTAACTTAGAGTCGAACTAGTCTATCTATGATGGGCAATTTAAATTGCGAGTGGTTCTGAAAATATTTGTGTATCAAACAAGTAAATATTTGTTTTTTTTTTAAATCGCTCTTTTAGTAACCGAATAAAATATTTAAACATTATTTTATTTGGTAGACTAAGAAAACGCTCGTTAAGATTCCATTTTTATTACTTTATTTTGATTTATACCTTTAATAAAAGTAATAGTAATTAAGTCCCAAATTTAATTAAATTTATAAGTAATTTTAAAACACGCCCGTATGCATTTACTGACTAGAGCGGTGCTAGAAAGGCAAATTTAAATTGTTTAAATTTTATTTTAGAATTTGTTTATTAAAAAGAAATAACCTTGAGAAAGACTTTGTTTCATCATTTATTTCAGTAGTTTACATTAAGTTGATATTTTTTTTTTAATTAAAAAAAAAAAAACGACTTATAAAACACATATTAAGTTTGAGATAATTATAATAAATTTATGGCTATAAAAAGATGAAATTAAAAAAAAAAAGAATTAATCATTTTAATTGCATTCTTTTGACAAATTTAAAAATAAGACGTGCTCTGAAATTTATCGTTTTAGAACACAAATTGAAGTTTTCTGTGAATTTTTTTTAAATTACAGCCACTTCCGTAAATCAAAATTTAAGAAGAGACTAGAAACTTTATATTTGAAACTATTAGATCAGTATGAAAATTACATTGCATATGTAATTTCTTACCAAATATATTGCGTTTCACTTTAAGCGATTAAGTACTGTATTACACTGCTTTACAAATTTTTAATTTGGAAAAATACCAAGAACACCATATGCCTAGATAAGTTAATTGGGACCTCTTGAACACGAAAAACGCTGAAATTTTTTTTTCTCAGTACCGTTTTTTAGATAACGGTACTTTTGTGTTTTTCGGTGTATAGTCCCACTCAAACCCTTTTGGAGCCCAGCCGAGTAGTCCGGTCGACATAAATGGCATATCGTTGGAAAGGTAATTGAGTACCTTTTTTGTCGAAAATTTCAGCGTTTTTCGTGTTCAGGAGGTCCCAATTAACTTATCTAGGCGTGTGGCGTTCTTGGTATTTTTTGGCTGTAAACCAGTGTTAATAATATAGGTGTCTTCACTAAATTGTGAAAAAATTAATATTTTCCGAACGATTTTCATGATTTATGGCTTATTTTATTCGTGCTATACCTGAGTTTCTGATAATTGATAAATGTAAATTTTAATGTAAAATTTTATTATTATTTAATTTTGTAAAATAAAAAATAGTACTAAATTTGCGTGGAAAAAATGATCGCCACTAATTTCTGAATAAATCCGAAATATTTAAAAATATAAAAAAATGTAATTTAGCTTAAACTTAAAAGGAATTGTATTCCTAATTGCTATTTGGATAAAAATCGAATGTATCAGCATAACCGCCTTATTTCGGGCAACATATTAGTCATGCCCCAAAAAAAGTCTGATAGAAAAAGCTGAAACCAAATTTGAATTAAAATCGTTAAAATCTTTATAGTCCACATATTTTTATTTAAAGGCGATTTTTGCAGCGGACCGGTGTTAGGGGTCATTCATTACAAAGTTTGATGATTTTTTTCTAATCATATAAAACTTAATTGAACCCAGTTTAAATAAAATATTATATTTCATTCCAGTTTTATGGATGAAAACTACGAACGACTAAATTTTATTCCAAAAGCCTGTATTTTTTTATATATTTATTTATTTATAACCTTCCTATATGCAACAAGATTAGATCATATTATTACAGAATAGAAATTTTATTTAAAATAAACGTGTTGATGATAAATTAATCTAAAGAGTTTACATATAAATACTTATTAATTAATTAATTTAAAGATTTTTATTTAAAAGTGAAATTCAAGGATTTAAATGCAGAATCTTTGTTTTTCATTAAGTTTTTGGGCGTACTTAAGATTTTCCATTTGGCTCAGGGCCTATAAATGGGCGGCGAGCGCCTCGGTTAGCTAAGCAGTCAGCCCTTTCGTTGCCCGCATGGGCTTCATGGCCAGGCAACCAACACAAATTCAAGTCATTGTGTTTTCCCAAGTTGTTCAGAGACGTGAAACAGAATAGTTTTCGCGGGGTTAATATTAAGCCCCCTTTCTCCAGCCAAGTGTCAAGTCCAGGGCCCTCTGCATCGCCTCCGAAATTGTCGCATCATTAAATCCAGTCACAGATATAACCAGATGGTCAGCATAGCCATAAGTTTGGAAGCCCAGGTCATAAAGTATCTCCAGTAGCCCAACGATAGACAAGGTCCACAAAAGAGGCGATAAAACGCCACCCTGCGGACACCCTTTGGTTGCTTCAATGGTAATCGATGAGCCACACAGATCTAACTTAATCACCCTGGATGCCAGCATCTCCCCTTTCCAGTTTCTTATAAGAACTGGAACACCTTTACTTGCTAGAGCAAAGTTAATTGCATCGCAGGAAGTGTTCTCAAAGGCTCCCTGAATGTCGATGAATGCAAAAAGAGCTATTTGCCTTGCGTCCAGTACCCTCTTAATCGGGCCCAAAACGTGATGAATGGTCACCGTAGACTTGCCCGGTTGATAGAAAAACTGAAAGCGATGTGTCGGAGTTACTGGTCTAAAGGACTTGGGCAATTGTTTAGATTTGCCCCCTGCCTTAGTTATACAGACCACTTTAAGGTCCCTCCATGGCTCCGGCACTTGACACGCCAATAACCTGGATCTGAAGATCCTAGCCATTTGAGAAGTTATGACCCTCCGCCCTTGCTGTAGCCAGCATGGAAGGATTCCATCCGCCCCAGGTGATGTGAAAGGTCTTAATTTGGATACAGCCCATATCACGCGTTTTGCATCAAAAAAATAAAGGCGTATAGTTTTATTAATAATGACATTTTATACTTGAAATTTAGGTGAGTGATAGATCTTGAAGAATAGAATAAGAATATGTAATAAAATGCAAAAGCACTTACGTCAACTTAAGATATTATTATTTATTGCCACAGATATGATTAAGCTCAAAATAGTACAATTTTAAACACAAGTATGTTCCATTTTTAATCTCCCTTTGCCCATCTCTCATTTAAAAATTAAGTCATCCTAAAAGTATGCAGTACTATTTTCATTTAGACATTAACCCTTGTTAGTGCAATTAATTAAACGTACGTCAATTGAATAGTTTTACGGTCTAATTCATAAAAATATCTTATTTCAGCTTTAATGTTTACATTAGCTACAAACACTTTTTGTTTTATAAACCTTCAATAAAAAGTCTGATTTATAAACAATTAATAGCAGTGGATTAACAATTAAACGCTTTTATTACTATTTTAGATTTATGTTGCCAACAACTTGTTATTTGAATGGCTATTTTTGTCTAGTTATGCATACAAGGAACAACCGATTGTATAGGTACCAGTGATGGCAAATTCAGTACTATAGTACTATTTTCAGTTCTTTTTCCTTTTAAAAATACCATGTTACCCCCACGTCCGTTTAAGTACTCTTTTCATGTTATGCTTCTTTGTTTCAATTAAGCTTTGATATTTTTTTTAACATTGACAACTAGGGCTGAAATTCCAACTCCGACTCCTAATCTAACCATAATGCAAAAAGTATATGAGACTGGACCTTATTTGACTGTAAACTCTTTTTTTATGCAGTACCTTTTAAATGTTTAAATATAGCACGAAAATAATTCTGCAAAAATTTTTGAATATATAAAATTATTGCATCGCCAATTTCGAAGTATTTTTATTTTGAAAATATAAGAACATTTTTTTAAATATTTTATGCCGAAAAGTTTTGGAGTCGGAGTCGCGAGTGTTTATGGGTACTTTGACTCCGGTACAAACACCTCAACTCCGACTCTACAACTTCGACTCCACAGCCCTGTTGACAAAATTGATTGTTCTTTTTTCGTTCAGGTTGTTATACCCTTCACCGAAGGTAAAATGGTATATATAAATGTGTCTTTCCGTTTGTAATTTCTACAATATTGATCGTTTACCCTATAAAGTATATATATTCTTGATCCTTATGAGAACAGAAGTTCAAATCCGGTTGACCGCTTGCCCTAATGTCTGGTGAAATGGGGTTTCCGAAGACACCAGATATTACGGGGACTTAGTTGCAGTGTTCCCATTTTAGCATATTTTCTGCTAGATTTAGCAGAATTGGGTTGGGGAATTGCATATTTTTTTTTTGAGAAAATAATAATATACTAATAAAAAAAAAAATATTAAAAAAAATATTATGTACTTTAGTTTTTTATTTTTAAGTTTGTTTCCAAAAATAAGTTTGAAAAAGTACCAAAATGTTGAAAAAAGTACTCTTTTGCTTGGTGGTCAGTACCATCAAAATTTTTTAATTTTCCATCACTGATAGGTACCCTGTTAAAAGTAAAAAAAAAGAAACAACAGTAACATTTTTTATAATAATTTAAAAAATATAGTTTAAACAGTTTTCATTACCAGACAAAGTTGAAAAATTTGAGATGTTGAAAAAGATTATGTTTAATCACGTTTTTCCCCCGCCGACTACAACAGGTAGTCAAATACCAACTTTAATGTAGTTGATTTTGCATCACTATTTTCTTTTATTTAATTTTGATGTATTTTGCCTACAAATAGCAAACATAGACTTTGCACGGCAGCATCATCCTGAATCTACCAATCGTTTTTTAACTTTAATTTAATATGTTAGCGCTTTTTTGGGAATTGCTTAAGCTTAGTTTTTAAATTTTTGAAATAATAAATTTTAAAACTTAATTTTTTGTTATTTGGACAAACGGCAATTTTTTTTTGGCAATCATACATATGTACTTCTCTTTGACCATAACATCGCAATGCTACTGAATCTTGCAAGTCGGCCGACGCACCTCAGCCTCTTCTATCTAATTCAAGGCGGAAAGCTAAACCATTCTGGAATTGTAAAGGGATGGATTTTCTTCCTAAAAGTCTTGGGACGTTTTGCACTCGATGTTTCGACGATGGATTTTTAAATAATCGTTTTTTTTTAAATGGTTTTAATGGCACAAATTTATTATACTCGCAAATTCTGGAAATTGAATGTACGAGGGTGGATCAATAAGTCCGTGACTTTTCGAACTTCCCTCGTAGTTATATGAAATGCAACACTGCTCCCATCAAGTACCACCTGTTAATAGTCTGTCAAGTGAGCAAGTTCCGTCATTTACTTTGCGTTTAACAGCTGTTCAAAACATACAACCTCGTGGATTTTTTTAAAAATGGAAAAAAGTGAATTTCGAGTGCTCATTAAACATTATTTTTTGCGAAAAAAACCGTCAATCAAACCAAGGAAAAGCTTGATAAATTCTATGGGGACTCTGCACCATCGATTTCAATGGTAATGGTAAAAAAAGTGGTTTACTGTCGCTGAACGTTCTGGACTGTCACTACACCCGAAAATGTCGAAAAAATTCACGATATGGTGTTGGCCGATCGAAGAGTAAAAGTGCGTGAGATTGTTGATGCCATAATAGGCATTTCATATGGCAGTGTGGTTTCGATTTTAAATGATCAGCTGTCTGCAAGATGGGTGCCGCGTTTGCTCTCAATTGACCATAAACGTAATAGTGGGACAACTTCAAAGGATTGTTTGGAGTTGTTTAACCGAGACTCGAATGAGTCTTTACGGCGTTTTGTAACTGTGGATGAAACATGAGTCCATTACAACACTCCGGAGCCGAAGCAGCACTCTAAACAATGGGTTTCTCCGGGTGAACCGGCTCCAAAGAAGGCCAAGGTAAGTTTGTTGGCCAACAGCTTTTTGGGATGCACGCGGGATAATCCACTACTATATCCATTGTTTTTTTTGCTAGTTTTTATTTTTATAAAACGATTTTATTAAAATAAATAAAAAGACAAAAATGTTTATTTTTTCGCGCAATTATTAAAATTGTATGTAAACGAACATTGAAATGTCAAAGTAGGGTAAAGGTTACAATAAATATCTCAAATTTATGAAAGGTTTAATAAACATGTAATAGGCTATTTAACATTTATAAATACTCTTTTTCGACTTTTGCTTATTAATGACTTGTAAAGCTGCAATAACGCTTTTATGAATTAGACGGTAACTGTTTTAAGTTATTAATTTACTTTTTACTTACCGTAATATCAATAAATTTCCTGAATTAAAAATATGATTAATTATTTAGTGTTTTTTCATACCTGATTTTTGTATTTTTGTTTTGTTTGAAAATTTTTTGTTTTATTTTGTAACAAATGCAAAAAAAAACTCTTTTTTTCTTAATAATTCAAAACAACACAATAATGTATAAAATTATTAATATTATAAAATTATTATAAACTTTTATATGAAACCAAAACACAAATTGTATTTATATTAGTTGATGTAATTAAATTTATAATGAAAATTATTACAAAAGTTTTTGTATGTATTTGTGTACATAAGTCAGTAAGTTTTGTTTTAATTTTGAAGAAAAAATGTCTTATGTTGAAAATATTCTTTAATATTTTTTTTGTTGTTATTATTATTGTACTAATTCATTTTTTTTTAGTTTTAATATTTTTTATTTTTTTTTGCAATAAATACATTTAAACACCAGACCTTACAACTACAAATGATACACTTGTGAGAGGATTTTGGAAAAATATGTAAAATTAATTGAAATTCGTAAAGAAACTAAAAAACTTAACTTTTCTATAAAGTTTAATCAAGTTTGATTTATTAGATTTAAAGTGAAATGTTTGAGAATCCAGAAATTTAAATACGGCAATTGACATCGATCGATGTTTTCAGTTATATTGTATTGGTATTGCGAAAAATATCGAATGCCGGATTTTGAAACCATAAATTCAAATTTTAATGTTAAAAATGGCCCTTTAAAATCAACGTGTGATATTGTGGTGCCCCGTTTTTTCGATTTTTTTTCAATTGTCGAAAGCAAACCGAAAAACAAAAAATCGGTGTAATTTTCCGAACACAAAAAAAATCCCCACGTGTGACTTTAAAAGAACGTGATTTTAAATCATGTTTTCTTCAGAACAGTCCTCTATCTATAAAAAAAAATTATTTCTGAACATTAACATTTGAAGTTGTAAAGTAGACAGTAACCCGGGATTTACACATGCAAGTGCGAGTTCGAAAAACTCAATACACTCACATATTTTTACTAACACCATGACATTTTTCTTACTTGCAGCCCAACTTGCAATTAATTTGCTTGCAAGTAAATTTTTGACACTTGCAGCAAGTAAAATGATAAATAAGGAAACAGTGTTACCGTGGATGCCTCTGCATCAATTTACTAGTTACTTAGTATAATAAAAATTATGTTTACAGCTGATTTTCTCTGTATTTATAAAAAAAAAAACAAAACAAAAACACTACTATACAGCAGCACATCTTCATGGTATTTTTAAACATAAATTGCAATAATTATATATTTTTTTAGAAATTTTATGATATCGGTAACTACGGCAATACTGGATTCACATATTTTTAAAATAAACATAATTTGTTCATCAAGATGGGCCAAAAATAAAATAAAGAAGAAATTATTAAATCAATTTCGTGATAACTTTTTCATGATAATAATTTTTAAACCCAAAAATAAAGATTTTTTCATAAGATGTTTTCGCTTCGAGAACATTTGAAAAATAAACTTGCAACTGACTGTGTAAACGTAGCTTGTTGCAAGACTTTCGGCTATTTCTTCGACATTTTTTACTTGCATGTGTAAAGGCAGGGTAAAGTGAAGAACAATTGTTGAAAAAAATATATCAACAAGTCATCCTAAAAAATATAATAATTTACCATTTGCAAATTACTTTAAACTTCCATATTTTCCTCTCAGTGTATTACCCAAAAAAATTTCATACAACAAAATTATAAATAGAAGCTGCCGGGGAGTTTTCTCCTTTTTCCCATGTTTACAATTGAACAATTGGAAAAAATGGGAGAAGGGAAACAACTCTAGGGGAATAATTATTTATAATTGGGGTGATAGTTTTTTTTTTTTTTAATTTTAAAGCAAACTTATTTGGTTTCATATTTTTTATTATAGTTTAATTTTTTTCTTCAATTTTCAAATATTTTACAATACTTTAGTAAAGGACGAAATCAAGGAACTTTAATTTAATGATTGCTACAAATTTTTAACACAGGAATTTTACTTTTCCAAGTTTTGAATAAAGGAAAAGAGGAGAATTCAATGAATCTTACCTATCGGGAAATTGTGGTATTCGATATCGAACTTTTATATGAATCTTAACCTCGAAACATAACATTGTTCTGGCGGTTCCATCCAGTGTTGCCAATCCATGTGTAATCACGCATATTGTGTATAATTTCTACTTACATGTGTAGCCCATGAGTAATTAGTTTCATGTCTAATCTGTGTGTAATTTTTTTGAGTTATTATATTCATTAATTTTTGCAAATCGACCTTTAAAGTGACGCAGTATGCTTGGAACACAACTGGGACGAATGACGAATTCGTCGCCAAAAATAAAACATATTGGTTATATGAAAATACACACAATAATAGCGTCCGGCGAAATTCGTGATACGCGGGTCTTTGCAATAGATTTATTTCTATTTCATACGCTGGCGAACGACGAACAAATCAGTACCAGGTGACCATGTTTGGTGTTAATAAAGTTACTTTTTACTTTAGTAATTGTTTTTATTATTGTATAACATTAAAGATAAATATACAAGATATTTTGCTATAAAAATAGTATTTAGTTGTGGTTTTGACTATGTTTTAATTTTTAAGCATTATTTTTTTTAATATGGTCACACTATTTCTCTCCCTTTGCAAAAACAGTAATCAACTTTCTCAATTATAAAAGCTGCTCGTTATTCGTCGTTATTGTGCTTCATACGACGAATTTACTCAGCGAATTTTTTCTGAAAAATTGGTCGAGTTGGGCGAAATTCGTTTTCATATGTTTATTGTACTACACCTGGTTAAATTATGATTTTCAGAAATAATAAAATACGATTTTTTACTTCACATACATTGATAAAATGCACTCGAGATTGTAAAAAGTGTGAAAATGTTGGGTTAACTTTGTTTTTAAATTTTCCGGTTTTTTTTACTGTATTTAAAAGCAGTTTTTGCAACTTTTTCACTTAAATAAATTAAAAGCATGTGTAATACTGTAATATGTATATAATGTTTACATACAATGATCATCCGTTACGTATTTTACAAAGCAATACTGGTTTTTAGAGCTTTGTTCTGTTAAATAAATGTTCTGTATTTGTACTGTATTTAATAAAATAACTTAAAGAAAATTCAAATTTCAAACTTATTTTTCTAAACAACTTTTTCTTTGAATATTTAGATTTCATATCCAATTTAGTTGTTGTGTTTTTTTTAAAAAAAATTCATGAGTAATTTTTCTTCACATGTGCAATTTAGGACACAGTCGTGTGTAATTTCCGGATTCTTCCTTGGCAACACTGGTAAATTCGCAAACATTTGTTCTAATATACTGTGGTGTAGGGTATGGTCGGGCTTGGCCGACTACTTTAACACCTTTTGACAATTTTAATGAAGAAAAAGTCTGGGCTGTTCCGTTCAAGAAGAACAATTTTATTCTCCCCGCTCTTATTTGAACAAATTTCAAGTACAAATTGGGATAGCGAGCGGGGGTGCCAGATGATTTTTATGAAAAATCGGCATATATTCAAAATAAAAGTCACCAAAAAATCGGCAAATTAAAAATACCTATTTAGTTATTAACAAAAAAGAACAATTCAGCATTAACTAATCTTTATAACTTATAAAATAACAAAAAATGAATCAAAATAAACGTTTCACAAATTAATTGTAGTTAATTCAAAAAAGTTCTTTTAACTTTAAATATATATATTTAAATATATTCTATTGATATTTCATTAAATCGTTCTTAATATCAGCATCAAAAAAGTTGGAATTATTAAATTTTAAATAATCCTTAAAAAAGAATAACTTGCAAAGAATAATTTTTCATGCATCAACACAATTTTGTTTTATTAAAAACTCTTTCCACATTTGCGGAAGAATGCGGAAGGACCAACAATTTAATTGAGAATATGCAGCCGTAGAATCCTCAGGTTTTAAATCTCTTCTAAGCAAGGGGCGAGTGTATAATCTTCCCGGAGAGTGCAGTCAAATTGTTACCAGTGTATGCTAGTTATTTTCACACTGAGGGTGCGGTTAGTAAACTCATTGTTGCTCACCCAGTGGTTAAGAACTTCTGTGAGATAAAGCCATATGTGCTCATGCAAATCTTTTCCACATCCCTTTCATTTGTTTTCATAACGGGGCTCTATGGCATTAGCTAAACATAAAATGTCTGAATACATATTTTCTGTAGCGGGTCTTGTGTTAATTGTATTAACTAAGATGAGAAGGATCCAACTCAACTTTCAACTTTGCGTTTAAAGTTTCCTTGATTCCAGCCTTTTAAATTAGTGTATTCTTCTATAACCCTCTTTTCTCTTAAATTAGCGTTTTCCTTTAAGTTAGTAGAAATATTTATTTGATATACATACATATGTATTAATTATTAATAGGTTTTTACATTTTGTTTTCTAGTTACATATATTTTTTTATATTATTTAGTTTACTTTTAATTATACAAACATTCCCTACCTAGATTGCCTTCAATTACCATTGGTTTTTTAAAATATTTTTTCTTATTTCATAAATTTATTAGGTTTTTGTATTAGTTACAATTGTAAACGTTTATTGCAGTATATGTAATCATAGTTATTCTTTGTATTACATACATATCTTCAATTATTTACTTTTATTAATTTTGTTTATAGGAAAATTACATCAAAACATTTATACAACATTTATTCATACATTCATTAAAGTTTTACTCGTTATTTTTTTTCCTTTTTTTTAATTTTTTCTTTAATTATTCCTTAATATTATTTTCATGTCAAGTTATTTATTAAAGCTTTCAGGACAAGTTTTAAGTTATTTAAACTCAGAGTTAACAAAAGAAACTGCTGTCAGGACAATAACAATCCATGGAAACGTTTTTTACTTACACATGTACACCTTCTAAATTGTCTGAAGTGCTGTCTTGAAAATTTTTTGAAACAGTAAAATCGGACAAAAGTTTTAAGTCTTGTGCATGAAAGAGGTCAAGGCAAATTAGATGAAAAAAAAATTATAAAAACGAAAATATTCTGATTATAAAGCTCACGCCAAACGCTTATTACTGCAGTTTTAATTTTATCATTCCCTAACGACATTTCCTATCACAACGAATTGTTATAATTATTGTCTAGACGCCTGCAGCACATTAGCCAATACCACTGGCCTGAAGCAAAAAAGTTTTAAGTGAGAATACAGTGAGCCACACTCAAAATTGAACGTTATTTCGAAAATGGAGGAGGTGGCAAAAATTATTGAGTTTATTAAATATACTAAGAAAACCGAAATTCCGCAATAAAATTACCTTTAAGAAAGGCGTAACTTTTTTCTAATCTTCACTGTCGTTTTAGAAACATGATTTCGAAATTTTTGATTCTTCAAAAATAATAAAAATTGGAAAATGAAGCTATTCTTTTAATTTTTTAGACGTATAAAAAAACGAAGTTGCAAAGTTTATTCAATAACCTTAACTGTTTTTGTGTTAAGCTAATATATGTTGTGCAACGTACTCTATTTTCGAAATAGCGGTATATCTCGAAAACAAAAGCTAACCTTTAAAATCGGTAAGCACCATTGGATTTAGCGTACCCGAATTAGGGTTAAGCGCCAGGTGCCAGCTTGTCAACTAGCACAGTGATATTATTAACACAAAGCTTATGATAATGATTAAAGTGTTCAATTTTGGATGTAGCTCACTGTATATGGAATATAGAAATTTTAAAGCGCTTTAATCGAATCCGGTTTCATTGTTTTTTTTTTCTACCACAGCTCGTTTTTTTATGGGCTAGACTAATATTTCGCCCGAAAGAATACATTTCATCAGAACTCGAGAACGATTTGTCCGTACAAATGATTAGAAATAAAATTTCCTTTAAGTCATCCAAATAACATTTTTTTATATTTTCAACTGTTTTGGTGCTTTTCAGAAATTAGTAGCGAAAAAAATTTTTATTTTCTGCAAAATTAGTACAATTTTTTGTTTCCAAAATTTTAAAAAAACACGTAAGTATGTATATGAACAAAAATTTTACATATTATTATTCATCAGAAGACCAAGTATATAGCGAATAAAAGGAGTCATAAAATAAAATTAAATTTTCCACAGTTTCGAAGACAAATGCAGAAATAAGTTTCGGTAAACATTTTTTTAAAGCAAGATGAAAAATATATTGTGTTTTTAAAATCTGATAAAAAAGAGGACAACAATTTTAATTTTTTTTCATTAAATAAAATTAAAACTAGACGTGATAGAATCAATCAGTAAACAGATTTAGACTTAGCACTCTAAAGTCAATAAAAATCAAAATAATAAAGGTCTTGCTACTGATTTGTTTCCGACTAGTGTAATCAGTTTTTTTGTTTGTTAATTAATACGTAGTAGTTTCACCCTGTGGCAGAAATTCGACCGCTTGACATTTACTAAAGAGAGTTAATACGTTCTACAGCAAAAACGTACACATTTAAAGAAAACAACAAAATGCATTTTTCACCCATGTGTGTGCATGTCTGTTTGCAAGTACAAAAAAACGAAAACATTTAAAAACAACGGATTTGATTTTTCAACCACCGTTAATACATGTGTGTTTGAAAAATAAATTAAAACGATTTAAAACACTTTAATTCTAAAAATTTATAAAGTTAAATCTTATTGTGCATATCTACATAAAAATTCCTTTCAAACGATATATGTTTCATTAATATCGGTGGACGATAAGATACTTAAAAACAAAAAAATTGTTCTCGTATATATACATATATAAAAATATACGTTTTCTTAATTGTCATGACAACAGTGTGTAATGTAAACGCAGCGTACGATTTTTTGTTTATGAATGTTTTATATTTTGTTTAAGGTTTGTAACATTGTGTTTATTTATTAAGAAAATACAACACTAAGTATGTATTTTTTACTAAAGGAAATGATAAAAAGAGTAATGATGAGTGTAAAAGGAATAGAGAGGGCGAGAGAGAGAGAGAGAGAGTTAGTTAATGTGTGGGAGTGTAATGATGTATTAAAATGTAAACAGACAACAGTTAAGTTTGATTTAAGCATTTGATAATAAAACACGTGTTTTTTTTTAAGAAATAAATTTAAGTAAAAATTAGTAAAGTTATTGTGCAAAAAGTGTTTTAAATTATTGTGAGGTTAAATGTTCTCGCGATTGTTTAAATAAAGTGTTTAATTAAATGAAAATGAAAAAAGAAAGTCTAAAAAAAGTTTTTTTTATTCCTAATTTAAGTTGTGGTTTTTCTTTAATCTTATTGTTTAATCTTCAATAGATTTTTGTTTTGAGTAAGTTTATTTTAGTTTAGTTTGTTTATAACACTTTTTTTATCCCTAAAACTTCAAGCCTTTCTTTTGTTTAAAGATGAATAGTTTTTTTTTGTTTTATTTAGTATTTTTTCACATTTGAACTCTTTTTATTTTTGAAGCATATTTTGTTGTTTTAAATAATTTTTTTTTTGAGATTATTAGCTTTCTTGTTATACTCTCTAAAGCCAAGGTATGCATATGGTACGACAACCTTCTCTAGAGTAGGGCTCATCACCTGTTTTACCCCCTCCTCCACCGCCGCCACCATTGTTATGCTCGTGTTTACTTTCGGTTCTGCTAAATTTGAAAAATGAACTCCTTCGTCAGTGTTTGCGATGGGACTGAGGCGAGGTAGAGCTACTACCGGCATTAGAATTGGGTGAGGAAGAGGATTGCGAAGAACTCAAGCTTACGCTGCCATATGAGGGTCTTTTATGTTGAGTATTGTAGGGAGAGCTTAAAGCAGTTCCTACATTAGTTGTAGCAGTTGCTGCTGTTGTCGCTGAGGTATTGTGATGTGAGTAGGCAGTATTTGCAGCACTCAGACTTGAAGTGGCCACAGATGAAGCCCTTGAAATGGGTGTGTGTCGCTTGGGTATAACAAAAGCTGGTGGTGGCTGTGGAGTATATTGGGGTGGTGTTGAATTGGCGGAAATCTGCCTCTTAAATGTTTTTTGTTGTGTTAGGGTAGACTGCTGTACTGAACCACTTCTAGCTATAGCTCCAGTACGTGGAGGTATGGCAGGTGGTGGACCAGGTGGAGGACCTCTCGTACGTCCTTGGGATCCTGTAGAGGGTGTCGGAGAAGTAGCCAAACTTTCTGTTGAAGCTTGTGAGGGTATGCGAGGTGGCAGCTGAGGCAAAGGCCCGGATTGGCTGCCTGTGCTGGAACGTGGACCCAAAGGAGGATGTGGTGATGTTGGTTGCTGTACAGGAGATTTGGGTTTTGGTTGTTGATGATGCTGCTGCTGAGTCTGTTGCTGCTGCTGCATCTGAGACTGTGAAATGGCCATAGTAGCTGTAGTATGAGTTTTTGCATTCGTATGCACCAATTTCGACTGAGGTTGAACTGCTGAAGTAGTTATTGTTGGCTTTTGCATAGGCTGGGTATGACGTATAGTTATAGTCTGATGTTTATGATTATTTTGCTGTTGGGATGGTAAATGTGTATTTTTTAACGATGAGGCAGTAGAATGAGTTTGGTATTGTTGATGGTGCTGGTGTTGGTGATGATGTTGTTGAGCATGTTGTTGCTTTTGTTGGGCATGAATATCCTGGATTTGTGGCGTTATTACCACTGGATTTTTCTTTTGATTTTGATCTTGACCAGCCGCCACATAAGAAAAGACACATAATACCGAATAACAGATTTGATCGGCCTTAAGTTTTATTAAAAAAAGTACGAAAAATTTTTAATATTAAGATTTAAATTATACAATATAAAATAAAAAACAATTAAACACAACTACAAAATAACTGAAAATTACAGTAAAAAGTCTAGCACTTGGCTTTTTTTTATTTTATTATAACTGCCAATTTTACGATGTCAAAAGAACGGTTTCTTTCGCACAAATACATTTGAAGCAAAAAAAAAATTTTTGAGAATTGGTTTATGTTTTAAATGTAGTTGTGCGAAAGAAAGAGTTCTTTTGGATTTAGTGAAATAAGTAGTAAATCTTTTATACCTATCAAGAAAAATAAACGAAAGTTTAAAAACCAAATTATAAGCCAAGACTTTTCTTTTTATTGTTTTAACTCAACTAAGATGAATATGATTTTAAATTATATAACTTTTTTATTAAAGTTATTTTTATACACATTAAGAAAAAGTTTTATAAATCTTTAACAAAGTCTTAAAAAAATCATGCTTTTTTTATTGTTTTATTGATTATTTTAAAAACGAAAAAAAAATAATAACAATTACATATGTTTATAAGTGTTTCAAGTATTATAGTTTAAAAATCAAAAAATTATGTCCTGTTTTTTTTGAATAAGGCCTTATACAAAGTATTTTACATAAAATCTTTTCAATCACTGTCACTTGATGAACTTGTATTAACAAACTTCGTTTCTTCAAATATTTGTGAGTTGCGTATATTATGATTTGAATCCTTTTTGCCATAAAATTCAGGATGTTGCATTAGCCTTTTGGCAAATTTGATGGTGAACATGCGATGCAAACTTAAGGCTGCCTCTGAAGCCTATTTTACAGACACACATACATATATATACAATGCAGTTAATTATTAAGTTTTATTAAGGCCAGGTGAAGTGTAGAAATTGTATTTGATTTTTTTTACAGTGTAATTATGATATGGATGGTAAAATAGTGTTGAGTGTGTTGTTTTTTTTAAGTTTAAAGTTACAGTTTTGATATGTTAAACACAGACACACAGAGATAGTTAAAGTTTGAGTGTAGCACACATTCACACACATAAAAAGACACAAAATTAAAAATAATTAGAATTGAAAAAACTTGTATGATAAAAAAATTTATAAAGTTTAATTTTCAAGTTTTCAACAAAAGTGGTGTTAAAATGATTTTTTCTAACAAAAATTTTTTAAGTATGAACATGTTAAAACGTGCAAAGAAACATAAATATTTTCTTTTTTAGATTAATAGAAACAGGTTAAAATAATTTTTACGTTTAATGGAACACAAATAAACTTACCATAGTAGATTTATATTTTCGTTGTATGAGTTGGCGAGTTTTAGGATCTAAAAGCAAGAATAAGATTCAGAGATTAACACGAATAAAAGTTTTATTTTGAAATGGATTCCCTAAAAACTGCTACTTAATAAATTGAGTAAATAATATATTTCTTCAGCTGCATAATGATAAGATTAAAAATTATAAAATTTAAAGGGAATATTTCTAAGAATGGAAGCCGAATTTTCCTACTACTTTTTGTTCAGATTTTGATTTAATATTTTTCTTAAAAGTTAAACTTTCTTCTTATTACAATAAACTTTTCAAATGCAGTCAGGTTTTTAAGTTTTCTTAGGTTTTATGATTTAACCGTTTTATAATCACTGCTGTTTTACAATCTCAAAATTTTGCATATTTTGTTCACGAGTAATACCCTCTCCACTATTATGGTGTAGGTACCATAATAGTGGAGAGGGTATTATTCATTTGGGCTGATGTTTGTTACACTTTAAAAGATTGGTCCTTGACCCAAGTTTAAGTATATAGATCAACTTAGAATCATTTTTGAGCTGATCGAACTGTGGCCGTCCGTCTGGCTGGCTGTCCATGTTAACCTTAAGCCCAAAGTTAAACTCTTACAGATAATTTGACGAAATTTGGAACAAAGTTTCTTATTGTCACAAGGAAAATTGTGGTCATAAAACATCTTATTATATTGGTTTTTATAATAAATTTTGCACCCCAACTTATTTTATAGCAATCTAAATCATTCCACCAAATTTTATTGGATGTGTCTATATTATACTACTCCCTAAAATGTTGGTATTGACATGAAATTTGGTGACAATAACTTTTAGGACAAAATGTTGTGCTAGTAGATTGAAAATTAAACATAGGACCATATGATAAACACCCATTCTAAGATAACTTAAAGCCAAACAAATCTCATATAGATGAAGATATCTAAATAATAATGGACAAAAAGAACTTACCCAGCTAGCATAGGCTGTTTGTAAGACGATTATGTTCAATATATAACTCCTAAAAGAGTTTTTTTTTATTTATTACTTTTTTATATATTTTTGACACGCTCGTTTTTTAATCTTGGAATGAACCTTTTGCGATTCTCTGTAAGAGTCATATAAGAATTACTGAGTTACCTAAAAAAGAGCGTTTTTGAAATATGAAAATTCTATTGCCAATACAATTTCAATAAAACAAACCGACCTAAGGATCTGTAAAATAAGATTTTCCGACAGGATGGTGTTGATTTCGCGACCTTAAGGTTTGTTTGATATAAATTGTATGAAAATTAGAAGTTTTGACGTGAAAAACACGCTTGATGCCCTCATTTAGGTAGCTCAGTTATAGGGCTGAGCATTTCACGAGTCGTAAAATAATCCCTACGTGAGTCTCATACGACCCTTGGCATGATTTTTGAAAGATTCGTTAGATAATCTCTATATACATCATAAACGATTCCCTTTTGGATTAATATAAGAGTCGTTTGCTGTGTTATGAAAGAATCTCTCATACGAATCAGCACGTGTAACTGTTTCTCCCGTGCGAGGAATCGTCTACAATTAAAAAATGAGCTCGTCGACGATCAAACACACTCGTCATGAGATTCCCAGTAGACTCTTAGATGATTGAAAATGCTAGCTGAGTATGAACCCTCATAACATAATTTTGTTTTGGCGGATACACTCTAGAAAATTTTTCACTAAATTCTGTTCTGTAGTGGTCGGGCTTGACCGGCTATAATTTCTTACTCGTTTGTACCGATTTAGATGCTTTTCATCCTTTTTAGGTATTTTTAAAGGTTTAAGAAATGTCGTTGTTAATTTTTGAATATTTCATTTATTTGTTTTTTCTAAGTTGAACGATTTTTTTTCTCTTATTTTTAATATTTTTTAAGCTTTTTGGTATTTATTTTTTTCTCTTTTTTGGTAGATATTTATTTTTTCATCAGCATCATCACTTTTGTTTTTTTTATAAAATAACGTGTATTTTAAGAATGGTACGTTTGCAGGCGGAAATCTCGGCTATAATAGATATACGTACATTTATTGATAGCAAGGCTGCCATTGCTTCCCTAGCGGGTGTCTACACGATATCTAGGTTAACTGTGGAATGTCAAATGTTTTTGAATGAGATTGTGAATCATTCCAGGATAACGCTTATATGGATGCCAGGGCTTTCGGACTGTCGGGCAACCAGATAGCAGATGAGCTGGCCAATCGAGGTGGTCGCATGTATGACACATTCAGTGATCAATTCGTTGGCCTTTAAATGGCTCACTGCAAGTCACTTATCAAACGCGCGTCTATAGAATTGTGCAGATGGGATGGATTTGAAAGCCCGTCGCTTCATATCCAGGGCAATGTGGCCTGACTATGATGAACGGAGAACTAGCTCTCTACTTAAATTCAGTAGGGACCAAATTAGAACAGTGGTATCAGTTGTAACTGGTCATTGACCTGAGGGGACTAGGAGAATGGGTCTGGAATTCAATGACTACTGTAGAAGCTGTCATGATGAAAAGGAAGAGGAAACTGTACTTCAGTTTCTTTGCCAATGTCCTGAAATCCGGGACATTAGAGAAAAATTCCTGGCAGAATGGTTATAGCCTGCTTGGAGATTCTATCTAGGATAGAACTAGGTCGCTTCTTCTCTTCATTAGGAAGATGAATTGGTTGAACTCTGCAGTGACGCCATCTGAGTAACGGCTCTTTAGGATGGGCAATGGCGCTGGGTATCACAAAGTGACCACTGAAGGTACCAAGTGAGCTGTCTCTCGATGGCTGAACCTCTCTGATTGAACCTAACCTAGCCTAAAGACTATACGTTTTTCTAAATTTTTCCGATCGAGAAATATCCTTCAGAAGTGCAGGAAATGAAAAATCGATATTAACGCGAGAAATTTTGATAAATTTTGAGTTGTGCCTCCTTATGATATAGTGTTCGATATATGCACCTCGAAAAGGAGTGAATTTGAAATCGATAGAGATTTTCGATTTAATTTTTTTAAAGGACTGTAATTTTTTTTTCTGAATTTAAGAGTTGTTTAAAAAAAGAAAAGTTAAACATAAAACATAAAGTAAATAAAAGTGAATATTTTTATAAATTTTCAAAACAGGATCATTTTCAAAAATTGTTCGATTTTAATTTCACTTTAATTCAGTATCCAGAACATGCCTGTTTGTACATCCTCGATATGTGTTTCGTATTCTGACGTGGTATTTATTAAACATGGTATACTAGGGCGTCAAATTTAGTCAGAATGTTCTGTATACATATAGAAATTTAGTTTGGTACTGAAAATGTGGCCGATAATATTTTTTTATTCACGTAGAGTTCATATAAGTTTTACCGGAGTAAGGGGCTAAATGCGATATCAGTCACACGGGATTAGTTGGTGGAACAAAACTGGTCTTAAGCTATTTCGATTTATAAGTTTTGAAAATGTCCCCTAAATCAGGGGCTGTGTAGCTATATGGAGCACTTTATATGGATGTCAACATTTACTCTTTTGGATAATATTCATCCAAATGGAGCCATTGTCGTGCGTATAGAAGAAGCCATCGCCACTGGAGACGTGAGTGGGACAGAGGACTTTAATTTATCAATCCGACATTGTTTTCAGCAACTCGGTATCTGCCCTTCCACTAATTGGAAAATTTTAAGGAAATGTTTTTGCCCACATTTAAATAAGATTGGTGCAAGAATTAAAGCCAGCGGACCATTAATCATGTCGGTTTCGATTTTCGGTGAATTGAATTTGCACTAGATTTTTATCGTCGAATTATTTTCAGCGCTTTACATGCCCAAGTCCAAACCGGTGCGAACATTACTGTGAATATCACGAATACCACAGGCAAATGATTCGTGATTTTTTTTTATTCCTCATGTCATTGCAAATCATTTGAAGGAGAAATGATTCCATTAAAGACGGCGCAACATATTATACAGCGCGACCATCACTTTGTCGGGCCAAACGTTTTGTGAGCGAATTATCTAAAGAAATGGATCTGTGAGTTTGTAGGGATAACGGAGAATGGACAAAGAGCAGCATGGAGACGCTGGATGTACTCGTTGATACACACTTTCCGGGCTGTTCTGAGGTTCCTATTCCAACGGACGAAATTTCCTTTGTATCAAATGGTGATAACGACATTATCTCTTACGAGGGGGTGGAATGGGCCATTGACTCGTTCCAGCCATACAAGTCGCCTGGTCTCGACGGAATCATCCCGGTGCAACTACAGCGGGGTAGACAACGGATAATACCATGGCTGGTAAAAATCTTTAAGGGATCTCTGAGGATAAACTATGTGCCGAAATCTTGGAGGATATCTAAGATTGTATTTTTACCGAAATCGGGTAAGAGCAATCACATGTACCCGAAAGATTTCAGACCTATTAGTCTCACATCATTCCTGTTGAAAACGCTGGAGAGAATTCTGGACTATCATGTCAAGGGTAATATGGGGCCGACTATTCTCTCTGTAAATCAGCACGCTTACACGAGGGGCAAATCAACTGAGACGGCGCTCCATTCAGTTGTTTTCAATAATGTGTCCACAGAGGCAAAAGCTTGTCGCGTACGGGGGCACACCCACACGCTAAAAACTGGATTGGTAGCCTGCTAAGGTGCAGAACTATATCTGCGGAGTGGGGTAACGCCAGGATAACGAGGAGAGCACACCGGGGAACTCCCCAGGGAGGGGTGCTCTCACCAATGCTTTGGACGCTTGTCGTCAACGAACTTCTCAATGGACTTCAGGACGGGGCAGCAAAGATAACTGCATACGCAGATGACGTGGCGGTAATAGTTGCTGGCAAGGATCTGAATACCATTAGTTCTGTAATGGAGGCTACTTTGGCGTTGGTCAGCCAGTGGGCGGCCGGAGTAGGACTGGGAGTAAATCCCGAGAAGACGGACCTAATCCTATTTACGAATAGGTACAAAATTGGCCCATGGAGGAAGCCTAAACTAGGGGGTACTACCCTGGAACTTAAGCACCACACAAAGTACCTGGGAGTAATACTGGATAGCAAACTATCGTGGAGATTGAATGTGGAAGAAAGGGTGAAAAAGGCAACGAATGCGCTCTACGCATGTAAGAAAATGCTGGGCAAAACGTGGGGTCTAACCCCTGCTCTTACACATTGGGTCTACACGGCGGTTGCAAGACCAATCTTACTCTACGGGACACTTGTGTGGTGGACGGCCTTGAGGAAGATATCGTACCGGAAGATGCTAATGGGCGTGCAGAGACTCGCCGAACTCAGCATCACCGGTGCTTTGCGTAGTACGCCGACTGCGGCACTGGATGTGATCCTGGACTTGCAGCCGATTCATCTAGTGGCAGAAGGAACTGCGAGGAAGTCTGCGATCCGCTTAAAGGCGACGGGACAATTTGTATACAGACCTTATGGTCACGGCAGTATTATAAGGGGAATAGATTGTAGCAGTGACTACACCATTCCGAGGCTGTCACTTGGACGAAAACCGCGAGTTACCCTGGAGGAGGACGGCTGGTTGGCAGGGCTCCGATCTGGCCACAGGACCTTCAGTTTCTACACTGATGGATCCAAAATGGAAGACGGAGTTGGAGCTGCAGTCTACTGCCGGGAACTTGGTATTCGGGAATCGTATAAGCTCCCCGATTACGCCAGCATTTTCCAGGCGGAGATATTTGCGGCCAAGATGGCTGCTGATTTAGCACGTAGCTCCAGTACAAGGAACTCACACATAAACTTTTTCATCGATAGTCAGGCGGCGATCAGGGCGATATCCGCCAAATTTTCATACTCTTCTATCGTCCAGGAGTGTAGGGACTCGATAGATAGACTCTGTACCAATAGAAGGGTGCACATCTACTGGGTTCGCGGGCACCAGGGCATAGAGGGCAACGAGGCGGCGGACGAATTGGCGAAACGGGGGGTCCAGTTACCATTCGATAGGGTGATGGCCATCCCGGCTCCAATTCGGAATATTAGGAGAGATTCGGACTCTGCTATACGGAGGAGATCAGAGGCAATTTGGGAAAACACCGAAACGTGCAGGGTTTCCAAGGTAATGTGGGGATCCTATGATCCGGAGTCGACGAAAATACTTCTGTCACTATCGAGAAGTGATTGTAGACTTCTGGTAGGTTTTATAACGGGTCACTGTTGGACTGCGGTATACGCCAAGAGGGCGGGGCGGCTGAATAGTGACAATTGTAGATTCTGTGGGGTACCAGGGGAAAAGGAGACAGTGGAGCATATACTCTGCCACTGTCCGGCACTCGTGCGCTCCAGGGCGAACTGTCTGGGAGATCATTACTTCCAAAATCTCGGGGAAATCCCTGGAATTGGGTTAATGAGACTCCTGGCTTTCGTCAAGAGAGTGTGGGGAACTCTGAGTACCATCACATCGGAATGACCTCTCTTATTTATAACGTTCTTTTGCGGGTTATCGTACAACGTGGTAACGCTAGGGACCTATTTGGTCTATGCGGGGTCTTTGCGACCGGCCACTCTAACCTAACCTAACCTAAGCTATTTCGATTTATAAGTTTTGAAAATGTCCCCTAAATCAGGGGCTGTGTAGCTATATGGAGCACTTTATATGGATGTCAACATTTACTCTTTTGGATAATATTCATCCAAATGGAGCCATTGTCGTGCGTATAGAAGAAGCCATCGCCACTGGAGACGTGAGTGGGACAGAGGACTTTAATTTATCAATCCGACATTGTTTTCAGCAACTCGGTATCTGCCCTTCCACTAATTGGAAAATTTTAAGGAAATGTTTTTGCCCACATTTAAATAAGATTGGTGCAAGAATTAAAGCCAGCGGACCATTAATCATGTCGTGTTTTCGGTTTCGATTTTCGGTGAATTGAATTTGCACTAGATTTTTATCGTCGAATTATTTTCAGCGCTTTACATGCCCAAGTCCAAACCGGTGCGAACATTACTGTGAATATCACGAATACCACAGGAAAATGATTCGTGATTTTTTTTTATTCCTCATGTCATTGCAAATCATTTGAAGGAGAAATGATTCCATTAAAGACGGCGCAACATATTATACAGCGCGACCATCACTTTGTCGGGCCAAACGTTTTGTGAGCGAATTATCTAAAGAAATGGATCTGTGAGTTGGCCACCTCGGTCGTATGGGCTACTAAATCAGCAATGATTGATCATTAAGAAGTCCGAATTCGATGAGCTATTGATAAAATAAGACCGGGTATGCTCGAAAAAGCCACGGAGGCCATGAGCCAAAAATTATTATTAAACATTTACACCCTTATGCAAAAAAGTCAAAGTTCAGGTTAGTTAACTATTACATTAAGCCAAGCAAAAGTATAACGGCTTAATGTATTGGTTACCTAATGTGAACTTTGACTTTTTTTTTTGCATAAGACAGTAAAATTGTAAGTTTTTTTAAAAAAAAACTTTGAAAAAACACCCCTTATAAACCCTTTCCTCCTGCGGTGAAGGGTATAAAACAATATTTTAAAGGATCTAGTGATTTTAATTGTTTTTTATTCTATAAAAAAAAATAAAATATGTACTTACTGTATTCCTCCAATACGAATATTCCACCTTTTTGGGTAAAACACTTTCGTATGTGATCCAAACGAACGAAAAACTGCAAGAATTAGAAAAAGATTTGTTTTTATTTCAAAAAATAGAAAATATAATTTAACAATAATTTAATTTATATTTTCTTTTTCAAATATATGTAAAATAAATTGTGCCAAAATACTTTAATTTTATAAACTAAAATTAGCATGCAAAATTAAATAAATTTAATTTGAATTTAAACAAAAAACAACATAAAATTTAATCAAGGACAACGATTAAAGCTTTTTAATAATAAAAACAATTTTTTTTAATTAAGTTACAAAAAAGCTATTTAATATTTTATACTATACGATTTGTTGTTTTAAAAAGCATATTTGTCGTTTTGAATACTTAAAAGCCTTAAAAAGTGTTTTGAATCAATCTCAAAAATATTGTGTGGGGGAAAAAGTAAAGGTGGAAATAGAAAAGCGTATTTGTTTTATTTATATGCAGTTAAAGATTTTTCTAATACTTTTACTTGTATTGTTTTTAATATTGATAAATTAATTGATTGATTGTAATAAAAAAGCAGTTTTGAAAAAAAAATTAAATAAAAAATATAAATATAGATAATTAAAAAATTACATTTAAGCAAAAAAGTAAAAAAAAATGCTGGTGGATAAATTAAAAAAAACGAAATTTAAAAATGCAAAGCAGGCAAATAATTAAGTTTTTTTTTATTTAATTAAAATAGTATCATTTTCTGTTTTAACAAAATTTATTGAAAATTTGGTTGTTTAATGTTCTAATTAGCACTTGTGAGATGGTCTTAATTTAATAGAAAAATTAATTACGTTTAGTCAAGAGAAATGGTTAACGTAATTTAGTATATATTTCTTTTTATTATTTTTTTTTATTAAAAGATTTAAAGAAAATATTTTATTTAAAAAAATTATTAAATGCTTTTTTTTTTAAATTAAACCTTACACTGTTATAAACTGAAAGTTTGTACGGAAATGTATGAATTAAAAGCAAACAAAATCAGCCGCTGGGGTTTTTAAGGGGAGAGGTTTTAAGTTTGTGGTTATATTTTCATTTTAAAAAATCTGCGAGCGGGTTTTTAAATAAACTAGTACGTATTTTAATCAATACGATTAATTTAGTAATTTTGCCAACTTGTTTAATCAACTTCATGCTTGTTAATTTTGTATTTTTTTTTTATTAAGTTCTTTTATATAAACAATTTGTTTAAAGTGTATTTTTTTTTTAAATTTTGTAGCAATTATTTTTAAAATATTATTTTTGTTTTAATTAACTACATTTCTACATTTTTTTAATCATTTAAATATAATTTTTTCGTATTTTTAGATTTTTTTGTATGATGCTAGACAGTAAAACTCAACTACACAAGCAAAACCAAAAATAATTAATAAGGTAAGAGTTTTTTTTTTAAGTGTTTTTATGTCTTTATTTTCTTATAAAAGTATAGTTTTTAAAAGTTTTGGTGTTAATTGTTTAAGTGTATTTTAAGTAACATAAAATAAGGAAAATAAACTCAAATTCATATCAGAATCGGTGATTGTGATTTTATGTAGAGGGTTATTAATTTAGAGGTTTCAACACCGCCGGTCTGTCAATGCTGACAGCTGTTAAATATTTGTCATCTTAAGTGTCACTTGTTTAGTGAAAGGTTAGCCATTTAAGAATATGGATGGCGTAGCAAACGAAGAACCCGTAAAAACAGTTGAAATTTAATAATAAAAAAAAAAAAAAAATGGTGGTTCAAACGTGGCTACTTTGTGAGCAGAACGTGGTGATTATGGTCGTTATTATCGACCTACGGTGCAAGGAGTTGGCAAGATTATAATAAAATTGGAAGGGACTAGAAGCTTTACAAATGTAGTCTGGTATTTGCATCATCGCAATGTGCGCAAAGCCTCTGTTAGTAAAAGTAAGGCCGATAATACGAATTTGTAGAGTACTATGGCCGTATGATAACCGACTTTCTTTGGCTTGCATTTTAAGATTATGAGCTGGACGATATATGGTTTCAACAAGACGGTGACACGAGCCACACAACGCGACCGATTTTGGCTTTATTGCATGGAAAGTTTCCAGAACGCGTAATTTCATATATTGGCGACGTCAATTGGCCACCAAGATCACGCGATTTGACGGTTGTAGCCTTTTTTGTGCGGTTACGTCAAATACCGTATCTACATGGATAATCACTTAACAGCGGAGCCTTTGATACCGCCGATATACCTCCCGAAATGTGGGCAAAAGTGGTCGAAATCAATCTCAAAAGGATCGACGGCTGCAACCAATCCAGAGGCGGTCATTTAAATGTCATTTTAACATGATATTCGTATGTTATATGTTGTTATTTAAATGACACTTTAACATGACATTCGTATGTTATATGTTGTTATTTAAATGACACTTTAACATGACATTTGTATGTTATATGTTTAAATATGTTCACAACTAATAATTTGGGTTGCTCACGTAAGGCGGCTTATCAGGTTATATGGTAATGTAGTTATATTAACAGCAACAAAATATATTAAAAAAAATTTAATAAATGTATTTTGTTGTTGTGAATATAACTAAATAACCATATAACCGGATAACCAGCCTTCCGTGAACAACACAATTGCTTAGTTTTAAATTAGCAATAGTATTTTCCTCTCATCCAAAAGCAACTTGCTATGGTTGAAAAACAACAATATTATAGGTGTTAAACCTATTTTTGTTATTATTAACCGACCATAATTGTTGTGGCTTTATGATGGAAGCCTAATTTAACCAGAACATAATTACCGTTGACAATGATATGGTTAAATTAACCATAATATGTTTAAGCATTTTCGTTAAAAATAGTTTTTTTGGAGCTGAACATTTTAAAAAATGCTTTTACTAATGCTTGAAATTTTAATAATTTTGATGTTAAAGAACCCAGTATCCAGATTTTTATAAAAATCTGGATTCACCGCAGTAGGAAAGGGTTTATAAGGGGTGTTTTTTCAAAGTTTTTTTAAAAAAAACTTACAATTTTACTGTCTTAGGCAAAAAAAAAAAAAATCAAAGTTCACATTAGGTAACCAATTTACATTAAGCCGTTTTGCTTGGCTTAATGTAATAGTTAACTAACCTGAACTTTTGACTTTTTTTGCATAAGGGTGTAAATGTTTAATAATAATTTTTGGCTCATGGCCTACGAGCATATCCGGTCTTATTTTGTCAATAGCTCATCGTATTCGGGCTTCTTAATGATCAATCATTGCTGATTTAGTAGCCCATACGACCGAGGTGGCCAACTCACAGATCCATTTCTTTAGATAATTCGCTCACAAAACGTTTGGCCCGACAAAGTATAACATGTTGCCCCGTCTTTGTTGGAACCATTTCTCCATCAAATGATTTGCAATGACATGAGAAATAAAAAAAAATCACGAATCATTTGCCTGTGATTATTCGCCATTCACAGTAATGTTCGCACCGGTTTGGACTTAAAGACAAATGGGTCGATGACGCCTTGGGCATGTAAATCGTTGAAAATAATTCGACGATAAAAATCTAGTCCAAATTCAATTCACCGAAAATCGAAATCGAAAACACGACACGATTAATGGTCCGCTGGGTTTAATTCTTGCACCAATCTTATTTAAATGTTAATGAACCCAGTATCCAGATTTTTATAAAAATCCTTTAATTTTTTTAAGGGTATTTTTATTTTAACGAATTTTACCGGCTAATAAAAAATAGGAAATTAGGGAGTTATTTCATTATGAAATAACTTCTTAATTTTTATTCTGTTTTTAAGGCTTAACAAATTAAATATAGTGTTGCTTATAAAAATTTAAGGACTAAGTTCATTTTGGTTTTGGAGACTTAGTTCATTAAAGACTTAGTTGGAAGCACCTTATATTTCATTGAAATAACAATAATTGGTTCTTATTTAATTTTTTTGGAAATTATTTTATTGTGCCATATTTTCATTTTTTATTTCTGAATAACTTTTTTTAAATTCAAGCCCAATAACACTGTGCTAGTTGAAAAACAGACAAGCCTAATTTGGGCACGCTGAATCCAGTGGTGCTCTGGTTTTCGAGATATACCGTTATTTCCAAAATGGAGGAGGTTGCACAACATATGTTCGCATAACAAAAAAACGGTTTGGCTTACAAACTCAAAAACCCAAAATTCCGCAATTAAATTTCCATTAAGAAAGATTAAACTTTTTTTTCTCATATGCACAGTCGTGCTAGAAACATAATTTACTTTTTTGGCAAAAAAAAAAAAATTTTTTTTGCAACATTTTGAAAGTTTTTTTTTTTAAAATTCATCAAAAATGGGAAAGTGCAGCCAGCTATGCTTCTAATTTTTTCCAGACATATAAAAAACGAAGTTCCACTCAAAACAAGCTATAATTCATTATATCTGTTAACAACTTTTGACTTTATCCACAAAAGACGAAAAATTTCAATTAATTTAAGCATTTTAATAAACCCCAATATTTGTATGGGGCAAGTATGTCTCGTGAAAATGTTAAGAACATAAAACTAATTGAGGTCGGCCATACATTATATCCCACTAGGGGCGACTCCTGGGCATTTATGGCACTTTTTCGTTAATATATTTCTAGTCTTTATTGAACATTTTGTACGGGAGCCCATTTAAGGAATGGAGATAGCTGGTAGGTATCTTAGAAATAAATGGTTGGGTTGAATAATAAAGTGGGGTTGGTCTTACATTTGACCCATCTAGGGGCATCCTACGCGCTGTAGGGGCCAAATTTAAGATTTTTATTAAACCGCCATATTTGTATGGTTGAAATTCTTCAATTTGGCCCCTGCAGTGCCTATGATGCCCCTATATGAGTCAAATATATGACTAACCTAACACATCTTAGATTTCTAACAAATCTACCCGCTATCTCCGCTCCTTAATGTAGCTCCTATACAGAATTTTCAATACAGACTAGAAATATATTGAAGAAAAAGTTCCAGAAGTCGACCTTAGGGGAATAAAATGTATGACCTATCTCCATTAGTTTTTTGTTCTTAACTTTTTCTCTAAACATATTTGCCCTTTATCACCACTTCTTAGTGTTGCTCCCATACAAATATTGCGTTTTATGAAATGTTTAAATTAATTAAAATTTTTCGTCTTATGTGAATAAAATCAAAAGTTATTAACAGATTTTAATCATTTATGGCTTGTTTTGTTTGCAATTAGAAGCATAGCTGCACTTTCCCATTTTTGATGAATTTTTAAAAATCAAAAATATCAAAATGTTGCAAAAAAAATAATTCTTTTTGCCAAAAAAAAAAAAAAAAAAAAAAAAAAAATAAAAAATTATGTTTTTAGCACGACTGTGCATATGAGAAAAAACTTTAATCTTTCTTAAAAGAAATTTTATTGCAAATTTTCGGTTGGTTCGATAAACTAAACCGTTTTTGAGTTACGTGAACATATGTTGTGCAACCTCCTCCATTTTGGAAATATTGGTATATCCCGAAAACCAGATTTAACCTAAAAAAACGGCTAGAACCACTTGATTCAGCGTACCCGAATTATGTTAAAAGGCCAGGTGCCCAGCTTGTCTCAAAAAAAGTGTAAATTTCTAGCACAGTGTAATTTATTTATTTAACACCCAATTTTCACGATGATTTAAAAGACATGTCTTTTTTGTATTTCTTTTCTAAAGAAACTTCCAAAACCCTGTTAAATTTTCACCATGTTTCTTTTTTTTTGCATTCAGAGTTGATTTTTTCTGATTTCCTTAGTTTCTTATTCGTAATAATATTTAAAATTTCGTTATTCCATATAATTTTGATATGTTTTGCATTTTTTTTTAATTAAAATATTTAATTTTTCCATATTTTAATAAGCACATGTCATTTTGAAATAAGAATAAAACATAAATTAAAAAACACAAATAAGTGCAAAGAGGAATGTCAAAAAAGAAACACAGAAATACGATTCATGTCTTTTTTTCTACCCTGCTAACTTCTCTACCCCGCTCGCTATCAAACAAAATAAGACATGATTTTAAAATAGGGGAAAAAATCATCGTGAAAATTGGGTGTAAGTTTGCGTTAATTCATAAAGGTTAGGTGTTATTTCATTTTTTACTCTTGGTATTTATTTTATTATTTTTGGGAATTTTTTCATTAGGGGTAATTTCATTTTCTTAATTGGGCCTTATGGACTGTATAACGGTCTGTATAACATCTGCCATGAGATCGGTAAATCCTCATTATAAACAAATGGCTCCAAACTAGATCGAAAATATTTTTTCATTTATATTTTTTAGTCGTAATGTTGTCACGCCGAATCTTGTAATGTACTTAAGTTCATTAAACTTGTGACATGAGAGATTTCATGAGACATGAGATTTCATTCCCTTCATCGGGGTTTTGAGTGTTATTGTTATTGATCGATTGTTATATAATCAAAACTGGGTCTACTTTCTTGCTCGTTCGTTTCTTTGCTGCCAGCCACTTTAACCAGACACGTCGTTGTTTTATGGCAGGCCAGTCAGTAGAAAGACAATTAAGACGAATGCCTCAATTATTCTTTTGGCAGGCATAAATCCGGGGCACTGTCATTAGACGCCTAGACTTGTATGAAAGTAGAATGAATTGAAATAGTTAAATAAACTCCTTCAACGTAGATCAAGAATATGGGCACTTCCACAGAAAAGCTTTATTTTTGCTACGTTATGTCATCGAGCAATTAAGCTTCTATTTTAGACCCATTCTGTTCACTTTTTCCTTCTCTTTTTTACTAAATGCAAAACTAGTTGTGGTTCGCACCAAAATACAAAAAGTAAATAGTATTTAAATTATTCTTTGAGAAATATTTTTAAATGCTTGGTGATGTAACGGGGAAAAAAGTAGATAAAAATTGGCTATCAGATCTGCAAGTTAAGTTTTATAATCAATTTAATCCAAAATTTAGGCTTAAGATGAAACAATTAATTCCTGATTTAATCTTCATTTTAGAAATATAGATCTTATTGAAGATTAATACCAAATAAATTCTCAGACTTAATTCGTCTAAAAAGATACAAACAAAATGTTAATTGAAAATAAAAATAACTCATGAAAAAAATTTAAATTTTAATTAAATAATATAATTTTGTTTTAAGTGTTGACATGATTGTGTAGTGGTGGTGAGTGGTTAAATATTTATTTGAAATTATTTCTTTTCTGGCTGTTGTAGCTGTTTCTGTAAAGTCATGTATAATTTTAAAACATTTTCAAATTAAAATTGATAAAAACCGAAATTATATGACTGTGAATACTCTAATATAAACATAAAAATCTTTTGCAATTTCTTTTATTAAACGAAATAAAAAATTTATGTAGATACAAGAAATAGTGACAATTAACTAATAGAACAAATTGTTGCTTTTTCATTTTAAAGTTTTGTTTTTCATTATGTATATTAAAAAAGCTAGATGTTAAATTAAATAAATAAGGAAACGGATAATGTATTACAAAAATTGCAGTTTGATTTTTTACTAAAACTAAATTTTTTTTAAATAAAAATTATAATCGATAACATTTTTTTCTAAATAATTGTAAAACAAAAATCATAAAAATAAAATAAAAAGCTTTTTGTTTTTTTTTTTATACAAATAAAATAAAATTTCAACTACTAATTGGAAAAAAAATAACAACTCTGTTTTAATTTCAAAATAGTTTGTTTTTGAAAGATTTTGTTTTGTTATTGTAATAAAAACAGAAAAAGTTTGCTTACATCTTAATTAAAAAAATTTTCTTTAATTAACAAATTATTAATGAATAATACCTCAAAGTCCTTTTTTTTGTTTATTTGTGATGATGATATAGAAGATTTCATTAACGAAAATTTTCAAATTTTTGGTACACGTGAAGAATTTTTGGGTTTTTGTAATATTTTTTTGGTTTGATACGATTTTGATTTCGTTTCGTTTAGAAGAATATGATGGAAGAAAAGAAGACCAATCGTAGAAATTATTATTAATTATATGTTTTCTGTTTTGTTAATTTTGGAATAAAAAAATTCATAAGTTTCTATTAAAAATTATTATTTCTTATTTTTTTTTTTTTAATAATTTCGCGTTTTTTGAAGTTTTTTCTATTAACAAAAAAAAAAAAATAAAAAAAAAAAAAAAAAAAATATAAATAAAAAAAGAAAACAAGGATTAAAATACAAAATTTAAATATTGATAATTTTTAAAAGATTTAAAAAATTTTTTTGACATCACTAGTCCCAGAATGCATTTAATCAGATATAGACTCTTTTAAAACTTATTGTTAAACTGTTAAGCATCAATTCTTTTTTTGGGGTTATTTTATATACATATTCAAGAAAAGACCGCAGTTTTTCTGAAATTGTTTAAAAAGTAATAAAATAAAATCTACAATAATGCCATCTTGTTAAACAACACTTGTAAAACAAGTTTAATAAAAAATACAAAAGCCGTTCTTCATATGGGGTACACACTTGTTTTTTCTTCATTGGAACCGGCTCTGAGAATGATAATATCAAATAGGAAATACTTATAAAAGACCTAATTTTAATAATGCTTCAAAAAATTTGAAAATAAGTTTAGTATGGTCTTCGTTGTATATTGCATTTAAAAGAAAGTCAATAATGAACTAGTTCCAAGGTTAATATTTCTAAACAGAACGATTTGCACACGAGCTCATTAAACAAAAATTGTTCTTAAACTATTTTAAAGAAGTAATATTAATGCTTTTTTGAAAAAAAAAACCAAAAATAATAACGAAACTAAACAAAATTCATTCACAAAAGAACAAGGTCCTGTGTCGATATGTTGAACTAGTTCCGTAGATGCGTTGATCTGAATTTGTTTCGAATGTAACAAATTCAAATCAAAATCATTACTAATTAGTTCCGAAATTGACTATTTTAAACAAATATTAGTCATTTAAATAACTAGTTCTAAAATAACATAGATAAAATGATAATATATTGATTACGCTTCAATTGAACTGAACTGAACTGAACTGAACTGAACTGAACTGAACTGAACTGAACTGATTCTGAAAATGAGAACTACAAAACAAATTATTTCTTTGGAACTTGACAATTTTCAACAATATTATTTCATAAAAAACAAATAGCAAAACAATTTCAATAATACCTTATTTAAGCTATTATTATATTGAACTAGCTTCAAATGTGATAAATTCGTGCAAAAACCATTACAGAACTATTTTCTAAAGTGACATTTTAAATAAAAGTCATTGATAAAAAAATTGTTCAATTTACCATCAACCAAATGTTCCCACTAGAAATTTAAATTATTGATTGCTTTGAATTTTACGTAGAATTGCAGAAAAAGACGAAAACTCACCTAAGTCTTCACTCTTTATCCCCTTTTTCCCACGTCACTGACAACTTGTAGGTTGTGCACGGCTAAGGCTCGTCGAGCTTTGGTGGTACCTTGGTAAACAATTTGTGGTTTGTCAGCAGCAATTACATTTTAGCTATTTCTTTCGATGGAAGTATAAATGTTGCTACTCCCGACCCGTCCCTAAATCAGGGCAGAATTAGTTTCTAACCAGTTTTAAAATGAAGCTAGGGACTTACAAATAAAATTAATTACTGACCTTGATCTAAAAGTGAGATTTCAAAGTAATTGATAAAGACGATACAAAAAGACGATAAACGTAAAGAGTAATGGCTCTTCCCTTGAACTGATTTAGATCAAAGCTAACAAAATCAAATAATTTTCATTACTTAACTAAATCCGTAAGAAGAAACTACTTCCAAAACAATTTCCCAGTTAAAACTAGTACTATCACTTTTCATGCATTCTAGCACTAGTTCAAGAACTAGTTAAACTTTTCCTGCGTTAAAAAATTTTTGTTAATATTTTTTGGGTTTTTGTGTTTACCGATCAAAACACCTCATGTTAAGCTCGTGTACGTGTGCTTGATGTTATATCTAAATTGGTTTGATTTTCCATCCAGCATCGCCGGTGTTACACACACGAGTACTAACAAATATTTAACTCATACTTTAAATATGTTTGTTAAACAGTTTGATCGTGTACAGACCCCTTAATAAACAAGACTTCGAAAAATTCACTCAGTAAAAAGCTGAACTTAAAAAAAAAAATTTTTTTAAATGAAAATTAAATTATTAATTGAAAAAAAAGGAAAACTAAATTTAAAAGAAGTTTTCAAAATAGCGAATGTACAACAAGGACCATCTCAAAAGATACCAATTTAGAAAAAAACTTAAATTTCTTTATAGATTTTTGTTGCTGTTGTTTTATTTAATATTTGAATTCAAAAAGCTGTAACTAAAAAACAGCTTTTTTTTCTAAAACACGAAAAAGTTTTGTTAAAAAGTGTTATATATAAAAAAAAATTAAATAAAAAAAATTTTATATATAATAAAGAAAAAACTTTAATTAAAAATTATGCAATTAAAGTGAAAATTTTAGAAATGTTTAGAAAAAAATATAATTAAATTTATAATATTTTATTAATAATTATTAGAAAACTTAAGTTTATTAAAAAAATATTCAATACATATTTACAAGAAAAATAAAAAAAAAATAATTTAAAAAAACTTGTTTTTTTCATTAAAAATTTAAATATTTTTTTTCAATACCACTCATCACGTACACTCTTTTTTTTTAAATATTTTAATATATTGTAGTTATTAAAAAAAACTTATAAAAAAATTTAAAGAAAACTAAAAATTTAAATCAAATAGTGTAATTTTTTTTATTAAAAAAAAGTCTATTAATTTTTCTTTTTTTTTAAATTTTACACAATTTTACAATTAAGAAAAAAAGACAAAAAATAATAATACTGTGATTATATGTTTTGTTGTTTATTTTTCTTGTAATATTTTATATTTTCTTAAGAGAATTTATAAAGAAAATTACTGTTAAAAACAATTAAATGTTGAAAAAATGTTTGATTAAAAGAAAATTAAGAAAATAATGCATTTATTTTTTAAAAAAAATTCTGTTTAGCATTCAGTACATTCACTAGCAGCATATTTTTTTAAAGTATTTTTATTTTTTTAATGTAATTTTTCATAAAAAGATAGAATGATTGTTTTTTTTTGTTGTAGAGATATTTTGTTAAATAACTATTTTTAAATATGTATATATTTATGTAAATGTAATGTATGGATGCATGTATTTATGTAAATTGTGTTTAAATGTTTAAAATTGTTATATATTTTCAAGTGTTTAAGAATGTTCTCTTATAAGTGATAAATAAATATGATTGATGTGCATTGATAAAGAAATAATTACACCACTGTACAACAAAATAATATTTTTTGTTAAGTACTAACGAGTGATTCTCTTTAAGGGGTCATAAACAAAAATATACGTATATTGGTATTTTGAAAGTTAAGGTCGGAAGGACATTTTAGGAGGAAGTTAAAGTTTTTCCGTTTTGGCACATTCTTATGATAAATCAGCACAGAAAACAACGTTATCCTTACATTTTAGTTATATGTTAAGTTCGAAAGATTAATCTATGTTAATTCTTACGAGGCTAATTTTAATGGATCATATGAAGCCTCTAACTCTAGGCCATACAGGCCTTTTTGTTCCTTTCTTAAAAAAAATGGCAAAAAATACCTTAAAATAGGAATAAAATGGGGCTAAAATTTTCCGCTAAGTTATTTAAACTATAAGTATCTAAATACACCCAAGCTCAGAATATAACTTAAATGTCAGGAATAAGCAAAATACTCGTATTTAATGTTTTTAGGGACTAATTTTATACTTTTCATAATTGGTGTTAAAAAATAAGACTTTTGTGTAAGAAAAATTCCACTAACAATCACCATAATCGCAAAGATTAATATTTTTTTGAGTAGGAGTCTTAGTCCAAAAGGTGTTTTTTTCTTACAAAAATATAAATCGAATTTTTTTAAGAAAACGGAAGGAACACCGTCTGACTTGGGGGTGGCATAGTCCTCTGGTAAGAACATAATAATGTGCTAAAATAGGAAAACTCCCCTGTAAGAGAGAAATTAAACTCCGCATCAGGTGGATATTAAGGAGTTGTATTCGAATTTTAGCCAATTGTATTCGAGTTTAAGGGTTCGACTTGAATTTTAACTCTATCTTCCCCAAATAGATCACCTCGGGTATTAAACAAATTAAAAACGATCCAGAATTTTTCAATTGTAGCCCGATTTTAAAAATGATCAGTGAAATATACTATTCGAGTTCTACAAAAGGATAGTGACATGCATATTTTATCTCTTGTAGTTCATGAAATTACCGACTTTGAAAATGAAAATTATCTATTTTTGACCTATGTACTTTGGTCGAATATTTTCCAGATAAAAGATTAAAATTTGTCACCAAAAATTATTTTTTTATGTTTTATTTTTAATATTTTCCGTACCAAAAAGGATAGTATATGTTACTGATAAAAAAATTTGAAAAACGAGCTAAAATAAAGAAATTTGGATCGTTTTAAATTTTTGTAATACCCGAAGTGCTCTACTTTGAAAACCTATGGATGCTCTCCTATTATTTCTTTAGACCCCAAATCCAAAACATAAATTTAATTAAAATACAAGTTTTTAATATCCACCTTAATCTTTATTCTAATCGCATTTACCGTTTGTAAAACGCAGAATTATTTCCAATTTTTTCCAAAATCTCCCACTGTGCAACAATAACTTCACGTATATATTTCCCTCCCAGATTTTTCCAGAATTACTCGATACACCATGTTATTTTTTAGTGTTGTACAGTGTTATGATAAAAAAAAAAACAAAGAAAAAGTACTTAAACAATGAAGAGTTTGATTAACGAGGGCTGATATTTATAAAATTGCTACACAAAAAACTCAAAACTCTTAACGAAATCGTGTATTTCTATCGTAATTAATAATTGTTTAAAATTTGCAAAGTTCATTGCATTCTTATCCTCAGAATTTACTTATAAATTGGACTCATTTCTACAACAAACTGTTCTCTATTTGATACCTATAGACAATTAGTTTTTATCTTTATTATATCTAAATACCCAAATCTAAAGAATTTTCAGGAGGAAGAACTTGTGGGAGTTTTGGTCAGTTCTGGTTCTGCCATAATAAAAGTTTTCCATGATATACTAGTTATTAGAAAAGTTTTTTTCTACTAAATCTTATCTCAATACCAATATTTATAAGAAATTTGTGTCAGTAAAAGCACTATGCCCTATGTGCCAATAATCGGCGCCAAAGCAATTTTAGAATTGTTTAAGGTGCTGACGATTTTAGTTAATCAAACATTTTTTTAGCAGAATTTAATTAGTTCTTTTTTCGAGATATACCGTTATTTCGAAAACATTTATCCACTTAACTCAAAAATGGCTTAGTATCAGGGCTGCCATATTTGACGATTTATCGTCATTTTGACGATTTTTGGATCCGAAATTAGCAATGTGCTGATTTGCTGATTTTTTTCTAAAAAGTGACGATTTTATTCAGTCTTCAAAATAAGACAATTTTAAATTTTTTGATGTTTGTTATTAGGCAGCACAGAAAAAAAAACTTTTTTGTAAATAAGAAATCTTAAATTTCCTAATGTAAATTAAATTATACAAGACATTTTTGAACTTTTCCATAAAACATTCGTAGCAAAACCTTGATTTTGAGATTGAGAGTTTACTCGTGTGGGGAGCAAATTTTATCCTCCTAGCTTGCCAAAACTATAAGTTCGTGAAGAAAGATTATTTCAGGTAAAAAAGAAAAATTAATAATAAATTTTAAGAAGATTTAAAGAGATTTATGGGTATAAATTACAGGCAGTCGTGGTTTTTTGTTCATATCTTAGCCATTTGTAGACCGATCTGGCTGAAATAGAATAGCACACTATTCCGTACTATATCTAATATAAATATATAGCAATGTTTATAGTTATACGAGTCTTCGGAAATCCCGTTTCAACAAGCACATGGTTAGATTGACATCGTTAAACCAACTTTGCTATTCACATGGACTCAGAATATACATCACCCTCTGTGGTGAACGGTATACAAATTTTAAATGTTTTAGAAAATTGCCCGAAATAAAGTATCTTTTATTCTTAAGACTTTGAAAAAACCCATAGATTATTATAATATAGTAATTAAAGGTTTACAAAACAAATTTTTTGTGAAAAATTTTCCTTAACAAACGTTTGTTAAATTTAACAAATAATCTCATAAACATACGGGGGTATATCTATGTATATAATTCGTGCTTGTTTGCTTGTTTTTAAATATTTAAAAATCAAACAAACTTTGTTTAAAATCTAAATTTAAATTGTGAGATTTTTTGACGATTTCTTAAACAGAAAAAGACGATTTTTTTATTTTTTCTCAGGAAATTGACGATTTTTTCACAATTTTATCTGGCAGCCCTGCTTAGTATGAAAAATATAATTCATACATATTGCAGAAAACGTACCATATCTACCAAATTTTTCTTGTTTGTTGAGGCCCATTGTTCTTCCTAACAGTTACGGGAAGTAGAAAAAAATGAACAGCTGCTTTTTCAAATTATTTATGCCGTCAAAAAAAAAAAAATTATAATAACACAACTAATCAAATTTCTTCATATTTAGGGAAAGAAATGTCAAAAGCTGTTTTTTAATGGAACAACTAAAAACCAAAAAAAAAACAACTCTATTTATTTTGTTTACATGCTAATACCAATACTTTTATTTTATTTTGCTAGAAATTCCAATAATTTTTTAACCTCTCTTTTGAAATAGCAAAAACCAGTAGTTGAGGCAGCAAATAATGTATTGCAATTATTGTAGTCTAGTTCTGGTAGATCTTGTATTTATACTCTTTAATTGTACTTAAAATAGAAGTAGACCATTTTGCAGAATATCAGCCCCCGTAAGAACTTAAAATTTCGTTTTATTTTAACTAATTTAATAAAATGACACTAAATTGTGTGAAATTTAATGATCAAAATTTGTTTACTAAAACCAAAATTAAAAGTTTTAATCGAAAGAAAAAGTTGAGAAGGTCCTTGCTTTCATTTTTTATAAAAAAAATTAATATATAATAACATTTTTTAATACGGAAAATGTTTGACGTTTTTTTTCAAAGATTTTTGTGAATGATTTTTTTTCATTTAGTTAAAAAAAATAATAAAAACAAACATTTTAAATAAATAACAAAAAAAAATAACAAAATGATAATATTTAATACCACGTATTATTTTTGTACAAGATTTAAATAAGAATTAAAAAATAACTGAATTAAAAAAAAAAAACAAATTAAAAGCAAAAAATAAAATCACCTTCCCATTTAAGACGTACGAACGTTCATTAGTACAAAATCAATAAATATTTTTTATTTTAAAATTTAGTTATATAAACTTATATTCTTTTAATACACAAAAAGAGGGTTTGAATTGAGTTTTTTAATATAAAAAAATAAAGCAGAGTATATAGAAGGGGAGTTTCGTTTATTTTATATTTATCTTTTTAAGGACAAAAGGAATTTTTTTTTTGGAGGATTTGAAGCGGGAAATTGTGTACAAATTACTTACCTTGCTGTTGGCAAATAACAAACCAACACCTTCAAGGCACACTTGCAATAGACCACCTTCCCCCGTATTCATATCTTGCACGGGGAATTCACCACCCAGCTCGGGGACATTCGTGGGAGTGCCACCGCGTTCCATGGCTTCTTTTATACAGTTGTAAAGTTCTTTGCACTAAAATGAAGTTTTATAAGATTTTAATATTGATTTTTGGAATGAATACCGATTTACCTTTCTTGTATAATACTTGTGCAATTGAGTTTGCCCACCATTACGTCGCCATAGACAAAGCAATTTAGTTTTTGGTGAATAGGTCATATTCACCAAACGTTCGTACCACCATCGTTCTACAATAGTGCCATCTACCGAACGCAACACTAAACCATCATCACGTACTTCCATAAATCGTAATGGACCTGTAGCATCAACACCCTGGTGAACGGTGAAACTTTGACGATGCAAAAGTCTCGAACCCAGAGGTTTTAAATCAATATCATTACCATTCTATAATGAAGAGAATTGAGCGAATTTTCTTTTTTAGTATAAATAGTGTAAATAGAAGCGAGAATGGCTAACCAGGTTATTTATTTGATCCACCACATTATGTACTTCTTGAGCATAGACCAGCCCAATATGAGATTTGCCCAGCAATCTTCTTATTTTCCTGCGTATTTCCTCTTTATTCACATTTAGCATTACCATAATCGCTGTTAGATTATACAACATTGTTGAGAGCAAACGATCTTCATCGTGCTCTAAACGTTTGCGTTCCGAATCGCTAAGAGATTTATAACGTTCCATCATTTCAATAGGTCCCTGGAAATTTCAAAATTTTTTGTCATGGGAATTTTGGCTCAAATACTTAGGTGAAAAGAATTGATTAATGTGTGTAGAAATTAAAGTTGGTAACATTGATTTCATTGATATATTAATTTTAATAGATTTGACTTCGTTTCGAAAAGAAATCTCATTAAGGTTTAAAAAAGTAATAAAAAAACGAAGATGTGTTGAAGTTTCTCAACAGATAGTCTAATTTAAATTCAAAATACTGTTTTTTTTTAATTTGTTACACTATCGGGGGGAGTTAATGGCTGAGTGAAGCGACCACAAAGACTATCCTTTTCGAATGGCAGGCATACCCATTGTTTCTAGTGAACTTTGTGCTACCAGTTCCCGCTAACAAAGCTAACGAAGATGCGGTATAAACCTAACATCTGCACAAAAGAAATTATGTTGCCACACGCCTATCGAGGCTATAATCGGCACTCCCGTTATCAGGCTCGGTTGCGGCAGCTTAATCAGCCTCTTATCTTAAAAAGCTAATGATGAATTAAATATAGTAATTGTTATTAAAATCTTCACAAGGTTTCAAAAACAAGACACATCAGACAAATCCCAAAATCGAAATCATGTCACTTTCATATTTTTAGAGCGCCTCTACAAAGCAATAACGTAGGGAGATTTGGATGTATGACTAATTAAAAACTATGCCGCAATAATTATTGCTTTAATTTTTATCATAGCGTTCTCACAAGTCCCAACAGTGGCTTATTGGGCGTATGACGGATTTGAACGATGACACTTTTTTTTGAGTCTCACAAGACTTCAAAGTAAAACACCTTTGGCATGTGTCAGAAGTGTACAGGCGGAATACAAAAATATTATTTAAAAATCTCTCGCTTTTAGCCAGAACAATTTTTGTCTCTTTACACCAAATTTTTTTGCCTTTTATTGTCAAACTTATATGGAAAATTTTTTTCTTTTAAGCTGTAAAAATTGTTTTTAAAAATTTGTGTGTTAATAAAATTCTAGTTTTAAAGCGCTCAGTTGGAAGGGAGAGGCTTTCAACGTTAAGTTTTTAAAAAAAAAAATTTTTACCTTTAAGCGAAACATTTCTACAAAATTTTTTTTAACTGTCAGCGAAAAGGTTTTATAGAAACTTTGTCGCCTGTAAGCGAAAAACTTCTGAAGAAAGTGTGTAACTAATTTTTGAAATTTCTTCAATTTTTTGTGGAATAAGAATCAACAGGATAATAAAGCTTGATATTTAAAAACTTTAAAGAAAATCTAAATGAAATTTAAAATGTCAAAATTTAATTACTTCATATAAAAGTTCCATCTATATTGAAAAGAATCTTACATCCAAAACATAAATAAACTTACCTGGTCCATACCAACCATATCCCTCTCCTGACTCACAGCGTCCAAAAAGGCATCTTCCCAGAATTGCATTTGATTCCAAAGACTTGCACGATCTTTACCTAATAAACCTTCGAACAGATAAACACGAGGGCTATCGGGTGAAGGCGATGAAGAGGTATTTATTAAATGACCGCCTGTATAGCGAAAACCAGCGCTTAAAGTAGATTTACCCGACCACATATTGCTCGAACTTCGTTTGGAATCTTTGGAGGTTGTTGTCTAAAATTATGGATTAATTATAAGAAATTATTCAATTACAACAAACAAATAATATTCTTAACGATAATTTAATTTAAAGCAGGGTAAAAATGCCTTTGAAAACAAGGACTGCATACAAAAAAACTCACTCATCAAGTCCTTATACATAAAATTTATTTTAAAAAAAAGTTGCTGGTGGGCTTTGTACTTAAATGACATGGGAAAATATTTTTTTTTTCATTAAATGTAAAATAATGAATAAATGAAGTCCTGTCATTGTTTTTTCTTTTCATTTGCGAACATTTCTGGCTTTAACAAGTTTTACTTACATTTTCATACTCAGTATCGGAAACAGTAGAACGACAACTGGATGGCATACGTATATTCAAACTACCAACGGGTAAAAGATCACTAACAACTGATAAGGCACCCGTAGAACCAGCAGCCTACGAATTTAAGTATATAGTAGAAATAGTAGTAGAAATCGGTAGTAGTAGTAGTAGTAAGTTGTTAAATAGTAGTATAGAAATGCACACAAAACAACAAACGATATTTCTTTAATTACTTTTTTTTTGATTTGATTAAATAATTGTTTATATGTAGTTAACACGTATTACAACATGTAATTAATTATTTATGTTTATTATGTTGGTTAAATAAAGCGTTTTATTATTTTAGCTTTTTAATTAAAATACTAATTTCGTTAAATATTTGTAAATGTTTTTTTTTAGCAATCTGTATGATTAAAGATATTTTTTTGAATTATTTATAACAAGCTGCTAAAATACATTCATTTTTTTGTACTTTTTTTTTATTTTTTAATGATGAGTGGGAAATATTTATACACAAATATATACATATACATATACTGAGTGGAAACTGGTTAAATGGGATTTTTTTCTATGCGAAAATGCTAACTAATAAATATTATTTAAATAAAATCTGGACAAAAATGTTTAAGATTTCAACTCAACTAAAAACGTTTTATAAAAAAGGGCTGGGAATGACATTATGGTAACATTTATAGGGAAATACAGCGGAGAAATATGATGAGTATATATTGTAAATAGTGTAAAATTTATTTATAATTTATTAAGAAATCATCTTTAAGATGTATTTCTTTTTTAAGATTTTTTTGTCAATAATTTGCATACAGTCCACAACTAGTTGTGGAACTTTTTTAATATTCATCTAGGATCCCATACAGTATATATTTATATTCTGGGTCCTTGAGTAATTATAAGTCGATTAAGCCATGTCCGTCTGTCTATCTATCTGTTGAAAACACGCTCACTTCCGAAAAACTGAAGAGAAAAGAACAATTATGGTTTCAAATTGTTTCTAGTTACCCTGAACAGTTATGGGACTGAAATTCAGCACAGTCAGTTTAGAAGGAAAAAAGTTATAGATGCAACTACCCAAACAAATTTATAATTCTGTTTTTAATTCTTTTTTTTTTTTTTTTTGTAAATTTAGTGATTTTCTTAAATATGAAATATTATAAATTTTTTAATGATTTAAGTAACTTGCACAATATAACACAAAAAACAAAACAATTTACCATAAAAAGCCAACATAAAGCACAAAAAAAATTTATTTCTGTTTCAATAAAATAAATAAACAAAAGTCAGTGCTGGTTCACACTCTTCAAGTATTGAGTTTTTGAGAGAGAGAGGAAAATAAATGACATTCTCTTTTCCCTTCTCTCCTAAAAGCTCAAAACTTGACGGCTGAAACTTGAAGAGTGTGAACCAGCACTAAATCATTGCCACTACGTATTTTAAACAACTAGTGCAATGTTGCCACAGTATATAAATTACATTTTTCATTTTACCGGTCAGTTGTAATAATGAAGAAAACTTAGTGGTCACTTTATCGTTCACGATAGCTATTGTTCACGTTAACTATCAGGAACTTTATCATTAGATTGTAATAATGGCCCTAAGAATGCTAGCTCTTACAAGAGATGAGCTGGGAATATACAAATGTAACTTTAAAGTGTTTGTTTAATTCACTGAAACTAATGGTGACATTTACTGGTGATGAATATTAAAATTTAAACATGGCCGAATACAGCATTCTTACTAATTTTTTCATTTCGTCAGAACGAACTATATTTCATCATTTTAACTCCACTGTTTTCTTTATTTTAAATGTGTAATTGTTGCTACATATATATTGTATATATACATATATAGTTTAATGATAGGTCGGGATTAAAGCTATTTTTTAACAAATAACAAAAATCATCTGCTTAAATTTGTGCTGAACTACTTACATCAGAATCAAATGATGTCAATTTGCTCATCAATGCTGATCTCTTTTGAGCCAACATATCTTTAAACATTTCCGTTGTCGATTGTCCATCTTGACTGTCAGCTGTCGATAGACGTCTGGAGGGACCAGTATTGCCAGCAACTTGTGTTGGTCCCGATCTATCAGTATGTGTGGAACTTTTACGAGATTCTTGTGGTGAAGCCCATTCACTGCCCAAGCCCGAATGGGAACCATTCGGACTAGAGGGGGAACGTAGATTTTCCCGACTACCCATAGGACTGGTAGCATGACTAGAGAGTAAACTGGAGGACATATCACTGCCGTCATTGATTTCTTTGGTCCAATAATGTGTATGAGCAATTTCCATCATTTGAAAAACGGATGCTGTTCCACCTAAACCGAAATTGGAAAATGTTACCTCTAGACCTGATGTTATGGCGTGTAAACATTTCAACATGCCCTTCCAAACGGGCTTGGTAACACACTGTAATGCAATATTTTGAAAATAAATTGGTTATAAATTGGGACTTCCTTTGATCTTACCATGTCATCTATATGATCATCGGGTGCTATTTTCTTGTCCAATGTTTTATTTAGTTTACTTAATACCAAAGTACGATAGGATTCATCTTCCATTAGTTTCTTAAAACGATTCATCTTCAACCAACCTATACCTTCTCCGGCCAGTACCTGACTTGTCATGTCTTTGAGGAAAGCTTGATTTTCAGCATTACTATGAGATCTTTCCTGATTCTGTTGACGCGTTATTTCCTCTTGAGTCTTATGTGGACCAGAATGTTTAATCAACGGTGTACGTTCTACTAAACCTTTACGTCCTGGAAACGGATCAAATCCTAAACCAGATTTTGATTTGGGGCCCATAGTCTGCTGAGCTGAAGGTTGTGGTTGTTGTTTTTGTTGATTTTCTAAAACATTTTACAAGATATTTAAAAAACTAAAATGGATATTTAATTTTAAATTTGTCTTACTCTTTCCAAACATTCCCGAAAACATGGTAGTAGTAGACGACGCTAAACCATTAAAATCAGTGCCTATATTAGAAAAGAAATTTCCCGAACCCATTCCACTATTTTGCACTTGTTTTTGCGTTGCCAACTGATTGCCAGTTCCTGGGCTTTGGTGTTCAAGTTTCTCATCTAATTTGATAAGACCCTTTTTGCTGGCTTCCTCCTTGGCTTTTTTCGTTATATCACCCAGTGTGGATTTGCCTACATAACTTAAGTCTTCAAAAGTATTTTTGCTTACCCCAGCCGCCTGCTTAGACACCTCAAAAGCCTGTTTGGAAGCCTCTCCTGCAGCTTTCTTGGCGTGTAACGTAAGCTGTGCGATAATGAAAAGAATTCGTTTTAAAAAAATATTTTTTTCACTACAAATTAAACACTACTCTAACTACACAATAATAACAATACAATTGATTAGTGAATTAATGAAATCATAATTGAAATTTAGTTTAATTAATTCGAGGAAAATTGGGGCAAGTATATACTTTTTTGTACTTGGGTTTGAAGTTAACTTAATTAAAAAAAAAGATTTAAATTAAAATTAAAAAGGTAAGAAATAATATTTTGCTTTTGTTTTTAATTTAATTGCCACTGATTTTTTATGTATGTTTATCTAAAAATATTGTTGAAAAATTTCGAATTCTTAATTGATGAAAAGTAACAACAAAATTTATTCACATCTAACTAGAGTATTTTTAATGAAATAATTGTTATAATAACCAAATATTTACAGCCGTATTCATAACGAAAACTTGGCATGAAGTTAGCACAAAGTTCATTCATAATACACTAACCCAACTCTGGCTAACGATTTGCTAAACACTTGTTAACGAGCTGCCAAACGTTTGCCACCTGGTGAAAAACAGCCGTTTAATGTTGAATAATTTTATTTGTTTTTTTCTAATTCACTGTCTTTTTTTAATTAAGTCCTTTATTTATTTTAATTTAAAAACATTTAACATTTTTATATGGGGAGGCAAAAACAAAAAAATAAAAAAAATTATGAAATGAAATGACAAAACCAGCGATGATTTATGCAAAACGTGTTGCATTTTTGAGCACTGTAATGTGGCATCATGATTATTCAGAGTTGATTTGTTAAAAGTTAGCAGACGGATAAAATTATTTTTGAATAAGCTCTGTGCTTACAAGCTGCTAAGCTTAATCGGCATTCTAGTTAGCAGCTCGTTGTACGTAGTGTACAAACTGTGGATAACTTTTTGTTATGAATACGGCTGTTAATGTCTATAACTACTACGCTCGGGTTTTTTTTATCCAATATCTTATTACATAGACTAAAGCCTAGTACTCTGTTCCAATTTGTGAAAAATGTTCAGCAACATCTATTATTTCATGTGAAAAATTTGACATTTTTAATCTTTCAAAGTATGCAACATTGTTTTGCATATGTAAACAAAACCCACATGTATTTTACTAAAAAGTATTTTTTTAAATAAAAAATTAAGTAAAAATGAAAGTAGATATGGATGAAAAACTGTTACCGGTTGTGTTATTTATGTTTTGCAGTTCTCATTTTAATATTAAGTTTAAACTTTTTTAAACTTTATTTTGATTTCTTGCGAAAACAATAAAAGCACTTTGTTTTTGTTTCTAATATGTTTTTTCTTTACCCACTTACAACTACAATTAATGTTGTGAGAATTCCAACTAATTGTAGCGGGAAATGTAAAAAAAAATAAAAACTCATCACTGATTTATTGTTTGGTATTTTGTTTAAGCTTTGATATCGTTGCAAAAAAGACTTTTTGAGTGTTTGTAGGTAATTCTCGTTCCCTCTGTAGTTTTGTTTGCTGATAGCTTTGGCTTTTCTAAAATTATTTAGGATAACGTTTCCTGATGATCTGGCCTAAGCAACTAGTGAAATGCGCATAGGAACAGCTTATCCTCCAACAATAAATTTCAGTATTTTTTATCAATTATTTAAAAAGGGAATTAAGCACAACAAACAAAATCTTTTTATTAAACTTTTTTCATTTGCTTAAAATTCCACGTGAAATAAGTGCAGCTTATATTATTTCGCAGTTGTAAAAAAATGTTTCCAGAAACATTTCGCAACTTTTTCACAAGTTAAGCAGAGTACAACTCTATCAACATTATTTTATAGAAACTCCGCACAAGTTTTTTTCATATGAGTTTTGACTGCATTCCACGTGAAATGTTGAACAGAGTACCAGGCTTAAGACGAGATTCAAATTCATAAAAACTCTCTGCAATTGATGAAAATGTTTTTATCTCGGCACTAACACAATTATAAGATCTAGCTAAATATTTTCCATTTACTCGCATGAATATTCTTTCTCATAATATTTATGATTGAATGTCAATGGGTAAGTTTTATTTATACATAAGCCCAATTCACAGTCTTGTGCAAATGGTCATGCATCGTAGCATTTGCAAAATGGTATATTAGTTACTATAGAATTTAACATACCATTTTGCAAATGTTACGTTGCAAGACCATATGCACAACATTGTGAATTGGGATATGACATTTTTAGATTTAAAATTAAAAAGTTTTCAACCTTTTCTGGATTAGCCTCCTCGTTGTTATCAATTTCAGCCTTAAATTGAAAATACAATTTTGAAACATTACAATACAAATATAAATTGGATTCAAAATGTTGAATAATTATTTTGGGGTTTGAATTATGTAGAAGAGACATTTATTAGTTTTGCTAAATATATGACTGACATGATCCATTTTTGATTTAATCATGTAAAAACCCTGAAGAAGTCATACAAAGGAAGTAGTGCCGAAATATTGATTAAATAAATTTAATATTTTTTTAAATAAAAAAGAAAAGAGACCTTAAGCTTAATAAGACAATTTAAATACATTTTTAAAGGGCGCGAAAAAAAGCGAATCAGTCAGCCGTGGCACAGATTCCGTTCGGAATGCTGTCCATTCCGTATTTGCCATTCCGTTCGAATTCATTTTTGGAGCTTTGGTTTCCAAACGTTTTCATCAATCCGAAAAATTTTAAGCGATTATTATGTAACCAATTTGACAGCATCAGAAACTATCACTGTGTAATATGGAAAAAGATTCCCTAAGCAAAACAAAAAACATTTGTTAACAAAATTTTTGTACAAAAACATTTACATTTAAGTTTTTTTTTTGCGTATTAAAAATTTTTGGCGTATAAAATTTGTGAAATTTAAAATGTAAATATGCCGGGCATATCAATAATTGCTGCAATGGTTGCCGATATGTAAATTTTGGCAAAATATAACAAAAAGAGATATGCCAAGCTTCATAAATCCATTTCGAAAATTTTGTTTTTTTGTAAAAGCTAAAAATTATTTAAAATATACTTCTTTTGAAAAATAAATAAATTAATATATTTCTTCATTTATAAAAAGTATATTTGATAGTTATTTGCCCTTTAAGATACAGAAAACTCCCATTCTGTCCATGAAAACAAAAGTGGTTTCATTCCGAAAATTTTTTCGTAATTAAATTTCTGAAGAAGCAAAATACGGAATGAACTTCGTTTCCGAACGGAATTGTACTCTGTTGTGGTAAACATATTTTAAGAGCAAAATATTATGATAAGATTCATGATGACTAAATATACTCGTAATATGTTTCCCTTAATCCTAATTTGTTTTTATTGCATCATATTCTAATTTAATGTTATCATATTATTCTCATGTTAATTATAATAAGTTAAGAACTAATCATATTATTATCTTGTTAATTATAATAAGTTAAGAAGAAATCATATTGTTATCATGTTAATCTTAATAAGCTTAGAATTAATCATATTAATCATAATAATATTCAGATGAAGTCTAAAACCGAAAAATACTTTTAATATATATTTATGCTTATTTACTTACTGGCAACCTTAACGTAAAACTGTTACAGATATTTCACATCATAATATGATGCAACTTTAAACATAATATTTTTAACCTCTTTTTGTCGTATGTTGCAATTATTTATAAATTATTTTATAGAATTTTTATTCTTTTTCTCTAAAATAACACAAAACAATGGTAAATATTTTTGCATCATTTTCAAACAATATTAACATTTTTTTAGCATTGATATTTAATTTTGTGACACTTTATAATTTTTTTTTAATGTACCCAAAATTTCTTTATTTTTAAATTTATTTTAACTTGGGTTTTTTAATGGGTACTGTCTTTAAATTGTTTAACCACTGAATAACAAATAATTCGATAGGCATATGTAAAACAAACGACATTAATGATGATTAACGTTTTTTTCTGAATTGTTACAGAACACTGACCTATTAAACTTTCGTTGACTGCAATTAAAGATATTTAGAGCAGTGTGACCAGGTTAATCTGACATTTAGCAAAGTCAAAAAGTGCTTAATATTATTTTAAAAATTGCTAAAAATACGGAGGCATTTACACGGTGTCTTTTCAGACATGTCTGTCTAATTCATTCACTTTTGAACATGCTTTCAGAAACCTATTGTCTTTTAACGATGTCTGTTTTCATGTCTAATTGCCTTATATCCACATAATAAAGCGTGATCTATTTCGAGGTTTCCTACTTTTTTAAAGAAAAACACAGAAAATTCAAATTTAATGGGGAATGCTTATTATCATTTGAAAGAACATTCTTTGGCATTTATTTTTTGAAGATAATGTCTATCAAATGTTGGCCGTTGGTACGTCGCAGATGGTCCATCCATTGAGTCCAATTTTCAATGCCTCGTTCGAGCATTTAGATTGTTAACTGGCGAATGACACGCGTCATGTTTTCCTCCAAGGCCTGAATCGATGCGGGTTTGTCCGCATAAACTTTAGACTTTACATATCCCCACAGGAAAAAGTCTAACGGTGTGATATCACACGATCTTGGTGGCCAATCGACTGGCCCAAAACGTGAAATTATGTGCTCACCGAAGTGTTCTCTCAATAAATCCATTGATATGTGCTAAGTGGCGCCGTGGAGCTTCAATTTCAGGCATCAAATAGTCGGCTATCATGGCACGATAACGGCGCCGAATCGACTCTTCACGGTCTTCGTGTACACCCTCAGCTACGGCGTAGTCTATTCGGTCGAATATTATCCAATAATGAATGACGGGTCTCAAAATGGGTGATGGTGTTGCGAATAGTACGCTCAGTAGGCCGATTATGTTGACCATAAGTTGAGCGAAGTGCACAAAACACATTCCTCACAGAACGTGAATTTTCATAATAAAGTTGAACGATTTGTAAACGTTGTTCAGGCGTAAGTCTTTCCATTATGAAATGCCAAACAATACTAAACAAAAATAACATGACAGCATGACACGACTCACACGTGATCTGTCAAAAAAGGCTATTGAAAAAAGTATCTCTACTTGAATCACCCTTTATTAAAAAAAACATAAAAAATTTATAAAAACGAACATGAAAACTCGTTTCGTGTATTTTATTTGAAACTTCATTAATTTTAGCGACTAATTTTTAATAAAATTAAAATAAGTGGTAATATACATAAACACGCAGAGAACAAATATGGTTACGGCAACTACACTATGTTTATTGTAACAAAATATTGTTGTCGTACGCAAAATATTGTTATTTTTATATATTGTTTTATATTGTTTGTTTATTGCAATTAAAAATTTAGCTATGGTTCACTGAAAAATAATAATTTTTATAACCACGAAATGATGACAACTTTGAAAACATATTATATTCCTCAAAACCATTGAATGATATTTAATAGCCATAACATGATAACTTTCTATTCGTGTACTCATAATATTTTTAAGATGCAAACAAAATATCTTTACTCTAATAATATTTTGTTATCGCCATTTGTAAAATAATTTTGCATCAGTTGTGTCGTTTGTTTTACATATGCCTTTCAAATTATGTATTTGTTATTTATAAAAAACCCCAAATTTAGAGAAATTAAAAAAAAAGAAATTGTAGGTACATTAAAAAAAATTGTAAAGTGACACAAAAAAAAATATCAACGCTAAACAAAATTTTAGTATTGTTTGAAAATGGTGCAATAATATTGACCATTGTTTTGTGTTATTTTAGAGAAAAAGAATAAAAATTCCATAAGATAATTTATATATAAGTGCGACATACGACTAAAATAGGTTAAAAATATTATGTTTAAAGTTGCATCATATTATGATGTGAAATATTTGTAACAGTTTTACGTTTAGGTTGCCAGTAAGTAAATAGGTATAAATATATATTAAAAATATTTTTCGGTTTTAGACTTTATCTGAATATTATTATGATTAACATGATAATAATATGATGACTTCTTAACTTATTATTATTAACATGATAATAATATGATTACTTCTTAACTAATTATGATAAACATGATAATAATATGATTACATTAAATTATATTATGATGTAATAAAAACAAATTAGGATTAAGGAAAAATATTATGATGTAATATTACGAACATATTTGGTCATAATATGATTCAATAATAATCGTTATATGTTGACCACAATCATGAATCTTATCATAATATGTTGCTCTTAGGATATGGTTACCACAACCATGTTTTTTCTTTGCGTGATAAATTGGCAAATATGCTGAAGAGATGTTGTGTATTATTTTCATTGCGAAGAAAAAAATTTAACATTTAAAGATTTAAAGGCAAGTCATAAAGGGTGTTCCAACCATAATGCATGATGTTAATTGTAATTCACACCTTAACGTCAAGTTTTTTGCTCAACCCAATTTGACATTTCTTAGTTTCAGTGTTTGACAAATTCAACCATGGAGAGGTACACAATTGAGCATTGCGTTAAGATTGTTGAATCCTTTAACTAAAATGGGCGTTCACATCAAAATTTCGTGCACTTCGTGATTTTTTTGTTTTGCTCAGCATAATCGAACAAAAACAATATGTATCCACAATCGGGAGAATTGTGCGCAAATTGCAGCAAACCGGGTATGTAGGAAATGTGAAAACAAACATTGCTGTTGTCGCGATAGGGTGTCAGAAGAAACGTCAACGTGAATGTGAGATGATAACGGAATTCTTGTGGGCAGAAATTTATGATATGGTCCTGGACGATAAGTGGTTCCAATTGGATGGTGCAACACAGCCAACGAAACAATGGCTCTTTTGCGCGAGAAATTCATACAAATCCATACACATATTCTCCCGGAATAAGGATTTTGACACGGTGGCGAACACTTTATATGAGCTAGAGAACAAGTGGCCTTTAAATATTGTGTTGAAGGGTATAAAAGACTTAGCGCATATGTTAAAAATATTTACATGATACCTGTCGGGAAGGTCTACTCTACTAGGTGACAAGCAATGCGTTTACCAACCGCCACTAGTGTGGGCGCAACCAACACACACAGGAATCAATTTGAATGTATAACCCGGCCAGATTATACACTCGTCCCTTGTTTAGAAGCTGGAACCATCTAACCTCTGCTGCTTTTGAAAAAATGCTAACAGCATCAGTTGAATAACAACAGCATCTGGGGATGATCCGTACTTCAGGCCGAACTTTCCCACAAGTGGTGAAAAATCAGCCCTTGAGTATGATTTTCAGGATCTTCCTTCCCGCAAATCTGGTCTTAAACAAAAACAACCATGTGATCCCCGAAAATATATTTTTAACAGAAAAGAAAAACTCCCCGCAAAGACAATCTTTCTGAAAGACAGAAAGCATTTTCCGCAAGAAGGCACTTTCGAAGGCCTCAGTCTGGTGTCTGCTTGCCAGGGCCCACTGACTCCCGTGGTACCAGATAGGATCCCTGAATAGCAGCGATCTCAAGATATCTGTCAATTTTGAATTTTTGTCGAATCCCAAGTATTGACTGCATCTGACTTCCCCAGAGGATGTAACAAATATCCTTTAGGTGCCCCAATTCGGCAAAGCCGAATATAATTATATAAATTGTTATTTGTAAACTCTGCATTTAAATAAAGTATTGTTCAGATATTTGGATTAAATATTTCATAGCCATTGGCTTCTAGTTTCTTAATCTTGAAAACAAACATAATATTAAAGTGTAAATTTTGTTTAAGCCAATTCTTTTTTTAACGGAAAATATACAAGTAAATAAGTACTACCATAAAGTAATTTATTCAAAACTTATATAATTGCTTAAACCCCCAATATTTGAGTTGATAAATACTTTCAGGGTGTTGTTAAGCTTCACATTTACAAACCTTTTCAAATGTTTGACGCATTTTATCATCAATATCTTCATCCAAAGAATGCTGAGATTTATGTATTTTACATTTCATTGTTATATTTAAGTTTAATTGTTAATAGTGTTATTGTTTTTAGGGTTTTCGAAAGTATTTAATTACGTTAAAAAATTAATTTAAATTAAATTAATCAAATAGAAAACAAAAAACATCAACACAACATTTATTTAGTTGACATTATTTTAAAAGAAGTTTAAAGGCACTCACCTTATCCATATGAGCTAATATACCCTCCTGGCTACTTTGCCGAGTAGTTTCTCTAACCAAGTCCTTGGCATGTGATGCTATATTTTCAAATAACGAGGACTGTGAGGATTGCCTTCCAGGGCTACTAGAGCTGGAACCAGAACTACCGGTGCGTGCTAAAATATTAGTAACACTGGGCTGTTTAACGGGGGTTAGGGGGGGCTAAAAATATTTTGTTATAAATATTATGAATAGAATGATTGTTTCAATAAACCCACCGGTATTTTCTTTTCTGGTACATGTCTGATTGACTCTTGCTCTCTTTGCATTCTCTGGTGAGTGTGAGGAGCTGTTATTGTTATATTCGAATTTCCTTCCGATTCCTGCTCCAAACTGGCTGCTTTAATGGTGGCATCTAATCTTTGTGCCACCGGTGCAGCTAGTTCAAATGGTTTGGCGGGAAAATCAAATTCTGAATCTCGATTAAAACTAGGCGAGGACAAGTCCGAACGACTAGATGATGCGGATGATATGGGCGATTCTGGGCGATCATCCTCATCCTCTTTGGAAGACATTTGTTCCACCATACCCTCTGGATATTGTAGCTTACTAGGTGGATGATAAACCAATGCTGGATCTAAATTAGAAGACAATGTCTGAGGAACATTATGTGGACGATTATGTGAACCAAAAACATCATGCAAACTGGGTGAAAGATCTGATGAAACCATTTCAGAAACAAAATCACTGAGTGAAGAATATGAAGAACTTGAACTGTCAGCTCCTTCAGAATCAGAACCACTTTCATCGGTGGCAGCACATTCCAATTGCTTCAAAGAGCGTAAAGCACCATTTAAGGAACTGCCATCATCCCAAACAGAAAATCGTATCGGTGTTAAGCTATGAGCAAACCATTTGGGCTTGTCGCCAACTTGTAAAGGATCCATTACACCAGTTTGTACTCTAAGGAAGGCTACATTTGTCGGAGTTAGAGACCATTCGGCTAAAAATTCGACAGCTTGAGTTTTGGCAAAATGATTAAGGAACGATGAAGCGCGAGGTCGTGATCGTAAAAAGCTATTAATTTGAAAGGCCACCACAGGACGGGGATACAAGCGTAGAGTGCGAGTATGTTCAGCAAAGTTGGCCAAGGTATTTTGGGAGTTGAAAAAGCGTACCTGGGGGAAAAAAAAATATTAATTTGTTTTCTGATTTAATAAAGAAAACAACTTTGGTACCATGGCTACTCTAGTGGCCACGTCTACTGAATCCACATCAGTGCCATATATAAAAGGATTTAAAGCAGGTGAATTCATGGGACTAGGTTGTCTAGACATGGCTCCTTGGGTAGATAGTGAATTCCTTTGACTAGTATAAGCCGATTGAGAAGGCGATTGTAAGGGCAAACGGGCCTGAGAGACTCTAAAAATCGAAAAGATTTCATGAGCTCAAGTTTTTTTTTAAAAAAGTTATTTATTTTTTGGACTCAGATTAACCTACCCTAATAATGTTGGTTCTGTCAAGCTGTCCCTTACCGATGGCATCAGTTGTTGTGTTGTTATTGCTTGATTTGAAGCAGTCATAGAACTTAAAGCCTAATTTTATTGTAATAAATATTTTAAATTAATATAAAATTTTTTTTTTTATAATTTGTAACTAATTTTTAAAACTGTAAATACTTTCGAGGCTTAACCTACAAAACGAACTATGTGTCTTTTGTTTTTAGTTTATAGAAAGTTAAGAAACTTGTTTTAAATTGTAATTACTCTAATGACCGGACACCGAAGGGGTAACATTGCTTCTCTATAGAGGGTGCTCGGTTAAGGAAGGTGTCCGTTAAAGGAATTTAACCTGTATATTATTCTCTAAATTACTTCTGTAGCAATCAATAGCTTTACAATAGTTAAATCTTATTTATTTGTAAAACTACACATAGACCTTTTTGTAGGAGAAACGCCCACATTTTTCTTGAATTGATATTTCATAACAATTTTTTCTGAATCCCAGCTAGCATTTTGTATCAAAATCGAACCTTCAGCTAGTACTTTGTATCATAATCAGTTCTTCGAGCAAAATAACAGGATATAGTTTTCGATCATTAATGATACCCTCCTTGTGAGAAAATTGTATCCTACCTATGAATCACCTCAAATAATCATTTGTGATACAATTTTCTGATTCCTTTTTGAGCATATGAATGAATCATATATTAATCCTTTTTCAATCGCTCAAGTCATAAAGTAGATTTTAATCATTTAAGTGATTTTTACGAAAAACCTTCCACCAAATACCAGCTGGGATATACACTGTATATGTATATAATGAATACATACTTTCGTTATGACTTATGTTAATACAACAATAAATATATTATATAGGTAGATGTACAAAATGTAGTGATAACAGTCGTATGTATGATTTATGGATTTAGGTCATGAGTTTTTTTTTTAATTTTGGAATACGAAATATGGTTTTGATTTTCCATGACTGTTATTAGTACAATTGTGGTGCATAGAAACACAAATTTTAAAAAGCATAATAAACTTAAAACCGAAAAGCCTGAACATAAAATGCATGCATTAGTAAAAATCTAATGTTATTAATTATAAGATTTAAAAAATAATATGTAATTCAAATATTCGAACAAAAACTTTAATAATGGCAACCTGATTCGGTCTAAAGAGTTTGTTTTGTACAATTGACCAAACTCTTTTTTAAAAATGCAATTGAATTCATTATCATAGAATTTAAATTGTTTTAGGAATAAACGTTGTTTGCATCATAAACAAATATATAATTTGTCTCAGGTAGAAAGGTCCCAACTCAATTTTTTTTTTTCGAAAATATAGTTTTTTTGAGTGATTCTTATACATTTTACACAAAAACACCCGCCACAAAAACTTAATGAAATAGTATCAAAAATAACGATTTTACAAGTAAATGCAAAGGGTGATACATTGTGAGGTTTGATTTCAAATATCCTTTTTTTGCAGATCATGCGTGACTTATATCAAACTGCTTGATCATTTTTGTTCAGTATCGTTTAGCAAGTCATCATGCAAAAACCCACACCACAGCAGCATCTCCAAATTGTTAAGCTGTATTTAGAAAATCAGCGTTCTGGGGGAAATGTTTTTCGTGCGATTCGAGGAACTTACTTTGCACATAATCGACCTACTGCCACCACTCTTGCCAACACCATTTGCAAATTTAAGTCCCAGTTTACACAATTAGACGATACTCGACCGTTTAGACCACATCCAGCACGTAGTGAAGTGAATATCGCAGCTGTAGCTGAGAGTGTACGCGAAGACAGTGGCCGAGACCTTGATATAGTCTCGGAATGGGTTCGCGCGAATAGGGTCTATTAAACGCCCGACGGTTCAAGGAGCCTCATCTGTATAATTATTGAGGAATCAGAATCTCTTGATGCATGATGATACAATGTGATGTCCGATTGGCAGAACATATATTTAAGGCGTCGAAAGAAGCATTCAAGTGCCTCGGATTTTTGAAACGGTGTAAGATATACTTCACTCCATCTAATCTCCTTACTATTTCTACCAATTATAACCGACCGCGAATGTAATACAACTCTCATGTGTGGGCTGGTGATTCAAAGTCTTTTTTAGAGCTTCTCGACCGCGTGCAGGAGAGAGCGAAGTTTCTCATTGGTGACAGTAGGGTATCCAATTCTATTGACTCCCTTGAGCAACGTCGCAACAGCCCAAGTATTTGCCGGCTTTAATCGTTACTACAATGGGATGTGTTCTGATGAAATTAGGGATCTGGTTCCCGAAACCCATTTGATTGTTCGTAATACACGATTTTCCTCAAGAGCCCAGCCTTTTGTGGTCGATTGGCCGGTAAATCGTACAACACATTATAGAGAAAATTTATTTTTGGCCGGACTGTTCGTGTGTGGAACAACCTTCCTGTCTTCCCTCTCACTATCAACATGAATAAGTTCAAGTCGAATGTTCACAAGCACTACTAAATTATCCTCCTTCTCATAACATTCAAGTTTCAACACAATGCATTGCATTTGTAGGGGCCATCCCATGAGTGCTGGTCTCAACCAAAAAAAAAAAAAAAAAACTTTAAAAGAGCATAGAAATAAAGCGCATAAAAAGGGTTTAAGTGAACTTGTGTTTTTCCTTTTCCTGTAAAGTTCCAATTATGTGAGTTAGGACCTTTTACATGACACCAACGATATACTTTTATGATGTGGAGAATAAATCATCTTACTATTTGATGTCGAATTTTGGTTTTTTGTTTGTGATGATTACGATTGGAATTTCATGCCTTTTTTTATTTTAAAATATGTGTGTAAGCCAAGCCTTTAAAAATTTTTAAATATTACCTAAAAACTTATATAAATGCATTTCTTATTTAAGGTAAAACTAACAAAACAAATGCATAAAGTCCACTTTGTTTATAAAAAAAAAATTATTTTGCTTTTACCTAGTGCTGGCTCAGACGCGTCAGGATTAGCTGATCGGTTTTTCTATACATCTTACGCTTGTGCCTTAAGTTTTTAGAAGAGATTTAATTTTTTGGTTTTGTTTTCATAATATACATGGCGAAAGTAATAGATTGCATATGATGCAGGTTTCAAAAAGCATTAAAAGAACTGTTCCGCTAAACTTAATGTGTCTGAATCAGCACTTACCTTCATTTTTCAATTGGACGTAAAAGCTGTAGCTATTTGAATCAGCACAAATCTCGTTTCTCTCAACTTATTTTTTTATTGCATTAAAAGCGAAATTTTTTTTATTAAATTTGTATTATTATGAAGAAATTTTCTTTAGTAAAAAAATGCTGCAGAAATTTTAAATTGTATGCGTTAGTTTTTTTTATTGAAGATCGTTCAGGACAAGAGCATCTTGCAAAACCAATTAAAAATAACACATCGGGATATTTGCCAAATTATAAGCACAGCGTAAACAAAAGCAGATAGAGACATCGAGTGCAGACTTTGTATATCGAAAATGCTGCTTCGAGTTCAAAAATTATTTTTTTAAATTTATTTAAGTCTTTTATAGTCCCCAATTATTTAAGTAATACTTATGTAAGTCCAAGCCGAATTCATAGGAGGTGGTCTTATTTAAAAACGTATACAGCACTGTAAAATACTTTAACGTTGTGTCTAGAGAAGAGCGATATTTCTGTACCTGTGATTTAATCACTGTTATTGAAAAATCACGATCACAGTTGTGACCAAATTGTTTAAGTAACAGGTAGTTGCTAAGTCGTGATATTTCACAGTTTGTGTGGGTAATAGCGTTTTTTGAATGCAATAACGAATTATGTTTCTGTTCCTTTCGTTCTCTCTGCTACCTTATTAGTATTTATTTTAAACAAAAAAAAATTAAAGCCAAAGTTTATTTAGTCAAGTATGTATGTATATGCAAGTAAACAGCTTTGAAAGCTCTTAAAATTTGCTGTTGTTTCTTTGCAAAGTACTTACAAAAGCTCATGCGAAAGCTCGCGCATTGTACATATAGCTTAGACGCAATTGCTATAAAAGAATTGAAAACTGATAATTCCAGGTTTAAGGAGCAGTGATTTCTTAAATCACGTTCACTAATCACGAAGTTCTTTAAAAATCACGGGATCGCTCATCACTTGTTGTGTCTATAAATAATACAACACTTTAGTAAACAATTCAAACAAAAATTTTATTTTGTTTTTACTTTTAAATTGTGTCTTTTGAAATCAAATAGATTCAAAACGTTTTAAATTACATTTCTTCGTAAAAATTATAGAATTTATGAAAGATTCCCCAGAACTACCAGAACAGTATGCCATTTCGACACATGGTTAGTTATCAGCTGTTGATTACGTAGCAAGCCAAGGTCACCCTACAAGAATTCGCCTTGTGTAAGTCTTTGCTTTCAAATAAAAAAAAAAACCAATTATTAATAAATACACAAAAAATATGCTTTTATTCACAAAAAATTAACTTAATTTGAAATTTTAATGCATTTTTAAGCAATACGTGTGAAAAATGCGTTGACTTAAAAATATGCAAAAATATGCACAAGCAAATCAATTCGATTTCTAAGCAAAAAGTACGATTTAGAACAATAACTAAAAACATGCATTTGCATATATCTTCCGCCCCTAATGATAAACATTTTGTTCTTGTCGTGCCATTAAGTCTAACCTTAGTTTAGTTTAAATCTGATTTTTTTTTTATTATTTCATTAAAGACCTACATTTAAAACAAAACTAAGCTGTTCCGTCAAAATGTTGTATTCAAACTTTTCAGATTAACTAAACCTAGTATAACTGAGATCTCAAGAACCCAGTCTAAGTTAGTTATATCAATATGTTATTTTCAAAACATATTTTCTTTGAAATATAGAAATCCCGCTTATTAAAAACAAAGTTGAAGAAAATCGCCAAATGCTTGCGGAATTTCAAAACTTGTAAAATGTCTAAGGACAATAAGATTAATTTGATGTTTACTTAAGTATGATAAGATCGCTTTGGTGTCACATACAAAGTAGGCGAGAGACGTCAAACATTTGGCAAATCTAAAATACCGAGAAAGTTTTCTCGGCATTTCCCCTAAATATGTATAAAAAAATTTTAGGACTATCAAAATTCCAGTTTTTATAAATACATATCGCAGTTGATCATGAAGAGGGTATTAACTCAAAATTTAAAAATGTTAAGTAAAAGCAAAACAATTTTTAATTTAATATTAAATGCATATGAAAAATAATTTTTAAAAAATCCGTTTCATTACCAAAAAGTAGACAAAATAACAGGATATTTTTACAGAGGGTAGATATGAATAGTACGTGTCGATTTTTTCCGAAAACTGAAAGAATTTTAAGTGGATTCCCTGTTTATTATCAAGGGCGATATACCTTAAATAATGATAGCATTCGGAAAGAAATTAATACATCTGGTTAGAAATAGATACGGAACAATTTTTTTTTTCGTTATAATTTTTCGTCCACCGCCAATTAGATGTGGAATTCAGACAGATTTGTTTAATAACTTATAAAGATACTTAATAAACTTTATACACATTTCCCGAGAGGGCATTTATATTAGGGATGGGCTAAGTATTGATATCATTGTTACCAAATTCAATGAAGTATTAATTTCTTAGTAAAAGTTAGAATTGAAGTAAATAACAAAATATCATCAGATTTCAACGACAACGAATATTTTGGCATATCTAGTACATACTAATGGCCGTTTTTTCATTAGCCGATTATCTCTTTTCCCAACGATAAACTGCACATTAAAGAAATTTGATTTTCTCAATGACTCATTTGCTTCTATTCTGCCAAACAGATAAATTCAATCAGCTGACTCCCAACTCCTTACATGTATTTTGAGACGTGTTGCCAACTGAAAACAATGTTTTTGTCGGTATATTGAGAAAACCAAAATCGTTAACGATCAGTTTATCGGTCTAATAAGTTTTTGTCGACATTAAGTAACAGGCAGTTTGTCGATACATTGAGAAAATGGCCATAAATGTTTTCTTGAAATAATAAATTTGTTTATTTAGAGGTAGACAAAATTTTATATAAAAAGCTTGCTCTACTTTGTCATAAATTTTTAGGATTGCCAGATTTAAAAAACAAAACAAAATTAAATTAACTTAAACATTCTAAGTACACTAAAACTTTAAGCTATTTAATTAAAAAGTTCTAAATATTTACAAAAATTTACACAATAATAAAATAAAAATAAAAAACAAACACATGCCAAATGAATTTTTTATAAAAGCTAATAGAAAATAGAGAAAAATTAAATAATAAACTACAAAGAAAATGAAACAAAATATTTACACCAAGTCCAGCTTCATCCATAAGTTGCATAGCCTGTGTTTTAGTTTTATTTAAATGATGAACGAAATAGTTTCATTGATTTAATTTATTTGAATTGATAAATGACGGCGATTATTTGTTGTTATCGATTAAAAGTAGAAAGAAAGAACATGTTAATTCACAAATCATGAAGAGTAAACCATTAAAAATATGAAGTCGTAAAACTTTTATAACAAGAAATTTAGTTAAAAACAAAAACATATAATAATTTTTTTTAAAAAAAGCTTAAAAACCATGTGCGTTTTAAAAATAAACTGTACAAAACTTTAATATAATTTTCTTGAAAATCTTAATCTATTTTGAAAATTACAAAATTATGAGAAATAATAAATTGTTTTTAATAATTTAGGTTAGAAAGAGAGTTAGAGATGTTACACTGAAAGCTTTTTTTTTTTATCGATGTTTAGTCAAAGAGAAATAGAGAACACATTTATGTTTGAAATGTACAAAATGGGTGTTGATTTCTTTATTTTTGAATTGAAATTATATAAGAAAATTCTTTTCGATTTAATGATTTAAAAAAATTTTAATGAATTGAAAAAAATAAGACTTTATTTGGTTTAACAAAAAAAAAAAAAGCAAAGAAAAAATTTTGTTAAAAGTTACCTGTTTCAAATGATTTTTCAAAACTGTGCCTTCCGGTTCCGGCAAAGGGGGTATTTCATCATATCCGCCTGTTGGAGGCGTTAACTTTGTAGAATCCAAATCCACTAACCAAATATCATCGGGAAGTCTAAAATGTTTAATATTCGAGTTACTAAATTCTTTTTCTGTAATCAAAAAATAAAAAACTTACCGGAAATTTTTTTTATACATTAGAAAAGTGGCAGGTACGCCTATAACAAAAGGCGTTGGAGCCAACAGTAGTTGTTCAGCACAACTCAAGCATGTCGGCAGTAGCGGTATTACCGGAAACATATACTCCAAAGGATATAACATGGTAACAAACGCCATTACCGACATGGAGAGTGCATTATAGTCACGAGATTGAAACAACACCTTGTTCTCCAACATTATTAAAGTCCAAACCTTTAAACAAGTCTCAACGCCCAATAGCTCCAAAGGCAAATGTAAAGGAAAATCCACTAAAGAAAATCTTGTATGATCGGGCAAAGCAAATAAAAGTGGTTCATGGACTGTAGGAGAAAGGACCTCCACCTATAACCAATTGCAATTAAAATGTTATTTCTTTTTGTATAAATTAAAAGAACCCACCTCAACTCTCGTTGAACCCGGCACTGGTACCGGTGTAGATAATAATCTTAATATCCACGTTTCAATCTCCTTAACATCGTGCAAGACAATAGAGGAAGACGCTTCACTGGCATGACCCGTCAATACTGTCCACACATTATCACGATTTGTTTTCTGTGAGGCTCCCACTCTTTTGGGCGAAGATGACTCATTACAGGCGTCTATTAGCTTTTTTAAAATAAACAAACATTCACGAAAAGTGGTAAAAAATGGATGATGTGAAATGATGCACAATGAAGTCAATGATTGATTTCTTAATTTTGTACGTTTTCTAGAGGCTCTTGGCGAAGGCGTATGACTACCTCCCGATTCAGAATCGCCAGATGGTGCCATTAAACCCAATTTAGGCACCTGATGCATATGATGGCCATGATGAGGTCCATGGGTATCCGAGTCACGCCGAGAAGTCATTTCACGATCAGAATCACTTGGTGCGACGTTACTTCTGTAGTCGCTAGAAGAAGTTAGAAGGCCGTAACTATTAAGAGAATTATATTAATTGTACTTTAAAGGCATTTTAGCGTAACCCAAAATAAAATACTACAAACATGTTGAACTTAAAATGTTCTGTTCCACAAACACAAAAGCATTAAGCGTTAATTTTTTAACCTCTATAACTCTACTTGCCTACTAAATGCCGAATCTGAACTTCTCTCCATACTTTTACGCCATGATTCGCGTCTAAATGCCGAACTTCTACGTCCTCGTGTATATTGTACCACGGCTGTTGTACTATGCGTTTGTATTTTCTCCACATTCGGTGTATATTTCTCAACGGGTCTATAAAAATTAACACATATACCATAACGTGTCTTGCCTGAATCCTTGTCCGTTAATGCAAATACAAATGAGGTCATATCTCTTATGGCTGAACCCGTTCGTCGGGGACCAACACTGGTACAACCTTCAGGCTGACAGAAGTACACCATATCGAGTGGTAGGGGAAAATCGGCATGATCCGAAGGTGGATAACGTCGTAAAAGTTCGGGAATCTGAAATAGAGTTTTTTTCTAAGTAATTAAAATGTTTTAATTTCGAAAACTAAAGGTTCTACCACAATTGTTTTGTCCCTGGTCATATAAAAAGAACGAAGAAGATCTAAGTAAGCAGTCAACAACAAACCGATTGAATAAGTCTTTGAATTCAACTAACTGGGATCTCTTATAACAAGCAACCGATTTCTTAAGAAAGCGCCGAAGATCCAAAATAACAAAATTACTAAAATTCCGGGATGCCTAAGAAATTGTATATTCCGAAACACTATATGACCAAGGATAATTTCACCGCTTAAATTCGTGCTACAATTATATAATCGTGCTTTATAACAAGCCTCTACGACCCTCGAGATAAATACTTAACTAACAAGTTTCTACAGAAAATTGCATGAAGAGGTAAGACAAGTCTCTAACTTAGATGACGGGACGGGGGGGTGCTTTAAAACCATGTGAGATAAGGCCATGATGGCTTTATCTCTCATTCAATAGGGAGATAAGGCCTTTTTTCATTTGAATGGGAGATAAAGACATCATGGACTTAGCTCACATTAGCAATATTAGAAAAAGGCTTTATCTCTCATTTCAGTTTTGAAGAACTTTTGCATTTTACATTGATTAATAATAGAGTTTCCCTTTTACGAAATAAGGCTTCGCATACCAAAGTTTTTCTGCGTGGCGGCCTGCGGTCGCGCTTACGGGTTTTCTCCTCCGGTAGGACGCGGCAGGTGGCTTCGTTGAATAAAGTTTTCCTGCGTGCGTCACAACTTTAGTGTTTCTTTTCCCGGAAACACTAAAGTAAAGTATTGGAACTTGGCTTCGCATACTAAAGTTTCAAATATGGCTTTATCTCTCATTTGCGAAAAAAAAGTATGGCTATATCTCTCATTTCGCAAAATTTTAAATATGACCTTACCTCTCAATGATTGGGCAATAAGGCCATTATGGCTTTATCTCCCATTCAATTGAGCAATAAAGCCATCATGGCCTTATCTCACATGGTTTTAAAGCACCCCCCCCCCCCCCCCACCGACGTGGCCAAGCTGACTAGGAGAAGGGATTGCAGAGATCACGTAAGAAGAGGAACTGACAACCCTGCAAAGGATTGCAAGAAAGAAGCGATTTATTGGCCTTACAAATAAAAACAATAGAATCAACTTTGCGAAGGCATATGTATTAAAAAGCGACGATTTTTTGGTAAATTGATGGTAAATCATATTAAAATATATTTCTATTGAACGATTTCGGTGTATAAAGGTTTTTTTCGCTGACGAAAGCAATTTTTTTTGCGTGGATCAGATGGTTAGTCGTTGGTACAGCGTAAACCAAATGAGGAATTTAAAAATAATATTCCATCGCAAAGTTGATTCTATTGTTTTTACTTGTAAAGATTATAAATGGCTTCTTTTTTGCAATCCTTCAGAAATAATCGTTATTATGAAATGTATTGGGAATAGTGGTGAAGCAAAAATCTTTTTCAGAACGAGTTTTTAAAGATTTTTTATGTGCCGGCTTAAAAGGATCTTTTGCCGGCCTAAAAGGATCTTGGTTGATTTATTTTAAAATCGAACGTTTTGTCCTCTTATTTAATATCTAACCTTGACCTTCTTTTTCCAAGTAATTCTGGAATTTCTCTCACCGTTTTACCCACTAAATTAAATATAACTATTAGCTGCCTAATTTCAACGGATGATTGCTCTCCAGTTGGGCCCATTTTTAATATCTTTCTTAACTAATAATTAAAAGTAACACTAACGGCCAATTTAACTATTACTTAAACTTCCAGTTAAAAATATGTTTTTGACAGTTATAACTAATAGTTCATTATAACTGAACTTGGAAAAATTTACTGTAAATGAGCTCAATAAATGAATAAGTCAAAAAAAGATGACGTTTTTAAATTAACAGCATTTTTATAATTGATACTTTGATTTGTCCGATTATAAGTTTGACACAAAAAGTTGGTTTATTTTTGTTCTTCATTCGGATTTTGCACTTAATATTGAAAAAATTCGTTTCTTTTTTCTTATTTTTTGGGAAAAGGATAATGTAAGGGGTGGAAAAAATGAAAAACAATTATTTGATAAATCTTTTTTTAAAAAGTTGAGAGTATATTTTGGTATTGCAAACACTTGTCCGATTTTGCGATTGAACGACTGTATATCTATCAATACTATTATAAAATGCAATCCTAAATAAAGAGAACAAGAAAATAATTAATTACACATTACATATTCTAAAAAAATGTGGGCTTACATTTGACGGGATAGTTGCAAAGAACGGATCTTATTGCTTATTATTGTTAACATATCGAGAAGCTATTGCACGCACATTAAGTTGAAAATATCGTATTTGCTCAGACTAATTCCCTCATTTTGAGGAACACAAGCTCTGAGGTTGTTCAGACGGGCCACCGATAAAAAGGGCAAATGAGTAAGAATTTCAGCCTGTCCCACGATGTCGACCGCTATCGCTTGCTGTCATTTTTAACGACAAACAGATGATTTTCGCTCCACTTAAAATGTTTATAAAAATTTATAAACATATATATATGTATATATATAGTGTATTCCCCTCGATCCTACAAGGAGCATAGGGACTCAACAAAATGCTTCCGTTCAAATCTGTTCATCGCAATAGTTTTTACTTCACACCAGCTGTTATGCATTTTTTAGTCTCGCTATCAATTCTATATTTATTTATGAAAACTTGTCAAGTATTATTGTCTGTCTATTGGGAGGCTGCGTTCCAAGTTTCATACCGATATAACAGTGTTGATTTTACATTGGTGTAGAAAATGTTGATTTTAACACGGCGTGATATTGAGGACGATTTTCATACTTTACTGAGTTGGCCAAAAAATTGTGTGGCCTTTTTTATTCCTATTACCATGTCTTCACTATATCCACTAGTTCGGTTTATAACAGCTCCAAGGTAACAGAATGTTTCAACTTCTTCCAATATTTTGTTATTTATTAGAAAGGGATTCAAGTTTCAAAATGTCATAATTTCGCCGAATTAGCCGAATGTGTTGAGTTTATTTTTTCAATATCTCAAAAACTACTTATCATACGAAGATGATTGTATGTCATTTTGAAGAGAATACTTGGGGACAAACAATATATTAAAATTTTTTTTTTTTTTTTTGAATAATGTAATATCTGCAAAATATTAAATTTTAAAAATGGACTAACTCAAAAACCTAATATTTTATTTGGTATTTTTTTTTTCTTTTTTAAGATATGATTTTTTTTTCTTTCGCAGCCTTTAAAAAATCATTTTAAAATAAAATTTTTTTAATTATGAGCAATAAGTATTTATTAAGCATGATTTGTTTGATTAAAGGTGTTTTGAAAAAAGTATCGAAATTTATAATTTTTATTTTGCTTAATTGTTGAATTTTTTTCTTGAAGCTCAATGTGGGCACTTTCGAAGAAAGGTATACTTTTTGTCACGTTACGTCTCCAATAAATTTAATGAGATGAAAATGAGACAGTGTGTTTAGTAAGGAAAATATTTAACGTTTCCCTTTTTTCGTTGATATATGTTCCTTAGAGGATGAAAGGAACCTTCCCACCAAATTTCATTCAAATCGGAAGATGTCGGGTCCCACTCTTGGTCGATTTGACATGGAATTACCCATATATCGTCTGCATATTTGAGGTAATCCAGCCTTTCGTTTATCCTCCATACGATCCCGCGGTTTCCCATCATTATCTGGTGCATCACAATATCCAGCACTATATTGAACAGCAGAGTCATCACATACCCTTGACGAACGCCAGTGCCAACTTCAATCTTACGACTAAGCATGGCATCGTCTAGAATTCGACAGTTTGCCCCGGTGTAAATACTTCTTATTAACTTGATGAGTTTAAGTGGTAGCCCTTTATATTCAAGAGCATTCCAGATAACGTTATGGGCCATGGTGTCAAATGCCTTCTCAAAATCAATAAAGATGAGGTACAGAGGAGACCTCCGTTCAACTGACTGCTCTACGAGTAGCCTGTTGTTTTCTGAAATTTGGCATTAATTCTTCAGATAAATTTTTGGGCCCTACAAATGGGTATATCAGTCACTTTTGGGTTGTCGACCGAGGGATTTTGTTGTAATATTAAACAAAACTATTTCTTTAATAACTTGAAACACCGACACTAAATATTTGTGTTTAATAATATTTGTTTAAAATAACACCACTAATAAAAATTTATTGTTTTATAAAATACTAGCTTAACCCGGTGCACCCCCTTCGGAATAAAATTGGTAAGATTTTTTAAAAAGCAAAGCATCTTGGACTAAATTTGAATGATTTTACAGTAACCGTTCAACAGATGATATACAAAAATTTCAAGTGTCTTCGTATGGGAGGTGCCATGCCTACTTTTCCCATTGAAACTACCTTTTGAAATATGTTGTGGATTATTATCTAAGCTATTTGTACAAAATTGGAATACTTTCACTATTACAGTACTTCAAATACGTAGAAATCTTTATTGCAATTGTGTGGGGGGTGCCATGCCCGCTTGTCTAATCCAGCCGACTTTTTGGCAGATGTCGTGTATTGATAAGGAAGTTATTTGTTTCATATTGGATAACTCTTATTGTAACCGTCCTCCAGATATAAGGTTATTCATATTTTTATTGTATGGTTGTTGCCAGTCCAACTTGATTAAAATATATTAATAGCCTATGTTAAGCGCCGAGTAATCAGGAAATTACTGTGAAAGGGGCGTATTTATATTCATAACAATACCATATATACCAAATATCATCATCCTACGCCAAATAGTGGCTAAGATATGAGGATTTTATGTTTCGAGTTGTATGGGCGTGGCACCGCCCCTTTTTCCAACCACATCTTTACATAGCTTAAAGTTCAGTAACTCAAGGCAGTCGCTTACTGTGGAAATTTGATGACGATCGGTTCAGTAGTTTATAAGATATGGTGGTTTTTACTTTTTCTATAAAGGGGCGTGTCTCCGCCCTCTTTTTTCATGGAGCTTATTGCTATTCATACTAACATCATATATACTAAATATCATCATCCTATGCCAAAAAATGCCTAAGATATAACGATTTTAAATTTTGGGTTGTATGGGCGTGGCATCGCCCCTTTGTCCAATCTCAACTTTATATAGCCTAATGTCTCTTCCAGGGTCACAGTTATATTCTGTGAAAATGATCGGTCAAGTGGTTTGGCCTCCTATAAGGCACAAATATATATACAAACATACATTCACTTTTATATATTGTATATAGATTTTTTACAAACTTCTATTGTTGAAAACAGTTGTTTTTGGTTTCGTTGTCATTTCTAGTAAATCCAGTAGCACAGAGCTGTATTTTTATGGCTTAATTTACAGGATTTGCCGATTTTTTTTTTATTAAGCTAGCGTTTCATTTGTGGAATAGTTAATGTGACAATATAGTCACTTAACAATGCATAAGTGGACAAGTCGGTAGTTAGTGGGGCGCTTAAGTTATCGATCGACATCGTGAGGCAGGCTGTTCAATTCATAAAATGAGATATAAAAGTCGTTATCATAGTGAAAGTTTAGTTCACGCTTTTGGCAGGTGGACAGAGCAGGCGCCTGTAAGTCTAAGCGATATCCAGAAGCTAAAGTTTTCGGAGAAGGTAACGGAACCTTTATCAGCTTTATTGCTACTCGTAAAAATCAAAATCTTCAAAGGAGGGTTCGTGCCGGAATGACTAGAATTGTCCATTCCGTTCTGACTATAATCTTGTGACGGGGCCCGTAATGTCAACGGAGATCTTTGTATTGTTGCTATTTAACAGTAATGTGTCCGACGGGGAAATTCAATAGCTAAAATCACAATATTTTCACTTCAGCTTTGAGTTTAAGAGACTACTAATCAAATTATGTTTATATTTTTTTTAAATTGCAGATTACATATAACCATCTTATCAAATAAGTTTAAATGACTGTATCAAATATTATTTGAAGGGCTTGTTGTAAAAATATGATAAGCCACAAAAATAAATATTATGAGATAATCGACTCTAAAGTAAAAAAATATATTAAAACATTGAATGCAAAAAGTCAATTACCTTATAAATCAGAAACTAATTCAAAAATGGCCTAAATCTTTTGAGGGGATGTTGGGCTGGTTATAATCAATAGATAAACCACATAAGCCCAGTGTTTAAATTCAGGTGGCTTATGATGTTATCTCGATAAGTCCTTTATTTGATAAGAAATACCATTTTGGTTATAAAAAGAAATTTGGCGCATTTCAGTAGAAGAATTAAATTGTCTTCTTTTTTTTGAAAATTAAAGGTCCTTTTGCCAAAAAAAATCATTATTTATTATCAATAATGGATACATTTTTTTTCTTTAAAAAAAAAATTCATGATTAATTTAATTGCATAAAAGTTAACTTTTCAACAACTTTTTAAGGCCTTACAGAAATACAAAAAAGCTTTTTCTTGATTTAGTAGCCATTGCCTATAAAATTGACTTAAACTTAATATGAATGAAAATTCAATTACCTGGCATTTTGTTTTGCACTATGTAATCTCAATGTCACTTTTTGGTTTGTTATACATATTTGTTTTTCGAAATCTATAATCTATCAATGATACTTACTTGTACAGGTGGTGTTTTATTTCCTGGTATTCCCTTGTGCACAGGTGGTGTTGTTCGTGCACCCACAATTGCCAAATAGTCCACAAGACGTGGACACAGTGAAAGTTTCTGTTGTTCGGCCATAATTGATGATATTTTACTTTAGTTTTATTGGTGTGTGGTTGTTTTTAGGTTCCTTTGTCCAATTTGAGTTCTGCTTAAAACAAAAACTTGTTGCGTTGATGTTGAAAATATCAACATGAATTTTCAATTCATTATTGCCTTTATTGCAGATTTATGCTGTAATAAGAGAGGAATGAAAAAAGGTTAGGGTTACTTAAAGAATAAGAAATATTTACTCTTGAAACTTAATGCTGTTAATCTAATTGAGTATAAGCTTTAAGACGCATGTTTCTGTATTTCAGTCCTTTTTGTTTGTGTTTCTTTTTAGTGTCCAGGCCATCACACACAGGGTAGTCAATTGTATAGTACAACTGTATTGAGCAACTTTCTCCCAGGGGTATTAATTAAATGATTATTATTCACTTAAAGAAACATGTAACAAAATAAAGCCCAACACCATATGTTTTTTTTTTGTGCCAATGTTTTTTGGTTACACACAGTGCACTGTGGGTCTTAACTAAGTTAAGACGTTACAAATTCATTAGAAAATATTAAAAATAATTCAAGAGAGTAGAAAAAGAAACAGTGTTTCAAAGAAGTAATGTCTTGAGAACTAAAACGGCTATGGTCATTTAATTTCTAATTTACGTGGATTATTTTAAAGTTTTTTTTTTTCGAAAATAGTTAAAAACAAAATTTTAGATTGGATATGCACCAACATAAACTGGTGTGTGATAAAAAAAAACAACACAAATCTATTAATTAAATACTTATTGCTCAAAATTACAATATAAACATTTTATTTTAGGATTATTTTTTTACAGGTTGCTAAAGAATAAAAACTATATCTTAAAAAAGGAAAAACCACCATCTTCAAAGTTTCAGAATTTGAGGTATTATATAAAAAAATCAGAAAAAAAAAATTAGGTTTTTGACTTAGTCCATTTTTAAAAGTTAATATTTTGCAGATAATACTTTCTTTAAAATAAATTTTTTTTAATATATTATTTGTAGCCCCAAGTGTTCTCTTTAAAATGACATACAAATCATCTTCGTATGTGAAGTAGTTTTTGAGATATTAAAAAATAAACTCAACATATTCGGCGAAATTATGACATTTTTTTCGTTAATATATGTTCCCTGTAGGATAAAAAGAACATATATTTCACCAAATTTCATTCAATTCGAAAGGGGTCGCGTCCCACCAGGCGAAATATCCTTTCCCCCCCCTAAATTATAAAAATATGTTTTGCTTATTTCGATAAGACACGAATTTTCGAATGTACAAAATTTTTGGAAATCCCATTACGTTTTTTTTTTGTTTTTTATAGAATCTCTAATCAAATTTTCAATAAGTATCCAAGTATTTATCCTAATAGTTATTTATTATATATTTCCAATGAAACATCTAGTTTACTGTATTTAAATACATATTATTCTACATTCAATCCCAGCAAGTGCCATCTATATCCGAAAAATAAACGTTTGGGTTGAAAATGAGAGCGGTTGAATTAATAATAAGCTTTAGTATATCCAATATTTTTATTTGTGTTATGATAACTATTTAGTATATACATTTGAATATAACCGTTTTTCGTATCATATTTTCCTAATAGTAGGATTTGAATTGGAATTTTATATGCATTGCCATTCTACCTTCCCATATATACATATGAATATATGTATTGGTCTAGTAAAAGTTCACCAAAGAAGAATTATATAACTGTCAAATTTCAAGTGCATTAATAAGAAAAGTTCTTTGATATACAAAAATACATAAAAATAAAAATGAGTGAAGCAATGGTGAGTCCGTAATTTTTTTTTTAATATAATGTAATTATATAAGTATATATCATTACCTTCAGTCGAAAAGGATGTAGTCCAATGTATAAATTTTATAGGAGAGAGAAAAAACTTTCTAAGATCTTTAGTTCTGAATATATTTAAAGTCTGTAAATCCAGTTTTGCTTCATTGATGACTCTTTATTGGCTTGCAAACCAACTAAAAATAATACATTTATGTTTTACAAAGCTTTTTGTGACTTATCACCTTTTTTATTATCTATTTTATACTTTTAATGTACATTTTAGCATGTCAATTTGCAAAAAATAAAATATGCTATAAAAGTATTTTATTTATATCAATGTTTACTATTAACAAATATTAACAAATTTTTTTTGAAATTTTCCAATTTTAATGGGCCCTAGCGGTTTTTCTTTAGCATTTTTGGACTTTTAGATATCGTTGCAAAACAAGAACTAGAAAAAAATATTTGTATATTTTCTACAAACGATGTATTTTTGTTAACTCTATTGAACTGCATCAAAAACTTAATTTTCAAAAATTGTGGCATTAGCACATTTACCGCTGAAGGTACATATGTACGTATGTATGTGCAGCCAAAATTATTTTTGTCTTTCCATTGTTATAAGCTTTAAAATTCCTTTCTAAATAAAAGATTTTGCTGTAATCAACTTAAACCAGAATAATTATATATGTATCTTTAGATTAAAGCCCAAACAGTTCGACTTAAATTCATTACTCAATTTTAAAATTAGTGAAGCATATTCCTTCTTCCAAAATTTTGTTAACAATTGCATATGTTTTTTTTTTTGGTCGAAAAATTGGTCAAACAATTTAGTATGATGTAGTCAAATAAATTGTTTCAAATAAAAAAAAAAACATTAAAAATAAATAAAATTATTTTTATAGCCAAAACGTTATTGAAAAACATTAATTTATTTTAATATATATTGAACTGATTTTATATTTTATTTTACCTTATTGTTGAGTTTTTTTTAATATAATATAAACATATCGTTTTTAATAAACTTTTAAAAACAAATTTTTACTTGTTTTGTACCATAACCCCCCCCCCCCCCCCCTAAGGCTCAAGCTGGATCCGCGCCTGGGTCCCACTCTTGGTCGATTTGACATGGAATTATATTTGATACATACATATATACACACATATTGTCAGCTAAAATGCAAAATGGCGTAACAACACTATTTATTTTTTTACAGAAGAAGCAAAAAACTTCACAAAATCAATAACAAGGTACGAGTATACTTGGTGTTTGAATTTCATTAATAGGGTCGCCATTTTTGATCGCAGGGATATAAAATTGTTTGTGAGCGTGTAGTTTAATAAAATGAACAAAAATCAATTCCAAACTCTATTTCAATTTTTTTTGTGTTACGCCCTTTTAGGTGACGACATATAGAGATATAGATTTCAAAAACTCAAAATCTAGAAAATATTAAAAAAAATATTTCTTATGGCAGCGGCGTTTGTTTTCAAAATTAAAGAAAAAGATATGAAAAGGTTTCATAGTACCCAGCTATTCTAAGTATTTAGTACCGCTTTTCTCTTTGGACTTATTTCAAATTGTGTATCAATAAATTTCTCCTCTGCTTAATTTGGCAGTTATTTTTAATAATCTCTCCCTTTATTATCTGTTACTTTATTGATCTGTCTAAGTTTAGAATGTTCGCATCGTTACCTTCTTCTACCTCAATTAACAATTGCGTTCGACATATTGTAAAACTTATTCAACATGGGAGACAACGTTTGTGCTGTCTTTATCTATTGCATTCATACACACGCATACACTTCTAACCCAGTGTGTTATTAATATTAAATTAAGGTTTTGTTTAAGGTCATTGGTATTTAATGGTACTTTTAGATGTCTTTAAGTTGCATTATGTAAATCTATTTATAACGTCATAGTTTAATATCTAATAGCAGTAGTTACAGTAATCTTGTTGTTGTTAATACTGGCAGCTTAAAGAAAGCCGTTAGATAAACATTATGCACTATTAGAATAAAAATAATAGTCTATTTTAAGTACATTATACCTTTACAATGGATTGCTTTTAGAAATTTATTCAGAAAGTATAGAAATAAAAAATTTAAAAGGGTGCCAGTTAATGTTGTTGCAAAAGGGTGGAGTTTTAACCTTTCAGCCCCGTGTATTTTTGTGCGGTCCAATAAGTTTGTTTTCAAGATTGTTAAGTTCGTACATGCCTAGATATGAAATAAAAAAATCAAAGCTCAATGTATTCAATTCTGCAGTGTGTACTGTTGCCTATAAACAGTAAAGGATTCTAAAAATTTTTATATGTTTGTATTTACATAAATATCATAAATGTATAAATTTTTAATTGCAATCCCAATTAGAACTTCTCTAATACAAAAGATGAGACTAAATAAATTTTACTTTTTAGTGAAAAGTTACACCGCATTTGCTAAATGTCATGAATCTTAAGGGATTAAATAAAAATAATTTAAAATTATAACTACTGAATTCTCATGAAAATTTTATTTGTTAAAATGAATTTAAAATGTGAAATTTTCTATTTAAACCTATTGGGGGGTTTTTTTGGCGTTAAACTTTGAACTTTTACCACATTTATCCTTTATGACCAAAGCAACATAACCGGGTATGCTTTGCGTTTTAAAACCGCTATATCTTTGAAAGTAACGATCGGATCGATTTTAAAATTTACGATATCCTCAGCAAAAGTTTTTTGCACGACCTTTCGATGTTTGAGTAGTATTGGAAAACTCAGGTTTGAGATATGGTAACTTTTCGCCATTTATGTTCACTCTTAAGCCCAAACTTAGAGTCATTACACTGCGGGAAATTTGTACCAATTGTTCGAACAGACTGGTCCTGGGATTTGTGAAAATAGAACAAGTACAAAAAGGAAGAACTCATGGCCAGTGAAAGGAGAATTAATCATTTAACTGGTATATGAAGAACCAAAAGGTAGAAAAAGTAATGAATTACAGTACAGCCCCTAGAGGAATGCGAACTGACACCAAATTTTAGAAAGTCCCAAAAAATGCGTCACTCCATCGGAGAATACTGTACTTTGTTCTATTTTCAATTGTTCAATTTTCACAATCCCAGGACCAGTCTGTTGGAACAATTGACATAAATTTCCCGCAGGGGTATTCACCGATGGTGTGACGCATTTTTTTGGGACTTTCCAGAATTTGTTTCTTAAATTTAGTTCTAGGACTTGTTTTATTGAAATAATAATACATTGCATTGAAATAATACTCCATTTTAGTAACTAACACTAAATACGTTCATTGAAAATATATGTGTGAATTGTCAAATGGTTGCTGTTAGGTGTCAATTGACCACCTCCAATGACAACCCCATGTAAAAGTGTTAGGTCCCATTCATATTAAGTGTATAGAACCGGTCTCTACCACCAAACACCTATCACGGGACTACTTTGGTGTCAGTTTGCTTTCCTCTAGGGATGCCTTTATCAAAAATATGTATATTAAATCCAGCTTTTTGTAAACCATTGGTTAAACTATCAAATGTTATTGCTTAACTACTAGTTAGACAACAGCTGTTGCGTTGAAAATTATTATTTAAATTTTTTGTGGAAAATTACTTTTAGAAATGGTACACAACCGCTGCCATGCATCTTCTTTTTGTTTAGCAGCAACACTGTCACTTTTTTTTATAACATCTCATTATTCTTTTACATCTTTAGAAATAATAAAAATGTAATAAAAAACACTACAACCAGCATAGAAATTTAGTACTTTGAAAGAGTTACCTTTTTTTGCTCTGATGAAATTTTTTAGTTAAACAATATTCAGTATATTGATAATGAAATGTTAGTTTTCCAATATTTATAATTTTTACTTACTAATTATGCACTTATGACTGTTAACTTGTGCCTTACAGTATCGATTTTTATACTATTGTCTAAAATCTAATTGCTAAGAATAACGAAAACAATGACAAATCTAACATTGCGTTTGCTTAAAACCCCCGAATTAGAAATATTTGCACTTACGGAACTACGAAAATAAAATATACTCAGCATTAAATAAAACAACAACAATCATAACAACAAACAAGTAAGAGTGCTATATTCGGTTATGTCGAATCTTATATACGCCTTACCATGGAGCCATTAGAACAGAAAGTTATATAAATACCGTTCTTTAGATATAAATAAATCTATTTTGTGCCACGACCACTTCTACAAGCCCGCCCACATTTTGGCGGATGTTGGTTATATATATCAAAGATGCTTGTACCTAATCTGGAATTTTCTGCTCTTGCCGTTCTCCAGATATACATACATACATAACAACAACAACAACAAGGTATTTATGGTTAAACGAGGTCTTCAAAAACCGCATATCAACGGACACACAAACAGGCAGACAGACGGACATTGAAGTTCGCTTCTCATAAGGAGCCATAATTTATATACTTTACTAGCTTAACCCGGTGCGCTTCGCTACACTGGCAAAAAAAAAATAATACCCCTGCACCTACCCCATTTATTTTTGTTTTAAAATTTGTCCTGTAAAGGTTGATAGCTCTTGTGTTCAGATATATGGTATTTAATATGTCTTCTATGAGGGGTACTGCTCCTACTCTGTCTACCCCGCACATTTTTATATTGAAATTTATAGTTTACTATAATAGTAGCTTTAACCACGTTTGAAGACTCTCCCTTTAATAATTCTTCAGTTGAGCGATATTTAATGTATGCATCCTATGGGAAGTATTTCCCCCCCTGCGCCTACCCGCTTTATTTTTATTTTCAAAAGTGTAGTATACCATAAGAGTGACTTTTAGAAAGTTAGAACATTCTCACTATTACAGTTCTTAAGATATGCGATGTTAAACATTGGCGTCCTTTGGGGTATTCCTATACCCCCGCTGCTATTTTATTTCAATTCCGGGGCTCAGAAGATCCTACTACAAAAAGTTCAGCAAAATGCGTGCAGCGGCTCTTAAGATATGCGATAATTAATATTGGCATCCTATGGGGGGTACCAATTCCCCTGCCCCTATCGAAAAAATAAGTAGCCTATTTTATTTTTAGGGCTCACGTGATGTTACTGTAAAAATTTCAGGAAAATCGGTTCAGTAGTTTCGGAGTCTATAAAGCGACAAACAAACATACATAATTCATTTTTATATATATAGATAGGGTCAAAGTCAAGGACATCGTAGAAATTACAAATGGAATGATAAAGTTGTATATACCCTTTTACTTTCGGTAAAGGGATAAAAAATTCTCATACAAAATGCTGTTGACAAAAATTAAATATTTTTAAAAGTACATTTTTGGAAATTTCTTTTAAAAAGTAATTTTTTTTAAATTTCTTTTTAAAAGTAAAAATGTATAAATTTCTTTTAAAATGCTAATTCTTGGAAAATGTACTTAAAAATAATTACGCTGCCAAAATGCGATACAAAGAGTCAGAAAGTTAAAGAACGTTGTAATTTACTAAGAAAATGATACAACCGAAATTGTTTTGCAACGTGGAATTACTTTTTAAAAGCCGCTTGCGTAGTGGAAAAACGTGTTAACTGACATCGCAATTATGGATATGAAAAGTTTTGCCACTAAAAAAAAATTTAAATTCAAAATTCAAATTTCTTGATATTTTGCATAAAAGTTTTTAGTATCATTATTTTTAACAAATAGATATTGGGAATTATTTCTTTTTTTATAAGCAACTTTATTAAATTCAACATTTTTTATATATCGAATTTATTCTATGAGTTAAATTACAGTTACGTATTTTATAAAGCTTTTTGTAATAGTTCTATTCCTTAAATTTTTAGGAATGACTTTATACCCTACCAGACTATTATCTTGTATCTTCTTGTAACATTTTACCTAAGCCTTCCGTTGGATAGCAATGAAGTATATTGTATAAACAGAAAAATTTACAATAAAAAATGTTGAATATAATAAAGTTGCTTATAAAAAAAGAAATAATTCCCAAATCTATTTGTTAAAATAGTTGAGTTGAATACATTCAATTTATAAAGTATCACAGTCCAGTGTGACACAAAGAATGCTGACGAAGGCCGTAGCGGGGCAGAAAATGTAAATTTTTCTGTTCATACAATATGCTTCAATAAAAAATGTTGAATATAATAAAGTTGCTTATAAAAAAAGAAATAATTCCCAAATCTATTTGTTAAAATAGTTGAGTTGAATACATTCAATTTATAAAGTATCACTGTCCAGTGTGACACAAAGAATGCTGACGAAGGCCGTAGCGGTGCAGAAAATGTAAATTTTTCTGTTCATACAATATGCTTCAATAAAAAATGTTGAATATAATAAAGTTGCTTATAAAAAAAGAAATAATTCCCAAATCTATTTGTTAAAATAGTTGAGTTGAATACATTCAATTTATAAAGTATCACTGTCCAGTGTGACACAAAGAATGCTGACGAAGGCCGTAGCGGTGCAGAAAATGTAAATTTTTCTGTTCATACAATATGCTTCATTGCTATCCAATGGAAAGCTTAGGTAAAATGTAACAAGAATATACAAGATAATAGTATTGTAGTGTATAAAGTCATTCCTAAAAAATTTAAGGAATAGAACTATTACAAAAAGCTTTATAAAATACATAACTGAAATTTAACTCATGGAATAAATTCGAAAAATAAAAAATGTTGAATATCATTATTTTTGATTATCAAAAAAAAAAAAAATTAAAAAGTTAATTATCCTGCCTTTTAAAAACATTTTTCTGCTCTTCTGAAAAATAGTTATTTTGTAACTTACTCTTGTATTCGCGGCTGTGCTTCAATTTTGGAAACAATCAAATATTGCGTATGCGTAACTATTCTATATATATTTTAAATACATTTTTAGTATTGTGTATGGCTTAAACTGTAGTACGGTAGTTCCTAAACTAAAGTGCATGATTTACAAACATCTTAACATAATTTTACATCGATGCCACTTCCTCCCAAAATTGTTATGAGGGAATACAGCGCAACATGTACGTAGTAAATACAACTATTTCCAATGAATTGTTATTACACGTCTATACAAGCACTTAAATATTCAATGTGTATTATGTTTATTGATTGTATAAACATATATGGTAACGGAATATTTATGTAAGAATATTATTTATAGCCAGTAGCGCTAATCCATATGGTGGGGAATCCCACTTAACGAAATTTTTTCAAGCATTTTTTCCAACCTTTTTTGGGATGCTAATGGTATAGTGTTACAACATACAGCCTGGCCCATGATGTTGACCGCAATCGCTCGCTTGTATTTTCAATGACAAACAGCTGATTTGCGCCTCAATTTCTACACCACAAGTCGATCGACAACGCAAGCAAGCGAAATATTATTTGACTTCAAATGTCGAATTCACTCACTTGTGTTATGGTTGTCGAAAGATGCAGTGTCGTCGTCCAGACTTGAAATTTTTGTTACTGCAATTTTTTTAAATTCTGCTTTGAAATTGCATTAGTGTCCGTATTATGAAATTCTAGTCTTGCAGTTTTTATATTTAAACTTGCCCACTTCTTCTTTTGATATTTTCTACAAAAATACAAATACACCTACCGACAACTTCAAGTTGAAAAGCGCAAGCATTACAAAACAGAATGGCAGTGTATATGAAACTGAGTATCCCTTCCCAATCTTCTTACTTTTTTCACCAATAAGCTCGAGAATTGCTCCAACATAAATTGCAAGTCTGGACAATGACATTTTGTTGCAATATTAAACGAAATTATTTCTTTAATATTACTTAAACTACCAACGCTAAAGGTTTTTTATAAAAGAGTTTTTATAAAAGCGTTGCGCATCCTGCTTAAACAAAAGAGGCTCTGTCGAGCAAAATTAAGAGGAATAACCGCCTGTGATTAAATCCGTTTCACACGGCCAGCATGGAAGTGGTGAGGGAAGCCCCAGCTCTAGAATCGGATGCTGCAGCCCAAACAGCTACACATTTTCATTAAATCCGATCAACGAAACAAGATATGGACCTATGATAATCGACGAAATGAAAATGCGTAATTTTGCAAAATTTCCTAAGAATATCGAATTTTTTAATAAAAGGTGGTTCAATCATAATGCACGATGTTATTTGTGCATCACACCTTAAGGTCTAGTTTTTTGCCCAACTTAATTTGACATTTCTTTATGGAAAAATTGAACCATGGAGTAGTACACAATTGAGCACTGCGAAAAGATTGTTGAAGCCTTTTACGATAATGGGCGTTCAAATCAAAATGCATTTTTTGCACTTCGTTTTTTTTTTTTTTTGGTCGGCATAATCGACCTCAGTAGATTCGTTTAAAATAAGAATTGCCGCTTTTGGGCAAATAAGAATCGACGAGTGATTATTGAAAATCGGTACATCCACAAAGAGTGCGGCTTATGAGATGGCTGCTTCTTGGCCAAGCAGTTACTGTGAATGGTGTCCGCTATCGCGAGATGATAACGGATTTCTTGTGGCCAGAAAATGAGGACATGGTCATGGACGATATGTGGCTCCAACAGGATGGTGCCACTTTCCACACAGCCATCGAAACAATGGCTATTTTGCGCGAGAAATTCAATAGCCGTGTTGTCTCACGTCGTGGCGATGTTAATTGGCCCCCACGATCATGTGATTTGACACCGTTGGACTTCTTTTTTTTTAGGGGATATTTAAAAGAAAAAGTGTAGGTCAATAAGCCAAGAACAATTCAGAGCTAAAAGATAATATAATTCGGCACACTTACGATTTTGAACCTCAATTATGTCTCAGTCATTGTAAATAATGGCCATCGGATAGCGGTATGTCATTGAAGCCGTGGCGAGCATTTGGCCGATATTTTGTTTCACACATAATCCTTCTATCATAATAAAAATATTGAGATACTTCTCGGAAACTTTTTGTCTTAATTACAATTAACATCAGGCATTTATTTTGGTTGGGCTATTCTTTAAAAAGCAAATATTTAGCAAGTTTTCAACAAAATTCCCTATAAATCGCGAGCTTGAAGCAAAATACATTAAATTAATCCTGTAAACTGTAAAAGTCTGCAAAATTTGCTTAAACTATCCTAAAAATTTTCAATAAATTGGAAAATTTTTTTTTTTTAATTGCTATATTTTGAATAAAATTTGCTTTTAGGGGGTACATCCAAATTCCACTCAATTCTTTGATCTTCATTCTTATACTCTAGTTTCCCAACAAGCACGAAGTCAACACTTGGATATGAAATGACTTTATGATTAGACATTAAACACAATTCTCAAACCTTTTTCAATTATTTGATTTTAACATTTGAATTCAAATTGATAATGATTTAAATATAAATGTTTTAGCAATTTGATGTCAAATTGTTTTCAAATATTATTTTCAAGTCAAAAATAAACTCGGCAACACTGAAGCGAATAACAAATTTAAACATTAAAAATTATGATTAAAGATAAATGTGTTTTACAATTAATGAAAAATTACATATAACTTGATTTGAATTCGCTTTTAGAAAACCTTGATTTCTTGTGAGTAAAAAATTAGTTGCAAAGTGTAAGAATGCGAAAAAAATAAAACGGGAAAGTGAACAATAAAAAAGTTTGTTAAACGATCGCAGCCATGTATTTCGTCTTTCCAAGAATTCGAGGACGGAAAACACCTATTTCATCTTTCAGCTATATTACCGAATGCTTAAATTAATAAATGTTTAAATAAATTATGAATTAAAATTAAAAAAAATACAAACATTTTTCATTTATATTCCACATTGCATTAAAATCCACATTTGAAAAACATATGAGAATAACGTTTAAAAGCGAGTTGAAAATATATGCATTTCTCAATTTGAAAATAATTATCCCTTTTTGTTGAGAACGGTATGATTTTCAAATCATTATTAAACGCTTGTCGTTTGAGAAAATGTATGTTTTCAAATCATTTTTAATTTTAAATCAAACCTCAGTGTTTGTTGGGCTGGGTTTTATTTGATTATTACAGTTTTTGTTCGTTAGGTTGTATAAATGAATTGCTGAATGGTTGGATGAATAAATGGCTTGTTAGATGGCTGGATGGTTGTTACGAGTTTGCTGGTGGGTTCTTGTTTCGACAAGAGTTCAAGAACTGCAAATGCAAGTATGAGTTTTTACTAAAAAAACAGACACAATACGATGACGCATGTCTTACACATGAATAAGCTTTGGTTTTCAAAATCGTTTATTGCTTTACATTTAATGCTGTATTAAGTGTTTTGTTTGAACTTCTGGCTTTTTTTTTTATTATTATTTCTGCTAAGCGTCTAACAATTTAATAAATGAAGTTGTTGGTTTTTAAGTTTAAAAAAAATTAAAATAGTCTTTAAGCGATTTCGTAGCTTTTTGTAAATGGAAAGAATGTTTTAATAGATTTAATGTTTAAAGGTTTTTAATACTTTTTAAAGTAGAACTCCAATGTTTGGTATGACTGTTTTGAGATATTACGGGCATAAATTGATTTTCCAATATTTTGTTTTTTTTTTAAGATTATGGTTTTAGATTTCTTTGAACTTTTGTATTTATATTTAGACTCGTTCTATTTTTTTCGTTTGTTTATTTTTTTATTTAGTTTTGGTTTTCATTTAAATTTATTGAAGCAATTTTAAATATATTTTCGTCTTTTCATTGCTTATACATGCTATGAGTACATGTATTGCAATGAACAGTTTATAATTTTTCCCGTTTTGAATTAAAATTTTTTTATTTAAACTTAATTTGGTTATTTGCAAATACATATTATGAGCTCAGCCTTTTTACGGGGGGTGTGACGAATATTCGGATTTACATTTGCGAACTATTCGCTTATTTTTGCTATTTGCATTCGCTTAAATGAATGCGAGTATTTAAGGCGAATATCTAATGGTGACTGTTTTAAAGAAAGTAAATTGTAAAAAACGTCAAAAAAAAAAAATAATATAAAAAGGCATAAAAAAATATATTTTAAGCAAATTTAATTTACTATTATTAACACAATCCTCTTAAATAAGACTTATAAAGCATTAAAACTTATGATTATAAACATAAACATTAACATGGACTTTAGGTATTAGAGACCTTATGCACAAAAATCATTGTTGGCTTAAAACTAGGTACGTAACGAATATCGATACCGATATATCGGCGATACTTCACGTTTGCCGATATATAGGTATCGGCGATATTTTACTTTCGATAGGCCAATACTTTTTTAGAGCTTTTTTAAATAAGAAATTTAATTTTCAATGCTAATTTTTTGCATAAAAGTAATAGCAAATAATCAAACAGAATAATAAAGTCTTTCTTTGAATTCTTAAGCTGAAGGTCGTCCACACCACGCGATTTATGCGTATGTTTGTTTTTTGACCTTTTTCGAGACGCATGTTAACGTAGAAAGTAATCCTACTTCATGCGTTTGATACGTTTATGCATTTTACGCGTTTGCTGTGGAACTTGTCCATACAATTTTACACAACGAATTTTTTGACTGATTCATGAACGCTTGGTTTGGACCTGCTGTAGAATTTTCTGCTAATTTTAAAAGATTTTTTTTGAAAATAAAAATCACTTCGCTACAACTTTTTGGTTACATCGAAGAGACCACAAGATCCAAAAGCAAAGTCACTACTACATTTTCTGACGCAATTTCGCTAGTTAAAAGTCTTCGAACATTATTAGAAAATACGATAAATGAATAAACTGAGATGCACAATAATTTAGATACTTAAAAATTGGCGGTTTACGTAGCATTAGCTCTAAACGAAAGATTTGAGTGCTTTGAGAATAATGAAATTTTTGTTTATCTACAATTCTTTACCTTCAATACAAAGCTAGAAAATTTCCAAGACAATAGATCGTCTTATTAAGTTACTCAACATGAATCTTCATTCCGAAAGTGGTGAAGACACGTTCACCCCTATACCTAGTAAAAGTTCTGAAAAGTCTACAAGAACTGACCTTTGGAGGGTTTGTGCAAATTTTAAAAGAAATTTTGGAGAAGGATGATCCTCTGTCATTCCTTCGCTGTGGCTCAGCTAAAGAAAAAGTCTAAGGCCCTAATCATGTAAAACGCAACGCAACGCCAAAAAATAACATTGAAAGCACAAACAATGTCATAAATATTTTCTAATTTTGTTGTTGCTTTCTACAGAAGCCAAAAAGCAGAAGAAATAAGTCATCCAATAAATTTATATTACCTCCAAAATGCTGCATCTACCTTTAATCATATACAAAAAAAAATTATTTTTCCGAAAAATCTTTTAATCCTCTACCAGGGCTGGAGAAAGGTGTAATTAATTTATGAATTTTATTTTAATTTGCTTAATTTATATGGAAAATTTTCTTAATTATTTCTTTTAAAATTGTTTTGCTGAATAAAAGAAACTTATAATCGGGGAGTTCGGACAAAAAATAGGAAAGTTCTACACCATTAAGTAAAAAAAAGTATTTCCCATACAAAATTGGTTTGAATCAAAACATTTTTATACAGTAAACTTCCTAATTTTTCATAAAAATTTGTCATAAAAAGCCGTCGTGAAATAAAATCAATTTTATTTTGAGAACGTTTTTCTTATGTTCTCACGTGCAGACACTTTTCTTTTGTTCGCACGACAGCGTTGTTTCGTTATTTGCTGTCTTTTTTGGGGTTCCCAGCCCAATTCTGATCAAAATTACATAATTCGTTATACAAAATTGTATGCCGTGTAAACAGCTTAATTCCCAGTCGTAATTCAAATAGTGAAAAATTTTATTCAAAATGCCGTGCGAATATGGCATTATTCTTAAATTTAAATTCGCAAAATATTGTGACGATCCACCCTTAAATTCAAAACCAGATTCAATTAACCAATTTCTTGAAAATCACTTTTTGATAAAAAATTTTATAATAGTACACCTAAAGTATTATAATACTAACACAAGCTTTGCCAATATTTAAAAAAGAAAATTCTTAGATTTAGATCGGAATAATGTTCCCAACAACAATAACAAGTATAATAATTGAATTGAGAAATATGTAAGTCAATCTTAATAGTCAATTAGCAATCTTGCAACAACAACAATTAAGTGTTTAAACGTCTCATAATGAAAATATTTTTCCAATGATTAGTTTGCAAATACTGCTAATAATAACTATACGAATACAATTTCTACATATATCTCTTAAAATTATTCATATTAATGTGCACTCAATTATAAAGCGTGATCCATTTCGAGGTTCCCTACTTTTTTAAAGAAACAAACACAGAAAATTCAAATTTAATGGGGAATGTTTATTATCATTTGAAAAAACATTCTTTTCTTTGGCATTTATTTTTTGAAGATTATGTCTATCAAATGTTGGCCGTTGCTACGTCGCAGATGGTCTATCCGTTAAGTCCAATTTTCGATGACTCGTTCAAACATTTCGACTGGTAACGGGCGAATGACACGCGTGATATTTTTTTTCAAGGCCTGAATCGAAGCGGGTTTGTCCGCATAAACTTTAGACTTTACATATCCCCACAGCAAAAAGTCTAACGTTGTGATATCACACGATCTTGGTGGCCAATCGACCGGCCCAAAACGTGAAATTATGTGCTCACCGAAGTGTTCTCTCAATAAATCCATTGATTGATGCGATGTGTGGGAAGTGGCGCCGTCTTGCTGAAACCAAATGTCGCCGAGATCACGAGCTTCAATTTCAGGCATCAAATAGTCGGTTATCATGGCACGATAACAGTCACCATTGACGGTTACGTTCGCGCCGCCATCATTTTTAAAGAAATATGGACCGATGATTCCACCGGCCCACAAACCACACCAAACCGTTGTTTTTTCTGGATGAAGTGGCAGTTCTTGAATCTCTTCAAGTTGCTCTTCGTCCCAAATGCGGCAATTTTGTCACACTTATATCACTTTTTTTAAAAAAATTTTACACAAATAATATTTGTTCAAATTTTTAAACTTAATGAAATAGCAAATGGCTATATGATTTTCATAATTTTTAATGTTCTATTTGACTATGCTATGCGATTTTTGCTATTTTCAAAAATTGTAAAAAAGTTATATGCCTAATAGACACTGTACTGTAAATGCAATTCAACTACTTAATTCAGATATTAATTCACATTGGAATAGTAAACTGTGTACTGGTGCATGTCTAATTGACATGGGGAAGGCGTTATGGATTCCTGGACTTATCTTTAAACTCAACCAATTTTCGTAGTCAGCCATAGAAGATTTGAAAAAAATCCAAGAGCGTTAAAATTTATAATATTACAAATGGACTGCAACAGGGAAGTGTCAATTCACCGATACTTTTTAATTTATACATCCTTGGATTACTATATAAAGTGGAAAATATCAAATCCTTTACAGGTGATATCATTATATATCGTGCTGACAGTAAAATATGTTAATTAAACGAATACTTACAATCAAAATCAAGCAAAAGTTTTGCACCGATTGCAATGAAATAAGCCTCATTTCATTTGCAATTCGTTTAACTAAATGTTTTTATACAAAAACTGTGATTTTTCTCGCATTTTTATTTTTTTATGAATTTTTAAAGAACAAAAAATGTCTTTTTTTAAAAAAAAATTGTTATTCTTTATTCTTTATTCTTTAAAACTTCAACGATATCTCTAAAACTACTGGTCAAATTTAAAAACAATGTAAGCACGGCTTAAATATAATATTGTTGCCGAGTTTCGTATTTTCGTATTTTTTAACTGAATATGGTGAACCATTTTCAAGTTATTTCAATATATGTAGTGAAAGTGCCTTCATTTTGGACATAACGGTATATCTGGAAAAGTCAAGCTGACAGAGAAACATGGAGATAAGATTTGCAATCAGCGACCTCAAATTAGTAAAAATTTGCTATAGAGTTCCAGGCCGCAAAATGACTGTTCCCCATTGTAATTATTATAAAGAAAAACCAATAAAAAAGGATTCAGTACTAATATTTAACATATGTGACCTTCTTCGAGAAAAGGGACCTAGTGTGTGAAAATAAAGTTTTGGAAAAAACACATTTAAAGTTTCAAAATTTAATGTTTTTCTCATTTTTATCGATTTTCCCAAGTTCGTTTTGTACTTTTTTATGGGGCAAATAAATTTTTATCAGAAATCTAACTCATTTCATCTTATTCTACACCCTTTAAGGTACCTGAATCTTAAGTCCAAACCCGTTTTTTGACACACTGGGTCCCTTTTCTCGGAGAAGGTCACATATATTATTGTAAGGTTTTTGCCTCTCCTGAACAAGTCTCTGTTTGGTTCATAGCATTTATCGAATATAGGCCGTCGATGCGTAATAACGGTTTTAAATTCGTAAATAAACGTAAAACCGAAAAGCTTTAAGTGATTATTTTGGTTCAGTTATGAAAAAGTTTTACTCCAACTGTGATCCTAGCTATAAGAATAATTCAACTGTGATATTTTTTATTAATTAAATCTGTTTTGTGTCGTTCATTAAATGTCGTATAAAACCTGTGATGTTAATTTTTTAAAAGTGATGTAAATTGGACGAGAAGACTTATTATTTAATAAAAACGAATCCCTGATGAGGTCGGAAAATACCGACGAAACGTAGGAATACGAAAAAATGAAATAAAAAAGTCTTTTATTTACGTTTAGAAAATTAATGACCTTGAAAGCCTGATTAGAACAATTCTAAAAATAACACAAAATTCAATTGAAAAATGTCGAAACATATATAAAAATCATGAAAAAGTAGTTTTAATAATTTTTACTAGTTACTCATGCAAAGGGGTTCCAACAAAACTTTTAAAAAACTTTTAAAATTAAGCAAAAATACCAACTTTTTTATTTAAAAAGCTTAAATTATTTTTTTTTTAATTTAGGATTTAATTTATTTAAAGCTTTAAGAATATTCATAATCACTTTATTTCCCTGATCGTTTGCGATTTTCAAAATTTTGTTTGATTTATAATAAATTTTTAAAATTTAATTTTAAACAACAAATTTTATATGAATAAATTTAAAGAAAACTTCATTGAAACTTAAAGCTGTAAAATTTAAAAATCATAGAAGCTTTTTATAAATTTTTATCAAAAAATAGTGATTGATGGTTTAAATGCAATTTTTTTAATGTCTAGAAGACTTACAAAAATTAAACTCGGGCAAAATTTTTATGCACTAAAAAAATAACTAAAAATTTTAAATATATTTTTCTTTTTCTTGCAGGTAAGACGATTGGCAAATTTGTTTCCTCTTCTCTAAATTATCTGTTTAGTTACAAAATTTATAAGTAAGTTTTAGATATTTATTTATTCGTAACTTTAATATCTTAACTCTTGTTATAAAATAAGTAATTTTTAACAACTATTTACAAATAGGCTGATCAAGGAATTTTAAGGAATTACTCTATTTTAATGTTTCAAATACGGTTTGAGAAATCTGAAAATAATTTTTTACAAAACGTTTTTTTTACCAAAATTTTCACTTAATTTTCCATTCATTTATTTGCTTAGGCAAATCTTTATTTTTATGTCTGTAATGAGCAATTGATGGTTGTTCTCAAACCTCATTAAGTCAATTAACAAACAACAAAATTAAAAATGTTTATAAAGGCCTACATTTATTTACGCCAACCAGATTGTACTGCCTTTCCCACTTGACCATCGATAGTTCGGTTTTATATTAATTTATGTATTTATTTTTCTTTTTCAATACAAAACAGATTTTCTTCCTGTGTTTTTATGTTGAGGTTTCATTGTGTTTAAATAAAAACAAAGTGCTTTTTATTGAAGCAACTTAACAGCCAATAAAGCTTTAAAATGGGTTTTTAAAAGCTTTTAATTTTTCTTCTTCAATAGTAAGTAGATGTAAGTGATTGAAGTAAAGTGGGTGTGGTAAAATTGTGTAAGCATAATAGGATTTTCTTTAATTATATTTCAATAATAAATTTAACTGTGTATATCAAAATGGCTAGCCGCTATGTGGAAAAAAGTCATATGTCCTTGTAGGTTTTTACTATATTTAAGAGCAGTCTAGTTAATTTTTTATTATATAATATAATAACTACTTCAAACGATGTTTGAAAATATGTATATATTCTTTATTTTTTAATATTTAATATTTTTAATTAACTACAAGAACCAGATTTATGTGTCTCGGGACTCCGACTTAAGAATAAAACATTAAACTCAGGACATCTTAAAAAACAAATAAATATAATTACTTTCTAATATTTTTAAAGCAAAATATGTTATTAACTTTAAAATTAAAGTAATGCCATTAGGTGTAAGTATAACCTAAAAATGCGCGATTCACAACGGATGCATATTTGAAGGATGAAATGTGTTGAAAATCGTCAAATTCTGCTTAAAAAATCGTCCAATTGACTTAATTAAATCGTCGCAAAATTCGTCATTGTAAAACGTCGAGCTTTTTAAAATTTAAAAATTTTGTTTTTTTAAATCCCAAATATTTGAAAAATTGATTGAGAATTCTCAAAGCTTGTCAACAGATGACTTTACTTGTTGTGTGTGGTTCAGAATGTCATAAATCCGCAAAACTAAAAAAAAAAATAGAGAATCTAGAATTAGAGGCGTGACTAGATTAAAGGGTTATAATCATTAGAAAAATAAAATCAAAAATTGTTCTAAAGTATTAGCATTCCTAAGAAAATTCGAAACTTCGGAGCCACATGAACTAAGAGATATCAAACCCCGATTTTTCACTTCAGAAATTCTCTGTCAGTGCTTAAAAAAAGGTTCCAAAATTACAAGAATCAAAGCGTCATCTATTATATTGAAATTAGGGCCCACGTTTGTATTATGAACTGCTAACACATGAAAATTACAGCCAATCAAATAATATACAAGATTAATCAAAATTTTTTATTTTTCGAATTTAGTCTACGAGTTAAATTTCAGTTATGTATTTTATAAAGCTTTTTGTAATAGCTCTATCCCTTAAATTTTTTTAACTTTTACAAAAAGCTTTATAAAATACATAACTGAAATTTAATAGAATAAATTTTAAAGAATAAATTCGAAAAATAAAAAATGTTGAATATAATAAAGTTGCTTATGAAAAGAAATAATTCCCAATATCTATTTGATTATTAAAATTTTTAAAACAATACTAAAAACATTAATAACAAATAAATAATCAACCTTCAGGTCCTATTTTGTATAAAATATTCTTTATTTTAATTAAAATTATTATTGTGGTTAATTTATTGAACTGTTTATTGGTTTTAATCTAAATTTTCATATTTTAATCAGGCTAAAGTTCATTAAATTTAATTTTCATTAAATTATTTTTATGAAGAAAGGAAATTAAGTAAAATCCCAATAAAAAAATTTCGTATTTTGCGAAGCGCTAATGGTACATTTGAAAATGTAAGCACACATTTATGCGCTACGCAATAAGACATACGGAGATGCAGTATGGTAAGTGAACGAATTCTTAATAAATTAAAAAATAGATATATAAAATTTGAAGAGCCACGACATTCCCTTACCACGAAGCAGGTTTGTAAGGGAAATATAAAAATAACGGTAATAAAAAATTCAGTGTGCAAACTAATCGTTACATTCACCAATTTTTATATGCGCTGAATATATTGGGATATGTTGACAATTTTCATTCTTGACTGACCGGGCAATTGAACCCACGTTCACGGACAGGTTGATGTTTCAATAGCAACCACACTATCTCCTTAGAAATCTTTGCCGTTTAACACTCACCCTCATTGACGACGGCTGGAAGTCAAACGTTTACACGAAATTTGATTTGAATGAATTTCTATTTAAATTGATTTAGATGTTCCTCCTTACTTCTGCTTTTCAAACTTTTTGTCAAGAATTCATCTTGAAGTCCAAGTACATTTTCTGTTTTTCAAGTTTTTGTCTTTCTTTTTTTCTTGTTGACCTTTTGCAGCACAACAGGAAGGACAAATGTAAACATAGAGCTTGTGCCTTAGCTGTTAACAATAATTAGTATTGCGGTTAATTTATTGAACTGTTTATAATTTTGAATCCAAATTTTCATATTCAAATCAGGCTAAAGTTCAATAAATTTAATTAAATTATTTTTATGGAGAAAGGAATTTTACAACATGAAATTAATTAAAATTTTTAGATAATTTTTCATTCTTGACCGTTTTTCATACTTTTTGTAAATAATTCTTCTTGAAGTTCTGTTTTTTATGTTCTTGTCTTTCTTTATTTATACAAAAAAGGACCTCGATCTTAATTGTGGGGCTTTAAAGCAAAGGGGTACAAGTGCCAAATATAAAAAAATTGAGTTACATTTAAAAATCAACACTTAATACCAATATTTTCCCTCGACAAAAATTCAGACCTTTATTATGATCTCAAAAGACGGTACGTACCCTCATAAAATTATTGTAGTAAGTGATTGTGAGTAATTAAATAATTTTCCGTACTGTTAAAATTTAATAAAAATATAGTTCTTTTACGAATAATCAGCCTATCACCGGGCAGGGTGATAAGCTTTATACGCAGCCTGAACCTAACATGGTGATATACACAGGCTGCAAAAAATATCCTCTGGGTCGCGTTGCGTATAGCCTTCATATCTGTATCACTTTTGCCAGAACGTCCAGCGATAGATTCCCCCATTCCTGACAGATATTCTTTAAGGACTTAAAGAGTCCTAAGCTGGTTGACATAGACTCCTGACTTCAAGAAACCCTACAAAAAGAAGTCTAAAACGGTTTAGGCGAGCGATATTGCTGGCCAGAAAAAATCACCAAAACGATAATTATAACGCAAAAAAAAAATCGAAGCAATAGTTTCGCGTTCTTAAAAAATAAAGCGCTCCATTTCTTTTCACAAATGTCAACGCATACCTGACATTTACCGATATTTGCAAAAAATATAGCATCTTTTCGATAGGGTGATGAATTTTGCGCCACGTTTTATATGTTGCAGAGTCAATAAGAAATTTTACCACGCCTGCGTTAAGCCCACAAACCCTTGTCAACCTGATTTCAATTTGCTTCGATCGATTTAAAATGACCTGTGGGAAAATTACGGTATTCGATTTCAATTGAAATTTCCAATTAAGTTGTATTGTAATTTCAATCGGTATCAAATGCCGTTATATGCCCCCTGGATAAAATGTACTTCCCTGAAGGTAAGCAACACAAATTTGATTTGTTTCAGACTTGTAAAGACAGGCAGTCGCTTTGGAGGAGAAGCCAGAAGGAAGTTTTGTGTAATATAATTTTAAAATGTTACTTTCAAAGTCATAAATCTTTTTTTTATATGTTAGTTCTTCCCGTAGTTGTACTTGTACTTAGTAGATTGATCCTTTCTGATGATTTTATACTCAAAGTTAATAAATACATCAAATTCTTATGTGTCGGGATCTTACCCCGAGGTTCTAGTAAAGCCCTTTCAGGAATCAAAAAACTTTGTGGCTTAGGCCCGAAGAGGCATGTTTTAAGCATCATTTTAGGAAGATGTTTTGGTATATGCTAAATAACAAATTTCTTTCAGTACACCAAGAGAAAAAAAATCACTTAAAATCAATAAACCATATTGTATCAATAAGAAACATCAACGAAAGTCTAGTTATGTTGAAATTTCTTATTTTACTATGGGACAACATTAATTTAAAGTTGAAAATTATTGATTTTATATAATTAAACATAATTTTTCTATATTATTGCAACTTTTTGAATTCATATGATGCGTTCTTATTTTTCAGTTGCAGCTTTTCCCTGAGTGTGGGATTAGTGCAGGATTATAATAGTGTTACTTGGGCTTCTGGTATTCTTATTTATACGCCTTACGATCTCAAAAGATCAATAGTTTTTTCCGCTGTTTTCTAAGTATAAAGAAAAATCAAGTTTACCTAACAAATCACCCTCCTACAAGTAGATTAAAGAACACAGCTTGTGTGTAACTTTAATCTATTACAAAAACGACACAGTCGTATATGACAACGACAACCACAATAAGGCTGAATGTTTTTCCGTATTTACATTGCTATGTAGTTTGATTTTTTGTCCGTTAGAATATATGTTTTAAAAGTAACAACTATTAAATTTTACGGAATATGCTGTCAAATAAATAAAAATTTAAAAATTATTGTACAATTTATTTATTTTAAATGAAATGTAAATGATCCGTTTTTTAACTAAATTTTGAGTTGTTTTAAATGAATTTTCTTTTCAATTTAGCTACACAACACTTTGAGTGTACCAGAAATCAAAAATATTATGTATGAAATGCATGGGAACAAATAACTTTAAAGCTTATTTACTCAGAATTTTGTTTTTTGCACTTGTACCCATTTGCTTTTAAGCCCCAAAATTATTAATTTGTTATTTAAGTATGTTAATAAAAAGGTCGAAAAACCACTTCATCTATAAAACTAAACTTAACTTTTGTAAATTAGTACAAAATGTGTCATTTTAAAATTCGTCAAATTATCAATTGGCCAATTTTTGGCCCAAAATCGGCCAAATGACGATAAGTCGTCAAATCTGGCGAACGTAAACGGATGTCGTTACTGTTACGCATGGCTTATGTATTTAATAACTTATGTAAATAACGTTTTAGAGATCAAACATCTTTCATTTATTCTCCCTTATGACTACATATTTCAACTACAAATTACATACATATGTATTTCAGCGATTTCTGCACACTATTATGGTTTGGAGACAAATATTGACATCACTAATCACGTGCCAAAAATTAAAACGATAATCATTTACATAAAAATATTAACTCGTAAATACTTTCATTTTAATATGTAATAATTTTTATATTTTTTGTTAAAGCAATCTTTTCTAAAAATTATGAGCGGATGTATCATAACAAACCAAATATAACCTTGGTTGTACCAACAAAGTAGTAAGTACGTCAGTAGCAAAAGAAGGGCAGTATGAACACCTTAAATAAAAGAAAGCGTAAAATATGCAGGTATGTTAACATAATTGTCATGCAACATGTGGAACGTCTAACATAAAATCACCATTAGTCATTGAAGGAATTAGTGCTAGGGATGGGCAATAAATATCGATATATCAAAATATCGATATTAAAAAAAATTATATATATGATATATATCGATATCACCGATATTCAAAATATCCATGTATCGATACATCGATATTTATCTACGACTATCGAATTCGATATTTTTAAGATCTCTTTATAATAAAATTCAACATTTTAACCGTTGCTCAACTGCTTATAATACTGTTGTTTTTTAAGAATTGCATCATATGTTTTTTTAACTAATATTTAAAAAATAACGGCGCTTTTCCATTGTTCATTTTCATAGACTACACAGTTCAGTTTTGTCTCAGTTTTTTAAGAGATGACAAAAAAAAAATAATAGCGGAAAAAATATTCTGGAAAGGGTTCCTAGAATTATGCAAAGAATCGCCTTAATCATGGCGTATTCGCAGCAATAGACTCATGAAAATTGGAATGTAAATAATAAAAAAAATATTTTGTTTTTTTATTTGAGCATGTTCTTATCTATTAAAAATAAAATATTGCACAATTTACTTGTATAGTATGTGTCACAAGTTTCGTTTACCGGCAGTATATAATCCGGCTTTATATAATCCCAATGAATTTTTTTTAGATTTCATATGGCGAATAAATAAAAATTTGTTTGTATTCTTTACTTTTTTTTTATTTGTTTTTATTGTAAAATTACCTGCTGGTCCCTTGATTTCAAACGAAAACTTCGATCGCATAACTTACCATAAAAACTAAATTTTAAAATTGGTTTTTGTTTTAAATAAAAGTTAAGCGAATGAAAGTTTCGTTCGAAATCGAGGGCAGTAAATTTGAAATTAAAAGAAACAATAAAAAGTTAGAATGGAATTACATGTTATATGTGTGTACCTATTTAAATATGTTTTGACATAGGTTTATAAGTTTTAAAATTTGGTAATAATTTCAGCTTAATACGTTCGATACATCGATATATCGATATTTTTAATAATTATATATCTATACTCTTAAAAAATATCGATACGATATATATTGATATATTTTTTCAATTTGCCCATCCCTAATTACGTGCAGACAACAAAATATCTCTGCAAAATATCTAAGGGAAACTTTGCGTAACTTCTTTAATTTAAAATCGAAGCTCACTAAAGCCTATTCCATCAATTTTGCGGTTCAGATGTCGTTGTGTTGATAAGGTAGACTTAAACTAAATAAGTTCAAAGAGTATTAATGAAGTTATTATTTAACGGGAATATAGAAAGAGAAGAACGGTATATTTCAGTACGCATACCTGCCATGTATAAATTATTTAATTAATTATTAAAAACCTTAAGAGCTTATATAATGCTATTGTTTTTTTTTAATAAAGGACATTATTAGAAAGCAACAACAAAGCGTAATAAAAAATGTAAAATGTATTACAGGAAAAATCAATTAAATTTATTTGTTTTATGTTTATTTGTTTTTCTATTCACAGATTATATTTAATAGATAATTGAAAAATATAATATTTGTTATTAATCTATTTGCTAGTGAAGTACGATTTTATGAATTAAATATGAGAAGATTTTTTTTTTATTAGGATTGACAGTTATGAGGGTAATAAGAAAAATGATTTGAAACAAAGAAGAAAAAGGAAGAATAAACGCTTTTTGATTAACGTATTCAATGAATAACATAAGAGAGAACCCTGCCTACAACCATTTTTTTTAATTTAATTGAAAAATGCTTTAAAAAAATATTATTATATTTTGTTCAATGTTGTTTTAGTAAATGTAAACGTTAATATATTATGACTGACATTGAACTCCTTATAAAACATATACTTGGATTAAAGCAGGTGTTCTTTAATGTTGATTTCTTTTTGTTTGTGATGGCAAATTTTAATTCATAGTCGAATCTTACAGCTATTTATTTATTTTTGTTACTGTCCTGCTTGCATGACTTTTAGATAAAATTGATGTAAAATCCTAATGTTTTGAAAACTTTAGGATTTGACATCAATTCTATCTAATTGAGCTCAACCAATTGCGCCAAATTAGATAAATCGTCATTGTAAAAACACACGAGATTTCAAAGATTTTCAGTATTGCAAATTAGATAAAAAAATTTTAACACTATACTGAAAAATATTTAAAACTAAAATGTAGGTTATCTCTTGAATTAGAGTTATTTAGTCTAATTCTACTTCATACCAATTTCTGCCATTTTTCAAGTACTTGTTATGGTGTTTTCTTTTCTAGCCAAAATGTTGCATGCACACTGAAAGAATTATGCTTCACAAATTTAATGAATCAATTTCAAAAAATTTTTTTTATTAATCATTATGGAATGAAATTTTTTAAAATAATAAAGCGATTTCATTAACACTAAAAAATTTTCATTGGATTAATGACAACTTAATATGACTTTTAAAAGAAAAATTCAACTTGTTATACACTATTTGAAAAGATTTTTTTAAAATAAAAATGAAATAGTAATTAAAATGTTTTAATATTTTTAAATTTTTGAAAAAGGAAACTTTTGTAACTTCATATTTTCAATGAAAAATGTCTCGAAATCAAAGAAAATAACATTAAGTTCTCTAACTTCAAGATACTTATAACTTGAAAATATTTTGTTCCTCTTACTGTTATAAAAACGTAAATTTTATTAAATGTATTTTTACGTTAATGCAAAATTTTCATCGAACTTATGAAACATTTCGTTAGCTGGTTGCTAATGAAACATTCTTCAATTATCCAATGAAGCGTTACATAGGTTGAATTTCAATGTTAATTTTCATTGGATTAATTGCAAAATCCATTGGCACTGTGAAGAAAATTATATCAGTGTATGCTACAATTTGCGGGGACTTATGTTCCATTCTTAAAATATATGCAAAAATGTAAAAAGTTGTCGTTTCCCTTCTAAATATGATGCACAAATAAATGGTAAATATGTTGCATATGTATATCAAAGTGAAGAAAAACGAGGTGACGGTACTCAAAAGGTGATTCTGAGTCGATCGGTATACTGTTAGCTGGGTCTTGGACCAATATTTTCCGGTGCTACACACATCAGCACAAATGCATAATACCATATCCACAATTGTGGTGTGGGTATAAAAATTTATATTTCTGACCAGCTATAAAATTTGTTCAGTGTGGTATCTTCTGAATCCCCAAGTGACCACTTTGCACCTATCGGTGAGACACTCTGTGCATATTAGTTCTTACTGTTATATGGGGGAGAGAAGATTTCGCCCAATTTTTCAAAAAAGATATGCATTTTCATGGTTATACCTAGATGAAAAATAAGTGCCTTTACCTTTAACAGTTTTCAAAATTTAGACTTTAGTCCGCCTAAAATGGCAAAATGTGCGTCTACGCTGATCGCTACAAGTGATTTCACAGGGAGCAATTCTTTAACTTTTTAAACATAAAATTCCACATAAGCCCTTTTGGGGTAAAATGCTCCAGTTTAAACGCAGTAAAACATTTTTATGTGGCATATATAGTGAAACATTGTTGCCAGATGTCTAAATTTTTCGACAAAAAAAAATTATTGGCATCTTTTGGAATATCTAAGAAGTCATCTATAGGTGTGTTCCACAAGATCTCGGGCAAGTTCGGACTAATGAGAGTAAAATGAAAATTACTCTCTGAATTTGCCAAAACTACCCAAAATTGCTGGAACGCAAAAAAACCATTTTTGGACTTCTTCAAATACTAATGATGCTAACTTTTCAAATTAAGATCTATTTTAATGATTTAAGACGCCTTAAAGTAATAACATCAGAAAACCAAAACATTTGCATCACTGTCATTTTTTATATTTTGTTTTCTTTTATATTAAAGATTAAGGGAAATATGTATGGAATAATACATTTACCACTTAAATTTTTTCATTAACATTTTACATTTTACTTTCTAATATCTTTTTTAATAAAAATTAAACTTTTTCTTTTGCCTGTAAATTTCCTGATTAATTTTTCAGTTTCAAATTAAAAAAAACAGCTGATTGTTATACTTGTCCGAACTTACCCAAATAAAAAGTTCGTGCAAATTTTTACAGGAAATTAAAAAAAAATACTCTCTCAATTACTCTCTTAATTGCACAAAAATTGTTATGTGGAACGCTTTTGGGTAACTTTGTGCAAGTTCGGACTGTTTCGTTATGCATCTTATGTATCTGTTGACAAACAGCTTGTTACCTTTTGGGAAATATAACAAATTGCCACGACATTAAGAATATTTGAGTATTAAATTTGTTATGCCGGAATCCCAAAAAAGCAATTATCTTTTTCCTTTATCTTAGAAATCAAAACGTCGGGGTTTTGGGATCTCTATTTTCAATACAATATTATTAGCGGCTTAAAATAATTTAAAAATGTCTTTAAAGGTACGTTCAGATTAATCAAATATTTTACGAAAATATTTGTTCTGATATTTCCTTAAAACTTTGTTAAACAAAAAAATATTTTGTTTAATGTTCAAACTAAGATCAAATATTTAACAATTTTTGTTTGTTGAAACAGTTGGCAAACAGTGTTAAATAAAATAAATTAATTCATGTTTGCCATGCGTTCAGACTAAAACCAATATTTGGATCAAATAATTATTTAATGAAAGTGTTCAAAAATAAAAATATATTTCTCAAATAGTAAAAATTAACGCATATTATAATTTATTTGTTTTATGCTGTTGTGCAGCATCTCTTATGGTGTTAGAAGAGAAGAATGTAAAATAAATAAAAAACTGGAAGACAATGGATACGGAATTGGATTCGTTGCAATATATTCTTCGTATTCCTCTTAATACTATTTCAGTAATTATTCCTGAAGTTTGCTGTACTGAATCACAGAAAAACTCGGCTAAAATTTGCAAAAAATTGCTAACTTGGAAACAAACCATAAAGTTTATTTGAAATCGGTAAAAAAAAAAAATAAAATGTCGGAAAATAAAAAAAAAAAAATTTTTTTTCCAAAAATTGCGAAAACTGGCGAAAATGTTTAATATTTTAAACAAGCCGTAAAATTAATTAAAAGTGCCTTAAACTATAAGGAATGGCAAACATTCGATAAAAATTGCTAAATTAGTGGAAATTCGCAAACATTTTCTAATAGCGGCATGATACCAAAGTCTAATAATTATTAAAAGTCGTTAAAGCTGTAAAGAATCACAGGAAAAAATCTCTTCTATCGCGAACATAGCTAATATTTGGGAAAAATCGCAAACTTGGAAGCAAACCCTAAAATTTATTTGAACTAGCTAAATCGGTTCAAAAACAAAATGTCGGAAAAAAGAAAAAAAATTTTGCAAAAATTGCGAAAATTAGCGAAAAATGTTAATATTCCAAACAAGCCATACAATTTATTAAAAGTGCCTAAAACTATAAGAAATGGCAAGCATTCGATCAAAATTGCTAAATTAGCGGAAATTCGCAAAAATTTGCTAAAAGTCTAATAATTATTAAAAATCTTTAAAGCTGTAAAGAATAAGAAAAAGTGGCTTCTATCGGGAATATGGCTAAAATTATTTGTCGTTGTTTGCTCTAACAACTTTTTTGTAATATCAAATAAATGTTTGCTCCAAAAATTACTAAAATAAATGATTTTTTGTGTTGACACTATGTTCACATTGGACAAATATTTAATGGCTCAAAATCAGCTGTTATTTTATTTGATGTTTGCTGCAAAATATTTTATCAATCTGAACTTACCTTACACAGGGTCTCCACCTGATATAATATATAAGATTTTTATATTAGCAAACGTCAAATTCAATCGCAGAGAGTATTACCTTACGTGTGTACTCTCAAATAGTGTTAGTATTAATATTAGACAGTAAGATGAGCTGTCAAAAATACACATACATACATACATACACATAAATTAATAATAAGACGCTATCATTAAAATGTTTAATTTTTTAAGTGAAAATAGTTGAATTCTTGTGAAAAGTGCTTAAAAAATAATATTAAACACTAAAAACAGAGAAAAAACTAAAAAAGGAATCAAAAACGACACAAGTTTACTGTACGAAAATCAGTAAATTATGAAATCTTATAAGATACATGTTCCCCTTGTTTAAGATTATGATTAACATGAAGAAATTTGCTCTCTCATTCTGCCGGCGTTCTCTCACATATTATATCAGATATTATCTCAGGTGGAGACCCTGTGTTAAGATAAATAAATTAATTTCGTTTACAAATGAGTTTTTTCGAATTATTAATTAAAAAAAATTTTAATCTATAAATAGCTGTTATACTCTTTTTTAAATATATTTAAGAAACAATTTTTACATCATGGCCACTTTTATTGCACTTTAACTTTCAAGAGCCTTGAATGAAAATAAATTTCTGCATTTAAAAAAAAACAACATTGAAAACCGCCAAACGATATGAAAAATACGAAAATTTTATACTACAAAATAAAATGAAAGTGAAGGAAACGTGAGATGACTGAATACAAAAAAAAAAGAAGCAACGTAAAAATCCTCCAGAGAAAAGTTTGTTAAACAATGGATATTTTAAATCACTGAATTTCAATTAATAAAAATGAACGTTCGGTTGCAATTTCTCGGTGGAGTCGTTGTGAATGTTGTTCTTTCGAAAATAGAAACACTTCAAAGGCAACGGCAGAGCAACAATTTTTAACTGTTGTTGTTTTTTTTTAAAGAATACAAAATGAAAAAAATAACTAAAAGCATCATATATTTTTTTAAATAAGACAATTCTTTGTAATATTTTGCAACTTAAAGTGTGATATATTCGACTATGCCGAATCTTTTATACCCTTCACCACGGTGTGATAAGAACAGAAAGTTATATAAATACCGTTCTTTAAATCTTATATATAAAAACGGGAAAACATTTTTTGTTGTTGATTTTCAAGTATCTTATCGGCCACCGATTTTAATGAAAAACATATCGTTTTAAAGGTATTTTTGGGTAGATGCGCAGTGTTTAAAATTTACTTGCAAACACACACACATACATAAATTTTTCGATTTTGAAAATAAAATAAAAATTTTCGTTTTATTGTTGTTTTAATATACATACATATTTTTTTTTTTGTTAATTTTGTTTCTAAGAACAGGCAATTTAAATGTTATTTAACCTTTAATACTCGATACTTTATCACATACACATTGTAAAAATACGTAGTAAAAAAGTAAAAAAATGCTTTAATAATAACGAATAAAAGAAAATATGAAAATACATTTGTTATTTTCTTACATTTAAATAAGAATTGCATATTCCATACGTGCATAAAAGGATTTTTTTTTAACTGTAAGTGTCAGGTGGTCGGATTTCGGCTACCTAGCGGTCCTAGTTTAAATAAATCCATTTTGTGCCACGCCTAATTCTCCAATATTGACAACCGAGATGATTGTACCTTGTTCGGAAACTTTGACTCTTGCTGTTCTCCAGGTATACAAAAATCTAAAATGTCTTAGTATTGGAGGTGCCACGCCCACTTCTCCAATCGCGCCCATATTTAGAGAGGTTGTGTATTGATATCCCAGTGTGTGCAAAATTTGAAAATTTTTTCTCTTACTGTTCCTTAGAGATTAATAAATCCAATTTGGTGCCACGCCCTCTTATCCAATTGCGCCCACATTAAGTCGAATATTGTTTATTGATAATTAATATGTTTGTACCTAATTAAAACAGACGGACATAGTTAAATTTGGCTGTATATGTTTGCATTTGTTATGTATAAAAAAAAACACAAAAAAGTCTTAATTCTAAAAATATAAAAAAAACCTACTTATACCAGTTACTATCGGTGATGGGTAAAATAAACAACAACAAAATTGAATTTTCTGAAAAAAATAGAGGCGATTGTGGTTTTTTGATCATATCTCTGCCATTTATGCACCGCTCTGACTGAATTTCAATAGCAAACAATTCCTGTCTTAATGTAATATAATTAAATATCAAACGAGTTCGTATCATATCTGGGATATTCGGTAAACCGATTTCAACGCACGCACGGACAGATGGCCATCGTTAAAGCAACTTCGCTACTCATTAGGACCCAGAATTTATATACTTTATAGGGTCTTAGATCAATATTGTCGAAATTACAAAGGGAATGACAAACTTAAATGTACATACCCTTTTACCTTCGGTGAAGGGTATAATAAACAAAACTAATACAAACGAAATGAGCAAACCTTCTTTTAACATAAATAAAGCATTAAAACATGGAAAATAAGAGGAGCGAATGTGTTCAAAAGGGGGGGGGGGGGGGGGGGGGGGGGTGAAAACATTAAATTCCAATGACCTTGTAACAAAAACACAAGCACTTAATGAACACATACAATCATTATCTTACTCGCACTTACAGATATTTCATTGTTGCAATTTTTGTTAGAGGGGATTTAGGGATTTTAGCAATATTTGGGAATACACTCATAGAAAAATGCGTCTGCATATTGGAGATGTTCTAATATCAGATTTGTGACATCAGTGTTATTACAAATACCATCAATGAGGCAAAAAGTGACATCAATCCAATGAAGAACGTCATCCTAAAATATTTTCATATTTTATGCCTCACCTTTGCTATGGCTACAGTGACATCAATTCGACGCCACATTTTGTGTACACTGATAGAAAATGCGTCATAAGGCTGATGTATTTTGACAGCGTAACAGACAAACTGTCACCGGTGCGATGAAATAATATACCATGCCATCAGTGTGATGACAAACTGTCATCAGTGCAATGAAAAACTGACAGCAGTGTAATGATAAACGGTCATCAGCGCGTTGACATAATATATCATGTCGTGAGTGTGATGACAAACTGTCATCAGTGCAATGACAAGCTGTCATCAGTGCAAGGGCGTAAAACAACAAAAGCGAAACCAACTTGTGTAAATAATAATAATCTCTCAATTTGACTTAAGGTCGATTACAATGACTTAATTTTATGACAGTTTATCATCGCACTGATGACATGCTTTATAAAACCGACTTCGATTAGTCATTTCTGTACAGTCAATGTGTCATCCCTTTGATGACATAACTTAAATGTTTGACCCTGATTACAATTTGGCCAAGTGATGTTAAGGCTGACATCACAGTGACGCATAGTGTCATGGGGTCAAAAACGAAGACACTTTTCATAGTACTGATGTCAAAATACGTCAGCGTTTTGACGCCTTTGCTATCAGTGTATGACTTTAATTTTTATCATTCAGAAAAATGAGAAAATGTACTTAGGATTTTGATTTATTTTTTCAATATATCGAGCAAAAGTAGCGTACACCTTAAGTCCTTTGTAATTAAGTAGACTAGAGTCTCTGGCAGGAATCGAACACGCAACCTCCACACTAATACACTAGCACACTACAAACTTTATTTTAAATACGCGATTTTAAAATGTTTTAGTTTTTAAGGTTGAATATTTTTTTTTTCTTCAATAATTGTTTATTTGCTGAATCGTCATATATTAAATATAAACTGACAATTACACTGTGCTAGTCGCGAATTGTCACAAGATGGGCACCGTACAACTTTTTCCGTGATAATTAAAATGACGAAAAATTTAATTTAACAGATAATACGTTTATACGCAACACTAATTCGCAAATAAATATATTGCAAGTAGACAAAATTGCCGCTTAAACAGTGAATTAAATTTTTATTTGCGAATAGCCAACTTACGAAAACAATTCCTGATTAACGACACTATTTGCAAATAAGATTTTAAACATTGACACATGTTTAAACGATTAAAGTTTTTATTTCTATTTGGCACATCCATGTGACAACATTTTTTATAAGGAAACAAGCGAAGAAATTAACTTGGATTATTTATTTCCAAAAATCGATTTTCCTATTTTCCTATTCATATAATGATAGGAACACAATGAGTCGTACGTCGTAAGAACGTAGGACGTAAAGCCATGAATTTCTAAAAACACGCTCTAATTATCCCACAATTCCATCGAAGACGTATTTGGCTTTTCTTTGAAAATAATATAAGAAAAATAAAATTGTCGTTTGTATTTTCCTTCCTCTTATTTGTTTTCAAATATTCAATTTGAAAACACAAAAATTATTTCATTTTATATTCTTAATTTTTCTTTTTCTATGACAATACGGCCGTAACCGCCGCATGAATAGAATAAGATCTATATCGGGGTACGACGTAGATAAGCTTTTACGTCTGCGCTAACTATTGTCTGCCCTTGAATTAAATATCATAAGCCATACGCTAATACGTTCATACAGGGCAATTGTGTTCCTACGGTAACAAAAAAAAGTATTTTGAAAATACGAGGTGCTATTACACATATATAATTTTTGGTTCATAATTGATGCTTGAATCTGAACAGTAAATTTGGTACAAATTGGGGATTTAAATTTAAAGATAGAATTCTTAAGGTTTTAAAACTTTAAATTGGGCATATGAGCCAAACATTTTCTGGCAACACTGAGAAATTTAGAGCAATCACATGCTCTGCAACATGAAAGCGACGAATGTTCACACACAAGATGATGCTGAACACAAGTTTGAATATGCTTGCCTGGGTTTTTCTTAAGGTTTCTTTGTGTATGTGTGCGTGTTTTGTTGTTTGATTTTTACCTTGGAAAAGTTAAATTTCCTCTTCATTTTTTGTAATTAACCAACAATTAATTGAACTAAAAATTTATGAATGCAACAATTTAACGAATTATACTCGCGAGGAAGGCAATTAAAGTTATAATTTGAGTTTTAATTTAAACTGAGTTTTTCTCGGAAGTGTTTAAGCAAATAAAAAATTATATTGTCACCTTAAACGCAAGTGGATGTAGCTTTAATAAAATCGTCATTTTATATCGCAGGGTATCAAAATTTGAGTGAATATGTAGTTTCATGAAACGAAACATAATTAAACAAAAAATCGATTTAAATTTTTTGTATTGTTGCGTCCGATTGCATTTAAGATGTTTATATGAAATTTAAAAATTGGATTTTTCTGGACTATTTAAAAAAGTTTTTTTTACTCTACTTGGTAGCGTAAACTTAAACTAGTAGATTTTTTAGTATCATTTAATAAGATATTCTTTATTCTTACTTTAACTCTTTTCATTATCGAGATTTAATTAATCATTTTCGTTATCCAAATTATTTTTCAAAATAAACTTCAAAAGCTGGTCATGATTCTAAATTAAATAAGGGTTTTCTATTTTTTACTTAATAGTTTCTGTTAAAAGGCTCTTAAAACTCAACTGTAAAATAACCTTTAAATGTTTAATTTATATTGATAATTGAGGAAAAATAGAAGATGTTTGTGTATAATATTTTTTAATATTCCATTATATTTCAATGAAAATTTAGGGCAAATATCGGATGTTATTATCTATGTAGTTGGGATAAGTGGCCGTGGCACCTCCCATTCAGACATTTTATAGCTTTCTGTATATCGGTGAACTGCAGCCGCTTTAGTTTATAAATTTGGTACAAATTTCTTGTTTATTTATGCACATCATCTGCCAAAAAGTGGACTGGATTGGGTAAGTGAACATGGCAAGTCTCATATGAAGACAATATAGATTTCTATATACATATCTGGAGAACGGTAAAAGTTTTTAACTTTCGAGAAAATAGTTTGGCTTTCTATACAAAAAATCTATCAAATAGTGGGCTCATTTGGAGAAGTATCCAATAGATAATATAGATTCTGGGGATCGGTAACAGTAAACGTATCTAAATTTCAATGTACAAATTGCTTTGTTATCAAGAGACGATATCTCTTTTAAAAAAATTTTTCTAATTTAGCTAGTTCTTTTATATTTTTTTTTAAACATATGTATATTAATAATAATATATTAATAAGACTTAAACGCAAAAATTGAATTTAAAATCGCTCGAAACACAGAAAAAAATTTCAGTAGGTTTTTATCAATTAAAAAAAATGTTTAAACAGTATATCAATTTAATTAATGTGCTAATTGAATCAATACTTCGTTAGCTGGAAAAAAAATAATATATATTTCAGATTTCATTTACATTTTAGTTGTTTTGAAATACATTTTTAATCAAATTACAAAAAGTCTTAATTGTTTTTTTGGTTAAAATAAAATAATTAAAAACTGTAAAATTGTTGTGGGGAATTGTCAAATCATGAGCTTTATTTAATTAAATCAATAAACACATTGTTTAAAATTGGAAAGTTTTTTGATCATTTTTTTAATTAAAATTATAAATTTCAATTGTTGAAAAAAACTCAAGTTTTAATTTTTAAAATTTTTAGTAATCAATATAATAATTTTGGTAATAGGTGCAAATCAACAAATTGCTTGCTTGATTCTATGAATTTGGTGATTAGAAACAATTTAAAATTTTTTCTCTGAATTCATCACACCTTTTAAAAACGATCGTTTTGCAATCGATTGATTTCCATCACATACCTGATGAGTCAGGTACGTATAAGTATTAATTAATTAGTGTATTAGAATATTCATACGTAAATACTCTTATAGCCTATTTCCAATGTGCGAAAGAATTCTTTCGTTCGCATAACTACATTGAAAACAAAAACAAAGTCTAAAAATTTGTTTTTGTTTTCAATGTAGTTATACGAAAGAAAGAATTCTTTCGCACATCGGAAATAGGCTATTATACTACATTAACACCTGCACAAAATCTAGTATATTTTAGTTAAAATCTTAAAGAAATTTTTTGGCGTTTACACTAGTGCTTTTTGACATATTGTCGGATTTCATTTTCATAATAAAAACAGCTGATTGAAAAAGGAAAGAAATTATATTGTAAACTTTTATTAGCAAATATGGAAAGCCAAAAACTAATTTTATTATATTAAAAAAATAGAATAGAAATTAAGAATGTTGCGTAAAAAAACACCAGCATTTGTTTAATATAAGGTTTCACAAACTGCTGCAAATATACTATCCGCAATAAATAATACCTGGGAAAAGATGTTTGATACGGAAAAAGAGCAGACAAATAGCGAGGAGTTAACTTACGACTATAACCCAAAAGGTGAACAAATAAGAGACAAAATTGCAAATCTTTAAATGTAACAATTTTATTGCAAAACAAATAAATCTTAAAAAACAATATTAAAAGTATTAAAAGCGCCTCTTCGTTGGAATTCCACTGCTTTTACTTTTTGTACACAGTTTATATTAATTTAATTTTCATACCGCTTATTTATTATTGGCCTATCCATTTTCACAAATGTTTATTTTTGTTAATTATTAATTTACGGCAAATGTATTTTCCCCGCTCTTTTTATACATTTTTGATTTTTTTTTTTTTTTTTGGCAAACTGTCAGATTTTTCTTGTTCAGAGCTGTATTTTGAGTATTGCAAGATTTCGTGAGATTTTGCCAAAATCTAGTGACGAACTAGATTTTGTTTTGTATGGGAAATCTAGTAGATATGAACAAGATTTCGCTCAAAATCTCTTAAGTACTAGATTTTGTCTAGGTGTAAATGTAGTATTAATATTGTTAGAAAACAAATTTGGTTTTTAAAAATTTTTTAATTATTAAATTAATAATTCTTGTACAATTTGTTCCTTATCTCATTTAAATTTATAAAATATGTTTTTCCCTACCTCATTTTTATGTAGACGTTTCTGCTTGACACAATCTCTTTTTCCTTCCCCATCCAATTTGAATAAATACTTTTTTTTAAACACAAATGCTGTGCACTAATCCGTTGCATATTTAAAAAACACGATTGAATTGGGACATGGTACATGGGGAAACCAGAATGTTTTAAAAGCACCATGATGCACAGCAGTGAAGGGTCACAGAAATTTGATATTCATATTAAAATTATAACATAGTTAAGTATAGCGAATAAATTTTGAAAAATTCAAGTTTTTATCATACTATAATCAATTGCAAAATAATGTTTTCAACATTAATGCAAGTTTTTAATTTATTCAAACCCATTTATCTTAAATCTAGAAATTTTGCAAACATATCATTATTGTTTGTAACTACCTTCATCACTTTTTATAACAATATGAACGGAATATTTAGTTTATATAATAAAATCTAGCGTGCTTGTATTTTCTTATATGTAGGTAGTACAAATTAGTATCCCATTTGTCATATCTGTTGTAAGCTCGTACTTGTGCCATAAAAGTATGGCCACCAGCGAGGTTCATTGCTCCATGCAACGTGTGTGCTTTCATTCTATACGTTAAAAGCAATAAAAGGTAATTTATCACTACTAGGTGTCTGTTTCTATTTCTATTTGTAAACAGAAAGCAGTAAAACATACGTCAATTTACAAACAAATACACTTAGTTATTCACATTCATGCAGGCAGTCACATACACACACATATAAACACACTCGTATAAAATTAAAAACCAACTAATATCTCATACTAGAATGTTATATTCGGCTTTGAAAAGTGCGAAAACATTGAAGAGTACCAACCACTAGATTTGGTACCATTTTGTTACGCATCGCAAGAGACAGTAGCCCCACAGTATTTTGGGAAACTAATAGAGTATCCACTCAATTAATCGTTGTTCGATTAATCGAAGAAATTTTTCGCCATCATTTGATCGTATAATTAAAAAAGCCAATTTCAAATAACGAATAACTCGAACAAATTATATCAATTAATCGATTAAAATGTGTTTCTTAGAAAATTCTACTTTTTTAATATAAAAAATTTTTTTTTTAAGATTTCTAACTAATAAAATACATAACAACATGTTGTTTCTGTATCTATTGTGTAAAGCTAAATTTACACGATTGAAATTTTCTTCAAAATTGCTCTTCAAAATGCTTCAAACTCGTGTAAACAGCAAAATTTCTTCAAAATTTATTGATCAATATTATTGAAATAAATTTTTATCAATAAATTTTGAAGAAATTTTGCTGTTTACACGAGTTTGAAGCATTTGGAAGAGCAATTTTGAAGAAAATTTCAATCGTGTAAATCTAGCTTAACTCGCACTTCTGAACATATTTTAGTCCCTTTTCAGATGTGGGTGTGTGTAAGACAAATCATGTAATAAACGATTTAAGGCCGCGTTAGCCGACCGTTAATGTAGAAATGTAATAGAAATGCCGCGACAAAAAAAGTCTAAAATAAATAATTAAAAAATAGTTTATTAAAATATAAGATGAAAGCCTATGTTTCTTTACCGTATTAAGTTTAGCCGGCGGGACAGAATTGCAAATTATACACTGAAATAATATTGATGGGTGATGGGTAAATGTATTAAACTTTGGCTTTCCCATAATTTCCAACCGAAGTAGTGTTTATGTTTTATTTTTATTTTATTTCCTTAGTCTTGTTTCGGTTTGTTTGTCGTTTTTGATTTTGTAATTATTTATTTTATTTAAAAGCTTTAAAACTGTATACGTTGTATAAATAGACATGTATGTTTTTTTCATTGGAAAATTATATGAATTATTCGAGTTATTCGAACATATTAAAACTCTCATTCGATTAATCGAGTAAAATTACAATTTAAAAATCGATAAATTTCTTGCTCGAACATAACCAAAAGTCGAATTATTGGATACTCTATTTATTAGGGCTAGGTAAAATAGAGTACTGACCTATTTAGTCTATTGTTATCAACAAATAAGTTATATATAGAGAAAATACATATCAGCTAAGAGGTACTGTACACTATCACACAAGTCTTACCTATTTTGAGGAAAATGCAACTCTGTGATGATGAGTTGTTATTGTTTTTTTGAAAGTTTTTGATGGTGTAAAACGACCTTAAATAATATTAACAAATAAGTCATATATAGAGAAAATACATATGTATAAAGCTAAATTTTAACAGTCTAGCTCTTATTTTCCGTTCGTATTAGGCAAACCCCATTTTTTAAAAGAACATGTGCACTACGTGAAAGTATTGGTCAGTTTAGCTTGTTTCCAATATAAATCAACACAAATTTTATCATCCTAGGCTGTTTCGTGCCAAAATCCAAATTTTCGAGGATGCCAAAAATTATTTTTTACAGTTCTAGAGACTGCATTCATTCATTCTAGAGCGTTATGCTAGGAACACAACTGGACGAACGACGAATTTCGCCCAACACGACGAATTTTTCAGTGAAAATTCAACCAGCATTTGACCATGAATGAAAGCTAAAAGAGAAGTATAAATCGAAAAACACAAATGTACCGTTATGTGATATATGTGATGTGGTATATTTAAACGAACATTATATTTGCAACATATTGACCAACATCTACATATTTTATAAGAAATTATGCAAAAAAAAAGGTTCATCGCAGTCCTGTGTAATTAATATGTTTCTGACAGTGTAAAATATTCAAAATTTAATTTTTCTGGCAGAAAATCTAAAATTCTTTTCTTAACGGTCAATAGACCTTCTAACTAACATTGTATCTAAATCAATAATAAAAAACCACTGATTTTTAATTAACATATATTTTTAGTATCGTTAAACTTTGTTAAATAATAGGGTGGACCCAAACAAAAAAATATTGATTAGTTTAATTTTTTTATAGTAAACAAGAAAAAAGAGATTTCTAACTTAATATTTTTCAATTTTTGCTGTACCATAAACTTACCTCCTTGTAATTTTTTTGGTAACTTAGAAAATATGACACAAGAAATGAACGCAATTTTTATATTTCCGGCAGAAAATTCTGGGACTTCTTTGCAGATTCTGTTTAAACACTGCAAAAAGTACTGAAATCTTAAATAAAAATTTAGGTACTCTGAGGAAATAGTTAATTATACTCCACCAAAATTTAGCAATTTCGTGGACTTCCAAAAAAAAATCTCAAAGTTTATGACAGTACAAAATTTTTTTCTCAGTAATATTGTTTAACAACAATGAGTTTCCCTTTTTGTGCGTTTAGTGGTAATCAAAACTACAAAGTTAAGAATTTTTGGCAATTTTTTTTAGTAAAACAGGTAAAAGGCGTTTTTTTATTTAACAGTTTAGCTCAAAAATTGTTTGACTTTGGTACCCTCCACAGTAAGTAAAAAGTGAAAATAATGAATTTTACTTAAAAATATATTTAAGGTACTTTGTAAGCTTTACATAAATATATGTTTATAACATAAATATAATAATCTTTAGTTTTTGCCTATGGGACAGAGCACTGTAAGACGTGGTAAAAAATTATTATCTGTCTTTATCTCGCCTTTTTATGAATCGCTGTCAGGGTTCATAAATAGGTTGAACCTATATGACCCCCGATCTGCCTAATTCTTAATAGCAATCTGTTTAAGACTATGTCTTGTGCAAATATATCAAGTCTAGAGCCTCCGAAAAGTTGATTTTAAAATACAGATAGACATTCTCTAATCAAAGGGAATAAATGCCCAAAAGCATTTATATCTTGCCCTAGCTTTCAAAAAGCCGTGGCAGGGAGTGTAAGGCTTTGTAACAGGAAGGACAAAGAAGTGCCAATCGGACTGTGCGAAAAGCAACGCGAGGTTAGGTGAACACGACAGGTACACTCGCAAATGTAACAGACCGACAGACGGACCTATCTAACCATTGTAAAATTACAAACGGAATGATAACCTAGACCTGTGGTGAAGTGGATATTAACAACAACACCAATATGAGTAGGGATGGACAACCACATGGTAATTTAAAATTGTTATATATTCATCATGTAATTACTTTTTATTTTTATCTTTCCCTGATTCTCTCAATTGTATTTACAAATTATTTTCACTGAATGTTTGTATATGTGAGCATTTTTAATGGTGTACATTGTACACTGTACAATGAACCGCCGTTACAATAGCAGCAACAACCAACACGATACAAAAACAGCAGACATTTGACTACTTGTACCTTTTCATTCACTTAAATATTTTGTTATCTTTTCGGGATATCTTATTCATTCATCTTCTGTTCATTCCAACCATCCAACTAAGTCAGTCTAGGATAGTTTTTATACCTAAGTATTTGCACATACGCTTATATACGTAAATATTAGCAAATGAATTTATCGTTTTATTCAATGGTTCACTGTGGAAATAATTGCGAAAAAAATGAAAAATTAAATGTGTCGATTAATAGATTTCTTTTGCGTTTTGCCTTACGGACTTGTTAAGAAATTTAATATCATTCTCTAAGAGTACTGCCGACTGCGTTATGGAAATCGTTTTTTTAAATGACTAGTCCACTTGATTAATTATGTTTGTAAAAATAAAGAAGATGACTTGAAGAGTATGACTAAAATTATGTATTAAACCAACCAGTTGTTATAATACATTTAATGATACTAGGTGTTGAAGTAGACTAACTTAATTTTTTTTAATTTTAATAAAATTTTAGTTCAAAATAAAAAAAAAATTAATATGTCAGAAAAAAATTTTTAGGCATGTTATTGTATCCCAGATTTTTATCGTCAAATCATCTCTAGCGAATAGGCTCATTTCTGGCTTGACGGGTATGTAAACAAGCAGTATTTTCATTTTTGGAAAGAGCATACTCCTCATGAGACTCTCGAGGCTCCAAAACATCCCGAAAAATCACTATTTGATGCGGGGTTCATGTCTAAAGCGTCATCGGTGCCAACATTATCGTGAATGGCGAATACTACAGGCAAATGACTCGTGATTTTTTTATTCCTCGTGTCATTGCAAATCATTTGGAGGAGATATTGTTCCTACGAGATGGCGAAACATGCCATACAGCTCGAAAAAACATTATTTTGTGTCCCAGGTCCATTTCTGGCCACCTCGTTCGTGTGATTTGACACCTTTGAACTACTTTATGTGGGGGTCCGTCATATCTCTGGTATATGCTAAAAAAGCAGCAATGATTGTAAATTTTGGTCATTCCCATGAATTTGTTGTGTTTTATTTTTAAAAAATGTATATGCCTCTGAAAAAACACCTCTTACATACACTCATAATGGTTTTGTTGTTCTTTTTCTTTCATCTGTATGTATTCCCGAAAAATGTTTTGTGAAAACTTGTATACACAAAATATATGTTTTGAAATCGTCCGATTTAAGATAATATAATTTTAATAGAATTTAGCCTGAAATTTTTACATAAAATTTCCTTACAGAATGCAAAGTGTAATAAAATATTTAAGCTGTGCTAAAATGTTTGTCTTTTTTATTTATACGATCTGTCCCACAGTAGAGGTTGTCTATTGTTTAACTCATCATGTACATACATACAAATATGTAAAAGTAGTTACCTAATGGTAAATCTTTTGTTTGCATTAGTGATTTTACAAGAACACTATATAGAACAGTTGTAGTTGTAGAACACAACATGTTTTTGTGTTTATTTTTTATTTATTTCCGAGTATTTATCAAAGGAATTATGATTATTCTTAATGTTTGTTAAAACGTTGCCAAAAGAGCAATAAACTGCTACTACAGCAATTTTGGCTATGACTTGAGTTTTTCTTTTCCCGGACTTTTTCTATTCCCGCGAAAGAGGGATTTACTTAATAAGAGGGATTTACTTAATAAATCCCGCTTAATATAACACGGTGCTAAATATAATTTCATTTAATTTATTTGAACGAAAAACTAATAACAGTTCATGAGATCTATTCAATGCATTAAGCCTGCTGTACTGTTCAAATTTGTATAAAAAATTTAGCAACATCTATTATTTCATACCAAAGATTTGTCATGTATTTATGTTACCTTCCCTGCGAGTTTGCAGAATTTAACGTTTTTAATATTTTAAAGTATGCGACATTGTTTCGCGTATGTTAACAAAACCCACATTTTACTAAAAAGTATTTTTTTCAAATAACAAATTAAATAAAAATGAAAGTAAATATGGATGAACAGCTGTTACCGGTTGTGTTATTTATGTGTTTCCGTTTTAATTTATTTAGCCTTATTACGGTTCTCGATGTCGGTAACAACTTAAGTCGAATTTTGTAGAAGATTAAAAATCACAGGTTGTGTCTTACTTTAATGTAATACAGAGGCGTTTTCGACATCGACAACCGTAATAAGGCTGATTATTTCGCAGTTGTAAGAACATTTCATAACTTTTTCACAAATTGAACAAGTACAACTCTATCAACATAATTTAATAGAAATTAAGCACAAGTTTTTTTGATATGAGTTTTAACAGAATTTCACCTGAAATGTTGAACAGAATACCAGGCTTTAGGAAAAAAATAAAAAATTTCAGCTCTTTATATGCAAAGCAAAATAGTTTAACTTAAACAAAATATTGCAAAATATTTCTTTGAGTTTAGTACGGAATAAGTATTTACAGGATCGTTTGAAACCCTTTTTCTAATTTTAATCAAGAAGAGCCATGTTAATGAAAAACACGTTTCCTTGCTACGGATGTCCTTGTAGACATAAGAACATTATACAATCTCTGGACACTTTCAGTTTTCTCACCCCTTCCTTCAAAAATTTGTAATTCTTTTTTTTAAAGAAAATTATTTCTTTGAATATAATAACCGTTTTCTTTATTAAGGCTGAACCCACACTAACATAAGGCAAAATTGTTTTTTGACTAATACGACAGCAGAGAAAACCCACACCAAACAAAACAACTGCAAAATTGTCTTGTTGACTTACTGCGACAAAACATTGGTATTGGCAGAAAATGAATGTGGTTTGATACAACATACCCACTCACACAGAGCAAGACAAAATAGGCTGAAACGAACCTCCCTGCACATAATTGCGTGCTTTCTTATCATGTAACCCACACCAAGTAAGACAAGTCAACACAAAAAGGCAAAAAACATTGTCGAATTGTTGTCTGATTACCGGTTGTCTTTTAAGACAAAAACTTGGTTAGACGTTTCTTTCTGTGTGGGTTAGCATCAAACAAGTGTCTTTGACTTTAAAGGCAAAAACGTCATGTCTTTTATTGGTGTGGGTTCAGCATAACTGCTGCATTCAAAATTTCCTTAAATGTTTATTTCTCACTTTTGCCATTATCTCTTACACAAATAGTATTTACTGCATTATCAGAATGTAATCCAAAAAATCTTTTATGCAGCTGCTCTGCATATAAAATGATTACATTTTTTGAAGCAAATAGGAACAACTTTTTTTGTTTAAAAAAAATCTGGGTTTTAAAAAAAATTTAAAATTTTGTACATTTTTACTCCTCTTCTTTCACTCCTTCGAAATTTCCGAGCATCATTCATTGTCTTTTTTATCAGATTTGAATTTATGTACATTTATTTGTTGACATAACTTATTTCAAGTTTTATCAGGAGTTGCCATAATAAAATTAGAAAAAATTCCGGGAATTCCCGTGCAAATTTCCCGTGATTATTTTCCCCGCAAAATGTTTGGCATCCTGGGAAATCCCGTATGAAAAGCATTAGTTATAAATTTTATGATTTAAAGAAAAAAGAAAATGATTTTTTTAACAAGTCACATAAAAAACAGTTTAAAATTTTGAGGTAAAGCTTTTATTAACAAGTTTTTCTGTTAACATTTTAAGAATTTTGCAAAAAAAAAAGTTTTTTTTAGTTCTTTTTTTGTTTGTTTTGAATTCAAACTTATACATTTAATAAAAACAAAAGTTTCTTCTAGTCTTAAAAACGACTTTACACTATTTGTTTGTGTTTTAAAAGCAACACATTTCCTCTTGTTTCCAATATTAACCCTTCGTCTTACTCATGAGTCTGGCGAGAACTTTTTCAATGAATTTTGAATGTGTAAGACGGAGGGTTAAGTAAAACTTTATGTGAAAGTTAATTAAAACGTGTCGCAATCAATTTGGCAACTGACGTCAATCTATGAAATCTTCGACATCTCACCGACATCATCATCGCCAATTCTTCGTCATGCAAATCAAAATTACGTTTCTTTCGTTTTATTTGCATTTTACTTAACACTTCAGTTGTTTATTTAAGTTAAATTGTTGGTGTAAATTTCTAAGAAATCTTAACACATGGGATAAAGGAATTAAACTGGAAATTAAAAATGTATGTCAGCATTTATCAAAATATTCAAAATTGAATAAAGTTTTACGAAATAGATTTTCTACGTAAATTTTACTTAGAAACGTTGGTTTAATTTAATAATTGTTTTTGAATATGTTGGAAGTAAATGTTATTAAAGTTGCCTTTTAAACTCTTAAAAAGTGGCATTACACGGGTTTAAAAATTTCAATAACATTTTTCGTTTGCTAGAAATTAAAGTTGTTTAGTTATTGTTTAGTTAGGAACGCGGAACGGAATCTGCACTGCGCTTTTTCCATCAGCTCTAGTTTTCGCGGTATAGTGTTATGTAAAAAATAAAGGCACTTTTACCACATCTAGAAGCATAAATTGAGAAGGGTTTTCCATATTCAGTAAAAACTCCGAAATTCGATAGCTAAGCTATCTGCCGTGCAAACATTGTTTCCAAATTTAGTAAGTAGTTTCAGAGATATCGAAAAGTACTGTAAAAATGTGTTATTAAAACTTAATAAAGAATTTTTTTTTTTATTTCTGAACTTTACTTTTGAAACGGTTAACATTCTGTTTTTAAATAAATTTTTTAATTTGAAAGTAAAAAACTCACCAACTTCCAATAGATTGAAGCTTCTGCTGCAAAAAATAACAAAAATATAAAATAAATAGTTGTTAGTAAATAAAAAAATATATGTTTAATTTTATATTTATGTTATACAATATAATATATATGTTTTATAATATCCTTTATAATAAGATTAATATTATGATATACATATTATTTGCGTACTTTTCGAAATTGCTCCTTCTAATTTAACCCTTAAGTACGCTATTCATATATGAATTAACCAGTTACATATGAGCTGTTAATTTAGAAAGTGGTATAAGTCCACTTCTTAAAAAAATTTGTTAATGTTAACTTTAATGAGGTATAGATATCCATATTTAATGCCATCTTTTCAGTGGATCTATTTAAATGGTATCGTAAACATCTTTGTTTTTTTTTGAAAGTGGAATAAGTCCACTCCAAATAATTATAATTAAAACAACTTTCTTATTTTCAATTTTTATATGATCAACCCTTAGCTACCTGACGTATTTTTCAGTTACACTCTAACCTACGGTTGATCATAGTGACCCCTTACTCTATATTTATAATCTCAATAATAAAATAAATAAATTTTGTACGTGGAAACGCCACAATATATATATATATTTTATATTTTATTTACTTCAAAATAACGGAATAAAAAAAATATAATGCGAATATTAAAATTTTGAATTTTTTTCTTTTTACTTCAGGTTATAAACTTTAATATTGAATACTTTTCTGAGTGATAAAGTTAAAATTTAGACAACATTATCACAAATTTTTCACAGCAATCTGAGTTAATTTTTTGGACGGATTTTTGCACTTAAACCACTTATGAAATGTTTTCCGTTTTTCTTTGAATCACAAGTTTTACGCTTTTCGAATCTTTCTGGGATGTTATTCAATGACGTAGTGGGTATTTCAACCAAAAAAATACACGACAAAAATAACTCAGTTTCCTAACGTCGGTCACAGTGACCGCAAGCAAAAGATTTTACCTCTAATTTTTAAATGCAAACACGTTCTCAGTGCAAAACCGCACCAAGCTTAAAAATAAAAAAGACAAAAAAGTACATAATGAACAAGTGCATAAATTGCGTAGGAACAGAAATGTTTGAGAAAAACCTAACGCAGGAGTCACTTTGACCGACTTCAGGTGATTAAGGGTTAATATGACTTTAGTGTACACTGCGCTTTAGCAGAGATAAATTTCATGACAAGAGAATTCAAATGTATGCATAGGAAGAAACTGTACCATCTAGAGGTGCGGAGGAAATAGCATCTAGCTGTATGAAACACGTTCATAATGTTAAAATCTAAGACTATGTTTTATCGTAAAGTGATATGTGTACTGGACAAAATCGAAATATAATGTTCGCGCTGATGTTGTTAAGGACTGTTCAAATAGCTAATAATAACTTAAATCTCTTTATTTCGAAATCTCCTCTAACTCGTAAGAAGCACGACTACATTTACGAATTATCGGGATCCTACTGTATAACTGAAATTAACGGCCTGTTTGTAGAAGGCGAGCGCAAAACTGACTCGTTTAACTTACATTTCAAACAAAAACAAATTTTTAAATTAAGGCAGTAACTCTTAATAAACTTGGTTGATAGTGTATTTAAATGTCTTCATAATAATTTACTTTTTACATTTAAAATCCGTTTGAGTAATGCGTTATGTCTAAAAATATGTGGACTTAAATTCGCTTTTATTTTTACTTCTTATAATATCTTATTTTTTAAATGGTATAAGTCCATTTGGAGCTGAGAAAATCTAATATTTTTCTTGGTAATTATAATGATTAGTTTTTTATAACAAAATTTTAAGGATGTACATTGTATAAGACATATTTTTAAATAAATTTAAACGCAAACCCTTTAATATCTCGATACATGAAATAATGGACTTATACCACTTTTAAATATAACATCTCATATGTTGTTACTTTTTTAAACTAATTTAAAGGCAATCGCTTTTAACTGTCCCTTACATGTGTTAACGTTGTTTTAAGTTGCAGTTACATATTTTTAGATTTTTTTTCTGTGAGTTTGTAAATACTATTTTAATTAGCTATTTTAATAAGTAAAAATAATAAGTTATTAGACATCAAAGCAGTTATTAAAAATTATATTTGTATTATGCATGCAGCGTGTTTGTACTAAATGTGAAAAAGTACCAAAGATTTTTGTAATCACGGCTTTTGTATAGAAAAATTGCATGATTTCGTATAAAAATGTTGAATAAATAACAAAAATATCATTTCTGAAAACACATGTCTTTACATAAACTTTAAAAATTGTATGTTCTATTATCAAAGTTGTGTTTGGGAATACAATTATTTATTAAAAGATTTAGTTTGTTGTGCTTAATTCCCTTTTTTTAATAATTGATAAAAAAAATACTGAAAGTTATTGTTGGAGGATAAACTGTTCCTATGTGCATTTCACTGGTTGCTTAGGCTTGTAGTGGGGAATGTAAGAAAAGATAATGTCACTGTTTTATTGATGGTATTTTGTTTAAGCTTTGATATCGTTGCAAATAAGACTTTTTGAGTGTATGTAGGTAATTATCATTCCCTCTGTAGGTTTGTTTGCTGATAGCTTTGGCTTTTCTAAAATTATTTAGGAGAACGTTTCCTGATGATCTGGCCTAAGCAACCAGTGAAATGCGCATAGGAACAGCTTATCCTCCAACAATAAATATCCGTATTTTTTTTTATCAATTATTAAAAAAAGGGAATTAAGCACAACAAACAAAATCTTTTAATAAATTGTGTGTTCTTTGATATAAATGTGTGGGTCTTTTATATTAAATGCAACTTATTAACAGATTTTATAGATAATATTTAATGTGATAGTGAAGTCAAATTGGATAGTGAAGACGGAAATTGATACAATGATAGTTTCAAACACATTATGAAAAGACAACATCGTCGTTTGTTGATTGAACAAACGCGAAGTGTTCAAATATACGACCGAAAAAAGGAAAACATTTTAATTTCTTGCCCAGCCGTTGTGAGACAGTATAACTGGGAGAGGTTGATTTAATAGATGGCTTTGTTGGAAGATATGCATCAAAGATGTGCACAGATATAACTGTTCGTACAAGTGTAGTATGTACATACTATATGGTATTCATACAGTGCATAAATACTGAGCGCTAAGTATTTTGATAAGGTAATTGGAAACCTCACATGGTAACATTTGGTATGCATATGTTGTATTTGGTACACAAAAATAAACACACCAAATGAAACAATGTGTGTAGCAAAACAATTGAAATAATATTCTGATTGAAGGTGAGAAGGTGATCGTTCTCCGCAATACAACTAAGTTCAGCACATCATATTTACTGCTACGGTAAACAACTCTGTTGGGCTGCACGAGGACAAGTACGAGGAGTCATTGGTAGAGAACTGATTATCTGAAGATCAATTGTATAAATATTTCAATAAACCACTTCCAATTTTCAATCTAAGATAATAAACAGAGTTTATTATTTACATGGTGCCGAAACCCGTCGTAAAATCATATATTATTGTTGATTAATATCTATTACAAGAATAATTATGTCTGAAGGTTATAGTTTTTTAAAGCCGCCAAAGCCTTTGGTTGTTGGACACGACATGGATATGTCGAAGGAGTGGAAACTTTGGAAACAACAATACGAATACTTCGAAGTAGCAACCGGACTAGACAAAAAACCAGAAAATATACAGTTCGCTACTTTCATGTCAGCCGTAGGTTATTCGGCCATACAAATATATAACTCCCTTCCCGCATCTGCAAATATTACATTGAAACAGGTTAAAGAAAAATTTGATTTATATTTTTCACCAAAACTTAATATAACCTTCGAAAGATATAAGTTTCACAAAATTCTTCAAAATGATGGGGAAACTATCGATGAATATGTGACACGTCTAAGATTACAAGCACAAAACTGTGAGTTCGAGCAATTAAAAGACAGCATTTTGCGAGACCAACTAATTTTGGGAATAAAAAATGATTCTGTAAGAACTAAGCTATTGTCAGAAGACATAACCCTCGAAAAAGCAATTAAAATTTGCCAAGCTACGGAGTTAGCACAAAAACAAACAGCTGAAATTCATAGTGAGCATGAAAAAAATGTCTGTTTAGTCCAAAAAACTGATAATAAAAAAACTTTTGACTGCCGCAACTGTGGAAAAAATCATGCAGTTCGTAGCTGTCCAGCATTCTTGCATGTATGTAAAATATGTAAAAAGAAAAATCATTTCGAAAGAATGTGCAAAAGAAATGTCAACAAACAAAGAAATAATTTCAGAAACAGAGATGTCGCGTGTTTTGATGAGAACGAGTTGAATAGCGAGAGTGACAGCAGTGACCCGGAACTCTTTATCGGGTGTGTCGCCAACAACAACAAGGTTAATGATAATAACTTTTCTGAAATCGTTATAATTGGAGAAGATAAATACTTATTTAAATTAGACACAGGTGCTCAATGTAATGTGTTACCAAAAAAAATCATCGATAGACTTAATACCCAAAATATACCAACTTCTCTGCGTCAATGTAAAGTAAAACACCTGATCTCGTTTGGTAATCATAAGATAACAGTTTTGGGTGAAGTTGATTTAAAATGCAAAATAGCACAAAAAACAAATAAAATTAATTTTAAAATTGTAAGTGGAGATGTGACACCGATTCTTGGTGCTAAAACTTGTGAAGAACTGCAATTAGTGAAAAGAATTAATGAATTGCAAATAAATGAAGCTTTATTTGAAGGACTGGGTTGCTTTAAGAATTTTGTGTATGATATCGATTTGGTTGACAACCCTAAATTTGAAATTTGTCCAGCACGTCGTATTGCGTTTAAAATAAGAGACACCGTCAAAAAGGAGCTCGATAAAATGGTTAAAATGGGCGTCATAGAGCCGACAAATAAGCCAACACCAGCTGTGTCCCCAATGGTCGTGGTTAGGCAAAACAATAAAATTCGTATATGTATCGACCCGACTTCTGTCAACCAAAACATTAAAAGGCGTCATTTTCCGATGAATACAATAGAAGAAATCTCTGCCCAACTATACGGTGCTAAATATTTTACAATATTGGACTGTAAAAAGGGATTTTGGCAAATTCCAGTTTCAGATCGTACTAAAGAAATACTTACGTTTTCAACTCCATGGGGGAGATATTCTTGCAAAAGATTGCCGTTTGGAATCGTATCTGCCCCAGAGGTTTTCCAAAATATAATGCAAAGTCTTTTTTCTCATTTACCTAACGTCAAAGTCGCCATCGATGATATTTTAATTCATTCGAAGACTTTAGAAGACCTGCACCGCACTACAACAAGGGTTATTAAAATTATTGAAGAAAATGGAATAAAGCTAAACAAAGACAAATGTGAGTTTGATCGTGAGAAAGTAAAATTTTTGGGCCATATAATCAGTGCCAACACCATGCATCCCGATCCAGATAAGATCGATGCAGTTAAACGGCTGAACCCCCCAAAAAATAAAAAAGAATTACAAAGAATACTTGGTAAGTTTACATACCTTAGCAAATTTATACAAAATTTTTCGCATATTACCGCCCCATTGAGAAAATTACTGGAAAAATCACATGATTTCTATTGGGATTCCATTCAACAAAATGCATTTGAAAAACTGAAGGAAATTATCAGCAAACCACCAGTTTTAAAGCTTTATGATGTCAACAAAGATGTGACAATTCAAGTTGATGCCAGTTCGTACGCGATGGGTGCAGTATTATTGCAAGAAAATCAACCGGTTGCGTACGCTTCGAAATCCCTAACAGGTTGCCAGTCCAAGTACTCACAACTGGAAAAGGAAGCACTTGCTGTTAAATTTGGTTGCGAAAAGTTTCACCAGTATGTGTGGGGTAAGCAAATAACGATCGAATCTGACCACAAACCATTAGAGTCCATATTCAAAAAGCCAATTCATTCTTCGCCAGCAAGATTGCAAAATATTAGGTTACGTCTACTCACTTACAACCCAAATGTGCTTTATAAACCTGGATTGAAAATGTATCTAGCAGACCCCTTAAGTCGTGACTGTCAAAACGATAAAAACAATGAGGAGGAGGAAAATCTCGAAGTACAAGTCATATTATCTATATCTGAAAATGAATTGGAAAATTTAAAAACCCATACAAAATCAGATGAATCTTGCCAAATGCTTTTGAAATTTATTAAAAATGGTTGGCCAAAGTCAAAAAAAGATTTACCACATGATATCCAGCAATATTGGCATTTCAGAGAAGATCTGTCAATGAATGATGATGGCATTTTATTTAAATCTTCAAAAGTGTTAGTACCGTCTAGTTTGAGGAAAAATTTCTTGAAGTACATTCACAGTGGCCATTTTAGTTACGCCAAATGCGTCAAAATGGCAAGAGAATCAATTTTCTGGCCCCGCATGAGTCAGGATATTTTTGACTACGTCAAAAAATGCGCAGCTTGCCAAGTGTTTCAACGAAGCAATACCAAACTTCAAATTGGGCAAAAAGATATTCCGTGTCATGGTTTTGATATCGGCGCGGCAGACCTATTTCATTTCAATAACCACGAATACATAGTATTTATAGACAGTTATACAGGTTATTTAAAATTGAGTAAACTCCCCGATACAACCACTAAACAGGTAATTTTGTTTTTGAAAGAAATTTTTTCAACTTTTGGTCCACCACTCACTTTAGAAACCGATAACGGCCCACAATTTACTAGTTCAGAGTTCAAGTTGTTTTCGACCATATGGAAGTTCAATCATCGTACAAGCTCGCCATATCATCCTAGCGGCAATGGACTAGCAGAAAAAGCGGTACAAATAGCAAAAAATATTTTAAAAAAGTCTTCTTACGATGACAGTGACTATCATTTGGGTCTTCTGAATTATATGAATACACCAAGAGGTAATTTAGGTTCGCCGTCACAACGATTGTTTGGTCACGAAATTCGTGGCTTGCTACCAACCGCAAAAGAAAAACTGGTACAACCAGACCATCAAAATATTGGTAATAATCTTAAAGCAGAGAGAGAACAGCAAAAGATTTATGCAGATCGTGGTGCCAAGGAGAATCCTCCTCAGTTCAAAGAAGGAGACACAGTAGTTTATCGTACAAATACACAAAGCCCTTGGAATCCAGCCATAGTTAAAACTCGAATACATCCTAGGTCATTTATCTTAGAAGATAACAAAGGCAATCAGTATCGTAGAAACTCCATGCATATACGTCCAACTCAGGCTAAAATCACAACACCTACAGACGAAGTCGCTGAAGATGATAGAATTAATATTACCAAAAACCAAGAAGACGGAGTGATTCCAACACCATCTTACACCAATATGAATTCTACAATTTTAAGAAGATCCTCAAGGGTTAAATCACAACCACAACGTCTACAATACTCACAGTTTAGCCTTGAAAAAGAGGGATGAGAAGGTGATCGTTCTCCGCAATACAACTAAGTTCAGCACATCATATTTACTGCTACGGTAAACAACTCTGTTGGGCTGCACGAGGACAAGTACGAGGAGTCATTGGTAGAGAACTGATTATCTGAAGATCAATTGTATAAATATTTCAATAAACCACTTCCAATTTTCAATCTAAGATAATAAACAGAGTTTATTATTTACAGAAGGGTTCTTATTTCCGCATAGTAAATACAATTTGTTGCGGTGCACGGTCGGCATTCCAGAATGAAGAAAATATGTTTGTTTACTTGACATACTGACAAGCAGAATGCACTCGACACAATTGGGTGACATATATGTATTTGGGTCACACTTTATCGCTGCAACAGCACTGAGTAATCTTAAGTAATTTTAAGAAGTATAAGTTAATGTAAATATGATTAAGAAAGGGCAGATTTAAGATAGAACTTAAGATAAACGAACGTCTTGGCGGATAAGCCAATGACGGGATAAAACTCAAAATAAAATAAGAAGTTTGCTTTAAATGAATTTCACCATACAAGTTTCTGTCTGTTTACTACAGTGAGTGCGTATTAATGAGTGGTCTAGACAAGGGTATACATTCCGATTAATTGCTATCCGATTAACTGATCGGTTAATTTAAAATTTGCTATATTCGATTAACGATTAAACCGGCTAATTTCAGTCGATTAACCGATGTAACAAAATTTTTAAATTTTTGTAATATTATAACATATTTTATTGAGTCTTTAATTGCTTGTTATATATGTTTTTGTAAGGAATGTGTTTAGAAAATATTTTTTCATTGTTTTTTTTACAAAGAAGGTGTTCAGTGATCTTAATTTTAAGTCAGTGTTTGCTGTCAACAGCTTTTTGTTTCACGTCCTTTTTATATTTATGTGTTTAGTCATTTGTTTCTTCTTATATTTTCTCATAACAATCTCTTACCATAATTAACCGAAAGAATTAGAAGAATTAAAAATTAAAAAAATTAAAGCAGGACTCTAATGGAAAAATGGAAGATTTTATACGTTTAGAGAAATCCAGGAAAAGGATTGAGAAATAAGATATTCTGCATTATGCGTTGCTTTCGATTTCTCCAACATCTACGATAAGTGAAAGAATTTTTTTCAAGTAAATTTTTATCAAAACTAAAGAAAATAATAATTAAATCCTAAATATATTATCAAAGTTGTTTTTGGGAATACTATTATTTATTAAAAGATTTTTTTGTTGTGCTTAATTCCCTTTTTTTTAATAATTGATAAAAATAAATACTGAAATTTATTGTTAGAGGAAGGATAAGCTGTTCCTATGCGCATTTCACTGGTTGCTTAGCCAGATCACGTTCTCCTAAATAATTTTAGAAAAGCCAAAGCTATCAGCAAACAAGACTTCAGAGGGAATGAGAAAAAAAAGGAATTAAGCACAAAAGCAAAATCTTTTAATAAATCCTAAATATTTAAACCAAATAATTTTTCTAAAAGATTGTTTTTAAGGTCTCCTTAAACTATTGAAATAATAATATTTATGTATTAATTGAAAAATATGTATCACATATTTATGAATTATTTTTTGTTTGATCATTTTAGTATTAGAATGTTATTTTTTTATGTTGTTGCTTGTTTTTTTTACTAATAAACTTCAAATAATAAATAATGTATGAGTTTTTATCTATTGAAATTACTTAATTTATAAAAAAAAACTTTATTAATCGGTTAACCTATCAATTACAAAATTAACCGATTATTAACCGATTTAACCAAAACCTCGGTTAATTAATCGAGCGCTTAACCGATTCAAGCAAAAGCTCGATTAAATGTATACCCTAGTCTAGACTCTAGAGTTTCTGATATAAGTTGATATTGCTATTATTTGTAGCAGAGTGGCTGTGAATAAAAAGAGAATGCGAGTAACATATCTGTTTTTCTATGTTTCGTACATGCAGATGCTAGCAGATAATGATGGAATACAATAAGTTACTTATTTCTGTTATTTACATCAACTCACCAACAATATTTTAAAATACAACAGATAACAACCGATTTTTTTTAAATATTAAAAGATATAATATTAGTATTGTGGTTATTTTATTGAACTGTTAATGGTTTTTAATCCAAATTTTAGATATTTTTAATTAGGCTTAAGTTCATTGAATTTAATTTTCATTAAATTATTTTTACGAAGACAGGAATTTTTACAACATGAAATTAATTAAAATTTTATTGATAATTTTTCATTCTTGACTGCGCTGAGATTTGAACCCAGGCTTTCACGGACAGGTTGTCCATACTAGTTTCGATTGTAACCACACAATCTCGTTTTACCCACTCGGCGTCTATAGTCAAACATCAATCCTTTAACCAAATGGTATTTCACTTTGGTAGATCGAAATTTGCTTTTGAATGAATGATTATCTACTTTAATTGATTTACATGTTCTTCCTAACTTCTATTTTTTCGTACTTTTTGTCAAGAATTTTTCTTGAAATCCCAAGTACATTTTTTTGTTTATTATGTTTTTGTCTTTCTTTTTTCTTGTTGACCTTTTTCAGGAGAAATGTAAACATAGCACGTGCCTTAGCTGTAATCAATATTAGTATTGTGGTTATTTTATTGAACTGTTAATGGTTTTTAATCCAAGTTTAGATATTTTTATTAGGCTTAAGTTCATTGAATTTAATTTTCATTAAATTATTTTTACGAAGACAGGAATTTTTACAACATGAAATTAATTAAAATTTTATTGATAATTTTTCATTCTTGACTGCGCTGAGATTTGAACCCAGGCTTTCACGGACAGGTTGTCTATACTAGTTTCGATTGTAACCACACAATCTCGTTTTACCCACTCGGCGTCTATAGTCAAACATCAATCCTTTAACCAAATGGTATTTCACTTTGGTAGATCGAAATTTGCTTTTGAATGAATGATTATCTACTTTAATTGATTTACATGTTCTTCCTAACTTCTATTTTTTCGTACTTTTTGTCAAGAATTTTTCTTGAAATCCAAAGTACATTTTTTTGTTTTTTATGTTTTTGTCTTTCTTTTTTCTTGTTGACCTTTTTCAGGACAAATGTAAACATAGCTCGTGCCTTAGCTGTAAACAATATTAGTATTGTGGTTATTTTATTGAACTGTTAATGGTTTTTAATCCAAGTTTAGATATTTTTATTAGGCTTAAGTTCATTGAATTTAATTTTCATTAAATTATTTTTACGAAGACAGGAATTTTTACAACATGAAATTAATTAAAATTTTTGTTAAAATATATTATTTATTAAAAGATATTTGTGAGCAAAATAAAAGGTTTGTAAGCCAAATAAAAGGTTATGACATCCTCAATGTAAAACCATAAACAACTGTATTTGTTTTTAAGACATGGGAGTAGGCAAAAGCAAAACCATACAATATCAGTTACACTCATTCTCTCATTTATATCAATAGTAACAGATATTTATGGTATACCTGTTTTGACAATACTTTACGATGCACTCTTGCAAGCCTTTGATATGCATCTGTTCTATTATCTTATTGATAGCACCATTATAATTCCCTGATTATTGTATAAAAGATATAAGATGTGAAAAGAAAAAAGATATAACCAGGAAAAACCATTAGAACAATATTGATGTAAAAAAGAAGAATCCGAATGCAGGTACCGATTCCTTCAGTTGATATTGGCAAAGATAATGACAGTCATTTCCCTCAATGGCATGATACCATTATAAGGTGCAAATAACAAAACTTTTAGCGTTTGCCAAAAATTCAACATTGCCTTGTGTTTAAAAAAGGATAAAAATTGTTTTTATTAGCTTTCTACTCCTAATTAAAAAAACAATTATTAAAGCAAATCATGTTAAACATTTATAAACAACTGCACGTTGGTTCATATATGAATCAACCAGTTTTTTTTAATAAATAAGTCCAAATATCGCACTTGCTCAACAATAGTGTATTAAACTAAAAATTTTATATATTAACTTTTTGGAAAAACTCGGCACATATTGTTTTGCTTCTTCTGAAAATTTTTAAATCCAGTATTGTTGAACAAGTCGGATATATTTCTTAAAAAAAAATTTATATATTTTTTCTTAAAAAGTGTATTAAACCAAAAATTTTATATATTTATTTTTTGAAAAAACTCGGCACATAATATTCATATCTTACCGCTGCTAAAATATCGTGCTATTTGGTCAACCTTTTGGTAATGAAACGGTTGGGTTGAAAATTATTTTTCAACAGCCTTCAATGTAAAATTAAAAATAGTTTTACTTCTACTGAAAATTTTTAAATCCAGTATTGTGGAACAATATTACTTAAAATAAAATATTTATATATTTTTTCCTAGCTCTAGGAGGTGTTTTCTATTCAAAACAATTTTTATTTTTTTTTCTTGTTGTTCATAAAAAATTGCTTTCTGAAAAAAATCCCATTGTGGCAAAAAAAACTAATTTTTATGACAAACAAATTGCACAAACTAAAACAGACATAAATTATACGCCCCCATTTTCAACACTTTTTCTTTAGCCGCCATAAAAATATCAATGAAATAAAAATATATGGGCTATTCTCATAAAGAAGGTTAAAAATAAAAACAAAGTTAACATGGATTGTTAGTGTAATTTTAGGGGAATATATAAGAACAACAGGAGATCATAAATTTGTTGCCGGTACTTAATTTATGCACGTGGTAACAAAGTTAGAGCACTTAAAGTTGAAAGCCTAAAAAAAATTTAAGATATATTTTTTTGCTTGCTTTTTAATAAAATTGCTAGCAATTAAAAACGTTGCTATGATTGTTAATAAATGTTATAGTTTAACTGAGTTTTGAACTTTTTGAAAATTTCATTGTAAGAGAAAAACATTTTTTTATTATTCTTTTATAAAATCTCTTTCGAAATTACAAAAATTGTTTCTGTAACATATTTCAGAGAATGCAAGTTGTAGAAATAATTATTTATTATTAAACATGGAAGCCAAATTACATGTCTATTTCTCGAAATCCATTTATCGCCAAATTTTGATTTTATTCAGTCGATGGTTGAAGTTGCCACATGGCACGTAGCGCCATCTTGTTTTAACCACATCTCGCATCGATCCAATTTCAATCATATTTTCAAAATCTTTGATAATGGTGCGGTAACAATATCCATTGACCGTAACGCGAGCTGTCGTCTTATTTCTGATCAAAGTTCGTTGATGTCAATGCAAGAAAGTTCATGCACTTAAAAATGCAAAATATGCACATAAAGATTGCAAAATGTGCAAAACAAAGTTAAAAACTTTGCATATAAAATTAAAATTAAAATTTAATTCATAACAACGTAGAAACTTAACAAAAAACTTTAAAAAAAACATAAATACATTTAACTCGGTCTTAAAAAAAGCAAAATATAGTTGAAGAAGTAGTAAAACTTAAATTAGTGTTTTATTTATATAATGAGATACGGGGTTTTTAAGTAATCAACACTAAAACTGATCTTATTTGGTCTTAAAACAGTTCGTTCGACGTCAACGGATGTAATAGCTGCATATTTAAAAGTGGTCAATTCCTTTGAAGAATATTAATTTTCTGCAAAAATTTTTTTACAAGGAGGTAAATTCAACATACAAACAATTTCTTTGCAATTTCGAGATAATAAATGTGCTGACGGATTTACGTATACACGATGTGTCCTTCTTTGGAGCCTTCTAGGTCTGTTTCGATTATATCTCCAAATTCTTAACCTTAACTCGCCTACACGTTTGCTATCCATATGTGAAATATTATCAATTTCGGATTTTTAATTCCGAAAATACATATTTATTTTTCTTTTTTTTAATCCTCCACTGTGTGTCATTAATTGAAGTCTGCAACTCGTTTGCTCATTGTAAATAAAAGAATAAATTCAATTCGTTAGAAAATCCTTCATTCTTATAATTTTTTTTATTAATTCTTCAATTTTGACCTGCATTTATTTGGGTGCGATATCAAGTGCAAAGTAGACTTGTTAGAAATGAAGTAAAAATTTTTAAAAAAAACTTTTAATAGCGGTATTCACCCTTTGTATTAAGTGTACAAGTCTGTTATATTTAATACGATTTTATACTTCAAAGCGTGAGAGTCTTTTTCGTATGCATTGTAAATTAATGAATTTGCTGAGTGAGAGAAAGAGACAGATAAAGTTTCTTCTACTGTTTTATTCTGGTAAATTTACACACTTTGTTTACTACTGCTTTTTGTTGGATTTTTCAACCACAGGGTAGTATATGTTAGTCTAATACATTTTGTTGTTGCAGTGTTGTAAATGTTAGTATTTTTACTAAAATTATAAGATTAACAAGGTCTACAAGGGACTTTACCATCAAGGGTGAATTCCGCTAATGATTTACCAAGTTTTGTACATTTCGAACAGAATTTATTTCTTTTTACCTCAACAAAGTGCATATTCTTTCAAAGTATAATGTATAGTATTCATAAAAACTACATAATAGTCTAGACTATTGTTTCGACCATATGTTTCGATTATACAGACTATTAATATAGAGATGATTGTAAAATAAAGTAAAATTATTTATTTTATTATTACAAATTATATTAAAACTTAATTGATCTCTGGCGGGAATCGAATCCGCAACCCCCGCACTGATAGAGTAGCTCTCTCCCAACTAGCCATCCGGGGAACCCCGGAACCCAAAATTTTAAATTTTGAGTTGTTTTACTTTTTCGGGCTTTCCAACATATGGAATTTATGTCATACGTTCCAAAATCTCAGAGCACTTATGGACATTATTGCATGTTTTCAACATGTTCAAAACTCTAATAATAGTTCTAATAAGTGATCGAAAATAAACATTATTCACTGTTTTTAAGTGCTCGGTTCGGTATATATGTGGAAAACACAAACGCAAAAAGAGTTTGTGTAGTAAATCATTAAAAAAATGTTTCTCGAACACAAAAATAATACTGTACTTATCCAACTCAACAAAACTATGAGAACATTTTATTGCGTTTTGTTTTTTTAATCACAAACCGTTGTGTTTGGTTCAGCACATTAATGTTCGTTCGTTTCAATTGTGCTTAGTGCCTCTTTGGCAAAAAAAAAAAGTTGGAAAAAAATTGAACACATCGTTGCTTAAATTTTTTCTCTTACCCATTCCTTCAATGTAATAAAACACTATAGAACAATTGTTCTGTTTTATAACGAAGAACAGAACACTTTATAATGTTCGTAACTTGTTGAAAATAGTTTTAACAGTTTTAAGGGTTATGTACTAAAGCACAAGCACTAAACAAATATATGTCCTTTCTGTGTGTATATGCCGTACGTTAAAGTCCGCAATCAAATATCCTGTTCAGTCGTACGTGCTGTCAAGAAAATCTTGTGTGCTGATAAACTATGATAGTGTGGCTTAAAAATTAACTGTATGACAGATTTTTTTGACAGGTCTGTTTGACTTCAAATGTTTATGAAAATTTTCATAACATGATTGATCTATGCGATCAGAGTTGCATTTTCTTGTAAAGTAGCTGAGTCATTTGAGTTTTCATCTGTTTTTGTGGGATAGTGTTGCGTTGACAGCAGATTTTGCAGACATTTATTTTATGTCAGATGGAATTCCGTCAGATTTTCGTGTCAATGAATCATGCGACTCTGTAGGATAGTGCATCCCTCTTTAAATAATGTTCGAACGCTGGTCCTAACAGTGTTATATACTTTGTGGGAAAAATTATGAAAAATCCAATTTCAAGAGCTCTTGGTTTATTTTTGAAGAATTTTTCTGTATATGGGAAATTTAATTTTAATATGTTAATGAACAAAGCTTTCATTATTAGTGTATTATTATGCCAGTTTTATTTTTTCCATTTATATCAAAATATATCGCGTTTTGTATAATCGCGATTAATTAATAATCATGATTAATCGAATTAATTGAAATCAAAAAAAAATTCCAGATAAATGCACCCCTAAATTAGACCATAATCTTGACAATACTCTTTTGTTGAGCATATTGAGCATAGGACTTAAGTCTTTATTGTTGCCATGGTTTTAGAATATATAACAATCTCGACTAAAGACTAGAAAGTTCTTGTCATAATATTTATTTTATAAAAATATCAAAAATCTTAAACTTCATGTAATCAAACTTTTTAGAAATTCCTTACTATTTTTAAAATTTGCAATTTGTATTCTATTTTAATTACAAGTTTTTAATGGCTGTAGTTTCCTTTACCATGTGCTCGTATTAGAAACTAATTATGTCTGTATTTCCTGTATAAAAAAGTTTACAATGTAGAAAAATTAATTATTAAATGTTATTAAGCTCCTAATAACTGTGATATTTACTTTGTACTAGTTTTACTGTCATATAAATTAAATAAGAGCAACTGAGGTTTTATAAAAAAAACTAGCTAAGCCCGGTGCGATTCGCTACCCCAATCGAAATAAAATTAGTAAACGTTTTTTAAACAGATCTAGTATATTGATAACAAAGCAATTTGTACCAAATTTAAATACTCTAACCTTTCTCCCGATATACAAAAATTTAAATTTTCTTTGTATCGGGAGTGCCACTCCCACTTCTTTAATTTGGCTGAATTCTTGACAGATGCTGTGTATTGAAAACCAAGCTATTTGCAAGAAATTTAAAACTTTTGTTGTTACCGTTCCCAAGATATACAGATGTCTCTGTATGGGAGCTGCCACGCCCCTTTTCCAAGTAAGCCTACCTTTTGGTACAATATTTAAATACTTTTACCATTTTCCAAATGTATAGAAATCTAAATTGTTTTTGTATGGGAAGTGCCACGCCCATTTTTCCAATTGATCTCATTTTGTGAAAGATGTTTTGTATAGATGATCATAATAGTTGTACCCAATTTGAAAAATGTTACCGTTATCCAGATATACAGAAAACTATATTGTCCCCTTCTTATGGGAATTGCCACACCCACTTCTCCAATTGGTATTGATGATCATAATATTCGACCAAATTTCAAAACTGTTACACTCAAAAGAAAAGTCAATCCATCCGTACTCAAGTCAATCCGAAGCGATATCAAAAGTACGGTGAGTACGGATTTTTTTGAATCAAGTACAGAACGATAGATTCAAGTACGGATTATTCAATCGCAAATAGGGAGATCGATTATTCGACTTTTTTCAATAACCGGTTTTCGAATATTACGAATAGTTGCTAATTTAAAAAAACCGGTTTTCGGTTAAACATTTTTAAACTAACCGGTTAACCGGTTTTAATTCGAATACATAAAAACACCTACAAATACATAGATATGACTTAAGGTATGGTCAGACCTAACAAATATTTGACGATAAAATCCAAAAAACCGAGACCAGTATAATGATCAAACTTTAACCGCATTTTTAACAATTTCTAATTATTTACTAATCTGTTTTTGTAAGACGATAATTGTATAATGTAATTTAAAAACTATTAAATGCTGTTTGATCTAGCCAAACGATTTGCAAAGCAAATAAAATATTATAGGAATTTAATAAATTTATTATTTGAGATATTCTCCTAAATTTATTTTAAATGAGTTTTAATTTGTTGGTGATTAAGCCATCTCTATATGAATCAGTAGACTTCAACCATATTTTTAAAAGGTTGCAAGCAAAACCTCTTAGCCTGCATTATATATATCAAACGATTTTGTTTCAGCATTATATATACGATTACTAAGATGAAAATGCTTTTTGTATGAAATATTTGTCAATTTGTCGACCACAATTTTAAACCTTCCATGACATTGTTTGATTTCTCAATTTTGTTTTTTAGTTCTAGGTGTTTTAATAAATTAAACTGATAAATTATTTCCATATCGTTGATTCCGCCGGAATGTTTTAGTTTTAAGCATAAAGAAATGCTGGAACTTTTTTAGAGTTTTTAGTACCTTAAGGGGCATTCCGTCCTCGGCAACACAACTGGCTTATATTTCACCTAATGATTCATTTTTGGCAGCGTATTCTAGTAAAGTATTATTTGTCGATTCTTTAGACCTACTTCGAACGGGGTTAAGTTTTATTTGGAGCACATTAATGTCAACCATATGGACTAATTAAAGGTGATTAATAAATCGTGACGTGGAAAACCCTCCGCCACTTATCACTTTAGGACACTTCAAGAGCCTAACTTTGTCTTTTTAATCCCGTTCGAAATATCTCTAGAGATAACATCTATATAAAAATATTTTTAATATTTAGAAAACGGTCGCACAAATTAAATACTATTTACTTTTTAACTGCACACGTTTTTGTAGTATTTTGAATAGTTTTTGGCTTTTTACAAGAACACACGCATTCATTAGTGGTTTTTATTTACAGTGTTCAAATGTTTTTTTTTTTACTTTAGTTACATTATGTTTTGACATTGTTCATAAAAAGTTTAAATTTGCCTAATATAGAATTAGAAAAATACTTAAATTTCGGGTACATCTACAATAAGACTAAGATAAATGTATATAAATTACACATTATTAAAATAACCGGTTTATTATACCAAAATAACCGGTTTATTCGATATTCGAAAAATTGACATTTTAAAATAACCGACTTGAGCAACGCTAAAATAACCGGTTAAAACCGGTCGAATAATAACCGTTCGATCTCCCTAATCGCAAAATACTCAACTTATCCATATTCCATCACGAATTCGTACTTGAAATTATCCAAAAATGAGATTGATTAAGTAAATCTGAGATTGCATCAATCTCAAAATGTGCTTGATTCAGGAATTATAAAGTTGATTTAATCCAGAATTCGTACTTGAAATTAGAAGGAGAATAATATTATGATTGATTTACTTACTCCTTTAACACCATACAGAATTCCAATTATAAAACATCAGCTTCATGCCCGATATGGTTTTTACTTTAATAACTTAATGTACATATTGCAATAAAAATATAAACTAAATGAGAACTTTTGCTTTCAATTTTACTTTTTAAACATGAACATTTTTAAAACAACAAATTTTGATAAGCTGTATGAGATTAAAAAGCTCACTCAGAAAAAAAGTTCAATCTTTTTTGTACTTGATTGAAGAATTTTATAATTATTTTAAGAAATTACGGAATTGATTTTCGGAAGTTATCCAATTTAGGATTGTTTTGAGTACGTTTAAGTGTTATTCGTACTTGATTTTTGAGTACGACTCGTACTAAAAGTAAGTATAAAAACTTAATTTATACCGAGTGTAAAAAAAACGGTAACCTTTCTCCCTATATAATTTAATTCATTTTGCCTTTCTATGGGAGGTGCCACGTACACTTAAAAATTTACAAATGCTATTTATTTCCTGCGTAAAGCGCAGTTAACCAAGAAACTACTGTGAAAATTTCAGGTAAATCGGTTCAGTAGCTTATGAGTCTATACGGAACAAACACACAAACGCTGTTTCATTTTTATACACATAGAGCGTGTGTGAAACGGTAGCAAAGTTCTATGGTGAAATAAAATTTGTCTGTGGTAGAATCATTTCATGTTTCTGCTGTGTAAAATTATAACATTTGTGACAACGTAAAATTTTGATATAAAGAAAAGAACAATTGTTTGATGACATTTCTTAATAGAAGTCTAAGTCGGCAAATTTTTTGCCGGCAGCGGTTCAGCAAAAAGTAGCTGGTAGTGGCTCACCTGACAAAAGAAGTAAATAGTTATTGGAAATGAAAAAATTATATTTTACAATTTGTTATTATTTTAAATATATGTATTTGTTATTATTATAAATATATTTTAACCCGACTTCAAACAAGAACCTCCTTCTTCTCAAGTCAGTTCTATGTTGTTTTTTTATTTGTTAGTTGCCGCATAACTCCGTCATTTGCGAACCGATTTTTTTTTGCCTTTTAATAGGGCGTGTCAATAGATTGTACTTACAAATAATTTTGAAAATCAGACGGACAATTCGTCTGTCGGGAAAATTCGTTTGAGCTACTCCATAATTTATAAACCAATTTTCAGAATTCGCACTTGCTTTTAATAGGATTTGCTAGCAGTTTGCAACTGTGAACAAATTTGAAGAATTTTTGGAGGTTGCACATTTGGCTTTTTCAAAATTGTTGCATTTTTCTTTATTTTTGACGTTCTTCTGCGATTTTTTATTCTCTACAGGGTCGAACCCATAAACAGATATTTATTTAATGCTTTTGAAGCTTTTAGAAAATTTGTCATTTTAATAAATTTAATAAAAATGGCGTTTATAGGCAACCCAAATCCTAATAAGCTGCTTATGAGATTAATGATCTAACAAACATGACTTATCCTGTTTTTTTTATCTAGATTACCTCTCAATTGAATATATTTCCATGTTATTTTGATAAGTTGCTTCCAATTACACTTACATAAGATTGTTTTTGCCTTGGCAAAATGCTTGTAATGTAAATGTAATTAGCGTTCTGTAGTCTATTACAGAATTTTAAATTTATTTCTTTATAAAAAAAATTAATATACTTTTATAAGACACTGATGTCAACATGCACAAATTATAATAACGAAAAACGTTATTATCAAAAATTATTTTCGGGAATGAAATATTTATTAGTAATTAATTAATTTATTAATGATGTGCTAATATCCCGATCTTTATTTATGATTAAAACACTGAAATTTATTGTTGTGGAAAAGCTAGTTTCGCTGGTTGCTTAGGCCAGCTCGTCAGGAAACTTTTTCCAAATACTTTAGAAAAGCTAAAAATATTATACAAGTAAGACCATAAAGTGAATAAGAATTTTAAACACTCAGGTCTTACTTGTAACAATATCAAAGCTTCAACAAAGCCACAACAATAAACAGTGAATTTTTCTTTCTTACATTCCCCACGTTATTAATAAAAAAAATTATACATGAAACTGTTTTTGATCTTATAACAGCTTATATAAATATGCAACACGGCTAAATAGAAAAGTTTGGCCAAAAAATATGAGTATAATTATGCTGTTCGTACCAGCGGCGTCTTCAACTCGAAATTTAAATTCGGCAGCGGCTTAGAGGTGACTTTGAGCTGCACAAACTGGGAGTGTGTCTATAATAATTGCGTGGGTGTCAAAAATTTCTTATGAAATGTTTTCACCTCAACAGTGTAAAAAATTTTACTTTCATGAGTACTTTGCTACCGTTTCACACACGCCCATGGAAGTAAATAAAAAATACTTTATACAAGTGTTAATAGTTTTACCTTTGGCTGCGTTTATTTGAATTTTCCTTCAACAAATCTTATGCACTACTAAAGGACCTTTTACACTATAATCCTGAGACATGTGAAAAACTTAAATAAATTCAAAATGTATAATAGTGTGAAATTAATTTGTTATGAAATGTTAAAAAATACGTAAAGAGATATTTTTAGCTATGCTGATCCCGCGAAGTTCTTCGCTTGTCTGCAGAAGACCAGAGTCTGGCGGGAATCGAACCCGCAACCCCGGAACTGATAGACTAGCTCGCTACCAGCTAGCCTTCCGGGGCACCGGGGACAGTCGTATGGGCCTCACAATTTTTTTAAATTGTTCTAAACGATAAGATTTTTCATTTGTCAGAGTTTTATTTTTTATAGAAGCACAAGAAAAAATCAGAGATTAAAAATTAAAATGTTGCATATTCTATTCACTATTATTTTTTTTTTATAATAAAAAAAACTCATAATGATTTGAAATTATTTACTCATATTTGTTATAAAAACTTATTAAATACGGTACATATACAAAAAAAAAAGATGAAAGAGTACATTCGTATTAACTTTCCCACACATGATGAAAATAACAAAAGCACTTATTGAAAAATTTACCGCCAGCATCAGAGTAAAAGTTACATTTTATGTTGTTACCAAACTTTCACTTATTTGTTTAAATCACGCCACAAAATTTCCATTCGTTTTTGAAACATATGAGTTTGACATTGAGGGTCATAAAGTCCAACCCAACCCTGCGTGTGTTATCATAAGCATTTCAATCAAAAGCAGTCTTTGTTGTGTCGTCATGTGGTCTAGGGAGCGTGTCACCAAAACAACGCCATCTACGATCAAGAATTTCTATTGGTTTTGTGTTTAGATCCAATTAGACTTGACATTAACATGCCATAGCAATATTCAATTAGTTTCTATGGCTATAGTTATGTCGTTATGGTAAGTCACCCATAATCATATACAATGTTGCCCAAAGGATTGGTTCAAACAGCTATTTATAATTATGTTTATGTCACATCTAATTTGAACTTTATTCTCGTGAATCGCTATATCGCACCTAAACAATAAATGCAGATATTTCTCTCTTTTTCTTTCGTTTTCGGATCGTTAATATCCTTCACTGTAATCGACAAATCTATCCTTGAAATCCAAAATTTTTAAAAACACAAAATCAGTTTACAACTCAACTCTAGTTAAGTTGAAATTTTTTATTTTTGTTGTTTACACCCTGAGTTAGTGCGGATAACAAAAACATCAAAAAATGACAGCTCATCACCAGCAGTTGTTTGAATTTCAACTCAACAAAGATGAGTTGTAACCCGTAATAGGGGCATAGATTGCCATTTTCGAAGGTTATCAACAATACTTTTAGTTTTAAAACAAAATTAAATTTTTGTGTTCTGTATTTTGGTTTAAAAAATATGGGCACCGTGCCTATACGTTACTATTGCTCGGTAAATTAAATTAGAATATAAATTATTATTTGTAACCCTGAAAGGTCACTCTTGATTTTAGTACATTAAGGTTACTCTTCGTCGAATCGTCGAAATATTAAAAAAAAAAATCCAGCGGAACGATTTTTAAAGGAAAAACTCAACAAAAATTATTTTTATGAAGCATTTTATTAAAAAATAAAATTAAATAAAGCATAAAAAATAAAAGTTTTTCTTCTCTCCCACAATTTGAACCGAGTCTGAACTCTTTTTTTTGTGTTTTCAAATTAGTTATTTTTTTAAAGCTTTCGTCATCAGCTAACGTTGTTGAAAAAATGAGCATAGTTTCAAAACACATCAAAAAGATTAACGATAAAGAATAAATGACCTTCGTTGATTCGACGAACAGTAACCATCCAGGGTTAATAAAAATTTTATATGTTTCTAATATGTAAAGGGTGATTTTTAACCGAAGTTTTTTTTAAAATCTAATAAAACACTTAAATTTGCATCATATATTCAAAATTTTTATTGGAATCGATAACTTGGTATTTGCCATTTACTTTTTAAAAATAACTTCATGTAAATGTTGCCCGCGGCTCCGGTTCAAATGGTCCATTCTTAAGGTCCAATTTTGCACCACTTTTTTCGAGCATTTCGGCCTGTTTTCCATGAATAACACGTGTTATGTTATACTCTAAGGTGTATTTGGCTTGTGTTTGGCTTGTCCACATAGACCAACGACTTCACATAACCCCACAAGAAATAGTTAAGAGGCGTCCAATCACATGATCTTGGCGGCCAACTCACAGAGCCATTTCGAGAAATAAACTGCTCACCAAATTCATCCTTCAATATATCCATAGTTTCACGAGCTGTGTGGCATGTGGCACCGTCTTGTTGAAACCACATATCAACCAAGTCCAACTCAGCCAATTGGGGCAAAAAAAGTCGCGTATCATGTCTCGATATCGTTCGCCGTTGACGGTAACGTTTCTTCCATGGTTGTCTTTGAAGAAAAATGGACCGATGATGCCACCACACCAAACTGTCGTTTTTTCGGGATGCATCGGTTAGTCTTGTACGGCATGTGGCTGTTCTTCACCCCAGATGCGGCAGTTTTGCTTGTTTACGTATCCATTTAGCCAGAAATGAGCCTCATCCACTGTTTTTCGATAAAATAGTGGATTTCCATCGAGCGAATTTTAATAATAAATTCCAACGATTTGCAGTCTTTGCTCGTTTGTGAGTTTCTCCATGATGAAATGGCAGAGTATACTGAACACTTTTCACTTTTACAGATGTAGTTTGACACAATTACCAACCAGTGCTGCCAGCCCGAAAAACTTAATTCATAAAAAATCACCGTTTATATCCAAAAATTTTTTAACCCTAGATTTTTAATTCACTTTATGTTCCACGTAGTATCCCTTCTTTAAACACGTATAAATCTCGTACAAATATTAGAATTTTAATCAAATTCGTCGGAAACAACTTTACTGGAAAACTTATAAAAATGTTGTTATTGTACAGCAATCAGAAATTTTAACCCTCCAGTCCTTAACAAACGCGTAATTTTCATTGTATAGAAAAAATATAAGAACTCTTATCAAATGCAGGCGTAATTTAAACAGGAATTTTTGGTTTCCATCCCGTAACTTTTTATTATATTGTTTGGAGGAAAAGAATTGTACATAGAAAAAGAAAAACAAAAGAAACAAATTGAAAACAAAAAAATTTATTCATAAATATTTAAACAAAGTGGTTGTTTGCTCATAAAAAGACACACTAAATGCTGTTTTTAGTTTGAGTTTTCTATTTCTTGTTTATATTAGAATCGCAAAATTATGCATTGTGTTAAAAAAAATATATACGAGTATATATGAATTTTGTTTGTTTTTACGTCATTAATATTTTATGAAATCGATAAATGTGTTTTTTCTATTTCTCTGCGATTAGTTATATTTCTCTGCGGTTAGGTTTTTTATGGTTTTTAATGGTATTATTAGTAAATGTGTATAAAAAAGTATATAAAAATTGTTAGAGCACATGTCGTATGATGAATTGCAATAAATTATTAATCATACGTACGAACGAATTTACCACAAACCAAATCAGATCAAAAAAAAAAATTATATTTAGAGGGTAAAACAATTTATTAAAAAAAAATTGTTCGGGGGACAAATGAGAAATATGATTGTATAGCTAATAACAAAATCAGGTGGATGAAATCATCTGATCAGGTGGATAAAACGTTAAAAGCTATTAACATGGGCCCTTTTCAATGACAATCAAGCTTTGACATATTTGTATGGGGGCTTGGTAAAATAATAATAATTTATTAATCTGGTCCCTTTTTCATTTTTTTTAATATTATTTATTTCATTTTAAATAATTCATCATAATTTTGTTGCCTCTGCACCTAAAAGGCATTGTAGAGGCGAGTTGGAAGTTAAATACTACAAATTTAATAGTTGTATATTATTTAATTTAATTGAAAAAAAAATATCCAAGTAATGCATGTATATAAATTTATATAAATTTGACATTTATACTTGTTACATTAATATCTCTTCTATGTGTGGTAATAAATAATCTATTTAATCTTTTAAATGTTTTTGATAACTGTTATCCTTAAAGTGCCGTGACCAGACATCTGCCTTCAGCTTCATCAAATATTTTTATATCTTAGTAATATTTTGACTTTTTAGCACATCCACATATTAAATTCGTATCATCCAACTTAATTTCAAAGTTGTTGTTAAAAGAAAGACGTATGGTTTTTTGGACGCAACATTGTTGTGTATAACTTAATATTTGTGTTAATTTTACTTAAGGATATAAATTGCGTTTTGTTTCTATGAAAAAAAAAACTCAGTACAAAAATATAATACTAAACAAAGGCGAAAATTTACAAAACTTGTAACTCTTCAATTTTTACCATTTGTTTGTCATTTATAAAGCTTTCTTTTAAACTATTAGTATTTTATAATATTTAGGCAAGAAAAATGATTAATTTTTGTGTCTGCTATTCACAGGTTACACATGTTAAGTGTACAGAAGCAACAAACTGATGCAAAATTTTATTTTATTAAAAATTTACTGTTTTTAAAAATTGTAGAAAAATTACGATTTTTTAAAAAAAAATATCATTTATGATAAAAAACCATCAAATAATATTTTAGTCAAAAAATCATGAATACTATGATAAAATCATCATTCTGACAACGCTGATGATAGGTCCCTAGGCACATTCATATGGTATATGTATTAAACTTCTGATAGATGAACAACTATGACATGAAAGCAATCAACACTCGATATTTAAGAGCCAAATAAGATGGAGTTAATTTGTTCACTTGTACAAGATATATATGAACATAAACCATTCTGAAGTAAAACAACCATTGAATAAATCTCGAATAAGTTCATGGAAAAACACTATGATTTAAAAGTCAATATTGCCAGTTGAGACAAAAGAAAATATTAAAGAAAGATATAAAAAAAGCAAAAAAACCTACAACAATATAAGAAAGTACATTAATATTCAAATAACAAAAAAAAAACCAAATTTGATTTGGTTTTTAATGTAAATTTCAAAATTTCAAAACAATTTTATTTAATTTTCAAAAACATTCACTAACTTCCAAAAAATTTTTCAGCAATAGTTGTGATCCCGTACTCAACGTTGAGATCCCGCGGGATCCCAATCTTACCGAAAACTGTTCTCGTACTCAAAGTTTGGTAAAGTGAAAGAGCTTTGATGAGAAAAATATTCTTCTTCTTTTTGCAAGAAGTAGAACGTATTTTTTCTTTGATATGATTGGGAATATTGTCAAGCAATCAGCTGTGTCAAAAAATAAACAATAAAAAACTACAAAAAGAATTAAAATAAAAAATACTTATAAAATAAACAATGTTGAAAAATGTAAGAACATTACAGAAATTACTTTTATACATAATAATGTGTATTTATTTGAACATATTTCATACCAAGTATTTTTGCTTGGAAGTACATTAAAAAATTAGTAAGAAAAAAATTCAAAATGCTTAACAAATTACATATATGGGCATTTCCTCCGAATGGTCAACCAGGCTGGACAAATAAAATGTTGATAATCTTCGTGTTTTATTGTTTATAATTATAAAAAAAAGTCTATGTTTTTATAATAGAATGGTATATATGCTATGCAACGATATCTCAGCTGTTTTACTTGAGGAAATTGGGCTGGAAACTGGAAAATTTTATATTTTCATTTTAAGCTACTTCTAAAGACATATTTATATTTAATTATTTTACATGCAAAAAAATTTGTTATGTTTGCACTCTTTCTTTAAAATATCTCTACAACAATCAATTAAGAAGAGAAAAGTATAAGGAGAACAAAAATAGGTCGATTAACGGTTAAAACATATGGAAAAATCGTACGTTCGCGACCCGTACGTTCGCGACAGGTACTTAAGCCAAATAAACAAAAACCAATAGAGATACTTATTGTGTAAATACTGAATTGAGATCTACATTAATGTACTTTTAAAATAAATTAATCACGTTTAAATATTCCGATCCATTTCGCAGATTTTTATATTTCACTACTGTCACCCAAAATTTACTTCTATTTTGCGTACGTTCGTAACCACATGTTTCACACACATCATTATGAAAACTTAAACTCGACGAAATCCATCTTTTGCACTAAGTAAAGAGTTACCAAAATGCTATCGAATAGCAAAAAAAATGCTAGGAAAAGTTTTGTTTCCTATATTATTTGTACATCAAAAGCGTACGAACGTACGTTTGTAACCCCAGAAAATGCCCATATCATTGTAAAGGGGAAAAATATATTTACCAAAGTGGCAACATTGCTATTGAGTATTAACAACAAAAAAAAATGAGATGAAAGTGATTATTTTGAAACAAAAGTCGTTTCATTGAAAAATATATTGGACAACTTCTTTGTGTGAACGATATGAAACAAAACTAGTAGCATGAATAAAACAACAGTTTGTTCAGTAATCTCAATTTTATTCGAACATGAGCTTCATTGATATAACATTTCATATGTTAATGAATGAAGTTGTTCATGCCGCCCATTTATATGTATCAGAGAAAGTTATGCTGGATGTAATATTTTTTTTATGGAATTTTGACATTTAGAATAACAAAGTTTTTATAAAAAAACAATCAGATGGGCTGATGCGTAAATTTCTTTATGGTATCTTGGTATATTCATTCTAAGAATATAATTTAAAGTTTGAATAATTTTATAATGAATAATTTAAACTTCGTTATCATAAACTGAAAATTACCAAAACATACATAAGCGACAAAAATAAACATTATGGCAAGAGAACCATTTCTTTATTTTTTTTTTTTAGTTTTTATCTCAGTTTTATACAATTCTTCATTATTGGTGAATGAGGGTATACTAAATTTGTCAGTCAGTATGAAAAAGTTTAAATATTAATTTAAAACCCTATAAAGTATATATATATATATTAGACCGTCTCAAGTTGTATGGAGCCGAAAAAAGTGTTTTAATTACCCCTCTGAAAATAAAGCTTGATATGTTTTATGATGATTCCTAAAATATTTTGGTTCTAGCGTTGACCATCCGTGAACTGGACCATTTTTAAAAAGGGTATTTTTTCAGTTTTTCGAATTTTTTTGTACTTTGCTCCAAGACGACATAAATAAAATTTGTTATCATCGAAAAGGGTTTTTGAAGCAGCATCCAATAGTATATAAAACTTGACCACTTGCGACCTACTAATTGAGATATTAAGCTAAAAACCTATTTTCGTTTCGGGTTTTCATACAAATTCTACGTATGTGGAAGTAATGTTCTGCTTTTCGAATTGAATCTGTTTTACAATATTGTTAATTTACTTTTTTTTTGTAATTATTCACATAAAACGCATAAAACTCGATATATTTAATCTATTTTATATTTTTCATATATAGGCAATTGGGTATCAAATTGTTTGATTTTACATTTATAATAACCTGGTGATAAGCAAAAGATCCGTTTTCAAACCCAGGATTCTGTGAGCTAAATTTAAGTTCATAAATATAAATTTTTTTAATAAAAACATATTAATCTATTAATATTACTCTTTATGACTGGTTATTGCACTGCTGTCGCAAAAACAACAATTGCTGGATTATTTCACAGTTTATCGGAAGCTTAGTTTTGTCCAGCTGAACAGTAGAAAACTCCATTTTTAGTGTTTTCGGAAATTTATTTTTATGTCTAATATTATAAATTTGTCTGTTACACTACGTGACAGTTTTTTGACCAAATGAATCTGATACCTAACATCATAAAACATATGAACCTTAATTTTCAGAGGGGTAACGAAATCACTTTTCTTGAGTCGCTCTAATATATATATTAATATTTTCTGCGTCCTTGAGTAGTTCTTAGTCGATTTAACCATGCCCACCGGTCTGTATGTTCGTCGGTTGAAAACGCGCTCACTTTCGAAAGACCCAAGAAAACAACAATTTGGGTGTAAAATTGCTTGTAGTTCTACTAAGCAGTTTGGAATTTAAATCCAGCACTACAACCTCCTTAAAAAATTTATATTTTTGTTAATTAAACTAACATAAATTCCGATATAAAGACCACTGCCGACAAACACTTTAGTACATCTCAAGCTGTCACGAATAAGGCTATTTAAGTGAAATCTGCTTTGCCATGGTTCATTAACACTATAAAACACTCTACGAAATATCGTTAATATCTGTTCATATTTAGCCATAGTCCCAATATAAAGCAAATTGTGAGCTCAGTTTTTATTAATATTGGTGTATAATTTTTAGATATAAAGACCAATCCTGAAATAAAATTATTCTAGGTGGAGGGTATCAAAGATTCGGCACAGTCGAATATAGCACGTTTATTTGTTTTTTTGTGTAAAGCCTCTAGTACACGGAATGTAAAAATCCACATGCGCATGTGGTTCTGACGTAATTTTGACGTCAATGCAAAGACACAATAAGCATTGCGTGTTGTGTGATGACGTCAAAATTACGTCAGAACCACATGCGCATGTGGCTTTTTACATGCCGTGTACTAGAGGCTTAACACTTACGTTATACTTGCAGCCTGTGACGCATTCATAATATTAAAATATTTTATTTTTATTACTCATACGTCCTTGTATATTTATTTTATTTAGAAACTTTTCCCATTTAGATTTTTTAACTCAATAATTTCGTTATTTTTATAACAAAATGATTATTTTTTTATGAAAAATTTAAATTGTTAAAAACAATAGAACAACAAAAATTGGCAGACAAATATGTTTAAACGAACTTTATGGAATCTGTAGTATTTCTCAAAAAAAAGGGCAAACGAAAAAGTTAGTTTTATTGCTGTTATTTAATACCATTTTTAGGCACTGAAAATACTTTTGGTAAATAAGTTGTAGAATATGTGAGAGTGAGCTTTTATAACGAATGGAATAGGTACGGCTTTATAGTTTGAAGACGAACGGTATAAAAGTGTAAGTGGGGTAATAAGTCTTTCCCAAAAAAAAAAAAATAAAAAAAATGAACATTCAAATCAAGTCCAAAGGGCTGTTTCAACATATCGATCGAAGACATTGATATTCTTGAAGATATTTTATAGTTTATCAGATCAGGGGTCTAATCACCGCATTCGGTATCGAGTAAACTATCGTATTTTTCTACATACGATAGACAGTGACGTATCGAACGAAAACTTGAGATGCAATGTCTTGGGTTACTTGATATCGAATGTCATCATCTGAAATTATGATACATTTCATTCGATATCGAGTATCATTAAAGAAAATAACACATTTCGATCCATTTTGCTCGATGTCGTATGCGGTGATTAGGCCCTAGATTTGGTCTAAAATAGTGAATTTTTTTAGATTCAAAATGCATTCTTGATAATTTGTTCAATTCTTTATTTTTCAAATACTTTTTTTGTCTGGAACTATTTCTAACCATAATTAAGTATGCAACGTTAGGAGTGAACACAATATTCTAAACAACTTTCATCAAAAAATTGCGACTTCATATTTCTTTACATTCTTCTTCTCATCTCATTTAGCATAGAGCTTGAAGCACTAAAGTCCCTTGTGGAATTTTGCTATTTCTCTTCTATAATTCACCTCTCTGGGGGTGGATAGGAAATCGTTCGACACATATGTCCGATACCACAGAAATAAAAAATGCGGGGCGAACCTAGAAAATATTCAAAAGTAGCGTCTGTACAAACATCAAGCGGCTGCAAAAGGCGCCTTATTCCAGAGAAAATGCCAATTTATGTTATATCTAACCACGTGATGGCTAAATTCGTTAGACCCAGCTTAAATCGTTTAACCATATGGTCATTTGAGTTGGAGGTGCAGAACCTATTCTAAGAAATGAATAAATCTACAACTGAAACATCAACAAATCGGAAACATTTCACTCATTTCTTCATATTATCAAATCTATATTTGTCATATTCATTATTTAATTAAGTTTTTAAAAAAACTTCTTAAACTGAGTTATTTCGATCCTTAATGAAATTACGATTTAAAAAAATTTTAATAAAAAATTAATTGATAATGATTTTTGATATCCAATTAAAAAAATTTAAAATATTATAAATATTATTGCCATATTAAGAAAAAAAAAACTATCTTTACAATCACGCCTATCGGGAATAATTTTTCCCTCGTAATTTTTTCCCTTTTCACGTATTTGCGATCCTGAAAAACTTATGAAAAAAATTAATTCATAGGAGAATAATAACGTGAAAAAAATGTTCGCGGGAAAAAATTCCCTTATCATGAAAAAGATTTTCCCTCGTTATGTGTTCACTTTTCCCTTTGAATTTCTTACTTTATTTTTGATGGGGAACAAAACACTTATGTAAGTAAGTCTTCTCATAATTCGAATATTCTAAAGTTTACTAAATTAATTTTAAGGTCAAGCTCCGATAAAAGAGGCACAGCACAAACTTATATGTATATTGTTCAACAAAATGCAAAAACAGGTCGATTGCCTGAGGAGTTATGAAGATTTTCAAAAACGTGGTGGCAGAATTTTAGAAATTATTTTACTACATAAAAGTATCATAAGCTAATGTTGCAATCAAACTATCAATCACTCCAATACAATATATTTTATTTTGTTTTTTTTTTTTTAAATATACGTGTATATACACGTATGATATTGAACAAAAATTTTTTTTTGTTTTTTAATGTTTTTAAATATTTCTTCTTTCTTAACATTTACTGAGAACTGATAGCGCATAAAATTGTTCACGGGAGTTTCACGATAGCATTTTTCCCTTCCAGGGGAATAAAAATTTCATGGGAACAAAAATTCCACTTGTTTTTCACGATAGGGGTGAATATATATCGAATATTAAATTATATTTCGGCGAAAACTTACAATATTTTGATCCATTTTCGCTTTGAAGACCACAATGGAAAACAAGCTTAAATTCGACATTTCGTCGGCTTAATACCTGCTAACTCCCTTTCAGAATAATTTACAGGAGAGTCAAAAACCTTTTTATATATCATATTTGCAGCTTGAGAAAAGTTTTTCTTATAAAACCTTTTTACACACGTCAAGACTCAAATTGAAGAAAAACTAAAAGCTGGTCGGCGTGGCGTATCTTTATCTACCGCACGGCATCAAATTCTCAATTAACTTAAAACGTGGATTTACCAGGTTTGCATATTAAGCCGACGATTTAATAGAACTCAATATCAGTAAAATTTTACAAAAAATAATTCATTTTTTATATAAATTTAACTTATTTTGCATATTGGGATATTTGTATCTTAAATATTCCTTTTGTGTTTATGCAGTCAGATCTTTTTATTTTCTAATTTTATTTTATATATTTTTCTACTACAAATAAATACCAAGTTTATTTTTGCCCTAATTAAATAATAATAGATAAAAAATAAAATAGATAAAAATAATAGATAAATAACCAAATAATTTAAATATTGAAATAAATCTTTAATAACTTAAATTTTCGAACTAAAAATGGCATTAAAATAAAAGTAAAAGAAATCAATTACTAAAATAGAAAACAAATAGGAAAGCAGACTTTGATGTTCTTTTTAGCTTAAAGAAATACTAGAAGAAATTTGTTTTTTTACCAAAAACAAAATCAAGAGATAATATTTATAAATTTACATAAACAAATTCAAAACACTTACAAACACACCCAGATAAAACAAATACAAACAGATAAAAAAGAGCATAAAATAAAGAGAAATAAAAAAAATTTCTTTGTGTGAGTCAACACACCTACACAGAAACAAAATGTAACTAAAAAATCTATTCCTTCTAGTGGGTCAAGATGACATCATGTGATGCCCTATAAAAATGAAAAATTGAACACAGTTTTGCATTTTTGTTCTAGTTTCTTATTGCAATTTAAATTGATTTTCTTTTTGTTTTTTTGGTTTTGTTATTGAATTGGCTATTTATAAATTTGATTTAAATTTGAATTAATTTTAAATATTTTTCAAAAGAAAGGAAAGAAATAAAGTTTGAAAATTTTCAGTGGAGGCAAAACAGATTTTCTTATACAGTGGAATCTACCATAATGACTCTTCTGTTAAGCGGATACTCCGTTTCGACGGATTCTGTTGGCCGGTCCTGCCAACTTCCAATCAGAAAAGCTTTGCAATCGTTCCCCCTTGAACGAATTCTCTCATGAGCGGACGCGGACATCTGCTTGACATAAACATTCTCTTGAACGACATACCGTTTGTTTTTGTCCGATTTTTGCATGCTATAAATAAAAAATGTGATTGTAAAATCTCCTTTAATTTGCTGGCCTTAACAAAAATGCTCTGTTTAACATATTTAACAAATAGACGAATCCTTGGGAAACGACCATTTCCACACCTCGTCCAATGAGATTAACAAGTTTCAAATTTGTCACTTTATTACGTTCAAAGCGATAGAAATGTGGCGAAGCCGGCTCCGTAAATTCTGCAAATCTTACCTGCAATTTGAATAACATTTTCGCCTCCAAATTGTACTTCAATCACTACTTGATCAGAGTGTTATTAAACATTTTAAAAATAATAACAAGACTAGGACACAAGCACTTCTCCGTAAACATTAAACTTTAGAAAATAACCCATGATAAAGACAAACGTATAAACTAATTGGATGCAGTTTATTTTGCTAAACAAAAAAAATATACTGAAATCGCTTGACTTACATTTTTAAAATATTATTGCCAAGACCAAAATACGCCAAACTATGATGACGCAACATTTACTGAAATAATATAACATTAATTAAAAAGCATAAGCTGTGATTACGTATGGAGTTACATCTTAATGATTTTTGCTATTAAACCCAATAGAATTCTTTATGTTTTTATTTTTTAAAAAAAAAGTATTTTTTAAATAAAACTAACCATCTTAGGCAGAACCCACGCCAACAAAATGCACAACAAATTGCATTTTAAAGAAAAACAAAAAATTAATATACAAATGTAGTTGTTTTTCAATGATTATACAAAAATCACAAGTTTTTGAATTGTTACTCTTTCTCTGAAAATTGTTCATTAATTTTGTGGAGTTATTTTAAAGGTCCCACTATTATATGCATGAGATGGCTAATGCAACTGTGCGAATATTTGTAAATCGTATGTGTCAAACCATATTGAACTTAAGGAATCTTTTTGTTAGGTTTTATGAATCTGTAATTCGCTTAAGCAAAGTGCGAAACAGATCGCACATTCCGTACGGGGTCAGATGTTTTTTGTTTTTTTTTTTTAAATGCATTTGAGAGACTTTGTTAAATTTTGACAGAAGCTTAAGCTAGCTCATGCATATTATGGTTGGGCATTTAATCCGAATTTAAAATTCTAAAGAAGCTACTCTTATATACAACTGCTTTTTGTTTTTTTTTTTTTTTTTTTTTTTTTTGGCGATATAGTTGAGAAAATGATGTATGATTTTTACAGTGGGTAGATATGACTACTGTATATCTTTATAAGTACTACATATATCGGGTGATTCATCGTGAAGTTTGATTTATTATCACAAATATAACACATAAATTTGAAAGTGAACACAACATTTTTATTATCGGTTAAAAGAACAATTTATGGCTTTTACTGTTTGAAAATTATATTATGTAAATATTGGCCATGACTACGTCTGAGGTGGTCCATCCGGAAGGTCCAATTTTAGGCGACTCCCTTGAGCATAGCGACTGGTATCTCGCGGAAAACACGAGTAATGTTGGCTTCCAAAGCGTCAATCGTAGCAGGCTTATTCCAGAAGACCTCATTATTTATATTTCACCAAAGATAATAGTCCAAAGCTGTGATATCATACGATCTATGTGGCAAATTTACCGTTGCAAAACGTGAAGTTCAGTGCTCACCAAAATGATTTCTCAACAAGGTCATTGTTCCACGCGATGTACGGCTCGTAGCGCCGTCTTGTGGAAACCAGAGCTCACCGCGACCATGTGCTTGAATTTCAGGAAGCACATAGTTCTTTAACAAGGTGCTATAACGGTTACCATTGACGGTAACATTCTGATTTTCCTGATTTTTGAAGATATGCCGCAATGATGCCACCTGCCCATAAACTACACCACACCGTTGTTTTTAATGGATGTAATGGTAGCTCTTGGTTCTCTTCTGGTTGCTCATCTGACCAAGTACGGCAATTTTGTTTATTAACGTATACATTGAGACAGAAATATGCTACATCACTGAACAAAATGTCACGATAAAATACCGGATTTTCATTGAGTCTTTCCATAGCCCATTCACAGCAATTTGGAAATGCTGTTGTGGTGTGAGTCTTTCCATGATGACTTACCATACGATACTGAACAATAATGACAAAGCAGTTCAATAAGAGTCATGCGTGATATGTAAAAAATGCATATTGACAATCAAACCTCGCGATGTATTACCCTTTTTTTTAAAAATAAACCCTTAGCGTTAAAACAAAAATTTTGCGATTTTATCGCCCACTGTTAAGTATCTTAATAGTAACTTCTTTGTACAAAATTTTTTTAATTATCATTTAAAACAATTATTTATGTATCTTAAATTTTTTTTAACAACTCTTTTATATTTATTCAAAAATTTAACAACCTGCTTTTAAAATATTTCTTTGTGTATGTAAATTAAGTGGTACTTATTTCAATTCTTTAGTTTACCTTTCCTTCATTTTCTTTCCTTCCTCGTATCTGTAAAAACGGCATCAGAGGACATTGTACTGTTTTGTTTTTTTTTGATATTTTTATAAAAGAAATTAAAATAGGATACATATACATACACAGTTGAGTTATTTATATATGGATTTGTAGAAAGGATTGTAGAATAGACGGAAAATCCCAAAAACAGTTCAACAATAACAACAAGAACATGGGAAATTGACATAAAAATAACGTTGACAACTAAAAAAAAAAACACAAGGCATAACTATTTGTAAATACATGTGTACATTTTTATATCTATTCCACCTCTAGATCACCGCAACTTTAAATGGTTGCCCACAAAAAGATGATTTTACGATTTCCGTCTGTCCGTCTATGCGTCTGTCCATGTGTATGTTGAAATGGATTTTGCGAAAACCCCAGAAATGATGGGGGCATGTTATTATATATTTGGCATAAAGAAAAAAGTGCTTCAGTAGACTTGAGCAAAATTTAAATTAATTGCACTTTTATAATCTCCATGTTTAAAAGACCCTGGGCAAAGTTTTCATTATTTTGTACGATAAATGGCAGAGATATGAGCAAAAAACTACGACTGCCTCTAATATTTTTGTATTGTATGAGTAAGTGGTGTAAGACGCTGTATTACGTAAGGTGCAGGGTATTAAAGATTCGCCATGGGCAAATATATCAATCTCACTTATTTACCAACAACTTTATTTTTCAAAACAAAAGATAGAAAAACGATGAACTTAGATGAAAAACATTCACATTTTATTTTATTAGAAATTTAAATAAAAATGAATTTTCATTTCCACGTATTTGAGCTTAGTGTAAATGGTAGTTATAAAAAAATTTATTTTTATATATTTTCTATAATTCGTTTCTATGGTTAGTAACGTATTTAGAAAAAAATAAATCATATTGTAGAAATGATAATACTTATATGTTCATATATAAAAATTATTTTGAACAAATGTTCACAACGACCACGTATGCAGATGTCGATTCTAATAGCCAAATTTTCAAAAACATTTTAGCAAAATGCAAATTCTCATGATTAAACAATCTATTTTTGATTTTATTTTACTTACTGCCTGTTTGTTTCGAAATTTTATTTTATTTTGGTTTTAAATAAAAGTTAAGCGAGTCACTTTTGTGTTCACGTTCTACAAACAGGCAGTTAGTTTCATTCAAACTGCTAAAAAGATAATGCCTTCAAACTGCATTAATTTACTATAAAAACCGACTCATTTGTTTTTAAATATATATATTTATGTAGAATTTACTTCATCAAATCTTTTACCCATCCCATTTAAAACTCACAAGTTGTAATAATTATAACATTTATTGATAATATTAAATTAAAATGTACTTGTCGTGTTCGACGCAAAACTCGAACTAAACTTAAAACTAAAATGTTCATCGTCCGTGGTGTCTGTTCCATAGTCACTGTTCCTTCTTGTCTTGTCCGTTACCAGCGATCACAAGGCGTAGTCGACCACGGTTGACACCCTACATTCGGCCCTCCTGACGGCAATACGGCTCGGATTGCCACCTTTTCATAAACTCAGCAACCGTGGTTGTCCGAGTTGGACCCTCATGGTCCCCAACCTTCTGCACTTCGTATCTCCCATGAGGCAATCTATTCAAAATCTTGTACGGTCCGAGGAATTTTCCCCTTAGTTTAAGACCCGTTCCAAATTGAGTTCGCTTAATGGCGACCAACTCATTTAACTCATACTCCTCTTCAGCTCTACGTCTGCTGTTGAAGGTCTTACAGTTCTCCCTCTGAACCCTGGCTATATTACACCTAGCTGCTTCTCTCAACTCGTCACGATCATTCATCAAATCGGTTACAGTCTCCATCTCAAGTATTTCGCGCAAATCAGGATAATCTGGTAACCTCATCTCTACACCGGTTAACAACATAAAAGGTGAATACTGAGTACTTCGGGACACGACAGAATTCATAAAAGATTGAACGCGTCTCACATGTTTGTACCAACACTTCGGATCTTCTCCACATAGCTTCGATAACATTGGCACTATTATCTTGTGCATTCGCTCCACCTGGCCGTTTCCCCTCGGAACACCTGTGGCAATCAGTAAATGACGAATGTTTTCATTCTTGCAATAATCTGCAAACGCGTGAGATGTAAACGCGGCACCCCTATCCGTAATTATACGCATTGGGTTTCCAAAATTACTTGATTGTTTTTCTAGACAATCGATCACCGACTTCGCATCCGTTGATTTCGTGGGATAAAGCCACACGAATTTCGTAAAACCATCCACTACCACAAAAAGGTAATTGTATGCCTTTTTCGTCAGCTCCATCGGACCAACGTGGTCCACATGATACGTCCTCAAAGGAACGTCTTCCTTATCAATGGGATTTAGCAACCCCTCCCTTTTTCCCGCTTTGGCCTCTGCGATGATGCATTCCACACAACTCTTGACAACCTCCGACACCTTTGAGGCCAATCTCGATACATGATACTGCTTCTCGATCATTTCCTGGGTTTTTACAATACCATAATGACCCTGGTTGTGTGCTAGCTTAATGATTTCTTTTTCCATCTGGACCGGTACTACTATTAGTTCCTTAACGGGATCTTTAAACAAAACATCATTCTTTATATAAAAATCTTCGTAGTCTCCGTTTTTAAGTATTGCTCTTATCGCCCTAGTTCTATCATCATTTTCCTGGGCTTCTTTCATTCGGTGCGTCAAGCTACTTTCAGCTATTAAACAGGACATTCGGCTCAATGCATCAACGTGCATCATTTTCGCACCCGGTCTATGCTCGATCTCATAGGAGAAATCTTGCAAAAACATTGCCCATCTCGATATCCTGGGTGGTACGTCCTTTTTGTTCATCGTCATCTTAAATGCACTGCAGTCTGTCACAATCTTGAAAGGTATACCCAGCAAATACACACGCCACTTTTTCAAAGCCTCAATTATCGCCAGGACTTCCAACTCGTAAGAGTGGTATCTCTCCTCATAGGGTTTGGTTCTCCGGCTCATGAACTGCACTGGATGCAACCGTCGATCGTCAAGGCTCTTTTGCAATAATATGGCACCATATCCGTATTTACTCGCGTCCGCATGTACCTCCGTAGCAGCATCCGGATCATACAATTTTAGTACTGGGGCGCTAACCAAAGCCTCCTTCAACTGTTGGCAAGATATCAACACATCATCAGTTATAATGAACGGTACATTTTTCCGCAACAAATCCGTCAACGGCTTAGCAATAACCGCAAATTCTTCTATAAACTTCCTAAAATATGATGTTAGGCCCAAGAATCTTTGTACTCCCTTCCGATCTGTTGGTACTGGGAAGTCTTTTACTGCTCTTATCTTCTCATCTGATGGTTTTATTGAACCATTTTGTATCACATAGCCAAGAAAATTTACTTCGTGTTGTAAAATTTGGCCCTTACTCCACTTGATTCGCAGACCACTCGCGGCTGCTTTCTCCAATACAATCCGTAACTTGCGTACACCTTCTATCACATCCTTAGAGGGAATGATGATATCGTCCATATACACTATTATGGTACCGTCACGTATCAACTCCATCAACACTGCAGATATAAAACGCGTAAAAACTGCTGGCGAGTTACAAATACCAAAAGGCACATACAAAAACTCAAACTGCCCACTGCCCGTAACGAATGATGTATACCTTCTTGACGATTCCTCCAACGGGACATGGAAAAATCCATTCATAAGATCTAGCGTAGTATACACACTGGCCCCCTGCAACTTATCCAAAACTTCGTCTATCAGCGGCATAGGAAAATGGTCTCGTACAATCTTCTGGTTTAATCTTCTATAGTCGCAGCATAACCTTTTAGATCCATCCTTCTTTGCTGCTAAAACTATTGGCGAAGCATACTCTGATGTACTGGGCTGTATTATCCCTTGCCGCAACCACTCTGTTACTTGGGCTTCCACTATACGCTGATCAGCAAAAGGGATACGTCTCGGTTGTTGCCATACTGGTATATCATCCTTCAAAACGATTTTCATCCTTACTGGACTTTCAAACATTTCTCGTGGTTTATACGCTTCTATCATCTGTGTCACTTCCCTTAAGGTGGCATTCTCCAAATGCTGCAATTTTACCTCCGCCTTTGGTACATATTGTTCCATGTTCAAACAAATACTCTCAAATTCCTTCAGCAAAATATTTTCATTAGAAGGCTTTTTAAACGTCACCATACCATTCACAATCGAAATCTCGGCCTTCTCCATCAAACTATTACCAATCATTATGGAGTGAATAGCGTCATTCTCCCTAACAACATAAAACGTCACATCAAAATCCAATCCATCGACCTTGACTGCCACATCAAAACGGCCCATAGTCACGATCACGCTATCGCCTATACCATACAATCTGATCTTTTCGGGAATGAACTCGACATCCCCCAAAATAACCAACATGTCGTCACGCATAATACACACGTCGCATCCTGTATCAATTAAGGCCTTAAACGTTCTGCCTTTAATCGCCACATCCTTAAAAATCAAGTTTGATCCCTTACGAACCATGTTTGCCTCACCCCGCTCGGACTTGAAGACTTTCAACTCGGATTTTCCAGCCTGGCATTCAAAAGATCGATGCCCAAATTTCTGGCATTTAAAACACTTAACCTGTTTCTCCGGGAACTGTTTCGCTAGATGTGCCGTAGCTCCACACTTGTAACATCTTCTTTCAGACTTTGAAGTATCCGGCTTGTCCGTTTCAACTTTCCTTTCAGTCGGAACTAACTCCTTGCCCCTGTTTGATGACCGGGGATTAAGTCTTATCTTCTCGTAAACTTGAATCTGTCGTTTAAGTTCAATCACGTTATCGGCCTGGTACAAAACCGTTTTATTAAATTTCGAGTCCGGAATTCCGTCAATAAAATATTCAACAATGCTCTTCTCGTCCAAATTTATTCGCCTAGCCAGCTCCATAAGACTGTACAAATATTCAAGCATCGTCTCGTTTCTATTCAATCTTCTGCTACGTAATTGTCTATGTACTTCGGCTGACGAAAAACAAACACCAAACTCTTTTTGTAAACATCCTTTTAACGTTGGCCAATCTTTTACACCGCTTAGGCTCTTCACGTACATTTTCGCAGCACCGACCAACAATTGCCTCGCATACACAAACATTTGGAGCGGGGTCCACTGTACGATCTCCGCCATTTCCTCGAACTCTGTAATCCACTGAATAATGTCAGGTGAATTTGTCCCACTAAATGCCGAAAGACCATCCCCAACATCCTTAAGTGTGTACATACTCATCCGTGCAGGGATTATTCCATCACCGGCAGCAACCCTGACCGCATCACCCTCATTAGAACCGACCGAACTGGTGTCATTACCCGCGTCGACTCTAGCGTCAGAAAAATCCAACCCGTAGTGCTCCAAAAGTCTCCCCTGTAAGTCCGATTTCAGTCCCTGTGTACCCAATCCCAACTTCGCCAATTCGCCCCTAAGGGCACTAACGCCCAATCCTAAAACAGTTGTCCTGTCCATCCAAAAGTCACGTCAACCCAAGTCCAATCCAAATCAATAAAATATAAAATATAGTCAATATCAAAATCAAATATCCAAAAGTTACGTTAATTTAAGTTAAATCCAAATCAATTAAAAATAAAATATAATCAAAGACGACAATCAATATCAAAATCAAATATTCAAAAGTTACGTTAATTCAAGTTAAATTCAAATCAATTAAAAATAAAATATAATCAAAGATGAGCATCAATGTCAAAATTTAATATTCAAAAGTTACGTTAATTCAAGTTAAATTCAAATCAATTAAAAATAAAATAGAATTCAAGATGAATACAATCGTTTACTTATCTGCAACCAGCTTCACTACTGCTTACAACAAAACGTCTCAACTAGGCAACACCAACTACACGTACACCATATACCGCTACCTTCTTACTAAGCAACTGCTACTGCACCTTCTTCACTACGCATATAAATAAATACAGCTTCTATCTCTTTAGGCAACACCAAAATATTCACAGCTTTTTTTTATAGCAGCAGCAAAACCGCAAACAAAGTTCTTTTCTGTTTTTCACTACTGAGTAACAAGTTCTTGTAACGGCATTTTTTTCTTTATTTTTTTTTTTATGTATTTGACACAAACAACAAACAGTTAATGTTCTACCAACAACCACAACATGCACGGCACAAGAAGTTATTTTTTCACTTATTCGTCGAAAACACAACTGTTTTTTAACGTCTTTTCCTTCTATGTTTTTTTTTTCAACCGTAGTTCTTTTTTTTTCAACAATAGTTTTTTTTTTCTCAGTTTAATGACAAAAGAATTTTTCTACTACGCACATGTAAACGTACATATTTGTATATGTATGTATTTTTTACAACCGTATGTTTTTTTTTATTTTTTCCTTCCTAAAAAAAACACAACTGCACTATACACCACAAAGTTTCTTCGTTCCTGTCTCAACCAGAGTTTTTATTAAGCAACAACAAGACTATTGCCCGTTTCACTCCACACAATACCGCAGTATCAAACTCTGTTCTCTTTTAAGCGACCACAAATCCTCATCTGCTTCATAAGCACAACGAGATCTGTTTTGTCCCACAACAACAACACTAGAGTACGAAACTCTCTTCTTTAGTTAAGCAACAACACGATCAATCGGTTTCACTCCACAAAAAAACACACTTCACTTCTACTTTCATTTCATTGTCCGAAGACAAACACAATTTTCACTGCATACAGATTTATTGTATACACACATACACAACTTCTGTTGTATATTGGTTGTTCATAATATCAATGTCTTTTATCAGTTTTAAGGGTGGTTTTCTTTTCTCTTGTTTTTTTTCTAAAAATCAACTGGCTCACTTTTCACTAAGGATTTTGGCTGAGTCCCCATTTGTAGAATTTACTTCATCAAATCTTTTACCCATCCCATTTAAAACTCACAAGTTGTAATAATTATAACATTTATTGATAATATTAAATTAAAATGTACTTGTCGTGTTCGACGCAAAACTAGAACTAAACTTAAAACTAAAATGTTCATCGTCCGTGGTGTCTGTTCCATAGTCACTGTTCCTTCTTGTCTTGTCCGTTACCAGCGATCACAAGGCGTAGTCGACCACGGTTGACACCCTACATTTATACCTGACAATCAGTGATGCCAATTTAGCCATTTAGAAGCTAGATTTACCCAATTTTCACCTTGTTTAGACACTCAACCATTTTTCAACTTGTTTAGCCATACATTTGTTTTGTTTTCCGTTAAAATAATTAATAATTTAAATTTTCTTATAAAAATTTATAAGATTGATAAAAGTTTTTAACAATTTTTAACAATTACAACGCATTTAATTTAAATCACATTTTTTATAAATGTTGAAAATCGCTATTAACGATGTAAATGAAACGTCTTTCAAAATAAAGGGACAGTTTTCATTCCAATATTAAATTAAAAAAAAATGGATCAACACAAGCAACACTGTTTCTTTATGGTCGAAAGTATTTCAATACAAAGCTGCAGGCTGCAACAAAAAACTTTTAGAAACTTCAGAATTTACTATAAACTTTCTCTCACTTCCATGGTCTAATGCTGAAGTAGAGAGGGTATTTAGCCAAGTAAACATCGTTAAAAGTAATTTAAGAAATAGTTTACATTTAGCAACTGTTAATTCAATTCTATCAATTAGGAAAATATTTTTACCATAACAAACAAATATTTTTTATCTTTTTTTATTTTTTTATTATAGATTTGGGCTCAAAAGGTTGGGTAAATGCATTCATGATTATGATTTACCTTCAAAATATTTAAACCTATTAGGCACAAGTGATTCCTATAAGGTGAACAATAATGACATCGAATTTATCGATGATTAAATTTCTAATGCTTTATGCATTTAAGTTTCTTTTATTCTTACGTACCAAATTGATTTCAATTTACAATTTCATTGTAAAAAAAATTTTAATGAACTATTTTAGTTTTGTTATTGAATTTAAATTTGTTTCTATATAAAAAGTTTCTAGCCATTTTTTCCAGTAAATTTAGCCATTTTTGGTTATAAAGTTTTGGCAACACTGCTGTCAGTGCTTGAAGCAAAACATCAACAACAAAAAAATTATAATAAACATGAAACCAAAAGAAATCCTTAAAGTATGTTTCAAGTACATTTCAGTTACAACAATAAAAAAAAGTGGTAAAAGAAAAAAAATTATGAAGGAAAAAATTTCAATAACAAAGAGTGACTAATACACTTTTTCAATCAGAGATAGTAAAAGAAGTTTTTGAGATGTTCTTTTAAAATCGTGCTTTTTTTTAAATATTAATGGAACAAAGGCAATTTTTGTACCCTACACCGAATGTAAGATTTGTAGTTTCTACAATAATTATCCTAGACCATCATTCACAATAACAAATTTCGATCCACCATGTAAATTACCATTTGGTTTATAGATTGATGTTTGGCTATTGACTGCCAGTGAGTGTAAAACGGCAAAGATTTCTGAGGATGTAGTGTGATTTTTTTTTTTGAAACATGTCAATTCAACCAGTCCGTGAGTTCAATCCCAGCTTCAGTGAATAATGGAAAGTTATTAATACATTTTAAATTCATATCATATTGTAAATTTCTTAATTCTTTAAAAAAAATTTAATGAAAGTCAAATTTGATGAACTTAAAAGCCTAATTAAAATATAAAAATATGGATTAAAAACCATAAACAGCTCAATAAAAAACCCACAATACTAATTATTGTTTTTTTTTTAAATAGTTTTGTATATCCAAACGTAGAAACAATATAAAAAAGGCCCAAAAGAAAACCAAAAATAAAACTCAGCAATATTACAAAAAAGTTGTAATCTCATCTCAAAGTTACAGTAAGATCCTCCTGGAATTTAAGGCCCAACCATGTAGCATCATGCAATCTGAGATACTATCAAAATCCCTAATTTAATAATCTAGAAGTGTTAAAATACAGAGTTTTTTAATCCCGAATTTTAGAAATCCTAAATTTAAAAATACCAGGGACCGAAAATAACAGTTATTTTGGAATTTTAAAACAAAAAAAGCATATAGAAATAATTGATGGCAAACGGATTAAAGTATACCATATTGATCCTTATGAACTTTTCTATGATAAAATATTATGATTTTTAAAGTTTTGATTTTTATTTTTTCTATCAAAAATTACAGTTATTTTTTGATTTATATTTTTTTGGACAAAAATAATAGTTATTTTATGATTTTTACTTCTTCGAGCAAAAATAAAAGTTATTCTTTAAAGAAATGTACGTGTTATAATTATTGAGTTGTCTTTAAATATTTATATAAATGTGTGATCATTATTGGGATATCTTATGCACATTAAAATAAATATTTAAAATCAACTAAATAATTACACACATACATTTCTTTAAAGAATAACTTTTATTTTTGCTCGAAAAAATAAAAATCATAAAATAAGTGTTATTTTTGATCGAAAAAATAAAAATCATAAAATAACTGTTATTTTTGATCGAAAAAATAAAAATCAAAAAATAACAGTTATTTTTGTTCAAAATAATAAAAATAAGAAAATAAATGTTAGCATCAGACTTTTGTGAAAAAAGGAATAACTGTGACGGTCCCTGAAAAATACCGATCGTAAAGTTAGCGCAGCCGATGTTTCTTATACCATAGAGGAGAAAATCCTTGCTTCCAGGCAAAGACCGGCTATGCAGGGCATCTTTTGTTAGCTAAGGTGGTGTTTGGTATACCACAAAGGAGAAATCTTTGCGCGCGGCCGAAGGCCCAACTAAAAATTTCGGGACATTAAAGCAAAAAAAAATTCAAAAATTATTTATAATTTTTCCTATTCTTCCTAATTTGTGGCGTTGAAAATTTAAAAAAAACCATCCAGGATCGTTTTCAAAACGATCATTTTAAGCAGTTGTGTTGAATTTCCACCGATTTTAAACTCAACTTCTGAAGTGGAGTCTAAATATTTTTTCAAAAAACAGTTCAATTAAAATATATAATAAACAATTTAAAAGAATATACACTGGAAAACAGAGAAAAATTTATTATAAACCAATTTTTAAAGATACTAAAAACGATATTAACGTTTTCAAATCGTTTTGTTTTCAAAATCATACCTGAATATGAATATCTGTATAGAAAGCAACAACAAAATTATTAAATATATTTGAATTGTCTTTGGTTTTTGCTTTCACTAAAATTATTGGCACTGCGTTGCGTTTCCCACAATATGACCCTAAAATTCATGATTTTGAAATTCGATATTTTGAAATTCGGAATTTTGAAATTCGGGATTTTTAGATTGGGGCATATGACCCCAGCCCATGCAGTCTCGCCTTTCACTATTACATAATCTAGGGTACTCCTATTCTATAAAACATGTTTCGTTAGGATCCTTAAACTTTTCCCACTCATTCCAAGAAGATTCTTAATATTAGTAAAATTAAGATTTTGGCATTAAGACTGAAGACAACGTACTTTTCAACGTTAAATTGTACCACCTTAAGTGCAATTATTTCTACATTTTCGTTCCTGCTACAAAGAACCAGTGCTAAAAAGAAAAGACGCAAAAGCAAAGAATAAAATAAGTGAATTAAAAATTGCTTTACAATTCTTGTTCTCTTTGGAAAAAAAAACAAAATGTTCCTTAAAGCTGCAAGTTAAAGACGAAGGCATCCATTGTATGTATTCATAAATGACATTATAAAGTATGTATTTGTGTGTGCGTGTATGTGTAGAAGTGTTAAAGTATTGATGTAGTTTTGAACAAGGATGGCTAAAGTATGCATTATTATAATAAAACATTTTTAAATTCATTCAGTCATGCCATGAATAAGTCTGTGTGTATAGAAATACTTCTACTCGAATTTCTTTTAAATTCATATTTCTATTAAATTTTTCTTTGGCTTTCTTTCTTTACTCCTCTACTCTTTTTTTCTTAGTTTATTTTCGAACAATTGACAATTTACTTGCAAAAGTATTTAAGGTATTGTACAAGTGTGATTGAGAGCAGTATGTCGTTGTTGTATTTGTAGTGTTTGAAATTTTTAATAAATTTATGTACAATTATAGCTGCCTATTTGTCAGTCTATCTTCCTAAAAATCCGCCTGGCTTGTGTGTTTTTGAATACATGGAAATGAACAATGAAAAATTCAATTACAAATTCTTCGTTATATGTCCTTTTTTAATTTTCTTCAAAATGAGTACAAATTGTTTAGCAAAGGACTGTGAAATTCAATTTAGCTATTTGTACGTACTATAGAATTCTGTGTCTAATTGACATGTTCGTTAGCATTTATTTTGCAGTTGACAGGAAATAATGTTGAAATTAAAAACAAATATTCAGTTAATGAATTAATTAAGGGAAATTAGCAAAACACTCAATAGATATAAACGACCTATAAAATTTAAGTAAAATGCAAAATAAAAATAAATGTACATACATACATACAATTTTTATTACATTATTAGAAATAATTGAAATTTCCATTCAAGACTGGGCTTCCGTTATGAATTGTTTGCTTAAAGGAATAGGCATGGCAATAGGAAAACGACTGGAGAAGAAACTCTCTCAAAACAAAATAAAATGTTATCACTCAAAATTTTGTGTGTGTAAAATTACACCAACAAAGTAAACACATTTCTTTCTAAAACATTGAGAGACTTAAGGCCCAAATATAATATGCATGAGCTAGCTTAAGCTACTGTCAAACATTAATGAAAATGCATTTAAAAAAACAAAATCAAACACATCGGATTCCGTACAGGATGTTTTAGGTGTGTTTATTTACTTTACTAGCAGAAACTTGCAACGAGAGCATAAATTTAAAATTCAGTTTTTGGCGAAATTTTTTACGCGTTAATTTTTAGATATTTTTTAGTAAGTATGTTAACAAAAAGTTCGCCGATTTTAAATTTTTTTGTACGCTTAAAACAATGGCGATATAATTTTTTGAAAAAATTGTTTTTTTTTTTTGGTTAATAGACGAGTTTTTTCGAAAAAATTATTTTTTCGATTTGTTTACAGTTTTTTGTTATTTTTAAGGCTCCAAACCAATTTTTATGAATTTTCTCTTGTATCAAATAGCTCAGTTTTATAGAAATTTGCACGTTAAAGTCGATGGTGATATCAGTTTTTCGAAAATGGTGATATCAGTTTTTTTGAGCGGGTTTTAATCGATAAAAAAAATTATTATATAGGCATCGTTTTAAGCGTATCATGGATAGGATATATTTTAAAATTTGAGCACACCTTTTTTGAACACACCTGCTAAACTCGTCCAAAACCTCAAGGAAAACATTTTTTTTTGAAAAAACTGCTATCGCTTTTAGCGTACAATTTCACCTTGGAAAGGTAATTTAAAAAAAAATTAATCACCCGATTTTTTTACCTACTAAAAAAACCTTAAAAATATAAGTTAAGAAAAAGTTAGGAAATTGAAATTTGGGCGCCTAGAAAATGATTTTTTTGATATGTCGTAGTGGAACTTTTTTTGCTAATAGCAAAAGCTATCGAAAAAGCGATGGCACAATATCGATTGCTAAATCGACCCACTATAATGTATTAAATTTATGGTGTATGAGATGAATATTAAAAAATTTCCACACGGAACGGCAAACTGAGTATACCCTCATTCGCCAGTAGTGAAGAAAACTTATTAAATATGTTTGAACTGTTTTTGGTTTTTGCTCTCACTAAAATTTTTGGCACTGCGTTGCGTTTCGCACAACTTGACCCTAAAATTCATGATTTTTAAATTCGAACATCTTAAATTCGGGATTTTTAGTTTGGGGCATATGACCCCAGCACTTGCAGTCTCGCCTTTCATTATTACATAGTTTAGGGTAGTCCTATTCCATAGAACATGTTCCGTTAGGATCCTTAAACTTTTCCCACTCATTCCAAGAAGATTCTTAATATTAGTAAAATTAAGATTTTGGCATTAAGACTGAAGACAACGTACTTTTCAACGTTAAATTGTACCACCTTAAGTGCAATTATTTCTACATTTTCGTTCCTGCTACAAAGAACCAGAGCTTAAAAGAAAAGACGCAAAAGCAAAGAATAAAATAAGTGAATCAAAAATTGCTTTACAATTATTGTACTCCTTCGAAAAAAAAAACAAAATGTTCCTTAAAGCTGCAAGTTAAAGACGAAGGCATCCATTGTATGTATTCATAAATGAATACATTCCACACGGAATGGCAAACTGAGTATACCCTCATTCGCCAGTAGTGAAGAAAACTTTAAAGCTAAAGAAAACTTTAAAAGGATTATCTGTTTAAAAAAAAATTTAACACAAATGCTATTACAATGTATAAAAGAAATATTAAGAGCGGTTTTCACAATGCAATTTATTGAACGTATAGTAACATTTATATGAAAATCACTGAAAAAGAGACTGATTTTAATATAAATTTTGCTACACATTCAATTTATACACTGAAAACTCAAAAAAAAAGTTAAAAGTATACCCTCGAAAATGTATTAAATAATAAAAAGTAGTCGAATTTGCCATAACTTTTACAAACTTTTTATATAAACATTAGAACATGTTTATGTTAATTCATTATTAATATAATTTTCAGCAACTCAAAATATGAAATATTAACCTGACCTAAAACATTTTCCCCCGTATGAAAAGTTTATTAAGGAAAACTTTCATACGAAATTCGTTGTTGAAAACTTAATTAAAATAAAAATATTTTTTGTGAATGCAGAATTTTATATTCAAATTAGAAATTTTTATATTTATATTCAAATTTTTTTATTTGTTTTATTTTCAGAAAATCATCAATTAAGGTAAGTTTAAATTTGATATAACTGATTTAATAAAAATATATACCAGTTCTCGAGAATATACCATATTTTTTTATAAGCCATCCAGAGAAAAAAATCTATTTGGTTACAGACTACTTATTCAGTACCCATGTTCTGTAACTTTGGTGAGAACTTCTCGCATCGAAAACATGTGAAACAAAATATTCCCTCGTTTCTCGAAATGTGAGAAAAAAGTGTGGCTGTAACTCATGTCGAAAACTATCAAAAGAGAGAACGTCGTTACGTTATAAATGTCATTATATTCCACTCGCAGCCGATATGAAATTGGAGATGTAGAGAACGCCAGTCAAACATATCGTTGACGGCGACCAAATTTGACTAAAATTTTAAAATTTTCAACGAAGGCGGCGAAAAAACAACCGTCGGACCGTGCGACTTTAATGTCTATTCGTTACAAAATTGCTTTGAAAACATTCGTATATTTTTCAAAAATGTTAAAAGCAATATAATTAAACAATGAAAAAAATCTGCCAAGAACAAAATACTTATCTCTTCCGGGCTAAGAGTAATATTCATTGCATTTTGCATTTTTAATTTATTTTTTAGTGTTTAAATTTTTTCTCACCCCGTTTTTATGCGTGAGTTTATTTGACAGTTCAAGCGGGAACTTTCTCACAAAAATTTTACAGACACACTTCTTCAGTATATTGGCGAAAAATTTCCTTACGTGACAGTTATTACTCGCCAAAAATGTTACAGACGCTGTTAAGTGAGAAAAACCGCTGTTTGTTTCAATTATGGCATTTTTTGTTTCATTGCTCACATTTCAATCGAAATGTTTCTCGCCGCGGGAGTTACAGAACATGGGCACAGTATTATTGCAAGAAAATCACACATATTAGGGTAATTTTAGACATATCGCTATCTCAGCCGTATAATAATTGAATCAGTTCAGTAGATGTCTACTACAATCATGTAATAGTTGCTCGCAAATATGTACGATTAAGTCGTGACCATTCGTATATTTCAGATATAAAAATAACCGTTTAGTTTTAACTAACCCCTGAAATATTCCTTACACATTTTATGCCATATTTCGATGAATCTTTCTCTGTCTTGTGTTTGTTGTAACAACTTTTTTTATTTTCGTCTAGAGCAACAAAAATTAGAAAAAAAAAATAATCAAAATATTATTTAAATTAGATTCGCTTAGGGTTCATAACGCAACTCAACAAACTTCCATCTTCGAGTTGTATCTGTGGTCGCTTTATGTGACTTTTATTCCTTGCCATTGATATAATACAAATACGTGAACGAAATCTTTTTATAAAAATTGACTCTTATTCGACCTTTAAAATTTTTTTATTATTTAAGCTTGAAGTAGTCTCTTTTCTTTTTTTTTAATTAATTAAAAAATATGACATTTTGTTTCTTGAATTTTTTTAATGTTGTCAAATATTCAAGAAAAAATCCCTGAAGAACGCACACAACAGAGTCCCGAAATATTGGATTTAATCAGTGTTTAAAAAACTAGACTCCAAGTAGCTGTAGTAATCAAAAAATTCAAAATAGTCTAGTTAAAAAATGTAAAAAACTTGTAGTCGTTCATTTACTATTACTACCGCTACCATCACATTTTGATAGCAATAGTTTTAGTAGTAGCGCAAAAAGAAAATACTTGGAGCAGCTTAGTAAATTTTTTTTACTGCTCTCGCTACCTTTAAATTTTGGTAGCAGTAAAAGAAGTTTTATTTTTAAAATTTGTACTACTATCTGCTTTAGTAGTTATACAAAAAATAACATTTAGGTAGTTGTTTTATAACATTAAGCAGTTTTAGAATAACATTGAAATAGTATGTTTATAACATTGAAGCAGTCATAAGATAACATTATGGTAGCAGCAGAAGTAATAAAAACGTAAAATCTTCAGCAAAATAAAAACAAACGAATAGCACGTGTGTGTTAAAATCAGTGTTGCCAGAAATCTTTTGGCTCATGCCCCTTTAAAATCCCTTTAATTAAATTTATTAATTTTAATTGATTTACATATTCCTCCCTGCTTCTGTTTTAAATGCTTTTTACCACGAATTTTTTCTGTTTTTTATGTTTTTGTCTTTCTTTTTCTCGTTGACCTTTTTATAAGCACAACTTGAAGGAAAAATGTAAACATAGAGATTGTTCCTTAGTTGTTTAACAATTAGTATTGTGAAAAATGTACTTTGGACTTCAATAAGAATTCTTGACTAAAAGTATGAAAAACAGAAGTAAGGAGTAACATGTAAATCAATTAAAATAGATAATCATTCAAAAGACAAATTTCGATCTACCAATTTGGTTTGAAGATTGGTGTTTGGCTATTGACTGCCTGCTGCCTTCGATGGCGGGGAGTGTTAAAACGGCAAACCCCTTTGTGGAGATTGTGTCCGTGAAAACCTGGGTTCAATTCCCAGCTCAGTCAAGAATGAAAAATTATCAATAAATTTTAATTCATTTCATGTTGTAAAATTCCTTTCTTCATAAAAATAATTTAATGAAAATTTAATTTAATGAACTTTAGCCTGAATAAAATATTAAAAAAAATTGGATTAAAAACCATAAACTGTTCAATAAACTAACCACAATACTAATAATTAATAATTTTTAAAATGTTTTTATTTAATATGTTTTTTAGTATGGTAAAATGATATATAGAACTGGTATTAAGATAATTTTCACTAAATATAGCAGCGTTTTTAACATGTTAAAAACATATAAAATATTCCATTCAAAATATTTTCCCTACATTGTGGAATGAATGCTCATAAAATAAATATTAATAAGTATTAGTAAATATAACTTCTAACAATCGAAAATTTTCTGCACCAAAAATTTCAAAAAGTACTAACAACAATTGTAAAAGCGACGACCTGATAACACTGTTTATGAATAATTCAAACAACATCACATACGTACTTATTGTTGGTTTCTAGTTTTACTGATTATTTTCGTTTCTGACTACTTCAATGTTATTATATTACTACTTTAATGTTATTAACATACTACTTCTATGTAATTCTACTACTACCTCAATGTTAATAATCTACTACCTCCAAATTTTGTAGTCATAAAAAACAATACTCCAAATGTAGTAGTAGTTTTAAAACGAAAACCTCAATCAAACCAATAGAAAACAATTTCGTTTTTTTAACTGCTACTTAATTTTTGTTTTACTGCTGCTATTTTATTTTCTGGTTTTATTTTTGCATGTAGCAGTAGCTTTAAAAAAGGTAATACTACAAAACAAGACAACTGCTCTTTCTGACGCTACATATAATTGTTAAGAGTAATAGTTTTAGTAATAGTAAAAAATGTTTAGGTAATGTAGTTTTTTAAACACTGGATTTAATAAATTTAATTTTTTTTATAAAAAAAAAAGAAAAGAGACAACAAGCTTAAATAAAAGGATTAATAAAAAACTTTTTTTATTACATCTCAATTTCTAGACAACAGCCATATCCTAAATCACAGATTTATCGCAAATGTATTTATTAATTTACACATTTTTTCCTGTTTAAATCTAAAGGGCATGTTTTTGTAGACTGACTGGATTTCCTCATGTCCTGGGATTTAGGGGTATATCTAATAAGGATCCAACAACATTCTGGGAGCATAGCAAAATTCCATCTTCCCAAATAAATGCAGGGACATCCTGATGAAAGTATTCTCCATATTCTTCACTTACTGACTCAATATTTGGCAAAATAATATGATTTTTTGTTACCAAGGGAATTCTTTGTTATATCGATGGCTTGGTTTTTTTATATCGTTAAGAGTAGATGTAAAAGATGAATATGGAATTATTTTTTTTTTCTGTTTAGGCCTATCAAAGCGCGATCTTTCATTTTTCGTCACATATCTTTAGAAAATGTTGCTTAATTTTTTTTAAAAAAAAATTTTTATGTACATATAACTAATGTGCAATGCCGGTAAAATAATTTTTTCTGGCTCAACCAAACGTTCAATTAAACGTTTTTATGTCCCAATACTAGAAAGTGGCATGATGGCCAATCTTCTTAAATAAAATGATCTGAACGCGCTCGGTCATACCACTCACAAAGAAAGCAGCAATACTTTGTATAGCCTTACTGCAAGCCAGTTGACAAAGAAAATACTTCAATATCTGAACAAATTAGCCATTTATTTTCTCTTTAAAAAATTTTTTTAATACAACTTTCATAACATAATAAGTGGCTTTTAATATATGCGATAGGGAAGATGTCAATTTATTTTCATTATGCAATGCAACGGCTTTTAGGCTTCTTTTTGAGGATTCTATAAATATACGCCAAAACCTACTTTACTGCGATTTTTTTAGTTGTTCCCTTATATTTCTATAAAGTTTTAAGCAGCTGTACACATCGGTGGTTAGACCCATTCTCACACATGGATGATGTGTATGATGGGAGGCATTGCGACTGGTAAGTGGAAGGAACCGTTTATCTAAGGTTCAGAGGTGTGCTTCAATCGGCATGACAAGGGCCATGAGAAGCCCTCCTCAACCTGCCCTAAATGTTATTCTAAATCTTCTGCCTATTGAGCAGGATGTGATGCGAATGGCAGCCAGGATCGTTCTTAGACTAAGGGAGTTAGTACTGTTCAGAAGTTTCACACAGGGTCACTCGTGGATCTTGGGTGAGAATGGCGCTGATGTTTATTGCCTGGGCGCGCCTAGCTCCACGGATTATGTGGGTACTAGGGTCGATTCTGGGCGTATGCCGGGGATAATTGTTATCTAGGGAGAGCTGGTGGCTCAAAGATCAGGGGCAAGGGTGCGGGGTCTACATTGAGTATATCGATATCTGAAGATTATAGGCTTCCTGACGACTGCAGTGTTTTTCAGACGGAGGTTTTAGGGGCTTGAGGGCCGTGGAATTGGCTTAGGGCTCAGAGGTTACTATATATCTGTGGTCAAAAGCAATAACCGCCTAAGTCGATATATTTTTTTTGAAAAGGCACTTTATATTTATGCTTGCGTTTCTGAAAAAATTAATTGGTTTAGAACAAAAGTAATTCAGAATCAAAGATTCTTATCCTCACAATGTCAAGATAAAAAAATTATAACGAGAGTTGTATTTATTTCAGAAATATTTAACAAAAACAAATATAAACTCAATAATTTCTTAAGCCAACTTACGCGGTTATCGCTTGTGACCACAGATATATAGACAGTCTTGATGGGCTGTTATGTAAACTCATTACTAGTGGATGATTGTAGAAATGCTTTAGGAGAAATATAAGGAGAGTATGTGTTAAAGCTGTGCTGGGTACCGGGTCACTGCACCATCACCGGTAATGAGATGGCTGATGAGTGGGCGAGACTAGGCTCGGTGTTGGAGGATCCTGACACTCTAGAGGCGGTCAGGCCTCCAATAGGCTTTTTTGAAAGAATCAGGGAGCGGAAATAATCGGGTCTGGCGGAACCGAACAGACTGCCGGATATCGCACATGCTGTGGCCGGTGCTTAGGAAGTCCGAATCGGATACGCTGCTGGACTAGAGTAGGTCCTGCGTTAGGGCCATGATAGGTTTTATCACGGGTTTTATCATAGGCAAAATGCTGGTCAGGGTGGGGCCTGCCTCTTCGGATATGTACGGGTTGTGTGAGAACCCGGAGGAGCCGGAGACAATTGAGCACATTCTGTGTCAATGTTCGAGGCTGAAAAACAGCAGGCTGAGGTGGCTATGTAGTTGGTTGGAAGGCGAATCGGGAGGTCTCTCGACCTCCCGGCTGTGCAACATTCTTGCCCTATCACTTTTTATTTCTCCTATTCTTTTCTTATCAGTATACTATCACTAATTTAGGCGTCACCATGCGAAAAATTGGTCTCTGGGTGAGGGTGTGAATGCAACTTCGCACCGACTTTTCTACCTAACCTAACCAAAGCAGCACACCATAAAAGCCCACAAATTATAATCGATTTCTTACATTACGGTTGAAAAAAGCAAGCTAGCACTGTTTAATATAATCAGAAGTAGCTTTTTCGATTTTGATTAAAATCAAATGTGTGTACAAAATGTTTGTGTACATCCACAATGACAAATTATATGCGTTACTATCCGTCGCACAATTTTAATAGTGTTGTGAGGGTACAAGAATTGAAAAACTTGTGGCTTTGACTCGTGTGGCTTTTACTCGAATGTGGCTTTTACTCGAATTTAAAATAAAAAAATGTTAAGTTTTTATTCCCACTCTCACTGCTGTGTGTATTTTTCATTCCCTTGTTATTTTATGAGAGTATTTTTTATACCCCCTTCTGATTTGACTTCCACTATAGTGAAGCATTTGTTTTTGCTTCTAAACGATCACACAGAATTTGTTTGTGAAAACGATACTACTGTATAGGGTAAAAAATTCTCAATGATTCAAATAAAATTGTGCAAAACTCTGCTGTTAACACACCCGCGACATTTCAAAAACTATCTAAGAAACTAACGAATATATTATTTTAAATTTTCAATAATCCTTAATTTTCCCACTACTTGATTTTTTTAGTGAAAGGTAGTAGAAAAAAATAAAATGTAATACATATATACTTCCAGATATGATATCAAGAAAATTAGTTTAGTTATTTATTATAATTCAACCACACTCAGATATTTTGTAGTATTATATAATTTACGTAATATATAATTTACGATTTAATTTCTATTTGTTTTAAGAAAGTTTTTGTCGATTTGACAAAACTTTATTCAGATATTTAGTAAATTTTATTAAGCAAAATTTGATTTAAAGTTTTATGGTATTATATTTTATTAGAGCTAAACGTTTTTTAACGTTAGAATTTTGTACAAATATGTATGAATATATGTATTTTCATTTTATTAAATAGAACCCTTAATAAGCTAATTTGAATATTATTTGTTTATAAGATAAAATCTTTTATACATACATACATATATTTAAATAAAAAGTACATTGTTTTTTACGATATTTTGTTTAGTGTAGGTGTTGCTGGTACAAACAAATGCGTCCCCCATGACTTTCAAAAACAACAATATTTTATCGGTGTTCCATTTAAATGGCTCATACTCTGCTTATTTAAATACAAGTTAACCAACTGCAGAAACCCCCTAAACCTTGTGCCCTTTTAATTGAGTTGTCCCTTAAATTAAATTTTACAAACTATAAACTGTCACGTTACATGAACTGACTGAGTGAGTCATTGGCTTGCAACAGTACAGTACGTTGACATTAAGATTTATTTTTTTTTTTTTAACAAGTAGGAACCGATAAGTCTAGATATCCAAGGTTGTTACCAAACAAAGAACTTTTCTTACAAATAATAAAAATTTAATTTCCTTTCAATACAATTGTCGTCAACAAAGGAAATACATCAGAATATCCTTAATGATCTATTACTAAAAAATATTTAGTTTGTAGCTGTAAAAGTTTTTTTTTATTGTTTAGATTTTACGAGTTTTTTCTACATGTTGACCAACCGTGCATTTAAACAAAGGATGGTACACTAAATTTCTTCTTAATACCTGTTGTAAAATTGTTTCATTTTGCTTATAAAAGTGTACTTTTGTATGCTAAAAGGTACCACAACATATTTTTAATATCGGATTTTATGACCAGGGTAAGTTTTTTTACAAGTGTTTTGTTAGAAAATATATTTTTTTAGTTTTGCAAGAATTTTGGAAAAATGCATTTTTTGCATTTTTGCCGGTTAACAATCAGTTCCTAACAAAAATATTAGCAATATTCAGTGTTTACAGCAATTGGTCTTGTGAAAAAGGAAATTCAAAATATCGTAGTTTTATTAATGAAATCGATTTAAAACTTTGTATATTTCGTTGTTGGGGTTGACATAAGATTTTATTTTAAGAATAACTTATTTTTCATTAAAAATACGTTCCAGCTCACTGTGGTATTTTTAAGTCCGTATATAGTTGCTCGAAATATTTTAAATGATGGCGGCCATACCCGATTAAGAAGAGGAGATACCGCAAGACTTAAGTCCCAGTTAGCTGACAGTAAAAGTAATCTAACCGTAGAGTAAAAAAGTAAGAAAATCTATTTTCTACAAATTTAGAAGTTACGGTTAAGTTACATCTTACTACTAACTATAATCGCTCTAATTGCTTTACATACAACAAAATGAAGCAGCTGATTTGCAATGTTACGGTTACTGTCAGCTAATTGACGCTTTATTCGATCATAACCAGTGCTGCCACAACCAATAACATTTTTGTAACCAACATTTTTTAAAAAGTTACCAAATGTGAAAACATATAACCATATTAGAAATTTCTTTTGTTTATTGAGAAAAACATTGATATTTATTTTAAGTTGCATTGTAAGACAAAGGTTATTTGCTCTTAATAGAAAATATTAATTACAAATTATGAAAACAACATAAGAAATGTTAGTCTTGTACGTATTAAAGAAATGACGAGGAACTTATATAAAAAGTTTTTATTTATTTGAGACTTTTTTTTATAAGAAAATACAAACTTCAGTTTATTGACTGCCAGTTCATCGATTTCGAAATTTTATAATTTTGTTGCTGTTTTAAGTGTAATTTTCTATGCGAACGTTAACGTTCGAAATCGATGAACTGGCAGTCAATAAACTGAAGTTTGTATTTTTTTAGTTTTGCAAGAATTTTGGAAAAATGCATCTTTTGCAGCAAAAGTTAATAAATTGAATTTTTTTCAATAACAAAAAAGGAAAAATCAAGTTGTTTTCCGCTCTTTAACTATCAAAGGAAAGTCTGTAAAATATGGCAATTTTTTTAATCCTTTTGGCGATGGAAATTTACGTTTTGTTTTGGCGAAATGGATTTTTTTGCGAATATGTTCTTATTTACATACATCTTAAATGTTATAAAAATGGGCACAACTTGTTTCTCTTGTTTGTAAATTGTATTTAAAATGTTTTTATAATTGTGTTTATTACGTTTTAAAATTGTTGTTTTTGAAATATTTTGTAAATCATTATTTAATATTATGACGAATATAAACAAATTCGCATATCAGAACGTACATTCAATGGGCAAACAGTATATGAGTGACAGTCAAAGGTATTGTTTTATAAATTCAAAATATTGCCTAATCTAAAAAACATTAAATAAATATACAGAAAATAAATATATATAAAAAGTAAAATTTAAAACTTCCTAAATTCACGCAAATATATATCAATTTATTTTTCAAAAATCTTTAAAATTCCTATATGTGTTTAATATATTAAAATAAACTACTGAAAATAAAGCAAATTTAAACTACTTTTGTGTATTTTCTCAGTCATGTTCTGAAATCGATTCCGCGTGATATTATGCAATTTCTACTTTAAGTACCACATATCTTTACTACTATTAAAATAAGGAAAACTACGCTCATGTAAAAAAAAAATGTATTGAAAATCTCCATCGATTAAAACTTCATTTGATTCCAACTTCAGAACATGAGTGCTTCTGTAAACAAAAAAGTGAAACATGAATTAAAAAAAAAAATATTTTCTCTCTCTGGTTCTGCGGGTAAGTGCTTAGAAGTATTCTTAAATAAATAAATTTGTTGTCTCTGTAGCTTCTTCTCACTGTTATTTCACACTTAAACCAATTTAATTTCATGTAGAATCAAATTCAAATTCATGTTGTTTTAACTTGAAATAATTTTCATTCAACTTGAATCGTACTGTTATTTATTTATATAAATGTCAATTTGCTCCAACTTTACCGGAGTGTTAAATTAACATGAATTATAGTTATTTTAAAGGAAAACATTTTTTTTTTTCGCAAGTTATTATTAAATCATGTTAAAATAACAAGAAGTATCCATGAATCAAAATGCGCATCCTCGATATATTCGTTATTGACCCTGAGCTTGTAGAGATTGATTGTATTAAAAAAAGTTTTTATGAAAAAACATTTCGCTTTTCACTTTTTAAAACTTGGTAATAGAAATCTTTTCGAAACGTTTTTTATCAAACAAATATAAAAACATATCGCAACGGTTCCTCTTAGGGGGGGGGGGGAGGGGTAGTGAACTCAAAATTTTCAATAAAAGAAAACAAATGTTTTTAAGCTGTACTTTTATATCACAAAGAGAAACAAAATGGTTTTTTTTAAGGCATATGAAAAGAGAAAATTGTGTAAGTTCACAATTTTGCTAATAATAAGTTGACCTCCTTTAAAAAAAACCGGTGCGATATATCCTACAAAAACAAAAGTACTTTATTATAAACTAGTTTCCAAACCTATTGTTAGATATAGTATCGGACTTAAGTTGCTTTACACAAAACATTTGTATACTGTATTTAAAAACACTTTCTTTTTCAATGCTTGTGTTCATTACACTTTGAACTATTTCATAGTATGTATTAAACAGTTTATATCTGATATTAAAGAACCGACAAAAAAAAAATCTTAAAAAAAAACACCCAACCGACTTTTTTTTATGAACGTCATTTATATTGAAAAAATACTTTTATGAAAGTATCAAAAAAAAAAAAATTAATGAGTGAATGAATGTGTATTTATTTGAACCACTGATGATGTTGAATCCTTTTTATGCACCATAGTCTTTGCATGTGTGAGAGTGTATGTGATTGGTATGCCACATTTATATTAAATATTTTTGTTTAGTCAGGGTCGTACATTCACTTTGTGTTCTAGATTGCATCAAAAAAAAAAAAGAAGAAGAAACATTTCACAAAAAAAATTCAAACTCCAAACAATCACCTCAATTGACCCCATTGAAATAAATGTTGCAAAATGTTTTGCACCTTGAACTTTTTTCTATACACACATTAAGGGGACATTTCTGCTTCCCATTGGCTTCTTTTAGTATAAATTTTAATCGTACTTTACTGTTTTTACGCTTAAGCATTTATTATAAAATAATTTATATTTAATAATATACATATAAAATTTTTTTCATGGTAAATTGCATTTTTATTGGTTTCCTTAACGGATTTATATTGAACCTATAAAAGTGTTGAAGTTGCATTTAATGCATCCTATGAAGAAGGACAGCAATAAAGCGTAAACAGTGGGAGAATATTTATTTCACAGTATTATAGTTGAGTATGAAGTTGATATATGTAGAAGGAAATGATTATAAAGATGAAGCAAACATTTTTTTTATTTAAAAAAAAAAGTAAGTAATGAAAAGTGTCCATTTCGAAATGTACTAAAGACAATTTTATTGACTTTGTCATGAATTCCATTAAGGGACAAACATTTTAAACCAGATTATGTACATCAAAAAAAATTACTTAAGTTCTTATGAAATAAATAATAAAAAACATGGTAGCATTTTGCCTGACAAGCATAATCGATGTCACTTAAACAAATTAGTTAAAATTAACACACTTATGTCCCATTTTTAGGGTATTATTTAAATCTATATTTTTTAAATTTTTATATAATACCACATTTACACCTAGACAAAGTCTAGTACTTAAGAGATTTTGAGCGAAATCTTGTTCATTTCTACTAGATTTCCCATACAAAACAAAATCTAGTTCGTCACTAGATTTTGGCAAAATCTCACAAAATCTTGCAGTACTCAACGATACAACTATGAATTTCAATACAAAAAATACAGCTCTGAATAAGAAAAATCTGACAGTTTGACAAAATAAAAAAAATATATAAAAAGAGCGGGGAAAAATTAATTTGCGGCAAATAAATAATACACAAAAATAAGAATTTATGAAAAAGGATAAACCAATAATAAATAAAGGGTATGTAAATTATATTAATATAAACTGTGTAGCATAACAGTGACCTTAGTTTACAGAAAACGTACCTACAAAAAGTTAAAGCAGTGGAATTCCAACGAAGAGGCGCTTACTTATAATATTGTTTTTTAAGTTTTTATTTTTTTTGTTTTGTTTGTTTTGCAATAAAAATTTCACATTTAAAACTTTGCAATTTTATCTTTTATTTGTTCACCTTTTGGGTTATAGTCGTAAGTAAACTCCTCGACACTTGGGTGCTCTTTTTCCGTATCAATCGTCTTTTCCAAAGTATCATTTATTGCGGGTAGTACATGACACCTTATATTTAACAAATGCTGTTTTTTTACGCAACAATGTTAATTTCGATTGTATTTTTTAGATCTAGATGTAAAATATAATAAAATTTGTTTTTGGCTTTCCATTTTTGCTAATAAATATCAGTTTACAATACAATTTCTTTCCTTTTTCAATCAGCTGTTTATATTATGAAAACCAAATCCAACAATATGTCAAAAAGCACTAGTGTAAACGCCAAAAAATTTCTTTAAGATTTTAACTAAAATCTACTAGATTTTGTTTAGGTGTAAATGTAGTATAAACCTAAAGCCTCTAGTACACGGCATGTAAAAAACCACAGTTCTGACGTAATTTTGACGTCATCACACAACACGCAATGCTTATTGTGGCTTTTCATTGACGTCAGAACCACATGCGCATGTGGCTTTTTACATTCCGTGTACTAGAGGCTTAAGTCGTATTAAAAGTATGGTACCACTTCTTAATATAAAAAAAAATGTCATAGGAAAGTGTATTTATTGATAAGGTGGTCTCAAAAAACAGCAGACTGTTATTACTTTACCTGTTTTTGTATTATTATGATATTGGGACCACCTTGCTCAGTTATACACAATGGAAACTTCCTGCTTGGTAAATTAAGTTTTAATTAAGTGTTTAGTGAAGATCAGAATTTGGTATTTAAAACGATTATAAATATAGATGTGATTTAATATCAAACCTAAGAATTGGCCGTTACTGCCACTTTCGCCAAGTGCAGTTATAATTAACTATCACTACAACTGTCAAAAAAAAAGTTAGCTAGCAGTTACAGTAATAGTTAATTTTAACTGAACTTGGTAAAATTGGCCGTCAGAGGGTTATTTTATAAATCACTTCACATTGCTTTGAGAAATTTTTCATATCATTTTTTTATTAAGCAAAAAGGTGATGAAAGTATTTGAGAGGTTAAGGCCCGTTTTCACAACTTACAACTAAGTTAAAGGTAGGATTTTAATGGCCGTATAAAAAGTGTTCCATTATAAGAACTTCACTTCAACCTAAAGTGAGCTTTAAGTTAAAACATTGTTTATCCTACCTGGTAGGCTAAAGTAAAATTTTAATAATGGAACACTTTTTATACGATAAAATCCTACCTTTAATTTTCGGTAATTTGTGAAAACGGTCCTAAGTGTTTTTCAAAATCATGGGGTTAAAAAAAAGATGCAGTCTATAATCAGGCTTTGTATGTCGTATTTACTTGATTTTAGAATTACATATTTAATTTTTTGAAAATTAAGGGCATTATTTTGTATAAAAATATTTTTCAAATAAGGTGAAATGTTTTAGAAAATACCCGCCTAAGGGCCATTAATACAACTTGCCGATAGTTTTAATATAAATGTTATTGGGTAGATAGTTCGTTTTTTATTAGTTTATTTTTACTTTAAGCTAAATATGAACGATAAGCTTAAGGGAATACCATCTTACCTTTAACTTTTAACGCAAGATTTATACATTTATAGTTGCCATATTCACATCGAATTATGTTTAATCTTAACAAACAAACAAATGGTAAAAATATTATGTATTTGCTATAGTACGAGTATTAAGCTAAAAAGGCAAGTTTAAATAACAGGCCTAAGTCTTTTTCATTCCTAAAAAACAGTTCTTGTGTGGTGAAAATTTAAGTTAACAAAAGAAAATGTTTAATGTTATTTTCAGTGGTCTCATATATACCAAAACACCGGACACCGAAGGGACCATTGAAATGTGTCCATACTAGGGGTTTGTCCGGTCAAGAGAAAAATCAGTAAAATTTAGTTTACTAACAAAAACAATCATGCAGTAAAAGTATATTGATAGCTTCTGTATCACCTTGACATTTCACAGATTCTAGCCAAAGTTTCTTTCTATGCTAAGTTGTTGTTTCTTGCATCTTGAAGATTTAATTGTTCATTTTCTTCTGTAAAGTCATCAGAAATTTCTGAACTTCAGAAATATATTTTTCTAGTGGAAACCGTAAGTACAAATAAAGGTGATCTCTTAACTGGTAAATTATCATCGACATGATCTTATTAAGTTTTGCTTACACAGAAAAAAGTGTTTTATCAATTAAAAAAATGGTTTAAAAAGTATTTAAATGTAATTAATGTGATAATTGAATCCATTATTTTTTTTAGTTGAAAGAAAATAAAAAATTTATTTTGATTTAATTAATGTTTTAGTTGTTTTAAAATAAATTTTCATTTAAAATTTTAATTAAATAAAAAAAAATCTTAATTCACTTTTAGTTAAAAGAATTAATTAAACTTGTAGAATTGTTGCTGGGAATTGTCAATATTTATTTAAATAAATTAACACATTGTTAGAAATGTCAAAGTTTTTTGATCATTTTTTTAATTAAAATTAAAAATATAATTTTTTGAAAAAAAAATATTCAAAATTTTACAATTTTAAGTAATCAATATAATCATTTTGGTAATATGTAGGTGCAAAATCAACAAATTATTGGCTTGATATTTTGAATTTAGTATATATTTGGTGATTGGAGAAATTTAATAATTTTTTCTGTGAACTAACGCCTGCAAGACAACTTTTCTCAATTTCAGCAAGTAGGTTGAATTAGATCTCATCTTCATACTCAAAATCTGCATCAAATATTGTAGGACATCCCTGTCTGCCAGAAAACCCTGCCTTACGAAAACAGTTTTGAACTATTTCAGAAGTAGATTGTTCCGATAAACTTTTAGAAAAATTAACTGCATAGAAAAGGTTTATATGTTTTACTTAATCATGCGTTGTGTTTGAAATTTAATTGTTTGGTGATTAAAGGCCTCAAGTGTTAAACTGTGCAACATAGCGACACGTGTCACATCATACAATTACCAATTCATGCAATGCTGAGCGTACATGTTTGACAACGACTTATAAAGACACTGTCAAATAAATTTAAATTAAATCTGTGTATGATTTTTATAGTGATTTTGCATATATGAATATAGAAAATGATCATGTCAACACATGCAGCATTTGTTTTTAAATACATATATAAAATAGTGCATTTTAATCGTCTAAGTTGTATTTTATAGTGGGTCAAAGTTTTAATTTTTTGGTCGAAGGGAACATTATAATAAACGAAAAAAGAATTTTTAGTTACGGTTTGGGAGAATTCTTATTGTCAGAGTTATATTGTAAAATTTCATGAGGTTAATTTTTGTGAAAGATCTCTATATAAAAAAAGAGTCCTTTCAAAAAGGACATTTAAGGACTAAAATTATCTACGAAAAGTTTAGAGGGAAAATTTTAGTAGAGGTTAGGTACCATATGATCTAACCCTCTAGCTCCTCTCTTAATGGGTCAATTTGATCCTTTCTTCTAGAAAATCAAAAAAATCCTTCCAAAAAGTTCATTCTACGAACATTTTTAGAGCGTCCGCTTATGATAGAGTCCTGTGCGTTCAAGGGGGAGTGATTGGAATGCTTTTCTTATATGGCGGTGCTGGGACCGGCTAACAGTGTCCGTTCAAAGGGGGTGTCCGCATAATGTAAGTGTCCGTTATGGAAGAGTCTAATGTATATGTATATATATGTAAATATCGAATTTTTTGCACAAAATATACAAAGTTGCACAAATATAAATTGACCGCTATTTTTAAGATATCCCTCCCCTCGCTTTAATTTTGAATCTCAGCCACCGCGTAATATCTTAAGGTCCTTTATCAATAACCAGTTCAGGGCCTTTTGTTCTCCCGTCGCACAGTGGCGCCCGTAGAGCAAGCGAGGTTGCAAAAATCAAAATTTTCATGAGTGCCGACGAAGTTTTGAATAAACCCATGTTATAGGAAACTTTTCAACGATTTCAAATATGCCACTCTTAATAATATCACATTTTTAGTTTAGAAGATATAACCGTTCAAAGTTGACCGACTTTCGGTTTTCAAAAAAACACACAATTTGTTGCGATTTCAGGTGTAATATCACGAAAAATAGGTAACGAATCGCCTTATTTTTTATTTGTATTGATTGATGTATTTATTAAATGTATAATGATAAAAAAAAAATTAACTGTTTGCTTTGTGTTTCTCCTGGTAAATCACTATTTAAAAACTATCCGTTTTTTCACTATTTTTCAACTTTGACGGAAAATAAAAAAAAACTATATTTTTCTATATTTGCCATACGTGCAAAACCTGTTCTTTGATTATTTCTTTACATAATTCAAAAGGTTTTATCTGCCCGTACGTGCCCGTTTGGCTTCTAGAGGTAAAAAAGTTCAAAAAGACATGGTTGCAGAAATTGTATGGCGTCCATCCCTTATATGTTTTGACTGACAGTAGTTTGATCTAATAGTTTGAAAAAAACTACTCATTGAAATTAGCAGGTACGTACCTCACATAAGCAATACTTTGGCGTACAAATGGTCAGGAACAATATTGACTTATGGTCCCTACAGGTAGGCACAAATCTTATTTGGACACATGCATAATATCAAAATTGCATTATTTAGCCTAAATCCATATGTATGCAGGGAACAGGTAAATTTTTAGGCATGGTAGCATAAGCCTATATATTGCAAAATAAGCATAATGCCTGGATTAGTCTACGCCTGAAAGTTGGCGCAACAATTACTGAAACCATTAAACAATTTAAGTACTGAAAACATGGCGTTGAACAATTTAAAATTATTTGAACTGTTTAGAAAGTCAACCACACCAAAGTTTTTCACGGAAGTGAAAATTCTTCCTGAGAAGTTGACATTGATCAGCAAATGGGGCTGCGATGGATCATCCGGACAAAGCGTTTATAAGCAAAGGATATCTTTCGATGACGCTACAATATCGGACGGAAATATGTTTATGGCATCTGTTGTTCCTTTGCGGCTAAAATCGGATGATTCCCTACACTGGAAAAATCCACGTCCGTCATCAGTGCATTATTGCCGACCAATAATGTTTCAGTTTGCAAGGGAATCGGCAGAACTCATAAGGACTACGGTGAAGGACATTGAAGAACAAATAAGCAAGATTAAGCCTACAAAGCTGCAAATTGGAGAAGGAAAATATATTGAATGCAATTACGAGTTCCACCTGACCATGGTTGACGGAAAAGTCGTAAACGAACTGACAGGAACAACCTCAACAATGTCATGCCCGATTTGCAAAAAGAGTCAGAAGAACTTTTTTCAATTCAATTCAATTTATTTCATATATAATATGTTACATCTCAATTTTATATAATTAGTTGTAAAGAGTTTAAGATTAGTATCTTTTTCTGCTTAATTATAATATATTTCAATTAGTTATCATAGACAGAATTATATTGGAGGTAAAAATTTAGCAAAAACCTATCTAAACCCCTTTTTTCGTATTATTTTTATATTTTTTTTATCGATTTTATATTATTATTTGTCAGAAGAACTTTGGTAATTTAAACGATTCTACAAATGAGGAGAATTACGAATATGGAATGTCACCATTGCACGCAAGGATAAGGTGTATGGAATTCTTGCTAAAACTGGCATATACCCTACCACAAGAGGAGGAAAACTTCGATGAAAATACATCAATAAAGGATAAGGAAAAGATCAGAAAGAAGCAAATACAGGATGGTTTTTTTGAAACAAGTTGGACTAAAAGTAGACTGTCCCAAGCACGGATACGGTAACTCTAACGATGGAAACACTTCTAGGAGATTTTTTGAAAATGATGAGGCAGTAACTAGAATCATTGGAATTGACAATCAAATCGTGAAAAGATTGGGAACGATCTTGGATGTTTTAAACTGCAAAGAAAATGTCAATTCTACAAAATATGGAGAATATGCGTCGAAAACTGCATCTCTTTTAGCAGAAATGTATCCACAGAAGAAGTTGACCCCGACCGTCCATAAAATATTGGCGCATGGCAAAGATATAATTGAGTACCAGCCTTTGCCAATTGGAGAGCTTTCTGAAGAAGCACAGGAGTCTCTTAACAAATTTTATAAAAAATATAGATTGCAGAACACATTCAAAGCATCAAGGGTAAGGCAAAATAAGGACCTCTTCAACATGTTGGCAGCATCTTCCGATCCACTTATTTCTTCCCTGCGGCATGTGAAGTCACGAATAGAGTTACAAAATAATTATAGTTTAGAAATTGTTAGTCTTTTAGATATACCTTCTCTTACGAATTGTGATGAATATTTTACAGAAAATTGAAAAAATAAATTTAAAAAAATAAATAATTTTTTTTTTTAATTTGTTGGGTAATAATTTAAAACATAAAACCCTTAAGAAAAAAAAATAAAAACAATCTAAAAATGTAAAAATAATTTTTTTTAGTTACCATAAAATTGATTTTTCTACTAATTTTAACTTTGATAACCCATAAGTAGGCCCCTACAAAGCGTAGCACCCTTTCCAAACGCTCATTTCATAGGCTGAACAGTTATCTATCATATGCTGTTTAAACTGTTCAATTATCTTATTCGGTTCAAAAGATATGATTTTTGCAACGAAAAAACTCAAATGGCGCCACTGTGCGTCGTCCCAGATAGAACTCTGGTTAACCACAATCTTTTGGATTTCTGTTAGTTTTAAGCCCTTATAAGTTCGCTGTGTTGGATACATCTGCATATAACCCTTGCGTGTGCAACGCCAAAGGTAGGTGCTCCAGGAGGATGTCTCTCTTTAAAAGCATTATAGTTAATTCAAAAGCAATTAAATTGGGTGACACGTAAACTTTAGCTGCAAGACATCGAAATCCAATATTAAATTTCTTTCTTAGCGCTATAAAAATTAATATGTTTATCTTTACGTTGCGAGTATGAATAATAAATCTATAGAAGAAATCGAAAACGCAAACCGGGGAATTCAATATGGAACTGACGAGCGAATTAAATGCCAGAGCAAAATATGCATTGCGCTTGGATATTATCTATTTAACATTATCTAATAGATAATGTTATATACTAATTTAGTTGAATTTAAAAATTATTTTAATGTGCATAAGAAATCTCCATGATGATCACACACTAAAATAAATATTTAAAGTTAACCAAATTATTATAACACGTTAATTTTTAAAGAGAATAACTTTTATTTTTGTTCGAAAAAATCAGATATTTTTCTTCAAAAAAATAAAAACCAAAATAAATAACAGTTATTTGTTATTTTTAATCGAAAAAATAAAAATCAAAATTTTAAAAATCAATATATTGTATCATAGAAAAGTTCATAAGGATCAATATGGTATACTTGAATCAGTTTTCCGACATTTGCTTCTATATGCTTTTTTTGGTTTAAAATTTCAAGATAACTGTTATTTTCGGTCCTTAGTTTAAAGAGAGTGATCACCGAAAAGTGCGCAGAATATGCTTTCACACACTATGGAAACTAATTACATATAAATTTTTGAAATTTAATCCTTATTCGGGTAGAAATAATTTTATATATGAATTTAAATTTTTAATTATTATGGGGATTAATGGATTAACATAGGCAACTATTTACGGGCACGCAGGGCGTAAGTTTTTGTCAGACATTATTTTATTTTTATTTATTTATTTTATTTATTATTTCAATACATTGGAAGCCTTAAAGGCCAATTATATGTACATGTATTGTTTGATTAATATCTATGTTATGTATATGTATGACAAAGATTTTGACTATGAGCTAGAATTATGTTGAGATACAATGTAACTTAAAACTACCTTACAAAAAAGAAAAATACGTAAGTACTATATAAGTGGCTCCCCAACCACACAAGCTAGGTTTATGGGGAAGTGCCACTCCTCTGAAAACAGACGCAGAATATTAGCCGCCAAATACGAACCGACGGCTTCTAACGGGAGAAAAAGGGTCCAATAAACTCAACGGACACAATCTCTAGTTCTTTTGGAAAAGGAATAGTGAAAGAATTTTTTGTCTGGTAATCCATGTACTGTAAATTATAAAATTTTAATTTAAATTCTTAAACTTTCCATTTTTTTTTTATTTGTAAGTAAGTAGTTTTACAAAAAATATCACATAAATTTGAAAATTAGCCATCATCATCCCATGATAAAAAAAAAATAAAACAGTTTGAAAAAACACTTGAATAATAAAACTGTTGCTTACAATAAAGAAATGGCCTCCAACAACAGAAAACCTCGCATTTGCGATAAGAATCAAAAACATTGATGCACAACTAAAAACATGTTCCCAACAAACACAAAAAAACAAACAACAACGAAAAAAATAAAATCATTACACACTTATCCCTTCACCTCCCACTCACTCCCAACATACAAACTCCCACATACTTGCACAACAAAACGCCACTCTGCTTATTCTCTACTGATTAAAATAACTAACAAACTGCAGCAGAAAAAAGGCAGAGTTGTCAGATATGGCAATTTTAAATCTTATTTGGCGAGGATAATTTGCGTTTTTCACATTGTGGATCTTTTTTTAGATATAAAAAACGGTCAATTTGTGAAACGCATATTTTTAATTTATATGGAAAAATTTAGAAACACAGGTAAAGATTTGTTATTGAGATTAAAAAAATTTTAAAATGCTATAATTGTATAACCGTATTTAATTTTTAAAATGCTAAAATGACTACCAACTTTATTTCTACAAGAACAACTACTGGTTCCAAAAATATGTATGCTGTAGCAATAGCAATATAATTAAAATATTTTGTAGTTACCTAATTTCAGGGCTGTGGAGTCGGAGTCGGAGCTGAAGAGTCGGAGTTGAGGTTTTTGTACCGGAGTCGGAGTCGCAGTACCCAAAAACTCGCGACTCCGACTCCAAAATGTTTCGGCATAAAAAATTTAAAAAAATTTCTAATATTTTCCAATATAAAAATTCTTCGAAATTGGCGATGCAATATTTTGCAGATCAATATGAATAAGTAGATTTTAATTTATTTTATGAGAAATAGTTGATTCAAGTACTTTACTATTTAAGTATATTTAGGTATATTTTTTATACGTGTGGGAAAAAGTCTAAATTACATTAGCAAAACTTAAGGCACAACCATAATATGCATGAGGCCGCTTAAATCAACTTAAGCCATTGTGCAAATACATATAAAACATATGTGACCAATTATAATGTACTTAATGAAACTTTTCGTTAAGTTTCGTCAAATGTCATTTGCTTAAGCAAAGTGCCAAACTGAACGCACATTCCGTACAATTGAAATGGATAAAGAAAAACCGGAATATAGAAAGAGAGGAATTTTACATATTTTAATTTTGTATCCATTTTTTATTAAAAAGTACAACAATCACTAATGTTTTTGTTTTTAAAACGTTGCTGGCAAATTCAATAAAACATAAAAAAATCAATATTTTCAACATTGTACAGAATAAGTGTTGCTATAGCGCATAAATACTAGTATGTATTAAAAAAATTGTGACGTAAAATTATTTCTCTTTTGTGTAGAAACATCCTTATCGGCCTGCCTTTAATTCCTACCATAACACTCATGTTTTTCTTATGCACATTAAGCGGAGATTCCCATAATTCGTTTAGTAAAGATGTTTCCACACAAAAGAGAAATAATTTTACGTCTCATTCATTTCGCATCACGGTTATTGTAGGAGTCGGAGTCGCACTTAAAAAATTTCAGCGTTTGGAGTCGGAGTCGGAGTTAGTACTTTTTTCGGACGACTCCACAGCCCTGCCTAATTTGTATTATTATTGCTGAACGATAAAACAATAAAACAAAAGAACAATAAAAATACAACCAGAACTACCAAGGGAGCAGTAGTTTTAAAATTAACTATCTGTGTGTAGAACGCGACTCGCTCATAATAACGAATTTTGGGTTTTAGATTGCGACTGTTAACGATTTTTATTAAAAAACGTAGCGGCTGTCAATTAATTTTGGTTTGTATACAACGGTTTGCCTCATTATAAATGTCAAAAAAAAAATGTCGAACTATACTCGTTTTTGGAAATAATTAATTATACAAAAAAAAGTAAAGCTTTATATTAAAAAAGTAATTGTTTTATCAATTTTTCGTATTAAAATAACTAATATCAAACTCACTTAAACATTAGAAAAGGTTACCCCACTTAAGTTTATTAAATAAACAAATTTTGTTTTTTAACACTTTTTAAAACGAAAATTATAAAATATTCAACAACTTTGTTTTGTTTTTAACTTATTCATTTATTAATGACGTGCTTAACTCCCAATCTTTATTTATGATTAAAAAACTGAAATTTATTGTTGTGGGAAAGCTAGTTTCTATGCGCATTTCGCTGGTTGCTTAGGCCAGCTCGTCAGGAAACTTTTTCCAAAGACTTTAAAAAAGCTAAAAATATTATACAAATAAGACCACAAAGTGAATAAGAGTTTTAAACACTCAGGTCTTACCTACAACAATATCAAAGCTTCAACAAAGCCACAACAATAAACAGTGAATTTTTTCTTTCTTACATTCCCCTTGTTTAGTTTATTTGTATGTTTTTATGCTCGAAAATAGTGCTGCCGTTCTTTTAACCTTAAATGTCATTTCGTATTGAGGAATGTAAACAAAAAATATTTTGTAACACTGCAGCCACAAGATCAAGTTGTTCTTGATAGTCTTTTACATATAGAGTTTGTCAAAATTTCCAAAAATTGGGAGCTGTGACGTAGGCTGCACGCAATTTTGAAGCAATTTACTTTCAAGATGTCATCAAGAGAACAATTTATAAAGACAAACGAAAAATGTTCTCTCCAAACTTGAAATCAGCTGTTTTCTTGAACGTAAATTGATACACTCACTTGAAAGAGAATTTTAAAGGCAAGTTCGCTTAAATTTTTAAAAGTATGAGTGTATTGGTAAAAAAGTGTGAGTGTATTAAAACTTGAAAAACAAAACTTGATCGTGTAACCCTCAAGTAAGATGTTGGAAACAGTACGATCTCATATATATTTGACACGTACAAGAATTAACGTAACCCACGTTGCCACATGCAAGTAATTACATGCAAGTAGTATATACAGCGTTACCGTTGTGATACTTAATTATCAATTTGACCCTTTTTCGACACACTTGATACCTTTTATGACAATTTTTTAAATTGCCCGTTTATATAATTTCAAATAATTTCATGCCAAATGCTTTGTTCACACCTATTAAATATTTGACGTCCTACGGGAAAACTAGTTTTATTTAAAAACAATTTGCTTCTGCAAAACCTTTGCTGGATCAAACATCATCTAATAGCCAATTTACATTACAACGAAATCTAGTACTTTCGAGATTTCGAGCCAAGTCTAGTTGTTTTTGGCTAGATTTCCCGTACAAAACAAAATCTACTCCGTGACTAGATTTTGACGAAATCTATTCGAAACCTAGTAGTACTTATTGAAGCAACTATGTTTTTCCCCATATAGCACTAAAAACTACTTCCCTGCACAAGAAAAATATGACTTTTTAACAAAAAACACAACAAAAACAATAATAGCTGTTTGTTAAAATTGTTAAAAAATTCAAAAATTTTGTAAAATAATAAAAAGAAATGCAAATGACAAATAATATTGATAAAATAAATGAAGTTAATTATAAAGAAAATTTAATACAAATTTTTAAATGCCTATTTCTTTATATAATATAGTATGTGTTACACAAAAAAATTTCAGTCGGCGGTTTTTGTTGTGAAAACCAAATCTCGCTAATGTCAAACAAGTATAATGTAAACGAACTAGATTTGGAGGAAGATTTCAAATGAAATCTACTAGATTTCGATGTAATGTAAATGCCCTATAACAGTTTCTAAATTAAATTATACAACTATCTTCTTACGAATAAAGTTAAGTAAATTGTTAAAAATATGATCAATTAATTTCGCCCAACACGACGAATTTTTCAGTAAAATTTCGCTGAGTAAATTCGTCGTATGAAGCACAATAACGACGAATTACAAGCAGCTTTTATAATTGAGAAATTTGATTGCTGTTTGTGCAAAGAGAAAGAAATAGTGTGACCATATTAAAAAAAATAATGCTTAAAAGTTAAAACATAATCACAAACACAACTAAAAGCTATTTTTTAGCAAAATACTTTGTATATATATTTTAAATGTTATACAATAAAAAGAAAAACCATTATTAAAGTAAAAAAGTAACTTTATTTACTATAATACATATAAACCAAAACCAAACACGGTCACCTGGTACTGATTTGCTTGTCGTTCGCCGGCGTATGAAATAGAAATAAATCTATTGCAACGACGCCGATGACGAATTTCGCCGGACGCTAATATTGTGTATATTTTCATATACACCAATATGTTTTATTTTTGGCGACGAATTTTCGAGGCCAAAAATTCGTCGCTTGTCCCAGTTGTGTTCCTAGCATTAAGGAGCTAAAACAAAATTTGAAATTATATTAAAATCTTTTGTAAATATGTACAAAATTTCTCATTTTAAAAATCGTCAAATTATGAGTATAAATTGCCCAATCATCAGTAGTTTTTGTGTTCCAAAATCGTCAAAATGACTATTAATCGTCAAATCTGGCAGCCGCGCTTGCTTCCTTTGTAAGTTTATGTGAGTGAGTGTGTAAAACCGTGTGCGTGAAAGTGTAAATACAGTTATGTTTATTTTATTTTACTGTTCTTTTTTTATTGTCTTAGAGTTAACACAGTGTTTTTGTGCTTGTGAAAAAAACCAAGGCCCCAAAATGTTTATAAGTAAAGTAAATAAGAAATGTTCATGTAATAGCGCGATTATTATGATGTGGACTGGTGAAAAATGAGAATTTACATATCTGAAACAGTGGTTTGAAGAACAATTGTGTACGACAAATAGTTGTTGAAAGTATATAAAATGAAATCGTCATTTTATCAGCAAACAAAAACTTAAAATGTTCAATCACTCTTAAATTTTAATAGTCCCAAAATTGTAATTTTTGATTTTGTAATTTTGATTTTTTTTCTATATATTTATATTCAGATTTTAACGTTTTTTTTTTTAAATATTCAAGCTTTATAGTTTTTGACTTGGTAGACTTTAAATATTAATTTTAATTATTAATTATAAATATTATAGGAGGATCGCAACAATTAAGTTTATTCATTACTAACCAAAGCTTAAGGTGATTCAAAAACATTTAGTTAAAAATATATGCACATACGTATGTATGTATGCACCTGCATTGGTTAAAGCAAAAGTATGTTAAATATTTAATAAAAGGCCTTACCTTAATGCTTTATTAATTTTAATTTAACTTAAAAAAAGTATAAGAACGAGTATGCATGAATTTGAAAAATGTTTAAAATAATTTAAAGAATTTACTTTAATTTTCTGGGCAATAAATAAAACCTAAAAAAATAATGGTAAAATAGAAATATTTCAATAGAATCCAGAAAATAAAAATCAAGAAGCAGTATAAAAACTGCGTTCCCTGATTAAGTCAGACTTAGGACTCCAGACTTAGAATGTATTGCCTTTGCCATTTCGTCTGTAATACATGAAATTATTAATAGGAAATTCTGTAAGTATATACATAATTGGTGTATATTTTGTATGAATCATTGATTCTTAGGCTCTTATCATGTAATTCGCAGCGCAACGCAAAAGAATAACACTGAAAGCACAAACAATGTCATAAATATTTTGTAATTTTATTGTTTCTTTCTATTTAAATTTGGCGCCTACGATGCAGTGCTGCATTTTATAATATTTTTTTTCCAAATTTTGCTAAAAAATTATTTTTTTGCCAAAAAACTATTATGTTTTTAAACGACTGCGCATATTAAAAAATGTTTAAACTTTTTTAAAGTAAGTTTTATTGCGGTATTTCGGTTTTTTAATTTTTAGTTTGTTCAATAAACTAAACCGATTTTGAGTTACGCGGATATATGTTGTCCAACCTACTCCATTTTCGAATTCAGCGTACCCGAAGTGTATTAAAACGCTAGGTGTTAAATTCTAGAACAGTGTTATTTTTGCGAATTAAACAAAATGTATTTCACATTGTATATTTAGTGGTATTCCGGTTTAACGATTACTCACTTTAACGAATACGCGAATGCCTAAATCGTTCTCATTGAGTGCCTATCTTGTGTAACGAATAAACCAATAGCAATAAAACAATATTCTTGGGCAGATAACGTGGCGTGTTTTATTAGATATAATCAATAAAACGAACATTATAATGTTAATAATTATTAATTAAATTTAAGTAAGTATGACCTACTCTATACTCCTTGTTACGATAGAATTAATATAACAAACTTAACTGTGTCAAAATTATAAATAGAGATTAGTTTAGTTAGTATACCCAAGCGATTACCGTTTATATGTATATAAATTCGAACAGATTTCTTTTTCAGTATTTGGTAATTAATAAACACATTTGTCAACTCTGACATAAAAATATTTTAAAATACGGGTACATTCAAATATAATTAATTAATTTATAACACTAGCTGTTAAGACCTGGCGCTGCGCGGTGTCAAACCATTATGGGCTTTAATATACATATACCCCCGTATTCATAAAAAATATTTTAGGTTTATAGCAGGTTTAAGAAACAGGTTTTCTATGAAAATTTGTTTAATAAACATTATATTAATCAAAAATATTGTTTATGAATTTGGGGGCTAGTCTTTAAATCATTTTCTAACTTTAAACACTTTGTAAAAATATTATAGCAAAAAATATCAATTATTTGGACAATTTTACGAATTTTGTTAATAACTTGACCCCAGCGATATCTACCGGGTTTAGTGTATTTCAGCCAAATCGTACCATAATTAAAATAAATTAAAATATTGGCTTCAGTTGCGTTGTCAAATGGAAATAAAAATTTATATTTATTAGGTAAACCAAATTTGTTCAGTTCCCATTTTGACAGATCGGCAACCGAAAAATACAAATAATTAACACAAAAAAATGTAAATAAATGAATATGATATAAAACAAGAAATATGATTAGTTCCATTTAGTTATATTTTCGATAACCAAGAAAAAGGAGCAGTGTTGCCAATCCGTGTGTAATTATACATATTATGTGCAGTTTCTACTTGCATGTGTAATTGTTTCATATGTAATCTGTGTGTAATTTTACTTACTGTTCTATTTTTCATTCATTTCTGACAGCAAAGTTTTTCTTTTCAAACTTTTTTTGAACAACAAATTTTTAAAATAAACGGTCAAAATCTGTGGTTTAAAAATGCTTTAGTCTTTAAAAGTACTAACACAGAAAAAAGTGTTTTATCAATTAAAAAAATGGTTTAAAAAGTATTTAAATTTAATTAATCAATTAATTTTTTAGTTAAAGGAAATTAAAAATTTAATTTTGATTTAATTAGTTGTTTTGAAATAAATTTTCATTTAAAATTTTAATTAAATGACAAAAAGTCTTAATTGACTTTTTTCCTTTAAAATAAAATAATTTAAACATGTAGAATCGTTGTTGGGAATTGTCAATATTTAAAAATTAACACATTGTTTGAAATGGCAAAGTTTTTTGATAATTTTTTTAATTAAAATTAAAAATATAATTTATTGGAAAAAAATATTCACAATTTTACAATTTTTAGTAATCAATATAATCATTTTGGTAATATGTAGGTGCAAATCAACAACTTGTTTGCTTGATATCATGAATTTGGTATAAATTTGTTGATTGGAGAAAATTATTAATTTTTCAAGGTTTCAATTATTTTGAACGATTCTTAAGGAAGCTATAGCAAAAGAACTGTTTGCTTATTTCTTTCAGTGTGGTATAATATTTCTGATAAAAGCTTGAGTTGACTTCCGATCCGTGGCGCTTGGAGAATTCAGGAATAAAAACTTAAAAAAAAACTAAAACAGAACATAAGTGGCGATTTTATAAGAATTAAAATATAAACTTAATAAATAAACTTAAGTACGTTTTCCTTATTGCCGCAAAAATATTTGTGCAATTTATTTTAAGACTATCGACTCGGCAATATAGGATACCCATAAGTCAATAAATTTTTTTCCATTAACTAGAACAATTTTTCAGCGTATATTAAGAAATTATGTTAATTGAGCTTGAACATAAACATTGTTTACTGTTCTTCTGCCTACGTTATTGCTTATGTTTGAGACGTGCCGTTCAAAATTTATTCTTTCCTTCCAGAACACAATTTATTTGCCTATTTTTTGGTATAAATAAACATTTAATTACAAACAAAAATTAACGAAATATTGTTTGTAAAAGCAATTTTTTTCGTTTTGTATGTGTAATTTTGCTTTAAATGTGTAATTTGGGACACAGTCATGTGTAATTTTCAAATTCTTAATTGTCAACACTGAGAAGGAGTGACAGTGGCGTGGCATCTGTTGGGCGTTACTTGAGAGACAATGCTAATCCCTTAGAATCACTGTCTTTACTTATAAATAAATTGTGTTACTTTAGGGCATATTTTTGTCGATCTCTAAACCTGTGACTTATTTAGCACAGAAAAAATTCTCCAAATTCTTTCACCAAGAATTAATCAAAAATAAAATCTGTTTAAATTAAAAATGTAATCAATTCATTTAAGCGTTTAATTAATACTTTAAATTTGCTTACTGGTATTAATTTAGTTAATTTGTTTATTAATATCACAAATCTTTTAATTGAAATAAATTTGTATTCTTTTCTGTGAGTACAGACTATAAAGACTGAACACAAATTTATCGGAAAACAGCAATGCTTTCACTGTTAAAAATTTTAAATATAAACGTTGATTCAATTTCATTTGTTGGACTAGTAAGTCAAATTGTCGTCCATTGGTAATTCTATCCATTTTGTTAACCAAAATAAGAAATATGTAATAAAATGTCCCAAATTAAACAAAAAACGTACTAATTTTTAGCTTTTGGGGTATTTTACTGAGAAAATCTGCACAGCAACCAAAACTTTACGGTTGCCAATATTTAATATTTTGCAACTAAAATCGCCATCAGTTGCCATGTGTAATATATTTTCAGCAGCTGGCTCTCAACTGAACTAAAATCAGGTTGACTTACATAATCGACCCATAAATGTTTTGACATTTATGCATTTGTAAAGAGCACCTATTATGCATCAAAAAAAGTTTAAAAAAAATTAGTTTTATGTATAAACCATATTTTATACATATTATTATGTAAACAAGTGTGTAGTTAGTAGGGTATTTATTTAATCGGGCTTTTGCTTTAATCGGTTAATAGCTCGATTAATTAACCGAGGTTAATATTGCAATTGATCGGTTAACCGATTAATAAATTTTTTTTTTTATAAAATAAGCAATTTCAGTAAATAAAAATGCATAAATTTTTTATTATTTGGAGTTAACATAATAAACATCCCAGCGGGAAAACTCAGAAGACCGTCGTTCTTATTGAAGGCCTGCCTAAAAATTTTTTTTATTCAATTACCCATTAGATTTAACTGATAAAGAAGGCCTCATAGAAGGCATCGGCCTTTTTGTATAAAGGATAAGATACACATTCCACACTCGCTTCTATGAGAAGGAAGAAGAGAAGGAGTAGCATTTTTTTTTTTTTTTTTTTTTTTTGCCAAAGCAAAAGTAAAAGAATTATTTTTTTCTATCCAGTTGCCATTATTATGTACCTGCCAAAGAAGCGAGGGCGGAAGGCCTACTTCGCAATGACAACGTGTGTAAAAAAGATATGAGTATGGAATGAAGCGAGCAGGCCTTGTACATCCAAAAGAAGGAGTACAGAGGCCTTCTAGAATTTATTTCGACTCCTTCTTTTTCCCTCTGCGATAACAGTTCAAACATATCAATTGAAACATAACAATTTTTGAACTAAAACTAGCAAACAAAATATTAATTCATAAATATGTAATACATATTTTTTACTTCATACATAAATATTATGTAGTAATTAAAAAATAACTGTAAGATAATTTTATTTGTTATTTCAATAGTTTAAGGAGACCTTAAAAAGAATCTTTTAGAAAAATAATTTGGTTTAAATGTTTAGGATTTAATCGATTTTTTTCTTTCACTTCATTTATTGTTTATGTTGGAGAAATCGAAAGCAATCCATAATACAGAATATCTAATTTCTCAGTCCTGTTCCTGTATTTCTCTAAACGTATAAAATCTTCCATTATGCCATTAGAGTCCTGTTTTAACATTTTTAAATTTTTAACTCTTCTAATTGTTTCGGTTTATTCTGTTAAAAGATTGATATTAGAAGAAACACATACATATCAAAAGTACGTCAAACAAAAAGCTGTTGACAGCAAACACCTATTTAAAATGAAGACCACTGAACAACTTCTTGGTTTGTATGAAACAATATTTTCTAAACTCATACCTTTTGTATATGAGACGAAACAAATAATTAAAAACCCAAAAAAAAATGTTATAATATAAGATTTTCTTTGTTGTGCTTAATTCCCTTTTTTAATAATTGATAAAAAAATAATACTTAAATTTATTGTTGGAGGATAGAAACAGCCTCCAACAATAAATTTCAGTATTTTTTTATCAATTATTAAAAAAGGAAATTAAGCACAACAAACAAAATCTTTTAATAAATGATAGTATTCCCAAAAACAACTTTGATAATATATTATAATACTGCAAAAAAAATTTAAAATTTTGTTACATCGGCTAATCGACTGAAATTAACCGGTTTAATCGATAATCGAAAAATCCAATTTTTATTAACCGATCAGTTATTCGGGTAGAAATTAATATTGAATAATGAATACCCTAGTAGTAAGTTAGTGGAAACAAAATCAAAATACTTTTCAAACATAGTTATTAAAAATTTTTTTTGGAAGCAAATAAAATAAAATCAAGTAAAAGTGTTTAATATTTTTCTGTACCGAAAACTATATCGTTACCTAAAACGCAAAAGGCCCTATCTAACATTTAATCTAATTGTTTCAAATATCAGTTTATAATGAATCTTTCATCTATTTTTCTTGTAAAACAGTTGTTTTGACAATTAACAATGTGGCATATTGTGCAAACTGTTAGGCATGCCTTTTTTTGTAGCTAGGACCGTTTGTTTATTGTTAATAAAATCGCTTACTTTGGTCGAAATTGCGATTGCAGAATTGCTTGTGGACATTTATGTGGATGATTATATTTATCTAAGAATTATTTATAGTTTTAATTTTAAGTTATCTTGTAAATTAAAGTTTTATGTCGTATTCGTTATGAACTCCACTGTATGGAAATTTCTAGTAATTGTAATTGTAGACTTTAGACTTAGATGTATAACAGCTATTTTTAAACAATTCGAATAGATATTTCTGGAACCGACTAGAATGGTTCTTGAAACTACTAGAATGATTGTGAACTATAAATACAGGCTCACTCATAAATGTTTAGTTTAGTTTGATTGTAGACATTAAACGGTTCAGTTCGATACTTACAATAGTGCATAAATTTTGTGAACATAATAATTAATTTCAATAAAGTTTGTTTAGTTGAATAGGTGTGTGTACATATTTATTTTGATTCGCAATTAAAAGAACTCAAAGGTTAATTATAAAGGGAATGAACCTAAACATGTTTTTTAAAGTAAAAACGTAAAAATTTTGAAATCAAAATCAATGAGTAGATGTTCATCAGATTTTTAATTTTTGGTTAGTTAGAGCCTTTTGCTTTTCACCATAATATGAAAAAGTCAATTGTTCCGTCATATAGTATCGGCGCTATGTTGTCAAAATACGCAAAATGAAATAATGGGTCGGTCTCGCTGATTTTTAACATGTTTGAGCTTAATTTTGTCAACCCAGCTCGTGTTGTGTAGACCGTATCGTCTCAAAACCCTTAACTCGGGAGGATACTTGTATGGGGGCCAGGTGAAATGAAGGGCTGTTTTGGCTCATTTTAAATATTTTATATGCTTTATATTTACGGAATATCTAAGTCTATTTTGGTCCTTCAAGTTCATATGATATGGGGGCTATTGTGAAAAACCATTATTTTGAAAAGAAAAAAGTATCAAGTTACTTGTCTTAAAATCGGTCATTTATATCTAATTTTGTTAATTGTCAGTACAAAGAATTCTGCTAGGTTAACCTTAAATAAAGTTTATAGATCATAAGGAGCTTTAAAAAAAGTATGGGTTTAACGGTAAAAATAAGAGGCAGTCAGACAGACAGACGAACATCGTTAATCCACTTCGCTACTCATAAGGACCCAGAGTATAAATATTTACATACTTTTTAAGCGTAAGATTAATTTCTACAATAAACTACAAACGGAATGACAAACCAACACCCTTTCGATCTGTGGTGAGATGTTTAAAAATATATTTAAATTTAGCGTTGAAAATTTATTTCTTTATGAATAAAAGTAAAAAAAGAAGTAATGTACTTTACGAACTTTTCAATTTAACGAATCGGCCTGGCATTATATCACTCGTTAAACCGTTAAACAACTGTATTTTAAAATTGAACCCGCAACCACTAGATTAATAGTTAAGGTAGGTTTAGATCTCAAAATTAACATAAATTTTGTTAACTTTTTTTGCGTAACAAAACACACTGTATTAGTAATAAATACACATTTTTATGTATATACTCGTATTTGTTATGTTATTGTATTTAGCCAGCCATTCGCACCACAATCGTCAGTCTGTCACACTTACAAGCACAAGTAGTGCTACGTTAAAAAAGAAGAGGAAAAAGTAGAAGAAGTGTAGGTACGAATAATCGTGTGAGATATGTAAAGCGTTAGAAAATACAACACAACAAGGTCACTGGAAAAATCGTTAAAATGGAGACGACGACAACGACGAAAATTCCTTTAAAGTATACACACACAGAAAAATTTAAGAATTTTTTTTTTATTTTGTTAATTTTTTTTTATTCGCCCCATACATATTTACAAAATAATTTTGAAATTAAAAAAAAACTGAAAATTCAAATACGTACATACATTTATGATGAAATTCATACAAGATTTAGTAAATTTATTTTTTCTAAACTTACCAAAAATCTCAAAAACTGTTTGCTTTAAAGTCTTACATTTTCACTAAATCTTTTTAAATGGATGCTGTTTTTTTTTTTTATTTTTCGCACAATATTTATTATAATTTTTTTTAATTTAACACAAAAATGTATTTATTTTAACTATATTTTGTTATGAATAATGTAATTTATTCTAATTTTATTTTTAATTTGTGTGTATTTTTTGCTTATATGCATGTGTATGTGCATATACTATATATGTGTGTGTTAAGAACTCCCTGATATAATTTTTCTTTCTTTTCTTTAGCCTATACCAGCTATTTATACAAAAAACTTTTTTCTAATTCACTTTTCCGTTTAAACGTCTCAACACTTCAAAGTCTTAACAGCAACTGTTAAAGTTTTTCCTTGTTTAGCTTATAGGACTTGTATGAAAATTTCCAAATTTTCCAAAACTTTTAAGTTTTGGCAAGTTCGTTAAAAGCTTTTTTCAATTGGCTTTTTGTTACGAATTCCTGGATATGGAAGTCATCCAGCACTTGTTTGATTTCGTTTATTCGTAGTGCGCAAGTTTTGTTTTGATTTCCGGCTTTTTCCAGCCGGGTTGTTTACAAACAATTCATCCTTGTTTTGTTTACAACATGTGCTGTGTGACATTATGCGCAGGCTTTAGAAAGTAATTCATAAACAGTTTAATACAAAGAAATTCAAAGTGTTTTATTTATCAATGAAAGCTTGAGTAAGTTTATTAAAAAGTGATAACGGTTTTTGTATTTTTGATTTATAGAAGCTTTTGTTCATTAAAAAAAGCTTACGATTTTAAGTGAACTCCTCTTGTTATTGTCAGCTAATAAAATTCTCCATTACAATGTTATTCAAAATATTGGCTAAGTCATAAATAATTCCTTCCCATTTTTAGACTCATTTTTCGAGAGAAAAACAGCAATTTTTTTTTTTTGCAAATTCTGAATTAATCAAAACAAATAAAATTCTGAAATAGGACTTAATTGATTTGAAAACACGACGGTGTTCGGGAAAGCGAATACGTGGGAAATTAAAATTTTAAAAGATCATTAAAATATTCCTTTTTATATTCTTCATATTTTTTGTACCCATTCGAAGCATTTGAACATGTTCGAATACTACAAGAATACGTAGGCTTCCTGCAACACTATTTCTAATCTCCCATAAAAACACTTAAGTTGGATCAAAATTCTCTTTTTTTTCTGTGTACTCAAAACGTTATATTAGGTGCGTTTGAGTACTTTTACAGTAAAATGCAGTAAATGAGTAAACTTAAAAATTTGCTCCCACGAAAAGCTGTTGTCCAAAAAAGTACGCGAACGCAAAATTTGTAAAAATTCGTAAGATACAGGCAACAGCTGATGGCAAATAAATGAAGTGTTGAAAAATGTTTACACTTTTGACTACTTAACTCGTTTTCTTATCGGTACTCGATTAAATACTTTTTATAACACGAATATTTTTGGAAAATACAAACAAATTATTTTATGTAATCTTTCATATTTGTTTGTTTTTTATTTTATTTGAATTTGCTAATTTTTGTCCGGCTAAATTTGATCAATGGTACACGAATACTTTTTTTACTGTTGATAACTTTAAAAACAAGGGCTATTCTAAGTACCCGAGTACTTGACACTTTTACAACTCCAAAAAATTAACATAACAAAACAAAGTCTTAAAAGTTGGCATTTAGCCATATAAATTCTTCACAAACAAGTTTATTTAATTAATATTTATTAATTTTTTGGTTTTATTTTAGTTTTATTTCAACTTTTCTTTTTTTAAACAATTTTTTCACAATTTGTATGCCTTTTGTTTGTTTACCTTTTGAAACATATGGTTTTTTTGTTTTACTAAATTTTACTGCAAACATTTCTGCAGTAAAAATTTGTAAGTACACAGTCAAGAACTGTCACTTTACGCTCTCAATTTGTGTTCTCATTAACTGTATTTCTTGTACGCGAACGCAATTTAGTAAAATGCAGTAAAGTTCAGTAAAAAATAGTAAAAACTTTTGTGTTCTCGAACGCAGCTATCGTTGACAAATATTCCAACAATATTAATGCAAACTAGTATGACTCTAGAAATTTAAACAGAAAGCATTTCCCCTAAAATCGATCACAAATTAAAAGAAGTATGTAAAAGATATTTTGCATACCGATATAAGATTCGATTTAATTTCTTCTTTTTTTTTAAGAAAACGCACAGTTTACTTGTCTTGAGGGAAAAAAACACCTTGAACTTCTAATAAAATTATTATTATTAAAATTACTAATAACAATTATCGCTTTTCACCCTTTGTATTAAGTGTACAACTCTGCTTTATTAATACGATTTTATATTACAAAGTGTGAGTGTTTTTTTCGTATGTATTGTAAATTAATGAATTTGCTGAGTAAGAGAAAGAGACAGATAGAGTTTCGTCCGCGGCTTTTTTCTGGTTCATTAAAGCTCGATTCACCCATGCGTTCCGAACAATATTTTTGTCCGGACAATATTTTTATACCCTCCACCACCATGAATGAGGGTATACTAAGTTTGTCGTTCCGTGTGAAACTTTTTTATAATACATCTAAGACCCCATAAAGTATATATATTCTGGCTCCTTGAGTAATTCTAAGTCGATTTAGCCATGTCCGTCTGTCTGTCCGTCTGTCCCTCTGTCCGTCTGTCCGTCTGTTGAAAACACGCTCACTTTCGAAAAAAGCAAAAGAAAAGAACAAACTTGGTCTCAAATTGCTTGTAATTATCCTAAGCAGTCTGGGATTGAAATCCAGCAACATCGGTTTAGTAGGATCAGAACTATGAATCAAAATGTGGAACCACTACCCAAAAAAATTGATAATTTTGATACAAAAACAATCATAAATGGTGGAATAATGCACGGAATGACATAAAATTTTGCAAGAATTCGCTTTATACGACTGCAAATCATACTGTTAAATTTCGTGAAGATCGGTCCATAATTTACCATAGGCCCCATATAAACCCTTCTCGCGGAAAACAGTTTAGTACGCCTAAAACCGCAATAAATAAAGCTAGCATACTTAAATTTGGTACGTCACAGTTTTATAATACCGCAAATCACACTGTAAATTTTTCGGTCCATAATTTACACTAGGTCCCATATAAACCCTACTACCGGAAAACAGTTTAGTACGCCTAAAACCGTAATAAATAACGCTATCATATTAAAATTTGGTACGTCACAGTTTTATAAGACCAGAAATCACACCGTAAAATTTTTTGAAGATCAGTCCACAATTTACACTAGGTCCCATATAAACTGAAACTGAAGAAATCAGTCTTCAGAATTTTGGGATGATTGGTTCATAATTTACCAATACAAAAAAAAGGTCCAATACAAATAACGCTCCTAAAAATGATTTTAGTTCGGCTAAAACTTTTACGAATCATGATATTTTACTCAAGCCAGTTCAAAGTTCTAACAAGAAACGCATAAAATTTTCTTATTGTCGGTCAATAATTTAATTCAGGTCTAAACCGCAACTAATTTTAATGCTAATGCTCGTTTTTGTGAAGAGTAGTTTATAATATATATGTATGTATTTATCATATAGAGCCCACTCCTGTCGGTGGAGGGTATCAAAGATTCGGCACAGCCGAATATAGCACTCTAACTTGTTTAATATTGAGTTTGACGTCTTTCTTTTGAGAGAGAGAGAGAAATTTTGTTCGGAAAGTTTTTTCTTGAATTGGTTTAATTTTAATTCTTGTTCGGAACAAAATGAACTGAGATGCCATTTTTTTTTTTTTTTTAATTTGTACTTAAAAATTGAATTAAGCTGCCAAATTATTTAATGTGTTGTATTTTTATTATTACCATTTTTTTATGCTCAATAATTAATAATTATATTCCTATTATTTCGACCTTTTTTCAGTTAAATATTATATTTCAATATATTTTTATTAAGCCTTAGGTCACTCTTTTATAAAAAACAATTTAAATATTATTTATTTTTCGATATTTCGATTTCCGTTGGAAATCTTCTTCAGGAAATTTTTAAAATAATATAAAATTAAAAAATTATTTTTGCCAATAAATGGAAAAATAACAATAATTAGGTAAAAAATAAATACCTATAATTAAAAATAACAATATCACTTTCCTTTTTTTATCTATTTTATTTAAACCACGCTTAGAAAACAATTCAATATAAGTATTTTTACCATTGCTTACACATCGTTAACTAACACGCAAAAGGCCCTATCTAACATTTTGAAAATTTTACAGGAGAAGCAAAAAACTATTTAAAATGGTAAATTGATAAATTGCCTTAGACTGTATATAATAATAATTTTTCTTCTATTTTTCTTGTTAAACCTTCCAGTGGTTTTGACAAATAGCAATGTTGAATATAATGCAAGCTGTTAGTTATATCTATTAGCGTTTTCCGTATAATATTTTGTAGATAGGGCTTTTTGTTTTTTCAGTTAGGACCTCCAACTACTCTTAACAAAACTCCAGTTTTTACTGATGTTATATTTTTTTTTTTTTTTTTTAGAAAATTTGATATTCCAGAAATTTCAAATGAACGATGCGGTCCAAGGCGAATTCATTCCAGGTAATCTCGGTAGTACAGCAAGTACAACTCGTACAAAAACCACAAGGAATTTCTTTTTTTTAAATCATTGTCAATGTCAAAAACCGAAACAAATCAAGACAGAAACAAAGATAATAAACAACATTTATTTTTGGTACTCTGTGGCATTTACACATGAAAGTAGTTTCTTGAAAGTCGCAATACACTTACACTTTTTCACTAACACATTTACATCTTTCTACTTTCAGTCCAACTTTCAGCTAGCTTTCAATGAAAATTTCAAGAAAGCGATTTCATAAAAGTAACTGATAATAACTAAGCAGTGTTGCCAATTGAAATTGTTTTTTTTTCGTTTGAATTTTAATATATTTTTTAAGCTAAATATTAAGAACACAATGGTTTTAATTAAAATTTATAAATATCATGAAAACTAATAAAAATAAATATTATTTTAAACGAATGCCTGAAGTTCGGCGTGAATAATTGGCTCGGTAACTCTGAAACTTGAAATAAGCCAAACAATAAAAGAAGAAGAAGAGAAATTTTTGATAGAAGTTTACCCTTTGACGACATTTTGAAAATGAAATTTCACTTTCATGTAAATTTTCATGAAAGTTTATTATTTTTCTGTGAAATTTGTGTTGATAATACGTATACAGAATTTTCATGAAAGTACTTTCAAGTGAAAATGCAGCGGTACATGTTGATCAACATTTGTAATTACATATTTTGAAGCATAGTATGCAACTTTTGAAGCATAGTATACAACTAGCAGGGCTGTTAAATGAGGTTTTAAATTTTGTACCAACTTCCAAAAAAACATGCACTTTTTGGACTTTCCCGGTAAACATTTTTTTTAATTTATTAAAACAACAAAAAAAGTACATAAAAATTAAATTGTACACAAAAAAAACAAAACTTAACATTAACATAAATTATATGTATGAATAAAATAGGGTACATAAAAGTGTTATAAATATATAAGATCAGGCACTTATGTATTTGTTTAGTTAATAAACTATTTGGAATTTTTACATCACAGCAGCATTAATTTGTCGATCTTAAGCAATCCTTTGTTTGTATGAGTCTTGATAATTTTGGCACATGTAGCCTGTTACTTTCCTTAGCTTTTATTATATTTTGAAAAGAAAAACTCTTTCCACATTTGCAGACGAATGTGGAATGGATAAAATTCCAGCAACGACACTAGAAATGTGAGGAAACATACGGACTTTCAGCTCAGTTTGTAAATAAGCTACTGGATATGAAAAATTTATTTCGCATATATTTCTTAGGTTAAGTAGTACTTCTATATTAAAAAAAAACCACAATACTAATGTTTTGCTTTTAGTGTCATCGTCTGTGGTAAAAAGGAAACAAGAGTAGTAACACAGGTTTTGACTAATGTTGCCCCGTCTGTGGGTACCATAAGTCCCCTTTTACAATGTGTCAAGTGAAACTTCGTCTGTCTGCCTTTCACTTGCCACAATGTAAAAGGGGACTTAGTCTATACACCACAATACTAGTCGCATTTTTAAGCGCCCATTCCATTAACGATTTGTTGTACAACATAAATGCAATGAAAAGAACTCAATAATTTGTTTGCTATACTAAAAATTAAAAAAGGGGGAGCTATGGCAAATTTTTAAATTGTACCAAATGAGTCACGGTAGTACCACGGTACTTTAGAAGGTCAAAATGTACCAAAAAAAATACAATTTAACCAACTTTAACATCCCTGGCAACTAGTATACAGACTAGAGAGAGCGTTCTCAATTTTTTAGTTTACCCCTCACACATATCGGTTCTGTGTGAATTCAACACACATAAAAACAACAAAACCAAAACAAAATTTGAAATTTTTCTATTTAAAATTTTTCACAATATAACACTTTTTGTTTAGTTTTATAACACAAACACATAATTAATAATTTTTTCAAACACAATTTGCTTATTTGCTTTTGCAAAATGTTTTTATTTTTCACAATCTAAAAATGTTTAAATTTTCTACCTTGCTACTTCTCCATCCCGCTCGTTCTCAAACGGAAAAAGACATGATTTCAAAAAAAGGGAAAAAATCATCGTGAAAATTGGGTATTAATATTATTAAAGCCAGCAGAGTAGTATTTTGTGGTAAAAAAAAAACATATTTGAAATCTTAAATTTTTTAAATATTTTCCGATATTGCAGAATAAAAATTAAGCAAACATTGTTTTTAAAAGTTTATAAATGCAGCCAGCATTAAATAAATTGAAAATTAATTGAACTAAGAAAATTTTATTTAAAAAAAATTGTTGCCACATTCTATACGATTTTATGTTTAGTGGTGCAGATAGTTTTATACACCAATACATTTGAAAAAAATCTTACTAAAACAAACATGAGTTATCACTGACATCTGAGCTATGTACCTTTACATGGGGGGTTATTGGGTATATGGATTCGAAGGAAATTATTTACGACTTTGAACAATGTGTATTTTGCACTACGATTTTCTCATTATTTGATTAAAATGAACGGAAGTTTTTTATACTTTATCGCAACCGAAAAATTCCTTTCAAAACAGCTTCCAGATATTTTTTTTAGGATTTTTGCTAAGAAAAAAATTGCCAAATGTAATTTTTATATAAGAAACTGCCATGTTCTGAAAATGAAATCAAATGAAGTTTTATCGATGGAGATTTTCAATTATTTTTTTTTAAATGAGCGTAGTTTTTCTGATTTTAAGAGTAGTAAAGATAAGTGGTACTTAAAGTAGAAAGTGCATATATCACGCGAAATCGATTTCAGAAAATGACTGAAAGAGTACACAAAAGTAGATTTGGTGTTTCTAAAACCTTGAATATAAGGAAAATGTTCTAAGTTTGCACTATTTCCAGTAGTATATTTTAATATATCGATATACATATAGGCATTTCAAAGATTTTTCAAAAATAAATTGATGTAAAATCTATAATTTGAGAACTTACGGAATTTACTATAAGAAAATATATAATAATTTGGCAATATTTTTAATTAATAAAAAAACCCTTGAACGGCAACATTTTCCTCCATTGAATTAACTTTTTGAAATCCAATTTGTTTATATTCGTTGTAATATTATACAATGATTCACAAAATATTTCAAATTGAAAAATTTTGAAGCAGTAATAATTACAATTATAATTTTAAAAATACAATTTACAAACAAGAGAAAAAAGTTATACCCATTTTAATAATATTTAAGATTAAATTCACAATGCATTTCGCATATCGCCAACAGTTTCCAATTTCGCCAAGACAATTACCATATCGCCAAACGTAAATTTTCATCTACGAAAGAATTGAAAAATCGTCATATTTCACAACCCAGTCACTGACAGTTAAAAAGCGGAAAATAATTACATTTTTTGTTATTTATAAATAATTGTGAAGTACAATTTTCGCTTATTGTAAAGGATATATTCAAAAAAATTCAATTTATTAACTTATGAATTTTTTATGCAATTTGACGGGTTTAATGTGCGGTTTTCACAACACAAGTAATTAAACGTGTAGTTAAATTTATATGAAAAATAATCAAAAAACTGAGTGCTTTTCATATAAATTTTACTACACGTTCAGTCACTTGTGTTGTGAAGACAGAACAAAACTCTTACAAAACAAAAAATTTTTTTCACGAAAAAGGTCTCAAATAAATAAAACCTTCTAATTTAAGTTTCTCCTTATTATTTAATATGTACAAGAACTACATTTCTTGTTTTGTTTTCTTAATTTGTAATTAATATTTTCTATTAAGAGCAAATAACCTTTGTCTTACAATGCAACTTAAAATAAATTTTCATGTTTTTCTCAATTAACAAAAGGAATTTCTAATTTGGTTAAATTTTTTCACATTTGGTAACTTTTTCAAAAATTTTGGTTGTAAAAATTGCATTAGTCGTGGCAGCACTGATACTATGGCTCTAATATTGAATCGAAGTTGTATTAAAAATCCAAAAAAAATTGTTTAAGTTGTTTGCCGAAATGTACCTCTGTACACTGGTTTGGTTCGGTCTACCATATTTTATTAACCACCAAGGGAAAAGAAAACCCAAAGTTATTTATTGAATCATAGTTCAACATATTTTTTACTTTAGTTAGGTATTAACGATTGTAGTTTTTGCGAAATTCCATTCCTTTATGCTTTTTGGCAGCTGAAAATTCTAAAATACATGAAATATCTGGTAACAGTCATTTTTATTCTGTCAAATATCCTGGAACTCATAGTATGGTGACTTAGCTGAATTGGAGACGGAATGGACCCTGGTATAATAATCTCAAAATTATTTTTTCTGAAATTGCACATTTGCGATTTTTTCAAGTCTAAGATAATTATTTAGTTGTCATCGAGTACGATAACTAAGCATTAACTCGGATTAATATTGAAAATTTTTTTATTATATAAATTTTATTTAAAATATCACTAAATTTATTTTGCACACCTTTTATTTTTAAGAAAATTTCTTGGAATATTGTTAAACAAATATTTATAAATGTACAATATGTATGTATATACAACGATTTAACTGTAACCGACTTAAAATTAAACTTAAACAGCCTTTTTAACAAACAAATAATTCTGAGGTTCAAATATTATTTCGTAAATCTCTGACAGTTTTTAAATAAGACCTTATATGGATAATAAATGCACATTAACCAATTACAGGAAATCGTTTAAATACCCAGCTAGCATATGCTACTTTTTAGACGATCATGTTTAATATACAACTTAAAAGAATCTTCTGATCATTATCTGACGAGTTACAATAACAAAAACATCTAATTTTTTTATTTTTTACTTTTTTTATAAATTTTCTGACCCGCTCGTTTTTTAATCTTGGATTGAACCTTTTGCGGCTCTCTGTATGAGCTACCTAAATAAGAGTGTTTTTTTAAACATGAAAATTATATTGTCAATTCAATTTCAATAAAACAAATGGACCTAAGGATCTGCCGAATAAGATTTTCCAACCGGGTGGAGTTAAATTCGCGATCTAATGATTTGTTTCGTATAAAATTGTATGAAAATGAGAAGAGTTGACATGAAAAATGCGCTTCATGTTTTATCTAGTTAGCTCAGTTATGTGGCTGAGCATTTCACGAGTTGTACGAGAATCCCTATATGAGTCTCGAATTCCTAACATGCTTTCTGAAAGACTCGTTAGATAATCTTTACACACATCGCAAGCGATTCCTTCTATAATTAATATAAGCGTCTTTCGCTTATATTAATTGTGTAACAGTTTCTCCCGTGCGATTAAAAAATGCGCTCGTCGACGATCAAAAATGCTTTTCGTGAGATTCCCAGGAGACTCTTATACGATTGAAAATGCTAGCTGGGTAGTTTAAGGAAAATTAAAATAAGTATGTATTACAACAAAATAAAATTGTTTAAAAAACTAAAATAAATGCAACATTACAGCCTTTTAAGATGTACTGACAAAATAACTCCACAGACATTAGATATAGATGGAACAAATCAGTTCAATAAAAACAAGGCGGGATTTTCCAGGTATTTTTTCCACACGTTTGAGAAACTGGCCATGGTGACCCCATCAATGACACGATGATCGGCGCACCAACTGACATTCATAATGTAGGCTTTAACAATTTCGTCTTTTTCATTGTAACGGGGAACAGCCTAAAATATACAAAAAATTTTCATCAGTTTTTTTTAAATCTGATTTCAAGTATAAAACTAGTACCTTGGTACGGCCCATGGCACCAATGGACACTTGAGGAGCCATTATACAGGGATGGGTATAGGTACCACCAATAACACCAATATTGGATAGAGAGAATGTTCCATCAGCAAAATCTTGTGGGGTCAAGGCAGCTTTGCGCCCTCTTTCGATTAAATCATTAAGATCTTGGGCAATTTCAATAATGTTTTTGTTTTGAACATTTTTAACATTAGGCACCACTAAACCTTTTGGTGTGTCAATGGCAACGCTCATATTGTGGGCACTTTTATATATAATCGATTCGGTTTCCAGATCTAAAGAACTGTTTAAAATGGGATATTTAGAAAGAGCAATTGAGGCGGCCTTAATGCAGAAAGGCATGAACGTCAATTTGGGTACACCATTTTCTTTGGCTACATCCTTCAATTGATTACGGAATGCCATCAGATTAGTCATATCAATTTCATCGCTATAAGCAAAGTGTGGAATTTTCTAAAAAAAAAAAATTCCGTATTAAAAAATGTAAATGTATCACTTAATAATCGAGCTTACCAAAGATTCAGTCATTGATTTCAACATAGCTTTACGAATGCCCTTCAAAGGTTCTACACGATCAGCGGTTGTCGGAGCACCGGCATTACCAAAACCAGCACCACCAGCCTTAGCAGCAATGGAAGGATGTGGTATATTAGTGCCTGGTGGTACCATGCCCAAATATTCCAAAACATCACCCTTTAAAACACGACCATTTCTGCCAGTTGGTTCCACTTTAGACAAATCCACTTTGTTTTCCTTAGCAATACGACGTACAGCGGGAGTAGCCAATGTTATACTACGATTTACTTCTTCATCTGTCGCCTGATATGATTTAGCTTGCACTTTACCTTCAGTCATTTTAACGGTGGCTTGTTCTTTCTCATCTTCAGAGTCTGAGCTATCTGAATCTCCTTCTTCATCATCAACTTCAAAATCTAACAAAGTCTTGCCAACCAAAGCAACATCATCGACATTGTGATGCAACTTCAAAATTTTACCATCATAGCGACTGGTAATAGTTACGGATGCTTTATCTGATTGCACTTCACAAAGATTATCGAATTGCTGGACCGTGTCTCCAACTTTAACGTACCTTGAGGTGAATGAAATAAAAGTTAGTTTAAACAATAACTAAAAATATGTTGATTTAAATTTACCATTCTTTAACAGTAACTTCACGTATGCCTTCACCAATATCACTTAATTGGAATGATACGACCTTTTCCAAACAAGGAGTCAAATGAAGAGCGCGAAATTGAGAAGTGGTGGCAACCTAGAAATAAGATCAGTAGTCATAGGCTTTTAATATCATATTAGATTCTAATAAAATATTTGAATTTTTGTTTTTACAATAATTCAAAGCAATATCGTTATTTTTCTGATTTTAAATCCTAATTTTTGTGAAGCTACTAGATATTTACAAAGTCACTCTCTCTACCTCTTTACTAGTATAATCAAATATGACGAAAACATACATAAAACTGCCTCTCGGATCTAGAGTCGTTTTAGATTTTTTAGATAGTGTTCCTATTCCAACCGATTAATCGGGAAGTAATAAATCGGTAGCCGATTAACGGATAACCGAATGAATACCCTAGTATGGACTCCATCGTACCGAAACCGTTAATTCTGGAGGGCACTTGAATGGCGGGCAGGTGAAATAATGTCTTATTTTAAACATTAAATGCTCCTTATGTTTAAGAAATATATGGGCCAAATTTGGTCCATTTCGCTTATACGGTATGGGCGCTATAGTCCCAAGTTCCTTATTCTAGGACCATATTTGTATGGGTGCTTAGTAAAACAATTGGTCGAATTTGCTGATTTTTAAAAATCAAACAAACTTCATACACTGAGAATATTTGAGTTCAATTTTATCAAGCTGGCTTGGTCATGATTGCGCACATTCTGTACATTTTGCAAGTCACTTTCTAAACATTTTTGGGAATCATTTTCGAGTTTTGTGTTAAGCGCAGAACTGATTAATCAGTTTTTGATCATAAAAGGTAGTCTTAAAAGATTCAGTTTGGTGATTTGATCTTCCACATGCTGACTGGGATGTGCCTTGTGCCCAACCATGTATGTGCCTATGTATATTAAGTAAAGCATTTACTGAATGTAAAGATTCTCACACACTTGCAATATAATAGTGCAATAAAAATGCCTGTGTATATAAAATTTAGAGGCTGCAAAAGTATTGTAACGGGTGGTTAAATTTTAAGGGCCGATGTTGAATGTGAACCACCCATAAACGTCAAGTTTTTTTTCTGCATTTCATTTGACATTTCTCAATTTCAGACTAATTCAATTTAAATCATGGAAAGATACACAATCGAGCTACGCATTAAAGCTATTCAGTCTTATTATGAAAATGGGCGTTCAAATCAAAATGCATATCGTCAATTTTCGAAGAACATCATCTTCAGTGATTATTGTTGAAAAAGAGTGACTGTTTGGTGCGGTTTATGGTCTGGCGGCATCATCGGGCCGTATTTTTTCCAAAATGAGGACGGTCAGGCAGTTACTGTGAATGTTGTTCGCAATCGTGAGATGATAACGGACTTTTTATGGCCCGAATTGGAAGATATGGATGTGAACGATATGTGTTTTCAACAGGACGGTGCCACTTGCCACATAGCTAAAAAAAAAAGGCCTTGATTTATATTGCGCAAAAAGAAGTATTGAGTAATGTGTCGCCAACATTGTACAATACGCACATGTGTGCTTTAGTTTTGTTTAACTTACATACATATGCATATTGATTAAAAAATTGGGCCACATATTTCTTTATATCCCAACAATCACGGAGGTTAGATTTCAAATTGAAAATGATTTGAAATAAAACCATTTCGCAAACGACAAACGTTTAATAATGATTTGAAACTCATTTGAAAATCATAGTATTCTTAACAAAACGGGAAATTTTTTTAATATTGAAAAATGCATTTATTTTCTGAAAAATGAGACACCGTTCTTTACGTCTCCATATTCTTGGAAAGACGAAATGCTTTTGAGGATTGTCATGCCGTAGCACCGCGACCGTAAAACAAACTCTTTCTTCACTTTCCTGTTTTATATTTATTTGCATTTTAACTCTTTGAATTTAATTTTTTACGCGCAAATAATTTATATTTTTTTCACAAGAAATTAATAATCCTATTATAAAAACATTTCGTAAGCCATAGTTTTATAAGACTATAAATCATTTTGTCAAATTTTGTAAAAATCGTTATTCGATATCTCTTATACCGGCCATACACTACACAAATTCAGTGCTCAAGTCTGGCACTGTACAGTGCATTTGTGTAGTGTGTCTGTGTTTTTTCCTATTTACGCAGTGAACTAAGTAAAAATCAAATTGATTTTGATATTTGCTCAAGTTTGTAAAAGTGTATGTTAAAAATGTTTTGTCGAACAGATACGCCTAAATTATGGCAAATATATGAAAAAGTTAATAAAAGAATAAAAGAGGAAAACATTTTTTATTTTTTGTTTTTTTTACATGTTGCATTCATCGCTTATAAATTATAAATAAAAAATTGCACAGTTTACTTGTATTGTGTGCGTCACAAGTTTCTTTTACGCTGTGCCAGACTTGACCACTGAACTTGTGTAGTGTATGACCGGTATTAGTTTATGTTATACTCAATTTTGGTACTTTTTTAAGAATGATTAAGGATCATTTTTGAGTTACGTCACTAATTCCAGATTCCTAAACTTTTGTAGCATATTCGGATATATGACATCCAAGTAAAATTTTGAAAAATTCCTTGAATAAAAAGTAACTGCATGGCCCACAATGTCGAAAAGAACATTTCTTTCGTATATTTATATTTAAAACAAAAACAATTTTAGTTTTTTATTATTTACCCTTATTTCATTTAGCGTCGTCGTCATCAATTTAATATCAACATCAATTTTTATCAACGTGTTCATCAATTCGATACAAAACTTGTATTATATAACAGCAATGTAATGATGTCGATTGTTTAACGTTTTTTTAAGCACATCTCTAATAATTTAGACAATTCGTTTGCTATGTTTTCAGTTTTTAATGAAAAAATGCAATTTGATGTTCGCTTCTTAAAAGTGTTGTGCTCTCAAAAAGGGAAACTTGATTTATTCTGAAAAGTTCACCCTTACTAATAGCATAAGGCATTGCACTTTTCGCTCCGTAAAAATCTACAGTGTTAATAGTGCCCTGTCTGTATAACGACGACGATTGCCGAAAAGAGCAACAAAGATACGTGAAAATTGCAAAAATTTGCAATAGCGAAAATTCACGAAAACGTTTAATATTAATTTTGATTAAAAGTCCCCTGAACTATAAGAAATGGCAAAAGTTTGTTAAAAAAAAATGGTTAAAATAGCAGAAATTCGCAAAAATTTGCTGATAGCGGCATAATAGAAAAGTTTAATATTTATTAAAAATCGTTAAAGCTGTAAAGATTAAAAAAACTTACAGGAAAAATTGCTTCTATCGCGAACATTTCCACTAATTAAGCCATTTTGATGGAATTTTTGCCATTCCTTATAGTTTTAGCGACTTTTAATCAATATAATGGCATGTTTGAAATATTAAAAATTTTCGCGATTTTCGCTATTTTGGAAAATTTTTGCAATTTTCTCGTAGCTTTGTTGATGTTCTTTCATTTTTTTTCATTCAACATTATAAATATTGAAAAATTAAAAAGGAATGAAACTGTTTCGGCACCAATAAGACTGACGACAAAATCAGAGTCAATTTATATCGATGCAGACGTTAACGTTGCGTACGACATACCAAAAATACATCGACGCCGTTTTACAACAATCGACACAAAACAATATCGTTTCGTATTGATGACGCTAAATGGAATAAGGGTGATTGTTTTCAATATAAATATGCGAAAGAAATGTTCTTGTCGACATTGTGGGCCTGGCAGAAAATCTATGTGATTTATATAAAATAAATATTTTTATTGCATACATATTTCACACAAATGGAAAAGGCCAATCTAGCGGCGAAAAAAATTATTAACTTTAAATCAGTATATTTAAAAATAAAAATATATTTATCACTAAGCTACCTGGTTCTAAAAATAGGGCCCAAGGCGAATTTACTTCAGGTGGCGGCGAGATTACAACAAATCACCAACACAAAAAACAACAGGGTATTTTGTTTTTGTTTTTCGTCATGGAATGTCAAAAACGCGGCGAATTAATATATAAATGAATTCGCCTTGCATAAAAAAGTTAGATAAAAAAAAATTAATTTCGGCTTATTTTGAGGATGTAAAAGAAAATTGTTTTCTTTTTGAGTTAATTATTTAAAGTTTTGTTTATTTTACAGGCTAACCTAAATAAAAAGGCTAAAATTTTCTATGTAAAAAACTCATTTAATACAATTTATATTAACAAATTATAATGCAAATTCAATATCGGTCGGCTGAAAAATCTGATTTTGCTGATCGCCACATCAGGTTATTATTCAATTTGTATCTGCAGCAGAATTTTTTGTATCTAAAAACCATGGTCGCATGAGTAGGTCGCGCAAAACTACAACAATGCATCGATAGGAAAAACAACATTAATTTTGTTTGTGTAAAACATGATAATGATGTCAAAACCCATTCCACGAAAAACACAACTCTGCAAAAAAATCAGCAGGCGTTTCGTGCAGACCTACTAATTGGACCATATAAAAAACGTTTATGTACCTCTTTTGTTTAGGTCGACCTGTTAACATTCTAAGTAAAATTACTTTTAAATATATATATTTATGTCCACAAATATTGATATTTCACCCGTAAAATGAATGTGCTTTTGGGGTCGTTATAATAATCCTTATTCTCTACATTTTAAATGTTCACAGCTTCAAAAGTTCATAAACGATATAAAATCATTCAACATGGATTTTCAGACTGAAACCATTAATGCTAAAAGTATGTTTGACTATAACACATGATGATTAAATTATATTTAAACCAGCAGTCATACAAGAAATTTAAAATACATATACATATTTATAATATTTTGGATTAACTGAATGATCAAAATTTTCCTTTTCCTTACTAACGTATATTTTTGGTCAGAATTTGAAAGATAATTACCAAATTGTAAAATTGGTTAAAATGCACTATTGCTTTAGTGTGATTATCTATGCTAATATGAGTTTAAAATACAAATTAATAAGATAAAAATAAGTCCCACTGATAAATAATATTAAAACATTAATTTAGTTAGAAACAAGGCGAATTCATTACAGGTGATCCTAAAAGCCCTGCTGCTAACTTTTTTTTCTTTAGCTTTATAATTGTTGGATGTCAAAATTTTGTTTATTATCTTTGATTCTGTTTGGATTTGTTTCGATTTTTGACATTGTACAATGATTTTAAAAAAACAAATTGCTTGTGGTTTTTGTACGAGTTGTACTTCTTGTACTACCGAGATTGCCTGGTATAAATTCGCCTTGGTTAGAAATAATTTATTTAGGGGCTTTTTATTTTTAGATATTTTAAGAAATTTTTATTTTAGAATTGGGATTGAAAATGAATGTATCTGGCAGCCCTAGCCTAAAATGAACAAAAATAAAAGAAAGAATTTTTAGAATTAAGAAAATAACAGTTTTTATGGTACCCACAGACGATGCAACATTTGTCGAAACACGTGTTACTATTTATGTTTCAGTTTTTACCACAGAAGATCAATATTGCTTGTTTTTGAATATATGTACTACTACAAAACAGAAACATCCCCACACACGTAGCAGCATTTAGTGAAACAAACTAATGTTTCAACAAATGTTGCCTCGTGTGCGGGTAACTTTATACCATAAACTTGTGCAATTTTTATGAGCACTAAATTGCAAATTCGGTTGAAGTGAACGTTGCATTGAAATTAATTTAAACCGTTTCTTTTTTGTATTCAGTTCATTCATTTGAATATTAAAACAGCACATAAACATTAAAACACCTTTAACATATAATGCTAAAAATTAATTTTTGTGACCAAAAACGATCTGTGCTCAATTCTTAAGTTACCCACACACGAGGCAATATGCGATTTTTACATCAGTTTTACTAACTGTACATCTTTTTTAAATTTTCCTACTTGCTTGTATGTACCTTTATATTACCTAGGACCACCAGGTTGCCGAAATACTACCACTTGACATTTACAGTTATATATACCTTTTTATGCACGTATCGAATATGCAATTCTTATTTAAAAGGGCTACCTACCTAAATTTAAGAGAATAACAAATGTCCTATCTTATTTCCTTTTATTCGTTATAAGTAAAGCATTTATTTACTTTTTTACTATTTTTACAATGTGTATATGATAAAGTTTTTAGAAATAATATAAAAAAAAAACAATATGTTTATTAAGGTCGGGTTTTTGAGATGCGGATTAAGTTTAACGTACTCTGAAACTCTGATTTATCCAGCGAAATGTGATATATTTTTTATTATTTCATAAAATACCAACATTTAAAGCAAAACTTAGCTGTTCCGTCAAAATTTTGTATACAAACTTGGTAATGGCGGCACGAATCTGTTTTCAGATTAACTAAGCTTAGTTTAACTGAGATCTCAAAAACCCAGTTGTTTTCAATAAAATGATCTTTTAAATATTTCACTCTATACAAGGCGAATTCAACTACAGGTGGTGTCGAACCGTCGTCTAATTTTGACAGTTCGAGCCAATTTGTTTTGATTTGTTAGTGTTTTATTAGGAATGGTTGACATTTTGAACTGTAAACACTAACAATGCAAAAAAACCTATGTTGTTTCCGTTGGTTTTGGATTGTTGTAGCTCCGTTATTACCAGCAGTAGGCTTGACTCATAAACACATTGATCTTCAAGCCGTACAAAATTTATTGCTAAAATCTGGTACCCAAGTAGATTTAGAATCCGAAAGTGACTCAATGGGCCACGTTGTAAAAAAATTATTTAAAAAATAATAATTTCATTTTTAAAATTTAAATATAATAAATGGTAAATTTAAAGTGCTAACTTGTGCTTAATTTTAAACTTATATCTCCCATACTTTGCAATAGCCATAAAAAAAATGTATTATTTTTATACATCTTTTATGGATCAGACTATATGTTTGGAAGATATGAATTTTCCGCCACTAAGTTTTAAAAATATTTTTATATAAAATTCTATTCGTTCGAAATTGTTGAACAGGCAGATCAATTATTTAACAAAAACATAACTCAGAATAAAAATAGATATGTAAACGTGTGAAAACGTAAATTTAAAATTTAAGCATATTGTTTTATTTTTACTTTTTGTACAATGGTAAATTCATGATTAAAGTTCTTTCTGTGCCATGTAGCAAAAGTTAGGAAAATTTGGCAAAATATAACAAAATTATACTTGTTACGTCGGGCCTAAAATGCAACAAATGTAACCAAACGGCATCACTGAAATAAACACACATTAGCTCTTTATTAAACACTCACGAGTTATTTACTAAACACTCACTAAATTAGTAATGACAAAAAGAGAGAATATGATAAGAAAAGAAGAGATCGCTGATAACACATGTTTTTATTGTTTTTTTTTTTTTTTTTTTTTTGCTTGCGAATGAAGGCAAAGCAAGCGAATGACAGTTCATAATTTTGGCTAAACTGTCAGATCATATAAAAATTTTTGTTATTTGTTATTCTGCTGGTCAATACACACTCAATGGAATCATTTGCACAATTATGTAATAATTTTATACAATTGTATTTTTTTATTTTGTAGGTAGTTAATATTAAAATACATACATATGCATACATATGTATGCTTAGAAAATGAAATTTTGCTTAAATTTATAAAACATTATTTTGTGAATTTAAGTATAATTCATTACATTATTTAAATTATTGTTACTTAATTGACGTGGAAGATACTTCTTTAATATGGTTCCGGCACCACCGTTTCTCAAGATATAAAAAGACATTTAATGAAATAAAGTTAATTTTCAATATAATTCAAATAAATGAGATTTATTATGTATTTTTGTTGAATTATCCACTAGTTATTTTCACGTTTTTGCTAAATATCTTGCAAACGTGTCCGACAAAGTTGAGAAAACGCGAATAACTAAATAAATTTCATTGGCAAATTTCGTAGATTAAACACGCTTTTTTTTATACATATTGCACTTAATCAACAAGAGGGTATTAACTCAAAATTTTTATTTTTTCACTTTCTCGAAAAATCAACACGTTATATTCATATCTACCCGCTGTAAAAATATCTTGCTATTTTGTCTACTTTGTGGTAATGAAACAGTTGGTTTTAAAATTGTTTTTGATTTGTCCTCAATGTTAAATTAAAACTGGTTTTGCTTCTACTAAAAATTTTTACATTTTGAGTTAATACCCTCTTGTTGATTGAGTGCGATATGTATGTATGTAAATACACATGTATGTACATATGTGCAAAAACAAAACTAACGTTCTCATTTAGCACAATTTATTGCTGTTAAGATACTTTGCGGATATAACAAAAAATTGTTTAAAAAATAAAATTAAAAGAGAATATAAATGTATGTATGTATGCATAAAATTCGTTTGTTTAGTAAAATTACAGATTTTAAATATTCAAATTTAAAGCAGTTTCTAATTTTACAGTAAAGTCCAACGATAAACATATCGTACATACAGTCAGAGACTAAAGTTAAAAACACACCTTAGTTACCTTACTGGAAGATTCATTGAGGTCCAAGGTTTAGTTTGTCTTCCGGGATATCGGGATTCGAGATTTTTGAAAGTCAGAAGGTAAATGCTTTGTATAGATATTTATTAAAATAAAAACGTCTTTAAAAAAGGTTTCCAAACAAAAGTATTATAATTCGTTTAATATTTCAAAGTTTTTTAATGATTATATTGTTTACTAAAATTTATAAATATTGAAAATTGTGATTTTTTTCTTAATTAATTATTAATTTAATTAAGCATACGATAAAAAAAACAACGTACGATTTCCAACAATGTGTTTATTTATTCAATAAAAACATAATTAACGTAAAATCTATATTTTACTCAATAACTTCAGTTGTTTTAAACTTAATCAAAAAATAATTAATATAGTTATTGAATAGAGTAATCTAGTAATTGAATAATTTGTAAGATTCTATTAAAATTTTTAATAAATAAATTAAGATGAATAATTGAAATTTGAATTCGAAATTATTGTTAATTAATTTTTTTTGTTAACCATACACACACGATGAAACAATGTGTTTGGAAACATAAAGTTACCCACAGACGAGGCAACAATTGTCGAAACATGGGCATGTTTCATTAAATGTTGCTACCTGTGGGGATGCTTCTGGTTGAAATTCTTGTTACCTTTTTGGTTTCTCAAATAACAAAATTTTTTGATATTTTATGTTTCCAAACATAATGTTTCATCGTGTGTGGCGATGTTGTCTGTTTTATCTTTCTCATTTTGTTGAGAGCAGTCGTTGTGTGAGGTGCTTTTGCAACTCTCGAAGAAAAAAATACGAAGAAAGAAAAAGGCAACAATTGCAAATTGTGAGAATTGGAAAACAATAATAATTGAATATAAAATTTTTCCAAATTTATGGGACATAAAATATGATAGGTATACATATAAACAAATTAAATAAAAACCTATTTTTTTTTGTTTTAGTATATAGTATATTCACAAAACACGCAATACTAATGTTTCGCTTTTAGTGTCATCGTCTGTGGTAAAAACTGAAACATAAGTAGTAACACGTGTTTCGACAAATATTGCATCGTCTGTGGGTACCTTAAAATATCAAAAAAGTTTGATATTTGAGAAACCAAAAAGGTAACAAGAATTTTAACAAGATACATCGCCACACACGTAGCAACATTTAGTGAAACATGACCATGTTTCGTTAAATGTCGGAGCAATGCGCAATCTTGTTTTTTATTCATGGTGTGAAATAGGATATACAGCTAGTCACACTGTAAGTGTGACAATTCATTATAATACATGAAAGTAGGTATGTAAACTTAGAATTTTTATGTTAATTTTTTATGTACCAGGTCTGATTTATCATTTAATTCATATAAAATGAAGTAATTAATTAAAATTTCTTAATTATAAATTTTGTAATTTGTAAACGTTGTTCAGGCGTTAGTTAGTCTTTCCATTATGAAATTGCAAACAATACTTAACAAAAATAACATGACAGCATGACACGACTCACACGTGATCTGTCAAAAAAATGCTATTGAAAAAAGTATCTCTACTTGAATTACCCATTACTAATTCTTTTTTAAGTTCCAAACATAGCAACATAATACGTTTTCTAAGTGTAGCATTTATAGTGTGAAATAATATGTCTTTATAACACAGGGTCTCCACCTGAGATAAGATATAAGATATTTTTATCAGCAAACGCCAAATTCAATCGCAGAGAGTATTATCTTACGTGTGGACTCTTAAATAGTGTTAGTATTAATATTATAATAAATGTTATGAGACAGTTGTTATGAGAAATCTTTTAACAACTATCTTATAAGATGAGCTGTCAAAAATACACATACAAACATACATAGAAATTAATATTAAGACGCTATCATTAAAATGTTTAATTTTTTCAGTGTAAATCATGTAAAAAGTGCTTAAAAACAATATTAAATACTAAAAACGAAGAAAAAAAACTAAAAAATTATAAAAAACGACACAAGTTTACTCTACGAAAATCAGTAAATTATGAAATCTTATAAGATACATGTTCCCCTTGTTTAAGATTAAGATTAACATGAAGAAATGTGCTATCTCATTCTGTCGACGTTCTCTCACATATTATATCAGATATTATGTCAGGTGGAGACCCTGTGTAAGGATTCTATCAGGCCTGTAACAGAAATCAATTTCGATCGAAAGTTTTTTTAATTCCGAGAAAGCTTTTTCAGAAAACGAAAACCGATAAATTTTATCGGAATTAAATCACTTTTAGTTTTTCGATCGAAAAAAGTTTTTGTTTTGGCTTGCAAAACATTGCCTCATTTAAATTAAAAATACCAAAATTAAAATCGTCGGAATTACGAAAATCGATCAAAGTCTGAAGAAGGTAAAACAAAATCAATCGAAATGAAAATACAGAAAATACTCCGAACAATTTCTTTGACAGGCCTGTATATATAAATTTACAATCATACTTGGTTTTTAGCCTTAACCCCCATTAGTTATTTCTAAGGTTATTTTATGATTTTTATGGCTATATTTTTCTTTTTTTTACAATTAACGGCAAAAATTGGTAAATGAGCAGCTGTTAAAGTATGCCGTTTATATTTTTATCTCTTTTTTTCATTATTAAAATTGTTTATTGGTTTTCACTTAGATAAAAAAAAATTCTTTTAAATAATTAAAGGAGTTAAAAATAATATTACTTTAGGAGTTTTAAATATCTGAAATAATGCCGAAGCATTGAAGCAGAAAAAATTACTTAGGTAAAATTCATGGTACATTTCGGTTTATTTTACAAAGGGTAAAATGGGTTAGTCATTGAAGTCCTCCAATCTTTTTTGTGTATTCTGTATAAAGATAAACATTTTTCTTTAATTTGAAAGGCACAAATAATTTGACTAGTGGAATGCAGAACTTATATGTAATGGATTTTTTTTATATTTGTTGGCTCTAGCCAATTTCTTTTTAATGTGAATTTGGTTATTACTTAATTTGATCAGGTGCAACTTGTAGCCTTTCCCCCATATTCATAAAAAATAATTTAGGTTTATAGCAGGTTTATGAAACGAATCTTCTATGAAAACTTGTTTAATAAACCTTTTATTAATCAAAAATATTTTTTATGAATATGGGGGTTTATCTTTATATAACATTTAGAAGAATTCTTTTCAAAATGAATGAACAGGAATATTGTTGTCCACAGCCCTCTAATTTATTGAAAAATGTTGGATCTTGGTACTGTGCACCAGTGATGCCATTAGGATACGAAATATACATTTTTTGTATCTGTTGATGACTTCAGGTACAATGTATAATCCTGACATGTTTCGTATCTTTTGAATCTGTACGCAAAATGTACAGAAATCAAATATTAAATTTTCCGTCTCTGACAAAGTTTTTTAAAGTTATCATTCGTTACGTTGCCTTTACACATGCAAGTAGTGGCATGCCACTGTTCTATACATATTATCAACGAAAAAGTGTTCGAAATAGCCGAATCTCATGCCATTTGCTCTTCTGTTTACACATGCCACTGCCAGTTCATTTTCAAAATGTCGTCAAAGCGTCAACTTGAGATAATTTGTTTACTTCTCAAATTAAAAAAAAGTACCAGAAAACAAAAAGGAGTTACCGTCTTCATCACATGGTTTTAGTTTTGGGGAATAGCTTACATTTATTTATATTAGCATTATTTTAGCAAAATTAATGCTCTATAATTAACAAACTTGCTTTTTTTAATGGGCGTTTCAAAAATGAATGATAATAATTCATTTAACAATCCAGTAAATTTGCATTATATGGTTAACAGGGTAACATTGCTAATCGTTTTGACATTTAGTGGCATGCAAGGGCCAATTTTCCACTCGCATGCAATTTTTGTTGCCACTGGAGCTGCCATTGCGAAAAATGTGGGTGTATTAGTAAAAACTTGTGATTGTGTTGAGTTTTTCGAACTGGCAGTGGCATGTGTAAATGCTAGGTTACCCTTCGGCCCCACGATCAACTTTTTGTTGATAGTCTTTAACATATACTGTTATTAAAAATTTACATAAATTGAAAGCTGTGAGGTAGGCTGCACGCAATTTTTAAGCAATTTACTTTCAAGATGTCATCAAGAAAACAATTTATACAGACAAACGAAAAATTTGCTCACTAAACTTCTAATCAGCTGTCAAATTGAACGTAAAATTGCCAAACAAATGGACAGTTAAAATTGAGATCAATCTCGTGGTCAATATAAAAAGTGTGAGTGTGCTAGTAAAAAAAATGAGAGTGAGAGCAAATTGAAAGGAATTGAAAGACAAAAATTGATCGTGTGGCCTCCAAGTTATGAATACTAAAAAAAACAGTGAAACTAAGTGTTGGTTCACACTCTTCAAGTCTTGAGTTTTTAGGAGACTCAAGACTTGCCGGCTAAGACTCGAACAGTGTGAACCAGCACTAAATACAAAATAGCATGTATTTTGTTGTTAGGATTTCTAAGTTCATCTGTCGTCTGCTTATTCTTGTGTATGTTTGTTAAGATGAAATTTAAGAAGAAACTTTTATATGAACTTTTTGATATAATCGCCTTAGTATGAACGCCTTAACTCGTATATTAATTTTTACAAAAATGAGTTTGTTTTTACAACATCCAAAGATAGTTACATATAATTAATTTTAAAGTTTGCTCACTGTATTTTTAAAAATTACATACCTAATATTTACGACTTAAATAAATATAAAAATGATTTTAAATGATATCATTTTCTTTACAATATTCATTAAATATGAAAAAATGTTATGTTAATAAATGTTAAACGTTAAAAATGGATTTAAAAATTTTTTTCAATATGTATATCTCTTTCGAAATTTCACTGGCAACATTGCTGTGCACAATAAACATCTGCATGAAACTTAATAATGATGCGCATGAAACTTTCATTATAATTTTGTATTTGCTTCGTTTGTATTCAGTAAAATGAATAACTACGAAATGAAAGCAACAAACACACGAAATTTAAGAGACTAGTTAGATGCAGTTTTTTGATTACTTAAACAAGATAATATGAATACTAAAAGTCTGAAACAAAACAACCACTGAATAAATGTCGAATAAGTTCATGGAAAAACATATTTATTTTAAAGTCAGTATTGCCAGTTGAGAGAAATGAAAAACATTATGAAAGTTAAAAATAACCATGAAGAGTAAAAGCAACAAGATAAGGAAGTACATTAATATTAAAATAATAAAAATAATACAAATTTGACTTTGTTTTCAAGGTAAATTAATTGTTTTTAATGTAAATTTCTAAACTGCAAAAAATTTTCATTTTATTTTCAAAAACATTTTTCAGCAATGTGTTTTGCTTGGAAGTACATAAAAAAGTTGTTAGGAAAAAAATTTAAATTTGAATGAAAACTGTAAAACAAAAGTCGTTTCATAGAATAAAGTCTTTGTGTTTGCCATATGAAACGAAATGTGTTTGCTAGTAGCATGAATAAAACAACAGTTTGTTCAGTGGTCTGAATTTTATTTGAATACGAACTTCATTGAATAAACATTTCAGTATGTTCATGAATGAAGTTAATCATGCAGCCCTTTAGTGCAAAATACATTATACTGCATTACACTCACACTCTTTTTGCTTTCAGTGTACCATACAATTCGTTTATAAACTTTTAACGCCGTTATAAAATATCGTCCGCCTCTAAAGTTATTGTTTTTTTTTATCAGTACAAAAAAACAACACGTGATATACAAATTGAAGTAAAACAATAAAAGATTTTCATTAAAATGGTATTTAATATTAAAATTTCTCGAAAAACAGCTTAAAATATACTTTTTTATTATTTAAGACGAATTTACGCAAAGAATTAGAGAAATGCAAACATCCCAACAGTCGCAAAACCAAAGCTCTTGGCAAAAAGGCACGGCGACAGAATAACAAACATAAACAAAGGCTTGGGCATGCAATTAAGTCAAATTTAATGGGTGAAAAGTTAAGTTGGTTTCTAGAACACATTGAAGAAGGTCGTACACTTCCTCTTAGTCCTCAAGAATTTGAAGAGCTTATTGAGTTGTATTTAAAAAGGTTCGAGCAGGAATTGGAACAAATTGCCCTTAAACAGTCAATCAGTAAAAGCCGTTCTCATCAGCATGCAGCACGACAAGATGTTATAAAAATTACGTTAGAAAAGGAGGCGGGAGAATATAAAACTGGTGGAATTCGTAAGTTGGAAGTTTTTAAATACAGGTAGGTATGTGATGAAAATCGGTTTAGAAAACGAAACGATTTAAAACCGAAAATTTCGTTTTCAGTTTCGTAATAAATGGATTTATAATACATTTTCTTATTTCCTTCCTGTATATTCTATCAAATTATACATAAATTATACCTATAGTAAGTTTAACTGTCTTTTAAAGAAAAAAGAATATTATCCACAAATTGATTTGAAAATAAATCGAAATTCAACACACCTTTTACAAATAATCTTTTTGAAGTCGATAGATTTTCATCACATACCTGAATGTTTTTTACTTTAAAAATTAAATCTATCTATATATGTTTGTTTGAAGGACTTCTAAATCTTTGTGATTCCAACAAATTCAAATCACTATTGGATTGGGATGGCAGTGCTATAAATGTTCAACATCTTAAGGTCGAGCTAATTTCACGCAATATGCTTCAGAGACTCAAAAAAGAATATGAAGAGAAAAATTCTTTACAAATAGAAGCCGAAACTAATCCTTAAAGTTTCTCACAGTTCATTAAACAGAAAACATCTTGTTAAAAATAAAACTGTTAACAATTATTAAAAATAAATGTACATGTTATGTTTTAGAATTAATCTCCTCTTATTACAGGTTCGCCATCCAATTTCTTTAAATTCGGTAAACGTCTTATGGCTTCAGCACGAAAAGCACTTTCTTCCATATTTTCGTATAAAATGTTGCCTACAAAAGTTATTTCTTCCAGATTTGGGGGTACAGCCATTTTATTAAACTCAGACCAATCTTTGATGGAATTGTTTGAAACATAGAATACTTTTAAAGCCTTCATTACTTCCAAGGGCTTAAGTTTTTCTATTAAATTATAACTTATCCACAATTCTTCGAGTGTGTCGGCTAAGGGCTCCTATGAAGGATGTATTAGTTTAATTTTCATTTACTTTTATTTAGTAACTTACAATGCCATTAAGCGCCTTAATGTTGTTTCTTGCTAATGATAGTCTCCTTAGATTTTTCAAATTTCCGATTCCCGTAATTTTCTCAATCATGTTTGTCGACAAACTTAATTTTTGACATTCTGTTAATGTTCCCAAAGTATTGTCCATTTTTTCAATGGGTGGAGATTGTAATTGTAAGCCAATTTCGGTAGCTTTGGTCGCATCTTGATTGTTATGTTCTTCCCATTTGGTTAAAGCTTCCTTGATAGTTGTTGGTTTCGCCATATTTTAAAAATATAAGTTTATTATTTTTTTTTAATTTAGTTTTAATCAAATACATACGTACATACATATGTATGTATTTTGAACTGCCAAATAAAATTGATAATAATTAATGCCTTTGTAGTTTTTAAAAGAAATATTTTTAATTTGCATTGTATGTACGTACTAGCATTTAACCTGCTACTTCGTTAGCGCCTCCTTTTCTTTTGTGGACATATTTTTAAGCCAAAGTTTATGCTGCATTAACTCAGGACCATGCATGTTTAATCTAATGTTCATAGGTCCAATATTAACGAAAATTAAAAAAGTACCAGTTAAAGAACGAAAAAGTACCAAAAAGATCTATCTAACAAATTTTCATTCACTCAGGACCTTGCATGTTTAATTTTATGTTTCTAGGTCAAATTCTAACGGAAATTCAAAAAGTACCACTTGAAGAACACAAAGTACCAAAAAGTTCCCTCATAGATTCTTATCCACTCAGGATATTGGATGTTGAAATTTATGTTTCTAGGTCCAATATTAACGATAATTAAAAAAAACTGCCAGTTGTAGAACCAAAAAGCCAAAGTAAGATATTTAATTTCCCGTATTTCCCCTTTTTGGTACTTTTTTCTCCCCATTGAAGCATAAAAAATTTCAATATTGTAGTGGGAGCCCATAATTTAATACGTATATGTCAATGAAAAAATTTAAAAAAAAGTGACAAAAATAGTTACGGGGTTTGCCCCTTAAACGTCCGAATCTCGAAAAAATGGTTTAAAAGATAGATGGGGTGACAAAAAAGTACCAAAATACAGGTTTTACCCGTTTACTCCGTTAAAGGGCGGAATTTCCAAAAAGTACCAGACATCAGTCCACTTATTTTTCCAAAGAACAACGATAAGTATTAAATTTTTTTGTATCTCTTTTAGTTTTAGAGATATAAGGTTACCGAATTTACCCGTTTTTACCCTTTTTACCCCCTAAACATTCGAATTTCCAAAAATCCCGTCTTAGTGGATCGATTTGGGGAGAGGCCAACCCCTGGTCCACATTTCAAGTTTTTAGCTTCAGGCGTTTGGGCTGTGCGATGATGAATCAGTCAGTAACGTTACAATTTTATATATATAGATTGTACATACAATGCATACATAAACTCTTTCCTACCGATTCGAATTACTCTATGGAACAAATGCAGGTTAGCAAAAGTTAGGTCGATTCTGAGAGTATCCCTGAGAGTATTTATGTTACACCCAATTTTCACGATGATTTTGTCCCCTATTTTAAAATCATGTCTTTTTTTGTTTGATAGTGAGCGGGGTAGAGAAGTAAGCAGGGTAGAAAAAAAGACATGAATCGTATTTCTGTGTTTCTTTTTTGACATTCCTCTTTGCACTTATTTGTGTTTTTTAATTTCTGTTTTATTCTTATTTCAAAATGACATGTGCTTATTAAAATATAGAAATATAAAAAATTTTAATTAAAAAAAATTCAAAATATATCAAAATTATGTGGAATAACGAAATTTTAAATATTGTTACGAATAAGAAACTAAGAAAAAATCAGCTCTGACTGCAAAGAAAAGAAACATGGTGAAAATTTAACAAGTTTTTGGAAGTTTCTTTAAAAAAGAAATACAAAAAAGACATGTCTTTTAAATCATCGTGAAAATTGGGTGTTAGTAAGAATTTTTTTTTTAAATCGACCTTCAACCTTTGCAGTAAAATGCCGATTTTCAGCATATTGTTTATATGGTTTTTTGCCTATAACTCTTCGATTAATTATATTTTTTAATCTGTAAAGGCCATATTGTTGCTAGAGACCTGTGCAACAATTAAAATTTTTTAAAAAATTGATTTTGAAAATGTTTGTGGTGCTTATGAAGCAAAATGTTGAAAAAATTATTTGTTTTTCATGCTCTTTGAAAATATTTTCCACAAAACTAAGTCTTTTTTGCTTTCTGTTTAATCTATAATATGCTTCTCAGTTTCTTCAATAAATTTCATTTGAAAAGAAAACAATCATAATATAAAACTTGCGTTTTCCAGATTACTATTAATTTACTTCTCATTTTTTATGTATAAATTTTGTTCAGTGTTGGTTTTGAAGAAACATTGAAAAAGAAATTATAAAAATATGGAAAAAAATATAATTTTGAAATGTTAGTTAGGAAAAGTTTTAAGTAAAAAAATTAAATAAATTAAATTAATGATTTGGCCATTTGCCGTTTAGCAGGCGGCTGTGGATCAACATCACTGCTCTCTCTAATATCTTGGTCATCGCCATCATCATCAGAAAGGTCGATGATTTCGTCCAACAGATATTCTGGAATTTCATCTTTGTCTTCCCCTTCTTCATATTTTTCCTCGTCTTCCTCTTTTGTTACTTTGGTACCCTTCGCCAGCAAATTATTTCCTTTCAAAAATGAAGCCAGTAGTTCTGATTTTTTTCTGAGTCAAACACAAATTTGCAACGATTCCAGAGTCGTATTCTGAGAAATCCATGGATGTAACAGCGGCGGTTGCAGTACTGATATCTGTTTGATGATCAATACTTCGGTATGTTGGTACTGGAACGAATTCTGAGTGCGGTATGGTAATTGGACACTTGGCACTACTATATAAGTTTTATTCTTTGCTTTCCTTCTATTCAAAGTTTTATGGTAGTTGATACATCCATAGCAATATTCTTCTTGATGCAGGCTGTTGTCTAACTACATCATTGGTATACCAAAACACATAGCCTTCCCCCTTTCCACTTTTCCATTGCATAAGAGTTGAATAGCAAGTAAAGCAAACTTTTTTAGGGGCATAGTTTACGTCAGTGATAAACTCTTGCGAGAAATATTCAGGGGTGTTCTGCAAATCGAAAACGCGTAACGCAACAATTTAAAAGTCGTTTTTTTAATAAGATTTTTGTAGTAAAAGAAATACAAATACAAAAAAATACAAATATTTTTCTATTAAACAAAATTCTATGAGAAAATTATAAAAAATTGGACTTAGAGTGTATTAAAAGAACTTCAAAATTCTTGCGTTTTGCGTTTTTGATTTCCAGAACACCCCTGATTGTTTATAGGCTTCCAAAAAAAAAAAGATCACTCGCATTGCCACATTTTTTATCGCTTGCTATGAAACGTTCACAAACATTACAAAAAAGGTCCATTTCACATTTTGGTTCCGACATTTTTTATTAAAATTTAATTAAAAGACTACAGCTTCGGCTGAGTTCCGAGTCTTAACTGAATGTTTATTTTTGAAATTAGTTCGATTGTACCATATAAACAATGTGCTGAAAATCGGCATTTGACTGCAAAGTTTGAAGGTCGATTAAAAAAATTCTAACTAACATAAACAAACGCCGCGATACAGGTCTTCTAATTAAGCCTCTATTTTCACCCCTCACTCTCAGAATCGACCTAACTTTTGCTAACCTGAATTTGTTCCACAGTGTTACCAGATAAAATGCTTATTATACAAAATATGTATAAAAAACACTAATTATTATTATTATTAATTATTTATTTTATTTTATTTCTTACAATACTATAACCTATCCTTTTAAGGCCATAATCGGTTACAAATTTCTACTAATAATTATAAATAAATTAATATATGAATCTATGTATGTGTATTATTATTTTTCTGGGAATTTAAGTTCTCATGATGAGTTTAATTTTTATTATAAATTTTTATATTAATTCGAACGTGTATTCTAATTTGACTTAAACGGGAAGCTTTATATATTCTATAGTACGTATACTTTCATAATCTATTGACTGTTTTCCTTGACGTTACCTTTAAACCCCGAAAAAATTAATCCAAGATTTTTCTGACCAATTTGGATGAAACCAGAGTTCTGAAAGGCTGTTCCTTGGATTTTTTGCACGGAAAGCTTTTTATATTCTATAGTATGTCGACTTTCATAATCTATTCAGTTTTTTCCTTGGCGTCACCTCTTAACGCCGAAAAAAATTAATCCCAGATCTTACTGATTGATTTTTAATTGACGTTACCCCTAAGCCCCGAAAAAATTAATTCCATATTTTACAATTTGGATAAAACCTCTTAGCTCCGAAAAATACACCAATTTCGATTTTAATAATTTTAATGTGTAGATACTTCATATTTTTATTTATCAATTTTTTTTTTTTTTTTGTAAAATGTTTATGATTTGTTTTTTATGATATAAAAATTTTTTTTTTATAATAACTAAATATGTTTTTTAACTATAAATACATTGCTTTTAATTATTTTCATACTTTTTTGTATATACATACATATTATTTAATACTTTTTTGTATATTATTTTATTATTATTGTTTATTAGCTGACCCGGTCCGCGTTGCTGGCCCTAAGCAAACATTAGTGTTGTATTACCAGACGATTTAAATTGATCTTTAAACGAAATTTACGGCCTTTAAATAAAAATCCATGATCAAACTGCATGTAAAACATCGTTCATCATTATAATATTATAAATTAAAATGTTGTTCATATACATATGTTTGATTTACATTTGATTTGAAAATACATATGGTTGTATGTATGTATATATATGCTGTGAATCTTACGAAAAAAGTGAGCGTAAAAGTGGGCGGGGCAACATTTTCGTTCCGCAAAACCTAAGTTAGACCATGGCGATCATTTTAAAGAAAAAATCGTCCAAATCGGTCAAGCCGTTCTCCAGTTATGCGCTTAATAGAACAAGTGGGCGTAAAAGTAGACGTGGTAAATTTTTCTTTCGATGAAAACTTAAAGTTGATTAATACGAACATTTGAAAGAAAAATTAGTCAACTCGATGGAGCCATTTTCTGATTTTAGGTAAATCGAAAAAAGTGGGCGTAAAAGTGGGCGGGACAAAATTTTCTTTCCGTAAAAACCTAAGTTGGACCATGGCGATCATTTTAAAGAAAAAATCGTTCAAATCGGTCAAGCCGTTCTCAAGTTATGGATTTTGCCACGCTCCTCCGCCCACAGACCGAAAATCAAAAATCAGACTTCACAGTGTCACCCGCCTGAATATTCTGAAGATTCCCTGAAAATTTTATCAAAATCGGCCCAGCCGTTTTGGAGTCCATACGTTACATACAAACATACATACATACACACATCCTATTTTATATATATGGATTAATTTTTTTTATTTAATTTTTGCGTATTTATTTGTTAAAAATTACAATTTCTCATTTTATTCGAACCCCCTAATTTTTTAAATTCCCAATCTTTTAATTCCCAAAATCAAAACTCCCATTTTTATTTTAATTCCCAAAAGCATTAAGTCCACATTTTCAATTCAACCCCCTAAAAGCTCCAATTTAATTTTGCGTTTTCGTTGATAACTTTCGACCCTATTTTATCGCACGCTTACCAGCACTGCTTTGACACAGCTGTTTGGTTCTTTAGTGTTGCAAAGTGACCTTGATTTTTTTGATTTGTGCAAGGTAAAAAGCCTTAAATTCTTTAGAAAATAACAAAAATATTTGTGAAATTATTAACTCTATAAATAAACAAATTCAATTAAATAAGTGGTAAGCAAAATATTTTATAATTAACAAACAAAAAAGTTTATAACAAAGAAAGCATACATTAAAATTATTTAATAGTTTAGTATACTCTTACACAACAAACATGGGAAATGCTCCAGTGAAAGAAGTAGCTCAGGCAGCAGCCCTTGCCATTGGTGGAACTGAACAACCAGCAGCCAAACCTAAATGTAAAGCCTGCTGTGCCTGCCCAGAAACCAAGAAAGTGCGAGATCAATGGTGAGTTACAATTTGAAATAATTTAAAAAGTAAATCTAAGGATTTTCCCGTTCCTATTAATTTGCAGCATTGTTGAAAGGGGTGAATCTGAGTGTGGCGATTTAATAGAAGCCCACAAAAAGTGTATGCGGGAACAGGGTTTTAACATTTAAATCCCTTATACCAAATTTAAAAAAAAAATCGCTCTATCATGTACTGTTAAGCTGGATATTTATATAATTTGTTTCCCAGTCATGTAGTTAATAGTCAACACAAAAAAACGCTTAATTTGTTGTATACGTACTTTTATTTTATTAGTTTTAAAGGAAACGAAATACATACATACATTAACACTTGAAAAATTAAAAAGTGGACCTTAAAAAACACTAAAAAAAATTTAAATGTATTTTATCATTTGTAAGCCAACATCACAAGCCATATACAAAGTGATAACAAACATTAAAGCCCAAGCAATAATTCTTGATGGTTGTGGCACCGGATAAAAGGCATACACCAGAGTATGTACAATACGAGCTATGGAAGATACACGAAATAGATTGCAAGCTATATTCCGTGTTGGATTAGTGCAGATATATATTAAAGCCATGGTAAAATAAGGTAGGATATTTTCCATATCATTACGATGAGCTCTAGAAAAAAAATTCACTAGAATTTGACAAATATTGAATTTTTTCACTTACCTTCTTACTCTTTCCACATGTGGATCATTGAATTGTACTTCTATGTTTTTAAAAAACAAATCTTCTCTGTTTGGAAAAATCTAGGAGAAAAAAATATGATTTTGTTTTGTTGTGCCAAAATATTTTTAAAACGTTTAACGGTCAATTTCACCAGGTTCTGTTATAATTAACTATCAGCTATAGCTGTCAAAAATATATTGATAACTAGAAGTTAAAGTAATAGTTTTAACTGAACTTGGTGTAATTAAGGTAATTAAAATTTTTTGGATGAGTTATAATGAGTTTTGAATTTCAATTCTACCTTTTTGATGACAGTTTTAGGAAATAGACGCACTATCTGTAATTTAAAATATTTCTTTTATCATTTATGTTTAAAAATGTTTTTAATTTTTAATAAATCCAGCAATCAAAAAAGCATTGACTTAAAAAATTTAAAAACAATAAGCTTTTTACGCGATACAAAACACATACAAATCGAACCAGCCTTCAACATACTAAAATCTTTATTAAACTTATTAAAACAAATCTAGCCCAAGATATTTTTGTTGGTACTTTTAAAGCTACATCTCTTATATATATAATATAATATATCTCTTTTGATTTGTTTTTTTAAAAGTTCATAAATGATTCTAAATCACCTAGACTGAGAGCAGAACTTAATCTTTTGAAAAAAATTTCTTATTATTGCTGGCCTTTAATCAAATTTTAACTAATCGTTAGTCTAATTCGCAAATGCGTTAAGTCCCTTTTTTTAAATTTTACAGGAGATACAAAAAACATTGTAGCTTTTCAGTTTTTAAAATTTTTAAACTTTTTCAACGCAATTATTTTAACAAAATAGCTCTCTTTAAATGACCTAGAACAAAAATCCATTTCCACAAAATCTTAGGAGGGAAATTCGCACTTTTTGGACTTAGCATTTTTGCTTTGTAAACTTATTCGTTTTATTGTGGACTTAGCGCATTTTCCTAACAATCAGTTTTAATTTTAAAAATAAGTTTGATTAATTTTCTATATTAATTTTATTAAATAAACAAAATTAGTTCAGTTCATTTAACTATATACATTTTTAAGCTCATTTTAATTCCTATTGTAAAACTTAAAATAGAAAATATGCAAAGGTGAGGCAAATCATCGTAAAATTTGTGGTGTTCATTGGGTAAGGTTGATTTGGGAAATTGTAAGTCTTCATACTTTCTTGCAGTAATTTTTCTTCTTTCTTGATAAAGGTGCTGCAAATTTTCAAAGTCTAAAGGATCAATTTCATCATAAATTATAATATTATAATATTATAATATTTCCATACATCAGAAAAACGAATTTTAAAATATATATCTTTGCTTGAGGTGTACTTTCTAGCTCTAATATCTGTAACTTTACTATCACCTTTATTACGCCCAGGTCTCTTAAGAAATTGAACGTTATCAAATGTTTTGAAAAATGTATGATCTAAATACATAAGATCATATTGTCTAGGGTTTTTTCGGGCATATTTACAAACATCTATGAATTCTGAAGGCCCGTTAATTACTCTTTTTTTCATAGCTCTTTCTATTGTGGAATGAACGCTATCTGCCTCCATTTGCGTATGGCCAATTTCAGGAATTTTTTGCTCAATATCAATGCCATGTTTGATAGCCAGGGCATTGCTAAGTATATTTTTTTAAGTATTTCTTTCTTCTTTTTAGATCTCCACTTTTCACCCCTTTAAAAATAAATGGAACAGAAAACACCAAATTCAATTAAACAAATTAATATTCGTGGAGTTAGCACGTGCTTTTAATATTTTTCGTAGTTTTGTGGACTTAGCGTTTTTGCAAACCACAAAATTATAACAACTTTCAACTATATAATGACATATTTTGTTGTCGTAAAATATGTATTTTGTATAGTATTACCGTTTTGCATTAAAATCTCAATTTTGGAAAGCAGTGGACTTAGCGTCTTTGCGAATTATACTAACGTAATACTCTAAAACTCCTTAAGCTAGATTTACACGATTGAAATTTTCTTCAAAATTGCTCTTCAAAATGCTTCAAACTCGTGTAAACAGCAAAATGTCTTCAAAATTTATTGATTAATATTATTGATCAATATTATTGATCTCAATTTTTAAAAATTTGTATTTAATATTTTTAAAGTGTTTTTTTTATACATCTATATATATATATTAGGGCGGGTCGATTTTTTTTTAAAAAAATCGTATAGCAAAAAAGTAAACTACATAAAATTCTAAGAAAATTCTCCGAAGAAACCATGTATCTAAAATAAAATCCTAATCCGCGCCTCTCGACTTGAAAATATTCACCCAAGTAAAAATGTTTGTATATTATTTTATATTTAATTCAACTATTTTTAACAAATATATATTGGGAATTATTTCGTTTTCATAAGCAACTTTATTATATTCAAAATTTTTCATTTTTCCGAATTTATTCTATGAGTTAAATTTCAGTTATGTATTTTATAAAGCTTTTTGTAATAGCTCTATTCCTTATTTTTTTTTTTTTTTTTTGTATAGTCATTTCTAAAAAAAATTTTATATTAAATGTTTTTATAAGGAACATAGACTAAAAAATTTCTTTCATAATTTAATGAAAAAGATTGGAAATACAAAAAAAAAAAAAAAAAAGAATTACACTCAAAAAATTGTTTTCAGTATTTATTAAATAACTTTTTTTGTTTCGATAAACAATTCTTATTTTGTAATGCAAATAAAAACAAACAAAAAAAGTGTTTTCACTCAAAAAAAATTTTCAAGTCGAGAGGCGCGGACTAGGATTTGATTTTAGACCCATGGTTTCTTCGGAGAATTTTCATAGAATTTTATGTAGATTACGTTTTTGCTATACGATTTTTCATTTTTTTTTTCATCCATACAAATCAACCCGCCCTAATATGTGTTTGTAATTGAACTCCTCCGAAAAGGCTTGACCGAATTATATGAAATTTTGTATGTGTATTTGTTAGGTATGAGAATAGGTCGTAAAGTATATTTCATATCGCTAGAGGGCGGAAAATAGGGCAAAAGGGGTAAAAGCTCCCCCTCTCTATCTTCCTAACTAATCAACTAGAGGGCATAAAAAGAGCAAAACTAGTCTTTTTTCTGTTAAGTAGAGTAACATTGAATACAGAAGGATATCTTACTGTATTTGTAAGGTTTTTGAAATTCATGTGTTTTTGGTTTAACCTTTTAAACTGCTTTTTTAAACATTTTCTGAAATAAAAAAACAGATCCATAGGTTGTTGCTGTTGTTATAGCAACGATACCTGAAGAACAGGGGTTGCTGAGTTGACAATCTTGGTCGGGGTTCGTTGAACTTCGGTGCGTAGGAACGATTGTCGATCGATTAAAATTTTCCTTTTTTTACTTCAACCAAAATAATTTGGTTCTTATGCCAAATTGATTATTAATAATATACAACAAATAATACAGACAATTTTTGTGTTGTTTGTTTTGATTATATCCTTGACTCTGTTAAAAAAATTTTGTAAAATATATTATTTTTATGAGAAGAGGAACATTTTTGTTACTATCTACATGTTTAGAAAACATGATAAAATGTGAAGTAGTTTTCTAAATATTTCAGGACCTTTTAGTGGATTTAAATTTGTTTTACTAAAAATAGATCGGTGGAATGTCTAGTTTGTATATACAATGAAAAATGGGACAAAAAATGTAGCTTTAAGGACCAACATAAAAAAAAATAATTTTGAACATCCTTGCAATACAAATTAGATATCCTGATATACTCACCAATGTGACCACTCATTTGATAGAGATTATTGTATAGATTAATAAATCAAAAAATATTTTAAGGTTTGGAGGGTCGTACGTGAAATATTAAGCGAATAATAAAAAAATGGCGTAAATTATGCAAATATTAAATGTCACTATCGGGTATGTGATGAAAATCGATCGATTTCAAATCGAACGTTTTTAAAAGTTGTAATGAATTTCGAGCGATTTCAGCGAAAATCCATTTCTGAATTATAATCTTAAGTTTTTGTTCAAAATGCAGTACAATAAACTTATGTAATACACCATTTAAAAGAATATGCACTTGAAATAAGAGGAATATGTATAAGAAATCAATTTTAAAAGAATCTAAAAACGATATTATCGTTTTCAAATCGTTTCGTTTTCCAAATCGATTTCCATACCTGTATATCTTTAAAACTAGAGCTGCTAGAAAAAATCGAAGGATGTCATCTTAAACAGCACTTTCAATTAAACCCTGTTGTTGGCCTGTGTTATAAACACTTGCATTTTTCTTTTGTCTTAGCTTTTTTTGGTTTGGTTCATTTAAGCTGCCCACACACGGTTGATTTGTGCGTGTGATTTGTTCGTCTTCGACGTCTTGTTAATGGGGCTGTGCGCACACAAATCACAAGTAATTGAAAATGGTAAATTTCTTGTGATTTGTTCGATGTCTTAGTGGCTTTGTGCGCGGATATTTTATAATTTTTTCATTTTACTGTACAACGAAATTGTATCTATTGCGGAGATGTTAAGTATACAAACATTTTTTGTATTCTTCTTTATTTTTTTTATTTTTGTTTGTGTTAAAAGTGAATGTGTCGCGAAGATGGTTAGCAAACTATTTAAAATTTTTTTTTTTTTTTTATTATTCCTACACTATACTAAATGGCACAAAAGAAGTATAATGAAATTAGATCTTGCTATAGACGTGAATTACAGAAAATTATAAGAAGTGAGAAATCTGGGACAGGATCCGAAGATTTATATGTACCAACATTGTGGTATATTGATTCATCCGCTTCACAATTCATGTTTTCTTTTTGAAGTCTAAGGTTATTGTGATTTGTTCGTCATTTGTGGAGAAATAGTACGCCAACAAATCGCACGCACAAATCACTCATGTGTGGGCAGCTTTAATTGTAATACCGATATATACCGTTATAAAAGTTTATACCGATACCGATTTAATTAAAATACCGATACCAATCATGGTTGTTAGATGAAGGTAAACATCGGGTTCATCAAAAATCGCCAAACTTTTATTTTCTTTGCGAAAACAAATTCGTAAAATTGGAGTTTTATTAAAAAAAGAGTAAATTTACCTTTATTTAATTTTTTTCTAACACTTAAATGTTTTAAAATAAATATCTTAAAACTTGCGATTTTTTCCAATCAGTAAATTTAATGTTGCAAAAATGTTAGTTTAAACCAATACGCAACATGAGTAGAATTTGATTCAATATAAAATTAATTTTAATAAGCGTGATTTTCTAGGTGAAACTCAGTCGATATTTTGTCATATTTTTTATTTTATTTTCATTGAAACATAATGTATTGATCGACAATATATGAAGTAAAGGCTAAATGCCATAAAAGTTGTATTTTCGAGACCACAAAATTTAAATTTTCTGACTTTCTTAACTTTTATTATTACTCTTCTTTCTCTTTAGAGCTTGCTATAGACGTGAATGAACTTTCATTGGCGTTCAAACAGTTCATGTCATGTTGACGACATGTTTTTTTTGTGTGGTCTTTAAATTCGAATATGAAAGAAAAAAAAAATAGCAAATTAGAAAACAAAACGTACTGACAGTACATAAACCTGTGTACTCGTTTCTTTTCACCTCGTCTCTCTCGTCAACAAACTAGCAATCATGTTAACCCTGGATGGTTACTCTTCGTTAAATCAACGAAGCTCATTTACAATTTATTTTATAACTTTTTTATGTGTATTCAAATTACGTTCTTATTTTCAACAACGTTAGCTGATGACAAAAGCTTTAAAAAAATAATAAATTTTAAAACGAAAAATAGTGAAAATTCGTATAAAATTTTGAGAGAGAAGAAGAACTTTTATTTTTATCCTTTATTTTATTTTTTAATAAAATGCTTAACTAAAGAAATGTTTGTTAATTTTTTACTTTAAAAATCGTTCCACCAGAAGTTTTTTTTAAAAGTTCCTCGATTCGACGATTATTGGTTTCTCTCAAAAATCCACAACTGTAATATCGTCTAAAATTCCAAGCTCACCTTTTTAATAAAACATCAAAATTTTGCAAATTTTTTATTCGAAAACAATCTTTTTGAAAATTCTATAAACTTTATTAGATTCTGAGGCAATAAAGACTTAAAATTGTCTGTTTTTAAAATTTTAATCCCATTAACCCCTGGGTAATGAAAAAGTTATAAGAAGTTTATCATTTTGATTTTCCCATACAAATTATAAACTAGTTATTAATAAGTTTATTGAATCTCTTATCAAACTGCTTTGTCATTTTTGCTCAGTATCGTTTGGCAAGTCATCATGGAAAGACTCACACCACAACAGCGTCTACAAATGGGCTCTGGATAAACTCAATGAAAATCTGGTGTTCTGTCGTGAAAATTTGTTCAGTGATAAAACACATTTTCGGCGCTCAATGGATACGTTAATAACCAAAATTGCCGTATTTTGGCTGAGGGGCAACCCGAAGAGTACCAAGAGCTACCATTACATCCATTAAAAACAACGGTATGGTGTTGTGTGTGGGCCGGTAGAATCATTGGTCCATATTTGTTCAAAAACGACGAAAAATTAGAAGGATACCGTCAATGGTAACCGTTATCGCACCATGTTAACCGACTATGTGCATCCTGAAATTCAAGCGCATGGTGTCGGAGAGTTTTGGTTTCAACAAGACGTCATTACGAGAAATACAGCAAGTGAAACAATGACCTTGTTGAGAAATCTGTGTGTTCAGTAGTGAATTTCACGTTTTTCTACGGAAAATTGGCCACATAGATCGTATGATATCACACCTTTAGACTATTTTCTCTGGTGATATATAAAGAATGAGGTCTTCTGGAATAAGCCAGCTATTATTGACGCTTTGGAAGTCAGCATTACTTTATTAGCGAGACACCAGTCGCTATGCTCGAGCGCGTTGCCCAAATTTGGACCTTCCGAATGGACTACCTCAGACGTAGTCATGGCCAACATTTACGTGACATCATTAGAAAATGAAAAATGAAAATAAGTAAATGCCATAAATTGTTCTTTTAACTTTCACTTTAAATTTTATGTGTCTTATTTTACATTATAAATCAAACCTCACGATGAATCACCCGATATTTATAAACTAGTTTAAGATTTCCTTATGTACTAAATAACTATATTAGAATATTTTCCCTTTTTCACTATTTAAATTTGATAAATGAGTTTGTTTATTAGAAATCTCATTATATACATAAATTAGGTGCGTAAGAGTACTTTTACAGTAAAATGCAGTAAATGAGTAATTACTGAGTAAACTGAAAAATTACTCTCAAAAAAAAAAAGTCGTTGCTCAAGAGGGACGCGAATGGAAAACTACTTAACTCGGTTTCTTATCGGTACTCGATTAAATACTTTTTATAACACGAACATTTAAGGAAAATATTCACCCCTATCGTGAATAATTTTCCCCTCGTTATTTGTTCCGTTTTCACGTATTTGCGATCATAAAAAACGCCCATGAAAAAAATTAATTCATAGGAGAATAATAACGTGAAAAAAATGTTTGCGAGAAAAAATTCCCCTTATCGTGAACAATTTTTCCCTCGTAATTTGTTCACTTTTCCCTTTGAATTTTTCACTTTATTTTTGCTGGGGTACAAAACATTTATGTAAATAATTCTTCTCATAACTCGATTATTGAAGTTTACAAAATAAATTTTTAGGTCAATTTCCGTTAAAAAAGAGGCAAAAACTTATATGTATATTGTTCAACAAAATGCAAAAAACAGATCGATTGCCTGAGGAGTTATAAAGCTTTTCAAAGACGGGGTGGCAAAATTTCAGAAATTTTTTACTATCATTCAATACAATATATTTTATTTTGTTTTTTTTAACTTTTCTTTAAAATATACGTGTATATTTTTGAACAAAATTTTTTTTTAATGTTTGTTACCATTTCTTCTTTTTTACATTCACTGAGAAGTGATAGCGCGAAAAATTGTTCACGGGAGTATCACGATAGCATTTTTCTCTTCGGGGGGAATAAAAATTTCATGGGAACAAAAATTCCACTTGTTTTTCACGATAGGGGTGATTAAGAAATTATTTTTTGTAATCTTTAATGTTTGCTGGTTTTTATTTTATTTGATTTTGCTTTCATTTGTCTAGGTTGATTTACTCGAAAAAACATGAATAATTTGCTATTGATTACTAAAAAACTAGTGCATTTCTAAGTACCCAAATCCTTTACACTTTTACAACCCTAAAAAACTAACATAAAATAACTTTCAAAAGCTGTTATTTTGCCATATATTTAAATGCTTCGCAAACAAGTTAAATTAATTAATCACCCCTATCGTGAATAATTTTTCCCCCGTAATTTGTTCCCTTTTCACGTATTTGCGATCATGAAAAACTCCCATGAAAAAAATTAATTCATAGGAGAATAATAACGTGAAAAAAATGTTCGAGCGAAAAAATTCCCCTTATCGTGAACAATTTTTTCCCTCGTAATTTGTTCACTTTTCCCTTTGAATTTCTCACTTTATTTTTGCTGGGGAACAAAACATTTATGTAAGTAATTCTTCTCATAATTCAAATATTGAAGTTTACAAAATTAATTTTAAGGTCAGTTTCCGTTAAAAGAGGCACAAACTTATATGTATATTGTTCAACAAATTGCAAAAAACTGGTCGATTGCCTGAGAAGTTATGAAGCTTTTCAAAGACGTGGTGGCAGAATTTTAAAAATTGTTTTATTACAAAAAAGCGCAATAAGCTAATGTTGTAATCACTCCAATACAATATATTTTATTTTGTTATTTTTTAAATTTTCTTTAAAATACATATACATATGTGTATATTTTTGAACAAAAAAATTTTTCTTAATGTTTTTTAATATTTCTTCTTTTTTACATTCACCGAGAACTGGTAGCGCGAAAAATTGTTCACGTGAGTTTCACGATAGCATTTTTGCCTTCGAGGGGAATAAAAATGTCATGGGAACAAAAATTCCACTTGTTTTTCACGATAGGGGTGAATATGTATTCACATATGCTCTTATTTGAATTTTTGTTTTATAAAACCATTTTTTCACAATTTGTATTCTTTTTGTTTGTTTGCTTTTGCTTGTTTACCTTTTTAAACAAAAAAAAAAAAAAAACAAAACGTTTTACTAAATTTTACTGGAGAAATTTATGCAGAATAAATTTGTAAAGAACTGTCACTTTACGCTCTCAATTTGTGTTCTTATTTCCTGAAAGAAAAATGCTGTAACGTTCAATAAAAATAGTAAAAACTGTTGTGTTCTCGAACGCACCTATTGTTTACATACTCTACCTGACATAATTGAAACTTTACAGTAGAAGGTAAAAGCATAATAGAAACGGTATGTATCAAAGTGCTTGTACAATCCCTTGTAAAATCGTAATTGTAATGACTAAAAATTGAGACCAACGATATGTGCATTTGAATGTTTTTAGAACGTTTTAAATTTAGTTAAAACTTACTTTATAGCGAAAACGTTGCAGTGCAGTCAGTAATGACATTAAAAGCATTTTTATCACTAAAACACTCGTCCAAAACAAAAAACAACAAAAAACGGGATTATCAAGGTTCAACATAGAAAAATAATTTAATTTATTAGATGTTGTTGACGATCCAGTTGTCATATCCATAAATCCATGCCCATTTAATGGCGCTGATGTAGTTGATGATGATGGTAGGCTCATAATTTAGAAAAAAAAAATTAAAAATTAATATTTTTGTGAAAAAATAACAAATTTTGCACGTTTGAAAATAACAATTTATACGTTGCGATTTAGTCGTTGTGTTTTAAACAAAGGTAAAATGAAGACTTTGTAGTCTGCCATTGATATCAACATTTTAAGCCTGAATTTTAAAATATACATACTAGTACGTTCCAAGCAAAAATTAACTTGTATGTATTAGTTAACAACAATTTTTTTTATTGTTTAACCGGTTTTCTTAAACAAAATTGCAATGATTTTGAAAAGTTCTTTATAGTATTACTTGTAGAGGGGCAGTTTAAAGTTTGCAATTAGTATTGAATATATAAATAAACAGTTTGTACGTACAGTACTTTTCGCTTATAGTCACATCCTTTAGTTGCCGCCATATCATGGACTATATCGCTAATATGACTATAAGCCTAATTAACACACACTACGGGTCATCAGGTTAGCGCCTCCCATAGGAGCTCATTATATTTGCTCTTGTTGTTGTTGCTATTGAAATATGTATTAATACTTTTTGGTGTTGCATTCTACTAGTCACTGTATGCACTGCATCTGGTAATGAAAGTATGTGCCGGAAATTTACAGTAACATTGTTTCTTCTATTTTATTTCATTTTCGATGAAAAAGCTAACATAGGGTACGTTCGTAAATGCATCACTGCGCTGCATCAGTGATTTCAAATGTTTATAGGTATATTTATGAAGTAGATGTGGACCAAAAAATCAGGTTAGTGCCTGCAATTTCTTTTACGTTTTTCTAAAAGATAAGAAAGCGTATCGAAGCCAAATACGAGGATTAAAGTTGTCAATAAGCAAAATATTGAAAAATCGGTAAAACTCGTAAAGCTACAACGGCATTCTTGCATAATATGTCGGAAAATGGCAAAAACAATAAAAAAAAAATAAATAATATGATTCTTTGGCACACTTTTAAAAGCGCAATTCTGAGAGCAGCATTGAACTTTAATGACTCAGCCGCAATAATAAGGCCAAATGTTGGCGTTGAAGCAAGTTTATTTACTATTCAAAGATTGATAAAAATGCTCGACACTTAAAAATACATACTAAAATTACAACGCAAAGAAATGCGCCTAAATTTTGCGTTCCCATTGCCCAGAGTTGCCACTTTTCAAATTTAGTTTTCATTACCAGTAATTTTAACTCAATGCTGCAGATTTTGTTGGTAATCAGCAGGACAAGGAAGTTCATGCACATCAATTCGCCAAATAATAATATAATATAATAATAAAACATGCACTAAAAATCAATAAAATATGCAAAAATAGAATAAAAACAATGCAATATAACTTGATTTATTTAACCATAATATTCACTTCAATGTAGTCTTAAAAAGTGCAAAAATAGCTTAAAAAGGCGTAAAACTTATGGTAAAGATTTATTTATATAAGAAAATTAGTTTTTTTAAGTTATAATACTTAGGTAAAACTCGTTAAATTTTTTCTTAAAACATTGAAAATGTCCATTCGACATCAACCATTAAAAAAGTTACACATTTTAAATTGGTCAACTGCTTTGTCGATAGAAGGGTAGATTGAAAATAGTATAAATTTTTTAAATCTAGTATTCTATTAATAAAACAACCTTATTTGAGCTCGGGGTCCTTTTTTATTATTCTTATTTTATAATAATTTATCAAATTATGCCGATATTTCGTTTTTCATTGAAAAACATATTCTGGGCTATAATATAGAAATTATAAGTAACAAAAATAAACTAATAAATGTATAAATACCAAATTCAAACGTGTATGAATATAAAAACAACAAAACTCTTATAATTTTTATAAAATAAGAATAATAAAAAAAGTACATCGGGCTCAAAGAAAGTTCTTTTATTAAAATATTATAAAGGTCGAATAAAATACAATATAAAATATACAATACTAGCACGGTGTGCTTCGCTACCCCAATCGTAAACAAAATTAAATTTTTTTTATTAAATTATTAATTATTATTGCAATGCTTTAGGATACACAATGTTTTTAGTTTTTCCATCTGGAGCATAAACATATAAATCAGTTGGTTTTCCAACACGTGAGCATGCAACATAAAGCTGTCCATGCGAGAAACATGGATTTGCTAAATGTAAGCCACAAACTTGTAGAGATTGCCCTTGGGCTTTGTTTATATTCACCGCAAACGCTAACCGAACAGGGAACTGTAATCGTTTTAAATCGAAGGGTAAATCAGTTGGTATCATCGGAATGCTTGGCAACAATACATTAACAACAGCCTACTGTGAGAATTTGATGACAATCGGTTCAGTAGTTAATTAGATATAATCGTCATTAAGGGGCGTGACCCCTCCCACTTTTTTCATGCAACGTATTTCCATTCATAACAATACCATATATACCAAATATCATCATCCTACGCCAAATAGTGGCTAAGATATGAGGATTTTATGTTTTGAGTTGTATGGGCGTGGCACCGCCCATTTTTCCTACCACATCTTTACATAGCTTAAGGTTCAGTAACAAAAGGCAGTCGCCTACTGTGGAAATTTGATGACGATCGGTTCAGTAGTTTATTAGATATGGTGGTTTTTACTTTTTCTATAAAGGGGCGTGGCTCCGCCCTCTTTTTTCATGGAGCTTATTTCTATTCATACTAACACCATATGTACTAAATATCATCACCCATTGCCAAAAAAATGCCTAAGATATAACGATTTTAAATTTTACGTTGTATGGGCGTGGCATCGCCCCTTTGTCCAATCTCAACTTTATATAGCCTAATGTCTCTTCCAGGGTCACAGTTATATTCTGTGAAAATTTCAAGATGATCGGGCAAGTGGTTTGGCCTCCTATAAGGCACAAATATTTGATCAAATTAAGGTCGACCTTCTACTTCTCTTAGTTTAATGACGGTATCATCAACAACGTTAACCTGGGCTGTCAGTGATTTAAACAGTTTGGTTATTGGCTCCACAATAAATGCATAGTTTGAGCTTGCAAATACTAGTTGAGCCTTTATATTAGGTTTTTTTAAAATAATTGTTATTTTTTTAAGCGACATGATATTAAAATGATGTCATTAAAAATTTCACCACATCTTTAAATTCTTCAAACTTCTTGCCATAATATTATATCTACCACCAACCAGTTAAAGTTGGTTGTGGTGGAAGATTCAAGTTAAAAAATTATCCTTTAAGTACTGAAACACGCAAAGGTGACCTTAAAATTAATTTTCTACCAAGTGATATTCAACAACAATTTTATTTATACAAATTTATTTTTAATTTAATCAGCCACATGATGCATAAATAAAGTTGTTTTCACACTTATTAAATATTTGACGTCCTACACGTAACCACTACTTTTATTACAAAATTATTTGATTTGCAAAACGTTTGGCAAGATATAAGTGATGCTGGACAGTTTCTAAATTCCATTATACAATTACTCTTGCAAATAAAGTTTAGTAGAACAATAGAAATTGTAAAAAATAAAGCTCAAGTTTGATAAATTTACTGGTCACGCTGGATTTGGATTTTTTCGTCAAAAATTTTTATAGGTATGAACATATTCGTACCTTAACCATGTCACACGTTATATTTTTGGGTAAACTACCTTTGAAAAATGTTCAGATTTTGGCCATGTATGGCGCTGCATCAGTCAAGTAGAGTAAGTAATTTTGTAATTTTGTTAAAGTCGTCCCCCATAAGCCGAAATTGAACCATTAAAAGCTCAAGCCATTGCAGCATAATCAACCTTTTATATCTGTACAATGTTAACGAAAAAAAAAAAATAAAGAAGAAAGCAATTTTATTTAACCCTAGGATTTTTGTTAACTTTTTACCACAATTTGTACAGCTAAAACCCCCAATTAAATAAAAAGTAAATAAATATATTTTTTATTGAACGTATGCTAATTACTTTAGATTATACAAATTTATTATATAATTTTATTATTTCATTATTTTATTCCATATGCAAGTCATCGAAAGTGTAGTCTTTAATTTCGCACATTGTTATTTCGAATCTTCCACAGCTGAAACGAGTTTTGCGCATAATGGGCCGTAGTTTTCTGATTTGATTCAAACTTGATTCATTCGATTTAGAACATATCATTTCTAGAATTCACATATCTGTTTTTTTAATATGTTGTCCTATTTGAAATATCTTTTAAGGAAAAAAAAATTGGTCTGGCTAGACCAAGAGGGTAATTTCATAGACTTTAACATAAAAATGGAATTTAACCCCACTTATTTGCTCCAATCGAATCCAAATTAGTTTCATTTGATTCAGAACATATCATTTATAGAATTCACTTCCCTGTTTTTTTGATTTTTTGTTATATAAGAAAAATATTACAATTAAAACACAAATTTGGTCTGGCCAGACCAAGACGGTAATCCTGGGGTTAAATATTACTTAATATGACGAAAAATATGCATTTATAACAAAACATGCAGAAACTTGCCTTTTAAGCAAATTATGCGCTAGCAAATTAATGCCATTTTTTTAGGTGTTGAATTGCACGAAGTCCCTTGCCCTAGTAATCAGTAATAATTTACAGATAATGAAATTTGTTTTGCATCAGGTAATTTTAACTGATAACTGCAAATTTGTTTAGCAACTAGTAAGAATTTAATGAAAATGTTGCCAAAAACAAAGATGTTGTTAATGGGTTGGTATGTCGTGGCTGAGTATTACAGATCATTCCGGTAAGAAGAATGAACCAAAGAAAAAAATTATTAATGAAATTTATTTAAAGCCAGGATATCCAGGAGTAAGCATTGACTGGGCCAACATTAAAAAAAATGCAGATTAATTTTTAGAGCCTGTTTGAGGCAAATTCTGTTGTAATACTATACATACATACATTAATACGAATCTTATTAAAGTTGAAGATATTATCATGATTGAGCTTAATATGATAACTAACGTGCATTCAATTACGTTTTTAATCGTAGTATTTGAATTAAATTTTATATGAGCTGAAATACAGTTTATATATCACTGTTGGGATCTGACAGTCTTAAATTGTACCGCCTCAATGACAAAATTGTACCAAATTGACAAAAATTTTATCAAAATTTCGCTATAAAATAAAAAAGCATACATAGGTATATAAAGCCAAATTTTCGAAAGTTTACCCTTTTTGGGGACCATGGGCAATCATTGACCCGCCAGATCAAAAATATGTCCGGAGGTTAAGATTCATGCGAATGTTTTTACGGCGAATATAATTTAGGTATGTTCATCTAACTGAGATTCTTACCATTTTCAGTAGGCTTCGCCCTTATGAATTAAAACCAATATACAAAATTTCATCAAATTACCTTCAAAATTGCGATTTGTACTTTGCGCACGGACAAGCAACTATCCAGCCAGCCGGACTGAGGGACATCGACTAAGAAAGTGATATTGACTCGATCGGTATACTAAGAGGTGAGTCCAGGACCAATTCTTTTTAGTATTACACAAATCAGCACAAACGCATAATACCTTCTCCACTATTGTGGGGTGGGTATACAAAATAAAGAAGAAGCAAAATTGTATCTTTTTCCTTTTTATCAAAGGCAGACAAAAGTGTAGACAGCAGTGTTGCCAGGTAATTTTTTTCTTCCCTCAAAAAAATCCCCCAAATTTAACGTATTTTGAAAAAAATCCCCCTAAATTTAAAAGTTTTGGTAATTATTTAAATTCAATTAATATAACTTGACCCAGTGTTTATTTGCATTCTAATATCAATACCAGTGCTGCCAATCCATGTGTAATTACACATATTGCGTGTACATTTTACTTGCATGTGTAGCCTATGTGTAATAAGTTCCATGTGTAATCTATGTGTAATTTTACTTTCAAGTCTATGTTATAATTTATTTTTGACAGTCAAGATTTTTTTCGAATATTGAGTTTTTGAAATTTCTTTTACTTTCATTTTGTTTTTTACACCCTGACTTTTTCACTTTCTATCTCTACGAGCTTTGATAGTAGAGAATTACTGTCAAAGTTTGGGTTTACACTAAGTTTTCTTTCCGAAAGTGTGAGTTTATTTGTGAGAGAGGTGAGAAGAAAAGCATGTTTAACATAAACTGTCATATTTAGTTTTAATTTCTTTGACATTTGTTTTTGTTCTACATAATAAAAAAAAAATCTTAACATTATTGAGATTTAAGAATTTAACAAAAAAGTTTCTAAGATTTTATTACATAAAAAATTAATTTTAACTAAATATTGCGCTATATATATTTTTTATATGGCACAACTTATTGAAAAGTGTGGAGCAAATCGACAATGACTATATCTAGTACTCAACTCACTCGCAGAGAATTTTTAAAATTTATTTTGCTTAGGCTTGTACAAAAACATTTTTGTGCTGTTCTTCCGCCGACATTACTGCTTATGTTCGAAAATAAATACGGATACGTGCCGTTATACATGTTCATCCAATTATTTCTTACTACAGCAATTGGTAAGCTTTGCTTTTTGAAACCTGGCGATTTAATTGCAAATAAAGAATATCAATAACGTTTTGCAAGGTGAACGTATTCTAGCAAAGCTACTTTTTCGATTTGTGTGTGAAATTTTGCTACCAATATGTAATTTGGTACACAGTCATGTGTAATTTCCCAATTCTTCATTGGCAACACTGATCAATACCTAAATAAAGCAAAAATTTCAAAATGCTTAACATTTTATTGAAATTCCCCCAAAATCTGCGTTTTTTAAATATTGGAATAAAGTTTTTTCAAAACTATCGAGTGTTGGCCAATCATTTTCTTGAACTTTGTACATATTATCGGAATCCAAAAAAATTCGAGCATTAATTAGTTATTGATATGTACAGACAAGCAAATAGTGAAACCCCCAAAAAAACCCCCTAAAAACAATTTATACCCCCACAAATTCCCCCCCCCCCCTAAGAAATTGTACCCCCTAAATATGCCTATAAATGAAGTAAAACCCCCTAAATCTGGGGGAAACCCCCCAACTTATACACTCTGGGAGACATTGTCACCAAAACAATCGACAATATCACTATTGGATAACGATTTGGAGACACTTAATCCCACACGCAGAGAAAAAATATGTTTAAATATGGTCACCTCCAACAAAACTATTTTTAAAGAAAATTTTAAACATATTATGTTTAATTTAACCATATTATTGTCACCGACAACCATATTATTGTTTAATTAGTCCTCCATCAAGAAACCACAACCATATTATGGTTGCCCCTAAACATGTTATGGTTAAATATGACAATAATTTGTTTTTAAATTAAAAATAGTATTTTCCCCTTTTCCAAGAGCAACATTCTATGGTTGAAAATCAACCATGCTATTATAAATGTTAAGCATATTTTAGTTATTATTAAACAAAACATGTTCGGAGGCAACCATAATATGGTTGTACCTTCTTGATGGAGGACTAATTTAACCATAATATGGTTGTCGATGACAATAATATGGTTGTCGATGACAATAATATGGTTAAAATAACCATAGTATGGTTACAATTTTATTTAAAAATTGTTTTGTTGGAGGTGACCATATTTAAACATATTTTTTCTCTGGGTGCAGGCTTCGTACAGAGGTATGAGTACATATAATTATATATGTATGTACTTAATATGTTTATACAACATCGTTTACACAAATCAACAATAATGCAATTTTTTGTAGTTCTGGTTAGGGCTGGAGATATGTTATTAAAAATTTTATTATTGAAAAGAAAAGTGAGTTAATCCACCTCAAAGAAATTATAAAACTTCGTGGGTATTTTGTTTAAATTGTACCAAAAAAAAAATTGAATTGTATAAATGTACCACAAATCCCATCAGTTGTATTAATATGGGACACTTAAAGACTATTTAAATGGGAATCGGGTAAAATCATGCCCAAAATCTGAAAAATATAATAAAATTGCCACAAGTTTTTTAATTCTACAATAAAAATTTGCCTAAAACAAAAAAAAATTGGAAAAATCGACGGGTGAAAAAAATAAAAATTATTTAGTTGGTTAATTAAGAATGTACAACATTTTTGAAAAACACAAAAAAAAGGAATTTTCCTAAAAAAGTACTAATATTGAAGCTACCAAATTATTTCGTATACTTAAATTAATGTGCTTTCAATAGTTATTATGCAAATCAAATATTAAAACATTTATTTAATTAAATATTTTCTTTACCCAACAACTTTGCAATATTTTGCATTTAAAAAACCAGTAGTTTAACATCAGGTTTTTATCAAAACGTTTAAGTCTTATGTACAATAATTTCTATAACAATTGGTATATTAAAAAAAAAAAACAAAATTTTAATTCTTAAATTTTTGCACACACGCACAAAAAAAATATGTACTTATATGCATAAAATACTTAAACATACACAATCGTTTTTATCACGACATAAATCGCCATATAGATGGTAATAAAAAAAGCTAAGAAGAATACTAGTGCCCTTGTTGGCTGTGGCACTGGACGAAAAGCATAAACAAACGTGTGCAAAATGCGTGATAAGGCAACTAAACGAAATAGCAAACGTGCCACAAAAGGTTTCGGTTCTGCTGCTATGTAGGCCAAGGCAATCAACATAAATGGCACAATATTCTCAAGATCATTGCGATGGGCCCTAAAATGAAAGTTTTATATATTCAATAGTTCTTATCTTTTAGTTTTTAAATTAAGTACTTACCGTCTTACACGTTCAACATCAGGATCATTGAATACGACCTCGGGTGCCTTATTTAAAATAATGTCCTCGGGGTTAACAAAAGACTGCAACAGGAGTAAAATAGGAAAATTAATGTACATATTTAAGCAACAATGTTATTAAATTTTATACTTGCATAATATTGGGTGATTTTTAATATGTTCGTATTGTATTTTAAAAGCGAAACAAATTATTTTTTGCAAAATAATTGCCTTATTTTGATTAAATAAATTTTGTTATTATCAGGCCATTTAAATTATTTTTCATCAATAGATAATTTTTTTTCTATTTTTCTGATATTATATTTATTCCCGTCATTACAAATTGGAGCATAGGGCCATTACAAATATATTCCATCGGGATCTATTACAACCTTTTTTAGTTTTATTTCATTCTATCTAAATTGGTTTCATTTCCTATCGAGCGTTGTCGGTGTCACATAAACAATCAGATATTCACTAGGGATGCCAATCGGGACTGGTTTTCGCAAATCCCGGGATTCAGGATTTCAAAAAATGAAATTTCGAGATATCCGGATTTTTCGGGATTCGGTATTTTCCAAAGAATTTTTTATGAATTAAAAATAAAATATTTCAATTTTTTGGGCAAAACATATTTTTTTTCTTCATACATTTATTTATAACTGCGAAACTTAAAGGAATTGTAATTCTTAAGTTTTTTAAATTTGTTTCAGCTTATTCGGACTAGTTTTTCTCGAGTTGTGACAAAGAAAAGAGCCTAAAACGTGACAAATTCCCCTATACGATACTTACTAACTTCAAATTAATTTTTAAATTATTATTTGATGTACCTTGACCAAAATAATGATGCAGAAGTTCTTTTTTTTGGTCTACTTTCATAAACAATTATCAGAATTGAGTCCCGAAATCATGTGTTGTACTGTGTAATTCATTTAATATTACAAAGTTGTTTGATGATCATATTGATTACTAAAATTTGTAAAAATTTAAAAGTGTGATTTTATCTTAATTAATGATTAATTTAATTAATAATATGAGAAAAAAAAAACAACGTAGGATTTCCAACAATGTGTAGTTAAACCTCAGTTGTTTCAAACTTAATAGAAAAATAATTAATATAGTATATGAATATAGCAAACTAGTTATTAAATTATTTGTAAGATTCTATTAAAATTTTTATTAACTAAATTAATATGAATAACTGAAATGTGATTTCTAAATTTATTAACAAAATCATTTTTTTTAGTTAACCATAAAAATCTAATTTTAACAAAAACACACTTTTAAACCCACCATCACTGGTGGTATGAATGATGTAATATATAAATTACACTACTTGATTTCGTGAAATCGCTCCATAAATTACCTTAGGTCCCATGCCCACTTTCGGAAAATACTTTAATAAGCCTAAACCTGTAAAGACTTAAGTTTACATTTGGTGCACCAGTGGAATCAATAAGATAATAAAACCTCACCAAACTTTTGGTTTTTCTTTTTGTTTTGTGCATTTCAAAAGACATTTATTTCTTAAATTAACTTTCTTCTTTAATTATTTTCAGCACTTCTCACATTAAAATTTCTTTATAATTGTTGGACACGCTTAAAAAGAATATCAAAGTTTGGCTTTTTTCTTTCGTTTTCAATAAAGTATTAACGGAGTTAATTAAATAAATATGAAAGATCAATATTGTGTTCCCTATCCCCTCAAGGGAGAATGTCATGATGAACTTCTTTTTATAAAAAAAGTTGAAACAGAAAAACTTAGTTATCGATTTCGGGATTGACTAAATCCCGAAAATCCCGGGATTTAAAAATGCAAGTTCCGGGATTCGCTGAATCGGGATTTCGTGATTGGCATCCCTAATGTTCACTTATAATATCTACCATAACGCCTGGTGAGTAATTTTGATAAGTTTATGTTGCCCTTAACAGTGATGGAAAATGTGGCACAATTGGGACATTTGTGGCACTTTTGAATGTTTGATGGCCGTGTGGTACTTTCTAATCTATTTTGGCCCTTTCAGATCAAAATTCAACTAACTACTATTAACCGTTCAGTACATTTTCAATGTAATTTTCTGTTTCAAATACGAATTTTATTTTCAACACTATTTTCTTTGTTAAAATACTTCATAATTTTATTGGCAAACTTATTTTGGCTTAAATAAAATTTTTTTTTGTAAGTATGGATATCAAGTAAATACCAAAAATCACTGTAGTAGACTGTCAGAAACTTCTCTTCTGTCATTTTTTCTCTTATTGTATTTCCTGTATTTCAATATATTATTCGCTTTACTGTGATTTGCGGCATGCAGTTCCTCACCAATGGCTTTCCTCCAGGTTTTGTTTTCAAGGGCCCGTCTGAGCGAACACTACCTATAGGGTTCCAAGTAAGCGTTTGTTGAGCAACATTTTTGTTGGTTCTTCTAATATATGGACAATTCAACGTTTTGTTTTATTGCACTGGTTTTGATTTGTTTTTAACCACAAACCTGCATTACTGATTTTATTTGGCCACAATATTCGCAGTATATTTCGGGGGGGAAAATTTTGGCCCTATCAAAGGTATTTTGGCTCTTTCAAATCGTCAATTTGGCCCAAAAATTTAAATCTCAAAATGCATTACTGCCCTTTAAGGCACCGTTTTATAATTTACAAAACTTGCACTAAGAAGAAGTCGGCAACGCTTGCACGAAAATTGGGATCCCGAGGTATCCCAAACTAGAGTAAAGAAACAAATCTATTATAGTTTTCGTAAGCATGCATAAATCCTATTTATTCTCTGCCTGTGAATTTTAACTCTTGTACCATGGCCCAATTGGTAGGTCTGCTCGAAACACCTGTTGATTTTGTGTAGAGTTGTGTTTTTATCGTGAAATTGTTTTTGTAGCTATTGTTTTTGACATCTTGTCCATTCCCTACACAAACAAATGCATTGGGTTTTGACATCTTTAACATAATTTACACAAACAAAATGCGTGTTGTTTTTTCTATTGTTGCATTGTTGTAGTTTTGCACAGACTAATTGGGCCATGTCTTGAACCATTTTTTTATTATTTTAAATTTTAAGTGTTATTTTTTTATTATTTAAATTTGGAAATTATGTTAAAATTGCTCTTCAATTTCATTTAAACAAAATTGTTCGAAAATTTATTACCTTTTTCCTAAACCGTCTCGTTGCGGTCAACAGCGACATCATTAACATTTTTATAATTAAAATGCTGGTCCAAAAACAATAACAACTAAATACTGGATTATCGGTTGATAATAAATTTATAGATGATCCGGAATTTTCTTCCGATTTGGACATGTTTTTCATTCTTTTGCAAAAAACCTTCGCTCAAATAATTTCATTTAACTAATTCCCAGCGAACTTAGCAACGCGCTTTTATTGACTAAAAACCTCAAAACTTAAGATGGCAAATAGTAGTTATTTACAATATACAAAAAATTGCACAAACATTTTGTTGGAAAAAAAAATAATTTAAGCACTACATATGTATGTATGAACATATTATATTTAATTGCAAATGTTCTTAAGTTTTAAGCTTTCATATGTTGATTCCCACAGTGGGAGGTAAAGAAATAAAAGATATAATTATTAGTAAGGATTTCACTAGTCAACAAAATTTTGTAGCAAGAAAAGTGCGTACTTATTTCGAACCACCTAACTAAACTCTCTATAAAATCATATACAGTGTCGGAAAAAATATCGATATATCCTTCCAAACAACATGTCTTAGAAAATTTTAAAATTAACTTTTATTGATAAAACTTACTGGTTAATTCTTTGAACTGGTTATAATCTCTGGGAAATTCTTAAAAATAAAATTAGGACATATAAGTCGACTCAATTATTCCATTGGTACTCCATTTCGCCGAAAACGCTTGCGCCAATGTCGTGATTTCAATGCAGCGGAGATGCGAAGAGGTAATTAAAATGAAAGAAGCTCTAACCTAATATTAAATAAATATATGGGTTTGATAGCAAACAAAATTGAAGTGTCCCTATTATTTCTTCCGACACTCTATGTTTTATTAGGACCTTGGCAAGTTTTTGTGTTACAGCTATTATTAGCAAAATTTAATATTAATTTTTTATAATTGCACTTTTAAACTGGAAATGTTATTTTTAGAAATGTTTGGTGAAGTGATTCCTAAACAATGTCAAAGAAGTGTAAAAATGATCCAGAAAAGTTTAGCTATATTTGCGGTGAAATAACTTTTATTACTTAACGAAGGAAATTCACACCATTCGCAAACAAATTTAATGAAAGTTATTTTGGTTCTCCTGTCGCGCAACAAAACAAAGTGAGGATTCCTTACATCTGTTGTGTTACATGCGTTGGGCTTTTTATGTACCAACCTTGTAAAGGGTTAAGAATTGTTGTCGTTCTATAAGGAGCTCGATTTGAAGCAATTTTATATTTAATTTTTTTTTGTTAATACTGAACGAATTTAAATTATTTTTTCAGTGTTGTAAAGCATTAATTTGAGTTTTCACAACAATGAAAAAATAATTTCGATTCGACTGAAAGAATTCGAAATAAAATTGCTTTCGAATCGCAAAAGTATTCGATCACGATTGCCATAATTTGCCCCCTGTTATTTTTTTTGTGAATGGGACAGTAGGGATGGAAAACCCCATTTTTCAAAGAATAAGACAATTATCGTACAACCTAAAGATACAATTTCACAACCTTTCCTGAGTAAAACAATGCATCGAAATGTCGCTGGATTTTTATGCCTAAAAAAATTCCCAAATCGGACAAGTACTAAATGATGAAACATTAAAAAAATCAAAGATCTGGAATAAACAGCTTGGGTATTATTTATCAAATTTACCGCAAATTTTTCCGGAAACCACCGATAAAAAGACTATAAAAATATTCTCGGGGAACTTTTAGCTAACTATAACACATCATGCTGTAATATGTACCTGAAAATACATTATTTATATTCACATTTGTGCTTTTTGTTTCTTCTAACTTGGGCGCCGTTAGTGGTAAAAGTAGAGAAAAATTCCACCAAAACATTTATACAACGTATACCAAGGGAAATAGAGTCTAAATATGGTGGTGTATTACTGTTAGAGACTGCAATGGGATATTCTTGAATCAAAGTATAGGAGATAATCATAAAACAATACTTTTAGTGATATTATAACATTAGTGATTATCTCATTTTTGTTGAGAAATTTGTAATTTAAAATATTTTAATAAAACTATTCGTACCAGAAAAAAAATTTTCCAATATGGTTAACTAAACCATATTATAGTCACCGGCAACATGTTATGGTTAATTTAATAATATAATGGTTGCCTCTGAACACTTATGGGCTAATAATAACAAAAAGCTGTTTGACACTTAATATAATACAACAACTTTTCAACAAAAGCATGTTGCTCTTGGAAAAGACGGTAATACTATCGTAAGCTTAAAACCAAACAATTACACTGTGCAAGTTGAAAAAACAGACCTGGCGTTTAAACATAAGCTCTGGTTTTCGAGATATAGCGTTTTTTGAAAAAATGAAGGAGGTTGCACAATATATGTTCGCGAAACTCAAAAACGGTTTAGTTTATTGAACAAACTCAAAAACCCGAAATTCCACAATACCACTTTTTTCCACTTGTTTCTCATATGCGCATTCGTGTTTTTTTTTACAAATTTTTATTTTTTAAAAATTCATCAAAAGTGGAAAAGTGCAGTTATGCTTCTAATTTTTTCCAGACATATAAAAACGAAGTTGCAAAAAAAACAAGTCATAAACTATTAAAATCTGTTAACAACTTTTGATTTTATTCATAAAAGACGAAAAATTTTAAATAATTTAAGCAAATTTGTATGAAGTGGTCATAAAGGGCAAGCAAGTATGTCTCGAGAAAATATTAAGGACAAAAGATTAATTGAGGTCGGTCAACATTATATCCCACTAGGGGCGACTCCTGGGCATTTATGGCACTTTTTCTTCAATATATTTCTAGTTTGTAGTAACATTATGTATGGGATCCCCCTTAGTGAATGGAGATAGCGGGTTGTTTTGTTAGAAATAAATGATGCAGATGAAAAATTAAGTGGGGTTGGTCATACATTTGACCCATCTAAAGTGCTGCCGTTTTTGAAAATTAATTTGCTTAAATTATCGCTTCAAACTAAAAAAAATTAAACAAAAAAAATGAGATTAGTGATTCTTACAGAAAAAGTCCCATTACTGCATAGGAGTCCCCCTATGGAAAATGTCTAACCGACCTCCATTAGATTTTCGACCTAAACATTTTCACTTTTATTTTTTTTTTGTTCTTTCTATGCTTACCCTGCGAAGCTATACTCTTGTCTGCAGGAAAGAAACCAGAGTCTCTGGCTGCAATCGAACCCGCAACCCCGGCGCTGATAGACTAGCTCACTAACTAGCCTACCGGGGCATCAAAAAATACTTTTATTTTACCTCTAAGGAGCCCAATACAAATATGGTGGTTATGGAAATCCTTAAATTTGTACATCAGTTTGCATAACTTTTTAAACTTATGGATATCCCATTTCAAAACCTTTTCAATATAATTAAGGTCTAATTTTGTTAAAAAAAAAATAAAAGGTATCCAAGTTAGAAAAACTTTAATTTAAATTGGTCACTTCTGGTTTCGCAGGGCAACAACTACGGATAGTTATTTACGTATCTTTTAAACTAATGCATAGCCCACTTCAAAACGTTTGTAGTATTATAATTTACGATTTAAAAAAAATTTGAATTCAAAATGATCACTTCCGGCTTAGAAGTGCTTTGTGCCTGTAAAGAAATTTCTATAACTCTTAAACTTATGGATATCCCATTCTCAAACTAAGGCTAATTTTGGTACAAAAGTAAAAACAGGTTTCCAAGTTCGAAAAATTTAAATTTAAATGACTCATTTCCGGTTTTGCAGATTCAAAATTTCTTATTTTCAAAATATATATTTTTTTTTTTTTTTTGAAAAGATCAAACGATTTTGTATAAGAATAACTTATCTTAACTTTTTTGTTTAATATTTTTTTAGTTCGAAAAGATAATTTAAAAAACTGCAACACTTAGCACTTAGCAGTGATGAAATTTGGGTAACATTTTTTTTGGTATGCCCGCTTCTTGGTGGATGAATAATTTTATGGTTGCCGGTAACAAGAATATGGGTAAATTAACCATAGAATGTTAACAAATTTTCGTTTAAAATAGTTTTGTTGGAGGTGACTATATTGAAAAATGCTTTTTATCTGCGTGCTTGATTTACAAAATATAACTTTTAATCTTTGCAGATTTTATCAAATCTATTTTCAATAATTTGAAGTATAATTTTACATCATCTAGCATAGTTCTTAATAGGAAATTTCTAGAAGTCATATGTTAAATGGGAGACCCTATGTTCCTTTTAGAATGTATGGGAAATATGTATATATAATATGTATATTATAGTGCATTTACACCTACACCATAAACACGTTATAAGTTGTTTATGATGATAAACTAGTTTAAGAAACTTGTTTATCTATACAAATTATAAACACGTTTGTAACTAGCTTTTGAGATAAACTAGTTGCAAACAACCAGTTTTTGTTAATGCAACTCTGTTCTTTTCAAATTTTGCTCTGGCAAAGCTAGTGATATTTGACATTTCATAAAAAAAAAAATTAAGTTAAAAAAGTTTGCGTTAAAAAAAGGAACACATCACGAAAAAGTTTAAAAAAATTAATTGAAAATTGTTTTATATAATATGGATAACGAAAATGAAAGGTATGTTTATCGTATGTATAAATGTACGTGCACCAACGTTTTTAAGTTTTTTTTTTACTGAAGTCAGCTGTTTTGTGACACGGCTGTTAAACTGTTAACTGTCAAAACTGCTGATGTAAACGATATAGTTTATGAAAGTAGTTTACGATCATAAACTAGTTTGAAAATTACAAGTGTAAATGCACTATTAAGGTTCTCCTTAATTTTTTATTTTCGATTTTCCCAAATCGTAGACAAGTTTTGTGTTAGATTAGGGTAAAAAAAAATTTGGTAAAAATATGAGCTCGATCGGTTGAAAATTGCCGTGCCGCACGCGCATTGAAGTCTGTGAGAATGAAATTCAAGCTAAATGGAGAGAAAAACGCCCGTAACTACTGAGGAGTCACCCCTAGAGATGTTAAATGTATTAGCAACCCCCATTATTTTTACATCTCCAATATTTCTCTAGAACAAACTTATCCTCCATCTCCAACCCTTCATATGGTCCCCATACAAAAAATTTAATTTTCACGAAAATTTACCAAAATGGAGAAAAAATATACAATTATTACAACAAATTTAAATTGCTTGATTGATGTTATTAATTGCTTATTAACAATGATTTATATGAAATTGCTTTTTTCAAAAGTCGGATGTTTTTTTTTTTCGATAATCAGCGACATCTTGAATCAAGTATTGCTTATCCTCTTCGTTCCTGCACAATATTTTATTCTACTCCTCCATCATTTTCACGCCTCTTTCGGCGGTGTCGTTAACAACTTGAATTTTCTCAACAACTTTCAATGCTCGCTGGTAACCTTTTCGCTGTGATCAAGTTTCCGGTGGGTATCGTATAAATTCATGCGGCAAGTTCAAGCATTTGAAAAAGTTTCTTGTTCTCGAAGTTACGAAAGAACTCAAGCCATTCGAGAGAAATTGCTCATTTACTTCTGCAAAACTAACGTAATTTTTTTTCTTGCTATGGATTGCATCTTCAACATCGTCAAAGCCATCGGAGCTATAGTCTTCATTATCTTCTTCTCCAGTTCTTTGTACAGTTTTTTCTTCACTTTCTAGTTCGATTTTCTTTTCGTTTTCTGCAAGGACTTATTCCCCATCATCTACGCAAATAATAGCCAACATTTATCGTTTTATGTCACACGAAATATCTGAGTCAAAGAAGGCGAGGGCTATAGCCTCATCCGCCAGATACCACAAATGTCTGATAAACTTTATTACCAATGTTTTCGAAAAATTCTTATCTAAGTCTGCGTATGTGTGTAGTGTAGAGTTTTTTTATTCCCGCACTTTTTGGATTCCCGGGAAAGCGGGAAATAAAAATCAAATTCCCGGGATCCCGGGATTCCCGGCCAACATTTTGTATTTATTAATTTACTTATTTCCCCAATGAAACTAATATTTCTTATTGGTTATTATGCTTAAAAGAAATAAACTTAGTATCAAAAACCTAAAAAATGTGAGATTCAAATTTTTTTAAGACACTTAAGAGGTTATATTGATGCCAATAGGATAATAGAAATCAATATACGTATATACATTGTCAAATTCAGAGCTTATTTACGTAATTAGAATGAAAGTATTATTCTTACGCGAATACAAATTCTGGAAGGGTGATTAGGAACTGAAAACTCAACATTACGAAGTAGGAGTTCTGAAACAATTTTACCGTTTACCAAATTTAATAACATATTTTTTACAATTGTATAACCCTTAATCAGCAGTGGTGTATGAAGGTAAAATAAGTTTCATTCAATGTGATATTTTTTTAATATTTATCTAAGATCCCATAAAGTGTTTTTATTATTAGTCCTTTATTAATTCTAAACCGATTTTGCCATTTGGGTGTCAAATTGTTTCTAGATCTTCTAGGCTGTTCGGGATTGAATTACAGCAGAATCGCTTCAGTAGGAAAAGAGTTATGCACACAAATGTGGAACTACCTCCCTAAAAACTCAACTAAAACTAACATAAATTTGTGGCGAAATGCACACAAATTTTTACTTTCTACTTTTATAAGATTCAAAATCACTTTAAATGCCGCATATGATACACAATCTATCCTTAACCGCAAAGCTTTATAATAATGTTGTAAAATTTACACTTAAATTTGCTAGGACAAGAAATAAAATTTCGTGATGAAAGGTCTTTAATCTATTATAGGCCCAATATAAAGCCCATTCTCAAAAATTAGTTTAAAAGCCTTAAACTAGAAAAATTAAATATTGTAGTGAAATTAAGTTGGATAAAACAAATAAAGACACAAGTCCGACATAAATTTACTAAAGTTTTAAAAAAAGATTTTCTTCAAAATTTCCCGGGAATCCCGCAATAAATTCCCGGGAGAGCGGGAATTGAAAACAACTGAAAATCCTGTGAACAAACTCTAGTGTAGTGCTTTCAAAAAGTTAAAGTCCTGATTCTGAACTTTGACAGCTACACATACCAGAATTGTACGTATAGGCGAACAATAAACCCGCAGACATCTCGAATTCCACCCAGTTGTGATTTTTCCAGTTTAAATTAACCTATGAACATAAATATTTTTAAAGAATAAATTGCCTTGGACATCCATCGAGCGTAGTGAATGGGTATGAGTTCTTTAAACTTATATTCACCCAAATCACCGCCAAGGAATATAATAACCAGTTCCAACAGTTCCTTATAGTCGTTGCGGCATTGTTTTTTCTGTAGTTGGGCTATGGAAAGAGTAATGGTGTCATCTGATGCAGTTATTAATTTCGAAGCAACGATCTCATCGCTTAATCCAGTTTCGAATGCATCTTGATTTATTTTTCCCCAGTTTTGCTAATAGCGGCGAAATAAAGACACATCCGGCGCAAAACTTTCTCCCATTTTATCTTCGAACAGTGCTCTTAGAACCAATTCGAAGATGTGATGTCTGCGCGGCAGATACATCAAGTCTCTCTCTAATAGCTGTTCAAGTAAATTTGCAGATCCCGTGAATTGACCGGTGTTTGCAGATGTCGTGTCAAAAGACATGGCTTGAACTCGATTTGATATGTTCCATTCTACCAGTAGCTGGTGGACGGCCGCTGCAATGTTTTTGCCTATTTCACTATCTAGTTTTGGAACGCCTAATATTTGTTCGATGTCTCCATTAGTGACAATAACCGGAAGACGATCAATCTTATTCTTTCCTGTAATGTCTTCTAGCATTTTTTTTTTTTTTTTTTATTATTCCTACACTAAATCCCGCGAAGCTTTTTGCTTGTCTGCAGGAGACCAGTCTCTGGCGGGAATCGAACCCGCAACCCCGGTACTGATAGACTAGCTCCAGCTAGCCTACCTGGGCACCCCAATGCATAACAAAAAATGCAGCTTCCTTCAACTGTAATGAGAAAATATGAATATAGTATTGATAATAAATCGTTTTTTTAATCTTGAACTTTAGGTCCGTCTGGCTTTCCGTCCGTCTGCTCTAGAGTCGGTTTTCGAGAAAATTAAATTTTTCTTATGGGGACCATATGAAGGGTTGGAGATAGAGGATAAGATTGTTCTAGAGAAATATTGGGGATGCAAAAATAATGAGGGTTGCTCATACATTTTACATCTCTAGGGGTGACTCCTCAGTAGTTACGGGCGTCTTTCTCTCCATTTAGCCCGAATTTTATTCTCACAGATTTCAATGCGCGTGTGGCACGGCAATTTTCAACCGATCGAGCTCATATTTTTACCAAATTTTTTTTTACCCTAACCTAAAAAAAAAACTGGGCTACGATATTGAAACAGATAACTTTTTAAATTCTCCCTTCATTGAAGGTCCACTCTAATGTATATGTTAAATTGACAAAAACCTAAAAAACTAATATAAAACTTATATAATAAATTAAAATTTTGCTTTAAATACCAGGGATCGAAAATAATTACTTTTTTTAAATTTTCAAGGAAAAAAATACAATCGCAAGAAAATCATTCAAAACTAATTGGTATTCTCTGATTTTTATTTTTTGGCAGAAATAATTTTTATTTTATTTTTTTGGCAGAAATATATGAAAATTTCTAATTAATATTATTTTCCAAGAAAAAGTTATGTTTGGTTCAAATTTGTTTATATCTTGGTAGGACACTAGTAGTGAAAATTTAAAAAATCGGTTTGTAAATGACCTAGTTATACATATACAAATAACTACATTTTTCCCGCAAAATAATAGTTTTAGCACAATATGAGCGAGTAGGACCAAATTTGGATCAAATATTATTTAAATATAAGGAGTATTAAATATTGAAAATCAGCCAAATCGGTTTATTATTTCACCTGGCTCCCATAAAAGTGTCCTACCGAGTCAAAGGTTTTTGTGCGATAAATATTCTCAGTGCATTGAATTTGTTTGGTTTTCAAAATCAGCCTAATCGACTTATTGTTTTACCTAACGCCCTTACAAATGAGCTCCCGCAATAAGGATTTTGGTACGACAGTGTACAGAAGAGAACTGGTTCGTTCAAAAGATATAAGTCTTATTTACGGTTATTTTGTTCTTTATCCACGGGCTTTTTATATTAAAAGATTAGAAATTTTCAGAAAAGAATATTTTCCGAAAATTTCGGAAAAACTGGACCATAAACAGAGGAATTTTTTTGAAAATAATAAAATGCATTTTTATAATACCCACGGATTTTCATTAAGTTCCAAATGGATCACCTCAGACGTAGGCATGGCCAACATTTACATGATATAATTTTCAAACAGAAAATGCCATAAATTGTTCTTTTAAACGATAATAAAGATTTTAAGTTCACTTTCAAATTTATGTGTTTTACTTTACATTATAAACCAAACCTCACGATAAATCACCCTTTGTTTGAAATGCTGCCCAATCCTGCTTGCACCAACTTAAGAGTTAAACGACAATATTAACGGTGACTAAAAGATCATGAAGGTATAGAGGAAAACTAACGCGAAAAGGTACGTAATAAGGTACATATATAAAAAAAATAGGAAAAGTATATTTTTGCTTTAGATTATTGTTTTTACTCTGTAATATGACTTTTAAATAGAAATTCTAAAAGAATGGAAAGTGGTGTGTATGAGCTATATTAAGGGAAAAGGTTCAAGACAGAAATACTGGTACTCCTTAGCAAAACTTAAGAACAATCGACTTCGTATTTTCTATAAATCAAATTTGTGACCATATTTTTGATACAAAAATACAGAATACAACAATTTGATATTATGCAAATAGTGACACAGAAAGAGAAGCCACACATAAAGATTAATCCATTCTATTTAATGCAATTCGCATATCTTGATAATATTCAAATCATTTTTTGTGGATTTTGGAATTAACTTTAGGCATTTTTGTGAAATCTTTTTAAACTATTTAGTAACTTGCGACATGTGGACAGAATAAATAAAGTCAGGTAGCATTGATTGGATAAAACAGACCTTTGCCGTGATGTAGCATACACGAGTATGTCTTAAAATTTAGCCCATTTTATTATATTTCGAAAATGCAATCCGATTTCTTTTATTTAATTTTGCGTATTGCAAGCGAATAAAAAACGTTATGAACTTGAAGTAAGAAAATCTGCGAGAAGAGATTTGTCGAAAATAGAAAAGCAATAATAACGATCTTAGAACAAAATGTTTTAAAAATAATATTCAGTAAAAATTTTACGAAATGGAGTCTAGCGTTAATTATGGACCGATCTTCGATCGAAATTTTGCAGTGTGATTTCTAGTCCTACAAAACTGTAGCGTACTGAATTTTATTATGATAGCATTATTTATTACGGTTTTATGCGTACGAAACTTTTTTCCGGAAGTAGGGTCTATATGGAGTCTAGGGTTATTTGTGGACCGATCTTCAAAAAATTTTACAGCGTAAGTTTTGGTCCTGTAAAACTGTGACGTACCAAATTTTAGCGTTATTTATTACGATTTTAGGCTTTTCCGCGAACTGGGTTTTTATGGGGCCCATGGTCAATTATGGACCGATCTTCACGAAATTTAACAGTATGAGTCGTATAAAGCGAATTCGTATAAAGATTTATATCATTCCGTGCATTATTACACCATTTATGTTAGTTTTTGTGTCAATATGATAAATTTTTTTAGGGTGGTAGTTCCACATTTTGATTCATAGTTCTAGTCCTACTGAACCGATGTTGCTGGATTTCAATCCCAAACTGCTTAGGATAACTGCAAGCAATTTGAGACCAAGTTTGTTCTTTTCTTTTGCGTTTTTCGAAAGTGAGCCTGTTTTCAACAGATAGACAGACAGACGGACACGGCTAAATCGACTTAGAATTACTCAAGGAGCCAGAATATATATACTTTATGGGGTCTTAGATGTATAATTAAAAAGTTTCACACGGAATGACAAGCTTAGGTAAATAATTTTGGGAAAATACTGAAAAAATTCATTTTTAAAATATGCTAAAATGGGCTTCAGTGATAAGCGGCTTCTTTTTTTTTGTTAATTTAAAATTACTTAAAATTTATGTAAAAACTTTTGTTTACATTTTATTTTATTTTTATTTTATAATTGCTTTTCTATATAAATGTTGAAATGTTTTTAAAATAGCCACTTTATATTTATTAAAGAATTTTAACATCCAATTTTTTTTTAATTTATAATTCTTTGCTTGTTTTGTATCAAATAGCGATTGTGGTTTTGTTAAAACCTTGACCTTTGTATTCTTTATTTTTTTTTTAATATTTCCTTTCAAATTTAAATTCCAATACGGGGGTAAATTTGATAAGACACCTTAGAGAGAACAATAACCAAAGTATACTTTGCCAAAATATTTGTTAACAAAAAAACTGCATTTATTTCGTATAAAAAATGTAAAGCATTTGTTTGTTCTTTGATTCTTAAATTCAAGTAATCATTTAGGTTATCAAAATATTTGACTTTTAACTGTTTATTTATGTGTTTAAAATATTTTTTTTCCTTTTTTTAATGTTTTAGTAACACTGTACAACAATTTCGAACTTTTTTCAAAATAACGGGGTTCTGACAATGAATTCTGGTAGGGGAGACAAAAAAAATATACGTGTGTGCGCGTTTTGAAAGATCACATCGGAATTTTATTTTAAGGGATATTTATTGGCGTGTTCGTGCAGCATATCTGTATATCGTTACCTTAATATAAAAAGGCCCCAACTCATTATTTTTGGAAATCCGTTTTTTTATTGATTATTGTAGAATGGTTGCTAATACACATTCTATTAAAATTTCAAGCAAATTAGATTAAAAATAAAGAAGTTATAAGCAGAATACAAAAAGCCCTAACTCATACACACAATTTTTCTAAAGAAAAAAAAGGCCTAACTCATACACACAATTTTTCGAAAGAAATACATATTATGTATTTCAATCTGAATTCCTCGTTTAATTTTAATAAAGATGTTTTTTGACAATGGTTGTGTAGCTATATTATTTCAGCTTTTATTAAGTTTTTTCCTTCTCCTGTAAAAAGTGTTTTTGATGAGTTGGGGCCTTTTTATATTAAGGTAACGATATGAAACTATGTGTTCTTGACATCTGAAGTATAAGTTATTTTCAGCAGCTTTGTAAAAAATATTACGACTATTATTTTTGTGAAACATACTAACCCTCACGCTCTCCTTTATAATGGTAATTTTTAGCTTTATTCTATCAAATCGTAGAAAACCCCCCTAAGAAGGGCGACGCACAGTGGCGCCATTTGAGTTTTTTCGTTGCAAAAATCATATCTTTTGAACCGAATAAGATAATTGAACAGTTTAAACAGCATATGATAGATAACTGTTCAGCCTATGAAATGAGCGTTTGGAAAGGGTGCTACGCTTTGTAGGGGCCTACTTATGGGTTATCAAAGTTAAAATTAGTAGAAAAATCAATTTTATGGTAACTAAAAAAAATTATTTTTACATTTTTAGATTGTTTTTATTTTTTTTCTTAAGGGTTTTATGTTTTAAATTATTACCCAACAAATTAAAAAAAAAATTATTTTTTTTTTAAATTTATTTTTTCAATTTTCTGTAAAATATTCATCACAATTCGTAAGAGAAGGTATATCTAAAAGACTAACCATTTCTAAACTATAATTATTTTGTAACTCTATTCGTGACTTCACATGCCGCAGGGAAGAAATAAGTGGATCGGAAGATGCTGCCAACATGTTGAAGAGGTCCTTATTTTGCCTTACCCTTGATGCTTTGAATGTGTTCTGCAATCTATATTTTTTATAAAATTTGTTAAGAGACTCCTGTGCTTCTTCAGAAAGCTCTCCAATTGGCAAAGACTGGTACTCAATTTTCACGATTTGATTGTCAATTCCAATGATTCTAGTTACTGCCTCATCATTTTCAAAAAATCTCCTAGAAGTGTTTCCATCGTTTGAGTTACCGTATCCGTGCTTGGGACAGTCTACTTTTAGTCCAACGTGTTTAAAAAAAGCATCCTGTATTTGCTTCTTTCTGATCTTTTCCTTATCCTTTATTGATGTATTTTCATCGAAGTTTTCCTCCTCTTGTGGTAGGGTATATGCCAGTTTTAGCAAGAATTCCATACACCTTATCCTTGCGTGCAATGGTGACATTCCATATTCGTAATTCTCCTCATTTGTAGAATCGTTTAAATTACCAAAGTTCTTCTGACAAATAATAATATAAAATCGATAAAAAAAATATAAAAATAAAACGAAAAAAGGGGTTTAAATAGGTTTTTGCTAAATTTTTACCTCCAATATAATTCTGTCTATATATATGTATATGATAACTAATTGAAATATATTATAATTAAGCAGAAAAAGATACTAATCTTAAACTCTTTACAACTAATTATATAAAATTGAGATGTAACATATTATATTTGAAATAAATTGAATTGAATTGAAAAAAGTTCTTCTGACTCTTTTTGCAAATCGGGCATGACATTGTTGAGGTTGTTCCTGTCAGTTCGTAATTGCATTCAATATATTTTCCTTCTCCAATTTGCAGCTTTGTAGGCTTAATCTGGCTTATTTGTTCTTCAATGTCCTTCACCGTAGTCCTTATGAGTTCTGCCGATTCCCTTGCAAACTGAAACATTATTGGTCGGCAATAATGCACTGATGACGGACGTGGATTTTTCCAGTGTAGGGAATCATCCGATTTTAGCCGCAAAGGAACAACAGATGCCATAAACATATTTCCGTCCGATATTGTAGCGTCATCGGAAGATATCCTTTGCTTATAAACGCTTTGTCCGGATGATCCATCGCAGCCCCATTTGCTGATCACTGTCAACTTCTCAGGAAGAATTTTCACTTCCGTGAAAAACTTTGGTGTGGTTGACTTTCTAAACAGTTCAAATAATTTTAAATTGTTCAACGCCATGTTTTCAGTACTTAAATTGTTTAATGGTTTCAGTAATTGTTGCGCCAACTTTCAGGCGTAGACTAATCCAGGCATTATGCTTATTTTGCAATATATAGGCTTATGCTACCATGCCTAAAAATTTACCTGTTCCCTGCATACTCCATATGTTTAGGCTGAATAATGCAATTTTGATATTATGCACGTGTCCAAATAAGATTTGTGCCTACCTGTAGGGACCATAAGTCAGTATTGTTCCTGACCATTTGTACGCCAAAGTATTGTTTATGTGAGGTACGTACCTGCTAATTTCAATGAGTAGTTTTTTTCAAACTATTAGATCAAACTACAGTCCGTCAAAACATATAAGGGATGGACGCCATACAATTTCTGCAACCATGTCTTTTTAAACTTTTTTACCTCTAGAAGCCAAACGGGCACGTACGGGCAGATAAAACTTTTTGAATTATGTAAAGAAATAATCAAAGAACAGGTTTTGCAAATATGGCAAATATAGAAAAATATAGTTTTTTTTTATTTTCCGTCAAAGTTGAAAAATAGTGAAAAAACGGATAGTTTTTAAATAGTGATTTACCAGGAGAAACACAAAGCAAACAGTTAATTTTTTTTTTATCATTATACATTTAATAAATACATCAATCAATACAAACAAAAAATAAGGCGATTCGTTACCTATTTTTCGTGATATTACACCTGAAATCGCAACAAATTGACTAAAAATTGTGTGTTTTTTTGAAAACCGAAAGTCGGTCAACTTTGAACGGTTATATCTTCTAAACTAAAAATGTGATATTATTAAGAGTGGCATATTTGAAATCGTTGAAAAGTTTCCTATAACATGGGTTTATTCAAAACTTCGTCGGCACTCATGAAAATTTTGATTTTTGCAACCTCGCTTGCTCTACGGGCGCCACTGTGCGACGGCAGGAATGAAATGTTTTACAAAAATGATGGTCATGCAGTTTTACTACATATTTCAGAACACACCAAAGCCCAAAACTTAAAATAGTCAGTATAAATACGCCAATCGACTGGGTTGTTCCGTATGCTAATTTCATTCATTAAGTCAACAATGCATCAAAAATTGCTTGCTATGTTTATTGTGCTGTCGTAATTAATAGCACATTAAATTATGAGGGGTTGCTCACAACAGTCGTATTTTTTCATGTTATTATTTTAAGACATATGACTTTATGACACCTTGTGAATCCCCCAATTATATATCGGAGTTAAAGGAATTGTGTACAAATTTAAAAAAATAATAGAATTTTTTTAATTCTAAAATTCATTGCAAATATATTGCAAAAAGTGCGAAAAATAAAAACCTTTATTAATAAATTTTACAACTAAATAGAATTTCCAATTCTTAACACAAGCCAGCTTAAAATTCTTTTAAAATTTTTAAAAAAAAATCCCACACTTCCAAAAATAAGTTTTTTACACTTTTTGGGAATATTTTCCCTACCAAGCATGTATCTTAGGGTACTCATTACTCAAGTTTTATAAACATATTGGGTCATGTACATAGTTCTTAAAACTTTTCATTCTAGCTTTGCGATTGGAGAAAATGTGGCATTAAGTGGAAATTTGTAAAAATAGGTATATTTCGTGAACGTCCAGAGCCTGGCGTAATTAAAATTTTTAACATTTTTTGCTGCATACCAATATTTAAAAGCTAAGTTACATTGAAAAATTTTACAGGATAAGCAAAAAACTCTCTACATTGAAAAATAACCTGAATTTTTTAAAAAAATTTTTTTGTTAAAACACAATAAAAGAAAACTAACTGTTGATAAACAAAAATAAAAATACAAAAGTTTCTCTATTTGTGTTTGTTTTTTATTATTTATCGAAAGATATTTGCACTAAGGCCTTTTATAATTTTGTTGACAAGAACATTATTTTAAATTGAAGGAGTATAAAATATTCAGGAAAGTATTTTGATACGTTGCATCATAATCGATCAAGAAATAAATTTTAAATCTTTTGTAGCTTAGGGCTTTTTTGAAATAATATGACGATAGGTTAGTTACTTAAGAATTTTATTACAAATAAAAAAGAATGAAAATACTCGTACTGTTTTAGCCAAAAATGGCAATAAAGCGATTTTAAATTCAAATAACAATTTGATTGCAATGCTTTTTACACAAATCTTTCCGTAGAATACTTATCAAATTGCTGATAATTCACAAAAAAAAAAATATAAAAAAAAAATTATGGTAAATATGAATCCTATATTTGCAGAATACTAAATTCAAAGTCGGATATTTCCTTAACTATAAGAGATAAAATTTGCATCCATAACTTTTTTGTAAAACTCGACTAGCGCATTTCACGTTCTAATACTTTGAAATTATAATTATTTTTCATTTTTGTAATACCCGCGTTGCCCTTCTTTGGAAACCTATGGCGGACCTTCTGATATGTCTATAGACTGTAAATCGAAAACTTAAACTAAAATACACCTGAATTTTTATTTCAATCGGACTAACCATTTACAAAATCCAAGCGCCAAATTACAGCATTCGATATTGATATTGAAATTTCCATTTAAGTTGTGGTTTAAATTCGTTCGATATCGAATGCCACAGTTTGGCCCCAGAATTATTTTAATTTTTTTTTCCCAAAATTTTCCAGTGTCATTACAATTAACAAATGTGTTAAAGTGCAATATTTAGTTTGCCGGTTTTTTGCGGTTTGTGTTATGTTTTGGGCTTGGGTGGGTTCTGACATACATACATATGTAGTAAAATTTCAAGGTCAACGTTGTTGTAAAACATTTCATCCCCCCTCTCGCCATTTTAAATTTATTAAGGGGGTTAGAGGGTTAATATGTTCCACAAAAATAGTTGCCGTAACATTTTCTACAAAGTTGCTGAACAAAACTTATACCTCAGATGTAAAGAACACATTGTTCCATATACCGATATACTGCAAAGACAGCCGAAAGGTTAAAACTTTAAACCCCTACCAGAAATCACTGTCAGAACCCTGTTATTTTTTCCTTGTTGTACCGTGTAATTATTTATAAAAAAAATGCATTCCATTTAATAATGATAATGTATTAAGTATCACTGCCCGCAGCCAGAACTTCTGAAAGATATATATTAGGGGCGCGGCGAATATAGGTTTAGCTAATGCGAATGCAAATAATCAAATTAAATTTTTGCAGATGCGAATACTTACAATATGTTGCAAATTCATATTTTTGTTTATGTTTAATTAAAATACAAATATATATCTAATGTATTTGTGTATATTCAAAGAATATATAAGGTATGTACATATTTTACAAACATAGTTTTACAATACATACACGGAAAGAAAAAGCTTGTCCTAAATTTAAGTTTTTTCCATTTACTTTGAGTTCAAGTCGTACTTAAAAATGTAGCATTGCTTTCTTTATGCTATTATGTAGAAACAACAATAGCACACAAGCAGTTGAAAAACGATATGCTTGTTTTGTGTACGAAAAGCAACATTACTACAAGAAGAAAAACATACATTATGTTCATCCTTAAAAAGTAAAATAGAGAGCAAAATTTCCCTAATTATATTTGATGAAAATACTCGTATTATCAAAGTAGAATGTTAACGAAAATAATTCGGGCGTACTGCTGCTGTTTTATGATTTAAGGGGATTCTGCAAACAAGAGGGGGAAACTAGAAAATTGAAACAAATATGTATGTGAAACGGGCAAGTAAATTTTAATAGTATTCTTCTTCTCTCTCTCTCTCTCTGGTTCTCTTGGTAAGTGTTTAGGTTAGAATCAAACTTAACACACTATCGGATTATTTCAAGTTCGAATTCGGGATTGAACCAACTGGGATATTCTTGAATATCACAAACATAAAAACGTTTTCTTAAGGTATTTACTACACAAACACTACACGCGTTTGTTTTGAATACCCTACTGTATACCCAATGTGTTGCTTCAGTTGCAGAAAAAATCCACCCTACAATTGTAAGCCAAAGAGGTTGACAATAAAGAGAAAGGATATTTTAAACTGTCAAACTTTATACATTAGCAAGACCCATCTTTTAGTATACCGATCAACTCAAAAGCAATCAACCGATGTCCATCCTTCCGTCTGGCTGGTTGTCTGACCATGTAAACCTTGTGCGCAATGTACAAGTGGCAATTTTGTAGATAATTTGATCGAATTTGGTAAATTTGCTGTAAATGTCATAAGTACGAATCCTACGTAAATAATGAAAAGTATCGCTCCACAATTTCACATATTTCCCATACAAACTTCTTTTCGAAATAGACTCCGTGAGTCCATAAACCATCTAATTATGTTCAAATTTAGAATAAATTCGCCCCAAAAATATTTTACTCCAAATTAAATTTTTTTTAGAATCGGTTAACATTTGATTCTAACGCCAATCTTAATACAAAACTTATCGATTGTCCCTAAAATCCTTTTAGACAAAAAATGTCATGCAAATAATGTATCTAGATAATATTCGGTACAAATAACTCTTATATAAATTTTTACCTTAAATAAAATGCTTACAAAAATTCGGAGTTTTTGGTATTAAATAAAAAAAGTCAAAACTAAATAAAAAATTTCGATTGAAACATTCTGAAACGTTCGCATTAATAATTATATTTAAAACAAAAACAAAATTGTAAAATTTGTTTTTGTTTTAAATGTAATGTTCTATGCGAACGTTAACGTTCGAAATCGATGAACAGGCTGATTGTTATTGATAAATTTTTATTTTTATTTTTATGATACAAAAATCTACTTTCTCACCAATGTTAAAAAAAAAAAAATAAATAGTAGTAGCAACAAAAAATACTAAGAGCCAGCTTTTGACTAAAAACTTAAGCGAACTAATTGAAATTGGGGCCGTTTTCACAACTTACCGATAGCGAAAGATAGGATTTTATCGGCCATGTAAAAAGCTTTCATTATTAGAACTTAACTTTAGCCTTACTTGAGTGATTAGTTAATTAAAGATTAGGTAAATAAAAGTAAAGTTTTAATAAAGGAACACTTTTAATACGGCCGATAAAATCCTACTTTTAGCTATCGGTAATTTGTGGAAACAGGCCTTAATCTTTGAAAGTCTTTTTTGAGTAGTCGGTTATTTCATTTTATTTGCTAGCTTAAACTGCCAATGTCGGCAGTTTAAACTTGTGACAGAACTGTCAAAAGCACGAACAGATACAAAAAGAAAATATTATTTATGAATGTAAAAACTGTTCTAAAAACTTATTAAATGACTTTTTAAGTGATCAGAAGATTTAAAATATTTGAACAAATATGAAAATTCTAACAGAAATAAGAACGCGTACAAATAATTTTAATTTATTTAATAACAGAGAATTTGTTGAAATATTCCGATTAACTAAACATTCATTGGTGTCCTTGTTTTATTAAATATTTCCACTCGTTAGATGTTGCTTGATAGTTTTGTTTCTTTTTGTATTTTTACTTATTAATATATTTTAATATAATATTTTAAACACACAACAAAAATATTCTTCTTTTCTTCTTCGTTTTTAATTGGATGACATTTATTTTAAATTGTCAACAACTTTCTCTAAATAGTACTTAAAATTTTTTAAGAACTTAGAGCCATATTGTTACTACTACTAGCATGATACAAAAATAATTGTAGTCGCAGTAAAAAATAAAATTTAAAGAGCTGATTTCTTTTGCTTACGCTATATTTACAATTAAGAAGAAGTATGTAGTTTTGGGTACGTTCGTAAATGCATCACTGCTCTGCATCAGTGATTTCAAATGTTTACATATGTATATATTAATGAAGTAGATGTGGACCAAAAAATTTTTATATACTCCACAAAAATAATAGTCACACAATAAAAAAAATTATGATTGCCTTTTTGTCGGCATTAAAAAAAGTTTGCTTTTCTGATGCAGCGCAGTGATGCATTTACGAACGTACCCTTTATTTATAGTTTAAAACAAAAGCATATACATAAGTAGCAAAAGAAATAGCAGAAATAAAGTAGCGTACACTTAAATCACAAAAACAGTAAAAATGTTATGTTTATAGCTATATTTCAATTAAACACTATTATTTTGCGAACAACACTTACTTAACAATTTTTTTATAAAAGTAACGATGAGGCTACTTTTATTTCTACTTGAACTAAAGCGTGATCCACTTCGAGGTTCCCTACTTTTTTAAAGAAAAAAACACAGAAAATTCAAATTTAATGGGGAGTGTTTATTATCATTTGAAAGGACATTCTTTGGCATTTATTTTTTGAAGATTATGTCTATCAAATGATGGCCGTTGCTACGTCGCAGATGGTCCATCCGTTGAGTCCAATTTTCGATGACTCGTTCGAGCATTTTGACTGGTAACTGGCGAATGACACTCGTGATGTTTTCCTCCAAGCCTTAATAGAAGCGGGTTTGTCCCCATAAACTTTAGACTTTACATATCCCCACAGGAAAAAGTCTAACGGTGTGATATCACACGATCCTTGTGGCCTATCGACCGGCCCAAAACGTGAAATTATGTGCTCACCGAATTGTTATTTCAATAAATCCATTGATTGATGCGATGTGTGGTAAGTGGCGCCGTCTTCCTGAAACAAAATGTCGCCGAGATAACGAGCTTCAATTTCAGGCATAAAATAGTCGGTTATCATGGCACGATAATGGTCGCCATTGACGGTTACGTTCGCACCGGCATCATATTTAAAGAAACATGGACCGGTGATTCCACCGGCCCACAAACCACACCAAACCGTTGTTTTCCTGGATGAAGTGACAGTTCTTGAATCTCTTCAGGTTGCTCTTCGTCACAAATGCGCAATTTTGTTTGTTTACATACCCATTCAGCCAGAAATGCGCCTCATCGCTGAACAAAATTTGCCTCGAAATCTGGACTCAACGGGTGGACCATCTGCGACGTAGCAACGGCCAACATTTGATTGACATAATCTTCAAAAAAGAGATGCCAAAGAATGTTCTTTCAAACGATAATAAACATTCCCCATTAAATTTGAATTTTCTGTGTTTTTTTCTTTAAAAAAGTAGGGAACCTCGAAATGGATCACGCTTTACTACTCTCCAATACTTAAAAGTGAAATACTTTAAATATATATTGATGAAAAGACTTCAAGTAAAAAGTAGCAAGCGATCTGATAATAAAACTACTGCTCTATTGGTAGTTTATGCTCTACTGTTATTGTTCCGAATTTAATTTTTAAAATTAAACAACAGTAATAATAATTTTATAGCTAAAAAACATTTAAATGCTATTGCTACAAAATATTTCTAAAAGCAGTAAGTACATAGTTGTAATTTATCAATATAACTGTACCCAGAGAAAAACATGTTTAAATATGGTCACCTCCAACAAAATTATTTTTAAATAAAATTGTAAACATATTATGGTTATTCAACATTTTTTATATTTCGAATTTATTCTATGAGCTAAATTTCAGTTATGTATTTTATAAAGCTTTTTGTAATAGTTCTATTCCTTAAATTTTTAGGAATGGCTTTATAATAAAGTAAGTTATGAAAAATAAATAATTCCCAGATTCATATTATGGTTATTTTAACCATATTATTGTCATCGACAACCATATTGTGGTTAAATTAGTCCTCCATCATAAAGGCACAACCATATTATGGTTGCCTCCGAACATGTTTTGGTTAATAATAGCAAAAATATGTTTCACACTTATAATAGCATAGTTGGTTTTCAGCCATAGATATGGGTCTTGGAAAAGAGGAAAATACTGTTGTTAATTTAACAACAAATTATTGTCATATTTAACCATAACGTGTTTAGAGGCAACAATAATATGGTTGTGGCTTCTTTATGGAGGACTAATTTAACAATAATATGGTTGTCGATGACAATAATATGGTTAAATTAAACATAATATGTTTAAATTTTTTTAAAAATAGTTTTGTTGGAGGTGACCATATTTAAACAGGTTTTTTCTCTGCGTGTGGTAGAAATTGTAGCACTTTACTGCTTTTATACCATTTGTTCAAACTATAGATATTTTAGACATGTCTTTGGCAGTCCACGTCAATAATATAATTTGAAGAATAAATTTCACAAGAAATCAAATACAAATTTCCCATTAAAAGAATGAAAAGAAAAAAGTATTCTTCATTAAAATAAAAAATGACGTATTGTATGTTCAAGAAAGTTTAATTAACACGCGAGCCACATACTTTTAACTAGTACTTTATATGATGCACATGCGAACACATGTGTAAAAAATAATAGCACATGCTATGTTCACATTGGCAGAGTTAATCATCTCAAACGTGATTAAGCTCTTATCACATCAAAATCAAGATGATTATCCATACATTTAAAGGATTGACATAATTAAGACTTAACGATTTCATTAATCACATAGAATCCTCTAAATATAACTTAAACTGAATATGATGTATCATCGGTCACAATAAATGTACCTTCCAGGTGTTCTTTCGACGACCATTTCTGCTATATGGTTTTATTTCGTCCTTAAATAATTTATAAATTTTCACAATTCCATCATTAATTAGTTTAAGATAATCTGCTGATAACTTAATTAAAGTATTTCTTTCCATTTTTAATGCTTTAAAGAATTATAAATTCGTCTGTTGTTTTTCATTTATTAATCAGCTGTCGTTTACTGTCACCTTAATCATCTCAAATGTAATGCGAAAGGCTTTGATTAACATTATTCACATTTTGCTTAAACGCGCTTAAAAACTCAAGTGTGAACAAAGCATTACCTGTTTCAGACTATGCGACAGCCTTGCAAAAATTAAACGTATTCTGTTTTTGTGTCCCTTCAAAAACTTGTACACGTTCTGACGTTACGTTTCTTGTAGCAAGCCATAAGCTGGAATTTGCCGTTTAAATATTAAATTCAAAATTAAATATTACATTTTAAAACTTTATACGCAAAATTTTAAAGCGGAACATCAAATTGCTGCCTGATTTTACATTTTATGCTACGTTTTTCATCCCGCAATCTTCTCTACACCCAACAACCAAATTTTCTGTTTCATTAAATATTTTTGTGCGAAATGTTGTGATAGTTTTAAACAGGCCAAACATGATTTATTTATAGTCTTATATTTTTTTCTTTCCCAGGATTTTTTGTGAAAGATGTCGTTTTATAGTAATAAATGTTTAATAAAAAAGATTTTTTTTCGTTGTATTGCTTGGAATGAGTTTTTTTTAAAGTTGCTTCCAAAAACACAACAGATTCAACGTCGATTTTTTCCCCATGATTTAAGGGTTGATTTTTTCCCATTATCGGTAATTCTTCTTTACTTGTTTATTTGTAAAAATTTTTGTTTTTATGAATTTTCATGTTTATTAGTTTGTATGTATATGGCCATTAGACAATTAGACATGAAAACAGACATGTTTGGAAAGACATCGTGAAAAGACAATAGGTTTTTGGAAGCATGTTCAAAAGGGAATGAAGAAAACAGACATGTCTGAATAGACACCGTGATTAAGAGGGAGTTTACACGTTGAAAAGCATTTTAATTACTTCCTGCTTTTGCTGAAAAACAGACATGACTTTTTAGGTTCAGTTATGGCTCATCTTCATTCTTTATTGTTGATTAATATTTTTAAACCTGTGGATTTTTTAAATGGTTCAGCTCCTCAAAATTTATATCAAAAACTTTGTGAACAAATTTAAAATTTTTTCCGTTTTTAAAATTCCCCGAAAATTTGTATCTAGATTGAAAGGACCCTAGTTTAAAGTTAACTACATAAGTGTCCCAAAATTTCATTTTAGAATTATAGTGCAAGACAGTCTAGTACTTTAATTCTGAGACGCCTTTCTAAATGATACAATAAAAATACAGAAGAACACGCTTATAACGAACAGGAAGGTAGCGAGCAGGCCCCTGCACCGAACGCATGAAAGCCGGCTGAGCCGAGCCGCTAAAAATTTTGAAAAGCCGCCGCCAACAAAAATTTTGCGGCTTATGTCGGCTTCAAAGCAGCCGCCGCGGCGCGCCGTTTTGTTATGCTAGAAACACAACTAACACACAACACGACGAATTTTTCAGCAAAAATTCGCTGAGTAAATTCGTCGTAAGAAGCACTATTATTGTGTGTATTTTCATATACTCCAATATGTTTTATTTTTGGCGACGAATATTCGCGGCCAAAAATTCGTCGTTCGTCCCAGTTGTCTTTCTAGCATTATTGTTTTGACTATGATAATTATCGCCGTATGAAAATAATCGCCGTAAGAATATTATCGGCGGCGGCGAGCCTCCGCCGCATAGAGGCGCATTTAGACTTTTTCGTTGTAAAAATCATAACTTTCGAATAAATAAGATATTGAAAGAGGACACTTTAGGCTTCAAAATAATGTTTACGACATACTGCTAGAAGTACAGGGTGCTTCAAAATTGTAGTCAAAGTATCATAATTTTGCAGGTATAAATTTAACATGTTTATTTTATATACATTTTGTATTTGTATTGCTAATACAAATTTTTGTATACTTTTAATACTTAAATCAAAGTTAATTAATATTATATAACTAGTTTAACCTGGTGCGCTTTGTGCAATACATATTGTTTAAATCCAAAAGTCTAAAAAATAATACTACTCTAATATAAAATGTTAGAGTAATATTAAATTTTTTATTTATATTATACAAACACATTTCTTTAAATATTTTTAATACGAGTATTAATAATGTTATATATATTAGGCCCTAATCATGTACAACGCAACGCCAAAGAATTACATTGAAGGCACAAACAATGTCATAAATATTTTGTAATTTTGTTGTGGCTTTCTACAGAAATCATTTTGAAAGACTCTGTGACTTTTTGCAAATGGCATACTTTAAAGTTGACGAGGTATCTGTTATTACATTTAAGACTTTACCATCAATCATTGTAAGAAGAAATTAATCGAAACAGTTTTTCCATTCTTCATTTCAAGAATAAAAGGCTTTAAGCCAGAAATTTGTTTTTTTATATCGTTTACTTTAGATTTGATTATTTCTGAAAACTCCTTTGCATATTGAAAAAATATCGGACGGCAACAATGAACTGATGAGGGGCGAGGATTTTTCCAATGCTCAGAGATTTCACTTCTCAGTAGTAAAGGAACTACAGAAGCCATGCACATATTTGCATCTGTAATAGTTGTGTCATTTGTCGATATTGTTTGTTTGTAAGCACTTTGACCGGATGATCCATCACATCCCAACTTATTTATCAATGTAAGCCTATCTGCAAGTGATACTGCTTCTGTCGACTTTGAGCAGCTCCACCACCTATAATTTTGATCGAATTCAGGAAAACGTTTTTGAATCGTGATCAGTAAGTAGCTCTTCGATGTATTCATTCATTTCACATAATTTTGTCATCAATTTTTTTTTTTTTTTGCCACGGGTTTTATGAAAAGGCACCACTGTGCGCCGACGGATTTTATCGTCTCTGACAGCGAGTTATAAAAGCACGTTTGCTTAGAAAAGTTCGTTAAAAAAGTCATATTTTTGTAAAAATTATTTCTTTTATACCCTCCACCTCCATTAGTGGCGAATGGGGGTATACTAAGATTGTCATTCCGTTTATTACTTTTTTAACATTCATCTAAGACCTCATAAGTTACATATATTCTGAGTCCTTCAGTTATTCTAATTCGACTTAGCCATACCAGTCTGTCTGTCCGTCTGTTGAAAACAAACTTAACAAAAAAGTACAATATTGGTATCAAATTCTTTCTAGTTCTCTGAAATCCAGAACAATTGGCTTAGAGGAAAAAGCGTTTTGAACGCAAATGTGGAAAAACCTCAGTTTAAAACTTTTATGTATATTTGTTACAAAAACTAATATAAATTGGTGACGAATAGAAAATATTCCGAAAAATTTCGTAAGGATCGGTCCATAATTTACGATAGTACGACAGTACGCCAAAAACCGTAACGAATAATGGTATTTGTGTAAGTTTAAGTGTATCACGGTTTCGTTAGATTAGAAACCACTCATCCAAATTTCGTAAGATCGGTCCATAACGTACCATGGGTCCCATATTAAGCCCACTATGAAAAATCATTTAAATACGTGTAATTTAAATGATTTTCTTTTTTTCAACACTAGAAATCACACTACCGAATTTTGTATTTAACGATTCATAATTTACGATAGGTCTATTATAAAATCCACTCCTAAAAAAAATTACTTTAATACGCCTAATAATATTTCTGAAACAAATCATATTTTATTTAAATTGGGCAAAAAATTATAATACTGTGAGGTCAGGTTATATAAAGATTGGCTTATAATTAAAGATCCCATATAAAGCTCCCTCCTGAAATATTCGAACTCTTGTTGGAGGGTATTCAAGATATCCTGTTTGGGACATAAAAATACCTTCGTAATAAAAAACAATTTGCTTTAACCCTGATTGTAGTGATTTGTATTAATTAGTTAAATAAGGCCAATAGGACCGGATACAAATTCTCCTTATAGCCATGTCGGTGTGATTTCATGGAAGTATCTCAGTAGCTAAAATTAGATTAAATCTAAAGGATTGTAAAGTAAACTTTCAATAGGTATTTGTAGTAAGTTCGTGGTCTTTTCAAATATACATTGTAGTAAATATAAAGCCTTTTTATGGTTCAAGACTTTCTTATAACTAAAAGCTTCGTTACTCTTACGTAAACGCATACGTTACGGATCAGCTGTTCCGTTTTACTTACTAAGCTTGTGTATAAATACATACTCTTGCGTAAAAGTAAGGTTGTGTTGCTGATGATTCTGATAAAATTAAACATTTTCTACGTTTTTACGTATCAGCTTTCAAAGGATTTTTTGTTTGTTAACGTTTCTTGATAATTCGACGTACACGACGTTTTTTTATACATATGTCATTACAAAACGCTCGAAACACAAAAGTTAAAAATTATAATTAACTATAACATTTTGAAAGATTTTCTGTCTTCTATCAAGCATTCAAGTTGACCACAACGTTTACGTGTCCGCAACATTAAGGTATGATAAACGAGGCATTAACAAGTAAGTTGCTCTTTAACTACCCTTCTCTGTGATTTTATCAGACATTTCTACCTCCAGATACGGACTGTCTCTGTTGAAGTATCGATATAGAGAGAGTCTAAGAAAATATTTATGCAGACGAAAAAGTGTGGCACAAGACAACGTGGAACGTTTTTGGTACACACGAAAAATCTAAAATCATTACTTGTTCTCTATTTTTACAAAAGAATAATCTTGATAAAATGTGATAATACAAAGGAACGAATAAGTAAGTACATAAATAGAAACCCGGCATAAACAACTCATAAATAAAAAAGTTCATCTTAAATTGTACCAGAAAAACACGTTTTTAAACCACACGTAAAAAGTTCAAAGTCCATCAGAAAATACATATGTAAAATAATGACGAAACAGTGTATGTATAGACAGAGTACACTCAATTGTAAATAAATAAAAATTCGAAAAAGGCGAGGGAGATACCGATCGAAAGAGATTCAACTACACCAAGTTTTTTTTTATCAAAGAGCCAACACACAGCAATTTGTAAGAGCTAAAACTAACTCTTAAAAAATAATTTTCAAGAGAAGTTATAATTTTGGATAAATGAGTAGGTATAAAAAATCATGTTTTCAATAAGCGATCTTACATTATATACATGCATACATACGTATATATGTATGTGTATAGCATAAGAATATTTATCTGATCAAAAAATGTCTAAATGGAAATTTAAAAAAAAAAATGTCTAGAATCTAGAACTTTAATTACATTATTCGCAGACCATAATTGATCGTTTAAAATAAGAAATTTAAGGAGTGAAGATTTAAGAATTCACACAAAAACCGAAGTTCAAAGTCCCTTTAAAAAAACATTTAAGTTTTTTTTTGTTAGATAAGCCTTTAATTTTATGTGCTTATGACAAATGTTTATTTCAATATAAGCAAGCACTTTGTAAGCAAGGCCTTTTTTTACTGTTTATACATCAAGATTCTAGAATAATATACCTACATATGTACATATGTATGTAGGTATTAACAAATAGTTCTGAAGATAAGACTTTTTCCGTTTATATGCACATACATATTTTAAAGAAAACTAACAAAGTCGATTACCAAAATATGTGAAGGAAATGCTAGTTAATAATAAAAACAGTTATGTACCTATAGCCATACGATTTGTACAGAAATAAGGTAAAGCAAGAACATACATACAGTGAAGGACTAAAGTCTACATGCAACCTCTTTTTTTACGATTTTTGGGAATTGGTAACGATAATGAAAAATGTTTTTATACAACCAATTAAGACATTATTAAACATTATTAAAAAAAAAATTGAAAAGAAAAGCTTAACATGGAAATTTCAAGCGTTTAGCAAAATCTTAAGAAGGACTAAAATCTACATACAACGTGACTACTTCTAGGAAAACCTGAAAAATACAAAACGAAACATGGGGAATCCCATTATTTTAACTGATATTGAATTTAACTTACCATAACAACTTTTTAAATTAATAACATTATATTTAAATATTGTGTTTAGAAAAACTATTGATCTTTTAAATGGGGAATAGCCAAAAAATATCTATTTCAGTGAGAAATTTTATAAGACATTTTCGTAAAGAGCAAAAATATTATGGAGAAATTGCAAAAAACTGTAAAATCTGTCGGTTTACATTACAACAATTACTAGAAACTATATTAAAAAAATGGAAGTGCTGAAAATCATTCAAGTTTTCTTAAAGAAGTAAATGCGGATCGGAAAATAAGACCCCTAAAAATTGGCGGAACATATTGAAAAATGTTCCAGGTATAGTGTCCACCCAAAAACTATACAACGACCTTTGCATGAGAGTCGCTTTACAAGCAGAGTTAAACGCGAAAAACCATTTATATCTGCCAAAAACTCTATCTTGAATTTGCTAAAACACATTAATAAGATACGAAACGAATCTTAGTTACTGCCGAGATTAAATACAATATTTTTGAAAGAGATAGCCGTTCCAGAGTTTGGAGAAAATCCAACACAGTCTTAGATCTAAAGAATATTATACCCACAGTCAAACAAGGAGGTGGCAGTGTATGGTTTAGCGAGCCATGGCATCATCTGTATGTGGCAATTAGGTTTAAGTTGAAGGCACAATGGACCGGTATCTATATAAGAACATATTAGAACATAATTTGAAACCATCGGTTAAGAACTTAGGTATTGAAAATAACTGGATTTTCCAGCAAGACAATGATCCCAAGCAAACGGCGCACATTGTTCGCCAATAGCTTCTATATTATGCTCCCAGACAACTAAATTCCCCACCACGACCACCGTATTTTAATCATAAAAAACCTTTCTGGGATGTTTTAGAGAAAAAAGTCAGAAAATATAAAAAAAGCAGCAGGAAATGGCTGAAAATTGCTTTAAGCTGAACTTGGGCAGAAATAACTGCTGAAATCACAGAAAATTAAGTAAACTCCATGCCTCGACTGTGAACGATGCTCAGGGCGAACCATCTAAATATTAAGTTTTAAAATATTTAAATTTTTTTAATGTAATTTTTAATTCTATTGTTCCTTTTTTACTGTATGTACACTTTTGTCCTGTGAAATTTTGTTGTTATTGCTTTTGTTATGTTTTTGAATTATATTTTTGTGTCATTAATAAAAGTATTTATTAATGCCTTAAATATTGGTATACAAGTTTTTCTCAATTTCGTTACCAATTCCCAAAAATCGTAAAAAAGTAGGTTGCATGTAGACTTTAGTCCTTCACTGTACATACATTCAAATGTCTGCAGCGTATATTTTTAATACATATCGGTTCCAATAATGTATTAGTTTCAATATATTTTGCGTTATAATTAAATTGCACTAGCAAGAAAGGACTGAAAAATGGTACATTCGACCTAAAAAGGTTTAGGAAATTAAGAACCACTTTCCATCTAAATCGCTTAATTCCAAGCCCAAGAAAAATTAATTAAAAAGTGGACAAACATAAGTACATATGTATCTTTCGCATTTAACCCTAACTTGTGCACAAATTTTTTACTACGAATTCGGGGAGTTTTTACATTTGTAAATATGTATGTCTTCTTTTATATGTTTTCCGTATTGTTTTGAAAGAGACTTATACGACGTAACTTGCCCCAGCAAAAACTTTACTTACCTGGTAAGTTAGCAAGTAATATTGGAGACATATGAACGCTACTTATTTTTCGGCTGAATAACTACTTATTTTTGTTCGAGTTGTCCACAGAATTCAGTAGTTACAATACACTTACTAGAAGTCACAAAATATCTAGTTATTATTGAACTACCAGTAAGTTGAATTGTAAGTACTTACAATTTACTTACTAGAAGCCAAAAAATAACTAGTTTTTATTTAATTGGCGCTAGTTAACAGACCTAATAAGTAGTTATGGAGTAGATATTCAGTATTGAAAACATGACAACTAAAAAGTAGTTATTAAGCTGATTATTAGTAAGCAAATATTCATAACTGAAAATAATAGTAGTGAAAAGTACTTACTGAGGTCATTACTAGCAAGAACTTATTGAGGTTTTCAGAATAATGACAATTGTAATGACAACTACTTACCAGGTAACGTATGAAATAACTACGACCTATTACCAAAATTCAAAAAGTTTTTCCTGGGGCCTTACATGAAAAGTTAGGCACTGAGCCCCAAACGACCTTAAGTGTAAAAATTACAGCTATTTAAAAAATTTTATATTTACAAATGTACGAGTAAAAAAGTTAGGGTTAAAGTTTTAATTCCTTAATTTGGGTTCTGTGCCAAGAGCAAAATACATTTTATAATAGGGTCGGTCACCTCCAACAAAACTATATTTAACTAAAAATGTTTAACATTTTATGGTTGAGTTAACCATATTATAGTCACCGGCAACCACATTATGTTTAAATTAGTCCTCTGTGTAGAAGCCACCACTTGACTAGCAAAAACTTGCAACGAAAAAGTTAAGCTAATATTTCCAAAGATTTTTCTGCCAATTTCTCAAAAAAATAAATACGTACTTGCTTTACTTGCAAATATAGTTTTGAACTTTTTTACTAATTCATATTATTGCTTGTTTTAAAAAAAAAGTATACACAGAAAAAATTATAAATTTTCTCTAATCACCAAATTTATACCAAATTTATAATATCAAGCAAACAAGTTGTGGATTTTGCATCTACTACCAAAATGATTATATTGATTACTAAAAATTGTAAAATTGTAAATATTTTTTTTTCAATAAATGATACTTTTAATTCGAATTAAAAAAATGATCAAAAAATCTTGCCATTTCAAACAATGTGTTAATTTATTTAATTAAATATTGACAATTCCGAACAACAATTCTACAAGTTTTAATTATTTTATTTTAAACGAAAAAGTTAATTAATATTTTTTGATATTTTATTTATATATGAATTAAACATTTATTTCAAAGCAACTTAAATATTAATTATATCAAAATTATATTTTTAATTTTCTTTCAACTAAAAAAATATAAATTGATTTAATTATCTATCACATTAATTAAATTTAAATACTTTTTAAACCATTTTCTTAATTGATAAAAAATTTTTTTCTGTGTATGCATATGCACATATATTTTTGTATATCGCACTTGTTCAACAATAGTGTGTTAACTCATAATTTGTATTTTTTCATTTTTAAAAAAACGACACGTAATATTTATAAATAACCGCTGTAAAAATATTGTGCTGTTTTGTCTACTTTTTGGTAATTTAAAATTGGTTTAAAATGGTTTTGCTTTTTAAATTTTGAGTTAATAGAGTATTTTTGAACAAGTGCGATATGTACTAGTGATGTTACGAATATCAATTTTTAATATTCGTGAATACGAATGCGAATACGAATATATTGAAATAATGGGGTTTTATAACACTGTTCTAGTTGATAAAACTGACAAGCGGGTCACTTAATTCGGGTATGCTGAATAAACAGTTAATTCGAAAATTAATGAGGTCGCACAACATATATTCGCGTAACTCAAAAATGGTTTAGTTTTTTGAATGAAAATTCCGCAATAAAATTACCCTTTAGTAAGGCTAAGTTTTTTCCAAATCACCGCAGGTTTATATGGGGCCAAGTATAAATTATGGACTGATTTTCACGAAATTTTAAAGTGCGATTTCTAGTCTTAGAAAACTGAAAGCATTGTTTATTACGGTCTAAGGCGTGCCAAACTGTTTTCCGAGAGTAGGACTTATATAAATCTTATACATATAAGTACCTGCATTATTTCACCTTTTATGTTAGTTATTGTAAAAACAAATTTAAATTTTTTAGAGTGGTGGTTTCACTTTTTTTTTTGATTCATAGCTCTGATCCTACTGAACCGATTTTGCTCGATTTCAATCCCAAACTGCTTAGGATAACTACAAGCTAGTTGACACCAAGTTGGTTCTTTCTTTTGAGTTTTTCGAAAGTGAGCGTGTTTTCAACAGACAGGCATGGCTAAATCGACTTAGAATTACTCAAGGAGCCAGAAAATATACACTAAAGGGGTCTTAGATGTATAATAGAAAAGTTTCTCACGGAATGACAAACTAAGTTTAACCTCATTCACCACTAGTGGTGGTAGAGAGTATACGAAAAAAATGTTTTTTGAAACGCCATAATGTGCAGTGATTTTTCTAATGAAGTCTTAAAAATATTTTAAATGTACCGAGTAAATATTGCAGCACAAAAGAGATAAAAGCTGCACATTTTATCACACTATTTTTTTTTTATCATATTATCAACTGCATAAAATTAGCTTTTTTTGGCAAAAAATTTGACTAAAATTTATTCGGCGGACTCTTATATATATTATTGCCATATATGGTTAAGCGGTAGCTTAAAGTCTGAATTAGCTTGTTGGCCAAAAACTTTTTTTAAGGTCCAACCGAATTGCAGAATTTATCTATACTGTCCAGTCCGTGTGTTTTACCAAAAGTCTTAAATTGTTCCATATTGTTTTTAATACGTCCTTGAAAATGTTTTTATTTTTACAAAATAACTTTGATTCCACTTGTTCTTAATCTATTTACAAACATTTGTTTGTATAACTTGACTACTACCGATTAGATTTTTTCTATTTGGTCTATTTATTTATTTAATTTGTAATATAAATCAATAAATCACCTGATTCTGTTTTAGACCTTAAATAATTTTTATATTGTTGAACCAATTACGTCGAATTTATTTTCCAATTTACAATAATTTGTTGGATTTTTATATGTATCAAATAAAGTAAAATGCGCCAACATTCGAATGGATCTACACACACACTTGCGAAAAGTCTCGTAAATTTCAATAAATAATTTTATTTGATTACAATGCCGATTACATTTTGTACTTTGAACTATTAATTTTGTTCAGCCGAGTTGATGATCATGTCTACAAATTACGCGTAAACAAATGTTATCGCTTTAACAAAAACTAAAAGGAAACGTTTTTACTTTGAAGTATTTGTTATAGGGTTTACAATACCGGGCCGGTTTTAGGGCATAAAATAAATAAATATTTTTATTCATTGAAAATGATATTAGTAAAATTAAAAAAAAAATTAAATCTCATCTCAATAAAACACATTTTATGTAGGTATTTACATCAAATTATTCTAATACATGATACTTATTTTCCTTGAAATTTTGAATTTAACAATTGTAATCTTTAACTGCACTGTACCATCGAATGTATTCTCTCGTGTATATGTATATTTTTATTATTGGTTTATATATTTATTTTTGACTGATTTTAAATTCATAGATTTTATTGTTTCGGATATTAATTGTTACTTGCAAGTGCATCAGTGTCGATCCAATCGTAATAAATAATAAATAGTAATAAAGGATTTGCTAAGTGTGTGCAAGTCAAAGTTCGCTGATTGTACGTACATCATTAGATCGATTCAGAAATTGATTCTGACTCAATCGGTATATTTAAAGATAAATCTAGCACTAATATTTTTATTTGTTATACACATAAGTAATGGGTGATTCAAGTAGAGATACTTTTTCAATAGCCTTTTTTTAACAGATCACGTGTGAGTTGTGTCATGCTGTCATGTTATTTTTGTTTAGTATTGTTTGGCATTTTATAATGGAAAGACTTATGCTAGGAACACAACTGGGACGAACGACGAATTTCGCCCAACACGACGAATTTTTCCGTAAAAATTCGCTGAGTAAATTCGTCGTATGAAGCACAATAACGACGAATAGCTGGCAGCTTTTATAATTGAGAAAGTTGATTACTGTTTGTGCAAAGAGAGAGAAATAGTGTGACCATATTCAAAAAAATTATGCTTAAAAATAAAAACATAATCGAAAACACAACTAAAAACTATTTTTATAGCAAAATACTTTGTATACTCATTTTATGTGTTATACAATAAAAAAAACAATTATTAAAGTAAAAAGTAACTTTATTTACTAAATTACTTCTTAACTAAAACCAAACATGGTCACCTAGTACTGATTTGTTCGTCGTTCGCCGGCGTATGAAATATAAATAAATCTATTTGAAGTTCGCCGCGTCTGGCGAATTTTCGCCGGCGCCCTAATTGTGTGCATTTTCATATACACAAACGTCTTTTATTTTTGGCGACGAATATTCGCGGCCAAAAATTCGTCGTTCGCCCCAGTTGTGTTCCTAGCATTACGCCTGAACAACGTTTACAAATCGTTTAACTTTATTACGAAAATTCACGTTCTGTGAGGAATGTGTTTCGTGCACTTCGCTCAACTTATGGTCAACATAATCGGCCATTTTGAGACCCATTTTGAGACCCAGCATTCATTATTATATTATTATATTCGACCGAATAGACCACGTCCATCACGCCGTGAAGAAAATATAGCGTCCGTTGCTGAGAGTGTACACGAAGACCGTGGAGAGTCGATTCGGCGCCGTTCGCAACAACTCGGCGCATTATACGTAGAGATCTTAAATTGAAGCGTACAAAATACAGCTTGTGCAACAGCTGAAGCCGCTCGACCTTCCCAAGCGACATCGCTTCGCTCTATGGGCTCTTGAAAAGTTCCAAGATCCGACGTTTTCGAGGCAAATTTTGTTCAGTGATGAGGCCCATTTCTGGCTCAATCGGTATGTAAACAAACAAAATTGCCGCATTTGGGACGAAGAGCAACCTGAAGATGTTCAAGAACTGCCACTTCATCCAGAAAAACAATGGTTTGTTGTGGTTTGTGGGCCGGTAGAATCATCGGTCCATATTTCTATAAAAATGATGCCGGTGCGAACGTAACTGTCAATGGCGACCGTTATCGTGCCATGATAACCGACTATTTGATGCCTGAAATTGAAGCTCGTGAATTCGGCGACATTTGGTTTCAGCAAGACGGCGCCACTTCCCACACATCGCATCAATCAATGGATTTATTGAGAGCACACTGCGGTGAGCACATAATTTCATGTTTTGGGCCGGGCGATTGGCCACCAAGATCGTGTGATATCACACCGTTAGACTTTTCCCTGTGGGGATATGTAAAGTCTAAAGTTTATGCGGACAAACCCGCTTCGATTCAGGCCTTGGAGGAAAACATCACAAGTGTCATTCGCCAGTTACCAGTCGAAATGCTCGAACGAGTCATCGAAAATTGGACTCAACGGATGGTCCGTCTGCGACGTAGCAACGGCCACAATTTGATAGACATGATCTTCAAAAAAATAAATGCCAAAAAATCTTCTTTCAAATGATAATAAACATTCCCCATTAAATTTGAATTTTCTGTGTTTTTTCTTTAAAAAAGCAGGGAACTTCGAAACGGATCACGCATTACATTTTAGTGACTTATTTTTAAACGAAATTGAAACAAATGGTTATATTTAAAGAACTATGAAGATAGATTCTGATAAAGAATCTGAGCACAGGTAGTTGAGAAAAAATTTAGGAGCAAAAATTTTTTTCACACATTTACACTATTGAATTTTTATCTTAATACAAAGTAAAATTTCCTTATACTTTTATAACGGAATATCAAAGGGCAATTAATATATACAATCAACATGATAAGGTCTTTTCTAATGTTCCCTGAATATTTTACTTTTTTAACAAGAGAGGTAAGATGTTTCTTAACATAAGACTTATCCCTTTTTATATGAAATTATTTTAGTTACAACTCATTTAAGTCAAAATGTATTATAATTTAAGTAAAATCAATAGAACTATTCGTCCAAATTTTTAAAATAAATAATGCTAAAAAAAGCTAAAACATTTTCTAAAAATGCTAAAAAAAAATGTCAAGTGCTAAATGATTTTGCTGCTAAATAAAAAATTTTAATGCAAAATTTATCTGCAAAAACGCCAAAATGGCCACACTGGTAACGAGTGAGTAAATAATAATATTTTCTCACTTTGACTTAACTCAATCCCAATGACTCAACTTAATGACAGCTTATCATAAAATTTAGCATAACGAGTCCTCTCTACAATGTTACTGAGTCATCGCACTGATGACATGTTTTATTAAACTGACTCCTAATCGTTATTTCTGTTATGCCGATGTATCATCGGTCAATGTTTGACCCTGATGAAAATTTGGCCAAGTGATATTAAGGCTGACATCACAATGATGAAAAGTGTCATGAGGTCAAAAACGAAGACACTTGCCATAGTACTGATGTCAAAATACATCAGCGTTATGACGCCTTTTCTATCAGTGAAGGATTTCATTATATGTATACAAAAGCACAGTTTGTTATTTATTTGTTCTCTCCTGTTGAATTCAGGCTTCTTCAAATATAAAGTCTTCTACAAAGTTGAATTTTCGGATTTCAAAATATTCAATTTTGCAACAAAATTGTGCCCATATGTATGTAACATATATGCTGCACACACAAAACCCAGTGTATCGTTGTATCGATTGTACGTTGTATAAAAAAACAAAAGCGAACTATGTTTTTTGATACAAGATACAATCGATACAACGATACAAGGGATTTTGTGAATAGTTTGTGAAAACTTAGCTGTATAGTTTCAAAATAAAACACAAATTTAAATTCTATTTTCTCTCATGATCAGAAAAAATTAATATCTAAAATATTCATTCCGAAAAAGATAAGTTTTAAATAATTTTAAATTTTTTTTATCTAGTACACAAAACCCACGGACTGGACATTATAGATTCGATTGTACTACAAACGGCTAGTAAAATCCTTTACTCCGTTTGCTGATTTTGGTGACCATTTTTTTTTTGATGGGCCTTCGAAAATTCTGAAAATCGGAGGGCCCTCAAAAAAAGGTCGTCTTCAGTTTTTGACCAACATCTTATTCAGACTTGGTGCTACCGCCGCTTAACTATATATCGCGCATTTGCTGTAACGTCGTCATAACTCAAAAATGTTGGTGTTAGTGATAGAGAATTGGTCGCTATGTTTTTCTGTATATTGTGTAAAAAATTCATCTTTATATCTTTTATACATTCCCCGTTTGAAGAGGATGTGGCGTTATTTTTTAAGTGGTGTGAGCAAATCAAAAACTTTGAACACATTTATTTCGTAATTTTTTTTTTTTTTTTTTGAGTTATAAGGACGTTTCAGCAAATGAGCGATGTGAAAATAATATAGCTAAGCGTCCGGCGAACAAATTTTGTAAATAATTTTTGACAAAAAATACCTTTTTCATGCATTTTGTTTTAAATATAGATAGCAGAAATTTTTTTTTAATTTTTTTTTTAGACTAACTTACAGGCCCTCAATTTTTCAATAACGGTATTCAGCTTGCTACGGTAAAGCTGAGCAACTCTTGTGAACATAGCCCAGCATTCTGAACGTGTCTCGGCACTTTAAATAGCTCATAAAGATCACTATCTACCTTAAAAATTGCAGTTTTTCACTACGTAATTAACGTTTATTGCATTTTTCTTAACTTTCTTTTTTTTTGTTGCATTTCTTGTGTTGTTTATTTAAATATTCTGTTATTTTTTTTTTATTAAAGGGGCATTTACGCTATGTCTTTTCAGACATGTCTGTTTTATTCGTTCTCTTTTGAACATGCTTCTAAAAACATATTTTCTTTTCACGATGTCTTTCCAAACATGTCTGTTTTCATGTCTAATGGCGATTTCTTTTCTGAGAAATATGTTGCATAAATGGTACATGCTCTATCTCTTTTGTGTAGAGCATGTACCATTTATGCAACATTTTTCTCAGAAAAGAAATCACCATAATTCTATAATATCCATAACATACATAGATACAAATTAAAAAAAACATGAAAATTCATAAAAACAAACATGAAAACTTGTTTCGTGTCTGTTTGACAGCTCTTTCTTCACTAACCCGATCACCTACAAACAAAACAAACGTGCCTGTTAGAAATGTCTGAAAAGACTCCGTGCTATCCCTCTAAGGCTGGGTTTTTGAGATCTCAGTTAAACTAGGTTTAGTTAATCGGAAAACTGATTTGTGGCGCCATTACCAAGTTTGTATATAAAATTTTGACGGAACTGCTTAGTTTTGCTTCAAATTTTGGTCTCTAATGAAATAACACAAAAAAAAATCAGATTTAGCCGGAAGAATCCTAGTTTCAGAGTACGTTAATTTATTAAGTTTAAACTTAATCCATATCTCAAAAACCCGGCCTAAGAGTTACAAATGATATTACAAATTATATTCTAACTTAATTAAACGAGCATTAGTAACTTAGACTTCCAGCCCGTTTTAGGGCAAGAGACCAGAGCCTATGGCAAGAATCGAATCCGTAACGTTAGCACTGTCAGACTAGCTCACTACCAACTAGCACCCACATGTTTCTGTTAACGTAAAAGTAATTTGCGCTGTCTTATTTTATGTGAACTAGGGTTATTTTTAGTTGAAAATCAAATATTTAATGGAATTAATATAAGTTTGGAAAGGTCTCATTAGTGCAGATATATGATGTGATAGCAACATTTTTAGAATACTCTCTCAATTAATGAACTTAAAATGGAAAATAAAAGCAATATATATAATTAATAAAGGCAGTTCAGAGATGAAACTATTAACACTTTTATTAAATTAAGTTTGATTGTTCTGATTATAGCAAATGGTGCCACGTGCCAATAAAAATATTGCATTAAGTTATTAAATAATATTATTATTATTTTTAATAATTTTTTTTTTTTATTTAGTTGTTTTGAAACGGCTTGAAATTACTTGAAAATAATTCGCTAAAATTGGGTTTTGAATATAAGTTGTTTTGCTTTATAACCATTTATTCAAATTCCTTTCTTCATTAAAATAATTTAATTAAAAATAAACTTGATGAACTTTAGCCTGATTAAAAACCATAAACAGTTCAATAAAATAACCACAATACTAATTTATTTATATTTCAAAACTTTTTTGGCCTTCTCACTCTGTTTCAAAAAACGTTTAAACTTTTAATTAATTTGCTTATTGTGACAACTATCCTATAATTAATACTTCATATTAAACATTTACTTCGATTAAAGAAATTAAGTCATATAATGCGAGTAGACAGGAGTTTAAATGTGTTTTTATAAAAGAAAAATTTTGAATTAATTTAATGTTCCAAATACAATTAACAATTTAATTCTAACTGTATTTACCCAGTAATAGAAATGTACCCCTTCAGCCCGTTGTAGTGAATCAGACAAGAGTTTTTGACGGAAATTGAACCTATAACCCTCGCTCTGGTAGACTAGCTCACTAAGAACAAGTTTACCGGGGTACCCAGTATTGATTAAATAATCACATTATGTACTGAAATGTTGTAGAAAACTTTCCATACACATAATAAATGACCAACTGCACTGTACTCTTGTACAATTTCTTATCAATTGATTAATGGAAACTAAATAAACATTTATGGACTACGTGACACCAGCACTGCAAGTAAGTTAGACATCCAAAAGAATCAACCAACTCACAAGTAATTATCAGAGCAAAATTAAATTGAGTAACAAATTAAAAAAAAAAAAAACTTTTAAAATTTGTTTGAATATTTAAATTTGTTTCAAATAATTTTTTTTAATTATATTATTTATTTATATTTAAATTTGGAGCTAAAAATAAAAATGTTTAATTGCACTTTGATTTAATTACACTGTGCTAGAATTTATCACGTTTTTTTTTTGCCAATAAAATATGTTTCTAAAACGTTGCACATATTTGAAAAAGTTTAATCTTACTTAAAGAAAATTATATTGCGGAATGTTTTTTTTAGTTTGTTGAATGAACTTAACCGTTATTGAGTTACGCGAATATTTGTTGTGCGACATCCTAAATTTTCGAAAAAACATTATATCTCTCAAATAATTGCTAACCTAAAAAACGTTTAGCACCACTGGAATCTGCGTACCCAAATTAGGTTAAAACGCCAGGTGCCCGACTTGTCTGTTTTTTCAACTAGCACAGTGTTATTAATTTAATCTCTTTTAAATTTTTTATTAATGTGAATTATGAACTTTTCATAAATCCAATTTCAAGCTTTTCTTTTTTTGTTGGAAATTATTAAAAGACAATTGCATCTGGCGTGAACCAGGGTTGCGAACAAATTCTAATCAAATAGCGTCGTACACCTAATAAAAAAGCGCTAAATAAAATTTTAAAAATAAACTTAATAAAGGTATTCACGTAAAATAAAAAAAACTTCAATAAAGGTATTCACGTCAAAAGTTGCACTCTTTTGCAATTTTGATTTTTCGCATGAGTGCAACTTCTGTCGGTCGTGAATACCTTTAATATAAAACTAAAGAATCAATTTTTATTAATTATTAAATAAATTACAATTTTTACAAAGCTTTTTCTGACATTTCAGGCAAACTAAAATAATATCAAAAACTATTTATAATACTAAGAAACACCTAAAAATTTTAACATTCTTGAGATCTTTAAAGTTTTCTATATGGAAAATATATGTATGGGTTCACGCATATCGTCGGGTGGTTACTGACTTTCCGCACGGAACAAAAATGTTTTTTCTAGAAAAACGATAAACAATGTTTGGATTAATTTTAAATATAAACTCCACGATAGCTTTTTTTAAGTTTAAATAAACTTAAGTTTTTTATTAAAACTTAAAGTCGTTATAACTTCTTGCACAAAATATGAAAAGTTATTAAGATTTCACTTAAACAGTAAATTTTTTTTTTGTTAGGACCAGCACTCAGGGGATGACCCCTGCAAATGCAATGCATTGTGTTGGCACTAGGAAGATAGGTTATGGGAAGGAGGATAGAGGGAGTAGTGTTTGTGAACATTCATGTTGAAAGTGAGAGGGAAGATTTCAGCAGGAAGGTTGTTCCACATACGAACAGTCCGGCCAAAAATGAATTTTGCTTGTAATGCGTTGTACAATTTACCGGCCAATAGACCACAAAATGATGGGCTCTTAAGGAAAAATGCGTATTTCGAACAAACGTTTGGGTTTCGGGAACCAGATCCCTAATTTCATCAGAACCCATCCTATTGTAGATTCCCATTGTTTTGTGTCCCATATACCATTTATTACACTTATATTTTTGAAAATCTTTCAGGTAGGTCAAAGTATTATGTAAGTAAACACACAAAAATGTTTTGATCTGCATTCTTTGAATATAACATACAGCATTGCAATAACAAACAATAATATTTTTCATTGGAAATTTGCTTCATGGAACAAAAAGTAACAAACGAAGCAAATCAATGTTTAGAGGACTCGAAAATTGTAGATATGAGACAATGTTAGGATTCGATATCTCTTAAGATATTTGAGATACAAAAAAATAAGATTTATAACAAATTTTTTTTGTAAAAATGTCTCATCCCCGACGATATGTACTATTATTTATACGGTAACCATATTTTTAAAATTAAAATTTTATGTTATGCAAATATATCATATCGATACACATTGGCCCTGATGCGTCAACCAAAAGTTTTATTTTTAATTTACGCCATTTTATAACAAAAATTATATCTAACTTTGTTTTGCTTTTTTAGAAAGATTTCGGATTTCAACAAAAAAAAAACCAATAATGAAACTAGAAAAGTATGAAGCAGCTACTCGATAACCGAAAAAGAACATAACCGATCTTAAAACGTGGGACTTGAAAGTTAATACCGTGCAAAAATTTTCAATGTGTGTTATTTCGAAATTCTGTTTAAAAATTTCTTGAAAACTAAAAATCTCAGTATTTTTTTAATTGTTTTTATTTGGTTAGTTTCGAAAAGAGATTTTATAAGCTTTAAGTGATCCTACAAATTTTTTCCAAAAAGAAAGAAAAATTTAAAATGTATCTCTTTAGTAATTTTACCAAATATAGAACATTTAATTAAATACAGAACAATTAAAGGTTTTTCGCACAAACTAAAAATAATTCACACAGAACTGTTCTGTATAATGTAGAACGGATGGTCACCAAAATTTGTAGGTATAAAGTATACATTTAAGTATACTATATATCAAGAGTTTTGGAAAAACCGAAGCAAATTTTTGTTTAAAATATCTAATTTTAACGTATGAAAATAAAGGACCAATAATGTTGCGTATCTAAATTTCAAAAAATGTTTACTGAAAAGCGCTAATTTAGGGAAAAATATGCAACTTTTCGTCTTTTAAAAAGCGCTATATCGGCAACTCTGTTGTGAGCCGGTTCGGGGTTTCGCAGCTAAAGTACAAAAGTCACAAGCAGGTCGGTTAAGAATAAAAAACTTATTTAAAATTGCAGAGAATTTTTGTTTCTTATACTGCCTGTTTTTAGATGGCGAACGCAAAATTCCTTCGTATTACTTACATTAAAAATACAAACAAACTTTTAACATTTGTTTCTGTTTTAAATGTAAGTTAAGCAAATTTTTCGTTCGTCATCTAAAAACAGGCAGTTAATTTAATTATTTATTGTTATTTATAATACCCTACACAAGTATGCATTTAGTGTATTTATTTTATTACATAATATTTTTTATATAGTAAAGGTTTCCTTATCTGGATTTAAACTTTCCTAGAGCTTCAGCCCTCCAGAGAACTCTTAATAGGCCATAATTAAAACAAAAAAGGCGGAAAATATCTGCGCCTTAATGACCCTACAAATTGCAATTATCCATCGCCACTACGTAATTTTCGAATGCACTTATCAATATTTTTTCTGAAACTACTAGCCCATATGGTAACAGATTGAGCTCTGTTTAGCGACGAGAAAGTTAAGAAGCCTTTATGCCCCTAAGGTGCAACGTCATACCTCATGAGAAAGTAATTGTACAAATTAGTTTTCCCAGAGGAAAAACTAATTTCAAACAAGATTATTTGTAATTCAGTTAAATAGTAAGTAAAAAGCTTAAACGCCGCCCTCAAGCAAGTTCTCGATATTTTGTCATGTAAAGTTAATTTTTAAAATTATGCCAGCCATTTTTTGTACAATTCTTTTGCTAAAATAAAATGTTTTACTTTGTTTATAAACTTCTTTGAAATTATATTAATTTTGGGAATTATGGTTTTATATATTGTATAGCTCATGCATGCATTTGCATACCAGTTCCTTCTTAAGTGAGCGAATAACATTTGTTATCAGTAGACAGACGTCCCTCTCGCTTTTATTAAACTTATGTCTAGCTGTTGTTGTATTTTGCATATGGAATTAATATTATTTGCCAAGTGGTATTAAAATAGAATTATTTGTAATCAAGAACAGCAATATCTGAATGTTTGTCCAAAGGTCACTTAACTATAGTTGAATGTTGAGCTGTACAAAAAAGTAATCACAGAAAAAACATTCATTAAATTAATAATTTAATTCACAATAACAGTTGTCAAGTCAGCCCAATTATCAAATGTTTGAATACATACTTATAAATAAAAAAAATGTACTCGCATTCTAGTCGCATTTCATTTGTAAATAATGAACAATCTTTTTGAATGAAAAAAATAAAAAAATAAGAAAGTACATCCTACACCACAGCATTTAAAAACAAATTTTCGAGACTGTACCCTATGTGGGATCCATGGGCAATCAAAGATCTGCCAAAATAAAATTTAGTTATGAGGTTCAGATTCATGCAAAAGTTTTTTTGTGTCGAATTTTATTTAGATATCTTCATCTATAAGAGATTTGTTCCTTTAAGTAATTTTTAGGAATGTGGTTTATATTGGACCTATGATTAATTCTGGACCTACCAACACAAAGCGACATACACGATATAGTAGCAATCGTCAAAGTTTCTGTCGATTGGTATACTCAAAGGTTGGTCTAGGACCAATTTCTTAAGGTGTTACAAACATCACCACAAACGCATTATACGCTCTCAACTATTGTGTTGTGGGTATAACTACTTACATATATAACTGATAAGACTTTCATTGAGTTGAAAATAAGTTTATTATTTTCCAATATACTTAAAAGGGTAAAAACAATCACAGAAATAACTTGTAGAAGTTATCGTCTAATAAAATCGATTACTGACTGTGTACTATGAGCACATACTGTACAATCTTTAACATTTTCTGTTACTTAGCTTGTACGTAAAATGGAAGAATTAAAACACTATTATCTTTAGGTTCAATAATATACATTTTATCATTTTACTAATAAATAAAATACATTTCCAGGTTCAATTTCATTCCAGCTCAATACAAAAGTCAGAGTCCATTTAAAAGTGGTCTGCAAATATTTTGATAAACAATAATTGTTAATAAATAATATATATGTATGCATATTTTGTTGTAATCAGCAAAGCGTATTTAATGTTTTATTTAAATAAGTGTGGATGATTTGATCATAAAGTACAAAGTCTGATCGAACATCAAGTTTGATAATAAATAGATTTTGGAAAATTGTGGAATTCAAATTTGTTGCTTTCAAGGATCAAGGATATAAGCTTTATATTGAAGCAGATAAATGTATACCCTAGGCTTGCCAGGCCGTCTTGATTTTTCTTACTTTACAAAAATTTTCAGTGCTCGTCAATAACCAGGGAAACAATAAATATGCAATCATCAGAAACAGTGTATTTTTATCCATTTTAGAGCTTTTTATGAATTTTGGCATCGATTTGTTATTGCATATTTTTGCATATTTTAACCTTTACAGCATTTATTTGCATAATTTAGTTAAAAGAGCATTTTTAAAGTTTAAAGCGCATATTTTACCTCTTTGAGGCATATTTTGATACATGTTTATTTGTTTAAGATGCTTGCAAGAGCTTTTTCGCAGCATATTAAAAATTTTTTATTGTTCTGTTTTAAATATCTATCTGTGTACCCAACGTGTTGCTTCAATTTCGCCATCTACATTTAATTTTTACTCTTAACTTGTAGGCCAAAGCAGGTTGCCATTAAAGATAAAAGTTATTTTAAACGTTTAAATGTTATATTTATATAAGCATAAATTGAGGAAAAAGCAATTATATACTATTTTGACGATGTACTACATATAAATCTGGACCAATCTATTAGTAAACCGACCGACTCAGAATCACTTCTTAAAGTGATCTAACGATGTCCATCCGTCCGTTTGTCCATGTTTACTTTGTGTGCAAAGTACAAGTTGCAATTTTGTAGATAATTTTATTAAATTTAGTAAATACATTTAATTTGTACTAAAGACGAAGTCTATATAAATGGTGAGAATCAGTCTATAGTTTTACATATTAACCATAATACCTTCATTCCAAATTAGACTTTTTGTATCCGTAAACCACCTTATAATGTTGGTGTTTAGATTAACTGCCCATTCGCCGATATCGAACGTTAACTTTCGCATAGTAAATAACATTTAAAACAAAAACAAAATTTCAAAAATTGTTTTTGTTTTAAATGTAATTTTTTATGCGAACGTTAGCGTTTGATATCGGCGAACAGCCAGTAAATTTACTGCCATAATATTTTACTGCAAATTAAATTCTTTTCGAATCGGCTCACATTTGCCCAAAGCTCCTACCTATAAATAGCTGTAACTTCCTTTTAAATGTTAACATTAATAAACAATTAAGCGAATTAAGCGACAATTATGGTTAAGATGACTTAAAGGGAATTTTACTTCAAATAATAAAGTGTAATTTATATCCAAATCGGACAAAATGCTCTCAAGTTATGGCGGAATGTATTAGCAGGTCCGCCTTATTTCGGGCGAAATATAAGTCAGGCCCATAATATTGAATAACGAAGTAAATTCACATTCGTTATAAACTTGGTTTTCTCATTAATGATTAAAACGTTAAATTTTCGTATTGGTTTTTCCTTATTTTTTTTATACATTTTTGAAAACAAAAGATAGTACTAATTTAGCATGAACAAAATGTTTAAGTTTTTTAAACAAATCTAAAAATGTACACGTCATAGAAAAGAAACTGAACGCGCATTTCAAGTAATCTTTTATTTAAAACAATTATTGATGCAGATTAGTGTAATTAAAAACGTTAAACAACTGACTTAAAACAAAAACGTACAGCAATTGTTAGTGCAAATAGTGAGTGTTATAGTGATTGTGTTATTTTTATAAGAGATTAATTTAGGAAGTTCTCAGTTGTAAATAATTCTTATTAAAATCAAGGTTTTTTGGTTAATGTCCAGAATTTTGCAAATTTTAATCTAACAAGCCTAGTATCCCCTTATATCAAATCGAGAAAATTTAAGTCTGGCAAGCTGTTCAAATAATGGTCAATCAATCTTAAAATACACATTTTATACAGGGTTTAAAAATTTATTTATTTATTTATTTATTTATTTATTTATTTATTTATTTATTTATTTATTTATTTATTTATTTATTCCAATCATCAATATCTATTATTTATCTTAATAGTCTGATTTCGTTTTAAAAATGAAGCAAGTAATAGTGGTATGTTCGCTGAATCGTATATATCCTTTACCATAGTTCAATAAGAACAGAATCTTTTATAAAGAAGATCTCTGTTTCCCGAAAATAGATATTTTTAAAAAAATTTTTATCTTCTGTTCATCTTTCCGTCTGATTTTTCCGACTTTTATGTGAAATAATTTCCGATCTTTTGATATATGTACATATAAAAAAAACCAATTATTTTATCATTATTAGCAATTGGTCTGAAAATCTGCCAAAAAATTTTGATTTTTGAGATCAAAAAATTTTGATTTTCATGATGGGAGCATCGATAAGTACGATATGAGTATTGTGTATCAGGCAGTTGTACAGCGAAATTTATTTTCTTAACAGCTGATATATAAATGGCAGTAATTTTGCGACTTATTTTTAACACTCGCTGTATGTAAAATTCGTGTGTTTTACTATAAAATTATTCGTTACCTATGGATTGAAAATCTTTTTGATTTAGCTCGCTACAGAACTGGATACAGTTAAACTTCGCTGAGAATTTCGCACCAGTTTGGAGATACATATATGTATATATATCATTACTTTATTGCAATATAGTCATATCTCAAAAATCTCAAAATTGGCTAAATGCGATTTAAGTTTTCAAAATATACCTTTATATACTGATTTAATAAAATATATTATGCTATAACATCGGTTCAGTTTGAGATATAGCACTGTTTTTTTTTACATACATATAAAGAAGAAGGAGCAATTTTGCTTAAGTAACTTAACATTTTTGATTTTTTGAGATATGACTATGTTGCAATAAAGGAGTTATATTTATTATATTTTATGAATTGTTTCGGTTGTGAACTCTCCATATGAATGTATATAAAAATTCCAAATGTTTTCTGGTTTCTAAAAGTAAAAATTCTACATGATTCAGGCTATTGAAAGTGATGCATCAAAAATTTTAAAGCTGCCTAAATCATATATTCCGTGCTGAGAAGCCGAAGCGTTTTTACCTCCCCTGCTAACTCGTCAACAGGCTGAACTTCTTTACTAAGTCTTTTATTATAATTTACGTGCCTAAAATCTCCTTGCCCAGAACAACAAGCAGTCCACAACAATAGTCTTGGGAACTACTGCTATTCAATGTACCGAATTGGAAAACATAATATGCCTTAAACATATTATGCCTGCGATATTTTAGCGATCTAGCAATTTAAATCCTAGGCTGCATTATCGTTAATCTAACGCCAAGTCTTATAACCAAATCGCGAAAAAGGAAATCTTTACTATGCACATTGGGGGAAAATAGATGTATGTATTTTATGGCACTAAATAAACTGCAGGGACGAACGTTATGTACATACTCGAAATTTTAAAGAGAATAATTATAAGATTGAGTTAATCTAAAAATGTGCAAAAATTTGTTTGCAAAATTAAGAAAAATTGCACAAAAACAAAAAAATATATATATAAAATTCATTTAAAGTTTAATATTGAGATGGACTATTTGTAACAGGTATTCATTACGGGTGCCACCAAAAAATCGTACTAGGATTATATACTTGCTAATAAACACTATGGATGAAAACTCAAATATTTTTAGCAAAAAATTAAAAAGTGTTTTGAATAAAAAATTAAAAAGTTTTTAAAATTAATTTTTTTAATATTAAGAGAGTGTTAGTAAATTAAGAATAAATTATTAGTTTTAACGACTTTAACGATGTCCTACTACTTTTTAATAACACTATATTAAACTTTATTGTAAAACAAAGTTGAAAATTCAAAATATAACCAGAAAATATTAAAATCGGTGAAATATTTTTAAAGTGTAATTGCACAAAAAATGCACTTTTCGAGCAAGATTTTGAAACTGGTTCAAGTACAAAACATTTCAGCCTACCAATCTGCGAAGTTGTTATATGAGAACAGGCTCTTCTATAACTTGTTGACCATTGAATTTTCACTTTTCTTAATTTGCCAAAAATAACTGCTTAAATTGCGCACAACTCTCAAAAAATAGAGAGAAATAGATGAGAGTTAATCTAAAAGTTGTTGGTAAAATAACCTTCAAATGTGTGTACATGGTTATACTAGTTTTTTTAAAGCCAAAAAATAAAGCTACATTTTTTTATAGATTTATAATAGTAACTTTTAATTATTTCGATATTTTTCATAGGCTATATATGTTAATGTAGGCATATCTACATATATTTATATACAAAATGAATACATTACGGACAAACTGATTGAATTATTCATGATCGCACATCCTTAACGTCTGAGGCTAAAAACGTTGAAATTTGGAACGGAGGTTGTTCTCTCGCCAAATCGATCCACTAAGGCGGGATTTTTGAAACTCGAATGTTAACGGGATAAAAAAGGGTAAAAACATGTAAATATCTCCTAAACTAAAAGAGATACGAAAAATATTAATAATCATCGTGGGTCATTAAAAAAATAAGCGGACAGGTGTCTGGTTCTTTTTTAAATTCAGCCCTTTTGGAAAGTAAACAGGTAAAACCTGTATATTGGAATCTTTTTGTCACGCCATCTATCTTCTTAACCAATAAACACAGGAGTGAAAATTATATCACATTCGTAACTTATCTAAAAAATACAAATATGAATTTAGTTCTTTTCTGAAACTCGAACGTTTAAGGGGTAAAAAAAACTAAAATATTGAAATTTTTGATCGTCAAATGAGTACAAAAAAAAGTATCAAAAAGGAGAAATACGGAAAATTAAATTTCATTATTTTACTTTTCCGTTCTACATGTGAAATTTTTTGAATTTTCTATAGTATTGTACTTAGAAACATATGTATGAAAAATGTTGGTACTTTACTGTTAAAACCAAGAAAAATAAACTCTGGCATATACAGTGGTGGCCATGATTTTAGCACATACCTTTTTGTACTTTTATAATTAAAAAATTTTGTTACGTATACGTTATTTTTATCATTGTTATATCTTAATGTATTATTCTCGGTGTTAAGAATATACGGTATTATTTTACTTAACTTTTATTTTCGTTTATATTATTTTTTATAACGTACCCTCAAAAAAAGACTGGACAGTAATTTAGCACAAATCAACAAAATTTATTTCCAGCACGATAAAAATAAAAACTCTAATATTAATTTCACAAAATGTTTAATATTTGGTAGGATAGCCCTTATTCTTTAACACAGCTGCACATCTCCTGGGCATACTGTCCACCAGGGCAATGCAGCGTTCCTTTGGTATTGCATACCAAGCGTTTTGTATTTCCGTCCATAATTCGTTTAAATTTTTAGGTTTAACAGCAGTTATGTGTTGCTCTACATCGTTCCAAAGGTTCTCTATAGGATTAAGATCCGGCGATTGAGCTGGCCATTTTAAAACGTCAATGCCACTTTGATCCAAGCAACACTTTACTATGCGTGAAGTGTGTTTTGGATCGTTGTCGTGCATGAAACGCCATCTAAGTGGCATGTTTTCCTCTGCATATGGAATCATTGTACCCGAAATTATATTTTTGTAAACATACTGGTCCATTCGCGAATCGATTTTAATTATTGGACCAACACCGTGCCCAGAAAACGCAGCCCAAACCATTACGTTTCCACCACCATGCTTTACGGTCTTCGAGGTGTACCTGGGATTATGTTGCATGTTTGGAGGACGCCATACATAACGTTTTCCATCAGAACCAAATCGACAAAATTTGGATTCGTCGCTCCAAAGGGTATTTTTCCAAAAAAGCAGGGGCTTGCCTAAGTGTTCACGTGCGAATGAAATTCGGGACTTTAAATTTTTCTTAGACACGTGTGGCTTGTGTTGTACAATACATCCACGCAATTTTTTTTCATTAAGTCTTCTTCTAATTGTTCGTGAGGAAACGTCGATACCAAATTTTGTTGAAACTTCCCTTTGAATTTCAGTTGAGGTTTTAAAGGGGTCCGCAACTGAAGATCTATAAATAAGGGAGTCCTCTTTACGTGTGGTTTTTCTAGGCCTAGCACACTGTGGAACATTTTTGTGTGTCCCATTGGCTTGAATATGTCTGAGTGCATTGTACACCATCTTTCTAGAACAGTTTAATATAATAGCAATATCACAAACGGTGCTTCCTCTCGATTTCATATGATGGATAACTTTACGCTGCTCCTCAGTGCACCATGTACCTTTAGCCATATCTAGTTTTTGTTTTACGTTTTTTAATAAAACCTTTCAATTAAAGTATTAACAAAACTTACCAATTTAAGATTTTAAGCAAGAAAAATTATGAAAATTACGAATGTGCTAAATTCGTGTCCAGCTCAGAGTAAACTCTTCTTGCAATAAACCAAAAATTAAAAAAAAAAAGAGCAAAAAAGAATAGAAAAAAATAACGGTACATACTGATCACGCCATACACAACACTTGTGGGTAAGAAGTTTATTTAATTTTCATACCTTAAACAAAATAAATGCATTTGAATGCAACGTACATGCAATGTGCTAACCTAATGTCCACCACTGTACATAAATATGTAAGTCCACGAAAGAAAGGGAGACGCTAACGAAGTAGCGGGTTAAATGTTATCTTTATATAAAAATATATTTTTGGTTTATTTCAATAAAAAAAAAATTTTAAAAGTAATTTTTTAAAATGAAGGCTTAACTATTTTCTTTTTCTTTCCCTGGCGACACTGGTATGTATGTAGATCAAATCTGGAGCAACGATTGTTACTGCGCTGCCAGACTATTATTTGCTAAGTACTTTATATGGCTATTCAAGGCGAATTCACTAGAAGGTGGGGTCAAGTCAACATATGGTTATTTTTTTCGGTGGTCGATTTGTCAAAATTTGTATACAAACTAGTTTTTTTTATGTAAACAAACATGTTTTTTTACTAGCAATCAGAGCTGCCGTTTTTGGTTATTTCTAACCAAAATTGGTAATTTTTTTTCTCAATGTGGAGATGTGAATATTTTTTCGTTTTGGTTACTTTTTTTCTAAAATATAAAATACGTACAAATATGTTTTCCTTGTTACACTTGCATCGCGTATTTCGATTCGAAGGGAATTATTTACGACTACGAATAATATGTACTACTTTGCACTACGATTTTCTCATTTTTTGTTTCAAATGAACGGCATTGTTTTTTCTTTATCAAAAACAAAAAATCCCTTTCAAAACAGCTACCAGATATATTTTTTTAAGATTTTTTGGTGGAGATTTGCAATGATTTTTTTTAAATGAGAGTAGTTTTTCCTGATTTTAATCGTATTAAAGATAAGTGAGACTTAAAGTAGAAAGTGCATAATATCACGCGAAATCGATTTCAGAACATGACTGAAAAAGTACACAAAATTTGTTTTAATGTTTTTAAAAATTTTAATAGTGTTCTAAAATGTTCTAAATTTACATTATTTCCAGTAGTATATTTTAATATGTTGAAATACACATAGGAACTTTAAAGATTTTTCAAAAATAAATTTATATATAATCTACAATATTAGAATTTTTGAAATTCACTGTAAAAAATGGCGTGAACTTAAGAAATTTGCAATTTTACTTTTTATATTTCTTAAATGTTTTTTAGTTAATGATTTGGCAATTTTTTTAATTTGTAAAAAAAAAACTTTGACTGTCAGTCATATACTTTTTGCCCATTGAATGTACGTTCTGAAATATGAATATGTTTATGTTCGCCATAATATTAAATAATGGTTAACAAAATATTTCAAATAAAACCATTTTGAAGCAGTAATAATAACAATAATACAGGGCTGTCGCAGAAATCAATTCCGATCGAAAGTGGAAATGATTTCGTGTTTGGAGAAACAAGATACGATCGGAATTGATTTCTGTGCCAGGCCTGATAAATTTAAAATACAATTAACAAACAAGAGAAAAAAGTTATTACCATTTTTATAATATTTTAGATATACGTATATCACAAAAATGCATTCCGCATATCGCAAGCAATTTCCAATTTCGCCAAAACAATCGCCATATCACAAAACATAAATTTCCATCGCCAAAAGAATTAAAAAATCGACGTATTTTAAAGCCCTACCCTACCACTGACAGTTAAAAAACTGAAAACAATTTAATTTTTCCTTTTTTATTTTTTTTTTCAAATACATAAAAACTTATTTTAAGATTCTTGTTATTTCTTTGATATATATTAAGTGGAAATGACTTTACCTTTGTCTTACAATGCAACTTAAAACAAATTATAATGTTTTTCTCAATTAACAAACGGCATTTCTAATTTGGTTGTATTTTTTCACATGTGGTAACTTTTTTAAAAATTTTGGTTGTAAAAATTGTATTAGTCGTGGCAGCACTGCTAGCAATATTTTTACAATCGGACCACAACAGCAGTGTTTTTGTAGAGTTGACCTCACCATCTACTGAATTCGCCTTGTGGCTATCACACATTAATTTATACTGACAAACTGTTTTATTTGTTTTAAAATATAAATTAATTACACGAAATTGAAATTAAATTGAAAAGCTAGAAAAAGTTAAAAAAAGGGTTAAAATATTTCATTAATATTTCAAGCTAAACAAAAAGCGAATATGGTCACACTGCCCTTTAGGGCTAAAGTTCGTGATTCGAGTAGTCATGCAGTAACGCGTGGGCGTAGGTAGACGTACATATGTATTGCTTTCATATATTGCAGGTTTCCACAATAAATTAAAATCTATCAGTCCAGACAAATGTTAGTAAATTAGGCATTTCATAATATTAATAATACTCCTATTAACTTTTGGTTATTTTGTATTATGTACTACTATTTAAAAAATTTCATTTTTTTTCAAATGCCCAAAGCTTAAAACATGACGAAAATGCAAAAAACAAATCTGACGATTAATTTTTGAGTAAGAATCGAACTCTGGACCTTCCAAATATCACGTTTTTCGTTTAACAAAAAAGTTTAAAATACTTAAAAATTCAGAAAACTATATTAACTCTTTATTATACATATGTATGTACATATTTTATTTTTGTGATTGTGTGTTACTATTTTACCATATTATTTTCCCCATTATTAAAACACGCGATTTTCTAGATTCCCTTGTTTCATAAGCTTTCTAACTAGTCATACATTTATTTTGCTGTTGATATTGTTTTATTCAAAAAAAACTGACCTTTAACAGTAAAAAAATATATATACATAGGTACAATGTATGTACCTACATTAGTTTTTCTATATTGAATTTGTTTGCCAATGATTAATTAGCAAGTTATTTTACACATTCTAAGTAAACCGTAGAGGGGAGACAGACACACAGCAATTAAATAAGTATCAAAAATATGCATAATACAATTACCTATAAAAAAGCAAATAATAAAATCAAGAATTATATTTAAAATACCGGTATCAAAGTCTATTCGCAAAAAAATTAATAAAATCTACAGAAATGCACTGAAATATAAATGCAAAATTGCATTAACATGCACACAAACGTTTATTTATTTGTAATGCAAAGAGTGGGGCCAATGTCTAAGAGAGTTAGAAGAGAAACCCCCAACATTTAAATAAAAAAAAAAATAAATGAGGCAGCCAACAAAAATACTTTTATCGAGTCGAAATAACAATAATAGCAATTAATATGTATAAACGTTATACTTTGGTATAAACCGTATGAAAGGCAGAGTTATTGTATATTTTTGTAGTATGGGGAAATTTAGAATACATAGTCCAATATTTCTTATATTGTAATGTCATACCACAATTTTTATAATTTTTTTTATCTTTTCATATGAAAACTGATAATGGCGACTAGAGAACTGCCATACATACAGTCAGCAATAGGGATGGATGATTATTGAAAATTTTTTATTCTTTCTATCGAATTGTACTTTTTTGGGCACTAATTGTACCAGCATTTTTGTTATACATACTATGTTTGTAATATTTTTGTTATCACTAAATAAAGTGCAACGGAATGTGTTACGATTTTTAATTTCGTTATCAAATAAACTGAAAGGGCGGAAAAATTTTGTAACCGTTCAAAAATAATACAGGGAGGCGCAGTATGAGCTATATGGTTTAAACGGCTTATAACTTTTTTATATATGCGATTACACTGTGCTAGTTGAAAAACAGACAAGCCAGGCATCTGGCGTTTTAACCTAATTCAGGTACGCTGAATCCTGTGGTGCTTACCGTGAGCTCTGGTTTTCAAGAATACCGTTATTTCGAAGTGGAGGAGGTTGTACAACATATATTCGCGTAACTCAAAAACGGTTTAGTTTATTGAACAAACTAAAAAAACGAAATTCCACAATTTCCTTTAAGTAATGGAGAAATCGGCTAGGAATATACGAAATAAGCGATGAAGATAAAAATTTAGAGTGCTGTATTCGGCTGTGCCGAATCTTTGATACTCTCCACCGACAGTTAGAATAAATGAGGGCTATAAATTATGAATTAAACTTTATAAAAAAACGGACATCGGTATAAAAATTGGTTCCGGTTTCAACCAATTGGACTACAATCATCTAGCTCATCTAGCAATTTGAACTTTTCAGGAGGGCAATTTATATAAGACCAATGGTATATTATGGACTAATCCTGAAAATCTAAATGGAACAAATTTCAATACAGTAGTGAAATTTGTTATAGCGATAATCAAAATATTGCATGATATTATTTCTGGCCATATGAACCAAAATTGGAACAAATTTTACCACAATATCTGTATCTGATATGATTTTAGGCGTTTTTAAATAATTTCCCAGAGTGAGCATAATATAGGACATTATATGGTGAATTATGGACCGATCTTTACGAAATTTGACAATGTGATTTCTAATCCTATAAAACTATGACGTAGTATGATTTCTAGTCTTATAGAACGAGTTTGTGCATAATCCTATGTCATGCCGTGTATTATGCCACCTTTTATGTTAGTTTTTGTAATAAAATTGTCAATTTTTAGGGTGCTGGTTCGACATTTTGATTAATAACTCTGATCCTACTGATCGGATTTTGCTGGATTTCAATTCCAAACTGCTTAGGATAAGTAGAAGCAATTTCACACTATTTCTGTTGAAAGCGACAACAAAATTACTAAATATTTATGACATTGTTTGTGCTTTTAATGTTATTCTTTGGCATTGCGTTTTACATGATTAGGGCCTAAATTTTAATTCAAGCTAAAATTAACAAAACTCAAGTGGAGTAATTTTTTTATTAAACAAAATTGCAGTGTAAGAGATTATTAATATTTAAAATTTATATAAATAAGACTTATGTATGTTAAAAAAAACAAAGTATTTTCCAGATAGATGATATCCCAAATCCACTGCAGATCTGAAATATCAGATTTTTAGTACAAATACAAATACAAATTTTTAATGCAGAAATTTTTGCAGTAAGTCCCAATTCATACGTTGCAAGTCTTTTGATCAGCTTTCTACTTTATTGGCGAGAGTGACGAGGGGAAAAGAAAGAAACGAGTACTCTTCATATTCGTATTGAAAAAACGCACACATATGTATGTGTGTACTTCATACATAAAAAAGTAATATCTCAGCAATAGGACAAGCATTGTGTGAACGAAGAAGCTGATTCAACAAAAAAAAATTTTATAATTTTATCAGTAAGACTTGCAACGTTTGAATTGGGACTAACATTTAGTAAAACAAAAAAACACATGATCCAAATGGTAAACAATCAAAAGTAAACAAACAAAAAGCATACAAATTGGGGGAACATTTTTTAAAGAAAGATAAGTTGAAATAAATCTTAAACAAAAAGTGAACAAATATTAATTAAGTAACTTGTTTGTGAGTATCCATACCAACTTTTAGCACTTCGTTTTTGGTTGTTTTGATTTTTTGAAGTCGTTAATGTGTAAAGTATATGGCTACTTAGTACTGAACCGGTTTTTTATGTTAACAATAGAAAAAAAAGTATTCGCCTAAAAAAATTTTAAGGACATAAATTACTTTGTTTGTTGTTTCCTAAAATGTTCGTTTATAGAAAGTGTTAAATCGAGTACCAATAAGAAAACGAGTTAAGTAGTCAAAAGTGTAAAAATTTTCTTGCTTTCAGCTGTTCTATAAATTTTACGAATTTTTACAAATGTCCGTTGGTGCACATTGATTTTTGAGAATTATTGTAAAATTAATCGAACGCACCTAGTTCAGTGGTATTGCTTATCAATTTTTTAGCCTTTTCGAAGATATCCAAACATTTTAGCAAACTTATTTTTATTCTCACAAACAATTATGAAAGGAAGCAGAAAAATCTTTAAAGTATAAACGTACATATGTACATATGTATGTACAACTAAATACAAGATTAAGCAATGAGAAAACATTTTAGCAAACAAATTATCCAAAATTGTATAACTTACACAGAACAAATATCCTGTGGATGGTGGCCATTTTCTGCTTCGAACATTGGTACGTGCTTTTTTAACATATGTCTATCACTCGCGTCAAAATCTCGAATGGCCAATATTTTATTTTTAATTTCTTTCAAATATCCTCTAAGAGAACGATCAGGAGCTGTTAAAACCGATGTACGGGGAGGCAAGTTGAAAACGCTTGCGCGCGAAATAATGAATTCGCCGAATTATGTACCTTTTCAAAGCTATTGAGTCACCTTTAATATGCGCTGAGGCTTGATTTTAATGAAACCACAATCTTATATGTTTTTCCACAGCTGACGAAACAAAATGTTCTAGAATCGTCGGATATAAACCACCGTTATAAAAAAAAATATTTTTCAGATCAACAATTTAACCTAATGCAAGTTTTTGTTAAATTTAATTTGCTGTAAATTACTTTCAAATAAAGGTGCGAAAATGACAGAAAAGTTTAAAAACTTTTGACTTAAATCTATCAATATCCAAATTGTCAAAACATAAAAGGAATTACGTACAAACGGTTGGTTGTAAATCTACAGGGTGAAATACTTTTTAATGAAATGAATCGTTTGATTGACAAACTTACATTGAACGTGATTTTTGCCACAAATAAGGATTGATCATTAAATTGTTTGTTCAAAAATAATTAAAGAAGTCTCGTCGTATCAACAATGTATCGGTATCGTTACATTCCTGCCTTAAAGATAGAGAATGATTTTAGAATTTATCTTAACTTATATTTAAAGAAATACCACTAGCACACTTTAAAATATTTTAAAAATGTATTAAAATGTTTAGGATTATTAAAACTTTTAACTGTTAAGTGTTAAAAAAATGTACGTTTGTGACAAGTGTTCCATCACATATTTTTAGTCACAGCAATAAATGAGTAATACTTGCACTTAACTGAGCAAAATACTAATAAACAACTTTAAGAGAAACAAATACTTCTACATAAAATATAAATATATGTACATACTATAATGATAAGAGTTCTCAATACGATCTCCCATAGTACTCAAAGAGTCATATGTACATATCGAACAAACAAGTTTTGTTTTCGACTTGATATTTTCAATATAATATCATAGGAACCCAGAGCTCAACAAGTCAGACACTAAACGTACGCGCTAAAGAGAAGATATAGAAAAAAGTATAAAAAAATATTAAACGGATTTAAGCTGTAAAATTTTTAAAAATAAATAAGTTTAAAAAGTAATTACCTATCCAGTGATTTGTAAAATAAATCAAATTTGTATAAAACAAAACTTTAAAATACAAATTTTATAAAAATTAAAAGATTCTTTAAAGTCAAAAGTTATTAACTCTTTATAATTATAAAAAGTGTTACAATTTTAAATCTATAATATAAAAAAACTTAATAAAATTAAAATGGCAAGCGTGGAAAATAAAAATTCTACCGGTAATGGTAATTCAGCTTTAGTTGAAACTAAAGATACCCAAAATCTTTTACCTCATTTGGAATGTTTGGAACGCATTATACAATTGCCCGTTGTTGGTGCTGCCTGGGATAAATCTCAAGATGTTTATGGCAAAGTTAAAGGTAGGCTCAACTAAAGAAAACAATTTTTTTCTAAAATTTGCTTTAATTATTTTAAGGTTATATATAATTGGTGCTATAATTTTAATAAAGTTCGTTGAACTTTTTTTTATAGCATATTGAAATAATTTTTTTGCAATTATAACATTGAGTAAAGGAAAAACAAAACAACCGTTTGATATTTTACATGAAGCTTATGTAAAAACCCCTCTTTTTGAAATATTTTGTATTTTAGTTCTCGTTCTCTTTTTTTATGCAAATAACTGTAAGTTGATAAAATGTTAACTTATTTTGTTATTTAAATTCAACGACAATTATTCATATATGTATACCTATACAATACATATTTTGTAATCTGCTTATAGTTACTATTAATTTTAATGTTGTTGTATTAACTTTCTTGACCACTGTTGTCTTGTAGGTCATTGCAATTTTCTCTTTTTTTACTTGTTTAATATTTACTTTAAAATTTTTTTTGAAATATTTTATTAATTGCAAAAAATATTTTTAAGATTAGTAAAAAGGACTTATTTTTAGTAGTTTAATTAAAGGTTAATGTAAGCTCTTTTAGTTTAAAATGTGCTTAACTACACGGTTGAGGTTACATTTAAGCAACATAGGTACATAATATATATTACATATACATACATACATATGTATTAAGGTATTAACTTTAATGTGAGTTGCAAGAAAGAGTTAAACTTCGCTAAACAAAAGGGTTGCAATTAATGTGAGTTATGGCCTACCAAGATGAGACAGACCAACGATATGATTATATGCCAAAAAATTTTGCACATTTGACCTCTAAAAAATTTGACGAAACGCCAATAAAGATTTCGAAAAAATAACAAGTGTTTATTTAAAAAAAAAATCTTTTTAAATTTATTAAACATGTAAAAAACTCAAAATTAATAACATTTGTTAATTTTATCTAAAAATCCGTTTGTAATTTCTACAATATTGATATTAGATCCTTATTTGATTTAATAATGTCCATCCGTGGGTTTGGACTAAGACTTTCTTAGTTTACAAGTTAAAGTAATTTGTTTCATTTATTTTGAAACTTCGATTTGCGTTGATTCGTTAAGAGTTGAACGAGCTTTTATAAAGCATCGTAAACCAAATCGACGCAAAAATATAAAATACCCAACATTATAAAAAACCCGCTTATATAACATAAATATTCAAATTCTTTTAACCTAAAAATTCCAAGAATGTTTTACTGTTCTAACCTTAAAAAGCAAAACAATTTAATTCCTATATAGCTTTAACAAATTGTTTATTGGGTTATTGAACTGTTAATATCAATTTATATGTACATATGTATATGGTAGTCTTTCATTTAATTGTCTTTCGGTTTCCAAGTTAAAATCAATTATTTTTTAATGAACATATTTCATCATCTTTCATTGTGCCAGTTAAAGCTATTTGCTTTCAATTGAAGCCTGACCTTTTCCACGTTTTCTTTTTGTGCAGTTTACATTTTTAATTAAATTTAATTGTTTTCAATTAGTTTGTAATAATAAAAACTCACAAAATTATGTGAGAAAATATTATTTTTGTACTTCATTGTAAGTAAAGTCAGTCCACTTACGTTATTGAAAAAAATAATGATGGAGAAGAGAAGTGAGTAGTAATGTTTAATTATTGTTGACATTTCCTTAATAAATTATTCAAATAAATACAGGTGCAGTTTTTGTTAATTAACGATAATTGTTTGGGGTGATTCCATTTTTGATTTGAAATAAAGTAGAATACTTGGTAAAATTGGCCGTAAGACTAATTAAAAGTTAGATCGTTGTCAAGTTTTAATAAGTAGAATTTTGTTTTTTTTAAATTTTACTTATGTATATTCCTTACTGAGCTACCAAGAGCGTCAAGCGTTTTTCAAATTCAACACCACCAGGTTGGAAAATTTTATTTAACAGAGTGCTATAGGTCGGTTTATTTTTATTGAAAATGTCTTCGCAATAGAATTTTCATGTTTAAAAAAGATTGCCGCTCTTATTTTGGTAGCTCAGTTACTTTTACAGTGGTAGCGTTCAAAGTCGAAAACCCGCTTTTATTATAAAAATTTTGTTTATTTTCCGGTTAACATTTGTTGGCGAATTGATTTAAATCGCTTGGTAAAAACCCTCTCTTTAAATCAGTTTCTATAAATCTTTTTACGTATACGAAAAACCAATAAAAATTTCATGTTATCAGTTAAAAAGCTATTTAAAAGTCCATAAATGTTCACAAATACTTGTGTATATGTACTTTATCTCAATATATAGTCATATGGGTGATAATTAAAGTAGAGTTTTATTTTTTACTTACATGATAGGAATATATTTTTTTTTTAACTCTTTACAAAACCAATGTTTTCTTTTTTATCTGTTTTTTTTTTAATTTGCTCTTGTATGGAAAAGGTTTTATCATTTTCAACCATAGTCTATATCCTAGAATTGATGAGTTCAATCAAGTCTGCATCGTTTTCCACTATTTTTCCCCTTCCTCATTAAAACACATTACTTGACTAGTCAAACATGACGTGTGTAAATCTATTGATCTTCCTAGCAGAAGATCAATAAATTTAAGCCAGAAAAAACAATATTTACCTACAAGTTTTCAAACTATTCCCTCTGACAAATTGTTTTTAAAATCATCATGTTATTTTTATGTTCAACGTGTCTGAAAACACATACATATAAATTTAATTAAATACTATAAAAATAATAGAAAAATAACTACCTACATACGTGTACATAGTAATCTGGAAATAAGCAGTATTTTTCTTTTATTATTTAAACAGAGTAAAGTCTATTATTTGAGTAACATGTTATGACTGCAAAATGGTATTGAATAAATTCTACTTAATGAACAAAGTGAATTATTTATTTGTTGAGTATTTTTATTGCAATATTACAATGTGTAAAAAATAAAGCTGATAATAAATATATTATATATCCTAAGTGAATATAGTACATTCATACATATTATACCTATGTACATGTTTTTTAAAAAAATGCGCATTATTCTGGAAATAAAATTCTAGAATTTAGAGGAATATTATTCATTTGCTAAGAGATGCATGTAGAAAAAATTCGATAGTATTAAATACTTTTTGCTTATACATACATAAGTACTCATGGCCTAAATGATTAAAAAATATTGTTAAACATTTTATGCTCATATTTAGCACAAAATAATTTTAAACCTAATTTGTTTTTTTTTTGCAAATTTTATTTAAATAATTTCCGTTTTTAAAGTTTCAGTCAAAAGAACTTTGTACTTTTACTAAAACTGTATACAAAGTTATTTTTTTTCTTTCATTTTTGAATGCTTAAATAACAACTAATTTATTTATAAATTTTAATTTATAGAATTCTCTTGTGTTATAACAGAATCTTATGCGTCACATCACGTTATTTGTGTTTTTGAACTAAAAAAATAAAAAAACTAATAAGAATGCTATATTCGGCTATGAGGAATCTTAAATACTCCTCATCATGGCTCAAAAAAATATACAAATCAAATCTATTACGACCACAAAAATTTCTTTAAATTTATTAAAAAATTGCAATCATGTTTTTAAGCCAGCGTTTTGCCACTCCTATCATTTTGGAATTTTGAGTTGTGACTGTCCTTGATTTACTGCCTGTCCCTCGATTTCGAAGGAAACTTTCGTTCGCTTAACATACATTTAAAGCAATAACAAACATTTAAAATTTGTTTTAAATTTAAGTTAAGCGAATGAAGTTTTCGTTTGAAATCGAGGGACAGGCAGTTAGTGTGCGATATATGTATGTATATATTAGCAAACCTAATTACAAACAAGTAAGAGTGCTTTATACCCTTCACCATGGTGCGATAAGAGCAGAAAGTTATATAAATACCATTCTTTAGATATAAATAAATCTATTCTGAGCCCACTTCCCAATCCCGCCCAAATTTTGCCGAATGTTGTGTATTTATAACAATGATGCTTGTACCTAATTTGGAAACTTTGGCTCTTGCCGTTCTCCATGCCCACTTCTTCAATCTCGCCCATATTTTGAAAGATATTGTGTATTAAAAAGCAAGCTATGTGTACCAAATTTGGACAATATTTCTCTTTTTGTTCTTTAGATATAAAAAAACTATTTTGTGTCATGCCCACTACTCCAATCCCGCCCACATTTTGTGGGATGTTGTGTATTGATAGCCGAACTGTTTTCTTTCTCCAGATATAAAGAAATTTATAATGTGTTTGTATGGGAAGTGCCGCACATACTTCTCGAATCCTGCTCATTTTTTTGAAGATGTTGTGTATTGATAACCAAGATGCTTGTACCAAGTTTGTAATTTTTGACCCTTGGTGTTATCCAGAAATACCAAAAAAGAAACAAAAACAACAACAAGAGATAAATGGGTAAAATAAGACAGTCATGTTTTTTGCTCATATCTCAGTCATTTATAGACCGATCTAGCTGAATTTTAATAACAAAATTGAAATGATCATATCTGACATGAATATATACCAACCAAGTCCTCATCATATCTAGGGTATTCGGAAAACCCATTTCAACAGCCGGGCAAACTGTCAACCGGATTTGAACTGCTATTCTTATCATAATCCGGAATATATACATATACTTTATAGGATCCAGGATCTGTATTGTGGAAATTAAAAACGAAATGGCGAACTTAAATACCCTTTTACCTTCGGTGAACGAGTATTTCTTAGGATTTCAGTGTTTTAGTCATAACTCCGTTCATTTAATGACGTGTTTGATAAGAATAATGCAATTAACATGGGTTATACAATTTTGACCCGGGAAGACCTGAGTTTCCCGAAAATTTGTATTTTTAGAAATAAACTTAATTTCTTGGACAGTAGAAATACTTCTGATTATGCACCGATTTTTCCAACTTCTTCGAGCAATATATTAAACTGCCAATACGATTTTTTGATATACAACTTGTACTTTTATTTTTTTTTTTTACTAATTTTTCCTAATTTCTTGGACAACTATTAACTTATTTTGCTGTTTTTTATAATCACATTTCTCTAAAGCGTATAATACATATATTGACGTTGTGTAGGGGCTTCGCAAACTTGATGTTAGACGATGAACAGTCGGACATCACAAAATGAAATTTTCTTCTCATAAGAACCAAGAATATATATACCGAAATAACAAGCTTATACATATATATCCCTTCCAACAGTGGTGAAGAGTACAAAATAACACAAGTCTAAAGTTTATTTGACAGCAGTAAATAAATATTTAAAGATTATTAAGAATTACATAAATTGAAATAATTTAAGTAAATATATAACATGATCAAGTTTTCGCTAAATAAAAGTTTGTTGTTCGATATTATTTATTTAAAATCATTTCATTAAATTTGCACAATTTGGCAAAATTTAATTAACAGACTGGAAGTAAAATCTCTCACAACTTAAGTTGCCTATTGCAAATTATTGTTGCAATAGGCAACAATTTGGATTGTACACTTTAGCAGGTTTTTCAATAAAATAATTACTACAATTTCGGCAACATTTTCTACTAAAAATTTTGTTTACATTTTTACAACTTTTGAAAAGAAAAGTGGTTCAAATTGGGCAACATTAGTTTTATAGAAAAAGGCTTAACCTAACAAATATTTGTCGGACAAATCCAAAAAAGCATCACCAGCTAATTGATCAAACTTTAGCGTTATTTTTAACAATTTTTATTGACTTCCTTCTCTTTATTTGTAAGAAGATAATTGGATAATTAAATTTAGAAACTGTTAAATGATGTTTGATCCAGCAAACGTTTTGAAAAAGCAAACAATTTTTTAATAAAACTAGTGGTTACGTGTAGGGCGTCAAATGTTTAAAAGGTGTGAACATACATAGCTTTACAATTTGTGCATTTTTTCGAAAAGTTTATGCAACTTTTTCAATTTTTTATACGAATTATTTTAATATATCGTAACCTTAAATGCACAAGGGCGTTATAACGAAAAAAATCGAAATAAAGTTTTTGATTGATTTTTGTTCTTATTAAACTGCATGTTCACAAAAAATTTTAGATCCCTGCGATCAAAAATGGCGACTTTATTAAAGAAATTCAAACGCCAAGTACAACTTGTTGTTATTGATTTTGTAGTTTTTTTGCTTCTTCTTAAAAAAAATAAAAGGTGTTGTTACGCCATTTTGCATTTTTGGTGTCGATATGTTCATAAGTATGTATTCTTAAATAAATTTTGATTCTTTCGAACGGATATTTCGTAAGAAACCTTTTGCTAAAACTAAAAACAACTTGGTATTTAAATTATTAAGTAATTTCCTTTATAAATACCCTTTTTATTACTTTATTCTTTTAGGCAATAATCGCGTTTTTAACTGGGCCTTAAATGCCGCCGAAGATTGTGTTTCACGTGCCGTAACCACTGCCGCTCCCATTGTATCCAGATTAGATAATAAAATCCAATTCGTCGATCAAACATTAGTCAAAGGTATTGATAAATTGGAAGTCTCAGCACCCATCATCAAGAATACCCCACAAGAAATCTATGCTCAAGCCAAAAACAAAGTTATTGATGCCGTTCAACCCACTATTAATCGTGTAGTCAAATTTAAGGCCGCCGGTCAACAAAAAGCTGCCTCTTTAAAAGATTTAGCCTGGCATAAAGCTAACGAAGTATTGGCCACACAATATGGCAGTTTGGCTGTAAATGGTGTCGATACAACCACCGCCTTGGCAGAACGTCTTTTGGAATACTATTTCCCCAAATCAGATTCAGAGGATGAAGAAGACAATGGTAAGTAGGTAACAAAAGTATTAATTACAGTGGTCAAATAAAATTAAAGAGATTGTAAGTTCGTTATGAATAGACTAATTTAAGAAGAAAAAAGTTAATCATGATTCGTATTTCCTATACATTCGGCTAAATTGTAAAATAGAAATTGTCTTGTGGAATGTGTAGCTGGATGGAAAAAGTATATTTTTACTTACAGTGTCGGAAAAAATAATAGGGGCACATTAAATTTTTAGTACTTTTTATTTAGTTTTTCATAAATAAGATGAAAAATATATTTACATTTAAGAAAAGCTAGTTAGTTTGTCTATATCAAAAATTAAAAAAGAAGATTTACAGTACAGCTGTGTTCGAAAAATTAATTAAATAAGAAAAAAATTGGAATATTTGGTAGAAGATCTTTTAATTTTAATTACTTCTTCGCATCTCCGCTTTATTGAATTCATATCGATTTATACGTCCCAATTTTTTAGAATTCCCCCGAAAATCAATAAAAGTTTAATTCAAATTTTCTAATACATGTTATTTAGAAGGAAGATACCGTTCCTATTATTCCGACACTGTATGTGTATACGTAGTGCAAGTTTTTTTAATTAACATTAAATTTCTCAATATATTTTGCAATAAGATTATAAATTTAACAATGAAATCAAGGTTATTTTCTTTAACGTTTCTCTTATTTGTGTATAAAATCGGTGGGACATGTACTATTTGTATTATCACAACAATTATTTCTAAGATACATAATTGCGTCATTTTGCTAAATTTTCAATAGAATACAATGAACTTTGTTTTTTGTATGCGTATGCGTTTCACATAAGCGTGTTGCCAATTTTTTTAAATTTCAATACATTTTTGACATACTTTTTCACATTTTTTTGTGTTTTTTTCTCTATTTTTTTTTATTTCGTTTGAGATAAATTAATTTTTTTAAAATTTCTATAATTTGTTGTTAATTTTTTTAATATACATATGTATAATATTTTAATTCTTAGATGATAAAAAAATTGCTGTCGTGCAAAATGGTGCAAAGTGTTTTAGGTTTGCCGAAATCCCATAATTTGTTTAATATTCGACAAAAAAACTGCTTGCTTAACAATAAATATTTGGCATTTTTTTTATAACACATTTTTTGCTTTTTAATATTAAACATTTCGTTAAAAATTTTTGGTGTTGATTTCAAACTATTTTTGATTAAAAATTTTAAAGTATTTATAGTTACATGTATTCGATAATGTTCTTATCAAAATTTTTGAAGAAACATTTATTGAATTTCTATAAAAAAGTTTAATTGAATTATGCCAACATGTCCTTGAATTCAGTTTTTTGTATTGAAACAACAATTTTACAGAAAATTTAAAACATTTCGGACATGCTTTTTAAAGAACATGCTTGTTAGAAAATTTTAAAGAATTTAGGCAACAAGTCGACAGAATTAATACAGCATGTTCTATAGAACAGTTATAATCTTTTAAAAGGTAGCTGAATTTGGGCACTATTTTGAATGGGAAAGGATGTGGACTGAATTGGAAAGCATTTTGTGTAAAAGTTTACAAAATAAGGCAACATTATAGTAAGGTTGACAGGATTCTGAAACATTTTTATATAAACGTTATCATTTTTCCGGCAACATTTTCTATGTAACAACAAGATTCAGTGGCAAATACTTCAAAAAATCTTACATTATTTCAGCCACATTTTTTAGAGACAATTTTATACATTTTTTTTATAAAAAAATTAAAAAAAATAGGCAGCATTTTTTATTTTATAGAAAAGTTGTTATGTTTTTAGCAACATTTGCTATTAATAAGTTCACAGTATTTGATCAAATTAGTTATAAAAAAAAATCGCAATACGGGAAAGATTTTACAAAAATTTTTTTTCTCATTTTTATAAAAAGAAATATAAGCAAAAATGTAAAGCTTTTAATGCAAAGTTTATCGAACTCAAAGACTACATATAGAAACGTTCTGTAGAATTTTGCTGAGCAAAACATCTTAAGTAACTATGTAATTGTTTAAATAATTTAGTTGAATTTTTTTTTTTTTCAAGTTAAAATAACCAATTATAGAATTTAGAGTTCTGAATTCTTAAGATAAATTTTCACATCTATGCATTGGTTCTATTTTTATATATGATTAAGGTTGTACTAAAACTTTTTTCTAGTCATCTTAATTCTCCTTAAAATTTCCTCTTTCCCTTATCAATTATATAACTTTAACCCCCTCCCATTTTCAATAGAACATAACTACCTGTTTCACAATTTGAAACGTTAACGTACGCCAAGAAAATTTGTATGAAAAACACTTGGTTATATTTAATTTTTTTTCATATAAAATTTTATGCTAACTTTAACGTTTGAAATTGTGAAACAGGCAGTAAAACTTTCGAATAACCGTAGATATATTTCTAATACCATCCCTTCTATTTCTTTCTTTAAATTTTAGTTGAAGAATGCGTAGATCTTGATTTAGAACTTGATACTAGATTTATAGTAGCTGCTTCTACAGTATTTCTCTCAATGTCCCTGAAAATAATAACAGAAATTGTTGAATATGTAAAAAGAAATCCTGAAATAATCAATATTATAGATAGGCAAATAAATGAGTTTATGGTAAGGACGAAATCTCACATTCCTCATTACACATTACATATGTATGCATTTTTAAATTTTCATTAATACTTTTGTTTAAAAATGTACTCAATTTAAATTATTTTTAATATTTTTTTTATTTTAGTGCCAGTTCCCGCCAGCGAGGACCCAGTTTTACACACCGTCCAGACCGTTGGTAGACTTAAGAACAAGATTTCCCGTCGCGTCTATAGAAATGTCTCCCGGCAGATTCGCAAAGTCCAAAAAGGCAATGTGAATGACTATTTAAGTTCTTTAATAGCCGCCCTAAAATTGCATCAATACATTAATTTTATTAATTCTTCCATGGGTTCAAATGTTGAACAATCATCATTGACTGATAGTTCCTCCACATCAGCAGCGGCGGGGTCCTCCAAAAACCGCAAATCTGCAACAGCGCAAAAGTAAATTTATTTAAATTTTACTGTTGTTTTGTGTGTTAAAAAAAAGAGAGTAAAAACAGAAACTAAATGTATTTATGATTAAAAAGAAATAATTGTTGAAACGAATTGAAAAAAATCGGCAACAAAAAAGCCTTTATTCAGCAAGTTATATAATTTAAACCTTTTCGTTGTATCATTTCTAAGACTTTCACAACACATTTTAGTCGTAGTCTTCAATACCAAGCGCCAATTTATATTTATTAGAATTTAAGTCAAACCTTTTCAAAAGAAATAAAACAATGGAATTACAAACAAACAATTGAATATTTAAAAAACAACTGTTTAAGTTATTTTTAAGCCAATTTGCGTTTGAATTTTTTTAAAAGTAAACATATTTATTAAAACAAAAACAAACATTTGCTTAAAATTTAAATATTTTTTTTATTAAACATTTTATGCATTTCCTTTCCTACACAAATACAAAATTGCATTCAATTTATTATGTAATTATTATTATTTAATTAAGCTTTAATAATGTAGTTTTTTTATTATTAATCAAAGCTTCAAAGTTGAACTTTAAGCTAAAATAATTAATAAAAAAAAGAATTAATCAAAACCGTATCAACATTTGTAATGAATAATGAATATATATTATAAATATTATAATTGTAAATTTAATGCATCTAAAAATATGAATTCTTATATTCAATTATTATAATTTTATAATAAATATGTAAGTGAAATAAAACAAAAACACTAAACAAAAAACCAAAAATAAATAGTTTTTTTTTGCTATTTTGCTTAACAATTTTAGAGTCATAAGCTCGCAAAAAAACTTTCGTAGAAATGTAATTTACGGTTTATAAGATAAATAATTCAAGGCCTTAAGGAAAAACGTTTTCAGAAATTTATTTTTATTAAATATTTCGGATTTATAAAACTGGACAGATTTAAGTAACACAATTTAACAAAAAACTTGTTTTAGCTATTAACTGTAATTCTTGACATATAACTTTTTTTTTTGCCACCTAGCGAGTGTATAAAGATGAAATTATTAAATTTGGTGCACTTATAGAATAGGAGTTTCTGATTCGACTTACTGTTAAATAAAATTTCTGAGATCATTATTTAGGAATTTGTAAGGGGTTTTAAGAAAACATTAACCTTTTAGTAATTAACGCGCGCCGAGTGGGGGCCAGAGGTTGTCCACCACGTAGCCAGAGTCCCACTCTATCATATGGTAAAACATTCACACAAATATCTTACACGGTTTTCGAGTTATAGAGTTTAAAAGAAAAAGGTTAACAAAAATCCACCTACTAAAAAGTTCTGTTGACCTGGTACTTCAGAAAAAAATTTCGTTTTATTTTTTAAATTTTATGGTTCAAAAACTACACGATATGTCGCTAAATATCTCGAAAACTATTAAAGATAATCAAATAAAATTTGGAAGCTAGATAGAGAATCAATTAAGGAATAGTTTGGACATTCGGAATTATTTGCCACGCCCACTTACCAATTGGGTTGTGGGCGGTTAACATAAAATCGAATTTTTCAATAAGTATGAATTTTATTTTTAGCAAACAAAGTTCACCAGGAGGTAGTCGGTTAAGAAATCTTTCATATGCAGAAAATTTCATTGAGATGTTCCAAATGATTTCTGTGATATGGAGGCTTGAACTTATTCCTCAAACGTACATTTTACACAGGTGTTGCTACAGAACTTTTTTAAAAATTTACTTATATCTAAGGAGTGTATGAAGATGAAATTATTAAATTTGGTACACTTATAGAATAGGAGTTTCTGATTCGACTAACTGTTAAATAAAATTTCTGAGATCATTATTTAGGAATTTGTAAGGGGTTTTAAGAAAACATTAACCTTTTAGTAATTAACGCGCGCCGAGAGGGGGCCAAAGGTTGTCCACCACGTAGCCAGAGTCCCACTATATCATATGGTGAAACATTCACACAAATATCTTACACGGTTTTCGAGTTATAGAGTTTAAAAGAAAAAAGTTAACAAGAATCCACCTACTCAAAAGTTCTGTTGGCCTGGTACTTCAGAAAAAAATTTCGTTTTATTTTTTTAAATTTTATGGTTCAAAAACTACACGATATGTCGCTCAATATCTCGAAAACTATTAAAGATAATCAAATCAAATTTGGAAGTTAGATAGAGAATCAATTATGGAATAGTTTGGACATTCGGAATTATTTGCCACGCCCACTTATCAATTGAGTTGTGGGCGGTTAACATAAAATCGAATTTTTCAATAAGTATGAATTTTATTTTTAGCAAACAAAGTTCACCAGGAGGTAGTCGGTTAAGAAATCTTTCATATGCAAAAAATTTCATTGAGATGTTCCAAATGATTTCTGTGATATGGAGGCTTGAACTTATTCCTCAAACGTACATTTTACACAGGTGTTGCTACAGAACTTTTTTAAAAATTTACTTATATCTAAGGAGTGTATGAAGATGAAATTATTAAATTTGGTACACTTATAGAATAGGAGTTTCTGATTCGACTAACTGTTAAATAAAATTTCTGAGATCATTATTAAGGAATTTGTAAGGGGTTTTAAGAAAACATTAACGTTTTAGTAATTAACGCGCGCCGAGTGGGGGCCAAAGGTTGTCCACCACGTAGCCAGAGTCCCACTCTATCATATGGTGAAACATTCACACAAATATCTTACACGGTTTTCGAGTTATAGAGTTTAAAAGAAAAAAGTTAACAAGAATCCACCTACTCAAAAGTTCTGTTGGCCTGGTACTTCAGAAAAAAATTTCGTTTTATTTTTTTAAATTTTATGGTTCAAAAACTACACGATATGTCGCTAAATATCTCGAAAACTATTAAAGATAATCAAATAAAATTTGGAAGCTAGATAGAGAATCAATTAAGAAATAGTTTGGACATTCGGAATTATTTGCCACGCCCACTTACCAATTGGGATGTGGGCGGTTAACATAAAATCGAATTTTTCAATAAGTATGAATTTTATTTTTAGCAAACAAAGTTCACCAGGAGGTAGTCGGTTAAGAAATCTTTCATATGCAAAAAATTTCATTGAGATGTTCCAAATGATTTCTGTGATATGGAGGCTTGAACTTATTCCTCAAACGTACATTTTACACAGGTGTTGCTACAGAACTTTTTTAAAAATTTACTTATATCTAAGGAGTGTATGAAGATGAAATTATTAAATTTGGAACACTTATAGAATAGGAGTTTCTGATTCGACTTACTGTTAAATAAAATTTCTGAGATCATTATTTAGGAATTTGTAAGGGTTTTTAAGAAAACATTAACCTTTTAGTAATTAACGCGCGCCAAGTGGGGGCCAAAGGTTGTCCACCACGTAGCCAGAGTCCCACTCTATCATATGGTGAAACATTCACACAAATATCTTACACGGTTTTCGAGTTATAGAGTTTAAAAGAAAAAAGTTAACAAGAATCCAGCTACTCAAAAGTTCTGTTGACCTGGTACTATTAAAGATAATCAAATAAAATTTGGAAGCTAGATAGAGAATCAATTAAGGAATAGTTTGGACATTCGGAATTATTTGCCACGCCCACTTACCAATTGAGTTGTGGGCGGTTAACATAAAATCGAATTTTTCAATAAGTATGAATTTTATTTTTAGCAAACAAAGTTCACCAGGAGGTAGTCGGTTAATAAATCTTTCATATGCAAAAAATTTCATTGATATGTTCCAAATGATTTCTGTGATATGGAGGCTTGAACTTATTCCTCAAACGTACATTTTACACAGGTGTTGCTACAGAACTTTTTTAAAAATTTACTTATATCTAAGGAGTGTATGAAGATGAAATTATTAAATTTGGTACACTTATAGAATAGGAGTTTCTGATTCGACTAACTGTTAAATAAAATTCCTGAGATCATTATTTAGGAATTTGTAAGGGGTTTTAAGAAAACATTAACCTTTTAGTAATTAACGCGCGCCGAGAGGGGGCCAAAGGTTGTCCACCACGTAGCCAGAGTCCCACTATATCATATGGTGAAACATTCACACAAATATCTTACACGGTTTTCGAGTTATAGAGTTTAAAAGAAAAAAGTTAACAAGAATCCACCTACTCAAAAGTTCTGTTGGCCTGGTACTTCAGAAAAAAATTTCGTTTTATTTTTTTAAATTTTATGGTTCAAAAACTACACGATATGTCGCTCAATATCTCGAAAACTATTAAAGATAATCAAATCAAATTTGGAAGTTAGATAGAGAATCAATTATGGAATAGTTTGGACATTCGGAATTATTTGCCACGCCCACTTATCAATTGAGTTGTGGGCGGTTAACATAAAATCGAATTTTTCAATAAGTATGAATTTTATTTTTAGCAAACAAAGTTCACCAGGAGGTAGTCGGTTAAGAAATCTTTCATATGCAAAAAATTTCGTTGAGAGGTTCCAAATGATTTCTGTGATATGGAGGCTTGAACTTATTCCTCAAACGTACATTTTACACAGGTGTTGCCACAGAACTTTTTTAAAAATTTACTTATATCTAAGGAGTGTATGAAGATGAAATTATTAAATTTGGTACACTTATAGAATAGGAGTTTCTGATTCGACTAACTGTTAAATAAAATTTCTGAGATCATTATTTAGGAATTTGTTAGGGGTTTTAAGAAAACATTAACCTTTTAGTAATTAACGCGCGGCGAGTGGGGGCCAAAGGTTGTCCACCACGTAGCCAGAGTCCCACTCTATCATATGGTGAAACATTCACACAAATATCTTACACGGTTTTCGAGTTATAGAGTTTAAAAGAAAAAAGTTAACAAAAATCCACCTACTAAAAAGTTCTGTTGACCTGGTACTTCAGAAAAAAATTTCGTTTGATTTTTTTAAATTTTATGGTTCAAAAACTACACGATATGTCGCTAAATATCTCGAAAACTATTAAAGATAATCAAATAAAATTTGGAAGCTAGATAGAGAATCAATTAAGGAATAGTTTGGACATTCGGAATTATTTGCCACGCCCACTTACCAATTGGGTTGTGGGCGGTTAAAATAAAATCGAATTTTTCAATAAGTATGAATTTTATTTTTAGCAAACAAAGTTCACCAGGAGGTAGTCGGTTAAGAAATCTTTCATATGCAAAAAATTTCATTGATATGTTCCAAATGATTTCTTTGATAAGGAGGCTTGAACTTATTCCTCGAACGTACATTTTACACAGGTGTTGCTACAGAACTTTTTTAAAAATTTACTTATATCTAGGGAGTGTATGAAGATGAAATTATTAAATTTGGTACACTTATAGAATAGGAGTTTCTGATTCGACTAACTGTTAAATAAAATTTCTGAGATCATTATTTAGGAATTTGTAAGGGGTTTTAAGAAAACATTAACCTTTTAGTAATTAACGCGCGCCGAGTGGGGGCCAGAGGTTGTCCACCACGTAGCCAGAGTCCCACTCTATCATATGGTAAAACATTCACACAAATATCTTACACGGTGTTCGAGTTATAGAGTTTAAAAGAAAAAGGTTAACAAAAATCCACCTACTAAAAAGTTCTGTTGACCTGGTACTTCAGAAAAAAATTTCGTTTTATTTTTTAAATTTTATGGTTCAAAAACTACACGATATGTCGCTAAATATCTCGAAAACTATTAAAGATAATCAAATAAAATTTGGAAGCTAGATAGAGAATCAATTAAGGAATAGTTTGGACATTCGGAATTATTTGCCACGCCCACTTACCAATTGGGTTGTGGGCGGTTAACATAAAATCGAATTTTTCAATAAGTATGAATTTTATTTTTAGCAAACAAAGTTCACCAGGAGGTAGTCGGTTAAGAAATCTTTCATATGCAAAAAAATTTCATTGAGATGTTCCAAATGATTTCTGTGATATGGAGGCTTGAACTTATTCCTCAAACGTACATTTTACACAGGTGTTGCTACAGAACTTTTTTAAAAATTTACTTATATCTAAGGAGTGTATGAAGATGAAATTATTAAATTTGGTACACTTATAGAATAGGAGTTTCTGATTCGACTAACTGTTAAATAAAATTTCTGAGATCATTATTTAGGAATTTGTAAGGGGTTTTAAGAAAACATTAACGTTTTAGTAATTAACGCGCGCCGAGTGGGGGCCAAAGGTTGTCCACCACGTAGCCAGAGTCCCAGTCTATCATATGGTGAAACATTCACACAAATATCTTACACGGTTTTCGAGTTATAGAGTTTAAAAGAAAAAAGTTAGCAAGAATCCACCTACTCAAAAGTTCTGTTGGCCTGGTACTTCAGAAAAAAATTTCGTTTTATTTTTTTAAATTTTATGGTTCAAAAACTACACGATATGTCGCTAAATATCTCGAAAACTATTAAAGATAATCAAATAAAATTTGGAAGCTAGATAGAGAATCAATTAAGGAATAGTTTGGACATTCGGAATTATTTGCCACGCCCACTTACCAATTGGGATGTGGGCGGTTAACTTAAAATCGAATTTTTCAATAAGTATGAATTTTATTTTTAGCAAACAAAGTTCACCAGGAGGTAGTCGGTTAAGAAATCTTTCATATGCAAAAAATTTCATTGAGATGTTCCAAATGATTTCTGTGATATGGAGGCTTGAACTTATTCCTCAAACGTACATTTTACACAGGTGTTGCTACAGAACTTTTTTAAAAATTTACTTATATCTAAGGAGTGTATGAAGATGAAATTATTAAATTTGGAACACTTATAGAATAGGAGTTTCTGATTCGACTTACTGTTAAATAAAATTTCTGAGATCATTATTTAGGAATTTGTAAGGGTTTTTAAGAAAACATTAACCTTTTAGTAATTAACGCGCGCCAAGTGGGGGCCAAAGGTTGTCCACCACGTAGCCAGAGTCCCACTCTATCATATGGTGAAACATTCACACAAATATCTTACACGGTTTTCGAGTTATAGAGTTTAAAAGAAAAAAGTTAACAAGAATCCAGCTACTCAAAAGTTCTGTTGACCTGGTACTATTAAAGATAATCAAATAAAATTTGGAAGCTAGATAGAGAATCAATTAAGGAATAGTTTGGACATTCGGAATTATTTGCCACGCCCACTTACCAATTGAGTTGTGGGCGGTTAACATAAAATCGAATTTTTCAATAAGTATGAATTTTATTTTTAGCAAACAAAGTTCACCAGGAGGTAGTCGGTTAATAAATCTTTCATATGCAAAAAATTTCATTGATATGTTCCAAATGATTTCTGTGATATGGAGGCTTGAACTTATTCCTCAAACGTACATTTTACACAGGTGTTGCTACAGAACTTTTTTAAAAATTTACTTATATCTAAGGAGTGTATGAAGATGAAATTATTAAATTTGGAACACTTATAGAATAGGAGTTTCTGATTCGACTAACTGTTAAATAAAATTTCTGAGATCATTATTTAGGAATTTGTAAGGGGTTTTAAGAAAACATTAACCTTTTAGTAATTAACGCGCGCCGAGAGGGGGCCAAAGGTTGTCCACCACGTAGCCAGAGTCCCACTATATCATATGGTGAAACATTCACACAAATATCTTACACGGTTTTCGAGTTATAGAGTTTAAAAGAAAAAAGTTAACAAGAATCCACCTACTCAAAAGTTCTGTTGGCCTGGTACTTCAGAAAAAAATTTCGTTTTATTTTTTTAAATTTTATGGTTCAAAAACTACACGATATGTCGCTCAATATCTCGAAAACTATTAAAGATAATCAAATCAAATTTGGAAGTTAGATAGAGAATCAATTATGGAATAGTTTGGACATTCGGAATTATTTGCCACGCCCACTTATCAATTGAGTTGTGGGCGGTTAACATAAAATCGAATTTTTCAATAAGTATGAATTTTATTTTTAGCAAACAAAGTTCACCAGGTGGTAGTCGGTTAAGAAATCTTTCATATGCAAAAAATTTCATTGAGATGTTCCAAATGATTTCTGTGATATGGAGGCTTGAACTTATTCCTCAAACGTACATTTTATACAGGTGTTGCTACAGAACTTTTTTAAAAATTTACTTATATCTAAGGAGTGTATGAAGATGAAATTATTAAATTTGGTACACTTATAGAATAGGAGTTTCTGATTCGACTTACTGTTAAATAAAATTTCTGAGATCATTATTAAGGAATTTGTAAGGGGTTTTAAGAACACATTAACCTTTTAGTAATTAACGCGCGCCGAGTGGGGGCCAAAGGTTGTCCACCACGTAGCCAGAGTCCCACTCTATCATATGGTGAAACATTCACACAAATATCTTACACGGTTTTCGAGTTATAGAGTTTTAAAGAAAAAAGTTAACAAGAATCCACCTACTCAAAAGTTCTGTTGACCTGGTACTTCAGAAAAAAATTTCGTTTTATTTTTTTAAATTTTATGGTTCAAAAACTACACGATATGTCGCTCAATATCTCGAAAACTATTAAAGATAATCAAATCAAATTAGGAAGTTAGATAGAGAATCAATTATGGAATAGTTTGGACATTCGGAATTATTTGCCACGCCCACTTATCAATTGAGTTGTGGGCGGTTAACATAAAATCGAATTTTTCAATAAGTATGAATTTTATTTTTAGCAAACAAAGTTCACCAGGAGGTAGTCGGTTAAGAAATCTTTCATATGCAAAAAATTTCATTGATATGTTCCAAATGATTTCTGTGATAAGGAGGCTTGAACTTATTCCTCAAACGTACATTTTACACAGGTGTTGCTACAGAACTTTTTTAAAAATTTACTTATATCTAAGGAGTGTATGAAGATGAAATTATTAAATTTGGTACACTTATAGAATAGGAGTTTCTGATTCGACTAACTGTTAAATAAAATTTCTGAGATCATTATTTAGGAATTTGTAAGGGGTTTTAAGAAAACATTAACCTTTTAGTAATTAACGCGCGCCGAGTGGGGGCCAGAGGTTGTCCACCACGTAGCCAGAGTCCCACTCTATCATATGGTAAAACATTCACACAAATATCTTACACGGTGTTCGAGTTATAGAGTTTAAAAGAAAAAGGTTAACAAAAATCCACCTACTAAAAAGTTCTGTTGACCTGGTACTTCAGAAAAAAATTTCGTTTTATTTTTTAAATTTTATGGTTCAAAAACTACACGATATGTCGCTAAATATCTCGAAAACTATTAAAGATAATCAAATAAAATTTGGAAGCTAGACAGAGAATCAATTAAGGAATAGTTTGGACATTCGGAATTATTTGCCACGCCCACTTACCAATTGGGTTGTGGGCGGTTAACATAAAATCGAATTTTTCAATAAGTATGAATTTTATTTTTAGCAAACAAAGTTCACCAGGAGGTAGTCGGTTAAGAAATCTTTAATATGCAAAAAAATTTCATTGAGATGTTCCAAATGATTTCTGTGATATGGAGGCTTGAACTTATTCCTCAAACGTACATTTTACACAGGTGTTGCTACAGAACTTTTTTAAAAATTTACTTATATCTAAGGAGTGTATGAAGATGAAATTATTAAATTTGGTACACTTATAGAATAGGAGTTTCTGATTCGACTAACTGTTAAATAAAATTTCTGAGATCATTATTTAGGAATTTGTAAGGGGTTTTAAGAAAACATTAACGTTTTAGTAATTAACGCGCGCCGAGTGGGGGCCAAAGGTTGTCCACCACGTAGCCAGAGTCCCACTCTATCATATGGTGAAACATTCACACAAATATCTTACACGGTTTTCGAGTTATAGAGTTTAAAAGAAAAAAGTTAACAAGAATCCAGCTACTCAAAAGTTCTGTTGGCCTGGTACTTCAGAAAAAAATTTCGTTTTATTTTTTTAAATTTTATGGTTCAAAAACTACACGATATGTCGCTAAATATCTCGAAAACTATTAAAGATAATCAAATAAAATTTGGAAGCTAGATAGAGAATCAATTAAGAAATAGTTTGGACATTCGGAATTATTTGCCACGCCCACTTACCAATTGGGATGTGGGCGGTTAACATAAAATCGAATTTTTCAATAAGTATGAATTTTATTTTTAGCAAACAAAGTTCACCAGGAGGTAGTCGGTTAAGAAATCTATCATATGCAAAAAATTTCGTTGAGATGTTCCAAATGATTTCTGTGATATGTAGGCTTGAACTTATTCCTCAAACGTACATTTTACACAGGTGTTGCTACAGAATTTTTTTAAAAAATTTACTTATATCTAAGGAGTGTATGAAGATGAAATTATTAAATTTGGTACACTTATAGAATAGGAGTTTCTGATTCGACTTACTGTTAAATAAAATTTCTGAGATCATTATTTAGGAATTTGTAAGGGGTTTTAAGAAAACATTAACCTTTTAGTAATTAACGCGCGCCGAGTGGGGGCCAGAGGTTGTCCACCACGTAGCCAGAGTCCCACTCTATCATATGGTGAAACATTCACACAAATATCTTACACGGTTTTCGAGTTATAGAGTTTTAAAGAAAAAAGTTAACAAGAATCCACCTACTCAAAAGTTCTGTTGACCTGGTACTTCAGAAAAAAATTTCGTTTTATTTTTTTAAATTTTATGGTTCAAAAACTACACGATATGTCGCTCAATATCTCGAAAACTATTAAAGATAATCAAATAAAATTAGGAAGTTAGATAGAGAATCAATTATGGAATAGTTTGGACATTCGGAATTATTTGCCACGCCCACTTATCAATTGAGTTGTGGGCGGTTAACATAAAATCGAATTTTTCAATAAGTATGAATTTTATTTTTAGCAAACAAAGTTCACCAGGAGGTAGTCGGTTAAGAAATCTTTCATATGCAAAAAATTTCATTGATATGTTCCAAATGATTTCTGTGATAAGGAGGCTTGAACTTATTCCTCAAACGTACATTTTACACAGGTGTTGCTACAGAACTTTTTTAAAAATTTACTTATATCTAAGGAGTGTATGAAGATGAAATTATTAAATTTGGTACACTTATAGAATAGGAGTTTCTGATTCGACTAACTGTTAAATAAAATTTCTGAGATCATTATTTAGGAATTTGTAAGGGGTTTTAAGAAAACATTAACCTTTTAGTAATTAACGCGCGCCGAGTGGGGGCCAGAGGTTGTCCACCACGTAGCCAGAGTCCCACTCTATCATATGGTAAAACATTCACACAAATATCTTACACGGTGTTCGAGTTATAGAGTTTAAAAGAAAAAGGTTAACAAAAATCCACCTACTAAAAAGTTCTGTTGACCTGGTACTTCAGAAAAAAATTTCGTTTTATTTTTTAAATTTTATGGTTCAAAAACTACACGATATGTCGCTAAATATCTCGAAAACTATTAAAGATAATCAAATAAAATTTGGAAGCTAGACAGAGAATCAATTAAGGAATAGTTTGGACATTCGGAATTATTTGCCACGCCCACTTACCAATTGGGTTGTGGGCGGTTAACATAAAATCGAATTTTTCAATAAGTATGAATTTTATTTTTAGCAAACAAAGTTCACCAGGAGGTAGTCGGTTAAGAAATCTTTAATATGCAAAAAAATTTCATTGAGATGTTCCAAATGATTTCTGTGATATGGAGGCTTGAACTTATTCCTCAAACGTACATTTTACACAGGTGTTGCTACAGAACTTTTTTAAAAATTTACTTATATCTAAGGAGTGTATGAAGATGAAATTATTAAATTTGGTACACTTATAGAATAGGAGTTTCTGATTCGACTAACTGTTAAATAAAATTTCTGAGATCATTATTTAGGAATTTGTAAGGGGTTTTAAGAAAACATTAACGTTTTAGTAATTAACGCGCGCCGAGTGGGGGCCAAAGGTTGTCCACCACGTAGCCAGAGTCCCACTCTATCATATGGTGAAACATTCACACAAATATCTTACACGGTTTTCGAGTTATAGAGTTTAAAAGAAAAAAGTTAACAAGAATCCAGCTACTCAAAAGTTCTGTTGGCCTGGTACTTCAGAAAAAAATTTCGTTTTATTTTTTTAAATTTTATGGTTCAAAAACTACACGATATGTCGCTAAATATCTCGAAAACTATTAAAGATAATCAAATAAAATTTGGAAGCTAGATAGAGAATCAATTAAGAAATAGTTTGGACATTCGGAATTATTTGCCACGCCCACTTACCAATTGGGATGTGGGCGGTTAACATAAAATCGAATTTTTCAATAAGTATGAATTTTATTTTTAGCAAACAAAGTTCACCAGGAGGTAGTCGGTTAAGAAATCTATCATATGCAAAAAATTTCGTTGAGATGTTCCAAATGATTTCTGTGATATGTAGGCTTGAACTTATTCCTCAAACGTACATTTTACACAGGTGTTGCTACAGAATTTTTTTAAAAAATTTACTTATATCTAAGGAGTGTATGAAGATGAAATTATTAAATTTGGTACACTTATAGAATAGGAGTTTCTGATTCGACTTACTGTTAAATAAAATTTCTGAGATCATTATTTAGGAATTTGTAAGGGGTTTTAAGAAAACATTAACCTTTTAGTAATTAACGCGCGCCGAGTGGGGGCCAGAGGTTGTCCACCACGTAGCCAGAGTCCCACTCTATCATATGGTGAAACATTCACACAAATATCTTACACGGTTTTCGAGTTATAGAGTTTAAAAGAAAAAAGTTAACAAGAATCCACCTACTCAAAAGTTCTGTTGGCCTGGTACTTCAGAAAAAAATTTCGTTTTATTTTTTTAAATTTTATGGTTCAAAAACTACACGATATGTCGCTAAATATCTCGAAAACTATTAAAGATAATCAAATAAAATTTGGAAGCTAGATAGAGAATCAATTAAGGAATAGTTTGGACATTCGGAATTATTTGCCACGCCCACTTACCAATTGGGTTGTGGGCGGTTAACATAAAATCGAATTTTTCAATAAGTATGAATTTTATTTTTAGCAAACAAAGTTTACCAGGAGGTAGTCGGTTAATAAATCTTTCATATGCAAAAAATTTCATTGATATGTTCCAAATGATTTCTGTGATATGGAGGCTTGAACTTATTCCTCAAACGTACATTTTACACAGGTGTTGCTACAGAACTTTTTTAAAAATTTACTTATATCTAAGGAGTGTATGAAGATGAAATTATTAAATTTGGTACACTTATAGAATAGGAATTCCTGATTCGACTAACTGTTAAATAAAATTTCTGAGATCATTATTTAGGAATTTGTAAGGGGTTTTAAGAAAACATTAACCTTTTAGTAATTAACGCGCGCCGAGAGGGGGCCAAAGGTTGTCCACCACGTAGCCAGAGTCCCACTCTATCATATGGTGAAACATTCACACAAATATCTTACACGGTTTTCGAGTTATAGAGTTTAAAAGAAAAAAGTTAACAAGAATCCACCTACTCAAAAGTTCTGTTGGCCTGGTACTTCAGAAAAAAATTTCGTTTTATTTTTTTAAATTTTATGGTTCAAAAACTACACGATATGTCGCTCAATATCTCGAAAACTATTAAAGATAATCAAATCAAATTTGGAAGTTAGATAGAGAATCAATTATGGAATAGTTTGGACATTCGGAATTATTTGCCACGCCCACTTATCAATTGAGTTGTGGGCGGTTAACATAAAATCGAATTTTTCAATAAGTATGAATTTTATTTTTAGCAAACAAAGTTCACCAGGAAGTAGTCGGTTAAGAAATCTTTCATATGCAAAAAATTTCGTTGAGAGGTTCCAAATGATTTCTGTGATATGGAGGCTTGAACTTATTCCTCAAACGTACATTTTACACAGGTGTTGCCACAGAACTTTTTTAAAAATTTACTTATATCTAAGGAGTGTATGAAGATGAAATTATTAAATTTGGTACACTTATAGAATAGGAGTTTCTGATTCGACTAACTGTTAAATAAAATTTCTGAGATCATTATTTAGGAATTTGTTAGGGGTTTTAAGAAAACATTAACCTTTTAGTAATTAACGCGCGCCGAGTGCGGGCCAAAGGTTGTCCACCACGTAGCCAGAGTCCCACTCTATCATATGGTGAAACATTCACACAAATATCTTACACGGTTTTCGAGTTATAGAGTTTAAAAGAAAAAAGTTAACAAAAATCCACCTACTAAAAAGTTCTGTTGACCTGGTACTTCAGAAAAAAATTTCGCTTGATTTTTTTAAATTTTATGGTTCAAAAACTACACGATATGTCGCTAAATATCTCGAAAACTATTAAAGATAATCAAATAAAATTTGGAAGCTAGATAGAGAATCAATTAAGGAATAGTTTGGACATTCGGAATTATTTGCCACGCCCACTTACCAATTGGGTTGTGGGCGGTTAACATAAAATCGAATTTTTCAATAAGTATGAATTTTATTTTTAGCAAACAAAGTTCACCAGGAGGTAGTCGGTTAAGAAATCTTTCATATGCAAAAAATTTCATTGAGATGTTCCAAATGATTTCTGTGATATGGAGGCTTGAACTTATTCCTCAAACGTACATTTTACACAGGTGTTGCTACAGAACTTTTTTAAAAATTTGCTTATATCTAAGGAGTGTATGAAGATGAAATTATTAAATTTGGTGCACTTATAGAATAGGAGTTTCTGATTCGACTTACTGTTAAATAAAATTTCTGAGATCATTATTTAGGAATTTGTAAGGGTTTTTAAGAAAACATTAACCTTTTAGTAATTAACTCGCGGCGAGTGGGGGCCAAAGGTTGTCGACCACGTAGCCAGAGTCCCACTCTATCATATGGTGAAACATTCACACAAATATCTTACACGGTTTTCGAGTTATAGAGTTTAAAAGAAAAAAGTTAACAAGAATCCACCTACTCAAAAGTTCTGTTGGCCTGGTACTTCAGAAAAAAATTTCGTTTTATTTTTTTAAATTTTATGGTTCAAAAACTACACGATATGTCGCTCAATATCTCGAAAACTATTAAAGATAATCAAATAAAATTTGGAAGTTAGATAGAGAATTAATTAAGGAATAGTTTGGACATTCGGAATTATTTGCCACGCCCACTTACCAATTGGGTTGTGGGCGGTTAACATAAAATCGAATTTTTCAATAAGTATGAATTTTATTTTTAGCAAACAAAGTTCACCAGGAGGTAGTCGGTTAAGAAATCTTTCATATGCAAAAAATTTCATTGATATGTTCCAAATGATTTCTGTGATATGGAGGCTTGAACTTATTCCTCAAACGTACATTTTATACAGGTGTTGCTACAGAACTTTTTTAAAAATTTACTTATATCTAAGGAGTGGAGTGTATGAAGAAGAAATTATTAAATTTGGTACACTTATAGAATAGGAGTTTCTGATTCGACTTACTGTTAAATAAAATTTCTGAGATCATTATTTAGGAATTTGTAAGGGGTTTTAAGAACACATTAACCTTTTAGTAATTAACGCGCGCCGAGTGGGGGCCAAAGGTAGTCCACCACGTAGCCAGAGTCCCAGTCTATCATATGGTGAAACATTCACACAAATATCTTACACGGTTTTCGAGTTATAGAGTTTAAAAGAAAAAAGTTAACAAAAATCCACCTACTAAAAAGTTCTGTTGACCTGGTACTTCAGAAAAAAAATTTCGTTTTATTTTTTTAAATTTTATGGTTCAAAAACTACACGATATGTCGCTAAATATCTCGAAAACTATTAAAGATAATCAAATAAAATTTGGAAGCTAGATAGAGAATCAATTAAGGAATAGTTTGGACATTCGGAATTATTTGCCACGTCCACTTATCAATTGAGTTGTGGGCGGTTAACATAAAATCGAATTTTTCAATAAGTATGAATTTTATTTTTAGCAAACAAAGTTCACCAGGAAGTAGTCTGTTATGAAATCTTTCATATGCAAAAAATTTCGTTGAGATGTTCCAAATGACTTATGTGATATGGAGGCTTGAACTTATTCCTCAAACGTACATTTTGCACAGGTGTTGCTACAGAACTTTTTTAAAAATTTACTTATATCTAAGGAGTGTATGAAGATGAAATTATTAAATTTGGTACACTTATAGAATAGGAGTTTCTGATTCGACTAACTGTTAAATAAAATTTCTGAGATCATTATTTAGGAATTTGTAAGGGGTTTTAAGAAAACATTAACCTTTTAGTAATTAACGCGCGCCGAGTGGGGGCCAAAGGTTGTCCACCACGTAGCCAGAGTCCCACTCTATCATATGGTGAAACATTAACACAAATATCTTACACGGTTTTCGAGTTATAGAGTTTAAAAGAAAAAAGTTAACAAAAATCCACCTACTATAAAGTTCTGTTGGCCTGGTACTTCAGAAAAAAATTTCGTTTTATTTTTTTAAATTTTATGGTTCAAAAACTACACGATATGTCGCTCAATATCTCGAAAACTATTAAAGATAATCAAATAAAATTTGGAAGTTAGATACAGAATCAATTAAGGAATAGTTTGGACATTCGGAATTATTTGCCACGCCCACTTACCAATTGGGTTGTGGGCGGTTAACATAAAATCGAATTTTTCAATAAGTATGAATTTTATTTTTAGCAAACAAAGTTTACCAGGAGGTAGTCGGCTAAGAAATCTTTCATATGCAAAAAATGTGATGTTCCAAATGACTTATGTGATATGGAGGCTTGAACTTATTCCTCAAACGTACAATTTACACAGGTGTTGCTACAGAACTTTTTTAAAAACTTACTTATATCTAAGGAGTGTATGAAGATGAAATTATTAAATTTGGTACACTTATAGAATAGGAGTTTCTGATTCGACTTACTGTTAAATAAAATTTCTGAGATCATTATTTAGGAATTTGTAAGGGGTTTTAAGAAAACAATTACCTTTTAGTAATTAACGCGCGCCGAGTGGGGCCCAAAGGTTGTCCACCACGTAACCAGAGTCCCACTCTATCATATGGTGAAACATTCAAACAAATATCTTACACGGTTTTCGAGTTATAGAGTTTTAAAGAAAAAAGTTAACAAGAATCCACCTACTCAAAAGTTCTGTTGACCTGGTACTTCAGAAAAAAATTTCTTTTTATTTTTTTAAATTTTATGGTTCAAAAACTACACGATATGTCGCTCAATATCTCGAAAGCTATTAAAGATAATCAAATAAAATTTGGAAGTTAGATAGAGAATAAATTAAGGAATAGTTTGGACATTCGGAATTATTTGCCACGCCCACTTACCAATTGGGTTGTGGGCGGTTAACATAAAATCGAATTTTTCAATAAGTATGAATTTTATTTTTAGCAAACAAAGTTTATCAGGAGGTAGTCGGTTAAGAAATCTTTCATATGCAAAAAATTTCATTGAGATGTTCCAAATGATTTATGTGATATGGAGGCTTGAACTTATTCCTCAAACGTACATTTTACACAGGTGTTGCTACAGAACTTTTTTAAAAATTTACTTATATCTAAGGAGTGTATGAAGATGAAATTATTAAATTTGGTACACTTATAGAATAGGAGTTTCTGATTCGACTTACTGTTAAATAAAATTTCTGAGATCATTATTTAGGAATTTGTAAAGGGTTTTAAGAAAACATTAACCTTTACGTATTAACGCGCGTCGAGTGGCGGCCAAAAATTGTCCACCACGTAGCCAGAGTCCCACTCTATCATATGGTGAAACATTCACACAAATATCTTACACGGTTTTCGAGTTATAGAGTTTAAAAGAAAAAAGTTAACAAAAATCCACCTACTAAAAAGTTCTGTTGACCTGGTACTTCAGAAAAAAATTTCTTTCTATTTTTTTAAATTTTATGGTTCAAAAACTACACGATATGTCGCTCAATATCTCGAAAACTATTAAACATAATCAAATAAAATTTGGAAGCTAGATAGAGAATCAATTAGGGAATAGTTTGGACATTCGGAATTATTTGCCACGCCCACTTACCAATTGGGCTGTAGGCGGTTAACATAAAATCGAATTTTTCAATAAGTATGAATTTTATTTTTAGCAAACAAAGTTCACCAGGAGGTAGTCGGTTAAGAAATCTTTCATATGCAAAAATTTCATTGAGATGTTTTAAATGATTTCTGTGATTTGGAGGCTTGAACTTATTCCTCAAACGTACATTTCTGAGATCATTATTTAGGAATTTGTAAGGGATTTAAGGAAAACATTAACCTTTTAGTAATTAACGCGCGCCGAGTGGGTCAAAGGTTGTCCACCATGTAGCCAGAGTCCCACTCTATCATATGGTGAAACATTCACACAAATATCTTACACGGTTTTTGAGTTATAGAGTTTAAGAGAAAAAAGTTAACAAAAATCCACCTACTAAAAAGTTCTGTTGACCTGGTACTTCAGAAAAAAATTTCGTTTTATTTTTTTAAATTTTATGGTTCAAAAACTACACGATATGTCGCTCAATATCTCGAAAACTATTAAAGATAATCAAATCAAATTAGGAAGTTAGATAGAGAATCAATTATGGAATAGTTTGGACATTCGGAATTATTTGCCACGCCCACTTATCAATTGAGTTGTGGGCGGTTAACATAAAATCGAACTTTTCAATAAGAATGAATTTTATTTTTAGCAAACAAAGTTCACCAGGAGGTAGTCGGTTAAGAAATCTTTCATATGCAAAAAATTTCATTGATATGTTCCAAATGATTTCTGTGATATGGAGGCTTGAACTTATTCCTCAAACGTACATTTTATACAGGTGTTGCTACAGAACTTTTTTAAAAATTTACTTATATCTAAGGAGTGGAGTGTATGAAGATGAAATTATTAAATTTGGTACACTTATAGAATAGGAGTTTCTGATTCGACTTACTGTTAAATAAAATTTCTGAGATCATTATTTAGGAATTTGTAAGGGGTTTTAAGAAAACATTAACCTTTTAGTAATTAACGCGCGCCGAGTGGGGGCCAAAGGTTGTCCACCACGTAGCCAGAGTCCCACTATATCATATGGTGAAACATTAACACAAATATCTTACACGGTTTTCGAGTTATAGAGTTTAAAAGATAATAGTTAACAAAAATCCACCTACTAAAAAGTTCTGTTGACCTGGTACTTCAGAAAAAAAATGTCGTTTTATTTTTTTAAATTTTATGGTTCAAAAACTACACGATATGTCGCTCAATATCTCGAAAACTATTAAACATAATCAAATAAAATTTGGAAGTTAGATACAGAATCAATTAAGGAATAGTTTGGACATTCGAAATTATTTGCCACGCCCACTTACCAATTGGGTTGTGAGCGGTTAACATAAAATCGAATTTTTCAATAAGTATGAATTTTATTTTTAGCAAACAAAGTTCACCAGGAGGTAGTCGGTTAAGAAATCTTTCATATGCAAAAAATTTCATTGAGATGTTCCAAATGATTTATGTGATATGGAGGCTTGAACTTATTCCTCAAACGTACATTTTACACAGGTGTTGCTACAGAACTTTTTTAAAAACTTACTTATATCTAAGGAGTGTATGAAGATGAAATTATTAAATTTGGTACACTTATAGAATAGGAGTTTCTGATTCGACTTACTGTTAAATAAAATTTCTGAGATCATTATTTAGGAATTTGTAAGGGGTTTTAAGAAAACATTAACCTTTTAGTAATTAACGCGCGCCGAGTGGGGGCCAAAGGTTGTCCACCACGTAGCCAGAGTCCCACTCTATCATATGGTGAAACATTCACACAAATATCTTACACGGTTTTCGAGTTATAGAGTTTAAAAGAAAGAAGTTAACAAAAATCCACCTACTAAAAAGTTCTGTTGACCTGGTACTTCAGAAAAAAATTTCGTTTTATTTTTTTTAATTTTATGGTCAAAAACTACACGATATGTCGCTCAATATCTCGAAAACTATTAAAGATAATCAAATAAAATTTGGAAGCTAGATAGAGAATCAATTAAGGAATAGTTTGGACATTCGGAATTATTTGCCACCCCCACTTACCATTTGGGTTGTGGGCGGTTAACATAAAATCGAATTTTTTTATAAGTATGTATTTTATTTTAAGCAAACAAAGTTCACCAGGAGGTAGTCGGTTAAGAAATCTTTCATATGCAAAAAATTTCATTGAGATGTTCCAAATGATTTCTGTGATATGGAGGCTTGAACTTATTCCTCAAACGTACATTTTACACAGGTGTTGCTACAGAACTTTTTTCTGATTCTACTTACTGTTAAATAAAATTTCTGAGATCATTATTTAGGAATTTGTAAGGGGTTTTAAGAAAACATTAACCTTTTAGTAATGAACGCGCGCCGAGTGGGGGCCAAAGGTTGTCCACCATGTAGCCAGAGTCCCACTCTATCATATGGTGAAACATTCACACAAATATCTTACACGGTTTTCGAGTTATAGAGTTTAAAAGAAAAAAGTTAACAAAAATCCACCTACTAAAAAGTTCTGTTGACCTGGTTCTTCAGAAAAAAATTTCTTTTTATTTTTTTAAATTTTATGGTTCAAAAACTACACGATATGTCGCTCAATATCTCGAAAACTATTAAAGATAATCAAATAAAATTTGGAAGTTAGATAGAGAATAAATTAAGGAATAGTTTGGACATTCGGAATTATTTGCCACGCCCACTTACCAATTGGGTTGTGGGCGGTTAACATAAAATCGAATTTTTCAATAAGTATGAATTTTATTTTTAGCAAACAAAGTTTATCAGGAGGTAGTCGGTTAAGAAATCTTTCATATGCAAAAAATTTCATTGAGATGTTCCAAATGATTTATGTGATATGGAGGCTTGAACTTATTCCTCAAACGTACATTTTACACAGGTGTTGCTACAGAACTTTTTTAAAAATTTACTTATATCTAAGGAGTGTATGAAGATGAAATTATTAAATTTGGTACACTTATAGAATAGGAGTTTCTGATTCGACTTACTGTTAAATAAAATTTCTGAGATCATTATTTAGGAATTTGTAAAGGGTTTTAAGAAAACATTAACCTTTACGTATTAACGCGCGTCGAGTGGCGGCCAAAAATTGTCCACCACGTAGCCAGAGTCCCACTCTATCATATGGTGAAACATTCACACAAATATCTTACACGGTTTTCGAGTTATAGAGTTTAAAAGAAAAAAGTTAACAAAAATCCACCTACTAAAAAGTTCTGTTGACCTGGTACTTCAGAAAAAAATTTCGTTTTATTTTTTTAAATTTTATGGTTCAAAAACTACACGATATGTCGTTCAATATCTCGAAAACTATTAAAGATAATCAAATAAAATTTGGAAGTTAGATAGATAATCAATTAAGGAGTAGTTTGGACATTCGGAATTATTTGCCACGCCCACTTACTAATTGGGTTGTGGGCGGTTAACATAAAATCGAACTTTTCAATAAGAATGAACTTTATTTTTAGCAAACAAAGTTCACCAGGAGGTAGTCGGTTAAGAAATCTTTCATATGCAAAAAATTTCATTGATATGTTCCAAATGATTTCTGTGATATGGAGGCTTGAACTTATTCCTCAAACGTACATTTTATACAGGTGTTGCTACAGAACTTTTTTAAAAATTTACTTATATCTAAGGAGTGGAGTGTATGAAGATGAAATTATTAAATTTGGTGCACTTATAGAATAGGAGTTTCTGATTCGACTTACTGTTAAATAAAATTTCTGAGATCATTATTTAGGAATTTGTAAGGGTTTTTAAGAAAACATTAACCTTTTAGTAATTAACTCGCGGCGAGTGGGGGCCAAAGGTTGTCGACCACGTAGCCAGAGTCCCACTCTATCATATGGTGAAACATTCACACAAATATCTTACACGGTTTTCGAGTTATAGAGTTTAAAAGAAAAAAGTTAACAAGAATCCACCTACTCAAAAGTTCTGTTGGCCTGGTACTTCAGAAAAAAATTTCGTTTTATTTTTTTAAATTTTATGGTTCAAAAACTACACGATATGTCGCTCAATATCTCGAAAACTATTAAAGATAATCAAATAAAATTTGGAAGTTAGATAGAGAATTAATTAAGGAATAGTTTGGACATTCGAAATTATTTGCCACGCCCACTTACCAATTGGGTTGTGGGCGGTTAACATAAAATCGAATTTTTCAATAAGTATGAATTTTATTTTTAGCAAACAAAGTTCACCAGGAGGTAGTCGGTTAAGAAATCTTTCATATGCAAAAAATTTCATTGAGATGTTCCAAATGATTTCTGTGATATGGAGGCTTGAACTTATTCCTCAAACGTACATTGTACACAGGTGTTGCTACAGAACTTTTTTAAAAATTTACTTATATCTAAGGAGTGTATGAAGATGAAATTATTAAATTTGGTGCACTTATAGAATAGGAGTTTCTGATTCGACTTACTGTTAAATAAAATTTCTGAGATCATTATTTAGGAATTTGTAAGGGGTTTTAAGAAAACATTAATCTTTTAGTAATTAACGCGCGCCGAGTGGGGGCCAAAGGTTGTCCACCACGTAGCCAGAGTCCCACTCTATCATATGGTGAATCATTCACACAAATATCTTACACGGTTTTCGAGTTATAGAGTTTAAAAGAAAAAAGTTAACAAGAATCCACCTACTCAAAAGTTCTGTTGGCCTGGTACTTCAGAAAAAAATTTCGTTTTATTTTTTTAAATTTTATGTTTCAAAAACTACACGATATGTCGCTAAATATCTCGAAAACTATTAAAGATAATCAAATAAAATTTGGAAGCTAGATAGAGAATCAATTAAGGAATAGTTTGGACATTCGGAATTATTTGCCACGCCCGCTTACTAATTGGGTTGTGGGCGGTTAACATAAAATCGAACTTTTCAATAAGAATGAATTTTATTTTTAGCAAACAAAGTTTACCAGGAGGTAGTCGGCTAAGAAATCTTTCATATGCAAAAAATGTGATATTCCAAATGATTTATGTGATATGGAGGCTTGAACTAATTCCTTAAACGTACATTTTACACAGGTGTTGCTGCCAAACTTTTTTAAAAATTAACTTATATCTAAGAGTGTATGAAGATGAAATTATTAAATTTGGTACACTTATAGAAAGGAGTTTCTGATTCGACTTACTGTTAAATGAAATTTCTGAGATCATTATTTAGGAATTTGTAAGGGGTTTTAAGAAAACATTAACCTTTTAGTAATTAACGCGCGCCTAGTGGGGGCCAAAGGTTGTCCACCACGTAGCCAGAGTCCCACTCTATCATATGGTGAAACATTCACACAAATATCTTACACGGTTTTCGAGTTATAGAGTTTAAAAGAAAAAAGTTAACAAGAATCCACCTACTAAAAAGTTCTGTTGACCTGGTACTTCAGAAAAAAATTTCGTTTTATTTTTTTAAATTTTATGGTTCAAAAACTACACGATATGTCGCTCAATATCTCGAAAACTATTAAAGATAATCAAATAAAATTTGGAAGTAAGATACAGAATCAATTAAGGAATAGTTTGGACATTCGGAATTATTTGCCACGCCCACTTACCAATTGGGTTGTGGGCGGTTAACATAAAATCGAATTTTTCAATAAGTATGAATTTTATTTTTAGCAAACAAAGTTCACCAGGAGGTAGTCGGTTAAGAAATCTTTCATATGCAAAAAATTTCATTGATATGTTCCAAATGATTTCTGTGATATGGAGGCTTGAACTTATTCCTCAAACGTACATTTTATACAGGTGTTGCTACAGAACTTTTTTAAAAATTTACTTATATCTAAGGAGTGGAGTGTATGAAGAAGAAATTATTAAATTTGGTACACTTATAGAATAGGAGTTTCTGATTCGACTTACTGTTAAATAAAATTTCTGAGATCATTATTTAGGAATTTGTAAGGGGTTTTAAGAACACATTAACCTTTTAGTAATTAACGCGCGCCGAGTGGGGGCCAAAGGTAGTCCACCACGTAGCCAGAGTCCCACTCTATCATATGGTGAAACATTCACACAAATATCTTACACGGTTTTCGAGTTATAGAGTTTAAAAGAAAAAAGTTAACAAAAATCCACCTACTAAAAAGTTCTGTTGACCTGGTACTTCAGAAAAAAAATTTCGTTTTATTTTTTTAAATTTTATGGTTCAAAAACTACACGATATGTCGCTCAATATCTCGAAAACTATTAAAGATAATCAAATAAAATTTGGAAGCTAGATAGAGAATCAATTAAGGAATAGTTTGGACATTCGGAATTATTTGCCACGTCCACTTATCAATTGAGTTGTGGGCGGTTAACATAAAATCGAATTTTTCAATAAGTATGAATTTTATTTTTAGCAAACAAAGTTCACCAGGAAGTAGTCTGTTATGAAATCTTTCATATGCAAAAAATTTCGTTGAGATGTTCCAAATGACTTATGTGATATGGAGGCTTGAACTTATTCCTCAAACGTACATTTTGCACAGGTGTTGCTACAGAACTTTTTTAAAAATTTACTTATATCTAAGGAGTGTATGAAGATGAAATTATTAAATTTGGTACACTTATAGAATAGGAGTTTCTGATTCGACTAACTGTTAAATAAAATTTCTGAGATCATTATTTAGGAATTTGTAAGGGGTTTTAAGAAAACATTAACCTTTTAGTAATTAACGCGCGCCGAGTGGGGGCCAAAGGTTGTCCACCACGTAGCCAGAGTCCCACTCTATCATATGGTGAAACATTAACACAAATATCTTACACGGTTTTCGAGTTATAGAGTTTAAAAGAAAAAAGTTAACAAAAATCCACCTACTATAAAGTTCTGTTGGCCTGGTACTTCAGAAAAAAATTTCGTTTTATTTTTTTAAATTTTATGGTTCAAAAACTACACGATATGTCGCTCAATATCTCGAAAACTATTAAAGATAATCAAATAAAATTTGGAAGTTAGATACAGAATCAATTAAGGAATAGTTTGGACATTCGGAATTATTTGCCACGCCCACTTACCAATTGGGTTGTGGGCGGTTAACATAAAATCGAATTTTTCAATAAGTATGAATTTTATTTTTAGCAAACAAAGTTAACCAGGAGGTAGTCGGCTAAGAAAAAATCGGTTAACATAAAATCGAATTTTTCAATAAGTATGAATTTTATTTTTAGCAAACAAAGTCTATCAGGAGGTAGTCGGTTAAGAAATCTTTCATATGCAAAAAATTTCATTGAGATGTTCCAAATGATTTATGTGATATGGAGGCTTGAACTTATTCCTCAAACGTACATTTTACACAGGTGTTGCTACAGAACTTTTTTAAAAATTTACTTATATCTAAGGAGTGTATGAAGATGAAATTATTAAATTTGGTACACTTATAGAATAGGAGTTTCTGATTCGACTTACTGTTAAATAAAATTTCTGAGATCATTATTTAGGAATTTGTAAAGGGTTTTAAGAAAACATTAACCTTTACGTATTAACGCGCGTCGAGTGGCGGCCAAAAATTGTCCACCACGTAGCCAGAGTCCCACTCTATCATATGGTGAAACATTCACACAAATATCTTACACGGTTTTCGAGTTATAGAGTTTAAAAGAAAAAAGTTAACAAAAATCCACCTACTAAAAAGTTCTGTTGACCTGGTACTTCAGAAAAAAATTTCTTTTTATTTTTTTAAATTTTATGGTTCAAAAACTACACGATATGTCGCTCAATATCTCGAAAACTATTAAACATAATCAAATACAATTTAGAAGCTAGATAGAGAATCAATTAGGGAATAGTTTGGACATTCGGAATTATTTGCCACGCCCACTTACCAATTGGGCTGTAGGCGGTTAACATAAAATCGAATTTTTCAATAAGTATGAATTTTATTTTTAGCAAACAAAGTTCACCAGGAGGTAGTCGGTTAAGAAATCTTTCATATGCAAAAATTTCATTGAGATGTTTTAAATGATTTCTGTGATTTGGAGGCTTGAACTTATTCCTCAAACGTACATTTCTGAGATCATTATTTAGGAATTTGTAAGGGGTTTAAGGAAAACATTAACCTTTTAGTAATTAACGCGCGCCGAGTGGGTCAAAGGTTGTCCACCATGTAGCCAGAGTCCCACTCGATCATATGGTGAAACATTCACACAAATATCTTACACGGTTTTTGAGTTATAGAGTTTAAGAGAAAAAAGTTAACAAAAATCCACCTACTAAAAAGTTCTGTTGACCTGGTACTTCAGAAAAAAATTTCGTTTTATTTTTTTAAATTTTATGGTTCAAAAACTACACGATATGTCGCTCAATATCTCGAAAACTATTAAAGATAATCAAATAAAATTTGGAAGTTAGATAGAGAATCAATTAAGGAGTAGTTTGGACATTCGGAATTATTTGCCACGCCCACTTACTAATTGGGTTGTGGGCGGTTAACATAAAATCGAACTTTTCAATAAGAATGAACTTTATTTTTAGCAAACAAAGTTCACCAGGAGGTAGTCGGTTAATAAATCTTTCATATGCAGAAAATTTCATTGATATGTTCCAAATGATTTCTGTGATATGGAGGCTTGAACTTATTCCTCAAACGTACATTTTATACAGGTGTTGCTATAGAACTTTTTTAAAAATTTACTTATATCTAAGGAGTGGAGTGTATGAAGATGAAATTATTAAATTTGGTATACTTATAGAATAGGAGTTTCTGATTCGACTTACTGTTAAATAAAATTTCTGAGATCATTATTTAGGAATTTGTAAGGGGTTTTAAGAAAACATTAACCTTTTAGTAATTAACGCGCGCCGAGTGGGGGCCAAAGGTTGTCCACCACGTAGCCAGAGTCCCACTCTATCATATGGTGAAACATTAACACAAATATCTTACACGGTTTTCGAGTTATAGAGTTTAAAAGATAATAGTTAACAAAAATCCACCTACTAAAAGTTCTGTTGACCTGGTACTTCAGAAAAAAAATGTCGTTTTATTTTTTTAAATTTTATGGTTCAAAAACTACACGATATGTCGCTCAATATCTCGAAAACTATTAAACATAATCAAATAAAATTTTGAAGTTAGATACAGAATCAATTAAGGAATAGTTTGGACATTCGGAATTATTTGCCACGCCCACTTACCAATTGGGTTGTGGGCGGTTAACATAAAATCGAATTTTTCAATAAGTATGAATTTTATTTTTAGCAAACAAAGTTCACCAGGAGGTAGTCGGTTAATAAATCTTTCATATGCAGAAAATTTCATTGCTATGTTCCAAATGATTTCTGTGATATGGAGGCTTGAACTTATTCCTCAAACGTACATTTTACACAGGTGTTGCTACAGAACTTTTTTAAAAACTTACTTATATCTAAGGAGTGTATGAAGATGAAATTATTAAATTTGGTACACTTATAGAATAGGAGTTTCTGATTCGACTAACTGTTAAATAAAATTTCTGAGATCTTTATTTATGAATTAATAAGGGGTTTTAAGAAAACATTAACCTTTTAGTAATTAACGCGCGCCGAGTGGGGGCCAAAGGTTGTCCACCACGTAGCCAGAGTCCCACTCTATCATATGGTGAATCATTCACACAAATATCTTACACGGTTTTCGAGTTATAGAGTTTAAAAGAAAAAAGTTAACAAGAATCCACCTACTCAAAAGTTCTGTTGGCCTGGTACTTCAGAAAAAAATTTCGTTTTATTTTTTTAAATTTTATGTTTCAAAAACTACACGATATGTCGCTAAATATCTCGAAAACTATTAAAGATAATCAAATAAAATTTGGAAGCTAGATAGAGAATCAATTAAGGAATAGTTTGGACATTCGGAATTATTTGCCACGCCCGCTTACTAATTGGGTTGTGGGCGGTTAACATAAAATCGAACTTTTCAATAAGAATGAATTTTATTTTTAGCAAACAAAGTTTACCAGGAGGTAGTCGGCTAAGAAATCTTTCATATGCAAAAAATGTGATATTCCAAATGATTTATGTGATATGGAGGCTTGAACTAATTCCTTAAACGTACATTTTACACAGGTGTTGCTGCCAAACTTTTTTAAAAATTAACTTATATCTAAGAGTGTATGAAGATGAAATTATTAAATTTGGTACACTTATAGAAAGGAGTTTCTGATTCGACTTACTGTTAAATGAAATTTCTGAGATCATTATTTAGGAATTTGTAAGGGGTTTTAAGAAAACATTAACCTTTTAGTGGGGGCCAAAGGTTGTCCACCACGTAGCCAGAGTCCCACTCTATCATATGGTGAAACATTCACACAAATATCTTACACGGTTTTCGAGTTATAGAGTTTAAAAGAAAAAAGTTAACAAGAATCCACCTACTAAAAAGTTCTGTTGACCTGGTACTTCAGAAAAAAATTTCGTTTTATTTTTTTAAATTTTATGGTTCAAAAACTACACGATATGTCGCTCAATATCTCGAAAACTATTAAAGATAATCAAATAAAATTTGGAAGTAAGATACAGAATCAATTAAGGAATAGTTTGGACATTCGGAATTATTTGCCACGCCCACTTACCAATTGGGTTGTGGGCGGTTAACATAAAATCGAATTTTTCAATAAGTATGAATTTTATTTTTAGCAAACAAAGTTCACCAGGAGGTAGTCGGTTAAGAAATCTTTCATATGCAAAAAATTTCATTGATATGTTCCAAATGATTTCTGTGATATGGAGGCTTGAACTTATTCCTCAAACGTACATTTTATACAGGTGTTGCTACAGAACTTTTTTAAAAATTTACTTATATCTAAGGAGTGGAGTGTATGAAGAAGAAATTATTAAATTTGGTACACTTATAGAATAGGAGTTTCTGATTCGACTTACTGTTAAATAAAATTTCTGAGATCATTATTTAGGAATTTGTAAGGGGTTTTAAGAACACATTAACCTTTTAGTAATTAACGCGCGCCGAGTGGGGGCCAAAGGTAGTCCACCACGTAGCCAGAGTCCCACTCTATCATATGGTGAAACATTCACACAAATATCTTACACGGTTTTCGAGTTATAGAGTTTAAAAGAAAAAAGTTAACAAAAATCCACCTACTAAAAAGTTCTGTTGACCTGGTACTTCAGAAAAAAAATTTCGTTTTATTTTTTTAAATTTTATGGTTCAAAAACTACACGATATGTCGCTCAATATCTCGAAAACTATTAAAGATAATCAAATAAAATTTGGAAGCTAGATAGAGAATCAATTAAGGAATAGTTTGGACATTCGGAATTATTTGCCACGTCCACTTATCAATTGAGTTGTGGGCGGTTAACATAAAATCGAATTTTTCAATAAGTATGAATTTTATTTTTAGCAAACAAAGTTCACCAGGAAGTAGTCTGTTATGAAATCTTTCATATGCAAAAAATTTCGTTGAGATGTTCCAAATGACTTATGTGATATGGAGGCTTGAACTTATTCCTCAAACGTACATTTTGCACAGGTGTTGCTACAGAACTTTTTTAAAAATTTACTTATATCTAAGGAGTGTATGAAGATGAAATTATTAAATTTGGTACACTTATAGAATAGGAGTTTCTGATTCGACTAACTGTTAAATAAAATTTCTGAGATCATTATTTAGGAATTTGTAAGGGGTTTTAAGACAACATTAACCTTTTAGTAATTAACGCGCGCCGAGTGGGGGCCAAAGGTTGTCCACCACGTAGCCAGAGTCCCACTCTATCATATGGTGAAACATTAACACAAATATCTTACACGGTTTTCGAGTTATAGAGTTTAAAAGAAAAAAGTTAACAAAAATCCACCTACTATAAAGTTCTGTTGGCCTGGTACTTCAGAAAAAAATTTCGTTTTATTTTTTTAAATTTTATGGTTCAAAAACTACACGATATGTCGCTCAATATCTCGAAAACTATTAAAGATAATCAAATAAAATTTGGAAGTTAGATACAGAATCAATTAAGGAATAGTTTGGACATTCGGAATTATTTGCCACGCCCACTTACCAATTGGGTTGTGGGCGGTTAACATAAAATCGAATTTTTCAATAAGTATGAATTTTATTTTTAGCAAACAAAGTTAACCAGGAGGTAGTCGGCTAAGAAAAAATCGGTTAACATAAAATCGAATTTTTCAATAAGTATGAATTTTATTTTTAGCAAACAAAGTCTATCAGGAGGTAGTCGGTTAAGAAATCTTTCATATGCAAAAAATTTCATTGAGATGTTCCAAATGATTTATGTGATATGGAGGCTTGAACTTATTCCTCAAACGTACATTTTACACAGGTGTTGCTACAGAATTTTTTTAAAAATTTACTTATATCTAAGGAGTGTATGAAGATGAAATTATTAAATTTGGTACACTTATAGAATAGGAGTTTCTGATTCGACTTACTGTTAAATAAAATTTCTGAGATCATTATTTAGGAATTTGTAAAGGGTTTTAAGAAAACATTAACCTTTACGTATTAACGCGCGTCGAGTGGCGGCCAAAAATTGTCCACCACGTAGCCAGAGTCCCACTCTATCATATGGTGAAACATTCACACAAATATCTTACACGGTTTTCGAGTTATAGAGTTTAAAAGAAAAAAGTTAACAAAAATCCACCTACTAAAAAGTTCTGTTGACCTGGTACTTCAGAAAAAAATTTCTTTTTATTTTTTTAAATTTTATGGTTCAAAAACTACACGATATGTCGCTCAATATCTCGAAAACTATTAAACATAATCAAATAAAATTTGGAAGCTAGATAGAGAATCAATTAGGGAATAGTTTGGACATTCGGAATTATTTGCCACGCCCACTTACCAATTGGGCTGTAGGCGGTTAACATAAAATCGAATTTTTCAATAAGTATGAATTTTATTTTTAGCAAACAAAGTTCACCAGGAGGTAGTCGGTTAAGAAATCTTTCATATGCAAAAATTTCATTGAGATGTTTTAAATGATTTCTGTGATTTGGAGGCTTGAACTTATTCCTCAAACGTACATTTCTGAGATCATTATTTAGGAATTTGTAAGGGGTTTAAGGAAAACATTAACCTTTTAGTAATTAACGCGCGCCGAGTGGGTCAAAGGTTGTCCACCATGTAGCCAGAGTCCCACTCGATCATATGGTGAAACATTCACACAAATATCTTACACGGTTTTTGAGTTATAGAGTTTAAGAGAAAAAAGTTAACAAAAATCCACCTACTAAAAAGTTCTGTTGACCTGGTACTTCAGAAAAAAATTTCGTTTTATTTTTTTAAATTTTATGGTTCAAAAACTACACGATATGTCGCTCAATATCTCGAAAACTATTAAAGATAATCAAATAAAATTTGGAAGTTAGATAGAGAATCAATTAAGGAGTAGTTTGGACATTCGGAATTTTTTGCCACGCCCACTTACTAATTGGGTTGTGGGCGGTTAACATAAAATCGAACTTTTCAATAAGAATGAACTTTATTTTTAGCAAACAAAGTTCACCAGGAGGTAGTCGGTTAATAAATCTTTCATATGCAGAAAATTTCATTGATATGTTCCAAATGATTTCTGTGATATGGAGGCTTGAACTTATTCCTCAAACGTACATTTTATACAGGTGTTGCTATAGAACTTTTTTAAAAATTTACTTATATCTAAGGAGTGGAGTGTATGAAGATGAAATTATTAAATTTGGTACACTTATAGAATAGGAGTTTCTGATTCGACTTACTGTTAAATAAAATTTCTGAGATCATTATTTAGGAATTTGTAAGGGGTTTTAAGAAAACATTAACCTTTTAGTAATTAACGCGCGCCGAGTGGGGGCCAAAGGTTGTCCACCACGTAGCCAGAGTCCCACTCTATCATATGGTGAAACATTAACACAAATATCTTACACGGTTTTCGAGTTATAGAGTTTAAAAGATAATAGTTAACAAAAATCCACCTACTAAAAGTTCTGTTGACCTGGTACTTCAGAAAAAAAATGTCGTTTTATTTTTTTAAATTTTATGGTTCAAAAACTACACGATATGTCGCTCAATATCTCGAAAACTATTAAACATAATCAAATAAAATTTTGAAGTTAGATACAGAATCAATTAAGGAATAGTTTGGACATTCGGAATTATTTGCCACGCCCACTTACCAATTGGGTTGTGGGCGGTTAACATAAAATCGAATTTTTCAATAAGTATGAATTTTATTTTTAGCAAACAAAGTTCACCAGGAGGTAGTCGGTTAATAAATCTTTCATATGCAGAAAATTTCATTGCTATGTTCCAAATGATTTCTGTGATATGGAGGCTTGAACTTATTCCTCAAACGTACATTTTACACAGGTGTTGCTACAGAACTTTTTTAAAAACTTACTTATATCTAAGGAGTGTATGAAGATGAAATTATTAAATTTGGTACACTTATAGAATAGGAGTTTCTGATTCGACTAACTGTTAAATAAAATTTCTGAGATCTTTATTTATGAATTAATAAGGGGTTTTAAGAAAACATTAACCTTTTAGTAATTAACGCGCGCCGAGTGGGGGCCAAAGGTTGTCCACCACGTAGCCAGAGTCCCACTCTATCATATGGTGAAACATTCACACAAATATCTTACACGGTTTTCGAGTTATAGAGTTTAAAAGAAAAAAGTTAACAAAAATCCACCTACTAAAAAGTTCTGTTGACCTGGTACTTCAGAAAAAAAATTTCGTTTTATTTTTTTAAATTTTATGGTCAAAAACTACACGATATGTCGCTCAATATCTCGAAAACTATTAAAGATAATCAAATAAAATTTGGAAGCTAGATAGAGAATCAATTAAGGAATAGTTTGGACATTCGGAATTATTTGCCACCCCCACTTACCATTTGGGTTGTGGGCGGTTAACATAAAATCGAATTTTTTTATAAGTATGTATTTTATTTTAAGCAAACAAAGTTCACCAGGAGGTAGTCGGTTAAGAAATCTTTCATATGCAAAAAATTTCATTGAGATGTTCCAAATGATTTCTGTGATATGGAGGCTTGAACTTATTCCTCAAACGTACATTTTACACAGGTGTTGCTACAGAACTTTTTTCTGATTCTACTTACTGTTAAATAAAATTTCTGAGATCATTATTTAGGAATTTGTAAGGGGTTTTAAGAAAACATTAACCTTTTAGTAATGAACGCGCGCCGAGTGGGGGCCAAAGGTTGTCCACCACGTAGCCAGAGTCCCACTCTATCATATGGTGAAACATTCACACAAATATCTTACACGGTTTTCGAGTTATAGAGTTTAAAAGAAAAAAGTTAACAAAAATCCACCTACTAAAAAGTTCTGTTGACCTGGTACTTCAGAAAAAAATTTCTTTTTATTTTTTTAAATTTTATGGTTCAAAAACTACACGATATGTCGCTCAATATCTCGAAAACTATTAAACATAATCAAATACAATTTAGAAGCTAGATAGAGAATCAATTAGGGAATAGTTTGGACATTCGGAATTATTTGCCACGCCCACTTACCAATTGGGCTGTAGGCGGTTAACATAAAATCGAATTTTTCAATAAGTATGAATTTTATTTTTAGCAAACAAAGTTCACCAGGAGGTAGTCGGTTAAGATATCTTTCATATGCAAAAAATTTCATTGAGATGTTTTAAATGATTTCTGTGATTTGGAGGCTTGAACTTATTCCTCAAACGTACATTTCTGAGATCATTATTTAGGAATTTGTAAGGGGTTTTAAGAAAACATTAACCTTTTAGTAATTAACGCGCGCCGAGTGGGTCAAAGGTTGTCCACCATGTAGCCAGAGTCCCACTCTATCATATGGTGAAACATTCACACAAATATCTTACACGGTTTTTGAGTTATAGAGTTTAAGAGAAAAAAGTTAACAAAAATCCACCTACTAAAAAGTTCTGTTGACCTGGTACTTCAGAAAAAAATTTCGTTTTATTTTTTTAAATTTTATGGTTCAAAAACTACACGATATGTCGCTCAATATCTCGAAAACTATTAAACATAATCAAATAAAATTTGGAAGTTAGATACAGAATCAATTAAGGAATAGTTTGGACATTCGGAATTATTTGCCACGCCCACTTACCAATTGGGTTGTGGGCGGTTAACATAAAATCGAATTTTTCAATAAGTATGAATTTTATTTTTAGCAAACAAAGTTCACCAGGAGGTAGTCGGTTAATAAATCTTTCATATGCAGAAAATTTCATTGATATGTTCCAAATGATTTCTGTGATATGGAGGCTTGAACTTATTCCTCAAACGTACATTTTACACAGGTGTTGCTACAGAACTTTTTTAAAAACTTACTTATATCTAAGGAGTGTATGAAGATGAAATTATTAAATTTGGTACACTTATAGAATAGGAGTTTCTGATTCGACTAACTGTTAAATAAAATTTCTGAGATCTTTATTTAGGAATTTGTAAGGGGTTTTAAGAAAACATTAACCTTTTAGTAATTAACGCGCGCCGAGTGGGGGCCAAAGGTTGTCCACCACGTAGCCAGAGTCCCACTCTATCATATGGTGAAACATTCACACAAATATCTTACACGGTTTTCGAGTTATAGAGTTTAAAATAAAAAAGTTAACAAAAATCCACCTACTAAAAAGTTCTGTTGACCTGGTACTTCAGAAAAAAATTTCGTTTTATTTTTTTTAATTTTATGGTCAAAAACTACACGATATGTCGCTCAATATCTCGAAAACTATTAAAGATAATCAAATAAAATTTGGAAGCTAGATAGAGAATCAATTAAGGAATAGTTTGGACATTCGGAATTATTTGCCACCCCCACTTACCATTTGGGTTGTGGGCGGTTAATATAAAATCGAATTTTTTTATAAGTATGTATTTTATTTTAAGCAAACAAAGTTCACCAGGAGGTAGTCGGTTAAGAAATCTTTCATATGCAAAAAATTTCATTGAGATGTTCCAAATGATTTCTGTGATATGGAGGCTTGAACTTATTCCTCAAACGTACATTTTATACAGGTGTTGCTACAGAACTTTTTTAAAAATTTACTTATATCTAAGGAGTGGAGTGTATGAAGATGAAATTATTAAATTTGGTACACTTATAGAATAGGAGTTTCTGATTCGACTTACTGTTAAATAAAATTTCTGAGATCATTATTTAGGAATTTGTAAGGGGTTTTAAGAAAACATTAACCTTTTAGTAATTAACGCGCGCCGAGTGGGGGCCAAAGGTTGTCCACCACGTAGCCAGAGTCCCACTCTATCATATGGTGAAACATTAACACAAATATCTTACACGGTTTTCGAGTTATAGAGTTTAAAAGATAATAGTTAACAAAAATCCACCTACTAAAAAGTTCTGTTGACCTGGTACTTCAGAAAAAAAATGTCGTTTTATTTTTTTAAATTTTATGGTTCAAAAACTACACGATATGTCGCTCAATATCTCGAAAACTATTAAACATAATCAAATAAAATTTTGAAGTTAGATACAGAATCAATTAAGGAATAGTTTGGACATTCGGAATTATTTGCCACGCCCACTTACCAATTGGGTTGTGGGCGGTTAACATAAAATCGAATTTTTCAATAAGTATGAATTTTATTTTTAGCAAACAAAGTTCACCAGGAGGTAGTCGGTTAATAAATCTTTCATATGCAGAAAATTTCATTGCTATGTTCCAAATGATTTCTGTGATATGGAGGCTTGAACTTATTCCTCAAACGTACATTTTACACAGGTGTTGCTACAGAACTTTTTTAAAAACTTACTTATATCTAAGGAGTGTATGAAGATGAAATTATTAAATTTGGTACACTTATAGAATAGGAGTTTCTGATTCGACTAACTGTTAAATAAAATTTCTGAGATTTTTATTTATGAATTAATAAGGGGTTTTAAGAAAACATTAACCTTTTAGTAATTAACGCGCGCCGAGTGGGGGCCAAAGGTTGTCCACCACGTAGCCAGAGTCCCACTCTATCATATGGTGAAACATTCACACAAATATCTTACACGGTTTTCGAGTTATAGAGTTTAAAAGAAAAAAGTTAACAAAAATCCACCTACTAAAAAGTTCTGTTGACCTGGTACTTCAGAAAAAAATTTCGTTTTATTTTTTTTAATTTTATGGTCAAAAACTACACGATATGTCGCTCAATATCTCGAAAACTATTAAAGATAATCAAATAAAATTTGGAAGCTAGATAGAGAATCAATTAAGGAATAGTTTGGACATTCGGAATTATTTGCCACCCCCACTTACCATTTGGGTTGTGGGCGGTTAACATAAAATCGAATTTTTTTATAAGTATGTATTTTATTTTAAGCAAACAAAGTTCACCAGGAGGTAGTCGGTTAAGAAATCTTTCATATGCAAAAAATTTCATTGAGATGTTCCAAATGATTTCTGTGATATGGAGGCTTGAACTTATTCCTCAAACGTACATTTTACACAGGTGTTGCTACAGAACTTTTTTCTGATTCTACTTACTGTTAAATAAAATTTCTGAGATCATTATTTAGGAATTTGTAAGGGGTTTTAAGAAAACATTAACCTTTTAGTAATGAACGCGCGCCGAGTGGGGGCCAAAGGTTGTCCACCACGTAGCCAGAGTCCCACTCTGTCATATGGTGAAACATTCACACAAATATCTTACACGGTTTTCGAGTTATAGAGTTTAAAAGAAAAAAGTTAACAAAAATCCACCTACTAAAAAGTTCTGTTGACCTGGTACTTCAGAAAAAAATTTCTTTTTATTTTTTTAAATTTTATGGTTCAAAAACTACACGATATGTCTGTCGCTCAATATCTCGAAAACTATTAAACATAATCAAATACAATTTAGAAGCTAGATAGAGAATCAATTAGGGAATAGTTTGGACATTCGGAATTATTTGCCACGCCCACTTACCAATTGGGCTGTAGGCGGTTAACATAAAATAGAATTTTTCAATAAGTATGAATTTTATTTTTAGCAAACAAAGTTCACCAGGAGGTAGTCGGTTAAGAAATCTTTCATATGCAAAAAATTTCATTGAGATGTTTTAAATGATTTCTGTGATTTGGAGGCTTGAACTTATTCCTCAAACGTACATTTCTGAGATCATTATTTAGGAATTTGTAAGGGGTTTTAAGAAAACATTAACCTTTTAGTAATTAACGCGCGCCGAGTGGGGGCCAAAGGTTGTCCACCACGTAGCCAGAGTCCCACTCTATCATATGGTGAAACATTCACACAAATATCTTACACGGTTTTTGAGTTATAGAGTTTAAGAGAAAAAAGTTAACAAAAATCCACCTACTAAAAAGTTCTGTTGACCTGGTACTTCAGAAAAAAATTTCGTTTTATTTTTTTAAATTTTATGGTTCAAAAACTACACGATATGTCGCTCAATATCTCGAAAACTATTAAACATAATCAAATAAAATTTGGAAGTTAGATACAGAATCAATTAAGGAATAGTTTGGACATTCGGAATTATTTGCCACGCCCACTTACCAATTGGGTTGTGGGCGGTTAACATAAAATCGAATTTTTCAATAAGTATGAATTTTATTTTTAGCAAACAAAGTTCACCAGGAGGTAGTCGGTTAATAAATCTTTCATATGCAGAAAATTTCATTGATATGTTCCAAATGATTTCTGTGATATGGAGGCTTGAACTTATTCCTCAAACGTACATTTTACACAGGTGTTGCTACAGAACTTTTTTTAAAACTTACTTATATCTAAGGAGTGTATGAAGATTAAAATTTTAAATTTGGTACACTTATAGAATAGGAGTTTCTGATTCGACTTACTGTTAAATAAAATTTCTGAGATCATTATTTAGGAATTTGTAAGAGGTTTTAAGAAAACATTAAACTTTTAGTAATTAACGCGCGCCGAGTGGGGGCCAAAGGTTGTCCACCACGTAGCCAGAGTCCCACTCTATCATATGGTGAAACATTCACACAAATATCTTACACGGTTTTTGAGTTATAGAGTTTAAGAGAAAAAAGTTAACAAAAATCCACCTACTAAAAAGTTCTGTTGACCTGGTACTTCAGAAAAAAATTTCGTTTTATTTTTTTAAATTTTATGGTTCAAAAACTACACGATATGTCGCTCAATATCTCGAAAACTATTAAACATAATCAAATAAAATTTGGAAGTTAGATACAGAATCAATTAAGGAATAGTTTGGACATTCGGAATTATTTGCCACGCCCACTTACCAATTGGGTTGTGGGCGGTTAACATAAAATCGAATTTTTCAATAAGTATGAATTTTATTTTTAGCAAACAAAGTTCACCAGGAGGTAGTCGGTTAATAAATCTTTCATATGCAGAAAATTTCATTGATATGTTCCAAATGATTTCTGTGATATGGAGGCTTGAACTTATTCCTCAAACGTACATTTTACACAGGTGTTGCTACAGAACTTTTTTTAAAACTTACTTATATCTAAGGAGTGTATGAAGATGAAATTATTAAATTTGGTACACTTATAGAATAGGAGTTTCTGATTCGACTTACTGTTAAATAAAATTTCTGAGATCATTATTTAGGAATTTGTAAGGGGTTTTAAGAAAACATTAACCTTTTAGTAATTAACGCGCGCGAGTGGGGGCCAAAGGTTGTCCACCACGTAGCCAGAGTCCCACTCTATCATATGGTGAAACATTAACACAAATATCTTACACGGTTTTCGAGTTATAGAGTTTAAAAGAAAATAGTTAACAAAAAGCCACCTACTAAAAAGTTCTGTTGACCTGGTACTTCAGAAAAAAATTTCGTTTTATTTTTTTTAATTTTATGGTCAAAAACTACACGATATGTCGCTCAATATCTCGAAAACTATTAAACATAATTAAATAAAATTTGGAAGTTAGATAGAGAATCAATTAAGGAATAGTTTGGACATTCGGAATTATTTGCCACGCCCACTTACCAATTGGGTTGTGGGCGGTTAACATAAGATCGAATTTTTCAATAAGTATGAATTTTATTTTTAGCAAATAAAGTTCACCAGGAGATAGTCGGTTAAGAAATCTTTCATATGCAAAAAATTTCATTGAGATGTTCCAAATGATTTCTGTGATATGGAGGCTTGAACTTATTCCTCAAACGTACATTTTACACAGGTGTTGCTACAGAACTTTTTTAAAAATTTACTTATATCTTAGGAGTGTATGAAGATGAAATTATTAAATTTGGTACACTTATAGAATAGGAGTTTCTGATTCGACTTACTTTTAAATAAAATTTCTGAGATCATTATTTAGGAATTTGTAAGGGGTTTTAAGAAAACATTAACCTTTTCGTAATTAACGCGCGCCGAGTGGGTGCCAAAGGTTGTCCACCACGTAGCCAGAGTCCCACTCTATCATATGGTGAAACATTCACACAAATATCTTACACGGTTTTCGAGTTATAGAGTTTAAAAGAAAAAAGTTAACAAAAATCCACCTACTAAAAAGTTCTGTTGACCTGGTACTTCAGAAAAAAATTTCGTTTTATTTTTTTTAATTTTATGGTCAAAAACTACACGATATGTCGCTCAATATCTCGAAAACTATTAAAGATAATCAAATAAAATTTGGAAGCTAGATAGAGAATCAATTAAGGAATAGTTTGGACATTCGGAATTATTTGCCACGCCCACTTACCAATTGGGTTGTGGGCGGTTAACATAAAATCGAATTTTTCAATAAGTATGAATTTTATTTTTAGCAAACAAAGTTCACCAGGAGGTAGTCGGTTAAGAAATCTTTCATATGCAAAAAATTTCATTGATATGTTCCAAATGATTTCTGTGATATGGAGGCTTGAACTTATTCCTCAAACGTACATTTTATACAGGTGTTGCTACAGAACTTTTTTAAAAATTTACTTATATCTAAGGAGTGGAGTGTATGAAGATGAAATTATTAAATTTGGTACACTTATAGAATAGGAGTTTCTGATTCGACTTACTGTTAAATAAAATTTCTGAGATCATTATTTAGGAATTTGTAAGGGGTTTTAAGAAAACATTAACCTTTTAGTAATTAACGCGCGCCGAGTGGGGGCCAAAGGTTGTCCACCACGTAGCCAGAGTCCCACTCTATCATATGGTGAAACATTCACACAAATATCTTACACGGTTTTCGAGTTATAGAGTTTAAAAGAAAATAGTTAACAAAAATCCACCTACTAAAAAGTTCTGTTGACCTGGTACTTCAGAAAAAAATTTCGTTTTATTTTTTTAAATTTTATGGTTCAAAAACTACACGATATGTCGCTCAATATCTCGAAAACTATTAAACATAATCAAATAAAATTTGGAAGTTAGATAGAGAATCAATTAAGGAATAGTTTGGACATTCGGAATTATTTGCCACGCCCACTTACCAATTGGGTTGTGGGCGGTTAACATAAAATCGAATTTTTCAATAAGTATGAATTTTATTTTTAGCAAACAAAGTTCACCAGGAGGTAGTCGGTTAAGAAATCTTTCATATGCAAAAAATTTCGTTGAGATGTTCCAAATGATTTCTGTGATGTGGAGGCTTGAACTTATTCCTCAAACGTACATTTTACACAGGTGTTGCTACAGAATTTTTTTAAAAATTTACTTATATCTAAGGAGTGGAGTGTATGAAGATGAAATTATTAAATTTGGTACACTTATAGAATAGGAGTTTCTGATTCGACTAACTGTTAAATAAAATTTCTGAGATCTTTATTTAGGAATTTGTAAGGGGTTTTAAGAAAACATTAACCTTTTAGTAATTAACGCGCGCCGAGTGGGGGCCAAAGGTTGTCCACCACGTAGCCAGAGTCCCACTCTATCATATGGTGAAATATTCACACAAATATCTTACACGGTTTTCGAGTTATAGAGTTTAAAAGAAAAAAGTTAACAAAAATCCACCTACTAAAAAGTTCTGTTGACCTGGTACTTCAGAAAAAAATTTCGTTTTATTTTTTTTAATTTTATGGTCAAAAACTACACGATATGTCGCTCAATATCTCGAAAACTATTAAAGATAATCAAATAAAATTTGGAAGCTAGATAGAGAATCAATTAAGGAATAGTTTGGACATTCGGAATTATTTGCCACCCCCACTTACCATTTGGGTTGTGGGCGGTTAACATAAAATCGAATTTTTTTATAAGTATGTATTTTATTTTAAGCAAACAAAGTTCACCAGGAGGTAGTCGGTTAAGAAATCTTTCATATGCAAAAAATTTCATTGAGATGTTCCAAATGATTTCTGTGATATGGAGGCTTGAACTTATTCCTCAAACGTACATTTTATACAGGTGTTGCTACAGAACTTTTTTAAAAATTTACTTATATCTAAGGAGTGGAGTGTATGAAGATGAAATTATTAAATTTGGTACACTTATAGAATAGGAGTTTCTGATTCGACTTACTGTTAAATAAAATTTCTGAGATCATTATTTAGGAATTTGTAAGGGGTTTTAAGAAAACATTAACCTTTTAGTAATTAACGCGCGCCGAGTGGGGGCCAAAGGTTGTCCACCACGTAGCCAGAGTCCCACTCTATCATATGGTGAAACATTCACACAAATATCTTACACGGTTTTCGAGTTATAGAGTTTAAAAGAAAAAAGTTAACAAAAATCCACCTACTAAAAAGTTCTGTTGACCTGGTACTTCAGAAAAAAATTTCGTTTTATTTTTTTTAATTTTATGGTCAAAAACTACACGATATGTCGCTCAATATCTCGAAAACTATTAAAGATAATCAAATAAAATTTGGAAGCTAGATAGAGAATCAATTAAGGAATAGTTTGGACATTCGGAATTATTTGCCACCCCCACTTACCATTTGGGTTGTGGGCGGTTAACATAAAATCGAATTTTTTTATAAGTATGTATTTTATTTTAAGCAAACAAAGTTCACCAGGAGGTAGTCGGTTAAGAAATCTTTCATATGCAAAAAATTTCATTGAGATGTTCCAAATGATTTCTGTGATATGGAGGCTTGAACTTATTCCTCAAACGTACATTTTATACAGGTGTTGCTACAGAACTTTTTTAAAAATTTACTTATATCTAAGGAGTGGAGTGTATGAAGATGAAATTATTAAATTTGGTACACTTATAGAATAGGAGTTTCTGATTCGACTTACTGTTAAATAAAATTTCTGAGATCATTATTTAGGAATTTGTAAGGGGTTTTAAGAAAACATTAACCTTTTAGTAATTAACGCGCGCCGAGTGGGGGCCAAAGGTTGTCCACCACGTAGCCAGAGTCCCACTCTATCATATGGTGAAACATTCACACAAATATCTTACACGGTTTTCGAGTTATAGAGTTTAAAAGAAAAAAGTTAACAAAAATCCACCTACTAAAAAGTTCTGTTGACCTGGTACTTCAGAAAAAAATTTCGTTTTATTTTTTTTAATTTTATGGTCAAAAACTACACGATATGTCGCTCAATATCTCGAAAACTATTAAAGATAATCAAATAAAATTTGGAAGCTAGATAGAGAATCAATTAAGGAATAGTTTGGACATTCGGAATTATTTGCCACCCCCACTTACCATTTGGGTTGTGGGCGGTTAACATAAAATCGAATTTTTTTATAAGTATGTATTTTATTTTAAGCAAACAAAGTTCACCAGGAGGTAGTCGGTTAAGAAATCTTTCATATGCAAAAAATTTCATTGAGATGTTCCAAATGATTTCTGTGATATGGAGGCTTGAACTTATTCCTCAAACCTTCATTTTATACAGGTGTTGCTACAGAACTTTTTTAAAAATTTACTTATATCTAAGGAGTGGAGTGTATGAAGATGAAATTATTAAATTTGGTACACTTATAGAATAGGAGTTTCTGATTCGACTTACTGTTAAATAAAATTTCTGAGATCATTATTTAGGAATTTGTAAGGGGTTTTAAGAAAACATTAACCTTTTAGTAATTAACGCGCGCCGAGTGGGGGCCAAAGGTTGTCCACCACGTAGCCAGAGTCCCACTCTATCATATGGTGACACATTAACACAAATATCTTACACGGTTTTCGAGTTATAGAGTTTAAAAGAAAAAAGTTAACAAAAATCCACCTACTAAAAAGTTCTGTTGACCTGGTTCTTCAGAAAAAAATTTCTTTTTATTTTTTTAAATTTTATGGTTCAAAAACTACACGATATGTCGCTCAATATCTCGAAAGCTATTAAAGATAATCAAATAAAATTTGGAAGTTAGATAGAGAATAAATTAAGGAATAGTTTGGACATTCGGAATTATTTGCCACGCCCACTTACCAATTGGGTTGTGGGCGGTTAACATAAAATCGAATTTTTCAATAAGTATGAATTTAATTTTTAGCAAACAAAGTTTATCAGGAGGTAGTCGGTTAAGAAATCTTTCATATGCAAAAAATTTCATTGAGATGTTCCAAATGATTTATGTGATATGGAGGCTTGAACTTATTCCTCAAACGTACATTTCTGAGATCATTATTTAGGAATTTGTAAGGGGTTTTAAGAAAACATTAACCTTTTAGTAATTAACGCGCGCCGAGTGGGTCAAAGGTTGTCCACCATGTAGCCAGAGTCCCACTCTATCATATGGTGAAACATTCACACAAATATCTTACACGGTTTTTGAGTTATAGAGTTTAAGAGAAAAAAGTTAACAAAAATCCACCTACTAAAAAGTTCTGTTGACCTGGTACTTCAGAAAAAAATTTCTTTTTATTTTTTTAAATTTTATGGTTCAAAAACTACACGATATGTCGCTCAATATCTCGAAAACTATTAAAGATAATCAAATAAAATTTGGAAGTTAGATAGAGAATCAATTAAGGAGTAGTTTGGACATTCGGAATTATTTGCCACGCCCACTTACTAATTGGGTTGTGGGCGGTTAACATAAAATCGAACTTTTCAATAAGAATGAATTTTATTTTTAGCAAACAAAGTTTACCAGGAGGTAGTCGGCTAAGAAATCTTTCATATGCAAAAAATGTGATGTTCCAAATGATTTATGTGATATGGAGGCTTGAACTAATTCCTCAAACGTACATTTTACACAGGTGTTGCTGCCAAACTTTTTTAAAAATTAACTTATATCTAAGAGTGTATGAAGATGAAATTATTAAATTTGGTACACTTATAGAAAGGAGTTTCTGATTCGACTTACTGTTAAATAAAATTTCTGAGATCATTATTTAGGAATTTGTAAGGGGTTTTAAGAAAACATTAACCTTTTAGTAATTAACGCGCGCCGAGTGGGGGCCAAAAATTGTCCACCACGTAGCCAGAGTCCCACTCTATCATATGGTGAAACATTCACACAAATATCTTACACGGTTTTCGAGTTATAGAGTTTAAAAGAAAATAGTTAACAAAAATCCACCTACTAAAAAGTTCTGTTGACCTGGTACTTCAGAAAAAAATTTCGTTTTATTTTTTTAAATTTTATGGTTCAAAAACTACACGATATGTCGCTCAATATCTCGAAAACTATTAAACATAATCAAATAAAATTTGGAAGTTAGATAGAGAATCAATTAAGGAGTAGTTTGGACATTCGGAATTATTTGCCACGCCCACTTACTAATTGGGTTGTGGGCGGTTAACATAAAATCGAACTTTTCAATAAGAATGAATTTTATTTTTAGCAAACAAAGTTTACCAGGAGGTAGTCGGCTAAGAAATCTTTCATATGCAAAAAATGTGATGTTCCAAATGATTTATGTGATATGGAGGCTTGAACTAATTCCTCAAACGTACATTTTACACAGGTGTTGCTGCCAAACTTTTTTAAAAATTAACTTATATCTAAGAGTGTATGAAGATGAAATTATTAAATTTGGTACACTTATAGAAAGGAGTTTCTGATTCGACTTACTGTTAAATAAAATTTCTGAGATCATTATTTAGGAATTTGTAAGGGGTTTTAAGAAAACATTAACCTTTTAGTAATTAACGCGCGCCGAGTGGGGGCCAAAAATTGTCCACCACGTAGCCAGAGTCCCACTCTATCATATGGTGAAACATTCACACAAATATCTTACACGGTTTTCGAGTTATAGAGTTTAAAAGAAAATAGTTAACAAAAATCCACCTACTAAAAAGTTCTGTTGACCTGGTACTTCAGAAAAAAATTTCGTTTTATTTTTTTAAATTTTATGGTTCAAAAACTACACGATATGTCGCTCAATATCTCGAAAACTATTAAACATAATCAAATAAAATTTGGAAGTTAGATAGAGAATCAATTACGGAATAGTTTGGACATTCGGAATTATTTGCCACGCCCACTTACCAATTGGGTTGTGGGCGGTTAACATAAAATCGAATTTTTCAATAAGTATGAATTTTATTTTTAGCAAACAAAGTTTACCAGGAGGTAGTCGGCTAAGAAATCTTTCATATGCAAAAAATTTCATTGAGATGTTCCAAATGATTTCTGTGATATGAAGGCTTGAACTAATTCCTCAAACGTACATTTTACACAGGTGTTGCTGCCAAACTTTTTTAAAAATTAACTTATATCTAAGAGTGTATGAAGATGAAATTATTAAATTTGGTACACTTATAGAATAGGAGTTTCTGATTCGACTTACTGTTAAATAAAATTTCTGAGATCATTATTTAGGAATTTGTAAGGGGTTTTAAGAAAACATTAACCTTTTAGTAATTAACGCGCGCGAGTGGGGGCCAAAGGTTGTCCACCACGTAGCCAGAGTCCCACTCTATCATATGGTGAAACATTAACACAAATATCTTACACGGTTTTCGAGTTATAGAGTTTAAAAGAAAATAGTTAACAAAAAACCACCTACTAAAAAGTTCTGTTGACCTGGTACTTCAGAAAAAAATTTCGTTTTATTTTTTTTAATTTTATGGTCAAAAACTACACGATATGTCGCTCAATATCTCGAAAACTATTAAACATAATTAAATAAAATTTGGAAGTTAGATAGAGAATCAATTAAGGAATAGTTTGGACATTCGGAATTATTTGCCACGCCCACTTACCAATTGGGTTGTGGGCGGTTAACATAAGATCGAATTTTTCAATAAGTATGAATTTTATTTTTAGCAAATAAAGTTCACCAGGAGATAGTCGGTTAAGAAATCTTTCATATGCAAAAAATTTCATTGAGATGTTCCAAATGATTTCTGTGATATGAAGGCTTGAACTAATTCCTCAAACGTACATTTTACACAGGTGTTGCTACAGAACTTTTTTAAAAATTTACTTATATCTTAGGAGTGTATGAAGATGAAATTATTAAATTTGGTACACTTATAGAATAGGAGTTTCTGATTCGACTTACTTTTAAATAAAATTTCTGAGATCATTATTTAGGAATTTGTAAGGGGTTTTAAGAAAACATTAACCTTTTCGTAATTAACGCGCGCCGAGTGGGTGCCAAAGGTTGTCCACCACGTAGCCAGAGTCCTACTCTATCATATGGTGAAACATTCACACAAATATCTTACACGGTTTTCGAGTTATAGAGTTTAAAAGAAAAAAGTTAACAAAAATCCACCTACTAAAAAGTTCTGTTGACCTGGTACTTCAGAAAAAAATTTCGTTTTATTTTTTTAAATTTTATGGTTCAAAAACTACACGATATGTCGCTCAATATCTCGAAAACTATTAAACATAATCAAATAAAATTTGGAAGTTAGATAGAGAATCAATTAAGGAATAGTTTGGACATTCGGAATTATTTGCCACGCCCACTTACCAATTGGGTTGTGGGCGGTTAACATAAAATCGAATTTTTCAATAAGTATGAATTTTATTTTTAGCAAACAAAGTTCACCAGGAGGTAGTCGGTTAAGAAATCTTTCATATGCAAAAAATTTCGTTGAGATGTTCCAAATGATTTCTGTGATATGGAGGCTTGAACTTATTCCTCAAACGTACATTTTATACAGGTGTTGCTACAGAACTTTTTTAAAAATTTACTTATATCTAAGGAGTGGAGTGTATGAAGATGAAATTATTAAATTTGGTACACTTATAGAATAGGAGTTTCTGATTCGACTTACTGTTAAATAAAATTTCTGAGATCATTATTTAGGAATTTGTAAGGGGTTTTAAGAAAACATTAACCTTTTAGTAATTAACGCGCGCCGAGTGGGGGCCAAAGGTTGTCCACCACGTAGCCAGAGTCCCACTCTATCATATGGTGAAACATTCACACAAATATCTTACACGGTTTTCGAGTTATAGAGTTTAAAAGAAAATAGTTAACAAAAATCCACCTACTAAAAAGTTCTGTTGACCTGGTACTTCAGAAAAATATTTCGTTTTATTTTTTTAAATTTTATGGTTCAAAAACTACACGATATGTCGCTCAATATCTCGAAAACTATTAAACATAATCAAATAAAATTTGGAAGTTAGATAGAGAATTAATTAAGGAATAGTTTGGACATTCGGAATTATTTGCCACGCCCACTTACCAATTGGGTTGTGGGCGGTTAACATAAAATCGAATTTTTCAATAAGTATGAATTTTATTTTTAGCAAACAAAGTTCACCAGGAGGTAGTCGGTTAAGAAATCTTTCATATGCAAAAAATTTCGTTGAGATGTTCCAAATGATTTCTGTGATATGGAGGCTTGAACTTATTCCTCAAACGTACATTTTACACAGGTGTTGCTACAGAATTTTTTTAAAAATTTACTTATATCTAAGGAGTGGAGTGTATGAAGACGAAATTATTAAATTTGGTACACTTATAGAATAGGAGTTTCTGATTCGGCTTACTGTTAAATAAAATTTCTGAGATCATTATTTAGGAATTTGTAAGGGGTTTTAAGAAAACATTAACCTTTTAGTAATTAACGCGCGCCGAGTGGGGGCCAGAGGTTGTCCACCACGTAGCCAGAGTCCCACTCTATCATATGGTAAAACATTCACACAAATATCTTACACTGTTTTCGAGTTATAGAGTTTAAAAGAAAAAGGTTAACAAAAATCCACCTACTAAAAAGTTCTGTTGACCTGGTACTTCAGAAAAAAATTTCGTTTTATTTTTTAAATTTTATGGTTCAAAAACTACACGATATGTCGCTCAATGTCTCGAAAACTGTTAAACATAATCAAATAAAATTTGGAAGTTAGATAGAGAATCAATTTGGGAATAGTTTGGACATTCGGAATTATTTGCCGCGCCCACTTACCAATTGGGCTGTGGGCGGTTAACATAAAATCGAATTTTTCAATAAGTATGAATTTTATTTTTAGCAAACAAAGTCCACCAGGAGGTAGTCGGTTAAGAAATCTTTCATATGCAAAAAATTTCATTGAGATGTTCCAAATGATTTCTGTGATATGGAGGCTTGAACTCATTCCTCAAACGTACATTTCTGCGATCATTATTTAGGAATTTGTAAGGGGTTTTTAGAAAACATTAACCTTTTAGTAATGCTGTCCACCACGTAGCCAGAATCCCACTCTATCATATGGTGAAACATTCACACAAATATCTTACACGGTTTTCGAGTTATAGAGTTTAAAAGAAAAAAGTTAACAAAAATACACCTACTAAAAAATTCTGTTGACCTGGTACTTCAGAAAACAATTTCATTTTATTTTTTTAAATTTTAAGGGTATCTCGTTCAATATCTCGAAAATCAATAAAGGCCGGTTTTCACTATCCTACATAATCGTACGATTCATTCACACGAAAATCTTACTGAGTTATATCCGTCATAAAAAAATTTCTCCAAAATCTGCTGACAATGCCACACTATCCCACAAAAAAGATGCAAACTCAAATGACTCAGCTACTTTACAAGAACATGCAACTCTGATCGGATAGAATCTATCATTTTATAAAAATTTTCATAAATATTTGCAAGTCGGACAGACTGTCAAAAAAATCTTACACTCAATTCATTTTTAAGCCACACTGTCATAAGTTATGAGCACACACGATTTTTTTGACATATCGTGCGACTAAATAGGATAGTGAATACCTGCCTTAAATAAGTATGAATTTTATTTTTAGCAAACAAAGTATGCTAGGCTTTTACGTTAACAAAATCTGTCATATGCAAAAACTGTACGACGGAAGTAGTAAGTTTAAAGACGAAAGCTTTTAAATGAGATAAATGATATATTCTGGAATGATAAAGAATAACAACGATTGATAATTTTTATTCAACATTACTCTAAAAAGCCTGACTAAAAAAATTATAAAATTATTTTTTATAAAATTCTTATTTTTTTTATAATATAAAAAAGTTTATTTTAATGATGGTACTTGTGGTCCATCAAATTTGTCTTGTCTTAAAGAATTCGCAGATTGTTTCAAGTATAATTTTTTAGTCAAAATTAATATTCATAAGGTATCCAGACTGCAACTTACTTATAATTGAAGAAGCCCTTAACAACGTTTTAGACTTTAACTACATTTTGACTTTAAAATGTAAAATAAATCATTTATAATTAAATAAAAATAAAATCATTTTTTAAGACAAAAGTTTTTTATTTTACGAGCATTTTGTTTTTTAGAGACAAAAACAAGTACAAAACTGTAAAAATATCGATTCACATCATCTGTAGCAGCAACAAAGATCTGTGGCAACATGATTATTTTCATATAAAAACTGCTGTTCCAATTGTGGTTTATAGACTCAAACTAAAATCCACCACATACTGCTTTGCTCCACTCACATTTTTCTGCGATCATCACTAGATTCAACGACTGGTTGTACAAGTTTTTTATGCATATGCAGAAGCTGACGCTTGTCATTTCTCAAAACCTAAATAAACGAAAAGAAAAAAAAATAAAGAATAAATATAAACTCACAATAAATTGCCATTTATTTATTACTTTAAGAACTACAGATCACCGCAAAAGACACTAATTTTTTTTTCAAAATGCAGGAGTATCGCATTGCTTGGACTTTGGAGTCTTGTGGTTGTGGATGTCTCCAACAACAAAATTACAAAACTCGTTATAGGTATTTGTACTACAAAATATAAAAAATTCAAGTAAAGAGTTTTTTATCATAATTTTAAAATAAGTATGTATTTTATATTCCAAAAAATAAACGAATTGTTTGCTAAGAAAGAGGTGTAGAGGTGGCTCAATTTACCCATTTTACTGCATATAACGAAGAATATACGCAACACTAAACACACAAAAACAACCGACTGGACAAGTTACAAATTTTTTATTTATTGTTCTAAACTAAATTTTTACATAGTATACATACTTATGTAGGTATATAACAAATGTACATAATTAAGTTAGCAAAACAATATAGTAAATATGTACATTAGGGACATAACTTTTTAACAATTTTTTTAAATTTCAAAATTGGCATAGCACAGTTCGATAGAGCATAAAAAACTATAAGGGAACGTATATTTATTTTTTCGCTAAGGTCACAAAAAGTTCACACACCAACCGCGAAGAAGTTTGGAAAATTTTTAATTTTCTTTTTGGTTAAGAAATATTAATAATAGGTATGTTTATTTTAAACAAAAAATAGCTCAAGTATGAAATTGCATTAATATTTAGAGATGGTAAGAGATTTTCCGCAAATAAAAACGTATCTTTAACCTTTTTTAATGGAAAAAAATTAAAAAATAACTAAAAAACACCGTATAAAATTATAAATATTCATTATTGGATTAAGAAGGCCTTAAAATAATTTTAAATTATGTAATATAATATTTTTGAGTAATTTAAAAAATAATTAATTTTTTATAAACCGGTTTATAAGCGTGAACTTTTTTGAAAAAAATTACACAAGATTTTAATTTTCGTGGTTGCTAGAACATGGTTGACCTAATGGTACTATGCCAAAAAATTGGTTATACCCCTAATGTACATATCGGACACCAAATCATAAACCGTCACAACTCAAAATTTATCAAAATCGTTTTATTTCATAAACAAGTTCACAAATCAAATCTCTACATTCAAAAAAAAAAAAAAAAAAAAAAAAAAAAAAAAAAAAAAACATTAACTTAAATTTAGGAAAATTTACTAACGTTTAGTAAGCAATAGCTATCGTATGACACCAAAGACATTTTTATTTTTAACAGCAATTTAGTGCAACAATTCCTTGTTATGAAGAAATAAATTTTATTGACTACTACATCAATTAGATATTTTGAACCAAAGTTTTACTTTATTTGAATAACTTTTTACTACACGCAGAGAAAAAACATGTTTAAAAATGGTCATCTCCAACAAAACTATTTTTAAAGAAAATTTTTAAACATATTATGTTTAATTTAACCATATTATTGTCACCGCAACCATATTATTGTTAAATTGGTCCTCCATTAAGAAGCCACAACCATATTAAACATGTTTTGGTTAAATATGACAATAATTTGTTTTTAAATTAACAATAGGGTAAGTGCACCTAATGTCGGCATGTACCAGTAGTCGGCATCTTTTGCATTTATACGTGAATAAATAAGAAATGCGGTTTTTATATTCTTAAATTGTTTAAAGTTTGTCAAGAGAATTTACTCATCTTTCTAGTTGCAATATTTAAATTGGAGTAAAATGAGTATTTTTGCCAAATTTTATAGCCTTAAGTGACAAGTGTTTGATCATGAGCGCTAGTGCTCGCTTTTTCAAAAAAAAAATTAGTGATAGAGCCAACTTAAAAAGGTAAATAACCATATTATTAAAGGGAATTACTTTAACAATAAGGTCTGTAACTGTATAAAATCTTTTAAATTTTGTCTTAAAAGTAAAACAATTTACAAAAAATAAATATTTGTTTAAGTTTGTTGTGGGCCGAGATTAGGAACAAAAATTTACAAAATTTCCTAAGCTCGGCATTGGCTGCCGACTACTGGCAAATCAGTATTTTTCTCTGATTAAGCTCAAATTTGAGTAAATTGCTCATCAATCGCTCCTCTTGCCTATGGGATAACAGAAAATGAGTTAAAAACGAGTTTACCCAGTAGTCGGCATGATTTCTTTTGAGTATCTTATAACCTGCCGACTATAGGATAAATATTGTCCTAAAGTCGACAGCAGTTTTATTTCTAGTTTTAACTAAATGTGGGGTCCGAAATCGGTATAATTTTTGAAATTTTTAAAGACTTTTACTTCCTTGTATTTCATATAGATACTTATTTTAATAAAGTTAAATGTGACAAGCAGGGAAAAAAGGCAAAGGTTGTGCTCCACGCTCTACTTTACAGGAGAGAATACATGACCGCGTTGCAGAAGGTCCTTAAAAATAGGTCCGCAAACTGTTTAGTCAAATATTAAAAAGAAAAATGTAAAAATTGATACTTGCTGAATTTAAAAATTATCGTCCTGGAATCGGTATTTAAGCTTAGCTGCTAAGAAAGCAGAGGGAATTAGTAAAGTCGAGCTACAGTCACTGAAGAAGGAATCAGCAAATGTTTAACTGATTTAAAAACCACATTAAACAAAATGATGTTGATATTATAGATGATCCGTCCAGAATATTTAATGGCAATAAGAGAAGTCCCAATGGTTGAATTTCCATATGTTAGATTTTAATTTGAAATCACACAATAAATTTTTCGGATTTGATTGTAATAAGTTTTTTAATTCAATTTATGTATAAATTGATTGCAATTAAAATATTGCATTGAAATTCAGTAATTGCAATAAAAATAAAATCAGAATCAAAGTTTTCGTTTCCTTCAAATGAAACTCCTTCTTCTAGAAATAAACCTGACTCTGATGATTTGGAAATGCCAACAATATCAATTTTTGTTTACGACCGATTTGTTCCAAGTATATAGGCATTATTTCATTGGACTTTCACTAGTTGTTGTATTTTCAGAAAAATGGGGTGCACTCGCAAGATTTCAGTAAAAACTTGATTGCAATCGAATTGATTGCATTCAATGATATGTAAAAAGAATGAATTAAAAAAGATTGCAATTAGATAGTATTGCAATCTTACAAATGAAATCAAGTTGGTTGCAATCAGTTTGATTGTAGTTTTTACAGCTCTGCCTCCAATAAAAACTAATTGTCATAGGTGATTTTGGTTAAAATAGTCCTCCATCAAGAAGCCACAACCACATTATGGTTGCCTTTGAACATGTTTTGGGTAATAATAACAAAAATATATTAAGCACTTATAATAGCATGGTTAGTTTTCAACCATAACATGTTGATCTTGGAAAAGAGGAAAATACTGTTAGTTTATATTCAAAAAATTATTGGTGGTAAACAAATTATTGTCATATATAACCATTAGGTTAGGTTAGGTTAGGTTAAGAAGGGTTATGCGCCCAAGGGCGCATATCCGCTCGGAGACCAATGAGGTTCATTGTGAATCCCTTCAGTATAGGAGAAAAGAGGAAAAAGAGAAGTAAAGAAGAAAAGTAGAAAATAGACCTAAGGTTTGGTACAGATAAATAAATAACACGTAGGGCAAATCCCTACGTGAATCCCTTCAGTATAGGAGAAAAGAGGAAAAAGAGAAGTAAAGAAGAAAAGTAGAAAATAGACCTAAGGTTTGGTACAGATAAATAAATAACACGTAGGGAAAATCCCCTTATGGTCCCCCAACAGAAACGGCCGTCCTATTTCCCTGACAAACCCCAGTAGATCAGTTGGATTACATCCAGCGATACACCCCAGTTCGTCGTGAAATCTAGCCCCTAGCCATTTCTGCCTGGGGCCCTGCATCCTAGGACAGTGGCACAGCACATGCTCAACCGTCCCTAGCTCCTCGCCATCCCCACACAGCCTGCAGAAGTCCGGTATCGCAATGTACCATTTATCCATAAAAGCCCTAACAAAACAATGCCCCGTCAGGAACCCTATAAAGATCCTGAGACTACTCCTATCCAGTCCTAATAGAACCCTGGTTGCCCCTGCGTCCAATCCGGGCCATAAGGCCCTCGACACCCTGCAATCCGTTCTATATATAACCATTACATTAAAAAATATGGTTGTGGCGACAACAATATGGTTAAAATAACCATAGTAGGTTTTAAAATTTTTGTTTAACATGGTTTTGTTGGAGGTGTCCATATTGAATAATTTTTTTTTCTCTGCGTGTAGTGCCTATATAAACGTACAAATGTACATTTTAAGCATTTAAGTAAGTAAAGAGCATTAATTTTCAATAAATGAACAATTGCATTCCTGTACAAATTGGTTTTTTCTTTAAAAACTAGCCATGCCGACAATAGGATCATTACATGTCGAAGACTGGTAAATTGTATGCCGACTACTGGCAAATGAGCTATATTTTAGAAAAAAGTAAAATTGCTCAAATTTAATAAAAAATTAGTCTAAAAACTGTTATATGAATCGAACAAATAGACATTACTGAACTGTAGTAAATAGTTGCCATCCCAATATCACGTTTATATACGTAAGGGCACCAGTTTGAAAATGAAAAAAAAATTAAACTGCCGACTACTGGTACACTTACCCTAGTATTTTCCTCTTTTACAAGAGCAACATGCTATGGTTGAAAACCAACCATGCTATTGTAAGTGTTAAACATATTTTAGTTATTATTAATCAAAACATGTTTGGAGGCAACCATAATATGGTTGTGGCTTCTTGATGGAGGACCAATTTAACAATAATATGGTTCCGGTGACAATAATATGGTTAAATTAAACATAACATGCTTAAAATTTTTCTTCTAAAATAGTTTTGTTGGAGGTAACCATATACAAACATGTTTTTTCTCTGGGTGTACAAAATATAAACTTTTGTTCTTATACTTATTTTAATAATTATCTTCAGATTTCCCTTAAATATGTTATAATTTCCTTTAATTTAGATCAGATACTTTTTTATGCTTTAGAAATCTATAAGAAATCTTTTCCATACTTTAAGTTAAATAGATACAATCAATTTTTAACTTAAAATAAGTATTTAAACAGAACTACGTCGAGACAACATTTTCATACCATTTGACATAAAAATTTGTCGTAGAAAGCAGCCGTGAAATAAAATCTATTTTATTTAAAAAAAAATTTTTTTCTAATGCTCTCACATATAGACATTTCTTCCCCAACAATGCTACCAAACTATCATTAAATATCATACATTTTGTAAACAAGAAATTAAAAACAAAAGAAAATAAAAATTAAAACAATAAAATGAGAGAGAATTTGAAGTTACAGCCGACGTTTTAATTATGGGCTTTAGGATTCTGGCGTGAAGTTGAAGACTTAATTCTGTTTGAACACAAAATGATGAAACAGAACTGGTGCTGAACGATATTTTCCATACAGTTTGACATTAAATTATGCCAGAGAATGCAGTGGAGAAATAAAATCAATTTTATTTTGGAAACGTTTTTTCTAATGCTCTCAAATAGAGACAATTATTCTCCCAACAATGCTACCATACTTTCTTTCAATTTCATACATTTTGTAAACAAAGAAAAATAAGAACAAACGAAAAAAAAGAAATGAGAGAGAATTTGCAGTTACTGTCGATGTTTTAATTATGGGCTTTAGAATTTTTGCCTGAAGTTGAAGACTCAATTCTGTTTCATCATAAAATCTATTTTATTTTCAGAACCCTTTTTTCTAATGCTCTCCAACATAAGCACTTATTCTCCCAACAATACTACCATACTTTCATTAAATTTCATAAACTTTGTAAACAGAAAATAAAAAACAAAAGAAAATAAAAAATTAAAGCAATAAAATAAGAAAGAATTTGAAGTTACTGTCGACGTTTTAATTTTAGGCTTTAGAATTTTTGCCTGTAGTTGATGTCTCTATTCTATTTGAACACCAATGAAAATTTTACAAGTATTAAGTAAAAATTTTCTTAAAGGGTGAAAAAGTTTACTTCGATTTAGCAAATATGTTTGCAAAAGCGAGTAAAAAGCAGCATTCCAACCCACCCACATCATAAATTTATTAAAAATGGAAAATATTTACTAGTTTTTTATTACTTTTTTTTGCTATTTTGTAAATTTTTCCGTTTAAATGGGAACTATTTTGCGTCATTCAGTAAAATTTTTCATATTTTCAAAAAAGATGATTACTTATCAGTAATATGTAGAGTATTTATTTAATCGGGCTTTTGCCAGAGTTCCAAATATTCACTCACTATTCACTCATGGGTAGGAATAAAAAATTTTATACACTGTTGTGTGCTGTTTTATTCGTGCTTAAAAACACAAAAAAAATTTTGCTTTATTCGTTCTTGTATAAAAGTATTTTCATTATTTTTCGTTTCTACAAAACACATGAGATAATAATAGAGATTTATTTTTTCTTACATTTGTACATGAGAGAATTTTTTTTTTTTAACTTATTTTGCTCATCTTGCATTCTTATACATACTTCCAAATATACACTTGCTATTCACATCATAATCTCTGTTGTGTTTTGCTTTATTCGTGTTTAAAAACACAAAAAATCTCTTGCTTTATTTGTTCTTATATTTGTATTGTTTTTTGTTTCCATGATACAAAGACACCAAAATAACTCATTCAGCTTTTAAAAATGAAATGTAGAAACACAAGTAAACAAACATGTGTATAATGTGCTGATGTGACTTAATATTAAACAGTTAAATTTTGTAAATAATAAAAAACATGCGCAATGCGTAATCTGTGTTTATATCATTCTTGTGTTGTTTCTACAAAAAACATGAGATAAGACAAATTATTTATTATAAATGTTTGAATTTTACTATTCATACATAAATATTTATGAACGTTGAAAAAAAAACAAATTTTCAACAATTAGTGGCACGATTAGTTTTTTTTATGTCTTTTTTTTAAGTGCAAATTTAGAGAAAAAAAATTTTTTAAGTGAAAATACTGCTCATAAAAAAAACAAAAAAATAGGTATGATTTATTTTATATTTTTTTTTATTAAAGTTTTCAAAAAAAACATACCACAACACTTTTAAAATAAGTAATTCATTGAAAATTTGTACTGTTGTTATATTTACAATTGTTCAAAATAAAGTTGCAAGTGTTTTTATTTTCTTAATGTATGAAAAAACCACGAATAAACGACGCTTAAAAAAACATTTTTATCATGTACAAATCAAGGCTACAAATAGGGTAAAGTCCCCTAAGTTCGGCATGCACCAGTAGTCGGCCAATTTTTTATAAAAGTTAAATAAATAAGAATAGCGGCAAATATATAAATAAGTAACACGTTTTTTTAATAGAAAATATACTTAATTCTCTTTATGTAAAGTTTGTATTGGCTGGGATGAGTATTTCGATCGATTTGGCTTGTCGTTCAGTGACAACCTCTCAACACCCGCGGTAGTGCCAGATATTTAAGTAATTTTTTAGTGTCAAGGACAGTTGGAATAAGTAAGGAATCATATTAAATTAAGTTATTTTTTTACCATAATGCTTTTAGTAGGAAGATAGACGATCATATAGTCTCCAATCAAAATAAATTTATAAAAAAAATTTATATTTCGCCTTTTTTAAAGGCTGCCGACATTAGGGACAAAATTTTGACAGATTTCCAGTAGTCGGCATAGGGATGCCGACTTTAGAATAATTTATATTTTCTCTTATTAAGCTCAAATTCTACTCTTTTATATATTACTCGTTTCTCTTGATAATGAATGCAAAGAAAATGAGTTTTTTTTACTTTACCCAATAGTCGGCATACATTTTATTCAGTATTTTATATGATGCCGAGTATAGGAGAAAATGTATTCTGATGTCGGCAGTGGTTATAAATGGTGGGATCTAGCCAAACAAAATAATATTTTGGTAGGCATTAAATTAGGATTCATTTCTTTGGCATTTCAGACCATTATAAAATTAAAATGGAACGACCCTTCCACCAATATTCTGAAGATTCCTTAAAAATGCGCTTTCCGAAATAAGAGAAGGTAGAATTTCTATACGTGTTGCAAGTAAAAAATATGTTGTTATGCGTTCCACCATACAGGACAAATTATATGGCCGAGCTCCTGAAGGTCCTAGGAGAATGGGCCCACAAACGGTACTGTCTAACGTCGAAGAAATGCGTTTGGTAAGGTGGTGCCAAGAAATGGCGAAATGCGGGTTTCCATTAAAAGCCGAGGATTTGTTGAACACTGTTCAGGCAATAGTTAAAGACCAGCGCACCACACCGTTTTTAAATGGTAGACCGCGAAAGAGCTGATTATTAAAGCAGCATCCTTGCCTAGCAATTCCTGAAGCGGAAGGAATAAGCAAGGGGAGGGCTGTAATAACCGAAGAGGGCATCAGAAAATGGTTCGAAGGTCTAAAAAAGTTTCTGACTGAACAAAACTTTCTGATCCATCGCAAATATTTAATGGGGATGAAACTAGTTTTAGTTTGTGTCCTAAGGTTAGGTTAGGTTCCATGGGCAGCAATTGAGAGACAGCTCACTTGGGTCCTTCAGCGATCCCTTTGTGATACCCAGCGCCAATGCCCATCCCAAAGAGCAGTTACTCAGATGGCGTTACTGCAGATTTGAGCCAATCCGTTTTCCTAATGAAGAGAAGAAGCAATCTTAGTTCTATTTTAGATAGATCCTCCAATCAGGAAAACATCGGCTCTCCCAGGTATTTTTCCCTGATGCCCCGTAGCCCAGGGCATTGATAGAGAAAGTGAAGCACAGTCTCCTCTTCCTCCTCATCATGACAACTTCTGCAGTAGTCATTGAATTCCACCCCCATTCTCCTAGCATCAGTCCCAACAGGCCATTATCCAGTCATAGCCGACACCACAGTCCTGATTTGGTTCCTTTTGAACCTAAGTAGAGATTTGGTTTTCCGTTCATCATAGCCAGGCCATAGTGCCCTGGATATGGAGCAGGTGGACTCACAGGTCCATCCCTCTTGCGCAATTCTATAATACTCGCGCCGACTGAGTGACTTACAGTAAGCCATTCCAACGAATTGATCAATGAATGTGTCATCCATGCGACCACCTTCCTTGGCCAGCTCATCTGCTATCTGGTTTCCCGGGCAGTCTGAGTGCCCAGGTATCCATATAAGCGTTAACCCTGAATGCTCAGCAATCTCATTTAAAGACATCCGGCATTCCACAGTTAACCAGTTTGTGTCCTTAAACAGGTAAAGTTATAGCACCCAAGGGCTATCGGAATGTGTATTCTTTCCAGAAAGGGAACGAAAAAGAAACCATTACGGTGCTGTTGGTCTTTTCAGCTAATAGCAAGATGTATGTTAATTATAACTTACGTTTTAATAAAAAAATTCTTGAATTATTTAACGATATTATTCTTTTCTTACTTAAAAATCCTATGCCGACTATTGGGGCAAAAAGTGCCGAACTTAGATACGAGTGTGCCGACTATTGGGGAAAATGGTACATGTTGAAAAAAACGTAAATTACTCTATTTTTATAGCTAAGCTTCTGAAAACCGTTAATTGAGTCTAAAACTACACAAATTGTTCAAAAATAATAAATCGTTGACAACAAAATACTACTCTCACAATCTTGATAGCGTCTGTTGAGAATGGGAAAAAAGTTAAATGGCCGACTACTGGTGCTTTTACCCTACTATTAAACAAGAACAAATGAAGCAAGCGATATTTTGTGTTTTTAAACACGAATAAAGCAAAACACAACAGAGAGGAACTCTTTTTATTATAAACATAAATGACAGCAACGATTAGCCTCTCATATTTTAGTTTTTACAATTTTGTACTTTTCTTTATTCACATACGTGCATATGTACAAACTGGAAAATAAAAAACAAAACTATTCATGTGCTTAAAAATAAAAAAAATTCTTAGCTATTCATTTTACAGTATGAGAATAAAACAAAAAATTTCTGAACCTTTTGCTTTAATCGCGCGATTAATTAACCGAGGTTTTGGTTTAATCAGTTAATAATCGGTTAATTTTGTAATTGATCGGTTAACCGAGTAATAAAGTCTTTTTATAAATGAATAAGTAATTTCAAAACATAAAAATACATAATTTATTTACTATTTGGAGTTTATTGTTTAAAAAAAAGCAGAACATAACACACATAACAATTTATGAACTAACACGAGCAAACAAAAAAATAATTCATAAATATGTAATACATATTTTTTAATTAATATATAAATATTATATAGTAATTAAAAAATAAACTGTTTGATAATTTTATTAGTTATTTCAATAGTTTAAGGAGACATTTAAAATAATCTTTTAGAAAAATGTTTTGGATTTAATCGATTCTTTTCTTTAGTTTTGAAAAAATTCTTTCACTTGATGTTGGATAGTCGAACGCAAACCATAACATATCTAATTTCTCAGTCCTTTTACTGGATTTCTCTAAACGTATAAAATCTTCCATTATGCCCAGCGTTACCGTTGGTGCTACTAAAGTAGCAATTTGACACTTTTTCGATTGCTTGGATACTATTTTGCTACTTTTACAAAATGCACCCAAATGTGATACTTTTTGTAATTCTTGCCACTCTTTTGGTACTTTTAACTAAATGATGAGATACTTTTTGAACTTTCTGTTTTATTATAACTAGCTTTAATATTAACTGTAATTGTTTTAATATATATGTATGTAAGCAAGCTTATCTGAAATAATTATTGTCTACCGTAATAAGCTTATGCATTTATTGCGAATATACCTATTATGTCACACGAGTACATATTAATTATTCGCAAGTAAATGCTCTTGGGAAGTACCACTTGCTTTTGTGCGTATGCGGTTTACCATGATGAAATAAATACTTAAACCATGGCTTATACCCAGCTATGGGCAAATTCAAAATCAAAGTTCAAAAAGAGCGAACGATGTGTACATACACAAAATTGATGAGCGAAGCAGAGAAAAGAAATTGTGCTCAGGGTTGTCAGATTGATTTTGAACTTTTTCGCCAAATTCAATGTCAAAAATCGCCAAAATCGCCAAAGCATTTATTTTTTAGTTTTTGACAATAATATATGTATTTTTAGAATAATTGAAAAAATTTTTTATAAATCCCAAAAAAAAAATTTGTTCCGTATCGCTAAAATCCGCCAAAAATTAAAAAAAAGTCGCCAAGATATATTTTGTTTAATTTTTATTTAGAACAAAGAAAAAATAAATAAGTAACGCAATGTTTAAAATATTTTATAGTAGTCTACTCAAAGCGACAAAAAAAGAATTTTTGCGGTAAGTATTAAACAAATACAATTGTATGTAGTTGCAGATATATGATATATCTAAAACGCAATATACTTCACCGAGAAGACTCTCTTTTGTGTGTTCTTTTTTGGAATACATTGTGAAGGTACAAAAGAAATGCAACCTGTATTTTTTACATTCATATAACTTTTATCTCGTGAAAATGTGTTGAAAATTTCATGTCGCATTCTACTTCAAAGGCGAATTTTAGTGGAGTTCATTATTTCTACACAGGCATTACTAGTTGTAATAACCAGCATATAAAGAACAGCCCATGCAAGTTCCTTTAAATGGTACGTAGCTGCCGTATTCTTGTAGCTATAAAATATTGGCCTAAACTGATTTAAATTAGATTGAGTATCATCATTAAAATTCTCTTTTAACAAACGGTATTTCTCTCATTGTTTTTCATTAACCTGCAAAGGTAAGTTAGGATTCATAAAAATCTTTAAAATATCTTTAACAACAACGAATTTTATCTGTGATATTTTGTCATATTTTATAATGGAAAAATGTTCATAAACGTTAATTATATTAATTTTTTAAAGAATTCTACTTATTACCTCCTTCAAGTGCACATTTAAATGTGAAAAAAATTTTCTCGAAGATTTTCATTATCTTGATCAGCCATTTCAACATAATTTAGTTTTAAATACTGGTCATACATATGAATGCATCAAATTTCATACATTGAAATACTAGAATAAAAAAAATATAATATCTTCCTATTGCATTTAACAAATTTAAAAAAAAATTCATGGCTCATCAAAAATAGCCAACAAAATCGCCAACTATTTTATAAATCGCCAAAAAATCGCCATGTCGCCAAATCGAAAATTAGGTCGCCAAACAAGTTTGAAAATCGCCACGTTTGGCGAGAAATCGCCACATCTGACAGCCCTGATTGTGCTTAGTCTAGCAGAACATTTCGAACGAAGCAGACGTGCGTCGCAAGTCATGAAATGAGAAAAAAACAAAGCGTACAAATGTACATTTTTTTCAATGCAAAGAGCAAAAAAACATAAAACAAACCAATACAATGTCACACATGCAAAGCTTTCAATGTAGTGGTGCCCATAGCTGCTTATACCTATGCATGTATAAATCAGAGTTGTCAAATTTGTTGACCTTCGTGACCAATTATACACCCAAAATCGCCAAATTTAATTTTCTTAAGATTTTTGCTATGAAAAATTCGCCAAAAATAACAATATTTGTTTTTTATATAACATTTAAATAAACATTTTCAATGTTTATGGCTTATTTTATTCGTAATATACCTAGCTTCGCTAATTTATAAAAATGTAAAATTTTTGCTTGTATAATTTTTTTTTGTAAATCTTTGAAAACGTTTATTTTTTTTGATTTTTTTTTTTTTAATTTACCCATTATTTTTTTAATATCTCCGAAACTGTTGAAAAAAAATTATTGGTAAGATGCATAAATGGGAATTTAATTCCAAATCATTCGCTAGTAATAGGATTCAAATCGGACATATCGCTCCCAAGTCATGATGAAATATACATATTAGCATTATGCCCCCAACAACTTTTATAAAAGCAAACATTTTACATTTTTATATATTAGCGAAGTTAGGTATATTAACATTTGTCCTACGATTTTCATGAAATATGCCGCATTTTATTCATTAGATTAATGAAAATGTCAAATTTTTGTCCTTACAACTTTTGTATGAAAAAAAAATATATTACCACTAATTTGTGAAAAACTTCGAAACAGTTGAAAATATAAAAAAAATATATGGACGACTCAAAGTTTTTTAAAAAACTAGACCTGATATAACCAATCATTGAACAGATTTGGATTCAACAAGCTAAGGTCAATTAAAAATATTATTAACATTATTTTGTGTACTTCTTCATATTTTAAAACCTGTACCTTTTTTTTCTTAAATCACCTCTTTGGTGCCACTTTTTTTTGTAAAAATCCCCTTTTTTTGGTACTTTTTGAAAATATCCAACGGTAACGCTGATTATGCCATTAGAGTCCTGTTTTAATGTTCAACTCTTCTAATTGTTTCGGTTAATTCTGTTAAAAGGTTGATATGAGAAAATACGAGAAGAAACAAATAACTAAACACATACATACATATGCGAAGTTCCAGCGAAAAGTCTCCTTTTTGCAAGGTAACGCCAGAGTAATTTAAATCGTTTATCAAAAATTGTATATATATGTATAATTTACTTTTTTACATGTTGTGTAAGACGCAGCTAGCTGTACATTAAATTACAAAAGGGATAACTTTTGAACAACACGGTCCTAATATACAAGCTTATTTGCTTTCTGGCGTAACATTACAAAAAGTAGACTTTTCGCTGGAAATTCCCATATGTACCTAAAACGGTCAAAGAGTTTTAAAATTGATAACTTGGAAAATAAATCTTTATAAGTCCAAATCTTATTAAAAAAGGTTTTATACAAAAAGTCTTGCTCAATTCGCAGACATATGCAGTTTTGTAATCAAAATTACTTTTGTTTTTTGTAACGTCACGCCGGCGCATATTTTTGCTTATATCTTCAAATCCTTAGGGTTGGCTGTTGTAAACATTTTTCTGAATATAGTGCTGCTTTATTACTTTGTAATATAAAAAAACTTTTTACAAAATTGACTTATTGCTTTAATTTTTTACATTTTGTCATACAAATATCTCGTCACATAAAAAGTACGTGAAACAAAAAGCTGTTGACAGCAAAGACCTATTTAAAATGAAGATGCCTTCTTTGTTTGTATGAAAAAATATTTTCTAAGCGCATAACTTTTGCATATGAGACGAAACAAATAATTAAAAACACAAAAAATGTGTTATAACACCACAAAAAAAATAAAAATTTTGTTACATCGGTTAATCGACTAAAATTGACCGGTTTAATCGTTAGTCGAAAATAGCCAATTTTAAATTAACCGATCAGTTCATCGGGAGTAATTAATCGGTTAACCGATTAACGGTTAACCGAATGAATACCCTAGTGATATTTCCTTAAGATTATAAAAAGTGTATTGTAATTACGCACCGTTATGAAAGTACATAAATTACTTTAAGAATTTTTAAACCAACCGTTTTATTACCAAAAAGTAGACACTATATTTTACAGCGTGTCGATTATTTTTACAAATTGAAAATAATGCAATTCTCAATTAGTGTGTTATTTATAACAAGATTTTATTTTAGTTAAGACATTAAAAGCTATTTTGAAATTGGTAATTTTATGGGAGCTACGGTTACGGTGGCCATCCGTTCTGTATTATGCAGAACAGAACTGTATTTTAGAGATTCTGTGTTAATTATATTATAGACAAACAGGCCTGTTCTGAAAATCACTTTTATTCAAATCAAGTGATTTCAAATCACATGTGCCTATTGGCGTGATTTTCAACTGCCGAAAGCATACCGAGAAACATTAAAACGAAATGTTTTTCAGAACACCACAAAATCACACGCGTGATTTTAAAAGCACGTGATTTCCAGAACATTCCCGAAACCCCGTAAATTGATCTGTATTTTATTAAATGTTCTGTATTTGTACTGTATTTAATAAAATAACTAAAAGCCCAATTTATTTCACTATTTCACTACTAATAACTTGCAGAATGTTTCCTTTTTTTAACTCTCTAACCGACAAGACCGTCTTAAGACGGTCTTCGATTTTTGGGCTCCATTTCTGTATTATAAATATTAAGCTTTAAAATAGTGACAATTGTCTCTAGACAACACTTTTTACATTTTGTATAGGAATAATAACTTTGGAAAGTTATATTATTATTACAACTCAACTCAGTTGAGTTGAAATTAAAGCAACTGTTAGCGATGAGCAGTGTTGTCATATCGTAAGATTTATATTTTTTTTGCAAGTTTTTGGGATGTAAAAAAGTTTTCAAGTTTTTTTCTAAAAAAGTAGCTCACATTAATTTTGGTTTAATTTGTAAAAAATTAATCTTCCTGTTAATTCATTTTAAAATACGAGTAGGTATAAGAATTAAATATTTTATTAATCAAATGGATGATTTTAAATTTTGTATTTATTTTATATAATAATTAGAATTGTGGCTATTTTATTGAACTGTTTATGGGTTTTAATCCAAATTGTTTATTTTATTTTATAATAAGGTCACATTTTAAAGCTATTCTGCTAGTGTTTATCTGATTAAAATTCCGAAAGGAAATTCATCTTGCACCTCCATGACGAAAGTAAAACAGATTCTTATATATCGCATTATCAGCCAGAAATAAAATAAAGATACTAAAAGAAATTCGTGAAAACCAGAATTTCTCTGCTCCAAAACTGAATGACAAGCTTAGAGGAACTCTATGCAACAATGTACGCAACAATCTGTAAAGCACTACGATTAAACAACTTTCATGGCCGAGTAGAAAGAAAAATACTTCTTGTTTATAAAATAAAGCGACTATTGTTCTCTAATCAACACATAAGCAAAGGTTTCGACTATTGGAAGTCCGTAATATTAAGCGATGAAAGATTTTGGGTCTGATGGACGGCGCATGGGTTGGAGTAAGCAAAATGAACCCCTTAATATAAAAAACCCCAAGGCAACAGTAAAACATAGAGGAGGTTCTATTATGGTATGGAGCTATATTTCACCCATCTGAGTTGGAAATCTAGTCTTAATAGATGGATTTATGGACAGACATGTGAATCTGTTAAACTTTCTGCTTGAACTTTCACCGGCTAAAAGATGCTGCTGCTACATTTTAAGGGGCACTGCTGCTGACAAGCCGCTTATTGAGTCGATTTGAGACAGCACAAAGTTCAAAGCTTCCTTTGTCATCCTAAATTTTTTCTGAAACTTTCAAGCATTCACGTACATACTTATAAGCAATTTAGTTATTCAATATAACTTTATTTCTGTGTTCTACTACAAGGTAAAAAAAATATATTAAATTTTTGAACAAATTTCGAATTGACCGCAATCAAATGCCGCAATCCGCTTTTCGCTACGTCACGAACTTTTTTCGATACGAAACCTAATTCGCACACGAATGAGACGATTTGCTCCAGGTTGATGTTTACGAATTAACAAGTACATAAAAATATGTACGCCACGCTTTTTTCCCATCCCTTCTCACCAATAAACTTTGACTTTCTGTAAGAAAACTTTCATAGTGTGAACCTAGACTATTTGAGAGGGTTGTATTACAGTCTAGCTATTATAGGTATATTGCGATAAATTTACTCTATAATGTCCCTAATGAAAGTAAAACCTGACTACATATGTATGTATATAAAATTAATGATTCTTTTTTTCCATTTTAAATGAATAATTGTTAGCTATTGAATTATTTTATATCAATATGCTGTAAAACCAATATCAAATTGCGCTTATCAGTTTTTTGTAGTTTTGAATGTTTTTTATAACTGGTTACTTTACTTCTGTAGTTTTTAGAAGTTTGAAAGAATTTGTACTTTGGGGATTATATTTTTACTTTAAGATTTTTATTTATAATAACAAGGGCAAGTTTTCTAAGCTTTTTGCTTAAAAAATAACTTTTTGGCTATTTTTTTACAAGAGCAACTCTTAGAACCAGGAAACCTATGGTAGTTTTTTTAAATAATTGAACTTAAAATCGTTCGATTTCAATTCCACTTCATTTCAATTTCTAGAACATACCCGTTTAATAATAATGCTTTATATAGGAACAACCGCTTATAATTTAACAATAAAATGAAGGTTACACGTTAAAGTTTTGCATTTAATCTTCAGCATACTCACACTTATAAAACTTGATACGAAATTGCTTCTAAATGCTCTTTTTTGTTGCGTTTAAATTTTCAGTCAAAAAAAGCTGATTATAATTCTTAACTTGAGGGTAAAACTACTTATGTTTACTCGGACAGATAACAAATTATCGCTTGTTTATCTGAACTAGCTCCCAAAAGAAAATCAAAACAAATACAAAAAAAAAAAAATTAAAAGTTAAATTATGTGAAGTATTCCTGGAAAATATTGAAGGAATAAGGCTATTATTACTTCACATTATTTAACTTTTAATTTTAATTCTGTTTTGCATTAGTTTTGTTTTTCTTTTGGGAGCTAGTTCAGATAAACAAGCGATAATTTGTTATCAAAATTAGAGTTGATAGTAAATTTTTCTGTCCATGTGAACATAAGTAGTTTTACACTTGGCGTATTTTACGTTAGGATCATTACCTCGGTGAGCTCTGAGTTTTAACAAGACAAAGCTACGCGCCATATAGCGCGTGAAACAATTACCTAGTTGAGAAATGATTTTGGTGAGCACTTAATTTTACGTTTTGCTGCAGTAAATTGACCTTCTATATCGTGCGATATCACACCTTTGGACTATTTTTTCTGTAGATATGTAAAGTCTGAGGTCTTCAGGAAAAAAACAGCTACGATTGACGCTTTAGAAGCCAACATTAATCGTGTCGTTCGCGAGATACCAGTCGCTGTGCTCGAACGAGATGCCCAAAATTGGACTTTCCGCATAGATCACCTCAGAAGAAGTCTTGGCCAACATTTACATGTTATCATTTTTAAAGAATATATGCCATAAATTGTTCTTTTAACGAATAATAAAAATTTTAAGTTCACTTTAATTTTTTTTACATTATTAATCAAACCTCACGATGAATCACCCGATATAAATAAATACCATCCACTTTTTTCGGATGACTTACATTGGTATCGAAGCTATTTGTACCAAATTTTGTAATTTTTACTGATCTATGTTGTGCATTGATTATTAAGAGGTCTCACCTAATTTGGAAACTTTGGCTTTTGCCGTTTTCATGATACATATACAGAAATATATGACTTTGTTTCGGAAGTGTCACGCTCAGTTCTTCAATCTCCTCCATTTTTTTTAAAGGCTGTGTGTTGATAACCAAGATACTTGTCCCTAATTTAGAAACTTTAGTTCTTGCCATTCTCCAGTTATAAAAAAAAACACAACAGCAAAGGATTTATGGGTAAAATTAGAGGCAGCCTTGGTCTCAGTCTCATACCTTAGTAATTTATGGACCGATCTGGCATAATTTCAATAGCAAACTTTAACGGATTATATGTGACATAAATATAGAGCAGCCTAGTCCCCATCATTTGTGTGGTCTTCGGAAAACATCGTTAAAGCAACTTCTGTTCTTATAAGAACCCAGAATATATAGGGTCTAAGATCAATATTATGGAAATTACAAACGGAATGACAAATTTATTATAGCCGAACGAAGTTAATTAACAGAGGAATTTGACCACAGTGTACCTAGTAATCTGTGAAAAAATATTAAAAGGTTTTCTATGATTGTTAAATACAATCAATCCTTTTCCTGTTTTGAATTTCCAGATACACAACATTCCTCCTGATACATACATATGTGAATGTGGTCCGAAATATATCGCATAGACATAATGAAAAAACATCACCCTGTAAGATTTTATTATTTTAATAGGTACATAATTTTATAAAACCAATGGTAAATCATTAACACAATTTTTTACGAAGAAGAATTTAAAATTTATTTTACGTAGGTAAACATTACGTCGCATTGCCAAGACATAACAGAAAAATAAATCATTTCTTAAAGTAACCTGCACGGCACATAAATAACAATAGAACAAAAAGAAGAACTGTAGCAAAATATGAAGGCGAGTATAACAACAAAAAAAAAAAAAAATAAAACAAACTGAACAAATCAAACTCAACACAAGCGAATTATGTACATACATACATATGTATGTACCAGGGATGACAGAGTACAATTCAATTTTATAAAATTTTACTTTTTTTTAAACTAAATTTTACCAAACCTGATTTGTTAAATAATAGGTGGGTTCGAGTACTTTTAAAGTAAAATGCAGTAAGTGAGTTAATACTGAGTGAACTGGAAAATCATTTTCAATAAAAATTCGCAAAATTTAGGAAACAGCTGATGCCAAATAAATGAAGAGTTGAAAAATTTTTACACTTATGACTACTTAGCTCGTTTCCTTATCTTTACAATTTAAAATACTTTTCATAACACTTGAGTAAAATACAAACAAATTAATTTATGTAATCTTTTATATTTGTTTGTTTTTGACTTTTTTTTTGGATTTGCTAATTTGTGTCCGGTTAAATTTTCCAAAAGTATATTAGGTGTGTTCATTTACTTTACTAGCAGAAACTTGCAAATAGAAAGTAAGTAGGAATTTAAAGAAATTGCTCCCAAAAATACTAAAAAGTAAATGAACACTTTGCCAGCCAAAATTTGCAAGTTAAAGTAGTGACGAATATACAGGAATATTTGAGTACCCATTAATTATTCTAAGACTTGGGAAAATGTTATACATTACGGTAAAAATAATGTGATTTTGTTAATATATATTTGTTTATGGAGAATAAAATGAATCATGAATTGGATATATTTTTATTTAGGAGGTGAAAGAAGAATTTGGGTTTTCATCAATAATAAAAGATAAAAAACCCTTTGTTAACAATAAAACAATAAGGCAAAACAAAATATTTAATGTAACAATCTATGTATGTATAACCTATGTATATAGGTATATAAAATTTCAACGTTACGGACTGACTGACAGATTCATCTTCGCACAGCCTTAACGCTGTGAGTTATAAGGTTGAAATTTGAACCGGATGCTGGTCTCTCGCTAAATCGATCCACTAAAAATCGAAAGTGCATTGCGACCCGAAAGAAACTATTTTCATGTGTAAATGAAATTAATTTTTGGAAATTCGAATATTTACGGGATAAATAACGTAAAAACGAGTAAATGCGCTAACCTCATAACTCCTACACTAACTGTGGATTCATCCATGCGTTCCGAAGAATAATTTTTTTATTGAGAGTGTTTTTTAGAAAGATTCACCTATTTCAAAAATTTGCCCGGAAAAACAAAGCTACCACCATATGGTTTACAGATGCAAACAAATGTCTTTGTTTTACTTTTTCGTTCTACAAGTGGTACCTTTTTAATTTGCTTTAATAGATATTCGAAACATAAAATTATAGGTGCAGGGTCCTGAGTGAATGAGAACTTAAACCGTTGGTAATTTTTTTTAAAACTTAGAAACATAAACTTTTGCATTTAAATATGTAAACAATGAGAATATCTCAAATTATTTTATAATTAATAAGAAACTAGTATTGTGATTATTTTATTGAACTGTTAATGGTTTTTAATCCAAATTAAGATATTTTTAATTATTGAATTTAATTTTCATTAAATTATTTTTATGAAGACAGGAATTTTACAACATGAAATTAATTAAAAATTTTTTATAATGAAAAATTATCAATAAAAAAATTTTAATTAATTTCATGTTGTAAAATTCCTGTCTTCATAAAAATAATTTAATGAAAATTAAATTCAATGAACTTAAGCCTAATTAAAAATATCTAAATTTGGATTAAAAACCATTAACAGTTCAATAAAATAACCACAATACTAATTATTGTTAACAGCTAAGGCACGAGCTATGTTTACATTTGTCCTTCAAGTTGTGCTGAAAAAGGTCAACAAGAAAAAAAGAAAGACAAAAACATCAAAAATAAAAAAAAAATGTACTTTGGACTTCAAGAAAAATTCTTGACAAAAAGTACGAAAAAACAGAAGTTAGGAAGAACATGTAAATCAATTAAAATAGATAATCATTCATTCAAAAAGCAAATTTCGATCTACCAAAGTGAAATACCTTTTGGTTTAAGGATTGATGTTTGACTATTGACGTCGCCCAGCCTCAATAGCCGAGTGAGTAAAACGGCAAACCCCACCGACGAGATTGTGTGGTTACAATCGAAACTAGTCTGGGCAACCTGTCCGTGAACGCCTGGGTTCAAATCTCAGCGCAGTCAAGAATGAAAAATTATCAATAAAAAAATATTAATTAATTTCATGTTGTAAAATTCATGTCTTCATAAAAATAATTTAATGAAAATTAAATTCAATGAACTTAAGCCTAATTAAAAATATCTAAATTTGGATTAAAAAATTAATAAGAAACTTTAATTTTGTAAATAATTTAATTTGCAAACAAATTGTTTAACTAATGGGGTATTATACTGCAATAGTGTTAAGTATCGGTTATCGAGGTAATCATTGTACTCACAGTACTAATAACACCTCATCGGTTAAAAGCAAAACAAAATACATAAGGAATATTTTTTAGCAAGTTCGTTATTTTATTTACCAATAAAAATATCGAAATATCTGTCCTAAGTTAAACAAAAGTAGTTTTAAAAATCAACATTAGCTTATAAATTTTGCAAAATATCATTATTTAAAACTTCTTTTAGAAAAGTTTGTTTTGTAAAAAAAACATGAAAAAGCTGTTTCAAAAATTCTTGCAAGTAAAAATTTTACCAGTACAAATTTGCAAGAATTTTTTTGTCTCTCAATTTTTTCTTTCTTTTGACGCTCTCAACTTTCAAATTTTTGGTTTAATGAACACTTTCCAGTAAAAATTGTTACAAATTCGTAACAATTTTTAGTAAATGAACACAGGTATTAATACTTTTTTTTTTTTTTGCTATTTATTACTTAAAAACACAAGTGCAGTACTAAACACCCAAATACTTTACAATTTAACAACTCCAAAACATTAAAGCAACAAAAAAGGGTTTAAAAGTTGGTATGGAGCCATATAAATGCTTTAAAAACAAGTTTAATTGATTTCTATTTATTCACTTTAAGTTTTGTTTCAGTTTTATTTCAACTGTTTATTTTTTAAATAATTTTTCCAGAATTTGTATGCTTTTTGTTGTTGACATTTGCTTGTTTACCTGTTGAATCATATGTTTTTTTTATTTTACTGTCCCTTTACGGTCTTAATTTGTGTTCTCATTTATTAGGCTAATTATTTAGAATATATATATTTACCTGTACTTGGAGAACTTAATTTTGCACTATAACAGTCAGATGGTTGCGAAGAAACGACACTATTATTTGTTTCTGCATTTGGAGACGGGCAGTACACAGATTTCAAAGAAGTCTCTTGGAGATCGTACATATGGAAAAACAACAATTGGTAATCAAAAATTATTTTCGGGAATACAAAACTTATTATTAATAAGATTTCTCTATGACGTGCTAAATTTCCAATTTTTATTTTTGATAAAGACACTGAAATTTATTGTTAAGTGAAAGCTAGTTTCTATGCGCATTTCGAAAAGCTAAAAATATTATACAAATAAGGCTTTGAGGTGAATAAAAATTTTAAACACTCAGGTCTTACTTGTGTGACAATATCAAAGCTTCAACAAAGCAACAACAATAAGCATTGAGTTTATCTTTTCTTACATTCCCCTACAATTGGCTGGTTTTTTCCAACTCGAATTGTAGTTGTAATAGGGTAAAAAGAAAAAACAAAATAAAATAAAAGCTAATTGCTTGATAAAGCAACTTGCCAGTTCAGTTTTTTTGCCGGGCACATGCAAATTAATATTAAAAATTATATTCGAAAATAAAAAATTTAATATTAATAAGAGTTTTCTATGCGTATTTCGCTGGTTGGTGCCAATTTCTTGTCATTTGCTGAAAATACTAAAAGAACTGTAAAGGTTTCTTTTTCATTTTCTTTTTGAATAGAATAGATATTCCGATAGCCTTTTTGTGCGAAAACTTTGCTGGTTTTAGGGCGCATACTGAATCTTATGAAAGGAGCTTCCGACACACGTCCGCTGAGCCTATCCTGAATTGTTGAATGCAGAACATCACATTTTAAGGGTTTGTACTACTGTCTATGCTTAGGTTACTAGTACCCCAGAAACTTGAAATAAATATATGTATGTACAAGCGAACAGTGCTTTGTCCTTATATAATGAATCGGCAAAACTAGAGTTGTTATCATAGAAAGATGAAATTGCATATCCTCTTCTTAAAGACTTAATAACCTACATATCTGCAAAAATTTCAAAATTGAGTTTTTTATAGATTTTTTTCCGTATATCATAACACAAATGTGTGCAAAATTTTGAACCTGTAATATTACAAATGACCAAGTGATTACCAAATAACCTATCAGCAAGTGTACAATAACCTAAAATGACCTAAGTAACTATTTGACATTTGATTTGTTATTCTTTGTGTTTTATTAAATTTTATTTATTGTTAAAAGTGAAAAGAAAATAAAAAAGTGTTAAAAAGCCACAAAATGTGTTCCATAATCGAAAATAGTTTTGAGGAAAACGTGAAAGTTCCTGAAAAGGTCAACAAAAAAGAAGAAAGTAAGGAAAATCGTATGCACGGTAAAGGATATTAAAGTTATTCAAAAGGCAATGTGAAAGGGCTTCGAATAGACATTGTTCTATTTTTTTCCGAAATATTTGAACGTTTTTGGCCGACGTCATGGGACCAGAAGAAAATGTATGTAACCAGTAGTATTGAAGTTTTCGCTAAAAAGAGAACTTGTGTAGAAAATTCCCGAAGCACAAACTCAAAGGCATTTTTTTATATAATAAAACAATGCGCTATCAAATGTGCCTTAATATGTTTTTGTCAACCCTCGGAATTTCGGATACTATGGCAAGTGGTTGGATTAATTCCTGTGAACTTCATAACACTCATTTGGGTCCCGAAAATAACAAAATCTGCAAAGCTGAAAACCAAAAGAATACAAAAAGAAGGCAAGGAGTATGAGGTTCGTTTAAATTATTTAAATAAATGTTTGGAAGGCGTCCCAAAATTAGAATCGCATTATCGACCCTTACGCACTAAAAAAAGAAAAAAAAAACCATCAAAATCATGATAAAAGTTTAATTTTGTTGCATAGTGTAATTTAAACAAACATTAAGTACTTTTTCTTGCTTAAGCCAGTAAAAGACACTATAACTGTAATTATTTAATGTATATAATAATCATATAGGTATATAAAGAAATTGTTATTTATTCATACTAATAGTACTGCTGATAGGTTATTTGGTTTTTACAATTTTTACAATTCCAAATAACCTAAGTGACATAACATAAGCTGTGTTTAGAAATACAAAATTTTCTCAACCGATATATGCATATTTCTGGTTTCATTTTAATCAAAATATGTAATTTTTTTTGTTTAATATTGTAAATATTTCCAATTTATTAACGTTTTTTCCCTCTCCTGTAAACTTTTGAAAACTGTAGATAGGTTATTTCGTCTTTAAGGTGACGATATACTGATACTTAATTTCTAAGTTTAGAAGAATTTTAAATTTGAAAAAACCGGTGCAAGGATATGCCTACATCCCATACATCCTTAAATAAAAAATTACATTTTAAGCACCAGTTGTAATCAGATTGTAGCAAAAGTTACCGAGTTACCGTCTGCCTGTAAAGTTTTACATGCTAGCGCTGTGATACATTTTGTTGCATTCGGTGCATCTCCCATATGTATATCATTTTTTTCAAGAGCTAAATCTAAGCTGCATTTATGATTAGAATGGACTAAATATTAATAATATTCTCTTAAATAATGCGTCTTGGCGCTGCAGTAAAACTTGTTAAATTCGATTTAAGCCCATTATCATTGCCCATCTATCGTTTTTTTATACATATTTTGGCTGATGAGCCTTAGCTCTATTGTAAATTTTGTTTTAATTAGTACAAGGACATATGTAGGTATGTACATATATAAGTACAAACCTACATAGGTATCTACCTTTTGTACCTATGCCATTTTCTCAAAAACGAAATTTTGACGTTAAAAGTTTCATAAAATATCTTAGCTGATAAAAATGTACCTTCTTTGTCATCCCTGATATCTCCACAAAAATTATTAATAAAATCCAAAAAATTATTAATGTACACGCGTATGTGTAGATATAAGAGCAAAACATAAAAATTAATAAAAAAAACCAGAACAGTTGAACAAAACAACAGTTGTTGTTGCTTTTGTCGTCGTTGAATTTTTCTACAATAAGTTCAAAGTACGACGAAGTGGCGTGATTTTGTGCTTCTTCTTCATTATTTGTTGCAGTCGGTTTGAAAAATAATTGTTGTTTTTCATGATAATGATTACACTTGTTATAAATTGCTGGTGCTATTTAAGTTGTTGTTGTTATTATGGCTATTGTCATAACCATGGTACTACTACACAAGGTAAACTTGTTGCTTCAACAAGTACAACAAGACGAAACAAAAGGCAATTTGTTTTTGTATTTTCTACCGAGACGTCAAAAAAAAGAGCAACACTGTGCCTTCAGCAACACTAAAAAAACACAAATTGAAAAAAAAGCCAAACACGTGAAAGAAAAAAATGGCGCGCACTAACAATGCAAGCAAACATGAAAAATGTAAACAAACGTGAAAATTGATTGACATTTGGGGTTTAGCTGGGGTAAACAGATGACAAACATCTGCGCCAACGAGTCTACCTTGTGTAGTTGTACCATGTCCAGTACAATCTAGTTGTAATTGATATTTTTGTCGTATTCATATGTAGTATTTCAATTTAAAAAATCTTCATTAGTAGATACATACATACATATATTCCATTAATTTCTCGATTATTTTAGACAGATGGTAGGTATTTAGATTTCGGAATTCTATTGATTTTTTTGTGATGCTTTAAACATATTCGAGACTGCAGGCTACCAGCTTCAATATGGGCATTTCCATGATAATGTTAACCACGACTACAAAATAAAAAAACCCTGAAACTTTTTTCAAATATGTATGTTAGAAAGTAAAAAACCACTCAAACTTTGATATGCAAAGGATTTTATAGCCTTTTTAAATTTTTAAAGAGCAAAAAATTCAAGTTAAAACTGACTATCTCTTTGATTTATTTTTAGTAACTGCAATCAAAAATTTTCACTTTTCTGACGACTAAATGCAGATGCTCGTAACATTGGAATTATACTTTAAAATTAATGTTGTAAATATATATGTACCTAGTTCGATTAGCGGTATATTTTTTGGTTTGTTTTTGTTTAATAAAATAAAAGTTCAAAGCAAGCAATATGTTGCAAAAAATATTGATCGGATTTTTTTAAATTGGTAAAATACCTATAAAATTTATGAGCAATTAAAGGTCGTCACGAACAATATTGTATGTACTATAAAAGCAACTAAATGTATCATCTTATTATGTTGCTATTTCGTTAACATTTTGTCCAAACTTAATTTATTGCAATCTAAATCATCTAACCAAATATTATTGGAATCTGTACATATTTCACACTAGCACCATACAAATACTACTCCCGAAAAAGCTTTCAATGCCATAAGTTCGTTATAAATCTTAGTATTGACATACAAATTGGCGACAATAATTTTTACGATCGAAACAACACGTTTAAAAATTATAAACCAATGATATTAAAATGATAACAAAGTGTTGTTAATATTTCGACAACATTGGTACAAAATATGTTAAAAATTACATTTTTGTCATTGTTCGCAGATTATCGAAATAAAAAAGTGCAAATTTTTATAAATAAATAAAATAATAAAAAATAAAATAAAAAAAATAAAACGGAGTGTGAAAAAATATAATAAACTGTAACGTTCACATTTTGTTGCTACGGAAGGGATTTTCTTTTTGAAAAAAACATCAATTTTGACCTTAAAAAATCGACGACGACGATTAGGAATTGAAAACTCCTTGTATCTATATATGTATGTGGAAGTTATTTAGGATTATTTAAAAGGTGAGTAAAAATATATTAATATGGAATGTGTAGTTAATTTTAAAATTCCTTTATTTAAGATGCTAATGTGACATACAGAAGCTTGCCGTTTATAAACAATGCAGATGTGAAGGAAGCTGTACCAAACTGAGGTCTCCGCTATGAACTCAAAGAAAAGCTCTTTTCATGATTGCAATTTAGTTTTATTAAAAAATTATTTGCACTCTTTGTTTTGTTGTTTAAAAATTTAAATAAATAAATATATTTCATTTTTTTTTTTTGCTTGAGTTTAGAATGTATGATGCTTTACTGCACGCAGAACAATGTGTTGTCGAATTGATAACTGAATGTTGTCAAATATGAAAACAGCTTGTTGTCAAAATTACACCATTATGGTAAAAATATATTAATATTTTGTTGTCAGAATTAGACCAAATGGTGGCAATATGACAACGAGGTGGTAAAAAAAAATGTTGCTACCATTCAACATATGTAGTTGGATCAATTTTGGTATTTTTATATTTTTCCCTCTGTGTACTTGTCATGACAAAATGTTGTGCTGTTAGGTCGAAATTTAACCATAGGTCCCATATAAACTCCCTTTTCTTAAATTGGTAAGTGGCAAACAAATGTCATTTAAATGAAGATATTTAAATAATAATCGGCACAAATTACTTTTATATAATTCTTAGCATCATAGTACATTTCAGTTTTGGCGACAATGAGTGGCTAAGTGTCGAAAATAGTGTTAGCTCTCAAAAAATATTTTTTAATTATTATGGTGTAGGGTATCATATGGTCGGGCTTAACGGATTATACTTTCTTACTTGTTTGTTTTAAGTTTTTGTATACATATATTTACTAAAAGTATATTTCACACCTTGTTAATACCATAAGAGAAAAATCACGTACGATATGTCACGAACGATATTACATTTTGTTCATTGTAAAACCACCAAAAGGTTTTTTTTTCAATTAGGGATTAAAAAGTAAAAATATGTGGATTAATGAAAAAATTAAAAACTGCTTGATATTTTGGACAACAAGGTTCCGAATGTGATAATTATTTTTTTCATATATAGTACCCTCTTAATGAAGCATAATGATACAAGTTGCTTCCAGTTATACTATTTGTGCAAAATCTCTATCGCTATGAAGGCTTACAAATGTCACGAACGATGGCATGGAAATTCCCATATGTCAAAAATAGAATACATGTGTGTATATGAAAATGATTATTTTCACGACGCCATGGCTACTTGGCTGCAGGTTGTTGTCTATGCTGATTTTGTCGTTGTAGTCAAATTAAACAAATTTCTATTTCAGAAAAAGTGTTGCTAATATAATAAAAAATAAAAGAATTAGTGCTTCAAATATTTTTTTTGTCAAACAGTAAAGAACCGGATTTAAACAAGAATAAAACGTTGGCTCAACATAAAATTGATATTTTTATAACTTTTTAGTATCCTTAAAAGTAGTTCTAGAGAAAGATGTTTTTCGCGCTTAGTTTGGAAGTTAAAGGTCGTAAAAGTTAGGTATAAACTGAATCTTAAAACATGGGAATCATTCGAAAATGTTTCAAAGTGCGTTTCACATGGGGTCTAAGGCGTGCCGATTTACTACCCCTTAAGTCAGTTTCAAATATTCATACTTCTTGACTGACTGTTAAACAAAAAAAATTGGCTTTATCTATAAATTATGCCGATATAACTTTAATTATTTAACCCGTATATACTATAGAGAACACTTTTAGCGTTCACAATTTTTCTGCATTAAGGACTTTCAGCCTTGCGAAACACTTATCTATTATCTACATATAACAATAATTAAATATTTAGCCAGTAAATAAGTTATGACCACAAGTACATAAATTATTACCATATACCATATTTTTACTCAAACTTATAAATTAATTCAGTAATTTTCCAATATATAATTATTAATTTTTTTTATAAAATGTATTATAAAAAGTATTTACTAGTATATTTGTATAGGGTTATGACCGTACATTCTACAAAAAGATATCTGCTCTCGCATTCGAAACTAAGTTATCTTTACCTATTTCAAGGTTTATTTGGCCTAGGTGTTTTAAAATGACACTGTTTTTATACTTCAATTAAATGAAAGTTCTCATATTTAAATTAGCTGAATGGAATAACATATGTATATTAATTTTATATATGTAATTCAATAATTAGGGGCAAAAAAAGGCATTCGATATCGATCGAAATTACAATGAAATTTTATGTGTAGTTTATAGAACACGAGCGCCTTACTCGTCCGTTCAAATAACATTTAAAACAAAAACAAATTTCGAAATTTTGTTTTTATTTTTAATGAAAGTTGAACGGACGAGTAAGGCGCTCGTGTTCTATAAACACCACATTAATGAAATATTCGATCGATATTGAATGCCGTAATTTGCCCTCTGTTGTTTTTGTACATGAATTGAATTTAACCTTTAAAATTTTATTTGAAAATAACTACTCATATTAATTTTTAAAAATCTTAATGTTATTAAATTGAAATTGATTAAAAATATTAAATTTTTGTCAAAGCTTTATAACATACATACATATTCGAAAAAATTTTTTTTTTGTAGGGAACATTTTTCAACGTGTAGGGAAAAATCGGATTTTTTTGAAAAATTTACTGGCAATATGTTATAACTGTTTTAATATTAAACTAAAGGCCGCGTTAGCCGACCGTAAATGTAGAAATGTAAATGTAATGTAAACAGCTGATCGTTTCTGTTATATGGAAAGCAATACAAATGCTTAACTGACTGTAATGTCACTTAAGCATAACGTGCTAACCTGTGGAAAATAGAATTTCATTACGAGGTTACCTGACAGTTGTAGATAGTGATGGGCTGCTTGTATATAAAATGAATTGCGGGTAAATTCACTCTTTTTCTTTGTTACTTTTTTCAGTAATAAATCTGTGGACTTTTGACAAAATAACTTACAATACATACATATTATCATTTATACAAATATATGTTTAGATGTATTTATAAAATAAAAAAATGCATATGTATACACAAACAATAAAAACTCTGGTTTTTAGTGGTATCAAAATCTAGTTTTGTGTATGCACTTTTTCAAAATAATATAAGCAAACGTGTATATATATGTATGCTATAATACATATTTGTTTATTGTAAATGTATAATATACATAAATAACAAATTTTTAATTATTTATATATTTATACGTACAATAAATACATTTTTAATACCATTTAAATCACTTGGTACTTTTCCTGCAAAGCGGTCACCATTTGAACATTTTAAATTCCCAACACTGTGTGTGTTGTTTTATTTATACAAAATGTTTTTTGTTCATGTTTTTGAAAAGCAGAAGACACGTTCTTACATGTTCTATAAGTGTACAAACAAGCTTACAGTACTTTACGGTACGTTACATTGCATTTCATTACATTTACATTTCCCTTTCTAGGGAAATTATTTTGAAAATTATTATGAAGGTGTTTATTGCTTGGCAAAGAAACTAGCCTTTTTGATTTTTTAGGTTTATGTATATAATATATATATTTTAGTGTTGCCAACTAAGTGGCTTGAATCAAGGTCTATCCAATTGGTTAGGCATTGGCTTGAATATCATAGCTAAATTAAGTAATAATTTTATACTCTATTATTCGGTTAGTCACATAAATCCAACAATCCGATTCTCACCACAATAATTATGGACAACCACCATGGTGAGAACAACGATATAATTCCCACAGTTATTTTAATAAACAACAGCAACACCAACTACCAATAAAGGCCGTGTCAGATACAACTTTGCCGCTTTGCGTGACGTTTCTACCTTCGGCAGAAAAACGCAAAGCAAAAGGTGTATGACACAATGAAAACTTTGACAACACTCACGCATTATTTGTTTACTTAAAAAAGCGGTTGGTAGTTTGTACATTTAATTATTTGTTATAAAAATAAAAGTTAAAAATTTAATTGGACGGTTTTTTGGAATTGAATTTGGCAAAAAAATTAAAAAACAAAAGAAAATTATACTAGCCAATTGTCAAAGCGCGCAAAAAGATGAGAGTTGGCTAACTTTTAGCTTCGCTCCGCTTTGAAAGTACGTTATGTGACATGTTTCGTATAAGTATGTATGTTTTATCTTAGATGTCAAAGCGAATCGGTAACGCAACGCGAAGCAAAAGTTTTATCTGACATGGCCTTAAGTGTTAAGTAGTTCAATGGATGTTCGACCGAATAGAGTGATGTTATACGTACGGAAAATCCCTATTCGTAGGGATTTTCTTTAAAAAAATGGACGTAGGAAAAAGGACAGATTTTTTGAATTCATTTAAATTTAGGGACTTTTTAAAATTTGGGAAACTGTAAATATTTGGCAATCATTTTCGATTTCTGATATTACAAATTGTTCAATTTCTTTGAGTGATCGCCAGGGTTACCGTTTCAAGTTTTGGAAAAGGGGCACAAAAACCGAATTTTTACCGATTTCAAATAAATAAAAGGGGTTGTATTCAATATTGCAATTGTTAGCCATGTTCGCGATAGAAACGATTTTTTCCTGTAAGTTTTCTGATTCTTTAAAGCTTTTAAGATTTTTAATAAATATTAGGCTTTGTCATTATACCACCGTTACCAAATTTTTGAAAATTTCCGCGAATTTAGCAATTTTTTACCGAATTTTTGTCATTCCTTAGATTTAGGGATTTTAATTAATTTTATGGCTTGTTTAAAATATAACAAAATTTTCGCTTTTCCGAATTTTTCAATTTTTGCATAGTTTTGTTGCTTTTTAAGGCAATCGTCGACGTTATAAAAATAGCCGCGTTATAAAAATATCGAAGTCATATATTTTACAAGGCAATAACGGTGACTTAAGTCATTTGTAAGTGTGAATTTGTTTAAATAAATTTTTAGAGAGCAACCCTTTTTTAGAAACGAACATCAAATGGCATTTTTTAAATAAAATGTCACATTTTTTGTGGAGAAAAGAAAAAAACATAAATTATTCAAAAAATAAAAAATATACATAAAAAATAACAAATGTATGTATATGAGTTATGTTTGCTATTACGGAAATTGAAGTTTATTTTGTACTTTACTATCGAAAACCGAATTTAGAAGTCGTAGAAAATGTTTTAACACAAACTTTTTACGAAAACTAACTACTTTTTAGGAATATGCGTTCTATATTTTGTTATTAAATCTTCACTTGAATTCCATTCCTTCATCTCCACTTCAAACAAATTAAGATTATCTTCTTACAAATAAAGTTTAGTAAAAATCAATCTAATTTTTTTTAACTAAAGTTAAAGTTTGATCTTGAAATTACTGATCACGTTTTTTTTTTGATTTTTTCTACAAATATTTGTTAGGTCTGAACATACATGTGTACCTTTAGTCATAAAATTGTATCTTGTGAGGAAATCACCAGTCAAAACTAATACGGACGAACACATAATTTTTCTAGTATCCCAACAAAATACGTACATATTTTTGTTTGTTTCGCTTTTTTTAACCAATATACTATATGTCAATTAAAGTGAATATTACTTGTATTTAGAAGTCACACTTATGGTATACTTAATTTTGAAAAAAAAAAAAATAAAGCTGGTAGCCGCAGGGGGGGAAATACCTCCCATAGGATGCATATATTAAATATCGCATATGTTAAGATCCGCTGCACCCATTTCTTGAAGATTTTGCAGTTAGAAATTTAAGTATGATAGCTGCAGGGGAAGTGCCTTCCCCCTCATAGGACGCCAATGTTTAATATCGCATATCTTAAGAACTGTTCTATTGAGAATGTTCAAACTTGGTAGGAGTCACTCTTATTGAAAAGTGCACCTTTAAAAATATAAATAAAGGGGGTAGGCGCAGGGGGAGTCATACCTCCCATAGGAAGCATATATTTTATATCGCGTCACTGAAGAAATATTACATAAATTCCAAAATAAAAATGGGCGGGGTAGAATAAGGAGGAGCAATACCCTCCATAGGACGAAAATATTAAATATTTCATATCTGAAGACAAAAGTCTTCAAGCTTTGAAGGACCCACTCTTATGGTAAATTACACCTTTCAAAATAAAAATATAACATATAAATGAAAAAGCGTATGTTTGTTTGTTCTCTACAGATTCCTAGACTACTGAGCCGATTTTCCTGAAAGTTTCATAGTAATTTCCTGATTACCCGGCGCTTAACATAGGCTATTAATATATTTTAATTTTTAAGTAGGCGAGGCACCAACCATACAATAAAAATATGAATAACCTTATATCTGGAGGACGGTTACAGTAAGAGTTTTCCAATATGAAAGAAATAACTTCGTTATCAATACACGACATCTGCCAAAAAGGCGGCTAGATAAGACAAGCGGGCGTGGCACCTCCCATACAATGGCAATAAAGATTTCTACGCTTTTGGAGTACTGTAATAGTGAAAGTATTCCAATTTTGTACAAATAGCTGAGATAATAACCCACAACATATTTCAAAAGGTAGGTTCAATGGGAAAAGTAGGCATGGCACCTCCCATACGAAGACACTTGAAATTTCTGTATATCTGTTGAACGGTTACTGTAAAATCATTCAAATTTTGTCCAACATACTTTGCTTTTTAAAAAAATCTTACCAATTTTATTTCGATAAGGGTAGCAAAGCACAACGGGTTAAGCTAGTATGTATATAAAAACAATTAAGAAAGTGTAGTCGGTCAAGCCCGACCACATGATACCCTACACTACAGTATATAAAAACAATTTTTGCTTGTGTGCCCTATTTGGGACCCATGGGCAATCATGGACTCGCCTAAACAAATTTATGTTATGAGGTTAAGGTTCATGTAAAAGTTCTTTGTGCCGAATTTTTTTTTGATATCTTCATCAATATGCGATTTTATATGGGACTTTTGGTTAATTTTGGACATACCGTTAATCCACTAGCACGAAATATTTTAAATTATGGCGGCCACACTCGCTTAAGGAGAAGAGAAGAAGAACACTGCAGCACTCACCCAATCAGAAGAGCGATAAACACCTACAAAATTAGCTATTAAAATCAGTCAAATTTTTTTTAAATCAACAAAAAATGGCTGAGTAATGGTTGTTTACGTAAAAAAAAATTACAAATAAGTAGCGGAATTGCCTTAATTTTGGACATAACGGTAAATCGCAAAAAGTCGAGCTGATTGAAAAAACAAGTGTAGATTTGGATTCAGTGTCCCAAATAACCTTGAGAACAACATTTAGTTCTTTCAAAGGACCAAAATGTACCAAATTTCATCAAATTATCTTTAAAATTGCAACCTGTACTTAGCGCACAGGGTTTACATGGACAGCCAGCCAGTCGGACGGACATCGTTAGATCGACTCATAAAGTGATCTTGAGTCGATCGATATACTTAAAGGTTGGTCTAACACCAAGTTAAAGGAGTTACAAGCATCAGCACAAATGCATAAAACCCTCTGCACTATTGTGCTGTGGGTATAAATAAGGGACGTAACGAATACCGATACCGATATATCGGCGATATTTCAGGTTTGCCGATATATCGTTATCAGCGATATTTTACTGTCTATACGCCGATACTTTTTTTTAGAGTTTTTTTGAAAAAAAAAACAATTTAATTTTCAATGCTTATTTTTTCTAACAACTAAATGATATAAAACATTTTAAAACAGAAAATAAAATCAGAACGGAATATTTAATTGTTTCTTTCAATTCTTTAGCTAAAGGTCCACCCCAAGCGTTCTATAATTTCTTGACATTTTTTCAAGACGCATGCAAATGTGGAAAGTAAACCCACTTAATGCGTTCTATACGTATATGCATTATACGCGTTTGCTGTGCAACTTGTAAATAAAATTTTACACTGAGTCTACTTTTTTGACAGGTGCTTTAATGCATCAACGAATTGAATGCGTAGTGTGGAGCTTTAGCTGTGTTGCTTTGCAACACAGTCGTGAAATGTTCTCTCGCATTTGTAGGACAAAAAATGTACATATTTTTATAATTTTTAGATTTGTATGCTTGTTTTTAATTAGATGTTTGTGAGAATAAAAATAATTTTACTTTGCAGAGGCTACAAAACTGCTACATTGTCTAACGTTATTCTGCTAGTTTACAGTCTTCGAACATTATTAGAAAATATAATAAATGAATAAACTGAGATAGAGAATAGTGCAGAGGCTTAAGAATTGGTGACTTGGGTAGCAATAGTTCTGAATGAAGGACAATTTGCTTCAATCGTATCAAAAAAACGTCTTACTGAGCTACTATGAATACGCATTTTGAAATTGTGAAAGGCACGGTCAGCCCTACACTTAGTAAAAGTTCTGATAAGTTTTAAAAATAGCCTTTGGAGCATTTGTGAACAAATTATAAGAAAATCCGAGGAGGATAAGCCTCTGCCTTAGGTGTATCTAGATGAAATGGGGGGTCAATGGGCCCCCATTGTCGTACCCAAGTCAGGAAATTTGTAAAAAGCTTAGATTTAGGAAGAAAGAAAAAAATAATAAATTCGGGCATCAGGCGAATTTAAAAAAAAAATTTTAGTATTGATACATGCGTAAATAAGTATTTTCTTGAAAAAAAATATTGCAAAAATAAATTGTAGGTTCTTTTGTGGACATTCGAAGGTCAATTTTGAAAATATTCGGCATTCCCTAAAAAGCAGGGGAGCTGCATGAGGCAAAAACTATTTTTATCTCGCCAAAAATTAATTTTGACCCTGAAGGGGTTAAAGTGGTGTGAAATGTGGGAAAAGATAGAGAAGATCGAAATTAATGAAGTTTGGTGAAACATAGTACTTACTGATTGAATGAATTGTACTGCTGTGCCGTTATTAGTGACCTCATGAGGTTGTGAAAATTGAGAGGCTTTTTTATTTGTGAAGTGAGCTGAGAGGCGTTGGTGTGGGTTGGATGTTGCGTGAGGCTTGCATTTTGGAGTGAATGAGTTATCAAGAGCCTGAATAAAGAAGAGCTTAACTATCTAGTGAAGTTTGTATATAACAGAATGACGCTCTTGTACAGAGAATGCTGTTCTCATTAGAGCGTGTATTTTGGGGATCACGTGGTGGTTGTGGATAGGGAGATCGAACGGTTATTATTCGACCGGTTTTAACCGGTTATTTTAGCTTTGCTCAAGTCGGTTATTTTAAAATGACCATTTTTCGAATATCGAATAAACCGGTTATTTTGGTATAATAAACCGGTTATTTTAATAATGTGTAATTTATATACATTTTTCTTACTCTTGTTGTAGATGTACCCGTAATGTAAGTATTTCTTTAATTCTATATTAGGCAAATTTAAACTTTTTATGAACAATGTCAAAAGAAAATGTTACGTAACTAAAGTAAAAAAAAAACATTTGAACACTGTTAATAAAAACCACTTATGAATGTCCTCCAATCAACTCTAAAATGGATTTCGGCCTTCGAGGGATTAAGAAAACGATTGAAATGCGCGATCTGCAGTTGCTTTCTCTTTTAACAATTAAATAAAAAAAAATTATAAAACCCAAAATAAAATAAAAATAAAGTTTTTCATATCAAAAAGCACAGTGCGTTAAACAACAAAACCCACAGTGTTTTTATATCTGAACAAAACCAATAAAAGTCTTGCGTATTTTGAGGAAAATACAACCTTGTCATGATAAGTTGTTATTGTATTTTTGAAAACTGTTCAAACAATAATTAGAACAGGGAAGCATTTTATTCAAAATACTTTAGACTAGTATAAAAGCGTAAAATGGCCTAAAATTTCTTTTATTTTATTTGTGCCTTATTGTTGTTTAATTACCACAATATCCAAAATAATAAGTTGGAAATAGTTCAATCTAGTAACCTGCCAAAGAATTTCATTTTAGAAGAAAAATCCTCCAGCAGGCCGAATACAGCTATACATCAGCCCCTAACTGTCATCTTTATGGTCTTTCTTAGTGATATATTACAAACAACAGCTACTACGTTATCTCTATACAACCCCTATTCAGTCGTGATCTATTAGAGATCTGACAATTTTAGTCCCCAAATAAGATTGAAGTATTTTTTGCTTTAATCTTTTTCGTAACTACAACAACAAAAGGAAGTTTATCTCTAAAGGGCGGGATTCACAATCCTACACATTCGTACGATTCATTCACACGAAAAGCTGACAGAATTCTATCTGACATAAAAAAATGTCTGCAAAATCTGCTGTCAATGCCACATTAAACATTTTCAAGTCGGACAGACTTGTTAAAAAAATCAATCGCTCAATTTCTTTTCTAACCACACTTGATGTCACACTTGATGAACACACGATTTTTTGACAAATCTTACGACTGGCCTTGAGCCAGCGACACACTATCCTGTCCTGTCCGATTTTTAAAATTGTAAGGGCAAAAATTGTTTGCAACTTTTCAAAAATATGGTTGAAGTCTACTGATTCATATAGAGATGACTTAATCACCAACAAATTAAAACTCATTTAAAATAAATTTAGGAGAATATCTCAAATAATAAATTTATTAAATTGCTATAATATTTTATTTGCTCTTGCAAAACGTTTGGCTAGATCAAACATCATTTAATAGTTTTTAAATTATATTATACAATTGTCGTCTAACAAAATAAGATAAGTAAATAAATAGAAATTGTTAAAAATGCGGTTAAAGTTTGATCATTTTACCGGTCTCGTTTTTTTGGATTTTATCGTCAAATATTTGTTAGGTCTGACCATACCTTAAGTCATATCTATGTATTTTGTAGGTTTTTTTATGTATTCGAATTAAAACCGGTTAACCGGTTAGTTTAAAAATGTTTAACCGAAACCCGGTTTATTTAAATTAGCAACTATTCGTAATATTCGAAAACCGGTTATTGAAAAAAGTCGAATAATCGATCTCCCTAGTTGTGGAGTAACTCAAGAAAAAGTTCCTGAACTACTTGAGAGTTTTTTTTATGAGAATTTTAATTTTGTGGATGGATCTTCTTTAGGTGCTGTTGTTGTTCAACTGATGCTGCAGCGGAGGTTAGATAGCTCCAGCTTATTAACATGGGACGAGAATATAAAGCCGGAGTGTGCACTCAAAATTGGTACGTGTGTGTTTAGGTGGTGCGTTTAGTAAATGCATAGTTTGTCATCCAGTGGTTAACAATATTGTCATCGAAAAATAAAAATTAAAAAACAAAAATTATATTATTTTTGTGTTTTCAAAAAAATAAAAGAAGAAAAAAAAAATAAACAACAATTTGATAAATTTGGAATTTTCTAATATTATGTATTAAAAAAAACAAATACATATGTACGGTAACGGCGGAATTGTGGTAAATGTTTTAAGAAATTTATGTTGTTACGTTCTTATGATGTAAGGCATTAAAGAATATTCTTTTAGATATAATCAATTTAATATGTTTATTTCATCAATAGTTTTATTAAGAAAGTCACATGGCCTGGCCGGTCACCTCTATTTTAAAACTATTAACTTTCCATAAATTTTAAAGCAAAAATTTTCTTTGACATTAAATTGAATCAATAAGAAAATCAAACACATATTTTTCTTATTAAATTTATAAAATCAAAATCCTTTAAAAATGTCGATTCTGTTTTACAAAAAAAGCAAATTGATGGAGACACTAAACGCGTGTGGAAATATTATTTAATTTTAATATTTTTAATATTAATTATTTAATACGTCGGAGCTTAAGTACCTACATGTTATTTATTATTGTGAAAACATAATCATTTGATATTTATTTGAAAATTATATTTGTTTGCTCTCGTTTGGCTTTAAACACTTAAATAGCGAAATGTTATTTAAGACATTTTAAAATTCAATTTTCTAAATGTCAATATTGGAAAATATTGGAATTCGCAAGCAAATTTTTTTAAATATGTGCAAACAATATAAACATGAAAAGGGCCTAACAAAGATTTAACGAACATACAATAAAGTAAACACACTTACATCACATAAGAAACATTTAAGTTCTTTTCAATAATCTTTCATATTGTGCATGAAAGAAATATAAATAAAATATACAAACAAAAACCTGCATTAATACGACCCCGTATTTCCTTTCATCATTATAACACAGATGGTCAACATTTTCATTGGTTAAAAGTAGGGACGTACCGAATACTGATACCGATATATCGGCGACAGTTCAGGTTTGCCGATATGTCGGTATCGACGATATTTTACTGTCGCTACACCGATACTTTTTTAGAGTATCTTTTAAAAACAATTTTCAAATAACAGCAGCACATAATATAAAAACAGAATATAAAATGGTTTCTTTTAATTTTTTAGCTGAAGGTCCACACCAAGCGTTCTATTCATTTAATAATTTCGTGGCATTTTTTTCAAGACGCTTGTAAATGTGGAAAGTAAACCCACTTAATGCGTTCTCTACGTATATGCATTGAACGAATCGAACGCGAAGTGTGGGCATCCAGATTTAGCCGTTTGCCTTTCACCATAGTTGTGAAATGTTCTCCCACTGCCTTAATCTTTTATGTATTTGTAACACAAAAACCTACAAATTTTGTTCGTTCTTTATAATGATATTTGTTATTTTGCTGAAAATGTTGGGTTACTTTTAATTGTGTAAAACGCAACGCCAAAAATTATATTGAAAGCAAAAACAAAGCCAAAAATATTTTCTAATTTTTCTACAGAAATTCAAATTTAATTCTTAAATTTCAAACGCTGCATATCTTATGGCGTCGAAAATTTTAAAACGCACTATGAATTTCTGTAGAAACCAACAACAAAATTATGAAATATATTATCAAAGTTGTTTTCGGGAATACAATTATTTATTAAAAGATTTTGTTTGTTGTGCTTAATTCCATTTTTTTAATTATTGATGAAAAATACTGAAATTTATTGTTGGAGGATAAGCTGTTCCTATGCGCATTTCACTGGTTTTGCAAGTGCATGTGCATTAAAGACTGAACTGGCAAATTGTTTTTATTTTGATTTCTTGCGAAAACAATAAAAGCACTTTGTTTTTTTTTTAATATGTTTTTCCTTTACCCACTTACAACTACAATTAATGTTGGGAGCATTCCAAATAATTGTAGCGGGAAATGTAAGAAAAGTTAAACTCATCACTGATTTATTGTTTGGTATTTTGTTTAAGCTTTGATATCGTTGCAAATAAGACTTTTTGAGTGTTTGTAGGTAATTCTCATTCCCTCTGTAGTTTTGTTTGCTGATAGCTTTGGCTTTTCTAAAATTATTTAGGAGAACGTTTCCTGATGATCTAAGCAACCAGTGAAATGCGCATAGGAACAGCTTATCCTCCAACAATAAATTTCAGTATTTTTTTTTATCAATTATTAAAAAAGGGAATTAAGCACAACAAACAAAATCTTTTAATAAATTATGAAATATTTTTGATTTTGTTTTCCTTTAAGGCATATAAGAGAGGCGGATGAGCCTCTGTTCATCCTAAGCTGCGGCTAAAGAAGAATTCGAGATATACCTTAGATCTCCTAATATTTCTAGAGTCGCAGATCCGCTTGACGCAGAAATACTTATGTTTTCAAATGAGTTCTGTCGCTTCTGAGATACTCTGCAAAAGTTGAGAATTCCGTGTGTTTTTAACAAAAATTTTATTAATTTAAATTTTAAATATTTATAATGGCTTATACTGTTCTATTCTATAAAAACATTAAGGTAATTCATGTCAAATGTTGCACCCTTGCGAAAAAGCAAAAGTGCAACTTGTGAGGTGAATACCCTTAAGACATATTTATTTTTTGTTAATAATACCATAAAATCAAATTCGTTGTTTTTTTAAATCATATTAATTTTAAATATGAATAATCTCCTACATTATAATTTTGTATAATAAAAAAAATTATTCTACTTCAGTTTTGTTAATTTTACCCCTAATTGAAATTTAATATTCGTATCGGTATCGGTATCGAAGAGTTTTCTTTTTGATTATCGATATCGTATCTTCAAAAAGGCGTATCGTTACATCCCTAGTTAAAAGGACTAAATTTTCCTGATTCGTTTGTTGCTCTGTTTGGCGTTTAATTGATGACTTTATTTTAGAAACCACACACATGCACATTAAAAATATGAAATACGTTTGTATATGCATACATACATACATGCACAAACATGCTGCATGCACATGAAATTAAATGCATTTTTTCATTTTAGGATCAGCAACTCCCATTTTTTCTTGTATTACTAAAGAAGAAATAAAAATTTAAAACGCCGCTTCTTAAAATAAAGAGACCGTCTACCAATTGTTTGATTTATATTGTTTATTGTATTGAAATATAAGTACTTGAAGCTGAAATATAGAGGTTCTGGCAGAGATAAAATAAGTACAGATAAAAAAATAACTTAATTTAAATGTCATTTACATGATTAAGATGAACCAATTTCAGTTATTTCTTTACTACAAAATAAAAAGTTGTTAAACCAAGCTTAAAGCTGCAAATTAAACTTTTTTGGACCGTTTGTTTAAAGCATCATACACTCAAAAGCAAATAGCTGGGTAACGTAAGGTGTTATAAATTTCAAAAAAACTGAATTCTGTTTAGGATGCTGACAGTTAAGAAAACTGCAGGATTGCTGAAATTTAGTGTCGTGTTTTCATACTTACAACACATTATATGAAAACAAGATAATTTTAGGATTATTATGGAGTAACGAAGGTTTAAAACAATTATGGAATAACGAGTTTCATCAGCCCCGATGTAGGTTTTACAAAAACTTTTGTGCGTTGGCCGGGAATCGAACCCGAATCAACTGCTTGGAAGGCAACTATGCTGACCATTACACCACCAACGCCCGCTGCTTAGTCGCGATTTGAAATACGTCTTTAGGATAATTGTAAGGAAATCTAATGTTTTATTAAAACATATTTGGAAAAGATTTATATGAAAGCCTTTATTCAATACCTGCTATGAACCAAACAAACAATTTTTCGGGAGATGCAACAACTGATGCATGCCAAAAATCTGCATAAAGCCAGGGTCCAACTGTCTTCTACAATATTTGTTTAATATTATTCCTGAGTCCTACGCATAAAAATAATATAACATTTTACGCTATTCGCGGCTCATTGCCGTTATTGCAAAGTAAACAAAAATAGTGTGTGTTTTTAAGCTGCATAAGATCTTTCAATATCGCTAACTATAGTTTGACAGCTGAAAATGTCAAAGTGTGTTGACATTTCTGTTCAGTAATGTATGGCAAGTCATCATTATTCGTTTACCGCTCTATATGATATCTTCATATGTATTATTAACTAATCTTCATAAAAACGAACGTCAGCATAAAAATTGTTTGCGGTTTAGACCTGTATTAAATTATTGACTGACAATCAGAAAGTTTTATGCGTTTCTTTTTAGAACTTTGAATTGGCTTGAGTAAAATATCATGATTCGTAACAGTTTTAGCCGAACAAAAATAATTTTTAGGAGGGTAATTTGTATTGGACCTATGGTAAATTATGGAGCAATCATCCCAAAACCTAAAGAATGATTTCTGGTATTATAAAACCTAAACTAGAATTAATTTCAATACTGCCGTGAATAAGTTTTAGCATTTACAGTGAATTTCAGAAGGTTTCCTAATACGGGATCTAAGGTAAATTATGGACCGTATATTACAAAATTGCATGACATTTTTTATGGTCACATGAAGCTAAGTTAGACAAATTGTACATCAATATCTATATCTGCTACAGTTTTAGGCGATTTTAATTATTTTCCCAAAGTGGGCTTTATATGGGGCCTATGGAAAATTATGGAGGGACCATCACAAAATTTATGAGTGCGATTTCTAGTCGTATAAAACTGTAGAGTATTAAATGTTATTATGATATCATTATTTATTACGGTTTTATGCGTAACTAACTGTTTTCCGAAGTAGGGTTTATATGGGGTCTAGGGTTAGTTATGGACCGATCTTCACGCAATTTAGATTTGCAGTCGTATAAAACGAATTTATGCAAAATTTAATATCATTCCGTGCATTATTCCACCATGTGAGTTTTTGTATCAAATTAATCAATTTTTTAGGGTGGTGGTTCAACATTTTGATTCATAGTTCCGATCCTACCGATGCCGATGTTGCTGGATATCGATCCCAAACTGTTTAGGAAAACTACAAGCAATTTGAGACCAAGTTTGTTCTTTTCTTTTGCATTTTTCAAAAGTGAGGGTGTTTTTAACAGAGGGGCACGGCTTAATCGACTTAGAATTACTCTAGGAGCCAGAATATATATACTTTGTGTAAGTTTCGCACGGAATGACAAACTTAGCATACCTTCATTCACCACTAGTGGTGGTGGAAGGTATAAAAATGCTAGAAATAATACTAAACAATTTTCATGATTTATGTTAAAAATTGATTACCAGTATGAAATTTTATTCGAAACTAAATACAATTTAGTGACTCATATTTTAACGAAATTAAAATAAATGGTCATATTTAAGTAGATGGGTAGATTTTGGTAAAACTGCAGATATCTTTTAATATGTAGCACAGGTAGTTGAGATTACATTTTAAATTAAAGAGCCCGCAAACCTCTGATAAATGCAAAATTGAAACGATTTTATTTCTATGCTATACAAAATTTTAAAGATCATTTTAGTTCTTATAGATTAAGCAAAGTTGAAGTTTTAAAATTATTTTTTTTCAGCAGTTTAGATCAAAAATTTTTTCAAACATTTACACTATAAAATTTTTATCTAAATACCACATGAAATTTCTTTCTGCTTTAATATCGTAATATCAAATGGAAAATAATTTTTACAATCAAAATGACGAAGGCATTTTTAATATTCCCTGAAAATAAAATTTTTTTACATGACCGGTGAGATGATTCATAAGATAAGAATTATCCAATTGCACACCATATTTCATTTAGAGAATAACTATTTTTTGTCAAAAATTATTATAATTTTTAAGTGTGTGTGAAACGGTAGCAAAGTTCTATGGTGAAATAAAATTTGTCTGTGGTAGACAAATTTCATGTTTGTGCTGTGTGTGACGTATTTGATGCGCCGTCTTGTTGAAGCCATAGCTTCTGCACGTCAAGGTTGTTAAATTGATGAACGAAAAATTGAGTAATCATGGCTCTATAGCGGTCACCATTGACTGCATCGTTTTTAGACAAGTACGGACCAATGATTCCACCAGCCTATAAAGCACACCAACCAGTTAGTTTTTCTGGATGTAACGCGGTGTCCCAATATACACTTGCGGATTATCAACACTCCAAATACAGCAGTTTTGTTTATTGACTTATCCATTCAAACAGAAATGTTGACCATAAAATGGACGTAGTACGCGATACGTTTTTCGAACAGAATCATGATTTTCAATAGGACCTGATGCTAATATAAATTTGTTTAAAAATGGATTTACTTTCGGTATTAAGTCAATTATTTTTGCATACTTTTGCAGTGTAAATTATTATTGTTAAAATTATAAAAATTCAATTTCGGCCGCATATATAACGATTCCGTTTTTACAATTTATTTTCCAAAATTAATTAAAATTTTACCAGTTTTTCTGTAAAGAACTCATGATAATAACTTCTGATAAGGAAAATGTCTGAACATCTAAAAAAGCTTAAACTTAAGTCCAAATTTCTAAAGCAACAATTTTTTAATGTTTTCAAGGCAATTATCTAGCAATACTTTTAATTTTTATCTTAAACAGTCGCAATAAAATTGTGGTTTTAAAATTTGTTAAAAACTCAAAGGAAAAGCTTTACCCGTTTCCCGCATATTAGAAAAAGGTTTAACCTTACATAAAGGAAATTTATTGCGGAATTCGGTTTTTTTAATTTGTTCAATATGCTAAACCGTTTTTGAGTTACACGAATATATTGTTACGAAAGTAACTTTAGCTCAGAATTAGTTTAATTTATTACTTATCTTGTATTTATTAGTTATTTTGTATTCGTAAGTAATATTACTAAAGATAGTATACCTATACATCCTGCAGTTGTTGGCAGTTTGTCTAATATGGTCAATACTACAGTAGATTGGACCATGTTGTAAGTAGTCCATTTAAGCCAAAATGGACCACGTAGTCCAATATTATCTGCATGGATTTTATTAGTTTAAATTGTTACAGTATTAGTTATGCATATATCTAATGTTAAAATCACTGTACAGAATTGTCTAGTACAAATGTAATGTTAAAATTGTTATACATAATTGTACTTCAACCCCACTTCAGTTTATTGATGTATAATAGCTCAATTTAAATTCAGACATATTAGCTGCCCAGCTCAAATGAATTCAAAAATATTCCCGACAGTTCGAAAACTTCGAATGTTCTAGAGCCATCTAGACGTCAGGGCGTGAACAGAGTATAAATACTCGTGAAGATTGGAATCGTTATTAAGTTTAAGTGTGCAGATCATAGAGGTCGCAACTATAAATTACAGTTGTTAAAGTGACTAAGTTCAAAATAAAGTTGTGTGAATAGTTTATAGTATCAGCTATAAATAAAGTGTTTAAAGTGTTTTATTTTATTAAAGTTGCAAGAAAAGAACTCAAGAGGTTTATTATAAAGGAAATAAACCAAAAACATTATTGAAAAGGCAGTAACGTAACAATATGTTGTGCAACCTCCTCGATTTTCGAATTAAGGGTATGTCTCGAAAACAAGAGCTAACATAAAAAACTGTTAGCATTACTAGATTCAGCGAAACCGAATTAGGTTAGAATGCCAGGTGCACGGCTTGTCTGTTTTTTTCAACTAGCACAGTGCAATCGCCGATTTTATTGAATCGCCGACTTTATTTAATGCCAGGTGCCCGGCTTGTCTGTTTTTTCAACTAGCACAGTGTCATCGCCGACTTTATTGAATATCGCTAAAAAAAATCTCCCCGTCGCCAAACACAGGTTTATAAATCGGCACGTTTGGCGAGAAATCGCCACATCTGACGGCCCTGATGTTCAACATCAGCATATGTACCTGGTGCTTACTTAAATAATAGAGAAACCGACACACCAGTGAAGTAAACATGATGTGCCGGTTTCGCTTTTATGAAAACATGTGTTGTTTTAAACTCATAAATAATATGTGTCAAATTATATTGAACTTAAGGAAACATTTTGTTAAGTTTTATGAAACTTTCATTTGCTTAAGCAAAGTGCGAAACTGATCGCACATTCCGTAGGCAATTTAGGCCCTAAGCATGTAAAACGCAACGTAGCGCCAAAGAATTACATTGAAAGCACAAACAATGTCATAAATATTTTGAAATTTTGTTGTTGCTTTCTACAGAAATTCATGTACCGTTTTAAAATGTTCAACGCCCAAGCTATGCACGTTTGAAATTTTAAGATGCAATGTGAATTTCTGTAGAAAGCAACAACAAAATTGCCCCCTATCTCCCTCGTGATCCAATATTTAAAATCCATAGCTTATGTTTTTTATAAATATGGATGTTTGAAACATAGCTTGGGAATAATGATTAGAAATCCTAATGATTAGCAATTGGATTAGAAATTTAAATTGTGCTGAAAAATTGATTAATTATGATTAGTTAGCCATTTTATACGATTACTAATTGATTAGATTAGAAATAATCAAAAATCTAATCACAATTAGTGACGATTAGCATTTCTAATCAAATCTAATCAAAACTAATCCAAAAAATAATTGATTAGATTTCTTGATTATTTTTGATTAGATTTGATTAGATCAACTATTTTTAACTATTTTTGTGAAAAGAAAATATTTATTTATCACATTTATTGCTATATTTACATAATGTAACAGTTTTTGAATATTGCATAAAATTGCATACGGTGCACCCTGTTCTTAAACTAAACACTTGACTCACCTGGTTCACTTTGTTGTTGTGTTATTATTGGTGGCATGTCATAACGTCCAGTGTCATAGTGTCCATGGACGTTATGACACTTTTGAAAGTGTCATAGTGTCCGTGGACATTATGACACTTTCAAAAGTGTCATAACGTCCATCGAAGAAATGTCATAGCGTCCGCGGACGTTATGACACTTTGCAAGGTGTCATAATGTCCACAACAAGCAAGAATGTAAACAAATTTGGGATCATAGCCGGCCTTCGGCCGGGCGCAAGGATTTTCTTCTCTATGGTATAACAAATACCGGCTTCGCTAACTAAAGCTTCTCTGCACAGCCGGCCTTCGGCCGTGCGCAAGGATTTTCTCCTCTATGGTATAACAAACACCGGCTTCGCTAAGTAAAGCTTCTAAAATCTGCCTTGTTTCCGAACGAAAGCCGACTATGCAGAGAAGCTTTAGTTAGCGAAGCCGGTATTTGTTATACCATAGAGAAAAAAATCCTTGCGCCCGGCCGAAGGCCGGCTGTGCAGAGAATCTTTAGTTAGCGAAGCCGGTATTTGTTATACTATAGAGGAGGAAATCCTTGCGCCCAAAAGTGTTTTCGTTATATATTTAATATTTACTCCCAGAGAAAAAGCAGGAAAACCATTTTTAAAAATTTTTTTACCATATTATGTTTCATCTAAAAAAATCATTGTCACCGACAACCATATTATGGTTAAACTAGTTTCTTTAAAAATAGTTTTGTTGGTTGGGACCATAATGAAACATGTTTCTCTCTGCGTGTATGCAGATAATTTTTTTGTATTTAACTTATTTAGTAATAATGGACCTAATGACACTTTTGAAAGTGTCATAATGTCCATTTCCAAAGTGTCATAGTGTCCGCGGACGTTATGACACTTTTGAAAGTGTCATAATGTCCATGGACACTATGACACTTTTTGGGGTGTCATAACGTCCATGGACACTATGACACTGGACGTTATGACATGCCACCTTATTATTAATGTTAATTTTCAATATTCAATATTCAAAAACTGTTACATTATGTAAATATAGCAATAAATGTGATAAATAAATATTTTCTTTTCACAAAAATAGTTAAAAATAGTTGATCTAATCAAGAAATCTAATCAATTATTTTTTGGATTAGTTTTGATTAGATTTGATTAGAAATGCTAATCGTCACTAATTGTGATTAGATTTTTGATTGTTTCTAATCAAATCAATTAGTAATCTGAAATTTTTATCAAAATTCAATTCTAATGATTAGATTATTTTATTTCTCTAATCGTAATGATTTCTAATTCTAATCGAAATTCCCCAGCTATGGTTTGAAATTTCATTAAAATTGGTTTGATAGTGGGCACAAAGACCCTATTCCGGAAAGTAGCTGGTATGGGGTCTCTATTAAATTGTGGACCAATTCGCCTCATATTCACTAGGCTTGGTCCTTGTGCCAATTAGAACCTATGTACTTCATCAAACTATCTTCAAAATTGAGACCTGGGCCCTGCTTATCAAAACTACAAGTTACAGTTCGACAAGTGAAATATATTTGAAACAAAACAAAAAAGTGTAAAACTGTTGCTTTTTTTACGTATTTTACTTGTAGATTTGTAATTTGTAGTTTCGAGAAACAGTGCCCTGTACTTTGCGCACAAGGTTACATGGACAGCCGGACTAACATCGTTAGTTCGACTCAGAAAGCTATTCTGAGTCGATCGATATATTTTCTCAACTACTGTGGTGTGTGTATAATTATTATTAAAAAGGGTATTACACATTTTCTATTAATATATAGTAATAATGGAGAATTGAATATAAATAAAATGCAGTGTTTCATACAATAATTATTTAAGCATTTTCAGACTTACCAAATTTGTTTAATATTAACTTCTTTAAAAACATGATCCCCTTCAATCCACTGTGCTTTGATCTTTGCTTCATTCAAAGTATTTCTTTGATATTCTGTAACAAAAGTAATAATAATACATAAGAAAAATATGAAAAAAATAAAATATTAGACATTAATGTAAAATTCATAACCATTCTAAATTTTTAATTAAATGGTGTGCTATTCGTAAATTTTAGAACCAAGAATTTTTTGAAACAACTTTTACCTAAAACCCAGACTTAAATTTTCAAACAAATTCACACTCGTATAATTAATTCTAAATTAAAATTTCTAATTTAAACAATTGCCATATTTCACTTAAATAAATCTACATTTAAGTAAGTAAACCAAATGACCTGCCCCGTGTAGTGACCGATATTGGGTGAAAATCAAAAATTTTCTTTTAGTTGTATTTTTTTTTCTAATTTTTAGTTTATACCTCAATTTACATGATTTTATTTACCATGTTGCTTGCTGTTATATGTGGTTACTAAATTTGATGTCCAAAAACATCGAAAGCACCTAATACCTGTCTTACTTACAGCTGTTTGTTAATGGCAAAACTCAGGGAAACATGTTTACCAGTCAAATAACAGATTGCATAGCAATGAATATGTATATACAATGTTGCCAGAAACATTTCGAAACTTTTTCACAAAATGAACATAGTACCAGGCTTTACAAGACATATCTATGTAGATTTATAGTAAAAAGAGCAATAGAAATTTGTTTAATAATCACCGCCTTAATCAGTGTGCTAAATTAGCTTTATTTAGGTTAATTAAAAATTCGGTGGGTCTTCTTTAAAAATCTATTACAGGACAATCAACTATGTGATTCTATTACAATATATAGCGAGTTTCTTCGTTCTATTTGTTGTGATTAATTTCATTAAGTATACTTGGTAAGCCACGAGTTTTAGGAACTTCCTTTCTGATCAAACTTGCAGTATATCAACATCTCTTAAATAAGCAAAAATTTGTCACTTTGAAAAAACCTAAACGAAATAAAACTCGAACCGCGTGTGAAAATTAATTTATCCAAGGAAGTTATTACATCCAAACACAATCTGTCTCATTTTTCGAATAGTTTCTAGAAGTGAAATAAACGTGTTGGTCTTTAGTCAAGTCCGCGAAGAATTGTAGATAGCAATGTTGGTGAAGGTACCATAAAGTTTGGCCCTTGAGGCGTACAACTATTATTGAGGAAGACCGTGCTATACCCCGGGCTTGGCGGTATTTCATATTACAGCCCAGCTAGAACAATATTTTCTAGTATATTCCTCAAGGGGCAACATTCCCCTAGCTATTTTGGTAGACCACAAAAAAGTTTACGGAGGACCTAAACATTGTTAATTTCTCAACGCTACAAACATTAAAAGCTGTTAGTGTTAAAAGTTCTAGGTACAAAAAAAAATTGCGGAATTCCTGGCAAAATAATAGCATATGTGCGAGCACCTCCATAATAGGAGGATAACAACACCTTCAGCAATATACGTAATTAAATCAATATAACTCAACGCATCGTCACTTCAATTGATTTCTATTTTTCAACAATATAGTTATACAGCACATACATTTTTACCCGGAAAGTATTAAAGAAAATATCAAATTACATAAAATATGCAAAATCTATATTAAATTTCTACTTTACACACCTAGATATGTAGCTTCATCAACCAACTTGCAACGAAAACGAGGAGGCCTCAACGTCGTCGCTGCTTCATTGGGGGTGAGTTAAGTTTATAAATAATTTTTTTTTAAGTGTATCATAGTATCTTGCATATTTTTTTTAAAAAAAAAACCATATACAATAGATACTAACTATAATGGCAGTTTATCAATGAATTTTTTCGTTTAAACACTTTGCAAGAACTTTGTCTTCCATTCATTGATTAATTATTTTACAAAAAAAAAAAACAAAAAAAAAAAAAACAAAAAAAAAAAAAAAAAAAACCAAATTACTAAGAAGAGAAAAGAATAATTCAGATCCCTTTTATGCTGTCCAAGAATGGAACATATTCATTGATAAATTTGTCACTATATTTCTTTATTTTAAAACCACGGATTTATCTTGTGTGCAAAGAAAACAAGAAAGTTTAGCCCGAAGGAAAACCGAAAAAAAAAACAAAGTTAAAACAAAATCATATCAAGAGTAAATTGATAAAATAAGTCAAATTTAAAAATTTCGGCACCAAATTGTTGAAGAAGAGAACAATTGAAAAAAAAAAAAAAACAAAAAAGAAACAACCAAATCGTTGGAAAAAAAGTGCAAAGTCCGAACAAGTAAGAGAAATAAAAGAAACTCTAAAGAACAATCATTTAATGAATGATTGTTAAATTACGCATTGATTGTTTTTTCGTCTTTAATTTCTTTAATTCTTGTCTTAATGATGACCTAAAATTACAACCATGCACAGGTTCTAAAAAAAAACCAGAGTAGAGAAATAAGAAAAATCACCTCGTTTGTTATTTAACGTATCGTTAGCTTTATAATTTTTTTATGAAAAAATAATATTCTCCCGCATTTTGCACGGCATAATCCATAATTAAAAATTTTAGAAGTATTATAAGATTTTGTTTATGCTTTATGAATATATGATAAAGAATGAAATCACTTTTAAACGTTGTAACTGAAATTTATTTCAGTACATTTAGTTTGCAAAGTAATAAAAAAAAGAGTTTCTTTGGCAAAATATTACGTAAATTTTGTAACATATAAAGTCCAAAAATTAGCTATTTTTTTTATGTGTAATTTGCCACAATACTTTTTATATTTAAGTCCAATTGTTTTTCTATGATTTAAAGTTTATATTGTTGAACTATTAAGTTAATAAATATCGTGAATATTTGTAAAAATGAATTGCTAAGATAAAGTCGTTGCGTTTTCAATCATGAACTGATTTTCTTGGGGCTTGAAAAGTAGTAAGATGAGGGTTCCTAGTATATGAAAGTACGCCACTGGGATAATGGTTTGGGAGGGTAATGAGGCGATGGTTCTCCAGTGTCATCGGAGAAACAGCCAGAATTCAGAAATCCAATCAATCATCTTTTCCATAGTAAAAATCCTTAGCATAGTAGGGGCTTGTTTTCTATGCTATTTTTCTTAGTTAATGTAAATTGCTTGTCCACAGGGAGTCTTTAAAAGAAAAATCATGTAATGAGACTGAGGCAAAGATGAGAAGATCACGAATCCCCCCATCCGACTGATAGCTAGCTATTATATAGGCTCCCGCAGATCTTTTAGTCTTTTGCACTTTTGTATATCGTAAAATACAATAAATGGAGGAAAAGCAAACTCAGTTGGGTTTTTTTTTTCCCAGTTATTTGTTCGTGAACATTACATAAATATATGGCGCCCAACGTGGGGCCCGAAAATCTCTAACATCTCGAGATTTTTGGTTCCCCAAGAATAAATATAAAAAAAAATTACAATTTCCAATGTAGATTTCAAATATACTAACTGGTAACATGTAGGGTTTATGTGTTTTAGAAAATCTTTATGATATAGTTATATATGTCAGTCTGGATCTTTAGGTACTTGAGGAATAAATTTCGAGTGTCCTAACCGATGACCCCTTTATTTCTTTTTATAGTTTAGATTCTATAAATAGCATAAATTTTACTTGTCACCATAATTATTCTAGTTAGATATTCTTATGTTGAATTTTGCTAACTTAGTTATCAACCACTAGTATGGCCAGGAATATGTTGTTTGGAAAATCTAAACTGACATCCGTCTATTCTAGATTATTTAGGACACTTACATTTTGATTATGTTGGTTTGTTGCAAACTTCAATATTTAATATTTTGCTAAATAAGATCCATAGTCTAATTTTTTATCTTTTGTTTGATTGAATTGGGTTACTTCTTTTTAAGCCCCAAACTTCAGAAGATCATGAATGAAAACGTAGTTACGTATGATAAACCTGTTATTATCTATTCAAAATTAAATAATTGTAAATATTATTTACCCATATGCGCTAGACTTGTCCAGTTTGAGTGAAAATTCCAATTTTGCGCAGAAATTCGTTGAACTATATATCCTTCTAGGCAGTATAGACCATAAAATTTTTTTTTTGTAGAATCGTTACTTTGTGGTATGCAGTAATAGAATTTTCTACTGGGCGTAGTAAATATATAAAATTTTTTTTTTCGTATAACGTAATTCTTGTGTAGAAATTAACAATGTCTATGCCACGAACACCCCCTCAGCCCTCAGTAGCTTTTGCGGTTACCTCACCTAACCAAACCCCAAACCCTACCAATGGCCCCGAGGACCAATGTAATATTTGTGGTCATAAAATGGACGAAAAAATTCCTTGTATGATATTGAATCGTTGTAGTCATATTTTCCACCGAGCCTGTATTGAAAACGCTCTTGAAAATGAAAAGCAATGCCCTGTCTGTAGACAGATTTGTGAGTTAGAAGATTTGAGGAAAATAACGTGTCCTCATAAGAAAAATATTAACAAGTCTAAGAATAAAAATTATGCTCCGACCAAGTCATACCAAACAAGAAGTTTTAATAGAAATCTCTTACAGAATGTATCCACTAATTTAGTTGATGTTGGGGATAGTGAAACCACCAGTCAAGGAATAAATTTCCCTTACAACAATGCACAGCCTCCACTATCGATGGCATCTGATTTTAATAATATTTCTGGGAATCCACAGACAAATTCTCAAAATTCTATAAATTATTACAATATCAATCAAATGATTGAAGAAAGCTTGAATAGAGCTTTACAAAATTTTACATGTAATAATCCAAATCACACGGACCGTGGTACGGTAAATCAGATGATTGAATCGCATGTTCAAGATACGTTACAAAGGCTCACCCCAGCAATTCTTGCAAACCCATCTCCAAGATGTGTTAATAATTCTTTACCTTCTACAAATAATACTCGTAGTAGAAATAATTATAGCTTGTTATCAGAGAATAACAATATTCAGCCAAACCACCCAACTGGACGTCCAAATCCACCTAATCCTCTCGGGAACAATAACCGTTCAACGTTTAATGGACCATCGAATAATCATTTCGCTGGTACTTCGGCTCGCTCGCCAAGTTCGCAAATGTCCACATTTAGCACTGATAAAATCCCCTCTATAATTCAAAGCTGGTTTTTAAAATTTGATGGATCGCCCACAGGATTAAATGTAGAAGAATTTTTGTATAGGCTTAATTCTTTAACTAAAGATAATTTTAACAGTGATTTTAGCGTAATATGTAAAAATTTACATATCCTACTTTCGGGAAAAGCGCGAGATTGGTTTTGGCGCTACCATAAACAAGAAAACGGTAATATAGACTGGAATGAGTTCTGTAGTGCAATTCGTTCACAATACAAAGATTTTAAATCTACATTCGATATTAAAGAAGAATTAAGAAATCGCAAGCAAAAGCCTGGCGAATCTTTTGATGTTTTTTTTGAAGCTGTGTCAGCAATTACCGACAGATTGTCTTTCCCTATTTCTGATATGGAACTCATAGAAATTATAACTAGAAACTTGCGGCCTGAAATAAGAAAAGAATTACTTTATGTGCCAATTCATTCCATACCGCATTTAAGAAAGTTGGTACAAATGCGAGAGACTTTCTTTGACGACGAAAGCATTAGGCGGAACTTTAGTAATAAATTTCTAAATTCAAATATCGGGCGAAGGCATGTCGCTGAAGTAGATATAAGTCTTGATGATACCCCTTCCGGTTCTCAAGATTGCACTGTCGATGCTGTCCAAAAAAGCGATAATTCCGCACGGTGTTGGAATTGCGATAAAATAGGGCATTACTGGGAAGATTGTTTATATGATAGGACTATATTTTGTTATGGCTGTGGGGCTAAAAATACCTACAAACCCCAGTGCCAAAAATGCCAAGATAAGAAATATTCAAAAAACTACAACACTCCAACCTTGAACAAAAATGCGATATAAATATTGGAACATTTCCCAACAAACCAGATTTTTCTTATAATGTACCGGATTGTCCTGAAAACTTAACAGACGTGTCTGCTTTTACTAATACAAATTCTCGACCTAGCGATAAAAAAAGAAGCTTAGTAAATTTAAATTGTGCTGACAAAGACCCAAAATTTCCGGATGACATTACCTCAGGTTATGAAATATTGAAACGATCTAATTCGGAAGTAAACGAAAATAAGTATGCAAATACGAATAATATTATACACCCTAGACTGCCTTATCACCAGCGTTGGGAAAATTATATAAGTAAACGTAATGAGATATTTAAGGATTTTGCATTAGGAACCTTAAACAAATTAAAAACTTCTAAACGATCGACACTACGTTTGAAAAAATATTTTAAGAACAGAAAATTCTGTACCAAACTTTTGATTTCCGCTATTATAAGTAACCCTAGAGATAGTCGATTTTATGCAAAGGTTTCATTCCTCGATTATACAGAATACGGATTACTGGATACAGGAGCTAGCATCAGCTGCATTGGATCCTCTTTTGCTCTCAATGATTTTTCAAAATATCCTAATTTCTCTAAATGCAAAACTTTCGTCAAAACTGCTGATGGTGCTCCGCAAACCGTGATTGGTTGGTTAACAGTAGATATCAGCTTTAAAGAATCTATACAACGAGTGACACTTTTTATTATACCAACAATATCACAACGTCTGATTCTCGGTATAGATTTCTGGAAAAAGTTTAATTTAATTCCAAATGTAATTGCTTCAGTTGACCTAATAGATAAATCAATTTTCGGCGCACGTCCGTCTGATTCGTCCGTTGTTCTGTCTGAAAGTCCTTCCGTCAATATTGGAAAAACGGAGATTGAATCTTCAGAAACCAACTGCCCATTAACTCCATGTCAACAACAGCAACTTACCACTGTAATTTCACTTTTTCCGAATTTTGCATTGCAAGGGTTGGGAAAAACGAGTTTAATTCAGCACTCGATCGACGTTGGTGAAGCCAAGGCGATCAAGCAAAGGTTTTATCCTGTGTCTCCGGCAGTAGAGAAGTTAATATTTCAAGAAATTGACCGTATGTTGACACTGGGTGTAATCGAACCGTCAAATTCCCCCTGGAGTTCTCCTATGAGATTAGTTATAAAACCTAACAAAGTCCGCCTATGTCTTGATGCGAGAAAGTTGAATGCTGTCACCAGAAAGGATGCATACCCTTTACCATCTATTGAGGGAATTTTCGCACGATTGCCAAAGGCCAACATAATTACTAAATTAGATTTAAAAGACGCGTATTGGCAAATTCCTTTAGAGGAAGAAGCAAAGCAATTAACAGCATTCACCGTGCCCGGAAGGCCATTGTATCAATTTACCGTAATGCCATTTGGGTTATGCAATGCGCCACAAACCATGAGTAGGTTGATGGATAATTTAATTCCTCCCGACCTTAAACATCAGGTTTTTGGTTACTTAGATGACCTAATTATTATATCGGAAAATTTTGAAACGCATCTTAGCATTTTGGTTCGTCTCTCGGAGCAATTCCGCAAAGCTAACTTAACCCTTAATGTGGAAAAAAGTCATTTTTGTGTTAAACAAGTGAAATATTTAGGCTACGTTATTGGTAACGGTGGTATTATTACCGATGAGGAAAAAGTAAGCGCAATTCGTAATTGGCCCACACCGAAAAAAATAAAACAAGTAAGAGGATTTTTAGGGTTAGCAGGTTGGTACAGGCGCTTTATTCGGAATTTTTCGGACCTGGTATTTCCGATCAGCGAAACATTATCATCAAAAAAGAAATTCGTATGGACTTCAGAGGCGCAAATAGCCTTCGACAATATTAAAAACGTTTTATCTACAGCTCCAGTTTTGAGTAACCCGAATTTTGAGAAAAAATTCTACGTACATTGCGACGCCAGTGACGTTGGAATAGGTGCTGTACTAGTTCAACTAGATGACAATAGTCAGGAGAAACCGATAGCTTATATGAGCAAGAAACTAAATTCTGCGCAGAGAAATTATAGTGTAACAGAGCGTGAATGTTTGGCGGCTATTGAAGCAATTCAGAAATTTAGATGTTACTTAGAACTTCATGAGTTCGAAGTTATTACAGATCATTCCAGCTTGGTATGGCTCATGAGGCAACCTAACTTATCGGGCAGATTAGCTCGCTGGGTTCTTAAGTTGCAGGCATATCAGTTTACTATCAGTCATAGAAAAGGAAAAGACAATATTGTCCCCGATGCCCTATCACGAATACCTAATGAGACCATAAGCGCATTAGAAACGAATGAGCCAGAAATAGATTTAAATTCTTCTTATTTTGACAGCGAGATATATAGCAAATTAAAGCAGATGGTAAATGATAATCAAGAGAAGTTTCCAGACATAAAAATCGTAGGCAAATACGTATACATTCGGACTGAACATTATGATGGTACCGATAATGGTGAGAATAAAGCGTGGAAGTTATGGATACCCAACGAACTTAGAAACAATCTTATTATCCGATTTCACGAATCTCATGTTGCCTCACACGGAGGCATGTACAAGACGCTAGAGTTAATTAAGCGAAATTTTTTCTGGCCGGGAATGGTAAAGGATGTGCGAAATTTTGTACGAAACTGCAACATTTGTAAGTCCACTAAGGCCCCTAATTTTATTTTAAAGCCAGAGATGGGACAACAGATTATCACTATTCGGCCATTTCAACGATTATATGTAGATATTTTAGGTCCCTACCCGCGCAGTAAATCAGGTAATATAGGTATTCTCATTGTCCTCGATCACTTAACAAAGTTTCAGTGGTTACATCCTTTAAGAAAATTTACCTCCATTGCTATTAAAGATTTTCTTCAAAAGTATATATTTCATGTTTACGGAGTACCGGAGGTAATTGTTAGTGATAACGGATCACAGTTTAAAGCGAACGACCTAAATGCTTGCTTTACTTCCCTGGGAATACAGCACACCTACACGGCAGTATATTCACCACAATCTAACGCGTCAGAACGTGTTAACCGCTCCATTATTTCCGCTATCAGAGCATTTTTAAAAGATGATCACTCCAGGTGGGACGAACATTTAAGTGATATCAGCTGTGCTCTTAGGAATGGCTACCATCAATCCATCAATATGTCTCCCTATCATGCTTTGTTTGGCCTAAACATGATAACACATGGCTCAGCTTATCAATTGCTACGTAATATCAAATTATTAGATGAACCGGGTATTTCCTTATCTCGAGAGGATAATTTACAATTAATTAGAAAAGATTTACAAAAGCACCTAAAGCATGCATACGAAAGGAATCAACGAACCTATAATTTACGAACCAGACCGGAAACGTTTAGCATAGGACAGGAAGTTTTACGGCGAAATTTCGTTCAAAGTAGTATGGAGAAGCACTTTAATAGTAAATTGGCACCTTTATTTATAAAAGCTAAGATTAAAGAAAAATTAGGAAAGCATTACTATATGCTAGAAGACTTAGACGGAAAACCTATTGGCACTTATCATGCAAAAGATATTCGCTCATAATTCTGTGTTTGAGTACTACTTGTGGCAATACATACATTTAATCAGATCGTTCTTTTTCTTCCTAACATGATCGTTAATTAATGAACTTCATGTTATGCAGTTTTGTAGTGACCGATATTGGGTGAAAATCAAAAATTTTCTTTTAGTTGTATTTTTTTTTCTAATTTTTAGTTTATACCTCAATTTACATGATTTTATTTACCATGTTGCTTGCTGTTATATGTGGTTACTAAATTTGATGTCCAAAAACATCGAAAGCACCTAATACCTGTCTTACTTACAGCTGTTTGTTAATGGCAAAACTCAGGGAAACATGTTTACCAGTCAAATAACAGATTGCATAGCAATGAATATGTATATACAATGTTGCCAGAAACATTTCGAAACTTTTTCACAAAATGAACATAGTACCAGGCTTTACAAGACATATCTATGTAGATTTATAGTAAAAAGAGCAATAGAAATTTGTTTAATAATCACCGCCTTAATCAGTGTGCTAAATTAGCTTTATTTAGGTTAATTAAAAATTCGGTGGGTCTTCTTTAAAAATCTATTACAGGACAATCAACTATGTGATTCTATTACAATATATAGCGAGTTTCTTCGTTCTATTTGTTGTGATTAATTTCATTAAGTATACTTGGTAAGCCACGAGTTTTAGGAACTTCCTTTCTGATCAAACTTGCAGTATATCAACATCTCTTAAATAAGCAAAAATTTGTCACTTTGAAAAAACCTAAACGAAATAAAACTCGAACCGCGTGTGAAAATTAATTTATCCAAGGAAGTTATTACATCCAAACACAATCTGTCTCATTTTTCGAATAGTTTCTAGAAGTGAAATAAACGTGTTGGTCTTTAGTCAAGTCCGCGAAGAATTGTAGATAGCAATGTTGGTGAAGGTACCATAAAGTTTGGCCCTTGAGGCGTACAACTATTATTGAGGAAGACCGTGCTATACCCCGGGCTTGGCGGTATTTCATATTACAGCCCAGCTAGAACAATATTTTCTAGTATATTCCTCAAGGGGCAACATTCCCCTAGCTATTTTGGTAGACCACAAAAAAGTTTACGGAGGACCTAAACATTGTTAATTTCTCAACGCTACAAACATTAAAAGCTGTTAGTGTTAAAAGTTCTAGGTACAAAAAAAAATTGCGGAATTCCTGGCAAAATAATAGCATATGTGCGAGCACCTCCATAATAGGAGGATAACAACACCTTCAGCAATATACGTAATTAAATCAATATAACTCAACGCATCGTCACTTCAATTGATTTCTATTTTTCAACAATATAGTTATACAGCACATACATTTTTACCCGGAAAGTATTAAAGAAAATATCAAATTACATAAAATATGCAAAATCTATATTAAATTTCTACTTTACACACCTAGATATGTAGCTTCATCAACCAACTTGCAACGAAAACGAGGAGGCCTCAACGTCGTCGCTGCTTCATTGGGGGTGAGTTAAGTTTATAAATAATTTTTTTTTAAGTGTATCATAGTATCTTGCATATTTTTTTTAAAAAAAAAACCATATACAATAGATACTAACTATAATGGCAGTTTATCAATGAATTTTTTCGTTTAAACACTTTGCAAGAACTTTGTCTTCCATTCATTGATTAATTATTTTACAAAAAAAAAAAAAAAAAAAAAAAAAAAAAAAAAAAAAAAAAAAAAAAACCAAATTACTAAGAAGAGAAAAGAATAATTCAGATCCCTTTTATGCTGTCCAAGAATGGAACATATTCATTGATAAATTTGTCACTATATTTCTTTATTTTAAAACCACGGATTTATCTTGTGTGCAAAGAAAACAAGAAAGTTTAGCCCGAAGGAAAACCGAAAAAAAAAACAAAGTTAAAACAAAATCATATCAAGAGTAAATTGATAAAATAAGTCAAATTTAAAAATTTCGGCACCAAATTGTTGAAGAAGAGAACAATTGAAAAAAAAAAAAAAACAAAAAAGAAACAACCAAATCGTTGGAAAAAAAGTGCAAAGTCCGAACAAGTAAGAGAAATAAAAGAAACTCTAAAGAACAATCATTTAATGAATGATTGTTAAATTACGCATTGATTGTTTTTTCGTCTTTAATTTCTTTAATTCTTGTCTTAATGATGACCTAAAATTACAACCATGCACAGGTTCTAAAAAAAAACCAGAGTAGAGAAATAAGAAAAATCACCTCGTTTGTTATTTAACGTATCGTTAGCTTTATAATTTTTTTATGAAAAAATAATATTCTCCCGCATTTTGCACGGCATAATCCATAATTAAAAATTTTAGAAGTATTATAAGATTTTGTTTATGCTTTATGAATATATGATAAAGAATGAAATCACTTTTAAACGTTGTAACTGAAATTTATTTCAGTACATTTAGTTTGCAAAGTAATAAAAAAAAGAGTTTCTTTGGCAAAATATTACGTAAATTTTGTAACATATAAAGTCCAAAAATTAGCTATTTTTTTTATGTGTAATTTGCCACAATACTTTTTATATTTAAGTCCAATTGTTTTTCTATGATTTAAAGTTTATATTGTTGAACTATTAAGTTAATAAATATCGTGAATATTTGTAAAAATGAATTGCTAAGATAAAGTCGTTGCGTTTTCAATCATGAACTGATTTTCTTGGGGCTTGAAAAGTAGTAAGATGAGGGTTCCTAGTATATGAAAGTACGCCACTGGGATAATGGTTTGGGAGGGTAATGAGGCGATGGTTCTCCAGTGTCATCGGAGAAACAGCCAGAATTCAGAAATCCAATCAATCATCTTTTCCATAGTAAAAATCCTTAGCATAGTAGGGGCTTGTTTTCTATGCTATTTTTCTTAGTTAATGTAAATTGCTTGTCCACAGGGAGTCTTTAAAAGAAAAATCATGTAATGAGACTGAGGCAAAGATGAGAAGATCACGAATCCCCCCATCCGACTGATAGCTAGCTATTATATAGGCTCCCGCAGATCTTTTAGTCTTTTGCACTTTTGTATATCGTAAAATACAATAAATGGAGGAAAAGCAAACTCAGTTGGGTTTTTTTTTTCCCAGTTATTTGTTCGTGAACATTACACCCGTCTGACCCTCTATCGCTCTGTGTACATATGCAGATGTAAATGTAGACACAAAAGGAGTTCAAAGGTAACCATGAAGTATGTAAGTAGTACTTTAAATTGTTTAGAGATTTAAAAAATATTTAAATTATGAATTTTTAAGACCATGTTTGACAAGGATGAAATAAAAAGTGCTTTAGAATTTTTTAAGGATTTTGACTACTTAAGTTGTTTCTAAACAATCCTGTTGAAAGATATTTATCTCGAATTTCATTTCTAAGTGGTTGTATTGTATTTTGAGATTTAAATCAGTATGAAAAATGACAAACAATAAATATAAATAAACAATTGTTTGTAATTTTACTCCAGTTTTTTTAGATGTTGATGTACGAGTAGTTAAATGTGCCATTGTTAACGTATTAGTTAAATAGTTCAAATGGCATTACAAAGAGTTCAGATAAAGATCATAAATTTTAAATTTATATGAACGTATGTTTGTATGTATGTTTTGTTGCGAGGAAACAATTATCAAAAGACCTTGGACAGATGGTAATTCCAGAAGGGCGAGAGTTTAACTTGCTAAAACAACATCGTTTCACATGTCCCCTATACCTGCTGAACCACCAAAAAAGTTATCCCTCGCAGGGAGGAAAGTTATCTAACCTTAAATAGCGAAAAATCTTCTTCGAACATCCTCTTGCCTTCGTAGCTCCAAAAGCACTGTCATTACATATTTGGTTTAAATTTCCGAAATGTCCAAGGACACCACCAAGATTTGAACTATGCTATTCGTACTCACATTTACTTCTACTTGCCATCGAAGGTTCACTCGCTTCAGGTCTAAACGCGAACATACAAAGAACACATGTTCGACATTCTCCTTAGCACAACATGGACAAAACGGCGAACTGTCAAGACCGAAGCGATGTAAATACGAACGGAAGCAACCGTGTCCACTTAGAAATTATGTCAGGTAAAAATCCAGAAAACCATGCCGCTTTCTTCTCCAAGCTTCTTAATTAAATATCAGACGTTTCACCCTCCCTTTCCATTCTGCCATGCTATTTAATCTATTATCGTCTCAACCATTTCCCAATGTGAGCCGAGCACACTTTTCTTTCAAGCCAAGATATCAATTGGCATGAGCCCCGCCATAACCAGAACCATCTGACACAGTCCTATATGTTGAGCCCGCTGGTCTGTAGACAGCACTGATTTTAACGCTGTAGGTCTTAAACTTCGTAGAACCTGTCAATATTGGAGCTGTATATAAAAAAAGTTTTAGAAAAATAATTTGATTTAAATGTTTAGGATTTAAGCGATTCTTTTCTTTCAAAATTCTTTAAATTATCGTAGATGTTGGAGAAATACAGAATATCCAATTTCTCACTCCTTTTTCTGGATTTCTCTAAACGTTTAAAATCTTCCATTATGACATTACACTGATAGAAAAAGAGTCATAACGCTGAAGTATTTTGACATCAGTACTATGACAAGTGTCTTCGTTTTTGACCCCATGACACTTTACATCACTGTTATGTCAGCCTTAACATCACTTGGCCAAATTGTCATCAGGGTCAAAAATTAAAACTATGTCATCAATGGGGTGATATATTGTCATCAAAGAAATGACGAATCAGAGTCGGTTTTATAAGGCATGTCATCAGTGCGATGACAAACTGTCGTCAAATTAAGTCATTGTAATTAACCTTAATTCACATTGATAGAATATCATTATTTATTTAACCGTTACACATGTTTGGTTTACTTATGTTGTATTCCGCCCTTTGTTAACAGAGGAACTCTTAATTATAAGACACCAGCAGCATGCCCGATATGGTTTACGTAATGGTTCTAAAAAATTTAATAAAATAGAATATGGGAATTTTTGCTTCTTATTTTACTTTTTAAACGTGAAAATAATGTAAGTAATATATTATGACATGATATATTATGTCATCGCACTGATGACCGTTTGTCATCGCACTGATGACAGTTTGTCATTGCACTGATGACAGTTTGCCATCACACTGACGGCATGGTATTTTATGTCATCGCACTGATGACAGTTTGTCTGTACTGATGTTGAAATACATCAGCATTATGACGCCTTTTCTAACAGTGTACACAAAATGTGGCGTCAAATTTATGCCACTGAATTCGAAGTAGAGATGACGCATAAAATATGCCAAATTTTAGGATGACGTTCGTCATTGGATTGATGTTACTTTTTGTCTCATTGATGCCATTTAATAAAATTGATGTCACAATTCTGATGTTAGAGCATCATCAATATGAAGAGGCATTTTTCTATGAGTGTGGAGTCCGGTTTTAATTTTGTTAAATTTTTAACACTTCTAATTGTTTCAGTTAATTCTGTTAAAATATTGATATGAGAAGATATGAGAAGATACAAATAACTAAACACATACATATAAAAAGTACGTGAAACAAAAACTTGTTGGCAGCAAACACTTTTGAATCTAAAATGTCGATCACTTAACACTTTCTTTGTTTGTATGAAAAAATATTTCATAAACCATACCTTTTGTATAGGTGTGTTTCGTCTCAATACATTATTAAAAAAAACACAAGAAAATATGTTGTAATACTAGAAAAAATTAAAAATTTTGTTACAACAGTTACTCGGTTAATCGACTGAAATTAACTGGTTTAGTCGTTAATCGAAAATAGCCAATTTTAAATTAACCGATCAGTTAATCGGGTAGTAATTAATCGGTTAACCGATTTACGGCTAACCGAATGAATACCCTAATAAATACCGTTCTTAAGATATCAATAAAACAATTTGATACCACGCCTACTTTTTTAATCCCGCTCACATTTTGTGAGCGTATTATGCTTTGATAACCAAGATGTTTGTATCTTATACAGAATCTTTGGCTTTAGCCGTTCTCCAGATATACCGAAATCTTTAATGTCTTTGTACGGGACATCATTAAATCAACTTCGTTACTCATAAGAACCCAGAATATATACACTTTTTAGAATCTTAGATCAATAATTTAGGAATTCCAAACGGAAAGACGAACTGATCCCTTCCACCCCTTAAACTATTGACTGGACTAAATCACCGGATTAGTGTAAGGCTATATTTTTTTTAATATTAGTTCAGTAATGAAAATATTAAGTTATGTGTAACTTTATTACTTGTTTTCTTCAATAAAAAATTGGTTACTTATTAACGTAATTGTATTTTTTTGTGTTTTATTTCCAATACTTTTTTTATATACTTAAATGCTGTAAAATATTAAAAAATGTAGTACATAAATTATAGCAACACTATCAAAAGTAAAGATTTATGGGTAAAAAGAGGTAGTCGTAACTTTTGCTTATATCTCAGCCATTTGTAGACAGATCAGGCTGAACTTCAATTGTAAATTATTGTGGACTAAACGCGATTTAAATTTATAGCAACCTAGTCCCCATCATATATGGGTCTGCAGAAAACCCATTTCAACATAAACACGGACAAACAAACCGACGACAGACAAACCGAACTCATAATATCCCTGAGGAAAATTTATGCCAATTTTTAAATAACTAATCCCGCGATCAGTGATTACAGTACTATAGTTAAAAGTAACTGAAAACAAGACATATCACATAACTTGTGATAAAGTTTTTAAACTGTAGTTACTCCAGAGGAGTCATTAACTGGATAAATAAACTCATTCTACTAAACGTTAATACTAATAAAATTAATAATTTTAAAATTAAAAATTAATAAGTTTTTGTGCGGCCTGGAACTTTGTTACAAATTTTCACTAACTTGAGGTCGCTGATTCCAAATGTAATCTTCATTTTTCTCTATCAGCTCCAGTTTTAGAGATATACCGTTATGTCCAAAATTAAGGCACTTTCAGCACATATATTGAAATAACTTAAAAAGGGTGCATCATATTAACTTAAGAAAAAAACCGAAATTCGCTAACAATATTATCTTTAAGTGCTAACATTGTTTTAAATTTAGCCAGTAATTTCAGAGATATTGTTGAAGTTTTTTAAAATATATGTTTTTTTTGATGGATATCGCAATTTTTATCAATTCGGTAAATTGTGAACACAATCAACAGTTAAGCACCGATTACAATGAAATAAAGCTCATTTCATTCGAAATATGTTTAACTAAATGCTTTAAGACCCAAACTGTGATTTTTTTTGCACATTTATTTTTTATATATTTTTTTTTTTAAATTGTTATTTTTTTTTTTAAAAACTTCAACAATATCTCTGAAATCACTGACCAAATTTAAAACAATGTTAGCACGTCTTAAAGATAATATGGTTAGCGAATTTCGTTTTTTTCTTAAGGGCATACGGTGCACCGTTTTTAAGTTATTCCAATATATGTTCTGAAAGTGCCTTAATTTTGGATATAACGGTATATCTCAAAAACTGGAGCTGGTAGAGAAAAATGAAGATTACATTTGGAATCAGCGAGCTCAAATTAGTAAAAAAAATTACACAAAGTTCTAGGCCGCAAAATTACTGTTCCGCAGTGTAATATAATGTTTAGTGTAAATAAATTTACATAATTATTATATTTTAAAATAGATTCTCTAGCTATTAAAAGGAGTACGGGAAGTGGCTGATGATATCTGGATATATTTCTTTATGCGAAGGAGATTTATGATATAAATATAGCTCACTCGGGAGAAAACCTGCGACAGGCATTCTTTTAACCGAAATTGAATGTGCCTATTAGGTTATTTCAGTGACCCGTTACAATGTGTCAAAAAGGTGCCAATTAACCCACTCCTAGGACATCGCCATATTAAAGTGACAAGTCCCTTTCATATAAAGTGTTAGAACTAAAACTGGCCCCGACCACTTCAGAACTGCCACGTCACAAATTTGGTGTTTGTTCCCATTTCCCAAGGATACGTACTCATATATACTTTTCACCTGTGTTGAATTTCGATTTCGATCTGGCAACCCTAGGTAAAGGGTATACGAGTAAAAAGGGAAAAGATCGCCAGAAATTTAAAAAGTCGCAATATTAGATGTGTTTAAAACGTGTCACAAAAAAGCCGCAGGCTGCCAAAAAGTGTTAAAATTGCTACATTGTTTTTTTTTCGCAGAAAAATTTTAATGTTTAGAAAATATTTTTACATATTTTTACAGAAACCTTAAATGCTAGAAAAAATTGCATAGTTTTCTAAAGAAAGCTTTAATGTGTACGAAACATTGCATAGTTCAATTTAGAAAATGTTTTGTTTTTAAAAAATATTGCCAGGTTTTTGAAGACCTTGATTCAAATGAAAATTTTTGTTATTATCAGAGGCATTGCCCATCTAAATAATCTTAAATATATTTGATCTCGTATCATGGTTTATTTACCTTGTATAAACAAATTTGAACTGCATAAAATATGTATATATTTTTTTTTGCATTTCCTCCTCTAGTCATAAGTCGGCAACGTTTGATGTGTCATATTGTCGCTAATGTAGTTGTAGTTGTTTATGTTGCCGTTGTTCTCGTTTGCTTTGATTGCAGTTGCCATGTCTTCACATCCATTAAACTCTAACTTAATAATCTATTGATGACAATATTTTTCATTTGCTTTTCATTTTTTGTTGGTTTTTCTTTGCTCCTCTGCTTTTGATCTATAACTTTTATCTTGTTTAATGCTCTTTGAAACAAAAAACATTTTTTGACTTATAATTGAGGGAATAATACAAAAAAGACTGACTACTCCAGTGCCTAATGTTGTATATTAGTTTATTATATTTTTTTTTGTAATTTTTCTTTGCTGTTGTTTGGTTTAAGTTTCTTTAATGGATATTTGTTTAAATGGTACGAGGAGTTTAGTGGTTTAGTTGGGATGAATGTGTACGAGTGTTTCATTTTCGTTTTAATTTTTTTTGCTGTTTTCCTCTAGACTTTTTATTTTTGTTTGCAAATGTTTATTTGATATTATTTGCTATTAACTAGTTTTCTGGTCGGCTGAGTTCAAAACAACCGTAGAGTGGAAGCACTATTAAATGGCAACAAAAATACACAAATGAAATTAAACAGAAATCCAACAACAATAACATCATGTTACATACATTTATTAATCTGTGTACATGAGTTGTTTGAAGTACTATTTTTATTTGATTTCTTTCAAAGTACTCTACGTAAGGGATTAGTGATTGGGGGTAAAGTCCGACAAAACGTTCAGGTTCGGTGTTGGAGTTCAGCAACATGTTGTTCGATATTTCTTACTGGTTTGCCGCATGGCTCATTTTTGTAAAATTGGAAACACCTAAAGGATGGAAACATAAATAAGTATAAAAAAACGCAGATAAAAGCTTGATTTATACACAAGAAGACAGTCTTATCACCATATTTAGAAGACCCGTAAGAGCATTAAAATTTTGTTGATAAGGATAATAGAATTTATTGGACTGAGTTTTTAGATTCTAGAAACTCAAATATATACCTATACATCAATACTAGATTGTTAGTCTATTTATAAACCTTAATGAGATAGCCAAAAAGTACCACCGACGAGCATTTCTAGTGCTGCTGAAACACTTAATTTTAATCGAACAACAAATTTCAAAGGCATAAATGTAGAAAAATTACTTTTTTGCCATTATTATATTTAAATATTAAATGTTTATTACTAGTGGTTGAATATTTGCTAAATGCTTTTTTAATACCATGAATTTCTTATTTTGTTTTTATTAAATAAATCGTTAAGAAAAACTTTTAATTGTTTCTATTCAATGAGTTCGCTGCCACATTCATTTGGAGTCCGTGCCACAGAAAAAATATAAAAATTGATTTTAAATTAAAAGTTTGTGATATTAATTAAAAAATTTATTAAATTTCCATCAGTTAACAAAGTAATAGCATCAATTAAAGGTTAAATTCCCTTGATTAAAAATTTTATTCACTTGATTAAGTGATTTAAACGTCACTTGATTAAATTTGTAATTAAAACTGATTTTATTTTTGATTAATGCTTTAATTGGTGAACAATTATGGAGAATTTTTTTCTGTGTTCGGGATTGAAAATCTACCACAGTTCAGGTGTGTTCTAAAAAGAGCGTTCGGTCGGCCACTTATGATTGGTTAGGGTATTTAAGGAAACGGAAGCCTTTAAATGGTATATAATAGAAAACTTCGATGCTTAGAAAATATCGCACAGTTAGGATTCTTAGAAAACATCATATTGTTTTTTCACAGGAAACGTCAATGTTTAACAAAAAATCTCAGTTTTCATAAAAAAAATGTTTAGAAAACATCGGAAAGTTCTCTAAGGAATAACTTACTGTTTAGAACACATCGCACAGTTTTTAATAGAAAATTCGATGTTTACTAAATATCGCTTAGCTTTTCTTAAAAAAAACTCGAAGCTTTGAAATCATCAAACTGTTTTCTGAATTAAAACTACAGTTTTTCAATGGAAACTTTGATGTTTAGAAAAAACTGTGATTTTCGAAAAAATTGGGTATTGTCAAAATATCTGATCGTTTTATATAGAACAATTTGATATTAGGTAAACGTTGCAAAGTTTTCCAAAAAAATTACAACGTTTAGAAAGTAAACAAAACATTTTTAATATAAAAAAATCAATGTTCAAAAACAACGCATAGTTTTGTAATAAGAATTATGATGATTAGAAATATAAACTTCTAGATTTATAAATGCACCCACACTTTCTATAGAAAAACGCAATGCTCAGTAGACATCTCACAGTTGGATCTTTTGAAATTATTGCATAGTTATTTTAGTTGTACAAAGAAAGGTCAACTAGAAAGAGACAAAAAGAAAAAACATAAAAACAAATGTACTTAAGTTTGCAAGACAAAAAGTGCGAAAAAACAAGAAGTAAGGAAAAAACGTGTAAATAAAAATTGATAATCAATTACAGCTAATTTCGATCAATCAATACCATTGGTTAAGGATTGATGTTTGACTAAAGACTGGAAATAATTCTGATGATTGGAATGTGGCTATTCTCGAAACATGTAAATTCGTCCCGAGTTCAATCCCGTGTTCAGTCAAGAATTATCAAAAAAATTTTAATTCATTTCATGGAGTAAATTCCTCCCTTCAATAAAAATATGCTAATGAAAATTAAATTTGTTGAATTGAATTTCGATTTTTAGAAAAATTAAAACAGTAATTAGTTTTCTATATATAAAGAGTATATTGTTACGTTTTTTACTTTATAAAACGCGTTAAGGTTTATTCCCTTTATAATAAACCTTTGAGTTCTTTTAATTGCAAATAAAAATAAATACACACGCGAATTCAACTTAACAAACTTTATTGAAATTAATTATAATGTTCACAAATTTTAACCACTATTGTAAGTTACGATTTGAACCATTTAATGTCTCCAATCAAACTAAACTAAACTTTTATGAGTAAGCCTGTATTTATAGTTTAAAACTATTCCTAATTGATTCAAGAACCTTCTAGTATTTTCTAGAAAGTTGTGTTCGAATTATTTTAAAATAACTAAAGTCTACAATTTCAATTGCTAGAAAATTTAGTACAGTGGCGTTCATAAAAATTGTAACTAATATGACATAAAACTATAATTTACAAGATAGCTTATAACTAAAACCATAAATAATTCTTAGACAAATCTAATTTCGTAACAATATGAAGAGGTTATTTTAAAAACTTAATTATTCCACTTTCGAAAACAATGGCTTTTATTTTTTGTTTGTTTCGTAACATTGAAATGAAAACTCTGCGAAAACAAAATTGGGGGAAACAACTCTATAAACTACACCAGTCAAATATATTAAAAGGCATGATTTCCTCAAAATTGGATTATTCCAGTTCAAAATGACATTGATAAGAAACATTTTCTCAAATTGTGCAAAAACATAAACGGTGGAATAGTCAAGTTTTGAAAAGAACTTTCACATATAGAATAGTTTTATTCAGAAAATTTTATGTAAATAGTTCCTCTATATTTTTTATTTGACAACCCCTAAAAAACAATATTGTGTAGGGTATAAAGTTAGTTGCCTATTGCAAATTGCAACGATTTTTGTGACTTAAAAGTATTGAATTATTATAAAACACATTTGAGTACTTTATTTAATTTTTCAGTTGATGTTTTGCCGGCATGGTCTGTCTGTTTAATTTCACATTGTATTTTCTGTCGATTTCATGAAATGTCTGTCGTTGTATGAATATTTTTCCACTATTTTTTTAACTTATGCCTCTAGTATTCAAAAAAACTTAACAGTATAGAAGTTTTAAATATGCTGTTGTTGTACTTTGCATTAATAAATGAGCTTGTCAATATTTAGTTATTTAACATTGAAATGTTGAATTATTATGTTCGGATAAGAATTATAGGACCACCTGCGAAATAATGATTTACAAAAATATTTTGCAAAAAGTTGTATGGAAAATATAGATCAAAGCGTTTAAAAGATAAGTCACAAGTTATACCTACAAATGTTTTTTTTTTAGAAACTAAAAAGTACTTTAAGTACTAAATTAAAATAAGGAAAACCAAAAAGCGTGTAATAATAAATAACAGGAAACTTTTATGGAGGTAGAAAAAACTATAAAAACAATAATAAAAATTCCGTATGTAGTAAAATCACAACTGATTTTTGGACCATTGTTGTCGTTTCCTTTCCAACATTTTCCAACACCATTAAAAAAAAACAACATGCCACGCCACCATACCGCAACATCATATTGTATATTGCCATAATGCAATACCGATGACGATAATCACAATGATGATGATGGTCAAATTTGATTAGCTTCGCCTTTGACGCTATCATTCATGCTGTCAGCTAAAGGCTGCAATTTAAAAATTCGCTGCACATTTAAGACCGAAGAACAACTAAAAGGAGAAAAACAAAAGCAACAAATGCTGCAACAACCATGCCGGCATGAAGTGCCACACGTACCGACAATATTCGAACACATATTGTAATCTTCATAGTCGTCATTATGTTGGCTGACTTATGAATGTCGAGTTGCCATATAAACTTGAATTTAAAAGTTTATCAAATAGTTTAGGAAAATAATTACATATGCAAATCTCAGAATCTGTCCGCCAGCCAAAAATATTAGACTAGAGTAGTATAATTTTATACCCAGTAAAAACTTTACTTACAATCGTAATTTTAATGACTTCCTGAATTATTAGTATTGTGGTTATTTTATTGAACTGTTAATGGTTTTTAATGCAAACCCCGGCAAACCCCACTGAAGAGATTGTGTGATTACAATCGAAACTAGTCTGGGCAACCTGTCCGTGAACACCTGGGTTCAAATCTCTGCGCAGTCAAGAATGAAAAATTATCAATAAAAATTTTTTATTAATTTTATGTTGTAAAATTCCTGTCTTTATAAAAATAATTTAATGAAAATTAAATTCAATTAACTTAAGCCTTATTAAAAAATATCTAAGATTGGACTTCCTGAATGTATTACTTAGCAGCTTTATTCGCCACTTTTTGCAGTAGTTATATATTAAACATTATATATTAATTAATTATATAGGTATTAAACAACTTTATTATTATATCTTAAATAAGTCATAATTATACATTACAAAAAAATACTTAAATATTTATAATGATTTAAATAAGTTATTATTATATGATTTTAAATAATTATTTAAATAAATGTGCAATATATTCCACTAATATTTGTAAGATATCCGGTATTACTATAACATTTTAAGATTAATTTCGATGTGAAATCTATTTTTGTGATTATAACACTAGTAGCGATATCGATCTAATGTAAACGATGTTTTTTTAAACAACATTATATTTACACATGTATATTATTACACACATTAACGGTTTTTACCCTTTGTATTAAGTGTACAACTCAGCTTTATTTAATACAATTTTATATTACAAAGCTAGAGTGTCTTTTTCGAATGTATTGTAAATTAATGAATTTGCTTAGTGAGAGAAATAGAAAGATAGAGTTTCGTCGTTTGTTTTATTCTAGTAACTTAACACACGTATTTTTTAAAGCTTTTTGTTGTATTTTTCAACCAAAACATTTTGTTGTTGCAGTGTTGTAAATGTTAGTACTTTGACTAAATTAATGAGATTAACCAGGTCTACAAGGGACTTTACTTTCAAGGGTGAAAACCGCTATTGTTATTACAGTGTAAGAGCTATAAATGATTTTGTGCAGCTGAAACACTCTTTATCAAATGTTTTCTTACATTTCGATAAATTTATTATTGTGTACACTTTTTTAACAAAAATTCAATTTGTAATTGAAATTTAATTTGTAACTTTGCACTTATTTTTTGTCTCTTTTTGTAACTACATATTTTTATAAAACGTTTAAGTATAAAAGAATGGTATCATATTTTAGGTTGTAGTGGTTGGCCAAATTATATAGAATTACTTTTGGGACATCTCGAACAAAAATAAGTACTTTATCTAGTAGAAAAATAAGTAGTCTTTTCTTCAAGTTCTCATTATTTTTCTGCTTATTTTGAAGGCAAAGTTTTTGCTGGGTATATACATATGAAAAAAAAAAATTATTTCGATTATCATTAATAAAAAATTTATTATCATATCCTATCCTACCTCATATATATATATGTTCCCGAAGATCCTATAAGGAGCATAGGGCCCCAAAACCTCAGATCGCTTTTAATTATATAAGAAATTTACATTTTTTTGGTGATTGAAAGCTATAATTTTATTCACTCTACATTTTTTAGGTGATCGAATGCTATAATTTTATTCACTCAATTCTCTTCTATTTTGGTAAAAAAAATTCGTTTATTCCCAATTTACATTATACGATTTTTGTCGATGCGATTATTGTCGTTTATTCTTCGAAGTCGGTCTTATGTTTACATTGTACGATTTTTGCCGTTACAACTTCTTGTGTGTACATATATTTTGACACTACGAATGAATGAACAAAACGAATCGAAGAGAACACTCGCTTGTGTACCCCTGTTAATTAATCTCTCCCCCTCGACCATAAGCTAAGAATCGAAGCGACAAAAAGCGTATAATGTAAATTGGGACTTACTATTTTGGAAAGATTGAAATTAGGTATGAAAAGTCTGGAGTATGTGTTGTAGCATGTGTAACGGAAAATAAGTTTTTTTTTTTAAATTGTGAGTGATCACTTGAGAACTACTGGATCGGATCGATTTTCCAGGATTTTTTTTAAGTCCCTTTATTGTTTTTTACTAAAAATAATAAAAGTTGCTATTAAACCCTTTTAAGCCCTTTTTGTAATGTATTTTTTTACAAAGTACATTAATTAAAACTTTTTTTTTTCGATTTTACGACAAATTATTACAAGAATTTATCGCAAGTTAATTTAAAATCCCATGTAATACCTATTTGTATGATAGTCAGTTCATATGTAATCATTTTTTCCATAAAACGGATCACAAATTGAGTTTTTCTTTTTGTTTTTTTTTTTTCATTTCAAACCATTATTCCATTATATACCGACTCCGCATTCTATTTGGCAACCATCTACATCAGCTGCCCATTCACTGGTAGGCATGTGTTAGAGATTGGACTTTTGCGGCACAATAACGCCTAAATGTGTGTAAAGCAATGATAGAGATCTTCCGATAAGTCAAGGCGTACGAAAATAAAAACACCAACTATTGAATTTACAACAAGAGAAACTCCTCTCTCTGTCTCTTGTCCACTGTTTGCATTAAATGATTTGTATGATTGTATTCACTGTACAGGAAAAAAAATATTACACAATGAAATGAAGAAACTAAAAAGTTTGGAAGAAGGATACAATTTATAAAAAAAAGACAAATAAAAAATCAGCTTTAAGCGTTTGATTATTGTTATTTTCACAAAAAATTCTTTCCTTTAAAGCTTAGTAAAAAAAATCAACATAGAAAGTGTTTAAAAAAAGGATCGTCAACATTTCATCTTTAGGGGGAACCAGTGCAGTGGTATCGAGGGGAATTTCCATTTGGAGTTAATACTTTTATCAATTTAAGTATATTATGTCGGTAGTCTTGATATGTACCGACCTGATATTGTCTTATGTCTTCATGTTTAACTAATCTTACAGAGTTTTTTAAAAGATATACATAACTTATGTTCTGTTTTGTTAAACAGATATTTAGAAAAAACTTGTTAAATGAAAATATTATATAAGCCGCATTTTAATGACGAAAGAATTAAAAAAAAAACATATATGTACATTAGGGCAATAACTTTTTAACATTTTTTGCAAATATGAAATTTGGCATAGTAAAGTCGAATAGGCCATTAAAAACTATGAACAAATACGTTTTTACTTTTTCGCTGGCGTTACAAAAGTTCACGCACCAACAGCGATGAAGTTTTAAATTTGTATTTGTATGCAAGAGATGGTGTTGCAATATATTTAAATAAGATACATACAAAAATTTGTGGGTGTTCTCGAATACGCGTCGAATTGTGAAAGGTGTATGGAAAACAAAAACAAAACAGAATGACTGTAAATTTTTTTTTGTTACCAAACAAAATTTTTTTTTTGTATTGAGTTAGAAAATTAATTTAAAGCGTGAAACTTCTTTTGCAAAAGAACCCAAGATAATGTTTATCGTTAATAAAACAAGATTGCGCGAATAATTTTGTTAAAACCCTAATGTACTTACAGCAGGAAAATCTTAAAATCTAGATAAATTATTTCACATACATTTGCTTTTATTAAAAAATCTACAATTAACAATACAAATTGCAATAAAATCGCTAAGGCTTATATTAGTGTAAATTAATCTATTCCCCCATTTAAGCAACGCCCCTGCATAACTTGACAATAAAATAACTTTATAAAAACAGAAATCACCAAACGGACTTAAAACGAATAAGACCGCTATTAAACAAGTCATTGAATCACACAAAGTAAAATCTTTCTTGACAACAACGGTTAATTTTTTTTATTCAACGGTATTGATCAAACAAAGGCACCTATCAACAATCTATGAAATCAATATTCTCTACTTTTAAGTGATTGTCTTCAATTTCCCTTTTGTCATGGCTGACCGAAGTACGTACTTTACATTCTGAATTTTTTTTACTTGATTTCTTAGTTTTCCAAAGTACTTGTTACACCATTTTCAAGAGCATTTCATTTTTAAATACTCTAAAGTGGAAAAGTAATATTTTGGTCCAAAATATTTTTTATTAAAACTGAATGATCTAGCCTCAAGTTCATACTTATACAACTGGATTTTTATTTTGAAATTCTTCTTTGTCTTTAAATTTTTGTCTGCGAAGGGAGTAGAAAAGCAGGCGGTTTAGATCATATCGCCTATGTGATTTCAGCTACGAATAAAAAGTTCAAGACACAAAAATTCAACCGTTTTTGGGAATCTGCCAAATTTAGACATTAATCCTTTGAATGGTGGTACACAACTCCAGAGGGATGAAGAGATTTTTTTCAAATTTCAAAAAAAAAACGGAAAAATCACAAACAAATACTTTAGTTTTGTATATATCGCAAAACTTTTTGAAACAATTTTACCATAGATTTAAAAACAGAAATATTAAAAAAACAAATATAGTCTTAAATGAAAAATGCAAAATGGCAAAAAAAAAAACTTTCTGAAATTATAAATGAGAACAACTTCTGGTCAATTTTTTAAATATGGCAATACTCAATAATCTAGTAAATATATACAGTGTAATCTACAATTACAGATACCCCCCTTTCGACGGACACAGTTTTGCCCGGTTACCCCAGAATTCCATAGTAGAAATGGGCATTTTGATATATCGATATTTAGAAAAATTATAATCGATATATATCGCCGATATTAAAAATACCCCTATATCGATACATAGATATTTATCTACGACTATCGAATTCGATAATTTTAAGATCTCTTTCTAATAAAATTCAACAAATTAACCGTTGCTCAACTGCTTATAATACTGTTGTTTTTTAAGAATTGCATCATATGTTTTTTAACTAATATAAAGACAATAACGGCGCTTTTCCATTGTACATTTTCATAGATTACACAGTTCAGTTTTGTCTCGGGTTTTTAAGACATGACAACAAACAAATAAGCGCGGAAAAAATATTCTGGAAAAGGTTCCTAGAATTATGCAAAGAATCGCCTTAATTATGGCGAATTAGCAGAAATAGACTCATGAAGTTGGAATGTTAGTAAAAAAAATATTTTTTGAGTGTTTAAAATTCTTATTCACTTTATGGTCTTACTTGTATAATATTTTTAGCTTTTCTAAAGTATTTGGAAAAAGTTTCCTGACGAGCTGGCCTAAGCAACCAGCGAAATGCGCATAGAAACTAGCTTTCCCACAACAATAAATTTCAGTGTTTTTTATCATAAATTGGGATTATTAGCACATCATTAATAAATGAATTAATTAATAAATATTTCATTCCCGAAAATAATTTTTGATAATATTTTTTTTTTTATTTGAGCATGTTCTTATATACCTATTTAAAATAAAATATTGCACAGTTTACTTGTATAATATGTGTCACAAGTTTCGTTTACCGGCAGTATATAATCCGGCATTATATAATCCCAATTATTTTTTTTTTTTTTTTAGATAAATAAACCTTTTTTTGTATTCTATACTTTTTTTTAAAAATTTTTTTATTGTGGAATTAACTGCCGGTCCCTCGAATTCAAACGAAAACTTCGTTCGCATTACTTACATTAAAAACTAAAATTTTAAATTGATTTATGTATTAAATAAAAGTTAAGCGAATGAAAGCTTTCTTCGGAATAGAGGGACAGGCAGTAAATTTGAAATTAAAAGAAACAATAAAAAGTTAGAATGGAATTGCATTTGTACCTATGTAAATATGTATTGAAATTTGGTAATAATTTCAGCTTAATACGTTCGATACATCGATATTTTTAATTAATAAATATCGATACCCTAAAAAAATATCGATACGATATATATCGATATATTTTTTAAATTTGCCCACCCCTATTCCATAGCAGTATTAAGTTCTTAGGTGTCCGGTCATCAAAAAAAATAACTTGAAAAATATACTTCTTAAATTTTTAAAGTACCATTAATATGACAATTGTACGAATAGTGAAAAATTATCCAATTTGTACAAAGATCTGGGACCAAATCCCTGCGATCGTGATTGAATAAGTTTTCATATTGAATACAATTAAGTAACACAATAAAACTTCAGATTAACAAAATATTTTAATTAAAAAGACGGGACTTCTTGTAATAATTACATATGTTATTGTTATGTATGACTGGTAAGTAACTATTATTTTATTTGTAAAACATTTTCTAAATCCAATTATTTAAAGTTTAAAGCAATGCAAACCTAGTTCACACCTTATAGTATTATACATTTCATACAATGTGTACAAAGCTATAAAAGGGTATAACTCGAGAACGGTGAGAGAAAATTCATTTTTTTTTTGCTAATTTATTTAAAACTTCATAATCTTTTAAACTGCATCATTAGTTTTTTTAGTCTTAATACAAATTTTAAAAGTTATAAAGCATTTTTTTCATATTTGCTGAAAATTTACGAAAAACTGATATATAATGTATCAAAATGTGGAAAATCCCTGACGAAACTTATTATTTATGCACATAAAATTAAAGATCGGAAAATTTTCTTTAAGAATATTGACTCAGAAGCCGAAAAATACCGATTTTTTAGCAATTTTCAATAATAATTCAATAAAAGTCAAAAACGCTAGATTTTTGGTACAAAATCAGTTTGCGCGACCTCTAAAGCACTTCCGAAAAATCTGATAAAATTCTCAAAAATACTTTACCTTATGAGTATCCAAATTAGGAAAGATCTTCCGAGAAAATCCAAATTTTTATTTTTTTTGGGACGACCTAATGTACATACATATCAATACTGTTTTTTTCAGATACATATAAAATTATTTTATTATTTTTAATATTTTACAAATAAATTGTGAACGTAGTGTATGGAATTTAATTGTTTTAACCAAATAAACTTTTAAATGTAGTCCAATATAAATTTGTTACAGCTGCGTTGTTATTTATTAACTAAAGATTAATTTTTGCATCTATTTAGTAATTTAGTATAGTAATTTGTATACCCTCTACCACTAGTTTTAAATGAGGATATACTAAATTTGTCATTTCGTGTGAAACTTTTTGAATATTAATCTAAGTCCCCTGATCCTTGTGTAGTTTTTATTCGATTTAGTCATGTCTGCCAGCCTGTCCGTCTGTTTGAAATATGCTTTCTTTCGAATGACTCAACAGAAGGGAACAATATTGATGTTAAACTCATTCTTGTTCCCCCAAGCAGTTTGGGATTGAAATCTATCTGAAATCGGCTTAGTAGAAAAAAAGTTATGAGCCCAAATGTGATACAACCTCCCTGAAAAATTAATATTTTTGTTATAAAAATTCACAAAAACTAAAAGGGGTGACAGAATGTACATTTTGGACAAATTCGTTTTATATGACTGGAAATCGCACTAAAATTTTATGAAGACGGGTCCATTATTTACCATAGGCCCCATGTAAAGCGTTCTCCCTAAAATTATTTAAAAAAAGCATTAAATTGTAATAAAATTGTATTACTGCATTCGGTTTAGATTAAGTTTTTTTTTATTAATATGTTTGATGAGCGATCTATAATTTACGATCGGTTTACCATAAAATATGCTCCTGAAAATCAATTTAAAGCGCCTAATAATATTTTTGAAACAAATCAGAATATTTTTTTTAACTTAGGCAACGCATTATACTACTTTGAGATCAGGTTTTATGAAGATTGGCTTATAATTTATAGATTCAATATAAAGCCCACTCTTAAATTATTCGAACTCTCGGGGAAGGTATTAGAGATTCGGCATAGCCGAGTATAGCACTCTTACTTCTTTTATATTTTATTTCCCAATTTAATTGTAATAAAATACTAACGGACAATTTCACCGAGTTTAGTTATAAGTAACTATCATTTATAACTGTCGTAAACATATCGTTAACTCAAAGTTAAAGTAATAGTTAGTTTTAACTGAGCTTGGCAAAGTTGGCCGCAATTCATGTAATTAATTTCAAATTAAATCCCTTTTCTTTATATTTTTATATAATATTTGTTAGCACTTTTTTAAGCATTTTTTAGTATTTTCTAAATCTAGCATTTTACCTACATTAAGGTTTGGCAACACTGGTGTATAGACACTTAAGCCTCGGTATCGATTTTATTAACTTTTGACCAGGGACATAACCGTTATAACCAATATTTGAAAAAATCCTGAAATAATAATTTATCACGAATTTTTAAAACCTGCTCTCTGCATAATAGTTACAAATAACCAATATTTTTTTGGTCTTTGGTATCCGTTGTAGTTTGTTTCTGTTTTTTTTTTGGGCTTTTAATTTTTTTTGGTCTTCCGTAACCATTACAAAAGATTTTTATTGTTTTCGGTCTTCCATATCCATTCAAAAAAATTTTCTTTCCTTTTTTTCGTTTCTGTTATTAGGGAATTATCTTCATTTCATTACGGAATTTCTTTACAAATTTTATAAAAATATTCGTTGGAGTTCAGCCAATGACACTCCTAATAAAATCTATGAAACAGGTTTCGTTACAGTCTATGTTTATGAAAAGCTTCATAGAATTAATGAAACTCTTTACAGAAACAATAAATCGTCAGGTAATGAAGCATTTTATAGAATCTATGAAACAGTTTCGTAAAAGTCATTCCTAAAAAGAGCTTCTTTAAAATACCCTTTTTATTACCATTTGTAATAATAGCAATATTTGCATTTGTTGAGGTTTTTGTTTAAGATTTCTTAACCCTCACTTTAGAATCGATGAGATTTTCATCAATTTTAAGCGCTTGTTTACACTTGTTTCAAGATTTTAAAGAATTGTGTTTAAAGCATTTCAAAAACACAATTTCGGAGGCCGAATGGCAAAAAATTGACATTCTTGTTTCAAGCTTTAAACCAAATGGTATTTCACCTTGGTAGATCGAAATTTGCTTTTGAATGAATGATTATCTATTTTAATTGATTTACACGTTCTTCCTAACTTCTGTTTTTTCGTAATTTTGTCAAGAATTTTTCTTGAAATCCAAAGTACATTTTTGTTTTCAAATATCAAAAAATTTGCGGATCCTTACCAAAATCAATAAAAAAAAGTTCGTCCTTGTGCAAATATAAGTCAGTGTGCAAAATTTTATAAAAATATCTTAAGATTTGCGAACTGTAGCGTGGTTATAGAAGACAGAAAAAATAAAAATCTTTCATAATGGTTACCAAAGACCAGCAAAAATAATAATCTTTCATAATGTTAATGGCAGAACTACAATTTTCTAGGTAATTTATAATTATTATTACAGGACCAATTTTTTTCAGTTATATTTTCCATAACCTATTGGATATTTAAAAAATAATAAGAGTTATTTCGGGTCCCTGCTTTTGACCGCTTACAATTTTTCGCTTTATAATTTTTCGAAGTTTTGCGTGGAATTGTCACCTCCCAAATAAAGCTAACACTTATTTTCGGCCATTTGCAAAATTGTATGAGTAAGAGCTTTCAAACTTTTGAAAAATCAACAGACTTAAAGAAGCATTACTACGTTTCATATTTCCTCGGTAGGAGTAGAGAAAGGGATACCCCAGATAGTATTAATTAATACTTTAAAGTTTATATGGATTATATGGCTTACTTGCCTCTCACCGTTAGAAGGCGAGTTGGGTTGGCACTTTGTATGCCGTTATTTTAGAATGGCTTGGAAGTTATTGTGTATGTCATCATGCGGGAATTTTTTAAAGCTTACAATATGTTTAAAAGAATAGTGATATATATTTATAATTTGCGAATAAGGGATCATGTGTCAGGGAGACGAATTGAATTGCAAGGGTACGATTTTGAGGATTATATCAGTGCGCGCCAGATTTTTTAAATTTATACGACCTTTTAGTACTATCGCCAACAGTGTTTTATGGATAAGATTATTTTTGGGCTCTCGATAAGATAATCACAATTACCAAACCCTATTTATTCTACGATTATGAGTAGATCCATTTCGAGGTTCCCTACTTTTTTAAAGAGAAAAAAACACTGGGCAATGTTTATTCTCATTTGAAAGAACATTCTTTGGCATTTATTTTTTGAAGATTATGTATATCAAATGTTGGCCGTTGCTACGTCGCAGATGGTCCATCCGTTGAGTCCAATTTTCGATGACTCGTTCGAGCATTTCGACTGGTAACTGGCGAATCACACTCATGATGTTTTCCTCCAAGGCCTGAATCGAAGTGGGTTTGTCCACATAAACTTTAGACTTTACATATCCCCACAGGAAAAAGTCTAACGGTGTGATATCACACGATCTTGGTGACCAATCGACCGGTCCAAAACGTGAAATTATGTGCTCACCGAAGTGTTCTCTCAATAAATACATTGATGCGATGTGTGGGAAGTGGCGTCGTCTTGCTGAAACCAACTGTCGCCGAGATCACGAGCTTCAATTTCAGACATCGAATAGTCGGTTATCATGGCACGATAACGGTCCGAGTTGCTGCGAACGGCGCCGAATCGACTCTCCACGGTCTTCGTGTATTCTCTCAGCTACGGCCGCTATATTTTCTTCACAGAGTGCTGGACGTGGTCTATTCGGTCAAATATTATCCAATAATGAATGCTGGGTCTCAAAATGGGTGATGGTGTTGCGAATAGTACGCTCAGTAGGCCGATTATATTGACCATAAGTTGAGCGAAGTGCACGAAACAGAACGTGAATTTTCGTAATAAAGTTGAACGATTTGTAAATGAATCACCCTAGTTTCTAGAACTGTGGTGCAATTTGAGGAGTGATACTTTTGGAGGGTAATTGTTGTTGGGTTTTTTAAATTGAGCGTTAAATGAATGTGAATATTAAATAGAACAAAAAGAGTTTATCGATACCGGGAGCATATGTTTAGGTGTTATTAAGATATATTAATAAGTATTATATTTTCATATATTGAATAGAAAAATGTCGAAGTAATAAGAATATAATTAATTTATTAATAAGATAATGCTTTATAAACATACTCCAAACTTGAATTCACTGCAGCTATTTGGCCCACTGGACTTACGGCTTGCAATATAAAAAAATAAATAAATAAAGCAAAATAAATCACAAAGCTTTAACTCAATTAATTATAAATATTTTAAGCTAAAAGTTCTTATGTGCTGTTTTCACAACACAAGTGCTTGAACGTGTAGTAAAATTTATATGAAAAGCACTCAGTTTTTTGAGTGTTTTTCATATAAATTTTACTACTCGTCTAAGCACTCGTGTTGTGAAAACAACACATTAGTACAACAAAAAATGTTATTCGAAAGGAAAGGAGTAAATATTTTTTAAAACTTTTTCTAAACTCGAGTTTTAAGGACTGCCTGCTCTTGATGTCCAATGTAACTGGTAGATATCTTTTCAGGGGAAACAGAAGATTTAATGAAATTTTTGAGGATGATATAAACTCGTGTTTAGAATAAAATAGACAGTGAACCGCAGATCATTCTTTGTCGATTAATACATCCAAAGCTAAAGCAAAAATATTTGGCCCTACGTCTCGTTTTTTTACTAACTTGAAACAAATTTTTTTTTTTGGATGATAATGAAGTTGATCGCCACAAATATTTCAGAATTACTCTTAATAGGAATCTTTCGTTTAGAAATCATATTGATTCTTTGTCGAGTTGAATTTGGAGTTCGTTGCGGAAAATTTGCTGTTCAAATATATTTTTGCCCTTTCATGTTAGGAAGAGATTAACACATGCGGTTTTGATGTGCCAGGTTCTTTACGGGATTGAAGTAATATCTTTTACTGGTTCAGGCGCTTGGTAAATGCAATTGTGAGATTTCCTTCCCCAATTCGGCCGAATTATTATTAATTATTCTTTATTCTTGTACATAATTATTTATATTTCATTGTGTGTTTTATGCTTGGGGAGTGAATGAATTGAGAATTTTTGTAATTGGATTTTATTGAATAATGTAATTTAAAAGATATGACTTTGTGTACATATATTTTATACATTTCTTTAATGAAGTACTTAGGTATTAAATACTGTGTAATATATAATTGGCCTCAGTGGCTGCTAATATTACGGTACCTATAAATAAATAAAAAAATGCGGACAATTTTATAAAAATATTTTTAAAAATTATTAAATTTTATGTTTCTTAAGAACGTCTTCGTGAATGCGTGAGAAATCGTGCATTATTTGAAATTTTATTCATGCAAGATCACGCTTACTTTATTACGTGAGATTAATATTTAAACTAATCACAATCAAGCGTGACACGAAATATTCACGATACTTTCACACCTCTAGATTTTATATAAAGTTTATCTTAAATTCCATTGCCAAAGCCGTAAATGGTGTAAAACAACTGCTTATTTTTTGCAAACAGTTCAGCGATCAAATTTCCCAAACGGTATGTACTATCGCCGTGAGTTAAAGTCAGATTTGACAGATATAACAGAACTTTTTCGTAATTTTTTTTTTATATTTATTTGTACTTTTTTCCAGTACGTACGAATACCAGTGTTTTTTTTTTTGTTTATACCTTTTTTTGTTTAGTTTTCGTTTTTTAATGTGGCGGTTTTTTCGCTTTGAAAATCATACATTCATCCACCATCCAACTGCAAACCGTCCATCCATCCATCTACCAGACGTCAACCGTTTATTTGTTAAAGGAATTTTATAGTCTCTAGAGTTTTTAAAATGTTTGTTCATGGTTTAAGGCAATTGCATGTTTACTTTTTTGATTTGTTGTATGAGTGTAAACTCCGCTCTACACTTACTACACTGCACCACTCCACTCTACTCCACTATAAACCAAAACCCCAAACACTACTTACATACATACAAGTAAGTACTACACTTGAATATAATAAACAAATAAGTAGTGTATAAGTACACATGTGTCTGTCTGCAATGAAATGGATGGATGGTTGGTTGGTTGGCTGGATAGTTTCGGTACGGTTTGTTCCACGGATATGTCAAGGTATACAATTTGTTTAATACTCGCAAGTACTCCGCTCGTGCAACAAAATGTGCATTTTGTTTAAATTATATATTATTTTTTCTTAAATAATTACAATAATATGTAATTAGTTAAAGACACTAGTTAAATTGCTATCTTTTTCTTGATGTTTTTGTTGCTATTGCTTTCGTGGTATGTGGCAATTTATTTTCTTGCGTTCGTTGTTGGAAATTAGTTCTCTTTGAAATGCAACCAAATGCAGTTAATGATCGCAATTTAAATGTTTGTATTATTCAAAAACCATTGATAAATTAAACAAACGTTTCATAGACAATTTGTTTTTTAAACCTTATTAAATACAAAATATGTTTATTAAATTTAAATTATATGTATTTTAAATGTACCACATCACATTTATCTGATAATGGTTTTTTTCGATGTTTTCAGCGCCATCCAGAGTCAAATGTTGTGCCCATGTTCTATAAGCGTCGAGAAACTTTTCGATTGAAATATGAGAAATGAAACAAAAATGCCATAAATTGAAACAAACAGCTGTTTTATCACATAACTCCGTCTGTAAAATTTTTGGCCGGTAATTGCTGTCACGTAAGGAAATTACTGGTCAATTTACAACAAAAGTGTGTCTGTAAAATTTTTGTGAGAAAGTTCCGTCTTTGAAATGTCAAATAAGCTCACGAATAAAAACGGGGTGAGAAAAAATTTTAAAACTAAAAAATATATAAGAAGCGCAAAATTAAGTGAAAAATAACACAGTACAAAATACTTTGTTAATTTTTTCATTGTTTAACTATTTTGCTTTTAACATTTTTTAAAAATATACGAATGTTTTCAAAGAAATTTTGTAAACAACAAACATTAAAGTAGTACTTTACATTATTTGTAATAGCCGACAGTTGTATTTTCGCCGCCATCGTTTAACAGTTTTCAATTTTAGTAAATTTTGGTGATTGGCGTTCTCAACGTCTGTTATTTCACATCGGCTTCGAGTGGAATATTATTACATTTATAACGCAACGACGTAATTTCTTTTGATAGTTTTCGAAATGAGTTACAGACACAATTTTTTTCTCACTTTTCGAAACACGATGGAATATTTTGTTTCACGTCTTTTTGATGCGAGAAGTTGGATTAAAAAAGTTATATTTAAATCACGAACTTTATAATTCCGAATTCCTACATTAAGAAATTCCGATATCAAAACCGGAATTTTGAAGCTTTAGTAAGCGAAGCTGGTGTTTGTTATACCATAGTGGAGAAAATCACTAGCTAAGGCTTCTATGCACAGCCCGCTTTCGACCGGGCGCGAGGGTCTTCTCCTGGTATAACAAACAGCGGCTTCGCTAACTAACGATTTTCTGCATAGCCGGCCTTCGGCTTTGGTATATCGAAAATTGGCTTTGCTAACTAAAGCTTTTAAATTCGGTTCTCTGCAGAGAAGTTTGAGTTAGCGAGGGCGGTGTTTGTAATAACATAGAGGTGAAAGTCCTTGCGACCGGCCAAAGGCCGGCTATGCAGAACAGCTTTAGCAACCGGTGCTTTTTATGCCATGGAGTAGAAAAATCTTTGCGCGCGGCCGAGGACCGACTATCTTTTGTTTTAGTAAGCGAAGCTAATGTTTTGTATTTCATAGAGGAGAAAACTCAGAAAAGCCTTAGATGGCGCGTCCGGATATGAAAATTCGGGATTTTGGTTTCGGGATTTTTAGTTTCGGACAAATGATTCGAAATATGTAGGTATACAACTGCTTTGTAAGAATTATTAAATAAAAATATTAAAATAAAAGTTGGGTGATTTTTCATTACTTTTATGGCTTTTTTCCGCCATTTATGGATATAATTTTCATTTTTATATTTTGGGCCATTCATCGTCTGGACGATTTTTCACATATTGATTTGGGAGATTTTACTTTAGGTGATTTTGCTTTCAGCAGATTTTTCATACATTGCTTTGGGCGATTTTGCAACGGTTTGTTTTGCTGGGAGCCATTTTGTTCATATAAAATAAGGTCCCAAAAATTTAGGACTTTTTCAATTTTTTTTGGGTGGGCTTATTTCTTGGGGACTAAAATATCACCTATTTCACTAAAAATTTACCAAAATGATAAAAAGAAAATAATAATTGCAGATATAATTCAATATTACGCCAAAAAGTTCGATTGACACTAGAACACTTTGTCGATTCCCTTAATTTTTGTTTAAATTTTTATATTTATCACTTATTTAATATTTTGGTTCCCAGGTAAGAATATTTTTAAGACAAATTGAAGTTTATTTTAACAAAGAGATTATTCAAAATACTTACATACAATTTTATAACAATATTTACCATGAATATTTTAATTTCCTGCTGCTACTAAGACAATTTATTACTTTTACAAAAAAAAACCCCATTTAATTAATGAATCTAATATGTACCACAATTGTGTTGGTAAAGAATATGCGATGTAAAATTTCAATTAATGAACAATTTACTTAATATCAAAAGTAGGTTCATTACAATTTTATAGCTAATTTTTATAATAGTTCTTAAAGCTTGTAAGTCATCAACATCATCATTATCATAAGTACCAATACAGTATTATTTACAACAAAGGCGTACTGAGAATAAAACATTATTAAAAAAAGTACACAAAAACACTTTTAAAATAAAAATAAATAAAAAACGCAAAGCCTTCGAAATATGACCAAAAGAAACCAAAACGTACATAATACATCTCTACCAGGCACCCATCCACTTTTAAAATGCAAAAGATGAGGATCTCAAAAAATAATACATAAGATTACAAATGTGTATATTACAATAAAAAAAAAAAACAACGTTTAGTAGTAGCGCCAATGATGTTTCACATCAATGATGTTGAAGATGATCTCAACCGATGAGGAATACAATAACAAATCGAAACTAATACAAAGAAAAAAAATAAGGTGCATCATTGCATTAAAGTGGCAGAGAAGCAACTAAAACATTCAAACGAGACAACCAAGACGTTGGCTTGTTTTTGCTGTTGTTGCAAATAAAGCGACAGCCCTTCCTTCCTACTGTTGTTGCATTGAATTGCTGCATATGCCGCATTTTCTCGATCCACTGCATGCAATTCGAAAATTAAACGAATGTAAAAAATTAAATGAAAAAACCAAAAAATTTGCAACGGCCTCAAGGAACCCTCAAACTTAAAAACACAACAAAAAGATATTCAGTTATCATCGGACAGATATTTAAATGAATTGGTTGACAATAGTACATTTTAAATATATTTAATACCCTTTACTTCAGGTGGAAAGGGTATATAAAGGTTGTAATTTCATTTGTAATTCTCTTTAGTATTGATCTCACTTACATAATTGCAACTTAACAGGAGAGGTAAAAACATAATAGAAACTGTAAAAGGAAAATTGCTTGTACAATTGCTTGTAAAATCGTTATTTTTGATAATATTACATTACCTTTTTTTGACATGGTGTATTTGTGTGAAATGCATTGGAAACACCAAAAAAACTCAATTAAAAAAATCGAGTTAGGGGCTTTCTACATGAGACCAACGATACAAATTCTGGGTCCTTAAGAGTAGCGAAGTTGATTAACCGATGTCGGTATGTACGTGTATTGGCTGAAATAGGTTTTACAAAGACCACAGGTATGATGAGGAGTAAATTGTATATATTAAAATCAAACCAGCGGACCCTGCGCCTGCTTCGCTAGGCAAAACAATATAACAAATTTTGAAAATAAGAAATGATTTAAAAAAAAGTTGAGTTTTTATTCTACTTTAATTTATCTTTTTTTAAAATATAACTCTTCTGCTTTAACTCAAACTATCGCAGAGCTCTTTCGTAAGCAACATTTTTTTTAATGTAGTATAAATAAAGCAAACTGATGGATTGCCTACACGTGAACACGATACATATAATTGGCAGTGGGAGAGGCATGGATATTCCAAATCAATTCCTCATAACGACAATTATTGCCCTTGGACTTTATTCATTGGCATATTAAACGCAAGAAGTATCGGAAATTGGAGCCTTTTGAAAGCTCCAATTTGTGGACTCATTCTCCTTTACATTTTAAAAGTACTATTTTTTCCCTGTTTTGGCGCTTCAACTTAATATTTTGTATACATATATTTGCCCCTGCTAGTAGCTATTATTTATTTATTTTAATTTATTTACTTAATTCGCCAATTAAACTAATATTTCTTACTGGCTTAAACTAAATAAGTCTAGATACTTTAGTACATAACATAAAAGGAAAAATTTTACATTAAATTTATCTTAACACATTTTAGAGGTTATTTTTGATCAATTAATGTATAAACATTTTTCAATTCGGAGCTCATTCTGCGGATAGGATCAAAATTTGCATAATTAAACCGATAGTATTGAAGTTTAAGGGGTATACAGTTTCTGGAAAAACTAATAGGACTTGAAAATTCAACCTAACGAAGTAGGAATTCCGAGACACTTTCACCGTTTAACAAATTCAGCATGAAGGTGATGTTCTTATATGCATATCCTCCGGTTTTTTAAGGTTGGATGATTAACCCTTTCAGTGTTTTTGTCGAATATATTCGACATTGCATTGTACTCTCTTTCTACGCACTTTTACTGTATAAAAATGTACAGTTAATTATATATATATTTTTTTTTTTATCTGAAAGGGGCACACTTTTGATATTTTAAATTGTTATTATACGAGTAGTAGACATTGACTTTCTTTTCTTATTATTGAGTGCATTGTCATACCCAAGTCAGGAAATTTGTAAAAAGGTTATATTTAGGAAGAAAAAAAAATAATAATTTCGGGGATCAGGCGATATGAAAAAAAAATTTTAAGTATTGTTACATGCGTAAATAAGTATTTTCTTGAAAAAAAATGTTGCAAAATGAAATTGTAGGTTCTTTTGTGGACCTTTGAAAGTCAATTTTGAATGTATTCGGCATTTCCTCAAAACCAGGGGAGCTGCATGAGGCGAAAACTGTTATTTTTCCTGGCTTCAGCGCCATCACATTACCTTATTTACAACTTTTCAGATTTTTATCTCACCACAAATTATTTTTGACCCTGAAAGGGTTAATTAGTTTTAAACGGTTTTCATACGGAGTAAAATTAGTATTTGGATTGTTATGCAGTTTTCGAAGACTGAATAAAAGAAATTGCTTCTGTACGGATTCGTTTTTTTGGTATGTACCTCATACTTGGTGTTCCAGATGATCAAGGCGTATTCGGTCTCACTAATGAAATATATGACTGTTTAATTATACAGGAATCGCCAAACTCCTTCCCCCAACGTTTAATAATTCCAAGGACACCTTTGGCCTTGTCGGCAGTCTGCGATATGTGCGCATTAAAACACAATTTATGACCCAGATCAAGGAATGTCTCTACTCTATCAAGTTGATGATTACTTACAGCCGTATTCATAACGAAAACTTGGCATGAAGTTATCACAAAGTTTATTCATAATACACTTACCAAACTCTGGCTAACGATTTGCTAAACTCTTGTCAACAAGCTGCCAAACGTTTGCCAACTTGTGATAAACAGCTGTTTTATGTTGAATAATTTTGTTTGTTTTTTTTTAATACACTGTTTTTTTTTAGTTTAGAGTCCTTTTTTAAATATATTTTAATTTAAAAACATTTAAAATTTTTATATAAAGAGGGAATATAAAAAAACAAAATGAAATGAAATGACAAAACCAGCGATGATTAATGCAAAACGTATTGTATTTTTGAGTATTATAATGTTGATTTATTAAAAGTTAGCAGACGGATAAAATTTGTTTTTAATAAACTCTGTGCTAACAAGCTACGTAGTGTAAAAACTGTGGCTAACTTTTTGTTATGAATACGGCTGTTAGTGTATACACGCAGAGAAAAAAACATGGTTATGATTCATGATTGTAGTCAAAACATATTATGATTATTATTAGAATCATAAAATATCATATTATGACCAATTATATTCGTAATATTATATCATAAAATTTTTCCCTTAATCATAATTTGTTTTTTTTTACATTAAATTATAATTATTATTATTATAATATACTCTTATCATATTAATCATAATAATAAAGTGGTTGTGTTATGGTTAAAAGTAATCATATACAAAGATCATCAGGAAACCTTTTTCCAAAGCTAAACATATTATGGAAATAAGACTGTAAAGCGAATGAAAATTACAACCATTCAAGTCTTACTTGCAGTGAATCTGTAAGAATCATATTATGATTCAAAGTATTATTTCAATAATCATAATATAATCGTTTGTTATCATAACATGGTGTAATGGTTATTAGATATCATTAAATAGTTGTAACTAATATAATATGCTTTCAAAGCTATCAATATTTAGTTGTTAGAAAAATAATTATTTTTCAGTGCACCATACTCAAATTTATAATTGCGATAATCATTGCAATGTTTACAGTAACTAAAATATTAATGGTATTCAATCAAAATAATGATTTTTTGTTTACGACAATATATTGTTACGATAAGCATAGTGTAGTTGCTCTAACCATGCCCAACCATATTTTTTCTCTGCGTATAGATACAGAGTACTGAACTACTTCTGTAGAATAACACCTGTTCGAGTTCAGATCCTTCAAATTTATATCACACCATAAGCTCAAACTGGAGTAAGGATTACATAGTTGAGTTTTTGTAGCTAAGAAAAAGTTTTACATCATCTGCATACATAAGTATTTTCGAATATTTAACACACGATCATTAATGAATCATAGAATACTGGGCCCATGTGACTATCTTGAGGGACTCCTGATGGAACAGGTATAGCTGTAGAATTACAACTGCGGAGTAATATGCACTGATACCTCCCCTTAATATAAGTGGAAGTATATGAGAGAGCCCGATTTTATTCAACTTGTACATAAGAAGGTTATGATTTATATCAAATGCTTTACTAAAATCCGTATAAATAAAATCCATTTGAATTCCAGAATAGTATGAGGATATCAAGTCGAACGACCTTTTCTAAATCCATGTTGGAATGGTGATAAAAAGGAAGGTTCATTGTGCGATATAATATTAGTCACGATTTTTTCAAAGAGTTTAGGAATAATACTTGATTTAGCCATACCTCTATAGTTTGAAATATTGGATCTTCATCCGAATTTAAGCAAATGTATAGTAAAAGTTTTTTTTTTCTAGTAATCAGGTAAATACCCATTTAAGACTAAAACGTTATATAAATACGTTAAAGGCGAAATTAAGGAGCATAAACATTTTAGAAGTACACAACTGGTAACTCCATCAGGGCCATGACTTTTAGAGTATTGAGTTCCTTTGACAACATCCATAACAGTTGTTTCATGTAACATTGAACAATTTATTATTGGAGATTCAGGTATTCGATATGGATAATCGAATGAAAGATTCATTTCATTTCCTTTTAAGCTTAAGAATAAAAGGCCAAAAAATATAAAAACTTTGAAATTTGCAGTTTAAATGGAGTTGAATTAAATTCCCCTTTTTACCAACTTTTGCCCACCAAAGGGACAATGGTTGACATTTGAGCAAAATTCAAGACAGTCTTTAATTTTGACCCTTAAGCCTTTACTTTCTTGTATTCTTATAATCTATGAACTTTTTTTATTTATTTTCACCCTAAAATAGAATACTGATAGAGAATATAAACAAAATCCGTATCTAAATGACTGAGTTAATGGCAAATAACTACTTTTTTTTCCAAAATAATTGATTTGGCACAAATGTGGAAACAGATTTACACGAGCGCCTGCCTTATGGTCTAATATAATGGTGGATCTTAACACTGGTTGACAAACAATGCGTGTACCAACAGATTCGTGTGTGCACGGATACTTCACATACAAGTACACATTTTGTGTGTATAATCCGATGAAAATTATTCAATCGACCCTTGTTTAGGAGCCGGAACTACTAACATACACCGCTATTAGAAATCCAGCAGCTTCTGTTGAATAGCAACATCACCAAGGATAATACTACCTCAGGCCTAACTTTCCCACAAGTGGTGAAAAATCTATAGGATTTTCAGTACTATCCCTACCCGCGAATTTGGGTTGAAACCACAGCCACCACATTATCGCCGAAAGTAACTCTTCGTAAAAAAGCCGCTATTCGTTGAACCCTATTGTGAGTTCATGCCTTGAAAATCGGCCGGAGAACAACTTAATAAAAAGCAACCTTCTACCAGTAAAAAGTAAAGCTTTCGCAAAGACAATCTTCCTGAATGACAGGAATCATTTCCCGCAAGAAGCATGCCAACGGGGGCCTCAACCAATAGTCAGACGGGTGCCGTATTACCGCGGGCTACTGACTCACGTGGCACCAGATGAGGAGGTACTTTGGTGAACCTTCGATCTCAAGAAATCACGAAGACTTCAGCATGCCTATCGATTTGGATCTTAGTCGGTTCCCAGGTATGCATACACCTGATTTTCCCGGGCAGATGTAACACTAAAAGGTGAGATATCATTGAGATGATCGCTACACCCCCGGATGTGTTTTGGCACAATAGTGCCCATATTATATGAGCTAGGAGGACCAAATTAGTTGCAGATATTTCTTCAATATATATGTTGACCTCAAATTCGCTCCCGGAATGAGGATTTTGGCACGATAGCGCCCATACCCTATGAGCTAGAGAAAAATTAGATTTTCAATATTAAGGTTATGTGTATATAAGATTCGGCACAGCCAATAAAGCATTGTAGTTATAATTTTGCTACATATTATATTTACATAATTCCACGATATACATTTTTTTTATTTAAAATCCATCGTTTAAAGTGGAGATCGATATTAATCTAAATTTCACTTGATAGTTTTAATTAAAAATTTTAATTTTAATATTAAATTTTTAATGGCAATCCATTTCCCTATGATAAGCGAAACCCCATATTAATTCTCATGAAAATTTAAATTGTCCCTTGAGAAAATCGGCGTAAATCAATACAACTTAAGTTCCATTTTTACGATCGATTCTCGATTAATAAAAAAAAAACACATAAAACTTAATAGAATTTTCGGCTTTCGATGCCAAAATTTCAATTGTAATTCGAACTTCCGATCGTTTTTAATAAGCCCTCTTGGCCCCAAAAGTCCGATAATATTTGTTTCTCATTATCAGCTTTGAGTAAAGCATTCTTTAACAACTCTGAACTTTCAAAGATCTTTAGAGGATTTAAACAACAAATGTTTGTATGCATGTATGTATTATATTGCATTTTCCTTCTGCTTGACTTCTACTCGGATTCCTTCATCATCTTTGCCATAGTCAATTTTTTGTCTTCCTTTAGCTATACATACCGTAACGAATACTGAGCGTTGGAACTTCGGACTCATCATACAACTACATTTTACAACCGGCGTTGCCAAATGTGCACATTTATCTGCCTTTTGTAGGCTTTCTTAGCATTTAATAATTTTGAAGTTTTTTTTTGGAAAGATGAATTTTTTTTTTAAACAATTATTTTTTTTATGCTAAAATAAAAAATTAAATAAATTATACACCTTTGGCTTTTTCTTTAGAGATACGGTAACACTGATACCAACATCTACGCCAAACCCAACTAAAGCTACAATAAACATTCGAACCCCAATCAAATAAAATAAAAAAAATATTCGAACGACCGGCTTTTATGGAGTATCGTCACAAGTATCCCCAAACCATTTTGACATGGAAACAGAAAAAAAACCAACAACAACAAGAAATTCACATCATAGAACTTATGCCGGCAATTATGATGAGAGTGCGCATTCATAATCAAATGGTGTATGAATGTTGAGGGGACATACTTGTAAAGTGAAATGAATAAGAAAAATTGAAAAAAAAAATAAAAAACAACAACAGGAACACAACTGCAATATTATTCTACAATTTTAGCACTTTAGTCATATCAGATACTGAATATGGAGGGCGAGGCCTTTTTAGCTAAAACAAAGAGTACGCGGGATAGCCGAGTATGTGAAATTGGTAAAATAATGATCATACAAATAAAACTGGGTGAAGTTTGATGGAGTAAATGGTTGGGTATAGGCGACTGAAAAAGATGGTACAAAGATGTTGGAATAAAATAAAAAATTTGAGGTTTAATAATTTATCGTAATATACTGCAAAATAGGCTTCCTTAAATCCATTAATAATATAAAAAGCAATACGTGCCATATATTAAAAAACTGTTTGGATATAAATGATGTTTAACCAAGTCAATGTGATTTAAAAAATGTAACGTAAATTTTAAAAAAATTAAAAAAAAAACTCCACACTATGTATGAATAAACTTCGATTGCAATATATATATGAGAAAATCACTCATTTGCTTAATGCACTCTAAATTTATATAAACGATATTTTGTTTCCCGAATGTTAAAAAATTACAAAAAACAAGACCATATCTTTTTTTGATTTTGAAAAAATAAAAAAAAAAAAAAATGCATCCGGGTGATTCCAATTAGTTAAACAGCTCTGACAACCTACTTTCTGACGCCTACATCTAAGAATTCTGCCTAAATCGTAATACCGCCCTTATATCTTGATTTGAAGTCTTGGTAGGAATGACCAATAACAAAGGAGCTGGGTGATTCACTAGTTACTTTTTTTCTATGTTATCAAGACTCATACATAGTTCGCCACATTCCTATAAAAAGGAACGCCATGTTATTTAGAGATGACCAAATAGATAAAGGATGGGCTCCTTTCGATTATTTAAAATCTGCTTACATATCGGTTTTTTGCTTAGAACTGCAAAAATAATCAACGATGACAGACTACGTTGATATACAAATAATTTTCAGACTATTTAATTGAATTTGAAGCAATATGTTGCCACCTTAAATGCAAATGGCCGTAACTACAATTTTATTTTTCTAACAGGTTTGGATTTAATCGCGATTATCAGTCAGTTCTGGACGTAAAATAATATTAAAAAAAATCTTAAAAATGAAGTAAGCACTGATCTATTTTAGATTTGTGAGGTAAAATTTCCAATCTTCTATTTTTTCAATTATTCTTTTAGAAATACAACCAGCATGGGCTCGAGAGCATTACCCTAAAATTAAGCTTCGTATGTGTTGGAATGTTTTATTTTCTGTAGAGCTCTAATCAGGTTTACGCAGCTTATAATGCAAAACACACTTCCGATTGCACAACCTTAGCGTTTTGCATATTTCACCTTGGTGCTGATTTTCTCATTGTCGACGCTTTACATAATCCGGTTTGCCTTTTTGCTTATAGTACACTCAAAAGCGGTATCAAAAGTACGGTAAACAGGTCTTGCCCATAGGTCTAAGTTGCTTATACGACTGGGCCACCATATGCCGATTATATGTCTTAGGCATTTGTTAGTGAACGTTTGCAATTTGTTACCAATTAGTTTAGTGCTTTTCTATGTTGCACTAGGGTAGTACAACACTGATTTTGGAATAACTTTCGGCCGAACGGTTTTCCACAGTCTAATAATTTAAAATCTTTCAAACGATTTTTATTAGAAAATAGGTTTTAATTTTAGAATATGTCTAATGAGATCTAATGTTCAAAATAGGGTACATTCTTCCCTAACTTAACCCTACTTCCCCGTACCATTCAATTAGTATGAACAAATTAATAAAAAAAAAACAGTTTGATCAAACTAAGATGTTCAAACCAAAACCATTCAATAAAACATAACACAACAAAACTAAAAACCAACATGCACATCAGCCAACCACAACAGTTTGCCTGTAAAACTCAAAGTGTTCATATCGCAAACACGGAGTAAAAACGTGCGCAACTGATTTTATAAAATAACGAAAAACAATCGTGAAACCAAAACAATCTAATAAATAAATATCTAACGAATGTACAAAATTTTTAGATTCTCGAACACATGGTGAAATTTCTTTGTAGTCTTCAGTACTCTGCGTGCGAATGATAGTTGCAAAGAAAAGCGAACTCTTATGGCTTGTACTACCACCTGGAAAGGAAAGATCATTTTCAATCAAATCATATGCTTCTGGGATTTAAAGAGTATCAAAAGTGTGTAGTTTTGCGTAAATAAAACTAAAATCGAAAAAGAAAGAAAAATCCAAGTGAACACAAAAAAAAAACAAAAAAGAAATGACGGTGATAGAGATGATGTATACAAAAAGTCTTTGATGTTTTATACTTGTTTCGTTTTATGGATGTAAAACGAAAAAAAATCAAGAAAATAAATCGAGAAAAAATTGTTTTTAGTGGTAGAAAAAAAGATATAAAGAAATAATAACATGCCGAGTTCAAAGTGAAATTTGATTGTTTATCTTTAAAATTAAACATCTTAAAATAAGAAAAGATAGAAAAATATTTTAAAGCAAACAGGGTTAATGTGTTTACTTATACTTTAATAAACACAACAAAAATAATGATAAATATGTATTAAAAGCGAAAAAAATTTTATTCAAAAAGTTAATGATATTTAAGATGATCTTCAAAGTGAAAATTTTATAAAATAAATAAATAAAAACATTGATTGAAAAAATATCTCCATACACATCTGTTAAAGTTTATTACAGTAAAATTAAGAAACAGCTGTTATCTAAATGGCGATCTTGAAACAATTGCTAACGGCCCTAGTGGCCTTTACATGGATCTGTGGCACACAAGGATTAATAGCAGCCTCTTCTAGTGGTGCATTACTGGCACAAACTTCAAATGGATTACAATGTCAACTTATAACGGTTACCGCCTGCCAGGGTTTGGGCTATAATATGACCGCTTTACCCAATTTAGCCGGACATACCAATCAATTGGAAGCAGAACTTAGGGTGAGTACTTTTAAAATAAAAACTTTTCTTTTATTGTCTTACCATAAATAACTAAGTTTGGAAAATGATATCATTTCCGTTTTTATTTAGAAAACTTTTATTTAAATAATAAAATATGATCTCATAAAACAGTTCAAAATTAGTACGCTTGCGTGCACGCATATAAAAATTTTCCCATTCACAAGTCGAAATTTTTAATAAAAAAAACTGTCAGTTTTGTTACCTCCTTCTTTTTGTATGAGAATTCTAAAATAACAACATTTTTGCTTTAATAATTCCTATTTCTAGTCAAGTTTTGTAACAAATAAAAGCGGCATTTAAAGAAAAAACCAACCACCGCACATTAGTTGTGGTTGGATGAAGTGGCCTTAGAAGCGTTTTATTGTTTCTACTTTTTTTAATTTAGATCTCTAGTTTTTAGATAAGCCTCACTTGAGTTGTTTAACTTAGCGTTTTTGGTATCTGTATCTGGCTGCTATGGCAATAAAAATAATTCTTAGAAGTTACGTGTTTTGTGATGTTTATTACACATTATTTTGTCCGTATATTTCGCACAACACTTTATTGCGCCACTCACTCATCACAACGTAGACTATGGCTGGCCGCCAGGCCATCAGAAAAAAAGAACGAAAAAAAGGTTTAAGTTGTGAATCGGGGTTTTGTTACTTTGATCGGTGGCATGTTGTTTTTGTTGAATGTGATGAAAGTGTTTTATGTATTAAACGTGTGTGGTTTTTTCAAAGAAGTTTTATAATACAAAAGTGTTAGCAAAGGAATTTTAGAAAAGTTATTAAAGTCGGGGAAAAATATATAAAAAATTTAAATATTAATTTTGAGATCATATCTGACAAGGTCTTAGCAGATATTTTATCTAAGCAAAAGGGAAATTGTTATAACATTCTAGTTTTTATAATATTTTGAGTTATTCAAACTTTTTCAAAAAAGTTCAACAAACAAGAATTTATAAAATGCAAACGTTTATTTCGTACATGCATGATTAGGATGCATTTTTTTTTAAATTAAAGATTTACCGTTTTTGTTTGTGATAAATGTTATAATAATTTTAAAACTTTCTATGGAACTTTATACTCTTCGCCACAGCTTGAAAGCGTAAATATAAACAAGTTCGTTTTATATAAGTCTGTCATTCCCTTTAGTGATTTCTGCTATATTTATATCAGGACCTGTAATGAAAAGCGGAGTTTATTAAACTATACCCGTCTGTCCGTTCGTCAGTTTGTCTGGGGTTTCCGAAGACCCCAGGTATGATGGGGACCAGGTTGTTATATGTTTATTTATATAAGATATACCTATATATAAAGTATATTTATATAAGATTGATATATGAGCAAAAATCCGCGACTTTTCGTAAAACAAACATGTAAAACAAAAAATAAATTTTCTAAAAATTGGTCTTTGTTTCAGAGTATTTGTGCGAAAAAGGCGTTCTTTCGAATTTTTTTTATGTAAATTTTTTTCTTCTTATTCACCCAAAAAAACTAAGTAGAAAACTAGTAGTAAATATTGCCAAAAACAATAATTAAAGACAAATAACGACCTTTTTCTTCTCGAAATTATGGTTTTGGCACGATAGCACCCATACCATATGAGCTAGGAGGACCAAATTTGGCTTTGATATTTGATAATATAAGTATATAAGTGGTATTTATTGCGTACTCCCTTTCTTTACTGTTTTATATACTATGGTGAAGGGTATATTATATTCCGCATTGCCGAATATAACACTTTTACATATTTTTGTTTTATAAATTAAACTTTAAATACATATTTTTTACAAAATTTATTCAATAATTCAGTTTATTGCGATATTTATAATTGTTTTAACTTAAAAGCTTCATTCACAATGGGAACAACAAATTGGGGTTTCCCTTTCTCATTTTTTGAAGTATCTCATATATTTTCCTTTCATTTATTGAACAAAAATGTAGACAAAGTTTGTTAATAAATTTAGCAAAAATTTTATGAAATTGTAAATTAACGAAAATTTTAATTTTAAGTTTTAAAAATAATTATTCATTCGTGCGACAAAATTGCAAATGTGTTTTTTTTTTGACTGAAACTGTGAGTGTTTGTAAAAAAATGTGGCTTTCATTGTGAACACATAGTGAAAGTGTTGCTTTCATTGTGAATCTGGTTTTATATATTATAATTTAAAATAAGAACCTGTTTTGTTAAAAAATAATCATGAAAACGTTATTTAAGTTAATTAAAAGACAATTTCTGCTTCATATTGGTTTTTTACATAAAACTTTTCAACACTTTGGGCTAGTTTTTGTTCTAATATTAACGTAGAGTTTTTTTTCGCTAGTAAATGTTTTTTGGGGCTGAAAATATTTTAATATTATGAATGACATTTTGTTTTCTTAAATAATTTCAATCTGAAAACCGTTTAAGAAGTTAATTAAATGGAAAATACAAAAACTAAAATTTGTAAAACGCTTACCATAAACTTGTTCCATTGCATTTGCTGAGAACATACACTAAAACAAAAATCACATTGATTATTTAACTGTCAAACAATATAACTAAAATAAAACTATTTGACTTCAAAGCAATTTACATTTTGAAACTGTTTTGCCAAAAAAAGACTGCGTTTTATTACAATAACCAAAAAACCAAATATTACACTATGTTTTAATTTTTTCCCCTATCCTGTTTGCAACACTCGAACCCTGTTTTTATAACCTAGGGGTTCATTGTACTTAACTACGAGAATTGTTTGATGATTGAAATATTCAAAATTTCTTATCAATAACATTTTCTGTACAAAAATTAGGCAAATAAACAAAAACTAATAGAAAGAAAAGTATTTTTTAATTACAAAAATGCAAACATTTGATAATTTTAGAGATAACAAGCACTGACTTCAGTTCAAAAAAAAAAAGTTCTTTTATGATGAGAGTACCAAGCATTTAAAATAAAGTCTTTGTTATCAATATTTAAGAAACAAACTCACTCGTAAATGTAAAACAAATTAATTGATTTCCAATGTAAACGGGAGAAGAAAGACATAAAAATATTTTATTGTTTCTATAAAATTGTAATTATTTTTCTCTGTTTATTCTACACAGATAACAGAAAACATATGAAAAAGCATTTGGAATATGTGAACTTTAGAAGAAAGAAAAATAAGATAATGGGTATGATGACGACTATTGTTTCATAAATAATTGCTGATTGCTAGAGAATATTAAGTGGAGTCTTTTAGAATATAAAAGTTTGCAAAAGAAGATCCTCTGATGACAAAAAAATTAATAGAGAATGCTAAAATTAAGACTTCGTCCAAACTTGCAATTTGTGTTGAAGCAAGTCTTGAGTCTATTGGTGAGAGGGGTGAGAAGTATTCAGTTTCGTGTACTCTGCAATTCTGTTTTGTTTTTTAAATCTCAGACTTTTTAACTTGAAGTTGGCTGTAGGTGTATTTGTATTTATATATAAAATATAAAAAGAACAAGATAAAAATACAAAAATTGCAACTTTAAAATTTCATAATTTGGACACTAGTGCAATTTCAAAGCAGAATTTTTAAAAGTTGCTGCAACGAAAATTGCAAGTCTGGACGATGATTTACGATTTTCCTGCTATACTTGGGGTTTATACATATTACCATTAAAATTTTGCTTAAAAAATAAGTTTTGCATAACTCGCAAAAATTTTAGAAAATTTGTTTATTCATGTGTATTTCACATTTATTAATATAACAATCAAATACTTAACAAAAACAGAATTTGTTGGCACAAATGACTACATTGGGATCTTGTGAGGAAACACTGTGAATCAAATTATAACGCCAAAGTGACTTCATTACTAAAATTAAGAAAAGATTTTCGATGTTCTCTTGATATGTAAAATAATTAATAATATTAATTAAATTCAACATTTTTTATTTTTTTTTAAATTTAACTCATAGAATAAATTCGAAAAAAAAAAAAATTTTGAATATAATAAAATTGCTTATGAAAGAGAAATAATTCCCAATATCTATTTGTTAAAATAGTTGAGTTAAATACATTCAATTTATAAAGTATCACTATCCAGTGTGACACAAAGAATGCTGACGAAGGCCGTAGCGGGCCAGAAAATGCATTACATTCTGCTGGTGTCTAATAATTGTAAATTTTTCTGTACATAAATATACTTCATTGCTATCCAACGGAAAGCTAAGGTAAAATGTAACAAGAAAATACAATATAATAGTCTGGTAGTGTATAGTCATTTATAGAAAATTTAAGGAATAGAGCTATTACAAAAAGCTTTATAAAATACATAACTGAAATTTAACTCATAGAATAAATTCGAAAAAATAAAAAATGTTGAATATAATAAAATTGCTTATGAAAGAGAAATAATTCCCAATATCTAATATTAATTAAAAAAAAAAAAAAAATAAGTTTCTATATTTTCAGCCAAAGTTTTACGCACATTTTGAACAAATAAATTTTTAAAGCAAAATTGATGTTTTATATTACACTAGCTTAACCCGGTGAGCTTCACTACCCCTATTGAATACAAATTAGTGCAATTTTTTTTAAACAGATTTCGTGCATTGATAATAAAGCATCTTTTACCAAATTGACACATTTTTACTATTTTCCATCTGCAGATACTTAGACATTAAGATATATAGCAATCTATATTGCCTTTGTATGGGACGTGCTACACCCACTTTTCAAATTGAGCCCACTTTTTGGCAGATGTTGTGTATTAATACTTAAATTGTATGTTTCAATTTAATAAACTATATTCGGCTATGCCGGATGATATTCGCAATGATTTTTAAAACAAAACAAATCTTACATACATAAAATATTTGCGCTCAATTTTATTAAGATAACTTGTTTTTTGTTGAACCTATCGCACTAAAAATTTCACTCGGAAGAATACTTGTGTGGAGGCCTTGTGAAAAAATCGACCGCTTTGGCAGATTTTCAATATTTAATACTCCTCCTAGCTCATATGGTAGGGGCGCTATTGTTCCAAACCCGTTATTTTGGGAACAAAAAAGTAGTTATTTGTCTGAAGCTCGGTGACTGAGATAAGAGAAAAAACCACGACTGTTTCTATGTTTTGTCAAAAAATCCCCTAGTGTTTTTATTTATTTTAATGTGTCGATTTTTTTTTGCTTTTTTAACACATACAAACAAATACATAAATGATATGCCGATTAAATAGAGAAATGTGTTTTAAATGAAAAAATACTCAACATATTTTTTTTTAATTATGTTTGATAATGAGCACGTTCACAAGACGTAACTGTTACGCAAACATTGAATGTATGTCTGATGTGCTTTTTCCACAACAGAAGTAATTGAACGTGTAGTAAAATTTACTCAAAAAACTGAGTACTTTTCATATAAATTTTACTACACCTTCAATCACTTGTGTTATGAAAACAGCACATTAGAAAGGCATAGTTGAGTGTTTCCGCTCAAGTCAACAGTTGCCAGTTTTTCCATCATAAACTTTTTCAACTAGAAAAAGTCAACATGTTGTGATCAATCTCAACAGCTGATCGAATTTATTTATTAGTTTAGCTACACTTATTAATTTTAATTATTTTTTTTGCCCCACTTTTATTAATTTTAAATTTTATACATATTAAGGATGCCGTTTCTAAGACGTCAATGTTGGGCTCAAATGTTGTCAACAGTTTTGTGGCAGTTGAGCTCAACAGCTACGTCTTGTGAACGTTTCCATTGTGTGCTAGTGCGTGAAGGGTCTAAGACGCTGCATTGTGTTATTTGAAGGGTATTTAATATTCGGCACAGCCCAATAAAGCACTTTTACATATTTGATTTTTATTTTAATTTTTATCTTAAAGCTATTTTTCTTGTTTTTATTTAATCATGTTTAAATATATTTTTAATACCTCGGAGGTAAGGTAAAAGATTGATGATGGTTTGTTTTATTTAAAGAAATCGATTATTAAGTCAAAAAAAAAAAAAAAATAAAAAAAAAAAAAATAGACAGTCTACATTTTTACACCTTTCAAATTTCAGTTGAAACTCAAATGTAACTGCTATAAACATTTTCAATATTTATTCCTATTCTTACACGAATTTTGATTGTCATTAATTTTTGGGAATTATGATTTATCATATCACGCTTTAAAAATTATTTTCAAATAAAAAAAAAAAAAAAAATTGGATTTGAAATTGTTCGAACAAAAAAACCCGTCTATGTTTAATTCATTAATAATTTTTTACACGTATGATTAAAAGTAATTAAGGTTTGTTCTTTAAATGACCGATTGTTTTTGTTTTTTGTTTTGTATTTATGTTATATACATTTCATCAGATACCCTAGGGCATCTGATGAATTCTGATGTCACGTAACAAGTCACTTTAACATGGCGATGTCCTACGAGGGGTTAATTGGTACCTTTTTGACACTTTGTAACAGGTCACCGAAATAACCTTAATGGACACATCCAATTTCGGTTAAAATAATGCCTGTCGCAGATATTGTCACAAATGAACCATGTCAATATGATAAATCCCCTAAATCATAAATCATATAAAGTAATAGAACTAGAGAGAATCAGCCACTATCCGCACAAAATCCAGTCACATGAATAGTTTTGTGCCAATTAAATTTCCTCTGGACCAACTACACTCTAAACACATGATCACCAGTTAAGTGATAGGTCTTGTTTTCACCTATCACAATTCGCTCCTTTTAATAATAAAATGTTGTTCACTGGTCACGGGATAAGTGCTTTAAGAGCAATTGACACAAATTTCCCACAGGGTAATTACTCTAATCTTAGACTAAGATATTCTTAAATTTTATGTTTACAATCCAAACTATTGCTCTATATGGCATTTTCAGGGAAGGATGTATACATATATATATATAAGATCCAAATTTTGTTTTATTTATATTTTGAATTGTAATTTAAGGTCATTTAAGTATCAAAATGCTTAATGGTTGCTTAGGCGTAGAAGTACACAGAAAAAAATAAAAATTTATTACAGTTAAAAAATTTGTGATATTAATTAAAAGATTAATTAAATTTGCACCAGTAGCCAAATTAATAGTATGTATCAATTAAATATTTTTTGATATTTTTGAAAATTGGCGTGATTTTTTTTTTGTGTACGTATATACAAATAGAGGGCTCGTTATTTGGTCCCAAAAGGGGCACTTCAGCATAAATCAGATCTGTGGCAATTAGGAAAAAGTGCCTAAGTCTCACATTTTAGTTTAAAGGAGGAGCAAGTAGAATTCTTGACAAAAAGGAAGAAAAGCAGAAGTAAGGAAGAACAGGTAAATCAATTAAAATAGATAATCATTCAAAACATATTTCGATCTACCAAAGTTCAAATACCATGTGGTTTAAAGATTGATGTTTGACTATTGACTACCAGCGGTCTTCAATTGCGGTAAGTGTTAAGCGGCAAAGCCCTCTGAAGAGATTGTGTGGTTACAATCGAAACATGTCAGGGCAACCTGTCCGTGAAAACCTGGGTTCAATTCGCAGCTCAGTCAAGAATGAAAAACTATCAATAAATTTCAATTCATTTTATGTTGTAAAATTCCTTTGTGCGATGACTCAAATGAAAGTTAAGAAATTCTAAGTAGAATGTAAACATATTTATTAAGTTCGTTAAAATAAAAAATGCAAATTTAAAAGAAGTTATGGGGGGCAAAGGTAGCTAAAATAGCAAAAATTCGCGAAAGTTTTTAACTTGAGACGTTTGCCTCAAAAAAAAATTACACTACGCAAAATTGTAAAAATTTGGAAAAGTTTGCAAAAATAGCGAAAATTCTCGAAAATTTGTAATATTTCAAACAAGCCATAAAATGAATTAAAAGTCCCTAAAACTATAAGGAATATCAAAAATTCGGTAAAAATTGCAAAACTAGCGGAAATTCGCTAAAATTTGCTGATAGCGGCATGATAGCAAAGTCTTATATTTATTAATAATCGTTAAAGCTATAAATAATCAGAAAACTTACAGTAAAAATAGCTCTTATCACGAACCTGGCAAAAATTGGCGAAAAATTCATAATCGGAAACAAACTCTAAAATTAATTTAAATTGGTCAATCGGTTAAAAAACAAAATGTCGGAAAATAGCACAAATACTCGTAGCTTTAAATAATTAACTTTAATGATGAAGAACAAAATTAATAGAAAAAAAATTGGAGATGGGATTTTTTTTGTCAGATTTTTGATAACTTGTCGACGTCGACACAACTTTCTTATAAAATACCAAATTAACGTCGAAGTGATGTAGTCGTCGACTTGATGTGACAACAAATAAAAATTAATGTCGACGTCGACAACGACTTACATAATAGGGGTGAATTACTAAAAATTTTACTTTTTTATAATTCGTTTTGTTCTTCTCGTTGTTTTGACAAATTGTTTAACAAAGATGCCACCTGATTGACATTTTTTAAAATTGAGTTACTGAATTGCTGTATTGTAACCACAAGCAATAAACTGTGCCGGTGTAATTAACGCTAACGTTAATCGTTGAAATTTAGAGAATTTCACTCCTGGACTCAAATCGGCACATCTGTGATCGTATTGACAATCATGCGAGAGAAAATTGCATGAAAATTACGTCAATCGTATAAAAAATTGGCGACTACTTAATCTTCCCATCTTAAACTGGTGAATCTACTGCATTCAAAAGCTTTGCCGACTCCTCCCATAACTGGTTGGGTTTGTTGGACCACATGTATGTACTCGTATTGAATTTTGTTTGTGGATCGCGGTTTGTAAAACTAGTACGTTCAGTTATACGATCACGTATGCCATTATCTCAAATTTGGTGACGCACAGTACGTTCACATATGTCATAATCCAAAAATTTTATTTTTGAGTGACGAGTTATATGGATGTAACGATTTGTGCCATGATCCGTTTTAGCTAATTTTACTAGGTTAGAAGTACCCATACATTTGCAATATAATTATACATTTCAGTATTTATCGCATATAAACATTTCATAATGATTATATAAAAACTTGCTTATATGCATATACACGCTTATATGCAAGTAAAAAAAAATTTTACTTGCTTCATAAGTGCATGAATGCATTTAAAGCTTGATTTGAATTTAGCAAATTCACTCAAGTTTATTCAAATTGTATTATATTGAAATGCGTCAATGCGGTATATGCATATAAGCAAATGCTTATACATGAAACAATTGAGGCTATTTTGAATAAAAAACACTAATTGCACAAGTTTGGATGCATATAAGCGTAAAGTGATTATAACCGGTGTGCAAATAAGCGATTACAAAAAACCATCAAAAATACGATAAATAGTCAAATTTGGTAGGCCTATTTTTATTATATCTATTTATTTCGTTGACGTTTCGCTTGCATTTGCCACTTAATTACTGGAAGTATTCCAGTTCAAATAGAATCTGTGTTGTCTATTCAATTACAGAAACACTTTTTTCTTACAAATCGAGAAACGATGGAATTTTTTGTTTCACACTTCATGTGAGAAATTTTGCGATGCGAGAAATACAGAAACGAGTTCCAGAATAATAGAAATAAAGTACCCAATAATATTGTATAGTCGATGGGTACCTTAAGACACGGTTTAATTAAACTTAAACTAAAGTTTGCTTAATGAACCAAAACCAATGGGCCAAATAAATCTCTCGAGACCGCAGTTCTAATATTTGACAGTCAAACCTTTCGAAATGTATAATACGAGTATTGAGAACATGTTAACAAGTATTTATAAATAAATATTCTTATAGGTGCTTCGTTTATTTAATGATTGACCTAAATGTTTCTCTTACCCTTAAAAAACTTCCTAATTCTTAAATACATTCCAAAAAAGTCCATTAACACCTTTTCAAAATTTTGAAACCTCATTTCTTAAGTAACCGCTGCCGTTTTCAATTCATTCTTACAACTTCACACTCATAATTTTTGGTTTAATTCTTCTTCTTCACCAATGTATACAATTTATAAAATTTGGACCTCCTCGCTGTTGGAATTAAAAATTTCATTACGTATTATTTAAAGAAAAAAAAAAAATCCGTAATAAAAGAAAGACTATCATCATCTTTAAATTGTCAAAAAAAAAAACAAGATTTTCCTCTTTTTATTTCTCTTTTAAAAGAATCTTAGAGATTTAAATAAAAAAAATAAACTGAATCTTGAGCTAAGAACAGTTTTTATATGCATATTTTGCATTTGGTTAAGGTTGTCTGACAACCGGCTGTTTTCTTTTTGTTCTTTTTTTGTATCTTTTGTCCAAGCTGCCGCTGTCTGCTGCTGCTTTAAACCATAAAAATGCATTTCAGGAATGCCCTTTTTTAGTTTGTCTTTTAGTTTTGTTTTATATTTTTCCAAGTATATGCTGGCTGCTTCTTATATTTTTTTTATATTGTTTGTAACATTGTTCACATTATAAATTTACAAAAGCCATTAATTCTTTTAAAAAATAAAATAAAAGCCCAGTCAGTTTGTAAGTCGGTTTAGGCTGAATTTTTATTTATAGTTGTTGTTGGTTTTATTGTAATTTTTTAGTTCTTTTCAGTGGTGTTAACGCCTTTTATTTCACATTATCTTGTATTTTTTCTTTTTTGATTTCATTCTGTCTTTAAATGTGTTTGTTGTAAAGTCAATGGCGTCTGCTTTACAATTTTGAGGTGACCAGAAGAACCAATTTAAAAGGAAAACTGACCTTTGTATATATGAAATTAAAAGGAATTATAAAAATATTAAGAAAAAACCATTATAAAACAAATTAATTGCTCGAGACCAGTTTACGAAAAGTTTACGTTTTCATAACCGGTTTTATGATTTTAAAAAATTTCTCTATGACAAATCGATTATTTTACATCTCTATTAAAATGTTTTATAATTGTTTGATTGTCCATTTAGAAGTAGACGGAAGTTTTTAGGCCTACAATCTTTAAGAGATCGCAGATTTTATTTTTCAATAATTTTTATTTTTAATATTTTATCGAATGAAATACATTGTCAGGAGTTATCTGACTTGGTGAGTTTGTATTCTCCTGTTCGTGATTTGCGTCGGGAACGTTTTTTTTTATGAAGATTTTCACCGTACAAATTACGGAATTAATGAACCGATTACGAGATGTTTGAAACTTTGTAATAGCTTTTCCCCATTTTTAAATTTTAATTTAGATAAAAATAAGTTTAAATTAAATTTATTTCAAATTTTTAATTAATAAATATAAATAAATATTATTTTATTTTAAATTTTGTAAACGTGTCTGTAAGATGAATGTCGGTAGACTTAATAAATAAATAAATAAATAAATAAATATTAGAAATCCAACCTTAAATACATATCTGGATATCCTAAAAATTGGTTCATAACTATAAAAAAACATATAAAAATATCACTCTCTTTAGAAAAACAGATCAATAACGAATTTGAATATTTTATTCCTTTCTCTTAAAAAAAAAATTACGCTAAAATTTGAATTCGCTATTCGGACCTTTAAAAACCTTATTTTAATCATTTGAAGTTCAGAATTCATGTTAATGTACCCTCCATTTGGAGCTCCCGGCAATTAATTTTCATTTAACATCATGGAATTCAGCAATGCATTAAAGAATTTAAAAATGTTCGTAACATTTGATTCGAAATTTTGAGTTTTAAAATTAAAGTGTTTGACCCTTTTGAAAATTTTTAAATTAGCGATTCAAAATTTAAAAAACAAACTATCCAAAAAAGTACTTTGAACTTAGAAAAGTCATATTTAAAATCTTTGCGAGACTTATAGCTTCAAAACTGGTCTAAAAATGAGGAATCGAAATATATGTAGTTGTAATTTCCTAACAGGACTAGATCTACTTGTTCGCTTTATTACATTTATTTAAATTATGAAAATCTTTTCTTCGGTTCATAATTATCGCCTTCAAAAATCTACAAAAAAAAAAATCGGTAAATAATATTGAATTTCAAGCATTCTTTATTTAACATTTCTATTACCAGAGGTATTAATTGTAAAACTTTTTTCCGCCAAATAGACTTTGCAGATACAGTTCCTAAAACCCAGAGGCAACTTTAGTTTTAAAACCCTTGCAGCTGGCCACCCCAATCAAGGCCTCATGCCAGTCGGTCTCATTTTAGTAGTAAAAGTAGTATTTAATTTTTTTTTACCATAAATTCTAAAATCCATTGACTGACTATTTTTTGTTCAATTTTTAATGTTTTCTTTTTCGTTTTTTTCAGAACTCATATTTAGTTTATAGGTAGTTTCAGTTTTTTCTTGACTTAATTTTTTCTAAATTAGTGTTTCTGTGTCGTTTCTTTCCACTTTGATGATTTGGCTGTAGTCTTTCAGTAAAAAAAACTTGGCTTTTTTAAGTGTAATTTTCGGTATTGTTGTGCGTTACCTTTATTTCTTTCCAGGGGTTTTGTTCAGAATTTCTGTTGTATTTTTTTCTGTTTTTAAATTTCTTATGAATTTTGTTTTAAAATGTTTTTATTTTTTGTTTAAAAGCATTTTTACGTTATTTTAATGATGTTTGATTATGGAGCTTGAAAACACATTTTTTTTTTTGTTTTTTCCTCATTCCTCCTGTTCTCGTTTTTTATATTTTTTGGCATGTTAATTGAGATATAGTTTTTTACTACTTCCTGCTATTTTTTTTAAAGGAAATTCTTAATAATATAATTATTTGAATAGAGGTAAAATGAAATAATAAATAATAGTGAATCATTAAGGATCGAAGTAGGGTCAACGACTAGATAAATCTAATCAAATTACTTAGATTCCAGTTTAAGGATGTAAAGTAAATTTTACTTCAAAAGCCAATAATTCAAAAACATTTCCATTTTGTTTTATATTCGAAAAAAATCTACTAATAATTCTTTATGTAAATTTTGTCATTAATATTTCGAAAGCCTTTTGCATTTTATCTTAAAATCAAATATATAAATGTTAATCATCTAAAATGTTGAGCAAATATTGAAAAATACTACAAACCTTAAAAAATAACAGACGCTGTACCGGGGAAATACAAATAAAACTTAAATCTTACAAACACACGAAACTAATTTTTTTGTCTTATTGTTTAAATATATTTTTTTTTTACTATTTATTAGTCTTCATATTTTTTTTTGTTATTGTTGTAATTTTGTTTTGTTAAATAAATACAATGAAAAAAAGTAAAAAAGTATAGTCGGTCCAGCAAGACCATATAATACCCTCCACCTATTTACCACAAATTTTCTAGAGTATAACCTATTTGGGACCCATGGGCCATCATGGCCCCGTCAAAACAAAATTATGTTATGAGGCTAAGATTCATGTAAAAGTTCTTTGTGCCGAATAATATTCAGATATCGTCATCTATATGAGAGCGAATCGATGTCGCTTGGGAAGGCGTAAGTCTTTCCATTATGAAATGCCAAACGATACTAAACAAAAATAACATGACAGTATGACACGACTCACACGTGATCTGTCAAAAAAAAAGATATTGAAAAAAGTATCTCCCACTTGAATCACCCTATATTTGTATTGGTGCTATGGTTAAATATAGACCGATTCCAATAAAATTTGTTAAGATGATTAAGATTGCAATAAAATAAGTTTAGAATAATTTTATCTAAATAGTAACATAATAGATGGTTTATGGGCACACTGACTCTACTACGGAAAGAAGCTAGCATGGAGGCTATGGAAAAGTATGAACCAATTCTGATATTTTTTTTTTTGGATAATTTAATCAAATTATCTCCACAATTGTTTACTTTGCATACAAGTTTTACATAGACTGCCAGCTAGCGAGCCGGACGGATAGACATCGTTAGATCGATACAAAAAAGTTATTCTAAATCGATCGGTATACTTAAAGAACCACTAATATTTTAAAGTGTTACAAACATAAGCACAAACGCATAATACCTTTCCACTATTGTGATGGGGGTATTAAAAACTAAAACAAAATTCTACTATTCGTAACCAAGTTATTTTTTATCAGGCCTACAAAAAAAAAATAATGCGAGATACGAGTATGACAGATAGACAGACAGACAGACAGACATTACTTGTCATGTCTCGGCGGTGCACAGAGCACAAGAATATAAAAACACACACACACACACACACACACACCAGCAATACCAATAATACGCATTGCAACAACAACATTAACATCACAATAATATGTTCAGCGGCGTTTGACACTTTTCATATGAAATGACAATCGACAAATAAAGCCGCAAAAAGTTGAAAAAAATTAATGAAATGAAAACAAGTACAAGTCATGAGTCCTCCTTGTTCCTCTTCACGGGTACACCCCCTTTTCCATTCATTACATAGCAAAACGTTTAAATATGACATGAATGTGTGTTAAGAGTAAGCGGAGAACACAAAAAAAAACAAAAAAAAAAGAATTACAAACTAAATAATAACATGCCAACCATTCATTACACATCGGAGACTGTTTTTACGGGATTAAGACCGTTTTTGATAAAACTACTGTTACAAAAACTGTATTTGTAATACACAACGTCATTCCATAAGTATTTGAACAAGCCTCAACCATCCCTGGCGAGGTAGATGTAGTGTATTTTGAAAGTTAACCATTTGAAGCTAAATCTCAACAAGTTTTTTTCCGAATCGTCAAAATCCTTTCTGCGAGCATTCGTTTTGGTAAAAACATCCGTTTAAATTTTTTCAACATTTTGATATTTAGATTAGAGGAATCCATTGACTAACTTTTTGTTGTACACGTGAAGTACTTTTCTCTTACATTAAACATGTAGACCATGTTCAACTTTTTGTCATATGAAATTTTTAGCTCGTGTGTGTTCCTTAGAAAATGAAATGAGTACCAAAATACGACAGGCATTCGTGAAGTGAACATAATACAATCGTTGGCGGTACATACAAAAAGATGACCATGTATTAAACTGCAAGGTGAGGAGGAATAACACAACTAGTGATACCCATAACACAGTAGTGGAGAGCGTAGTACGATGCATTTGTGCTGGTGTTTGTAACACCTTTAAATATTGGTCACACACCCACCTTTAAGTATATTTATCGAGCTAAAATCACTTTTTGAATCGATCAAACTATGTCCCACCGTTCGGCTGGGTTTCCATCTGAACCTTGTGCACAAAGTACAGATAGTCATTTTAGAGATAATGTGATGAAATTTGGTCACATGGACAAAGCTTATTGAAAATGGTGGGCATCGGTCCATGTGATTTTTTTTAAATTTTTTTGTATACGCCACTTTTTGCGAATTTATTTTTTTGAGTTTGTGGGATATACGTCAAAATAAATTTAATTATAATTTAAATTAAAATAATTTTCTAAACGAAAATTTATGATAGAGTGACAAATATATGTATTTAAGTATAGTTCTGCGATCGGCAACATCAGGGCGCCGCGTTTTCTCTTTTCACTTTTATTACGTCCGTGTGCACACACATTGAAGAGAATTTAACAACACCAACAACACCATATGTAAAATTTTTACAACTCATACAATCGCAAAATGTAATAGTATAGGTTGCCGATCGCAGGTATAGTTATAGTTTTTATGTTATATTATCAAATTGTCTGTAGTATGAATACTTTTAGGTTTACTATTATTATAATTAAGCTTTAATTTCTGAACAATAAAATGAATTTAAGCAATAAAGCAATAATTCCATCAATAAAAATAAGCGCTGTGTTCTACATCCGAAAAAAATCTCTTTATATAAAACGGAACAAGTTAAAATATCAGTCATATTACCCTGCCCTTACACATGCAAGTAATTACTTGCAAGTAGTGTATATGTATTATCAACGAAAATGTCGAAGTAACTTGAGTGTTAACACAGTAAGTTGTAAGTTTATTTTTCAAATGTTCTCGAAGCGAAGACATCTTATGAAAAAAGCTTCATTTTTGGGTTAAAAAAATATTATTATGTTAATGTTATCACGAAATTTATTTAATAATATTAAATATAAATAATATAATTATTCCTTTATTTTATTTTTGGTCCATCTTGATGAAAAAAATTATTTTGTTTTTTAAAATATGTGAATCCAGTATTGCCGTAGTTACCGATATCATAAAATTTTTTGAGAAAATATTTTGATTAAAATTTTTTTTAAATGCTTGCCATTTATGTTTTAAAATACAATGAAGATGTGTTGCTTTGTAGTAGTGTTTTTTTTTTCGTTTTTTATTCTTAAAAACACACAGAAAATCAACAATAAACATAATTTTTATATGACTAAGTATATTGATACCAAAGGCATCCACGGTAACACTGTTTCTTTATTTGTCATTTTACTTGCTGCAAGTGTCAGAAATTTACTTGAAAGCAAATTCTCTTGCAAGTTGGGCTGCAAGCAGGGTTGTCAGATTGATTTTGAACTTTTTCGCCAAATTCAATGTCAAAAATCGCCAAAATCGCCAAAGCATTTAATTTTTAGTTTTCGACAATAATATACGTATTTTAAGAATAATTAAATATATTTTTTTGTAAATCCAAAAAAAAAAAAATTTGTTCCGTATCGCTAAAATACGCCAAAGATTAAAAAAAAGTCGCCATGATATATTTTGCTTAATTTTTATTTAGAACAAAGTAAAAATTATAAGTGGACACAAAAAAGGTGCAATGTTTAAAATATTTTATAGTAGTCTACAGAGCAACAAAACAAGAAGTTTTGCGGTAAGTATTAAACAAATATTGGATATACAATACATTTGTATGTAGTTGCAGTTCTATTATATATCTAAAACGCTATATACCGTACTTCGCCGAGAAGACTCTCCTTTTGCCTTCTTTTTTGGAATACATTGTGAAGGTACAAAATAAATGCAACATGTACTATTTACATTCATATAACTTTTAACTCGTTAAAACGTGTCGATAACTTCATATCGCATTCTATTTCGAAGGCGAGTTTTAGTGGAATTCATTATTTCAACACAGGCATTACTACAAGTTGTAATAACCAACATATAAAAAACAGCCAATGCGTACCTGCCATATCCTTGTAGCTATAAATTGCTAGCCTAAACTGATTTAAATTAGATTGTGTTTCATTAACATCCAAAGGTACGTTAGGATTCATAAAAATCTTTAACAACAACGAATTTTATCTGTGATAATTTGTCACATTTTATAATGGAAAAAATGTTCATAAACTTTAATTATATTAATATTTTAAAAAATTCTACTTATTACTTCTTTCAAGAGCACATTTAAATGTGAAAAAAAATTTCTCGAAGATTTTCATTATCTTCATCAGCCATTTCAACATAATTTAGTTTTAAATACTGGTCATACCTATGAATGCATCAAATTTCATACATTGAAATACTGGAATAAAAAAAATTATTTCTTCGTATGGAGAGTTTAACAAATTTCAAAACAAATTCATGGCTCATCAAATATAGCCAACAAAATCGCCAACTATTTTATAAGTCGCCAAAAATTCGCCATGTCGCCAAATCGAAATTTAGGTCGCCAAACAAGTTTGAAAATCGCCACGTTTGGCGAGAAATCGCCACATCTGACAGCCCTGGCTGCAAGTGCGAAAAATGTGATGGTGTTAGTAAAAATGTGTGAGTGTATTGAGTTTTTCGAACTTGCACTTGCATGTGTAAACGCCGGGTTAACAAGATAGTTTTTTTTTGTAACATTGCTAAAATACTTTGTTCACATACAACAAGATAACGCAAGATTTTTTAATTGTAATTATTCATACGCTTTTTGTTGTATATCCACAACTATATTACATACGATATTATAACGAATTAAATTTTTCGCAAAAAGGTATAAACAAAAAAAATTATATTAATATAAATATTGCAAAACCCATAAGAGATAAAGACCTGAGAGTTGCGCAGATCGATAGAACTGTTGAATTTACCACAGGAAATGGTCTTATGTCATATTTTTTATTTTGTGATATACGACGTGATAACTCCGGCACGACGATATGTATACATAAATGTTAGCTGCATAACATAATTTTGTTTCGGCAGATTCTTGGTTGTCCAACATTTGTCTCTAAATTGTGCGATGTAGTGTATCATATGGTCCAGCTGACTGACTATACTTTCTTACTTATTTTATCTAACAAATTTTTTGTTCTCAATATGTGTCTTTTCTTTATTTTGATACTGCGAGTAAATTTTTATGCATTTCTACGCCACGTATACTTCTCGTATACAAGTATATTTATGCAGACCTCTAGTTTGGATTACCATTTAAGCCAACATTATAAGATTTCTTCGATTTAAATTTCAATTAAATTTAAAAACAATAAATTACTCCTAATTTAAACATTTCATTAACGATTTCTTCTCCAATACTGAAAATTATACACAATTTTAAAATTCAAGCAAAATTCCAGACTGGCATTTAAATATTTACATCCAACTTCTAGGTTCCTTTTCTACAGGCCGTTCAACAAGTACCCAATGTACAACCCAAGTATCTGATTTATTATTTATACCAACATGTAGCATTGAAAAATCGTCTGTAGATAGAAGAAAATTAAAAATACATGTATGTATATAAAAAATTGAACTAAAGTTAAATGTTGACAAAATGCCGCAACAAATAAAGTTTATGACCGCAAAATGCATTATGTACCAGCAAACAAGATTATAATGTCATATAAAGTTTGTTTTTTTTTATATGAACATAAAAGTGCACGACAATTTTACTAATTTAATTCTTTTTTATTCTTCGATTGAATAAAAATTTTATTGATTTAACAGATTGTTTTCATTCAGTTTGTTATTGTATGATTTCTGAGAGCCTACATTTCAACTTGATACAGCAACTGCCAATTTGACATGATGGGTGGGTGTGGGTCTTTGAATAATATCTTTTGTCCTTTTAGTTTTTCAAATAAGATCAATGATATTTAACAACATAATTTATTAAATAAAAAAAGATCAGACTCCACTCTTAAATATTATTAAATTTTGTAAAGAGATATTTTTGTTTGCCTAGACTCAGCATTTGAAGTTTTATGTTAAATTTGTTTACATAATAATTTTGCCTGCTCATTTCATAAACATTTTTTTCCCATAGTTTTGCTTGAAAATAAAAAAAAAAAACACTTAATAATGTTTAAAGTGTCATAAAAGTTTTGTAGACCAACGACAAACAGATGCTGTCCTGTGTAAACGTTTGTCATTTAATAATTAAAATGTCTCCATAATTAAAAATATATTTTTCATGAATTAAAGGTGTACTGTCATGTCATGATTGATCATCAGTCATATATATTTTGTCAACATTTCTTTGGTTTATAATTTTGGAACGTTTCGTATTTTTTATTTAGTGGAACAATAAAAATGAAGTAAATTGATAACTAGGGTTTTAAATTAGGAATAATTTTAATTATAAATATTAAGAATGATTTAGATTGAATGATGTAAATCGAAATCGCTATAGATTTTTCAAGAAAAATCTGTTCAGATCAACTCAAAATTACTTTTTCAGTCGATCTAATAATAGCCGTCCGTCCGGCCAGCAGACTGTATTTAGATTAAAAACCATAAACAGTTCAATAAAATAACCACATTTCTAATTATTGTATGTATTGCTATAAAATTTGGCGACTACCATTGACGATAGCTACTTTGTCGTAACAAGAAAAACTTCTGTTGTCAAGTCCAGAACTTAACATAGGTCGCCCTCCCCTAATCACTTTAAAGCAAGCAAATCGCAAAGGGATGAAGACATCTAAATAAAAATTGCCACAAAAAACTTTTACACGAGTCTAAACCTTATAACACAATGTTATTCTGGCAGATCCATTATTGCCCATGGGTCCCAAATAGGGTACAATCTGGAAAGTTAGCCTATGGTGTATGATATCATCTGGTCGGGCTTGACCGACTATACTTTCTTACTTGTTTTGTTATACATATATGTATGTCGTGTATTGATATATGTATATACTTTTACTGTTACTATTCTCCAGATAGACCGAAATCTTGATTGATTTTGTATTAACCGTGCCACTCCCACTTGTTTAAAATGTAGTGTATTGACAACCAAGCTATTTGTACAAATTCTTTTATTGTAACCGTTCTTCAGATACATATAAATCTATATTGTCTTTGTAACGAAGGTGGCACGCCCACTTCTCTAACCCGGCCCACTTTTCGCAAATGTACAAATGCTTTTGCTTCCACCTTCCTTCAGATATACACAAATCTATATTGTCTATGTGTTCTTCTCGAACTCACCCCCTTTTTGATAGACTTTCTTTTATTGATAACCATTTTTTATAAATAAAATAATTTTTAAAACAAAAGATTGTTTTTTTATTAAAAATGTTTTTTTGATAACAAGTATTTTATCGAAGTATCTATAACTTTCCATAAAAAGATTTTTAACCAGAACAATCGAACTTTTATTTCAACTAAATTTTATAATAAAAATAATTTTAAATAAAATATTTAATTTTTAAACTTTTTTAATAATTATATTAAAAATTACTTTCAACGATAAGGAGTAGTTTTTTTTTTTAAAAAAAGCATAAATTTTATTATTTTCAATAAAAATGTTCTACTCTACAAATGGTTTTTTTCTTCTTAAAACCTTTTTAATAAAAAAGTAACATTTGCATTAAGTATCAACTTTTCGATTATAAAAAGCAAAAAACTTATTAAAAGATGTTTTTAACGCCTTTTAAATATAAAGGGACTTTTTTAAAAAAGATTTTTTACTGGAATAAAAATCACTTGTATCTAATTTTTCGCAGTTATTTATAGTTTGCTTTATTAAGATTAACACTGATATACAAACATTGTTGCATAAAGCACTTTTGCATTTTCTGCTTTAACATTTTCTAGGAATATTCTTAAGTGCAAAAACTTTTTCATAAACAAAAACTTGATTTGATTCTATAAATTTTGCTTCAAATCGATCGATCATTTGGTAACATTTTCCACACTTCAAATATAAATTTGTTTTTTTCATTGCGGCGCAAGAAATTTGTTACTTTAAAGTCTGAAATATTTTTTTAGTCTTAACCCATACACAATCCAACAATACCATATTTGTTGCATTGTAATGCATAATTTATGTTTAGGCAATAAAAGCAAAAAATAAAAAAAAGAAACAATATGCGATTTTAATGTTGGCTTTTTGTGTCGGTCAGTCTATCATTATTATAGTGTGTTTTTTGCTTACAATACTTTATTGTCTTTGCAATACACAGACACCTTTTTGAATCCATTTATTTACGCACCTGCACCAATGTCTTGCAGATACACACGTACTTGAAATTTCGTTCTTTTGAATACAAAATTTTCAAAATCCTGTTTTGGTTTTTTTTTGTGCCAAGGAAAAGAATCTTTTGCATATGTATATCCACTAAGACATTTATTTTTTCTTAGGCGCACATTTTGCCTGAAATCGAAAACTACAAAAACAAACCTCACTTTGTTGTTGTTTTGCTTTAAGCTCAAGTTTTTGTAAAAGCACGCGCAAGCGCACAAGTTCATTGTTCGCTCTGGCCGTATTTCCTTTTTGTGTAAGAGTTTTTGTTGTTGTTGTTTATAGCATTATTTACGAGTTGATTTTATTCGAGTTTTAAGAAAAAGATATATAAAATGGCATATTAAGTTAATATATCAAAATATATGTCGACATACAACAACAAAGATGAAAAGCAAAAGTTTATTGTGGCAGTTACGTGTAATACTTAGTCCTCTATGTAAAATTTTGAAAATAATTTCGAAATAAATAAAAGGATTTGAATTTCGAAATAAACAAGAAAAATAAATTGAGCGCTTATGCTATACAATTTTTATTTACTTATGACCAATTTCATGAATTCTATTTAAATATAGTTTTTCATATAATTAAATTTTTTTGACATGAAGCATAGATTGATATTTAAATAGTTTGGTGAAACTGGCCATTAGAAATGTTTTTAAATTGATTGTAAATATTTCATTTTTATTAATTTCTTTAAACGCCACTTTGTTATTCGAAATATTTTAACGAAAACCATTTGCCTTTATCAGTTACAAACATTGACAACAATATTTAACACAAATAATTTAAACATTTATCATAATTAAAGCCATTTGTTTATTCGTTTGATTAAAGAGCACAACTATTTTGATAAAAAAAAAACGTTAAACTACTGGTATTACCAAAACAATAAACACAACTAAGTAAATAGCGAAAAAAGTCCAAAAAAACTTAATACTTTATGCTTAATTAATCCTAAAAATATAATTTTTTTTACACACAAAGAAAAAAAAAATTCTAAATAAAACAGACCGCCAAAGGCCTAAAAACGCTTAAGCCACATTGACATAACAGATAACAACATTTTTTTCTTCGAGGTATTTAACTGTATAAATGCTGACTTACTTGGTTTATATGAAAAAAAAATATAAACGAATACAAAAGTAAAAAAAACTGAAATAAATTTAAAGTTTTTTTTTAAAAGTTAAAGCTTAAAAAACGTGTCTAACGCACTTTACTATTAAATGTGTTTTCAAATTAAAACAAGTAAAAGTACTTATATTCAGGGTTGGACTTACCAAATTTTACATCAAGAGCATTATTCGTTACGATTTTAGGCGTTCTAAAGTGTTTTCTAAGAGTGGGTTTTATATCAGGCCCATGATAAATTACGAACATAGCACGATTTATAGTCCTGCAACATTTTCAGTGTACTCCGTCACCAATTTATCTTAGTTTATGGAACAAAAAAATCGATTTTTAGCGAGTTTGTTCTACATTTGGATTCGTAACTCTTTTCCTACTGAACTGGATGTGCTGAATTTCAATCCTAAACTGCTTAGGAGAACTATAAACAATTTAACACCTAAGTTGTTATTCTGTGTTGAGCGCGTTTTCAACAGCGTTCAGACGGATATTCCTAAATCGACTAAGAATAACTCAAGGACTTTATGGGGTCTAAAATTAATATTAAAAAAGTTTCACATTGAATGACAAACTAACTATACCTTCATTCACCTCGTTCACAGTAGTGGAGGACAAAAAATAGTGAAATTCCAGAAAACAAAAGACAAAAGCACAGAGATAGGGAATTTTTTTGAAAAAGAATATTTTGTCCAAAAAAGTACTTTTTTGTTAATAAATTCATACATTTGAAGGGTTCTTTATTAAAGAATTACGAAGTTACTTTTTTTGAAAAAATTAAGCTTTTTTACTTGTCATTAAAAGCACTAAAGTTTTCATTATAAAAACAGGTTTTTAGAACCTTTTGTTAATAAAAATTATTTTTATAAAAAATGCTATTTTTTGCTAAACATTTAATTTTCTACAAACAGTTTTTTATACTGAAAAGTTAAATTTCTATTATAAAATGTTTTATTTAAAAAAAAATACTTTTTTTTATTGAATTTAATTAAATACCATCATTTAAAAGTTCAAAATACACCCTTTTTATTAAAAACTAAAATTTTTAATAAAAAAGTACTTTTTTTTTATCCAAAATTCCTATTTTTAAATTACAATGGCATGTTTTTATTACTAAGAAACTTATTTAAAATACACACATTTTAACTTACAGAAAAGATACATTTCATAAGAAAGATAACACAAGGCAACAAAATTAAACTTCTTTTGTGCGGTCTGGAACATTATTAAAATTTTTTTTACTAATTTGAGGTCGCTGATCTTAAACCAAATCTCCATTTTTCTCTATTAGCTCTACTTTTCGAGATATATCGTTATGTCTAAAATTAAGGCACTATCACTAGATATATTGGAATAACTTGAAAACAGTTCACCATATTCAGTTAGAAAAAAAAATCCGAAACTCGGGAACAATATTGTTTTTAAGCCGTGCTTAAATTGTTTTTAAATTTGCTCAATAGTTTCAGAGATATCTTAAAGTTTTGAAAAAAAAAAATATTGCAATTTAAAAAAAAAATTTTTTTTTTGTTTTTTAAAAATTCATAAAAAGTAAAAATGAGACAAGAATTACAGTTTTGGTATAAAAACATTTAGTTAAACACATTTCGAATGAAATAAGCTTTATTTCATTGCAATTGGTGCACAACTTTTGATTTTGTTCACAATTTACTGAGAAAACTGAATTGATACAAATCGCGATTTCCACAAAAAAAAAAAAACATTTTTTAATGTGTATGTTGGAATAAAATCGAACTTTTTTGAAAAATAAAGTTCCAGTACGCAAAATTACTCTTCTTCAGTGTAATTTGTTATTTATTATGAATCAACTATTTTGTTAAACAGGCACTTTTTTAATAAAACAGCAACTTAATTGTGGTAAAAAAGCACTTTTTATTAAAAATTTGCTTCTTATTGAAAAGGTTTTTTTTTTACTAAAAGCTAGTCAATTTTTTCAGAAATATACTTTTATTTTATTAAAAATATTATTAAAAAAAAGATTCACAGGAAAAATTGTTTATACCAAATTCATAATATCAAGCAAACAAGTTGTTGTTTTTGCTCCTATTACTAAAATTATTATATTGATTTCTAAAAATTGTAAAATTGTGAATATTTTTTTTTTCAATAAATGATATTGTTAATTTTAATTAAAAAAATGATCAAAAAACCTTGCCATTTCAAACAATGTGTTAATTTATTTTATTAAATATTGACAATTCCCAACAACAATTCCACAAGTTTAAATTATTTTTCTTTTTAAATGAAAAAAAAAAACAATTATGATTATTTGATATTTTTTTAATATCTTAATTAAAAATTTATTGCAAAACAACTTAAATATTAATTAAATCAAAATTATATTTTTAAATTTCTTTCAACTAAAAAAATAATTAATTCAATTATCACATTAATTCAATTTAAATATTTTTTAAACAATTTTTTAATTGATAAAAAACATTTTTCTGTGTTTATTTCTTATCAAAACAGTACTTTTTATATAAGTGTTTACCAGAGCTCTAAAAGAAAAATCACTTGTTTTAAATACAAATTTTATTGCAATTAATTTTATTCAATGATTTTTAAAGAGAATGATTTTAAAATGATTGCAGTCACAAAATATTGTAGTTTTGACAAGATTTTATTTTGAAATCAAAGAATGAAATCAGTTTGGTTGAAATCATTTTGATTTCAATGCCAACTGAATGCAGATTTTTACAGTTCTGGTGCTTATCAGAAAGGCCATCCTTGTTAACAATTTGATAATTAAAATTTTTGGATTATTTAATAAAGTTTGCTAAGATACTGTCTTAAATCTTATAAAAAAATAACGCTTAGATGATATTTAACTAAAATTATTGGTAGCTCAGTCTAAACTTTACCACAAATAGAAATTTTTTTTCAAAATTTAAATAGCTCCTATCAAAGACCTAATCAAGGAAATTTTCATATTGTTAAAAATAAAATTTCAACATATAAAAAGAATTTGAGCTGACACCGTTCTACAACATTTTAAGATTTTTTCCACTTACTTCCTCTACCCAAAATTACTCTTTCTACCATATTTTGAAAATTATTAATGTAAGTATTTGTGATCATCTTTAACTTCACTAAAATTTTGGAATGGAACCACTTAAGGTAGTTTAACACTATAATACAAGTCTTAGGTATTTTTTTTTTTAGAAAATTACAACCCTGACATGACACGTTGTTATTGTATTTTGAATATGTTCAAGCAATAATTAATTAATATGTTCAAACAAAATTAAGACTTAAGACCACCTCATGGCCAACATTTACATGACATAATTTTCAAACAGTAAATACCATAAATTGTTCTTTTAACCGATAATAAAAATTTTAAGTTTACTTTCCAAATTTATGTGTTTTAATTTGTAGTATAAATGAAACCTCACGATGAATCAACCTTTATTATAGTGTAAAACGGCCTTTTGAACGTATTTTACAGGGATCTTAAAAATGGTGTACGGTATTTTATGGTAAAACTCTACCTTAGCTTGTTCTAAAGTACTTTTTTTTTTTGTTAAAAAAGGACATTTATTACAAAAATAAACTACATACTTTCATTGAAAGTCCCACAGAAAAACATTAGAGAAAATATCATATACGTACTGCTCTTGACCACAACATGTATTAACTATTCGGTTTGTGTCTTCAACACGATACGTTTTATAGTTTATTTTTTATATATTTTTATTTTGTGTTGTTTTTTTTTTTTTTTGTAATTAACACAAAACGTGAAAAATTTCAATAGATATTTCACAAGAAAATACAAGTAGGAAAATTCAACAAAAAAAAAAAAAAAAAATTGTAAACGAAATACCGCCAAATGATAAGACACGTTAATAGTTTAAATACATTTCAGTTTGGCATCTCTGACAACAGCAAGTGTTTAAGAGTGTGTGTATTTCGATGAGAAATTTTTATACGGTTTTTACTAATTGAACGTGTGAGATCATGGTCATTTTTCAAGTGCATTATCATTTCGATTTGAAATTTTTTTAAATCGTGGGTTTTTTTCTTTGTAATTTAAATTATTTTGGGGAATGTGGTCTAGATATTTTTAAAGAAGATTTTTTGAATGTATTTTGCATGAGTTGAAAAGCAGTATTCAAAAAGGTTCGAATTGGTATTGACAATAAACTGAAAAAATTATAATCGATACCGAGTTTGATTTGATGTAGATATTAAACTAGAGGAAGTCAGTTTGTTTTCGCCCTAATTTAACAATTTTGTTATTTTTACAAGAATTGTCTGCTGCTTTAAGTGGGGAACAAAATAGTCGCTGAAGTACAACGTGACGAATAGCGCTGCAAGCTGTGAATAGATAAAAATGGCAGTTTCAAAGAAGTGCCCACAGAATACGTATTGTAGTAGTCGTTGCAGTTGAAGTTGAGGCGCAAAGTTCGAAATTTTGAACTTTGTTGTGCTACAGAGCGTTCATCAGCTTGTACTTCTACTTGTGTATTTCAGTCATTGGCATTTTCTCCATTCCTCGGCACGAGTTCCAAGATAACACAGTTCTTCTTGCGCGACGATGATACATGTTAATGTAACATTTTTCTTCCGATCTCTTATGCTTTCACGAAAATTAAAACAACATCAACGCAAACGTTGGTAGCTACGTAAAATACTTAAACGTGCCATATGGAATTGAAATATGTTTAAAAAAGAAAACAGAAAATTTTTAAAAAATTTATAACGGCAATTAAAAATAAGACTTTGGTTATTTGTGCGTTTTATATAAATAGAAAACATCGGGAACGTTGATGTAAATTCTTTAATAGCTGATACATAAAAATGGAAAACATTTAAATATTTTTCGGTTTCATCAGCAACGCAACGCTGCGTTTACGTAAGGGCACATGTTTGTATATAAACTGTGTAAGGAATACTTAAGGCCCAAATATAATAAGCAACTGTGAGAATACATGTAAATCATATGTGTTAAGCCATATTGAACTGATGGAAACTTTTTATTAAGTTTTATGAATCTATCATTTGCTTAAGCAAAGTGCGAAAGTGATCGCACTTCCCGTACGGAACCAAATGTTTTTGATTTGGGTTTTAAAATGAATTTGAGAGGCTTTTTGTTCAATTTTGACAGAAGCTTAAGCAAGCTTATGCATATTATAGTTGGGCCTTTGACAACGTATACGTTAACGTAAGAGTAACGAGGCCTTAAGGCGATATTGTCCTAACAATGCAAGCTTGACTGATGGTTTTGCCTTTCATTTAACCTTTTTTTAAACCTTGTTACATTCGAAAACTTTGAAAAGTAACAAGAATATAAATATATTAATTAAGTTCAATTAATATTGTTATGATTTTCTTTTATGCTGCCAAAAAAAATATGTGATTTATTTATAAAATTATATTCTTCAAAAATCAACCTCAACTTTATTTAAATAAAAAGCCCCAACAAACTTTCTTTATCTTTTTTCAACACACCTTTCAAAAAAAATAAAACCCGGAACTATAAAGAAAAATCTACTTAAACCAATAATGAAGTTATCAAAGCCACAAAACAAAAAACTTATCAAATTTAACTATTTTATTAAACCCCATTTAGATTAAAAAGCACAAATTGAAAAAAATACTTAAAAAATCAAACAAAACATAAAATGAAATGTTTTATTAAAAATCAATACTTATCTTAAACTAATAATTCAGGCACATTATGGACAACAACAACAATATCAGTAAAATAGTTTAAAAAAATTTTAATAATTTTAAAAAAAATATTAGTCCATTAATGATTGAGGGTCTCTACTACTAGTTTTACCTTTTCTTAAATGAATTATATGAGATGATGTCATCAGCTTTTTAAAAGATAAAGATTTTTCGGCAAATCTCACAAAAAAAAACTAAGAAATCTTATGAATATTAATATTACTATGATTTTTATCTTGCCATTTATTTAAATTTTAAACATTAATTATGCAAAATATTTGTAACATTTTGCTGCTCTCTTACTATGGACTCACAATCAATAATCAAATGCCAGAAATAACAAAATTTATTGTTTATTTACTACCTACGCAAAGCTTGAGAAAACAAAGCAACAATAACTTTTAACCTTAAAGAAGCTTTGATCATCAATGAATTAAAAGTTTAATTATTTAAATTCCTTAATTTATTAGTTGATATTATTTAAATTCATTTTTTGTTGTTGTATCGGAGACTCGTAGCATTGCTCCCCTCCTGTATTGCATCATCTGACAAAATGTCAACATTTCAATTTTTTTTTAGTACAATTGTTCGTAAGCCTTGGTGTAGCTTTTGTTCGATGTTGTATGCAACATCCTCTTGGGATTTGTTTTGGAGCTTAACAAAATTGCATTCCATACCTTGTATAACAGAAACAGAAACAGCATCAAAAATAACAACAACAACAACAACAAGTATAAGTATAATTTAACCAACAATCCGATTTAAAAGTGTTTTGTAATGTGTAAGGGTTTCCTTCGCTTTAAACCGGTTCTTTCCTTTAAAAACAATTTATAAAATGATCGGGCTTCCTTCTACTTGTTTTCTTTTTATTTCTTCAGCTGCATCTTTTTCTTTAATCTTTAGTATTTTAGTTGTTGTAGTAATTTTTTTATAACTACCACATTTGTAAGTAGCGTTTTTACAAATGTCAATTGATCATTGCAGTAAGTAGTAGTGGCATTACTTATAACCGACAATTTATTATACACTTAACAAAATTTTTTGCATTAAATGCACTAACAAAAAAAAAAAAAAAAGGACGCTCTTCATTTGGACACAAATGCGAATAAAAAAGTGTACAGGCCAATTCTTCTTACAAGTAGGAGCAAAATGGATGTTTATTTTATTGTGTAACTTCCAATTGTGTTAATGACTATACTGGGTGACTGCTTCTGCAGAAGATTTATTTGAAGAAAAGAAAAGTAACGGTGGTAGAGCAAAAATAAGTACAGTGCATAACAGACATACGAAAATCATAAAATTTCTTATAAGCGTTTTATTCTTTAATGCTATTTTTTATATGAGAAAGCTTTTATTGGTTAAAGAAATATTTTTCATTATACATTATTTTAAGTAGAACAGATTGAGTTTTTTTTTGGATATTTTCTTTAAGCAAACACAGTATCGCCGTGTAGAAAAATGTCTTTACAAAATGGTTTTGATACTCATTTTTATTACTGTAGCATAGCATTCTATGACTCGAGTTAGTTTATGTTTTTAAAGCGTCTTTCTTGTACTGAAAATTTTTAAAATTGAAAGATATTGCAAAACTTTCATATATACAGTATCGGCATATATAATAGCGACACATAAAACTTTCAATAGTTTCTTGAAATTTTATTTAATTTTCCATAACTAAGGTAAAATATTTGTGCGTTTAACATTCACATTTAAAGCAAATTCAATTTGTAAATATAAAAATAGTTACAGCTAGACATTTGAAAAATTTATTTAATTATTAAAAACATCTGGAAAAAATTATAGGGGTATTTCAATTTTATTAATATTTTATAAGCTCCTTTCATTTTAATTACTTCTTCGATTCATTGAACTCACGAGATAGGTGCAGGTTTTCGGAGCAATTAACTACCACGCTACTTGAACCTTTTCTCATATTACCTGCTTATTTGTCGATTTATAAAAGCTGAGTTAGGCGAACGTTGCTGTACCCGTAACGTACTGTAATGGACTGCTAGCACGCTGGTGCACTAGAATACCTTAAAACGTGTCATATGTTTATCACATACATTAACAAAAAAGCAACACACACAGGGAAATCAGAAGGTTTAAATGCTGACCGCTGTGCAGAAAAGTACCATGTGATTTAAATGGTATCAAAACAGTATTTAGTCTATGTAAAAAAACATTAATTATTTAATATCTGATATTTATATTATAGACTTAAAATAAAAAAGTATGTATTTTAGCAAATACATACACATTTATAGGTACATGCATTATTTTGTAAATTTGCATAGAAAAAACAATGTTTTGACCCAATTTTAAAGCCTTTTATATATTTCTCATTTCTATTGTATGTGCATATGCATTTTTTTTATTTCGAATATCTTAGCAAATGTATATTTTAATATATGGAAATATGTTGTATTGTAAGTAGATTTGTCAAAAGTCCAGAGATATACGGAAAAAATTACAAAAAATAGAGCGAAAATACCCGCATTCAATTTAACATAGAAGCATCCTATCACTGGTTGGTAAATGTCACGTAACAACGGGATGAAATTCCATTTTATACAGAATTAAACGTTACAACTACGATACATTACATCTCGGTAAGCTTTTGCATTGCTTTTTATATACCAAAAAGTGAACAGCTTAATGGTACGGTACATTTACGTACGGCTAACTGAGCATTAAGTCCTCATTTTACTTTTTAGAATTTCCCAAAGCATATATTTCAAAGAATTTTTAAGTTTCATCAATAAAAATTCAATGCAAAATTTTGTATGACATGTTATTTCGAAGGAAGATATCGCCCTAATATTTTTTCCAACACTGTATATGAGATGTTCTTAAATCCGTTATGTACTGTAGATGTTTTTGCACTATTAGCTAGACATATAGAGAATGCTGCCAGAGAACGTGTGTCAGCAAATATAATATTTTCCCATCAGTGGTGTTATTCCCCCAAAGGAGGTTGGTTTCCTGAAACATTTTAGCATTTTTACTATTTTGCACTGTTGTCAACCGGTTCAGTTATTAATAACGATATCGCTTAAATACCGGTTAAAATTAAAAACCATATTTATAAATAACTTCTCCCAAAAAAGAGCTCCAAATCACTCAATCAACTTTTTGTAAATAAAAAGGAAATAATTTTAATCATTGCAAAATTTCTCCCTTAAAACTAAATAATTATGCAAAAAACAATTGGAAGAAAATAAACCCGAAGCTTTTTAAACAAAAGTATAAAAAAATCTCATTTGGCCAAGACAACAACAAACAAATGGAAGCAAATATACAGCAAAGTGGCAAAGTATTGTAAAATGTCAACAGATTTCAGTAGCAATTTGTTTTTTAATAATATGCAATTAGTTAGAAGATTATTTTTATGATTATACATGATACATATTATAAATCGGAAAACATAGTGTGGTATAATTACTTACAGTTTGGAAAACAATGCTGAAGTGAAATCTGAAATGAGAAAAGCAAAATTATTTTATTAAATATTTCAATTTTAGTTTTGTAAAAAGGCGGCATGCGATTGTTTTAGTTAGTCACAAGAAAAAAAACCGGCAACAGCGTAAATATTTTATAATGATTCTTTGGCAAAAAACGATTTTAATTTGAAATAAGAAAAACAAAGTCTTAAAAACCACCATTATAAGGAACAATGATGGTTGGTCATAGTTGGAAGAAAACAAAACAGCATGAACACAAAGTTTACTTTTTTTTTAAGTAGTTGAGTACAAACAAATAAACCAGGACATCGTATGAACATTCATATATCAGACGTCGTCACATTAATCGTCATCATCAAAATAAAAAAAATAAAAAAATAAAGCCAACATAACATTAAGCAACAGAAAGAACAGTAAACACATTAAAAACGATTTATCTGCGAAGAGATTCCACAAAAAATAAGAAGCAACTACAAAAAAAAAAAAAAAAAAAAAAATAAATAAAAAAAACTATCACAGTTTGCAGAAAAATTTTATTTTAACAAAAAGTCAAGACGAATGGGACAATGGCAACAGTAACTCAGTCAATTTCAACAAAACATTCATAAAGAAGTTGAAGAAACTGCAAAAGTAAGAAGAAAAAAACTTAACAAAAATCCAAATGACGAACTGAATGATAGACAGACGGATGGATGAACGCACAGAAAACTTAACAATAATACAAAAACCAAACGAACAAACGAAAATAATAATAGCCGTGGTAATACAAGCCACTACAATGCAAACAATAACAACAACAAACGCTAAGCAAAAAGGAAAAAATGCAGACAAAAAGTTTGCAACTTGGTAAAAAAAAACCAGAGGAAAACTACAACATCAACTGAACTCACTCTACAATACGCGGAACGTCATTATGTTTGGAATTTGGAATTTAAGGTATCTTCAAACCTTTGGTATTTAAAAAAAAACTATAAAAATATGTATCACAACTACAACAATAACATGGAAAACTTAGCGTCGACAACAAAACAATGTTTCAAAACTTGAACAGCAAAAGTAGAAAAAGCTATAAGAAAATTAAAGCTACGCACCTCACAAATAATTATGCCACAATTATCATTAAAAACATACAAAAATTTAAAATTGCAATTTTTAATTTTAAGTTTTAAAAATTTATACATATTTTTATTGAAAATTTTAAACAAAAATAAATATTTCTTTTTTTCTTAACTTAACAAATTTAAAACAAAATGTGGAAAAACCCAGAAAGAAACACACTTATGCTTTCGTGTTTGTTTCTTCAGTCTTTTGTTTTTAATCTGGCAAACTCCAGTATTTTTAGCCTGCATGCAGCATTAGTTCAGTAAAAATTTAAGAAAGAGAATGTGCTAAATGCTTCGATGGCCTGATGGTAAGAGTAGTTATTAACATTTTAAGACGTATTTCATTTTTTTTTTTTTATTTTGTGTAATTACCAGACAATTAACTTAATTGACCTAAAGCCTCCTCTGTTGTCATTATCTTTCTGTGGAACTTTTTTCGATTATAAAACTTCAAGATGAGATTATTGAGAAAAATGCTAAAATAGCAGATGTTTTCTTAGCTTTTTTTTTTTTATTAAAAAAAGTAAAAGGTAGGATAATTATTAAATACTTAAAGATAATTTTGTAAATTTTAAAAATTATGAGAAATTATTTACATGGTGTTAGATGAAGTTTAAAGTTAACATAAAATTTAGATAGAAGAAAATACCAAAACACGTTCCATCATAATTATAAATCAATTTTAACAATTAAATTAATAATATCTTAAATAAAAGAAACCTTTTTTGTTTCAAGCTACAGCCTTAATATTTCAAACGCGTGCGTCTTTTAAGACCGACACTATTTTTAAAAAAAATTCTATTTTAAGCTATTCTAATTAACAAGTGAGAAAACACAGTCGGTCAAGCCTGACCGACCCTACACCGCAATATTTAAAAACAAGTTTTCGATAGTGTATGCTATTTGGCAGCCTTGGGCAATCATGACACCGCCAAACCAAAATTATGTTATGAAGTTAAGATTCATGCAAAAGTTCTTTGTGCCGAATATTATTTCGATATTTTGATCTATGCGAGATTTGTTTGCCTTTAAGTGATTTTTGAAAAGATTATAGTTAGTTTTGAGACTACTAGAACATTTTGTCGTAGAATTTAATGTCGCCAATTTTTATGTCAATATTTTTAAGGAAATTATGGCATTAAAAACCGATGCCAATAAAAGCCGGTAGGAAATTTAATCTAAATAATAAACATAATTAGATAGTTAATGGGCGGAAATACTCTATTCCAAAAAGAAGCTTAGGGGCTTTGCGAAATTAGGGACTGATCCTCACCATCTTGAACGGACTTGGTCCTTATAATAATTAGAAGCTATGTACCGAATTTCATTATATTCTCTCCAAAAATAGCGACCTAAACTTTGCGCTCAAAGTTTACATGGACAGCCAGCCAGCCGGACGGACATTGGTGGATAGATATTAAAAATTATGTTCAGTCGATCGGTATACTAAAATCTGGGTCGCAGACCAAGACAAATCTAAGCACAAACGTATAATATCCCCTCTACTATTGATACTGCTTACGATAAATGAGCCGCGAATACTGATTCCAGGATTTCCAGGCAATTGTGAATCCCTATGGGTGACAAGAGCATCATGTCTCTACTATTGATGTGTCACTTTGGGTACCTGTGATCATGGAACATTGTTTTAACGGAAGCAGAGGCCTGCACAAGTCTATTTGAAATCATTGAACATTTTTCAAACTCTATACTTTGGTGTCGCTGTCACAAACAAATACTGTGTGAACGTGTAGAAGCAAGAAACAAATGTTTCACTATAGTGAAGGTCAAATAAGAAATGGAAATAAAAATACTCTCAAGAGTAACAAGGGAATAAAAAGTACAGGCAACAATATGAGTAGGAATATAAAGTACGCACATTTTTTTCCAATGTGAATTTCGTATATATGTGTGTACATAATATTTTGTATGCAAATTTCTTTGAGAATATGGCAGCAACAATTCTTACGATAAAGTAAACATCACAAATTCTTTGTATGCGTCCGATACATACGACTCTGAGTTAAGCATCACAAATTTTAGCAAAGTCCACGAGGTAATTTTCAAATACTACGGTTATAGGTAAACATTTTTTACTTTATTGAAAGCTTTTGAAAGAAACAAGCACTGTTTGGAGTGTATTTCTTTGAATTCTTTTGCCCACACAACACTATTTGAATTGTGCGACGAACAGTAATGGATAGAATTGCTCATTTTGGCTGTACACAAACGTTTTCTACACAAATTACTTGATTTATGTTGTTTGAGTTTCAATTATATTTATGCAGGTCTTTAATAAGTAGGCATGTATGTACAGCATCTGTAAGCGGTTATTTGGATTTCTTCCGTAGCTACGATGACGAAAATAAGAAAGAGAACGTGGAACTCCTCCTCTGTCATTGTTCTGCATTGGTGACAAGGCGACTGACCAAAATGGGATCCGCTACTTTCAGTTAGTTATATGGAATCACTCGCATTGCACTTGAGTGCATTATGCACCTTGTTAAACGGTTGGATTGGCACAACGGTGCAAGTCATAATTAATCGGTGATTCTAAGACTGTTAGTTAAGTACTGACTGCCACACTTACATTACTTAAGCACGGTCACACTTATTAAATATTTGACCAAATAAGCATAACCCCTACTTTTGCTCATAGTTAGCGAGATTGAACATGGGCTTAATATAACAAAATAAAAATAATTATACTGCTAGACAGAGTAAAAAGCTGTTTTATGTAAGGTGTGGTATTATAAATATTTGACTAGTGTGACCGTAGCTTTAGTTCATAAAATTTTGTTTGTTTAAAAAATGTGATTACTTTTTTTCATTGAAAGATAAATAAATTATTGTTTTACTTAATTCGCAAAAAAATTCTTTAATATTATATCGTTTATAGAATTAATAATAAGTTTTTTTTTTCGCAAACTGAATAAAAGATCAGATATACAAACGAATTAAAAATAACTTACACTCAAAGAAATACAATAAAATAATTAACAGCACACATAAAAAGTGTGTGTTGCTTAATTACAATTACATACTTGTAAATGAAATTATAATTTTAGTATGTAATTAAATTCAAACTCAGATTTAAGTTAAATCTTATTGAAATCAAGAATATTTCAATTACAAATGTATAAATGAAACCCCTTTAGACCTACAGTTTACTTTATTTCACCATCTAAAATTAATAAGATAAAATCCAGAATAAAATGTGTTTGAAAAAATTTCTAATTAGAAAATTTTTTTGGTATTTCCGCTTAATAATTATAATGATGACGAATCTTCAAAAATAAAATCAAAGGAAATAACAAGAATTTAACAAAAACGAAATGTTTTCCAAAAAATATATTTCGTTTTGTAAATCAAATTTAATTTGAAAAACATTAAGAAAAAAAAACCAGAGATAGTCAAACATAAAAACCAGACAACAAAAGAATGTTGACTTAAGATCTCCCCCAAAGAAAAAAAACTGGAATATCAAATAATGTTCTCAAGAAAAACATTAAAAAAATAACAAACCTTAAAGCTTTGCAAAAAAAAAAACACAAACAATTTTTGGGGATAAGGATAAACCTTTAAAAAAACGATTTCATAGTTCAGCAGACATTTAAAAAAATTGATATTTTGACTGATGCAGACTGACATTTGATTTTTTGTTAAAGTTTGTTTTTTTTTTGTTTTCTGATTTCTGTATAAAAAAAACAACAAAAAAAAATTCATCATTTTGTAAGACACAAGAAATTGCAAACAAAAAATGAAACAATTTTAACAAAAACTCGTTAAATATTAAACAAAATTTTTGCTTTTAATAAAACCGCCTTAAAGTTGAAAATGATCATCACTATCATCTTCATAAAATATTTCATGTTTGAAACCGTAAAGAAAACAAAGCCAACTTCTATTAAAGTTTGCTGTCGCTTTTAAATTCTTTTCCTGCTTCTGCTAAAAACCAGTAGTTCAATAAATTTTATCTTTAAGCCAGTGTGCAGGCTTGAAGAATTTATGCACTGAATGTTCATGTATCTACTAGATTCAATGTTTTTTTCATGTCTGTTTTCTTTTTATTTTAAGTTTGCGTTTCTATTTAGATAAACAAAACTTTCAGGTATTTAATTAATGTTATTAAAATAAAGAAAAATAAAAAAATAGCAGTGGTAAATTGTAAAAAGCAGCAGTATTATTCGCAAATGGTTTTCTTTTTTTAGCTTTTATGGCAAAACCCGCATTTAATTATCATTTTATAGCTAGATATTATACACACGAAGATATGGATTAAAGAAAACCGAAATAGAAGCATGATCATGTTTTATCTAGAGGATTAGAAACAAAAAAATTGTGTAGAAAAGTTAATAAAAAAAAGTATTTTATTAAATACAAATTTAATTAAAAATTAACTGTAGAGAAATCCTATTATTTTTGGAGTTTTATTAAAAAAGATAAAAATAAGTACGATTTTAATAATTAAACTTAGATAAGCATTGGTAAAATGGTAACTTAAACTATACAAAACAACTAGAAAAAAAGACTTGAATCAAATGGCATCTAACACTTCATACAGATTACTGCTTATTTGGAACTCAACATCAAGTACTTTCTTATAAAAAAAAGACAAAAAAATGTTTATCCAACTTTACATATATATTGGAGACAAAAAGTCCAGGTTTACACAGTGAAAATTTTGTTTCTGAAGGTCTAAGTTTATTGGTAAGTGGCGAGAGAAAAATAGCGTGTTCCTTCCGCTCTCACAAAAATAAGCTCAGACTTTATGGTAGAAAACTTTCCAAGTCTGCGACCCATTGGATGATGATGAGAAAGTAGAATTTGGTTTGAGTCCCTAAGGCGGAACAATTATTGAGCAGATGTTCAAATGTCTCATCATCTATCTGCAGTTATGGAATTACCTAATATGAACTGCTTATATCCGAGACCACAGAGCCCGGAGAATAGGCCAATAAGTACTCTTAGTTCACTTTTGTCTAGCAGAAGTAACTTCAGTGATTTACAATGGGATGGAGGGGCAAACATTTAAGTTTGTAAAAGCCCAACAATATGCGTCCATAGACGAAAAAAGTTGCCTCTTTTTGCCACCTCTTTATCAAATACACGGAGGACGTTGTTTCTAGGCAACGCAAATGGCTGCCCCATTATCCTAGGACTTGCTACAGCAGACCAATAATCTACTTAGCTGAATCAACAACAGATTAACGAAATGGATACAAGCCAAACAACAATATACTGATCTATACTCCAGGGACTGGGGCAGTGCAATCTAACAAACTTGCCTGCTTCAGTAGACCAATCATCTACTTAGCCGAAACAACAACCCTTTAACGAAACTGATACAAGGAAAAATGACAATACTTTATGGATCCATACTCCAAGAACTACGACAGTGAAATCTTACATGGGAAGACGTGAAAACAACTGCAACAAATCGTGTAAGATAGATATACTTTGGGGAAAGCAATACGCTCCCAAAGGGGGTAATGGAGAAAAAAATACCAAACTGTCATATTTTCAAGCTTATCAAGTGTGCACTTCATTTATATATCGGATTCTTATATAACTGATCGAACTAGTAAAACTCCGTTTGGGATTTTCTGGGTACAATGCAAAATAATGGACAGATTATAAGGAAGAATATGCTGCAATTCGAAATTCCAGTTGTGAACAGCTGATATGCAAAATGATGGGCTTATAATTAGTGATCTAAAGTGGACGATATTAGAATTCAAACTACTTTGTATATGGACTAAACAATGACTGAATTTGACTCACTTCTTTATAGAAAAATAATTGAACACCATAGGGAGACAGAAATGATTTAACACCATAAATCCTTTATCGATTATTTTAATGGATAACCAGAATGATAAAAATCAATTTGTTTTTGTTGTTGTTTCAAGAATCTTTTATTTGGAATTCGAATATTTTCCTTTCAATATCTTACATGATATTAATAGCCAATCCCACGATGTCACGCGTTAACGTTCGCATAGAAAATTAAATGTAAAACAAAAACAATTTTAAGCATTTGTTTTTGTTTTAAATGTAATTTTTTATGCGAACATTAACGTGTGACATCGTGGGTTTGGCTTAAGTCCCATGGAATAACATAAAATTTATTCTTGTAATTTTATAAACATCTTTTTTTGTTATAAAGACCTCTAAATTTGTCTAAGTTCTTAAAAGAACTTATTTTTAGGTTTTTTTTTTGCTTTAAAAAATTTCTTTTTGAAAGGTGCGAAAAAAATATTTTTTGATTAAATTTTTCGTTTCCTTTGATCTTTTTGATTTTTTGTATCTGTTTGTTTTTTATTGATTTATATTGGCTCTGGTTTAAAACTTTTACACACACACATATATTTTATTATTCTTTTTTTTCAATGAATCACAATTAAATTAACACTTTAATGCTAAAAAAATTCAAAATACTATACCATGAAATCATAAAAATAAAGACAGTCGGTTTAAATCAAACAGTTTTTATTTATTTGAAAAAAGTTTAGTTTAAAAACATTTTTTTAATTAAAAACAATTACAGCCACAAATTTGGTTAAATTAAGAAAATAAAAGCTAGAAGATGTTTTTGTTTAATTATTAGATCATATCCGGTTTATAAAGAAAAGTAAAAAACTTTATTTAAGCTGTGGTCACACCGAACAAATATTTATCGCCCACACGTAACCCTAATGTGGATACCAGGGTATGCGAACTGCCGGGGTAACCAGATAGCAGATGAGTTTGCCAAATAAGGTGGTCGTCTAAAGTCAATTCGTTGGCTTTCAATTGGATCACTGTAAATTTCTTATAAAGCGCGAGTCTTAAAGACTTGCACAGTTGGGGGGACTCGCGGTTCTATGCTCCGTATCCAGGGCATTGTGGCCGGTTATGATGAGCAGAGGACCAGCTCTCTTCTTAGGTTCAATAGGGACCGGATTAGAACAGTGGTATCGGTGAAAACTGAGAAGTGGGTGGAAATGGGTACATAATTTAATGAGTACTGCAGAAGTAGTTAATAGTTGTTGTGTCCGCAACCTGGAATTCGGGACATTAGGGAGAGATACCTGGGTTTAACCCGGGGTTTTGCCTGTTTTGGTGATTTATCTAAGATAGAACCAAGGTTACTTCTTCTCTTCATTAGGAAGATGAATTATATGAATTCTGTAGTAACACCCACTGAGTAAATGATCGGTTGGATGGACATTGGCGCTGAGAACCTCAAAGGGACCACTGAAGGATGGCTGCCAAAGAAACCTAACACGTAGCCAATATTTCTGTTAAATATTTGTTTGATTTTTCATAACTTTCTTTTTTTTATTCTTCATAAATTGAAATTTGATTCATTGAACAAACTTGAAAAATAAAAATGGTTAATATAATTAAAATAACTTATAAAAAGAAATAATTCTCACATTCCATTTGATTAATAATAATTTTATAAAAGAATGTTAATGGTTGATGAATTTAGAGCTCACACTTTTTTTTTGGATTTTTTCGTCAAATATTTGTACCAATAAAGATGCTTTTGAGTTTAAAAAACCCAGGTTAACAACTTGAACATCCGACTAGAAAGAAAAGCGCTTTAACAATAAAATTGTACTGCATTGAATTGGCTGCATTTTGTGCCGAAAGAAACTAATCATAGATGTTACATGATGTTTGCATCAAACATTTGCCCCTTCTTGGTGCAACTTCTGTGCGACATTCTTTTTCCTTAACTTTATCAACGCATTCCATTCTTATTGCAGTTAAGCATTTGTGTTTAGGAAATTGAAGTTTATTTCAAATAAGGATTTTTGTTTAATAATTTTTAAGAAAAGACAGCGTTACTAAACGAAAAATATTAACGAATAATGTTTCTTTTCAAATTAAACCTTGAAGCGTTAAATATTAAAATTTGTTACAGTCAGAAATAAGAAGAAACCAAAAAAACTCATGTTCATTTAATTTTAATGTTGCACACAAGCTGAGGCTAAAATAAGGAAAAATGTTTTCTAAAACAGAATAAAAACGAACTAAATGAGCACTACAGTGTTGATACGAATATAACTGAGCAAATTTAATATACCGAATAGTGTTTTTTTTAAGAAGTATCATCCACTGCTTTCAAAGATATTTGCAAATATTTTAAAAAATAAATTGTTTTTCAATCAAGCGCAAGAGCTTAATATCAAATTATGTAAATCAATGTCAAACCTAATACAGTCAATGTTTTTTAATATTTTCATAGCAATTAAGACCGCAAAAAAACACATTATCCTTTTTTTTTTAAATTTGATTCACATTTGTAAAAACCAAATTGTAATTATATTGAAAATACTAGAGCGCTCGATTTAGAGACATTCGGCCTTATTGTGTAAGGCGTTGTCGTTAAGGCGTGAGTTGTTTTTTGTAATAGATTAAAGTAACACATAACCTGTATTCTTTAATCTATTACAAAAAACGGCACACACGCTACCGACAACGCCTTACACAATAGGACCGATTGTTTATATGTTTCAAAATTGTATTCTTAACTAGTGTTTATTTTAGAATAATTCGTCTGTGTTCTACATTCGCCAAATGAAATGAAAGTGAAAATTGCACTCAGTCACGTGAAAGAAAATACTTTTTGGTAAAATATTATTTTTTCTAGATTTTATTATATATGTATTTGTTGCGAAAATAATAAAATGTGAGTAAATTAATGAAATTTTATACGTAAAGTTCTTTATAGTGAGTTTATTTCTGTTCTTAAGGGAGAAGCACAAAAATTTGAAACAAGAAGAGGCGTTGCTAAGGTTCATGAAAAACCCTTGGATTAGCTAAAGGAATTTATAAGGGTGATAGGACGGAGCGTGAAAGCTCTACGCGAGAGAGGAATTCTTTTTAAATTTATTTTTACTTTTTTAATGACATTTGATAACAAAGCAAAAAATTGCGTTTAATTTTTCAAATTTGTATCCGCTAAAATTAAATTAATCTCGATCGTTGACTTTTTCTTTGTTAACGACTTAAAACAAAGTTTTGATATCAATTAAGATATTGATACATTTTTAATAATTTTCTTTGGTAGCGCTTGTTTTAACTTATTTAACTGTCTGACCCGCAATGTCGATAAGAACATTTCTTTCTCATATTTATATTGAAAACAAAAAAAAAAAATTTAGTTTGGCCTGGCAGTAAATTATTTTTATTTTCACAGCAGAAAAGGCTGGTTTTCTCAGTATCGAGAATTCATATTTATGCCGTATTCATAAAACCCCTTGTATCGTTGTATCGATTGTATGATGTATAAATAAACAATAGTGAAGTAGGTATTTTAATACAACATCAAATCGATACAACAGCATTTGTGAATACGGCAAATGTTTTTCTTTTAAACTCGCTCTTTAATATTTCGAAAATTTTTACATAAATATTTTTCATATATTTTATAAAGCAACTTCAGATTAAGCAATTTTTAATGTAACTGTATGATGTAGATTTTATTTAAATTAGAGATGGACTTGCATAAAATTTGATATCAAGTTGAGAAAGATAAATAAAGTTCAATAACATCATTAAATAGTAAAATTAGCATAATTTTTCTTAAATCAAAATTCAATTGAATCTTAAAATTAAAAGTCTTTTGAGTTTTAAAAACGATTTGAGAATGAGTTTATTATCAAAGGTTAAAATCAACATCTTTTAAACTTTGTTATGGTTTGAGGCCGGGTTTTTGAGATGTGGATTAAGTTTAAACTTAGTTTAACGTACTCTAAAACTCGGATTTTTTCTTCGACATATGATTTTTTCATTAAAGACCAACATATTAAGGAATACCGTTTTTTCGCTGTTCCATCAACATTTTGTATACAAATTAGGTAATGGCGGCAAAAATCTGTTTTCAGATAAACTAAACCTAGTTTAACTGAGATCTAAAAAGCCCAGCCTGGGTGAGATTTAAGAAATCGAGACAATTTCTGTATATTATTTGAAAATATTAACGTTTTTATTACAACTTAAAAGTATTTAAATTCCAAAGTCTCGAATTTAGGTTTGCTGGGAATTCCAATATCGAGATACACTATTACTTAGGTGTGTTCGTCTGCGGTATTTCCACACTGGTAGTAAAAAAGCTTTTAATATAATTGCTTTGAAAATAACAAAAACTCTTAACAAAAAGTGAAAAACAATACACTTATAATGAATTTTGACAATGATGATGTTTGTTAAACTTAATGATGAACACTGTCTTCCAACAGCAGGTTTTTTGGGTTCTCAAACATCTTTTGGTATAACACAAAATAAAAAAAAAAAACTAAAAAATACATTAATAATACATTTTGAGGTTATATTTCTATAGTGTTAATAATGTAAAAAAAAGTAGCAAAGAAAAAAATAGAAATATACTCTCTTTTTACTTACTTTAAAATAGTTTTAATTAATCTTATACATAATATTTTTTTTTTGAAACATATAAAATTGCCTTTAAATAGAGCACTCAGTTTGTCTGATTGTCGGTTATTGAGGTTTGTGTTCATTATATTGTTTCTTATTTTGGTGTTGGTGTACAACGCTTTAGGTCATTTGAAAGTGTTTTTTGTTAAAATATTTTTGTTTTGTATTTTTTTATTCTTAAATAAAATTATTTAAGCAATTGTTTGCACCTTTAGCGGTTTGGTTTTCATGATTTTTGTATTTTACTTTGGGGTCTAAAAACTCTACTCACAGACTTTTAACATTGAAAGAATCCACTGTAACAAAAGTACCTGTTTTTGATTAGTTGCGCGGTATGGTCATTAAGAGGAATGAATTTTATTTATTATCTTGTTTCGATCTCTCTTTACAGGAGTATTGAAGAATTTATGTTTAACGTTTTTGAATGATTTAGCCTTACAAAAAATTTAGAAATTATGGCAGTTTTAAAGAAAATTTAGATTTATGGCAAATAAAATAATTATAGAAAGCTCTCAAAGTAAGACTGTTCGTTGCAAGTTTTTGTTTTACAAACTAGAAACGACGTCAGTAGAAAACTGACTTAAAAAGTTCTCCTCATTAAGGGGCCACACAAATTTTAAGAACATATTCGTATTCTTAAAACGTTCGGAACTTTGAAAGATTGTTTAATTTTGTTTTGAAAAAGTTTCCTTTCTGGTCCATATTCTATGGAGAACGATTTCTGCCTTACTTATATCAATTTATTTATTTGTTTACAATTAAAAATTATATGGAAACTTTATTAACCGAGCAATAGTAACTTAGACCTTAAACTCGTTGTGGTGAAACAGACCAGAGTTTATGCGGGAATCCAGCCCGCATAAATATAATACCTCACTACCAATAATCCCATCGGGGCTCTCATATCAATGTTATATATTCATATTAAACATTATATGAGAATCAGGCACAAGGTTAATACAATCCGAAACCTTTTTTTCTTTAAGTGCATCTTGCATTAATTCAATTGGTCTTTCAGCTTTCTCTCTCCTGAAGCGTCTAATTACACTTTATATGTTTTCCTTAATTCAGTGAACATATGTTTAAAAGAAAACCTAAGAGCCAATAGTGCAAACCTTGTTAACCCAGCTGTCCCTTCTAGTTGTTTACTGCTTTTAGTTTTTAAAATCTAATAGTTTTAATATTACTCTTTTTAAATACCCCAACCTATAACTCATTATTTTTTTTCTCTCTCTCTCAATTACAGATTACCAAGCTGCTGCCACTGATAGAATCCCACTGCTCCAATCGCATACGTTTCCTTCTCTGCTCAGCTCTTTTTCCACTGTGCACACCCGATGTTCCCCGACCCGTAACAGCCTGTACGTCGTTATGTGAACATGTTAAGAGTGAATGCTCTTCGCATACCGATTTAATGCAATTATGGCCAGAATTTTTAAAATGTGAAAATCTGCCAAGTCCCGAACGACAAGAGTTATGTATGCAAATTCCGACATTAACGGAAACAGCTAAATTATTACCGGAAGTAAGTAAAACTGAAATGCTGTTGAAGGCCCAACAGGAACAGCAGCTTCAACAACAATCCCGACAATTGCAAATACCCCAACAGGTGCAGCAAGTTCAGGCTGGAGGTGATAGTGCAGGACATCATTTCTATTGGCCCTGGCTAAATCCTCACATCAGTAAGGCCATTAAACCCACAGCCATATGTCCCATGAACTTCACCGTAAATCCACTAGACAACGATCAATGTGTGCCCCAATGTAATAGGGATGGTTTTCATTCGACTCAACAAAAGAAGGTGGCTGAAAGTTTAATATTGGGCTTATCGGCAGTATGCTTTGTTTTGACTTTGTTCTCGCTAGTAACATTCTGGGCCGAACCCACTCGTTTTGGTTATCCCGAGAGGCCGGTATTGTTTCTGTGCTTGTGCTACAACTTATTTTCGGTTTGCTACTTAGAGCGTATAGTGTTCCATAATTCTTCGAGAGCTTTTGCTGTACATGAAGATCCGTTGGGTAAAACACAATTGCTACCCTGTTCTCTGACACCGCCCTGTTTGGCTTCCTATATTACTACCAGCTATTTAAGTTTATGTGCTGCCACCTGGTGGTTAATATTTGCCTTATGTTTTTACTTGTCATCACACAAAAAGTGGTCCTCTGAAGCTTTGGAAAAGAAATCGGGACTTTTTCACGTTTTAGCATGGGTGCCTCCTTTGGCACCTCCCATAGCAGTTTTATTATTGGAAAAAGTTAAACCCAATGAATTAACTGGCATGTGTTCGGCACCCGGTTTTGTGGAAATACCCACCATAGTTCTACTACTTCTGGGTCTATTTTTTACTTTAAGAGCCTCCCGCTCTTTACATGCTTTGCAACAACAAATGTTACCCACTTTTGGTCATCAAAGATTTTCACAAATACGCAAACGATTTTTAATTTTCTCCCTGGTGTTCTTTGTACCCACTTTGGCGGGAGTGGTAGCGAAATTTTTTGAACCCCAAATGGAAGCGGTGCCTACATGTTCAACACGGGAAGATTGTGCCTCACCTAATCAAATGCCTGCTTGGCCAACTCTAATCAGACTATTCTTTCAACTGGCTGGTGGTACTCTAACCGGTATGTGGGTTTGGTCTCGTAAAACTTGTGAGTCCTATAGAAGTCGTTTGGTGCCTACACCCACTTCATCCATGACAAACACTACTACCAAATCAGCTTATTCATTGCCGAAAAAACATTTACATGCTTCGGGTAAATCAACAATTGGAGCTCCTCTCTATAGTGGCATTAATTTTCATAATGTTCCCGTTTATACAACAACATCGGTGCCTCCCCAACCCCGTGTGTAGCCCATCATAACATTTCACAAGACTTCTACAACTTATTTTAGGGCGGGTGTATATAAAATTGGGGATTTTTAATACATGAGAAAAAACCGATTTAAATAATTGTAAATTCTTTAAAATGCGAAATATTTATTAAAATTAAATTAGATTAATTAATTTTTAAGACTCGAATGTTGTTTTTTTTATTCTTAAAATTAATGACTATCATTAAGTGATTTATGAGACAAACTTTTCCCAGTTATTAAATATTTTAAGAAAATTTAAAAAGGGCTTTAAAAATATTAAATAATTTTTTTTTACCATACAAATAGTGGCCCCAAGATCGAAAAAGTTTATATATTTTTTATTTGCCTTTTTGTGTTATTAGTTTATAAATTATTTAATTTATTTTATATTATTTTTGTTTTATGATTTCTTGTGTATTATATCTTTAATAGATTGGAAGTATTTGTTAATAATTTAGTGCTCTAAGTTAAACACTTGTAAATATAATTGAAAATAATTTACGCAATAGTATTTAGTATTGTAATTGAAAATATATAAAGAAATATTTTTGAAAAAATATAAAAATCAATATTTAATAAAAAAAAAATTAAGTTGTTTTTATTTGCAAATAAACAAATTATCAGAATAAGGACTGTTTTGTAAGACCTTCTCGGAAGACTAAGTTCTAGAACTTTTTTTGTAATAAGATTCAGGTATTTGAACTTTTGCAAAGATTTTTTTTTAATCTTCAAATATTATGGCCCTAATCATGTAAAATACAGCGCAATGCCAAAAATAGCATTGAAAGCACAAACAATGTCATAAATATTTTGTAGTTTTATTGTTGCTTTTAACAGAAATTCATGTACCGTTTTAACGACGCAAACTATGAAGCGTTTAAAATTTTAAAACGCAATGTAATGTAAAAATCAACATGCGCATGTGGCTCCGACGTTATTTTGACGTCATAACTTGAGTATCCACTCAATTAATCGTTGTTCGATTAATCGAAAGGAATTTTCGCCATTATTTGATTGAATACTTAAAATAACCAATTTCAAATAACGAATAACTCGAACAATTTAACAAAAAAAAAAAAAAAACTGATATTTATTTATAAATTGTCTATGAATTTTTCCTTATAGATGTTTTACAAATTTAAATTTACACTTAATAGACTATAAACTAACATTTGATTAGATTACACTTAGTTTACTGAATATCAATTAAGAAAAGCAATTATTAATCTACTTAATGACTTTGGTTCCAATGAAAAATCAATAAATCTATATAATTGATTGAAGAAGTTACACAATCTTCTAAGAGGGTCAGCATCGATATAATTCGCTCTGAACAATTTGACAGATAACGGGAAGAAATTTCGAGATGAACGTTGAGGAATATTAAATGAAATCTCATTAATTAAAACGTCACATTCAGCATTGTTCTACGACTTTTTAAAGTAAGGAGTTTTATCAGAGCCAGTCGAGCTGTGTATAAAGGAATGACTAGTGGGCTGAAATGTAATCCACGACATATATAAGGTTTTTGTAACATACAGGTTATCGAACTCTTTTGCTTAGCGTTTTATGGAGGCAAGTGTGCCTCTAGCTTTATGGTCAAGTAGTATTTCAAGATCAAGGAATGTATCAATTAGAATACTTCCTAGGAAGTGATTTACTGTAGCTGGATTATTTCTTAAAAAACGCATTAGCTTACACTTCTTTAATTTTAGCTCCATTAAGTTTGCTTCACACCATCCATAAAAACAATCTAGATCACTTTAAAGACGCACATGGTTCTAAATTAAAAAATGTTGACATCATCAGCATACATAAGAACACTTGAACATTTTATAACTCCAGCAAATCTTTTATAAAAAGCAGGAATAATAAAGGTCCAATGGGGCTGCATTAGGATACTTCTGATGGCACATTTATTTTTCTAGAAAACGTTTTGTTAAAAAGGAGGGTTTGGACCCTATTCGATAAATAAGAGTAAATCTACTTTAAGGTCAGATCTGTAAACCCTATTAATTGAAGTTTCTTTGCCAAAAGAAAATCGTTGGAGCTAAATCTCCTTTCACCGAGCCATTTCCTTAGGTTCGGAAATAGGAAACAGTCACTGGGGGCTAAATCCGGAGAATATGGCGGATGGGGTACCAATTCGTAGCCCAAATCATGTTTAATGTGCACTCGAAATTTTTTTGAACAACTGTTAAACGCAAAGTAAATGACGGAACTTGCTCAAAACTTGACAGTAGTCTATTAACAGGTGGTACTTGATTGGGGGCAGTATTGCATTTTATATAACTACTTATGTTAAATTTCATATAAATTTAAATCTTAATTAAATACATATTAATTTTTTGAGTTTTATTTGAAAAGTATTATTTAATTAAGACAAAAGTATGGTAGCACTACTAAATACAAAAAAAATATAAAAAAAATTGCATTTATGTACAAGGTGGACACAAAAAACAGCTGACTGTTATTGTTTTGGCTGTTGTTGTTGTATTGTTCTGATACGCCACATTGCGAAGTTTGTACAATGGAAACTTAAGTTGAATTTAAATGTACCACGTCGGTAAATTAAGTTTTATTTAAGTGTTTAGTGAAGAAACTTATTTTGTATTTAAAACGATTTTAAAGATAAATGTGTTTTTATATCAATCCTGAAAATTGGCCATTAACCTTGTTTCGGTCTCTTTAGCGCCTTTAAAACTGTATGTTTTGCACCGGTCTTTTTGATATTTTATGGTATAAATGAATTGTGATTTTATTGTTTAACTATATTTTTATTTTATTGCTTTTTTCTGTTTATTAATGTAATAAAAGTATCAAATCAAATAGACATGTATGTTTTTTCCATTGGATACATTTTTTTGAATTATTTGAACATATTAAAACTCTTAATCGATTAATCGAGCAAAACTAAAATTTAAAATCGATTAATTTCTTATTCGAACAAAACCAAAAGTCAAATAATTGGATACTCTAGTCATCAAACAATGACAATTGTTGCTTTGTAAGGACATCAAAATTACGTGAGAGCCCCATGCGCATTTGGCTTTTCACATTCCGTATACTCTACGCTTAATACTTTATTTAATGACCTGCCAGTGCCGGACAAAAAATTTCCGCTATTCTAATCGGATGAGTCATGCAGTATCTCGTCTTCTTAAGCGATTGTGGCCGTCATAATTTAGAATATTTTGAGCTAGTGGATTGCACCCAAATTCAAGCCTTTTTAAATATTTTACTGCATATTTCGCCATCAAAGTTTTTATAAATTACACATTGAGATCCTTGTTAATATTTGAGTTCTTACATACCAGGGGTCGGCTGTGTTTTTCTAAGCTGTTAATTTTTGAGCCTTTGAATTATATTCTATATTGAAGACCAAGCCAGCTCTCCATAACTGAATACCGTAGCGCCAGATCGTTAAGATAGAGTTGTAAAGTAGAAGTTTACAATCCAGACTAAGGGAAGAATTTCTTGCAATGAGCCAATTTATTTGAATTGCTTTCAGTTGGGTTAGTTTTGCGTCTTTATGGCATTTCCATATTAGAAGATGTATACCAAGATATTTTACATTTGAATGTTGAGGTATTATTTGATTATTGATTTTAATGGAAGGGCAAGATTTCCTACGCAAAGTAAATGTTATATGTACACTTTTTTTGTTCTTTGAACTTTATTCTCCATTGTTTTAACCATTTTTCCAATTGAAATATATGGTTCTTTACAAATCGATGTCCTTCAAAGCGGTTTCCTAGCTATATTATTAGTAAATGTTTATGTTTGGGTGTAGTTGTTGGTTGGCATGTCTGAAGTATAAATCAAATACAATAGATGTACCAGATTGTGTCCCTGTGGGATTCAAGTTTTAATACTTGTCCTTCTTTAATAATAAATCAAATAGCTCTGCAAGAGTTTGTGAGTATTTATGGGTAAGTTACGCTTCAGTTTATGTATTTATCAAAAGCTTGAGAAACATTAATGAAAAGTTCATAGCAATATTTTTTTTTGGTATAGAGCGGTTCAATTTTTGCCTTAGCAAAGTATTTTTCTTTTTTTAAGCACTTTTTTTAAGCATTGTGATTGCTAATACATAAAAACGTCCTTTTTAGATATCTTGGGTTGATTTGTAATTGTTTTTAAATGGTATTGCGAAATTCGTCCTCTTCTTTTTAGAAAATCTGTGCTTCAGTTTGAAGTTTGGACTTAATTTCTTTTTCATTCGGATAAGGCACAAAATTTAAAATTTACATAAGTTCCCAGAGATTTGCAAAGCCCAGTGAGTAGTTAGACCCACTTACTCTTAAAGCGATATGGAACAAGATAGAACTATATATACGGTGTACCGACTATGGCTACGGTGTACCGAAAATGCTTTTGTTCTACCAACCATGATCGGAATCACTACTGTCCTATTAGAACTGCTAGTTCAATAACTTCGGAAATGTTCGTATTATAAATAAATGTAAGCGAGTTTGAGGTTCCAAATTTAAATCTCGTATTTGTTAACCAAAGTTTTTGATCATTATTTTTAAAATTTACGGATTTCGGAAAAAAATTTAAAGCTTGTTAAGCGGAAACACACAACTTCAACAAAATGTAGCGTCGATATCTTTACTAAAATTTATCTTATTTCTATTAACCTTACATTTTTGGTGCCACTGTTTATGATACACTCTACAACAAATTAGAGGTCATCGTTTTAATAATTTACACGCGGGTGCCCCGGTAGACTTGTTGGTAGTGAGCTAGTCTATCAGTGCGGGGGTTGAGGGTTCGATTCCCGCCAGAGACTCTGTCTGGTCTGTTTCACTACAACGGGCTGAAGGTCTTAGTTACTATTGCTCGGATAATTAGGTTAGATTATAATTTGTATTTAAACTCTTAGCAAATAAAACAAAAAATAAGATTTCCACGCGAAACAAAATCCGAATTCTTACCCTAGTGTTTAAACCCCACATTGCCAAAGGTGAGTTTTATGTTGAAAATATAATTAGAATCCGGCAGAAGTCACTTTTTTAGGCCGATGCCGAAGTTCGACAAAAAAAGCCGAAGCGGATCTAAATTCACAACAAGAGAAAACTTTGAAATTTTTCAGCTCAGTTAATTTATTAAACAAAGAAAAAAAAAACAAACAAAAAAATGTTTATTACAGGTACATACAAGTTATAAAAAATGTACATATCGCTCGTTAATTGCAAAGTAGTCATATTTCAAAAAATCAAAAATTTGAAGTTACTTAAGAAAAGTGCTCCTTAATACCTTCTCTCTATGTAAAACAAAAGAAAAAAAAGTATTATATCTTAAACTGAACAGAAGTTATAGCAAAATATATTTTATTAAATCCGTACACAAAGTTACATTTTTTAATCTTTAATCGCATTTCCTAAGTTTGATTTTTTAAGATATGGCTAAGTTGCAATAAAGGATGGATATGTTCTACATATTGATTAATATTCAAAAGTTTTATGTTTTGAGGACAGAACAGTAATTTATATGCATTGATACCATTAAGGTTACTTCTGCGATTAGAATAAAACTGCCCAGCTGCACTTAACAGTTGCTCGGTGGCAACACTAGTAAGTGGTGCTGACAGATATTTTATTGCGTTTCAATACTCTAATATATAAAGGCTTATGGGCTTATTTACATAAGTACGTAATTCCTTAAAGAAAATCTTTTCAATATTTTCTTCCACTTCAATGTGAGGAATTATGTATTGCTTCTCCCATATAGAAGCTTTAATTTGTTTTCCTCTTTTTTTCTTCCGATATTTCTCGCTTGTTTACCTTTTTCAGATACAATATAATTTAAAAGAACCGAATTTTGAAAAAAAAAAAGTTTTAGTTGATTATTTTTGCATGGTTTTGTTAAATTTGCATTTACGAAATAGTATGAAAAAGTTCGGCCTTCGGCCAAAATTGGTCAAATTAATGTCGAACACCGATTACTGGCCGATTAGCAATTTTTGGCCTATACCGATGCCAACGCCGATTAATCGGTCGGACACTAAATCGAACGAATAAAAATCTGATCAGCTTATAACAATTTTCTGAGCCAATTTAGAGATTTCCAGCCGTCAGTTCATGTAAACTTTCATACTTATCTGTACTTAAGATAAGTTAAACAAATTTAATACACGATCCCAAAAAAGAAATGTGCTTTAAGGCCTTTAAACAATATACGGGCATGTGCTGGCAATCGCAAAATTCTTAACATTTGCGATTCGGACTTTAAATCGCATAATAGGTGTTCTGTAAATCGCCATCGCAACTTCAAATTGCAAAAGTATGCTCAAGGGAACTAGAATATTTTTAAGAAACTTTGGCTGATCGGAAACAAAACGCAAGAGTTTCGCAACGCCGTAAAATAAATCTGGCGTTTTGCGATTTAAAATCGTGTAATTGTCAGAACTTGACAGATAATTATGATAAGAAGAGCCAAAGTTCCGCACACATATGTTTTATTACAACATAATTCATGAAACCAAATTTTGTTGAAATTCGTTCATATTTAAGCAAAGGTTTTTAAAAGGCGACTCCTGAAATTGTACATTAATATTACTATCGGACACAGAAAACTTTTTTGTTACTTTAGGAATAAATCTCAAATACCGTTTACATTTCCCTCAATAACATATTTCAGTGTTTTTATCAAAAATAAAAATTGGGAATTTTGCACGTCATAGAGAAATATTGTTAATAAAAAATTGTTGTTTAATTGGTTGCACACTTTTTTTATTTATACAAAAAACAAAAGACTTAGAAGACAATTGTGTTTTTTTCTTTCTATCCTCTTACAACTACAATTCGTGTTGGAAAAAAACCAGCCATTTGTAGCGGAATGTAAGAAAGAAAAATTGACAGTTTATTGTTGTGTCGTTGTTGAAGCTTTGATATTGTTACATGTAAGACCGGAGTGTTTTAAAATTCTTATTCACTTTATGGTTTTACTTGTATAATATTTTTAGCTTTTCTAAAGTATTTGGAAAAAGTTTCCTGACGAGCTGGCCTAAGCAACCAGCGAAATGCGCATAGAAACTAGCTTTCCCACAACAATAAATTTCAGTGTTTTCCTTCAAAAATTGGGATTATTAGCACATCATTAATAAATGAATTAATTAATAAAATCGTTACTTTTGCAAGGTCCTTCAGATTTATTAAAGGTTAAATTTCTTTAATATAACAGTTACATTTCATCGTAGACGAAAGTCAAACATTGTACCAAAAACCCTACAAGTTTGTACAAACACCGAATTTTTTTATTTTTTTTGTTAGGACTAGCACTCAGGGAATGTGTTGGAACTAGGAATTTGGTTTATTTTATTTCAAGGTGTTTATACAATTTTAGCAATGATTTTTAAAAGGAATATAGTTTTAATTGGCTAACAAAATAAAGTTAAAAAAATTCTTACAGCTAATTTACACGGAGTATTTCACAATGCCGCTTTTTCAATGTCTCTTTTTGTTTGGTGGCCAACGGCGTAGAGAAGAAAGAGGGGTAAGCAAAAAAGACTCGGTTTGTGTTTTACATGTCGTTTTCTTACATATATTTCTGTTTAAACTAATTTATTTTCTTTTTGTTACGTTTTATTCTTTTCCTCACTTAGAAGTGTCAGGTTGAAAATACAGTGAGACCTCGATTATTCGTTGCAAGGGAATTCCCCTTCTTCATTTATTTATTATTCAAAAGTAAACGAAATAAAAGAAAATACCGATAATAGAGATAATTGTTGCAAAAGTCGATGTAAAAAATCTTTTAATTTCCCGGATAATAGATGTTGCCGGTTGATCGAATTACGGATAATCAAGGTACTACTGTATGAAGAACAATATATGCAACTTTTTGAAGTTGCTTCAAAAGGGAATTAAGAAATAACGACGTCGTAAAAGCGCTCGCATTTGATAATTCAAATTTATGCAAGGAAAAATAAAAGATTTAAGATGCGAATAAAAAATGCTTTTATTGCGGAAACAAAATTTTTTAGCAAATGCAATGACTTAAATAGTTTATTTTAGTTAATTATTTAAATTTTTTAAGGAACACTGCAAGTTACTTGACTTTAAATTAACTTTCTATCTCAAAGAATAATTTTCCCATACTTTATTAACTGTTCTCAAAAAAAAAGTCTGGCATTTTAATTTATCGTTAACTTAGATCTTATTTACGGCAAAATATCAACTTATTCACACAAATAATCGACTAATTACTTTATGCAAAAAAAAAAGTAAAAAACAACAGAAATAAGTAAAATATTTTGAGAAGAACATCTCATTTTTTTAAAAGCCTTAAGCACAGTTATTCATACATCCATTTAACCGACAATGTATTCGTTTGTATTCCAACTATTTTCAGAAGCCCTGTAGCCTTCATTACACATAATTTCTTACTACAACAATATAAATTTGTAGTTTGTCTTTTTTTTGTTCATTTAATTTTGCTGTTGGCGTTGATGGACACCTGGAGTGTTTTCAAAGTTTAACGTCAACAGCAACAAAAAAAGCGAACGGAGATAACAGAATGGTATAAAACAAAAAAAAAAAAAAAAAATTACAATTGCTACTTACAGCATGACATCAAGACAACACAGTGACATTGCATTTTATACGTTAGTAAAAAGTATATTTTTTATGGAGTATTTTATTGTTGGTCTTCAAATTTGATTGTATTTCAAGTATCATTACAGCGGCATCTTTGTTATGATTGTATTGTTGTTGCTGCTGTTGCTTTAAAGATGTTGTGTTAGTTAGTTGTATGTGTTTTTTTTTCATTTGATATCTTATAGATCATAAAATTTTTTTACAAGATTTTCGCCAATCTTGTTTTTCTAAGATTTCTTCTTATTACAAATACATTGTTGTGTTTTAGTAATTTCAACTGAAAATAATTAATTGCTATTTCTATATTTAAGACTTAATTGGGTATAGTTTCCTGTTAATGAGAATACAAAAGAAGTTGCAGGTATACATACATTTTGATATATTTTATTTATTTTATAAAATTAAAGTTTAACAACGTTGCCATGCTTTGTCTTTTCCGACCAAATCTTAGGGGGAACTGTTACTTTAATATACAGTTGAACCTCGGTTATCCGATACTCTATTAACCGATTACATCTTTTAACCGGCTTCCTCTTGCTTTCATTTACAACCTCTGTTATCCGTGATTTTACCCCTTTTATCCGAGCTTCTTTTTTATACCTCTATTAACCGTGCTTGTCCTCTATTATCCGTGCAACAAGCATTAGTTTGTTTTTTCTTCCAATCAAACACACATAAGCATAATTCAAATTAGGTGATTCCCATTTTTTTTAATGCATGAACTCATGTTTATATTACATACATACATACTTGCATATAAGTGTGTCCCAAAAAAAATTTTTTTTTTGATTTTTATAGGTACCCCAGAATTTTTTGAGAGCTTGTAGGGTAAAGTATTTTTGTGATTTTTTTTTAGATTTTTCGGAAGAAGTTTAGAGGTCGCTAAAATCGAATTTAACCCGAAAATAGGGTTTCCTCGATTTTTTTGAATTTTGCTGATTACTCGGCCCATTAGCACGATTTTCTTTATTACTAAGTCAATTTTTTTAAAGAAAACTTCTCAAACTTTACTTCTCTGTGCAGATATTAAAAGTTTCGGTTATTTTTTTGCTCATTTGGGTCCCCTTAATCACATTTTTTTTTGTAAATTTAGCATAAATTTGAAAAATAATGCTTTGTAACTTTTAAAATTTATATTGAAGTTAAAAAAACTAATGATTCAGTTTAAAAGGTAAATAAATTCTGAGTCACTGCAAAAAAAAAATAATTGAATTTCATCTTACTGTTCCAAAGTTATACCCTTTTTAAGTTTTGTACCCATTTTGTGAAATTAAAAATATTGTAATGTGTTTGCCAGTTATGCTTCGGATTTGTTTTAATGTTAGATATATAGATATTAGATATTCTTTCAAAATATTAAATATGGGTGGATTTTTGTTCTGTTGCACAGACTTCAGCAATGCGAGTCCAAAAAATTCTAGGCATCTTACTTCTCATACCCAAAAAAAAAAAAATTAAAAAACTATTTTTTTAGCTTTCAATTATTTATTAGAGCTTTTACGATGAAGCTCTATGCCCTGCAATAAATTATGAAAGTCTGTTGCAGAGGTTGTTAGATTAATGTAAGTATTAGCTAAGGCCACGCCGCGTTCTGCGATATCACTTACCATGTGCAATGGCTGAACTTTGTTCTTTGCTTCATTAAATGATTTGTTTGTATTTTTAAATTATTCTTTGTTTTCATACTATATCGAATAACCGTGTTATTCTGTATATAGTCCGGCCCCTTGCGAGGCGGATAACGAAGGTTCAACTGTATATGACCGCGATCCAGTGTGTGCCATATTTGAATTGAAATTTAGAGTCTTATTTTGAGTAGTTTTATTATATGTAATATTTAACTTAAATTTAGCTCACAGCATCCAGATTGTTATAATTGAAAAATGAAACAATTTGATACCCATATTGCCTATATATGAAAAATATAAAAAATAAAATATATCGCGATTTTTGCGTTTTATGTGAATAATTACAAAAATAAAAATAAATTAACAATTTTTTAAAACAGATTCAATTTGAAAAGCAGAACATTACTTCCACATACATAGAATTTGTATTAAACCCCAAAACGGAAATTTGTATTTAGCTTAATATCTCAATTAGTAGGTCGCAAGTGGTCAAGTTTTATATACCATTGAATGCTGCTTCAAAAACTCTTTTCGATGATACCAAATTTTATTTATGTCGTCTTGGAGCAAAGTACAAAAAAAAATTCGAAAAACTGAAAAAAGACCTTTTTTAAAAATGGTCCAGCTCACGGATGGTCAACGCTAGAACCAAAATATTTTGGGAATCATCATAAAACATATCAATCTTTATTTTCAGAGGGGTAACTAAAACACTTTTTTCGGCTCCATACAACTTGAGTCGGTCTAATATACATACATAATTATTTTTCGGATAATTTGGGCTTCATTTTTTTAAATTTTATTTTTCTCGCATCAATTTCAAATGTGATTTAATTTGACAGTTCTTGTGATAAACGTTTCGCAAAATATTGTTACAGAAACACTTCTTCTCAACATCCTTCCAATAATTGCTGAAAAATTATTGAAATGACAGATAATTCTCGCAAAGTAAAGATACAGAAACACTTATGTGAGAAAAACCATTTATGTTTCATATTTCACTGATTTTGTAATAATTTACTTGTTTCATGCGGGTAATTTTACGATGCGAGAAATACAGAAACGGGCTACAGGGAACAATTGTACCATTTTTGGTACGATCGAGTTTTAAAAAGTACAATTGTACACCAATTAATTGCATATATGGTACAATTTATAAAATTTCCCAGTTTATCACTTTTGTTTTACTTATTATTATAAATGATTATTATATATGATTATCTCAATTATAAGACGTTTTGTAACTTTTAAATATTAAAAAATTTAGAAAACAGATAAAAATATTTATATTTTTTTAGTTTTTTACGTTCTTTTAACGAACAAGTGATTTTTTTTTAAATTTTATTTTAACACGTAAAAACTATTAGCTTTTATTTAAAATATTAACAAATGCATTAGTAAATTGTTATACACTAAGTTTTTGCTGTTGAAACAATAGTTAAAAAAATTGCACATTATTTGGTGCAATTTTTGGTCCAAAAAGTACAATATTAATAACATGTTGGTACAATTAGAAAATTCTCATTTTGCATCTTCGATTGAATCATATGCTTTAGTTTTCTACTGGATTTTACTGGCAAAAATTTGTTCAGTAAAAATTTGCAGGCTCTTGGTCTGACAGCTGTCACTTTATTCTCTCAGTAGATGCTCTCTTTTGCAAATGTCTGTGTAAACAAACGCAGTTCAGTAAAATCCAGTACAAATTTGTAAACATTTTTGCAAATTTTGCGCTAAAAGAACACAGCTATTGTTAAAATTTAAAGTATGTTTTTTTTTGAGTAATACTTAAACTACTACTTATGACAATTGAAAAGTCACAAATGAAATTAAAAAAAATTTAAGGCTTCACAATTTCCGAAAACTCTCTCCTTAAAACATTATTTACTTTTCTTCTATATTATTTTTTTTTGCTTAAAATCCGACTACTTCTGCAATAATGGTAAAAAAAATTTTAATTCAGTGTTCTAGAATTGCATTAATTATTCGCAAGAATGATAGAATAGAAGATTACGCCATCCCGAAAACAAAATTTAAATCTTTTGCGCATGTCGCACATATGACGTCACGCAAACTGCTTTCCTATTGGCTACTATTTTCAAGTTATTAAACATAAAATAGTTGTTGTAACATTACAGTGGGACAATTTATTATTTTGTTCGTCAAATTATTTCATATACTTATTAAGTTGTTATTTCCTTTTATATACCTCATACTTTGAGGACCACGCTTATCTACCTAAACTACTTTTGAAATCAGGAAAAGCTACGTTAATTTTTACAAAAATTCAATTGAAAATCTTCGTCGATTTCAATTTCACTTGATTTCGATTTGCAGAACACGGACGGAATATTCTACTGGTTAAACCATTGCTATTAGTTAACGGTAAATTTGGGCCGAAATGAGGTACCTGTTTCATAATGTCCCTTAAATACTAAATAAAACTCCAGTTCTGTATTCTGGTTTTAGTAATATTTTCAATAAAAACAAAAAACTTTATGGCTTTGTTTTATTATAAATACTATACTTTAACTATAACTATTTAGAGGTATTTTGAATTGAAATACTTAAAATTATTTTTGTTTGCCAGAATTTTTCCAATATTATTAATTTTTCCAAACTAATATTGGCTGCTGTTTTCCTCTTTTTATACCCAACACATTATGCGTTTGTACTTATGTTTGTAACACCTTAAAATGTTAGTCATAGACCCACATTTTAGTATACCGATCGGCACAGAATCACTTTCTAAGTCGATCTAATTCTGTCCGTCTGTCCGGCTGGTTGGCTATCCATATATATATTGCAGGTCGCAATTTTAGAGATAATTTAATGAAATTTGGTACATGGTTTCTAATTGGCTCAAGTACCAAGCCTATTGAAAATGGGGAGAATCTATTAATAATTTCACATATCGCCCATATAGGCGATCAGAAATCAGAGAAATAAGTACATAAGAGAAAAAAAATCATTACAATTGGAAAAAACAGTACACTTACTTTTTTTAATACAAAATTATATTTTGATAACATAAAAGACTTTTATCCTTTTTTAAAAATAACTGGAATTCTTTGTATAATTTCTACCGAGACAAAATTGCATTTACCCTTATCCTGTATTCATGAGTCAAAATTTCCCAAATAGTTTTTATTGCTTATTATATTCAAAACGTATCAATGAATTTTTTTTAAATGAATGTACAATTTTTTTTATTGTATATTTTAAACATTTCATTTCAAAGCTTTTTCAAAATCTCTCTACCACAAAATTGCGCATTTTATAAACAATGGTTAAAACGGCCAGCACACTATGAAGTCAAAAAAAGTATTTAAACAAATATACAGAATGTAACAAATTTATGTAAATATCATTCCGAAACTTTCATTACATGCATTGAATGTACAAAAATAAGCAGAATTAACAAATGTATGATGGATGGATGAACTTTCTAAAATGTACCCACAAATACCACATCAGTTTTATTTTTTTTAGTACAAAACAAGGGTTAATAAATTGAATTAATGAAACTTGGGACTAATTCTGACAGTCGTGATGGAACACTTTCTAGATTCGAAAGCAATTTTATTACTTACACCCAATTTTCACGATTATTTAAAAAACATGTCTTTTTTATATTGCTTTTTTAAAGCAACTTCAAAAACCTTGTTAAATTTTCACCATGTTTCTTTTTTTTGCAGCCAGGGTTGATTTTTTCTGATTTCCTTCGTTCCTTATTCGTATAAAAACATTTAAAATTTCGTTTTTCCACATAATTTTGATGTGAATTTAAATTTTTTTTAATTTTTTTATTTTTCTATATTTTAAAAAGCAATTTTCATTTAAAAATAAGAATAAAACATAAATTAAAAAACACAAATAAGTGCAAAGAACACCCAGAAAATACGATTCATGCCTTTTTTCCTACCCTGCTTATTTGTATATCCCGCTCGCTATCAAACGAAAAAGAAATGATTTTAAAATAGGGGAAAAAATCATCGTGAAAATTGGGTGGTTTTTTTTTAGACAATGCTAAACGAATCGAAATTATTTTTCAGTGTTGCAAGTCATTTATTTTAGTTTTTACAAAGTTAAAAAAAAATTTTCGTGCCTTCAGTAACGATTAAAATTGCTTTTGAATCGAGTAAGTGTTCGATCACGACTTCCAGCAACCTTTCATTTAACAAAAACTTAATTTAAATCGATATAGGAGTTTGGGAGCAGTGGTGCCACATTTTCTTTAAATAAAGCTAAAAACATTATCGATCGCCACCTTTCCAACAAACAAAATAAAATCAAAACCGTTCCAGCCTTGTAGACTCTACAATAAATGGAACGGATAGATACATATATAGATTCACAAAAATATACACTACAACAAAAATATCACTACAAACCTGTTACATCGCTCTTTTCTGGGCGGGGTTAAAAACGATTGGGTTTCTTCTACAATTTACGAAGTTTAGTTGCTTTATATAAGAATTTTTCGTTTTAAAAAAATATTTCCTTAAAGGCTGTGTGTGAAACGGTAGCAAAGTTCTGTGGTAAAATAACATTTAGCTGTGGGAGAAAAATTTCATGTTTGTGCTGTGTGAAGTTATAACATTTTTGCCAACGTAAAATTTTGACATAAAGAAAACAGCAATTAAGCAAATTTGACATGACAATTGACAATTTGACATTTCTTATCAGAAGTCGGCAAATTTTTTGGCGGCGGCGTCTTTGCAAAAAGTAGCCGGTAGTGGATCACCTGACAAAAGCATTGATTATTGAAAATGAAAAAATTATCTATTAAAATTTTTTATTGTTTTAAATATACTTTAAGACGTCTTCAAAAAAGGAGGTTTTCAGTTCGGTTATATGTTGCTTTTTTTAATATTGGTTACCGCATAGCTTTATCATTTGTGAACCGATTTTCAAAATTTTGGAAATCAGACGGAAAATTTTTCTGTCCGGAAATGTTATTCGCTCTTGCTTTTAATAGGTTGCAACTTCGAAAAAACTTTGGGGAATTTCTGGAGATTTGCTCACTTGGTTTTTATCAAAGTTATTTTCGGGAATATAAAAATTTCTTATTATTATTCATCAATTATGATGTGCTTAATTCCCAATTTTTATTCTTGATAAATACACTGAAATTTATTGATGGGGGAAAAGCTATTTCTACGAATTTTTTATACTTTTCTGGTTGACATCCATAATCAGATATTTTAGGCTTTCTTAAACCTTTAGGATATTTCTAATTTGTATTAATTTTTTTTTAATATTCGCGAAATGCGCGTTTAGGTAACCCACATCTTAATTAGCTAGTTATGAGATTATTAATCTAACAAACATTTTTTATTCTTTTTTTTTTTATTTATTGAAATTACCTCTCAATCGAATATATTTCCATGTTATTATTTGGTTTCTTCCATTTACACTTGCATGTAAATATTTTTCCTTGGCAATATAACAAAGTGCTTTTAATGTAATTGTAATGCAAATGTAATTAGTCTTTAAATAGGCCGTAAAATGAGTTTCCGATGTAAACTTTTTAAACGCCGATACACGCGTATCTGTTTTTAGAACCCTCTAAAGCAGAGCCCAGCAAAAGTACTACACCGTGCTTTTTTTCTCACAATAACATTCGCTCTCACTTTGTAAAAAACAAACAAAATCATTTATTCTCGTACGAACATTCAAACAAGAAGGTTCTGTTGACGCTTGCTTAAGAATAACACTGCGAGAAATGTTCAAGACAGAATGGGAATTTGATTTTTTGTTTGCCGAAATTTTTTTTTATTATATTATATTTTTTTTTATATTATATTATATAAATTATTATCTGATCACTAATTCCACTATAGTTATAAAAAAGATTAACCAGTTTTGGTGTTTAAAAATATTAATGTGTTCTTATAAAAAGAATTAAAAACTCTGCTAATTTTTTTCTTGAGTTTGATTATACATTATGCTGTTAAAAAAAATTATATATGTATTTGATGATACGTCATTTTTAATTTTGTAAAATTATATAAAAATACATACATATGTAACGTGAATCCTAATCAACAAAAATTTTAAATTTTCAAATAATATCTACATTGTTTTGCGATATGTGTTTTGTTTGTGAAAAAAAAATTCTTTGATGCCTGTAAAAGGGTCCCTTTTTCTTTCGTTAAAAAGACGTACCTAAATGCAGAAATTATTAGGAAAAAAATAGCCACAAGAATTTGTTGGTATTTTGTGCTTGTGAAAATATTTTTGTTTCTGTACCAATCGCGTACCAATCGTGTTTTCTTTGAAAACACTTTTCTTAAGTAGGTAAAAATATTTAAAAAACAAGTTAAAAAAGTCTTGTTTTCCTACAATTTATGTGTAAACCTATACACATAAAAGCAAATGTGACAGCAGGTAAAATTTTTGTGTAAGAAGATGTGTTTTATTGATGTATTAATGAGACTTTATTGTTTAGCACTATTTTTATTGCTTACTTTTTTATGCTACAATTATATGACCGAGTCCAAAGAGTTAACCTTACTAATTTATGGTATTTATTTAACGCAACTTTGACCTGTTATAATGACTTTATAAATTTTTGCAGGCAAACTCAGGTGCGCATTTGGTATTTTGTAGAAAATTATTATATACCATTAGCCAGAATTAAAATTTATGCACAGATGTTTGAAGTATGAGTAACCCAACAACGTGAATACCCTTTCTATTTTACTTACCACTATGAATACCCTAACTTTTTACTAAAATAACTTTTTCACGTTATAATTCCCATGTAATTTATTTTATTTTTGAATAAATAGACCAGGGAAATCCATTTCTATGCACAATTGTGTATACCAGAGCCCGGCAAAAGTACTACACCGTGCTCGTGCTGCGAGAAATGTTCAAGACAGAATGGGAATTTGATTTCTTGTTTGCCGAAAATTTTTTTGGCAAGCCCGAATGCTTGATATGTAATTGTACGTTATCACGAACAGCAAAATTTAATTTAGAAAGAAATTTTAATTCATGTCATAATGAATATAAAAATATTTCTCATGACGAAAGAAAATGCGTATTTTTAAAATTAAAAAAACCTTTTTACGAAAAAATGATTCTTGATTTTGAGAACTCAAAAGTTGAAAATGTCCATGAGCGATGCAAAAGAAAAGCATCATATGTCGTTGCTGCAGGTCTGGCAAAACATTGCCGTTCTTTCGAAGATGGGCAATTTTTCAAAGAATTGTGCAACGATGTATTAAAATGCTTTGGAGAAAATACTGAACAAATTCGAAATTTAATTAGTTCTAGTCCCTTTTCACCTCGGACCATAACGCGACGAACAGAAGATATCAGTGCATTTATCTACACAAATATAAAAAAAAAATTCTTAATTGCAAATATTTTTCTATTTGTTTAGATGAATGCACTGACATTAACGACATAGCGCAGTTAATAATATGCGTAAAAACTTGCAATACTAACTTTGAAGTGCATGAGGAAATGTTAACGTTGGTTGCATTACATGGTAATGTAAAGGGAGAAACTCTTTTTAGGGTAATATGTTACGAAATTTTTTCTTTTGCCGATAAAAGCAAATTTTGTTCTATATGCACCGATGGTGCAAAAGTCATGGTTGGGAAAAACGAGGGTCTTGTGGGTTACCTTTTAAGAAACGACTTTAACATTTATATTTTCCATTGTATAATCCATCAACAGGCATTATTTACAAAAAGCGTGAATTTGATGCATACAATGCAAATTGTAACAAAAACAATAAATAAAATACGTGGTGGCCACAATGCTTTGAGCCACAGAAAATTTAAAGCGTTTTTGGATGAAATGAATACTGAATATGGCGACGTATTAATGTTTACAGAAGTGAGATGGCTCAGTAAAGGACGTTGCTTGGAAAGGTTATTCAGTCTTCGGAAAGAGGTGATGTTATTTTTTGAAAATAATCCATCGAATGAATTACTAAGATATTTAATAGATAACATGTTTGTATTAGATTTTGCGTTTTTAACAGATATTACCGAATTAATTAATCAGTTAAATCTTCAATTGCAAGGAAGAAATAAAACTGTATTTTCTTTATATTTCTCTGTAAAACAGTTTATAACCAAAGTTCAAACTCTGATTACAAATCTTAAAAATAAAAATTTAATTTGTTTTAAAAGAACAAATGAAATATATGATGAATTTTCTAATAATTATAGACTTGACGAATATATTAGTTTACTTCAAGGCATATTAGATAATTGTAACAATCGTTTTTCGGATTTTTCTAAAATTTAGTGTTTATTAGAACTGCATAGCAATCCTTTAACATGTGATGTCAATAAACAGGGTAATGACATCAGAGAAGAACTTTTGAAAATGCGTTCGGATTTAAATATACCGTTGACGGATGGGGTGGAATTCTGGAAAAATTTAAACGAAGAGATATACTTAACAACTAAAAATGAAATTTTTAAATTATACTCTATGTTTGGGTCAACATATATATGCGAGTCCTCGTTTTCAATTTTAAAGCTAATTAGAACTAAACTTAAAATAGTTTAACAGATCAACATTTAGAGGATCTTCTTCGCATTAAATGTTTCCCATATGAAATCGATATACCTAGATGAAGATTTTGAAAATGTTATTACAAATAATGAATATTAGTTTTTAACAAAATAAATTAAATTAAATGGTTGTTTTCCATTAAATTTTTCCTGAAGAATCGTTTAAGTTTTATGAAAGTAATTAATTTCTGAATTTATTTTTGTTTTAATATATTAACACGTTTTTATGATATTATAGTTTTTTTTTATTTTTCTTGAAGAATATGATTTATTTAATTTTAATGATTTTTTTGTTTTCTATTTTATATAAAACATACGCTTATGTTTTGAGTTTTTACATTAACAGCCAGATTGATTTTAACAATAACAAAATAACACAAAAATTTCTTTAAGTACTTCTGAGAGGGAGAGTTATTATTCTCTCACAAAAAACAAAACGTCTGCATGTATGTGTTGCCGGGCTCTGCTCTAAAGGAATCAGTTGGCAGAACAATGTTATTTTGAAAAAAAAATTTAATTTTGTCGTACAGTGTAATTGATTTATATATATTATTTTACGTAGCAGTATGAACCAGTATGACGGAAGGAATGCTAATGAAGGCCGTTAAGGCTGGAAAATTTAAATTGATTATATTGCGAGGTAGCCCTTCCGCTCTTCGCCAGAGATTCTGAAAAACATTCAAATTATGGTTATTTGAAGTGGAATTTTATAATGGGATGTAGCTGTTGCTTTGGCAAAAAAAAAAAAAAAAGAAAACAAAAAATCGTACTCCTTCTCTTCTGCCTTCTCATAGAAGGGAATGTGGAATGCGTTTCTTATCCTTTTTACGGGAGAGCCGATGCCTTGTATGAGGCATTCTTAAGCTGTTAGATCAGAATAGTAATTGAATAAAAAAATGTCTAAGCAGGCCTGCAATAACTCCTGAAGTAGGAAGGTTTCCCGCTGGGTATGTACATACCTATACAACATATATTTTATGTAGTGTTTATTAAAAGCGTAAATGATTTATTTTTTTTTTTTTTTTTAACATACATTTTGCAGGAAAATAAATAATTTTATGTGAACCATGACGAAATTGTTCTTGTCTTTGTTTATTTGTACGCCTTAATATTAAACTTATAGGTATATTCGCATGACTGTTTTTTACATGCGGGAAATAATTTTAGTTTCTTTGTTTTAAGTGAATTTCAGGCGACCCCTTTTTGCAAATACAAACAAAAGAAAAAAACGCAATTAATTTGATTGAACTTGCCACCAAGACGAACAATTAGCTTTCCGTGAACACACATTAAATCCACAAACATAAGACAGAGCACAAAAGATACCGCTTTTAAATATTCCTCTAAAAACCGAACCAAAAAACTGGCATATATTTTTTTTTTTTTTAGCAACTAACACTACGAGTACAAAAACAATAACTATAGCACAGTGTGAAAACAACAATTTGTGTAAAGTCAAGTCAAGAAGCCCCTTCCAGCAACAAAATTATTTACTCAGTCACTTCGCACAAAAAACAAGAGAACAAAGTACACGAATAATACACAAAAATAATACTACGAAATCATTTTTTAATTCTTCACACACCAACTTTGTACAAGTTTGTGTGTGGAAGGTTGAATACGCCAGTCATACTTGATCCATGGCGAAGAAAAAAATACAACTACATCCAAACGTATAGAGTCTACAAAAACTTATAAAATCTAAAATAAGTATGAAAAAACCGTAAATACAACAAACATACCAAAAACCCAACTAAAATGCGGCAACGGTGCAATTAACGATTTACGTTTGCGCAAAAAGATCAAAGCGATTAAAACCGCTTTGTGTTTGCTTGGCTCATGCGCGAACATCATCTACAACAACTGTGACGGCTGGTACAAATAAGAAACCACTACGACGACTATCGCCAAATATCATATGACTGCATGATCATGAGCATTCATCTCTACCATTTTATATCCATTTTAATCGGACTTGAGTCAGTTTTCATATAATTAAAAGAGTAGGTATTTAATTTTTTTTTAATTCTTTGTAATATATTGGTTGTAGAATTTAGAATAGAAGCAGGTTCTTTATTTCAGTGCAATACTGAAAATCTTTTCCTATTAAATTTTATGGTTCGATTACGGATGGCAACTGATCTTCAGTTGTGTTGCCGGCAACGCCGCTGATGTTAAAATATAAAATAAGAAAACAACATTTTATAGTTTAACACCAGCGGCGTTTTCTGATTTCGCTGGCAACACAACTGAAGTTCAGTTGCCAGCAGCGAAATCAGGCAACGCCGCAGATGTTAACATATAAAAAAGGAAAATAAATTTTTATAGTTTAACACCAGCGACGTTGCCTGATTTTGCTGCTGGCAACACAACTTCAGTTTAGTTGCCATCCATAAACGATCCATTAAAAACTATCAGCTGATAAGCTCTCATATGAATGAATCATTGTAGTTTTTTTTACTAGGGAATCATCGTAATAATTACTTCAGTTTAAAAAATCTTTCCTTATATGGCTGTCGAGATAAAAATTATCATTTTCATCGAGCTTGAAAAAACAAATTTTAATTTATAAATTATCATTATTATATTTTTTTATGAATAATATGATGATCAGTCAGATCAATATCGAATCAATAAAACCTGCTCTTTTAAAGGATAGCAATCACAATGTCAACACTTCCGCAGATCGGGTATTATATGTACGTCTAAATATCAACCAACGGCGCTTTATTAGAATTTATTTTTTGTTATTGACACAAAGAATACGAATGGCGTTTAGATGTTTTTCTTTATAGAACATTTTAATTTGGGCCTGATATATTCCATTGAATAAATAAGTTTCCACTCAGAGAAAAAAGACCTTTAACAAAACTATTTTTATCAAAAATGTTTTAACATGTTATGGTTGATTAACCATATTATTGTCAACGGCAATCATATTATGGTTCAATTAGTCCTCCATCAAGAATCCACAATCATATTATGGTTGCTCCGAACACGGTTGCACGGTTGTTTTTCTACCATGGCATGTTGCTCTTAGAAAAGAGGAAAATGATAATGTTACTCTAAAAACAAATTATTGTCATATTAAATCATAACATGTTTAGAGGTAATCATAATATAGTTGTGGCTTCGTGATGGAGTACTAATGTAACCATTATTTGGTTGTCGGTCACAATAATATGATTAAATTAATTATAATATGTTTAAAAATTGTTTGTTAAAAATAGTTTTGTTGGAGGTGGCCATAGTGAAAAATGTTTTTATCTGCGTGTATAAAGTTTGATGGTATGATAAATGACAGTGGTCGGTATCAAAATCCTCCCTTGAATAAAAATATAATAAGTTTGGTAAAAAGGGGATTTCTTTAAAAATTTTACTAAAACTCGAGAATTATGTGTACCATTTGGTTAAATATTAAATCTATGGTAATAGATTTTTCAAATCTGCTTAAGAGTTTCGAAGTAATTAAGAAAATATTACCGCAGAAATTTTTTTATTTAAAATTTAAAAATGTTTTGATAATAATCTCTGTGCAAATTGTAAATTTTTACACTATAGTGGAAAGCTACTTTTTTTTACTCCTGTACTTCATAAATTTTTAGGAAAGTTCCAATTTTATTTTGAATTCAGTGAATGTTATTAAAGTTGGTCAAATATTTGCATTTTGCAGACCAAGTGGTAACTATAGTCCATTGTAGACCTACTGTCAATTTGAAGGTCACAAAGGGTGAGAGGCATTTCCTAAAGTGAGACTTTTGTGAGCGCCATGATCCATTATCGACCCACTTGTTAAAAACTTGCCAGATACTAATTAAGTTTAATAAAAACAATTAAAAAAGCATAGACGGTCAAACCCGGCCAAATGATACCCTAAGCCACAATATATAGAGACAAATCTTCGAGTGTGCACATTATTTGAGCTCAGTGAGTAAATACCCTGCAGATAATATTGGACTACGTGGTCCATTGTGGCTTAAATGGACTATTTACAACATGGTCCAATGTACTGTAGTATGAACCATATTAGACAAATTAACATGCAGTGCTGCCAACAACTGCATGATGTATAGGTATACTATACTATAGTTTACAGTATTACACATTGGTAGCCCTGATGTTGTCCACTATTAATTGTTTATTTAAAAGTGAAACAGGAAAGTTTTTTTAGGATTTGTGAAAAAAAAAATTAAAAATACCAAGTAAATATATATAATAATAGCAATAATGGATTACAGTGTACGCCATAAAAGGCGATTAGTGAAAAAGTAGTAACATGTAGTACTTTTGAAACTAACCCACTTGAGTACTCCATGGATTAGTTTAGGGACTACTTCGGTGGGTTATATGGTCCACTCCTAGGACATCGTTATGTTAAATAGACCACATTTCTATCATATAATTGGAGTAGTTTTGGAGTACTCCTACTCCTTTATGGACTACTCTTTACACGCATGTATGGACTTGTCTCGGTATCTGCAGGGTATAGACCCGCCAGAACAAAATTTTTTTAATCTACAATGTAGATTCTTCATATATGGGATTTTTCCATCTTTAAGTCCACTCACTATGACATAGTAGCTATCGTAAATATATATAGACCGAAATCAGTAAACTTTGCATGAGATGATTTTAACTGCATAAAATATGTTTAGACCAAACTTAATCTAAATGCCACTATAATAAGAGGGTTTATGGGCACAAAAACGCTATCCGAGAAGAAGCTTGTTAGGGGCTATGTGAAATTATGGACCAGGCTTGGTCCTTCTGAAAATCTTAATGGAGTTACTAACTTTTATTAAGGCCCTTATCATGTAAAACGCAACGTCAAAGAATTACACTGAAAGCACAAACAATGTCATAAATATTTTGTAATTTTGTTGTTGCTTTCTACAGAAATTCACATTGCGTTTTAAAATTTCAAACGCTGCATAGTTGGGGCGTTGAAAATTTTAAAACGGTACATGAATATCTATAGAAAGCAACAACAAAATTACAAAATATTTATTATATTTATTTATTTATGTTATTCTTTGGCGTTACGCTGCGTTTTACATGATTAGGGCCTAAATTACCTTAAAAATTGTGACCTGTACTTTGCGCACAGTTAGTCGACCAGCCTGAAGAAAAATCGGACGGACATCGTTGGATCGATTTAAAAAGCGATTCTAAGTTGATCGGTATACTAAAAGGCGGTTCTATTACAATTTTTTAGTGTTACACACATCAGCACAAAAGCGTGATAACCTTTCCGCTATGTTAGTGCCAAATTTTATCACGGCTCACACTTATTATGGCAGTCAAAGTTAATTTCGGGAGTAGGGCATATGTTTATGGAGTCAAATATCCACTACGGAGCTATCACGTGCGGAACTTTCTGGTAATTATTTTATAAACATATAAAATTTTTCTTTGTTAATACTATGTAGTATTTGTATTGATTTGCTACAGAAACTAACTGAAATATTTTCACCCTTTAAAATTGGCTTCTTTAACCTGGGACATAAAAATATTTATAGTCAAAATTGCATTATAATTACACCCTGCGGGAAAGTTGTGTCAATTGTTTTTAGAGCACTTATCTACTGATCGGTGAACACAATATTATAATAAAAAAATACGAATTGTGATATGTGAACAGAAGATATATCACTTGACTAGTGATAATGTGTTTAAAGTGAAGTTACTCCAGAGGAAAGGTTATTGACACAAAACTAGTCATGTGACTGAATTTTGGGCGGGTAGAGGCTGATTTGGAAAAATATCTGCGATATAATTTTAACCGAAATTGGATGTGTCATTAAGGTTATTCCAGCGACCTGCTACAAAGTGTCAAAAGGGTGCTAATTAAACTCCTATTAGGACATCGCCAAGTTAAAGTGACAAGTCTCCTTCGTATACAGTGTTAGAACTCGAACCGGTCCCTATCACTTTAGAGCTGTCACGTGACAAGTTTGGTGTTAGTTCCCTTTCCCCTCTAGGGCAGTGCTTGCATTATCGGAAATGCTTATTTCGACTTAGAACGTTATTCGAAGTTGAGCAATTTTAAATACACATACATATATCAAGCTTTTTAAAAAAAATACTTAGACTGGACTTTGAATTCTCTAGGCTGTGAGTGATGTTGGTTTTATCTATACCTAATTTCTTTTCACACATTTTGGCTATTAAAAATCAAAGTCATGCACGTTATCTCAAGCAAACAAGTCATAATGAAAATCCAGACCATGACATAAACAGTTTTCTTTTGTGCTGTATTCTTCTTTAAAGTCTTTCAAAATTTTATTTTTTCAAATTCAAAATTATTCGAATAACCGATTAGCCTTATGAATTAAAAAATTTTACTTCACGCTGAATTTCACAAAAATCCAACAAAAAAACTGTTTGCCAAGTAAACAATAAATTTCTATAAATTTTTTTTTTAAAGCGCAAACACTGAGACACTGCATATACGAAACAACAGCAATAATAACAAAAAAACGTTTTGCGAGCAAGTGTAAGCATCACCAACCAAAAGCAACAATAACAACAACTACATCAAAGTCATCGAAAGCAAAAACATCTTAAAGCTAATTGCTTTTTTTAAATCTTTCGGCAGTCAAAGATTATAACATACGACAGTTGTTGCTGTTGCTTCATTTTTGTAGTTGTTGCTGCTGTTTGGTATGGACGATTGTTGCAGTTAAAAATAAACGCCATGTTTAAGTGTTAAAAGACCATCACTTGATATTAATGTTAAATATTCTGTGCATTTGCTGCTGGTCGGTCAGTGGTGTTTGTGTACGTCTATTTATCTGTGTGTGGTAATGGATTTTTGGCTATAAATTTTATTAAATGTTTATGATTTCATCTTGTTTTTTCTGTTAGCGATATCTCTCTTTGATTTGTGTTAGATAGTGATGGTAATTATTTATTTTAACTTTTTGCAATTGATTTTTATTTGGCGGTAAATTTTCATACGACAAGTATGTAATAAATTTGATATTTAGATGCATATGGACATATGTATGTGTATGTTTGTATCCAGCGGTTGGTAAACTGATATCGTTCCTGTAAATTAAGTATAGGTCAACATATAACTTGTTGATTAGGTATTTGTGGAAGTTTAATGTTACATTAATGGCATAGGAGGATAATTAAAAAAAAAATAATATAAAAAACGCAAAATATTTGAAATTGCCTATTAAGAAGCAGCTAAACCCTGATAAATAATAACACATAACAGTGCTATATTCGGCTATGCCGAATCTTATATACCCTTCAGCATGGTGCGATAAGAACAGAAAATTATATTATTAGAACGGTAATATAAATAAATCTATTTTGCGACACGTCCACTTTTTCAATCCCGCCAACATTTTGACGGATGTTGTGTTTTGATAACCAAGATGATTCTACACAGAAAGAAAAAACTCGTACTAAATTTAAGTTTTTTTACTTACTTTAATACAAGTCGTTCTTAAAAATTTAAGTACGAATAACACTAATATATACTTAAAACTATCCAAAATGGTATAACTTTCGAAAACCCATATACATGAAAAGTAAAATAAGAAGCAATAATTCCCATATTCTATTTGTTAAGATTATTTAACAGTAGAATTGTTACGCAAACCATATCGGGCATGCTGCAGATGTCTTGCAGATGTCCTGTTAAAGGGCGGAACAAAAGTGTAACAAACATGTGTTACGGGTAAGTAAAAAATAATAATTCTCTATATCTCTGGTTCTCTGGGGGTAAGTGTTTATGTATGTTAGCAACTAATCTCACTTTCGGATTATTTCAAGTACAAATCGGGATTAAACCAACTTAGAATTTCTTGAATCAAGCACAGTTTTAGATTATTTTTTTACCTCTTTTAATTAAGTAAATTTCGTTTTCGGATTATTTAAAGTACGGTGCACTTAGATGATCCGTACTTGAATCAAGCTTTCAGTACTTGACTTAAAGAAATCCCTACTAACCGTACTATTGACATCGATTCGGCTTGATTTAAGTACGGATGGCTTGTTTTGTTTTTTCAGTGTACCTAATTTGGAAGTCTTGGCTATTGCCCTTCTCGAGATAAACATAAAAAACTAAATTAGTGGCAACCGTGGTTTTTTTTTCATACCTCAGCAATTTGTGGACTCTATGCGACATAAATATATATAAAACTCATTTCAAAGGACACACAGAATGACGGACATCACTTAATCCACTTCACTTCACTTAGGGCCTAGAATATATATACTTTTTAGGGTCTACGACCAATATTGTAGAAATTACATACAGAATGACAAACTTATATATATATTCCCTTTTGCTCTCGGTATACAAATGGTAAAAGACCAGAGATAACTATCTAAAACCTTAAAGTCTAAATATTTTTTTTATAGATTCAGGTTTTTTAACAAGATTTCGTATATAGTATGTGTACAGAATTAAAGTGCGTTTACTAAGGCACATGTGTACGGAGATAAGCACATTTGGAAATTTTAGTACATGATTATCTGGTACACTCACTTCTGTACAATTCACAATCTGCTTTGAAGCCAAAGCTTCTTCACTACTAAAGCATCTTCTGCTGAACAGCAACATCAAACTGAGAGATCCGCAGGTAGGCAGACCTTCATGCTCATCCTATAATTCGGAAATTATAAGCTTTTTATCCTCACAATTAGGTACTAACTACAGCCTTCACATGATTCCGAATGGGATCTCACCCAACAATAAGTCCCAGACGTTGAGACTACTGGTTCCCGTTGTACCAGATCCTGGCCAACTGCTAGTTTAAGGGGTATACAGGCTTGAGGATTTGGATGTACCTTTTATCCTTCAATAGTGCAACTTCAAGTAAAAGGCGTTCCTCCGGGGGGAAAGCGTGAAATTTTCACAAGGTTTATTCGACTAAAAGCTATAGATATTTACATATATATGGGGCATATAGACAATTATGTATCTTCTGCAACAAAATGTTATTGCAGGGCTTATGTAAGTATTCTAGTTTAATATCAATCCTCTTAACAAAATTCTTTTGTAGTTTAAAGTGTTTCGTATGGTAGGCTACACGAGGCCCTTGGTCAATTCTAGGCATGGTTGGTTGGTTTTTAGGTGCTAAGGTTTTTATAAAGAGGAACATATAATTTCAAATAAGAACCTTCTCCTCTTTTCCTTTTAAAGTCCGCAATTCTTTACAAGGGAATTAAGTTTTTGTTTCCTTTTGTAAACAAGCAAACTTCTGTTAAGAACTAATACCACCTTAGACTCACTTTAATCGAACATGTTGCAAGCAATCCTCTTAACTAAATAAATTAAAAAAAAAACACTTTCAATAAAATTAGTTTAAAGTTAAGCATTCTTCACAATACCCAGGATCTCCCCTCCGCTCTTTTTCAAACATGCCAGTCTGTAAAAGATTTTACAAAAATATAAAAAAAAAAACTATTAAATAATCGCAAATAGACTTTTTATCATTTATAGAGCTGCAATAAAAACCAAAAACAAAAAATTTTAAACAAGCAGATGCCGCCAACCAATGCAACTTGAGATGAATGTTGACGGCTACAAGACAAAAAAAAAAAATTAAACAAAAAAACCAACTAAACCAAACCAATGATGCTGTCTAAACGAGTATTTTTATATCTTTAGATAGAAACTGACTAAGCGTTTAATTTTGTTTTTAGCTCACAAAAAGCTAATCTTACAAATGCAGCGACGATAAACGACTGCAACAACAAACAGAATCAACTACACAGCCAGACGACTGATCAACCGCCAGAGCCACTCGACCGAACCAATAGCCAACCAACCACACACATGTCTACTATAAATACGATGATCTGCAGCCAGAAAATCAAACACAAAGCTAAAACTCATGTTCAAAAGCAACTTAGTAGAGCAATTTTGAAATGTAGAATCAAAATTATTTCGTATATTGTTGTGTTGTCTTCCCTGGAAATGACTGAAAGTTTTTAAAGAACGTTAAAAGAAACAAATAAATAGCGTAACATTTTTACGAACATCTTATTGCTGGCAAACTGACTGACTGCATGACTTCAGGTACGAATGATTTGGTTTCTGTTTTTCTTTCATCTGTTTTAACAGAAAAAAATGCCAAAGTGCATCAGACACTAAAATGCAGAAAATTAAAACTGGCTTTTAATAATCCTCTTCTGTTGTTGTTGTCGTTATTTTGGTTGTTTTTGTTTTATTGTCAGCAGCATTAAAGTTAAGTGAATGAGCGGCGAGGAGGACGCCACATTTTTAGAAGAATATAATAAAGTAAATAAAAAATGTTTTAAAGATAACAAATAAAGGCAGTATTCTGTTTGTAATGGATCTAAAATTAAGGAAAGTAAAATGGGAAGATGTTTTATATTTAACCCTAGAGTGTGAAGAAGGGCTTTTGGGGAACATTTTCATAGGCGATGATGATTTTATTATCTCTGTGTTTTCTAAGACACCGCACCTGAGAAATTGTCGATCGTTGTCAAAAACTGAATTGCGATATAGTTCCTTTGGAGAAAATTTTATGTCATGTTATTATGAAGGGCGAGTAACAAGAGACATATGTAAACTATTCACTCTGAAGCAGCATCGAACGATATAAAGAAATTTCATGTAAATAATCCGGGCTGGTGAACAGGGTTCTATCCAGTTCTTCCGGTTATTAAACTACATATTTATCCCATATCCCGAACAAGAATTAAGTTAAGGTTATGTTAAGTTTATAATTACAGAAACGCTTAACACAACCTGAGCCAATATTTGATCCTGGCTTTTCCGTAAGTATTTTGGATAGTATTGTTCACTATGATGTGACCTACGAATAATTGCAGATGCAATACAGATATACAATCTCCAAAATTGTTCGCCAATTAAAGCATTAATCAAATATCAATTTTTATTAAAAATGTAGGCCCTAATCGTATAAAACGCAGCGCAACGCCAAAGAATAACATTGAAAGCACAAACAATGTCATACATAAATATTTCGTAATTTTGTTGTTGCTTTCTACAGAAATTCACAAAGCGTTTTAAAATTTCAAACGCTGGATAGTTTGTGTCGTTAAAAATTTTAAAACGGTATATGAATTTCTGTTGAAAGCAACAGCACAACTACAAAATATTTGACATTGTTGGTGCTTTCACTGTTATTATTTGGCGTTGCGCTGCGTTTTACATGATTAGGGCCTTAATCAAGTGAATTAAACGTTTAATCAAGTGAATTAAACGTTTTATTGATACTTTTAATTTGGTTACTGGTGTACATTTAATAAATTTGTTTTATTAATATCACAAATTTTTTAATTGAAATCAATTTTTGTTTTTTTCTGTGCAGTTGAACTGGAGAATTCCCCTAAGCCTGCCAGATTATTGCAGCGTCATCTACAAAGCAGCGAGGCACAGTCGGTGGCGCAATATCTAACAGGGATATTCATATTACTAACGATAATAAAGCGGCCAAAAGATCCCTAGAGAATGTGTTTATCACATCGAGAATTGTTCGAAAATGTCGTATATCTCTGAACGATATAGTGGGACATTCAATGGTTGCCCTTAAATGGGTCCCTGGACACAGGGAGATACATTGAAACTGTATGGCTGGCACCTTCAATCGGAATGGTTCAACACACTTAGTGTTAGTCAGGGAAAGTTCGATGAAACCAGGTAGACCAGAAAAATGTGGCTTCTTATAGGATAAAAAGGAACTCGGTGGGCTCTAAAGCTGTGCAGACTTCTCCTCAAGAATCTACGTGCGGTTATAACTGGCCTTTGGCCTATTAGGAAACACGCCCAGAGGCTAGAGTTCCCTTACATACAAAAGCGAATTTTGCTAACTACAGTTATTTTCAAGCGACTTATGGATATATATAAGGGCAGATTTTCACAATATGTTTTTCAAAAGGCTCAAAAGGTTTTTGAGTAACTTGTGGTGATTTTTCCTAGCAGTTAAAAGAGATATTTAGGGGAGTAGTTTTAAAGGATGCCTTGTGCCAGAACGGTCTTAAATTGCAAAGCTATTTTCAGAAGAGACTTTGAATAGAGGAGCAACAGCTTAAAATTTAATATTTTTTAAGAATTTTGTTTAGTGATTTATCTTTACACTGAATATATTTATAATCGCTTTAAAAATGCAGCGTTTAAAATACAGCGAATTATATCCACTTTAGATATCAAACAAAGAAGGCAAATAATATTTGAAATTAATTGTGTATAAATTTAAACTTACCTTATGGTTCAGATTAATCTTGTTTTCAGTTTTCAATATTACCGACTAGAAAAGAAGAAAAAAAATAACAAATAAATTTTTAATATAATGAGATTTCTTAACTATTAATTCATTATTATCAATCAATAACCCCTCAACCAGATTATTATTTGTTTGATTTTTTTGTGGAAGAAATATTCTTAGTATTTATATATTGCAAAAACTTGCTTCAATTCTTTTTTGAAACTTAATTCGAGTCTACATAATGAATCTTTTGTTTTGCTGCATTTTAAGTATTTTGTTTGCCTTTCTATCTGACTTCTACCTTTTTCGAATAACAAACTCACAATAACTGCATGTACATGAAACGAATTACACTTGTCCGTTCATATTTTCCCTTTAACCATCAAACTCAAATGTTTCGTATCAAAAGTCTCACAAAAAAACTATTATCTCATATTCTAGATCTTAAACTTTTATTAACTAATTTATAAAGTTATGGACTTTTTAAAAGAGATACTTACAAAATAAAGTTTCTGAATATTTTAATATACTTATGACAAATTTTAATCATTTCGAGCATATCAATATAATAAATAGTTTAACCAAAATCTAACTATTTCTCAATTTCCTGCCAAAACTAATACCAACGTGCCTTTTTATTTTTCTTTACTTTAGTAACAAAAGCTACTTGCACTTGTATCATCCAGTCAATATTTTTAATTCTTGTATTCATCACTACGTTCCCTGAGTGTTCGATTGTGGTGCTTTCATACGTTTCCTTTTTTAAATAATGTTTGAATGCATACAATCTGACTTTAAAAACACCAAAAGTCAATTAATTAGTTGAGATCCACTAGAGATTACAACTGTATTAATAAGAGTACGACTTAACTTTTTTCTTCATTCCTTTGGCCTTAAACCAACAAATGCGATGTGATAAAAAATATACTGATACAGAGTCATGCAAAGAGTTGCTTAAAATGCTAAACCTTTAAGACGGACCAACAAAAAAAATGCAGTTGAACGAAAACTTTGTAAAACAACAACATGAAGACGAACGAACAGCTACAGCAAAAGGTGGTTGAAAAATAGGGGAAATTTATATGAAGAGCCAGGGTTATTAAGATTATACATTACATTTGGTTTTACTTAAGATAACACGTGGCGGTAAAGACTTTTTACAGATGACGGGAAAAAAAGAGAAAATTAAACAAATTTACAAAACAACTAAAACATGTGAAGTTTAAGCGAAGCAGAGGATATGAAAATGCAGAGGAGGAAGTTATCAGATGAATAAAATAGTGAATTCTCGAGTTTAGGGCCGTTTTATACAAATCTTAAGTATTTTGAAGAAATGCTTCCCTGATCTAATTATTGTTAACAACTTTTCGAAAAAAAAAAAACAATAAAAACTTATCATGACAGGGTTGTATTTCCTGAAAATACGTAAGGCTTGTGTGATAGTGTAAAGTACCCCTTAGTGATATATATGTCAAAGTCAAGTATGACCACCCAGGTTAGAATAAAGGCTATTCTATACCATTTTTCATTAAAAATGAGAAAATTCCAGATGAAATTGAGAAAATTCCAATTGAAATTGAGAATATCAATTTGAAATTGAGAAAATTCCAATTGAAATTGAGAATATCCATTTGAAATTGAGAAAATTCCAAGTGAAATTGAGAATATCCTATTGAAATTGAGAAAATTCCAAATGAAATTGGGAAATTTTAATTTGAAATTGAGAAAATTCAAAATGAAATTGAGAAATTTTAATTTATAAAATTTAATTATATAATTTTTTTAATATTCATACAACGAACATACGTAACAAACATAATGATGGTAAAAATGAAAATAAATACAAATCGCAGTATTATTGACCAACAGGCATATCTTCCAGATCCAGAGCAGATTGGTAAAACGTTGAAGTATGTTGTATGGCGTAGTATGAACTGCAATATCCAGTAGTTGTACATGTCTTAGAAGCCTTAATCACCTCTTTGAAAAGTCAAGTCTCTGCTCTTCTACTAAATTGTGGGAATAACGTTTGGTATATTCATCTTTGTTTGCACAATACTATCCAGCTACACTCCTGCGATTCAGCCCCTATTCACCGATGCTTAACCCCATTGAAATTATTTGGTCAAAAATAAAAAGTATGGCGAAAACAAAGATGAATGTACCGAACGTAATTCCCCCTAATGTAGGAGAGCAAAGGCTTGCCTTTTTAGAAGAGATGATTAAGGCTTCTAAGACATGTGTAACTACTGGAAATTGCAGTAGAGCCATACAACATACTACAACGTTTTATCAATCAGCTCTGGATCTGGAAAATTAGCCTGTTGGTCAATAATACTGCGGTTTGTATTTATTTTCATTTCTTCATCATATGTTTGTTGTATGAATATAATAAAAATCATATAATTCAGTTTTATCAATTTAAAGTTAAAATTTCTGAATTTCATTTAGAATTTTCTCAATTTTAAATTAAAATTCCCAATTTCATTCGGATTTTTCTCAGTGTCAAATTGATATTCTAAATTTCAATTGGAATTTTCTCATTTTCATTTGGAATTTTCTCAATTTTAATGAAAAATGGTGTAGTGGAACTATTAGTAAAGTGATTGTATAATCGAACTTATGGTCAAGATTATAGTCGAGTCTATAGTGTAGTCTTTTTTTTTTTCAATAATTTCAATTTTTTTTGGACGTAGTGATGGATACTTTCATCACTGGCCTTACGACATCAGCAATCCACCCCGGTACTGCATCAGCATTTCATTATAGCGAGTTGTTTATTTTTGTCAGGATACGTTTCTACATTCTCCTTTAATGGGAACTTCGGAACTACTTTGCATCTCTCCTTCACTATTTTGTTTATATATTCCTCACAGCGATTCGAGACTTCCTTCGTTGCCAGCATTAAGCCTATGTTTTGTGATGTTTCCGTCTCATCTTCTTATCTTTGTATACTCGAAGATGACATGATGTGCTGTTTCCTTCCTAATCCACATGCCTCACATACCGGAATCGTATTTAGTTTAAATCTGTGCGAGTATTGATTAAAATTTCCGTGGTTTGTTAGAAATTGAGTTAAACAGTAGCCCACATTTCCGTGCGTTCTATCGAATACACTCTCAAATGTCCGGGATCATGATTTACGTCCACCTTCCTGTTTCTTTGTGAGTCCATCTGTCTTGACCCGTCATCAACATTCTGGATCTTGCATTTTCCCAAGAGTGTGAAGTTAAATACCCCAGTAAAATACGTCCCACATTTATTTTAAAAACGTTCCACACGCAGTTGAACGAATTCCTGAAACAAAGAAATATTCATTTTGCTAACAAAAAACAATATAAGATATAACAAGAACATTTTTTCAATAAAAAACAAACAGAAATTTGTGTTTAAAAAATTTTTTTTTTTCATTAAAAAACTATTTTCATAGAAATTCACATTATAAAAGGGTCAATTTTAGGTTGATACAATGGGTATTTCGAGAACACATGAATCGGTGTAGCGGAAGACTGGAAGTAGCCTAGGGCTAGTAGTTTCCCGGACTATAAGTTGTGCGTCCAGATTCAGACCAATATCGGAGATATATAATTTTGAAAATTTGGGGTTTTCATTGCCTTAGTATGAAAACTATGGTCATTTTAAAGTCCACAGAATAGGTATTCGAGAAGACGTGAATAGGAGTAGAGAAAGACTGGAAGTAGCCTAAAAAACTATATTTTTAAAATATAACTTTTCAGTTTGTTTTTATTGAAAAAATTTTCTTGTTTTTAATTTTAATAATTATGTAAATGGTTTTTTGTTTAAAAAAATATTTGTTTGGTTTAGCAATTCGTTTATTTGCGTGGGAACGTATTTAAATAAATGTGTGACGTATTTTAAATTAATGTGGGACGTACTTAGCTGGCGTAATTCACACCCTTCATTTTCCCACACATATATTTCTTGTCTTTGTCGATCCTTCCATCAAACCTGTTTTTAATAAAACTCACCTGCGTGTATATTTCCTCTTTTGTTCTATTATTTGAAGATCTACAGGTAGCAGGCCAGCAATCACTAAGGCAGCCGATGTTGGCTAATATAATTCTTAAAGCACTAATCGTTTGCTGTTTATTAGAAATATTAGGTCCTTTACTCTGTTTTTTGGTTCATCGCTGTGACAAAAGTTGATGTAGCATACAATAATTGGGAATGAATAACGCTGCCTATTAATTCTCCTACATAGGGCTTTGGATCCCCACAGTTTTTCATCATCCTACTTAGCAACGTTGCAGTGCATATAGGCTTATTTCTTATATTACTAATATTCCCGCAGAAAAATTGTCTAGTCTATAGGCAAGTCTAGAGTCAAGTCTATATACAAGTCTATAAAGTATATAGTCAGTTCTATAGATAAGGCTATAGTCAAGTCTATAGACCAGCATATAATCAAGTCTGTAGTTAAGTCTATATTCGATTCTATAGATAAGTCTATAGGCAGTAATATAAAAAAATGTATACTCTAGTTTAAAGTCAAGTATTTAGTCAAGGCTATAGACAAGTCGAAAGTCAAGTCCTTAGACAAGTCTATAGACAAGTGTGTAGTCAAATCTATAGTCATGTCTATAGACAAGTCTGTAGTCAAGCCTATAGTCAAGTCTGTAGTCAAGTATGTAGTCAAGTCTATAGACAAATCTTTAGACAAGTCTGTAGACAAGTCCATAGTCAAGTCTATAGTTTAGTCTTAAGTAGAGTCTATAGTCCAGTCTATAGTAAATTTAATAGTCGCTTGCATTGTCGTATCCATATTAGATTATTTAATCGTTTTTATAATCGATTCTATAGTCGTTTCTATAGTCGATTTTAAAGTCAAGTCTTTCATCGAGCCACTAGTACAGTCCTATTATTACTACATTAAACTGATTTTGTTCTCTTACTGCTGAAACTCAAACACGTTTTCCCACCATAATTAAACTCCTTAAAATCCCTGTTTCACACAAAAGTTGTTGCTGTAGCTTTTATCTCTGCGACTGCGATGTCTAAATTTAAAACGTATTTCATTGAAGTTGAACAGAAAGAGAAGAAACAATTTAAAATTAAGCGAGAGGACAATCTCCAAAATCAATGACAAATTAATATGAATTGAAATTTGTTATATGAATACCAAGCCGCTGAAAAAAATAAATGTACAAAAAAACTGTATTCGGTTCATTAAACTTGGCAAATGCTACCTGAAATTAATTCCCAGCTTATAACATACAAAGACACCCAAATCGTAAGTTCTTTTTTTATTCTTTCAACACTCTATAGTTTATTTCAGAGTACCGAAACGCTCGCTCATTCTTCATTCATGAGCGAGCGTGAAAATTAAAAAATTTTTCTGGAAATTCATCCTCATGAGGGTCAGGAAAAAAACTATTTTGATTTTCCTCGCTCATGAGGAGTGAGCAAAAACAAAAAATTCATATGTGATTTTTCAGATATGAAAAATTTGAAAAAATTCACGTTTTTCACAAGGAAAAAAAAATGCAATTTTCCCAACCATTTCCAGCGGGAAAATCAAGTAGTAAAGATACCTTATAGAAGGCCTTTTTGCAGACATAAGATCTCCCAGCCGCATTCCAACTTTATTACCAATTAGCAAGGTGTGGCATTGGAGACCAACACCTTGCACTTTTGCATATATTTTAAACACCTCTGGAAGAGGTTCTAAAAAGATTTAAGAATAAAGCTTTATCCAAGTTTAATTGTTGTGGCTAATAATACGAAGTAAGTAAATTAATAAATAAACTTGCAACACCTTCTAACATAACTACTAATAAAACGATTGCGACAGGCCTTATCTTAGAATAGAAAATTTGAATTTGTAAAATATTAAATAAAAACCTTTCTAAAAGACCTTTTCAAAAAAGACAGAGTGGAATAAGTAAAAGATTACTAAAAAATCAATTGTAAACATTCTTAAAGGCCTAAAAAGTGATTCGCTTGCAATTTTCCCCGCCGGGCAGCATGTTTAGTCTGTGTGTATTTTTTTTGTAAAATTATTTCTTGACTGGTGAACCAAAATGTGTGTGTTGTTTTTTATTTTTGTAGGCAAATATTATTGAAAAAAAAAAAATAAGAGAACTGCACATATCGTCATCTTAAATGCAGAATATTGTAACATCAAATTTCATAAGTTTACATGAGAAGCAAAAACCGTTGTAAAATGGAAATTATATGAGATATTAGAGTAATATTAAATATTTAGAATAAAAATCCAATAACCGATTTTTTTTTTTTTTTTTTTGATAAAAAAATATTATTATTTATAGTTTTTTATTTCTAATTAGAAGTGGATTAAACTAAAAAACGTACTTCATTAAATTTAAATATAAATTGATTTTAAAAATCCAACTTTTCCATTATAACTAACGTGTATTTTGATCTCCTTATAATGAATTTTCTCAATGGAATTTTTCTTTACAATAAACAAGTTTTATAAAAAATTTGACTCATATATATATATGCATATTTGTCTCCATATAAGGAATTATTTCAAAAAAACTTCTGCAAGAAATAAATTTTAATTAGTTAATTTCTGAAAACTTTAAATAAGAAGAATGAAAGAGTTTTTCAATTAAAAGTAGTATTGATAGCAGCCCGCGTATTCAGTGAAAGAAAATGTTGTATAAAGAAGCACTTATCCTAAAAAAGATACTATTAGTATTTAATAAAGCCGTAAAAGGATTAACACAAAATTTGCTAAACAATTTATTTTCCAGCACTTGATAAGAAATGCTATTATTCTAAAAATGTAGAAGACAAGTAATTTATTATTTAAAACCAAAGGCTTTATAACAGTCTTTTTGAGAATATTGATGAAGGACGACTTGGAAAAATGCAATCCTAACAAAAAATACCATAGTATTTTTAATAAACGTCGAAAAAATATTTCTATTGTATTATAAACTTTCTATATTAATAATGAAGGTATATTCTGATCCAATAGCAACAGATTTATTATAGGGAAATTCGACTGTATTCAAATTTATTAAAGAGTATATATGTACATATATAAACTCATAAGGTTGGAAACGAAATAAATGATGGAAAAATCATATCATAAAAATAATGGCAGTCTGCTGGAAGCAAAAAACTAAGGACCTGCAGATGGTACAATTTATTCTTGGAAATTCATAGCGTATGGGAGTGTAATGGCTTAAGCTGTAAAATTTCTAACAGTCCAATGTAGAAGAAGCTAATAGTCATACTTAATAGAGGTTTTGCAATACATATATATATATATATGTGTGGATTCGGTTTATATTAATTTTATAGCACTGTTTTTCTTTTTGCTTATGCAATAATTTTCAGTTTGATCACTTATTCCGCTAACACGTTCAGAGTATGAAACAGAATACCCATTTTTGACGTAAACAAAATGAATGTGTTCGTAAAAATATATCAAATACTCTGCTAATTTTTTTTTTAATTAAGATTATTCATTATGTTATTTAAGGAAATTATATACTTAATGATAAGCCATTTTTGATTTTGTTAATAGCTTGGATATTTTTTAAACTGGAAGTTTAAATTATTTTTTAAATATTTAACGTAAATCGTAATCAATAAAAAAGTAAATTTCAAAATTTTCAATGATACATTGCTTTGCATTTTAGCAAACCATATGTATACTGTTGCAACATTTTTTTTTATGCTTTAAAAAGGTCGGTCCTTTTCTTAAGCAGACATAAAGGCAAAACTCATTGAAAAAAAATTCCAAGTACTCAATACGTGTTATTGTTGTAATACAGTTTTGGTTTTACCAACCAAAACGGTGGTTCGTTGATAACATTTTTCTTAAGTAGGTAACAAATATTTGAAATTAAAGTAGAAAAGGCTTGTTTTGCTAAAAATTATGTGTAAAATCAAATGTGACAGCAGGTACAATCGAACTTCCCTATAATATATCTGCATGGGAACATAAAATCACTTCATTTACGTTAAAAAAAGCAACAATTTTACAACTTTGGTTTTTGTTCAAATGTATTTTACTTGTAGATTTGTAATTTGTAGTTTTGAGAAACAGCGCACAGGTTTCTATACTTGCTCATGGAGTTTTTTTTCAATAAGTTTTGCCTTTATGTCTGCTTAAGAAAAGGACCGACCCTTTTTAAAGCATCAAAGAATTTTTTACAACAGTATAAATATCGTTTGCTAAAATGCAAAGCAATGTATCATTGAAAATTTTGAAATAGACTGTTTATTGATTACGATTCACGTTAAATATTTAAAAAAAATTTTTAACTTTCACCTTAAAAAATATCCAAGCTATTAACAAAATCAAAAATGGCTTATCATTAAGTAAATAATTTCCTTAAAAAACATAATGAATAATCTTAATTAAAAAAAAAAATTAGCAGAGTATTTTATATATTTTTACGAACACATTCATTTTTTTTTTACGTCAAAAATGTGTATTCTGTTTCATACTCTGAACGTGTTAGTGGAATAAGTGATCAAACTGCACATTATTGCTAAAGCAAAAAGAAAAACAGTGCTATAAAATTAATATAAACCGAATCCACACATATTAATATATGTATTGAAATACCTATATTAAGTATGACTATTAGCTTCTTCTACATTCGACTGTTAGAAATTTTACAGCCTAACCCATTGCACTCCCATACGCTATGAATTTCCAAGAATAAATAGTACCATCTGCAGGTCCTTAGTTTTTTGCTTCCAGCAGACTGCCATTATTTTTATTATATGATTTTTCCATCATTTATTTCGTTTCCAACCTTATGAGTTTATATATGTACATATATAATTTTTAATAAATTTTAATACAGTCGAATTTCCCTATAATGAATCTGTTGCTATTGGATCAGAATATATCTTCATTATTAATATAGAAAGTTTATAATACAATAGAAATATTTTTTCGACGTTTATTTAAAATAAGTACTATGGTATTTTTTGTTAGGATTGCATTCTTCCAAGTCGTCCTTCATCAATATTCTCAAAAAGACTGTTATAAAGCCTTTGGTTTTAAATAATAAATTACTTGTCTTCTACATTTTTAGAATAATAGCATTTCTTATCAAGTGCTGGAAAATAAATTGTTTAGCAAATTTTGTGTTAATCCTTTTACGGCTTTATTAAATACTAATAGTATCTTTTTTAGGATAAGTGCTTCTTTATACAACATTTTCTTTCACTGAATACGCGGGCTGCTATCAATACTACTTTTAATTGAAAAACTCTTTCATTCTTCTTATTTAAAGTTTTCAGAAATTAACTAATTAAAATTTATTTCTTGCAGAAGTTTTTTTGAAATAATTCCTTATATGGAGACAAATATGCATATATATATATGAGTCAATTTTTTATAAAACTTGTTTTTTGTAAAGAAAAATTCCATTGAGAAAATTCATTATAAGGAGATCAAAATACACGTTAGTTATAATGGAAAAGTTGGATTTTTAAAATCAATTTATATTTAAATTTAATGAAGTACATTTCTTTTAGAAATAATAATTAGAAATAAAAAACTATAAATAATATGTCATAATTATATCTCTAATTAGCATCTCTACGTTCTCAAATGCAGTTAGGGTTGCCAGTTTTTAAATCAGAGAAATCAGTACATAAGAGGAAAAAAATCAGTACAATTGCATAAAAAACAGTACATTTACTTTTTTAATATAAAATTGCATATTAATAACATAAAAATTTATAATCTTTTTAAAACAAAACTTGAATTCATTCTATAATTTGAACAGTGACAAAATTTAATTAATAAAACCGAATTTTTTCCAAACAATAACTCAATTCCGTATATATTTTTTAGCGGGAATACAAAGTGAATAATAAAAAAATCTAAAACACAAGTTACGATCACACCTAGCAAATATTTGACGAAAAAAACTTGACTAACATGTGAACTAAAATTGTATTTCCTTTATTCTATTATATTTTTTTTGAATATAGGTCAACATAAAATTAAAGAAAAATTACATAAAAGTATTTCTTTGCTATATCTACCAGCATAAATAATTTCATTTTGCAATTAAAAGGTCATGCTGAATGTCTTTTATTTTGCGGAAACAGCAAATCTCTAATTTAATCGAGAACAGCTTCAAAAGAGTTTTGAGCCAATTTTACTTAGAACTCTTCTATAAGAAAGCTTTAGATATAAGGACAACAATGTTAAAAAACAAATTCAACACTTGAAATAACGAAGCTTGTTATGTATTTATCTTAAAAATAATTTAAAAAATTATTTTAAAGTGATTTACAACTAATAACCTTTAATAATTGTAATTATTGCAAAAGGCACAATCGTTTTTTAGACGATCTTATACTATAGATTTTTATAAATAATATATTTTCATATGTATGGACATAAATATTTACAGTGTTACAAGTTAAAAATATTTATGGCCTTTTTGTTCATTGTCCACAATTTCTCTCCTGTCTTTAGCCTTCAAGAAATTGTAAAACTCATTACAACTACAGTAATTTTGACTTAGCTGCACAATTTCCTTTGCACGATTTTTTGTGCAGCTAAATAAAAAATGCAGTTATCTTAAATGTATTTACCTGCCTTAATGTGCAGGTATACAATTGTGGTTACCTGCATAGAAGTGCAGCTAAAGTAAAGTGTTTAAGAGAAGAATAAAAAACGTTTTTATTAAAAAAATTGATGTTTTATTAATATTTTATTTCAAATAAAAAATTATTTTATAAACATGTATGTATATTTTATATAAAAGGAAAATTAACAAAAACAATGAGAATTCACAAAAATTAAAAGTAAAAAAAAAAACAAAACAATTCATAAATATGTTCTTATTTTTAATGTTATACATATACTTATGTACATATGTATCTGTATGTAAAAAATGCACAATGTGCTATAACAGATATGTTGTATATCTCTGTATGTATATACATACATGCATTTAAGTAAAAAAAATTGTTATGGTCAATTGCTTAGTCGATGCTACTCTCCCTTTAACCATTTCGGTTTCAATTTTGTCAACTGATATGTCTATATGCATGAAAAAACAATCAGCAAAGAAAAACACAACCTGTGTTCTTTAATCTACTACAAAAATGTCACCGTCGTATACGACAACGACAACCGGAATAAGGCTGAATATTTTTGAACAATATTTAAGGCAGTCAATGATTCTTTAAGTGTCGGAATCTTGTTGACATCTTCACTTTCATCGTCTTGATTATCAGATTCAATTTCATTATAAATTTCTTGTTCAGCACTGGTTATACCCCTAATTATTTCGCTTTCAGTCAAATATCCATAGCGATTTATGTTTTTAAAAACAGCATGTGTGCAGCTAACTTTGATGTTTTATATGAAAATATTTTAAGGCTGCTCAAAAATATGATAAATGTGCAGGTAAACAAAATGCACGTAAACAAGGATTTTGAAGAATAATTACAGAAAATATGTATTTTGCGCAGTTAAGTCAAAGTGCAGCTATCTTTGATTTTTTGTTTGAAAATAATTTTAAAATGCCAAAAATTTTGTGTATTTATCTTAAATGTGCAGGTATAGAAAGCGCACTTAAAAAAGAGATTTGTATGGGATTTGAAAGAATAATGACAAAAAATATTAATTTTGTGCAGTTAAGTCAAATGTGCACTTAAACAAAAGGCAGTTAAGTCCAAACTACTGTATAACCAAAGTTTATCTTTATCTGCAACTCACTTTCTAGTTTTTATATTCGGAGCCTGTTTCTCTCTTTTCTCAACTTTGAAAACTAACGACTCGTTCTGTTAAATCGTTTGAATGTGGAATGAAAGAAATAAAATTACACATTTCCTCAAATTCGTAAATGCACCACCGTTTTGAAACACTTTCCATTTTTCTTCTACTGTCATCTTTTTTCGTACTGACGCGGCAAAACTCATCGATAAGAACATCTATATTAATATTTGTATCGCAATTTGACAACATGACAAACTATATACTGAGCCCAGTTAATATATAATAACAGTACAAAAACAGCATAAATAAGTACTTTAAACAAAAAACAGTATATGTACTGATAAAAACAGTACGAATGCAGTACTGCCTGCACTGCATCAGAAAAGCAAACTTATTTCATCATGTCAACGCAATCCTAATGATGCTGCATATTAATTGTGTGATTATCATTTTTATATGTGCATTTAACCATATTTTTATTTATTGTTTAAACGCAGTATTGTATTTATAGCCATGTACATTATCTTTATATTCTATTATACCTGTAACTTAACAGAAATATTTAATTATTTAATGTTTTAAATTATTGTTTAACTTAATACTATCATACTTTCGTTGATGATTCGTCGTTTTGCTTCAGAGAATTACAAATTAAAATAACGTAACACACATAACTAAATAAATAACAGTAAAAATAATATTTTTTTATCAAAAAAAAAACTGGTTATCGCATTTTTATTCTAAATATTTAATATTACTCTAATATCTTATATAATTTCCATTTTACAACGTTTTTTGCTTCTCCTGAAAACTGTGATGTTATATTATTCTTCATTTAAGATGACGATATGTGCAGTTCTTTTACTTTTTTTTTTTAAATAATATTTGCCTACAAAAAATTCAACACACACTTTGGCTCGTTGCCTTTAACAAAAACAAAATACACACAAAGACATTTCGTGCTGTGGTCATGCAAACTGTCGAGCAACAACAACATTACTGGTGAGGAGCGTTAAGAAAATTTTTTGTTTCCTCATTTTTCATGACTGAGGAAAGGCAAAAATTTATTTTTCCTCACGCTCATGAATGAATTGCCAAAAAAATTCACAATTCATTCATGGTTGTGAAAAAAATTACACGTTTTAAATTCCTCATTCATGAAAAAATTCATGAATGGTTAAATATGAGCGATCATATATGAATTTTTCGGAACTCTAAAATAAACTTTATTTCAATACAACATTGTCATGATTAGACATGCTTTTCGGCAAAAATAAAATTTTTGCTCGCAATTTTTGCGAAAATAATAAAAGGCATGATTTGTTTTTTTTCTTTGGCGGTTATTGTTTGCCTTTTTCAACTACAAGAGTATTGAAATGTTCAGGTAGTTTTTACTCTCGTCTTATTGTTGTTTTTTTTTATTTGTTTATTTAGATGTTTAATGGCGATTATCTTCCTCGTTTTTGAAGTTATCGAACAATATATAAGAATATAATACAAACTTCAGTTTATTTTCTGTTGACTATGCGCTGATACGCTTATTTGAATTTTTCTTAATTTATTTGCCTTTCCCTTTAAACGGGAGTTTCTATTGTGTGTTTTAGTTTGATTACCGTTTTTTGTATTCTAAATTTGTACTTTTATTCTGTTTTCTCTTATTAAAACGGAAGTAAATGTTTTTTAGAGCAGCAATAAAATAAATTTTTAATTTGCCATATCAATTTCATACATTTTAGATTTAGCCATATCATTTGTATTTTTGCATATAAACAATTCAAAAAGAACAAAAGATGTCTACAATTGATATGGATATGGGATGAATATTTGCGAAAGTTTGTTAGTACTTGTTTTGCAGAACAACATTGTAAATATAACCCAACGAAAAAACAAAATGGAGTATAATCAACAGGTCTGGCTACCAGAAATCTCAACAAATAGTAACGCTTACTTGGCTTAAAGAAACATTTCCCAAAAAGCTTTCTTAAAATTATTTCTGACAAATTTTCCAGAAAAAAAAAAATTATCGCATAAAAGTTTTTTACGCAATTTTAAATCATTATTTTAAAAATACGCTATCGATGCTTAAAATATTTTGCTCACAAAAAGCTTTTTCCGATAGTTAAGCTGGCCTTAACACATGCAGGTGCAAGTTCGAAAAATTCAATACACTCACATTTTTTTACTAACACCATCATATATTTCATACTTGCAGCCAACTTGCAAGATACCAACGGGAAAACTCAGAAGACCTTCTTACTTCAGGCCTTATTCAAGGTCTGCTTAGACATTTTTTATTCAATTACCACTGTGATCTAACTGCTAAAGAATGCCTTATAGAAGGCATCGGCTCTTAGGCGTATAAAATATAAGATACACATTTCACATTTCCTTCTATGAGAAATGATAAGAAAAAGAGTACGATTTTTTTTTGCTTTTTTTTTGCAAAAGCAAGAGCCAAAGAATTTAGATCCCGTTATAAAATCACCATTCTTTGGAAAGCCTTCTAAGAGCCATTAATTTGAATGCCTTTCAGAATATCTGGCGAAAGAAGCGAGAGGGGAAGGCCTAACCCGGAATGATAACGTTTGTAAAAAAGATATGAGTTTGGAGTGAAATCAGCAGGCCTTATACATCCAAAAGAATATATATTTTTTTTTTTAAATATACAAAAAGTATTTAATCCAAATTTAGATTTTTTAATCAGGCTTATTATTCATTGAATTAAATTTTCATTTAATTATTTTTATGAAGAAAGGAATTTTACAACATGGAATGAATTAAAATTTATTGATAATTGTTTCATTCTTGACTGAGCTGGGAATTGAATCCATGTTTTCACGGACAGGTTGCGATGACTAGTTTCGCTTGTAACCACACAATGTCTTCAGAGGGGTTTGCCGTTTAGCACTCACCGCCATTGACGACGGATGACGTCATTAGTCAAACATCAGTCTTTAAACCAAATGGCATTTTAACTTTGGTAGATCGAAATTTGCTTTGTATAAATTTTAATTGATTTACATGTTCTTTCTTACTTCTGTTTCTCGTACTTTTTGTCAAGAATTCTTCTTGAAATCCAAATTTTTTGTTTTTCATGTTTTTGTCTCTCTTTTTTCTTGTTGACCTTTTTCAGCACAACTTAAAGGACATATGTAAACATATAGCTCGTGCCTTAGCTGTTAATAATAATTAGTATTGTGGTTATTTTATTGAACTGTTAATGGTTTTTAATTCAAATTTCGAAATTTTAATCAGGCTTAATTAAGTTCATTGCATTTAATTTTCATTAAATTATTTTATAAAGAAAGGAGTTTTACAACATGGAATGAATTAAAATTTATTGATAATTTCAAAATATAAAAAGTATTTTAAAACAATAGAATTTGAAAAAGTAATAATAATTATAAATGCCAACTGTTTTTTAGAATTGAAGCTCTGCTTCACTCTCGGTAACTCTGATTTATAAGCAACTTTCACTCGACTGTGTAAACATTCATGCAACTTGCATAACATTCGATGTTGTACGTACACTCTACTTGAAAGTGATTACTTGTATGCGTAGACAGGGTAAAACAAAGATTAGTTTTAAACTAATTTGTTCACCAAAGTGCGTTTTGCAGAAGCTTTTACTAAGCTATGTTTGAACTTATTAAAACTTTTTCCCTGTAAAACGCTTTTAAAACAAATTTTTGAAATACACATGGGAATGCAAAGTTGTGTTGATAGAAAATGTGTGTTCTCAAAATGGGCTCATTGCAAAAAATTTACTTAAAAAATAAAAAATTCAAAGCTCTTTGCAGAAAATAAAAAAAAAATTAAAGAGGCTTTATAAAATCCCCTTGAAAAAATCTTTCCATTTAATCACTCTTTAAAAAGAATATGATAGATTTTTTCAGTTTTTTTTTATTACACAAAAAATGAAAATTTATAAATTTGTCAATTTCGTTTAGTGGATACCTGTAATAGACCCATCGTTTTTTTCCGGCCACAAAACTTTGCTTCTCCTTCTTTATATTGCCCCATTACTTTCAATCTTTTGTTGAAATGATCATACACGGAAAGAAGTTTATTTTCTAAAGTAATCAATTTAATTTCTTAAAACAAGAAAACCCAAAAATAATTTCTAAATTTTGTTCGTATTTAGTAAAATTTTTTTAAATAAAGTAACATTTTCTCATGATCAAAAAAATTCACGTTTTTGGCATGTGATCGAAAATTTCCTAAAACAAGAAAAAAAAAATCGTTGTTCTCTATTAATCGATTAACCGCGCGAATAATTATGCGAGGTAAAAACTTAATCGAATAATAAGCGAACAATTTAAAATTATTCGGTTAATCTAATAATTTTAATTTTGTCTAGTGTAGAAGTTTAAAAATAAGACCAAAAATTATATTTTTAACAATAAAATTTTATTAAAAAAGTAACAACAATTTAACAAAAAATACTAAATAAAAAATAGCATAAACATTTAAGCAAATCTTCTAAAATAATCTTTCAAAAAGAGTATTCAGTTTAAATGTTTATGCTTCAAACCATTTCTTTCTTTTGTTTTGATGAAACTTGATTAAGAAAAGATTCTTTCACTCACGTTATAAAGCAAATCCAATTTTTCTATTCTTTTTCTTGTCTTTTCTAAAAATTGGTAGCCTTCCATTTAGGGATGGGCAATATATATCGATATATCAAAATATCGAGATTTAAAAAATCATAACCGATATATATCGCCGATATTAAAAATATCCATATATCGATACATCGATATTTATCTACGACTATCGAATTCGATATTTTTAAGATCAGTTTATAATAAAATTCAACATTTTAACCGTTGCTCAACTTCTTACAATACTGTTGTTTTTTAAGAATTGCATCATATTTTTTTAAATTATATTAAGAATATAACGGCGCTTTTCCATTGTACATCTTCATAGATTACACAGTTCAATTTTGTCCCGGTTTTTTAAGAGATGACAACAAAAAAATAAGCGGGGAAAAAATATTCTGGAAAGGGTTCCTAGAATTATGCAAATAATCGCCTTAATTATAGCGCATTAGCAGCAATAGACTCATGAAAGTTGAAATGTTAATAAAAAAAAATATTTTGTTTTTTTTTTTTTAATTTGAGCATGTTCTTATAAATTAAAAATAATATATTGCACAGTTTACTTGTATAGTATGTGTCACGAGTTTCGTTTACCGGCAGTACATAATCCGGCATTATAATCCCAATTAATTAATTTTTTTTCCGCCTTAAAAACTAAATGTTAAAATTGGTTTTGTTTTAAATAAAAGTTAAGCGAATGAAAGTTTCGTTCGAAATCGAGGGACAGGCAGTACAATTTTAAATTAAAAGAAACAATAAAAAGTTAAAATGTAATTACATGTAATATTTTTGTACATATGTATTGACAGGTATATTAAGTTATTAAATTTGGTAATAATTTCAGCTTAATACGTTCGATATATCGATAATTTTAATTAATAAATATCGATAATCTTTAAAAATATCGATACGATATATATCGATATATTTTTTCTATTTGCTCATCCCTACTTCCATTATGCCACTTGAATCTCTTTTTAATAAATACTTTTAATAGTCTTGTTAAGGTCGAGTAGAAGGTTATTTTCATTAGTCTAAATAATAATCTTCTTCATCGAATTATTGTGGTAAAAGTCCCTACTAAGCCTTCTTAAAAATAAGTTATTCCCCAACTCTTTTGTTTCAGTCTTTGTAGTATATTTTTTTTAAAAAAATTATTACTCGAAGGAAATGTTCCTCAGTTAAGAAAGAAACAGTAAAAGGGTATTTAAAACGTACCGGCTTGTTTTTTTACATAAAAGAATAAAACTAATACTGTGATAAAACAAATTTTCGATTAATCGATTAGTCGACATTAATTATTCGAATTATTCGTCAAGCGAAAATAAGCAATTTTATATTATTCGAACAGTTAATCGCCCAAAATGAATCGGTTATTCGAACAATGGTTAATCGTATGAATACCCTAGTATATGCATTTGTTTTTTATATATGTATGTATATCTAAACATATGTATATTTGTATATATGGAAATAAGTTGTATTGTTTGTAAGTTGTTTTGTCAAAAGTCTATAGATATACTAAAAAAGTACCAAAAACAAAGAGCGAAAATACCCACCTTTAATTTTACACACAAACAGCCCATCACTGTTTCACAACTGTCACGTAAAAACGGCATAAAAATCTATTTTATAGACACTCAGTACGCATTTGCATTTTCTGCAAATAACAAAACGGACCAGACGTTCCGTTAAGGGACGTTACATAATTTCAAAGACCAAACATGTATTTGAATTGAGAAAGTATTTCTTAATTTTTTAAGAAAATGTTAAATTTATTTACTTAAATCTAGTTATTTTGAGTTTTTTGTTTTGGGCCAAATTGACGATTTAAAAGGGCAAAAATAACTTTGATAGGGTCAAAAAATGCCAGCACAATACTCTCTCAGATATCTGAAAGACGTCGGACTAAAAGTCGTGCTCAAAACGGTCAAAAAATAACATTGAAAAATGTATTGAACGATTAAAGTAGTTAATTCAATTTTGACCTGAAATAGATTTCCACAGGGTCATTAAACATTCAAAAGTGCCACAAATGGCAAAACTGTGCTACATTTTGCATCACTGGTACAGACTACAATTTTTGTTGCAGCAATAATGAGTTTATGGCTGAGAGTGGTGAGAAGATTGGGGAGGGATACTCAGTTGCATGTACTCTGCAATTCTGTTTTGTTTTGTTATTCTCACACTTTTTAACTGGAAGTTGGCTGTAAGTGTATTTGTATTTATATTCAAATAATAAAAAGCGCTAGATAAAAATACAAAAATTGAAACCCTAGAATTGCAATTTCAAAGCAACATTTTCAAAAGTGGCTGCAGCAAAAACTGTAAGTCGAGACGATGAATCAGTATTTCAAGAAACATTTTCTTGTTACAAGATTCCGTTGTTAATGATAAGGATTTTACAATATTTGAATCGAGTGCGTATTGCTTATTCTTTAAGAAAACTTAAAATTTATTTACTTGAATCGAGCTATTATTTCTTAAGTTTTTCAAAAAATATATTCACAAATAGAATCTGGGAATTATTTCTTTTTCATAAGCTACTTTATTATATTCAACATTTTTTATTTTTCGAATTTATTATTATAAAGCTTTTTTATAAAATACGTAACTGAAATTTAGCTCATAGAATAAGTTCGAAAAATAAAAAATTTTGTATATAATTGTAATTGTAATTGTAATTGTAATTGTAATTGTAATTGTAATTGTAATTGTAATTGTAATTGTAATTGTAATTGTAATTGTAATTGTAATTGTAATTGTAATTGTAATTGTAATTGTAATTGTAATTGTAATTGTAATTGTAATTGTAATTGTAATTGTAATTGTAATTGTAATTGTAATTGTAATTGTAATTGTAATTGTAATTGTAATTGTAATTGTAATTGTAATTGTAATTGTAATTGTAATTGTAATTGTAATTGTAATTGTAATTGTAATTGTAATTGTAATTGTAATTGTAATTGTAATTGTAATTGTAATTGTAATTGTAATTGTAATTGTAATTGTAATTGTAATTGTAATTGTAATTGTAATTGTAATTGTAATTGTAATTGTAATTGTAATTGTAATTGTAATTGTAATTGTAATTGTAATTGTAATTGTAATTGTAATTGTAATTGTAATTGTAATTGTAATTGTAATTGTAATTGTAATTGTAATTGTAATTGTAATTGTAATTGTAATTGTAATTGTAATTGTAATTGTAATTGTAATTGTAATTGTAATTGTAATTGTAATTGTAATTGTAATTGTAATTGTAATTGTAATTGTAATTGTAATTGTAATTGTAATTGTAATTGTAATTGTAATTGTAATTGTAATTGTAATTGTAATTGTAATTGTAATTGTAATTGTAATTGTAATTGTTATTGTGATTGTAATTGTAATTGTATATGAAAAAATATTTTCCTAATGTAATTTACTGAGGTGTTTTATGAAAAACTTTTGATTGAAAATTTAAGGCATTCGCATTAAAACTTTATTGAGTTCAAGAAAACATTTCTGCATGTACAAATAAAATGTTTTAATTCGAGAAAAGGATGGTAAAATATATAAAATATATATAAAATGATTTTCTGCTGTATTGACTGAATTTTGTTAGCTGTGAGTAATAACTCTTTGATTTAACTAAGTCCCACAAATATTTCGAATAACAAATTGTTGGCTTGGACGAGAATCGTGCAAAACTTTCTCGGATCAAGTTATATTTTCTCGTGATTTAGTAAATAATTCTTACCGTGTATTAAATATTAAATTAAGAAGAACAAATTGATTGCAATAAAATGAAGAAATTTAAAGCAAGGAACGAATCAAGCCAACCGCGAGCCAGTACTTCAGTGCCATAACATTTGTACTCAGACTCGTTCATTGTGTCGTATAGATCATTTGTTAAAAACTTTGTATAAGAAAGCGATATAAATGAAAAGCAAAAAGTACTTATCCGCAAAAATTAATAGCATTAATTAAAATTATATGGCAAGGAAAAGACACATGCTGTCATCATAATTAACATAAAATTTTTCATTTTCATCTTTCGTTTCGTCAACACAGTAGCAACCGTTGAGTTTGGAATGAATGAATGAATGAGTTAAGAGTACTTTCAACAATTACCGCTTTGCAAGAAAAATTTTTTATTAAATGCCACAAAACATACAAAATCCATTGGGGGCTACAGAGCACTGCAGAGGACAGTGGGATATGATTAATAAATTGTGAACAGATAAAACGAAATATGTAGCACAAACATTTTAATAATAAGCTGTCGATATAAATTTTAGCAAAGTAACTTAAAAAGCGATTTTTTTCCTAACAAGTTCTTTACACAAGTTCCATTTGTTATAACATAATTCGGCAATTCACAAAGTGCTCTATTGTGGCATATTGATTGCATATGCTACGATTTTATGAATATGACATTCATAAAAATATAGCATATACAACCAATATGATACAATAGAGCACTTTGTGAATTGCCTAAATATTTTGTTATCATTATTTTTTATATTTTATCAACTACACCTTCTCTTCAAAAAAAAAAACGCTGCTTCTTAAGTTTCTTCTTAAGCGCTTTAGAAAAAAAATGTTTTTCTATTTTAAACTTAATTACTCCTAAATTCAATCAAAAAGCTTGAAAGGCCCATTTTACTAATTCTATTTAAATATCAATTCATATTTAAAAAAAGTTTTTCACATTATTTGATTTTTATTTGACATGAAAAACGAATTTTAAACATAAGTTGATATTCAAAAAATTGGTGAAATTGGCCATAAGAACTAAGAAAAAATAGCATTTTTCTAAAAATATAGTACACAGTACAACCTCGTTAATCCGTAACGATATACATAGTTTCAGCCTTTGTCCGGATTACTTAATCGTCCGGACAACAACTAAACAACTATTTGTTAACTCAATACATACAAGTTGAAATTATTTTTTATTACCGAAAAATTATGTTAAAAAACAACAAAAATCAAGACTATTCAACATTTAATTAATTTACAGAAAACATGTAAAACTATAAGTGATTAATTTTTCGATTAAAACAATTATATTCATGCAATTTCTGAGCTCTATTTTAAAATTTTTTGGAAAATAATGTTTCCATTTTTGTCGATTTTCTTTGTTTGGCCCATAAAGTAGCTCTTGAAAAAGTTCCCCTGCTCCAAAGATCTATCAAGGGGAAATGAGAGCTTATTCATATTCACTGCATGCCCAAGTATCTATTTCAGAAGTGCAGAAATTAGCGGAAGGGTTAAGAGTAGATAAAATGGGTAATATTTTGCCATGCAGAGTTTAGTAAAAAAATCGCATTTGTATATTTATTCACCCTTATCGTTAATAATTTTGCCCTCGAAATTTGTTCCCTTTTCACGTATTTGCGATCATGAAAAACTCCCATGAGAAAAATTAATTCATAGGGGAATAATAACGTGAAAAAAATGATCGCGGGAAAAAATTCCCCTTGTCGTGAACAATATTGAAGTTTACAAAATTAATTTTAAGGTCAATTTCCGTTAAAAGAGGCACACACTTATATGTATATTGTTCAACAAAATGCAAAAAACCGGTCGATTGCCTGAGGAGTTATGAAGCTTTTCAAAGACGTGGTGGCACAATTTTAGAATTTTTTTTACTACATAAAAGCGCAATAAGCTATTGATGCAATCAAACTATCCTTCCAATACTTTTCTTTAAAATATACGTGTATATTTTTGAATCAAAAATTTTTTTTTAATGTTCTTTATTATTTCTTCTTTTTTACATTCACGGAGAACTGATAGCGCGAAAAATTGTTCACGGGAGTTTCACGATAGCATTTTTCCCTTCGAGAGGAATAAAAAGTTCATGGGAACAAAAATTCCACTTGTTTTTCACGATAGGGGTGCATGTCTTCAAATGTATTACCGATATTTGTATCATCTTCTAGAATTTTCCTACACCAAAAAAAATTTAAATGGCTATTGGCACTAGTCCTAAATAGCTTATCATTTTTGGGAAACTCGGTCTAAAACCATTCTTTAAGCACTGAAGTTGGCATCTAACCCTTTTATAAAGATTTACATACAACAGGAGGTCTATGTTTTATTAAAATATTTTTAATTGATCTTGGTTTTTGAGAATTTCCTATTACGAGAATTGAAAACTATTAAGGTCCCTATTACAGTTCACAACTTAACTCAGTTGAGTTGTAATTTCTTCATTTTTGTTTTATGGTTAGACCCCTTTCAGACAAGCAAAGTTTATTTTGCAAAGTCTTGAGTTTATAGAAGAGAAGATAAAAGAGCATAACGGGGGAGTACATACTTTGCTGTACTCACAAATTCGTTTTGTTTTTCGTTCGTAGATTATACCTGAAGTTGGCTGCAACTTTATATTTATATACAGCGTTACCAGAATCTTTGGAATGAAAATTGTCCTATGGCGAAAGAAATCATATTTTGAAGAGGAAAATCTTAAATTTTTTTCTTAATTTAAATTTTTAAAACAAGGGCAAAATAGTAAGAATTATTAATTTTTTATAAAAACATACTTCTTATTATTTAAATTGAAATACATAAAAACATAATTCGTCAGTATATGAAACTTTATAAAAATATATTTTTTCTTTTCACAAATATTTTTTTTATCAATATTCTAACTGCCAATTTCCGATGTGCGAAAGAATTATTTACTTCGTACAAATACATTTAAAACAAAAACAAAGTTTTTAGAATTTGTTTTTGTTTAAAATGTAGTTGTTCGAAAGAAGGAATTCTTTCGCACATTGGAAATAGGTTATAATATGCCTTTTTTAATATTTTTTATGTCCAGAAATAATGATGCAATTTTGTGTATTCTAGATACTGGGTACAAAGGTGTGCAGCACCAATGCGCATCAAGCTGATGCAAAACTTCATTGTTTTAAAAAGTGACTGTTTAAATAATCATGTATTTTGTATAAGCAAAACTAAAGTAAAAATCTGAATTTCTAAAAATAAAAAATCATCATTTGAGAAAAAACCTTTAATCATATTTTTGTTTAAAAAAATAATCCAAAATATGATAAAATCATCATTCTGGCAACGCTGTTTATATATTATTTTCAAATAGAGAAACGCTGTTTATATTCAAACAAGAGAAAACAAAAATTTTTCACATTAAACTTTGTGTGTCTGAGCACCAAACAAAGTTTAAAAGAGAATTCAACAGAATTTGTCAAAGTAAACTTTGCCTGTCTAAAAGGGGACTTACCAACGCAGAAATATTGAGGTGAACAAAAATATCAAAAAATTACAAATCATCACAACCAGTTGTTTTAGTTACAATTCAACTGAGTTGAGTTAATAAATTTATATTTTGATATATTTCTACCTGCGAGTTCTCGCAACTATGAATCCATGTTGTGTTTTAAAGTGTTACTTAAAAATTGAGTTTGTACTATAGAGGTTGTATATAGATTTTTCGTAACAAAAAACTTTACTCTTCATACGTGAAGGCTTTATTGTCGAAAAGACTTTCCAGCAAAAAAAAACTTTACTATCAAAAAGATTATTTTTATAAAAGTTTGCGCATTAATACTTTGTGTTTAGAAGGCATTTGAGAAGAAGAAAAAAATTGTCCCACTTCAACCCACTGTGCACAGTATGCATTGCACAATTGCAGAACAACTGAGCTGTGGCATATACAAACAGAAGGCAACATCCAGGCAAGTAGACATATATTTGGTCAATCGGTCATCATCTTGATCACCATTGTCATCAACTTTTTTGCCGGCATTTTATCTGGATTTATTATTTTTTCAACAAATGCAATAAATAAAATGCATAAAATTTCTTTGTACTTCTGCAGTGCAGCAATAAAATGCATCAGTACATTTAAAATGATGGACATCAGTTACTTTTAGACTGCATTGCAAGAGTGCAGTAATGCATACACTGCACACACTTGCTGCTCATCATTTATGATCCTTTTATTTGACTTTATCAAAATTACTCTCATAGTCTCACGGATATGTTTAAATTAATTACACCGGTTTTTAATATTTTCATTTAACAAATAAAAGGAAATAAACGCAGCTTCACCTTAACACATGTGCATTTTTAAAATTATTTTCACATATTGATTTCTTTAATTTTCCTTCGCATAAAAGTTGTTTATATCGCTTTTTGCGATAAAAAAAAACACACGGCAAGAAAGCAAAAAACGAAAAAAGCGATGATAGCGTGACAGTAGCTAATGATGGGTGAATGTGAGTGCGGCTGCTGATTCCGCCATTTGTTGTGAATATGTCCAGACTATGAGTAGAGCTAATATTCAGCTGCTATGAAAGTATTAGTATGTGGTGAAGCGTTAAACAGAAGGGTTTTTTATTTTTTTTTTTCTCTTAAGTGAGAGAGAGAGAGAGGGACATAAATGTTGGAATAAAATTTTTAAAACTTTGATGGAGTTAGATTATTCAGAAAGAAAAGTATAAATGCAAAAGGGGTCAACCATTAAAAAAATGACTATAATGGAAAATTTAAATGAAATGAATTGCAGTGTGGTATGAAATTTTTTCTTTAAGTCTTAAAATTGTTTCCTTGACAAGAAGAATATTATTCCAAGAAATGAGATAAGCACTCTAATGGCATATTTTAAGAATATAATTTGGTATTTCAAATACTTATTTTAAGCTGCAATTTTATTTAATTTGTCAACAATGTCGGAGAATTAAATGCAAATAAATACTTAAGCAGTATTGATGGCATCAAAAAATTGTCGCTTATATGCATTTACTGTGCTTAAAGAAAAACTCGCTTAATTTGATCAACAATATGAACAATAACCTTTTAACTTGAATGAAAGACCAAGTTTTTATTTGAAGTTGAATTAAAATTTAGCAAATTTTGTGTTAATGGAAAATTTTTGTACAGTATATTTTCTCTAACTGCATTAAGTTTATAAAGATATTTATATGACATTTATTATTTTATAAAATTTTTCTATATTTCGATGCATAAATGTGAAATTATGCATATAAGCGAATGTTAATGCAGATAATAATTTCAGTTTTTTAAATAGTAAATTGTGTATTCCAAGCGGGCCTTATAGAAGGCCTCTGTACTCCTTCTTTTGGATAGACGATCCCTGCTGGCTCCATTCAATACTCATATCTTTTTTACACACGATGTCATTGCGGAGTAGGCTTTCCGCACTCGCTTCTTTAGCAGGTACATAAGAATGGTAACGGGATAAAAAAATAACAAAACAATTTTAAGCAGGCCTTTAAAAAGGCCTGAAGTAGGAAGGTCTTCTGAGCTTTCCTGCTCGGTAATTGCACAAATAAAAATGCATAAAAGCGTTCAATGCTTAAAGCCGCTGTGCATTTAAGCGATAAATACTGTAATAGGCACGCTATAAGTGATATAGAAAAAAAATTTCATCAAGTGAATGGACATTATTTTTAATAGAAGTTACAATTTCCAATTGGATCCTTAATAGGTTACGTATTATAAACGATTAAAACTTTTTGAGGTCATTGGCCGATCTACTCATTCAGCCATAATGTTATAGCAACAATCAAGGCAGTTAAAATCGCGTTTGTGTGAAGTGAAGCACAAAAATATAAAGGAACCCCAAAAGCAAAATAATAATGTAAATTTAATCACTTGTTAGATAGATTTTTGAACCTACATATAAAATGAATAAAGAACAATAAGAAAAAATTTGCTTAAATAAATACATACATAAAATATTTTTTTATATTTTAAAATGTAAAGTTAATGCAGCTTGGCCTCAAAAAGCTTTAAAACATGGAAAATTGCTGTTCAACGCGACGGAAATGATCGGCACATGGTTAAATCCTGATAGTTCCTTTGTGGTATATTAATTTTCCACTACGCTGTTTTCATAAAAATTTAAATTAAATCCTCCATTTTCCTAAAGGCTTTATCAAGCTTGATGAGAATTTATTTATTTAAGTTCCCACCACTGCATACCTTTTATTTATGGCATTGTCAATTAATTTAATTTGCTTTCTCAATGGATTCGAGTTCTCTTAATTCACAATAGTCTCAGAGATAAATTCACAATTTGAAGAGCTTCTATATTTGATTAATTTGCTTTTTATAATGAAACTGCATCACCATCGTTGAATCCTTCCACCACATCCTTGAATTGGTGAAAATGTTCAGTATAATACACAACTGCAATCACGTTCCCTACCTCGTTGCTATAGGCTGTGGAGGAAGAAATAAATCGGGATACTTCTCTTAATATGCGGCAAATCGCGAGGTACTTTGCAAAATAGGTTTTTATTTTCAGAAATCAATATCACCGCAATTGCCTCTTATCTGTTCTGAAACACGGTGCATCGCAAAATAAAACAAATAAAACCAGTTTTGTTTTTCAAAATATGCAGCAATGCCTATTTTGCAGCAAAATATGCAAAAATATGCATTTAAAGCTAAATATGCAAAAATATGCACTAACAAATCGAAGCCATTTTAAGTAAAATTTCGTGATTTGCAAAGATATTTAGTTAATGTTGATCTTAGACTGACGCCGTGGTAAAAATAAACCTCGATTTATCGCCAATTCTTAGGTTTGATTTTAAATCACATTTATATTTAAAATCCTGCTAAAAACAAATTGTTTTTTCTCACTATACACTCAAATAAAACTTAATTCAAAAATCAGGTACAGTTAAATTCAGTCTCCATTGTGCATAATTCAGCAAGGCTTTAGCCTCAACATCGCACCAATGCAACAACAACAACAGGCAATACAATAACAGTAGCTGTTTTTTAAGACCACCTTGTAAATAATTACACTTTTTATGATATTTTTTTTTATATTTATATACCATCTTAATTAAATAAAACTTTAAAAAAAAAACACTGCACAATATTAACTGTAATTATATAGGATTCAAGTTTATATGAAAATTATCAAAATATAGATTTAAAAAAAATCCTAAAAACTGGACGTTAAAGTTTTAAAGTCATATAAAGATGTAATGCTAGAAACACAACTGGGACGAACGAAGATTTTTGCCCAACACGACGAATTTTTCAACAAAAAATCGTTGAGTAATTTCGTCATATGAAACAGAATAACGGCGAATAACTAACAGCTTTTATAATTTAGAAATTTGTTTGCTGTTTGTGTAAAGAGAGAGAAATAGTGTGACCATATTAAAAAAAAATACTTTTAAAATAGGACATTAACAACTCAAAACTATTTTAACAGCTAACTACTTTGTATTTTTATTTTAAAGACTATAAAAAAAGTAACAATTATTTAATTAAAAAGTAACTTTATTTACTAAAATACTAAAAAACTTAAACCAAATATTGTGACCTGGTACTGATTTATTCGTCTGCCTATCGCAGAGTTCGTCACGCACGACGAATTTCGGTCTACGCAATGATTTTGTATACTTTCATATAAACCCATGTGTTCAATTTCTGACGAGGAATATTCGTTGCGAATACCACTTGCGTTTCTAGCATAATTTATATACTCTTAAAAATAAAAGCAATTTTAAATTTCAATAATCTTGTAGTTAGATATTCATATAGCGTGGTTCAATAGGGACTTCCGAACTTTGACTGTTAATAGCGGCCATATGGTTGAAGCTACATCTATCGAGTTTTCATTTATTCAGCCTGGGGTCTAATAACCGCATTCGTTATCGAGTAAACAGTAATAGATTTATAACATATGTTTAATGACAACAAATGGTAATAAAAAAAAGAAAATTAAGCAAAATTGAAAAATAAACTTGAACAAATTTAGTGTTAAATAATATTTCAGTAAAATTAAAGTGAAAAAATAATGAATCCGTCAATACTCTTTTATTGTCTCATCCTCATCCGAAGAAATTACAGGAAGAAATTAGTGTTATACGTGTTATAAAAGCAATAAGAAATAAAAGTTTTACTATTTAAAAAAATACAATTTTTTCTATTCTATCATCTCTTTTAGTGAATGTTTTTTTATATGTACTTAAAATAGATTTATGTGAAATTTATATGAAAAACATTCACATTAGATTTACAAAGAATGCTTTCAATTGCATTCTATGTTTGTCAGCTAACCTTTATTGAACACATATCTATAGCAGTGCTACCAAAGCTGCAATTAGCAACTACACTTCCCTGTTGGCGAGTGGAAGTTTCCAGCCTAATGTGGTGAATGACTATTGGGTCGGTTAAGGACTAAGGACAGTGTCCAAAATAGTGTCTAAAAGATGAAATGGAAACAAAACATTCCCCAAAGTTTATTTAATTTATAAATTTATTTTTGCTTTCCATTTATTTTGTATGCATTCGTTAAACCGTACTGCGTAACTCGTTCGAAACGATGACAGAGTCGTATTTATAAACAAATGGGAAATTTGATAAAAAGGTGGTAGCACTGCTATTAAAATACCAAAATGGACGAAAATATCCCAAAACAAAAGAAATATTAAATACTAAATGTGTGAAAAATATTATAATGGTTTTTTTTTTTAATAAAAACTAAAGAAAATGTTAACCATTTCGTTATAATGCTTTTTATTTGTATATGTAATTTTTTTTTAAGTATTCCTTGAAAATTTCAAGACCACAAATATTTAAAAAAATTCAACAACATTAGTAAACATTTTTTATATCAAATATAATATTATAAAGTTAAATTTGATTGGTTTACACTTTTATTTATCATGAAACATTTAAATACTTCCATTTTTTATTTTTCTTTCACTTTGTCACTAACCAAATAGCTTTCGAACAATTTCCTAATGCTTTTTGCATAACAGACTCGTGTTTTCGAAATACAGAGTTGCACTTTCGAAAGGGATTTTTGGTGTTCGTAATAGAGAGTTGCCGTTTCGAAAGGGTTTTTTTGTTTTCGATAGTGTATAAATACAAATTGTACGAAAATCATAATACACAGTACAAATTGTTCGAACTCGTAAATTATTTGTTTCGAATCGAAATACGCGGTAACCCCCCTGGATGAATTTATGAATTTCGGACGGTATTGATTCTCATATTTTTTGGAGAACAACATTGGACAGTCCATCTCCGTCAGAGGCGGGCTAATAGCTCGCGATTAAATGTGCGTGTACTAACGATTTGACGGCATGGTGATCCTAAGAGAATGTGATGGTAATTGGCCAACAAGGTTAGGCGATAAACCCTATTACAACTTTTCTTATGGGGTTTTGATAAGTTGCAGGTCTGTCGAATTAGCAACTGGTACAGCGGCGCTCAAAGCCAATATAACCCGTGCCATCGGCTAAAGTCATCCTGATTCACGGGCCAGAGTCATGGAAAATTAGAGATTTACACGGTGCTATAATTCATTCCTAATGGAATTTATAGGCCCTTAAAACGAATTTAAAAATCTAACACACACTTTGGCTGTCATATTGACATCTAGTCTTAAAGTCGTAATGTATTTTAAGCCACAAAAGTGTGTCAGAATATTCATAAATATATATCCTTATTTCAAATGTCGCTCATTTGCTGCAACGTCGTTACAACACAAAAAAATACATTTCGAAATAAACCTGATTAAAGTTTGTGATTTGCTCGCACCACTTCGAAAAAATAACGACACATTATCTTCAAACGGGGAAAGTATAAAAAAATACATGAACTTTTTATACAATATAACGAAAAACATGTCGACGTTGCAGCAAATGAGCGATGTTATTAGGAAAAACTTCCAACTCAAGTCCTACAACAAAAGACTCAAGCTACAAACTTTTAAGTAAAATAGGAAAGAAGAAAAAGTTGGCGAAAATTTTTCAGTTAAAATTAAAATTGGAAAATAATTTCGTATTTAACAGCTGCACGCAAAAATTTATTTGATATTAAGCTACTTTTACTTTATTATAAAAATATTTTCAAAAAAATTTCGCTTTCTTAACGAATTGAAGCCAAACATGAAAAGTATTAATTAATATTTTTAACCATTTAAAAATGTTTTTTTTTTTTTGTTTGCAAATTTCGCTTTACACATTTAACAAAAAAATCACTTAAAACGCAACAAAATAACCAACAGCACAACAATTTCAAACATTTAAAATTACATGATGATGATTATTTAACATAAAAGTAACCAACAGAGTAATTGACAACAATAATAATGTACCACATGCTGAGAAGATGGAACATAAGTAAAGGATGTGATGTGGTTACTTGGTTTTCTTTATTCTTTAATTTTTTTCTTTGCCAAAGATCTGCATTACAAGTACCCACTCATAGCAAGAACTGCTGCTTATACAGCAACAACTCATCATGGAAAATAGTTGTCGACAAAATCGACAACATAAATAAAGAAGATATTAAACAAATCAACCATGTGATCACAGAAGCTACTTAAACTCCAAAAAAACACAAGACAACGAGCCAAAAGTTGTAGGGAGTACTTTGGTTGGTTTGAAACAAAAAAAAAAAAACACACAACCACGCAACAAAAGTCTTTTACTTGTGTTTTGCACGTAAATGCACATCATAATTTCGTAAAAGGTTTTTCTGTTGCATTTTTATTTGAGGAAACACACGCGAAAACCCCATTGTGAGTGATATTTGTGGAATCGTATCTGCGTGGTAATACAAACACAGATTGGAGATGAAAGGGTTACCAGGTTTATAAAAGAATTTTCATGATTTAAAACAAAAAGTCATGACTATAGAATCATAAGGCGATTGGGTTATATAGTCAAACATAGTCATATTTTTATGCAGAGTTATTGTTTTTATACCCACGCCACCCACAAAAGTAGAGTCGATCTTATGATGTATATCCGTCCGTCCTACTGGCAAGTTGGTTGTCTGTCCATGTAACCTTGTGAGCAAAGTTCAGGTCGCATTTTCATTTGGTATAAGATTGTAATAAGAACAAAGTCTATTGAAAATGGTGTGAATCAGTCCATAATTTAATGTGGTTCCCATACAAACTTCTTTACGGAATAGTATTTGTGCCCACAAACTATCGCATTATGTTGGTATTAAGATTAAATTTTGCTCAAAAATATTTTTCAATTCAACATTTTTATTTTTTCGAATTCATAGCTAAATTTCAGTTATGTATTTTATAAAGCTTTTTTGTAATAGTTCTATTCCTTAATTTTTTTTTTTTTTTTTTTTAGGAATGACTTTATACACTACCAGAAAAAAAAAATTAAGGAATAGAACTATTACAAAAAAGCTTTATAACATACATATATGAAATTTAGGTCATAAAATAAATTCGAAAAAATAAAAATCTTGAATTTAATAAAGTACCTTATGAAAAGAAATAATTCCCAGATAATATTTTTCAATATTAATCGTTTTACTAATTTATTTTTAAATCATTCAATAAACACTTAAAACGCCATAATTTCCCTATAAATGTTAATATTATATAATAGCTACAATGTCATGGCTGGTAGGTCCAGAATTGACCATAGGGGCCATATATTCCCCTCTCCGAAATCGCTTTAAGACGAACAAAACTCATAAATATGTTGATATTTCGATTGTATTTGGCACAAATAACTTTTTAATGAATATAAACCTCATAACATAATTTTGTTTACCGGGTCCATGATTGTAGGGTATCAACTGGTCGGTTTTGACCGGCTGTAGTTTCTTACTTGTTTAGTAATATGTTCATATATCCAGTTACAAGGGAATACATAAAAACACTAAAATCAAATAAGTTTTTGTAATTAAACGGTAATTTGAATAAAAACAAATAATAAAATCTGTTCACAAAGGTAAGGAACCAACATAATACATAGATTTGACTTAAGGGTATGTTAAGACGTAACAAATAGTTGACGATAAAATCCAAGAAAACTGTGACCAGTCAATTGATTAAACTTTAGCTTTATTTTTTAACAATTTCTATTTATTTACTAAACTTTCTTGTAAAATGTTAATTGTATAATGTAATTTAGAAACTGTTAAATGATGTTTGATCTAGTTTAACGTTTTGCAAAAGCAAATAAAAAATTATAGGAACTAAATAAATTTATTATTTGGGATATTCTTACAAATTTATTTTAAATGAGTTTTAATTTGTTGGTGGTTGAGCATGTCTTTATTAATCAGTAGACTTCAACCATATTATTGTATAGTTGCAAACACAACCTTTTTGCCAGGATTATATATTTCGAATTATTTTGTTTCAGCATTATAGAAACAAATAGCAACATGAACATGCTTTTTGTATAAAATAATTGCCAATTTATCGACCACAATTTAACACCTTCCATTACATTATTTGATTTCTTTTTCTTTTTTTTTCATTAAAAGACTTTTTTTATTGTGCTTAAAAATACTGCAATTTATTGTTGGAGGATAAGCTGTTCCTATGCGTATTTCACTGGTTGCTTAGGCCAGAGCATCAGGAAACGTTCTCCTAAATAATTTTAGAAAGGCCAAAGCTATCAGTAAACAGTAATTCTCATTCCCTCTGTAGTCCTGTTTGCTGATAGATTTGGCTTTTCTAAAATTATTTAGGAGAACGTAGTCTAAAAAAACAGAATGGTTATATATAAACCGATGCATATATTTTGTGTAGTACAGTGTAATTATACAGTCGTATAACCATATATTAATATAGCCAGGTGAAGTTTAATTTATTTATAAAGCTATATATTTCTTAATTCATTTCTTCTGGTTTTTACTCTTATTTAAAAATCTTCTTTAAAGTCTGGTCACCCTTTCACATCTATATTTGCTTTATTAACATGTGGATTTTGTCCATATTCCGTGCAGTCATCTGGCTCGGCATGTTAATGCGATTTTTTCAATTTTATTGCAAAAAGTTCGGTTGAATATTCGTCGAACGCATTTGGCGAATACGTCAGTCAAAGTTGTTGGCTAAACTCATTAAGAGTTTTAAGCACAACGGGTGGTTTCTTGAGCATGTGATGATAATGACGATCATAAAACTGCTATATCATCTGTAGCTGCAGCATCCGCTTTAAAGTCCTAATACCACAATATTAACATATATTACAAAAAATATATATGAAAAAAGTAGTTTTTACACATTTTATATTTGTTTAAGCGACTTTATTTTGAAGATCATGCGAGTAGCATATAAACATGTTCAAATTTAACTAAATCTGATTTTATGTGAAAAATTTTTTCTGCCATTTATTTGTTTCTTTGGTCAAGTAGTTAAACGAAAAGTTTTCTAAGTTTTTATGCACCTTTTCGTTAAGATGAGATACTCTTTTCGACTATGTCGTGGCTGCTACCTTGCCAAGACAATGAATAGAAGAAACAAAACACTTAAATACCATACGATTACAAAAATGGTAAAAACTACTTCATTTCAATTCCATAATTGGTATTCAAAAAAAATCTAGACTGAGAAATTTACTAAGTAAAAATAAAAAATATGTATTAAATGCTACTTAAATCTCTAGAGTAAAATTCTTTTGGGGATAAAAAAAAGTTTAAATTGAATAAGTAGACAGATTTAATTTAATGTTTCGAAAAATCTATAAACTGTGCGAGGAATAAATAACCAGGTCATGAAAACGTTAAAGGTTTCAACATTTTTGCTAAGGTCAAACTTAAAAAAAAAAAAAATATTCAACAATGTTTTGGGAATTGAGAGTTATTTAATTAAATTGAAATCTTAGTAGGTGGTAATTGCAAAAATAAGTTTTGCTTATAAATTTTCAAATAATCGTTTATTAAACGACCCACAGAAGGAGATTTTGGAAAATATTGGAAATAGTTCTCAATTTTGTAAACGATTAGTCCAATTGGAATAAAATTAAACATTATACTTACGTTATAAACGATTATAAACTATTATTATAAACTAACGATTTCCATCCGGCTGGCTGGCTGTCCATGTAACCTTGTGCGCAAAGTACAGGGCGTCGAAGATAATTTCATGAACTTTTGGTACATAGGTTCTAATTGGCACAGGGAGCAAGCCTATCGGTCCATAATTTCATATAGCCCCCATACAAGCTGCTTTCCGGTATAGCGTCTTTGTGCCCACTATCAAACAAGTTTAAATGAAATTTAAATCATAGATATTTCCCTATTCATATAGCCATACAATCTCGAAAATTTGGTTTTAAATACTGTGGTGTTGGGTATAATATGGCCGGCTTGACTAACTATACTTTCTTACTTGTTTTTTATTTGTTTAGTCCTTTGTTTTGTATTAGGCTTTATGGCTTATTTTGTTTTTTTTTTTTTGTTTTGCCGTTTTTTATTGAAGAAAATGACAATGAGTGACTTGTTGTCGCTCGCTTAAGTTGTCGATCGACGTCGTGGACCATGCTGTTATAGTCTAGGTTAAGTTTTCGATTTAGGATGTATCAAAAAGGGTGCCATAGATTTTAAAAGTAGGCCGCTGGTATTACAAAAATTAAAGACTATCCAAAATTCTGAATAATGTCCCCGAACCGGAGTCCTTTTTATACCAATTTGCTTCAAGTATGCAAGGGAGTCAACAAATTGAAACCCAAAATTACGTAGTTGAGAAAATTAAAACAAGATATATTTTTCCGGAATTACAGTTTTAAAAACTGGTTATTAAGCAAAATTTTCATTGCTTTCATTTATTTTAAGAAGTCAAAATTAGAAAATTATGAAAGTTATGTATTTTATAAAGCTTTTTTGTAAGAGTTACATTTCTTCAATATTTAAGAATGATTTCTTTATACACTAAATAAACTTATGAAAAAGAAATAATTCCCAGATTCTATATATTACATACATGGACCATTTAATTTTTTTATATATATAAGAGTTACAAGTACAATTATAAATTATATTTTCACTTAATTATTCGAACAAAAGACCTACAGCCCCATGTAGTGAAACAGACCAGAGTCTGAGGCGGGGATCTAACCCGCAACCACCGCACTGACAGAATATACACAAACTTCTCTGGTCGAATGCGAACTATCTGATTAAATGGATTGACGTTAAATTTTTCTTAACACTTTTTGCCGCCACTTATTAGATTTTGAGAATCCAAGGTGTACGCTTCTACGGTTAGTGAGCAAAGTGGCTACGTCTATTCAAACCATTTCCTTAGTTTGCTCTTCCTCATCTTCGTCGCCTACATATATGTTCATTGAAGTTTAAACATATTTTTTTTTCATACTTACTCGAGCCATCTACAACGTTCAATATTTTATTGCTGCACAAACCGGCTATTATTTTTTTCGCTTGTTCTTGGTATTTTGACATCAAATATTTTTAATTTTTTTTTTTATCAAATTTTAAATAGCCCACTCAACTATGAGGGGTTGCTCATAAAAGTAATATTTTTTTGCGTAATTATTTTAAATTAAACGTTATTGGTATTTTGTAAATACAAAATACTTAATTGCTAACCAAACATGTAACAGGAAGATACAAGTTAGTCAGGTAGCCTATAAAATCATTCCTAAATATATGGACCTACGAGTACCTATAGCTTCAATGTTAACCAAAGGTTGGCTTAAGAAAAAAAAAAAAAAAAAAAAAAAAAAGGATGTGATATATTGGAGGAATAGACCTTTTACAAAAAAAGATTTATAAAATTGAAATTTACCTCATAGAATTCATTCGAAAAATAACTTTTAAAAAGAAACAATTCTCAGATTCTAGTTATTATTTAAAGACATGTGACTTAATAACTACACAGAAAAAATTATTAAATTTCTTCAATCACCAAATTTATATACATAATATCAAGCAAACAATTTGTTGATTTTGCACCTATTACCAAAATGATTATATTGATTACTAAAAATTGTGAATATATTTTTCCAATAAATGATATTTTTAATTTTAATTAAAAAAAATTATCAAAAAACTTTGCCATTTCAAACAATGTGTTAATTTATTTAAATAAATATTGACAATTCCCAACAACAATTCTACATATTTAAATTATTTTATTTTTAACGAAAAAAGTCAATTAAGATTTTTTGTTATTTAATTAAAATTTTAATTGAAAATTTATTTCAAAACAACTAATATGTTAATTAAATCAAAATTAAATTTTTAATTTTCTTGCAACTAAAAAAATAATTGATTCAATTATCACATTAATTAAATTTAAATACTTTTTAAACCATTTTTTTTAATTGATAAAACACTTTTTTCTGTGTAGCTTTTGAATCCGCCAAATATTTAAATTGGTTTAAAATATTTTGACATAACTATTAAGTTTTAGATGTTTTAAGATAAAATCAACCCTCTACACGGGGTCTCCACCTGAGATAATATCTGATATAATATGTGAGAGAACTTCGAAAGAATAAGAGAGCACATTTCTTCATTTTAATCTGAATCTTAAATTAATAGATTTCATAATTTACTGATTTTCGTAAAGTAAACTTGTGTCGTTTTTATTGTTTTTTTTAGTTTTTTCTTTGTTTTTATGTTTTTACTGTAAAATATTGTTTTTTAAGCACTTTTCACAAGATTTGCACTAAAAAAATTAAACATTTTAATGATAGCGTCTTAATTTTGTTTTGTATGTATGTAGGTTTGTGTATATTTAACAGCTCATCTTATAAGATGGTTGTTATGAGATTTCTCATAACAACTGTCTCGTACCATTTATTATAATATTAATACTAATACTATTTGAGAGTCCACACGTTAGATAATACTCTCTGCGATTGAATTTGACTCTTGTTGATATAAAAATCTTATATCTTATCTCAGGTGGAGACCCTGTGTTAAGTAACCCTTTCAGTTCCTTTTAATTCCCAAAATGTTTCCTTTCAACTCAATAATCATTTAAAAAAAAAAACTTCACTCTCATCTTTCTAATGAATTGTTATCATTAGAAAAATAAATTATTGAAAAAAAATCAACAAATTATAAAAAAAAATATATTAAGTACTTCCTATAAAATATTAACAATTTTATGGCCAACGTTTGAAGTTAAGCCGACATCTTGACAAAAGTACATTTGAGATGGCGGTATGTTAAAAAAGAAACCACCGAATGACAGACAGACAGACAGGCAGGCAGGCTGAGAGACCAACAGCCAATGCGGACAGACAAACCGCAAAAGTGCAAATGTCAATATAATCAAAGTATATAAAGTAAATGAATGAATTGCCTGGTTGACTAACTAAGTGGACGAACGGATGGATGGATAGATCGGGAAAACAACAAACAGCAAAAATACACTAAAAATTGTCGTCATGATAATGAACATAAAAATAAATAATAAAATTAATGTAACTTTATCTATTTACAGCTGAATAGAATTCAACTTAAACGAACCGAACGGAGTAAAATAAAAACTAAAAAAAAACTTGTCGCAATATACAACAGAGAAAATGGATTCAAGTGGAAAACAAATCAAAATCAAATAATTGTTAAATACAAACGACAACCACCAGCAAAAAATAAATACGAAAAAATATGAAAAAATGTTACGAAAACGTGAACCGCAACTACAACTAAAAGAAATATAAAGAAAACCGAAATGAAATCGCATACTAGTTGCTGCAAATGATGATGATATTTATTCGGACAGCTTTAAGCCATTTTTGTGTTCATTGAAGCATTTTGTGTGCACTTGTCATTTTGACAAGCGGAAAATTGCCGCAATTTTACCACAGCAATTTAACTACAAAAACAAAAGGAAATTGCATGTAATAAAAACTATAGAGAAACCAAAACCAGTACAATGAAAAAGTCAATATGCAATCGAGTAAGTGTGCAGCACAGACTATAAGTCTATGAGATCCGCTAGCAGTAACTGCTTTTATAATAGCCATACAGTAGGGCTATTATAACAGCTATGACCATGACTATAACAATATGGGAATAAAAATGACAATAGTTATGAATTAGATGACTATATATTTAATGAATATAATAGGGTTTCTTCTCAGCAATAAATCCAGGAAATTCCCAGAAATATATTTTGTAAATTTTTCGGGAATTTCCTTCTATAGTCTTCAATTAAATTTAACTAAAACCAACTGCTGGTTTATCAATGTCGAACAAAATTTAATAACCTTTCTCGACCAGAGAGAGAGAGAGATAATGCCTCTTACCGCTATTTGAGCAGCTGAAGTTTGTATTCCGAACTTTGTTAGGGCAGTATCTTGATTTGAGCTACATTCTTAAAATGTAAGCAGCTTATCAGCAATATAAAAACATGTAAGCAAGTAGAATAGTCGGTCAAGCCTGCTATTTGATGCCCTACACCACACTATATATAGAAAAATGTTCAAGAGTATACCTTATTGGCAGCCATGGACAATGGTTAAGATTCATAATGGAGTTTTTTGTGTCAAATATTATCAAAATACCTACATCGATATGAGATTTCGCCTAAGTGATTCTAAGGACTAGGGCTAAAGTGATTCTAGGGACAAGTTTATTTGGCACCTATGGTCAATGCTGCCCCTACAAGAATGAAATTTTGCCGAGATATTATAAGTGCCGGCAAATTGTATACCAATACCAAAATGTTTAAGGAAGCTATGGCTTTAAAAGATATTTTCGGGGGTTGTATTTGTGTTGGAACTATGGTTTAATATGGACCGATGCCAATAAAATTAAATAAGATGATTAGGGTTCCATGTCTGTGGTTAAAATTTAATCTAAATACAAACATAATAAAATGGGTCACAAAGACTCTATTCCAGAAAGAAATTTGCATTTCAATAGGCTTTGTCCTTGTAACACAAAGTTTCGTAGATAGCCAGGAAACTCGAAGGGCGTCTTTAGGGCGACTCGGAAATTGATTAAGTCGACCAGTATACTTAAAAAATACCTCCTTCTCCATGGAGGTTTGGGTCAAGAAATTTGATGCTTCGGGTGCTCCTAAGTTAGAAATTACTTATCTGTCCAATACAGCAGTTACCATGTGCCTATTGAGCAAAGATGGTCGGTCAGAGAGGAGAAAATCTTGCCCTTAATTTGCTTCTACCCCCCGCCAACTCCGTGTTTAAGGTGCTGCCTGAGAGCTAATCCAGAATTTTGCAAATTCTTCTTTATTATGACAACAATATTTAGATAGTAATGCTTAGGGCGATCGAACGGTTATTATTCGACCGGTTTTAACCGGTTATTTTAGCTTTGCCCAAGTCGGTTATTTAAAAATGTCCATTTTTCGAATATCGAATAAACCGGTTATTTTGGTATAATAAACCGGTTTTTTTAATAATGTGTAATTGATATACATTTTCCCTTCTCTTGCTGTAGATGTACCCGTAATTTAAGTATTTTTCTAATTAAATATTGGACAAACTTAAACTTTTTATGAAGAATGTCAAAAGAAAATGTAACAAAAGTCGAAAATATTATGAACAATGTAAATACAAATCGCTTATTAAAGTGTGTGTTCTTGTTTCATAAAAAAAGTAAATAGTAATTTGTGCTAGAGTATTCCAAATATTAAATATATTTTTTATATACATATATGTTATGTCTAGCGATATTTCTAAAGAGTCGACAAATAATACTTTACCAAAATGCGCTGCCAAAAATGAATCATTGGGTGAAATATTAAGCCGTTGTGTGGCCGAGGACGGAATGACCGTTAAGGCACTAAAAACTCTTAAGTAGTTCTAGCATTCTTTCATGCTTAAAACTACAACATTCCGGCGGATTCAACGATATGGAAAAAATTAATCAGTTCAATATATTAAAACACCAAGAACTAAAAAACAGAATTTAAGAAATCAAACAATGTCATGGAAAGTTTCAAATTGTGGTCGACGAATTGACAAATATTTCATATTTTAATTTACAAAATAATTTGAAGTATATAATCCTGGCTAAGAGGTTTTGTTTGCAACTTTTCAAAAATATGGTTAAGTCTATTGATTCATATAGACATGCTTAACCACCAACAAATTCAGATTGATTTAAAATAAATTTGGGAGTATATCTCAAATAATAAATTTATTAAAATCCTATAATTTTTTATTTGCTTTTGCTAAACGTTTGGCTAGATCAAACATCATTTAATAGATTTTAAATTTAATATTATACAATTATCTTCTTACAAAAAAGTTAAGTAAATAAATAGAAGTTGTTAAAAATAAAGCTAAAGTTTAATCAATTTACTGGTCTCGTTTTTTTTTTATTTCATCGTAACATTTTTGTTAGGTCTGAACAAACCTTAAGTCATATCTACATTAGACCGTCTCACTTTTAATTTTTTTTTGGAAATTCCTTCATTAACATCGAGTTTCTTAATCTACTCTAAAAACCAAGAATTTTGGTGTATAAAACTTAAATATTAATGAACGAGAGAGAAGTGGTCTCTTAAATCGTTTTTCGTTTTTTAGGGAAAATGCCTTTTTCCAAAAAATGAAAAAAATCTGGCTTTTATAATTTGCCTCTATCTCAAGGAGTTCTTAATGGATTTGAACCTAATTACGTGCATTAGAAAGCCTGCCTTTTAAATTTCATTAATGTTTCTTAAAACAACATTGCCGTTTTGTTCGATGGTTTTTTATTCATAGCGTTACAAATTCAGATTTTCAAATACAAACTTATAATTTGTTTTTATTTTTGCTAACCTTTTCTTATATAAAAATTGAAAAAGGGAAAATTTTTATATTCTGTAAATGTAGTCTGTAGTCTGAAGGAATATCGAAAAAAGTATAAAAACTGAGACGGTCTAATCTACATATGTATTTTGTTGGTTTTTTACCTTTGTGAATTGTTTTCATTTTTTTTCAAATTAGCGTTTTATTACAAAAACTTATTTGATATTTGTGTTTTTATGTATTCAAATTACAACCGGTTAACCGGTTATTTTAAAAATGTTTAACCAAAAACAGGATTTTTTTAAAATAGCAACTATTTGTAATATTTGAAAACCGGTTATTGAAAAAAGTCGAATAATCGATCTCCCTAGTAATGCTCCATAATTGTTTAAAGAAAAAAAACGAAAAAATTAAATAGATTTCAAACGTATTTTAAAACAAAATTTCCATACAAATTTTTCTTAAAACAGATTTCATATCCATTTTAGTTTTTTATGAATACGGCAGTTACAATGTAAAACCTATTTTAAGCAAACACAGAATAAAGAAAAGAAGCAAAACACTCGCTTGCATAGGAGTGATTAACGCAGCTTTGAACAAGTAAGAAAGTGTAGTCGGTCATGCCCGAATTTTTGTGCCCGAGTAAAATATTTAGAGACAAATTTTAGAGAGTGTACCCATGCGCAATCATTGAGTCGCCGAAACAAAATTATGTAATACGGTTAAAATTATATTAAAGTTCTTTTTTCTATATAAGATTTGTTCGGCTAAAACCGATTTTGGAGTGAGGATTTGTATGGCACTTATAGTCAATGTTGGACCTACCAGTACAAAATTTGACCATGACATAGTGGCTATAAAGTGGCTATTATAAAAGTTATCGTTGCAAATTTATATCAATACCAACTTTTTTAAGAAGGTTATGGCACTTAAAACAGTGGTATTTGTATATGAGGAGCTATGGTCAATTATGGAAATATTTTAAAGAAATTTGGTGAGACGATTTATGTTGGAAAAATAAATTTTTGGACCAACTTTAATCTAAATAGCAATATAAGAAGATAGTTCATGAGCACAAAGACTCTTCCAGTAAGATGTTTGTATGGGGGCCATGTGACATTATGGACCGATTCTCACCATTATCAATAGGTATCGTTTTTATGACAACTGAAACGCATTTGCCAAATTTCATCAAATTATCTTTGAAATTGCGACCTGTACTTTGCGCACAAGGTTACATGTACAGACAGCCAAACAGTTAGACGGACGGACATCGTCGGATCGACTCATAAAGTGCATCTGACCAATTTTTTCAATTCATAGGACCAATTTTTTAAGGTGTTACACACATACACTATAGTGGCGTGGGTATAAAATAGGCTTGTCAGACGGTTTTGACGTTCTTGATTTACAAGAATTCAGTGCTGGTCAAGAATCAAGAGAAAAAGTTACCAAAAAAAAAAATACCTTATTTTTTAAATTTGCTTACAGTTTTCTTTAAACTAAGCTGTGTAAAAAGCATATAAATAGTTTATCGTGTTTTTAATGTATTTGCTTAAAAGTCTATCAAAACTACGATTCCTATATTCAACACTCAATAATGCTGATTTGAATCAGAAACCCATGTCTACAGTATGTCAATGTATTTCCCTTCTATACGCAACACTAATAATTGAGGCACTGAAAAGCAAACGGAGTACCAGTGTCAAAATAAAAAATAAAAATTTTAATGTATACTTAATATAAAGTTAAGGTCAATATAGCGCAATTTGGATTCATTATACAATTCATCATTTTTGTACAATAATAGATATAAGTAGTTAGTGTTGATTACTGCATCAAAATCAATTTTGTTAGCTTAGGCACTTGTCTCCTTTTATTTTCAGCCCCTCAATTAAAAATATTAAACAGCTGACTAAAGAAAAGGTGCAAATATTTTTGGTGCATATAGTTAGTTCATTTCCGTGTATTTTTTACTTTTAACCGGTTTTAACAATTCGCACTTGATCAAAAATTAGGTATTAACTCGAAGTTTTTATTTATTCACTTTTAGAAAAACCATAGCGATATATTGTAAATTTTTTGGTAATGCAACGGTTGATTCAAACATTCTTTTTCATATTATTATTAAATTAAAATCTGTTTTGCTTCTACTAAAAATTTTTAAATTTCAAGTTAATACCCTCTTGTTGATCAAGCGCGAATTGTGTTGTTTTTATGAAAGATTATTTTAGGAAGTTTCCAATTGTCAAGAATACTTTTAAAATTTTTTTTAGTAAAGGTCAAGTATTTTACAAATTTGAATCTGGCAAGCCTATGGAAATATGGAACATATTTTCCATATATTTGTGCAACATATTGTGAAAAGAAAACGACAACTTTTCACATTTCCATATAGTTTTATAATGGAAAATAGACCCTCGCAAATAGTTGCATATATGGTACATTTTTCTCAGAAAATAAAATACCATTAATATAAAGTACATTAAAAGTGTTTCTCAAACACGAACACTAGTCACATATCATCAGTTAAATAATAAACACAAATAATCATATTGTCAATTCCTGAATAAGAAAATAATTATTGAAAATGTTAAAATATCAGCACAATAAATCCAAATCTAAAACTGGGTTTCCTTTTATTTCCTAAAAAACTAATGATATTTTCTTTCACAGTTTTATTTATTTCACAGAAATAAAATCAAAGAACAAAAATTCTGCCAAGTCATTAATCATAATTAAGAATTTTTTACGCAATCTTATGATGTCTAATAGAAAATTTACTCCTCAACATCATCCTTAGTCAAGGTATAGAGAAGAATCTTGCACAAATTTATATTTTTTTTTTCTTTTTTTTTTTTTTTTTTTGAACACAGACTTGATGCGTGAAGCGGCAAATGTTCTGAGACATCCAGCCAACAAATGTATTCCAAAGTATTCATTTTAGTCATGTTGTCTATTACATTGTGCCGAAGTAATATAAGTAGTAGTTGTTGGTGGTGTTTCTTAAGGTGTGATGTGTCTTGGCTTAGTCGGCTATTGACGCAAAGAGGCAGCCTGTGTGAGTCGAATTTTTGTGCAGAGTCTTTGTTTTTAGCTTTGAGCTGTAAGAGTTATTCAAGCGTAGTAAATTTGTTGTTCAATGTTCACTAATATATGAAATAAATAAATAAAAAAAAGAATAGAGCCATGAATAACACCTTGAATGTTTCTTCTCTTCATGAAAATCCATTAGCCAGTTGCTTTTTTTTTATTATAAGTAGATATTGTTGCAGTTGCTGGGACATGTCTTGAGTTCGATCATTTCTTATCATCAAAGTCGTGTGACTAATGATAATTTTTTAAGGTGTTTTTTTCGAATTTAAAAGAATTGAATATTACATTTTTATTTAATAATTTTTTTTGTGTAAAACCGTTTCGGTTTAAATTTTTAAACATGAATATGTCAACGTCATTCAAGTGGGAATGAATTCTTGAAGGATTATCTACAACAAACATAAAATGATTACGTAAAGATGTTTTAGGTCAAAGGTATTAATTATCATTAACAATAAACCTTGATCGCCAACTTAAAAAAATATCGTCTATACATACACAACTTTCCTGGTAAAGGTATTTACAAAATTTTGGACCTAAACTCTCGAATTTTTTATTGTGCTTTTTTAAAGAAAAAACTTCTTTTACTAGTTTTCAAATTTTCTAAAGAAAAGCCCTATCTCATGAACTTTTCATAAGAAATAGCTTCTTTACTAGCTCTCGAAATTTTCTAAAAAAAAAAACTTTGCTTGCTCTCAAACTTTTTTAAATAATAAGCTCTTTAAAACTTTTCAAACTTTTTTTTTTTAAAAAAAAAGGTTCTTCATTAGCTCCAGAAGTTTTTGAAGACAAAGCTTTTTTGTTCACGCTGGAATTTTTCGTAAAAAAAAAATTTCTTTTGGCAGCTTTCGATTCTTTAAAAGAAAACTCTCTCTTGAACTTCGTGTAAAGAAAGATCTTTTTCCCCAGCTTTTCAACTCTTCTTCAGAATAATAATTTTTACAATCACTCAAACTTTTTAATAGCTTTAGAACTTTTTTTTATAAAAAAAATCCCAAACAAAACGTTCTTATAAAAAAGATCGTTTAAACGAAAAGTGTTTCCTTTGTAAGTCTCAAACTTGTTTTTGAAAAAAACTGTAGCTCTCCCATCAAATTCAACGAAAACTTTTTCGCAAGATCTCGAGCTTTTCTAAATAACGAAAAGCTATTGCTTTAAAGCTAATAGTAAACAAAGCTCGTTAGCTAAAAGCAAATTTATTCGTAAGAATAATAAGCACCTTCAATAAATTTTCTTTAGCTTTTAAATTTTAAATTAATACAGTTTTTTTACTCTAGCAATTATTAAAAGCTCTTTAATTATAAAAACAAAATTAAAAAAAAACTTGTATGGCTTTGCAGTAATTCAGAGAATAAATCTCTTTAGCTGGCTCTTGAGCTATACAAAAAACAAAAAAAAAAAACTATCTCACAACAAGAGGAAAAGAAAAAGATATTTTCTATAAAACAAAATGTTCTCACTAGCTTTTGAAATTTTCTATTTAAAACTCTATCGCAGTCTTTAAATGTACCTAAAGAGAAACTGTTTATACAGAGATGACTCTATGGACCTAATGCTCTAAAGTAAAGTAGTTTTTCCAAACAAAATCTCTTTTTTAGCTTCAACCAGTTTTTAAATTTTATTAGATCTTTTTAGTAAAAAAGTATTAAACTATCGTATTTTATAACGATAATTTGTTATACCCTCCACCACTAGTAGTGAATAAGAATACACTAAGCTCTTTATTTCGTGTGAAACTTTTTTAATATTAATCTAAGACCCCATATATTATATACTGATTCCTATGGTTCCAAAGGGCTATAACAAAGTCCTTCCATTCTGATCTATCCTGCGCTATCTGGTTTACTTCGGCCCAGGACTTTACAGTTGAGTTGGTTTCGCTTTCAATGTGTATCCTACATGTGTTAGCGAGTCTGATAAGTTGTCTACCACTTTCTCTTTTTATTTCAATGTCCATGTTCATGCTCCGATACGCCATAAAGAAAACATATTCTAAGTCAATTTTGGCTATATCCGTCTGTCTGTTCATATATCCGTCTGTTGAAATCAAGCTCACTTCCAAACGACTAAACAGAAAAGAGCAATATTGGTGTAAAATTGTTTCTAGTTCTCCTTAGAAGTTTGGGATTGAACCACGCCTAAAATCGTAACGAATAAAACTTTTGAAATAAAATTAAATATGTTACAGTTTTATGAGTCTCGAAATCACTTCGCTAAATTTCTTAGAGATAGGTCGATTATTAACCATACACCCCATTTCAAGCCCACTCTCTGAAAATGCTTTAGAAAGCCTAAATCAGTACTGAATAATGCTACTGTAATATAATATGGTCTGTTACAGTTTTATAAGACAAGAAATCACACTGTGAAATTTCGTGAAGATCGGTCCATTAGGCCATAGGTCCTACACAGAAAAAATTTTTGCCCCAATCAAAGCATTAATAATAAATAAAATCAGTTTTAATTAAATATTTAATCAAATGAATTAATCGTTTAATTAAGTGAGTTAAATGTTTAATCAAGTGAATTAAAAGTTTAATTGATACTATTAACTTGCACCAGTAAACAAATTAATAGTAACAATGAAACGTTTAATTTACTTGATTAAACGTATAATTCACTTGCCTAAACGTTTAATAAACTTGATTAAATTTTTAATTAAAAATTACTTTATTTTTGATAAATGCTTTAATTGGGGCAAAAATTTAGTCAACTTTCGTATAATGGCTTTATACAGCCAGAAATAACACCATGTAATTATTTTTAAACATAAATACAATATAGAAGAGCCTGCACCTGAAATAATCTAACTGTCGGTGAAGGGTATCAATGATTCGGTAAAGCCGAATATGGCACTCTAACTTGTTTTAAATTATTATTCTATCTATAAGTAATTGGTAGCACTTTGAAATTTAAAACAATAATTTTGCCCCTCCAAAAAAATAACTAATAACTAATCTAACACTTACACATCATAATTATATAAATTAAACAAATTAGTGGAAATGAACAAAAAATAAACTACAATGAAAAACGATCAACAGAAAAACAAAAAATGTCGGCAATTGCACTTTGATCTGCACTTTGTTTGCAGCAATTTGATTTTTATTTAACGCTTGCCACACACAGACATCAAGCATGTGCATAAATATGTGGATGTGTATGACTGACTGGCTGGCTGGTTGTTTGGCCGATTGGTATGACTTTCGATTCGACTATGTCAGACAGACATACGGTTTGGTTAAACATTTGCTCGGTTGGTTGGTTGGCTTTTTGAAGTGAAACGCAACAACACAAAAAATAAATGCCGACATTATCGTCATGAACACAGAGAGATACTTATTTACTAACAAAAAATGTGGGGAGATACCACCACAAAATCCACAATATTAAAAAAGTACAAAAACAAACCAAATAAAAATTAAAAGCCAATATTCAGTTAGTCGTCATTCGCACAGACAGACAAATAGACCAACAAATAAACGAATATAATTACAATTATGGAGAAAACGTTTTTATGACGGTTACTATTGTGATTACTGCAAAGGCAAACGAAAATTAATAGAATACGAGTCGAAAAAAAATTGAGCAAAACAACAATTCTGTAACAATATAGAAAAACTAGCCGTTTGGTCCCGACGCTGCCTGGGGTTTTCAAAATAACATTTAAATTCTTGAGAATTTTGTTAATGACTTGACCCCAGCGCTATCTACCCGGTCAAAATTTTGTCAGAAAACCTTTTTTTTGTTTAATAAATATATTTTGTGAATTACAGCCAAATCGTACCATAAATTAAAAAATTAGAATATTACGACAACAGCGCCACCTTTATTAAAACTTAAGACAAACCTGGTTCCAGATTAAACTAGTGTATTGTCCAAGTTTAAGTCGGTCCAGCGGTTCTTGAGTGTTAGTAACACGTACCCGGATGGTCTGTGCGCCTTCCAGACCATCAATATTGTACTTAAAAAGTTTCATAAAGATCGGTTCAGCGGTTACGGATATTAGCTATGCCTTTATATGGGAGGTGCCACGCCCACTTTACCAACCCGCCCAGATGTTGTCAGATGTTGTGTATTGACAACCAATTTGGAAACTTTAGCTCTTGTCGATGAATATATTATGTATATACATAAATCTATAGAGTCTTAGAAAATAAAACAAAGAAAATAAAACAAACATTACCTCTTTATAATATTAGTATAGATAAACGAAAAATAGACAAAAAAATTGTGCAAAATTGTTTGCCAATTAAAGCATTAATCAAAAGTAAAATCTGTTTTAATTTCAAATTTAATCAATTGAATTAAACGTTTAAGCAAGTGAATTAAACATTTAATTGATACTATTAATTTATTTATTGGTGCATATTTAATTAATTTTTTAATTAATATCACAAATTTTTTAATTTAATTCAATTTTTATTTCCTTCTGTGTATTTTAAGAAAACAATACGATTGTAATGTAATTACGTTTAAGCACTTTTTTAAATTTTTTATTTCTAGTTTGAATTTAAAAATATACAGCCAAATTATGAGTAAAAATTCCACGGGAGTTTATTCCCTTTTCCCATTTTTACAATTGAATTTAAATAGGAAAGATGGGAGAAGGAAAAAACTCCCGGGGAATTTTTATTCATAATTGGTCTGATAATAAAAAAAAGTGCAATATTTGGATGTGCCGAATCTTATCGACCCTACTTTACCATAATAATGAGAAGCCAATTGTTCCGCAGCCCATATGGTATGGGCGCTTTCGTTTCTAAATCTTTATTTCGAGAGCATATTTGTATGATTTTTAAAGACTAACATATTTCGTTAACAGCTCAATTTGATCAACCTATCTTGTTTTGGTATGGACCCTATCGTACCAAAACCCTTAATTCGCAAGGACACTTGTATGGGAGCCAAGTTTAATAATAGACAAATTTTTAAAATTTAATGCCCCTTATATTTAAGAATTGACATAGAAAAGACCAAGGTATTGCGTTTAAGTACCACCAACTTCCAAAAGTTCCAAATAGAGAACGTAGATCTTGAAGATGTGCAAGTTTATATATCTGGGTAGTGTCATAGCAGTATCAGGTTGCTCGCTAGAGGATATTACAAATCGCATCAAAAAGGCAAACCAAGCTTTTGTGGCATTGCAAAAAGTTTGAAAATCACCTGAAATTCGGCTAGGAACCAAACTGCACCTTTTTTCATCTAACGTACGTTCTGTCCTGTTGTATGTCTGTGAATCCTGGAACACCACAGCTATCGACTTGCAATCCATGCAGGTATTCATTTATCGCTCGTTAAAAAAACTACTAAAGATATTTTGACCAAATATTATTGCAAACCCCAATACGTATCCAGATTATCACCAATACGCCCTGCAGATAATATTGGACTACGTGGTCCATTGTGGCTTAAATGGACTACTTACAACATGGTCCAATGTACTGTAGTATGGACCATATTAGACAAATTAACATGCAGTGCTGCCAACAAATGCATACTATACTCGTCCCGATATCTGCAGGGCGTATACAGATCATCAATCATAAAAAGAGTTGTTTTGGCCATGTTCTAAGACCCACCAACGACAACGTAGCCAAGATGGAATCCAGAAGGCAGTAGAAGAAGAGGCAGACCCGCTAACAACTGGCGGAGACAAAACGAAAGTAAAACAAACTCAATTGGAAAGTCCTGGGCCGAAGCGGATAGCAGAATAAATCACAATGTAAGAACTTTGTTGTAGCCTTTTGATTCACCCTGGAACCATAGCAATCAATATATATATAGTAAAGAAATATCTGAGCAATATTTGGTCCTCCTTGCTTATATGATATGGGCTCTATTGTTTCAACACCATAATTTTAGAATGAAAAAAATGCCTTTAGCTCAGTCATTTATAAGCCGTTTTTTTAAATTTTCACTACCAATATTCTACTTAAAAAATTAGAATATTCTACATAAAATTAGAGGCAGTCGTAACTTTTACTCATATCTCAGCCATTTGTGGACAAATCAGGCTGACTGCCACCCAAGTCCCCATTATTTCTGGGTTGATTAAATTAACTTTGACATTCTAAGGACCCGGAATATACATATCGCACTTGTTCAACAATACTCAATATTTAAAAATTTTCAGTAGAAGCAAAACAATTTTTAATTTTACATTAAAGTCACATGAAACATTATTTTTAAGCCAACCGTTTTATTACCAAATAGTAGGCAAAATAGCACGACATGTTTACAACGGCTATATATATGATTTTTACATGTCGATTATTTTCAAAAAATTTTGGAGTTAATACACTATTATTGAACATGTGCGATATATACTTTATTGTGTCGAAGATCAATATTGTAAAAAATTACAAACGTAATGATAAACCACCTGTGGTGAAGGGTATACAATTTTTTCCATTTGCGATTACGTTATAAAACATATTTTTAAACTTCTTTGAGATTTAGTATTTTAATAAAAATAGAATATCATAACCATTTAAGAAAATCTTCTTAAGAGTAATAAACACTTAAACTTTCAGAAAATTTTCAAATTAATCTGTCCTTAATTTTTTTTTTCAGGCAAAATTTAAAGAGAAATATCTAATAAAAAAAACAGGAATTTTATTTACAAAAGAATTTCATTTAAAAATCTTTTATGGTTATTCGCCATTATCTTGAATAAACAAATATTATAGTCCTTAGCACTTTTCTTTGATACTTTAATCGTCATTAAAAATTTCAAAAGAGTGAATCAAATTGTAGTTGGCCATTGCAAAAAAAAAAAATTTAAGTAAACTTGTTTTTAATTTATTTAATAGATTGTCATTTCAAATTGTTTTTCTATGTTTTTGCCGTTTAAATGTCGTTATTTATTTATCTATCTAGCCGTTTTATTTTTTTTTATTTATTTGTGTTTTCTATTATTTTATTTCTTTTACGGAACGTGTGAAAATGATTGTAAAATAAAGTGGAGAAAAAAACACAATATTCACACAACTGCAAAATAGTTGCGCACTTCAATGCAATTGAAGTTCTTTGTATGAATAAAACCGTACGATCAAATACGTACATAGATACTTAAGCTATGTTCACATTATGTCTATTTGTCATATGGATTGTCACTTTTTCACATGTTAAATTTGTACGTATCGTCTGAATCCCGCCAAACAATATCATGTGTTATTTCTCTGTGTACAGTACATTTGAGACATTTTTGATTTAGAACGAGTTCTATTTTTAAGTAACAAAGCATCTGACATCGTCTGGTTCGTACTAACAAACTTGTTTGTGTCGGCAAAAATTAATTAAATTTTTATCGAGTAAAAATAATAATAGTAAATAAATAAAAAAAAATACATAAATAACACTGTGCAAGAAATTGACACTTTTTTTTCGTGACAAGCTGGGCACCTGGCGTTTTAACATAATTTCGGTTTTTTAAGTTTTTTCAATAAGCTAAAGCGTTTTTGAGTTACGCGAACATATGTTGTGCAACCTCCTCCATTTTCGAAATAACTGTATATCTCGAAAACCAGAGCCAATCTTAAAAATCCGCGAGCACCACTGGATTCAGCGTACCCGAATCATGTTAAAACGCCATGTGCCCAGCTTGTCTGTTTTTTTAACTAGCATAGTGTAATTATTAATTTGTTGTTTTAAGATTGTTTTTCTTGATAGGTTATGGCAAATGTATTTTACATACCAACATTTGAACATAAAAATTATAAGCCTTATGTATAACTCAAATTTTGACATATACATGAAATTACATGTGTGTAGAAAAGTGACACTACACATAATGTGAACATAGATTTACAAACTTAGAAACATTCATATGTGCATATCCATGTACATATGTATGTATGCAGTTAGCAAGTTTGTTTATATGGACGCGAGAGAGTTAAAGAATTTTTGTTGAATTCAACAGGAAAGTAACTGACATGGAACGCGTAGATATTTTCACGGACATTTTCTTTATTAAATTAAAATTTGCAGAATTACAAAACAATTATTAATTAATAATAAATTAAAATTGTTATTTAAAAATTAGAATTAAGAACTAAGTGAAAGATTTTGGAAAAAAGATATCAATATTATTATAAAATCGAAGTTAAAAAATATAAGCAAACCCCTTCATAACTGCAAATCTAACATATATCAAAAATGTAAAGAAAAATTACTTAAAATCTTTGTATAGCCCATTTTACACTATTCTACAAAACCCAAAGATTTTTGATCAGATTGTCAAAAAATCCAATAGAAAATCTGTTTAATGACATTTTGCGTCTTCATTACCACAATTAAAATATAAGGCAAACTCTTTAGAAAATAAACAGCTTTTCAGTATAAAAAACATTTATATTTTTGTTTTAGGAGCGCTTAAATATTTGTCGTAATTTTAACAGGTATTTGAAAATGAATTGAAGTTAGATTTGAACAACATAAAATTTAATATTTATTTAGTTGTTCAACTGGCGGCAAAATATTCAACAACTTGTTATTTTGTATCAAAGGTGGGAAATGTGGTACATTTGGACTTTTTGGGTCTTTGTATCGTATTTAATTAGTTTTTACAACGAATATGAGTGATTTATTGTTTAGATAGAATTGAAAATTTAGATGAAAGCAAAATAGTTTATTATATTTATTTATTTTGTTGATTATAACTAAAAGTGAAAATTTGTAAACGAAATTTCGATTATCCATCCCTGATTTTCTTTTTGTAATTTTGAAAAAATTGAGCCGTGATAAAATTAAAAATTTCATCATTTAGAAAAATTTAAAAATAATGGTGAGAGACTCTTAAATTTCACTACGATTTTTCAACACTTCATTACAAATTGTTTTCACACTATTACACATACATTTTAATTTTATGTGAGTTTTTGACATGCCTTAATACTCAGTATTGCATTGTAAAATGGCTATAAAGAATATCTCTAATTTTGGCTAGTGCTCCTATCATTCAAAAAATTTTAGGTTTCAATCAAATTTTCTAACATATGAAAAAATATCTAGAGTATTGTAAAGTAAAATTTTGTTATATTTTAAAAAGAAATAACATACTAAATATATAACGTAATTTCTCATTATAATCATTTTTTATGTTTAACACTGCACAAAGAAGGACATCTGTCTGCCACATGTCATGACATCTACAAAGACAAACATCACTGCCTGAAAAGTATATTTAAAAAACGTTGACCACAAACTTCAAATTTTCAAAGAAAGAATCGTCATGAATAAAATCAACTGAAATAAAAAGTAAAAAAAAAAAAAATGGATGGAACCTTAACCCTTTTTTATTTATGAGGTTTGCTATTTTAAATTCTTTTTATGCGTTTACGGAACAGTAAAGAATTTATATAAAAGGTAAGTAAAAAATTTTAGAGAGCGGTCCATACCGAACAAGAACCGCTCTAATTGATGATATTTTCGAATATGTGACCCATTCTCACAAGATCATAATCTTTAAGAAATCGGTGAAAATTGTGTGCGTCAATAACACCGACTCGTAAGTAAATTAAATCTATGGGAAAATCGTTTTATATACATCTTTAAGCTGCCTTTGAACCTAAAAACAAATATCGGTATGCATGTACTTACATAAGGTTTTCTTTTTTCATAAGTGTTACAAAACATTCGACCTAACTGAGTAACGAGTAATGTAAAAAAAACCGCAGAAAAACAACATAAAAGTTGATTTAAAAAATGTCAATTGCGCATAGTAATAGATGTGGTGCATGCAATTCATTGTGCAAAAAGTACCCGTAATTGAGGAACACATTAAATACAGGTTTAACAGTGGAGCAAAATATTTTAAATACAAAAGTAATTATTTAAGTTTCTCGAACAAAAAGTAGTTCAGCTCTAGTTTAGTTCGGTAAAACTTTAGTTCTAGTGAAATTCATTTTTAATTCCAGTTCCGTTCTAGTTTATTTCTAGTACAGTTCAAGTAACACCTAAATTTTTATTGAGCAGTTCAGTAGAGTGGTTCGGTCTCCATTCAAAAAAAAAAGTTGAGCCAGTCACCCCCTAGGATTAAAGATTAGTTGAAAGGGATTCCAGAAAAATCTTTTTTGATTTTTTGCCACACCTCTGGATACCGTCCTTTTTGATTTTTGTATACTGCGCCGCCATTTAAAGTTCGATCATAGCGTATTTGATTTTTGCCTTTGGGGACTTTTTAATCCGATTAAAAAGTTACCGAAGACAAAAATGAAGCCATAGTAAAGCTAGTAATGGCGTGATATGCGAAACGATGAAATCGGACTTGAAACGGCTGCACTATATATATTAAAATCAAAAAGTGAAAAATTATATATATGTAATGAAAAAAATGGGCGTAATTGCGGGGAGTGGCAAAAAAGTGAGTATAATAAAAGCTAGAAGTTCACAATTTAAGAAGGCTTTTCTTGCTACATGCCAAACCGTGGCGCCCAGAATATGATGTCGAATTTAAAGGCAAAAATTAAGCCATTGACAATCCATGAATAACGATATACAATATGTTATGATCGTACTATAAATGGCGGCGCAGTATACAAAAAACTAAAAGGGCAATATCCAGAGGCGCGGCAAAAAACTAAACAATTTTTTTCTGAAATCATTTTCAACTAATATTTAATCCTGGGGGGTGACTGGCTCTCTTTTCGAACTACCTTACTGTTCAGTTCTAGTTCAGTTCTGGTTCCATTCTAGTTCAGTTGTAGTTTAGTTCTTAATCAATTCTAGTTCAGTTCTAGTTTAATTAAAATTCAGTTCTAGCTTAATTCTAGTTCAGTTCTTGTTCAGTTTAAGTAAATTTCTATTTTATTTTTAGATTAGTTCCTTACTTCTTGTACAACTCTTGTTCAGCTTTTTTTTAGTTATCCTACTAAAATTATAAAGTGAAAGTTTGTATTTTTGGTTATTTGGATGTTTAGATGTTTGTTAATTTACACAGAAAAATTATCAGTAGTTTTTTATCAATTAACATTTTAGTTGTTTTTAAATAAATTTTTAATTTAAAATATTAATTAAATAACAAGAAATCTTAATTGATTTTTTTCGTTTAAAATAAAATAATTTTAACTTGTAGAATATTTAATGCCATCAATTAACACATTGATTGAAACGCCTAAGTTTTTTGATCATTTTTTTAATTAAAAATATCATTTATTGAAAAAAAATTCACAGTTTTCAATTTTTACAATGTTTAGTTAACAATATAATCATTTTGGTTATAGTTGCAAAATCAACAAATTGATTGCTTGGTATGGATTTGGTGATTAGAGACAATTTTTAATTTGTTGTGTGTAATTCAAATATAGGGTACTTTTTAAGAGGAAAATTGGTACTATAGTATTTTTCTCTTTTCGATAAATTTTATACATATTTAGACATCCCTTGCTTTTCATATGTTCAGTTGAATGTCGGTTACTCAAGAGTATCGAGTGTATTGCCCAAAAATAATAATTCCTATAATGTCGTTTATTGAAATACTTTAATATAAATGAAGTATAGATATAGAAAACTACATATTTCCGTAAATTATTAATAGGTTAATCCCTTTTCTTTAAATCTTGCTCTAACTTTTTCGTGAACAAAGTCATGGGTATCTGTATAACTGAAATAAACCCTTTCGAAAAACACTTTGGTTTCGTGCCACTGTCCCATGAAACCTTTTTCAATATGCAGATGAATATAAAAATTTGGTTTCGTCTTTTACATGCAGCCAAGCTATTTTTGTATTTCCTTTTTTTTTTTTGTCGCTTCATCCTCTTATATCACGTGTCATTTAAGTTTAAACAGTACATTTGTACTCGTATAAGTTCAATTGCATTTGAATGGAGACTTTTTTGGCATGTGCAGCAAGTTGCTATTCTGCATCTTCTTTTGCTGTTTACCACCACTAGATGTCTGTGTAATAAGAGGTTACAAGTAGATTTTTCTTCAAGATTATCTACACCTATAAAAAAAACATCAATTGAAATGAAAGAAAAAGAGGAAAAAAGCGGTTAATATATGTATAGCCAGAATCATTGGACGGTTTTGGATACAAAAAGTTACGTTTGAAAAACTTGGCAATTGGCATTGAATGACAGTTGGAAACCTAAAAAAAATAGCAATGGAAAAAATCACAAAGTGAATACGAAAACAAAGTAATGACTAAAAGATTGTCATTGACACAATGACATTAAATGTCAATTAAAACAAAAACAAAATTCGCAGAGAAAGGGTACGACAAGAAAGAAAATGAGGAGTTTGGGCTTTGAAAGCACAAACAGCACAAAATTTTGTAGTTTGATTTGTTTAAAATTCTTTTTTTAACTATTTGCTGAGTTGTATTTAAGTTGTTTTTCTATTTACTAAATTAATAAGTTGTTAAAAATTATTTGTTTTAATTATCTTTAGAGATATAATAGTCGAAAAGTAATAATAAAACGAAAAAAAAACAAATCATGACAAGTTTTGACGGCAACTTGTTTACAAATTAAATTAAACATTAAAAAATTGTGACAGTTCTCATTTCATGCACTTCAAGTGACAAAAACTTTAAATGTTAAAAACTCCAACTACAACTACTCAAGAATCAGAAGGAACAAAAACATAATGTAAACGTTAAAATGCATTAACGTAGTTGCAATGATTTCTTTCAACAACCCAATTGGAAAATTGTATAAAAACAATAATTAGCTAAAACTTTAATTTTAGTGTCGGCTTTGACATTCATTATCAGAGACTTGGTTAAATTAGGCTCATTTCGATTTTAGTCTTAATCTTAACTTTTAAAAATGATATCACGTGTTTAGGTCTTAATTTCCCGCTGGGTAGCTTTTCAACATTTTTAAAACTTCGTTGTAATTTCGTTGACACAATATGATAAATTTTAACTTGCTGCGGTCATATAAATATTTTAGCGAGCCGCATTCGTCTATCTGTCTGTCTTTCTATACGTATAGAAACGTACGAGTATGTTGATAATCATGATATTAAGTTATAAGGGGCAATAGCTTTTTTTGTTGCGTTTGTTGTTTTAGTTGAACGAAAAAAACTGTATTAAATGTTTGTTTTTCTATCCAGATAAGATTTAAAGTAAATATTGAACAATTACATTTAACAAATTCATTAATATTAATTAACGTCATAACAAAATGCATTTCACACATTTAGACTCATACACAATTGCAGCGTGAAACGACAAAACGATTTAAATCTATATTTCAAAATCTATGTTTAACCGATGCTTGAACTAAAATGTTTTTGCCAAGTGAAAAGGCTGTTTTTAGTTCTTTTAATACGACAGAAGGATATAAATCAATCAATCCAAAATGTTAAATGTTTGACGCTTCTTTAGGGCTAGAAATTCCTTACACTATTCGTTCTTTGTGACCACTATCCCTAATAAGGTGTTACTAGAGAGATCGAACGGATATTATTCGACCGGTTGTACACGGTTATTTTAGTTTTGCCCAAGCCGGTTATTTTATAATTTCTATTTTTCGTATATTAAATATACCGGTTATTTTGGTATATTAACCAGTTATTTTAATAATATGTAACTTATATACGTTTTTCTTACTCTTGTTGTAAATGTACCCGTAATTTAAGTATTTTTCTGATTGAATATTGGGCAAACTTGAACTTTTTATGAAGAATGTCCAAACAAAATGTAACAAAAGTCAAAAACATTATGCACAATGAAAACACAAATCGGTTATAAAAGTGTGTGTTCTTGTAAAACCGACCAAAAACAACTCAAAATGCTACAATAAAGTGTTCAGTTAAAAAGTAAATAGTAATTTGTGCAAGAGTATTGTAAATATTCAATATATTTTATATAGATGTTATCTCCAGAGATATTTCGGACGGGATTAAAAAGACAAACTTAGGTGCCTAAAGTGTCCTAAAATTATAAGTTGCAAAGGTTTTTCGACGTCCACATGCTTGACATTCATGTGCTCCAAAAAAAAAAACTCCATTCGACGACAAATAATACTTTACTAAAATACGCAGCCAAAAATTAATTATTGGGTGAAATATTAACCCGTTGTGCAGCCGAAGACGGAATGCCCGTTAAGGCACTAAAATATTTTAAGTGTTTTATCTTCATGCTAAAAACTTAAACATTCCGGCGGAATCAACGATATGGAAAAATTCATTAGTTTTTTTTTAAAGACCAATAACTAAAAAAATTGAAGAAATCAAACAATTATAAAAAAAAGTTGTTTTTGGGAATACATAATTTTTTTTTTTATTAAAAGATTTTATTTATTGTGTTTAATTCCCTTTTTTTATAATAGATAAAAATACTGAAATTTATTGTTGGAGGATAAGCCGTTTCTATGCGCATTTCACTGGTTGCTTAGGCCAGATCATCAGGAAACGACCTCCTAAATAATTTTAGAAAAGCCAAAGCTATCAGTAAACAGTAATTCTCATTCCCTCTGTAGTCTTGTTTGCTGATAGCTTTGGCTTTTCTAAAATTATTTAGGAGAACGTTTCCTGATGATCTGGCCTAAGCAACCAGTGAAATGCGCATAGAAACGGCTTATCCTCCAACAATAAATTTCAGTATTTTTATCTATTATAAAAAAAGGGAATTAAGCACAACAAACAAAATCTTTTAATAAATAATTGTATTCCCAAAAACCACTTTGATATTAAATAAATTTTTATATAGATGTTATCTCTGGAGATATTTCGAACGGAATTAAAAAGGCAATGTTAGGTGCCTTAAGTGCACTTAAATGATAAGTTGCAAAGGTTCTTCCACGTCACGTCTTATTGATGACTTTTAATTAGTCCATATCTTGATATTAATGTGCTCCAAATAAAACTTAACTCCGTTCGAAGTAGTTCTAAAGAGCCGACAAATAGTACTTTACTAAAATAAGCAGCCAAAAATAAATCATTAGGTGAAATATTATCCCGTTGTATTGGCGAGGACGGAATGCCCGTTAAGGCACTTAAAACACTAAAGTAGGCATATCTTTATGCTTTAAACATTCCGGCGGAATCAACGATATGGAAAAAATTAATCAGTTCAATATATTAAAACACCAAGAACTAAAAAAAAATTTAAGAAATCAAACAATGTCATGGAATGTTTTAAATTGTGTTCGACGAATTGCAAATATTTCATATAAAAAGCATGTTCATTTTACTATTCGTTTCTGTAATGCTGAAACAAAATAATTTGAAATATGGGCATCTCCTGGGGATCACGAACGTTCATTCGTACGCTTTTGGTGTACAAACAATATAGAAAACAAAAATTTTCCTAGCATTTTTTTTTGCGATTCGATAGCATTTTTGGTAGCTCTGTTTAGTGTTTAATTTTTAGTGCAATAGTTGGATTTCATCGAGTTTAAGTTTACATAATGATAGTTATAAACTTTTAAAACGAACGTACGCAAACAAAAAGTCAACTTTGGCTGGCAGTAGTGAAATTTAAAAATCTGCGAAATGGAACGGAATATTCAAAAGTGATTAATTTATTTTAAAAGTGTATTAATGTAGGTCTCTATCCAGTATTCACATAATAAAATATCTATATTGGTTTTTGTTTAATTGACTTAAGTACCGGTCGCGAACGTTCGATTTTTCCTTATGTTTTAACCGTCAAGTAACCGTTAATCGAACTTTTTTTGTTCTCCTTACACTTTTCTCTTCTTAATTGATTGTAATAGAGCGATTTTAGACAAAAAGTGCAAACATAACATATTTTTCAGCATGTAAAATAACTAAATATAAAAATGTCTTTAGAAGTAGCTTAAAACGAAACAGCAACTATTCGGAACATTCGAAAACCGGTTTTTGAAAAATGTTGAAAAATCGATCTCCCTAGAGGTTACATTTCTAATGGATCGATTTGAAGAAAACTATTTTAAAATTAAAAACATTCATTCCAAATTGTAAAGCTTTATAACTAGGGTATTCATTTAATCGGGCTTTTGCTTTAATCGGTTAATCGCTCGATTATTTAAACGATGTGTTGGTTTAATCCCTTAATAATCGGTTAATTTTATTATTGATCGGTTTACCAATTAATAGAGTTTTTTTTTTAAATTAAGTAATTTCAATCACCCCTATCGTAAATAATTTTTCTCTCGTAATTTGTTCCCTTTTCACGTATTTGCGATGATGAAAAACTCCCATAAAAAAAATTAATTCATAGGAGAATAATAACGTGAAAAAAATGTTCGCGGGAAAAAATTCCCCTTATCTTAAACAATTTTTTCCCTCGTAATTTGTTCACTTTTCCCTTTGATTTTCAAAATGATCGAAAGAAATCGAAATTTTTCGTCCAAAACTTGTTCACAATTATTTTTTTCTTTATGCCAAAAGCTATCGAAAAATCGATGGCACAATATCGATTTCTAAATCGACCTACCCTTATGAATATATACATATCTTTGGTCATATGGAAGAGTAGCTTAAGTCGATATAAGACTCCGCGGATAAAACTTCAACAAAGAGGATATCCCGAAAATACTATATTGGACATTAGCTACTTTTACATATTCGCACAGATATATTATGAACTTGAACGTTCCTTTTAAGCCAACATAAATTCGTGAAATTTTCAGCCACATTTTAGCATCGAGTATTCTTTTAACATAATTAATGACTCATTAGTTAAATTTAAAACTTTAAAAATAATTCAGCAATCATTTCTTTTATTACATGACGACGATGCCAAGTGACAGTTAAGAAAAAAAAGTCTAACAAATGATTAGAATACAAACCGTAATAATAATATTCTATGAGAGCGAGAAAAAAAATTAAATAAATAAAAACAGCGTTATTTTAAAGACATTGGCGTTTCATCTTTGCACAAATGAATGAATAAATAAATAATTTATTAATTTTAATTCGCGGTGCACGCGTATGTGTTGTAACAATTTTTGCATAATAAAAAAAGTGCAATAAAGATATTATGTGCGAGTGTTTCTTAAGTATTTTTTTGTGTTATTTTATTTCAATTTAGTTATAAATAAAATAAATAATATGCCGTCGTCTATCATTTGTAAACCTAATGTTGAAAACACAAACACTCTTATTTGTAAAATGCGATTTTTTTTTGTTCATATAAAATTTTAAATACAACAATAAACCGCAAATACTTACAATACAACAACAACAATAATGACAAGAAATAAAAATACAACAATGAGAATAAAAGTTAATTATAAATTCCAAACACATTTATAACATTAATGTGATAAAAATCTCACTTTGACCAAGTAAGGCTGAGTCCGCAAGTCACTCTGGCCGTCATTTACAGCGGTTGTTTTCAAAGTACTACAACAACAACTATGGAAAAGGCATGCTTGGATGGATGTATGTATGCATGTATATTATATGACGGTATAATTCTGTGTATGACTGAATGAGTATCTGGGTATGAAATTCATGTTATTTCTGTGCAACATAAGTGAGCTTAAGCCTTAAGGTTTGTTGCTTGTGTTAACGCGAGTGAATCAGGGATGGCAAAACAACTCAACATTTTAAAATAACTTCTAAAATTTTACTTCTTTGAGATTTATTAAAAAAAAAAACATTTTTGTACGGGGTTTTGTCATTGAAGGGATTTAAACAATAGACCATTAATCGCAAAAAACATTGACTGGGGAACACTGTATCGATCAGGCCGTGATTTTTTAATATCTCTCCAACCATATCCATCCTAGATTATCCAATAAATATATATTAGAGTAGCAATATCTCACAATATGGATGTACAAGACATTTGAACGAACTGCCAAGTAGTGTTTTAAATCAATCTCACCGACAGCATAATTTTAAACAATGCTGGGGGCTAATTCTTTCAATCGATACTGAACGAATAGCAAATATTATTTCAGTGTTGTAAAGCCATCCCTGCGGGAAATTTGTGTCAACTGGTTCTGGGATTTGTGAAAATAGAACAAGTACAAAATGAAAGAAGAACCAATCCTTTAACTGGTTTATGAAGAACCAAAAGGTCAAAAAAGTAATGAATTACAGTACAGTCAGTATTCACCGGTGGTGTAACACATTTTTTGGGAATTTCTAAAATTTGGTTCATAAATTAAGTTTTAGGACTTGTTATATTGAAATAATACTACATTGTATTGAAATAAAACTCCATTATAGTAACTAGATGTGTGACTTGTCATATGGTGGCTGTTAGGTGTCAATTGACCCCCTCCAATGACAACGTCATTTCAAAGTGATAGGTCACATTCATATAAAGTGAGCCGGTCCCTACCACCAAAGACCTATCGCGGGACTACTTTGGTGTTAGTTTGCTTCCCTCTAGGGCTTATTTCAGTTTTCACAACATTGAAAAAAATAATTTCGATTCGATTAGTATCGACTGAAAGAATAAGAATTAAAATTGCTTTCGAATCGAAAAAGTATTCGATCAAGACTGTAATAATTAGACCCCAGCATTGTTTAAAATAATGCTGTCGGTGAGATTGATTTAAAACACTACTTGTCATTAAATTAAAGCCGCATCTGATTTTTTTTTTTGTTTTTAAGTTTTTTTAATTTGAATCGAAATTTAAAAATGACTACAATGTGTTTCGAAATTTTGGAAAAAACTGAAGCGAATGTTTAATGCTTTATTGGGCTGTTCCAAATCTTTAATAAAAGTAAGAATATTTTAGAAGTTGGATTTACATATAAATATATGAAATTAATAAGTTATGAACCATTTCACTAAAAATATCAAACAGACCACAAAATCCATATGCAAAGTTACTGCTACAATATTTGACGCTATTCCCCTAGTTAATGGTCCTCGAACACTATTAGAAAATACACTAATGCCCTAATTGTGCAAAACGCATCGTAACACAAAAATTACATTGAAAGCAAAAACGAAGTCAAAAATATTTCATAATTTTGCTTTTGCTTTCTACAAAAATGCATACTGCGTTTTACCATTTTCAACGCCACAAGATATGCAGCGTTTGAAATTTAAAAATTAAATATAAATTTCTGAAGAAAGCAACAACAAAAATATAAAATATTTTTGTCTTTGTTTTTGCTTTCCATATAATTTTTTGGCGTTGCATGGCGTTTTACACAACTAGGGCCTAAATGCACAAACTGAGATGCAGAATAGTTCAGAGTACCAAAAATTGACGACTTACTTAGTCGCCAATTTCAATCAATGAAATATTTAAAACACAAAACTAGAAAATTTCAAAGACAATAGATCAAATAAACGTCGTATTGAGCTACTTAACATAAATTTGCATTCCGAAAGTGTTGAAGACACGGTCAGCCCAACATCTAGTAAAAGTTCTGATAAGACTACAAGAACTGACCTTCGGACCGTTTGTGAAAATTGTTTAAGAAAATTTCGAGAAAGATTGTCCTCTGTCCATCCTACGCTGTGGTTCAGCTAAAGAAGAAGTCTAGAGATACCTTAGATCTTCTAATTTTTCAAGAGACGCATATCCGCTTGCTTACTGGAGTAATAAAATTTTATAACCAAAATTTAAGAACATGGTGCAGAAATGCTTAAGTTTTCAAATGAGTTCTGTCGCATCTGAGAAACTAGTACTTGGTACTTTGTTTGTTAAATTAAAATTTTAAATATCAGTTATCGCTTACACTGGTTTTTTTTTTTTTTTTCTTTTTTTTTTTTGTATAAAAAATAATGAAATGTTTGAAATTTAACCATGAATTCAAATTCAATTCGTTCTTTTTAAAATCTTTATATTTCTATATTAATGATCTCTTCTACTGTAGTCTGTACTCTACTTGTGTTCTGATAATTTTGCCTTGAATTTAAATTTAATATAAAATTATCTATTTAAACTTTGCGAACCCTGGCTGAGTACCTTGAGTGTATCTTGTCGGTTAATGCTGCTATTCTTTCAATGTGTGAAAAGTGTGTTGGTTTCTTGGACTTTGTTTAGAAAACACTTTCCATATGATACTCCAAATGATTATTGAAAAAAGGTACAAATATGGTGTTTTAGGGAAAATATTAGAATGGAATGTATTGAAATCTATTACTCTTCAACAATAAGAAGGTGTAGCAACTTTTTAGACGGAAAGCCCAAATTTAGAATAACAAAGCAATTTAATGGTTAAATTATTTTCTTTTATTTAAAAAAGGTTTATTAAGACATCGCGATATTTTGATACTTTATTGAGAAGACAACTTTATTAGGGAAAAATTCTTTTTCATTAACTGAAAAAAATTTATTTTTTTCAATGTGGAATCAAATTTTAAAAAATTGTTTGCTGTGTCACCAGATGCGTAAATAGTAAACGGAAGTAAGATTAACGAATCCGCCGCAAAAATTGTAGAAAAAATACAAAATTTGTTTTATTGGATTTGAAATCTATTTTAAGCAAAATTTTTTAATCAAGTTTTTCAAATTTAAAATCTACACAGAAAAAATTATTAAATTTCTCCAATCACCAAATTTATTCCAAATTCATAACATCAAGCAAACAAGTTGTCGATTTTTCACCTATTACCAAAATGTTATATTGATTACTAAAAATTTTTAAATTTTGAAAAAAAATTATCAAAAAATAATATTTTTAATTTTAATTAAAAAAGTGATCAAAAAACTTTGCCATTTCAAACAATGTGTTAATTTATTTAAATAAATATTGACAATTCCCAACAACAATTCTATATGTTTAAATTATTTTATTTTAAACGAAAAAAGTCAATTAAGATTTTTTGTTATTTAATTAAAATTTTAATTGAAAATTTATTTCATAACAACTAAAATGTCAATTAAATCAAAATTAAATTTTTAATTTTCTTTCAACTAAAAAAATAATTGATTCAATTATCACATTAATTAAATTAAAATACTTTTTTAACCATTTTTTTAATTGATAAAACACTTTTTTCTGTGTAAATTATAATCGTGGGACTCCGATATGCTATCAATTCATATTGTCATAATATGCTAACGTTTTACAATAGTCTAAAAAATTGTAACTGTTTTTCAAACAAAAAAGTGCTAAAATAAAAAGACTTTTTATGATGTCTTTATAGTTTTGTCATAGCTACACAGTATAAATCTAAATTATGAGGAGTTGCTCACATTAGTCTTATTTTTTCTGGTTATTATTTAAAGACATATGACTTTAGGACTACTGTTTGAATCTCCCAAATATTAATTCGGCTCCCCATCAAACAAAATTACTAAAGTTCTCTGGTATTTGCTCAGTTAAAAGAAAACAAACAATCTTCTTAGCTAAACGCAAAACTGTGTGGCCCATCAGAAAGGAATCGTTACGGATTAAACAAATAGGCATTCCTCTTGCTGGATGATTCTAAAGAGCCCGGTTCTTAGCGTATTATAATTGAACTTTAAGGCTTTCTGTGTTCTTACAATTATCATTTTTGTTGTTGAAAATAAACTGCTTGTACGGGAACAAAAAATATCCAAAGTCTTATTTGTTTACTCTTAATAAGAAATTTAATTCTTATTAAGAGATTTAATTAAATTTCAAAAAATTTTACACGACAGGCATATCAGAATATGACTCTACATATCGGTCGTTTTTATTTTATCTTTTCTAAGTGAGTCCTAAGATTTTGAAGTTAAGGGGAACAAAATTATAAATCGTAGCTCAACTCTACCAAAAATTAATATCCTTAACTTGACACATAAAGCGGATTGCATTGATCTTGCAATAAACTTGAAATTTTGAGTACCAGTAGCTTTTTCGAGATAACTAATGACCAGAGAAACTATAAATATGCAATTGCATGTTTTTCCTTCTTCGACCAATGAAGGCAGAAACAAAATATTTATCAGTTTTATGAATTTTGGCATCAATTTGTTAGTGCATATTTTACCCTTTACAGCATTTTTTGCATCATTTAGTTAAAAGAGCATTTTTAAAATTTATAGCGCGTATTTTGCATTTTTGGGGCATATTTTGATAAATGTTAAGTTTTTTTTTAAATGCTTACAAGAGCTCTCGCAACAAATGGTGCGAATCGGTCTATAATTTCACATATTAACCATTAAAACTTCTTTCCTAATTAGACTTTTTGTGTCTGTAAACCACCTAATTTTTTTGATATTTAGATTAAATTCGCCACAAAAATATTTTACTGCAAATTTAATTATTTTCGAATCGGTTCACATTTGCCCAAAGCCTCCATCTATAAACAGCTTTAACTTACTGTTAGCATTAATAAACAATTTAGCGACCGTCCCTGAAATCCCTTTGAGACAAAAAAAAAAAACTAAAATGGATGTTAATATCTAGATAATTTTCGCCACAATTAATTTCATATAAATTTTAACCTCATAACATAACTTTGTTTTTGCGAGCCCATGACTGTCAATCGTTTCAAAATAGGGTAAAATCTCCGATTATAATTTAAGGATTATTTTTTTAAATGCAAATGCAAATGTGTTTGAATTGTTGAATAGTTTGTGTTCAAATGGGCAATTTTTGATTTTTTGGAGCATATTTTTAACAATTTTCAGGTCACATTTTCGAGGTTTTACTGCATATTTAATGCACATAGTACGCTTCTTTTAGAGCATATTTCTGGTTTCCCTGCTGATGACTTAAGAACGACTGCAACAATATTTAAGGTTCCCCGGAAATCACAGCATCCTTTTAGCATCAATTGAGACTCTTAATCCTAATTTATTAAAGTCGAAAAAAGTGGTTATTCGTATATCCTAATTATACAGGCCAGCTACGCCCTCACATGTTTAAATGGGTTAGTTCTTAAAACCATAATACATCACAAAACTATAATACATCACAAAGTCAAAACAAAACAAAGTCAAAGCTTAGAACATTATTAAAAGAGAAAGCCAATCAAATGTTTTATGAATTGAGCTTATTTTCTTTTAATTGAAATTTTGTGTTCAAACAGAACTGCGTCGATACCATATTTTCCATACAATTTGACATACAAATTTGTCATAGAAAGTCGTCGTTTAATAAAATCTATTTTATTTTGAGAATGATTTTTCTAATGCTCTCACGTATAGACACTCATTCTCCCAACAATGCTACCTTACTTTCATTAAATTTCACACGTTTTATTTACGGGCTTTAGGATTTTTGCCTGAAGTTGAAAACTCAGTTCTGCTTGAAAACTTTGAGTTTGGGACGCTGTCAGGAATACTTTCGTTTCTAAACAAGGCGAATTCGTACAAGGTGCCCGTGGCTTGCTACGTAAGCAACAGCTGATAACTACCTCTATGTCAATATTATATACCGTTGCTTTTTTTTGACATTTCATATTTATATAAATTTCAAGATAATTTCAAGAAATTTGGTAAGATGATTTTGATTGCAATAAAGTAAATTTGTACCAAATTTAATCTATATACTAACATAAAAAAATGGTTTATGGGCAGACTGAATATTTCAGAGGGAAGCTTGTATGGGGGCTGTGTGAAATGATGGACCCATTCTCACCACTTTCAATCAAATTATCTTCAAAATGGCCACCTGTACTACCAACTGAATGAACATCGTTAGGTCGGCTCAGTAAGTGATTCAGAGTCGATCGATATATTTAAAAGTAAGTCTAGGACCAATACTTCAAGGTGTTACAAACGCATAATACCCTCTCCACTGTTGTGGTGTAGGTATTAATACAAATATTTTTCCATTGAGTTCTTAAATGAAATTTTACATAATGGTACGTTATTTAAAACTTTCGGTCGTTGAATTCATCTTCATCTGAACTTTTTTTAAATTAAAAAAACCAAAACTTCTTGCAAATAATGTTTTGCTAGCACAAGTTTTTAAATTATTACATTCCACAACACACGATTTAAAGTTACCCACACACGAAGCAACATTACCATGTTTCGACCAATGTTGCTATGTGTGTGGGGATGTTTCTGGTTGAAATTCTTGTTACCTTTTTGGTTTCTCAAATATTAAACATTTTTGATATTTTATGTTTCCAAGCACGATGTTTCATGTTGCGAGCAGTTGTTGAGTGAGGTGCTTTTGCAACTCTCAGAGAAAAAAATATGAAGAAATAAATCGGAAAATGGCAACAGTTGCAAATTGTGAGAGTTGGAAAACAATTATAATTGAATATAACATTTTTCAATTATACAATGAATGAATTATACAAAGAAAACAAATAAATTTTTTTTTTGTGTTTTTGCTTCGTTTTTAGTTCATCGTCTGTGGTAAAAATTAAAAACAAAATGAAAAATTAGAGCACATATTTTTGACATACAGCTATTCTGTTTACTACAGTGTTGTATTATTTTGACCCAACGTTAAAGTATTTAACATCTTGAATCCATTTTCAAAATAAGACCACCTTGTATGAATTCGCCTTAGTTTCTAAATGAATTGGGAAATAGAAGCTGCCTACTAGGAATTTTGCATTATTATAGTATTTAAAAAAAATTTTTCTTTTAGCCATATTTTCAAAACTAAAAATTTCACAATTTTACTACCCCAATACAGACCAGCCTTATAAAATTAATAACAAACGTGATCTGACAGCTACAATCACAGGTCAATATTCTAACACCTTACAATCCAAAAATCTTTATATATGAAATTTAAAATTCACTTTCAACATCAAAAGAAATTTTTTAAAATATCTTTATCATAAGCAATTTGAACTATTATGACTTACAAGCCGTCAGCTTTAGCACTTACAAATGAAATCCGATTCTATTTATGGTTACAATGACCAAAATGTTTAACAAAGATGGCCAAAAACTGTAAAAAACCCATGTGAAATATTTATAAACAAAACAAAAAATAAATAATTAATAAAAATAATAATAAAGAAATTTTCAACTCACACCAACTTTAAAAACACAAAAAAAAAGAGTCAACGAAAAAGTTCTCACATATATTGATCACACTGTCAAACGCAAAATGACAGACAAACATACAACCACATTTATAGTAAAATGTTACTTATTAAGACTTATTTAACAACAGCAATTAGTTTTAAATTGCCATATTAATAAGTTTTAGCATGAACACGTATAGACAGAGCAGACACAGGCAAACGGACACGCAGACAGACAGACGTAGTAAACGAATGGACAGACAGGCAAAATGTATACACAAAAAAGTATCTCGTCATTTACAGTCATACAATCAACCAACGCAACCAATATCGTTCGTAAGTCCGTCCGTCCGTCCTTCCATCGTTGGCTTCATACTACACAACAGCAACAATTTATGGTTCAATATTGACGTCAATAACGTTGCGCATGCGCATAAAACACAACAACAAGAAGAAGAAAAAAGTAAAAACCAAAATAAGGCAAATAAAAACAAATACATACAGCTTTTGATCTTTGCGCTGGAGATGTGAAAATTAAATAAAGAAGAGGTGGAGACTTATAACTTAATTACTACTTCTCGCAACGAACAGTGCAGTGCGTGTTGGAGTCAAACAAAAAGATGAAATGAAATCACATTATGAAAAAAAATTTAAGTGAAAAATTATTTTTTAAAGTAAGAAAATTAGGCCGGTATTAATAAAATGAAAATAAATGAACAAATTTTAATCTTTCAAAAGACAGCGATGTTAAGCCCACTTTAAATTTTGTAATTTATTGTTCTTAAATTTTAAAAATTTGCTACTACAGTGTATTAATTAAATTAATTTTAACAAATAAAATTTCAATATTTACTCCCAAGGAAAACTCTAGTCCTCGGAAATTTATTTGTTTTAAATCTCCACTTTCGGAGATTTCATATTTTATTTCTATTTGCAATTGATTTTAAATATTTTGCTTAATTTATTACGGTCATTGTTGCCTTATTATATCTTGCAGCTGTTGCGCAACCGTTGAGTGTTTGTCTTAGAAATGCATAGTTGAGCAATTCTGCTCAGTTTAACCGTTTCGATTTTTTTCATCATCGGGAACGGCTAGCAATTCTAGTATCAAGTTTATACAGAGGGCACAATTAAGACTTATTAAAACCATATCCGGAGCGCCACCACTCCCAACAAAGAATGGCTGCGAATTAAACGTTAAAACAAGATTTTATTACAAAATTCCAAAAACATGAACTTTTTTATATTTAACTATCGTCATGAAACATTAAAAAATATTAAAATAATTAAAACTTGCAAGGTTTGAGGTATTACCAAAAGTATAACAGCAAACATTCAATTATAAAAATATACAATTATGGATACGTTTTACTTGTTAAAAAACATTAAAAGTCTGGCCCACGATATCGACCGTTATCGTTCGTTTGAATTTACAACGACAAAATCGATCGACAGTGCAAGCGACCGATAACGTAACAGTTTTCATACAAATTTGCGGCCCACTTAGAAATATTATGCAACCACAAATGTCATAATCAGTCACTTGTGTTGTTGTTGTCGACATAGGCATTTTGTTAGAATATTTAACAACATTTTCTTTACACACAAACACAAAATATTTGATCTAATTCCCTGCAGAAGAACGTAGAGGTATTGACGCCTGGCGAGTGGTGCTGTACTGCAATAAAAGTCAGTAGTGGTAATGGATACGATTTATAGACGCGCGGCAAGTACAGGGAGACTACTCGCAAATATTATACTCGTTTTTTAAGCCGGCAACATTACCAAAATATACATAATTTGGCAACGCTGGTATAAGCTGTCAACAATTGTTTGGTTTTGAAATTTATGTTTAGTTGAAAAAAAAAATTGTGTCGTAAATTTTTTTATTAAAATAATAAAGTACGTAAGAAAAAATTATAAAATGAATAAACGCGCCTTTCAACGAAGTGTAGCAAAACAAAAATATTATTATAAAAAAAGAGTATTTGATAAGTGTCGTGAAGAAATGCCAAGAGGTGAAAACATAGAAGCAAAAGTTTGTGAAAGCAGCGTCATGTGTGTATGTAAGTAATTATCACATTATAGAGAATATAAACTTTAATATAACCCAAACTGTTGCAGGTTCGCTACATAAAATCGCTGATAAAAGGCAATATATGCAAAAATCTTGGCCAAATTCTTGGAGAAATTGTCATGTCCTTTAACGTTGAAGGCGTTCAGGGTAAAAAGAGGTTGAAAGATTTTAAAAATGTGTACGTTGCTATAACCGGTATGTATATGTTAAAAAAGCTTCCAATAGATTTTCATTGACTTCAAATTTGTTTTTTTAGATGAAATTTCTGATGAACGACCAGAAGAAAAATTAGGGCCGCACTCCACCACGAAAATAATAAACCACAAACTAAAGAGCAAGCAAAAGGCCAAAGAAAATCGCGCTCAGTTAAGTGTGGATGATCCTGAAGATGTAAAAACAACCAAAATTGAAATCCTTTAAGTTTATGAATTTCATAAGTAGTTTAATTTTTAATCTTCCAAAGAAAATCGTGCTCAGCAAAGTGCAAGAATAAATTAGATTGTATAACTTAAGTTTTTTGGTTGTGATACAAAAGCTAATAAAATGCGTTTTTTCCATTTTTTTATTTTATATTTTAATACCTCATTAAATAAATAATTGAAAATAAATGTATACGTTAATACGTATTAAAATAAAAATCTGCATTCATTAATTTTTCCCAATACCAATTTACCAACAAACGACCTACACGTGGATTCCTTTAAAGGCGATTGGTGGAGAGGTACTTCCAAAGTCTGCACTCGTGGACTACTCCGAAAGCGATAGAAAGGCGAGTGCTGGTTTTCGTATGACAGTCCAATGTTAAAATCAGCAATAGAAAGCATTAACAGGGAAATGAAGAGAGAGTAGTCGCTATCGCTCGGCGAGTACTCGAACAGTAGTCCTGCACTACGAATTTTTTCTGAAGGGTTATTATATTTTTTTTAACACACCACCACATATAAAATTATATAGGTTTCAAAATATTTTTTATAAAATTCTATTGTATATTTTTTGTTTACTACTTTGTTTGTTTTTTGTTTACTCCTTTGTTTTCTATTCTGATTTGGTTGTAGCCAGAGTTCTATTTTTTGGCTTAATTTATATGTTTTGTCGATTTGAATTCCAAACTAGCGTTTTATTTATGGAATTGATGATATGGCAATACAGTCATTTGATAATAAGTAAATGAATTACGTTACACGCGTAAAACCTGTCGACCGATAAGTCGATATTAATGGGCCGCTTAAGAGAACGATAATGAGTGACTTGTTGTCGCCCGCTTAAGTTGTCGAGCGATATCGGGGGCCTGGCTTTAAAAGTCTGGGCCACGATATCGAACGTTATCGTTCGTTTGATTTTTCAACGACAAAATCATTGTCGACCGATCATGTAACAGTTTTCATACAAATTTGCGGTCCACTTAGGGCTTATAAATCGGAGAAAGTTAAACTCTCTTTTTGGTTTAAAATGTGTTTAAACCAACAAATTTATAAGTCTGTAAACATATAAACCATCTTTAAGCGCATAAAATTGGGCGTTTTAACTACCAATACAGACCATATGAATTTGAGAACATTTATCGTAGTGCTGCCACATGTTACTTTTTAAGCTACATATAAATTTAAATTTAGTTTAACTAAACCAGCATTTAAAGACTCATTTATTTATTAGCCCTAAAAAATATTTTGCGACCACAAATGTCAAAATTAGTCACTTGTGTTGCGGTTGTCGGCAGATGCATTTTGTTGGAATAATTAAAGAATTTATTTCTTTACACATCAGCACTAATAATTTTTATTTTTATTATATAAAATTATATAGTTTAATAAAATATTTTTTACAAAATATTTTTTTTTTTTTTTTGTTTACTGCTTTGTTTATTTTTGTTCACTACTTTGTTTTGTTTACTGCTTTGTTTGTAGTACAAAGTTGTATTTTTTATGGGCTAATTTATGTTATTTGCCAATGTATTTTTTTTTTTTCCAAATTATCGTTTAATTTGTGCAATAGTTGATATTGTCATTTGACAAAAAATAAAAGGATTACGTTAGAAACGTAAGTCCTGACGACCTACAATTCGATAGTTAGTGAGCGCTTTAGAGAACGATAATGGGTTAATTTGCACTCGCTTAAATTGTTAAATTTTTTTGTTTTTTTATTTTGTGCTTTTAAATGCATTTGAGATTTTTTTTTTTTTGTTAAGTTTTGAAAGAAACTTAAGCAAGCTTAAGTATATTATAGCTCGGCCTTAACTATGATAATCCCGGAAAGCTCTACGCTTGTCTGCAGGAGACCAGATTCTCTAAAACTGTACCCGAGTAAATTTGTTAAATGATTTCACTAATGATTAAAATAATAGGTATACTTAAATATTCCCTTTTTAAAACGAAACAAAACTTTTTTTGTGAAATTGAAAAAATAGCATACAATTATTTCTTGGATCAAAGTAATGCAAAAACTATAACTTTTAACATAAATAGTAAAAAAAAACTAAAAAAGTTCAGATAATTTTTTAATTTCAAATAAATTTCATTTATTGATCATAATAATAGGTACATTTCAATGATGCTTTAAAATTCAGAACACACATTCATTTAATTTACTGAAATACCTTTATTTAAAAAATTTTGTCGTAAACAGCTTTTGTTTCAAAAATTATGCTTTTAAATAAAAAACATATCTGCTATTTTATAATTTTTCCCACTTTTTCAATAACAGCCTGGCCCAAGATGTTGATCGATTAGGTGCCCGGTACGCTAGCTGGTAGTGAGCTAGTCTATCAGTGCCGGGGATGTGGGTTCGATTCCCGCCAGAGAATCTGGTCTACTGCAGACAAGAGTAGAGCTTCGCGGGATTAGCATAGGAGGAACAATGTTAACCAAATGTGAAAGATTTGTACATTCGTGATCACAGCACTAACTTATTTTCAAATGCCAACTGCTATAAAATTCCTATTTTTTTATGAGCGAATTTGTAAAATATTTTGGTGAAACAAAACTAAAATTTATCAAAAGTTATTTTCGGGAATACAAAATTTATTATTAATTAATTCATTTATTAATGACGTGATAAACTCCTAATTTTTATTTTTGATAAAAACACTGAAATTTATTGTTGTGGGAAAGGTAGTTTCTATGCGCATTTCGCTGGTTGCTTAGGCCAGCTCGTCCGGAAACTTTTTCCAAAGACTTTAGAAAAGCTAAAAATATTATACAAATCATACCATAAAGTGAATAAGAATTTTAAACACTCAGGTCTTTCTTGTAACAATATCAAAGCTTCAACAAAGTCACAACAATAAGCAGAATTTATCTTTCTTACATTCCCCTGCAATTGGCTGTTTATTTTCCAACACGAATTGTAGTTGTAAGAGGGTAAAAAGAAAAAAACTAATTTAAAAAAACAAATTGCTTAATAAAGCAACTTGCAATTTCAGTTTTTTATTTGCCTGGTACATTCAAATTTATTATCAAAAGTTGTTTTCGGGAATACAAAATTTATTATTAATTAATTCATTTATTAATGACGTGCTAAACTCCCAATTTTTATTTTTGATAAAAATAAATTTGTTTGGTAATGACTACCAAGGACGCATTCGTCGCCCCAAAGGTAAAGAGTTTCACGCTAAATTTACAAAAAAAAACGTGCAAATATGACGGGAGAAACATTATGGTATTGGGATGTTTCTCTTGGAATAGAGTAGGTCAAATATTTTGTATAGAAAGTACGATGAATTGGTGTGCAACTTTAATCTTTTACGCTGGCCTTGCCAATCACCAAATTTAAATCCCATCGAAAACTATTGAGCGAACTCAGGAAGAAGCTAAGCAACGAATCTTTTAGATATAAGGACGATTAAACCAAATTTGTTTTGCCATAAAAGTGGTTTGCGTATATGCACTTAGAAGAAATCTGTTTTATATCGTAATCATAAATATTTTTTTTCTAAAATTTGTTCCAACTTTAAAGGAAAAAATAAATATGAAACTAATGGATAATAAGCTAAATTGGCAACACTGTACATTTTATTATACTTAATGTGAAATATAACAAAAAATAATAATAATTAGGCCCGTTCTTACAACTAATCGATAGCCAAAGGTAGGATTTTAACGGAAAAGTGCTACAATAAGTTCATTTTAACCATGTATAATGTATCTTCCCCTTTAACTTATTGCTCACTTAAGGTTAAAGTAAAGTTGTAATAATGAAAGACTTTTTATATGGCCGTGAAATCCTACCTTTTGCTATCGTCAAGTTGTGAAAACAGGCCTTAATGTAGTTTTGATATTTTCTTTAATAAGATAAGCCATTTTCAATGGAGGGCGTACACGTACTTTAATAGGCCACAGTTCCATAAGTAGTTGCTTATCATACCTTTGTTTATAATATTTATGCAATCTTCGTTTAACAAAATTAATTTATAAATTAATCCTTTTTATAATGGGTTCACCTGCATCTCCTATTGTAGCAGATATTGTTATGGAGAAATTAATAGATAAATGTATAGATCAGTTAACTATTAAACCTAAAATTATGACAAAATATGTGGATGATTTATTTTGTATAATTAGGGAATCAGAAATAACAAACATTTTAAATACATTTAATTCTTTTCAGGCGGATATAAAGTTTACAATGGAAAAGGAGTTTGAATCAAGATTGTCTTATTTGGACACTTTGATAATAAGAAAGGGAAAAAGTTTATTTATTGATTGGTATCAAAAACCAACATCGTCTGGTAGAATAATTAACTATTTTTCAAATCATCCAAAAAGAGTAATAATTAACACTGCTAAAAATTTTATAGGAAGGGTATTGACAATAAATGATACATGTTTCCATAGGAATAATAAAGAAAAAATTTTTAGAGCATTAATGGAAAATAGTTTTCCAAAAGAAATTATATCTGATTTATTATTAAAATATAATAACCATAGAATAAACAATTCCAACAGTAACGCAGAACCGAAAATTTATAAGTCGGTAACTTATGTACCAAGATTTTCGGAAAGGTTAGAAAAATCAAATATTTATGATGCGAAAATATATAAAATTGCACATAAGTCTTATAACACAATAGGTAGATTATTCACTAATATAAAGGATAAAATAAATAAGTTGGAAATGTCAAATGTAGTTTATAAAATACCATGTAAGGAAAATGTTAATGGACAATGCAGTAGAGTGTATGTTGGTACAACGAAAAATAAACTTAAAACTAGGATAGCAGGACATAAGTCAGATCAAAAATATAGGAATATTTCATCACAAAAAACAGCTTTATCAACCCATTGTGCAAGTCTAAACCATTATCCTGATTTTGAAAATATATCAGTTTTGAACACGGAAAAGAATTATAAGCGTAGATTTATGTTAGAAATGTTGCAAATTATAAAGATACCAACAATATCAAGAATTAATTTTAAGTCAGATACTGAAAATGTAGCTCAAAATTATAGACACTTAATTTATAAAAATAGAAACGGATATTAAAAATTTATGTAAACTGTAATAGATTAGGTTAAAATTGGAAAACCTTTTTGTATTTAATTGAAAATATGACATTTTGTTAAATTTGTTAAATTTGTTAAATTTACTGAAAATTGTTAATTTTTTGTCAAATATTCAAGAAAAAAAATCCCTGAAGAAGGCACACAACGGAGTGCCGAAATATTGGATTTAATAAAATTTAATATTATTTATAAAAAAAAGAAAAAGACCTCAAGCTTAATAAAAAGGATTAATTTAAAAATTTTAAAGGTCGAATAAGAGCCAATTTATATGAAATTAGTTTATGTTCTTCAAGTTTTCTGCTTAAACCACATAAAAGAAATAAAGGGAAATTTTAGTTATAGACAATCCAAATTCAATCATTCTAAAATATCCAAAAATATTTTCAGTTTCTGATTATAAAACAAGGATTTGTGATTTTCAAAATTATATAAATGCTATGCAATAAGCAGCACTTTACAATTCCTTTACTGGCAATTCTTTTGTTAATGCCAGGTCTTATAGAAGCAACTAATCCTAAAACTGTATAGTTTTTTAAGTTTTTACCAAATTTTCAGATGAATACAGCTTAACTGGTCATGAATGCAAACTTTAAATACATGATCAAAAAACTACAACTAATTTTGACAAGCGAATATCGGAATAGAAGTCAACTGGAATAGTTGGAGTTGCTGGAATCGAAACTTTTTCCTAAAAATTAACTTTTATTGAAATACCCTATAAGAGGTTTGCGAATGTTTCGTTAAGTTTCCTGTGGTATTTTTGTAATTGTATCTCTTTTAATAATTCTTAAACTTTTCCTTTATACCTATTTAAGTGTTTTCTCCAATTTTATAATTTTTAATTGGATATTTTTAACAAGATTTGAAGCAAACAGTGATTTCTTAAAAATTATGCACTGTTTGCTATTTTGGTGCTTTAAGCAGTGACTTTTATTTAGAGTTAGAAGTTTTTGAAATCTCTGTCTAATTTTGTAAAATTTTGCAATGTTTTTTTTTTTTTTTTTTTTTTGCAAGATTTGTGATTTTTTTTTTTGTCAGTTTTTATCTACTTTATTCGGCCATGTTTTGAATTTTAGAGTTTTTTTTCGTTTTACTATTTGACAGTCCCAACACTACGATCAGCCAAGGTGGCCTAATAAGTCGATTTGTCTTTAACTCTTCCTATTACTGAAACCACAACAATCAATGGATTCCCACGATGATGACCTTCAGCTTTTAGGAACAGAGACGAGTAGGAATATGGAGCGTAGGGTCTCTTCTTGATCTATCTTTACTAACTTTTAGTTTTTTTCTTTTAATTTGAGTACGTTTTTCCAATTCAGTGAAATGTTATTCGAATTAATGCTAAAATCATTAAAATTTATAAAACAAAAAATTATTATCTTTTTTAATTCTAACACTCTTTTGAAATTCAGAAAGGGGCAGTTCCAGCAAAAAGTCTACTTTTTGTAACGTAACGCCAGAAGTAATTTAAATTATTTCTCAAAAAATTGTATATGTATAATTTACTTTTTTATATTTTGGTGTAAAGCGCAACTGGTTCTACATTAAGTTACAAAAGGGATAACATTTGAACAACATGGCCCCAAAAAAAACAAGCTTATTTGATTTCTTGCATTTCATTACAAAAAGTAGACTTTTCGCTGGAAATTCCCATATGTACCTCAAACGAGGAAAGATTTATAAATTGATAACTTGGCAAATAAATCTTTATAAGTCCAAAGCTTACGAAAAAGGTTTTTTACAAAAAGTCTTGCTCAATTCGCAGACTTATGCAATTTTGTAATGCAAGTCAAAATCCACTTCTGTTTTTTGTAACGTCATGCCAGCGCATATTTTTGCTTAAAGTATCTTCAAATCCTTAAAGTGGATTGTTGTAAATTTTTATCTGAATATGTGTTACTTCATTACTTTGCAAATATAAAAAAACCTTTTCACATATTTGACCTGTTCATTTAATTTTTTTACATCTTGTACAAATACGTCACAATAAATATCACGTCACAAAGGAAGTTCCCATATATAGTTCGTATTTTCTAGTTTCTCAGATTTTAACGCTTTTCTTAATTTATTTTAAAGGTTTTTTATGATTGAAATCGTTGTTGAATTTCAATAATTTAAAGAACATTTTTTTGTTTTTCCAATGCAGTTTTTGTTTCTTCTTTTGCACCTGTTAACTTTTTAAAAGCGATTTTCTCAGATTTCATCTTTGGTTTATTTTGAATTTTAGCAGCTTTTTATCGTTTTTAGCGGTATCTCAGATTAAAGTGCATCTAATTTTTAATATTTAGATGTTTAGTTACTGTCCCCTTCTTTTACACTTTTACTTGTTAAATTTTAAGTGGCTTTTCCTAATTTAAGTAATATTTATTCAGATAAATCTATGGAAAATTATTAAAAAGTGTGATTGAAAAAAAGTTTCGAGATGTTTAAAAGTACTATACATGAGAAGAAGAAAATGCTATTAGTTACACTTATCTGAATATTTAAGTCATATTTATTTTTCATCTCTCCCTCACTTTGCCAAAAGTTTATGCTAAATAATTGTAGATACTATTTTATAGTTTATGAACCCATATTAATTAAAGTATTAATAATTATCATAAATAAGACTTAATTTAAGCTTTCAAAAAAATCACTAACATATATTTCCATTTAAAACCGATGAACGCATAATTTGCAAAAAGCAATAAAAAATTCAAATATTAAAAATACAAAGTAACTCCTACAAGAGCGGGGTTTTTTCAGAATTTCAAAACTAATAGTAAATGTCATATATATAATTTAATTAATTAAGAAAAAAAAAAAATCAGTGAATTTGTAGAACAACAACTAAATTGTTGATTTCTATAATACTCTTAATAAAAACTAATCGTGTTTGTGTCTTAAGTTTTTTGTTTTTTTCTAATCTTCTACTAATTAAATAAAACGACCGACCACCTACTGAATTTTTATAAATTAATTCATTTTATATGTTAACACACTATTTTATGCTATTAAGTAAAATCAGTTTATAATACTAATAACTATTTTGGGCCAAACAACGTAATAATGATAATCTTTAACTTCATAATGATGATTATCGTTAGTTAATCATCTGTTGGTTTGGTTTTATGTTTTTTTTTCTCAAATTTGTTTTCTTTCTTTTTTCATTAACTTTTAAGTTGATTTGTGACATTTGTGTACCAAAAACAAAAACAAAAAAAACTTTACAATAAAATGAAAAATGTCTAATACTGCCAATTTCTATAGATCATTAACGAACACGACAAATTAATCTTGTCATTGAAATCAACAATAAGTTTTAAGGGGAAAATGTTTTATATTTGTTTCCAATGTGAGAAGATCTATTAACATAATTAATTAATGTTAAGATTGTGTTTTAAAGTAAAGAAAAAGAGTCGAAAGATAAAACGAAACAAAAAAATAAATAATACTTTAGAGAACAATGCAAATACGACTATTAAATTTGCATAAAACACTGGTCTATGAATTTTATGTGGGTAGTTAATGACTTTTTTCGTATAATTATTTCAAAACAGAAGTTCATTGAGACATTTGTTAATGTGTATTAAGATGATTTGTATAAATTTATAATAGTAATAAAAAAAAATTTGATTTTTATTATAATTTTTTTTTTAATACTTAGAAAGTTTAACAATAATCAAAACTCATTCGTAACTAAATTAAAACAAGTGAGAGTGTTTTTTACCCATAATGCGTTTTAAAGCTATTGCAGAAGTAGAATAAAACTAGAACAACATTGAAACTGTGCTCTTTTATTTCTTAATTTCCATATTTTTTGTTGTTGTGCTATTTTTTCGGCTTCAAAAGTTAAGTTAAATAAAACATACATAAAGCTATGATTTCAATTAAACGTCATTTAAATGACCGCCTCTAGATTCACTGCAGCAGTCGATCCTCTTGAGGTAGTGTTCGACCATTTCGGGCGGTATCCCGAATTGATGTCGCCAAAATGTATAATTACGCGTTCCGGCGATTTCCGATGCATAAATCCAAAATCGGTCGTGTTGTGTGGCTCGTGGCACCGTCTTGTTGAAACCACATGTCGTCCAGTTAATAATCTTCAATTTCAGGCCAAAACAAATCGGTTATCATACGTCCATAACGTTAATTGTCAAATTCGAACTATCCGCCTCACATTCACTAACAGGAGTGATATTTTCGGCAGTGTGCATATTGCCGTTATGCAAAGGTCTACCACACCTGTAACGCTCCCAGTCTCTTAAAATTTCTTTATAATCATGCCAATTCCTCGTACAGTAGGTAGTGGTCTGAAACTATCGATAGTCGAAACTATCGATAGTATGCGATAGTTTTTCAGAAACCATCGATACCTATCGATAGTTTTTAAAACTTAAAATTTTTACTCCTCCTCATAAATTTTCCAAGCTCAAGGTCAAATTTATAAAAAAAAATTAATAAGTATCCAATATTTCGTTATCTCAATGGATAACTTCTTCAGGGATTTTTTGTTTAAAATCTAAGAAAAAACAAAAAATCCCTGAAGAAGTTACCCATTGAGATAACGAAATATTGGATAATTAAAAATCTTTTTTATAAAATTTACCTTGAGCTTGGAAAATTTATTAAGAGGAATTAATATTAAAAGGTCGAAAAAATTAAACTCAATAAATAAAAATATTTACTACAAAATGCAAAACAATTATAACAAAATCAGTAAGAGACTTTTAACAAATAAAACTTTACACCATAGAATACCTAGAGTCCCAAGCAAATTGTCAGAAACCTAAGTCTACAATATAGAATAAAATCACGTGAAATTGAAATCGATGAAGATTTGCAATTGAATTTTTGTAAAAATGAATGTAGCTTTTCCTGATTTCAATAGTTGTTAACGTAGAGAAAAGTGGTCCTAAAAGTATGAGATATATACAAGGAAATTTTTTTATGAACTTTGAACACGGGGGAGTCTTCAATATTTGTGCGATTTCAATTTCACGTGATTTCGGTCTCTCGAACATGGCCGAGTGTTTCTTCGTTAAGACTAGCAAATTTTTGTTGCTGCAATTTTTTTAAATTCTGCTTTGAAATTGCATTAGTGTCAAGATTAAGCAATTCTAGTCCTGCAATTTTTGTATTTTAATCTTGTCTTTCCTCTTCTCCTTTTTATATTTGACATATAACTTTAAATAAACTTACAGCCAACTTCAAGTTGAAAAGTGTGAGAATTATAAAACTAAACAGAATTTCATATTACCTGAAACCGAGTACCCTTTACCAATCTTCTCAGCTCTCTCAACAATAAACTCAAAAATTGCTGCAAAAAAAATTGCAAGTCAGGACGACGATTTATACTGGTAGACGGAAAATTTAATAAATTGGATTTAGAGAAATGCAACCACACACTTTTTCAATTAGGAAAATGTTTGAAAATGTTGCCCACAACAATATAACGTATTTAATATTATTTTTAACACATTTTGTTTAAATTTTCATTCAAAACTAAAAAAATTTAATGTAAACGTCATTTATAATTTCATAAAAATTGTTGCTTAAGTAGAAGTAGACTCAACTTTTTAAAAAAAACTTCTTCTTCTGCAACAATTTGAATATAAAATTATAAATGACGTTTATAATAGTGTTTAGTTTTGAATTAAAATTTTAATAAAATGTTAAAAAAAAATAATAATAATACAGTAAAAATGTTGTGGGCAAAATTTGCACACGTTTTTTTAATTGAAAATGTCTGTGGTTCGAAAAAATGTGTTGATTTATTGTGAACACCATGTAAAAATATTGCTGCCATTGTGAACGAAGCTTACTGCCTGTTCAACGATTTCGAACGTTAACGTTCGCATAGAAAATATCATTTAAAACAAAAACAAATTTTAAAATTTTGTTGCTGTTTTAAATGTAATTTTCTATGCGAACGTTAACGTTCGAAATCGATGAACTGGCAGTTAATATAACAAAATTTGTAGAAAATACAATTATTAAAAATTTTATTATATAATTAAAAAAATTAAATACGAAAATTTCCTTTGTTTTTTATATACATTCTATGTATATATAATAAAAAAAACTGGAATTAAAATCAAGAATTAAAAGTTGGACGATTTTGTATTCGAATAATTAAAAAATTTCACGATATTTTGTAGAAGAACAGTCTAGCAACTGGCCTAAAACAAAGTTCTTTGTCATTGCATTAAAGCATAAATTCGGCGGAGTAAGAACTTGCCAAAAATAAATTGAAAAAAGTGCATTTTGCTTGGAAGAAAAGGAATAAAATTTGAAAAAATATTGCTGTAAATTATACTTAACTTTTACATACTTTATTTATTGTTTTATTTTAATTTTGTTTTAATTATAAAGAAAAATGTGGCTAATGTATGCTTCATTAAAATTTGTGCCAAGTTTTGTTACTGTCAAACGTTGTTAAACGACAAAAGTGTAATCTATCAATAAAAGTTTATTATGTGTTAATAATGAAAGCCTTCAAAGTATATGCGACAAGGCAAGATCTTGGTCTCTAATGACACACGGTGTATATAAGAAATGATGGCAAAATTGGTACAATTGTACATATTTTGGTACTATTTAAACTTGAAAAGTACAATGGTACACCAATAGCTAATTTAGTACAATTAAGGATAGATTACAGATGGCAACTGAACTTCAGTTGTGTCGCCAGCAGAGAAATCAGGCAACGCCGCTGATGTTAAAATATAAAATAAGAAAACAAATTTTTAAATTTTAACACCAGCGGCGTTGCCAAATTTCGCTGCTACCAACACAACTTCAGTTTAGTTGCCATCCGTAATCAACCCATTAGTAATTTCATATGGCAACTCATAATTTCAGTCATATTTGCAAAATTTTAAGAACAAAATCCTACAATTAATCTTTAAAAGGGTTTAGTAAATTTTGTCCAGAAAATGTAATCAATGGAAAAACTAAAAGTATAGTACCACTATTAGTAAAAATGTTTCCAAAAGAATGCCGAATTTTAATAACACAAATTTGCAATTTAGATATCTTGCCGACAATGAAATATTAAAATGTGACAAAGATTTAAGTATCAGTGACTTCTGGGCAACCGTTTCGGAAATAAAAAATGAGGCAAATGAATTAATGTTTCCAGAAATCTCGAAAATTGTGAGCTGAATATTATAAATTCCACATTCATCTGCATATGTGGAGAAAATTTTTTCTTGCCAAAATATTATCAAAATCAAAGAGAGAAATAGACTAAGAACCGCAACTTTTTGCAGCTTAACAAAAACTAGACAAAACTGAACATGGCATAGTTCTGAGTGAATAAGAATCTGTACAGGGGAGCTTTTTGGTACTTTTTCGTTCTATAACTGGTGCTTTTTTTAATTTTCGTTAATATTGGACCTAGCAACATAAAATTAAACATGTAAAGTCCTGAGTGGTCGAGAATTTATAAGACGGCACTTTTTGGCACTTTTTTGTTGTTCAACTAGTACTTTTTTAATTTCCTTTAGTATTGGACCTAGAAACATAAAATTAAACTTGGAAGGTACTGAGTGAATGAAAATCTGTAAGATGGATCTGTTTGGTACTTTTTTGTTCTTTTTTGAATTTGTATTAATACCGAACCTAGAAATACAAAATACAATATGCAAAGTTTAGAGTGATTAAAAAACTATACGAGGATACTTTTTGGTACTTTTCTGTTTTTCAATTGGTATTTTCTGATTTGTTTATATTATTGAACTTATAAAACTAAATTAAACATTTACGGACTTGAGTGAAGGAGAACATATGGACCGGAGATTGGTCCCTTGCCAAATTGTTCCACTAAGACGAAAAAAAAAACAAATGCCCAAAACATGTTAATTCATATATACTTATATTTATGTTTTATTCATATTTCCAAAAAAAAATTATGGCCGAATTCCGAACACTGGGCAAACGCAACCGTATATTAATTTAATAAGGTTTTGGGAACTCTAATACAGGTATATTATTATATGAACTAAAACTGGACTATAATTGAACTAGAACTGAACTAGTTAAACTTAACTGGAACTAAGCTAAACTTATGCCCCTATTGCGGTTCTCCACTTTTGTACAAGTTTGGTTGTCTTTGGTAAATTTGCATTCTCAACTCGACTGGCAGTTGGCTTTTCAGTTGTGTATCTGTTTTTATCGTGGTATTGCCGTTTTCAACTTTGTAAAAAATTGGTCGACAGAAACGTTATAAATACACAACTGTTTATTAGTAGTTGAGTTGTTTTCAGTTTCAGTTGACTTTCATTTTTAAAAGCAAAAAAAAAATAACAATGGAAAACCCGTAAGTAGAAAGATTTGTTATACTGTATATTAGAATTTCACAGCATTTAATGCATTCGTAGATCTTTGAAAATAACAACTAAAGCACAATTTGAGAGGCTTGTTAATCTAATGGAAAAAACCCAGAGATTGCACGTGGAAAACCAAAATTTGGTATGACCAAAAATCAGTGTAAAGATATATGGGACTTTAGCACATAACTTTAATAGAGGAGGAATAGCCACTACGCGAACAGGTGTTTTGTTAATCCAGCAAATAATAAAACGCTTCCTTGTTTAGTCGGAAATAACTTTTAAATCTACAAATTTAAAATTATTATTTAGTTACGTTAGTTCGTAGGGTTCAAGAGGGTTGGAATCATCAGGAATTTTTCTTCTTATACGAAGCACATCTGTACAAGAGTTTTAATTTTCATCATCATAAAATAAATCGACACTAATATCCTTTGTAAATACTTTTTATTCAACACAACAATTAAAAATACTTTTAGTTTAAAAAATTATTTAATTTTATAAAATTTTCACTTGTCAAACGTTATATTTAAAGTTGACAAATCGATATTTTAAGTTGGCAACTTTATAGCAAACTCAACTAAAAACCGTTGGGTATCACAATACCTAAAATGAGTTTGGTTGTGCATAAGTTGGGTTGACTCTCACACGACCAAACTGAGTTGAGTGGAGAACCGCAATAGGGGCCTTAAACTAAACTAGAACTAAACTACGACTAAAATAGAACTAACTATGTTCTTACTACTCGTAGCACCAAACTAACTGCCTGGGCCACAATGTCGACCAGAACATTTCTTTCGTATATTTTTATTGAAAACAAAAACAAATTTTAATTTTTTATTATTGTTTTTCATATACATATACAAAAGAAATGTGTCGACAAGAACATAGTAAATCTAAATTAAGTATTTGTGCTAAAATATATCTAAGTAGATCTGAACTCGGACTAACCTATGCTTTACTAACTCACTTTCAAGCTAGCATTTGATTTAGTTAATTTAAACTTTAAAACATACCGACAAATTTTCTCTCAACTTTACTCACTACACCATCATCCTTCCCTTTTACTATTTCCTTTTCTAAGCGGTTTGACATGAAAAGATTTTTATTATCTTTAAGCCGAAAAACTTTCATATTAGCTACATTTACTTTGCCTTAAAACCAATATATTTAAGAAATCTATAAAGAAAAAATCCTTTGAACAAAGTCGCTATGTTTATTCGTCTTAAATAATCTAAAACTTTATCAGTTTGAAAGGCATTTTCTGGTAAATGACTTTAACTTTAATATATTTGGACAAGCATCTGTCTGTTAAACAATAAATAAAAACTAGTGACTTATAATGACACTACCTTATTTTTATTTCAGTGTTTTTTATTATTATAATTTTTTTCCTTCGAACAATTTTCTGTTTTTTTTTTTTAATCAACTCTAGTGGACAACACAACTGCAGAGAAATATCGGACAGAAAAAATTAAATAAAATACTTATACAACTACAATAAATTTAGCTTCAAATAAATGAATGTGAATGAATAGAGTTGTTTTGAGAACTGGTGTTAAATAAGGAAGTATTTACAAGAATGGATTACAGAATTTGGATTTCTTTTGGAAAACTAGTTTTCAAGAAAACCAATTTTCAAAATATTTTGCTTTTTAGTTTTTATTTTTTAAAAATAAAAAAACACTGCATTATTTTTTTTTATAATTTAAAGAATACATTCCTTTAAATCTATTATGTGAAAAGTTTATGTATGCGATAATATTGCAACAATAAAGACCACAATAAAAACCACAAAACAAAAAAGAGATCGCAAAAAATATGCCGCTCTTAACGATGATGCTGATACAAACTGTCATCAGAATTCATTTAAAGTTTCATTCCTTTGTCGTATTGTCGTTGTAGTCGTCGTATTTTTAAGATAAACATTTAATGACAGCATAAGCTGAAGTCAAGTAATTTTTTTTTTCAATTCTTTAAGCCAATAAAAGAAAAATAAACCGAAATATTACTTAAGACAACTGAAATATTTTATGATTTTTTTGAATATTTATTTAGCGTTTGAAAAAGTTTATTAAAAACGTTAACTAGGGTTTGCAATACTGAAATCGCGAATATCGAAGCCAACGAAATTCGAGCCTTTTTTAAATTCGAAATGTCGGTATTGCAAACTCTTAGTTTTGTCCATAAAATCGCTATAAAATGTTTTGTGTAGAAATTGCGTCCTTTTTGGTAGCAAATATAACACAAATTATCATAATCTGGTAAACATTTAAAAATTACATAATTGTAACTAATAATACTATTGAATATTATCTTCATGTACCTTTACGAGATATACAATCAACAAGGTTGGTTTCAAAATTTAAAATGACCTAAGAAATGTGTATCAGTCAAAAGAAGAATTATCACCATCAAGTAATTAAAGTACCCAACAGAGAGAATTCGGTGAAACAGTTAGGGGATTCACAAAAAAGTTATATTTGAGGTATTCATAAGGTATTGTATCAAGTCATATTGTCATAATTTCCTAATATTTTACTATAGTTTAAAAAAATTCTTGTTATGTTTTAAGCATAATAGTTCTAAGACTTTTTATAATTTTTTTCGTCTTAACTACGAAGTATAAATCTAAGCGAAAAGACCAACACTATTTAGTGGAGCCGGAGATAATATTTACCAACCGTTGCCATTGATATATTATGTATGTATGCAATATGCTTTAAATTATTCACAATTTTGCAATTTGAAATTTAATACATATATATAACAGATCAAAATTAAAAATCCAAACATTTTAAACGAGAAAATTTTGTTTGTATACTTAAGCTGACTGGCCGCCACCGAACGTTTTTGCACTAGCAGCCGTCCGAAAAATTACACGATTTAGTGACCCCGTCAACAGCTGGTTTTGTTTGTGTTTTTATATTCTACCAATTTTATTTTGTCTGCATGTGCGAAGGAAACATTTTTTTTATTTCAATTAAAATTGTAGGTAAAATTTTATCTACTTTATTAATAAATCGAATTAGATTAAAAAAATTTTTATTTAAGCCAAACCGTAAACGTTTGCTGACCAATCCTACCAATTGTTTTTTCGCTTGTTTTTGATATTCTGCCATCAAATAGTTATTATTATTTTAGTATTGTGGTTATTTTATTGACATGTTTATGGTTATTAATCCAAATTTTTAATATTTTATTTAGGTTAAAGTTCATTAAATTTAATTTTCATTAAATTATTTTTATGAAGAAGGGAATTTTACAACATGGAATGAATTAAAATTTATTGATAATTTTTTCATTCTTGACTGTGCTGGGATTTGAACCCAGGTTTTCACGGACAGGTTGCCCATACTAGTTTCGATTGTGACCACACAATCTCTTCAGAGGGGTTTGCCGTATAGCCCTCACCGCCATTGACGACGGATGACGTCATTAGTCAAACATCAATCTTTAAACCAAATGGTATTTTACCTTGGTAGATCGAAATTTGCTTTGAATGAATGATTACCTATTTTAATTGATTCACATGTTCTTCCTAACTTCTGTTTTTCGTACTTTTTCTATCTAAAGTACATTTTTTGTTTTTCATGTTTTTGTCTTTCTTTTTTCTTGTTGACCTTTTTCACCACAACTTGAAGGACAAATGTAAACATATAGCTCGTGCATTAGCTGTTAACAATAATTAGTATTGTGGTTATTTTATTGAACTGTTAATGGTTTTTAATCCAAATTTCGGTATTTTAATCAGGCTTAAGTTCATTATATTTAATTTTCATTAAATTATTTTTATGAAGAAAGGAATTTTACAACATGAAATTAGTTAAAATTTATTGATAATTTTTCATTTCTTGGGAATTGAACCCAGGTTTTCACGGACATGTTGCCCAGACATGTTTCAATTGTAACCGCACAATCTTCTCAAAGGGGTTTGCCGTCTTAACAGTTACCACCATCGAAGGCAGCTGCCAGTCAATAGCCAAACATCAATCCTTAAACCAAATTGGTAGATCGAAATTTGTTTTTTGAATGATTAGCTAGTTTAATTAATTTACATGTTCATCCTTACTTCCGTCTTCATAAAAATAATTTAATGAAAGTTAAATTTAATGAACTTTAGCCTGAATAAAATATTAAAAATGTGGAGTATTATTTTATTTTTTTATCAGCTGATTCAAATTTGAAATAGCACACTCAATTATGGCGGGTTGCACACAGTAGTCATATTGTTTCGTGTTATTATTTTAAGACATATGACTTTATGACTATCTTGTGAATTTCCCAAGTGTAATTTATTATTTTCGATACCGAAAATAATTATTATTAACTTAACGAACATTCATGAAATGTTTTATTTTGAGATATATATAAAACTGGCTGTTAAGCCGGACCCTGCCAGGCAGGAATAGCCTCGCGTGCCCCCCATGGACCGAAAATGACTTCATTACGATCTTCCGCAGAGAAAGTACTTTCAGTATGCCAAATTTCAGCAGATGGCTTCAGAAAGTTGCGGAAAGAGAATAGGACATACATACAAACACCGACGTACTAAGAAATTATATATTATATAGATCGTTTAAATATAATATAATAAATATCTCTTTGAATGAATACCAAAATATTACAAAATCCAAATCCCACTATCCCAATACCGCCCTGGCATTGCAAGCCCTATTTTTTAACAACAAAAAGAGATTTTCTCGTCAGCAATTTCAGGCAATTTCATTTATTTGTTTTATTTATTTCACAAGTTTTTGTTTTTTTTTTTTTTTTTAATATTTGTGTGAAAAACAAACAATAAAATCACAAGACTTTAGGAGATACAGGAACAAAAATACTAACGGACGGACAGACTACATAAAACCCAACATGTTAAATATTTATATTGTCATAGATTTTATTTGTTAAACATTTTGTTTGTATTTTTAACTTGGATTTTTTCAACTTTATATTTTGTTAATTAAGCAGAGGAGTTTTTGTTTATTTACTTGTATTTACCTTTCAGATGATATTGATGATGATGACGAGAAAACAACTACGACCAGAAAAACAAAAATAAATGAACACCAAATGTTTAAAAACTTATGAAAAAATGTTAATGTCATATAAAAAAAGCCAGCTTGAACCTTTAATATTAACAAAAGAAAAAAAGTTTTTCAAAACAAAACAATATCTATTTTTAAAAAGTTTGTTTAATTTAACGTTATGGGTGATGTGTGAGAATGTGGTTAAATATTTTAAATGCATCAAGATTCTTAAGAGCCCATAACTCTAATCGGCGGAGACGTGCATACAAATTTGTGAATCACAGTAATTTAGTAATTTTAAAAAGATTTAAATTCTTATAAGGATTTTATATACTTCAAATATTTTTATATATTTTTAACCCTAGGATTACCGTCTTGGTCTGACCAGACCAAATTTGTGTTTTGCTTGCAATATTTTTCGAATATAACAAAAAATCGAAAAAACAGGGACGTGAATTCTATAACTGATATGTGCCGAATCGAATGAAACTAATTTGAATTCGATTGGAGTAAGCTAGCGGGCTGAAATTCGATTTTTATGTAAAAGTTTTTAAAATAACCCTTTTGGTCTGGCTAGAGCAAAATTTTTTTTGCTTGCAATATCTTTCAAATAGGACAACATATAACAAAAACGTGAATTCTATAAATGATATGTTCTGAATCTAATAATTTAAGTTTGAATCAATTCAGAAAACTACTGCCCACTATGCGCTTAGTTCAATTTAACTACAATAACCAAACGCAAAACTCGTTTCTTCTGTGGTAGATGCGAAAAAGCAACTTGAGAAACTAAAGACTAAATTTTCGATGACTTGCATGTAGAATAAAATAATGAAAAATTAAAATTATATAATAAATGCGTATAATCTAATATAATAAGCATACGTTCAATAGAAATTTATTTTATTTAGTTTTTATTTAATTGGGGTTTTTTTAGCTATTCTAATTGTGGTCTGGCCAGACCAAGAGGAGAACTTAGTGATAAAGAGTTACCGATAATCCTAGAGTTAAACAAAACACAGATAAACCAAAATAATACGTGTATGCGGAAGAACAAAAATAAATGGAATAGAATGTATAATTTTTAAATTGCTAGTTTGATGGATAAGAGTAAAATAATCTATAGAATATGCAACTATAATTAAAAAGACGATGATGCCAAATCTCTTTGAGAATTGATTTACTAATGAAAGCCAGAAGCAGTTGTACCGAGTTCAGATTGCAAAGACCAACAACACAAAGATCTAAGATTCATAAAAATCCAAAATAAGAAGTTTGCAGTTTAAGCGGATCAATTCTGGGGACAAATTACGGAATTCGATATCGATGGAAATTTTCATTTAAATTGTTTTGTAATTTCGATTGATATCGATGCCGTAATTTGGCCCCTGGTTCTGTGAAGCAGTGAATTGAAAACTTTTTTTAGATTTTTATTATAACGGGTGGTTAAATTTCATGGGCCGATGTTGAATGTGAACCACACCTAAACGTCAAGTTTTTTCTGCACACAATCGAGAAACGCTTTAAAGTTATTCAGGCTTATTATGAAAATGGGCGTTTACAGCAAAATGCATATCGTGAAAATCATCTTCAGTGATGAGGCACACTTTCACCTCAGTGGATTCGTCAATAAGCAGAATTGCCGCATTTGGGAGGATAATTAAAACTGTTATGCAAAAAATTAAGAAACTGAGAAATATCAAATTACATGTTACTTTACTGTTTAGAATTATTTTAGTGGAAAAACGTTTCATATTCAAAAGCGCGATGTCAGTTACGTTTTTTCACTACGCGTTATTCCACGATTCACAACAGAAATTGTATACTTAAAACGCTTTTCCACATTATATCCCCTGGAGCGATTTCTGGTGGAGCGCTATAATTTATTTTTTTATTTTTTATGCATTTCTGCCAATTGTCAATATTTTACTTTCATTGTTTTTTCTATTACGCATAACAGTTACTTGCGACAATTTCGTTTGTATCGTTTTGTTGTAACTTACAACCGTAGATTACATAGATATGAAATTCCCTTAAAATTGGAAAAAATATATTTACCTCTTCACACATATAGGAAATGTGTTAATTCAACACACTTGTAAAAGTTCACCTAAATTTTTTGAAAATATTTTGTAAACAATAAACAAATAAAAAACAAATTTTTAAAAAATTTTTTTTTTTTGTGTTTCTTTTCAATTCTTTAAAAGAAATTTAGCTTTTTTTACATTTTATTGCATTTAAAACAATGTCTAAAGTTTTTTTCCTTACTATCCTTGACGCTGGTTCCTTATCATATTAAACCTAAAATTACCTCCTGAACCGGCCTAACGATGTCGGCTCATCCGGCTGGCTGTATTCCTTTGCACGCAAATAACTGTGCACAATTTTATAGATAATTTGATTAGAAATTATTAAATTTTCATAAAGACGAATAGCAGGAATCGGCCTTCATAAAGCCCCTATACAAATTTCTTTCCAGAATAGAGTCTTCCATGGTTTACATATATGAAACCATCTTATAATGCTGGTATTTCGATTGAACTTGGCCCAGAAATATTTTATTCCAACCTTAATCATTCAACCAAATTTTATTTGAACCGGACTATATGTTACTACAGCTACCATAAAAATACCGTCCCCCTTAACCTTATCAATATTGGTATTGATATGCAATTTGGTGACGATAACTTCAATGTCATGACATGAAGGTCCAGAATTTACCACAGGTCCCATACAAACGCCTTCCAAAAAATCTTATTCAGATGTAGATATCTAGATAATATTCGGCACAGAAGAACTTGTATAACTTGTATAAGTACATAAATCTTAAACTAATAACATAATTTTGTTTGGCGCGTTAATGATTGCACATTAGTCCCAAATAGGGTACACTCTCGAAAATTTGTTTTTGGTGTAGGGTATTATATAGTGGGGCTTTCTCACTATCATTATAGGATAACATATTCCCAGAAAACGGTAAAGCTTGATGTGATATTAATAATAACATTTAGTTATGTAAACCCATTCTAAAATATATATTGCTACAAAATGTTGCAAAAGTTTTATAGCAGCAATTGGAATGAAACACATTTTTCATAATAAAAACGAGAATCAGAAAATAAGTTTTTGGAAAAAAATAATGCAAAAATCCTTATGAAAACTAAACTGAAAAATTATTTCACTTTAATTTATTGACCCCCAGATCTGTGTGTGTGCACTATGGTCATCTTGATCTTATCATTGGTTATTATCTACCAATCAATTAGGGTCCAGGAGCGCTAAACATCCTGGCCTCAGATCGATAGTTTCCGTATCCAAAATAAAAACAAAGCCATTTTAACGTGAGTACGCTGTTCATTCTCCATTCTACCTCTAGTCTATCTGTCCGCTCGACCTTCCGAACGAAGTGACTTTTACGTATGCTACGCTTTATTATTCATTTGCCTTTAATCATAGACCAAGCCTTGCTGAGGTTAAAGCAATAAGGTGGAATATGAACGGCACACTCAATCATGACCTTACAATAATCTCCGCGTGAGGTCTTGCGAATAGGGTAGATTTTAAAGCTCACATAAAAAATGCTTTAAAATATTTTACCAATTAAAGCATAAATCCAAAATAAAATCAGTTTTAATTAAAAATATAATTTAGTGAACTACACGTTTTATCAGGTGAATTAAACGTTTAATCAAGTGTATTAAATGTCCACAACTTATTTTCCTAATATAAACACAATTCATTTCATTAGTAGGCGGCATCCCCTGAGTGTTGGGCTCAAAGTAAACAAAAAAAATAAAACTGAACCGATTTTGATAAAACTGGAAATATAGCTTTTTTATTTTTTTAAACTAGGACCAATAGGGAGACATAGGGTGAATTACTGCCTCTCCAAAAATATCTAACCAGTTTTGATGAAATTTAAGTCATAGATAGATCAGTGTAAATAAAATACAAATGGTTTATATTTTTTTCAAAGCTGGGAATATGAAGGGACAGAAGTGCAATTCCTGCCTATCCGAAACTATCATATCGATTTTGATAAAATTTAAAGCATATATAGATCTGTATACATACAACTAAACACACAGGCTTTATGTTTTTTCAAACCTTGGACCAAAAGGAGACAGAAAAGCAATTTCTGCCTCTTCGACTTTAACAAACCGATTTTAAATTTATTTTTATAGTTGTAACGCCGCAGGCACGGCTAGTATCTTATAGAAGTTAAAGCTTTTATTTCTTTTGAAAGATTTAACTTTTATAAGAAACTTGCTCTTATAACGATATAGATGTACTCACCAGTAAACAAATTAATAGCAACAATTAAACGTATAATTCACTTGATTAAACGTTTAATTAACTTGATGATATCACTGGATTTTATTTTTAATTAATGCTTTAATTGGGGCAAAATTTTTTTCTGTATATAAGTTATTAACCTCTTTTTGGTACAACCTTTTCATCTTACTTTCAAACTTTATGTTTATAAATTATTTATTCGAAAGTTTATTCTCAAGGTCCTCATTTTACATTTTATTTTGTTTCAAATAGAAATTAAAATGATATTATCGTACTTTTATGTATAAAAAAAGCCCCGGTAGGGTAGCTGCTAGTGAGCTAGTCTATTAGTGCCGGGGTTGCGGGTTCAATTCCCGCCAGAGACTCTGGTCTCTTGCAGACAAGCGTAGAGCTTCGCAGGATAAGAATAGAAAAAAATATAAATCTTGTTCACAAATTTTCTCATTGGTTTCAAAAAAGCCCCAATTTTATTGATCACTTTGGCAAACAAATGTAGTTTCATTAATTGTTTGTTTTTGTTATATTATTTTTTTATTTTCTTATACAAATTACTATAATACCTTTTATTTCTTAATTTCCAAATACAAACCTAAATAATCCCCTTCAAAATATTCATATTATAAAAAAACTTTAGACTTAATTTACTTTTACCTCAATTATGCCCGCATGCCTCAGTAAGATTAAGTACTTTTTTGTAGGCTTACATTTTTATACCTCCCTGCCTACTCCTTTAACTTTATCATCAAAAAGTAAAAACCACCTTTAATTCATTTCTGGAATTACGTTCACAAAAAAAAAAAGTAAAACACAGAAAATTAATATTGCAAAAACATTTAATTTTGCAAATAGTTGTATATTTGCTTACGCAGATATGGATCATTTAAGTCAAGCCCCACACCACAAAACGTGGTGATCTTCATCATTATCAACAAAGACAGAGGCAGCAGCATCCACATATTTCCAACAAACAATGTGTTTTTGCTTGTATGCCTCCACAAAAATATTTAGATTTTTTTTTTTTTGAGGCAACAAAACATAATAAACTAAAACAAAAAATTAAAAAACCACCAAGTCATACCAAACGTAACAAAACAACAACACAACGAAAGTCACAAGGTAAAATTCTTTAATAAAACCATTCAACGTTTATATAAAACACCACAGATACGATCGAAAACTGTGGCAAAAAAAACTAAAAAGGATACTTGCCATGAATGTAAGGAAAATTGATCTACATGCTGCTATGAAAAACTACGACTGCCGAACAATATAATATTGCTACATGCAACGAATAATCTTTATGTTGTTTTTGTTGCTTGCTGCTGCTCCTACTCAAGTTGTTGTTGTTAGGTGATGTTTGTGCCTCTGGTGGTAGGCAGTAAATGTTGTATGAACGAATGTTTTTGTTGTTGTTCAATACAAGTTATTAAGCGTCAAACAACAGCAACAACAATAATACTTAATAACAAAAATGTTTAAGAAAAAACCTTTAACAAAAACAAAGAAAAAAAACTGTTGAGAAACAAGTGAGAAAATTATGGTTAAGTCATTGATAATATGAAAAACACTCTACAGAGTTTGAAAAATACGACAACTAAATTTAATAAACGGTTTAACTTTTTAACGAAAAAAGTCAAATGACGAAGTGAAAATAACAAAGCAAAAATAACAAACAACCACTATTCTTTATCGTGAAGGATCATATTTGCTTTCAACATGAAGGACGTAGATCCAAACCGATTTAAGTAAATTTTAAGAACTTTGGGTCCACGATTCCAAAATTAAGAAAAAAAAAATTTTTAATAATCAACTTGAATAGTTGGTGGAGAATGATAATGCCGAATAGATTCGCGAAAACACATTTCGCAATCAAAATTCTGTGGTTTTCATGGGTAACCGCGTATGTCCATTTTTTCGATTTTGAGATGTTTATGCCATATTGCTTAATTTTAAACGATCTTTACATGGTTCTTAAAATTTATGAAAAATTATGGACCAATTTCGATTTTTTTTCGTAATGATCAGTTTCAAAAAGTTCAAAACCTAGCTAATAGTTCGATCTAGAATGTTTATTCCGCTCTGCTGAAAATTTTGATTTTAAGACATACGCTGTTACCCATGAAAACCACAGAATTAGGGATTGCCTCTGCTTTAACGAGTCCACGTCAAGTAAGTTTAAATACCTGGACATGCGGGTATTCATGAAAATGAATTCCTCGACCAACTTTCCTCTAAAATAACTTTCACACTTTTTTTAAAATATTTGAAAGGTTTCGCTATGGGAGTGAAATTTTGTTTGACAACAATTTACGGGTATAGCAAATTGGTCTGTTAGGCAGGAAGTAAATAGTTTTACACCGCAACTTGCATAAAATTTTTTTAAGGTTTAAGTTCATCGTTATCAAGTACTTTATGCACAAATACGGGATGGATCAATCATATTGTCTTGTCTGGAGGATATAAACAGAATGTTATTAAACCTTTAATACACTAAACCAAAAAGTGTTCATAATATTAACGAACAACGTCTATTGAAATAATTTTCTATCGCTTAATGAGTTATTCGTTAATATAATGAAAAATAAAATGATTCAGATATTTCAATTTACGTACCATTCGTTGACTCAATGATAAAATAAATAATGTACAATTTGTTGCAATAATGAATGTTCTTAAAAATTAATAAATCTTTCATTTGGCAAAAGAAGAGTTCATTGGAATGATATATTTCATATGTCGCTTCAATTGAAATGTACGTAAAAGTTAATAAAATGTTCGTAAAATGACTTAATAAGTGTTTCATTAGGTACATTTATTAAGTCATTTTTATACAAAAGTGCGTGAATTTTATAATCTATTTGTTGTCCCGTGGAACTCGTACGTTAACATTAAGAAAGTCTTCGATAAGATAAAATTTACAATTGATTCGTTGGCTTAACGAATTAGTACGCTGAAGTCAAAAAAGTTTCGTGACGGCAACGTAATGTTTGTTTAGTAAAGTTGATTCTTAAAACAGTGTTAGTTTACCATCTTTTGGCGTTTCGTACTATACCTCTAGTCGAACTGGGTTTTTAAAGATATTATTTAAACAAAAAAGAAGTTCAGTGTAAAATTAAATTATAAAATTAATTAATTACAATTAGCACTTTCTCAAATTAAATAAAAGTGCAAAAGTACGTTTAATTAAATTAAGTAAAATGATTTGCTATCTGTATAAAATAAAATTAATTTCGGTGGATTTGTTGATTAAAAAAACATAGTTTAATTACGATCAGTACTTTAAGATGTATTGAAGATTTTTGTGGGCAAGTGTTTCAAAATTCCCCACTTTTATTTTTAATACTATAAATATTTACACATTAAATATAAGCATTCGATTAATTTCAGATTTTTATATTATTTTTGCAGATAGTCGAGATGCGACAATGCTCTGGGCTTTGCATGGTAACCTGATGCCTACAATGAAATTTGTGCGCAAAGACTTAAGTGGAAAAAACCAACTTCAAAATTTACAATTAAGAATTCACAGGAATCGTTTGTTTACGTTGCGGCATCAATTGGAGTGCAAATGAAAGCCCCAAATCGTGGCTTCAATTTGCAATAAACTCTGTAAAAGTTATAAATAAGCTATGTATAGTTTAATATAAATATCATCAGACATATACTACTCGTATAATAAATTTGCAAAGATTTTGTAAGCACATATACATTTCAATTATGAGTTTTTTAATTTTATAGGGAGTTAAAAAAGTGAATTGTGAGGGGGTGGGGCAGGAGTTGCGAGAGGAAAATTAAAAAAAAATTAATCATTGAGACAATGCACTGTGTTCGTTGAGTGAACAAATTTGAAAAAACAAAATTATTCGATTAATTAACGTAAAGGTTTACTAAAATAACAAAAAAATTCATTGGATTAAAATATTCTTTCAACAAATTATTAATTTACTTTAATTAATCTATATTTTAATAATAATATTGACGATCTTTGTAAGTAAATTTAATAAAAAAATTTCTTATATTAACGAACCGTTCATAAAATATAAAATCTTTTTAAGAAGGGTCATTCATTGTCACACCGAACAAATTCATTGGACGAAAATGAATAAATTTTTCGTTTGCTCAACGTAAATTTTCGTTGTCTCCACGTAACTTTTTGGTTCAGTGTACTAAGATGAACAAAAACTTTGAAATTATATTTCTTTATAAAATTTTGTAGTATTATTTTGAAACAAAACTCCTCCAACAACTTTGGCAAACAAATGTAGTTTCATTAATTGCTTGTTTTTGTTATATTATTATTTTATTTTCTTATAAAAATTACTATAATACCTTTTACCCAGGAAAAACTTTTTGAATTTTGGTAATAGGTCGCAGTTATTTCATACGTTACCTGGTAAGTAGTTGTCATTACAATTGTCATTATTCTGAAAACCTCAATAAGTACTTGCTAGTAATGACCTCAGTAAGTACTTTTCACTACTATTACTTCAGTTATGAATATTTGCTTACTAATAATCTGCTAAATAACTACTTATGAGTTGTCTTGTTTTCAGTACTGAATATTTACTTACTGGTAACTAGCTCCATAACTACTTACTAGGTCTAGTAACTAGCGCCAATTAAATAAAAACTAGTTAATTTTTGGCTTCTAGTAAGTACATTGTAAGTACTTACAATTCAACTTACTGGTAGTTAAATAATAACTAGATATTTTGTGACTTCTAGTAAGTGTATTGTAACTACTGAATTCGGTGGACAACTCAAACAAAAATAAGTAGTTATTCAGCCGAAAAATAAGTAGTGTTTATATTTCTCCAACATTACTTGCTAACTTACCAGGTAAGTAAAGTTTTTGCTGGGTATGTCTTAATTTCCAAATATAAAACTGAAAAATCCCCTTCAAAAAAAAAAACTTTAGACTTAATTTACTTTTACCTCAATTATGCCCGCATGCCTCAGTAAGATTAAGTACTTTTTTGTAGGCTTACATTTTTATACTTCCCTGCCAACCCCGTTAACTTTATCATCAAAAAAATAAAAACCACCTTTAATTCATTTCTGGAATTACGTTCACAAAAAAAAAGTAAAACACAGAAAATTAATATTGCAAAAACATTTAATTTTGCAAATAGTTGTATATTTGCTTACGCAGATATGGATCATTTAAGTCAAGCCCCACACCACAAAACGTGGCGATCTTCATCATTATCAATAAAGACAGAGGCAGCAGCATCCACATATTTCTTTATAAAATTTTGTAGTATTATTTTGAAACAAAACTCCTCCAACAAGAAGCTATAATCTTACTATGGTTGCCTCCAAATATGTTATGGTTAATAAAAACAACCATCACGCGTATCATGAATAAGAAATGAATACTTTTTCCCTCGAAATGTTGATTTTTCTCATATGTGTTTTAGAGAAAATGGAACAAATTTCGAAGGAAATTTTATAAACGATAGGAGGTGAGTATATTCTAACAATAGTATGTTTGTTTTTGAACCCTAAAATGTTGCTCTTGGAAGAAAGGAAAATGTTAATTTAAGCACATACAATTATTCCTGGTGAACAAGTTATTGTTCGAAGGTAACCATATAATATAATATAATATGGTTGTGGCTTCTTGATGGTGGACTAATATAACCATACCATAGTTGCCGGTGACAATGATATTGTTTAAACAATGATGGCATGTTGAAAAATGTTTCGTTCAAATATAGTTTTATTGTCGGTGACCATGTAGAAACATCTGTTTTCTCTCCGTGTAGGTCTTATATACATAAAGTACGATGTTGGTAATTGAATCGCATAAATATACCGCTGGTGGAAATGAAAAAAAGGTGCCCTCCCTTACTTTGAATTTCGTATATTTAAAGCAGTAGTATATTTATGTTGTTGAAGGCGAAGTAGTACCATTAAATTTTTACTAAATTTTAAAATATTTTTTAAATTTTATTCCACACTCTAGGGAATTATTTCTTTTTTAAAATTATTTTATGATTTTAAAACATTTTTTTATGTGTCTGAAGCTTCAATGTTAAACAAAGGTTGGTTTGAGCAAGAAGTATGTGAAATATTGAAGGAATAGGACTATTGCAAGAAAGCTTTATGAATTGAAATTTGACTTAAAAAGAGAAGCACATTCGAAAAGATTATAAAAATTAAAAATTTTTTTATAATTTTTCATTCTTTTTACCATTTTTTTTTCTAATTGCCTTTTGTTCATCACATGTACGAATATACCTCTTTACTACCCACTGTAGGGTATAGCATTCATAATGAAGCATAAGAAAAGAATAAAACATTAAGAGAATATAAGCGCACGTTTTTTTATGAAATATTACCCTGAGGGCGGTACAATTTCGATGCATTTACAACATTCAGGGTGTCGGTAATTATAGGGAGTTTATGTCTGCGATTTCATTATTATACCTTTTTTTTTTTTGGAGCAGTTGTAGTTGTTGTTGTTGGCTATTGATTGCTGAATTAAGTTGAAAACCAGACAGACATTGACAAATGGACTTTCAGACGGACAAACAAGTTGGATACCACGAAAAAAAACGAAACGTATTATAACAAAAAACCAACCAAAGATAATAAAGATCGAACATATTTTGATATTCTGCTTCTTCATTCGACAATGGTGTCTAAAAAGTTTAATTTTGAGAAGAGATAAAAACAACATCTTAAAAAAAACGCTTAGTAATCTTGAAAGATGGAAAATTCAGACAAGTATAAAATCTTCTTCATGTATAAAATCTTCTTTAAGTTTTCATTTGTTTCTTTTTGATTAAAATAAAAAAAACTAGGTGTGTTGTACTTTTTTTTAAGTATAATTACGGAATTTCAATTGTATTATGTTTTAAAAAACCCTTAAGAAACTAAAACCAATTCGATTTGATAAAAAAGGGTTTTTAAATTAAACTTAAAAAAATCATCATATGGCTATATTAACGCAGATAATTATTGTTTTTAACTTAAAGCATTTAAAAATAATTGTTCTTCATCATTTACATAATTCATAACCTTTGCACAACTTTTTTTTAGTTAAAATAAATTTCAATAATTTTTGCATTTTTTTTTTAATTTAAAAATTCAATAAATTTAATACTCTCCCTTCTTTTTGATGTGACTGTCATTAAATAAAAATGCATTAATTCATTTATTTTTCAGATCTTTCGTTTAAATTTCAATTAATTTCACATCTTCACATTATTAGTTGATTCATACGAATAATTTGCCTTAATTACCAGTCAGACAAAAATACTTTTAAAAACATCGAGGTGGCGTTAAAAGATAAACGTCTGATAGTGTCGGAAATACTTAACAACCACAAAAGGTAATGTTATCTTTAATCTTCAAAAAATACCTTTTTCTGGACTTTTCAGATTCTGCCATTTTGGTACAAGGATTTTGGCAAATCTTACAAATTTAAAATGAAACGTTAAACGAATTGAAAAAATTAAATTTATGTTTTTCAATTTAAGATTGTGCATTAAAAAAGGCATTTTAGAATGCAAACCTTTTTCTTCACTTAAAAAAGATTGTAAGGTTTAATAATGTACAGGGTAAGATAAAATATGCACAACAAATTTTAAAATGTGCATGCAAATATTCCATAAAAATATGCACGCGAAAAAACATAAACTAATAATTTTTTTTTTAATTAGTTTTATTTAAAAAAATGTTTATTAAAAATTATAATCATATGTTTTTTTAAAGTTTTAAAATCGAAATGTTCGATCATCTTGGATTGTTGCACAAAAACGTAGAATATATTGAAAATATACGTTCAACATCAATTCGATGTTAATAGGGCATACTGAAATAATATTAGCCCACATGGAGAGAGTGTTGTCAATCAATATATTTATCGGTTTTACTTTTACTAAAATATATGTGTTTTTTAAACTTGTTCAACGTTTAAAGACCAACGTTTCTATTAAAAACTTTGAAAAATGTTTTCTTTCACGTCTTTTATAACGGCTACACTTTCATGTCAAACGCACCATACGAGCACTAAAGTCTTTCTTAGTTTCTCTATCATTTATAAATAAATCACTATAAAAACAACAGATCTTCAGTTATTCAGTAACCGTTTATTTTAGAGAACCCGATATAATTTTTTTTAGTTCTTGTAAAAATTTCGATATAAGGAAATCCATATGAAAGTAAACGACAAACATATTTTTTTATTTCTTAATTGCAACAGATTGACTCAAAAACTATTTTTTTGTTAAAAACAGCGGCTGTCAATGTGCGCAATATGTACATTGATGGTTTTTTGGGATAAACTTAAGACATATGCATAAGCATATTTTTTATGCAAATAGCATGAAAAACTTGCCTTGATCATACGTTACGAAAACTCACCAAAACAATATTAAAGGTTCGCATTGGGTAGATCTATTATATTTCGGGTAAGAATTTGAAAAAAAACCGGTTTGTATGTGTTCTTGAAGTAAATAACAGAGTGCTAGTCGCAAATAGTAAAGCTGGGCACCCTACTGGTAAAACTAATTCGAGTAAGCTGAATTCAATGAATTTTTCGTAGTTAGCGCTCGTATTCGCGTTTAAAATTAAAATCAATACTAAAGTACCATTAAACGACATTTTTTTTTAATTTTGGGAGCAGTGTTAAATTTAAATCAATTACTCTTTTTAATAAAATGTTTCGTTATTTTTTTTACTTGATTTTGAAATTATTATTTTTTAAAAGATTGTGTTCGTTGTGCTTAATTCCCTTTATTTTATAATTGATAAAACAAAATCTTTTAATAAATAATTGTGTTCCCAAAAAAAACTTTGATAATATTATTATTTTTTCTTAACTCTATTGTTTGTTTCTTAAGCCCTATTTAATACATACATATACATATAAAATAACTTAACATTGTAGTTTTTATTTGCAGAAAAAATATTTTTGCGAAATTGTTTTATTGATATTGACTTTGCAATTAAGTCAAAACAAAAAAGTTTTCGAAAAAAAATTTGCATAAAAAAATTACAGCTTCTTTACAATTTTTAGTCACAAATACGAGCGCTTACTTGAAATTCAGCGTTAGGTTAGGTTAAGAAGAGCTATGCGCCCAAGGGAACAACTATTTTTGGAGACCAATGCGGTCCATTATGAAATTCAGCGTACTCGAATAAGACTTTTTAGTAGCTTGTTACAATTTGTGACTAACGCAGTGTATTCAATGGAGTTAGTGTGGGTTCACACTATGAAACTTTTATTTCAGAAATTCTAAGGTTATTGATGAGAGGGGTGAGAATAATGACATGTTCCCTTCTCCTCTTAGCAATAAACTCAAACTTTCTGAAAGAAAACTTTCATAGTGTATACCCAGACTTAAGAAAAGAAAAAAATAACGAAACATTTTATTTAACAGAGTTTTATTGATTTAAATTTAACAATGATCAGAAATGTATACAAAATATAGTTTTATGGTACATTAGTATTGACATTTTCAAACGCGTATAAGAGCGCTTACTTTGGGAAATGACTTGCACTATTTAATTTAATATTTTAAGGTGTTACAATCATCAGCACAAATGCATAAAAAATTGTCCACAATTGCGGTAAGGGAATAAATACTTAAATTACGGGTATATTTACAACAAAAGTAAAAAAATATATAAATTACACTATTAATTATTTATTAATGACGTGCTAAACTCCCAATTTGTATTTATAATAAAAACACTGAAATTTATTGTTGTGGGAAAGGTAGTTACTATGCGCATTTCGCTGGTTGCTTAGGCCAGCTCGTCAGGAAACTTTTTCCAAAGACTTTAGAAAAGCTAAAAATATTATTCAAATACGACCATAAAGTGAATAAGAATTTTAAACACTCAGGTCTTAATTGTAACAATATCAAAACTTTAACAAAGCCACAACCATAAACAGTGAATTTATATTTTCTTACATTCCCCTACAATTGGCTGTCTTTTTTCAATTCGAATTGTAGTTGTTAAAATAACCGGTTTATTTTAGCAAAATAACCGGTTTATTCGATATTTGAAATATGGAAATTTTAAAATAGCAAGCTTAGCAGCACTAAAAAAACGGTAAAAACAGGTCTAATAATAACCGTTTGATCTCCCTAGTTGACTAGAGGTTTTTTTTTTTGCGGAATTCACGCTTCGGAATTTCCAGGGAAACAAAATTGTATTCAATTTCCGAAATTTTTTTAACAAATAGAATCTGGGAATTATTTCTTAAAATACTTTATTATATTCAAAATTTTTTTATTTTTTCGAATTTATTCTATGAGCTAAATTTCAGTTATGTATTTTATAAAGCTTTTTGTAATAGTTCTATTCCTTAAATTTTTTAAGTTAAAGTTAAAAAAAAATTTTAAAAAAATTCTTTATTTCATTTATAGATTCCGACAAAAGTAATTAGCCGATATTTAACAAATATTTGTGGTTGATATTGAATACTTTGTGACTTAAAAATATTATGACTTAAAAATATCGAGGAAAAGAAACATGTTAAAATTCATAATTAGCAAGTAAAAGGGGAGTTTAAGGCTTCCGTTCAACAAAAATGGAAAAAACATAATTTTCGGTTTCAAAATCCCATATGATCATTTTCAAAAACATTAACACTAATTGAACAATTTCTTTCGTTTCACTTATATCTTAAATATTTCTATTTAGGTTACACTTTATATATACACATATAAAATATAAAAATATAAATGCTAAGAATAATGGAAGCTTTTGAATATCTTTGAATTACTTTACACTTGCAAAACGAATATTTTTACTTGTTCGAGAGTCCGATTACTTCAAACACAAATTGATCTTTTAAAAAAACGAAACATAGATATTATGATATTCCAAATATTTGTAGGTTTTTTCAATATTCAAAAGCAGTTTTCTGAGCATATTATTTTATGAGGAATATTATTTTATTTATTGTGAATTAATTTTATTTATCTTAAATATCACTAGCAGTTGTTTTTAGATTTAAATATAATATAATCCTAAAAATGTCTCCTTTTAATCTTCATTAAAACCAACATAATCCAAACCGTTGCTTTTATACAAAGAAATCTCGAATTGAAATGTCTATTGAAAAGTTAAATATTTGTTTTTTTTTTTATTTCTCATTAAAACTACTCGTATACTTCAACAAATTTGAACACACATGTACGAATGCAAATATAATTTTTTTTATCCATTGTTTAAAACTTTTCTATGGACCATGAAATTCAGGTAGCCACCCATTTCTATTCAATAGTTGACACTTAAATCGCATAAATCCATGACTGAAAAGGAAACTGGCAAATTATGTAGTTTGCAAAAATTTCTTTTCATTTCATGTTGGTTATTAACAAGCTCGCTCTTCTTTACATTAATTTTGTTCATGTTCGATCTCTTTTGTTCTTTAGAATTTTAAAGTACCCTTGTACTTGAAAACAACTCACTTGAGCGTAGTATTTTAGTAATAAGAGTACAAAATTTTTAATAAAGTTCTGCTTCATTGAGTTTTTAGTTTATTTTTAACAATGAATAAAGAAGCGTGATTTTTAATAATGCCGCCTTTCTTAGAATGTTAGATGTTTTGTTGTTTATAACGAACAATACAATTTGAGAACAGGGTATTTAAAGTAGACTCTTAAGAGCTGAATATAATAAAATAAACAGAATTTTGAAACTAATTATATGCATGATTTGATATTGAAAATTGTTTTTTTTTTGTTTGTTTAGGACTTATTAGTTATTTTGCTATTAGTCTGGCATCATGGTGTTAAGTAGCAGTTTCCGTTAAATCATGACTTTTTTTTAATTTATAAAGAGATGTAAAACTTGTATTTAGAAAAGTTCTTAAACTACTCGCTTAATCTTTAAATTAAATGAAATTAATGAAAATTAAAAAATACGTTTTATACCCACTATAGTTTCCGATCTCATATAGTTTAAAAATCCTCCTTCTACCAAAATAATGTTTAATATGCATAAGCCAACTTTTTTGTCGACATCATCCTAATGAATGAAGTTATAAGTCCATTTAATAAACATTAAAACTGAATTTGTAGTGAAAAGCAAAACTTCAAGTCTTTCTCTAATTTTTATGTGAATGAATCGACTTAATTTTTGTTAACTTTATATAATGTTAGTTGGTTTTCTGAGAAGACATTAATTAAATAATATTGAAAACACCAGCCTCAAATACAGCGTGAGAAATATTTAGTAGGACTTCCTAATTCAGTATTTACAATGATACGAGTACTTTAAACGGCTCAACTGGCTGCCATGCTGGACTTGTGAGCTAACTAATCTATCAGGGAGATTTGCAGGTTCTATTTCCGCCAGAGACTCTGGTCTGCTGCACTATAACAGGCTGAAGGTTTTTGTTAATATTACTCGGTAAGTTAAGTAAGAATAAAGTTTGTAATTGTATTTGTAACATTTGATAATAGAAGTGAGTATTTTTTTCTGTTTACAAGTTATTTTTATTATATTTAATATATAAAGCACAAGTAAGAATGAATAGTCGGTCAAGCGCGACCATATGATACCCTACTCCACAATATGTAAAAACACATTTCGAGAGTGTGCCTTATTTGGGACCCATGGGTAATCATGGACCCGGCTGAACAAAATTGTGTTATGCGGTTAATTAATATTCATGTGAAAGTTCTGTGTGCCGAATATTATTAAGATATCTCCATCTATATGAGATTGGTTTTAAGTGAGTTAAGGAAGGCGATTTATATTTGGCCCATGGTTAATTTACCTGTTGTCATGACATAAAAGCTATAGTAAAAGTAATTGCCGTTAATTTTAATGTCAGTAACAACATTTATAAAGAAGTTATGGCATTAAAAGCTATTTTCGGGAGTAATATTTGTATGGGGCCGATTACAATAAAATTTGGTAAGATGATTTATATTGCAATAAAATAAGTTTGGACCATATTTAATCTAAATACCAACGTAATATGATGGATTATGGGCACAAAGATTATCGGGTATGTTCCATAAATCTAAATGAAGTGGATCTAACTAGGCATTTACACATGAAAGTAGTTTCTTGAAAGTCGTAATACACTCACACTTTTCCACTAACACATTTACATCCATAGTATATAACTAGTATGCCGACTGGTGAGAACGTTCTCTTTTTTTTATAACTCTCATCACACATATAGGTTCTGTGTGAATTCAACACACTTAAGAACAACAAAAACAAAACAAAATTTGAAATTTTTTAATTTAAAAGTTTTCACAATATAACACTTCATGTTAAATTTTATGACTTAAACACATAATTAATAATTTTTTTCAATACATTTTGCTAATTTGCTTTTACAAAATGTTTTTATTTTTCACAAACTAAAAATTTTTAAATAAATTTTTTTGACACTAAATTTTTTCTGTTGTTAATATTATTAAAGCCAGCAGAGTAGCATTTTGTGGTATAAAAAAATATTTGAAATCATTAACTATTTATATATTATCCGATATTGCAGAATAAAAATTTAGCAAACATGGCTTTTAAAAGTTTATAAATGCAGCCAGCATTCAATAAATTTTCAATTTTTATTTGGAAAAAAAAATTGTTGCCACATTTTATACGATTTTATGCAACTATGTTCAGTGATGGAAATAGTTTTATACACCAATACATTTGAAAAAAATCTTACTAATACAAACATAAAAATGTACCACTGACAGTTGAATTATGTACCTGTCAAAGAGTCGGCATACTAGTTTACATCTTTCTACTTTCAGTCCAGCTTTCAATAAAAATTTCAAGAAAGCGATTTCATGAAAGTAAATGACATTAACTAAAGCAGTGTTGCCAATTGAAATTGTTTTTTTCGTATATATAAAGAATTTTAATATATATTCAGTTTTTTATTTGACCTTATTTAATTTAATAAATGTTTATATTTATTCAAGCTCTAGGTCCTTTTAATATTTATTTTTTATTCTCAATATTTCGCTAACCTTTGTTTAGCATCGTCAGGAAATTAAATATAATTAAAAAATTTTTTATAATTAAAAATTTAATAAATATAAACATTTATTGAATTTTAATATATTTTTTTAATTAAATATTAAGAACACGATGATTCTAAGTAAAATTTATAAATATCATAAGAACTAATAAAAATAAATATTATTTTAAACGAATGCCTGAAGTTCGGCGTGAATAATTGGCTCGGTAACTCTGAAACTTGAAATAAGCAAAACAATAAAAGAAGAAGAAGAGACATTTTTGATAGAAGTTTACCTTTTGACGACATTTTGAAAATGAAATTTCACTTTCATGTAAATTTTCATGAAAGTTTATTAATTTCCTGTGAAATTTGTGCTTATAATACGTATACGGAATTTTCATGAAAATACTTTCATGTGTAAATGCAGCGTAAAATCCAACAGATTTTGTTAACGAGCCTGTAAAAAAAGTTCATAAAAAAAATTGCTTTAAATATACTTCATACTTTGAGTACCGATTACCTTTACAAGAACACCTCTTAAAACCAGGAATAGCTATAGTAAGTTTGTAAATAATTGCGATCAAAATCTCGTTCGTTTTCAAATCCACATCATTTCGATTTCTGGAACATGCCCGTATATTCCGGAAAGAAGATTGTATGGGGGCTATGTGAAATAACGTACCGATTCTCATAATTTTCAATGGGATTGGTCCTTATAATAATAATTAGATCATATCTTCCAAATTTCATTAAATTATCTCCAAAATTGCGATCAGTACTTTTTGCACAAAGTTTACATCGACAGCCAGCCAGCCGGACGAACGACGGACATCATTAGATCGATTCAAAAAGTTATTCTAAGTCGGTCGGTTTACTAACAGGTGGTTCTAGGACCATTATTTTAAGGTTTTTCAAAAATCAGTACAAACGCATATTTCCCTATCTTCTATTGTGATGTGGGTGGCTCAACAATATGTGGACACGAAATTTAGAAGAGCAAGTTTATTGTTTTGCGCGTTCTTCTTAAAATTTTTTTTCGGTAGAGAGCGTAAGTAATAGTGAAGAGGTTTAAGTAAATATTTCCCCAATATCGCTAGTTCCAGGTCTTCGTTTTCTAATTAATTTTCTTGAGCCTTTTAAAATACTTCCGAAACGCAATTTTTTCATATTAAAAAAGTAAATAAAAAACTCCCTCAACTATTTCAAATTTTTTTTCAAAACTGTTGATTGTCAGATATTGAATCTTGAGAAAAAGTAATTATTTTTTAAACAAAAATATTTCACTTGTTAATAAAAAATCCGCCTTAGACGTTTAAACGAAGTTGGTAAGGCCAACACTGCCAAAAGCGCGAATGAGATTGTGCTAGGAAATTAAACAAGTCTTTGGAGAACTTTTACTGAATATATAGCGTAGAGCTGTCTCTATAGTGGAATTGATAAGTCGAATTTTGGAAATATTAGTAGCATCAATTTCGAGCTGGTAAAAATAAAATAATCTACACACTATGTTCGAGCGCTTTTTATAATAAATGAATACAAATAAATCTGAAATATTATGGAATTTATTTATGCAAGATTTGTGTTAAACGAAGAAAAATTATAAAATACAGATGAAAAATTTAACTAAAAAAATTTAAAACTAAAATTTCTTTGGGGTACTCGATGAAATAGTGGACCGAATTTTATCATTTGTGCTGCAGAGGATTTCTTAATAATAATAAAAATAAAGTCCTTATTTATAAAAATAAAACAGATTAATAAAGAGTTTATGAAACGAACTTTCATACAAAATCCGTTTCATAAACCATTTATTAACCTGTTTTATTTTTTATAAATAAGGCCGTAAGTCTTTGTGCTAAATTTTGATGCTTTAGCTCATCATTTATGGGTATTTAATTGCAATAAGTCGTATACTGGTGGAAGTTTTCTATGAGGGTTAGGTGATAAAATAAACCGACTTGGACCATTTTTATTGATGAGCGAATCTGCCATCCAAAAATCATTTATAATAAACTGCATCTCGCTAAGTAGTTTACTGCGTCATTTATCGTGTTTTCAACAGAAGGATAGACATGAGTAGATCGTCTTAGAATTTCTTAAGGATCTAGATAATATATATATCCTCAAAGGGTCTCGAATTATTATTTCGATGTTTTACAATACATATTTTTGGTGTATAAAAACTAAAATTCAATGCAATTATTTTCAAACAATATTTGTGTTTATTCCTAAAATTAACTCGTGTTGTATTCTGTAACCACAAAACAAACTTGACAACACTTCTTGGTGCATAACGGTATTTCCTATGAAATGTCAATTTTCTGACAAGATGTTTTGATCACTCTCAAAACGCACTACACTGAACTCAAAATATTAAATATCAAATGCTTTGTTTTGTCGCATTCGTTATATTCTTTAAGTAACTTAATTCATTGTAAAAATACTAAATTGAAAAATAAAACTAGAAATTGTACTAAAACGAGTAAATGCAAAAAGGCTTTTCTATAAACATATAAAGATTATATTAAGCCACATAAGAAGCTTTAACTTACCGTTTGTAGTTTTTATTTATTCATTATTTTTTTTGAACATGTTTCCTTTTTTGTTTTGCGCTCACAAGTTGTAGAAATTGTTGTTTGTAAATTTCATTACATCTCTGCTTCTATTTGAATTCTTTGCCAACCAGCCAACGCTTTGAAGTCGTTTCAGGTGACAAGTTGTAAATACAATTGTAATTGTAACTTTGTACAATAATTTAAAGCAAAAAGACAAAAGTAGTAAATATAACAAAGTGTTTATTACTAGGGCTTCTTAAGAATACTAGTTACAATAGAGAATGGGCGAGCATGTGGCGTCGTGAACATCGTCCTCCTCATCGTCAAACACTTTGTTTGATAACTCTGGGGTGGTGGTTGGTTGGTTGGCTGGCTGCCTGACTGACTGGTTTGTTGGTTTGAATATCGACTGGAAAAATGAAAAGAAGAAAAATACACACATTAGACATGTAAAACAAAGGTATTGAATTTCATTGTAGAAACATGTATGTAATTCTTTTATTTTCAAACGTCTGCCTTTTACTTATTCTTTAGACTTTTAAGACTGCCTGAATGTATACCAGCCTGCTGCACTTCTTTAATATTATTTAACAATTTTCTTAAGAATAAATAAACAACTAAAAATCTAAGTTAAATGAAATGCTTCAACGCCATCCAAGTATTTAATTTGCCTTGTTTTTAGGCTTTAGGCCACATAACTAATTAATAGTTTTAAATTAAGCTTAACTTTTGCTGTTGATAACCATAAAGAACAACAGCAAGAAGAAGCAACAAAAAATGTTTAATGTCTTCAAAAGATTAAGCGCATTAAACTTTTACCCATTTGACTTGTCGCTTTTATTTTTCCTACTTCAGAGCAGTGTTGCCAGTGTTGCCCAACACGCCATAAATATTTGTCCATAAACTAATTTCTACAATTGTTGTACATACAAATTTAAATAAAAATACAAGTTTTATGGCCAATTTCACCAAGTTCAGTTAAAAATAACTATAACTTTAACTTCCAGTTAACAATACATTTTTTATAGCTATAAATAATAGTAAATTATAACTGAACTTGGTAAATTTGGCATGTCATTCAATAAACTTTATTATTTTCCAAGGATTTTTAGAAAATTCAAAATATAGTTTAAAAAATGTTTGCTTGCACAGAAATAATGTTAGTCAATGACACAAAATTTAGGGTTTAAACGCTGTAAAAACAACAACTAAATCTTTATTCGAGAATTTTAGGGTATAAAAAATTTTATTTGAAAAAAGTACCTACAGCTTAAAAGATTATAAAAAGCCATTCGAATTTCTGCACTGATGTTTTGGAAAAGAATAAACCCATATGTAGGGATTTTAACCCTGCTACTGGCATCACAGCTTCACAGCAGTGTTGGGAATTACAAAAAAAAAAAAAAAAAAAACGCGGTGAAATAATAAATGTTCACTTCATATTGAATGCATGGTTGAATTTACTTAAGATAACACATGTCATTTAAAATTTTTTTCACTTACGTTTATTTTTTTTGTTTCTTTTGAAAAAGAGATAATAAACTGATCATGTATTGGTTTTTGAAGTAGACAGGATCTGGGTGAGACTTAACATATTTTTAAAATTAATATAAACCTAAAAATCAAAAAATAATTGTATTGCATGCGAAATGCAAAAAATGAATGGAAAATCTAAAAACTTAAATGATAACAAGAAAAGAAAAATGTGTGCCGATTTTCGAACTTTACACTTAACAAAATTAAAGTCATAATTCGTTTCGCAGAGATATTTATATTTATTGGCAGAAAAAAATGTGGTTGAGGTGAGGGCAACGCTGCGTTTCATACCGCAATTTCAAAACAAATCGCAACTGTGCAGAATTTTGTAGTGCGATATGTCCCAAAGTGCACTAAAAAAGTTATCGATGCGTACAAAGTACAAATTTTTGGCAATGACTGCAAAGTATTTTTATGTTTTTAAACTCAGCCAATCATACTATGGTAAAAGTAAAATTATGATATGCCCATGTATATGGTTCTTATTATTATCGTTCATATTCTGACAATCGCACGATTTGAAATCGCAAAACGTCAGATTTTTTTATGGGTTCTGAAACTCCTGCGTTTTGCTTGCGATCTGCCATAACTTCTTAAAAATATACTGGCTCCCTTGAGTACACTTTTGCAATTCTAAGACGCCAAACTTCTTTCAATTGCGATTTACAAAACACGAATTATGTGATTTCGAGTCAGAATCGCAATTGCAATTCTTTAGAGCATACATGTATATTATTTTCTAAAATAATAGTAATTGTCTATTTATAATAATTTTCTATAAATCGTCATCTTAAAGACCTAATAACCTATCTGCAAAAATTTAAAAATTGAGTTTTTTTATCATAACGCATATGTGTGCAAAATTTTGAACATGTAATATTACAAATGACCAAGTGATTACCAAATTACAAAATAACCTATCAGCAAGTGTACACTTTTCTGAAATCAAATAACCTAAGTAACTACTTATTTCATTTACTTTTTTTGAAACGAAGTTACATTTGATTTATTATTCTTTGTGTTTTATTAAATTTTATTTATTGTAAGAAGTGAAAAGAAAATAAAAAAGCACCAAAATGTGTTCCATAAATGAAAATAGTTTTGAGGAAAACGTGAAAGTTCTAAAAAAATTCAACAAAAAAGAAGAAAGAAATCGTATGAACGGTGAGGGATATGAAAGTTTTTTAAAAGGCAAAATCGTTTACAGAAAGCCAAGAGAAATGAAACCTGGGTGCATGTCAAAATGTTGTGAAAGGGCTTCGAATAGACATTTTTCTATTTTTTCCGAAAATTTACGTGAGGAAATACTTGAACGTTTTTGGCAGATGTCAGTAGTATTGAAGTTTTCGCTAAAAAGGGAACTTGTGTAGAAAATTCCCGACGCACAAGCTCCAAAGCATTTTTTTTTTTAATTATAAAACAATGCGCTATCAAGTGTGCCATAACTTTGCTTCCAGCAGACTGTCATTACTTTTATGACAACATACCTTTTAAGCAATTTTTTGTAGTATTTTTCATTTATTATTCAATGAAATATTTTTTTTTTTTTTAATTTTGTAAGATAACTTTTTATTTAATCATTAACATTACAATAAATTAAAATTAATTTCTATATAAAAACCCTTATCAACTGTTTTTAAAAATCTTTATCCATAGAATTTAAATTTCGACAGTTTTTGTAGCTAGAGGACGGTTACGCACTAAAAAAAGAAAAAAAATAAATCCATCAAAAATCACGATAACAGTTTAATTTTGTTGCATAGTGTAATGTAAACAAACATTTACTGCCCGTTTGCCGATATCGAACGTTAACGTTCGCATAGAAAATTACATTTAAACCAAAAACAATATTTGAAATTTTGTTTTTGTTTTAAATGTTATTTACTATGCGAACGTTAAAGTTCGATATCGGCGAACGGGCAGTTAGTACTTTTTTTTGCTTAAACCAGTAAAAGAAACTATAACAGTTATTATTTAATGTATTTAGTATTCATATGTATAAAGAAATTGTTATTTATTCATACTAATTAGTACTGCTGATAGGTTATTTGGTTTCAGATGTTTACAATTCCAAATAACCTAAGTGACATACCATAAGCTGTGATTAGAAAAACTAAATTTTCTTAACCGATATATATTTCTGGTTTCATTTTAATTAAAATATGTAATTTGCGTTTCAATATTCTAAATAGTTCCAATTTTATATTGTTTTTCCCTCTCCTGTAAACTTTTGAAAACTGCAGATAGGTTATTTCGTCTTTAAGGTGACGAAATACAAAGTCGTGTACAACCATGTCATAAACAAAATAACTTTACTAAGATTAATTAAGATCATGCTAATGAACTTTTAACATTCAAATAATTGATTTTTTGCAAAGTTTAAAACAAACATGCTTCCTCTGGATCCATAGCTAGCAACTGGTTTAAAAGCTATAAATTTAAGAGATTCGCGTTAAAGATGATGCAGGTCCGGAATGGTTTCAGTGTCTTAAGTTAGAGGCATCGCTCAATGATTGTAGTTTTAACTTATACGTATAGCATACATACATTTAAGTTTGTTTTATAGCCATTTTAGAGAACATATTTTTTATTTTTTTGTGTTACCAGGTGTTGTGTTTTTTTGACCTTTTAGGCAGTTGGATAGAGGGCCAAGAAAAAAACATCGAAATTGTATGTAAAAAGAATTTTTTAAACATTCAAAAAATTACTTTCTTGAAGAAGTTTATAGCAAATATTCTTTTTCAACAACCACTTGGAGCCAACTGATTAAAACACTTTAAAAATTAAGAGATTCGTGATGACGATGAAACACATCAGAAAAGATCAGAGGGTTTTGAGGGTTTAAAACTTGAGGCATTTCTCAAATACACAAATTTATTCTCTTTTAAAAGCAAGAAAATTTGGTGCAATATGAACCGAATCCGAAATTTTTAATCGGATTTTTGACAGAAGTTAAAAAAGTGGAAGTCGAAGCACAATTCGGCATTTGAGCCGAACGAACAGAAATTTAACGATACCGTATCGGACAATCGAAGCTGGCTTGTGGTAGTATCGGCAGATCAAAACATTCAAAAACCTTAATTAACTGTTTTTTTCGCAATACGGATTCTTTTTAAAATGATGAATATAACAGGGATGGAAAGTTTGGATTTTTTAAGGATATCGAATATATACCAAAAGAGTACTTTTTGGAAAATTAAATTATTACATTTTTGTTTGTCTATTTACTGTAATCTTCACGAACCGATGTCTAAGACGCAGAATCCGATGACCAAATACTATAAGCAATATTAAGCTACTTCGGATTACAAGCCAACAACTAATCCAATACGACATCTTGAGAAGAAAGTTCGGATGAATGGGCCATACGTTGAGATACAATAACGAGATTGCAAAGACAACACTGCCGTACAGCACCTAATGCCTCGTCATAGTGGTCGCTCAAAGACGTCCTGGAGCACTGCAAATTGATGACAGAATGTTTTCTTTTAAGTCAACATCTTTGCCTGAAAATTCCAGCATTTAAGTAAAAGACTGAATAGTCTTAACAATTTTCGTAACAATTTTAAGCCGTTTTTCAGAAACGGCACTTAAGGGTTTTTATGATAAACAGGTAATCGTACAGTTCTGCAAATCATCCATAGCGAAAATTCTCGCTGTACCATCTTATTGGGCTAGTTCAAGGAGGCTCTAATTCCATTCGTGTTTTTTAACACTTTCAAGTTTTGCCGATGAATGTTGCGCCATTACAAGAATTCACCTGCCGAACTAGCAAATTGTTTATAGACTCAGAAGTACTATATATTATGCCGTTCTCTAACGCCTGTTAAATGCCTGGAATATATTACATTCACCGGAAGCAGTCATAGACGGCTTAGAAAAATAGTATTGTAAAATAAAATTTCTTCATAAAATTTTTGGAGACTGGGTTAAAGCTAGGAAATGTAAATTCCTTATATACTCAGATGGGCCGAAAGGGATTTTCGACAAACATTTGCACATCTTAAGAACTTTTATCACTAAACCTTAAACCATTCGATTCTCATTTGAGATACAACTGGCAAGTAGTTTTTTGATTGTTTAGCTCTCCAATCAGACTATTTGGGCTGATAAATGGAGCCAAAAGATTTCAAATTTTATGTTGTTGTGCTATTTTTTTTAAAGACAATTAAAATAATTGCACGAATTATTAGTATTCATATATTAATATTAAAAGAATACTTATTGTATACCCAACGTTCCAAAGCAAACCGACTAAACTCAAGTCCAATTTAACAGGTTCAGATTGCTAGTTCCACTTTGACTCCACAAGTTATTTAACCAAGATTAATAATTTATTTTATAAACGAGATTATTAAATGTAACTTAATTAAGCGTATTGCCCAGTGCTTTAAAAAAATGTTAAAACTTAGCAAGTAAAAAATCCATCAATATTTTTAAAACGACTACATAAATTAATTTAAAATGTATTACAAGATATTCATGATTGAATAAATTTAATAATGCCAACCTATAATTTATAGTTGGTTTTACAAGTGTACACAAATACATATACATACAAAAATCGACTTCATGCATATTTGAGTAATGCTCCATTTAAAACAAATTTAAGCTAATGAACCCTTTTACTTTAAATAATCTCATTTTCAGTGTGTTATCAATTGCATAGGACGGACTGAGAGCAGAAAACAGACAAACTTAAAAAAAATACTGAAGAAAAAAGTGGCAGTCAGTATCTTCAAACCTCAAACAATAAAAGCCGACTATAAAAATAAACCTGACAACCAAGAGAGCAAAGCAACCAACCAACCAACATTCGAAGCAGCGAACTACAACAGCAGAATATCCAAACAAACAGACAAATCTATTGATATGGACAGTGGCTAAACTGAACCAAAAACTCACCTAACAGCTGCTGTTCTGATGATCCGCAAAAATAAAACAACCTCTGTGTGCACAAAGTACTTGTTTATATCCTCCATCGTTTTTATAAGTTTGCTAGTGTCCGACCGAACGCACTTTTTCAGACCGAACCTGAACTTCGGAATATATTGCAAAGTTCGGCCAACCCCAACCCCAAATTAAAACCAAAACTTTTCGTCATTAAATCAGGACAACTGTACTTTTTTAATTTATTTATTTAAAACCAAATAAAATTTCAGGAATTCATAACATTTACACTTTCATAAAGATGCAAAATTAAAAGATATATTGCAATTTAAAATAATAAAAAAAATATAAAGAAAAGTTTAATATAAACGCAGAAAAAAACATGATACTATACAAGACACATTTAATAAAGTATACGCACTAGAAAAGCCTATGCTGCCTCTTTCATTATTATGTTATTTTATCTGTCTTCAATACGTGAAATTCATATACTTAACTACATACAAAAATGGACAGCTACCATCCTAGTGCTCCTACCTTGTGTAAATGTACCTTGGTACTATGGTACATGAGTTAAATATAGAATACATATTAGTACCCAAATTTCATATTTTAATATTGAAATTTTCAGCATATATGCCATATGGGTAATTTCATGTCAAATCGACACGATTTGAATGAAATTTGGTTAGAAGGTTTCTTACATCCTATAAGGAAACTATATTAACGAAAAAAAAAAATTTTTTAAAGTTTTGAAGTTATTCAAAATGTCATAATTTCGCCGAATTAGCCGAATGTGTTGAGTTTACTTTTTCAATATCTCCAAAACTACTTTACACACGAAGATGATTTGTATGTCATTTTAAAGAGAGTATTTGGGGCTACATACAGTATGTAATGTCTGCAAAATATTAAATTTTAAAAATGGACTAATTCAAAAACCTAATTTTTTTTTGGCTGTTTTTTTTTTTAATATAAAACCTCAAACTGTTCTTTACAAATCCTGAAACTTTGTAGGAGGTGTTTTTTTCGCAACCTGTAAAAAAAATAGTCCTAAAATAAACTTTTATATTGTAATCTTGAGCAATAAGTATTTATTAAATCTGAATTGTGTGATATTAGCTGTTAGAAAAAAAGTAACGACATTAAAAAGTTTATTTTGTTTATTTATTGCATTTTTTTGTTGGAGCTCAATGTGGGCATTTTCAAAGAAAAGTGCACTTTTTGTCACGTTACGTCTCCAAGAAATAAAATGATTTTTTTTTAGAGTATACTGTTTGTAGCCCCAAGTATTCTCTTTAAAATGACATACAAATCATCTTCGTGTGTGAAGCAGTTTTTGAGATGTTGAAAAAATAAACCCAACAATTCGACGAAATTATGACATTTTGAATATCACATAACTTTTGAAAAAAAAATTTTTTAATTTTTTTCGTTAATATATGTTCCTTATAGGTTGAAAGGAATCTTCTCACCAAATTTAATTCAAATCGAAATGGGTCGGGTCCCACTCTTGGTCGATTTGACTTGGAATTACCCATACAGATAATATCTTCGATCTGAATAAAGTTACCCTCCAGCACTAACTAACTGTTTACTACCAACGCTGGTTGGTGGTGCTGTAAGATTCTTTCTGGTAACAATCTTATGATTTATTAATGGACTGAGTTTCATTATTGAAATGTAAATATATTTATATTAGACCTTGTATGGAGCCGAAAAAGGTGTTTTTGTTACCCCTCTGAAAATAAAGCTTGATATGTTTTATGATGATTCCCAAAATATTTTGGTCCTAGCGTTGACCATCCGTGAGCTGGACCATTTTTTAAAGGTATTTTTCAGTTTTTCGAATTTTTTTTGTACTTTGCTCTAAGACGACATAAATAAAATTTGGTATCATCGAAAAGAGTTTTTGAAGCAGCATTCAATGGTATATAAAACTTGACCACTTGCGACCTACTAATTGAGATATTTAACTTAAAACATATTTTCAAATTCAATCTGTTTGAAGATAATGTTAATGAATTTTTTTGTAATTATTCACAAAAAAGCGAAAATCGCGATATATTTTATCTTTTTTCATATATAGGCAATATGGGTATCAAATTTTTTCATTGGTCCAGCCACGGATGGTCAACGCTAGAACCAAAATATTTTGGGAATCATCATAAAACATATCAAGCTTTATTTTCAGTGGGGTAACAAAATCACTTTTTTTTTTGAGTCGCTCTAATGTATATATATATCTGTATTTCGAGGACTTAAAGGTTCAGTCAAATACATTTTGATTTCTTTTCCAACAACATTTTCGTCCTGTGTTTCTTGGGCTTCTACATGTGGTGCTTTCGTGTTATTTTCATATATGTACATATATGAAAATAGCTACGTAATTTCATGTTACGTTCGGTAAAAATTTCAACAAACACCAAACTTTGGCCAAACATAATTTTTTGCTGAACTCCGTAACCGCACCAGAACGTTCGGTCGGACACTAATGTTTGCCAAAGTTGCTCATGAAAATCTACTAAATGTATTGTGAAGGATGTTCATGATGATGACGACTAACGTGATGACGATGAAAAGTGGAAAGAATCAACAAAAAAAAAACAAAAAATTATTCAAATTCATTTCGACACATTAAGACACAAAGTCCCCATAAATGATGAACTATAGTAATATAATGGTACCCATAAGGTTAAACACAGTGAATGAAATATAAAAAAAAAGTATAAAGAAACACCACTTCCAACAATATTAGGGAACAGCAATAACATTTACAAAAAAAAAAAAAGTTAATAAATAAATACAGAGAGCAAGAAATTCCGGTGCATAAATGCACAGTTCCTTTCAGGCAGAGAGTCTGAAATCGTTGTTGGATTGAGTCAATTATTTTGAAATTTATTGCGGATTTGGTTTCACATCAATCGCTTATCAGTGAAGAGATCTATAAACCATTTTACGAATATTAGTATTGTGGTTATTTTATTGAACTGTTAAATGGATTTTAATCCAAATTTAGATATTTTTAATTAGGCTTAAGTTCATTGAATTTAATTTTCATTAAATTATTTTTATGAAGACAGGAATTTTACAACATGAAATCAATTAAAATTTTATTGATAATTTTTCATTCTTGACTGCGCTGAGATTTAAACCTAGGCTTTTACGAATATTATAAGACGGGGTAAAAACAATACTACTGTGCTGATCATCTGGCTTAACTTTGCCAATAGGTCTGGTTCTGGAGCAATTCGAATCTGAGCTACAGCTGACGAGCATTTCCGTGGTATCAAAATAAAGTGGTTTCTGTCAAGAACTGTAGTTTTAACCATCACTCCGGTTTACAGGTTTACCTTTTTGTCTATCCCGAGAGTTTTACACCAAAAGAAAGTGAATGAGTTAAAGATAATCGTGTTACCATGACGGCGTATGCAATTTGTATGTCTCAAGCTCGATATCTTTTAAATTTTATTGCTTACGATTAGGAAGTAAAATTCAGTCATCACATTATTTCTCAATGGTCTCACTTATAACCAGTTTACAAGCACTGATTTCTGTTATACCAGATAAGAGTCTAGTCAGCCGTGATCTTATGCAGATCTGTAGATTTTTTTAACAATTTAACAAGTATAAAATCAATTAATTTTTAAAGCCTTCATAATGTTCATGCACTACAAGGTATTGGCTTTGTCTATATATGTGACAGCGCATAGAGAAAGGGACCAGTAAGGTAAAGGAAACAGTAAAAACCAACTACACAAAACAAGAGGTAGGGACGACCTACGCGCGTTTTCAAGGTTGACCAACACGTTCCAGACGTCATGAGATGTGTCGCTTTCAAATGAGACCAATACCAACACGCTCAGTGATGATACACCAAAGATACACGTATTTAAATCTTTAAAATGGCTCTCCTGAACAAAATCCTTAGGTCCCTTTCTATTCTGCGCGTCACATATATATACCGAAAACCCAAACTTATACGCACAAACTTCGGGAAACAGGATTTTTTTTTTATTTTATGAAAACATTTATTAAGTTAAAGCTTCAAATCCTCTTAGGCATACGTTAATGTTGCGTACACGTAAAAGTTGCTGTCGATTTCAAATTTTGGTAGTTACTAAAAATACGTTAAAAAGAAAAGACAAAGTTTGTCAGAACTTATAATTAATTAATTTTAACTTTTATTATTCGTGCGTTACGTATAAAAATTAAAAAAAAATCGTGTAAGCCGATGGAATGTTCGTTTTATCAATAAATGGTAACGCAAACCGAACAGCTGATCCCCAACCAGGGTTGCCGAACTTGGTCTTTTCCGACCAAATTGGTCGGTTATTTTTCGTTTGGTCGGACGGTAGGCAAAAACTAATTTTGGTCGGTTTAAGAAAATGTAATATATTTATTTTAACAAATTGAGAACGCCGGACGCAAATAAGACCAATGCAAATCTTATATGCGAATAACAAAATTAAAAAATTCCATAAATAATTCTGTGCCACCCTTTAAGATATTTGGTGTTTCTTTTACAGGTAGACTTCTTTACAGGGAGATGTTGAAAGAATTATAGAACAGTGCGATGTTCCCTACAAGAACAGTGACAGTCATTTGACCCATACTATGACGATATATTTTTTACTTTGTCTGCAAATTATTAGGATGTTTTGGAGCTCAGCTTATGTATATATTTGAAAAATTTTAAAAACTTAAGTTAACACTATGGGTTTTTTTTAATGTATTTTGCACATGTTCACTGAATAAATCTAGTTTATAAGCGTTATTAAATGAATTTTTATAGAATATTCTTGTTGCTTTTTGTTTTAATTATTAATTACATATTACAAAAAACTGATAATAGCTTTATTCAATAAAAATTATACTTTATAGCAAAAACACATGTATGTATATAAATATCGTAATATAAAATCCAAAAGTTTCTTATCGCTCCTGAGATTTTTTTAAAAATTATGATAGGCCCTTTTCAATTTATATGACGATATATTTGATTTTAAATATTTGAAAAATTCGGTCGGTTTCAAAGGATTATGGTAGGTTTTGCAGACAATCGGATAAACTTTTTTTAAACGGCAACCCTGTCCCCAACATATATGTTTACATAGAGACCTATCGCAATCATCGAAAGTCCTTACAATAATCGGTTGTTTAGATGTTAAATACTACAGATGCCTAATACCCAAGAAAAAAAATCCTCTCCTACTCTTACAACTTAATTTGGAAAACTTAAGGGATCTTAATTCGTAAATAATTATAAGTTCTATCAAAATGCATAAGTAAAAGCTCAGTTGTAAAGAAAATTAGAAGCTATAAAACAAAAATGCATGACATTATTCTTAAATTTAATTAAAATGATATCAAAACACCCAACGTCATTTTTGCGTAAGAGTAAAGGCCCAACCATAACATGCATAACACAGTACAACATTTTTCAGTTAATTGATTGCCAACTCAATTCTGTGAACTGTATGTGAAATTAGACCCAAAAAGAAGAATTTCTGCATCATTCGTTTTGTCTTCTTACCTGCGATTTGAAGTTAGTATCGATTTGAAGTTAGTACTATCGTATAGGGGAATTTATCACGTTTTAGGCCCTGTTGTTTGACATAGCTCGACAACCACTAGCTCAATTTAGTTGAAATAAATTTTAAAAAATTAAGAATTACAATTCCCTTAATCTGTTCATATATTGTTTTCCTATACAAGTAACACTTTTGAAGTTAAGTTGACTTAAGCGGCCTCATGCATATTATGGTTGGGCCTTAAGTTTTCAATCATAAGCTTGATAACGGAAACAGAACAGCTGATCCGCAACGTATATGTGTACGTAAGAGCAATAATGCGTAAAGTCTTCAGTGATCATCGAAAGTCCTCACAAAAATCGGTTATTTGTATGTAAAATATCACAGATTCCTAATTTAGAAAATCCTTCATAACCTTTTACTTTCCTCCTCTTACAACATAAATTGAAAAAATAGTACCCTAACATTTTTTTAACAGTAAACGCAATACAGCAAGAATATGTATAATTCTAGAGTTATTTATAAGCATAACCACAATTTTGTATGAAAAGCTCCATCCATATGTTAGAATTAAGTTCTATCGGTCAGAATTAAGTTTCTTAAAAATGTGTTATTTTATAGTTTGGGCACCTTTTTTTCTTTCAGAGTCCCTGACTCTAAAAAAAACTTCACAACACCAAAATGTAGACAGCGAGGAGAATAGTATAGAATGTTTTGGTTGCATACATGGATATTCCTGGAACTGACAATGAGTGCGCCTACGTGTGTAGCAAATGGAAGGACAGACATTTAAACATATAGGCCGTTTTTTCACTTCGTATATGTATACTTCTTAAATTTTTTATTTCATCTTTTTTATTGTTCTTTCTAGCAAGCCGGCAAATTACAGTGTTGCACATGTTAAGCTAATGGAGCCTCCAAATCATCCATAGCCCTGCAAAATACGGACAGACATACATACATACAGCAACAGCAGCAGAACCTTGAGTTGCATAAAATAATTTTTAAGGCAGCTGTGTGCAGTGGAGTAAAAGACTCTCGCTTTACTTATGCTCTGCGGTTGTTGTGGCTGTTGCCTTAGCAATTCCTTTGAAAAATTATATAGTTTAACTTATGGATTTGTCAGTTATAGACAGACTCAATTCATAAAAATTCGATTCACTAGGCTTAAGTAACTTTAGCTTATTTATATTATAATTTTATTTTTTTTACTTTTTAAACGTCTCTTTCTATGTAGATCTTTCTTCAATGTGCTTGCCACACACAAGTACATGAAGACATATTTTGTGGCAATGGATTATAGTGGTGCACTGTAGTCACGTGCATGCGTTTATTATTTTGCTATAAATTGAGTATTAAAGTTTAATTTAGGCTATTTTGCTGTCTAACCTAAGGGTGCAGATTTGTTGAATGCCTAACCAAGTTGTATTGTATATACGACAAATAAGTCTAAATAATGCCGATATATACGAGGAACATGTTGATTTCATTTATGAGCTGTTTTCACAACACAAGTGATTGGACGTGTAGTATAACACAGTACAACACATGATTTGCCAACTCAATTCTGTGAACTGTATGTGAAATTAGACCCAAAAAGAAGAATTTCTGCATCATTCGTTTTGTCTTCTTACCTGCGATTTGAAGTTAGTATCGATTTGAAGTTAGTACTATCGTATAGGGGAATTTATCACGTTTTAGGCCCTGTTGTTTGACATAGCTCGACAACCACTAGCTCAATTTAGTTGAAATAAATTTTAAAAAATTAAGAATTACAATTCCCTTAATCTGTTCATATATTGTTTTCCTATAGAAGTAACACTTTCGAAGTTAAAAATGAATGTATGAAGGGAAAAAATTATTTTTTGCCTAAAAATTTAAATTTTTTTTTTTAAAATACATAAAAAATCCAAAATGGAAAAAAGTTTCAAGTCTAGTTATTTTTTCGCAAAGTCACATAACCTATGAGCAAAATGAGACAAAGATCATAAAAATCGATGCACGCGTTTCGCTTTTATTCGCAATTGAGTAAATGTATGAATTTCAAAAATCAGTTATAGCCACCACCCTTAAAATAAAAATAAAAATATAAATTAAAAAATTATCATGCAAAAAAAAACTTTATTTATAAAAACTTAATGAAAATAAAATAATATGCAATTAATACGCAATGGGCTAGGGGTTGTCGAGCTATGTCAAACAACAGGGCCTAAAACGTGATAAATTCCCCTATACGATAGTACTAACTTCAAATCGATACTAACTTCAAATCGCAGGTAAGAAGACAAAACGAATGATGCAGAAATTCTTCTTTTTGGGTCTAATTTCACATACAGTTAACAGAATTGAGTTGGCAATCAATTAACTGAAAAATGTTGTACTGTGTAATTTATACGAAAACACCCAAAAAACTGAGTTCTTTACATATAAATTTTACTACACGTTTAATGAATTGTGTTGTTAAAACAGGACATTAATTTAACATATTTACGTATAACAATTAGTATTGTGGTTATTTCATTGAACTGTTTAAGGTTTTAATCCAAATTTTTTAATAATTTATTCGGGCTAAAGTTCATTATATTTAATTTTCATTAAATTATTATTTTTTTTATGAAGAAAGGAATTTTTACAACATGAAATAAATGGAAATTTATTGATAATTTTTCATTCTTGACTGAGCTGGGAATTGAACCCAGGTTTTCACGGACAGGTTGCCCTGACATGTTTCAATTGTAACCACACAATCTTCTCAAAGCGGTTTGATGTCTTAACACTCACCACCATCGAAGGCACATATAATTTAAAAAAAATATATTTGTTTTTAACGACGGATCACAAATAAATGTCGCTTTCGATATATTTCGCAAAAATAAAAAATAAACATGTAAATACTGCAATTGCCATTATTCAAAAATAAAAAATAAACAAAAGCGAAGTCCAAGTCTAGCTATTCTTTTCTGCTTTCAAACTGCCAAAGTGTTCTTTCTTATTGCAGAGTTGTGTAAAGTAATCGGCCGACCTTAACCAAAGTACATATCATGATATCCACCAATAATCAATCTGAGTTTTGAATATAAATATATTAAGCCTTTGCTTCAATAGAGCCATTACTCAAATTTGAATTTTTAAGCACCTTAAAATTAAATTCTTCTCTCTAAAGTTGAGTATATAAGATATTTGTATGAAATTTATACACAATATGAAGAAACGATATGGCGATTAACTTTACTTTCACATAACTTAAATAGATTAGCTCAAAACTCAGGTTTTTGAACTATGACTCTATTGCAGCAAAGGCTCGATATGTTAATCCACCAGCACTTATCCGAGTTTTATTTGGTTCCCCTCTAGATAAAAGGTTGAAAATACGGTTCAAAACAATTGAATATGACTAATGTTGAAACCCGCAAAACTGTAATTCGGTACAACTATTCATTATCCATTAGCTAATGCGAAATGAAACGAACAAAAGGCAGACAAACAATTAATGCAAATGGCGCGCGAGCTGGTTCCGCGACCAGAGCACTTTTGATCATCACATGTATCTTCGATAGCTTTAAGACATATTTTATATTTGCAGACGAATTCGGTAGAGATAAAAGCAAGTGGACTACTGATATGTAGTTTTATTCAAAACCTAATATCGTTTTGTTCGAAAATGATTAAAGCAAAAACTATTGAAACTCTCCATCAAATCAAGAAGAATAACCACGCTAATTATGGCTGGCTTCAGAAGCTTTTTGTTTTATTGTGAATTGATTAACAAAAGATGCATTATTCGTGAAGCAATATAAGTAGGACACGTTTGGCTAATTTCAGTTTAAGAAATTATATAAGTTAGAAAATTGTTTATTCAAATGGTGACTACCGGTTTCGCAGTGCGACAGCAGTAGACAGATATTTAGTATCTTTACTAGGGATGTAACGAATACCGATACCGATGCCGATATATCGGCGATACTTCACGTTTGCAGATATATTGGTATCGGCGATATTTTACTGTCGATATGACGATTCTGTTTTATAGTTTTGTTTACCAAAGAATTTAATTTTCATTACTTATTTTTTGCATAACAACTAATAGCAAAATATCAAACAGAATAATAAATTGTTTCTTTGGATTATTAAGCTGGAGATCGGTCCATGCCACGCGTTTTTCCTTTTTTCGAGACGCATGCTAAAGTAGAAAGTAATCCTACTTCATGCCTTCGATATGAATATAAATATTCCGCATTTGCTATGTAACTTGTCAATACAATACACTTCGACTTTTTGGGCATACACTTGGTTGGGTTCTGCGGGCATCAGCCGTTTTTTTTTTCTCCATAATGGTAAAACGTTCTCCCATTGATAAATCATGTATGTATTTGTACGTCTTAAAAATTTTCTGCCAATTTTTAATGATTTTTGTTAAAAATAATCATTTCGCTTAAAATTTTGGTTTACTTAAAAGAGACCAGAACATCCATAAGCACATCCACTGCTACATTTTCTGAACATTCTTCGAACATTATTAGAAAATACGATAAATGAATAAACTGAAGAAATGCAGAATAGTTCAGAGTCCCATAAATTGGCGACTTATGTAGCATTAGCTCTGAATGAAAGCTTTCAGGGATTAGAGAGCAATTAAATCTTTTGTTTGGCTGAAATTCTTTACCTTTGATACAAAGCTAGAAAATTTCAAAGACAATAGATCAAAAAAACATCTTATTGGGCTACTTAACATGACTCTGAATTCCGAAAGTATGGAAGACACGGTTACCCCTACACCTAGTAAAAGTATTTGGAGTTTTAATAATAGCATAAACTAAAGGTTTTCATGATATTGCTTAAAATTACCATTTGTGCAAATGGGTAAACTTGGGAGACTCGTTCCATGAAGACCCTTTTTAATTTTTGTGTAATTATACACAATTGATGTCTGTCTGTAAGAAACGTCAATACAAAAAAAATTTCAAAAAAAATTAAAAATAAAAGTTACAATTTGTGATTAAAATGTAAAATGTGTCTTTAAAAATGCATAAGGAAAGCCAAAAGACTAATTTGTTCAAACTATTGGAAGAATTTATTGTTTTTGATTTATAAACACTAGCATTTTTCACTGAAAACGACGGTAAGCATTACAAAATCTCTGTTTGTATAAATTCACAATTGAACAGCGCAATCTTACGAGTCAAAATTGTTGGGCAAATTTATGAAGTTGGTGTGAATGAATTCTCATGAAATTTTTTACAGTTCATTTGCGAGGGAGTAAAAATGCACAGATTGCGAGCCTTTTAAGCGATATCATGAAAACCTTTACTGTTTTTTTGTTTAAAAAATAAATTATGGAGCATTAATTTAAATTAATTTCATTGTTTTTAAAATCTTATTAAAATGTATTTTACATATTAATAATCTCTTATACTGCAATTTTGTATAATAAAGAAATTACTCTACTTGAGTTTGAATTTAAATTTAATATTCGTATCGTTATCGGTATCGGCGATATTTCTTCTTGAGTATCGGTATCAGTATCGTATCGGCAAATAGGCGTATCCATGATGAAATAAACAGGTGGCATTACTACGCCAGATGACGATTTTTTGCTCTTGTATTGTTTGTCTAGTCTTATGTCAAAGTTTTGTTTATGTTTACAAAAAGTCCACGTTTTGTGCTGTGATTATTGTATTGTATTTAACTGCCTGGCCCACAATGTCGACAAGAATATTTCTTTCTTATATTTATATTGAAAACAAAAACAAATTTAAATTTTTTATTATTGTTTTCAATATAAAAATGCGAAAGAAATGTTCTTGTCGACATTGTGGGCCTGGCAGTAAGTTTTTGATTATTTAAAATAAAATTAAATAAGATAGTAACTATAGTGAAATAAAAATTGGATAAAAATTAATTTATTTCATTTCGTTGGGCGGCAAAATATGATTTTAGCTTAAAATAATTTTTGACAAAAACGGAGACTTATTTTTCATTTTTGTTGTAATGTTGTATTTGTTGCCGTAGCGCTGCCACCTACTTATTCACCATGGGCGTATCGTTACATTTCTAATCTTTACAACTAGTGTGTGTACCGCTATAAAACTTTTACAGTAAGTAGTATGAGTATATTCTATGCTAATTTCGGTTTAAAAACAATGGGGCCATGTTAGAAAAATTTTAATTCAAAAGTATTACTTCCCGGGGGAAACTTATTAATATCCCATTTTTAAAGCTTTACAATATAATAAGGACATCCCAGTCAAATTTTAGTAAAAAAATAAAATAAAATGTGTCGAAATTAAAAAAATTCTCCATTAATTTTTTTGTTATTAAAAGATTAAATAATTGCCTTTAAGAATCACTTATCTTAATTTTTTTGATTTATTTGTTTCTAGTTTTAAAACAATAATTTAAAAAACATATTCCAAAAACGGTAATATTTAAGCACCCTATAACTCGACAAATAAACATCATACAAAAAAATATTTTCAAACAAATTCATATCTGCACGATGTTTAGTTATTTCAAATTTCAACAAAATGTTTTTTTTTTTTGGGTTGCCCGTTTGTCGATTAAAATACCTCTAAATTTAAAAAATCATCAATTTGAAATAACTTTTTCAGATTTATTTATTATTTATTTATTTGTTTATTTATTAATTACATTAATATAATTATTGTAACTAACTTAAGCTAAGAGTTCTAGCTGCAGTGGCTTTCGACTCTGATTGTTAAAAAAAAGAATTAAATACGATTTTGTATGTTATTTTCTAAAAAATATTAACAAATTAATTTAATGTTTTTTTTCGTTGACAACTTTTAAGAGATCGGATGGAGAACTGGTGCCAAATATGTTGATTCTGGAAGAGTGGTATGTGGGGCACTCATCAAGGATGTGGACGATGTTTAGTTCTCTATTGCAGGATTCACATATTGGATGAGTGGTTTTTTCAAGTAGATAATTGTGAGTAAGTTTGCAGTGTCCTAACCTTAGTCGTCTTATTATATTGGTTTCTCTTCTAGAGCACGTTTTGGGATAAAAAGGTTTCCATCCGGTGGGATTATTTTTTGTAGTTATGCTGATATAAACGCCATTTGTCTTCGGCTACCGATTCCAAATGGGGGTTGACTGAACTTAAAATATCTGGAGTTTCATATGATGAGAATTTTATTAGTGGTCTTAGCTTTGCTTCTGCGGCCTGTGAATCCGCATATTCATTTCCTGATATGCCAACATGAGAAGGCACCCACATTATTTTAATTTTGTCAGAAAGTTTTATTAAAATGTTTCTGATTTGATTTATTACCGGAGAATCGTATAAGGAATTTCGTATCGCTCGAATAGAAGAAAGACTGTCAGTACAGATAATGTAATTCGAGTCACTTGTAGAGGCGTATTCAATAGCTGCGATTATTGCTGAATCGGCTGTGAAGATGGAACAGAAGCTGTCGATGTAGCCCATATTTATTAGTTTACCGTGCCGATCCACTGTTGCAAATGTTGTGCAATCATTTGACTTAGATCCGTCAGTGAACAAAAGGTTCCAATTGTGCCTATTGTAGTTATCCATTATGTTACTAAAAGTCGGTTTATAAACGATGGGAGAGGTTGAAGTTTTTGGTAGCTCTAACATTGATAGGATAAAAGAGGACTGTTTTAGAAGCCATGGTGGTTCAGATTGTTGTTTGAGAAGTTTTGGTTGAAGATCAAATCCAAGTTCACGTGCTAAAAGAATGCATCGAGAAATAGTAGATAAACGCTTAGGTGTCCTTTTGCAATTTATTGCTTTTTTGACTTCGTCAAATAATATTTTGTTTCTGCATAAAAACAGTTTGGGTATTATTTTTTGTGTTTGAAATGACGTACGGTATTCAATTGAAGGCATTCCAGCTTCAGCCAAGATAGTTTTAATTGGACTTGTACGGAAGGCCCCAATGCTGCGGCGGACTGCCGCATGATAAGGGCTTTGAATAAATTTAATATAGGATGGTGCACAACAACCATATATTGGAAGACCGTAATCGATTTTTGAGAGGAGAATTGAATGAGTGATGTTAATCATTGTCGAAATATGTATCAGAAAGTTTTTCGATGTGAGGAATTTAATTATGTTTAATCTGGAAAATAGGCTTTTTCTGAGATGTAAACAGTGGTTTTTAAAAGTAAAACTTTTATCGAAGATAACTCCGAGTATGTGTAGTAAACTACATTTGTCTATTGAAAGCTTTGCGCCTGATATTAAGCGCTTATCAATCGCTCCTAGAGTATTTGAAAAAATTTCTTTCACTTTGTTATAATCACTGGCTTTTGTGAAAATTACTGCATCATCAGCGTGTTCAGAAATTCACATTACGTTTTAAAATTATAAACGCTGCATAGCTTGTGGCGTTGAAAATTTTAAAACGGTACATGAATTTCTGTATCAAGCAACAACAAAATTACAAAATATTTATGACATTGTTTTTGCTTTCAATGTAATTCTTTGGCGTTGCGTTGCGTTTTACATGATTAGGGCCTTATTATGCTGGTAGACATAGCGAAAAACTACTTTTATTAAATTTTATGTTGATCTACTTATATTCAAATAAAATTTTAGTCACATGGTAGTCAAGTACATAGGTATATTTCGTCAAATATTTGCTAGGCTAAAAAAAGACCTAATGCAACAATTAACTCAAAACAGCACAATAATAATAAAATTAATGTTTCTTTTAAAACTATTAAACCAAGTAGCTAACAAAAAATTAAGAATCGAATTTCTAACAACTTGTGTTTTAGATTTTTTTGTTATTCACTTTGTATTCCCGTTAAAAATATATACAGAATTGAACTATTGCTTTGAAAATTTCGGTTTCATTAATTAAATTTCACTGTGCAAATTATAGAATGAATTCATGTTTTGTTTTAAAAAAGATTAAGGCCCTAATTATGTACAACGCAGCGCAACGCCACAGAACTAACGCAACGCCAAAGAATAACATTGAAAGCACAAACAATGTCATAAATATTTTGTAATTTTGTTGTTGCTTTCTACAGAAATTCACATTGCGTCTTAAAATTTCAAACGCTCCATTGCTTGTGTCGTTAAAATTTTAAAACGGTACATGAATTTCTGTTGAAAGCAACAACAAAATTACAAAATATTTATGACATTGTTTGAGCTTTCAATGTTATTCTTTGGCGTTGCGCTGCGTTGTACATAATTAGGGCCTAAAGCTTTTTCTGTTATTAATATGCAATTTTATATTAAAAAAGTATATGTACTGTTTTTTATGCAATTGTACTGATTTTTTTTCTCTTATGTACTGATTTCTGTATATCTGGAAAACGGCGAGAGCCAAAGTTTCCAAATAAGGAACAAGTATCTTGGTCATCAATATACAGCATCCGACGAAATGTGGACGGGAGTGGAGAAGTGGAAGTGGACGAGGCACAAAATAAATTTATTGATGTCTGTACAACCGTAAGGGAAAATTTTCAAAATTTGGTACACATAGTTGAGTTATCAATACACAACCACTCTGAAAAAACGGGCTCTATTAAATATACTATTCTTGTTCTAAGCTAAGAAAAAAAATTTTAAGGTTGAAGTGTACCAAGCAGAACTTTTAACATTTGCCCTTACATTTTATATTTTTATATGGAGTATATACACTTAGTTTATTTAGTTTAGTTATGGTAATGTATGTTGCAAGCAATATCGGTTTAAAAATTTTAGATTTTTTTAAATATAATTTTTGTCATATGGGGATTAATCGTTGGTATTTATGGCAACGTGAACCAAAACAAAAAATACCTTTAATTGAAATAAAATTTGTGTTAAAAATAATTAATGATATGTGTTAAACGTATTAGTTGTTCCGAATATTCGTATTCGTATTGCTGAATTTTCGCCTACTTCAGGACATTCGTATTCGCCAAATTCAAGCGAATATTTCTCGAATATTTTTAAAATAAAGTTACAAAACAAAGAAAAAAACCTAAATTAAATATGTGAAAAACCACCGGCATACGTGGCTGCAGCATCTGCGAAAATGTTTTCTCCCAAACATCAACTTTCTGTAGACATTCATTAATGTTCTGTAATGTTTTTTTATATTGAAGAAGGAATGAGCAACAACAAATTTTACCAATGCTTCTCACTAGTATTGTTTCTTTTGCTTGGCAATTTGCATGACCACAGCACGAATAGCCTGTGTGTGTATTGTATACATGTTTTGTCTTGTTGTCTTTACCAACCAAAAGGGCGCTGAGCACAACTGAAACAAAAGAACATTAATGTGCTTAACACAGGGTCTCCACCTGAGATAATATCTGAGAGAACGTCGACAGAATGAGAGAACACATTTCTTTATGTTAATCTTAATATTAAACAAGGGGAACACTTATCTTATAAGATTTGATAATCGACGGATTCTCGTACAGTAAACTTGATCCGTTTTTATTCTTTTTTTAGTTTTTTGATTTTTTAATTTAAAATATTGTTTTCGTAAACACTTTTCACAAGATTGACACTATTTGCCACACATACATGTATAGTATATAAACAAGGTTTTTAACTGTCAAACGCTATTTGAGTTAGCTTAATTGTGTATGTGTGAACAGGAAGATCATTTTGTCAATACCGAATATTTACTCAATAAAAAACGTATAACTGAATACCATATTAAATAATTTACCAGTTCAATATACAAAAATACTCTGGGTGAGAGTGTGAAGTTCACTACGTACTAGCCTTTCTACCTAACCTAACATTCCACTCTGCCTTTTTTGACAGGCCTTTTGGAATACTTTTTTTAATATTTTACAAATTCAAATTTCCATTCTTGAATAAGGCCCAGAGGCCTGCAATAACACTACTTAGAAATCATTTCAATTCTCGCACACTTAATTTTTTTTTTCAAATCATTTGATGATTTGTGTTATATTTTTGTAAATAATGTACATATATGAAGCCATAATGCCATGCTGAGATAAAAGGCAATAAAACTCACTTAATGCCTTTTTTAATTTTGATGCCAATAAATTCCTTTAATAATTTTCTACTCATCTATCTATATATATAAAAATGAATTATGTATGTTTGTATGTTTGTATGTTTGTTTGTCGCTTTATAGACTCCGAAACTACTGAACCGATTTTCCTGAAATTTTTACAGTAACATCACGTGAGCCCTAAAAATAAAATAGGCTACTTATTTTTTCGATGGGGGCAGGGGAATTGGTACCCCCCATAGGATGCCAATATTAATTATCGCATATCTTAAGAGCCGCTGCACGCATTTTGCTGAACTTTTTGTAGTAGGATCTTCTAAGCCCCAAAATTTAAATAAAATAGTAGCGGGGGAAGTGGTTCCCCCCATAGGACGCCAATGTTTAATATAGCATATCTTAAGAACTGTTATAGTGAGAATGTTCAAACTTTGTAGAAGTCACTCTTATGGTATACTACTGTATTGAGAATAAAAATAAAGCGGTAGGCGCAGGGGGGGAAATACCTCCCATAGGATGCATATATTAAATATCGCTCAACTGAAGAACTATAAAAGGGACAGTCTTCAAACGTGGTTAAAGCTACTATTATGGTAAAATATAAATTTAAATATAAAAATGGGCGGGGTTGACAGGGGAGGAGCACTACCGCTCATAGATAGAAATATAATTAAGAGCCGCTGCACGCATTTTGTTGAACTTTTGGTAGTAGGATCTTCAGAGCCCCCAAATTGAAATATAATAGCAGCGGGGGAAGTGGTACCCACCATAGGACGCCAATGGTTAATATCGCATATCTTAAGAACTTTTATAGTCAGAATGTTCAAACTTTGCAGAAGTCTCTCTTATGGTATACTATACTTTTGAAAATAAAAATAAAGCGGGTAGGCGCAAGGGGGGAAATACCTTCCATAGGATGCATAAATTAAGTATCGCTCAACAGAAGAACTATTAAAGGAAGAGTCTTCAAACGTGGTTACAGCTACTACTATGGTAAACTATTAATTTCAATATAGAAATGGGCGGGGTAGACAGAGGAGGAGCAGTACCCCTCATATAAAGAAATATTAAATACCATATATCTGAACACAAAAGTTATCAACCTTTACAGGACAACTTTCAAAACAAAAAAAAAAGGGGGTAGGTGCAGGGGGAGCAAAAATTAATAAATTACACATTAAAAAAATACTGCAATTTTTTTCTTATTTATTTTTTTTACCAGTGTAGCGAAGCGCACCGGGTTAAGCTAGTTAATTATAAAATAAATCATTGAAAATATTATAAGAGCAATCTTTAATGTTTGTCAAATATAAAAAAAAAATACAAATTACAACAAATAAAACTTTATTTTAAGTGTTCTCTGATTTTCATATGTATTTGAACATAAAGTACCAAAATGATAAGGGTAATCACGATGATCATTGTGCAAATTTGCAGTTTGTAAATTTGCAGTGCATATTATCATTTATTGTGAGCATACAATTTTTTTTGTGCAAATGTGCTTTCTTTCTAAATAAATATTCTGGCAACACGAAAATTTCTGGCAGCACTAGCATAAGATGTCAAAAATCTTCATTTGTTTTATATTATACAAAATCATTTTTGCTTTTATTTAATTTTTGTGCTAAAGCGTTCACAAAAAATTTTAATTAAAATTTTCTTTTTACAAATAAAAAATATGGCGGTCCGTATGCAATTGAGCAAATTGTGCAAACGAAGCAGAATTAAGCAAATTGCAAATATGTACATTTTGTTGTTGTATTGTGCAAATGTGTGTATTTTTGCATACATTCGCCTTTAATGTAATCTTTGGGTTTTATTTCACTTAGTGGCAAATTTAGGGCGTACAAATTCTTAGGGGGAAAATTTAGGGGTAAAAATTTATATTTAGGGGATTTTTAGGGGGATTCACTATCAGCTTGTTTTTGGTTGAGTAGAAATCGTTTTTGAAAAGATAAAAAAGAAAGCGTCTTAAGTATTTATGGAAATATACGTGTCACAACTTTAATCAAACACCTGCAATGCTCAAACTTTTTAATTCTGATTATATGTGCAAAGATAACGAAAATGATTTGGCAACACTCGATATTTTTAAAAAAAGTTAATTTCTACTAACTCTATTTTGATTTATATATGCATGTACATAAGTGACAGTCTTTTTAAAACTGTATATAAATTGTTTTTTAAGATATTTTATTTAATAAAAATATTCAAGAAACTTAAAAAAAACATTTGAGGAAACTTCAGTAAAATGTTTAACATTATGTGATTTTTGCTTTATTTAGGTATGGTATTAGAACGTGAATTAAAACTGAGTCAAGTTTAATTAATTGAAATGAAATTATAATATCAACTTTTACATTTAGGGGGATTTTTTTAAAAACACGTTTTTAATTTTTTTTTTTTTTTGGGAAGAATAATAATTACCTGGTAACACTGGTACTTAGAACTTTATTATTTTGACGATTGTCATGGCGTAGCACCGCAATCTTTGAACAAAATTATATTTTTTCACTTTCCCGTTTTATTTTTATTCGCAATCTTAAGCCTCTAGTACACGGCATGTAAAAAGCCACATGCGCATGTGGTTCTGACGTAATTTTGACGTCATCACACAACACGCAATGATTATTGTGGCTTTGCATTGACGTCAAAATTACGTCAGAACCACATGCGCATGTGGCTTTGTACATTCCGTGTACTAGAGGCTTTACACTTTGTAATTCACTTTTTACTCACAAATAATTTATATTTTTCACAAGAAATTAAGGTTTTCTTATGCTTGGTACAGACTATGCAATGCATTTACACAATCTGGCAAATTTCATTCATTTTCATTCTTTCGAGATTTCATCAACATCAAAAGTTTTTGATATTGTAAGGTTGCATTGATGTATATAGATTGCACAGTCTGTACCCAGCATTACAGATTTATCTATTTTTTATTTTTTTTTTTATTAAATAACAAAAAGCAGGTGACAAAAGCGACAATAATCACAGCAAGAATTCGCGTTTACTAACTAACAGTAATGCCAAGATTTAGTTAAGATTAGTGATGCCAAATTTAGTTTAAAAATGTAAACACAAATGGTTGGTGTATGAACTATTTGATAATAATTTAAACTGGTTATATTTTCTTATCCATAGAAAATAATAATCAAGCTCAGTAATTTGAAGCGCTGAATAATAATTAAATTTGGGTCTATCCTGGTACCATAATGACTTAAGCGGATAAAAGTTTAAACAATGGTAAAAAGTATTAAAAAAAAGGAATTAATAAGATTTTTAATTTTATTATGTCATATATGTATGTATATGTAGGTATATAAATTAATAATTTTAAAAGAAGCAATGTTTAAAATCATTAAAGTTGTGTTACAAATAAACAGTGAGGAATATTTAATTTTAGTTAATTTTAATTGTTTATTTTTAAGGCAATTTGTATTCTTAAAGATAAGGAATTCTTTTAATTGAAGTATGAGTTTTTAAAACACATTAAGAAAAAACCATTTGAGTAAGAGATAAAAACAGAGCTGTGACCATGTTATAATTAAAAAAAAAAGACAGAAACAGCTTCAAGAACGCAGCTTTCCTTTTAAAACAAAATTGTTGAATATAGCTTTTAGTTTTTATTTTTGAATTCCTTTAACAGTATTTCGAAAATCTCAAATTTAGAGGGACTTTTTAAATAGTCGTAATAAATTGTATCCTTAAATCTACGAAAGAATTGTCATAGTAAAACAAAATATGGTCATTAAGAGAATGTGAATCCTATGTCAGCATTATTTAAAATATGCACCCCAGTAACATGTATGTACCTAATAGCTAGTTTCAACAAGCTGTGGAGCAAAAATAATTATTATGTTGTATGTACTTTTCAAAACTTGATTAAAAAATCATACTGAAAAAAATGATGCATGCATAAGAGAAACACAAATTCACTCATTTTTGCAGGGACTATAGTATACTGTTAGGGTATTCATTATTAATTACTTACAGCCGTATTCATAACGAAAATTTGGCATGAAGTTAGCACAAAGTTCATTCATAATACACTAACCAAACTCTGACTAACGATTTGCACCTTGTCAAAAACAGGCGTTTAATGTTGAATAATTTTGTTTGTGTTTTCTAATTCACTGTCTTTTTTTCTTAATTAAGTCCTTTTTTAAATTTATTTTAATTTAAAAACATTTAACATTTTTATATGGGGAGGCAAAAACAAAAAAATAAAAAAAATTATGAAATTAAATGACAAAACCAGCGATGATTTATGCAAAACGTGTTGCATTTTTGAGCACTATAATGTGGCATCATGATTATTCAGAGTTGATTTATTAATAGTTAGCAGACGGATAAAATTCGTTATGAATAAACTTTGTGCTAACAAGCTGCTAAGCTTATTCAGCATTCTAGTTAGCAGCTCGTTATATGTAGTGTACAAATTGTGGCTAACTTTTTGTTATGAATACGGCGGTTAATTACTACCCGATTAACTGATCGGTTAATTTAAAATTGGCTATTCTATAACGATTAAACCGGTTAATTTCCGTCGATTAACCGACGTAACAAATTTTTGAATTTTTTGTAGTATTATAACATATTTTGTGTTTTTAGTTATGTATGGAGACGAAACACTCATACATATGTATATAAAAGGTATGTGTTTAGAAAAAAATTTTTCATACAAACAGAGAAGGTGTTCAGTGATCTTTATTTTTAATAAGTGGTTGCTGTCAACAGCTTTTTGTTTCACGTACTTTTTATACGTATGTGTTTTGTTATTTGTTTCTTCTCATAGTGCCCATTTAGACAGGGAAACATTTTGTTTGTCCGAGTTTAGACGAGCGAACATGTGGAAGGAAAACATCTGGAATTTTCTTTTGTTTTTTCATTCGCGGTCACACAGGCGAACATATTGCCGGCAACATTCTGTTACTATTGTTGCTTTTTTTCTAAAAAAGCAAAGCAAATGTCAACAAAGAAAATGAGAACAAAGTGTGGCACAACCGTACGGTGCTTCTTTGAGGGAGGTTCGATTAGACAATCTGGACTTTCATCTATGGAGTCCAAGCTGGATCTTGCAAATGCGCTTCTGTTGGGACGAGATATAGAGCAACAAGAAAAGAAATTGGGTTGAACTTTGCCTCCATCATAATTCATCATCGCGTTGACCAGGTTCAGCATGTATTGCAGCAAGCCTAGCTTATCCTTACGTTGGTCATTTTCTTGTACACAACAACGCGTGTACAATTAACCACAACTAGGTCCAAGAAATGGCAGAAAACTCTCACGGGCCATTTTTTCGTCCGCATTGAACTTCGATAGTAAGCTATCAATCTATCGCATAAATCTATTCCACTCATGTAGGAGTTATAATTATTTACAGCAGCTGGCCGAATTACATCAATTTTTTCTTTTATTTTTTGCACCAACGTTGGCAACGTTGCAGAGTTGCTTCCTGAACAAGTGGATAGCATCGTAACTGATTTCGTGTCCATCCATTTAATGTTACAGACTTTCTCATCACTTCCAACTTTTTCGTCCCATTCTCCCTTTTTAATGCTTGTCGGGCTTTAGTTTTTGTACCACTGGTCCAACCCTTTTTGCCATTTAAGTCCCAGTAAGACTGATATAAAATCTGCCTGTGTATAAAACACAGCTGTTGGTGATTGTTCGACAAAACTTATTCACAATTCCTGCTCCAAGCCCGAGATTTTTCATAGCGTCTTGAGGTAAGGCATTCTTCCTAACATAGATCTCGAAATTTAGAACCAGCCCGTCCCGAGCAACCAAGACAAAGGTTTTAAGTCCAAGTGTATTAAGCCTATAGTACACGGCATGTAAAAAGACACATGCGCATGTGGTTCTGACGTAATTTTGACGTCAATGCAAAGCCACAATAAACATTGCGTGTTGTGTGATGAAGTCAAAATTACGTCAGAACCACATGCGCATGTCTTTTTACATGCCGTGTACTATAGGCTTTAGGTTTGGATGGCATATATTGGCGATACTCACAACGTCCTGAAAAAGGTATAATTTGTTCGTCAATTTACATGTGCTTGGAACGTGGCAAACTTTGACATTTCCTCAAAATGGGGTCTAAAAGTGGTTTTATTCTCCAAAGTTTATCATTGACATTGGGTAGGTTGCTATCTGAAAAGTGTAGAACATTTCTAATCTCCAAAAACCTGTCGCAATTTATTTCTTCTTTAACAATTGGTACACAAAGATCTAGACTCCAATTAAGTTTCGCTTGAGGATATTTGAGGGTGACCATCATCAGCTGCACACCAGCAAAACGTAAAATTTCAATTGTATTGGTGTTAATTGATTTTAGCTCCCGCACTTGTGCCGACTATTTGTTACTTTGTTCTGCCACTAATTTCCAAAAGTTCAGACCCAAATATTTGAAAAAAAGAGTAAAGGATGTTTATGTCAGAGCTACCCTCAGAAGTTAAGATATCATCCTTTATATCTGGTCCAAATTTAGACATTTCTTTGGTTCTCCAAAAACGCGTTGCTTAAGCAAAGTGCCAAACTGAACGATATTCCGTACGGAATCAGCTGTTTGTGCATTATTAAAAAAAAAATAAAATATATTGAAATGAATAAAGAAAAATAAGAAAAACGAAAAGGAGGATTTTTTTATCCATTTTTTATTAATAAGTATGCACAACAAACACCAATTTTTTCTTTTTAAAACGTTGAATGCAAATTAAATATAATATAAAATAAACAAATACAGGGCTGTAATTTTAATTTTTTAGTTTGAAGTAATCGCAAGGAAACAAAATATTGCACAAATATGCAACATGGATCTTAAGTACATTATGACCACCTAAAAGTTTTATTTAATTTGCTTATGCATTTAACAGACTTTTCGTTCATTTTTGACAGTCCCTTAAGCTAACTTAGGCATATTATGGTTGGGCCTTAACTGTGGAACTAAATTTTTCTTAATGTTTTTTATAATTTTGCAATTTTTTCAAACTGTTAAATTAAAATGAAAAAATTATAGGTACAACTTCTAAGCAGCACCATCTACTGATATTTTATTGAAGTACAGTAGCTTAACACAAGTAATACAACTGTTGCTGGAGATCACATGATGCCACTGCTAGTCTTTAATACGTGAATTAAGTTAAGGTACTTATATGTGTACCCACGGTCGGAAGAGGTTAATGACATGCATACACACTAGAGATGAGCGATATTTCTGTACCTGTGATTTAATCACTGTTACTGAAAAATCACGAATCACAGTTGTGACCAAATTTGTCAATTAACAGGTAATTGCTAAGTCGTTCTTTTTGTTTTTTGTTACATACAAAAATGTATGATACTTCACTGTTTGTTTGAATGCAATGGCGAATAATGTTGCTGTTCCTTTCATTCTATCTTCTACCTTATTAGTATTTTTTGTAAGCCAAAGTTTATTTATTCAAGTATGTATGTATATGCAAGTACACAGCTTTGAAAGCTCTTACAATTTGTTGTTGTTTCTTTGCAAAGTACTTACAAAAGCTCTTGCGAAAGCTCGCTCATTGTACATATAGCTGGACGCACTCGCTGTAGAAGAACTAAAAACTGACAAACCGTGATCACAATCACAGTTTTAAGGAGCAGTGATTTTTAAATCACGTTCACTAATCACGATGTTCCTTAAAAATCACGGGATCGCTCATCTCTAATACACACATAACTGCCACATTTGTACAAAGTTAAATAGGTTTAAATTGTGTATTTAGTTAAATTTTCCATAAAATTAATTTCAAATTCACTTTAATTTTTTATTAATAAGACTGTAAAAAGTCTCTCTAAATAAAGAAGTTTCAAATGGGGCTGAACTTTACAATAGGTGTAACTAATCAATCTTAACAATTTGTATACCATTTACTAAGCTTTCTATTCTAAAATTAGTGATATCTAAATTTTGGTAAAGAGAATTGTAGTTTAGCAACTATGACGCTTATACATCATGTTTAAGCTTAAAGGTTCTTATAATAATTTTGTATAGCACTATATCGTTGATATTTTGACAAAATTGAATTTTTTTTAACTAATTGAAAAAATATGGATTTTTCCAAATGAGTTAAATATGAAATGGATATCTGTCCCCCTTTTAAAAGGTATTCTTAAGCAGCTTTGAATTATATAAACCTACTTTGTTTAAAAAAGATCATAATCATGGAAGATGTAAATTAAATACATTTATTTTTAAAGTTTAAATTAAAAGCTTCTTGAGTTCCATTAGTTTTGCGATTTAGTACTAAATAATTGACCTTTTTTTGTTTTTTAATACTGGAACTTAATAAATATGTACATGTTTTTTCACAAATAAATTTCTGTTTTTTAATATGTTTTTTTTAATATAATAAGAAGCTTATACAAAACTTTATTGTTTTAAAACTTACTGTTTAATAAAAATTGTTTTTTTGTTCAAATATTAAAGTAAAAACAGGGATCGAAAATAACAGTTATTATCAAAATTCCAGCTCAAAAAGTCTCACAGAAAGAATTTGTCCGTACGTTATTTGTGTATAGCATTGTTATGGTTAATAGCCAACTAATAAAATCCTTAAAATACTTTTATTTTGTTACTTTTTTTCAAAAAAAGTAAAAGAAAACTGTTTTTTGACTGATATTTTTTCAGTCAAAAACAAAAGTTTTAATTTGACTTATATTTTTTCAGTCAAAAATAAGAGTAAACATTTAGCCGATATTTTTTCAGTCAATTTGAAATTTAATAATTATACTTTTTATTAAATACTATATTTTTCGTTAGTATTAAAAAGGCTATGACGTATCTTATATACCCTTCATCATGGTGGATATTGTGTATTAGGGGGTTCATTTAATTAGACTTTTGCTATACAAATTGTGTTATATGTTATACGCAGAAAACAACTCTTTATATTAAATATACATACATAAGTACGTATCGTAACATTAATTTAGAAAAGGCGTATCTAATGCTTTAAACACATTCGAGACAGCAGACTACCAACTCCAATATGTCAACAATAGAATACATGTGTGTATATGGAAATGATTATTTTAACGACGACGCGGCAAAATGGCTGCAGGTTGTTGTCTATGCTAATATTGTCGTTGTAGTCAAATTAAACTAATTTCTATTTTTGTACGCTACAAAACAGAAAAAGTGCTGCTAATATAATCAAAAATTAGAATAATTAGTGCTTATAATATATGATAATAATTGTTTGGTTAAACAGCAAAGAACCGGATTGAAACAAGAATATAAGCGCGGCTCACCACCAAATCTATATTATTATTACTTTTTAGTATCCTTAAAAGAAGTTATATAGGAAGATGTTTGTCACGCCAACGCTCTTAGTTTTAGCAGTATGGGTATCATTGAAAAATTGAAAGTGCTTTTCACATGGTGTTTAAAGCACACCGATTTATTAACCCATTAAGAGCCCATTTCAAATGCTCATACTCCTTGACTGACTTTTTTACTAAATTTGATTTATATAAAGTTTTTCTGTATTGCGGGTTTTCAGCATTCCGGAACACTTTTCAAATATTTACATATTTCAATATGTAACAAGTGCATAAACTATTACCACTATATATTTTAACTCAAACTTATAAATAAATTGTGAAGTTTTCCAAAATAAAATTTTTTAACGCTAATAACTTTAAAATTTTATATGATGGAGTTTCTAAAAATATAACATATAAAAACTTGGGGTGTTCTCTATAACATATTATATTTGAGGAAAAATTATTATACATATCGATAAAATTTTAAGATAAATCCTCTTAAGGGGTTAATAAATCGGTATATTTAATACATCATATGAAATGTGTTTCGAAAGACTTTATTATGATACCAATACTTTTAAGATTCAGATTAGATTAAGATTAGATTATAGGAAGAAAAATACTATACTATTGATAAAGTGCTCTGAAACCTTTACGACCTATAATTCATAAACTTAGTGCGTTGAATCAAAAAATTACAGAAGTATCGCGATACAGTAATCTTGCAGTCAAGTTAACCAAATTTTAGCGCTTCTGTGCCGCTCTAAACGTTAACTCTAAGTTAACTTTTCAGATCGTATTAGTAAAAGTACTGATTTGTACAAACGATAACAAATTGGATTAAATTAATAAGGAAAAAGCACACAGAAAACATTACATAGACCGAAATATGCCGATCTTAAAGCAAGTTTTTACAAATGTTTTCTTGAAGCATCGAAAACGTAATTGCGCAATCACTGTTCTAATTTCAATATCAATAGCTAAGCGCGAGTTCGTATAACTGCAACCTGAAAAGACAATAATGTCAGTAATGGATGGCTGGCAAATGTTTAGAAAATACCCAGAATTCGCTATCTGAAAATTTTTGAAGAACTAATTTTCTGACAAACGTCATATGTAGTTCTCAATAAATAATACTTGACTAATTGTATAATTATTAATTATAAATTGTAGCCGGTACAAGTTAGATCTAAGTTTCTTTTTTGTACAGATGAAAACTAAGTCATAGAAAAAAATATAGGTACATATGTTTATTATTGCATTTTTTTACAATTTAGAAAAGTTAATAAATAAGACGAAAAAGTTAACAACCCTTAAGACATTTCAGTTTACTTTTTCGGGATTATACTGCATATTAGGATTTTTTTATTCAACCTGTCATGAAGATGATATTCTTTATGAGTTCCAAAATCAATAAAATTAAAATATTTTAAATGTTTTTTAATAAATTCATATGTTTTTACGTTAAAAAATGTATCATAAATAAGTATTTATATTTTTGTAGGCTTAAATTAAGTTTGTGTACGAGTCTGCAATTATGCATGTTGTTAAATTTATAAAAATTAAAAATGATAGTGGCACCACTGAAATGTAAATACATAATAAAAAACACAGCTGTTTATATTTTTTCAATTGTAGCTGTCGTCTTCAAAATAATTCAGTAGCTGATAAGGCGACTACAATTGCAACCTGCAGCATTTGTAGTCGTGCCTTCGTGTTGCCTGCTGTCTCGAATGTGTTTAATGCATAACTTATAAAATATTTAAGTTTGGGACATAAAACTTAAAAGAAGAATATATTTATAAAAATGCATAGTTTAATAATTTTAAAGGTCAATTCCGCAATGACAAAAGCTTTGTCCGGTCATCATTTTTATATGTATTTTGACCAGTGTTGCCAATGAAGGATTCGGAAATAGCACATGACTGGGTACCAAATTACAAATTTTTAACTGCAAGTCTCAATCATAAGCAATAACGTAGGCAGAAGAAGAGTAAAAAAATGATTATGTTCAAGCTCAAGCAACATTATTTCTTAAAATTCGATGTAAATTGATCTATTTAATGGAAACAAATTTATTGACTTATGTATGTGTATTTTGTATTGCCAACTCGATAGTCTTAAAATAAATTGCACAAATATTTCTGCGGCAATAGGGAAAAAAAGCTTAAGTCTTTTTTTTTAGTTGTACAGGAAAGCAATTTTAATGGTTATTTTTGAAAATACATATATTTTAATTCTGATAAAATCATAACTTCTGTTCGGTTTTAGTTTTTTTAAAGCTTTTATATTGAATGCTCAAAAGTTCACGGATCGGAAGTTAATTTAAGCTTTTGTTCTAAATGTTATTCCACATTGAAAAAATGAGAAAAAAGTACTTTTGCTATGACTTCCTAAAAAATCGTACAAAATAATTGAAACTTTGTCCATCGGTACTTTCAAGCATGGAGATTACAAAAGTGGCATAAACTCAAATTTTGAAGAAGAAATACATTGCTGTCAGAAATGAATGAAAAAATAGAACATAATGTAAAATTTTAATTAATTTATTTTTATATTTTCTGTGGACCAAAACAAGGCCTATCCAATAGGTCTGCCCAAGGAGCCAGATGTTTATTTAGCTTATTCCCTTAGGCTGTCAAAAGTTGTTTACATTTTGCTTACACATGTATATTTTTGTTTACGTTTTTGGTTTTTGCCACACATACATAAGTTTTTCCTTTTGTTTTCCCTATGTAGTAGTAAGATTTTGACGAGCGCGAGGAATTTTATACAAACAAAATGCCTGTTGTTTTTTGTATTGTTGTAGCGGTAAGCAGACCTATTGGATAGGCCTTGGACCAAAATGTATTAGCAATATCACAACAATGCAACAATAGAAAAACATTATGCATTTTGCTGCTAGAATTGCGACGGATAATGTCAAAATGCCTTTATAAAAAATTTAAATAAACCAAACAAAGACACCAATCGTCAGAACAAGAAGAAAAAAATGTTTGTCGTTTTTTGTTATTGTAAAAGTGAAGCTACTTTATAGGTAAGTACTAGAGATGAGCGATCCCGTGATTTTTAAGGAACATCGTGATTAGTGAACGTGATTTAAAAATCACTGCTCCTTAAAACTGTGATTGTGATCACGGTTTGTCAGTTTTTAGTTCTTCTACAGCGAGTGCGTCCAAGCTATATGTACAATGAGCGAGCTTTCGCAAGAGCTTTTGTAAGTACTTTGCAAAGAAACAACAACAAATTGTAAGAGCTTTCAAAGCTGTGTACTTGCATATACATACATACTTGAATAAATAAACTTTGGCTTACAAAAAATACTAATAAGGTAGAAGATAGAATGAAAGGAACAGCAACATTATTCGCCATTGCATTCAAACAAACAGTGAAATATCATACATTTTTGTATGTAACAAAAAACAAAAAGAACGACTTAGCAATTACCTGTTACTTAACAAATTTGGTCACAACTGTGATTCGTGATTTTTCAGTAACAGTGATTAAATCACAGGTACAGAAATATCGCTCATCTCTAGTAAGTACCTTCTTTCGTGCACCAGCTATTCATTTTTTTGACAGTTCCTATTATAAAACATTAATAAAAAGCCCTGTGGTTTTTTTTATTGTACATTTGTTGTAGCTTCGAGCGTACCTGGCACATGACGGGTACGTTCGTAAATGCATAGATGGGGACCAACAAAAATAATAGTCACACAATAAAAAAATTTTGAATTACTTTTTTATTGGCATTAAAAAATTTGCTATTCTGATGCAGCGCAGTGATGCATTTACGGTTTCCACAAAAAATACTCAACATTTACAAAAAATACTCAACTCACCTCCAACAAATTTCACCAACAATTATCCTAATTTTTACTTTTTTATAAGTCATTTTATAATGACACGACGGGTATATTGAAAACGAAGTTAGATTGCGGCTAAGATGTCTGCAAAAAACCGTCCGAAAATTTCTTAACTCCTTCTGTTTCTCGTTGAGCAGTTACTTTAATTGTAAACAATCGACAAACACACACCCACACAAAACTTAACTTTTAATAGGTACCATGTGTACATAAATGATTTTTTTATATTTAAACTCATTTATTTAAATAAACTGTCAGCTACACATTCGGCACCATAGCTTAAACATGAAATAACGTTCTTTTCGGCCTCAAATGTTTGGAAAGACGAAATACTTGGCTAAATATTTTGAGGATTGTCTTGGCGTTGCACCGCAATCTTAAAACACACTTATAATTTCTTCATCTTCCCTTGTTTTTTTTCGCACTCTTATATTTTGTAATTCACTTTTTACACACAAATAATTTATATTTTTCACAACCCATTAGGGTTTTCTTAAAGATATGTTTTTTTTTAATAACAAAAAGCACATGTCAAAAAGCGACCATAATCACAGAAAGTATTCGCGTTCACAGTAATGCCAAACTTAAGTTAAGTGTAGTGATGCCAAATTTACTTTTCAAATGTATACAAAAATGGTTAGTGTATGAACTATTTTATAAAGAATTTATACTGGTTATATTTTTTTATACATAGGAATAATCAATGCAAAGTAATTTGAAGCACTGGATAATAATTAAATTTGTGTTTATCTCACCCCGATGACTTAGCGGATAAAATTGTAAAAAATGGTAAAAAGTACATTTTGTGAATTGTTTAAATATCTAAAATAGAATATGAAAATAAATTAAAAAAAATTCATTAATAAAAATTTTACTGCCTGGCCCGCATATTTATATTGAAAACAAAAACAAATTTTAGTTTTTTATCAAAATTAAAAATGGTTTCGGCTTAGTTTTATGCTTTTCTTTTTAGAAATTTGAAAATGCTTGAGAAAAAAATCACGGTTCGTAACAGTTTTAGCCGAACTCTAACAATTTTCAGGAGGTTTTAAAATTCAAAACATACCCAGGTATGTAGCTGTTGACATAAAGGTTAAAAGCCTCAATGATTTCATGTATGAGTGGAGAACAATCGCATACAATTAAATCTATTGAAACATGGATTTGGAGCAGTTTGGGTTAAAAATGGTATAAATAAAAAACTATAATGATGAGGTTGCATTTCAAAATTTATCGAAACTGGTACGGATTTTGTTTGCTTTACTTACTGCACCCAATGGGATTGAGACACATAACATTAAGTTTAATTTGTATTATAAGATAATTTTTGCAAAACAGTGGAAGAGGCTGCATTAATTTCGAATTCGCTAAAAGTCACTTTAGAATATTCGGTTTTAAAGAAATACATAATATTATTTTTAAAATAACCTGTTGCTTTTGTGCCTGACTCAAATTAAAATTATCATTTAAAGATTAACCCCCATATTCATAAAAAATATTTGAGGTTTATAGCAGGTCTATGAAACAAGTTTTCTATGACAATTTGTTTAATAAGCCTTTTATTAATCAAAAATATTGGTTATGAATATGGAGGTTAGTTAGTTAGTTTGTTACTAAAGCCTCACTATATACATCTTCAATAATACTGTATTAACTTAAAATTTTAAAATTTTCAGGAGAAGAAAACTTTTTTTAGTTTTACATTGAAGGCATACGAAATTGAATTTTTAAACCAAAAAATTGAAAAAACAGCACGATATTTTTAAAGCGGCTAGATATGAATATTATGTGTCGATTTTTTCAAAAAATTTAAAAAATAAAAATTTTGAGGTAATACACTATTGTTGAAAAAGTGCGATATGCGAATAAAATTAGTTTTCCTAGATTTTAATAACTAAAACGTATAGGGAAAATTTTTTTCAACGTGTAGGGGAAACCCCTTTTTTTTGTATGTGTATGTATTTTTCAAAAATCTTCTTGCAGCATGGATTATAATATTAACACAAACACTATTTGAGAGTCCACACGTTAGATAACACCATCTGACCATAGTATACAACACTAAGACATAGTGCCGTCAGTCGGTACCTACTAGGGTATTCAAACGATTAACCGTTGTTCGATTAATCGATTCAATAAATAAATAATCCGAATAATTTTCCTCAATTAATCGATTAATCAAATATTTGTTTTTTCACAGTATTACTTTTTTTCTTTTAGGCAAAAAAAAAAACCAGCCGGTACGTTTTAAATGCCCTGTTATTGGTTCTAAACTTAGGAACATTTCCTTCGAGTAACAATTTTTTTAAATACACTACAAAGACTGAAACCAAAGAGTTTGGGAATAATTAATTTTTGAGAATGTTTAGAACAGAGTTTTACCACAATGGTTCAGATGAAGAAGATTTTTTGGACGAAAAAACAACCTTCTACCAGACCTTAACAATAATATTAAAAGTATTAAAAAAGAGATTTCAGTGGTGTAATGGAAGACTACCAATTTTTAGAAAATACAAGAAAAAAGAACTGAGAAATTGGATACGCTTTATAACGCTCTACTTTCAATCTATCCAACGTCAACAATAAGTGAAAGAATCTTTTCTAAATCAAGTTTCATCAACGCAAAAGAAAGAAATCGTTTGAAAAATAAACATTTTAACTGTTTACTCTTTTTGAAAGATTACTTTTGAAGATTAGCTAAAATTTTCGTGCTATTTTTTATTAAAAAGTTTTGCTCTTTTATTACATGAAGTACCTTTTGTTAAATGGTTTTCTTTTTTAATAAAATTTTAATGTTAAAAACATAATTTTTGGTCTTATTTTTAAAATTCTAAACAAGGAAAAGTTAAAATTATTCGATTAGCCGAATAATATTAAATTGTTTCATTATGATTCGATTAAATTTTACCTAGAATAATTATTCGCGCGATTAACCGATTAAAACAAAACATCGATTAATTGAATACCCCAGTACCAACATTAACATGTGTGGCATCACTTTGAAGTATATTGTGGCATATTGAAGCTGTTATTTAAATTTAACGGATATTTTAACATTACATTTTTATTTAGAATATTCTGTACAGTGATTTTAACACTTGAACTACCCATTACTAATAATATATGCACAAGATAACTTATACTAATATATACAAGATAGCTAATAAATACAAGATAACTAATAAATACAATAATTCTTAACTCAATTTACTTTCGTAACAATTTATTCGGTCAGTTTGTCAACAAAAAATTTAGGTATGTACTGCTACAGTCCTCAAACCTTTATGATTAACCAGCAAAAATTACTTTGTAAAATAAAACGAAGTTTTTCCAAAATATTTTAAAGATAAGTACATTAACAAACTAAATAAACATAGTGGGAATCTTTTTATTTAGTAAAAAAAAAAAAAAAAAATAATAATAATATCACATAAACATCACATCACATCGCTTAAAAAACTTCATAATGGCTTAAATTAAAAACTGCTAACTCTAAATATACCCTCCATCACTAGTGGTGAAGTAGGGTATACTAAGTTTGTCATTCCGTATGAAACTTTTTTAATATTCATCTAAGATCCCCTAAAGTATATATATTATGGGTCCTAGAGTAATTCTGATTTCGAAAATTCGAAAACCAAATCCACTTTGAAGTAATGGAAACACTTTGACATGTTTTGCTCAAAGCAAGTTGTTTTGCTAATAGTGGACTAGTATACTTGTATTTATATGGATTTTTAAGCTTTTCTTAAGCCGCAACAAACCAAAAAGCGAAAAAACAAATGTAAAGTAACATCACATATTTACCTTTGGCAAGTAGCAAGTTTTCCGTTTGATTTTTCTTGCATAAACTCGAGAATTGGGCAACTAAAATTGTTCGGTATAATCCAGAAACTAAAGCCCTAGTTGCGTTAAATGTAATGCAACGCGTAAAGTTTCATTGAAAGTAAAAACAAAGTAAAAATATATAATAATTTTGTTTATTCTTTCTAGAGAAATTTATAATGATTTTTTTAAATTTCAAACGCTGCGTATTTTTTTTTTTTGTAAAAATAGATGGCGTTTCTACACCATCTGTATTTAAATTCGCCTTGCACCAGGTAAATTTGCTGTATTTAGGTTTTGCAAGTGCTGCCAAGTTTTATACACACTCATAGTTGCATTTGTTTTGGTATTAAAGTCAACACTTTTGTGCATCTCTGCTGCCTAATATTTTTCTTCAGTAATCAAGTTTTAGCAAAAAATGTGAAAAGACCGTAGAAAAATTGTGTTTACCAGTAAATTGTGTTTTGATAATAAAATTTATTTTATAATTGCTGAAAAAAATTAAATAATTTAATAAATGTTAAATTTTATAAAATTGCTTAACAATTAAAAACTTTGAAGTAATTGAACATCTTTAAAGTAAAGCATGATTTTCACTTTTCTTACGTGACGTGAAACAAACCTCTGAAAAAAAAATAAGAACAAGAGCAAAGAAAAAAATTGCAAAAGAAACGAAACTAAACAAAGAAAATATAATTAATGTTGTTTCATAGAAAAAAATAGTTAAATTTAACGTCAGATTACTGAAGACAAGCAAATAGCAAAATAAAAGAGAAGTCAATGACTGCTTTTTGTTCAAACAATAAAAAATTGTAATGAAAAAGTAAATAATAGTGTTGTTTTTTTTACTTTTTTATGTTCAGTGTTAAATGCATGTCTTTTTGCACATTTAACATGAACATACACACACACATTCGCTCAGAGGTGTGCACATGTACAGGAAAACACGAATGCAGACATTTATGCAGCAACAACAACACTTAATTTAAACTTAACCTCAATTATAATTTTTTTTTGTTAATTTTTTGTGTGTTTTTTTCTGAATTTTACAGGCTTTTTAAGTCCAACTTAATATACTTAATTGTGAATTTATTGTAACACTTGTTTAAGCTTGTAATAATTAAGTGAAAATTAATAAGAAAAAGATTTAAATTGATAAGATTCGAGTGCGAAAAAATCAATGCGTTTTTACTGCGTGTAATTGCTTCCATGTAATTGCATTCATAATTGTAACCTAGTTTTTTAATTTTCTGTTTCATTATACTTAAATTTTTTTTGTTATTTATTTTTTACTTGCAGATTAATCTTTTTAGCAAAATAAAAACAATAACATTTTCTAAAACATTTAGGGTTTTAAACCCTTTTCTAATAAAACAACAAAAATGGTTAAAAACTATCAAGAATCTGATTCGTCATCAGATTCGTCGGAGGAAAAAGCTAATGCATCAGCAGCTACTCGTTCCTGTGATCATGTAAAGAAAGCAGTAGATTCATCTAAATTGCGGAAGTTGCTAAAAACCACTGGTTTGGTATTGGAGTGCATACAATGTCAAAAATTGGGTGTAACCTCACAAGCTGCTGAGTCTTCAGAATCTCTCGACTCACCGGGAGCCTTTGAATATGATAATACCTTGTGGTTGTGCTTGAAGTGCGGTACTCAATTGTGTGGAAGATCGAAAAATCAACACGCTTTAATACATTTTAAGGTAGATGAAGATACATAATCATCCTTAATAAGGTTTTCGTTGTCGTAATGCCGTAATTTGCACCCAGTACTCTGGTTAACACAATATGCTGCTTTTGTGTAACTTGTCTTTTGAAAGAAAAATATAATAGCAAGATATGTATGTATTAGAGTATCCACTCAATCGTTGTTCGATTAATCGAGGAAATTTTTTGCCATTTTTTGATCGAATAATTAAAATATCCAATTTCAAATAACGAATAACTCGAACAATTTATGTCAATTAATCGATTAAAATTAATTTCTTAGAAAATTTACTTTTTTAATAGGTATAAAAATATTTTGTTTAGATTTATAACGTAAGAATTTTCGTACTAAAATAGTGCTTTTTCATAGTGAGCTTGACGTTCATTGTAAAAAAATTCTTCAGGATTTATAAATATGTATGTAAACCATGCACTGTCAGATTATGGCCTACCTGTTTTTACCCGACCTTCAATTTCTTTATAGCAAAATAGTAATACGTTAAGGAAACAAATTAGCCAAACCTGTAGAGTATAGCTTTAAAATGAAGAAAAACAAAGTTATCAGCCATATTCGGTAAATCGAATGCATATGAGTGCAATTGAAATTGAACAAACTATAAACGACCCAGTTTAAAAAGTTTTCATACTTTGAGTTCATATCTTAACCAGAACTTCTTTTAAAATCAGGAAAAATACGGTGATTTAAAAAAATAACTGAGACTCTCCATAGATTTAAATTTTACTTCAATCTTAATTATAAATTAGTTAAATTGAATTACGATTAATAAATTTGGTTAAATAGGCTGGACCTCTTTAAAAAATGCAGCGACAAAAAAGTCTTAAATAAAATAACTGCCCGTTCGCCTATATCGAACGTTAACGTTCGCATAGTAAATAACATTTAAAACAAAATTTCAAAAATTGTTATTGTTTTAAATGTAATTTTCTATGCGAACGTTAACGTTCGATATCGGCGAACGAGCAGTAAATAATTTATAAAAATATAAGATTAAAGCCTATGTTGAATTCCCGTATGAAGTTTAGCAGGCGGAACATAACTCCAAATTATACACTGAAATAAAATTAATGACCCGGATTGCTGTTGAACCTAATACATGTATTAAACTTTGGCATTCAGATATTTTTATAGTCTATTCAACCGAAGTAGTGGTTACCTTTTTTATAGTGTATTTTTATTTTATTTCCTTAATCTTGTCTCGTTCTCTTTAGCGCCTTAATAGCTGTATGTTTTGTAGCAGGATTTTTGATTTTTTAATTATTTATTTTATTTACAAGTTCTAGAACTGTATACGTGGTATAAATGAATTGTTATTTTATTGTTTAACGATATTTTTATTTTATTCCTTTTTTCTGTTTATTAATATAATAAAGTATCAAATTAAATAGACATGTATGCTTTTTCAATTGGATACAATTATTTGAATTATTCCAGTTATTCGAACACATTAAAACTCTTATTCGATTAATCGAGCAAAATTAAAGTTACAAAATCGATTAATTCCTTACTCGAACAAAACCAAAAGTCAAATAATTGGATACTCACTCTAGTATGTATATTCTTTTCTAAGGTATGATCTTATATACTTGTTATTAGTATTAATGTGCTATTTTCACAAAACAAATGATTGAACGTGTACTAAAATTTATATGAGAATCTCTGTTTTTTGAGTGTTTTTCATATAAATTTTACTACTCGTTTAATCACTTGTGTTGTGAAAACAATCTAATCTAATTTTAAAAAGTTAAAATTTTTCGATTATAATTTTTTTCTTTTAACGGCCAATTTTACCAAGTTCAGTTATAATTAACTATCAGTTATAGCTAACAAAAACATATTGTTAACTGGAAGTTAAAGTAATAGTTAGTTTTCACTGAACTTTGTGAAATTGGACGTAAATAAAAGTTTCTTAAGTTAAATTATTATAATTTGTTTTAGTTCTACGAAATTCGGTCAAACGGACAATTACTAAAAAATAATTTTTTTACATGACTGATTTTATTGATTTAAATAAACATTTAAAAATTTATCTTTTATATCATTAATACAGACTCCGCATTCCGATTCCCATGCATTAACTATGAACACGCGATCTTTTGAAATCTGGTGTTACGAATGTGACAATGAAGTTAAACCAGATTCCCGTAAAAACCTTTTGGAATGTGTGGAATTTGTGAAGGGTTTGGCTCAAAAACCGCCCCTAGCTTCCATGGAAAATATAGAAAATAAGATCTTAACTACTTTCGAATCTTTAAAACCCTTATTGGCTTCAGAGGAAAACATGAACATAAATAAGTCTCCACCGGCACCACCTCCATTACCACCAATACCGGGCATGGCAAAGCGCATTAATGAACCTCTAGTAACGTATAGCAATTACTCCAATTTTCAATTGCCAACGTTCCCGCCAAATGGTGGAAGTAAATTAGCTGAGACTGAGCAATTGCCAAGAGTTCGAGGTTTAACCAATTTGGGCAACACTTGTTTTTTTAATGCTGTTATGCAATGTTTGGCTCAAACTCCTTATTTATTGGATGTTCTAAAAGAATCAGCTGAAGCAGGAGAAGAGTAAGTGAAAATGAGGAATTATTTTATATACTACATACATATATTTATATTTTTGTATTATTTAAGGTTTACTCTACCCGGCGGTACCTTTAAGTCTAAAGATGATGAAGTTTTAGATTTGCCACCTATTAAGGGAACTTTATCAGCCTGGGGAGGGTTGACAGTTGCCTTGGCTCAAACTTTAGAAGAGCTACAATCGGGAGGTACAGCAGACATTTACTCAACATATTTTTTACATTAAATTTATTTGTATATAAAAATTTTGAATTGGTTTTCTAGGAGGTGTTTTCAATCCCAGTAAACTTTTCTACAAACTTTGTGCTAAATGTCCTCAATTTCAAGGCGGCGACCAACATGATTCTCATGAATTGTTAAGACATCTTTTGGAAAGTGTGCGGTAAGTTGTAAAGCTAAATTATAAGATCCAGATTACTGAATAATCAAATTCTTTTACTTTTTCAAACAGTTCCGAAGATTTAAAACGTTATCAACGTGTCATTCTGCAAAATTTGGGCTACAAAGATCAAGATATAAACTCCGTTTCCGAAGATATGAAACAAAAATGTAAAATCTATGGCAATCAGGCAGCTGATCGTATCTTACGTCCAGAACAAGTTTTTCGTGGATTCCTTGTTTCGACATTGACTTGCCAAGACTGTTACAACGTCAGTTCGAGGCATGAATACTTCCTCGACATGTCACTTCCCGTAAGTGTTGAAAAGTCACAACCACCACAAATAAGACGTAAAACTTCTCCCGACAATGCGAATTCATTCTTTTTACATCCGGCTCCGTCAACATCGCCTGTTGGTGGGCCAACCAAGGCTCAACTAAAAAAGGAACAGAAAAAAGAACGCAAGGCCAAAAGGGCAGCCAAACATCAAAATACAAAACTTGCACAAAAACAATTGTTAAACGAGATAACGGGATGTGACAGTGGTGCAGCTGGTGACGCTACAGCGAATGACAATGCAACCACAGCGGGTTTGATAGGTTGTGCTACCCGTGAAGAGGTTGTTAGTCAAAATGTGACATGGTCTAACTCCTCATCGTCTGCAGAACAGTCAGATGCGGATGTGGAGGACAATCTGATGGATGATAATGAAAAATGTTTAAAACCATTAAATACCTCATGTAATTTAAACAAAAATTGCACGGTCAACGATTCGAATGGTAATAATCAAGTTACCACTAGTCCGGTTGAGAAAAGGGGAGACTCACCGGAAAATATGGATAAAGATTCATTAGATGAAGATGAAAATGGTAGGTTATGTCAAACAAATATTGGTGAATTTTAAAATTTTAATAGCTTTTCATTAACAGACTCTGGTATAGCCACTAGTCCTGCCAACGCTGGTGCCAGTTTTCCTCCTTCAGCATCGAATTCTGAGGCCAACGGTGATACTTTTACTGCAGAAAGTGCAGTGACAAACAGTGTTTTATCATTAGGTCTCAGTGAGAAGGGAGCTAGTATTGTACGCCAGTTAACCCTAAATGAATTAAATACTACTACCTCTTCCAACTCAGCAAATAACACCGTTCCAGCTTTAACTAACGGCGAGGTGAAATTAAACGACAATGAAAATCAAGTCACTAAAATTCTTGATCAATTAAATTTAAGCAACGATACTGAAGATAAATTGGAAGAACAAAAAAAGGCGGCCCGAGCTAAAGCGAAACGAGTTCGCACGCAAAGTTATTCAGACTGGAGTACCACTATAGCTCCACGTTATCAGTGTGAAGATGGCGAATGTTCTGTACAATCTTGCTTAAACAACTTTACAGCCGTTGAATTAATGACGGGTAATAATAAAGTTGGTTGCGATTCATGTACCAAACGTATTAATGGTGAAGATAATAAAGCTAAGACCGTTTACACCAATGCCACCAAACAGTTCCTGATCTCTAGTCCGCCAGCTGTTTTAATACTCCATTTAAAACGTTTTCAATTGGGCCCACGATGTTTGTTTCGTAAATTAACTCGACCCGTCAATTTCCCCATGATACTGGATATTGCTCCTTTCTGTGGTTCAAAGGTGAAAAATCTACCGAACATAGATCGTAAACAAAAGAAACTACTTTACGCCTTATACGGTGTGGTGGAACATTCTGGCAATATGTATGGTGGCCATTACACCGCCTATGTAAAGGTACGCTCCAAATTAAGTAGTGACCATAAACGTTGGAAATTTATACCACAAGGTAGTAAAGCTGAATTAGATCAAGATGATGAACAACGCAAGAAATTAGATGAATTATTGGCCCGTGAAAAAGCACGCGATTTACGCATGAAAGCTGCTAATGATAGTGATGATTTCTCTAATTCATGCAGTAGTTCAGATTCTTCAAATATCTCATCATCATCTGAACCAGATGAATCTTTCTCAACACCTCAATCACCGGCTCATGATGCCGGTGCTGCTGGTGGTTACGAGGAAGCCAGCAATGTGCAAATGCCATTGGGTAAATGGTATTATGTTTCTGATTCACGTGTAACAGATGCAAGTGAAAGTGAAGTTTTGAATGCTCAAGCATATCTACTATTCTATGAACGTATTTATTAAAATGAAATAATATTAACGAAACAATTTGGAAAACAACCAACAGCAGTACAGCATCAAGTAAAACTTTACAAAACCAAGAAGACAAAGAGACAGACATTAGTCGTTATAGGTAAGCGATTATGAATGTTTATTAGAATTTGAAAAGAGAACTAAAATATAATATATTAAAAGACATTTTTTAACAAATATTTGTGGTATAAAATAAGTTTTTAATGTTTAACTTTTGAAATTCTGGCACAGTTTCTTCATCCGAAAATATTTACATCTGAACTGTTATTGTTGACAAAATATTAAACTAAAATTTCAATTTATACACATTAAAAATTTGTGTTGCGGAAAATATTGATTAATTAAAAGTGTTGCAGAAAATAAAATTTTTTGTGATTAATGGTGATCATGCTCAACCCTTAACCATTTTAAAGGTGTTGATTTTGTTGAATAAAAATTTCAAGAAGGGGAAATAATGAACTGGAGCATTACTATTTAAACATCTTATAATCATTTAAAAAATAAAAATGAATTTAAAACCAATGAAATTTGGCGCAACATAAACATAAGCCTGGAGACACCGAATGCCGATTAATAATGTCGATACGGTGCAAAATAAAAGCCTTTTTTTTTATCGGATTGTTATGGTAGATAATAAATAGAAATATTACGAAAATTCAAAAAAGTATTGTGGGAGCAATGCTCATAACTTACTGCAAAGTAAAATATCTATTACGCCAACCAAATTGGTGTTATTAAAAAAGTTTTTTAATTTTACGTACAATGAAAAAATCAATGCTACATTTTAGGAAAGAATCTTTCGTAGCCCCTTTTTTGTACTATTCAAAAAAGTCTCGTGTATAATAGGAAAAAAAGTTAACTTAAGCAGTTTTTTTGTAGTCCTATTTTTCGAATTAAATTCAGATTAAAGGTGTTATGTTATTTTGTAAATGCCTTCCGTTATCATAAAACAGGTTTATAAAATGAATTTTGTATGAACATTTTTCAATGAAAACTTTTATAAATCTAAAATATTTTTTATGAATAAGGCAAAATAAAATACAAAAACTTTGATGCAAATTACAAAAATGTTTCATAAAACACGCAATTTATGTTTTCGCAAATTATCAAAAGTTTTTATTTTACTAAACCATTTCGCAAGAATTGTGGTACGAAGTTACAAACGAGTTCGAACAATATACGACGGTTTTTGAACATATAAGGCATGGGGTTTTTTTGAGTGTACTGAAATAAGCAACCTAAAATAATAATAATGCAATTTTTTCAAGTTCCAAAATATTGGAACTTTTAAGAAATATTCTATAAAAATTGGTTTTAATTATTATTATCTTGTGAAAATAAATATATGTATGTTGTTCAATTATTAACTTTTTTATTTGCTCATAACTATAATAATCGATAAAAATTTTTTTCGATAACTATTATTCATTTTTATTGTTTTATATTTATGAATATTCATATTTATATGCCAAAGCTTATATTCCACGTTTAAACAAAAATCGGCTAAATTGGTCATCCTATAGGTTCTCTTTCACTCAGGACCCTGCACTTATGGTTTTATGTTTCTAAGTTCAATATTATAGAAAATTTAAAAAAAACGAAAAAGTAAAAGAAAGAAAATTAATTTCCTGTATTTCTCCTTTTTCTCCCTATTGATGTATCAAAAATTTCAACATTGCAGTGGGAGCCCATAATTTAATTCGTATGTTAATGAATGGAGAAAAAGTTTGTAAAAAAAGACAAAAAATCGTACGATTTTTACCCCTTAAACGTTCGATTTTCAAAAAACTACCAAGTTAGTATTTGTTTTTTTTAGGTAAGTTACGAGTGTGATATAATTTTTATTTCTAGGTTTATTGATCTAATTTTGTATGTTCAGTAACCTTAAAAAAAATCAGAAAGTACGAATTGAAGAGCAAAAAAGTTTCTATAAGAACTCTCGATACATGCATTTCCGAAGTAAATCCCCAATAGAATTTGTCAGTATCTGTTAACAAATTTTAAAATCGTGGAAAATTTATTTAAATAATTATAACGTGGTGCCCCGGTAGACTAGTTGATAGTGAGTTAGGCTATCAGTGCGAGGGTTGCGTGTTCGATTCCCGGCAAATACTCTGGCCTGTTTCACTTTAACAGGCTGAAAGTCTTAGTTACTTTTGCTCGATTAATTAAGTTAGAATATAATTTGTAATTGTATTTGTAACTCTAAATAAATAAAGTTATATTGTTTTATGATTTATAAATAACCATAATTAACTGCCTGGCCCACAGTTTCGACAAGAACATATCTCTCGTATATTTATATTGAAAACAAAAACAAATTGTAGTTTTTATTATTGATTTCAATATAAATATTCAAAAGAAATGTTCTTGTCGACATTGTGGGCCTGGCTGTAAGTTTCTTTCAATTATAAGACTTACTTATAAATCTCTTAATAAATCCACTAATATATATTTTTCATATTTTTTTCAAAGAAAATATCTCTCAAATTTAAACAGAGAATTTTCATTTATTTTTAGGTTATCGACGGCCAGCCCTTTCTGATGATGAATAATAATTGTAATCTAAACTTCTTCTAAAAGCTCATTTTTTTTTTATTAAATTATATAAATTTTTATTATATTTTATATCCAGTTTTCAAAATAACATTTATTAAGCATTTTCTGTTGTTATTTAATACACATTTTTTAATGTAAAAAACAATTTTTTTTCAAATATTCGAAAAATTGGTAATTTTTTTTGCCTACTTCCCTGCCTTTCTAAATGCATTTTCTGCTTCCCATTTTTACAACATTATTGAATTAATAAAAAAAAGAAATAAAAAAAATGAAGATTTTTATTTAGTTAAAATTTATTTCTAAATTGTGTATAAAACACTTAAGAAACACTCTTAAGATGTTTATTTAAAATTTTTTTTATATAATGAATCAATCAATCTTCTCTATGGAATTTTTTAAAATTTTGTTTATTATGATTTCTTTTATTTATTTAAAGTTTTTAAATTTTAATGAAATGTTTAATAATTTGTTAAGTTAAATCTATTTATATTTGTAATTAACCGAAATAAAACATAAAATTTATCATCACGTAAATTAAAAAAAGCTCCGCTTTTATCTACAAATTATAAACCATTTAATAATACCCTTTTTAATTATATAATATCTCTATACATTTTGTTTCAAAAGTTCATTTAAGAATTTTCTTTTACTATTAAAAGCTTCTAAATAAAAAAGCGTTTACTTTAAAGTTATAAAAACGTAAAGTAAAAAAAATTATTGAAAAAAAGTAAATAAAATATTTTAAATTTTACTTTGTATAATTAATTAATATAAAATATAATTATATAAAAAATATAAGGTATTTAGTTTTTAAATGATGATGCGTAAAAAAGTTAAAATAAAATTATTATTTAAAAGTTGACTTAAAATTGAGTTTTGTTTATATAGTTGTAACGAGTGAACATATTGAAATTATTGAGTTTTTCGAAGCGAATCAGAAGTTTTTTTCAAAGTACAAATTGACAGTGTTTTTAAAACAAAATTCGAAAGTATTTGCCCACTTAACAGTGCTTTTAGAATGCAGTTCAAAATTGTTTTCGAAATTAAAGTGAAATTGGTATCCGAAATACAGTTCAATAGCGTTTTCCAAGAAAACCCAAAAATTCTTCACAAAGTTTAATTTGATAGTTTTTAAGGTACAATTTGATAGCGTTTTCGAAGTTCAAATCGAAAGTTTTTGTGAATGCACACATCGACGGTATTTTTTAAGTTAAATTTAAAGCTATTATGAAATTGAATCCAAATGTGTTTGGAGTAGTGATTAACAGTGCTGTTCAAAATTGTTTTCGAAGTCCAATATGAAACAATTTTCGAAGTACAAGACGAAATTGTTTAAAAAGTACAGGGGGCTTATTCTGTATTTCGATGTGAAAGACAATGCGTTGCGCAAATGAAATGCGATGCGAAATAAAGTTGGTATTATATCAGTCTTTCTTCGTATTCGTTATCGAATTTCATCAAAAAATCAGGGTAAAACTGTTCAAAAAATAAACGTCAAATTTATATAAAAAAATTTTTGTGGCTTTGATTACAAAATATACATTTACTTAAATATTTAAAAAAGTTGCATAATTTACCAAAAACATGTCTGAAAAGGTCATATTGTTTGTTCCCCTGAATAAAATTTTATTAATAAAAGGATATAATGTATATATATTATTTTTTGACCCGACAGTCTCTAGTGAACCATATTAAATAGTTATGTACATAAATAATTGAGTCATGAGTTTCGCAAAGGGCTGAGGTACAAAAATACAAAGTGTTCAGGAGACACAAAAAACTAAATACAGTGGAATCTCCCATGAGCGGACACCGAAGGGACCGTTGAAATATGTCTGCACAAGGGGGCTGTCCGGCCAAGAGAAAACTACAAATTTAAATCAACAAAACTTTGCCTTATATTGTTTGTTTTTATTTAAAGATACATACTTTTATTAAAAAAAATATAAAAAATAAACAATTCAATTGGGTTTAAAAACAAAAAATCATTAAATGTAGTTCTATATGTAATACAAGTTTAAAATGTTTTATGAGTATGTACGTACTATATTACGTTTTTCAATAAATATTCCTCCATCCTGGTTTGACGTGTTTTCGTCTTGGCAATAACATCTTGAAAATGTTAGTCCAGCGATGAAAGTATATTCATAGCTTCTGTATCACCTTGGCATTTCACAAACGCTATAAGATCCTGCGCTTTCGCCAAAGCGTCTTTATATGTAAGGATGTTGTTTCTCGCATCTTGATGATCTGAAGGTTTAATTTCCTATGTTGAGTCATCAGAAATTTCTTGAACTTCAGAAATTTGTTCTTGCAATGGCACGCGTAAATCCAAAGGTGATCTCTCAATTGGTAAATCATCATCGATCTGATAAAAATCTTTTAAGCTTTGCTCACTGACCCCTGCAATACATCTTTTCTCCATTTCGGCTATTAGGTTTAATGGCAAATCATCCTCAGGCTCAAAATCAACATCAAATGCTGTCGGACATTCATGGCTGTCAAGTGTAAACCCTGCCTTACGAAAACAGTTCTGAACTGTTTCAGAAGTAACTTGGTCCCATGCACTTTTAGCAAAATAAACTGCATCCAATACGTTTATACGTTTAACTAAATCATAGGCTGTGTTAGAAATTTCAATGTTTGCTAGTAAGTGCTTCAGTATCAATGTTCTATAATTATGTTTAAAATTTTTAATAACACCCTGATCAAGTGGTTGGCTAATTGAAATACAATTAGGAGACAAAAAATGTATTTTAATGTTTTCAAATTGATGTTTTTTGGATGCGATGCCGCATTGTCCAAAAAAAGTAAAATTTGCCTATTTTGTCCTCCCATTTTTCGATCGAAATTTTCTAACCATTCACTCATAATATCAGACGTCATCCACGATTTGGTGTTTAATTTCCATGTCACCGGTAAATTATCTTTTATTAAATTTTTAAAAGCTCTTGGTTTAGATGCCTTTCCAATAAGAAGCAGCTTTTCTTTGTCTCCAGCCATGTTCGCACAGTGCAATATTGTTATCCTTTCCTTAGACAATTTTCCTCCCACACATTTTTGATTTTTTAAAGTCATGGTCTTGTTTGGTAATGCCCTAAAATAAAGCCCAGTTTCGTCAGCATTGTAAATATTTCGTGGTATGAAACCTTTTATTAGAGAAGGTAGTTTCTCCATGAATGCTGCTACATCGTCAGGATTAACGGAGGCGGCTTCGCCAGATATCGCTTTGAACGTAATATTGTGACGAATTTTAAACTTGTTAAGCCAATGAACACTTGCAGCAAGTTTCTGTCAAAAACATAAACAGTGCTACCAAATTTACTTGATTGCGGTAACAAAAATTATAGATTTTACTTTTTTAAAGTATATTTAAAAATGTTTCTTGATTTTTTTGAAAATATACATAAAGTAAACAATTGTTTAATTTTAAAACATCAACCTCATTAGAAAAAGTAATAAGAATTATTAATACGAACTGTTTATTTAGAAATGAAGCTCTGTTTCCCACTGTATGTATTGATGTATTATTTTAAAAAGCATTTAATTTTGTGGATGGAAAGAAAAACCTCGAGTAAATGAGAAAATAAGGAATCACTACCATCGCAAAACAGTTTTAAAAGAGCACATCTCAATTTAGCCAAGCGAAAGGATGGAGTTTAGATAAAGTGATTTGCGCTGGATATGACGGAACAGCTATCAACAATGGTGGGAAGGGAATTGTTTGATTGCTTTTATAATTTTAGAAAAAAATTTAAGTTTATTTTTAAAATATCTGAATCCAGTATTGGCGTAGTTACCGATATCATAAAGTTTCTGAGAAAATATTTTGATGAACGATTTTTTTTAAATGCTTGTAGTTTTTGTTTAAAAATACCATGAAGATGTGTTGCTGTATAGTAGTGTTTTTGTTTTGTTTCTTATTTTTAGAAATACACAGAAAATCAGCAATAAATATAATTGGGTTATTCACAAGGTAGTCATTAAATTGAGTAGTCATATGTCTAAAAATAATTACAAAAAATATACATGACTGCTATGATTAACGGCTTATAATTTAGATTTATACTGTACAGAACAAAACATTAACATTTTTATTTTATTTGAAACACAACAAAATTTTTTTATTAACAATTGTAAAATATTGTTTAGGACATTATGACGATATGACTTGATAGCACCCTTTTGCATCACCCAAATATTTATTTTACTAAGTACTTATAAATTGATACAAAACGCATCCACGGTAGCACTGTTTCTTTTTTTTTTTTTTGTCATTTCACTTGCTGCAAGTTCTCTCGCAAGTTGGGCTGCAAGTACAAATAATGTGATGGTGTTAGTAAAAATGTGTGAGTGTATTGAGATTTCGAACTTGCACTTGCATGTGTAAACGCCGGGTTAATAAAAAAGTTAAGATTTAAATTTTTTTTATAAATAAAAAATAATTTATATACTTTTTTAACTAAAAAAAATGGTAATAAGCTACATTTTCAGAATTTTAACTTCAAATGCACAATTCTGTTGAATATATACTAATTACCTCGTAGTCTTTGCAAAATACCAAAGTAGGTCAAAAATAGCAAATTTTAAGTTTTAATGTCGGTTATTTCCTAAACTATTAGATTTAAACTATGCGTGTCGCAAACTTTTTTGTAGCACTCGACTAGAATATTTCATGGTTTTTGTTTTAAATCGAGCTAAAATTAAGAGTTCTGGATCATTTTTAATTTTTGTTATACCCTTAATTGCCACCTGAAATGTTATTTAAATCGGTCTAAACGATTACAAACTCCAGAATTATTTCTCTTTCATTTTGCAAATCTCCCGTTCCGTTGTTGGATTTTTAAAGTTGCAACGTCAACAGGTGACTTTTATTTGGGTATTACTAATTTTAAACATATTATTTGTTTACTTAGATCATGATAACTGACTTAAGACATTTCTGCGACTTAAAATATGCTAGTAAAAATGCTAATAATATTTTTAATAAATTTTCATCTCTTGGTATGACAAGGCCAAATTACAATTTGCTATTTATATTGTGTAGCCTTTCGTTATAAGTGTACCTCAATTAGATTCTTAGAAATATTTTAAGCCGTATTTGACAATGTGCATTAGAGTCAGTGTTGCCAAAACTTGGTGACCAAAAATAGCTAAATTTACGGAAAATGGTGGTCACTTGTGCTTATTACGTACTATTAAATATTTTGAAGGTAAAGAAAGGAATTTTCAATATGAACTGAATTACAATGTATTGATAATTTTTCATTCGGTTAAAAGGCAAAGATTTCTGAAGAGATAGTGTGGTTACTATCGAAACATGTCAAATCAACCTGTCCGTGGGTTCAATCCCAACTTCAGTCAAGAATGAAATATTATCAATAAATTTTAATTCATTCCATGTTGTTAATTCCTTTCTTCATCAAAAATAATTTAATGAAAATTAAATTTGATAAGCCTGATTAAAATATAAAAATTTGGATTAAAAACCATAAACAGTTCAATAAAGTAACCACAAAACTAATAATTCTGAAGGTAAATCATAATCATGAGAACATTTATCCAACATTCTGAGCCCAAATCTAAAAAAAATAAGAAAAGATAAAAAATATTTTATTGTTGTGGTACAAATATTTACTTAAATAATAAAATCCAATTGACGGTTGCTAAATGTAAACTATTTCTCAAATTACATTTAACGATATTTTCTTGGCTAAATGCCCTCTCTACTTCGGCATTTGAACATGGAAGTGACAGCAAAAATTCCGAAAGTTCTAAACATTTCTTCTTGCCACCTGAATCTCTACATTGAAATATTGTAATTAAGTTCGTTTTAATTGTTAAAAATGTTTATTTTACTTTTAGCAATGTTATAAATTCTTATTAGAAAATAAATATTATTATTTACAAAGAAAAAATGGCTCAATACATTTTCACCCAATCAACACAATTGCAGTGTTTAAAAAACTACATTACCTAAACATTTTTTACTATTACTAAAACTATTACTCTTAACAATTATATGTAGCGTCAGAAAGAGCAGTTGTCTTGTTTTGTAGTATTACCTTTTTTAAAGCTACTGCTACATGCAAAAATAAAACCAGAAAATAAAATAGCAGCAGTAAAACAAAAATAAAGTAGCAGTTAAAAAAACGAAATTGTTTTCTATTGGTTTGATTGAGGTTTTCGTTTTAAAACTACTACATTTGGAGAATTGTTTTTTATGACTACAAAATTTGGAGGTAGTAGATTATTAACATTGAGGTAGTAGTAGAATTACATAGAAGTAGTATGTTAATAACATTAAAGTAGTAATATAATAACATTGAAGTAGTCAGAAACGAAAATAATCAGTAAAACTAGAAACCAACAATAAGTACGTATGTGATGTTTTTTGAATTATTCATAAGCCGTGTTGTCAGGTCGTCGCTTTTACCATTGTTGTTAGTACTTTTTGAAATTTTTGGTGCAGAAAATTTTCGATTGTTAGAAGTTATATGTACTCATACTTATTAATATTTATTTTATGAGCAATCATTCCACAATGTAGGGAAAATATTTTGAATGGAATATTTTATATGTTTTTAACATGTTAAAAACGCTCCTATATTTAGTGAAAATTATCTTAAAACCAGTTCATTAAAAGTGTTGTTACCCAAGGATTCAGCTATTTCTTTAGCTTTGCTTTGTATCAATGGACCTAAATGGAAAAGTAAAATTATAAGAACAAAACATATTAATCAATCAGAATCCACTTAGTAAGTTAATGATAAAATGAATCATTTTGCTGTAAATTTGTAACGTACCAGTTAATGGAATTCCTTTATTGCGTGCTGCAATAAACCATTCGTAGGACAACTGATCAATTGTCAGCCCTTCAGCATTGGAATGCCATTTTTTTATTATCTCTTCTCTTTTTTTATAATTTCAGAAGCTTGAGTTTTACTAATGCTAAATCGCTTCGATAAATTTCTCACGCTTAATTTTTCTTTGTTGTACACTTCAATCACTTCTTTTTTTTGGAGAGTTGACAATACTAATTCTTGCAATGTTTGTGGTGCGTACGTATGGTGTACAAACCTATTTGACCAACAGCTTGTAATCTATGCCATTACTTATGCGATTTAGAGGATTCCCCAAATAATAATCGATGTGCGTTTGCTTATTGTACTTTGGAATGCATTGTTCATTCGTTTGTATACATTAGTGCGGTAAGACTTTTTAAAATGGATAAAAAGAGGTCTGTATTAACTAATTAATAGTTAATACTAATTAACGTTAAATTGAAAACATTATGTAAGAGAGAAAATATGTATTTAACATACCCACATTTAACTATGTTATGTGATGTAGTAAATATGATAAGCCGTGCCCTGTTGTTAAAGCGAACAAATTAAAAGAGTCTTGGCAGGCTTATTTGTAAATTATGACATGAAAAATTCGGAAAAAAAATAAGCTAAGTGTCCGTCCAAGAGAATTTTTTTTTATCTAGCGGATGTCCGCGTCCGCTCATGAGAAGCGTCCGTTCAAGGGAAAGCGACTGCAATGCTTTTCTTATGGAGCGCTGCCGGGACCTAGCAACAATGTCCGTTTAATGGGGGTGTCCGCTTATGGGAAGTGTCCGTTAAGGAAGATTGCACTGTATCCCTTAAACCATTTGACTTTTTGAAGTAGAGTTTTTTCCTAAAATTGGAAACCTCTGTTTATATTATAATATTAAAAACAAAAATTATTTTAAGTAATATTTAAAGGAGTAAATGGTCATTAGAGTTTCCGGAGTTTAAAATAATGTTTGAATTTTCGTGGTTTTAGTAGCAAAATTGTATCTTTAGTGTATGCATCATTGGCGTACATCATAAAAATTTGGAAATAAGTAAACTGGATATAATTATCCTCCGAGCAGCTGGAATTATTCATTTTCGAAATGAATTTAAACAAAAATTATGTATTTATTTTAATTTTTCTCCTAAAACGGTGTTCACTGTTCAGATTTTTTTAATAAAGGCAAAATGAAAAATAACTTTTCATAACAAATTGACGACATATTCCAAACTTACCTCTCACTGTAAAAAATTTTAAATGCAAGATATTTTTCCATTGCTAACTAAAACACATATTTAATATTCTTAATAAATATGGGGATGAGCCCTTTTAAAAATTAATTTTAAACAGCTACCTGTTTTTCACCGCAATGGAAAGAATATATAAACCATTCATTCTCATAGTATATCGGTATATCTGTATGTGCACCTCTAAAAAGAGTAACAAACTTAATTTCTTAAAGTTTGTACCTGTGAGTTTTTCGAAATTCATGAATCAATTTATTGTGAAATTTTAAGAATAAATAGATGAAAAAATAAATAAAATATTATTTTTCACTAACAGTTTCAGGGGGGCTACTCTCTATTGCGATGCGAATACAATATCGATGCGAAAGCTAAATGCCAACTTGGTACTCTCTATCACTTTCGCAAAATTGTTGAAAAATTATGCAATACTGGTAATAAAAATCAAAGATAGCGCAGATTTCCAGTATTGAAATGGCAAAATATGTATGTAAAAATAAGAAATTGGAAAGTTTAAATAAAAGAAATAATGATAATTTGCGAAAGAAAAAAATAAAAAGATGCGAAAGACAAATGCGCAAACGCATTAAAGAGTACCAATCACTAGATTTGCGACAATTTTCTTTCGCATCGCAATAGAGAGTTGCCCCCCAGGTCAAATAAATTTTGCGAATTTAACATTAATTTTCGTATTACAGAATACCGACTTGGCACTTTTTCGCATTTTCAATTCGAAAAAAACGTACTTTGCGAAAATCGTAACAGAAAATAGCAATTGTTAGCACTTATATATTTTCGAGTCGCATTGACTTTCGCATCGCAATGCATAATAAGCCCCAGGTTGGGTCAAGTCACTGAACATTGTATTTGTGATATAGTTTTTTTTATTCAAATTCAGTAGCGATTGAAGAACGAGCAAATATTGTTGAAAATTATTTTGCTAGTCAAAATTCCAAAACTCAAACATAAAGCAAATTTCGGAATTTTTTTACACCAGAAATGCACCATTGCGAAATTAAGGACGCATTCAGTCCCTCGTTTTCAACTGTATTTAAAGTAAAATTCGAACTTGTTTTCTAAGTATAATTCGATAGCATTTAAACTTCAATTCATAAGTATTTTGGAAGTGTAATTCAAAGGGGATTAAAAGTTTAATAAAAAAAGGTTTTAATTTTAAAATATTTTCAAAGTAATGTTTAAAATTGCTTACCAAGTTCTATTCCTATTCCTATTCGAAAGTGTTTTTTAACTTTAAAGATCTGTAAAATCTATATTTATGTAAATGATTTAACATAGTTTTAGATCCTGTACCAGCACCGAAGATTCTTTAAAGAGACAATAACAAGTAATTAAAAAAAAAATAATCACTTTAATAAAAATAATTCCATTGTGCTTGGAATACAACTGGATCGTACGTCGTAAGAACGTAGGACGTAACACAATCAATTTCTTAAAACACGCTCTATTTACCCACATTTCCTAGACGTATGTTGTTTTACTTTGAAAATAATATTAGAACAATCCAAATTTATTAATATTGTAAGAATTTTTTTATTTATAATTTTTTTAATTATGTATTTATATTTAAATCATTAAAATTTTATTAATATACATATTTATCATATTCACTTAATTTTCATTATCCTTTACATTTGTGTTTCCCAAATTTGTTTAGAACATTTTAATCAATTGCCTATAACATTAATAAATACCACCGCCACTTATAAAAAAAATGATTTATTGCATTTGATACTGTCTCCATGTTACGTTTGAGTAAGTTTCTATTTTATTAAAATTTGTTTGTTTATTATTAATCTGTCTCTTTACGTCTACTGTAAAAAACAATTACGCCTTTTATATCGACACCACCGTAGATGGAGGGGGTATTATTATTAATATGTATGTGTAAGTATTATATATTAAAGTATTACATATTTATTTTTTAAGTGAACGATTTCTCCAAACTAACAAATGTAATAACTAAATGCGTATTTTATTTATTTGTTTTTTGTTGTTCTTATCTTATGAATGCAATTCGCAAAATAGATTTTTTTTGTTTTTAATTATTTACGAATTTCGCACTGCTGTTTTCTGAGAACAGCAACAATTTACTAATCCACTTGGATTTAGCTCGTTAATTTTCAAAACATAAAACTTTTTTCGTTTTTATATTTTTATTTAAACTTTGTTTTTTTAGTTTTTTTTGCTAAAACTACTTAATTTTTTTTGGGTATTATTTTCACTTACATGTTAAGTAATAATAAAGCTGATGAGAGGTGAAATCATGATAAATTTTTTTTTTTAATATTCTACACTACATTTAAATATAATCAAGCATTTAACAATTACAAAGTTAATGCCATTGGCAAACGATCTTCAATTGTTCCAACTGAATTAGAAGTACCGCATCTTGCCCCACCAATTGATGGAATTTGTTGGTAACCATCACGAGTTGCAGAATGACCACGAGAACGTTCTCTGGAGTGGCCACGTGAATGACCTCTAGAATGGCCGCGAGAGCGACAACGAGAATGTCTACGATCACGACCTCTAGAATGAGAACGATCTCTGCGTCCATGATGATGTCTACCGCCGCCATGTCGGCCATGATGATGGCCATGTTTAATATGCTTGTGAGTAGGGTGATGATGATGATGATGACCGTGTCCTTTACCACCATGATAACATGCAACAAATTCCACCTCACTATCACTAGAACTGGAACTAGAGCTAGAACTGGTATCACTACTTGAATCATCACTACTATCTTTTAGATCACGAGAACGTGAGCGATGTCTACGTTTTTCGCCCATTTTCTGGTTTTTATTTTTACTTTTATTCTTACGCATTTCTCGGGCCATTTCATCCATGACTTTTTGTAGCATTTTTTGAGCTTTACGGGCCTTTTTCATGGCCTTCTCGAATTTTTTCATACAATCAATGGGTTGATTGTCCGTTTGATTTTTTTCCACAGCCACTGGTTCCTCTTCGTGTTCCATGGCTGCTTCGTTTTCTTTTGCACTCATTTTTTGTTTGTTTAATTTTTAATAATTCTCTCTAGTTTAATTGCTTTAATTGTTTATTTGCGAAGTTGATTATATTTTTTTTTTCTTTTCAAATATCTTTTTGCGATTTATTTATAAACTTTGTTTTTTGCTTGCTCATCAAACTGCTGTATACACTTAACTGCTGCTGGTGTTTTGCCGGCTTTCTGCTTTTATACTGATTCCCAAAACGTTTACAAACGAAACGATTTAGCTCTCTTATCTAGAGATCCAACAAAAAAATTTAATAAACGTTTTTAAACGTAAAGGTTAGAATGTATTTGTGATTGCAAACAGAGTATTTGTGATTGCATCTGAGCAATAACTATAAAGTTGTTATTTTGTACAAAAATTGTGATGAAATTAAAATTAGAAAAATATTATCGGTTGGTCTTAAATTGCACTTTGTAGTAAATTACGCAATTACATGTCATTGTAAACGAAACTTTTTAAGTAATCGAAAAAATAACATAAAATTGTTATTTCACTGTCATCAAAATCAAAAAGTAATTAAAAAAGTTCGCTAGAAAAAAAATCTTAAATTTTATTTTTAAAATTTTTTTTACCCACATACATACAATAAAAAACCCTAGACTAAGTTAAGGTTAACACTATGATTAGTTTCATAAGTCTGAGTTTATTGGTGAGATGAGAGGAAAGAATAGCAATGGGTACACACTTTCCTGTTCTTGAAAATTCTTTTATGTTTTTAATTCGTAAATATCAACCTAAAGTTGGACGTGGTTTTTAAACCTTTGAAATATCTATCATCTGAAGTGTCATTTATTTAGTGAAAGGTTTGCCATTTACAAATATGGATCGATAAACAACCGAAGAACGCGTAAAAATAGTTATAACTTAATACAAAAGTGGTGGTTCCAACGTGACCACTTTTCGAGCATTACGAGGTGATTATGGTCATCATTATCGACCTACTGTGCAAGGAAGTGGCAAGATTATAAAGAAATTTGAAGAGACTGGAAGTTTTACTATCATTGCAATGGGCGCACTGCCGAAAATATCGCTTCTGTTAGGGAAATTCGAAAATGACGCTGGAAGAACCGTTACCGTAAATTCAGAGTGTTATGGCCGTACGATTACCGACTTTTTTTTTGGCCTGCAATTTTTACATCACAGTATATGCAGACAATTTTTTGAGAGTGCACCATATCTGGGACCCATGGGCAATTATAGACCATGCCAAATAAAATTGTGTTATGCCTTTAAGATTCATAAAAGAGTTCATTGTGCCGAATACTATCTTTATAGATATCTACATCCAAATGAGATTTTTTCGTCTTAAAGTGATTAAAGAGAAGGTGTTTATACGTGACTGTTGTTCAATTTTGGACCTACCATTACATAAGAATCTATTATCAAAGTTATCGTCGTTAATTTTATATCAATAGCAACATTTATAAGGAAGCTTTGGCTATTTTCGAGAGTGGTATTTGTATGGGAACTATGATTAAATATGAACCGATTTACAAAAATAAAAAATTGTTAAGACGCTTTATGTTGCAATGAGATATTTTTGGTCCCAAATTCATATAATAAGGTACGGGTGTCCGCCGGGAAGGTAAACATTAGTCGTGACAGTTAATATTTGGCAGTCGTGAAGTAGACACGTGACAAATTTATTATGGAAAAATATTCGATAAACCAACGTGTTTTAATCGTTAAAATATTTTATTATCAAACTCAATCATCGATTACTGTGACGATGAGAAAGTTGCGTGAAATTTTTGGGAGAAACAACGAGCGAACAAAACGAACTATTTATCGTGTATTGAATGATTGCGAAGAAAGAGGGTCTGTAGGAGATAGGCCCAAGCATGGGCCACAACGTACTGCAAGATCGGCTAAAAACATTACTGCTGCTCAAGAATGTGCTCAAAACAATCCATCGACCTCAATTCGATGCCGTGTTCAGGAGCTTGGTCTTCAAAGAACAACTTTGGCCACAATTTTGCACAAGGATTTGCATTTGCTTCTATTTAAGATACAGCTTCCATTTACGCCATTTACAAACAAAGGCGGACACCCTGTTTGTGGGCACAAATCATCAATAGGGGCCATGTAAAATTATTCGTTCTTATAACAATTGAAACGTAAATATATACCAAATTTTATGAAATTATCATCAAAATTGCGAATTTGCGCAGAGGTTACATGGACAGACAACCAGCTAGCCAGTCCGACGGACGGACATCATTAGATCTACTCAGAAAGTGAATCTGAGTCGATCGGTATACTAAATGCTTGGTCTAGTACAAAGTAATACACATCAGCACAAACGCACAATACCTTCTCCACTGTTGTGGTGTAAGTAATAAAAAGCATTAAGCCATATTAAAAGTTGTTGAATTCAGAAATTGTTGATTGCCGCAATTTTGTGATATTTTTAGTACTCTTCAAAAGGACCTTCCTTTTTGGATTAATCTTTTAAATTACTCTTTTTCTTTAATTTTTTTTGTTAATTACTTTCTTAATAATGGTCCAAGTAGTGGGCCTTCCAGGTCCTGCAGTGGCCCTTCCATATTTACTATCTTTTTTTCGATGTTTGAAAATTTTAAAAATCAAAGATCGTTACCTTAAATTTATAAATATTGTTTTTTTTTCTAAACAATTTCAGTGTTTTTATCATAAATAAAAATTGGGAGTTTAGCACGTCATTAATAAATGAATTAATTAATAATAAATTTTGTATTCCCGAAAATAACTTTTGATAAAAAATTTGCATGTGCCCGGCAAATAAAAAACTGAAATGGCAAGTTGCTTTATTAAGATTTTTTTTTTATCCTCTTATAACTACAATTCGTGTTGGAAAAAAGCCAGCCAATTGTAGGATAATGTAAGATAAATTCACTGTTTATTGTTGTGGCTTTGTTGAAGCTTTGATATTGTTACAAGACCTGAGTGTTTAAAATTCTTAATCACTTTATGGTCTTATTTGTATAAAATTTTTTAGCTTTTCTAAAGTCTTTGGAAAAATTTTCCCGACGAGCTGGCCTAAGCAACCAGCGAAATGCGCACTGGGATGTCAGATGTAGGGAAAATTCCCTACTTGTAGGGATTTTTCTCCAAAAATCAGACTGTAGGGAAAAAGACAGATTTTTTATTTTCGTAAAAATGTAGGGAATTTTTCCTTTATATGTAAATTCAAATATAATCTAACTGGTATAAAAGCATATCGCTTCAATAATTACAATATGGCTACTTTGTTATTAAATAATTGTTTTTGAGTATCACGTACCCAAGTACTCAATACTTTTATAACTCTTAAAGCGGCAATTATTGCATTTTTATAAGCCCCCTTTCAGACTAGGCAGGTTAGTTGCGCAAGTAACAAAGTAACAACAAAGTCTGTACTCAATTTTTTCCCCTCACCGTGACCTTACATCTGACATCAACAAATCAAGAGTTGCGCAATAGTCTTGAAGTGGGCTAACTTGCACACGGTAAAATATAGCACAGATTACTATTTACTTAATAATGGCTAACCTTAGAATATAATTTTTCAGAACATGAAATAAATTATATTTCAAAGATGGATTTGGAACCATTTTGGTCAAAGACTAAGAATTTCAATGACAATTTAGTATTCCCTTGGCACTCAAAATTATCCAAAATTCTACTAAGTTTACCTCATCATTATTTAAAATTCATGTTTTTGTTTTGTGTTTAGTGTAAATAAAATATACTATATAGAATTATTTATAATTTTTGAGTTCACCTATAACTAATATAAGGTAGGGAAAATTGTAGGGGGAAAAATTTGCTGTTGTAGGGAAATGTGGGGATTTTTTTTATGAAAACGTAGGGAATTTTAAATATTCCATTGAATGCGCATAGAAACAAGCTTTCCCACAACAATAAATTTCAGTGTTTTTATCATAAATAAAAGCTTATTTGTAATAGTTCTATTTTTAAAATGTTTAGGAATGACTTATTACCAGACTATTAAAAAAAAATTTAAGGAATAGAACTATTACAAGAAAAGCCTTATAAAATACGTAACTGAAATTTAGCTCATAGAATAAACTCGAAAAATAAAAAAAAATGTTGAATATAAAAAGAAGCTTATGAAAAGAAATAATTCCCAGATCATTATTCATAAGTATGTTAGACACATTTGTCAAAGCAGAGTTCAATTCGTCTCCACACGCAGAGAAAAAATATGTTTTAATATGGTCACCTCCAACAAAACAATTTTTAAAGAAATTTTTAAATATATTATGTTTAATCTAACCATATTATTGTCAACGACAATCATATTATGGTTATATTAGTCCTCCATCAAGAGTGCGTTTTGTTGTCACCTCGCATTGGGTAATGGCTTGGCGTCGTATAACTGTACCGAGTTACAGTTTTTGCGGTTGTTAGCATTGACTTGGTGCAATCGTTTTTAACCTTAAATTTTTTAACGTGTTTGTCTGGTGGAGAACCATTTATAACTCGGTGTGACTGGTGGAGAACCATATAAAACTCAGACGTTTACTGGTGGAGACCAAAAAATACTCTGGAGTGGATTCTGGAAGCTCTCGCCTTACTACACGAAAGTTTAGGTCGAACGAGGACTTGCGGTTGAGGCTTCAAAATTTCGGGGGATACCCTGGCAATATGACTTTAATAGTCAGCCAAAAACTTTAGTTTTAGGGGGAAAAAATAAATAAATAAAAAATAAAACAAAAACTGTGAAACAATTTCAAAAACATAGAAAAAATAGTAAAAAAAAAATTAGAGAAGACAAATAATATTGACCAAATAAATGAAGTTTATTACAAATAAAAGGTAATGCAAATTTTCAAAAGCCTATTTCCTTTTATGTATCTACATATGCGTTACACGAAAAACATTCAGTCAATTGTTTTTGTTATGAAAACAAATCTGGCTAATGTCAAAAAGTACATTGTAAACGCACTAGATTTTGTGCTGTTTACACTCTTGAAGTCTTTAGCCCTCAAGTCTTGAGTTTTTAGGAGAGAAGGTTAAACAGAATGCCATTCCTCTTTCTCTCTCTCCTAAAAACTCAAAACTTGACGGCTAAAACTTTAAGAATGTGAACCAGCTATTTGAGGAAGATTTAAAATTAAATCTTCTAGGTTTTGTTGTTATGTAAACAGCCTATTATTTTCAATGAAAATATATGACGTCATCCGTAGTTATGAAGAGATATTAACTTGATGAAACTCAATCAAAGTATTTACAACGATAAATTTCAATGAAAATCACTCTTTAACCTGTGTCGATATAACAATTTTTTTATTTTTAATACATTAATATGGGGGGTCTCAACAACTCTGATAAGCCCGTGCAATTTGTGAAAAAAGAAAACGTTTATAAACGTATACAGTGATATTAAGTAAATTTATGAAGCAGTATGAGTGATGAGTAAACAACAAAATAAATTGTATACGTTTGTAAACGTTTACTTTGGCATGCAATAGAAAAATAAAAACAAAACCAAAAAACAAGAGAATGAGACTATAAAAGCGAAATGCCGGCACAACAAAATTTATTCCAGCAAAAGTATTTGCTAAGTGAACAACACAGACAAGCAAACAAAAAAAAAAAAAAAAAAAAACTCATAATTATAACAGTGGCATAAATAAAGTGAACAACTAAAGGAATTTTAAAACAAATAGTTTTTTAATTAAACGAAAATATAAAAAGAAAATAATTAAAATAATGAGTGAAAGGGAAAATCAAATCCCAATGGAGGATCCTGAAGAACCAGTAATTGTAGAATGTTTTGATAACATTCAGCAGGAGGAGCCTCATTCCTCTAATTCGAAATTAAAAAACCCTTTAAAGCAATATTCTAAGGCCATAAAACAGGCTCTCGAAGCTCAAAAAAAAGATTGAAGATGCCTTGTATCATTTGGAAATTCTAGCAAGAAAATGCAAGCACGTTTGTCCGGACAAAAAGAAAAGTAAAAAGCATGGACATTGTCAACGCTCACGGTCGGCTTCGCGAGGTACTAGTGATGACACTAGCTTAACTTCTGATTCTAGTTCCAGTTCTAGTGATAGTGAAGTGGAATTTGTACCCTGCCATGGGCGTCGTAAGCATTTGAAACATAAACATGAGCATAAACACAGAAATCGTTCTCGCTCTAGAAGTCGTGATCGTGCAAACTCCCGTGAACATTATAGATGCTCTTGCAGCAGGAGATTTTTACATCATGGTGGTCCTCCTCGACATGGATGTCTTGCATGTAATGGTGGATTGCAACTCCACCATGGTGTTTTTCCACATCACTGGGGACCTTTACATCATAGAGGTTTTCCACATCGCGGTGGATTTTCCGATCGTGGAAGATTCCCACATCACGGCAGATTTTCCGAAGATGGCATGTTTGAATATGCTCAGTTTTTTCGACCAACCGGCCCCTGTTTGGGGCCGAAACATCAAAGAGAACACTCAAGAAGTCGTTCCCGCTCAAACTCACGTTGTAGAGTATCATCAGTTCCGCCATGTTTCCTATACGGTGGATGTAAATCCCAATGCAACTCAGGATCTCGTCACTGTAGATCTAACAAATTAAAGAAGCACGAGCGTAGTGGAAGTCGTTCACGCTCCCGCTCCCGCTCCAGCTCACTAAGACGTCATTGTTATGGCGAATTAAATCAACATCATAGGCGTCATGCTAGTCGTTCGCGTTCTCGATCCGCCTCACGAGGACATCATTGCAAAGTTACTGGTAAAATATATCTTGCCCATCAAAAGCACCGCTGTAACTCTCGGGGACGTTATTCTGAAGTTGATGTTAAAAAATATCGCCATACGAGTCGTTCCCGTTCACGCTCTAACTCCAGACGACGTAATTATGAAGATAATGTTGAAAAAAACTATAGCCATCATAAGCGCCGCCCTAGCCGTTCCCGATCTCGCTCAAACTCTCGAGGTCGTTGTTGTCACCAAAAGATCAACAAACAGCATGATCAACATAAGCGTCACCTAAGTCATTCGCGTTCTTGCTCCAGCTCACGAGGACGTCGTTGTTATGGTGAATTCAATAAACATCATAGACGTCATGCTAGTCGTTCGCGTTCTCGTTCCGTCTCACGAGGACATCATTGTAAGGTTAAAGGTAAAAAATGTCCTGCCAACCAAAAGCGCCATGCGAGTCGTTCACGTTCCCGCTCTAACTCCCGAGGACGTCATTCTGAAGTTGATGCTAAAAAACATCGCCATGCGAGCCGTTCACGCTCACGCTCCAACTCTAGACGACGTAATTATCAAATTAATGTTCGAAAAAACTTAAGCCATCATAAGCGCCGCACTAGCCGTTCCCGATCTCGCTCAAACTCTCGAGGTCGGTATTGTCACCAAAAGCTCAACAAACATCATGAGCAACATAAGTGTCACGTAAGTCGTTCGCATTCACGCTCTCATTCTAGAGAACCTCACTCTGACACTAAGGTTAAGAAAGTCTACAAGAGCCACGCAAGTCGTTCTCGTTCCCGTTCACACTCACGAGGTCGTAATAACCCCGAACAGGTGAACAAACATCATGGTTATAATATGCACCATTCAAGTCGTTCTCGTGCCAACTCTCGAGAACGTCATTCCAAAAACGAAGTTAAGCAACATCATGGGCATTACAAACGTCATGCATGTCGGTCCTCTTCTCGTCATTGTTACAGAAATGTTAACAAACATCGTAGCCATCATAAACGTCACGCAAGTCGTTCGCGTTCACGTTCACGTTCTCGCTCAAACTCAACTGGCCATTATTCACACGGAAAGTTAAACAAACATCACGACCGATCCCGTTCACGCTTCAATTCACGAGAACGTCATTGCCATGGCGAATTAAAGAAAGTTAATGACCAACATAAGTGTTACAAAAATCGTTCACGTTCCCCTTCACATTCACGAGATAATAAGAAGTTTCGAGATACTTTCAACAAATGTAAGAGAATACGTTCTCGTTCCCTGTTTCACACAATGGATTGCAATTGTAATGGAAAATATAACACCAGTTCTTTAGGTTCTTCATTTTCCTCTAGCGATGGTAGTTTTGATGAGCGTCGTATACCTCATTGTGGCCGTATACCTGCATCAAATCCTTGGATGAGACATTTTTACATTGGTTATCCATTTCGACATGATTTTTCCGATATTCCACCCATTTTTCAACGTAGAGGGTCTCATTTTGGCTGTTCTTAAATAATAAAATATAACTCAAATTAAAAAAAAAACTGCACTGTATTTAGTTACTAAGTCTTAAAAAAAAATAATTAAAAAAAAAAGAAAAAATATATATTTACCTACAATATTGTACTTTTTTATTCAAAATTAAATAGCGAGCTAAATCCTTAAGGATTAGTGAATTGTTGTTAATTTTTAAAATTAGCAGTGTGTAATTCGCATTTCATAAAAAATCTGTAATAGATTTTGTAAATTTTTTTTATTTTTCAAATTTATTCTATGAGCTAAATTTCAGTTATGTATTTTATAAAGCTTTTTGTAATAGTTATATTCCTTACATTTTATAGGCATGACTTTATACACTATTAAAACTATTACAAAAAGCTTTATAAAATACATAACTAAAATTTAGCTCATTTATTATTATTTTTTTTTGGGGCACAAATTTTTTAAGACTTTCTTAGTTTACAAGATTTATAAGAGCGAGCGATTCATTAGATTCAAGTTGAAAGTTTATATATAAATTTAGCTCATAGAATAAATTCGAAAAATAAAAAAAATGTTCCAGTGCTTAGGCAGTACTTAAATTTTATCAAAATTATTTAAGTACATTTGTCTATCAAATTAATGATAAGTATTTTGGATCCTCTCTTATTAATTTCTTATCGATTTCAAACCCATTTTTAATTTTTATAGATTTAATTTATTTTCACAATATTTTTCCATGAATCATATGTAAACATGTAATATATGTCTTTGAATAAATTGTAAATAATTTCGTTATCTTTAATATTGCAAACAAATTATAATCCTTATAATGTTAAACAAAGCCATACTATTTTATCTGTAGAATACTTATATAAATGTATTAGTGGTATTCCGAGTATACATTCTTATTATTCGCGAATACAATTACGAATATTTGCGCCAATATTCGCCGAATACGAATATCCAATCTGAACTTTAGCGCCACTCGATATTTCAAATTTAATTTAAAAAATCTCCCCGTTACCCCTTTTGAAAGAATATGGTTTCTACAAAGCATCCCTATCTTACACGATATGTTGCAGTTGTGTTCGAATCTTCCCATGTAAGATTTCACTGTCCCTGTTCAATACATTCAGTATTGTTATTTTGCATTCTATCAGTTTCGTTAATCGTGCCTGACCTTTGACATGATGGTATCCTCTTTTCCAGGCGGAGGGGTGGTCAGGGGGTTTCTTGAATGGATTGTTAGGAGGGGGATTGAAGCCAATTAATTTTTAAAACTCGAAGACCATGATGAACAATTTTTGGCTTCTGTCACGGATCGAAATTGGGGTGCTTGGTTGTGTAGGCTTTTTAGTAGAATAAGGCTAGAAATAAATTATTCTATACGGTGAGAGATCATATACTTCACCTGAAGTCATTAAGTTAATCCAAGGAACTTCATTATAATCGAAACTAACAAGACCCCACGATACCGAAAACTTTATTTATTTTTGCCTTTTGATGCATTTGTTATACATTTTTCGAATTTTCGATGTAAAAGTACAGCTAGAAAATGTGAAAAAAGCATTTTACAGTATCACAGAAAAAAAATATTCAGTAGTTTTTTATCAATTAAAAAAATAGTTTGAAAAATATTTCTATTTAATTAATGTGATAATTGAGTCAATTATTTTTTAGCTGAGAAAAATTAAAAATATAATTTTGATTTAATTAACATTTTAGTTGTTTTGAAATAAGTTTTTAATTAAAATATTAATTAAATAATAAAAAATCTTAATGGATTTTTTTGCTTAACATAAAATAATTTAAGTTTGTAGAATTGTTGTTGGGAATTGTCAAAACCTGAGCTATATTTTATTAAATCAATTAACACGATGTTTGAAATGGCAAATTTGTTTGATAATTTTTTTTAATTAAAATCAAAAATATTATTTATTGAAAAAAAAAATTTACAGTTTTAAATTTTTACAATTTTTAGTAATCAATATAATCATTTTGGTAATAGATGTAAAATCAACAAATTTCTTGATTCTATGAATAAGTGATTTTAAGCAATTTTGAATTTTTTTCTGTGATTATAATGCTCTGAAGTATGCATGAAGTATGAAGTTTCCACAGTTTGGCAGCTATAGGCCAAAAATGGTGAAAAAAGATATACAAAAAATAAAATTTTTGACATTTTAGCAATTTTAGGGCACTGGGTGCCGTTTTTTTGCATAAGTTGGTTTTGCAATTTTTTTCTCCTAGTCTACAGCTACAAATTGCGCCGAAGAAAGTTAAACAAAATTCCAATTGGTTTCCGTGATATGATCATGAGAAAAATTGCATGTTCTTCGATAAAAATCAAGTTTTACCCAAAATATAAATGAGACCAAGAAATAAATACAGGGCAAATAAATGCAGGGCTGAAACATTTTTATTATCGCTACTCGATTAATGCAAATAATTTAATGCAATATTTCATATTTGTTTTTTTTTATTTTATTTGATTTTGCTAATTTGAGCCCTGTTACATTTTTTCAAGAGTACAGGAATACTTTTTTTTATTATTATTATTACTTAAAAACAAGTGCAGAACTAAAGTGGGAAACAGACAAGTCGTTGTAGTACAACGTTACGAATTGCGATACATGATGTGAAAAGTTAAAAATAGCAGTTTAAAAGTAGTGTCAACAGAATACGTAGTTGTAGTAGTCGTTGCAGTTGAAGTCGAAGCGCAAAGTTCGAAATTTTTGAATTTTGTTGCGCTACAGAGCATTCATCAGCTTCAGCTATTACTTCAACTACTTTATTCTGTTGTAGGCCTAAGCACCCAAATACCTTTCACCTTAACAACTCCAAAAAATTAAAGCAACTAAAAAAGGTTTAAAAGTCATATAAATGCTTCAAAAATAAGTTCAAATAATATATCGAGGGTAATTATTCCAAGAGTGCTATCTGCAATTCTTCGAAAATGTGTTTTTTATAGAAACGAATTTACTGACTGAAGGGGCATCTGAAATTTAAATTTGAAAATAAAAATTTTTCCCGAAAAGTTTTTTTTTCATAAATATTGTATTGTGCTATCTAACACACACGTTTCTTTTTTTTGGTAAAAAAGTGCTATCTACATAAAAAATATTACTGTATATAATAAAATGATAAAAATTGTTATAACAAAGTAGACATATTATACATCAAAAAGTTGGGAATTGTGTCTTCATATCAAAAACTAATATTATTTTAAGTTTTTATCAATAGTATAAATTTTTATTTATATATTTAGTTATATTTAATATATTTATTTATGTCATGTGCTTACCACGGATGCTCAAGCAGTAAAACTATGTCCCGATATAAACGCATCAGCTATTTACTACAAACAGCGCCTTCAAGTACACAACTTAACAATTTATTACCACGCAACCCATCAATGCTAAAATTACTAGTGGAATTAAAGTAATGGAAATCTGTCCGCATCGACGTTTATTTCATGTATTATACATTAATTAATGATCCGTTGTTTGTCAGATACGTTAGCAATTATAATATATTCCGATGGTTGTAGCTATCAAAATCGTAACCACTATTCATCGAATGCACTCTCTGTTTTTTCTATAGAAAATAAGAAAATTGAGCAGAAGTACTTAGAGAAGGGGGACACTCAAATGGAGTGCGACAATGCCACGCTAATATTGTGATAAAGCCGAAAAATCAGACAATTTATTTGCCCAACGATTATGTTAAAATAACAAAATTTGCCAGAATGACAATCAAAATTTATAATAAAATTGTTAAAATGCCTTTTGATAGTCTATATCTGAATTATGATTTCTTTTAAGACTATACTAACAAAAAACTTATTCGTTTCACATCCATTAGACCTTGTCGATAAAAAAGTGATCCCCCCGTATCACAAATAAAATCTCTTATATATCTACCAAGTGGTGACATTATGTATAAAGTTAGTTTTGATGACGAATACAACAACCTTCCGACTACAATTAAAACATACATTATTTGAAAAATAACCCTCGATATATCACTGTGCTGGTTAAAAAAAGAGACAAGCCGAGCAAGTTTACTGAGCATACTACAAAAAACGAAATTCCGCAATAAAATTTCCTTTAAGTAAGGTTAAACTTTTTTCGAATATGCGCAGTCGTTTTAGAAACATAATTTTTTTTATAATAAAATTTGCTGCAGTTTAAGGATTAGTAAGCTGATTTTTGAGAATGGGCTATATATGGGGCATATGGTAAATTCTACCTTTCTATGCTGCGGTTTAAGGCGTAGTGGGGTGTTTTTCGAGAGTGTGTTTAATATGTGGCGTATGATAAATTAACACTCGATCTTCAAAAAATCTAGTGGTGTGATTTCGAGTCTTATGAGTATTATTCGTTCCGCTTTTATCCATAATAATATTATTTTAGAGTGTTTTTAATATAGGGGCGTGGGTAAATTATGGACCGACCTTCACGAAATTTACTGATACATAACACGAATTTGTGTGTACAACACTTTTCCTACTGAAACGATTCTTCTGGAAGAAAAAACATGTTTATATATGGCCACCTCCAACAAAACTATTTTAAAAGAAAAATTTTAAGCATATTATGTTAATTTAATCATACTTTTGTCACCGACAAACATATTATGGTTAAATTTGTCTTCCATCAAGAAGCCACAACCATATTATGGTTGCCTCCAAACATGTTTTAGTTAATAATAACTTAAATATGCTTAACACTTATAATAGTATAGTTGGTTTTCAACCATAGCATGTTGCTCTTGGATAAGAGAAAAATACTATTGTTAATTTAAAAACAAATTATTGTCATATTTAACCAAAACATGTTTAAAGACAACCTTAATATGATTGTGGCTTCTTGATGGAGGACCAATTTAACAATAATATGGTTGTAGGTGACAATAATATGGTTAAATTAAACATAATATGTTTAAAAATTTTCTTTAAAAATAGTTTTGTTGGAGGTGACCAGTTTTAAACATGTTTTTTTCTGCGTGTACGGATATTGATTTATCTGATCCTATTGGCATCAAAAATAAATCTTAATCTTAATCTTAAGGGCCATTATTACAACTTGCCTGTAGTTAAAGTTATGGTTTTAACGGACTTATAATAAGTTATTTATTATTTCAACTTAACTTTAACATTCCCGGTAGGATAAACTTGCCATTAACATATTGCTCACTTTAGTTTCAAGAAACGTTGTAACAGCGAAAAACTTTTTATAGGGGCGATAAAATCCTACCTTCGGCAAGTTGTTATAATGGCCCTAAGTGTCCTAGATTTAGTCTTCAATAAATAGAAAGTTTTGGGTAGGAATCAAAGGATCTCGGGAATATGATTTTTATTTCCCACTTTCCAACTGAAATCCAAAAAGTGCGGGAAAAAAGAAACTCTAATCATAATGCTAAAGCATTTATACCCTACATAAATAAAGGTAGGGGATTAAGGGTTTGTATTGAAATTGAAAATGTAATGAATACCGATATATCGGCGATACTTAAGCTTTTCAGATATATCGATTTCGGCGATACTTAAGCATTTCCGAAATATCGATATCGGTGTTATTTAACTGTCGATACGACAATATTTCTTAAATAATTTTATAGAGTTTTTGAACAAACAATTTAATTTTCAATGCTTATTTTTTCCATAGCAACTAACTGAACAAAAGCGGCAAGTGTTTTTTGAACATGAAAGTTCTATTTCTAATGAAATACGTCTCCATATTGTATATAAAAAAGGAATGTATGTTTGTATGTTTATTTGTTTGTTGTAACTTAAAGCCGCCTAAACTGCTGAGCCGATCTTTATGAAACTTTTACAGTATATATCTGATGATCTGTTAGGAGCTAAACCCTATATTTTTAAAATTTTAAGTGGGCGTGGCACATCCCATACAAAGACAAAATAGAATTCTGTATATCTGGAGAACTGCAAAAGCTTAAGTTTCCAAATTTGGTACAAGCATCTTGGTTATCACCACACAACATCTGACAGAATATGGTCGGGATTGCAGAAGTGGACGTGGCACAAAACATGTCTATTGGCCAGGATTGGAGAAGTGGCCGTGGCACCTCACGTACAAAGACATGATCGATTTCTATATTTTTGGAGAACGGAAAGAGCCAAAGTTTCCAAATTAGGTACACAACATCCAACAAAATGTTGGAGACATTGGAGAAGTGGGGGTGTCAAAAAATAGAATTCTGGAGAACAATAATTTGGAGAAAAACAAATAAAAAATAGTTTTCAATAAAATGGTTATTATGCTGTTAAAAATTGGCGGGATTGTAGAACTGGGCGTAGCACAAGCTACAATTCTGTATATCTAGAGAACGTCCACATCGGAAGTTTACAAATTTGGTACAAATAGCTTAGTTATAAATGTACAACATCTGTCAGAAAGTGGGTGGGATTAGAAAAGTGGGCGTAAAACAAAGTATAACTCACAAGCAACAACAGCAGTATCAACACTAGACATTATATATAGCGACAACAGCCATAAGCAGCAAACTTATATCGCAAGCAATGAACAGAGCGAATAGTTCGACGGCTTTGTTCCAACCTTAAGGCCCAACTAAAATATGCATAAGCTAGCTTAAGCTACTGCTAACAAATAAAGCAAGGCCCGTCAAACGCATTTTAATAAACGAAAAAAAAAAAAACAAAAAACATCTGATTTCGTACGAAATGTGCGATCAGTTTCGTACTTTGCTTAAGAAAATGACAGTTTCATAAACCTTAACGAAAAGTTTTCTTAAGTCCAATATGGTATGACACATATGAATAACATGTTTTCGCATAGTTGCTTAAGACAGCTCATGCACATTATGATTGGGCCTTTAATATCCATATATGTATATAAAAACGTTTGTACCGCTAGACCGATTGATACCGAACTTGGACAATAAATTAATTAGTCGGGGGCTAGGTTTCTCTTAAGTTTAATCGCGATAGGTGGCGCTTCTGTCGATTTGGCTGAAATTCACAAAATACATATATTTATTAAATAAAAATAGGTTTCCTGATAAAATTTTGAACCGGTAGATAGCGCTGGGGTCAAGTTATTAACAAAATTCGAAAATCCCGTGCAGCGCCGGGACCAAACAGCTAGTATTTTATAGAAATTGGTCAATGTTTTACTGAAATTAAATAAGTAAATTTATGTGTTCCCTTTCGGGGAACCTCTTGAATTAATTCAGACTGGATTTTCCTTTTTGCATTGGGGCGAACAGGTATGACTTTTTATTTTATAGGAATAGGGCATAGAAAGGCTTACCTACTTTTTAAGTTATTTTTACACTATTGGCCTATAAGATTCCCAGTCATGTCTGCTCCCCCAAACAAAAAGTCTTAATGAAAATTCAATTTTACGCAGCCAAAGAATTTGTGGACTCCATTTTAGAAAAACTTTGTCAAAAAGGACTTTAATATTATCGATCTACTTTGTTAAGGTTCTAAAAAGTATTGTTTTTACAAATAAAATTCTATTTTTTTTTGTTTGCTACAGACAAAAGATTTTCTTAAAATACTGTATATTCCCTTTAACACGCATAAATAAACTCATACAAACATACATATTCCTGTAAAAGTACTAACAAATTGGGAAACTCCACAAAACCAAACTTTGTAAGAAATTGTGAAAAGAAAAATATTTATGCATGTTTTTGAAACTCACCACCATCACCAATACTAACATCAATAGAGAGGAGTTTGCAACCCACCACATCCCACTAACCTATTTAACTGAAAATTTACATACACAAACATACATTAATATCTAAGTACATACATATGAATGAAGGTTTAAATTTAAGTGCTGAGTTATTTGTTTTCTTTTTTTTAAGTGTAGTTGTTATTATTGTTGTTGTTGCTGATTGTGGTTAATATTTATTTGATGGTAGCATGTTGACGCCATTACCATTGTAATATACACCAAATGTTGGGGTAGGTCATGCGTGGAGACACGATTTTTCTTGATGTTTTTCTTTTGCCTTTTTTTTTTTGTTTGTGTTTATTTGTTTTGATGTGGTAGACGCAAAAAAAAAAAAAAAAGAAATGAAAAGAAAAGGAGAAGAAGAAAACGCAAAAAAATGTTTAACATAAATTAGAGTACGAATTTTTTTATGTTTTAAGAAGCCGGCGTCATTGTTAAAAATTTATGGTTTTGTATGCCAAATATACACAAATAAGTTGCCGGTGAAGGTAAACATATGCTGAAGGTTTAAAGCAAAGTTTTCTTTGAATTTTAATATCAAATTAATAAAATGGTAATTTAGAGAAACATTTTACTTAAAAACTAACGAACATGAACCAGTTTTATGAAAATAATTTATGAGGTCTGTTCTGAAAATCACGCGAATTAAAATCATCAGGTATGTTCTGTAAATCGAAATAAAGTGTATTTAAAATCGAAAAAATCTTGAAATCGAGCCTGTAAAGAAGGTCATAAAAATATTCCGTTTTACTTCATTCTTTGAGTACCAAATGTATTTACAAGAATAACTCTTAAAAACAGGGAAAACTACAGTCATTTTGTAAATAATTGAAATCAACCTGTTCGATTTCAATTCCACTTAATTTCGATTTGTAGAACATGCCGTCATATGGACTTTTTAAATCACACGAGTGATTTTGTGGTGTTCTGAAAACCACACCGTTTTTATGTTCTTCGGTGTGATTTTTAAATGCCGAAGGCAGAAGAAAACAGCTTTTTTCTTTATTTGGGTTAATAAAACAATCCCGAAATAATATTTTTGTGCCAGAAAATATGTCGTCGAATTTTCTTAATTTTAAACGATAAATCAAACAACTAATTGCATAAAAAATGAATACAGAACACATTAAGTTTAAAAAAATAAAAATAAAACTTAAATAAAATTATTGTAACTGTTAGAACCCCTATACAATTTTTCTTTGCAAATCAAATTTAGTATTTAATCTCAGAGTTATTATCAAGTTAATTTTTAATAAGCAGCATTGTTTTTTTCGTTGATTGTGTGTGCATTTTTTATGAATAATTTAACTGTTTTGTTTATTTAAGAGAATTTTCTTAGAAATAAGAGATAATATATGTTTTTTTGTGTGTATTATATAGTAGGAGAAAATATTGCTCTATATTCTCTTTACTTTTTAATAAGGGGACTATCTCTTTTCTTTGCTCTTTAGAAATACTGGGAAGAAGTGATGGTATATTGTGATATATTAGCACTTTTTAATTCTTTTTGAAAGGTACTTATTTTTTTTTTATCAAATTCTTTTACCCAAATAAAAAGTATTCTATATAAATAAGTTTAACAATCAAATATTCGATCTTTCTGAAAATAAATATGTTTAAAAATCGACGCTTTGGTTTTGGCTTTTTACTAAATTTAATATTACAATTTTATTTTTCGTGCTTTTTTTACACGTGTTTTGTGTCTTCAAAAACTTATTTGGCATTTTGTGGCGAACACACTAAACCCTTAAGCGAAATAGTTTTACAACAAAGTTTTTTTTTTGCTTCGAAGACGTCGAAATTTGTGATAAAACAGCATTATATGCTGATATATCATATATGCTTAACCGAAAACCAGTTTTTTAAATAGCAACTATTCGAAATATTCGCAAACAGTTTTGAAAAAAGTCAAATAATCCATCTCCCTAGTCGATAATGATGGTATTATAAATATTTATCAGTTAGTAGAGAATAAAGACACTGAAAAGAAAGCAGATGAAAGGTTGAGGTATCGAAGTGTAATGGTTAAGTGTCAGTTGGTTTTTTATAATTATCATGAGATATGTTTTCGAGGAGAAAATTCAGCCTTTGGCGGTTCTCCCTAGATGCTGTTGCTGTTTAACAGATGTTTCTGGCTATTCCTAAAGCAGTGAAGGTTAGAAATGTTTTTCAGATTTAACACACAAATTGCCTCCTGTGTGTGAGTGTTAGCCGAGCGAACACTGGTGCAGTTTGTATTCGCAGTGCTTGTCACCAAGTGGTTAAGTTACACCATGAGATTAGACAATATAGCAGGTGCTCATTCAAATCATTTCCGGATTGTGTGAAAGAAAATTTTCTTTCAATATCGACATACAGGTAGTGTCTTACATTAAACTCTAAATTGCACAAGTTTTCCAGTGAAATAAACTTTAAACTTTTTTACAAAAATTATATTTAATACTCTATAGTTAATTTGTTTAAATTCGTTCAAATAATAAAAATCCCAAATTTGCATGAAACATTCAACAATATTAAAATTAATTGTAACAAGCCAATTGAATAAATTATTAAGATCAATAAACAAATTAATTTGAACTGATATGACCGTTCGTACGTTTTATTTTCAAGGTCATTCTTAATTCCAATGCATTTAATTTTTAAACTCATTAAAAGATTTAAAACGCCTGTTTGAAAAAAAGTATATAAAAGATAAAAAAAATATAAAACTTGAATAACACGCATACGTACCGGTGTGCCAAATGCAATTAAAATTAATTATACGCCACATTAATTACAATAGAAGCTGCAAATGATAAAAAATGAAAATCACATTAAAATGTCTATAAAATTAAACTCAAAAATAAGATACACATAAAAAGTATTGACAATCTTAAAAATAAATACAAAAAAAAAAAAAAAACACAACCTGAAACCTTCATATTTATAATAAGGTAAACGAAAAGAAATTAAAATTGTTTATATGGCGTTAACAATTCAGTAAAACTTAAAGAAAAAGAATTTTTCATTTAACTTTCTACTTTATTTATTTTACATTTTTCATATGATTCTCTAAACTTTAATAAGACAAACTGCAGGACATATATACAAATACGAATTTTTATTTTGAATAAGAATAATTAATTCAATTTTTATATATTTTTGTTGGATATTTTCAACCTTGACAATAAAGAAAGAAGTTTTATAAAATAAAATATTTGCAAGGTCTGGGGTCAACCTTGCACCATTATAGTAGAAAAAAACGCTTTTTTCCAACATTTTTGTCTGGGATTTGAGAAAAAAAATCAAAGAATCTCTCTGAATATAAAAAAAAGCTATAAAAAATCTTTTAAATCGAGCCACACGAATCAGGAAAAAAACTTAAAGCCTCGATATCCATTTCATTTTTTTATTAAAAGTGGCACCATACAGCACTTTTTTTAAAGCAAAATTCTACACTACGCCAACATTTATAAAGGATTTATAACAAGTCTTGAAACACGTGACCGAGCAATGTATTAAGAATATATGTCATCTTCATGTCTGGTAGTAATTATGAATATTCCGGGCGTTCGACTTCTTCAAACGATACACTGTATTCGAAACAGTATCCCTGTTATCGTTTGGCCCGATTTAAGTAACTCATAGCAGTTGGGACAATTCTGATTTCACCAAACACAGATCATCGCGTTGGCGGCATGGATATTCTTTCATCTTTGACGTTGATTCGTAGCCTATGGCCGGTCTTCAAATATTATGTCATACATTTCGAGTTGTGGATTGAATCAATTTTTTTCGTATTAATTCGATGCAAAATTAACTTCCTTTAATGAAGTTTGAGCAGCATTTAGGAGATGCCAAACAGGGATGCCAACTCTTCACTACTAAAAAATGGTTAAATTTTTAGCAAAATAGTTAAATTTTTAGCAAAATGGTTAAAAAAATGAATAGGTAAAAGCTAAACAAGATTACATTACACATTTTATTAAACTTACAATATATTTTTACTATATTGAAATTGCACAAAATTAATTATTTTGTTCGTAGTAATACATTTTAATAATAACAATTTTTTGATATAAAAATTCAAAAAATTTGGAGGAAATTTGGCATAATAAAACGGGCCAAAAAAAATTACTAATGGCTAGATTAATTTTTTCATTGCTAAGCGAGTTGAAAAATGGATAAATTGCCAAATAAAATGATTCCAAATCATCATTTAACGTCTAACGGCTTTATCTAGTACCGAAAGACGTTGGTACCCAATTTCCTTGCATTTGCACGAATCCGGCTGCTTGAGTGGCTTCTACTGATACTAAAAAAAAAGTTTTTCTTCAGTTTGAGAACATTCTTTATTTATTATGTTATTATTTCTTGGCTGAATTGTGTTACAATCATTACTTTTTAGTCGTACAAACCATCTCTTGCCCGTTGAAATCGATGAAAAATATCCCATATGGGCTTCGGCTATATATATATTCATTCCATTTACCACAGATGAAAAAGGGTATATAAAGGTTTGTAATTTTGCTTATACTTTCTACAATATTGATGTTATTTCCTATAAATTATTTATATTATGGGTTCTTATGAGTAGCGAAGTTTATTTAAAGATGCCCATGTTTATGTTCAAATGGATTTTCCAAAGATCCCAAGTATGATGGGGAGAAGGTTGTCATATTTTTATAGCACATATAGTCCGCTATTGAAATTCCAGCAGATCTGGTCATAATCGGCTGAGATATGAGCAAATAACCACGACTGCCTCTAATTTTTACACATAAAATCTCTTGGCGTTAATGTTTGTTTTAAGTGTTGATTTTTTTTTTTTGCCTTTTTTTTGCAAAACAAAATGTTCTTAAAGCATAATGGTGAAGGGTATAGAAGATTCGGCATATCCAACTATAGCACTCTCACTTGGTGTTTTTTAACTTAATTTTCATTATCGACTAGGGAGATGGATTATTCGACTTTTTTCAAAACTGATTGCGAATATTCCGAATAGTTGCTATTTAAAAAACCGGGTTTCGGTTAAGCATTTTTAAAATAACCGGTTAAATTGTTTTAATTTGAATATATAAAAACACAAAAATCAAATAAGTTTTTGTACGAAAAGTAAATTGATCAAACTTAAGCTTTATTTTTATAATTTACTAGCTTAACCCGGTGCGCTTCGCTACACTGGTAAAAAAAATAAATAAGAAAAAAATTGCAGTATTTTTTTAATGTGTAATTTATTAATTTTTGCTCCCCCTGCACCTACCCCCTTTTTTTTTTGTTTTGAAAGTTGTCCTGTAAAGGTTGATAACTTTTGTGTTCAGATATATGGTATTTAATATTTCTTTATATGAGGGGTACTGCTCCTCCTCTGTCTACCCCGCCCATTTCTATATTGAAATTAATAGTTTACCATAGTAGTAGCTGTAACCACGTTTGAAGACTCTTCCTTTAATAGTTCTTCTATTGAGCGATACTTAATTTATGCATCCTATGGAAGGTATTTCCCCCCTTGCGCCTACCCGCTTTATTTTTATTTTCAAAAGTATAGTATACCATAAGAGAGACTTCTGCAAAGTTTGAACATTCTGACTATAAAAGTTCTTAAGATATGCGATATTAACCATTGGCGTCCTATGGTGGGTACCACTTCCCCCGCTGCTATTATATTTCAATTTGGGGGCTCTGAAGATCCTACTACCAAAAGTTCAACAAAATGCGTGCAGCGGCTCTTAATTATATTTCTATCTATGAGGGGTAGTGCTCCTCCCCTGTCAACCCCGCCCATTTTTATATTTAAATTTATATTTTACCATAATAGTAGCTTTAACCACGTTTGAAGACTGTCCCTTTTATAGTTCTTCAGTTGAGCGATATTTAATATATGCATCCTATGGGAGGTATTTCCCCCCCTGCGCCTACCGCTTTATTTTTATTCTCAATAGAGTAGTATACCATAAGAGTGACTTCTACAAAGTTTGAACATGCTCACTATAACAGTTCTTAAGATATGCTATATTAAACATTGGCGTCCTATGGGGGGAACCACTTCCCCCGCTACTATTTTATTTAAATTTTGGGGCTTAGAAGATCCTACTACAAAAAGTTCAGCAAAATGCGTGCAGCGGCTCTTAAGATATGCGATAATTAATATTGGCATCCTATGGGGGGTACCAATTCCCCTGCCCCTATCGAAAAAATAAGTAGCCTATTTTATTTTTAGGGCTCACGTGATGTTACTGTAAAAATTTCAGGAAAATCGGTTCAGTAGTTTCGGAGTCTATAAAGCGACAAACAAACATACAAACATACAAACATACATAATTCATTTTTATATATATAGATATTTATTTACTTAACTTTATTTGTAAGAAGATAATTGTATAATATTAAATTTAAAATCTATTAAATGATGTTTGATCTAGCCAAACGTTTTGCAAAAGCAAATAAAAAATTATACGATCTGAATAAATTTATTATTTGAGATATTCTTCCAAATTTATTTTAAATGAGTTTTAATTTGTTGGCGGTTAAGCATCTCTATATGAATCAGTAGACTTCAACCATATTAGTTATTTTATTTCAGCATTATAGAAACGAATAGTAATATGAACATGCTTTTTGTATGAAATATATGTCAATTCGTCAACCACATTTTAAAACCGTCAGGGAAGGTTTGTTTGTTTTCTTCAATTCTGTTTTTGAGTTCTTGGTGTTTTAATAAATAAAACTGATGAATTTTTCCACATCGTTGATTCTGCTTGAATGTTGAAGTTTTAAACTTGAAAATATGCTAGAACTAAATACTTATGAGTTTTTATTGTCTAAATGGGAATTCCGTCCGAGGCAACACAACGGGCTAATATTTCACCCAATGATTCATTATTGGCTGCGCATTTTAGTAAAGTATTATTTGCCGTCTCTTTAGAACTCCTTCGAACGGAGTTAAGTTTTATTTGGAGAACATTATGGTAAACATGTGGATTAATTAAAGGTGAATAATAAATCGGGCCGTGGAAGAACCTTTGCAACTTATCATTTTAGAGAACTTCAGGCACCTAACGTTGTCTTTTTAATCTTGTTCGAAATATCTCCAGGGATAACATGTATGTATATAAAAATATATTTAATATTTAGAATACTCTCGCACAAATTACTATTTACTTTTTAACTGACCACTTTTTTGTAGTATTTTGAACTGTTTTTGATTTTTACAAGAACACACGCTTTTATAAGCGATTAGTATTTACATTGTTCATAATTGGTTTTGCCTTTTTTACACTTTGTTTTGAGATTCTTCATGAGAAATTTAGTTTGCCCAATATTCAATTGAAAATATCTTAAATTAACGATACATTTACAACAAGAGTAAGGAAATGTATATAAATTACACATTGTTAAACTAACCGGTTTATTATACCAAAATAACCGGTTTATTCGATATTCGAAAAATGGACATTTTAAAATAACCGGCTTGGGCTAAACTAAAATAACCGGTTAAAACTGGTCGAATAATAACCGTCCGATATCCCTAATATCAACGCAAATACTCATTTTGACCACCTCACACAACATGCCACAAGAGTGGAAAATCAGCCTTCCATGTGGAAGTCTCCCTTTCCACAGTTTTGTGTATAAGCCACAGTCACCACATGATCCCCGAAAAAATCCCTTCACAAAAAAGCACTTCCGTCGAACCCCTTACCTAAAGCGTACCTTAAGGTATGGGATTCAATTATCAGAAAGGTAAAGCTTCCCTAAAGACAATCATTCTGAAAGACAGAAAGCTTTTGTCGCATAAGAAAGGGGCACCATAAAGATAGGATCTTTGGTAAGCCTTCGGTCTCACGGCCCCGTCATTTTGAATCTTTGTCGGATCCCAGCTATTAGGGTATTCAATTAATCGATGTTTTGTATTAATCGCGCGAATATTTATTCGAGGTAAAAATTTAATCGAATAATAATCGAACAATTTAAATTTATTCGGTCAATCGAATAATTTTAATTTTGTCTAATTGAGAAGTTTAAAAATAAGACAAAAAATCATATTTGTTAACATGAACATTTTATTAAAAAAGTAACAACAATACAACAAAAGGTACTTCATGTAATAAAAGAGGAAAACTTTTTATATAAAAAATAGCATTAAAATTAAAGCTAATCTTCTAAAAAAAGAGTATACAGCTTAAGGCCCTAATCATGTGAAACGCAACAAAACGCCAAAGAATTATGTTGAAAGCAAAAACAAAGTCATAAATATTTTGTAATTTTGTTGTTGCTTTCTACAGAAATTCACATTGCGTTTAAGCATTTCAAACGCTGCATAGCTTTCCACTTTTGTTATAGCTTTTAACAGTCCTTTTTTAAAAAGCGTTCTTAAAGACATGCATCAGAAGGGCTAACAAAATACCTTCTTTTGAAGTGTTGCTAAAAGGCATCTTAATATTCAAAAAAAGACCTTCTATTAGGCCTCTTATCATAACACATATTTCAGGTTTATAAAACAAATTTTCTATTACAAAGTTTTATAAATGTCAAATATTTTTTATGAATATAGGGGTATTACCCCGTTTGTTTTTTTAATTTTAAGTTAAAATTAAAAAGTTTTTTAGTTAAAATAAAAAATATTTTAACTAAAAATAAAATAAAAAATATTTTAACTAAAATATTTTTTATTTTTTTAAATATATTTTTTTTAAATTAAAAGTATAATTATGTGTATAAGTTAAAAATAGAATTTTGTGGTCCGTTATGCTCGTGGGCAGAGAGCTAGTTTATCAGTCTAAGTTACTAGTGCTCGGTTTTTCAGGTTAGAATATAATTTGTAATTGTATTTGTAACTCATCTCGAGGACATTTTACCTAACCTAGCATTTACACGTGAAAGTAATTTCATGAAAGTCGCAATACACTCACACTTTTTCACTAATACACTCCCATTTTTTTACTTTCCACTCAGCTTTCAACGATTTTTTCAAGAAAGTAATTTTTTGACACTTTCTGAAAGTAAAATGACAGAGCGGTAAACAAAGTTGCCCACTAAAGAGACTTATACAAATTTACAGGATTGTGGTTAAATAATAATTGTAAATTTAATTTATTTTGTACACACAAAAAAATGATAATTTTAAATTTAATTTATTTTGTACACACAAAAAAATAATCTAGGTAATTTTACCAAAGCGAACATATGTATTTGATAATAATGGTCGCATCTTAAACTTACAAGAATAATTTCGTTATTTATCGCACAAATTATGTAGTGATGAAGAATGGGTCGCTATGTTTTTCTTTATACTTTGTATTAAATGCATTTTTATATCTTTTATACTTTCTCCGTTTAAAAAAAATGTGTCGTTATTTTTTCCAAGTGGATCAGCAAATCAAAAATTTTAAACACGTTTATTTCGAAATGTATTTTTTTGAATAATTACGACGTTACAGAAAATGAGCGATATATAGATTTAGAAAGACAAACAAGTAAAAAGTTTCGGTAGATAATTAAGCTAATTGTTATACATTGATAAAAAGCATATTACAATGAAATGAATAAGGAAGTTAATTTTATTAAAAGTGTGTAACTGAAAAAAGTATATAGTTTTTTCAAATATGCTTACTTTACAGCAAAAGTTTACAATAAAATTTTTCATGTTGTGCAAATTCAATAGAATAAAATTAGCTGCTTTTATTTAAAACTATTACACTTTTATTATTAATGTACGTCATTAGCTATTTGAGCGGTTTCTGCAAACTATTGCGGTTTTGTAACCAATATTGACATCACTAATGGCTTGGAAAAAGTTAGTGCTGGTTCACACTGTTTAAGTTTCAGCCGTGATGTTTGAGCTTTTTGGAGATAAGGGCAAAGAGAATGCCATTTCTTTTCCTCTCTCTCCTAAAAACGCAAGACTTGACGGCTAAGACTTGAACAGTGTGAACCAGCATTTAAAACGATAATAATATACATACAATTTTTTATTTTAATATGTCAACATTTTGCTATATTATTTTTAAGCAATCTTTTCACAAAATTCTAAGCAGTTTGTGTTATGACAAACAAAATAAAACCTTGATTGTACGAACAAAGTAGAAGTACCAAAGTTATAAAACAGGGCAGTTTAAACATGTTTTTCATTAACATATCCACAAGAGAACTTGAAAATGTTTCCCACAGTTTTATTTTTTCTACAAACGAACACAAAAATGTAGATAATTCCATGCTTTCCTTGCGCTTATTTAATTTTATACCATATTTTTAGGTAATTTAATCTATGTATTTTCTTATGTGTATGTATGAATGTATTTATAATATTTTTCTTCAAATATACATAAAAAATGACAATTATGTATTTTATAACAAAAATGTTATTAACAAGTTAACATAATAATTATTTCCAACTATTGCCCTATAAATTTGTGTATGTGAGAACGTTGGCAACTCTCATTAGGTAGTAATCAAAACATCACAAATAAGGGCAAAATTAAACCACCAAATTAATAAATTTATAATGTTCATACCCAATTTTATGGGAAATGAATAATAAATCATACATTTACCATCAATTTCTAGTTTTTTTAATTCTAGAAGTTAAATAATTTTTGCAACTTCTCACCTTGACGACATTTTTAAAATGAACTTTCACTTTCCCATGTAATCGCACAAGAAATTTTCAAGAAAGTCGTCCATTTCATTTAAATTTTTATTTGTTATACGTATACAGAAATTTCATGAAAGTACTTTCATGTGTAAATGCAGCGTTATGGTGTGATATTCTCCGGGGTAAATGAGGTGCACCCAGTACCTGGTATTCGGGCAAAATCTAAAATTGACAGATTTCTTGAGATTACACGATTTCTTGAGATCGCGGACCACAGAAGTGAGTAACCTTCGGTGACATGCCACCGGGCTGGCTATTCGTTGAGGCCTTCATTAGTATGCTTCTTGCAATAAATAATTGCTGTTTTTCAGAGAGCTATTGTCTTTGCGGAAGTTTCGCCTGTCCGCTGACAGGATACTTTCGGAACCCACGTGTAGGTTGTGATTTAAATCAAAAGTCTCGGGTAAGGATAGTACTGAAAAGCCCTCTAAAGGGCTGTTTTCACCACTTGTGGGAGGGTTCAGCCTGAGAAAGGACTATTCCTAGGTGCTGTTGCTATTCAACAGAAGCTGGCGTTTTCGAACCGTAGTGGAGGTTAAAATAGCTCTAGCTCCTAAGCAAGGGGCGAGCATTACATTTTGCCGGATTATGCATTAAAATTGCTACCTGGGGGTGATGGTGCCTCTCATACTCCGGGGGCGGTTGGTAAACGCATAGTCTATCACCAATGTGGTTTGAATCCATCATAGGATTAGGCCAAATGTCAGGTGCTAATGTAAATCCTTTTTCACAATATGTATTTAATTACTTTAATTTACAAAAAGCGCAACTAACATATACAAATTTTTGTAAATTAAATTAACGATTTGCTACTCTTAATAAATAAATTAATAAACAAATATATGAATTATTGTCATGTGCCCAATTAAAGCATCAACAGAATGAATGTCTTTAATTCACCAAAAATATAAAAACATTTATTTTTAATTTTAGCATTCTATTCCACTACTTTATTCTACTTGGTCTAAACATTTTTGAATCAATTTTCACATAAATGTATGTATGTAAATGGAATGAACAATTCCTGTGAATGATAAAAGTTGCCTTAAATTTATTTCTATATCATTTTAATTATTTTTTTCTAGCTAAATAAAATGATTTTATATACAAAACTTTCTTTCAGTTTACTAGAAATCGAATGATTAAAAAAATAATTGAATTTATTTATACCCACAGCACCAAAATCGGAGAGAGCATTATGCATCGGCTGGCTTTCCATGTATACCTTGTTTGCACACAAATTACAGGTCGCTTTTTTAGAAATAGTTTAACGAAATTTAATACATTTGTTCTAATAGCCACAGTGACGAATTCTATGTCAAATTTTGGGAATCGGCTCATACAAATTCTTTTCTGTATAGAGTCTTTGTGCCCATAAACCATCTTTTTATGTTGGTATTTAATTTGGCCCAAAAATATTTTATTGCAAATTAAATCATCTTATCACAATACAAATACAACTTTTTTGCCACAACTTCCTTTAAAATGTTGGAGTTAATATAACATTTTACGACAATATTGCTTTTGTATAATTTTCATTTGCTGGAAAATCCAGATCCATAAATGCCCCTTCGCTTAAATATATATTAAGATATCTTAATAATATTTGACACAATAAACTTTTATATGAATTTTGACAGAATAACCCAATTTTGTTTTGGCGGATTCATGATTGTCAATGTATCCCAAATATACTAAAATCTCATAAATTTGGCTTTAAATTAGGGATGTAACGAATACCGATATATCGGCAACACCAGATTTTCCGATATATTGGTATCGGCGAAATCTTGCTGTCAATACGACGATACTTTTTATATATTTTTGGATTATTTTTGAACAAAAAATTTAATTTTCTATGCTTATTGTTGAAAAGCAATTACGACAAATAAAACAAAAAAAAGCAGATCATGAAATAAAAACAGAATAATGAAATTGTTTCATATAATAAATGAATCAACGTTTAACGGCTGACTTAGCATTACAATTCTTGACCCTCGATACAACGCTCGAATATTGCAAAGGCAATCGACTTCAATAGTATTGAAAGAACTATTGAGTTACATACTTAACTTGTCTCTGCATTTCGAAAGTGTTTAAAACACGGTGACCCCTACAGGTGTTACACGTTCTGATAAGTCTAAAAGAAGTGGCCTCAGCAGCGTTTGTGAAAAAAATTATAAGAGAATCCGAGAAGGATGAACCTCTTTCCATCGTATTCTGCTAAAGAAGGAATCGAAAGATACCTTAGATCTTATAATGGAATGACATGTTATGTCCAAACTTGAAGAAAATGGAGAAAGAAATTCAGAAAGTCTTAAGTTTCAAAATTAGTTCTGTCGCATCTAAGTGACTATTTTCCACTGCAGGGGGTCGATTCTGGTTCTATGAAACTGTGAGATGAAAAAAAACTATAGATTTTCGTTTTTATAAGAGCTTTTCATATTATCATTTCACAATTAAACAAATTGCGATTCCCGTTCTTTTAATGAAAAAGTGTTTCATTCCATTGTAGCCGTGAAACTTTTGTATCAATTTTAATTAAATGTAAAAGTCAAATGCAAATATCGAATTTTATCAGTTTTGAACCGCGCTAAGCCGCAGACAATTTGTTAACTGTTTGAGACGCATGTATTTATTTTTGCTATTTGCATTATTGTTTGTGCACATTTGTAAGTTGTAAATGAAACTCACACCACCACAGCGTGTTCAAATTGTTCAGATGTATTTATTACGAAAACCAGCGTTTTGTGAGAAATGTTTTTCGGACGATTCGAGGAACTTACGGTGGGCGTAACCGACCTACTGAAACCACTATTGCCAATTCGCAAATTTGAGTCCCAGTTCACAGAAGTAGATGATAATCGACTGGTTAGACCACATCCAGCACGTAATGAAGTGAATATATCAGCTGTAGGCCGCAGACAATTTGTTAACTGTTTGAGCCGCATTTATTTATTTTTGCTATTTGCATTATTGTTTGTGCACATTTGTAAGTTGTAAATGAAACGTCGAAAATTGTTGTTGTGCTATGCGTTATTCGAGTTTATTTTTTTATAATTAAAATTTTTTTTCTTTTAAAGAATTGTTGTTGATTTTTATATTCATACATACATAGTAAATATTTTTTTAACATAAAATGCATAATGAGTGAACCGAAAATTCTATAATTTTCTGTGAATTTGTTGCATTTGGGTTTTTTATGAATGCCATTTCACCTGCAAGAGGTTGGCGCCATTATTATTGCTGCTCCGGTAGGCTAGCTGGTAGTGAGCTAGTCTATCAGTACCGTGGTTGCGGGTTCGATTCCCGTCAGAGACTCTGGTCTCCTGCAGACAAGCGAAAAGCTTCGCGGGATTAAGCGTAGGAATAATAAAAAAAAATAAAAATAAAAATATAGCAATGTCCATGCAAGTGCACACAAAAAGTTGTAAAGAAAGCAATTTACCTAAAATGTATGAATATAAAACAAAAGGCATCATAAAAATGTTTTTTTCTTCTTTCTTCAAATAAACTCGAATAACGCATAGCACAACAACAATTTTCGCCATTTCATTTACCACTTGAAAATGTGCACAACAAATTATATACATGTTTTTACGCATTATATACGCATATTCGTTACACTTTACAACTGATCTTTACTTACAATTGCGGTATTCACTAAACCCCTTTTATCGTTGTATCGATTATATGTTGCTTTAAAATACATACTTTACTATTGTTTTTTTATACAACATACAATCGATTCAACGATAGAACGGGACTTGTGAATACCGCAAATGTTCTTTTCTCTGCTGCCTGACTGAATTGGTAGTGCATACTCCTATTCTAAGCTGATATTAAAATATCGCAATTGGTTTTTATATTTTGTATACATTCATTCGCATTAACAATTTTATATGCCAAAATCAAAACAAAATACATCATAAAACTATGATCTACACACTATTCTTTTTCTTTACTCTAATTTTGATAAATAAATTATTAAAAATTATATTTCTTATTTTCTTTCGCATACATACAAATAATTTAAAAGTTTAGTACGCATACACAAAAAAAAAAGAACACGTTATTTAAAATTTAACTACGCGTTCACTAAAATATACAAAATAAATTCCTTTAAAAACACTACACGTAAGCTAAAACAAATTCGGAATTTATAGTAGTGTTTGTGTTCGTCAGCTCACAATCCATATTTTGTTTGTGTACAAGTTCACAAACGCAAAAATTTTTTTTTTTATTTTTAATTCTTGTATAAAATGTGCATGTGTACTGTTTATAGCAAAATACGGTATAGTACACTAACTTTCAGTACTTTACTGTTTTTTAACGAACTCTGGTAAAAACTACCCAACTAACTTAAAAAAAAAAACAACTAAGAGTGCAAAATTGGTCTGTGTCAAATCTTATATACCATTTACCATCTTAGAATATATGTATGTAATATCGGACGGGCATATTGCAAAAGAAAATTTGGCAGCAAGCTGTACCGATCCCTTTTTAAATTAAATCAAAATTGTTAAAAACGATCAACAAATGAGTTGACAAATGAGTTTTTTGGGCCGACATCTTGCCCGCGCGAATACCCCAAAAATATTTGTGGCAGTAAACTTTGAGTAACACAATAATTTTGGCATAAAAATGACATCTACGACAAAAATGTTGCTATTATTTTAAAGCAAAAGTGTCTTTTTTATATTTAAAAAAAACTTGTTTATTAAAAAAGGGGGTTTTCTTCTAATTTATTTAAAACTCGGATTCTCAGTAAGTCTTTTCATTTGATACTCATATTGTAGGCATATCGTCCGAAAATATTATAATGCTACAGAAAGGTTTAAGTGCTTTTTATCAACATTTACTTTATTCTGCCTATTGTTTGCTTTTTTACAGGTCACGCGAGCTTTATATCGAACAGCTTTGTCATTTTTTTTCAGTATCGTTTGGCAAGTCATCATGGAAAGACTCACACCACCACAGCGTGTTTAAATTTTTCAGATGTATTTATTACGAAAACCAGCGTTTTGTGAGAAATGTTTTTCGGACGATTCGAGGAACTTACGGTGGGCGTAACCGACCTACTGAAACCACTTTTGCCAATACCATTCGCAAATTTGAGTCCCAGTTCACAGAAGTAGATGATAATCGACTGGTTAGACCACATCCAGCACGAAATGAAGACCATGACGAATCTATTATCGTCAACCCAAGCGCATGGTCTCGTTGAGCTCTGGTTTCAACAAGATGTCGCTACGAGCCATACAGCGCGTTGACAATGCCCTTGTTGAGAAATCATTTTGGTGAGCACTTAATTTCACGTTTCGCTACGGTAAATTAGCCACTTAGATCGTACGATATCACGCCTTTGAACTATTTTCTCTGGGGATATGTAAAGTCTGAGGTTTTCAGGAATAAGCCAGCTACGATTGGCGCTTTGGAAGCCAACTAACTCATGTTATTCGTGAGATATCAGTCGCTATGCTTGAACAAGTCGCCCACAATTGGACCTTCCGAATGGACCACCTCAGAAGACGTAGTCATGACCAACATTTACATGATATCATTTTCAAACAGTAAATGCCATAAATTATTCTTTTAATCAATAATAACAATTTAAAGTTCACTTTTAAATTTATGTGTTGTATTTTACATTATAAATCAAACCTCACGATGAATCACCCGATATTTGGATTTGCTATAATTTTTTCGGATGACCCGGATGCGGTTTGTTTTCAGTATAACCTTCGCAATTCTGTTTTTTTATAATCTTTTTTGTACAGTAGCTCCAATTTTATAAACAATACGGGCATTTTGTCTAAGTGGGTTATTTTCTTTGAACAACTTTCATATAAAATCCTTATGCAACTTCTTTCCTCTTGGTGGCATTGTAAAACAAATTGGTTGTTTCACATACTTTTATTTTGCTTGTACAGATAAATTTTAACGTTACATTTCTTTACCCAACATTTCTTTTTAAGGACAACACTGGTCGGCAAATAACAAAAAAGTTGGCAGCAAGAACTTTGTTATGTGATTTAAATTGACTTTCGCTTGCTGCATCCAAATCTGTTTTTAGTTTTTTTTCTATGACGCTTAGTTTTGTTTTTGGTATGCGAAGGACTAGTATTTAGCCTGAGTTCTGCTAATATATTTCATCATAACTTGAGAACGGTGTTTCCGATTGTGATCAGGACACTTACAAATGATGAGGAATAAAATTTCTTTAACTCACCAAAATAACATTTTTTATATTATTTTCTCAACTGTTTCGGAATTATTCAGAAATAAGTTGCGATAAATTTTCTTTTTCATGCAAAATTACTACTACTATTTTTTGTGTTTAAAAATTAAAAAAAAAAATTAGTGGGACAAACATTTTATATTATTCTCATTTTTTAGAAAGACAGGTATATAACGAGCAAAATAGGCCATATATCATGAAAATCGAAGGACAAATTTTAATTTTATTTATTATTTCTTATAATGGGCATGACTTATATTTAGCCCAAAATAAGGCGGCTAATAAATTTCATCATGACTTGTAAATGGATTTGTCCAATTTGGATCAAATTACCAGCAAATGATTCCGAACAAAATTCGCTTTAATTCACTTGAAGAATATTCCTTTAAATGTTCAACAGTGTAAATGTTTTGATTAAACTCGGAGAAATCTTTCTCATATTATGATGCAATGTATTATCAGAACCGCCTTATTTTCGGCGAAATATTACTCCCGCCCATAAGAAAAAAACTAGACGTAATAAAAAATTAATGACAACAGATTTAGATTTAGTACGCTAAAGTCAATTGAAATAACATAACACAGTTCTTGCTCCCGACTGTTTTTGTTTTTTGCCGAGCAGTACTATTTAAAGGTGCTATAAACGGAATTACAAATCAATATGCGACCATCTTTTTTATCACTGATATAAAAAAGGTATTAACATAAAAGAGTTCTATGGTTTTAAAACTTTAAATATTTATACTAAAAATTCCTTTTTTTGCTCAAAAGGTTAGCAACATTTATAAACCAAAATACATGTATAAACAAAAGAGTATCTTTAATAAAGTTTTAATGCTTAAAATTCATAGCTTAAAGTAAAAACTCTTACCTGTGTTTTAAGGCTTTAAAACACATACCAGAGTTTTAAAATCAATATCAAATTGAACTTAAGGTCATAAACCATTATGTTTTTTACACACAAACACACACACTAGCGCGCAAAAGCTTATCCTCACTAAATTACTCATCCTTTAACTTACTTGCAAACGTACACTCAGCCATAGAAACAGTTTTCTGAAAATTGCACGATGGCAGAGAATACTGGTAGTATAATATCTTCTTTTTTTAAACTCAATGTGTTTAAAGGAAGTACTTCCAAATGAGATTGTATACCTTTTATTATTGTTGTTCTGGGCTGAGGAAAGTTGTTGGGTATTTTGCTTTTTTTTCTTTTGCAAAATGTAAGACAACCATTATGATTGTAGTACTGTATTAGTAGTATAAACAAAATATAAACAAAATATGCTTCCGGCTATAAAATATTTGGAATATGGAAAACAAATAAAAGGGAAAGCAAGGGATATACATATGAACATACACACAAAAATTTACAGCACATACTGAGGCAGGCAGACAGTGTTAGTTAGTAACAATAAGGAATGAAAAAAAAAACAAAAACAGTATGGTGGCTTTAAATACAAAATAATATAAAAGGGAAGCAAAAATCAGGGATATTTATAAAAAAAAAACTATAGGGTTTGCATTTTCCTGAAAATTTTCATAATCACAATAATGATTTAACATTTTTCCGCTAATCGCGATTATCGGTTAATCGCACCTATTATGATCTCTCATTTCGATTGGAAACTGTAATATTAAATTTAATACGAACGTTAATTTAATTTGAAATCATATTAAAATCTTAGAAACTAGTTGAATTTATACTAAATTTATTATGTGAAGATGCTTTTAAGCTTAACTTCTGACAATACAAAATCTTAAAAAACTATCTTAATAAGGCAAACGACAGGTGGATCAAACTAAATAGTAGACGCCTCTACAATTATTTTTCAATACACAAGCAAATCATTGAACAATTTTCAAGTTCTATACTCTGGCGTCGCTTTCACAAACAAATACTGAAAAGACGCGAGTCTCTGAACGTGTAAACACGATAAACAAATGCTTTACTACAGTGAAAGTGCGCATATAAAAATCATTCTAAAAAATGAATACCCCTTTTTGAGATATGTATGTAAGAAATATTTTGCATATTTATTTCTTTGATAATATTGCAACCACAATTCTTTGCAAAAGACATACGGCACACAAGTAAACATCACAAGTTATTTTTATGAGTCCGCTACATACGACAGACAAGTAAACATCACAAATTCTAGCAGATTGCACGATATAATTTTCAAATACTAGGAGTATAGGAAAATATTTTTTACTGTATTGGCAGGTTTGGAAGAAACATGTGCTGCCTGGAGTGCATTTCTTTGAATTGAATTGTGCGACGAACAAACGTTTTGTCTACACATTTGATTTTTGTTGTATTTTTGATTTTCAAATAAATTTATACAGGTTTTCACTTAATAGCTGCAATGCTACCACGCACAGTGAGACAACGCCGGCATTAAATACAAGGAGTCATTGAAGAGCTCTGAAATTTTGCACAGGTTATTTTTGAGACAATTCCAGTTTAAAAAAAAAAAAAAAAAAAAAAATTCGTCCACTTTACGCCCACCTCTCATACAATCGAAATTTGTAAAATGCCGTATTGTTCGTAATACTTTAGGTATAACTTTCAATTTTGGTATGCTTGAATGTTATATTGTTACAAACATTATCGGAAAAAATTTTTTGAACTTTGGCCCACTTTTACCCCCACCACCCATACAACCTCAACATAAAAAGTGCCACATTTTCTAAAATATTTTAGGTACAATCTTCAAATTTGATATTACTGTAATTTATATCATTTAAAATATTTAATGCACAAATTACAATAGCACGCCCACTATTACGCCCACCTCCCATTGAAATGCAATAAAAAAGAACAATTTTTTTTTTTATTCTATCAATAATTTTTTTAAATCATCATGGCATTCTAATTTTTTCAATTTCATTCTCATTCTAAATGAATTAATATAAGGATCTGATGATATTTGCAAATAGTTCATTACATCTTCATTCGTAGAAATACGTGAATTTTTACGAGAATGGAATAGCCTACAGTTTATAAAAAAAATTAAAAATTATGCAACAATCTAACCCAAAGTCAATGACCTTCAAAAAAATTATCAATCAAATGAATAATGTAAATAAAATAATAATAAACAATAAGTGAATAGTTGTAAACAATTAAAAAAAATAAAAGTATAAAGTTGTAAACATGCTATTGCATGCTAACATACGTATAGCGACAGAATGTGCGCGTTGCGTATTTTTTGTATGTTTAAAGTACTTTTGCAAACTTTTGCTATATGTCCTTTACTTCAAATGAAAGCTGAGACTTCAATCTTTCATTTGATATAAGGCTGCACCTAGGGCGAGGGGCTGCTCTATATTTCCTAGTCTATTGAAAATGCAAAATGTTCAATTTTTACACCACAATTCTGTTGTTAATAAATTTTTTTTTTGTGTTTTTTTTTTAAATTTATTTTTTCATCTACTCATTCTACAACAACTAAATAAATTAAATAAAAAAATTATGTATTTTTATATTTTTTTGTATATTACATATTGAACTAACATATTTTAAGCGCGTTGGCATACCTCAACTAGACCAAAAAGTATTGAAGTTATGAGGCTGAAATTTCAGGGAATTGTTACTCATATATCTGTTAATATACTGTCAAAATTTCATCCGCATTGGATGACACGCCAAAAACCATTTTTTGCCGCGGTTACTATAGGACTGTCTCACTGTGCCACGTGGCAAATGTTCAACAGAAACTCCTCTATGCATCTTCTACACTTAACCCGAAAGGAGATCTCGAGCTTGATATTTGTGTTAACGGGTCACTGGACGATCGGGTGATACGCCAGCACACTCGGTGTCCATTTTAATGGTTTCTGTCGCAGTTGCAAAGAACATAGAACTGAGGAGGCAGTATTTCATCTCTTATGCACGCATAGACAAAATATGGTTGGGCATGGTAACGGCAACTACACAATGTTAATTGTAACAATATATTGTTGTCGTTGCTATTTTTTTTTAATATCAACAATATTATAGCTACTGTAAACATGCCAATGTTTATCGCAATTATAAATTTAAGTATGCTTCACTGAAAAATAATCATTTTTATAACAATTTAATAATAATAACTTTGAAAACATATTATATTCCTCACAAACATTTAATAGCCATAACATGATAACTATCTAAACGTGTACTCATAATATGTTTAAGATGCAAACAATATATTTTACTCTAATAATATTTTGTTATCGCCATTTGTAAAAGAATTTTGCATTAGTTGTGTTTTAAATATGGGGGATTTCATGTCAAGTGACCCAACTTTTGAAATCGATATCTTCTGATTTGGCTGAAAATAGCATCAACGTTAGTCCTATTGGATAGTAGTTTGAACAGAAATTTTCAACAAGATCGGTCAAAATCTTTCTGAGTAAGAGGGGGTCAAATTTGACATTCAGGCCAAACAGGTGTTCTTTCCAGGGACCGTAACAGTTATTCCTTTTTTCATAAAAGTCTGATGATAACAGTTATTTTTTTGATTTTTATTATTTTGAACAAAAATAACAGTTATTTTTTGAGTTTTATTTTTTCGAACAAAAATAACAGTTATTTTTTTATTTTTATTTTTTCAATCAAAAATAACAGTTATTTTATGATTTTTAGTTTTTTGAACAATAATAACAGTTATTTTTTGATTTTTATTTTTTCGATCAAAAATAACAGTTATTTTCTGATTTTTATTTTTTCGATCAAAAATAAAAATTATTCTTTAAAGAAATAAACGTGTTATAATTATTTAGTTGACTTCAAATACTTATTTTAATGCGCATAAGATATCCCAATGATGATCACACATTTTAATAAATATTTAAAGACAACTCAATAATTATAACACGTACATTTCTTTAAAGAATAATTTTAATTTTTGCTCGGAAAAATAAAAATCAAAAAATAATTGTTATTTTTGATCGAAAAATAAAAATCAAAAAATAACTGTTATTTTTGTTCAAAAAAATAAAAATCAAAAAACAACTGTTACTTTTGTCCAGAAAAATAAAAATCAAAAAATAACTTTAATTTTAGATCGAAATAATAAAAATCAAAATTTTAAAAATCATAATATTTTATCAAAGAAAAGTTCATTAGGATCATTATGTTATACTTGAATCAGTTTGCTAGCATTTACTTCTATATGCTTTTTTTGTTTTAAAATTTCAAAATAACTGTTATTTTCGGTCCCTGGTTCTTTCTATTGGTGTTAGCAAAATTTGTCCCAAACAAATTAGATAGCCATTTCTTCAATATTTGGAAAACATTTTTTTTTTGTTTTTTTAAATTTTTAAGTTTTTTTTTTAAATTGAAAGTTTTTTTTTATTGTTTTTAAGCGGGTACTTTTTTTCAGAAGACATCGATTTCAAAAGTTGGGTCACTTGACAGGTGTTAGCAAAATTTGTCCCAAACAAATTAGATAGCCATTTCTTCAATATTTGGAAAACATTTTTTTTTTGTTTTTTTAAATTTTTAAGTTTTTTTTTTAAATTGAAAGTTTTTTTTTATTGTTTTTAAGCGGGTACTTTTTTTCAGAAGACATCGATTTCAAAAGTTGGGTCACTTGACAGGAAATCCCCCATATCCCTATCGAATTATTTTTTATTCAGTGGTTAAGCAATTAAAAAAAAAAATACCCATTAAAAAGTTTAAAGCAATTAAAAAAAATAAATTGTAGGTACATTAAAAAAAATTTGTAAAGTGTCACAAAATAAAATATCAATGCTAAAAAAATTTAAATATTGTTTGAAAATTGTGCAAAAATATTGAGCATTGTTTTGTGTTATTTTATAGAAAAAGAATGAAAATTCTATAAAATAGTTTATAAATAATTGCGACCTACGACAAAAATAAGTTAATAATATTATATTGTAAAATTGCATCATATATTATAATGTGAAATATCATAATACGTTAAAAATATTTAAAACATATTAAAAATATTTTTCTGTTTTAGATTAAATATACATATTATTATGAATAACATGATAATAATATGAAAACTTCTTAACTTATTATGATTAACATGATAATAATATGAATACTTCTTTACTTGTTATTATTAACATGATAAAAATATGATTACTTTTTAACTTATTAATATGATTACATTAAATTATTATATGATGTAATAAAAACAAATAAGGATTAACGGAAAAATATTATGATGTAATATTACGAATATATTTGGTCATAATATGATTCGATAAAAATCGTAATATGTTGACTACAATCATGAATCTTATCTCTTAGAATATGGTTACTACAACCATGCCTAGCCTTTGATTATTATTATTAGTCAATATTTATTTGGGAATAACCTTCAACCGGATCTCTATGAGTTATCGTTTCAGCAATATGTTGAAATACTTCAATGGAATGGGCTGGCTCTAGCCACCTCAACAATAACCCAACAACAAGTCTGATCTGGGATACTTATTCTTGACGAGGCATACGTTAACCAACCAACTCATCAATCTTTATAGTATATATATTTTAAAATAAAAGATCAGCTTACAAAAAACAAAATTCTTTCATATATTGATATGAAAATAAAAATGATCATAAATAAACAACAATGAACTAATAGCGGCATTTAAAGGGTCCTTGCTATTATTGTATTAATTAGACCGATTCAACTGATGTACGGTTTACTCAAATCGGTATGCTTAAAAATATTTTTAAGTTTTTTATTAACTTAAAATTGTAAATAAATTAAAAAGGCATTAAAAACGATTGGATTTTTTTTATCACAGAACTCCTTAAGCGATTACGAATAAAATTTACGGTTAATCGCAATGAAATGACAATCGGTTTGCAACCCCTTTTTACATGCAGCTACATTTACAATTTTCCCTTCAACAATACAAACACGTTAGGGATATTAGTATGTGAGTGTAGTTGTATATCGTGTATGTTTTGGTTTATGTATATATTTAAAGATGAATAATGAAAACTTACTTACTTTACACCAAGTCTGAAATGTCATCTTCTTTATATTTCCCACACATTCATACACGTGTATACGGGTTATTCTCATTTCAAATGCTTTTTTCGTCTCCATTCAAAAAATGACAAAATATTTCATATAATAAAGACATAAATTTGGAAATGAAAGCTGCTTTAGCGTGATTTAAAATGTTATAAACAGGGCTTGCATCTTCATGCAAATGCATGAAGTCGGTAATCCAAAATCAATTTAGATAAGTTATTTTTCCATACAAAAGGATTTGCAGGAAAATGGCATCGATTTGTTTTTGAATATTTCTGCATATTTTGTTATAAATGCATATATTTGCATATTTTGCTTTTAAGTGCATATATTTTGCATTTTTTATTTTTGTTATGTATTTTTAACATTTTTAAAAGAAATTTAAATCAAATAATTAATATTTAATACTTTATATATAGAAATATCTGACAAAATTAAACATAACTTAAATCTGCATTGCAAAAAAACAAAAAAAATATTGGTTTTCATGAAATAAAAAAAAAGTAAGATTATTTGATTTTAATAATGAAAATAAAATTGAAACTGGCATCATTCAAATATGCTCCCTTGATATTCCGTTGACGTTGAGCGTACATTTTCAATGTATAAAAACTTTTTGAGTCCGAATAGACAGAGTTATGTTTTTGGAACTTTGAAGAAAATTTTACTTGTTTATACTAAAAGAAATTTAAATTAAATCTGATTACCTATTTTAAAAAGAATTAACAAGTGATTCAAGTTTGTTTTTGGTTTATTTTATCTTACTTTTGTGTATATATTTTAATATGCATATATGTATGTTTACGTAGTCACCTGAATTATTCTTTTTGTTATTAATAAATATAATTTAAACAAATAACTTGATATGTTTTTCATATAGTTTTTAGTGCATATTTTTCTTATTTTAAATGCATATTTTCCATTTTATAGCGCATGTTATGAGCGCATATTTTTGATTTTTTAGTGCATGAAAATCCAAGCCCTGGTTATAAATAAATGTTCATAAGTTTTAAAACAAAAGAACGAAAATACTCGTTTTGCTCATACAAAATGACGTTTTTTTCCACATTAAGAAATTATGAACTTCACAAAGAATTGTGTGGTTACAATCGAAACTAGTCTAAGCAACCTGTCCGTGAACGCCTGGGTTCAAATCTCAGCGCAGTCAAGAATGAAAAATTATCAATAAATATTTTAATTGATTTCATGTTGTAAAACTCCTGTCTTCATATAAATAATTTAATGAAAATTAAATTCAATGAACTTAAGCCTAATTAAAATATCTAAATTTGGATTAAAAACCATTAACAGTTCAATAAAATAACCACAATACTAATTATTGTTAACAGCTAAGGCAAGAGCTTAGTTTACTTTTGTCTTTCAAGTTGTGCTGAAAAAGGTCAACAAGAAAAAAGAAAGACAAAAACAGGAAAAACAAAAAAATGTACTTTGGATTTCAAGAAGAATTCTTGACAAAAAGTACGAAAAAACAGAAGCTAGGAAAAACAGTAAATCAATTAAAAATAGATAGTCATTCATTCAAAAAGCAAATTTCGATCTACCAAGTGAAATACCATTTGGTTAACTTATTGATGTTTGACTATTGACGTCATCCGGCTGCAATAGTCGAGTGAGTAAGACGGCAAACCCCACTGAAGAGATTGTGTGGTTACAATCGAAACTAGTCTGGGCAACCAGTCCGTGAACGCCTGGGTTCAAATCTCAGCGCAGTCAAGAATGAAAAATTATCAATAAAAATTTTAATTGATTTCATGTTGTAAAATTCCTGTTTTCATAAAAATAATTTAATGAAAATTAAATTCAATGAACTTAAGCCTAATTAAAAAAAATATCTAAATTTGGATTAAAAACCATTAACAGTTCAATAAAATAACCACAATACTAATTATTGTTTCACAAAGAACTATAGTAAATAACGGCTTTAAAATATTTGCATTGGATTTATTATTTAACACATCAAATACATATATGAACATTAATACTTCTTATAATATTTTTAATCGTTTGTTTTTGTCCGCAGTTCTGTGTATTGAGCGTTATTTTTTTTTAAAATTCTTCATTACTTAGTTTAATTATTGAAACCGCATTTACAAAAAATACAAGTTGTCATTCTAAATATTTTACAGTTTAGTGAATTTGTGAAATATTCAGGCATGTCACAAATTCCGATCGGAATGGTTTCAATTCCGTATGTTCAATTCCGATCGATTAAGTTCTTCAGATTCCGATCGATTTTGCTAAATATGTTTTTTTTAATAACAACTCTGGTTTTACAATTGGATATGGCAACTTTACGTAAAAACCATATGATTTTTGTGTTAAGTATGGCAATGTTCAGCGTAGAAATGAAAAAAGTGGTTTGTGAGGAAAAAAGGTGGCAACGCAACGGTAAAGAATTATCAGCCATGTCACAGAGTGCAATTCCGTTCGGAACCGAAGAAAACATATTTGTTTACTGATATAAAGTTTATTTTGATAGTTTTTTGGCCTTTAAGATACAGAAAACTCCTATTCCGTTCATTAAAACGAAAATGGTTTTATTCCGCAAAGTTTTTTCGTAATTTTCTGAAACACAAAAATTCGGAATGAATTCCGTTTCCGAACGGAATTGTACTCTGTGACATGTCTGTATGTTTTTAATAAAATCAATATAAAGTAAAATAAATAAATCAAAAGTGTGTTATTTCTTCAATCTATATCATAAAAAACATTTATTTATCCATAAAAAATAGTTTTAAGTAGTTTTTTCGGTTATAAAATACTGAAACAATCAATTCCACTTAGAAAACCAAAAGTGGTTTCATTCCGAAAAAAATTTTCGTTTTCTGAAGAAGCAAAATACGGAATTAAAACCACTTTCGATCGGAATGGAATTCTATGACAGGCCTGATTATTATTTTTTAAAAGGTTTGATCAATCGGTCATGGTTTGAATTCTAAAAAATGTATTGAGTGTTATCGAATTTTTTTTAAGTAATTAAAATTTTTATTATATAGTTCAGGACTTTATGTTAAAATGCGTCAACGACCAGTCGTTATTATTTAAACATATAGTTTGTATTGTAAAATATATGAAATTCGTACAAAAATTTATTAAGTGTTACATTGACAAAAAATTTATGTATATATAATTTATCTGTAAATGTAAGGACGAAAAAAATTAACACAAGCTGAAAATCGGAAACGATAGATTTTTCAATTGAAGTATATTACTTGTGTTTTTTTTTAATTTCCTTGTCCTTTTTTATATATTTTTTTAACATAAATAGTTCTTTGCTCGACATTGTTATATTCACGCCACAAAAGTGGATGCGCTTGTGCTAATTTTTTTTAGTACCTTTTAGTATACCGATCGACCATGAATTACTTTTTGAATCGATATAACTATGTCTGTCCTTCCGAACGGCTGGCTGTCCATGTAAATCTTGAGAGCATCGTGCAGGTCGCAATATTGGATATACTTTGATGAAAATTTGGACATAGGTTCTAATTTTCCCAAGCACAAAGACCAAGAAAGTGAATAGAATCGGTCCATAATTTCAGATACCACCCATACAAGATTCTTTCCGGAATAGATTATTTGTGGCCATAAACCATTTTATTATGATGGCATTTCGATTAAATTTCGTTCAAACTTATTTATTTGTTGCAATCCAAAACATACTACCAAATTTTATTGGAATCAGTCTATATTTGGCCATAGCTCGCATACAAATACTCCTCCCGAAAATATCTTCTATTGCCATAACATCCTTTTAATTGCTGCAATTGCCATACAATTTGTCGGTGGATTTTGGTAAAATTAGTTTTATTTGAAAAAAAAAAAAAATGATTTCTCCTGCCATTTAATCGTGTATAAATTTTCTGAAAAAATAATTTTTAAAAATTAAAATTTTTAACTTTTCCGACAAAATGAAACAAACTTTTAATTTCCGCCTACGATTATTAATTTTTTTTACAGGGTAGATACATATATAGTGCTTTCAAACCATATTCTCACTTTTCGTGGACCAATCTTTTCGTAAAAATCATTCCCAGAACAACCGTGAAAGCAAATGTAACACAAAATACACAAAAATTCGAAAAAATTAATTTTATTTCACGATCCATTTAACTAGGCCGAAACTATAATAAAAGCCTTACCTTTTCATATTTTGAATAATAAGATTGGTAAATTTAAAAAACGAACAAATTGTACACTTAAAATGAGAATCACCCATACAGATATATCTTGTAAAAAAAAAAAAAATTTTTACATGTGTATAAATGTGCTCTATAAGAAACCTGTCAATGGTCTTTTTTAAAGCTAAGTGTTAAAAATATTGACAAAATTAAATATTGGATTTTATTTTTCTTGTATTTAGTTCACCAGATGTTATCTTAATCTTAATGGTAAATAAAACTGGAGTATATTTAGGCCGCCAAAACTCTTACGCTGGGGTTACATTGGTTAAGGATCTTAAGCAGGGACTCTCTTCGTTTTTCTTTTATTCAAAGAATGCCAAACACCCGAAATTTTTCCGAGAAATAGTTTTTAAGCTACTAATTTTTAAAATTTTTAGTAACCTATACCCATCTCGAAAACTAAGAAGAGTTTCTATTTTATGCATAAAATAGAAAACAGCTCGGCTTATTTTTTTGTGCATATACTCGTAAGAATAAAACGGAAAAAAAACGGGTAAATTAACGTGCTGAGTCAAATAATTATTGTTTTTCCACAAATTATTACTAAAGTTGCCTTAATTCCGTAAAATATAAAACTAAATTGATAAAAAAGTTTTTTTTGTTTGGAAAAACTAGTTAACTCCAAAATAAGGTAACTGGCATGGATTTTCGGTTTTAATGTCCAAAAATTAGTTCAAAGGAATCAGAAATCATTAACATTATTTAAAAATATGTTTTGCTTAATGTTCATGCATAATAATATAAATTCATTATCAAAAAAGTTGTTTTTGTGAATACATAATTTTTTCATTAAAAGATTTTATTTATTGTACTTAATTCCCTTTTTTATAATTGATAAAAACACTGAAATTTATTGTTGGAGGATAAGCTGTTCCTATGCGCATTTCACTGGTTGCTTAGGCCAGGTCATCAGGAAACGTTCTCCTAAATAATTTTAGAAAAGCCAAAGCTATCAGCAAACAAGACTACAGAGGGAAAGAGAATTACCTACACTCAAAACAAAATACCAACAATAAAACAGTGAGTTTATCTTTTCTTACATCCCCTACTACAATTATTTGGAATTCTCCCAACATTAATTTTAGTTGTAAGTGGGTAAAGAAAAAACAAATTAAAAACAAAAGCAAAAAGCTTTTATTGTTTTCGCAAGATAAAAACAATTTGCCAGTTAAGTTGTTTATACACGTGCACTTGCAAAAATTCATCAAGTGTAGATAATTCTCATTCCCTCTGTAGTTTTGTTTGCTGATAGCTTTGGCTTTTTTGAAATTATTTAGGAGAACGTTTCCTGATGATCTGGCCAAAGCAACCAGTGAAATGCGCATAGAAATAGCTTATCCTCCAACAATAAATTTCAGTATTTTTATCAATTATAAAAAAAGGGAATTAAGCATAATAAATAAAATCTTTTAATGAAAAAATATAACTTCATAAAATAATTTGTGAAATACATTTAAAACATTGAGTGTGTTTTTTCCGAGTCTTCAAAAATGGAGTTACCTAGTTTTTTCATACGGCTTCAGAACTCGAGATTTAATATTTATGATCAGCTATTATTTTTTTATACCCTCCACCACCACTGTGGTGAATGAGGGTATACGAAGTTTGTCATTCCGTGTGAAACTTTTTTATAATACATCTAAGACCCTATAAAGTATATATATTCTGGCTCCTTGAGTAATTCTAAGGCGATTTAGACATGTCCGTCTGTCTGTCCGTTTGTTAAAAACACGCTCACCTTCGAAAAACGCAAGAGAAAAGAACAAACTTGGTCTCAAATTGCTTGTAGTTTTCCTAAGCAGTTTGGGATTGAAATCCAACAACATCGGTTCAGTAGGATTAGAACTATGAATCAAAATGTGGAACCACCACACTAAAAAAATTTATAATTTTGATACAAAAACTAACATAATGCACGGAATGACATAACATGTATGATTTGTGTTATACGACGGAAAATCATGGTTGAATTTCGTGAAGATCGGTCCATAATTGACCATAGACCCCATATAAACCCTTCTCGCGGAAAACAGTTTAGTACGCCTAAGACCGCAATTAATAACGCTAGCGTACTAAAATTTGGTATGACACAGTTTCATAGGAACAGAAATCACACTGTAAAATTTTTTGAAGATCGATCCATAATTTACACTAGGTCCCATATAAACTCTGCTTCCGAAAAACCGTTTAGTATGCCTAAAAGCGTTATAAATAATGATATCAAACTGACGTCACAGTTTTATAGGACGAGAAATTACACTACCAACTTTCGTGAAGATTGGTCCATAATGTACCGTAGGCCCCATACAAAACCTACTATCGGAAAACAGATTATTGCGCCTAAAACCAAATAAAGCCCACTTTGGGAAAATAATTAAATTCGCCTTAAACCAGCAAAGATATAGAAATTGCGGTAAAATTTCTTACTTCAATTCATATGGCCAGAAGAAATATCATGCAAATATGTGAAATTTACTGTTAACGCTAAAACTAATTACACTGCTGTATTGAAATTTATTCTAATTTATTTTTTCTAATACCAGAAATTAGTCTTCAGAATTTTGGGATGATTTGTCCATAATTAACCATAGGTCCAATACAGATTACGCTCCTAAAAATTATTTTAGTTCGGCTAAGACTTTTACGAATCATGATATTTTACTCAAGCCAGTTCAAAGTTCTAACAAGAAACGCATAAAATATTCTTATTGTCGGTTGATAATTTAATTCAGGTCTAAACCGCAACTACTTTAATGCTGACGTTCGATTATATGATGATTAGTTAATAATATATATTGTTACGTTTTTACTTAATAAAACGCGTTAAGGTTTATTCAATTTCTAATAAACCTTTGAGTTCTTTTAATTGCAAATTAAAATTGATGCACACACGAATTCAACTTAACAAACTTTATTGAAATTAATTATAATGTTCACAAATTTTAACCACTATTGTAAGTAACGATCTGAACCGTTTAATGTCTCCAATCAAACTAAACTAAACTTTCATGAGTCAGCCTGTATTTATAGTTCAAAACTATTCCTAGTTGATTCAAGAACCGTCTAGTATTTTCCAGAAAATTATGTTCGAATTATTTTAAATCTAAAGTCTACAATTACAATTGCTAGAAAATTTTGTTACAGTTGCGTTCATAAAAATAGTAACTTATATGACATAAAACTATAATTAACAAGATAACTTATAACTAAAACCACAAATTATTCTTAGACAAATCTAATTTCGTAACAATATGTATTTATCATATAGAGCTAACTCCTGTCGGTGGAGGGTATCAAGGATTCGGCACAGCCGAATATAGCACTCTAACTTGTTTCATTTAGTTTTATTTTACCTTAGAAAAATATTATAAATTAAAAAATAGTGTGCAACTTTTTGGAAAATACGAAAAAATTTTCCTTTCAGTAAAAGAGCATATTAAAAGCAGCAATATCCAATGGTTTCCAACCTTGTTTTAAGTCATCAGGTGTTTTAGTTTGGAAACACTTTTCATGTGAGGCGGTTACTTATCCAATTGATCATTGCTTTATCAAAATCATCAAAAATGCGATGCGAAACCTTTTGAGTGTAGTGCTTCGATATTTGAAGAAAAATAATGGCAAAATATAACCGTGACATGATGATTTGCAACGGTTTTTTGAACATTTTCAAAAAATAATTAGATCTGGAAAGTATTTTTTGTCAAAATACTTAAAACTTGTTTTATAGTGTAAAACGGCCTTTAGCTATATTTTGCTACTCCTTCTTAAACTTAATTTAATACTAATAATATTTTTTTAAAAGATGTGCTACTTCAAGCAGAGAAAAAACATGTTTTAATATGGTCACCTCCAACAAAAGTATTTTTAAAGAAAAATTTAAATATATTATGTTTAATTTAACCATGTTATTGTTACCTACAACCATATTATAGTTTATGATTAAATCTGTTCTCCGTCAAGAAGCTACATCTATATTATGATTGCCTCTAATCATGTTTCGGTTAAATATGACAATAATTTGTTTTTCAATTAACAATATTAACGGATTTCTGCAATATTTTTCCAGTAAGCAGTTACGGACACATACATATGGTTTGTTTTTTTGACTTAAAACTTTAAAAAATTATACATTTGACAGAAAAACCATATATGTATTGTTATTCGATTAATCGGCATAAACTCTTCGATTAAGCCTTTAATCGAAACCAGCAATTTTAAATTAATCGAACAAGAATTAATTGGCTGAACACCCTAGTTTATAGTCTATTTGATTAAAGTGTAAATTTAAATTTGTAAAATGTCTATAAGGAAAAATCCATAGACAATTAATAAATAAATATATAAATAAAAAGGACTAATTTTACCCTAATATGGTTCTCGGTGACAATAATATGGTTAAATTAAACATATGTAATATGATAATTAGTATTGTGGTTATTTTGTTGAACTATTCATGGTTTTTAATCCAAATTTTTACTATTTTTAATTAGGCTTAAGTTCATTAAATTTAATTTGCATTAAATTATTTTTATGAAGAAAGGAATTTTACAACATGGAGAATTAATTAAAATTGTTATTGATAATTTTCATTCTTGACTGACCTGGGATTCGAAGCCAGGCTGGCTGGCGTGTGATTCGAACCCAGGCGGCTGGTTACGATCTACCAAAGGTTAAAATACAATTTGGTTTAAGGATTGATGTTTGACTACTGACGTCAGCAGTCATCGATGGCTGCGAGTGTAAGACGGCAAATCCCTCTGAGGAGACCTAGTGGTTGAGGTCGAAACATGTCAGGGTAACCAGCCGCCTGGGTTCGAATCACACGCCAGCCACCCTGGCTTCGAATCCCAGGTCAGTCAAGAATGAAAATTATCAATAACAATTTTAATTAATTCTCCATGTTGTAAAATTCCTTTCTTCATAAAAATAATTTAATGAAAATTAAATTTAATGAACTTAAGCCTAATTAAAAATAGTAAACATATGTAATATGTTTAAACTTTTCTTTAAAAATTGTTCTGCTGGAGGTGACCATATTAAAACATGTTTTTCTCTGGGTGTTCGAGGCGTCATTTGTGTTCACTGAACACGGCCGATTGCTGTCAAAATTATTATCGCAAAGACTTTTCCCTTTGTGTAATTTTTATCTTTAAAAAGTCCTTAACAGACAAAAATTTATAAGTCAAATTTAAAATTAGTTAATTGTAAGAAAAAATCCACTGTATGGAAATTCATAATAAGGAGGATAAGGAGACACCCAATATCAAATAAAAAAGCAGTGTTTTTAAAAATTAAAGGAAGAGTTTCATTGCATAGTATTTATTGCCTATTTGCACACCGGTTATAAGCATTTCACGCTTTTGAGCATGAAGCCTTGTAAAATTACATTTTGCTTTTTAATACAGCCGAAATTATTTCGTGTACATATAAGCATTTTCTTATATGCATGTTTCGCAATTATGCATCACAATATAATACAATTTTAATAAATTGCATTTAAAAAATTCTCATAAAAGCATCGTTTCAAACTTGAGTCAGATACAATAAAAAGCGCATGAAGTTTTTCATACTTTGAATGTATTCATGTACTTTCCATGCAAATTTTTTGCTTGCATGAATCTGATGAAAATAAGCGAGTTTCTCCATATAAGCGAGTTTTTATAAATGCATTTCTCGTTTAAAAGCACCAAAAAACTTGCAAATTATGAAATGCTTATAAGCGATTAATACTGTATAAAAGCTCACTATAGGGACTTCCGACTTCATCAAGTCTTATACTGATATAGTTTTAGACTAACAATAAAACTATCTTCTTGTGCTAGAATAAAACTTTATTTTTAGTTTGCATTAAGCATTACACTGAGACTGCTTTCTAATATTAACAAATTATGTGTCTTTTGTATTTTTGCAAACCAAGTTGAGGCAATCAGAACTTCCTCAATTTGTGATATTAGAAAATCCTCCCCATATTCAAATATTTACTTTCAAAATGCTTGCAAGCATTCACAAAATATTGTGTTACAAAATAAATATTTGAGCATGTGTAGAAGTGAACGTATCCTTGAGTGTTTTAGTGTATTTCTCTACTTCAAATTGGGGGATTGTGTAAATGGTATGCAGGGGGTAAATAAATTTGATTTTCGCTGAATATATTCTAAGCCATATATATAATATATACAAAAGACTTGGAGTTTATATTTTTGTTTATTTTTTTAATAAGCAACAAAACACAATTATTATTAAAGAAAATTGCCAATTTTGGTGGCGCTCTCTACTACAACCCATAGTTTCTGATACACATATATGTACATTTGTATATAAAATGGGAATAGCATGAAAATAAACAAAACCATAATGAAAATTGATAAAAACATTTTTGGGGGAGAAGGCGGAAAATAATTGTAAAATTTATTAGATTGCCTACAACTTCTTAAATGTTAAACTTACGGTTGTCATTTTACTTCAACTTTCCAAGTAACATTCCCTCCTCCTTATCTCTCTTTTTATCATCAAATTATGTTCAATTTCCCAAGGAGCTTGTGAATTTTTTGACAAGCACACTTTGAAGTAAAAAAGTGTTTGCCTATAAAAATTGCTGAGGGGAGTATCAGGAAGAAGAAAAATCTTAACGGATGTGTATTTAAACGAAAGTAATTTTTCACACATGTCGTTATACTTAAGGGAATTATTTTATTGTAATGCTTCTGGTATTGTATTCTTGTTGTGGTTGTTTTTTGTTGCATAAAATGTAGATTTCTTTTTTACAAAATACTTGTTAACTTTTAGTTCTTTTTTTTTTTTTTTTTTGAGAAAAATTAATGTCATGTCTTAAACAGACAGTTTTTATATCTTCTTTGTATGTTGGGGCCAAAAAAAAAACCAAAAATTAAGTTATTTTTATAGTGTTAATATTTAATGGGAATAATAGTTCATTTTCTTTGGTTCATTGACATTGGAGTCTGGTACTTAAAAACTTGTTTTGTTTTTGTTACAATAAGAAAAAGCGATGTATTGTAAATAAAAATTTTGGATTTCAATAATGGGGACTTGAATAGCAAAAGTTAATAATGTTTTTAAGGTGATGTTTGTTGGTGGCTTGTCATAAGTGTCCACCCAAAAAGTGTCAAAGTGTCCATAAACATTTTTAAACATGTCATAAGGTCCATAATTACAAAAGAATTTAAATACAAAAAAAAAAGAACTATATCTATATTAAATATTGCCACCTAATCTTCGAAAGTTTCGAAATTCAGTAAATATATTTAAGAAGAGCCTTTATTTATATGTTTGTGAGACATCCTAATGCATCATTAGATATAAAGTAACATACTTCTGTGCCTTTGGGACATTTTGACCTTAAGTACATATTTGTCACTTTCATGGACTAATTTATAACATTTAAAATTTATTTAAAATTGGCTGGGGGTTTTTAATTCATGATTTTTTTTCTTTTTTTTCTTTATAATTAAATCTATCCATTATACATAGTTTTAAGTAAATTTTTTATATACTATATATTTTATGTATTTATATATACGTAGATGTAGGTGTATATATACATATGTACCTGTATGTATGTAAATAGCTTGCTTATGTGTATGTATATGTATACATATATTTACTTCGTTCTTTTATATATCTCGAAATGAAAGCTCTGTAATAATGTTTTTTTTTTGCCAAATTGGGCTTTTTATTATTACTCTGTTAATAAATAAATAAATAAATAACGAACACGCTTTTGGGCGCAGGATTTTATCCTCTATGGTATAACAAGTGCCGGCTTCGCTATCTAAAGCGTCTCTGCGTAGCCGGCCTTCGTTCGGGGACAAGGTCAATTTTAGGAGCTTTACTTAGCTAAGCCGGTACTTGTTAAACCATAGAGGAGAAAATCTTTGCGCCCGGCCGAAGGCTGGCTGAGCATAGAAGCTTTAGTAAGCGAAGTCGGTATTTGTTGTACCATAGTGGAGAAAATCCTTGCGCACGCCAGAAGGCCGGCTATGGGGAGACGCTTCAGTTTGCAAATCCGGTATTTATTATACTAGAGAAGAGAATTATGTGTTGACATAATGTCCACTTGCAACTTAAAATGTGGACATTATGACACTCTGCAAAGTGCCATAACGTCCGCGGACATTATGACACTGCTCTAATGGACGTTATGACACTTTTAAAAGCATCATAATGTCCATGGACACGATTTACGATTATATTTAATTTAATTTCTAGGGCTTTTTTATTTTTTTTTTGGGAAATTTTTCTTTAAAAAATAGGGCCATATTGTATTATGGCAGTAGCCCCAAATTTAGGGTAAATTTTCCACTAGAATGTTTGTAAGAAACTATGACAGATCGCAAGCAAAACGAACGAGTTTCAGAACACTGTAGAATAAATCTGGCTTTTTGCGATTTTAAGTCGTGCGATTGGCATAACAAGGCTTAATATCTTAAAACTTATAGCCTATTTCCGATGTGCGATCGCTATTAAAAAAATATATATTTTTTTTCAAGTCAGAATATGGTAAAATTTTGTATTCGATTTTCATTGAAGCACAATGTTACTTCGACAAGAAATGAATCAAAGGATACATGTCTTAAAAGTTGTATTTAAATTGAATATTTGGAATTCGATTGGAATACTTAAATTCAACTCATTTTTAAAAATTTAATTTCTAACCCGGATTCGTTTTCGTATCTATATAAATCCAAATAATTGTAACGGGAAATGTAAGAAAAGATAAACTCATCACTTGTTTAAGCTTTGATATCGTTGCAAAGAAGACTTTTTGAGTGTTTGTAGGTAATTCTCATTCCCTCTGCAGTTTTGTTTGCTGATAGCTTTGGCTTTTCTAAAATTATTTAGGAGTCCTGATGATCTGGGCTAAGCAACCAGTGAAATGCGCATAGGAACAGCTTATCCTCAAACAATAAATTTCAGTATTTTTTATCAATTATTTAAAAAGGGAATTAAGCACAACAAACAAAATCTTTTAATAAAAGCAGGGGTTTCAAAAATTTTAGGTGAATATTTTATTTTATTTTTTCAATTCTAAGAAATAGTTGTAAGAAATAATTAGTATTGTGGTTATTTTATTGAACTGTTAATGGTTTTGAATCAAAATTTCGAAATTTTTATCAGGCTTAAGTTCATTGAATTTCATTAAATTATTTTTATGAAGAAAGGAATTTTACAACATGAAATTATTTAAAAATTATTGATAATTTTCCATTCTTGACTGAGCTGGGAATTGAACCCAGGTTTTCACGGACAGGTTGCCCTGACCAGTTTCGAGTGTAACCACACAATCTCTTTAGAGGGGTTTGACGTTTAGCACACACCACCATTGACGACGGCTGACGTCATTAGTCACACATCAATCTTTAAACCAAAATGGTATTTTACCTTGGTAGATCGAAATTTGCTTTGAATGAATGATTACCTATTTTAATTGATTTACATGTTCTTCCTTCTATGAAATGTTTTTAAGTAGTTTTTGATTGTATTTCCTAAAAAATCGAGTCAAAATTATTAAAAAAACTGTGACTTTTTCGCTCTACACACCCACATTGAAAAATACGCTTGATACTGTATAAAAAACCTGATATCAATGCAAATTTTTTTAAAATGTGATTTACTTTCGCTACTAATTTAACTATTTTTGCATACTACCCAGTATACATTACTATTGTTTAAATTTTAAAAATTTTTTTTCACATGCAATCAAAAACGGCTGAGTTTTTAGAATTTATTTTCCAAAATAAATTGAAAATTGACCAGTTTTTGGATGTAGATTCACAGTAAAAGTGTTTTATCAATTAAAAAAATGGTTTAAAAATTATTTAAATTTAATTAATGTGATAATTAAATCAATTATTTTTTAGTTGAAAGAAAATTAAAAATTTAATTTTGATTTAATTAACATTTTAGTTGTTTTGAAATAAATTTTCAATTAAAATTTTAATTAAATAACAAAAAATCTTAATTGACTTTTTTCGTGTAAAATAAAAAATTTAAACATGTAGAATTGTTGTTGGGAATTGTCAATATTTATTTAAATAAATTAACACATTGTTTGAAATGGCAAAGTTTTTTGATCACTTTTTTTAATTAAAATTACAAATATCATTTATTGAAAATATTTTTTTAAAATTTTAAAATTTTTAGTAATCAATATAATCATTTTGGTAATAGGTGCAAAATCAACAAATTGTTTGGTTGATATTATGAATTTGGAATCAAATTGGATTTTAGAGAAATTTAATAATTTTTACTGTGTTCGATTATTGATAGCTTCTGATAAAGAAAATATCTAAAAATCTAAATAAAGCTTAAGCTTTATTCCAAATTTCTATAGCACAAATTAGTTTATGTTATCAATAGCGGTGTTCAGTGTTAAGTGCAAATGGTATTGCGAAAGGGCAAATGTAAAATTTCGTAGCTTTTTTATGAAATCTAACGGAAACTCTGTGTATTTTGTTGTTGGATTTTGCAAAAGAGCTATGATATTTTATATTTGCTCTTTCGCAAGACCATTTACACTTAACACTGAACTCCGCTAATGTAATTATCTGTCAATATTATCAATTTACCATCTAAGACAATCGCATTCCTATTGCGATTTTACAATTTGTTAAATATTCAAAGTAAAATATCTACCCGTTCTCATACATTTTTTCATATAAGTAAGAACAAGAAGAATGTAAGTTCTAGTAATCGCCAACTTTTTTTATTTTCGGCAATTCAAAAGCCAAAATGTTTTATATATCGCCACGTTTTGGCGAAAACTCGCCGGATCTGACAGTCCCGCTAATTATGCATGTTTGTAAACAGAAACCGTGATTGGTAAAATTTTCTTCCGGCGATGGCAGGGCATAAAATAAACAATTAGAATAAGATTTAATTAATTATTGTTAGTTCATATCGTCGCTGATTTAACTTACTGACCTAACTGAAATTTAGGTCTAAATACTACATAACAAATAATGCATAATCCCAATTTCATTCGTATTTTGGCTAGGAAATGTCTACATTTAAGACAAAACACATTAAAATTGCTCTCCTGTAAAATTGTTTAAATGTCAGTAAGGTTGGTTAGTTAAAACAGCGACGATATTTAATATATGAAATATTCAATAAAAAAATATTAGAAAAAGCGACCTTTTGAACATTTATTTTAATTATCTTATAGTTGCAATATTATTACCAACTTTGTTTAGTACTATGAGGCCTACTCTGAAAATCAAGTTTTATTAAATTGATTTGGTCACATGAAAGGTGTTTTATACCTATTATTTTGTAATTTCAAAACGTTTAGATTCGCAACCAGTTTTTTTAAATCACTTTGTAATTTTTGCGACTATTGAATAATGACTTTCATAATCAGAACACCACAAAATCATACGTGTGATTTTAAAAGCACATGTGATTTGAAGTCCCGTGATTTTTTAAATAGGCCTATATAAGTGATTTTTACAATATATTCTATTGATTTTTCCAATAAAAGACTATTTTGATTAAAAAAAAAATAAAAAACCATTTACTATAAGTTTTTTCACTCATTTACTTCAATATTAAAATTTTTACTTTAATATTTTATCAAAAATATGTATCAATGATTTAAGGTTAATGGCGACATTTGCAAAACTGCGATATGTCATTTTTATAATTACAAAAAAAAAAAAAAAAAAACGGCATATGTATATCATAAACGGTAAATTTCCAATGATTCAGACAGAATTTTTTTACACCATATCAATCATTATATTTTGAACATATCTGCATACTATCTTCTTTTTTGAGTTATGACAATAGCATATTTCAATATATATTTTTTTATTTAACTGCTTTAAAGAAATTTAAATAAAAAAAAAATATTGTAATTTTTTGTACGTATACATTTTTTTATAAATGAAGAGGGCTTAAAGCCATTGACAACTGCAACTGTAATTAAAATAACTGCGAATTTAATGAAGTCTGACATTAAAACTGTTGATGATATGTTCAACATAAATATTTCCATAAAAAAACTTTTTAAAATATTAATTTCACTTTATGTGCTTGCAGAACTTGTTCAAACCCTAAATTATCTGTAAAATAAAAAATTATTAAATATTTAAAAATATTTTCGAAAAAATGAAAAAAAAAATAAAGGATTTGCCCTTTTGTAAGAAAAAAATATATATGTTCTTGTAAAATTTTAATATGTCTGTTTGTTTTAAAAACGAGTTTAAGGTACGACCAATTCGTATATCACAATTGTTTCATGCAGAAAAAACAATGGTTGAATTGTTGTTTTTAGTATAACTATTGTAACATTTAACAATAAAATGTTTACCTTCATAGAAACATAAAATATGTAATATATGGTTCACAAAAAAAAAAAAAAAAAAAAAAAAAAATCGACCAATCAAAATTTCGTATTCAATACAATATTCGTTAATACAATTAACTTTTTAATTAAAAAGGCACCAACTGAATTTTTAATTAAAATAATTATTTTGTTAATTAAAATGTTTAAAACTCAATAAAATTTTTTTTAAATCAGTTTGTAATATTGAATAAAATATTTGTTAACAAATAAATATAAATTTGTATAACGGAATTGTCATATTTACAAAAAATTTTGTTGGTAACTTTAGGAGAAGTAAAGAGTGAAAGCACAGGAAAAGAAGGCAGCGGAAGATAAAAAATCGGAAAGCATAAGCAAAAACAACCCTACCAAACAGGAAAACCTACATGTGACCCCTCTCGAGCCCGCAGCCCGAGACATCTCCCCGAAACGGAATCGGCTTCCCAGCCACTACAGCCTTCTGTTCTGTAGCCAAAGACAGTGCTCAACTGTCTGCAACTTTGGATTCTCACTCTGGATCCTCACACAACCTACATATATCCGACAAGTCAGATCCAATTCTCACCGCCATCCTTCCTATTATATAGTGGCCTGTGATAATACCTATCATGGTTCTGACGCAAGCCCTACTCTTGCCCAGCAGCGCTTCCGAATTCTACCTATGAAGAAACGGCCACAGCGTGCGCGATACCCGGCAGTCTATTCGACCCCGCCAAACTTGATTAGTCCCGCTCAGAACCCATTCCCTAATTCTTCCAAAGTAGAAGCCTATTGGATGCCTAACCACTTGCAAACAGTCGGGATCTTCCATTTCCGAACCCAGTCTGGCCAACTCATCAGCTATCTCGTTGCCGGTGATGTCGCAGTGACCCGAAACCCAGCAGAGCCTCAGAAAATAATTCCCTAAGATTTCTCCTAGAACCCTCCTGCAATCGTCTACTAGCCTGGAGTTCATATAATAGCCCATCAAGGCCCTAAGAGCCGCCTTGCTGTCCACATATATAGTGACCTCCGAGCCCTTGGCAAACTTGGCCCCTAATAATTCAACGGCCCTGAGAACTCCTATAATCTCCGCCTGAAGTGCACTACAGTCGTCGGGTTGTGAATTGCTCAAATGTTTTTATAAAATGAAGCTACAACCACAGGAATTATAAAATACAATATAATTAAAATATTTTTAAACATTGTATGTTTAATTTTATAAATTATATGTTTGAAAGTAACAAAATTATGGATGTTTTGTTCTCTGCAATAGTTGAATACTTTTCAATCACTTGCTTCAAATACATAATTTAACGTAAAAGTGCAAACCAGTAAAACCGACAGACTACTGATAAATGTCGCCACGTGTTGGAAAACGAATAAGAAAGAAAAGATTATAAAAGTGGAAGATAACATGTAACAGGAATAAAAACGAAATAAAATTATAGCTTGACATGAAACGGGATTAAAAAAAGAAACTAAATGAAATAAAAACTTGAATCAGTTAGCAAATTAAAAAAATTGCTGAGATAAATAACCATAATATGAACTACTCGTACATTGACCATATAATCGTTAATTCTGATATGGTCACTTTTCACAAAATTATGGAACATTTTGACCATTTATAGTTATTTTTGATCACAATATAGTTAATTTTGACCATAGGGTTGATTTCGATAACATTTTAGTTAATTTTAATCATATTGTGGTCATATTTAGCCATTATATGGTTATCTGCAAATATAAAGGCCCCTATTACGGTTTACAACTCAACTCAGTTTAGTTGTAATTAAAACAACTGGTTGTGATGAGTTGAAATTTTTTGATGTTTTTGCTCGCCGCAATATAGCACAGTTGTAAACCATAATACAAAAATTAAGAAATTACAACTCAACTGAGTTGAGCTGTGAACCGTAATAGAGGCGTAAGCTAATTTCGAGAAATGCACCTATCAATTGGATTCCAAAGCCATGCAATTTGACACCTCTCGATTACTTTCTAAACGGGCTACGTGAAGTTACTGGATTAGCCTGAAAAGCCAGAAACAATTGACGCCTTGGAAGCCAACATTATTCGTGTTGTTTGTGACATACATGCTCGAAAAAGTGGCTCAAAATTTGACGTGCAGGAGAGCAGCCTCGGTACCCAAATTAGTTTAAAATGTAGTAATTTATGTTATTTAAAGTTCTATCCGTTTTAAAAAATATTCTTTATATATTTGAAAATATACTTGAAACGCCTTCAGATTACTATCACTATCAGGTATTACGTTGCAGCACAATGAGAGTTACAGTGAGACAAGTGAACATGTTAAAGTCATAAATTTATATATTCCCATCCATCCTATAAAAGCCATTTTATACTATAATACAAGTCTTAAGTCTTGACGAAAATATTTCCCTGTTCTTATTATTATTTGAAGATGTTCAAGAAACAATAACAACTTACTATGACAGGGTTGTATTTTCCGCAAGATTAGTAGGACTTTTGTTTTAGTGTAAAGACCCCTTAAGGAACATAAAAATATCAGATAGTACAAATTTAAAAATAAAAAAGTATCAACATGTCTTCCCTTCTCTTCTCATCTACTCAGGACATTGCTTGTTTAATTTTATGTTTATATGTCTAATATTGACGAAAATTTATCAAAGTACCAGATGTAGACCGTAAAAGTACCAAAAAGCTCCCCCTTACATATTCTTATTCACTAAGGCCCATGCATGTTTAATTTAATCTTTAATATAAACAAAAATTCAATAAGTACCAGAGAAAGAACAAAAACAGTACCAACCCTTTTCATCTTATAGGTTCTCAATTACTCAGGACCTTGCACTTATAATATTACGTTTCTAAGTTCAATATTAAAGAAAATTAAGAAATTACCAAGTAATTCCCAGTATTCCTCATTATTTCCCCCCAATTTCCGACTTATATAGTCGAAATATGCAAAAACCGGTTTCTAAAATATGTAGAATTATCGATCACCCTATTTTTTTTAATTAGATAGAAAAAACATTGCGTAATCGGAAAAAACAATTTTTTTATTTATGTGTTTTTCATATGTGCTAGTGACAAATTTCAACGCTTGTAACACCAAAACGGAACGGATTTTAATAAAATATACATTGTGCATTTCTGTTAGTAAACACCTTTAAAAAGCATAATTTAATCTTATAAATTATTTTCTTATTAGTAAAGAAAATCGTGCGTTTTGACAAAGTTATGAAGAAAACTCAAAAAAAGACCGGCAAACCCGATTTTTGGCAAAATGTCGACTGGAGCCTCTGCCAAAAAACTTTTCAATTATGTTCTAACATATTGTGGTTGCTGTTACCATATAAGTGGCACAGACAATAATATAAGGGGTAATCGATCCACTATAAGGAAGCCACAACCATATCGAGCCATAACCGCAAAAAAAGCTCAAGTGACATAAACAAAATTTTACAGGAGAAGGTTTTTTTTTATTATATTTTATAAAAATGTTGTATGAAAATTGGCACTTAAACTAAAATTGTTTATGCTATAAAATCGTAACGGTACCTGCAAGTGTTGCCAATAACATCATTTAATAAAAAAACGAAAATATTGTCGGTTAAGCTTTTTTTGCGGTTATGGCTCGATAACCGCAAAAAATAACCGTTCGATCGTGTTTCTGTTAATAATAACATTATTTTATTTTACTCATAACAATTTTCTTATAAAATGTTAAAGTTGTTATAAAAATATACATTTATTTGTTGTAAACATATTGATGTTTTTATTCATTAAATTAATTAATTTTATTAATTAAAAATACGTTTTTTTTCCTTGTAGACTATTTTTATAATTCTACTTTCCTGTATGGGTACTTAAGTGCATGGTTTTAAATATTGGGCATTTTCTCTAACTTTCTAATATGCTAAAATATTTTTCATTTATATTTCCTAATGAAGTGTAGTTGAGTCTTTTAGAATTTCAGTCATAATTTCTTTTAGTGCTTTCCATTCTTTCGCCCACATCTTTGCTGCTGCGTTGGACATTTTGTGGTGTTCGGTGTTTATGACTAATACGTCACGTACAACTACTTGGGGTTTATGAAATTAATATGTACAATGTTTATATATGTACATACAAGTGTATGTGTGTGTGTCCATACACGTGCAAACACCATCAAACGCTCATCCTCACACAAGTATTTCCTTAAACGATACGGAAATTAACGTATGCCCATCTGCTGACCGAGTTAACAGAGTTTTAATGAATTTTAAAACCATTTCTTTATGATTTATGCATCATATTACATTTTATGTCAGTCGTATTTTAATTATCCAAATGTTTTGTAGGAAATGGTGGGTATAAAAATACACAAAATAAGTCTGATTTAATTGGATTTAAGACTTATTAATATTCGTTAGTTAATAAATGGCATGCAGTAATTTAATAATGCAAGAACGCTTTAGTGAGTTGTGTACAAATTAATTGACTGTACGAATTAAAACTGAATTTTAAATTATACTTTTGAGTTTTTCTTCAGGAATAGTCTTAAAATGTATAAATGCAGGTTAAGTGCACATTTCGCTGCTTTCTTTTTAATAATGCAAATAATAATTTATAATTTAATCAAAAAATTCGGTGGAATTTACATCTTTGTTCGTCTTAATACGTTTTTTTTATTTTATTTCACATTTTTTTTTGTGGCGATTAGAATTGAATAATTTATTTTGAAAATTAAAAATAAAAAGTGTTCAGGAGGCATAAGAAACCAAATATCTTTTAAACCATTTGACTTTTTGGTGCAGAGTTTTTTCCTGAAATTGTAAGTCTCTGTTGATGTTATAATAGTAAAAACAAAAAAACTATTTTATATAATATTTGAAGGAGAAAATTGTCATTACAGTTTCCGAAGATGAGCCTTTTTCAAAAATTGTTTTTGAATTTCGTGGTTTTAGTAGCAAAATAAAATCTTTCGTGTATGCAATTTATTGAAACACACAAATATTCAGAAAATCTATAATGTTTAAATATATATTTTGCATTTTAATATAAGATTAACCCTTGGAAGATTAATTTTAACGAAAGCTTTTCAATATAAAGATTATTAAGAATACAAATTAGAAAATACATACATACATTCATAAAATATCAAAAACGAAAATAATTCATCAAGATAAATATACGAATTAGAAATCTTCTACATTTGCCTGTAAAAACATGTCGGTTGGCCATTGCAGAATATCGTCCTAAAAATTTTGGAAATCCGTAATCTGGATATCATTATCCTCCGAACAGCTGGATTTAACTTCATAATGAAGTTAAAATATATGTATTAGTCAGAGCTGTAAATGAATCATTCATTTTTGAATTAATTCGTGAATCATTCATGCATTTAATTAGCAAATTTTGAATTAATTCTTTTCACACAAATAAATGAATTGAATTAAATTTGAATCAATTCAAACGAATTAGACACAAATGAATTTAAATTCGTTTCTAATTCAAATGAATCTGAAAAATGAATTGCAATTCATTTTGACAAATTCAAATGAATCTGTAAAATGAATTGCAATTCGTTTCTAATTCATTTTTCAGATTCATTTGAATTGAATTGATTTTGAATTAATTCAAATGAGTTAAAAAAAAAGTAACAATTCAAATGAATGAAATCTAAAATGAGTTGCAATCAATCAAATTCAAGAGCAGATCTAGGGGGAATAAAAAATGAAAATTTCTTTTTTCAGTGTTTGAAGTTTATTTCTTCAAGAAGAAATTATTTTTATTTTTATTCTGAACGACAAAACACATTTAATTTTCAAGGGGAAATAAATAATTTAAAAAATAAAATAAAAAACCCAACGAAAAAATTTTTGGTAATGTTATAGGTACTTATTTCACAAAAATAAAATTATCTTTCACAACTAAACAAAAATCAGAAAAATTACAATGTATGTAGTTCAAAATACAATTGTGTTTCAAAAATATGCTAAACATATGCGTTCATTTACTAAAAGAGTGTCATAACAAAAAAAAAAACACGATTTTGCACAAACGCATTAAAATTTTTTAACTGAAAACCTATTTACACTGAAAAGAAGGAATCTTATAGAACATATTATCTTCTAACTCGGAGATTATGCAAGTTATTATTATAAAGCAGAATATAACGAATATTTCTGCTTAACTAAATCAAAAGTGGTGTTTTTGGGAGTTATAACATTCTTTTAGTAAATGGGCAACATATAATAGGAATTAATTGCATCAACTAATTATGCTATTATTTCCACGTTTAGGGATGTTTATAATAGAGGCGTACAAAAATAATCTTTCAACAGCAGCTGACGATGGTAACGGCGCATTAAATTTAAAAAAAGCCTTTTTAACCGTTGGATAATTATGCAGCATACATAATACGCCGATGAATAATAAAATAATTCCTATTCTGCCGCTACTGGCAATTCCAGTATATCATAGGAATTTTAAATCTAAGAATTTTTTGTCTTTGGACTTTGCTAGGTGATTTACAAAACGAGCTTGCTGTCTTTTACAAAAAAAATTGTTGAATAACAAAACGACAGTGATGCTTACTTTAGATTTACTTACAAAGTCAATTCAAATTACATTCAATTCCATTCCAATGAGTTGGAAATGAATTGTTAATTGTTTTTTCTAACTCATTTGATTTAATTCAAAATCAATTCAATTCAAATGAATCTGCAAAATGAATTGCAATTCATTTTTCAGATTCATTTGAATTAGAAACGAATTGCAATTCATTTTTCAGATTCATTTGAATTAGAAACGAATTTAAATTCATTTCTGCCTAATTCGTTTGAATTGATTCAAATTTAATTCAATTCATTTATTTGTGTGAAAAGAATTAATTCAAAATTTGCTAATTCATTAATGAATTAAAATCAAAAATAAATGATTCATGTACAGCTCTGGCATTAGTTTATATTTTTCTCCTGAAAGATTTATTAATAATGACAAAATCAAAAAAAATTTTTAATAACAAATTGACCACATATTCAAAACTTACCGCGCACTAAAAAATTTTTGAATACAATTTGTTTTTCCATTGCAAACTAAAACACACATAATAAATTTTCTAAATAAATATAATTAATTCTCACAGTATATCGGTCTATATGTGTACCTCCAAAACTCAATTTACAAAAATGTGAACACAGAAAAAAGTTTTTTATCAATTAAAAAATGGTTTAAAAAGTATTAAAATTTAATTAATGTGATAATTGAATCAATTATTTTTTTAGTTGAAGGAAAATTAAAAATATAATTTTGATTTAATGAGTATTTAAGTTGTTTTGAGACAAATTTTTAATTGAAATATAAATTAAATAACAAAAAATCTTAATTGACTTTTTTCGTTTGAAATAAAATAATTTAAGCTTGTAAAATTGTTGTTCGGAATTATCAATATTTAATTAAATTAATTAACACATTGTTTGAAATGGCATAGTTTTTTGTTAATTTTTTTTTAAATAAAATTAAAAATATCATTGATTGGGAAAAAAATATGCACAATTTTTAGTAATCAATATAATCATTTTGGTAATGGGTGCAAAATCAACAACTTGTTTGCTTGATATTATGAATTTGAAATAAATTTGGTGATTGGAGACAATTTTTAATTTTTTCTGTTTATCTCAGGCCTTTTAATTTTATTTGTCCTTTTACTTAAATAAAAATCGCCTTTCTGTTGAAATAAATTTTTACTTCAATGTAGTATTAAATTTTCAACTTATTTACATGATTGATACAATAAAAGAGATATTTGGCTTAAATTATAAAAAATACATAAAATTCTCTTCTGCAAAATGGTTACATTGTTTTAACACTCCTTTGGAAGGTCTTATAATTTAAGAAAAATTTAACCAGTATTTTTTTCGAAAATCATTTTAATTTTTGAAAAATGTTTTCAACTAATGAGAGAAAGCAAAACTTGCTACAAATAACTTTTGTGTCTACTTACTTCTACTATATATCTATGGTTTTAATGGGTAACGGCGCACAGTGGCTGAAAATCGTTTTTCATCGGCCAAAAATCTGTAACTTTTGAACCGATAGAGATAATTTTGCAGGAGAGAAGAAAAAAAAATCGGTTCAGTAGTTGTTGAGAAATTTAAGGTCAAAGTTGAACTTTTGATGTTTTTTAGCATTTAGTATGAAAATGCAAATGATTGAGATTGAGAATTATCTTATTTTTTATTCAAAAAGTGGGATGTTTTTCTACCCACTGTTTTAAGAACTTTTTAATCTACATAACTGCCAAATTTCATTAATATATCTTTGTTCATGTCAGATTTATAGAATGTCAAACCTTAAAATTATAATTTTTTACTCATGTTGAAAGACCTTTTATTCATTTACACTATATAAATAATAATTTTAATGTTTGACATTCTATAAATCTAACATGAATAAAGGTATCATAATTAATTTTGGCAGTTATGTAGATTAAAAAGTTCTTAAAACAGTGGACTGAAAAACATCCCCATTTTTGATTAAGAAATACCCAAATTCCCAATCCCGGAAAACGGCTTTAAATTGTTTTTTGTTCAAAAAAGGCAATACAATTTACCACTCGATATTGATCAGAATTTTCTAGAAAATAATGGACATATTAGAAAACATTACTGTTCTAATTGTATAAAAATCGGTGTGTTGAATTATTAGAATTTTTTACTCAAATTATTTTTTTTTTGTTTGAAAAATTTGATTTGGAATAGCGCATATGGGAGTAAAGATGTTAAACTGACTAAAAATTGCTTCCACAAGCATACTCATAATGTTTTCTATCGAAAAATATAAACATTTTTATTTATTTCTGGAGAAAATATTTTTTTATCAGCGAAAGAACAAATGAGTATTCGTATTACCTTTATATGCATATACATTCGCCTCGTATATACCATTATACCTTTAAAAAAAATGCATAGGCATGTAATAATACCTATGATCATTTTGTGAATAGGTTTCTACATTATCAACTCTACAACAGGTTCAACTGGAACCAGTTCCACTGGAATACTTTTTAGTTTAAAAAAATAAATAAGTGTAAATTATTAAATGTCTATTTTCTTTTTTATTTAAATAACAATAAGGACAAAAAACATATTTTTTGCTTAAATAACAATAAAAGTTAATTATACATTCCTTAAACATTCCTTCTTAGCAGCAGTTATGTGATGATAAGCAGGATACAGATTTGAACCTTTTTCAATTGCACGTACTCTGAGCTGAATATATTGCTCTTTTGTTAACTTCAAATCTAAAAATAATGCTAATGCCTCTTCATTTGAAAACTGTTTTTCATCGCTTGGCGTTGGAACACTCTTAATAATCCGTTTTGTTCTCTTGGGACTAGCGATAAATACTTTTTCAATAATATCGACTTATGTGAGTTGGTTTTGTGATCGCAGTTGATATAGCAAAGCTTCTTGAATATTTTTATCCCCGATTTCTTCGTTGGTATCCTTAAGCTTCCACCTTTTAGATCTATCGCTACAGTTCTCAAGTGATTTCTTTGGTCTCCCAAGGTTCTTTTCATTTGTACCTTCTGAAGATATCTGGACACTGAGTTCGCCATCTAACCAGTTTGCAAAACTGTTGTAAAATCTAAGTTTACCCCATCCAACTTGTTTGAAGCGCTTTTTTAAGTTTTTGACGAAATCGGTTATTTTATTTTGAAGTTCCGATCGTATTTCAGTGCTGCAGGAATATATATTGAGTTTTCTTTCAATGTAACTTAAAACATCTTCCTCCTTTTTATTTTTAAAATACTCTTCGGATAATTCTTTTAACAACTGAGATTTTATTCGAATACCACTGGCTTTTATACATAGCTTGCGTTATAATGTGTTCCTAGGTAGCAAAATAAGGTAGAATAAAGAACTAAAATGGGCTTAAGTAGGATACGCTTAAAATCCCACAGGTATTGGTAATTATATAATATAAAATACTTGGCTTGGTACACTTATATTTCTGTCATATGAATAGGTAAAATTAAAAGAGCAAAAGAAATGTTGCGAATAATTTTACACAAACTAAAAAGTGTTCTATAGGCTGGTTCAAACAGGTACAAAAGTGCATTTGGGTTTAAAGTGGATACTTTCACCTACCTACAGCTAGTAAAATTTCTCTAACCCCTTTTGACCTCATAAATTCTATTCTTCTGAACTTCAATTTGACTAAAATATAGAACCTGAAAAAATATTTAATAACACAGCAGGTATAATCGGTACAGTAATACAACATAACATTGTCTAAAGACTGCTTTACTACCAATATAAAAAATTTTGAACCCACTATTGATAACAGTTTGACATAAAACATAATAAAAATCAAGCCAAAAAATCCGTTTTATCCGAATATCTCCAAAAGCAGCTTAAGTTAAATTTTTTTTTTTTGCAATCCATAAATATATTTTTGGTGAATTTTTTAAAAGTTTGAATTTCCGAGGTTACCAATTTTAGAGGTCCGCAAGTCACTCTCCGGACCCACCATGGACCCGTGTTCTTCCAATTCAACACAAAAGCTACCCGGCCATGACAGTTTAAAATTTCATTCAAATATGTTCAGCCGTTCATAAGAAGCAACATTATTTTTCAAAACAAAACGCTCGTAAACCATTGTGTTATATTTCAGTCATATGAGCAGCTTAAATAAAAAGAGCAAAAAAAAATGTTGCGAGTAATTTCATTAAAATGAAAAAAGTGTTCAACAGACAGTTCCAAACAGTTGCACAAGTATATATGGGGTTAAAGAGGACACCTTCAGCTCTCTGATGGTACTAAAATCTCTTTGACCCCTTTTGACCCTAACAAGTTCTACTCCTCTAAAATTCGGATTTAACTAATATATAGAACCTGGGGAAACATTTAATAACACATCAGGTATAAATGATACATTGATGTAATGATCCATTTCTTAATATAACAAAAAAAATTTCGACCAATTATTGATAACGGTTTGAGAGAAATCATAATTTAGTTCTGATCAAATTTACAAAAATTAATTTTTTTCTAAAACAAAATAAAATATTTGTTTCCAGCAGCATGCCACAGCCACAATTACGAATATTTTAATCTAGTTTTTTTGAAACCTTATACAATATATAAAGAGCATTTAAAATTAAGCAACGTGGCATCAACATCTCAAAATCGAAAAAAATGAACATAAGCAGATGCCCATGAAAACCACAGGTATAGGGACTGCATTACTTTTGATTTTAATATTTTCACTTATTACATTTATAATTATCGATAACTGCTCTGTTGCCATTAGAACCCTGATATTAAAAACTAAACTTTTTAATGATTTTTTGTCGAAATTAAATTATAATGAAATTATTATTATTAACAAGAAATTTAAATATATAATATATATATATATATATCCCTTTTTGCATATTAAAATTTTATTGAAACAAAATTTTCCTTTTTTATACTTTCGTTAGATCAAACTAAATAAGGGGAAAATAAAATAACGCCCATCAAATTAAAATATAAGTTGAAAGAAAAGGAAAACGTTTAAAATGAGTGGAAACGGAAAAGAACATTAGAAAGAAATACTTTGAATTTACTCAAAAACAAATCAAGTACTTGCACATTGAACCACATGTGTAAGTAATCGTGTGCGTATGTATGTGTAATGAGGTTTTCAAAATACGTTCAAATAATTTATACTCTTTGTACACATCCTGTTTGTGTGAATACTTTGTGAATGTTACAAGTTATTTGATGTGTTTTGTTTTTTTTGTGTTAAGAAGAAATATTGCAGTTTTTTTGCTGGTAATTTTTTTTAAATAAAGTATTTCCTTTTACAAAAATAAAGTTGAAAAAAACTTATAAAGCTTTTTTTCTGGTAGAAAATATACACGATTGGGTGTATGACAATTTAGAAATACTCTACTATAGATATTTTTATATACAAGAAAATCTTGAAAATCGGATAATCACAATAGGTTACTGTCTGGCAACATAAATTAAGAGCGCGTTTTTATAATCGAAAGTGCTACCGCAATAATACCAAGAAATGAATATTTTGTATCGACTTGTGACTTAGTTTTATAAATTAATAATAAATGAAATATGTATATAACGCGAGTCCACCAATCAAATATAACACCAAAGCGAAATATTTATAAAGCTAAGATAATCTTATCTTTTAATCTATGTTTATGTTTTATGTTTATTCTCAGGATGCTCTTCCCCCCAAAAAAAAACTTTCTGTATGGTCACGTATAAGTGAATTATTTTTAAAAGAAACTTTCAATATGTTTATTAGGGTCATTACAATCAGTCTTTTTATGATCCTCTTATTCATCTTGCTGTTGCCCATAGATTTTATGGATGTCAGAACCACTGGCCTGATTAAAAAACGATAAAATGTTGCTTTTGTTTTTGTTGTCACAGGTTTCATGCCCTCGAAAGTTCTTCCCTAGGGGACAATATTTAACCGACTACGACTTGGGTCATTTCGGAGCAAAGTTTCAACTGTAGTGGGAACGTACTGAATGATTAATTTTTTACAGTATCAAACCATGTTTTTTTTGAGTGCTACTTCGAATTATCACTTTAATTTGGATGGTATCTCAAATTGAATTGATTATGTGCAGTTCATTTAAAGCAGAGTCCATCTATTTTCAGCAAGACAGCTTAGGATTTTAAATTATATTTTAGTTAATAAGGTCATGCCAGGGTCACGCTGCACGCATCATGTGACCTGGCGGGACTGGACTAATGCACGCCGGAACACTTATTCGGTGCTTTGTTCACAGTTAATCATGGCAAGTGTGACGAGCTTTTCGATAATATGTGACCTGTGGAACCGGCCCTAAGGGTCTACACTAGGGTATTCATTAATTAAATGCAACACGTTTTGCATTAATCATCGCTGGTTTTGTCATTTTAAATCTTTTTTTTTTTTTGTTTTTCCCTCCCCATATAAAAATTTTAAATGTTTTTAAATTAAAATAAATTTAAAAAAAAAACACAAAATTATTCAATATTAATTAAGCCGCTGTTGTTCACAAGATGGCAAACGCTTGGCAGCTCGCTAACAAGACTTAAGCAAATCGTTAGCCACAGCTTGGTAAGTGTATTATGAATGAACTTTGTCTAACTTCATTCCAAATTTTCGTTATGAATACGGCTGTAAGCATTTATGCCAAATTATTTTTCTAAAAGATAATTTTTTTTAAGGGGTCCTTAAACTATTGAAATAACTAATAAAATTATCTTACAGTTTATTTTTTAATTAATACATAATATTTATGTTTTATTAAAAAAGATGTATTACATATTAATGAATTATTTTTTTGTTTGCTCGTTTGTTATTTTATTATTTTTAAGTCGATAGCCGTTAGTCGCTAGTGCTTTACAATTAAGATTTATTGTAATTTAATTATAATAAATTTGTAAATAAATAAATAATAAATATTGTTTTTTTTACTAATAAACTCAAATAAGGAATAATTTATGCATTTTTATTTATTGAAATTTTTTAATTTATAAAGAAAAAACTTTATAAATCGGTTAGCCGATCAATTAAAATATTAACCGATTATTAACCGAATAAGCTAAAACCTCGGATAATTAATCGATTAAAGCAAAAGCCCGATTAAATGAATACCCTAGTCTACACTGTCGGTTCTAAGATGGGCAGCTAGGAATGTAAATGTTTCTTCATCGTCAAAATTGGAAATTAATTATTTTTCTTTTACTTGGTAATTTTTGAATTTTCTATAATATTGAAATATAATACGAGTATTATTGGTGCACGGTCTTGACTGAACAAAAACCTTTAACATGAAAAATGTTCTTCCTTTTTGTTCTACCTCTGGTACTTTTTGAATTTTTGTTTATATTGGACATTTTAAGATTAAATTAAACATGCATGGTCCTGAGTAGGATGTTCAATTAAGCGGCCCTTTTTTTGTTCGATTAAGCGATTAATCGATATTTGGCATTTTTGACTTATTTGATTAAACGAATAAAATTTTAAAATTAATCGAATAATTCAAAAATCCAGAAATTTTATTAAATAAGAGTTTTTTTCTCGATAATTTTAGAAAAAATTGGTACTTGAGTAAATAAACATTATTAATTACAAGTATTTTAATATTTTATTAACTAAAAACAAAACAAACGTAACAATTCATACTCACAGAAAAAAGTGTTTTATCAATTAAAAAAATGGTTTAAAAAGTATTTAAATTTAATTAATGTGATAATTGAATCAATTATTTTTTTTGTTGAAAGAAAATTAAAAATTTAATTTTGATTTAATTAACATTTTAATTGTTTTGAAATAAATTTTCAATTAAAATATTAATTAAATGACAAAATATCTTAATTGACTCTTTTCGTTTAAAATAAAATAGTTTAAACATGTAGAATTGTTGTTGGGAATTGTCAATATTTATTTAAATAAATTAACACATTGTTTGAAATGGCAAAGTTTTTTAATCACTTTTTTAATTAACATTAAAAATATCATTTATTAAAAATATTTTTTCAAAATTTGAAAATTTTTAGTAATCAATATAATCATTTTGGTAATAGGTGCAAAGTCAACAAATTGTTTGCTTGATATTATGAATTTGGAATTAATTTGGTGATTGGAGAAATTAAATAATTTTTTCCGTGCTTTCATACCTTTACAACGATAAAAAAAATAAAACATGTGTTGAGATCATATAATTTTATATGTACAAACAATTAAACAAATCTTTTAAAATAATCGCATAAAATTAAAATGTTGTTTAAATGTTTTGCTTTACTTGGAAGCCCCACGATCAAGTTTTGTCTTTCCTTTTAATTTGCTATACTCTCTCACTTTTTTTACTAAAGGACTCACACTTTTAAAATTGACCACGAGATTGCTCTCCATTTTACCTTTCCGTTTGTTTGCCAATTTTACGTTCAATTTAATAACTGACCACAAATTAACGTTGGCGCTTTCTTTTTAAAAAATATATTTTTTAAAAAATAAATGTGCTTTATTAAAAAAAATTGTGTTCTAAAAAATTCTTGTTCTTTTTTACAAAATACTTTGAGTCATGCTACTGTTTTGAGTTTCTTCTTTGCCGGGGGCATTTTTTAAATGAAATTAACCATCAAAGTGAGTGCAGTGACACAGCTGTCAATTCAAGCAGTTTTTGTGAACTACTTGAAAGGGATTTATTGAACGTGTGACTCCAGGGTTAAAAATATTTTTTTTTGTATTTGTTTAAATAATAAGTAAAAATTAACGGATTACTGCATTAATTCAGTAATTAGTAAAAATTTACTGGTTTTTTTAGTAAGCAGTACGCCCATGTATGTATGAGAATTACTCACTAAACATGACTGTTTTTTTTATAATTCCAATGGACACATACATTTGGTTTATTTTTTGACTTAAGACTTAAAAAAATTTTACATTTGACAGAAAAACCATATATGTATTATTATTCGATTAATCGGCATAAATTCTTCGATTAGTCCATTAATCAAAATCAGCCATTTTAAATTAATCGTCTAAAATTGTTCGATTAATCGAACAAGAATTAATCGGCTGAACACCCTAGCCCTGAGTGAATAAGAATATATAAGGGGCTCCCCCTTTTTTCGGTACTTTTTCATCTTATAGCTAATTCTTTTTTTTAATTTTTGTTCATATTGGACATAGAAACATAAAATTAAACCAGCAATATCCTGAGTAGATGGTAATCTGTAAGAGGAGACGTTTTGATACTTTTTTGTTTTTCAATTGGTACTTTCTGATATTTTTTATATTGAACTCACAAAATTAAATTTAACATTCACGTGGAAGATTCCATATAAAACGGAGGTTGGTCCCTTGCCAAATCGATAGACTTAGGGCTAATAAATCAGAGCAAGTTAAACTCTGTTTTTGGTTTAATATGTGTTTAAAACAATAAATCTATAAATTATTAAACATATAAACCATCTTTAAACGCATAAGATTGGGCGTTTAAACTACCAATACAGACCATATGAATTTGACAACATTTATCGTAGTGCTGTCACATGTTACTTTTTAAACTACATATAGTACATGGGACACTGATTTACAACTTTTGCGTTTAAACTACATATAAATTTAAGTTTAGTTCAACTAAACCAGCGTTTAAGCACTCACTGATATATTAGCCATAAGACGGAAAAAATAAGTGCTCGAAACATGTTAAGTCATATACATATACTTAGATGTACTGTGTTTTCTTCATATTTATAAAATATTTTATGGTCGTATTTCGATTTTTGGGAAAATTCTAGTATGTATCATTACGGACAGCAATGCTGGCATTGAAACTCTGGCTGGTGTATTCACGATATCTGTGTCCAGGGTAAGGCTGGCATTGGTACTAGGGCACAGGACAGGTGGTGAGGGGAACCAAGATTCGATGTCCACATCAGGTATGTATGTATGTATGAAATATGTGGACTTAAAACTCCCCCCAGACCAAGCGAATGTATGAATGAATGTGTTGAGCACAACTGACGAAAGGATGGAGAATGAGTTAAAAAGTTTACCGAAAAGGGGTTGATGAAGAGGGTGACGGGGAAGCAGATTAACTACTCGTGTTTCTAACAAATGTATGACTTTTCATTAAAGAAGATACTTTTTGCGCGATGGAATACTTTCGGGAATCACGTGGTGGCTGTGGTTTATACCGACAGGATACCCTGAAAATTCCGTTAAAAAGCTGATTATTCACCACTTGTAGGAGACAACGGCGTGATGGAGGATGATCTCTAGGTGGTGTTGCTACTAAGTCATCGTCCAGACTTAAAATTTTGGTTTTTGCAATTTTTAAAAATTCTGCTTTGAAATTGCATTATTGTCCAGATTATGAAATTAAAGTTTTTGAAATTTGTGTATGTTTATCTTGTCTTTCCTCTTCTCCTTTTTTTAATTTGTATATAAATATAAATACACCTACAGCCAACTTCAAGTTGAAAACTGTGAGAATAACAAAACAAAACAGATTACAGAGTACATGAAACTAAGTACCCAAGGCGAATTCATTTACCAGGTGGCGTTGAAAGCACAGCTGTGCTACTTTTTTTTCTTACTTAGAGAGAGATATGTCAAAAGTTGCTTGTGTTTTGACATATCGATCAACGAAAGCAACAAAAAAATACATTGCTGTGTTTTTGGTGTTGTTACTTGTTGTAGTATCGACACCACCGTATACATGAATTCGCCTTGTAAGTACCCCTACCCAATCTTTTTACTCTCACCGATAAACTCAAGAATTACTGCAATAAAAATTGCAAGTATGGACGATGACTAAGCAGATATTCCAAAGGTGTTATGACACTTCTTTATTTTTGTATCTTTCTATTCTGGAGAACAGTTCAAATATATTTGCATAGGAAACCTGACAAAGTGTAAAGATTATGATTATATCATAAGAAATCTTGAAATGTCAAACAAATATACGTGTGTTAACGATACATTTTTTAAGACTGTAAAAAAAAAAAAAAAAAAAATTTTAATTTGAAATTGACATTTCCAGAATAAATTTTAGCACTGTTGCCAATTTTATTAGTTTTTGCTCGAATGTAGCGGGTTTTAATTCTTTGTTGCGATTTTTAGTCTTTTCGATGAGTTTTTGTAGGAACAAAACGTGGGCAATATTATTTGTTTTGTTTACATTGTTTGGTTTGTGTACATATTCTATTTCTAGTTCTTTCACACATTTGTGGTTTCATTCAATCACTCCTAAAAAATCCAATACAAAAATAGTAAGATAGTTTAAGCTGTCTGCATAATCTTGCCGAATTATGCATTAAAGTTGCTACCTGGGTGTGAGAGACACCGGAGAGGTGGCGGATGGTAAACGCAGAGTTAATTCACCCAGTGGTTACGACCACCTTGAGATTAGCCCGACACGGAAGGCGCTAAAGTATATATTTTCTACTCATGGTTGAAAAATTATTTAAATGGATTATGTCACTAATTTCTCATGAGAAGTACGGACTCTACTTTCTGTAGCGCAAAAAAGTAATATGTATTTTTAATCTTCCCATCTACACATACACAATTATGTTGAAAACAAACGACATTTATAATAAAAATATTGTAAACGGATATAAAATGTGTTAAAAAAACACATACTCTTGAATTTAGTCATCATGATAATAAAAATAAATATGTTTGTGTGGTGTGTGTTTGAGAAATTGTTTACAATATACAAGAATGAAAGTGATGAATACCATAAAGAAGAAATGCATACTTATATTTTCTATTGTATTTTTTATTTATATATATTTTTTTTTAAAGCTTTTCAGCACCGTACTTGCTATGCTACCATGGTGTGTTACTTACTCTACTGTATTGTGTATTTTATATTTTATTGTTTTCTTGAAACAGCATGTGATCAAAGAGCACCAGATGTTTTTATTTTTCGTAACATTTTTGGAGAAAAAAAAAAGACTTCCGCATTACTTAAGTACCCATAAACCATTTTATGATTTTAAAGAAAAACTCTTAAATAAAATTTTAGTCTGGTAACATTGTTTTTAACACAGCGTACATAAAGTAAACAATACAACAACATTGTTTATACAATGAAAGCACATTTTAATGTTATATAAAACACGTCATTGTTTTCTCATCCATTATTTTGAAAATTTAACAATCACTAAAACAAACAGAAAACACAATGACGTTAAATATTACAGGTGTGATTGTGAGTGAGTGTGTATGTGTGTCATCATAATCATTGTTTGATTTTCAAGCACTCGCATGAACAATTGTTCGTAAGTGTGTTAAATGTAAATTCCCTGCAGGAAACTTGGGATCAAGTCGCCACTTTTGTCAATTATTATAGTGAATATTTGGTGACACTGTCAACAATGCGTCTACTCTTTTGCCTGTCTTTGAGAAAAAATAGACATTTTTGACAGCTGTAAAGCTAGAATTAGTGAAAAGAATGCAACAGTTTAGAGTGAATGTTTGGATTTTTTTTTTTATAAAATAATGATAAGATCTTTTTTTAATCAAGCATCTAAAATAATATATGCAGGTACTTGGATTTAATTAATTGCTTTATCCGCGAAAAATATTGGTGGCTATTCTTGAAAACGCGTCGAAGGAGTGAAAATTTACATGAAAACAAAAACAATATCTACGAAAATTGTTTTTGTTTTCTTTACACTTCTAAAATGAAATTAACGTGAGAGTTTTAACGGGTTTCTGTCTTCTTTAAAACTGTATATTTTATATGATAAACAAAAGCAATTTTTGTAAATTTGTTTTTATTTCATGTAAATTTGCACTACTAGTAACTAGAATATAACTATTAAAATGTACTCTTAAATTTTTTGTTTCAATGTCTCCATATGGTCTTACAAGAACTACCGAGTCAATTGTTCGAAGGCCAGTAGTAAAATTTCAATGGCAAGCACATGATAAAAGTCTGTAGCAGAAAGCAATCTCTTGTCTACAGTTCGCAGTAGTACTGGTGCCAAATTTAATAGTGATCCAATACAGTTTCACTATTGATATTTCCTACAGGGTTGTAAATACCTAAAGAGTGTTTTTTTTTTGTCATATGGGCAATTCCATATCATCGTACACATTTGTACGCTTTCAGAGAGATAGAGATTTTGCAAAAATAGCAGTAACTGGATAATAACTTTATCATTATGTTTCATTTAGAAGGTTCTATATTTAAAAAAAAAAAAAAAAAAAAATTATCACATTCGGAACCTTGTACAAATATCGAAAAAAGTAGATGTATATCGCACGTGACATAAAACGGAAGTGATTTTGAGGTGAATGTAAAAATATGCAAATATCTGCGAATTGTGGGAGGTGATATTTTTTATTTCCTACATTAAACCAAATATTTTTTCTTTATAATCCGTAATTAAAATTTGTTTTTGGATGTTTTTATAATAAAGAAAATTTAATATCGTTCGTGATATACCGTACGTGACAAATTTTTTTTTATAGTATTTTTAAGAAATGAAATATATGTTTTGTAAATATAGTTATAGTTAGTCAGTAGTTAGTCAAGCGTATTCATATGATACCCTTCACCACAGCATTTAAAAAAAATGGGTGCCTATTTGGGACCCATGGTCAATCATGGGCCCGCCGTAACAAAATTATGTTATTTGTTTAAGAATCGCATAAAAGTTATTTGTGCCATATATTATTTAGGTATCTTCTTGTGAATGAGATTTGTTTGCCTCTGATTTCAGAGAGGGGGCTTATATGGGACCTATGATCAATTTTCGATTTACCAACACAGCATTTTGATATGACATAGTACCTATCGTAAAAGTTATTGTGGCCAGTTTTTATGTCAACTCCAACGTTAATAAGAAAGTTATGACATTACCAGCTATTTAAGGGATTGGTTTTTGTATGAGAGCTATAGGCAAATTTGGAGCGATGACAATAAAATTTGGTTACATGATTTTGATTGCAATAAAATAAGTTTGACCCATAATTAATCTTAATGCCAACATAAAAAAATTATACATTTAGTTGCATTCGTAGTTATTAAAATGTCGTTCGTGACGACCTTTTGCTTATAACATTTTTGATATACCAATTTAAAAAAATACGATCAATACTTGTATGCGACATATATCTTGCTTTGAAGTTTTATTTCAAAACATGTGCGACTGATCATCAAATACAAATGACGGAGACAAATTATGTTTTTGTACCACGTACGTGAGATTAGAATAGCATCTAAACTAAACTAAAAAATATAATTCTAATCGAACAAAATGTTTGGTCTTTCTCCACATGGATCTTGTTCACTGTTGTTGTAACATTAACTTTAAACTACAATTGCGATTTTACCAATACCTGTTATTAAGCGCCAGAAAAGAGGAAATAGTTAATTTTAATATCTTAAAATTAATTAAAGATATAGTCAGTTTAAACTTTTATTTTGTGCCCTTTAAAAATTGTAATTAGCTATAAGTACCTCTGCATAGTAAATTGTCAGTGTTTTTTTCTTTCTACCATATTTTAAAAAAAGTTTCAATGGTTTTTGTGTTTTGAGTCGTAGTTGACATTCTCATGGAAATGCCCATATGAATATTTCTCCCAGTTTCTAAAAAACGTTGATTTATAAATTGCAACAATCGAGCCATCAAACGCCTTTATGTTAACATTAAAAATTATCGATTGATTTTGTTTAAAGTAAATGTACGGGTGCTCGTAAGGGTGTGAATGTACGAGTATTTGTTGTAATTAAGAAAATTTCCTGTACAGTTTGACCTTTTTTTTTGTAAGGCGAATGATAAATTGGAATTTTTTTGAAGTGAAGAAGGGAAAACGTGTTTTTAATGTTTTTTACAATTTGTCATTTAATTATTCGTATTTCTATTAAAATTTTTGAAATGACGCTTTGTTCACAATGGGACCAACAATTTAAATTTTTCTTCTATTTTATTTCTGTCCAAGGCATTTCATATATTTTCCTTTCGTTTTTCGAACAAAAATGTAACTAAAGTGTTTTTAAAAACTTGAGTCTACTTCTACTTTAGCAACAATTTTTATGAAAATGTCTATTAATGACGTTGATAATAGTTTTATTTAGTTTTGAATGAAAATTTTAACAAAATGCTTAAAAAAATAATAATAAATGTGTACGTAAAATTGTTCTGCGCAAAATTTGCAAACGACTTGTTAATTGAAAATGTGTGTGAGAGGTGTAAAACAATTGTTGCTTTATTGCGAACACCAGCGAAAATGTTGCTGTCATTGTGAACGAAGCTTGAAATTGAAAATGGTTTTAAAATTGAAAAAATTGATGAAAGAAAAAATTCTGTGGTAATAAGGAAAATGTGCTTCAGTCTTTTTATTTTGTTTTGTAGAACAATTTTATTTTTTGAAAATCTATTTTTATTCTAAAAAATCATCAGTTCTCTTCGGTTATAGTTTATCTTTTTGAATTTTTATTTCTAAGTACTTCTTACGTCATATAATAAACCTAAGTTTTAATATTAAATGATATTGCACATTAAAAAAAACAAAAAAAAAAAAAAATATTTTGCTATAACTTCCAAAATAATCCAAATTCTAATAAAACAATTTTTTCACATTTTCCAGCTGAATTTTTCATCAAAATTCGAGTATTCTATAAAAAATGTACCAAGAGGCAAACAAATTAATCAATAACAAGATTTTTCCCTGGTGTTTTAGCACTACAGCAATACTGAAAAAAGTCCTTGCTGCTTCAAAAACCCTTTTCGATGATAACAAATTTTATTTATGTCGTCGTGGAGCAAAGAACAAACAAATCGAAAAACTGAAAAAATACCTTTTTTAAAAATGGTCCAGCTCACGGATGGTCAACGCTAGAACCAAAATATTTCGGGAATCATCATAAAACATATCAACCTTTATTTTCAGAGGGGTAACTAAAACACTTTTTTCGGCTCCATACAACTTGAGTCGGTCTAATGTATGTATGTCATTAATTTCAATAAATACTATTGTTCGACCAGGCACACCGACGGACATTGTAAATCGTAAATAGTTAGGAGTAGATTGGCTTATAAAAAAGGGTAATATAATATTTTTTCACCATTGGACTCATGGTATAATAAAAATCTCACCTATGGTGGTCTAGAGCAGGGGTTCCCTTTGACTCCATAAAAAGTAATTTTTCTTTCGCGGACGCATAATCCTTATAAAGACAATAAAAGTATGAAGATATTTTTGATAAAATTAACGTAATCCTTACGTTAAGCAAATATTAATTTATTTGAACGAACTACGATTTTTATCATGTTTTTTTTTTTGGTTAAATGGAACGATATGATTAACTGCCCGTTCGCCGATATCGAACGTTAACGTTCGCATAGTAAATAACATTTAAAACAAAAACAAAATTTCAAAAATTGTTTTTGTTTTAAATGTAATTTTCTATGCGAACGTTAATGAGAGAATCATGCCGAATCATGTAGAAAACATTCTAAACAATATAGAAGTTTAATATTTTGAATTTTTTATTTATTCTAATAAAAAAGCATAAATATTTTAAAAGAACCGCCTGAAAATCTCTCTGACATCGACCAGCAGGTACTTTTTGGTTTAGGGTGTAGAAATTATTAAAAATATAAGTTTGTTTTAATTTTAAGACTCAAATATGTTGAACTCTTTAAACGCCCGGGAGACTATCAAATAAATGCATCAATCACATAGTTGTGTGCGTGCAGTCGTTCTTTTTCGGGTACACATACGCGTTGTCGGCAATGCTTGATGAAAATCAAAAAGTTTTGATTTTTTTATTTGATGGCTGATTATTTGATAGTCTCCTGTTGTGATTGACAAAAAAAAAATAATTTTCTTTGTGTTTGTTGTCATGAAAAATATAAATATTTTGGTTTTTTACAAAATACAATTGTTGATTGCCGTGTTTATTTGTACGTCTCCGAAAAAGCCTCAAATAAACGACACTTACACATATGCACTGATTGACGGGTTTATTTGAAAGTCTCCAGAGCCCTTTATAGGAGAATATTCACCCAGAGAAAAAATATGTTTAAATTTGGTCACCTCCAACAAAACTATTTTTAAAGAGAATTGCAAACATATTATGTTTAAATTTAACCATGCTATTGTCACCGGCAAACATATAATTGTTAAATTAGTCCTCCATCAAGAAGGCACAACCATATTATGGTTGCCTCCGAACATCTTTTGGTTGGTAATAACTAAAATATATTTAACATTTATAATAGCATGGTTGATTTTCAACCATAGCATGTTGCTCTTAGAAAAGAGGAAAATACTATTGTTAATTTAAAAACAAATTATTGTCATATTTAACCATAACATGTTTAGAGGCAACCATAATATGGTTGTGGCTTCTTGATGGAGGACTAATATAATTTGTCGGTGACAATAATATGGTTAAATTTAAACATAATATGTGTAAAATTTTGTCTAAAAATAGTTTTGTTGGAGGTGACCATATCTAAACATATTTTTTCTCTACGTGTTTGTTTCCGTAAACGTTAATGTGACTAAAATCGGGTTTCAAACAAAGAACTTGAAATGTTTTCTATAAAAGATGTGCTCTAGTTGGAGACTTATTCATATACATATCGTTACCTTCTATTGAAAAGCAGCAAACTCCAAATTTTTTTTAAATTCCGCTTTTGATGCAGTGCAATAGAGTTAACAAAAATAAATAGTGTTTCATATTTTGCAATGGTACGTAAAAGTGTTAAGTCCAATAATGTTTAAGAAAAAGTAGTAATTCCCCATTAAATAAGAAATTTTATAATAAAATTTTAACACTTGTTGGATGTAAAAATTTAAATAAAGTAAATAAGTAATCAAAGTTATTCTTGGGAATAAATATAAATTTTCATTAATAAGATTTTGCTGCTGTGCTTAATTCCCAATTTTCATTCTTGATAAATACACTGAAATTTATTGTTAAAGCATAAGCTGGATTCTATGCGCATTTCACTGCTTGCTTAGGCCAGATCATCAGGAAACATTTTCCCAACGACTTGAGAAAAGCCAAAGACATTATGTGACATAAGATTAATCAAAATAAAACAGAACTGCACATACAGAATTAAAATTAATTGTGAACTAGACATTTTAGGGAGTTTTCTCACTGTCCTGTAAAATTTATTAAATTGGTCTTTTCTCTTTTACGATTTAAGGTAACGATATGTAAATATATGTATGTTAAATTTGACTACTTGTGGAATTGTTAAATATAAATAGAAGATTTAATTGACCGTTTTCTCGGAACCCTTCCATTTTTTTTCTATAATTTCCTAGTTTAAGTACAATTTTTGTTTTATAATGTTCTTAAATATTATTTTTCGTTTTATTTCTTCTAAACTTATTAATTTATAATTTGATTGCTTAACAAAATTTTACATAATGGTCTCTTAATATTACCTTTTTTGCCATCAGAAAGTTTACCGCTTTTATTTTTAGTCATATAAAAACTACTTGACCTAATTTAAAGAAAATATCATATCGTTAGAGTTTTAGGCGTACTAAAATGATTTTTTAGGAGGAGAATTTATATTGGACACATGGTAAATTATGGATCAATCATCACAAAATTCTGTAGACTGACTTCTGGCATTAAAAAAATCTAAATTATACCAAATTTCAATATATGAGTAAATTTCTTTTTATACGTTTTAAAGTACTTTCCAGAAGGCTGCTTTATATGGGACCTATGGTTACTTATGATCCGTTTATCACAAAACCGAACGGTGTTATCTCTGACCATATAAAGCTAAACTGAACCAATATATATATATATATATACCATAATATATATATTTGCTACGGTTCTAGATGTATTTAAATGATTTCCCATAGTGGGCTTTATCTTCGCGAAATTTATTAGTGTATTTTTTAGTGCTATGAAACTATGATAACGACTTGAAATTACTCAAGGACCCAGAATATTTGCACTTTATGGGGTCTTAGATGAATATTAAAAAAAGAGGATCCTCATTCAACACTAGTGGGGCTGGATAAAAAAACACAGAATAAGTGAAGATGCATATGTTGAGTTAATTTAAAACTAAAGGCATTCGTAAATTAGAGAGTTCATTTTTAATTGAAATTTTTCGATATTTTTTAAATCAGGTATAAGTTTACCAAATTTTATTATTAAAATTTATTTTTGGGAATACAAAATTTATTATTAATTTATTTATTAATGACGTGCAAAATTTCCAATTTTTATTTTTGATAAAAACACTGAAATTTGTGAAAGCTGGTTTCTCTGCGCATTTCGCTGGTTGATTAGGCCAGCTCGTCAGGAAACTTTTTTCAAAGACTTAAGAAAAGCTAAAAATAAGACTATAAAGTGAATAAGAATTTTAAACACTCAGGACTTACTTGTAACAATATCATAGCTTCAACAAAGTCACAAAAATACACAGTGAATTTATATTTTCTACAATTGGGTGGTTTTTTTCAACTCTAATTGTAGTTGTAAAAGGATAAAAAGAAAAACCAAATTGCTTAATAAAGCAACTTGCCATTTAAGTTTTTTTATTTTATTTTTATTTTTTATTTTCATTAAATCGAGCCCTTACCGCAAAAATAGCTTTCGCGACTGAATTTGTTGGTAACACTTGCATCGTCTCCCAAAATATCATGGTCACGATTTTATGGCAAAAAGTATTTAAGCTTAACCGTCAACCTTCAGACAAAATTTTTATAAAATATACAGCCCAATTATAAATAAAAATTCCCCGGGAGTTTTTTTCGCTTCTGCCATTTTTCCTATTTAAATTCTATTGTAAAATGGGAAAAGGGAAAAAACTCCCGGGGAATTTTTATTCATAATTGGGCTGATAATAAAACAAACCTCCTGTAATATTGTGTTTTTGTAGCTTAAGCTTTTTTTGCGGAAAGGGCTCGAAATTTTTTTTAATGAAGGAAGGAATTTTACAACATAAACTAATTAAAATTTATTGATATTTTTTCTTTCTTGACATGAAACAAATTAAAATTTATTAATAATTTTTCTTTCTTGACTGGACCAGACCTCAAACTCAGGTCAAATTTAAATTTTTCGAGAAAAGTATCGAAAATTTCAATTAAATTATAAACAGTTCAATAAACCACAGACTAGTTGTTACACAGAAAAAAGTTTTTTTTATCAATTGAAATAATTGTTAAAAAAGTATTTAAATTTAATTAATGTGATGATTGAGTCAATTATTTTTTTAGTTAAAAGAAAATTAAAAATATAATTTTGATTTAATTAATATTTAAGTTATTTTAAAATCAATTAAAATATTAATTTAATATCAAAACATATTAATTGACTTTTTCGTTTAAAAAAGAATAATTTAAACTTGTAGAATTGTTGTTGGGAATTGTTAATATTTAATTAAATAAATTAACAAATTGTTTGAAATGGCAAAGTTTTTTGATAATTTTTTTAATTAATATTAAAAATATCATTTATTGAAAAAAAAAAATATTCACAATTTTTATTAATCAATGTAATCATTTTGGTAACAAGTTCAAAATCATCAACTTGTTTGCTTGATATTATGAATTTGGTATAAATTTGTTGATTAGAGACATTTTTTAATTTTTTCTGTGTATAAGAATTTTAAATCATCTTAAATTTCATTTGAAGCGAATGGCAAATAAATTCGTTTAATGACTGTTTTTCCCATAAAAATAAATCTGTTTTTCTTAATACAAAGATATTTTCTCCTTTTTTCCTTCCACTGTATTTAACATATTACAAATGTAAACTTAACAATTGCTTATAATTTTTCTTTTAATAAATAGACAGTTATATAAAAAAATTGTTCTTCAAACAAATTGTTAAGGCATGTGTGAGTGAGTACTTATATCTTCAACACATACAACATAAGTCTGTACTCGTAAATACAAATAAGTATTATTCATTTATCAAATAAATTACAGTGGGACTTAGGGAGGGGCAAATGTTTGTAAAAGAATAAGTGTTCAATACACATATTCGATTTTATTTTGGAAAAAAAGTTAAAACAAATTTAAATATTTATGAGGTTTCCTTTCATCGCATTGAGATATTGAAATATTTGAATTAAATCTTTTAAGTTGTAGGACAAAAAAATAAATAAATTTATAGAAAATTTCCCTTAACAAAAAGGTAGAAAGGAAACATAATTCCCATAAAAAAGAGAACAAAGAAAAGGGGAATTTGGAGTATTCTTTTTAAGAGTTTGGGCAATATATTGTTAAATTGTTATGACTACACACTTATTTGCAAATAAAGAAAAGAATTTATATTATTTAATTCTTATACAAATTATTCAAATCGTATACTAAGTTTTTTTTGTCCGGCCAATGCCATACGAAAATTTTTCTCCTCACGGTTTCTGTTCACATATGTAGATGTTTAGAGCTCTTCTCGTTGGATGAATCCTGCAGTATCTCTTCTCCTTAATGTAGAGTGGCCACTGTCATTTAAAATATTTCGCGCTAGTAGATTTGGGTGCGACTCAAGCCTTTTTAAATATTTTACTGCATACTTATTTTAGATTTACTTTTATGGGAAAAACAGTTATAAGATGGTTTAAAATTCGTAATAATAGTTTTTACTAATGCAACATTGAGATCCTTGTGAATATTTGAGTTTTTAGCATTCCAGGGAGCGACTGTGATTATTCGAAGAAGTTTATTTTAACGCCTTTGAATTTTTTCGATATTGGAGGTCGAGGCAGTGCCCCATAACTGAATAGCGTAGCACCAGATTTTCTTTAATATAGATTTGTTAAGTAGAAGTTTGCAATCTAGGCTAAGAACAGAAATTCTTCCAATAAGCCAATATATGCCAGATATTTTCTTTCATCAAAGGCTTTTCTTATGGCGTTTACTATACGATGGGTTTGTTTAATTGTGCTGTGTTCTCTTCTAAAGCCGAATTGATGGTTAGGAATACATCAATCTTCATTTAAAATTGGGTCTAATTTTGACACTAACAGCTTCTCAAACAGCTTTGATATATAAGACAATAAGCTTAGTTCAAGCTTAGTAGCAATAAGCTAGTTCTATATGACTCAACTTTGGTGGGATCCTTTCCTGGTTTGGGTACATTCAAGGCGAAAATAGCATTAAAAATTAATAGAATAATTTTCTTTGCTATGCTGGGTAGCTCCAAAAGCATTTTGTTACTGTTCTTATCAAAACCAGGGGTTTTCTTGGGGTTGAAATCATGAATACCCTTTTTGATTTGTCTTATCTCAAATCTTAGTGGAACAGCTGCTCTAACAGCAACAGGTGGTAACTCGACCGCAATATCGAAAGATGTATGAGGGGTAAATACGGGTTTCAAATGATTAACAAAAATATTTCTTTTTTCTATATCATTTCGTGCTCAACTTCAATTGAAGTTACTTAGTGGTGGCTTAGTGATAAGTGGTCTTGTAAGATTTCTAGCTGCACGCCATAATGAGTAGTCTGATTGAGGAGTTGCATCAAGTTCCCTAAGATATTTTTCAAAGGATGCTGTTTTTGAGACTGCAGTGACTTTCTTAGCTTTTTTGTCCACTCTTTAAGTAAATTCTTAATTTGAGGGGATCTGCGCAATTGCCACTCTCTTCGAGCTCTCCTTTTTTAGTCAAGAGACGCTCGACATCTGTCGAATATATTTTACTATTTTTGATTTTTTTGAGGGTTATGCTAGAATGTTGAATATCTAGTTTAAGATAACTGTCAAAATTTACAATAGAAAGATTCACATTCTCCGGTGTACTAAGCGGAATATTTTCAGTGCAGTGGGTACTAAAATATTTTTTATATTTTAACCAATTTATTTGTGTGGCTGACGTCACTAAGTAGCCAAACGGAGATACAATTCTATTAGGGTTTGTTATAGTAAGAATTGTAGGTGTGTGATCAGAAGATAATTCTAAGTAAGATTCAGCATAAATCGTTTCTACGGCGATGTTTTTTACCACTCCAAAATCGATGACACCTGAAACTTTTTGCTGATCAGTAGGACAATATGTTGGTTGTCCGCTCGCGACCACATTTAGATCCATTTTACAAATTGTGTTTAATAAAACACGACCCTTTGGTGTTATAAGTCCTGACCCCCAGAAAGTGTGTTTAACGTTATAATCACCAGCAGCCACCAGGTTTGAAATATTTATTATATTGGCTTTCTGATATTGAAAATCTAGGTTGGGTGTAATGATGAAATTACTAGATTTCGATTTAATTCCTCAACGCAAATGTTCGTTGCTTGGAGATAATCTTCACGATGATCACATATTAAGTAGTGTTTTACTTGGTTTTTTATCAAAATGCAGAACCTTCACAAGCTCTACCTCGAGGGTTCTTGAGGTCAGATGAGTTTCAGAAACCATCATAACATCAATTTGTTTATTTTTAAGGAAGTTCTCTAGTTAATTTTTATGCTGGCGGATGCCATTTGCGTTCCAAAAGCAAATTTTTAAACAATGCATGACTTGTTTAGTACAGCTTGCAATAACATCGATTGCATTCTTAACATTTCTTGCATCATGTTACTAATTGTGTTAGTAAAATTGATAACTGTTTGCATTAATGTTTCCATGGTTTTTTTCTAGCCGAGTTAAATAAGAAATGGGAATTTCGTCATTACTTGGTAAATCACCTTGCAGTGGCATATGATTAGATTTTAAGACATTAGCGTACGAGGTTCTGTAATTATTTTAATCCGGTATCTGAATGCCGTAACTGTTTTCTAGATTAGTTGCCTGCGTTTGAGGGAGATTAAGTTTCTGTCCAACAGAACGCTTGACAATCGAATATACCGGGCATCCTCTATAGTTGGCAGTGTGATTACCACCCCAGTTCCTAAATTTTTTACATCGTGGTCATTTTTTGACTTATCGCAAAGGACGGTACCATGTAATTTTCCACATACGACGCAAACCAGGAGTAAATAGCAGTATGCCCTAGTATGACCAAATTCTTGGCAGTTTAAACACTGAATGGGCCCATTTCTTTTGTGCGGCTCTTCTGATTAACCTGTAGTTTTGTCTCTTTTAAATTACCACGCTTGATTGCAGCTACGTAAAACGAATTTTTTACCTATCACCGCGATTAAACTTTTCATTAGCTCACTTGAGTTTTGCTCCCTAAGATATATCGGGGGTGGCTTCGACGATTTTATGACGTTAGGTGCTCCAGAATTGCAAAAGATTTTGTGAATTTATTCTATCAAAAGATGGAACTTACGCGGCCGAAGCAACAGCTGAAGAGGTAGGGCTGCGACCCCGTTTAAGCACTGTTAAATACCTGTCCATACCAACTTGTAGTTGCGTTTTTTAACAACTTTTTACTTGTGTGTTTTCGCTTGCGTCTGTGGTATCATTTCCTACTTAGATTGTCTTTGCATCAGTGGTAACACTTGCAGTTGTTGGTTTTGCCGTTAGGTAGTTACTATTGTTTTCTGTTGTTATGTTTATTACTACATTTCTTTCCTTAGCATGAATCTTATTTATTTTTGTTGTTTCATTGTTATTACTCATACAGAGAGTTGTTTTTGTTTATCACCTTTTTTTTCTGTGCTCTTCTTATTATGTATTATGTTGTTGTAAGACCCAAATAAAAAGAAAAGAAGAAATAATTTTTTGCACAGATTATATGTTAGTATGTATGTGCGTACATACATATATTTTTTCTTTTTCTTGTATTTTTTCTTAATTTTTTTTTCGTAATTCTATTGTTCAATTTTATAGTAAGTAATTTTAATTACAAATTACTCTATTTGAGCGTTCAAATTTGCTTGTTAAATGATATTATTAACATTTTTTTTTATTTTTCGAATATATTACATGAAGACATTCCTAAAATAAAGTACCTTATGAAAAGAAATAATTCCCAGATTCTATGATATTATTAACTTTATGTTAAAAAAAAGTATGCAGAGTTAAAAAAATGCGTCTGGTTCTCAACGAGCACGATATATATGAAGATTCAATAAATAAATAATGAAAAAAGAAGAAAAAAAAAATATATTATTTATTAACAAATAGATATTGGGAATTATTTCTTTTTTTATAAGCAACTTTATAACTTTATTATATTCAAAATTTTTTATTTTTCGAAAAAAATGCTTTATAAAATACATAACTGAAATTTAACTCATAGAATACATTCGAAAAATAAAATATGTTAAATATATTATTTATTTATAAAAATGAATTTTTTTTGATTTTTGCCAATAAAACATTTTGTATACTCTCCACTAGGAGTATGTTTCTTATTCCCTGTGTATCACTAACAAATATTCATCTAAGAAGTATACATGTTAACGGTTCGTAAGTAACTCTAAGTCCATGTTTGTCTGCATGCCACGCATATTTTCAAATCAGTCAACAGAAAAAGATCTATTTTAAGTTCTTCTAAGTAGTCTAGGATTACCGATCTAGCACAATCGGTACAGTAGTAAAAGGATAGTAGATCAAAATAAGGACCAACCTCTATTAAAATTTATATTTTTGTTTTTTTACACTGGAATTTACCAAAAAGAACCAACATTAATTAAAAATAAAATATTGTTATTTTAGTTGAACAAAAGTTATACCTATATTAATTTTTAAGAATAATAATTTGATAATTTGTGTTATATTAGCAAAAAAAAAATTCAAGGACATTAAGTCTGTTGTTCACAATATGGTCAAGTAATAATGCAATAATAGTGCATTATTTATATTCATAAAATTTCCAGTGATAATGTAATACATAATAATGCACTATTCACGATGTGTTTTAATAATAATGCCAACGTAATGCATTTATTGTCATACACATTTGTGGTATAGAAATAATGGGTGATTCATCGTTAGGCTTGATTTATAATATAAAATAAAACACATAAATTGAAGGGCGGACTTAAAATTTTTATTATCGATCAAAATAACAATTTATTGCATTTAATATTTTAATATGATATCATGTAATTTTGGCCATGACTACGTCTGACCTTCCATTCGGAAGGTCCAATTTTTGGCGTCTCGTTCTAGCAGGGCGACTGGTATCTCGCGAATAACACGAGTAATGTTGGCTTCTAAAGCGTCAATCGTAGCTGGCTTATTCCTGAAGACCTCAGACTTTACATATCGCCAGCGAAAATAGGTGGCCAATCTACAGTAACTAAACGATAAGTGCTCACCAAAATGATTTCTCAAGAAGGCCATTGTTTCAGGCGTTGTAAGGATCGTAGCGCTATCCTGTTGAAGCCAGAGCTCGCCGAGACCATACGCTTGAATTTCAGGAAGCACATAGTCCGTTACCATGTTACAATACCGGCAACCATTGACGGTAATATTCTGATTTTCTCATTTTTGAAGATATATGGACCAATGGATCCACAAGCCCATTACCCATACCACACCACAATTTGGTTTATTAACGCATCCATTGAGCCACACTGAACAAAAATGTCAAGATAAGAAACCGGATTTTCATTGAGCTCCGAATGGACTACCTCAGACGTAGTCATGGCTCACATTTACATGATATCATTTTAAAACATTAAAAGCCAAAAATGGTTCTTTTAGCCGATATTTTAAGTTCGCTTTCAAATTTATGTGTTTTATTTTACATTATACATCAAACCTCACGATGAATTACCCTTGGTGATATACAGAATAAATTACTATCTAGAGCTTTTAAATTCGTTAAAGGGTGGAAAAATTAATCGCACTTTGTAAAAAAAATATTACAGTGCAAAAAATAGTGCATTAACTCTGTTAAGTTAGTGCTAATGTAATTATTTTGCACTAAAATACTTTTTGTTCACTTTAATTGTAATGAAAGAGTAGTGTAAATCGCCCAGGTCTGCCAGTTTTAATGATGATCAGTCCATAATTTACTACAAGCCCCTTATAAAGCTACCTTCCAAAAATTAACAAAACGCTAACAAATTTTATTGTAATAAAATTGGCTTCAGTTCGGTGTAATGATATAAAAAACACCTAACAAATTTTTTGGCATTTGCTTCCTTATATACCATCGGTCGTATTTAAGCCCCAACTAAAAAAAAAAAAAAAAAACACTTTTGTACGCCTAAAATCAAAACGAGTAAACAATCCCGGCACTGATGAATATAATGTTCTTAATTGTTTTCTTTAAATTTGCCATTATTTTTTCACACTCTATTCGAGCAACTTTCAAAAGTTTAATTAGTTGCTTTAAAATTTAATTATTTCGTAAATTGTTTTATAAACAATTTACAATTCTGCTTATTTTTAATGTTGCCAATTTAAATAAAAACTTGCGCACAAAACGATAAACAATCCAATTTTTTTTTATTCAAATAATAATGTTCATTATGGAGTGTTAATTGGTTTTTAATTGTTAGTGATTTTTGTGCTTATTATTTTTTCTTTAGCTTTTTGAAAAAATTAACGAAATAAGAGGAATATTTTATCTTAAAAAAGATTTTTAGTTTTGGCCTAATGAAAATTTACAGTATTAAAATTCTAATATGCAGCAAATTACTCTTGATTATTATCTACTGAAGACTTAGACTAAAAGATCTCAATTAAGTTTTGCCGTGGATACAATTATAGTATATTTTAAAGATTTTAAGAAATTGTAATAATTATATAATAAAAAATAAAATTTTAATCAAAAAGTTTTTTTTCGAAAGATTAATACATATTTACATATGAAAATAATTTCGGGCGTTTCATTCTGGACGTCCATTTTGGCCCACATTTTCGAGAATATGTTACGTAACATGTAGACCACAACAAACGGTACATTTTCCTAGATGTAAAGGAATTTGTAGGATCTATAGTCCATTGGTGTGATTTCAAATGCATTTGTCACTCTACACTTCAGTATATAACGACAATATTTTCGAGACTGTACCCTATCTGGGAGCCATGGGAAATCATGGAACCAGCAAAATAAATTATATTATGTGGTTAAGATTCATATAAGAAGACTTCTTTGTGCCAATTTTATCTAGATAACAATATCTATGTGAGATTTGTTCATCATAGAGCGATTTTAGAAAGGTGGCCCTATTGTTAGTTCTAGACACACCGGCAAAACATTTTATTACGATTATTATATCAATACTAACATTTATAAGAACGTTTTGGAACTTACGGCTATTTTTGAAGGTGGTATTTGTATGGGAGCTGTGGTCAAATTTTGACCGATTTAAATGAGTTAGAGAGAATATGATTCTGAAACAGTCGATGTACTAAGAGGTGGGTCTAAACAAATATTTTTATGTGTAACATTCATCACCACAAACGCATAATACCATCTCCACTATTGTGGTAATTGTAATTGAATTTTTTCAAATTATTTTTATTTGTTTACAATTACTTTTGCAAAGGAATTTGTATTCTTGTATCAAAACGTTTATTCATTTCTAAAACTGAAAACGTAAATAATATTTTTATATTTAAATTATAGTATATAATAAAAAAATCTTGTTTTATTTATTTCTCTCAATAAAAAGAAGTAAAGCTGACAATACTTCGTCATTTTTTTTAAGTAAATTTTTTTATTATTGTATATAATTTTATTTTGGTGATATAAAAATAAAAATATGAAGCAAAAAAACTATAAAACTGAATAAAAATAAAAAAAAAATGTAACAAAAAAATATTGTTTATATTGATGTTCAAGCAAGTGTTGTATAGACTTTAAGGTGGATTCATCCATGCGTTCCGAACAATATTTTTGTCCGGAGAAAAATTTTTTACTGAGTGTTTGCAGAACGATTCACCCATTTCGGAAAATTTTTCCAGAAAAACAAAGCTACCATGTTTTTTACAGATTAAAACAATTGCAAAAAATGGCCAAACAACTAGCAAACTACTTTTATGGAATTGTGTTCTAAAAGTGTGTTATTAAAGAAAATGGACGAAAAAAAGAAAGACATTTTTAATTATATTTATTTTTTCTTTTTAATTATATAGCAAAAAAACAAAAGTTGTATTATAAACGCAAAAACACAGTTCGTTTTGTTCTGAAGAAGAATTTAAATTAAACCAATTCAAGAAAAAACTTGCCGAACAAAATAATTTCTTTCTCTCTCTAAAAAGTAAGACGTAAAACTCAATACAAAAAAAATTTGCCCGGACATTATAGTTCGTAACGCATGGGTGAATCGAGCTTTAAAGTCACATATAATTTTCATTACTATTTTTTTTTAGTAGTAATAGGAAATAAAACAAATTTATTTCAATATTTTGCTAGGGCAATAAAATGTTGACCTCATTGTGAACAAATTTTTATTAATTTGTCAAAAATATTTTACAACTAGAAGCTTAAAGACAAGTCGGCATTCAAAATTGCCGAATCTTGATTACTATCTACTAAACAATTTACACCACAAAAAAATAAAGTTGTTTAAAACTTTATATTGCATTTGATCATAAAGAGGGTATTAACTCAAAATTACAAACATCTTCTGTAGAAGCAAAACAGTTTTTACTTTAATATTTAAGGGTTAAGAAAAAAGGTTTTCAAATCAACCGTTTCATCACCAAAAAGTAGACAAAATAGCACGATATTTTTAATGCGGATACAACCAGAGAAAAAATATGTTTAAATTTGCTCACCTCCAACAAAACAATTTTTAAAGAGAATTGCAAACATATTATGTTTAAATTTAACCATACTATTGTCACCGACAAACATATTATTGTTAAATTAGTCCTCCATCAAGAAGGAACAACCATATTATGGTTGCCTACGAACATCTTTTGGTTAGTAATAACTAAAATATGTTTAACATTTATAATAGCATGGTTGATTTTCAACCATAGCATGTTGCTCTTAGAAAAGAGGAAAATACTATTGTTAATTTAAAAACAAATTATTGTCATATTTAACCATAACATGTTTAAAGGCAACCATAATATGGTTGTGTCTTCTTGATGGAGGACTAATTTAACAATTATATGTTTGTCGGTGACAATAATATGGTTAAATTTAAACATAATATGTTTCTACGCGTAGGTATTAATATTGAGTTAAAACACGTGAAACCATCACGAAAAAATGGAATTTTCGGCATCATCACCTCCGATTCAATAAAATTCAACACAAATATCATATACTATAAGAGTATAATTAAACAAAAAAAAATTGACCCCAGATTCTTTCGGGTTCCAAAATATGACGTCATAAAAGTTGTAAAAAATATTAAAAAATCACAAAAGTCTCCTTACATATGGGGAAGTAACTTTTGAACTATGCAAGATAATTTAGTTTTTTTTTGGCATCGTTTTAAAGGTCAAAGTGCACCCTTTAAAATTATATGCATATTTGGGGGATTCACAAGGTGTCATAAAGTCATATGTCTTAAAATAATAACATGAAAAAATACGACTGTTGTGAGCAACCCCTCATAATTTAATGTGCTTTTAATTACGACAGCACAATAAACATAGCAAGCAACGTTCTATTTATTTAAGACACTTTTTGTTTACAAACCAACAACAATATTTTTAAACCATTGTAAAATGTTAGAACATTATGACAATAAACCATTATAGCACACCTTGTGAATATCCCAATCGTGTTTTTTTAAGAAAAGGTCAAAGGTCATTTTTGGGGGTCTTGAGCTTAAAGGTTCGTATCTGAAAAAGTATATTTTTTAAAATTCTTAAAAAAAATATATGTCAAGTATTAGACCCTCTTCTACATTTGCAGAAATTTTAAGGTGGAGACTCGATTGGTGTCAGAGTTTTAGACCAGAACGTGATCCTAAGTATGTGTTGTGTTCATATTCAATTGATTGTTTGTTTTGTACAAGCTGAAGTATCGATTGTTTTTGCAGTTTTTTTTTAATAAATCAAAAAATTTTGTGAATTTGTGCTATCATAAGGAAGATTATCGATGCGATGCTGAATGGCACTTTTTCGCTACTAGCCATGAGATCCTAAGTATGTTTTGTGTTTATGCAAGACATACCTTAAATGTTGGATTTTTAATATGACATTAAGGCTTATTATTCTAAATGTATTTCCCATGCGAATTATTTATATTGTATTATTGAAAAAGACATTATAATTTTCATTTATTGTTTTATTACAAAATATTAAACAAAACATTAAAATAATTCAATTTTTCAATTTTTTAAATTTATTACAAAAATTGTTTTTAAACCTTTTAAAGGTTGTGTTAAATATGTCGTAGTACTGGCTGTTTATGTGTTTTTTTTTTATAAAACGGCAAGCGTGGACTCTTATGTCAAGCTTGGGTGGAATCAACTGTTACTGCTGAAAATATAAATCAGAAATAAAAAGCAAGCAAGAGTGACGAGTTGGGACTGCCTCGTTAAATTCTTAAAAAACAAATAAATAATATACCAAATCAATTTAAATAATTTGAAGTTTGATTTAAAACAATAAAATCAATTAAAATGGATGAAAACCCGACATCAGAAGTGGGATATACTCAAAACAGCCTACAAAATCCAAAGCAAGTTCCCGGCTCAGAAGAAGAAAAATGGCGAACAATGTTTGAGCAACAAAATCGTAACTTTTTAGCTCTTGTGGAAGCGCTCCTCCAGCGTTGATACGCATTTACCGGAATTTAATCCAGATGATGGAAATGCTGACGCTCGTGCCTGGTTGTCAATGGCAAACATGTGCGTCTCGGATCAGTTACCAAAACCATCCTTGATGAATATTCTTGGTCGAGCTCTGAAAGGACAAGCCTCTATCTGGCTGGCTCAAGTATCCTATCCGGGAATGACCTGGGCAGAATTGAAGGATCTTTTTTTTGGATCGCTTTGATTGTCCGGAAACCTCAGCTGCATTTTTAATCGGGTTGAACAGCAGCCGACCTAAAGATGTGGAATGTTTATCCGCATATGCTGCCACTCTGATGACGTCTTTGATGGCTAAATGGAAGAATTTGTCTGTTGAAGAAATAGCTGTATCCACAGTATTATCGCATCTTTCTCAGTTTGAGCCAAGAGTACATCGCATGTCCTTAACGGCTGATATTGGTACAAGGAATCTGCTACAAAGAGAACTAAAGGCTATGTCGTTTGTGAAGAGAAAAGTTACAACAGAAAATGATGTCAGCGGTCACGATGCAAAAAGGAACAAGGTATTAGCGTCATTGCAAGGCATTAAATGTTTTAACTGTGGCCAACAAGGACATAAGGCGGCACAATGCAGGTCAAAAAGAAAAGACTCGAATGCTTTGAATTGGATGGACAACAAGGATTTAAAAAACTCAACGAAGCCAGTAACATGTTTCAACTGTCAAGAGACTGGTCACTACGCATCAAGTTTCCTCAAGATTGTCCGCAAAAGGTTTGGTGAAAGCGATGAGATTGCCGCAAGGGACCGACGGGTGGAGCTATGTACTGTTGGTGTACCTGGTGGAACCTTAAATCATTCCGGTGAGACATTCGGTTTTGTTTTTGATTCAGGCTCCGAATGTTCACTCATTCAGGAGTCTATAAGTGGTAAATTTCGGGGTAAACGTTGTTCTAAGGTAGTGACAATGACAGGAATTGGACAAACAAGTGTTAATAGTACTTTTCAAATTTTATTGGTGATTGTATTGCTGGATAGAAGCAATGGTGTGAATTGGAAATTAATATCACCGGATACAGGTGGTATTAATTGTTTGTGCTGGATGGAGGTACTGTAGTATCACTGGATGGAAGTGATTGTCGAGATTAGTAATCGGATAGAGGTTGCTGTTTTTATAATGTCACTGGATAGAAGTGATATTGTTTATGGGTAATTGGGGAGAAATTACTAAACTGAACGGTGTGAATTATTTTTGAATCGATTAAATGGTTGTTTTGCTGTTTTATAAAATGTGTTTTATGCATATGGATGTGATAGTTGGCTTTGGATGAAGAACCGACTCACAGAATATGACTGTTATTGATTTGTTTTATAATTTATAATCGAAATGGATATTTGATAAGAAAATGATGTTATGTTACTGAAAGCTTTATTTTGGTCAGAATTGGTCGAGTGGTAAAGTTAGATGCTGTATGGGATTTTGTTTTTTTTTTTTTTTGTTTCAGATGAATTGCACGAGGACGTGCAAATTGACAGGATGGCCGTGTCGTAGTACTGGCTGTTTATGTGTTTGTTATAAAACGGCAAGCGTGGACTCTTATGTCAAGCTTGGGTGGAATCAACTGTCACTGCTGAAAAAATAAATCAGAAATAAAAAGCAAGCAAGAGTGACGAGTTGGGACTGCCTCGTTTAATTCTTAAAAAACAAATAAATAATATACCAAATCAATTTAAATAATTTGAAGTTTGATTTAAAACAATAAAATCAATTAAAATGGATGAAAACCCGACAAATATAACATTTATTCAGACAGTAAAACATAAATAAGTAACGAACATTTTCAATTAAAAATTCGCTATCATTTGAAAAATATTTACGCTTAACAAATTTTCTCCTTCAGGAATGAAACAATAATATTTTTGTGTACCTGGAATTGTGCGTAGCTCAAAAAAGCGTAACTAGGGCCTTTTCCATGGCTAGTAGCGAAAAAGTGCCATTCAGAATCGCATCCAAAATCTTCCTTTTGATAGCACAAATTCACAAAATTTTTTGATTTATTAAAAAAAAAAAACTGCAAAAACAATCGAAACAGAAAGTGTGCACATACATACTTCAGCTTGTACAAAACAAACAATCAACTGAATATGAACACAAAACATACTTAGGATCACGTTTTGGTCTATAACTCTGACACCAATCGAGTCTCCACCTTTAAATTTTCTGCAAATTGTGTTAAAAAACACAATATGCATATAATTTTAAAGGGTGCACTTTCACCTTTAAAACGGTGCCAACAAAACTAAATTGTCTTGCATAGTTCAGAAGTTCTAACCCCCTTTTGTAAGGAGACTTTTGTGATTTTTTAACATTTTTCACATCTTTTATGACGGAAAGATGATTTTAACTTAAATCAGGCTTAGCTTCATCAAATTTAAGTTGCATTAAATTATGAAATGTATTAACATTTATTGATCATTTTTATTCTTGGCTGAAACCGGAGTTGATATTACAGCGATGTTTTAAGAAAAAACACTTTCTCATCATCAGAGATTTTTTGCAGTTTCACCTTCACGCCAAAGCGATGGCAGTCAGTCTGTAGTCAAACATCAATCTTTTAAATAATGGTTTTTTAGTGGATTGAAATTATTTTGTTGTAATTATTTGTTATTTCAACCTAACAAGTAACTAACTAGTACCCATAATTGTACATATCTCATAATTCATGATATAATTAAATATTTGCTGCAAAACTTTTAGTAAAACCTCAAACCTTGTAAATTAAGAATGTTTTTATATTGCTTAATATTTAATGATAATAGTTAAAAAAAATACCAAACAAAGGGTATTTATTAATGACGTGCTAAATGCCCAATTTTTATTTTTGATAAAAACACTGAAATTTATTATTGTAGTTGTATAATATTTTAAGCTTTTCTAAAGACTTTGGAAAAAGTTTCCTGACGAGCTGGCCTAAGCAACCAGCGAAATGCGCATAGAAACTAGCTTTCCCTCAACAATTAATTTTAGAGTATTTATCAAAAAAAAAAATTGGGAATTTAGCACGTCATTAATAAATGAATTGATAATAAATTTTGTATTCCCGAAAACAACTTTTGATAAAGGGTATTTTAATTTTTCTTTAATACTTTTCCTACTGAAGTAGCAACAAATTTTTAACACTCACATTTAAAGATGAGGCTTTTTTGATTTTTCGTTACGTTTTATAAAACTTAACTTAAGAATATTTTTTGAATTTCATAGACATCAAGTATATCATTATGCCAATATCAAGCGTGTTTTCATTGTACGTTTTTCTTGAAAAAATTATGAACTGTAATTAGATCCAGATTTTGCATATTTCCCAAGATTTTTCTGCTAAATATGGTGTTATTCTTTTTAGGACTAATATTTTTAAAACGAGAAAGCAGTTTGGTTTGAATAAATTACAAATTAGCCAATTACCTGTAAACCCTGATAAATACTTTTATAACGCCGATTTTATGATCTACATATAAACAATACTTCGTATTACACACACTTTCATCAGACATTATTTGATTATAATTTAAACATTCCTGGAACATACTGTAGTTGCGAATATAATTTACATTAAATTAATGAAACCATACGGATATGCTGGTGGTATTGGTTGCACGAACACCTTTTAAATATCAAATTAATCTGGCACTTTTAACATAATTGTTAAAATATAATCATAATATAATAATATAATAATGTTTTTCCTGGTAAATGTTTGTGTGACTTATTCTGACATATTCTATTTTGAACAGGTTGGAAAGAGGAGTTTAATATGTTAATTATTGTTTGAATTCATTAATTATTATTTTTTTTTCTAAAATAATTTAAAAAATTAAATACGGGTGGTTAATTTTAAGGGTCGATGTTGATGTGAGCTACACCGAAACGTTAAGTGTTTTTCTGCATTTCATTTGACATTTCTCAATCTCAGACTAACTCAATTTTAATTATGGAAAGATACACAATCGAGCAACGCGTTAAAGTTATTCAGACTTATTATGAAAATGGGCGTTAAAATCAAAATGCATATCGTGAAAATCAACTTCAGAGATGAGGCACATTTTCACCTCAGTGGATTCGTCAATAGCCAGAATTGCCGCATTTGGCCGAATGATAATCCAAGAGTGATTGTCGAAAAACCAATGCACCAACAAAGAGTGATTGTTTGGTGCGGTTTATGGGCTGGCGGCATCATCGGGCCGTATTTTTTCCAAGATGAGGCCGGTGAGGCAGTTACTGTGAATGGTGTTCGCTATCGTGAGATGATAACGAACTTTTTATGGCCCGAATTGGAAGATATGGATGTGGACGATAAGTGGTTTCAACAGGACGGTGCCACTTACCACACTGCTAATGAAACAATTGCTCTTATGCGCGACAAATTCAATGGCCGTGTTATCTCACGTGGTGGCGATGTAAATTGGCCGCCAAGATCATGTGATTTGACACCGTTGGACTTCGTTATTTGGGGTTATTTGAAAGAAAAGGTGTACGTCAATAAGTCAGCAAGAATTCAAGAGCTAAATGAATTGCTTCACACATGAACGCCCATTCCTGGGTTAAGGCAATCCAAAAAATTTGTGACCCCGTCCCGTGGTAGGGCAGGTAGGCTGCCCCTGCTTGATAAGGGGGAACTTAGGCTACTTGTTGGCTTATTTACGGGATACTGTGGTCTAAGGTACCATCAGTTTATAACGGGAAATATTAGTTCCAATATATACAGATTTTGTGGGGCTGATGACGAAACGTCAGAACATCTGATCTTGCCTTAGGGACTTCTAGGCATTACATTTCACATTTTTTTAAGAAAACAACTTTAATTTTTCTTAAAAGAATATAAAACAAAAAATAATTGTTATTTTAGCACGAAAAATAAGGAGCAAAAAAATAACTGTTATTTTTGCTCAAAAAATATAAATAAAAAAAATGCTATTATCTGCCTTTTATGAAAAAAGGAATATTTATTACGGTCCCTGTTTCAAATGCCTACCGACGGCACGTTTCAATCTATATAAAATTTAATTTTACACCGTTGTTACGTGACATTTGCAAAGCAGTGATGGTCTGCTTTTATGTTAAATAAAATGGGGGTATTTTTACTATTTCTTTTCGGTGCCTTCTTTAGTAATGCTATCGGTGGAGTTTTTGACAAATAACTTACAATAATAAGTATTTCGATATACATATGTACATGCACATATAATTTAAATGTGAGATTAAATGCTTTTAATGGTATATTTTGTTTACGCTGATTAGAAAAATAATGGGTTATTTATATCATGGTAGAATAAGTCTAAGGGATTAGAGCTGCATTAGAAAATAAGTTTTCAGTTTAAAAAACCGATATCATGTCAAACAAAAAGAAAAACAAAAAAAAAATCAAAACAAGTGTCAAAGATCAAATAAGTTATTTTTATTTTTGAAACTTTTTATATTTAAAAATTGTGTGATATCAAATACATATTAACCAAAAATAAATGTAACTTTAAGAATTTGTTGATAAAATTATAGTTATATAGTATAAAAAAAAGTCTTTTCAATATCAAAAAAGTGTGAAATATGTACAAATTTAAATATTTGCAGTTACGTTAGATTTCGTTGTTTGACAATCCGTGGGTAAATATTGACAGGCTCTTTTTATTTTTGCAATGCAGTCACCCTTAAATAAACATTTGTAATTCCCATCACTGTGTGTGTGTTTTTATGTTACTACGTTTATACGTAGCCTATACGCAAATAAGAATTATTTGCGATTAATTAGCTTACTGTTTATATGTCACTTTGCTTACAGAAAATTCTTATTTTTATGTGATGCCGGCTAGGAAATTTAATGATTTGGTAGCACTTTTATTAGAAAACATACATATATGGCTCAAAATCACCAAGGTGCAGAATTGGTTTTGCTAGCAATTTAATGTATTAAATCTTGTTTTTATTGAACAAAGAAAAGTTATAAACTATTACAACTAGCCTGTTTTATGTGTACATCAAACAATACAATTAATTAAACAAGAAAATTTTAAATTAAATCAATATACATTCAGAAAAGGTCATTTCGGGAACGCTTCAGTTTTGTCATTCCGGGAACGATTGATAATTTTCGGGAACATTCATATTTTTCAATAAACTACGCATAAATTGAGCTTGTTTAGAAAAGATATAGTTTGTTATATTACAGAGCTTTCATTCTGTTCATGGAACGTTAATTCCATTATAAGAGTTTTGAATATTTTGAAATTTATTAAATCTTATGTACGATAAAGCAACTTCTTTAATATTTTGGCGTATTTTGCTTGTAGAATGTTTTGTATGTATTCTTTTTACTTATGTTTATATAAAATAGATTCATAATAATCCCATGTTATTAAACGATGCTTAAGTTATGTAATTTATTTTGTTTTTGTTAATTTTTATCAAACTTAGAAAAACGTTCACGAATTGATGCTTTTCTGAAAGATATTCATTAAAAAGCAATATTTTGAAAAATTGTGTGCGCTGCCCTGTCTTAGTTTATTATTATACACATTTTGCAATAGTATAAACTAACAGCCATCATTATAGCTTGAAATTTTTTATGGCATAAAATCAATCTTGAAATTTACAACATTGGTGATTTTGAGCCATGTACATATTTCACAAAAATAATATCATAAAAGGCAAACGTTTATCAAAATATCATTTTATTTTTGGTTTAAATAAGGGTAAGTCCAACAATACATTTTGTTACATTATGAATGGTTTATTAAAGGTTAATAGACTATATTTCGTTTATGAATACAACTTTAGCAATTTTTGCTTTAAAATTGTTAAATAATCATTAATAAGTTTGCATGCATACGGCTGTAAATCTTTATATGGCCGTGATCCAGCGATACCTTGATGTTATAAAACCTCTGTGCAAATTGTGTTCAAAGTATACACTCTTCTTCTTCTTTACTTCTCTTTTTCCACTTTTCTCCTTTACTGAAGGGATTCGCAATGGACCTCATTGGTCTCCGAGTGGATATGCGTCCTTGGGCGCGTAACCCTTCTTCACCTAACCTAATTTAACCCTATACAATTTTTAGAGGTGCGTCACATAAATCTTTCCTATTAAGGAACGGCAGTTTTTCCATTGTGATGCATAACTCTGCAACATTTTTGAAGTCATCGAGTGCAAACTCTTTCTCGTGTGTAATTTCTCGAAGCACTTATCGAAAATATCCATACCCTTGACATTTGGTAGGTTTTATAACAATGGCTATATACATAGATTTTTATATGTAGAATAGAATTCCGTAAAAAAAAGAAACAAAAATCTTAAAAAGTGTAATTGTTGCGTTTTTCTATAGACATCCACATTTCAACATGTTGTAAATATTCGCATTCGCAAAAATTGAATTTGCCTATCCCTTTTGCATTTGCTTAATACACATTCGCAACACGATACTTATTTCTTTCTATAATGTAAATAAATATACTGAGTAAACGGATTACGATTGAGTGCTTATAAGGACACTATACAGTGATTGGTTCACAATCGAATTCATAACCCATTTTCTTCCATAATGTCTTAATAAAGTTAGCGCGATTAATATTTTTTGCCCTTAATTTAACTGCAAGTTATTATACGACGAGCTTAAAACGCGTTCTTTAAAGCAAAAAAAAAAATAACACACACATTTCAAAATTAGTTTTTGTGGCGCTATGGCAAAAGTTTATATAAAATCCTTAATGTTTGGTTTCCACAACCAATCTCCTGTTTTAGAGAAGCCGCACATTTATATAGAATAGTAAAAATTAGAAAACCCATAGATCGTTTTCCTAAAATAACTTTAATCTGTTATAAAAAATGCTAAAATTGAAAGAGGAAAAATTAACAATAATAAAATCGGGAAGAAATAGCAATAAAGTTTTTTCGTTCTAAAATGAAAATAGGTACCTACTAATTTCTAATTTACTTCAATCCAAAAATATCAAAAGATCCTACAACAAACAAACGAATAAATTTTTAAATCTTTTCTTGAACAATTTAGTGCTATATTTCATTCATACTCTTATGTATGTATGTAAGTTTTACCCAAAGATAAACAACCAATTGCTGCTTTAACAAAAAGCAGCAAGAACCGAGTTGTAATCTAAGAGCTTGGATTGTAATTGTTTACATTTGAAGCAATTATAAGATTTCAGTTAAGTTGTGTTTACATTTAAAGAAAGATTTAAATTTCAATAGAATTTATGCGAATCAAATGTAACCATTTGATTCAGAAAAATTGTCTTGTGTTTTGGTTACAATAAAATTGGATTTATTCTTTGTTTAAAGTTATTGTAAAAAAATTGTTAATTGTTTACATTTAAAGAAAGATTTAAATTTCAATGGAATTTATGCGAATCAAATGTAACCATTTGATTCAGAAAAATTGTCTTGTGTTTTGGTTACAATAAAATTGGATTTATTCTTTGTTTATAGTTATTGTAAAAAATTTAGTAATTGTTTACATTTAAAGAAAGATTTAAATTTCAATAGAATTTATGCGAATCAAATGTAACCATTTGATTCAGAAAAATTGTCTTGTGTTTTGTTTACAATAAAATTGGATTTATTCTTTGTTTAAAGTTATTGTGAAAAAATTATTAATTGTTTACATTTAAGAAAAATTGTAAAATTAGATATAAGAATATGATTATGGAAAAATAAAGTCAGTCTTAATAATAAAACTCAATAGTGAACACTAATTCACTTTAAATAAAATTGGCGCAGTCGGTAGGATAATCCTGCGAAAAAGGATTTAAGTTTTTTTTTAATCCTGTGAAAAAGGAAAATTTTTTTTTACTCTAAAAAAAAAAAAAAAAAAAAAAAAAAAAAAGAAAAAAAAAATAATCCTGCGAAAAAGGATTTAAGTTTTTCTAATCCTGTGAAAAAGGAAAATTTTTTTTTTTTTCGGTTTTTTTAATCCTGTGCTAAAGGAAGAAAAAATAAAATAATAATATTCCTGCTTAATAATATTAAGTTTTTAATTCTTAAATTTTAATTCAACAAAGCCTGACATACACCAGCCTAACAAGCGGGTCCCTGGACGGCTATATAATAAAAGATTAGTTATTATTCTTTAATGAAAATGAATAAATGTTAAAATATAACTTAAATTTTAAATAATTAACAACATTGAATAAAAGTAACCTAAAGGAAGAAAAAATGAAATAATAAATATTCTGCTTAATAAAATTCAGTCTTTAATCCTTAAATTGTTAATGAACAAAGCCTGACATACACCAGCCTAACAAGCGGGTCCCTGGACGGCTATATAACAAAATAATTAGTTATTATTCTTCAATAAAAATGAATAAATGTTAAAATACAACTTGAATTTTTAAGAAACACTTACTAATATTGAACAAAAAGTGACCAAAAATAATAATAAATTGTGTCACCAGGCAACGAATTTTGCTTGGGCAGCGGTACAGAAGAAAACAATTGTTCTCACCACTAAGTCACCGGGCAACGAATTTTTGCCTGGGCAGCCTTAACTCTGGACCTTGGGAAAAGGCATAGAAGGAACCTGTTTGACGAAAACAGGAGAATGCAACAGGAAGAAGTATTACAACAACAACAATATCAACAACAACAGCAAGTAGAAATGAATTATGCTAGAGATATAGATCCCCTTAAATTTTTAAGTTTAATGCCTAACTTTGATGGAAAAAGAGAAGAATTATGTCCCTTTTTAGAAGGGATAGATAATGTAGTTTCGTGCATGTCGGATTATAATCCAACAGCACAAAAGATGTTTTAACAATAATTAAAAACAAGGTTGTCGGAAGGGCCAGACTGGTTCTGGAGATTCATCCTCATCTTAATACATGGAATGAGGTTAAATCTCTTTTGGAGCTAAATTTTTGGTGGTTTGGCCTCTGCCGAACAACTTTTATTAATAAACTCCCCATTAATTTAAAAACTATTCTTTGTAATGTAACTTAATTATAAATGAAAAACCAAAATCCCAAAATCCTAACAGAAACCCAGATTCAAACCCCTCTAATCATAGGGTTCAACACACAAATTACTATAATACATCCCAAAACCCCAGATACCAAAATCCTAACGTAAACCCAAATACAAACCCATCTAACCATAGGGTTCCAACCACAAATAGGTATTCAAATTATAATAATACATCCCAAAACCCCAGATACCAAAATCCTAACGTTAACCCAAATAGATATCCACACCATAGTAATACATTCCAAAATCACAGATACCAAAATCCTAATAATAACACAAATTTTCCAAGTAGGATGAGGTTAGATGAGATAGAACCAATGGAGGTTAGCGGACAGACTCACAGACAAAACCATTATATAAATAACGAACAGAATTTACGTTTGCAAAATTTTCAATATACGACCTCTCAAGCGGATGATCCACCGAATTTAGACTCCCCTATATTTTATTCAGGGGAAGGACACGAACCACAAGAATCCTAATCGATTCTGGGTCAACAGAAAATATTTTAGAAAAAAGTCATTGTCAAACTAATTTTATAAAAACATTAAGAGAACCCCAGAGAATCAAAACCGCTTCAGGTTTTCTGGTAATAAACGAAGAAGCCAATATTTCTAAGAATTCTTTACAAGTTCGCCTGGAAAAAGACGAAATTTTTAAAATCCTTAGTTTCCATCCAATATTCAACGGAATATTTGGATCTAGATTATTAAAAAATAATAATGCGATCATTAATTATAAAAAACAATCTATAATAATTAACGGTCAAGAATTACCTCTATACTTTGAGGGTCAGGATGAAAGCGAACATCCAATTAAACATCTAAAAGAAATAGAAGATTTGCCCGAACTGTATCATGTGGAAGAATTGGGAATAGTAGATCAGTTGAGAACAGGGCACCTCAACAATGAAGAAAAGCGATTACTCAAGAATATAATTGCGAGATTTTCAAAAGTGTTCTACAAAAAGGGGGACAGCTTAACGTTTACAAATGAGGTCAAACACACAATCCAAACAAATAACGAACAACCTGTCTATACAAGGTCTTACAGATACCCTGAGATACACAGGGATGAAGTTCAAAAACAAATGAATGAAATGTTAGAACAAGGTATCATTGTACCTAGTAATTCACCCTATAATTCTCCTATTTGGGTAGTCCCAAAAAAGGAAGATAAAGTAGGAAACAAAGAATGGCGTATTGTCATTGATTATAGGAAACTAAATGCGGTGACCAAAGAAGACAAATACCCAATACCAGTCATCGAAGACGTTCTGGATAAGCTAGGGAGGGCAAATTATTTCTCTTCACTGGACTTGACAAAGGGTTTTTACCAAATAGAGGTTGATGAAAACGATCAAGAAAAAACCGCCTTTTCAACCAGCGACGGTCATTACGAATTTAGACGTATGCCATTTGGGTTGAAAAACGCTCCAGCCACATTCCAAAGAATGCTCAATAATGTATTAAGGCAATACATAAATAAAATATGCGTAATTTATATGGACGATATATTGGTATTTGGAACCTCTTTACAAGAACATATGGATAATTTAGCCAAAATATTCTATACATTACAAAAAGCCAACTTAAAGGTTTCTTTAAACAAATGTGATTTCTTACAAAAAGAAACAAGTTTCCTTGGTCACATAGTGACTACTGATGGTATTAAACCAGATCCTACAAAAATAGAGTGTATTAAAAGTTTCCCAATACCAAAAACGGTTAAGGAATTGCAATCATTTTTAGGTATGAGTGGGTATTACAGAAAGTTTATACAAAATTATGCAAAAATTGCAAAACCTCTCACATTGAGGCTCAAAAAGGACAAGAAGATCAATGAAAATGACTCCGACTATAAGGTAGCTGATGCTCTTTCAAGAATAAATATAAAATCTGCAGAAATAAATTATTTCGAATGTAACGTGTGCCAGAAAGTTTATAAAAGAAAAGTTATTTTAGAACAACATATTCAGCAAAAACATGGGAAACAACTTCTTCAATGTAACTTGTGTAAAAGAAATTTTGAAAGCAGGGTAGGTGTAAAAAGACATTTTTTGCGCATTCATAAAGGTGAAAAATTAAATATTAAGGTAATAGAAAGAGAGGTTTGTGAAAACCAAGTAGAAAAAATTATAAATCGAAATAGAATTGGATCACCGATTCCAACTGTGCATAGCGCCCACGATGATGGAATTGATCATATCCCCGTAACAGAAAGCCCTCTTCAATTTGCGAACAAACAAATATTAATTGAGAAACAAGACAAAGACTCATATGAGGAAAAAACTCAATTCAATAAAAAAATATATAAATTTGCAGTAAGCTCAAATGATTTTAAGGAAGTTCTAGGAAAAATAATAGCTCTAATTGAGAAAGAAGAAAATTTGGTGATCTTCTGTAATATTGAAGATTTATACCTTATGATTCAAGAGGAAGTTAGGAAATTGAAAAATATTAAAAAATTTAAAGTATATAGAACATATACTCTGTTAGAGAATGTAGAGAAGCAAGATTTATTAGAAATAATTATGAGACATCACAAATATGAAAATAACCATCCGGGTATTGATAAGACGTTTTTAGAGCTTAAGCAAAAGTACTATTACCCCAATTTGAAAAAAGAAATATCTAAAGTTATAAATAACTGTGATATATGCAATTATAAAATTGAAAGAAGGCCCTTAAAATTACCATTCGAAAAAACAGAAACCCCATCATCGCCACATGAAATTTACCATACAGACATTTGGTACATGGACTCAAAAAATTCATATATTACACTAATTGATAAATTTTCCAAATATGCTCTCATTCAGAAAATTGAAGAACGAATACCGCTTAATTTAATTAAACATTTTACAATACTTGTTAATTTAATGAAGACCCCCAAAAAACTTATTTTGGACAATGAACCAGGATTTACTTCATCATTGTTCAAAGACTTTTTAGAAAGAAATAATATAGAGTTTCACTTTACAACACCTCATAGACAAAAGAGAGGTCTTATAAATCTTTTCGGTACAGGAATGAAATACTTATACGGAACAATGGACAATGAAGACAGAAAGGATATAGAAAAAGCATTACAGAGAATAGAAACAAATACCCACAATCTTATCGAACAATCGAACAGTCAAATTAAAATAAATCAACATTTCGATGAACAACTAGCAAAACTTTCAAATTTATATAAATTACAAACGAAGAAAAATTATTTAGAATACATAAATGTTAATAATGAAAAAGTTGATGAAAGACATGAAAGCCAAAGGACACATTTAAATTTTCAAATTACGGAGCTCGAAAGAATAATTGACAAGGTAGAAGGAATTATACTAATATCAAGGCTAGGACTTTTAAGTCAAAATATACTGACCGATGAGGAAATGATTAAATATAATATTACCTTCGAAAAATTACAAAACATAAAAATGACAATAGCGACTAAGAACAGAAATATACTTTTAATAATTCAAATTCCTGAACTCACCCAAGAATCATATGACTCCTTATATATCCAACCAATCCCAAATAATAATAATTTAGAATTAAGACAAAATGAAAAAAGATACATTTCAAAAGATAATAAAATATATTTTGAAACTAATTTTAAGAACAACCTTACTGCTTTAAAAGATAATTGTATTGAAAATGTATTAAATAACAAGAAAATGTTTTGTGATTACCAAAAGAATCCAATGATAGCCATAATTGAGGTAGGCTCTGACCTGCTATTTGCTATTAATATGAAAAATGTGACCGTTAATCAATCTTGTAACAATATACCTATTATACTTACCGGGCATTTCTTAATAAAAATAGATTCATGTGAAATAAATATTTTTGATAAATGGTATGACCGAAAGGTTTATGAAAATAATGTAATAATTCCAAGTTTTTCCAAGCAAATAGAAATTAATTTCAAAGAAAGTCTATCTTTAGAGGATCTGACTTATAAACATATTAAAAATACCAAGTTCATAAAGGAAGTGAAAGAAAACCAAAATGATGTAAACATAACTTTTTATATTATAATTACTTTGATAATAATTGTTATTCTATCACATTTTATTATAAAAATGAAATCTAAGAGAACTGTAAATAAAACAGTTATTTCGTTTCCCAAAGTTCCTTCAGAATTGGGGAACGAATCTTCGTCCGGGGAAGTTTTACCCAAAGATAAACAACCAATTGCTGCTTTAACAAAAAGCAGCAAGAACCGAGTTGTAATCTAAGAGCTTGGATTGTAATTGTTTACATTTGAAGCAATTATAAGATTTCAGTTAAGTTGTGTTTACATTTAAAGAAAGATTTAAATTTCAATAGAATTTATGCGAATCAAATGTAACCATTTGATTCAGAAAAATTGTCTTGTGTTTTGGTTACAATAAAATTGGATTTATTCTTTGTTTAAAGTTATTGTAAAAAAATTGTTAATTGTTTACATTTAAAGAAAGATTTAAATTTCAATGGAATTTATGCGAATCAAATGTAACCATTTGATTCAGAAAAATTGTCTTGTGTTTTGGTTACAATAAAATTGGATTTATTCTTTGTTTATAGTTATTGTAAAAAATTTAGTAATTGTTTACATTTAAAGAAAGATTTAAATTTCAATAGAATTTATGCGAATCAAATGTAACCATTTGATTCAGAAAAATTGTCTTGTGTTTTGTTTACAATAAAATTGGATTTATTCTTTGTTTAAAGTTATTGTGAAAAAATTATTAATTGTTTACATTTAAGAAAAATTGTAAAATTAGATATAAGAATATGATTATGGAAAAATAAAGTCAGTCTTAATAATAAAACTCAATAGTGAACACTAATTCACTTTAAATAAAATTTGTACATATACATATGTATGTATAACTGTAATAGAATTTATTTACACAATAACTTACCTCAACTTTCATATTTCACTATATTTTACTAAATTTTATCCTTTTAAATGACCGAACCGATTACCGTTTGATTTTTATTATTTCACACTAGTACAACACTATTACGCATTATTTGCTTTTAATTAAAAAAAGACACTAACAAAAAGCCCAACAACAACACACTTGATTTTTTATTTTGCTTTTATTACTAAGAGATTTATTTGCTTCTCTGTAATTTACAACAAAAACGATATGCAAATGCAAGAGCAAAAACAAACTTACTGCATTAAGAGAATTTAATAGAGAACAAAACGAAGATAACAACAAGACACCGTTAAAACGCAATAACAAAACTTAAGAATTTTCATACAAAAACTTAAAATTTACAAAGTAAATTTAGTTTTTTTACTTTTTATTGAAAAAAAAACACACAATTTAACTTTTTAATAACACAATTTTACAGATTTTAATTACATTACACTATTAAGATCAATAGCTCATTATAATTTTTTAAATCAGAACACTTGAACTTTTTTATGTTGCTTTAAAAGACGGACGAAACCATTAAACGACCGATTTTATGAATGATGACATGAAGACTAATTTAAGATTTATGATTAAGAAAGAAAGAGTTACCAGGTGCAGAGCTGCCGTTTTTGGTCATATCTAACCCTAAATGGTAATTTTTAATCTCAATGGGGAGATGTGAATATTTTTTAATATTGGTAACTTTTTTCTAAAATATAAAATACGTATGAATATGTATTTATGCAATTTATGTTTAAAATTTTTAATCTTTTTATTTACATTCGATTCAAAGGAAATTATCAAGACCTTCGAATAATGAGTACTTTGCACTTCGATTTTATTATTAACTATTAACTAGTTTCAAATGAACGGAAGTTTTTTATACGAGTACTTTATCGAAAACAAAAACCCCTTTCAACCAGATATTTTTTTTTAAAGATTTTTGTTAAGAAAAAAAAAATTGTCATATGTGATTTTTATATTAGAAACGGCCATGTTCTGAAATTAAAATCAAAAATTTTTTTTTATTTAAGTGAGCGTAGTTTTTCCTGATTTTAAGAGTTAATAAGATAAGTGGTACTTAAGTAGAAAGTGCATACTATTACGCGGAATCGATGGCTGAAAAAGTACTCAAAAGTAGTTTAAGTGTTTTTAAAAATTTGAATCTAAGTAAAATGTTCTAAATTTACATTATTTCGAGTAGTATATTTTAATATATTGAAATACACATAGGAATTTTAAAGGTTTTTCAAAAATAAATTGATATACCTCTAATCTATAATTTTAGAATTTATTGTAAGCAAATGGCGTGAATTTAAGAAATTTGAAAGTTTACTTTTTAAACCCTGTAAAACGCAAAGCAAAGCCAAAAAAAATTGAAAGCAAAAAAAAAAGTCAAAAATATATTGTAAAGAACGCAACAATTCTACAGAAATTCATTTCAACGCCACAAGATATGCAGCTTTTATAATTTAAAAATTCAATATGAATTAATGTAGAAAGCAACAACAATTTTATAAAATATTCTTGGCTTTGTTATTGCAATACCATTCTTTCAATGTAATTTTTGGCGCTGCGTTTTACACAGTTAGGGCATTAATAGTATTTTTAAGTAAGAACACTATAATCAGATATGCCGAATCATAGATATACTTCATCAAGCATTCTAATGCATAATATTAATTTAGGAAGGTTAAAAATATATCGCAGTTCTCTGAATCAGACACTTAAATAACTATGATAATACAATGGGTATGTAAAATTTGTTTTAATTTATAAAATATGTACATACTTCAAAACAGTGGTCTCTTTAAAATGGGTGATTCAAGTAGAGATACTTTTTTCAATAGCCTTGTTTTAACAGATCACGTGTGAGTCGTGTCATGCTGTCATATTATTTTTGTTTAGTATTGTGTGGCATTTCATAATGGATAGACTTACGCCTGAACAACGTTTAAAAATCGTTCAACTTTATAACGAAAATTCACGTTCTGGGAGGAATGTGTTTCGTGCACTTCGCTCAACTTATGGTCAACATAATCGGCCTACTGAGCGCACTATTCGCAACACCATCACCCATTTTGAGACCCAGCATTCATTATTGGATAATATTCGACCGAACAGACCATGTCCAGCACGCTGTAAAGAAAATATAGCGGCCGTAGCCGAGAGTGTACACGAAGACCGTGGATAGTCGATTCGGCGCCGTTCGCAGCAACTCGGACTGACGTATGGAACGACTTGGCGCATTTTCCGTCGAGATCTTAAATTAAAAGCGTACAAAATACAGCTTGTGCAAAAACTGAAGCCGCTCGACCTTCCCAAGCGACATCGCTTCGCTTTATGGGCTCTTGAAAAGTTCCAAGAAGATCCGACGTTTTCGAGGCAAATTTTGTTTGGCCCATTTCTGACTAAATGGGTATGTAAACATTGCCGCAGTTGGGACGAAGAGCAACCTGAAGAGATTCAAGAACTGCCACTTCATCCAGAAAAAACAACGGTTTGGTGTGGTTTGTGGGCCGGTGGAATCATCGCTCCATATTTATTTAAAAATGATGAATATGAAAAAAGTGTAGAATTGTGTGCGCTGACCTGTCAAAATTTATTAATATAAACATTTTGCAATAGTATAAACTAAGAGCCATCATTATAGATTAAAATTTTTTCTGGCATAAATTCAATCTTGAAATTTACAATATTAATGATTTTGAGCCTTATGTACATACTTATGTATAGGGCAACCAAAAAAAGCACTAAAAAACCAGTTTTAAGCTTGTTTATCCTCAATATTTTTTGAGGACTGGTTTTGAAAATCAGTTTAAAAACCAAAAAAAAAAAAGAAAAGTTAAATTTTTACTTCTTTTTATAAAAATGGAGGACGGGTTTCACTCGATTTAAAAACAATTCGCTGTAAAAAATACACGTTCGGTGGTATTCAGTAAACACAAGAATGATTTATTTTTTCAAAAATGGATCCTTAATCTAGCTTAATATAAGAGAAGTTTTACAAATTTCCCAAGCAGTTTGACAATTAGAAAAAGAAAGAAAGTTACGTTAAATGAACAGTTGGAAAAAAGGGAATTACGTTAAAAATGAAATTTACTAAAAATGACAGTTAAAAGTTAAAATTTAAAATTCAAAAAGCAATAAAAAGATTAGGAAAGAGAAAAAATAAAAAAACGCAAGGAAATGACGAAACACCGTCCCCATTGAAGGACCGACGGTCTTCAATTAATCGGCAACAAAGCCAATTTATGTATCGGCCTTTTGACAACACCGTTTTTAGTCTTCACTTCCGCTACCCTGACTTTGTCGTCTTGGCCGCGAATAACGGCCTGAATGCGACCGGTTAGCCACTGCAGGGGCGGAAGATTGTCTTCGTGGACCACGACGAGCTCGCCGACGTCGAGATCTGGCTCTTCTGTTGCCCACTTCGTTCTGGCTTGGAGGCTGCGGACGTAATCTTTCTCCCAAGATTGCCAGAACATCCGCTTGAGTGTGGAGATAAGCCGCCATCTCTTGCAGTACGTTAGCTTGTCCTGACCGTCTTGACGCGACTCTTGCGGCAGCGCACGTAGGCTCTCGCCTATCAACAGATGGCCTGGAGTGAGTGCTTCGCCGTCGTTGGGATGGGCCTGGAATTCAGCACAGCTTCCACTTCTACTAGCACCGTTTGAAGCTCCTCCGTTGTGAGCAGCACTTTGCCCACGGTTCTGATAAGAAGCCCTTTGGCGGACTTCACTGCTGCTTCCCACAGCCCGCCGAAGTGTGGAGCTCGAGGCGGAATGAAGGTGAAGTTGACCCCCTTGTTGGCAGCGAACGACACCATTTTTTCGGCATGGCTGGACATCGCCTCCTGCAGCTCTCGCAGCTCTCGACTGGCGCCTACGAAATTCGTTGCGTTGTCGCAATAAATTCTCTCTGGGAGACCTCTCCTGCCGACGAACCTTGAAAGACAGAGAATAAAAGAATTTGAAGACAGATCAGTAACTAATTCAATATGTACGGCTTTAGAAGTGAAACACACAAATATCGCTATGTACATTTTTACGGGTGGACGGCCACGTAACTTTAAAGTTATATTCACTGGGCCGCAAAAGTCTACACCACATATTTTAAATGGGCGTAGAGCTCTCACCCTATCAGCGGGCAGATTTCCCATTATTTGACCCATAAGTTTAGGTTTATAACGAAAACAATGCAGACACTTCCGAACCACTTTCGAACATTCCTCTCTGGCGTTTATGAGCCAAATTCTATCTCGGAGGAGAGCTACTAACGCTTTCGCTCCTGCATGACAGTTATTAAAGTGTAGGTGTCGCACATACATATTCACAAAATGTGAATTTTTCGCCATCAAAAGGGGAAATTTAGCATCATATGAGATGGGTGCGTTAAGCAACCGCCCGCCTACCCTAATAAGTGAAAACGAGCGATGTTCGTCTTTAAATTGGTGGACAAATGGATTCAGCCGTTGTAGGTCGGAAGGCAAAACTTGTGATTTACTTAATTTTTTTAATTCATCCGCGTATTCTTGCTTCTGGATAAGTTCAACGAATTTAAGAAACGTCCAATTCATCTCTTTCGCTGTAGGAACTCCTAAATGGCGACACTGGTGTCCTTGAGCAATGTCAAGAAAACGAAAGACATAAGAAAAAACTTGTATCATCTTAGTGTACACTGAGTAATTTTCCATCAACTTCACAATATAGTTGACTTCCTTTTCCTCTACAGCGAAAAACACACAAGATTTCCTTTTTTCCAGTGACTCCTCTTCGGCGGTTAGCCTGAAATGTTCATTAATTGGCCAGGCGTTACTCTCTTTGAGTAGAAAAGTTGGGCCATTGAACCAAATTGAGTCAACTAGCTCATCTACATTACAACCCCTCGAAACTATATCAGCCGGGTTCATCTTAGTAGGAACGTGTCGCCATTCGACTTGGCCTGATAGTTCTTGGATTTCAGAAACTCGATTTGAAACAAAAGTAGCAAGCGTAGAAGAATGCGTCTGAATCCAGTGTAAGGTGATTTCTGAATCAATCCAGAACGTTACTGTTTCGATTTCACATGCAATCATGGATTTAACTTTGGACCACAATTTGCCCAATAAATGGGCTGCGCATAATTCAAGCGATTTTGCAGTCAAAAGTCGGCACGAAGTATCACCTGCAGCTCGACTCCGGACATAAATGCAGCAGCCATATGCTCGCATTGAGGCATCAGAAAATCCGTGAATTTGGCATTTGGTTTTTGAAGTCGTTAAGACATATCTTGGAATCTCAATCACATCAATTTTCAATAAATTGGATTTGAAATTCTCCCAAGAACTGTCAAGGCGCGTGGGGATTGATTCATTCCAATCTAACTTCAGCAGCCAAAGTTCTTGAAGTAAAACTTTAGCTTTTACAACCAAGGGGCACAAAAGTCCGAGAGGATCAAAAAGCCTAGCCGAAACAGATAAAATGTTACGTTTCGTGGCTTTCAGATTCTGAAAAGAATCGTCTAAATGATATTTAAAAACATCACTCTTCGGACGCCAATATGTGCCTAAAGTTTTAGTGAAATCCGGATCTATTTGTACAGGTTTCTCTACTATAGCTGCGTCAGCTCGATTGTAGTGGTTTGAAAACCATTTTGTTAAATTAAAACCTGCGGATTTCAATATCTCAGTAACTTGAGTTCTTATCACGTTAAGCTCCTCAATTGAATCTGCCCCAGTTAGCAGGTCGTCGACATAAAAGTCCTTTCGTACGACCTGAGATCCGATCGGTAACGATTTTGCGAACAATTCGCTCAAATACGTTAGACAACGTATTGCCAAAAATGGAGCCGAAGACGTGCCATAAGTAACTGTATTCAGTCTAAAGATTTCAATATTATCAGACTGCTTTTCACGCCACAAAATCAATTGAAAATTTCTATCGGCCTCATCAATTAAAACTTGACGGTACATTTTTTCAATGTCAGCCGTCATTGCGTATTTATGCAGCCGAAAACGAATCAACGTAGAATACAACTCCTCCTGAACAGTAGGGCCGATCATTAGTAGATCGTTTAGAGAACGTTGCGTAGAGGTTTTACAAGAGGCATCGAAAACCACCCGAAGTTTTGTCGTAGAACTTTGCGGGCGTAATACACACTGATGTGGTATGAAATAATGAGGAAAATCAGGCACTTTATTGTCTGCAATAGACATATGCCCCAGATTAATGTATTCTTTCATGAAAGAATTATACATCTCTTTCGTTTGTGGTTCTTTTGACAGCCGACGTTCCAACGATAGGAATCGCCACTTGGCTGTTTTAAAAGAGAAACCTAACGTTTTTGGATCCGCTTTGAAAGGTAGCGCCACTTCAAATTTACCCGACGGCAATTGTCGAATAGATTTTGTGAAATGTTCCTCACATTGTTGATGTTCTATAGATAGAACATTTGCCTCCTGTTGAATTTCTTCTAATTCCCAAAATTTTTGAACTATTGAACCCAAAGATGATTCGTTTTCATTTAGAGTACTTAAATGGCATGAATTTTTAATTAAATTCTTCGACTCTTTGTATTTGCCCGAAACAATCCAACCCAGAAGCGTTTTCTGAAGAGTTGGAATGTTTGGACTCTTTTTAATTTGACCAACACAAAGCAATTCAAAGAAGATCTCAGCGCCGATCAACATATCAATTTTCTGAGGTTTGAAAAAATATGGATCAGCTAATTCTATGTTACCAGGCAAATTCCAATCAGAAGTTGAAATAACCTGATCTGGTTGGTAAGAAGAAATCGATCGAAGAACCCAATAATCCGAAGAAAATTCGTGGGAGTTCATTCGAGATTTTACCGTGACTTGTAATTTAAATTTGGCGGAAGCATTCGTTTTTCCAATTCCAACTAAACTGAGATTTCGTTCCTCTTTTCGTAGTTGAAGTCGCTGAGCTAGTTCCTCAGTTACAAAATTTATTTGTGAACCGGAGTCCAATAAAGCTCTAGCCAGAATGTACTGACCAGATTTATCTTTGATTTTAACCAAAGCCGTTGCCAATATCACATTGTCTTTAGAAGACGAAAGATGTCTAAATGCCGTCGAAGTTGATGGCTGATTGGGGTCAGAACTAGAACTACTTTGTACTTGTGCATTATTTGCAGCATAAATGTGTAACAAAGTGTTATGTGCGCAACTACAAACTCGACACTTTGACGATTTGCATTTTGTCACTGTATGTCCTTTTTTCAAACAATTAATACAGGCAGGAACGCCTTTTACAAAATCAAATCTCTGCTGCACAGGCATTGCAGAGAAAGACGGACAAGTGTTTACAAAATGTTGTGTCGATTTACAAAATATACATTTTGAGGAAGTTTGTTGTGTTCCCGTTTGAACCGAAAAGGACTTAGCTTTCTTCTTTGAAAATGTATCGCTCTTTTTTGACACGGGGGTATTTTGAGTAGAAGCCTGTGAACGGTGATTCGGTTTGGTATTCGAGGCTTCCTCAGCAGAGATATGCTGGAAACGTTTATTTAATGCGGCCTCACAATCACTCCACAAGGGCAACTTTTGATAGTCAAGTTGCTCCTCCCATTTTGTACGAGTGACAGGATCAACCTTTGACATAACCAGATGAATTATCATGGCGTTAACAATGTCTTTCTCATTACCAATCGACAAAAGTGAGCCGTAAATCGCCGACACCGTGTCAATCATGCTCCTCAAGGCTGAAGAGGAGGCCCGAAAGATCAAACAATTTTCTTATGTTGTCAAAAAAGATCAGACACGGATTATCGTAAACTTTCTTCAAACTTTCTAAAGCCTTGGAATAATTTTGCTCAGTCACTTGGTACGCCTTTACCGTACCAAGCGCTTCATCTGAGAGACATGATATGAGATGATTAAACTTTTCAATATCAGTTAGAGACGTATCGGTATGAACCAAACTATTGAACAAACTGATAAAGTTTTTATAATCCGAGTATTTGCCACTGAATTTAGGCAATTTCATAAGTGGGAGTCTGCTTTTGTGACCCTGAAAGGCAAATGAAGTTTCACTTCACGCTTGGGTTTCTCGGAGTTAAGTAACTCAAAAAAAGACTCTTTGTGTCAATGCACAAATCTTCCACTTCGGCCCGATCACCATTTGTGGGATCCAGAACCTCAATCTCGGACTGAATGTCCATCGCATCATCTATATAACAGTTTAAAATCTCAAGGCGACACTGTAGGTTGTTCTGAGAGAATGAAATAGTTTTCTCTTCAATAGAGGTTTTCATCCTCATTATGTTGGTCATTACTGTGTTCTTTTGTGTATATAAGCCTTCGATTGTGATCGCACCTTTATGTTTTCTTGGAGCCATTTTGCAATAAAGTTTCTCACAAAAATGTAGGTATCACAGAAAGTATATAGGAAACCAATAAGCGATTATAAATTCCTTTAGAAATATTTATTTTCGTAAGGATCTCAAGGAAATTGTATTAATTTTGTCGTTAAGACAATAAAACCGAATTCAAATAATTTCCGAAATCAACTAACGGTTTAAAATCAATTTAAAACAAACGCTTAAGGAAATTTTCTGGAAGGATCTCAAGGAAATTGAAATGATTTTGTCGTTTAGACAAATAAAAACGAATTTTTAATAATTTCCGAGATCAACTTTCGGTTTCGAATCAATTTCAAAAACCACTTTTATAAAAGTACAGAAATTTTTGCTGGTCTCAACTATTTTTTATCACAATTCACACAATTTTATCAAATTGAAAATACAATTCTTTGCCTGTAGTGAAATCTCAAGTATCAACTTCAATTATTGCACTAAAATCACAGATTTTTTGCACAATTTTACCGCAAAATCAAATTTATTTATTTTTCCCGAAAAGTAAAAAAGTTGTTTGCTGGGTTAGCAATTTTAATTTTCCGAAATTTAAATAATTTAATTAAATTTTATAAAAAAATCAACAAAAAATTACACACAAAATATTGCTTTCAAATTTCACTCAAATTGCTTGCTGGGTTGTATGGATGCAAAACAACCAAGAATGCAGCAAAGAAGAACAAGAAACTGTTTTCGAATTTCTTTTAATTTTTTCACTATTTGATATATAATTTTCCATAAAATATATGTTTTATTGTTAATTTATTTACCACAGCCTCTTTATCAATTAATATTACTCGCAAACACCTAATAATTTTCCGTCCGGTTATTATAATTTTACCTCGATCTTCTTTGTAAACAAATTCGGTATCACTGTAAATTATACACAATTATATTATGAATTCAACCGGTATTCACTTTTTCTTTATTTATTTTAATTTCTCAATTTTATTACCAATCGTTTTTATAAATTGTTTTCACTTTTCTCATAAATTTTCAAATTATTTATTTTCCATTTGTTTACATTTGCATTTACCATATGATCGATGGTGTTGCCAAATACGATCAGTACACTCTAAAAAAAACAGTGTTGGTAAACGATATTATTACCAAAAGTAGCGAGTAAAATGGAAATGAAGGAAATAAATAAAGCAAATGTCAAACAATAATGACAAACGCGATTGTGGAATAAATAAGACAAACACGAGAAGAGGTAAAAATTGGAAAATTGTAAATATTTTACAATTTAATAAAATTAAATATTTATTTTTTTTTAAAGGAAATGAACGAGAGATACCGAAAAAAAGAGAGAACGAACGGTAGGTGAAGCGAGGAGGCGTAACTTTTTCAACCTTTTGTGGTTTTTCTTAATTATATTTCAACACTATAAGGAAGTTTGATGTATTTTGATAATAATTAAGTTTTAACAACAAGCACTTTTATTTTTTTGTGTGTTTCACTATTAGGGTGATTTATAAATTTCGGGTGGTTTATAAATTTGAAAATTTGATTAAAAGAACGAATAATTTCAGGTGTGGAATTATAACTTTGCCAAAAATTAAATTTTTTAATTGAAATTTTAATAAAAGTTTTATTAGAAAACAAACGCAAAGTCTCACACTAATTATTGGTTCTTGAATACCTGGTTAGGGTTTTGTTGACATTCGGCACTTTCCTTTTGGCACAAGACGCAATTACACTTCGGCATTTGTGTAGTATGGATTCCTACTCCGATGGCTTCCTTCCTTCAATAGGTATGGGATGTTGATGATGATGATTTTTGTAGTTGTTGTGGTTGTAGCAATTACAGACGCACTATTTTAAAGTTTTTGTTTTTATTAAACGTTTTTGTTACCCCGATGGTTTTATTAACACACACGGTAGAGTCTTGTTATATTTTTCTGAATATACGAGCGCGGTATGTGCGAAAAATTTCACTAATTTTTTAATTTATTTAAAAACACTGTCCCTGCTCGGGCGCCAAAATGTTTATCCTCAATATTTTTTGAGGACTGGTTTTGAAAATCAGTTTAAAAACCAAAAAAAAAAAAGAAAAGTTAAATTTTTACTTCTTTTTATAAAAATGGAGGACGGGTTTCACTCGATTTAAAAACAATTCGCTGTAAAAAATACACGTTCGGTGGTATTCAGTAAACACAAGAATGATTTATTTTTTCAAAAATGGATCCTTAATCTAGCTTAATATAAGAGAAGTTTTACAAATTTCCCAAGCAGTTTGACAATTAGAAAAAGAAAGAAAGTTACGTTAAATGAACAGTTGGAAAAAAGGGAATTACGTTAAAAATGAAATTTACTAAAAATGACAGTTAAAAGTTAAAATTTAAAATTCAAAAAGCAATAAAAAGATTAGGAAAGAGAAAAAATAAAAAAACGCAAGGAAATGACGAAACAAAGCTCTTAAAAAAAGCGTTTAAAAACATGAAAAAAGCTGTTAAAATTAAAAAAAAAGCAATTTAAATGTATTGTTTATTTTATACTTTATTCATTTAATGCGTTGTTACAGTAAATTATAAATTGCTGGGATAAATTTTCGAAAAGGAAACTCTGTCTATTTGGAGTCAACACGTTCTTGTACATAGAAAAAGTTCTTTCTACGTCTACAGATGTTAAGGGAGCATATTTAAAATGTAATATTTGCTCTGAAGAATATTTTATACGATTGGACTCACAATTCCGCTTGCCTCCCAAAATATCCCCAATATCTTTTAGTACCGAAAAACCTTCATTTTTTAATAAAACTGACTTTAATTTTTTATTAGCTTTGTCTCCTATATCCCCTGGAACATCGGATACTTTTCTTACGGTGTCCATAACTATGGAAACTTGGGAAATCAATGAAAGGTTTTTCGTTTCCAATTTTGTTACAACTTCGTGTAAAAAACGAACAATATTTATAAAGAAATGAACAATATTTGGGTCCGCAAATCACTTTCATTCATTAAAGCCTGGCATATACGCACTGCTGAAGAATCTGTAGTTTAAATTTGAAAAAATTTGTACGAAATTATCAAAATATTTGGCATAATAATTTACAGCCATTATCCACGTTCCCCATCGAGTTATCACTGGTTGTGGAGGAAGTGGTATATCTGGTGCTGTTTCTCGTAAAATTTGAACCCTTGCAGGAGATTTAAGGAACGTTTTTTTTGCATTTGCAATAAATGAGTCTACATTTGAGTAGCATTCTCTTATTTGTTAACAAGCTCTGTGAACTCCATGTGCAATACAGGTTACGTGAGTTATATGTGGGTAAAATACAGCAATGGCTTTTGCAGCTTTAACCATATAGGTTGCGGCGTCACTTACAAAAAGAAGAATTTTCTCTTTATCTATGCCAAATTCTTTTATTGAATCATCAAACAAACGTGCTATAGTGGAATGATTAACTTTTTCTAATACAACTGTATTTATTAAAAATCTTTTTTCAGAAATATCTTCTTCCACATGCAGTATACCCACAATAACGTTTGCCACAAACCTGTTAGACGCATCGGTGGTCTCGTCTATAGAGACCCAAATAAAATGTTTTTGTATTTCTTCCTTTATTTTTTTTACTGTCGATTCATAAACTATTTTTGCATATTTGTTTCGAAGTGACGATTCGGATGGGATATGGAATGATGTATAGTTTTGAAGATATTGTAGTATTTTTAAATTTCGAATTTTGTATAGCGGAATATCTGCAGATACAAAGGCTTCACAAAGATCAATACAGAATTTATCGGCGGCTGATGAACTTGTAGAACTTTGTAGAAAAGTTTGTTGTAATTTTTTTTTGGATTCTCTTTCTTTAAGATCTTTGTGCTTTTGTGTATTCAGGTGTTGTTTTATGTTGTAATTTTTATCAACAGATAAAGGTTTTGAGCAAACGTTACACACCAAAGTTGATCCATCAGTTGTTAAATCTGGATACTGTTTGACTAGCTTGCGCAAGCAAACCGATTTGCTTTCCTTGACTTTAGGCATTTTCAAAAAAAAAAAAAAAAAAAAAAAAAAAAAAAAATAAACAACATTTTAACAAAGGTTTTAATAAATTTAAAAATAATGTAGGTATACTTACATCCAAAACGCAGAGGTTATGTAATTTTAAATTTTTTTAAACTAAGACAACTTTAAAACACAATTCACTGAAAATTTTAAAATGTAAATGAAAACTTTGTAGGAAGACTTTAGATTTAAATCAACTTCGGTTTCATTAACCAGACTGACCACTTTATTTTAAATCTTGTCCTTAAATACTATTGTTCTCTTATATAAATTTAAAAATATGATTTTGTACTCATTATTTACTAAAAACGTTACAATATATACAGAGAAATTCTTAATAGCTAAAACTATATTAAAAAATCAAAAAAAAAAACGTTACTATACCAAAAACAGAGAAAAGGGGAACTAACAGACGTTACTTTATACAAAAACTATATTTAAAAAAAAAATAAGACGTTGCAAATCGTGTACGACCTAAAACCATTGAGTATTTGTATGTGTTGTACAGAGAATCGGAAAAAAGTGTGTGTGCTGACTATTTCGTGGCAAGAAAACTATTCATAAAAACCATTTAGGGAGTGAAGTGGGGAACAGAATAGACGCTGTAGTGCAACGTTACAAATAGCGCTGCAAGCTGTCAAAAGTTAAAAACAGCAGTTTCAAAGTAGTGTCAACAGAATACGTAGTTGTAGTAGTCGTTGCAGTTGAGGTTGAAGCGTTCAGTTCGAAATTTTGAACTTTGTTGCGCTACAGACCATTCGACAGCTTCAGCTACTGCTACCACTTTTTTTATTCTGTTCCAGACCTGATCATTTGAACTATGTACTGAGAACTATATGAGAGTATAATAAACGAAATGTGCTTCTGTAATGCTCTGTGACTGAAACGTCGTTACTGAGAGCCTTTGTTTGTAGTGTTGTGTGTTACCGATAGTAAAAAACATTTTCATAAAAACCATTTAGGGGAGTGGTTATTTGAACTATGTACTGAGAACTATAAGTGAGTATAATAAACGAAATGTGCTTTTGCAATGCTCTGTGACTGAAACGTCGTTTTAGTTCTATGAACGTTGAAAAGACGTTACATAGTGAATGCATACATATGTTGCCCATGGTAAAGAACATGACGGAAAATAGATGTTACTAGTCAGATGGAGTAAGCAATAGTGTGGGTCTTGTTAACTATGATGGTAAGAAGACGTTATAAAATGTATATACATGCCAGCTGTGTGTCTTAGGAAAAATACGTTACTGAGAGTATTATTGTATGAAGTGGCTGTGTGGCTGATGAATTTGATCGTTAGAATACAGCTATGAAATTTTCGAGAGAAAAGAACTCAAACAAGCAAATAATAAAATACGTTACTAAAATGACTTAATACTAAAAACTTAAACGCATATAAAATATATATGTAGGTACAACAATATAAAAAGTACGTTACAGTACCGCTAAGACAGAGTAACATAAAAAATAACATACAGAGAAACACAAAATATTACCACACGTTGAACAATTTTTTTAATCAAAGGCTAGATTCAGACCGTGATTTAAAAATCATGTCTTTTTTTTAATTCCTTTTGAAAGTTGCTTCCAAAATCACAACAGATTCAAACGAAGATTTTTTCCCCATGATTTTAGGGTTGATTTTTTTCCCATTATCGGTAATTCTTCTTTACTTGCTTATTTATAAAAACAAACAATTTTAATGCGCTCCATGTTTTGTATTGTAAGGAGATGTTGCCACATTGAAATAAAAAATAAAATGAAGCAACATAACAAAAATACGAATGTGTGCAAAGAAAAATATAAAAAAAGACACAGATATCAGAAAACGTGTTTTTTTCTCGACCCCTCTTGCTTTTCTACACCATTCGCCTACAAACACAAAAAATCATGTCTTAAAAAACATGGAAAAAATCACCGTGTGAACCGCGTGAAAGTTGTTACAGCACAAAAAGATTTGATTTTTTTTAGTACATATAAAAAAGTTGCCACGTCAAAAAATATCGATTTTTTCAAAAAAAAAATTTTTTCTTATGAAAAAAAAGAAAAATGATCTTAGAATGCCAAAATAAGTAAAAAAAAGCCGATATTGCAAAAATAACTAAAAAAAAGCGGATATTGGCAAAATAAGCGAAAAAAAGCACTAACAAATATAGCTTATTTTTTTTGTTTCTTTATGATCGGAATTTGTTTTCAATCAAAACCATTCTATCTTGCAAACCAAAAAATAAGCATTTGCTTTTTTTTGGTTGCCCTACTTATGTATATAAACTATTTATTTTTAAATCAAAAATAAAAAAAAAAAAAAAACAAAAACTATTGTGCATTTGTAAAATTTATGTACACAACTTTGAATTAATTTTATTTTCGTTGTCATATGGATGTGCCACATCGAAAACTTAAAACGGTTGAACGAATGGCAATGTTTAAAATCTTATTTGCAAATAGTGTCGTTAGCCAGGAATTGTTTTCGTAAGTTGGCTATTCGCAAATAAAACTTAAATTCACTGTTTATGCGGAAATTTTATCTTCTTGCAATATATTTATTTGCGAATAAGTGGTGCGTATAAACATATCTAGTATATAACTACCCAGCTAGCCTATGCTGTTTGTAAGACGATTGTGTTCCATATATAACTTCTAAAAGAAGCATCTGATGATGATCTAACGAGTAACAATAACAAAAAATCTGCATTTCTGACATCCTCGTCTTTTATTTTTGGAATGTTTACCATAAAAATTCTAAAACAATCTTTAAATCATTATTTCAAGAGTAGAAAAACAATAATGGTCCACTTTTTTTAACTTTCGTCAAACCATCATCGAATGAACCTTTTGCGACTCTCTGTATTATATAAAAATTACACTGAGCAACCTAAATAAGAGCGTCTTTATAATCCTGAAAATTCTATCGCCAATACAATTGAAATAAAACAACCCGACCTTAGAGTCTGTCAAATTCATAACCCATTCCATGAAGATTTACCTACCGGGTGGTGTTGAATCGTGATCTTAAGGTTTGTTTTGTATAAATTATATAAAAATGAGAAGTTGTGACATGAAAAAGATGCTTGGCGCTCTTTTTTAGGCATTCAGTTATACGGCTGAGCATTTCAAGAGATGTAAGATAATCCCTTCATGAGTTTTATACGATTCTTTACTCACATCTAAAACGATTCCCTTTACGATTATTATAAGCGTCTTTCGCTGTGTTATAGAAGTATCACATAGAAGAATTAGCTTGTGCAACAATTTATTCCGAGCGAGGAATCTTTTACAACTAAAAATGCGATCAAAAACGATTTTTATGAGATTCCCAGCAGACTCTCACACGATTGAAAATTCTAGCTGGTTACTAATAACTTTTTTGTACACAAACATTTCGCATATTGATCATAAATAGGGTATTAACTAAAAATTTTAAAGCATATGAGACGTTTTTAAAAATGGTACAGTACACTACGGTGACAACAACGTTCCGCTTACGAGGCCTTAAGCCTTCTACAATCATATAGTTGTACTAAATTACAACAATTCAGTAACAGATCTTTATTTATGGGGGATTTCATGTCAAGTGACCCAACTTTTGAAATCGATGTCTTCCGATTTGGATGAAATTTGGACCAATGTTAGTCCTATTAGTTAGTAGTTTAGACACAAATTTTCAACCAGATCGGTCAAAATGTTTCTGAGTTGGAGGGGGTCAAAATTTGACATTTTGGCCAAACAGGTGTTCTTTCTCATCCATGTAACTTATTTTCTATTGGTGTTATCAAAATTTGTCCCTAACAAATTAGACAGCTATTTCTTCAATCTTTCTTTTGTTATTTTTTAAATTTTTTTTAAATTTAAAACTTTATTATCAAAAATTATTTTTGGGAATGAAATATTTTATTAATTAATTCATTTATTAATGATGTGCTAATAATCCCAATTTTTTTTTAAATGAAAACACTGAAATTTATTGTTGTGGGAAAGCTAGTTCCTATGCGCATTTCGCTGGTTGCTTAGGCCAGCTCGTCAGGAAACTTTTACCAAATACTTTAGAAAAGCTAAAAATATTATACAAGTAAGACCATAAAGTGAATAAACTTTATATTTATTTTTTTTAGCGGATACTTTTTTTTGCTCAAAAGAAAGCTTAGGTTTTTTCCTTTAAGGTAGTTGTGGTCGCGTTTTGGGCCTCGAGTGGTTTATGTACAAAAAAAAAATTATTTCTAAGCCAAGACGAGAATTTTTAAACTTTTAGCATATGCACTATTTTGAATTTTTTCCTAACTAACCTTGGACTAACCTTGTACTAAGTTGGTTGACATGAAATACCCCTTATATAAATTTTTGTTACTGCCACCATTTAATGTCAATGTTAAAGTGCTTTTACAAATAAAAAAACATAAACATTTTTCAGGTTAAATTCAACAAGTTGTTTGCAATTACGAACATGTTTCGTTAACTTTTACTAGAATTGTAATACGTTTCAATTAACAAGTGGTATAAAAGCATGGCATTGAGCGGTGCCATCGATTGTTACCGCAGCATCAAATCTGCTCTTCAGTCTTTTGAATGATCCTCTTTGCTACTAAAAACTATTTCAGTTTCTTTATAATAATTCTTTGCCCAATGGAATAAGCAGTCGCATCTAAAATGCGATCTTGATGAGAGCACTGGAGGCTATACTTCGCTGCAATTCTTTTGAGGTTTGCTCCAATAACACCACATGCTTTTGATTATTTTTGCACAACTCCATGTTGATGGAGCAAGCGTAAAGAGTTGAACTCTTTCAGCTCTACTCTGTGACGTTTTGTATTTCTCTTTTATTTGTTCAAGAACTTCTTCTGCATCCTTATGATATTTATTTTGACATGCATTCTTTGAACGTAAACCTTCTACTAAAAAACGGAATAACTATCATCATCAACAGTTCTGTCATCATTCTCAGAACTACCTTTGTCTTCATCTGGAATAACTTCAACGCAAGGCTCATTACTATTTAAATCCTTTAATTCGTTCAAATTAACGACATCTTTCCTGCATGATCCACAAATTTGTAACCGTTTTGACAGCGTACAGAATAAATAAGCCGTCGAAAATATTTCGCATACTGATGAACTGTGAATTTTTTTGTTAAAGGGATTAACACAAAAAGAAGCTTGGCCTTTAAGGAGCTGTAGACATTGTACAGATTAATTATGTTTCTAAAAAACTGATTTACGAATGTCTTCAGAATGACAATAAATAGTTTTTTAAGATCATATAGGGGTAAGGTAACACGAACACTTACAATTCGGACCGATATAAATAATATTAGTATGAACTAAAAGCAAATTTTATCAGGGGTATTCTGGAAATCAAAAACGTTAATCGCAAGAATTTTAAAAGTAATTTTTTAAATTAAAAATTTTTTAAAAGGAACTTTCAAGTTCTCGTGTTTTACGTTTTAGATTTCCAGCACAACCCTGTATATATTTGAGATAATGGAAAAATCGTTACCCTATTTGATAAACACCAAATTATCAGACTTAATCAGGCGAAATTAACCCAAATTTCGATACTTTTATCAGGCTTAAGTTCATTGAATTTAATTTTCATTAAATTATTTTTATGAAGAAAGGAATTTTACGACATGAAATGATTTAAAATTGATTGATAATTTTTCATTCTTGACTGAGCTGGGAATTGAACCCAGGTTTTCACGGACAGGTTGCCCTGACTGGTTTCGATTGTAACCACACAATCTCTTCAGAAGGGTTTGCCGTTTTACACTCACCTCCATTGACGACGGATGACGTCCGTGAGTGTAAATCGGCAAGTCAAAAATAAAATATTATCAATAAATTTTAATTAATTTCATGCTGTAAAATTCCTTTCTTCATAAAACTAATTTAATGAAAATTAAATTCAATGAACTTTAGCCGGATTAAAATATCGAAATAACAATAAATTTAATCATTTTATCATATAAATGATTGAGACAAAAAATTTAAGTAACTTCGTAATCGGTGGAGTCCAACAAAGCAAAAATTTCTATATAAGAATACCAACTTCTTTTTGTCCTTAACCTTCATATTCCCGAGAAATTAATTAAAGTAAAAGCTTTCAAATATTAAAATTCCTACACAGAAAAAAATTTTTTATTAATTAAAAAAATGGATTAAAAAGTATTTAAATTTAATAAGTGTGATAATTGAATCATGTAGCTTTTTAGTTGAAAGAAAATTAAAAATATAATTTTGATTTAATAAATATTTAAGTTGTTTTAAAATAAATTTTTAATTCAAATATTAATTAAGTATCAAAAAATATTAATTAATTTTTTCGTTTAAATTACAATAATTTAAACTTGTAGAATTGTTGTTGGGAAATATCAATATTTAATTGAATAAATTAACACATTGTTTAAAATGGCAAAGTTTTTTGATAATTCTTTTAATTAAAATTAAAAATAGCATTTATTGAAACAAAATATTCATAATTTTACAATTTTTAGTAATCAATATAATAATTTTGGTAATAGGAGCAAAATCAACAACTTGATTAAAGACAATTTTTAATTTTTACTGTGTACGCCCTACTTAATAAATACCTATTTGTCTGTTAGAATAACTAGACCCTTTTGAATGTTAAATAGTTGCTTAAATTACTTTAGTCTCATCTTTCTCAACTGTAACTTGAATTATTTCTTTTTTATTTGTCCGACTGTCTGGTAGTCTATGCTTTCTACAATGATAACACTTTCAGCTGTTCACAGACACTGATTACTTTAACACCCTTCAAACTCTTTTTGTCTAATGGCTCAATAACAACAGCCATTAAGTTTCACATCCTTTAAATAAAAACAAAAAATCCTTAACAAAGAAATAAAATATAAATAAAACAAAATGAAAAGTAACTTCCGAAATTAAATAAAAATAAATCAAGAACAACAACACAGTCACCAAAAACAAGAAGAGTCATAAAGTACAAATACATGAAATACTAAATACAATATTTATTTACAATAGTGGTTAGTGTAAAAAATACTTGTACTAGACAATGAAATATAAAATAAGAATTATATCTTTTGTCCACTCCATGTACAAGATAAAATGATATTAAATTGAAAAGCAGAAAACAACGTAAAATGTGGGGATGATGTTGTCTTTTACTCGAAAGTAAAAATAAGATTTTATGATACGAGTATTTGTACTCCAGAAAAGATGCATCACAAGAACATGAAACATTACTATAAAGTAGTATTTAAGTTACATTATATTTTAGCAGTAGACAGTTGGATGGGTGAATAAGTGACTGGATAATCACGTAGATAAGAACTTTTAAGGATAGTGGTATAGTGGGTTAGGGATAAATGTTTTTTTGGGTAAACTACAGAAAAAAGTAAAGATCAGTTATACCGAATTGGAAATAAGGAATTATTGTAGAATTTAATCGAAGAACAAAACCCACATATGATCTTGAAAAGTTCTTTTGAATTCAAGACCCAAGTTTGGATATATCTTAAGAGTTTTAAACAACCCAAAACGGCAAACCCCACTGAAGAGATTGTGTGGTTACAATCGAAACTAGTCTGGGCAACCTGTCCGTGAAAGCCTGGGTTCAAATCTCAGCGCAGTCAAGAATGAAAAATTATCAATACAATTTTAATTGATTTCATGTTGTACAATTCCTGTCTTCATAAAAATAATTTAATGAAAATTAAATTCAATGAACTTAAGCCTAATTAAAAATATCTAAATTTGGATTAAAAACCATTAACAGTTCAATAAAATTAACCACAATACTAATTATTAGCCCAAATAAGATTAATGTTTCCTAGAATCAATTGATTGAAAAACAAGTGAGGATGTCACGTTTTAAAATGCTCAACACTATTAGTGCAAAAAAAATACAGCAAATTACACTATGCCACAAAAAAAATTAACAGTAAAAATGAGATATTTTCGAGATATTCGCAAAAATCGCGTTTTTCTACAGTTGTTTAAGCTATTTCGAGAAATCTCGAGAGCTATCCAGTTACTATCGCAATCCAAGTTATATGGAATCACAGTGAATTCTCGGTAATGTAAACTTCCAATACAGCGAACTATCCAGTAATGTGAACACATATTTTTTTTTATATTAACGCGCTTGTTCACTATGGCTTTTGTTAATTTTCTAATTTCGAGAATCCCCTAATTGAATATAATATTAAAACAATACCTGCATACATACTTTGACTTTTGTTAATGAAGGTCAGTTGTCTTTTGTAACGTATATAAATCACTTGAACTAAATATTTTTTAGATCATACCTGTATATTAAGAAAGATTCCTAAGAATAGCCGAAAGTTTTTATCTAACCATCAATGAACAATATGAAAATCTACCATTTGAGAAAAGCTTTCAGCGCAACTTCAGCTGGTAGATCATTGTAAATTGAAACTAAGAGCAAAGATAGATGAACTCGGCTTATCAAATGATCAGCTTTTGGAAGAAAACGTGGTCGATCTTTTTTAGACATTGCTCCCACAGGTACTTATTTTAACATTGCGGATGTATAAAATATATTTAAAAAAATTTCTTAACATAGGAGGTATGATCTGAGACAAACATTCAGGAATAAAATAATCACCCATGTGAAGATATAATGCTATTTAATAAAAATGACTTGACGAAATATCCGATGATGATGATGAATATGTCATTGAAGATACCCAAAACAAAATAAAACCAAAGGAAGCTGCACTGCAGTGAGCTGATTCTGAATATAAAAGACAAATATAAAAGTTCTGAAGAAATTAAGGGATGCAGCTATCAATAAGTTCTTAGAACAAAACAAAAAAAAAAATAAAAACATGATAACTGATTATTTCCTTACCTAAACTTACTGTATTGATAATATTTGTACAATGAGTTGAAGAACTTTATTTAATTTTTTTTTTTAATAAATATTTGAGATAAAAAGAGAATTTGAAATAAAAATTCGTTAAGTTTGCAATAAATTATATGTTATGTTACAAATACCAAGAATTTTCAAAGTTTCTAGAATTTTTAAGCAAAAAAAAAAAACAATCGAAAATGTGAACGAATGCGAAAATGGGACATCTCTTGGTTTTTATTAGTTCACATTATCGCGAGTTAACTGTACTGTCAAAAAGTAGTACGTGAGTTTTTTAGAAAACAACAGAAGCCATAAAGACAGTCAACTTATTCCAAATATGATTGAAGACTTTAATGCCAAAAGTATATATCAAATATATAAAATTAATCAGTATTATTTGAAGTCTAAATGGGTTTCTTATAATTTCAGGAGCACACATGTCATTAAAAATACATTTCCTTTAACACTTTTAATACTCATTTCATTGTGACGAATAAGATGAATGATTTACTGAGGTCTTGCTGTAATGGAAAAGCGTTATCGGCGCTTACTACTGCTGGATGCAATTTCGTGAAACGTCATCATATTAAATTTTCGACCAAAAATAGAATTACATTTGTAAACAAATTAAATTCTCTTTTAACACTTAATCCTAATCCGATCAACACATCCAAGAAAAAAAAAAATTTTTTTTTTACTAATTATATCGCTACTTTTTTTTTTTTTTTTTGGACGATGAAAACCATATTTGTGACAAATATGTTCTGGTTGAAAAATTAAAAAAAAAAAACAATTTATTTCTTGCCATAATGGAAGGTCTGAACATGTGGAATTTTAAAAACAGAAAAAGATCATCTTTTTCAATTTAAGTGCAACTGTGAATTTTTATCCGATAAACACATTGGGAATATGGGCTGAAAGAGAAAAAATATGTTTACCTTTGGAATAGTGTAAAATTTGCCTAACTCAAAAAATGATTTCTCAAGATTTTTGAAAATAACATTTTAAGCCGCAAAAAACTCGAAAAAGCCTCGCAAGAAACATAAATGAACGCCATATTTGTGTTCAGCAGCCCCAATTTATCTAAATTTTGATGTTATGGCAAAAAGTTGAAAATTTGTGAACCAGTGTTCTGAAACAGAAAGAAAATATTTAGTTTAAAATACAGTCATAGTGATATATAAATTTAAACAAATTAAATCTTTAAACCAGCTACAAAATAAGCATAATTTTGATACTTTATAATAAAGGGCGTCTCTGTGTCAAGTCCACTATGCTGGTAAAAAGTTTTTTTTCAATAAATTTGCTAGTTGTTTATTAAACAGCTTTTAAATTATTTACTCAAACTTATTTGTATTTAAAAGTATTTCCACATTCGCAAGAACTAGTTAATAAGTAGTTAATTATTGTAAATAGCGTCCGCTGTTTTGCTTTATTCGAAAGTTTCATTGGCTATAAAAAAAAAGCTGAAAAGCAGAAAACAGAGTAAAAATAATAAAAAATTCCTATAGAGAAGCGAATTGAGTTTCTAAAGAAATTTATAATGGGTATACCGGCATTAGAACTGGCAAAAAAGCATGAAGTACGTCGAAAAACGGTCTAAAATTAGGTAAAATACGTATGGAAATTTACGAAATGTGGCCAGAACTGGTCGAAAATATATGACAAACAAGATGGAAGATCATTACATTTTTAGAATATTCGCAGAAAAGTTTCTGTAGAGACATAAACCACCATTGGAAAACACGTTGGTAATCTTAAATTCGGGGAAAGTTAAACAGATTTACGTTAGAAAAATAATAGATAAAGGGTGTTTTAATAGATGAATAGAACTTTAAAATGGAATAAAACAAAAAGATGAATTTTTTAAATAGATTTAAAATTTTCTTTTTTCGAAAGATAATCTTCTGGCATTATAATTTAAAGATGCCTTCTGGCGTATGATGGCCACGGCGGGCTCGGACATAGTCTAATCTAGAGGTCTAATTTTTGATGAGTTTTTCCAACATTTGTGGCCGTATATCGGCAATAACGCGGCGAATGTTGTCCTATAAGTGGCCAATCATTTCTGGCTTATTGGCGTAGACTAGCGACTTCATATATTCTCCAAGAAAATAGTCCAGCGGCGTTAAATCGCACGATCTTAAAGGCAAATTCATAGGTCCGAAACGTGAAACTAGGCGGTTACAAATAGTTTTCTTCAAAAATGCAATTGTGTCACGAGCTGTGTGATATGTTGCGCCGTCTTGTTGAAGCCACAGCTCCTGCACATCATGGTTGCTCAATTGATGAACAAATAAGTCATTAATCATGGCTCTATAGCGGTCACCATTGACTGTTACGTTCTGACCTGCATCGTTTTTAAAGCAAAAAGTTTCCTGACGAGCTGGTCAAATCAACCACCGAAATGCGCATAGAAACCAGCTTTCCTTTAACAACAAATTTCAGTGTTTTTTTTATCAAAAATAATAATTGGGAATTTAACACATCATAGAGACATTTTATTAATAATAAATTTTGTATTCCCGAAAACAACTTTTGATGTAGAAAAACTTTTTAATATACATACTTAATATAAAATTACAAAATTGTTTTTGACAACAAATGTAAAAATAAATGTTGGAAAAATAAATTTAAAATGTCAATTAACAAACTTAAAATAAAAACAGGAAACCAGACAAATTTTAAATATATTCAAAATCTAACACCAATTTTAATTTCCTCTTTCGTCAATCTATTTAAATGTATTTAATAAATGTTCTCGATCTGAGCTGTGTCCTCTGAACTACATATTACAAATAATCAAAGACAAATACCTATTTATAATTTTCCCTTCCACCAACCTATTTATTTTTATTCAATAATTGTCTATAAATCTGAGCTAAGCCGTCAGTATCTTTTTTAAAATAAACTTTTCTCAAATGGAACATTATTAATCTGTAACATTTCTAACATATATCTACGTTTCTTAAAACTTTCCGTGTTCAAAATAGATATGTTCTCAAAATAAGGATAATGATTAAAATCCTTACAATGGGTTGATAATGCCGTTCAATGGGCTGAACTATAATTCTTATATTTTTGGTCATCTTTATGTCCTGCTAATCTAGTTTTCAGTTTTGTCTATGTTGTTCCTACATATAGAAAAAATTAAAAAAAATGTTAGCATGCTTTAAATTGTTCACAGTTTTATAACTTGACACATAACTTTTAAACATGCATATAAAAAATCGCAACATTTTAAGCGAGAAAATTTTGTTTGCGTACTTAAGCTGACTGGCAGCCAACGATCGTATTTGCACTTGCAGCCTCCCAAAATATTAGTCGGTTTAGTCACCGTCAACAGCCGGTGTTGTTTGTGTTTCTATATTTTTACAATTAAATTTTTGTATTTGTATACATAGATTTTATTTACTACATAAACAAATCGAATTAAATAAAATTTTTTTTATTTAAGCAAACATGTAAACGTGTGCGAACCAATCCTGCCAATTGTTGTTTTTTGCTTGTTCTTGGTATTCTGCCATCAAATATGTATGTATATGTAATTGCTTTTTTCTTGTCAACTAACTCAAATTTGAAACAGCACACTCAATTATGAAGGGTTGCTCACAGTAGTCATATATATTCGTGTTATTATTTTAATGCAAGCCAGCAGTGCTGGCACAACTTATAACATTTTGACAACAAAAAATTCTCATACAATTTTTGATAGTTCATTTGCGTGGGCGTAAAAATGCACAGATTGCAAGACTTTTAAGCGATATCATGAAATCCTTAAATGTTAATTTAGAACATTCATTCTTGTTCAGTCCTGTTCTGAAAACGATTCTGAGTGATATTATGCACTTTCTACTTTATCTTTACATCAATTAAAATCAGGAAAAAAATACGCCCATTAAAAAAATTAATGGAAAAATCTCCATCGATTAAAACTTTATTTGATTTCAATTTCAGAACATGGCCGTTTCTAATATAAAAATCTCATATGGCAATTTTTTGCATACCAGAAATCTTAAAAAAAATATCTTGTAGGGATTATTTTGATTATTCGGAACAATAAATGAGAACATCGTAGTGCAAAGTACACATTATTCAAAGTCCTAAATAATTTCCTTCGAATCAAAATACGCGATAACCCCCCATGTAAATACAAACGTTAACATTCAAAAAACGTAAATTGCAAGTGTATAGGTATTTTATAATTTATAAAAAAAGTAACCAAAATGAAAAAAACATTCACATCTCCACATTGAGAAAAAAATTACCAATTTTGGTAAGAAATAACCAAAAACGGCAGCTCTTCAAGCCACAAATATACTTCGCGACCGGTCGTACAACATGTCCTTTTACTAAGTTGTGTGTTTTCCGCACAAACTATACAACACCGAAAACAACAACTTAATTTAAAAAAAAAGATTTTGAGTGCTGATGACATTGTGTGTATTCGTTTATTCGTTTATTAAGTCCGATACTATTTTGCATTATATCTTAATGATCTTGTCGATGAACTCCCTGGAGGAGTGAATGTTGCTGGTACAATTGTGAAAATCCTTCTCTACGCCGATGATATTGTTATTTTGTCTGAATCGCCAACTGAGCTACAAACCATGGTTTACAATTACTGTTTAATGTGGAGCTTAACAGTTAACTTAAATAAATCCAAAGTTATAGTATTTCGGTCTGGAGCAAGAATTTCAAGTCTTTTAAATTGGCATTTTGGTGATGAAAACATCGAAATTGTTAACAGTTACAAATACCTTGGCGTAGATATTACATATAATCTATCGTTTAAGAAATATTTAAAAAATAAATTAGCTTCATCAAAAATGGCAATCAACACAACGTGGTCAAAATATATCAATCACCCACAAATCTCAAAAAGCAATAAACTGAAAATTTTTCATGCCGCTTCTCGTTCAATAATGTTTTATGCTGCACAAGTTTGGGGTTACTCAAAATTTGAAGAAGTAGAAAAGCTGCTCCGTTTTTTATCAAAAAAATGTTATATTTACCATCTACGACACCTAATTATATGATTTACTTAGAAACTGGTTTAAACTCTTTATACCTCTCAACTTTAAAACTGCACTTTTGCTACATAAATAAAGTTTTAAATATGAATCAAAATAGGTTACCACGCATTCTAGCAGAAGCAATAATAACACGAAACGTCTACTGGGCAGATGAATGGACCAGTCTTTGTCAACGTCTTCAGTTTACTCCTGCTAATACCAATTTACCACTCTGCAAACATTGGAAAACAATAGTAAAATTACTAGAAATAAAAGAACGTGAAGAAAATGTATTAAACGCAACAAATTCCCAACACCATGACCTTTACTGCCAACTGAACCATAATGTTACACCTCTGCTGGCGTCAAACTTTTCATCCCGCATTACCAGCATAATAATTAGAGCCAGAGGTGGCTTACTTGAATTAAATGCCCAGATCCTTTAGTAATATCCCAATAGACAAGTGCTCTATCTGCAACTTAGAGGAATCTGAAAATACGTACCACTTTATTGGTGTTTGTCCAATCTATAAAGAACTAAGGTTAATATTTTTCGGAAAATATCAACTTAGTGTTATTGAGGTACTAAATATCTTAAATGGATCAAACTTTCTCTCCTTATACAAATACATAGAATCATCTTCAAAATATCGTAAATTAATAATGAATGAATTCAATTTCTAGTCTTCCTTTTATGTACAAAAATATTTTTAGCATGAATTGATAAATTTGTATAAACTTTTTTGTAAATGAAATTAAAAGAAATTAATAATCTTAAATTAAAATAATATCTAGTATTATGCCAATCTGGCTCACAACATTCATGTTATGCCAAATATAGATACCACAATTTTGTAAATTAATGAATATGTAAATATGTATATACAATTTGAATATCTATTAATAAATAATAAATAATAATAAATATTCGTTTATCAATTCATTGCAGCTTTAGTTTCTAACATTTTTATATTCATAATTTTCATTTTTACAGTCCCAGAGTTCTGGCAAACTTTTCTAAAATTAAAAAAATCACACATTTCTACTCTATTTTAAGCACAAATTTGCAACGAAAATACAAACACAATGAAAAAGTTGTACAACATACTCCTAATTTTTACAACCAATATATACAACTTAACAAAAAAATCAAATATTTTTAATCTTTCGTACAGCAGAGACACAAATTCATACAACGAACAAAGTGTGGGGTCAACCTCATACACAACTTCCTCATGTTGTCCCAACGGTCGCAGAGTGTATGACTTGTATAAGACATATGTCTTTATGACTACCTTGTGAATCCCCTAATTATGCAGTTGCCGCTATTGCGACTAATGACTTATGTCTGTATTCATAAAAATATTTTAAATTCAAAAAAAGTACAAAACGAATTTTTTATGAAAATTTTCTATAATAAACGCTTGTTAAATTTAAAAATCTTTTAGGGACATGAGGGTTATTCTGGAAGGAATTTAATTAAATTTTATTTATGGAAAACAAACCGTGCCCCATATAGTGAGATTATATGTTTTATAGATAGAGAAATAGATTTGCCCTACTTTCATAGCTAAACTTCTTCTTTGTCTTGAACGGTGATGCCAACTTTGCACTACTAAAACTGGCTAAACAAATTTTTATTAAAAAAAACGAATCAATATTAAAAAAAACATACAGAATGTGTTTGCTTTACTAAAATTGCTTATTATAGATTAGTTTGTTTCAATTAATACATTTCAAAGGGTACTTTACACTTTCACACAAGTCTGACGTATTTTGAGAAAAATACAGCCCCTGTCATGATAAATTGTTATTTTTTCTGAAAATGTTCAAACAACAATTAGATCAGGGAAGCATTTTCGTCAAAAACTTTAGACTTGAACGGCCTTAAGTAACAATAAACTAACCATACGAAAAATCTTTAAATGACAAAAAGCTTAAATTATCGATAAAATTGATTTTTTTTTATTGTAAAAGTCATTTGTATTAAGCCATTAAGAATAATTTAACGTAACAGCACAACAAATGCCGCAGTTACAGCATTTTTTTCTAAAAATTTAAAAAACATGAAGAAATTTTGGCTAAATAAAAATGCCTTTACAAATGGCTAATGCCTAATTTAATTTTTCATGGCTAAACGAGATACAAATTGGCTAAATATAGCCACTAAATGGCTAAATTGGCAACACTGGTCTTGAATAATATTTCTGCAAATATTTTCTCATCTCTTTTAGTACTCCTTAGCGAGCTCAACCGTGCCAACAACTAAGAGATGGATGATCCTCATATCATGGCGTTTAAGCGCAATTTTTTGGTTTTGATGGTAGAAAATAAATTTTGCCAATCGCTAACCTTCTTATGATCTTCACGAAATTTTACAGTTACGGGTTTACGCGTACTAAACGGTTTTCGAGAGTAAGGATTATATGGGGCATATGGTAAATTATGGACCGATTTTCACGAAATTTAGTTCACGATTTTTAGTTATATAAAACTGTGACAGAAGAAATCTTATTAAAATACCATTATTCGTTACGGGTTTAGGCGTACTAAAGTATTTTTCTAGGGTTTGCTTTATGTGGGGCCAATGGTAAATTAGAGTGCAATTTCCAGTCATATTAAACTGAGACAGACCAAAGTTTGTTACTAAAGCATTATTCGTTACGGTTTTAGGAGTACTAAAGTGTTTGCGTGAGTGGGCTTTGTATGGGGTCTATGGACCATTATGGGCCGACCTTTTCGAAATTTTGCGGTCATATAAAACGAATTTGTGCAAAATCTCATAAGGATATGTGCATTCCCCTACTATTTATGCTAGTTTTTGTAACACAATTATCAACTTTTTAGGGTGGTTGTTCCACATTTTGATTCATAACTCTTATCGTATTGAACTAATAGAACAAATTGACACCAGTATTGTTCTTTCTTTTGAGTCGTTCGAAAGTGAGCGTGATTTCAATAGACAGAGAGACAGAAGGACATGGATAAATCAATTTAGAATTACTCAAGGACCCGGTTATATATACTTTATGGTATATGAATATTAAAAAAGTTTCACACGGAATGAGAAACTTCTTCACAACTAAGTAGTTGCGGTGGAGGGTATAAATTATTAAAGCCATTTCAAAAACCTCGTAGGCACTATACAAAATGACATTTGCATGCAAAATAGAATGGATTTTATATTTAAACTTGAAAATATTAAAGTCTCACCCACCAATTTGTTTGTTTTGGCTCCCCTACAAAAACGGTTTTGGCCCGAAATTAAATTTTGGTTGCGTTTACCGCGTGTCCAGAGGGGTTATTTTTTAAAACGTACTCCTACTGTTTTTATATAACCAACATTTCTTTTAAAGGATTCAACGCTCTATCTCTGCTGCTAATAGAAGCTCCCATACAAACCGTAAAATGTATGGAAAAAACATGACATTGGTCAGATATGAGTTAATTTTTCGCAAACGAAATTTTTTACGATGCGATGCACAAAACATATTTTTTTTTTTAGTTAAGAGCATGATCTTGGAGATATATAAACTGGAGTATCTGATTTAATTTTAAAGCAAAAATAATAAAATTAAAAGTAAATTTAAAATTTAATCTAACGAAAAATCGCGCCAACAGTAAGTGGCAAATTTGGCACTTTGCAAAACGCAAGTGCAAATTTGTCATCCATTTCTGAATTCAAGTCAATTTTTTAAACGAACTGGCTCTAAAAAAAAATATTAATTAATGTCAAGGAGAAACATCATTCCAAATAGATATTTGAAAAAAAAGCTTATTTACTTTTAGTAAGCAACTCCACTCACAGAAAAATGCATATTCATATTGATGATGTCCTAACATTAGAATTGTGATATCAATGTTATTACAAATGGCATCAATGAGGCAAAAAGTGGCATCAATCGAATGATGAACGTCATCATAAAATTTTTTCATATTTTATGCGTGATCTATGATATGACTATAGTGACATCAATTCGATGCCGCATTTTGTATATTATATTTTTTTAAATTATGTAGTTAAATACATCAAATTTTCAAAGTAAAATGATAACGAAAACCATATCAGGTATGCTGCTGATGTCTTATAATTGAGAGTTCTTCTGTTGCCAAAAGGCGAAATACAATAAAAGTGAAATAAACAAGTGTAACGGGTAAGTAAATAATAGTCACTTCGACTTAAGTCAATCCCAATGACAGTTTGTAATTAATTTGAGCCTAATGAGTCCTTTCTTCGATGTTACTGAGTCATCGCACTGATGACAAGCTTCAATAAATTGACTCCGATTCGTCGTTTCTTTGATGCCGCTTCGTCATCCCATTGATGACATCATTTAAATTTTTTAACCTAATGACAATTTGGCCAAGAGATGTTAGGGGTATCATCACAATGATGTAAAGTGCCATGGGGTCAAAATCAAAGACACTTATCATAGTGATGATGTCGAAATACATCTGCGTTATGACGAGTTTTCTATCAGTGTAGTTATAATTAATATCTCAGTAAACCCTTTCGAGTGCCCACTGTACAGAAGTTTCATGTTTGTTCTGGATTTTCTATTGTTCTGGATTTAGATAATTCAATTATGAGCTAAACAACATAAGGACAAAACCATTAAAGTCCTTTTAAACTCTTTACTTTCATACATACATACATACATACATATATGTATGTATGTACATAGTAAACTTTTTAAAACAATATGAAACCCAAAAATTGTAGCAACTAGAAGAATGACAGTTGCAAAAAATAAAAAAAAGATAGAGAAAAATTGAAAACAATAACGATTGACAAGATTTATTAACAAGAAGTACTAAAGACAAGTAATTCATAGAACAGAAAAATGAGAAAAAATAAGATAAAAATCCTCCATTAGAAAATTTATTATGGCATTTAATACTCAATTCAACTTTTACAACAAATGGAAGGAAAGTAAAGAATGACATGAAAATGATGATGACGATGACGATGCTGATGTCGGTTATGAGTATGAGCATGAAATAAAAAGAAAACTCATTCAATTTTTATTATGAATTTTTTTTCTTTTTTTCATTTTGTTTCCAGCCAACCATACACAAAGACAAAACCACACGATTTCGTGTACTTTCAAAATAAAGTAGAGCTTTGTTTTTTTTCTTTAATGTAACGATTGATTTAAATTTAATAGATTTTGTTTAAAAGAATTTTAAGGCGTGAGTGTGAGTAAATGTTTAATTTGACTCGCTCCTTTTTGAATATAAATTTATTGTTCTGTTTCATCTGTATTTGAGTTGAGGAATTTGAGTTGTGTTAAATTTGACAGCTTGATTGTATTGGTATTTGTGATACTTGATTGTATGTGTGTGAATTTTGAAAAGTGATTTGTGATGCTATTGACAACACTAAAGCTTATTAACGATAGATTTGTTTTTGTTTCCTGACAAAAAGTGTTTGGCTGTGTATATCTGGGAAGTGATTAGTTTTGAATGTCATAAACAGGGCATGTCTAATAGGCACATACAAATTAATAAACTAAACAAGCAGAAAAGCAAAGAAATATGCTCAAAAAACATGAATATGCACACAAACATTTTCTTAAAACAAAGTTTTTGAATTAGTTTTTAGTAAATTTAGGATTAAAAATATGTATAAAAATAAAATTTTTAAATTTAAAATATCAATTAACAAATGTAAGCAACAGGATTTTTCACACATGAAAATATCGGTGTATACATGATACTAAGAAACTTACTAAGTTGTACTCTTTTTTCATGTTTACATCAGCTTTCCTTCTTAAAGAACTTTAAATGAAAAAAGAAAAAAAAAGTTATCAATATAAAAATTTTTTTTTAGCTATTAAGAAAATTCCCCGTAATAAATATAAGTATCAAATGATCGGTTAAGTTCCCAGATTCTATTTGTTAAAATAATAATGTTAAACACATACAATTTACACTAAGCACTATCCAGTTAAAGAAACAGAGAATGCTGACGAAGGCCGCAGCGGACCAGAAAATGCCTTACATTCTGCTGCACAGAAAAAATTATTAAATTTCTCCAATCACAAAATTTATACCAAATTCATAATATCAAGCAAACAATTTGTTAATTTTACACCTATTACCAAAATTATTATATTGATTACTAAAAATTTTAAAATTATGAAAAAAATTTTTCAATAAATTATATTTTTAATTTTAATTAAAAAAGTGATCAAAAAACTTTGCAATTTCACACAATGTGTTAATTTATTTAACTAAATATTGACAATTCCCAACAACAATTCTACATGTTTAAATTATTTTATTTTAAACGAATAAAGTCAATTAAGATTTTTTGTTATTTATGTAATTAAAATTTTAATTGAAAATTTATTTGAAAACAACTAAAATGTTAATTAAATCAAAATTAAATTTTAAGTTTTCTTTCAACTAAAAAAATAATTGATTCAATTATCACATTAATTAAATTTAAATACTTTTTAACCATTTTTTTAATTGATAAAACACTTTTTTCTGTGTGGTATCTAATAGTTGTATACAGTTGTATATTTCTGTACAATTTACTTCATTGCTAACCAAACGATAGCTAAAGTAAGCCTCGTAACAGATATATACAAACACAAATTATGATAGTGCATAAAAATATTTCTGAGAAATAATGAAGGAATAACTATTAAAGTATAAAACTATTAAAGTATAAAAGCTTTATAAATTGAAATTTGTCTTAGAATAAACATTCGAATTAATATGAAAATTTATAATAAAATAATTTGTTTTAAAATATCTTAATAAAAATATTAAAAAGACTCGTTTTATTTGTTATAGAACAATCAAGACAAACAGTTTGGGTACGTTAGTAAATGCATATCAACTACACAGAAAAAAAGTGTTTTATCAATTAAAAAAATGGTTTAAAACGCATTTAAATTTAATTAATGTGATAATTGAATCAATAATTTTTTTGTTGAAAGAAAACTTAAAATTTAATTTTGATTTAATTAACATTTTAGTTGTTTTCAAATAAATTTTCAATTAAAATTTTAATTACATAAATAACAAAATATCTTAATTGACTTTATTCGTTTAAAATAAAATAATTTAAACATGTAGAATTGTTGTTGGGAATTGTCAATATTTAGTTAAATAAATTAACACATTGTGTGAAATTGCAAAGTTTTTTGATCACTTTTTTAATTAAAATTAAAAATATAATTTATTGAAAAATTTTTTTCATAATTTTAAAATTTTTAGTAATCAATATAATAATTTTGGTAATAGGTGTAAAATTAACAAATTGTTTGCTTGATATTATGAATTTGGTATAAATTTTGTGATTGGAGAAAATTAAATTTTTTTTTGTGTATACGAAATATTGTTGCTGATGAATGATCGTTTGTTGCAGTTATAATGCTGCTATTATCAACAATAGCTATGATAAATTTTATTAAGAATATTGAACTTAAAAGTGACAGTTTACTTAAAAATAAGAGGAAAAAGCATTCAAAAATAAAAATAAAAAACGATTTCGTTTATGTCAAAAGTTATTGCATCAGAAAATGAACTGATGCAATAATTACCATAAAAAAACTTTTGACATATGAGAGTGATGAAAAGCTTCTTACAAGTGATGCTTTTACGAACGTGAAACTCTACCAATGCGCACGTGATGCACGACAACTGCGTTTATTAAAAGGGTACATTTTTTAGAAATTAAGATTTCGAATTTTAAACGCCATACGCAGAAAAAAGATATTGTGGTTAAAAAACACTATTATGCAATGCACAGTGTGATATTTCGACAATCTAATTTGCATTTTGTCCACAATTAAAAAAAAATCTTGCACGAATTCAACAATTTGTACACATATGGTGCAGAACATACCAGTGTAATGGGGAAAATTAATATGAAATAAAATAAATCCACGTGATTTTATGAAGCATACGCGTATTACGTGCCCCAATATTAATAAAGGCTATTTTACACTATCACACAAGTCTAACGTATTTCATAACACTTTATGAGATATAAATCTAATTAGTTTTTTTGCGACTGTCAAAAAATTTAATTCAACATTACAGGTTGTATTCACACTATTACACATGAACATCCTTTTGTTAAAATGCAACCCTGATCCAATAAAAATTTTAATGTTTAGAAAATTTTCAAAAATCGAAGAAGTCGTATGGGTTGTCATTTTTTTATTTTTTGTAGTACTTGTGAATTTTATAACAAATTGCATCCACACTATCACATTTTACATATTACTTGAGTTCTTGACATGTATTAACACAAAGTATAAAAGTGTAAACTGGCCTTTAAAAGCAACGTTATGTTGTTTAAATTATATAGTTTCTTCTTTGAAAGGTAAGTAACCAGAGTCGCCAATTAGAGGCCTTTGGCGCTAGATTTAGCGCTTCTTGACTGTCGAAAAGGCACATATTTTTCCCCTTAGGCTTTTTTTATAAAGCGCTAAATTAGCGCATTTCTTTAACATTTTTTAAAATAATAGATACCCAACCTTTTTGTACTTTAATTTGCCTATATTAAATCACGGCACATTAAACCGAAATTTGTTAAATTTTTCAAATACTTTTGTTATATAGTATACCAAAATGTATACTATATAGCTACATACATATTGTCTGGTAGTCATTGGTATTCCGCTTGGCATAAATCAATTCTATGTATCTTTTTAAATCCTTAATCCATTTTTTGATACCTCCAACATTGATACTTAACCCTTTCAGGGTCAAAAATAATTTGTGGTGAGATATAAATTTGAAAATTTGTAATTAAGGTAATATGATGGTGCTGAAGTCAGGAAAAATAATAGTTTTCGTCTCATGTAGCTCCCCTGGTTTTTAGGAAATGCCGAATATATGCAAAATTGATCTTGAAAGGTCCACCAAAGAACCTATAATTTATTTTTGCAATATTTTTTCAAAGTAAATTCTTATCTACGCATGTATCAATACTATCAATCTTTTTAAATAACCCGATCACCGAAATTATAATTTTTTTTTTCCTAAATATACGACAATGCGCAAAAGAAAGTCAATGCCTACTATAATAACAATTTAAAATAGCAAAAGTATCTCCCTCTCAGATAAAACTAAAAAAAAAAAAATATAATTAACTTAACATTTTTATACAGTAAAAGGGCGTAGAAACAGAGTACAAAGTTATGTCGAATATATTCGACAAAAACACTGAAAGGGTTAATACATATAAGTGATATCGAGACCGAAATGTAAAGTAAAAATATGTCTTTTTTTTGTAATTGTTATGCTACACGTTATATTTAAGGAAATTAGATCAAACATACTATTTTGTTTTTTCATATAGAAAACTAAGTTATACTTAAATTTTAAAGAACTCGAGAGTTTTCAAATTTTTTTTAAGAGTTTCTTTGTATTACAAATATTTTTTGATAATATTTTACTTTATATTTGATACTAAATAGTTACTTTGCCTAAATTTTAGCAAAAAACGCTTTGTAAAAACGTTAATGTTTTGGTAACACTGGTCGGAAAAACATAACAAAAAGTCGGGGATAAGAACTTTATTACGTGATTTTAATTGAATTTAGTGTGCTGAATCCAAATATATTCACAGTTTGATTCAATCACATCCAGTTAACATTTTGTTTAATGATTTTCATGATTTAATGGCTTATTTCATTCGTAATACATCTGGATTTCTGATAAATGATAAAAATGTTAAATGTTTGTCCGTCCTTATAATTTTTTTTATGAATTTTTTAAAAAAAAAAAAAAAAACCTTAATTAGTGGCGATAATTTTTAAATTAGGAAAAGTATTATTTGGATGACTCAAAGGAGATTTTATTCCTAATCATTTTGTATATAATCATCATCACACAAATCCTTCTCAAGTCATGATAAAATGCATTAGCATAACCTCCTTATTTTGGGCGAAATAGTAGTCAGGTGCATAAAAAACTATCTTGTAAAATATTATTGTTGCAATTAAAATAAGATGAACTCTAAATAGGCCTGCAACATTGTGCAACTTTTGAATTACATTTCTGAAAAAGCTGTGTTCACTAAACAAATTACAAAAAACCATTACAAAAGTATTAAAACAAAATGGCTGTAAAAAAATTAAATAATATTATATCATTATTTAATATATGGGTTAAAGTATCAACTTTCTTTTTAGAGGTAGTAAAATACTCGACGTTGTCAGAGCAGATCGTATCTTCAATCAAAGTCAAAATTAGGACATTTGGCTTCAGGGTTATAACAATGTGAAAATAATCAGGCAGGCATTTTGAACGGTTTATGTCTACTAAAGACAATTGGCTTCAAAAAGTATTGAAAATATCATCATGGACTCATCACATCCCTCAACCTCAGTACGTGTTCGTGGTAGGCCGCAAAAACATTTGAGTCTTGCAGCTCAAAGTTAAAAGCTCATAGGACGGATTGCAACACTTGTCACCCATATGAATACAGACGTTTGTAGTGGAAACAAAATTTAGAGCGGAAGAAAAAAAATACTCCGCTTCAATTGTCGGAGAGCTATCAACAAAAGGAACTAAGATGAAAATTTGGTAAAAATGTGTTCTAGAAAAGCCACTAACATTTTTACCATCAAGTAACTCTGAATACTTTTCTGAAACTGACTGAACCTCTTATAGTTTTTTGTATTATGTAAATATAATAATAGAGACTCAGTTAGGTGAACGTTGCTGTACCGTATCTGTACTGTATCAATCAGCTGTTGGCTTTTTGGTATATAAAAAGCAATGCTTACCGAAATGTAATGTACCGTAGTTTTTACGTTTTATTCTGTATAAAACCGAATTTCATACCGTTGTTACGTGACATTTGTAAAACAGTGATGGGTTGATTCTATGTTAAATTGAATGCGGGTATTTTCTCTCTTTTGTTTGGTACTTTTTTTTAGTATATCAATGGACTTTCAACAAAACTACTAACAATACAATATATTTCCGTAAATACAAATATACATATGGTTAGATGTACAAAATAAACAAATGCATATGCACATAAAATAGAAATGAGAAATATAAAAAAGCTTTAAATGGTTACAAAATATTGTTTTGTCTATGCACATTTACAAAATAGTACATGTAAATGTGTATGTTTATGCTAAAATATATATTTGTTTATTGTTAATCTATAATATTCGTATAAATATTAGATACTAAACTATTAAAGTTTTTTTACTTACACTAAATACTGTTTTAATACCATAAAAAACACGAGGTGGTTTACCAATATTGACATCATCCTTTATCAAATTGAATATAAACGTAGTTAGTTGACTTTTAACAATGGATGGTGTCAGTTTTGGTATTTTTGTACTGGATTTTTCCATCCGGGTGGTAAGTTTCGAAAAAATTATAGTTTATTTTAATTAAATTGTGGTTAAATTTGCCAAATTTTGTTTGATATTAACCATAATATGGTCATATTTAACCTTAATGTGGTTACATGCAAGCATTAATATTTTTACCCTCTAACTATAGTATGTATGCAACCAAAATTGTTTTTTCGTATACATTCATTCGCTACGATAAAATATCAGCTTGCCAAAATTTATTTATAAAATATTTTTAAATATCTAAACAATGAAATGAAGTCAAGTTTCATTTGATATTTATGCTGATAAAAGTGCATACTGTTTTTGAAGTCATTTTAAAAGGATATCCGATATTATCGTAAAAAACCTTAAACGCTGTTTCATAATAAAAATGAAACCATAAATGGTTAAAAAATTTATTTAAAAATCTGTTGCACAGTGTTTTAGCTAAGAAAGTTGTTTAATTTTCATATTGAAGAAAACTTTTGTTGTACTTTTTAAGCTTTCTCCATTTTTTATTCAAATAAGTAAATACGCCTTTTTCTGAAAATTTTTCTTAAAAAACTTTCCCTAGTCGTAACATAAAATCAAACGCTTTTTGCTTTATTTTTTAAATCTATTTTTAAACATTAAAATCTTTAAAAAATTTCTATGATACATTTCAGACAGTTTTTCTATTTCCTTCTTTCGAAAGTATTTTGGGTTTGACATTTTTGTGTTCTTTGATGTACAGTTGATAGAAATTTTTTTTCACACTAATGATTTTTCTTCTCGCACGCAAATGTTAAAGATAAAAATTCTTTTTATTAGGAATTCTGTTAAATAAAGTAACTAAAAAATTGCATAGAAATAGGACGACTTGAAATTTTTGTACAATTTACACAAGTACACTTTTGACTTAAACAAATCCGCTTACCAAACTTTTTACTTTTTTATTGATGTTATATTTTTTTTTAGAAAATTTTATATGCCAGAAATTTTATTTGAACGACGCGGTCAAAATAATCAAAAATAATGTGGTCGACTTAAAAGAGTGTCAGGTTTCAAAGGCCGAAGTACAATTTTAATTTATATGACAAATATGAACATTTTGCATACCTCGATGTGATTGTACACTCACAATTCTATTACAGTAACGGACTGTATTTTATTTAAGAAGTATTCCGTGCAGTCATTTTAAAATAAATAAACATAGACAATTCCAAGCAAATTTAATTTTTAATGATTCTAAAATTTATTCAAAAACCAAAAAACTAATACGGATTTCCGGTTGCATTTAATATTGTCCGTTGATTGCGTTAAAGCATTCTGTATGTAAAATTAACTGAAATTGTTATATAAAATTAATGAAAATTCACTTAAAAATCATTTGTTTGTTTTGTGTAAAAACAACAACAACACTACAAGAAGAAAAACATACATTATTTTAATGTTTAAAAAGTAAAAATTTCCATTCTGTTAAAATTAAAATTAAATGAAAAGTAAGTTCACCGGTTTTTAACTGAATTTTCATTTACTTAATATTACGTTATCAGTTATTTTTACGTACAGAATATTGTGAGTGCACTAAAAACTAATAGCGAAATTTTCTAAGTTTCCTGCACTCCTGCAGTCAAAGTAGGCTGTTCATTGTGATCGAAATGCGTAATTGCGAATTGGAGGATTTGGCGGAAATGTTCCTTGTGCAATCTATTAAAATCCTGACCTTTAATATTATAATTCGTTGCGGTTTAAGTTTATACTTTTATTCATTTTAAACTTAATTGAACATAATTTAAAAAAAAATATCATGGTTCATTTCGGTTTCGGAAGGGTGCTTTAAATTTGAGGTATTCTAAATTATGGACCGATCATCACAAAACTTGGCAGAGGGATTTCTAGTATTATAAAATATAGTCATAAAATTTGCTAGCGTTTCAAGCGTTCAAAAATAATTTAAGAAATAAGGCTGCACATTGAACCTATAAAAAATATAAACTGATATTTACAAAATCTAGTGATATATCAAGTTCTTAGGTGGGTTGTTCCACATTTGGGTTCATAATTATTTTCCTACAAAGCCAATTGTGCTGGATATTAATCCAAAACTGCTTCAGAAAACTGGAAACTATTTGACAGAGTCTTTTCTTTTCTGCTGAGCCTTTTTAAATGAGAGTGGTTACAGAAAACATGCAGACAGACGGACACAGTTTAATAGACTTATAACTCCTCAAGTACCCACACAGAAAAAATTAAATATTTTCTCAAATCATCAAATTTATTCCAAATTCATAATATCAAGCAAACAATTTGTTGATTTTGCACCTATTACCAAAATGATTATATTGATTACTAAAAATTGTTAAATTGTGAATATTATAAATGCTATTTTTAATTTTAATCTAAAAAATGATCAAAAAATTTTGCCATTTCAAACAATGTGTTAATTTATTTAAATAAATATTGAAAATTCCCAACAACAATTCTACATGTTTAAATTATTTCATTTTATACGAAAAAAATCAATTAATATTTTTTGATATTTTATTAATATTTTAATTAAAAATTTATTTAAAAACAATTTAAATATTAATTAAATAAAAATTAAATTTTTAATTTTCTTTCAACAAAAAAATAATGGATTCAATTATCACATTAATTAAATTTTAATACTTTTTAAAAAAAATATTTTATTGATAAAACACTTTTCTGTGCACAATAATTGTACTTTATGGGATCTTAATGAATATTTAGAAAGTTTCACACGGAATGACAAACTGTATTTACCCTCTTTGGCCAGAAGTGGTGGAGTGTAAAAAAACAGTAAAAACATAACTTCACCTTGACAGTAGGGTAAAAACGTCTACTATGTTTTATAAAGAAAGATTCTATACTTTTGCTCAAAGAAACAAATAATTTTTTTAAAAAATATATATAAGTTTTTTCTAACTCTTATTTTAGAATAACCGAAAGCATTTATACACTTTTGACCACTAATAATTAAAGTAATACCTTAAGTGATACCTTGCGATACTTTTCGTAAGTTTCCCATTATTTTATCATACCCAAAAATTTAAATAGAAATTACAAACGTAACGACAAAACTTCATGCACCTATTGTAGAAATTTCCTTTTAGCTTGTTCTCAAAGGATATGAAAATATTTCCACCAGACCGTTTGAGCCATTCGTTCACACAATAGCTTCTGTGTGTATTTGTAAGCTTTTTTATTTTCGTTCAAATGAACGCGTATGGGAATACAATTTCCTTGTTTAGTTTATTTATTGCCATCATTTCGAACGCCTTTTTCCCCCATTTTGTTACATCTTTTGTCAGCTCAAACATTTACACCTTTACCCCATTTGTAAAAAAAGAAATTTTATTTTTTTGCTCCTTTTTTGAAATCAAAATTTGAACGCAACTTTGTAGCAAAAGTTGCTTAAACAAAAGATATTCTTTAATAAACTTTGAAAGGAAAATAGGAAAAATGCAGTCAAACTTTAAAATTTTGGTGTCATCAACTTAAAGTGAATGTATTTTAATTATAAAATTCTTTAGCTATAAAGGAAGGACAAAATAAATAGAATTTTTTCTCAGATAATTCGTTAAGATATTTAACGAATTTCAATTCATTTTTCCAAAGAATAAATAATGTTAGAAAATTCTTTAAAGAAAGTGAAATGTTTACATCTTGATTTTTTATCTCTTTTTTTTATTTAAGTGTAATATTTTTTTCGTTCTCTTTTATATTAAGTTTTTGTTTTTTAAGAAAGTTGTGCAATTTACATAATAACTTTTTAATTAAAGCCACAAATAGAATTTTTCCTTTGAAAAAGTTTGTTCATATAAAAAAAAGTGTTTTTAATAGTGGTTGCCTTTATTGAGGAGCCGTCAACATTTTTTGTTTTCCTAAAAAGGTGATAAAAATCCATTTACACAAATTCTAAACAAAGTATAAGGCAAATGTTAAAAATATCTAAAGAAGTAAAGTTGGATTCATATTTTTGGCAGCCTATTTTGTCAATTTTTTTCCCTATTATTTGAGGTTTCGTTAGTCATTGAGATCCAGATGAGTATATGATTACCCTACTGTATCCTGGATAAGTATGAATCACATTCGTAAAGCGAACCGATGAATATAATATTAGACGTGCACTTGCAGCGCACCAACTAGGGGAACAGGACTGATTCGAAGCAATGTTTTCCCAACTTCGTCTGGTAGCCCCATATATAAACAGAAGAGACCTGTTTTACAAGGCATTATCAACACCGTCGACTTATACGGGGCGTAAAGTGCCTGATACCATTATTAAGGGTGATTTTTTTAGAATAAAATATGCCACCCTTTAAGAGAAAAGAAAACACAATTAGTTTTCTTTATACAATTTTTTTCTGTAGAAAAGTATCGTAAAATCTTATGATGAAAACAAATTTTTATTCTTATAATTATTTATTGAATTTAAAATAAATTTAGAAGAAATATCAATGAAAAGGACTGGGTTTTTATGCCTTCGCCTTAGAACTTAAACAAATAGGAGGGAAATAAATAACACGAATAATTTTCACAATTAGTAAAATATTGTTTTTATATACATTTTCGTTCATTGTACGTAAGAATGTAGTGATTTCCTTCCATGTTTCGCACAACACCAAACCACTGTTTAAGTATATATAAAGCAAATATATTTTTATCCAGTATACACTAATCTTTTATATTTTATTATATTAAAATAATTTATTTTAAATTTTTTGCACCATTCCTAGAAGACATTTACTATAACTACACCACAATAGTGGGAAGGATATTATGCATTTTTGATGCTGTGCGAACACCTTACAATATTGATTTTGGCCCACCTTCAAGCATACCGATCGACTTTAAGCGACCTGACGATGTCCGTCCCTTCGGCTGGCAGATTGGCGGATGAGCTGGCTGCCCATGTGAACCTTTAGCGAATAGAACAGATCGCAATTTTTGAGATTAGTGAATGAAATTTGTTACAAATTGTTCCAAAGACCAATCCTACTGAAAATGGCGAGGACAGGTCCATAACTTCACACAGCCGCCATACAAATTTCTTTCCAGAATAGAGTCTTTGTGTCCATAAATCATCTTATTATGTTGGTATTTATCAGAGTACCGAAACGCTCGCTCATTCTTCATTCATGAGCGAGCGTGAAAATTTAAAAATTTTTCTGGAAATTCATCCTCATGAGGGTGAGGAAAAAAACTATTTTGATTTTCCTCGCTCATGAGGAGTGAGCAAAAACAAAAAATTCATATGTGATTTTTCAGATATGAAAAATTTGAAAAAATTCACGTTAAAATTCTTCACAAGGAAAAAAAATGCGATTATCCCAACCATTTCCAGCGGGAAAATCAAGTAGTAAAGAGGCCTTATAGAAGGCCTTTTTGCAGACATAAGATCTCCCAGCCGCATTCCAACTTTATTACCAATTAGCAAGGTGTGTCATTGGAGACCAACACCTTGCACTTTTGCATATATGTTAAACTCTTCTGGAAGGGGTTCTAAAAAGATTTAAGAATAAAGCTTTATCCAAGTTTAATTGTTGTGGCTAATAATACGAAGTGAGTAAATTAATAACTAAACTTGCAACACGTTCTAACATAACTACTAATAAAACAATTGCGACAGGCCTTATCATAGAATAGAAAATTTGAATTTGTAAAATATTAAATAAAAACCTTTCTAAAAGACCTTTTCAAAAAAGGCAGAGTGGAATAAGTAAAAGATTACTAAAAATTCAATTGTAAACATTCTTAAAGGCCTAAAAAGTAATTCGCTTGCAATTTTCCCCGCCGGGCAGCACGTTTAGTCTGTGTGTATTTTTTTTGTAAAATTATTTCTTGACTGGTGAACCAAAATGTGTGTGTTGTTTTTCTTTTGAAGGCAAATATTATTGAAATAAAAAAAACTAAGAGAACTGCACATATCGTCAACTTAAATGCAGAATATTGTAACATCAAATTTCATAAGTTTACATGAGAAGCAAAAACCGTTGTAAAATGGAAATTATATGAGATATTAGAATAATATTAAATATTTAGAATTTATTTATTTAGTTATGTGTGTTACGTTATTTTAATTTGTAATTCTCTGAAGCAAAACGACGAATCATCAACGAAAGTATGATAGTATTAAGTTAAACAATCATTTAAAACATTAAGTAATTAAATATTTCTGTTAAGTTACAGGTATAATAGAATATAAAGATAATGTACATGGCTATAAATACAAAACTGCGTTTAAGCAATAAATTTAAATATCGTTAAATGCACATATAAAAATGATAATCACACAATTAATATGCAGCATCATTAGGAATGCGTTGACATGGTGAAATAAGTTTGCTTTTCTGATGCAGTGCAGGAAGTACTGCATTTGAGAACGTAGAGATGTTATATTATTGGAGATATTATTATGACATATTATTTATAGTTTTTTATTTCTAATTAGAAGTGGATTAAACTAAAAAAAAAGTATGTACTTCATTAAATTTAAATTAATTTTAAAAATCCAACTTTTCCATTATAACTAACGTGTATTTTGATGTCCTTATAATGAATTTTCTCAATTGAATTTTTTTTACAATAACCAAGTTTTGTAAAAAATTTGACTCATATACATATATGCATATTTGTCTCCATATAAGGAATTATTTTGAAAAAACTTCTGCAAGAAGTAAATTTTAATTAGTTAATTTCTTAAAAATTTAAATAAGAAGAATCAAAGAGTTTTTCAATTAAAAGTAGTATTGATAGCAGCCCGCGTATTCAGTGAAAGAAAATGTTGTATAAAGAAGCACTTATCCTAAAAAAAATACTATTAGTATTTAATAAAGACGTAAAAGGAGCAACACAAAATTAAGCTAAACAATTTATATTCCAGCACTTGATAAGAAATGCTATAATTCTAAAGATGTAGAAGACAAGTAATTTATTATTTAAAACCAAAGGATTATAACAGTTTTTTTGAGGATATTGATGAAGGACGACTTGGAAGAATGCAATCCTAACAAAAATACCAGATTATATTAAATAAACTTGGTAAAAATATTTCTATTGTATTATAAACTTTCTATATTAATAATGAATATATATTCTGATCCAATAGCAACAGATTCATTATAGGGAAATTCGACTGTATTAACATTTATTAAAAACTATATATGTACATATATAAACTCATAAGGTTGGAAAACGAAATAAATGATGGAAAAATCATATAATAAAAATAATGGCAGTCTTCCAGAAGACAGCAAAAAACTAAGGACCTGCAGATGGTACTATTTATTCTTGGAAATTCAAAGCGTATGGGAGTGCAATGGGTTAAGCTGTGAAATTTCTAACAGTCCAATGTAGAAGAAGCTAATAGTCATACTTAATATAGGTTTTTCAATACATATATATATATTCATATGGATTCGGTTTATATTAATTTTACAGCACTGTTTTTCTTTTTGCTTATGGAATAATGTGCAGTTTGATCACTTACTCCACTAACACGTTCAAAATATGAAACAGAATACCCATTTTTGACGTAAAAAAAGGATTAGTTCGTAAAAATATATCAAATACTCTGCTAATATTTTTTTAATTAAGATTATTCATTATGTTTTTAAAGGTGGAAGTTTAAAATTTTTTTTAAATATTTAACGTGAATCGTAATCAATAAACAGTCTATTTCAAAATTTTCAATGATACATTGCTTTGCATTTTAGCAAACGATATTTATACTGTTGTAAAAAATTCTTTGATGCTTTAAAAAGGGTCGGTCCTTTTCTTAAGCAGACATAAAGGCAAAACTTATTGAAAAAAAAACTCCATGAGCAAGTATAGAAACCTGGGCGCTGTTTCTCAAAACTACAAATTACAAATCTACAAGTAAAATACATTTGAACAAAAAACAAGGTTGTAAAATTGTTGCTTTTTTAACGTAAATGAAGTGATTTTATGGTCCCATGCAGATATATTATAGGGAAGTTTGATTGTACCTGCTGTCACATTTGCTTTTGGGTTAATTCCAAACACAATGCTTTTTTTTCGTCTCAAGCTTTTTATTTCTTTCATGTAAAAGAAAATAAAAAAACAAAAACGGCAAGTAAGCTCTAAAATAATTAGCAACAAACAAAAGTAGTTGTTATTATTGTAAAACTTTCTGCTAAATTGTGCAAATGGTGCTTTAACTGTATATCATGCCTATTACATACAAATATACCTGTCTCCACACATGTTATTCATTAAGCAACATGGAAAAAGAGTTGAAAACAATAGAACAATAATAAAAAATTCAACTGTTTTTCAATGATTGTATTTATTTTTATTGCTTTTTCCTGGTTTTACCTGAAAAATGTTATCAATGTCATTTTGACGTTCTAATTTTACTTTGTCTCTGCGTTTTTTCCGTAATGTCACATTTTTTTTAATTAAGTCATAATCATTACTTGAGCTGTTTCGTTTGCTTTATGTGCATCGCTATTAAAAAGTGCAAGAAGTGATAAATTGATTAAGATAAAAAATAAAATAATAAAATCAATTATTTGGTGTTTTCAAGTGAATTTATAATCGCACGATGGTAAGTACAGCTAAAAATTTCCGTACTGTCACACAGTTATTTAATAAAAAATCGTAAAAAATAAAATAAATAAAAATGTATATTAATATATTACGAAGTTTTGATCACTTTTTCTTGTTTTTATTTTCCGTGAAATAACTTTTTAGAAGAAAAAAACAAAAAAAATATCACAAATTTCTTTACTGTCACTTTTAAGTAAAAAGGTTTTTTTTATTTTAAAAGCTTATTTCTCGAAAATTCTGATTGATTTCAATACTGTAGTTCTTTTGATGTAAAGATAAAAACAAATAGAAAAAAAACCAATCGGGAATCAATTTTTTATGAAATATTCACAGATTCCGATGAATAGAGTTGTTCATGAATTTTTTGTTAATATAATTGGATTACTTTTATTTTTTGTTTCGTTTTTATAAAAAAGAAAAAACAAACAGTAACCAAAAACAAAATAATGAATAAATGTTTAAGTTTTCGTTACACTTGAAATTAAAATTGGATTTTCTTTACTGTCACAAAAAATTCCGTACTGTCACTTTTTATTTTTTCAAGTTTCCAGCAAAATACAACAATTTCTTCCAAATTGTTTGAAGCAAATTTGTTACTTTAAATGTAAGCTGTACAAAAACAAATTTTTGTAAAAAAATTACTTTTTTTTAATTCTTGAATTATAAAAGGAAAAAAAAGTAATTGGAATCTCTTCGAAAAATAACTTTTTGCTATTACTAACCCGTTTTTTTTTAAGAAAAACATCCAAAGCTGGTAAATAATAAGTGAACGAATGCGATAGTAGGCTTTGTTCTAACATTTTTGCATTAATTTCTTAGTTCTGTAAATTTTTGTAAAAAGTGACATTCCGGAAAATATTTCACCAAAATGCAATAAAAAAGCAAAACAAATTTTTTTTAAAGAAACTAAAAGTAATTTCGCAATCTGCACAAATCTTAATGCAAGTAAACAATTTCAGAGAATGAATTCCTCAACCTTAAAAAAAAAAAAAAAAAAAATGCTCATGTACACTACTTTTGGAATTAACCCTTTTACACATAATTTTTAGCAAAACAAGCCTTTTTTACTTTAATTTCAAATATTTGTTATCTACTTAAGAAAAATGTTATCAACGAACAACCGTTTTGGTTGGTAAAACCTAAACTGTATTACAACAACAACACGTATTGAGTACTTGGAATTTTTTTTTTCAATGAGTTTTGCCTTTATGTCTGCTTAAGAAAAAAACGTTCCCTTTTAAAAGCATCAAAGAATTTTTTACAACAGTATAAATATCGTTTGCTAAAATGCAAAGCAATGTATCATTGAAAATTTTGAAATAGCCTGTTTATTGATTACGATTCACGTTAAATATTTAAAAAAAAAATTTAAACTTCCACCTTAAAAAATATCCAAGCTATTAACAAAATCAAAAATGGCTTATCATTAAGTAAATAATATCCTTAAAAAACATAATGAATAATCTTAATTAAAAAAATATTAGCAGAGTATTTGATATAATGATAAAATGGGTTTTCTGTTTCATACTCTGAACGTGTTAGTGGAATAAGTGATAAAACTGCACAATATTTTTCTATAATGAATCTGTTGCTATTGGATCAGAATATATCTTCATTATTAATATAGAAAGTTTATAATACAATAGAAATATTTTTTCCAAGTTTATTTAAAATAATCTGGTATTTTTGTTAGGATTGCATTCTTCCAAGTCGTCCTTCATCAATATCCTCAAAAAGACTGTTATAAAGCCTTTTGTGTTAAATAATAAATTACTTGTCTTCTACATCTTTAGAATAATAGCATTTCTTATCAAGTCCTGAGAAAATTCATTATAAGGACATCAAAATACACGTTAGTTATAATGGAAAAGTTGGATTTTTAAAATTAATTTAAATTTAATGAAGTACTTTTTTTTAGTTTAATCCACTTCTAATTAGAAATAAAAAACTATAAATAATATGTCATAATAATATCTCCAATAATATAACATCTCTACGTTCTCAAATGCAGTACTTCCTGCACTGCATCAGAAAAGCAAACTTATTTCACCATGTCAACGCATTCCTAATGATGCTGCATATTAATTGTGTGATTATCATTTTTATATGTGCATTTAACGATATTTAAATTTATTGCTTAAACGCAGTTTTGTATTTATAGCCATGTACATTATCTTTATATTCTATTATACCTGTAACTTAACAGAAATATTTAATTATTTAATGTTTTAAATGATTGTTTAACATAATACTATCATACTTTCGTTGATGATTCGTCGTTTTGCTTCAAAAAATTACAAATTAAAATAACGTAACACACATAACTAAATAAATAACAGTAAAAATAATATTTTTTTATCAAAAAAAAAACTGGTTATCGCATTTTTATTCTAAATATTTAATATTACTCTAATATCTCATATAATTTCCATTTTACAACGTTTTTTGCTTCTCCTGAAAACTGTGATGTTATCTTATTCTACATTTAAGATGACGATATGTGCAGTTCTTTTAGTTTTTTTTTTTTAAATAATATTTGCCTACAAAAAATTCAACACACACTTTGGCTCGTTGCCGTTAACAAAAACAAAATACACACAAAGACATTTCGTGCTGTGGTCATGCAAACTGTCGAGCAACAACAACATTACTGGTGAGGAGCGTTAAGAAAATTTTTTGTTTCCTCATTTTTCATGACTGAGGAAAGGCAAAAATTTATTTTTCCTCACGCTCATGAATGAATTGGCAAAAAAATTCACAATTCATTCATGGTTGTGAAAAAAATTACACGTTTTAATTTCCTCATTCATGAAAAAATTCATGAATGGTTAAATATGAGCGATCAAATATGATTTTTTCGGAACTCTGGTATTTATGCAGATTAAATTGGATCTATTTCACTGCAATTCAAATCATCTTAACACATTTTATTGGAATCGGTCTATATTTTACCATATCTCCAATACAAATACTACTCCCGAAAATAGCTTTTTATGCTATGGCATTCCTAAAAAATATTGGTATTGTTAAATAATTTGGCGACGATAATTTAAATAATAGCTAATAATTATGATAACATTTTATGCTCCCCTCTCTAAAATCGCTTAAAGATGATAAAATCTCAAAAAGATGAACCCTTTCTTAGTTTCAAGATTATAAGCGATTCATTTGATTTATTTTCATTTTATCTAGATTATTTCGGGCATAAAGAACACTTTTACAATCAAAATATTATGTAGCTAAATTAAAAAGAAAAATCTTTTAAACAACAAAAAATTTAATAAAAAACGGATGAATTTAACATTAATTTTTAAATTTTTATTTTTATAATTTAATAGTTGTTACTTTTAAAAAATATATTTTAATCGACAAAAAAATCAAACTACATAGCAATATATGTACATTAGAGCGACTCAAAAGAAAAGTAGGTGATTTCGTTGCCCCTCTGAAAATATAGATTCCCAAAATATTTTGGTTCTAGCGTTGACAATCTTCAAAGTTCCTTTTTTTAGTTTTTCGATTTTTTTTTTGTACGTTGCTCCAAGACGACATAAATAAAATTTGGAATCATCGAAAAAGTTTTTGAAGCAGCATCCAATTTTATATAAAACTTGACCACTTGCGACCTACTAATTGAGATATTAAACTAAATACATATTTTCGGGTTTTGATACAAATTCTACGTATGTAGAAATAATGTTCTGCTTTTCAAATTGAATCTGTTTTAAAATAATGTTAATTATTTTTTTTTTTGTAATTATTCACATAAAACGCGAAAATCGCGATATATTTTATCATTTTTTTCATACGAGTATATAGGCAATATGGGCATCAAATTTTTCTCATTTTGGCAATAATTATAGCCTGTATGTAGCCCGTTTCTGTAATTCTCGCATCGTAAAATTTTCCGCATGAAACAATATAATTATGACAAAAACAGTGCAACATGAAACAAAAAATGATTTTTCTCACATAAGTGTTTTTGTATCTTTACTTTGGGAGAATTATCTGCCTTTTTAATGATTTTCCAGCAATTATTGGAAGGATGTAAGAAAAAGTGTTTCTGTATCAATATTTTGCTAAAAGTTTCTCACAAGAACTGTCTAAATAAGTCACATTTGAAATTGATGCGAGAAAAATAAAATTTAAAAAAATGGAACACAAATTATGTATGTATGTATGTACACAAGAATGTGTATTATTTTTTTTTATTTGAAGAGAGAATTTTAATGATGAATTTTTTTTAAGCCATTCATGGTTTTCATTTTATGCAGGGCTGCCAGATAAATCTGTGAAAAAATCGTTAATTTCTTAGGGAAAAAATCGTCTGTTTTGTTTAAAAAATCGGACAATTTAAAATTAATTTTTACAAATTTTGTTCGATTTTTATTAAAACATCATCAAAAAAAAAAAAAAAAAAAAAAAAAAAAAAAAAATATTTAAAGTTCATGGGAAAAATACATATTTTATACATACATACATACTTAAGCTTGAGGTCGATTTAAATAAAATTATTTATTTTAATAATTAGTATTGTGGTTATTTTATTGAACTGTTAATGGTTTTTAATCCAAATTTAGATATTTTTAATTAGGCTTAAGTTCATTGAATTTAATTTGCATTAAATTATTTTTATGAAGAAAGGAATTTTTTTACAACATGGAAGATTAATTAAAATTGTTATTGATAATTTTCATTCTTGACTGACCTGGGATTCGAAGCCAGGCTGTCTGGCGTGTGATTCGAACCCAGGCGGCAGGTTACCCTGACATGTTTCGACCTCAACCACTAGGTCTCCTCAGAGGGATTTGCCGTCTTACACTCGCAGCCATCGATGACTGCTGACGTCAGTAGTCAAACATCAATCCTTAAACCAAATTGTATTTTAACCTTTTGGTAGATCGAAATTTGCTTTTTGAATGATTATCCATTTTTAATTGATCTCACATGTTTTCCTTACTTCTGTTTTTTCGTACTTTTGTCAAGAATTCTTCTTGAAGTCCAAAGTACATGTTGTAAAAAAATTCCTTTCTTCATAAAATTATTTATTTTATTTTTTCTTTAATCCGATAACAATTTAAAATTTCAGATTGTTTTTTTTTCCTGAAAAAATCACACAAAGGCGTGACAAAATATCATATTGAACTAAAACTAACACTTTTGGTCAAAAAAAGAAGGCAAAAATTTCCTATAGTGCATTGACTGAAACATGGGGTAATTGTTTAATGTTTTGATCACATAAACAAATGTATTAAATAATCTAAGGAAATAAAAATTAAACAGTTTTCCTTCGAAATTTTGATTTTGCCGAAATATTTTTTAAGCTGCCTTGTTTTTAAAGATATCGTTTTTCTGTGGTGCCTAATTTACAAACATATTAAACTATTTTATTTCGAAGACTGAATAATATCGTCACTAGAAAAAATCAGCAAAACGGCACTTGCCAATTTTGGAACAAAAGCTCGTCAAAATGACGATAAATCGTCAAATCTGGCAGCCCTATTATTATTATATCTATTTCTTTCGTTGACGTTTCGCTTTCATTTGACACTTAATTACTGGAAGTATTCCAGTTAAAACAGAATCTGTTTTGACTGTTCTCGCATTCAAATACAGAAACACTTTTTGCTCACAAATCGAAAAACGATGGAGTATACTCTCTTATTTGTTTAGTATGACATCATTTGATAAGCTTTTAATTTATCCTTCAAGTGCCATTTTCTGATTATAAATTTGATTCTGCTTAAAAGATATTTTCTATTAGATCTATTTTTATTCAATTTTTTGGCTTAACCTGGCTTCCTACAATTAATTAAATAAATCCCTTAAAATACATGTCAAAGCAACAAAATCATGGAAATAATTTTACTCTTCACAGTTGAGGAAGGACTTTTAGCAAGGATATAATATCAAGCTTAGACACAACAAACCTTGTATTTTTTTAAAGGAAAAAAGAAACAATATTAATGATGATGATGAGAATAATAAATTCTAAAATAAAACAGCCCTTTTTGCATATAAACTGCCATTGTATTGTTTTTAAAAAGATTTAAGCTTACAAGCCTCCTAACCTTTTGTTTGATATTACATAGAAACATTTCTTTTTGTTACTATTTCCCTATACAACTATACAGTAAGCAAAGGCAACAAAAAATATATTTATTGTAATAGTTTTTGTTCGCAGGCATTAATAACTTTAATGTCTCAGAGAAAAAAAAAACAAAACCAATTACAATTTACAACAATCCATACACATGTAATGTCTGTATAAATGTATTTAACATGTAAAAAAAATTCACATTTACAAGTCGTACATTGACATAAATTTCCCTTTCAATGATAATGATGTTATCTATGACAATAATGTTGATTATTATTATGTATGTAGTAGATGTCACCGGTATGTTGTTGTGTATTTTGATTTGAACATTCATATTCACTGGTATTTCAAATGGAAAATCTACGTGCATATATTAAAAAGTGTTTTAATACGTATTTATTATCAGTTATACACTTTTCCTTAACACTTGTATATGAGAGCTACAAAATTATATGGATACTTTACAACAGTAATACATTTTTTTATCACTTACTGAAGCATGACATGATAAAAAAAAATGCAAACAAAATTGTATGTACATGTACACTGAAAAAATTTTCTTCTTTCTAAAGTTTAACTGCCGTATTCATAAAAGACTAATTTGGATATGAAATCTATTTTAAGGAAAATTTGTATAAAAATTTTGTTTTAAAATACGTTTGCAATCTATTTTATTTTTCATGAATACGGCAGTAAGTTTTTATTATATAATTTTGTGTAAAAAAATAAATATTAACCACAGGGTAGCCCAATATGACCGAAGAGATTTGAGTTCATTATAACTTCTTATTTGGGACATATTTATTAAATATTTTTTTTAAATACAATATTTTAATGGAGAATGTTTTTAATTTAACTATGACAAATTATAACTCGCAATTGGTAGCCATTTTCTGCTTTGTATGTGCTCTTTTTAACATATTTACCATAACTTTTTGCAAAATTTCGAGTGTAATTACTTCTGTTTTATTGTAAGTTATTCATACTTAATTGCCCAAGTCTTCTTCACAAAATGCTGGAAAAAAACATAAAAAATAATAATTAAGAAAGTTATAAGGAATTCAAGCCCCTTCCGTCATTTTGGGCCCCCCATTTACAATTAGTAGACACACTAAAATTAAATAAAAATTACGTTTAATTGGTATTCGAACCGCCAAGCTGATGGTTATAATGTATTTCCTTTGTAACTCCAAATGACAAAATTCTTTAAAAAAATCGGATGGAATACACATGGATTTATAACGGGTGGGCAATTTAAAAGTTTAAATTTAGAAATGCAATAAATCAAAAAGGGTTTGAAATTTTGAAAAATTAATTTTTTTTTGTTCTGAAGTAAAATGTTTCCGGTTAGAAATTGAATATTATTTCATTCATATAGCTGCCGCGGCTGGCCTCACAGTACCTCAGTCGAACGGACCAATTTTCGTGTACTTTTTCGAATGTATGGGATCGAATCTCGGCAATGGCATCACGAATGTTGGCGTTCAAATGATCAATTATCTCCGGTTTGTCGGCATAACACTTTTCTTTAACGGCGCCCCACAGAAAAAAGTCCAACGGTGTCAAATCGCAGCTTCTTGGCGGCCAATTAATCATTATTACCATCATTATTTCGGCTAATAAATTGGTCATCAGATGTTCAGTCGTGATGGGTGCATTGGCTTCTGTAAGACCACGTGTGGATCTTCTGAGCCCCAATAACGGCAATTTTGCTTATTAACCCTTTCGCGGACACACGAAATTTAGAAAATGTTAGCAGAAGGACACATGCATTTATTTGGCTTATAAAAAAGATAATTGAATTTAGATTTCAGTTTTGGGTTAGTGGTTTATAAAATATTAAATTTTTACTAAAAACAAAAAAATTATAATGTGTCGACATACACCGACGTGTCCTATTTAGGGATTTTGATTTGTTATAGGGACACGTCGGATATGCTCGACGTCGGTCAGAGCCGACATGTCCTATTTCATGCAATATGATATTACCGTGGGACACGTCGTCATTATCCGACAATAAAAGTATATTTTTCTTTTTGTGTAGTTAGGCTAAAATACAACAAATAATATGTAAGAATATTCAGTTTCGTAGTATAAATGTTCATTTATTTTAAAAAATTAAAAAAATTCGATTTCACAGCCAATTCATTTGGTTTTTATGTACATATATAAAAATAATGTTTATAAAATAAGCAGGTTATTTATCTTCAAATACTTATAATCTAAAAACTAATATATAAGAGTAGAAAAAAAGGAAACCTAAAAAACTTATTCTATATTTGACGATTGTTGTTGGTGCCAATCAGTAAAACAATTGCCAACACATAGTCCAGGTTTAACTTCACAGCCAGCACATCGAACACTGGTTTCCTTACGAACACCATTCTTAGAACATTGACGACATCGAATATACTGTTTTTTTGTACCCTTACGGGGTATGTTTTCCAAAAAATGATCAATTTGAATTGGAACTGTCAATTTACTAGCTTAACCCGGTGCGCTTCGCTACACTGGCATCCTATGGGAGGTATTTCCCCCCCTGCGCCTACCCGCTTTATTTTTATTTTCAAAAGTGTAGTATACCATAAGAGTGACTTTTAGAAAGTTTGAACATTCTCACTATTACAGTTCTTAAGATATGCGATGTTAAACATTGGCGTCCTATGGGGTATTCCTATACCCCCGCTGCTATTTTATTTCAATTCCGGGGCTCAGAAGATTCTACTACAAAAAGTTCAGCAAAATGCGTGCAGCGGCTCTTAAGATATGCGATAATTAATATTGGCATTCTATGGGGGGTACCAATTCCCCTGCCCCTATCGAAAAAATAAGTAGCCTATTTTATTTTTAGGGCTCACGTGATGTTACTGTAAAAATTTCAGGAAAATCGGTTCAGTATAATATTGGCATCCTATAGGGGGTACCAATTCCCCTGCCCCTATCGGAAAAATAAGTAGCCTATTTTATGTTTAGGGCTCACGTGATGTAACTGTAAAAATTTCAGGAAAATCGGTTCAGTATAATATTGGCATCCTATGGGGGGTACCAATTCCCCTGCCCCTATCGAAACAATAAGTAGCCTATTTTATTTTTAGGGCTCACGTGATGTTACTGTAAAAATTTCAGGAAAATCGGTTCAGTATAATATTGGCATCCTATGGGGGGTACCAATTCCCCTGCCCCTATCGAAACAATAAGTAGCCTATTTTATTTTTAGGGCTCACGTGATGTTACTGTAAAAATTTCAGGAAAATCGGTTCAGTATAATATTGGCATCCTATGGGGGGTACCAATTCCCCTGCCCCTATCGAAAAAATAAGTAGCCTATTTTATTTTTAGGGCTCACGTGATGTTACTGTAAAAATTTCAGGAAAATCGGTTCAGTAGTTTCGGAGTCTATTTCAGTGTCAAAGCAAAAATAACAAAGGGAAAAAGAAAGTAAAAAAATAAAACTTACAAAAAATATTACGTCCTCACGCAATGACCCACCAAGATGAATATGAGCTTCATCCGAAAAGATGATTTTTTTTTGGAAAAATCGATTTCCAATTAATCCCAACGTTGCTCAGGCGTAAATCGATTCATTTCGTTCAACGGAGATAATATACGGAATTTTGTGATAAAATATAATGACATAAGTTTTGCTAGTTTAACATTTTAACTTTTAAATGGCAAACCCAATACTATATATCAAAGTGACCCACCTTTTGAAATCGATATCTTCCGATTTAGATAAAATAAAGGCAAAAAAAGAGAGGAGGTAAGACTGGCCAATTGAAAATTTGCAAAACTTAAACACTTCATTAGCTACAATAAATTAAGTGTAAAAATAGTTGTCTAGTTTCTGAGTTTTATTTTTAAGATTTTAGAAACACTTACACACAAATAGGAAAAAATTCAAAATAGTGCATATGCTAAAAATTGAAAAATCCTCGTCTTGACTTAGAAATAATTTTTTTTATACATAAAACACACGCGGCCCAAAAAGCGACCCAAACTACATTAAAGGAAAAGACCTAAGCTTTCTTTTGAGAAAAAAAATTTTTTAACAGCTAATTTTTACAACGAGCTATGTTTACATTTGTCCTTTTAGTTGTGCTGAAAAAGGTCAACAAGAAAAAAGAAAGACAAAAACATGAAAAACAAAAAATGTACTTTGAATTTCAGGAAGAATTCTTGACAAAAAGTACGAAAAAACAGAAGTTAGGAAGAACATGTAAATTATTTTAAATAGATAATCATTCATTCAAAAGCAAATTTCGATCTACCAAGGAGAAATACCATTTGGTTTAAGGATTGATGTTTGACTATTGACGTCATCCGGCTTCAATAGCCGAGTGAGTATAGACGGCAAACCCCACTGAAGATATTGTGTGGTTGCAATCGAAACTAGTCTGGGCAACCTGTCCATGAAAGCCTGGGTTCAAATCTCAGCGCAGTCAAAATGAAAAATTATAAATAAAAATTTTAGTTAATTTCATGTTGTAAAATTCCTGTCTTCATAAAAATAATTTAATGAAAATGAAATTAAATGAACGTAAGCCTAATTAAAAATATCTAAATTTGGATTAAAAATTTAAAAAAAAAAAAAAAAATTTTTTTCGAAAGATTGAAGAAATAGCTATCTAATTTGTTTGGGACAAATTTTGCTAACACCAATAGATAATAAGTTACATGGCTGAGAAAGAACACATTTTTAGACAAAATGTAAAATGTTGACCCCCTCTAACTCAGAAGTTGGGTCACTTGACATGAAATCCCCCATATGTATGTTCACACTATTTTTTTAGTGCAGTAATGTTGTACGTTGGTATGAAACTTAAACTCTTCGTACCTCAAGCAGAAGTAGTTAGAAATTTAATTAATTTTCTTTTCAATTAAATTTTGCTTCTGATGTTGGCGATGTATCGAGTTAATTTTCCTGTGACATCTGAAACGTATGTGGAATATTTATATTCATGAAATTATTTGTAATTAAATATTAATCATACGTATCACATTTGCTGTTAATTAATAAAAATGCAGCTGCTTCGTAGAAGTTTAACGAAGAGTCATAATGCAAGCAGCAATTTTGTTTACAAACACGCAAATTTTCGTGGAAAAAAAATGTTGGTATTATTTTCAAAATATTCGCTCATATCATGAATTAAATTTTTCTCGAAATTTGTTCCCTTTTCGCTGAAAAATTGAGGGGGAAAATCAACATTTTGTGGGAAAAACTGTTAATTTTTTGTTCATGATTCGTGTGATTTTGTGAAAATGTTTAAAATTGTAATTAATTTCGTACAATTTGTTGTTCAAGTAGTTTTTTTGCAAAGTTTTCAACAGCACGTATATCAACAGCAAAAAACCAGTAAGAAAGTATAGTCGATCAAGTCTGACCAAATTTTTTTTGGAGTGTAGCCTATTTAGGACTTACGGGCAATCATGGACCCGTCAAACAAAAATTTTGTTATGAAGTAGATATTTATATAAGAGTTATTTGTGCCGAATATTTCTAAAGCTCTAAGCATAAAGTTTTGCAATAATATAGTAGCTTTTATAAATGTTATCGTCGCCAAGTTTTATACTAATGACAATATTTACAAAAAAAATTAAAAGCAATTTTTGGGAGTGGTATATAAATTGAAGCTGTGGTTTAATATTAACCGATTCCAGTACAACCTGGTAAAGTGATTGAGGTTGCAATAAAATATTTTTGGGATAAGTTTAGTATAAATACATACTAACATTATAAGACAGTTAATAGGTACAAAGAGTCTGTATTAAAAGGATATTTGAAATTATAGACCGATAATGACGATTTTTAATTTCCGGAATTTCTACCTGAACCTTGCGCAAAAGGTTTACTTGGACATGCAACAAACCAGTCCGCAGGAAGGACGGAAGGACATCGCTAGATCGCATCAGAAAGTAATTCTGGTTTGGTCGGTGAGTTGCGTCTAGATGTCAAATTCATACCATTTATAACAAAAATTTATTTGAGGGGCTTGGATATAATATTTTCATCTATAAAAAAGCTCACGAGATAATCACCAAAACTAGTCGCACTCTAATTTTAATGATAGCAGGTCGCTACAACCCGCGATCCGAAAAAGGCTAATTTAAGCTCACGATCACATGTGTTAATAAACACAAAAAGAGTTTTTTCACAAGCTCCTTCTCCAGTTCAGGTATATTTCGCTTAAGGAATGGTTCGTTGTAACTTAACTTTTTTTCACAATCACAATACAACTACAATCAATAACACATACATAGAATTTTTTAGTATTATTAGTAACAATAGAGACTAATGTAAGCAGTGTTGCCAAAATACTTTTATTGTTAAACTTAATTGGTAAAAATCACTTCAAAAATCGGTTAAAAAGAATATTATATTGTTTAATCAACGGCCCCCAAATGGTGGTCTGCAAACCTCTGGTTTTATTTATTATTTGAGCACACGTAGCTGTGAGATTAAAAGAGAAAAAGCACGATGTAGTAATTTTGCGGGTCTCTGGGTCTAAAACATAGTCAACCAAAGCTTAAAATGAGGTTGTACTGGTAAATGAACTACCCAGCAAACACAATTTATTTATGCAATAAAATTGGCTATTTTTATACTCTTCTGACAGTCTCTTTTCAATATTAATATGTGATTTTAATGGGACGAATGCAACTTATTGTGTTGCTTTGAACAAAGGAATTTACGGTTAGAAAATTTTTTCATACAGATTTAAGTAGAGGGGGAAAACGAGAAACATTTTAAAGAGTATTTTCTGAGTTGGGTTCATGATAATTTACCAAAATTTCTTCACAACTCTGTGACATTCATTTTCTTTGAGCTTTAACTTCGCTTCAATTTATTTGAAGTTCCAATTGTATATCAAACTCGTACTTAATTACATCATAATTTAAAGGGTTTTCGAAAAGATTAAGCAATGCTTGTATATTTTTAAAATCCTTTAACCTCTCTTTTAACCTGTCTTGAAAATAGGTATTACAATTTTGTGACATTTTTTTTGCTTGTCATGTATGAGAGAAGTTTTTGGAAAAGTAGAAAAATCATCTGACTGTATTTCCTTACCTTTTAAATTATTCATATTACTTTCAAAAGCATCATAATGTCTCTTAATGACGAACACAATTTTTTTACTTAAATATTTGATAAAATACAATGCATTGCGTGTTACCAAATGCGGTATTAATCACGAAATATTTTCCGTAAATCATAATGAATTTGTAATGTTTGTTGGATAAGTATTTCTCTAGCATTTACTGCGTGTTTTTAGAAAATAAAATTATATTGAAAAAAAAAATTTTCGTATTTTATTGCTATTTTCAATATTATTTCTCACACGAAATTTTGCCTTCTTGACAACTAAATAATAGAGCATAAGATTATGTGTGAGTGGTCTCAGCACAAGAAATTGCCCAAACGAAATGATTACGTTCATGACCAGATCGAAAAATTTGAGAGTCATCTGAGAGGAGGCGAGGATATAGTTGTATTCACTATGAAATCATTATTACAGGATACAGAAAATCGTATTTTGAAAGATTTTGTAAATTACGTGAAGAATTAAATGACGTTATGGAGCATGAAAACAAGCTTCAAACAGTTGCTTATGACGCTGTAGTACTGAATAACAAAATTCAAACTCTTTGGTGGCCTGCAACTTACATGTTGTAGTTCTGTGTCATAGGGTCACATGCAGAACTCTAAAATCTTCCTTTGGTTGCCTTAGAACTGCCGGACACCAAACCTTTTGTTTATGAACTTTGGGAAGATGACCATTAGAATCACTCTTATGAGTAGTAGGGATTTTAGGATGAAAAGAAATAAAAAACAAGAGTTAAGGTTTTTTCTTTTTTCAACGTAAAATTTTACAATTTTATTTAAGAAAAAACTATTCGGATGTTACCTGTTGTTAGCCACAATAGTGTGAAATGCAAGGGGTTGGTATACTTTAACGTGTACTTATTTTGCTTTTACTATTGAAAAAACTTGTTAGGTTAGGAGTAAGTTTTAAATATAGAATCAGAATTTAGGTTTAAGAATTAATTTAAGCGCGGTTGCTTTTAATGAACTTGTTCGTTCTGTTGCTAGGCAAGAATTGAACGATTAAACTTGTTTTATGTAAAATTATTCTACCTTCCTCGCCTTGCAGAAAACTGAAGACGGTTGAAATAATTCCGTAATTGTAAGTGTTTAAAAAGATAATAATTATATTTCAAAAAAGAGTTAAGTCCCAAACGCCCCCTGTACTTCAATAACTGGATTACTTATTAAATAGGTTAGTACGAATTCTTAGTTTTAACAATGATAATAATAAACAAAATAAAATAAAGAATTTCTACTATAACAACAGATTCAGGTTTGTAAAATTGAATAATATTTTAAGTTGAAATAATCATTAAAAATAATTCAAATAATTGATTTTTAATATCAAATAACTCATTTTTCATAAATTTTTTCATATATATAAGAAAAAAATGTTAAATACGTTTTAGAAATCGCCAAAATAATCGCAAACTTTTCAAATTTCGCAAAAAATCGCCATGTTGCCAAACACAAAATTTCATCGCTAAATAGGTTTATAAATCGTCACGTTTGACGAAAAATCGCCACATCTGACAGCCCTGGTCAGTGACCTTTTAAAATCATATTTTTTGAAGTGTGCCTTAAAAAATAAACAGAAGAAAACCCAAATTGTTGCTTAGAGGGAGTTCTACACTAAAGTCAAAATATATAAGCCTTTTCTACTATTTAAAATTTAATCTTGAATCTTTACACGCGATTAAACTTGCTTTATGTCATTACTATATAAATTAAAAGTAAACAAGATTTCTTAAGCCATTAAACTTGTTGGTCATTGTGGTAGTTCGCAAACATTCAAGTGGAGTCAAAAGGACTCCGTTTTGACATGTAATAAAAAATAATGACACTTCTTTTACAAAATGTAAAGAATTTCTTATTAGAAAAAACAAATAATTTTATCATTTTCATAATTAGGCACTTTATAATCAAACAGTGGCAATTAATGTCTGGCGGTTTAGCCATTTAATAAAATATTTATCTCTACTTTCCAAAATAAATTTATTTCGCAGACAAAAAGAGATTTGTTGTAATTACATTTAATTCAGTGTTTGTTTATTTCATTAAATTTGAAATTCAAGTCAATCGTTTCTTTTTCAAATATTATGACAATCTTAATAGAATTTTACTTAAAAGAAAGAAAAAAAACATTTTTTAATTCATAAATAATATTGTGGATGGTGCTCTCATTTGGAAAAGAAAAGAAACAAAGTCGTTGTTTGTATTTCGTGCTTAAAACACAAAATTAGCCAAGAAGCAAATTAACGAAACGCGTCATGCAGCAGAACAAATAAATCATTAAAAAGGATTTAAATGTTTATTTTAAAATTGTAATTTGTTAAACATAATTGTGAAGATTATGGTGTCATAAGAAAATGATGGTTTATGGCAATTATCAGCGTGATGTTGAGATTGAGACAGTCGTGTATTTTTTTTCTTCAAATTTGGCTAATTTTATGGCAATAAGCTCATTTTTCATTTCTGGCAGGCGAAAATATTTATGGTAGGCTTGGAAACACTTGACTGGTCTAGTCAATTAATTTAATGTTAAATGGTCGGAAAATATCATTTAGATTAATTTTCTTATTTCACGGTAGTTTGCGTGTAGCCACAACCCTTCAAAATTAACAAAAGAAAGGTCAGTTGATAAAGAGATATATGTATATAATAATTACACAAGGATACAAAAGTGAAAAAAAAAATTGAAATGTAGAGGGCTGTTTTTATACCAAGAACAAAGCAGGAGTTTAGGACTCCATGGACTGAAGAAACTACATAAACAAATTTTTCCAGCCTTTTATTCAGAAATCATAGGATTTTGGTGTTATAAAAGTAAAAGAATTTTTTTAAATCTATTAAAATTTGAAGGTAAAAAAAATCGCAAAGTTTATATACGGTTTAACAATTGAAGCAAAGCCGCGAATAACGTTGTAAAAGCCACTTTTACCGTTAACAATACTCTCTTACACTGTTTGAACAACAAATCAAAGAGTCAGCCAGTGGAAGAACGTTGTAAGTTACTAACAAAATGATACAAACGAACTGGTTTTGCAAAGTGGAATAACGTTTTAAAAGCCGCTTGTGCAGTGGAAAAACGTTTTTAATAATCAGGCCTGTTCTGAAAATCACATTTTATCAAAGTGATTTGAAACCACAAGAAAGGTGTTCTGGGCAAATAATTTTGTGATTTCAAAACGTTCAGCTACGTGCACAACTTTTTAAAATCACTTTATTATTTTTGCGACTATTGTAAGATGAACGTCATAATAAATTACTTAATAAAATATTCAATGTGTTGTTTATTAATTTTTTTATGCAATACGCTATTTTATTTACAACACATCATTTAAAATTAAGAAAATTCGACGACAGTTCAAAAATAAAATTTGCTTTTGTGACTTCTGTTGTAATTTCAGGCTTGTTTTTTAGTTGAATAAAAGATCGCTAATTTGCTAACAGCGGCATGATAGTTAAGTCTAATATTTATTAAAAATCGTAAAAGCTGTGAAGAATCACAGGAAAAAATCACTTCTATACGCGAACATGGCAAGAATTCACGAAAAATTGCAAACTTGTAAACAACTTATTTGAAATCGTTAAATGGGCTAAAAAAACAAAATATCGGAATATAACAAAATATTTTTGCAAAAATAGACAAAATTCTCGAAAATTTTTAATATTACAAACAAACCATAAAATTTATTAAAAGTCCCTAAAACAATAAGGAATGGCAAAAATTCGGTAAAAATTTCTAAATTAGTGGAAATTCGCAAGAATTTGCTAACAGCGACAAGATATCAGAGTCTTCTATTTATTATAAGTCTTTAAAGCTGTAAAGAATCAGAAAACGTACAGAAACAAATCGCTTCTATCGCGAAATTCACGAAAAATTGCAAAATTTGAAACAAGCCCTACAACCAATTTTAGATCGCAAAAATCGGTTAAAAAAACAAATTATCGGAAAATAACATAAAAAGCGTTTGTAAAACAAGCGGGTGTTAAAAACTTGTGTTTGCTTGTGCTTTCGACAATTGAAAATCACACCGAAAAACACAAAAACGGTATGATTTACAGAACACCACAAAATCACACGTGTGATTTTAAAAGCACATGTGATTTGAAATCACGTGATTTTCAGAACAGGCCTGAATATCACGATTGTGGATATGAAACGATTTTCCATAAAAAAAAAAAAAAATTATAAACTGTAAATTTACGTGCAAATTTAAAATTAAAATTTCTTGATATTTTGCATAAAAGTTTTTATTATCATTATTTTTGATGTTAAAAACGTTTTTTTACTCTCCTAAAAAATAATAATTTTGTAATTTACAACGTTATTCGCGGCTGGGCTTCAATTAGTGCAATATTAAACTTTTTTTTTGATTAAAAGACTATAACCTTTTCAAAACACAAAATTTCAAACATATGTATGTATTAGGGTATCCATTCGGTCAACCGATGATCGGTAAACCGATTAATAACTTCCCGATTAACTGATCGGTTAATTTAAAATTGGTTATTTTCGATGAACGATTAAACCGGTTAATTGCAGTCGATAAACCGATTAATCGATGTAGCGAAGTTTAAATTTTTTTTTAATATTATAACAGATTTTTTTTGTGTTTTTAATTAGTTGTTTCGTCTCATATACAATAGCTATGTGCTTAGAAAATATTTTTTCATAGAAATGAAGTTGTTTGTTTAGTGATCTTCGTCTTAAATAGGTGTTTGCTGACAACAGCTTTTTGTTTCACTTACTTTTATATTTTTCGGCAATGTTCTGGAAATCGAAATCACGTGGAATTGAACCTATTTTGGAAACTCTACCGTGTTCAAAGTTCATAAAAATATTTATGTCCCGTTCTATATCTCATACTTTGAGGACCAACTTCCGCTACCAAACTACTTTTGAAATCATTTTAACAAAAATTCAATTGAAAGTCTTTATCGATTTAAATTTCACGCAAGTTCGATTTTCAAAACATGGCCATATGTTTAGTTATTTGTTTCTTTGCATATTTTCTCATATCAATCTTTTAACAAAATTAACCAAAACAATTATAAGAGTTAAAAATTAAAAAAATAAATAAAACAGGACTCTAATAGCATAATGGAAGATTTAATACGTTTAGAGAAGTCCAGGAAAAGGACTGTGTAATTAGATATTTTGTATTATGAGTTGTTTTCGATTTCTCTAACATCAACGAGAAGTGAAAGAATTTTTTCAAGTAAAATTTTATCAAAACTAAAGAAAAGTTTCGCTTAAATCCTAAACATTTTTCTAAAAGATTATTTCTTAAGGTCTCCCTAAACTATTGAAATAACTAATAAAATTATGTTTCAGTATATTTTTTGATTACTACATTATATTTATGTATTAATTAAAAAATATGTATAACATATTAATGAATTATTTTTTTTTTTGCTTATTTTAGTTTAAGAATTGCTATGTAATTGCTTTTTTTACTAATAAACTCCAAATAATAAATAATTTATGCATTTTTATTATTGAAATTACTTAATTTATAAAAAAAAACTTTATTAATCGGTTAACCGATTAATTACAAAATTAACCGATGGAATGAATTCCAATTCATAAAAGTTTTTTGCGTAAAATTTTATGTGATACTTTATCAAAAGCTATACCAAAATCAGTGTATATCGGTTCCACTTGAAACCTAGATTCCATTGACTGGAAGCAATAATCTGTAAATGCTAATATATATGACATTGTAGACCTGCCCGCTCTAAAACCATGCTGTTCAGATATTATCATTTGTTTAGGGACAAAGTATAAATTTCTGTTTAAATTTTCGAAATAACCGTAAGATTTTCAATAGATCTGAGCATTTCACATTATTCTTTCGGACATTTTTAATAATAGGTGTAATGCATGTAAGTTTCCATCGCTCAATAAAAACTCCCTCTAAAAGTGATTTATTAAAAATTACCATAAGAGGGAAAATAACTGAAGATGCACATTTTTTCATAAAAAATGCAGATATTCCGTCAGTATCCAAAGTCAATGAATTATTCAAGTTATTAATTGCCTGAAATACATCCTCATTCGAAAGAAACAACTGTCCCATATTAATATTACTACCAAACGAAAACTTATCATCAAACACAATAAGGTTTAAAGTTGAATCATTCCAAAAATTCCACCTAAAGTAATCTGCAATCATATTGGCAATATCCTGAGGATTTTGCGAAGTATTATTTTCATATATCACCGATAGTAAATAAGAAGTTTGCTTTTTGGACTTAATAAATTTCCAAAACGATTTTGGATTAGACTTAATTTTATTTTCCGTATTTTATTTTGAATAATCTAGCAAATACAAAAATTTGTACTTTTTGGAACATAGGTGACATGGATACGCCTATCTTTGGTCCGATTTTTTTCAAAACTTGGATTTTTTCCTAAATAAGGTAAATGTTAGGTTCAATGGGTAGCAGACACGAGGACAGCTGCCTTGGGTTCTTATAGCGTTCCCTTTGTACAAACTTTCAGAAGTCGGCGTCAACTCCTCCTTTTTTTTGTCCCATCGTAATGGCAACAACGCATTGAGTGTCGATTTCAGCAGCAGCTTTTTGGCCCAAATTCAGAGTCAAAAATAAAGTCGACTGTTTCTAAAGTTTAAAGTTTAAGTTTAAAGTATACATTATTTTATATATATATATGAAATAAATATGAAATATTTTCAACAAAAGTTATTGCCACAGCAGTAAAAGAGCATTTAAGAAAAGTTTAAGATATTTTAAAACCGTATGACAAAATTTTAATATTTATATTATTGTAAATTATTCGACCATCCATTATATTATTTCTAATTTCTTTTTATTTATAAAAAAGTTAATTAGCTTTTTTATAAAATAAAAACTAGACAATAACCTTAAATAAATAGAAATTAAAAATTTAAATATTTAGATATAAACATCGATAGGAAAAAATGAATGTGCGTGTTTGACTTTAGTTTATCACCTTATTCACCAATTCTATTAGAAGAAAAATCCAGTTAAAGGTTGTAGAGTAGAAGTGTTAAAATGTACTAGCAATGCTACGGTCACACTTGTCAAATATTTAAACGAAAAATGCATCAACAGGCAAACTAAAATATAATTTCCTTTAATTCTTGTTTTTAGTTGGTTAATAATACCACATCTTACATAAAACAGTTTTTTGGTATGTCTTGCAGTATAATTAGTTTTATTTTGTTATATTTAGGCCATGTTAAATCTCACAACCTTTTAACAGAAGTAGTGGTTATGCTTATTTTTGACCGTAGCTTAAGTGCCTGTACCCATATTATGTAACTTTGGAGAAAACTTCTCGCATCGAAAAGATGGGTACGTTCGTAAATGCATCACTGCGCTGCATCAGTGATTTCAAATGTTTATATATATTTCAATGAAGAAGATGGTGACCAAAAAATTGTCAATTACTCCACAAAAATAATAGTCACACAATAAATTAAATTATAATTACTTTTTTATCTGCAATAAAAAAAGTTTGCTTTTTGATGCAGAGCATGTGAAACAAAATATTCCTTCGTTTTTTGGAAAAGTGAGAAAAAATGTGTCTATCTGCCATGGCACACAGTACATTTTTGTTCGGAACCGAAGAAAAAATATTTATTTATTGATAGAAAGTATATTTTGATAGTTTTTTGGCCTTTAAGATACAGAAAACTCATATTCCGTTAATGAAAACAGAAATGGTTTCATTTCGCAAAGTTTTTCGTAATTTTCTGATGCACCAATATACGGAATGACTTACGTTTCCTACCGGAATTGTACTCGGTGACATGGCTGTATAACTCTTTTCGAAAATTATCAAAAGAGATTACGTTGTTACGTTATAAATTCCATAATATTCTATTCGAAGCCGATATGAAAGTACAGACGTGGAGAGCGCTAGTCACACATATCGTTCCAACGAGCCGGCGAAAATACAACGTCGGCTTTACCAAATAATGTAAAGTGCGACTTTAATGTTTGTTGTTTACAAAATTGCTTTAAACAAAATCGTATATTTTTCAAAAATGCTCAAAGCTAAATAATTATGCAATGAAAAAATCTGCCAAGAACAAAATATTCATTGCATTTTTAATTTATTTTTTAGTGTTGAAATCTTTTCTCACCCCGTTTTGTTCGTGAGATTATTTGACAGTTCAAAGCGCGAACTTTCTCACAAAAATTTTACACACACTTTTTTTTTAATTGGCGTGTAATTTCCTTACGTGACAGCTATTACTCGCTAAAAATTTTACAGACGCAGTTAAGTGAGAAAAACAGTGGTTTCAATTTATGGTATTTTTGTTTAATTTTTCACGTTTCAATCGAAAAATTTTTCGACGCGGCAGTTACATAGCATGGGCAATGGTTACAAAGTCTGCTTACGGTTCCATACGAACTATTTTGGTTTATTGCATTGCACTGCACCAAAAACTGAACTTAAAAAACAATTTCGACTTTGATCCTTTACAACTAAAGGGAGCGATATGTGCATAAATAAGTCACCGAGTACAGCAACTCTGGCATTTCAAGCGATTTCACTTTTTTCTTCAGACTGGTAAGATTATTAGTAGCCAGTGATGCCAATTTAGCCATTAAGTGGATAGATTTAGCCATTTTTCACCTCGTTTAGCCACAAAAAAATCAATTTAACCATTAGTAATTTTTGTAGTGATGGAAAAAATTAAAGGTATTTCGGTAAATTGTGGAATCTAACACTCGCCCAGAATTATATGGGAAACCCTGTTGCACAGTGTTATTACATTCATTGGACAATGTAACTAATAAATGTGCCTCTTTTGGTTTCGTGATTAGAAATCATCAAAACTAAATATAATATGAAAGAGGAAAATGTCTTATAAGTTGCATGCTAAATAAATAACACACATATACATATGTAACATATGATATATTTCCAAATTTTGATTTTAATTTTAAATAAAAATAAGAGAGAGTATTCTACAAGGTTGTGTTTAAGACGAAATTTTCATTGGTAATCGTGATATTGTATTGAAATATATAACGAGATATTCGACACAATTTAAACTTAATTATTTCTTAACCGATTTGGCAGATTTATATACCCACGTCTTTAGGAAGAAATTTGCCATTTACTAAGATTATAAAATTTGGACTCGGGAAGATTTATTGTTCCCGAAAATGGGTATGTTTAAAAAAAATTGTATTTTGGGCATTTCTCTTCCATTTTTGGGAGAAAAGTTTCAGGGTTTTCGGAAAATATATGCTGCTAAAAATCTCTGATATTTTGGTATATGAAACGTGTTCATATGTCATACTAGAGCCCTGAAATTTAAAATTTTGAGTATTTTCAATAATGTCTTTGTACGGGAGGTACCACGCCCACTTTTCCAATCCCGCCCATTTTTTTAAAGAGTTTGTGTATTGGCAAGCAAAATGTTTGTACTAAATCTGAAAGCCGTAGCTTTTGCCGCTCTCTCGATATGCAGAAAAAAGAAATTAAAAAACAACAACAACATGGGATTTATGGAAAAAATTAGAGGTTGTCGTGGTTTTTTGTTCATATCTCAGCCATTTATGGACCGATCTTCCTGAATTTCAATAGTAAACAATTCCGGACTATATGTAACATAAATGTAAAACAACCTAGCCTTCATCATATCTGGGGTCTTCGGAAAACCCATTTCAACGGACGGACAGACGGACAACCGGAACATTGTGCTATTTAAAATGTTGTTGATCCCAAAAATGCAAATTTTTCGCTTTCATTTTAAGAAAGGATTTCCATCGTTTAATAAAGATTTTCGAAATCTTGATAATGAATAGTGCCAGATAGATTTGTAGATTACAATAAAAATGACTTACATAGTGATTTTTTTTTTTTCGAGAGAGAGCGGGGAGATTTCTCCCAACGGAGACGGTACCGCGACCAAACCAGGTCTATTGTACCCACCCCCCTTTAGTTGGCCAAAAGACCCTCTGCTTCCCAGAGAAACCCAAGAAGGTCTTTTGCCGGTATTACACCGACTCGGGACGCGCCCATCGTACCGTGCCCCAAGTGTCTCCTTCTGGCCCATGCCAGCGCGGGGCAGTCACACAATAGGTGCTTTGTAGTTTCGTCCTCTTCACGGCATAGTCTACATTCCTGGTCCTCTGCCAGACCCATCCGAAAGAGGTGGTGCTTGACCGTATGGTGGCCCGTCAAATAAGCCACCAACAGCCGTAATTCTCGTCTGTTGAGACCCTTTGTCTCCAGTGTACTCCCGGGAAATATAAATTCCTTCGCCTGACGCATTCCCGGTAGCGATACCCAGTATTTTCTGTGCTCGCTGAGAGCCCATTCCCCCAATAGAGATTGGGTAGTGGCCCAGCTTAACCCACAAAAGGGCTCGGGGCCCACCATTTGGGCATTTGCTCCAGCCCTAGCCAGTTCATCAGCCCAATCGTTACCCGGAACCCCTGAGTGTCCCGGCACCCAACAGAGTGTCACTCTGTTTCTTGAGCCCAGCTCCTGTAGCCTTCCCCGGCATTCCGCCACCAACTTCGAGGACAATTTCCAGGAAGAGAGTGCCTTAATGGCCGCTTGGCTATCAGTGAATATCGCAATGCTGTTTCCTATCATTCCCTTGTTAAGAATGTTGCTACAGCACACATCGATGGCGTGGATCTCGGCCTGGAATACACTTGGTGTTCTTCCCATGGCTATCGAGATTCGCGTGTTTGGTCCAAATACCCCAGCACCCACCCCGTGCTCCGATTTGGATCCATCGGTATACCAGCGTAGTCCCTGGTTACCCTCACAGGGATTTCCACTGTCCCAAGCTCCCCCATTTGGGAGGATCGTGCTAAACCTTCTGTTAAAGCTCAGTTCCGTGGTCTTAATGTCCGCCCTTGTGCAGACTGATAGACTAGGAGCTAATTTCATCAGACCAGCGTGTCCGTTGACCCCATCTGACAGTCCGGATGTTTGTTGGATCCTAAGGAGACTCGATATTGCGACCTTCCTTATATGGATGTGTAATGGCAAGATGCCCAAAATAGTTTCAAGTGCCGCTGTTGGACATGTGCGCATCACCCCCGTCAGAGCTACACTGACCATTCTCTGTAGCCTTCCGCACTTTTGAATCGCCGACACCTGCTGAATCTTTGGCCACCATACCAGGGATCCATAGGTGATTATCGGTCTGATCATCCAGTGATAAAGAAGCCTAAATTTATTAGAAAAAGGTATTCCCACTTTAAAATACCTGGAGGGGGGATATGTTTTCAATTTTCCAAAAAGTAATAAATTAATTTTTATTTTGCCATTTCAATTGCTTGAGTTGGGATAATATATACTAGGTTATTCATTTAATCGGGCTTTTACTTTAATCGGTTACTAGCTCGATTAATTAACCGAGGTTTTAATTTAAGCGGTTAATAATCGGTTAATTTTGTTATTAATGCGATAAATAAAGTTTTTGTTATAAATTAAGTAATTTCAATAAATAAAAATGAATAATTTATTTATTTTTTGGAGTTAATTAGTAAAAGAAACCAGCAACATAACAAACAGCTATTCTTAAAAAATATGTAATACATATTTTATATTTAATACATGTTTGGGGATTCAAAAGGTAGTCAATAAATTGTAAAGTCATATGTCTTAAAATAATTACCTTTGGCCCCTGTGAATATTGGGACTAAAAAATTTACAGGGGCCAAATATTGGCATTTTCTGACAGGATCTAAGTTCGACAATAAAAAATAAGTATCAGTTGTAAAATACAAGAGAAATAATGATAAATTATAAAAAATTCATATTTGAAATATTCAACTTTTACAACGAAACTCAACGAAAAAATTAAAATGCATTTTGGACCCCCCATGACTTTTGCTCCTATCAGTCGAATTTTACGTTTTATAGCGCAAATTAAAGCCTAATATCGCACCTATCGAGCAAACCGCCTTCTCGTAAAATTTCCCACTGTGCGCCGTGCGCCTCGGTTTTAAGCTGTCCGATTTGGCTCAAATTTTCACCATATATTTTTTAGACTAAGTGTCAAAAATAGGGGGCGCAGTAGTCCAAATTCGACATTTTACAAGATAAGTTGCACCCTAATGAGCAAAGGTATTTGTAAACGTTAGTATTTATTTACACATTTAAAACGTGTTGAAGTTTGCATTTGATTTTATTAAGTCTATGTCAGTTCAAATGCCAGATCAAAATATTAAATGCGTGCATGTGCATGTCAATCACTTTGTGTTAATAAACCCATAAAACAACAACAACAGCACCAATGATAGAAATGTAAAGTAAATATTCGTTTTCGGTTTCATTTAATACATCTTAAATTCAACTGCTTTTTGAGATTATAAATTCTAAGTAAAAGCAATAATCGCATTACGTGGTTTAACGGAAATATTATGTTTTAATCTCCCATTATTTAGAAGCGGTTTTAATTCTATTTATAGATGTTGTGGTTCTTGCATGTAATTGGCATGAATTTCTTAAAACTGAAAGTATTGATTTTGTTTTATGTTTTACTGTTTCATTTGCATTTTGAAGCTTATCAGATTCTGTTCAAAAGGGTTATTGTATGCAAATATTTAGGTGTAAGCAACAAAATCGATATTAACCTTATTACTACGCTTTTGATGTTCTTAGGAAATTAATCTAAATTTTTTGCAAAAGGAAACATTAGGTGGAGTTTACAGCTTAACTGATTATGCATATCTATTTTTAAAAATAGTTCTTTATCCTTCTTTAGTTAATTTACTACAAAAAATTGTCTTTTTACACCGGCAAAAATTAATGTTTGCAAAAATTTTTTTGCACTCATAAATTAAAGTGATTAAATTTTAAAACCTTATCGAGTACAAAGACAATTTTTCTCTTCCTTTTTTATTGCCAATAGATGTTTATAATTCTCATTTCCAATAAGTATTTTTTATTTTCTCCTAAGAAAACCATTAAAATCTGTTTATAAATTTTGTTTTTATGAATTTCTTGAAAATATTTTTAGTCGTTGCTCATGTCGTTAAAAATCACCAGCTTAAAAACTTGTTGTTTGATGATGAGATTTAATATTTGTTTGCAGTTTTTTTTATTGTTTAAAATATGAAAAAAAACTTAATGTTAAAGTAAAAGTAAAAGTATTTTTGTATTAGAAATTTAATGTACTAAAAAATTTATGGATTTGGTAGCTGAAAGTTGTTTTATCAAACTGAGGTCAAAGGATAAATTTTTGAATTTTTTAGAGATTTAAATTTTTATATTTTGTCATAAATGCACACAGAAAAAAATAAAAATTGATTTAAATTAAAAAATTTGTGATATTAGTTAAAAACTTGATTAAATTTGCACTAGTAACAAAATAATAGCATCAATTAATCGTTTAATTCACTTAATTAAACTTTTAATTCACTTGACTAAAAGTTTAATTCACTTGATTAAAAGTTAATTAAAACTGATTTTATTTTTGATAAAGGTTTTAATTGACGAAACATTTGCGAGAATTTTTTCTGCGCAATGATTTGTTTAGTTTTATTTTAAAATGGGATTGCTTGATAAAATTATTAATAATATAATGTTCTATTATATAATGACCAGGGAGGGGGTGGACATTTTGAAAATTCATGTCTTTTCTAAAAACGATAGAGGTTTTGCAAATCTATTGGAAGTAGATCAAAAATTAATTTTCATGTTTCTTTAATTTTAAACAAAGTATCCAGAAGTTTAATTTGACTGGGTTCTCTCAGACCTCAATATCAAGGGTTTCCCTTAAAATATGCTCAACAAATAACTCGTAGTTTGAAGATAAAGTTTTTCGCAAAATATTCAAATTGTTAAATGTAGGTTTAGTTAATCTTTGAAGAGAAAATAAAAATATGAAAATGCGTTCATTTGAATCTGAAAAATATTTTAATATTTAAAATGCTTTCTTTTTCCAAAAAAGTATTACTTTGTTTATAGATTTTTAAAAAGATTTGAAGATCTCAAACAATTTCTCAACGCAAGTTAAAGGAATTTAAAAATAGAGCCCCATAAATATTTATCTTATTGCTGAAATCGGGCCAGACGATCACAGGGGAGCTATAACAAACACAGTTAATTTATTTCAAGTGATAACTCGCTATATATGCGACTAAACAGTAGTAGTAACATTTTATCATGACAACGCTGGTCCACAGGGATTTCTTAAGACCGGTAAAAAGCTATATACAAAATAATAGTTGGAAAGCTTTGCCTAATTTACCTTATAGTCTAGATTTGCCCCGCCCGACTACCATCTGTTTGGATCTTTAGAGAACGTTCTCTCTACAAAAAATCTTCTCTTCAGAATAGGACACTCGAAATTAGTTTGATGCGTTCTTGATCTCGTAAAATTAGCAGTTCTTCGCAGCGGAATCTATATGTTACCATAAAGTTGAAGAAACGTCACAGCTCACGATGACCATTAATTCTAACAAATAATATATGAACCAATGTTTTACAATAAAGGCTTTCAATTTGCCAAAAGTCCGGTATATAGTTAGTTAGTTAGTTGTTTATTTAGTAGTATGTAACATACTTTTAAACTTTCATATACATTAAATATTCAAACGTTAATTTTTATAAGTTATTTATAAATTCTACAATTTCTTTTCTAAAAACATTAATATTTCTTTCATTTCTAATATGAGGTTGTAATTTATTATATTCACTTAAGCCTTTGTAAAATAGCGATCTTTGCATTGTGTTGTTTGATATTTTTTTGTAGCCTAAAGTGTTCAGAATTTCTCAGATTATATGGTTGAACATCTCCAACATATATAAGTTGTTCACATAAGTATTGTGGCGCATCTCCTATCTTCATTTTTTGGATAAAAACCAGAGTGTTTAATTTAAGTCTCTGTCGTATATTAAGCCATTTAAGACTATTTAACATATAATTTATTGGTGCATATCGGTTAAATCTTACAATACAGCGCATTGCCTTATTTTGCAGTTTTTGCAGTCTACTTATTTGTTGGTCTGTACAGCATGTATAAATTAGTGTTAAGCCAAATTCAAAATGTGGTTTAATTATTGTGTTGTATATATTTATGGCAGTCATTATTGATATTTTGCCTCTCAGTCTTTTAAAGAACCCTATTTTTTTACCAATCTTTTTACAAATATAGTCAATATGCTCTTTTAGTTTTAATTCACGATCTAGTATAAATCTGAGATATTTAATACAATTCACTTTTTCTATTTGCTCATTATTCATTTTAATTTGTTTATTACTAGTCATATTTATTTCAATAATTTTTGTTTTACACTCATTTAATTTTAATTTGTTCATTTTTAGCCACTTGTTTACTTTATATAAATAATTTTCTAGGTTGCTGTAACATATTTGATCATTTTCTGCTTCCGTAAATATTAGTGTGTCGTCGGCATATAACATTATTTCACATTTTTCTAACACTTTTGGCATTTCGTTTATATATATTATGAACAATAGTGCCCCCAAAATCGATCCCTGTGGAAGACCGTACTCATTATTAATATTCGTCGATTTTACTTTTTTATATGCAAGAACTACACCCAATATGCTATGCTAAGTTTGGTATTGGAAGGATTATTTAATTTAATTAAAAGAAAAATAACGAAAAGTTTAAAAAATACGTCTTATGGCTAAAAAAATCCAATTTATTTAATTACCTCACCCAAGAAGTAAACAAAATACTTAATTAAAAGAAGTAAAAACAAAATATGGAAAAAAAAGTCCTAATAAAATTTTTCGTTGATTCATCCTGTTACTTAGATTTTTATTTTAAAATGCAATATCATTTAATTTAAAAATTAAATAAAATATCCAAAAATTTTAATAACGCTTTTTTTATTTTTGCCCTTTTTTGGAATTGCGTTATTTGTTTTTTGATTGAATGGGGGTTATTTGATGGGGCTTTAATTCGTGACACATTTTTAATACCCTCCACCACTTCTGGTGGATACGGGACACTAACTTTGTCATTCCGTATGAAACATTTTAATATTCATTTAAGACCACATAAAATACACTCACCCCTCGATTTACACGATAGATGCGTTCATGAAAAAATTGTGTAAGTCGAAATGAAAATTTTTGGTATGAGAAATCGTATAAATTGAAAAATAAATTTATATACGGATAAGTTTAAATTTTGTTTAGAAAATTCATTGCAGTCATGATGAGGAGTGTATGAATTAACAGCAATAATTTCAGCAAACTTTTCGGGATATTCTTTTTCAGCATCTATATCAGCTGACGATTGTTCGTTCAGCTTTTAGATTATGTACGGAATGTCTTTGCTAAAATTTTTCAAGCCAACCATGACTTGCCGAAACGATGTTTTTTCTAGATGGTAGCTGATCAAAGCCCCCAAAGCTTTATTTGTAATGATATTTGTATCAATTGGGATTAGCCTTTTAGTTTGATCTCCTATCCATATCAGTATTGACTTTTCCATATTTTCCATTGCAGTGTTCGTAACGTATGTAGTTGTGCTCAGACTCGTTTAAGTTCTAGCTGCTACACTTTTCCTAATTATGTTTTCCTTTTTTTATAGATCTTATTGTCGGCTTGTGAATGGAAATAAATTTAGAAACTGTTTTTGCACCGTCTTGTCTGACTTGTCTTTTCGCCTGGGGCTTATTAATTTTTTTTTTTGACTTGGTAAAAAATGTGAATTAAATTATACCATACACCTTTTGCAAAAACCATCTTCACAAATATTTTTATATTTCTAATTAAAAAACTTATCCTAAAAAACACACCTCTCCGTTTCTTAACCATAATTGTATTTATCGCTTAAAAGCATTAAAAAATTTGCCGTTTTTTGTGCGTTTAAAGGAGAAATACATTTTTAAAAACTCGCTCATATGCATATACTGTGCTAATAAAAAAAACTCGGTTAATTGCATCAGCATCATGGCAAAAGTTATTTTACTTGCTTCGAAAGTGCATCAATAGATTCAAAGTTTTATCAAAAGTATGCCAATTTACTTTTGAATAAATAACTTTTGCGCGTGTTTTTTGTATTTGACTCAAGTTTAAAGCGATGCTTATATGAGAATTTTTTATTGGAATTTATTAATTTTTATATTATTTATATTGTGATGCATAAATGCGGGATATTCCTATAAGCAAATGCGTATACACGAAACAATTTCAGCTATTTTCAATTGCAAACTGTAATTGCACATGTTTGAATGCATTAAAGTGTAAAATGCTTATAACCGGCGTGCGAATAAGCGATAAATATTGTATTTTTATTATATTTTTATGCTTCTTGTCTTTTAAAATAAACAAAATAAACGGGAACTCTCTTTTTATATTTAATGTTTGTGGTACCATACGAAAATACAAGTTTGGAAATATACGTCGATTTGAAATACCGTGTAAAAGATTGATGTGTAGAATCTTCGTGTGTAAAGGCTTCATAATTTTTAAGAAAAAATTATTAAATTTCTCCAATCGCCAAATTTATAATTCATAATATCAAGCAAACAAGTTGTTGATTTTGCACCTATTACCATAATGATTATATTGATTACTAAAAATTTTAAAATTTTGAAAAAATATTTTCAATAAACGATATTCTTAATTTTAATTAAAAAAGTGATCAAAAAACTTTGCCATTTCAAACAATGTGTTAATTTATTTAATTAAATATTGACAATTTCCAACAACAATTCTACATGTTTAAATTATTTTATTTTAAACGAAAAAAGTCAATAAAGATTTTTTTGTTATTTAATTAAAATTTAAATTGAAAATTTATTTAAAAACAACTAAACTGTCAATTAAATTAAAATAAAGTTTTTAATTTTCTTTCAACTAAAAAAATAATTGATTCAGTTATCACATTAATTAAATTTAAATACTTTTTAAACCATTTTTTTAATTGATAAAACACTTTTTTCTGTGTATAGATATGAAATAAATATTTTCGATAATTGTGCAGGATATATTCTCTAAACAAAAAAATAATTTTTGCTAAAAAATAAAAAATCGTGCAAAAAAAAGTATCGTATAAATCTAGGGATAGGTGTTTATAAGTTGTGGGTGGAACGACCTCATTAAAATATTTATAATTCTGTTAGAAAAACTTACATTAATTGGTGACAGAATGCAGCGATTTTTTTTTCAATTTTGGATAAAGGGTTTTTATATGACCAGAAAACATACTACTAAATTTCGCCATGATCAGTGCATAACTTACCGTAGGCCCCATATAAAGCCCACTTTCGGAAAACACTTAGTTAGCTGTAGAACGTAACGAATAATGCTACTGTAGTAAAATATTTGAAATCGCAAAACGTCAGATTTATTTAGTGTTGTTCTAAAAGTCGTGAGCTTTGCTTGCGATCTGCCATAGTTTCTTAAAAATAGTCTGGTTTCCCTGAGCCTACTTTCACTAGTTGAAGTTGTCAAGCTTCTTTCGAGTGCGATTAACAAGATCACTTTAATGCGATTTCAAGTCAGAGTCGCAAATGTTAAGCTTTTTGCAATTGTCAGAACACGCCGGACAGTTTCTTACGACTAGAAATCATATTGCCAAATTAAATTACGATCGGTCAATAACTTATACAGCTTAGTCACTGAAAATACTTTAGTATACCTTAAAAACTGACAAATTTTTATACTGTAGTAAAATTTTTTCTGACAAAGTTCCATAATAGAAGTAGTGATCGCTCCATAATTTCTCATTGGCCAAACACAAAAGCTCACAAAACGCATCATGATATTTTATTGATATTTGGTTCAATTAAGTTTCATATGACAAGAAATAAAATCATAATCCTTCACAAATATTAGCAATGTTAAAATTTTAAAGTTTCAGATTCAAATATTTTATTTTAAAGGAAATCGGGGAAAAATTGGTACTTTGATACTTTTTCTGTTTTTGATAAATTTGGTACGGGTTAAAATTGGTACTTTGCTCTTTACAATAAATTTGGTATACATACCTAGAAGCCTACATTTGCAAGCATTGTACTTTTTTTTTTTATTTTTTTAAGGAAAGTTTATTTATTAGATTAATTAATAACAAATTCAACTACAAATAAACAAATAGTGCAATATTTTCTCACTACACTATGGTCCATAATCGAACACTCAAGCATATTTTATAAAACATTTTCATTTGGGGTTTTTTCAACTTATTACGAGTATATTAATTTGTAATCAATAATGTGTGATTCAAGTAGAGATACTTTTTTCAATAGCCTTTTTTTGACAGATCACGTGTGAGTCGTGTCATGCTGTCCTGTTATTTTTGTTTAGTATTGTTTGGCATTTCATAATGGAAAGACTTACGCCTGAACAACGTGTACAAATCGTTCAACTTTATTACGAAAATTCACGTTCTGTGAGGAATGTGTTTCGTGCACTTCGCTCAACTTATGGTCAATGTAATCGGCCTCCTGAGCGTACTATTCGCAACACCATCACCCATTTTGAGTCCCAGCATTCATTATTGGATAATATTCGACCGAATAGTTTGGTGTGGTTTGTGGGCCGGTGGAATCATCGGTCCATATTTCTTTAAAAATGATGCCGGTGCGAACGTAACCGTCAATGGCGACCGTTATCGTGCCATGATAACCACCTCTTTGATGCCTGAAATTTAAGCTCGTGATCTCGGCGACATTTGGTTTCAGCAAGACGGCGCCACTTCCCACACATCGCATCAATCAATGGATTTATTGATAATAATTTCATGTTTTGGGCCGGTCGATTGGCCACCAAGGTCGTAAGATATGACACCGTTAGACTTTTTCCTGTGGGGATATGTAAAGTCTAAAGTTTATGCGGACAAACCCGCTTCGATTCAGGCCTTGGAGGAAAACATCACGCGAGTCATTCGCCAGTTACCAGTCGAAATGCTCGAACGAGTCATCGAAAATTGGACACAACGGATGGACCATCTGCGACGTAGCAACGGCCAACATTTGATAGACATAATCTTCAAAATATAAATGCCAAAAAATGTTCTTTCAAATGATAATAAACATTCCCCATTAAATTCGAATTTTCTGTGTTTTTTTCTTTAAAAATGTAGGGAACCTCGAAATGGATCACGGTATATATATATATATATATATATATATATCAGCCCATGTTTCTGTTGCAATGAAAAGTAAAGAAAAACATTACTTGTATTTCTATTATGAATTTTAAAAAAAATTAGTCAGGTAAATGTAAAAAGAGATACAAAAAAAAGGAAACAATTTAGTTGGAAATCCACCAATATCTGCTCATATTTTGTTCCTTGCAATCCAGTTCCGACATTCTAGTATCGTATCTTATTTGATTGTTATTAATACTGTAATTATTTAATGATTTATTATTAACCCTTCTACATAAGTGATAAAATGTTGGAGTTCCCCCTTTATTTTGTATTTAACCATTTTTATCTAGATATATGAATGCTTCGGGAGGAACATAATCAGATATTAGTGTATTTGATATATATTGATCAACTGTATAATAGGGAGAAAATATTAAATTGTTAGTGGTACATTTTAAGATTTGATTTCTTATAAGTTGTATAATAAAGTTGTCTATTCTGCTAATGTTTGCAGCCTTATATAATTTTTTATTAGAAATAAATTTAGTGTAGTTACTATGAGAGGATTTGTTGAGTGAAGTACACGCTCTTAAACTTTTTCTTTCAAATTTTCTTACTCGTTCCATATACGATGGCGAGATATTAAACCAAATTGAACCTCCGCATTTAATGATAGGACGAACTAACGTTTTATATAATCATATTTATAACCTCCTTTTTTACATACTTTGAATAAAATAACGATTTTTAAATTAAAAAGGCTTCTTTGCCCTTCTCTATTTGTGTGTGAAAATTGAAATATAAAAAATTATCCATATAAATACCTAAATATTAAACTACGTCCTTTGTAGGAATTTTTCTGTCATTTAGAAATTACTTTATTTCAAGTTTTCGCCAATTGAATTTATCATTGTAGCTACATTTGCCGACTGGAGGGCCAAAAAGTATAGCTTCACATTGGTAGACATTAATTTTCATGTTCCAGTCAGAAGCGAACTTTTCCACTACATTAAAATTGTTTTGCAGATTTTGATTAATTTCGTGCATATTGTTATGGGCATGGTATACTTGCTGTGGGCCTAAAATGAGGAAAATCTGGTACTCTTGATACTCCTTTACCTTTGGTACTTTTTCTCTTTTCAAAAAATTTGTTATAGATAAATTAGCCCTTTATTAGCCTGTTTTATTTTTTATAACTTAGGCGGATAGTATGTGGCCCAGATTTAAATATATGGTACTTTTTATAATGTAAAAATGTAAAAAATTGGTACTCATTCCCTTTTTGATAAGTTTGGTATACAGAAAACATATGGTTTTATGGCTTGATACATATTTAGACACCCCTTTCTTTTCATATGGACAGCCGACTGACGGTTGCTCAAGAGTATCGAGCGCTCAAAACTTATATTTATGTGTTGGCGAAAACCAATAATTCATATAAATAATATGGCTGATGATAGCACTTCTCTTAATTTTTAAATAATAAACATTTTTTTTATACCCTTCACCGAAGGTAAAAGGGTATATATAACTTTGTCATTCCGTTTGTAATTTCTACAATATTGATCTAAGACCATATAAAGTATATATATTCTGGCTTTTTATGAGAAGGGAAGTTCAAATCCGGTTGTCCGTCTGTCCGTCCGTTGAAATGGGTTTTTCGAAGACCCCAGATATGATGAAGGCTAGGTTGTTTTACATTTATGTTACATATAGTCCGGAATTGTTTGCTATTGCTAAATTCAGGAAGATCGGTCCACAAATGGCTGAGATATGAGCAAAAAACCACGACTACCTCTAATTTTTTCCATAAGTCCCATGTTGTTGTTGTTTTTTAATTTCTTTTTTTCTGCATATCGAGAGAGCAGCAAGAGCTACGGCTTTCAGATTTAGTACAAACATGTTGCTTGCCAATACACAAACTCTTTAAAAAAATGGGCGGGATTGGAAAAGTGGGCGTGGTACCTCCCGTGCAAAGACATTATTGAAAATACAAACAATTCTAAATTTTAGGGCTCTAGCATGACATATGAACACGTTTTATATACCAAAATATCAGAAATTTTTAGCACCATATATTTCCCGAAAACCCTGAAAACAATTTATTTTTGGTAAAACCCTTAATATCTCAAAATAAGAAATTCCGAATTAAGCCATTATTATTTAATGCTACAGATATATTATATATGTAGATTGTTCTTATCGCACCATGGTGAAGGGTTTATAAGATTCGGCATAGCCGAATATATCACTCTTACTTATTTAGTCTTGCTCTAATTTTCACGAAAACGTAGTCACGGGTTAAAGCTTGTATTTTATATCTAGCCAATTCCTTAAATATTCGTAGTCATGGTGGAGAGCAACAAAGATTCGGCACAGCCGAATGTAGCATTTTTACTTGTTTCTTAATGGATTTTTTTGTCCTCCCTTTATATCTCCTAAAAATCCCTAAGACAATTGTACGGCCAAAAAGAAAAACAAAAATGCCTTTGAAACTTTTCTTTATTCTCGCGTCTGCTCTTCTTACTTATAATTACAAATTGTACAAAAATTTTTATTATAAAAATAATTTCTATTTTTGCATGTTCTGCGTTCAAAGAAATTCCTGTAATTTGAACAGTTGTTTAACCTTGCGCCTTTTTTGTACTATTTTTTTTAATATTATATCATTATTTATTTTTATAATTATTGCCACTGTTAGAGTTTATCCATGGCGACGCCTGTCAATGGTCAATGACATTTGAATTTTTTCTTTGAAACAAGAAATTTCCTTTTTCAACAATAAGGCGTTAAAATATGTGTTAAACTTTGTCTCGTATGTGTATGTATGTATAAAGACACTTAATAATACGTAAAATGTTAGTTTACCTTGAGTTTACTTATACATTCACGCATAAATATTTAAAATTGTATGTACATAAATTCATATTTTATTTTCCATATCTTCAGTTCGTTGTCCTTTGTCTTAATTTTTCCATTTATTTTTCCTTTATCCATTCTTCAATGTTTATTATAATTTATTTATTATTTATTACAGAGATTTTTTGATCAGAATTCAAATGCCGGCGAAAGCGTAAGTTCGCTAACATGAATTTTCATTTCCAGTTGTTATTTTTTTTGGTTGTTTTATGATTGATTTTTAATAAATGTATGAATATGAAAATGTTGCTGTTGCTGTTTTTTTTTGCGAATGAATTCTTGCCATAAATTTTAATTGAGTTTTTCTACATTTTATTTTATTTTTTTATTTTATTGAGTATGCGATAATGTGGCTGCTGGCTGTATTAAAAATTTATATTTATTGCAGACTGGAAATTTTTGTTTTTATAAAATTTGTTTTATTTTTTTTATTTTAATTACGGGTTGGTAGTTGAAACGTGTATTTATATAAAATGTTTTTTAACTGGTTTTTATAAAGGGCGTTGGATTTTTTTCTAATATTTTTTTAAGGCTACTAATATTTGATAAAAAAAATTAGGTCTGATACAAGAATAGTTACGCAATAAAATAATAAAAGAGTAAAATATTTTTGCCCAAAATTTTAGTCCCCAGGTTTCCTGATTCATTAAATTTTTTCAATTTCCCAAATTTCAAATTTTTATCGAAACAGTGAATCTCACTTTCGGCTCATTTCGTAGAACGTTTTATCGATAAAAAATTTTTAAACTACGATTTATTTTTGAACAAATAAGCTACGATTTATTTTTGAACAAATAAAAATCATTTTTCTTACTCAACCAAATTGAAGTTTTTTGCTTTATTTAAATTATTCACTAATTTTATTTAAAATTGACATCGTGTATACAAATTTATTTTAAATTTGTGGGTATTTTCCAGCAGAGCTCGAAAAAAAAACTATACACTACCGTAGTGTAGTTTTTTCAAAACACAAACTCTACATCTAATTTTGGTGTTTGTGAATATGCATATAAAAAACAATAATTCTTTAACTACTCGTAAAAAAATTTAAATTCTGAAAAACAAGAGAATAAAAAGCACAAAAACAATTTTCTATGCTTTATTAACCACTTACAAATGTGCACAAACAATTATACATATTAACAACTACACATACACTTTACACTTTACAACTGATCTGCACTTACAATGTTCTTTTCTCTGCTGCACACCTGCTATTACAATATCGCAATTGGTTTTTCTACTTTGAATACATCCATTCGCAACCACAATTTAATATACCAAATACGTTATAAAACTGTGATCAGAACACCTACGCATCAAAATGTCTACCCTTATAATATATACTTTGACTGCTTTAAATAAATTTCTCAAAACACAAACGCACTTTTGTTTTTTTTTTCTTTTTTTATGAGCGACTGTTTTTAACCCATTTAGATTTATTTTTTGATATAAATACTATTTTTTATTAAAACATTAGTATACTTTAACATTTTTCTTATATTTTTGCACTCCTGTTATAAAACTCAACTTCAAATTATATTTTGGTTTTTGTTTTCAATAAATAATTGAAAAATTATATTTCTTACATACATACAGCTGATTTATTTTTTTAAATATTTCTTTTAAAATAGAAGCAAGTACATTAAATGTTCACTACGCACACACTAAAAAAACATATAATTTCCCAAACATACAGAGGTTTTTTTTAAAATATTTCCTTTAAAAAAAGGAAGCAAGTACTTTAAATGTTAAATGTAAAAAAACATATCTTGTAAGCTAAAAGTTCTACGTGTTCACTAAAAAATACAGAAGAACTACCGCAAAAAACTCTACACGTACTCCAAAATAAGTTCGGTAAGTTATCTAACGGCGATTTCTTTTTTGAGAAATATGTTGCATAAATGGTACATGCTCTATCTCTTTTGTGTAGAGCATGTACCATTTATGCAACATTTTTCTCAGAAAAGAAATCGCCATAAGTGTTTGTGTTCGTCAGCTCCCAATAATTGTGTACCATATTTTGTTTGCGTGGTACACTCACTTGCTGTACTTCACTGTTTATTTTCGAACTCTGTTCGACGGTTCTAGATCAACGAAAATTTTTTTAAATAGCAAAACCTAAAAAATCTGGTATATTTTTCAAAAAGCATCGGTAAAGCGAAAAACAAGCCCCTTAAATCTAAAATTACCATAAAACCATCATTGAAAAAAAAATAAGTAAGAGTGTTATTTAAGGAATGCGCTTTTTATAAGGCCTATGGTCAATTATAAACCAGTCTTCACAAAATTTAAATGTGTGTGATTTCTAGTCTTATGGAAATATGAATGACCAAATTGGGCGTACTAAACTGTTTCCTTAATTGACATTTGTATAAGGGGGTATGGATCGATCTTCACTTAATTCTAAAGTGTGATTTTAAGTCTTATAAAACTATGACACCGAATTTTTTTACAAAAGCATTAGTTGTTATAGTTTTAGGCGTACTAAAGTATTTTCCGAGAGCAGGCTTAATATGGGGCATATAGTAAATTATGATCCGATCTTCACGAAACTTTGTAGTATAATTATATAAAATGAATTTTTTCTTCTTACGCTAATCCCGCAAACCTCTACGCTTGCTTTAGGGGACCAGTTTCTGGATGGAATCGAACCAGCAACCACCGCACTGATAGACTAACTCACAACCAACAAGCCTGCCGGGGCACTTACGCAAAATCTTGTACTAATCTGTACTTTCCGCAACCGATTTTGTTAGTTTTTGTAACAAAATTATCGATTTCTTAGGGTGGTTATTTCACAACGCTTTTCCTGCTTACGATAACTAGAAATAATTTGTCAATATTGTTCTCTTCTTTTGAGCTATTCGAAAGTAAGCGTGTTTCCAACAGACAGACAGACTTAGATGGCTTAATACACTTAGAATTACTAAACGACCCAGAATATATATGCTTTATGGGGTCTGAGATGAATATTAAAAAAAGTTTCACAAGGAATGACAAACTTAGTATACCCTCATTAACTGCCAGTGGTTGAGGGTATAAAAACATAAAAAAAAAATAAAGAACAATGAAATATATTAATAAGAGTGCTCCAAGATTTTATGAACAAAAACAATTCACTGCTTTTTCTTCGTATAACTTAAGGGTATATTTTTCTCCAGTTTCATTATAATCGGCACAAAAACATTCGATTTCGCTATGTAATGTTTTCTGGTTTTAAAAATAGCTTCAGAGTATATTTTAAATTATCTGAACTATTAATTATAATAGAAATATTATAATATTATGAAAAGTTATACTCAGAATTCATAACTGTAAGAAAATTGGGCTGGGCTCATTCTCGAAAATATGGGCAAAAAATTAGTTTTTCCGGAAAATCGAAAAATTTAAATATCATATACGGAAAAACTATGGGAGGTATGGACAACATTTTTTTATTATTATTCCCTATTATATCCCCAATAAAGCCCAATATGATACTCAAAAAATTCGGAAATTTGTTGAACAAAATTTATATAAATTTTAAAATTGAGTTTTAAAACTACCGTCAAAAAAATTATTTTTTTTTGGTAATACCTGTCAATATGTTAACGGTATCATACGAAGAAAAAATTTATTTACAAGTAAATACGGGTATATTAATAGTAAAAATTCAAATATTTCTCAAAATATTTTTATTTTGTTCCAACATTTCAGGTGTTCAAGTGGCCTGAGACACGTTAATGGCCCGGGAAATTTTTAATAACTTTACCATTTTTTAACCAAATTTTATTTTCTATATCTCACTACACAGAAAAAATTAAAAATATTCTCTAATCACCAAATTAATGCCAAATTCATAGAATCAAGCAAACAATTTGTGGATTTTGCAACTATTACCAAAATGATTATATTGATTACTAAAAATTGTAAAAATTTAAAATGTTTTTATACGTTTTTTTAAATAAATGATTTTTTTAATTTTAATTAAAAAATGATCAAAACACTTTGCCGTTTTAAATAATGTGTTAATTAATTTCATTAAATATAGCTCAGGTTTTGACAATTTCCAACAACAATTCTACAAGTTGAAATTATTTTATTTAAAACGCAAATAATCAATTGAGATTTTTTGTTATTAAATTATAATTTTAATTAAAAATTTATTTAAAAACAACGAAAATTATAATTAAATCAAAATTATATTTTTAATTTTCTTTCAAATAAAAAAATAATTGATTCAATTATCACATTAATTAAATTGAAATACTTTTTAAACAATATTTTTAATTGATAAAAACTACTGATAATTTTTTCTGTGTAGAACGATAGTAACGTCATTATTTCGATTCTTTTACATTTAATTGCAACAGCAATAATTATTTTATACAAAATTTTTACAAAAACTGAAAACAATGTATTTTTCCTCCTTGTAAATGCACATTCAAAAATTCAGCGTCGTTGCGGCGCCAGGTAACATTGTCCTATTATCCTTATATTTTAAACAACGTGTATCTACAATTTCGAGCCATAACCGCAAAAAAAGCTTAAGCGACAACATTTTCAATTTACGTTTTTTTTTAATAAATGAATTTATTGGCAATACTCATCATCTCCTAAAATCTCATAGTCACAGAAGGTACCGTTACGATTTTATAGCAAAAACAATTTTAGTTTAAGCGCCAATTTTCATACAAAATTTTTATAAAACAGAATAAAAACCATTCTAAGGAGTAAAAATTCGAAAGCTCATTTTTTTTGGAACACTCTAATCAGTGATATTATACACTTTTTTGAAAAGTCCTTACGCAAGTCGAAAAATCCCTACTTTACCCTACGCGTTAAAATAATTGTCTCTACAAAAATCCCTACAGCTTTTAAATGATAATATTTATATCAATAAAAAAAAACATTTGCATAAATGTATATAAATTTTATTTAAATTTCTTCCCACCTAGCATTTGGGTGATAATTTTTTGTAAAAATCACCTAAATGAGTCTTCTGAGATCACTGTTGATGATTAAAAAGGGATTAATTACTCAAGCGATTGACAAAGGAGCAATATAGGATTCATTGATATGTTCAAATAATGATTTTTCAATATTTTGAATTATTGTACATTCGTCACGCCAAATTAAAAAAATTCGAAACTTTCGCATCAGATGAATAAAAAAAAAGATTAGCTTAAAAAGAAGCCCAAAAATTTTTCTCAATTAATGAAAATAAATGAATATGCGGTGCGAATGATTTCTTTTTTCTTTGCGAGAACCCTAAAACTTTTATTTGATTGAAAATAAAGTTGGTTCAAATATGTAATCAAAATCCATAATGGTGCTGCTTTTATCGGAGAAAAAATTAAAAAGATGACGATTAAAAATATATGATATATATAAAAAAAACTATATAATTTATGGTTGATAAATGAAACGGAAAATGCTTAATAATGATTATAAAAGCTATCATTAAATTGCTCATAAAGGGATCAGAAAATTTAATTTTCATTAAATTATTTTTATGAAGACAGGAATTTGTACAACATGAAATAAATTAAAATTTTATTGATCATTTTTCATTCTTGACTCCACTTAGATTTGAACCCAGGCTTTCACGGACAGGTTGCCCAGGCTAGTTTCGAGTGTAACCACACAATCTCTTCAGTAGAGTTTGCCGTCTTTCCTCACTCGTCTATTGAAGCCAAATGACGTCAATAGTCAAACATCAATATTTAAACCAAATGGTATTTCACCTTGGTAGATCGAAGTTTGCTTTTTGAATGAATGATTGTCTATTTTAATTGATTTACATGTTCTTCCTAACTTCTGTTTTTATAATTTAATGAAAATTAAATTTAATGAACTTAAGCCTAATTAAATATATCTAAATTTGGATTAAAAGCCATTAACAGTTCAATAAAATAACCACAATAATAATATTGGGATCAGAAAATTGTATCACATGATGACAAGATTCTTTGAGGTGACCATTTTCTCGCAATGAGAGTATCAAAATGCTAGCTGGGTTAAACATGCATACATATGTTAATATAAGCTCTTTAATGTGTATGAACTATTAAATCAGTTCTTTTTATAAACGCTACACTAGAAGGCATAAGAAATTTTACATTCGTCTTGTAAAAATGAGCGGGCGCCTATCTTTTAAAAATTTTCTATTTCTTGTTCTGGAAAATTGAGTTCAAAAGATCATGAAAATTGTGAAAGAAATTTTAAAAATTTACGCTTAAATCAAAACTGAAATGACCAAATGTTTGCAGTTTTGCCACTTTACTCAAAAGTCCCTATATTTTATTGATTTCAAAAAGTCTGTCCTTTTTTTCCAATAGGGATTTTTCCCTACATATAACATCACTGACTCTAATAGATATATATAAAACCAATTATTGTGATGAGTTTCCCGATATATTTCAGTCTATGAGTCTCTAAGACCGGACAGCTACATTGTTTGGTAATAACTTGACCTCATATAAACTGATGGTATTTGCCACTTCTTTTTGCCAAGTAATCAGTCCTTTTGTTGCTTCTGCATGGCACTCATGGTTGGGCACCCAATCTAAGGTAAAATCATTCAGAGATATTAAGTATTCCATGACCACCTTAGACTTCACTTTTAAAGAGAAAACGGCTCTAAGAGGAGCCAGACTATTTGAAATTACAAAAGCCCTTAAGCCTAGAACTTATTAAGATGGCGGAAATTTCCACCTGGAAAATCGATGGTTGTTTATCTATAGGTAGCCCGCCCCCTTTAGACATTTTGAACAAATACACCAGCCCCGGCATCACTACGTGTTTATTGCGAACAATCGGTATACCACGCCTCCATCAAGTTTTTGCCACCAAAAAGAATCTGCCCATTTCTCCCTATCAGGTATGAGGACATTGAAAATCATATCCAATACTTGGCTTGATAGCATTTAACCAATTACTTAAATGCAGGGTCGCACATAATGAACGTTATGATTACTAAGAGAATAATTTTTTTGGCTTATGTTTTTATGGGTTGTTTTTTTATAATTAACTTTGAAAAACTTGGAAAATTTATAAAAACACGGCACAGAACAAAGAACCAAAGTTCAGAAAAGATTATTGGACCAATTTTTTTCTAAAACGACGGACAAGTTGCAGTTAATGGTAATCGCACATAATACCGGGTAATGATTGAAAAATGTTTAAGGCCCGAGGTTGAGAACAATCCAGACTTGTGGTTTCAACAATATGGAGCCACAGCACATACAGCTCATCCAACTATGGATCTTTTTTGGGTAGCATTACGTTACTTATACGCTACCCTATAGAAGGATTATTTTAAACACTTCTTAAAATCCACATATGACCTACAAAATCACCTGTCTAAAACTCAGTAATGTGCAGTATGTTTATGTTCAATGGGCTGCCGACGGGAGGTTGGATCTTTTGGTTTCCTAAAGCGGTCCCCTTGTGTAAAAGTCCACTAATGACACTCGTGCAGGCCTCCTCGTTCAGAGATATAAGTACATATGCATCGGTGTAATATGCAGGATTGCTCCTAAAGCTGAAGAAGGCTTTTCATGGCGCCTGTGTTCGGAACGCAGATTAGGTGATATATAGATCATATCGAATAAAGCTGTAGATTTGATAAATTCCACTAAAGCCCAGATTTAAAACTGGGAAATTTTTAAAATTCATTTAACATAAATTTAATAAAGATTGTATTAGAAAAAATGCAGAAATTTTCTTTTTATTGTAACAAAAAAAAAATTTTATTTTTATTTCATTAAAAGGACATAAAAAAAACTTAAACATTTTGTCAATTCAAATTTTTATCCGTAAAAATCGTTAGAAAATTTTTAGCGCGCTTTTAAACGAATACAGTCATGCGCTCTGCAAAAAGGGGTCTTTTAGATAAATTTCTCTCAGCAGGGGCAATATTTTCATTTTGTACTTAAGCAACAAGGGAACAGCGGGCACAAACACACACCAGCTCTATTCAAATAAAAAACATCTGTTTTGTGTTTGATGTTTCTTCTTGCGAGGTGGGAACAGTTCTATTGCATACAAAAATTTGTGTGCTCCTCTGCTTTTTTACTTTTAGTATGCGTGGCAAATTTTCTTGTTCACAAAACACACGGGAAAAATTCACAAAACAATGAGAAAAGAAAACTCATATTGAATTCATATTTTTTTTACTAAAACATTTTTTTTGTTTTTGCTGCAAACATTCTAACGATGTGTTGTTACTTACGAGCTGATAAAATCAACGAATTATAAATATTTTGATTCAGTTAATGCGAGTTTTTAAGCTGAAACGGTTGTGCTGAGAAAGAAAAAAGCAAAAAATGCGAGAAAAATTCATGTTTTACTAAAAATTATTAATTTAAGTAAAAGCGATTTATTTAAAAGAATTTGAAAACGAAATTGTTTAAAAAAAAACCTTAAATACTTTAAAAATCGAATTGTAATAAGAGTATGTAAACCAAAAATGAATAAAATTAAAAACTGTTTTGTAATAGATTTTTATTTTTTATTAATTGTATATAAATTAAAACAATTTTGTTAAAAAAATCTTCTTCTCTGCGTATCTGAGTGTTTTTAATAAAAATTAATTTCAACTATTATAAATCTCTATAGTTTTAAATTGTTAAGTGTTGAACATTAAAAATAAATATTAAATAAAAAAATATACATAATAATTCCTCTTCGTGTGCTTTTCTTTTACTAAAATAAGAGTTTAATTAAAAATAATAAAAAATAATTATTTATTTATTGCCTGGAGTTGAAAAATGGATTCATTTCATTTAATTTTTGACAATATTTATTTGTTTTTTGTATAAATGGAAATAATGTGAAAAATATGGGAGAGATTTGAATAATTGTTTAATAATGCTGTGAATTTTTTTTTTTTGTTAATGAAAGTTGTTTAGGCGAAAAAATCGAAATTATGGAATAATTTATAGTTTTTTTTTTTTGAAATGGATTATAGAGAGGTAAGTGTATTTTCAACGAATTGCTTTAAAACACTAACTTTTTAAAAAAATTAAAAACTAAAGAATTTAGTAGTGATATCAACTCTTTTTATTTATTTATTTATTTATTTACTTAATTCGACAATTGAACTAATAGTTGTTGCTGGCTAAAAAGATTAAACTAAATAAATCAAGACGCTTTAGTACATGACATAAAAGGAAAAATTTAGCATTCAATTTATCTGAAGACATTTGAGAGGTTATTTTTCTAATAGGATCAGTGAAATCAATATATGTATAATAATTGTTAAATTCGGAGCCCATTCTGCAAATAGGATCAAAATTTGCATAATAAGTCCGAAAGTATTGAATTTTAAGGGGTATATAATTTCTGGAAGGACGAATAGGAATTGAAAACTCAACCATACGAAGTAGGAATTCAGAGACAATTTCACCGTTTGGCAAATTCAGCGTGAATGTGATGTTCATATATATCCTCCGATTTTTTTAGGTTGGAGGATTAATTAGTTTTAAACGGCTTTCGACGTAGGTAAATTAATATTGAGATTCCAATGCAGTTTTCGAAGACAGAGTATAAGAAATTACTTTTTTACGGATTCCAGTTCTTTAGTATTTTCCTTATACTGGGAGTCCCAGACGACCGAGACTTCTTCCAGAATAGGTCTCACTAATGAAATATGTAACTGTTTTATGACATGGGGATCCTCAAACTCCTTCCCCCAACGTTTGATAAATCAAAGGACACCTTTGGCCTTGATAGCACACTAAAAGGCTGAAAACATTTGAAACACGGGCTAAAAAGTTCTAACATAAAAACATGATGGTAAATCAAGACATTATTTTCTATAAAGACTAAAGTTATTATTTTTTTAATAAAACACCAAAAATTTTATTAAAAAAATAATATTGGTATTGGGTTAATTTACATTCAGGAATGTGATGAAAATCGATCGATTTCAAAACGATCGATTTTAGCAGTTGTAATGAATTTCGAGCGATTTAAAATCCATTTCTGAACTATATTCTTAATTTTTTGTTTAAAATAAAGTTCAAGTAACATATACAATATAAAATTTAAAAGAATATAGACAGAAAAAAATGTATTAAAATCAGTTTTTAAAGATACTGAAAACGACATTATCGATTTTAAATCGTTCTGTTTTCAAAACCGTTTTCCATCACATACCTGATTAAATCGAATGAAGGTACAACGGTAGCTTTAAGTAATATTGACATTCGTTAACCCTCATACGTTCTTCAAAATAACTTGCAGGAAAGTTTATTGGGTGAAAAATAACCCATACTGATTATTTAATGAAAATATACAGGGGGTTTTCATTTATTTAAGGTTTTTTTTTATTTTTTTTTTATACAAAATAATATTTAATCAGAAAACAATAAATAAAAAACTATAGTAATTCATAAAATTCGAAGAAAACTAACTGTTAGTAATGCAAAATTCCAATTTAAAAAACGATGAAAAGTCTCAATTAAGATCCAGCAAAATGTTTAAAAGATATAAAATTTTGAAACATAAAATGGGTGAAATTTCATCTGAAAGCCATATAAGGGCTACACATATTGGTCGTCAAGGTAAAAGTGGCACAAAAGATCGTTTTATACAAATAAAGTAGCACAAAAACTCGTTAAAATCGCAATTTATGCTTTTAAAAAAATGTTTATTTTTTTTTTTTTGAAATTCGCTAAAAAGCTGTCTTACATTTAATCAATGTAATTGTGTCAAAAAATGTATAATAAAACAATGTTTCCGGACGGAGAATAAATTGTTGATTACTTCAGATATTGACCACAATGCCAGACCAGGTAACAGTTCTTCATTTTGATGATTTTTTGTTAAAAAGGCGAAAATGTCGCCACAAAATTAAAAAAGTCGCAAAATAAGACGAGTTTAAAAAGTCTCACAAAAAGTCGCAGACCAAAAAGGAGTAACATTTTCGACGAGCGGTAGCCCTTTTCGTCATTGTTAAATAAAATTTTCAGTTCTTCTTTGTCATCCTCGTCTTCATGCCATAAATCACTTCCGATGGAATATTGTGACTTTTTGTATGTTTCTTTGGAACTAATTTTTGACCGAATCGAGGAATGTGTTTCCGCTGCGTGTGAGAAAAAAACATCTTTCGATACGGTCACCGCAATCATAACTGTTTTTAGCGAATAAATTGTAAACACTTTATGGTTTCTTTAATCTTGTTATTGCCACCGGAAACCATTTTATATATAAAGAATTCCTCCATCAAGAAGCCACAACTTTATTATGGTAGCGTCCGAAAATGTTATGGTTAATAACAATAATTTGTTTATCTCTTATAATCAGTGTTGCCAATTTAGCCAATTAGTGGCTAGATTTAGCCATTTTTCACCTTGTTTAACCATTAAAAAATGAGCTTAGCCATTAGGCATTTTTTTTTAGCCATTTTCCACATTGTTTAAGGTGTTATGATACTTGCTATTTTTTGTATTGGATTTTTTTAGGATTGACTGAATGAAACAACAAATGCGAGAAAAAACAAGAAATACAATATGTAAACAAAACAAACAATATTTCCCACGTTTTGTTCCCACAAAAACCGTCAAAAAAAGCTACGAATCGCAAAAAAAAGTTAAAACCCGCTACTTTCGATTAAAAACTAAAAAAGTTAGCAGCAGTGCTAACATTTAATCTGGAAATGTCAATTTTAAGTTACAAATTTTTATATTTTTTTTGACAGTCTAAGATTATTTATCGATAACACACGTATATTTTTATGAGATTTCAAGATTTTTTATGGTATAATCAAACTCTTTACACTTAGTCAGTTTTCCTATACAAATATATTTGCACTGTTCTCCAATATAGAAAAAATACAAAAAATAGCAAGTATCATAACACCTTTAGCCATTAAAGTTTTTTTTCCGTTTTTTTTTGTAAATAATAATTTTTATTTTCTTATAAAAATTTATAAAATTGCTAAAAGTAAAATTAACATTTTTAACAATTCAAACACACATTAATTTAAATCACAACTTTTACAAATGTTGAAAATCGCTATAAATGATCAGGTTTTACCAAAAAAAAGCAACATCTCTTAGCGTCAAAAACTGCAACAGTGTATTGTGTGCAGGTGGAAACAAGAAATTTTTAGAAATTTCGGAATTTTCTTTAAAGTTGATCTCGCTTTCTTGGTCTAATGCTGAAGTAGAGAGGCTATTTAGCCTAAACATCGTTAAAAGTAATTTGAAATAGGTTAAATTTAGCAACCGTTAATTCGATTTTATCAATTACGTAATTATTTCTACCATAACAATAAAATATTTTTTATCTCTTTTTATTTTTTTTGTTGGAGATTTGGACTCAAAAGGTTGGCTAAATGTTGACATGATTATGATTTACGTTCAAAATATTTAAAACTAATAGGTACAAGTGATTCCTATGAGATAAACAATAACGACATCGAATTTAAAATTAAATAAACTCAAGAAACTTAGTGGAAGAGATTATTAATATTTAAAAATGGTTTAAATAACAACGACATAATAACGACAACATAATTTAAATTCTTGGTAAAATTAATTTATTTTTTAAACAAGAAACAGTGTAAGAGATTACTAATATTCAAAATTAATTTTAATAAGATTTTTTTTTAAAAAACAGAGGATTGTTTATCCTTCCTTAAGTTTTCTTTTAAGATTTTCACAAATGCTCCAATTGTCAATTCTTGTACACTAATCAGAACTTTTTACACTTTTGGAATGCAGAATCATGTTAAGTAGCTCAATAAGACGTTTTTCGATCTATTGTCTTTGAAATTTTAGAGCTGTGTATCAGAGGTTAAGAATTGTAGATAAACAATAGATTTAAATATTATCGAAACCCTTAAATCTTTCATTTAGAGCTTATGCTAAGTTAGTCGCCAATTCAGGGGCTATGACCTATTTTGCGTTTCAGTGTTTTCATTTATTATATTATCTAAAAGTGTTCGAAGACTTTTAACTAGCGAAGTATCATCTGAAAATGTAGCAGTGGCTTTGCTTATGGATTTTGTGGTCTCTTCCAAGTAACCCAAAATTTGTAGCAAGAGGATTTTTGTTTTCAAAAAAATCATTAAAATTATCAAAATATTCTTAAAACGTAGAAAAACATACATGATTTTTATTAATTTACCATTATGGTGCAAAGCAACATGCCAATAGCTGCAGGTCTACACTAACCGTTCAATGCGTTTATGCATCAGTCCAAAAATAAGTAGTGTAAAATTGTAGTTAAACAGTAAATGCGTTGAAAGCATAAACGTATCGAAAGCTTGCAGTAGGATTACTTCCTACTTTAGCATGCGTCTTAAAAAAAACGAAAAAATCGTGGTTTCTAGCTTAAGAATTAAAAGAAAGAATTTATTATTCTGTTTGATTTTTTGCTATTAGTTGTTGTGCAAAAATAAGCATTGAAAATTAAATTGTTGGCTCAAAAAAACTATAAAAAAAAATATCTTCGTATCGCAAGTAAAATATCGCCGATACCGATACATCGGCAAGCCCGAAGTATCGCCGATATATCGGTATTTGTTACTTAAATAGTTTTAAAGCTGTTTGTGTTGTGGAAGTCCCTTAAACTCATCTGTTACATGTCAAAATAAATTATTCCACGAATCATATTGAGAATGGGATCTCCAACCTTTTTACCAATAGAAAAATAACGGTTTTTATGAGCCTTTACAATGAACAATTAAATAATACCTTGTACACAAGTTTAAAAGGAAGTAGTTGGAATTGTTTACAAAGTTCAATTATAATAAATGCATTATACAAGTTCAAGCCATACTATGAAACATTAAGATTCAATGGGAATAAATATGCGTTAGTGACCATTTTCAAGCAACAAGTATATATTTAATTTTCGCTTAAAATATGTCTAATTTTCATTATCTGAGAGTAAAAATTAGAGAGGACATGGATGAAGTTCATTTGGCATATACATTTTTACAATTTTTGCAATTAGGAAAAATGGCATAAAATTGTCAAATAGAGCATAAAAAAGTATGAAGACTATTATATTTTTTATTCGAAATCGCATTAAAGTTTCCGCACCAAACGCAATTAGTTTTTTTATAAGATCAAAGATAAAAAACTTTAGAAATTTTAATATATATTATTTGTGTAAAAATGTTTGAAAAGTGATAATAATGTGACAGGCAATACTTATATGAACTGGTCCAAGCTTTTAAATAACTTAAAGAAAAATAAAGATTTTGCCTATTATAAATTAAGAGCAATGCCAGCACTCAGTAATACTCGTTGGAGTTCTAGCTATTCTGGCACTTTTGTCTTTTATACTTGTTCCGAAGTATCTATTTCAATTACTTTCTATTTATAAATTTGTGAGTGATGCTTGGAGCGAAGTCTGGTTTTCTGATCACACTTTCAACAAAAATAATTTCGCCACACTACAAAAATCATTGTCCGGCTTCATAAAAGCAAATGAATGTCTTCTCAGACATTGGTTCAAAAAACCATTAGGAAGTTCTCCGAAGCAACCTCTATGCAGAATGGAAATTAAAATTGTGCAAGATATTTTGCTATTGTGTATATCATCACATACTTTAAATTGAAAACTTATTTCATACAATAATTGAAAACATTTGTATTTCAAAATAAAAATATTTTAAAAACAATTTTGTTTTTTTTTTAGAAATCTCGTTTGGTGCGGAATATTTTTGTACAATATTTACCACCATGCAGTGGTGTGCCACATTATTCGTAAAAACCTTTCGCATTTTGTTAGTTACGTGGTTTTGTATTTCAGCTAACGATAAGCTTTTCAAACTGTAAGACTTTCCATTTTCGCATGGCAGCACTGCATTTATTTTCGCTAATAAGATACATATTAACTTCGTAAGGTAATAGCAATACCGTAAAAAGAAAAACTTTTTTCTTGGTGTGACAGAAAAAAATAGCTTCAAGGTCACTTCCAAGGCCTTTCCAACAGGCATTTTGTTTGTGCAAATTTCCTCGCGGCTGTCAAAATCTTACTACTACATAGGGAAAACAAAAGGAGAAACGTGTTTTGTATACATGTATGTGTGGCAAAAAACAAAATATGTAAATAAAAATATACATGTATAAGCTAAATGTAAACAACTTTTGACAACCTAAGGGAAAAAGCAAAGTAAACATCTCGCTCCTTGCGCAGACCTATTGGATAGACCTTGATCACTTCTATATACAAGAACCATCAGAGGAAACTGTTTTAAAGAAAACTCTTAAATTGTATATTCTTAACGTACTTACCTAATCTATAACTATTGTAAAGTTAAAAAGGCTAAATTATGAACCATGCGTAAATAAACTTGGAATTCTAACGTATTACAAAAGAATTATTTAATACAGTTTATTTCGAAGGACGTTTTCTCCATACAAGGTAAGCTTTTTGATGCCAAAAGCACCAGCCCTACCAACTTTTTCTTCTACACCCTACTATTACAATTATTATAATTACTCCAAGCCGTGTAGTTATAAATCATCTTTTTCTAAAGAGTGCTACAATTGAAGCCCATCCACACCGAGAATCACAAAAAGGATCTACACACAATCATACCGATTCCTAAATACCCAGTTATCAGGGTAATTTTCAATAACTATAAACCTCGATCCAAAACTGAGCCCTACTTTTGATAATTTTTCAATCGAATTTGGTTAATTTTTTGAGACAGCTTTCACAATTTGATATTGCCAGATACAAAAACTGGACTAAAAGTGTTAAATAGTAATAACAAAATTGGCTAAATTTGCGCGCTTTTAGGCTAGGCCTAAACATTTTTTTTCGCGTTTAATTGCTAAATCTAGCCTGAAAAGGTCTAAGTTGGCATCACAGTAAGACATTTTATCAGAAGTGTTTTTTGATATTGATTAATTTTTAAACATACGACCAGAGCATGTATCATGGTGTAATTAACGCTAGTAGCACAGCAGAATATTATTAACGAGCCTTACATTAGGTCACAATTAATTTACAATTTTGTTTGTTTTCTAATAAGAGTATTAATGAAACTTTAAGCATAATATTTCCAAACATAAAAACACCAAAGCAATGTTGTTTACGAAATACCACGGAAAGGAAAAAGAGATCAAAGCTGTGATTTAATTACCACAAAGAGAACATTGGAAACAAGAATAACAGGACATAAAATGGACATAAACATATTGAAGGAAAGTACTTTATTAGCCCAACACATAAAAAATACAAATCATACGGCAGATTTTGCCAAAGTACTAATATAAGATCGAAAAGGAATATAAATAAAAGAAAATAAAAGATTCACAATAGAGATGTTAATAATACAACAGAACATAGAAAAGACAGTGAACTTAAAAGAAGACTAACACAACATTTATGCCAGTTTATGTGTTGCAATATCTTAAATAACTAACCTGTGATATAATTTTTAAGCTTGTGTTTAATTTAATTTTTCATGTTTCAACTTCCTATACCCGTTCTTTGGTCTATGAGACCGACGTAATACTCTTTTATGCATATTTATTTTTGAGTTCGTTTTTGGCTGCCGGATTTATTACAAGTTTTATTTAAGTGCACTCCACGTGTTTGTATGAGCCGAGCCGTCTGGTGTATTAAGTGACATTTGGTCTGTGAGAACGCCGGGGGCGTTTGTTGTGTGTCCTGATTTTCATATTACGGCTAACTGTTGATTCAATCTGTTATTTATATATTGAACAACAAGTGTTTTTAGGATTACAAAAGTTAATTTTGGCTTTTTTTTTTGAGGAAAAAGAGATGTTTTAGTTTTGTTTTTGTAGTATCCAAAAAAAAAACCATCGATTTTGATGACTTTTTTGTAAAAGATTGCAAATCAATAAAATTAATGAAATGCATAGTTTAGTGGTTTTATTATATCTTAAAGTTTAGAAAAATTAATTTGTCACACAAAAAAGTCAATTAAGATTTTTTTGTTATTTAATTAAAATTTTAATTGAAAATTTATTTCAAAACAACTAAAATGTTAATTAAATCAAAATTACATTTTTAATTTTCTTTCAACTTAAAAAATAATTTATTCAATTATCACATTAATTAAATTTAAATACTTTTTTAACCATTTTTTAATTGTAAAACACTTTTATCTGTGATTGCATTCCTTTAAGATGTGATAAGGATTTGTTGGGTAGGAAATATTGCAATTGCAATCAGGTGTAGTGTTTTGGTCAGAAAACTTTCATGAGTGAGCCTGGTAGCACCGGGATGGAGACGTGCGATTTTAGGCTGGTCAAGTCTACATCCAGAAGTAATATCCTGAAGTAATTTGCGAATAATTTTGATTCTCCTCCCCCAGGAGAAAGTAAAAGGCTTAACAGGTGCATTTTATAATGTTAGGTGAAGAAGTTAACTATAAACTTATTTAAATCTGAACTATTGAAGTTTTGCATTATATATAGGGGAAGCTTTGAAGCCTCTTTGGCACTAGGATCAGCAAGGATTGCTCTGTATTTGGCAGTGACATTAAGCATATCATTTTTAAAATCGATTTACTCGATTTTCCTAGAATTTCAGTTTTTTTTTAACTCAGCGGTGTTTGCAAGTGGACTACTCCTTTAATAAATGTACTTTACCTTTGAATTTAATCCTTATGAATAGTTATGTACCATAAAATAATTTTCACCGCGTTGACAGTTTAGATACCTCTATGTGCTTTGGTTAACAATGATGCTTTAGATATGCTTATTAAAGAATTATTGTAGACACTTCCAGAATATTTTGTATTTTTCTCTTTAGCTATACTTTGGTTAGCAATGAAGTAAACTGAGTGTACAGAAAAGTTAAAAAATTACCAGAGACTAGCAGAATGTCAGCATTATTTGTGTCTCGCACCAGATAGTGCCACATCATAGTTTTCATGTATTTAACTCAACAAAACGAAGGTCGTAGCGATCCTCAAAATTCACTAAAATATAATTTTAACTAAACTAACTTCCAAAAATCGTGAAGTTTTGTTGCGAAAATGATTTTTCTAAAATTTTGAATATCATGGTTTGAATATTCATCAGTTATGCAAAAAAAAGTTAAAGTTCACATTGGTTGACCAACTAGCACATTAAACCCATACACTTTTGCTGGGCTAAATGTGTTCGAAAACTATTGTGAACTTTAATTTTTTGCATAAGGGGATGGGAATTGAACTTTTAAATTAAAATAAGACTTAATTTTTGCAAAATTTTTTGGATTTGATTAAAAATTGAGTTATATTGAGTTTAAATATCACCTAAAAATATTTTCCAGAATGGTTGTATTAGTACTTACATAATTATACTGCTTATAGAGAATGCTTTTATTGGTTTTAAGATCTTCGAAGTTCTGAAATAAAAAATTAAAATTATTATATAATTAAATAGAAAAACTTATGCAAAACAAATTACAAATATTGTAAAAAAATTAAAAAAAAAATTATAGAAAATTTTTCAGATGACACATAACGTTGCATACTGCAGGTACAGAGCATCTTAATCGAAATACTTTGAAACTAGCTCTCTTATTTCTAGGCGGCTTGTATGATTCTCACCAAATTTCCTTTGGAAAAAGCAGAGATATGTGGAGATCAAAAACGTCAGTTTGTCAGTCAACTTTCTTTTTTAAATGAATTGTATAATCCGCGTTAAATTTAACAATGTTATTTGTCCAAAGTTCACCAAAAAAGTTATCAATGCGTTAACAATAAGCAAAATGTGCATCCTTAAACTTAATGATACATTTTTAACCATATAGACTAAAGAGCTGCACAAGCATAACAAATATTGCTTACAAGCAATTTCATTAAATTCAGATAGTAGGTGTATATTACTCTCTCATTACAAAACACATACTTCCAAAAACAATTGTTTTGCTTTACGATCAAAATATAGAAGAATAGAACAAAACTGCACTAGAAGAATGCTGAACTAAAATAAAGCTGAATTAGATCAAAGATGAAGTAGAACATTAAAACAGAAATAGAACATTCCAAGCATGTTTGAATGTTTTGATTGTAAACATAAACCAAAGAGAAAATTGCAAAGGGAGAAACTTTTGATTTAATTTCGTTTGAGTTGTTTTCAATGGGTTCGGTTGTAGGTTCCTTTAAAATTTAGGAAATAATATAACTAAATTATTAAGTCTTTTTTTTATTTTTATATTAAACTTTAAACGTTTGTTTAACCAATATTTCGGCACTCCTTTGAGTGCCTTCTTCAGGGTTTTTTCTTCCTTATTTTATAAATTTTCAACAATTTTTAACAATACCCAGCAAAAACTTACATTGAAAAGTAATGAGTTAAAAAGCTAATATAACGACTCATCACTACTTCTACATTGGCATTTTAACTCATTATTTTAACACGGTGATGTCATTGGAGGCAAGTACTTACCACCTTCGCTTACAAATAGGGAGTTAAATAAGTCATTACCACATTCGCTTACAAATAGGGAGTTAAATAAGTCATTACCACATTCGCTTACAAATAGGGACTTAAATAATGACTTTAAAAAAAAATTTTTTTTATTATTTTTTTTTAATTATTTTTTTTTTCTATTTTTTCTTATTTTATTTATTTTACCTTATTTTATTTGTTTTTCTATTTTTTCTTATTTTATTTTACTTTGTTTTTTTTTACTTTGTTTTTTTTTCTGCCTCTGGCGGGATTCGATCGCGCAACCTCGGTGCTGATAGACTAGCTCACTACCAGCTTGTCTACTGGGGCATTGTAGTTTTTACATAAAAAAACTATGTTTTTTACTCAATTATTAAGAGCGTAAATATGAGATTAAATTATCCATAATAACAATAAAAACGCTGATTGCAAGTGGATTGAAAGTTTTTGTTTCATTACTAAAATGACATTTTTATTGTCATAATGAAAATTTAAATTTATGAAGGCAATTATTGAAATATGTTGCTTTTATAAAAAAATTTTTTGATTTCATAAAATTAATGGCAAACATGTAACATTAGATGTATGAAATAATTAAATCTTACATTTTTTTAATTAACAATTAAACATTTTTTTAAGGAAACTATAATTTTGTATTAATTTATGAATATAGTTATGTTTGTATATTGTTTTTTTATGTTCCCAATTAAAATTTTTTGTTTAACTTGGACAAACTTAAGTTTTCATATATCCAATGAAAATTTTTAACGTAATTACGAAATCCAATGAAGCGATTTTAACGAAAATACTTCATTCTAACTATGAAATTCCATTTAGACTATGAAAATTTTCATTTACCCAAGGAAAATTTTTTTATGAAAATTATTCATTAAATATATGAAGCATTTTTCTTTCAGTGTAATAAAAAAAAAAAAACAAATTGTAAGAATAAATATTTAAAATCAATTTGTATTAGATTTGAAAAAAATTAAACCGTAGATGCAATTTATTATGAATGAATTATAAATTTCCATAATCAACTTATAAACAAGTACTTATGTAACAGATTATATGTCAGCCATTACTCAACTACTTCTATGTAATGCAGATGGTATGAAGTAGTCATTGAAAAGTAAGTTGTTCAGTAATTGCAAGTCATTACCAAGTTTTTGCTGGGTAACTGACAAATTAAAAAATTTAATTAGAAATATTGGTTAAATAAACGTTTAAAGTTTTATATAAAAATAAAAAAGACATCAAGCTTGATAATTTAGTTATACCTAATATAATAATAAAGGTCGACTAAAATAAAATATACATTTAGGAAATAATTCAAAAAATCAATTTTGCTTACATTTAATACATCCATTTCTGTTATAAGCTAAGATCACTTTAAATTTTTTAAATTCCTAATTACGTGCACTCGATGCTTTTACTATAATTTACCGTTTCTTTATTTCATTGTCTGTTTTTGTGTTGATATTCTGTTTGTTTTGATAATACAAGCACTAACAAAGCAGAAGAGAAAAACTTTTCAAGTTATGCTTGTTTTGTTTTGGTGAGAGTAATGTGTTGTTATGTTTGTTTTGCTATGTATGTTTACAGTGAAATAATATGATTGATAGTTGTGTGAAGTAGAACACAGAACATTTAGAATATTTTGCGCAGCCCTTTAATATAGACCTTTTTCGCTTCTTGTAATGCGTTCTCATATTAAGACTACATGTAAAATGTATAGCTTTTTTTGTTCAGTAGATTTAAAAATTTTGTGTTATTGAATAAAATTAAAACATCACTTAAATATTACTTTATTTATTTTAAGTCCCAATTAATTTTTCTTAGGTTTTCCTTAAAATATACAGTTAATTTCAGCGCGATATTGCCAAAAAAAAAAAAATTAGGGACAGAGAAGGCTCTAATAATCTAGCCGATAAATATGGATACGGTTAATTTTGAATTTAACAGGATGCCATTTTCTCATTACATAGTGGCTATCGTTAAAGTTATAATCGCCAATTTCAATGTCAATGTCAATGTCAATGTCAACATTTATAAGGAAGTTATAACATTAAAAGCTGTTTTTGCATGTCAGCTACGGTTTAAAATGGTACCGATTCCAATAAAATTTGGTATGATGATAAAGATTGCAATTAAATAAGATTGAACCAAATTTGATCTTAATACCTACATACGAAGACTCTATTACGGAAAGAAGATTGCGTATGTGAAATTATAGACCGATTCTCACAACTTTCAATAGGCTTGATCCTTGTTGAGAATTAGAACCTACCCAATAAATTAGTGCTTCGAAAAATATTGGTTTGCGAAGCACTAATACCAAGTTTTAAAAGGTAAGCATACATTTATGCGCCACAAAAAAGGCATACAGAGATGCAGTATGTTAAGTGAGCGAATACTTAACAAACACATTCACCAATTTTTAAATTGACTGAATGAAGAGGTTTCTGTGTCAAGAATGTATTGCTTCCGTAAGCGACATGGTAAGCAACACTTTTATTTATGTTCCACCCTTAAAAATTGGCTTCGTTGGAAGTTCCAGTTATTTTGGGTATGTCCAAATTTCATTAAATTATCTCCAAAATTGTAACCTGTACTTTGCGCACAAAGTTTACATGGAAAGCCAGTCAGCCGGACGGACAGACATCGTTAGTTCATCAGCACAAACGCATAATATCCTCTCAACTAAAAACAAAGGTTTTAAAAATGGACAAAAAAAAGTCCATTTTTTAACAGGAATATAACCGATAAAAACACAAAGAACTTGTTAGCAAAATTCGTCTACGAATTTCTGAATACACTAAGGGCTAATAAATCAGAGCAAGTTAAACTCTATTTTGGGTTTAAAATGTGTTTAAGCCAACAAATCTATAAATCAGAAAACATATAAACCATTTTTAAACGCATAAAATTGGGCGTTTAAACTACCAATACAAACCATATGAATTTGTCAACATTTATCGTAGTACTGCCACATGTTACTTTTTATACTACATTAATACATGGGACACTGATTTACAACTGTTGAGTTTAAACTACAATTAAATTTAAGTTTAGTTCAACTAAACCAGCGTTTAAACACTCACTGATTTATTAGCCTTAAGACAGCTTTGTGATCATAGTTTTTACTGATGGCACATTGAGGTCTAAATGAATGTTCGAGTTTTTTTTAACATACCAGGCAGCTGATATGAGGAATTGAAGAATTTTTTTTTTTGGTACCTTTGAATTTAATTCGAGGTGTGTGCTCCATAATTGAATCCCAAAGTACCAGACTGGCTTTAAGATAGAAATGTGAAACAAAACTTCTCAATCCAAACTTAGGCAAGAATTTCTTTCAATGAGCCAACTTATTTTTTTTTTGCCTCTATATGGCATTTCCAAGTTAATCGTCGATAGAATAATAGAAAACTGTTCATAAAGAAGAACTAAAAGATGACAACAAAATTTAATTTGAACCAACCATTTCGGTGTTATATTTGTATTATAATTCACTTTCATCTTTTAACAAAATCCAAACTTTAAAGTTTAAAATTAAAACAAAGAATAATTTATTTGTATTATTTTCTTATAATTGTTAAGTTCATCCCAATTTGTTAAATATTAAATTCGCAGTTCGTTAAAATGTATAATCGTAAACGCCCTTAAACGTTTCTTTTTTTCAATTTAGTGATAAAAAAGAGCTTATTTTTGCCTTTAGTCTGAGAAAAACAGTGTCAGAAAAAAAATGTTGGAAATTTAAATTTATTATCATTTCACCACTGCTAAAAAACTGCAAGGTGTTTTTCCTTCGCCAATTATTTCTAGTTAACAATAAAATTTTTGCAATTTTTTTCGAATTTCACAGATTAAGCAGTTACCGAGTGAACTCAACTATTATTTAAATTTAAAAATTCCCTTTTGCATTTCCAATCTGGGGGCTATTTTCGCTTTTGCTTAATTACAAATTCATATTATTTGTTATAAACTTATAAAATAATCCTTTTATTTGAATTCATTATTTGCCAAACAAACAAAAACCAAACCACAAATGCCCAAATTTTATTTCATTATTTAAATTGCCATAGAAAGTTTAAAAAGTTTGCCAAAGTTAAACAAAAAACTAAGTTTTTAGGGAAAAGAATCCGTTAAAGCTCAAACACATTTTTATGGAGGAAATGACATAAGTATTAGCAGGGCTTCAAGTTTATTAGGTTCTAGTTCAATTTCGATGTTAACAGTTTAGAGAAATTATTTAAAATAAAACAATTGAACATACAATTTTTTTTTAATTATTTGGTTCATTTGGAAATTGTATTCATTCTAATGTATTTGCCCAAGTGTGTGTTTGTTAAGGTCAGATCACAGCATTAAAATAAATGTGTTGCAGACAAATTGAACCTACTTCAAGGCATTCCAAGAAGAAGAAGATTTTTGTTTGTATTTACTTAAAGGTTTTTATTGACGTTTTTGTGTTTTTATTTGATATTAATTAAAGTAAAGACTTCGACATAATTATTAGGGATATAAAATAAGTTTTAAGTTTGAAAACTATATAATATGTTTTCGAAGAAAAAAAAAGACATTTAATAATAATATGAAGTATAATTAAAAAAAGTGTAAGGTTTTTGTAAAAACGTTTCTGAACTTAAAGGCCTTATAACAAAACTCCTGTCTGTTTCGATTCAACATTATGTTTTAAGGAATTTTTAACTTTCATGCAAAATGTTAATCTATCTTTCTACATTAGTTACCCCCTTATGCAAAAAAAAAAAGTTAAAGTTCACATTAGTTAACCAACACATTGACCTCGACAAAAGAGTATGGGCTTAATGTGTTGGTTAACTAATGTGAACTTTAACTTTTTTTTTTTGCATAAGGGGGTAACTAACTTTTCAAAATCATCTAGGGAATTTATTTGCTCAGTAATTTTAATTTTTTTATCATTTATATTTTCGATATTTATTTCGATATTTAAAACTTAAAAAATAAAATCACAGATTTATGTGTAATAAGAAGTAAAATTACCTTTTCAAGAAATATTTGTAAATTGTGCAATACATATCGCTCTACATATTGTATTCAGGAAAAATTAAAAGAGGCTACTTATCATAAACCAGTGATGCCAATAGTAGGGAATTTTCCCTTTTTGTAGGGATTTTTTGCGGAAATTTTCAAGCGTAGGGAAAAAGGACAGATATTTTATTTTGAGGCAAATGTAGGAAATTTTCAAAACTGTATCTTATTTTTAATATATTGTGTAAACATACGAAAACATTTGTATTATTTTTATTTAAAAATTATAATTTTTAATATAAAATAGCATTTAAATGTAATGGTAGTATTTTTAAACGGAAACCCTATACTATGAGCCCTAACAACCTGGCAAAATCCATATTTAGGGGGCGGGAAATATTCGGGTTCGCATTTGGGAAGTCTTCGCTTATTTATGCTATTTGCATTCGCACTTACATTCGCTAAAATGTATACGATTATTAATAGCGAATATCTAATGAATGACATTTTTACTTAGAAATTTATTTTCTACCAAGATAAAAACCATCACACCTTTTAAACTAAGAGAAATAAAATCATACAATTTCGAATTTAAAAAAAATATTATTAAAAACTCTTAAGGCTATGGAAGGATATATTTTTAAAAGCAAATTTTTTTATTTTTTTTTCAGGGGAACTGAAGTTATTGTTTTTTTAAAATAACCTTTTCTTTTATTTGGTTCCGAGTTTGCTAAAAATATTAGATACTTATATTAAATAATAATTATTTAAAATAAGAATTCTTGTCTTCCTTTAAGAAAGACAAGAGATGAGGAAACGAAAGCCCAAGCACACAGTTTGACTATGTTTTGTCTCTACATTAAAGGATATAGTGGCCGTTCTGCCAAAAAGAAAAAAAATAAATTTGATACACAGTGTTATTTTTGAAGTTGAATTTTTATATGTGTGTGTATAGTATGTACATATTTATTTTGGTTTAAATGATTTAATAATAAATGTCAATAAATGCTTTAATTATAATATTTACAAAATCTAAACAAAACATATACTTGTTTGCTTGTTTCTAAAAACAATAAATTTTTAACAAAGGGGATATTTTTTGGTTGTAGGGAATAAAGGAATCTATTTTTGACATGTAGGGATTTTTTTAAATTTCTACTGGCATCACCTAAACGAATTTCACTAAGCCCTTTCGGGAATTGATTTGCTCGATGATCTTTTTTAATTTTGACTTGTAATTCTGGAAGGATTCAAATAAATTGTATCACTGTGTGAAAGCTAATGTATTTTTAGATCGATTACCTTCAAGTTATTTTTTTACGTAATTAATAAAACCATAATCAACAAGTTTTTATAATAAAATGTATAACTAAATTTTAATGAATTTTAAATGTAATTAAAAGGTTTACCGCAATTGTGTATTTAATGTGGGCGTATAAATAATATGTGGCTCATTAATATTAATCATACGTAAATTGTGCTTTATGAACCTGAGACATTTAAAATGCAAAATATACATGTGGCTAATTAAATGAGTTTATGTTTAAAGAAGTTTACAAAAAAATTTATTATAGTCTTAATAAAAAATTAAGTTCATGAGAAAAAATACGTATAGCGACACCAGTATGCAAAAGATGTCGATTTTGTAATGATTTTTCCTGAAAATTTGTCCGATAACCATTTCCTTATAGTGCCAATAATATTGACTCAATATTAAGCGTGTTTTCTTTTATTTGATGAAGAGCAGAAATTATTCGAACCACAGCAAATTTCTTCGCCTTGGTTTTTTTTAAACCGAAATATGAATATTCCCAGTATGCAAAATGAGTCGAATTAGTTTCGAAAATAAATTTCTGTTTTGTAATATTTAATTGATATCGACTTCAATGTAATGTCGGTATAAAGAGTGTTATGTGGATTGCAAAGGGAAAATGGATCCAAATATCGTATAATATTAAGCTTAATTTTTCAATTCAAAATATAATTCAATACTCGAACAATATTATACAGAGCGTTTTAAGAGCATAATTGTGTAAAGCGCGTGGTAACGCTAAAAAGTTCATTGAAAGCAAAAACAAATTCAAAAATGTTTTAAAATTTTGTTGTTGCTTTCCACAGGAATTCAAATCGAAATTTTAAATTTCAAACACTTCGTATTTTGTGGCGTTGAAGATTTAAAAAAAAACAATATTTTTTTTATTATTCCTACGCTTATCCCGCGAAGCTCCACGCTTGTCTGCAGGAGACCAGAGTCTCTGGCGGGAATCGAACCCGCAACCCCGGAAATGACAGACTAGCTCACTAGAAGCTAGCCTACCGAGGCACCCCCTTAACTTTCTAAATCGGGCAATAAAAGCATAAATATCTAAAAGTTTTATTTCAATTGGATATTAAAAACAATACTTAATTCATTTTGATTAAAAGTTTAATCAATTCTGCTTTCACACAGAATTGAAAATTACTCAGTCTACTTCACCAATTTCTCTTGAAGCAAGTCAGTCTGTGTTCAACTTTTTAATATGACCCCATAGTGAGAATCATATAATAAAATAGAATTAAAGTAACTTTTCGATACATGCAAGAATGTACCCTCCCTCTTCTTTTTTCTTTCCACTCTCTTCAATAAACTTTGACTTGCTTCAAGAAAAATTAATATTTCTAAAAGCAGACTCAGTTTCAAGAGTTAATTTTGAGAAATAAACTGAAGAGTGAATATTTTGATGGGATAGTTTAAAGAAATCGATTTACTTTTGCGAAAATTTTTAAAAAATTGCTCGGGAAATTGTGTTGACATAAAACGTTGCTTATATCACATTTACACATGAAAGTAATTTTTTGAAAGTTTCATAAAAGTAAGTATTATCAACAACAATTTCATTAAAATTGTATGAGAGTTAACATGAAAGTAAAATTTCATTTGTAAAATGTTTTTAATGGAAAACTCTTTTTCCTTTTTTTACTTCATCCAATGTTTAAGAGTTGACAATAACAATTAATTACCCACGTCTTAATTTTTTTCATGATATTTATACATTGTAATAAGAATAATTGTGTTTTTAATATTAAGTTGAAAATAATATAGTAAAGTTCTTTATATATAGTCCTTAAATAAGTTAATTTTGGAATTGATTGAGTCCTTAAATTTTCTGTGAATATTTTCAATTGGCAAAAAAGCTTAGCTTATTGTAATTTTTTTTTTAGAAATAGTCAAGAAATCGCTTTCTTGAAATTTTCACTGAAAGTTGACAAAAAGTTGTACGTAAATGTGTTACTAAGAAGTGTTTTATGTCTAAATGCTAGGGTATTCATTCGGATAACCGGTTAATTTTAAATTGCATATTTTCGATTAACGATTAAACCGATGTAACAATATTTTTAACGTTTTGTAGTATAATTATATTTTTTTGTGTTTCTTATTAATTGTTTTGCCTTATATACAAAAAGTATGTGTTTAGAAAATATTTTTTCATACAAACAAAGAAGGTGTTCAGTGATCTTCATTTTAAATAAGTGTTTGCTGTCAACAGCTTACTGTTTCACGTACTTTTTATATACATGTGTTTAGTAATTTGCTTGTTCTCATATCTTCACATATCAATCCTTTAACAAAATTAAACAAAACAATTAGAAGTGTTAAAAATTTTAAAAAATTAAGCCAGGATTCTAATGACATAATTGAAGATTCTCCAGGGGGAGAACTGAGAAATAAGATATTCTGTATTATGTTAAACATAATTATTTGTATAAAAGATTATTTTATAAGATTTTCTAAAACTATTAAAATAATTAATAAGATGATCTTACAGTTTATTTTTTAATTAACACATAATATCTGTGGCAATAAATAATAATAACGTAAGTTGACATAAGTGCTTTTTCATTTTATTACATATTCTTATTGTCTTCTTCAAGATCTATCACTCAGCTAAATTTCAAGTATAAAATGTCATTATTAATAAAACTATACGCATTTATATTTTAACTTTCGCAACACAACACACAATTTATTTTAGACAAAAACCTTTAATATCTCAAAACACGAAATTTCGACTTAAGCCATTATTATTTATTGCCACATATATGTATTAATTAACAAATATGTATTACATATTTATGAACTATTCTTTTGTTTGCTCGTTTTAGCTCAAGAAGTGTTATGTTTGTTATGGTATTGGTTTTTTTTACTAATAAACTCCAAATAATAAATAATTTATGCATTTTTATATATTGAAATTACGTAATCTATAAAAAAAACCTTATTAATCGGTTAACCGGTCAATAATAAAATTAACCGATTATTAACCGATTAAACAAAAACCTCGGTTAATTAATCGAGCGATTAACCGATTAAAGCCAAAGCCCGATTAAATGAATGATCTGTTCATCGATTTCAAACGCAGACTTCGGTTGCTTAACTTAAATGTATAAAAGTGTGTCAGAATTGTGTTTTAGAAGATAAGATCGTTAAAATAATTCTAAAATTTTGTAAAGTACATTTTTTTTTGTAGATTTTATAAGAAATAGTTAACGTTTTTTATGTATTGCTTTGTTTTTTTTAAAGACTTAAACTTTAAATTCTAAGCATATACCACTTCTTTTGTGATTTGACCCCAATGTGTGGTAAGTAATTATTCAGGCTACAAAACAATTAAATAAAACGACACTTTAAATAGTGTCAGCAAGATCTAACATCGGCAAATATGTACCGAAAAATTGTCCCTGTAACTTAAGGTTAAAATTTAAAATAATAGAGTTGTAAACCATTTATGTCGAATTTTTAGGATAGTATTTAAAACTATATTATGTAAATTTTCATGTATAATTAAATCGTATTTAAATACAGATTGAGCTTTTCAGTTCTATTTAAAAAGTCTTACTTAATTACTAAATAAAAATAAAAAATATTATTTAAGGGTATTTACTTATGAGGTGGTCTCAAAAAAAGCTGACTGTTATTGCTTTGCCTGTTCTTGTTGTTCTTTCTGTTGTATTGTTGTGTTATTGAGACCACGTTGCTAAGTTTTATACTGGAAAATTAAGTTGAATTCAAATGTAAATTGAGTTAGTTAAGTGCTAAGTAGAGTGTCCACTCAATTAATCGTTAATCGAAGAAAATTTTCGCCATTATTTGGTCGAATAATCAAAATAGCCAATTTCAAATAACGAACAACTCGAACAATTTATGTCAATTAATCGATTAAAAATAATTTCTTAGAAAATTCAACTTTTATAATATAAAAATATTTTTTTTTAGATTTCTAACTAAAAATACATAACAACTAAATAACATGTTGTTTTATTCTGTATATATTCTGAACATATTTTAGTCCCTTGTTAGATGTGGGTGTGTATGAGACAAGTCATGTAATAAACGATTAACTACTAATTCCATTCGCCTTTCATATTGAGTTTAACGTTTCCTGTAGAAAATTCATCAGCACTTACAAATATGCAATTCAATTTCTTTTTACCTCTTACCATCCAAACTGCTAGATGATTTTGACATTTTAGGTATTTTTAGATTCGTGTTAATAGCCGAAGTGTCATTAAAAAAAGTAATTTAAAGCAAAATCATGGATTGTTAGCGCAAAATAGTAATACTTTAAAGAAACAAATTACCCAAGCCTATGGAGTAGAGCTATAAAATGAAGAAAAATAAATGTATCAACCATGTTCGGTAAATCGAATACATATGAGCAAACTTGAAATCGAACAAACTTTGAAAACGATCCAGTTTAAAAAGTTTCTTCATACTTTGATTTCTTATCTTTACCATAACTTCTCTTAATTTCAGGAAAAAACCGGTGATATAAAAAATGTCTCAATTGATTTCAATTTTACTTGATTTTCAGGAATAATATATTAGTCAAATTTAATTATGAATAATAATTTTTTTTAAAAAGGCTGGACCTCTCATAAAAATACCGCGACAAAAACGTCTAAAATAAAATAAATATTTAAAAGATAATTTATAAAAATGTGAGATGAAAGCCTATATTGAATCTCCGTATTATGTTTAGCAGGCGGAACATAATTTCAAATTATACACTGAAATAAAATTAATTGATCCTGATTACTGCTGAACCTAATGCATGTATTAAGCTTTGGCCTTCAGACCATTTTATAGTCTGTTTAACCGAAGTAGCGTTAACTTTATTTATAGTTTACTTTTATATTATTTCCTTAATCTTGTTTCGGTCTCTTTAGCGCCTTAAAAACTGAATGTTTTGCAGCAGGGTTTCTGATTTTTTAGTTATTTATTTTATTTAAAAGTTTTAAAATCGTATACGTGGTATAAATGAATTGTTATTTTATTGTTTAACTACATATTTATTTTATTGTTTTTTTCTGTTTATTAATATAATAAAAGTATCAAATCAAATAGACATGTATGATTTTTCCATTGGATAAAATTATTTGAATTATTCGAACATATTAAAACTCTTATTCGATTAATCGAGCAAAATCAAAATTTAAAAATCAATTAATTCCTTACTCAAACAAAACCAAAGGTCAAACAATTGGATACTCTAGTGCTTAGTGAAGAACAGAATTTTTTTGGTAAACGATTTTGTTTTTGTGCTTAATTCCATATTTTTATTTTTGATAAAAATACTGAAATTGATTGTTGAAGGATAATTTTTTATTTAAAAGGATTTTAAATATAAATATGATATAATATCAAACCTAAAAATTGGCCGTTAAGCCCTTCGTTGGGCAATGCTAAAGAATCTCAAAATAAAAAAAATTATAGGCCAATGTAATGTCAAATTAATTTACTTTTTCGTAAAAAGTACAAGAGAAAATAGTGTATACGGTAACATTGATTACTTTTTTTTTAAATTCTGGGATAAAATTGTAATATTTTAATTTAGATTTTAGTTCATTATTTAAGTAAAAGTTGCAAAGTCCATTTTTATAAAATTTGTTACAATTTTATTAATTTAAATTAAAACTTTTTATTACAATCATTTAAGGGAAATTAATATCTGCTTTTTTGTTGGCGTGCAAATAATAAAAACATCACAAATTATTTGTTCTCACAGCTATAGAATATGTTCAACCATACAATACATATTAAAAAAAAAAATCTTAAAAATATTTTCTATTACTGAATTGTAAAAAATATTTTTTATTACATTCACTTGTGTCCGATACAGTTTTTATTAATTGAACATTTTCATCAAATTTACATCTGAATAGAATTGTTATTGCGTTGTAAAACTATTTCTTAAATGGTGGAAATAAGAATGAGCAAACTGATGTGCAACTATAAATGGCGATTTAAATTTTTTTCTACAGAAAGAATATTTTTATTTGGCAAACTAAATTGTAAGCTAATGCGATCTCATGTGTGCTAAATTTACCGCTACAAAAGGTGGAACGATTTATTACCTTCAGATAGGAAAGGGTTAATAAATATTTTAATCCATTCAAACCGGAAGTACGCCAGCCTATAAACATTTCCACGAAGGACCAATATTACAACTTGCAGATAGGTAAAGGTGGAATTTTGGCCAACGTATAAAAAGTTTTCCACTATTACAACTTCTCTTTAAACTAAATTAAGCAATATGTTAAAGGCAAATTCATCCTATCCGGTAGGTTAAAGTTTAGTTAATATGATAAATAATTTCTTAAACGTCCGAAATATTATCTTTAACTAACGGCAAGTTGTAATAATGGGCCTAAGAGAAGTCAAAACTAACAATTAAGATTTAAGACGAAAATATTATTTAAGATAAATTAGAATGTTTCTAAATCTAGAACAGTCAATTAAGAAAACTTCAATTAATTGTGCAAAGGAACTTGATATGTGAATATGATATACAATATGTATCATATTCTGGGCCTTCATGTCTAGCGAAGTTAATTTGACGATGTCCATCTACCCACCTGTCTGTTGAAATGTGTTTTCCGAAGACCCTAGAAATTATTGGGACGATAAAAGCTATATTAAAGGTCTGAAATTGTTTGTATTTAAAGAGCCCATTATCTTTGAAGCCTGTTAATAAAACCGTGGTTTTATCGAATACAGTCCCCTTAAAATTCACATGTTTGCTTCCATAGGGTTTTGGATTGAAGAAGCATTAAAAAACAATTAAAAAGTTACTTATGAAAGGGGTGGCCTTGTAGGATCGTAAGGGTTACCGGTTCGATTTCCGCCAGAATACAATTTGAAATTATACTTTCAACATTAAAAAATAATAGTACTAATAATGGGATTGTGCATTTTAACCAGTTTGAAGTTATTAATAAAGTTATTATTAATCAAAACAACGTTAAGTAAAATTGTTGCACATGGTTAATGTTCGTTAACTTTCCCGATCTGCACCTTTTATTTTCTAAATAAATGTTCTTGTTTTGTAAGCCGTCCTCTGAATTGAGTTTAACCGTGATTAAATGTTAATCCAAACTACCAGATCTTTCAGTCGTTTGGCAGTTAAATGACCCTTTGAAAACGAAATCCTTTAAAGATCAACATTTTTATATAAAATGGTCATTAAAACACAATTGTCGTTTTAATATGATGTGGACTGTTGTTATACAACTATTGCAACAATATTTCTTAACATCTGATTGAGAATAAAATGTCAGCGTTGGACGCGTGCCACTTAAAGGCAATAAGTGCAATGTTAAAATAAATTTTATTAAACATAATGCAGTTTTTTTTCTGAGAAGTTTATAATTGCAATACTTTTCTGAGAGTGTGAAAAACACAAACAAAATACAGAGCAAAAGTTATTTAAATACAACATGAAAAAAAACTACATAATACATTCGGTTGCATGAAGATACTGCGACAACAATAAATGTTATTGTAGTTGCTGCTGGAGGGGTTCAAACAGACAAAAACACATGTGTCTTTGACAGTGACATTATCTCAATTTTAATTGCCTTAAATTTTTTTGCAAAACCGAACAAAAACTCTGAAAATTACAAAATGACAATAAAGTAAATAAAGTGAAAAATTTAAAAAAAAAATATGTAATAAATACGATACAATGCGCAAAAATGGCAATATTTCGAATAAATTTGTTACATTTACGAATGAAAAGCATTTATTGGCTTAATTTAATTGAGAAAAATAAATAGTTAAAATAATAGGTGTGTTTTTTTACAGAAAATTATTGCTTATTTTCAATAATTGGTACAAGTAAGTGTTCACGTACTCGAAAGACTTGCAGAGAGTGGAAAAAGAGCATAACAATTTGAGAGACAAAACATTTTTTGAAAATTTTTGATAGTAAAGTTTTTACTAGCAAGAAGTACTAACCACATGTTTCATGTTTTTGTTTACAAAACAAAAATAATTTTCCTAATTTATATATAAAAAGATTTTTAATCCAAATTTAGATATTTTTAATTAGTCTTAAGTTCATTGAATTTAATTTTCATTAAATTATTTTTACGAAGACAGAAATTTTTACAACATGAAATTAATTAATATGTTATTGATTATTTTTCATTCTTGACTGCGCTGAGATTTGAACCCAGGCCACAGATAATCTATGCCCAGGCTTTCACGGACAGGTTGCCCATACTAGTTTCGCATGTTCCAGCTGAATATTGTGAATAAACCTAACTTGCTAGTTTTTGTTGGTAAAGCGTTCATTAACTTTTTTATTTTTTTGAGTAATTTTAAGAAACATTTTTTAAATTTTATATGAACTCTCTCGTTGCAAGTTTTGCTAGTAAAGTTAATGAACACACCTAATATTTTAATAAATTTTGTAAGAATTGCAATATTTTTTTGTTGGTTATACAAGAAATTATTATTTAAATAAACATAATTTTTTTTTACTTATTTTAACAATTCGTCTGTCGCGCTCGTTGAAGATAGACGTGTTTTCTAAGCTCGGCATACGGTTTATTTTTTTTTGAACAAAAAAAGTATTAAAAAAAGTAAAAACAAGTAAAGAAAAAACAAAAAAAAAAAATACATGTATGTACATACATACATAAACACACATTTTTTTATTCTCGGTGTTGATAAACAATAACAAATAAAAAGAGCAAAACTGTAAAAGAAAAAAAAAAAAAAAATTTTTATGAGTGCAAACAGTAGAAATGCATATATCACAGTGAGTGTTAACGAAACAAATGCAGAAATAAAAAAAAGAATCGATGATAGCAAATACCTAACGGCTAAACCTATTACTCGCACGCGATCCCTTTCACCGTCTGTATTTAATAACACGGTTGATACAATAACAAATATAAAACCTGCTAGCGTTGCCTCAACAGCAAAAACAATTTTAATAAGTGATGTAAATATTAACCCCCAATCAGGCATAATAGATAACTCAGTATCACCTTCGGTGTCTAATAATACGGTTGATCTTAATACAATAAAAAATATAAAACCTGCAAGCGGTGCCCCAGCGGCAAAAACGATTTTAATAAGTGATGAAAATATTACCCCTAAATCAGGCATGATGGAAAACTCAGCTCCACAAGTAAAAAGTGCTCAAAAGCCTCCAGTACAAGTAGGTATTGATAGGTACATAACAGTGCTTAAACGGGGTCGCAGCCCAACCTCCTCAGCAGTTGCTTCGGTCTCAAAAGTCTCAAAAGATGGTACAGCTGATAGAACAAGTTCACAAAATCGTTTTGCAATTCTGGATGAGGAATCCCCGGAAGCACAAAACGTTATCAAATCTTCTAAGCCACCGCCGATATATCTTAGAGAGCAAAACTCAAATGAATTAATAAAGAATTTGATATCGGTAATAGGTGAAAATTCTTTTTATGTAGTTGCAATTAAGCGGGGTAGTATAAATGAGACAAAAATACAAGTTAACCGTGAAGAAGATTTTCGTAAGGTAATAACTAAATTTGAAGCACTTAATAAGAATTTTTATACATACCAACTGAAGAGCAGTAAAGGTCTTCAGGTAGTGATAAAGGGCATTGATTCATGCGTAGACCCAGGTGAAATTAAAACGTTTTTAGAAGAGAAGGGGTTTAAAATTAAAAATGTAGTTAATATTAAAAATAGAGAAAAAAATCCTCAGCCACTATTTCGAGTGGAGTTAGAACCCGGCGACATTAAGCTCAAAAAGAACGAAACGCATCCCATTTATAATCTTAAATATATCCTGTATAGAAAAATAACAATAGAGGAGCCGCACAAAAGGAATGGTCCCGTGCAATGTTTAAACTGCCAAGAATTTGGTCACACTAAGGCATATTGTCATTTAACCCCTGTTTGCGTCGTATGTGGAGAATTACATGGTACAGCTCTCTGCGATAAGTCTAAAAACGACCCCAATGTAAAAAAATGTAGCAACTGCGGTGGTAATCACACGGCCAACTATAGAGGATGCCCTGTATACTCTATCGTCAAGCGCTCGGTTGGACCGAAACCTAATCCCACTCAAATGCAGGCAACAAATCAAGTTTACATTAATGACGTTCAGGTACCGCAGCCTAGTAATAACAGAACATCCTACGCTAACGTCCTAAAATCAAACCATATGCCAATGCAAGGTGAGTTGCCAAATAATGATGAAACTCCAGTTTCTAACTTAAGTCGTCTAGAGAAAACCATGGAAACATTAGTACAAACAGTAAATAACTTTACAAACACAATGGGTAATATGATGCAGGAAATGTTAAGAATGCAATCGATGTTATTGCAAGCTGTACTAAACAAGCCATGAACTGTTTAAAAATTTGCTTTTGGAACGCAAACGGCATCCGCCAACATAAAAATGAACTAGAATACTTTCTTAAAAATAAACAAATTGATGTTATGATGGTTTCTGAAACCCATCTGACCTCAAGAAACACGTTTCAAGTCAATGGTTATATATTATATGATACCAAGGACCCTCGAGGTAGAGCTTGTGGAGGTTCTGCCATTTTGATAAAAAACCGAGTTAAACACTACCTAATGTGCGATCATCGTGAAGATTATCTCCAAGCAACGAGCATTTGCGTTGAGGAATTATCTCGAAACATAGTAATTTCATCATTATACTCCCCACCTAGATTTTCAATATCAGAAAGCCAATATAATAAATATTTCAAATCATTAGGACCCTGCTTCCTGGCTGCTGGCGATTATAACGCTAAACACACTTTCTGGGGGTCACGACTTATTACACCTAAGGGTCGTGTTTTGTTTAATACAATTTGTAAAATGGACCTAAATGTGGTCGCGAGCGGACAACCAACATATTGGCCTACTGATCAGCAAAAAGTTCCAGATGTCATAGATTTTGGCGTGGTTAATAACATCCCCATAGACACGATTCATGTGGAAGCGTCCCTAGAATTATCTTCAGATCACACACCTACAATTGTTACTATAATGAATCCAAATAGAATCGTATCTCCGTCTGGTTACTTATCGACATCAGCCTCACAAATAAATTGGTTAAAATATAAAAAATATCTGAGTGCCCATTGCACAGAAAATATTCCGCTTAGCACACCGGAGAACGTGGATCTCGCTATTGTTAATTTTGACAGTTATCTCAAACTAGCTGTTCAACATTCCAGCATAACACTCAAAAAAACCAAAAACAAAATCATATATTCTACAGATGTCGAGCGTCTATTGACTGAAAAAAGGAGAGTTCGTAGAGAGTGGCAATTGCACAGATCCCCCCAACTTAAGACTTTATTAAGAGAGTGCACAAAAAGGCTGAGAAAGTTACTGCAGTCTCAGAAAACGGCTTCCCTGGAAAAATATCTCAAGGGACTTGATGCAACTCCACAATCAGATTACTCATTATGGCGTGCAGCTAGAAGCCTCAATAGACCAGTTATCTCTAAGCCACCATTGAGAAACTTGAATGGAAGTTGGGCAAGAAATGATATTGAAAAAGGAAATCTGTTTGCTAATCATCTGAAAAATGTATTTACCCATAATATATTTCACGATATAGCAGTCGATTTACCGTCTGTAAATGTTAGAGCAGCTATTCCCTTAAGATTCGAGTTTAGAGAAATCGAAAAGGCTATTTGTAATTTAAACACCAAGAAGGCATCCGGTATTGATAAGATCAGTAATAAAATGCTTTTGGAGCTACCAAGTACAGCAAAGAAAATTATTCTTTTTATTTTTAATGCTATTTTACGACTTCAATACTACCCTCATAAATGGAAGGTTTCCTTAGTAACCATGATACCAAAGCCAGGAAAGGATCACACAAAAGTTGAGTCATACAGGCCTATTAGCTTATTATCTAATATTTCAAAGCTATTTGAGAAACTACTAGTGGCAAAATTAACGCCGATTTTAAATGAAAATAGATGTATTCCTAATCATCAATTTGGGTTTAGAAGAAAGCATAGCACAATTGAACAAACTCATCGAATAGTAAATGTAATAAGAAAAGCCTTTGAAGAAAAAAAATATTGCTCAGCACTCTTCATCGATGTGTCTCAAGCTTTTGATAAAGTCTGGCATGAAGGTTTACTACTGAAATTGCAGCAAAACTTGCCAGCAAACATTCACAAGCTGTTAGAAAGCTACTTAGTCGGTCGTCAATTTATTATTAAAGAAGGCGATTTTTTAAGTTCTCCTCAGCCAGTTAACGCTGGAGTCCCACAAGGCAGCATCCTGGGCCCTCTATTGTACTTAATTTATACTTCGGACATGCCAACAAACAGCTACACACAAACCTCAACATTTGCGGATGACACAGCTTTCCTAAGCGTACATGAAAACTGTCAAGAAGCATCTCATTACTTACAGGATCACATATTTGAACTGGAAAGGTGGTTAAAACAATGGAGGATAAAGATCAATGAGCAAAAATGCGCACATATAACATTCACATTGCGTCGGGAAACATGCCCCCCTATTAAAATCAATAATCAAATAATACCCCAACACTCGCATGTAAAATACCTCGGTATACATCTAGATCGGCGTTTAACGTGGAAATGGCACATAGAAGCAAAATTAACTCAAATGAAACTAAAAGCAATTCAAATTAATTGGCTCATTGGAAGAAATTCTGTTCTTAGTCTCGATTGCAAACTTCTACTTTACAACTCTATCTTAAAGCCAATTTGGTGCTACGGTATTCAGTTATGGGGCACTGCCTCGGCTTCTAATATCGAAAAAATTCAAAGGCGCCAAAATAAACTTCTTCGAATAATAACAGCCGCTCCCTGGTATGTCAAAAACTCAAATATCCACAAGGATCTCAATGTGCCATTGGTAAAAACTATGATAACGAAATATGCAGTAAAATATTTAAAAAGGCTGGAACTGCACCCAAATCCCTTAGCTCGAAATATTTTAAATTATGGCGGCCACACTCGATTAAGGAGAAGAGACACTGCAGCACTCACCCAATCAGATGAGCGATAAACACCTACATATGTGAACAGAAACCGTGATGACTAAATCTTTTTGTCTGGCACTGGCAGGACATTAAGTAAATATTAGGATAAGATTTGATTAATTATTGTTAGTTCATATTTAATATATGAAGATTCAATAAATAAATACTGCAAAAAAAAAAAAAAAAAAAAAAAAAATTTTAACAAATCTATTTTGTTTTAAACATTTCTGATCAGAGCTAATTACTCGATTTAATCATGTGTTTAATAAATTACATATATTAAAAAGTAAGTATGTAGGAAACGGGTGTCTAAATTTGAGGTATAATTTTGATTTTGCTGCCCTTTTTTACCTAAAATTTTTATTCTTAATTTTTATTTTAAGATTTTAAATACATTCCGATTAGTTAATATGGTAAGTTAAACTTTTTATTGTTAAAACATTTTTTAAATGGCTAAAGTTCTCAAGATGTAATTAGGAAATTTAAAACAAAATTTGGTAGAGGAAATAATCCAACATATTGTGACAACACGCTGATGTTTGAGAAATTTGACGAAACTGGATCCGTTTATGATAACAGATGCAGAAGTTGTCAATGTTATGGTCCGAGAATGTAGCAGCTGTGAGCAGAAGTGTTAAAGAAGACTAAAAAATTACCATTCGTCATCGTTCGCAGCAATTAAACATCAAGTGATCCACATCATTCAACATTTTGCATAAACATAAAGGCTTGTACGATCCAGCTGACCCAATAATTAAAACCAGGTGACCAAGCATTACGTCGGCAATTGGTTTCTTGGGCCAACGAAGCCCATTTCCAGCTCAATGGCTACGTCAACAATGCATCAACAAAAAGTTACGGTTTGGTGTTGTTTGTGGTCAGGAGGAATCATCGGTCGAAAATTGCATTACTTCTCGAGGAGGATGAAATTGGCCTCGAAGATTATGCTATTTGACACCTTTAGATTTTTTTTGTGTTTTTTTTTTAAATCGAAAGTGTTCAAGTTCACATTATCGAGCTCAACCACTGACAACAGTGTATTGAAAAACGTGATTGAGAATTTTTGTAAAAGATTGGGGACCTACTGAGCAGATAGAGGGTCACTTAACCGACATAGGTTTTCATTTTCAGCCGGAACCTATTTGTAATAAACTGAAATATAAATATTTTTAATAACTCAGAAAAAAGTCTTTTTTTGTCAAAATTAAATTGATACCTCGATTTCGGTCACCCGTTACTAAAATCCTTTTGAATATGATGTTTTTGTTTGTTTTTTGTTTTTGTTTTTTTTTTTTTTGTTAATTATACACTGATATTAATAATACATGCTATTTTTACAAAAGAAACTTTTAGCCAGTAGTTTCTGGTTAAGTGCGTTTGTTAAATGATGCAGTTTTTACGCACTTAAGCGGGGAATCATTAAATGGTAACATCAGATAAATGCCTAATTGAAGCCCTTGCAAAACTCCGGAAAATTGCGCAAATAATGAATTTAAAAATCCATTAAACACAATGACTTAAAATTTATTAAATTAGAATGCAAAAAAGAACTTTTTGGTGTGACAAACCCATAAACAAATATCTTATTTCCATCTTTAAAAGCTCCATTTTCATGGGTATAGTAATAATATCGTGACAGTATTTTATGTATTGAGGGAGTGAAAAATAATGTCACTCCAGCTAAATTTTAAAAATAATAGATCGATTCTAAAAAATACTTTAAATGCATTATTTTTATTATATTAAACTATTTTTTACTTATGGGTCTGTGTAGTTTTGCCTAGTTTTTGCCTTATAAGCAGTATTGTCAAAACTTAATGATGGAAAAATGCAAAATTTTTGTGGAAACAATTGCTAAAAAATGCCAAAAAAAAAATTAGAATGCTCCAAAAAGTGCTAAAAAATATGATATCTTATATAAATAAAAATATAAAATATAAAAATATTATATATAAATACGGGAACAATTTTTTTGTAGTTGTTTTGTACGTATCTTATCGTCCACCGATTCTAAAAACAGTTATTAAATTTTACTGTCTATATACAAAACTTTTATACAGATCTTAAATGACTCATTTATTGCGATTTTAAAAAGCGTTTCTGCAAATCCTTTCGTGATTCTATTTTAGTATATTGCCCAAAAAGTCGTGGATCATTTCTTTTTTTCTTTCTTTTGTCCTATTTTCATTCATACATGATCTAGAAACTAAATCCGCTATCATATTAGAGTTACCACAAAATTGCATTTATATATATTCCAGAGCACCGTGTAAGATGCATCTAATTTGCAAAAATCTAAATTATTTTCATGCAAAGATGATGTACTTGGGAAACGAAAAAATTTGATACCCATATTGCCCTATTTAAAACGAAGGGTTACCACCCCATTGCATTTTTGTCAAAGCACGATCTAGCACGAATTTCAAAAAAAGCTGAGACCCGTATTAAATTAAATCGACTAAAGATTAAAATATGTTAATTTGGCATTTTTAATACAAACAACCCCGAACAAAAAAATCAAAACCCTTATTTTTTACAGAATATCCTTAAAAAAGGACATGGATGATCATCCTTGGACAAATTGTATGCACAGTTAGATGCGCCTTAAAAACCCTTTCTTATGATACCCATATTGTATATATTGGTAAGGAAACAGATTCTCAAATTAACAAAACATGCAAAAATAGACCATTTTTCAAAATGGTCCAGCTCACAAGAGGTCAAAGCTGGAGCCGAAATATTTTAAATGTCATCTTAAAAAAGTCCAAGGTTCATTTTTAGGAGGGTACATCAAGCACTTTTTTGTTGTTTTAACATGTTTTCGTTTCTGTTGTACTAGCAAACATATACACACACACATGGGTGAAAAAAGTGCATTTTGTTGTTTTCTTACAATTGTACGTTTTTGTTGTATTACGCGCTGGTTCTCTATTAAGTAAATGTCAAGTGGTCGAATTTTGGCCACCGCGTGAAAATAGTAAACTAATAAAAAGAAAAACGATTTGAATTGGCAAACATTTTAAAATAATTAGCATGGTATAAAATTACATGACTAACTACTATATATAAACTAACTATTACTTTAACTTTTAGTTAACGAACGATATGATTTAGACAGTCATAGCTGATAGTAAATTGGCCGTTAGTACTTTATAGTTTTTTACAATTAAATTAGGAAATTAAATATAAAAAAAGAGTACTATATTCGGCTATACCGAATCTTTAATAACCTTCACCGAGAGAGACTTTGAATAATTCAGAAGTGGACTTTATATGGCATCTATAAATTATAAGCAAATCTTCATAAAACCTGACGTCACAGTAGTATAATTAGTTGCCTAATTGAAATAAAATATTCTGATTTGTTTTAAAAATATTATTGGGCGCATTAAAGTAATTTTCAGAACCGATCGTAAATTATAGATCGCTCATTAAAAATAATAAAAAAAAAAACTTAAATTAAACCGAATCTCTATGCAGTAATACAATTTTATTAGAATTTTATGCTTTTTTAAATGATTTAAGGAAGGACGCTTTACATGGCGACGATGGTAAATTATGGACCCATTTTCATAAAATTTTAGTGCGTTTGCCAGTCATATAAAACGAATTTGTCCAAAATTAAGGGAGAATCGGTACACTCTGTCACACTTTTAATTTTTGTTAATTTTTATAACAAAAATATAAATTCTTAACGGAAGTTGTTCCACATTTGGGTGCATTACTTTTTTTCTACTTAGCAGATTTCAGAAAGATTTCAATCCCAAACTGCTTAGAAAAGTAGAGGGTATAAAAATCACATAATTTTTAAACATTAAAAATAAATCAATACAGATGCAAAAATTAATCTTAAGTTAATAAAAAATAACGTAGCTTTAAAAAATTTATATTGAACTACATTTAAAAGTTAACTAAGTTAAAACAATTCAATTCCATTACGCTCACAATTTATTTTTAAAATACGAGTATTAAAAATAATACATAATAACTAATGTACTCTAGTAAAAAGCTATACAGTAATGGAAGAAATAAAAATGTATCACTTAAACTAAACAATGGTAAAAAAGTGCTAAATAATTTTGGGATAATGCTGAAAAAAGTGCTTTATGCTAGAAGCGCTTTTTCATGGTAATTTTTGATTTTTAACTGTCAGAATTTTTTGTGAATTAATGTACAAACTTTTTTTTATTACTAACTACTTTATATATTGTTTTTAAATATTGCTATCATTAGTCCTTGAAATTCTTTTCTTTGTAATTTAAATAAGAAATTAACAATTTTGAATTATCTTCAATTCAATCAAAAAAATTATTTCAATTTATGATAAGCTTTATTTTCTAAACGACAGTATTATTAAAAAGAAATTCGATTATAGACCAAATAATAATAATAAAAGAAATGCGTTCTTAAATCCTATTATTTGTAAGGGAATAAATTTCTTAAACACCCTTTAATGTGTTTCATATCGCTTTTATGACATTTTTATATCCTCCACCAACACGAGTGTTAAACATCGGAATATTAAGTTTTTGATTCCATGTGTAACAACAAGAATTATTTCTTATGTAAATAAATAAAATCATATTTTATATTCTTGACTAATTCTAAGTCGATTTAGCCCTGTGAGTCTGTCTTCCTGTTTGTCTGTTCAAGTCGCACTTCGAAAAGACTCAGAAGAAGATTATTATCTTGGTGTTTTGGAGTTAAATTTTTAACATTTCTCTTACGCAGTTAGGGATTATAATCTGGTTCAGCATGAAAAGATTAATGAATTAAAATGCGGTCCAAACTTCCTTATCAATTAATATTTATATTCTGTAAGTGTTTTTCTGTTCATAATTTTTTATACATATGTCCCATACAAAGCCCACACAGAAAAACGGAAAAATCAACTTTAATTAATATTTTAGTCAGAAATTCGTACTAATTATTAATTTTCTTACTTATTCTAAGCCTGCACAGAAATTGATCATATCAATTAACTCATTTGTAAGTTTAAGCCATTCTTGCTGTTGAGTTTCAATTAATGGATTTAATTGTAATCAATTACTTTTACTACTGAATAAAGTTTAGGCCAACAATGTCGAAAAACACTTCAGTACACAGAAAATATATTCACCAAAATTTGCTCAATTAAGTAAAGTAATGCTATTTCAAAAATTTTTTAATTGCTCCAATTGATTTGTTTTAATTGAAAATTAAAATTACACACAAACTTTAAAATATTTTATGTTGTATGACAGTTTCAAAAATATATTAATAACTTCAATCATACTATGCTACAAGCAAAAATTCCCTGAATAAACACTTTATTGTTTTGATCCGCTATAGTCATCTAAGGGCAAAAATCATCGTTAATTAAAATTTTATGTTAATGTTTTTTTTAAAATGTTTTTATCTAAAATTTGAGATTTTTGAAGAGGCTGCTCCATACTTCTTGCCGTTACTTTGGAATGACGTACTCGGTGTTGTTATGCAGACTGTCAAAAAATTTTAGATTGCGCCATATTTAAGTTGCTCTTATATACATTTTTGTTTCAGCCATTAGTTTTGGAGTTATTGAAGCACAAGTGGAAATTTGCAGATTGAAAATTTTATTAGTAGTATACAAATTTCTAAATAATATAAATATTAATTGAAATTGATTTTTGTTTTCATCTGTGTACTGCTTAAACCGAACGATTAATGATACTTTAACAATATTCAAAAACTTCATTCCTGAATAACACTTTAATAAGCACTAACTCGCAATGAAAATTAATACTGTAATACTGTAAATAACAGGTGCCTTTTAAAATCACACGTTTGATATTTTTGTATTCCGTTTTTGTATGTTTTGGCGTGATTTTCAACTGCCGAAAGCATACCGAGAAACATAAAAACGAAATGTTTTTCAGAACACCACAAAATCACGCGCGTGATTTTAAAAGCACGTGATTTTCAGAAGATGCCCGATAATAATAATTTATTAATATAATATATATTTTATTCGACCTTTATTATATATAATAAAATTAAATTATCGAGCTTAAAGTCTTTTTATATAAAAAACTTTAAATGGTTATTATATCCAATATTTCGGCACTTCGTTGAGTGCCTTCTTCAGGGATTTTTTTTCTTTTTTCACAAATTTTTAACAAATTTAACAATATTACAATTAGAATGACAAAATTAAAAAATTTTTGTAATCGAATAAAAAAAAATATTTTTCAATACAAACTTGATCTATTACATTATAAATAAATTTTTAACTTCCGTGTCTATTTTTTTTTTTACCTTGTAAGGGTAATGATAGTGGATGGTGTAATAAAGTGTATGTAGGTACAACAAAAAATAAGCTAAAAACTAGGATAGCAGGACATAAGTCAGATCAAAAATATAGGAACAATTCATTACAAAAAACAGCTTTATCAACTCATTGTGCTAATCTAAGCCATTATCCAGATTTTGAGAATAGTATTAAACACAGAAAATAATTATAAACGTAGATTTGTGTTAAAGATGTTGCAAATTATAAAAGTACCAACAATGTCGAGAATTAATTTTAAGTCGGACACTGAAAATGCAGCACAAAACTATAGACATTTAATTTATAAAAATAGAAACGGAAGGTACAAATTTATTTATATTGTTATATATCAAGTTTGTATTGGAAAATATTTTTTTATATTCAATTAAAAAAAAATTTTAATTTTGTCATTTTAATTGTTATATTGTTAAAAATTTGTGAAATTTATAAGAGAAAAAAAACCCCTAACGAAGGAACTCAACGAAGCGCCGAAATATTGGATATAATAATCATTTAAAGTTTTTGATATAAAAAGACCTTTAGCTCAATAATTTAATTATAGCATAATAATTTATTAAATAAAAACTAAAGTCATCTCTCGAAACATTAAAAAACAACTCGAATTCTTGCTGGATGGTGTTAATAATTCGGCTTAACTGAAGATACTATTATTACTTGCCTCTTCAACAAATTTCCACAAATTACAAAAATACGAACAAAAACCAAAACATATATGAAACATGTGAGACATCATTGATGCTTTTTTTCTTCCTATTGAAGCAAAATTTTCAAAAATATAAGAAGCTAAAAAAAAAATAAATTATGTGTGGGAACTTTTTTTTTTCTTTTGAAAATTTCCCTTCGTTAAGAACTTTTATTATTAGACTAAATAAAAAGAATCTCTTATCATTTGTAAGCAACAATGTTTCTTTTTTCTTGTATCTCCTGTTTTTATCTCATTTACACACACTTGTGTCATTATATCCATTTTTTCCTATTTATTTTAAACACATTCGTACACGCATCATTTAACAGTTAACAGGTTTACCTATTAACCTTGAAATGCTGTTGGATGTGTCTTGCAAGACTTGAAGAAAGAGAGAGACTGAGAAAGAGTTGAAATACAAGGACTTCGTAATCATGTCGACATTCATTTATAGTCAACAATTCTGTGTCATGTTTTAACGACCCTGAACAAAAAGTATGAATGTACATACATACACACACACACATATATGTATTTGTGTTTTTCTAATGGCTGTATTGTTAGTTAATAATGATATTTCCATGTCATAATAACGCCTACAAGAAGACTATGCATTTTTTTTTCTTAATGAACACACAATCACTTTATTTTAATTTGAAATGATATCGAGATTACAAATAAATCATTAACTGAAGATTTGAAATTAAATATTGAAATGTTAATGCAATAAATGGAAGATAATAATAAAAAATTTATAACTTATTTATATAATAAAAATTGTGTACACTGATTTTCTTTTATAGTTTCTTAAACGCAACTTGACTATTTATAAATAGATATTTCTCTCTTGGGTTTATGTACGTCAGAGGAAAATAGTGTATATCGACGTATATCGACTAAATAAAAATGTTAGGGGATATATTTCTTAAAAAAGTCAAAAATACACATTTTGGTGTTAAATCTATTTTAATAAATACAGTCGAACTTCCCCAAAACGAAAATTGACTTTATTAGGCTGAAACTTTATTACTCAGAAATCACATATATTTTGTCACTTTTGCTAAAAAAAAAATTAGGTATTTTCGCTTGCAATACACCACACTCCCACGTCTGACGGGTATCAATTTTTCAATACATCTATATCCTTAAAAAATCTGCTTCCTAGACTTTGGCGCTTAGTGCTTAGGTGTTTGTCGTCTACATTTTTAAAATAACTTATTTGATTACAAAGTGCTGGGAAATAAACTGCTCAGCTGCAAAAATATTGTTTTTACATCTTTAATTTTAACTCATAATTTTTTTTCCAAAAGAAATATTTTTTCGACTGTTGTCAGTCATAATTGTTAATGACTTCATTTTTTGTTATTTTCTCCTTATGGGGATTTTCCAATTCATATATCGTACTTAATCAACAAGAGGATATTAACTTATAATTTAAACTTTTTTAGTAGAAGCAAAACAATTTTTAATTTAACATTGAAGGCATATAAAAAAAAAATTGTCAAACCAACCGTTTCAACACCAAAAGTAGACAAAATAGCACGATATTTTTAGACCGAGCAGATATGAATATAACGTGTCGAAAAAGTGAACAAATAAAAATTTTTAATTTAATACCCTTTTGCTGATTAAGTGCGATATATTACCTTTTTCTCTGCACACAATTTATTGTATGGAGACAAAGATGCGTTTGACTGATAATTTGATTTATTATATAATTATATATTAAAAATTTTTCATTGTTAAAAATAAATCGCTGTATGGAAATTAATTATATTAAATTTTATAAAATTATACTTTAATTGGAACATAAAAGCGGGGTTTTTTGAATCGACTCATAATATGGAGAACATCATTGTAAGGAAGTTTACTGTAGAGAAGTTCGACTGTATTTTATAATTTTAGCTCACCGTGGTTATTATTTTGTGATAAGTGTCTTGCTAGTAGTTTTTCTTTTCGTGGCCTTTTTCATTTTCTGGAAAAGCGGGATTTATCTTCGATTTCCCGGGAATCTCCGCTTAATATAAAATGGTGCAAAATATAATTAAATTTATTTGAACAAAACCAATACATAATTTATGATGTCTATTTAACTAGTTTATCAATACATCAATATTAGGTCCTATAAACAGTTAGAAGTCTACTCACAAGTCCTACAAAAATCATCGTTACATCCTCTATCTAAGTGTAGGGTTTCACATAGTCTAGATTGACCGTTTTCTTAGATCATTTGTTTTTCTTTTTAGTATAAGAAATATGTTGCTTCCTGTAAGTCCTACAAGAAATATACGTCTTTTTCATTCCAACTGTGTCCTGATTTTCATTAGCCTTATTCCCTAATTCTCATAGCTAAAACTGAAGTTCAAGCGCTAAAATGCTAAATATAATTTGGGGGCAAATATTTGGGCGATGTCGCTTAATTGGTATTGAGTAGGTAAAGTTGTATATTTTTGCCGTAGACAATTTTGCTATTAGTAGACTATACCTTTTGACTATATGTACTTTTAGCGATGCGGATTTAGCTTAGCGAATTACAGAACAAGCCTATTGGTTTCATAGTCGAGCTGCCTTCTTCACATATGGCCAGGATTACCAACACGTCTCTGGCCCTGGCAATTCTAATCGCTGGCCATTCTGATGCCGTTTAGCGATGTTCTGAGTGGGTCCAACTTAACGCCATTTTGCCTAAGAATCTCTGTCTGAATAATGATTTGATGGTTGGTGCGCCAAAGATCAAAGTTTCTTATTTCGGAACAAAATATACGTAGGCGATTTTACGGACGTAACTGTTCCTAACGACTTGAATTCTGTTGGTGTCCTGAGGTGCACCATGCCAAGATGAAGAAATTACAAAGAAAATCAACACTATTTTATTGTAAAATTTTTTCTTGGGAATTTAATTTTTTTAATTTGTTTTGCACAATGACCTGGTATTAAGTAAAACTTGATTGGATATAAAATCTTTTTTTACGAAAATGTTCATGGAAATTTAGTTTTAAAATATGTTTGAAACCTTTACTATTTTTTATGATTACATCAGTAAAATATAAATTGGATTTTTGTAAATTTCTTTCTTAAAAGATGGTAAAATAAAAATTTCTAGACACTTTCAAGCTGCAAACCAAATATCGATTATGTAGAGTTATATCTGTGGTTTTCGTGGGTAGCCTCTTATGTCTTAAAATCAAGGAGAGCCAAAAAACATTCTCAATCTATGAAATAGGTTTTAAACTTTTTGAAATTGGTTATTACAAAAAAAAAAATCGCATTTGGTACATATTTTTTTATAAATGAAAAACACAGATATATTGATATAATTTTGCTAAAATGAAAATCAAGGAATATCTGCAAAAAGTTTAAATTTTTTAAATTAAAGCCTCGTACACAATAGGCAGCAACATTTTCACTGGTGTTCAGAATAGAGCAACAATTTTTTTCGTAACCACACACATTTTCAGTTAAGAAATCGTTTGCAAATAATGCCCACAACAATTTGAAGAATTTATTATTATTTTTTTAAATATTTTGTGGAAATTTTCATTCAAAACTAAAAAAAATTATTATAAACGTCATATACATTTTCATACAAACTGTTTCTGAAGTAGAAGTAGACTCAAGGTTTTAAAAAAAATTTAGTTACATGTTTATTCGAAAAATGAAAAAAAAATATATGAAATACTTTGGGAAGAAATAAGATAGAAGAAATAATGTTATAGTACAAATTACTTTTAAATACCTGTTTTACACTACGCAATTTGTGCCTGCAACAATATTCGTATTTTCTTTTGGTGTATTTTTGAAATATCGTATTCGTTCAGAAGTTAAGTTTTATTTTACAAGCTTCAAGTTGATGTTTAACTATTAAATTCCAATTTAATTATACAATTTCAAAAATGCTTACCAATAAGATTAAAGTGGTCCATTAAATTGTTGCATGGATTAACATTTCGTGGGACATTGTTTAACCCACAAGCGTCTCTACAACCTTTGTCCAAAATCTTCTGTTTCATTTATTATTAAAAAATAAAATTACCTAAGAAAGGAATCAATGCAATAATACAAAACCAGAACTACTCTTACTTTAACAAAATATTTTATACTGACAGTAGGGTTAACACTAATGTTCACTTTATAAAATTAATAAAGTTATTTCAAATTTTACCAAATTCCCCTAAAAAAAGCTAACACATTTTGTTGCCCTGCTAATTTTTTTACCACCACTGTTCAGTTGTATATTTGTATGAAATACGTAAGTTTGTGTAAAGGGCTTATTTGGTATGTGTTAGGTTAACGTGTTCTCTTGTCTTTTCTAAATAATGAGCTATTATCAGGAGGGTGCTTTTACTTTTTTCCACTATACACTGAGATTGTGGGTAGTGATTTTTAAAAGTATTTAGAAATGTTGCTAATCAGTATTTCATAACAAAAGGGATACTTAAATAAATAAACTCATTAAATACACCTACGAGCGAATAACGTTCCCCTTAGCGCTATTGTGTAAAAATAAATTTTTGTTACTGAATTTTACAAGTTACAAAAAGGTTCGTTAGTGTGACATGTAAAAATAGTTTGTTCATGTTTTCAAAGAGTGGAAAAAACAAATATTTTGTGGAGAAAAAACCTAGTATAACATAAAAATTACAAAAATTAAGATTAAATATTATTATGCTTTTAAGATTCATTAGAGAGTTTCTTTTGGAAATATTGGTAAAATGATGTTATAAATACATACTTTGAAATTTAAAATAGATCAAAAGATTTTAATATTTTAAGTATTTTTCATATGCGAGATTTTTGAGTAAAACTAAAGATATTAAAAGTTTTTCTTAAAGTCTTATATTGTTATGTCTTTACTTTATAAAACGCTGTTTGATTTATTTCCTTTATGTTAAATCTTTAAGTTCTTTTTATTGCAAATCAAAATAAATATGCGCATTTATTTACGTTAATAACCGTATGGACTCAAATAAAATTCATAATATCAAGCAAACAAGTTGTTGATTTTGCACCTATTACCAAAATGATTATATTGATTACTATAAATTTTAAAATTTTGAAAAAATATTTTCGATAAATGATATTTTAAATTTTAATTAAAAAAGTGATCAAAAAACTTTGCCATTTCAAACAATGTGTTAATTTATTTAAATAAATATTGACAATTCCCAACAACAATTCTACATGTTTGAATTATTTTATTTTAAACGAAAAAAGTCAATTAAGATTTTTTGTTATTTAATTTAAATTTTAATTGAAAATTTATTTCAAAACAACTAAAATGTTAATTAAATCAAAATTAAATGTTTAATTTTCTTTCAACAAAAAAAATAATTGATGCAATTATCACATTAATTAAATTTAAATACTTCTTAAACCATTTTTTTAATTGATAAAAAACTTTTTCTGTGTACTTAATCTTAATTTTAGTAGTTTCTTGAATCTTCTTGTACCCATTTTTAAACTATTACTCTTATACATTAAAACTTAAAGTTAAATAGGAAAATATTTTACCATCTATATATTTGAACTATTAAGGAACTTTTTATAAATAAAGAAAATTCTCAGGGGTGTCATAGAATCCAAATCGGTATTGCTAATTGTCGATTTTTCAAACCAATATTGGTCTCATAAAAACAAGTCGGTTTTGCTATTTTCGAATACAAATAAAACCATTATTCGTATCAGCTGTTTTATGTTTTAGCGCATGTGTTTACAGCTTTAAATGCAATTTTTGTTTGATAATTTTCTAAAACTTGTGTTTTTAGTAAAACGAAAATTATAGAAAAGAAAATAAGAATGATAGATAATACACTGAACATATGTAATAAAGGCCATCGTTGTATTATTTGCATTTGTTTTTTCCATTTGTGTAATTTTATTTTGGTTTGTAAAAATATAAAGCGAATTTATTAAAATACAAAAAAAAAATTTTTTTGGTTTATAAATAAATAGAATAAATGCTGTTGTTGCAAATTTTCTGTTTGCAGAAAAAATTAGAAGACTTTTGCGAGTTTGTAGCAAACCGCTGCCGGAGACTAGACATGCAATAAATACTATTTTACCAATTTAATTTATTTTCATCTATGCAAAAAAACTAACCGTTGAAAAAATAAAGTAAAAAAATTAAACTTTAACTTTAATTGGTTTCTGTGACACCTAAGACTGAAACTAATTTAAGTTCGATCAAAAAACCCATAACATTGGATTTTATGATACCAATGTATTTTTTTTTGTCAGTTTCAAGTCCAATTCCAATAAGATTGGTTTCTATGACACCGCTGTCTAATTCTAAAATTCTGTTAAAAAAATTAAAAAATTATCAGAAATATCTCTCTTACATATTTCATTAACTTAGGAATTTCCATGTTTAATTTAATGTTTCCAGTAGTGCGATTCAGTAACTTTTTTACGATAAACGTATCGTTAAAATATATATAACGAAAATTTATCGACTTTGCTATTCAGTAATATTTTAACGATATTCGCTATCGATTAAAGTCAGCTATTACGTTATTTTAACGACAATAATTTACGTTGTGTTTATTTAATCGAAAGAGTGTATTTTATGTTTAAAGTGGCTGAGGCCCGACTTCTTACATACATGCTACATACATACATACATGTATGTATATGTATGAAGAAAAACAAAATTCTAAATTCAAAATGTGCAAAACAAAGCAAGTTATGAACAAAAATAAAATTCTAAATGTAAAATTCACAAAATCAAATATAAAAGTAGTAAATTAAGAACAATTTCATGTTTTTTTTTCTTCTCTTTTGTGCTTTTCGTTTATTTTAACATTTTGTAGACAGAGATGTTACAAAAACTACAGCTGTTTACAATCGTTAAAAACAAATTACAGAATCAGACTATCGTTACTGCAAGCGAATATACATGTCGACAAAAATTATGATTGTCGGATCGTTAAATGTTAGTGAATCGCACCGCAGGTCCAATACAAACGCAAATTCAAAAAGTATCAGTTGAACCACAAAAACTACCAAAAAGTTCTTTCTTATTGACTATCATCCACTCAAGGTACTGCATGTTTAATTTTATATTTCTGGGTCCAATATTAACGAAAAATAAATGAGTACCAGTTATAGAACGTAAACGTACTAAACAGCTGGCCCTTACAGATTCTTATTCACCCATGCATGTTTAATTTTCTGTTTCTACACGCAGAGAAAAAAATATGGTTGGGCATGGTTACGGCAACTACACAATGGTTATTGTAACAATACATTGTTGTCGTACACAAAATATTGTTATTTTTATTTAATATCAACAATATTATAGTAACTGTAAACAGTCAATGCTTATCGCAATTTTAAATTATAAAAGTATGGTTCACTGAAAAATATTCATTTTTATAGCCACTAAATAATGATAACTTTGAAAACATATTATATTCCTCACAACCATTTAATGATGTTTAATAGCCATGATAACTTTCTATACGTGTACTCATAATATGTTTAAGATGCAAACAAAATATCTTTACTCTAATAATATTTTGCTATCGCCATTTGTTACATAATTTTGCGTCAGTTGTGTCGTTTGTTTTACATATGCCTATCGAATTATTTAATATTCAGTGGTTTAACAATTTAAAAAAAATACCCATTAAAAAACCAAGTTTAAAGATATTAAAAAATAAAGAAGTTGTAGGTACATTAAAAACAAAATTGTAAAGTGTCAAAAAATAAAATATCAATGCTAAAAAAATTTTAATATTATTTGAAAATGGTGCAAAAATATTGACCAATGTTTTGTGTCATTTTAGAGAAAAAGAATGAAAATTCTATAAAATAAACAAAAATATGCTGTGAACATCTCTATCATTTTACGTTAAGGTTCCAGTAAGTAAATAAGCATAAATATTTATTAAAAACATTATTCGGTTTTAGATTTAATATACATATAATTATGCTTAACATGATTACTTCTTAGCTTATTATGATTAACTAATATCATGTTAATCATAATATGATTATTTTTTAACTTATTATGATTAACATGATAATAATATGATTACATTAAATTATAATATGATGTAATACAAACAAATTAGGATTAAGGGAAAAATATTATGATGTAATATTACGAATATATTTGGTCATAATATAATTCAATAAAAATCGTAATATCGTTGGTTGATAATTTAAATGTCGTATGTGGATTTTTTGCGGTTTTGAGTTAAGATCGATCCCTTAGGTTATCAGTTTTTCGATATCTCATACGGTTTTCGAGATATGGAGTGTTGAGTTTGTCGTATGTGGTATTTGCTGAAGCAATTTTCAAATTAAATGTGTTCAAACTCAATTTACTCGAAACTATCGGAATCCACATACGACAATTAAATTATCAGCCGACGATATGTTGATTACAGTCATAAATCTTTTCATAATATGTTGCTCTTAGAATATGTTTACCACAACCATGTTTTTTCTTTTCGTGTAGATTGAAGATAGAGAAAATTCAAAAAGTACCAGCTGAAATACAAAAAAGTACCAACATTTTGCACTTTGTACGTTCTCATTCACTCAGAAAACTTTGCCTATAAATTTATGTTTCTAATTTCAACATTATCGAAAATTCAAATCTTATTTAATTTCCCGTATTTGCCCGTTTTGATGCTTTTTTCTACCCATTGAAGAATCAACAATTTCTATATTGTAGTGGGAGCCCATAATTTAATATGTCTATGTTAATGGATAAAATGGTTTTGTAAAAAGTACCAAAAATAGGTAAGATTTTCACTCTTTAAACGTTTGAATTTCGAAAAAGTACCAAAATTATATTCGTATTATTTCGATAAGTTAAGAATTTGGTCTTACCTTTATTTCTTTGTCTATTAGTTTAAAAGATAAAAGGTATGACAAAGAGTATCCAAAATACATGTTATACCCGTTAACTGTCTAAAAGGGTCGAAGTTCAAAAAGGTACCAGACACTTATTTTTCTAATGAACAGCGATAAGTATTAAGTTAAGTTTTGAAGATATGATGTTATCGAATTCACTATTTAACCCCCTTAGGTTTTAATTATGTATTTATTGTGCACTTCTGAAAGTAACGATTTTTCAAATGGTGAATTTTTTGTTCAACTCGGTCAGAGGAGGAAAATGTTCTTAGCTGTTTTGCCCTTGCCGATTAATAAAGTTTATGAGGGAAAATATGTCACTTAAGCTACGTTTTTTGCAAAACCAACAAGCTGACAACGTTGGCCAGCTAAAATTTAAGGGTTTTCTGCAGTAATTGTTTGCAGATGTTTAATTTTTACATAATTTCAAACTGTTTAAATTTATCTAGCACACGAATAAGAGCAGACATTCCCTTTTTGCCGTAAACGCTGAACCAATCAATTAAATGTAGAGGCAATAGGTGCATTTCGAGCATGAAGAACATTTCAATATTACGTTTGTGTCTGAATAATCGAATGTTAGCATTCGAAATAATATTAGACATCTTTGGCTCTTTGTCCTGCCCAATGTCTTTTCGTCATTAATTATCTAAATTTCCTTCGTTGAAGAACTAAATCTTAAGTAAATTTATTTCCTAAGCAAACTAAAAAATAAATAAACTACACACTTTTATTGATCGCCTTAAAATAATGCTATAATATGGTAAAACAATTTGAATCCTAAAAACATGTTCTTAATTTTAAACAAAAAAAAAAAAAAATCCCCAAAACGCTGTTAAATATTTGTATAGTCACTTTATTTTCTACCTTCTCTCCTTATCGTGCATTCAACAACACGTGCCCTGTTTTGTGTTCTTTAGCAAATGAAGACAACACACCACTATGTAACGCAGCTACTGTCCTTTTTAAGTAGCTTAATCAAATTATGATGGAATTTTATTATACGCAGTGAAAAACAGAAAAAATAGATGTGTTTTTGTTTTGTTTAGAAAACCTTCTTCCTTGTTTTTCCTTTTTGTTTACTTTTGTGATTTCTGAGTAATGAAATAAGGTCACCGAAGCAAAAATAACATGTGGTGGGAAACACTTATAGGTGTTCAGTTTTATAAAGCAACCTTATTAAAAATACTGTGTTATGTTCATAATTTATTTCGAAAACGTTTCTTAAAGTGCAAGTTATATTTTGAGATATGGTTTTCTTTTATTGTAGAAATTGAAAAAGAATTACATTGTTTTTGATAATATGAAGGCAGGAAATGAGTCAATTACAATTGAATGCAATGAATCTTTACATGCACAGAAAACATTAAAAATTGTCTCTTATCAACAAATTTATATCAAATTCATATATCAAGCAAGCAAGTTGTTGATTTTGCACCTATTACCAAAACGATTATATTGATTACTAAAAATTGTAAAATTGTGAATATTTTTTTCAATAAATTATATTTTTAATTTTAATGAAAAACATGATCAATAAACTTTACCATTTCAGACAATGTGTTAATTTAATTAATTAAATATTTACAATTCCCAACAACAATTTTACAAGTTTAAATTATTTTATTTAAAACGAAAAAAGTCAATTAAGATTTTTTGTTATTTAATTAATATTTTATTTAAACATTTTGTTCAAAACAACTAAAAAAAAATAATTGATTCAATTATCCCATTAATTCAATTTATACATTTGAAACCATTTTTTTTAATTGATAAAAACTTTTTTCTGCGTGGTTTAAGACCAGTGCTCTGTTCAAATTATTTTATGTATTAATGTTACCTATCTCGCGAGTTTGCACATTTTGACAGTTTTTTTCATTCAAATTATGCGACATTGTTTTGCGTATGATAACAAAAAACCCACATGTATTTTACAAATCCGTATTTTTTAATAAAAACTAAATTAAAAAGAAAATAAATACTTATAGATAAAAAACTGCTATTTGTTGTGTTATTTAAATTTTGTCTTTACTTTGAGCCAACACTCAGGTGAAACCCCCTAATAATGCAATGCATTGGCTTGGTATTAGGAAAATAGATGATGTGAACAAGGAAAGAGGGAGTAGTGCCCGTGGCCATTTAGTTTTAACTTTTCCAAATTGAAGCCAACTAGGAAGATTTCTGCCGGGACTCTATTAGACATACGGCTAGTTCGGACAAGAAATAAGAAACGAGTTGGAAAGGCGAGAACTACAGGCATGCACCTGCTTGTCAGGAACGAGTTCGCCCATTACCGCTGAACACTTACCGTGGTAATAGCGATAAAACAATGGCACACAACCCACATTCCGACGATTCTCCAATGAGTCAATAGAGCTGGATGCCCTACTGTCACTGATGAGCCTCATCGCACTCCTTTGCACCCGATTCAAGATGTACCTTAAAGCACCTGCTCAGATATGGGAATTTCCATTTTCGGCCGGGTATAGGCGGTATAAATAGTGATGAGATCAGATGGAGTAAAGTAGTTCTTGTACCGTTTTAAGAAACCAAAACACTTGAATGCTTCTTTCGAAACATGCTGGTACCAACGACCATCAGACTGCAGGTTTATACCTAAAACATCAAGAGTGTCTGATTCCTCAATAGCTATACCAGCCATGGTTACAGATGATGCTGACTCCGCAAGACGTCTCTGGGTCAACATACAACATTGGGTCTTGCGAGCATTAAAATCGAACCTATTCGCAAGACTCCACTCGGAGATTATCGTAAGGTTATTACTGAGTATGTAGTTGATATTCTGCCTCATAGCTTCAACCTCAGTAAGACTTGGTCTATGATTAAAGGAAACTAAATGACAAATGCTGCTGTCATCTGCGAAAGAATAGATATGATTGGAAGTTAGACCCCGGAGGTCGTTATGAAATATTAGAAAAAGTGTAGAAGAAACAACAGAGCCTTGCGGTACCCCTGCATTCAAGTGAAACTCCTCCGTTGAGGACCCATCGATAACAGCACGTGTAGAGCGGTCCTTGAAAAAGCTCGATATAAAAAGAAAGAAATCACTAACGACACCAAACGCAATAAGCTTTAAAACGAGTGCACCGTGTCACACACGATCAAACGCTTTGGAAATATGTAGAGCAACCACTTTTCTTTCACCAAATTGGTAAATAGCACGACTCCAACGTTCCGAAAGAAACGCTAACAGGCCTTCCGTAGAACGACTTCTACGAAAGCCATACTGTCGATCACACAAAAGTGAATTAGACTCCAGATAATAAGCAAAGTGGTGATTGATCATGCTCTCCATAACCTTCGAGAGCGTAGAGCAAATCGTTATTGGGCGGTAGTTTTAAGGATTTGTAGCGTCACCCTTTTTTGGGATTGGCTGGACATTGGCCACCTTCAAGAAGGAAAAACTCCTAGCCGGTACGAGTAGCTAATAAACACTTCTTCAGGACAACAGTACCGGCCCCGGAGACTTGTTTACATTGAGTTCTTCAAGGACACTTTTTAATGCACGCGCTCGGAAAAATATCTTGGACATAGAAACGTATACAATTTCGAGTTCGGGCAGTGGTTGATTACCCTCCGGCAAGTATACATTCTTTGCGAGTGTATCAGCGAAAAGGGTTATCAGCCGGGTCTATGAATATTTAGTAATTTATTATAAGGGTAAGAATGGATAAACTATTATTATTCTTTACCATTTTAACAAATGAATAAAAAGGTACTACTACCCTGCGAAGCAGCAAGGACCTTAGCACGCAGACGCCGTTTGTAAAGAAACTTTTCACGTCTCAGTACTCTGGCACATTAATTTCTCGCCTGTTTACGTAACGCGTCGGTAACTGCGTTTTTGTTATTACGCCAATTGCTGAACGTCTCCACTATGGATACGTTTTCTTGGATGGAATGGATAATTTCATTCGAAGCATTATCACATTTACCATCATTTCTGCCGCAGCGTTAACTTTGTCATCAAAAAAAAAGAGAGTTTTCATAGACATACGCTTTCATACTCGCTATGAAGGTCCGAAAATAAAAAGGATGATTCGCGTTTCAGAGAGGTGCAAGTAGCTCAACTTCGTATTTGTCAAAATGCGAAGTGAGAAAAAGGTCGACGGTATTACGAAACTGCACTTCAGAAAACAACAACAAAATTACAAAATATGTATGACATTTTACATGATTAGGGCTGTAATTTTATTTTAATTCTAAAACTATTTTCTTCAAAACGTACAATTTTATATTTTATTTGAAACGTTATACAATATTTATTTGTAAAATACAAAATACTTTTTTATGCTTTTTTTATTTAAAGCTTTTTTATTTCTTCCTAATTTTGTTCAATTTTATTGCAATAAAGTATTTTCAAAATATGAATTTATAAATACGTATTTCTAATTTTGTGTATCAAAATACTTTTGCTAAAAACTATTTGGAATTTTTATTTTAAAATAGAAAAAAAGTTTTTGTATTTTGAATTTAATTATTTGAAATGCATACGTTTGTTCCACAACTCTGGTAATATCATACCTTTAATTCATTATGTTAATCTTTTTTTTTTTTGTTAACGATGATTTTAGAATCTGGCACGTTCGATGTAAGATTTTTAGTTATGTTGATTTTAAGCTGTAACTGTTGTACATATATTTAAAATAAGAGACATAACGCAGCCGACAGAAATATTAATTTCGATTTCAAACGTGTTTCAAAACCTAGATTCATTACAAATTTTTCTTTAAACAGATTTTAAATTTAATTTATGTTTTTGTAAAAACGGCAGAAAATAAATGAAATCATTTCTAAAATTTTAAAATGGTTTTAGCTTCTAATCAGATTTATATTTATATAATTTTCATTTCGTTTGGGGCTCTATTAAAGCGAAAACAAATTAAGTGTCCATAAATATGCTTTAAATTGATGTTAAATAAATGATAATAAAAGGCAGAAGCATAACATTAAGTTAGGCGGATTTAATGTACTTAAATCAAAGCATATTTTAAGGGATTTAAAAAAGCTAATTTCAGTCTAACATATACCAATATGTTGCAAATTTAATAATAAAAAAAAACTTTTTAATTTAATTATAAATGTTGGTGTATTTTACCGATTTGTTTTTCCAAAAATGTAACTTCATCCTTGAAAATCTGTCAAACTTATCATTCTTACTTCAAACTTTGTCCTTAGGAAACTTAAATTAATTATGCAGATATTTTAGTCTAAGAAAAGTGTAGAAACTTTATGTGCGTACATGTGATAGTGGCTCATTAAATTTTATTCAACTTTTATTAAAAATGCATGTTTTGGAATCAATTATATCATTAATATTAATGTGTACCTAAAAGTTTTCTAAATTAGTTTTAGTTGTTGAAGATTTTTTATAAATATTATTTCAAATGTAATGGAAATGGATTAAATTATAAAAACTTAGCTTTTATATTGGTAGGTACAATTAAAATTAAAAGAAAACATATCTAAAAGTGCTTGTTTTTTCCAGTTAAGAAAAAAATTATTCGTTGATTGTTTTTAGTTTTTTTAAGCCTCAGCATACATATTTGTTATTATATTTAAATTAAACACAATTATAATTAAGTAATTTCTCTTGCCAAAATTTTCAAAATTTAACAAAGCCAAAAAATAACAAACTAGTTTTAATTCAGTGCATACTGAATTAGGTTGAACTCCTTTGTTCAACCTTTAATAAATTTGATTAACAAGGCTATTAGCCAGGATATGTTTGTGATATTGTCCAGGCAGTATCACCAGGACAATCTAAGGCGTAACACAAGCACTTGGAACTTGGTTACTGTGGAGTTATTGCAGAGAAACAACGTTTCAAGTTAACCCACTTATTATTTCTCATTTTTACTGAACAAAAATGTATTCTTATTAAAATCATCAGTATATAAGAATAAATATTTGTTCAATAAAAATGAGAAATAAAAAATCAATTAACTTGAAACGCTGTTTCTCTGCAATAATAAGTATACACTGAATTAAAAACTAGTAAAACAATATTATTTTAACTTTTTTGGTCTTTGCCAACAAAAACTTCAAAAGATTTTGTAAACTAACTTGAAAAGATTTTGTTAAAAACTTTTTCCTTAAACTTTCCCAAACATGTTTTTCATAGTTTTTGTTTGAAAGCAAAAAACAAACTTAAAATAATTTTTCAACACACACACACACAACTAGTGGCCAGAATTTTTTAGTATGTCTTAAGCTGTGCCAACAACTAAACAACTTAAAATGTTGTTTGTTTACTTGGCCACAATCCACAACTAAAATTTATTAGTATTTTATGTAGTTGAAATTCGTTTAATAGTCCAATTAAAATTTAAGTTATAAGCAATTGTTGGAAAGAACACTTATAATATTTTATTTTAAAAGATTGTAAAATTGGTTGCATACCTGAGCGGCGCACAGTGGCGCCCGTAGAGCAAGCGAGGTTGCAAAAATCAAAATTTTCATGAGTGCCGACGAAGTTTTGAATAAACCCATGTTATAGGAAACTTTTCAACGATTTCAAATATGCCACTCTTAATAATATCACATTTTTAGTTTAGAAGATATAACCGTTCAAAGTTGACCGACTTTCGGTTTTCAAAAAAACACACAATTTTTAGTCAATTTGTTGCGATTTCAGGTGTAATATCACGAAAAATAGGTAACGAATCGCCTTATTTTTTATTTGTATTGATTGATGTATTTATTTAATGTATAATGATAAAAAAAAATTTACTGTTTGCTTTGTGTTTCTCCTGGTAAATCACTATTTAAAAACTATCCGTTTTTTCACTATTTTTCAACTTTGACGGAAAATAAAAAAAAACTATATTTTTCTATATTTGCCATACGTGCAAAACCTGTTCTTTGATTATTTCTTTACATAATTCAAAAGGTTTTATCTGCCCGTACGTGCCCGTTTGGCTTCTAGAGGTAAAAAAGTTCAAAAAGACATGGTTGCAGAAATTGTATGGCGTCCATCCCTTATATGTTTTGACTGACAGTAGTTTGATATAATAGTTTGAAAAAAACTACTCATTGAAATTACCAGGTACGTACCTCACATAAACAATACTTTGGCGTACAAATGGTCAGGAACAATAATGACTTATGGTCCCTACAGGTAGGCACAAATCTTATTTGGACACGTGCATAATATCAAAATTGCATTATTTAGCCTAAATCCATATGTATGCAGGGAACAGGTAAATTTTTAGGCATGGTAGCATAAGCCTATATATTGCAAAATAAGCATAATGCCTGGATTAGTCTACGCCTGAAAGTTGGCGCAACAATTACTGAAACCATTAAACAATTTAAGTACTGAAAACATGGCGTTGTACAATTTAAAATTATTTGAACTGTTTAGAAAGTCAACCACACCAAAGTTTTTCACGGAAGTGAAAATTCTTCCTGAGAAGTTGACATTGATCAGCAAATGGGGCTGCGATGGATCATCCGGACAAAGCGTTTATAAGCAAAGGATATCTTTCGATGACGCTACAATATCGGACGGAAATATGTTTATGGCATCTGTTGTTCCTTTGCGGCTAAAATCGGATGATTCCCTACACTGGAAAAATCCACGTCCGTCATCAGTGCATTATTGCCGACCAATAATGTTTCAGTTTGCAAGGGAATCGGCAGAACTCATAAGGACTACGGTGAAGGACATTGAAGACCAAATAAGCAAGATTAAGCCTACAAAGCTGCAAATTGGAGAAGGAAAATATATTGAATGCAATTACGAGTTCCACCTGACCGTGGTTGACGGAAAAGTCGTAAACGAACTGACAGGAACAACCTCAACAATGTCATGCCCGATTTGCAAAAAGAGTCAGAAGAACTTTTTTCAATTCAATTCAATTTATTTCATATATAATATGTTACATCTCAATTTTATATAATTAGTTGTAAAGAGTTTAAGATTAGTATCTTTTTCTGCTTAATTATAATATATTTCAATTAGTTATCATAGACAGAATTATATTGGAGATAAAAATTTAGCAAAAACCTATCTAAACCCCTTTTTTCGTATTATTTTTATATTTTTTTTATCGATTTTATATTATTATTTGTCAGAAGAACTTTGGTAATTTAAACGATTCTACAAATGAGGAGAATTACGAATATGGAATGTCACCATTGCACGCAAGGATAAGGTGTATGGAATTCTTGCTAAAACTGGCATATACCCTACCACAAGAGGAGGAAAACTTCGATGAAAATACATCAATAAAGGATAAGGAAAAGATCAGAAAGAAGCAAATACAGGATGGTTTTTTTGAAACAAGTTGGACTAAAAGTAGACTGTCCCAAGCACGGATACGGTAACTCTAACGATGGAAACACTTCTAGGAGATTTTTTGAAAATGATGAGGCAGTAACTAGAATCATTGGAATTGACAATCAAATCGGGAAAAGATTGGGAACGATCTTGGATGTTTTAAACTGCAAAGAAAATGTAAATTCTACAAAATATGGAGAGTATGCGTCGAAAACTGCATCTTTTTTTAGCAGAAATGTATCCACAGAAGAAGTTGACCCCGACCGTCCATAAAATATTGGCGCATGGCAAAGATATAATTGAGTACCAGTCTTTGCCAATTGGAGAGCTTTCTGAAGAAGCACAGGAGTCTCTTAACAAATTTTATAAAAAATATAGATTGCAGAACACATTCAAAGCATCAAGGGTAAGGCAAAATAAGGACCTCTTCAACATGTTGGCAGCATCTTCCGATCCACTTATTTCTTCCCTGCGGCATGTGAAGACACGAATAGAGTTACAAAATAATTATAGTTTAGAAATTGTTAGTCTTTTAGATATACCTTCTCTTACGAATTGTGATGAATATTTTACAGAAAATTGAAAAAATAAATAATTTTTTTTTTTAATTTGTTGGGTAATAATTTAAAACATAAAACCCTTAAGAAAAAAAATAAAAACAATGTAAAAATAATTTTTTTTAGTTACCATAAAATTGATTTTTCTACTAATTTTAACTTTGATAACCCATAAGTAGGCCCCTACAAAGCGTAGCACCCTTTCCAAACGCTCATTTCATAGGCTGAACAGTTATCTATCATATGCTGTTTAAACTGTTCAATTATCTTATTCGGTTCAAAAGATATGATTTTTGCAACGAAAAAACTCAAATGGCGCCACTGTGCGGCGGTTAAATAATTAAGAAAACTGTTGCATTGTTTTGTAATGAGAATGCTAGAGGCAAGAGCGCAATGTGTAAAGTTAACAAATTTATCTTATAATTTGTTAAGAGAATATGAGTTTTTATAAGAGGGATGAATTAATATGTTAATTAAAATTTATTTTAAAACACAGGTTTATGCACACCTTGAAATAAATTGGAGTTAATTTTTAAATTTAAATAACATATTTCTTTAAAAATAAATTTTAATGGGTAAACTGCTACATTGAGCCCAACATATTTTATTTCGTGAAAAACATTTATTTCATAACAACTAAAATGTTAATTAAATCAAAATTATATTTTTAATTTTCTTTCAACTAAAAAAATTATTGATTCAATTATCACATTAATTAAATTTAAATACTTTTTAAACCCTTTTTTATTGAAAAAACACTCTTTTCTGTGTTAATGCTATCATTTTATGAATGCCACATTCATAAAAATAAAGCACATATAGGGTGATTTACCGTAAGTTTTTATTTTTACTGTGCTTTTTTAATAGATCACACCTGACTCATATCAAACTGCTTTGTCATTTAATCCTCCTCCACCATAGTCGTGAATGAGGGTATACTAAGTTGGTCATTCCGTGTGAAACTTTTTTATTATACGTTTAAGACCCCATAATATATTCTGGTACCTTGAGTAATTCTAAGTCGATTTAGCCATGTCCGCCTGTCTGTCCGTCTGTTGACAACACGGTCACTTTCGAAAAACGCAAAAGAAAAGAACAAACTTAGACTCAAATTGCTTGTAGTTATCCTAAGCAGTTTGAGATTGAAATCCAGCCACATCGGTTCAGTAGGATCAGAGCTATGAATCAAAATGTGGACCCACCACCCTAAAAAATTTCTAATTTTGTTACAAAAGCTCACATAAATTGTGGACTAATGTACAGAATGATATAAGATTTTTCACAAATCCTTTTTACACGACTGCAAATCATAGTGTTCAGTTTCGTGAATATCGGTCCATAATTTACCCTAGGCCCCATACAAACCCTACTCCCATAAAACAGTTAAGTTCGCCTAAAACCATAACAAATAAAGCTATCATAATTAAGTTCGGCACCTTACAGTTTTATAGGACTAGAAATCACACTGCCAAATTTTGTGAAGATCCGTCCATAATTTACCCCATATAAACCCTACTCTCAGAAAGCGATGAACAGAACTGCCGATTTTGTTTATTTCTTTTAACTTGAATTTAAAGTTTAAAAAAACTCAAAATTAGTTTTTGTGGTGCCATGTCTGTGACAAAAGTTTAAATAAAATACTTAATGTGCGGTTCCACATTTAATCGCCTGTTTTATAGAAGCCGCACATTGATATAGAACAGTAAAAATTAGAAAACCCATAGATCGTTTTCCTAAAATTACTTTAAGCTGTTATAAAGAATGCTTAAATTGAAAGAGGAAAAATTAACAATAATAAAATCGGGAAGAAATAGCAATACATTTTTTTTTATTCTAAAATGAAAATAGGTACCTACTAGGGTATTCATTCCGATTAACGGTTAACCGATTAATTACTACCCGATTAACTGATCGGTTAATATAAAATTGGCTTTTTTCGAGTAACGATTAAACCGGTTAATTTCAGTCGATTAACCGACGTGAAAATTTTTAATTTTTTTGTAATATTATAAGATATTTTTTGTGTTTTTAATTATTTGTTTCGTCTCGTACACAAAAAGTATGGGCTTAGAAAATATTTTATTATACAAACAGCGAAGGTGATCTTTATTTTAAATACCAACAGCTTTTTGTTTCACGTGAATGTGTATATTTCATATGTGTGTGTTTAGTTATTTGATTCTTCTCATATCTGCTCATATCAATCTTTTAACAAATTACCCGAAACAATTAGAAAAGTTAAAATTAAAAAAAAAAAATTAAACAGAATTCTAATAGGCACGAAAAGTCAGAGAATATTTTTCAAGTCAAATTTTATCAAAACTAAAGAAAAGAATCGCTTAAATTCTACATATTTAAACCAAACAATTTTTTTAAATGCTTATTTTATATTGAAATAATACTTTCATATAAATATCATCAATTATATGCACAGAAAAAAGTGAGAAAAAATGATTTAAAAAGTGTTTAAATTTAATTATTGTGATAATTGAATCAATTATTTTTTTACTTGAAAGAAAATTAAAAATATAATTTTGATTTAAATAATATTTAAGTTGTTTTGAAATAAATTTTTAATTAAAATACATATTAATTAACTGTCACAAAATATTAATTGATGTTTTCGTTGAAAATTAAATAATTTGAACTTGTAGAATTGTTGTTGGGAATTGCCAATATTTAATTAAATAAATTTTTAATTAAAATACATATTAATTAACCGCAAAAAATTTTAATTGATGTTTTCGTTGAAAATTCAATAATTTGAACTTGTAGAATTGTTGTTGGGAATTGTCAATATTTAATTAAATAAACATTGTTTGAAATGGCAAAGTTTTTTTTTTATAATTTTTTTTAATTAAAATTAAAAATATCATTTATTGAAAAAAAATATTCATAATTTTACAATTTTTAGTAATCAATATAATAATTTTGGTTTGATATTATGAATTTGATATAAATTTGGTGATTAGAGACAACTTCATTTTTTAATTTTAAATTTTTTCTGTGTACTAATAATAGGTATTTCTACCAAAAAAAAAAAAAAAAAAAAAAAAAAAAAATCAAACAAAACAAACAAATAAAATTTATGAATTAATTAAAAAATATGTTTTACATATTTATGAATTATATTTTTTTTGTTCGTTTTAGTTCAAGAATTATTCTGTTTTTCATGCTATTGTTTTTTTTTTACTAACAAACTCCAAATAATTAATAATTTATGCATTTTTATTTATTGAAATAACTTAATTTATAAAAAAAAACTTTATTAATCGTTTAACCGATATGTAATAGAAATTATTTACACAACATCTTACCCCAACTTTCATTTTCACTATTTTTTGCTAAATTTTATCCCTTTAAACGACCGAACCGATTACCGTTTGATTTTTATTATTTTACAATAGTGCAACCAAAGACTATAGATTTATAAAGATATTGCACTGCCATACAAAGTTCATACATTTTTCTGTCTATATTAATTTTTCTGGTGGATTTAGGCGCTAAATCCACTTGTGAGAGTAAATTATAGTCTTTGTTTTTACTCTCAGAGAACTTTTTATTCTCATCTATCAGCGCATATGTGCGTGCATGCGTGTGTGTATGTACTCGTGTGTACATGGCAATGAAAAAAATGTAGAAAAAACTAAAAGAAGTCTTGTTTTTCTCGTTGAAAACACATTCAAGTAATAAAAGAAGTTTTGTTTGCACGCCATTTATGTGCAAAAAAGCTATGTAAACGCAAATGTGACCGATTTTTAATTGTAGGGCAATAATATGTGTTTTATTGTTGTACAGATGAAAGTATATCGGTTTGCACCGAAGTTCAAATGCTGTTATTGTCTAAATTTAAACAATTCTAGGAATATTAGAAATCTACTAAAGCGACATGGCGACATAATCAAAATGCTTTTGATTTTCATAAAAATTTGCAGCCAGTTTGATGTGTGTGCACGTAATTTCTTGAAATTTTATTTATTTTTTGTTTAAAAATGTATGAAAACTTGATTTTCAATACATTTTATTAAAATTGTATTATTTGACAAATTATTAAATTGTTTCCGATGAAAAATCCAATTTTGTTCATTATTACAACAAACAATTATTACAAATTATGAAAAATAGTCAGGCTTTGGAAGTCTACCTTTAAGAAGTTTGTAAAATTCTTATAAAGGTCTGCAAAAATATTTTTACAAAATAAAGGGTTCGTTCGTAAATGCATCACTGCGCTGCATCAGTGATTTAAAATGCTTATATATATGAATGAAGTAGATGTGGACCAAAAAATTGTCAAATACTCCACAAAAATAATAGTCACACAATAAAAAAAATTATAATTGCTTTTTTATTGGCATTAAAAAAAGTTTGCTTTTCTGATGCAGCGCAGTGATGCATTTACAAACGCACCCAAAGCAATGAAAATGAACAATTTATTAAATTATTTATTGTTTTTGGTTTGCGGAGAATAACGTATGTTATAAAGACAGGATGGAGATGTTAAATTTACTAGTCCTTCCTTATATTATGACGGAAGCAATACACATGGGAAACATTTAAATACCTTCAAATCATCGATTACATACTGAAAAAGTTAAAATTTGTAACCATTAAACTTGTAAAGAGCCTATAAGTAAAATTATTACCTAAATACTCGTGGTAAATAGTTAGGGCGTGTGTGAAACGGTAGCAAGGTACTATGGTAACAAAGTATTTCCATGTGGGGAAAAAATTCATGTTTCTGCTGTGTGAAATGATATATGTATTTTAACGAAAAAAAGAATGCGTTTTCATCGTATACCTAGATAAATAAGGATATATTCAAAATATGGGACTACGGTAGTATACCACATTTATAGACGAGTCAACGAAAGCTGGGACAGTGTATGTTATATTAACTACTATTTGTTTGGTTATGGTCTACATTATAAGAACTTTTTTGAAAAATATCGTTGGAAAAAATTATATCTTTTTTGACGATATAAAATTTTGAAGTTCTGTTAAAATATTTAAAAAAATACTATGTACAGTACTTTTTGCTTATAGTCACAAATCGTGGACTATATCGCTAGAATGACTATACGCTAAGTTCACATGTGTATATGTGTGCCACATACATATGTAAATTTTTGGCAAAATTTAAAAAAGTTAGCGATTTATGAAAAGCAATTTACCTTTCTTTCTTAATTAAAAAAATGGTTGCTTTAGAAACTTGGAATAAAGCTTAAGCTTTATTTGATTTTCAGACATTTTCCTTGCCAAAAGTTATCAAACTTCGGATCTCTACAAGAAAACAAGTAAATTTTAAATTTATTTTGGAAAATAAATTCTAAAAATTTAATCGCGTTTGATTGTATATTAAATGGATTTTTAAAAATTTCTTAAAATTAATATTTTTGCAAAATTCAATTCACTGATCTCTCAAGTTCTAAGTTTTAAGATATTCAGCCTTGTTATGATATTCGCAAGATTTAAAAAAGCAAAACACCAGATTTATTTTACAGTGTTCGGAAACTCTTGCGTTATGCTTGCGATCTGCCATAGTTTCTTACAAAAATTCTAGTTTCCTTCAGCATACTTTTGTAATTTTAATTCGTCAAACTTCGTGCTATGGCGATTTACAGAACACATATTATACGATTTCAAGTAAGAATGTTAAGCGTTTTACGATTATCAGAGCATGCCCGATTTATTTTAAATCGTTCAAAAAACTATTATAAAAACACACTACTGGAATAATGCTAAATATTGAAAATTTTTTGCAGATTTTTGGCGAATTTAATATGAATTTATAAAATAAAAAATCATATTAACAACACTGACAGCGGGATTATAGCTTTGCAACAGAGTTGCAAACTGTTTTAAAAAAGTTAAAACAATAATAAGATATTTCATCACTGTTACCAAACACAAAAACAAATTTTTTTCGATTGGAGAGTTGATAAGAAAAAGTAAACGATTAATTTCTTGATTCTATGATATGGTTTGTAACTTCAGAAACAAATAAAAAACTTAGGCTTATGTGACTAAAACGTTAATAATTTGCTTTACTTTTGCAAATGTGCTTATATCGCTAAATGGACTATAACGTAAATACTTTCTATTAATCTTCTGTATAGCGGCAAAAATAAAGATTAAATGGACTATATAGCTAATGTGACTAACAATGGAAATGACTATAAACGAAAAGTACTGTATAAAATAATGAACAAATTAGGAAAATAAAATTTTTTTGCAGGTGGCTCTATGCATTTTATATTATATTTTTGTTTTGAATTCACAAAATTTTTTAAACGTTTTTATTTGACTTTTTCAATTACAATTTGCGATTTGCTGCTTGTCAGAAATTTTGTTGGTTGTTTTAAAATTTCTACTAGCCCCCAGGGCTATTGAAATTTCATTAATTTCAGAAGTGTCGACATTTTACTTGCATTCGCTCTTTTCTATCGCCTCACACACGTCCTAAGAAAACACACTTGTTTTATAATAAATTCGTTTGATACATACATACACATATTATAAGAACATACCTACATAGTTGAATTGTCTAAAAATTTTAATAATAATTCGGTTCGAATCGTTATAATTTCATTTTTACAACAATAAAACACATATTCTTACCCTACCAATTAAGCAATCGATCGCATTTGTTCTTACGTAGGTTATTTGCACATAAATTGCTTGCAAACAAAACAAAATCACTTAAAAAATAAAAATACCAAAAACCTGTTTTAACGAAAAAAACATACACACACACATTGGTTTGCAAAAACAGAAAACATGTGTATGTATGTATGTATTGATGCATGTATGTGGTTTTTTGCTCTCTTCAGTTTTCTGAATGTGAGCACGAAAACCGGTTTTAACGAAAAAAACATACGCACACACACGTTGGTTGACAAAAACAAAAAACATGTGTATGCATGTATTAATGCATGTGGTTTTTTGCTCTCTCCAGTTTTCTAAATGTGAGCACGAAGTTTTTGCTTTCCTTGGTACTTCCCCCCCTCATCTTTAAGAAGCACAACATTTTTGTCAATTCCAAATGTACTAAGTGCAACATCTTTATAAATCTATAGTCTTTGGTGCAACACTATTACGCATTACTTGCTTTTAATTAAAAATAAAGACACTAACAAAATGCCCAACAACAACACACTTGATTTTTTATTTTGCTATTATTACTCAGAGATTTATTACTAGAGATTTATTTACTCTTTTGTTTACAACAAAAAACGATATGCAAATGCAGAAATAAAAACAAACTCAATTTACTCACTGCTGAAGAGATTTTAATAAAGAACAAAACGAAGATAACAAGAAGGCACCGTTAAAACGGAATAACATAACTTAAGAAATTTCATACACAAACTTAGAATTTACAATGTAAATTTATTTTTTTACTTTTTATTGGAAAAATAACACACAATTTAACTTTCTAATAACAAAATTTAATGGATTTTAATTACATTACACTATTATAATCAATAACTTATTAATTTTTTTTAGATCAACACTCCTATACTTTTTAATGTTGCTTTAAAAGACGGACGAAACAATTAAACGACCGATTTTATGAATGATGGCATGAAGACTAATTTAAGATTTATGATTAAGAAAAAAAAAGAGTTACCAGTTGCAGAGCTGCCGTTTTTTTGTCATATCTAACCCTAAATGATAATTTTTATTCTCAATGGGGAGATGTGAATATTTTTTTTAATTTTGGTAACTTTTTTCTAAAATATAAAATACGTATGAATATGTATTTATGCAATTTATGTTTCAAACGTATTTCGATTCGAAGGAAATTATCTAGGCCTTCGAATAATGTGTACTTTGCACTACGATTTTATTATTAATTGTTAGTTTCAAATGAACGGACGTCTTTTATACTTTAAAAATCCCTTTCAACCAGATATTTTTTTTTAAAGATTTTTGTTAAGAAAAAAATTGCCAAATGTTTTATATGATTTTTATATTAGAAACCATGTTCTGAAATTAAAATCAAACAAATTTTTTTTTTCGTAGTTTTTCCTGATTTTCAGAGTTATAAAGATAAGTGGCACTATAAGTATATTTAAATATATTGAAATACACATAGGAAATTTAAAGGTTTTTCAAAAATAAATTGATATATGTACATATGTACCTATAATCTATAAGTTTAGAATTTATTGAATTTACTATAAGAAAATGGCGTGAGTTTAAGAAATTTAAGATTTTACTTTTTATAACCTGTGAAACGCAACGCTACGCCAAAAAAATACATTAAAAGCAAAAACAAAGTCAAAAATATTTTGTAGTTTTGTTGTTGCTTTCTACAGAAAGATATAACTGTGAAGTACAGATTTCGTTTATTGTAAAGGACATATTCAAAAAATTCGATTTATTAACTTTTAATAGAGTGAATTTTATATGGCAATTTGACGGGTTTAACTCTTATAAAATAAAAATATTTTTTATGAAAAAGGGTTAAATAAATGTACAAGAATTTCTTCTTTTGTTTTCTTATTTAGTAAATAATATTTTACTATTAATTTTAATGTTTTTTCAATTAAAAAAAGGCATTTCTAATTTGGTTATATTTTTTTCACATTTAGTTACTTTTTAAAAATGTTGATTGTAAAAATGTTATTTGTCGTAGCAGCATTGGCGTTGAAGCACATTTCTGGCTCAATGGATACGTTAATAAACAAAATTGCCGTATTTGGGCTGATGAGCAAACCGAAGAGTATCAAGAGCTACCGTTGCATCCATTAAAACCAACAGCAGGATGTGGTTAATGGGCTGGTGGAATCATTGGTCCATATTTCTTCAAAAATGAGGAAAATCAAAATGTTACCATCAATGGTAACCGTTGTCGCACCATGTTAACGGACTATGTTCTTCCTGAATCTCAAGCGCATGGTATCGGTGAGCTCTAGTTTCTGCAGAGCGTGAAACAATAACCTTGTTGAGAAATCCTTTTGGTGAGCACTTAATTTCACGTTTTGCTAGGGAAAGTGGGCTACTCCACCTATATCGTGCGACATCACACCTTTGGATTATTTTCTCCTCGTATATGTAAAGTCTGAGATTCTAGTCTTCGCGAGATACCAGTCGATATGCTCGAACGAGTCAACCAAAATTGGACCTTCCGAATGAACCACATTCGACGTAGTCATGAACAATATTTACATGCCACAATTTTTAAACAGAAAATGCCATTAATTGTTCTTTTAAACGAAAATACAATTTGAAGTTCATTTTCAAATTTATGTGATTCATTTTACATTAGAGATCAAACCTCACGATGAATGACCCATTACAACCAATACGACACAATAGAACACTTTGTGAGTTGCCTAATTGTAGTATTTTTGGAAGAAATATGTATCTGCAAAGGGAATTGATAAAAATTTTATAGTTTCTGAAAATATAAGTCGAATTATCTGATCGAACTAATTTTCATGTGGTATAATATTGGCACACAATCGATAAAAAAGTAAAATTGTGATTTCCTTTATTCACAGTATTAAGTAAATAATATTCGTTAACAAATTTAAAAAATTTAAATTAAGTTAAACATAACCACGACGGAATTAAAGTTGGTTAGCTTCCGGATGGTTTATCCCACTTTTTTACAGGCTGAACAAAAAAAAAAATTTTTGTTCCATAAGAAAATTGAGCCTTTTTTTGAATGTGGTATTTGGCATAGCTGTTTTTTTATTCAAGATATTTAATAAAATTAAAAAAAACTAAGAATTATTTTTTTTAGCAATATTGATTGTTTGTTATTTATTTGGTTTTCATATATTTGGAATAAATTTGTTTTATTTTTATTCTATTTTTGTTCAAAATACTAGGAACACAACTGTGTCGTGCGTCGTAGGAAAGAAGGACGACGCATCATTGTAAAAAACGCTTCAATACCCACAATTCCGACGTAAACTTCATTTGCTTGTTATGGAAAATATTCTTAGAAAAATTTATTTTTATTCCAATTGCTTATTTTTGTTTCGTTTTGTTCTCTTTTTAAGTATTCAATTTGAAAACACATATATAAATGATGAAACGGAACTGGGGCTAAACGATGTTTTCCATACAGTTTGACATAAAATGTTGCCAACGAATGCGTTCGTGAAATAAAATCCATTTTAATTTGAGAGCGTTTTTCATACATTTTGTTAACAAAGAAAAATAAGAACAATAAAGAAATTAGAGATAATTTGAAGTTACTGCCGACGAAAAAATGTGAAATGTAAAGCCCCAGTTAGCTGACAGTAACAGTAATGTTACCGCACAGTAAAAAAGTTAGAACATCTTTTATCTACAGGTTTTGACATAACGGCCTTACTGCTAACTATAATCGTTCTAATTGCTTTACATACAACAAAAAAAAAGCAGCTGATTTGCAACATTACTTTTACTGTCAGCTAACTGGATCTTAACATATCTCCTTTTCTGAATACATTTTAAAATGCGCCGTAAGATTTTTTGTGTTTTTTCAACCATTTTGCAGTATATTGTTTCATTTGTATGTTTGATTTTGTGTTACACTTTTTTCTATTTACTTCAGATTTGGTTTTGTAATCTTGTTATCTTTAATTTTTGAAGAAAATTTGGATAATAATTTTATTGAGGTATATTGTTTTAACCCTTATATGCGCACCTGGGTACCTTTGCCGTTTTCAACTGAATTTTTTTTTATTGAAATTGATAAGCTGCCTTCTTAATACATGTAACATCTTAATACCTGCTAACTTACAAAATTATACATTTTTGTAGCCGTACAGTTAAAATTTTTTGTGATTTGCGGAAGAGACCAATTTATTTTTTTTTACACTTCCAACTGCGCACCAGAGTACTCGGATACCTGGTATATGTTTTATAAGGGAATGCGGCCATTGTAAGTATAATTTTTGAAGTTATAAGTAGCTTTGCATGAATAAATAAAAGTCTTTATAAAATATAGGGTGTTCTTTTTACAGGCATCAGAAATTAAGAACTGAAAACTTAAAATTTAAGTTTTTCATTTGTAAAATTCATGAGTTTTGAACGTACAAAATAAATTTTTTTTCCATCAGTTAAAAAAAAATAGAAAACACAAAAAAGATATTTATTTTTAAAGTACAATATGTGTTTTGTACATGAAAAGAAGTAAAAAAAGCAAAAATTTTAAAAATACACAAAAACGTTTTTTTAATTATTTTTTCTTTTTTTTTTTTTGAAAAATATTTATCATTGGTGTTCAAAACATGTTTTCAACTGTACAAAAAAAAAATTATTTTGTTTTATTTGTTCTTTAAAGTTCAAAATAATAAAGTTCTTAAAAAATACGTTTTTGAGAAAATTATTTTTTTTTTGTTTTTAGAAACTAACAATAAAAACTCAATTTGAAGTTAAAATTGTGAATTTTAATTAATATTATAATATAAAACTGTGTTTAAAATTGCAATTGCAAAAAATCTTTAGAGATTCCTTATTATCAAAACTAGCTGCTGTTGCATTAGCTGTACCCGCAACACAGGTATCTGTGAAGACAGCCTTCAGTGCTTTGCCAATTATTATGACCAAAAATAGAAGGAATTAAAGTTCTGAGCATGTAGAAAATGTATTGTTGCTCAAACTGAACATCAAGCTAATTGATAAGATTACTATTAAGTTCTAGGATAATCTTAATCATGTTATAACTACTTATTATTAATTAGCTTTATATTTTTTACTATAATTTTGTACGTATGAGTTTAAATTTTGTCAATTAAAATATTCAATTTTAAGTTTTCGGTTCTTTTTTTTCATGTACAAAATAATATTGTACTGAAAAAATAAATATCTTTTTTTTGTGTTTGCTTTTATTTTTTTAAACTGATGAAAAAAAAAAATTATTTTGTACGCATGATTTTTAAATTTTTAAAAAGAAAAAATTAAATTTTTGGTTCGTTATTTTTGTACAATAGTACAAAAAAAAAAATATTTTTCTAAAAATCTTTTTTTTTTGAGAACTTTATTATTTTGAACTTAAAGAAACAATATCAAACAAAATATTTTTATCTATTTTTGGTTATTGTACAATTTCAAATATTTTTCGAACACCAACGATTAATATTTTTGTTAAAAACATAAAAAAAACGTTTTCCGGTCCTTGTCTTTTTAGCTGCATGAGAACTTAAAATAATAATACAAGAAATAAATATTGTTGGAACAAAATGTCCGCCGCGACTACGAGTAACGTAGTTCATTTTATCAGTCCAATTTTTTACTACTTTTTCCAATAAATCTGGCTGGAGTTGCTGGTTTGTCGGCATAAACTAATGACTTAACATAAAAAATTATCTAGAGCCTTTAAAAGCGAGGTGGCCGGTGAACAAAGAAATTTGTATAATATCAATAATAGTGAAAACACCAACCAGGTAGATCAAACAAACATTTAGACCGGAAATACGAATATTGCAAGTTTTTATAGCCTGAATGTTAACAAATAAATCTAAAACTAGTGCGAATGATCTCGAAAAGTGTAAAAATATTAGAATTTATTCCGAAACTGTACAAAATGGTTACAGATCACAGCCGTATGTTAAGAAAAATACATTTACTAGCGAAGTGTATAGAAAAAAGGACTCGATAGAGTAAATAGAGTTTTGGAAAAATATTATTTTTAGCGACGAGTCTGCCTGAACATATTTGACAACGAAGGTAATATAAAAAGAATTTTTACATATATAAAAGGGGGGTTAAAGTTTACCTCCTATGGCCTGTTCGTGCTGCATATTGGTATATTAAACTATGTGTTCTTTGTACCTGAGGTAAAAGGTATTTTCAGCAACTTTGTGGAAAATATTACGCAAATATTTATGTGGAACATATTAACCCTCTAACTCCCCTTAATAGTGGTAATTTTTGGCTCTATTCTAACAAATCGTAAAAAGCCCTACTAAGAAGGGTGAGGACAGGGATGAGTTTTGGCCATTAAATTTTACTACATATTTCAGAACACACCAAAGCCGAAAACTTAACACAAACAGCGAAAAGCTGCAAACTAAAGATTGCCCTCCAACACATTTGTTTATTGCAATAACATTGCACAGTGGGAGATTTTGGAAAAAGAAATGGAAATAATTCTGGATTGAAATAAAATTTCAGGGTGCAATGAAGTAGTTGTATTCGAGTTTAAGTTTTGGATTTTGGGAATAAAGATCTAAAAGGAGGGCCGCCAATTGTTTCCAAAGTAGGGTACCATGGGTATTACAAAAATTAAAAACGATCCAGAATTCTAAGTTTTAAAAATTTGTTATCAGTGAAATTAACTAGTCGAGCTCTCAAAAAAGTTAGCGAAATGTATATTTTATCTCTTATATTTAAGGAAATATGTATCCGAATTTGAAAACAAAAGTTGCTATTTTTAACCGTCCGTAGTCTAGTATTTTGCAAATATAAGACTCAAACTTATTGCCATTTTTTGGAAAAATTTGTTTTTGAATTACCAGCAAATCGATTAATATTCTGCAGGAAGAATTTTAAAGAAAATCTTTTGCAATTAAAAAGTTATTTGTATTCGAAATTATAATTCGCTTTTTTGACAGTTTTTACCTCTTTGTGTTAAGTTTTGGTCTTTGGTTAGCAAAAATTTCATGGACAACATTTTTGTTGAATATTTCATACTCGCCCTTATTAGAGGGGCTTTTTGTGATTTGTTAGAATAGAGACAACAAATTACCGTTATGATGGGGAGTAAGAGGTTTAATATGTTCCACAAAAATATTTGCCGTATTATTTCCTACAAAGTTTGTGAACATACCTTATACCTCAAATGTGAAGAACGCATAGTTTCATATACCGATATGCTGCACGAACAGGTCAACAGGGAAAAACCCTAACACCCTTAAATGAAATTCCGATGTGAACTTTCAAAACGCCGACACACGTATAATTTTTTTTGGTATCCTCACAAGAATTCATTGTCAGTACCCCGTTATTTCGGGAAAAGTTCTAAATTGTTGTACAGTGTAATGTATATACAGTTAAGCATCCATTTTTCTTGATTTTTCTTGATTCAATTAACTGGGATTATCCGGGATCGATAACGAACGGAAGTTTTTTATTTCAACCGATTTACCGTGATAACCTCAACTATCTGCGAATGCAATACGTGTATCCGTTTTTATAAATACATTAGTTATAATAACAAAATGTATTAGTATTATAGCTTGTAAGTGTTTATACTGATAAATTAAGCAATTATTTACCTCAGTTATTTAATAAAATCGATTATCTTGCACGCTATAAATCACGGCCATCCCAAATAATCGTTGCTCAACGGTGTTACTCATATAGACCGCACTCATCAATAATTTTATTTCAGCATTACTATTCAAAAGTCTGGTAGAACGGGTTAAATAATAGCTTGACTCTAGCGAGACACTTGTTTCAATATAGATCCAGACTGGTATAGTTTCAATTTTACCACACTGCTAGTTCGCCTAGCTTTTCTTTAACTGAATTCCAGTGCAGCTGCAGGCGGACTGGAGTTTGACTCTAGTTATCCACTTACGTTACTCTAACTCTTCTTTAATTTTCTTCTAGATTTTAACAATTTATTTTGCTGAAATTTACTTTAAGTACGTTTTAAACTTAAAATTGTTGATCAAAATGTTTACTTTTTCACAAATTTTATGTACATAAATATTATAAAATAGATATCTAATCTATGAAACCTGACATCCTTTACACGTCTTATGAATGAATAAATTTTTGTAATTTTTGAAACATTAATGTTTCTGTGAATAAATTAAATGTAAAAAAGTAAACACAAAAAGTTTTTTTTTTATATTTTTAAAAAAATATTTGAATATTTCTTAAACATTTTTATAAATTTTTTATAACTTTACATGTTGTTTTTAAGCCAGTACGACAATGAAAAATTTAATGGATTTGGATTTAAATTAAATAATATCGCAAAAAAAGAGAATTGAGTTTTGTTTTCAGAAAAACAAACATTTTTAAATGTGGTTTGAAACAATTTTTAATATAAAATGTTAAGATAAAAAACATTTTTGTTTTACGAGTTTTTATATTGCATAAATATATTAAAATAAATATATGTATAAATATAAAAAATATGCAAAGAAATCTTTTTGCTAGACAAATCCTAATAATATGCAACATTTTTTTTTTTATTTAAATAAAATATAGTCAGCTGAGATACCAAGTTAAATCATTCAACCAACAATCTATCTTATCTGCAACAGAGATTTTTATATGAATATAATTTTTTTTTTGTTTAATATTCAAGTTGAGAGTATACAAATGCGTTTAATATTTTGCAAAATGTGTATACATACATATTTGTATGTAAGTTTGTATAAATGTGTAAATAGATGTTAGTAAAGGATTTTTTTTCTTTGTACTTACAAATTTATAAATATTATGATTTTGTTTTAATATTAAAAAGAGTATATTTAAAATGATATTGCTGACATTTACATTTACAATAACTACAACAGCCATTGCAAACATTGTGTGCAAACAAAACAAAAGAAAAAAAATATTATGGTGTAATATATTTTTGGGGGCATTGTGTATACTGATTATCAATATATATATAATAGTAAAGTAATGTAAATTCATGATAACGAAGAATTTCCTTAGCTTTGGTAAATAACCTATTTATACCCATTGGAAAATGTCTTTTCATATTCTTGTAGCATAGTGGTGCCGATAATGGGAAATTTGATATTTTTCATATAGAAATTCTGAATTTTGTAAGGTCAATATAAAACTGAAATAGAATATATGTATATATCAGATTTTTTTTAAAAAATGTCAAACTCTATACTGACTTATGACGTTGTGGCCTAAAATGGGCAATATTCCAACCACCTTATTGGCCGACATTGGCCTTCTTCGGAGCCGGTTCATCCAGAGAAACCCATTGTTTAGACTGCTGCTTGGTCTCCGGAGTGTTGTAAAGGATCCATGTTTCATCCACATTTACAAAACGCCACTAAAACTCATTAGAATTGCGGTTAAACAACTCCAAACAATCCTTTGAAGTTGTCACACGATTACGTTTATGGTCAATTGAGAGCAAACGCGGCACCCATCTTGCAGACAGCTTTCTTAAACCCATCTGATCATTTAAAATCGAAACCACACTGCCATATGAAATGCCTACGGCATCAACAGTCTCACGTACTTTTACTCTTCGATCGGCCAACACCATATCGTGAATTTTTTCGACATTTTCGGGTGTATTGACTTCAATTGGACGTTCAGCGTCATTTGTACTTGTGCTACCACAACGAAAGTCAGTAAACCACTTTTTTACCATTGAAATCGATGGTGCAGAGTCCCCATAGTATTTATATAGCTATTCCTTGGTTTGATTGACGGTTTTTTTTTCGCAAAAAATAATGTTTAATGAGCACTCGAAATTCACTTTTTTCCATTTTTAAAAAAATCCACGAGGTTGTATATTTTGAACAGCTGTTAAACGCAAAGTAAATGACGGAACTTGCTTAAACTTGACAGAAGGCTATTAACAGGTTGTACTTGATGGGAGAAGTGTTGCATTTCATATAACTAAGGTGGAAGTTCGAAAAGTCACGGACTTATTGATCCGCCCTCGTATTACTTAAAAGAAAAATCAGTTTGGTTTTCATAACTGAAGGTATGGGAATCACCGGGTTAAGCCAGAGCGATGTTAAAATAAACAAGTTGACTACTTTTGCAAAATAATCTTTTTTTTTTTTTTTACAAAATGTGCGTTTCTATTTGCCCCACTGTGCAATCATATAATCTACTTCCATTATTGCACATGCATATTAAAGTAGCTGTAGTTTTTTGTTTAAAAAATATATCTCTGGTATAATTAACTATTGCAAAATGTTTCGATACAACTTTTTGAAGCAACTAAAATTTTATACATGATTTCTTTGGTACTCTGGTTTTTACCAACATTTATTTTATAACCTTTTATAACTACACCACAAAAGTGGAGAAGATAATATGCATTTGTGCATATGTTTGAAACATCCTAAAATATTAATCCTAGATCGTACCGAAAGTGATTCTGTGTCTATCTATTTGTGGTTTATTATTTATTTATTTATTTTTTTTTCCTATACTAATCCCGCGAAGCTCTACGTTTGTCTGCAGGAAAGAAACCAGAGTTTCTGGCGGGAATTGAACCCGCATCCCCGGCGCTGATAGACTAGCTTAGTACAAGCTTGCCTACCGGTACACGTCTATCGATGTCCGTCCAGCTGGGTGGCTGTCCATTTTAACATTGTTCTTAAAGCCCAGGTCGCATTTTTGGAGATACAAATTGCCACAAGGACTAAGTCTAGTGAAAATAATGAGAGTCGGTTCATAATTTAACATAGCCAATATAAGAGTTTTATTCCGAAATAGAGCCCTAGTGCCCGTTAACTTATCTGATTGTAAGCTTTATTATCTTTCTTAATTTTATTGGCACCGCATCATATTTGAGCATACAACTACTACTTACGAAAATAGCTTTTAATGCCATAAGTTCCTTATAATTGTAGATATTAACATAAAACTCGCCGACAATAACATTTGCGATAGGTTTTATATCATGACAAAATTTTGTTCCTGAAGTTTCAAATTTAACGATATACCCCATATAAACCCTTATCCTTTAATAACTTAAAGGCAAACAAATCTTATATAGATGAAGATATCTAAATAATATTCGGCACAAACAACGTTTACATAAATCTTAGCGTCATAACACAATTTTGTACTGGCGGGTCCATGATTGCCCCAAATAGAGTAGACTCTAGAAAAATTGTTTTAAAATTCTCTGGTGTAGGGTATCATATATACAGGCTTGACCGAATGCGCTTTCTAACTTTTTTTTCTCTTTTTCTTTTTTAATATTAAATTACTTTAAACAAGTCTCGTGTATTATAAAAAAAACTTTGTTAGTTAAAATTATGTATAATGCAATCTTCTTTATTTCACTGTATTACAAAAGGAAAATCATTATAGAATTTTAGTTCATGAGTTTATTTTAGTAAAAAAAAAGATCTTTAAACTAATTTTTATTTGTATTATGCCAAATGGCAAAAGTTTATTGCAGTCATATAATTATTTTACTTGAATAAAGAACATTAAATAAATGAGCTCCATTCTTTCTCCTAAGAGTATACTGCATTATTTTAAAATTTCTTGTTGACTTAAGTATGCTTTAGTTTTGTTGTTGTTCTTGTTGATACTTGTTACGTTACATTTGCTAAAATATTTATTCTGTTTAAAAGATTTAAATATTATATAGAGCTTTTGTTTCTCAAGTGTAGAAACTTTATCTTTAAAATTTAGTTAGGAAAAGTTTTAGAAGAGTATGTTAAGTAAGTTTAATTAAAAAAAAATATAATAAACATTTACCAAAATTTTATATTTTATTTCTGTGCTATTTAAAAAGAAAATATGTTTTTTTTTAGCAAAAAAAAAATATATTACGGTATTATTATAATAAATTTATTATGCTTCAATCATTTTTAAGCTTTTGCAAAATTTCATAATGCTGCACCGCATTAGAGTGACTGTACATTTATTTAGATTCATACCTTAATTCCTTTTGAACCGATCCCAAATCGCTTACTAGAACTAGAAATAGCTCGACACCAAAATACTTTCCTTTTCAGACGTTTAAAAGTTAAAGTAAATTTAACAGGCGGACAGACAGGTCAACATGATTTAATCGACTTAGAACTATTCTACGACCCTCAATATATATTCTTAATGGGGTCTTAGATGAATATTCGAAAAGTTCACACGAAATGACAAGATTAATGGCGATTTCTTTTCTGAGAAAAATGTTGCATAAATGGTACATGCTCTACACAAAAGAGATAGAGCATGTACCATTTATGCAACATATTTCTCAGAAAAGAAATCGCCATAATATATGTAGCCCCATTCACCACTAGTTGCACAGAAAAAATTATTTAATTTCTCCAATCACGAAATTTGTTCCAAATTCATAATATCATTGTTGATTACTAAAAACTTTGAAATTTTGAAAAAATATTTTCAATAAATGATATTTTTAATTTTAATTAAAAAAGTGACCAAAAAACTTTGCCATTTCAAACAATGTGTTAATTTATTTAAATAAGTATTGACAATTCCCAACAACAATTCTACATGTTTGAATTATTTTATTTTAAACGAAAAAAGTCAATTAAGATTTTTTGTTATTTAATTTAAATTTTAATTGAAAATTTATTTCAAAACAACTAAAATGTTAATTAAATCAAAATTAAATTTTTAATTTTCTTTCAACTAAAAAATAATTGATTCAATTATCACATTAATTAAATTTAAATACTTCTTAAACCATTTTTTAAATAAAAAAAAACTTTTTTCTGTGTGTCGAGAATATAGAAAAAAATTTTATTAAAAATTGAGTCTTCTTTTACTTTAAGCAATAATTTTTATGAAATTGTAAATGACGTTTGAAAACATTATATGCTTTAAATTAATTTATTCAATGCAAAATTATGGAAATCATCAATAGTCAAAATGGTTACTTACATTATAAAGCCCCTTTAAAAAAGATACTCCTTTCGTGAATCCGGCTTTATCTTTAATATTTAAACATAAACTATTCACTAAAGAACTATTTAAGAAAAAAAAAACAAATGATTTTTTGTCAGCCCAGTGGCATAAATTAACTTAAAAAAAAAAAAAAAAAAAAAAAAACAAATATTTATTCAATTAAATTTAATTGAATAAAACTTTTAAAATAAATTTGCATATAATTTTTATAAAAATATCAAAAGAATAAATTGGTTTAATTCAAAACTACTTTTTATAAAAAAAAAAAAAATATTGTGTTGGCATTTTTTGTTGTTGTAACATTTCTAATTCATACATGAATTCAAATAAACACTCACACATATGTATATATTATAGAAATTCATATGAATATAAATTCTAATTTAAATTTCTTCAAAGTTTTTTTTTTAGAAATTCAAATGAGTTGGACGCAGAAAAAGGTATGTATGTGTTTATATTTGTTTTTGCAATGGTGTCTCTTCAAGTATTTTTTTTATATTTCCTTCTTTACACACATATACTTTTACAAGTTTTTCTCATAACTATGCTAATTATGTTAAGGTTTTCCTTTTAGCAGTTTTTTTTACCATCTACTTTTTGTTTTATCTCTAATAGTTTAGAGGATTATAGTAATCTAGGAACACTTCTATGTGATAGACATGTTTGCTTGTAAAGAATTTTGTTTGTTTTATTTATAAAATTCCAGAAATTTAATGAAAAACATTACAGAAAAAAAATCTTTTTATGCTTCCTGTTTCCTAAATCCTTTTCAAAAATATAAAAGTTTTATAAAGCATAAATAAATAAGGCATTAATAAAAGAAATACTAAAACTGTTGGAAAATATAAGGGCAGGCATTTCAGAATTTATATACATTTTTAAAATTGAAAGGATAAAAAGAATTATTCAGCCTATTGTCTACACTTTAGTTTCAAAAAAAATCTACGTATTAAATACAATAGCGGTATTCAATATTTGGTGCGGTTTAAGTTGCAGCTGTATGGTATTGCAATAATTTTGTTAATGATTGTGAGCGGTATTTTAAGCAACTTTGCAAGGCTAGATGCAAATTAGGTATTAGCTAAGGAGAACTAACGTTTATTATTCAACCGGTTTTTTTATTTTGCTCCAGTCGGTTATTTTTAAATGTAAATTTTTCGAATATCGAATAAACGATTATTTTAATTATTTGTAATTTATATATCGATGCCTTACTTTCTCAACCTCGTATCTTAAAAAAATACGGTTTGGACTTTTTCATATAAAACGATTGTTTTTTTTTGTGTTCTATTACTGCAAAAACTTATTATTTCAATTAGTTTATTAATATTTACAGAATTGAGACAAATTATTGAAATAATATGTTGTTGCAGTAATAGAACACAAAAAAACAATCGTTTTATATGAAAAAGTCCAAACCGTATTTTTTTAAGATACGAGGTTGAGAAAGTAAGGCAACGATATGTTTTCTTCACTTTTGTTGGCAATGCACCCGTAATTAAAGTTTTTGTACAACTCTAGTATTGAGCAACCTTAAGCTGTTACGAAGAATGTTAAAACAAAATTTAACAGAAGTCAAAGAACATAATAAACGATGTTAATTCAAATCGCTTAAAAAACGTGTGGTATTCTAAAAAAAAAAAAAAAATAACAACAATTCTATTTACTGTAAAAAAAATGTTCAGTTAATAGTAATTTGTGTGAGAGATGTCATCTCTGGAGATATTTCGAACGGGGTTAAAAAGACAAAAAAAGATATCTGAATTGCCCTAAAATGATAAGTTGCAAATGTTCTTCGACGCCACGACTTATTATTCACCTTTAATCATTCCAAAAGCTTGACACACATATGCACCAAATAAGACATTACTCTTTTACAGGTAGTTCTAACTAAATAACGCTTTACTAAAATCAGCTGCCAAAAATGAATCATTGTGTCAAATATTAGCCGGTTATGCTGCCGAGCATGGAATGCTCATTAAGGCACTAAAAAATCTTATGTAGTTATGGAATCAACGATATGGGAAACATTTATCCGATTTATTTATTAAAACACCAAGAACTAGAAAACAACATTGATGAAATCAACGACAAAGTCGTGGAAAGTTTTTAATTGTGATCGACGAATGGACGCATATTTCATTAAGAAATATGTCGATATTTCTATTAGTTTCTATAATACTTAAACAAAATCATTTGAAATATATAATCTTGGCTAAGAGGCTTTGTTTGTAACTTTTAAAAATTGTGCTTGAAGTTTAACCACCAACAAATTAAAATTTATTTATTTAAAAAAAAAAAAAAATGCGAGAATATCCCAGATAATACATTTATGAAATTCCTATAATTTTTAACACCGAAGATCTTTAAAAATTCCAAAGGGCAAAATAAACCACAAAATTTGCTTGGCAAACATATCACAGGTTTGCGTTTGCACAAATAATTTGTATTGTAAATTGGGGTGGTTGCTATTTGAACAAACGTTTTAAACTTTAAAGCTTGTAGCAATATTAGAAATCTTCAGTCGTTTTGTGGCATTGTTTGCCGAAATAGACTTGTGTTATGTTTGCCAACCCATTTTTGTGGTTTAATTTGACCTTTATGGTGTTTTCTTTTCTACAAAAAAAAATACCACCTTGTTAAAAGGTACATGTATAAAATGTCTTGCCGACCCTGTAATAATGCAATTTTTGTTTGACAAGAATAAAACACAAAATTGGACCGCCCTGTTTTTAACAGCTGACAAAAAGTTTGTTCTCCAAAATAAAAAAAAAAAAAATATACATAAACCGAAATTTGTTAATAGATTGATATTAAATAAATAAATAAATGAATGACGAAGTTCTAATTTCTCTAGTTTGTTTTTTATAAAATATGTAAACTAGAAAATACCTTTGCCAGATTGCTGATTTATTAACACCAAGTCTTTCAGATTTCTTGATTTGAGGTTTTTTTTCAAAAACCATTTTATAACACCGAATCCACTTAAATTTTATATCACTGATAAACTATCACTAACAATGGAATGCTTTTACTATTAAATATTAGAAAAAATAACTTTTAAAATTTTTACTGTCCTGATTAGAGGCGATTTTTTTTGCCAACTTCGTCTGGTAACCCTATTTATAAACTATTAAATAATAGAAAAAATAACTATTAAAATTTTTACTGTCCTGATTAGAGGCGATTTTTTTGCCAACTTCGTCTGGTAACCCTATTTATAAACAGAAGCCATCTTTTAACAGGGCAATTATCAACACTGTCGATTTATACGGGGCGTTAAGTGCAATGCCTTATGCCATTAGTAAGTGTGCATTTTTTAGAATAAAACAAACCACCCTTTTAGAGAGCGAAGCACTTTTAAGAAACGAACACCAAATTGCATTTTTTGAAATAAAATGTCACATTAGACATAACTATGTATTTTGTTGGTTATTTTTTAAATGCTTAACCGAAAATCGGGTTTTTTAAAATAGCCACTATTCAGATTATTCAAAACTCGGTTTTTGAAAAAAGTCAAATAATCGATCCCCCTACTATTAGCTCATAAATGGCAGTGAATGGCAAGGCAAAGCTTGGGGGGCGAGTACAAGCATCTCCGTACCAATCACTTTTTCTCTCTCCTAAAAATACACCAGTTCCCTGTTTAAAGGCCTCGTTGCATCATCAATTGATGAAAAATCCGCAGAAGATGCCACTCTTAATAAGAATTAATAAAAATTTCACACTAAGACCGTTTTGCACAACTAACCGTAGATATATAGATTGGATTTTATCGGACTTATGAAAAGTTACCTTAACCTTAAGTGACCGATAAGTTAAACGATGTTCAATCCTACCTCTTAGGTTAAGGAAAAGTTTTAATAAAGGAGCACATTTTATGCGGCCAATGAATTTGTACCTTTAGCTATCGGTAAGTTAAAAAATGGGGCTAAGCAAATTTCTGTGACTTTTTAGTGTAGGAAGTTTAATAAGAGCAAGACGAGCAGGATATGAAAGCAGGTTCAGGGGGCTAAAACGTAGGCCATTACGACAAAACAACAGGCATTGTTATTGGACCGTCTGAATTGAATTAGAATGGATTTTGTAAAAAGTGTCCTTAATGTTGGACATATTCAAGAATAGGACGAACTAGTGCTATGAATAATGTTTTACCAATATACGAACCGTTAAACTCTTCAGCCCTTAGTTTTATATAGCCCAGTGTAGCCTTTGCCCTATTTACTATAGTTGCTATATGTAGAGTTAAACTCAACTTAGGGTCAAATAATATTCCCCGGTCTTGGAAATTGTCTATTTTTTCCACTTTATAATCATCCAGGTTGTTTCTTTCAAACCGCATAAATTAATACTTCTTTAAACTCAGCTCCATAAAGTTTCTGTCAGCCTACTTATTAAACATAAATAAGTCTTTTTCCCGGTCTAAAAGTTTGGTTTAGCTTAGATATCACTCAAGTCGAATTCGATTTCGGTTCTATGTAACAGCGGGGTTCTTAGTCATATAAAGTATTTATATCTTACATATTTTTCCCTCTGCATTGTCTGATAAGAGAAAGAATTTGAAGAAACATACTATCTCACAATTTAATATTTATTTGGGTACTGCTTGCGAAATTTTTTCATACTTAATGTAGAATTTAATCTCATTGTGATTTATCCTTGCCATAATGTACATACAAGGCCAAAACAGTATGAGTAATGGCATGTTTAAGATTAGCATAAAATTCCTTTGAGGTTTGGGCTGACTACTCACGAAACAAAGTTGTCTTTTTTCTTTAACTTGCAATATTGGATGAGTGTATTTTAGTCAGTTTCGTGGCAAATGTGTACAGAATTTATTTTCTTTCAGTCGAATAATTTATACCCATATCAAACAAAACATAAAAGGAGAAGCAACAACAAAGTTAAATTGACTATCTAGCAAAAGTGCTGGTGTGTGAAAATGTTAATATTTACTTTTGTTTAATGTTTACTTTTCCTAAGGTAATTATTTGTGGCCGATAATACCATTCCAAACACCAGACACGTTTTATAAAGGTATTTTATATATTCACATACACGTTCATTGGCATACCCCTGCAAGCATTTGTTATCACGAAAGATCAGAAAACTACACAGAAAAGCGTTTTATCAATTAAAAAAATTGTTTAAAAAGTATTTAAATTTAATTAATGTGATAATTGAATCAATTATTTTTTTAGTTGAAAGAAAATAACAAATTTAATATTGAATTAATTATCATTTTAGTTGTTTTGAAATAAATTTTCAATTAAAATTTTAATTAAAAAACAAAAAATTTTAATTGACTTTTTATGTTTTAAATAAAATAATTTAAACATGTAGAATTGTTGTTGGGAACTCTCAATATTTAATTAAATAAATTAACACATTGTTAAAAATGGCAAAGTTTTTTGATCACTTTTTTAAATAAAATTAAAAATAAAAATATCATTTATCATTTATTGAAAATATTTTTTAAAAATTTTTAGTAATCAATATAATCATTAGGTGCAAAATCAACAACTTGTTTGCTTGATATTATGAATTTGGAATAAATTTGGTGATCGAAGAAATTTAATAATTTTTTTGCGTAGTCGTCATTCGACTAATTATTTCATCAAACTATCCTAATAATGGGTGGTTAAATTTTAAGGGCCGATGTTGAATGTGAACTTGACATTTCTCAATTTCAAACTAACTCAATTTGAACCATGGAAAGATACAAAATCGAGCAACGCGTTAAAGTTATTTAGGGTTGTTATGAAAATGGGCGTTCAAATCAAAATGCATATCGTGAAAATCATCTCCAGTCTGGCAATGTCAGGACATAAAGCAAATATTAGGATAAGATTTGATTAATTATTGTTAGTTCATATTTATTATATGAACTACAGTGATGAGGCACATTTTCGCCTCAGTAGATTCGTCAATAAGCAGAATTGCCGCATTTGGGCGACTGATAATCCAAGAGTGATTGTCGAAAAACCAATGCACCCACAAAGAGTAACTGTTTGGTGCCGTTTATGGGCTGCCAGCATCATCGGGCTGTATTTTTTCCAAAATGAGGCCGGTCAGGCAGTTACTATGAATGGTGTTCGCTACCGTGAGATGATAACGAACTTTTTATGGCCCGAATTGGAAGATATGGATGTGGACGATATGTGGTTTCAACAGGACGGTGCCACTTGTCATACAGCTAACGAAACATTGGCTCTTTTGCGCGACAAATTCAATGGCCGAGTTGTCTCACGTGGTGGATCATGTGATTTGACAACGTTGAACTTCTTTCTTTGTGGTTATTTGAAAGAAAAGGTGTACGTCGATAGGCCAGCAACAATTCAAGAGTTAAAGGATGAGATAATTCGGCACATTAACGGCATAAAACCTCAATTATGTCTCAGAGTCATCGAAAATTTGGATCATCGGAGGGAGGTGTGCCGCCGATGTCGCGGCGGCCATTTGGCCGATTTTTCGTTCCATACATAATTGAACCATACCAATATTATCATAATAAAAAGAAATGACAATAATTTCCTAAATAATTTGTGTTTTATTCAAAATCAATATCGGCCCTTAAAATATAACCACCCTTTATAACGTTGGGCAGGTTCGTTTATAGCCGAAGCGTCGTTTTTGGAATGCAAATTAAACATACATCTTGAGGATATTTGAATACTTGGTGTTATATCCTCGGGAGAAATGTTTGCATGCCACACCAGGTACAGCAGGGTCATATTGCAAAGCCTCCACATTTGGGATGATCGCAGCTGACCAGATATCCTATCTGGAATAACGGGAACGAGTTAACCTCTGTGACTTTGGTCCTGCACTGGTTAATGATAAGGCTCTTTAGGTAGGCACGTTGGGGCTATGGTTTATACCCAAAATCGTGGGAAAGGAGATCTTAAACAGTCAGCGTTATAGGCTGATTTTCTACACATTGCGAGGAAGTTTTATCTGCTGGCGAGTTAACGGTTGGGAAAATTGCTTTCTACGTGCCTCGCATAATGTTTAACTCATAGAGATGGGCGTTGGTAAACGCATTGAGTCCAACCAGTGTTAAGAGAATCGTAGGGTAATGCCGTAACAAGACTTATCTGTTAATCGCCTAGAAGTATGGAAGAGGTAACGCCGAGTCACCTTAATATATTATTCTAAATACTTGCAGGGACAAGAGTTTGTGTGAGCGCTTTATCTATTTATGATATGCAATAGTTTTTATTGACGCCCTAAGTTCTCCGTGAACATTTTATTTAAATATTTTATTTTACATTTTTTTATACATATTATTTTTGGATAAATAAAGGACATATATATAATAGTTTTTATTTGGTTCGGAACGATTATTTTTTTTGGTTCATGACGTCAGTTTGTTTTGAAATTTAATCATGTGTGATTGACAGTCAGCTAATTTGCTTAGAGATAAAACAAATAACTTCAAATCGTTTAATAAAATTAATTTGACTGATAATAAATATTTGTTCGTGTGTACGTGTGTGTATGTGTGTGTGTTTGCCAGGAGAAAGTAATTGTAGCTTTCGAAAGATGTTTGGCGAGTAGTCATTGTAAATATTTGATAAATGAATAGTTGGATTTTAAGAGCTTTGATAAACTCATATAATTTGAAAATTATAGTGGAAGGAAATAATTTATTTATTAAATAGATTTAAACATAACTCATTGGTTTAACGAGTTTTTGTGGTTTATGAAGTTATTGATAGTTAAACGAAATTATCTTAAAAGAAATTATTTATTGTATATATTTTTTCAATTCAAACTGATTGAAGAAATAAATATTACTAAAAAAATTTCTGCATCGTAACACTTGTTTCCGAAAAAATTTTCTTTACAAAATTTTCTTAAGGTGTTTTTTAATAAATAAACTTGTTGGTAAACATTTTACTATAGAAAATTTTGTTGGCGAAAAAAGTTTCCCCAAAAAAAGAACAGTTTTAAAACAAAAAAAAAGATTTTTCTATATTTGCAACAAGTTTTTTATTGGCGAGTTGTTTTAATTTATTATAATTTGTTGCCGAAACAATATTCTAAAAAAACTTGTTATTAAAAATTCTCTGAATAAAAAGAAAGCATGATGATAAAGTTTTTTTTTTCTTTAAGCCTGGCACTCTGTCCAAGATTTCACGTGAAATGCTGCCAAAACTTATTTGAAAAAAATTTTACACATTAATGTTGATAGGATTGTACGCTGTTTATTTTGTGAAAAAGTTACGAAATGTTTCTGGCAACATTTTTTTCAGCTGTAACATAATATTAGCAGCAGTGTTGCCAGGTCTAAAAAAATTTTAAAAAAATGCTAAAAATGATTTTAAAAAATGCTAAAATAATGCTAAATTTTTTTTAAAGATTTTTGTTAAAATTTTATAACTAGTATGAAATTTTATTCGAAAATAAATATGTACATTTCAGTGACTAATTTCGTAACGAAATGGAAATATATGGTAACATTCAAGCAAGTGGCTAGTTTTTGGTAAAGCATCTGATACATATAAATATGTAGCACAGGCAGTTGAGATTCAATTTAAAATTAAGGGGGCTGCAAACCTCTGATATATGCAAAATTTAAAGGATTTATTTCCATGATATGCAAAATTTTTTAGATCGTTTTAGTTTTTATAGTTTAAGAAAAGTTGAAGCTTTGAAATAATTATTTTTTCAGCAGTTGAGTGGAATCAATTTTTTTAAACATTTACACCATTGAATTTTTATCTAAATAAAAAGTGAAAATTTCTTTTACCTTTATATCGTAATATCAAAGGGCAAATAATATTTACAATCAACATGATGAGGGCATTTCTAATATTCCCTGAATATTAATTTTTTTAACAAGACAGGTAAGATGTTTCCAAACATAAGAATTATCCATTTTCATACGAAATTTCAATTTGGGTACAACTATTTTTAGTCAAAATTTATTATAATTTATAAATTTTTTTTAGATAAATCAATAAAACTATTCGTCCAAATTTTTAAAATAAATAATGCTAAAAAAGCTAAAAACTATTTCTAAAAATGCTTAATAAAATGCCAACTGCTAAATTTAAATTTTGCAGCTAAATAGAAATTTGTAATGCTAAATTTAGGTGCAAAAATGCCAAAATGGCCACACTGATTAGCAGCACTTATTTCAATTGCAATTTCAAGTAAAAGCCTAGTACTCTGTTCGAACTTGCGAAAAATAATGAGCAACATAAATTATTTCAGACAAAAATTTTGACTCGTATCAATATTATCTATCTCGCGATTTTTCAAAGCTTTTCGTTTTTATTAGTTGCAAGTTACAACATTTGCGAAGGTAATGAAAAACCATGTTTTCTTAAATTGTCATTAAAAAAGTAAAAGAATATAATTTTATTAAAATCCCAAATCAAACACAGAAAATTTTATTTAATTAGTAATTTTAGCACTTTTCTACATTTTTCTTTGTGAAACTCTTGTTATAAAAAACACTTTACAAATACAAAATAAAAAATTCCAAAAAGTGATAAGCTGTTGCCTAAAATTCCGGGCGAAATAATCTCTATCGTGAATAACTTTTTCCTCGTAATTTTTCACCTTTTCACGTATTTGCGATCATGAAAAACTCCCATGAAAAAAATTAATTCAAGGGAGAATAATAACGTGAAAAACTGTTCGTGGGAAAACATTCCCATTATCATGAAAAAGTTTTCCCTCGTAATTTTTCCTTTGAATTTCTCACTTTATTTTTGCTGGGGAACAAAACATTTATGTAAGTAATTCTGCTCATAATTCGAATATTAAAGTTTACAAAATTAATTTTGAGCTCAAGATTAGTTAAAAAGGCACAAACTTATAAGTTTATTACTCAACGAAATGCAAAACAACAGGTCAGGTTCCAAAGACGTGGTGGCAGAATTTTAGAAATTATTTAAGTACATAAAAGTGCAATCATCTAATACTTCAATAAAACTATCACTGCAATACAATATATTTTACTTTGGGTTTTATTTAATGTTTTTAATCCTTCTTCTTTTTTTACATTCACTGAGAACTGATAGCGCGAAAAATTGTTTACTTGAGTTTCACGATAGAATTTTTTCCCTTCGAGGGAAATAAAAATTTCATGGGAAAAAAATTCCACTTGTTTTTCACGATAGGGGTGAATATAAGCCGACTTGTTTCGCACGAAAAATAAAAATGTTGCTAGAAACATTTCGAATGTTTTTCGTAAAATAGCTAGAGTCACAAAAATTTTTTTTATATTGAGTTTGATAACATTTCGCACGAAATACTGAACAGAGCACCGGGCTTAATGGATAAAAGTATAAACTAAATATTAAATGAGAAAGGAAAAATTTAAATAGCGCAACCACGTTAACAGTTTTTAATCTAAATTTACTTTCTCATCTATATATAAATAGGCAAAGGCAAAACAGTTAAGAGCACATTGGTACCCTGTTTGCCAACCGACGACAAAAAGTACACCATATGAGAGGTATTTACGTACAGTTGTGCACAATATATATTTCATTAAAATCTGTGGGGTAAAAAGGGTAAAAATAAGTGATCCAAAAAACAAATTTAACGGTCTGTTTAACGATTTAGAACATCAACGTTCGCATAGAAAATTATATTTAAGACAAAAACAAAATTATAAAATTTGTTTGTATTTTAAATGTAATTTTCTATGCGAACGTTAACGTTCGAAATCGAGGAACAGGCTGTAATACTTATCGTTGTGCTTTAGAAAAATAAGAGGACTTTTTTAAAATTCGGCCCTTTTGGTACTAAACGGGTATAACCTGTATTTTACAACTTTTTTGTCACCCCATTTAACTTTTAAACCAACAAACATAGAAAGTAAGATTATGCAAAATTCGTAACTTATCTAAAAATATAAATATGGTACTTTTCCGAAATTCGGACGTTTTAGGTGTGAAAATCGTACCTATTTTTGGCACTTTTTTACAACATATTTTTCTTTATGTATTGACACATTCGTATTAACTTTTATGCGGAGAAAAAATCATCAAAAAGAGAAAATACGGGATATAAATTTCTTATTCTTTTCCGTGCTGCATGTGGTAATTTTTGAATTTTCTATAATATTGAACGTATAAACATAAAATTAAACATGCAGAGTGATTGAGAAACTTTATCTTAGAGAAGAGTTTTTTGCCCTTTTTGGTTTTTTAACTGGTAATTTCTGATTTTTTTTATATTATTGTAATGTAAGTTGAAGAGAACATATAGACTGGAGGCTGGTCCCTCGCCAAACCGACCCACTAAGATTAATAAAAAACAAATGCTCGAAATATGTAAATTCATTTTTACTTATATGTATGATTTCTTCATATTCGGATTAATAATTATGGTCGAATTTCGACCAGTGGGCAAACTCTAGTTTATTTAATCTTTTATTAAAAAAAAGCCAAATTACAATATAATAATACAAATGGGTTTTGTTTAAATACGTAAAACAATGTCTAATACTTTTAAAGCAAAAATCATTAAATAGAGCAAACTCGCGAGATAGGTAACATTTATTCATGTCAATTTTCTGGTATAAAATAAAAGATGTTGCCCCACATACAAACAGGCTTTAAAAATATAAAGAAAATATAGTTGGAGTAACAATGTTATTCCCTTCACCACAGGTGGAAAGGGCGTATATAAGTCTATCCTTCTATCTGTACTTTCTACAATTTTGATTTTAGAGCCTATAAAAAATATTTATTTCGGGTCCTTATGAGTGTGAAGTTAATTTCAGGCTGTCCGTCTGTCCGTTGAAATGGGTTTTCAAACAACCCCAGATATGTTGCGGACTATGTTGTTATATATTTACATTACATAAAGACCTGCAAAGTTTTTTATTGAAATTAAGTCAGATCGATCAACAAATGGCTGAGATATGAACAACAAATTTTACCCACAAATCCTTTGTTTTTATTTTTTTCTGCGTATCTGGAGAACGGCAAAACACAAAGCTTTCAAATAAAGTACAAACATTTTGGTTATCAATACACAACCTCCCTAAACAAACGGGCGGAATTGGACCGTAGCGCTCTCCATATTAAGACATTATTAATAATTTCTGTACATCTGGAGAACGAAAAGAGCCAAAGTTTCAAAAAATCTTGGTTATCAATACTGAATCGGTGCGATTAGAGGAGTGAACGTGGTACAAAATAGGTTTATTAATATCTAAGGAACGGTATTTATACAATTTTCTGTCTTATAGCACCATGGTGGAGGGTATATTAGATCCGGCACAGCCGAATTAAGCACTTTTACTTGTTTACCGAAAAAATTGTTGCAGAAATATGTTTCTTAAGAAATCTTATTGCTTAAAAAGCTGTCTACAGAACTACTTGCTTCTAAAATATTTAACATAGTAAACTTGTTTTTAAAAAAAATTCCATATAAAATTTGTTTTGTTAAATATTTTTCTTTAAAAAATTTTTTGGCAGAAATATTTAAGAAAACAATTATCCGAAGAAACAGTTTTCTCTAGCAAATCTCTTTTAAGCTTATTGATAAATAATTTCCTTTTCAATTTTTGTTTACACATTTTCCTTATTTTTTCTATAATTTCCAGGAATTTCACTGAAAACTACAAACAATTGACATTTTCTTGAAGCGTGTTGCCTACAAACACGTTTAGGAAATTTTTTAAGCTATTTATAGATTGACCCTGATTTAAGGGCATTAATTAAATGCCAAAATATTTTTACATAAAGAAACCGTAATTTAAAATTATTTTTTGTATTTCCTTTTAACAAAAACCAAATTTTATATTTAAATTCCCAGCCCTAAGTTATTCTCCTTATGATGTAAACATTAAGACTCCCTAAGGTATGCTATTGTTGATTTCAACAATATTTATTTTTATTATTTGCAAACCAAATTTTTTAATTTAACGTTTGTATTGTTAAAATTATTTGTATTCCCATAATTTTTATTTTAATTATTAGTGTATGCTTAAACGAATATTGCAAATATTTTCACATATAAAACACACCTACTTTTACTCTTCTTTATTGGCAATTATAATATTTATCAGTAAACCGACAATTTTTCTATATTTCGAATGGCAATAAAGTACATACACAAGAAAGAACAAAATATTTACTTCAGAAACAAAAATATACTGTGAGAGAACTGAACAATAAAGGCATGAATTTGTTTGCTTAGGTAAAGGCTTAAGAAACGTATACGTATAAATTAGGGATATCTTTATCCTTCGCCAACAAAAATTGACGTTACCCAGTCAAAATGAAAATCCAAGCAAAAGCTTAATTTGGTTGAATTCTTATGCAAAACTTTTAAGTGGAAAAAGTACAAGTTTTCCAAAATTTATTTTAGTCTTTCCTCATTGTTTTTACATTTTAATTGATTTTTTATTTTGCCAATTGTTTCTCTTTATTTTTCCTTTTCTTTTAGATAAATATACAACTTTATTAATTAAAAAAGAAATGTACACAAAAATGTTAATTGCATGTTTTTATTGTGTCGTTTTCTGTACATTTTCAATAAATTTCATTTTTTATTCTCAGTCACTTAAGATATTGATATCTCTTGATTTGTATTCATTTTGTTTGGTTTTATTTCGTTCTTTTTTTTCGTAATTGAAAACAAATGAATATGTTATTAATTAATGGCACCAAATTGTTTACAAGCTAGTTAAAATTGTTTAATTTCCAAAAGAAGTAAAGGATCATTTAAAAGGGTTTGTAATAAGAATAAGAAAAGTACAATAAAAGGTTAAATTTAAGTGAAATTGATAGACAAAGGACCTTCCTTTAACGTATTAATTAACAGTTTAGAGAAAGTAAATATTAGACTTACAATCCGCTTAAATTTTTTGTTTTCGTTCAGTTTAAAGTTATGAATGGTCTAGGCAACTATAATATGATAACGATAGCTATGTAAGACCTAGTTCAACCATATTATTGGTGCCGTACAATTTCATAAGCACCATAATTTTTTTAATTGTTCAGGTTTCTGCAGCCATTTGAACGAGTTGTCTTTGTTCATATTGTAGCATCTACAATATATATATATATATATATATATATATTCCCTGCAGTTAAACTCCCAAACTCCTAAAGAAATTTTCCTGAAATTTCCATCGTAATTTCCTGATTACCCGGCCATAAATATTTGAATATTTTCAAGAGGGCTAGGCCCCGCTCAAATAAACCCATCAAAATAAATCACTCTAATAAATTGTGCAAAGAGGGGCAAGTGTACTGTGTCGGTCTTATTTGTTTGTCACTCTGTGAAAGTTTAAAGATTTAGACCCATATTTATAAAAAATATTTTTGATTAATAAAAGGTTATTAAAAAAATGTTATATAAAATTCGTTTCATAAACATGCTATAGACCTAAAATAGTTTTTATGAATATCGATGCCTTACTTTCTCAACCTCGTATTTTAAAAAAATACGAATTGATGACGACGTCTATAAAAATTGACGACGACGTTAACTGAAATAAGGGTGATTTTAAACAAAATTTCATTAAATATCCATTTGACGAAGAAGAAAAAAATTATTAAAATATTTACTTTATTTACAAACACAAATAACCTCGAACAATAAGCTCTAACATAATTATATTTATTACTCAAATTTAAACGAATTTGTTGTTATAATTAGGGAAGTACCGAATACCGAAACCGATATATCGGCGATACTTCAGATTTTGCGATATATCGGTATTGGCGATATTTTGATGTCGATAAGACGATACTTTTTATATATTTTTTTTGGAGTTTTTTTTTTTTTTGAACAAACAATTTAATTTTCTATGCTTGTGGTTTGCAAAGCAACTAAGACAAATAACACATTAAAAAGAAGAGCATGAAATTAAAACAGGATAATGAAATTATTTTATATAATAAATGAATCAAGGGAGATGTTGAATAGCTTAGAGTCCCAAATTTAGCGGCTGACTTAAAGATTTGAGGCTTTAGAAAATATTTAACTTATTTTTCATCCACAATTCTTGAACGTCGATACGAATATTTCAAAGACAATCGACTTTATTCGTATCGAGAAAAACGTCTTATTGAGCTACTAAACATGTATCTGTATTCCGAAAGTGTTGAAAACTTGGTCACCCCTATAGGTGGTAAAAGTTATGATAAGTCTAAAAGAACTGGCCTCTGGAGCGTATGTAAAAAAAATTTAAGAGAATTCGAGAAGGATGAGCCACTTTCGATCGAATGCTGTGATTCTGCCAAAGAAGAAATCAAAAGATACCTTAGATCTGCTATTTTTTCTAGAGACGCAGATCCGCTTGTTTACTGGCGCTATGACAGATTATACCCAAACTAAAAGAAAAGAGCGCAGAAATTCTTAAGTTCTCACTCAAATGAGTTCTGTCACATCTGAGAGACTATTCTCCACTGCAGGTCTGGTTTAAAGTTACTTCCGAAATATACGTCTATCTATGAAAAAGTTAAGAAGTTTCTAAACAAAACTCTTATTGATGTACATTTTGAATATAAATAATTAATTTCTTATGCTGTTATTTTTGTAAAAAAAATTTTTTGTTTTTTTTTGTTAATTTTATCATGAATTCAAATTTAATTCTTTGTTGTTTTAAGCCTCATGAATTCAAATTAATTATTTGTGTTTTTTAAACTTATAAAAAAACTTATTAAGGTTGTGTGTGAAATGGTAGCAAAGTTCTATGGTGAATTAAAATTGTTAAAAATTTCCAAGGTAATGTCAAAATTTATACTATTCATCTGAACATTGTCAAAATTTTACTTCCATGACTATTTTGCTTCCGTTTTACACACACCCTAAATTTCAAATATTATTAATCAATCACTTACGGCCCTTTTCACAAATTCTATTAAAATATCAATTCATATTTAGATACATAGATTTTATTTGACATGAAAAACAAATTACTTTACCTAAGTTTTGTTAATTTTAACCTGCGTTTAAATTAAATACGCGTATCGATATCGATATGGGCGATATTTTATTTTGAGCACCGGTATCGGTATCGTATCGGCAAAAAGAAGGCGTATCGTTACATCCCTAGTTATAATTATTTATATATCAGTGAAGGATGGTGGTAAATCAGTATGCCAGTTTACAGCCAGTATAATAATAAAAATAATACAAATTAGTTTATCTTAATCTTTGTATCTTTATTTTATTAAGCGCGCATAAATACAGACACGTGTATTAACAAACAAACAAACAACCAAACGTTGAGAAGGACAGGCAAATACATAGACAGCCAAGCCAGCCTAAAGAACAAAGGAACGGATAGGCATTGTTATTTTCTTAAAAAAAATCATAACTAAATGGTAAATGAAGGAAAAAAAAAATCAGTTAATTAAATTTAATATGTTCATATTTTGGCTAATTTGTATAGACAAATTTAATATCAAGTAAAAAATTGGTGAGGGGGGAATATATTGAGGAGGTTATAAACGACATGCTATTTAAAATGAAGTTCTATAAATATCAAGTTTTTATTAAATTTGCTTTAACTGAAAAAGTATTCATTAAATTTGGTATGCATTGAAATCCTAACACCGAGTTTTTTAATTTCTGGCAAATATTTTTAAATTTTCCGGAATACCAGGAATTCTTCAATAAAAAAAAAACACTGAAAATGCTTTATAATTTGTTTTAAATAAATATAAGTATGTATATAAAATAGATTTATAGGCTTTAATATCAACATAGAGTGTAAAGTAAAGGACTTTTTCGACATGGGTATCGGTGTTGCTAACGGCTGAGTTTTGAACAAAAATGTCTAATTAGGATTTTTTTTTATTATATTCAACATTTTTTATTTGTTCGAATTTATTCTATATTTAACTTATAGAATAAATTCGAAAACATAAAAAATGTTGAATTTAATAAAGTAACTTGAAAAAAGAAATAATTCCCAGATTCTAATTGATTTTTTTTATTCAGAAAAAAAAAAAAATTGTTACAAGGAGTATTGTTGCCTGTCCGTTGGACGTTTTTGAGGCGAGTTAGAAAAAAGTTATCTACATTAAAAATTTATGAATTAGAATTCTATACAAAAAGAATTCAATCCAATTATATATTACCATTTCAAAATTTTCAAGTAAATAGAGTTTTAGCTTTTTCTTGAGGAGAGATATTCTTTAAATATTCTTTAAGTAATCCGTATGAAGACAAATATTACGCAAAGATTTTAAGACATTAATCGGAAAGAAGTTGCACTTTATACAATCCATATACAGGCAGTTCTGTTTCAGCAATATTTTTATAAACAGATAGCCTTGTAAGCATTCGCGGAAAATTTAAAAAAGTTTTTATCTCTTCTCCTTAAGCGAGTGTATCCGTCATCATTTGAAATATTTCGAGCTACAGAATTTGGATGCAATTCGACTCGAATTTTACTGCATATTTCGTAATCATAGATTTGACGAAAAGCACATTAAGATCCTTATGAATATTTGAGTTTTTAACATACACAGAAAGAAAAACACTCGGGATAAATTAAGCTTTTAATACTTACTAAAAGTACGAGTCGTAAGCAAAAATTCACATACGAATTACACTAAAATATCATCAAAACAATCCTCAATGGGATTACTTTCGAAAATCAATCCCCGAATTTCTTTAAGTAAGTGTACATACAATTCTTAAACCAAGTAAAAAAAAAATTAAAATTTTGGTAGTGATACTTTGAGAATAAAATTACAAAATTAGCGTTTTAATTTCATATAAGTTATCAAAATTTGTTGTAGCCACGACAGCTACACCACACAAGTAGCTAAAAAACGATTTGCTTGTTGTGTGTAGAAACAACAAAAACAACTGAACAAAAGAAAACACATTATTTTCATATTTACCCCCATATTCATAAAAAATATTTTGATTAATTAAAGGTTTATTAAAGAAATTTTCATAGAAAATTCGATTTATAAACCTGCTATAAACCTAAAATATATTTTTTATTGTGCTTTTTAAACTTTAAAAAGTAAAATTGAAGGCAAGAGTTCTCATTTAGTTTATATTTTTAGTTAAATACGTATATTAAGTCATATCGGGCTTGATGCTGGTGTTTTATAATTGGAGCCCTGTAAGGTGTGAAACGGGTAAGTAAATCAATCATAATAATATTCTTCTTCTAATTACACTTTTGGTTTATTTCAAGTACGAACACTTAAATCAAGCACATTTTAAAATTGATTCAATCTCAGTTTTTCTTAAGTCTATCTCATTTTCAGATTATTTTAAGTACGAATTAGGGATTAAATTAACTTTATAATTCTTGAATCAAGTGCATTTTCAGTTTTACTTAAATCAACAGTGTGGGCATTTTGGCATTTATGAAGCTAAATTTAGCAATCAAAATTTATATTTAGCTGCAAAATTTTCATTTAGCACTTGGCATTTTATTTAGCATTTTTAGGAAATATTTTTAGCTTTTTTTAGCTTTATTTATTTTAAAAATTTAGACGGATAGTTTTATTGATTTTACTTAATTTTTTTTTTCATAAAATGTAATAAATTTTTGTATCCAAAATGAAACTTCGTATGAATAGGAATAATTCTTATATTGAGAAACATCTTATATGAATAATCCGTACTTGAATCGATCTTTCTGTACATGATTCAAGAAAATTCGTACTCATCGTACTATTAATACCGCTTCGGATTGATTTGATTACGGATGGATTGATTTTTCTTTTGAGTGTACCAACGAAGCAGCTGTGATTATTCGAAGAAGGTTATTTTGGCGCCTTTGACATTTTTCAATATTAATGTCCACGGCAGTGCCCCTATACCTGAAAACCGTAGCACCAGATTACCTATTAGATAGAGTTGTAAAGTAAAAGTTTGCAAACAGTATTGCTTTCAATAAGCCGAATAATTTGAATTGCTTTTAGTTTCATTTGAGTTAATGCTACTTCTATATGCCATTTCTACGTTAAACGTCGATCTAGACGTATAGCGAGGTATTTTACATGCGATTGTTAAGGTAATATTTGATTAGTGATATTTATTTTTATATCTTTGCTTTTTTATAGCCATATATAATGGCCAGGCAATTGAGATGAATATGTATCAATGCAAAAAAGACAAGTTACTTAGTTATTGTGTTAAAATTATTCTAAAATGTATAAATTTAACAAATTTAATCCAATTTTCGCTTTGAGGTTCTGAATATGTGTGTCCCATGATAAATTATTTTGGAAATACACACTAGGTATTTCGATTGAAAGGTTTCGAAAACATCTTGCCCATCTATAAAAATATTAAGCTTAAGTTTTCAGATTAAGGCTTAAATCTTATCAACTTTATTTTTCAGCATTTAAGACCAATTTGTTTAACTTCGCAAGCTCTGTGATTAACCCTGAATCTCTTTCCATATGTACCCTTAACGCATTTCATGTTTATATGGATAAAAAAGACGTATATAATCAGCATATTATATCAAATTCCCAAATAATACCAGGTTTATCAAACCATTAATATAAATTGTAGAGAGGAATGGGCCCAATACACTGCCTTGTGGGATACTTTTCTTAACAGCACCAATAAAGCTTTTGCAGTTATTAATTTCCACATATGGAGGTCTCAGACTTGAACTAAAACAAATCATAAATTATAATCAAAAAGAGTTTCGTTCCTAAGTTAGCGGTAATAAGCCAAAGTCAATGGCTTCAGAAATAAATGGGAGTTCACTTACTCAAACTTAAATGTTTTCAAATTTTCTTTTTTGACTTAGTTGGCTTCGGCTCTGAGCCCTTCACATTGTTTTCGAAAAGTTTAATAATTTTTCACCAACATCACCGCTCGCTTAATTAATCCAAAATAACGGAGTTTATATATTTAAATCTTGTGATCTCTACGCCAAAAGCTTTCAAAAAGTGATAAAAAACAACAGTCACACCTTTAAAACTATTTCCTTGGAAAATATTATTTACAACATTACTAGTGCTTCCCCCGTACCGCAATCCTTTTTAATACGAAATTGACTTCTATAAAGCAAATAATTTTCGTCTAAATACGTCGCCAGCAATTTGCTCAATATGTTATCAAAAATTTTGCCAATTATTGGAGGTACCGCAACTTTGTTACAAAAGCTCATCAGGATTTTTCTTTTTACTAGATAATTTAAAATAATAAAGTATTTTATTTATATTTTAAATATTTGCTATAACATTAATATATACATTCGTTTATAAACCTCTGGCTTTACAATATTTAAGTTTGCTTTCAGAAAATCGAGTTTATTGATGAGAGGGGAGGGAAGAATAGCATTGGGTCTATACTTGGTAGTACTCAGAAGTTCTCTTATGTTTTATAATTCGTAAATATTAACTTGAACTAGGCAGAAACTTTTAAGCATTTTCTTATATTTTTCCCATTATTTGCATTACGTTTTTAGTAGGGTATTCATTTAATCGGACTTTTGCTTTAATCGCTCGATTAATTAACCGAGGTTTTGGCCTAATCGTTTAATAACACTATGCAAGAAATTGACACTTTTTTTTCGTGACAAGCTGAGCACCTGGCGTTTTAACATAATTTTCGAGATATACCGTTATTTCGAAAATGGAGGAGGTTGCACAACATATGTTCGCATAACTCAAAAACGCTTTAGCTTATTGAAAAAACTTGAAAAACCGAAATTCGCAATAAAATTTCCTTTAAGAAGAGTAAAACTACTTTCTAATATCCGCAGTCGTTTTAGAAACATAATTTTTTTTTTGGAAAAAAAAATAATTTTTTTTAACAAAATTTCGAAATTTTTTTTTTTAAAAATTCATAAAAAATTGGAAAATGCAGCTATGCTTCTAAGACGTATAAAAAACGAAATTCAAAAGAAAACAAGCCATAAATGATTAAAATCTGTTTCCAACTTTTGATTTTATTCACAAAAGTCGACAAATTTTAATTAATTTAAGAATTTCATAAAACGCAATATTTGTATGGGAGCCCCCCTAAGAAGTGAAGATAAGGGGCAAGTATGTCTCGAGAAAATGTTAAGGACAAAAAATTAATTGAGGTCGGTCATACATTATATACCACTAGGGGCGACTTCTAGGAATTTATGGGACTAGAAGCATGGAATTAGAAGCATAGCTGCATTTTCCAAAAAAAAATTATGTTTCTAAAACGACTGCGGATATTGGAAAGGGCTTTTACTTTTCTTAAAGGAAATGTTATTGCGGAATTTCGGTTTTTTAAGTTTTTCAATAAGCTAAAGCGTTTTTAGTTATGCGAACATATGTTGTGCAACCTCCTCCATTTTCGAAATAACGGTATATCTCGAAAACCAGAGCCAATCTTAAAAAACCGCGGGCACCACTGGATTCAGCGTACCCGAATTATATTAAAACACTATGTGTCCGGCTTGTCTGTTTTTTCAACTAGCATAGTGTAATCGGTTAATTTTGTTATTGATCGATTATTATAGTTTTTTTTTATAAATTAAGTAATTTCAATAAATAAAAATGCATAAATCATTTAATATTTGGAGTTTATTAGTAAAAAATGCAATAATATAATAATTCTTAAACTAAAACGAGCAAACAAAAAACAATTAATACAAGCCTGTCACAGAAATCAATTCCGGTAGAAATTGAACTCGTTTTTGGAGATGCAAAATACGAAATCACTTCCACTTTCGATCGGAATTGATTTCTGTGATAGGCCTGTATAATATGTAAAACATATTTTTTAATAAATACATATTATGTTTTATTTAAAAAATAAACTGTAACATCATCTTATTAGTTATTTCAATAGTTTAAGGATATCTTGTAAAATTATCTTTTAAACAAATAATTTGGTTTAAATGTTAAGGATTTAAGCGATTCTTTTCTTTGGTTTTGATAAAACTTGACGTGGAAAAAATTATTTCATTTATCGTAGATATTGGAGAAATCAAAAGCAACCCGTAATAATATTTAATTTTTCAGTCCTTTTCCTGGATTTCTCTAAGCATATAAAATCTTCCATTTTGCCATTGAGTTCTGTTTTATTTTTTTTTTAAATTTTTAACACTTCTAATTGTTGCGTTTAATTCTGGTAAAAGATTGATATGAGAAGAAGCAAATAACTAAACACGTACATGTAAAAAGTACGTGACACAAAAAGATGTTGACAGCAAACACTTATTTAAAATGAAGATCACTAAGCACCTTCTTTGTTTGTATGAAAATATATTTTCTAAACACATACATTTTCTATATGAGACGAAACAAATAATGAAAAATACAAAAAAATATGTGATAATACTACAAAAAATTTAAAATTTTGTTACATCGATTAATCGGTTAATAGACTGGAATTAACCGGTATAATCGTTAATCGAAAAAATACAATTTTAAATTAACCGATCAGTTAATCAGGTAGTTATTAATCGGTTAACCGATTAACAGTTAACCGAATAAATACCCTAGTTTTTAGCTAAAGGTCGAGTCACATAGAATGCGTCGTACTTTGTAAGTCGCCTTTTTTAACAGACAATAACATTACAACGGAGTTACAAAGGAGGGGCACATAATGAATAGACAACGGATATTAATTCATTCGTTTTTAAAATAAAATTTAATTAATATACGCACCTTATCAATGGAATTTGAAGATATTTTGGAGTTTTTTAAATTAATTTTGCTTTATAAAGCTCAGACGTACCTTCATGTAATGGAGAGAGGTCGACGATTTAAAGCCACACCTAGACAAAATAAGTTTGTTCTCCATTTTATTTTTTTAATTTTAGCTTATTTATTTATATTTTATTTTTGCAAAAAACAAACTGATAGCTTTTAAAACTTCAACGCACGTTAAAAATTTCTAAACTTAAGTACTTTGCGTGACATACGAAATGCGGCAAAGCTCAAATGAAAACCTACATATCCAGATGTGTTCAAGGTTCCGACTCGTTTTGAAAACGAAACATTTTGGAATACGCTGAAGACATAAATTGGTGTTCTCAAATTCGCGTGCAACGAATTCTATGTGACTCGGCCTTAACCTACTTTATTTTTTGTTTAAAGATGTCAAAAACAGAAACGTCATTATCTTTAATAAACATGTAAAAAGAATATTTCATTACAAAAGCTTCGATGTGTAGACACGAATCAAACTTTTACTTTTTCTATGGACATTTTCATAATATGAACCCAGACTAAACCAATGTTCACACCTATTAATTATTTAACGATTTGATTAAAAAGTCAACCATCACTTAACAGTTTGAGAATTATATTATACAATTATCTTCTTACAAATGAGGTTAAGTAAATCAATAGAAATTGTTTAAATTAAAACTAATGTCTGATTAATTTATTGGTCACGTTTTTTTGAGTTTTTCGTCCTATATTTATTAGGTCTGGCCATACCTTAATTTTTGCATAACAAAAAATTTAAATCTTCAATACAATTAATTTTTTTCGTCATACTATCGTGCATTGCATTGCCTACATTTGAAAAAATGATCGGTAGTTTTTTACCAACTAAGAAAAATTGTTTAAAAAGTATTTCAATTTAATTAATGTGATTATTGAATCAATAACTTTTTTAGCTGAAAGAAAATTAAAATTCTAATTTTGATTTAATTAACATTTTAGTTGTTTTGAAATAAATTTTCAATTAAAATATTAATTAAATATCAACAAATTGTAATTGATTTTTTCGTTTAAAATAAAATAATTCAAACCTGTAGAATTGTTGTTGGGAATTGTCAAAACCTCAGCTATACTTAACTAAATTAATTTACACATTGTTTTAAGAATATTGGTGCTGAAGAGACAAGTATTGAAGAAGACAAAGAAAAGAAATATCGATTCGTCGTCGTTTTAAACTTGTTGGCCTTTGTCATTCGACTAAGTGAAAATGTTTATGCAAGGATCGTGGCTTACATGCCTGTAAAATCCAGGTCATGCATGAATTGAAGCCAACGACCATCATTTGCCTCGCATTTTTGCTGATTGGGCTCCTTTAAAATTGGCCGAAGATGAGCCTTTTTATCAAAGAATTAAGATTAGAGATGAAGCTTACTTCTGGTTAAATGACAACGTCAATAAGCAAAATTGGCATATTTGGAGCAAAGACATTTATTGAAAAAAAAAAAAAAATTAAAAATTTTAAAAGTTTTACAATTTTTAGTAATTACTATAATCATTTTGGTAATAGGTGCCAAATCAACAACTTGCTTGCTTGACTCTATGAATTTGGTGATTAAAAAACATTTTTAATTTTTTTTGTGAAAGAAACTTTGTTAAATAATAATGTCTAAATAAATTTTTTTGCGTAGGCAAACAGAATAAAAAATCGCTACATCTAGCAACTAAATAGCTAAATTGGCATTACTGATAGGCACATTCGGCATTCGAAAACATATACCACAGTCTCTTATAAGTAAATGTTTCTTCATACACACCCGCATAATTATGTTTATTAATAACACAACAAAACAACAAAAATGAGTATACAAAAAAAAAAGTATGTTATCAGTATTAATTAACAATAATAAACAAAACAGTGCGTTAATTTAATTTTCCTTCTCCTACTCTAGTTGTTTTTTCTTCGCACTTGATGAAAATTCTATTGTGCGAATGTTAATACTAAATGAGTTCTAAGACCATCTGTGTGTGTGTTTTTTTTTTTTTGGTATCAGTGATGGCAGAGTTTTATAGTTTTATATAAAAAAATATGATTCTATATGTTACTAATTTGTTTATGTTATTTCAATTAACCGGGGCAACAATAACAACCGCAGCAACAGCAAATGATGAAATACAAATTAATATTGAACAAATTGAGTTAAAGTCTTTAATACATTTTTATGGCTGTGTCATATGGTTTTGTAGCCAGCTTTAAGCATTTTTTTTCTCGTTTTTTCTTTAAGATTTTTTGTTGAAATTGTCTTACCACCTTTTGTGCTTTAGTTTGGGTGATGTATTCTAGTCGTTTTTGTTTGTGTTAACATTTTGTTCATAATTTCTGGAAATTATCGCTGTTGAAGTAAATTAGTGAAAACATAAATACTAACATTAGCGCAGTTTGAAAGCAAATATAATTAATGAAATTGTTATTATGATTTTTATTATTTAGTAAAATTGTTTAATAAAATTTCTTTTAATGTGAAGACTTTCCTGAAATAACAATGAATGGCAAGTTTTTTGATCGTTTTGTTAAGTAAACTGTGTCAAATTTAGGGTTCGCAGTTCTACAATTAAGAAAAACGAAAATCAAAATCAATAAAATTTAAGCATTTTTTCTTAATTCGAAGTACCGAATTTATTTCAAGTTTGATTTCGATATTTTAGACATTTATTTATTTTTGTTCATAAATTATTGCAGAAAGAAAAGTCACTGTACAAGGTTTTCGTTATGCCTCCTAATTTCAAACCGCTAATTTTTTGACTAATGGTTTTTATTGATAATGAAGTAATTTGCATCAGATTTATATAGTTATTCTGCTACCGTTCTTCGGATATATAGAGACATATATAATGTCTTCCTTACGGTGCCACGCCCACTTCTTCAATCCCGCTTACTTTTTGTTAAATTTCATGTCTTTATATCTTAGCTCTTTGTATTAAACCTGGAAGCTTTCGCCGTTCGCAAGAGCTCTATTTTGAATTTGTATGAAAGGCGTCACGACCACTTATGCAATTCCACCCACTTTTTAACGCTCACTTTTTGTCACATTACCCAGGCTATTTGAACCAAATTTGAAAACTTAAGGTACTGCCGGACTCTAGATATAGAAATATAAATATCTTTTGTCTTTGTATGGTGCCACAGCCACTTGAAATTTGTAACTTTTCTATTTTCCTTAGCCCGTATCCATTACGAACAAACTCGCAAACAGAAAAAACTATCAGTAGGTTTTTATCAATTAAAAAAATTCTTTTAAAAGTATTTCAATTTAATAAATGTAATCAATGAATCAATTATTTTTTTAGTTCAAGGAAAATTAAAAATATAATTATGATTTAATTAATATTTTAGTTGTTTTGAAATAATTTTTTAATTAGAACATTAATTAAATAACAAAAAATCTTAACTGATTTTTTCGTTTAAAATGAAATAACTAAAACTTGTACAATTGTTGTTGGGAATTGTCAAAACATTAACTTTATTTAATTAAATCAAATAACACATTGTTTGAAACGGCAAAGTTTTTTGATAATTTTTTTAATTAAAATTAAAAATATCATTTATTGAAATAAAATTTTTAGTAATCAATATAATCATTTTCTTAATAGGTCCAAAATCAAAACTTGTTTGCTTGATTCTATGAATTTGGTATGAATTTGATGATTGAGGTAATTCTTAATTTTTTCAAGTTTTAAGCGTGATCTAATTGCTAGTTATTATGATTACAAATTATGTAATGACAGCTATGCGATATACTCATTTTATTTTACCCTGAGAGGCAACTCTTAATTTTAGTACAATAAAGTTACTCTTCGTCGAATCGACGAACTTAAAAAAAAAATTCTAGTGGAACGATTTTTAAAATAAAAAATCAACGAAAAGTTATCAAAAATTATTTTCGGGAATGAAATATTTATTAATTAATTCATTTATTAATGATGTGCTAATAATCCCAATTTATGATAAAAAACACTGAAATTTATTGTTGTGGGAAAGCTAGTTTCTATGCGCATTTCGCTGGTTGCTTAGGCCAGCTCGTCAGGAAACTTTTTCCAAATACTTTAGAAAAGCTAAAAATATTATACAAGTAAGACCATAAAGTGAATACGAATTTTAAACACTCAGCTCTACTTGTAACAATATCAAAGCTTCAACAAAGACACAACAATAAATAGTGAATTTTTTCTTTCTTACATTCCCCTACAATTGGCTGGGTTTTTTTTAACACGAATTGTAGTTGTAAGAGGATAGAAAAAAACAAAATTAAAAAAAAGTGTTTTAGTTAAGCATTTTATTAATAAATAAATAACACATAAAATATAAAAGTTTTTCTTCTCTTTCAAAATATCCCAGCAAAAACTTTACTTACCTGGTAAGTTAGCAAGTAATATTGGAGACATATGAACACAACTTATTTTTCGGCTGAATAACTACTTATTTTTGTTCGAGTTGTCCACAGAATTCAGTAGTAACAATATACTTACTAGAAGTCACAAAATATCTAGTTATTATTTTACTACCAGTATGTTGAATTGTAAGAACTTACAATATACTTACTAGAAGCAAAAAATAACTAGTTTTTATTTAATTGGCGCTAGTTAATAGACCCAATAATTAGTTATGGAACTAGTTACCAGTAAGTAAATATTCAGTACTGAAAACAAGACAACTAATAAGTAGTTATTTAACTGATTATTAGTAAGCAAATATAAATAACGGAAAATAATAGTAGTGAAAAGTGCCTACTGAGGTCATTACTAGCAAATACTTATTGAGGTTTTCAGAATAATGATAATTGTAATGACAACTACTTACCAGGTAACGTATGAAATAACTACGACCTATTACCAAAATTCAAAAAGTTTTTCCTGGGATCATACGAATTTTTACTCATTTTTGTGTTTTAAAATTTATTATTTTTTAAAGCGTAATTTGAATACAATCTAATCTAATTAATGTGATAATTGAATCAATTATTTTTTTTAGTTGAAAGAAAATTAAAAATGTAATTTTGATTTAATTAACATTTTAGTTGTTTTGAAATATATTGGTAATTAAAATATTAATTAAATAACAAAAAATCTTAATTGACTTTTTCGGTTACAAACAAAATAATTTAAACTTGTAAAATTGTTGTTGGGAATTGTCAATATTTAATTAATTCAATTAACACATTGTGTGAAATGGCAAAGTATTTTGATCATTTTTTTAATTAAAATTTAAAATATAATTTATTGAAAAAAAATATTCACAATTTTAAAATTTTTAGTAATCAATATAATTATTTTGGTAATATGTGAAAAATCAACAACTTGTTTACTTGATATTATAAATTTGGTGATTAGAGACAATTTTTATTTTTTTCTGTGTAAGTGTAAATGAGCTTCGTCGTTTGGATGAACAGTTGCCATCTAGGGTTAAAATCGAATCATGAAAATAGGATCTTGTTATGTGAGAGGTGTTCCATAATACTTTTTTAAGGTCCAACTATAATATGCATAAGCTTGCTTAAGCTTCTGTCAAAAATTAACACAAATCCTCTGAAATGCATTAAAAAAAAAACAACTTCAAAAACATTTGATTCCGTACGGAAAGTGCGATCAGTTTCGCACTTTGCTTAAGCAAATGATAGATTTACAAAACTTAACAAAAAGCTTCCTTAAGTACAATATGGTTGTACACATATGATTTACATGTATTCGCACAGTTGCTTAAGCCAACTTAAGTATCTTATAGTTGGACTTTTAGTAATACATTTAAAAAACTTCTGCTAAATTGTGTCCCGAAACTAACATTATACAGAGACTTATATTTAAAATTTATTTTTTATATCAAGGATAAAAAAGCGCTTATGCCTCGAATTTCATTAAGTTATCTTTAAAACTACAACCTGTAATTTGAGGATAGATAGACAGACATCTAGATAAATAATACAGACATGATCGGCGGTATTACAAAATTATTCTAAAATTTACATTTTAATGCTTTACAAATTTTATTTAACTTATGCTTTTGGTTGTGTAACACTGATCTTTTTTTTTTTTTGTGTTCTAAATCATCAAGTTTTTATACCCCTCCGAAGGGAATGGTCATTCCGTTTGTAATTTCTACAATATTGATCGTAGATCTGGGTCGTAGATGAGTAGCGAAGTTGATTAACCGATGTCCGCCTGACTGTTGAAATGGGTTTTCCGAACACCGCAGATATGATGGGGACTTGGTTGGTATATATTTCTGTCACATCTGCTCCGTATGATTTTGCTATTGAAATTCAGCCAGATCAGTCCATAAATGGCTGAGGTATGAGCAAAGAAACCACGACTGCTTTTAATTTTTTCATAACATCACATGGTGCTTCTTTTATACCCATTACCGAAAATAACATGTACAAATTGTTTTTTTTTTATTTTAATGCCTTTTTGCGTTTTTTCAAAAGCAAATACAAACATTTACAGCGAAGTTGATTTAAAGATGTCCAACTGTCAGGTGTTTTTCTGTATGTTTGGAGGAAGGCAAGAGCCAAAGCTTCCTCATCGGGGTTATCAGTAGACAACATCCGACAAAATTTGAGCGATAATTGAGATGTGGGCGTGGCACAAAATATATTTACTTGTATCTAAAGAACGGTAAGAGAAAAATTGGCTAAATTTGGCAAACATAGCTGGGTTATCAATACACAATCTCTCTAAAAATATGGGCGTGATTGGAGAAGTGAGCGTGGCACATCCCGTTCAAAGGCATTATAGATTTCCGTATATCTAGATAGCGGCAACAGAAAAAGTTAACAAATAAAGTATATGATAGCCAAGAATCAGTAGACATCAATCAGCAAAATGTGAACTTGATTGGAGAAGTGGGCGTGGCATAAAATAGATTTATTTATACCTAAAGAACGGTATTGACATAATTTTTTGTTCTTATCGCACCATGGTGAAGGTATATTTGATTCGGCATAGACGAATATAGCACTCTTACTTGTTATACCCTCCACCACCACTGTGGTGAATGAGGGTATACTAAGTTTGTCATTCCGTGTGAAACTTTTTTATTATACATCTAAGACCCCATAAAGTATATATATTCTGGCTCCTTGAGTAATTCTAAGTCGATTTAGCCATGTCCGTCTGTCCGTCTGTTGAAAACACGCTCACTTTTGAAAAACGCAAAAGAAAAGAACAAACTTGGTCTCAAATTGCTTGTAGCTATCCTAAGCAGTTTGGGATTGAATTCCAGCAACATCGGTTCAGTAGGATCAGAACTATGAATCAAAATGTGGAACCACCACCCTGAAAAAATTGATAATTTTGATACAAAAACTAACATAAATGGTTTATTAATGCACGGAATGACATAAAATTTTGCTCGAATTTGGCTTGTACGACTGCAAATCATACTGGTAAATTTCGATCGGTCCATAATTTACCATAGGCCCCATATAAACCCATCTCTAGGAAAACAGTTTAGTACGCCTAAAACCGCAATAAATAACGCTAGCATACTTAAATTCGGTACGTCACAGTTTTATAGGACGAGAAATCACATTGCCAAATTTCATGAAGGTTGGTCCATAATTTACCCTAGGCCACATATAAACCCTACTCTCGGAAAACAGTTTATTGCGCCTAAAACCAAATAAAGCTCACTTTCGGAAAATAATAAGATTCGCCTTAAACCATCACAGATATAGGTATTGCGGTAAAATGTCTTACTTAAATTCATATGGCCAGAAAAAATATCATGCAAATTTGTGAAATTTTCTGTTAACGCTAAAACTAATTACACTGCTGTATTGAAATTTATTCTAATTTATTTTTTGTAATACTAGAAATCAGTCTTTAGAATTTTGGGATGATTGCGCCATAATTTACCATAGGTCCAATACAAATCACTCTCCTAAAAATTATTTTAGTTCGGCTAAAACTGTAACGAATCATGATATTTTACTCAAACCAGTTCAAAGTTCTAACAAGAAACGCATAAAATTTTCTTATTGTCGGTCAATAATTTAATCCAGGTCTAAACCACAACCAATTTTAATGCTTACGTTCGTTTTTGTGAAGCTTAGTTAATAATATATATGTATTTATCATATAGAGTTCACTCCTGTCGGTGGAGGGTATCAAAGATTCGGTACAGCCGAATATAGCACTCTAACTTGTTATTTTTAAATTCCTGTTAAAAATAATTTAGTGTATACTTAAGATACGGTCGCACTTATTAAATATTAAATCAAATCAGCATAACCACTATTTTTATTTATAGTTAGTGAGATTTTATATCACAAAATAAAACTAATTATACTTCTAGACATGGCATAAGACTTTTTTATGTAAAATGTAGTATAATAATAATCAAGTTTGCCTGTTGGTCCGGTTTTTTCAAATATTTGCCAATTGTGAAAAGCTAGGAAAACAGATATGCCAACATCCCTCGCCTGTGCTGTTTGTTATACCATAGAGGAAATAATCCTGGCGCACGGCCGAAGTCCGGCTATGAAGAGATTTTTTTCTGGATTTAATAATTTGAAATTTTGAATTATAAAATATTAATGTGAAAATAAGTTTGGTCATTATTTTTCGGGCCTTTTTGCCTTGGTGTTCTTTATTTTTAGGCCTTATTTCATTAATTTCCGATGGATTGTTTTAGGGAGTCATTTCATTTATTTTTTTTTTGGAGTTATTTCATTATAAAATATCGCCCGAAAATTCGGATTTGCTTCATATTTGATTTGGGAATTATTAAATTTTTTTGGGATTTTTTCTCTTTTTTAGTTTGGGACTTTTTTTCTTTTAGTTATTTAGTTAGATGAATTTTGCGATTCAATTCACTGGGGGTTATTGCTGGGGCAAATTTCACGGTGCCGTGTTTTTTTTTTCAAATAATTTTTGAGACAGATGTTTGTCGACATTTTTGTTATTAGTTTTGAGTGTGCAAATACAGATTCATAACTAATAAATGTTTTTTCTGTCACAGTTAAGAGTATACACAGTGAGTAAAGCAATTCGTCCATTTTATTACATGCTACACTGTGTTAAACAAAATTTAATTACAACGTAATTACGTTTCTTTGTTTGTGTTAAAAATTTAAATTTTTTTTATTTTTCATTTGATATTAATCTCTGTGTGTGTATTTCTTTTCATTCTAATTTACAAAACTTATCACTTCCACAAAGGTTGATGTAATTCATAGAATTAAATGTTTTGTTTTATGTTTTCACTCATTATTTTTATTTTTATTTGTTTTATGGTATTTGTTTCTTTCATCAAAATTCATTTGAAAATTTCTAACCACAAATTTTAAATGAGTCGAATTTTCATCGAAAGTGAATACGTTTTATGTCAAAATCCATCGACATCGAGTTTTATAAAAAGCGTTGATATTAAAAGTGTTCTTGAAGTGGTTCGCAAAGAGAAACTGAGAAAATAATTCTATGAAAAAAAATTAATTATTCGGCAGTGCAAAAACTCTTCGTTATTCTTCGAAAAAGACATCACATTAATCAACTATTAACAACAGAATTATATAAAATATTTAATTACACCGTATTTTGATTATGATAAAAATGTTAATTAGTAAGCATAATTAATTTATTTAAAATTTTTCATGCCTTTGTTGTTTGTATGAAATTTGTATATTGAGCGAATTTTATTGTTTTAAGTTGGATTTTGGTACAACTGGAATACTCGAAATTTATATTTGCGTTAAGTGTATTTTATAAACGAGTCTGTATAAAGTAGACAGCAATATTTCTGTTAATACAAAATCTACAGAATTTATATATTTTAAAAATGCTGCATGATTATTTGAGCATATGATTTGTTTAAAAATATTTTACTAATGAACATTTATTGTGCAGTGATTCAATTTTATATTCTTTACATGTGTGTAACGAAAATTGGTTTGGCTGGTGCCTTTAATGCAACATGGCGCTCCATTCTTATATGAATGTAGAGTTTTATCACGTTGATTGGAAAATTTATTCAACTCTATTTAAGTAGAGAGTATTTTATAATTTGCAACAGAATGTGTTGCCGAAATCCAAAATTATTTTACACAGACAAATAACTAAAATTATCATAAATTTTATAAATTACGCAATACAAATATGTTAAAATTTTTATTTACAAACATTTTTATTTATGATATAATTATAAATTTTTTTTATTCGGCAATTTTATTTTCTTAGCTTGAAAAATTATATAATTTTCGTAAATTTTCTGCTGCAAAGGCCGTAATTACATTTCGAATGTTGGTTTTTAGTTGGAGGCTGTTTTGTATTGCATGTTCTCATACACTCTTTCTTTCAAATATAACCAAGAAAAAATGTCATGAGCTGTTAAGTTCGGTAAACGTGGAATCCAGTTAAAATCGCTTGTGGTGAATTAATGCATTCGTCGCATTTGTTCCTTGCCAAAGCCATCAAGGCACCCGTAGTATGTGCTGTAAAACCACAAGGCTAAATAGTTTTGCACAGCTGGTCTAACGAAATACTTTTTTAATTAATTAAAAAGGTTTGCTTGAAAAATTTACTTGAAAAAAAAAACTATTGATGAGAAAATACTAGGGTATTCATTCGGTTAACCCTTAATCCCGATAACCCTTAACCGATTAATTACTATCCGATTAACTGATCGGTTCAATTAAAATTGCATATTTTCGATTAACGATTAAACCGGTTAATTTCAGTCGCATAACCGATTAACCGATGTAACAACATTTTTAACTTTTTGTAGTATTATAAAACATTTTTTTGTGCTTTTAATTATTTGTTACGTCTCATATACAAAGGTATGTTTAGAAAATGTTTTTTCATACAAACTCTTCATTTTAAATAAGTGTTTACTATCAACAGCTTTTTGGTTCACGTACTTTATGTAAATAATTTTAGTTATTTGTTTTAATAGAACTTCGGTAAATACAATTAGAAGTGTTAAAAATTTAAAAAAAATTAAAACAGGAAAGATTTTACATGTTTAGAAAAACCCAGGAAGAGGACTGAGAAATAAGATATTCTGTTTTTTGGATTGCTTTGGATTTCTTAAACATCTACGACAAATGAAAGAATTTTTTTTCAAGGTCAAGTTTTATTAAAACTAATGAAAATTAACGCTTAATCCTAAACATTTAATTCAAATTATTTGTATAAAAGACTATTTTATAAGATATTCTTAAACTATTGAAATACCTAATAAAATGATATTACAGTTTATTTTTTATTTAATACATAATACGCATTAATTAGAAAATACGTATTACATATTTATGAACTATTCCTTTGTTTGTTCGTTTTAGTTCAAGCGTGTTATGGTTGTTATGTAATTGGTTATTTTTTTTACTAATAAACTCCATAATAAAAATAATTTATGCATTTTTTATATACTGAAATTACCTAATTTAAAAACCAACTTTGTTAATCGATTAACCGATCAATAGCAAAATTAACCGATTATTAACCGATTAAACCAAAACCTCGGTTAATTAATCGAGCGATTAACCGATTAAAACAAGAGCCCGATTAAATGAATACCCTAGAAAATACACAAAGATTTTATGATTTAAGAAAAATGTTTTGTCCTTTATTTGACTAATTTCACAGAAATCGTCAACGCAGGTTTGTCCAAAAATTACAGCAATGAATTTATAAATTTTTTGCTACAATAAAATATACAGCTACTCACACTATAAGGGCGACACATACCAACAGTGTTTGTTTCTAACTCAGAACAAAAGCCATAGTTTAATTTAAGATTTGTCAATTAATAGAATTAATTTTTTATGAATTTTTAAAATTAAATTGTCGCAATTTAATTTATTCCTACATACATAAAAGAATTAACATAAAGTAAACTAAGCATTTCTATGAAGTTTCTCCCTTTCTGTGGAAGTAGCTGTACATAAGAAAAATGTTTGAATAATAAAAGGTTCAAATTATCAAAAAAGTTACCCTTTTTTTTAAAGTAATATGCGTTAACTATTTTTGTATTCTGTAGCCCGTTTCTGTATTTCTCGCATCGTAAAATTTCCCGCATGAAACAAGTGAATTATGACAAAAACAGTGCAATATGAAACAAAAAATGGGTTTTCTCACATAAGTGTTTCTGTATTTTTACTTTGCGAAAATTATCTGTCATTTAAATAATTTTCCAGCAATTATTGGAAGGATGTGAGAAAAAGTGTTTCTGTAACAATATTTTGCAAAAAGTTTCTCGCAAGAACTGTCAAAATAAGTCATATTTGAAATTGATGCGAGAAAAAAAAAATTTCAAAAAATGGAGCCCAAGTTATGTATGTATGTACACAAGAATGTGTATTATTTTTTTAATTTGAAAAGAAAGAATTTAAATGATCAAAATAAGTATATAAAACACAATTGTTATATTTTGTTATTTTAATTTTTATAGCCTTTCATTATTTTTGTTTTATGCAGGGCTGCCAGATAAATTTTTGAAAAAAACGTTAATATCCTAAGAAAAAATAAAAAAAAATCGTCTATTTTGTTCGGACAATTTAAAATTAATTTTGACAAATTTCGTTAGATTTTTATAATATAATGAAAAATGTTTATCATATAAACACATAATCAAAAAAAGAAAAAAAAAAAACATTAAGTTCATGGGTATAATACATATTTTATACATACATAAGTTTGAGGTCTATTTAAATAAAATTATTTATTTTATTTTTCCTTAATCCGATAACAATTTAAAATTTCAGATTGTTATTTTTCCCTGCAGAAATCACACAAAGGAGTGACAAAATATCATATTGAACTAAAATAAACACTTTTGGACAAAATAAAAGGCAACCATTTCCTAAAGTGCATTGACTGAAAAATGGGGCAATAGTTTAATGTTTTGATCACATAAACATATGTATAAAATAATCTAAGGAAATAAAACTTAAACAGTTTTCCTTCGAAACTTTGAATTTGCCGATAAATGTTTTAACCTGCCTTGTTTTTAACGATATCGTTTTTCTGTGGTGCCTAATATACAAACATATTAAACTATTTAAAATTATTTTATTTCGAAGACTGAATAATATCGTCACTAGGAAAAATCAGCAATTCGGCACTTTGCCAATTTTGGAACAAAAATCGTCAAATCTGGCAGCCCTATTTTTATTATATCTATTTCTTTCGTTGACGTTTCGCTTGCATTTGACACTTAATTACTGGAAGTATTCCAGTTAAAACAGAATCTGTGTTGTCTGTTCTCTCATTAAAATACAGAAACACTTTTTTCTCACAAATCGAGAAACGATGGAATTTTTTGTTTCACACTTAATGTGAGAAATTTTGCAATGCGAGAAATACAGAAACGAGCTACTGGTCTGATATTTTAATTTTGCAAAATAAGAATTGCTAACAAAATGGATAATGGCTAAAATCGTTTTTTCGTGGCCAAGCAAGATGAAAGATTGCTAAATCTAGCCACTAAATGGCTAAATTTATAATATTTGCTAACAAAAATATGAAAAGTTTTTTAAATTTTCTGTCGCCGAATGATTAAGGTGGAGTAGATCAAATTTGAGCTTTCAAAGAGATAATTTTAGTAGAATAAAAAAGGACTTTAATATTAATAAAAACACAAAATTCTATGCGGCAATACAAATAAAAACAAGCTTATATTATTTATCACCAACTATTTCTAATCAAATGCTTAGCAGTCTTTATGTTTTGTTTCATCTTTAAATTTGTTTAAATAAATTTGAGGCATGGTCTTAACACTTAACAAATATTTGATGCCCTACTCGTTACCACTATAAATTAACATTTGTTTCATTTTGCATTACGTTCGCAATTGACAGTTTACTAAATCAACAAAATTTGTTGAAAAGAAAGTTAAGAGTTGATCAATTTGGGGACGTTTTTTAACAATATCTGTTAAGCCTGTTTTAATGCTTTAAAACGTTATTTATATGTGTTAACACATTCCAAGTTTATTTAGGAAAATATTATAAACTTGAAACCACAAAATAATCGAGGTTTGTTGAATTGCACCACAGTTTTTAATTATTGAATTAGTTTAACGTTGCAAAGTTTTAAATTAAAAACTTAAAATCTATTTAAGCTTTGCTCTCCCCATGTTAAATTTAATTTTAATCATAATAACCATTTAAAAACGACAGCTTTAATTCCCACATATGTACTTTTTTGCTGCCCCAACGTGCACTGTAACGTATGAGCAATTTATTTTAATAAACTACCTAAAATTAACTTTTAGACTACTGAACGCATAAGCAATTTATAATTACATATTAAGTGATATAAATGAACCCCTATACGCATGATTAATATTTGATTAATATAAAGTTTACTTAACCAACTAACAATTGTAACATATATACATACATACTTAAAAATGTGGTATTAATAAATATAATTTAAAAAATTTATATCCTTCCTCTTAACATAAACATAAATTCTATATGAATAACAATTATTTTCCTTTTAATGTTTTCTTGCTATTCAAATTAATGAAAATTCCAAAAAACACCACAAAATGTTCGAGATGAAAATCGTTATAAATATTTTTCTTTAGTTGATACCTTTAACTAAAACATGTAACAACTTGTTAACACATACCAAAAAGATGCTTATCACAATGAATTGCTTACAAGAAGAAACATGAAATAAATTTAAATTCAACACAACAAAAACACCGAAATAAAAATAAACTTGTACTTTCATTCAAAGACAGGCATAATGACAGATGAAATGAACACGCATTAAGTATAAAATGTAAAGAAGAATATTAATAATACATACATACATTAAATGTTTTTTATAAGATTACACAGTGTGAGGCCAATGTAAAGGGAACAGAAATTTTGTTTTTTTTTTATATTGACGAAAACTGACATTGTTAGGTTACACCCTAAGAAAAACCTACGATTAAATCTGGTACGCAACAATTCAGTGGAACGCAACAGGGACCAAAAGGCACGGAAGTCTAAGAACTACATGGAGGCGGACAGTTCAAAGTGAAAACGACAAATCGTTTGATGAATAACGTCTTTTAGTGACAAAAGTTATAAGTAATACTTTTTGCGATTAACTTTTCCTATTAAATTCCACCACAATAGTGGAGAGAGTATTATGCGTTTGTGCTTGTGTTTGTTACACCTAAAAATATTGGTCATAGACCCTCTTTTACGAATACCGATTGACTCAGAGCTTCTTTATCAACCGATCTAAGAATGCCCATCCTTCCGTCCGTCGTCTGCCTGGCTGGCTCTCCATGTAAGCCCTGTACGTAAAGTAAAGGAAATTTTGGAGATACACAGTTTAATGGAAGTTGGTACATAGATTCTAATTGGATCAAGGATGAAGCCTGTTGAAAATGATGAGAATAGGTCCATAATTTCACATATCCCCAATACAAGCTTCTTTCCGGGATAGAGTCTTTTTGTCATTATCTTAATAAGTCGGTATACAGGTAAAATTTGGTTAAAAATTATTTTATTGCAATCTAAATTATCTAACGCAATTTTAATGAAATCGGTGACATTAACTTTTCTTTTTTCAGAGAAAGTTCTTTTGTGCTATGCAGATTAAAAATTAAGTTAACATATTTTATGAGATCAGATCATATCCGGTATTTGTCCGGTGTATGGGTTAATACCAAATTCTACTCATTTGGTTTTTACTTGATTTTCCATTGAAATATAACAAACTATTTTTCAAATAATACAAAAAATGGTTTCAAATTTAATTCTCAAAATGGCAATAAATAAAAAGATCTATGCTTGTATGCAGGAAAGAAACCAGAGTCTCTGGCGGCAATCGAACCCGCAACCCTGGCGCTGATTGACTAGCTCACTGCCAACTAGCCTACCGGTGCACTCAATTTTATTAAAAATATATTTTAAACATTTTTTTTAACTTTAAACTCTTGAAACCTCAAATTTTATATAAAATTCAAAACGATTTAGTTTTTGAAGTTTATTTTAATAAATTAATGATAATTGCAGCAAATATACCCATGAAAAATATTCTCTTTCTCATATAAAGTTCAAAAATTAATTTGACACAAAACGTTGCAATCTGAAATTTTTCTAAGAAATGTTGTTTGCAGCCAACCAGAATAAAACTTTTTAAATTTTCAAGATTTTAATCAAATTTTTCAGAAAAATATCAATAACATTCTCTGTAATACTTTTCGAAGCAAGCGCGTCTTTTCCTTCGCCTTTATTTGTGTTTATTTATTTTTCTTAGAAAATATTTCGCATCTTAACAGATTATTAAATTTTACATGCAGATTGAATTAAATGTTCTTTTAGTATTTGAAAGTTAAAAGTGGACTATGTATCTTAAAAAGACTCTGAATCTTTCTTTCTTTAAGTTTTAAAAAACCAATATTTACATTCTTTTTTGGAAAACCTGGGCAGTGGTAAATACTCGTATATAAATTTTTATTTTAGGACTTTATTATTTTTTGTTGTATTATCTTATTCAACAAATTGCTCAAATTAAAAATTGTTAAAATTTTGTTGTGGAAGTCCTCATAACAATATGTATGAAAAGTAAGTAAAACTCATAAAGTTTAATAACGGAAATGTGAATTAAGTTAAACGTAAACTAAACATACACTTGAACATAGGCTCACTCACAAGCATACAAACTCAAACGTAAGACATTACAAATACATCCACAATTATGTGGTACATAAGGAAACATTCATAACTAACGTGTTTAAAACAGGCACCGGAACAGTTATTTCTTTTTTCATAAAAGTCAGATGATAACAGTTATTTTTTGATTATTATTTTTTTATACAAAAATAACAGTTATTTATTTTTAACAAAAATAACAGTTATTTTTTTTATTTTTTTTTTTTCAAAAATAAAAATTATTCTCTAAAGAATTGTACAGGTTGTAACATTTTATTTGACTTTCAATATTTATTTTAATGTGCATAATAAATCCCAATGATGATCACAGATTTATTATAAATATGCTTTTTTTGTTTTAATATTTCAAAATAACTGTTATTTTCGGTCCCTGGTTTAAAAGATATAATAATAATAATTTCTTGTTAAAGCCTAAAGTTCTTGTTAAACATTGATCTGCGTTTAAATGACAAATACACTTACACCCCAATGTACACTGACATTCTTACAAATATTGTGGCATTCTTAAGACATGATGTTTGTGTATTGTTATTTCGTTGTCCTTCCGTCAGTCTGTCAGTCGTTTTGTTTGTTACGATGATTTCAGACACACATCTTTTATAGCCGTTTAGATTTTTCCCAAGAACTTTTCTCTCTCTTACCCTAGAAACATGTTTAAATAGACATCCATTACATTTATACTCCTGCAATTATATGCTCATACATTTATTACTACTTTTTTAATATCGCTGTGCGTTTTGTGATTTATTGACTTTACTTTTGTTTTCACATTATTATTATTATTATAAATAAAATATTTTTATTTTATAAATGTCTGCTGCTTAAGATTTATCATCGAAAGTGTGAGCATTTATGATTTATTTTAAAGACAGTTACACTGAGTGGCGAAAGTGGTGAGACTAGCATGAAAAGCTGTAGTTCTTTTCAAGCTAGTCTCTATCTTTATTTTAGTAAGACACACAGAGAAAAAATATAATTCGAGTTGAAGAAGTACAAAGTTTCTTTATGAATCGAGTTTATTTACATCCCAGCAAGCACAGCCTTGTTTATAATACAACTCCTTAAATAATCTTGTGGTGATGATCTGATGATTCACAATAACAAAAAGATCTGCATTTGTTTATATATTCTGACACGCTCGACTTTTTACCGGGGAATGTTCCTAATGAAAGTCCTAAAGCAATCTTTTAATAATTATTTCAAGAGTACAAAAACAACAATGTGACATTTTGCTTATCTTTCTTTAAATCATCATTTAATAAACCTTTTGCGAGCCTCTGAATGAACCATTTAACATTAACTGAGCTACCTAAATAAGAGCGATTTTCTAAACATGAAAATTATATCGCCAATACAATTTCAATAAAACGAACCAAAAAAGCCATCTGTCAAATAAGATTTGTCAACCGGGTTGTGTTGAATTCGCGTTCTAAAGGTTTGTTTTGCATAAATTGTAAGGAGATCACAAGTTTTGACATCAAATAAGCATTTGACGCTGTTATTTAGGTAGCTCAGTTATATGGCTGAGCATTTCACGAGTTGTAAGAAAATCTCTACATTTGTCCCATACGATGATGACATGATTTTTGAAAGATTCGATAGATAATCATTACACACATCTCAAACGATTTGATCTACTACTAATTTAAGCGCCTCTCGCTGTGTTGGTGAAGTTAATCACAGAGGAATTACCAGTTTCGTGCGTGGAATCTTCTATGATTAAAAAATGCGCTCGTTGACGATTAATAACGCTCTTCATTACATTCCCACAGTAGAGTCTGAAATGATTGAAAATTCTAGCTTGGGTTGTAGTTTAAAGTATGTGCGTATATGTTTATTCATAGACAATAAAGTGTTTCCCTAAGCCTTATAGTTTATCGATAGATTTAGAGGTAGTTTATTAATACGTATGCTTCGATACACCCCAGGATGAAGCCTATGCAAAATATTGACAATACGTCAATCTTACATATCTCCTGTACAAATGTTCTCCCCGATTTGTGTTGTGTTGGTATTTAGATGTATATTGCTAATTTATTTTCAAAAGAAATCATGTAGGCTAATTTTTTTTGCATCGTTTATAATTTGACTTCAGCTCTCACAAAATTATCACCCTCAGTAAGGCTGCCTTTTTTAAACGTGTGTGTGGGCAACGTCAAACCAGTTGTTAAATCCTGCAAATATACTTTACAACACTGCAAACCAAATGCATTTTAAACTTTGTAAAAATGTTGTCAATTTAATTTAATGCGCTAGTTGCTTTTGTTTGCAAATTAGCTGCGAAACGCATGACTTAAGGAATTTTATATTTTGTCAAAGTTTGCACGGTTACATTGTTGCACAGCAAAGAAGCTCGCGCTTAGAAAGACATCTAAACGTATTTTAAAGCCATAAATCTTGTATAAGTGCTGATATTATAAATAAGATCTCGCTCAAATAACTCTTGTGCAAGCTTTTATTTCTACCTGTAAATTTGTAACCGTAGTTCCAAAATTAACCATAACCCCAAAAAGAAAGCGTGCGCGTTTAGAAAACGCAAGTGGTTACATTCAGCTCTTTACGCAACAAAAGCTTAAACGACAAAATAAAAATTATAGGAAGGTTTTTTCTTATTATTTCATTTAAATCTAGTTAACTAAAAAAGGTTTTGTGTTGTCTAGTGCATAAAATGGTCCTACCTTTTTCATTTTTGCCAATTAAGCTTTTTTTTGCCGTCACTCTGATGACCTCGTAAAGAAGACTGTGTCGGTTGCGATAAAATAAGCTAAAGGCTCAGTTAGGCGAACGTTGATATACCGTATCTGTACTATATCAATCAGCTGTTCGCTTTTTGGTATATGAAAATCAATGCAAGAGCTAACCGAAATGTAATGTACCGTAGTTGTAACGTTTTATTCTGTATAAAATAGAGTTTCATACCGTTGTTACATGACATTTGTAAAACAGCAATGAGTTGCTTCTATGTTAAATTGAATGTAGGTATTTTCGCTCTGTTTTTGGCATTTTTTTCAGTATATCTATGGACTGTTGACAAAACTACTTACAATACAACATATTTCCATAAATACAAATATACATATGCTAAGACGTACAAAAAAAAATTTTAATGAGAATTATATAAAAGGCTTTAAATGGTTAAAAAACAATGTTTTGTCCATGCACATTTATAAAATAATACATGCTAAAAAACATATTTATATCTAAAATCGAAATATCAGATATGAAATTATTAATGTTATTTTTTTAGATACACTATATACTGTTTTAATACCATATAAATCACTTTTTCTGCATAGCGGTCACCATTTAAACCTTTTGATTTCCCATCGCTGTGTGTGTTGTTTTATGTATACTATTGCCTTTATGTTTATGTATGTGAAAAATATATGACACGTTTTTAGATGTCCTATAAGTGCAACAACGTACTAGCAGTACGGTACAGTACGTTACGGCTACAGCAATGCTCGCCAAACACAGTCTTTACAGTTTGGTACGCCATGGAACGTAACAAAAACAAGAAATCATACTGCCAAATTCAAGATTCATGATACGATATTACGATTATTATTGAATAGGGAGATCGATTATTCGACTTTTTTTAAAAACAGGTTTTCGAATATTCCGAATAGTTGCTATTTTAAAAAAATCGGTTTTCGGTTAAGTATTTTTAAAAAAAGCGGTTAACCGGTTTAAATTGGAATACATAAAAATACAAAAATCAAATAAGTTTTTGTAATAAAACGTAAACAAAAACAATTCACAAAGGTGAGAAACCAACAAAATACAGAGTTATGACTTAAGGTATATTCACACCTAAAAAATATTTGACGAAAAAATTCAAAAATAGCGTTACAAGTTAATTGATCAAACTTTAGCTTAATTTTAACCAATTTCTATTTAACACTTTTTATTTTAAATTAAAAAATGTTGAATACAATAAAGCAACTTATGAAAAAGAATAAATTTTTAGATTCAATTTCTGTTTATTTACAAAACTTTATTTGTAAGAAGATAATTGTATAATGTAATGAAAAAACAGCTAAATGATGTTTGATCTAGCCAAACGTTTTGCAAAAGCAAAAAAAAAAAAAATTGTAGGAATTTAATAAATTTATTATTTGAGATATACTCTCAAAATTTATTTTCAATGAGCTTAAATCTGTCGGTGGTTAAGCATGTCTATAGGAATCTGTAGACTTCAACCATATTTTAGAAAAGTTGCAAACAAAACCTCTTAGCCAGGATTATATATTTCAAATTATTTTGTTTCAGCATTATAGAAACGAATAGTAATATGAACATGATTCTTGTATGAAATACATACAATTTAAACCTTCCATGACTTTGTTTGATTTCTTCAAGTTAGTTTTGTAGTTATTAGTGTTTTAATAAGTAAAACTCAAGAATTTTTCCATATCGTTGATTCCGCCGGAATGTAGTTTTTAGCATAAAGATATGCTAGAACTACTTAAGAGTTCTTAGTGCCTTAATAGGAATTCCGTGTTTGGCAATACAACGGGCTAATATTTCAGTAAAGTACTATTTGCCGTCTCTTTAGAACTACGTCGAATGGAGTTAAGTTTTATTTGGAGCACATAATTGTCAAGCATCTGGACTTATTTAAGGTGCTTAATAAGTCATGACTTTTAAGAACCTTTGTAACTTATCATTTTAGGGCATTTCAGGCACCCAACTTTGCCTTTTTAATCCCGTTCGAAATATCTGGAGAGATAACATCTAAATTAAAATATATTAAATATTTAGAATACTCTCGCACAAATTAATATTAACTTTTTAACTGAACATTTTTTTGTAGTATTTTGAATTGTGTTTTGTTTTTTTTTTAACAAGAACACATGCTTTTAAAAGCGATTTTTATTAACATTTTTCATTATGTTTTTTGACTCTTGTTACATTTTGTTTTGACATTCTGCATAAAAAGTTCAAGTTTTCCTAATATTCAGTTAGAAAAATACTTAAATTACGGTAACATTAACAACATGAGTATGGAAAACGTATATAAATTACACATTATTAAAATAACCGATTAATTATACCAAAATAAATGAGAAATGAACATTTTAAAATAACCGACTTGAGAAAAACTAAAATAACCGGTTAAAACCGCTCGAATAATAACCGTCCAATCTCCCTATTATTGAATAATATTATGACCAAATATATTGGTAGTATTACATCATAATATTTTTTTCTTAATCCTAATTTGTTTTTACTACATCCTACTGTAATCAAATGTAATCATATTATTATCATGTTAATCATAATAAGTTAAGAAGTGATAATACTATTATCATGTTAATCATAATAATATGTAGATTAAATCTAAAACCGAAAAATATTTTTAATATATATTTACGCTTATTTACTTACTGGCAATTTTCACGTTAAATATAATATGGTGCAACTTTAAACATAATATTTTTAACCTGTTTTTGTCGTAGGTCGCAATTGTTTATAAATTATTTTATAGAATTTTCACTCTCTTTCTTTAATGGCGATTTCTTTTCTGAGAAAAATGTTGCATAAATGGTACATGCTCTACACAAAAGAGATAGAGCATGTACCATTTATGCAACATATTTCTCAGAAAAGAAATCGCCATAAAATAACACAAAACAATGGTCAATATTTTTGCACCATTTTCAAACTATATTAAAATTTTTTTAGCATTGATATTTTATTTTGTGACACTTTACAATTTTTTTTTTGTTCCTACAATTTCTTTACATTTTAATTTCTTAAAGCTTGGTTTTTTAATGGGTATTTTTTTAAATTGTTTAACCACTGAATAGCAAATAATTCGATAGGCATATATAAAAATGACGCAAAACTAATTTACAAATGGCGATAACAAAATATTATTAGAGTAAAGATATTTTGTTTGAATTTTAAACATATTATGATTACAGGTATAGAAAGTTATCACGTTATGGCTATTACATATCATTAAATGGTTGTGAGCAATATAATATGTTTTCAAAGTTATCATTATTTAGTTGCTATAAATAGGTTTTAATTTTCAGTGAACAATAATACTTAAATTTATAGTTGCTATAAACATTGCCATGCTTAAAGTAACTATAATATTGTTGATATTCAATAAAAATAACAATATTTTGTGTTCGCCAACAATATATTATTACAATCAACATAGTGTAGTTGCCGTAACCATGCCCAACCATATTTTTTCTCTGCGTGTGGATAGCACCATGCAATTTTTGAAAATCGCTTCATAGTTCTCATATTAAGCGGTGTAAGGGCTTTTAAGCGCATAAAAAATTACAAAACTGTATTTAAATTTGGTTTAATTTAGTCTTTCTAATACTATAAATAATTCTAGTGAATTTTGTGATGGTTGGTCTATAAATTGCAATAGGCCGATATCTTATTGAAATAAGGTCTTATTAAGTTTTATAAATAATTCTTGTGAATTTTGTGATGGTTGGTCTATAAATTACAATAGGCCGATATCTTATTGAAATAAGGTCTTATCATATATATTATTTCTAAAGCACTTTTTTTGTCGGTTGCAAATATCTCCCATACCACCGCACCAAATTTAATTAATGATATCTCATTTTAAAGCTTATTTCTAACACTAATGGTGAAAAATAATTAGAAATTGAAAAATAATATTTTCATTGATAAAAATTATATTTTATATAGAACTGCATGATAATACTGTTGTCATTATGAATGTTATGTTTTTGTTCAAGTGTGGTAATACAGGGTCGCTTAATAGTAATGCAGTTCTAATAATATATTATATATATTAAAATCCATTCTGGCAATACCGCTATTTACTATAATGCCGTTTATTACTAAGTCAGTTATATATAATTGCGTACGTTTAAAGATATTTTTGTTTGTATTAAGGATTCGTACGGGCAAAAAGTTAACGATGATCATGTCATTACCTCTAACATTGTATTCAAAGAAGTATTATAAAAGCATTTAAACATATGTATGTATGTATGTAAATATATATGATATATATTATGATTTCTAATATTTTTATACTTTTAATAAAATGTATTGAAGTTACTAAAATTTCAATTAATTATTTTCATTTTATGTTACAAAAATGACAACTAACGGTGCGAAATATTCACACGGGTCATCTAATTAAGTTTTATTTGAATGTAAATAAATACGACTAAAACTAATTAATCATAGATCCAATATAAAACCTTGAAAATATTTTAATTCTCGGTGGAAGTGGAGTATCAAAGATTCGCCACAGCACAATATATCGCTTTACCTTGTTTTCAATGTTGCCAATTTAGTCCACTTTTCATCTTGTGCAATGCTACTATGATAATTATGTTATGAAGAATTATTCGTAATTCATATATACAAACGAATAATATGATGAATAATTCCATGATTCGAATTTTTTGGTTTTCAATAACTTTACTAATGTTTATCATCTTATTGTTGTAAAAAATTATTGAGAATAAAGGAAATTCCTTCTTATTTAAAAAAAATATTTTTTTTGTTTTTGGCTTTATACTTGCTAGGTATAGAAAAAAATTATATTTAGTCACTTTTGGTCACAAATATAGGCATCATTGAATGTTAACGATATTGAACTTATCGACGATGCATTCATTTACATATCAAAATATTTTATTAATATATAAATTTTTTGTAAACAAGTTTGTCTCTTATTTACAATTTTTGTTGTTAAATTTGTATGTGTTTTTAATCAAAAATATTTTTTTGCCATTTTTTAACATTTGTTAGTCATTTTTTTTTCTTAAATTAAGAAATTTTTGTTCACCATACACAAGTTGTGTTTCATATTTGTGTGGAGAGTTTAAGCTTAAGCGACAATCCGGCGTAAGAAGAAGTAGATGTCCATTTTTGAATTACATTTACATAATTTTGATTAATTCGATATAAATGTAAATTTAGTTATTACAAAATTTTTGGATAAAAATTAATTGTAAAATACCTCCAGACCACGAGTATACAGTATTTGGTTAGTCTTATAAGGAAACCAAGAAATTTTGTAAATTTAAACTGGAGAACTTAATGAATGTATGTATATATTATAAACACTGTAAAATAAAAAATAGCCTTAATTTATGCAGCATTTTAAAAACACAGTAAAAAATGAATTTTTGCTACACCGATAGAAAAGACGTCATAACACTGTATGTATTTTGACATCAGTACTATAACAATTGTCTTCGTTGTTGACCCCATGACACTTTTCATGATTATGATGTCAGCGTTAACATCACTTGGCCAAATTGTCATCAGGCGTTGACATCACTGAAATGACGAATCGAAATCGGTTTTATAAAGCATATCATCAGTGCGATGACAAATTGTGAACAAATTGAGTCATTATATATGACCTTAAGTCAAATTGAGAGAATATCATTATTTACTTAGTTACACATGTTTGTTTCACTTTTATTGTATTCCGTCCTTTGTTAGCAGAAGAAAATTCAACTGTTAAAATTTATTTAAATAAATAAAAAAAAAGAATATGGGAATTTTCTCTTCTCATTTTACTTTTTAAACAGGAAAATAATGTTAATAATATATTATGACATGATATATTTTGACATCGCACTGACGACAGTTTGTCATCGCACTGATGACAGTTTGTCTTCACATTGATGACAGTTTGTCATCGCACTGCTGACAGTTTGTCTTCGCACTGATGACAATTTTTTGTATTGATGTTAAAATACATCAGCGTTATGACGCCTTTTCTATCAGTGTACACAAAATGTGGCATAGAATTTATGTCACTGTAGTCATAGCACAGATGACGCATAAAATATGACAAAATTGTATGATGACAATCGTCATTGGATTGATGTCCCTTTTTGCCGCATTGATGCCATTTGTAATAACATTGATGTCACAATTCTGATGTTAGAGCATTATGAGTATGAGAATGCATTTTTCTATGAGTGTATAAAATAAATTTATTATTACAAATTTTGTATTTGATGAAATTAAAACTCTAATATTTGAGATCATTTCTGTTTTTTTTTTTTTTTTTTTTTGGAGGAAATTAATATAATGAAGCCAAATCGCTAATTGCAGAAATGTCCGCCCGCAAAACACTGCTGTCTATTTAAATGAACCAAAAGTTATTAAAACAACCGAAATTTTTTTCTCTGTGTATTAATGTAATATATGGAAATTAAAACAAAGTTAAAAGCCACATAAATATACAAAATAATTTAAATATTATTTCGATATAAATAAAATCTGTTGTTATCTTGAAAAAGGCGTATGTTTTAAAATCATATTTTCACAAAAGGCAAAAAATTGTTTTTATTTAGTACTGTGATGGGTTGGCTCAGTGGAAATTAAAAAAACGCCTTTTTTAAATCAATATTTTAAAGCTTTTTGTCTACTTCGCATCATAACAAGGCAATATTCAGTCGTGCGAAATCTTTGATACCTAAAATAAGACAACCTATAATGATCAAGTAATGCCAAAAGAATTTTTATTAAATTAAAAATACGTGAAATAAAAGACCAAAAATAACAAAATTAAAAAAAATTCCATCTCCCTAGGTCTTGTTTTTGCGTCTTCTTATGTTTGTTTAACAATTGAATAGACGGACGGACATTGTTACATCTGTATATACTTATATTTGATATTATAACCGATGATTATTTTATTGTGTTACAAATATAATATCAAAATCAACATACCCCTAATTTTTTAATATGGAAATTTGTCTTAGATATTCCTAAATTTCAACAATATTCAAAACTGCAATGAACCTGAAGATGAAATGTAAGTTTTTATTTAAAATTAACCTTTTAGCAAAAATTATTATAATAAAGAGAAAATTTTATTTATGGGGTTATTTTCTAAAACACTTCACCTCACTTAAAAAATATTTTCATACAAATATTTAAAAATTCAAAAAATTTTATATGAAAAATTTCTCAACGCTCGGTGAAGTGATTTAGAAAATAACCCCCTTAGTCTCTTGTTATGTTGAAGATTTTCATATTGAATAATTTTTATTATTTAAAGTAACACATTTTATTAAATTTATTGAAATTTTTATTAGTTTAAAACAAAATTTACATCCTAAAGGTGGTTATGTTGATTACCTGTATGTGGGCATTTCAATGCAGCAAAATGGGTTAAGGGGGCCGTAGCCAGTGTTGCCACTTTGTGGGAAATTACCAAATAAGGTGTAATTTTTACAGTCGTGGGTAGAGCGCGGCCAATTTTTTTAGTTGTAGATCAGGTGTAATTTGAAATTCTTTCTTTATATTGGTACTTTTGCACATAAAAAAAATTATACTTAGAAAATGGATAGAATTTTATATTTAAGTAGTTAATTAAGTAAAATCATAATTTGATGTCAGTGATCAAATTTATACAATTTCAGATGTTGTTAATCGAAAATATTCACAGTGTTATCAATCAAAGTCATGGTTTTTTTTTAAGAAAATATTTCCATCATATAGATTTGCAAAAGGCTAGATAAGGAATGGCGCTGGCATAGAGTTCTAGATTTCGATAAATATGGTCTTCATAGTGATTTAGAACCTGAACTTTATTGCAGAGAAGTATTCAAACTAAAAAAATGACCTGGCTTAGCTGGGAACAAATTTAGCACTTTTAACATCTGTAAGATAGATTTTAAATACAGACTGTCGTTGGAAACCATAGCGGGAATTTGTGTTTACTTAAGAAACGGCAATGGACATTTTAAACAATTCCTAAATATACGTAACCAAATGTGAAGTCATTATTAAAAATTTTAAATAAATTTTTTAATAATTAGAATCTGGGAATTATTTCTTTTTCAAGTTCCACTTTTTTTTTTTTTTATTTACCAGACTATTGTTAGTGCATAAAGTCATTCCTAAAAATTGAAGGAATAGAACTATTACAAAAAGCTTTATAAAATACATAACTGAAATTTAACTCATAGAATAAATTCGAAAAAAATAAAAAATGGTGAATGTTTTAATGTTATTTTTGTAAATTCTTTTTTTATTTGTTTTATGAATCTATGAGGGCTTTATGAATCAATAAGTCCGTGACTTTTTGAATGAAACACAGTTTTTTTTACAAAAAAAAATTTATTTTTCAACATAATCTCGTTTTAGCCTCAATTCATGCAATTTTGCAGAACGTTCAGCGTCATTTGTACTTGTGCGACCACAACGAAAGTCAGTAAACAACTTTTTTACCATTGAAATCGATGGTGCAGAGTCCCCATAGTATTTACCAAGATTTTCCTTGGTTTGATTGACGGTTTTTTTTCGCAAAAAATATTCGAAATTCACTTTTTTCCATTTTTAAAAAAATTCACGAGGTTGTATGTTTTGAACAGCTGTTAAACGCAAAGTAAACTCAACACTTGACAGTAGTATATTAACAGGTGGGACTTGACAGTGTTGCATTTCATATAACTACGAGGGAAGTTGGAAAATTTCACGGACTTATTGATCCACCCTCGTAAAAAGGATGACTTATATTTTTCTCCTTTAAATTTGTTTGTTTCCCTTTTTTTTGTAAAAGTTTCTTAGTAAATAAGCGCTTAATGGCAATTCACTCCATAACCTGAGAAACGCTATCGGCGTTATATCTGGTATTATCAGCAAGGTGGTTGGATCCTTCGCCTATATTCTGGAGCTGTAGCCTACAAATACAGTCCATACCTAACGAAACGAATCGGCGTTTCGTCTGGACTACCATAGGACGTAATCGACGTTTTTACATATTCTCATCTGCTACTGATTTAATCGCTTTTAATTATTATCTCTTGAGGGTTTTTGAGAGACTATCAGCCGAATTATGAATAAAAATTCCCTGGGAGTTTTTTCCCATCTCCCAGTTTTCGTATTTAAATTAATTTGTAAAAATATGAAAAGGGAAAACACTCCCGGAGAATTTTTATTCAAAATTGGGCTGTATGTGTTCCCCTCATGACATACCCTAACTAAAAAATAGTATTTGCACCTGCAATTTGGAAAATAAGTCATAAAGATCATCTAAGAAAGGGAACGCTTATACGAACGTCATTCTTACGTATTAACTTACTAAATTTTCCGTTCATTTATATATTTTTTAAAAAAAAAAGAAAACAAGTAAGAACACTATATTTAATTTTCAATGGGAGCTATATTAAATTATTAAACGAATATCACAAAATTCGGTAGAGTAATTTTAAGTATTAAAAAGAAATTAAATTGAACCAAATTTCAATTCACTAATTAAATTTGTAAGCGTTAACGGCCTTTTAAAGTTCTTTTCGGAAGGTGAATGTATATGGGACCTATTATAAATGCTAGACCCATCATTACAAGATTAGATTGAGTGTGATTTTTAGTCTCACGGGAATAAACTTAACAAAATTTTACCACGATATCATTATTTGGGGCAGTTTTAGACATGTTTCTTTAATATCCCATGGGTCCCCAATAATGACGAAAAATCGACCAAAAAAAGGGTAATATTTCTTATCCAAAATTACCCGAATTTGTAGAAATTTTTTTTTTTACCGTAGGAATACTATTGCATGGTAGAAGCGTAGAAGCTCATGACGTAGATACGTTGTAAAATAAAAACGTATACTATTTAAAACAAAGGCACACAATAGTTGGGGCAAACGCAGTTTTTGTGTTTTCAAATTTAATATTTGAAAACTAATAAAAAAAGGGGGAAAAATAAAAAACAGTTTTAATAAATTTTGAATTTTCTAATAGTATTTTCAAAGGCAAACAAAATAAGTTTACGATGGAATTGTGGGTAAATAGACCGTGTTTTAGAAATTTACGGCGCTATGTCCTACGTTCTTACGACGTACGACCCAGTTGTGTTCCTACCATATTTCTTTAAATTTATTTTCCCAATTGGACTAAGTTTCTTCGTTTAAATAATCTTATTTATAAATACGGTAACAATTTTGTTGTAGTTGATTTTTAAGTATCTTAAGTAGCTTTATCTAAGTCCACCGATTTTAATGAAACATTTATCGTTTTAAAGGTATTTGTGTGTAGATATGCACAGTATAAATTTCTTATCAAAATTTTTTGAATTAAAGTGTTGAAAAGCGTGTATTAACGGTGGTTAAAAAATCCAATGTTTTTTGTTGTTTTAAAATATTTTCGTTTTTTTTTTGTACTTGCAAACAGACACGCACACCACATGGGTAAAACAAGTGCATTTTGTTGTTTTCTTAAAATGTGAACGTTGTTATTGTAGAACACACTGGTTCTCTCTTAAGTAAATGTCAAGTGGTTGAATTTCGGCCACCGGGCGAAAAAAGTATATACAAATTTGTTAAAAAATATCGAATGAAAAAAAAAAAAATAAAGATAGAGTTAAATAAACGTTTAATAAGTGGAATTTTTTTTTAATTTTTTAATGAACAGTGAGAAATGTCTTCAATTTTAAAAAGTTATTTCATATTCAAATAAAATTTAATTTATTTTTAAGTTCAACATTTTTTATTTTTCGAATTTATTCTGAGTTAAATTTCATAAAAAAAAAAAATTTAAGGAATAGAACTATTACCAAATCGAATTCATTACAGGTGATCCTAAAAGCCCTGCTGATAACTTTTTTTCTTGAGCTTTATAATTGTTGGATGTCAAAATTTTGTTTATTATCTTTGTTTCGGTTTTTGATATTGTACAATGATTTTACAAAAACAAATTGCTTGTGGTTTTTGTACGAGTTGTACTTGTTGTACTACCGAGATTATCTGGAATGAATTCGCCTTGACTATTACAAAAAAGCTTTATAAAATACATAACTGAAATTTAACTCATAGAATAAATTCGAAAAATAAAAAATGTTGAATACAATAAAGTTGCTTATGAAAAGAAATAATTCCCAATATCTTTTTATTTTTAAGTTTATAGGATTCGAATTTTTTGGATTTTGTACATTTTACAATTTGCGTTTTAAATTTATTTTAAAGGCGACTAAATTTTGTAAATTTAATAGAACAATATTATTTCAACTTCCATTAAAAAAGGCTGATTTTTAGTTTATTTATTTATTTTATTTATTAAGTGCTACAAATATAATAATTTAATTTGTTCTAACTTAATTTACCGAATAATTAAAGTGCAGAGTAGAGTCTTTGGCGGGAATCAAACTCGCAACTCTCGCACTGATATATCAGGTCATTAGCACGGCACCCTGATTATTAGGTGTATGTTTTATTTTGAATTAATTTTTTTAAGGTTTATTTAAAACTCGGTTTTATGAAAAAAAATTTAATAAAGTAAAACATTGAAGTGTGAAAGTTGTAGAGGAGTAGCTTACCTTTATACTTTACATAGTTGGGGGTAGTGTACTAAATATTGATTAGAATCAGCATTCCATTATCACTAAATTAAGCTAAAAAATGTTAGTATGAACTATTTTTTGCCAGCTTTAGTGATAGTTGGCATTTTTTTCACTAGCACTAAACACATTGAGTGGTATTGCCAATTTTTTTCTCTATCACTAACGGTGATTGAATGCATAAAATATGCACTCAATTCAAATTTGGCAAAATGTATGTGTACTTGCAATCAAAAAAGATGCATATAAACAGACTCTCAATAAAATTTTAAAAAAATGCAATTTTGTATATGCGTGGTTTTTGATTTTTGTGATGATATGCATAAGCAAAGGAAATTAAGCAACATAAAATTTTGTCAAGTCATAGCTCCTGGCTTTAATCAAGAAAAACAAGGGCTAGGTATTAAACTTTTTGAAATTGGTAATTACGTAAAAAAATTGGAATTGGTCCATATTTTTTCAGAAATTTTAAGAACCATGTAAAAAAATGGACATACCCATGAAAACCACAGAATTTTGCACTACCACTTACTGTGAGTTGAAACTGCAAAATTAGTGCACTACCCCCCGCTATGAAACCTTATACAAAATTCTTTCCAACATTCATAACAGCCGATTCAAAACAACTCTGCGGGAAATTTGCGTCAATTGGTCCAAAAGACCAAAAAGAAAAAACTCATGACCAGTGAAAGGATAACCAATCATTTAACTGACATATGAAGAACCAAAAGGTAGAAAAGTTAATGAATTACAGTACAGTATTCACCGGTGGTGTGACACAATTTTTAGGACTTTCTTCAATTTGGTTCTTAAAATTAATTCTAGGACTTGTTTTATTGAAATAATACTACATTGTTTTGAAATAATACTCCATTGTAGTAACTCAGACTAAACACGCTTATTGAGAATAGATGTGTGACTTGTCAAATAGTGGCTGTTAGGTATCAATTGAGCCCCTCCAATGACAACCCCCCTATAAAAGTGATAGGTCCCATTCATATAAAGTGTTACAACGAGAACCGGTCTCTATCACCAAACCCCTATCAAGGGACTTCTTTGGTATCAGTTCACTTCCCTCTATGGAACTGACCGAGTTGAATATGACAGGTTATTACTGCAGTTTCAGACAAGACAGCTCCATAAGACTACATGCAAAGTAGCTATACAATGATTTTGACAAAACTTAGAGAGTGAGACATCACCTTGCGCTGTCCACAACAATTTATTTATATATCACACAATAATATGCACAATAATATGCGCTTACGCTGACAATGATATTGCACTTAAATCACAGAGTATGCGAGATCTAGAAAAAAACATTCTAATATTGGAGAGTGAAATAAAGAAGCTAGGCTTGCTAATTAAGGAGGACAAAACCAAATATTTTTATATTTCAAGTAATAAAAATTCAGCTTCATTGTAGGTCCTCTACTATACTTTTCGGTGCAGCAATAAAAAGCAAAGAAGACATGCATATATGGGCGTTTCCAGCGAAGAGTCTACGTGTTGAAACGTAACATAACGCCAGCAACCAAATAAGTTTGTATTTTAGGCCCATGTTGTTCAAATGTTATCCCCCTTGGTTGTTAAATGTAGAGCTACACAGAAAATATTAAAAACTGTCTCTTATCACCAAATTCATAGAATCAAGCAAACAAGTTGTTTATTTTGCACCTATTACCAGAATGTTTATGTTGATTACTAAAAATTGTAAAAATTGTAAAACTGTGAATATTTTTTTTTCAATAAATAATATTTTTAATTTAAAATATCAAAGGAAGGTGAATGTATATGGGACCAATTATAAATTCTAGACCCATCATTACAAAATTTTTTAGTGTGATTTTTAGTCTCACGGGAATAAATTTAACATCATTTTTGTCGTTTCAAGCAAAGTGTTAATTGATTTAATTAAATAAAGCTCAGGTTTTGACAATTCCCAACAACAATTCTACAAGTTTTGGGTTTCTTTTATTAAACGAAAAAATCAATTAAGATTTTTTTAATTAATATTTTTATTAAAAATTTGTTTCAAAACAATAAAAATGTTAATTAAATCAAAATAATACTTTTAATTTTCTTTCAACTAAAAAAATAATTGTTTCAATTATCACATTAATTAAATTAAAATACTTTTTAAGCAAATATTTTTTATAGATAAAAAACTGCTTTTATTTTTTTCTGCGTAGTTGCTCTTTACACTAAAATATAAAAAAGTAAATTATACATACAAAATGCCTTGAGGAACAATTTTAATTACTTGCTGGCATTACGTTATAAAAAGTAGACTTTTTGCTGGAAATGCCAATTAGTAATAAACGGGCAAGTGCAAACAGCCCAAAGAGCTTTAATGCACAAATGAAGCCACAAAATCCTTGTGGTGCGATTCACTTACTTTTAACGATCCGACAATCGTATTTTTTGTCGACTTATATAATTCGCTTGCAGTTACGATAGTGTGATTCTGTAATTTATTTTTAACGATTGTAAACAGCTGTAGTTCTTGTAACATCTCTGTCTACAAAATGTAAAAATAAACGAAAAGCACAAAAGAGAAGTGAGAAAAAACAAATGAAATTGTGCTTAATTTACAGTTTTTATATCTTATTTTGTAAATTTTTCATTTAGAATTTTGTTTTTGTTCATAATTTGCTTTTTTGTACATTATGAACTGTGAATTTTGTTATTGTTTATACGAGGGCGGAGCAGTAAGTCCGTGACTTTTTGCATGGAACACAGTTTGTATGTTTTGAACAGCTGTTAAACGCAAAGTAAATGACGGAACGTGCTCAAGACTTGACAGTAGTCTATTAACAGGTAGTACTTTATGGGAGCAGTGTTGCATTTCATATAACTGCGAGGGAAGTTCGAGAAGTACTTAAAGGACTTATTGATCTGCCCTCGTATGTATACAATTGTATGTACGTATGTTTGTAAGAAGTCGGGCCTTAGCCACTTTAAACATAAAATACACTTTATCGATTAAATAAATACAACGTAAATTATTGTCGTTAAAGTAACGAAAAAAAACTGCTTAACGTAACAGCTGACTTTAATCGACAGCGAATATCGTTTAAAATGTTACTGAATAGCAAATTCGATCAATTTTCGTTATATTTATTTAAGTGAATCGCACTACTGATCACTTAAAATTAGGAAATAGGATAGTAGTTCTACCTATACTAAGCGCTGGCGGATGAACCGAAGCTGCAAGTTTTTGGAGGTAAAATTGTTCGAAAATAAACGGCTCAAAGAGAAAGTAACCGGAAAATCGAAACAATACTTGTCGGTAAATACTTATCGGTGGAAGATGACTGCAGAAAGGCAAGCATTAATTATTCGAGACAGGTAGCTCAATATAGATCCGAATGGAAAAAGAAAATTATCGAGGTTAACAACCACACAGGGGCTAAACCATTTACAAATGACGATGAAAAGTAAACGCTTTAATAAAAGAGTAAGTTGACTTCCATAAAAGTTTTAATATAATAAAAAAGCTTGCAAAATATTTTACAAAATTAATACACTTTTTTTTGCTAGTTTTTGTAGTATTTTTATTATTAATTAATTGTAATTTATAAACAGTTTGCTCCAACGCTTGGTTAAGTTGTTTTAAATTTATTTGCTGATAAATCTCTGTTTAATTGTTTAAATAATATTTAGATATTGACTGATTGATTTTAAAATGATGGATAATTGTGGTTTTAAATTGATAAATAATTAAATAATTAATGCAAACATTTTGTTTCCAAATAAACGAACAAATACTGGCAATTAAATACCTAATGCGGTCTCGAATTCTGTCAATTATTGAAAATTTTATGGAAATTCCTTTTAATTTTTTTCCAATCATTTACAAAATCTGGTATATTAGAATTGTATTGAATTTAATATATTATAAATTTAATTATTTGTTCTTGTCTTTATTTGGGGAAAAAGAGAAAATTAAAAGCCAAAAAATCATTAAATATTCTAGATTTTTTTTTTATTAAGGCTCCCCAAGGTTTTACACTTGTTTCGTATCCTGCTCTAAAACCCATGAAACTATAAGTTTTACAACATGGTGTTTCCAAGCTTTTTACGTTGACACCACTGTTCTCTGGGGATTGATACTTTGTAAATGGTATTTTTGAGTTTTTGCTGTGAAAATCTCCTTGTAATTGTTGCTACGTTTTTAAGCCATAAAAATAGTTTTTATTAGGGAAGTAACGAAACGCCTTTTTCCCGATCCGATACCGATACTTAAGAAGAAATATCGCAAAAACCGATACGAATATTAAATTTAAAGTAAAATTGGCAAAACTCAAGTAGAGAAATTTCTTTATTATATAAAATTACAGTGTATGAGATTATTAATATTTAAAATTGATTTTAATAAGTTATTAAAAACAACGAAATTAAATGAAATTCATGGTAAAAAAAAATTAATTTTTAAACAAAATAAAAAAAAAAAAATTTACAGATTATAAGTATTCAGAAATAGTATAAATAAGATTTTTGTTAAAAAAAAAACTAAGTATTCGCAACTTTTGCGGAGATAACTTCGCAAGCAGACCTGCAGTAAAAATTGTCTCTCAGATGTGACTGAACTTATCTGACAACTTAAGTATTTCTGCGCCATGGTCTTAAATTTTGAGTATAGCTTTTAATTGCGCCAGTAAAGAAGAGGATCTGCGTCTCCAAATAAAAAATAAAAAATATCTAGTCTTCTTCTTCAGCTGATCTACAGAAGATCATCCTTCCCCAAATTTTCTTTTAAGTTTTGCACAAACGCTCCAAAGGTCAGTTCTTGTAGTCTTATCAGAACTTTTACTAGGTGTAGGAATACCGTGTCTTCAACACTTTCGGAATATAGAGTCATGTTGAGCAGCTCAATTAGACGTTTTTTCGATCTATTGTCTTTGAAATTTTAGAGCTTTATATCGAAGGTAAAGAATTGGAGATAACTAATAGATTTCATTATCCTATATACACTCAAATCTTCATACATATAAAAAATGGTTTCTTTTAATTCTAAGGCTGCAGGTCAGTCCACACCACGCGTTTTATATATGTGTTTCTTTAATGACCTTTATTTACACACATTTTTTTTAATCTGTTTGATTTTTTCTCTTAGTTGTAATGCAAAAAATAAGCATTGAAAATTAAATTTTTTGTTCAAAAACACTACAAAAAAATATCGGACTGTCGACATCAAAATATCGCCGATACCAATATATCGGTAAACGTGAAGTATCGCCATTATATTGGTATCGGTATTCGTTACATCCCTAGTTTTTATCTTTGTCAAACTGTGTAATTCCTGTGCATAGATTTTCCTTTGCTGTTGCTAATCGGCTTTTGTAGCTGTTAAATACTTTTTAAATGTAACAAAGCTGCTTTTTGTAGTTTGTTGGTAATTTAGTATTAAAAAAAACAGCAAAAATTATATAAATTATATAATCAGGCAGTGAGTTACAATTTAGTGACATACTAGTTAAAGATTAATTTTTCAACGAACAAATTCTTACAGAAGATTTAAAGCACAAGGAAAACAATTTAAAAAAAAAAAATTAAGTGCTTTATTCCTTATGATAATTGTAATAACTTCAACATCAAACAAATGTTTTGTTTCTTAAATTCAGTTTATGATCAAAACAGAATCTTTTCTAACGAAACTCGGTTTAATAATTTCTATTGATTTGAAAGTAATTTCGTGAATAATTGAAGTTGTTTAAGACGCGTAAATTGCCAACATGTGTTGAGCTTATCAACAAAAATTGCTTCGCGACATCTGCTATTACTTTTGTTGTTGATGTCATTGTTATATGGCCATGACAACGTCGGAAGGTGCAATTTTGGGCGACTCGTTAGTGCATAGCGTCTGGTACCTCGCGAATACTACGAGTAATATTGGCTTTCAAAGCCTCAATTATAGCTGGCTTATTCCTGAAGACCTCAGCCTTTATATATCCCCAGAGAAAATAATCCAAAAGTGTCATATCGCATGATCTAGGTGGACACTTGACCGTAGCAAAATATGAAATTAAGTGCTCACCAAACTGATTTCTCAACATGGCCATTGATTCACGCGCTGTATGGCTAAAATTCTTGCGCAAGTTGAATTTTGTAAGCTTTAAGGCCGAGATCCTTACGTAAAATACGGCAAGTTGTCAAATACAACAAGCCAAGCTGATAAAAACGCCGACGATTCGATTCGTCATGGTCTTCGCTTAGATTCTCAGCAACAGCTGCTATATTCACTTCACAACGTACTAGACGTGGTCTTACCGGTCGAGTATCATCCACTAATGTAAACTGGGACTCACATTTGCGAATGGTGTTGACAATAGTGGTTTCAGTAGGTCGATTATGCCCACCGTAAGTCTGTGGGTCTTTTCATGATGACTTGTCAAACGATATTGAACAAAAATTACAAAACATATGGGTCATGCGCGATCTGTAAAAAGTATATTGAAAATCAAACCTCACGATTAATCAACCTTTATTATAATGATTTGAAAAAATTAGGCGCGTGAATACAAAAATCAAATCTGACGCACTTACGAACTAACTTTCTTAGGATTATTAAAAAATCGATTTTTGAGTAATTCGTTTCCGAAGTCATTCAATACCAAGCAATTCAGCGGAAGCTTGCGTGAATAAAAAATCACGTTTATTAATTTTTATTAATAATTATCTTTTATGAGGGGTACCCGTCTCCACTCTCCTGCCACACAAGATTTTGTTGGAGCATGCAGTTTTTTCTAAGATTTACGCACATCAAATTTAGTGTGCCTCACTATTGTAGTTCTGCATATATAAGAAAAATAAAAAATAAGAAAAATAAAATAGGAAAAGTCCCCTTTTCAAGAAATTACCGCAAATTGAGCTATATTATTTATAACTTTTTTTTTAAATTATATTCAACATTTTTTATTTTTCGAATTTATTCTATTAGCTAAATTTTAGTTATGAATAGAACTATTACAAAAAGCTTAATAAAATACATAACTGAAATTAAGCTCATAGAATAAATTCGAAAAATAAAAAATGTTAAATATAATAAAGTGACTTATGAAAAGGAATAATTCCCAGATTCTATTTTTTTTTTAATTATTATTTTTTCTTAAGAAGACTGGGGAATTAAATGTTAATAATTATTTTTAAGAAAACGACAGCCGAAGCTGATTAAATATACTGTTTAAAAAAAAAAGTAAAAATCTACATATAAATATATATATTTAAAACAGAGTAACGTTAGTTACTACTCTTATAACTCAAGAACGTCTGGACCGATTTCGATTATTCGCACCAATTCGGAATGGTCTCCGGCCAAACATGAATAATACCCACGAAAATATGAATAATATCATGAATAATAACCACGATATATCGCCGAAAAAGAAATTGTCAAGAAAATTCATTTTCCCATACATTTTGTATGAAGTGGTTTGGCGAAGATCAAAAATTGCTGTATCAGTTGCTTCTTCTGGAATAGCGGCTACGCTGCTAAAAGCTAACCGAACCGCTCATTCGGCATTGAAATTGCAATTAAACCTTCAAGCGGTTGAAGAACCAACATGTAACATAGCGAAATATTCAGCAGTAGCCAACGTTTTGGTAGCAAGCAAAATCATTATCTGGGACGAATGCACAATGTCGCATAAACGTGCGTTAGGAGCTCTGAATCGCAATATGAAAGATCTGCATAACGACGCAATTTATTTTACTCTTTTACCGGCAAACACTACCAGTATTATGGAAAAAACTTCAGCTGACGACAAACATGAGAGTTGCATTGCAAAACGATCCATCTGTCGAATTGTTCTCCAATCAACTGCTAACTATTGTAATGGTAGTAATCCTGTCGACGCATCGAATGGATTGATTTCCTTCATCAACAAAGTGTTTCCGAATATTATTGCTTACCACAAAAAATACGATTGGTTGAGAGTTGAAGGATGTGGATCACTTAAACTTCACAATTCAACATCAAATCATTGGTTCACTGTATTTCTTTAAATTTATCCACTGTGCTACAAAACAAGACGAAGCCACCAACTATCCAACTGAGTTATTGAATTCATTGGATGTGCCCGGCTTGCCACAGCGCAATTTATAACTGCAGGTTGGTTCAGTTCTTATCATGCTTCGCAATCTTAATCAAGAGAAAAACAGATCAATATGCAGTTATGGTAGTAGTAGTAGTAGTAGTAAGAATTCTTTATTCGAAAAAAATTTTTTTTTTTTTTTCAAATTACATTATAAAACTTAAAAGAATGTACGGCGTTGACAATGCAGTTATATTTACTAAAAGGAAAATTCAAAGGTGATGAAGTTCTCATGCCTAAAACTTCAATGATCCCAGCGACACATATAGCGCACCTTCCATGAACCCGCCCTAGGGGTATACACTGATGGTTCAAGGAAGGGGGAAAGAGCAAACGAGCAAACAAAAAAAATAATTCACATATATATATATAATACATATTAATTAGTATTGTGGTTATTTTATTGAACTGTTAATGGTTTTTAATCCAAATTTAGATATTTTTTAATTAGGCTTAAGTTCATTGAATTTAATTTTCATTAAATTATTTTTATGAAGACAGGAATTTTACAACATGAAATTAATTAAAATTTTTATTGATAATTTTTCATTCTTGACTGCGCTGAGATTTGAACCCAGGCTTTCACGGACAGGTTGCCCTGACTAGTTTTGATTGTAACCACACAATCTCTTCGGAGGGGTTTACCGTTTTACTCACACCGGCATTGAAGCCGTATGACTTCAATAGTCAAACATCAATCTTTAAACTAAATGGTATTTCACCTTGGTAGATCGAAATTTGCCTTTTGAAGGAATGATTATCTATTTTAATTGATTTACATGTTCTTCCTAACTTCTGTTTTTCGTACTTTTTGTCAAGAATTCTTCTTGAAATTCAATACATATTTTTAAATTAATTACCCAGGAAAAAATTACACATTACCAAAAGAACGGTTTGCCATATAATGACTTACTATTTTAGTTGCCAAGTTTGATCACTCGATTACCAAACGCATTACATTAAATCATAAAAATACGAAGTAGTAAAAGAACAAATTTTTTAAGTAATATAAGAATGACTGAAAATATTTACTGTAAAAGTGATTATTAAAAGGATAGTGTAAGAAATTCTGTATTACCTGCGTAATGATTTTGTACAACAAATCACTGCTATTTCCATTTAAAGATTAAAAAAGTTTGGAAAGTAATCAATTCTTAGGAACTAATTATTTTCGTCTCATGCCTTGTAAAAATAATTTATATGGTAATCCAGTTTAGGAGTTATTCCGCCTAAAATGCTTAATTCCAAACTCGATTACGTTTTTTCAAATTTTTTGCTGGGTATGTATTAATAAAAAAAATCAACTGTGAGATAATTTTATTAGTTATTTTAATAGTTTAAGGAGATCTTATAAAATAACAGTTTAGAAAAATAATTTGATTTAAATGGTTAAGATTTAAGCGATTTTTTTCTTTAGTCTTGATAAAACTTGACTTGGAAAAAATTCTTTCACTTATCTTAGATGTTGGAGAAATCAAAAACATCCCATAATACGGAATTCCTATTTCTCAGTCCTTTTCCTCGATTTCTCTAAACATATAAAATCCTCCACTATGTCATTAGAGTCTTGTTTTAAATTTTAACACTTCTAATTCTTTCGGTTAATTTTGTTAAAAGATTGATATGAGAAGAAACAAATAACAAAACACATACATATAAAAAGCACGTGAAACCATAAGATGGTGACAGCAAACACTTATGTATTAAAAATGAAGATCACTGAACACTTTATTTGTTTGTATTAAAAATATATTTTCTAACCACATACATTTTATATATGTATGAGTGTTTCGTCTCAATACATATTTAAGAACACAAAAAAATATGTTATAATACTACAAAAAATTAAAAATTTTGTTAAGTTGGTTAATCAGTTAATCGACTGAAATTAACCGGTTTAATCGTTTAACGGTTAACCGAGTGAATATCATAAATATAATATGTTTAAGCACTGTGTGCTTAATTGTAAAAACAATATATTTTGAGTTAACAAAATTATGGTAGTTTTTTATCTACAGTAGTTGAATGCCTTTCGTTCATTTGCTTAGTTTACTTGAAAGTCACACATTCTTTTTTTTACAAAGTAGCACATACCAAAAAAACCGCAAAAATACAAAAAACGAAATTTTATTTCGATTAAAAATTAACAGTTTTTAGAAAATATAAACTGAAGAATTTTCTTAAAAATCAACTTTTTATAAGATTAAAAACACTTCAGTTCTATGAGTTGCTTCAACCAAAATAGGAACACCAAATAAAGATTTCCTAATGGAAAGATAAAGATTTACATTTTTAATTAAAGTACGAATATCGTTAAGGAAAAAATGTAGATGCAAAATATTGCATTAATTTAAGGCCCTAATTGTGTTAAAGGCAAGCAACACCACGCCAAAAATTAAATTGAAAGCAAAAACAAAGTCAAAAATATTTTATAATTTTTGGACCCTGTAAATCAAATTGTGCCAAACTGATATTTCTTTTAGTTTAAGTTAAATAAACAAAAGTTATTTTCTTTAATTCTATTCTTTAAAAAATAGTTCTTTAAATTTCTAAAACCCTCATCTTTAGATGTACAATTTCTAAATAAATCATAAATTATTCATGAAATGTCGCAAAATCGGTATTTTATTCAAACAACTTCCTTTTAGATAAGACATTTATAATGAAATTCATTTTGCTCAGATAAAGAGTTTCGTTTATAATATTTTTTTTTGTCTCTTAAGTCTTTAGCCACGTCAAATAGTAGAAATTCCTTTGTTGTTTTTTTATAATTTTTTATTTCCAAAACGTTGTTCAATCTATCATCTTCTGTGGTTCATTTACACATTACATTGATTTCTTTGCCACAAAAGAGATTTGACTTTTGCTTGCTTTTTGTTATCTTTGTCCCTTTGCGGTTTTTGTGGTATTCCCTGACTATTTGTTGCTTTGTTAAGGATAACAGAAAGGGATAATAAACTGTCGTACACCCAAAACTTTGTACCCATATCTTTTGGCAACTTGAGTCAATTTCAATAACCTTTACAAATCCGTTTTCTTTTTTTATTTATTATTTTTTTTTTTTTGTAATGCAAACATGTTTAACTATAAACGTGCATAAATAAAAAGATAAACAAAAATAAAAAGGAATAAAATAAAAATAAAAAAGAAAAATAGAAAACGGAAACTTGTCTTTTTTATATCAAATTATAATCATTTTTATTTTTTCTATCATTTTAGAATATAAAATAAAATTTGTAGTTTTTAATATCTTTCACATAAAATATGCATTAAAACTTAACTCAAATTCAATTTATTGTATGATTTTATTGCAGACAGGAAACTACGAATATGTTTTCTAGAAATACGTTTTATGAAAACTTTTTCCTGAACATGTAACTAAATTTCGCTATGAAGAAAGTTTGTAGTTCTAGTAGCAGTAGCTGAATTATAAGATAATTTGATTTCGAATATAAACAAACAGCATGCAAATACTTGTTTTGGGTAGCGTTCTCAGTTTTGAAGAATAATCCCCAAATAGGGGATTTTTTTTTGTAAATGGGGATACAAATTTCGTGAAATTTTGGAATATTTTGGGGAAAACACTTTTTTCGCTGGGAGTTTTTGAGAATAATATTTTATTATATAGGCCATTTGTGCAATGGCAAGAACGGTTTGGTCAAGACGTGGTAACAAATTAAAGTCTTTTTTGGTCCGAAGTGTTATGTCATGCCAAGACGCTGGTGGTTCGAAACCTTTTCAAGAGCTTGCTGAAATAGTTTAAAATATGCTTTCCGTACTAACATGTAACGCTGGGTTCTATAATAGAATCAAAACCAAAATTTGCAACAAAACGCAGTACGAGTTATTTGAAGCTCTTCTTAGAATGATGTTACAAATTTATTCCATCTTCTCAAATGCTTTCACTTTTTAATACAAGCAACATGTTAATCAAAATTACAATGTCTCATGAAGCAGACGTTTTTGATTCCGAAGTTTTTGAAATGATAAACATTGATGCATAATTATATTTCTTATGCGTCTTTTCAAGTTACTCTTTTTATATGCCTTTGTATCTATGTAGGTAGTATTTAGAACTATGTAGGTAGTATTCAGCCTAAGCGCCTGAAGGTTAAAACTTGAAATTTGAACCAGGGCTTGGCCTCTCCCCAAATCGATCCTCTAAGACTGGATTTTTGGAAATTCGAATGTTTAGGGGGTAAAAAAGCGTAAAAACGGGTAAATTCGGTAACCTTATATCTCTTAAACTAAAAGAGATTCCAAAAAATTTAATACTTATCGTTGTTCTTTAGAAAAATAAGCGGGCAGGGGTCTGGTACTTTTTAGAAGTTCAGCCTGTATTTGTGTAATTTTTTGTCACCCCATCTATCTTTTAAACCCATAAACCTAGAAATAAGGGTTATATCACATTTGAAACTTATCTAAAAAATCAAAATAGGAATTTGGTACTTTTTCGAAATTCGGACGTTTAAGGGGAAAAAGCGTAACTATTTTTGGTACTTTTTTATAAAACATTTTTTTTTATTTATTGACATATACGTGTTAAATTATTGGCTCCCACTACAATATTGAAATTTTTTATGCTTCAGTTATCGTTAATATTGGACCTAGAAACAAAAACTTCAACATGCAATGTCTTGAGTGGAAAAGAACCTATGAGGGTACTCTTTGGTACTTTTTCCTCTTCAACTGTTTTTTGAATTTCCGTTAGTTCTAATACGAGAAACATAAAATTAAACATGCAAAATCCTGAGTGAATGAGAATTTGTTAGAGGGGTCTCTTTGGTACTTTTTTAAAGGAGATACAAAATAATTTAATAATTATTGTGCTTCAATAGAAGGCGGTAAAAACGTACATTCGCTAACCTCATATCTGCTAAACTAAGAGAGATAAAAAAAATTTAATACCTATTATTGTTCATTAAAAAATAAACGGACAGGTGTCTAGCACTTTTTTGAAATAAGGAGTTTTTAAGGATCTGTGGGGATTTTTGGGGATAAGAAAATCGCTATTTTGGGGACTTTTGGGGATGAGAAATCTTAATTGGAGATAAGGTGTAAAATAAAACTGGGAACCCGGGCTTTGGCATTTAAACTCACATGACGTTAGTGAGTGTAACAGCAGAAGTTTAAAACTTTTTCCAAATTTGTTATAAAAAATCAGTTAAGTAATAAGTAGACTATCCAATTATGTATTTGACTTTTGGTTTTGTTTGAGTAAGGAATTAATCGATTTTGTAATTTTAATTTAACTCCATTAATCGAATAAGAGTTTTAATATGTTCGAATAACAGAAAAAATTTACAATTATTAGACAGCAGCAGAATGTAATGCAAAAAGCTTTATAAAATACATAACTGAAATTTAGCTCATAGAATAAATTCGAAAATAAAAAATATTGAATATAATAAAGTAGCTAATAAAAAGAAATAATTCCCAGAATCTATTTATTAAAATACTTGAGTTAAATACATTCAATTTATATAGTATCACTATCCAGTGTGACACAAAGAATGCAGAAAATGCATTACATTCTGCTGCTGTCTAATAATTGTAACATTTTTCTGTACATTTAACTCAACTATTTCAACAAAAAGATATTGGGAATTATTTATTTTTTTATAAGCAACTTTATTATATTCAGCATTTTTTATTGTAAATTTTTCTGTTCATACAATATACTTCATTGCTATCCAACGGAAAGCTTAGGTAAACTGTTACAAGAAGATACAAGATAATAGTCTGGTAGTGTATAAAGTCATTCCTAAAAAAATTTAAGGAATAGAGCTATTACAAAAAAGCTTTATGAAATACATAGCTTAAATTTAGCTCATAGAATAAATTCGAATAATAAAAAATGTTGAAAAATTGTTGATATTAAAATTTTTTTTTTTTTTTAAATATAATTATTGCAATAGCACTTAAAAAACCGAAACAAGATTGATTGTTAAAAAAAACTAAGACAAGTATGAAAGTATAGTCGTTCAAGCACGACCATATGATAGGCAAGACCATTTGGGACCCAAGGGCAATCATGGACACGCAAAACAAAATTATGTTATGAAGTTAAGATTCATGTAAAAGTTCTTTGAGGCGAATATTGTTTAGATATCTTCATCTATATGAGATTGGTTTTCCTTTCACCGATTTAAGAAGGGGGGTTTATATTGGACCTGTGTTCAATTCTGGATATATCAACACAAAATTCAACGCGATACATTAGCTATCGTAACAGTTATTGTCGCCAAATTTTATATCAATACCAATATTTATAAGGAAGTTATAGCATTAAAAACTATTTGCGGGAGTAGTATTTGTATAGGAGCTATGGACAAATATTGACCAATTCCAATAAAATTTGGTAAGATGATTTGATTGCATGAAAATAAGTTTGGATCATATTTAATCTAAATATCGACATAAGAACATGATTTATGGGCAAAGAATCTCTTCCGGAAGGAAGTTTGCATGGGGCTATCTGAAAAGATTCTCACCATTTTCAGTAGGCTTGTGTTGTGACAATTAAAATCTATGTACCAAATTAAATCAAATTATCTTCAAAATTGCGACCTGTACTTTTTGCCCAGGGATTATATGGTCAGTTAGCCAGCAGGACGGACGGACGGTGATTAATATCGTCTCGTAAAGTAATTCTGAGTCGACCGGTATACTTAAAGTGTTTTTTAGTGTTACAAGCACAAATGCATAAAACCCTCTCCACTATTGTCTTGTGGGTATGAGCTTAAAGCCAAAGTTAAATGTTCGCGTTAGTTAAGGAGCAAACGGAACACATTTGCAGCCTGGCTTACGATGTCGACCGTAATCGTTCGCTTGCATTTTCAACGATAAGCAGCTGATTTGTGGCCCACTATCAATTTTGAGTACGACAAGTCGATCGACAATGCAAGCGAACGATTTCGTTACAGTTTTCGTACAAACTTGCGACCCACTAAGAAATATAATGCAACAACAAATGTCAAAATCAGTCACTTGTCTTATGGTTGTCGACAGAGGCATTTTGTTAAAAAATTAAACGACATTTTTCAATACACACCAACACTAAATATTTTTTAATAATTATATTTTTTAAAACCCTACCACTTATAAAATTATATAGTTTTTTTAAATATTTAACACACAATTCTATTCTATATTTTTTGTTTACTGCTTTGTTTGTTTTTTGTTTACTCCTTCGTTTTGAATACTGCTTTGTTTGTAGAGCAGAGTTGTATTTTTATGACTTAATTTATATGTTTTGCTGATTTTTATTTTCAAATTAACATTTTATTTGTGTAATTGCTGATGTGGCAATACAGTCATTTGACAATCAGTAAGTGGATAACGTAAAAAACGTAAAAACTGTCGACCGACAAGTCGATAGTAAGTGGGCCGCTTAAGATAAAGATAATGAGTGTCTTGTTGTCGCTCGCTTAAGTTGTCGATCTACATCGTGGGCAGGTTGTTATTTTATTTTATGATTTCGAATTGTGTTGCTTTTATCTTAATTGTTTTTTTATTATTTATAAAATAATTAATTAAACGAAAATAGAAATTCAACATTTTTTATTTTTCGAATTAATTCTATGAGTTAAATTTCAGTTATGTATTTTATAAAGCTTTTTGTAATAGTTCCTTAAATTTTTAGGAATATAACTGAAATTTAACTCATAGAATAAATTCGAAGAATAAAAAATGTTGAATATAATTAAGTTGCTTATGAAAAGAAAGAATTCCCAATATCTATTTGTGAAAATAGAAGTTTATAACCCAAATACTGTTTGAAAAAATTGTCTCTAAAAGTGATCACATTTCTGCTGATTCAAAATATTTTTAAATAAAAAATACTTGTCGTTAAACAAGTTGCGAAGCTTAAATTAATTAAGAAATAAATCTTCAAGTGAATGTTTGCTCATAAAAAACTTATTGCCTGTTTTCAAAATAAAATAAAAAATTTTCGATTGGGAAAATATATAGAAACAACAACAAAAACACTCAAATTTGTTTTTGTTTTCAATATAAATTTCTAAACGAAAATGTTTATTTTATTTTGAAAAACAGTCATATAATAATATTTATTATTTTATATTTGATTTACTTATGTAATTCATCACGTCTTCTGTTCTATAAACCAGTGGTTCCCAGCAATTTTTACTTTAGTGAGACATTGAGAAACAATACTTTTGCTATCGAAACTCTTATACCATCGTCCAGACTTGAAATTTTTGTTCTTGAGTATATTGGAGAAAGAGGTGAGAAGATAAAGGATGGGTACTCAGTTTCATGTACTCTGCAACACTTTTTAACTTGAAGTTGGTTGTAGATGTATTTTTATTTATATATAAAATATAAACAGGGAGAAGAGGAAGGTAATTCAATTTCAATTTATTTGCTTTGTTTAATATTTAAATTTCGCGTACATTATACACATTTTAAAGAGTTCAAGATTTTAATCTTTTTCTGCTTAATTAATAAAAATTAACAATGTATTTTATTGGATGTAAACAGGAAGCAAAAATCTACGTGGCTAAGTGTGATTTGTTTTAGAATAACGCAATCAATACTTTCGGCCAATGTGTTCTTGTTTTGATATCACGTTTAAAAGAGTTTAAGAAATAAAATTTATATAGTTTTTATTTTTGATTTCAGAAAATTTAAGTTATAAAAAAACGGATTTTGTATGAAAATCCATTTCAGAAACCCTTTATTGACATGCTTTATTTTTTATAACTAAGACCGTTAAAATTTAAGGAAACAAATTTGTTTAAACCCTTCTTTGCGGACCCTCTGGAAATTTATTACGGGCCACCACTTGGGAACCATTTTATCTAAAACAAAAAATAGGCAATAATCGGATTTAACAACCTGTTCAAATGTGACAAATTGTTTTCATTTTCTGCAATAAATAATTCGTATTTTGTGTGGAGTTTCTGTAAAAACATTCAACACTTGTTTGTGATTCTATAACTGTTTCTCTCAATTTAACAAACACACACAGAAGGAACCCTTAACAAACACGCTCAAACATACACTAACTAGAAGAGTGATTGAGTATTCTAGGACAATTTTTACATAAAAAAAATTTTTTTTTTTACCAAATGACCAAAAACTCACAACATTTTATTAACAACTGAATAACTGACTAAAAAGGCATGAAAGTTAAAGTTTACTAACATGTCGTTGGTTGTTTAAATGTTAAACAGAAAAACGTTTATTTCGAATATTTGAATAAGTGTATGATTACTTATAAACTGTACAAGATAGAGTGAAAATGTTTAAAATCTAGACATAAATTATATTCCATATTTTTTCTTCTTTTTTTTGCAGACTAAAACAGAGAAAGAGCTAATATAAGAGGTTCTTAGTTTTATGAACTTCCTTTTAAAACAAACCAACCAAAAGAATACAAACAAGCGAACCAACACTAAAGAAAAAAATAATATTTTCCACCAGAAGTGAAATTGTATACAAAAAAAGGACATTTATCATTTTTTTTATTGCGGCATTTAAGGAAAAAAAAAATTATTTATACATAAGTAATTTTTTTTGGTTTCATCGAAGTGGTTTGGGCTTATTTTATGAGCAGCTTCGGGTAAGTGACTAAAAAAAATTTATATAATATTTGTGTAAGAAAAGAGGCAATGTACTAAAACAAATGGCATGAAATTTTACAAATAAAGTATTTAATTGATAAATGTTTCAAAGTTAAATAACTAAAAATATTTTCAAGGTATGTATTTTGTTTTAAGCCGAAGGTTAAGCAGAAGTAAGAAAGCATAATCGGTCAGGCACGACAATTTGATACCCAGCACCACAGTCAAAATTTCGAGAACGAACCCGCCAAAACTAAATTATGTAATGAGCTTAAGCTTGAAATAAGAGTTATTGGTGCCGAGTATTATTAAGATATCTACATTTTAATGAGATTTTTTTCGTCTTCAAGTAATTTTAGAGAGGCAGTTTATATACGACCAATAGTCAAATCTGCACCTACTAGCACAAAATATTGCTATGACATAGCAGCTATTATAAAAGCCATTTTCACGACCCTTATATGTATGTGAGATAAAGACAAATATTGGCCAATTCTTATAAAATTTGGCAAGTTAAATTAGTTGACTCAAAACGTAATTCTGAGTCGATTGGCATACTAAAAGGTTTGTCTAGAACAAATATTCTTATATGTCCCACACATAAGCACAAATGAATAATATCATTTCCTGTGATGGTGAGGATAAAAAAATAACGTCAATTTCCAAATTTTTATGCAAGAACTTTAAAAACCTTTAAGTCAGAATCCAAATCAAAATAGGAAAACAAGCTATATGAGAAGGTTCTATTCATCTATGCCAAATCTATGATACCCATCTTCTTTTTTTTATTTACGCATCCGGTATTCTGATATAAGCGAACATACAATAAGTTGTAAGAATCGTATTTTAAATAATCGAAATTTTTATAAAGGCAGAAGTTCTTAGCGGCGTTTCATGGTTGTAACCGGTCATGCTTTGTATGTTTTTCAGCCATAAAAGTTATTTTCTGACGTTGCCTGGTCGTCTGTCAACTTTTCTTTGATTATTGATTGCAAAAATTTATATCTTTTATTCCTCTTGGATGTCCCAGATACGCGATTTTTCGATTTTTTCGCGTTTTAAGTAACAGTCGATCCACATGCATTCTTTTTAATACTTCATTATTTGTAACCCGATCTGCCCCCGGTATTTTAAGTAATCTTCGGTATATCTATATTTCCAATGATTCAAGTTTTTTCATATCACTTGCCGAGATTGTCCAGTTTTTTTGCAGCATATAAAGAATCGAACGGACCGGACAATACATAACATTTAATGAGTCTTATTTTTGTATCGTAGATTTTATATATATATTTTTTTTTTTTGTTTTTTTGGTATTTATAAAAAGCTTTTCTTGTCATTTCCATGCGACAAATTATTTGTTTTGACATATGGACACTTTCACAGGAGTGTCACGCCACCAAGCAATTAAGCTTGTATTTTAGACCCATTTTGTTCAAACTTTTTTTCTCTGTCACTTAATTGCGACGTACAATAAAATACAACTAATTTAAATAATCTACACAGAAAAAATTATTAAATTTCTCCAATCACCAAATTTGTTCTAAATTCATAATATCAAGCAAACAATTTGTTGATTTTGCAATTTAAAAATTTTGAAAAAATATTTTCAATAAATGATATTTTTAATTTTAATTAAAAAAAGTGATCAAAAAACTTTGTCATTTCAAACAATGTGTTAATTTATTTAAATAAATATTGACAACTCCCAACAACAATTCTACATGTTTAAATTATTTTATTTTAAACGAAAAAAATCAATTAAGATTTTTTGTTATTTAATTAAAATTTTAATTGAAAATTTATTTCAAAACAACTAAAATGTTAATTAAATCAAAATTAAATTTTTAATTTTCTTTGAACAAAAAAAATAATTGATTCAATTATCACATTAATTAAATTTTAATACTTTTTAAATTTTTTTTTTTAATTGATAAAACATTTTTTTCTGTGTATGGAGTGTAACGTGACAAAAGGTAGACTTTCTTATGGAAATACCCATATTCCACTGTTTGTCTATTAAAACTCCTAAATATTTGATGGTTGTTATTTAATCAATTTCAGTATTTTTAATCTTTAACCAGAAATTGTTGTATTCATTCTTCCTGCTGATTTTCATATACTTCACCTTTTTGATGTTAATTATAATATAGTAAGTAGACAATATGATTCACTTGCACATGTTAGTTTGTCTAATAGTTTCTGTAGACCAAAAATACTAAATGCGAGTATTGTCGTTTCATCAGCGTATTGTATGTTGTTTTTGAGTAATCCATGTACCTGAATGCCTATCATTAATTTTTCAACGACTTGAATAAATATTTGTTGCTGTTATATGTTGAATAGCAGAGGTGAAAGTATACACCCTTGTAATTTCTCCATCACATCAATATGTACCATTTGATTCCAAACAAATTTTTAATGCGACTTATTTCCTTGCCATCTTTTCCAATTAATTTTAGAAGCTCAATAAGTTTGTCATGTAGAATACCAGCAAATGATTTTGCATAGTAAATATTACCCACTGCCATTAATAAAAATAGAACGACATACAATTATACAGTTTTATTAAGTAAATTTTTGTTCTCGCTGCGAACCAGATTCAACCAAACAGTTAATAATACCCGCTTAAAAAGTTGTCACCGCAAACAGCTAGTAGGAAAAGACGTCTAAGTCAAAATGACTTCATAACTGAAAAAAATCTATTTATTTATTAATAGTTTATAATTTTTTATATTTTCCTTTCATTTTTTTTTCAAATTAGTTCAACTATTGCAACAATTTGTATAAAATTTAAATGACGTTTATGTTAATTTTTATATGTTTTAAATAATAGTTATAACAATATGTTTTTTTTTTTTGCTGAAAATGCTTGTGCTTGTGAAAAAAGTTGTTGTATTAAATGCGAACATCAAGTAAAAATTGCATTTGAATTGTCAGTTTGGCTTTAAAACAAAACTTCAAAATAAAAAAAAAAAAAAAAAAAAAAAAAAAAAAAAAAAAAACGTTGCTTAATATTTTTTAAATATTAACCCCCTGGTTGCCCAGACTAGTTTCGATTGTAACCACACAATCTCGTCAACGGCAAACCCCACCGACGAGATTATGTGGTTGCAATCGAAACTAGTCTGGACAACCTGTCCGTGAAAGCCTGGGCTCAAATCTCAGCGCAGTCAAGAATGAAAAATTATCAAAACAAAAAAAAAAAAATTTTAATGGATTTCATGTTGTAAAATTCCTGTCTTCATAAAAATAATTTAATGAAAATTAAATTCAATGAACTTAAGCCTAATTAAAAATATCTAAATTTGGATTAAAAAGCATTTAACAGTTCAATAACATAACCACAATACGAATATTATTAACCCCCATATTCATAAAAAATATTTTTGATTTATAAAAGGTTTATTAAACAAATTTTCATACAAAATTCGTTTCATAAACCTACTTCAAACCTAAAATATTTTTTATGAATGGGGGCGTAAGAATTTTGTATGTAATTTTATTTTAACCCTAACGTTATTTTTTTTTACATAAACACTAATCATCGGTCGAAACGAATAACATATAATATATCGACATGGAACCGATTTTTTCCGTATTTGTAAATAAACTGTTAATTGGTTTGGTAAAAATATTATAAAGGGATCTTATGTGATTAAGATTAAATTTTATTAATTATATATCTATCTTCTATTATGAACTTAACTCGATTTTCGACAGCAGTCGAATTAGTTGATCGAACGAATTTTCATTTGGTATTATGGCACACATGCGATAAAAAAAAGTACTATTGTGATTTAGTTTATTCACAGTAGTACATTTTCTATCAGCTGTCACTTTAAATAAAAAATTTTTGTTAAAAAATTTAAAAAATAAAACTAATATAAATCATGACTACGACGGAATTATGGTACGATGATTCATCTGATGCAGATGAACGCTTAATGGAACTGGCGTGTACCTGTAGCCTGAACTTTTGTGAGAATTCCTTTTGCAAAGAAAGGATTTTGTTCCATAAATGAAATAAGTATTTCCAACTGCTGCTTACTACTGTCGACTTTAGACTTGCATTAAATAACCAAAAATAATTAAGAATGTGGAATTTGCACGCCAAAACTAATAAATTAACAAAAACTTACATTTTCAACAAATTTGTTTTCGTTGAAAAATTCGATGCACAACGAAATTTTCGACAGTGCTGCCAACTCATAATACCAAATTAACATTCGACAGTCGATGTTCGATAGCCAGCGAAAATCGTTTATCGAATGTAACTCATAATAGGGGCCATTATTATTATTTTTATATATTTATTTAATTATTATTACAAATAAAAAAAAAAATTTAATTTGTCAACATCTCTATAGAAAAAAGTGATTTTATTCCTGGGATTAACATATTGTGGGTATTACAGTATCGAGGGTATGAAATGCTAGTTAGGTATGTTATATACCGTCGGAAAGGTTAATTTGTCTTAATTCTAAGCATCAGTTTTATTTTTAAGATTTTAGAAATACTTACACACAAATAGGAAAAAATGCAAATAGTGCATATGCTAAAAATTGAAAAATCCTCGTCTTGACTTAGAAATTATTTTTTTTTTATACATAACCCACACGCGGGCCCAAAAAGCGACCAGAACTACCTTAAACGAAAAAACCTAAGCTTTCTTTTGAGCAAAAAAAAAAAAAAAAAAAAAAGTACCCGCTTAAAAACAAATAAAAAAACGTTTTAAATTTAAAAACAAATATAAAAAAATTTTATTATAACAAAAAAATTTTTTTTCGAAATATTGAAGAAATAGCTATCTAATTTCTTTGGGACAAATTTTGCTAACACCAATAAATAATAAGTTACATGGATAAGAAAGAACACCTGTTTGGCCAAAATGTCTTTGACCTCTAACTCAGAAACTTTTTGACCGATCTTGTTGTCATCTTGTTTGTGTCTAAACTTCTATCCAATAGAACTAACCTTGATGCAAATTTCATCCAAATCGGAAGACATCGATTTCAAAAGTTGGGTCACTTGACATAAATCCCCCCAGATTCTTATTTTTGCAGCATTTGTTGCACAATTCTATATTGTGTTATCCACACACGGTCTTAGCACATTTCGCAAATATTGACTTTGCCGTTCTGTGCTTCAAGTTCAGCATTAGCCTCTTTATTATCCATTCCCTTTTACCTCACAATTCTAAAAACTTCGTTATAAAATCATCAGTTAAGTCTTTTTTAAAACCAATTTTTCGTTCTATAAAAAAACAGTTACTATTAAAAACATGACACTTAAATTTACATTAACATCAACCATTAGTCGATTCGACTAACACGATCTCTGTAACTTAAAAAAAAAAAAAAATTCTAAAGAAATATGATTTCTAGCACACGATGCATAAGATTTCAAAGTGCTCGTGCAACAAAAAAAGAAAATAAAAAAAAAAAAATAATAAAAAATCTTCGATATCATACGGATCCCAACCAAAATTCTGCGTATGGCAAAATAAGCACTGTTAGTCGACCAACATAAGTGTTTTAGGGTTAAAGCAAAGAGTCACAAATAAAAATTTATTAAATAACTTTCATTTTAAATATTTTTTGGTTTATACATACAATTATACAGATTAAATATAAATGCATGTATATTATATTAACGTTTGCTTTTGCGGCAAATAAATAACTGAATATAAATATCTACCGGAAATAAACGGCAAACAACTCAATTTGTTTATTATTGTTTCCGCCACTTTCATCTGCTTTACTTTTATAACTGTATATTTTTAATATATAATAAAATTTATAACTGCATATTTTTAATACAATTATTTGATGTACGAAATATGTACGTGAGTTTAATATGAAATTTATAAATGTTTGCATATGAAATTTATACGAATGTGCATTAAATATTAAACAGTTGAAAAATACTCAAAATATATTGTTCTTATTTCTTAGTTTTTATCTCGTTTGCTTTGCAACTCAGTTGGTAGGAAAATTTATTTGTTGAAGCTGATTTTAAGGGATATTTGTTAGATGCAAATGTTTAGTGAGTAAATCATAAACGCAAAAATTTATATCAATCAGCTGTTTTTGTCCATATTTGTATATATTTAATTATATGGACACAAACAGATGTGTATAAAAGAGATGTGTATGAAGTTTTCCCACTGGAAAAACTTAGATGACCTTCTTAATCAGGCCTGCTTAAAATTTTTTTTGATTCAATTACCATTCTTTTCTAACTGCTAAATAATACCTCATAGAAGGCCTCGGCTCTTTCACATAAAACATAAGATGCACATTCCACACTCGCTCTCGATGAGAAGAGAGAAGAGAAGGAGTAGCATTTTTTGTTTTGTTATTTGCCAAAGCAAAAGTAACAGGAAAAAACATGCCAAAGTAGCGAGAGCGGAAGGCCTGCACCGCAATGATAACGCATGTATAAAAGATATGAGTATGGAATGGAGCGAGCAGGCCTTGTACATTCAAAAGAAGGAGTACAGAGGCCTTCTTACAGAAATCATTTTTACTCCTTCTTTTCCCTCTGGGATGCTGCTTGAACCACGTCAACGCAAGAGAAAATTATTTCTCTGTACGCGCTCTCTCTCTCTCTCTCTCTTGGTGAATTAATACCAAATGCGCCTCTGTGAGTAGGAATTCAATCGCACAATTCTTGACCGGCTTACGCCGGGGGCCTCATCCACTTATAGTTCTGAGTTACAACTTCGAGTTCAATGAAATCCAATGGACCCCAAGAAACTCTGCATTTCGGCACTTTCATTGGCGCTACCAAGTAACATTCACTTATATTGAAAATTCATGAGATTTCTAAGATTGCCAATAAACTTCATCACTTCGAGGTTAAATACATAACGAAGGCAGAATAGGTCAGTTGTCCCCTTTCGGTGCAAGGAATGACCACAACCTGATTTTCTCTTTAACACCAAAAGATGAAAAACCTTTAAGATGATCCCTACGACCCCCGGGGGATGACCATAGTACAATTTGTTTATAATGTTTGCCTTGATGCATAAAAAGTAGTTCTTTTGGGGCGGAATCCAAACATATGTATATTGCCAGAAAGATTAGAAACAGCGATAACTAATAATGTCTAACAATGAAATATTTTTAACATAAAAAAGCTAGCGAGTATTCATTTTACTATCAAAATAAAATTCATTTTTCTTTTTTTTTATAACATGTTCAAAAATAAAGCCAATGCCATACCAAGAAGGTACAATCAGGCAAGCCAACCATATTATACACTACACCATATGTTCTGCTTTATTTGTTCTTCTTAAGCGGTTGCGTCCACCATCAGTCAGAATATATCGACCTAGAGGATATTTCGTTATCATAGTTTTTACTAATGACACTTTGATATCATTGTGGTTATTCAACATATCAGGGGCGGCTGCAATTATTCGAAGAAGTTCATTTTGGTGCCTTTTAAATTTTTCCGATATAAGGGATCGAGGCAGTGCCCCATAACTTAATACCATAGCACCAGATTGGCTTTGCGATAAAGTTCTAAAGTAGAAGTTTAGAATCCCGAATAAGGACGAAATATCTTCCAATAAGTCAATCAGTTTTAATTGCTTTTAGTTTCATTTAAGGTAATTTTGCCTCTATATGGCATTTTCACCTTAAACGCCGATCTATACATCTAAACCGAGATATTTAACATGCGATTGTTGAGGTATAAGGTAGACATGCTTTCCGACGCAAAGTAAAGGTTAAATGTAAAAATTCGTTGACCTATATTTTCCATTGTTTCTACCACATTTCTGATCAAAATATATGATCCTGTAAGTAAAGAAAAAAGGTTTATAACCAGCAAAAGTTTAACTTTGTGTGTAGTTGTTTGTTGGCATGTCCGAAGTATATTTTAAGTAAAATGTTGATATGACTATTTTATTTAGATACATAAGAGTTATTTGTGACATATTTCATCTGAGGAGAGTTTTAATGTGATTCATGGGAGTGGATTCATATACTCTATTGTCAGTTGTGGAATTAACGTCACAAAATTTTTTCATGACACATTATCTATAGTAAAAATGATTTTTGCCAATATTTTTCTCGAACATGTTTTCACTCACTTTCAATATGAATAAGTTCAAGTCGAATGTCCACACGCACTTCTCACTCTATCCTCCTTCCCATAACCTATTTACCTAGTTTCAACACAATACAATGCATTAGAAAAGGTCATCCCCTGAGTGCTGATCCTAAACAAAAAAAAAAAAAAAAAACTAAAAAAAAATTCCAACAATTTATTGCAGGGAAAACTACTTTTGGCAGTGGTTCTTGTAAAATGGAGCTATAATTTTTTATGAGCCAACTTCGGTAAAATTTGGTTATATGATAACAGATAAAATCATATTTCTGGGCTTAATTTGAATAAAATACTAACATAATTAGACGGTTTATTGGCATAAATGCTCAATTCCGGGAAAACATTTGTATGAGGGAGGGCTAGGTGAAATAATGCCCCTTTTGTATATATTTTGTCTTTTTGAAAATAAAAACTTTGTATATATAACCAAATCAAAAAAAAAATAATAAATCAAAATGGGTGCCCCGCACGAAGAGAAAAAATATGGTTGGGCATGTTTACGGCAACTACAGTATGTTTGTTGTAACAATATTTTGTTGTCGTACACAAGATATTGTTGTTTTTATTAAATATCAACAATATTATAGTTACTGTAAACATATCAGTGTTTATCGGAATTATAAATTTAAGTATGGTTCACTGAAAAACAATCATTTTTATAACAACTAAATAATGATAAATTTTAAAACATATTATATTCCTCACAACCATTTAATGGCATTTTATAGCCATTACATGAAAACTTTTTATACGTGTACTCATAGCATGTTTAAGATGCAAACAAAATATCTTTACTCTAAAAATATTTTGTTATCGCCATTTGTAAAATAATTTTGCATCAGTTGTGTCGATTGTTTTACGTATTCCTATCGAATTATTTTTTATGCAGTGGTTAAACAATTTAAAAAAATACCCATTTAGAAATAATCAGTTTAAAGAAATTAAAAAATTAAGAAATTGTAGGTACATAAATAAAATTGTAAATTGTCACAAAATAAAATATCAATGCTAAAAAATTTCAATATTGCTTGAAAGTAGTGCTAAAATATTGACCATTGATTTGTGTTATTATAGAGAAAAAGAGTGAAAATCCTATTAAATAATTTATAAATAATTGCGACCTACGACAAAAATAGGTTAAAAATATTATGTTTAAAGTTGAATCATATTATGATGTGAAACATCTGTAACAGTTTTACGTTAAGGTTGCTAGTAAGCATAAATATATATTTTAAACATTATTCGGTTTTAGAATTAATTTGCATATTATTATGATTAACATGATAATAATATGATTACATTAAGTTATAATATGATGTAATAAAAACAAATTAGGATTAAGGGAAAAATATTATTATTTAATATTACGAATATATTTGATCATAATATGATTCACTAATAATCGTAATATGTTGACTTCAATCATGAATTCTATCATAATATGCTGCTCTTAGAATATGTTTACCACAACTATGTTTTTTCTTTGCGTGCGGTAGGCTATCTGGTAGTAAGCTAGTCTATCAGTACCGGGGTTGCGGGTTCGATTCCCGCCAGAGACTCTCGTTTCCTGCAGACAAGCGAAAAGCTTGGCTGGATTTAGTGTAGGAATAATAATAAAAATAATAATAATTTAATTGTTTTGTAAATTCAATCGATATCGAATGACTTACGGCCATGTGCTGAAAATCGCATGATTTGAAAATCACATGCGATCTGAAAATCGCCAATTTTATTTAAGCATGTGCTAGAGTTCACGCGTTTTGTTTTTTTTTTTCGAAGTAGTGGTCGAAAAATAAAACATATGTTTTAGCTGTCAAATTTGAACAAAAAAAAATAATTATTTGCATGAAAAATGCCGGCAGCTTTTATATTACGTGTTATTTCATTAAAAAAAACTGTATTTTAAAAAAGAACGTATCAGAAAACGTCTTCTAAGGGATTATTACAACCCAAGAGATATTCCTGAACAATGGTAAGTACCTTAAGTATGTACATGTTGTTGATAAATGGTTATAATTTCTTACATATTTTTTTCGAAGTTAAATAGAAACAGCTGCCTGCTCACAATCAAAACGCAAATTTAAAAGAAATTGTTAAACAACAACCAGTATTAAAACAATGTTGTTTTTTAATTTTATATTTTCTATGAAAATTTTCTCAAAAGATTATGAGTTTTTAAAATAAATGGAAAAGAAAAACATTTAATTTCCTTTGTATATGCTATTTATTGATGTTGAAAATAAATTTTAAAGGAAATTTACAAGTTCACATGTGGATCACATTACTGTAGGCTTGTGATTTAAAATCGCCAAATTTAAGGCGATTACGAACTCCAGCACACCTTCTTTGCGATTTTAAATCGTAATCACAACTTTCTTGCGATTTGCGATTTCTAGCACATAGGCGTTAATTTGTGTCCAGAAAGTGATTTTGAGTCGATCGGGTTTCTCAAAGGTGGAAATGTAGGGTACAACTATATAGGTTGCGAACATACAACTGGTTAACTTTTGCCAAAATAAAGGGATAGAAACAAAAAAAAAAAAAAAAAAAATGATAGTCTCGACCAAAGTGGTCTTGAAAAGATTGTAATTTTTTTAGGTCACTTGAAATAAAAACCTTTTTGCTTGTAGAAACCAATAAGTATGTTTTTTAATATTAAAACATATACTGTACATACATACTTATGCATATTATACATATGAGAACATAACTGATTTCCTTTAAAAGTCCTTTAAGATTATTTTTTATTTATGGTTTTCTGCATAACCTCTACTCAGCGGTAAAAAGAATGAATAAAGAGGCATAATAGAAGGCCTTATTTATCAGACACAAGCCCTACTCGCCGCATTCCATATTTATTTATTTATTACACAGGTTGTCATTGGGAGCAAGCCCTTCTCTTCCACACACTATAATAACAAATTCGTTCCCTTCCCAAAGAAGGGAGTAAGGAAGGTCACTAAAAAATAATAAAACTGAGCTACTTTCTTTCTCATTTCCTAAAGAAGGGAGTAGCGAATTGTTACATAATATTTTGGAAAAACAAATGTAAACCTTCCAGAAGGCAGGATTTCATACGAAGCGAATCTTTTAGAAAGGAGTATAGAGGCCTCCAAAAAGGCCTGCCACTTGCGGTCCTTTCAATAGTTACCGCTGGGTACATTCGTTACACAAATATATGTACAAATGGAGTGTTTACTGTTGTCTGTATTTGCGTTTGGATGCCTGTGTATTCAATACCGAAATTAGCACTATTGTATGCTTTAAAAAAATTTTTCTTTTCTTATTTTGAAATTGCAAAATAAAAAATTTAACTGACAAACAAAACAACATTTTTTTTCATGTTTGATTTTCTAATGTCAAATACGGCCTTTTATTATTCAGACTTGTGTGTATTGGTTTTCTGTTCTTGACGCTGCTGAAGTAGGGTTCCTGTTTCGAATAAATTTAATTTTTTTTTTTAAATTCCCGGGAAATATAGGGAATTTCTTTGCAAAGTATTTGACTTAAATTAGGTTTGTGACATCAACTGCCACCTTATTGAGGTCGAGAAAGAAATATATACTCCTCGAAAGGATTGAATTTAATTTTCCAGCATAATTGAAAAATTAATCGTATTCAAGCAAATTAACGAAAATAGAACAAAATTGTTTGTTTTAATAATGAGTAATGAACATTTCAAGATACAGACATTTTTTAAATGAGGTTTGCAGGAAGTTGAAGAGCTTATGTCAACCAATTGCTGAAAGGTGTAAGTTCGAATGTCCATCACAACAATAATAATCAGCCAAAACGACTTCCTCCGATAATACGTCATCACTATATAACCTTGCAATGCAGAAATGTTTTAAATCGTAAGGTCATTTACACTATAACATTTTTTTTTTCTTAAAACTTTACCCGAAGCTGGACAAAAAAAAGCAAAAAATTTTTGTATGTTTTGAAATGTATGGAAACTAATTTTTTTTTAATACAAGAGATTTTAAGTGTCGTTTGCTACTGCTATATTTGCAGTTAAGGAGCAGTAGTAATAGCCTAAAATGTAAAGCCTATTACTAACATAAGCAGCTGGAGGTTTGCAAAATATATAAAAATAAGATAATATATGAGGTAGCATTATTAGTAACAATAAAGTAGACACACTATGGTGTATCATACAATGGTTTTCTTTACTTGCTTTTGTGAAAAGAAATAGTAAGGAATTCAAAAAGCCTTTAACGAGAACGTTGTACTGCGCCTTTATAAGATCAATTCTTGAATGTACCTCTTTTATTTGGAATCCTTTCTATACGGTTCATATAAACAGGTTAAAAAGAGTTTAGCGTAAATTAACAAAATTTGCTCTCTCGCTGAATTTGACGATAATAACCCTCTATTCCTATAGTAATCGATGTAATATTTTAGGAATAAAAACACTTGAGAAAAGAAGATCGATCCAATCTATTTGTTCTTATTTGATTTAATAAATTATAACATAAAATGTCCTAATTTTTTTACACTAGTAAATTTAAAGTTCCTTGTAGAACTTATAGGTATCATAAATATTTTGATATTGGCTTGCATAAAACTAATTATTCACTAAATGAGCCACTTGTTAGATCTCAACTATTGTTTAATAATTAAAGTGAAAATGTTAAATTAGATTTACGTTTTTCTAAAGAAAAGTTTAAAGCCAATTTAATAAATTTTATATAAGCGGGTAGTCTGTAAGAATAATTTGTAAGTCCAAAGACTTTATAATTAAATTCAAATTGAAATTGAAAAGCAGCAATAAATTATCATATGAAGTAGCAACAGGGTTGTCAGATTTTTTTCCACCTTCATTTTCAAATAGTATACCGAAAATCGCCAAAAAAAATTTTTTTTTTATATTTATTGTAAAAAAGAATTCGCCATGATTCAAGTCAAAGGGAAGTTTTATATAAAAAGGTAAACCAGTATTAAAATTTTCTGCATTTAGCCTAATTGTATTACTGTGTTTATATTGTAGTATTTTATTGAAAAATACGCGTGATGCCAGTTTAAGAACCTGATTATCAATGGAAATTGTTTGATAAAATTATTTAATTACGGTGTTAATTCAATTATTTTTGGATACTACCCAGTTTACATTATAATTGTTAACATTTTGAACATTCAACTTCATATGCAATCGAAAACGATTAAGTTTTCAGAATTTTTTTTGCAAAGTAAACTAAAATTGAACAGATTTTCCGAAAAGGGCCATTGATGAATAAGAAAATGATATTACCTCGAAATATTACAACTGTGTGTATATCGAAATAATTGAAGAAATGATAAATTCTGATAAGGACAATGTTTGAAATCTAAGAAAGCTTAAGCTTTGTTCCAAATTTCTATTGCAAAAAGGTTTTAGTATTTTTAAGATTATTATCTGGCAATATTATTTATTTATCATTTGAAATATTCGCATGCATATTGTGATTCCAACATTCCGAACCTCTGCTGCAATAGAGTCATAATTCAACTTAAATTTTCTCGCACTTTTAAATTACATACTTTTCTCTAGAGTTGAGGATATAAGATATTTGTATTAAACGTTTACACAATATGAAGAAACGATATGGCGATTAACTCAACATTATAAGCTAGTAGGCGGCCCTATGTTCCGCTGGGAATTAAAGAATTTAATACATTAGCTGAAGTCATTTTTTCGCGTTATTACTCTATTGCAGCAAAGGCTCAATTTGTTAAAAATTCAAAGAAAAAACTCTAACCTTACGAAATTGTTCATATTAATAAAAAAAAAAAAGAAGCTAAAATGCATTTTAGAAAACGCCAAAATATTCACCAACTTTTTTGAATATCGCCAAACAAAATCTCCATGTCACCAAACATATAATTTCAACGACAAATTGGTTTAAAAATCGCAAAGAACCTTTCACGGAGCTACTTAAGTGTCAGTTCGCTTCCCTCTAGGGACATGAAAATTTTTCATCACTGATGATGATTTTGTTTCTTGACTATTTTATTGTTACTTCAAAAACTACATTTATATTGCTACCTGAACACCACTTTTTAACTACTGTAAAGTAAAATTGTAGAAGTATGAATTACAAATATAAACTACTAGCTTAACCCGGTATGCTACGCTACCCCAACCGTTATAAAATGAAACAAAAAGTATTTATATATAAATACAATTTTTTTTAATTAAATTATTAATTATATATTGCAATGCTTTAGGATACAAATGTTTTTAGTTTTTCCATCTGGAGCATAAACATATAAATCAGTTGGGTTTCCAACACGCGAGCATGCAACATAAAGCTGTCCACGCGAGAAACATGGATTTGCTAAATATAAGCCACAAACTTGTAGAGATTGCCCTTGGGCTTTGTTTATAGTCATCGCAAACGATAACCGAACAGGAAACTGTAATCGTAGGCGTGCCACCGCCCCTTTGTCCAACCACAACTTTACATAGCCTAGGGCTCATTAATTCATAACAACAGCCTGCTGTGAGAATTTGTTGACGATCTTTTCAGTAATTACATATATTCGACATAAAGGGGCGTGGCTCCTCCCACTTTTTTCATGCAACGTATTTCTATTCATAACAATACCATATATACCAAATATCATCATCCTACGCCAAATAGTGGCTAAGATATGAGGATTTTATGTTTTGGGTTGTATGGGCGTGGCACCGCCCCTTTTTCGAACCACATCTATATATAGCTTAAAGTTCAGTAACTCAAGGCAGTCGCCTACTGCGGAAATTTGATGACGATCGGTTCAGTAGTTTATTAGATATGGTGGTTTTTACTTTTTCTATAAAGGGGCGTGGCTCCGCCCTCTTTTTTCATGGAGCTTTTTTCTATTCATACTAACACCATATGTACTAAATATCATCATCGTATGCCAAAAAAAATGCCTAAGATATAACGATTTAAAATTTTGGGTTGTATGGGCGTGGCATCGCCCCTTTGTCCAATCTCAACTTTATATAGCCTAATGTCTCTTCCAGAGTCACAGCCATATTCTGTGAAAATTTCAAGTTGATCGGTCAAGTGATTTGGCCTCCTATAACGCACAAATATATATATATGTATATATATATGTATATATATATATATGTATATATACAAACATACATTCACTTTTATATATATAGATAGATGATTTAGTTCTCAAACAACTGCTCTATTGGTAGATATATGTATAGTTTTATATTTATGTATATAGTTTTTTATACATAGTTTTTTACAGTTTTTTTTTCTATTGCTCCATTTTGAATTAAATTTTTTTAAATAGTAACAATTTTAGCAATGGTAGTAATAATTAAATTAGTAAAAAACCTTTTAATGTTTTTGCTTCAGCTACAGAATATTTCTGAAAACAGTAGTTACAATTATATCAATAAAATTGGTAGCAGTTATTTTTAAATCGAATATTATGGATATTCGAGGAAATAAGAAAAGAAAAATTTTACACATTTGCGGGAGTATAAAAAATCTGAAAATTAAGAAACTCTATGCTAAAGTTTTAATGAAACTTCTTCAACTGTTTGCTGTTAAAGTTTTTTTTTCTTGTGCTGTTCAATTGTCATTGTCAATGTCAATCTAAAAAGAAATAAACATTTTACAAGTTTGTTTTTTTTTTATTTCAATATTTGTACTGGCCACGTGGTTAAAATTGTACTTAAATGTCCTTTTTTTGTTATTTATGATGTTTAATATGCATAATGTTTACAAAAATTTATAGTCCTGTATTTTCGAATATTTAAGAGAACCCTTAAATTTTTATTGCTTTTTTTTGTTGCCTTTTTATTATATTAAATTAAAGATTTGGTTTGTCTTAAACTTGAAGTTCGTTTCTTTCTGACATACATATATGTAGATATTGGCTTATAAATTTAGTGAAAATGTTAAGAAAACTTTTCGAATGTCAAAAAAGTTACAGCTAACGGACATGTGATGCTCATGAAATTTTTTCCAAAGACTAGGAAAATTACTTCATTTACTATGTACAGAGTTTTTATTACATGTTATATTTAATTGAACTTGCTTAAAAAATTTTTATAGTTATAAGGAAATGCTAAAAAACTTAAAGCATCCTATTTCTTGGCAATTTCAAATTATGTGATAAAAACTTTTTACTGTGATGCGAAAAAGATATGATTAAATAGGGCTTCGAAGTTACTTAGTTTTTTTATATCCAAAAGTCCAAGGAAACTTTTGTGAATTGTAGTTTAGTTTTATTGTAATATTTGTATAACATTTATGTGAGTCTTAGGCCCAAATTTACAGTCATTAGTTAATTATTAGTAAACTAAAATTATAACTATTGCTAATCTAGCATTTCATATTTACAGTATATAAACTAAAATTTTTTATCAGAGTAAAACTTGGTATATTTATCAAAATACCAGCCTTCAATTTTGCTAGCCAGTGTTTTTCTTTATAATTATTATTTTTAAAAATGAAAAATACCGAAATTTTATTGAAAATAAAAAAGTAGAAGTGTGACCGCTAAACAAAAAGAATATGCGTAGCAGCGTCTGTGTACAATTTATAATAGTCATGTTCTACAAAAAGAAAAAAAAAAAACAAATGTAAAGTATCATTTTCAACGGAAGAGCTGTTGTCTAACTAGTAGTTAACTAATAACATTTGATAGTTAAACTTATGGTTAACAAGAAACTGGAAATAACATTTCATTGGTTAAATTATTGCTATGAGCCTGTTTACATGAAGGGACATGCCCCTGCGACATGCCCCATGCGACACGAGTTTTATGGTGAGGGCTGTGGTGGAGAGTACGGGGTAATAAGTGTCGCACGTAATGCGAATTGATGCGACAATTATGACATTTCTCTTTTACATCTTTCGTTCTCTTGTATTCTTGCCATGTTATGTATGGCCGGTGCGTTAAAAAAGTCGCTTTGTTGCTGCAACAAAATCCCTTCATGTAAACGCAAGCAGATTTAAGAAGGGACACCAAAAGAAAACGCAGGCAGTGTCGCAGCGACATGCCCCTCCATGTAAACTGGCTCTATGAGCTAACTAATGTATGTAAATTTCGGCGAAAGTAGTTTTTAAGGGTGGGACTAAGATGTATTTCAAACCGATTCCGAAAAATGTTGTATATTTGTGTATGTTTTATAGGCATATGTTGATAAACATAATATACCATAGTGACGTGCATATTATATCAACTTCAATAAAATGTATGTATAAACACATGCAAGCAAACATTTCACAGCCGGCTTATCTATACGCAGAAAAAAACATGGCTGAAGTATGGTTAAAAAATATTATATGGTCCCCGCAATGGCAACAAACAAGCTATTGTTGTTTTGAACATTACTTTTTTCACGATTGCTAATATTTTGTTTGTATTTAATAATACAGTGTTTACCTCCCTTGAAACTTCAAATATGGTTAAATTTAACTATATTATGTTTTAAAAAATAAAAGCTATAACCATACACTGAAACATATTATAGTTACTTTAATCATATTATTGTCACCGGCAACCATATTATGGTTACATGCATCGATCCAAAAGCCATAACAATGTTATGGTTCTCTGCAAACATGTTTTGGGTTATAATAACAATAATATGTTTGAAATTATAATATTTTAAAACATAGTATGTTTAATATTTAATTTAAAATAATATGTTTAAAAGCAACAAAGTCATGTTTTTTTGCTCTCTTCAATAGTTGAATGATTTTCAAATATGTTCACACTTGCTTGGTTTGCTTAAAATTCACATTCATTTTATATTAATTATTGATTAAAATGTATAAATTTACGTGGAAGTATGAAACAGAAAAAAAAGAATTAGTGCTAATGAAGGCCGTCAAAGGCTGGAAAATTACTTGAATAGGGTTGTTTATAAAAGTGGAACGTACAACGTATTTCTGTAAATATTTAAAATTATAAACTGACCCAAATTGAAATTGAAAATATGCCTGAATTAAATAACCATAATATGGTTAACATTGATCATATTATTGTAAGTTCTTATTATAATATGATTAACATTGACCATATTATTGTTAGTTCTGACCATAATGTATTTACTTTTGTCCAAATTCTGAAAAATGTTGACCATATTATGGTTAATTTTGAACATAATATGGTTAGTTTTGACCATTATTATTGTTAATATTGACCAACATATGGTTAATATTGAACAACACATGGCTAATTTTGAACAAATTATGGTTGATTTCGAGAATTTTTTTGTTAATTGTAACCATATTATGGTTATATTTAACCCGCAAACATAAACATTGTTAAAATTCAACCATAGTATTTTGCTCTTAGAATATGGTTACCTCCAACCATGTTTTTCCACGTGTAGGCCAACTGCTAATAATAACACCATGGAAATCACAATAATGTATTAAAGTTTTTTTTTGTGAAAATACTTAATAAACATTAGGAAAATTTAATATCAAAACACATTCAAATATTTTAAAGAAATTCCCAGCATTTTTCTTAAAAGATTAACTCCAAATCCTTTCGTTTATAAAGAGAATGTGGTTTTTTTTTTGATTTAATTAACTACAAGGTGTAAAACTATTTTAACTTATTTAAATTAACTTCAGTTAAACTTTTTGTTATTCAATCAATTAAGTTCCTTTACATATTTTTGCGAAAGTAACTTTAGTTAAGAACAAGTTTAATTTATTAGTTATTTTGTATTTGTTAGTAATTTTATTAGTTTAAATTGTTATTGTATTAGTTATGCATATTTCTGTAAAAATCACTGTACAGAATTTTCTAGTACAAATGTAATGATAGATTTGTTATAAATAATTGTATAATATAATAGTGTTACGATTATTATTAACCCATAAAGAATCCTTTAGTTTATTGATGTAAAATAGCTCAATTTAAATTCAGCTATAGTGTTAATGCATAATGATATTGGCTGTCAAGATAATAAAAGCTCGAATGGTCCAGAAATTTCGAAAATGGTACAGACATTTCGAAAACGTCGAATATTCTAGAGCCGCCTAGATGTCAGCGCTCGAACAGAGTATAAATAGTCGTTATCGATAGTCAGTATAAGTACAAACGTTTAAGTGTGCAGATCACAGAGGCCGCAATTCGTTTCTCAAAGCTAAAAATTAAGATTGTGAAAGTGACTTAGTTCTAAATAAAGTTGTGTGACTTGTTTATAGTATTTTATTAAAGTTGCAATAAAAGAACTCAAGAGGTTTATTGTAAAGGAAATAAACCAATAACGTTATTGAAAAGGCAGTAACGTAACAGCATTTTAAATAATTTCATCATTTAACAAATTTTATATTGTTAATCTTTTTATTTTAATACTTTTGTCATTTCATCTTGTTATTTTGAATTTTTTTTTGCCAAAAGTCTTGCCATCACTTGTTTTGTTTTTTATACTCTCCTAAATTGCTAATAGATACAACATTATCAGTACCAAGATTCAAATTTCAAATAACTATGATAAGCACTTGCACGACGCTTACCGTTCATAAAATTGTAGAACGATTTGGGTTGGTTTTAATTTTTATTCTCATACGGTAGTTGTTATATGCAATGATTCGTTAAATAAACAGATGAGTCGGATATGTTATGTTTTTTTAAAGTTTGTTTTTTCAGACGTAAGTTCAACAAATCATCAAATTTAATTTTCATTAAATTATCTTTAATGAAGAAAAGAATTTACAACCTGAAATGAATTAAAATTTTTTTCCGTTTAAAAATTCCGATAAATAACGATTATTTCATAAAGGGTTAGGTAAGGTAGAACGGCTGGGTCCTCCCACAACCTGCATATATCCTACAAGAAAGAGCCTATTCTCATCGCCTACCATACGCAGACCATATTCCGCCCGAATCGGACTTCCTAAGCATCGGCCACAGCGCAAGCGATGCATTGCAGTCTTCGGTTACTCGTTACTTCGTTACTCAGTCCCGTACAGAGTTTCATTCTTCATTAGGTGTTACCACTACTAGTCGTTCGTCCGTCAATATTCAATTCCACATACATTACCCACTTTAAACTGGTGGTGTCTTAAACCACAGTGCCCCGTAAATAGACCAAAAAGTAGCATAAGTTCCGCCTTCTCAAGCAGAAGTAGCCTACCTGCCTTGCCACGCGACCGTGTCATAAATCTCTTGGACTGTCTTAACACAGAAGTGGACGTCCATGTGTGAAGCAGTTCACGTTCGGACCATGTTTGCATCGTTCTCTAACATAGCGTTTACATTTCACATTACTATTTGACAGTTGACAAGGCAGTCAGAAACTAACTGTCTTCGTGAGGTAGATGTCCAGACGGTAATTAATACAGTTCACTTTTAAAAACATGTCAAACGTGAATGTTGGAGTGCATGTTCCAGCTAAACGGGTTTTATATGAACTATACAAATAAAAAAAACCCAGAAAACATAGATAACACTTTAATAAAACATACAACATCAAAGCAGAATTTAAATACTTTCTGATTTTTTTTTTCTTTTGCGAACAAAACTTCAAATTGCTGTCAGCAAATGTCAAATCACTGTCCAATTTAATGTCTGCGAAAATTGCACACAGTTGAAAAAGTGTGCATGAATAAGTAAAAAAAATTGCATGTAGTGCTGCTGTCTTGCCAGTACTGGCAAATGTAAACGCCATGTTAATGTGATCAAAAGTGACGCCGAAGAATAGTGGGCATGGGTGAAACCGGAGTAGGTATATTTTCCTTAGAATGAGATGGCATTAGACATGGAATAGGAATAGTTGAACCACAAGATGAAGAGAGTGGCATATTGTCTGACCCAGCAGAAGGAATAACAGAGTTTGTTGATGCAGCAGAAGCTGTTTTTCGATAAGGCGAACAGAGAGCTTTTTTTATATAAATTTATATAAAAGCATTTCCAAATCGCTATTAAAATCAATAATGTTATCACGTGTGTGTTTGACTATGCCAAAAACTATATATGTCTTAAAGCAGCATCGAAACACCTTCATCATATCATATCTGCAGTCTTATAGGGCATTTACATTACACTGAAATCTAGGAGCTTTCATTTGAAATCTTCCTCCAAATCTAGTTCGTTTACATTATACTTGTTTGACATTAGCGAGATTTGGTTTTCACAACAAAAACCGCCGACTGAAAGTTTTTTGTGTAACACATACTTACATATAAAGAAATAGGCATTTAAAAATTTGCATTACATTTTCTTTATAATCAACTTCATTTATTTTAACAATATTATTTGTCATTTGCCTTTTTTTACTATTTTACGAAATTTTTAAATTTTTTAACAATTTTAACAAGCAGCTATTATTGTTTTTGTTTTGTTTTTTGTTAAAATGTCATTTTTTTCTTGTGCAGGGAAGTAGTTTTTAGTGCTATATGAGGAAAAACATAGTTGCATCACTAAGTACTACTAGATTTCGAATAGATTTCGTCAAAATCTAGTCACGGAGTAGATTTTGTTTGTACGGGAAATCTAGACAATAACAACTAGATTTGGCTCGAAATCTCGAAAGTACTAGATTTCGTTGTAGTGTAAATTGGCTATTAGGAGCAAGAGCAACACAATTGGCATGTGAGAATGCATCACACAACCAACACATAACCGTTGGATCATCAGGCTTTTTTCTGCATTTCGGTTTACTGCAAAGCATGTTGACTTCAAGGCGACTTCAACATATATATATATTTCAGGCGTTTATAATTTTAAAAGAAGTTTAATTAAATTAACGGCAATAAATATAATAAAATAGCAAAGCTGTAGCTTTCAAACAGGATAAAACTTGGCACTAATAAATATTTAGCAGTTTATCAACTGATTTTTAAAGAGAATAAAGGATTGTATTTTTTTTATAATTGGGAGAAAGTGTAGATTGACATCGTTTTTCTTTTTTTGTTTGATGTTTTGTAGAAGTTTGATTAAAACAGTAAAAATTGATGTGAATGTAGTAAATTTGAGAGTTGCAAAGGTTTTAAATTACGGTGCAAACTTTCGTGAAGATCGGTTCATATTTTACTTAAGCTCCCATACAAAGCCCACTATTAAGATTCACAATCATTGAACACCCATAATATCATTGACTTAACTTATTGTAACTTAATATAAAGAAAAAGTCCCATAAATTCCCAGAAGTCGCCCTTAGTGGTGTATAATGTATGACCGACCTCAATTAATTTTTTGTCCTTAATATTTTCTCGAGACATACTTGCCCCTTATCTTCACTTCTTAGGGGGGCTCCCATACAAATATTGCGTTTTATGAAATTCTTAAATTAATTAAACTTTGTCGTTTTTTGTGAATAAAATCAAAAGTTGCAAACAGATTTTAATCATTTATGGCTTGTGTTGTTTGGAATTTCGTTTTTGTACGTCTGCATTATTAAATTAGAAGCATAGCTGCATTTTCCAATTTTTTTATGAATTTTTAAAAAACAAAAATTTCGAAATTTAGTTAAAAAAATTATTTTTTTTTTCCAAAAAAAAATTATGTTTCTAAAACGACTGCGGATATTAGAAAGAAGTTTTACTTTTCTTAAAATTTTATTGCGGAATTTCGGTTTTTTAAGTTTTTTTCAATTAGCTAAAGAGTTTTTGAGTTACGCGAACATATGTTGTGCAACCTCCTCCATTTTCGAAATAACGGTATATCTCGAAAACCAGAGCCAATCTTAAAAAACCGCGGGCACCACTGGATTCAGCGTACCCAAATTATGTTAAAACGCTATGTGCCCGGTTTGTCTGTTTTTTCAACTAGCATAGTTTAATTTATGGATCTCATAGAAAGCCCACTCCTGAAGTATTCTAATGGTCGGTGGAGGGTATCCAAGATTCGGCACTAATCACCACTAAGACTGCCACATCAGCTTTAAATAAAAGGCATCATCAATCACCATAATTTTAAATTTATTTTATAAATAAAGTCATCAGTATTTTGCGTTTTCTTTTAAAATATTGACGAGCGTTAAATGTTCATTTCTTTTGGTCCATGTAATATTATATACTTGGCATTAGTACTCACACACACATACAGATATTTCTTATGCCATCAAACATTGAAAAAAAAAACTAATCAAGTAAAGCAAATATTTGTTCTAGTAGACATAAATATAAATAGACAAAAGAACATCAAAAACAGCAACAACAAAAAGAAACAAGATAATGAAACAAGCATTAAACAATTGTGATGAAAATATAAATACTCCAATAACAAATATAAATATTTTATTTATTTGCCTACTACATTTAACAAATGTAATTCTTTCAATTGCCTAACAGCAGACATTTTCTAATGACAGGTTTTTATGAGCATTCATGTATGTATGATTGTGTGTATGTATGTATGTGTGTGTTGGCAACAATTTACCACTCAACCAAACATAATTGCTAGTATAATTGCCATCATTACTAAGTTTAAGTTGTAATGTTACATTCATTATGAGATATTATTTACCCTCTGCTGAAAATGGCAGCTGTAATGACAACCACTGCTTCAGTTCCTTAACCAGAAAAAATAAAAAAAAACAAGTTAAATAAATTTAGTTAAATGTTTTCTAAAAGATTTAAATAAAGTAGAAGAATTTATTGCTTCTTAAGAAAACAGTCAAACTTGTTAAATTTGTATGAGTTGTTAAAGAAAAGTTTTTTGTAAAGCTGGCGACAGTAGTAAAAGAAATTTAAAAAGATGACAAATATTGAATATACAATACAACGGCAGTTCTAATTGAATTGATTGAGAATATTGGTGGTTTTGTACTCAATGGGAGAACTTGTGGTTATATGAAGTGTGAACTTAGTTTCTGTGGTAGTAAACCCTACTCAGATCACATGCCTTTTAGCGGAAGAAACACAAATAAAAGCTTTTTTATGGGAAAAGCCGGACTTAATTCCTAACATTGAAGTGGAGAAACATAAGAAATAGATTCTCTTGATGGAATTACGTATTTATGTAAATAAGCCCATAAGCAATAATATATTTATTTGAGTATTGAAACGCAAGGCCATTTAACAACTTAAAAGCATAAGCAATGAAATATCCATCAGCACCACCAACTTGTGTTGCCAGCGAGCAACTGTTTGGTGCAGCTGAGCAGCTTTATTCCAATCTCAGAAATACCCTTATTGGTATCGAGGCAAAAAATTACTGTTCTGTAATCGAAACATACAACTTTTGAATTTTAAATATTAATCGATATGTAGCATCTACCCAGTAAAAAATGTGCTCCAAAAGGAGCAGGTTTTATGTATGAATCCATACCTCAAATCGCATCAAACCTGCTGATGGGATGCCTGAATTTTGTATGGAGTGTTCCCGGTTTGGAGGGCTTTTTTCTGCTGACAATAAGCGCTTCTTCGAACATAATACAAAAACGCAAATAAAGCACTCCTAAAGGGCTTTTTTAAGGGATAACTATATTAACATATTCATTAATGTTTTGATTTTACTGGTTTAAATGCCTTTTTTAAGCGTTTTCGTAAACCATAACATATGGTTTTTCGCTTTAAAACCTTCTTTGTTGTCAGCACTAAAATAGCAGCTTTTTTGTATGTTTTATTCGTTATCATTTACTGCTGTATAAGAGCTCTCTTATTGAAGCGCTCGATTATGCGCTTTTTCTCTTAAGTGCTTCAAAAAACACAAATTTTTTTTACTGGGTATCGCTCCTTTGCAACGAAGTCATACATTAAAAAAAACAACTTGGAAAATGCGATTGAAGTTTCCAAAATGTACCTCTAAGTACTGATTTAAAAATATATTTTGCTACAACTTCGGTTCAGTTTGATTTTTGTTCAAATATAGAGAAGGCTTGAAGTAGCACTTTTCTAAAGAAGCCTAAACTTTTTGATTTTTTGAGATATGAATACGTTGCAATAAAGGAGCGATATGTACAATAATATATCTGCTTTTTAATAAATATTTAAATATTTTTTGCATGAAATTTGTATTTCTGTTAAAAAAATTAATTGATCTCAAAAATTTCAAAGTTTTTTCTTCTTGTGAATTTGGATAAGTAAAGTTCGGCTTCGGTTCGGCCGAATTCAGCCAATTTGCCTAACCGCGGAATCGGCTACGGCATCGGCCTAAAAACGTGAATTCGGTCGGCCACTAATATCTACAATTTCAATTCCACAGAGAAGTTATCTTTTTGTCACGTTACGCCATCAAGCAATTAAGATTGTATTGTAGACCCATTTTGTTGAAATGTTTCCTCTCTTTCACTCGATATAAAACTTATTTGTTGCACTTTGCACCAAAATACAAAATAAGTAATTAAAAAAGATATATTTCTTTGAGAAACAATTCCAAATGCAGATAACAGATATTTTTCTTAAATTGCATTGAGAATATATCCAAAATTTGAGTTATTTATGTCGCATTTCCCAGTATTGTTTTTGAAATTTGTGAACATTTCTATTAAGAGGAGAAATATGGGTTGATGACTTTAAAGGATCCCATGGTTGATCCAAAAGTTTAGCGATTAATAACCCGAATTAATCGTATTCTTCTCCCCAGAGATCATAGCGCTTAACATTTAAAATTTATTGTTACATTTTAATTGTTTTTTGCTTTTTTTATGTAAAAATTGTAATTAGTCATTAAGTCGTTAATAAAATAATGGATCTTCGTTTTACATATTCTCAGTTCTATACTACAAAATAAGACTCTTAGGGCTAATAAATCAGAGCAAGTTAAACTATCTTTTGGGTTTAAACCAACAAATCTAAAAATCAGTAAACATTTAAACCATCTTTAAACGCATAAAATTGGGTGTTTAAACTACCAATACAGACAGACCATATGAACTTGACCACATTTATCGCAGTGCTGCCACATTTTATTTTTTAAGCTTCATATAATACATGGGACACTGATTTACAGCTATTGAGTTTAAATGACATATAAATTTAAGTTTAGTTCTACTTAACCAGCGCTTAAACATTTAAAGCTTTATTAGCCATCAGTCTTGTGTATGGAGCAATTCAATTTAATAAATAAATAACTAAACAAAGAAGTTATTATTTTTCCCTTTTCACTTATTCATCAATCCCACTGTGTCCTATAAATAAAAAAATGCTTACCCGCACGTACATTTAGTTATATCCGTGTGCGTGAAGTTATGCATGAGGAAGTGCGTGAGGGTACATGTTTGACTAACCGTTAAACAGGAAGAAGTCATGTTGTGTATTTGTTGATTATCTGTATATGTGTGTGCCAGACTGTGTTTGCCTTTTTCACAACACCGGAACTTGCTTGTATCTCGTTCTGTTTTTGGGTTTTTGTTTTACAACAATGAGCCAGTTTTTTTATTCATGAGTTTGGAGTTGAACGAAAACGGAATTTTATAAAACGAAATAGAACATGAATTTATTTCCACAAGAAACCACAATAAAAAGTTGTGAGAGTGATTTAAACAAAAACTTTTTTAAAAAATTTAAAAAAGAAAAAATTGTTAAGATAAATATTTTTTAGTGAAAATTATCCCAGAATGTAATCCAGTTAGATAAGGTAAATTAAATGGAACAAGTAAAATGGTTACCTTTAGATTAGAAATTGTATGAAAAATTCCATTATTTAGAGTTTGTTATTGTTATTTTAGAGAGAGATCAGAGGTATAAATTGTCTCAAATATTTTCTTATATATTTAAAATATCAGTAAAACAAGATCCCTTAAACTGCTACTTAACTTAACCTCCATACAAAAATAAATCTGTATATACGTTCATTTCGTTTCTATAGGGAGCCTGAGACCTCGTAAGTAAGCAGATGTATATGGGCAAAAAAGAAAATAGGTTTAGGTTCTATTTGCAATAACCTTATAAGAAATATTGGGAGTACGAGGGCGAATCAATAAATCCGTGACTTTTTGAATCCAACACAGTTTTTTTTACAAAAAAAAAAATATTTTTCAACATAATCTCCTTTTAGCTCATTACACTTAGTCCAACGTTTCTCCAATTTGTGTATCCCTTCCAATAAATAGGATTTTTCGAGGTCCATAAAATAGGCATTTGTTTGACCAATAATTTCATCGTTGGAGCTAAATCTCTTTCCACCGATCCATTTCTTTACCCTACGGCCGCACGTGCAATTTGTGATGTCTTAACACAAGCAATAACGCCGGCAGAAAAACTTCGTCAAATTGCCAATGTGTTTTAGGTGGAGAACACGTAAATATCTTACAACATAAGTTTAAAAACAAGCTAAAGACAGGTTGTGTGTTATATTCATAGCGAAGAAAAAGTTTAGCGCTTAAACATAGTATAAATCGCTAAAAATAAAATATTAAATATAAACGTGCTTTAAAATGAATTTATTTTCGGAAAACTTATTTTGTACTTTATTTTGCGCTTTAATTTTAATTATTTATCAGCCATTTGCGTACTTTTGACAAGTTGTATAAAAAAGTTAATAAAAAACAACAAAAAATGCTGTCTTGCAAACTTAAACGTCAAGTTATGTTATAAAATAGCTTTCAAGACAGATTGCTTAACAACGCTGTTAAAACACAAACAAAACACTAACATGAGGAGGCTATACCTAACACTAACATGATGTTAGTGTTAATGTTAACCATTTGATGTCAGTTGTAGCCTGGGTGTTAGGTTCGGAAATAGTCACTGGGGGCTTAGTCTGGAGAATATGGCGGATGAGGTACCAATTCGTAGCCCAATTCATATAATTTTGCCATTGAGACTGCATACGCGTGTACCCGTGCATTATCTTGATGAAAAAGAACCACTTTTTTACCATTGAAATCGATGGTGCAGAGTCCCCATAGTATTTATCAAGCTTTTCCTTGGTTTTATTGAGGGTTTTTTTTCGCAAAAAATAATGTTTAATGAGCACTCGAAATTCACTTTTTTCCATTTTTAAAAAAATCTACGAGGTTGTATGTTTTGAACAGCTGTTAAACGCAAAGTAAATGACGAAACTTGCTCAAAACTTGACAGTAGTCTAATAACAGGAGGTACTTAATGGGAGCAGAGTTGCATTTCATATAACTACGAGGGAAGTTCAAAAAGTCAGGGACTTATTGATCCGCCCTCGTAGTAAGATCAGGATACATTGGAAGCCAAGAGAACATAGAATGCCACAATATTAGCTAACTGGGGAATATTTGCTGCAATTCTGTTAAAACAGCCCTGGCTGTACGACAAGTTGCAATATCTTTTCGTGATATAGTAGCTTTCGTAAAGGTCATTGTCGCCAATTTGTATCTAAATACTAACTAATAAGGAAGTTATGGCAGTAAAAATTTCGAGAGTAGTATTTTAGTATTTGTATGGACCGATTCCAATAAAATTTGGTAAGATGATTTTGATTGGAATAAAATAAGTTTGGAGCAAGTTTTATCTAAATACCAACATAATAAGATTGTTTATGGGCACGAATACCCTATTCCGGAAAGAAGCCTGTATGGGGGCTTTGTAAAATTGTGAACCGATGCGCATCATTTCCAATAGGTTTGGTCCTTGTGCCAATTAGAACCTATGTACAAAATTTCATCGAGTCATCTCCAAAATAGCGACCTGTACTTTGCGCGCAAGGTTTACATGCACAACCAGCGTGCCTACCAGCCAGTCGGACGGACATCGCTTGATCAGAATCACTTTCTGATATACAAAGGTTAAAAACCAATATTTAAAGGTGCTACAAACATCAGCATAAATGCATAATAACCTCTCCACTATTGGGGTGTGGGTATAAATACAGTTCACCATGTTCTCGTCCTCAGTCACCATTTTATTGATTTTGTGGCAAATTCCAAGTGAATTGGAGAGTCTGCAGCATTAAGTTTGCTTGTTTTTGAAATTTTATAAGGAAACAAATATAAAATTATTATATCGTCACTGTCAGCTGACACATCCCCTCCCAAACTCCCTCAGGGCTATGTAGAGAAACATTAAAAGGATATTCCGCATACTGTTATTACACCTTCTGGGAAAACAGGTGCAGACAATACCTAGAATTTGGCTGAATTCAAAACTTACAGAACTCTTGAGATAGAGGCTGACCAGAGATCCCATCTGGTACCATGGGAGTCAGTAGGCACTGGTGGCACGTGGTGGTTGTGGTTTGTACACAAAGTGTCGGGTATGTGGAACTTAAAATATCCTGCTTGAGGGCTGTCTTTCAATATTTAAGGGAAGTATTGGTGTGCGAGAAGATCTCTGAAGGTTCTGTTGCCATTTTATAAATGTTAGTGACTATTCTAATGCAGCGAAGGTGTTTTCGTTGTTTCACACTCATGGGCGGTGGATAAACGCATTGTTTGTCACCAAGTGGTTAAGACCACCCTGATATAAGCCCAACACGGCAAGTGGTCATGTTAACCATTTTTACTCACGTCTGCTAATACTTATTTGTGTTCTTGAGAAAACTGTTGCATCAACTTGTCTGACAGCAGCTTACAGCAGTTTTCTGCATCCGAACTAAGGGATCATAACGATAAGGCCGCCTTGTTTCTTTATTTATATCGTAAAATTGTTTACAATTACTTAAGATCGTGTTTAAATAGGTGCGCCAATAAAAGTTCACCAGCACTCTCCTTAAATGGACTTCAATGTATTTACTATCCAAATTTCAATATCTTCACTTGAATCGTCATTAAACTCAAAGACTATTCTTCAAAAAAAAAAAAAAAAAACTGACTGAATATATAAAAAGAAAGTTAAAACTTTTTTTGCTAGCAGCATTCATTAGCCAACTTGTATGTACAAAAGTTTATATGTACTTTTTGGGGTCTTATATCGATACTTTGAAATTACAAATGGAACTACAAACTTGAAAATACTCTTTTTACCTGGGGTAAAAGGGAAATATGTTTGAACTTTTTAACAAAAGTTCTTATTACTAACTGAACAAGATTTTCAAAATAGCAAATTGTAAAGCTTTTATATCACGTTTGTTTAAATTGTTGGCAAAATGTTGTTAAGATTATTGTTCTTTTTTCTAGGAAATGTTTTTCGTTATTTTTTGTTTCTGTTGTATTTTGTTGCCAAGTTCCACTTGTCCTTTATATTTTATTTGGGCTTAGACATTTCCTTTTATTTTCCCTTTATTCTACTTTTTCAGTAATTTATTATCTATGGCTTTACAGTTATTTTGTTCTTTTTTCACATCCTGGTATTTTCTTCTTTCTTTTAGAAATTTTAATTAACAAATTAATTTGAACGTGAGTTTTATTTTTTTTACAATTGAACTTATCAGTCATTTTCTGTTAAACTCGCAACAACAAATATATATTAAAAAAAAGGAAAATATCTTGCTCTTTTTTTTCCTTCGAAAAACAATTTATAAAATTTTCTGTGGTTATTGCAGCTTTCCTGTTTATTCATGTTTATGGTTAATTTTCTTAAAAAAGAAAAACTTTTCATGAATTCGTCTTTTTTCCAGTGGGTTCGTTTAATTTTAATTGAATTCCTTAAATTTTCCGTCATCCTTTTACATTTTTATAGACAACTTAGTTTCTAGAACTTAATTGGGTCTGATACAATCAGAGGGGTTGTTAATCAAGTCATTGCTATCGGTGTGTAAGAAATTTGAGATGCAAGGGCAGTTAGAAAAGAATGAAAAAATTATTTCAATTTTTTTCTCCAGTTTAGAAGGAAAATAATTAATTAATGGGCTTACTAAGTTTTTTTTATACATTTTATTTAATAAAAGTTTAAAATGTACCTGACCGTGAAAATGAATTGGATTGGAAAAAATTCGCTTAGAAAATTTATGTAATGATGTGACATACATTTTCAAAAGCGCGTGTTTAAATAAAAAGATTGAAATTTTAGAAACTTTAATACACATTTGTTTTAATAAATATAGTCTTACCCCCATATACATAAAAAATATGTTTGATTAATAAAAGAAATGCGCATAAAAACTAGCTTTCCCACAACAATAAATTTCAGTGTTTTTTTTTTATCATAAATTGGGATTATTAGCACATCATTAAAAAATAATTTTTGATAATAAATTTGCATGTGCCCGGCAAATAAAAAACTGAAATGGCAAGCTGCTTTATTAAGCAACTTGTTTTTTTTTTTTTTTAATTTTGTTTTTTTCTTTCTATCCTCTTACAACTACAATTCGTGTTGGAAAAAAGCAAGCCAATTGTAGGTGAATGTAAGTCCCCGTTTAGACAGGCAAAGTATACTTTGACAAAGTCTGTTGAATTCTCTTTTAAACGTTGTTTGGTGCTCAGACACACAAAGTTTAATTTGACAAATTTTTGTTTTCTCTTGTTTGAATATAATATATAAACAGCGTTGCCAGAATGATGATTTTATCATATTTTGGATTATTTTTTTAAACAAAAATATGATTAAAGATTTTTTTCTCAAATGATGATTTTTTATTTTTAAACATTCTGATTTTTACTTTAATTTTGCTCATACAAAATACACGATTATTTAAACAGTCAATTTTTAAAACAATGAAGTTTTGCATCAGCTTGATGTGTATTGGTGCTGCACACTTTTGTACCCAGTATCTAGAATACACAAAATTGCATTATTATTTCTGGACATAAAAAATATTAAAAAAGGCATATTATAACCTATTTCCAATGTGTTAAGAATTCCTTCTTTCGAACAACTACATTTAAAACAAAAACAAATTCTAAAAACTTTGTTTTGGTTTTAAATGTATTTGTACGAAATAAATAATTCTTTCGCATTATTTATATTTGTGAAAAAAAGGTATTTTTAACGAATTATGTTTTTATGTATTTCAATTTAAATAATAAGAAGTATATTTTTAAAAAAAATTAATAATTCTTACTATTTTTTTTAAAAAATTTGAATTAAAAAAAAAAAATTTAAGATTTTCCTCTTCAAAATATGATTCCTTTCGCCATATGACAATTTTCATTCCAAAGATTCTGGTAACGCTGTATATAAATATAAAGTTGCAGCCAAGTATAATCTACGAACGAAAAACAAAACGAATTTGTGAGTACAGCAAAGTATGTACTCCCCCGCTACTCTCTTTTCCCTTCTCTTCTATAAACTCAAGACTTTGCAAAGTAAACTTTGCTTGTCTGAAAGGGGTCTAAGAAAGAAAAAGTTCACTGTTTATTGTTGTGTCTTTGTTGAAGCTTTGATATTGTTACAAGTATGTGTTTAAAATTCTTATTCACTTTATGGTCTTACTTGTATAATATTTTTAGCTTTTCTAAAGTATTTGGAAAAAGTTTCCTGACGAGCTGGCCTAAGCAACCAGCGAAACGCGCATAGAAACTAGCTTTCCCACAACAATAAATGTCAGTGTTTTTTTTATCATAAATTGGGATTATTAGCACATCATTAATAAATGAATTAATTAAAAGAAAATTCGTTTCATAAACCTGCTATAGACATAAAATATTTTTTATCAATAGGGGGGTTAAATTATAAAACAAAAGCCATAAGATTTAAAATTTATACGAATTTATCAGGCTTCCTTAACTTTCAAATACGCATGATTGGAGTTATCTCAAATTTTATATTAATAAATAATTTGAGTATGCATTTCTAAATTTTTGGCAACATATGGACTCTGACCAAAAAAAGGAATCGTCTTATTCAAATAAAAGCAAATCAAGCAAATATTCTTCATTATCAGCAGTGCTACAACCAAGCTGTTCTGAATTTATAAAAACAAATGGAAAGGAAAGTAAGAAAAACTTCAGGTCTATGAGAACTATTAATTTTCTAGACGCTTTTCCGAAAAGGACAATTTTATAAATATGGAACAACTCGTGAGCCTACGAATACTTTAAATCGAGTCATAAGTTTTCTTTGAGATCCTTTTAAATTCTTTAGTCTTACATATCCCCGTTTCCACATCTTTTGAGTCGTTGTCCTACGTTTCGTACAACAGATACTTCGTTCCAAACTATAATCTTGACAAAGTTGAATACAATAAATTGTTTTACTCTTCGACGAAAGCAAAGGAAAATCTAATAAGGTTTTCCTAAATTCTTTAAAACAAATGAACAGGGTGATGTTTGGACTTTGGGGCAGGTGAAACATATTTTTTTTGTGTGGTACCATATTCTCAACTATTTTGTTTGTTTACTCTCTTCCTCTTACTCTAAAGAACTCCTTTCTACCCTGTGAGTAGAAGTACGGCTCTCCTGGCGTTTAATTCTCGGAGGAAATGAGTTCATCTTATACTTCAAGCTTGTCTAAGACTTCAAACTGACATATATTCAAAAGATCACAGATAAGCAGAAGCAGAAATAGTCTAGGACTTTACAGGTAGTTGGTTGAGTGTAACATGGGGCCTGTGGCACCTGGTATGTATCTTAAAACTATTTGAAACATTTTTTTTATTCACTTGTCTTACGTACATTCTGAGGATCTTTAAAACAAATTCGTTATGATAATCGAATAATCACCTACTAAATTGTTTGTGTTTTTTTAATATTATCTTCAAATAATTTATTAAATATGGCGGTGTTTTAAACTTTTTTCATTATTACACATTTTCTCTTTAAAATAATAAAATTTCGTTTTAAATGACAAATTTTCTGCAACAATTTCTTCTACACCTTCACCTTCGCATTTGAATATATAAAAGTTGCAAAAAATATTTCTTTACAAGAATTCTTCTTTTTTTCACTTTTTTCATTTTGCCTTTTTTTCTTGCTCTAAAGTTTTTCCAAGGTCTTTACTTGTATTCATATTTTATCATTTTGCAAAAGGCACTTGGGACTAATAATGTTTAGAAACAAATTAAAAGTTTAATAAATTATTTAATTAAAATATAAAGAAAATATATTATTTAATTTGCACCTTTTTTAAAATTTTTCTTTTTAAGTCAGTTCTTACGAATAATCGTAGGAACACAATTGCACGGCATGAACGGACGACGTATGTGCGTTTTTAAATTAGAACTTCAAATATTTTGTACAGGCACAAGTTTTAAAAGCGTATCTATATGGCATATATGATATAATTCTATTTGAAATATGATATATTTCTATTTGATATGCCACACAGTGGTGCGGTAGGCCGATCTAGCTGAAAAATGTCATAACTTCTTTTGAAGCAGCTATAGATGTGCGTTTTGGAGGAAGTGGTCGAGGCCTATTAAACAAACAAAAAATATTTTGCATTATGAAATTTTAACAGATTTATACAGTTAGAGATTTCCTGAGCCCACTTCTACAATTTCATGAGTGATGGCCGTATGTGCGCTTGAATTAAATCGGAAAACATGAACTTTTTCAATATCTCTGATTAAATTTCATTCAGATTTAGCAAGAAAACGCTTGTATTGCACTCAGGAGATCTTTTACCCCTAAAAAGGTGCACTACTATAAAGCCATATCGTCGGTTGATAATTTAAATGTCGTATGTGGATTTTTTGCGGTTTTGAGTTAAGATCGATTCCTCAGGTTTTCCGACCTGATCTTTCATTTGGCGTAATCAGTTTTTCGATACCTCATACGGTTTTCGAGATATGGAGTGTTGAGTTTGTTGTGGTATTTGCTGAAGCAATTTTCAAATTAAATGTGTTCAAACTCAATTTACTCAAAACTATCGGAATCCACATACGACAATTAAATTATCAACCGACGGTATGTTATAAAGTCATATAGAATAAGAAACAAACAATAAGGCTTTATTACCAAAAACTCAAGTGCAGATACACCATTATCGTTTTGCAACCGAAGTGCAAATCACGCCATAATATTGTAATTGTTATGGTAACATATTTCCAAAGAAATGAGTTGCAGGATGCTTAAGTTAGCGAAGCCTGTGTTTGTTCTACCATAGAGGAGAAAGCCCTTATGCCTGGCCGAAGGTCGGCTATGCAGGGATGCTTAAGTAAGCGAAGCCAGTATTTGTTATACCGCAGAGGAGAAAATTTTTGCACCTGGCCAAAGGCCGGCTATGCATGGAAGCTTTAGTTAGCGAAGCCAAGGAATTTAAAATCCCGAATATCAAAATCATGATTTAAATATCCCGAATAATTGTAGTTTTGGTTTTAAAAATCGCATGGCTGTAGTATACCAAACATCGTCTTTGCTAAAATAAGCTTCAAAATTAGAGATTATATATAGGCATTTTTAAATTAAGGATTTTAAAATTCGGGATTATCAAGTTGGGGATCCTAAGATTTAGAATTCTGAGATTCGGGATTTTGACATTTCGAGTCCCTGCATCCCGTCAATATGCCATACCTTTAGTATTTCAGAAGGTGTAAAAGCGTTTGCGTTTTCTTTGCTTTCCATTACAATAATCCACACAATATAAAGCTCTTTCTGAGTGCTATAGAGCATATTAGCAGCAAATATTTTTTTCTTTCTAAAGAAGACATGGAACAGATACAAAGATCTATTTACTACACCAAACTTTTATCTTCTATGACCTATTTGTTAAACACCAAACATCGAAATTCAACAAGCCGCAAAGCAATACGTAATTTTTCGCTCATTTTGCTTAAAAAACTGCATGAACTTGGATATGGTAACAAGATTTTTACTTAGCAATAGATGCATCAAACTGTCATACAGAGAAAAAATACTCAGTAGTTTTTTTTATCAATTAAAAAATTGCTAAGAAAGTATTTCAATTTAATAAATGTGATAATTGCATCAATTATTTTTTTAGTTGAAAAAAAAATTAAAAATATAACTTTGACTTAATTAACATTTTAGTTGTTTTGAAATAAATTTTTAATTAAAATATTAATTAAAGAACAAAGAATCTTAATTGAATTTTTTCGTTTAAAATAAAATAATTTAAACTTGTAAAATTGTTGTTGGGAATTGTCAATATTTAATTAAACACATTGTTTGAAATGGTAAAGCTTTTTGATCATTTTTTTTTATTAAAATTAAAAATATAATTTATTGAAAAAAAAATATTCACAATTTTAAAATTTTTAGTAATCAATATAATCATTTTGGTAAAAGGTGCTAAATCAACAAATTGTTTGATTGATATTATGAAGTTGGTATGAATTTGGTGATTAGAGACTATTTTTAATTTTTTCTTTGTAAGTCACCACATTAAAGAGTTCAACGCAAATATGAACTAACAAAAAACCAATTTGTCAAGATATGCGAAAAAGGACGTTTTGTTCTGCGATTCTTCAAATATAACACAATAGTTGATTGTAACGTAATTCGTATCTATAGTTTATTTTGACTTAGATCTTATTATATTGCATACGTCAGTTGCGATCGTATTATCATTATTTTTGAGTTTTCAAATTAATTATTTAAAAACAAAAAAAATAAATAACAAATTGAATAAATTTGATATTTTCTAATAATATTTTTAACAGGAATCAAAATAGCATGCTTTCGACGTAATTGTAGTTGACTGGAGAGTGTTTTAAAAAAATTAACGGCGTTACGTTCTAACGTTTTCAGAAAAAGAAAAAAAAAACCGTAGCTCCAATTAAAGCCACACTCATAGGGTGTATAGAGTGTTATGCTGGCTGTATTTTTATTTATTTTGCTGTATTTTTTGGAATAACTGAGTGCATACAAAAAATGTATCATCTGGGCTGATGCGCATACCAGTTTAGAGTATCCTGGTTTTTTTAAATTCAAATATATGTGTAGCAACAAATTTAATTTGCTTAAAAATCACAAAAACTGCATTTTATTTGGTTATATAATTCAATAAATATTACTCAATACAAATGAATAAAAAGAAGAGCCTCTACTGAGAAATTTACAAAGTCTTTGAAACTACGAACAGTACAAGTTTAGAATATATTTTTTTTAATGGAATTAAATACAATACTTATATATATGTATGTGTATGTTATCTTACTAGGGTTTCTTTTTAAGTAAACTTTCTCGAGAATTCCAAAGAAAATATTTTTGAAAATTGCAGGGAATTTGAAAAAGTAAAATTTTGCGAAAATCTCTGTTTTGCCTTTGACTGCAGCTTAATGGGTCGATTACGGATGGCAACACAACTTAAGTTGATTTGTCGGCAGTGAAATCAGGCAACTCCACTCATGTTAAAATATAAAAAAAATATTTCTTATGTCTTATGAATTAGAGTCGTTTTTGTTAAATCTATAGGAAAGGTTTTTGATTTTATTCTTTTTTTTTTTTTTGAATAACTATGTTTTTTCCATACCTAAAATTTTGTTCCTAAAAAAGTGACATTTTAACAATTTTGCAATAAAATGTTTGTAATGTTAATTTGTGTTTTTGTTTTTAAATTTACTACCAATTTTCTATATGTAATTATTCAGATTATATATCATTAAAACAATGTTTTAAGAGAATCTGTCTTAAAAGTACTTCGCTAAAAGTGACCTAACGTCGGCAATTATGTACTGAAAAAAGGGTCAGTTACTTAAGGTTAAAGACTTTCACGGAAATGTAAAAATTCTGAAACCCTAAAGCAGAAAATCCAATGCATACTTATGCATATACATATGTTGAAGCAAACAGAAAATATATTTTAATGTACATATTTATGACTATGCAACATATGTAAGTTAGTTATATGCTTGTTAATCGAGTACAAGTACACAACCACATTGATGATCATGTACACATGAGTCCATGTATAGTACGTGTGAGTTCACAAACATGACAAAGCATGGACATTTGATTGTAAACTAACGTATACATAAGGAAATAAATGTTCTTTCTTTTTTTACTTTGTAGAACTAATCTTTCTTTTTTGTAGTTTTTGACAACTACTGTTTCGAAACAGTTGCTACTGTGAATATTGTGCAGAAGGATGCTTTTAAAGAATATACACTTCATAGGAGAATTAATCTAATATCTATATTTGAAATGAACTTAAAATAGATTACAAAGTATAAAAATTCTATGGATTTCCATTTTTGGCATTTTAAAAATAAATATGCTGAAAACAAAATGTTAGCAAAAATGTTTTAAAATTTAAATGAAATTTGATTTAAATAAAAGTTAAAAATTTGTTATTAACATGCGTATGTATACATACGTATGTAAGTAACTCTCTATATAGAGTTGTGATACTTTCGGCAATAAAATATAAACGTTTTATACTTTTTGACTAGAAATGTCTTCATTTCAATTTCGATTCATTAAAAAGGATATATCGTTGCTAATACCTTGGCCCTATTTCAACGTATGATTGTGGAAATACAGTGCTAGAAAGAGAGATCCAAGATAAATTTTAAAAATTTCATATACTTAATTTTGATAGGCAAGGATACAGGAGGGAGAATGGGGGTTAATTGTAATATTTAATATTTACTTAACGTTACTCTACATATTATTTAAGCTGAATGTTATTACTGAGTTTAAGATACATATATAACAAATTTAAATAAACTCCTTATTACAAAAATTTTTTCAAATGTTTAAACAAGTTTCTTAAAATGAGAGCCTCCCCCCCTTACAAACGGTGTAGCTGGACCAGCACCTGATTTTTACAGCTCTATTCCAAAGCCGACTGAGCATGTTTTAAATTTTTTAACGTTTTTGAATTGAGTACTACTCAACTTAAATTCGGAATTTTGCATTGCCCGCAAACTTCAAGAGATTCTCCTGCAAAATTTACTTTTTCGACTTGGCATGTTTTGCAATTGGGCGTTGATTTGGACTTGTATTAGCACTTTAGTCTACTCTTGCATTTATTGACGTTTATGAAATTTTAATTAGGGATGTACCGGTACGCCTTTTTGTCGATATGATACTTAACATAGAATATCGCCGCTATCGATACCAGTACGCATATTGAATTTGAATTCAAGTAAAAATTAACAAAACTCAAGTAGAGTAATTCTTTTCATGTTGTGAAAGTTTTTTCTTCATAAAAAATAATTTAATAAAAATTAACTGTCTGGCCTACAACATCGATTGAAAAAAAAATTGTTTTTTATTATTGTTTTTAATATAAAAATGTGAAAGAAATGTTCTTGTCGACAATGTGGACTTGGCAGTAAATTTAATGAACTTAAGCCTGATAAAAAAAAAAAATAAAAATTTGGATTAAAAATTATAAACAGTTCAATAAAATAACCACAATAATAATTATTATCAGTTTTTTATTACACAAAATTAAAGTGTAAGAGATTATTAACATTTAATTAGATTAAAAAAAATGTTTATTTATATTCATGATAAAATTATCAAAAAATAAAAAACAATTTTTACAAAATTATTAAAATTTACATTAACCCTTTCAGGGTCAAAAATAATTTGTGGCGAGATAAAAATCTGAAAATTTGTATTTGCGAGATAAAAATCTGAAAATTTGTATTTGCGAGATAAAAATCTGAAAATTTGTATTTTAGGTAATGTGATGGCGCTGAAACCAGGCAAAATAGTTTTCGCCTCATGCAGCTCCCCTGGTTTTTAGGGAATGCCGAATATATTAAAAATTGACCTGCAAATGTCCACAAAAGAACCTACAATTTATTTTTGCAATATTTTTTTTCAAGAAAATTCTTATTTACGCATGTATCAATGCTTAACATTTTTTTTTAATATCGCCTGATCCCCGAAATTATTATTTTTTTTTCCTAAATATAACCTTTTAACAAATTTCCTGACTTGGGCAAGACAATGCACTCAATCATAAGAAAAGAAAGTCAATGTCTACTATAATAACAATTTAAAATATCAAAAGTGTCCCTCTTTAAGATAAAACAAAAAAAATATAATTAACTGTACATTTTTATACAGTAAAAGGGCGTAGAAAGAGAGTCAACGCAATGTCGAATATATTCTACAAAAACACTGAAAGGGTTAATAAGAATTTTGTATAAAAAAAAAACAAACTATTCTCAACTTTTGCGAAGGTAGACGATGTTTCAAGTCGGTTTAAGCCCGACCTGCAGTGGAAAAAAGTCTCGCAGATGCTTCAGAACTCATTTGAAAACTTAAGAATTTCTGCTCCATTTTCTTCAAGTGTGGGTATAACATGTCATTGCGGCCGTTAACAAGCGGATCTGCGTCCCTAGAAATATTAGAAGATCTAAGAAATCTTTCGACTTATCATTTAGCAGAAACACAGCATTGGATGGAAAGAGGCTCATCCTCCTCAGATTCTCTTATCATTTTTTCACAAGCCAGTTCTTTAATACCTATCAGAACTTGTACCGCCTATAGGGTGGCCGTGCTTGCAAGACTTTCGGAATGCAGAGACGTGCTAAGTTTTTTTTGTAGTCCATACAATGGAAGTCGATAGTCTTTAAAATATTCGGTAATTGTATCGATGGTTAAGAATTGTAGTTAAACAAGAGGTTTCATTATTTTCTACAGCCTCACATCTTTTATTTACAGCTAATGCTAAGTCAGCTGCTAAATTTTGGGACACTTCCCCATTTCCGTTGATGCCTTTATTAGATGAAACAATTTTATTGTCCTGTTTTGATTTTATAATCTGTTATTTCTCTTAGTCGCTAGCAAAAATAAGCATAGAAAAATAAATTGTTTGTTCAAAAATACTAAAAAAAAAAAAATTTAAAAAGTATCGTCGTATCGCCAGCAAAATATCGCCGATACCGCTAGATCGGAAAATCTTAAGTATCGCTGGTATATCAGTATCGGTATTCGTTACTTCCCTAAGTTTTTCATCTGGGCAATAAAGAATTTAAGAAAATAAAAGGTCACTAATTTTTCAATTTAAAATTTTCAACAATATAATACTCTATGTTTAATTTTATGACACAAACATATAATTAATAATTGTTTCCAATACATTTTGCTTATTTGCTTTTGCAAAATGTTTTTATTTTTCACAAACTAACAATTTTTAAATAAATTTATTTGACACTAATTTTTTTGTTGTTAATATTATTAAAGGCAGCAGAGTAGCATTTTGTGGTATAAAAATAATATTTGAAATCATAAATTATTTAAATATTTTCCGATATTGCAGAATAAAAATTTCGCAAAAATTGTTTTAAAAGTTTATAAATGCAGCCAGCATTTAATAAATTGAAAATTTATTGAACTAATAAAATTTTATTTTGGAAAAAAAATTTATGCCACATTCTATACGATTTTATGCAACTATGTTTAGTGGTGGAAATAGTTTTAAACACCAATACATTTAAAAAAAGGTACCACTGACAATTGAGTTATGTACCTGTAAAAGAGTCGGCATACTAGTTGTATACTATGACATGGGCACTGGTTCATTTAATTTTTTTGTATTTAGTAGAACTTTAAGATATTCAGAACTCTGCACTCTCTCGATACAAGAGTCCATATGATTCGCTACATGAAGTGAGACTTGTGACTAAATTGTGAGGACCAGATACCAGTCGGGCAATAAAGTGCCATCAGCGTATCGGATGTTGCTTACATAATGATCATTCATTTTAATACCCTCTTGTATGCTAATAAATCCCTCGTGGAAAATTTTTCTGAGCAAATTTTAACAATAGAAGAGGTAAAATGCAGCTCTGTCAGACTCCTCTGGATAAAGCTACTTCCTCTGTAATTTCTCCGTTGATATTAATTTGTGCATTTTGATGCCAGTAAAGGCTTTTGATACATAATATCAGAATTTCCATAAGTTTGTCATCTTATAGAGTGTCAAAAGCCTTCTCGTAGTCTACTAAGCACATAAATAAAGGCTCAAACAGATTGTGCATAATCTGCCTTAAGCAGATGTGCGAATACATGTAAGTCATATATATCAATCGATATTGAACTTAAGGAAACTTTTGGTTAAGGTATGAAGCTGTGGTTTGCTTAAGAAAATCAAGAAACTGATCGCATATTCCGTACGCAATTAGATGTTTTTTTTATTTTTTTTTTTTTTATTTTTTTGCATTTGCGAGGCTTTTCGTTTATTTTTAATAGTAGCTTGAGTTTGAGCATGAACATTCTGGTAGGGCCTTAAGTCTTTGTTAACATTTTTACATTTTTGGACTAAAATTTGTATACGGAATAGTAAGTCGCGCGTTCCCTTCCCTCTCTTAAATCAAATTGAGTTTTATCTATTTTTTTTTTACTTTTTTCATATTTTCGGTTCTGTATAATTTTAAGAAATATAGAATAACTCACACAAAACTTAATTAAAAAAAATTAAAACTTAAATTATGCATAAACATTTGCATATCTAGCACACATTTTTATAAAAATTACTAAAAATTTCGCTATAAAATATTTACGGCATTATTCATAAAAAATAAAGCAGGTTTATAAAAAGTTAATAAAATGAATTTTCTATGAAAATTTGTTTAATAAAATAAACTTAGACAAAACGTTAAAAATCCTATTCAATTTATTCTTTTTATTTAAAAATTTATTTAAGATTTTTTTTCTGTGTATGTATGTAAGTTTCTTTCTATGGATTTGAACAAACTGTATTACTCGTGTAAGATTTCACTTATATATATTAAACACTGCCTTTTTTATTTACGCCTCAAGATTAAGTACTAAGAACGTGTTGTTTAATTTTAAATATTTTATTTTCCCTACAAACTCAACACGTACATACAGAAAAACACAAGCACACACACACTCCCACATCCACTTAAACAAAATGATTTTAGTCATCACCAAGAAACAGAAGCTAAAAGTTGAGCTGTTTTAATTAAATATTTCATACTTGACATTCACGTGTAAAAGTTAGTGGTAGTTATGTTACAATCACCCCTATCGTGAATAAAAATATTAATCGAAATTTGTTCCCTTTTCTCTAACAAGTGAAAAATCGATGGATAGGCGTGAATATAAATGGGGTTTCATTGGAAGCAACGCAACTTTCGTTGGCAATTAGAAGACTTGTGGTTTCGTTATGGAAATTAGATTAAGTTTAAATAAAAGTTTACATTTTTCTGTAAACATTCGTAAATCGTATGAATATTCACGGTGTGAGCGTTGGTACGATTTAACACGCTGTACGTAATTTTTCATGACTAGCGCACAAATTTTCCAAAATAGCAGTAATTTCCTGTTCAGTACTGACTTGCATCAATTCTAATGTTGTTAATCTGTAATTTAATGATACAAAAAAAAAAAAAAAAACAAAGGTTAAATCTAAATCGCACATATCAGGCGACGATTCGCGAGCACCGTTGACACATATTGCCCAAGCTTATAGACTTAAGTTTAAGAACACTCCGATATAATCGCCCTGTATCGATCGCCGTTAACCGCTGTTGACGTGTCATTTCAACAAACTTATGAGCCGGTGACACCGCACCAAATAGTAAATTACTCGTATTTCAGATAAAGTTGTGCCTCTAGCACATTTCGTCCAAATGCGACAATTTGCTTCTTAATAAAACCATCGAGCCAAAAGTAAAATATTCATCCGGAAATGAGCGTTAGTTCTCGCAGCATAGTCGCGATAGAACTTGCACTGTCATAACTTGAGTCGAGTATTTCTACAGGGTTAAATGGCACTTCAAACAGCGTTGTCAACTCGGTGAGTTACGCACCATTTTGGGTACTTTTTTAAATCCCGTTGTTGATATGTGGTACGCTTTATTTTAAATTTCGGTGCGTTTTTTAATTTTAGGTGGCACCAAAGCAAATTCAACACAACTTTTTGTTTCAGTGTGAGAAGAAAATCTTTGTACAATAAAAAACACCTCTTTTAATACCATTTCCTCCAACAGTGCAAAAGTTTTACTAACAATTTTACAGATCATAATAAGAGCAACAAGAAATGTTGTTTAACCCTAGATGTCTACTGTTCGTCGATTCGACGAAGCTCATTTACACTTTATCATAAATATAACTTTTTTATGTGTATTCAAATTACGCTCTTCTTTTCAACAACGTAAAACCCACAAATGAGTAAAAATTCGTATTGAATTCTAAAAGAGAAGAAAAGCTTTTACATTTTATGCTTTATTTAATTTAATTTTTTAATAAAATGCTTAACTAAACATGCTTTTGTTGTTTTTTTTTTTTTACTTTAAAAATTGTTCCGCAAGAATTTTTTTAAAAAGTTCGTCGATTCGACGATTAGTAACTGTAATGTACTAAACTGAAGAGTCCCCTTTCAGGTTTAAGACGTACCAAATCATATAATTGATATTATGTAAAGAAAAATTGATAATTTTACATAATAAATAAATTTTAAACTTGATGGGTTTTTGCTTAAATGGCGCATTTTTTTCCCCATATCGGTGCGTTTTGAAATTTCAAAGTTGACAACGCTGGTTTCAAACTGAAAGAATTGCAAAGCCAATTTCTCGAGAAATGTCAAAAACAAAATGCTGGGCAAATACTGGAAACCCCTTTAAATAAATTTTTTTCCTTTTTAGAAATATTTATCAAATATTGTTTTTAATTGCAGAAAACATTTTAAGTAGAAAACTTAGAGCATGCGGCATATTTTTCAACATGAGAATGTGTGTGTCTGTTTGTGTGAATTTATAAAAAGAAACTTAAAGTCAACCGTGCAACACCACAGGGATGTAGAGAATTTTTAGTGCACAAAAGTTTGTTGACTAATTACAAGTTTTTGAAGGACATTTTTGGTCATATGCATAAGAGGAATAATAATTTATTAAATCGATTTATATATTTTAAAAACAAGCAAAATTGAGTTATAAAAATTAAATCCTTTTTATAAATGTAGTTTAGAGAAAATCCCAATATATTTTTTTAAATAAATTGACAGCCTAGAATCAGTTTTCATTTTGGTTTTAATTAAATCAAAATTAGTTGTTTTTGTACATAATTTCTTTTAATACATTTAGTTTTTACTTGATTTTAAGGAATATAATTTTGTTTTTTGAACGTTGAATTTATATTGAATCTTTTTTATTGCAGACCATTTTTATTTGTAAGATTTTTTCGTTTTGTTTGAGGTTTTTTTTAATAAATTAAATAATTTAATTAAAATACATTTTCTAATTGTTGCATGCCTAAAAAGAATAATTAAAGGATTATATTAAAAATAAAAGTTGTAGAAATTTAGTCTTGTTTATATATTTTTTTTTCTTTAAATAATTTTAAAAATATTTTTGAAGTCTACCTTGAGTATAGTGTACAGTGTACACTTTATATATTAGAACAGAAGTGTGTGAGATTATCGTGGGCAAATGCGGCCCAAAGTTTCTTTAACACCAAGCGTAGTCATTGTTTCTACCATCATCCCATAGTGGACCAAATGCCAAATCTGGCGCGAAATGTTTAATTTTTGACAACCATATTCCCTACTTGCTCAACTTTATTTTTTCATTGCAAAAAAAATATCGGAGTGTCTAATCAAACAGGGGCAATTTTCTGTTTATATAATAGTCTTGAAATTTTTTTCACATTCGCCTTGATTGCTTAAAAGTTTTTTTTATATAGCCGCAGAAAACAAATTATTAAAATTATTTTTAATAATGAACTTAAAAATGTGTTAATAACTGAAGCAATGCCGCTGCGAATAGCGTTGTAGGTGAGAAAATGTTTATTTTTCTGGAGTGCAAAAAAAAGTTTTTAAAAGGCAAGATCATTTATTTTTTTCAATTTGTTTTAGATTAGCAAAAAAAAATTATATTTAAATCTTTTTTGCAACAATTTAAGAAATTTAAGTTTAAAATTATATATATATATTTACTGTTTAGAATTTTATTTTAGTGAAAAAACGTTTCAAATCCAAAATCGAGATGTCAGTATAGTACGATTCACTCATGCCTTCCGAACAATATTTTTGTCAAGAGAAATTTTTTTTATGTTGAGTTTGACGTGTTACTTTTGAGGTAAAGAGAGAAATATTTTGTTCGCCAACTCTTGACTGGAATTGGTTTTTTAATTCTTTTTCAGAACAGGTTGGACTCACATGCTACTTTTTTTTAATTTGTACATAAAAATTTAATTGATTATATAATATTATTACATTTATATTAGAAGAATTGCTTTTAATTGAACAATAAAATAATCCGTGAAAACCTGGGTTCAATTCCCCGCTCAGTCAAGAATGAAAAATTATCAATAAATTTTAATTAATTTCATGTAGTAAAATTACTTTATTCATAAAAATAATTTAATGAAAATTAAATTTATTGAACTTAAGCCTGATTCAAATATCGGAATTTGGATTAAAAACCATTAACAGTTCATTTAAATAAAAACTTTATTATTATGCATTTCAATTAAATATGATAAAATCACTTTACTTTTTTCGTTAATTTTCTCTAACCCTAGTCCTTATACCCGGCTACAGGTGTGGCCAGTATGTAACTCCTATCAATGTACCTCCTAAATTGCCCAAGAATTTTTGGTAAAACTCCGGATCTAGAAAGATGATACAAATCTGCGACGATTTATGCCTCAAAAACTGTCCTAGGAACAAGGCATTGAGGAGTTTTGAAAATCCAAATTCGATACCCCCAAGAACGTATACCCAAGTACAGGTGTACTTGGTGTAATTTTAATGAAAATTTATGAGCTGACTATATAATCAAAGAATGTTTTTGTGTTGATAATGTTTTTTTTTTAACATTATAATAATATTATAATAACTATTTATAATAACTTAACTTATTTAAATTCTGTCCTCCTTATTGCGAGTTTCGCACACAAACAAATTGCTTGAATGCTGCAAACATATTGGCCGGTTTTTAGGGTTTTGACATAATAAGGTTTTGACGTTATCCCGATGGATTTGGAGCACTAAAAATTTTCGTAAATATATTCAGCAACAAAATCTCATTTAAAATATCCTTTTTCTTCGAAAATACAAAGAAGAACGGAAAAAATTGATAATGGCCACACCTGTACTTGAATCCACCTTTACAACGTTTTTTTCACTACAAAAAGCATCATTGAGTAGCTTTTAAAACGTAATTCTATGTTGCATAACAATTAGGTTCGTATAATTTTGTTAGTAACCTACAACGCGCTTCCACTGCCTAACTCTTTGTAATTGCATTTTGACGGCAAATAAGGTGCAACAGTTTGGGTAGTTTGATGTTTAACCAATGTAGGAGAGTTATGTCAACGGTAATCTGCAAAAAACTGGGTTTGGAAAATTTGTCTTTTACAATGATATTCGAGGCATTAGTTTAAATACATATTTGAATATTCCCAGCATTAATCTAAAGACATATTGAAATAATATAAATAAATAAATAAAAATAATAAATAAAATAAATGTGTGTCTAGGAGAATTTTCAAAAATATTTCATTTTGTACGTTTTTAATTACTGGTCCCACCGAATTCTATACAGACTTAAGATGGTATCAAAAGATAAATTCTTAGGTTTTAAAATAAATAAAATGGTAGCGGTCAATAACTGCTTATTTATATATTTTCAGACAACCGTTAAAACGATATCTAGAAAAAAGTTCTTTATTGGGGCTGTAATTAATAATAGACTTATTCTGAACGAAACTTTAGGAAGTCGTAAAGTTTTTTAATTACAAATAATTCCAAGAGATTTCAATGGATTTAATACTTTTTTTAGGAGATTAATTGTATGAGGGCTTGGAGAAATAATGAATTTATTCTTACCAATTTCAAAATTAAAAGTCTTTAAGTCCTAGGCGTTATTTTTGGTTTAATTTCGATCTATCGAGGATCAAGGGGCATAACAAATTGTTGTCATTGATTTTATGAAATTGAAATTATGATCCTTTTTCAGCTGCTAATGACCACAACTCTTCCTGTATGCTGCAGCTTCTTTCTATACTTGCCTTCTCCAGGTATTATCTGGTCTCCCAGTTCTAAGGCTTTCATGTCGGTTTCATTTAATCTCCATTTCCTTCTGTGAATTTCCGTTTTGACCGAGGCTTACTTTGTTCTCTTTCATATGGACTGGTTGGGGATTGTGGCAGACCAGAATAGTTTTAGAATGTATCGTAGGAAGCGATTGATAAATGCCTAGATTGCGTTGATATCTTTAATTGCTGCATTTCAAAACTTGCATCCGTACGGAATATTAGACTTCACACACCCGCTGTATGTTTTTAATTTTATGTAGAATTATATCTGCGGAGATCACCTAGTGGAATTCAGACGGCGAAAAGATTGTTCGCTTTATTCTGTTTGTGATGTCAGTACTGGATTAGCCGGGCGGAGTCAGCATCTTATAGCTTATAATTTCAGCATCTTATAGCTTTTAATTTCTGAATTTTAGACATGTGGTAGTTGTGGTGTTGATATGCAAAATTTTCACTTTGATAATATTTTTTAAAGACCAGACTTAGATGCCCTCGCCTCTAGAAGACAGATGTCGTCGGAATAATCGAGGACTTCTAGACTTCTGTTGAATCCCCAGGTTATACTTCTTGCTGTGGACTAGGCTCGTTGTAACACACAGTCAAGAATAATATTGAGTAGCAATAGGGAGAGAACCAGGCTTTGATGTTGATTTTTCGGCTAATGCCGAATACGGCATATTGCGTTTTTGTATAAGGCATTGATTGTGTCGATGATTTTGGTAGTTGCTCTGCGTAATATGTGCCAAGTTTTAATAACTTATTTTTAAAATTCTGATCAAAATACATAAGCCGACAAACCCGAGTCAAAAAAAAATGTCAATTGATTCGGGTATCACAAATTCAACTCAAATTTTTACGATATCGCAGCTCATTTCGTATTTTTGTGCTTTTACAAATTTAGCTTTTCTGTACGCTAGATTATACATTTATGGCCAATTTCACCAATTCTATTTAAATCTATATTTAAATGTGAATTGATATTTAAATAAATTGGTGAAATTGGCCTTTAACAAATTTTCGTATTTTGCGAAGCACTAATGGTACATCTTAAAAAGTAAGCACCCACGATATTATAAGCAGGTTCGTAAGGGAGCACATAAAAGAGCAACGGTAACAAAAAATTCAGTGTGCAAAGCTGATAAAATTCATGTCTTCCGTAAGCGATATGGTAAGTGAAACTTTTACGTTTCTCCCTTACAAGCCTGCTTCGTTGGAAGCTCCATTTTTATTGGGTACCATTCGCAAGATAGTTCACCCCTGTGCAAACGTGTACTCATTTTCTTACTCATCCATTTACTCATTTCTTTACTAAATCACCATCTATCAAATATCTACCAATTTGTTCTATATAACCAAAGTAACCAGGGAATTTTATTACACGTCTGCCATTATCACATATCCCCCCCATTTTGCATTTCAAGTACAGCCGTCACGTAGTACAATTTAATTGTAAACATAAAGCTGTGAAGTGCAATTTAAATATACTAACAACACCACAAAAGTATCAAGTTTTCGTCGCGTATTTCAGTGACATTTAATATCTATTGTTTTTTAATGGTATGTTGTGTTGGTCATGTAGGCTTTTAAGATCATGCTACGCTTAAATTCTGATAATTCGATTTCGAAAATTATTCATTTGGTATACTATAAAAGCGATACACGACCATTATATCCTGGCGTAACAAAAATGATGCTTTATACCGCTATGGTTTTTAAAGGTTTTTAAAGAATAAAAACATTGCGTTAAATATTTACCTAATACGAATCTAAAATCCACATAAAAGTCCAACATGTAAATGGCTATCCATTCTTAATATAAATATTTAGATCATTTAAAAAATTGTTTTAATAAATTTCTAATGACTCCGATCCTTATTTTAAAATTAAGCTCTTAGATAATTTATTTACGCTAAAAGCTTTAAGTAAATATTTAAAATCATAAAAGGAACCAAAATAAACAAACATCGTTTACACCACAACTTATAAATAACTTCTTATATTCTTTTCGACCAACAGCCCCAAGACTTGGGTAATACATTTGTAAAAAATTAATGCAAATTAAAAATTCAACCCAAATTTAACATTGAAACAACAACGGCGACAACATTTGAACGGACTACGATTCATTATGTTCACACTATTTGTTTCCACTGGAAACCAGAGACACTTGTTTGTTTTACAAAATATCAAATTAATTTAAAAAAACGCAAAAAAATACATTTTAACTAACACCGTCAGCAAAGAAAAAAAATGTCAGCAAATGCCACTGTCGATTTTGCAAGTGCAAAATAAGTCTCTGTTCACATTATGAAAGTTTTATTTTTCAAATTATTTTTTTTATCTTTTGAACTTTTATTCGTGCCTTATAAACATTATTGTTTTGACATGTTTACTTTACCATAATTTTTCCGTTTTTGATATTTCTTAACAAAATGTTAAGAGGGTGAGAAAAAAATTTAATAAAACAAATATGACAGGGTAGAGAAAACGTGTAAAAACCCGCCACTTACAGGTAAATATTTTCAAATTGAAATTGAATTGCAGTGTTGGCACAGAGATGCTTTTACTCGTCCGCCTTCATTGTTCTTTAATTTGCTCTTATATGCAAAAAGATGGATTCTGGTCGCTATCATAGAAAACGACTAGAGCAGAATGAGAGAGAGAAACAAATATACGTTTTAGCTGTCAATAAAACCCGACTGTAATGCTAGGAACACAACTGGGACGAACGATAAATTTCGCTCAACACGATGTATTTGTCGGTAAAAGTTCGTTGTGTAAGTTCGTCGTTTTAATAACAATATTGACAAAAAAGTAACTGTTGTAATAATTGAGAAATTTGTTTATATATTGTGCAAAAAGAAAATAATAGTGCGACCATATTAAAAATATAATAATTAAAAAATTAAACTTAAACAAAAACAAAACTAAAAGTAAAATTTTTGTTAACTATTTTGTACATATCTTTTAAATGCTTTTAAATTAAAAGAAAATAATTTTTGAGTATGTAACACTTGAAAACTTAAACCAAATATGGTCACCTGGTACTGATCTATTCCTTCTTCTCCGGCGCACTTTGGCTAAAAATTGAATTTCATCGGCCAAAAGTCCAATTTTTTGTCATCGCCGATTTAAAAAGTTGTAATGACATTCGATGGCAAACATATAAGAGCTAAGGCAATCTAAAAACTGGATAAAAATATAAGTAATTGAAAGTGTGACATGCTGTTTCATTAGTGGGATAGCGACCTTTAAGAAAATGTTCGTTATATTAGTGTAGCATTTATACCTGATGTGTTATTAAATGTTTTCTCAGGCTCTATAATTAAGTTAAATCTGAATTTCAGAGGAGTAGAACTTGTTAGGGTCAAAAGGGATCAAAGAGATTTTACTATCGTTAGAAAGCTTAAAGTGTCCTCTTTAAGCCCAGTGTTATCTTTGCAACTGTTTGGAACTGTCTGTGGAACACTTTTTTCATTTGAATGAAATTACTCGCAACATTTTTTTTGCTCTTTTTATTTTACTGAAAAACAACACAATGGGATTACGAAAGTTTTGTTTTAAAAAATAATTCTGCAACTGATGCAATTCTTAAATTTGTCATAGTATGAAAGGACACGGGCCCATATATGGTTGTGAGAGTGACTTGTGGACCTCTTAAAGTGGTAACCTCGGATTGAAAAAAATTCGGCAAAAATATATGTATTTATGGATTGCAAAAAAATTGACTTAAGCTGACCTTTAAAAAACATGCTTAAATGTTTAGGTTATCTCCTTTGCCTTTTAGAGATATTCGGATTAAACGGATTTTTTAGGTTGATTTTTTTACCGATTTTTCGAGTTTTTTAATCGGGTGGATTATGTTTACTATTAAGCTGGTATCAATAATGGGTTAAACATTTTTTATATTGGTAGGAAAGCAAACTCTAAGCAATGGTTTGTTGTATTATTAAATGCTTATCCATTTTTCTATAAGTGTAGTGGTATATTCGAGGCGAGTATATATGTGTATAAAGGTAATACATGTGAATACTCATTTTTACTATCTCACCAAAAGATGGCCATGTTCTTTCGCTGATAAAAAATATTTTCTCCAGAAATATAAAAAAATGTTTATATTTTTTGAAATAAAGCATTATGTTTATGCTTGTAGTAGTAATTTCAGTCAATTTGACATTTGTTTCACCCACATCCAATAAAAAAAAAAATAAATAAAATATGGGCATTTCTTGGGGTCACGAACATCCAAAAAAAAAAAAATAAATAAAATATGGGCATTTCTTGGGGTCACGAACGTACGTTCGTACGATTTTGATGTACAAATAATATAGAAAACAATACTTTTCCCAGCATTTTTTTTGCGATTCTATTGCATTTTGGTAGCTCTATCTTTAGTGCAAAAGATGGCTTTCATCGAGTTTATTATTATTTATCAATAGATATTAAAATATATTTGCAGGTACAAGTTTTTCACTTAACAATGTACATATGGGCAAGGCCACGAAGAATGAAACCATATAGCTTTTTTTTTGTGTCACAAAGCCCAATTTTTTTTTTTCATTTGAAATGTCAAATATGTATAGAATATTGCAGCACTATATGCCAGTGCAAAACTTTTGTCTGCTTAGACATTTTACATTCTTTTCACAACAGGCACGTGCAAGGCGTAGTTGAAAAATAAAGCAATGTCGGCGAAAAAGGTAAATTTTATTTTTATTTTTTTGTACTTTAGGCAGGTGATTACTTTTTTGGATAGAATATAAATCAAACTATTGATTAGCAAGCAAATTTGTGTACAAAGATTGGCTTTTGGCCCAATTAGGGCTTTAAGTAATCAGCCGCAAATAAATGGTGACGTTACTGACAAATTTTTATAAAATGTATTTTTATGCATTAACTAATTATAAAAGAGGATGGATGATCTGATTTTTTTTGAGTATTTTTGAAGTACTTTCATAATCAATGCTTAAATGAAGCATTATTTGCATATAGCACGGTATTTTTGCAAAAAAAGATTGCGTGACGTTACTGACGGTTTTTTTTAAATTTTTTTTTTCTACTTTTTTGCTTAATAATTTGGTATTTAATTGCTATACTCCGATTCCTGGTGCACAAAGAGACAAGCGTTATGTTGAAAAGGTAAAATAAAGCAACAAATATGACGAGTACAAAAAGAAAAAGGCCGAAGCAATGAAAAAATTGAGGGGTAACAAAAAAGAGGAAGAAAAACTAATGCCAATAAGTGAATTGGGAAAGGCGATTTCTATGCGCCGTGCTGCTGGCCGCGAAAGAAGCAAAAAATATCGACAGCAATTAAAACAATCAGATAAAGAAAGCCAAATTGAGACGAATCCCAGCTGCAGCCTTAGCGAAATCGTTCAGAAAAGCTACAGGTGCTCTCAAACATTAGGAAAAGCTGTGAAAGACTTTTTTATTTTCCAATTATAATGTGTTTTCATTTTACAGCGTGTCCTGGCTTTAATTCAAAATGCTGACACAAAATTTTTATCACCATTTATGAAGAAATTTCACAACTATTTCGCAAAAAAAAGAAAAACAGAAGTCAATTCGACATTTTTCGTCAGCTCTAAAGGGCAAGCCCGATTTACTACAATTATAAAACCACAAAAAAAAAAACCCCGAAAATCTTAACGAAATTCGTACGTGTGACGTTACTGACATTTGGCGTCACTTTACTGACACTGCTTTTATGTCATTTACGTGATTAAAACATAAATTATTAAGCCCACCTTTTGGATAAAAATCATCTTTCATCCTTCCTTTTTAACATTCTGGGCAATAATAAACATGAACTATTTTCAATTTGCTAATTTTTACACAAACGTTCAGTAACCTCCAAACACACTTCCAAAATCCGGTGACGTTACTGACGGCTTACAATGGTCATAACTTCACAACAAAACGAGATACAGTAAAATTGTCTGCATATGAAACAACAGTTATGACGAGAACTTTCATATGCCGCTCTCACCTTGAAGAAATAATTGTATTTTTTAAAGATATTGACCAAAATATGTATACGAGCGTAACGTTACTGACGGTGGCCTTGCCCATATGTATTATAATATTAAAAGTTGTTATCTATTTTTGGCATAACATAATGTTGTGAGCCAGATATCAGGGGATTTAATCGAGTTTAAGTTTTCATAATGATAGTTATAAACATGTGGTCACGAACGTACGCAAAATAGAAGTCAACTTTGGCTGACAGCAGTGAAATGTAAAAATCTGCGAAATTGAACGGAATATTCAAAAGTGATTAATTTATTTCAAAAGTGTATAAATGGTGTTTACATAATAAAATATCTCTATTGGTTTTTGTTTAATTGGCTTAACTTCCGGTCGCGAATGTAAGTTTTAACCTTTAATTAACCGCTAATCAAACTTTTTTTTGCTCTCCTTACATTTTTCTCTTCTTAATTGATTGTAATAAAGAGATTTTAAAGAAAGAGCGCAAACATAATATATTTTTTTTATGTAAAATAATTAAATGTCTTTAGAAGTAGCTTAAAAAGAAAATATCAAATTATCCAGTTTCCAGCCCAATTTCCTCAAGTTAAACCGCTGAGATTTCATATCATATCATATATACCAGTATATTACAAAAACATAGACTTTTTTTATAATTATAAACAATAAAACACCATGATTATCAACATTTTATTTTTTCATCCTGGTTGACCGTTCGAAGGAAATGCCCATATTTAAAATAAAAACAAAAAACAATATAAATTTATGTAAAAAATTCTAATAATTCAACACACCGATTTTTATAAATTAAGTACAGTAATGTTTTGTAATATTTCCATCATTTTCTGGAAAATTCTGATCAATATCGAGTGGTAAATAGTGGCATTATGGCCATTTTTGTAAGAAAAAAATAATTTTTTTAAAAGCGTTTTTCGGGATTGAGAATTTGGGGTATTTCTGGATCAAAAATGGGGAAGTCCACAGATTTAAGATCTTTTCGGTCTAGATTAACTCAGAATTTCATTGTGATATCTCCATCCATGTCAGATTCATGGAACGCCAAACATTACATCCCCCTTTAAAAAAAAAAAAAAAAAAATACCACAACTCTTAATCTCAATCAAGAGTATTTTCATACTAAATGCTATAAAACCTCAAAAGTTCAACTTTAACCTTAAATTTCTCAACAACTGCTAAGCCGATTTTAATAAAATTGAAACAGTTGGAAAGTTCACGAAGTCTTCTCTCTAGCAAAAAAAAGTGCAAACGTATCTCTATGTGTTCAAAAACTACAAATTTTTGGCCGATGAAAAATATTTTTCAGCCACTGTGCGGCGTTCGAAATAGAAATAAATCTATTGCTAAGTTCGTCGCGTATGGCGAATTTCGCCGACGACATGATTGTGTGTATTTTCATATACACAAATATGTTTAATTTTTTGCGAATATTCGCGGCCGAAAATTCTTCGTCGCCCCAGTTGTGTTGCTAGCATATGATTGTTTAAATAAGAAATATGTTTATTGTGTGGTTATTGTTATTAGAAAATGTCCTATCGTTTACCTGTGGTTAATTTGAGCCTAAGCAATAGAAAAAGTTGACACAGAGTTGCGTGTGACAATTTCAGCAGCTTTTAATGGAACCTGGAAAGAAATTAAGCAGCAAAATGTATAGCATGTTAACCGAGACTAATGGCGATTTCTTTTCTGAGAAATATGTTGCATAAATGGTACATGCTCTATCTCTTTTGTGTAGAGCATGTACCATTTATGCAACATTTTTCTCAGAAAAGAAATCGCCATAAGCCATTCACTTGTTTGTTTAGGATAAAAATAAATAATGAAAATTTTTTTCGTATAGGCAAGAACTTTGAGGTTCATGATGAATTTTTAAAACTTTGAAATCGAGACAGAAGTTAATTAGAGTTTTTGAAGAATTAAAAATCTATGTATTAAAAAAATTAGACAAATGTATACATTAATAAAATTTCCTAGATTACTGGCTTAAATACAATTTTTTAGATGACTTGGCAGTTTTAATTTTTAGAGAAACATTTTCAAATATTAATTACTTTAATTTAAGATATCCGTTCACATAACAACAACATTTTTTGTAACAATAAAACTACTTTTCTTGTGCAGCTAGTTTAATAACAACAATTATACTGGCATAAGCCACACAGAAACAAATAAAAATTGATTTCAATTAAAAATTTTTTGTGTTATTATTAAAAAAAATTAATTAAAATTGCACCAGTAAGCAAATTAAAAGTATCAATTAAACGTTAAATTCACTTCATTAATCGTTTAATTAATTCGCTTAAATAAACGTTTGCTTCTTCTGATTAAATATTTAATTAAAACTTATTTTATTTTTGATGAATGCTTTAATTGGTGAAACATTTTGTAGAATTTTTTCTGTGCAGTTGAAATACTAAAATATTTCATCCAACAATAGTTAAACTGTCTTTGACAATAAAACATCTAATTTTTAAGATGTTAAAATATAACAAACAAAAGAGAAATATAATAGAAGATATACACTCGAGATGCTACCAGTGTGACCAGATTTAAAAAAATCATGAATTGTTCCGCTGTGTTATTAATTTATATTACAGTAATTATTTGAATTATAGTATTATTAAAAATTTATGTAAATCTATATATATATAAAAGAAAGTGGCGTTAGTTACTACGTTTATAACTTCATTTTAGTTTATAACTAAAATAGGTGGCGCCATTGAAAATTACTCAGTATGAATTAAATCGTAAACTCTGTATTTGACGATGCTATGATCTTTAGCAAAGTTGTTGAGCATGAGCCGGCGAAAGTTGATAAGATGATATGACCAATTTCAGACAGGTGGCGCCACTGAAAATGACTCGAAATAAGTTTAATCATAAACTGTACATTTGATCATGCTATGATCTTTAGCACAGCTGTTGAGCATTAGCATACAAAGGTTTCTAGGTTGGTATGACCAATTTCCGATAGGCGGCACCATTGAAAATTACTCAAAATATATTATATCATTTGATCATGCTATGGTCTTTAGTAAAGTTGTTGCGCATGAACCGGCAAATGTTTCTATGTTGGTATGATAAATTTCCGACAAGAAATGCCATTGAAAATGAATCAAATGGTAAGCTATGCAATTGATCATGCTTTGATCTGTATGAAAGTAGTTGTGCATGAGCCGACGGAGGTTTACAAATTGATGTCATGATATCACCGCACGTATATTCAGGCAAAAAATCCGGTTGTTGATGGATTATATTGTTAAGCATCGTGTCTTCGGTGATACTCGATGTTGGATGTACTCAATTGAATGGCAAAAAGAGGCTTGCCGCATGCGCACATTCTCATTTGGTTAGTCGAAAGAATTCAACCAGATTAAATTGACGAATCCAATTTCCAATTCGTCTCGCATTCGACATGACAATCAACAAATCCCAAGGGCAATCATTGAGTGTTTGTGGAAACGACTGTTTTTCACACTGTCAACTCTATGTCGCATGTTCCCGTGTCGGAAATAGGGATGCCAATCGGGACTGATTTTTGAAAATCCCGGGATTCGGGATTTTGAAATCCCGATCCCGAAATCTCGGGATTTTGTGGATCCCGGGATTTCGGGATTATTCGGGATTTTTCGGAATTTTTTTTTAATAAACAACACTTTTTAAATATTCAAAAGGTTTTATAAACGTAACAGAAATTTTTAAAAATGAAAACAACAAAACAATTTATTTTATACATATGTTTATAACACTGGCGTCACCCATGATCAAAATGAGCAGATTCTGAAAAATACTTAAAAAAACATACGTATCTCTCAGTTTTTCTAGATCAATTCATTTCGGTTTTTTGACAGCAATTCAATTTTTAATATGAATTAAGTTGTGACGACATTAATACACGGCAAAGTGTAGTCCCCCATCGATCTCGATAGCTGAGTTATAAACTGTAAAATTATGTCGACTGCAGTGCAGTACACCTCCAGGTTGAGGGCGAAATTCATTATCAATAAGTTAAGACGTTTGAAATTTATTTTAAAACAAAATGTTTATAAAATGTTTCTTAAAACAGATTTCAAGTTTAAATTATTTATTTATGAATACCGTATGTTTTTTAAGCAAATTTGTTATTATTATTGGAGCGGAAGGAATGTGAGCTATTTCATCAATATTACGACTTAATTGTTATAATTATATCAACTTTTATTCTTTAGTTTCTGAATAAAACTTAAATTGGTTCGTGAATAGTTTTTATTTTTTGCTTGACACATAACAATTATTTCTTGATTTCTATATTTTGCATAAAAATAATCATTTTTAATTTGGAATTATGTCTTAAGCCAAAGCTGAACTTGCTAAACGTAATTGTAATAAAGGCTTGAGATGTAAATCTGCAAATTTCGTTTCTACTTAAAATAATGGTTTTTATTAAGCAAAATACAAAAATCCAGAAATAGTCGTCATATATCAAGCATAAATTGCAAATTTTAAATACTCGCTGTGTTCCAAAAACAAAAATTAATCTCAAAAATAAGAATTATTTGCAATAGAAAATATAACCCAAATATAATTTTTAATAATTTTTTTGTATATAGTATAAAAATTCCATAAAAACGAACAGTTTTGTACATAAAAGTGGATATGTTAAAAATCCCGGGACTCATAAAAATAAGTCCCGGGATTCGGGATTTATTAATCCCGAAAAATCCCGGGATTTCGGGATTCGGGATTTCCCGTTTGGCATCCCTAGTCGGAAAGCTATCCTCTTTGTTCATTTTCGCACCTGACAACAAACCGAAAAATATTGTTTATCACAAAGTGCTTGAATGATATTCTCTTAACTTTTTCAATAGTTTACTTATAATTCACATTTTCATATTCTTTTTTTTTTTTGTAAATAAAGATAAATTATCTACACCGAATATTACCTGTACCTGATTCTGTATCTGTATTTTAAATATACACAAAAACAATACTTTTCTAGGCAAAACAACGTTCGCCGGGTCAGTTAGTATGTATATAATTAAAAATATGTATAAAACCATGTAAATAAAAACGATCAAATAAAATGATAATAATAAAAAACAAATCTTTTACTTTCGACTGAGACATTTTTCAAGAGTAGAATTAGTGAACCTCATTCATTTTATGCTGCTTCCCACACAAACAAAAATGTGATAGTATGTGTATTGCCCTTCACTGATTTAAATGCTCACTTATTTATTAGCCATAAGCTATACACTCAAAAATGTTTTACATTAACTGTTTGTAGTTTATTTAAAAAGTTTTCCGTTAAGTTAAAATTAAACCCAAATTAAAAGTCATTAAAGTATGAAAATTAGTTTTTAACTTTTTAGACACGTTGCTTAAAAAACAAAGTACAAAAGGCGAATGAATTTCCGTTCACTTAATATATACAAGTGTGTAACAGAAACCAAATTTGAACTAAGTGGTAATGATAACTTCTCTAGAATACGTAAAACGCAAAAATGTTTGGTTTGTAATTACTAATTTGAGAGCACTAACATAATAGAAACGTTCAAAAAATATTTCAAATGATAGAGAATCCGGTTGTTTCTTCAGTCGTGTCTTGAAATACGACAACACCTGTTTAGATAAAAAAAAATTTATATTTCTTACAGGTTACGAACTTAACAAGACAAAAAGCTGAAAATAAACAAAAATAAAGCATTGACTAATTTTTATATTCTTTTCTGTTTTCTTTCATTGCTGCAATTATTAAAGCACCGGGCATACCGATCAATATCGATATTTAGCAATTTTTCATTGATAAAATTTAGTTTTTAACAAGTTTTTGAATTTATTTTCGAAGTACCCACAATCATTTCTATTATTTTTTATGTTTACAAAGGAACTGTTTAATAATGATATCATATTTAATAACAAAAAACAAAAATTCTGTGACATTCCTGATTAAGTTTCGTTTTTCCTTAAATAAAAAATAATATTTTTTATATTTTACTGCCTGGCCCACAATGCCGACAAGAAAATTTCTTTCGCATATTTCATATCGAAAATAATAACAAAATACAAAATTTTTTTGTTTTTAATGAAAATATACGAAACAAATGTTCTTGCCTACATTGCACAGTGTAAGATTTAGCCATTCTATGGAGACAAAATTAAATATCTTGGAAAAAAAATTAAACATGAATTTTGGTACAACGGGCTACTAGGCTAATATGTACCATTATCAAAAAAATGGGCGAAATTGGATCATTGCCACGCCCACCTCCCCTATAACTGCAACAATTTATATCTGATATTATTCGCGTTAGATAATCAAAAAGTAAAAAAGCTGCGATTATGCATGAGAATGTTTAACAATATAATAAAGAGGTTAAAGTATTAATAAGTGATTAATTTTTCTTCATTAATCTTAATATAAGATTATATTTTATATGCACATAAAAATTAAAGTAAGAATAATATGTTAAAATTAATGTTTTTCTTCTGGTATTTCTGGAGATTGCAATTAATGTAGTACTTCAGTACTTCCACAAATATGGTTTACGGAACGGTCAAGCCTTTAGTTTTCAGGTGTTTTAAGCCATATATAAAAAATTTCGTGGTATGTGGTATTATCACTCATTATTTGTTTCTTTTTTTTATCGGCAAATCCCGGTAGATAATTTTATATGTGCTTTACGTTGGTACTTCAGACGTTCGTTAAAAACTAATTTTGTGTTGAAGCGTTATTAAGAAAAGAATTTATCGATTATAGGATTTTGTTTTTTTTTTCTTATCTTAACGAAAAGAGTAATTGTTTAAATGAAGTAGCACTAAAAGAATTTTCCAGTTCTAAAAATAAGTTCTCAGGATATTAACAGCGAATAAGTTGAGCTTCAAAACAAAAGAAGAATCATTAAAAAAATTCCATTCCAATAAAAAGTTACACGCTTTTAAAAATTAGCAATTTCATGTAAGTGGTTTTGATGTTTTTAATTCACTCAAAAATATTCAAGTTTAAAGTAACGTTATATTGTATTTGTTGACAAATTAGGCAACGTTTTTGGATTTTCTTATTTTATAACAAGTGCTTTTTTATATTTGATAAATATATTTACTCAAATTTAAACTCAAAAAAACGATTGTCCAGCTAGATTAGCAAAATCTTACACTGTGCATTGTGGGCCAGGCAGTGAAAAATTGTATATTTGTAATTCTAGTTTGTTTTTTGATAGTCAAAATTTCGAAACAAAAGTTAAAATCAGTGATTTTTATTGAAAACAGTGAGTAATTTTTTAACATATAAAACTAAACAGATTTTTAGTTAGATTTAAAGGAAAAATTAGTTGACCGGGTTTTAAAGGAATTTTTGTTTGTTTTATATTTAATTTTACGTTGATTTTATCGGCATAATATTTTGAGTATACTACTTAATTTCATAAAGATTGAATTATAAATTACCAAAGAAAGGCCCTACATAAAGCTAACACTGCCCTATATAAAGTCCACTAAAAGTGTAACGAATAATGCTAGTGTTGGAAAATTTGGTACACAGAAATAAATAAAAAATTTATGTCAATTAAAAAATGTGTGATATTCATAGTATCAATTAAACGCATATATTCATGCCTCATTTAGCCATTCCTCTTACAGCACCAATCTGTAGAAGATTTATTTTACTTCTTTTTGTTATTTGGGCTGCACTATCACAACAACCGGCGGCTCATCTCAGGATGCGAATTCCATATTGGACAAGGCGAGACGGGCTTTTGCTATGTTAAATACTTTATGGCGATCCCCCCAGCTATCTACAAACACCAAACTAAGAATCTTTAATTCCAACGTGAAGTCAATATTGCTGTATGGCAGTAAATCTTGGAATGCTGCCCAAACATGTCAGTAGCATCCAAGTTTTTGTAAAAATATGTCACCGTAGAATCCTACGTATATTCTAGCTTGATAACAACTGATAAAATAAGTAACATCAGTTGGAGATACGTAGACGTAAGTGTCGCTGCATTGGCCATACTTTTAGAAAGCCACCCAACGACATTATCAGAATGACCATCGATTAGAATCCCCACGGCCGCCGACGTATAGGAAGGCCTGCTCCTGGAGGAGACAGCTGGATACCGAAATAAGAATTTCATGGCGCAGCTGGAGTAAAATTAAATATATTGCAAATGAAAGAAATGATTAGAAGAGCTTTGATGTGGCCCTATGTGCCTTATAAGAACTACAGGATAAAATATATAATTACACGTTTAACTCATTTGATTTAACGTTTAATTCACATTTGATTAAACGTTTAATTCGTGTCCCGGTAGGCTAGCTGGTAGTGAGCTAGCCTATCAGTACCGGGGTTGCGGGTTCGATTCTCGCCAGAAACACTGGTCTCCTGCAGACAAGCAAAAATCTTCGCGGGAAAAAAACTTGATTAAACACTGGTCTCCTGCAGACAAGCAAAAAGCTTCGCGGGGGAAAAAACTTGATTAAACGTTTAATTCACGTGATTAAATTTTTAATTAGAACTGATTTTGCTTCAATTAAAAAAAAATTATGGATAATTTTTCTGTGTAGGTTATAGTTCCAGAAGACTTGAAATTACACCACTAAATTCGTGTCAGTTGGTCGATAATTTACCGTAGGCCTTATATAAAGCTAAAGATTTAAATACCAAATATTTTTATGTACATCATTTACCAATACCCACCCGGGTGTTACTAAATGCTTATTAGTACAAAAAACAAGTTATCGTCATATATTTTTTTCGGTTTTTTTAAAGAAGTTTTCGCCATACAATTTTTTTTCAGTTTTTTTAAAGAAAATTATTTCTTTAGCTAGTAAACACTTCTTTTTAACTGATGCAAATTTATGGGTGGGTATTGGCAAGGCTTTGGTTAAACTGTAAGATTAATTCTTAGCTCATAGATTCCGTACAAAACCAACTTGTGAAATATGCCTACTCTCGGTGGAGGTTTTCAGTCAAATATAGCACTTTTACTTGCTTTCAATTCACTTAACAAATTTTTAATATATTTTTTTAAATTAAGGCAAATTATTTTTATATAATTTTTTAACAGTTGTTTAATATTTTGTGTACATTTTCTCAGTTTTTACGCAAAAGTTTTGTGGTTGCACACCATGTTTCATGCAATGTACGACAGTTTTCAATCAAAGGCGTTCTTTTTTTTTTTTTTTTTTTTGATATAAAAGCGTTTATTATTCACCTGGACAGTTTGAAACAAAATTATATTTGTTTGTTTAATACAAAAGTATTTTTCAGATACACAAATCATTTTGCTTCATTGGAAGCCAAACACCAAAAAAAAAACCATCTAGCACTAAAAAACAAGTAAGAGAGTAGTGTCGGTCAAGCCCGACCATATGATACCCAACATCACTGTATTTAACTACAAATTTTTGAGAGTGTACCATATTTGGTGCCCATGGGGGGGAATCATGGACCCGCCAGAACAAAAATATGTTATTAGGTTAAAATTCATATAAAAGTTCTTTGGGCCGAATATATATTTGATATCTTCTCTATATGAAATTTGTTTGCCTTTAGGTGATTTTGTAAAGGGGGCTTATGTGGGAAATAAGGTTTATTTTGGTTCCATCAACACAACATTTTGTCATGATATGACTTGCTATCATAAAAGTTAATACCAACATGTATAAGGGTTATTGCATTAAAAGCAATTTTTTAGAGAAGTATTTGTATGGAAGCTACACCGATAGAAAAGTCGTCATAACGCTGGTGTATTTTGGCATCAGTACTATGACAAGTGTCTTCGTTTTTAACCCCATGACACTTTACATAACTGTGATGTCAGCCTTAACATCACTTGGTCATCAGGGTCAAAAATTAAATTTATGTCAACAATGGGATGACACATTGGCAACACATAAATGACGAATCGGAGTAGGTTTTACAAAGCATGTCATCAATGCGATGACAAACTTTCATCAAATTGAGTCATTGTAATTGAACTTAAGTCAAATTGAGAGAATATTATTATTACCTTACCCATTATATATGTTTGTTTCACTTTTGTTGTATTCCGCCCTTTGTTAACAGAAGAACTCTCAATTGTAAGACACCAGCCCGATATTGTTTTCGTAATAATTTTACTTGAAAATTTTGTGAAACAACAATAAAAAATAATAAAGTTCTGAACGAAAATTTTTGTATGTGTGTGTCTTTGCACTTTAATAAAACACTTTAATCCAAAAAATTTATAATACCTTTAAAACGATATATGTTTCATTAAAATCGATGGACGATAAGATACTAAAAAATCAATTACAAAAAAATTGTTCCCGTATTTATACATAAGATATTAAAAAAAAGAATATGTGAATTTTCGCTCCTAATTTTACTTTTTAAGCATGAAAATAATGTTATTAATATATGATGACATGAAATATTATGTCATCGCACTGATGACATGTTGTCATTGCACTGTTGACAGTTTTTCATTTCACTGATGACATTTTGTCATTTCACTGATGACAGTTTGTCATCACACTGATAACATGGTATATTATCTCATCGCACTGACGACAGTTTGTCTGTACTTATGTCACTTTTGGCCTCATTGATGCCATTTGTAATAACATTGATGTCACAATTCTGATGTTAGAGAATCATCAATATTAAGACGCATTTTTCCATGAGTGTACGGTCAAATATGGTGCCGATTCCTATAAAATTTGCTAAGATGATTAAGATTGCAAAGAAGCTTGTCTTGGGGCATTTTGAAATTATGGACTGATCCTCACCACTTTCATAAGGCTTGTTCTTTGCGCCAGTCAAAACGTTTGTACCAAATTCTACCAAATCATCTCCAAAATTGGGACTTGTACCTTGCGCACAAGGTTTATATGGACTGACAGCCAGCCGGACGGACATCGGTACTTTAAAGTCTAGAACTATTATTTTCAAATGTTACAAACATCAGCACAAACGCATTATACCCTCTCCACTATTGTGGTGTGCGTGTGAAAATTTCCAAAGTGCTTTTGACTTTTGAATAAAATGTTTAAGAAACATTTTTTGTTGGTAGTTTGGTTTTGCTTTTTTTGTCGCTGCTGTTTGCAAATGCTTTTAACTTTAAGTCTTTTGCTGGTATTTCGGTCGACAATTATTCAAATTTGTGTGTCATTGTGTTAAAATTGTGAATGCCCAGAGTCTTGTTCTATTAGGGAAATTAGAAAAGGGACACCATTTCAAATAATATTAATGTTGAGTCATGAAGGGAAAATTTAAGTAAATTGGGTTACATTAATTCACTTCACATTCTTTTGTAAAATATTTTAAGGGTGATTAAGGTTTATTAAATTTATAACAAATATAATTTTTCCACAAATATATCGGCGGCAAATATGAGTTGATGGCACCTTAGAGATCTTCACGTCCACAAGTTTTAATAATTTTGTACGATTATATCAGACATTTAAAAAAAAACAAATTAAAAGTTTAAAATTGCTCTTCGACAAAACTAAGAAAATAGACTTAAGCAGGTTTTCCTTAATTGCACAGCTATTTAAAAATTTTAGTGTTTAGGGTTTAATTTATCTAACGGGAATTAAGTTATCAAACTGTTGTCAGAACTGGCGAATCTGCAACGGCTTGTGAACAATTTTGTTGTCGGTGATACATAAATTACAAAATAATGCCAGATATTTTTATTAAACCTACGGTTCGTTTTTTTTTTTTTTGTTTCAAAGTCTTGTCTTACTGGTGAATTCTATAGGGTTCTATTTTTTATGGGGATATAATAAATGGGGTTGAGGTGATACACTTATAAACAAGTTTTTACGTATTAAAATTTTGAGATATTTTCATGTTGTTTCCGGTTTGAACATCAAATAATTCTTGTGCATAAAAAGTATTAGAGCTTAATTTCGCCACACTAGCCAACAAAATGTGGCTGTTCGTTTACGTAACTTACATTTTGAGATTTATGTCAATTGGAGTTTACTATGCTGTCGGATGTGGTTATTATTGCGACAAAACCTGCGTTCCACGATTAATTCATATTAAAGCTATATGAAATAAAGAACCAATTCGACTATTTGCAACACGCAAAGAAAAAACAAGGTTGTGGTAAACATATTCTAAGAGCACTTACTATGATAATATTCATGATCGCAGTCAACATATTACAGTTATTATTGAATCATATTATGACCAAATATATTCGTAAAATTACATCATAATATTTTTTCCTTAATCCTAATTTATTTTTATTACATCATATTATAATTTAATGTTATCATATTATTATCATATTAATCATAATAGTAAAGAAGCAATTATATTATTATCATGTTAATCATAATAATATGTAGATTAAATCTAAAACCGAAAAATATTGTTATTATATATTTATTCATATTTACTTACTGGTGACCTTAACGTAAAACTGTTACAGATATTTCACATCGTAATATGAAGCAACTTTAAACATAATATTTTTCAGGGACCGAAAATAACAGTTATTTTGAAATTTTAAAACAAAAAAAGTATATAGAGTAGCATATCAAGTTCATGATCCTTATGAACTTTTGTACGATAAAATATTATGATTTATATAGTTTTGATTTTTATTTTTTCGAGCAAAAATTACAGTTATTATTTGATTTTTATTTTTTTGGACAAAAGTAACAGTTATTTTTTGATTTTATTTTTTTGAACAAAAATAATATTGATCCTTATGAACTTTTGTATGATAAAATATTATGATTTATATACTTTTGATTTTTATTTTTTCGAGCAAATATTACAGTTATTTTTTGATTTTATTTTTTTGAACAAAAATAACAGTTATTTTTTGATTTTTATTTTTTCTATCCAAAATAACAGTTATTTTATGATATTTATTTTTTTGATCAACAATAACAGTTATTTTATGATTTTTATTTTTTCGAGCAAAAATAAAAATTATTCTTTAAAGAAATGTACGTGTTATAATTATTGAGTTGTCTTTAAATATTTATTTGAATGTGTGATCATCATTGGGATACCTTATGCGCATTAAAATAAATATTTAAAGTCAAATAAATAATTATAGCACGTACATTTCTTTAAAGAATAATTTTTATTTTTGCTCGAAAAAATAAAAATCATAAAATAACTGTAATTTTTGATCAAAAAAATCAAAAAATAATTGTTATTATTGTTCAAAAAAAATAAAAATCATAAAATAACCGTTATTTTTGATCGAAAAAATTAAAATCAAAAAATAACTGTTATTTTTGTTCAAAAAAAAATAAATATCAAAAAATAATTTTTATCATCAGACTCTTATGAAAAAAGGAATAACTGTTACGGTCCTTGATATTTTTAGACCATTTTTGTCGTAGGTCGCAATTATTTAAGGTACGTTCAGACTGATGAAATATTTGAAAGCAAACATCAAATATTTCATTAACGTAGTCTGAACACAAAATATTTTTGAGTATCAAATAAAATAACAGCTGATTTTGAGCAAATAAAAGTATTTGTCGGCAAGCAAATATTTGTCCAATGTGAACATAGTGTGAACACAAAAAATCAAATATTTTAGTAATTTTTGAGAAAACATTTATTTGATATTACAAAAAAATTGTAAGAGCAAACAACGACAAATAATTTTAGCCATGTTCCGGATAGAAGCAATTTTTCCTGTAAGTTTTCGGATTCTTTACAATTTTAAAGATTTTTTATAATTATTAGACTTTGCTATTGCTATTAGCAAATTTTTGCAAATTACCGCTAATTTAGAAATTTTTTATAGAATTTTTGCCATTCCTTAAAGTTTAAGGCACTTTTACTAAATTTTATGGCTTGTTTGAAATATTAAAATGGTTCGCGAATTTTCGCAATTTTTGCAAAATTTTTTTTTTTTGTTTTTTAACCGATTTAGCAATTTCAAATATATTTTAGGGTTTGCTTCCAAGTTTGCATTTTTTCGCGAATTTTAGCCATGTTCGCAAAAGAAGCGATTTCTTTCTGTGATTCTTTGCAGCTTTAACTATTTTTAATAATTATGAGTATTAAACTTTGGTATCATGCCGCTATTAGCAAATTTTTGGGAATTTCCGCTTATTTAGCAATTTTTACCGAATTTTTGCTATTCCTTATAGTTTTAGGCACCTTTAATAAATTTTATGGCTTGTTTAAAATATCAAAATTTTTCGCGAATTTTCGCTATTTTTGCAACATTTTTTTTTGTTTTTTTCTTGACATTTTGTTTTTTAACCGATTTAACGACTTCAAATATATTTTAGCGTTTGTTTCCAAGTTTGCAATTTTTCGCAAATTTTAGCCATGTTCCCGTTACCCAGTGGCTTCCATTTTTTTCTTCTTCTACATTCTCCTGTTCTAACACTAAAAGAGATGCTGATCCGCAGAATAAAATAAATAAATTAGCTTTTGCGCTCATTTTTACCATTTGAGAAATATATTTTTATTTTTGAACACTTTCATTAAATAATTATTTGATGCAAATATTTCTTTTAGTCTGAACGCATGGCAAACATGAATTAACTTATTTTATTTAACACTGTTTGCCAACTGTTTCATCAAACAAAAATTATCAAATATTTGAGCTTAGTTTGAACATTAACAAAATATTTTTTTGTTTCACACAGTTTGAAGCAAATATCAGAACAAATATTTTCGTTAAATATTTCATTAGTCTGAACGTACCTTTATAAATTATTTTATAGAATTTTCATTATTTTTCTCTTAAATAACACAAAACAATGGTCAATATTTTTGCACCATTTTTAAACAATATTAAAATTTTTTTAGCATTAATATTTTATTTTGCGACATTTTACAATTTTGTTGTTAATGTACCTACAATTTCTTTATTTTTTAATTTCTTTAAACTTGGTTTTTAATGGGTATTTTTTTTTAAATTGTTTAACCAGTGAATAACAAATAATTCGATAGGCATATGTAAAACAAACGACACAACTGATGCAAAATTATTTTATAAATGGCGATAACAAAATATTATTAAGTAAAGATATATTGTTTGCATTTGAAACATATTATGGTTACAGGTTTAGAAAATTATCATGTTATGGCTATTAAATATAATAAAATGGTTGTGAGGAATGCAATATGTTTTCAAAGTATATCATTATTAAGTTGTTATAAAAATTATTATTTTTCAGTGAACCATACTTAAATTAATAATTGCAATTAACATTGACATATTAACAATAACAATAATATTGTTGATATTAAATAAAACTAACAATATTTTGTGACAAAAATATATTACTACAATAAACATAGTGTTGTTATCGCAACCATGCCCAGCCATATTATTTCTCTGCGTGTAGAAATTGTTTACACCAAATTAAGTTTTTGCGTTTTTCTTAAGGCTTTTATCGCGCCAAAATCCTTATTACCTGGAAATATTTTAACCATATCGACCCAGCACCGTTCTCAGAAACTCGTTCTGTGCCCGTTTACTACTTGAAAACTATTTTGCCTGCATTCATATACACGCAGAGAAAAAATATGGCTCGGAATGGTTGCAACAACTACACTATGTTTATTGTAACAATATATTGTTATCGTAAACAAAAAGTTATTATTTTTATTGAATATCAGCAATATTTTAGTTACAGTAAACATTTCAAAGATTATCGCAATTATAAATTAGAGTAAAAAAATAATTATTTTTCTAACAACTAAACATTGCTAATTTTGAAAACATATTATATTAGTTACAACTATTTAATGATATATAATAACCATTTTACCATTTTATGATAACAAACGATTATGATTCTTTCAGATTCACTGTAAGAAAGACTTGAGTGGATGTAATTCTCACTCGCTTTACAGTTTTATTTGCATAATATTTTTAGCTTTTCAAAATTCTTTGGAAAAAGGTTACCTGACGATCTGTGTATGTGATTACTTTTAACCATAACACAACCACGTTGAAACAAAATATGATAACTTATAATGCTATTATGATTAATATGATAAGAGTATATTATAATAATATGTTGACTACAATCATGAATCCTATCATAATATGTTACTCTTAAAATATGTTTACCACAACCATGTTTTTTCTCTGCGTGTAAGATCCAAATAGTACAATATTTAAAGCTAGCGAATCATCCATTGCGTCGCGTGTTCGATGAATGGGCTGAAACTCAACTGGAAGTTGAACCAGATTTTTATCCTCAAATCATCTTAAGCGATGAGGCTAATTTCTGGGTTAATCGATATGTAAACAAGAAACGTTATTATTTTTGGAACATTACCGTGAATCGTTCGCAATGAGCTAATGATTCGTAAATTTTATATTCCTCGTGTCCTTGCAAAATGTTTAATGCAGAAACGCTTAATTTGACACATTTGGACTACTTTTTGTGGGGATAGGTCAAATCTCTGATCTACGCTGATAAACCAGCAACGATTGATCATTAAGAAGCCAACAGTCGATGCTCTATTAAATTTATCAAAAAGAGATAAAGTACTAACAAACCAATTTTGTACCGCTTGTAGCTTGTTAAGAGTACCCTACATTAGAATCTAGTTCATATGCTATTCGTTTATCAAATATCATCAAAATTCATGAAGCGGTTTTCGTGTGATTGAGCCACAGGCTAACAAACTTTCACATTTTTAATTTGATGTTTACACAATTTTATCTAGCAGTGAAATCAAAAAAGACTTATTTAGAATGATGTTGTTAACTAAATTTAAAAGTTTAAATTTGCAAGTTCTTAAAAATTATATGACAAACCTTTCTCCTCCATCAAAAATTAACACTTTTGGTTACTACTACAAAGTAAGACCAATCAAGAAATTCTGCAGTAACAAAAAAAAAAAAAAAAAAAAAAAAAAAAGAAAAAAAAAAACCATCACAACAAAATTAATTTGGACAAAAAGGAAAAAACAAACAACGTGCAACCAATTTTAGAAAACAAATTACAACAACAGAATCGTTTATGTACATACTTTTTTTATAAGGCGTTTTTTATAAGCACCTTTCTCTATGCCAGAAAATGGTTTTCTTTTTTTATGGCATTTGTTAGCACACAATTATACATGTACATACACATACACTTAAAGGGTCATGTATAAACAGTGGCATATTCAACAATGAAAAGTAGACAATTTTACCCGTAGTTGGTGGTATAACCCAACAAACACGGAGGTTTGTTTTTGTTCATATTTAAAATTATTTGAAGTCAACTTTTTTTCAAACAACAAACATTCAACAAAAGGAAAAAATTATTTTCAAATTAAGAAATGCATTTATTTTCAACTTGATTTCAAAGGTAAATCTCAAACTTTTTCATATGTGAATTTAATACAATGTGGAAGATATGAGGGCGGATCAATAAGTCCGTGACTTTTTGAATGAAACACAGTTTTTTTTACAAATAAAAATTTATTTTTCAACATAATCTCCTTTTAGCTGAATCCACACAGAAAAAAGTGTTTTATCAGTTAAAAAAATGGGTTGAAAAGTATTTAAATTTAATTAACGTGATAATTGAATCAATTATTTTTTTAGTTGAAAGAATATTAAAAATTTAATTTTGATTTAATTAACATTTTAGTTGTTTTGAAATAAATTTTCAATTACAATTTTAATTAAATAACAAAAAATCTTAATTGACTTTTTTCGTTTAAAATAAAATAATTTAAACATGTAGAATTGTTGCTGAGAATTGTCAATATTTATTTAAATAGGTTAGGTTAGGTTAGGTTAAGAAGGGACCTCATTGGTCCTCCACACGGAATGAGGTCCATTGTGAATCCCTTCAGTAGAGGAGAAAAGAGGAAAAAGAGAAAAAGAGAAGTAAAGAAGAATAGTAGAAAATAGACCTAAGGTTCGGTATATTTGTAGAAGCGCAGGATAAATTCCCCCCTACGGCCCCCCCAACAGAAACAGCCGTCCTACTTCCCTGACAAACCCCAGCAGATCGGTTGGATTACATCCAGCGATACACCCCCGTTCGTCGTGAAACCTAGCCCCTAGCCATTTCTCCCTGGGGCCGTGCATCCTAGGACAGTGGCACAGTACATGCTCAACCGTCTCCAGCTCCTCGGCATCTCCGAACAACCTGCAGAAGTCCGGTCTCGCAATGTCCCATTTACCCATAAAAGCCCTAACAGAACAATGCCCCGTCAGGAACCCTATCAGAGTCCTGAGACTACTCCTATCCAGTCCTAATAGAACCCTGGTTGCACCTGGTTGCACAACAGCTCCCCCCACGATGTGATCCAGTATCACTTCCGTTGCCCTCCAGATCGCTAAAGTCAGAGCTAACGATGGTCATGATTTTGAAAAATTTTATATGTTGCAAACGCTTCGTTCTAAACGCTTTAAATTTGCCGAAAGTCATGCATTTTTAGGTCATACGTAAACCTTGACAGAGAATTTTATCGACATTGTAATAAGCTTTTTACTTACATATGTATATCTAAGAATTTATATCTGTATGTTTATCCAAAAATCACTTACCTACAAATAAAAAATAGAAAAATTGATTAAAGACAGAAACTTTTTATATAAATTTATATGCTAAATTCTAATAAGAAGTACTAAATGTTTACGTAAAGTTGTAAAAATTAAGTTAATCTAATAAAAAATACTTATCCTGCAAAAAACAATAGCTAATATGAACAAAAAAAAAAGACAAAAACAGTTCTTACGAAAAACTCAACAAGTTATAGTCATTTCTAACCAGGTAATGTTAGAAATAATGAGTAGCCATTACTAAACTAAACAAGTTAATTATCAAAGTTGTTTTTGGGAATACTATTATTTATTAAAAGATTTTGTTTATTGTGCTTAATTCCGTTTTTTAATAATTGATAAAAAAAATACTGAAATTTATTGTTGGAGGATAAGCTGTTCCAATGCGCATTTCACTGGTTGCTTAGGCCAGATCATCAGGAAACGTTCTCCTAAATAATTTAAGAAAAGCCAAAGCTATCAGCAAACAAGACTACAGAGGGAACGAGAATTACCTACAAACACTCAAAAAGTCTTTTTTGCAACGATATCAAAACTTAAACAAAATACCAAACAATAAATCAGTGACGAGTTTATCTTTTCTTACATTTCCCGCTACAATTATTTGGAATTCTCCCAACATTAATTGTAGTTGTAAGTGGGTATGAAAAAACATATTAAAAACAAAAACAAAATGCTGTAAAGTTATTTTCGGATATACAAAATTTATTATTAATTAATTCATTTATTAATGACGTGCTAAATTCCCAATTTTTATTTTTAAGATTCCTCTTCCTCGTGTAGCTTAATACATCTTCAACTTTTTATATGTACCGCCCACGATCGAGTTATGTTCAATTCACGAATGCATGTCATATTGAGGTACTCAATACTTACTAACTTCAAATCGATATATCTCGATTCCTAGACGTGACCCAGCAAAACGCCGGGACACGTATATCTTCTGTTTTACCGATATAACTTTCCGCGGTAGTTTGAACCCTTCCCGATCACTGACCCCTACCATTTGTCTCACAGTGTTATTATCAATTTCAATTCAAATAATAAAATCAAACACTTGAAAATAGTTCGGAATTGCGGTTGATATCAACTGATTAAGTTATTTCATATCAAAAGTTTGACTTCGTGTTTGTTGGGTAGTTCTTGTACATTTGTTATCGTAGCCATACAACAATGTTTATGTGTGTGTTCTTTAGAAAAAAATTTTTTTTTTTTATAAATTTGTTTTTTGTTATTTTAAACGCTTTTGCCAGTTTTTTGCATTAATTTTCAACACAAATATAAAAATAAATGGAATTGTAAAGGTGTTAGTTATTCATCATTTGAGACCGTTAAACAAATGTTAGCAGACATTGACCTCTTTTTTGATGACACGAAGGCTGCGTTTCATATTATACTGTGTAAAATACTGAAACTGGATATATGAGGTATTTTTTTCCATTGTGGATGGTTTTTTTAAAGTTCTTTTTTCGTTTTAGTTTCTAATCAAAGCATTTTTAGCAGGTTCTTTGTGCAGGTGTTTTTATTTTTTTTTTTTGGATTGATAGTACTTTAAAGTAACTTTTAATTGCCAAGAGAACGCAAATAAAAAGGCCGTGCACAGTGGAAGAAATTGTTGGCTTGTGCATATCTTTGTAAAAAATTTAGATAGAAATTGACAAGGTTTTTTTTATAAGGAAGTTTACGGAGTTTCATTAGAATTAACTTCTTATCCTTAACAGTATATTTTTCTTCATTTAAGTAAAAATATTAGTTTGTCTTATTTTTAAAGGATTTTTTTTTTCACTTTTTGATTAGTTGTTCTGTGTTCTTTTTAATTAAACCCTCGGTTAGGGCTATTGATTTGACAAACTTTGTATTCTTTTTCAGGTACAATATATGCCTGTATAAAAATTATAAATTAAAGTTCAAGAAAATTTCTGCTATTTTATTAACGTTTTCAATTATCTTAACTTAAATTCATATATTTTATTATTTATTTGTAAATGTTTCTGTATTATATAAAGAAATTTTATTCAATGCAACAAGCCGATAAGGGTTTTCATGAAACTGCTTAAAACTGCAGTTTGTGCAAATGGTCAAACTTGCTAGACCAGTTTCATGACATCCCTTTTTGACTTTTGTGCAATTTTAAACAATTAAGTGCGGTTTTCACAACACAAGTGATTGAACGTGAAGTAAAATTTATATGAAAAGCAGTCAAAAAACTTAGTGCCATTCATATTAATCTCATTACACGTTCAATCACTTGTGTTGTGAAAATATCACATTAATGTCTGTTTGTAGGAAACTTCAATATAAACAAAAATGTGAAAAAAATTTGAGTGTATATTTTTGACAATTAGGGCGGGGTTTTGAGATGTAGATTAAGTTTAAGCTCAGTTTAATGTACTCTGAAACTCGGATTTTTCCGGCGAAATGCGATTTTTGTTTCACTATTTCATTAAAGACCAACATTTTAAGCAAAACTAAGCTATTCCGTCAAAATTTTATATGCAAACTTGATAATGGCGACACTAATCTGTTTTCAGATTATATAAACCTAGTTTAACTGAGATCTCAAAAACCCAGACTTAGTATTGTGGTTATTTTATTGAACTGTTTATGTTTTTTTATCCAAACTTTTAGGCTAAAATTCATTAAATTTAATTTCCATTAAATTATTTTTATGAAGAAAGGAACTTTACAACATGAAATGAATTGAAATTTATTAATAATTTTTCATTCTTGACTGAGCTGGGAATTGAGCCCAGGTTTTCACGGACAGGTTGCCCTCACTAGTTTCTATTGCAACCACTCTCCTCAGAGGGGTTTGCCGTTTCACATTCTTCGCCATCGAAGACAGTTGGCAGTCAATAGCCAAACATCAATCTTTAAAACAAATTGGTAGATCGAAATAACAATACTAATTGTTAAACAGCTAAGGCACAAGCCCAATTACTACATTGGTCCTTCAAGTTGTGCTGGTAAAAAGGTCAACGAGAAAAAGAAAGACAAAAAACATGGAAAACAGAAAAATGTTCTGCCTGCGATGGCGGTGAGTGTAAAACGGCAAACCCCTCTAAGGAGATTGTATAGTTACAATCAAAGCATGGCAGGGCAACCTGTCCGTAAAAACCGCTGTTTAATTCCTACCTCAGTCAAAAATGAAAAATATCAATAAAATTCAATTCATTTCATGTTCTAAAATTCCTTTCTTCATAAAAATAATTTAATGGAAATTAAATGTAATAGAGAATTAGCCTGAATAAAATAGCAAGAAATTAAAATTTTTGTCTAAAAAGGAAAATTTGTTTTTAAAAATGCCTAAAGAAACCCAAAAGACTAGTATTATGATTTTTAAAGTTTTGATTTTTTTGATCAAAACTTACAGTTATTTTTTGATTTATATTTTTTTGGACAAAAGTAACAGTTATTTTTTATTTTTATTTTTTTGAACAAAAATAACAGTTATTTTATGATTTTTATTTTTTCGATCAAAAATAACAGTTATTTTATGATTTTTATTTTTACCTTTTCGAGCAAAAATAAAAGTTATTCTTTACAGAAATGTTTGTTATAATTATTGAAATTTCTTTAAATATTAATTAAAATGTGTTATCATAATTGGGATATCTTATCAATATTTAAAGTCAACCAAATAATTATAACAATAATAACTTTTATTTTTGCTCGAAAAAATAAAAATCATAAAATAACTCTGATTTTTGATTGAAAAAATAAAAATCAAAAAATAACTATTATTATTGTTCAAATAAATAAAAATCATAAAATAACTGTTATTTTTGATCGAAAAAATAAAACTCAGAAAATTACTGTTATTTTTCTTCAAAAAAATAAAAATCCAAAAATAACTGTTATTTTTGTTCAAAAAAATAAAAATCAAAAAATAACTATTATCATCTGACTTTTATAAAAAGACACATCTATTGCGGTCCCTGATCCTAATCGAAAAATAACTATTATCATCTGACTTTTATAAAAAGACACATCTATTGCGGTCCCTGATCCTAATCGAATTAGGCTCAGCAGAAGCCGAAACCCCTTCCAAGGCATAGTTTTTGTTTTCCAGAGCTTTATTACAGCTTTCTAAAAAACATTTATATTAGCTTGTATAAGCAAAACATGTTGCTCTTAAAATTATAAAACAAACAAGCAAAATGGGTTTGTTAAATTAGAAATATATGATGACCCATAACATGAATGTGATTAGAGTTTTTTTCCAGCACTTTTTGTATTCCCGGAATGCGGGGAAAAAAATCAAATTCCCGGGATCCCGGAATTCCCGCCTAAATTTTTTTTATTTATTGATTTACCACATTCTCCAATGAAACTGTTACTTCTTATTGGCTAAGTATACTTAAAATAAGAAAAATTACAAAAATAACAATAATTAAAAATTAAAAAAAAAAAATTTGGATTAAAGCTATTTTAAGATATTTAAGTGGTTATTTTTGATGCCAATAGGATAATAGAAATCAACCCAAGAAAAACTTTTTGAATTTTGGTAATAGGTAGTTGTTACCTGGTAACATATGACCTCAATAAGTACTTTTCACTTCTATTATTTTCACTTGTGAATATTTTCTTACTAATAATCAGCTCAATAACTACTAATTAGTTGTGTTGTTTTCAGTATTGAATATTTAATTATTAGTAACAAGTTCCACAACTACGCCAATTAAATAAAAACTAGTTATTTTTTGGCTGCTAGTAAGTATATTGTAAGTACTTACAATTTAACTTACTGGTAGTAAAATAATAACTAGATATTTTGTGACTTCTAGTAAGTGTATTGTAAGTACTGAATTCTGTGGATAACTTGAACCAAAATAAGTAGTTATTCTGCTGAAAAATAAGTAGTGTCTATATTTCTCCAACATTACTTGCTAACTTACCAGCTAAAATGCTGGGAATATACGTATAAACATTGTCAAACTCATAGCACATTTGCATCATTAGAATACAAATATTGCAGTCTAAGGGAAATGTCACTTCTGGAAGGGCGATAGGAACAGAAAGCTCAACATTACGAAATAGGAATTCTTAAACAATTTCACCATTAAACTAATTGAGCATTAAGGAGATATTAAATTTACCATATTAAATAACATATTTTTTTACAGTTATATACCCTTAATCAGCAGTGGTGTTTGAAGGTATACTGAATTTGTCATTCCATATGCCTCTTTTATAAATAGTAATCTAGGATCCCATAAAGTATATATATTCTGGGCCCCCAGTAATTTTTAGTTTATTTATCCATTTATGTTGCAAATTGTTTCTAGTTCTTCAAGGATGTTTGGGATTGAATTCCAGCAGAATCACTTCAGTAGGAAAAAAAAGTTATGCACCCAAATGTGGAACTATCTCACTAAAAACTTGATAAAAGCTAACGTAAATTTGTGGTCGAATGCACCGACTGTCATAAAATTTTGACAAATTCCTTTATATTTTACCAAATATCGTGAACGTCGATCCACAATTTACCTACGGACCCATATTGAGACCACTCTTATAGATCATATTAGTATGGTTAAAATCGAACAATGCTTTTGTAGTTATTTTTTTATGTTTCAAGTATATAATTTCAGAAGACTCGAAATGTCCCATATAACACACGATCTCGGAAAATAATTTACCATGCCATTCACTGCAATGCAAGCCTTATTGATATTGTTGTAATATTTAGCCCACTACAGTTTACTAAGGCAGGAACTAAAATTTCGTGAAGATATGTCTATAATTTATAATATGCCCTATTTAAAGCCCATTCTCAACAATCAGCTTAACTGCAGAAAAGTTTATCTTCAAAATTTCCCGGAAATCCTACAAATAATTCTAGGGAAAGCGTTGAAAACCCCTAAGTGTGATAGACATGTTAGGGATCGATTCAATGACAATATGATTGCTGTAACAATATAAGGTTGATTAAAGTAACCACAATATATTGCGATATTTTCTGCAGCCATATGGAATGCGTTGTGACCATATCAAACTTTATTTTTTCCTCTGGGTTAGCCCATGAATTTTTCTTCAGTGTATGATATCATCCACTGTGTGCTGTATGTGCCTATGTAACAAATAATAGCATATTTGACAAGCTTATGTTTGTCTATAGAGAGCTTATGGTAAAGATTTTCTGCGTTAAGCTTAACATAAAATTCCGTAAAAGATTTTAGCATTTAAAATTTTGTTAGTGGCTTACAAACTCAAATATACTGCTTAGTAGACCGATAGAATCGTAGAAATACAGATTTAAATACAGAGCCAAAAAAATCAGAGAATCAACGTATTAGTTCTAATCCTTCACTCTCAAATAATGTTCACTGTATTACCTTAACATTACTACCTTATCTTTTAAATAATTTTTTTGCAAATAAAATAAACATTTGTCTATCTAATAATTCTATTTAAACTGTAGTTCTTCAATATTCCAGTTTATTGCAAATACGAACACTAAGAGCAGCTACAAAAGAAATAAATCCTTGAATTTAAAGGTTGAATCAAATAGTATTTTTGCTTTTTGTTTTTTTTTTTTTTATAAAAATCTTTATGTTCTTGCTACTGACAGATATTTTGTGACATTGAATTTATGTGTACGATATGGTGTTGTTAAGCATGAATTTGCTGAATAAATTAATTTTGCTTTTTGTTTTTGGGAGGTACTATTTTGTAGATTTTGTTCAATGATTATATTCGATTATGATTGAAATTATGTATTTTTTTTTTAAAGAAGAACGATATTATCAGCTAAATTAGAATTTTTTCAGTTTGTTTTATGCATATTAAGATAATATATCAGTAATATGCGAAATTTATGCATGAGTTATTTTAAATTCAAAAAGAAATTATTCAAAGAACAAAGCAGACGAATTTAATTAAACTGTGAGCAATATAAACATATACATTAAATTTATTTTTAATAAATGTTTTAATTTTTCCCTCTACATTAATAAAGTGTTGCAATTTATGCCTTTTTATTTTTCAAAAATTTCTTCAAGTTTTCAAAATTTTTGGATTAAAATATTTGATAAAGGCTGCACTCACTGATGGTAATTAAATGAAGGATTTTTTCTAACTTCATAAATCTCGCCGGATCCTCTTAAAAGGGGTTTATCAAAATTACTACATATTCAGTGATTTCTTTAATATGTTCTCTTATACCTCAAAGATGGATACAATGAGCTTTGTATATCTTTGTCTTGCAAAAAGTAAAAATTTGTCAATTTTTATTAATTAATTCATTTATTAATGATGTGCTTATAATCCTGTGCTTGTCAATTTTTAGTTGATCAATAATTAAAGTTTTTTTAATTTTTATTACGGATGGAAAGGGTATATCGTCGGGTGATAATTATCTGTCATATGTGGATTTTTTTCCGGTTTTGAGTTAATATCGATTCCGTAGGTTTTCTGAACTGATATTTCATTTGGCGTGATCAGTTTTTCGATAGGTATAGAATGTTGAGTTTGTAGTATGTGGTATTTGCTGACGCAATTTTCAAATTAAATGTCGTATGTAACTGCCACATACGACAAATTTCTATATAAAACGCCCAAAAAATTAGTTTATTATTTAAATGTCGTATGTGGATTTTATAAGGGTTCAAACTACAAACTCAATTTATTCGAAACTATCGGAATCCACATACGACATTTAAATTATCAAACGACGATATATAAGTTTGCCCTTCCGTTAGTTTCTAAAATATTGATCTGAGACGTTATAAAGTATATTGTATATATTCTGGATCCTTAGAAGTATGAAAGTTGATTAACCGATGTCCGTCTTCCATGTGTATGCTGAAATGGGTTTTCCAAATACCCCAGATATGATTGGGACTAGGTGGTTATATATTTATGTCACATATACTCCGTTAATGTTTGCTATTGAAATCCATCCAGATCGGTCCATAAATAGCTGAGAAATGGGCGAAATATCACGGCTGCCTCAAATGTTTACCTATATAATCCTTTGTTGTTGTTATTTTTTTAATTTTTTACGCGCAGATTTTTTTTTGCTTGTTTTACACATATCAAATGCATATAAATATATATATATCGTCGGTTGATAATTTAAATGTCGTATGTGGATTTTTTTCCGGTTTTGAGTTAATATCGATTCCTTAGGTTTTCTGAACTGATCTTTCATTTGGCGTGATCAGTTTTTCGATAGGTATAGAATGTTGAGTTTGTAGTATGTGGTATTTGCTGACGCAATTTTCAAATTAAATGTCGTATGTAACTGCCACATACGACAAATTTCCATATAAAACGACCAAAAAATTAATTTATTATTTAAATGTCGTATGTGAATTTTATAAGAGTTCAAACTTCAAACTCAATTTACTCGAAACTATCGGAATACATATACGATAATTTAATTATCAGCCGACGATATATGTCCTTTATTTATCCAAAAATAATATGTATAGAAAATATGTAAAATGAAATATTTAAACAAAATGTTCACGGAGAACATTGGGCGTCAACGAATTCTCTCCACCTATTTCTATCTCTGGCTAGTAGTTTAATATCGTTCAATGTAAGACGAGCATTATCATATTCTCTTCTCATGGTCCGGATCCAGGAATTACGTGGTCGACCAGGCTGACGCTGACCTTGAGGATTCCAGTCTAGGGAGCTCTGGCAATATCAGTTGATGGTCGTCTGAGAATATGGCCGATCCATGTCCATTTACGTCTTTGTATATCACTTTCAATAGGGCAACAATGTGCCAAATTCCACAGGGTTTCATTGGATACCCAATTCGGCCAGTAAATCCGTAATATCTGTCCAATACACCGGTTAACGAACGTTTTTATTTTGTTCGCAGTTAGTTTTGTGTGGCTCCATGTAGTGCAACCATATATCAGTACAGATTTTACGCTACAGGCATACAAATATTTAATATATAATTATTTTTTTTTTCAATTCAGTTTGATAATGTGTGTTAGTGGGTAAGTGGTCTAAGACGCTGCATTATGCGTTATGTGAAGATAATTATGATTCGGTCCTGCCAAATTGCAGCACTCTTCCTTGTTGTTATTATGAATTACTTTTAATTATCACTAAGCACTACGGTATCTGTAGTGCTGTTAGGAGTCCCAGAAGTTCTAGAAGATTGTATTTGCCAAACATCGTTTAAATGCAATAATACAGCGGGAAAGAGGAAACTTGTAACAGATGGGCCCAAGTAATCTAGCTCCTTTGAAATTTCATCATTTTTACAGCTTGGACTTTTATGCGAATTCCTTCTGATTATTAGATATTTTATGTTCTATAATGACTTTGCAGAGTACTGTGTTAACCCTATTCTGAAAATATATTTCAAATTTGCGTTTTCGCTGCTAATATTTCTACAAATTGTTTTTCATCAGCCAACTACTGTCTGAATTTTGAAAAAGTTCTCTAAATTTAGCGTTATCTTGTGCTGCGAAAAGCGATTATAAAAGATAATGCGTCTGGGAAATTGTTACAATGACAAATGTTGATAAAACGTACAAAGGTGTAGTTTTTGTATATATGATTATACCAATTGTCCCCACTGTGTGAAATTTTTTATAAAATAATAAGTTTCCTTTACATTGATGTTTGTTTTTAGCTTATTGCAATGTAACATATATACGGCAGTATGCTAAGATATCTAATAAAGTAAAATTACAAAAAAAAAAAAATGCATCAACATCAAATATTAAATGACATTATTTGGCGTGTAATTAATATTAAATTTGTTTATAAATAACAAGTATACGTAGTGGTTTTCAGTTTCTGTGGATGTTTTATTTTTGAAACGTTGTAGTATTTATTTATGTATTTATTTTCAATTTGTAATAAACCAATTCAAAACGATTTAGTAGAAATAGTTGTACCTAAAATTAAATTTCGTATGAAAATGGATAATTCTTATGTTTATAAACCTGTCTTGTTAAAAAAAAATTAATATTCAGGGAATATTATAAAAGCCCTTATCATGTCGATTGCAAACATTATTCGCCCTTTCATATTACGATATAACAGTATAAGGAAATTTCACTGGTATTTAGATAAAAATTCATTGGTGTAAATGTTTCAAAAAGGGCTTGATTTAAACTGCTGAAAAAATAATTATTTTAAAGATTAAAATTTTCTTAAACTATTAAAAATAAAATAATATAAAAAATTTTGTATATCATAGAAATAAATCGTTTAAATTTTGAATATATCAGAGGTTTTATGGCCACCTAAATTTAAAATTTAATCTCAACTACCTGTGCTACATATTTATAAGCACGCTTTACCAAAAATCTAGCCACTGGCTTAAATTTCGCAATTTATTTAAATTTCGCTACAAAAATAATCACTGAAATGTATTTAATTTCGAATAAAATTTTATACTGGTAATAAATTTTTAACAAAAATCTTTAAAAAAAATAGTAGCATTTTTGAACAAAATTTTATACTGGTAATAAATTTTTAACAAAAATCTTTAAAAAATAGTAGCATTTTTGAACACTTTTTTAAAATCTTCTTAACATTTTTTGGCCATGTCTAATGCCAGCTTTAGCTGTACAATTTTTTTAGACCTGGCTACACTGTATACCATACATTGTATACTATGTTTATAGCTCTGTCTCGTTACTTCTGTGTCTTCACTATTTGGGTATATTTCGTTAAAATGGGAGAAAGAATAAATTTCTCACAAATTTACACAAATTAGAACGTCAAAGTGTTCTGCTCTTTATTTTTTTTCTCTTTTTACATTCTCTTAATAAGAATCACTTTTTATTTGAGTTTTTTTTTTGTTTACGTTTCGACAGCTATTTGATGATTTACACAATTTGCACGAAGAAAAAGTCTGAGCTATTTCGTGCAAGACGAAGAAGAATTTCATTCTCAAAAACCCGCTTACATTTAGACAAATTTCATATACCGTTCGACTCCGAATGACTGCTTAAATCGATCTAGACATGTTTGTGCGTCCGTCCATCTGGCTGGTTGTCTGTCCATTTAAACCTTGTGCGCAAAGTACAGGTCGCAATTTCGAAGCCAATTTTATTAAAATTTGGTACATGCAATTTCAATTATCAACAGAACAAGGTCTGTTTTTAAATGGTCCATAATTTCACCCCGTACAAACTTCTCTCAGGAAAAGAGTCGCTGTGCCCATAAACCATCTTATTATGTTGGTATTTAGAATTAAATTTGATTAAAAAAATATTTAATCAAATATAAAACCCCCTCCAAAGTTGCTTTAGGATGAGCAAAACTAGTATATACGTCGATATTTACGAAATGTTTAGCACAAGGTACTTTTATATGAATCTTAACCTTATAACAAAATTTTGTATTGCTTGAATTTAAGGTAGACTTTTGAAACATTGTCTGCATATGCTGTGGTGTAGGGTATCAAATGGTCGGTCTAGGCCGTCTATACTTTCTTACTTGTATCAATTTCTCTTGTTGCGTTCCGTTTGTGAAATGAAGCATATTTTCAGTGTACTACATTTTTACGACGACTTACATTATTTAAATAAGAATTTATCAAATCTTTAAAAATAAAACTCACTCAATGTATTATTATATTCCTATTACTAACATTTGAATATAGAAGAGCAAAATGCATTGGTATTAGTCAAATATTTTCTGAGCTTAAATAAGAAAATATACCTGATACTTAGATATTTTATGTAAACGAATTATAAAAAATAAACGAAAGATTTAAGAAGATTTTCTTCAAAGATTTTTTTTCCTTTTCCAAGCCTACTAGTTCAAAAGGCAAATAAAACAAATAAAGTGGAAAATAGGAGGGTGTACCTAAAAGGTAAAGATTTTGGTATTAAAAGGCATATTGAGGAATGTATCTATGTAGATAAGTGGCCTACTAGGTTACATTTTAGGAAATAGAATTTTAATCTATAAACTATTTATAAAAACTTATGAAGAATTTGTAGACCCTCCGGGCATTTAGTAACACTTGCCAGCACGTGTTCTATATCCACGAATCTATTGGTGGGTGTAAACAAAATATTTATGTATTGCAAAGTATTTGTTGGATTTTCTTTTCCAATTTTTTTTTTGTTTTATTATTTCTAACTTCAAAGTATTCAATTCAGTGTCAAGTTAATTTTAGTACCTGATTCTTAGTTTTAGTCTTGCTATTTTTTTATTTATTTGAAGCGTGTGCTAAGATTGTTCTTTTGTTTGGTTGGCTTGTGACATGCGTTTGGGGGGCATTAAGTGAATAAAATCACTTTAGTCTCGACAAATCTCACTACTCACTACTACTACCGTACCCAATAGCAACATTAACTTCAAAAGTACTGAAATAAATTAATGTAAGAGTATTTAAATGTTCTTAAATATGTGTATGTCTGTGTTTGAAGGAGAGAAACTGTGCAGGTGTCATTTTATAGCTATAAAATGACAAAATTTTTATTTAATTTAATAACAAAAAAAGGTAAACAGAATTTATTTATTATTTATTTTATCGCGTATTTAGTAGGGTAGTTACTACCCGATTAACTGATCGGTTAATATAAAATTGACTATTTTCGATTAACGATTAAGCCGGGGCCCTATGCTCCTTATAGGAGCTTCGGGAACATATATATATATATATATATATATATTAAGCCGGTTAATTTCAGTCGATTAAACGTTGACAGTACTTTTTTTATGTATTTGTTATTTGTATCTTCTCATATCTTCTCATATCAATCGTTTAATAGAACAAACCGAAACAATTAGAAGTGTTAACATTTTTAAAAATTAAAACAGGACTCTAATGACATAATAGAAGATTTTATATGTTTATAGAAATCCAGGAAAACAACTGAGATATTAGATATTCTGTACTATGAGTTGTTTTCGATTTCCCCAATATCTACGAAAAGTGCAAGAATTTTCCCCAAGTCAAGTTTTATCAAAACTAAATAAAATAATCGCTTAAGTCCTAACCATTTAAAAAAATTTAATACCCTTTATTTTTTACCTTTGACGACAAGTGGGACACATATGTCTCATCATATTTTCAGATCTATCGAGAAAGCTATAGAACTATTTTTTAGTTGCGTTAATCAATAAATTACATGACAAATTGAAGGATATAATACTCATAGCCTATTTCCAATGTGCGAAAGAATTCTTTCGTTCGCATAACTACATTGAAAACAAAAACAGAGTCAAAAAATTTGTTTTTGTTTTCAATGTAGTTATACGAAAGAAAGAATTCTTTCGCACTTCGGAAATAGGCTATAGAAGTTTTTCCACCAGTATTAGTTCTTCCTGCAGACAAGCGTAGAGCTTCGCGGGATTAGCATAGGGAGAAAAAAATAGAGCCCGAGATATCAGCAAACTGAAATAGTAAAATAAAAAATTTAAATTTCTGACTTTAAGAAACCCTTAAGCCTAGCTGATACTACAAAAATTATCGTTAGCACGAATGCTAAAGAAAGCGTTTGTTTTGTTATTGTATAACGCGAATTAGATCAGAAACCATTGAAAAATGTAGCTGATATGATGAAAAAACTAAATGGGAAATATGTGTCCCATTCGTCGTCAAAGGGTTAAAGAAGGGTAAACCACTTTATTTTATTACAGGATAAATTCATTTTGATAGCTAATATATTGCTTTTACCGTCATGGCTCTGCGACTTATACAGATTATTTAATAATTATATCAAAGCCTTATCTTGGAAGTCGTTCTCTGATAGAGATAGTTTTTTTTTTATCTTCCAGCCAGTTAAAAAGAAACAAAATCACACTGAAGTTTTTGAGTTTTTATTTTGTATTGCCTTTTTTAATCCATTAAAATAAAAAACTTTATTGTATTTTTATAAATTAGATCAATATATTTCGAACTCTTTTTTTTACTTGAGAACTGGAACTTATAGCGTCTTGGGGCTGTGCATCTGATACTGCTTTTTATTGTTGTATATCTGCTACATTTTAAATTATAATACTTCATGTAAATTTTCTCGTCTAGAAGTACGATAGTAATTTCTACACTATATTTCGCAGCAACATATATATATATTTTTCTAATTAAAACAATGCATTTTTCACTCTTTAGAATTAATATTAATTCACAAATTTACTTTTTTGTTAAACGAAGAGCAATAACTGAATGCTTTGCATTTATTTTTCGCTTTTAGAATCTGATTCTATTCCATTATAAAGCAGGGAATTAATACGGTGAATTGAAATAAGTAAAAAAATTAAACTGCTAGTTTCTTCAATCAAAGTACTCGTTCATTGAATAAATCATCTTCTTCTTCTCAAAATCAACGCCAATTACTTAAAATAAAGAAACGGTTTCCTTGAAACAACGTTCATTCACTTTTTATATTTAGTAACTTTTTTCCTTTTATTTATAAAAGAATGAACGTTTTCCTTGAATTCAACATTAAATAATAATAAAAAAACAATTTATTGTTTAATTTAACCAACAAAGTCATATAATGGTTTTAACGTTCAGTTCATATCTAAATAAAATTTTACTTTTAATCTCAATAAATTTTTAAGAAAAATTAGAATGAATTGAAATCAACGAATCGTCGAATTTATGGTCAACTTTTTTTCACCATAAAGGATTTAGTACTTTTGCAATTCAAATTAAGTACTTTTCAAATTTTAGAAGAGCACTATGCTGGTAGGGTTCCTATATCTTTCTTAAATTAAAATTTTCTATCCCTGGTCTGTAGAATAAGCATATTAAAGTTTTTCGAATTCAGTCGATGTTTTAGCCTAGCCACCATACAAAATAGCTTTTGGTCAGAAACATTGATCTCAAAAGGGTGAAAAAAATTCTTCGCACGACTTTAATAAAATTTCATATAAATAGACCCAAATTTGCTTGTAGCCTTTATTTCTTGAAATCTCTTTAACACTCCTAAACTCTAGAAAAGTGCTTATATTAAGGCAAAATAAAGGACGAAAAATGTAAGCGAAATAATATATGGACTGATACATATTTTCAAAATTAATATAAATACATACGCTCAAATACACAACCCAAACTCCACATCGATGAGATTTTTCATATTTTGAGGCACCCTATATTTCTTGCTTCCTATCACTTTTTATAGATATTTCGTTTCAGTTTCGCCTAAAAAGTTTCAATTGGTGTCAATTCATGTCCTTCCATTGTAAAGTAGCTCTTATCATCCATGATACAATTCATGGTGAGCCTGCAGCAAAAAGATTTTGTAACAAAGCACTTATAAGATGTTTGATGATTGATATCTGTCTGTTTTTCTGAGACAGCTGGATCGGTTTTCTTTGCACATTTGACTACTCTCATGTGTGCTACGTATTGCTGTACCGCTTCATCTTTAAAATTGCATTTATTTGGCAAAGCACGGTAAGATTTTGCAGTACACCCGGCAATTTCTGCCTTTAACTCAGATCGATTTTGGTTGCATTGTATCGAATATTTTTATCGTATCGCCGTTTTCTATTAAACGGTTTTCCACTTTCGATTGTCTTATAAAAAAAAAAGATTTTTTTATTTGGATTTCAGAAAAGTGACTAAAAATTTCATATTTTCTTTTATGAGCATTATTTTCAAATCAACAGCATTATAAATTTACACAGAAAAAATTATTAAATTTCTCCAATCACCAAATTTATACCAAATTCATAATATCAAGCAAACAATTTGCTGATTTTGCACCTTTTACCAAAATGATTATATTGATTACTAAAAATTGTAAAATTGTGAATATTTTTTTTCAATAAATGATATTTTTAATTTTAATTAAAAAAACGATCAAAAAACTTCGCCATTTCAAACAATGTGTTAATTTATTTAAATAAATATTGACAATTCCCAGCAACAATTCTACATGTTTAAATTATTTTATTTTAAACGAAAATAGAAATGTTTTGTTATTTAAATAAAATTTTAATTGAAAATATATTTCAAAACAGCTAAAATGTTAATTAAATCAAGATTAAATTTTTAATTTTCTTTCAACTAAAAAAATAATTGATTAAATTATCACATTAATTAAAATACTTTTTAAACCTTTTTTTTAAATGATAAAATACTTTTTTCTGTGTACAAATCAACTTGCGAAGTGCTAATTCGTTTAATGTTTTTTTTATCTACTTAGGGTGTGTCTGAAACAGTAGCAAAGTATTAATGGAAGTAAAATTTTGACACTGTTGAGGTGAATAAAAATATACTAGCCCTGTGGACTAGTATAAATTATGACATTACCGCAGAAATTTTTGACAATTTTAATTCACCATAGAACTTTACTACCGTTTCACACACACCCTTGCTATCAATTTATTGAACTGATCTCCAGCCAAATAACTATAGGGATAGTACCGTTCCTTTTTTCATATTTGTTTTATATTGTATCTTGTTTTATTTTTGCATTGATTGTTGAAAGCAAGAATGATAGAAATAAAGATTACTACACTAGGCAGGCGTAAAATTATTTTACTGCGCATGTAGTAACTCTGACGTCACACAACCTGTGTTCTTATTGGCTAAAATTTTTTAGCTCTCAAACTGATATATTTATGTGTAAACATAACAGTGGGACAATTTATAATTTTTTTATTTAAATTATTTAAAATAAAAGATTTGTTTAAGGTTATTTTTTCATAGTTTTTTTTATTACATAAATATATACATACATAATGTACATTAACTTTATCTTTACTACATAAATTAAAGCAGACGAAAAAGGGAAAATTCTTTTATATCAAACATTTTAGTTTCTAATTTTATTTAGTTTCCTGTTCGGCTTGTTGAAATTTTAAGCAATCTCGGCATTTAGTAACTTCATTCGAAAATACTTCCTACATCTAAAAAAAAAGTTTTTTCATATCTTAAATTACTTCGAATTCCTTTCCTTCTAACAAATGATTTTGCAAATATTTTGCTTTTAAGCAACAATTTGTCCCATTAAATTGCAAGAAGATAGCATCACATGATCTCAACGTTTCCATTAATGCACTTGATGGCTTACTTAACCCACCTTCACTTAGGTGGTTAAACCATGAATAATTTAGGTTATCTATTATTTTGGTCCACGACGATTGCTAAATCTTATTCAATATAATTTAGTAATAAACTGCAAAAATTTAATTTTAGTTAACTTACCGATTTCAAATTTTAAGTTTCTTTCAAAATCTTCTTGTGTGATATGTATAGCACAAATTTTTTCTTTATTCAAAATTACTGATTTCACTCGCTTACAAAATATTACCCATAGCTTAGTTTGGGCTGAATCTTTTGGAAAATTGTAAAATGATACAGATATAGCCAAAAATGTTAGCATATTTTTAAAACCACGCTAAACTTTATTATTTACACAATTTCTCACTTGTTTTTTTTTTTTTTGCTGTTACTTTATTTGCATTTGCCCACTGCCATACTTCATATTTTCACTCTTTTTTTACTCTATTCAATTTTTAAAATAAAAAATATTTATTAAAATTATTGGTTTGTTTGACAATTAATATAAAATTTTTTTTAAAACTCTCTGAGTAAATTAATTGTAGATAGCCAACTATCACGCAATACATACATTTTTTCCAAGAAATTATAAATTTCACATATAAAAAAGCCTTGGTAACCTTTATAAGGGAAATACTGCGTTATCACATGCGCAAGGCGTAATCTTTATTTCTATCATTCTTGGATGAAAGTCCGATCATAATTCAGTCCCCATACGTTTACTCTATTAAGAACAAAACTAAATACAACTTTAGAAATTTCGTCTAGTTACACAGCTGACAGGAGCTTAAACATATGGATCCGTAGATCTTTAGCCCGTTTTATTGCAACAAACCTAAATGCCTCACGGGAATCAAACCAGCAACTCTCATCTAAGATAGACTACTATACTACCAACTAACCTCCTAGGCCCTTAACAATTCTTTTGTTTAAATTGCTCTCGATTTTTAAATCATAAATTTTGGTATTTGCATGATTTTTATATGGCAAATTCCCACTTGGAAGCACTACTTTTTTCTCTCTGCTTGAAAACAATTTGATGACTGCCTGCGAAATCAAAAACTTTTTTCTCTCTGCTTGAAAACAATTTGATGACTGCCTGCGAAATCAAAAACTTTCAATTTCTATGTTCGGTTATATTTCGGGAATAGTCGTAAATACATTTCAAAATTATTGCAATACAACCTGCTTCGAAGTAAGGGATTAACAGAAGCACTTAGAACTGTGTTTGTCAATTTTTTCTTTAAAATAATGATTTCAGTTATTCACTTGCGCAGTTATAAGATCATTTTTATTTACTTAAATTAAAAATTCACTTCAATCGTTTTCGCTTCTCTGCTGCTTATTAAGTAGTACGTAATAGCCAGCGCATTTATCAACTTCCTTGTACTTTAATTGCTTCCGAAATTTTTACCGGGTATACGGTCCATTTTGAACATAAATCTTCAATTGCACTGCATTCATGGTAGTAGTGTAGGGCATCATATAGTTTAGCTTTATACTTTCCCACTTGTTTTTGTTGTTACTAATTAAACTTTTTAAAAAAACAAATATTGAGACCTGTGGGAGTGCTAATTAATTAACTTTTCTTTTGCAGGCAACCCCAGCTATGTAGCATTTGAGTGAATTCTTTTTGTAAACATCAACTAAATGTGTCTTCTCATAGCCTTTTTGATGAATTAAAACTGTCTTATTACTTGAAAGATTGAAAAAGGATTCATAAATGATTGATTCATATATTGAAATAATGATTTCTAAATATTATGAATTTAAAACTGATTTTTCACCAAAAGGATTGAAATAGGATTCAGATATGATTCATTCATGTGCTCAAAAAGGAGTCAGAATATTCTATCATAAATGATTATTTGAGGTGATTCATCGGTAGGGTATAATTTTCTCTCAATGAGAATATCATTTATGATCCAAAATTGAGTTCATATGAGATTATTTTGCTTGTGAAGCTGATTTTTAAAAAAACGATTCCGATACAAAGTGTTAGCTGGTAAATATCAAGTAATTGAATTAATAAGTCCTTGAATCGTGCTTACACGAAACAAATATATAACGAGCTATAAGAAAATATGTTTTTTCTTTTTTCTAAACTTTCACAGAAAAAATTATTTAATTTCTTCAATCACCAAATTTAACCCAAATTCATAATATCAAGCAAACAATTTGTTGATTTTGCATCTATTACCAAAATTATTATATTGATTACTAAAAATTTTAATTAAAAAAGTGATCAAAAAACTTTGCCATTACAAACAATGTGTTAATTTATTTAAAAAAATATTGACAATTCCCAACAACAATTCTACATGTTTAAATTATTTTATTTTAAACGAAAAAAGTCAGTTAAGATTTTTTGTTATTTAATTTATATATTAATTGCAAATTTATATATATGATTTAGATATATGATTCAACAATAAAAAAAAAATGGATTCAATTATCACATTAATTAAATTTAAATAATTTTTAAACTATTTTTTTAAAAGATAAAACACTCTTTTCTGTGTTCGTTTGTTTTACATAATATTTGCTAGCTAAAACTGATTTTAACAATTTATCAATAACATTCTTAATATTGCTCTTTTTAAATAGAAATAATTAAATCAGAGAGGAATGTAAGTAATTATTGATAAATTTGGTGGTCATGCTTTTTTGGGTTTTATATCCACACCCCCATAATGGAAAGGATATTATGCCTTTATGAGGATGAAAACATAGAAATATTGGTTTAATAAATTGTATATACTGATCCACTCAGAATCGCCTTGTTAATTGATCTAACGTTGTCTGTCCGCCCGTCCATCCGGCTGGCTGGGTTGTCTGTCTCTGTAAACATCAAACAGTGTAAGAATAAGCCATTCTAGGGAGACAAAATTATATATCTTGGAAAAAAATTTAACTAGACTTATGAATTTTGCTACAAGGTATTACTAGGCTACTATATATGTATCATTGTCAAAAAAATGGGCGAAATTGGATCACTGCCACGCCCACCTCCCATATAACTGCAAAAAGTTATATCTGTTATTTTTCGCTTTGAATAATCAAAAAGTAAAAAAGCGGCGAGTATGCATGTGAATGTTTAAAATAAATAATAAAGAGATACAGGTAATAATAAGTGTTTAATTTTTCTTCATCAATTTTAAAATAAGAATATATGTATTTCATATGTACATATAAATTAAAGTAAGAATAAAAGTTTAAAATTAATGGGTTTCTTCTGGTTTTTCTGCAGATTGCAATTAATGTAGTACTTCAGTACTTCCACAAATATGGTTTACGGAACGGTCAAGACTTTCATTTTCGGGTGTTTTAAGCCATATATAAAAAATTTCATGGTATGTGGTATTATCACTCTTTATTTGTTTCTTTTTTTTCTCGGCAAATTTAAGCAGATAATTTTATAAGTGCCTTAAAGTAGGTACTTCAGACGTTCGTTAAAAACTAATTTGGTGTTGAAGCGTTATTAAGAAAAGAATTTATCGATTATAGAATTTAGTTTTTTTTTTCTTAACTTAACGAAAATAGTAATTGTTTAAATGAAGTAGCACTAAAAGAATTTTCCAGTTCTAAAAATAAGTTCCCAGGATATTAACAGCGAATAAGTTGAGCTTCAAAACAAAAAAACAAAATCATTAAAAAATTCCATTTCAATAAAAAGTTACACGCTTTTAAAAATAAGCAATTTTGTTGTTTTTAATTCACTCGAAAATATTCAAGTTTAGAGTAACGTTATATTGTTATTGTTGTCAAATTGGGTAAAGTTTTTGCATTTTCTTATTTTATAACGAGTGCTCTTTCATATTTGATAAATATATTTACTCAAATTTAAACTCCAAAAAGCGGCTTTTGTCCAGCTAGATTACCAAAATATTACACTGTGCATCGTGCGCAGAGCACAGGTTGCAGTTTTGGAATACTTTCATGAAATTTGGTACATATGTTCGAATTGTTACAAGGACAAAGTCTCATTATGTTAGCATTTAAATTCAAGTTGGTCCAAAAATATTTTATTGCAACCAAAATCATTTTAACTAACTTTTTTTGAATCTGGCCAGCTTGATAACAGCTCCATTAGAAATAACCCTATTGAAAATGGCTTTTCAGGCCATAACTTCTTTTTAGATGTTTGTATGAATATAAAATTTTGCGATAATAACTTCTGTAAAAGTTATTATGTTGTTTCGAATTTTTGTAGGTAGTTCCAGAATTAAGCATAGGTCCTATGGAAACTGTCTGCCTAAAATTACTTTAAGACGAACAAACGGCATGCTGATGTAGAGATTTGAATAATATACGGCACAAAGAACTCTTTTATGAGCATTAATCCCATTTTTCCCATAGGTCCCGAAAATGGTACTCTCGCTTAAATTTGTGTGAAAATGTTTTTGTGTAGGATTTTATGTAGTCGGGCTTAACTTTCTTACTTGTTTCACCAAATGATTGTTAAGTGCAAACATACTTTTTAAAAGAACTACGTATTGTATTTTAAATTAAATTATCTTCTGTATTATTATAGCACATAACAATTTCAATTGTCTTCTTTTACGAGTGTTCGAAAAAATATTAATTTAATAAAAATTATTAGGAAAATATTGCCTTCAAGCTAAAATATTTTACTTATCATCATCTTGAACATGTTTATATTTTGTGTCTTAGACTCGAACGTACAGTGATGGTTGATGATGTAGCAGTTTTAGGCAAATTTTTTAAACTTTCTTAAACCACATTAAGTAGCTATACGACTCTGGCCAATTATGTTTATAGCTTGTTTCATTGAAGCAAATTAAAAAATATTTTTATGCACAACTCTTTGATGTGTAGTTCTACTAAAATGATTTAAAATCTTATGCTTTAACTACTCACCCTCTTGTATAAGACTCCCTAACACATTTATCTTAAATGCAAAATACTTATTAAAAAAAAAATATACAATAAAATAAATACTTGTATTAAGCATAAAAAAAAGAATAGAAAGATTATTAACGCACAGCCACACCTAATAAACATAAATAATCATGCATGAAAACCATTAAACGAGAAAATCCATATTGATTTAATTTCAACACCCAATATGAGTTCTTTATTCTCACATTAAATATTGCGGCAGAACATCGTCAAAAATTCTAATAAATCAATTTAATAATTTAATAAAATATGGTTTTTCTTATTTAATAATAACAAAAATAAATTTCTGTTATTTATTTTGAAAAAATTTGCTAAGAAAATTCAATTCTTTTCCAATTTATTTTTAGATTTTTACCATACGAACGATTCATGTGTCTGCATTTAATAAAACTGGTAAATATATATTAAAATATATTAAAATAATTATAATCTGTTTTTAACATTTTCCATGTATCTTAGAAATTATTTATGTATGCACGTATATTTAAAGGAATTTAAATAAAATTAAACAATTTTTTTTTGCTAAATTAAAGATTTTTTATTGAAATTTCTTTTAAGAACACTTAATTCTAGTGTATATTATGATACATTTGCTCCAGAAACGTTCTTCAATTCTATTTTGAAACTGCATTTTTATTCATACAAGACTAGTGTTGTCACAAAGCAAAGTACAATAACTATTCTATTTGTCTTTTACCAATAAAATTAAGTATTTAGCAAAAATTGTTTCATAGTACGGAACCCCAACAAACATCCAAAAAGGCATTCTTCCGCAATACAACTTTCCTACAGGCAAATTACATCCTGATTTAAAATTATTCAAAATTAAAATTATGGAAAAAAATAATATTAAAAAAAAAATTTGTTAGAGATATAGGACATTTATGTTATTATATCTTGAGAGTGGTACCAAACTTAGCCTACCAAACGAAGAAACCTCAACACATAGTATACAACCAGTATGCTGACTCTTTGACAGGTACATAACTCAAATGTCAGTGGTACCGAACTCATGTTTGTATTAGTAAGATTTTTTTCAAATGCATTGGTGTATAAAACTATTTCCACCACTAAACATAGTTGCATAAAATCGTATAGAATGTGGCATAAATTTTTTTTCCAAAATAACATTTTATTAGTTCAATAAATTTTCAATTTATTAAATGCTGTGTCAAATAAATTTATTTAAAAATTTTTAGTTTGTGAAAAAGTATATTATAAATCAAACCTCAAGATGAATCACGCGATATTAATTTTAAATGAACAATGTTAAAAACACATTATTTAATACAGAATCCATAAACTCCTGTTTAACGTGTTTTGTGTGAAAACAATAACAACACTATAAGAAGAAAAATATACATTTCATTATTTTTATGTTTAAAATAAATGATTAAAAAAAAATAACTCCCATACACAGAAAAAACTAAGAATTGTCTATAATCACCAAATTTACACCAAATTTATATGTAGAATCAAAAAAACATGTTGTTGATTTTGCACCTATTACCAAAATGATTATATTGATAACTAAAACTTGTAAATATTTTTTTCAATAAATGATATTTTTAATTTTAATTACAAAATAAATCAAAAAACTTTGCTTTTTTAAACAATATGTTAATTGATTTAATTTAGAATAGCTCAGGTTTTGACAGTTCCCAACAACAATTCTACACGTTTAAATTATTTTATTTTAAACGAAAAAATAAATTATGATTTTTTGGTTATTTAATTAATATTTTAATTAAAAATTTATTTCAAAACAACTAAACTGTTATTAAGATCAAAATTAAATTTTTAATTTTCTTTCAGTTAAAAAAATAATTGATTCAATTATCACATTAATTTAATTGAAATACATTTTAAACAATTTTGTTAATTGACAAAAAAACTTCTGATAATTTTTTCTGTGAATTCTTTTTGTTATAATTAGTAAGTCAAATTAGTCCCATTTTTGAAGTAGAATTATGACGAAAAAATATCAGCCATTCTGCTGGTGTTTTTTAATTGTGAACGCTTCTGCAAACAAAGGGGAATACAACAAGTTATTATGGAAACATATGTAACAGAAAAATAAATAACAATATTTTCCCTCTGGCTCAGGGGTAAGTGTTTACAATTATTGTAAAATAAAAACACATGTTGTTTCTGAAGCTTTTTCTCACTCTTCTTTCACACTCAAATTAAAATGATTCTACATGAAATTCACGTTATTTCAACTTGAAATAACTAATAGATGTGTGAATTGGTGCGTTGTCTTGATACATGAAAAAATGTAGTAGTCATTTTGGGAACAGCTTTTTTTATTTACATATCTTCAGTCAATATGTGATGTATAATATATTTTGTGAAATGCATACCCATTTCGTCTAGGTCACGCACCCTCCTCCGACCCAGAAATGCCTCCTTCAGAATATCAGTTGTAGCTCGAGCAGTAGGGTAGGGCCGTTGCATAATCCTGTTGGATCCACAAGTTCTCCAGTCCCAATTGATTAAACGGCGGAATAAAAAAAATGTTAATTACGGCTCTGTAGCGCGCGCGTCCACAATCGTCGTTTGGCTAGCGGTGTTCTGAAAACAAAATGTCCCGATGACTCCTACAGGATAAAAAGCACACCATGCATTAATTTTGAACACGTGTAATGGCTCTTCGTGGGTGATACTCGGGTACACCGAATTGACAGTTGGCGCCATTTGCAAAAGTTATAGCGTTTTCCAATAGGGTGATTACTTTTGCCCCATCTTGTATGCATATAAATTCAAAGCTTTATAAACGGCCCAGTAAAAAAAATTTGTGTTTTTTGAAGCACTTAAGAGAAAAAGCGCATAATTGAGCGCTTCAATAAGAGAGCTCTTATACAGCAGTAAATGATAATGAATAAAATATACAAAAATAGCTGCTATTTTAGTGCTGCAACGAAGAAGGTTTTAAAGCGATAACAAAATAAAAATATGTTATGGTTTACGAAATGCTTAAAAAAGGCATTTAAACAAGTAAAAGCAAAACAAAAATGAATATTTGAATATAGTTAGCCCTTTAAAAAGCGCTTTAGGCGATTTGAGGTATGAATTCATATATAAAACCTGCTCCTTTTGGAGCACATTTTTTACTGGGGGGTTTCTTTCCCTTTTTTCGAATAAAAATTTCCTAAAAATGTAGCACTTTTTAGCTGGCAAAAACTCAAGCAACTATTTCTTAGTGTTGGTTTCTAAAGACTACTATTTTTATCTCATAAGTTTTGTTTTATTGCGGAATTTCGGTTTCTTTTAGTTTATTCAATACTCGTAATCGTTTAAACTCAAACATAAGACCTAATCTTAAAAAAAACGGTTATGACCACTGAACTCAGCGTACTCGAATTAGGGTTACCCGCTGGGTGCTCCGCTTGACAGTTTTTCAACTAGCACAGTGCTATTGAACTGTAAAATTGTAACGAAAAAAAAACATCTGAGTTGCTTTAGTTAATGCTACTAGTGTATTTTTATTCTGTGGTCTTGAGTGTCTTAGAACTTGTCCGTCTGTCTGTTCCTGTCCGTATATATGTCTGTCTGTCCTACCTTCTGTTGAAAATACGTAACGAATAATGCTATTGTAGTAAAATTTTGGTCTGTCATAGTTCCATAATAAAAAATAATCATTTTACCGAATTTCGTTGATATATGTCAAATATAAAACCTTCTCCTGAAAATTATTTTAATAGGCCTAAAATCTAAAAGCCAATTCCCGAAAGATTCCTACTCATGGTAGAGGGTATTACAGATTGAATATAGCACGTTTCACCCTGGTACTATGATGTTTACACTAAGTATTCATAACAAATGCTTTTAACCGCTTTGAAGTCTACAAAAATAAAGTTTCAATTTTAAACTGTGATACCAAAAGAAAGAAAGTTCATCTGTGATATATTTTATTTTACTTTATTATTTATTTTATTTATTTTTGTGTTTTATGTGGTACTTGTTGTATTGTTTAAGAACAAATCTATTCAAAATGATAATGTAAAGATTATATATTCAATAAAATTTAAATCCCTGAGGAAGTTGAAAAAATCTCAACGAAACGTCGGAGGAGTAAAATTATGAATAAATAGTCTTTTATTTTTCATTTCCTGTGACCTTGAAAGCCTGACTTAGATAATTCTAAGAAAAAACAACAAAAGTTTCTTATAATTTAATGATATTTTTATAATTTTGCAAGAAACTTAAAAATTATTTATATCACATTTATTCCTGTAGTTTTTATTGCAGCCACAATTTTTTTTTTTAATTTAATCTTAATTAACATTTATATCCACAATAATGCGTTAAACGTGTATTTTATTATTATTACTTTCGCTAAAAAAACTGAAATATTAGCATACGTTTTAATGGAAAAGCGAATTCAGTTCAAATTGAATTCCAACAAATTTGGAAAACGATAAGATAAACGGAAATATTTCGTTTGATTTCAATTCCATTAAATTATGTATCTAAAATATAATACTTTAAAAGATTTGTGCCCAAAGTCACATTATGAACCGATTATTACTAATTTACCATAAGACACAGCCCGATATTCATAAAGAATATTTTAATTTTAGGTTTATAGCAGGCTTATGAAACGAATTTTCTATGAAAATTTTTTGAATAAACCTTTTATTAATCAAAAATATTTTTTATGAATATGGGGGTTAGACTTTAAATTAAAAGAGCCTTAAGAGACAAATTTATCCTTATTATTTGCAAAGTTGCGGCCTGTACTTTGGGTGCAGCGTTTACACGAATAGCCGGCCATTCAGCCAGACAGGCAGGGGATTTTTAAATAAGGGACGTAACGATACGACTTTTTGCCGATACCGATACTCAAATCAAAATACGCATATTGAATTTGAATTCAAGTTCAAAGTAACAAAACTCAAGGCGAGTATATTATTTAGTATGCAAAATTACTGTGTAATAGATTACTAATATTTAAAATTGATATTAATAAGATTTAAAACACAAAGAATTAATATTTCCTGATTAAATTAACAAAAAATAAAACATTTTTTATTTTTCGAATTTATTCTATGAGTTAAATTTTAGTTATGTATTTTATAAAGCTTTTTGTAATAGCTCTATTCCTTAAATTTTTTTAGGAATGACTTTATAAAAAATAAATAATTCCCAACAACTAAAAAATAAAACATTTTTTTACAAGAATATTAATAAGATTTTTGTTCAATAATGATTTCGCAAGTCCATTTAAGCCATACCTGCAGTGGAAAATAGTCTCTCAGATGCGACACAGCTCATTTGAGAACTTCAGAATTCCTGCGGCACTTTCTTCAAGTTTGGATATAACATGTCATTGCGCCCGTAAACAAGCGGATCTGCGTCTCTAGAAAAAATAGCAGATCTAAGGTATCTTTTGATTTCTTCTTTGGCAGAATCACAGCATTCGATCGAAAGTGGCTCATCCTTCTCGAATTCTCTTAAATTTTTTTTACATACGCTCCAGAGGCCAGTTCTTTTAGACATATCATAACTTTTACCACCTATAGGGGTGACCAAGTTTTCAACACTTTCGGAATACAGATACATGTTTAGTAGCTCAATAAGACGTTTTTTTCGATACGAATAAAGTCGATTGTCTTTGAAATATTCGTATCGACGTTCCAGAATTGTGGATGAAAAATAAGTTAAATATTTTCTAAAGCCTCAAATCTTTAAGTCAGCCGCTAAATTTGGGACTCTAAACTATTCAACATCTCCCTTGATTCATTTATTATATAAAATAATTTCATTATCCTGTTTTAATTTCATGCTCTTCTTTTTAATGTGTTATTTGTCTTAGTTGCTTTGCAAACCACAAGCATAGAAAATTAAATTGTTTGTTCAAAAAAAAAAAAAAAAAACTCCAAAAAAAATATATAAAAAGTATCGTCTTATCGACATCAAAATATCGCCAATACCGATATATCGCAAAATCTGAAGTATCGCCGATATATCGGTTTCGGTATTCGGTACTTCCCTAATTATAACAACAAATTCGTTTAAATTTGAGTAATAAATATAATTATGTTAGAGCTTATTGTTCGAGGTTATTTGTGTTTGTAAATAAAGTAAATATTTTAATAATTTTTTTCTTCTTCGTCAAATGGATATTTAATGAAATTTTGTTTATAATCACCCTTATTTCAGTTAACGTCGTCGTCATCGTCAATTTTTATCGACGTCGTCATCAATTCGTATTTTTTTTAAAATACGAGGTTGAGAAAGTAAGGCATCGATATTCATAAAAACTATTTTAGGTCTATAGCATGTTTATGAAACGAATTTTATATAAATCTTTTTTAATAACCTTTTATTAATCAAAAATATTTAAACATTTAAATTTAAATATTTAAAAAATATTTAAAAATCTTTAAACTTTCACAGAGTGACAAACAAATACAACCGATACAGTACACTTGCCCCTCTTTGCACAATTTATTAGAGTGATTTATTTTGATGGGTTTATTTGAGCGGTGCCAAGCCCTCTTGAAAATATTCAAATATTTATAGCATATATTCAAACCGCCGGGTAATCAAGAAATTACGATGGAAATTTCAGGAAAATTTCTTTAGGAGTTTGGGAGTATAACTGCAGGAAATATATATATATATATATATTTATATTGTAGATGCTACAATATGAACAAAGACAACTCGTTCAAATGGCTGCAGAAACCTGAACAATTAAAAAAATTATGGTGTTTATGAAATTGTACGGCAGCAATAATATGGTTGAACTAGGTCGTACATAGCTAACGTTATCATATTATAGTTGCCTAGACCATTCATAACTTTAAACTGAACGAAAACAAAAAAATTTAAGCGGATTGTAGGTCTAATATTTTCTTTCTCTAAACTGTTAATTAATACCTTAAATGAAGGCCCTTTGTCTATCAATTCCACTTAAATTTAACCTTTTATTGTACTTTTCTTATTCTTATTACAAACCCTTTTTAAATTATCCTTTACTTCTTTTGGAAATTAAACAATTTTAACTAGCTTGTAAACAATTTGGTGCCATTAATTAATAACATATTCATTTGTTTTCAATTACGCAAAAAAAGAACGAAATTAAACCAAACAAAATGAATACAAATCAAGAGATATCAATATCTTAAGTGACTGAGAATAAAAAATGAATAAAGAATATTTTAATTTTAGGTTTATAGCAGGCTTATGAAACGAATTTTCTATGAAAATTTTTTGAATAAACCTTTTATTAATCAAAAATATTTTTTATGAATATGGGGGTTAGACTTTAAATTAAAAGAGCCTTAAGAGACAAATGTATCCTTATTATTAATTGCAAAGTTGTGGCCTGTACTTTGGGTGCTACTTAGTATGCAAAATTACTATGTAATCGATTACTAATATTTAAAATTGATATTAATAAGATTTAAAACACAAAGAATTAATATTTCCTGATTAAATTAACAAAAAATAAAACATTTTTTTACAAGAATATTAATAAGATTTTTGTTCAATAATGATTTCGCAAGTCCGTTTAAGCCAGACCTGCAGTGGAAAATAGTCTTTCAGATGCGACAGAACTCATTTGAGAACTTCAGAATTTCTGCGGCACTTTCTTCAAGTTTGAATATAACATGTCATTGCGCCCGTAAACAAGCGGATCTGAGCCTATAAAAATATTAGGAGATCTAAGGTCTCCCGACTTTTTCTTTAACAGAATCACATCATAGGAAGATCCCCCTCGGATCTTCTTATAATTTTTTCACAAACGCTCCAAATGCCAGTTCGTGTAGACTTGTCAGAACTTGTACCCCCTGTAGGTGTCCCGTGTTTTCAACACTTTTGGAATGCAGAGACATGTTAAGTAACTCATTAAGACTTTTTCAGTACGATTGAAGTCAATTGTCCTTGAAATATTCGAACATTTTAACGAGTATCAAACATTGTAGATAAACTAAAGTTTCATTATTTTCTAAAGCCACAAATCCTTTGGTTGAAGCTGAGGCTAAGTCAGACGTAAAATTTTGAGACTACGAACGATCTTCGTTAATTCGTTTATTAATACAATATTATTATTTGGTTTTTAGTGTGTTATTTCTCTTAGTTGAGTTGCTGTGCAAAAAATGAGCATAGGGAATTAAATTATTTGTTGAAAAATACTCCAAAAATAATACAAAAAGTATCGTCGTATCGACAGCAAAATATTGCCGATACCGATTTATGGGAACATATAAAGTATCGCCAATAAATCGGTATCGGTATATTTGTAACATTACTACATTAAATTGATTCAGAATTTTGGCCAAATTTTTAACAGTATTTTGTCTCGATTCCAACTTTAAAATTTTTTTGGGATACTAATAGGGTTTGGACAAACGTCTAATATTTACAAAATAATAATTCGATTTGAACTCAGTCTCGATATTGAAAAAACAATTTCAAAATTTTGGATTTTAAATAATATTTACAAATGGGTCCTGTATATAAACGAATGGCCCTATAAAAATTGGATTTAGAAGTCAAACCTTTACATGATTTTTTATAACTGCGGTTTATCGAAATAAACTTTGAAAGTAGTTCTATATGGGCGCAAAATTTATAGACTCATTGCATTAAGTTTCATTGGTTAGTTTTAGCACTTGTATCATTTTGCATTGGATTTAAGACCCTCAATCATTTATTTTATTTGCAAGTTCAAGTCAAAATTTTAAACAAATTCTAAAACCTAACAAATTAGATCTTAAATCCGATATATGTACATACGTTTGTTCATCTAAATGCTTTAATTTCTTACGATTAATCATTTGAACAACATTTTAATGGGTTTCTCCTTGTTACACATCTTTTGTCTGGCCAAAGCGAAAAAAAACTTTGTCTGCGATTGTTTAAATTTGATAGTGGCTCAATTAAGAAATGAATTTACAATAAATTGTGTGAACAGCCAGTTAAGAATATTTAATTTTCTCCAACTCTTAAAAAAAAGTTATACTTAAAAGGCGATGCCTCATGTCTATCAAACGTTTTTCAGAGTTTTATAAAAAAAAAAAAAAAAAATGTGGCCTTGTCTGGCTCAGTGAAGCAAATCATAGAATAGTAACACTTAAAATAAAGCAACAAAATCTAAAAGAACTACTCTCACAGATTTTGCAACTAAAATTGGCATTTAAAATAAATAAAAGCTAGACAGTAAATAAGATACATTTGAATTAAAACGGCATTTACATAAGATCTGTTTAATTAGAAATGCGATAAGAAAAATAAATGGAAAAGACCATCATTTGCAGCAATTTCAAAAGGATTTAAATATTATTTCTTTGTGCCGGGGAAGTTTTTTAAGGGATCAAATTTAAAGCTGACGATTATGTATTGATAATTTTCTAAAATTTTTTCGGCCTTATTCTTAATAAATATTTTAGTTTTATAAAAGGTTTATTAAACAAATTTTTATAAAGAATTCGTTTGTAAGCCTTTTCCAAACCTGAAATATTTTTTATGAATAGGGCCTTTAATATTTATTTTCGGAGCAAACAACTATTTTGCATTAAAAAACTTTGTATCTTACAAGTTTAAGCTTCGTTTTAAGATTTTTTCATTTTAAAGGAGACTTTTTCTTCGAAAATAAACAAAAAGTTAAGTTTTTTTTTCTTAACCTTAACAAAATATTTTTTGCTTGAGTTGTTAAAAGTCAAAAGAAAAGGTTACAATTTAATCTTATATTAAGCAAGGAAAAAACATTGTTTTTCTTTTTGTGCATTTCTCGTTTTTTCTATGTTTAATTTCGTTAGTTTACATTGACGTAGAGAAAAAATATTTTTCCATGTTTTCACGGATAGCTTAACTACTCTGAACGCAACCTTTTCATACATATTATAGTTACTTAAACCATGTAAGTGTTACCATTGCAGAGTAAAAATATATTATGATTAAATCATTCTTCCGAATAAAAATTTCACTATGATTACCTACGGTTATGGTTTAGTTATTAATATCATTAGTATTTTTATCACAAATACTATACAACAAAACAGCAAAATTTTATTATTTTTTTTTACATTTAAATGGTCCCATTATTGGAAGAGGTGTTAACTGCAGAGACACCCCCATGTGTCTCAGTTATTAAATGAAGATTAAATTGTTGAAAAAGTGTGAGAAAGTGTGGTCCCATTAAAATTGATTGTGATAGACATTCAACGGACTAATTCAGTCATAAGAGTTCTATACTGTTGTGTCGGAAATGCTTCACTATAGCGGGTGTAAAACATACTCTCAATAAGTCAGAGCATTATATTCGGCCGTTCCGAATCTTTGATACCCTCCACCTACAGTTAAAATATTTCCGGAATGGGGTTTATATGGGCCCTATGGTAAATTACGGACCGATCTTCACGTAATTTTGTGGTTTGATTTCTAGTCATAAAGAACGAAAATCTTAAATCAAATTAAATGTGTAACAAAATAATAAATTTATTTTGGTGTTTGTTCCCAGTTTTGATTTATAACTCTTTTCCTAAATTGATTAGTATTGATTAGTTCTTTTGAGTTGTTCGAAAGTGAGCCTGATGTCAACAGACAGATAGACGGATAGACACGCTGACAGACAGATGGACATTTCTTATTCGACTTAGAATAACTCAACGACCCATTAAATATAAGTACTTAATGGGGTCTTAGATGAATTTTAAAACAGTGTCACACGGAATGACAAGCTTTTGGACAGATTACGGATGGCAACTGAACTGAAGTTGTGTTACCAGCAGTGAAATCCGGCAACGCCGCTCATGTTAAAATATACAAAATATTTTTTTATTTTATAATTTAACATCAGCGGCGTTGCCTCATTTATTTGCTGGCAAGCCAACTTCAGTTCAGTTACCATCCGTAATCGACCCAATAGTATACCCTCATCACAACTAGTTGTGCTGGAGGGTATAAAAATAAACAAGGGAATAAAAAATACACACTTTTTAATGTGAGTTTGGGATATGTGTGTACGAAATATTTTGTATGTTAATTTCTTTGGTAATATTGCAACAAAAATTTATTGCAAAAACGATTCTTTATATGTGTACACAAGTAAACATCATAAGATATCGCAAATTGCACGAGATGATTTTCAAATACTAGCTGTTTAGTTGAATATTTTTTTACTGTATTGAAACGTTTTGAAAGAAACAAATACTTGCTAAAGTGTATGTCTTTGAATTATTGTACCCTCACAAAAATATTTTTTTTATGCGACAAATAGTACCGCATAGCATTTGTTTTTGTGGTTGTACGCAAACGTCTTGTCCACCAATTTGACTCATGTTGTGTATTTGATTTTCAAATACATTTACGCAGGCTTTTAATACACTTGCGGCAAAATAAAGTTATTTTAATTCTGAATTCTCTGCAATCATTCTCAATGAATATTTTTAGCTCTGGGTATTCTGGTTCGATTTTCAAACATTTTAGGATATTTTACAATTTTCCCAATCCTTTACCACAGTTAAGTAACTAAAGCAATGTTTAGATAATATAAATAGATTTCATGTTACGATTAATTTAAAAATACAATGTATGTACATATGTATATATAAACATTTTTCGAAATAACCCCGTGTTTCACAAAATCAACTAGAGAATCTTTAGCTTAAACTATGGGCTATAACTTTCCTTGTTGGATTTATAATCATACTGACTTGAATGAAACTATAGAATGTAATAAACAGGAAGACAAATTTGCTTTATTTGCTGTTTTGCTTTTTTTTTTGCTATTTTTTTACCCATTTTTGCTGTTTTTGTTATTATGGTGCTTATTTTTCTTTTTTCTTATTTTTTTGCTGTAAAATAGATTTTTTGACATAATTTTTACATAAAAAATATTTTTTTGAGAAAACATGAGAAAAAAAAATAATTGACAAATTTTTTTCTGGGTTAAAACGGAAATATGTATGTTAGTTGTGGACCTAACGTTTTTGGGCCAAATTCGATACCTTTTATTACAACTAAAATTAAATAAACTTACCATCCCAAAAAAACAACCATGTAACTAATTTGAGTTTAAAACAAAATAAGTAAGCAAAATAAGTTGTGAACGAAAAAATAATATAAAAAAAATGCCGAAAGAAAAGTCAGATATGTTTTTTTTTTTTGCTTAAAATGGTAAAATTGTATCCTGAAGTATTAAAAGTTCAAAAAGATTGGCTTTTTTGTAATGTGTGTTCGAGTAAAATTAATAACGAAAGGAAGTGCAATGTGGAGCAACATCTTATGGCGATTTCTTTTCTGAGAAATATGTTTCATAAATGGTACATGCTCTATCTCTTTTGGGTAGAGCATGTACCATTTATGCAACATTTTTCTCAGAAAAGAAATCGCCATTAGTACAAAAACAAAAAAAAAAACACAAATTAGCTGCTTGCCAAGAAAATCGTCCACAAAAACTTATAACGGAATTTCCTGTTACTATTACTGCCAGTACATTTCACGAAAATATATATTGGAGACCAATATACCAGTAAAAAAAGCCATCCCAGTTTCAAAAACATCTTTCAAAAGTACGCCCATTTGTCAGTTCTAACCGAAAGTTCTATTCGAGGTAAATACATACCTCAAATGTATACGGAAGCTTAGGGAAAAATACGTGAAAAACTTAAGATAAATATATATGGATTTCTGTTGATGAAACAACAGACAGCGAACAAAGATATCTATGTGGCCAACTTTATATTTGGTATTTTAAATGACGACGTTGGAAATAAACCTTTTTTTTATTGAACATGGGTGTTCTCGAAAATGCAAATGGGGCTTCTATTGCAACTTTCTGCAACGATTCATTACAAATTGTATGGCCTGATGGTAAGTGAATATTTGATTCATAATTTTTTTTTTATATTTTTATGTTTTTTTTTTTTTAAATTTATCTAGGCATTTAATACGACAAATTATTGCATACATGTTAAGAGGAATTTTGTCCATTAGGATAATGTATCCTAAAATGATACATTTGCAATGTTTTGCTCATGGACTTCATAGTGTTGCTGACTTCATGCGCTTAGAGTTTCAGCATGTAAATAACTAATATCTGGTCCCAAATCCGTTTTTGTAAAGGTCATTTTTCAATAACTCGTATTTACACACATACAAACTAAAATTTTATTTTCCATAGGCTCCACGTAGAAAGCAGTTATTTTTACAAATGAATCAGAATTTGGCTCTTCCCTACACGTTGGGGTACTTGGATAGAAGCCACAATGTTTTACGCAGAATACCTTGATAAAGTAAAGGCTGTTATTTCTAAACTGAATAGTGAAGACCCAGATTCAATCGCGCATGCCAAGGAAATATATAATTTGCCCGGATTAAGTTCCCAACTTGCGTTTATCAAAAACAATTTTTCAATTATTGTGTCTTCTATAAAAAAGCTACAAACAGTTGGGTAAGCTATTCACGAAAGTGTAATTATTGTGTCAAATGTATGAGATGCACTTGAGAATCTACATGACAAGAAATATACCAAAAAATTTAATGCAGTATTTCAAAGAAATCCGGGGTAAAAACAAATTTTACTTAAAAAAAGAACACCATTCTTCAAACTGGTGCTAAATCTGATGACAAAATGGTAGAAAATCTCTCATCAAATGTAATTTTTAAATAAAAATAAAAATACAACATCCGTTGACGTGGAAAGAAATTTTTCCTTATACAATTCATTTTTAACAAAAAGACGAAGAAAAATGACGTTAAAATCCCACATGATTATTTATTAAAACTGTTTTCACGAGTCTAAAGAAATAGAATAACTGTAATTTTTATATATAAATGTATATATTAAAAAAATAAAAATGCTTTTTTTTGCTGCTTTTTTCTTAATTTTTGTGATTTTTTAAATATTTTTTTGCTGTAAACACTTTTTTTTTTTGCTTTGTTTATCTTCTCTGGTAATAAAACACTTCTCATTTAAAAATCGTTCACCAATTAGATTTATTTTTAGCTTCTCTTGTATGTGATATATCGTCAAAATAGCTCAATTACAAGAAATAGTGGTATTTCAAATATAGAAAATAGATGTTATTTTTAAAGAATTAATGTGGTATGTTTTTTCTATATCTCACCTTCTTATATTCCAGGCAGGTCATTCGTATGGTGGTTGGATTCAAAAAGAGAACAGATATGACTGGGTTTAAAGTGCAAATTGTCTCCTAAAATAAACAATTTGACTAAATTCCTTTTCTGTTACATATTCATTATTGACGATTTTCTGTCAAAATTTTATACGAGTTAAATAACGAACCTAATACGATTTCCAAAACAATCCAAATTTCTATTAGGAAAATATTAAAAACGCAATTATTTTCAAGACTCCTTTGAAGAACGAAATCCCACTTTGCAGTTTATAGTTTAATAATTTTTAATACAATTTGCATGTATTTTGACACAACTTCCCTGTAGGAAATGTCACTAGAGCATGTGTACTGATTCACTATTGTCACCAGTACTAATTCACACAGTCACCAGCACTAATGACTTATTATATCCCAGAGAATGAGATGTACTATGAACATTTAACACGTGCGTGTCATTGGAAATCTGCTACAGACCTTGGTACTATTCACTACGTAGTTCTTTCGTGATCATATAAAGACATTGAAGCAGAGAATCAGTAGTACATTTTCGTTAATCTAGTACACAGTTTTGGTACTTTTTTAAAACAGACGTCGAATTGCAAATTTCATAATTTTTTGACATTTAATAATACAATACATACATAATATATACATATCGCATACTAAACCATAAACAGGCACAACTCAATATTTAAAAATTGTAAGGAGAGGAAGAAAACTGGCCTCGAAATATGGTTACAATTTGTAAATCAAATTGAGTTCAAGAAATGTTAAAGATTAAAAGTTAAAGAAGATGGTGACCGAAACGAAGTTTTCGTAGTCGCTATAAACTGGATTTGTGAACTAGTGTAAAAAAAAAGATTTCGATAAATTTTTAGTTGTGCCTGTTTATGATTTCGTATGCGATATGTATATACAAAAGTCTTTAGTTACTACGCTTGAAAAAATATCATTTAAAATTTTGTTTATTTAACTAAGTTCTAAAATTTTATATTATTTGCTAGTAAAATTGTTTGGTTTTTTTTGCAATTGTTTACATTGTGAATTCTAAAAGCCGAAAGTGCAACAGTAATTAGATTTCAAGTTTGTAAACATTTCAATTAAAAAAATATAACAACATATTCAGTTTACAAATACGAAAATTCCATGAATTAATTGAATGTCAACAGCAAAATATTTAAACGAAAATACAACAAAAATAAATAAATTGATAATAAGCAAAATTTAACAATTTTATTTGGTAGTTTTGATTTTGAAACATTTAAAAAAAGGAAATTTACTTTCAAATCATCAATTTAATTTTATCCTAAGTTAAAGAAGAATTTTAGAATTCTTTAGGAAACAAAAAAAAATTTAAAGAAAAAATTTGTTTTAAGATTTGTAAAACTTTAATTAAAACTAAAATTTTTTAAAAACAAACTTAAAATTTTCTAAAATATTATGGCAAATCCTTATTGATTCCGCAACCAGATTCTGAAAAGATCCTTATCTTACTTAATTAAACCATTAAATGGTTTGTTTAAAGCGATTCATATTTTTGCTGTGACTATTTTATAAACATTTGTATAAAATTTAACTATTGAACAATAACGCCAAAAAAAAGTGTAAGATGCGATAAACGGCGCACAGTGGCTGAAAATCGTTTTTTATTGGGCGAAATTCTGTAACTTTTGAATCGAAGGAGATACTTTAGTTTAATCGACAGATACATTCTTAAACTTTTCTCTACTTTCAATTTCATTTAAATCGGTTGAGTAGTTATTGGGGAATTTAAGGGCAAAGTGGAAATTTAGACTTTTTTAACTTTAGCGTTGTGTTTTTTTTTGATTTATTTTTAATTATTTAAAAATGTCATATTTGGATTTAAATAATAATCATTAACATTTTTTGTAATAATGGGACACTCAAAAAAATTTAATGTTTACACTAAAGAAAAATTTTAACATTAAAAAAAGAAATAGTAAAATCAACTGAAAATTTTGCTATTATTACTGAAAAATTAACAATTTTTTGCTGTCAAATTCGTTGACCCTAAAAAAAACTTAAGAAATATTATCTAAAATCTTGCTATTACTACAGATGAATCTATTATTTTTTGCTGTAAAATTTGTTAATATTAGCAAAATATAGCTGAATTCTGATTTTTTTTTAAATTTTTATACGAAAATATAGGTATTTATTTTTTGAATATTTCTTTTTATTAAAACATTTCATACATATGTGGATAAAATACCTTTTAAAAATAAAAGCAGCAATAGATTTTAATAGCTTTTGTAACAATGTGTGGTTCTATTTATTATTATTTTTACTAATACAATGTCTATCTTAGATCTAATGAATTATAATTATTGTTTATTTAATTGAAAGATTGATTGAAAATATTTCATATTCTGTTCTCTGTTATTTCTGTTCTTTAGTAGTTTTTTGACTTCTTCATCTAAATCCCGATGTTCCACTTTCCTTTGATTTAGAAGATGAACGGATGAGATGAACGGATCTGACGTTGCCAATAATATATTAAATAGATCTTCATTTGTGGAATTTCGTGAAATTTTTCTAGTATTGTGCTCTCTATAAAATCTGTAATGCTTTTTCCTGAGCTTCCTCTGATATATCTCCAAGTGGCACCAACTAATATTCAATAACATATTCTCCATGAAAAAGCGATCTAAAAAGAAAGATCGTTCTCAAACCAGTTTGCAAAGCTCGTATACAATTTATCTTTGCTGTAATCAACTTTCCTGTATCGCTGTTTTAAATTTTTGATAAAAACAGATAATTTATTTTATAAGTCCAATTGTATTACAATGCTATAGTAATTTAGGTTTCCTTTTTTCGAATGTCATTTTTAACATCTGCCTTGTTTTTGTTTCTAAAATACTCTCCGGCCAATTCTTTATAGCTGAAGCTCTCCATGTTTCTATGAAAAACGTTTTTATTGCTCAGAAAATTATATCCACTGAGTTTGCATCCTAATGTCACTTGCTTTTAAAATCTTTTCATACTTTTTTCATACCAAATATAGGTAGAATAAAAAGGATTAAAAAACTTAAAATCCTTTTATTTATATGCTATAAAATACCGGACACAAGTTTAACAACGCATTGCATAGTTATAGGGCCATAGAATATTATTAGAGTCATAAAAACAGATAAAAACAGAAAATTATATCCACTGAGTTTGCATCCTAATGTCACTTGCTTTTAAAATCTTTTCATACTTTTTTCATACCAAATATAGGTAGAATAAAAAGGATTAAAAAACTTAAAATCCTTTTATTTATATGCTATAAAATACCGGACACAAGTTTAACAACGCATTGCATAGTTATAGGGCCATAGAATATTATTAGAGTCATAAAAACAGATAAAATGAAAAGACCAAAACAAATGTAAAAATCCCTTCTAAGGGATTCACAATATACCTGTTAAGCGTAAACGCGTATTTAAGCTCTTTATTCTACTATGAAATACGCTAGTGTGAACGTAGTGTAACGTATAAGGATGAATCAGGGCAGCTATACGTGTGTTACAATAATCAAATTTTTTATATATACTACCTGTATTCTGTTCGATCACGATCAATATTCCCTATATCATAAAATTTTTTTGAAATCAATAAAACATGATTTCTGTTACTTCTGCAAACATTTTTGCGGAATAAAAAAAGTTGTAAAAAAAATTTTTTTTGTAGTAATTTCATTAAAATTAAAAAAGTGTTAAACAGACGGGTCCAAACAGGGTTAAAGAAAGCACTTTCACCTTTCTTTCAGTGGATTTACCTTCTTAATCCCTTTTGATCCACAAAAGTTCTATTCTACTAAATTTGAACTATGACAAAAATAAAGTAGTTTAGAACATATGTCTTAACATCTCAAATATAAATAACACAATAGTCGCACTTATTTTTTTTTTTTAAATAACAAGACTACCAACCTATCAAAAAAGCCAGCAGGTCATTATCGATGATAGTTTTTGAGCAATGATAATTTCTTTCTGATTAAATATAAAAAAAATCACTTTTTCTGAATTTAAAAAAAAAGTTGTGTTTAACAACATGACACGACCACAATTACCAATACTTTGACTTACTAGACAATACAGTACTAGTATTCTGCCACGCTCCGTATCAGAGATATGTGACGCGATATCGTTTCTGAAAAATACTAAATCTGCAGGAATCGATGATCTTGAGCCAGAAATGCTCAGTGCAGATCTAGGCATAAGCGCTTCAATCCTCCTGCCCATCATCGAGGACTTCTGAAATTCAGGCGAACTGTCTCTGATCTAAAAGTTAATAATCAATGTGCCTAAAAATGGCAACCTTTTCGATTGCTCCTATTATAGAGGTATAACTCTACCGAACATGATCGATAAGGTCCTAGTCCACATACTTAATAACAGAATTGCAAATGCTCTTTTCCCCGAACTCAGAAAAGAACAAGCTGGCTTCATACCGAACTATTCATGTGTGGACCATGTAAACACACTCAGAATCATTATTTTACAATCAATAGAGATGAGAACGCCCTTATATCTCACATTTATAGACTTTCAAAAGGCCTTCGACACTCTACTCACAACGCAATATGGAAATCACTACAATGTAAAGGTGTTCCTACAAAAATTATTAATCTAATTAATTAATCAATGAACTTAAGCCTGATTAAAATATCGAAATTTGGATTAAAAACAGTTAACAGTTCAATAAAATAACCACAATAAGGCATAAGCTATATGTCTACATTTGTCCTTCAGGTTGTGCTGAAAAAGGTCAAAAAGAAAAAGCAAGACAAAAACATGAAAAACAAAAAATTTTTTTGGATTTCAAGAAGAATTTTTGACAAAAAGTACGAAAAACAGAAGTACGGACGAACATGTAAATCAATTAAAATAGGAATCATTCATTCAAAGCAAATTTCGATCGACCAAGGTAAAATACCATTTGGTTTAAAGATTGATGTTTGAATAATGACGTCATCCGTCGTCAATGGTGGTGAGTACTAAACGGCATACCCCTCTGAAGAGATTGTGTGGTAACAATCGAATCTAGTCTAGTCAGGGCAACCTGTAGCTCGTTTCTGTATTTATCGCATTGCACAATTTCTCACATTAAGTGTGAAACAAAAAATTCATTGTTTCTAGATTTGTGAGAAAAAAGTGTTTCTGTATTTGAATGCGAGAACAGACAACACAGATTCTGTTTTAACTGGAATACTTCCAGTAATTAAGTGTCAAATGCAAGCGAAACGTCAACAAAAGAAATAGATATAATAAAAATAGGGCTGCCAGATTTGAAGATTTTTAGTTCCAAAATTGGTAAAGTGACGATTTGCTGATTTTTTCTGGTGACGATATTATTCAGTCTTCGAAATGAAATAATTTTAATTAGATTCAACATTTTTCATTTTTCGAATTTATTCTATGAGTTAAATTTCAGTTGGTGTATAAAGACATTTCTAAAAAAAAAAAAAGAAAAAAAAAAAAAAATTAAGGAATAGAGCTATTACAAAAAAAAAAAAAAAAGCTTTATAAAATACATAACTGAAATCTAACTCATAGAATAAATTCGAAAAATGAAAAATGTTGAATATAATAAAGTTGCTTATGAAAAAGAAATAATTCCCAATATCTAATTTTAATTAGTTTAATATGTTTATATATTCGGCACTACAGAAAAACAATATCTTTATAAACAAGGCAGCTTAAAAAATTTATGGGCAAAATCAAAATTTCGAAGGAAAACTGTTTAATTTTTATTTCTTTAGATTATTTAATACATTTTTGTTTATGTGATTAAAACATTAAATTATTGCCCCATTTTTCAATCAATATAGGAAATTTTTGCCTTTTTTTTGGCAAGTTCAATATGATATTTTGTCACGCCTTTAAGTGTCCTTTTTAGGAAAAAACCAATCTGAAATTTAAAATTGTTATCAGATTAAAGAGAAAAATTAAATAAATAATTTTATTTAAATAGACCTCAAGTTTAAGTATGTATGTATATATGTATAAAATATGTATTTTACCCATGAACTTTAACTATTTTTTTTTTATTGTTTTAGTAAAAATCGAACAAAATTTGTCAAAATTAATTTTAAATTGTCCGATTTTTTAAAACAAATTAGCCGATTTTTTTTTATTTTTTCTTAGAAAATGAACGATTTTTTCAAAAATTTATCTTGCAGCCCTGCATAAAACGAAAACAAGGAAGGGCTTAAAAAAATTAAAATAACAAAAAATAACAATTGTGTTTTAATTATTTTCATCATTTAAATTCTTTCTCTTCAAATAAAAAAAAAAAAAAATATTACACATTCTTGTGTACATATGTACATACATAAGTTGTGCTCCATTTTTTGAAATTTTATTTTTCTCGCATCAATTTTAAATGTAACTTATTTTGACAGTTCTTGTGAGAAACTTTTAGCAAAATATTGATACAAAAACATTTTTTTCTCACATCCTTCCAATAAATGCTAGAAAATTATTTAAATGACACATAATTCTTCCAAAGTAAATATACAGAAACACTTATGTAAGAAAACCCATTTTTTGTTGTATATTGCACAGTTTTTGTTTTAATTCACTTGTTTCATGCGGGAAATTTTACGATGCGAGAAATACAGAAACGGGCTACTGGCCGTGAAAATCTTGTTTCAATTCCCAGCTTAGGCAAGAATGAAAAATTATCAATAAATTTTAATAAATTTCATGTTGTAAAATTCCTTTCTTCATAAAAATAATTTAATGAGAATTAAATTCAATGAACTTAAGCCTGATTAAAATATCAAAATTTGGATTAAAATACTGGGAGAATCTTAGAATGAATTAACCCCTTTCTCTCAAAATCGAGTCAGATGGAGATCGGCTGTTATTGGCGCAATATGATCCAGTGGGAGATAGAGGAACATATATATATATACATATTCATATATATATACTTTATTCAAAATACACTTATCGCAAATGCCACATGTTGTTTTTCTTTCTCAAAAATATATTTACCGAAAAATGTGTTGCTCTTTAAAAACTGTATTTTTTTTTTTTTTTTTTTTTTTTTTGGATAAAGGGATGAGTCTTTAATACATTTGTAAATAACTAAACGCGTTTTTAATTAAATTCTTTATAAAAGTACGTGTGTGTGTTTATTTTAAAAATACCATTATTTACACAACTTTTAAAATAGAGTAAATTTTGCCGGTTGAACACACATTTTCCGGCATGTGTGTGTTTTAAAAAGTGAAATAAATTATTTGTTTGCCTTGGAAATACGAATGATTTATTTTTATCTTTGGCTTTTTTATACATACATATAGTCACCTAAAATGCAAACACTTTTTGTTTTTTTACAGGAGAAGCAAAAAACTGTACAAAACCAATAGCAACAAGGTGTACTTGGCGTTTGAATTTCTTTAATTAAGTCGCCATTTTTGATCGCAGGGATCTAAAATAAAACGAACGAATATCAATTAAAAACTTAATTTCGAATTTTTTTTGCTACGCCCTTTTGCATTTTAGGTGACGATATATATAAATTAAGTTGAATGAATTTTTTTCTTCTGTTTATTGTGATAAAAGTATTATGGTTTTATCACACTGTGCAAAAAATGCTTAATTACACATACAAATATAAAGTTTAACATTTAATCACCCACACACACATTCACTCCTACACTTGATTGAGTTTGTGTGTATAAGAATAGTTTTATGTTGATTCATTTGTTTTATTTTAATTGATATTCTGAACTGCTTTGGGAAAATAATCATTTTAATTTTAATTAAAAATAATTAAAAATTAAAAACAAGAGAAAATTAAATAATATATTCACTTTTAACACTTTCATTTAGTACCTTTTCATGCGGTTAATATTAATTTAATAAATATTAATGAAAATTTCTATCATTGATATCCAATAAATTGCAGTGAATATTTTTTTTTTATTAAAATATTAAATTTTTATAATTTTTCGATAAAATTTATACTCATACAATAAACATTGTTGCCAGTTTTCACAACAAGAAGGTTTTGACAATTCACTTATATACAGTCATAATCATGTGTTCCCTGCGGGAAATTTTTGTCAATCATTCCAACAGAACTGGTCCTGGGATTTGTGAAAATAGAATAAGAACGAAAAGAAATAACTAATGGCATGTGACAGGAGAACTAATCACTAAACTGGTATATTAAGAAAGAACAAAAAGGTAGATTTTTGAACTAAGTAAGAACTAATTTTGTTCTAATAATTTTTTTATATAAATAATTTTGTATTTGTTTATTTATTTATTTGTAACAGGTTTAGTATTCATCGGAGGTGTGATATATTTCTTTGGGACTATTTAAAAATGTGTTCTTTGAATTAATTCTACGACTTCTTTATTTGAAGTATACCGAGTACTTGTATTGTAGTAACTAACACTAAATAAGTTTATTGAGAATAGATGTGTGAATGGTAAAATGGTGGCTTATTAACCTCCTCCAATGACAACTCCATGTAAAAGTGATAGGTCCCATTCATATAAAGTGTAGAACTGGGATCGGTCCCTGTCACCAAAAAACCTATCACGGGACTGCTTTAGTCTCAGTTCGCTTCCCCTTAAGGTTATTACACACTTAATAGTTTTATTAGTACCAAAAAAGAAAACTTGCTGGTGTGTTGCCAGTAGTGTATAGAGTAGTTAAAAGTAAGATTTAAAAATTACCCATAAATATTCCAAATATAGTTGTGTACATTTTTTTGAAATATGACGTGTTTAATAAGTTTCGTTTCTAAAGCCTCTACCGCTGATTTTTAAAACTTACATGCAACAATTTTTTCTTAACAGCAATAATATTGGGCTTCTTAGTAAAATGTTTTTAATAGTTCATAGACAGAAGATTGTTGGCAAAGGATGTAAAGACGCCTGCTTGTTAAACAATGCCACACGAAAAGAAAATGAAAAAATAACTGGATGTTCCTCTTTAAAATGTTTTGTATTTTTTTTTAACAGAATAGTTAAATTGGATTTTATAGTAAATAGTTAAATTCTAGCTTATAGCTTGCAACCAAAAACGTAACGCATGCACGTATACGAGTTTTCAAAAAAAATAAAATTCGAAAGAAATATTAATCAAAAATTAAATCAGTTCTAATTAATTTTTTTTACTGCAGAAAATATTGTTAATGTCAACCAATTATATTGTACTATTAATATTTTAAGTGGTGCAAATTTAATTAATTTTTTAATAAATATTACAAATTTTTTAATTGATATCAATTTTTATTTTTCTGTGTAATCGAAAATTTATGTAAAAAAAAATTTTTATGTAATTGAGAGTTTTTGAGTAAAAAAATATGGAAATAGGAAAATTTTTTAAAGAGAACTGACAAAAAGAAAAACTTAAAGAAAATTGACGTTACTAAAACAGGACGAAAAATAACACCGGACCTTAAAAATAACTGACAAGGGGGGCACCCGGCGTTTTAACCTAATTCGGGTACGGTGTTCCATAATTGCCTAGAAGTCGCCCCTAAAAGGTGATCAGTATACTAAAATTTGGGTCAAGAACCAATGTTTTTTAGTTTTACATACATCACCACAAACTGTGGGCCACTGTGTGGGCTTAAATAAGTTGCTTCAAAAATTTACTTAAACGAAAAATATTCTGCAAACAAATTTTCACATGCAAAAATTGTGCGTTGTCAAACCATTGTCCATTAGAAATCAAGGAAATTGAAAATCTATTAACAGTTTAAGTAACACATAAATTATCTTTGGAAATTTTAAGGTAATTTATCTATAACCTTAATTAATAAGAAATTTATATGTGGTTGAAAAGTCGATAATTTGTTCAGATTAAAAATTTAATTACCGATTTACTTTGTACGAATGACTGGGGTAGCCTATAAATTTTCTAATGAAAATTAACAAAAAAATTAAATTTATCGATATATTTTCTATAAATTAATATTTCTATAAAAAATAATATTTAAATAATAAATAAGTATTAAAGTTATCGATTATTTTAAAAAGTAACAAAACTTTAAAATTTTATTGAAAATGTCAAAAATGTTATTGGAAATATTTTGGCTTTAAGTCTTAATATGTGTACATATCGCACTGGTTTCTCTTAAGGGAGTCAGCTCAAAAATCACACAATTAAACTTTTTTCAAGAAAACAGTAAACACCGGTCATATCTACACATAAAAAATCATAAAACAATTTTTCTAGAACTTAGAAAAAAAGTTGTATCCTCCTTTGTGATATAAGAGTAGATATAAAAAAAGTTTTTTTTCTACTGAAAATTTATACATTTTGAGTTAACCACCTTTACAGGAACCAGTGCGATATTTATGTATGTAAGTACAACATACAAGGTATATTGATTTCAATATTTTTTCCTTTCTTCAGCTTTTCGATTTGTTTAACATTTTGCAATATTTTATATTTTATATATTTTTAAATACCTTTTTCAAAGTGGAAAACTGTACACATCTAGGGTATTCATTAATTACTACGCGATTAACTGATCGGTTAAATTAAAATTGGCTATTTTCGATTAACGATTAAACCGGCTTATTTCAGTCGCTTAACCAATTAACCGACGTAACAAAATTTTTAATTTTTTGTAGTATTATAATAACAATTACAATTTCAATTTAATTTATTTAATAGAAAGTTACAAAATTTCTTATATACTAAGGAAAAAAATATTTCGCAGAAATGGCTTTGCCTTATATCTTAAATATTAACAAGTTTCGGGAAGAAGGTTATATAAATATATGTATTAATTTATAATTTTGAAGGAAAAAATATGCCGCCAAAAAGTCGTGGATCATTTTTTTTTTTATTTCTTTAGTCCTATTTTCATTCATACATGATCTATAAACTAAATCCGCTATCATATTAGAGTTACCACAAAATTCCATTTATATATATTCCATAGCACCGTGTAAAATGCATCTAATTTGCAAAAATCTAAATTATTTTCATACAAAGATGATTTACTTGGGAAAAGAAAAAATTTGATACCCATATTGCACTATTTAAAACGAAGGGTTACCACCCCATTGCATTTTTGTCAAAACGCGAACTAATTAAATCGACTAAAGATTAAAATATGTTAATTTTGGCATTTTTATTACAAACAACCACAAACAAAAATTCAAAAACCGTTCTTTTTTACAGAATATCCTTAACAAAAGGGCATGGATGATCGTCCTTGGACAAATTGTATACACAGTTGGACGCGCCTTAAAAAACATTTCTTATGATACCCATATTGTATACGTTGGTAAGGAAACAGATTCTCAAATTAACAAAACATGCAAAAATAGACCCTTTTTCAAAATGGTCCAGCTCACGAGAGGTCAAAGCTGGAGTCGAAATATTTTAAATGTCATCTTAAAAAAGTCCAAGGTTCATTTTGAGGGGGGTACACCCTGCACGAATTTCGCTTCCATACAACTTGAGTAGCTCTAATGTATATCAATCTTTTAACAGAATTAACCAAAACAAAATATCTAACATGTCGTCATGAGTCGACGGCATTGAAACAGTAATTATATTTTCTGAGTCGTTATTGACAATAATCGATTACTATTGACAGTCACTTCAGATTTTCTAGGGTGCTTTTAAGTCGACGTCGAGAAGAATTGTCTCTGTTTTAGTAGACAGTTAAATAAAATGTTAATTACAATGTAAACATATTTATTAAGTACGTTAAAATAAAAAATGCAAATTTAAAAGAAGTTATGGGCACAAATTTTAATAGTAAATTAAACGCGAAAATTCGGAAAAGTTTCCTAAAATAACGAAAATTCGCGATAATTTTTAACTAAAGACGATTTTCTTAAAGAGAAAGAAAACTACGTAAAAATTTGAAAAGTTTGCAAAAATAGTGAAAATTCGCGAACATTTTTAATCACCCCTATTACGAAAGTCGACGGCATCGGAACTGTTATTATATTTTCTGAGTCATTATTTACAATAATCGATTACTATTGACTGTCACTTTATATTTTCTACGGCGCTTTTAAGTCGACGTCGAGTAGGATTGTATCAGTTTTAGTCGACGGGAAATTTTGCGACGACTCAAATGAAAGTTAAAGAAATTTTAAGTAGAATGTTAACATATTTCTTAAGTACGTTAAAATAAAAATGCAAATTTTAAAAGAAGTTATGGGCACACATTTTAATAGTAAATTAAATGCGAAAATTCGAAAAAGTTTGCTAAAATAGCGAACATTTGCGAAAGTTCTTAACTTAAGACGATTGCCATAAAGAGCAACAAAGCTTCGCAAAATTGCAAAAATTTGAAAATGTTTGCAAAAATAGCGAAAATTTTTATTATTTCAAACAAACCATAAAATTAATTAAAAGTCCCTAAAACTATAAGGAATGTCAAAAATTCGGCGAAAATTGCAAAATTAGCGGAAATACGCAAAAATTTGCTAACAGCGGCATGATAGCAAAGTCTTATATTTATTAATAATCGTTAAAGCTATAAAGAATCATAAAATTTACAGTAAAAAATAGCCTGGCAAAAATTCGCGAAAAAATCAAAATCGGAAACAAATTCTAAAATTAATTTGATATCACTAGCATAGATAGCGTTAAAAAATTTACTTTAATGATGAAGAACAAAAATAATAGAAAAAAAATTGGAGATGGGATTGTTTTTGTCAGATTTTCGATAACTTGTCGACGTCGACACAACTTTCTTATAAAATACCAAATTAACATAGAAGTGATATAGTCGTCGACTTGCTTGATGTGACAACAAATAAAAATTAACGTCGACGTCGACAACGACTTACATAATAGGGATGATTATGTTTTATGGGTTGCTTTCGATGTATGATAAATGAAAGGAATTTTTCCAAGTTAAGGTTTTTAAAACTAAAAAAAGAATCGCTTAAATCCTACACATTTAAACCAATCTAAAAGATTATTTTATAAAATTTCCTTAAACTATTAAAATGAGCTCACATATTATGTATTAATTAAAAAATATGTATTACATAATTATGAATTATTTTTTTGTTTGCTCCTTTTAGTTCAAGAATTGTTATATTTGTTACGTTATAGTTTTTTTTTTACTAATAAACTCCAAATAATAAATAATTTATGCATTTTTATTTATTGAAATTACTTAATTTATAAAAAAAAACTTTATTAATCGGTGAACGGATTAAGACCAAAATTAACCGATTATACCAAAACCTCGGTTAATTAATCGAGCGATTATCCAATTAAAGCAAAACCCCGATTAAATGAATACCCTTATATCTACATGCATATTTATATTTCTTTAAAGAGAATACCAATCAAATCTTCAAACCAAACCAACATACAAATAAATTGTTAGTACATTTTTCCGCATTCATAAGTCAATACTTTAACTCAAAGTATTGAAATAACAATATCCATACAAATACGTAACCATGGGAAAAAATATATATTTATATATTTCTTTTTAAATACATATATTCCCACTGTTTTACTAGATATTACATAAGTATTAAAAGTGGCATCCGATACTTTCACATATTTTACTCATACATTTGTGTTTGTTTTTGTTCAAGTTTTAACACGAAACTACAGTAAAAGTTGAAAGTTGTTCAAAAATAACCCTGCAATCATTTGTTGTCTAAAAATAATGTAAGCAACAAAAATTACGTGGGCTATCGTTTTGAAAAACATGTTCAGGTATGTGATAAAAATCGCATGCTTCAGATAAGTTTCTCCACTTGTAGATCTTTTGTAGCCATGGGTGTAGTCAGTTAATGAAAATACGTTTCAAATACAGTTATTTTTTAAAGAAACAAATGAAAACAAAAATTTTACGCTTTTCCACTCAAATCAGTGGTTTTGAAATGACTGTTAGTAATTAGTTGTAAATTTTTGATGTTTTTGTTAACTTTATAAGGGTCCAGTTTTCATGGGGAACTTGAGCATTTTGGTTATACATTAACATCAGTTGTATTAAGGTTTATCATATACTCTTATATAAAATGTTCGCACGGCATTTCGAATAACGTTGTTCGCTCTTTGAACTATGAATGCTAATTATGCTGTTCACACGGCAATTCATAATTCAGCAACTCTTCTTCTTCCATTTATGAACATTTTTTTTAATCAATGCAAAAGTAAGCAACAATTTCAAATGTCTCATTATTTTATCAATTCCTATTATGTTTATTTATTTAAATGTTGAATTTTACAATAAACACCTTTTTAAAAACAAAAGATAAAACTTTTTTGTGACTAATACGACAGTAGAAGGGCAGTACTTATGAGACGACCCACACCTTTTGTCTTTCTCGGTTTGATTTACTACGACAAAATATTTGTTGCAAAAAAATACATGTGGTTTGATACAATATACCCACACAGAGTGAGACAAAACATACTAAAACGAACCTCGTTGCACAAAATTGCGTGCTTTCTTATGACGTAGCCCACACCAATTTGGACAAGTAAAAAAAAAAAACAAAAAAAGACAAAAAACATTAGGTCTGTCTGCGTACACATATTTTGCATAATTTTGTACAAAATGTCGCAAAATCTTGCAAAATGTTGTCTGCGTACTCCAAATCTCTTACAGCGAGAGAGCCAAAAAGAGAATTTTTTGACAGTTGGAAATTAGAGAACTTGCAAAATGTTACTGGAGAAATTTCCTCTGGTAAGATTTTGCAACTAGTTTGAACAGCTGTTTTTATATACTGTTTGAATGAAAGAGTTTACGTGTGCCAAGATAGCGTCGACTAAATAGCGTCGAATTTGGGAATTTAAAAACCGGGAAACCAAAATACCCAAATAATGGGGATTTACAGTATATGAACAAAAAGTTTGCGTCGAATTTAGGAATTTAAAAAGGGGAAGTAAAAATATATTTATATTTTTAATAAAAATATTAAAAATATTTACCACAGGCTTTTGCACGGTATAAACTGTATATTTTCTGAAAGTAAATAGTTTTCTGGACAAAATGAGCGATGCGTGCAAAAAATCGTATATTTGGGCTTAAATCTGGTTTACCGACGCAGCTCCAAATAAAAAAAAAAGTACCTAGGGTGATAGAAAATGGAAAAATAAGAAGAAAAAATAAAAATAATAAAGTTGGCGCAAACGCTTAGTTTTCGAGTTATGGGCGTTTTAAGTTTTTATATAAATATGTGATTTTGCAGTACATTTCCAAATGTATATGGCTAATATTGGTATCATTGCAAAGCGTTTCACTAGATCTTTCTGGACATACAGAATTTATTTTAATATTTTTAGTTTATTAAGAAGTGGGACGAGTTTGCAAAATACAAAAGTTTTTTAGTAAGCATAAAAACAAATTTATTAATTTTTTCTAATTCTTTAATGTATGTATATACTACATACTAATTTATTTAAGAATTTTAATTAAAATACAAGTAAAACCTTCTTTATGTTTATGTTATACTAATGAGGAGAGAATCCTTGCCCATGGGCAAAGGCCGTCTATGCAGAGAATCTTTAGTTAGCGAAGCCGGTATTAGTTATACCATAGGGGAGAAAATATTTGCGCCCGGCCGAAGGCCTGCGATGCAAGGAAGCTTTAGTAAGCGAAACCGGTGTTTATTATACCATAGAGAAGAACATCCTTGCGTCCGGCCAAAGGCTGGCTATGCAAAGAATTTTTTTTGCGATGCTAGTGTTTGTTATTTTATAAAATTTGTATTACACTTATATTTAAATAAACTACATTCTTTCCTAGTGCACTTCCGTAACATTTCGACGTAAAATGAAAAAAACTGTAATGTGATCTAAAGAGTTTAATATTTTGAAATAAATTATATATATCCAGAAAAATCTGTTCAAGAGCTTTAAAATGATACCAATATTGGCCATATACGTTTAGAATTGTAGTGGAAAATCACATATTTATATGAAAATTTTAAACGTCCATAACTCGAAAACTAAGCGTTTGCGCCAACTTTTTTATTTAATTTTTTCTTCTTATTTTTCCATTTTCCATCACGCTGGGTACTTTTTTTTTATTTGGAGCTGCGTCGGTAAACTAGATTTGTTCCTATATTTGTACTTCCCTATTTTAAATTCCTAAATTCGACGCTAACTTTTTGTTTATACTACAAATACCCATTATTTGGGTATTTTGGTTTCCCGGTTTTTAAATTCCCAAATTGGACGCTATTTCTTCAATACTATCTTGGCTCACGTTTGTTATTTCAATTGTTTACACACCGATCAGCTGTTTTCTTGCAAGATTTCACTGGATACTGTCTGCGTACTTTTTGAGATATTCTCAGCCGAAAGAGTAAAATTTGTCTTACTCTCCCAAAAAAATTTACTGAGTATTTGCTACTGGAAAAGTACGCAGACAGACCTATTATCGCATTGCTGTTTGATTACTGGTTGTCTTTTAAGACAAATATTTGATGACGATTGTTTTTGATGTGAGTTAGTCCCAATTTACATTATACGATTTTTGTCGTTGCGATTATTGTCGTTTCTTCTTTGAAGTCGGTCTTATGTTTACATTGTACGATTTTTGTCGTTACAACTTCTTGTGTATACATATGTATAGTTTGACACTACGAATGAATGAACAAAATGAATCTTAGAGTACACTCGCTTGTGTACCCCTTTTAATTCCTCTCTCCCCTCTCGCCAATAAGGTTAGAATCGCAACGACAAAAATCGTATAATGTAAATTGTGACTTAGCAGTCAACAAATGTCTTTGACTTAAAAGTCAAAAAGGTTTTGTCTTTTGATAAAAATTAGTGATGACAATAACTTTGTTTGTAGTTAGCATAATAATTCAAAATGGATTACGTTCAAATTAGATGGTTCGCAACCAAAATTTTTTATAACGAATTATGTAATTCGGACCATAATTAGACAGTGAATTACAACTGAGGAGCGTATCACGAAAAAACGTTGTAGTGCAGATGCGCATTCGCCCATGTTCTGAGAATCACGTTTCGCAAAAAACCCGATTACGATTTGAAGGCACAAAATTGGTGTGTTGGAAATCTAGATTACAAAAAATTTTGTTAATTTATCTCGCTGGAAAAGGACAAAGTGAGCTTGTATTTATTATAAAAATTAATTTACGAGTAGTATTATGCAGTAGAAATAACAAACGGTATAATAAAATTTTATGTGTTTTTATTTAATGCCATTTAAAAATACCCAAATTTTTGATAAATTTCAATAAAAAATTTTATATAAAAAAAAAAATTCTTTTATTTGACTATTGTGCTACTCTTGTTTATTTTTGAAGTTGCTTCTTATTCGTTCAATGTTAATCAAATAAAGAAAACGCGAGAGCCCCAGCACCAGGGCTGTGGAGTCATCAAAAAATACTTCTAATTCCGCCCGACTCCGACTCCTACTTCTACTCTAACCTTTATGCTAAGTGTTAATGAGACTGGTCCTTATTTGACTTTAAACTCTTTTTTTAATGCAGAATATTTTAAATGATTAAATGTAGCAAGAAAGTGATTCTGTAAAAATTTTAAATCAATATTTTATTCTAACACGTGTCGCATGGAGCTTCAATATAGTTATTAACATATGTAAAGTAGAGAAATTTTTAAGTCGGAGTGTCGAGTTATTGTGGGCAATTATCTTTTTAAAATGCATTGGTTTAATTTCCTTGAGATCTTTTTATTGATTACTTATTCACTTTATCAACCATTATTTAACCACTTTGGCAACGCAATTTCCCAAACAGTTTTACATACTTACGGTTACGATCTTAACTTCACAATGTCTGAACTAAAACTCTCCGCAGGTTGGCACACAGAAATTATTCTTAATCTTTAGCTTCTTTTAGTGTTAACTTAAATCTTTAGCATTCGATAATCTTGCAACTTTTGTTAATTGATTTGAACATGTTTTTATCTCAATTGGCCTTTAAAGCAACGTGTTTGTGTGGTGCCAGGTTTGCAGAATAGCATTGTAATTTTTCTACTTTTTGATGCAAATGGTTCATTTTGGCTGAGAAGGATCCCCTGCATGCTCCGCAACCTAAATATTAAATATTTGGCTCTTAGTTTGTGCAAGTGTGCGTTAAAAAGTTGACATTTTTACCGCTGTTTAAGCCAAGGTGTTACCATTTATTTGTACAAAATTGTCAAAAACTTTTTTGCGCAGATTAAGCTTGACATTATTGCTGCTTAAATTATCGTTTACAATAATTTAAGAACTACAATAAGGAAAAAACATGCTAAAGACCACGTTCTTAGATTAAAGAATACGATCTTAAAATTAAGATTACGTTCTTAATTTTAGAATTCATAATAACAATTAAGAATTTATGCTTAAAATTGAGAACGTCGAACTTACTGACAAAATTTACAGATTGAAATCTAAAGATTTCTGCAATTTAAATTCAAGAATTTTGTTCTTAAATTTAGATAGTCATTTTAATCTTAGTGTAGTAAAAGCAATATTTAATACGTTATTAAAATTGGCCATCTACGAAATTTCTTCCGCTGTTAAAGGTACTTTTGCTTAAGCAGTAGTAAATGTTACGACTCTATTGCAATTTCTCCTGTTTCTATGCAAATAATTTACTTTTTATACACACAGAAGAATTTGTTAATTCAAAACTTGAAGCTCTACTGACTTTCAATACCATATGTTGTTTTAAGCCGTCAGCGCAATATTTAAATTATTGAATCGACAATTTGATAAGTGCTTATGATTCAAGGGTTAAGCAGCTAGTAATTTCTTCTATTTTCACGCCTAATTTTTCCTATACATATGTTGAACTTTTATTATGAAAATTTTTAAAAATCACTTTAAAGCTTTACATTTTAATTTAGCATTACATTTCTACTGGAACAATCCGTTTAGTGACATTCTTACAATAATACAAATAACACTGTTAATATGGCTTATAAATTTAACTTATATTTTTTCTTTTCCCGGACTTAATCTTTTCCAGGGAAAGCGGGATTGGTTATTAAATATTGCGTGACTTACCCCCAATACAAAACGATTACTCAATAACGATAACGTTAAACGTTAATTAAATAAAAAAGAAAAATCCAGAGAATTCCCACGAGTTTTTGGAACTCGTAATCGGAAGTCGGGTATGAAAAAAAGCTTCTTAAACTACAAATAATTCTTAACTTAATTTTATTTTGTAACAATATTTTGAAATAATCTTATTGTAAGTTGGTCCCGGTAGGGTTGTTGGTAGTGAGCTAGTCTAACAGCGGGTTTGATTCCCGGCAGGGACATTGGTCTATTTTACTACAACGGGAGGAAGGTCAAAGCTACACAGAAAAAATTATTAAATTTCTCCAATCGCCAAATTTATACCAAATTCATAATATCAAACAGACAATTTGTTTATTTTGCACCTATTACCAAAATGATTATATTGATTACTAAAAATTTTAAAATTGTTAATATTTTTTTTTAATAAATTATATTTTTGATTTTAATTATAAAAATTATCAAAAAACAATGTGTTAATTTATTTAAATAAATATTGACAACTTCCAAAAACAATTCTACATATTTAAATTATTTTATTTTAAACCAAAAAAGTCAATTAAGGTTTTTTTGTTTTTTAATTACAATTTTAATTAAAAATTTATTTCAAAACAACTAAAACGTTAATTAATCAAAATTAAATTTTTAATTTTCTCTCAACTAAAAAAATAATTTATCTTATTATCGAATTAATTAAATTTAAATACTTTTTAAACCATTTTTTTAATTGATAAAACACTTTTTTCTGTGTACTATTGCTTGGGTAAGAAAAAGAGATGTTATTGTATTTGTGACATTTCATAAATAAATAAAAAACATATTACTGCCAATTTCACGATTGTGCTTTCTTTCCCACAAATACTTTGGAAAAAAAAAACAAAACTTTTAGAAGTCGTACGAAAGGAACAGGTCTTTCGTATTTACACAGAAAAAACTTTTGCCCTAATTAAAACATTAATCAAAAATTAAATAAGTTTTAATTAAAAATTTAATCAAGTGAATTTAACGTTTAATCAAGTGAATTAAAAGTTTAATTGATACTATTAATTTGCACCAGAAAAGAAATTAATAGTAACAATTAAACATTTAATTCATTTGATTAAACTTTTTATTCACCTTGATAAAATTTTCAATTAAAACTGATTTTATTTTTGATTAATGCCTTAACTGGGGCAAAGTTTTTTTTCTGTGTAGTGAAATAAGAAATTATTGTTATAATGTTTTATGAAACATCCGCCATTTAACTGTAAAATTTGTTCAATAATATTATTGCTTTTTATGTAAAACAGCCCAATTAATATTTTTTTTTTTGCAAAGCCCCTATAGTAAATTTTAAAAATAAGCGCGCATTTATGCGATTCTCAATAAGACCTACCGTCCGGTTAGTGAACTAATCCTTATCAAACTTTAAAAAAATATATAACATTTGAAGAGCCACAACATTCCCTTACTACTTAGCAGGTTTGTAAGGCAGCATATTAAACTATAATGGTAAGAACAAAAAATTCATTGTACAAGGCTGGTCGTTTTATTCACCAATTTTTATATGCGCTGAATAAAGTGCTTTCTGTGTCAGAAATGTATTGCTTCAAAGTGGGAACTCATGTCTTCCCTAAGTGATATGGTAAGCGGAACCTGCTTCATCGGAAGCTTAATTTTTTAATGGGTAATAGAATAATCTGAAGAATATTTTAATGTTTTGCTAAAGTATAACGTTTAGAGACCATTATCCGTTTTGTACACAATCTGTTGTTGTTAAATTCCGCAAAATCGTCTATATAACTACCAAATGCTACAATGAAGTGACACTTTAGTAGTCAATTGGAAAAAACTCTATCAAATGTTTGTACTACACTCACATCTAAGTAGGAGGAGACAGAATGAAATACTTTAACATTTTATCGTTTCAAAAGTTACACATACGAGTTGGTCTTTGACATGAAAACTGTTTAGATGAGTGTTTGGTTTTTGAGCGAAAGTTAAAGTGTTTATAAATTTTTGCTGTAATTTATGTACCGATGTGTGTGTGAGTGTTCTAGAAGGGATAATACTTGTTGGTGTGAATTAAAGTATTTTTAGAAGTATATTAATAATGTCCTAAATATTAAAAAAACACAACTAAAATTTTTTAAAGGTACACAGAAAAAATTATTGGTAGTTTTTTATCAATAAAGAAATTGTTTAAACAGTATTTCAATTTTATAAATGTGATAATTGAATCAATTATTTTTTTATTTTAAAGAACATTAAAAATTTAATTTTTATTTAATTAACATTTCAGTTGTTTTGAAATAAATTTTTAATTAAAATATTAATTAAATAAGAAAAAATCTTAATTGATTACTTTCATTTAAAATAAAATAATTTAAGCTTGTAGAATTGTTGTTGGGAATTGCCAAGGCCTGCGCTGTATTTAATGAAATCATATAACATATTATTTAAAATGGCAAAGTTTTTTGATAATTTTTTTAATTAAAAATATCATTTATTGAAAAAAATATTAAAAATTTTAAATTTTTTACAATTTTTAGTAATCAATATAATCATTTTGGTAATAGGTGCAAAATCAACAAACTATTTGCTTGATTCTTTGAATTTGGTATAAATTTGGTGATAAGAGAACATTTTTATTTAACGCTTAAAAAAATTCGGCCCTTAGTCTGGATTGTAAACTGTTACTTTACAACTCTGTCTTAGAGCCAATTTGGTGCTATGGTATCCAGTTGTGGGGCACTGGCTCAGCCTCTTATACTAAAAAAATACAAAGGCGTCAATGTAATGGTTCCTTAGTATGTTAAAGGTTCACAAAGACCTAAATAATCACAAAGTATTTAATAAAATAATTTAAAAGGCTTGAATCCACTAACTCGAAATATTTTAAATGATGGCTCTAAGAGCAGAGAAACGACAGAACTTATTCGATCAGAAGACCACTAGCCATCTATATGAGCGGGTAGCGTAATTAAGAGATATAAAAATTAAAAAGGATTGTAATACTTCATAATAGAATTCCTTTTATTTTTGGTTTTAGTTAGGAATTAAAATTTCTAGTTTTTTATTCTTAAAAATGGTGCTCTCCTAATGTTTTTCAATATGCATATACAACAAAATGGGTTAAGAATTTCATAACAGTTCCGTAAACTACATTTATGTAATACCACCCATACGAAATGAGGACACAATACATCACTGGTGGAAAAATGTGGCATGTCTTCACTTGAGTTATATTGAAGGAAATAGTTCAAAGCAGATGTTACTTAAAGAACAGATTTAAATTCATAAGTAAAATAGAACATTAAAGAAAAGTTGCAGCAATTTAAATGCAAAGAATAATTAAGCAATTCTTGCTAATATTTTTTTAAATGGTAATTTATGATATCAATTTTTAAGTTTTTTGCACATACAATTCATTTTTTTATTAAGTATTTTTATTACGATTTATGACCTTAAGGAGCACATTACATTACAACTTTTGTCATTATTAGTGCCTAATTTGAATTTGAAATCCAGATGGATACGAAATTTATTCCACCATTACATTTTGTAAGAGAATTTATTTTGTGAACGAATATGCCTTTGAAAAGGCAGGATTCTATACTTTTGAGTATTTTGGACATATTTGGATGTAAAATGTTTCAGTTCTATTTACTGAGAATTAACATGATTCGATTTTGTCTTCAAAAGATAAGGAGTTCTCTCTTTTTCAAAGAAATTCATCAACTTTTCTTTTTAAAAGAGATTCATCAACCGCCAGAAATTGAGAAAAAGTTAAAGCTTATATTCAGCTTTCGTGAATCTTATATGGAGAGCTCAGAGCTAAACCGAACCAAGTCATAAAATATAAACTATTATATATTTCAAAATTGGTACGAATTTCTACGCAAAGTTTAACTCTATCCAGTTCTGTAATGGACCAAATCAAAAAGTGTTTCGTTCCTTAGGTAACGGTGATAAGCCCAAGTCAATTGCTCCAGAAATTAATGACAGTTCACTTACTCAAACTCGAAATATTTTCGAATTTTCTTTTGTGTAGTGGTTCGCTTTATCACTGAGCCCTTCCTTCACCATAGTACAGACAAGGCAGTTTCATATGGTGTCTTATTTTCTACAAAATAAGGGTAATTTTTTTAGAATTTTAAAATAGGGTGATTTTTTTAGAGTAAAACAGGTTTATTAACCTGTTTTATTTTTTATAACTTAGGCCATAAGATTTTTATTTTTGTTTTGGACTCAAAACTTTTTCAAAAATAGATATTTTTAATTTATTTTCTTTAAAATCGGACATTGGAATTTAAGGGTAAAATGTTTTGGAAGTCATATTTTATCATCAAAAAATGGTACCAGTATTTAACTAAGTTTATATAAACTGAACCCACACCAACAAAATACAAAACAGCATTTTTAAACAGAATTTGAGACCATTTAAGAGAAGTCAAAGAAGCGAAAAAAGACAAAAAACACACAAAAAAAATGTTTGACAACCGATTATCAAACAGCAATGCGACAATAATAATTGTCTCTAAGTTTTTTCTTGTCTTAATTGTACATCAGAACAGGGATGTTAAATGGGGTTTTAAATATTGTACCAACATCAAAAAAAAAAAAATAAATGCACTTTTTGGACACTCACGGTACCATTTTGTTTTTTATTTATTAAAACAACAAAAATAGTACATGAAAATTCAATTGTACAAAAAAAACTAAAAAAGGAAAAAAACGAGCATTTAAAACAATGAAAAATGGAGAAATTTTATAAATGGATTTAAAAATTTTACAGAATTATGGAACGTTAAATGTGAAAGTTATAAAAATAAAAAAAGCAGGATAAGAAAAATTTCTGTCGCATATATTTGTTGAGTTAATATATTTGTTTCACAATACTGATGTTTTGCTTTTAGTGTAATCGTCTGTGGTAAAAAAGAAACGAAGGTAGTATGTAACACGGGCTTTGACCAATGTTGCCTAGTCTGTGGGTACCATAAGTTGCCCTTTACAATGTGGCAAGTGAAAGGCAGACAGACAAAGTTTGTAGGCGGACAGGGAAAAAGTAGAGTGTGTTACGCATACAGCGTCGTCCTCTTACCAACAAACTTCGTATGTCTGCCTTTCACTTGCCACATTGTAAAGGGGGACTAAGCGCTTAATACACCAAAATACTAGTCGCATATTTGAGCGTCCATTACATTAAGAATTGTTGTACAACATAAAAGCAATGAAAAGGACTCAATAATTTGTTTGTTATATAAAAAATTAAAAAGGGGGACCTATGACAAATGTACTGAGTCACGGTAGTACCACGGTACTTCAGAAGGTCAAATTGTACGAAAAAAAGTACAATTGTACCAACTTTAACATCCCTGCATCAGAAAGCACGATTGCAGAAAATACATGTGGTTTGATGCAACATACTCACACAGGTTAAGACAAAACAGACTGAAACGAACCTCATTGCACATGACTGCGTGCTTTCATATGATGTAACACACGCCAATTAGAAAAGTAAAAAACAAACGAAATAGACAAAAATATTTTGCTGTCTTAATACCGGTTGTATTTTAAAACAAAAACTTAATAAGACTTTTTTTTTTTTTGGTGTGGGTTAGCTTTGTGTGGTGTTCTTGACTTTAAAAACGACCACGTTTATCTTTTGTTGGAGTGGTCTGTCAGAATTCGTAGAAGATTCCAACCTTTTTATCGGCGTTTCTTTTTGAAATCTGGAAGACATCTGACTATTTTGCTAGCCCATATTCGAATAACATTTTTTGTTTCCTACTGTAAACTGTCATTCGTTATATAAACAATTTAGACAACAATTGTCATAAACATCTATGCCTCTTTTGTACGAGCTTTTAGTGATGTTTGCATGAATGTAAGTGGACACACATAAGCTTGTACCAGTTTAATGAAAGCAAACAATAGCTGTACAACATCTGAAGACAAGTGGTTGCATCACAATGGCTTTTGTTTACTTTTAGAGCATGACATTAATTTGAATTCTTTTGATTCTGCAGTACGAACGACATAAAGCAAGTGCTACAATTAGTTAAGGTGACCTTAAATTATTATGAATTTATTTTGCTTAATTTTTCTAATCTAATATTTTTTTTAGCACATTTTCGTATTTAGCATTAATTTTTCTTAAATTAAATTACAATTTCACTTTAATAACTCTTATACAAAAAAAGTTAATTGCCTTTCATGCTGGCAGTGAGTGAAACCAAAAAAAAAAAAAAAAAAAAGTTGTATTGAACTGATTCCTAATACATCTAATGCAAATTTCTGTGAATGTTTCCCATGATAGAAAACTTTTTCTTTTAAAGAAAAATTTAAATTACTCCGACTATTGTGACATTTTGACTTGCCAGGGTTACCTTGGTAGAGAAGAGGTTTCATCAAACAAACAAAATTCCATTTTTAGTCAGCTCCTTTCCTACACTACATTTAAATCCTTGAAATATCTTTTCGAATGCTATGACACATGTATGTATGTGTGTATGTGATTTAAAAGGGATTGTTTTTACATTTCTATGTGAAAATTCTTATCGTTTAGATGGTAGTTCTTCTGACATTGGTTAATTTATGACAAAACTTTATCTAAATATTAAGTTTTTGTTTTTCTCAAATGACTAATCTGCTTAAAAAGTTTTTAATTTAAGTTTTTTTTAAATGGATAAAACAGCAGTGTCAAAATTAAAGAAGGAGTTTTTTAATAGTAAGAAGAAATATATGTATATGTATGTATTTCTGGAATTAACTTATGGGGTTATTTGTACCTTTTTATTCTATCGAGATGAATACTGAGTGCAAAAGTTAAGTAAAACTTTTTAAAAATCCTAAGAAAAATTACCAGATGTTCAAACTTTAATTGGGAAATAATAAATTTAAACGCCGATGAAGTCTGTTATATACAGGGATGTAGAAGAAAGTCCCACTTGCACTACAGAGCTGCAAAGAAGTTGTCAATATTTACTAGGGAGATCGATTATTCAACTTTTTTCAAAAACCGGGTTTCGAATATTCCGAATAGTTGTTTTTTAAAAAACCCGGTTTTCGGTTAAACGTTTTTAAAAATAACCGGTTCACCGGTTTAAATTCGAATACCTAAAAACACAAAAATCAAATAAGTTTTTGTAATAAAATGTTAATTTGAATAAAAACAAATAAATTCACAAAGGGAAGGAATATTTGACGATAAGATCCAAGAAAGGTGTGAACGAGAAATTGATTAAACTTTAGCTTAATTTTTAGCAGTTTCAATTTATCTACTTAACTTTATTTGTAAGAATATAATTGTTTAATGTAATTTAGAAACTGTTAAATGATGTTTGATGTAGACAAACGTTTTCCAAAAGCAAATAAAAATTATAGGAATCCAATAAATTTATTATTTGATATATTCTCCCAAATTTATTTTAAAATAGTTTTAATTTGTTGGTGGTTAGGCATGTCTATATGAATCAATATACTTCAACCATATTTTTGAAAAGTTGCAAACAAAACCTCTCAACCAGGATTATATATTTTAAATTATTTTATTTCAGCATTATAAAATCTTTTTTAGGTAAATCGGATCATTGGGAGCCCAGATACCCCCGTTGAGAAAACGCAACGTTGGGCATTAACAATATAAAAATTAAACGCATTTGTATAAATTTTATAATAATAAATATTTTATTCATTTCTTTAGAAAAAAAGTCAAAGAGATATGCTCCAAAGCACTTCGGGTGAACTGCTACGTCAAATTTCAAAATTTTGCTGACATCTCAAACGTTTTTCTAGGCGAATAATTTAATTATCGACTCAATCAGTTCGAATTACTGAATTACTTGTGGAAGCTATTTTTCTCTCACACTTTTCGGTCTGCAAAACAGATTCAATTATAAAAATTCTGAATTTTAGTTGAGGCATTGGAGCTTGTTTTCTCTATAGGCAATGTAATTTCCAAGAGTTTACTAAAGTTGCATCAAGAGCATTAGTAAAAAGTCGGCAGTACCTTTTATTTACTCGGATTTGAATACGGTAATTATTCATAGCGTTATTAAATAAATCAACCCCACCCATAGTTTTATTGTATTCATATATGGCATTAGGCATGGAAATCGTAATAATTTTTTTTACTTTTTTTCAGTGGCTCTAAAGAAACAAAATTTGAGAAGATAGAGACTACTGTCATTCCAATGTCCATTTTCGGGTCATAACAGAAAACATAACTTCCACGTTCTTTTTGCTTTAATATCTTGGGAGAGGATCATTTCGCATAACTGGTGCGGTTTTCTCTTACTTTACCTATTGAAGTAAATAACACACTGTGCATAAGAGAAAATAAAGAAATTGACAAAGAGAATTTACCTTCTGTAAGAGGTGAAAAGATTATCGAAAAATTTTCGATAACAATTAACATACATATGTAATTTTATGTAACTTGTATATCGTTTAGGCCCAGTGTTGCGTTTGCGCATCACGGATATATCCAATCATAAAAATAGTGGCATATGTCTAAGTTCATTGGCTTTTTCAGTAGAAATAATGATGTTGCTATGTTAGCAACCTCCATCAAAAGTTTGACATAGGCATAGGATTTTTTAAGAATTGCCAAAAGTACTCAAGAATCAGGAAAAATTAAAAATTTAAATAACAATTTTTAATTAAAAAAAACTTATGTGTGATACAAATACAAAACAGGTCGATTAGATATTAAGTTAAATTTTATTTCACTGTGCTTTATTACAATATTATATTATCAGAAAATGCCTGAACGTTGCGGAAACGCAACGAGGGGACTTAATGGGTTAAAGTGAAAAATATCCACAAAAAATAACGGATATAATTATTTTGACAAAAGATTGCGCTTATAGCTCTTACTAAGCCCTATAATTGGCGCATTTTGATCATTTGTTTCGTTTTCAGAACAATTGCAAAACAAAAGACATTCGCTCGTCATGACAACAGCAAAAGTTTTTGCAGCCACAATTCAAACGCCAATTTCAGCGAAACCACCACTAATTGTAGAATGTTTTGCACTAATGTCTCTTAAAAATGGTTTTGATTTTACTTGAAAATTTTTTTTACTTCTTTTTAAGTTAGTTTTAGTCATTGTCGCATATGACCTGTCGCACGTGCCATTTTTGCCTTCATTAAATTTATGTTGTTTCTATTCCTTTTATAAATATAAACTTTTTTGAAGAAAAAACCAAGTCTTTACAAGAACTTACAATTCTTTTCTCTTATGCTCATCTCGCAATGCTCTACGCTTGTCTGCAGGAGACCAGAGTATCTGGCGGGAATCGAACCCGCAACCCCACACTGATAGGCTAGCTCACTACCAACTAGCCTATCGGGGCGCACCTATTTTTTTATTTTGCTGGAAATGTCGATATATTTTTATTTTTTAACCCTCTATAAATTAACATCATCATATAAGACATTTTTAATTAATTCACATAAATATACAGATTAAACAAGATACGTATTTTTTAAAGTTTAAATTTTTTTGTTTTTTGCCTACAGACAACAACAATATACAAGGAAAGCATAAGTAACAAAGTTATGAAAAGAAAGCATTTCAAATTTATTTTAATTAAATCTGTTCAGACGAGTGCAAACTCTTGAAATAGTTTTGGTGTACCATAAATCTACAATACATTTGCCACACAGTAATGAGTAAATTTAGCGTATTTTGGACAGTTGCGACGAAGTATTTTTCGCCCATTGAGGCCAGTGACCGACTAAATTCTGGCGGACTGTTTGAGGAGGCCAGCATTGCGTAGGTTCTCTTTTCCCTTTTGCTTGGATCTTACCTTCTAAAAGTCGACGTGTAAGGGTGGGTTATGTCCTCATTCTACATAAAGATTCGCTAACTTCTAGGCAATGGTTACTCGATAACATAATGACCTTGATCTTGATTAATTGACCTTTGTATTTGCATTCGCCTTTATAAAGCAACCAAAATTCGACATTGTAAGGTCTTAACGGTGATTTTTAGCTAAGCAAATATAAAATAGCACTCAAATAAATTTGGTAGAGGTTGTAAGAAGTAGATTTCCTTTTCTCTCAGTGTAGCCGACAAGACACAAACACTAAATTTCATGTTCTACGCAAATAACTCAAAAATATTAAAAGTACTAGGGACTGATATTTTTACGAAGCAGCGATTATACAATTATTTTTTATTATTTATTTATTTTGAAACATTTTCAGTTTTTGAAAGTTTTGAATTTATAATGGGATCGCAAGATGTTAAACAATAAGAAGCAACCAGCTTATGCCTTTTGCACTTGACGTAAAGAACAGAGTGTATACTACAGCTTACATTACCAGATAGGCCACATTAGCTGTTACTATGAAAATTATAGACAGGTGACCAGTACGGTACCTGTAGTACAAAGGGTCCAATGCAAGAGATTGACTCAAAAGAAATTCGTTTGCTAAAAACGGCTTCCAACTTGCGCAATATGCAAATTTATGCAAAGCGTATATTTTTGGGAAAAAGTGGTAAAATATGCAAATGCATATTATTCTTGCGAAAAGCATTAACGACATGCCCTGGTAATAAATATTTATTGGCCCAAAAAGAGAAGACATGTCGGAATGTTAGCAGGAGTGCAGAACTAAAATATTTTTTTTAACAATATCGTAAATTAAAAGGCTAAAATTCGAATTCATTTATAAAATCGTTTAAGATTTTATGGTGTGATCAAAATTCTTTTGTCATTTTCGTTCTAATAATAATTCAGTGTGTCCTATTAAGGCATTAAACTTCAGGATGGATTTTCCACGTTTAATAAATCACTTATAAAATACTGAACTCTAATGCGGGGAAAAAGCAAGATTATTTATCTTTGTTCTGCCACATTCAATTCCACAAATTAAAGGTCATATAATTCCCTGTATCACTGACTAGTTTCTATTTTGCAACATAAGCTAAAGTTTAGATTTTATTATAGAAGAATTGTAGGTGCCACCTTTTATTCAAATATTAATCAAATATGAGATTTAATCGTTCTTAAGTGATTTTCGGTTGAGGGCCGTATGAAAAATTTTAGGTCTATGGATTAAATTATATACTAGTTCTTATTAAAGTTATTTTTGCCAAGCTTCATCTTAGCAACAGTATCGATTAGGGTTTTTTTTTTGACAGTGAAAGTAATTTTTGCGAGCCTGCCTTGTATGGGAGCCTAAGGTAATTAAGCCAAGGATTGCAATGCAACATTGTCGCGCCAAATACCAATATTATTAGAAGAATTATCGCCAAGAAAGCAAAATTTTGGGTGGACATCTGCATGGGGTATATGTTAAATAATTTGACTTAGACTGGGTTTTTGAGATCTCAGTTAAACTAAGTTTAGTTAATCCGAAAACATATCTGTGCCGCCATTACCAAGTTTTTAGAGAAAATGTTGACTAATTAATAAAATAAGAATCACATTTCGTGGGAAAAGTCCGAGTTTCAGAGTACGTTAAACTAAGTTTAAATTTAATCAATAATTAGTGTTGTGGTTATTTTTTTGAACTGTTAATGGTTTTAATCCAAATTTAGATATTTTAATTAGGCTTAAGTTCATTGAATTTAATTTGCATTAAATTATTTTTATGAAGAAAGGAATTTTTACAACATGGAAGATCAATTAAAATTGTTATTGATAATTTTCATTCTTGACTGACCTGGGATTCGAAGCCAGGCTGTCTGGCGTGTGATTCGAACCCAGGCGGCTGGTTACCCTGACATGTTTCGACCTCAACCACTAGGTCTTCTCAAAGGGATTTGCCGTCTTACACTCGCAGCCATCGAAGACTGCTGACGTCAGTAGTCAAACATCAATCCTTAAACCAAATTGTATTTTAACCTTTGGTAGATCGAAATTTGCTTTTTGAATGATTATCCATTTTTAATTGATCTCACATGTTTTCCTTACTTCTGTTTTTTCGTACTTTTGTCAAGAATTCTTCTTGAAGTCCAAAGTACATTTTTTTTTTTTTGTTTTTCCTGTTTTTGTCTTTCTTTTTTTAGTTGACCTTTTTCAGCACAACTTGAAGGACAAATGTAAACATAGCTCGTGCCTTAGCTGTTAACAATAATTAGTGTTGTGGTTATTTTTTTGAACTGTTAATGGTTTTAATCCAAATTTAGATATTTTAATTAGGCTTAAGTTCATTGAATTTAATTTGCATTAAATTATTTTTATGAAGAAAGGAATTTTTACAACATGGAAGATCAATTAAAATTGTTATTGATAATTTTCATTCTTGACTGACCTGGGATTCGAAGCCAGGCTGTCTGGCGTGTGATTCGAACCCAGGCGGCTGGTTACCCTGACATGTTTCGACCTCAACCACTAGGTCTTCTCAAAGGGATTTGCCGTCTTACACTCGCAGCCATCGAAGACTGCTGACGTCAGTAGTCAAACATCAATCCTTAAACCAAATTGTATTTTAACCTTTGGTAGATCGAAATTTGCTTTTTGAATGATTATCCATTTTTAATTGATCTCACATGTTTTCCTTACTTCTGTTTTTTCGTACTTTTGTCAAGAATTCTTCTTGAAGTCCAAAGTACATTTTTTTTTTTGTTTTTCCTGTTTTTGTCTTTCTTTTTTTAGTTGACCTTTTTCAGCACAACTTGAAGGACAAATGTAAACATAGCTCGTGCCTTAGCTGTTAACAATAATTAGTCTTGTGGTTATTTTTTTTTGAACTGTTAATGGTTTTAATCCAAATTTAGATATTTTAATTAGGCTTAAGTTCATTGAATTTAATTTGCATTAAATTATTTTTATGAAGAAAGGAATTTTTACAACATGGAAGATCAATTAAAATTGTTATTGATAATTTTCATTCTTGACTGACCTGGGATTCGAAGCCAGGCTGTCTGGCGTGTGATTCGAACCCAGCCGGCTGGTTACCCTGACATGTTTCGACCTCAACCACTAGGTCTTCTCAAAGGGATTTGCCGTCTTACACTCGCAGCCATCGAAGACTGCTGACGTCAGTAGTCAAACATCAATCCTTAAACCAAATTGTATTTTAACCTTTGGTAGATCGAAATTTGCTTTTTGAATGATTATCCATTTTTAATTGATCTCACATGTTTTCCTTACTTCTGTTTTTTCACAAAAAAAAAAAATGTACTTTGGACTTCAAGAAGAATTCTTGACAAAAGTACGAAAAAACAGAAGTAAGGAAAACATGTGAGATCAATTAAAAATGGATAATCATTCAAAAAGCAAATTTCGATCTACCAAAGGTTAAAATACAATTTGGTTTAAGGATTGATGTTTGACTACTGACGTCAGCAGTCTTCGATGGCTGCGAGTGTAAGACGGCAAATCCCTTTGAGAAGACCTAGTGGTTGAGGTCGAAACATGTCAGGGTAACCAGCCGCCTGGGTTCGAATCACACGCCAGACAGCCTGGCTTCGAATCCCAGGTCAGTCAAGAATGAAAATTATCAATAACAATTTTAATTGATCTTCCATGTTGTAAAAATTCCTTTCTTCATAAAAATAATTTAATGCAAATTAAATTCAATGAACTTAAGCCTAATTAAAATATCTAAATTTGGATTAAAACCATTAACAGTTCAAAAAAATAACCACAACACTAATTATTGTTAACAGCTAAGGCACGAGCTATGTTTACATTTGTCCTTCAAGTTGTGCTGAAAAAGGTCAACTAAAAAAAAAGAAAGACAAAAACAGGAAAAACAAAAAAAAAAATGTACTTTGGACTTCAAGAAGAATTCTTGACAAAAGTACGAAAAAACAGAAGTAAGGAAAACATGTGAGATCAATTAAAAATGGATAATCATTCAAAAAGCAAATTTCGATCTACCAAAGGTTAAAATACAATTTGGTTTAAGGATTGATGTTTGACTACTGACGTCAGCAGTCTTCGATGGCTGCGAGTGTAAGACGGCAAATCCCTTTGAGAAGACCTAGTGGTTGAGGTCGAAACATGTCAGGGTAACCAGCCGCCTGGGTTCGAATCACACGCCAGACAGCCTGGCTTCGAATCCCAGGTCAGTCAAGAATGAAAATTATCAATAACAATTTTAATTGATCTTCCATGTTGTAAAAATTCCTTTCTTCATAAAAATAATTTAATGCAAATTAAATTCAATGAACTTAAGCCTAATTAAAATATCTAAATTTAAATTTAATCCACATCTCAAATCCGGGCCTGATACTCCCCATTTTCAAAAGGTTTCGCTCAATTAAGGTTATTACCGAATTTTTTTAAATAACTTTTAAAATTTCGACCTGTTCTTTGAGCAAAAGGATTACGAAATCCTTCAGATAGCCAGTCAGTAGAGTAGACGGTTTTGAGACGATAGGAATAAGAAGGAAGGAATTCTTGGACTAATATTCTTATGGGTTGTAAATATAAAGCACAAGCGCACGGTACCCTCTTTACTTATGGCGGTGTAGGCTATAATGTTTTCTGGCACAGGCTTATGCTTTTAAATATCGCACCCAAAATAATTTGTATTCTTTCTTTTGAAGACGCATACCTTCCAATCTTGCGACAATTTTGTTTGAAACTTCAAATTCTCCTTATTTTTCATATTTTATACACAATTCTTAAAGTCCACAACAAATTTTTTATTATTTATTTTAGAAATTATTTGCCATCTAGACTTTTCAAGATTGTGCATGTCAGTATTTAAATATGATGTCAATTTAAATTGTACCTTTTTACATTTCTCTTTATCTCTCGTTAAAAAAAAATAACCGATTGTTCTTTAAGAATTCTATTAGTCAGAGTAAAAAATCTATTTTCTTTGAAGCACATGAGCAAAAAAAATAAGTAAATTTACACAGATTCGAAAAGAAAAAGATAAATAAATAAAGAACTTAATATTTCTTCGCTCAATCCAAACAATCCAATTTCACACTTATCAACGAAAGTCTGTCGGTGACAATATTTATAAAATAAAATGTGCCAGAAAACAAGTTGCCTTAATCTATTTATTTATCTTTTTTTTGAGATTTTTTTAGGAACAATAGTGTAAGAAATTTCTTTTATTTTTTAAGGCATACGGAAATATTTTTACTTTTTTATTTACTTATTTTCCTTCATATATTTTACTTAATAATTTAAAATTATTTTGTATCTGTTTATCCTTGCAGGCATCTTTTTATAGCGCATGTTGAAAGAAGTGGCAGATTTAAGCAAACGATAAAATAAAATATGTTTTTTTATTTAATTTCTTTTATCTGCACAACAAACCCCATTTGAATGACGACGTTGTTATACTATTTGAACAGTATTCAGAAGCAGGTAAGATGGATTCTTAACACGTGGATGATGAAGCACAAATGAGTTTACATTTTAATTATATATTGTTTGTAATGTGTTGTATACTCAAAAATTTAAATCCTTGATTTTTGATGTTGTTCAACAAACATATAAATTTAAATACATAAAGGGTGTGTCCAAAATAGCTAGAGGTTTGGAATTAATTAAAAAACTAATGCTTAGCCCTTTTCATTCCACTCATAATATATATTTTTTTTATAATAGTAAGTACAAAGGATAAGACAATTTATGAAATGAGATAACCGGTAAATTGCCTGACAGCCACAGTCGCACGTAGTCACTTTTTCGAAAACTTTCATGAATATTTTTCATAATTTTTGCTGAATTTCTTTGCTACAGCGTCAAACAGACTTTTGGCTTTTATAACATAAAAAGTCTATCTTTTTGTTATGATCAGGGACCGTAACAGTTATTCCTTTTTTCATAAGTCAGATGATAACAGTTATGTTTTAATTTTTATTTTTTTGAACAAAAATAACAGTTATTTTATGATTTTTATTTTTTTGAACAATAATAACAGTTATTTTTCGATTTTTATTTATTAGAACAGAAGTAAAAATATTTTTTTTAAAATTTCAGACCCTGGTTATGATCACATGATTTGAAAAACTAATTCTTACCATCAAAACAAAAATTAAACAAAAAAAAAACATGTTGTTTTAGTAAATTAGTTGCGTTCTAGACTTGTTTGGTATTTTGTTTAAGCTTTGATATCGTTGCATAAAAGACTTTTTGAGTGTTTGTAGGTAATTATCATTCCCTCTGTAGTCTTGTTTGCTGATAGCTTTGGCTTTTCTAAAATTATTTATGAGAACATTTCCTGATGATCTGGCCTAAGCAACCAGTGAAATGCGCATAGGAACAGCTTATCCTCCAACAATAAATTTCAGTATTTTTTTTATCAATTATTTAAAAAGGGAATTAAGCACAACAAACGAAATCTTTTAATATTATATAATATATATGTATATTTATGTAATATTGTAATTGCAACAGTAATAAGGTAAAAGTAACCATAATTGATAGCGCACCGTCATGAAATATCTCATGCTGTACTTGAATTGTTTCATTGGATGAATAGCATGTGACCAGCGTCTTGTTTAACCACATATCAGCTATATGAAAATCTTTTAAACAACAAATAGAATAGTAACATTTGTATAGAACTTCAGTCAGTATTTGTATATTTTTCTATTGTGGATGCATTAGTTTGTGACAATTTAAAAAAAATCTACGATTAACGAAGCCATCAAGGTTAGAATGCCATTTGCCTTACTCAAATTTTTGAGATATTGTTAATTTACCTAAACATGTTTTTCGACCGTTCACGCTCCATTATAACCTTTAACTCTCAGCTATCAATTTTGGTTTAGGTTTCCAACATTAAAAGCGGCAAATTTAATGTTGCATAAGTTTTGGAAAACCATTTATTTCTTTATATACTGAAGTTTAGGAAGAGTTACACAACACAACAAATCTTTCTTCTATTTAGTGAATAGTAAAAGATTTTGATAATTTGGTTTTAGAACATTATAAACATTTTATTGACTGACCTTTCTTTGTTTGGTTTCGATGAAAATTGTTTACTGAATTTAATTTGTTACCTTTATTTCATGAATAAGCAAAAACAATTACTCTGTCGCAGAGCACAATGGGGGAGATATTGGAAAAAAGTCAATATGTATTCAGTTTCCAAATTCATGGTTCGAGTTTTTTAAATTCTAATAACTAAAGCAAATATATATTAAGTACGACTGCATTAAGTGTTTTTAATGCGAAACAAATTGTATGGAAACTTTCAAGACTCTCATAGTTCCTTCCGAATTATTTATTTCATTATAGTTTTTGATTTATATTTCTTTGGCGTTAGTGAAAAAGGTCTTAAGTAATAAACTGTAGTTTTTCGTTATGTTTAATTGAAAGCTATTCATTTGGTGCATTTCATAGACTTTTTTCTAAAGAGCAGATGATTACGATTAGAAGCAATTTTGCTAGACTTAAGCTTTTGATACCAAACGAAAAAAAAAGAAGAAAACATTTTATTAAAGCCAATCAAAATCTCAAAATTCGTTTTTTTACTTAAGGCCTTTTTGCTTAACGGCAAAGACTTAAAGCCTGTGTGTCAAAGTAGAACATCTAGAGTAATTAATTTATTCTTACTTTCTACATTTCGGATATCATTTACAAAATTATGCTTTATTTCAAATCCAGTAGCCATTTTTTGCCTTTGGCGTGTGTTTAGCATTCAAAAGTAAAATATTGTGATACTTGTATAAGTATTATTACAAGACGGGCAACAATCTATGACATTTCCAACCCATATGATTTGCGCGGATTTTTTTGTTTGAGATTCACAAAATGTTAAAATAATTGTTTGTTACCAAAAAATTTATGCGCCACAAAATGTTTTAATGTATGGACAATAGTTTCACTTTGCCATCAGAGACAACAAGATTTCTATTGTCACACATTAACCGCGAGCAGCATAGACTTGCACAGGATGTACTCGTACATCCACCTGCTTTGACCTGGCTATGATGAACGGATGACATGCTCTCTAATTAACTTCAAAAGGGAACAGATTAGAAGAGTGATCTTAGTGGCCGGTAGTGACCGATGCGAATAGAAGATCTATGACTACTGCAGAAACTGTCATAACGAAGAGGAGGCTTTGTTCCATTTTCTGTATAAGTGTCCTGGAATGCGGGACATTAGAAAGATATACCTGGGAAAGCCAGTTTTCGCCTTTTTGGATGAATTATCTAAGTAAGAACTAAGGTTGCTCGTTCTCTTTATTAGCAAGACGAATTTGCTGAATTCTGCTATGATGACTGTTCAGTAACTGCTCTGCAAGATAAGCATTGGCGTTGGTATCACAAATGGACCACTGAAGGACCAAACTGAGTCATATTTTGGATTAGTTCCTAAGGAATATAACGCACTTTTTATGCTGCGCGTGTGGATATTTTAACTAAACGGTTAAAAATATTAAGATCGTTGAATTTCGCAAATTCCTATTTTTTCATTTTAGTATTTCACACATTGGGTTTTTATAGTTCTGGTTCACAACCGTCAGGCTTAAGCCGACAAGCGTGTTATCCGCACATATTTAAATTTGTCTCGAAGGGCCAAAATAGATTAAAAGAAACCACAGGGCTATCAAATATTCAAAAGTGCTACAAATTACCAAATTGTGCCACATTTTGCATCACTGGTTACTACTAAATATTAAAACAAACAAAGAAAAAATAAGTTTCCCGACCAGTCATCTGCTAAAAAAATCGATCTTTATTATTGACAAGCTACATAAACCAAAACCACCTTACAGTTCCGATCAGCTCGCTAATTTAAGATCAATTAAAAATGAAACATTTCATTATTCTAATTGCAAGTCCACAATAGCGCCACTAAAAGATGTATTTTTACCTCTTTACTACAAAGAAACTCCGGCTCAAAAAAACTTCTTGAAAGCTTTAAATAGATGGCTTTTTATTCTCGATAGCAAAATTTCCTTAACTCAGACAATTGAAATACAAATAAACATTTTATAATTAATCCTTTTTATTAAGCTTGAGGTCTTTTTCTTTTTTTTATAAATAATATTAAATTTTATTAAATCCAATATTTCGGCACTCCGTTGTGTGCCTTCTTCAGGGATTTTTTCTTTAATATTTGACAAAAATTAACAATTTTCAATAAATTTAACAAATTTAACAAATTTAACAAATTTAACAAAATGTCATATTTTCAATTAAATACAAAAAAGGTTTTCCAATTTTAACCTAATCTATTACAGTTTAAATAAATTTTTAATATCCGTTTCTATTTTTATAAATTAAGTGTCTATAATTTTGGGCTACATTTTCAGTATCTGACTTAAAATTAATTCTTGATATGGTTGGTATCTTTATAATTTGCAACATTTCTAACATAAATCTACGCTTATAATTCTTTTCCGTGTTCAAAACTGATACATTCTCAAAATCAGGATAATGGTTTAGACTTGCACAATGGGTTGATAAAGCTGTTCTTTGTGATGAAATATTCCTATATTTTTGATCTGACCTATGTCCTGCTATCCTAGTTTTAAGTTTATTTTTCGTTGTACCAACATACACTCTACTGCATTGTCCATTACCATTTCCCTTACAAGGTATTTTATAAACTACATTTGACATTTCCAACTTATTTATTTTATCCTTCATATTAGTGAATAATCTAACTATTGTGTTATAAGATTTATGTGCAATTTTATATATTTTCGCATCATAAATATTTGATTTTTCTAACCTTTCCGAAAATCTTGGTACATAAGTTACCGACTTATAAATTTTCGGTTCTGCGTTACTGTTGGAATTGTTTATTCTATGGTTATTATATTTTAATAATAAATCAGATATAATTTCCTTTGGAAAACTATTTTCCATTAATGCTCTAAAAATTTTTTCCTTATTATTCCTATGGAAACATGTATCACTTATTGTCAATACCCTTCCTATAAAATTTTTAGCAATGTTAATTATTACTCTCTTTGGATGATTTGAAAAATAGTTAATTATTCTACCAGACGATGTTGGTTTTTGATACCAATCAATTAATAAACTTTTTCCCTTTCTTATTATCAAAGTGTCCAAATAAGACAATCTTGATTCAAACTCCTTTTCCATTGTAAACTTTATATCCGCATGAAAAGAATTAAATGTATTTAAAATGTTTGTTATTTCTGATTCCCTAATTATACAAAATAAATCATCCACATATTTTGTCATAATTTTAGGTTTAATAGTTAACTGATCTGTTCTTAGTCTCGATTGCAAACTTCTACTCTACAACTCTATCTTAAAGCCAATTTGGTGCTACGGTATTCAGTTATGGGGCACTGCCTCGGCTTCTAACATCGAAAAAATTCAAAGGCGCCAAAATAAACTTCTTCGAATAATCACAGCCGCCCCCTGGTACATCAAAAACTCAAATATTCACAAGGATCTCAATGTGACATTAGTAAAAACTATGATAACGAAATATGCACTAAAATATTTAAAAAGGCTGGAACTGCACCCAAATCCATAAGCTAGAAATATTTTAAATTATGGCGGCCACACTGGCTTAAGAAGAAGAGACACTGCAGCACTCACCCAATCAGATGAGCGATAAACACCTACACATGTGAACAGAAACCGCGATGACTAAATCTTTTTTGTTTGGCACTGGCAGGACATAAAGCAAATATTAGGATAAGATTTGATGAATTATTGTTAGTTCATATTTAATATATGAAGATTCAATAAACAAATACTGAAAAAAAAAAAAAAAAATAGTTTAAGTAAAATCCTCAACAAAGGGTTACACATCTATTTTTTAAATTTTAGATTTACGCAGGTACTGGTGGGGCCTACCATTTTGCATTAAAAGCTTCCATTAAAAAAACTTACACTCGACGTGCAAAATTTTTTTAAGCAATTTATTCGTTTCTTAATTGTTTTTCTATTTCATTATTCATCAAATGCATCACTGTGTATTTAGAGAGTATTTAAATGAAAAATTATGGATAATAAAAAAATATTTTATAGTGGCTAAAAAAAAACTCGCCTGAGGTGACTTTATAAAAAAGGCTTCTTCAATCTCTTTTTAAACAAAAGAGCTTAAAATAAAGTTGCAACATTTGTTAAAATTGTTTGTATAGGGTATTTTTTTTTTTTTTGCTGCCTAAGGACCTAAAATTATAATACAAGACAGAAATATGGTTGTAATGAAACTTTTTTATAATATGGTAGATAATTTCATGGCATTTCATTTTTAAATCTGATTTCACCATATGTTCGAAGTGCCTAAGAGTTACATCGTAATTTCGATCAGACCAATTTTTGACTACTTTTTCCAATAAATTTGGTCGTATGGCGTCAAATGTGGCTTGAATTTTGCCTTTTAATGCTGACAATGCCTTGAAAAAGTCCCAAAAGCCCCAAAAGTAGTCCAGAGGCGTTACAGCGCAGTAACGATGGCAGGACAAGGACCACTTCTAGAGATATAGTTTTCACCTAATTGATTTTGCAATAAATCGATTGGTAAGTGCGCTATTTAACAAGTTACGTCGTCTTGTTGGAACCAAACGTCGTTGATGTTTGGCTAATTTATTCTTGGACACAAAAATTCAGTCAGCATGGCTTGATAGCTTAACGACAGCCCCTTGCTCATTTCGAAAGAGCGTTTAAACCGTACCAAAGAGTCAGTTTCAATAGATGTTATGGTGATTGTCATCGCTCCAAATATGGCAATTTTGCTTATTGACGTAGCCAGACATGAGCATCGTGAAATGGACGTAGTGCTCTATAAACTTCGTGAACAGATTTATTTTTTTCGAAATAAAGCTCCACAATTTTAGCGTTCTTCCAGCGTTAAACGATTCATGATGACTTGCCAAGCCTTACTGAACAAAAGTGTCAACACAGTTTGATTGATTGATGCAGCTAAATATCGGGTAGATTTTTCTCTTTATTACATTTTGTAATAGAAAACTTTGCAAATCTTAAATAAGATTACAAAAACTTTTTTTTGGTTAAGGTAAGGATAAAGTTGTAAGTTGCAATATTAAAAAAGTTCTAAATCTTTTCGTGTAGAAATGAGTTCAAAAGCTAATTGTTCAATAGTTTAGAAAAACTGTTTCACTGTTTTTTTTTTTTTTTTTTTTTTTTTTTTTGGTTAATCAATATAAAAGACTTTAAAGATGTTTATGAAACAGTTTCTATTCCTTAGTCAGAAATTAGACTTAAAGAAATAAATTCTGTTAAAAACATTTCTGTTTTTTATTTGAATTCATGTATTTTGAAAAGAACTGGTGAAATGTTGTAACTTTGCTGATAAGTAAACACATGGACGCATTAGTTTTTTTTTTTTTTTTTTTTGTTTGACTTAAATTCTTTTAAATCTTTACTAAGCACCCGCCTTGTTGCTCAATTATTTGTGACAAGTTGCTGGAGTTTATTTTCTTTAAATTTTTCTGTTTTAATTTTCAAAGAAGACGACCATGAGATTTTGTTGGATTTAATTGTTGTTAAGTTTTTTTTTTTAATTATTTATTGAAACATTTTACAAAAAAATTTTTTTGTTAAACAATTTTTTTTTTGCGATTTTTCGTTTAATGAGAGCTACAAGGACGAAGTGAAAAGTTAATCAAATTATTTTGGTGTTTAATGTAATTATGGGAAAGTTTTAAAAAAATAATAATTTTTTTTAATCAGTTTGGAGAAGTATTCCTTCATGTGAATACTTTTTGCAAAAAAATTGGGGGCTATATAAATTTATATTCAATCCTTTAAAATTTAAACTTAAATTAAGTTTTATTTAAATAGTTCCATGTATAAATCTAAAATTAGAACACCCTCGTACATTTTTCTGTAAATACTGAGGAGTATTGTATGGTCAGACTTGACCGGCTTTAATTTATTACTTGATCTTTTTTTGTTTGTTTGTTTTTTAAAGCACTACAGAACTATTCGAATAAAATTTGTTGTGTCACAAACGATGTCTGTTTTCATGTTCGTCCTGTGTGTTTTGTAATTGCCGAAAAGCTTCGTTTTATGAATTTAAAGCAGGGATTAAAAATTAAGATTTTTAAAGGGTTCTTACTTCCTGTAAAATTTTAGTTTTGCAAAAATATTTTGTTATAAAAAAATCTAGGGTTACAGTTGGCTAAATTGGAAAAAAAACTAGATTTAAAATTAAAAGGAGGTAAAAATTTAAGTCAAACATTAGATTAAAAAATGTTCTTTGATTTATTTACATAAGAAGCAACATCAGTATATAATAGTGCCTTTTCGTTACGTAGGTACTGCGGTATTTTCTGTCTTTAAAGTACATTCGTACTAAATTTTCCATGCATGGTTAGCAAAGTAGAATATGTAATATGTGATTTGTATACCTTCCACAACTAGTTGTGAATGAGGGTTTAATACGTTTGGCGTTGCAGGTGAAACTTTTTTAATATTCATGTAAGACCACATAGAGAGTATATATTTTCTAGGTTCTCTTGCGTAAGTTACCAAACCCCATTTATAAAGTTCGATTTTGTAAAATTCCTTAGAACGCCTAAAACTGTAAGGAATTATGCAATTATAGTCAAATTAAGTCTATCATAGTTGTTAGAATCGTTCCATAATTGTAATTAACCAGTTTTTATAAGCACGGTTGATAATTTTGAGATAGAAAGCCCTCTCCTGATATATGCTTACTCTGCGTGGAGGGTTTAAAAAATTCGGCATAGCCGAATAAAGTAGTTTTACATGTTTTATTTAAGTTTAAAAATATGAATAGACAAAAAAGAAGCCAGTATGTGTGATATTAGTTAAAACATATTTTCTTTATTATCTTTAAAGTTTAAAACTTATTACGAACTTTTTAAAATTATGAAGAAAGTCACAAATTTATGGGAAAATCGTATAAACCGCATAACAGACATTATGTACAAAAGTACTCCCTTGAGTTTTTAAACAAATGTCTTATAGCGCTAAATAAACATTAGGGTGCTCAGTCGATTAATTCTTGTTCGATTAATTCAACAATTTAAGACGATTAGTTGTTCGATTAAATAAACAAACCAAATATATGTGTCCGTTGGAATTAAAAAAAAAACAGTCATGTTTGGTAAGTAATTTACATACATGAAAATATTTTCAGTAACCAGTAAATTTTTACTGATTACTGAAATAATGCTTTAATCCGTTATTTTTTACTTTTAATTGAATCAAATGCAAAAAAAAATATTTTTAACCCTGGAGCCACACGTTTAATAAATCACTTTCAAGTTGTTCACAAAAAATGGTTGTCAAAACTTGTTTGAATTCACAGCTGTGTCACAGGCTGTACTTAATTTGCGCCGACGAAGAAACAACTCAAAATAGTTGCATGACTCAAAGTATTTTGTAAAAAAGAACTAGAATTTTAAAGAACACAATTTTTTTTAATAAAGCACATTTATTTTTTAAGAAATATATTTTTTACAAAGAAAGCGTTCAGTTGTTAAATTGAACATAAAATTTGCAAACAAATGGAAAGGTAAAACTGGGAGCAAATTAAAAGGAAAGACAAAACATGAAGGTGTGGTTTCCAAGTAAAGCAAAACATTTAAAGAACATTTTATTTTAAAAAGATTATTTTAAAAGATCTGTTTAATTGTTTATACATATACAATTATATGTTTTATTTTTTATCGTTGTAAAATTTTTATCAATTAGTATAAATTGTTACGTTTGTTTTTTTTTTTTGTTAATAAAATATTAAGATATTATCAAAGTTGTTTGTGGGAATACTATTATTTATTAAAAGATTTTGTTTGTTGTGCTTAATTCCCTTTTTAAATAATTGATAAAAAAAGTACTGAAATTTATTGTTGGAGGATAAGCTGTTCCTATGCGCATTTCACTGGTTGCTTAGGCCAGATCATCAGGAAACGTTCTCCTAAATAATTTTAGAAAAGCCAAAGCTATCAGCAAACAAAACTACAGAGGGAATGAGAATTACCTACAAACACTCAAAAAGTCTTGTTTGCAACGATATCAAAGCTTAAACAAAATACCAAACAATAAATCAGTGTTGAGTTTTTATCTTTTTTACATTTCCCGCTACAATTAGTTAGAATTCTCCCAACATTAATTGTAGTTGTAAATGGGTAAAGAAAAAACATATTAAAAACAAAAACAAAGTGCTTTTATTGTTTTCGCAAGAAATCAAAATAAAAACAATTTGCCAGTTCAGTTTTTTATGCACGTGCACTTGCTAAAATTTATTATCAAAGTTGTTTGTGGGAATACTATTATTTATTAAAAGATTTTGTTTGTTGTGCTTAATTCCCTTTTTAAATAATTGATAAAAAAAGTACTGAAATTTATTGTTGGAGGATAAGCTGTAAGATACTTATAATAACCAATTTTTCCTCAAATTATCGAAAAAAATCTTTTAATTTATAAAATTTTTGGATTTTGAATTATTCGATTAATCGATTAATTTTAAAATATTATTCGTTTAATCGAATAAGTCAAAAATGCCAAATATCGATTAATCGTTTAATCGAACAAAAAAAAGCCGATTAATTTAACACCCTCTATATACATCCTTGTAGATATTTGTGGGGAGAAATAGTTTTGCTCTATTTTAGTTAACTCCAGTTTATTTCCCAATCTGTTGAAGCTATTAAGTTTTTTTAACTTAAAACTTTTTCATTACATATCATCAAAAAAATCTGTATAATTTGACCAAAAGTTATGAAACTAACAAAAGTTTTAAATTTATTTCATCAAAAATCTCCCAAATGGTTTTGCTGGATATATTTCTGTCTTAGGAATAAAAAAAATACCGCCAAAGAACTTGTATGCCCCATTGTAATTTATATGGATATGGTTTAATCATGACGATAAAATTTCACAAAAGTTTAAAGCAAATTTAATCGCTAACAATGCGAGTTTAAATAACGTTGAACAACTTTTTGTGGAATATTCTCAAACACAAAGTTTTTAAACCAAACTTAAAACAATTAAAGTCCTTAAAAATCGGCGCAATATTGAAGAAATATAGCCACATACAGGCTGTGGCAAATTAGATGTTACCAGTTTATGGGCTTAAAACTTTTTTATTTTTGAAGATTAATGGGGAGCATTGCACAGAACAGGCTGATACAATTTGCAATATTTTTTTTATTTTCTTTTTTTTTTATTTCCCTTAACATGATTCTTTTTAACAAAAATTGTTCTAAAAATTATTACATTATAAAATTTGTAATTAAAAAATTATAGAAGAGATCATAAATTGTTATACATTTTCCTATTGGATTCAATTTTACACAATGCGTATAAGTTACAAATAATATACATTAATTTTTATTACTTATTCACAGTGGCAAACATTTTATCAATTTGAATTCGTTTTTATGACATGGCATTTACGCTTGTCTTATCTTTTATAAATAAGAATGGCTTTTTATTTACTTTTTATTTTATATATTTTCTTATGTGCGTATCAGTATCTTAAAAAAAAGCATTTCACTTTTTGTACAATACTTACGAGGATTACATTATCACTTTACAATTTACAATTTCAGTATTTCATTGTCACTTATCTAAATATGCTTCGACAAAGAAATTTAAACTAAAAACCAAATTCCCGTGAATTTAAATTTGCCACAAATGTAACTTCTTAATTTTTTAGAAGCTATTATTCTACCTGCCTTTTTTATTCTTGCTATGTTTCACTGTTTTATTTATATTTACTGATTGTTCTTGTATTTATGTATCGTTTTTTAAATATTTGTTCATGCTTAAATTTTATGGTTTGTTGTTGTGAAAGTACATTTAAAGTTTGCAGTATATGGACTGAGAAGACGCTTGGGTTTTTCTAATAATACGCAAAAGCTTGAAATTATATTTTACCCATATTGGGCATTATCATTTGAGGAATATCTCTAACCTCAAGAAGCTATAATTCGGCAATTTCCAAATCAAAATATATTCCACTACTAATTTATGGAATAGGACTTTTCAATCTCTGTTTGCTTACATGTATGTATAACATAATGCATATTTAAGGAACTATGCAATTTCTATAAAATAAAGTAAAATTTCTGTATCAAATTAGGGCTGTTGCACTTGTTGAATGAATAATATATGTAGATTAAATTTCCCTCATCAAAATTTCATTTAAGCATTTTGAAAGAAATAATTTTAAGTATTAAAAGTTATTTAAAAAAATATTAGCTTTGGTTTAGAAATACAAAAGTTTTATTACACAGAAAGGGGTTTCCACTAGAGCCATAACGAATACCGATACGGATACCGATATATGGGCGATACTCCAGATGTTCCGATATATCGCTATCGGCGATATTCTGCTGTCGATACGACGATACTATTTATATTTGTTTTGGAGTACTTTTAAACAAATATTTAAATTTTTATGCTTATTTTTTGCATAGCAGGTAAGAGAAATAACACTTTAAAAACAGAATATAAAATTAAAACGGAATAATTAAATTGTTTCATTTAAAATATGAATCAACGAAGACCAAAAGTAGTTCGGAGTCTCAATATTTAGAGGCTGACTTAGCATTAGCTCTAACTAAAAATTAAAGGCTTTAGGAAATAATGAAAGCCATTGTTTGTCTACAATTCTTGATCCTAAATACAATACTCGAATACTTCAAAAACAATCGATTTCAATCGTATATAAACAACGTCTTATTGAGCTACTTAACATGTCTCTGCACTCCGAAAGTGTTGAAACCCGGTCACACCTGCAGGTGGTGCAAGTTCTGATAGGTCTACAAGAACTGGCATTTGGAGGGTTTGTGAAAAAAATTATATGAGGATCCGTGGAGGATGAGTCTCTTTCCATCTTATGCTGTGATTCTACTAAAGAAGAAGTCGATAGGAACGTTAGATCTCCTAATATTTCTAGAGACGCAGATCCGATTTTTTATGGCCGCAATGACATGTTATACCCATACTTGAAGAAAATGGCGCAGGAATTCTTATATGTTATAGCGGTGTCACTTACAGGTGACACTGGGTACAGTTTACTACACATTTTTAACAGTCGGCTTTGAAAGTGATTGAAGTTAGCTTAATTTTTGTCTCAACCTTTCCATCGCTTACCTCCCCGTCCAGAAGAGGCTACAGTATGATATCACCTGGGTCATCGCTTATCTTCGTCACTTATAGTTGATACTGGAATTGCTGGGATATATAAGTAAATGAAAAATAGCCTCAAACTACAAATTGTGATTTTATATGGGGCCATTTTCCATTCCTTGATGCTGCGGTAATTTTTCATTTTACTTAAAATGCAAAAACACCCGAAAGAAAAATGAAACCAACAGGTCTGTTCTGAAAATCACTTTTATTCAAATCAAGTGATTTCAAGTCACATGTGACTTTTAAAATTACAAGTTTGATATTTTTGGGTTCCATTTTAATATGTTTTGGCGTGATTTTCAACTGCCAAAAGCATACCGAGAAACATAACAACAAAATGTTTTTCAGAACACCATTCAGAACTCGCGTGATTTAAAAATCAAATCACGTGATTTTCAGAACATGCCCAAAAATCCCAAAAAAAAATTGCCCCAAAATTGCGTGTTGTTGTGTCTCATGTAAAACTTGACATTCTTCATTTTCTTTTTGGGGACATTCTTCATTTTCTTTTTGGGGCTACAGCTATTTCCTGTGGTCATGGTGCGCACCGCTACATTTTACGCGGCTGCCATAGCAGGGCTGGTTTAAACGGACTTGTGAAGTCGCTTATCTCCGCATAAGTGGAGAATACTTTATTTATTAAACAAAAATCTTATTGGTATTTAGTAAAAAAATATTCATTTTTTGTTTATTTTATCATTAATTCAAATTAATTTCTTAGTTTTTTAAATCTTACAAATATCAATTTTAGATATTAATAATCTCTTACACTGTAATTTTGTATAATTTACAATTTACTCTACTGGAGTCTTGAGCTATTTAACGTGAATTCAAATTCATTATGCATATCGGCGATATTTTGCACGTAAATAGTGCGAATGGGTTTTTTGTTGTTTTATAATTCATAAAATTTTTTACTAAGAAGAAAAATGTTAAATACATTTAAGTTTAAATAATTTCTTGAATCGTATAAAGCTCTTTACATTATTTAAATCTACACAGAATCTTGTATTTATGTATGGATTTAAAGAAAATAATTTTGGTTTTATTTTAAAGCTTTATTTAAAGTTCTAATTTTTCAAGCTTATTGTCAATTTGTTTAATTTTTATAAAAAATTTATAATTATATTAAGAGCTTTGTTTACATAAATAAATTTTTTTTAAAATTTTCAGAAACTTTTTTTTTTTTTTTTTGCAAGAATAAATGATGATCTTCTGTTGTTGCATTTGAGAGATCTGACTAAATTTTATATGTCGTTTAACATAAACATACTAAACTTTAAAGATTTATGTGTTATCATATGTTTTGCCACAAGAATGACTTACTAAAATTTATTTAAAAAACACACATGAATCTTTCATATTTGGGATAAATTGAAGCCAAATATAAAAAAAAATTCTATAAGAAGAGCTTAAAATTAAGTAATAAAATATTTTTTAATATTTTTCAAAAATAAAAAATCACACATAAAAATAGTTTGCGGAAAAATTCATGTCCGATTCATATATTGAACTCAGGAATTTTCTCTTTCTGTAAATATTCCATTAACAATAAAAAACGAAAACATTAAAAAAAAATTAATTTGTGTTAAAAACATCTAAAAAATTTAAAGCATCGAATGCATTTAATGTTTCATATGTATTTAAGTATGTTTTAATTATGTGCATGGGAGTAAATATAAAAAAAATCTTAAAAAACATATAAAATACATAAATATGAATATGTAAAAAAATAGAAGAAAAATAAATAACCGAATCTTTTGGGAATGTTTACATTTACACATTACAGTAAAAGTAACTAAAATTATTTTTAAGACCCTTGTTCTTCAAACAAATAAATAGTATATAAATTATCTTTGAGAAATCGGAAAATTGTTACAAAATTTCATATAAAAAGTAAAGTTTTACAAAATTTCGTATAATTTGTAAATTTTTACAATATTTCCTATAATATGTAAATTTTGACAAAATTTCCTATAATATGTAAATTTTGACAAAATTTCCTATAATATGTAAATTTTTAGAAAATTTCCTATAAAAAGTAAATTTTGACAGAATTTCCTATAAAAAGTAAATAAAAAGTATCAACAAAATTATAAAATATTTTTAATTTATTTTTGATTTCAATGAAATTTTACGCGTTTTGTTGCGTTGCGTTTTACACAATCAGATCCTAAATCTTTTAATTTTTCATTCTTAGTTGATTTAGTTTAGTTTTTACCACCCACTGTATATATAGTACAGTTTAGTAGAATTAATTTTCTATCACCTTGAAAAAGCACCTGAAACTTATTTCCAAATTAGTAACTTCTTAATAAACATGTCAACGAAAAATTTTATATTAATGAAGCTTCCCGAAGCATTTAAAATTTAACGGCAAAAAATTTGCGACAAAATGTATGTATGTACAATGTAATTGTACATATATGTATTAATTACTTTAATGGTGTATAATATAAATGTTATAATAAGTGCAACTTGTATGGGATCAGGGACACATAATTCATATTTACGAAAATATTTACATTAACAAAAAGCACTAATTCATACGCAGCGCTGGCTGATAAAAATTATTTCAAAATAAATACGAATATGGTGATTTATTGCATATCATTATAAAAAATTGTCTACATTAAATGCATTGCATTTAAAAGTTTAATTAGGTTTAGTATGTGTATGTTTGGATGTCGAGAAAATTGTAAATATTGATAATTAAAAGATTTAACCTGAATAAATTAATTATTGAACTATACATTTTTATTAAAAAAAAACAATTTACTTTTGCTTTTAATTAAAATTATTTATGGCTTTTTATTTTATTTTTTATTTTTTTAACGGATTTTATAAACTTAATTTTAACAATTATATTTTTTTGCGTATTTGACATTTTTTGTAAGCAAAGAATAAATTGTTGTGTTAGAATTTCAATAATATTACATTAAACATATTACGAGTTAATTATTGAAATATATTCAATAGCGGTATTCAAGCGTAAACAGCTTTGCGCCACACACAAAAAAAAATGCAATTATGCGTACTATGCCCCCACAATGCTTCCAGCAAAACATTAACCCTTTAAATATGTAATGGTCGAAAATAATTGTATTATTCTCGCAGCAATGTAAAAAACCATATTCTGGTTAAATCAACGCTCTTCAGTAACCTGAATTCACATTATTAGTTTTATTGCAAAATACCATTTAATCTTTATTATTGTACCAATGTGCATTAGAACTTGCCTCAAAAAAAAAAAAAAAAAAAGAAAAGATATCCGTATACCCCTTAATATAAAGTATTTTTCAAAAGACTGTTTCCAAAAAAAAAACACTAGCAGCAATTTTGTCAAGTGACAGTTCTAAACTGGTAGGGTCTGGTTCTAGTTCTAGTTCTAACACTTTAAATGAAGGGGACTTTTAACTTTAACATAGCGATGTCCCAGGAGGGGTTTAATTGGCATCGTTTTGACACTTTGCAACAGGTCACTGATATAACCTAAATGGACACATTAAATTTCGGTTAATATAATGACTGTCGCAGATATTGCCTGGAGTAAATCGTGTTAATATGAAATTCTCTTTCATTTAAAGTAATATAAACAATAGCATCAGCCCCTACAAAATCAAGTCCCATGACTAGTTTTGTGTCAATTACCTTTCTTCTGGAGTAACTTCACTATATCACCAGTACAGTGATATGTCTTTTTTTCACCTATCACAATGCGGTCTATTTTATTATAATATTCTGTTCACTGGTCACAGAATTAAGAATAATTGACACAAATTTCCCGCAGGGATGATATATTAAAGTTTTTGTCTCGAGAAAGCCAATGTTACAGACAGAATTATTACAATAACGTTATTCGGTACGGGCATAGGCGTGATAAAATGTTTTCCGAGAGTGTGCTTTATACAAGGTCTATGGTTTATTATGGACCGATCTGTCTAATTATGGACCGATCTATGTTCATGCTATGCTTTCAAATATCCCAAAACCACGTTATGATTTTCGGTAATGACTTTATTATTATTGAAACAATATTTATGTTAGCGTTTTATACAACTTGCCTTTACGCATTTTATGGTTTAATAATCGATTTATAATATCCAGAAATCACATTTACAATTGTCTTAACAATGTACATATCGTGTTAGCTATATCATTGAGTAACTATAGTAACTCAGCTGTTTTATAAAGTGTGAATTATTTTATATGAAGATATTGTTAACACTGCTCATGGGAGCAGAATAAAATTTCCTTTTTCCATTAGGGTGTGTGTAAATTTAAAACTTTAAAGTAGTTTTCTGTAAATCTAATATTTTTGAGTAATGACGATGTAGCACCAAATGAGTGATATATATTTGAACCAACTTGTCTTTAGGCCAGAGTCCGCCAAACACATACATTCACATTTCATGCGTCTCTCAGTTGTTTATTTTTGAGCGTAATTGTGTTTCTCTTCCACTGAAAAAATTGTAATGTTTTTTACCATTAGTCTTACAAGTGTATTTGAAAGAGTTGTCGCAGTTCAGTAATTCAAAATAAAACTTGACTTATTAATATCGCAATTAAAAAATTATAAATTGACGAACTTCACAAGCTTTCAATAACAAAGTTTAGAGTTACACTACATAAGTCGTTTTTAATATGTCTGTAGAATATGTAGTTCTTAATATTTGAAGATAATATAACTACACACATATATGATGGTCATAAGTTCTTGTTTTCTGCTAACAAAAACAAAAACATGTAATTAATGTAAACTCCCAAACGAAAATTATTATTTTTTTTATTGCAACATCAGTCAGTGTCAGAGCATTCTCCTATTCTATATAGAACATTTTGTTAAGTGTTGTCTAGTAATAAGAGAAATAAAAATACAAATTATCTTCTTATGCTCTTTGCATTAGCGTGAGAGCATTCGCACATGTGCGGTGTTTTTGCGGCCTCTGCTTTAGGCCCAACCATAATGTACATAATAAATAAATGAAATATTAAACCTGCATTGATAATCGCGCCTAAACGATAATTCCTAGATCACACCTGCATAGGCATATGTATAATAATATATTTTATTTCTCTGTTTAACTTTTGGGAACATTTTTCGTTTTAATTTTAAATTATTTTTGATTCTTGGCGAAAAATTTGCTCGTTTTTTGAGATCGAGAATGATTCAATTAAATTCCTGAAAACCTGTATTTAATGTAAAGTGTATTCTCGGAAAACGTTCTGCATTGGTCGAAAAAAATGGTAATTGGACGGGGAAAGGTCTGCACCAAAAGGCGGGTGAGTCTGTACTCCACAGCTACAATTTTCTTAACAAATTTTTTAAATTAGTTTTTCAAGAGGTGATCGAGCGTTGTCATGATTAAAAGTTACGATTTCATGTCTGGTCGCATATTTCGGAAATTTTTTGGCTAATGCCCGCTTCAAACTTATCAATTATGTTCGGTGCCGGTGGTCTTCTGACTCAGTTTTAGTAACTTATAAAAGATCAGGCACTTCGGGTCTCACCAACTAAAATGAATTCCCTTGACGTTGATTCGGCTGATTGGCAAGGCTTCACATGCAGTTCCTTGCACTTCAATTTATTGTAGCAAGTTCATTTTTCATCGGCATTAATGATTCGATGTGGAAATTACTTTTGTTTTTTTGACATGCAAAATCGCGTTTCGAATCGTCTCGGCCTAAGTTCTGGGGTTCCCGATTTCATAGTTTTTGCACTCATCGTGTGCGCTTGAGCAGCTTTCAATTTTTTTCAAAGATTTTGTAGCTAACATGAAGCAACGATGTGCTTTTATTGAATAAGTTTTAATGAAAAAGTAAATGATATTGGTGTCACAAAACTCGAAATTTTTTAAGCAAAAATACAGTTGTTTTCTTTACACAGTACAACATTTTTCAGGTGATTGATTCGGGAGTCAATTCTGATAATTGTTTATGAAAGTAGACCCAAAAAGAAGTACTTCAGCATCATTAGTTTGGTCAAGGTACATCAAATAATAATTTAAAAATTAATTTGAAGTTAGTAACAATCGTATAGGGGAATTTGTCACGTTTTAGGCTCTTTTCTCGAGAACCACTAGTCCGAATAAGCTGAAACAAATTTAACAGTTTCGCAGTTATAAATAAATGTATGAAGAAAAAAAAAATTTTTTGCCCAAAAATCATAAAAAATCCTTTGGAAAAAACATTGATGACTTTTTTATTGATTCTTTATTTTGCATGAAAATAAACATTCCGATTCATATTACAGCTATTCATACACAGAAAATGTGCGATTTTTATATGTTATCTATGCAAGGAAACAAAACTTAAAACATTTTCAATTATTGTCAGTATCCATCATCGTTGAAGTTGACGCTTGTGGTTCTGATGACCTTTTTTTCTTCGTAGGTTGTTAATATTCATGTTCTGAGTCTGCATCATCATCCGGGATAGACGTAATATTCAAGGGCATGTTTTGTTCAGTCTTCGTCAACGGAATACAATTTCTGAAAATCAGCTTGGCGTTGTCTGCTTTTCAAAAATGATGTCAACATTTCGGAGTTTTGTTGCGATAGTCCCATCTTAGCCACAATGTAATCCATTTCGATTTGTGTTAGCGGTTGTGGTCCATTATATTCAATATCGGGTGTCCAAATCGGCATCCTTCAATTTGGTCGAATTGGTGAAAACGGTTTCGGCTTACAGGGACACAGTATCCAGACTCGGAGGTTTAGGTGTATCGATACCAGTAGCGCGTTTAACTGGAAGTGTGGCAGTAAAAGCAGCAATGTATACTTTTGTTTTCTGTTTAGTCCATGACGAGAATTTATGCATGCGTAGCACCTGGATTCATCATGTCCAGGTAGGTCTTCCACCCAAATTACTGGCTTCATAAAACAAAACTGTCCACCTTTTCCATGTATCCACATTATAAGGGTATTATAAAAATTTTTGCACAATGTGTTCGGCGTCAAATTTGCACCACTTAAATCTGCTTCATCATTTCTCAGTAATCAATTTTTTTCGATCCAATTGGCCTATTTTGGGACAATATGACCACAAACGTAACAAAAATTATCCAGTTGTGGGCACTAACGGGAAAACCCAAATAATTAAAAAAGTGCACATTCCTTTTTTTCCTTTTAATTGTCCACTCACATTTATCAAATAACCTTTTGCTTATTCCTTTTTTTTAATTCTGAGAATCATAAAAAAAGTCATCAATGTTTTTTCCAAAGAATTTTGTGGATATCTCGAGCAAATTTGTGAAATTCATACCTTTACTTAATTGTGAATAAAAGCGAAAAGCGTTCATCGATTTTCATGATTTATGTCTCATTTTGTTCATAAGTTATGCGACTTTACGTGAAAGTAATAGGTCTTGACACTTTTTTTACCGTTTTGGATTTTTTTTGAATTTAAAATAAAAAATTTAAATTTTTTGGGCAAAAAATATTTGTTTTCTTTATACATTTATTTATAACTGCGAAACTGTTGCTTATGTAGCGAAGCGTTGTATGAACAGATTAAAGGAATTGTAATTCTTAATTTTTTAAATTTGTTTCAGCTTATTTGGACTCGTGGTTCTCGAGTTATGACAAAGATAAGAGCCTAAAACGTGACAAATTCCCCTATACTGTACTTACTAACTTCAAATTAATTTTTAAATCATTATTTGATGTACCTTGTTCTTCTTTTTGGGTCTACTTTCATAAACAATTATCAGAATTGAGTCCCGAAATCATGTGTTGTACTGTGTTATAAAGGCGAATACATACACGTGACTGCATTAGAGAGAGATTTGTATGCAGTTTTATATTTATACAGAATGTCAAATACATTGACATAGAATAAATACATATGTATAAACAACATACAACTCTCTTTCTATCTCTCTCTGACACGGTCACCGGTATCAGTTCGTCTTGTTAGTTATTGAGTTTAATGACTAAGTGAAAATAAATGGGAGCTGTTTCTCCTCCGAAATGTCACATAAGTTATTAAAGCTTCAAAGCATGTGGTACCATCTTTTTTAAGTTATACACCCAGAGAAAAAACATGTTTATATATGGTCACCTCCAACAAAACTATTTTTAACGAAAAATATTAAACATATTATGTTTAATTTAATCATACTTTTATTACCGACAAACATATGATGGTTAAATTTGTCCTCCATCAAGAAGCCACAACCATATTATGGTTGCCTCCAACCATGTTTTGGTTGATAATAACTAAAATATGCTTAACACTTATAATAGCATGGTTGGATTTCAACCATAGCATGTTGCTCTTGGAAAAGAGAAAAATACTATTGTGAATTTAAAAACATATTATTGTCATATTTAACCAAAAACATGTTTAAATGTAACCATAATATGGTTTTGGCTTCTTGATGGAGGATCAATTTAACAATAACGTGGTTGTCGGTGACAATAATACGGTTAAATTAAACATAACATGTTTAAAAATTTTCTTTAAAAATAGTTTTGTTTGAGGTGACCATTTTTAAACATATTTTTTTTTCTGCGTGTACGCGATATCGAATGTACATAAGGTTTTCGACGATGTTTTGAGGTAGAATCGATAGCAATCCTTAATCAATACCACGCTCCTTCTTTTACATGGTGAATAGAATAAAGGAACTCTTTTAAATGACACCACCAAGGGGTTATTATAATTTTAATATCAAATATTATTTAATAATAATTTTTTTTTTGCTTTTGCTTAAAATCGGTGTGTGACCTTTGAAAATATTAATTTCAATTAAATATTCATTTAGAAACTGTTTTATGCCCAATCTATGTATAAATTTGGCATTTTAATTAAGTTTGAATATGGAAATATTCTTTTTGTAAAAAAAAATTAGATTTAAACTTATTTTACATAATTTATACATTAATTATTTAATACTACTACATGTTTTAATTACAAATTCTGTGGTATAGCGAAGCCATATAAAGTAATTGAAATACATATTGTATTCTAATCTGGTTGCATCAAAGCCAAAAAGATTTCTAGGAAATATAAGAAACCTCAAAATTTTAAATTAAGATTAAAGTTTTGGTAGGGTTAAGATTAAGTTTGCTATAATAAGTAAATTTAAAGATACTTAATTAAATTTATTAAACAAACTACAATCTAACCTTGAAGTATCTGGCTAAAACTTAAACTAAATTTATTTCCACTTAATTTACATTAAGCTTTATCTTTTTAAATCAGCAAAATAAACCTACTCATACCCTTTTTCAATATTTAATTTCTCCATATTTTTTCTTTGTATACAATATATTTTTTTCAACCATTTTTACATCTCAAATCTTTAGGATTAAACCGAAATCCAAAAAAAAAAATTGTTTTCTTTTTGCTTGAGCAAGATATTTAAATAATTCAACTGTCTGCTTTCTAAACTTGGTATCTTTGTGCTTGAGTTTTGTGTTAAAGTGTGTGAAATGTGTAACATATTGTTGAAACGTGCCATTTTCAGAGTTAAGTACAATTTTTTTTATCTTCTTCAGCATTGCATCTGTCTAAAATATAACATCCAATGAATTTGAAGTTTATTTGTTTAAAATATATGATGTGGCTATATTTGCATAAATGGAACAAATAATTTAATAGCAGAAAAGTAGTTGAATGCATTTTATTATCAATTTAATAATGTTCAACAAATGGTGTTAGTGAATGATTTGTAAAAATTTTATAATTAAGCACTGCAATAGGTGCCTTGCAGAACAGTGATATTTAGAATTATATACAACAAACAAATTTTACAACATTAGGGTAGACCAAAAATATCTAAGTCACACTCTGCCCCCGGTCCCCCACCATTTGTTCACCTTTGTTGATAGAAGTAAAGTGCCCACATTTTCACGTTCACCACTAAGCAATTTTTTGCGATTTCTATCCAAACTCAGGTACAAAAAATATGTGTCACACATATGTGACATGACCCAAACAAAAAGCTTATTTTTTAAAAAACAACTCAGCCTAAACACATACCGCTGCACTTTTAGTTATATCACATTATAACAGGGACTCAAACGTACAAGAAAAATACTTCCAACAAACATTTACGAAATTAGAGGCAAGTACATTTCACTTAAAATCCGACACCTATATGTGACAGGAGTTTCTGTGTAAACTCCCATTTCACAAATATGTGACGCTGAGTGGTGAACATGTTAATCTCCTATAAGTGGAGTAAAAGTTTTAAAAATTTTAGCATTTTCTTACTTCTTAAATGTTAATATCTGGCTTTTTATTTCATTTTCAGATACTGTTTTAATAAAAGAAATGATATTACAAACTTATTATATGTTAAAAATATGGCTTTGACAACAAACGCATCCCGCTGACAAAATGTTTTTTAAAGATGTAAAAGTTTTAAAGCCAATATCCAGATTAAAGCAGTCGCCAATTTTTTGGGAAGTTTTTTGAGATTTCTTTTTTTTCATTTCATTTCATCACGGACAGCACTTTTAAAGAACTATTTAACCCTAAAAAATAATTATATTCTGGCATACATAAAAGATAATCATGTTTAAACTGACTCATTCTTTCAACCTGCTATATTATTGTATTTTTTTTTTTTAATAATTTAAGACAAAAACAAAGTGGTTTATATTTTTATATATAAACTATAAACAACATTTTTTCTTTTTCGCTGGGTTTAAGTACAAATGTTTTCAGTGTAAGAAGAAACAGTCGTGATATAAGGCAATGCTAAAAATGCACAGTAGGGTTTGCCATTTCATCCTGTTTATCTTAACAACCGAACAACGCTTGCAAATCATTGAGTTTTAAAATTATGTCCTTTTTATGGTGAGCAATTTATCTCCCATTTTCGATATGTCTATCAGCCGCAAATATCATTTTACTCCACTAGTCTACTTTTTGTGGGGATAGATGAAGTGTCTCGTATACATGAAAAACACAGCCACAAATCCAGCTCTACAAAACATTACAGCTGCCATTGGTGAGATACCGGCCTAATTGCTGGAAAAGGTATGCCAAAATAGAAGCTCATTGATGGACCACCCACGGCGTAGCAGCGTGCAACATTAACATAAAATAACATTTTAAAACTTAATGGCAGGCATTCATTTATCACCCCAATTCAAATTTTCTCCTTTTTTCAATTTTCAAAACTCAAGCAGTTAAAAAAATACGCGTTTAATGTCATAATTGTTACGCTCCCGTAATAAGGAATAATCGGGCTAAGCCCTATTACATGAGTACCTACACTTAAAATACGCAAATACGAAGAAAAAAATATGTTACCACTCACATTCTTAACTCACACAAAATAAATTTATGTACAAGTTGTTGTTGTTCGCTTACGAATCCATTTGTGATAGTTTTTGATTGATTTTTGTGGATATTGGCTTCATGTAGGATTCATCAGACCCCGTAGAGGATACCGACTTACATTATAATAATGTGCGGTGAATTGAATCCCAATACCAAAACTTATAAAATATTTAAATAAAAAAGTGATTTCAGTGGGGCGTTCCAATGAAGCTGAAAATTTAGCTTTAATTATGCTAAGCGAATATGAGTAACATAATTCTGTTTACATAAATGTTATTTGTAAGGAATTTAACGTGATTATGTTAACATATTTAGAATATGTATCAGCATCCGTCCTAAAAATCGATTTCCAATCAAAACTAATATTAAATAAAACCCATTCGCAAAGGACAACTTTCAAAAATAGTTTTATCAACAAATGAGGAAATATTTTTTAATTATATTCGAAGAAAAAAATTTAAATGACACTTAACATCAAAGAAAAAATACGGCATTTTACAATCTCAAAGTTTTTGGCTGACTTCATAAACGCATTATTACAATGCAACACTAAAAGGAATTGCTTCATAGCCTGCAAAACTTTTCTGTATACAAGGCCTTGAGGGCATTATTGCATGGTAACGGTTTATACAGCAAAATGGTTGCGAAATTTGTGCATTGTTTTTATTTGTGAAGCCTTGTCAAGGCATTTGTTTTAAGTGATGCTTTGCAGTACTGCGTTTATGCTCATCAGCCTTTGTTTCCTGAGTATTCCCCATATGTTGAAGAGTAGGCTAGGTAAAATAATAGCTAAAGTCTTTATCTAATATCGCTTTAATTGACCTTAGCCAATCAATTAAGAGTGGGGCCGTTTTTTACTGAAAACAATTTATTTTTGTTTGTGTAGTGGTGCAGATTTGACCTTAAAAGTTAATATATTTAAAAAATTATTGGTAGCCAAGTTATCAAAATGTCCGTTATATTTTCCCCAAATGTATGCTTCATTTAAGTATGGCAATCAAATTAGCTTTATCCTTTTATTTACGTGCTTTGAATAAATTCTAACTTATCATTGAAAGCTTAAAAAAATAATACTAATGCATACAAATGTCGACTTTTTGATCTTAAACAAATGTCCATAACAATGGCTTTTTTTTGAAAACAAAACCATTGACTACCATTAACAAAAAATTAAAAAAATTAATTATTCTTTTAGCGCCTTGACTGGCAACAATGTAGTAAATTGTTTCATAGTCATGCTTAACGCATTAATAAAAAGTTACTTCAAAAATTACAAGTCATAGAAAAATGCCAGCCACACCAAACACAAATTCATATTTTATATGCAACATTTAAGTTAAACCAAAGAAAAATTTAATAAATTAAGCCAAAAATTTTATTGCCAGCCTTAAAAAGGGAAAAATTGCAAAACGCCTTAAAACACAAATTCATTTAGAGCATTTATATTTTTTTCTTTTCTTTTCTCTAAGTTTTTTCTTTTGTATCTACATCACGGATGGATATTTTGGTACAATTGTACTTTTTCCGGCTGGTACCGCGGCTTCCTTGGTACAATTTAAAAACCCAAATGTTTCGCTATTTGGCAATATAGCAAAGCGTCCGTTTTTCTTCTTCTTCTTTTTAATGCAAAGCTTTTGTGTTTTAGTTTCAATGTGTTTCACGTCTGTTATGATTTTCTGTTGTGTAAAAAACTTAGGCTCATTGTTACAACTATCGGTAAGTTGCTAAATATAGGATTTTATCTGCCGTATGAAAAGTGTTCCATTATTACACTTAACTAAATATAAAACTAAAAGAAAGCTTCATCCTATCTCGAAGGCTAATGTAAAATTTTAGTTATGGAACACTTCGGACGATAAAATTCTACCTTTAGCTACCGGTAAGTTGTGAAAACGGACCTTAAAATAATAAGCACTTGAAAACACAAAGTGGCTTTTCTTGAAATTAAAACACAAATTATTCGAAAACTTATCTATAGAACACAGAACGAAGATTAAGTTAGTAAGAAAGTAAGAACTTAGTAGGAATTACTGGACTATTCATGCTGTTTACTATTTGAAACGAGCAAAAGATTTGTTGAAGTCAACAACTTAGTATTGCTTAAATTTTAAAATAACAGAAAATGTATTATCTAAAATTATTTATTTATTTATTTATTTATTTATTTCATTCACAGTAATATATAAAGCCTCCTAGGCCAATTAACATATATTACAAAGATATATCCCTGAATACAATTTTAATCTTAATACATAATTTTCATTATTATAATAATAACATGAACTATCAATGAAAATACTTTTCCTTATAACTAATAATATAACTCATTCATCGGCTCCCCAGCCAAAAAAAAACAAAAAAGTTATAAAAAAGATCATATGGAAATGTAGTCCAATAACAAGTAGTACATCTAATTGTTTTATTTAATATATCAAACAAGAAAAAGAAGCGAGAATAAAAATTAAAAACAAAACAAGTAGCCTACAAAAAAGACAAGTGTCTAAGAAGCTTTAAACGAAAAACATTGTTCGTATGTGAAAACAAACGAAGTTCTAGAGGCAAAAAGTTCCAAAAGCGCGCAATTCTTATAACAAATGACCGTTCAAATACAGAGTATCTAATCCTCGGAATAATTATTTGTGGATTTCTGCTGGAATGGGAAAATATAAATTCAGACCGAAGTTGAATAGGCAAACCACTTTTAATAACCTTATAGAAATTTAAGAGATTGCGATATAATATAAAACTCTTGAAAGAACAACCTAAGAAGCATCGAACATTATCAGATATATGCATTCTATTTCGAACATTGTAGACATAACGCACTATCATGTTCATAATACGTTTCAATCTAGAAACAAAATAAGCCACCGTACCGGAAATAACCTCAAGCCCATACATTAAATGAGGCATCAAAATCGTATGTGCAATAGTTTTCCTTACATGAACTGGTAAAAAAACTCCAATTGAATAAAGCCTACGTAAAATACCAACTACTTTAAAACTAAGATGATCAATATGATATTCAAAGTTAAGACGCCTATCGATAATAACTCCTAAACATTGCAATCTATCAACAAAACCAACATTAGAACCGCCAATAGAAACTCTCAATTCCGGCAAATTTAAATTCCCAAATAATATCGCCTTAGTTTTAGAATAGTTTACCAACAAATTATTAGCATTAGACCATTGCAGAAAACGATGAAGAGCATAGTCAATATTGGATTGCAAAATATCACCATTATCCGCACCAGTTCGAAACAACAGCATGATATCATCTGCAAATAAAAACGATTTACAAATAGGCGTATCAATACAAACAGGAAGATCATTTACGTACATCATAAAAAGAAGCGGACCCAAAACAGAACCCTGAGGAACACCAGACGAAAGAGGTAGTAAGCTTGAGTGTGATCCACCCATATCCACAAACTGAAATCTATCACATAAATACGACAAAATAAGCCTACAGGCAGAACTCGAAAATCTAAACAAGTTCTTCAACTTGCTAATTAGAACACAAAAATTCACTGAGTTAAAAGCCTTTGACAAATCGAGAGATAACAATGTTGTCAACTTGCCCTCATTCAAACTACATCGAATATCATCAGTTAGGTTAAGTAGTAGAGAAGTAGTACTATGACCACGACGAAAAGCAAATTGGGATGGAGAAATCTGATTCCGCACACAACAAAGAATTTGATCCTTCATAATATGCTCAAGAATCTTTGATATGGAAGGAAGTATAGATATAGGTCTAAGATCATCAACACTGTGGACAGCCTTGGACTTAGGAATCGGCACAACACGAGCAGTCTTCCAAGCAGAAGGAACAATAGATGTAGTAAGAATTTGGTTTATATGCCACGTAAGAACATGTGAAATATACGGAAAGACAGTCTTAAGAAATCGTATAGGGATCCCATCAGTGCCGACTGACTTGGAACGAATCCGATACATAGCTTCTAATACTTCAGGTTCACTCACACAATGAAATGAAAATGATCCATTTATATCAACGAAAGAACTAAAGTCAACCGATTCATGATTATCAGAGACTGAAGCATTCACAAAAAAAGTATTGATATCATCTACATCTAAATTGGGAATATATTCATTATCACCATTAACACCACATCCCTTCAAAAGCTTCCACATACCCGAATTATCTAAGCCCGAAAATAACTTAGAATAAAACGTCCTTCTAACCCGTCTAATAACATTCTTCGCCCTATTTCTATACCTACAGTAAATTTGCCAACTTTCAGAAGATCTGGTGGATCGAAAAACAGAATAGGCTAAGTCTCTTAGAGAAGTAGAAAGTAAGATTTCACTAGATTTCATCCAAGAACTATTGTCAACACATATTTTTCTTCTTACTTCAGGAACAAATCTAAACAAAGTTTATAAATGTTTTTTTTTTAATATGTAACTGATCAATAGAACTGCAATGACAGGGCAGTGGAGTCGTCAGAAAACAGTATTAACTCCGACTCGAAACGCTGAATTTTTTTAAGTGCGACTCCGACTCCGACAACGACTCACGACTTCTACTCTCGCCTTGATGCTTACTAAATATGAGGGTCCTTATTTGACTTTACTCTTTTTATAACCTCTACCACTAGTGGTTGTATACTAAGTTTGTCATTCCGTGTGAAACTTTTTTATTATGCCTCTAAGACCACATAAAGTATATATTTTCTGGTTTCTTGAGTGATTCTAAGTCGATTTAGCCATTTCCGTCTGTTGAAAACACGCTCACTTGCGAAAAACTCAAAAGATAAGAACAATGTTGGTGTCAAACTGCTTCTAGTTATCAGAGTTATGAATCAAAATGTAAAACCACCACCCTAAAAATTTGACAATTTTGTTAGAAAAACTAACATAAAAGGTGGCATATGCAGGGCATGATATAAGATTTTAAACAACCTCATACTGTACGTCTTCAACCGTAATACAATCGTAATGGGTGCCCCGGCAGGCTAGTTGGTAGTAAGCTAGTCTATCAGCGCCGGGGTTGCGGGTTCGATTCCCGCCAGAGACTCTGGTCTCCTGCAGAAAAGCGTAGAGCTTCGCAGGATAAGCATAGGTAATTTAAAAAAAAATATATGTTGCTATCATATTTAAATGTGCTATGTCATAGTTTTATAAGACAAGAACACACACTGTCAAATTTCGTAAGGAGTGGTCCATAATTTACCATAGGCACCACATAAACGCCACAGTCGGAAAACAGTTTACAACGTCTAAAACCGTAACAAATAATGCTATCATAACAAACTTTATTACGTGACAGTTTTATAGGACTAAAAATCATACTTTAAGATTTCGTGCAGATAGGTCCATAATTTACCATATAATATCAATGGGTGCCCCGGAAGGCTAGCTGGTAGTGAGCTAGTCCATCAGTACCGGGGTTGCGGGTTCGTTTCCCGCCAGAGACTCTGGTCACCTGCAGACAAGCAAAGAGCTTCGCGGAATTAGCGTGGGAATAAAAAAAAAATATTATTTATGCTCACTCTGGGAAATTATTTGAATTCGCCTAAAACCGTATCAGATATAGATATTGTGGTAAGATTTGGTCCAATTTTGGTTCATATGGCCAGAAATAATATCATGCAATTTTCTTATTATCGGTCCATATTTACCCTAGAACCTTCTGAAAAGCACTTTAAAATCTAAAACAAATTTCACTTCTGTACTGAAATTTGTTCCATTTAGATTTTTAATAACAGAAATCACTCTACAGGATTTCTTGATGATTAGTCCATAATTTACCATGGGTCTGATGTAAATTCCCCTCCTGGAAATCGTTTAAGTTCGGCATAAGCTGTTAAGAATCACGATAATTTATTAAAGTTACGAGAAGTTTAAATTGCTAGAAATAAAAGCATAGCACTGTCTGATTGTCGTTCAATTGGTTTAAACCGGAAACAATTTTTATACTTACGTCCGTTTTTATAAAGATTAATTAAAAATTTATAGCTCTCATGTATTCTAACTGTCGGTGGAGGGTAGCAAAGATTCGGCACAGCCGAATATAGCACTCTGACTTGTTTTTAATGCAGTACCTTTTAAATGGTTAAATATAGCAAGAAAATGATTCTGTTATAATTTCAAATCGAAGTTTGAAATATTGCATTGCCATTTTCGAAGAATTTTTTTTTTTTCTTTTTTTTGGAAAATAGAAAATTTTTTTTAATTTTTTATGCCGAAAATTTTGTAGTAGGAGCCGCGACTTTTGGTTTAATATAGCAAGAAAATGATTCTGTTATAATTTCAAATCTAATTTTGAAATATTGCATTGCCGTTTTTGAAGAATTTTTATGTTCTTTTTTTGGAAAATATTAGAAAATTTTCTTAAATTTTTTATGCCGAAAAATTTTGGAGTCGGAGCCGCGAGTTTTTGTGGGTACTACAACTCCGACTCCACAGCCCTGGACAAAGTATGTAAATTTATGTAGTTGATCTTGGAATTGTTATGCACATTTTTGTTCAATTTTGTTCTTAATAAATAATAAAAAATGGTACCGTCATGGTCTAAAAAGTACATTTTTTTCATAATTTGTACAAAATCTTAGATGCCATTTTCCAGCGCTGATCTACATATATATTCGTTATTTGCTTGCCTCACAGCCAGTGTTGCCAGTTTACTTTTGGCTCATATCCCAAAATAAAGCTTTAAGTTTCGAAAAAAAAGTTTAAATTAAAAATTTTAATCCAAAATCTTTACCAAATTTTCGTTTACTGTAAATGTAAAATAACACAATATAGAATCAAGGGCTGCAACCTCAATAATAATAAACTCTTCTAATAATGCCATTCAGTTGCATTTGTTGAATTCTTGTGCGCATTTGGCAATACAAATAATTATAAAAAATATTGATTAAAAAAATAAGGAAATCAAAAAACAGCAAAATAATATTTTATATATAAAATTTTAAAGCTCTAAGTAAATAATCCGAATTCAAATTGCTTAACATACTTGGTAACAAAAGTAATGATAAAAAAATCGTTAGGAAATAAAATCATTTATAAAGCAAACTATAAGCGAACGGGCTAATTAAACCGACATCTTTAATACTTTTTCACAATTCTGGGGATTTCCGCAAATTAAAGATATTGCAAAATGTTATTTTTAAAAATATGAATAAATAAAATTTAATATTCTTACATTTTGCAAAAATCCTTCCATGCGAAAATCTTGCCTCAAACAAATGTTTAAATACGAATTTTGGGGGGAAACCACCTTAACAGGCAACACTGCTTACATTTTTTGTTTTTGTTGTATCTTTCTTTAGTTACCAGTGGCAGTATTTTATTATTCTTTATTGGCCTAATTTGCTGCTTTTGCTCTGTTTTTTATTAATTATTTAATTTTTTTAAATTTCGTATTCTAATTTTTCTTTCTTTTTAGTATTTTGTTCGAATTATTTTTTAATTTAAGTTTGGCTGTTAAACATTTCTAATTTCACAAATATGTATTTATTTTGTAAAATTTAAATTGCTTAGATACTTTAATGTCAGTAAGATAATAATTTAAAACAATATACTGAGAATTTAATGATTAAAAACCAACTACATATATAAAGTACATAATACATATATTTATTTTTTGTACTCACAATGGAAAAAGATGATTGCCCATAATCTGCAATAAAGAAAAAAAAAAAGAAATTAAATTTTAAATTTTATTTATTGAATATCTGATAAAGTTATGTATTAGAAAAGATTATACAAAATTAAAAATTGGTATAGACACAAATACGTATGCACGTTTCAATTCACATGGCACTTCAATAAAATCCTACATTTTTCTAGAGTCCCTTTGAAGGCGCTAACTTAAAAATTATTCAATATTAAATTTGTTGAGACAAAAAAAGTGGAATATGTTGGAATCAAATATATGAATTAGTTATAAGCAGGGAAACTGTAAATATGCAATTGCATCCCTGCGGGAAATTTGTGTAAATTGTTTCAACAGACTGGTCCTGGGAAGTGTGAAAAAAGAACAAGTACAAAAAGAAAGAACTTATGACCAGTGAAGGGAGAACCAATCATTTAACTGGTATATGGGCAAATCCTGCGTAACGAATGCTACATTCGTACGCGTTTTCTGATTAAAATATAAACATTTGTTGATCCTTAAAAAGGGATAGCTTCATCTTATACATAGTGCTTAATGCCATTACTGTGTACTATCGAATGGCATATTTTTTAATTTCTTAGCAGGTACTTGTTGTGAAATAATTGATCATAGAGTCTTGCGACGGACGCTACAAAAAGTTAAAGTACCTTTAAAAGTTGAACTGTTTTTGCGTATTTTTTAGCGAATTTCGCATTATAAAATACAAAAAATCTTATCCCTGAAAGAATAATGAACATAAGAGAATTAAATAATAACTTATTTGCAAACAAAAAATGTTGCCGTTTTTTTATCAAATGCCGTGAACAAATTTTGCCGCACGCTACGCAACGCACGTTACATTTTTTCCAGTAACATATAAAGAAACAAAATTGTATTTAGTTTAACATATAACAATTTATATTTGTTATTACTAAAATTAATAAATACAATTTTTTATTTAAAAATGCATTTATCAATGAATGAAAATTTGTTTATTAAAGAATTGTATATTTTGATGGGTCCATGTAAACCTTGTGCGCAAAGTACAATTTGCAATTTTGGATAAAACTAAATGAAATTTGGTATTTACATTGTCATAAGAACCATGCCTATTGAAAATGGTGAGAATCACTCGATAATTTCACATAGTCTCCATACAAGGTGCTTTTCGGTAAAGAGTATTTTAATACCCTAATTTCCTTATAACCAGGGACCGTAACAGTTATTCCTTTTTTCATAAAAGTCTGGTGATAACAGTTATTTTTCGATTTTTATTTTTTCGATCAAAAATAACAGTTATTTTATGATTTTTATTTTTTTGAACAATAATAACAGTTATTTTTTGATTTTTATTTTTTCGATCAAAAATTACAGTTATTTTATGATTTTTATTTTTTCGAGCAAAAATTAAAATTATTCTTTAAAGAAATGTACGTGCTATAATTATTTAGTTGACTTTAAATATGTATAATATATCCCAACGATGATCACACATTTAAATAAATATTTAAAGACAACTCAATAATTAAAGCACGTACATTTCTGTAAAGAATAACTTTTATTTTTGCTCGAAAAAATAAAAATCCAAAAAAAAAAGTTGTTAATTTTGTTCAATAAAATAAAAATCATAAAATAACTATTATTTTCAATAAGTAAACGAATAATTAAGCTCAAGGCCTTAGTTTTTTTTTAATAAATTTTATTTATTTATTTAAATATTCAATATTTCGTAACCCTACGGGAAACATCTTCAGGATAAAAATATATAAATTTTTATTAAAAACGAGTAACAATAGACGTACATTAAACGACTGCCCGTTAATCCGATCTTTATTGTACAATCGAAAAAATAAAAATCAAAACTTTAAAAATCATAATATTTTAGCATACTTAAATCAGTTTGCCAGTATTTACTAATATATGCTTTTTTTTGTTTTAAAATTTCAAAATTCTCAATTTTTATTTTTGATAAATACACTGAAATTTATTGTAAGCTATTTTCATGTTTTTTAGGACATATTTTTCATGGCTTAAGGGCATATTTTCATGTTTTAACTGCATATTTTAGGCTCATAAAGCACTTTTTAAGAGCATATTTCCGGTTTCGCTGGTTATTAGTAATAGGCTTTGTTTGTAACAACTATCTTCAGGTCTTAATGTAAGTAGAGTAAACTGTTAGTTCTCAACTGACACAAGTCAGGTAACGCATACCAGTGGTGTTATGAATATTCGTATCGCCGAATATTCGCCTACTCTATGACACTCGTATTCGCCAAAATCAAGCGAATATTTTGCGTAAAGAAATACATAAAATTAAACAAAAATAATTAATATTAAATAATTTTAAAAAAAAAATGCAAAATAATAATCTTCTTTTGGTAAAGTAAAAAAACAAAGAAAATATATTTAACTAATTTTTCGCCGCACAAAATCAACTGGCAATATAATGGACCGTATTGGTCTCTGGGTGAGGGTGTGAAGGAGACTTCACACCAGCCTTTCTACCTACCTACCTAATAACGAAATAGGATTTTAAGAAACAGCATTGCAACAAAAAAAAAATATTAAATAAAAAAAATTACCGGTCGGTGAAAAATGGGTTAAGAACTAGAATTAAAAGTTTATATCGTTACCTAAAACGCAAAAGGCCCTATCTAACATTTTGAAAATTCAACAGGAGAAGCAAAAAACTATTTAAAATTGTAAATTGGTAAATTGCCTTAAGCTGTTTATAATTAATTTTTCTTTTATTTTTTTTGTAAAACCTACCAGTGGTTTTGACAAATAACAATGCTGCATATAATGAAAACTGTTAGTTATGTCTATTAGCGTTTATCGTATACTATTTTGTAGATAGGACTTTTTGTTTTTTGTTAATAAAATTTCTAATTTTGGTCGAAAGATTCCAAAATTTGTTGTGGACATGTGTGTTGATGCAATACATCGGAATCAATGAAAGAGTCGATTTTTAATTTTTGGTTAGTTAGGGCCTTTTTCGTTTTAGGTAACGATATATAAGTTTGTCAATCAATTTGTTATTTCTAAAATGTTGATCTAGGGCAAAGTAGTTTTAAAGAGGACCGTCTCATTGTGTGCCAGTTGAAATGGGTTTGTCAAACACCCCAGATATGATGAGGACTAGGTTGTTAAATATATCTGTCATATCTGTTACGCATAAATTTACTATTGCAATTCAGCCAGATTCGACCATTAATGCCTAAGATATGAGCGAAAAACCACGACTGCCTCTAATTTTTACACATTAATGTGCTGTTTTCACAACACAAGTGATTGAACGTGTAGTAAAATTTATATGAAAAGCACTCAGTTTTTTGAGTGTTTTCCATATAACTTTTACTACACGTTCAATCACTTGTGTTGTGTAAACAGCACATAAATCCCTTGTAGTTGTTACATTTTATTTTATTTTTAGTTTGTTGAAAATTTTGCATTTTTTCCACACAAAACAAACACACACATACATTTGCTGCTTTAGTTCATTGAATACGGATCCATCACAGTGTTAATTCCTGCACGACATGTGAGGGGCAGCCAGAACAAATCATCAATGGCGTGGATAGATTTTAATAAGCGACAACTTACAAGACACTGTCGCTCATACTGTCGTGTATAGGTGTTGATATTAGAGTTATAAATGTTTAATAGTTGCAAAAATATATTATATTACTTGATCAATATTTAAATAATGCAACAGTTTTCCAACCAATTTGTATTCGGTGTGTGGAAGGAGCTATATATATTTTTTAATGTTAAGTGAGCGTGGTACCTCCCATACAAAGACAATATAGATTTCTGTATATCTATAGATCGGTTAGAAGCAAAGTTTCCAAATAAGGTACAAGCGTCTTGGTTATCAGTACACAACATCCGACAATTTGCGGCGTGATTGGAGAAATGGGCGCGGCACAAAAGAGATTTTTTATATATAAATTATGGCATTTATAGAACTGCCTGTTCTTATCGCACCATGGTGAAGGGTACATAAGATTCGCCATACCCGAGCAAAGCACTCTTAGGCCCGTTTTCACAACTTACCGAAAGCTAAAGGTAGGATTTTATTGGCCGTATAAAAAGTGTTCCATTATTACAACTTTTCTTTTACCTAAAGTGAGCGATAAGTTAAAGGAAAGTTTATCTACGTGGTATGTTAAAATCCAACGTTTTGCTATCGCTAAGTTGTAAAAATTAAAATTATTTGTTCTTCTTATTATTACCCAGCAAAAACTTGGTAATGACTTGAAATTACTGAACAACTTACTTTTCAATGACTTATTCATACCATCTGCATTACATAAAAGTAGTTAAATAATGGCTGGCATATAATCTAATACATAAGCACTTGTTTATGAGTTGATTAACGATATTTATAATTAATTCATAATAAAATACATTAAAGGTTTTATTTATTCAAATCTAATATTTACAAATAGATTTTAAATACATATTTGTTCTTACAATTTGTTTTTTATGTGCTATATATGAATGTGAATTTGAATATGAAACATTTAAATACTTAATTGATTTTGATATGTATTTTAAAATTAAAATTTTTAATTTTTACTAGTCAATCAACCAAACGATATTACAACGATATCGTCTAGGTGATATAAATTATAATATATGCTATCGGTCTCTTATCATAAGCGATAGTATTTAAATTGTACCTTTCCTTATAATATCGTTTTTCGATTAAAATATCATATCGTTTTTGCAATCATATACTTCTCTGGTTTATTGGGTATGAGTGAATGTCCTTGATGCAGGATAGTAAAATTTTGTATTAGAAAGTACATTAAATTAAAGACACAATTTGTTTGACAAATTTAGTTTTGTTGTTAACAATGTGAAGTGTCTATTTGTAAGCAAACGTGGTAATGAGTTATTTAACTCCCTATTTGTAAGCGAATGTGGTAATGACTTATTTAACTCCCTATTTGTAAGCGAGGGTGGTAAGTACTTGCCTCCAATGACATCACCGTATTAAAATAATGAGTTAAAATGCCAATGTATAAGTGGTGGTAGTAGTTATATTAGCTATTTAACTCATTACTTTGCAATGTAAGTTTTTGCTGGGTATTATTTTCCTCTTACCAGCAAAAAACCCCAAACATTAACATGTTTAACCCATTTCAAATTATTTTATTATTTTTAATAATGTTTTCATTTTAAAATATCAACGACATTTGTAAAAACTGCGTTCGCAGTCGTATAAAATGGCTTTGAAAGCTTATCTTTACTAATGTAAAGAAAAATATTTCCTTTGTTATCATTTATTCGCTTTTGAGAACCTGCTTCATTTAATGTTTATTGAGGCTAATTTTTACGCTGTCAGTATTTTAATAGCTGCATAACACTGTCTCTTGGCTTTTGTTTTTGCCTGGGTGGTGTTATACTGCATATTTATCATCTTCATCACAATCATTATTGTAGTCAACGCCAACAACAAACATCGTCTACTTTGTTTTCCCTAGTATAAGTCCAATTATGTTACAAAAGTCTCTTTATACTTACAATAAAGTTGATTGGCAGTTTTACGCTTTAAGTATTTTGTTCTTTAGCGATATTTGTCGAAAAACATTTTTATTTATGGCGTGTGACAGCTGTTAAAACTGTCGTTAAACGACGTCTTTGATTTTGAAAATTTAAGACAAAGAGAAATAGGAAATAGTAGTAGAATTAAAAGACAGCAAATAAGGGAAGCGTAATATAAACTTTTCATGCCTTTGAGCATTTTTGATCGCTGTATTGGGTTATTTTGTAATTGATATTTTGTAAGAAGTTTAGGCATGATACTTAAATAAACAGGTGTTTCTATTTTTTACAGCCTTAAGGAATAGGCAGTATTTTAAAATACGCAATACAAATAAATCTGTTAAAACATATTTTATTGATTATATTTCATTCAACATTTCTTTAAAAAAGGATGTTTTTTTATAATTCTCTTTACACACTTAGGCCCTTATCATGTCAAACGCAGCGCAACGCCACAGAACTAACGCAACGCCGAAGAATAACATTGAAAGCACAAATAATGTCATAAATATTTTGTAATTTTGTTGTTGCTTTCTACAGAAATTCACATTGCGTTTTAAAATTTCAAACGCTCCATTGCTTGTGTCGTTGAAAATTTTAAAACGGTACACGAATTTCTGTTGAAAGCAACAACAAAATTACAAAATATTGTTTGTGCTTTCAATGTTATTGTTTGGCGTTGCGCTGCGTTGTACATGATTAGGGCCTTAATCAAATTAAAAAGCTTTTCTTTCAAAGCTTTTTAAGGTTTAGCTTAACAAACAATTGAAACTTTCACTTCCTACGTTTATTTACTAATCCAATTAAATCAGAACAATAATTATAAAATTTCACAAAAATAAATATATTGAAACAATTCTAACATGAGTTCCTCGTATGTTGGTACAAGAACTGAATTGATTCAATATCAACACACATAATAAAATACTTGCAATAGAATGCCGTATAGAATTTTTTCAAACAACTTTAAGTGATACCTTTAAACAGGGTAAATATTTTTGATTTAAGGTTTTAGAATAAGGGGAAAATTTTCTTGTTTAATAAAATTTCTATTGCTAAAGAAATTTTTAATTTAAGACTGAGGGTGATAAGCATTTAACACTGACTAATAAAAAAACAATTTTTAGCATTAGAAAGAAGCAATCCACGACAGATGTACAAAAAAATTACCATCTTAAAAATTCTGGATTTTCTGTTGCTGTACTAGTAAAAAACTATTTAGTGCTGGTTCACATTCTTTAAGTTTTGAAGTGAAGAGTGTGAACCAGCCCTTACAAAACAGGAAATGGTACAAATTTTGCCTCAACATTTTTATATATTACTGCCTGTTTGTAGAGCGCGAGCGCAAAAGTGACCCGTTTAACTTACATTTAAAACAAAAACAAATTTTGAAATTTGTAGCGCTCGCGTTCTACAAACAGGCAGTTAGACCTAAACTAATTTAACTCCTATTTACTTAATCCATTAACTACGATATGTATGAATTCGGATGATTGCCAAGATTTTTCAAGAAAAAATGTAGTTTGTCAAGCTAAATCAGAAGAAAAATCAAGAAAAAATAAATAAACAAATAAATTAATGAATTGGCGAAAAGAGCTATGGAAATTTGAATCTCAAGGAATATTAGATTTTTAATTGTTAATATTAGTTTTTAAGTTTGCTTACCAGTCGGACGATATGTTTATTGTTTTCGTTATAATAAGGGCATTCATTTAATCGGACTTTTACTTTTACCGGTTAATCACTCGACTATTTAACCGAGGTTTTGGCTTAATCGGTAAATAATCGGTTAATTTTGTTATTGATCGGTTAACCGATTAATAATTTTTTTTTATAAATTAAGTAATTTCAATAAATAAAAATGCATAAATAATTTATTATTTGGAGTTCACTCGTAAAAAAACACAAAAACATAACAGACATAACAAATCTTGAACTAAAACGAGAAAACAAAAAAAAGAAAAGAATTCATATATATGTAATACATATTTTTTACATATTATGTATTAATTAAAAAATAAACTGTAAGTTAATTTTATTCGTAATTTCAATAGTTTAAGGATTTCTTATAAAATAATATTTTAAAAAAATAATTTGATTTAAATGTTTAGGATTTAAGTGACTTTTTTCATTAGTTTTGATAAAACTTAACTTGGAAAAAATTCTTTCATTTATCGTAGATGTTGGAGAAATCGAAAGCAACCCATAATACAGAATATCTAGTTTCTCAGTCCTTTTCCTGGATTTTTCTAAACATATAAAATTTTTCTAAAATTTTTTACACTTTTAATTGTTTCGGTTAATTCTTTTTAAAGATTAATATTAGAAGAGAAGAAACAAATAACCTTTTGTATATGAGACGAAACAATTAATTAAAAACACAAAAAAATATCTTACATCGGTTAATCGACTGAAATGACCGGTTTAATCGTTAATCGAAAAAAGACAATTTTAAATTAACCGATCGTTTATAAGGTAGAAATTAATCGGTTAACCGTTAATAATGAATACCCTAGTTATAATACATGAATCCAAAATTATAATACAAGCGATAAAAAGTCAATTTTAGTAAGAATCAACCTACCTAAGGAGAATGTACAACCAGGTGGTGTTATTACTCCAACCGATTATTTTAGACCATTTTATTTGGCACTCCAAACTTTCAAATACGTCAAGGCAAATTCATATTTCGCTTGAATTCGCTCTGAAAAGTATCTAACATATTTGTCACAAACCCAAGGCATATACAATTTTTTGACAAACTAACAAGGCAAATTTGAACAAAATACACGGATAAAAAATTAATCAGCTGATCTCCATACCATGTGAAAATATTGACAAATCTGGTTTACGGTGATTAAATTGCCACCACCTCATCAAAAAAAAGTGATAAGCATACAGCATTTAAAAGTGGGTACATTGTGCTTACAATTCTATTAAATCTTGCGTAATTTGCTAAGTGTTTCTGTCCAAAAATTACCACAAGGATAGTTGATGGTATTTCAAACTTTAAGTAAAAGTCAAGTAAATTGAATTATGCACATAAAAAATTTAGCCGAAATAAGGATTTAGAAATCAATTTTTATTAATGCAACTCTGTTCTTTTCAAGTTTTGTTCTGGTAACGCTCTGGCGATATTTGACACTTCAAAAAAAAAAAAATATATATATATATGTATACGTGACAGCGCATAGAGAAAGGGACCTAAGGGTAAAAAAAAAATCCATTTTCACTTTTTTTTTGATGTGAACAACATCTGAGCGCGTTTTCAAGGTTGACCAACACGTTCCTGACGTCATGAGATGTTTTTTTTTTTTTTTTTTTTTTTTCGTTATTTATTTATTGAATCTTCATATATTTAATATGAACTAACAATAATTTATCAAATCTTAACCTAATACTTTATTTATGTCCTGCCAGTGCCAGACAAAAATTTTCTTCATCACGGGTTCTGTTCACTTATATAGGTGTTTATCTCTCATCTAGTTGAGTAAGTGCTGCAGTGTCTCTTCTCCTTAAGCGAGTGTGGCCGCCATGATTTAAAATATTTCGAGCTAAAGGATTTGGGTGTTGTTCAAGTCTTTTTAAATATTTTACTGCATATTTTGTAATCATAGTTTTTACTAATGGCACGTTGAGATCCTTATGAATGTTTGAGTTTTTAACATACCAGGGGGCGGCTGTGATTATACGAAGAAGTTTATTTTGGCGCCTTTGAATTTTTTCGATATTAGAGGCCGAGGCAGTGCCCCATAGTTGAATACCGTAGCACCAGATAGGCTTTAAGATAGAGTTGTAAAGTAGAAGCTTGCAATCGAGTCTAAGAACAGAATTTCTTCCAATAAGCCAATGAATTTGGATGGCTTTTAGTTTCATTTGAGTTAATTTTGCCTCTATATGGCATTTCCACGTTAATCGCCGATCCAGATGTATACCGAGATATTTTACATGCGAATGTTGAGGAATAATTTGATTATTGATTGTAATAGGGGGGCAAGATTCCCGGCGCAGGGTGAATGTTATATGTACGCATTTTTGCTCATTGACCATTATCCTCCATTGTCTTAGCCATATTTCTAGTTGAAATATATGATGCTGTAGGTAACGAGATGCTTCATAACGGTTTTCGTGGACGCTTAGAAAAGCTGTGTCGTCTGCAAATGTTGAAGTTTGGGTGTAGTTGTTTGTTGGCATGTCCGAAGTATAAATTAAGTATAATAGAGGGCCCAGGATGCTGCCCTGTGGGACTCCAGCGCCAATCGGCTGAGGTGAACTTAAGAAATTTCCTTCTTTAATAATAAATTGACGACCGACTAAGTAGCTTTCTAACAGTTTGTGTGTGTTTGCTGGTAAATTTTGCCTCAATTTGTGTAATAAGCCTTCATGCCAGACTTTGTCAAAAGCTTGCGAAACATCGATGAAGAGTGCTGAGCAATATTTTTTTTCCTCAAATGTTTTTCCTATGACATTTACTATTCGATGAGTTTGTTCAATTGTGCTGTGTTTTCTTCTAAATCCGAATTGATGGTTTGGAATACATCTATTTTCACTTAAAATCGGTGTTAATTTTGAAACTAATAATTTCTCAAATAGCTTTGACATATTTGACAATAAGCTAATAGGCCTATAAGACTCAACTTTCGTATGATCTTTACCTGGCTTTGGTATCATGGTAACTAAGGAAACCTTCCATTTTTGAGGAAAGTATTCAAGGCGTAAAATAGCATTAAAAATAAAAAGAATAATTTTCTTTGCTACGCGAGGTAGCTCTAATAGCATTTTATTGCTGATCTTATCAATGCCAGGTGCCTTCTTAGTGTTTAAGTCACATATAACCTTTTCGATTTCTCTCATCTCAAATCTTAGGGGAATAGCTGCTCTAGCAGCAACAGGTGGTAAATCGACCGCAATATTGTGAGATATATTAGGTGTAAATACGTTTTTCAAGTGACTTACAAACAGATTTCCTTTTTCAACATCATTTCTTGCCCAACTTCCATTCAAGTTTCTTAATGGTGGTTTAGAGACAACTGGCCTTTTGAGGTTTCTAGCTGCACGCCATAATGAGTAGTCCGATTGTGGAGTTGCATCAAGTTTCTTAAGATATTTTTCCAGAGAAGCCGTTTTCTGAGTCTGCAATAACTTTCTTTATCTTTTTGTACACTCTTTTAGCAAGTTCTTAAGTTGAGGAGATCTGTGCAATTGCCACTCTCTTCGTGCCCTCCTTTTTTCAGACAAGAGACGCTCGACATCTGTGGAATATATTTTAATAGTTTTTGTTTTTTTGGGGGCAATATTGGAATGTTGAACAGCTAGTTTCAGAAAACTGTCAAAATTATCAATAGAGCGATCTACATACTCCGGTCATGAGATGTGTCGCTTTCAAATGAGACCAATACCAACACGCTCAGTGATGGTACACCAAAGATACACGTACTTAAATCTTTAAAATGGTTTTAATTGGTTTTTACCCTTTATAATGGTTTTTACCCTTAGGTCCCTTTCTATTTTGCGCGTCACATAAATACTTTGATCTGTAAAAGAAAGGCAAAACATTAAGAAAAATAAAATAAAGAAAACAAATGTCAAATTTATAAGAAAATTTAGTTTTTTTTTAATATGAACAACGGAAATAAAAGTTATATTTATACCTATGTTCCTACATAAGTGCGTTTTTTTTATATTGGGGCGAAAAATGTAATGACTTGTCAAAGATAAATAACTTAACTGTCTAAAAAGCCGATGTAATAGTTTATGAAAGTAGCTTATGATCATAAACTAGTTTGAAAATAACAAGTGTAAAACAGTATATAGGTTTTTGTGCTGTAATAATAATATAATTGATTAACATCCTTATTTAATAACACACAATGGGCACTTAAGTTATTAAACATTGACAACAAGCTAAAAGAAGTCAATAATATATTTTTTTAAAGGACTCCAATCAAAATAAAGCACCGGTTGCAATAAACTAAAAATATGCCAAAGTTTTTTTGATACTATCAGGCCTGACGCACATGCAACTTTAAATGGTTGTAATTTCGTAGCTGCAGTTCCGATAAAATTTGTATTTGCTTCTCTAATTATGTTTTCGTTTATTTTGATTTCTGTGACAGGCCTGTATAAAAGGGAGTTAAAATCATTGAATTTCTTTAACCCATTTAGCTACGCTGTTCGATTTTTCGAACAGTAAAAATCATCTTTTTCAAAAAAATTTTATGAATGAAAAAGAAATAATTTTAGTTAAATTTTTGTATGAATGTTAAGATAATTTTCAACAAATAAGACACTATATCCTCCGGGACCACCGCCTCCTTTCGAATATTCGAGCAATAAAAGTCAACTATTTAAAAAAATAATTTTATGTATGAAAAAGATGGAATTACAGTTAAATTTTGGTATCTTTCATCAAATAAAAAACTTTAAACCCCAGTGACCCCCTTTTGTAGGGTAACATTTCTGCAGCCAATATTTTAAGAGACTTTTTGAATTAATTTTTTAAGAATAATAAAAAAATTAGATTAAAAAAAATCAAATCATGAGGAATTATTGCAATTATTGTAGTTGTTTCTTAAAACATAAAAAACACAATTTACATGAAATTTTGAACGCTGGCGCTGACTGACGATGACATTGAATGTCGTTTTTCATTCTTTGTGTTATATTTAATATGCGCATTCATTGTGAAAACACCCTTCTAATTATGTTTTTCTTTTATCACGTGTTTTTACATTTTTTAACAAAAATTTTTAAAGTAAAGGTAAATATGTACATATAAAGGTGAATTCAAAAATATAATGTCAAAAACAGAAACAAAATAAAAATAATAAACAAGATTTTGACATCCAACAATTATAAAGCTAAAAAAAGTTATCCGCAGTGCTTTTAAGACCACCTGTAATGAATTTCGAGTTTTTTCTGGGTTTTATATTGTTTTCTATTATTGATCTGTGCTTTTCATAGGTAAGTATGAGTATACGTTACAAGGTTCTGTCTATGAAGGAGTTAGATGAAATAATAGACATTTGGAGTGACTATGACAGGGGTATCAATGGTGTGAATATACTTCCTCCTTATCGAGCCCATGAATGTTCAGATAAAGAGACAATCAATGATGATGAAATAACCTTTAACGTACATACATATATCCAAATCCGTTGAACAAAGTGGCCCGTTTTTAAGAAATTTAAACTAAAAAAAAATTAAATTGAAGATAGTGGCCATCCTCAATTTGAAGAACAGGCGTGAAATTCTGCATAGTAATTGCCTCGATTTGAATACATACAAGCCCCTTAATTCTTTTGGAAAACCGAAGGGACAAAAAGAAACCAACAGAAATATAATTTCTATATTGCTCCAAATCCCGCACCAATAGCTGAACTGAAAGAATATTGAAATTGTTTTAATTATTTTACGATGACGAAGTCTTTGACCACTTATTCAAGACACAAATACAAATATATGGCAAAGATATGAAGATAGGACAAAATAATATCGAGTTTCCTTTTGATGATGTGATGCTTAAACGGTTCATTAGCATATTATTACAATTATCATGATATCGCACTAAATCATTTGCTCCTGATTAAATATACGTGTAAAGAAATGGTTTTAGCCTTTAAACTCGATAGTTGTGTGTAGTAGTTGGCCTTCTTTTGGCTGAAAGCAAACAAACCACCGATGATGATGATGTCGACGATAAGTAATACTGACCACAAAATTTTCCCAAAATTGAGGGAAAACAAGTTGTAATCAAAAATCCCGAGGAAAAATATCGTCGATGTCAATTGAAGGCTTGTGGTTAGCCCACAACTTATGTGTGAGAGAAATGTGTCAAGCAAAAACACGAATAAAAGCTTTTTTCCGCTATTTATATCTTTCGGCTTTTTGCTTTTACGATTTATCTTAATTAAAAAAAAAAAATTTTTTAATTTCGAAGCGAAATGGGTTAAACTCGTTTTCTTGGTAGTTATTTTCAAATATTTCCAATTTCATACAAAATAAAATATTTATGTTGTCTTAAAGGAAGATGATGAAGAAAAAATAAAAAGCACCCCCTATTTTCAACAAAATACACGTACACACCTGTGTATATCTGTATAGGAATGTGTTTTCAATTGATGTGTATTTTATTTAACAAATTCAAACCCGTTTAATGGAAGGAAATAGAAGTTAGTGAATTTTTATTATACAAAAATATCTAAATAAAGTCGATATCAATGTGATAACGTAAACGTGATTAAATTATACATTGATTATGTCTATCAGAAAGCATTTACAAAGCTAAATTCCCAAAACGAATATTTTTTACAAAAGGTCTTTTGCCTTATTACGTAAAAATTATTTTTTTTTTGTAAGTTAAAACATATTAGCAAGTGAAAAAAGATTTTCAATTTATAGAAAATATATTTCCGGCACATGCTGTACAATTTTAAATTAGAAGTCAATTTTGTTGTTGAAACATTTCTATTACAGATTTCCTTCATTCACAAACAAAAATAATTTTTCTATTTTTACTTTAAAACGAGTTATATTTTATGCCCTTCCCTATAGATAGAAAGCGTTTATATACGACTATTTTTCAATTTGTTTTTTTCAACATTGTTAGACGTCATAAAGTATGTATTTATGATAAATGTCCTTATTAGTAGCGGAGTTATCTTAACGACGCACAGTGGCGCCATTTGAGTTTTTTCGTTGCAAAAATCATATCTTTTGAACCGAATAAGATAATTGAACAGTTTTAACAGCATATGATAGATAACTGTTCAGCCTATAAAATGAGCGTTTGGAAAGGGTGCTACGCTTTGTAGGGGCCTACTTATGGGTTATCAAAGTTAAAATTAGTAGAAAAATAAATTTTATGGTAACTAAAAAAAATTATTTTTACATTTTTAGATTGTTTTTATTTTTTTTCTTTAGGGTTTTATGTTTTAAATTATTACCCAACAAATTAAAAAAAAAATAATTTTTTTTTTTAATTTATTTTTTCAATTTTCTGTAAAATATTCATCACAATTCGTAAGAGAAGGTATATCTAAAAGACTAACCATTTCTAAACTATAATTATTTTGTAACTCTATTCGTGACTTCACATGCCGCAGGGAAGAAATAAGTGGATCGGAAGATGCTGCCAACATGTTGAAGAGGTCCTCATTTTGCCTTACCCTTGATGCTTTGAATGTGTTCTGCAATCTATATTTTTCATAAAATTTGTTAAGAGACTCCTGTGCTTCTTCAGAAAGCTCTCCAATTGGCAAAGACTGGTACTCAATTATATCTTTGCCATGCGACAATATTTTATGGACGGTCGGGGTCAACTTCTTCTGTGGATACATTTCTGCTAAAAGAGATGCAGTTATCGACGCATATTCTCCATATTTTGTAGAATTGACATTTTCTTTGCAGTTTAAAACATCCAAGATCGTCCCCAATCTTTTCACGATTTGATTGTCAATTCCAATGATTCTAGGTACTGCCTCATCATTTTCAAAAAATCTCCTAGAAGTGTTTCCATCGTTTGAGTTACCGTATCCGTGCTTGGGACAGTCTACTTTTAGTCCAACTTGTTTAAAAAAAGCATCCTGTATTTGCTTCTTTCTGATCTTTTCCTTATCCTTTATTGATGTATTTTCATCGAAGTTTTCCTCCTCTTGTGGTAGGGTATATGCCAGTTTTAGCAAGAATTCCATACACCTTATCCTTGCGTGCAATGGTGACATTCCATATTCGTAATTCTCCTCATTTGTAGAATCGTTTAAATTACCAAAGTTCTTCTGACAAATAATAATAAAAAATCGATAAAAAAAATATAAAAATAAAACGAAAAAAGGGGTTTAAATAGGTTTTTGCTAAATTTTTACCTCCAATATAATTCTGTCTATATATATGTATATGATAACTAATTGAAATATGTTATAATTAAGCAGAAAAAGATACTAATCTTAAACTCTTTACAACTAATTATATAAAATTCAGATGTAACATATTATATATGAAATAAATTGAATTGAATTGAAAAAAGTTCTTCTGACTCTTTTTGCAAATCGGGCATGACATTGTTGAGGTTGTTCCTGTCAGTTCGTTTACGACTTTTCCGTCAACCATGGTCAAGTGGAACTCGTAATTGCATTCAATATATTTTCCTTCTCCAATTTGCAGCTTTGTAGGCTTAATCTTGCTTATTTGTTCTTCAATGTCCTTCACCGTAGTCCTTATGAGTTCTGCCGATTCCCTTGTAAACTGAAACATTATTGGTCGGCAATAATGCACTGATGACGGACGTGGATTTTTCCAGTGTAGGGAATCATCCGATTTTAGCCGCAAAGGAACAACAGATGCCATAAACATATTTCCGTCCGATATTGTAGCGTCATCGGAAGATATCATTTGCTTATAAACGCTTTGTCCGGATGATCCATCGCAGCCCCATTTGCTGATCAATGTCAACTTCTCAGGAAAAATTTTCACTTCCGTGAAAAACTTTGGTGTGGTTGACTTTCTAAACAGTTCAAATAATTTTAAACTGTTCAACGCCATGTTTTCAATACTTAAATTGTTTAACGGTTTCAGTAATTGTTGCGCCAACTTTCAGGCGTAGACTAATCCAGGCATTATGCTTATTTTGCAATATATAGGCTTATGCTACCATGCCTAAAAATTTACCTGTTCCCTGCATACATATGGATTTAGGCTGAATAATGCAATTTTGATATTATGCACGTGTCCAAATAAGATTTGTGCCTACCTGTAGGGACCATAAGTCAATATTGTTCCTGACCATTTGTACGCCAAAGTATTGTTTATGTGAGGTACGTACCTGCTAATTTCAATTAGTAGTTTTTTTCAAACTATTAGATCAAACTACTGTCAGTCAAAACATATAAGGGATGGACGCCATACAATTTCTGCAACCATGTCTTTTTAACCTCAGATAAAACCTTTTGAATTATGTAAAGAAATAATCAAAGAACAGGTTTTGCAAATATAGAAAAATATAGTTTTTTTTTATTTTCCGTCAAAGTTGAAAAATAGTGAAAAAACGGATAGTTTTTAAATAGTGATTTACCAGGAGAAACACAAAGCAAACAGTTAATTTTTTTTATCATTATACATTTAATAAATACATCAATCAATACAAACAAAAAATAAGGCGATTCGTTACCTATTTTTCGTGATATTACACCTGAAATCGCAACAAATTGACTAAAAATTGTGTGTTTTTTTGAAAACCGAAAGTCGGTCAACTTTGAACGGTTATATCTTCTAAACTAAAAATATGTGATATTATTAAGAGTGGCATATTTGAAATCGTTGAAAAGTTTCCTATAACATGGGTTTATTCAAAACTCCGTCGGCACTCATGAAAATTTTGATTTTTACAACCTCGCTTGCTCTACGGGCGCCACTGTGCGACGACCGACTATCTTTTTGTTGGTAAAAATGGAGTTTTAACCTCTAATTTCTGCCCATAATGACCACGAATAATTTATAAACTTTCCTTTTTCACTTTACCTTAAATAAGTCTAGTAGAATTGTGGTAGTAGAATTTTACAAATAACCCTTGGCACATATTCATAACTAAAAATAATGTATACTTTAATAGAACTAAAGTCGACTTTACTTAAGAGTTGAGGTCTTTAATATTCAAGTTTAATCATACTTTTGACGTTTAAGTCGACTTTAAATATAAAACTAGCAGATGCTGATTTTAACTCATTTAACAACAGCGTTATCTGTCTTCGCCAAATAAAAAAGTTCGTGCAAAAAGTTAAAAATGTTTATATTACAAGATATTGGCCGGTCTTTTATAACTATAAATAATTTGGAGGAAAACTTTTATGTAAAACACACAAAATACATATAGTCCGCAACACCAAAAATTACTTTGAAAGCAAAAACAAAGTCAAGAATTTTTTGTAATTCTGTTGTTGCTTTCTACAGAAATTCATATTGCGTTTTAAAAATTTTTTCAACGCTACATGATATGCAGAAATTTTTTTTTAATTTTAGATTTTAGCTGTTTTGCTGTATGAGCAAATTTTTATATTTGAGGTGGTAGCCAGGTAAAGTCGGATCTATTGAAGACATACTTTAATTTCGACTATTGTAGCACAATAATTAAAAGTATGTTTTTTATTTTAAAGTTGTTTTTAAAAAGAACCAACTTTAGCGATTGACTGTGATTATGGGCCAATGGATTTGGTCCAAAAGCACCCCGTTGTAAAAGCTTGTAGTGCAAAACTTGACTCACATATTTCATATACATATGTATTTAGAAACCAAATTGGCTTTCAATTAAAACTGCCTGCCAAAAAAAGTGTTGTCTCGAAATTACGATCAGGTCCATACAAAACAATCAAGGATGACAAAATTCAACCCATATATATTTTTTTATAAAAGATTTGTTTAGTAATGAGGCTCAGAAAAATCACAATTTTTTCTTTTCACCAACACAAATTATCTCCCGGACCACAAAAAAAAATAATAAGGTCGTTGAAGTTCAGGTTTTAAAAATATCCGGGGATTTTTAAGCGCCAACCCAGCGGTATTTACCTTAATTTTTATTAAATTTTTTAACTTGATTAACGGCCATATTCATTAAAAGTTCTTATTTTAAGCTAAAAATATGTCATAACTATCAAACGCTTTTTGTCTTAAAAACCTCTTATAAAAATTTATATTCATAAGCGTACATTAACCGCTTTTTAACTATTAACTGTTTGTATCGATTTTTTGTTTAAGTATGGCAACTTTCTTTATGTATTGGTGCCAACTTATTGCTAGTGATACATAAAACTTCTATATATATTTTTTATAATTTTATATCTTAAAAGTTATTCTTATAAAAAAAACTACATAATATTTTTGTTTCTGAGCAAAATTTTGCCGAAATGTATTATAAAAACGTTAGTGTGAAAATTATTTTAAATGTACGATAAGAAAGTATTTGAATAAAAAGTTTGTTTACTTTTTATTAACATCACTATTATTATTATTTGTTTATTTTATTTTTTTTAAATATTTTGAACAACAATCCGCTGTTTTAAACATAAAAAAACTAATTGCAGTAATTAATTAAATAATTACAGAGAATATGCACATTTGCCCCTGAACATATTCGTTTTAATCATATGTATGTATGTATGTAAAAACATTTTATAAAATATTTAACAATATAACTTAAAATTGGTTGTTAAAAAGTAAAGAGAATGTTAAATGAAATCAACATGTCCATATTAATATATAAAACATTTTCCATAATACCATCATATATGTATGTACATATGTATGTATGTATATATATATATATATTAGTATACTAAGAATATTTCATCCACAAAGAAATCAAACGAAACAAACAAACAACAAACACACATACATGTGTATGTACATATTTCACAAAACTAATATCATAAAAGGCAAACGTTTAACAAAATATCATTTTATTTTTGGTTTAAAGAAGGGTATATCCAACAATAAATTTTCTTATTTTATGAATGGTTTATTAAAGGTTTAGTAGACTATATTTCGTTAAAGAATACAACTTATGGCCGTGATCCAGCGATACCTTGATGTTATAAAACCTCGGTGCAAATTGTGCTAAAGGTATAACATTTTTCCAGGTGCGTCACATAAATTTTTCTATTTTTCCATTTAAGGAACGGCAGTCTTTCCATTGTGATGCATAACTCTGCAACATTTTTGAAGTCATCGAGTGCAAACTCTTTTTCGTGTGTAATTTCTCGAAGCACTTATCGAAAATATCCATACCCTTGACATTTTGTTGGTTTTATAACAATGGCTATATACATACGACCTTGGTTAATAAAGGGTTTATGAAACGGATGTTGTATGAAAAGCCGTTTCATAAACCATTTATTAACCTGTTTTATTTTTTATAACTTAGGCCGATAGATTTTAATATATAGAATGGTATTCCGTAAAAAAAACAATAATTTTAAAAAGTGCAATTGTTGCGTTTTTCAATAGACATCCACATTTCAACATGTTGCATTTGCATTTGCTTAGTACACATTCGCAACAACCTACTTATTTCTTAATAATAAAAATACTGACCCCCGTATTCATAAAAAATATTTTAGGCTTATGGCAGGTTTATGAAACGAATTTTCTATGAAAATTTATTTAATAAACCTTTTATTAATCAAAAATTTTTTTATGAATATGGGGGTGAGTAAACGGAGTACGATTAAGTGCTTATAAGGGCAATATACAGTGATTGGTTCACAATCGGATTCATAACCCATTTTCTTCCATAACGTCTTAATAAACTTAGAACGATTAATATTTTTGGCCTAATTTAACAGGCTGTTATTGGACGATGAGCTTAAAACTCGTTCTTTAAAGCAAAAAAAAAACACATTTAAAAATTTGTTTTTGTGGTGCCACGGCAAAAGTTTATAGGTATAAAATCCTTAATTTGCGATTTCCACAATCAATCGCCTGTTTTATAGCAGCCGCACATTCATATAGAATAGTAAAAATTAGCAAAGCCATAGATCGTTTTCCTAAAATTACTTTAATCTGTTATAAAAAATGCTAAAATTTAATGCGGAAAAATTAACAATAATAAAATCAGGAAGAAATAGGTACCAATACATTTTTTTCGTTCTACTAATTTTTAATTTATTTCAATCCAAAAATATCTAAAGATTCTATCTACAACAAACCAAAGAATATATTTTTAAATCTTTTCTTGAACATTTAAGTGCTTTATTTCATTCATACTGTTATGTATGTACTCGTATGTACATATGTATGTATATGTATTTATAACTGTAATAGAATTTATTTATACAATAACTTACCTCAACTTTCATTTTCACTATATTTTACTTAATTTTATCCCTTTATATGACCGAACCGATTACCGTTTAATTTTTATTATTTCACACTAGTACAACACTATTACGCATTATTTGCTTTTAATTAAAAACAAAAACCCTAACAAAATTCCCAACAACAACACACTTGATTTTTTATTTTGCTTTTATTACTAAGAGATTTATTTGCTACTCTTTAATTTACAACACGATATACAAATGCAATAACAAAAACAAACCCATTCACTCACTGCATTAAGAGATTTTAATAAAGAACAAAACGAAGATAACAACAAGACACCGTTAAAACGCAATAACAAAACTTATGAATTTTCATACAAAAACTTTTTTAGTTGTTTTTTTTACTTTTTATTGAAAAAAACACACTATTTAACTTTTTAGTAACACAATTTAATAGATTTTAATTACATTACACTATTAAGATCAATAGCTCATTAATTTTTTTTTAGACCAGAACACTTGAACTTTTTTATATTGCTTTTAAAGACGGACGAAACCATTAAACGACCGATTTTATAAATGATGGCATGAAGACTAATTTAAGATTTATGATTAAGAAAAAAAGAGTTACCAGGTGCAGAGCTGCCGTTTTTGGTAATTTCTAACCCTAAATGGTAATTTTTATTCTCAATGGGGAGATGTAAATATTTTTTTAATTTTGGTAACTTTTATGTATTTCTTGATACAATTGCAATTTATGTATTTTCAAATTGTTAACGTTTTTATTTACATGGAGGGTTTCGCGTATTTCGATTCGAAGGAAATTATCTACGACTTCGAATAATGTGTACTTTGCACTACGATTCTATTATTAACTATTAGTTTCAAATCAACGGAAGTTTTTTATACGAGTACTTTATCGAAAACAAAAATTCCCTTTCAACCAGATACTTTGTTTTAAAGATTTTTGTTAAGAAAAAAATTGCCAAATGTGATTTTTATATTAGAAACAGACATGTTCTGAAATAAAAATCAAAAAAAGTTTTTTTTTTTAAGTGAGCGTGGTTTTCCTGATTTTAAGAGTTTTAATGATAAGTGGCACTTAAGTAGAAAGTGCATACTATTACGCGGAATCGATGGCTGAAAAAGTACTCAAAAGTAAATTAAGTGTTTCTAAAAATTTGAATCTAAGTAAAATGTTCTAAATTTACATTATTTCCAGTAGTTTATTTTAATATATTGATATACACATACATATGTAAGTATTTTAAAGGTTTTTCAAAAATAAATATGTAGATATGTACACCTATAACCTGTTATTTTAGAATTTATTAAATTTTCTGTAAGAAAAAGGCGTGAATATTTTAAACCTGTGAAGTTGCATTTCACAGTCAGAACACTATATTCGGATATGCCGAATCATTGATATACTTCATCAAGAATTATAATGCATAATATTAATTAAGGAAGGATAAAAATGTATCGCAGTTCTCTGAATCAGACACTTGAATAACTATGATAATACAATGGATATGTAAAATTTCTTTTATTTTATAAAATATATACATACTTCAAAACAGTGGTCTCTTTATATATCGTCTCACTCTTGCCCCAATTCTGTTAGACAAACATATCGTCTTGTCAAAAGAGATAAGTACATAGTCGAAGATACGATTCATTTAGACATGTGGTGTTTGTCCATAATTTACATTGTTGTCATGTTATGACTGCCAAGATATTTTGCGACCTTTAAAGAACAAGGTTCTATCTTACATGTAGCTTAGGTGCAAATAGAACGTTGTTGTCCTATAGGTAACGTTTTATTTTTTTACAATTCAAAAAGTTTTCTTCGACTTTTTGATTTAATGTGCGGTTTCCAGGTGACAGGCATTTGATTGTGTATTAAAATTTATATTAAAAGCACTCAAAAAAAAACTGAGTGTGTTTCATGTAAAATTTACTACACAATCAATTGCCTGTCACCTGGAAACAACACATAAATTTATATATTTTAGTTGTTCAGCAATAATTTGTTGATTTCACAAATAAAATAAAAATAAACGTTAAGTACTTAACTATTCGTACATCGCATAAATTGAATATTTGTGTTCTTAAGATTATATAAAAACTTAAAAAATATTAAATGTAGTTTTATTAAACAAAGATTACACTGTGCTAGAAACTGACACTTTTTTTTTAGACAAGTTGGGCACCAGGCGTTTTAACATAATTCGATTACGCTGAATCTAGTGGTGCTAACCGTTTTTTAAGATTAGCTCTGGTTTTCGAGATATACCGTTATTTCGTAAAAGGATGAGGTTGCACAACATATGTTCGAGTAACTCAAAAACGATTTAGTTTATTGAACAAGCTCAAAAAAATGAAAATCCACAATAACATTTTAAGAAAGGTTAAAGGTTTTTCTCATATGCGCATTCTTGTTAGAAAACAAATTTTTTTTTTTTTTTTTTTTAATTATTTTTAAGCAAAATTTTGAAATTTTTATTCTTTAAAAATTCATCAAAAATGGGAAAGTGCAGCTATGGTTCTAATATTTTCCAGACATATAAAAAACGAAGTTGCAAACAAAATAACCAATAAACGATTAAATCTGTTAACAACTTTTGAGTTTATTCACAAAAGACGAAAAATTTTAATTAATTTAAGCATTTCATAAAACGCAATATTTGTATGGGCCCCCTAAGAAGTGGTGAGAAAGTCTGTCTCGAGAAAATATTAAGGACAAAAAACTAATTGAGGTCGGTCATACATAAAATCCCACTAGGGACGACTCCTAGGCAGTTATGGGACTTTTTTTTAATATATTTCTAGTCTGTATTGAACATTATGTATGGGAGTTTCCTTAAGGAATGGAGATAGCTGTAGCTGGTAGGTATGTTAGAAATAAATGATAGAGATGAAAAATAAAGTAGGGTGGGTCATACATTTGATCCATCTAGAGGTATTTAAGAAATTTATTAAACTGAAATTCTTAAATTTGGACCCTGCAGTGCCTAGGATGCCCTTAGATGGGTCAAATATATGACCAAATTGAGTTTGTTCAATAAAAAAATCGTTTTTGAGTTACGCGAACATATGTTGTGCAACCTCCTCCATTTTCGAAATAACGGTGTATCGAAAACCAGAGCTTATCTTAAAAAACGGTTAGCACCACTGGATTCAGCGTACCAAAATTATGTTAAAACGCCAGGTGCCCGGCTTGTCTGTTTTTTCCACTATCACAGTGTTATTATTCCATTTAAAACAAATTAAAAAATTCAATACATATAGAAAAAAAAAAAAATATTGAAATTCATAGGGACAAAAGTATTTGTACATTTTGTATGCACATATAAGACCTTTTTATTTTTCTTAAACCCAGAATTTAGGTGGACCTCCGTTCGCATCAATCATGGCCTGCAGTCTTCTGGGCATTGACCGTTCTAAGTAGATTGGTTGTAGAATCTGGAGTTATTTTCTTCCAGGCTTTCGCCATAGCAATTTTGCATTCATTCTTTTTCCGAGAGTTCCTTTTTTTAACTTAACTTTTTAAAAGATCCCAAAAATGCTCGATAGGGTTCAGATGAGTTGATTGCAGTGTGAATTTTATTGCATTGGTGCATAATAAGGCAACCACTTATTTACTGAAAGTGCTAAATGTTTGCGGTCTTTATCCTGTTAAAATATCCAAAGTTCGCCAAGACCCAAATTACCTTCAAATATTCGCTTATATCTGATGCTGATCCATAACACCACCAACAAACACCTATCGTCCTACTGCACGATGTAAGAATAGTCATTGTCCTTAACTGTATATAATTTTAATTAATCAATAACAAAATGTTCAATTGAAAAAAAATGGAAGATTTTGATCTATTCATCTCAAAAACGCATCAAAGAAATTTTTTTTTAAGGGGTCTTTGGAAACTACCTCTCGTCAAAAACTTTAAAAATATTGCCCTTTTTTGGGTTAGGTGTACTGCAGCCTGCCTGATCAACAATTTCGTTGTTGAAACAAGTCAAAAAAAAAAAAAATTTATATTGAAGTATTCAACAAGGCCAAAAAATTATTTTCGGCTCTTTTGATATTTAAAACCTTCTACAATATTTTTACGGAATCAAATATTTAACGCTATTAACGGCCAATTTAACCAACTCCAGTTAAAACTAACTATCAATTTAACTACCAGTTAACAATATGTTTCTGAAAGTTAATCCTGATAGTTAATTATAACTGAGCTAGTGTTTTTTTTTATAGAAAAAGTTACACATAAAGATTTTGAAGCGTTTGCGGCAGAAAGAAGAAACGCATCAAAATCTTTTTTGTGTAACTTTTTCTATTTTGTCCCTATGAATTTCACTATTTTTAATTAATTTTTTTTCTAGATGTATTGAATTTTTAAATTTGTAAAAAACAGACAATCCGGGGACCTGGCGTTTTAACATAATTCGGGTACGCTGAATCCAGTGGTTTTTTTAGATAAGCTCTGGTTTTCGAGATATACCGTTATTTCGAAAATGGAGTCGGTTGCACAACATATGTTCGCGAAACTCAAAAACGATTTAGTTTGGCATTACAAATATTTATTTAGCTGCAAAATTTTCATTTTCCACTTGGCATTTCATTTAGCATTTTTGGAAAATATTTATGCTATTTTTAGGATTATATATTTTATTTAAGTTTTTATTGATTTTACTAAAAAAAAAATTATAAAAATTTTAATTCATTAATTAGTATTGTGGTTATTTTATTGAACTGTTAATGGTTTTTAATCCAAATTTCGATATTTTAATCAGGCTTAAGTTCATTTAATTTAATTTTCATCAAATTATTTTATGAAGAAAGGAATTTTCGTCATTCATATTCAAACTGTATAAATGTAATACATGTGTTCCTCACTGTAGTCACCTAGGGCCCCTCCTATTTACACTATTTATAAATGATCTTCCTTCTGCAATTAAACACTCAAAAACTTTAATGTATGCAGATGATGAAAAACTATTTATTTCCTTCAACAACTCTGATCAGCAAGTTCTTTTGCAGAATGATATTAATAATTTAACTACCTGGTGTAGCATTAACTTAATGGATCTTAATGTGAAAAAATGTAAATATATGATTTTTACAAGATCAAATCCAATAAATGGTAGCTATATTATGAATAATAAGTTCTAGATTTGGTTGATAATTTTAATGATCTTGGCGTACTTTTGGATACACAATTAGACTTTAAAAGTCACATATTGTTAACAGTTAATAAGGCTACTGGAGTACTTGGGTTCATAAAACGTTGGACTAAGGAGTTTTCCGTTCCATATACAACAAAGCAATTGTTTACTACTTTAGTTAGACCAATTCTTGAATATGGATCTGTTGTTTGGGACCCTCAATATCAAGTACACTCTATCAAAATTGAGTTAGGTCAAAAACAGTTTCTGTTGTTTTGTCTTCGCGGTTTGCGTTGGAACCCTAACATAAGGTTGCCATCATACGAACATCGCCTCGCCCTTATTAAGTTTCCAACATTAAAAAGTCGTAGACATATGTTAAATGTTACTTTTTTGTTAAAATTAATGAACGGTAGTCTTCATTCCGAATTTCTTCTTAGCAAAATAAATTAACATATTCCTCTTCGATCATTTAGAAATTATAACATCCTAAGCATAAAATATTACAGCACAAACTATGCTAATTTTGATCCATTTCGCAGAATCTGTGATGAATTCAATTTATTGTATCCATTTATAGATTTTAATAAAAGTTTGGAATTCGTGAAAAGAGATATTATATTACACTTAAATACAATAACATAAAAAATTTATTATATTTTAATTTTCATATGTAAAAATGTCATTTATATTTGTTTTTTGTTAAATTATTTTTAATTTCTTAATTATGTCTTGTATAAATTGTATATAAATTAGTCTGTAGGGATTATTCCATAGACTTTAATAAATAAATAAATAAAATAAATAAATAAAATTAATTAATATTTATTGATAATTTTTCATTCTTGACTGAGCTGGGAATTGAACCCAGGTTTTCACGGACAGGTTGCCCTGACTAGTTTCAATTGTAACCACACAATCTCTTCAGAGGGGTTTGCCGTTTAGCACTCACCGCCGTTGACGACGGATGACGTCAATAGTCAAACATCAAGCTTTAAACCAAATGGTATTTTACCTTGGTAGATCGAAATTTGCTTTGAATGAATGATTATCTATTTAATTGATTTACATGTTCTTCATAACTTTTGTTTTTCGTATGTTTTTGTCTTTCTTTTTTCTTGTCGACATTTTTCGGTACAAACTGAAGGAAAAATGTAAACATATATTCAATGAACTTAAGCCTGAATAAAATATCGAAATTTGGATTAAAGACCATTAACAGTTCAATAAAATAACCACAATACTAATTATTGTTAACAGCTAAGGCAATTTTAATTTTTTTTTTGTCTAGGAATTATACTACAAACTTTAAAAATATTCGGTCCATACTTTGCAATACTTTATGATGGAAAATATAATAGCGGTTTTCACCCTTTGTGTTAAGTGCACAACTCTGTTATATTTAAAACAATTTTTTACTACAAAGCGTGAGTGTCGTTTTCGTATGACTCGAAAATTAATTAATCTACGAGAGGGAGTTTCGTCAACTGTTTTATTCTGGCAAATTTAACTACATGTAAGTTAAAGCGTAGTAAATAAAAGTTTAATACATTTTGTTGATGCGGTGTTGTTAATGTTAGTACGTTAACAACATTAATAAGATTAACCAGGCTTAAAGGGTACTTTACTACTAAGAGTGAAAACCGCTAATGTTACAATTACCAAATTTTGATATAAATATCATATATACATATAATAAGAATATTTCTTCCACAAAAAAATCAAACAAAACAAACCTTATGTGATTGATATTGTACCCGGTCATATCATATTTTATATGTAGTAGATTTTTTGAGTCTTTAATTGTTGTTTCAATATAAATTCTCAAGCGAAAATTTTAATTTTATTTTGAAAAACAGCGAGTTAACACATACACACATACATGCAAGTAAATTTAAATGCTAGTGTTTTAGTTTTTTTTTATTATGGGAATTTTAGGTTTTATTTATATACTTTTGCCTCTAGTTGCCAAATTTTTCACCCGATTTTCTTAAGTAAAACCTTTCTGAAGGGCTTGTAAAATTATCTTGTTAACTGCTTTATTAGTCGTTTGCTAAAAAACGATACCATTTTGCCATTATTTGAAATTTTTAGAGATTGGCATGTTCACAAGGAATACAAAAACAACCGTTTTAAACAAAATTGTAGAACATTTTTAATTAATATTTTGCGTTTTTGTTAAATTAGCGATTTTCTTAAACAACAGAAAAATAACGGTATATTTTCGGATAGGCCAAATATGAAAAAGTCGTAGAACAAAAAAGTTCTTTCTCGCGAAAAGTCGATTTTGATATATTGCAAAATACGGTTAATATTTTTTTTATAAAAATTATTTAAGTATACAATTTTTAGCTTGCAATCTCTAGTTAATACCCAATGGCGTATTGATAAACACTACGTATGAGATACTAGATTTATTTAAAAGATATTTGTAACATGGATAAATTTTCCATATCTAATTTCATGCCCTGAAACGTAATGCCAGCTAGTGGCAGTTATTCGTTATTTATTTTTTTTTTTATTCTTTATTGTTATTGTTGTTATTACCTAGTGTTATTATACATTTTTGCTATATTTATTATACATATTTTGGCGTTACATTTCAAGGATAATATTGTCTTTTGATTGTTTTTCATATTTTTGTATATTGGATTACATAAAAAGAGGAAAAACCAGCATAAACAACAAAATTCAAAAAAAAAAAACTGTGTGTGAATTCAGTGTGTCTGTTATTGGATATATTTTTTTTTATCCACCCCCACCACGATGGTGATGAAGGGCATACCTAGTTGGTCAATCTGTGTGTAACACCAAAAAATATACTCTTATCTAACTTATTCAACAATACTGTATTAACTCAAAATTTAAAAATTTTCAGTAGAAGGAAACCTATTTTTAATTTTACATTAAAGGCATATGAAAAAGGATCTTTAAGCCAACCGTTACATTACCAAAAAGTACACAAAATAGCCATATATTTTTACAGCGGTTTGATACGAATATTAAGTATCGTTTTTTTACAAAAAGTGAAAAAATAAAAATTTTGAGTTAATACACTATTGTTGAACAAGTGCGATATGCATAAGACCCATATTCCGCTTTCTTGAGTAGTTCTTAGCCATGTTCATCTGTTGTCGGTTGAAAATACAAAAAGTTACAAGCGATCTTGTAAAAAAATTTAATTATAATGTACAATTTTGTACAGTGCTTCTTAGGAAGAGGGTTATATACGGTGTTGCCATAATTCTTTGATGTGGATATGCCAAAACTTAAAAAAGCAGCTTAAATCTGCTGAATAGTTAAGCGAAGAAAATATGCTAAAATTCGGCGAAGATTAAAACCTAAAATTTTTAAGATATTTGCTAAAAATATACTAAACCTTAAAAAAAATAAATTATACTAAAAATCTGCTTCATTTTTATAAAATAATATTCTAAAATTATGCTAAATAAAAAACAATTTCAATATATATATTTTAAAACATCTTTTATATATTAAAAAATCATCCTTTAAAATTTTGCTTTTCTAAAAAGTAAAAATATGCTAAAGAGAGTGTTTTTTAAAGGATATAAAAGTAAAAATCACAAAAAAAAATATATTTTTTATTTAAACAAAAATAATTAATAAATACCAAGAGAAAAAAAGTTAATCGAGTGGGATTCGAACCTGCCAAGACCCAGAAGTTTTCTTGTAACATAACAGCTAGACCACTGGTACGCACGAGAAATTAACGTTAATATAAGTAAATAGGTAGGGGGTGAGAAAATTTTTTTTATATATTAACAAATATCTTTGTGTGAGTATGTTGTTTGAAAATGAAAGGTGAATAGGCGAAAAAGGGAAACACACCACCACCACTATTTAAAAAAAAAACACAAACTTTTTCACATGTTTGCAGGGTTACCGTTCGCAATTATTAAAAAAGCAAATTAAAGTCGCAAGCTCATTTTAATGATTTTTACTTATCAATAATACAATATTAAACATACCAAAGAAAAATAACTAAGCTAATTTTAAAAAAACTAGATCGTCATTACTGTTAAAATAGTGTTTCCCGCCCATTTTTTTTAGAGAGTTGGTGTACTGATAACTAACATTTATTGAGAACCAAATTTGAAAGCCCTAGCTCTTGCCGTTCTTCAGATAAACAGAAAAAAAATAATTTAAAAAACAACAACAACATGGGATTTATATAAGAGGTTGCCGTGGTTTTTTGCTCATATCTCAGCCATTTATGGACCGATCTTATTTCAATAGCAAACAAATCCGGACTATATGCGACATAAATATATAAACAACTGGTCCCCACTATATCTGGGGTCTTTGGAAATCCCATTTCAACGGACGGACAGATGGACAACCGGATTTTAACTTCCCTTTGAACTTTATAGGGTCTAAGATCAATATTGTAGAAATAACAAACGGAATGACAAAGTTATATATACCCTTTTACCTTCGGTGAATGGTATAAAAAGGTAATGTCAAAGTTCTAGCAGAAAATGTCTCAAAAATGAGTTGTCAATTAACGCAATATAAAAGAAAAAAAAAACGACAATATTTCAAACATATAAAATATGTATTTAAATCAATTTGTAGGTGATATTTACACTGTATGATTGTTTGCTGAAACTAAATTAAAAACAATAAAGTTTATTTTTATTTTAACGAAATTAAAATAAGTTTATTAACTGATTCCTTGACTGATTCAAAAAGACCATAAGCATGTTTACAATCGTGAATTGGAAATTGTTGTCTCTATTTGGCGAAACCAAGATACGATTATTAAATTATTTATTACACGAAATGTAATATATGTAGGTTACAACAGCGGTTTTGTATATCAGCTATAAATTGGTAATTGATCAGAAACGCGAGTCATAAAAGACTTTCAGAGGAGTCGCGGGTGGGGTACCATTTTCTCACGCGACACACAGGAGTCAAAAACGCGCAAAAAGGTCAAAAACGACTTGAATATGATCAATAATTTAAAAAAATGTTGACTGGGACATATGTATGTATGTATGTTTTTTTAATGGACGTAGTGATAGCGCGCTTAAAAATGTTGACTGGGACATATGTAATGCATATGTAAGTCCGTATGTACGTACATATGTATGCATGTATGTATGAGTTGTGTAAAAACATGAATTCGTTTACATCTGTTCACATACAAATTATATTATTTATACTATATTCACATGCATATATGTATATTGTACAACCAAAGCGTGTGTCATGGCTGTTGTAATTTTTCCTGTATTGACATTTAATCGTCAATTTTTGATCGACCTTCAATAGAATCATGTAGTTTTATTATTGTTTTTTTTTTATATAAACAATACAATACAGAGTTGTGTATCTTGTAAATTTGTCGAAATTGCTGTAGGCATTCCGGAAGTATAATTTTTTTTTATATTATTGTGAAAATTGTTGATATTTGATATAAATTTTAATATTATATATTCTTACCAAGGCGAATTCATCTAAACAGTTGTAGACAATCTGAAACAAGTACAACAATAATAAAACAACAATCTATTTTTATGGTTTTATGGCATAAATATTAGCTATGTAATTTTTAAAATTACAGTAAGCAAACTTTAAAATTAATTATATTAATTAATTGGATGTTATCAAGACAAATTCATTTTTATAAAAAATAATACTCGTATACGAGTTAAGGCGTTAATACTAAGGCGATTTTATGAAAAAGTTCACATACATTTTTCTTCTAAAATTTCATCTTAACACACTTACACAAGAAAAAATGTACTTTGGATTTCAAGAAGAATTCTTGACAAAAAGTACGGAAAAAACAGAAGTTAGGAAGAACATGTAAATTAATTCAAATAGATAATCATTCATTCAAAAGCAAATTTCGATCTACCAAAGTGAAATACCATTTGGTTTAAGGATTGATGTTTGACTATTGACGTCATCCGGCTGCAATAGCAGAGTGAGTAAAACGGCAAACCCCACCGACGAGATTGTGTGGTTACAATCGAAACTAGTTTGGGCAACCTGTCCGTGAAAGCCTGGGTTCAAATCTCAGCGCAGTCAAGAATGAAAAATTATCAATAAAATTTTAGTTAATTTCATGTTGTAAAATTCCTGTCTTCATTAAAATAATTTAATGAAAATTAAATTCAATGAACTTAAGCCTAATTAAAAATATCTAAATTTGGATTAAAAACCATTAACAGTTCAATAAAATAACCACAATACTAATAATTCAATAAATGGTTTAAAAGCTATTTCAATTTAATTAATGTGATAATTGAATCAATAATTTATTTAGTTGAAAGAAAATTAAAAATACAATTCTGATTTAATTAACATTTTATTTGTTTTGAAATAAATTTTTAATTAAAATGTTAATTAAATATCAAAAGATCATAATTGATTTTTTTCGTTTAAAAAAAATTCTTAAAACTTGTAGAATTGTTGATGGGAATTGTCAAGACCTGAGCTATATTTAATAAATCAATTAACTAACACATTGCTCGAAACAGCAAAGTTTTTCGATTATTTTTTAAAAACTTCATAATTTTTAAATGTTTACAAATTTTAGAATCAAAGAATCCCTAAATATTTATTATATTTGGTCATTCATTGGACAAAAAAAATTTACCGAATTTTTTTTCATGAAAAATACCATTTTTGGACCCTGTTTGACGGGGTTTAGCACACGGGAGATAATCGCTAGAGCCAAAATATTTTGAGAATCTTCATTGAACATGTTAAATTTAATTTTCAGGGGGGTACAACTTTGACTTTTATTTTGCCCATATAAGGTGAGTCGGTCTAAAATATAAAATAAATATAAAATATATTACATTTTAATTTATGCAAATGTAAATAAATGAGTACATAAATGAATGTAAAATATTTTTTTTTTTTTTTTTTTTTGTTCAACATTAAATTCAATTGTTTTCGTTCATCTTTTTCTTTCAAAGACGCCGTTTATTTTATTGCTTGTTAATAACAAATTTAGAAAATAATAAAAGATATACAAAAAACAAATCAAAGAAATCCTTAGATCTAGTCAACATTTCATTTTTCTTTTTTTCTTTGTCAAATTCCATTAAATAAAATGGTTAAAATACGTCAAAAACACACACAAACGAACAATATTATTCGTTATTGAAATATTTCATGATTTTGTTTCTGTATTTTATTTGCTCCTTCTTGAATGTAATTCAAACATTTTTTTTTTTTTTAAATTAACATAATATTATTTTAAATATAAAATACCCACTAAGTAATTTTTGCCGACATATCGCATTGGTTCCTCCTGAAGTTAATAATCCTGAGTTTAAATATCCCGAATAATTATACAGTTCTGGTTTTAAAAAGCGCACGATAGATAACATGGTACGGCCTTCGGCCGGGCGCAAGGATCCTATATTGCATAACGAGCACTGGTTTCGCAAACTAAAGTTTCTCTGCACAGGTCGTCATCGGTCGGGTAAAAGGGTTTTCTCCTCTATGGTATAACAAGCACCGGCTTCGAGAAATACTTTAGTTAGGTATCTCTAAGATTTCGGGATTTTGATACTATCCCTAGAAATTTTTATATAAAATTTTATAAAATTTATATAATATTATAATATAATTTTTCGTTTCACTTAAAATGCAAAAACACTCCAATGAAATATGAAAAAAACCCCAAAAAAAAAAAAAAAAAAAAAAAAAACAATGCCCCTAAATATTCTTTTTGGGATCGGTAAAATTTCCTGGGGTCATTTTACACACCGTCAAATATTATGATAAGTAAGCCAGTCTATCAGTGCGAGGGTTGCGGGTTTCATTTCCGCTTGGTATTTTGGTCTGTTCAACTAGAACGGGCTAATAGTTTACGTTACCATTGCTAGCATTAATTAAGTTTAAATATAGTTTGTAATTGTGTTTGTAGCATTTAATAAAAAAAAACATAAGTTATATAATTTCAATTATCTATAATCAAAAAGACACCTTTATCCAAAGGGATTTCTTGTTTCGCTATACAATTTATCAGAATCGTCGTTAGATAATCGAAAAAAAAAATCATGATCGAAAATATCTTTCTCTTCTTTTCCTAAATTTTTTCATTTGTCTTATTATTTGCTTATTTTCTACTTTCATTTTGATTATTAAGGTTACAACCAGAAAAGTCTAACACAGCGCTTACAGTTGACTGTTCTGGCAAGACAGTAAGAAAATACATATAAGTTGCCAAAAACACTACTCACTGTCGTCGTCACGTAGGCGTCCAGACAGTAATTCGCATTTTATAAAAAAATGTCAACCGTGAATATTGCAGTGTAAGTTCCAGCTAAACGTGTTCTATATGAACTAAATTAAAAAATAGCATAAAACAACTACATACATATATTGTGTGATCATAGATAACACTTAACTAAAACATACAAAATCAAAGCAGAATATATTTATTTATTTTTTTCTTTCTTTTTGATTTTTTTTCTTTTGTGAACAAAACTTCAGATTACTGTCAGCAAATGTCAAATCACTGTCCAAGTTTTCTATCTGCAGGATTTGCTAGACAGTAGCTAATAATGGAGTAACCAATTATTTGACTTTTGCTTTTGTTCGAGTAAGGAATTAATCGATTTTTAAATTTTAATTTTGCTCGATTTATCGAATAAGAGTTTTAATATGTTCGAATAATATGTTCGAATAACTGTCTAGCAGGATTTGCTAGACAGTAGCTAATACTAGAGTAACCAATTATTTGACTTTTGCTTTTGTTCGAGTAAGGAATTAATCGATTTTTAAATTTTAATTTTGCTCGATTAATCGAATAAGAGTTTTAATATGTTCGAATAACTAGAATAATTTAAATAATTTTATCCAATGGGAAAATTTTTCATGTCTATTTGAGTTGATGCTTTTATTATATTATTAAACAGAAAAAAACAATAAAATAAAAATATAGTTTAACAATAAACAATAAAATAACAATTCATTTATACCACGTGTACAGTTCTAAAGCTTGTAAATAAAATAAATAATTAAAAAATCAAAAACTCTGCTGCAAAACATACAGTTTTTAAGGAACTAAAATAAAAAATAAACTATAAACAAAATAAACAGTACTTCGGTTGAAAATGATCTGAAAACCAAAGTTTAATACATTCATTTGGTTCTGCAGCAATCGGGGTCCATTAATTTTATTGATAATTTGCAATTATGCCCCGTCTACTAAATTTAGTACGGGAATTCAACATAGGCTTTCACCTCATATTTTTATAAAGTATTTTTTAATTATTTATTTTAATTTAGATTTATTTTTTCGCAGGTCCAATTTGCACTAAACAAATTTATTATTTGCAATTTAATTTAACTAATTTATTGTTCCTGAAAATCAAGTTAAATGGAAATCAATGCAGATTCTCAGCTAATTTTTTTAAATAACCGTATTTTCCCTGATTTTAAGAGAAGTTCTGGTTAAGATAAGACCTCAAAACATGAAGTATACAAAAGAAACTTTTATATAAACATTTTTAAAATGTACTATTTATGTCAAAACTGTAAATATGGCTATATTTTATATTTTATTATTGTTACATACTTCTGCTGTAAATTTATTGAAGGTTTTTGTGTAAATTTTCCTTCCCCGTGTTTCTATGTTTTATTTAAGTATGCTTGCTCCTTTGGTTCATATTGTAATATATTATAGATATAAGGTATTTCAGCCATCTCTCTTAAATTTAAGTATTCTTTGTATAATAGTGCATTGCAAACAATAAATATAGAAATATAATATATATATATAAACTTTTTAAACGGGATCGCTTTCAAAGTTTGTTCGATTTTAATTTCACTCATATGTATTCGATTTACCGAACATGGCTGATAACTTTATTTTTCTTTATTTCAAAGTTCTACTCTAAAGGATTGCGTAATATGTTTTTTTTACGAATTTCTATTTTGCGCCAACAATCCGTGATTTTGTTTTTAACTGCCTATCTAAGGACACTTCGGTTTTTAAGACGAATGTAGCGATACCTAAGATGTCAAAATTCATTCAGCCGTTTGGATGGTAACAGGTAATAAAGAACTTGAAGTCTGGTAAAAACTGGTAGCCCATAATCTGACAGTGGATAGTTTACACAATTTTAAATGCTGATGAATTTTTAAAAATTAACGTCAAATTCAATATCCAAAGAGCTATTTTAGTACAAAAATTCTTATTTATGGAATTGGTAGATTAGCGTTTATTACATGATTTGTCTTATACACCCCACATCTAAGAAGGGACTAAAATACGTTCAGAACTGCGTGTAACACAATAGATACAGAATATAACAACATGTTATAAAGTTGTTAGGTATTTTATAAGTTAGAAATCCAAAAACAAAATAATTTTCTATTTTAAAAGTAGAATTTTCTAAGAAATTAATTTTAATCGATTAATTGACATAAATTGTTCGACTTATTCATTATTTGAAATAATGGCGAAAAATTTCTTCGACTAATCGCACAACGATTAATTGAGTGGATACTTTAGCTAATACAGTTGGAAAAGTGTGCTTAAAATAAGTGAAAAAGTTTGCATGTATTGCAACTGTCTTGCCAGTAATGGCAAATGTAAACGCCGTGTTAGAAACATTGATTTGACATTTAGATGAAACGTCAATGTTTTATCGGATATTTAATTTGAATTTAGCCGAATATATTCGACTAGCCGTAAAAAGTGCGACAATATTCTGAAGTATCGAATATTCGTTTAGAATTTCGCTAGGAACTTTCTTTAATAGCCGTACGGTCGTTCTGTTAGACAAATCTCAAAAACTTGGTTAATTTCCCTCTGAAATTCTTAGTATTTGTGAGTCCCAATACCAACTCTTGGTACGTTTTCGGCCAGACATCAGATGCGAAGACATCAGCCAGACATTGTACAGATTTTTGGTACAAGCTCCAACTGAAATTGGTCGAGAATGTTGACGGGGATACACTCATACCTAGAGGATATGGACATGAATGAGTGTTAGAGGATTTATTTTATTGAAAAGTTTGTAATTTTATCATTTTTTATTTTTTGGGAATTATTTGGCTGAAGAAGACTTTAAGTGTTATTTGTATAGTTTTTTTGTCTTGTTTTTGCATTGCGTTGCTGTTGTTCTCGTTTAAGTAAATATTTCTATTTACAAAATAAACACCATCATTGTAAAGTTTTCAAATATTTTACATGCCGTGTCATTTTTTTATATTCCTTTGGTCTCATTTGTAGTCCTTTTATGTAAATTAAGCTTTTTTCTCTAAGGAAAATTGAGCCGTCATTATTGTGTTGTGCTAAATACTCATAAGTAATGGTAAGATTTTGTTTGTTTGTAACTACATTGTTTGGGAAGGTATTGTTAGCTTCTCACGAAGTAGAAGTTAAAATTTTTTAAATTAAAAAAATTTGCTATTTGATTCAAAATCATATTTAAGAAAAAAAAAAATATGGTACATATACGAGTGTTTGGCTTCCAAAAGCAAATAACTATATTTACGAACAACTGAGCAAACCAACTACTATCTAACTTTATTTATTGGGTCTCATGCATAAAAACGAGTAAAAGGGCTGAGTTGAGGCAGGTGAGCAATTGCTCGCAAGTCGAGTTCGATCAAACAGCAACAGCTTTTGCTCAATTTCGTATGCATAAAATAGAAATATGTCAATAAAATAGAATATGTCAACGCTTGTAAAAAGTTCTACAAATATACTCATCGCTTTGATTTGTGGGTTTTTTAAGTTTTATATGAGTACAATCAATCACTCCAATTGCTAATGGAAAGCAATAATTTGCTTGCCATTTCATTTGAGCATCTTTTATTTCATCTGCATCTTTCGGGAATTTTATCCACTCGCTTGATTTGGCAGATATAAGTTTCGCAACTTCCGCAATAGTTCGCGACACAGTTGATTGATGGACTCCAATATCTGTGGCTATACCATTTTGGAATCCAGGATCTGCACAAAATCTTAAATGCAGTCGAATTTTATCAATGTTGCTGAGGGCACTACCACGTGTTTCTTCTGACTACAAAAAAACAATTAGCCAACCAGCAGATGCTACTATCATCAAACCGATGTATTTATCATTTTATTATTAATTATATAAAAAAAAATTAATAATTAAGAATACAAACCTGTACAATTTTTTATTCTCACGTGCTAAATTTGTTTTACGCTGTTGATAACATTTTGTATTTCTATGTGGCCATGATTCCTTTTCAGTGTACGCGAATCAACTATAAGGCAGGCTCAACAAAATTTGAGCAAGAGCTCACAAAAGAAAGCAAAAGCTTGTTTTTATGCATATGAAAATGAGCACAAGCTAATCTAACTTAGTTCAAACTGAGCAAGACTAGATCAAACGTGAGCAGTGTAAAGCAAATATATCAATTTTTATTATGTATAAAAAATCGAATCCGAGCTCAAGCTCACGTTTTATGCATGATACCCAATGTTTTCAATAACAGTGAGCGGTTTTGAAGCAAAAATGCAATGCAAGATGCAAACTAGGTAACAGCTGATATACAGAATTATTGGTAGTGAAAATTTACAAAAAGGTGTTTGGTTATTTTGTAAAATTGCTTTAAAATGCCACGAAGCAGTGCAAAGGAAAATATTGTAGAAGTATTAGTTGATTTTATGGACGATTCTAAATTATTGTTTACTAATGTCAACTGTTCGAGTATCAGGAATACAAACGCAATACACGTAGCAAAAAAAAAAGCTATACAGTTTTGGTACAATTCTGTGTATTTTGTTGTTGGATTGCAAAGCAAATCTACAATATATTTGCATCAAAAACTGAACTCCGCTTTTGTAACTATAATTAAGCAAGTTTTTATGTTAGCACTGTGTATGCATATAAGCGATTATATATCGTTTCAAACCACCAAAGGACGTGCAAAAATTGCAATGAAATTAAACGATAAATACTAGACCTATTAACAATCTTGTGCATTTGAGATTGCAAATTTATGTAATTGTAAATACTTTCTATAAATTTTGAATGACTTCTCTGGTTTAGTTTACAATGCTTGCTGAAAAACATGAAATTCCCAGCTGATTAATAAGTATAATTATTTTATACTGAAGTTTTGGCCTTAAATAAAACACAAGTCTAATTAAAGCTTTAAAGAACAATCAGTTGACCATTTAATAGACGAAGCTGCTAAAGAGATTATATCAACCGATTGCAAGCCGATTGTATTGGTTCACTGCGTGTCAGCTGTCGTTTTGCAATTCAGTGTTGCATACGTCGAGAAAATATAAATTATTGGTTTCAAGTGCTGCATATTAACAAAAGCAAGTGCATTGCTGAATATTTTGTTAGTGTAGAGTAAAAAATACACTTTACGAACGTTACGATGAAAGAGTAGTTGCATAAAATTTTAATAGGGCTGCTGTATATTATTAATTGTTATGCCAACACCACCGTAGCTGGAGGCTATTATGCGTTAGTGCGCATGTGTGTAACACATAAACATATTTGTCCTAAATAGACCCACCTTTTAGTACACCGATCGACTTATAATCACTTTTTAAATCGATCTAACGGTGTCCGTCCGGCTGGCTGGCTGACGGTCTTTATCCAAAACAGGGTATAATTTTAATTGTGTATCTGTAAATAGTGTGGTGTAAGATATCATGTAGACGGAGGTTCTTCATCGACTATACAAACTGATTTTTTTTTATTTATACAAATATTTGGGACAACGATAAAATGGTCATAGGTAGTCAGAATATGATTTAAATGACCATCCAAATAATAAAGTCTATCACAATGTAGTCGCAGTAATTAATAAACGACTAATAAAACTTCCTCTTACAAGAACTGTATTTATTTTCTGGATAAAGTGGGTGTCTTTTCCACTGTGTATCGTAGTGCTGTTAAAACTCGTCTTCAGTATTTATTTTTACTTTTTTCGGTTGAAATATTCCTGCAGTGAATTTTTGCTATAATTGTAAACTAACCGAAGGGATTCGTATAATGATTTCACCGACAGTGTAAAATTGTTCTTCTATCATAATATAGTCAAACTACTCCTACACTGGCTTTAAATTTGTTAAACAAAATTTCCGATATATTTTTTTTCTAGGTGTGTAGAAGTTTTGGTAATTTTTAAAGTTCGAATTTTTGTAATACAATGAATGATTTATAACATGATTGTGGCGATTGTTTACAAATTGATTTTAAGTAACTATAAAATGATTAAATAATATTCACCGTTGTTCCAACTGTGTTAGGTAGTGCTTTAAAAATTCTCCGTTAATGTTTAAAATATTTTTTGTTCTCCCTTCTGAATTGCTCTTGAATTATTTGCAAATGTACGTTTATTATAATAAATTAATTTAAGAATAAATAAAATAATTGTTTTCGGTTTTCTTTTTGTCTTGAAATTGTTTATTCCACATTTTTTTTTTTATTTATATTTATTCTTAGATGTAGACATTTTTTCATTAAAAAAATAAGTTGCATAAGTTAGTTACTTTTGCCTGCAAATTAGAATTTGTTATTATTTCTAGTATTTTGCATATTAATTTAAAGACCTTATGTTTCTAATAGGGATGTGCGATAAATCGGCTAAACAAAATGTTGTTTATTCGGAATTTTGATTAATTAATTAATCACCTTTTCCGATATAAAAAAATTTGACGGCATCCGGCTTCAATGGCGGTGTGAGTAAAACGGCAAACCCCTCCGAAGAGATTGTGTGGTTACAATCGAAACTAGTCAGGGCAACCTGTCCATGAAAGCCTGGATTCAAATCTCAGCGCAGTCAAGAATGAAAAATTATCAATAAAATTTTAATTAATTTCAAGTTGAAAAATTCCTGTCTTCATAAAAATAATTTAATGAAAATTGAATTCAATGAACTTAAGCCCAATTAAAAATATCTAAATTTGGATTAAAAACCATTAACGGTTCAATAAAATAACCTCAATACTAATTATTATAAAAACATTTTGCAAAAGCAATGTGCTGGCAAAAATTATTAATTATGTGTTTGTGTCATAAAATTAAACAAAAATTTATATATTGTGAAAAATTTTAAATAGAAAAATTTCCAATTTTGTTTTGTTTTTGTTGTATATGTGTATATGTATATGTGTGAGGGGTGAACTAAAAAATTGAGAACGCCCTCTCCAGTTGGCATACTAGTTGTATACTATGAATTGAATAACTTTGATTTTGATTAATCAAATTTGAATAATTTTATTAAAAACATTTTAACCCTAGGATTCTCGGTAACTTTTTAGCACTTAGTTTTTCTCTTGGTCTGGCCAGACTACAATTAGAACAGTGATAAGCCCCAATGAAATAAAAAGTAAATAAATATATTTCTTATTGAACGTGTACTTATTATTTAAGATAACACGAATTTTATTAAAATATTTCATTATTTTATTTCACATATAAGTCATCGAAAATGTAGTCTTTAATTTCGCACATTTCTTTTTCGCATCTAAAACTGCTAAAACGAGTATTGCGTTTGCTTTTTGTAGTTAAATTGAACTAATAATGGGCCGCATCTTTCTGATTTGATTCAAATTCTAATCATTCGATTTAGAACATATCATTCATGGTTCTGTTTTTTTTTTTTTTTTTTTTGATATTTTGTCTTCTTTGAAAGATATTGCAAGCAAATTGGTCTGGCTAGACCAACAGGGTAATTTCTATGGCATTCATTCGGTTAAGCGTTAATCAGTTAATCGATTAATTACAACCCGATTAACATATCGGTTAATTCAAAATTGGATATTTTCGATTAACGATTTATCCGGTTAATTGAAGTCGATTAACTGATGTAACGAAATTATTATTTTTTTTGTAGCATTATAACATATTTTTTTGAGTTTTTAATTATTTGTTTCGTCTCATATACAAAAGGTATGTCGTCGGCTGATAATTTAATTGTCGTATGTGGATTCCGATAGTTTCGAGTAAATTGAGTTTGAACACATTTAATTTAAAAATTGCTTCAGCAAATACCACATACGACAAACTCAACACTTTATATCTCGAAAACCGTATGAGGCATCGAAAAACTGATTACGCCAAATGAATGATCAGGTCGGAAAACCTAAGGAATCGATCTTAACTCAAAACCGCAAAAAATCCACATACGACATTTAAATTATCAACCGACGATGTGTTTAGAACATATTTTTTCATACAAACAAATTAGTTATGTTTATTTCAAATAACCCAGCGAGAATTTGGGTGATAAATTTTTGTAAAAACAACCTAAATGAGCCTTTTCAGATTACTTTTGAGATTAAAAACTGATGTATCACTTGAGTAATTGAAAATGGATTCATTCATATGTTCAAATAATGATTTCTAAATGTTTTGAATCGCTGTGGTAGACCGATTGAAAAAGGATTCACATTTGATTTATTCATATAAACAAAAAGGAATCAGCAAATTATATCACAAATGATTCTTTGAGGTGATTCATCGGTAGGGTATCATTTTCTCATAACGAGAGTATCATTTATGATCGAAAAATGAGCTCATATACGGTTATTGTGCTCTCGAAGCTAATTCCCAAAAGATTCGATTATGATACAAAGTGCTGGATGGGAAGTTTTTGTTGTCATTAGCTTTTTGTTTCACGTACTTTCTATATGTATCTGCTTAGTTATACAATATGTTTCTTCTCATATAATATCAATGTTTTAACAGAATTAAAAATTAAAAAGAAATTACTATAATGTCATAATGGAAGATTTTATATGCTTAGAGAAATCCATTAAAAGGACTGTGAAATTAGACATTTCGTATTAGGGCTTGCTTTCGATTTCTCCAACCTCTGCGATAAATGAAAGAAATTTTTCAAAGTCAAGTTTTATCAAAACTACAGAAAAGAATTGCTGAAATCCTAAACATTTTTCTAAAAGATTATTTTTTAGGGTCTCCTTTAACCACTACATAATATTTATGTATTAATTAAACAATATGTTTACATATTTATGAATTATTTTTTTTTTTTTGTCTTCTTGAACTAAAAGAATTGTTATATTTGCTATGTTATTTTTTTTAAACTCAAAATAATATATAATTTATGCATTTTTATTTATTGAAATTACTTAATTTATAAAAAAAACTTTATTTTAACCGATCAATTACAGAATTTACCGATTATTAAGCGATTAAACCAAGACCTCGGTTAATTAATCGAGCGATTAACCGATTAAAGCAAAAGCCCGATGAAATGAATACCCTAGTAATTTCATAGACTTTTACATACAAATGGAATTAGACCCCACTAATTTTCTTCAATCGAATACAAATCCGGAAATATGGCCCCAAAATGAAAATTGACCCCAAATTTGGGGCTATTTTTCATAATGCAATATGACGCAATTTTTTTAATGAAAAATAACCCCAAAAAAATGAAAAGTAGCCCTAAAAAGAAAATGAAATATGATGCAAAATTTGGGGCAATTCTTTATTATGAAAAATCACCTCAAAATTTTTAATGAATTCTAACCCCAAAAAAAGTTAAGGTTAAAAAACAAAAAGATAGTTATAATAGAAATTTGGGTTGGGTTTATATGCCCGCAACTTAAAATCCCATATTTAAAATCCCGAATTTCAAAGTCCCAAGTTTAAATATCCAGAATTTCAAAGTCCCAAGTTAAAAAATCCAGAACTTCAAAATCCTGATTTTTAATTACCTGAATAATTATACAGTTTGGGCTTTACAAATCGCACGATAGATAACATGGTTGGGCCTTCGTCTTAGGATTTTCTCCTTTATGTCATAACAGAGCCGCCTTCCACCGGGCGGAATAATTTTCTCTGTTTCGCTGACTAAAGCTTCTCTACATAGCCGACCTTTGGACGGTCGCAAGTATTTCCTCCTCTATGGTATAACTAACACCTGCTTTGCTGACTGAAGCTTCCCTAAATAGCAGGCCTTCGGCCGGGCGAATATTTTAATGTCATGCCTGGTCCCCCTCGCAAAGAAGTCATAATACAAATCGAGTAAAATATTAAGTTTTTAATTTCATATGCATTTGGTTGTAATTTTCATTGATTTCTCTTAATGTTTACTTGCATTTTATTCTCAACTTTATAAACCGCAAACCAAAGAACGTAAAACTTGCATTTGACTTGAAATTTTCTGGTGCAAGACCAAATGACAACTTAAAGTTAATTTAGCAAAAATAATTTCAATAAATTCACCACAACAGTGTGACATTGAGTACTCTCTAATGCTCTTTGTTTTGTCTGTCTTTTGGTTGTGGATTAGAGCAGTCATTTGGAACAATTAGAAAATTGTTGAGTTTTTAATTTTGCATTGAATGACGTAGGCGTGGATTGCATAGAAAATAGAGAAAATAACAATGACATTAACAATGACCAACATTTAGCAAAAAACAAAAAAAAGTCAACAATTTTACAAAAGTAGATAAACTTATGAGGCGCTTTACTTCTTTAAACATCACAATTACTTTAAATATTGAGACCACTTGAAATATTCATGTAGAAATACTTTAGATAAATCGTCAGAAATTAAACTAAGAGAAGAACAAGTAAAGCCCTTATGACACTACATTTTTTATTCATTGAATTGATATAGAATTGATGGAAAGAAACAGTAAATGTTGGAAAGAGCAAACTATAAAAAATGTAAACAGAAATTTTTTTTTAGTTTTTCTTTTGTTTTGATTTTATTCATTTTATTAAATGTTGTCAACTTTTCGTTTATAGGAAACATAAAAACAAAACAAACAAAAAGCGGTTAATCGCTGAATTTCCACATTAACCGCTGATTCAGCAACACTTTTAATATTTCAAGCTTGAATTGTCAATTTTAAGTTGAACAATTGTACATTGTTTTTGACATAACTTCATTTTTTATCGATAACTTTAGTAAAATTTTTGACAGTTTGCTATTTATCTTAATACAGCTGAACTCTTTGCACTTGGTAAATTTTTCTATTACATTATATTTGCACTGTTCACCAAAACTAGAACAATGCATTAAAAATGTAGTGTCATAAGGCCTTAAGAGGGATATATTCGGATGTGCCAAGTCTTTAATACCCTCCACCAAGAGTTCGAATATTTCGGTAGTGGTCTTTATTATATGGTATCTAAAAATTATAAGCCAATTTTTATTAAAACTGATTGAGAATATTATAATTTGTTATCTTATTTAAATGAAATATGAATTGTTTCACAAATATTATTAGCCGTATTAAAGCGATTTTAAGGAGAGGATTTTATATTGAACTTATCGTAAATTATGGATATTTCACCACAAAATTTATTTAAATACCCAAAAACAGAGTCATCGTAAAAATGCTGGCTAACTTCAGGTAAGAGGTATCAGAAATTGGTTTTTACAGAAAGATAAAGAAAGGATAGGACTACTTAAAAAAATTTTTGAAGTAAAATTTAACCCCCTTCCAAAGTTTTCAAATTTGGAAAAAGTGAACCACAACGGCTCTAGAAAAATGGGAGAGTAGAAAATCGAAAAACCCTCTTGGTGACTTATAGCCTTAGGTGTGCTCTGCCTTAGAAAAAAATATTCAGTATATTAGGCCAGACAGGAAGACTACAGGATTGATTCAATGACATGGGTATTTAAATACCCACTTCGCTGTTAGAGGGCTTAAAACACAAATTTTTTTTTTTAAATTTTTTGGTAAATAAAAATGCGTTTTTTTATGTAAAAAGAACTATTTATTAATCAAAAATAAATAAATATATATCTTAACTGTGGTTAATAATTGAGATAATTTTATTTTTTTTAATATTTTTTGGAACACCAGCATGAAACTGTGCAAAAAAAGACTTTGGGTATAAGTTTAATTTGCATTTTGTACAACCAAATTCAGTTTACCTCCACATTGTCCACTACGGCCACGCTTATCAACAGGGTTATCGCACAACTTACCCAGGTTTTCGAAAAGCAATTTTTGGTCATATTTGTTTCATTGTCTTAAGTTTGTTTATCAAATTTATAATTTAAAGCTTTGCTCTATTTAGGTTTAGTCCCCACTGCAGCACGACCATTTTTCTTCGATGTAGACGCCTGAGGTTCACGTTCTGCATCCGTTGGCTCATCCTCAATGTCAACAGTTTCATCAACCGCAGGTAGATTCGCATTGTCGTCCTCATAAGCGTATTCTATCTCAAACTGGCCAGCCATTTCATTAGGGTATTGATTTTCATCGTCAATATTTTGTATATTATCATCAATGTCTTCGGAGTCACTAATATTATCAACACGATCCGATGGAGTAATTACACTTTTTATTTTGTCTGTTTTATGAACTTTATCATCATCTTATGCATATTTATGGATATTTCACCACAAAATTTTGTGGAGTGATTTCTAGTTTTAAATAAATTTAACTAGATCAAATTATAATACAGTAAAACAGACTTTTTCTAATTTAATGCTTCTTCAATTGATATTCCGTATGTCGCTTAACATGGCACCTATACTGCCCTCCTAGGAAAGAAAGTCTCATCTCCGTTTTAGTAGTTTTGAGATATTTAGATTTTATGTTTTTATATTTCGCGTCTTAAAATTTAATGTTTTTGAAAAATCTCAAAAATTATTTAAAAATATATTCTTCGATTCGATTTTATTACCGTAACATACAGGGGAAATTTTGATGATAAAGTAGAGCAAATGGACTTATGATTTTTGTGCCTAGTATAATCTCTCAAAAAAAAAAAAAAAAATCTTACGAAAACCAAATTCTACAAATAAGTTCGAAATTTTGGAGCTGTTGTGTATATATTTATTTTCCTACCCAAGCCATGTTTGTCAGTGGGTGCCCCGCTAGTTGGTAGTGAGCTAGGCTATCAGCGCCGAGACTACAGGTTCGATTTCCGCAGAGACTCTGGTTTCTTTCCTGCAGACAAATGTAGAGCTTCGCGGGATAAGCATCGGAAGAACAAAAAAAAAAAAAAAAATTACATATGAAGACTTTGATGAAAGTCGTGGCAATGGTGAAGGTGACGTTGACGGTATGTTTTGATCGGCAGAGATAGCGATGGTATAGCAAGATTTTTCGGGTTTGCACAATTTTCCACTTTTCTTTTAGCGTTGTAAATGATGGCTCATTATCACAATTTTTTTATTGGTTTCTTTTCTGCTGCTAACTTCCATCCTTTTTTTTTAGCGAGGTCGGGGTTTTTAATTGCTAAAAGTGCAAAGTTTTTTTCTGTACCCATTTTCTGTTTTTTTTTTTTAATCATATAACATAAACAAGGTATGACTTATAGTTGCACAAATAAAACTTAAATTGGGAAATTTAGCACGTCATAGACCAAAAGTCTTCTAACCTGCAGCTTTAAAATGTGTGTGTGTATAAATGTATGAAGGAATTTATTTATGTGTGAGATGAAGCAGGCTGGCTTGCACCAATGCACAACGTAATTTTTATTTCATACCGGGAGCTCCATTCCAAAACTTTCAAAGTCAACTTAGTATGTTTTTAAGTTTTTCACCTTTCTTAATTGCGTATTGTTCAATTTAAATTATGCCAAAATTTGCTGTCGATCGGCTTATCCAAGCCAAAGTTATTCAGGAAAAAAACTTAGCATACAGCTGAATGTTGTATCGCCCGTAAACTTTAAGAGGTTCTTCTGCAAAACTCAAATTTTGACTTATCATGTTTTGGAAGTGAGCTCTCGATATAATTTTTTACTCGCACTGTATTACATATATGATATTCGCAGATCCAAGAACAAAATTCCCCAAAAAAAAATCAAGGATTCTAAGGAAAAAGTCTTAAGAGCTTTAAATTGTTGTCAATTTTATCATAGAATGTGGCAGATAAGACTTTTTTGTCTAGAAAACACGCTAGGGGTGGTAGATGTGACCTTTTTTCTTAACGTTTTTCAGTCATTTACAGAAAAAAATATGTCTGTTAAGCTTCAAACAAAGATCAGAATTTTGGCACTTGTGACTTTCTTTCTTAGGAGGGCAGTATAGTAAACTATAGGGTATTCAAACGATTAACCTTTGTTCTAATAATCGATCAAGTTTGGTCGATTAACTATTCGAATAATTTAAAATTGCTAATTTTTTATTAATGAATAATTCGAATAATTTATGTCGATTAATCGATTATTCGAAAATTGGTTTTTTCACCGTACATATGTATTAGTTTTTTTATTTTATGTAAAAAAACAAGCCGGCACGTTATAAATACCCTTTTATGAGTAATGATTCAGACGAAGAAGATTATTTTTTTGCGACGAATGAAAACAACCTTCTACCAGACCTCAAGAGATTCAAATGGTATAATGGAATAATATAGTTTTTAGAAAAGACAAGAAAAAGAACAGAGAAATTGGATATGCCTTATAACGCTTTACTTTCAATCTCTCCAAGGTCAACAATAAGTTAAAGAATCTTTTTAAATCAAGTTTCATCAAAACAAAAAAAAATAAATCGCTTGAAACATAAACACTTAAGCTGTATACTCTTTTTTTTTAAAAGATTATTTTAGAAGATTAACTTAAATTTTGATGCTATTTTTTATTGAAAAAGTTTTCCTCCTTTATTACATGAAGTACCTTTTGTTATATTCTTGTTACTTTTTTAATAACATTTTCATGTTAAAAAATATAATTTTTGGTGTTATTTTTAAACTAGACAAAATTAAAATTATTCGATTAGCCGAATAATTTGAAATTATTCGATTATTATTCGATTAAGTTTTTACCTCGATTAATTATTCGAGCGATTAATCGATTAATACAAAATATCGATTAATTGAATACCATAGTAAACTATGCACCGATTATTGCAAAACTACAGGTGTTATTTCTAGCCAACTAATGCTAAATTGTACCAAATTTTGCCACAATGTTACGGGTTTAGTCGCATTTAAATGATATTCCAGAGTGGGCTTAATATGGGGCATATGGTAAATTATACATCGGTCTTCACAAAATTTGCCGGATTGGGTAGTAATCGTATGAAACTATGAATTTACTGCAATAGCATTATTTGTTACGGTTTTAGTTGTACTAAAGTGTTTTTCGTGCGTGGTTTTATATGGGGCCTACGGTAAATTATTAACCGATCTTCACAAAATTTAAAAGTATAATTTCCAGTCGAATAAAACGATTTTGTGCAAAATTAATTATTGGTGCATTCTGCATCAGTATATCATCAAGATTATTTTTGTTAAATGTTTATTTTATTTTAATGGTGTAGAGTGGTTTTTAATTAAATTTTTTTAGTATTTCTCCTTGCAAAACTTGAAAATCGTCCGACCTGCTTTAAAACCGCACACCAAGCATCGACATTATATAGAACTTGATATCGCTACAACTTTTCGAAGATGTGATTAAACGAAAACCAATGAAAAGTTTAAGTCATAGAATGGACAATGTTTTACTTTCTGAAATATGTACATACGAGTATATAAAAAAATAGGAAACAAATATTTATTTTTCTTGAAAGCCAGTATTCCCGGAAGTTTGGACCCACGATGTCGACCGCTTGCGCCCGCTTCCACTTTCAACGAAAAATAACTGGTTTGCTCCCCACTAAAGTGGGGTACACAGTATCGATATTGAGTGACAGCCAATAATTATATCAGTTAACTGCCAACTACAAAATAAGGTGCCATTAATTGTTTACTAACGAACACATTATCGAGCAAGCAAAAACTTGAGCAAAACTTTTAAATTTTCAGCAAATCCTCAAAATTATTTTGTTGAAAACAGACATCTTTTTTTAACCGCTTTGTTGTGATTTGCAGTAAATCAAGTAGCACAGAGCTGTATTTTGACAGCTTAAAATAAGCTAGCGCTTAATTTGTGCAATTGTTGATCTGGCAATATAGTAGTTTGACAATGTCTCTGGCTTAACGCTCTAAACGTTAAACCTGACGACCGACAAGTCGATAGTTAGTAGGGCGCGTATGAGAACGATAATTAGTGACTTGTTGCCGCTCGCTAAGGTTTGCTGCGGAAAATGCACTCTTGATAATAAATAAATTAAATTTCCAAATTAGATAGATATGTATCTCACCATGTGAGGCTCAAGCTGCGTATAAAATCTATTAAATGCCTGGTGAAAGATCATAAATTTCAGTTGGGTTCATAATTTATCCGTCAGAACCGAAAAAGATGGTCTTTCTAACTTACTTTATTTCAACCACTCGAATACCCCTAATAGTCACATTAAAAATAACTACAAAACTCATAATTAACTATCACGTAAAACTATTAAAAAAAAAAAATTTTAATGACTTTCGTCTAGAGGGTTTTATATTTAATAAATATTATTAGGAACTATAAACTGTAAACTATGAAAATTAACATAAAACCAACTAAATTATCCTTACTATTTTATGCTATTTTTTTTTGCAGATTTTCCTTGATGTTCAAGCAGACAGAAAGGCAGCCATAAAGATGACATAAACTGTAAAAATGAAGAAAAGCTTATAAAAAATTTACATAATATTAAGTAGTTAAAACTTATAAATAATATAAATGCAAAAATTCCAGAAGAACATTATCCCCGACCCTGAAATATTGAGAAACTAATAAAAAAAACTAACAAAATGAATTTACAAGAAACTTTTACTACCGCAATAACGGAAACTGTTGCTGCAGTTATGGATCCCTCAATGGCTGTTAGTTATAATAGCGCCAAGAATATTAATAATACAATTTATTCCTACGATACCTTAGCACCCTCAGACTGGTCTGGAGACGGTGGGGGAGGTGGTGGAGGGGGCAGCAGTAGCAGTATAAGTGCAAGTATCAGTGGTGGCAGTTATGAAACAATTGGAGATGTATTTTTTAATTCTGCCAACAATTATCAAAAGTCATATGAATATAATACAACATATGGCCCGAATAATTTTACCGATTTGTATTATGATGAACAAAAGTGTAAATTATTTGATTTTGAAGCCAATATTTCATATTGGAATATAACTTGTGATTCACCTGTAGAATATACTGTACCTTTATATGGCTACACTATGCCGCTCCTGCTGATAACAACGGTTTTGTCAAACTCATTGATTGTGCTGATACTAAGTAAAAAGAAAATGTCAACGCCGACGAATTTTGTATTAATGGGTAAGTAAAATTTTATATTATGGTGTTTTCTTTTCTGAATAGGATGCTGCATTTATTCTGCCTTTTATATATATTTATGTTCTTTTCTGAAAAATATGTTTTATTTTAAAAGTGTAACGTGTTCTTTTCTCATGATGTTACCTTTAAAAAGAAAAAAAATGCTACATCTCCAACACTAATTTCAATTAACGGGGCATGAGAGCAACAATAGATGTAAAGCTTATTTTGTTATTGTATATGAAAAAATTAATTATTTTTTAGTCCGTCTTTCCTATAATTTCCATTAACAAACTAGCGGTATAAAAGAGCTTCAACTTGTAGACGATAATCGTACTACATTATTATTTTATGCAGACACTTGTGCTCTTTTGTAAACGTAAAATAGTCTGGAATCCCCTCTCACCAATAAACTCAGACTTTCTGAAAGAAAACTTTCATAGTGTGATCCCAGACATATGGAACACTTCTGAAAAATCAGGTTAGCATTTAAAAATTTTGCCAAATCAAAAGTAACATTAATGATACACTATTTTATAGAAAAAAAACACCTTTAGGGTAAAAGTAATAGCCCAATCACAATGCATCAAAATTTTGTAGATTATACTTAAACCTTTTCTCAAAATCTAGTTTGCTTCCACTACACTTATTTGACATAAGCAAGATTTCGTTTTTATTATCAAAACAAAACTCCTGTTACTTTATAAATATTATATTTCTGTTCCGTTTTATTACTATTTTGTATTTTATTTTTTTTTAGCAATTTTAACAAGTCCCATTATTTTTTTATTTTTTTCATTTTTCAAAGAAATTTTTTCTTGTACGGGGAAGTATTTTTTAGGACTATATGCAAAATATATAGTTGCATTACTTAAGTCCCTTTCACACCATTCTACAAGTCTAAGATTTGTTTTTCCAAAAATTTAATGATTTCTGCTTTTCTACATTTAGCTATAGCTAAACTAAACATAGAAAATACCTAGAAAAATTTGACTAATTGACCCCTTAACGGCCGCGTTAGCCGACCGTAAATGTAGAAATGTAAATGCAATGTATACAGCTGATCGTTTCTGTTATATGGAAAGCAATACAAATGCTTAACTTACTGTAATGTCACTTAACCGAAACGTGGCAACCTGTAGAAAATAGAATTTTATTACGAGGTTACGTGACAGCTGTAGATAGTAATGGGCTGCTGGTATATTAAATGGAATGCGGGTAATTTCACTCTTTTTCTTTGGTACTTTTTTCAGCAATAATATCTGTGGGCTTTTGACAAAATAACTAACAATACATACATATTATTATTTATACAAGTATATGTTTAGATGTATAAAATAAAAAAATGCATACATATACACAAACAATAAAAACTGCGGTTTTTAATGGTATAAAAACATAATTTTGTGTATGCACATTTTCAAAATAATGTATGTAAACGTGTATGTATATTAGGGCGGGTCGATTTTTTTTTAAAAAAATCGTATAGCAAGAACGTAAACTACATAAAATTCTAAGAAAATTCTCCGAAGAAACCATGTATCTAAAATAAAATCCTAATCCTCGCTTCTTGACTTGAAAATATTCACCCAAGTAAAAAAGTTTGTATATAATTTTATATTTAATATTTTTATAAGGAACATAGATAAAAAAAAAATTTCTTTCATAATTTAATGAAAAAGTTTGGAAATACAAAAAAAAAAAAAATTACACTGAAAAAATTTTCAGAATTTATAAAATAACCTTTTTCTGTTTCGATAAACAATTCTTATTTTATATTGCAAATAAAAACAAACAAAAAAAGTGTTTTCACTCAAACAATATTTCAATAATTTTTCAGTAATTTTTTTACCATAAACAAATTTTGTTTCATTAAAACAAATAAGGTCTTTAATACGTACAGAGAAGCAATTATAGAATACTAAGAAAACTTCAGTTATTGGTTACATATTAATTTTTTTAAGTCTTTTTTACTCTCCATTCAAGGTACTTTGGCACGACTTTCTATAGTTACTGCCAGAACATAATCTCTATTCTAACTATTTTTTATATAGAACGCAAACCAGAGGAGATGCAAATTGGGGTTCAACTGCTTTTTTGAAATTTTAATATTTTGATTAGTCTCAAAACAAAACCTGTATTGCATAAACTATAATATTATAAAACATAATATATTAAAAAAAAAAAAAAAATAATTTTAGCGAAAGAAGAGAAAAAAAATTTCAAGTCGAGAGGCGCGGATTAGGATTTGATTTTAGACTCATGGTTTCTTCGAAAAATTTTCTTAGAATTTTATGTAGATTACGTTTTTGTTATACGATTTTTCATTTTTTTTTTTTAATTCAAGCAAATCAACCCGCCCTAACATATATGCTATAATACATATTTGTTTATTGTAAATCTATAATATAAATAGGTTAGGGTTAGGTTAAATGGGTAGCCGTCACGAAGACGACTCACTTGGGTCCTTATAGCGGTCCCTTTGTGATACCCCCAGCCAGTGACAAGGGTCAGCCAGTATCCACCAGACTATTCCCCAGAGGTCACCGCAGTCTCGAACCACCCCGATTCCCTGCAGAACAGGTAGATCGATTTCAGTCCCGCATTGGACAAATCGTCCAGACATGGCAATTCCGGTCTCCCAAAATGCCTCAACCTAGCGCCCGCCAGTCCGGGGCATTGGCAGAGGAAGTGAAACACCGTCTCCTCCTCCTCCACATCATGACAACTCCTGCAGTAGTCATTGTACGCAAGACCCATCCTCCTAGCATGAGTCCCTATCACCCAGTGACCCGTGATGACCGACATCACTGTCCTTATCCGATCCCTGCCGAGACCGAGTAGTACGCGCGTTCTCGCCGCGTCATAGCCAGGCCATAGAGTCCTGGCCATCAAACAGGTATGCTCGCCCTGCCATCTCTCCTGAGCCCTTCTGTACGATTCCCGTCTGATGAGAGTCCTGCAGCGGGCCATTGAAGTGCCAATCAGGCCGTCGACGAACATGTCGTCCAAGAGACAGCCTTGTTTGGCTAGACTGTCCGCAGTATGGTTGCCCAGGAGCCCACTGTGTCCTGGTACCCATGCCAGCGTTACACTGGAATGTTTCGCGATCTCATTTAGAGACATCCGGCATTCCACTGTTAACATAGATGTCGTAAAGACACCAGCCAGAGCTGCAATGGCAGCCTTGCTGTCCGTAAATATACATATATCCCTCGATATACGATAGTACCTCAGCCAATTTGCCGCCCGCCTTATGGCAGAAATTTCCGCCTGCAGCACACTACTGCCATCTGGCAGCCTAAAAGAGACCCTGATGTCCAATTCCTCGATGAAGAAACCTCCACCCACTCTGTCGCCCATCTTGGAACCATCGGTGTAGACCCGCAGGGTCGGCTCCAAAGATCGCGTGTTATCGAGCAGCTCATCATAGTTGCCATGATGAACCGTGAACAAAGCACCGAAAAAAGGTTCCGGAGTGCAATAGTCCAGCCCCGCCAGGTCCTGAGACGCGCGAAGCGTGACCCTGGCATGACCATAGTTCCGCGAAGACCATAGGCCCACCGCCCCCAGTCTCATAGCGGAAGTCAAGGCCTGTTGTTCGGCCATGATATCAATCGGCAACCAGTCTAACATAGTAAACAGTGCCTTTGTCGGTGTCGAGCGGAGTGATCCCGTGATCATCAGCGCAGCCAACCTATATACTTTCCCAAGCATCCTGCAGTACCGTCCCCTTTCCATGGCAGGCCACCACACTATGACCCCATAGAAGAGAATCGGTTTTACCACCGCTTCAAAGATCCATTCGACACCCTTGGGGCCCAGGCCCCAGCTCCTGCCCAAGGATCTCTTGCAGGTGTATAAGGCCACCATAGCCCTATCAACCCTCGTCTGAACGTTGAGTTCCCATGATAGTTTGCTATCGAGAATTACGCCCAAATATTTGGCACTGTTCGAGAGCTTCAGCTCCGTGCCGTTCAGCCTAGGAAGCCTAAAGTTGCCAACCTTGTACTTCCTGGTAAAGAGTACCAACTCAGTTTTCCGTGGATTGACACCAAGTCCACAGGAAATGCTCCAAGAGCTTAGAATCCGCAATGCAGATTCCATACAATGGGACAGTGTGTCCAGGTGTTTACCCGCGACCGCCACCGCCACGTCATCCGCATACGCGACGGTTCTTATCCCCAATCTGTCGAACCGGCACAGCAAAGTGTTCACCGTCAGGTTCCACAGTAGAGGGGACAGAACCACACCTTGCGGGGTGCCCCTGTGCACAAATCTGCAAACATCGGTAGCACCCATCGTGGATTCAATGATCCTATTATCGAGTAGATTACCAATAAATCCACAAATTGCATCGTCAACCCCAACCTCTCTCATCGACTCCAAGATGGAGTTGGGTTTGACATTATTGAAAGCTCCCTCAACGTCCAGAAAGGCCACAAGTGAGTATTCCCGAAATTCAAGGGATTTCTCAATGTAGCCGACCAGTGAGTGGAGCGCCGTCTCCACAGACTTGCCCTTGGTGTAGGCATGCTGCGATGAAGAGAGCAAATGTCTAGGAATAGACATCCTCAGATGAATATCAATGACCCTTTCCAGGGTCTTGAGAAGAAATGACGACAGGCTGATTGGCCTGTAGTCCTTAGGTCCGGTGTGGGATGTTTTACCCCCCTTTGGAATGAAAACAACCCTACATCTAGTCCATCGGATGGGAACGTACGAGAATCTAATACATTCCGTATAGATAGCGGACAGCCAAGGAATCAGAAGCCCCGCGTTCTTTTGAAGGTCGGCCGGAATAATACCGTCCGGACCAGGAGCCTTAAAGGGGTCGAAGCTCCTTATCGCCCAATTGAGCCTATCATAGCACAGAGAAATGGACACTGGTCCAGGCTCTGATAAGCAGTTGATCTTCCGTGGTGTTGGAAGGGAATTGCCAGGAAAGTGCGTGTCAATTAACACCTCCAGCGTCTCCTGACTATTCGTAGTCCAGCTACCATCAGCTTTCTGAATGTAGCTAGGGACAGCCGGGCAAGAAGCCATTATTTTGCGCAACCGGTTTGTCTCAGAGGATCCTTCCACGCCACTGCAGAAGTTCCTCCAGGCATTCCGTTTCGCCGATCTAACCAAATTCTTGAACCTATTCAATGCCGACTTATAATCCGCCCAGTTTCCCAGACGTTTAGCCATATTGAATAACCTACGACAGTCTCTGCGAGACTGTGCAATCTCAGGGCTCCACCATGGTGGCTTGCCCCCCTTCTTCCTAACCACTGGCCTACAGGCCAGTGCCGTTGCCTGTCGCAGTGCCCCCGATAGGAATTCCACTGCCATTTCAGTCTCCGTAACGCCACTAATGACAGGGACTGAGCCCAGAGAATCAGCGAGTAGACTAGCCTGATAGTCCCACCTCGTTCTCCTCCTATTCACAAAAGTACACACCCCCAAGGGGGGTGGACCCAATTGAAACTCAACATACCTGTGGTCCGAAAAAGAACAGTCATCTGAGACCGCCCAGTTACTTATCAAGTCGGAGTGTTCCGAGCTGACCAATGTCACATCAAGAACCTCCTGCCTATTAGCTACAATGAACGTAGGTTCCGCGCCTATGTTTGCTATTTCTAGATTACTGCTACAGATAAAAGAAAATAGCGACTCACCTCTAGTGTTGGTGTTGGAGCTGCCCCACGTGATGTGGTGCGCATTAGCGTCAGCACAGATAACCACCGGGGTACCCATGGAGCCGGCTTTGGCTACCAAGCCACGAACAAGCCTATTAGGTGGCTCATTGTCCTGGTCATGCGCCATATAGCCCGATACGATCCAGGTCGATATGTCGCCCATCTCTAGGGCCGCTGAAGTTGTGTCTCCATCACTGAAATCAGAAAGAATGAAGATATCCAGCGTGTTTTTAGCCAAAATACAAGATCTAATTTTACCTGCTGCTTTGGCATGTAGGAGCTTATAGCCCTTGAGGTTTAATCCGCAAACCCGATCCTTGTGGATCCATGGCTCTTGGATCATTATTAGCTCTTCCTCTCTCTCTACCACCCGGAGGAGCAGTGCAGCGGATGCTGCCTTAGAGTGGTGAAGGTTTATCTGTGTCACCTTCACCATGTCCAGTATTAACGACCGTGACATTGGCGTCCTCCTGATCTGATTCCAGGAGGGCGTCCTCATCAGCCAATTCACCCATGCGTTCAAAGAGGTCACCCAGCATGTCAGAAACGGACGGGGTGTCTTCATTGTCACATGAATGAACGGAAGCGTCATTCGTGCAGTCCGCAGGCTGCGTAGGCTCCACAACCTTCGGAGCGGGATCGCCCTTGTCATCACCTCGGTAGACACGGAGCAAGATGGTACTAAAACCGTAGTAAATCTTGCCCTGTTTCTCCCTCAGTGGCTTCAAGGAGTCCTGATTCAGGACAACGATCGCCGTTCTTGAGGATCCTTCAGCTGCTGAAACCTTGACAACTTTCCAGTTATGAGTGGGAAGTTGGGGGTTGCAGCACTGAATAATCTTCAAGATTTCCTCCGGTGCAGAAGGTTCCGCTGGGATGGTGACGATGGATCTAGGTCTCCGTGGTATCTCACTCACCAAAACCACGTCGAGCCTAGCACCTTCCCATATTTCGCCAATCGCTCCAATGGCAAGCTTTAGCAGAAGTGCAGAGCGCTCATCCACACACGCCATCAGCTTAACGTGACCCTGGTACCAGCCAGCATCGTCGCATTGCGGGGGTGCTCCTGGATTCTCACTAAGGATCTTCCAAAAGACACCCATCATTTGCTGTTTCACCAAGTCCCACCTAGAGTGGGAGATGGATCCATCAGCAGCACTTCTGTCTATAATAGCCCTAACAAGATGGTCTTTCGCCACCTCGCTGTAGGACCTATTAGTCGACTTTGGTGCGTGCTTGGGACGTTTTGTCCCTGGTTGCTGTCTAACGGCTGTCGCTTCTTCCTCCGAACGTTGCCGTTTAGGCAAAATTATTTATGTATTTATACATACAAGAAATACAGTCTTAATACTATTTAAATCACTTGGTACTTTTCCTGCAAGGCGGTCACCATTTGAACCTTTGAAATTCCCATCACTATGTGTGTTGTTTTATGTATACTAATGCTTTTTTGTTTATGTTTTTGAAAAACAGATGACACGTTCTTACATGTTCTATAAGTGCACAAACGAGCTTACAGGACGTTACGTTGTGTTACATTGCATTTCATTACATTTACGGTCGGCTAAAGTGGCCTTAAGTTATAAAGTTGCGGTAGTCATAAAAAAATATTTTTCTCAGTGTTTCGTTTTGGTGTTATTAAAAAATATTTTTACTTAATAATGAAAATAAAAGAGTTTTTAAATTTTTATATAAAAAAAAATTTTTGTTTATCCTTGATAAACAAATTTTCCTTCCGGTTTAAAGTTCCAGTTATACATTCTCATAAATCTAGTGGCTTCTATCATATAATTGAATTGCACTTTATTATCCGCCATCATGCATAAATCTTTATTAACATAAATTTTACTACAATTTTCAAAACTAAGGGATACAGAAATATATACTTCAAATTTATTACCACAACCATCAATGCAAATAACTAAAACCATAAATTAAACTAATGCACTCATGAAGCATACAGAAAGAGTTTTATATGTTGTTTGTAATGCATGCAGGGGGAGTTTTACATTTAAAATCAATTTCGTTCATATCGATGTTGAAAGCAGAGTTTACCCAACATTTTAAATATATTTTAGATGAATTCTTAAAGGTATTAATGCTCTAATCAATTAATATCTGCTTTATCAATAAGATTTTTTTTATAAAATAATATTTGTAATTTAATATGAAACTCCCCTAACAGAATTGAGTATGAAAAGTCCAGTTTTTGTTTTGTATGATTTGTGTTTAGTAAATAGATAAACTTTTATGATCAATAACACTGTATATGGATTTTGTCAATTTTAGCTTATGACCAAACATTTATCTAACAACAAAAATCTACAATAACTTTTTTGTTGTAAAATGGTTTGTTATTTTCTTTACTTAAGAATAGGAACTACTGGTTAGAGATAGTACCGCTACAGTGAAAAGAAGCCGTCTTTTAAAGTATTATTATTATAAACTTTTCTGCATTTGAACCAATTTTAATTTATGCTTTCAGCAGACAATTCACCACATCAGGCCATGGTTTTCCCTGGGCTTTAAAACGACCTTCGAGTTGCTATGCACTCCAACTTCAAGGGATTTCTCATATGGAACTCCATGAAGTATTTCTATATTTCAGCATCAGTATAATTGAGAAATTAAATGTAAATAGCCTTTTAACAACAACATGCATACCGATGCCTCAAGTTTAAAATTTAAGGAAACTTTTTTTGCAGTTTCTTGACGTATTTTGGATTATTTATTTTTAGTAAGACATCATCAATTTTAGTCTACAAAAAATTTTAGTCTACAAAAAGGCGAAGATATGAAAACCAAGCATGACTTTTATTTTGAAAATGCTTTTATTTGTTATTAATATTTAAAAACCATCATTCTTCTGTGCACAAATATTAGGGAGATCGATTATTCGACTTTTTTCAATAACCGATTTTCGAATATTACGAATAGTTGATATTTTAAAAACCCGGTTTTCGGTTAAGCATTTTTAAAAAAACCGGTTAACGGGTTTTAATTCGAATACATAAAAACACAAAAATTAAATAAGTTTTTGTAATAAAACGTTAATTTGAATAAAAACAAAACAATTTTCATGACTTAGATCAGACCTAACAAATACTTTACGATAAAATCCAAGAAAAGTGGGACCAGTATTTGTTTAATGTAATTTAGAAACTGTTGAATGATATTTGATCTAGACAAACGTTTTAGAAAAGCAAATAAATTATAGGAATTTACTAAAGTAATTATTTGAAATATTCTGAAATGGCAAATTGTTTTTATTTTGATTTCTTGCGAAAACAATAAAAGCACTTTGTTTTTGTTTTTAATATGTTTTTTCTTTACCCACTTACAACTACAATTAATGTTGGGAGAATTCCAAATAATTGTAGCGGGAAATGTAAGAAAAGATAAAACTCATCACTGATTTATTGTTTGGTATTTTGTTTAAGCTTTGATATCGTTGTAAACAAGACTTTTTGAGTGTTTGTAGGTAATTCTTATTCCCTCTGTAGTTTTGTTTGCTGATAGCTTTGGCTTTTCTAAAATTATTTAGGAGAACGTTTCCTGATGATCTGGCCTAAGCAACCAGTGAAATGCGCATTGGAACAGCTTATCCTCCAACAATAAATTTCAGTATTTTTTTTTACCAATTATTAAAAAAGGGAATTAAGCACAACAAACAAAATCTTTTAATAAAAATACTTTTTAGTAAAATACATGTGGGTTTTATTTACATACGCAAAACATTTTCGCATACTTTGAAAGGCTAAAAAGGTCAAATTGCTTAAACTCGTGCGATATGTAACTCAAAATTTACACGTTGCAAGTCTTATTGATCAGCTTGCTACTTTATAGGCGAGAGAGGCAAGGAAAGAAACGATTCGCTGTCTCTCTCTTTCGCCTGTAAATTAGGAAGCTGATCAACAAGTCTTGCAACGTGTAAATTGGGACTGACGTTGATACATGTCAAATATTTCGTATGAAATAATAATGGGTGATTCAAGTAGAGATACTGTTTTCAATAGCCTTTTTTGACAGATCACGTGTGAGTCGTGTCATGCTGTCATATTATTGTTGTTTAGTATTGTTTGGCATTTCATAATGGAAAGACTTACGCCTGAACAACGTTTACAAATCGTTTAAATTTATTACGAAAATTCGCGTTCTGTAAGGAATGTGTTTCGTGCACTTCGCTCAACTTATGGTCAACATAATCGGCCTACTGAACGTAGTATTCGCAACACCATCACCCAATTTGAGACCCAGCATTCATTATTGGATAATATTCGACCGAAGAGACCACGTCCAGCACGCTGTGAAGAAAATAAAGCGGCCGTAGCTGAGAGTGTACACAAAGACCGTGGAGAGTCGATTCGACGCCGTTCGCAGCAACTCGAACCGTTATCGTGCATTGATAACCGACTATTTGATGCCTGAAATTGTAGCTGGTGATCTCGGCGACTTTTGGTTTCAGCAAGACGGCGCCACTTCCCACACATCGCATTAATCAATGGATTTGTTGAGAGAACACTTCGGTAAGCACATAATTTCACGTTTCGGGCCGGTCGATTGGCCACCAAGATCGTGTGATATCACACCGTTAAACATTTTCCTATGGGGATATGTAAAGTCTAAAGTTTATGCGGACAAACCCGCTTCGATTCAGTTACCAGTCGAAATGCTCGAACGAGTCATCGATAATTGGACTCAACGGATGGACCATCTGCGACGTAGCAACACATTTGATAGACATAATCTTCAAAAAATAAATGCCAAAGAATGTTCTTTCAAATGATAATAAACATTCCCCATTAAATTTGATTTTCTTTAAAAAAGTAGGGAACCTCGAAATGGATCAGGCTTTAGACGTTGCTAAACATTTTTCACAAATTGGAACAGAGTATTAGGCTTCAAACATGAAAAAATATTATATGTTTGATAGGCCTTTTCTAAATTAAAGAAGCGATAAACACATATAATTTAAAATGCGTTTTTTGTGTATGACTAATAAGCTGATTTTCCTAGGATTTTCACTGTATTTTCATGACTAGACGGTTCTTGGCATATGCTTTAAATGTTTGTAAAGTTCCGAGGCAACTCCTATACAAAGGCATAATAAGTTTCTGTATACCAGAAGAACAGTTACAATAAAATTTTACAAATTTGATACACAAAGTTTGCTTATCAATACCAAACAATTGTTTAAGTCGGCATGGCGCCTTCACTACGAAGATTTATATATGTCTGGAGAACGGTGTGTCAACTGCGATGCCTTTGCTAGAACTGACCGTAAGGAAGTAGAATTGGCAGGGATTTCTCCTTAGAGGAACTGGATATAAAGGCTCCCTTTCGTCTGCAGTACAAAATGGAGCTTCCAACGCAGCAGGTTTGTAAGGGAGAAACGTAAAAGTCTTCCGTAAGCGAGATGGTAGCGAGAAATTTATAGAGAGCAATACATTTTTGATTTTTGAAAGCTTCCATTGCATCCCTTGCAGGTTAACTGACATTAAGGTTAACTGCAGAATGTCTGATGTATTTTAATAATGCTGCAAAGCATTTGAAAGTAACGCTAATGTAGATACAAGGGAATGCGAACTGCTAGGGCAACCAAATAGCAGATGGCCTTGCCATCTGGATAATAGATTTATTGAAAAATTTGCTGGCTATTAAATGGCCTACTGTAAGTCATTAAGTCATTAAGCGAAAGTCTAACAGACTTGCTCATTTTGGGTGGACTCGTGAATCCACCTGCTCCACATTCAGGGCATTGTGACCTGATTATGATAAACGTAGGACATTCTCTCTACTTAGGTTCAATAGGGAACAGATGAGAACAGTGATTTTTGGTAACACTGGCCGGTAGGGACTCATGGAAGATAATAGCTCTGGAATTCAATGATTACAGCAGAAGTTGACGCGGAAGAAGAGGAAACTGTGTTTTATTTTCTGTTTAGTATGCTGGAATTCGGGACATTAGGGAGAGATACCTGGGATAACCAGTGTATTTTTGTTTGCATAATCTAGTAACTACTCTGTAGGCTATGCATTAGCACTGGGTATCAAAAAGGGTCCACTGAATGACCCTTGATGGCTACCCATGGAACGTAAGCTAGAACAAATAGCTTCGTTATCAATATACAAATTTTACTTTTTATAACTTTTCAATTCCTAAAGAACAAATAAATAATTAAAAAAGGAAAAATAGTATGTGAAGATGAAATTCTTAAGACAATTTTGAGCGTCATCGAAAGCGATTCAGAATTTGGAGAATCTGGTATACTTTTATCCCATATAATAAGAGCGAAGAGTCCAAGAAAGGTAAGTTTTTGATGGAAATGAAAACTATGGAGCCCGAACCATGTAGTATTTTATGCAAATATTTTATGGGCAGTTCATATGAATTTATGTGGATATCCACATCCTTGTTTTAAAAATAGACACAGTCAATAAAACCAAAAATTATCAAAATTTTAAAAATAGAAGAATGGTTGTTTACTTATTATATAATCAAATGAAACTGACCAGACGATTTTACAAATTGCCTTTTTAAATATGCCATAGGGACCTGCAATGAAATTAAAAAACGACTCTTTCTTTGTTCTTGAAATCATAATATCCAATGTACAAAGTTAGAGTTTAACGCCTGTAGGCTTTTGTGTATGTAGTTTTTAACGAAAGCAAGTTCAAATGCATAATTTTCAATGGTTAAATTCAAATTTTATTTTTTATTTAGGAATAATTATCAAAAATAATCTGGCCGAGTGGTTCAAGTATAATGGCATCAAAAATTCAAACATTTTCTTACAGGAATTTTTACAGAAAAAATTCTATAGTCAATTGTTCATGAAATTCTTAGTTTTTACATTCAATGCCTATTTATAAAATTTTAAGTTCATATCCAAAAATTTTTTAAAATGTAAAAAATTCCGCTTTGTTTTTATCACTATTATTTTGAAATCATTATTCTTTAGTGATTGCATTACCTTTAGAATCTGCTTCAGTTATCCGGTGTAGGGTAACCTAAGAACTTATTTGCCTTGAAGTTTAGTTTATAAATAAATCTCCCCTTTTTATATACGTGACGTACAGAATCTATTTCAAATTTCTCCCTTTTTTCTAAGTTGGAAACTTATTCCAGAAATGAACTATTTTTGTGCTTGTTTTTTCGCTTAATCACGCTAATATATATTTTTTTAAGTGGAAACTTTAGAAAAAAAAACTCAAGAATAACTGCAACAACAAAATTCCTAGAAAGGGGATCTATTGCAATAGTCATGAGAACGATTTTCTAGGGTTACATTTGCTGATAAGCTGAAGTAGAAAATAACTATTAACTGATTTTAAATGTAATAATAAAAAGCAGGGAAAATATTTTTTTTTGCTGAGAAAATAACACAAATTGTTTAAAATTGTTCTTGCATAGAGAGCGTTCATATAAAAATAATTGACATCATCATCTTTAGTATCTTCGTTATTATCATCAGCAGCTTGTTTCATCACCATCATCATCACTTCTCTTTATTTTCTCATTATCTTTTTTTATTATTTATTTTTGCATTTCTCTTATGTTTATACAGCCTTTAATACTTCACTGTTGTTGGTTGTTACAATTTCTGTTGCTCGATTTTTTTCCTACTTTTTTTTTTAGTTAATTTAATAAAATTATCATATTTCATGGCCTAAAGCATTAAATAACAATTTGGTTTACTATGTGGGTCGCCGTTCATAATCAAGTCAAAACGTAATAAGAAAACATTTATTTAATCTAGCCTTCCATCCGTCTGTCTGTCTCTTTGTTGTTATTCAAACAAGGAAACTGTTGGTAACAGACTCCGGTTACAATAATAATCAAAATATGGTTGGTTGCCTAACGCTTTTCACTTGATGATGTATGATTAGATTAATTTTTATCAAATCAATTTATTTTTGCGTGTATGGTGGTTTGTTTGGCTTTAGTTGTTATAACGAAAAAATTATACAATATTTTCTAACGGATATTGTAATTGTTTATAAATTGGATTTTAGAATAATGGGGAATTTTTCAATTGAAAAAAAAACCAGAAAGAATAATTTAAGAGTTTAAACCTAAAAAACAAAAATGTACTTAGAAAAACAAAATGTTTATTACACGGTGAACATAAAATTGATTGAAGTGGTAATAACGTATGCGGAATAAAATATAGACTAACACAATGTCGTTAAAAGAAAATTTTTTCTGTGTTTTAAAACATGATTAAAATTTTCTATTACCGATATTGTGTTAGTCTATATTTTATTCCGCATACGTTATTACCACTTTAATCAATTAATCAGAAATAAAATCAAGTGAATTAAACCTTTAATCAAGTGAATTAAACGATTAATCAAGTGAATTAAAAAATCACTTTAGGTTTTAATTTATTCAATTAATAATTTAATAGCATTTTCTTTTGAAAACAACTAAAATATTAATTAAATCAAAAATTTAATTTTAGTTTTAGTTCTATGAAAAAGATAATTGATTCAATTAACACATTAATTAAGTTAAAATACTTTTCAAACAATGTATTTAATTGATAAAAAAAACTATTGAAAATTTTTTCTGTGCATTTACTTTAATTTTTATTTAATTTTTTATTTAAAAAATTCTTTTTAGTAAAATACATGTGGGTTTTGTTTACATACGCAAAACAATATTGCATACTTTGAAAGATTAAAAACGTCAAATTTTGCAGACTCGCGGGATAGGTAACATTGATACATGTCAAATTTTTCGTATGAAATAATATTTGTTGTTGAACATTTTTCACAAATTGGAGCAGAGGACTACATGGCACTCGACACACGATACGTCTTGGAGCATTACATTGACCGCCAAGATCATGCGATTTGACCCCACTAGACTATTTTTTGTGGGGAGGCAGTGTCACCCGTAAGTGACACCCCTATAAAATCGGAGTAAGCAAAATTTTTTTTAATTCGACTTTTTTTTAGTGTCAACTCTAAATAATATTTATATTATTTAGAAAAAAAACAGGTTTGTTAAAGACTTTAGTAAAGTGACTTTAATGAACCCTAAATTAAGGTTACCAGGGAAATTTTTTTAAGATATTTTGCAAGATGTGGGAAAAAGTACTTTTTTTATATAAAAGTGAATGTTTTGCAATTAAGAAATTAATTTGGCTATTAACGACTACTTTGGGATCTTGGGTGGAATCGTAGACAATCAAAATATTATTTAATCTTTTCACTAACATTAAGTGAACATTTTCCAAATATATATAGAGTATTATTAAATTTACAAAACATTAAAATATAATTAAGAAGCATATTTACTCGTCTTTTGGTATATGTTTATGATCATGTTTTAAGGATCTTAAAATTAAAAACGTCAATTAAGAAATTACACCATTTAGTGAAAGGTACCTTACCAGGCTAAGCAATCACTCAAATGTATTAGCTATCAAGTTGTTAGATGACAGTAACGAAATTCAAAGATTAAAAAGTGATCATGTACTTGACCTGCCTTTTAGAAAATAGGAAAATGTAAACATATTTAAAAATTATATATTTATTATTAATACTATTTGTATTTTCTTTTCTTTTGTTTTGGTTCATTTGAACTAAATATATAATATATTTCTTAGTAATTATGTATTTTGCTTATTATTTTATTCTCTGTGAAAAAGATTGCAAATAAAGATGAATTAAAAAATATGTTTCCTTGTTTTTTAGAGGTTTGTTTTGCTAAAATATTTCTAAACTTGCCCTGGTAGTAATATTTCAATCTTTTGGTATTATTGCCAGCTCCTGCTACGTTCAAAAAAAAAATAAGAAAAAAAAACAGATTTGTGACTTAGAAAAATTTTCTAAACAAGTATTTGTTCCCTTTTTTTTTTGACTTGTATGTTTTTATTTGATTTAGAATTTCCTGTGTGTAAGCACAATAAAAAAATTATAATTTCCTCTATATCAAGTTTATTTTGGGCAAAATGAGTAGTAGTTATGTTAATTAAACACAAAAAAGGAAAATTCAAATTGGATGTATCATGTGGAATAAAAATGCATAATAATAACTTTTCTTTAATGTTGTATAATGTGTGGAGTATTTTTTTCAGAAATTCCTATCCCCTTTAATTGGTTTTTATTTACGTTTTTTTAAAAGGAATTTAATGGGGAAATTCCGTGATATTTTGTTAAGTAAATTTTTTTTTTGTCGCCATTTTCAAATTATAAATAGTTTTCCCAGTAGTGCGATTCACTAACTTTTTTTTACGATTATCGTATCGTTAAAATAAATTTAACGAAAATTTATCGAATTTGCTATTCAGTAAAATTTTTAATCATCTTTTTAAAATTTATGAACATTGAACTGATATTAGAGGGCGTCTTGGTGGATACCCTAATTAAGCTGGTCTTTTCTCTATCGGAAGTTCCCGACGGTTATGAAAAAACAAAAATAAAAATAGTTTATAGAAAACTTTTCTTAGTAGATCTTATTCTTTTTCAAATTGTTATTGAAAATCTTAGGAACATGAGTAAAGACTTTTCATACCCATTTCTTATAATTTCAGGTATGGCCATCTATGACATGTTAACGGTTATATTTCCTGCTCCTGGTATTTGGTATATGTATACGTTTGGAAATCATTATAAGCCGTTGCATCCGGTGTGGGTGTGTTATTTATATCAAATTTTAAACGAGGTAAGTAAAACTTGTTTTTATAATAGGAATAAGATAAAACAAATAAAATTTTATTAAAGATATGGAAAACATTAAAATTGAATTTGTGAATAACAATAAAAAAGATTTAAAATGTCTGTATTTTAATGGGTTGATTTAGTTATTAATCAAAATGGTTAGTGTCGGTTACAATTATAGTTAAAATTTTATAATACTTCGGTTTAAAAAATCGCAAACGGCTGAATCGAAATTAAGAACTATTTTTTGCAACTGGTACTAGGACTTGATGTTGTTAACAATAGTAATTCGTAAAAAATTAAATTCAGGTATATGCCATTTTATCATACACTATATTCATACGGTGATTTTTAGTTTGACTAGACATTATGACCAATTTTTTTGGTTTACGAGAGGGGTGGAGAAGAAAGAGAGGTAGAAAAAACATCACGATATCTGTTTTTCATGTTTTTTTGGTGTTTCTCTTTGCATTAATTTTTTCTCTTGTTATTATGTTTCATTTTTTCTCTACTTTCAAAAAACAAACAAGTGTTATACGTTAAAAATCAACCCTGCACAAAAAAAAAACAATGCTTTAAAATCAAGGTGTATATGCAAGAGGTTTTTAGAAGATACTTCAAAAGGTAAAGGAATAATATCCATAATTTTTTACACCCCGTGTAAATTAGGCATTATAGTTATATAAGTATTAATATCTTTATATAAATTGAAGCATTACTGACTGATTGTGTGGCTAACTGACCGATTCAACATCGCACAGACTAAGCGCATTAAGCTAAAAATTCAAACTTGAACCGGACCTTGATCTCTCGCCAAATCGATCTGCTAAGACGGGATTTTTGGAAATTCGTATGTTTAGCGAATAAAAGAGGTTAAAAACGAGTTACAAAAAATTAATGATTATCGTTGTTCATTAAAAAAAATCAGTGGACAGGTGTCTGTTCCTTTTATTTAAATTCGACCCTTTTGGGAAAATAAACCTGTATTTTGGAACTTTTTGTTACTCCATATAACTTTTCAAGTCAATAAACGTAGAAAAACGAGTTAAATCACATTCGTAACTTATCTCAAAAATACTTATTAACATTTGGTAATTTTAACGATGTTCAAGCGTTTAATGGGTGAAAACCGTACCTATTTTTGGTACTTGCTAAAAAAAAAAACATTTTTCTTTATTCATTGACATAATGCGGGGAAAAAAGTATCAAATCGAGGTAATATAGCAAACTAAATTTTATTCTTTAATAGGGGGAAAAAAAATATAAAAACGGGGAAATATGGGAAATTAAATTTGTTTCTTCTACTTTTGCGTTCTACATGAGGTACTTTTGAATTTTCCATAATATAGAACATAAAATTATAGGTGCAGGATCCTGATCGAATGAGAACCTTTAAGATGAAAAAGGTTGGTACATTTTTGCTGCAACCTAGAAACATAAGTTTTCGCATATAATTAGGTCCACGAAAGAAAGGGAGACGCTCACGAAGTAGCGCTTTAAATGCTATTTAAATAATATAATTAAAAAATGTGTTTCTAAAAAATTTTTTTTTTTTGTTTTGTTACTTAAGTGTCCAAAGTTGTTTGAATAAAGTCTAAATTTAAGACCAATTATTTAAAGCAGCGGTTCTTAAATGGGCATTGAAAGATTAACTTATGCCTTGGGATCCATCACAGTATTCCAAGCGATAAGCGAAAGAGAAAACAGTAAATAGTCTCCATAGAATGTTAAAATTCTTTAAAATCCAATAAGAATCGATCAAATATATAATAAGGTCGGCCCTAACTGGCGTAAGAAATAAGTTTAAGTCAACCTGGTACGACGTAAACAAACTTTTAATAATGCGGCAAGGTTTAACGTTTGTATCTACGACGTTTATGCGGTACAATGGTAGACCGTCAGTCCGTTGTGGTGAAAAAACAACGAAAATCGAACCCACAACCCTCGTACTGATAACCCTCTGCGACTGATGTGACTTTGTAATAACAATTCCAATGACGTGGCAGTACGCTGGACACCATTTTGATGGTTTATATTTTCCAAGTTCTGTTTTGTTAACCTTCTGAAATTATTTTTTATTTTACATTAATCTTATATTTTGTTATTTGCTGTAATTGAGAACAAAACGACAATCAAGAACTTACATTTATAAAGAACTTACGTCTATACAAAAACCAATAAAAATTAAAAACACATCTGAGCTAACCAGTATGGAAAAAATGTTAAAATTTAAATGGTTAAATAAAAAGATTCAACTGATTTTATATAGTGAATTGTACCAGACATTCTCACATGGATATGTCAAATTGTTTGATCCAAAGCTCAGAATCTGCTCTCTACGGCTTTTAAAAGTTCTAGATGATGTTCTCTTAGAACAATAAAGAATTTGTTTCGTATTATATCGACCCATCAAAACAAAAATAATAAGAAATATAAAATATTGAAACCATTTTCTTGACATGGTATTTAGGACACTACAAAAATATTACAAAAATATTGATGTGCAGACACTTTTCTGCTTAGCGCAACGCGTACGCTCTATTTGATTGCGTTTGTCACGCCAACGTACACATGATAACGTATTAAGAAGGTACTGAAGGCGTGAGTGCGTCAGTCGCAGAGTGTTAATATTTAATTATATTAATGCCACGCAGTAAGTTTTGTGGGGAAAAAATGCATGGTCTTTGGATTCCCAACAAAAACTTCGCTTACTTTTTCAAAATGTTAAGCTTCTTTCACGCATTATTTAATAGCTTTCTTCGGTACTATTTGCGTTACATAGCAGCTACTACATAACTACTTCTGATAACGTATTATATAAGTCATTATCATAATGAATAAAATATTCACTTACAAGAAAATGATTTACAAAAGTGATTAAAAAAAGATATATTTTTTAATAAGAATGGTTTTATGACAAGTTTAGCAACTTCTTTATTAAATTTCTTTTTTTTACGTCCATATCTATTTGGCTTTTTGGGGAGTATTTTGCTTCCTATTAGCGTTTTGGTAACTAGTTACCCTTCTTATGCTCAATAGTTAAATTATAACAACTGACATTTTGCCCTTTTGAAAGGTAATGTGGAACAACTGCAATTTAGTTAAATGTGAATACGTTTATTTTGGGACACCCGTGGTAAAAATCATTGGTTCTTTCAGTAGACTTGGAAGAAGTAGAATTTTTGTTTATTTATGATTACTCAACACATTTTTTTGTATGCAAAGTTTTTTTTCACTTTTTTTCCTTTATGCTTATCCCGCACGCAGAAAAAAATACGTTTAAAAATGGTCACCTCCAACAAAACTATTTTAAAAGAAAATTTTTAAACATATTATGTTTGATTTAACCATATTATTGTCACCGACAACCATTATTTTTGTTAAATTGGTCCTCCATCAAGAAGCCACAACCAAAATTATGGTTGTCTTTAAACATGTTTTGGTTAAATATGACAATAATTTGTTTTTAAATTAACAATAGTATTTTCCTCTTTTCCAAGAGCAACATGCTATGGTTGAAAACCAACCATACTATTATAAGTGTTAAACAGGTTTTAGTTATTATTAACCAAAACGTGTTTGGAGGCAACCATAATATGGTTGCACCTTCTTGATGGAGGACCCGTTTAACCATAATATGGTTGTCGATGACAATAATATGGTTAAATTAAACATAATATGTTTAAAATTTTTCTTTTAAAATAGTTTTGTTGGAGGTGACCATTCTTAAACATATTTTTTCTTTGGGTGCGCAAGGCTCTACTCTTGTCTGCAGGAGACCAGAGTCTCTGGCAGGAATCGAACCTGTAACCAACGCACTGATAGACTAGTTCACTACCAACTAGCCTACAGGGGCACCCAACTGGGTTCTTACAAATTTTTGAAAATGTTTTTTCTATTAAGAATATATTTTTTTTGTGCACCCCTTTTTACAATAAAAAATTTTTAATTAAAAAATACTTGTGAGCACATTCTTAATGCTATTTTTAATTAGAAAATATCTTTAATCAAAACGAAAATCCCTCTTTTGCACTCACATCGTGGATGCACATTTAATAATCTAAATTATATTTCATAAGCACTTTATTTTCCTCATCTCAAAACAATTCCCATTTCAATTAACACTACAATATGACAATATGTTGCTGCTGCTAAGAAACGACTACAGCAACATTCATCAGCAGCTTCAACAACAAGAACCTGAACCGTAACCCAGAAACTACAATATACTATCAATATTATTTTGTAGCCGTTGTAATGTGTATGATGTATAGAGAATGAACATAAAATAACTAATTTTCTCTAAAGAGTTACTTAGAATAAGTGTGAAAGAAGCAAAACATGAGAGAAGGAAAAAGAACGAGAAGAGAAATTGTAAATATATGAGTACTTTATACAATAGACTGACAGTGATAAATGAAACTGTGGTGTGATATCTTTTTTTTTTTTTTTGTTACACTTAACACGTTTAACACTTGTTTACACTTTGTGTGTTTTATATTCTTCTTAAAATTCCTACAGTTTCTGAATGACATCTTCATGACTACAATAATATGAGTTTTTAAAAATTTTTTAAGGTTTTTTTTTCTTTTGGCATTATTTAAATTTCCCAGCTGTATTATGCTCTTCCGGAATAATTTTCGTTCTAAGTTTCATTTTTCAAAAACTGCATACTAGTGCCTTTTAAGTGTCTTTCATTAATCAATATGGCACTTTGGATAATCATTAGTTTTCTATCAAGTTTTTTTATACTGATGGCTTAATGTAAAAAAGGCCTAACTTAATGTTTTTTTAAAAAAAGCCAATTATTGTTAATTCTGGCAGACAAATGCCAAATGCATCTTGCTTTAAAATTTTAGGGGGATTGTATAAAATTTGTTACATATTTTTATTAAAAACTGCATTTAATTTTTTTTTAGATCTTAAATTTTACGTATTTTTTTAAGGTTTTTTCTTCCCCTATGTACAAACAAAAGGTTGAGTTACACTTTTTTTTATATTAAGACGTCGATAAGAAAAATATTAAAAAAAACTTTTAATATTAATAATGACAACGAGGTCCTCGCTAAGAAATTGTATAGAAAGTTTGATAATAGAAATTGTACGTAAGCCATACATATATTTTAATAGGTCAATATTTCCACGATCATAAAAGCATACCCTGTATCATGTTAAAGTATGGTACTTGTAAGTTTGCCTATATTTTTGTCTATACAAAAATCGAGAGTACCTGTAAAGTCCCAGAAATCAAAATGGATATGTAAAATTTATTAATATGTTAAGTCTATGAATTTTAAAGGTAAAAAGCTGTAAATATTTCGTTTTAGCAGAAATGTTTTACAGTCGTATTCATAAAAATAATTGTAATTGCATAAAGGTCAACAAAATAAATTTTCTATGAAAATTCTACTTAACAGGCGTTTATTAATTAAATAATCGTTCATGAATACGGGGATTAAAGTTTAATTTAAATTCAAAAACAGTTAAAACAAATTACTAAAGCAAATAATCGAATGAATATATAAGCAAAAATATCAAGAAAAGCGAATAAAATCGCTGAAATTGAAAACAAAATCGGTTAAATTTAAATTGGTTTTCATTCAGAATTTTAGGCGTATTTTTTATAACAACACCCAGAGAAAAACATGTTTCAATATGATCACCTCTTAACAAAACTATTTGTAACATACATTTTTTAACATATTTTGCTGAATTTAACCATATTATTGTTACCGGCAACTATACTATGATTCAATTAGTCCTCCATCAAGAAGTCACACCCGTATTATGGTTACCTGCGAACATGTTATGATTTTAAATAACAAAATTTTAGCACTTATAATATCATGGTTGTTTTTCAACCGTAGCGTTGTGCTCTTGGAAAAGAGGAAGTACTATTGTTGATTTAAAACTAAACAATAATTAGTGGTAAACAAATTATTTTTATATTTAACCATATACATGTTCAAAGGCATTCATTATATAGTTTTGGCTTTTTGATTGAGGACTAAGTTAGCCATAATATGGTTGCCAGTTGGGATGTAACGATACGCTTTTTGCCGATACGATACCGATACTCAAAACGAAATATCGTCAATACCGATACGAATATTATATTTAAGTTCAAGGTAAAATTAACAGCACTCAAGTAGAGTAAATTCTTTATTATACAAAATTACAGTGTAAAAGATAATTAATATTTAAAATGGATTTTAATAAGATTTTAAAAACGAAGAAATGAATTTAAGTTCATGGTAATATTGATTTATTTTTTAAACAAAAAACAGTGTAAGATTTTATTAATATTTAAAGTTAATATTAATAAGATTTTTGTTAAAAAAACAAAGTATTCTCAACTTTTGCGAAGATAATTTCGCAAATCCGTTTGAAGCAAACCCGCAGTGATAAATCGTTTCTCAAATATGACTGAACTCATTTGACAAGTTAATATTAAATTAGTGGTTAATAGCGCCAGTAAAGAAACGGATCTGCTTCTCTAGAAAAATTAAAAGATCTAAGGTTTATCTAGACTTCTTATTTAGTTGAACCACAGCGTAGGATGGAGAGAAGAACTATCTTCTCCAAATTTTCTTTTAAGATTTTCACAAACGCTCCAAACTCAGTTCTTGTAGACCTATCAGAACTTTTATTAAGTGTAGGGATGACCGTATCTTCAACACTTACGGAATGTAGAGTCATGTTGAGGAGCTAATTGAGACGTTTTTCGATCTTAAATTTGTCTAGCGTTTTATCGAAGATAACCAATAACCGATAAATTTCATTATTCTCTAAACCCTCAAATCTTTTATTCAGAGCAAATGCTACGTTAATCGCAAATTTTGGGAATCTGAATTATTCTGCATCTCAGTTTATTCATTTATCGTATTTTCTAATAATGCTCGAAGACTGTTAACTAGCGAAATAGCGTTAGAAAAGGTAGCAGTGGCTTTGCTTATGGATTTTGTGGTCTCTTTAAAGTAACCCAAAATATGTAGCGAAATGATTTTTATTTTCACAAAAATCATTAAAAATTCTTTAAACGTTCAAATACATGGGAGAACGGTTTACCATTATGCTGCAAAGAAAAACGCACCAAGCATTTAATGCGTGTTTGTCCAAAAAGTCGTAGTGTAAAATTGTATTGACAAGATTCACAGCAAACGCGTAAAATGCTTATACGTATCGACAGCATGAAGTAGGATTACTTTCTTCTTTAGCACGCATCTCGAAAAAAGGAATAACGCGAGATGGGGACCGACCTCCAGCTTAAGAATTAAAAGCAACAATTTATTATTCTGTTTAATATTTTGCTATTTGCTGTTATGCAAAAAATAAGCATTTAAAATTAAATTGTTTGCTCAAAAAAACTATAAAAAAATTATCAATAGTAAAATATCGCCGATACCGATATATCGGCAAACGTAAGTTATCGCCGATATATCGGTTTCGGTATTGGTTAAACTCCTAGTTGGTAGTGAAAAGAAAATGGTTAAATTAATCATAATATGTTAACTAATTTTTGTTAAACATAGTTTTTTTGGAGGCGATCATATTGAAATATTTTTTTTCTCTGATCACAGAAAAATTTATTAAATTTCTCCAATCACCAAATTTATTCCAAATTCATAATATCAAGCAAACAAGTTGTTGATTTTGCACCTATTACCAAAATGATTATATTGATTACAAAAATTTCAAAATTTTTAAAAAATATTTTCAATAAATGATATTTTTAATTTTAATTAAAAAAGTGATCAAAAAACTTTGCTATTTTAAACAATGTGTTAATTTATTTAATTAAATATTGACAATTCCCAACAACAGTTCTACATGTTTAAATTATTTTATTTTTAACGAAAAAAGTCAATTAAGATTTTTTGTTATTTAATTAAAATTTTAATTGAAAATTTATTTCAAAACAACTAAAATGTTAATTAAATCAAAATTAAATTTTTAATTTTCTTTCAACGTAAACAATAATTGATTCAGTTATCACATTAATTAAATTTAAATACTTTTTAAACCATTTTTTAATTAATAAAACACTTTTTTCTGTGATTGCATTTTATTTTAATAAAAAACCCCAAAAATTAGTATCAATTAATTTTAAAAGCACAAAAAATGGAAAAGTTTTAATAAAAAGAAGTAAAACGAAGCTTATTAACCATAATATGACTAAAGTAAAAAAAAGAAGCTGTTTAACTCTAACTTGACTGACATGGTACTCTGGTACCTATTGTGTTTACAAATAGAGTTTTGTTTTTTGGTAGGAGATAACAACCGTAAGATGTACACGCAGAAAAAAAACTTGTTTAAATATGGTCACCTCCAACAAAACTATTTTTAAAAAAAATTTTAAACATACTATGTTTAAATTTAACCATATTATTATCACCGACAAACATATTATGGTTAAATGTGTCCTCTATCAAGAAGCCACAACCATATTATGGTTGCTTCTAAACATGTTATGGTTAAATATGACAATAATTTGTTTTGAAATTAACAATACTATTTTCCTCTTCTCCAAGAGCAACATGCTATGGTTGCAAACCAACCATGCTATTATAAGTGTTAAACATATTTTAGTTATTATTGACCAAAACATGTTTGGAGGCAACCATAATATGGTTGTGCCTTCTTGATGGAGGACACATTTAACCATAGTATGGTTGTCGGTGATAATAATATGGTTAAATTTAAACATAATATGTTTAAAATTTTCTTTAAAAATAGTTTTGTTGGAGGTGATCATATTTAAACAAGTTTTTTTTCTGCGTGTACTTGAATCTGCTTGAGAACTTCTACCTTTTGATGCTTTAGTAATTTTAACAGCTTAAAAAAAAGAAATATAAATTAAAATACACGTAGCACGTCAACTTTCGTTCAACATCCATAACCGTAGAACAAGGTACCCGGGGGTATTTATAATTTTCTATTTTATGTTATTCCCGATTTGAACACGCTATTTTTTATTAATTTCACAGCTTTCAGAATCCTTTCTTCAGCTGAACAAACTTATAAGCTTGCATACAAAAGTATGTAATATGAAAATAGTGAAGAAATGTTTTGCTTACACAGACAATTCGTTCAGACAATTCATTTTTTTTTACTAATTTTACCGCTGCATAAGAATTGATGATATAAATTAACGGATTTGTATTTTCGAGTCATGCCACACATATTTAATCAACTAAAAAATTGCTGCATATACTAAAAAGTACACAACACATACGCAAACATTTAAATTTATATGTTTTGATTTTAGATATTAATTGCAGCAAGATAAAAATTAATTTACATCAATTAATTATTTATTGGAAAAATGTTTGGCAAACATTTTTTGTGTACGTATGTACTTTTGCTAGTACGAGAAATATCCTACATAAGTTTTCGTTCACGTGACGATCAAATTCGAAAATACAGTTCCAATTTGGGCCATTATTAAGAAACAAAAAAAGAAGTGTAATTTGAACGAGTAATCAAAGATATGTCAAAAATAACCAGAAGGGCCCCTTTAAAGTGAAATTAAAAAAAATATAAATGGGGAAATAAAAAAAATAAATTTTATACTATCCAATTTGGCACGAAATGTCCCAAATATTCCCCCTCAAATGGGATTCTCCCACCACTTTTTCTAACATTCATTATAATTATTTGACTTGTTTAACCATAATGAATTGGTTAATAATCCTTTGCGCCTGGATGCTTAAAATTACCCCTAACAACTTAAAAACCCCTTAATAACAAAACAAACAAGTTCAGTGTGAACAGCAGTATCAAGAAAAACAACAATGCCAATAGTAACAACAACTATAGAAAAAAAGGTTAACAAGCTTTAAATATGTACATTAAAAACAAAATACAAGTTGTTGCTGGGGTTTTGGCCCCCTAAACGCCGCTAGTAAATGTTGTGAATTTAAAATATGTATGTTGCCAACACATTAAAATGTTGTTTACGTTTCATAATCATCATTAACAAAAACAACATCGACAATATTGCCGTCACCCCATCTTTATAATGATCATCATTATTATTATTTCCTAGGAAATATTTTGCAATTTTGCAGCTTAAACATAAAAATAAATGAAAGTAGCAACGCCAACAGTGGTACCAAAATGGCAAGAGGCATTGAAAGGGAACGAACGTGTTATTAGTGTTAAATTAAAGGCGTTCATACACATATACCAACTACAAAGAACTCATAGAATCAACAATTTAAACATCATCTGGAGGTTTTTTTCAAGGAAATGAGGACTTACTTACAATTCGTTTTGAAATTTGTGTGAGTGTATTTTCTAATAGTGGGGATTTAGGTCAATGATTTTATTGTGTTCGAAATTTATTTGTACTTGAGCTTGTCAAAGATATTAGAAATTAAAAAACAAGATTTTTTACAATGATAATGAATCATGCTGAAATAAATTACTCGTATAAAGGGTTATGAAAAAATGGGGTATCCAATTTAATGATAATTAGACATTTTAATAGACAAGATAAGTTTTATATTCGAAAGTTTTAGATAAAAATCTAGCAGAACTAATTGCTGTTTTCAGAGTTTCATTTATTTTTTTTTTTGGAAAAATAATTCTTACCTCCTGATTGTTTTTGGCAGAAATAGATTTTTTTTATGTATAGATTTATTTTTTCACAAAATTGTCAAAATGTCAACTTTAATTAAATATAGACCAAGAGTGGAGTGAAAAATTATAACTTAAATATTGATACGAATAAAACAAATCTTAAAATGGAAGCAAATTCTTTTAATGTGATAAAATTTCAAATTGAAACTATAAAATAGCACTTTTTTGTTGCAAACTATGAATTTTCCAAAAATGTGCACCAAGGTTTTTTACAACTGAAGGTAACGAGTTGTTTATGGTTCCTAGATACGCCAACATTTCAGGGCATTCATTGGATCTATGAGGTTAAATTTCAATGACAAACCTACACCTCCTTTTTAACAACTATAGTGCTATACTAAAATTTGTTTTTGTTTTCAATATAAATATACGAAAGAAATGTTCTTGTCGACATTATGGGCCTGGTTCGTTGAAAGCAATATTACACTGGTGCTCATTAGGTGTATTTTTGTTCTTCCGAGACTGGAAACAGTCATAGAAATTAGAAATCCTGGTTAAAACGAGATGAACTCATATACCGCTTTATGAAAATTGGCTTGTTTTAGGTCCATTTGACCAAATTCAATGAATTTTTCTACTTCGCTTATAATATTCGCATGTTTTCTAAGTTTTAATTTTATTTCTATTCTTCTGAAATGAAAATAGTTAAACTATTAATGAATTTAAAACAACGAATTCATATTAAATACCAAATCCTTTTTATATACCCTTTTCTTTTACTGCTGATGGTTGTAAAATTACATTCACTCCATATTTCTGATTGTGCTACATTCGCTAAAATTCTGTATTATTATTATACCCTCTACCACCACTGTGGTGAATGAGGGTATACTATGTTTGTCATTCCGTGTGAAACTTTTTTATAATACATCTAAGACCCCATAACGTATATATATTCGGGCGCCTTGAGTAATTCTAAGTCGATTTAGCCATGTCCGTCTGTCTGTCCGTCTGTTGAAAACACGCTCACTTTTGAAAAACGCAAAAGAAAAGAACAAACTTGCTCTCAAATTGCTTGTAGTTATCCTAAGCAGTTTGGAATTGAAATCCACTAACATCGGCTTAGTAGGATAAACACTATGAATCAAAATGAAAAAAAAAAAAATTGATAATTTTGATACAAAAACTAACATAAATGGTGGAATAATGCACGGAATAACATTTTGCACAAATTCGCTTTATACGACTGCAAATCATACTGTTAGATTTCCTGAAGATCGGTCCATAATTTACAATAGGCCCCATATAAACCCTACTCCCGGAAAACAGTTTAGTACGCCTAAAACCGCAATAAATAACGCTTGCATATTAAAATTTGGTACGTCACAGTTTTATAGGACCAGAAATCACACTTTAAGATTTTTTGAAGATCGTTCCACAATTGACACTAGGTCCCATATAAACCCTACTCCCGGAAAACCGTTAAGTACGCTTAAAACCGTAATAAGTAATGCTATCAAATTGAAATTCGGTATGTCACAGTTTTATAGGTCGAGAAATCACACTGCCAAATTTCGTGAAGATTGGTCCATAATTTACCATAGGCCCCATATAAACCCTACTCCCGGAAAACAGTTTATTGCGCCCAAAACCAAATAAATCCCACTTTGGGAAAATAATAAAATTCGCCTTAAACCATCAAAGATATAGATATTGCGGTAAAATGTCTTACTTAAGTTCATATGGCCAGTAAAAATGTCATGCAAATTTGTGAAATTTACTGTTAACGCTAAAACTAATTACACTGCTGTATTAAAATTTATTCTAATTTATTTTTTGTAATACCAGAAATCAGTCTTCAGAATTTTGGGATGATTGGTCCATAATTTACCATAGGTCCAATACAAATGACGCTCCTAAAAATTATTTTAGTTCGGCTAAAACTTTTACGAATCATGATATTTTACTCAAGCCAGTTCAAAGTTCTAACAAGAAACGCATAAAATTTTCTTATTGTCGGTCAATAATTTAATCCAGGTCTAAACCGCAACCAATTTTAATGCTGACGTTCGTTTTTGTGAAGCTTAGCTAATAATATATATGTATTTATCATATAGAGCCCACTCCTGTCGGCGGAGGGTATCAAAGATTCGGCACAGCCGAATATAGCACTCTAACTTGTTTTTTTTTTTTAATTTGCTTCAGTTGTACGTTCGTCGATGCGCACATTAACTGAAACTGTTGTTGGTTATAAAGCACTAGCGATAGTAATTAGATTTTTTTTCTGCTTCTATTCACTACGAAATTATGGCAACAGTGAGTTTAATTTCATATTTTAATTTCGCTATGAAGTATATGGAAAAAACTAAAATTAAATAAATTCATATCATCCATCTGTGTAACTGACGTTCTATTGGGGGCAACAAAAATAGCTAAAAGTTAATGAATAAAAAGTTTGGGTTTCTTGTTAAAGGTCAAAAAGATAAATCACATAAACATATTTTAGTTGTATAAATATTTGCGTAGTTTATATTTTAGGAACAGCCAATTTTTAACCAAATATTAATGATATGTAAAAAATACAATGAAATAAAGAAAAGAATTATAAAAGTGTATCAAAAATTTTCAAATTGTCTAGTTAGTTTCCTTGAATTATTGATTTTTAGTTTTCTACTCAGCCAATTGCCGCTGGAGTCCCACAAGGCCGCATCCTGGGTCCCCATTTTTACCTAATATATACTTCGGACATGCCAACTAACAACTACACCCAAACTTCAACCTTTGCGAACGATACAGCTTTCCTAAGCGTGCATGAAAACCCTCATGAAGCATCTCTTTACTTACAGGAGCATACATTTCAACTATAAATATGGTTAAAACAATGGAAGATAATAGTCAACGAGCAAAAATGCGTACATATAACATTCACCTTGCGTCGAGATTCATGCCCCCCTATTAAAATCAATAATCAAATAATACCTTAGCATTCGCATGTAAAATACCTCGGTATACGTCTAGATCGCCTTTTAAATTGAAAATACCATATAGATGCAAAATTAACTCAAATGAAACTAAAAGCCATTTAAATTCATTGGCTTATTGGAAGAAATTCTGTCCTTAGTCTCGATTGCAAACTTCTTTTTACAACTCTATCTTAAAACCAATCTTACGGGATTCAATTATGGGGCACTGCCTCAGCGTCTAATATCGAAAAAATTCAAAGGCGCCAAAATAAACATCTTCGAATAATCACAGCTGCTCCCTGGTACTAATTTACTAATTTTATTTTTATGGGGGGTGACGAAGCGCACCGGGTTTACCTAGTTTAATATAAAATTTTAATATGACAGAAAATAAGAAGACAATGTTTTCGAAATAAATTTTTGAAGATACTGAAAACGATATCTTCTATTTTGTTTTCATTATCGTTTCCCATTATGCAACTGATTATACTGCAATAACAACACATATTTGCCAAAAAAAAAAAAGCGTAACTTGTTTACTTGACCATTAAATGCCTTATTAAATATACATATTACAAAAAAAATTAAATGCACCAAAAAAATTTTATTTATTTTTTTTAAGGTCCATATTAGTTATTTTAGGAACATTAATAATGTAAAATATATAAAGGGTCCTGTAATAGGGTTTTCCGAACTGTGACAGTTATAGCGGCCATATTGTTGAAGCAACATCTTTCGGTTTTGATGTTATTTGTTCAAACTTTTTCTGCTTAATCAGCGTGGACAGATTTAGCGTTCAACAACACGTGCAAATAATAAAATTTTTAAAAAATTTCAAACTGACTCTCATTTTTATCGAACAATTTTCTTCGTTTTAGCTGCATATACTAATAATTCAATTTTAAATAATAACTTATCAATTACTTAAAATTTCCAACGAAATATTTCATTAAAATTTATGCCGAAATTTTGATTGATTAGGCAAACATTTTAGAAAGTAATTGATTGAATTACAACTTTAATGTAAAATATTGGTTTTAAAATTTGTAGTTTATAAAACAATTTACAAAGATTAAACAACAACAAAACACATTTTACGTTCCTTGCAGAATAAAGGATATGTTTATCCCTTAATTTTAATAAATTTAAATGCGAACAAAAACACTTGCTTATTGCTGTTGAGTTTCAAATATTTAGTTAAATCTCCTTAGTTAAGGGGGTAGGCTGATTTTATGGTCGGTTTTAAAGATTTTCAAACTTTATTTTCCGCAATTAATGGATAATGGCCAAATAATCCAACTGAGAGTAGTCGAAACGTCCCACAGTGGGATGGCTTCATACATTTTACTGCAAAAATATAAGGAGTGGTCGCAACTCATTGGATTCGAGCATTATATTGACTAAATTAAAAAAAAATGAAATTTCATTCAAATAGCCTATTCCTAACGCGCACCGCCACGCAATTCAATCGATTATGTTTCATTACAATCGGCCATGCACTCCGCGTATATTTCAAGACCAAGCAAAAGTCTTCGAATTTGGTACATTTACTTTCTGGAATAAGGAGAAAAACGCATGACGAGTTTCAATAAAGTTGGTGACACCCACACAGAAAAAAGTTTTTTTACCTCTTAAAAAAATGGTTTAAAAAGAATTCATTTTTAATTAATGTGATAATTGAATCAATTATTTTTTTAGTTGTAAGAAAATTAAAAATATAATTTTGATTTAATTAATATTAGAGTTGTATTGAAATAAATTTTTAATTAAAATATTAATTAAATATAAAAAAATATTAATTTAATTTATTCGTTTGAAATAAAATAATTTAAACTTGTGGAATTGTTGTTGTTAATTATCAATATTTAATTAAATAATTTAACAAGTTGTTTGAAATGGCAAAGTCTTATGATAATTTTTTTAATTAAAATTAAAAATATAATATTTGGAATAAAAATATTCATAATTTTACAATTTTTAGTAATCAATATAGTCATTTTCGTAATATGTGCAAAATCAACAACTTGTTTGCTTGATATTATGAATTTGGTATAAATTTGGTGATTAGAGACATATTTTTTATTTTTTCTGTGCACCTACCCTGAAACTAATACATGTAGACAGAAAATTTAGATGAAGTAGCTCTTCTTTGACTCCATTCGAATTAATTATTTCGTTAAACAGCTCTTCATATGAAACCGAAATTATAAAGAATTATAAAGGATGACGACACTAGCTGTGATGATTTTTATTATTTAAAAAATTTTTTAATGTAATACAAAATTGTTTTTTTCAATACGAATCCCCTGAAGAAGTGAACATAAAATTCACGAAACGTCGGGAAAAATGGAATAAAAAAATTTTGCATTTTTATTTTCACAAATGGAGTTAGGCCTCACCAGCTAAGTATATATAAGCAAATATACAAATATAAATAAAAGTAAGTGGCCAAAAATAAAGGAAAACAAAAAAAAAAAAAAAAAAATTTCTTATTTTGCGAAGCACTAATGATACATTTTAAAAAGTAAGCACAGATTTATGAGATGCAGTAAGATAAGTGAACGAATTCTTAATAAATTAAAAAATATATATATAAAATTTGAAGAGCCACGACATTCCCTTACAACGCAGCAGGTTTGTAAGGGAGCATATTAAAGAATAACGATAACACAACATTCTGTGTGCAAAGCTAATCGTTACATTCACCAATTTTTATATGCGCTGAATAAAGCGCTTTCTGTGTCAAAAATGTATTGCTTCAAAGTGGGAACTCGCCATATAAAATTCATGTCTTCCCTAAGCAATATGGTAAGCGCAACTTTTGCGTGTCTCCCTTACAAACCTGCTTCGTTGGAATCTCCATTTTTTATTGGGATATTACAAATTTTATTTCTCTGCGTGAAGGTAAAGGGATTTAGGAAATAAGTCCTCCAAAGTGTTTACCCCAACCAAAAAATTCAGTGAAAATCTAGTGTTAGGTATATATATTTTTTTTGTATTTTAATATTTTTAAAGGTTCTTTAAGAAAAACAGCCGTTTCTTTTTATTTGCATTTTTGTTTCATCCTTTATTTTAGAAATGATTAAAGCACTTAGTGCTATTTACTATTTTGTTTTTATTCAAAAGGTTTCGTTCCATTGAATAGGCTAAAGTAAATTTACATAATTGTAATCTAAGACATTTGCAAATAATACCTAAAATTATTTACAGGAAACCGAATCTCTTAGTAACACTTTTATCAAAAAATGCCTTTTCTTTATTCATTTTTAAAATTTTTATAAAGAAATCCATAATAAATTAAGATGACATTTCTTCCTTAAAAAAATTGTTTTATAAAAAGGTCATCGCTTTAAATTTCTACCTTAAATATTTGTCTTTTTCTTCAAAGCAATAATCTAAAAGGTTTTATGAAAATTAATTTTAATTTCCATGTACTTTGTCTGTCAAAGATGATGTTGTTTGCCTTTGTTTCATTTGTTTACACAAACAATAAAAAAGATAGACAAAAGTAACAAGAACCTTTGTTTTTTGAAACCAACAAACCTGAAGTATCAAAATATCACAAATTCAAAGAAAACGTTGGTTAACAATAAAAAAGCCTTTTTATTAATACATACAAATTGTTTTCCTTTTTTATGATGTTGTTTTTATACCCTCCACCATGAGTTGTAAACGATTTCCTATATTACATAACGGAAATAAGAACACCTCATATAAGAAAAAGCCGCTTAAAAGAAATAAAAACGCTTTTAAGAAAAAAAAATACACAAAACATTGAGTGTTATTCACCAATAATGAAAGAACGTATTTAAAACATTGTTTATATTTTAAATTTATTTTACACGGCAATATGAAAGTATATTTGGTCAAGCCCGACCATATGATACCCTACACTGCAGTATTTAAAAGCAATTTTTCGAGGAAGTACCCTTTTTGTGACCTATGGGCAATCCTGGAACCGCCAGAACAAAATTTGTTCGTAAGAATTTGCTTCCGAATATTATTAAATATATCGGGTGATTAATCGTGAGGTTTGACTTATAATGTAAAATCAACACGTAAAGTTGAAAGTGAACATAAAACTTGTTATCAGTTAAAAGAACAATTTATGGAATTTTTGGCCCAAATTTATAGTCATTAGTTAGCTAATAGCAAAGTTTAACCAATAAAATATTATTTCCAGATATTTGTTAACCATTAGTTAAACTATCTAATGTTATTAGTTAACGGCAAGCCCCACTGAAGAGGTAACTATCGAAACTAGTCTGGCCAACCTGTCCGTGAAAACCTGGGTTCAATTCCCAGCTCAGTCAGGAATGAAAAATTATCAATAAATTTTAATTAATTTCATGTTGTATAATTTCTTTCTTCATAAAAATAATTTAATGAAAATTAAATTCAATGAACTTAATTAACCCATTTGATCCCACTGTACTCGCATGAGTAAAAAAAAATACTCAACTTTACGACTCCAAAACAGCGTTACCGTTATGCGACTAAGGTCGCATTTTTGCCGCTTTTTTACTGCCTTGCCACTTTCTTTGCTCCTTTAATTTCAAATCCCCTTTAGTATCATTTTGCTATTTTTTGTATCCTTTTTGCCCCTTTTTGAACCTTTTTTTTTAGATTGGTAGTCAATAAACATGATGTAACGGCCAGCTTTGATATTTATCTCTGGCACAAAAAAAAGTACAAAATCTATTTAAGTAACGGCTATTTAAGCCGTGACCACATGGTGTAAAAATGCCTTCGTAGAATAAGCTTATTTGTGTAAGGTGTAAACTTTTTTTTATTGAAAATAAGTTGGATCTATGAAAAATACAGCAATTCTAACTGCTTTTTTGTGAATATTTGTAAAATTGAAAAAATGTGTTAAACTGGAATAATAACTTTGTATATGTGAAAAATCTCGTGTCAAAGAATATTGTAAATTCATTATGGACAAGTAAGTATTTCATATAAAAGTGTTCTAAAAAAATATAGGTACATGAATATAATTTTATTTGGTTATGTTTAAGGTTCATCATAAAATCAAAAAAACAAGTTGAATTCCCATCAACAAGTGGTTCAATTCAATTAAGTCCAGATGTGGAAATAAGTTCAACGGATGAATCAATGTCCGAAATAACACACAAGAAGAAGAAAGCCGTATCGCGAAAATATTATTTAAATTGGCAAAGACAATATAAGTGGTTAAAAATGGACATATAAACAAAATAAACCTTTTGTGTTCTTTGCAAGCAATAGCTTATCTGCCAACGAAACCATTTAGAACGCCATGCTGGAACTGTCAAACATGTGACCAATGAAAAGCAAATAAATAATGTTAAAATTTCCAAATTTTTACCAAAAAAAAAACACAGATTTTCGAAAAAAGTGGTTATAGCTAAAATAAAGCTAGTCCTTAGAATGATCAGCTGCAACCAATCGTTCAAGTCAATGTACAAATTGGCCAAACTCAACGCAAATTTTTATAAATAAGAAGTTTATTTTTTGTTATGTTTAGTTTTCAATTCAAATAACTTAATAAATATGTTTGTTAATTGAAAATTTTCGTATTTTTGTAGTTGCCCCTTTTTTTCTTAGAATTCCCTTTTTGTGCCACTTTTTTTGGAAAATCCCCTTTTAATGCCCCTTTTTGAAAATTTTGAACGGTAACGCTGCTCCAAAACTCTTATAAATCTCTTTACTTTTTAATAGTTTTTGCTTCTACATATTAATTGAGAGTGTAAACAATAAATATGAAACAAAAGTGAGCAAAAAATGTCTAACGGAAAACTATCATTCTCCTTTTCAAAAACATTGTTTATCGTTTTTTCAATATTCTGTACCTATCATTACATTTTGTCATATATATTTTTTGTAATAAGCTTAGCGCTGACGAGTTTTAGTGAAAAATAAATTAAACATACATAATTAATTTTAAAAGTATTAAAAAAATGTATTTGAAAAAGTTAAAAAAAAGTATTTTGTGGTAAGAATAAAAATTGGTGAACTCGTTCGAGTACAATGGGATGTATGTAAAATGTTTAAAAAAATTTTAGTTATTTGCGATGGATATTAAAATGTTTTATGGTAAAAAATTTGAAAATATTGCTGCCGCATTTGATTATGCTAGCAGTAATGATAGTGAAAATTTTGATTTTACAATAATTCCTCCTAATGCCGACCAAGAAACAGATGAGGATGAAATTGACGAAGTTAATTTATTACGGAATGATTTGCCAAACGACCTTCCAAAAGAATTGGAATTGCTTGGAGAAAGCGACAGTGGAAAAGATATTCCACTCGCTGATTTAAGAAAATTAATATTAGTGCCATCGGCAATAAAGTGGAGGAAAAGAGCCATGAACATGGATATGCCTAGTACTAGATTTTTTGAATCATTTAAAAATAACATGAACACTTCACTAGAAGGCAAATTTCCAATTGAAGTATTTGAAATAGTTTTTGATAAATAAAACGTTATGATGAGTCAATGGTCAAATACTTTGGAAGCCATTCGGCCAAACAATTTATTAGAGGAAAACCTGTTAGGTTTGGTGTTAAAAATTGGATGCTTACCAGTAGCTGCGGCTATCTGTATCAGTTTGACACCTACTGTGGCGCCAAAGTGGTTGACAAACAATGCCATCAGCACTTACCATTAGGTTCGAGAGTTGAAGTAGAACCAGGGCGCACAACTACAACGTCAATTGCAACATCGGCAGTCAATCACTTATAAGATGCAAAGTTTGTCACAGTAGAATTCAGTGGATTTGCGAGCTTTGCAACGTTGCACTTTGCGTAGAAAAAGACTGCTTTAAAAAATTCCATACCCAATCACATACAAATATTAATACATAATAATAAATTGATCTTTTTTCTTATATATAACTAAAAAAATTTTTAAATCTGAATAAAAATAGTTTTTAAATAATATTAATTAAATCTTTTTATTACGCACCCCCATTGTTCCATTGTACACGCACGAGTACAGCCCAAAAAACACCTTTTCAAAATTAATTTTTTTAGTGTTGTTAATTTAATGCTTTAATTGATATCTAATCAGACAGTTTTTAATGAAAAATATAAGTATTTCTGATTTTAAAGATGTTTGGGATCGAGTGGGTTAAGCCAGATTAAAATATAAAAATTTGGGTTATTAGTTAACTATTAGTTAGACGACAACTCTTCCGTTGATAATTAATCTTTACATTTGTTTTTTTTTTTTTTTTTTTTTTGAAGAAAATGACTTTACAAATTGTACACAGACGCTGCCACGCATATTCTTTTTGTTTAACAGTCACACTGCCACTTTTTTTTTTAAATTTGGGTATTTTTTTCATATTTAGAAATAAAAAAAATGTAAAAAAAAAAATTTCTACCAACATTGAAATTCGGTATTTTGATAGAGTAAACAAGTTTTGCTCTGATAATAATTTTAAGTTAACCAATATACTGCAAATATAATATGCTAGTTAGCCAATAGTTATCATTTTAGTCAACTAATAATTAACTGTCTGTTAATTTGGGCCTTACGATTTGAAAATTGTATCATGTAAATGTTGGCCATGACTTCGTCTGGGTTGGTTATTTGGAGGTACCAATTTTGAGCGACGCGTTCAAGCTTAGCGACTGGTATCTCGCAAATAACAAGAGTAATGTTGGCTTCCAAAGTGGCAATCGTACACGCAGAAAAAAAATATGTTTTAAAATGGTCACCTCCAACAAAACTATTTTTAAAGAAAATTTTTAAACATATTATGTTTAATTTAACCATATTATTGTCACCGACAACCATATTTTTGTTAAATTGGTCCTCCATCAAGAAGCCACAACCATATTATGGTTGTCTTTAAACATGTTTTGGTTAAATATGACAATAATTTGTTTTTAAATTAACAATAGTATTTTCCTCTTTTCCAAGAGCAACATGCTATGGTTGAAAACCAACCATGCTATTATAAGTGTTAAACATGTTTTAGTTATTATTTACCGAAACGTGTTTGGAGGCAACCATATTATGGTTGCGCCTTCTTGATGGGGGAACCATTTAACCATAATATTGTTGTCGGTGACAAAAATATGGTTAAATTAAACATTATATGTTTAAAATTTTTCTTTTAAAATAGTTTTGTTGGAGGTGACCATTTTTAAACATATTTTTTCTTTGGGTGTACCTGGCATATTCCTGAAGACTCAGATTTTACATATCCCCAGAGAAAATAGTGCGAAGGTGTGATATCGTATGATCTAGGTATCCAATTACCGTAGAAAAACGTGTAATTTAATGCTTACCAAAATGATTTCTCAACAAGGTCATTGTTTCACGCGATGTATGGCTCGTAGCGCCGTCTCGTTGGAACCAGAGATCATGTGCTTGTATTGGAGGAAGCACATAGTCCGCTTACATGATGCGATAACGGTAACATTTGGCCATGAAGAAATATGGACCAGTGTTTCTACCAGCCCATACACCACACCTGGCCGTTGTTTTAAATTTATATAATAGAAGCTCGTGGTACTCTTCTTGTTGCTCATCAGCCGAAATACGGCAATTTTGTTTGTATTTGAAAATCATATTTCATATGTTCAGAAAAAATACTCGCCAAAGTATTTTGTCCAAACTTGCCAAACATCATTTGGTCGAATTCTAGAAACTTAAAGACAAAATTGTGATTTTCTTCAATCACCTTAAAAACAGCGGTAATTGTGTTAATAACGGAATTATGAAAAAGTCGCAGAACAAAAGTTGCTGCTGAAGAGCCATTAGAGCCCTAAAGAACCATTTTCAATAATACAAATTTTGGCATAATGCTAACTATAATAAATAAAATGATCTAAAAAAATTTTGTACAGGATAGAAATAAAATCGTTTTATTTTGCATGTAACGGAGGTTTGCGGGCCCCCTAAATGTAAAATTTAAACTCAACTACTGGGCTATATATTTATCTGATGCAGTGTTGCCAATCCGCATGTGATTTCAGGTATTGTGTGTAATTTCTACTTGCATGTATAGCCCATGTGTATTTTGTTTCATGTGTAATCTGTGTGCAGTTTTACTTTGTGTTCTATTTTTCAAATCTTAATTTTCGAATATTTTTTGAAGAAATAAAGTTTAACATAGGCCCGTTTTCACAACTTACCGACAGCTAAAGGCAGGATTTTATCGGCCGTATAAAAAGTGTTCCATTATTACAACTTTCAAATGTTAAATGTGATTGTCATTTCCTTGAAATTTGTTAAAAATATCTATCCACTTGTTTAAATATACTATATTAAAGTTTATTTAAATTTCGTTAAAAAATAAGTCACTAAAATGTATCTAGTTTCGCATAAAATTGTAATAAGTTTTTAACAAAAATCTTAAACAAATTTTGGCATTATTTTTAGCATTTTTAAAATCATTTTTAGCATGTATAAATTTTTATGATCTGGTCACACTGTGTGCCACTCTTACATGTTTGTGTGACGTTAAATTTTAAATTTTATTCTAAATCTTTATTTTCAGGTTATGCCCACAATGTGTCATACGGCCTCAATATGGTTGACATTGGCTTTGGCGGTGCAAAGGTATGTATAGTTATTTGATTTCCTGTACAAAGTTTCAAAAGTAGAGAAAACATAAAAAAGGTTTTTTTAAATAACATCGTTGGAATATACTTATAATTTTATTATTAAGCTTTTAAAGCATTCGATTTTTACTTCTAAGTTCTGTCAATTTTTTTTTTAGTTAAGCTATTTGTCCTTGAAAAAGAAAAAAAAACCATTTTATACTGCACTTTATTTCTGGGAAGGAAATGTATTTCCTTTTTTCTCTCATTTTTAAAAATTTTAAAAGTGTTTTACACAAAAAGTCTATTATATTCAAATACATGAAAGAAGTAGCCATATATAAAATATGTATTTTCTATATAATCCACCACCACTAGTAGTGAATTAGGGTATACTAAGTTTATCATTCCGTGTGACACTTTTATGTTATTCATCTCAGACCCCATATAGTATATATATTATGGCTCCTTGAGTTATTCTAAGTGGATAAAGCCATGTCCTTCTGTTGAAAACACGCTCTCTTCCGAGAAACGTAAAAGAAGATAATAATGTTTGTGTCAAATTGCATATAGTTATTCTAAGCAGCTTGGGATTGAAAACCAGCAAAATCGGTTTAGAAGGATGGGAGGATTGAAACCAAAGGTGGAACCACCAACCTAAAAAATTGATAATTTTGGTACAAAAACTGACATAAATAATGACGCGGATTGATATGAGATTTTGAATGAATTCATTCTAGATGACTAGAACCACAGATTATACACAGCTATGTCACGAGACGGAAGATTTTTTGTCTCTTTCTTAGAAAGCTGCCCTTTTTCATTTATCTTTGAACCATCTTTTATGCCGCAATGCAATGAACACAAATTTATTTAGTTGATATTTATTTGCAAAACTATTGTAAAAATAAACTTTTAAGTTTACCGCAACACTAGTTAATAATATTTAAGTAAGTAAGTAACATTAAAAAAAAATAAAACAATATTACTAAATACATTTTTTGCACAAAATAAAAAGTTTGTTGAACTAATGCTTTTGTTAAACGTGGTTTGTTATTGTTATTTTTGTTTTGATCACACAATTTGTGTGGATTGAAGCGGCCTGTTTTTACACATTGCCACTTCACTACCAAAAAAACGCTTTTTGTCTCTTTCTTCGAAAGCGCAACTGAATTGGGCCTTTTCCACACATCACTTTTTACATATCTGTGTGTTATCTGTGACTAGAACTCATACTGTTAAATTTCATGAAGAATGGTCCATAGGCCCCATATCAAGACTTCTCTCGAAAACCAGTTTAGCTTAAACCGTAACGAATACTGTTTTTGTAGCACAATTTGATCTTTCGTAGTTTCATAAGAAGATCGGTTCATAATTTACCATATTCCCCATATTTTGCCCACTCTGGGAAATTATTTTAATAAAGAATTATGGTGAAATTCGGTCCAATGTAAATAAAAAATATCACCTTCTGAAAAGGTGCATGTATAAAATGTCTTGCCAAGAATAAAACACAAGTTATATAAAAGTGGAATGCCCTGTTTTTAACACCTGACAAAAAATTTGTTCTTCATCATTACAGCTCATTGTTTAACGAAATTTATTTAATTTTTCGACATTTTGTTCTTTTTTAACTGATTTAGTGATTTCAAATAAATTTTAGGGTTTATTTCCAATTTTGCAATTATTTTGCGCATTTTAGCCATTTCCGCCATAGAATCGATTTGTTCCTCTAAGTTTTCTGATTCTTTACAGCTTTAACGATTTCTAAAAAATATAAGATTTTGCTATCACGCAGCTGTTAGCAAATTTTTGCGAATTTCCGCTAATTTTGCAATTTTTTTTTTCTAATTTTTGCAATTTTCCCCAAAAAGACTGTGTTAAATATCTTGGTCTTCATATTGATAAAAGATTAACGTGGAAAGCCCACATAAAATCTAAAAAGGAACATCTTAAAATTAAAACTAAACGACTATATTGGTTGCTGGGCCCTAAATCCCAATTCAATACTGAAACTAAGCTTGTTATATATAAAACTATACTTAAACCAGTGTGGACCTACGGCATTCAATTGTGGGGAACTGCAAGCAACTCAAATGTTGAAATTCTCCAACGGTACCAAAATAATACGCTGAGATTAATTGTCAACGCCCCAAAATATGTATCCAATAAAACAATTCATAACGATTTATATATTCCAAAAATTGAAGATGAAATCAAGAAGTTTAGCGCAAACTATCTTGAACGATTAAGTAATCATTGTAACCCATTGGCAATATCATTACTAGACGATACCAATGAATTGAGAAGACTTAAGCGGTATCATATCCTTGATTTACCCTTCAGATAACCTTATGTTTACGCCTTTATGGACTTTTTCAAAATAATTAAAAATTTTATTATTCTTTAATATATTACTTATTGATTATATTTTTTGTATATACATATGTACATATATATTTTTGTTTCCCCCTTAATTTAATACTAGTATGTATATCAAACCTTATTGTTAAAATGTTGTTGTCCTCGCTGGAGCGCAAGAACGAATGAATTGTTGAAATTTATCGAATTTGCTTATTATCCAAAATAGGATAGATTGTAAATAAAATTTGTTATGAGAAAAAAAAAAAAATTTTTTTTTGAAATTAATTATAGTTTCTGGGACTTTTAGTCAGTTTAATGGTTTGTTTGAAATACGAAAAATGTTGGTATTCGCTATTTTTGCAAACTTTTCCGAATTTTGCAATTTTCGCGTATCTTTGTACGATAGTCTCAAAAAAATCGTCTTCGTTATAAAAATAGCCCAATATATAAATCGAAGTCTCCTATTTTACAGGGCACTCTCACTCAACACTATCAATTTATACGGGGCGAAAAGTGCCAATGCCTTATGCCAGTTAAAGGTGAATTTTTTAGAATAAAACATGCTACTCTTTAAGATAGCAAAACACTTTTAAGAAAGGAACACCATATTTTATTATTTTTTTAATAGAATGTCACTTTTTTTGTAGAAAAGAAAACAATATTTGCTTCATATGGCCAGAAATACCACCATGTAATTTTGGAAGCCATCTGAAACCCCCTTTAAAACTATAAAGCGCTATAACAAATTTAACTTCTTTATCGAAATGTTTTCTAATTTAGGTTTTCTTAATACCAGAAATCACTCTACAGATTAAACGTTAAATTCACTTGATTAAATTATTAATTAAACTGATTTTATTCTTTTTAATTGGAGAAATATTTTGGAGAATTTGTTCTGTGTACTTTTAGATATTTTTTTTAGTTTGTTTGCCAACTGAATGAGCCAAGTTTTTTGAAATGTTCATAATAATTTCATGTTCACCTGACGCTTAAATATTTCTTTATTTTCAAGTGGGCTTTTAGCATCTGCCATACAAGGACAATATAAATAACAGTATATTTGGAGAACGGTAACTGTAAAAGTTTTCAAATTGTTTGGTTAACAACAGAAAGCATCTTACAAAAAGCAAACTATAGTGGAAAAATAGCCAAGGATCCTCCCAAACAAGAGCAATACAAATGATTAAATATGTGGAGGCGGATGAAAATTAAAGCGTCTACATTTGGCACAACTTGCTTCGCTATCACTACACGAGATCTGTTTTAAAGATGTTTTTCTACTTTTATTTTCATTAGAGTAGCAAAGCGCACCGGCTTAAGCTAGTTTACTATAAAACAAATAAAAAATGTAGCTGAATATACGTAAGGACATTTAAAATTAAGTTATACAAAATTTTAATGATGCATGGGTATTAAAAATTCATCATTGTTTAAGAAGATTATTTTCAAAAGGAACAATACTTTAAAAAATTAGTTGGTATTTTCTTGGTACCATAATCAGCAATTATTGCCCAACAATAAATAAGCTTAGAATTATAAAATTCTGTTTTATAGAAAATTCCAATAAATTAAGATACTTTTATTTTCAAAGCAAAAAAATAAAAAACTAAGATCTTTATTTTCTGAATATATAAGTCAGGACATTAACAAAGTAATACAAAATTTTAATGACGCATTATATTAAAAAATCATCATTGTTTAAGAAGTTTTGTTTTCAAAGCAAGAAAAGTCTCCAGGAACAATAATTTAACAAATTAGTTGGTATATACCCCTTTTGCGAAATATAATCTACTTAGAATACACTTTCTTGGTACCATAATCACCAATTATAACCCAACAATAAATAAGCTTAGAATTATAAAATTCTATTTTATAGAAAATTCCAATAAATTAAGATATATTTATTTTTAAAGCAAAAAAGAAAATTTAAAAAAATATAAATAAGTGCTGTAAGCGACTGTATGATAAATTCCTGTGACATTCTCATCATGTACGTACTTACGAGTCTAACATGGTCTTAATAAATAAGTAGTTGTCATCAATAAAATGGCTGGCTATACTCTGAACTGGCCATCTTTTTCAACAATCGACTGTATGCTTGTCTTTTTGTTGCTGGGAAAAACCGTATTTGTTTGTCTGATTATGTCGTTGTGCGTGCCTGTATCCTTGTTAGACTTGTTTAATGGCAATAAGAAGAAGGAGTCTATTCAACAAATTATTATGGATAATAATTTATTCAATAAGAGTTTTAACTTGGACAATAAATCTTGATTCCAGGGTTTGCATTTCATCGCAATTTTTTCAAAATTATTACAACGGCTAAGCAATTTTCTATTGATCGCGATTATTGAATCATTGCACTTCTAATAGTTTCGCTTTTTAATTTGAAATAACAAAAAAAAATTTTGATATTATTTTTCCTAAATATTATAAATATTGACATGTCATTTTCATTTCATTATCTTTAAGTTAAAAAGAAAATGTTATCTTTATTCAAAGAAAAAATTATTAAATTTCTCCAATCACCAAATTTCTACCAAATTCATAACATCAAGCAAACAATTTGTTGATGTGCACCTATTACCAAAATGATTATATTGATTACTAAAAATTGCAAAATTTTGAATATTTTTTTTTTCAATAAATTATATTTTTAATTTTTATTAAAAAAAATAATCAAAACACTTTGCCATTTCAAACAATGTGTTAATTTATTAAAAAAAAAAAATATTGACAATTCCCAACAACAATTCTGCGTTTTTATATTATTTTATTTTTAACGAAAAAAGGTCAATTAAGATTTTTTGTTATTTAATTAAAATTTTAATTGAAAATTTATTTCGAAACAATTAAAATATTATTAAAATCAAAATTAAATTTTTAATTTTCTTCCACCTAAAAAAATAACACTGCTTTAAAAATTTTTAATTTGGAAACATACCAAGAACGCCACATGCCTAGATAAGTTAATTGGGACCTCCTGAACACGAAAAACGCTGTACTTTTGTGTTTTTCGGTGTATGGTCCCACTCAAACCCTTGTGAAGCCTAACCGAAAAGTCCGATCGAGATAAATGGCATATCGTTCCAAGGGTAATTGAAATTTCTATCTGATAAGAAATGGATGAGTTATGGTATATCAAAGTTCAAAATTTGCCTATTTTTTACGTTTGTTTCAACATTTTTCATTTTTATTTCGTTTTTTTTCTACGTTATAGTAAAGATCTGGAATGTTTTATTTTTTAACCAAATAGTTTATTTAATTTCCAACATTTTAAGCGTAATTCGAAAAATCGGATTAAAAATAAATATTTTATTAAGGATTTTGTGGAACGGCAATATTTTCATCTTCATTGCTCACACACTTTGAGGTGCCATAACTCAGCCGCTTCTTATCAGATAGAAATTTGCAGCATATCAACGGAAAAGGCATATGATTAAACTCTATCGTTTTTGAAAGATTTTTTGAAAATTCAAATATCCAGCCTTAAATTCCAAAGAATGTTTTTAAACACTAGTAGACTGGTCTGCAAAATTTAGAATATTTTGCCCTGTGTTTAGTAAAAACAAGTTAAGCCCGGTGCGCTTCGGTTCCCCGTTGATAAAAAATTAGTAATATTTTTTCTAAGTTTAGATACTTTTACTGTTACCGTTCGCCAGATTTACAAAAATTTATTTTATATTTATATTTAAGTTGTTATTAATTCTTATCCATTAATCAAACTAATTGTTCCAAATGTAAATACATTTATAGTTACCGTTCTCCAGATGTGTATATGGAAATCTATGTTGACATTCTACTCAAGCTTATTTCTCCAATCAAGCTTATTTCTTGGCAAATGTTTTGTGTTGACTTGATTAAGCTATTTATACCAAATTTAAAACATTTTGCTGTTACCGTTCTCCAGATATAAAGAAACAATTGTCAGATGTTGTGCTTTAATAACTAAGCAGTTTGTACCCAATACAAAAAATTTAATCATACTGTTCTCCAGATATAAAAAATCTTTTTGTTTCACGTCCACTTCCTATTTTCGTTTTGTTTTAAAGTTTTTCTGCTACTCGAGGCAGAGACTAATCCAGAAAATCAAAGGTAATTTTTTACATATTAATGAAAAATCTACCTATCGCACTTGTATAACAATAGTGTATTATCTCAAAATATTAATTTTTTAAATTTTTGGTAAAATCGATCCGCAATATATCTCACCGATGTCAAAATGTCGTGCCATTTTCCCTACTCTTTGGTGATGAAAAAGTTGGTTTACTATTTTTTTCCATATGCTTTTAATACTAAATTAAAATGTGTTTTGCTTATACTGAACATTTTCATAAAAGAGTTAATACAGTATTGTTGCACAAGTGCGATATGTATGTGTTCAAGGAACAACCTGAGACCTATATTTTGAAAACTGATTAATACATTCAGATTATGTTCTATACTTAGTGAGCTTTAACTAGTGTCCACATAATAAATAGGCGAGCTAGTCCACATTTTCTACATATTCAAAGTTTGGTTTTTAATCGTAACCGCTAGTTTGCTTTTTTACGATTGGGATAACATTTTAAGGGTTCGGAAGGATAATCGCTATTACGGTTGTGCTGCCCACACACGAGTTATTTGTGCGTGTTATTTGTTCGTGGTCGATGTCCTGTTACTTGTTAATGGGTCTGTTCGCGACAAATCACAAGTAATTGAAAATTTTAAACTTCTTGTAATTTGTTCGATGTGTTAGTGGGCTTGTGCGCGAACATTTACATATTTTTTCATTTAAGTGTACAACGAAACGTCAACGTGTATCTATTGCGGAGAAGTAATTTCCATATTTTTTTATAATATTACATGTCGATGCCTATTTCTTCTTAAAAGCCAGAAATTCGTCCATTTGCTTTTTTAATTTCTTTTTTTGTTGTGTACACAAATATATTATTCAAAGAGCAACTGCATCATACACTTTATAATTCATGTCTTCTTCTTGGCGTTTAGGGCATAGTATACAACTAGTATGCCGACTCTTTGACAGGTACATAACTCAACTGTCAGTGGTACATTTTTATGTTTGTATTAGTAAGATTTTTTTCAAATGTATTGGTGTATAAAACTATTTCCACCACTAAACATAGTTGCATAAAATCGTATAGAATGTGGCAACAATTTTTTTTTCCAAAATAAAATTTTCTTAGTTCAATAAATTGAGAATGCTGGCTGCGTTTATAAACTTTTAAAAGCCATGTTTGCTAAATTTTTATCCTGCAATATCGGATAATATATAAATAATTAATGATTTCTGTTTAAACTAGCATAACGTAATTACATTTTGAATTTAGTATTGGTATTATGCCTCGTAGTATTATATTTACAATTGTTTTTAACTCTCAATTTGAAATCAACCGTTTACATTGTAATTTAAAATGAATTAAATAACGATAGTTTGAAAACCATTGTACTGTAAATGAAAATCTAAATGAACTGCTAATGCTATTTCGCGGATAAGTTAACATTTTCACTTGTCAATTTTTCCCGCCATGTTAATTAAGCCATCTTTTTTATCTGCCAAACCTTCATGGTTGATAACTAACCTAAACTTATTGAGTTTCTGTTTAGTCATCAAACTGTGAACTACTAAATACCTGCTTTTTTCCGTTTTTAATACATTTAATAAACCAATATAGAATTAAAGATAACTTTAAATACTTAAGTTCTTTTCTAATATTACAACTGAAAGTCAGTGTTCAATAAAATAAATACTTGTGGATTGAAATCATAAAACCCAGCGTATCTTTTATTCCAACCCACTCTTGGCTAATACGGAACTCCCCCAACGGTTTCCCACAATCGAGTCAGCTCCCACTCAAGGGCATTGTAGGTCTAACTTCTTCATCTCTCGCCGGCTCATCCTACCCACCGTACCCGCAGCTAAACACGCAAGTATACACATTTAAATACCCACCTAACCCTCGTTCAGTTTCCCAGTGCAGTCCATCTCATTGGCATATATTAATTAACATTTACTCTTTTATTCTTTTGTCAACGCTCCCCATCATACAAACCAAATGCACACCCACACACTCATTTACTCATGGTAACAATATATGTGCATTTGCATGCTATGGTAATTATTATTCAATTTCAAATATTATATTTATACCACAAAATGCTACTCTGCTGGCTTTAATAATATTAACAACAGAAAAAATTTAGTGTCAAAAAAATTTATTTAAAAATTTTTAGTTTGTGAAAAATAAAAACATTTTGTAAAAGCAAATTAGCAAAATGTATTGAAAAAAATTATTAATTATGTGTTTAAGTCATAAAATTAAACATGAAGTGTTATATTGTGAAAAATTTTAAATTAAAAAATTTTAAATTTTGTTTTGTTTTTGTTGTTCTTAAGTGTGTTGAATTCACACAGAACCTATATGTGTGATGAGAGTTATAAAAAAAGAGAACGTTCTCACCAGTCGGCATACTAGTTATATACTATGGTTTAGGGTTATTGTGATTTGTTCGTCGTATGTGGAGAAATGGTACGCGAACAAATCACTCGTGGGTGCTTTATACTTGACTTGCAAACCCTATTTTATTCTCTAATGAATAGCCAAACATTGACATGTTAAGCAGACATTGCCCAGCTACGCCATTTTCTTTCGAATATTTATATATATTTTTATATTTAAGTCTTTGTTGCATATTGTTTGGCTTGTCTCCTGCATATTAAAGTTAATGTCATCTACTTATGTTCAGATTAGATTATTGAAATGTACATGATTTACTTAGTTGTGCCGGCAGAAAATAGAAGTATTGGTATGCAGTTGTTGTGGATCTAATCATAATTTATTAGTTACTACACTTTTAATACTCGTATTATTGATTATTCTTTATAACTATTTTCATTTTCTTAAGACCGAAAATATTTTTTATCACACATAAATTGTCATGTTCAGTTTGTTGTTTTTCTCTTGCAAATATTTCTAAGCTTAAAGAAAATTTTAAGGATTTGTGGGCAGCTAAGCATTAATGGAAGATTGAATTGGATATTATTTTCAATTTAAATTTTAATGTTATCAATTTTATTAATAAGGAGAGAAATAATCTGATTATATAGCTTTTTATTTCACCTATTCTTTTTAGACAATTTATATTAGTTTTTCGTTTTTAATTGCTTTAATAAATGTGGCCAATTATAGTTAATAATTTCTTCGGCATTTTATTATTTTTAAATTAAAGAAAAATTTCGTTTATAATACAAAATTTTAAAAACGTAAACAAAAATTTTTTAATGAAAATTCGTATGATTAACAACATTTTTTTCATTTTTTTAAATATGACTTACGCTGCATTTACACATGAAAGTACTTTCATGAAAATTCTGTATACGTATTATCACCACAAATTTCACAGAAAAATAATAAACTTTCATGAAAATTTACATGAAAGTGAAATTTAATTTTCAAAATGTCGTCAAAGGATAAACTTCTATCAAAAATGTATCTTCTTCTTCTTTTATTGTTATGCTTAGACCCCTTTCAGACAGGCAAAGTTTACTTTGACAAAGTCTGTTGAATTCTCTTTTAAACTTTGTTTGGTGCTCAGACACACAAAGTTTTATTTGACAAATTTTTGTTTTCTCTTGTTTGAATATAATATATAAACAGCGTTGCCAGAATGATGATTTTATCATATTTTTTTTTATTTTTTCAAACAAAAATATGATTAAAGATTTTTTTCTCAAATGATGATTTTTTATTTTTAGAAATTCTGATTTTTACTTTAATTTTGCTTATAGAAAATACACGATTACTTAAACAGTCAATTTTTAAAACAATGAAGTTTTGCATCAGCTTGATGTGTGTTGGTGCTGCACACTTTTGTACCCAGTATCTAGAATACACAAAATTGCATCATTATTTCTGGACATAAAAATATTAAAAAAGGCATATTATAACCTATTTCCAATGTGCGAAAGAATTCCTTCTTTCGAACAACTACATTTAAAACAAAAACAAATTCTAAAAACTTTGTTTTGGTTTTAAATGTATTTGTAAAGGTACGTTCAGACTGATGAAATATTTGAAAGCAAACATCAAATATTTCATAAACGTAGTCTGAACACAAAATATTTTTGAGTATCAAATAAAATAACAGCTGATTTTGAGCAAATAAAAGTATTTGCCGGCAAACAAATATTTGTCCAATGTGAACATAGTGTGAACACAAAAAATCAAATATTTTAGTAATTTTTGAGCAAACATTTATTTAATATTACAAAAAAATTGTAAGAACAAACAACGACAAATAATTTTGGCCATGTTCCAGATAGAAGCAATTTTTACTGTAAGTTTTCGGATTCTTTACAATTTTAAAGATTTTTTATAATTATTAGACTTTGCTATTGCTATTAGCAAATTTTTGCAAATTACCGCTAATTTAGAAATTTTTTATAGAATTTTTGCCATTCCTTAAAGTTTAAGGCACTTTTACTAAATTTTATGGCTTGTTTGAAATATTAAAATGGTTCGCGAATTTTCGCAATTTTTGCAAAATTTTTTTTTTTTGTTTTTTAACCGATTTAGCAATTTCAAATATATTTTAGGGTTTGCTTCCAAGTTTGCATTTTTTCGCGAATTTTAGCCATGTTCGCAAAAGAAGCGCTTTCTTTCTGTGATTCTTTGCAGCTTTAACTATTTTTAATAATTATGAGTACTAAACTTTGGTATCATGCCGCTATTAGCAAATTTTTGGGAATTTCCGCTTATTTAGCAATTTTTACCGAATTTTTGCTATTCCTTATAGTTGTAGGCACCTTTAATAAATTTTATGGCTTGTTTAAAATATCTAAATTTTTCGCGAATTTTCGCTATTTTTGCAACATTTTTTTTGTTTTTTTCTCGACATTGTGTTTTTTAACTGATTCAGCGACTTCAAATATATTTAAGGGTTTGTTTCCAACTTTGCAATTTTTCACAAATTTTAGCCATGTTCCCGTTACCCAGTGGCTTCCATTTTTTTCTTCTTCTACATTCTCCTGTTCTAACACTAAAAGAGATGCTGATCCACAGAATAAAATAAAAAAATTAGCTTTTGCGCTCATTTTTACCATTTGAGAAATATATTTTTATTTTTTGAACACTTTCATTAAATAATTATTTGATGCAAATATTTCTTTTAGTCTGAACGCATGGCAAACATGAATTAACTTATTTTATTTAACACTGTTTGCCAACTGTTTCATCAAACAAAAATTATCAAATATTTGAGCTTAGTTTGAACATTAACAAAATATTTTTTTGTTTCACGCAGTTTGAAGCAAATATCAGAACAAATATTTTCGTTAAATATTTCATTAGTCTGAACGTACGTTAAGAAGTAAATAATTCTTTCGTACATCGGAAATAGGCAGTTAGAATATTGATAAAAAAATATTTGTGAAAAGAAAAAATGTATTTTTATAAAGTTTCATATACTGACGAATTATGTTTTTATGTATTTCAATTTAAATAATAAGAAGTATGGTTTCATAAAAAATTAATAATTCTTACTATTTCGCCCTTGTTTTAAAAAATTTAAATTAAGAAAAAAAAATTTAAGATTTTCCTCTTCAAAATATGATTTCTTTCGCCATATGACAATTTTTATTCCAAAGATTCTGGTAACGCTGTATATAAATATAAAGTTGCAGCCAACTTCAGGTATAATCTACGAACGAAAAACAAAACGACTTTGCGAGTGCAGCAAAGTATGTACTCCCCCGCTATGCTCTTTTCCCTTCTCTTCAATAAACTCAAGATTTTGCAAAGTAAACTTTGCTTGTCTGAGTTTCAGAGTTACCGAGCCAATTATTCACGCCGAACTTCAGGCATTCGTTTAAAATAATATTTATTTTTATTAGTTTTCATGATATTTATAAATTTTAATTAGAATCATTGTGTTCTTAATATTTAGTTAAAAAAAATATATTAAAATTCTTTATATATACGAAAAAAAAACAATTTCAATTGGCAATACTGCTTATTTATTGTCATTTACTTTCATGAAATCGCTTTCTTGAAATTTTCATTGAAAGCTAGCTGAAAGTTGGACTGAAAGTAGAAAGATGTAAATGTGTTAGTGAAAAAGTGTAAGTGTATTGCGACTTTCAAGAAACTACTTTCATGTGTAAATGCCTAGTTAAGATGTTTAATCAAAATGCAAGAGAATTCTTTTATTATTATTAATCAAGGCGAATTTATACAGGTTATTAATCAAGGCGAATTCATACAGGTGACATTTTCGAGTCATCTGTTTATTGTTTTTTAATTTGTGTGTGTATACTGATTAGTTAAAATTTAAAATTCAATAAAAATCTAAATACTTGAAAAACAATTTATTTTAATTGCTAGTTATTGGTGATTGTAATATTGAAATGTTTTGCGCTAAACTAGAACATTTTATCGAGAATTTGAGAAACAATTTGAAATTCTCAATAATCTTTTACCGATTTTCGAATTAATGTAATTTCGTTTTGAAGAATTCGATAATAGAGTATTTCATAGAATCGAGCTCGTACTTTTTAGTTGAATTCATTGAATCTAGAGTGAGAATTTTCAAAAATAAAATCAAATATTATTCTAAAAACACGAGCAATTAAAAATTATATTTGGAATTTGTTCCTTAAGAAAACTATTGTTGCGACCGATGTTAATGAGTATATTTCGCGGTTTTGCTGTTCTCCAATGAGAAAATTCAAATCGCAATTTGGGCTTTCTCTGAGTGCTGAGCACTCAATGGCATCCGTTCGATTGTGCGTGATTATAAAACTAATATTAGAGGTCCTGTTAGTGAAATAAAATGCCACGTTTGAAAATCAAAATATCAATTAAAAACATTTGTTAGCAAAGTTCAATAGAGACCTTAATTAAACTTTTATTTGCTTTGTGTGAAGTCAATCGCGCATAAATATGAAAATTTGATGTCGATAATATCAGTATAAGGTTTGCCCACCCCTGCTCTAGAGTATTTTGTTTGGTGCTAAACATCATAAGAAAGAGTAATTGTACATTTTCTTTGAATATTAGGCCGGTAATGCAGTTATCGGTGCAGCTCACTGTCGCAGCATGTTGCAAAATTTTAGAGGCCAGCTGTAATAAACCACTATAAAAAGCCACAGATAATACAGCAAGACAAACAGTGAAGCTGTAACGCAATATTTTTGGTGAAAATATTATTATGAGAGGCTGCGATTTTTCTTTTAGATTTTTTGCCGGATTTTACCGCTTAGGATTTTTTCCTAAGGGAGTATTTGAAAGAAAATGTGCACGTGCAAAGAAAAAAGAGCATATCCCAAATCAAAACATTTTGAAAAAATTTATTCACAGAAAAAAGTGTTTTATCAAATAAAAAAATGGTTTCAAAATTATTCAAATTAAATTAATGTGATAATTTAATCAATTTTTTTTTTAGTTGAAAGAAAATTTAAAATTTAATTTTGATTTAATTAACATTTAATTGTTTTGAAATAAATTTTCAATTAAAATTTTAATTAAATAACAAAAAGTCTTAATTCACTTTTTTCGTTTAAAATAAAATAATTTAAACATGTAGAATTGTTGTTGGGAATTGTCAATATTTAATTAAATAAATTAACACATTGTAAAATTAAAATATCATTTATTGAAAATATTTTTTGAAAAATATAAAATTTATAGTAATCAATATAATCATTTTGGTAATAGGTGCCAAATCAACAACTCGTTTGCTTGATATTATGAAGTTGGAATAAATTTGGTGATTGGAGAAATATAATAATTTTGTCTGTGTTGACAATGTCTTAGAAAAAGCGCGACTATGCAAAGCTAACAAAAGGTGACACTAACAACACATTATTTTTCACATCTGACTTTAACTAAATGAAGTGTATTAAAAATAAAAAATAAATAATTGACTTAAAAATAAAAAACATGTAGACTATTAAAGCCCCTTTAAATAGGCCAATTTGATTTTGTCACGCTTACAGTAACCAAAAATATAACTGAGGTAATTGTGGTTATGCAAATTTTCTAAACATTTTAAAGTATAAAGTTGAATTGTAGATACACAGAGTGTAACCAATTTCTGTTGGCAACAAATTTATCATATATTCTACATTTAAGCCCAATGCCAAAACCAATCGTAATTTATTAAAAGATTTATAATTTTCTTCCTTTTAACTTGCCCACAACACAATAACAGAGTTCAGCGTTTAGAGCAAATGGCATTGGGGAAAAAGCAAATGCTAAATATCGTATATTTTATGAAGTCTAACGAAAACTCTGTGTATTTTGTTTTAAGATTTAACAGAAGACCTACCATATTTTGCCTTTGCTCTTTCGCAAGACCATTTGCACCAAATTCGTAACACCACCAATAGCATGCCTAAGGAATGCAAATCAACCAACCATGTCCTTTCAGTTGCCTTGAAGAAATATATGTTTTCCAAATAAATTTCAAGTAATTTTTAAGCTTCATTAATTTTATCACTAATCGATGGCTTTAATGATTAATTTATAACAAATTGCCATGGCGTTAACTGATTTAGCTTAAGGCCTTAATTTAGTTTTCTACAACAACGGTTCGCAAATGGGGTGCCGAAACAAATTTTCAAGGGTGGCCCGCAAAAAACAAAAAAAAATTACCAAAACTTGTTTGTTTAAAAATCAAAAAAAAAAATAATAATAATAACACAGAAAATTCAATTAAAAAAAAATGGTTTAAAAAATATTTAAATTTAAATATTATGATAATTGAATCAATTATTTTTTAGTTAAATGTAAATAAAAAATTTAATTCTGATTTAATTAACATTTTAGTTGTTTTTAAATAAATTTTCATATAAAATTTTATTAAATAACAAGAAATCTTAATTAAATAAATTAAAAAATTGTTTGAAATGGCAAAGTTTTTTGATCATTTTTTTTAATTAAAATTAAAAATATCATTTATTGAAAAAAATATTCACAATTTTACAATTTTTAGTAATCAATATAATCATTTTGGTAATAGGTGCAAAATCAACAAATTGCTTGCTTGATATTATGAATTTGGTATAAATTTGTTGATTGGAGAAAATTATTAATTTTTTCTGAAAATTATTAAGTCTCTCTAAAGTCCTTTTAAAAAGACTTTTACCCATTTCCTGTAACTTTGATGAGAACTTTTCGCATCAAAAAGATGTGAAACACTTTTTCGTTTCTCGAAAAGTGAGAAAAAACTGTGTTTGTAACTCATGTAAAAAACTATCAAAAGAGATAATGTCGTTACGTTATAAATACCGCTACATTTCACTTACAGCCTATGTGAAATTGCAAACATTGAGAACGCCAGGCACGCATATCGTTGACGGCGATTTTCTAAAATTGAAAATTTTTTAACGATGACGGCGAAAACACAACCGTCGGCTATACCGAATAATGTAAAGTGCGACTTTAATGTTTGTTGTTTCCCAAAAAACCTTTGAAAACATACGTTTATTTTCCAAAAATGTTAAAAACAAAATAATTAAACAATGAAAAATCTGACAAGAATTTTCATTGAGAATATATTTTTTTGTGCTAAAATTTGTTCACACCCCGTTTTTATGTGTGAGTTTATTTGAAAGTACATGACACACTTTTTCTGTAAATTGCCGAGTAATATCCTTACGTTACAGCTATTACTCGACAAAACTTTTACAGATGCAGTTAAGTGCGAAAAACAGTTGTTTGTTTCAGTTCATAGAAAAAATTAAAAAATTATCTTTAATCACAAAATGTATACCAAATTCATAATATCAAGCAAACAATTTGTTGATATTGATTACTAAAAATATTTTCAATAAATGATATTTTTAATTTTAATTAAAAATGTGATCAAAATACTTTGCCATTTCAAACAATGTGTTTTAATAAATATTTACAATTCCCAATAACAATGGTATAAGTTGAAATTATTTTAGTTTAAACGAAAAAAGTCAATTAATATTTTTTGATATTTAATAAATATTTTAATTAAAAATTTATTTCAAAACAACTAAAATGTTAAAAAATAATTGATTAAATTATCACATTAAATAATTTAAATACTTTTTAAACCATTTTTTTAATTGATAAAAAATTTTTTTCTGTGTTTTTGTAATTTTTCTTTAACTTCACACATTTCAATTCAAAAGTTTCTCGACGTGTGAGTTACATAACATGGGCACTGGGTTCGTTTAATCTGTCAAATGTCGTTTCATACTTCTTGTAAAAAAAAAAATAGTACGAGCCTGCATAAAGCAGGCAACAATGAGAACCTCTGGCCTACAACAATGAGCAAAAAAAAAAATAAATAAATCAAACTTAAAGGCCAAAAAGCCAACAAGATTTAATAAAGGAAAAAACAAGATGAGACCCATTTTAAGAATACTTAATATCCGTATACTTTACAATTTTATTTTTCTTATTTTGCCAGCAAACAAATAAATAAAAGAAAACTTTATTAATAAACAATTTGCCAAGAAACTCCTTTGATATTAAAGAAACACGAAACAAAAAAGTAAAACAAAAAAAAAAAAAAAAAAAAACAGGGAAACTATAAAAAAAGAAAGCAATACAAAAACATTTTTTTAACATTTTATAAACGGATAAAGAAGTTAATATATTTACAAACGTACAAGCTTAAAATGAACTCGAAATAAATCAAAGTCTTAGATATCACAGCAATAAAACCATAAACAGCAACAGTACAAACAATATCAGCGACAAAAGCAGTTGAATGTTCGAATACGAACACTTGCAGTATTTTGAACGTTTGTAACATTTTGCTCTTTCACAAGATTATTTCATGGTCATGAACGTTTTTTTTTTTTTTTTTTTTTTTTTTTTTTTTGTTTTCCTTCCATTTAACTTTGGCCGTAGTTTAGTCGTTAAGTTTTTTTGTTTCTTTATTTTTTAAGTCAATAAAGTGTTTTTTATTTTTTATTAGTTTTTTTTTCGTAACCTTGAAAGGATCAGATTCAAAGATATATTTATTTCGTTTAAAATGATAAAACAAAGGATTTTTTTTGGTTCTTCACTTAAATTTTAAAAATGCTGTTTTGAAGAAATTGAATTGAAGAAATTGAATATGTTGCATGTTTTATTTGTTAAATATTAAAAATAGAAAAATAAAATTTAAGACACAGACGGCGAAAAACGTTTTCTAAATGAATACGAGTCTAAAGATAATATTTAGACAAAGAACTTTTCGTCACCTAAAAAGCACACAGAAAAAAGTGTTTTATCAATTAAAAAAATGGTTTAGAAAGTATTTAAATTTAATTAATGTGATAATTGAATCAAATATTTTTTTTAGTTGAGAGAAAATTAAAAATTTAATTTGGATTTAATTAACATTTTAGTTGTTTTGAAATAAGTTTTCAATTAAAATTTTAATTATATAACAAAAAATCTTTGACTTTTGAATTTTTCCGTTTAAAATAAAATAATTTAAGCATGTAGAATTGTTGTTGGGAATTGTCAATATTTATTTAAATAAATTAACACATTGTTTGAAATGGCAAAGTTTTTTGACCACTTTTTTAATTAAAATTAAAAATATCATTTATTGAAAATATTTTTTCAAAATTTTAAAATTTTTAGTAATCAATATGATCATTTTGGTAGTATGTGCAAAATCAACAACTTGTTTGCTTGATATTATGAATTTGGAATAAATTTGGTGATTGGAGAAATTTAATAATTTTTTTTCCTGAGCCTGCACAAATTTTCCGGAATTTTTTTTCCGGAAAATGTGCGGTATTCCACGATTTTTTTCCGGAAATCCCCGTATAAAATCACTTACTACCATAATGCAGTCACAAATATCTTAAAAACAATAAGCGAAAACATGTTATGATAGAACTAAATATAATAATTTGTGCAAGTTATCGAGTCGCCATTAAATAAGTTGTGTTGTGGAAATATGTTTTTTTAAAAATAACTCAATGTTTTATGTTGTTACGTTATATATGTTAAATTTAAATTTTGTCAGCTTCTAAGGAAATACAAATAATAATTTGATATTTTTATTGAGACAGTATGGATTTAAATGATTTGATTGTACAGACGTGAAAATTTTCAGTTCAGAGGTGGTAAAACTGTTTCGCTTGCATTCAGATTATCTCTTAACTTCAATTATAAGAGCTAATTACTTAATTTAGGTAAAATTTGTGCTAAATTTTTAATTGCTTTACTTAGCTTAGAGTTTAAAGGGCCAACTATAATATACTTAAGTTAGGTTAAGCAATTGTACGAATATATGTCATTCATATGTATCAAATAGGGAGATCGAAGGGTTATTATTCGACCGGTTTTAACCGGTTATTTTAGCTTTGCTCAAGTCGGTTATTTTAAAATGTCCATTTTTCGAATATCGAATAAACCGGTTATTTTGGTATAATAAACCGGTTATTTTAATAATGTGTAATTTATATACATTTTTCTTACTCTTGTTGTAGATGTACCCGTAATTTAAGTATTTTTCTAATTCTGTATTAGGCAAATTTAAGCTTTTTATGAACAATTTCAAAACAAAATGTAACTAAAGTAAAAAAAACATTTGAACACTGTAAATAAAAACCACTTATGAATGCGTGTGTTCTTGTAAAAAAACCAAAAACTTTTCAAAATACTACAAAAACATGTGCAGTTAAAAAGTAAATAAGATTTAATTTGTGCGACCGTTTTCTAAATATTAAAAATATTTTTATATAGATTTTATCTCTAGAGATATTTCGAACGGGTTTAAACAGACAAAGTTAGGATCTTGAAGTGTCCAAAAGTGATAAGTGACGAAGGGGTTTCCACGTCAAGATTTATTAATCATCTTTAATTAGTGTATATGGTTGACATTAATATGCTCCAAATGAAACTTAACCCCGTTCGAAGTAGGTCTAAAGAGTCGACAAATAATACTTTACTAAAATACGCTGCCAAAAATGAATCATTAGGTGAAATATAAACCCGTTGTGTTGCCGAGGACGGAATGCCCCTTAAGGTACTTAAAACTCTTAAATAGTTCCAGCATTTCTTTATGCTTAAACAAATTAAAACTCATTTAAAATAAATTTACGAGAATATCTCAAATAATAAATTTATTAAATTGCTATAATATTTTATTTGCTCTTGCAAAACGTTTGGCTAGATAAAACATCATTTAATAGTTTTTAAATTATATTATACAATTATCGTCTTACAAAAACAGATTAGTTAATAAATAGAAATTGTTAAAAACGCGGTTAAAGTTAGATTATTTTACTTGTTAGGTATGACCATACATTAAGTCATATCTATGTATTTTGTAGGTGTTTTTATGTATTCGAATTAAAACCGGTTAACCGGTTAGTTTAAAAATGTTTAACCGAAAACCGGGTTTTTTAAATTATCAACTACTCGTAATATTCGAAAACCGGTTATTGAAAAAAGTCGAATAATCGATCTCCCTAGTATTAAACCATATTATTTATAAAACTGAAATTTACTCAAGCAAAGTGTGAAACTGATCGCACATTCCGTACAGAATCAAATGTTTGTTGATTTTATATTTTTAAATGCATATGAGGTCCTTTTTGTTAATTGTTGAAAATAGCTTAAGCAAGCTTGTGCATATTTTAGTTGGCCCTTAAGTGCTTTTAGAACGAAATGTGTACTTAATATTGTAAGCAATAGGAAATTTTTATTTTTTTTAGTACCATATCGGCTAAAGTAAGAAAAATGTTTTAAACTCTCGAATGCTGTTTTCTTTCTGTGCTTAAATACTCGTACTGATTGCTAAAATTGGATAACCAATACCTTAATGTGGTTGCTTAAAACTAGCAGATCTTCAAAAGATCACGACCTGTCCTGTGCTAGTTGTTGGAAGAGCTTCTTCCGGGACCATACGATTGCTGCGTTTTAGACCTAAATCTTCTTAATTTTAAATCCAATGCTACTTATTAACAAATTGTCTGCTTACACTGTATTCCAGGTAATAGTCATCATTTATTTAATATTAACTGCATAGAAATTAAATTTTTGTTAAATTTTCTTATTAAATTGTAAAAACATCAAGCACTTGAGTTGCTGTACGACTTAAGAATAATTTTAAACGCCAATAAAAATCAAATTACATTAAAACACATAAATTTTTTTGACGGTTTTCTTTTTTTTAAGGATTAGATACATAAAAAGAGCTATCGAAATCATAAAAATATTACGATACGACACTCCCCCCAAAAACTTATTATTTATGCAAAGCCATAAAGATAGCAAACCAGTATGAATTCTAAAAAAAGATATTTTAAGAAAAAGAAAAAACATAAAATATAAAATTTTATTTGTAAAATTTATGTAAAAAATATTGATAGCTAATGGCTAAAGTATGACTTAAATTTATAATAAAAAATGTAAAAAGAATATTGCATATACAATTTCTTCTTGGGACAAGCTCTTAAAAACAATTCACTTGTAATAATAAAGGTATAAATAAAAAAAAAATCATCAAGTCTTTTATCTTTTTTGAGGAAAATAATTAGCTATTTAAAAAAAAAACATTTTTTAGCAAATTTTTGCTACAGTACTTTTCGCTTATAGTCCACTACTATAGTTGCACAACTTTTGTGGACTATAATCGAATTTGGACTATAACCAATTGGTTTTTATATGCCATTTTATGGATTATATGTGAATAATAATATAATCTACATTTTGGACTATATAAAAACTATTTCCTTCAATAAAATCACTCAATATAACGTGTTTACTCATTTTTTCTACTTTTATGAATTAACCAAAATTTGACGTTTATGAAAGTTTCCAGAAGTGTAAATTAAAACATATTACCAGTTTGTTAAAAAATATATAAAAACAGAGTGGACTGTAAGCGATTAGATAAGGTATTAGATACGCATGCAAAGAAAAAGTGGCTTTTAAGCAAAAACTGACTACAAGCGAAGTGGACCTTAGAACAAATAATTTGTATGAAATTCGAAAAATAATCTGCAAGTAAATATGACAGTTTTGGTTTTAATCCGTTTTTGGCCTTTAAGCGGAATAGACTATAAGCGAAAAGTACTGTACATTTTGCCAGAATTTTATATGTATAGGCCATTTTGCACATACTTTGCTAAAATTTGCGATCTATATGAAATTTGACCAAAAAATAGGAAATTTTGTAAAAAAATTTGCCAAAATTAGTTTTTTATAACATAATTTTGAATCAAACAATAGGTATAAGTATTCGTATATACAATAGACAATTTGGCCAAAAGTTTCGTATTTATATGAAGTTTGGCCAAAATAAGCTTTTTATACGATATTTTGTCAAAATTTGCTATTTAAATGATATTTTGTCAACATTTGCAACTTAACCAAAAACTTGCTTTTTATAGAAAATTTGTCGAAATTTTCCTTTTGTAGGAAATTTTGTCAAAATAAGCTTTTTATGGGAAATTTGGTTGCAATTGGCTTTTTATAGGAAACTTTGTCAAAATTGGCCTTTTATAGGAAATTTTGCCAAAATTAGTATTTTATAACAAAATTTTGAATCAAAAGTCTGGTATAAGTATAAAGGAAATTTGGCCAAAAATTTCGTATTTATTTAAAGTTTTGCCAAAATAAGCTGTTTATACGATATTTTCTTAAAATTTTGTATTTAATTGAATATTTTATCAACATTTGCCACTTAACCCAAAACTTGCTTTTTTAGGAAATTTTGTCGAAATTTTTCTTTTATAGGAATTTTTGTCAAAATTAACTTTTTATGGGAAACTTGGTTAAAATTGTCTTTTTATATGAAACTTTTTTAAAATTGACTTTTTATAGGCTATTTTGCCAAAATTTGCGTTTTATAGTTTTTTTTTTGTCAACGACAGAACATTTTGTTAACAAATATTTTAAATAAGACATTTTAAATTTGTCCGCTTCTAATTCGTTGATTTTTTTTTCAGATACATTTACGTTTGTCACGCCCCCATGGCCCATACGTGGTGTACAATGCCTCGCGTTAAACGTTGTACTCTCTACATAACAATAGCTGCTTTCCTTCATCAGAGTATGAAACTATTCGATCATACATTTGAATCCGTTAAAATACAATGGGAAGGCCAAACAGTGGAAGTATGTCATATGAATGTCGCCAATTGGGTATCACAATACATTGGTGAGGATTTCTACTACACAAGCTACTTTCTTTTTCGGGTGATATTTGTGCACCTGGTGCCCTGCATAATGCTGGTCACCCTTAACATATTGCTATTTGCGGCCATGCGGAAGGCTCAGGAAAGAAGAAAACTTTTGTTTAGAGAAAACCGAAAAAAGGAATGCAAGAAATTACGCGAAAGCAACTGCACGACACTCATGTTGATTGTGGTGGTGACTGTATTCCTAATTGTAGAGATACCCATAGCAGTGGTGACAGCAATGCATATTGTGTCGTCCTTGTATATGAACTTCATGGATTACGACAGTGCCAGCATTTTAATAACATTTACGAATTTCTTTTTGGTTGTCAGTTATCCCATAAACTTTGGCATTTATTGTGGCATGTCGCGACAGTTTCGTGAGACATTCAAGCAGATATTCTTGGGTAGTATGACCGCTAAGAAGGATAATTCATCCAAGTATTCCATTGTTAATGGACCACGTACATGTACGAACACCAATGAGACTGTGCTCTAGTAAAGGTTTCTTTTAATGCCGTTTCGCAAAAGTTGGAAGCAACGGCGACGGCATTCAAGTTTTTGCAGCAGCGTTACAGAAATACCAGTTCCTGGTGCTGCAAGAGGTACTAATACAACAGCCACCACTAGTATAAGTGTAAGTGGTAGAAGTGGTGCGGGCAGTCTTTTTAGTGCTTCCAGTCATAGGAATAGTGTAACTAATGTAGATGGTCTAACAGTTGTTGGTGTGTCAAGGCGTTGTAGTGAACAGCAGCAACATTTTGTTGTGATGGATATTATCAACGAGGATAAAGTGGAAGTTTAGGTCTTAAGTATCCTTAGGAGTAATATTAAATTTAGTAACACTAACAATAGCTCTAGCATTATTACAATTTATATTATAGCAACATAAAGTTTGGTGGTTTTCACAATTGTATTATAGTTATTAATATACGTTGAAAATATCTTTTTTATAAATATTTATTGTAGTTTTAAGTTTTAGATTAAAGGTTTTATTTGTACTTTTGTGTAGGTTATGTGAGTAAGATATCTTTTTTTAATATCCACTTCTATCTCTGTCAATATTCATATTAAATGGTTTTGCATTTCGAGTTTTGTAGTCAATTTCAAATATATTTTAAAATTGTTTACTATAGATAAGTACATATTTAATTTAAGTAAGCTAAAAAAAATTAATTCGAATTTAATACTAATATGTATGTATATTTTTAAATAACATAAATATTGAAATTATTACAAGCATTTTGAAGAATAAACAAAAAAAAAAAAAAAAAAAAAAAAAAAAAAAAAACAATACGAAGGAAAAAGCGATCCTATTTTTTTGTAAACTTAGCTGCTGGTTTTAATGGTAAACGAATATGGGCATAAAGTTTAATATTTTATGCCCACATTAGATTTAATACACTCAAAGAAAACATATTTTTCTAACAAAACGTATTTTAAAGACAATATTTTTAACATATTAAGTTACTTCAAATATGGACGAATTTTTATGCAGATATTCTGTCAACCCCATCTGCACCCGATGCAGCATAATGCACCTTTAGGAACCATTTTGAAAGCACATATGTGTCCACCCATTATCTAGAACCTCAAGAAATAGAGCAAGGCTGCCCCAGTTGGGTATTTGGTAGTGAGCAAGTCTATCAATGCGGGGGTTGGGAGTTCGATTGCCGCCAGACACTCTGGTCTCCTGCAGACAAGCATAGGGCTTTGCGGAATTAGCATAAGAAAAAAAACTATTAGAACCCTAAAAAGCAATAAAGCACCGGAGTTGCTGAAAATATCGCCAAATCGTCCGTTGATAATTTAAATATCGTATGTGGATTTTTTGAGGTTTTGAGTTAAGATCGATTCCTTAGGTTTTCCGACCTGATCTTTCATTTAGCGTAATCAGTTTTTCGATACCTCATACCGTTTTCGAGATATGGAGTATTGAGTTTGTTGTATGCGGAATTTGCTGAAGCAATTTTCAAATTACATGTGTTCAAACTCAATTTACTCGAAACTATCGGAATTCACATACGACAATTAAATTATCAGCCGACGAAATATCAGCGCAATTCCCACTCATCCCCTCATTCTCGGACGATGGTCAATTACTAATAGACATCAAAGAAGGTATCATTTACAAGCTACCGAAAAAAAGTGATCAAGTGCGAATATTGGTGTATGTTGAGTATGGTATATAAAGTCAAAGCTAGCATTCTACATCCAAGAATCTGTGCATCGCTCTGTGATGTACTAAGACCAAAAGAGGCAGATTTTCGACCCGCTAGATCGTGCGTTTACCAATAGCCTTAGAATGATAGCAGAACAATCAGTGTAATGTCATTTAATGCTCTTCCTTGAATTTCTGGACTTTCAGAAGCCTTTGATATCCAGTCACACGAATTAGTTTGGAAGGCATTAAGATGTAGGGGTGTCCTCGAAAAGATAACACATCTGAACTCCGATGGTAACTGCCGTGTGCTGCATGAAAACCAGCTCGTTGAAATAGAGACTGTCAGGAGGAGCGTTAGAAAGGGTTGCGTGCTATCGCCACTTTTATTCAATATCGTATTGGACAACATCATGGCCAATACAACTCAGCCCAATGGAGGCCTCCAGGAAAGATTATAAGATCTGAACTACGTAGATGACATCTATTTACTTACGCATAGTTTGACCGATATGCAGGAAAAGCTACGCATGTTTGAGCTGATGGCCACTAAGGTGGCTTTAAAAATAAACTTCCTTAAGACGAAAACTATACGGATCAACACAGAAAATACCCAACCATTTGTGCTGTTTTATGGCTCCTTTGAAAATGCAGGGTCTTTTGAATATATTTAGGCTCCTTCATTTCGAAGTCGGTAGGCTCCTCCCAGGATACACAAAATAGACTCGGACAGGCAAGACATGCGTATGGCATACTAAACGCGATATGGAGCTCCTCCCAACTCTCCACAGGCTGCACCAAAGGATACCGGCCAGAAACAATCATTCGTTAACTGCTGTCAACGCAGATCCATGCGAATCTTTTGGCCTGCGCGTATCAGTAATGAAGCAGTCTGGTGTCCTACACACCTAACCCTTTTAATGGCCGAAATCCGTACTCGTAAATGGCGCTAGATAATATATACACTTAGGAAACCATCCGGCGATACACCCATAACTGCCTTATATTGGAACCTCCAAAGCCAAAGACGCATTGGAAGACCAGCACACACATGAAGGAGGCAGCTTGAGAAAGAAGTCAGGTCGAAGGGACGCAGCTGGACCGAAATAAAACCACAAGCTAATGATGAGATTGCTTAGACGAGCTTTGTAATGGCCCTATGTTCCTTATAGAAATTTCAGGAATAAATAGTTACTTCCACCAATGATAGAAAGAAACTAATATAACGCATTCAGGTTTAAAAAATGAAATTTTACTACGCATCTACGTCACATCAGCTTGTTGAGTACAACTAATAAATAGAAATAGAAGTAAAGCGTATAATAAGACAAATTGCTTGGCAAACATACATTTTGCTTTTGCTTCTGTTTGCCAATAAACAGCACAATCATATTTCATACAAACATACATTTTTCATTTTTGTTTTGCTTTCAATGAAAAGAAAAATAATTTGTTGTAAAGAGTGCTCTAAACAAAAAGTTGTTTTGGGGCAATTAGTGCTGCTAAAAAACAACTAGAATTTACGGCTGAAAATTACGTTATTGCTTTTTTTCTAAGTCTTAACTCTGCAAAGTTTTTGCTGAAATGATTACTTAAGCACTAGACACCACAAAAAGTTTGAAAAATATCCAACATGTCTGCCAAATATTAAAAATTTTTAATATTTCTACAAACATTGCTCCAAACGTTTGTCCAAACAGCACACACCCCAATTAACAACACAAAATATTTGTACAAACGTAAAATTTTGACAAGTTTGCCAATCTATTTGTGTGGTTTATTATGCCCTTAAACAAACAAGTGTATACAGCCATGTCACAGCGTACAATTCCGTTCGGAAACGGAATTCATTCCATATTTTTGTGCTTCAGAAAATGACGAAAAAACTTTGCGGAATGAAACCATTTTTATTTTCATGAAGGGAATGGGAGTTTTCTGTATTTTAAAGGCCAAAAAAACTATCAAATTATACTTTCTATCAATAAACAAATATGTTTACCTCGATTCCGAACGGAATTGTACTCTGTCACATGGCTGATAATGTGCTGTTGTGACGAAATTTTAGACCGTTGATTTATGTAAATAATAAAAAACATGCGCAATGCGTAATCAATGTTTACGCCATCTAGACTTCGACTATATTATTGTCACAGGCAAACATAATATAAAACAGTCTTCGAGAAGGAATATATATTCCTTTATCTTCCACTAGAGTTATCTCACTTCATCAATTTTGTATGTCTTATTGTGCAGCGTATAAATGTTCGCTTATTTATGAAAATGTACGATAAGTGCTTCGCAAAATAAGAATATATTTTCTTGGGATGTTGCTCTTAAAAAGGCTGCGGTGATGTTTGGGCAATAATCTAGCGGATACTGGCTGACTATTGTCACTGGCTAAGTGTATCACATTGGGACCGCTATAAGAAACAACGTGAGCAGTCCTCGTGCCGGCTGCCCATTTTACCTATCCTTACCTTGCGCTTAAAAGGAATAAATGTTATTGTTGTTTAACAACCATAAAAGTATATGGAAAACAATTAAGTTTATTAACCCGGCAATTCCCAGTGCCACCTATAGGTTACGAAGCTTAGCGATTTTTTTAGCACGTCTATGAAACTATTTGAAACGTACACTTATTACTTGAACAAAGGTAACACCCTAAAGTGTTTGTCAGTTTTTTTTATGCCAACTCTAGTTTTACACAAACTGTGAAATTTTTTAGCTTTTTTGTTTTCTACTTGATGACTTTTGTTGTGTAAAAATGTTAAAAAAGGTAAGAACAAGAATAACATTTGATAATTCATACTGTTAGATACTCAAACTTTTAATATGAGTGATTATCGTGAACACATTCTTTGCACTTTAGTAAAAATAAAGCCAGATTGTCAAGTGTTATGTGCAGGTGACACGGGGCAGTATTCCACATATTTACAAACTTACATGTACATGTACATGTACTTACATATGTAGTAACAAAGTTTATATTTTGCTAAATTTGATTAATTTTGCTAAAGTTTGAAATAGACATGCAAGTCATCATACTGTACCCTCTTGTGGATGGAAAGGTAACCGATGGAGAGGTTTAAAACAAAATTATGCCCAGTGTCACCCTGTAAAAACTGCCAGTATATTTTTTAATTAGATTTTTTTTTTTTTTTTTTTTTTTTTTTTTTTTTGTAAACTCGACGTATTTTTATTATTTTGACAGAAAAATTGTCAGGAATTGTCGGATTAAGTATTAACCATACCATGGTCTGAGGCAAACATAATATGATTGTGGATTCGTTTATTTGCGAGGGCGTTAAATGTACAGTTTGCAAAGATTGCAAGTCCTTTAAGCGATGTCATGAAAACGCTTAATTTATTTTAGTGATTATGCGTTAACAGTGGATTATTAATGTTCAATATTTTTAGTTATAGTGCCATTATAATGCATCATGATGTGTTTTAATAATATGTATTGCAAAATTAGCGCACTAATTGATATTCAAATACTGTTGTGCAAAGAATAAATTCAATAAAAGTGTTAAAGTTATTGCTAATGCAACAATTTTGCGTAAAAATTCATTTTGATTAATTTAATGGTAATGCAAAAGTAGTGCCATTTTCCCAGGTCTAATAAATACCAGTAAGATTTCCAGAATTGTTGGCCCACGCGTTTCTTTCTTTGTTCCTTCTGGTAAGCATTATCGCATTATATTTTACCATTAGACTTATGTATTTTGAGCCCTTAAGGTCCCTTCTTGTAATGGCCATAACATAAGCTGAAAGCAGGAGCTAGTTCAAAAACTTTGTGAAAAAAGCAAAAGAAAATTTCATCAACTTTAATGAAAAATCTGCATTTATTTCTCATTAATAAGCCCTGTAGAGACTTCAAATAAACTCGTTGCTTCTGCGGGCTGCCATTTAAATAGAACTTTTTTTTTTAAATTTTTAGTAAGGAAATAATATTTTATTGTAGCGCTGGGTATTCAACGAATTAAATGATTGTAAGATGACTGTGTGGCTTTTAAATAAAATTGTATGATTTAAATTTTTTTTCATAATTCTATAAACCAAGAAAGACTTGATTTTTCACACAATGTCTTTTACAAAAGCATTTATGTATATCTTAAGAGGCATTACAACCACTTATTTTTTAATATGCTTTTATTCACACGATACTTTGTAATTTTGTACTGCTTTTTTAACAAAATGTCTTTAAACTTATTTCGTTATTTAAAAATAAAATGCACGAAAGAAAATTTTACAAAAGAACACATGACAAAACACGCAAGAAAAACTCATTCACACATAATAAAACACATTAGATGTAAATAACAATTTTCCACTTGGAAAATCTTCAAAGTATTAAATTTTTAATAAAATCACAAACATGAAACCATAATAGAAGAAAAAAACTTTGTAAATATAGAAAAATCAAAAATTAAAAAATTTAATAGCAAAACATTGAAATTTGTAAGCTTTAAAGAGCCCCATAGTTTACAAATGTAAATGGTAGCTATTTATTAAATAAAATAGAATTTAAATAATTTAGTTAAAAGAAAATTATGTTCAACAGAATGTTGTAAACGATATAAATTTATAAATTTTAGAAACAAAAAAAAAAAACAATATTTTTTTTATAATTGTTAGTAGTGCTTTAAGTATAATCGTAACATGTTATCTTTTATTTGATTTTGGTTATTTTTTTAAAAATTAGTTTTTGTCTACACTTAAAAATGTAAATTTATTTAGAAAAAAATTACATGTTTTAATTTCACGTTGAATAGTGTTAAACAAAATGTTCTCTGCGTATTTAAAAAAAAAAAAAAAACAACAACACAAATATGTTAAAAAATAAATCATCGTTTATATATTTTAAATTAAATATTTGGTTTAGTTTATTTAAATTTTAATTGTATTTTCTGTATAGTTTTAAGAGAAATAAACACTGTTACAAATTAAATAAAATTCTAATTTCAAAACGGAAAATAAAGAAAATGAGTTTAAATTTAAACACTGCAGTTTATAATTCTCAAACGAAAATTCGAATCACTAAGATGAGATTATTTTTCAAGAGAATTAAATAAAAAGACAAACAAGTAAGAACGTATGGTTGATCAGTGCCGATTATATGATACCCTGCATCACAGTTTTAGATCAGTGTTGCCAATGAAGAATTCGGAAATTGCACATGACTGTGTCCCAAATTACACATTTGAAGCCAAATTACAACCACAAAACGAAAAAATTGCTTGTAGAAAAAATTCGGCTTGTTTGCAACTAAAAAAGGATAAATATAACCTATTCTTGAAGTAAAAAAATGCATGCACATTTTTAACGACACGTAAGCAAAAACGTAGGCAGAAGAACAGAAAATTTTTTTATGATCATGCTCAAGCAACATTAGTAAAATAAAAATTGTTTTATTTATGCCCGTAATTTTTACAAAAAGAAATCTAGCTGTAGATAGAAATCTATTGTGCAACAGCTGCCATATTTTAAAAGAAAACTTAAGGTAAAAACACGTAGGTCAAATCAACGTTAAAATAGGCAAAGGTAACTATTAGGTAAGAACACGATACGATTTCTTTTATAGAAATGACGGGCATTAATGGTAAAAAGTTTACTAGCTAAGGGAATTCTGTATTGCCCACTCGACAGTCTTAAAATAAATTGCACAAATATTTTTGCGGCTTTAAGGAAAAAGTGCTGAAGTCTATTTTTTTTAGTTTTGCAGCAAAGCTATTATAATATATAGATTTTAATTCTAATAAAATCATCACTTCTGTTCCGTTTAAGTTTTTTAGGTTTTTATTCTTGAATACTCCTAACGTCACGGATCGGAAGGCAACTTAAGCTTTTAGTCTAAATATTATTCCAACTTTAAAAAAATAAAAGCAAAAAGTACTTTTGCTATAACTTCCTAAAAAATCGTACGAAATAATTGAAACTTTGTCCATCGGTGGCATAAACTAAAGTTTTGCTCGATTTAAGTCGACTTAAGCACTTTTTCCTTTTTGTCTCACATTTTGACAGTTTTTTTTAAACATTATTTCTTTCACAAATGTTCGAAAAGAAAAACTTCGCTGTGAGAATTGAAAGAAAAATATAACACAAAGTAAAATTATACACAGATTACACATGAAACGAATTACACATGGGCTACACATGCAAGTAGAAATTACACATAATATGTGTTATTACCCATGGATTGGCAACACTGATTCAAAGATAAATTGTTGAGAGTATTTTGGGACAAATGGGCAGTTATGAACCTGCCAAAACAAAATTATGTTTTAAGGTTGAGATTCATATATGCTAGAGTTTTTTGTATGAAACAAAGAAAACAAGGTAGCGCATTGCGTAGGTCCGTTAACTTTTTACTCTCATTTTAACTACATTTTCACGTCACTGTAGTAAAGAGATTTAAATGGAAACAAATATTCAGCATACCACATATACGTCTTTATGTGATCGTGTTTGTGCTCATTTACTACTACGACGTTCATGCGCAGAAAAATTATGTTTTTTAAATTTAAATGATTTTTTTGTGTTATATAGATATATACCAGTGTTGCCAGGCGAAAAATAAAAAAGTTACGGTTTCCATTCAAAAAAGCTTTTTCGTAAAAAGTTAAATTTTTAATATTCCTTGAATAAATAGTAAATTTATTTGATTTGTGTCAGGGATGTTAAATGGGGTTGTAAATTTTGTACCACTTCCAAAAAAAAAATGTACTTTTTGGAGCTTAACGGTACCATTTTTTTTAATTTATTAAAACAACAAAAAAAGTATATCAAAATTCAATTAAACACAAAAGAATAAAAAACAACATTAACCTACATAATATGTATGAATAAAATTAGGTACATAAAAGCCTTATAAATACTCGTATATGAGATCAAAATCAGACACTTATTTGTTTAGTTAATAAACTATTTGGAAATTTTACATCATAGCAGCATGAATTTGTCGATCTTAACCAATCCTTTGTTTATATAAGACTTGATAATGCTGGCACATGTAGTCTGTTTCTTTCCCTAGGTTTTATTATATTTTAAAAAACAACTCTTTCCTCATTTGCAGACGAATGTGGAATGTATAAAATTCCAGCAACGACTCTAGAAATGTCAGGAAACATATGGACATTCAGCTCTTTTTGAAAATTAGCTACTTTTTGGTCGGTAAAAACGCAAAATATTTTCACTTTTTAACGACTGCAGTTGCTCGACATCAGCTAAAGCTCTTAATTGGTTATTGATTGAATCAAAATTTGAAATTTCATTGGGAAACATTTTTGCTACAAGGGGTACAATACAACCTTGTTTTAACTGAAATAACATTTTCAGGATTAAATTCATGAAACCACATTAAAACTTCGTTATTAAAGTTGACTTTGGTTCTCAAAACTTCGCAAAATTGTATATAAAATTGTTTTGCATTTTCTTTATTTTCTTTAACAATATCAATATTGATATTTTTTGTAAAAAAAAGGTTGAACTACACCCAAATGCACTAGCCCGAAATATCTTAAATGATGGCAGCCACACTCGCTTAAAGAGAAGAGACACTGCAGCACTCACCCAATCGGAAGAGCGATAAACACCTAAATATGTGAACAGAAACCGTGATAAGAAAAATTTTTTTCGGGCACTGGCTCGACATGAATTAAAGTATTAGGATAAGATTTGATTACTTATTGTTAGTTCATATTTAATATATGAAGATTCAATAAATAAACTTTGAAACAAAAAAAAATAAATATTACTTGTAGAAATATATAAAGCCACTTCTGTTCCGCAATAAATTTCAGGTTTTCACTTATGTTGCCTCGTCTGTGGGTACCATAAGTTCCCTTTTATAATGTGACAAGTGAAAGGCAGACTGACGAAGTTTGTAGGCGAGAAAGGAAAAAAGTAAAGTATGTCACAATAACAGCGTCGCCCCCTTACCAACAAACTTCGTCTGTCTGCCTTTCACTTACCACATGGTAAAAGGGCACTAAGCGCTCTATACACCACAATACTAGTCGCATATTTAAGCGCCCATTATAGTAACGATTTGTTGTACAACATAAATACAATGAAAAGGGTTCAATAATTTGTTTGCTATACTAAAGACTTAAAAAGGGCGAACTATGACAAATTTTTAAATTGTACCAAATGAGTCACGGTAGTACCACGGTACTTTAGAAGTTCAAAATGTACCAAAAAAAGTACAATTGCACCAACCTTAACATCCCTGATTTGTGTATATAAAATAAATATTTTTATTCCATATTTCACACAGAGGGAAAAGTGATTGGCCATTTTAGCGGCGGAAAAATTAAAAAAAAAAAAAAAAAAAAATAAACGCAGCATCCAAGCGGACACATCAGTGTATACACTAGAGATGAGCGATATTTCTGTACCTGTGATTTAATCACTGTTACTGAAAAATCACGAATCGCAGTTGTGACCAAATTTGTCAAGTAACAGGTCCTTTCTAACAGCCGTACCTAAACAAGAGCGGAAGGCGGAACGTTTTCTTCAGCGTAGCTTTTACGCTGATATGCCATACCTAAATAAAAGCGTCAGCGTTGTGCCATAAACAGTAGTGTTAACTTTCGTGCCGACTAAAACCCTCATAAAAGACATAAAAAATTTAATTAAAACCGCTAGTTTGACCTAAAAATAGCTAATTTGCCATTATTTATTATCAAACAATAAAAACAGGGTTGTCAAAACAACAAATATAGCAGCCCTGTTTATTTAAACGCGCTGTCAAAATCGGATTTTCCAATTGCAAAGCGCTACCGTTGCGTTGCCGTCGCGTTGTTTCGGTATGCTACATACAAATTGTATGGGCATGAGGATTTTTGAAAGCTAGAAAACGCGTTCCGCTCTTGTTTAGGTATGGCTGTAAGTCGTTCTTTTTGTATTTTGTTACATATACAAATTTATGATATTTCACTGTTTGTGTGGGTAATAGCTTTTTTTGAATGAAATGTCGAATGATATTGCTGTTCCTTTCATTCTCTCTTCTATCTTATTAGAATTTTTTTATGCCAAAATTTATTTGTTCAAGTATGTATGTATGTATGTATATGAAAGTAAACAGATTGGAAAGCTCTTACAATTTGTTGTTGTTTCTTTGTAAAGTGCTTACAAAAGCTCTTGCAAAGCTCGCGCATTGTACATATAGCTTGGCCGCAATTGCTTTAAAAGAACAGAAAACTGATAAACCGTGATCACAATCACAGTTTAAAGGAGCAGTGATTTTTAAATCACATTCACTAATCACGATGATCTTTAAAAATCACGGGATCGCTCATCTCTAGTATACACATATATGTAAAAATAAAATGTATTTATCGCTAAATTACCAAGTATATGGCCTTTTAAGCATTGAGAGAAAAATGGGTTCTAATTCTCTATAAATTTTTATGTAAAATGTAATGCAAGGACGTTTTCGGTGAAAGTAACTTTTTTATAAATTTTTTTTAAAAGGATTTCCTTAGGTAACGTTTAGAAGCGTAAAATACAAAAAAAATATTGTTTCGAAAATTTTTTAAATTTTTTATAGAGATACAGAAAAAGTATACATACCCGAGTATTATTTTTGTGGAAGCTTAGTAAGATATTATTATAGAGTAATACTGTTCCAACAATTAGTTGCAGAGACGACTTTTAACTACACATATTTTTAAAATGTTCCTACTTGTTTGTACTTCTATATGGTTTTGTTGTTATTAGCTTCGAAAACAGCTTGGTAATTGTTGATATACCTAAACCAGGGTTTGGAACCACTAATGATGGCAATACGGCCAGAAATTTTTTTATACCCTTACCTTGCTGCATCAACAGCAGAAGTTGACGAAAGTCTTCTGCAGAAAAAGAATAAGAGCCATGGCTTGTAGTTTTGAAGTGGATACAGAAGCATTCAGCAAACTTACTAGGGAAACAACTCAGCTATATTTAAACTTATATCCATGGTACAACATGCCATCTTTTCGAATGAAACTCTCTTCTGGCTTGCTCGCGCTTGGGTTACTCAACCGCCAGAAGTGGTTCATAACGTATTACCTTATCCAACAAAAATTACTCTTTGTAGCGGTTTTCATGCCGGCGGCGATAGGTAGCTCTCACTACTTAAACTTTCGCAAAACTATTTGTATTGTGATAAAATTAAGCAAAAACTAATCAATATCTTTTTATAAAATGTTGTGGCCATTTCTTATGAATAACTCTCATGCGAGTTAAAATTCCTTTAAGCAAATATTAACGTACGCACAGAAAACATTCTAGCCATTTTTTTTTTTCAATTAAACCATTAATCGAAAAAATCCACTTTAATTAAAAATGTAATCAAGTGAATTACACGTATACTTATATTTTTGCTGAAAATGTTTTTATTATCAAAAAATATTTAATTGATACTATTAATTTGATTACTGGCGCAAATTTCATTAATTTTTAATTGATATCACAAACATTTTAATTGAAATCAATTGTTAGTTTTTCTATGCGCTAAAATATACGTTTAAGCTTCACTATCAAATTTCCTTAGATTCCACTGTTTAGAATCATCTGTTTTGCCAAACACTTCCCCCTTTTTACAATCTAACCTTATCAAACTGCAATTATAGCAGAACTGTACAGAGAAACCCCCTTTTTATAGGAAAGACCGTGATAATGACATAATTAGCCGTAAAGTGTTGAAAAAAACTTACTGATAAGAATGCAAATTTATTTTTACAAACAATAATTTTGAGAATTTATAGAATATTTTATAGCAGTTGACGCCTTCAACTAAACAGATCAATTGGCAGTCGTAATTTAGCAATTAAATAAAACGGTTGTATTCATTTAAATTCCAATAAAACAAACAAAAAAAAAAAAAAAGAAACAACAAAAAAATAGGAATTAAAATGAAATTGATACAAGTGTTTTATAAAATAACGATTATTCTAGTGACAGTGGGTTACTGTAAAGCTGCCAGCACTTACAACAGCCGTCAGACAAATCGCAAACAAAAAAAGCTAATAGAGGGTTCCATGGACCTGAAGGCAGACCCCTGTAACGATTTTTATCAGTATGCCTGTGGCAACTGGGATCAAGTGCATTTGGATGCTGGCAATAAGTTCTATGAGCCCATAACCATGTTGGACTATAATGTCAATAAGGAAATATCACAGGTTTTTAAGCGCTTCAAGACACGAAATAGACCTAAATTCATAAAAGAGGCCTATACTTACTACAAATCTTGTGCGGGCTTAAGCAAGTATGAGTCTGTAAAATACTTGATGTGGCTTAAAGCACACGATACATTTAAATGGCCTGCTTTATGGACAGAGCCCAAAAAGAATAGTCAGTTCGATTGGGTTCAAACTTTGGCGAAAATGCGCACTTATGGCTTCAACGATGTTTTTATACAACAAATTTTTATGTCTAAAATAAACAACGTAAAAACTTTCATTATTGACTTGGATAAGCCAGTAATGGAAGGAGGTTTTAAACCTATTACAAAGTTAGATTTTAGAGTTCTAATGGAATCTATACCAGCAGCAATCAGTACTGACGATTTTGAAAAACTGTGGCAAGAAGTTAAGGAATTTGAACAAAAATTACAACAGCTGGATGAAATAGAAGAAGTTGAAGCTGAAAATGAACAGGAATATATAAACCAGCGTTTAATTTTTGCCAAGGACTTACCCTTTGATTGGCTTAAGGATTATGTAAACATTTTGCTAAATCAAACAGAATTAAATCCTCAAATGGAATTGTACATTCAAAATATACCCTACATGAAGGCTTTCGATGAACTTATAAAACAATACAGTCAACGATTTCTTTGTAAATATTTAGAAGTAAGATTTCTCTGGTATTTACATCAACATGGACCTGCCAATTTCATCGACGAAGATTGTTTGGCTAGTACAAGAAGTTTAATACCCATTGCCATGCATTGGCTATATGAACATCATCATCCGGATCTGCAACAGGAATACTCGGTCATTTATGATATTTTCGAAAATATGCGCAAACATTTTAATAATACAATCATTAAGAATAATCATGGTTTTAATGCCACTGTTATACAGTTTCTGCAAAATAAAATCAATAATATGAAACTAAGACTCAACAATATACCTCGCATAGACACTGTTAATACTCTGGAGAAATTCTATCAACGTTTGGACTTAGATGCAGAGAAATTTTACGAAAACCATTTGAAATTACTAAGATTTAACTTTCAGGCTCGTCGCGATCTCCTTAACCGAAAGACAGCCATTTTAGATTTTACTTATTTAGAAAATGATGAAACGGGTTCCAGTTCTTCTCCTTATTTTGTACAAAATGCCAACACTGTGTTCATACCACTGACTTTATTACAACAGCCCATCTATATCCCCGGTTTAGACGACATCTACAAATACAGCTCGTTGGGTTTCCTTTTGGCCCATGAAATGTTTCATGGCTTTGATGACAGTGGCCTGTTAACTAATGCCAACGGCAGTATGCAAATAATACAATTTGAGGAAAATCCTTTATTCAATGCCAGTTTCAATTGTTTGCTTGAAATCAATCCCGCAGTTATAAGTGAGAAAATAGCCGATCTTAGTGGTTTGCGTTATGCTTATCAGGCATTTTTTGATGCCCATCCAGAAAGTTCAGCAAAAAAGCATGAAATCCCCTTGCAAAAACTGTTCTTTTTTAATTTTGCTCAATTCTTTTGTGGCAATAACTCACCCGAAGAGTTTGAGTCTATGTCTGATCATGGCTCCGATCGTGAACGCGTTATGGATGCTCTTGCGCATTTTCCTGAATTTTCAAAAACTTTCAAATGCAACAGCAGCGATCGATTGTATCCACATGAGGCTTGCCATTTGTGGCGTTAAAACAGAAATTGTTACTTTAATATTGTGATTTATTAGTTAAATGCTATAATTTATTATTGTAAGAAATTAATTAAAGTTAAATTTTTTAAATATTTTGCTAATCAATTGGATGTGCTCCAAGTAAATAAATTGTTGTTCATAAATCATCTGCGCTATTTTTATATTGAGATGGGTTTATCTATTTAAATCTTTAAGGCGTTATACAGTTTACAGTGGAAACAATTAGTTATGTCTATTACCAGCCACTACAGAATTTGATTTAAATAAAATTTGTGATTACAAATCTTAATATTTTAAAATAAGCAGATTATATGAAATTTCAGTTTTGAAATAAATCGCCAGGCGACATGTCACGACAATTCGAAAAATGTATTTAAAATTGGTCCAATCAACAAGTGATCTAAGGCAATGATCTATTTAGAAGGAAGGGGGCCTGCAATGTGGTTTTGCATAATTACTAGCTAAATTCTAATGGGAACATCAGATAAGAAATACACCATCCTCTCCTGGAAAAAATTTTTCTTAACTTTAATAGAAGGCATGGAAGTGTTTATGAAATCAAAATATGAGCAGTTCCATTTATAGTCAATACCAGTACTTTAAGCGAAACAAAAATTTTTATTATAAAAATATTTCTTTTCTAAATACACATAAACTTTTTTAATGGGGGGCGTAAAAACATGATTGTGTTATCAATTTCATCACAAAAGTTTTAATTGGAATACGTAATATATAATCACTAACTGAGTAAAAGATTAATTAATAAATAATAAAATGTTTTGTACATCGATAGAACAAACTAAAATAGTCATGAATTACATCAAGTTCATATTGAGATAAAGCGCTTTGTAAACGAAGCTTTATGTTCACTGTTTTTCAATTTAGGTAAAATTTCCCAATTAAAACTTGATATAACTTGTGATGGAATAGTTTACGAGTTCAACCAATTTATACTATTGCCGTATTCAAAAACCATCGTTGTATCGTTGCATCGATTTCATAACAGCACTCTCCATTACGAACAATAACTTTTCATCTTATTTCCTATTTGTTTATAAATATAACTCTGCCATCGTTTTGATCGAGAGCGCAAATCGTTAGTACAAATTGCTTGAACTTGATTGAAATCGATATATGGGCATTTCCTGTGGTCACGAACGTATGTTCGTACGCTTTTGATGCACAAATAATATAGAAAACAACACTTTTCCTAGCATTTTTTTTTTTTTTGCTATTCGATAGCATTTTGGTAGCTCTTTATTTAGTGCAAAAGATGGATTTCGTCGAGTTTAAGTTTTCATAATGATAGTTACAAAACATGTGGTCAAAAACGCACGCGGAAAATAGAAGTCAACTTTGGCTGACAGAAGTTAAATGTAAAAATCTGCGAAATGGAACGGAATATTCAAACGTGATTTATTTATTTTAAAAGTTTATTAATGTAGGTCTATATCCAGTATTTACACAATAAAATATCTCTATTGGTTTTTGTTTATTTGGCTTAAGTACCGGTCGCGAACGTACGGGTCGCAAACGTACGATTTTTCCATATGTTTTAACCGTTAATTAACCGTTAATCGACCTGTTTTTGTTCTCCTTATACTTTTCTCTTCTTAATTGATTGTTATAAAGATATTTTAAAGAAAGAGGGCAAACATAACAAATTTTTTTGCATGTAAAATAATTAAATATAAAAATGTCTTTAGAAGTAGCTTAAAACGAAAATATTAAATTTTTCAGTTTCCAGCCCAATTTCCTCAAGTAAAACAGCTAAGATATCCTAGAATATCATATATAGCATTCTATTATAAAAACATAGACTTTTTTTTATAACTATAAACAATAAAACACGAAGATTAACAACATTTTATTTATCCAGCCTGGTTGACCATTCGGAGGAAATGCCCATATGCGATAGCCCCCAAGGGCTACAGCGCGCTGTAACGATGATTTTATATGTTTTGTTTAAAGAATCACTTTCTACGTCTATGGGTAATTTTATGAAATGCATTACTTCAATTATTCAAAAGACAAATACAATTAAATTATTTATTTCGAAAAGGGGTCAGGTAAAAGAATATAAATTGTTAGGAGACACAAAAAACTGAATATCTTGTAAACAATTTATCTTTTTGAAGCAGAGTTTTTTCGTTAGATTGCAAGCCTCTGTTTGTGTTATAAATGTAAAAATTAAAATTATATTAAGTAACATTTGAAGGAGAAAATGGCCATTAAAGTTTCAGGAGATGATCCCTCTTTGAAAATTATATTTTAATTTTCTTGGTTTTAGTAGCAAATTGGTATCTTTATTGTACACAAAAAAAAATTAAAAAAATTCTCAAATCACCAAATTTATACCAAATTCATAACATCAAGCAAAAAATTTGTTGATTTTGCTTCTATTACCAAAATGATTATATTGATTACTAAAAGTTTTTGAATTTTGAAATTTTTTTTTCAATAAATGATATTTTTAATTTAAATAAAAAAAATGATCAAAAAACTTTGTTATTTCAAACAATGTGTTAATTTATTTAATTAAATATTGACAATTCCAAACAACAATTCTTCAAGTTTAAACTATTTTTTTTTTTTTAACGAACAGAATCAATTATTATTTTTTGATATTTAATGAATATTTTAATTGAAAATTTATTTCAAAACAACTTAAATATTAATTAGATCAAAATTATATATTTAATTTTCTTCCAACTAAAAAAGTAATTGATCCAATTATCACATTAATTAAATTTAAATACTTTTTAAACAATTTGTTTAATTGATAAAAAACTTTTTTCTGTGTATGTAATTTATTGAATGAAACAAACACATATTGCATTATTAGATATGATTAACAACCTCTTTTAAGATTAATTTAAGAACTCCAAAATTTTAAAAAAGGAAAGTAAACAACAATTTCCATGAAAATTTTTTATTATAAAGGAACTATAAGAACATTTCGATACATTCTTACTGTTTATTAAGATTACAAATTAGGAAACACATACATTCATAGAACAAAAGCGGAAATATTCCATCAGGATCAACATATGAATTAGAAATATTGATCTTTAGCTGCCTGTGAATACATGTTTTTTGGTCGTTGCAGAATATTTCCATAAAAATTTTGGAAATCGGCAATCTGGTAATCATTATCCTCTGAGCAGCTGCATTCATACATTTTCAAAATGAAGATAAACAAAAATTGTGTTATTATTGTAATTTTTCTTCTGAAACGTTGTTCACTATTCAGATTTTTTTATAATAATGCAAAATCAAAAAAAAAAAAAGAAAAAAGGTTTATAACAAATTGACCACATAGGCGAAACTGTAAAAATTTTGAATACAAGTTTTTTCAATTGCTTACTAAAATACACATATTAAATATTCTTAATAAATATGGATATGAGCCCTTTTCAAAATAATTTTAAAAAGCCACCTGTTTTTCACCGCTATGGAACCGGCAAACGTTTTTTTTTAACATGAAAATTCTATTGCCAATACATAATTAAAAAAACGAACCGACCTAACGACCAGTCAAATAAGATTTTCCAGCCGGGAGGTGTTGAATTACCGTTCTAAAGGTTTGTTTCGTATAATTTGTGTGAAAATTAAAATGACCAAAAAAAAGCTCTTATTTAGGTAGCTCAGTAAGAAAGTATAAGACTCCTTAAATGCGTTCTAATTTATTGTGGCTAAATATAACTCTCTTTTTTAGTGTTTAAAGTTTTACGTTGAAAAATAACTGTTTAATATGGCAGTTTTATTTTTTATGAACAAAATAACTGTTATAAACACAGAAAAAAGTGTTTTATCAATTAAAAAAATGGTTTAAAAAGTATTCAAATTAAATTAATGTAATAATTGAATCAATTATTTTTTTTGTTGAAAGAAAATTAAAAATATATTTTTGATTTAATTTACATTTTAGTTATTTTTAAATAAATTTTCAATTAAAATTTTAATTAAATAACAAAAAATCTTAATTGACTTTTTTCGTTTAAAATAAAATAATTTAAACATGAATAATTGTTGTTGGGAATTGTTAATATTTATTTAAATAAATTAACACATTATTTGAAATGGCAAAGTTTTTTAATCACTTTTTTAATTAAAATTAACAATAGCATTTATTGAAAATATTTTAATCAATATAATCATTTTGGTAATAAGTGCAAAGTCAACAATTTGTTTGCTTGATATTATGAATTTGGAATATATTTGGTGATTGGAGAAATTTAATAATTTTTTCTGTGTCAACAAATTTCTTGATATCTCGTAAAACTGTTACGGTCCCTGGTTTTAAACATTGAAGTGTTAAGTTAAAAATGTACACGGTTGCAGGAAATAACAACACGAGTAAAAGTAATGATTAAATCATAAGCTGGCTGCGGCTGCAGAAGGTGTGATTAAAGTTTGCACAATATTTTTGATTTTTCTGCAACCACATTTACATAAATATTTATCTGAGTGCAGGGTTTGCGTATTTATAGATTTTAAAATCAATACTCCACTAACGTTTATTGCTTCTCATTTAAGATTTCTGTTTGCGTGTTATTTCTCGGTTATTGTTGGTCTCATTATCTTAATAATAATAAAAAAAAATTATTAACAATTTCTCGGTTATTGTTGGTTTCATTTTCTTAATAATAATTTAAAAAAAAATTTATTAAAAATGAAATTAACTGAGAAGAATTTCTCTTAGATATTATAAACCTATAAGGCTTTTCTACAAACAAGTTGCATTAAATCAAATTTTTAAATAAAATATATTCATGTTAATTCAAAAAAACCATTACGAATTAACATAAATTTTAGAATAACATTCTTACTTCTTTGACGTTTCTGTATTAAGTATTATATTTTAATATATTCGTTTAGTTTCAGGTCACTTTTTAAAAGATTTCAAAAGGAAATCGAAATATTGAGAGAGAAATAAAAAAATGTTTTAATAAATTTTATAAACAAAAAGTGACTTATATGGAACACAGAAATAATTATTAGTAGTCCTTTATCAATTAAAAAAATTGTTTAACAATAATATCAATTTAATTAGTATGGTAATTGAATCAATTATTTTTTTAGTTGAAAGAAAATTAAAAATATAATTTTGATTTAATTAACATTTTAGTTGTTTTGAAATAAATTTTTAACTAAAATATTAATTAAATAAAAAAAAAATTTAAATTAATTTTTTCGTTTAAAATAAAATAAAATAACTTAAACTTGTAGAAATGTGGTTGGGAATTGTCAAAATCTGAGCCATATTTGATTAAATCAATTAACACATTGTTTGCAACGGCAAAGTTTTTTGATCATTTTTTTTTTTTATTTAAAATTAAAAATATCATTTATTGGAAAATTAATTTTCAAAATTTAAAATTTTTCGTAATCTATATAATCATTTTGGTAAAACGTGCAAAATCAACACATTGTTTTTTCTATGAGTTTGGTATGAATTTGGTGATTAGATAACATTTTTAATTTTTTCTGTGCAGTACCCACTATAAAAAGCAGGCAAGTGAAAAACAAAAAAAAAAAAAGCTTTTAGAGAGATCAATAGACTTGAAAGCGGCTCGCCGTCTATCACATGCATTGGCATAGGTAATTGAAAAGAGTTCATTTTGAACCTCGTCGCCCACAATGAATTTAATTGGATCGCTTGTCACATACATAAAACCAACCCCAATTCGATTAGGGTTTTCTTGTTTTTGTTGTTTGAATGAAATTTTTGTACATATTGTGAGATATAAAAAATATGATGTAAAAACATAAATTGTTGATTTAGATAAGCAATTGCACAAACGTTTAAAGCACATGACTGAAAAATCTTTAAAAAATCTAATTATTTTACTATAAATAAGTTTAACACAAACTAAACCAATTAAGGAAAACAGAAAATGAAAAAGTGGAGGATGAACAGGATTTTAACAAACAGCGTTTACTTCATGTCAAAAATTAACCTTTAAAACTGAATTAAAGCCACAAATAGAATCATACATACAAAATATACTCTACATGACGGCTTGCGATGAATTAACCAAACACTACAGTCAACAATTTCTCTGCTAATATTAGAAGGCGACACTCTTTGTTGGCGTGTTCATTTAAAATTCCCTTGAAACTCAAAGATTGTTTAACAAGTATCAGAGGTTTAACAGCAAATACCATGAATTGGTTGTACGAAGAAAATTATCTCAAGCGGCAGCGTTAAGAAATTGTGGTTTCAATGTCACTGTTAATAATTTAGGAAACATGAGTAACATGCAAATTGGACTCAACAATGTTCCTCGAATAGACACCAACACTACTTAAGAAAATTCCTATCAGACTTTAAATTGTAATGTTGGAAGCTTTTACACAGAAAAAAATTTAAAACATTTTAAAAATTTAAAAATAATTTGTAAAATTTTTCGATTTTGTACCATTCACCAAAATGAATTTTTGATTACTCAAAATTGAAGTATTTATTTCGAAAAGGGCTCCGAACATAGTCTAAAACTAGTATGCCGACTCTTTGATAGGTACATAACTCAATTGTCAGTGGGACCTAACTTATGTTTGCATTAGTAAGATTTTTTTTTAAATGTATTGGTGTATAAAACTATTTCCACCACTAAACATAGTTGCATAAAATCGTATAGAATGTGGCAGAAAAATTTTTCCAAAATAAAATTTTATTAGTTCAAAAAATTTTCAATTTATTAAATGCTGGCTGCATTTATAAACTTTTAAAAACAAAGTTTGCAAAATTTTTATTCTGCAATATCAGAAAATATTTAAATAATTTATGATTTCAAATATTATTTTCATACCACAAAATGCTACTCTGCTGCAAATAAATTTATTTAAAAATTTTTAGTTTGTGAAAAACAAAAACATTTTGCAAAAGCAAATGATGAAAATGTATTGGAAAAAATTATTAATTATGTGTTTATGTCATAAAATTAAGCATAAAGTGTTATATTGTGAAAAATTTTAAATTGAAAAATTTCAAATTTTGTTTTGTTTTTGTTTATTTTTTTGTGTGTTGAATTCACACAGAACCTACATATATGTGTGAGGGGTAAACTACAAAATTGAGAACACTCTCTCCAGTTGGCATACTAGTTCTATACTATGGCTCCGAATTTTTTTATTTTTCGAATTTATTCTATGAGCTAAATTTCAGTTATGTATTTTATAAAATATTTTGTAATAGTTATATTGCTTAAATTTTTAGGAATGACTTAATACACTACTAGACTATTATATTTAGTCAATTCACAAGGTATCCTAACATGTCATATTGTCAAAATATCCTAATATTTCACAATGGTTTAAAAATATTGTTGTTGGTTTGTTAACAAAAAGTGTCTTAAATAAATAGAACGTTGCTTGCTGTGTTTATTGTGCTGTCGTAATTAATCAGAAAAGTCAAGCGCTGAGCGGCTGAGCCGTACAACAATATTTTTAAACCATTGTGAAATATTAGGACATTTTGACAATATGACATGTTAGGATACCTTGTAAATTGACTTATTGTTACTTATGAAAAAGAAATAATTCCCAGTTTCTATTTGTTAAAAGGGCTCTGGTAAAAATTTTTGGAAATAGAGTTTTATTTACTGTTTTTAAAGGTACCGATATACAGTGAGAATGGAAGATTATATACCCCATCCAAAGCGGTAAAAAACAGGTGGCTTTTTAAGTCTCCATATTTATTAAGAAAATTTAATATGTGTATTGTACTAAGCAATTGAAAAAAAACTTGTATTCAAAAATTTTATAGTGAGAGGGAAGTTTTGTGGTCGATTAGTTGTAATTTTTTTTTTGATTTTGCATTATTATAAAAAAATCTGAATAGTGAGTGAACACCGGTTCAGAAGAAAAATTTAAATAACAACACCATAATTCTTTGGTTGAGGTGCCACAAAGAATGTTTAACAATCGCCTCTGTTTGAGCATAGAACTGTAGGGTACTAAAGATGTGGAATAATCTTTTATTGCGATTGTAATTATAATCACTCATTTGAGTGATTATAATTATAGGGATTTGGAGTAAACAGAAATAAAAGAAAAGAGTTAGAATTGTTTCTGTTTCAAGTATGGGGGTTGGTTTTATGTATACCACTTTGGCTAAGATTATTTACCTTTGAGTTTCCTGAGGTGGGTTCCAACGTAAGTAAAGTGTAAAGGCCAATCGGATAAATTTAAGGTAAGTACAATTTTTATTTAAAACCTAGAGATGACCAGGTAGGTATTATAGGTTAAGTTCACACAATATTTTAAGTTAGGTTTAGTTTTAATAATTTAATTTAGGTTTAGTTCGACTATAAGCTTCTGTTGCTAAGGCAAAAGTGATGCATACATACATTTCATTTTAAATATTAACCCGTCTTCGGTTCGCAGATAACCGAAGAGGTTTGGAATAATTCCGTTAGTACTAAAAAAGGGTTTACAAATTCATTTACCCTTAACAAATACAGATAGTTATAATACAGATAGTTATAATTCTTTTTAGTTCAATGGTTTTCAAACTGTAGTATAGTTTATATTAAATAGAGTTCACATTAATACTTCTTTCCGTTAAACACCAGTGTAAATTCAAATTTAACTTTAATTCTTAGTTACATATTTAAAAAATCATTTTATGTACATTGGCAATTTAATAAAATACAAACAAAATAAAACACTTAATTATTGTCTAAACACAATTTCTGTTTGTCTTCATTTTGAAAATGTATGAATGCTGCTGGCCAGAGGATAATTATATCCAGATTGCCGATTTCCAAACTTTTTATACAGATTTTCTACAATGGCCAACCGACATGTATTCAGAGGCAGATATAGAAAGAAGAAGATATCTAATTAATATGTTTATCTTGATGAAGTATTTTCGTATTTTTCTCTTTGTATGTACGTGTTTTCTTATTTGTAATCTTAATAAACAGTTAAAAATGTATCGAAATGTTCTTATTGTTTCTTTATAATAAAAAGCTTTCGTTGAAAACATTATTTACTTTTATTAAAATTTTGGAGTTCTTAACTCTTTTTTGTGTGGCAAAAACTGCTACCTGGGCTGGGCTAGTACCACCTGTATTTTGTATGGAATTTTTGTGGCTATCGCAAAAACTCACAGTAAAGAACTCTTGGACCTGGCTGGGACTACTTTTATTTGTATGGATGGAGTTTTAAGGCTTTGGCAGGAACATTTTGTTGTCAACCAGAAAAATTCTTCGAAATAAAAGTAATGAAAGAATTCATAGGTGTTGGGTATGTTTTATGATACGATTCGTTTTGATTTTATTTACTGCAGTATATAAATAAAAGGGCAGGGCCTGACCAGGTCCAATTGGATACAATATGCTCAAAATTCTAATTAGGGCAATTTCCACGCCCACTGCAATTAAATAAACAGTTTTTTCTCGTTTTCTTGTAAAAACAACTTAATTGAGGAATTCATTAAATTTCGTTTTAATACATTTTATAATAATAACAAAAAAACTAGAAGAAGTTAAAAAATGCCTGGCCAGCTCCAGATATACACTTAAGGTTAAATGAATCTTCAAAGAGGTTAATCATTATCTAATAATACAAATATATATTTTAACATTTTTTATTTTTCGAATTTATTCTTTGAGTTAAATTTCAGATATGTATTTTAATAAATTCGAAAAATAAAAAATGTTGAATATAATAAAGTTGCTTATGAAAAAGAAATAATTCCCAATATCTATATATTTTAACGTTATAGATTATTTGAATATTTGTATGTTTTAATACATTTTTTACACTAAATGTACCATTTTACTACTAAAACCACGAAAATTCAAAAATAATTTTCGAAAAGGGCTCATCTACGGAAACTGTTATGACGATTTTCTCCTTCAAATATTAAAAAAATAATTTTTTGTTTTTACTATTATTCCATTAACAGAGGCTTACAATTTAAGGGAAAAACTTTGCTTTAAAAAGTTAAATGGCTTCAGTTTTTTGTGTCTCCTGAACACTTTGTTTTTTGGTACCTGAAGCCCTTTTCGAAATAAATGATTCAACTGTAAGAATGGAAACGTGTGATGGTTTTTTTTTCAATTTATAATAGTTTTACCCCCATATTCATAAAAAATATTTTAGGTTTATAGCAGTTTTATGAAACGAACTTGTTCAACAATAATGTATCAACCTAAAATTAAAGAATTTTCAGTAAAAGCAAAACAAAATTTTTAATTTTACATTAAAGACATATAAAAAAGAATTTTATAAGCCAGCCGTGTCACTACCAACAGTTAGACAAAATAGCCATATTTTTTAACAGCGGAAAAATACGAATATTCAGTGTCAGTTTTTTACAAATTGTGAAAAAATAAAAATTTTGAGTTAACATACTATTGTTGAACTAGTGCGGTATGTTAATTGATTCAATAACAAAAAAATTATATTTTATTCAATTGCCGCAGTTGATTGAAAATAAACACATAAATTACACAGGCATGCAAATGACGTATACTTTTCTAAAAGTTTGCATTGCGCTGAATGCAAATCTGTCCTCAGAATTTTTCCACAACATGAGGTTTTCGCGAAATCATTCTCGAAATCACAAAATATTAAAAAAAAAACAAAATTGCGAAAGTACCATGAAAATAGTGTAAATTTTAGGTTTTCAAACTTCAGGTTAAGATATCGCAAAGAAGAAGCAAGATATTAGTAAGGTTAAATTTGGCGCCCTATGCTCCAATGGGAGTTAGAGGAACACATATATATTAAATATTTATTTTAAAGGAAATTGGTATAACTTTCAGCCGCCATGTCAGGTTTTATAAATAAAGATTAATTCGCTCGGTTCTAAAGTCTTGAATACGGCAAAAGGCTGGGTTTTTTTTCTTCAAGCAAAGATATCGCGAAAATCTGATGAGATGAAGAAATTTTGAGTACAGATACCGATTCGGAACAACTCAAACCTTTAGAAAAGTATACGCTGGTCCATGGGTTAAAAATTTATGGGATTGAGTAATTAATGTAGTATTTTTATTAAATGAATAAAAAAATTTTGAATTATAAATTAATTTAAATAATTTAACATTAATAAGTACAAAAGTTAAAAAATCTTTTATATTAACAAATGTATTAATTTTTTGTTAAACATTTTCTTTTAGCCTCTATTAAAGGTGTGACTAATACGATAATATACAGATTAAAGCAGAAAATAAAATAAAACTTCAACAAAACTGAGGATATCTGCTAATTATAATATTCGACATAAGCAACATTTCCATACTGGCACAGATGGGTCCTTGAATAATTCTTAGCCAATTAAGCCATGTTTGTTTGAAGAAGGTCTCTTAAAAAGCCCACTTTCAAAAAACACTGTAAAAAGACATATCAAAAATTTCTATTGCGGTTAAATTTGGTCCAATAGGTCCCATATAATGCTCACTCATAGGAAAAACTTAAGCAGGACCCAAACTCGATTAATATTGTTCATTTACTGCAACATAGTCATAACTCAAAAAAATTTCATTTTGGATTTAGTGATGCAGAATTGTTCGCTATGTTTTTCTTTATATATTTTATAATTTTTCTGTTTGAAGAGAGTTTGTCGTTACTTTTTCTAGCTGGTTAGACCGTAAAATTTTAAACAGAAAAAATCCTTTTTATCTTATAATAAAATAAACCAAAATTAAAGAAAAATATTTTTTATAATAGAAAATTTTAAAAACGTAAATAAAAAAAAATGTTTTTTGAATAAAATTCGTATAATTAACAACGTTTTTTTTTAACTTTTTAAATTTTACTTAAGATGTTTTATCAAAATGCCACAGAAATGTACCCCGGTTATATGTTTGCGTGGTATTTTTTGATTTTTTGCCTACTGTATGCATATTGATTTATAGCTTGGCATAATTTTGTTGTTGTTATAATTAATAAACAATTAAAAATTGTATCAAATATAAAAAAATATTTAACTAAATTGTTAGATTTTGTTTACACGGGCTTTAAATCAAATAGTTTTTGCTGTGCAGCTGAAAATTATTAAAAATTATAATATGGAACTAATAAACCCTGGTTATATCGTCGGCTGATAATTTAACTGTCGTATGTGGATTCCGATAGTTTCGAGTAAATTGAGTTTGAACACATTTAATTTGAAAATTGCTTCAGCAAATACCACATACGACAAACTCAACACTCCATATCTCGAAAACTGTATGAGGTATCGAAAAACTGATTACGCCAAATAAAAGATCAGGTCGGAAAACCTAAGGAATCGATCTTAACTCAAAACCGCAAAAAATCCACATACGACATTTAAATTATCAACCGACGATATGTTTGTATGGTTTTTGCTTATAAATTCTACGGTTAAAAAAAAGTTGATTCAACTAACACATTAATCCATTTATAAAGCTTTTTAAACGTTGAATTAAATTGCTTTAAAACTATTGAAATATTTTTCTGTGATCAAGTGTAATTTATTTCCAGAGTTCATCTAAATTTATTAGAAAAACGTACAACAATTTTAAAATCTACTTATCAATTAAACAATTTTGCCCCTTACTCTTACTTTAGAAAATTAACTACAATGTAGTTGTGGCAAGAACAGTGTTGAAACAACCCATATATAAACCCAAACGATATATTTCATAGTTTCAATAGCACTGGCCTCTCTGTTTATGTTGATGGCAGCCTAAAAATTTCACAATTCCTAGTAAATTTCAAGATTGTTATTGATTGAAATAAATTGCTGAATATAAGTCCAATGGGTGGTAATATGAATATAGTTGAAGAGTTGCCTTAAACGGCAAAGAAATTAGCATGAATAAACTCTACTTCGTGAATTCCTGAGTGCATATTATTCACTACTTTTGGGTTAACACACTTACATACATTTGCATGTGAAAAACAGCAAAAGATTTGCTTTGGAAAAGAAAAAAGAAATAGAGCAAAGCAACAGCAGAGCGAAAATAATTTATTGTTTTCACAATTTTGCTTCTACGATAAGTTCAATGTAACCCAAGCCGAATTTTGCCACCACATGCACGCGTGAAAAAAATGAGAAATGTGCCCACAACTGTTTTAAATATAATCGTGTTTCTGTTGCTGTCGCAGATTTAAAACAATTCTTAATTCTTTTAGTCCAGTAGAAACGATAAATTGTTCAGGAAGGAGGATTGTCTATTGTAGCGTTGATTTTGAAAAGTATTTAGATTAAATAAATTTTATTCAAAAATTAAAAAAGTGTACTTTAATAATTGCGTTGCTGCGACGCAAGTTGGAACCAGTAATGCCATTTTAGAAATGAAGAAAAGTTTCAAGTGTATTTTAAAGACGGGTAAAAAGAAGAAAAAATAAGAACTTTAACAAAAAACTTTAAAATGTGTAATTTTGCTTTGCAAATAACACATTAAAAAAAGGGTCAAATTGGTGCAAAAGAATATATATAAAGGGTCCGCCAAATAACTTTTTTTTTGAAAATGCTATAAAAAAAACTACTGAATATTTTCTCAAATTTCTTTTTTTATTTGAAAGTATAATCCTTCCGGATAATAATGGAAAATATTTTCATTCAAACGGCTGCCTCGGCTGGCCATGCAGTAGCCTACACGATCGGTCCAATTTTTAAGCACAATATCGATTGTGTGCAGCTGTATTTCACCAATGGCTTCACGAATATTGTCCTTTAAAGCGTCAATTGTCTCTGGCTTGTCGGCGTAACACTTATCTTTGACGGCACTCCACAAATAATAGTCCATCGGTGTCAAATCGCAGTTCCGAGGTGGCCAAACGACATCAGCTCTGCGGCTGATAATGCGATCTTCAAAAACAGGACACAAAACATCGAGTGTAGCTTCGGCTGTGTGGCACGTAGCGCCGTCCTGTTGAAACCAAATGTTGCCAATATCCTCCTCTTCAATTTTTGTGAACAAAAATTCGTTCAACATAGCCCGATAATGATTGCCATTGACTGTAACGGCCACTCCTTGCTCATTTTCGAAGAAAAATGGCCCAATTATGCCTCTGGACCAAAACCCGCACCAAACAGTGACTCGTTTTGTGTATATCGGCTTTTCAATGTATACGTGCGGGTTTTCTCTGCCCCAAATGCGATAATTTTTCTTGTTTACATACCCGCCAAGATCAAAATGAGCTTCATCCGAAAAGATGATTTTTTTTTTTTTTTGGCAAAATCGGCATCTTCTGTAAGTCGATCGCAGGCCCACTTAGCGAAGCGCAAACGCATTGGATGGTCAGTTGGCTTCAACTCCTGAACCAATTGGACTTTGTATGGTGTCATACCAAGGTCTTTATGCAAAATTCGTCTGAATGATGTCTCCGAAATGTTCAATTGTTGAGAACGACGGTGAATTGATGTTGATGGCGCTTCACGCCCTGTTTTTGGCTTTTCACGCTTTGGTTTATCGATAAGGATGCCAGTTTCTTTCACTTTTTTCAAAAGATTACGAACATACGGAGCTGACGGTGCTTCTCTTCTTCCAAAAACCGTACGCAATTTTCGTACCGCATGATTTTCAAAGTAATGTCGCAATATTTCCCAGCGTTGTTCAAGCGTATACACAACCATATTCGTTCAGCGGAAGGATAAATCTAATTATCTGTCAAATCAGACATGAGCTAAGTGTTACCATTCACGAAATAAGCACTAGTTGAAAAAAAAAGTTAGATGGCGGACCCCTAATATAAAAAGATCTTAGAATTCTAAAATAAAAGATTTCTTTTATTATCAATTCATTTAATTAAGGTGTAAAAAAAGCCTAAAATAAATTTACAAGTTTTTAAAAAACCAAATAAAGATAACGTTTAATAGAAAAACAATTTTATTTTCAAATATATCTATCGCAGTCATCATCATCGGGGCACAAAACGGTCTAAATGAAATACTCCGACCTTTTGAAAGTTAGGTAAGCACTAGAAGGCAATTTGTAATTGCAGCAGCAAACTTTTTCTTGTTAAAGACCGTATTTAATATGCAATAATGAATTGGCTAAGCTTAAATAAGGCCGATTTCTAATTTTTGGTTTAAACACATTCATGTTTACAATCGTTTCGAATACAAAACTCTCTTCTTCACTAAACACTTAAATAAAACTTTATATCACAACAATAAAAAACAACATTCAAAGCAATAACAATCAGCTGTTTTTTGAGACCACCTTGTAACACTTTTTCATTATATTGTTTTTGTATTTAGTAGTGCTCCCATACTTTTATTTTAATTAAATAAGACTTTTCAAATACAACACAAAAAATTTATCTGTATTTAAGTACGATTTAAGTTTATATAAAACTTAACATAATATAGATTTAAATACTATCTTGAAAATTGGGCATAAGGCAAATATTTTTTCGGGATTTGGGTTAGCAAACGAAAGTGTACGAATAATAATGTTGGCTAGTTTTGGAAAAGGATTTTGAACCAAAGGGGTTTTTAAAATTGTAGTCTTCAATCTAAAATTCATAAGTTCTTTCCCTATTTTTCCATTTTTGCAATATAAGAATCTAATAATCAAAGGGAAAATTCTATTTTATTTATTAAAGACAAATGATTTTATTATTAAATATTTTTCCCCATATTCATAAAAAAAAATTTTGATTAATAAAAGGTTTTTTAAACAAATTTTCATAGAAATTTCGTTTCATAAGCCTGCTATAAACCTAAAATTTTTTTTAAAATATGGGGGTTTATTTATTAAAGAAATTAAATTTTGTATAGAATCAATAATATCTGCTTCGTTTTTTTTTAATATTCAGGTGTGTCACAAAAACAAAATTGTAAAATGCCGAAATTGTTCGTTTTAAAGTCGTTTCAAAATAGTGGGGTGTAATCACTAATTTGAGAGCACTAACAAACATGAAACAATAAAAAATATATCAATATCATAACTTGTGTCTTGAAAAATAGACAAAATCTGTTTAGATAACAAATTTCTTATATTTCTTACAGCTTACAAACTTAACAAGAAAAAAATTTAACAATAAGCAAAAAAAAAGACTTGTTTTTCTGTTCTTTTCTGTTTCCTGTCATTACTGCAATTATTAAAGCACCGGATCAATAACGATATTTAGCCATCTTTCAAGGATAAAATTTAGTTTTTAACAAGTTTTTTAATTTTTATTTTCGAAGTACCCACAATAATTTCTACTTTTTTATGTTTACAAAGATGCTGTGTAATAACGATATCATATTTAACAATAAACAAACAAACAAAGTTTTGATTTTTTTTTTTTAGATTTATGAAAACTTACGAAAGCTGAAGAAGCAAACCAAAAACGTTACGAATTGAACATTTTCACTGTCGTGCGAATTCTGGAACACAATATAGTGATATTCGAGTAAAAGATATTTTGGTGGCAAAATAGCATTGGAGTTGCAAAAAGCCAAAATAACATGGTTCTACCAAAAAGCCCTAGTACGCCACGAAGAAATGGAGAAAGATTCACTTTTTTAAAAAAAGCGTACTTTATAAAAATACAGGTGTAGCGATTCCAAAAAGCGTCATAAAATACACTAAAAGCGTCAAAATGGCAACAAAGGCGGGAACTAAAGCTATGCAAATTGCCATAATTGAAATATAAATTTAAGTTTTTTAAGTTTTTTTTTGTATCTTCCTATGCGAATCCCTCGAAGCTCTACGCTTGTCTGCAGGAAAGAAACCAGAGTCTCTGGTGGGAATCGAACCCGCAACTCCGGTGCTGATAGACTAGCTTACTCTACCAACTAGCCTACCGGTGTGCCGAGTAAAAACAGACAAAATTACATTTTACTAGCCATTAAAATCATTATGAAATGTCAAACCGTTTATATTTTGTATTGCACCGTCACAGTTGAAATCTATTCAAGTTTTCAAAACTGGTCTATTCCGGACTATTTTATATATAAATATATAAAAACCTCTTCCTCATCATATCTAATTTAAAAAAAAAAAAAAAAAAAAACAAAAAATAAATAATAAAAAAAATATTTCAACACACACATTGACAGACGGACATCGTCAGCGAGTCAAGAGTGTGGCTATATATGGTACCTATCTACGAGCACAATATTTTTCCAAGTAATTATAATCAAATTTTGTATTAATACTAACATTTAACCCTAGTCTTTATACCCGGATACAGGTTTGGCCAGTATATACCTCCTAAACCGCTTAGGAATTTGTGCTGAAACACCGGATCTAGAAATATAATGCAAGTCTGCGACGATTGACATCTCAAATACTGCCTTAGGTAGTGGTGTTAAGGAGCTATAAGCCTCCAAAGTCGAGACCCCCAAGAACGTATACCCAAGTACAGGTGTACTTGGTGTAATTTTAATGCAAATTTTTGATTTGACTACATAATCAAAAAATGTTTTTGTGTTGGTAACTAGAGAAACCCTGCCCGCATTGCTGGACAATACAATAACATACGTTTACGTCTTTGTATCAAAAATTTCATTTTCTAGTCTTGGTTGTCAAATGGCAATAACGCACGAATTTTATGCTACACCTGCCGCCCCTGAGTCTTTAATTAATATTCAACAAATTGCTTAGAATTTTTGTATAAATGAAAACATATATTAATATCTGAATTGAAAAGCACATTATTAAGATTTAAATTTTAACTGAGAATTACAAATCAATAATTAAAAAATGTCAATGCTCGCACTGTTAAGTTAAATGACAATCGATAAACACACTGAAATTAAATAAGTCAAATGACGCGAGCAAGCAGAGCCTTATACCCATACACGCAGAGAAAAAACATGATAAATGAATCGTCACTACGACCATTTGTATTCATACTTGCCTAATATGTTTACCCTAATTGACTTATTATAATCCTTATTTAACTTAAACAAATATTTTTTCTCCCTAACATTTTTTAATTTACTATAATAATATTATATGGTGTTTTACACCTAAAAAGTTACCATGATCTAGCCAAACATATTAAATTATGTGAAATATGTGAAAGAAGATTTTATTTGCTTTCTAAACACACACTGTTTTTTTTTGACAATAAATGTTTGCTCACTTAGAGAATGTGTTTTAAAGCTAAAGTTAAAATGATGATATCAAACATACCTTTTGTGTACAGCAAATATTATGATTTTAATAGTTTAGTTGAAAATATATACATTATAGTAGCAAATATTTCGCATAATTTAATATGTTTAGCTAGATCATGGTAACTTTTAAGGTGTAAAACACCATATAATATTATTATAGTAAATTAAAAAATGTTATGGAGAAAAAATATTTTCAAATTAAATAAGGATTATAATAAGTTTATTAGGGTAAACATATTAGGCAAATATGAATAAAAATGGTCGTAGTGACCATTCATTACTCATGTTTTTTCTCTGCGTGTATAGTTGAAAATATATAAGTTATAGAAGCAAACATATCAAATAATTTAAAATGTTAAGCTAGATCAGATTATAACAGCGAATTTAAAAATGTAAAGGATAAAAAACAATTTTTAAGGTTATGTTATGACTATAAAAAATTTATTAGGGTAAACATATTAGGTAAATATGAATAAAAATGGTCGTAGTGATCATTCCATAATCATATTTTTTCTCTGCGTGTATGAATAACATCACTGTTAGAGTGGTTCTTTCATTTGTTTTTGTAGTGTATATTATAGAGTTGTAGGCGTGTATAAGGACAATTGTGTGCCTAAAAATGTTATTATAATTTGTTGGTAATCGGGGCAATTTGCGTTACCAATACAATAAGTATGTTAATGTTAATTCCACATAATTCTAGTTAATTCAAAATAGAAATACAAAAAAAAAAAAACGCACATACCATCACGCACTCACATTGCACACGCAGCGGGTTATAAAAATTAAACAAATGAGATTTTAGAAAAATGATTGCTATGAGACATGTTATTTAGAGTTGACCTTTTTTTAGAGATACAATTTTGAAAATGCCAAATACAGCAATTAAATGGTGAAGTTAAGTGTGACATTATATCATGTTTTAGTATTAGTGGGAGTTAAGTGAGTGCGTTAGAGATAACAATAATATAATAGCGTAGTTCAATATTTGGTGCCAATGGTCTTGCGATAGACCAAATTGCAGAATACCTTTTCCATTGGATTTAATAGGAGAGCTACAATATTTTGCAAGATTTTTTGCACCAATCAATTAACTCCGCTTATAAGTTATTTAATTAATTTCACTACTTTTTTTTTAATTTAATTTAAGGAATTTTATATTTCAATTTTTATTTATTTTATATAGTTAATTGTCACTGAAATTTTATTAGTATAGAAAAGTTATATTTTTTCATCTACAATTTCTAAATTCTAGTTCTAAATCATTCATTTGGTCAGTTTGTTTTTCACAAAACAGATTTACTGTAGCACAAAATTTGCCCGTTTTTATTTGTGAAAGTTGACAACACTAGTTCAAATTGTACTTTATTTTTCTTATATTCACTTACTTAATTAAAACCAAGCGGCTTAGAGAAAGCCCAAAGGTGGGTTAAAATTAAATTTATTTGACTTTCTTCTTCATTAAACTAACTTAAGAATATTTTGTCAACAATTTGTTATCGCTTTCTTTTACCAACAACCATAAATACTAGATTCAAGCAAAGAAATTATATTTACAAACAAATACAAATTTAGAAAATTAGTGTAATCAAATAAACGATTCTAAAAGTCCCGAGCTCGATGTGTTATATGGGGTACCACAAGGTAGTGTACTTGGACCACTTTTATTTAAAGTTTATTTAAATGATATAAAAAATATAAAATTCAATGGACATCTATTCATGTATGCTGACGACATTTGTCTATTGTTTTATTATAAATATGAAAAAGTATTACAAGTTAATATGGAATATGATGCTGCAATATTATCAGAGTTTTTGAGACTAAACAGATTAGCTCTAAATTATAGTAAAACCAAATTCATTCGATTTAAGCCGTACATTTCGAGGAGTGATGAGCCAATGGAAGTACACGTTGAAGGAAACTTGATAAGTGAGTCTGAAAATGTTAAATATCTTGGTGTAAATATTTGCCAAAATCTTTTATGGGATAACCACATCAATGTCCTCCAGACAAAAATATCATCAGGAATTGGCATTCTTTATAAATTTAAAAATAAATTAAATACCAACACCAAACTTTTACTTTACCAAGCCTTAATACATTCACATCTGTCATATCTTCCTATGATCTATGGCTATAAAAAATGTTCAACATTAAAATCTTTACAATCGCCACAAAATAAAGCTCTGAAAATTGTATATGGTCTACCTCTCCGGTATTCCACCGTAAATCTGTTTAAAAACCATGCCAAATTGATACTTCCTGTTCGTGGTTTGTATAAAGAACAATTATAGATATATATGTTTAAATGTTAAAAAGGAATTGGCAGTCACAGTATACGGTTTCAAGAGAATATGTCAATTACGCAGAGAACTACAAGGCAATCAAGAAATTTACATATACCGAGATATCGACTTGAGTTATCTAAACAACGTATTTCATACGCTGGGCCAAGTGAATATAATCAGTTACCAAATGAATTAAAGAATATTTCAGTCTTATCAACGTTTAAACACAATTTGAAGCGGTATTTATGCGAGAATGTTGAAACACTTCTATGAATAACATTTCTATTTTTGTAATACATAGAGTTTTTTTTTTTCTAACTACATACGTATGTAAATATTGTACAAAATCAAAATATTAGATTTAATAGTTGCCATTAGCCTCTTTAATGCCATAATGGGCGCTGAGGCAAATTTTAATTATGTAATATTATTTCATTGAGATTAATAAACACAATAAAAAAACAATCAAAAATTCGTTTGATTGAAATACAATAGGGGTTTTCATGATATCGCTTAAAAGGCTCGCAATCTGTGCAAACTGTGCATTTTTGCGCCCTCGCAAATGAACTTTGCGAATTAATTAACACAAACTTCGAAAATTTGCTTAACAATTTTGACTCGTAAACTTGCGCTGTTAAATTGTGCATTTATAAAAATAGAGTTCTCTAAAAAACAACAATGAAACGTAACTCTTCAATTTCAGTCATATACCATTCAACATACTTATGTATATATTAAGGTGAATTTACTACAGGTGGTAGCAAAAAGCATACTGACTTTGACAGTTCGAACCAGTTTGTTTTGGCTTCACACTGGTTAACATGCCGAACCGTAAGCAACAACGCAGTGCACAAAACCTCTGTTGTTTTTGTATTGTTGTAGTATTGCTGCCACCGTTTACTTAAATTCTTCTAGTCATATATTTATTTAAATCGCATACAAAAATATATATAAATATTTCTTAAGCCACATAGACAAATTTTGTATTGCTATTTACAGAATTTCCTAATTCTCTTGTTGTAGTTGTAAGCAAAAATTTTTGGAATTTTTACAACTTTAATCAATATTTTGTCTTATTAAATTCATACCTTTCTTGCATACAAGAAAGGTATGAATACTTGTGAGCAAAGATTATTAAAAATACCTTAAGGCCTTTCACAAAAAGCATTGCTTATTGTTGGTTAAAAACAAACGGAATCAATTTATACAGTTTTTGCACGTTGTTTTTAACGTATTTTTGAAAATATTCCATATATTATTAATTGCAATGTCATTCGTCGAATCTTTAAATATTTAAATATTAAAAAAAAAACTTAATTAAAAAGTAAATTTGCACAATTAAAATTTTTTTTTTTTAAATTGGAAAGACTGTACTTTAGCTGGTACCTGAATAGGACCCAAAAAAAATTTTTTTTATTATACTACACTAAATCCCGCGAAGCTTTTCGCTTGTCTGCAGGAGACCAGAGTCTCTGGCGGGAATCGAACCCGCAACCCCGGCTCACTACCAGCTAGCCTATCGTCAATCCAGGCGATTTCAGGCCGTCTGGGAATTCTAGTGGCTATCCATGTAAACTTTGTGCGTATGTACAGGTCGTAATTTTTACATAATTTTATGAAATTTAGCGCATACGTTTTTAATATCACAAGGACGAAGTCTATTGAAAATCTTTATCTTTATGCCCATTAACCACATATTCTTGCTGATATTTAAATTCAATTCGGCACAAAACTTCCTGTTTTAAGCTATATCACCTGACCGATTTTTATAAGAATCGGTCCATATATCTATCGTTCATTTGCTGAAACATCGTCATAAATAAAAAAAAATTAAATCATTTCGAAATAAACGGGTTTACAGTTTTTGATTTGCTCGCACCACTGAGAAAAAAACGACACATTCTCTTTATACGGGGAATGTATAAACGAAAGAAATATGAATTTTATACACAATATAAAGAAAAACAAATCGAAGAATCACTTGCTCCAAAATTAAATTTGGGTTATTATTACGGGTGCCCCGGTAGGCTAGCTGGTAGTCTATCAGTACCGAGGTTGCGGGTTCGATTCCCGCAAGAGACTCTGGTATCCTGCAGATAAGCAAAAAGCTTCGCGGGATTTAGTGTAGGAATAATAAAAAAAATATTATTCCCCCTCCCCCCCCACCCTCAAAAAAAAAAACATATATATATTTGGTACAAAATTTGAAGACAATAACTTTGGTAATAGCCGGCATGCAAAAATTTCATGCTCTAGAATTAATTAGGCCCCTTCATAACCCCAACCCTTAAATCATTTAATGAGAAAATTCTTATATATGGTAGATGAAGATATCTAGATAATATTCGCCACAAAGTTCTCACTTTTTTAAAATTTCACATCATACAATTATGTTATGTTATATTAAGTACATACATGAGTGATCAAATAGGGTACACTCTTAAAAATGTGTCTAAAAATACTTTGGGTTTGGGTATCGTATGGTCGGGCTAGACCGCCTTTTTTTTCTTACTTGCTTTTTGTTGCCTTAGTATTAATGGTTGACTTGTTTTATTGATATTTTTCTATGAATTTTATTACAAAACAATCAATATTTTTTTTTTTTGCTTTTTTATTAACAATATCTACATTGTTTTTAATTTTGTTTTCAAACAATCAGGATTCATGTTAAAATTTTCATTTTTAAATGTTTTGTAGTTTTTATATTCTCGACCACTAGTGCTGAATTAGGGTATATTAAGTTTGTAATTCTGTGTGAAACTGTTTTATATATTCATCTACGACTTGATAAAGGATAACTATTGTTGGTCACTGATTAAATCCAAATCTGTACGTCTGTCAGTCTGTTTAAATCAAATTCACTGCCAAACAATTCAACAGAGATGAATAGTTTTGATATCAAATTGCTGATGTTTTTCCTCAGTAGTTTGGGATTGAAATCCCGCGTAATCAGTTCAGTAGAAAAAAAGTTTTGGACCCAAATGTAAAACAACGTCTCTTAAAAATTGAAATTTTTGTTACAAAAATTAAAATAAATTGATGACGAAATGCTACGATTTTCGCTAAATTTGGTACAAACTCCACGACTAGAAATCACACAACCAGATTTTGTGAACATCATGTTTATAATACCAGAGGGTCATGTGGGCATTTCCAGCGAAAAGTCTCCTTTTCGTAACATAAAGCCAGGAAACAAATAAGCTTGCATTTTAGGCCCATATTGTCAAATGTTATCCCTTTTGTTCCTAAATATAAAGCTAGTTGCGCTTTACACCAAAATATAAAAAAGTAAATTATACATATAAAATTTATTTAAAAAAACCATTTTAATTACTTGCTAGCGTTACGTAACAAAAAGTAGATTTCTCGCTGTAACTGCCCATATATAAAACACACCTGAAGCTACGATTTCAATGAAACTTTTATTTCATGCTTGGACCTTGCCATTACGTACATAATACAAAGTCATTCAACCGATGACCCGCTTCTAGATTGGTTGCATCAGTCGATCTTTTTGAGGTAGTTTTCGACCGCTTTTTCGCACATTTCTGGAGGTATCTGGGCTATAACTTGACGAATGTTAGTTCTTAAGTGCTTCAACGTCATAAATTATCCGTGTATACGCGGTCTTTGACGTAGCCCCACAAAAAAAGTCTAACGGCGTAAAATCGCATAATCTTGGTCGTGAAAATGTAAAATAACGCGTTCTGGAAATTTCCCATGCAAAAAAGCCAAAAATCGGTTATGTTGTGTGGCTCGTGACAACGGCTTGTTGAAACTACATATCGTCCAGTGGAAAATCTTTAATTGCAGGCCAAAAAAGGTCGGTTATCATACGGCCATAGCGGTAATGGTTCTTCCAGCGTCATTTCAAACAATACGGCCCAATGACACCTCCAGACTATAATGCTCATCAAACAGTCACTTTCTCAGGATGCAATGGCTTTTCTCCAATCACTTTTGAATTCTCCGAGCTGCATAGGTGAACATTTTGTTTTGTTTGCGCTGAAGAAAATTTTGCTCGAAAAAATGAGCATTAAAAAAGATGTTTGTCTAACGTAACAGCGTATCTACGGCTTTATGAATGGTCAACCGGCTTAAATTGTAGCGTGAGTTGTACGTTATTTGGATGGAGGTGCAAATCCAAACACAAATGACGCCATTATGAGTGTTGAGATAGGCGCCATCGCTGAGTATGCCATGGAGTCGACAAACTCGGATTATTCGCCATAGAGAAAAAATTCTCGCTAATTTGGTTTTAATAATTAATTAAACATAAAATTAGTTTTAATTAATAATCAAGTGAAAGTTGTTAATATAAAAAAATATTTAATTTATAAAAATAATTTGTTTACTGGTATAAATTCAATTAATTTTTTAATTAATATTACATATTAGTATTGTGGTTATTTTATTGAACTGTTAATGGTTTTTTATCCAAATTTTGATCTTTTAATCAGACTTCAGTTCATTGAATTTAATTTTCATAAAATTATTTTTATGAAGAAAGGAATTTTACAACATGAAATTAATTAAAATTTATTGATAATTCTTCATTCTAGACTGCACTGAGATTTGAACCCAGGTTATCACGGACAGGTTGCCCAGTTGAATGAACTTGAGCCTGATTAAAATATCAAAATTTGGATTAAAATATTAATAGATATTGGGAATTATTTCTTTTTATAAGCAACTTTATTAAATTCAACATTTTTTATTCATTCCTTAAAATTTAAGAAATAGAACTATTACAAAATACATAACTGAAATTTAACTCATAGAATAAATTCGAAAAATAAAATAAAAAATGTTGATTAAAATATTACAAATTTTTTAATCGAAATCAATTTTTATTTTTTCTGCGCACACTTTCACGAGCAGAAGCGATATTTTACTATCTTGCCAATTCCTTGCACAATAGGTCGATCATGACGACCATAATCACCCCGTAATGCTTGAAAAATGGCCACGTTTGAACCACCACTTTTGTAGTCAGTTTTAACTATTTTTAGGAGTTCTTCAGTTGTTAAACGATCCATGTTATTAAACGGCAAACCTTTCACTAACTAAATTTGACTTCAGACGACTGATATTTAACAGCTGAAAGCCTTGAATCCACTTAATGGTCTTGAAATCACTAAATGGATAACCCTGTACTTTAGTAATCGAAAAATAAAAATATTGTAGTTAAATTTGGTCTACTACAGATTGTTAAGATAAGAAATCATACTACCAAGTTTCGTGAAGATCTGTCCGAAGTACACCACAGGTCTCATGAAAAGCCAACTCTCTTTGTACCAAAATATTTTTTAATTTGGTTTGATGACTTCACCAAATTTCGTGCAGATAGGTTCCATATAAAATCCCCTCCTGAAATTTCTTTTCAGACCCTTTAAACCGAAACGATCCGTGTTAATTTATTGAAGTTAGGTCCAACTAAGTTGTATATGACTAGAAATAAAGTTATTTTCATTTCTGATAATCGGATAAGTAATTAACCATAGGTTCTATATAAAGCGCAACAAATTCTAGCACTGGGATTCATAATTTATCACAGATCGAGCGTTGTCATTTTGTGAAAAATTATTCAAAACTCGTACTATTTTTAAATTCTTTGGATAATTTTATGAATCATTGCAATTTTGTGTAATTTTAATTCAAAGATTTAATTCCACTATTTCTGTTTTCACAAAATAAGGCAGCTTTATGTTTATATAAAGTAACTATAACTGAATTTAAGACAATCAGTAGAACTGCTACGAGACATTTGTAGTGTACCACTTTTCAAACGGAAGTGTTTTGAAATGCCCGCCACGTTCTTCAAATTTTAGCTCTTTCTATTTTTTTTTGTGGCTGAGATATGCTATGAAACTACTCCAATATAAAAAATAGACTTTTTGTATAATTATAAACAATAAAACGCGATGATTATTAACATTTAATTGTTCCATCCTGGTTGGTCATTCGGAGGAAATGCCCATATTCTATTATTGTATTATATTCTCTCTATCTCTGGTTCTTTGGGGTGTAGATGTTTGGGTTAGAATCAATCTTATCGAATCTCACCTTCGGTTTATTTCATGTACTAATCAGGATGAAAACAACTTAGAAATTATTGAATCAAGCGCAGTTTGAGATTAATTTTAAAACACTTTTAATTGATTTAATACCGTTTTCCGATTATTTTACGTATCACTTGAATAATCCATACTTGAATCAAGAATTCTGTTTAAAAAAACTTGTTATTCGCCAATTAGTCGAAGATTGCACCCTAACAAAAATAATATTTAAGCAAATCTTGCTAATCTTTTAAAACATCATAAAATCGTTTAAAAAAAAATGCACTTTTTCAAAGACGATTATCTAAGAAAGATCGCGAACTAAAAAGTTATTTTAATTCCCCAAAAGTTAATGAAAACGTCTGATGAATTTTTAAATAAAGAAGCTATAAACTATTCAAACACTTTTTATGGGCTTCACTGTATAACAATAGCAATATAAATATTAAAAACAACCCTAATCCATGGCAAAGTTTGACTGCGTGAAGTCATAAAACAAATAAAAACATTTTCAAAATTTGTCTCATTGTCTATAAAATTAAGTCCCGACTTTGATTCCAGTTAGATGGCTATTTACGATATGGGTATGGGGTATCACTTTTATAATATTCAAAAAAAAAAAAAATATTCTTTGGGTATTTTCATACGTCTTTGAACAATGTTGGTCGAAAGCCCGTGTTACTTTTAAGTTCAGTGGTTAAAGCACCTCATAGATCCCATATAAAACGCTACCCTGAAATATTCTAATTCTCGGTGGAGGGTATCAAAGATTCGGCACAGCCAAATATAGCACTTTTAAAATTTTTTTTATAATTTTTTTTTTTTTTTTTCTTTTTGTCATATTAAATAAACACATGTTTTCCATTTGGGTGGATATATTAAATCTGTCATGGTTCTTTTTTTTTATTTCTGTATTAAAGTATTATAAGTAAAAAATAAAAATAAGTGTTAACCGTTTCTTTTATTCAATTTTCACTAGGCAAAGAGCTTAAGTTATATACACTGAATTTGACCTTTTATTTATAAAATCCGAATTGATAAAAAAAATTACTTTTTTAAAGAAAACTTTGAGATTGTCTTAAAAAACTGTCAGTTACAGTCGTAAAATCCGAGAAAGCTGTTTAATTACGTATCGTGTCATATTTTACCTGTTTGAATATCAATTAATCCATTTAGAACATTGATGTCAAATCCATTCAATTTGATAGCACAATTCTGTGGTTTTCATGGGTAACCGCATATGTCCATTTTTTTCGATTTTGAGATGTTGAAGCCATTAATTTTAAATGCTCTTTACATGGTTCTTAAAATTTCTGAAAAAATATGGACCAATTCCGATTTTTTTAAAGTAATGACCAATTTCGAAAAGTCCAATACCTCGCCCATTGTTCGATCTAGAATGTTTTTTCCGCTCTCCTGAAAAATTGGATTTTAAGACATACGCGGTTACCCATGAAAACCACAGAATTGTGCTTGCTTAAAAATCACACTCATTCTTAAGGTATGTTGAGACTTAGCAAAGATTTGACGATAAAATCCAAAAAAAGCACGACCAGTAATTTGATCAAACTTTGGCTTTTTTTTTAACCATTTCTATTAATGTTTTCCTTAAGTTATATTTTTACTCGACCGTTAAAATTCAATATTAAATGAAAATACTCAAGCTTGAGGTCTGTTGTATGTAAAGTTGTATGTATCAGAGTGTAGTTTTTGATGCTAAAACGTGAAGAGCTATTACTCCTTTGTTGTAGTCTATGTAAATTTTAATTAAACATTCCCTGATGATGATATTCAAAGAATATCGAAATATTTGAAACAAATAAAGAAAAACTTTAGATACAAAAGACCTCAAGCTTGAGTATTTTCATTTAATATTTCTATTGATTTACTAAACTGAATTTGTAAAAAGATAACTGATTAATGTAATTTAGAAACTGTTAAATGATTTTTGATTTAGCCAAACGTTTTGCAAAGACAAAAATTGTTCAATAAAACTAGGGGTTATGTGTAGGACGTCAAAAATGTTATAGGTGTGAACATGGCTCTCTTCCATTCAGTCAGTAGTCGATTTGTCAGCGACGATTACACATGTATAGCGGATGTATTGTTTGTTTTTATTTTTTTTTAACGTCCTACACGTAACCCCTAGTTTAACATACAACTTTACATACAACAGACCTCGAGCTTGAGAATTTTCATTTAATATTGAATTTTACTACCCAACAAGCCATAACCGCCAAAAGAAAACTGATATGCGAAAAATATTTTATGATTCACAGTGATTTTGGCAACATTCAATGTGTTTTATGTTACATAACATATAAAGAAAGAAGAGAGTATGTATTAAAAAGACATTTTAATTCTTCTCAAAATGAAAAAAAGTCACTAAATTTTGTAGTCCCATTTTCCAAAAAAAATATTTTTGATTAATAAAAGGGTTATTAAACAAATTTTCATGGAAATATCATTTCATAAATCTAAGATATGTTTTATGAATATGGGGGTTAATATTTTGTTTTATAACTTTTTAATTATAAAATTTAAAAACAAAATTTATTTGAGGGAGCTTTATTTAATATTTTTATCTATAAAAAAGCTTTCAACGACATTATCGTATTCCCTTTAGTCTAAGAAAACTTGTCGCACCCATATTTTCAAGATCACAACCACCCCACGACTTCGATCGCAGGTGAAAGTAAACACAAAAGCTCATTCTAGAGCTCAGTTCTATCTCGCTTAAGGAATGGTTAGCTGGGTAATTTAACTTTTTTTACTCACAAGTACAACTACAATTTAATTTTCGACATCAATGATTTAGAAAAACATTTCTAGGAAAATTATGCTCGGTGTAATAACTAGAGCTCGTTCCCAGGATTTCCCGTCCCTGGAATTACCGGGATTTTCAATTGTTTTCTATTCCCGAATTAATTCCCGGGAAATGTTGAAAAAAATCTTTTTTTAAAACTTTAGTAAATCTATGGCGGACTCGTGTCTTTAGTTGTTTTATCCAACTTAATTTCATCACAATATTTAAATTTTCTATAGTTTAAAGCTTATTAACCCTAGGACTGTCGGTTACTTTTTACCACTAAGTTCACCTCTTGGTCAGACCGCAATTTGTACATCTAAAAACCCCAATTAAATAAAAAGTAAATAAATATACATAAAAGAAGTAATTATTTAAGCTCGAGGTCCAGGTTTTTGTTTTTATAAAATCATATTTTATTTTTCCAATATTTCGCTATAAAACATCGAGTAGCATCATCAGGGTTAAAGATATATTTTTTAAAATTCAAAAACAAATCGTTAAAAAAAGCAGTTATCACTACTTATTCTGATATTGCACTCGAGCTTAATTAATTACTTCTTTTATGTTAGAATAAAAACGTCAAATAAAAATAAATTTAAATAATATAGTAAATAAATATATTTTTTATTGAACGTATGCTAATTACTTTAGATTATACAAATTTATTATATAATTTTATTATTTCATTATTTTATTCCATCGAAAATGTAGTCTTTAATTTCGCACATTGCTATTTCGCATCTACCACAGCGGAAACGAGTTTGGCATTACGTTTTTGTAGTTAGATTGAACTATCCCAGGAAAAACTTTTTGAATTTTGGTAATAGGTCGTAGTTATTTCATACGTTACCTGGTAAGTAGTTGTCATTACAATTGTCATTATTCTGAAAACCTCAATAAGTACTTGCTAGTAATGACTTCAGTAAGTACTTTTCACTACTATTATTTTCAGTAATGAATATTTGCTTACTAATAATCAGCTAAGTAACTACATTTTAGTTGTCTTCTTTTCAGTACTGAATATTTAAGTACTGGTAACTAGCTCCATAACTACTTATTAGGTCTATTTACTAGCGCCAATTAAATAAAAACTAGTTATTTTTTGGTTTCTTGTAAGTATATTGTAAGTACTTACAATTCAACTTACTGGTAGTTAAATAATAACTAGATATTTTGTGACTTCTAGTAAGTGTATTGTAACTACTGAATTCTGTGGACAACTCGAACAAAAATAAGTAGTTATTCAGCCGAAAAATAAGTAGTGTTTATATTTCTCCAATGTTATTTGCTAACTTACCAGGTAAGTAAAGTTTTTGCTGGGATGTGTTCTGATTTGATTCAAACTTGATTCATTCGATTTAGAACATATAATTTCTTGAATTCACGTTTCTGTTTTTTTAATATTATGTCCTATTTGAAATATCTTTCAAGGAAAAAAAAATTTGGTCTGGTTAGACCAAGAGGGTAATTTTAAAGACTTTTACATAAAATTGGAATTTTACCCCTCTTATTTGCTCCAATCGAATCCAAATTAGTTTTATTCGATTCAGAACATCTCATTTATAGAATTTATGTCCCTGTTTCTTTTGATTTTTTGTTATATGCGAAAAATATTACAGGCAAAACATAAATTTGGTCTGGCCAGACCAAGACGGCAATCCTGGGGTTAAGCTAATTTTTGAGAAGTGGCTTTATATAGGGCCTATGATAAATTATAAACCTATCTTCAAGAAATTTTCTGCCCGTTCGCCGATATCGAACGTTAACGTTCGCATAGAAAATTACATTTAAAACAAAAGCAATTTTTGAAATGTTGTTGTTGTTTTAAATGTTATTTACTACGCAACCGTTAACGTTCGATATCGGCGAACGGGCAGTTTATTTCTTGTCCTAGCAAACGGAAGTGTAAATTTTACAACAATATTATGTTTTGCGGTTAAGGACGTAGTAAAATGTTTTCATAGATTGTATTTTATATGCAACATTCCAAGTGATTTTGAGTCTTATGAAAGTAGAAATTTGGTGCATTTCGCCCAAAACTTATCTTAGCGATTCTGCAGGAATTCAATCCCAAACTGCCTAGAAGATCTAGAAACAATTTGACTCCCAAATGTCTAAGTCGGCTTAGAAATAATGAAGGGCTTATAATACAAATACTTTATGGAACCTTAGATGAATATTAAAAAAGATTCACATGGAATGACAAACTAAGTATACCACTGCGGATTAAGGGTTATAAAATTGTATAAAAATATGTTATTAAATATATGTAGTAAATAAATTGTCTACTTCATCTTGAATTTGCTAAACAGTAAATATGTTTCAGAATTCATACTTCGTAATGTTGAGCTTTCAGTTCCTAATCGACCTTCCAGAAATTTTATTCCTCTAATGCTAGGAACACAACTGGGTCATATGTCGTAAGAACATATGACGTAACGCCGTAAATTTCTAAAAACACTCTAATTACGCACAATTCCATCGTAGACGTACTTTGTTTTCCTTAAGCTCTGAATTTGACAATGTATATACTAAATATTGATTTCTATGATCCCATTGGCATCAAAATATCCTCTTAAGTGTCTTAAAATAATTTTAATCTTAAATTTTCTACGGTTTTGCTATATATTTGTTATAGGTTCTGCTGGGATTGGATAGGAGTGGTATCAGGACACTTATATGGTTCTTAACGGGTCATTGTTCTGTTAGGACTTTTACGAGTAAATGGGACAATGTCGTACCGCACTTCTGCAGATTATGCGATGATTCTGAGGAGCTAGAGACGGTTGAGCATGTACTGTGCCACTGTACTAAGATGCAAGGTCTCAGACAGAAATGGCTGGTGGATAGGTTTAATGACGAACTGGGGTGCATCGTTGGATGTAATCCAGTCGATTTACTGGGGCTTGTCAAGGAAATAGGACAGATTTTTCTGTTGAGAGTACTGTAGAGGGAGTAACTTTCCTACGTAGTACCTACTAATATCTTTTACTCTATCTATCTGTTTATTTCTTTCCTTCTTCAATTCTTTGTTTTCTCTACCTCCTTACTAAAGGGATTCACAATGGACCGCATTGGTCTCCGATTAGAGGTGTGCCCTTGGGCGCATAACCCTTCCTAACCTAACCTTCTTTGACACTATAAATTTCTTAACTTTTTCGCTTATAAATTATTTGGTCAATAATGAACTTTTCTGATTTACAATTGAATTGAAATTGAAAGGTTTGCAATTACTTTTTGGAATAATACTATTCAAAAAGTTTTTAGCAATAATTTCAAATAAAAAATGAAATTATTGTGTAATGAGTTTCGTAGAAAATTTTTAATTTCTTTTGGTTCATTTATAAAATCATTAAAGAACTGTTTAAAGAAACCAAACTGCAAGAAAAAAAAATTTTCCTTAACACGTGAAAGAAAAAATTCACAAAAAAAAAATTACTTAGATTTGACATTTTTTGTATATTCCTTTATAAATTTCTTGATAAAATTTGTATACTCACCTACAATACGGTGCTGGTATATTGATTTTGTAATTCCGTTTGTAATGCATTGAATTAATTATGGCAGACCCTGTAAAGAACGCAATAAAAAATCGAGCTTCAAACGTAGCAGCTTTATAAGGGAGAAATGTAAGAGATTCGCTTACCATTCCGCTTACGGAAGGCTTGAATTTTTTACAGTGAGTTCCCAGTTTAAAGAAATAAATTGTTTACACAGAAAACGCTTTATTTAGCGCATATTTTTAATTTTATTTTTATTCATTTTAAATAAATCAGCATAATTTTGTTGCCTCTGCGCCTTAAAGACATTGTAGACCGCATTGGCAATTAGATATTACAAAATTTATAGCTGTATATTATTTAAACTAATTGAAAGAAGAAAAAAAGAAATATATCTATATATATAAAATTGTAACGTTACTGACTCACTCACTGATTCATCATCGCACAGCCTAAACGCCTGAAGGTAAAAACTTGACATTTGGACCAGGGCTTGGTCTCTCTCCAAATCGATCCACTAAGACGTGATTTTTGGAAATTCGAATGTTTAGGGGGTCAAAATGGGTAAAAACGGGTAAATGCGGTAACCTTATATCTCTAAAACTAAAAGATATACAAAAAATTTAATACTTATCGTTGTTCTCTAGAAAAATAAGCGGACAGGTGTCTGGTACTTTTTGGAAATTCTGCCCTTTAACGGACTAAACGGGTAAAACCTGTATTTTGGTACTTTTTTGTGACTTCATCTATCTTTTAAACCCATAAACAAAGAAATAAGGGTTTCATCACATTTGAAACTTATCTAAAAAATCCAAATACGAATTTGGTACTTTTTCGAAATTCAGACATTTAAGGGGTAAAAACCGTAACTATTTTTGGTACTTTTTTACAAAACATTTTTTTTTATTTATTGACATATACGTATTAAATTATGGGCTCCCACATCAATACTGAAATTTTTTATGCTGCAATGGGGAGAAAAAAGTACCAAAAAGGAGAAATAGGGACTAAACTGGTAAAACCTGTATTTTGGTACTTTTTTGTGACCCCATCTATCTTTTAAACCCATAAACATAGAAATAAGGGTTTCATCACATTTGAAACTTATCTAAAAAATCCAAATACGAACTTGGTAATTTTTCGAAATTCGGACATTTAAGGGGTAAAAACCGTAACTATTTTTGGTACTTTTTTACAAAACATTTTTTTTTATTCAAAAATTTAGTACTTATTGTTGTTCAATAAAAAAATAAGCGGACAGGTGCCAGGTACTTTTTTGAAATTCGGCCTTTTTTGGGGATTAAACGGGTAAAACCTGCATTTTAAAACTTTTTTGCTATGCCATCTATCTTTTAAACCAATAAACATTAAAATAAAAAATATATCACATTCATAACTTATCTAAAAAATACACATTTTATCCGTTTCGAAATTCGAACGTTTAAGAGGTGAAATCGTACCTAATTCTGTTATTTTTGTTTCAAAACATTTCTCTTCATCTACCTATATGATATAAAAAAGTAAAGACTGAATCATCCTAAACGCCTGAAGCTAAAATGTTGAAATTTGACCGGGAGGTTGGCCTCTCGCTAAATCGATTCCCTAGGATGGGAGTTTTGAAAATTTTTATGGTTAGAGGTTGAAAAAGCTAAAAACGGGTAAATTCCCTAACCTCATGTTCATCAAAAAAATAAGCGGATAGGTGTCTAGTACCTTTTTGAAATTCGACCCTTTTAGGGAGTAAACGGGTAAAACCTGTATTTTAAAACTTTTTTGCCACGCAATCTATCTATAAAATTAATAAACATAGAAATAAGGGTTATATCACATTTGAAACTTATCTAAAAAATACAAATAAAAATTTGGTACATTTTCGAAATTCGAACGTTTAAAAGGTGAAAATCGTAAGTATTACAAAGTAGCGGGTTAAAACCTAGAAACATAAACTTTGGCGTAAAAATATGTCCACGAAAGAAAAGGAGATGCTAACGAAGTAGCGGGTTAAATGCTAGTATTATATATATTACATATATATCTCGTGTATATGTATGTACTTAACTTTATATTATGTTGACATTTACACTTGTTACAATAATATTTCTTCTATGCGCTGAAGTAAATAATCTTTAACATCTCTTTTAAATATTGAACTTCTATTTATATCTGTTAAATATTGAGACAAATTATTGAACTCACGACTATCCATGTATTATATCCTTTGTTTTGTTGCTTCCAGTCTACACCGGGCTACCGATAAATTGTTCTTGTTTCTTGTAATACATGTAGACTGGTTTCTCGAAAAGCGTGTGGTGTGATGGCCAATATTGTGCAGACATTTAAAAACATAAATTAATAACTGCAATTTGTTAATTCCGTGAATAGAGCAAAACATTCTTAAAAATATTACTGAATAATGACACCGTTGAATATGTTATTGGAAGTTTAGCTACAACTTTAAATTCTTTATTTTGCATTCTCTGCACCGCTTTAAGTTCACTGCTCTTTTTATATCCATACGATATAGCCAAGTAGTTAAAATGGCTTTGAATTAAAGCATTTTAGAGCAATAATTTCGTATTAACATCAAAATTATTTTTAAATTTAAAAAGTAGACCCACAGCTTGAACAGTTTTTGCCTTACAATCCCGAATATGAGACTCCAAGAAAGATTGCTTTGGCTTTCTACTCCCAAATACTTAATGGAACTGACTTCCTGCACCCCATTACCATCTACAAATACACTAAAGTGGCTGTGATCACCATATGGCTTAAATCTAATTAATCGAGTTTTAGCTGAATTCAAAACCAGTTTGTTAATTCTTGCAAATTCAGTTAATAACGACGCATATTAGAACTGTTAAATGTCCACAGAAAAAAGTATTTTATCGTTTAAAGAAATGGGTTAAAAATGATTTAAATTTAATTAATGTGATAATTGAATCATTAAAAATTTAATTTTGATTTAATTAACATTTTAGTTATTTTAAAATAAATTTTCTATTAAAATTTTAATTAAATAACAAAAAATCCCAATTGACATTTAACGTTTAAAATAAGATAATATAAACAAGTAGAATTGTTGTTGGGAATTGTCAATATTTAATTAAATAAATTAACACATTGTTTGAAATGGCAAAGTTTTTTTTAATAACTTTTTTAATTAAAATTAAAAATTTTTTTTAATCAATATATATCATTTATCATTTTGGTAAAAGGTGCACAATCAACAAATTGTTTGCTTGATATTATGAATTTGGAATAAATTTGGTGATTGGAGAAAATTAATAATTTTTTCTGTGTATCGATCAGCCTTCACATGGTTTTTTTGTTGCAGTTATTGTAAAAAATGCTGTCTTACAAACCTGCTTAGAAGCAAGAGAATGTGGCTCTTTAAATGTTATACATATATTTTTCTAAATTTGTTAAGAATTCGTTAATTTCTCCGTGTGTCTTATTTCGTAGCGGATAAATGTGCGATTACTTTTTAAAATATACCTGTAGTTTTTCGCAAAATAAATTTTTTTTTTTGGGAATATATAGTCTGGATCCTTGTGAAGACGGTCTAGCAATGTCTATTCTTCTGTTAAAAGCACGATGCAGCTTGCAATAAAACTTAGGAAGATGAAATTTGGTTAAAATTATTATTTAACTTTTGCCTATGTAAAAGTCAACCGGGATAAAACTTTTGGGATTCAATGGCCATAAGGGATGGGCTCAAGCAAGGAAAATACTTAGCTTTTAAAACAAATTGTAGAAAATATGCGACGTTTGGGTCCACTCTTTCCGTTTAAATACTTTATACATTTTATATAAAAATTTTTTTTTAAATCTTAATTTGATCTAATGAAAGTGGGTATCATAGATTCGGAAAGGCTAAGCGTAGCGTTGTCAATTCTTATAGATGAAGTTTTTTTAATTTCCTTTTAAAAACGTATTGATTTATTAGATACAAATTTGCTCATAATCCATCTTTTGCTTTTAGATTAGATTAAAATGTTTTAGTAAATTATAATATAAAATAATTTACATGTCATTTACACTTGTAAAACATGTAACACATCTAAGAATGTATCTCCAGAGTAAAATAAGACCATATAAAATAAATCGAGTAGAATTGTTGGTTTAATATACCCCCAAGAAGTTATAGGGCCCTCCATTATCATTGTAAATATTTTCTGTCTTAATATTGGAAATTTCGAAGTTTAATAATTAAGTAATTTATATAAGTAACTTTATTAATACCCTTTTGCCTTAATGCCTCTCTACTCTGTTCAGTATTTCGTGCGATATGTTGTCAAACTCAATAAAAACATATCTGTGAAATGTTTAGGGAAAAGTTTTGATAGAGGTTTACTCTGTTTACATCCCGACATATATACGAAATATTCCTAGCAACATTTTTGTTTTCGGAGTGAAACAAGTTTAGCTCATATTTGGGTGATTCACAAGGTAGTCATAAAGTTGTAAAGTCATATGTTCAAACTTCAATTTGAATAATAAATTTATTTGTAAACGGAAATTAAAATATGAATTTATATTAAAGTAAAGAATTAAAATGAAAAATAAAATTCAAAAAGAAAAGGGATTACAATGTAAATAAATTGATTTTAATATTTGAACCTTAGCTGAATTGTAACCTGTTTTAATACTTTTAAAACCATCTTTTTGTTTTTTTTTTCATATAAAAAGGAACTCGTGATTAAAATATTTAATTTATCCATCTGGATTTTTTTATTTGAAACAAAGTATTTTTTTTTCTTTTCTTTTCAAAACAAAATTAAAGAAAATTGTTTATGATATTTATCACAAAAGTTAAAGATTGTTTTAACATTTTCTCATCGGATGGAAATATTTAAATATAATAAAAATGTGTTGTAAGAAAAAAATAATATAAGGAAAAGCTTAGGGTAGGATTTTATCGGCCGTATAAAGAGTGTTCCATTTTTACAACTTAACTTTAACCTTAAGTGAGCGATCAGTTAATGGAAGGTTCATCATGCGTTTTGAATTAATTAGTAGAAGAAGATTTTAGATTTAATTGAAATTTATTTTTTTCAGCAACAAAAATTAAATTTAATTTGATATAGGCATTTGGGAGCAAAGGTGCCACAGAGACACATATTCAAGAGGATACAGCTAGAAAAGACGAGATAACTTCTAATGGGTTGTACCGATTTTCATCAAACAGAGCCAAAAACACTCCCGATCCCACTTTTTTTTTTTTTTTTTAAACAAACAAAATAATATCAAAATCGGTCCAGCTATTTTGATTCTAGGATGAAACGGACAGATACATAGACACACACAAAAATATACACAGATAAACGCTTAAAACTTGTTGCATCCCTCTTTTTTGGACGGGGTTAAAAACGATTGTGGTTCTTCTAAAATTTACGAATTTTAATTACTTTATATAATAATTTTTTGTTTTGAGAAAAATTTTAATTAAAAATTCAAAAACTTTGAAGAAAATAATTATTTGAAAATTTTTATTTTTCTTATATTTATCGTCTAAAGATTTTTATTTTTTCATCATGATGGATATTTATATTTGAAAATAAATATCAATGTTTTATTTTTTTTTTCAATAAATGCAAATAAATTTTAATCAACAAAGATATTTATATAATATGGAAATAAAAAATAAAAAGTTTTCGGGTCTCTGATTGTAATGATAAAAATTATGAATTGGTATCCCTAATTAGTATAAAGTAGATTATAGTTTAAAAACAACTGTATTAAAACTATCTGTATTTGTAAAGGGTAAATTTGTTAACCCCTTTTAGAACTTACGGAATTATTCCCAACCTCTTCGACTTTCTGCGAACCGAAGACATGTTAAATTCTAAAAATAAATTTATGTATCCATCACTCTTGCTTTAGCAACAGAGTGAATAAGTTTAACTTAACCAGCCTTAAATTAACCTTAATTATTAAACTTAAACTATCTAACCTAACTTAAAATTATTGTAAATAACTAACCTAAATTTAAATAATAACCTACTTACTAAAGGAAATTAAATACAAATAGAACCTGAAATTATAACCTAAAAATACCCACCCCGGTGTTATTAAAAACCCTATAGCTACTTAACACAAAACTAAAGGTAAATAACTCTTAAGTGAAATTATATAAATTTGAAAAGAAATAACTAGTTCTCATTTATTTTTTCTCCACAACCCTACAATTATAATCGCTCATATGAGTGATTATAGTTACAATCTTTATAAGAGATCATCCCGCATCTTTTAGTGCCCTGCAGTTCTGTATTCCAAAGAAGAGAATTTACCACTTCTGTGTGAGTCCCTCACAAACAGAATAACAAATTACAAGAAATACGAGGGCGGATCAATAAGCGGATCACGAGGTTGTATGTTTTGAACAGCTGTTAAACGCAAAGTAAATGACGGAACTTGCTAAAAACTTGACAGTAGTCTATTAACATGTGGTACTTGATGGGAGCAGTGTTGCATTTCATATAATTACAAGGGAAGTTTGACTTATTAATCCGCCCTCGTATATACGACTGCTGTGGGCAACCGCTTGCAATTTAGAGTTCTACTGTACAGTTATGAGGAATCAATGAACACAGCATTACAATTTTTATTTTGTTTGAAACACAACAATATTTTTTTTAAACAATTGTAAAATATTATTTAGGACATGATGACCATATGACTTGACAGTACACCATGTGAATCACCCAATTGTTTCATACGGAATTTAAAACAACAACTTATAATTTTTTCGTGGACTTTTTTTTTTTTTTTTGCAATTGTGAAGTGGTTTTTAAGCAAGCGTTACAAAAATAAAAATAAGATGAGGTAAACAACCCAGCAAAAATTAGGTAATGACTTGAAATTACTGAACACCTTACCTTTCAGTGACTACTTCATACCATCTGCATTACATAGAAGTAGTTAAGTAATGACTGACATATAATCTGATACATTAGCACTTGTTTATGAGTTGATTAACGAAATTTATAATTAATTCATTATAAAATACATTTAATGTTTTATTTATTCAAATCTAATACAAATTGATTTTAACTACATATTTGTTCTTACAATTTGTTTTTTTTAAATTGTTATGAATTAATATGAATTTGAATATGAAAAACTTTTATATGTATTTTATAATTAAAATTTTGAATAACAACAACACTAACCAATCAACCAAACAATATTATAACGATTAATGATATCGATCTTGTATCATAAACGATAGTATTTAAATTGTACATTTCTTTATAATATCGTTTTTTCATGAAAATATCATATCGTTTTTGCAATCATATCGTTCTTTGGTTTATTGGGTATAAATATGTCCTTGAAGCAGGGTAGGTAAATTTTACAAACATAATTTGTTTGACAAATTCAGTTTTGTTGATAACAATGTAAAGTGTCTATTTGTAAGCAAACGTGGTAATGACTTATTTAACTTCCTTTTTGTAAGCGAATGTGGTAATGAATTATTTAACTCCCTATTTGGAAGCGAGGGTGGTAAGTACTTGCCTCCAATGACATCAACGTGTTAAAATAATGAGTTAAAATTCCGATGTATAAGTGGTGAAGAGTAGTTATATTAGCTTTTTAGCTCATTACTTTTCAATGTAAATTTTTGCTGGGAATGTTTTATACTTGTAACTAATAAAAACGTTCAGTTTTGCATAACCGGGAGATTGATAATTTTGATAATTACATGTCAAAATTTTCGTATGAAGGAATCAATGTTACTCAAAATTTTTCGCAAGTTCGAACAGAGTACTTAGCTTAACAAATTAAATATTGAGACCCAGTAAAAAATGTGCTCCCAAAGGAGCAGGTTTTATGTATGGATTCATACCTCACATCGCTTCAAACCTGCTGATAGGATGCCTGATTTTTGTATGGGACATTCCCGGTTTGGAGAGCTATATTCTTCTTACAATAAGCGCTTCTTTTAACATAATAAACCATGCAAACAAAGCACTCCTAAAATGCTTTTTTAAGGGCTAACTATATAAACATGTTCATTAATGTTTGGCTTTAACTGGCTTAAATGCATTTTTCAAGCATTTTCGTAAACCATAATATTGAGCCATAACCGCAAAAAAAGATCAAGCGACAAAAACAAAATTTTACAGGAGAAGGTTTTTTTTTAATTATATTTCATAAAAATTTTGCGCTTAAACTAGAATTGTTTTTGCTATAAAATCGTAACGGTACCTTCTGTGACCATGAGATTTTAGGAGATAATGCAAGTGTTGCCAATTCATTAATGTATTAAAAAAAACGAAAATTGAAAATGTTGTCGCTTTTTGCGGTTATGGCTCGATATATTTTTATTTAAATTTTTTTCGCTTTAAAACCTTCTTCGTTGTCAGCACTAAAATATCAGCTCTTTTGTATATTTTATTCGTTATCATTTACTGCTGTATAAGAGCTCTTCTCCCCAGCAAAAACTTAAAGTGCAAAGTAATGAGTTAAAAAGCTAAGTTAACTACTCTTCACTACTTACACATTGGCATTGTAACTAATTATTTTAACACGGTGATGTCATTGGAGGCAAGTACTTACCCACCTCGCTTACAAATAGGGATTTTAATAAGTCATTACCACATTTGATTACAAATAGGGAGTTAAATAAGTCATTACACACTGCACATTGTTAAAAACAAAACTGAATTTGTCAAACAAATTGTGTCTTTAATTTAATTTGCTTTCTAATGGAAAATTTTACTACCCTGCATTAAGGACATATTCATACCAAATAAACCAGAGAACGATATGATTGTAAAAACGATATGATATTTTCATGGAAAATGGATATTATAAGGACAGGTACAATTTAAATACTATCATTTATGACACAATATCGATATCATATATTATAATTTATATCACCTAGACGATATCGTTATAATATCGTTTGGTTGATTGATTAGTGTAGTTTGTATTCAAAATTTTAATTTTAAAATACATATCAAAATCAATTAAGTATTTAAATTTTTCATATTCATTTATGGCAAATAAAAAAAAAAAAAACAAATTGTAAGGACAAATATGTATTTAAAATCAATTTGTGTTCGATTTGAATAAATAAAACCTTAAATTTATTTTATTATGAATTAATTATAAATTTTATTAATCAACTTATAAACAAGTGCTTATGTATCAGATTATATGTCAACCATTACTGAACTACTTCTATGTAATGCAGATGGTATGAAGTAGTAATTGAAAAGTAAGTTGTTCAGTAATTTCAAGTCATTACCTAGTTTTTGCTGGGATCTTATTGAAGCGCTCGAATTTGCGATTTTTCTCTTAAGTGCTTCAAAAAACGCAATTTTTTTTTACTGGGGAGCTTGTTAGGTTTTATAGAAATCTTATTTTCACTGTTTTGCATTGTAAATAAATTATAAATTTTAATCAATTATTATCAAAGTTGTTTTTGGGAATACAATTATTCATTAAAAGATTTTGTTTGTTGTGCTTAATTCCCTATTTTTATAATTGATAATAATACTGAAATTTATTGTTGGAGGATAAGCTGTTCCTATGCGCATTTCACTGGTTGCTTAGGCCAGATCATCAGAAATGTTCTCCTAAATAATTTTAGAAAAGCCAAAGCTATCAGCAAACAAGACTACAGAGGGAATGAGAATTACCTACAAACACTCAAAAAGTCTTTTTTGCAACGATATCAACAAAGCTTAAACAAAATACCAAACAATAAATCAGTGATGAGTTTATATTTTCTTACATTCCCCACTACAATTAGTTGGAATTTTCCTTACATTAATTGTAGTTGTAAGTGGGTAAAGAAAAAACAAATTAAAAACAACAACAAATTGCTTTTATTGTTTTCGGGAATACAAAGCTTTGGCTTTTCTAAAATTATTTAGGAGAACGTTGGCTAATAATCTGGCCTAAGCAACCAGCAACCTCCGACAAAAAGTTTCAGTATTTTAATCAATTATAAAACTAGGAAATCAATTATCTTATTTATTTGGAATATATTGGTCATAATATATAGAATTTTATAATACAAACATGTTTTCATGGAAACACCCATTCATCTAGTCATTTTGTGTACTGCATAACATTTATATAGCATAACACATACAAACCTTTGTATATTTGTATAAATTTCATCAATCATCTTCAAATATTTAAATTTATAAAAAAGAATCAAACACTCTATCATTGCCGAGGAAAGTGTCAGAATGTACACACTGAAATAATTTACAAAAGAGGGATCATAATTCAGCCATTTAATTTAGCAAATATTTAAACAAATTTAAAATGAATTAATATATACAATTTTAAAATGAAAAAAAGCCCTTTAAGTGGATTTTACAACCAAATAACTACATAGAATGTAAATAAATTTTAAAACTCTAATCGAGTTCCTTTAAATGTTTTACAGGAAACAGTTCGATTAAAAGTGGTATGAAAGAAGAATCCATAAAAATATTGGTTCTACCCCTTCTTTAAGTGTACAGATAGACTCAAAATAATCGATCTGGCGATGTTCACCCGTCAAACCGTAAACCTTGTGCTCAATGTGTAGGTTGCAATTTTAAAGATTATGTAATGAAGTTTGGTATTGTATGTTCAAGTTGTTACAAGGGCGGCAATGGTGGGAATGGGTCAATAATTTTTTAATGCCCTAGCTTATTTCCGGAATATGGATTTTGTGCACATAAACCATTTTCATTTAATATACACGCAGAGAAAAATATGGTAACGGCAACTACACTATGTTTATTGTAATAATATATTGTTGTTGTGCACAAAATATTGTTATTTTTATTTCATATCAACAATATTACAGTTACTTTAAACATGTTTATCGCAATTATAAATTTAAGTATAGTTGACTGAAAAATAATCATTTTGATAACAACTAAATAATGATAACTTTAAAATCATATTGCATTCCTCGCAACCATTTAATGATATTTAAGAGCCATAACATGATAACTTTCTATTCGTGTACTCGTAATAGGTTTAAGATGCAAGCAAAATATCTTTACTCTAATAATATTTTGCTATCGCCATTTGTAACATAATTTTGCATCAGTTGTGTCGTTTATTTTACATATCCCTATCGAATTATTTGTTATTCAGTGGGTAAATAATTAAAAAAAAATACTCATTAAAAAAACCAAGTTTATAGATATTGTAGGTACATTAAACAAAAATTATAAAGTGTCACAAAATAAAAGATCAATGCTAATAAAATGTTGACCATTGTTTTGTGTTATTTTAGAGAAAAAGAATGAAAATTCTAAAAGATAATTTATAAATAATTGCGACCTACGACAAAAATAGATTAAAAATATTATGTTTAAAGTTGCATCATATTATGATGTGAAATATCTGTAACAGTTTAACGTTAAGATTGCCAGTAAGTATCCAGCAGAAACTTACATTGGAAAATAATGAGTTTAAAAGCTAATAGAACTACTTTATACATTGGCATTTTTACGCATTATTTTAACACGGTGATGTCATTGGAGGCAAGCACCTACCACCCTCGCTTACAAATAGTGAGTTAAATAAGTCATTATCACTTTCGCTTACAAATAGGTACTTCACATTGGTATCAACAAAACTGAATTTGTCAATCACATTGTGTTTTTAATTTAATATACCTTCTTATTTGACTACCCTGCATTAAGGACATCAATTAAGTATTTAAATTATTCATATTCAAATTTATTAAAAATAGTTCTTCATTTATAAGAAATAAAAAACAAACTGTAATAACAAATATGTATTTAAAATAAATTTGTATTAGATTTGAATAAATAAAACCTAAAATGCATTTTATTATAATTTAATTATAAATTCCATAAATCAGCTAATAAACAAGTGCTTATGTATCAGATTATATGCCAGCCGTTACTAAACTACTTCTATATAATGCATGATATTTGCTTCAAACTGTGTGAAACAAAAAAATATTTTGTTTAATGTTCAAACTAAGCTCAAATATTTGACGATTTTTGTTTGTTGAAACAGTTGGCAAATAGTTTCAAATAAAATAAATAAAATCATGTTTGCCATGCGTTCAGACTAAAAGATATATTTGCATCAAATAATTACACTGCGGAACAGCCATTTTGCGGCCTGGAACTTTGTGTAATTTTTTTTACTAATTTTCATTTTTCATTTTTCTCTATCAGCTCCAGTTTTAGAGATATACCGTTATGTCCAAAATTAAGGCACTTTCAGCACATATATTGAAATAACATGAAAATGGTGCATCATATTCCCTTAAGAAAAAAAACCGAAATTCGCTAACAATATTATCTTTAAGACGTACTTACATTGTTTTAAAGTTGGCCAGTAGTTTCAGAGCTATCGTTGAAGTTTTTAAAAAAAACAAATTAAAATTTAAGAAAAAAAAAATTTTTTTGTTCTTTAAAAATTCATAAAAAATAAATGTGCAACAAAAATCACAGTTTGGGTCTAAAAGCATTTAGTTCAACATATTTCGAATGAAATGAGCTTTATTTCATTGCAATCGGTGCACAACTTTTGATTGTATTCACAATTTATCCATAAAAAAAAACATATTTTAATTTTTATTTTTTTTTTTTTTTTTTTTTTTTTTTTTTTTTGTTCACACATACACATTAAAATACGTTTTTTTATGGAAATTGCAATTTTTATCAATTCGGTAAATTGTGAACACAATCAAAAGTTGTGCACCGATTGCAATGAAATAAAGCTCATTTCATTCGAAATATGTTGAACTAAATGCTTTTAGACCCAAACTGTGAATTTATGAATTTTTAAAGAACAAAAAAATTTTTTTTTTCTTACATTTTTATTTGTTTTTTTTTAAAACTTCAACGATATCTCTGAAATTACTGGATTACTTAGATTTGGAATCAGCGACCTCAAATTAGTAAAAAAAATGACACAAAGTTCCCGGCCGCACAAAAAAAGTTCAATATTGTTCAGCAGTGTTATTTAATGAAAGTGTTCAAAAATAAAAATATTTTTCTCAAATAGTAAAAATGAGCGCAAAAGCTAATTTATTTATTTTATTCTGTGGATCAGCATCTCTTATAGTGTCAGAACAGGAGAATGTAAAAGAAAAAAAAATGGAAGCTACTGGGTAACTGGAACATGGCTAAAATTTGCGAAAATTTGCAAAGTTGGAAACAAGCCCTAAAATATATTTGAAGTCGTTAAATCGGTTAAAAACAAAATGTCAAGAAAAAAACAAAAAAAATGTTTCAAAAATAGCGAAAATTCGCGAAAAATTTAGATATTTCAAACAAACCATAAAATTTATTAAAGGTGCCTAAAACTATAGGGAATGGCAAAAATTCGATAAAAATGGCTAAATTAGCGGAAATTCGCAAAACTTTGCAAATTATCGGTGATAGCAAGGCCTAATAATTATTAAAAATAGTTAAAGCTGAAAAGATTTATTTGAAATCGGTTAAAAAAAACAAATTGTCGGAAAATAACAAAAAAAATTTTTTTTCCAAAAATAGCGAAAATTCGCGAAAATTTTTGATATTCAAACAAGCCATAAAATTGATTAAAAGTCCCTTAAAAGTACAGGGAATGGCAAAAATTTGGTAAAAATTGCTAAATTAGCGGAAATTCCCAAAAATTTGCTGATGGCGGCATGATACCAAAGTTTAATACTCATAATTATTAAAAATATTTAAAGCTGCAAAGAATCACAGAAAGAAATCGCTTATTTTGCGAACATGGCTAAAATTCGCGAAAAATTGCAAACTTGGAAACAAACCCTAAAATATATTTGGTTAAAAAACAAAATGTAGGGGAAAAACAAAAAAAAAATGTTGCAAAAATAGCGAAAATTGGCGAACCATTTTAATATTTCAAACAAGCCATAAAATTTTGTAAATGTGCCTAAAACTAAGAGGAATGGCAAAAATTCTATAAAAATTTCTAAATTAGCGGTAATTCGCAAAAATTTGCTAATAGCGGCACGATAGCAAAGTCTAATAATTATAAAAAATCTTTAAAATTGTAAAGAATCCGAAAACTTTCAGGAAAAATTGCTTCTATACGGAACATGGCTAAAATTATTTGTCGTTGTTTGAAGAATTTAATATTCTTTAAATATTTACATATTTTTAATATTATTAAATAAAAGTTCTTTAAAATTTGATTTTGATGCATCAAACTCCAAAATGTATTTATTATTTAATAAATTAAAATCATTAAATGTTCTAATTAGAGGACTATTTAAAATGTGATTATGACGATGTTGGATGCCATCGTCACTGAACAAATTATTGTGACGAAGCATTCTACTTGGTACATGAAAAGGTATTTTTTCCAAAAGATTTGATTTAATAATAATCATAATATATTGACTACAATCATGAAACTTATCATAATATGTTGCTCTTGGAATACGTTTACCACAACCATATTCTTTCTTTACGGTAGGTCCTTAGATTGAATTTGGCCCAAATTTTTTTTATTGCAGCATAATCGGCCCATATTTGACCACAGCTCGCATAAAATTAACACTCCCAAAACGAGTTGTAATGGCATAACTTTTTTATAAATGTTGGTATTGACATAAAATTGGGCGACAAAAACTTTTTTGACTGTTATGCTTGTACGTCCAGAATTACATACAAACCCCCTCCCGAAAGTCAGCCAAAGATCTCATATACGATTTATCTTGATAATATTCGGTACATTTAACTCTTTAACTGTTGCTTTAATTTCGCTTTGCAATAGTAAAAAATAAAATCAAAATAAAACTGAATAAAAGCAAAAAATTAAAAGGCTTTTAAACACTGACCACACCCGCCTTATAGTGCAGACCTTGCCCATCCGACCACTATTTGAATGAAGTTCTTTGGAACTGGGTATCCGAAATCGGCTTAAATCGTCCTTAGCTTTTAAAAGGAAGCGGTTCTTTTGGCGGGGAGTTTTATTTAGAAAGAAATATGAAAATACGAAGTCAGAGCTAACGATGGTCATGATTTTGAAAAATTTTATATGTTGCAAGCGCTTCGTTCCAAACGCTTTAAAGTTGCCAAAAGTCATGCATTTTTAAGTCATACGTAAACCTTGACAGAGAATTTTATCGACATTGTAATAAGCTTTTTACTTACATATGTATATCTAAGAATTTATATCTGTATGTTTATCCAAAAATCACTTACCTACAAATAAAAAAATAGAAAAATTGATTAAAGACAGAAACTTTTTATATAAATTTATATGCTAAATTCTAATAAGAAGTACTAAATGTTTACGTAAAGTTGTAAAAATTAAGTTAATCTAATAAAAAATACTTATCCTGCAAAAAACAATAGCTAATATGAACAAAAAAAAAGACAAAAACAGTTCTTACGAAAAACTCAACAAGTTATAGTCATTTCCAACCAGGTAATGTTAGAAATAATGAGTAGCCATTACTAAACTAAACAATTTAATTATCAAAGTTGTTTTTGGGAATACTATTATTAATTAAAAAATTTTGTTTGGTGTGCTTAATTCCCTTTTTTAATAATTGATAAAAAAAATACTGAAATTTACTGTTGGAGAATAAGCGGTTCCAATGCGCATTTCACTGGTTGCTTAGGCCAGATCATCAGGAAACGTTCTCCTAAATAATTTTAGAAAAGCCAAAGCTATCAGCAAACAAGACTACAGAGGAAACGAGAATTACCTACAAACACTCAAAAAGTCTTTTTTACAACGATATCAAAACTAAAACAAAATACCAAACAATAAATCAGTGATGAGTTTATATTTTCTTACATTCCCCACTACAATTATTTGGAATTCTCCCAACATTAATTGTAGTTGTAAGTGGGTAAAGAAAAAACATATTTAAAACAAAAGCAACCAGTGAAATGCGCATAGGAACAGCTTATGCTCCAACAATAAATTTCAATATATTTTTTATCAATTATTAAAAAAGGGAATTACAGCCTGTTTTTAGAAAATGAAAATATTTGTTCGTTCGTAACGAACGAAAACTTATTTAGGTTTTCATAAAATTAAAACACATTTAAGGTGAGTGGCTGAAAAAGTTTTAATTTTTTCCATACACGTTTGGTTTTTATAAAATGAACATCTTCGTAATAAATGAACACAAATGCCAAAATAAGACGATAAGTAAAAGGCATTCGTTTAAAAAATAAATAGAAAATAAAAAGGATATTTTACTGAAAGAACCCTAAATTATTTACAATATTATTAAAGGTTTGTGTATCTATTTACGTATATGTACGGTTATTTATATAGAATTGTTATATTATTGACTGATTGATTTATGATCGCACAGCCTAAACGCCTGTAGCTAAAAAAATTAAATTTGTACCGATGGCTGGATTTTTCCCAAATAGATCCACTAAAACGGGATTTTTGTAAAGTCGAATGTTTAGGGGGTAACAAGGGTAAATTCGGTAACCTTATATTTCCAAAACTTATAGAGATACAATGAAATGTAATACCTTTCGTTGTCTTCAAAAAAATAAGTGGACGAGTGTCTGGTACTTTTTTGAAATTTTGCTCTTTCAGGGAGTATTTTGATACTTTTTTGTCATCCCTCTATCTTTTAAGCCAATAAACATGGAAATAAAAGTTATATCACATTCGAAACATATCTAAAAAATGCAAAGCCAAATTTGGCACTTTTTCGAAATTCAAACGTTTAAGGGCGAAATTGGTAATGTAATTTTTGGTACTTTGAAGCGACTCAAAATTAAGCTGCAAGGTCTTGAGCGATTATCATCCCATAAGATGAAAAATGTTAGTAGCAGAACTATAACCTTTGGGACACAAATATGATCATAAAAAAGGGCCGGATAAAAATATGCTTACGAAAGAAGAGGAGACGTTAATAAAGTAGCGGGTTTAATGCTACTAATTACATATGTATTTACAGGTTCAAAAAATTTTAGAAACAACCCAGCTAGCATTTTCAATCGTCTAGGAGTCTACTGGGAATCTCATGACGAGTGTTTTTGATCGTCGACGAGCTCATTTTTTAATTGTAGACGATTCCTCGCACGGGAGAAACTGTTACACGTGCTGATTCGTATGAGAGATTCTTCCATAACACAGCAAACGACTCTTATATTAATCCTAAAGGGAATCGTTTACGATGTATGTAGAGATTATCTAACGAGTCTTTCAAAAATCATGCCAAGAGTCGTATGAGACTCATAAAGGGATTATTTAACAACTCGTGAAATGCTCAGCCGTATAACTGAGCTACCTAAATAAGGGCATCAAACGTGTTTTTCATGTCAAAACTTATAATTTTCATACAATTTATATCAAACAAACCTTAAGGTCGGGAAATCAACACCATCCTGCCGGAAAATCTTATTTTACAGATCCTTAGGTCGGTTTGTTTTATTGAAATTGTATTGGCAATAGAATTTTCATATTTCAAAAACGCTCTTATTTAGGTAGCTCAGTAATTCTTATATGACTCTTACAGAGAGTCTCAAAAGGCTCATTCCAAGATTAAAAGACGAGCGTGTCAAAAATTTAAAAAAAAAATTAAAAATAAAAAAAAATTAGATGTTTTTGTTTTTGTAATACTTAAGTATGTACATAAGTATGTATGTATGTGTGTATGTAAGTTCATCCATATGTTAAAAAAAATTAGTGCTATCACGCAAATACCTTCACCATTTCTATATGTTGATGTGTAGCAAAAAACCGTCTTCATATATTGCGTTTATTTATTGGAATTTTTGTAAACATTTTAATTCAACATTTTTAGTTTTAACATTTACTAACATTTTTTTATAGAAGTTTTTGTTTTTTAAATTTATAATTTATTTTTGTAAACAAAAGCGAGGGTTAACCTTGAACACAAAATCCTTATATGCAAAAAGCATAAAAAGGTACGAAAATAAACGCATTGGCAATAACGTTATTTAACGATAGAAAAAAGCTCTATTTATGTCAAACATGAATAGACGAAAGCTTTTAAATGTTTTTTAAAAACCATATTTAAAACGTTTTCGTTTTAATACGAAAACTTCAAGTGAGAACACTTGTGTTTTACAAAAACAGGCTGTTAATCACAACAAACAAAATCTTTTACTAAACATGTTAAGCTATGTTCACATTATGTGTATTTGTCGTGTGGAATGTCACTTTTCTACACACATGTAATTTCATGTGTATGTCAAAATTTGTATGTAAAATACATTTGACATAACCTATCAAGAACAACAATCTGAAAACAGCTGAGTGGTTTATATGTACAAAAATTAATAATTAATTTTGTATTTTTTTTTTTTTTTTTTTTTTTTTTTTTTTTTTATTACTATTAACATTTATATTTGATCAAATTTCAAATAATTTTTGCAACCATTTTGTTAAAAAGAACCAAAATAGCACTCGTTCGAAGACAAAAATATGTACTGTACACAGAAACATAACACACGCTATTGTTTTGAGGTGTTCAGACGATACATATCGCTCATTTCGTGCAAGACCGTCACAACTCAAAATTTGGCATTTTCGAGTTAGTAATGTAGAAATGTTCTCCTCTTAAATCTCTACAAATTGATCTAAGAACGGAGAGAATTATCAAAAAATAACGGTAATACAGATGCTTTTGACGCTATGATCTCTTGTAACAAACTTGAGCAATTAACATCAACAAGGTCACATTTCAGTTTTTTTGTTGGCATTCCTCTTGTACATGTGGTTTTCTTTGTAGCAAAAAAGAAACATTTGATTTTATAACTGTATATAAAATAAATAAAAAAATAAATAATAATAGGTTGGAATCTTAAAATGGCTCTCCTGTAAAGTTTCAAATTTTGAGTTGTGACGGTCTTGCACGAAATGAGCGATATGTACAAATTTAGCATGTGAAAAGTGACAAATACACATAATAGGTGCGTTTGAGTACTTTTACAGTAAAATGCAGTAAATAAGTAAACTTAAAAATTTGCTCTCCCAAAAAGGTGTTGTCCAAAAAGTACGCGAACGCAAAATTTGTAAAAATTCGTAAAATAAAGGCAACAGCTGATGACAAATAATTGAAGTGTTGAAAAATGTTTACACTTTTGACTACTTAACTCGTTTTCTTATTGGTACTCGATTAAATACTTTTTATAACACGAATGTTTTTGGAAAATATGTACAAACAAATTACTTTAAATCTTTCATATTTGTTTGTTTTTTATTTTATTTAATTTTGCTAATTTGTGTCCGGCTAAATTTTATCAATAGTATATGAATACTTTTTTTGCTATTGATTACTTTAAAAACAAGTGCTGTTCTAAGTACCCGAGTACTTGACACTTTGACAACTCCAAAAAATTACCATAACAGAAAAAAATTTCAAAAGTTGGTACTTAGCCATATAAATGCTTCACAAACAACTTTAATTAATTACGGCCTAAGTTATAAAAAATAAAGCATGTCAATAAAGGGTTTATGAAACGGATTTTGTAATATTTATTCACTTTTTGTTTTTATTTTAGTTTTAATTTAACTTTTCTTTTATAAAACATTTTTTCACAACTTGAATGCTTTTTGTTTGTTTACCTTTGAAACAAATGTTTTTTTGTTTTACTAAATTTTACTGCAAAAATTTCTGCAGTAAAAATTTGTAAGTACTCAGTCAAGAACAGTCATTTTATGCTCTCAATTTGTGTTCTCATTTACTGAATTTTGTGTACTCGAACGCAATTTCGTAAATGCAGTAAAGTACAGTAAAAATAGTAAAAACTTTTGTGTTCTCGAACGCAGCTAATGTGAACAAAGCTAGGAATGGGCAAATTGAAAAAAATATATCGATATATATCATATCGATATTTTTTAATATATATCATATCGATATTTTTTAAGGGTATCGATATTTATTAATGAAAAATATCGATATTTCGATGTATCGAATGTATTAAGCTGAAATTATAGCGAAATTTAAAAACTAACTGCCTGGCCCACTATGTCGACAAGAACATTTCTTTCTTATATTTATATTGAAAACAAAAACAAATTAAAATTTTTTATTATTGTTTTCTATATAAAAATGCGAAAGAAATGTTCTTGTCGACATTGTGGGCCTGGCAGTTAATATAAATATGACAATACATATTTACATATGTACAAACATATAACATGTAATTCCATTTTAACTTTTTATTGTTTCTTTTAATATCAAATTTACTGCCTGTCCCTCGATTTCGAACGAAACTTTCATTCGCTTAACTTTTATTTAAAAAAAAACCAATTTTAAAATTCAGTTTTTAAGGTAAGTTATGCGAACGAAGTATTCGTTTGAAATCGAGGGACCGGCAGTTAATTCTACAAAAAAAAAAAGTAAAGAATACAAAAATATTTTTATTTATTCGCCATATAAAATCTAAAAAAAAAAAATTTATTGGGATTATATAGTGCGGATTATATACTGCCGGTAAACGAAACTTGTGACACATACTAAACAAGTAAACTGTGCCATATTTTATTTTTAATATATAAGAACATTCTTAAATAAAAAAAACTTAGTACATATTTTTTTTATTAATTAATCCTTTTTATTAAGCTTGAGGCACACAACGGAGTGCCGAACTATTGGATTCAATAAAATTTAATATTTTTTATAGAGAAAAGAAAAGGACCTCAAGCTTAATAAAAAGGATTAATTAAAAAATTTTAAAGGTCGAATAAGAGCCAATTTATATTTTTTTTTTATTAACATTCCCACTTTCATGAGTCTATTGTTGCTAATACGCCATAATTAAGGCGATTCTTTGCATAATTGTAGGAACCCTTTCCAGAATATTTTTTCCGCGCTTATTTTTTTGTTGTCATCTCTTAAAAAACCAAGACAAAACTGAACTGTGTAATGTATGAAGATGTGCAATTGAAAAGCGCCGTTATTTTCATAATAATAAAAAAAACAACAGTATTGTAAGCAGTTGAGCAACGGCTAAATTGCTGAATTGTATTATAAAGAGATCTTAAAAATATTGAATTCGATAGTCGTAGATAAATATCGATGTATCGATTTATGGGCATTTTTAATATCAGCGATATATATCGATTATAATTTTTTTAAATATCGATATTTTGATATATCGATATTTATTGCCCGTCCCTACATCTGCTTATCGCCAGAAATGATTCTATACAAAAACGACTTCTGTTTATTCCGATCAAATTGTTTTAGTTTATGCAAAATCGTGCTTAAACGTTTATCGGCCCCAAGCCGCATAGTATCTTATTTGCTTGTTCTTGTACGTATCCTGCTGCATGCAGTCGTTCTGAAATGGCTGCTTGAGTGGCTTGTTATTATTTTGAAAGGGGATTCTTTTTTTTTTTTTTTTTTTTTGTTCAAAAACAATCTTTATGGAGTAATGCACTTTTTTGGCTGGCATGGATCTTGTTGGCCCTCTGTGCCAAATTTACCAATTGTGAACCGCAAAAACCATTTTTAGCAAGTTAAAGTCGAAGCAAGGTACTCAGAGAGAGCCTTAATGAACAATCGATGTTCAGCTGCATTCTTTTAAAATTAAAGAAGTTAAGAAAAACTTTCCATAAACTACACTTTTTGAAAGAAAAAAATAACTTGGTATTTTATTTCGAAATAAATGACAGATTTTTACCCTCAAAAATGCCATATGCCAAAATAGAAACCATTTAACACTTTGGCGCGCAGTGAACTACTACGATAACCCTTCAAAATTCTACATTAGTTATTAAAGAAACAAATCATGTATAAAATATACGCCATCTGTTGTAAATCACGAATTTATTTAATTATACACCCACTTAACCACTTAAGTTAATGCCTTTGTAAGATATTTATGATTTGATGATGATTTATTGTCTCTTATTTTAACTATTACTGGAAATTATTAATACTTTTAGTAGTCTAAACTTAAAATTTATTACTCAACAAAGTGAAAATATGAAACAATAGCTAAAATTAAAGTTGCTAGACATCATAAGTGTGAGATAATATAAAAAAAAAAATTTTATACAATAGAATAAAGAAAGTGCTTAAATTAAACATAAATAATGAAATCCAACGCAAAGAAAATTAATTTTAACACTTATTTATTTTCTATTGTTCTTACACGTGGCGTATGATTAATAATTTAGGTAAACGGGCACAAAATTAAATATTACTCATACTCTGTACTAATACCTTATGAACCTGACAGCTTATTTATTAAATAAAATATATATTATTTAAATTTAATAAAACTAATTTAATAAATTAAAAAATTAGATATTGGATTTTGATCCATTAAATCAGCATAAGACTTTGGAGTTGATTACACTGTACAAGTTAATAAAATTGTCAAGCGGGGCACCCGGCGGGTAAACCTAATTCAGGTACGCTGAATTCAGTGGTGCTAACCGTTTTTTAGGTTAGCTTGCACAACATATCGTCAAGTCATTATGGGTTTGACCCACCAGCCATTTTTAAAAAATTGGGTTAGGTATGGGGTAGATATATTTTTAATACCTCCTTTCTGAATAGAAAACCTCTTTCACGAAAATATTTATGGTTTCTGAGATATTAAGCATTAAGTTTGCTCCACATCAACTATTGTTTTGCTCTACCAAACTCTGTTTGGCAAATGCTGAAAATCCTCATACAAAATCGTACAAAATGAATTTTCCTCTTTCTTTGCTTCATTGCCTTAAGAAAAACAATTAGTTACAGCGAAGGCAAAATAAAATGACAACAAGAACATGTATTTTATTCCTGCTTCGTTTTCAAAAGCAAAATAAAATGTCAACAATTAAATAAGTATGCAGCACAAAAAGCTACTTTCGAGAAATAAATTAAGAAAAGTGGCGTATGCGGCATAACACGAAAATTTTCACTTTCAATACACTACTATTAACTTCTTGGTTCGCTCATGAATGTTCACAAAAATATAAATTTTTCTTTAAAACATATGCTATTAGCAGTGGTGAAAATACAAAAACCCCTATTGGGTATTTCTTCATATAAAACCTAGTTGTCGTTTTTCTCCACTACGAGTTTTTGGTATATGCGCCAAACCAATAATGTGCTGACGATATATTCGCTTAACTCAAAAACACGCATAGAAAACAAAGTTCCAAACAAATCAAGCAAATGATAAAAGTCTGTCAACAACTTTTGATTTTATATGCAAAAGATGGGTTTACTGTATGATAAACCCCAATCTATTTTTCCTCCCCATCATTTGTTTCTAAGATACCTACCCGATATCCCCATTCCTTAAGGGGGCTCCCATACAAGATGTTGAATACAGACTAGAAATATATTGAAGCAAAAGTTCCATAACTGCCTAGGAGTCGCCCCCAGGGAGATAAAATGTATCACCGACCTTCATTAGTTTTTCGTCTTTAACACTTTCTCAAACATACTTACCCTTTATCTCCACCCCTTAGAGGGTTCCCTTACAAATACGACGTTTTATAAAATTCTTAAAGTTAATTAAATTTTTCATATTTTTTGAATAAAATCAAAAGTTGTATGCTGATGGTAATCACTTACGGCTTGTTTTGTTTGGAACCTTGTTAAACGTGTATAAAAAATTAATAGCATAGCGACATTTTCCAATTTTTTTTAATGTAATTTTAAAAAACAAAAATTTCGAAATTTTGTTAAAAAAATCATTTATTCTTTTTTGCCCAAAAAGTTTTATATTTCTAAACCGACTGCGCAGCTGAAAAACAGTTTAGCCTCACTTAAACCTAATTTTGTTGCAAAATTTCGGGTTTTAATGTTTTCCTGCAAAGAAAAGTAAATTCTAAATTCATAATCTCCACAACTTAAGAAATAATGAAGAATATTAAAAAAATATAAAAATATATATTAAATATATAAGGAATGCGCTTTTGGGCGCAAGGATTTCCTGCTCTATGTTATAACAAATAACGGCTTCTCTAACTGAAACTTCTCTGAATTATGTTCAGAATTATGTTCAGAGAAGTTTCAGTTAGAGAAGCCGTTATTTGTTATAGCATAGAGCAGGAAATCCTTGCGCCCAAAAGCGCATTCCTTATATATTTAATATATATTTTTATATTTTTTTAATATTCTTCATTATTTCTTAAGTTGTGGAGATTATGACACTCTTCAAAGTGTCATAACGTCCGCGGACATTGCGACACTGCTCTGATGGACATTATGAAGCTTTTTTTAGCGTCATAACATCCGTGGACACCATGTCACTGGAAGTTATGACAGTGTTATAGATCCAAATGTGGATTAACCACCGTAAAAAAATTAAATTTCTGTTAAACGAAAACTAGCATTCATTGGGAGCGGAATGACCCTTAAAGATTGCACAAATTTGTAAATGATTACAAAACTAAATTTCGTTAAGAACAGGCCTGGCCATAAATTACCATAGGCCGCATATTAAGCCCACTCTCAAAAAACACTTAAGTCCGCCTAAAATCATTAAAAATTATACTATTGTTGTACAGAAACTTCACGGCCACATTTCTTGAAAATACAAGTAGTTTTATAATTTACCAAAGGCCCAATAAAAATCCTATTTATGGAAAATATTGTTAATACGCCTAAAACTGCAGTTGCGAGGTCAGTGTGTATAAAGAGGTTCACAATTTATATATCCCATACAAAACCCACTACTGCAATATTCTAACTGCCAGTAGAGGGTATCACAGATTCGGCATAGCCAATAACTTTTTATTACGTTTTCAGTCATTTTACTTTTGAAATTTTCATGCGAAAAAGGACACAAATAGAAAATGACAACAATCATTTGATTGATAGATTAATAATTATTCACGAAATCTAAATGTGTTGAAGGTAAATAAGTTTTGCAACGGTTATTAAGGGGGTTATTTAATAAATCCTTCCTTGCGTTGAAAATTTTTTTATATAAACATTTTTTAAGCTTTGTATGAAAATATTTTGTATGACTTAAGAAAAAGAGGATAAATTTTAGTTTTTAATAGTTTCGCTTAATCACAAGAATCGAGAAAAGCTTGTCTATTTATTTGCAATAGTAAAAAAGGATTCTCAACTGGATTTGTGGAAGGATTTTTTTTCAGTATTTATTTATTGAATCTTAGTATATTAAATATGAACTAACAATAATTAATCAAATCTTATCCTAATATTCACTTTATATTCAGCCAGTGCTATACAAAGAAATTTGTATAGCACCTTCATGAAGGTGCTTATCGCTCATCTAATTTGGTGAGTGCTGCAGTGTCTCTTCTCCTTAAGCGAGTGTGGCCGCCATAATTTAAATTATTTCGAGCTAGTGGATTTAAGTGCAGTTCAAGCCTTTTTAAATATTTTACTCCATATACCGTAATCATAGTTATAACTAATGGCACATTGAGATCCTTGTGGATTTTTGAGTTTAAGACATACCAGGGAGCGGCTGTGATTATTCGAAGAAGTTTATTTTGGCGCCTTTGAATTTTTTCGATATTAGAATCCGAGACAGTGCCCTATAACTGAATACCGTAAACCCAATTGGCCTTAAGACAGATTTGTAAAGTAGAAGTTTGCAATCGAAACTAAGATAATAATTCCTTCCAATAAGCCAATTAATTTGAATTGCTTTTAGTTTCATTTGAGTTATTTAAGCTTCACTATGCCATTTCCACGTTAAACGCCGACTAGATGTATACCGAGGAATTTTACATGCGAGTGTTGGGGTATTATCTGATTATCGATTTTAATATGTTGGCAAGTTTCTCGACGCAATTTGAATGTCATATGTACGCATTGTTGCTCATTGATCTTTATCCTCCATTGTTTGAACCACTTTTCCAGTTAAAATATATGATTCTGTTAGTAACGAGATGCTTTATAACAGTTTTCGTGTACACTTAGAAAAGCTGTATCATCCGCAAATGTGGAAGGAAAAATGAAAAATAGTTTTCTAAATCTCGAGTATTCAGACAGAACTCCTTCATGACCACATTTTCCATACATTTTGATATAAAAATTTGAGAGAGAATTTGAAGTTTCGGCCCACCTTTTCATTATGAGCTTTATGATTTTTGCCTGAAGTTGAAGTCTTTTTTTTTAACAAATGATCAATAATTTTTTTTTAATAAAGTTAAAAATTTGTAGAAACCTACGTTTATGTAAATTTGCACATAATTTAATTTTTTTTTGTTTACACGTCAGTCATACGCCTTATTAAATTTATATAAAATTAATCTGAACAACAATGAAATATAACATGACGTTAAAGAAGCAGGATGTCTTGAAAAGAAGATAAAATTTTGTAAATAAATCAAACTTTTACAGAGAAATCAAAGGAAACTAAATAGTGGAAAAAAATGATGACACAATTGTTTTCATAAATTTATACAGTTATAGAACAAAGTTTTTGTCAATAACTGTAAAGAGAAAACCAAAGAAATGAAAACAAATGGAATTAAAAATTGCAAAAAACTTTTTATCGGTTAAAAAAGTTTAAAGATTCTTATATCTTATATCCTTTAAGACAACAAGAGGTAAATAAGGGTGTATTTATTTTTAATTTTAAATGTTATACCAGTAAATATTCATGTCAGACCTCATACTTATATATTATACTATAAGTAAAAAAATATTTGACCCGCCCAATTAGATGAATATACTACATACCCTTGACTCCATATAAATTTTTCCAACAAAATACCAAAAATAATCAAGCAAATTAGTGACGGAGTTAAGGTAATATCACAAAACTTAACTATGAATTTTACTAAAAAATGTTGGTACATAAGTGCCCACATAAGGATCGGTCCCGAGAGAAAGAATTGATGAGATAAGTCTGAGTATCTGCCGTGTCGCCCTAACTCCATAACAATCTCAACAATAGTGCATTTTCAAACGCTTTTATTTTTTTTTTTACCTATACTATTCCGTGAAGCTCTTCGCATGTGTGCAGGAGACCAGAGTCTCTGACGGGAATCGAACCCGTAACCCCGGCACTGATAGACTAGCTCACTACCAGCTAGCCTACCGGGGCACACAATGTAGCGTGATTACCCTCACAAAATATTGGTGGCCATTTTGTGCGTGTGATGTGGTCGAATTATATAGATCTAACAAGGCTCCGTAGCTAAAAGGCAAGCAGTTTCGGTTAATTGGTATCAAAAACGAAGACACTTATCATAGTACTGATGTCAAAATACATCAGCGTTATGACGCCTTTTCTATCAGTGTGGCCAATTCACTCCTCTTCGGCGAGAAATAATGCGATTTTGGAACTTTTCTTTTAAAATATCCATTGTTTCTTAATTAGATCTGGAAAGCTTTTGCTATTTTCAAAAAATATTTTAATAATTAGAACACCCTGTTCCTTCGCGTAACGTACCATATATACTAACTAACCGCAATGTATTTAGAAAATAAAAATTTATAATAACATTTTTAGGTAGAAAAAAATCGCCAGCAAAATTAATATTATACCTCAAACTTGGACACCCTTTATTAGGAATTTTGGTCTAATTTAGTTATTTATAACAAAAATTGATCTGCTAAAGTTTGTAGTAAACGATCCATAATTAATTATAGGTGCGATATAAAGCCCAATCCCGAAAAATACTTTAAACGCCTAAAACTAATTATCCCATTGTTGTAAATTTAAGTCCAATTTAGTGACTGCCAATCATACCCTTAAATTTTAAAATGATCGGGCAATAACGAACTAGAGGTCCTGTTTAAAGCTTTCTTCCAAAAATAAATTTAGTATGTAGAATCTCTGATAAATTTGGCACACATTAGAAATATCGATGTCGGATCTTATGAAAAATATAGTAACAGTTTATCATAAATCTCACATAAAGTTAAGCTTCGAAATACGCTATTTCTTGGTGAGGGTATCACTCGGCAGAGTGAATATTGAATTCTTATATGTATTTTTAAATAAAGTTTACTAACACTTAGACAAAAATTAAAATAACTTAACGCAACAGACCATTCTAGAGCAAAAGGTAAATGAGTTGTAGAATAAGCTTATCGTAAGAGATTTCCTACAACATGACAACAAATACTCGTCTGATTGCAAATTATTTATTCTCGCTATAGTTTTGTAAGTATGGCTGTTTTCCTAAATGCCTGTTGCATGTTCTTAAATGCAACCATAAAAATGTTGACAATACATTTTATTCCTACATGCAACTTTGTGGTTGTCACTGCGCAGAGAAAAGTAAATAAAGCATTTAAAAATTTTTAGATGCAAATCATACACATACATATACAATAGAACAGAGGTAAAAATGAAGGTACAATATGCATCAATACGGTGTCAATACTAGGGTATTCATTTAATCGGATTTATGCATTAATCGCTCAATTAGCTAACCGAGGTTTTGGTTTAATCAGTTAATAATCGGTTAATTTTGTAATTGATCGGTTAACCGATTAATAAAGTTTTTTTTTATAAACTAAGTAATTTCAATAAAAAAATGCATAAGTTATTTATTTTTGGAGTTTATTAGTATAATAACAATAACATACCAAACATAACAATTCAAACATAACAATTCTTGAACTTAAACGAGCAAACAAAAAAAAATAGTTCATAAATATGTAGTACATATTTTTTAATTAATACAATAAATAATCTGTAGATAGAAATAAAAAATAAACTGTAAGATAATTTTATTAGTTATTTCAATAGTTTAAGGATACCTTAAGAAATAATCTTTTGGAAAAAAAATTTGGTTTAACTGCATATTGCAATATATGCGAACAAACGCTTTCTTTCGCACAAATACATGTAAAAAAAAAAATAATATGTATTTGTGAGAAAGAAAGCGTTCTTTCGATATCGTGAAATTGGCAGTAAATGTTAAGGATTTAAGCGATTATTTTCTTTAGTTTTATAAATCATGACTTGGAAAGAATTCTTTCACTAAGCGTTGATGTTGGAGAAATCGATAGCTACCCATTATACAGGATATCAAATTTCCCAGTCCTATTCCTGGATTTCTCTGAATGTATAAAATCTTCCATTATTCTATTAGAGTCATGTTTTAATTTTTTAAATTTGTAACTCTTCTAATTGTTTCGGTTAATTCTAAACGCATACTGATAAAAAGAATATGAAACAAAAAGCTGTTGACAGCAAACACTTATATTAAATGAAGATCACTGGAACACCTTCTATGTTTGTAATTATAATACTACAAAAAATTAAAAATTTGTTACATCGATTAATCGGATAATCGACTTAAAATAACCGGTTTAATCGGCAATCGAAAATAGCCAATTTTAAATAAACCGATCAGTTAATCGGGAAGTAATTAATCGGTTAACCGATTAACGGTTAACCGAATGAATACCCTAGTCAATACTCTATTTACACATTGTGAACACGCGTTTAGGAAAACAGCCTGTTTTTTAGAATGATGTATTTGACGCGTGCCTAAATTTTGTATTATTAGTTAAAGATTTCAGTCTTTGTATTTTGTTCGAAGAGTGAAGTGTTTGAAAGTGTTTTAAACAGTGAACGTTATAAACAGTGTACGGTATACGTATGTATGTTATAACCGTAATCGCAACTCTTTTCTGAAAATTGAATTTGAGTAAAATTAAAATCGAAGAAATATTGAAAACGAACTTGTTTAGAAAATAGTCCTTGTAGTATACTTCATACTTAGTGTTTAAAATCAAAATTTTAAACACCAAATTTCCTTTTATTTTCAAATTTACACATATTCTTAACGGAATTTATTAACAGAATATTGAATTTACTTCTTAATGTTAATATAATGGTAACGATTGATTATCTATGATTGTGAATTAAACTTTACAATGGGTACGTTCATAAGACGTAGCTGTTGAGCTCAACTGCTAGAAAACTGTTGAAAACTGTTGAGCCGAACATTTTCGTCTTTGAAATGGCATTATGAGTATAATGCAAAATTAACAGCTGATAAACATAAACAATTGAAAAAAATAAAGGTTGAGGTTGAGCACAACATGTTGACTTTAGGTAGCTAAAAAATTTTATGATGGAATAAATGGCCTCAAATACCCAACTGTTGTGTTGAGCGGAAGTGCTCAACTATGCGTTTCTAAGACAAACACTAAACGGTTACACAACAGTTACGCCTTATGAACGTGCCCAATGTTATACTACAATTTGGCAAAACACACTTTTGTGAACTTAACTAACTTTAAATTGTAAAAATAAAAAGATGGCACTTGTCTGGAAACTAGCCAACGGCGAGCATCATCAATAAAAAACTGAATTTAAAACATGAATCTTACCCCAACTCTTTCATTTTTCTAACCCCAAAACTTAACCAAATTCTAATTCCTTTATTATTTCTCATGGTGATGAGAAATTATAAAGCCGCGTAAACAAGGAAACGGGAAAAACGTAACTAGTTGGCTTATACTGATACCTCTTTAGGCATAGTTAACTCTACGTCCACGAACCTCTACTAAGCCAACTATCTAACCTTCAACAGTCCCAGCCAACTTATTCACTTAGAGTAACAATTATCTTCACTGTTAAAATGCTTAAAAATGTAATTAGAAATCTTTTTGACTTCAATTCCACTCGATTTCTAGAGCATAGTCAGTAATGTATGTACAGAAAAGGTTTGATTCCATTGGGAGCCGAAAATAAGCATATCTCGCGTGGGGCCATCAATCAGTCCAATTTTTTTGGCATCGCCAAAATTAACATTTTCAAAAATGTTAATGCCATTCGACAACAAACATATTAGAACTAAGGTATCAGAAAAACTGGATTAAAATATATAATATATTACTATATATATTACTAAATATTGGCAATTGTGGCTGTGGCATCACGCAAAGAAAAAACATGGTTGTGGTAAGCATATTCTAAGAGCAACATATTAGATTCATGATTGTTTTCAACATATTACGATAATTATTAAATCATATTATGACCAAATATATTCGCAATATAACATCATAATAGTTTTCCCTTAATCCTAATTTGTTTTTATACGTCATATTATAATTTAATGTAATAATATTATTATCATATTAATCATAATAAGTTAAGAAGTAATCATATTATTATCATGTTAATCATAATAATATGTAGATGAAATCTAAACCCGAAAAATATTTTTAATATATATTTATGCTTATTTACTTTATTAACGTAAAACTGTTACAGATATTTCACATCATAATATGATGCAACATTAAACAAAATATTTTTAATCTTTTTTTGTCGTAGGTTGCAATTATTTATAAATTATTTTATAGAATTTTCATTCTTTTTCTCTTAAATAACACAAAACAATGGCCAATATTTTTGCACCATTTTCAAACCATTTTAAAATTTTTTTAACATTGATATTTCATTTTGTGACACTTTACAATTTTTTTTTTAATCTAGCTACAATTTCTGTATTTTTTTATTTCTTTAATGGGTATTTTTTAAATTGTTTAACCACTGAATAACAAATAATTCGATAGGCATATGTAAAACAAATGACACAAATGACAACAAATGACGCAAAATTATTTTACAAATGGCGATAACAAAATATTATTAGAGTAAAGATATTTTGTTTGCATCTTAAACATATTATGAGTACACGTATAGAAAGTTATCATGTTATGGCTATTAAATATCATTAAATGTTTCTGAGGAATATAATACGTTTTCAAAGATATCATTATTTAGTTATTATAAAAATGATTATTTTTCAGTGAGCTATACTTAAATTTATAATTGCGATAAACATTGACATGTTAACTAACAGTAACTAAAATGTTGTTGATATTAAATAAAAAAAAACAATATTTTGTGTACGACAACAATATATTGTTTCAATAAACATAGTGTAGTTGCCGTAACCATGCCCAACCACATTTTTTCTCTCTGCGTGTATAGACCAACCAAAACAAGGATCAAGCAATACGAACGATGGGAATACAGCCAAAAAATCATCTGAAAAACCAGGTTTTGACATAAGTCTTATTCCAAAATTTCTTTTTGAATCATAATATATCTTCAAATTTAAGTGATTTGGATACAGAAAGAGTGGTTAGCTGTACTTTAAGTACGATTAATAATGATCAAAACTTAAGCCATATAACTGTCAGTTTGACAACTAAAAAATATTATTAAAAACTTAAAAAGCAAAAAAGCGCCAGGAATTGATGGCATCTCAAATCTTTGTCTGAAGAAAGTTTCATCTAAAGGTTTAAAAGTTTTGCGTCGTATTTACAACTCATGCTTAAGTTTTTGCTATTTCCCATTAATTTGAAAGGAATCAAAAACCATCGCGATTCCCAAACCTGGAAAAGACAGTAGCAATCCTAACTGCTATCGTCCAATAAGTTTATTTAACACAATGTCTAAAATTTTTGAAAAAATTATTAAGGAAAAACTAGTTTGTTTCATGGAAGAAACTAACATATTACCGCCACAACAGTTTGGATTCTGTTCGGAACATAACACAATTCAGCCTCTTGTTAGAATAAGAAATATTGTCAAGAGCTCCTTAAATGAAGGTAAATCTACAGGAATGGTTCTAATGGACATAAAAGCGGCCTGTGATTCTGTTTGGCATGACGCCCTCATCCATAAACTATATACAATTGGACTGGATCCTGCGCTTGTTAAATTAATAAGAAGTTTTTTATCAAAGTACATATTGGAAATATTTGTTCCGAGAATTATGATATTCCTGCCGGATGTCCACAATTTTATACAATATATTTTCGCATGACTTTCCTACTTTGCATGGATGTAATTCATCTATTTTTGCAGATGACACAGCAATACTTAGTTCAGAAATATTACCAGAAGATATCATACACAACTTGGAGGAATCAACTAAAATAGTTACTGACTATTTTAAGAAATGGAAAATAATGATCAACCCCGCAAAAACTCAATCTATTTTCTTTACAAGGAGAAGAAAAAGTTTATTTCTACCACAAACCAATGTTATTGTCGATACCGAATCCGTTCCCTGGGATGACAAAGTTAAATATCTTGGTGTAATGCTGGATAAAAAGCTTTTATTTAATGAACATATAAAATATATAGTTCACAAAATAAATACAACAATTAAAATAATGTATCCGTTAATAAACAGAAAGTCTGAACTAAATATCCACAACAAACTTCTTATATATTAAAAACAATTTTCCATTCAAAAATGTTATATGCGGCGCCTGCTTGGTATGTCACGTCCGATTGTCATGTTAAAACACTACAAATATGTCAGAATAAATTACTCAAAATTATATATAATTTGCCAATACATTTTTCAACACAAACATTGCACTCTATGTCTAACATAAAATTAGTTAAAAACAAACTTAATATATTGTCTCTAAACTTTAAAAATCGTTGTAGATACTCTAGCTATCCACACATCAATGCATTAGTTTGATAACATTCATCCTTCGTTTTTACCCTCTGACTTTATTGCTCTCCTTATGAGTTTTTTTGTTTCTTTTTCCCTAAATAAATACATGATACACTAAATAAAACTAATATTATAAAAAACCCCTGTAGATGATTAAGAAGAAAAATTTATTATTAATTGATCTCTTAAAATTAAAAATGAAATTATTGTGAAAATATAAATATTATTATAACAATAAAATTGGGGAAAAAAAAAACAAAAAACAATAATTGATTTACTTCCATGTAGAGTTTTTTTTATTCCCGCACTTTTTGGATTCCCGGGAAAGCGGGAAATAAAAATCAAATTCCCGGGATCCCGGGATTCCCGCCCAAAATTTTTTATTTATTTCTTTACTTATTTCTCCAATGAAACTAATATTTTTTACTGAATATTACGCTTAAAATAATTAAGTCTGGTATCTATTATATAACAAAAATGTAAAAAATTTATGATTAAAATTATTTTAAGATACTTAAGAGGTTATTTTTATGTCAATAGGATTACAGAAATCTATATACGTATATACTTTGTAAAATTCAGAGCTCATTTGCATAATTAGAATGAAAGAATTATAGTCTTACAGCCATTTTCATCAAGTTTAGTTAAAACTTAACTGTTACCTAACCTTCCAGCTAACAATATATTTTCGATAGTTATAACTGGTAGTTAATTATAACTGCACTTGGTGAAATTGGCCGTTAGTGGAATAAAATTTCTGGAAGGGCGATAAGAAACTGAAAGCATAACATTACGAAGTAGGAATTCTGAAACAATTTTACCGTTTAACAAATTCAGCAGGAAGGCGAAAATTTATTTGCTACATATATTTAATAACATATTTTTTTACAATTTTATAACCCTTAATTAGCAGTGGTGTATGAAGGTATACTAAGTTTGCCATTCCATGTGAATCTTTTTTTAATATTCATCTAGGGTCCCATAAAGTATTTGTATTGTGAGTCCTTTGTTTATTCTAAGCTGATTTCGCCATATGGGTGTCAAATTGTTTCTAGATCTAGGCTGGCTGGGGTTTAATTCTAGCAGAATCGCTTCAGTAGGAAAAGAGTTATGTGGAACTACCTCCCTAAAAACTCAACAAAAACTAACACAAATTTGTGGCGAAATGCACCTATTTTCATTTAATTTCAACAAATTCGTTTTATAGGGCACCAAATTTCGTGAATATCGGTCCATAATTTACCTACGGCTCCTTGTTTAGACTAATCTCGTAAATCATGTAAGTATGGCTAAAAGCGTAACAAATAATGCTTTTGTGGTGCAATTTAGCATAATCTTCTTTCATAAGACTCAAAATTACTTGAAATGCCGCATATAAAGCACAATCTAGGATAACACTTTACTACGCCCTTAACCGCAAAACCTTATAATATTATTGTAAAATTTACATTTCAGTTTGTTAAGACAAGAAATAAAATTTTGGAAGATATGTCTATAATTTATCATAGGCCTTATATAAGGCCCATTCTCAAAAATTAGCTTAATAAGCCTTAAACTGTAGCAAATTTAAATATTGTGGTAAAATTAAGTTGGATTAAACTACTAAGAACACATTCTAGACACCAGTCCGACATAAATTTAATAAAGTTTGAAAAAAGATGTTCTTCAAAATTTCCCGGGAAAGCGGGAATAGAAAACAATTGAAAAGAGTAAAAAAAAATAGAAAGAGTTTGGGAACAAACTCTACTTCCATGCAATGAACAAATTGATTAAAGGAAATCTGGTAATTATGCACGAATAAATAATTTCAATTATCCATGGAGAAATATGTCTGCAGCAGTTCACTAAATCCTTTATCATGGAGAGTTTGTCATTAGGCATCATTTAGTACCACTAGGAGAATTGTCAGAGTAAGTCAAAGGAATAAAGATTACAGATTTTATAGGTTGCACAATACCAGAAAAATGTCACAAGATTTTACAAACAAAGATCTCCTTAATATATTGTTGGCAACGTCATTGGCGGGATTGACTTAATTAAAAGTGATATAAAAATGAATCTCAAACATTCAAGAATTTCCTGACTCGTACTTGAAAGAATCCGAAAGTGAGAGTAGTTTCTAACCTACTCAACCATAGAAAGAGCCACAAATTTGAAGAAAAGAACAAGGAGTGGTTCGACTGACAACTTTTATTAGTAAATCCACTAAGTAATCGTGGATGACCCAATAAGATGTCTGACGAATATTCCAACAAAATAAAATTAAGTGAAGTTTCCCAAATTGTTAAGAAAACATCTCACAGTGAGCTCGTAGTAGCTACAACGTGCAGTTTATACAAAGCTGGAAAACAAAGTGCGTCGAAACTTGTTTCAATGGCTAATAACGAAGGTACTGCAAAAAAATAAAATCTTTTTTGACATCAAATGCAAGCCTTCCGATTCCATATACACCAGACGATGCTCAGGCATTACTTTTAGATGGTAATTATACCAAGCATTCATACAAGCTGATGCAAGCTGGTGCAAAAACCCGAAATGCCATTATATATCCAACGTACGATACTTTGCGTATTGCAAAAAAAAAAGTTATCCAAATGGAATCCAATTTATAAACTTTTCAGCTCAAGTAACTTTACTACATATGGTGGATCATATTGTTATGCGCGTCGTAGAAGCTCACTCTTCCATATTTGAATTTAATTTTGCTGAACAAAGTGAGCAGAGTCACACTGCTATTTAAAATGTGAAACATTAAATATATTAATATAATCATGTTTTTCTGAATGAAACAAATAATGTTTAAAATATGAAAAAAAGTTCCTACTTCACAAAAAAAAAATATAAAAAAAAATTTTATTGAACATTGTAGCTTAATCTATTTTCACCTAAAAGAAAACATTACATAAACAAAAAATAAGCGCTAGATGAGCTTTTTCCCCCACTGTGCAGTAATGCAAACGGTAGAACGTAAACAATTCTGATGATGGGAATGTGATTATTCTCGAAACATGTAAATTTGACCTAAGTTCAATCCCGTGTTCAGTCAAGAATTATCAAAAAAAAAAAAATTAATTCATTTATAGCCTATTTCTAATGTGCGAAAGAATTCTTTCTTTCGTATAACTACATTGAAAACAAAAACAAATTTTTAGAATTTGTTTTTGTTTTCAATGTAGTTATTCGAACGAAAGAATTCTTTCGCACATCGGAAATAGGCTATTAATGTTGAAAATTTCTTCCTTTAATAAAAATAATTTAATTAATGAAAATTAAATATGATGAACTTAAGCCTAATTAAAATATCAAAAACTTCAAAAAAAAAAAAAAAAGATATTAACAAATAGAATCTATGAATTTAGTTCTCATGGTGAGTATCATTTATTATAAATTTTCATATTAATTTGAATGTATATTCTTAGTCAAATTACAATTTATGAAGCTTTCATACTTTAATAATCTTACCCCCATTTAAGGTCAATGTTGAACTTTTGATGTTTTTTAGCCTTTAGTATGAAAATGCTAATTATTGTGATTGAGTATTTTCTTATTCAAAAATGGGGAGGTTTTTAGTCCACTGTTCTAAGAACTTTTTTCTCATTATTATATCTATCATAATTAAATTTGGCTATTATTTAGACTTAAAATCTCTTAAAACAGTGGACTTAAAAAACATCCCCATTTTTATTTTATTAAAAATACCTAAATTCACAATCCAGGAAAAATGGCTTTAAAAAATTTATTTTATTTTTCAAAATCAGAATTTTCTAGAAAATAATGGACATATTAGAAAACAAATGTAATGTTACTTTTCTAATTGTATAAATAAACATCGGTTCATTGAAGTATTATTCTTCAGCCAACCGGTCAATTTAATTAAGGAATAAATCCTAACTAAATCAGTATCAGAGTGACTGATTATAAAAATAGCCCCATACATAAAACTAATTCATCTATTTTAGGGGCCACTATCACTACTATCGATCTATACGGGTTAAAGGAGCATCATTGCCTTATGCCATTAGTTGTAACGATTTTGCTTTTTCCCAGTCATACCTATATGGGACAGTGCTACCTATAATTAACCGGCCGTGCTCGTCGTTGGGGTGTGTTGATGTCCCCTATAAGGTATTACTAATCTCGCTACAATGAACTTTAAATTTAGGTAGCTTATTTTAACGATATGTAGATGGTAGTATAGACAGAGGTGAAGAAGAATTTTGTTGATAGTCGTTGGGAATATTAAGATGAAATTCCTATTCCCTTCTCAACCCACCCACCATGCTGGCCTAACTAATAATGTCAAGTGCCAGCCCTACAATACTTACTAAAGCCTCTAGTACACGGCATGTAAAAAGCCACATGCGCATGTGGTTCTGACGTAATTTTGACGTCATCACACAACACGCAATGCTTATTGTGGCTTTGCATTGACGTCAAAATTACGTCAGAACCACATGCGCATGTGCCTTTTTACATTCCGTGTACTAAAGGCTTAACTTATTTTTATGACTTCATCTTTCGTAAACTTTAGATAATTAAAAGATTAAAATTCCATTTTAAAACAAATTAACAAATGTAATATCATTTGATTTAATTTATATTATTAAAACTGACTAATAGAAATAACTATTTTTGATGCAAAATTAATAAATTATAGTTCAATATTTAACATGAAATATGGTCACTCTTCCTATTTCGAAAATATTTTAAATATTTTTTTTTTATATATTTTTTTTTTTACTTAACTTTTTAATACTTAACAAAAACAAATATTATTTTATAAATATAAATAAAATTTAGGATGATTTTTAAGGGGTTTCCTTAAAAAAAAAAAAATAAAAAAATGAAGTCGTAAAAAGTTGGACTTATTTTATAAAATTTACTAATAGATATTTCGTCGGCTGATAACACTATGCAACAAGCAAAAATTCCTTAATAATCCGGCATATATCCGGCTCATTTTTACACGACATTTTTCTAAGTTTTTTGCTCATTTTTTATTTTAAATTAATACTTGTGTTGTCTACAATCACTTGTTAAGTAATGCAGATTGTGCAAGGTTTTGCCTTTATATACCTTTTTAAAATAACGAAATTTTTGGCTTTAAATTTCTAACTTTCTAGGAAATATCAGGAGTCCAAATTACAAAGAAATCGTCCGTGATTTGCTTGAAAACTATTCAAAAATCGGTAAATATTAAATAAATTTTCTTATTAATATTTGTCTATTTTTCCTAATTTCTTATTTAAGGTGTAAATATGTCACTAAAAATACACTTCTTGCACTCGCATCTGGACTTTTTTCCGGAAAACCTTGGTGCCGTAAGCGACGAACATGGTGAACGATTTCATCAACAACTTAAGTCCATGTAGCGACGTTATCAGGGACTATGGAATGAAAATATGATGGGAGATTTTATTTGGTTTCTTACAAGAGAATCAAACAGAGAAAATCATAGGCGACAAAACAAAAGTCGAAATTATTTTTAGATTATGCTTTGTAAATATTGTTGCTTAAAAAATAACTACTTGATAACTTTGTTTGTTCTTTCACCTTATATCGGGAATGAAACAGGAATTTATCCATGGATTTCCATGAAATAAATTTATTTTTTTTTTCTAATATATGCAGCTTTATGCAAAAATAATAAATATAAAGGATTAAAAAAAAATACCGTGCAATAAAAAGGGTAAACCCGTTAAAAAATCACGAAAGTTTTAGCTGTACACAAATTTGCGATAAAAAATGTCAAAGTAGGTACTTTCACTTTATCGGGAATAAAACAGGATTTTATCCATGCATTTTTATGAAATAAAATTTATTTTACTTCTAATACATGCAGCTTTGAGCTTAATTAAGTACTAAAGCTGGTAAGTATTTGTTGATTTTGAATTTTTTGAATTCAAAAATTTTATAAAAAAAACAAAAAAAAATATTTTTTTTGCCACTTCGGCCTCAATAACTCCAAAAATAATGGCCAAATTAAAAATTGATGTTAGAGAAACTTTAATCCGGTGTAATTTAAAATGTTTTGACGGATAGGATTACAAAATCGGGTACGTCGTTCCAAAGTAACCACAAGATGTAAGGTGCAGCCTTTTAAAAAATCTCAATTTTTAGAAAAAAAAAATTTTTTTAAAAAAAAACCTTACCATAGAATTTGAAATGATGATGATTTTTGCAGTAAAGTGACTAAAGTGGATTAATTGTCGTTTGTGGATTCAGATAGTTTCGTGTAAATTGAATTTGAACACATGTAATTTGAAAATTGCTTCAGCAAATACCAAATACGACAAACTCAACAAAAAAAACTGATTACGCCAAATAAAAGATCAGGGCGGAAAACCTAAGGAATCGATCTTAACTCAAAACCGCAAAAAATCCACATACGACATTTAAACTATCAACCGACGATTTATGCTTATAAAATAAGGAATAGAAATGTATTAATTTTATTTATATCAGATACAAAAACCTTCATTATTATTTCCCACGAAGTCCGCAACCGCTCGTAGACCGCTGAGAAATTTGCTGTTAGGTTAGGACTTTGAAAGTGATTAGTGATTATAAATATAAATAGTGTTAAAACGGGTTTTAGTTAAGGTTTGGTTTTCATAACTCTATGTTAATAAAAACAAAATATAAAAGAAATGTTAAAATAAGTTAAGTTAAGGTGACCATATTTTAAACTTGATTTAAATAATTTTTACTATTATTTGCCCAAAAGAAAATAAATTAAAGTTTTATGCAAAGAAAATTGGCTTAATTAAAAAAAAAATAATTAAATTAATGTAACATATTATTGAGATTTAATACAACTATTAAAAGTTGGAAAAAAAAGGTAAATTCCAGATTTGGCTCCAAAACAGCTAATTATCTTTTAGGTTATTGAAGACTTATAAAATACGGTATTAATGGAGGGGAGAAAATTAATTCTCCCCCAAAAGAGGTAGATGATGTGTATTTTCACTTCTCAAATGAATTGAATGGTCACCCCAATAATAAAACAGTTACTTCCTGTTAAAAACCGCACGTTAATCACTTTAGGTGGTTTTGTATTCCTGTTTTCTTACGCAGAGGAGAAATTAATTATTTATCTGAAACTTTCGCCAGTTGCACGAATCTGTTGTGGTTGTTTCTCCGAAAAAATAAAAATCAGCTCAAATTACACAATATCTTTTGGATGTTATTTAAAAAGCCATAAAATTGTCAGTTGGCCTTTTTTCCCACAAACTATTTTAATATACATAGATATTAATTTCTTTATTTTATAAAAAAAAAACTTCTTTCCTTCAAAATTTTCAACAGAAAAATTAAAATATATGTATTTGAAATACTCAACATTTTTCATTTTTCGAATTTATTCTGTGAAAAATGTTGAATATAATAAAGTTGCTTATGAAAAAGAAATAATTCCCAATATCTATTTGTTAAAATAGTTGAGTTAAATACATTCAATTTATAAAGTATCACTATCCAGTGTGACACAAAGAATGCTGACGAAGGCCGTAGCGGGCCAGAAAATGCATAACATTCTGCTGGTGTCTAATAATTGTAAATTTTTCTGTACATAAATATACTTCATTGCTATCCAACGGAAAGGTAAGGTAAAATGTATCAAGAAAATACAACATAATAGTCTGGTAGTGTATAAAGTCATTTCTAAAAAAATTTATGGAATAGAGCTATTACAAAAAGCTTTATAAAAAAAAATACATAACTGAAATTTAACTCACAGAATAAATTCGAAAAATGAAAAATGTTGAATATAATAAAGTTGCTTATGAAAAAGCAATAATTCCCAATATCTATTTGTATTTGAAATATTTAAAAAACATAAATTCCAAAACCAACTTGCCCAAATATATAACAAAATAAACAAGTTATTTCCACATAAAAACAAAATATAAGCAAAAGTAATTACCAAGGCGAATTTACTATAGGTGGCGGCGAGACTTCAACAAGTCAACAACAGAAAAAACAACAGGGTTTTTTATTGTTGCTTTAGTTGGTCGGTATGTCATAAAACGTAAACAAGGCGAATTCAATTGTAAACAACTTGTGACATTTCTCTACATAAGTATGAAAAAAGTTGTCTACAGCACATGTTTACAAAATTTATTTCATGATCATTTTATTATTTATGTTAAAAATTATTGTTTATTTTGTTCGAACAAAATAGTTCAAGGTCTGTAAAAGAAAAGTGAAAAAAGTTGAGCAGTAATAAATACATTTATCAAATTCTGTGAATTAAAAATTACAAGTTTATTTAAAACTAATACCTATGGACAAAGCCTGTTGTGGTGTAAATATAATAAATTATTAAAATACAATTTTCTTCAACACCCGCTGTCAGCATGGGACACAAAATGAACCCGATAGCCCAAACAATTCTTACACTAAATATGCAGCCATAACAGAGGTTGATTTTTTTGGTGAAGCCTCTGAGTTGGGCTTGTTTAATAAACTTGAGCTTATGATAAAAAAATCTGGTATGTTTCGATACCAGTGAACGTGATCACTTAGTGGGATGGATGCGCGGAGTTCACTATTTATCAAAGGTGGCTCATTGGGCTGTCGCTTCTTTGTGCTACAAATTAGCATCCCCAGACATTATGTAGTCACTTTAGGTAAGTTTATTATTACATGATGCCAAAGGTTTCATTATAATTTGGATATATTTCAGCTGGGACCACCCTTTCAATAAGATACTTGGTTCAACAGGTCCACATCATGGCAATACCCATTAAAGAGGAATTTGTGCTCATGCATGAAGAGCAGAAAGCCCTCAGGGCTGCTATTAAGGCAGAAAAAGAACAACAGGAGACCTAAAAAATAATTGATTTTCTGATTTACAATGCAAATTATAAGTTGAGTTAGAAAAGTTTGCAGTGTGTATAATAAAAAAGTTTTTCAACATGAAGTCAAGAAATATTTCCAACACTCATCATCTTGATTTTGTCCAAGCAATATAAACATGATGTTACAAACAGAATGTGTTGCAGGAGTTTAAAATTTTTAAAGTTGGAGATGGTTGTCTATAAGTCCCAATTCATACGTTGCAAGTCTTATTACTTATCACATTTTCTTCTTTGAATCAGCATCGGCATAAAACACTTTTATTTTTTATAATAATAAATATTTCAATTTGACAGTTTTTTTAAATTGAGTTTTCAACAACTTCTGTTTACTATGTAAACATAAACAACTTCTGACATTTCTCTACATAATTATGGGGAGAAAATGTAAACAAGTTTTGACATTTCTCTACCCAATTATGCAAGAAAAAAGTAGCACAGCTGTGTTTTCAACGCCACCTGAAAATGAATTCGCCTTGCCCAAATATATAATAAAATAAACAAGTTATTTCCACATAAAAACAAAATATAAGCAAAAGTAATTACAATATATGTGATGAAATCGACATTACATAGTAAGGGCGAATTTTTTAGAAAAAAATTGCTACAATTTTAGAGAGCAAATCATTTTTAAGAAACGAACAACAGATTGCATTTTTTAAATAAAATTTCACATTTTTTTGTAGAAAAGAAAACACCATAAATGTTTTTAGTATATTCTTTTATTATTGATATATGGAAAACTATATCTTATATCAGTTTTTCGTAAACATAATTTTTTTATACTGAAAGATATTGAAATAGACATGGTGTTTCTGCCATACTTTCCTATAAGTATTTTTCCTAATACGAGTTGTTCTTAAATCCCTTATATTCTCTATATGTAAGTCTTAAACAAACCCCCTTTGAGCTGCCATAAATTATAATATACTCCTTGCTATTACTTTCTCCTTATTTTAAACTTCTGTATAACATCCTTTATAATAAAAGTAAATTGAATTTTTATTCTCAACTGGCAATTACCTTAAAATTTCAAATATTCCATTATGACATTTCAAAGAAACATGATTTGTAATTTAAATACATTTCAATTAATATAAATACAACAGAATGTCCTGCTGAGTTGTTACAAACAAGAATTTAATATCCTGAATTCTGGAATTCATTTATTGAAATAAAATTTTGTTTAGAAGAATACCATAAAACGCATATTTATTATACGGCTCTATATGAAATTTGATTTATTTATACCTCTAAGAATGGTTACAAAAGAGAAACGCAGTTTTGATTACTTTTCTATACAATAAGATACAAACAAATATTTTAATGAGTTTTTCTTTAACGAGCAGACATGTGTCTATCTCTAGAAGTCTGCTAAATTGAGTTATTTTCATAAAGCAAAACAACTTGGAAAATAAAAACGATGGCAGGAATTATATAAAATACTTTTTTATTATTATTATTATTTTTGTGCAGTTGGCGGACAACCAAAAATTTCATTATAAAACGGTAAACATTAATTTGATGTTTGATCTAAAGGATATTAAAATTGTCCCTTTGAATATATTTTGTAAAGAAATGTAAGTAAAATGGGAAATATTAAATAAAATTGGAGGAAAAAACAATATTTTTTTTATCAAATTCTTAAGCTTATATGTATGTATGTATGTATATTATACATATTTATATTTTCTTCCTGAAAGAACCCAGCAATAAAAATTATGAGTAAAGAGGCCTAGTAGTATGCCTTATTAAGCAGGCACAAGCACTCCTCGCCGAATTCCATATTTATTTATTTTTTACACACATTGTCATCGTGAGCAAGCCCTTCTACACTCCCTATAGTAACAACTCTGTTCCCTTCCCAAAGAAGGGAGTAAGGAAGGTCACTAGAAAAAAACTGAATAACTTCCTTTCTTAAAGAAGGGAGTAGCGAATGCTGAATATTTTGAGGTCTGCAAAAACATATTTATACCTTCTAGAAGGTATACTTCCAAAGGCAGGATATCAAACGAAACGAATCTTTAAGAAATGTGTTTAGAGGCTTTTAAAAAGGCCTACCACATGCGGTCCTTTCAATAGTTACCCACATACATACATACATATACATATGTATGTATGTAGAATCTTTATGGGAAACAGATTTTAATCTAAAAAAGTCTGCTAACCAAATTTTTAGTCTAGTAAAAGGCCGAATTGATGCAAGGCAAATAACTCTGTTTGCGCTTATCGACATTCAGGGAGTCTTTGACTACACTTCCTACAAGGCGGTTAACTTTGCTCTAACAAGGAAAGGTGTTCCAGTTCTTATAAGAATCTGGATTAGGGAGATGCTAGCATCCAGGGTGATTAAGTTGGATCTGTGTGGCTCATCGAGGTTCATTGAAGCAACCAAAGGTTGTCCACATGGTGGCGTTCTATCGCCTCTTTTATGGATCTTGGCAATCGATGAGCTGTTGGAGATCCTAAATGACCTGGGCTTTCGAAATTATGGCTATGCTGACGATCTAGTTATATCTGTGACCGGATTTGATGACGAGACAATTTCGGGCGCAATGCAGCAGGCCATGGAGTTGACACTTGGTTGGCGCAGACAGAGGGGGCTTAATATTAAGCCCGCAAAAACTATTCCGGTACCATTCACCAGACGGTCTGAGTTCTGAGCCTTAAAGCTCCGACCCTGAACGGAGCGGTTATCGGCTTCTCTAAAGACGTGAAATACTTGGGGATCATTCTCGAGATATCACATAACTGAAACGCTCAGTTATCGCATGCCATCAGAAGGGCAACAAGGGCATTATATGCCTGCCAAAGACTCTTCAGTAAGAGTTTAGGGCTGAAGCCTAGAATGATCTTCTGGTCTTTTGCTACGATAATTAGACTAACCTTGACCTATGACGCCCTAACGTGGTGGACAAAGACTGCACAGGTCAAAGGTAGGGTGATACTTGGTAACGTCTATTGCCTGATCTGTGTATCGATAAGGGGCGCCTTGACGATCTGTCCCACTCTGGCTTTAGGAGCTATCCTGCATATTCCTCCTTTGCACATATCTATAAAGGAGAAGGCTTGCAGGAGTGCTAGGAGGATGCCGCTCATTTCTGAATACAAGGCAGGTGACTTTGTGGGTCACATGCGGATCCTTGAAATTCTTAGAAATGTTCCTTCCATTATGGTGGGTGATCATATGCTGCCTTGTCTGGTATTGAATAGGAATTTTAATGTCCTTATACCTGAAATGGACCAATGGGTTAAATAATCTTCGTGGCGCGAGTGTACGGAGCAGGTCTGTTTCACCGACGGTTCGAAACAGACGAATGGTGATTCTGGGGCGGGCATCATGGGCCCGCGTTTCCAACGTGGCTTGCCAATTGGCAAACAGCCTACAATCTTTCTGGCGGGGATCTACGTCATCCTCATTTGCGCTAGGGGATTTCTGAGGAGGAGGAAAAAGGGCTTGAGATTGTTTATTATGTCGGATAGCCAAGTCGCTCTTAGAGCATTTTCTTCTTTGGAGTTGAAGGCCAAACTGGTCATGGACTGTCTAACATCTCTGAACGAGTTGGAGAAACACAACGACTTGAACTTGTGTTGGGTGCGCGGCCATGAGGGTCATGCGGGCAACGAAAAGGCTGACTGCTTGGCAAATAGGGGTGGTCGCCGTCCATTCATAGTCCCTGAGCCTTTCTTCGAAGTCCCTGTCGGGCATATTAGAGGGACGCTGCAAAAATGGTCCGAACGTGAATTCCTTCATACATGGACGTCCATTTCTGGATTAAGATAGGCCAGGAGATTTGTGACACTGTCCCGTGGGAGGGCAGGTAAACTACTTCTGCTTGAGAAAGCGGAACTTAGAGAGCTTGTTGGCATATTTATGGGACACTTTTTTTTCGACACCAGTTTACAATCGGTAATGCATTTTCCAAGATATGCTGCGCTCCCGCCTTGGGGACTTCTAGGCAGAAATTTTTCGGGGAGCAAATTATGCGCCCAACTGATGTTTATAATCTTTCACCAGGCAGGGTTATAGGCTTTATACGTAGCCTGCACCTGACATGGTGAGATGTATTGGCTGCACAAAGGATCCTCTGGGTCGTGGTGCTTATGGCCTCCTTTTTTTACATTATAAGACATTGTAGAGACGAGTAAGTATTTTACTGACCATACAAAATTTAAACTAAACAGATCTAATGCAGTTAGAATTTATAATACAAAATTATTCGAATTATTTGTTATTCTAAACATTGATGTATCGTTCATTAGCATCGATCGGCTTCAAAACTAAAAAACATCAACATCGTCCATTTAATATTTTCATTAATTCGAACAGTTAATCGATCCAAATTAATCGATTAATCGAACAACGGTTAATCGTTTGAATACCCTAATACTAAACAAAAATAGTCGTGCTTTTTGAGTTACAACACTATTGAAGTAAATGAGTGAGTTAGACTACACATTCATACATATCTATTACTTATATTAATAGGCAAAGGGTTTTTGTTAACTCCCTTTAACGCCTACTGTGTAAGTATAATCTTAACAAAAAAAGTGCACACTATACATTTCATTAAAATTAGTATTTTAGAAGTTATAGGCGTAAACAATTGTTACAAATACATATAAATAACTCACATAAGGAAAACAAACAAAAGTAAAACACTTTTATGCAAAATAAAAAGATGACCTCTCATATGCTGGAGAACATAAAAAAACCATAATGTATAGTCGGTCAAACATGTGATACCCTACACCACAGTTGTATTTACAAACTAATGCTTGAGAATGTTTTTTCTTTGTCAACTATGGATACGCTAAAACTAAATTATGTTGTGAGTTTAGGATTAATATAGGAAATACTTGTACTGAACATTACCTAGATATCTACAATTTTTTTTATAAGATTTGTTCGTCTTAAAGTAATTTAATAGAAGCGGTTTATATGGGGCATATGGTTAAATCTGGAATTACCAGAACAAAACTTTATATAGTAGCTGTTATAGTAGTTTTCGCCAGCAAATTGGATTTTAATAGTATCCCCCTCCCCTTCGCCCTAGTGATATGTAGGGTAACATTAAAAGAGTATTTTACCTTCTGGTGGAAGACGCTCTGGGGAAATCAGATGCAGCCAATACCTGGGATTCGACAAAATTCGAACTTTTAATTGTATACTCAAAATGATTACCTTTGTGTTAGACCGTACGAAGGCACAAATATATATATATATATATACATAGATATATACAAACATACATTCACTTTTATATACATATATAGATTTATTTTTAATTATTTTTTTATTATTACATATAACCCCCATATATTATAAATATTTTTGATTAATTAAAAGCTTATTAAACAAATTTTCATAGAAAAAGTTTTCATAGAAAATTTGTTTCATAAACCTGCTATAAACTTTCAAATATGAATATGGGGGTAAGTAATTTCAATAAATAAAAATGCATATTTTATTTATTAGTTGGGGTTTCTTAGAAAAAAAAAAAAAACAATAACAAAACAATTCTTGAACTAAAACGAGCAAACAAAAAAATAATTCATAAATATGTAATATTTTTTAAATTAATACATATTATGGGAGATCATTTCATAAGTAATTGTGAGATTATTTGTGATTTCTATAGTTTAAGGAGGTCTAATAAAATAATCTTTTAGACAAATAATTTGGTTTAAAAAAAAATCAGTATTCGGTAAAGTTGACTGATTACTGGAAGAGAAAATCAGTATGCAGTAAATTTTACTGATTACTGGAAAAAAAATTTCAGTATTCAGTAAATTTTACTGATTACTGGAAAAAATATTTCAGTATTCAGTAAATTTAACTGATTACTGAAAAAAAAATCAGTAATCATTAAATTTTACTGATTACTGATAAGAATGCAGTATCGGGAGGTTTTTACTACCTATACATACAAAAAAAAAAAAAAAGAACAAGAATTATAAAACTGTAAGAATTTTCGTACTCAATAAACCGTAATAAAACGAAATTCCAATATTCATATAAAACAAAGGAACAGATGAACGGACCTAATGTACATTCCCTTGTAATTAAAAAAATTATGGACTATACAATATTTATCAGTTAATATAAATATGTCAATCAACCTGTGCTGTTAAATTAACAGTGTTAATTACATGATTAATTGTAAAAGTTGTTGCTAAACAAGTTGTGTATAATAGACGTTAGAAATTCTACTGTCATTTTTTTTCAGTAATCAGTAAAATTTAGTGAATACAGAAATTTTTTTTCAGTAATCAGTAAAATTTACTGAATACTGATTTTTTCCAGCAATCAGTAAAAATATACTGGTAATAAAAATTCAAGTGCAGTACCAGTAAAAAAAAAATACTGAAGAAGTACTGGTACTGCAAAGTGCCCATCTATGGTAAAAATATTTCTCTAATTGAGAAAATTGAATTTTTCAAATTACTTTTAACGATGTTTACTTGGCTATATACCCTCTCTACTTCAGCATTGGATCATGGAAGTAAGAGCAACTTTACAGTTAATGCTGAAGTTTCTAAAAGTTTTTTGTTGCCGCCTGCATCTTTATATTGAAATACTTTTGACCAGTGTTAATCAATTTTTAATTTTAATATTGGAATGAATACTGTTCCTTTATTTTGAAAGATGTTTCATCATCACCGTTTATAGCGATTTTCAATATTTATAAAAGTTGTGATTTAAATTAAATGCGTTTATCAAAAGTTATTTCTGGAAAAACAAAATTTATTATTAATAAGATTTCTTCAAATTCCCAATTTTTATTTTTGTTAATTAAGCCGATAGCCATTGCTGCTATTGCTTTTAGTTTTAAGATTTATTGTAATTTTAATTATAATAAATATGAAATAAATAAATAAATAAATAATTTTTGATAAATACACTGAAGCAACCAGTGAAGTGCATTTAGAATCTAGCTTTCCCTCAACAATAAATTTCAGTGTATTTATCAAAAATGCGTTTTAATTGATAAAAAAATTTTTTTACTTTTATCAATTTTATAAGTAAATTAAAATTATTGTTTTAAAGGAAAATGGCCAATACAATGTTATGGCTAAACAAGTTGAAAAATGGCTTAAAATATGGCTAATGGCTAAACTCATTTAATAATGACTAAACAAGGTGAAAAAGCTCAATCTAGCCAGTAAATGGCGAAATTGGCATCACTGTTACTGCGTGTCAATTATTTAAACAAATTTCCTTAAACGTATTAAGATTAATAAACGATAATAAGCGATATTAAGATTATTTGAGATAAAATCTCACTTTTTTACTCTAAGCCGTTTCAAAATAGCTGCCTCACAGAATGAGCTAGAGAGATAAAATTTAATTAATACATTTTCAACATACAAAGTTTTTATGTAATAAAAAAGCGTTATTTTACAATATCAGTTATTGATAAGCTGGAGATACATTTTTGCTTTAAAAAAAATTCTACTAATAACAATATCTAGATGTCCTTGCAGAAGATTAAGTTTTGTAATGAAAACAACTTCACTCATTTCCAGCCCTTGTTAACTCATTAAAATATTTGCTTTAATTTTCTTTTTTCATATTGCTACACAATCGTATCCCTTCCTATTAAAAAATATAAAACGAATTATGGGTATAGCCCAAAATATCATCTGTAAAAATGGATTACTTACATAATGCTCAAGACCATAAAGTTCTGGTGCCAAAACTAATTTTCTTTTATTAGTCAGTTTTATGACCAAAACATACTCTCAGACATTTACACTCTATATATTGTAGTTTTTCTAGTTTTATAACAAAAAAAAAAAAAAAATAGCGAATAAAAATACAGGCAATCTTTTAAAAACTATGAAAGTCAATAAAGAAATGTTATATTTACATACAGGGTTTCTCACAAGTTTTTGAAATGGTTTAACATTTATTGAACTATTTTTACATATAACACTATCCGATTTTTGAAACACATTATCTGTTTTCATCAAAAATTTAAGACACGACACAGGAAAGTTGATTACTGCAAAGATAGATTTTATAAGAGCTTTGCAAACTGGTTAGAGAACGAACTTTCTGTCCAGATCGCTTCAGAAACTACAAATCAAAACACTCGTGGGAGACCACAAAAATCGCTGGATAATTGTAGCGATAGATCTAAGAGGCGGAAGCTGAAGGATATCAATGAAGAAATTAAAATATTCAAGATAATTTCCTACATCAATTACGATCACAGAAACAATTGAAAAAAGTAGATATCAATGAAAAAGTTGTTAAAGCTAGTCCATTGACTAAAAAATTAGGAGGCATTATCATTATTTCTGGATTTTAAATTAACAAAACAGCAATATATTCAGCTCAGATTGCGCGCGATTGAAAAAGGTTAAAATCTGTATCCAGCATATCATCACATAACAGCTGCTAAAATGGACTGCTTGCCAGTAAAGGACGTTATTACAATCACACCAATTTCGGCAGAGATACAAACAACTACAATCTCTACTTGATCACACAGCCGAAGCTTGCTACAATCAATAATAGGAAATTAGTTAAAGAAATATGGAAACACAAAGTTAATTCTTTTTTGTAAATGGGGAAGTTATGGTTCTTCTGGACAAAAACAATACAAAAAAGTAGTATGTGAAAATATTTCGGACTCAGATATGTTCATGGTATCTTTTGTACCATTGCGATTAAAAAAGATTTTGGAAGATTCAGAGCCTTCGACTAGTACAACGCAAATAAAGGATATTTGAAAAAATGAGAAATGAGAATTTGAATTCAAAAAAGAAACTCATGATGCCATTAACAAAGAAGTAAGTGATATCATGGCCAAAATTGCAACACCACCGCCATAACAATTAGATTTAGATGCGCAACAAATTGAAGTTAGCTACCAATTAGTGCTAACAATGATAGATGGAAAAGTAGGCCAGGCTTTAACTAACACGAAGGCTGCATCATATGCCATGCAACATCAAGCCAATTAAACCAAGTCCCGACATAATCAATAGATAATACTGATGCATATGAATTTGGATTATCACCACTACATGCAAGAATACGACTTATGAAACACATACTAAAAATCAGTTACGATTTGGATTTCGGATCTTCAGGATCAATAAGAAACAACGAAACCAATAAGGAGTTAAGAAGTTCAAAAAGGAAACATTTTCAAGATGAATATCGCAAATTTGGGTTGATTATAGATCAGCCAAAAGAAGGTCAGGCAATACAAATGATGGCAATACCGCAAGAAGATTCTTTTCAGATCCAGAAACAGCATCTGAAATAACAGGTGTTAATTTTAACCTCATTTTTAGATTTAAAATAATCCTAGAAGAACTTGCGTGTAATAAAGAAATTTACTCTAGAAAATTTGGAGATTTTGCTAAGGAAACTACAACAATATATACAACCACGTACCCATGGAATATGTCTGCTACAGTTCACAAAATTCTTTATCATGGAGAAGATGTCATTAAATATCAGTTGGTGCCACTTGGAGATTTATCAGAGGAAGCTCAGGAAAAAAGGAATAAAGATTACAGACTTTATAGAGAGCACAGTACTAGAAAAATTCAACGAAATTCAACAACTGAAGATATATTTAATATATTATTGGCAACGTCAGATCCGTTCATCTCAAGTATTCGAAATCAGTGGAAAGTGGAACATCGGGATTTAGATGAAGAAGTCAAAAAACTACTAAAGAATGGAATATTTGCAATCAATATTTCAATTAAATGAACAATAATTATAATTCATTAGATCTAACACAGACATTGTATTAGTAAAAAATAATAATAAACAGAACCTCACATTGTTACAAAAGCTATTACAATATATTGCTGCTTTTATTTTCAAAATGTTTTTTTGTCCACATATCTATGAATTGTTTTAATAAATAAGAAATATTCAAAAAATAAATACCTATATTTTCGTATCAAAATTTGAAAAAAAATCAGAATTCAGCTAATATTAACAAATTTTACAGCAAAAAATAATAGATTATTCTGTAGTAATAGCAAGATTTAAGATAATATTTCTAAAGTTTTTTAAGTGTAAACAAATTTCCAGTTAATTTTACTATTTTTTTTAATGTTAACATTTTTTTTTAAACATTAAATTTTTTTGAGTGTTCCATTATTACAAAAAATGTTAATGATTATTATTTAAATCCAAATATGACATTTTTAAATAATTAAAAAATAAACCATATTTCACGCTAAAGTTAAAAAAATCTAAAGTACCACTTTGCCCTTAAATTCCCCAATAACTACTCAACCGATTTTAGTGAAATTGAAAGTGGAGAAAAGTTTGAGAATCTGTCTGTCGATTAAATACTTCACTACAATATCTCCTACGGTTCAAAAGTTACAGAATTTTGGCCCATGAAAAACGATTTTCAGCCACTGTGTCACGTAAATCTTGAACATTCGTACTTCTTTAGTTTTATTTTACTTGATTTTATTCCATTTAGGCATTTGTTAGTAAAATTATTCCAACTTAATAAATTAAAATTATAGAATCTGTGAATTATTTCTTTTCATAAGATACTTTATTATATGCAACATTTTTTATTTTTCGAATTTATTCTATGAGCTAAATTTCAGTTATGTATTTTATAAAGCTTTTTGAAATAGTTCTATTCCTTAAATTTTTAGGAATGACTTTATACACTACCAGACTATTATCTTGTATCTTCCTATTACATTTTACCTTAATGTTCTACAATGTTCTGGAAATCGAATTCGAGCAAAATCGAAATCGAGCAAATTTTGAAAACGATGGTTTTAAAAGTAAAAAAAAGAATTAATATATTCTTCTACCGTTCATCACAGGTGGAAAGTGTGAGTAGCGGAGTGTAGGAAAATAAAGTCCATCTGTCCGGCCATGAGTGTGTTTCTCCGAGCGAATGTTAAAATGGCCTAAAATGATGGTCACCAGGTTGATACATATTTATTGTGAAATTCAACTAGATCGGTTTAAAAATAGCTAAGATATGATAAAAATAACTACGACTGCCTCTAAATGTTATCTTAAATTTTTACACATAAACTTGGATTTTTTTGGAAGTCTTCTTAAAATCTGTGAACATTATTTTTTCTTTTTCACCTAAAATAACACTAGTAGAAAACTGGTAGTGAAAATTAATATATATTCATATATGACATACAGAGAAAAAATTCCTCCAATCACCAAATTTATACCAAATTCATAATATCAAGCCAACAATTTGTTGATTCTGCACCTATTACGAAAATTTAATATTTTATTGATTACTAAAAATTGAAAAATTATGAATATTTTTTTTTTTTTCAATAAATTATATTTTTAATTTTAGTTAAAAAAATTATCAAAGAACTTTGCAATTTCAAACAATGTGTTAATTTATTTAAATAAATATTGACAATTCCCAACAACAATTCTACATGTTTAAATTATTTTATTTTAAACGAAAAAAGTTAATTAATATTTTTTGTTATTTAATTAAAATTTTAATTGAAAATTTATTTCCAAACAACTAAAATGTTAATTAAATCAAAATTAAATTTTTGATTTTCCTTCAACTAAAAAAAAAAAATTGATTCAATTATCAAATTAATTAAATTTAAATACTTTTTAAACCATTTTTTTAATTGATAAAACGCTTTTTCCTGTGTAGTTATAGACAAATAACTTCTTTTTCCCGGGTTTGGCACACAAGCATGTCTACCATATGAACTAGGAGGACCATATTTTGCTCCGATATTTATTATATAATAGGAATATACATATCAAATTTTTAAAATGAGCCAAATCAGTCAAGTTTTAATATTATGATGATAGAGTATAAGAGCATAAGATTCGGCTAAGCCGAATGTTCAGACTTTAACTTGTTCAGACGCAATACTTTGAGCTCAACATTCATTAGAACTGCTCTTAAAAATAGGAAAAACTACGGTAATTTATAAGAAATGAAACTAAAATTTTTTATCGTTTTCAATTTTACTCGACTTTGATTTCCAGAACATGACCAATTATCTTTCTCTCATAAAAAAAACTATTAACTTATAAAAAGTACTTGCAATATCTCTGCCATATTCCGAGTGTTCCTAAGATATGATGAGATTCATAACCTTGTGTAACACACTGTTCTCGCAAACATAAATGTACCAACAAGCAAATGTGTATTTAACTAAACTACTAAATAAAATTGTACATTCTATTTAATAGACTTATATTCTATGACAGCCACTTCTAATAAATATAAAAAAGAACAGCAACATTTTGAATATATGAATTATAACTTTTATGTTGATTCTTATATAAAGTCTCAGGGAAAATATGCCCCTTTGCAACCTCTAGAACAAATGACCTTGAACTTTTAGTTCTGGGTGTGTTGATGTAAGCTCTAACGAAATATTATAAAAATTATTAAATGTAGTGTTTAAACTTATTTGTAAACTTAAATGCACTTGTTTATTTAGCCACGTGTACTCATACATTGTTAGAATTAATGTACTATAAATCACACAACATACTTTTTTATAGATTCTCATTAAAATTCATTATGGCTAAAGTAAAATATATAACCAATATTTAATGAATCAACAATTGAACTTCACATATGGACAGTGGGACTATACTCAATACTTTGAGCTTTAGTAAAATTTGATATTTATGGCAAATTTTTAGATTTTATATTAAATCACATTTTATATATAAAATCGTTTTAAATACAAAATTCTGCTCTTCACAGCAACAATAGGCAAAGCAATATTAGTCAGCAGTTTTTTTTAAGACCTTACAAATAAATAAACTTTTTAATTTTTTAGAAGCTAGTAGTGCCACCATACTTTAATCCTGATTATATAAACTTTTTAAAATGCCCTCAAAAAAAAAAAAAAAATTGACATAAGTATAATAAAGCGTGATCCATTTCGAGGTTCCCTACTTTTTTAAAGAAAAAACAAACAGAATATTTAAATTTAATGGGGAATGTTTATTATCATTTGAAATAACATTTTTTGGCATTTATTTTTTGAAGATTATGTCTATCAAATTATGGCCGTTGCTACGTCGCAGATGGTTCATCCGTTGAGTCCAATTTTCGATGACTCGTTCGAGTATTTCGACTGGCAACTGGCGAATGGCACGCGTGATGTTTCACTCCAAGGAATGAATCGAAGCGGGTTTGTCGGCATAAACTTTAGACTTTACATATCCCCACAGGAAAAAGTCTAACGGTGTGATATAACACGATTTTGGTGGCCAATCAACCGGCCTAAAACGTGAAATTATGTGCTCACCGAAGTGTTCTCTCAATAAATCCATTGATTGATGAGATGTGTGGGAAGCTGCGCGCGCGTCTTGCTGAAACCAAATGTCGCCGAGATCACGAGCTTCAATTGTAGGCATCAAATAGTCTGTTATCATGGCACGATAACGGTCGCCATTGACGGTTACGTTCGCACCGGCATCATTTTTAAAGAAATATGGGCCGATGAGTTTTTTCTGGTTGTAGTGGCAGTTCTTGAATCTCTGCAGGTTTCTCTTCGTCACAAATGCGGCAATTTTGTTTGTTTACATACCCATTAGAGTTTTTTTATTCCCGCACTTTTTGGATTCCCGGGAAAGCGGGAAATAAAAATCGAATTCCCGGGATCCCGGGATTCCCGCCCAAATTTTTTTGTTTATTTATTTACTTATTTCTCTAATGAAACTAATATTTCTTACTGGTTATTACGCTTAAAATAATCAAATCTAGTATCTTTTATATACCAAAAACGTAAATTATTCAAGATTAAAGTAATTTTAGGACACTTAAGGGGTAATTGTAATGCCAATAGCATTTGCATAATTGGAATGAAAGTTTTGACCTGAAACCACAACATTACGAAGTAGGAATTCTGAAATAATTTTACGGTTTAACAAATTCAGCAGAAAGGAGAAATTTTATTTACTACATATATTTATAGCCTATTTCCGATGTGCGAAAGAATTCTTTCTTTCGTATAAGTACATTGAAAACAAAAACAAATTTTTAGACTTTGTTTTTGTTTTGAATGTAGTTATGCGAACGAAAGAATTCTTTCGCACATTGGAAATAGGCTATTAATAACATATTTTTTTACAATTTATAACCCTTAATCAGCAGTGGTGTATGAGGGTATACTAATGGCTAATAAATCAGTGAGTGCCTAAACGCTGGTTTAGTTGAACTAAACTAAAATTTATATCTAGCTTAAACTCAACAGTTGTAAATCAGTGTCCCATGATTAGATGTAGTTTAAAAAGTAACATGTGGCAGCACTACGATAAATGTTGTCAAAATCATATGGTCTGTATTGGTAGTTTAAACGCCCAATTTTATGCGTTTAAAGATGGTTTATATGTTTACTGATTTATAGATTTGTCGGTTTAAGCACATTTTAAACCAAAAACAGAGTTTAACTTGCTCTGATTTATTAGCCCTAAGTGTGTCATTCGATGTAAATATTATTTAAATATTCATCTAAGGTCCGATAAAGGATTTGTATTGTGGGTTCTTCATTCGTTCTTAGCCGATTTAGCCATATGGGTGTCAAATTGTTTCTAGATCTTCTAGGCTGTTTGGGATTGAATTCGTGCAGAATCTCTTCAGTAGGAAAAACGTTATGCACCCAAATGTCGAACTACCTCCCTAAAATATTAACAAAAACTAACATTAATTTTTGGCGAATGCACCTTTTGTCATTAAATTTCAACAAGTTCGTTTTATAAATCACCAAATTTCGTGAATATCGGTCCATAATTTACCTACGGCTCCATGTTTAAATTAATCTCGTAAATCATGTAAGTATGGCTAAAAGTGTAACGAATAATGCTTTTGTGGTGCAATTTAGCATAATCTTCTTTCATAAGACTCAAAATTACTTGAAATGCCGCATATAAAGCACAATCTTGGAAAACACTTTACAACGCCCTTAACCGCAAAACGTTATACATAGTATTATTGTAAAATTTACACTTCAGTTTGATAAGACATAATTTATCATTGGCCCTATATAAAGCCCATTCTCAAACGATTAATAAGCCTTCAACTGTAGCAAATGTAAATATTGTGGTGATATTAAGTTGGATTAATCTACTAAAGACAGTAGTCCGACATAGATTTACTAAAGTTTAAGAAAAAGATTTTCTTCAAAATTTCCCGGGAATCCCGCAATTAATTCCCGGGAAAGCGGGAATTCCCGGGAACAAACTCTAATACCCATTGAGCCAGAAATGGGCCTCATAGAGCGAAGCGATGTCGCTTGCGAAGGTCGAGCAGCTTCAGTTGTTGCACAAGACCTGTTGTATTTTCTTGTTACATTTTACCTTAAATACATTCAATTTTAGATACATTCAATTTATAAAGTATCACTATCCAGTGTGACACAAAGAATGCTGACGGAAGGCCGTAGCGGGCCAGAAAATGCATTCTGCTGGTGTCTAATAATTGTAAATTTTTCTGTACATACAATATACTTCATTGCTATCCAACGGAAAGCTAAGGCAAAATGTAACAAGAAAATACAACATAATAGTCTGGTAGTGTATAAAGTCATTCTTAAAAATTTAAGGAATAGAACTATTACAAAAAAAACTTTATAAAATACATAACTGAAATTTAACTCATAGAATAAATTCGAAAAATAAAAAATGTTGAATATATTTTTTTTATTTGAAAGAAAATTAAGAATATAATTTTGATTTACTTAATATTTAAGTTGTTTTGAAATAACTTTTCAATTAAAATATTAATTAAATATCAAAAAAATTAATTGACTTTTTCGTTTAAAATAAAATAATTTAAACGTGTAGAATTGTTGTTGGAAATTGTCAATATTTAATTAAATAAATTAACACATTGTTTGAAATGGCAAAGTTTTTTGATCATTTTTTTAATTAAAATTAACTGCCTGGCCCACAATGTCGACAAGAACATTTCTTTCTTATATTTATATTGAAAACAAAAACAAATTTAAAAAAATTGATGATCACGGATTAACTCGTTATGATTTTATATAACTAAATATAACTAATGAACGGTCTAGATTATTTTTGCCTCTCGGTTTATATGACCTCTGCATAAAATTAGATACCATCATTTATTAAGTATGAAATTTCATGACAATATCGCAGTGTAGACTTTATATAAGGCCTCCGATAACTTACGGACCGATGCACAGAGGGTTGAAATTGACAAAAAGTGAGGATTATTTCAAAAGCTGAACTTTATCCTTTACAGTCATGTTTAGTTTTGGGTGAAAGTAAATAAAATTCTACAGCATTAACGGCTAAAATTACTACTTTGAGTAACTTACTTTATTGGCAATAATTCTTCAAAGCAAATAATTTTTACAAATTTTACGTGGCGTTGCTAAAATTGAAAATTGAGATATTTGCAGTGCTTTGTATTTAATCTTAAAAAAGTTAAAATAATAATGAAACCTCAAACTTCAGGTATTAAAGTATCTAATTAAATAATTTTTGTCTTGATAAATATTTTTGATATACACATATTTTTAATGTTATTTTTTAAAATGCTCACTAAATGGGTATTTTCGATTTATACATTAAGTTTAAAATATTTCAGGGCGTGGTCCAAAACCAAAAAAAAAAAAAAAATCTTGCGGTTTCATTAAGGTTTTCAACTAATTTAAATGATTGTGAAAGAAATCCAGTAACTAAAAATATCTAAAAATCTTAAAAAGTTACGCATCACTTCTAAACCCTCCTTGTTAAACTTGAATAGAAGTTGGGCTAGAAATGATATTGATAAAGGAAACGAAGTACCATTAGTAAAAACGATGATCACAAAATATGCCGTAAAATATTTAAGTGATTGTGGCCAAACTTGCCTAAGGAGAAAATATATCGCAGGAATTATTCGAATAGGACAGCGACTAACACCTACATATTTGAACAGGAATCTGCGATGGTTAAATTTTCGTCCTGCACTTGCAGAACATAAAATAGCGTACATATTAGAATAAGATTGTTTAATTATTGTTAGTTCATATTTAATATATGAAGTTTCAGTAAATAAATATTGAAAAAAATATTAATATATATTATATTATATATATATACCCCAGCAAAAACTTAACTTACAATGCTACTTTTAATGACTTCTTGAATTAATTACTTTGTAGCTTTATTCGCCACTTTTTGCATTATAAGTTATATATAAAATAATAACTTTATTATAATATCTTAAATAAGTCATAATTATACATTACAAAAAAATACTTTGGTATAATGACATAAACAAGTTATTATTATATGATTTTAAATTATTTTAAAATCAATTTGTATAATATATTATATTTGTTATATGATATTTGTTAGATATCCGGTAATATTATAAAATTTTAAGAATAATTTCGATGTGAAATACATGGAAAATTCAAAAATCAATCAAATGTATGTAAATATATATATAAATATGTTCCAAAATTACCAACACAATATATTTTCTTTATTAGTGATATCAATCTAATGTTAACGAGGTTTTTTTGAAGAACAATCAGGCCTGTCATAGCAATTGTTCGGAATTGTTTTGAATCCGTATTTTAATTTCGATCGATTTATGTAATTCTGATAAATTTTAATTTTGTTATTTTTAAGTTAAATGTGGCAATATTGTGGTGCAAACCAAAACAAAAACTTTTTTCGATCGAAAAATTACAAGTGATTTCATTCCGAGAAAATTGATCGGTTTTCTCGGAATTAAAAAACTTTCGATCGAAATTTATTTCTGTGACAGGCCCGTATAATTACATATATTAATACACACATTGTTATTATAATGTTAGAGCTATAAATGATTTTGTGCAGCAAAAGCACTCTTTATTGGGTACAATTTTTCAACATCAATTCCATAAGATTTCAGAGCAATTTTAATTAGTGTGTGTTTAAACTTTTACAAAGTTAATTTGAAAGTAGTTATTGCTTGCCTCTTTTGGTAACTACATATTTTTATACAACTTTTAAGTATAAAATAAAGGTATTATTTTTTAGGTTGTAATTGTCCAAATTATAAAGGATTACTTTTGGGACATCGCGAACAAAAATAAGTACTTTTTCTAGTAGAAAAATAAGTACTCGTTGCCTTAAGTTCTCATTATTTTTCTGCTTATTTTGTAAGCAAAGTTTTTGCTGGGTACATTAGACCGTCTCAGTTTTTATACTTTTTTCGAAATTCCTTCATGAACATCGATTTTCTTTATCTACTATAAAATCAAAGAATTTTGGTGTATTACACTTAAATATTGATAAACGGGAAGGGTCTCTCAAATCGTTCTTTCATTTTTTTTTCCAAAAAATTAAAAAATTTTGATTTAGTAATTTCCCTCAAACTTAAGCAATTCTAAATGGCCTTGAACATCATTACATGCATTAGAAAGCTTATTAAATTTCCTAAATGTTTCTTAAACCAACATTGCCATTTTGTTCGATGGTTTTTATTCAGAGCACTACAAATTCAGATGTTCAAATACAAACTTAAATTTTTTTTAATTTTTGCTTACCTTTTCATACATAAAAATTGAACGAGGCAAAACTTTTATATTCTGTAAATGCAGTATGGTAGGAAATTTTTAAATAAAGATTTTGGTGTAAATAACAGTAGCATTCTGTTAAGAAAAACTGCAGTTTTAGTTGAAATGAGTAAAGTTGTTTATTTCTAAATATAAAAAAAAATATATTTTCGTAACAACTTTTTTGTATCTGAACCGATTTTTTCGAGTTTTTTTTAGCATATATGTTCTATTTCCGATCTTTTTATAGTAGATAAAGAAAATCGATGTTCATGAAGGAATTTCGAAAAAAATGAAATATTGTAGCCTGCTGTGGTCTATGTGTTTAGAGCATTATACCGGAATTTGTGTGTAGTTCTTTGTTGAATTTAAGTCTGGGTTCACACTATGAAAGTTTTCTTTCAGAAAGTCTGAGTTCGTTGGTGAAAGGGGAAGACAACATGCCATTATTATTCTCTCACCAATAAACTCAGACTTTCTGAAAGAAAACTTTCATAGTTTGAACCCAGACTAACACAACACTGAACTCTGCGATATAGAACTTATTTTATGAACTATACCGGAATTTGTGTGTAGTTCTTTGTTGAATTTAAGGTTGGGTTCACACGTTGAAAGTTTTCTTTCAGAAAGTCTGAGTTCATTGGTGAGAGAGGAAGACAACATGCCATTATTATTCTCTACCCTCTCACCAATAAGCTCGGAACTTCTGAAAGAAAACTTTCATAGTGTGAACCCAGACTAACACAGGAGCTATGATATTTTGCATCTGATCTTTTGCAATACCATTTGCATTTAACACTGAACTCCGCTATTGATACAATATAAATGTATTAAGAGTATTGGTCATTTTACATTTTTTTAGCAAAAAAAAAAAATATATGATTTCCACTTCAAAAGAACCGTTCGGCGAAAAAAAATTATTAAGCCAATTTCAGGAAGCTTGTTTATGAGTGTTTCCAGTGATTGCATTATGCATGGATCAATTAAAATTGTAGTCGTATTTGGAAAATTATCTACTATAAGACGGTGAGTCAAACCTTGCCAGCCGCATACGATATCGAGCAAAATTGATCAACATTTTTTTATTTTGGTATCATGACACTCGATATCTAATGAAATGCATCGTAATTTTAGATGATAGCATTCGATATCGAGTAACCAAATACATTACATCTCTCGAGTTTTCATTCGATACGTCAGTGTCTATCTTATGCTGAAAAATCCGGTTGTTTACTCGATAGCGAATCCGGTGATTAGACTCCTGCTCTTGCAACATGTGGCCGAGCGACGTCATAAGGAGATATAACAGCTTCGTGTCTGGTCGCACATTCCCAGTGGTTTTCGGCCAATCTTATTGAACTCAACATGTTATCGTCTGGGCCGATTACATCAGCCAACAACAGATGTGATACCTCTGATCAAAACCTTAGCACAATGTATGTTTAAAAGATGCGCTATCTGCTGTAAACCCCGCGTTTTTTAAGCTAAACACCCAATACTTTGAAAAGAGTATAAAAAGAAGTAAAGACGTTATAATACTTTAGATAGAGGGGACGTTCTGCTCTCAAGTTCGGTTTACAACTTTCCTTTCTATTGAACCAATTTTGTTTAAAATGCTTAGGAGAACTAGAAACAATTAACCAGTACAGTATTAATTTTCTTTTTAGTCTTAGGAAAGTACGCACATGTTTATGGGATTCAGAGTAAACATATTTTAAATAGAATCTTTTTTTTTCTTGAATGAACACTTCTTTCATTTGCAATTTGGTTTTGCTTACACATTTTGTTCATATGTAGCCCCACTGTGCCCTTTGTCAGGATTATAAATTTTACTAGAATTCTTAAACATTTTGCACACATGGATGTTGTGCGTGTAAAATCTGTTTTGTTGTTTTTCTTTCTTTTTATATGTCTGCTTGATTGTATTACTGTAGGTAAAAGTTTGTAAATTATTACTTTTTTATGTTCTTCTCATATTTTCACATAATAAATCCGAATTCATTTAAACTCATAACAATAATGAGTTTTTTGATTTGATAAAAGTTATTGCAAAATTAAGTAAAGAAAAGAACAAAATATAAATAAATATTTAATATGAAAATTATTGACAACTTGTGGTGACTGGATTACAAATTAACACATGTTATCGAATCAAAGTCAATTGAATTAATTGTATATAATGCAGTCAATAATGAGAAGATTTCACTAAGTCTGGAATTTTAATTAAAAAATATTAATTGGTAATAATAAAGCAATATGTTTGCGACTTATGGATTTGACAGATTTTTTGAGAATATTTAACTTTGATGAACTAAATAAGAAACGAATATGTAATTTGCCAGTTGAGTTAAGCAGATCGTTTGGGAGAAACAAGGAGTATGACTACAGACAGAAATTCTTTATGATAGGCAAGAAAGTTTATTTTAATAAATTAAACCGTATTTTTTAGTAGATTAATTTTTTGAGAAAAAATTCCTCAGAAATTGCGGGAAGACGTATTTTTTTGGGAATAAAGTAGACGACATGTATTTACCCAATAACAAAAAGGATTATTCATGTCATGACATGAAAGCTATAATAAAGAAATTTCTACCAAATTTTTTATCTCGAAAGCATCATTTGTGAGAAATTTATGTCGGTGAATGTGATTTGCCCATATGGTCTTTTCGATTCCAAAAAAATTTTGTAGTATAATTTTTGGTTGCAAGGAGTTGAAGGAAAATATAAACATAAATACAAGGTTTACGCATGCTAAGACTCTACTTCGACAGGACTCTATTCAAAAAGATCCTTCTATGAAAACTAGATCAAATCGTGGTTCGATCTAACCAATTTAACAGTGTCATAATGCTAATCTTGTAAACTTTTTAATGTTAGTTTTTTTGAAACAATTTCAGGGTAGAATTTTATGTTTGAAAAAATTAAATATTATTAAAAAATTTGGAATTCTAATTTCAAGACAAAAGTTTTGAGCATTATTTATAGATTTGGAACAGCATCTTCTTTTATCGACATACAATAAAACGATGTATCGACATACAATAATACCATGTGAGATAAGGACATGATGGCTTTATCTCTCATTCAATAGGCAGATAAAGCCTTTTTTTCCATTTGAATGGGAGATAAAGACATCATGGCCTTAGCTCACATAAGCAATATTAGAAAATGGCTTTATCTCTTATTTCAGTTTTGAAGAACTTTTGAATTTTACATTGATTAATAGTTTTTTTATTTTTATAATTAAGAGGTAATGATTTTCCCTTTTACGAAATGTTTACATTGGGTGTAAACATTCCGTAAAAGGGAAAAATCAATAGTTTTCTTATTTTTATAATTAAGAAGAAATAATAATAATAAAGCAAAAATTTTGCACACCTTTGTGTAAACAAAGCACTATAAATTTTAGCAATTATATTATGAGGGGGTGCATTAACACAAACGGCCATAAGGCAAAATTTATTTCACTTGTAAATGAGAAATAACACAAAAAATCGATTTTGCTTTATTTCCAAGCAGGATTGGTAATAAAGCAAATTTTGTTTTATATCCCATTCATAATTTTTAATATTGTTTGATTATCTGCATACGAATTCTTTCTTTAACAGTATGTTTCCTGTTCTATGTGCATTCATTGAAGGAAGAAAATCTAATAATATTAACAATAATAATAACATTCTGTAAAAAATGTCTTCCCGGAGATACTAAAGTTAAGTATTGAAATCTGGCTTCGCATACGAAAGTTTTCTTGCGTGCGTCACGTGCGTTACACCTGCATAACAATATTCTGAAAAAATATGGCTTTATCTCTCATTTGCGAAAAAAAAATATGGCTCTATCTCTCATTTCGCAAAATTTTAAATATGACCTTACCTCTCAATGATTGGGCAATAAGGCCATTATGGCTTTATCTCCCATTGAATTGAGCAATAAATCCATAATGGCCTTATCTCACATGTTTTTAAAGCACCTATCCCCCCCCCCCCCCCCCCCCCAATAAAACAAGTACACGCAAAGAAAAAATATGGTTGTGGTGAACATATTTTAAGAGCAACATATTATGATTCATGATTGTAGTCAACATATTACAATTATCATTGAATCATATTATGACCAAATATATTCTTAATACTACATCACAATATTTTTCCCTTAATCCTAATTTGTTTTTATGGCATCATATTATAATTTAATGTAATCATATTATTATCATGCTAATCATAATAAGCAAAGAAGTAATCATTTTATTATCATGTTATTAGTAATAAGCTAAGAAGCAATCATATTATTCTCATGTTAATCATAATAAGTTAAGAAGTAATCATGCTACTCATAATAATATATAGATTAAATCTAAAACCGAAAAAACTGTTAATATACATTTATGCTTAATTACTTACTGGCAACTTTAACGTTAAACTGTTACAGATATTTCCCATCATAATATGATGCAACTTTAAATATAATATTTTAAACCTATTTTTGTCGTAGGTCGCAATTATTTATAAATTATTTTATAGGATTTTCATTCTTTTTCTCTAAAATAACCCAAAACAATGATCAACATTTTTGCACCATTTTCAAACAATATTAAAATTTTTTTAGCATTGATATTTTATTTTGTGACACTTAACCATTTTTTTTTACAATTCCTTTATTTTTTAATTTCCTTAAACTTGGTTTTTTAATGGCCATTTTATTTAATTGTCTAACCACTGAAGAACAAATAATTCGACAGGCATATGTAAAACAAACGACACAACTGATGCAAAATTATTTTACAAATGGCGATAACAAAATATTATTAGAGTAAAGATATTTTATTTTCATATTAAACATATTATGAGTACACGTATAGAAAGTTATCATGTTATGGCTATTAAATATCATTAAATGGTTGTGAGGAATATAATATGTTTTCAAAGTTATCATTATTTAGTTGTTATAAAAATGATTATTTTTCAGTTAAACATACTTAAATTTATAATTGCGATAAACATTGACATGTTTACAGTAACTAAAATGTTGTTGATAATAAATAAAAATAACAATATTTTGTGAACGACAACAATATATTATTACAATAAACATAGTGTAGTTGCCACAAACATGCCCAACCATTTGTTTTCTCTGCGTGTAGAAAAGTATAATCGTTCAAGCCCAATTATATGAGACCCTACACCATAGTATTTGGAGACAAATTTTCGAGAGTGTACCCTATCTGAGACAAATGGGCAATCATGAACCTGCCAGAACAAAATTATTTTATGAGGTTAAGATTTTCTTAAAAGTTTTTTGTGCTGAGTAATATTTAGAAATCGTCATCTATATGATTTTCTCTTCCTTTTAGTAATTTTAGGGCGTTCATATGAAACCTATGTTCAATTCTAGACCTACCAGCACACTACATTCCAGCTCTCGTTAAAGTAACGTTAATAAAAAACATTTATAAGGGAGTTATTGAAGTAAAAGCTATTTTCGGGAGAAGTATATTCGGGAGGAGTATAACTCAGATTACAATAAAATAAATTTGTACCAAATTTACTCTAAATACCAGCATAATAAGATGGTTTATGGGAACGCAGACTCTATTCCGAAATTTGTATGGGGGCTTTGTGACATTGTGGGCCGATTCACACCATTTGTTCTTGGTCCTTGTGAACTGTGTACCAAATTTCCTCTATTTATCTGCAAAATTGCGACCTGTACATTGACCGCCAGCCGGACGGATGGACATCGTCATAAAAAGTGATCCTGCGTCGATCGTTATACTGAAGGTGTGTCTAGGATCAATATTGTGGTATGGTTTGCGTTATATATGAATATTGTTGTAACATCTACGAAATGGTTGCAACTGATCACGGCATGATTGCAATGACGTCTTAAAGTGATCATCAATTTATAATAGACTAACAAAACTCCAATTAATTGAAGACCATATTGTTTGTATTAAATCAGTATTATTGTGGTTTATTTATTGAACTTTTAATGGTTTTTAATCCAAATTTTGATATTTTAATCAGGCTTAAGTTCACTGAATTTAATTATTTAGTCTTATTGCTTAAAATTTTAAACAAAATTTACGATATTAGACATAAGGGAGAACTCTATTGACTTTGATTAAAAATATATAACGAGGTAGCAAACACAATTTCTAAAATAAGTAAATTATTGCTAAGTGAACTATTTAATGCAATTTCTTCGATTGACATTTCAGGATACGCGCTAGACTCTTGAACTCTATTGCAGCTCGTATCTTATCAATACTCACAGAATTTTGTAAAGTTTAAAGGAGGGTTACAAATCCCTCCATTAATAAAGAAAAAACTACTGCTTGGTGGGGATTCTGCACCATCGATTTCATTAGTAAACAAATGACGCTGAACGTTCTGGACGGCCAATTGAAGTCAATACACCCGAAAATGTCGAAAAAATTCACGATATGGTGTTGGCCGATCGAAGAGTAAAAGTGCGTGAGATTGTTGATGCCATAGGCATTTCATATGGCAGTGTGGTTTCGATTTTAAATGATCAGCTGGGTTTAAGAAAGCTGTCTGCAAGATGGGTGCCGCGTTTGCTCTAAATTGACCATAAACGTAATCGACAACTTCAAAGGATTGTTTGGAGTTGTTTAACCGCAATTCGAATGAGTTTTTGCGGCGTTTTTTAACTGTGGATGAAACATGGATCCATTACAACACTCCGGAGACCAAGCAGTCTAAACAGTGGGTTTTTCCGGGTGAAACGGCTCCGTAGAAGGCCAAGGTAAGTTTGTCGGCCAATAAGGTGATGGCAACAGTTTTTTGGGATGCACGCGGGATAATCCAAATCGATTACCTTCAAAAGCAAAAACAATAAACGGCGAATATTATGCCAACTTATTGGACCGATTTAAGATCAAGATAATGCACGGGTGCACACGTGTGTAGTCTCAATGGCAAAATTACATGAATTGGGCTACGAATTGGTACCTCATCCGCCACATTCTCAGGATTTAGCCCCCAGTGATTATTTTCCATTTCCGAACCTAAAGAAATGGCCCGGTGGAAAGAGATTTAGATCCAGCGATGACACTATTGGTCAAACAAATGACTATTTTATGGACAACGAAAAATCCCATTTTTTGGAAGGGATACACAAATTGGAGAAACGTTGGACTAAGTGTATTGAGCTAAAAGGAGATTATGTTGAAAAATAATTTTTTTTTTGTAAAAACATCTGTGTTTCGGTCAAAAAGTCACGGGCTTATTGATCCGCCCTCGTAGCAAAGAGGATAATTTATAAGTTCTGACATTAATATAACCTTTTTATTAAAAAAAATTTATTACCAAATAATGTGTTTACAAATCGTCGGTTGATAATTTAAATGTCGTATGTGGATTTTTTGCGGTTTTGAGTTAAGATAGATTCCTTAGGTTTTCCAATCTGATCTTTCATTTGGCGTTATCAGTTTTTCGATACCTCATACGGTTTTCGAGATATATTTGCTGCAGCAATTTTGAAATTAAATGTGTTCAAACTCAATTTATTCGAAACTATCGGAACCCACATACGACAATTAAATTATCAGCTGACGAAATAACTTAAAATATTGACTACTTGGCTACACTTCGTTAACAATTGAGAAATTGAAGTTTTGCTAGAAGTTTAGTTGTTGGCGACATTTTACAAATGAGCTTGCACTGTGCTGTGTAGCCACTCAAAACATTGTTATGTTTTTTTGACATTTCTCCTGATTTTTGTTAGTAATATGTATACACTACTTGCAAGTATTAACTTGCTTGTGGCAACGTAGGGTAGGTAGGTGATGCAATGCATAAAATTACAAACATCTGTATTGTTTTTATATTTGTTATATGCACGTCAACAGTCAAATGTCAATAAGCATCAATTATAAAACCGATAACCTGATTGCCTTTTTGATGCGTTACTAACACCACTTAAGGGCGATGTTTTAAAATGGTATACATTGCATATATTTTGTACTGTGGCGTTATGAAACACTATACTTTTTTCAAATACAAAGCTGTTGACGTTTTGAAGTCAGCCTACGACATTTCGTTTGTGGATCAAACCCTTTTGAACGACCTTTGGAGCTTAAAAAACCTGCAAAGCCAGACGTTTTTTAATACCGAATAAAAATACAGATCGTGCAAATGCCAATTAATCTTTTGCTTAAGGGTCGGAGCAATATATTCTCCAATAAAAAATTGTTTGTGGAATAGCTTTAACAATCTTAAGACACTAAAATTAGCAGCTAAAAAAGCCTTAAAGTTATTGGCCTAACAAGACTTTATTAAGATTATTCCTCAACATTTAATAAAATGAGTTTCTTTGGCACTTTATTGCGTTATTTTATAGCAATTTCCTATTTGATTAAATTCAAGATTTACTAACTTCATCCCATACTTCTTTAATTAATTGCTTTGCATTCTTCGCATCACGACTGTTATATAACACAAAATACTTTTAACTTTTATTTTTTGTTTTTTCCTTTTTTCTGCAAAAAAACAATTAACACGTAAATATCCTTTAATTTCGTTTAGAATCATTCTCGTTTATTTACAAAGATCAACTTATTTTCATACGTTACAACGATGTACCAAAAATAAGGGAACAGCATTTATATAATCACGCAATTAATCAAAGCGAAACTCATAAAATTAATTGGGAAACATAAATAAAAGTCGTAAATTTGCCTTTGCGACAGTGGGAGAGACAGATGCCAATGATTGTGATATGAGTGCTACAATATAAGCAACATGATTTGGGGACTCGAGTGGTTGCACCATTATTGAAACGGAAGAAAGAAATGGTTAAATTGTGTAATAAAATGAGGCCTTCAATAACAAAAGAAAAAGGTGAGCTTACACAATTTTGGGTGAGATTGGTTCAGCATTCATCATAGGTCATAAATCTATCACAACAGGCTTAAATCAATTTTTAGGTTTGTTTTTTATGTATTTTTAAAGTCACCATTTAATCGTAAATTTTCACTGATTAACCTTTAACTGTCGAGTTGAACTTTTAGATTTAATAAAAAATATTTTTTTTTATAATTATTTGATTTTGAAAAGTAAGCTCCTACATTTATAACAACAAACAAGTTAGAGTGCAATATTCGGCTATGCCGGATCAACCCTCCAACGAAATTTCGAATATTTCAGGTGTGGGTTCAATATGATATCTATATATTATCAATTTATCTTTATAAAAACTCACGTCAGCATTTAAATTGGTTGCGGCTTAGACCTATATAAAATTACACTGTGTCACAAATTTTCATCAAAGTCGTGACCAAACCAATCTGATAGCTAATCCTTATGTAAAATTGTACGCTGAATCCGATATGAAGTCAGAATTGTCAAAAGTAGAACAGTTTTCGAGATTTTTTTTACCGTTTTTTGCATTTTTAAAAAAGATGATGTCACAAATCTTTAATGAATGGATCTTTTTACCCTTTTTCATTCTTAGAAATTTTTCTCGCGCATTATTTTTATTAACATAAGCTTTTTTTTTAGTGATATTTTTTACAAGATTCAATGTTTCTAATATATACAGCGTTCGTTTTTCAAATACTTCCTTTGCGTTTTTGATTCGATAAAAAGCGAAAAGTGCGTTAATTCACTAAATCTTCTGTAGCTTTGTCATTTTTGCACAGAAATTAGTATCGTTGGGCGCAAAATGTTCGTATCAAAATAAACTAATGTCTCATGTAATAAAACATTAAACTTTTAATTTGTTTGGTTTAAAAAAAATAACTTCAAAAGAACAAAATTCCAAAAAATTCTTGACCAATGTTTACAAGCGACCCGTAATTATTTTAGTTATTTTATTGTCTTTCATAACAACTAAATACATACATAATCCGTCTATTTTTTTTTTTAAATATTTGCATTTAAGTGACATCATCTTTTTTGAAAACACAAATAACGGTTTTTTGGAATATCTCGAAAACTGTTCTACTTTTGACAATTCTGACTTCATATTCGGATTCAGCGGACAATTTTCCATAAAGATTAGGTATCGGATTCATTTTTTCAAAAAACTGTCACGTAGTGTTATTGACCGACAATCGGAAAGCTTTAAGCTTTTCTTTTCCAAAATTTGAACTAGCTTGAGTAAAATATCATGATTCTTAACAGATTTAGCCGAACTGAAATGATTTTCAGGAGGGGAATTTATATTGGACCCTTGGTAAATTATGGACCAATTATCCCAAAATTTTGTACAGTGAAATTAAAAAACATAAATTAAAAAAAATTTCAATACAGCCGGTGTTGCTGAATTTCAATCCCAAGCTGCTTAGGGTAAGTACAAGCAATTTTAAACCAAGTTCTTCTCTTTTGAGTATTTCAAAAGTGAGCGTATTTTCAACAGACGGACAGACAGACGGACATGGCTAGATCGACTTACAATTCCCCAAGGAGGCAGAAGATATATACTTTATGGGGTCTTAGATGTATAAAAAAAAAGTACATATGGAATGACAAACTTAGTATGCCCTCATTCACCACTTGTGGTGGTGGAGGGTATAAAAATAAAGAAAAAAAAAATATTTTTATTAAAACAGGTACTTTACTTCAGAAACCTTTTTTTTTTATATATAAAAAAAAAAACGATTTATTAAAAACTTGTAAAAAAATATAAATTTAAAAACAAACGAAAACTTAAAGGTAATTTTTTCGCAGCCAAATGTTAACATTTAAAGATACAAAAGAAATTATAAAAAAATAATCAGGTGTAGAAACTACAGGTTACCATTTTGGAGTTTTTTTTTTAATTTTTTACTCATCAAAATCTGTGTTCGCACAGTGTTATCATATGCGTTGGCTCCATCCCATACATATTGGCTAAATACTTTGCAGACAAAGCGGCAAGACATAAGTTGCAAAATTTGGTCGAAATATCTTGGTTATATAAATTGGCACTAGTGTCTCAACGAATAATCAACAACTTTTAAAATTAGTCTTAAATCTTCCAATTAAAAATCTAAAGTCAAACATACGAACAAATACTACAGATAATACTATTCAAACTCATGTCTGTAACGTCATCATATAACACAATCATCATTCTAAATTCACATCCATACAAGAGACAAACATTTAACACTTGCTTATTACATTTTGTACCGAATTCCCTATTGAATCAAATGTTAATTATAAATTACCTGTGCAAAAGGAGATGGCGAAATATTGAAAATCGAAAAACAGACGTTCAAATAGTTCCATACAGCTGCAATGTAAAGTACAAAATTTGTGTTTGTACACCAGCTAAATTGTATTGAATGTCAGACGAAAACCAACAAGTGATTTCCGTACTTCGGTGGCCCTTTGGAGATGACTAAAATAAATCACTTAAGGTACAGTGTTGTACAAAATTTTATATAAAGGGAGAAGATTTATGAACCATTTCGAGAATGATGCTCATCAAAACTCGCATTTATACATTCATCATAAAACAATATTTCTTGGTCGGTTATTGGTGTGAGTGTTTTATTCTTCTCACTGGTTTCATGTTTTAGTGTATTGGGTTTATTGTTCCACTTTCCTTAATAAGTTGTGGTCTGTGTTGGAGGATTTTTATGTGTGAGAAGGCTATAAATAAAAAATATTTTCAATCATCATGATAAGGTTTCTGTTCTTGTGGCATTCAGTTGCACGTTTTTTATTTATTTATTATATTATTATTATTATTAGAAATTACGAAAAAGTTTATTAGATGAAATACTTGGTTTAAGTTAAAATTTGTTTGTACTTTACTGCAGATTTCTTGTAGTAATTTTTTTAAATAAATTTAATTGAGCAATTAATGCAGATAATTGCTGGACTTGTAGTGAGTTGGTGTATTCAATGGCCTTGAAAATCAGATTTTCTAGTAAATCTGACAGAACGTACTGTAAAGACTTTAAAAAATTTATGGCTTCCTTAAGGTTTTCTTAGACGTCATGGTTTTTGGATTGGCTTTGACTGATTTATATTTCTATTCATTTTTAATTGTATGTATATTAGTAAATTAAAAATTTATTTTTTTTAACGTTTATTTGACAAGAAATTTCTTATAATGTAGACCATAAATAATCAAATAGTAGTTAATATAACATAATGTTCACTGTCCCGTGTTCGAGCACTCTAGTACATTTGCCATCAGAAAATCTAAATTCTTTTTAGGAATATTGAAACATTAACTTACAGGTATTACAATACATATGTATAATATATTTGAAATTTTTAATGTGGGAAAAACAATTGAAAAAAAACCACTTTAGTATTTAGATAATTAAAACGGAAAAAAGTTAAGAGGTAAAAGAAAAATTTTAGCTACCATATCGGTCTAGCCACCAGTATTTTTTAATATTTAAGTTTGGCAACATGTTTTTGTCCCTCAAGTAGAGGGTTGTGTCATATCTTTTATTTACATCTGTAATTTGTCTGCAATTTATTGCCTTGACATTGGCTCGCCTGTAAATATGGTATAATACCGGAGTTCCCATATTATTTTGAATATATCCCTGTTTTTCTAGGCATAAAAATGCTTCCGGTGGCACATACCCATTTTTTCGAGTTACCTCGATATATTCTTCACTGACGTAGTAGGGGGCCATAACAAGGTTATTTAACCTGCATTCAAAAGTTTTTAGAATATGGTTTCTTATTAGATGAATGATGAAATTAACTATTCTACTTATTTGTGAAGCATTATATAGACTCTTGTTATAGACGTATGTGGGCGGAATAAAATAGTCTCGCATTTGTCAATATTTATTTTCATTTTCCAGTCATTGGCATATTTTTCTACTATTTGAAACAAGTCTTGTAACTTTCCATTAATTTTCCAAATTGTATCATCAGAGTGAAAAATTATAATATCATCGGCAAATGCAACAATGTTATTTTTGATTTGTTTCAGCAGATCTAACATATATAAATTGAAAAGAATTGGAGCGTTAACTGTTCCTTGTTGCAGGCCATTTACAATGGTGAATTTTCTCCTACTTATTTGGCTCTTATTGGATATAAGAAAATTTTTGTTACTAAGCATATTGTATATCAAAATAACCTGATGAAAAGGCATTCTATATTTTGTAAGTTTATATATTAATCCTGGAATCCATATATTGTCAAAAGCTTTTTCAAAATCTATAAGACAGGCGCCTGTACAGTGTACACAAGCATTTATTCCAATTCCAGTTAATATTTGACACTAGATAATGAGCCGCATGCACAGTGGAATGGTGAAATTTAAACCCGAACTGCCGATCATCAATTAAATTATTATTTTCGCAGAATTTAACTAAATTATTGTATATACACATTTCGAAAACCTTACTGATGTTTGGAAGCATACTTATTGGTCGAAGATTGTTAAGATTGCTAGTATCTTTATTTTTCTTTGGTAAAATTACCATTAATGCTGTTTTCCAAGCATGGGGAAAGTATGAGTTGTTTAACATGTTATTAAATAGTGTACAGTATTCGAATATTATTTCGTTTGGGACGTTCTTAAGTATAATTAACAATTTAGTTTTTTTTTTTAAAGAATATCTGCAAATAAATAGATTTTAATGTATATTAGTGTGAACCAAAAAAAAAAAAAATAAAAAAATAAAAAATATTATACCCCACTTTTTTTAGAAAGCTTATAGTGTGAAGTATTTTTGTGATTTTGTTTCAGATTTTTCGGAAGAGGTTTAAAGGTCGCTAAAATCGAATTTAGTTTTCTCGACTTTTTTTGAATTTAACTCATTATTTTTTCTTTTCTTTGTTACTAAGTCAATTTTTTTAAAGAAAACTTCACAAACTTTACTTCTCTGGGCAGATATTATAAGTTTCGGTTATTTTTTTGCTCATTTGGGTCCCCTTATTAAATTTTTTTTTGTAAATTTAGCATAAATTTTAAAAATATGCTTTGTAACTTTTAAAATTTATATTGAAGTTAAAAAAACTAATGATTCAGTTTCAAAGGTGGATAAATTCTTAATTGGATTTGCTCTTACCGTTCCAAAGTTATTCCCTTTTTAAGTTTAGTACGCATTTTGTGAAATTAAAAATATTGTAATGTGTTTGTTTAAATTCCGCCACAAAAAATGACTTGCAAAACATCTGACGTCAGATAGCTTGTCAGTTCAAAATAGAACATGCTCTAATTAAAAAATTGTTACTCTGCAAATTCGAGCTGACATCTTCAGAAGCAATTTTTTTTTTGTTTTTTTTTTGTTTTACGACATGCATGTGAATGTCAACATATGTTTGCATTTTGCAGTGGGCAATTTGCATACTGCTAAATATAAGTCGTCTTAAACCACCAAAAAAAAGAAAGTTTTTTTTTATAACGATTATTCAAAAACATTTAGCATCCAAAATTTTTTAACCCTTATATGAGTGACAGGGTACCCGGCTAACTTTTTAAGCTTTAATTGCATTTTTTTTTTTTTTTGTTTCAAGTTTCTTAAAGAAGAGGAACCTCTTGAGACCTCTTTTCATTGTGTTTTAAATATTTTTGGATAAATATAAGCTTAATTTCTTATTTTGAGAGGGTGCTGTGGCTCAATTTACTTTTTTCACCCTTAACGGAGTGATAGGACACCCGGCTGACTTAATGAAAATATTTAAAATAACATTTATTTCTTAGCATAAAAACCATTTAAATTCGAGTATAACAGAAGACATTGCTGCGCGAAACAAAGGTAACTTTTATGGATTCCATAATTATGTTAGGTGCTCTGAATTTAATTAATGTACGCCACCAAAGAGAAGCAGTCCCAAGAAAGTAGAAATTTTTGTTTATCTGATATTAATTCTCCATTGTCACTGGCACATTTGTTTAACATCTCATTTATATCCGTTGAATTTAAACGTGCTTTTTTAGAACAAAAAGAAATTGCAACTAAATTAGTTTACCTTCTTCTCGCGCTCACCGAACATATTCATGTATGAAAGTAGCAAGTAAACGAATTTGTCGATCAAGCACAAAGCCAAAGGAAAATTCCCAGATTAGTGTTTATGTTAGACAATGTTAAAACTTATATTTTACTTTTCGTTACATGAATCTATGATATATATAGTAATATAATATAAAAATTTCGTATATTTTGCTTGTGGTACCCGGGTACCCTGTCACTTTGCTAAAGGAACTGTTTTTGTCACTCACATAAGTGTTAAATATTCCTAAAGATCGATTTGGACAATCTTAGATCCCTTGTACACTCTTGCATGAAGTGGAGAAGGTTTGTAAATTGCATTCCATTATACTCGAGCGTTTCCTGGTTTTCTTACAACGAGTACTGCGTTGTTACGAGAACACTCAGGTCTTACTTGTACCAATATGAAGCTTCAACAAACAACAATTCAAAACGGAAAAAACAAACAAACAGCCAATTGTAGGGGAATGTAAGAAATGATAAACTCACTGTTTGTTGTTGTTGTTTCGTTGAAGCTTTGATATTGTTACAAGTAAGACCTGAGTGTTTAAACTTCTTATTCGCTTTACAGTCTTATCCCTAGGGGAAAGGGAACTAACACTAAACTTGTCACGTGGCAAGTCACTTTAACATAGCGATATCCTACGAGGGGTTAGTTGGCACCTTTTTGACACTTTGTCACAGGTCACTGAAATAACCTTAATGGACACATCCAATTTCGGTTAAAATAATGCCTGTCGAAGATATTGTCCCAAATGAGCCATGTCAATATGATAGATCCCCTTCATATAAAGTAGTAGATCTAGAGAGAATCAGCCACTACCCGCACAAAATCCAGTCACATGAATAGTTTTGTGCCAATTACCTTTCCTCTGGACTAACTACACTCCAAACACATTATCACCAGTTAAGTGATATGTCTTGTTTTCACTTATCACAATTCGTTCCTTTTAATTATAAAATTTTTTTCACTGGTCACGGGACAAGTGCTTTAGAGCAATTGACACAAATTTCCCGCAGGGATTTGTATAATATTTTTAGCTTTTCTAAAATCTTTGGAAATCTTTTGACGAGCTGGCCTAAGCAACCAGTGAAATGCGCATAGGGACTAGCTTTCCCTCAACAACAAATTTCAGTGTTTTTATCAAAAATAAATATTGGAAATTTAGAACGTTATAGAGAAATTTTATTAATAATAAACGTTGTATTCCCAAAATTAACTTTCGATAGTTATTTTTATTGTTATTTGTTTAAAAAACTAAAAACGTTTTTTTTTTATCTGAAAAAACTCTTATTTTGGAAAATTGAAAAATAATTTTAGGAATTTTTAGTTTCTGTTTAGTTTCTACAGAAACCAAAGCTGCATCAGAAAATCAAAAACGGTATGAATTTAAAAATGTGTACATTTCCACTTTCGTACAAATTCTGTGATATACTTACATACCTGCATATCGTTGCGGTTAAAATAAAAATTTTTATATAAATTGGCTCTTATTCGACCTTTAAAATTTTTTAATTAATCCTTTTTTTTAAGCTTGAGGTCTTTTTCTTTTTTTTTTTTAAATTGTTAATTTTTGTCAAATATTCAAAAAAAAATCCCTGAAGAAGGCACACAACGGAGTGCCGAAATATTGGATTCAATAAAATTTAATATTTTTTATAAAAAAAAAAGGAAAAAGACCTCAAGCTTAAAAAAAAGGATTAATTAAAAATTTTTATATTAATTATACTATTTTCCACTTTTTTTAATTCTCTTCGAACATATCGAACCATATTTTTTCTTTGTGTGTGTGTGTGTGGGTGTGTGTGTGTGTGTGTGAATGTTATCTGTGAAACTTGTTCCAGCTTGTTCTTTCGTAGTGAAATCAAAATCAAACGAAGAATGTGTAAATATTAAACTAAGATTAAAAAAATCAAAACAAGGTAAAATATTTACCAGTTTAAGCAGATTAAGGGCTTCAAAAAAACTCCTTTTAACATATTTTGTTAAAATAAAAAGCCTTGGATTCTGACATACATGATTTTTCCTTAAACTTTGCTATACCAATCCTAACGCAAACGTTATCTGCTGTATTTAACATCAAGTATATATCTCATCAGCGGTGTATTGCTCAGACACTTATGACGATGGGGTTTTTAAGTTAAACGAACATAAATTATTATAAACATATATGTGTATAAATAAATTTGGTTATACCATTAACAATTTATATTCACATAGTTGCACAAATCGAGCTAAAAACAGCAGCTTTATGAAAAAATGTGTTCTTCCTTTTCCCTGTTCATATCACACCCAGAAACAGATTTATGCATAAATAGTTCACTACATGCCAAACAGACAGACATACAGACATGTTCTACTATTTTATATCATCAGACATGTAGTAGTTTTCAATTTATTTTAGGAGTTTTTGTTAGTTATGTGGCTTTTAGCCTTTGTTGGTTTTTGTTATTAACTCATATTTGGGTTACTGCTTTTGCACTTAAAATTGTTATGTAAACCTTGAAATCAAATGTCCAATTTTAGATATACGAGACAGACAAGGAGAAATGCTAATTAAATTGAGTATTAGGAATTAAGAGTTGAGTTGTCGTTGTGATGTTTCATAGCAACCTTTTGTCTTTGCAGCCGCAGTGAAAATAATTGGTTTTATATGTGTACTTTTAAAAGTTAAGTAAACAGGCACAATCGGCTGGATAAGCTAATAAAGTTTTTAGAAGTCCTTGATACATAAACAGAAATGTATTGCTTTTGTTTATTATCTAGAAAACCATCAGATATTTTATTTTGTCTGAGTTGTGTTTTAATAGAAGCACAAGATGGAAGTCAGGGGTTAAAAATTTAAATTTTTTTCACAAGCTCTAACAATTATTTTTAAACCCACACTACAATAGTGGAGGGGGTATTATGCATTTGTGCTGATGTGTGTAACACTTAAAAAATATTGGTCCTCGACCCACCTTAAAGCATATAGATCGACTCAGAATCACTTTCTGTGTTTATCTAACGATGTCCGTCCGTCTGGCTGGCTGTCCATGTAACCTTATGCGCTAAGTACGCAATTTTGGAGATACTTTGATGAAACTAGGCACACATGTTCTAATTGACAGAAGCACCAAGTCTATTGCAAATGGGGCGAATAGGTCCATAATTTCATTTAGCCCCCATAAAAGCTGCTTTTCGCAATAATAATAATAACATTTAAAACATAGATAGATCCCTATTTATATAGCCACATTACCTACACGCAAAGAAAAAACATGGTTGATACATTCACAATCGCAAACTATCATTAATGTTTCTGGTTATGATTGTGTCAAACACGTTTTAACCAACAATATATGTTCAGACATAATGTTTTTAGCTAATTATTGGCTCAACCATATTATTATGTTCAGAAGATAAACGCACACGATCTTTCTAACCATGTTTCTATATTTCCCGACACCATGCAAAATGTCTTTTTCAACATGTTATATAGTTCTCACAATAAAAACGATAAAAAATTTAATGTAAAAAAGGTATGTTTTATTACAAATATACGGCACATATTAATAAAATAAAATATAGTACATGTTAAAAAAAAAAATTAAATACACTCATTTATATACATGTGTGAGTGTGTTTTAATTTATAAATTTTATATTATGTTTTGTGGTACAAATACATACATATATCCCAAAAAAAAATCTATGTAGCCTTACTTTGGCTGCAATAGCACTTTTCAGTATTTTTATCCGTGCACTTAAGACTTGTAAAAATAAAGTCAAACACAGACTTACCTTTTATTTCAAATCTACTATATTATATTATACTGTTGAACAGCTATTGAAAAAAATTCGGGGCTAATGACAAAACTTTATGTCAACATTCAATATGTGTGCTGTTCGACCTTTTGTTGTAATTTTAATGTGAAAAATTTTTAAATGTAAAACCGTGTGTGACGTGTTTTTTATTATTGTTACTCTTTACCCTGAAGATGAGATCCAGTGGATTTCGAAATATTGGAAACATTTTTTAAATAAATAAAAAAATTAAAAAAACTGACCTTGAGCTTAACTAATTTTTCACACTTTATGTCAACATTTATATACCGGCTTCAATGTTGTATGTTTATTTTTTTTTTTTTTTTTTTTTTGGCTGCAAGAAAGGCAAAGTAATTGCATATTTATATATTTTTATAATTATATATAAATTACTTACCTGTTACAATAAACGTATAATAACTTATTTCGTTAGTTTGCGGAGAACATTTTTGTTTTGATGAGTTTGTAATCATTAATGATTAACTGACGCTCGCGGACGGAGAAAATTTCATATTCCTTATAAGCACACGCTGTCTGTTTTGACAATAAATGTTTGCTTATTAAGAGAATGTGTTTAAAAGCAAACAAAAATTATGGTATCAAAGTTTAATTAAACATACCTTTTGTATGCAAGTAATATTATGATTTTAATTGTCTAGTTGAACATATCGCACTTAATCAACAAGAGGGTATTATCTCAAAATTTTTATTTTTCCAATTTTTGAAAAAAATCTACACGCTATATTCCTATCTGCCCGCTGTAAAAATATCTTGCTATTTTGCCTACTTTTTGGTAATGAAACAGTTGGTTTTAAAATTCATTTCCATATGCCTTCAATGTGAAATTAAAAATTGTTTTGCTTCTACTGAAAATGTTTAAATTTTTAGTTAATACCCTCTTGTTGATTAAGTGCGATATATATATTATAGTAGCAAACATATCAAATAATTTAATATGCTTAGCTAGATCAGAGTAAATTTTTAGGCGTAAAAGACCGTATAATAATTTTATAGCGAAATTAAAAATGTTAAGGACTAAAAACAATTTTTCAAGTTATATTAGGACTAAAATTAATTTATTAGGGTAAACATATTAGGCAAATGTGAATAAAAAGGGTCGTAGTGACCATTCCTTAATCGTGTGTTTTCTCTGCGTGTATGCATTTTTTAAAGCAAGGGCCAAGAGGGGAAATAAGAGACAATTTCTACTTTTCCGAAATTTGTTTTTTAATATTGTGCTGTAGAATACCATATGGTCGGGCTTGACCGACTATACTTTCTTACTTGTTTTCTAATAAAATCAAATCAATCATATATGTATATTTATAGTTAAAAATAATTAAATACGGTACGCAGACGAAAAAAATATGATCGTACTATACCCAGGGAAAAATATGTTTAAATATGGCCACCTCCAACAAAACTGTTTTTAAAGAAAGTTTTAAACATATTTTGTTTAATTATTATTGTCACCTAGAACCATTTTATGGTTAAATTATATGGTTGCCTCCTAACATGTTATGGTTAATAATAACTAAACTATGTTTAACACTTATAATATCATAGTTACTTTTCAACCGTAGCATGTTCCTGTAGGAAAATAGGAAAATACTTTTGTTTATTAAAAAACAAATAATTGTAATATTTAACCATAATATGTTCAGAGGCAACCACAATATGGTTGCGGTTTCTTCTTGGAGGACTAATTTAACACTAATATGGTTGTCGGTGACAATAATATGCTTAAATTAAACATATTAATATGTTTAATATTTTCTTGAAAAATAGTTTTATTGGAGGTGACCATATTTAAACATGTTTTTTCTCTGCGTGTAACTTTATCACCCTAGAAGCGAATAACAGAAACTGCTGTTAAATAATTTGCCGCCAGCATCAGCATAAAATTTATTAACTATTAAAGACGTATTCCATTTTATGTTTTACGTAGAGTATCCACTCAATTAATCGTTTTTCGGTTAATCGAAGAAATTTTTCGCCATTATTTGATCGAATAATTGAAACAATAAGCGAATAATCGAATAATCGAACTCAACAATTTTAAAAAATTTAAATCGGGATTCTTTCTATAAATTATTTAATTTTTTTTTATCAATTTAATAATATAATTTAACCACATTATTAATAAAACTTTGCAACAATCATAAAATAATGTCCTTGTGGTGGCCATCTAAAGGGCTGAATTTTATTATTATCAAAGCGATATTTATACGAATCAATATGGGGTCTCTACCTTGGTTTTTCCCCCAGGGAGGGCTTGGAGATCATCTAAAGGATATTTCCCTTTTGGTGTCATAACTCCCTGTAAAATCAGGACTGCGTCATTGCGTATCATAGAGAAGCCGTCGAGAGCTATCGGAAGATTATCCTTTTCCGTTTTATGGTCGTACTTCCATGGAGTTCTTTTAGAATTTAGTTTTCTTTTAGAATTAAGTTTTTTGTTGTGTCGATATTCTCTCTTCGGAAATTGAAAATCTACGTACGTGTAAGCTGTATGCATACCTTGGATATGACAAACATCCGAAGTGACAGGGCTCTTGAAGTTTTCGGATTTCTTGAGTCTGGAGTGCTAACCAGAGCACCTCAAAGTTATCTGACTATAGTTTGAGGCTCCCGTTAGTATGATTTTCCAACAAATGCTTTCTAAATCCCGAGGGCTCGGATGATTTGTTTGCCCTTTTTTTAAAGATTTCTTTCGGGGATCACGTAGTGGATGTGGTTAAACTTAAATCGCGGTTTAAGGAGTGTCGTTATTCATAGGAATACAAGCCACTTGTTATTGGCACCCATGCGATGCTTAACTCATCCATAGGTTCCTACAGAAACTGCTTTTGAATAGTCTTGGCAGTGGTGTTTAGATAGCTGCATACACGAGGACACTCGGTAAATGCATATACAAAGCATGTGAGATAAGGCCATATGAACGGTGCTCACGAAAATGAAAATCACAACTCTACCTTGGTTTACCGAATGATTGTGTCAAATAGAAATATACTTATTATCTGCACAGAAAAAAGTGTTTTATCAATTAAAACAAATGGTTTAAAAAGTATTTAAATTTAATTAATGTGATTATTGAATCAATTATTTTTTTAGTTGAAAGAAAATTAAAAATTTAATATTGATTTAATTAACATTTTAGTTGTTTTGAAATAAATTTTTAATTAAAATATTAATTAAATATCAAAAAATATTAATTGATTTTTTTTCGTTTAAAATAAAATAATTTAAATTTGTAGAATTGTCAATATTTAATAAAATAAATTAACACATTGTTTGAAATGGCAATGTTTTTTGATCACTTTTTTTATTAAAATTAAAAATATCATTTATTGAAAATATTTTTCAATATTTTTAAATTTTTAGTAATCAATATAATCATTTTGGTAATAAATGCAAAATCAACAACTTGTTTGCTTCATATTATGAATTTAGAACAAATTTGGTGATTGGAGAAATTAAATAATTTTATCTGTGTGACTTATACTATATCCGCTTTGCTACAGTTCATTTCCAAAATATTAATTGCCCATCTCTCCCGTTTCATAAAATGTACTGAATATTATGAACTCTTAAATTTATATATTACCAAAGTGTAAAAGTCATGTCTTAACCATCAATCAATGAAAAAAATTCCACTTCTATCTGTTACGAGCCAAGAATGCATTATCAAATTTATCGCAAACATAACACAGATTGATTTGTCGAAACAAATAAACAAAAAATAAATATTTTTTTTTTTGCATGGAGTCTGCAATAGTTAACACCAGTAACATCATTAGAATCCATGAAACTGACAACCAGTAATTTTCACTCAGCAACAGGGTTGCCGTTTAAACAAAAATTTATCCGACCAAAATTGTCTGCAAAACCTACCATTATCCTTTGAAACCGATCAAATTTTTCAAATATTTAAAATCAAATATATCGTCATATAAATTAAAAAGGGCCTATCATCATTTTTAAGCGATAAGAAACTTTTATATTATATATTACGATATGTATATAGTTATGATTCTGAATGAAACAACTAGATCACTTCATTGTTAATTCTGAACTGAAACTTTATTTTTCACCAAAAACTTATAAAACTATTTTTTTACATTGTCTTCTTATAAATCTAATTGTGTTTTTATAAATCTAACAAATATGGAATTTGCTTACTGAGCAGATTCCCACGTTTGTTACTAAAGAAGAAATAAGCATACACAAGTGTTCGTATCTCATATGTCTGCTATTCAACAGAGACATATGAGATGTAAAAACAAAAACAGAGCTGGAAAAGAGTGAAGTCATTTGACTATATGACTCCTCCACCCTGAGTTTCAGCAGTCCCTGCTGAAGTCGTAATAAAAAAAATAAAAAATATATTTTTCTGATTTTATATGTGCTTATTTCTCTTTTGTTGTAAAAAAAAACATTTTCTTTGCTATTCTTATAATATTCAGAAGCACAATTTACTTAGTGTTCCATATTACTCCTCCACCCTCAGATTTAACCATGTCTGTTAAATGAGAGGTTGTGGGGTAAGCTTCTAATTTAAAATTTACAATGTTTTTATCTCTATTGTTACAATATTTTTTGTAAATTATATATATTATAATTACAATGGTTATTATTAGTATTAAGGTTATGTTTATACCATAAGATACATTTTTGTGGTATACCAATTCCTCGATTTGCTTAATATTTTCAAATTGGTTGATTTTAATAGCCTCAAAATTAATTTTTTCTCTAAAAGTTACATTTGTCACATCATTGTCTGGGTAAATAAATTTTTCGTGAATAATGATTTTTTTGTTTGTGAAATTCTTACTTAATATTTTTAATTCGCAATTATAGAAGTTAATTAAATAATTTTTGTCCATTACAATGTCTCTGTTATCGCAGTTTTGCGTTAATTTAACATTGTTCGCATTCTTAACTAAAATTAGATCGTCATCAATGACTTCGATATTTGTTATATTGTTAAACTTCAATTCACAGTTTTTCAATATGACACAGTTTTCGCTACTTTTTAGGTCGGTAAAAGTTAGATTTTCTTCGTATGTGTAAGTTATGTTATTTATTGTGACTACACGTTCGTTATTCTCGTCGATTTCCAGATACTTATCATTTGGTAATGGGATTATTAGTTTCAAATCTGTTGTAATAAAGTCCGTTGGGATTTTTAGTGCTATAATTAATGAATTGTTCATATAAGTCATAACTCCCATTTTAATCATTTTTAGTTTAAAATAATCGATTTTAAATTCTTCTATTTCCTCAGGTGTAAGTACACCTGGGTGTATCATACTGTTTCTAGCTGACGCTATATTTTCTTGAATTTGTGTAATTTTCCCTTCCAAACTTTTCAATTTGAGCATTTGGTCCGTGTACAAAAGTCTCCTAACTATTTCATTATTTCTTTTCTTAATTTCATCGAAAGTTTTATCTATTTTAGCTCTGTCGTTTTCTACTGCTCTTCGTATTGTTTCAATGGATTCTTTAAAATGTGTGTTAATGGTGATCTGTTTATTCAAGGTTTGAATGGCATTGTGGCTATTAATGTCTACGTTTCTTAAATGTTCTAAAATTTCCTCTCTGTCGTCATTGTCCATTACTCCGAAGAGCCATTTGTGAATACTACCTATTCCGTTAATTAAACCTCTCTTTTTCCTATTTAAGTTAGAGGGAATCAGAGTTCTAACTTTTGCTTTTACAACTTTAACTTCTACCCTTAATAATTCTTTGTTATCTACATCTATTTCTTCAATATTCCTTTCTATTTGGTCAATTATATCCAAAATTTCCATGGGGTGTATTATATGTAATATTGTATTTGTCAGGTTGGTTATTCTTACTTTCATTAACTGCACCATAGTGTACCCTGAGTTCTCCTCAATCCTGTTGACTTGAAGAAGGGCCTGTACCGCCACCAACAATGGAATTAACAATGTGATTTTCATTTTCGTTATCCTGAAAGACATATTTTCGTTTAACTTGAGTTTTATAGGCTTTTTTAAACTTATTATCATTGGAGACTAAATAATTATCTTCTACTCTATAGTTTCCTACTTTCCTATATTTAGGTTGAGCTTTACTAGCTCTATTATTCATTATAAACCTATTCTCAAATTCTCTGTCAGCCACGTTCCCTTCTTTAGTGTTTATAGCATTTATTCTGGTTGTCTTTTGCTTATGTTGTTCTTCTGAAAATTGTCTTAAGTCCTCGTGTGATATTGAATTGTTAATGAAATCGATCGGTTTCATTTTTGTTGTCGAATGAATTGTATTATTGTAAGCAATTATTGCCTTAGACACTTTCTCGTCCAAGCTATCTTCGTTATGTTCATCCGAGTTAAATAGTCGAATGTGCTCATTCAACGTCAGATGAAGTCTTTCGGCATCTGAATTTCCTGTTTTCCTATAGGTTGTAGTGAAATGAATATTGATTCCGTAATCTCGAAGGAATTGTCTAACTGCTACTGTATCCAGTTCATTGTCCGTAACCAGTGTTTCTGGTTTACCAAGATATTGAATTCGAGTTTTGATTGCGTCGACAATTGATACCCATGTTCTATCTTTCAGTGGGTGCGCAGTAGCGTATTTCGTCAATTTGTCAATGCTGGTTAAAAACATAACATTCCTCTGTGGGTACCAGATGTCAAAATGAACTATTTCATTGTGTTTGACGGGGGTTTTTGTTATATTTAATGAATGTTTAATAGGGTTTCTATCATATTTAGCCCTATTACATATTTCACAATTGTTAATGAATTTCTGAATGGTTTTTTGTAAATTTGGATAGTAGTGTTTCTTTTTTATTTCTGAAAAAATTTTGTTAATTCCCCTGTGGTTGTTCCGTAGGTGTTCAGATTCTATTATCTGAAGGATTTTACCCTTATCGGTAATGTCTTCTAAAAATATATTAGATTTTAAAACTTTCAAATTTTCATTCCTCACAAAGTATCTTATGTAAAGGTCTTGAAATTTTAAAAATAAATCATTGTCAGAACAAAATACTACCAAAAGCCCTTTTTGTGGTAACTTCTCTCTCATTAGTTCCAATAAGTCGCTATTTGGCGTCACATTCATTGTTTCTCTGATTTTTCTTTGAAACACGATTTTCTTACTGCAGGATTGTCTCTCTGCATTTTTCAGGATTAGTTGGTTTTTAAATATGTTAATGGGGCTCTCAGTTATTTGGATGAAGTCGGTACTGTCAGTTTCCGCACTGTGTACAGTATCTATATCATCCTCAAACAATTCGTTTAAATTAATGGCTACCTCGTCTTCTGGATTTGCGATAATTCGGCTAAGTCCATCGGCCACGACATTTTCTTTGCCTTTTATATAGTTTACGTTAAAGTCAAATTCATTTAGCTGAATTTTCCAGCGTTGAAGCTTTGCGTTCGGCTCTTTCAGATTGCTCAGCCATACAAGGGGCTTATGGTCTGTTTTAACTGTAAAATGTCTGCCGAATATGTAAGGTCGAAAATACTTCGTCGCCCATACTATAGCCAAGAGTTCTTTCTCTATAGTACTATAGTTCTTTTCATGACCGTTGAGGGATCGGCTGGCATAACAGATAATCTTATCATTCTGCATCAGCGCCGCCCCTAAGGCAAAATCACTAGCATCAGTGACAACAGTAAACTTTTTTTCAAAGTCAGGATGTACCAAAATAGGATCCGACTTAATGAGTATTTTTAATTTTTCAAATGCATCTCTGTAATTTTTATCCTTAAGGTTAATCTTGGCGCCTTTCTTCAAATACTTTACTAAGGGATGTGCTACCTTTGAGTAGTCTTTTATAAATCTCCTATAATAGCCTGTAATTCCTAAAAAAGATTTGATTTCTTTCTGATTCTTTGGAAGGGGAATCTTATCTATAGCTTCTACTTTCTTTGGATTTGGTTTTATACCATTACAAGTGACTAAGTGTCCTAAAAATTCTGTTTCTTGTTTTAGAAAGCTGCATTTGTTCCGTTGGATTTTCAGATTTGCCTTCTGCAAACAGCTTAATATTTTAGTTAGAGACTCCATGTGTTCCTCTATACTTGTAGAGAATATTAGAATATCATCTAAATACACCAGACATATTTTACCAATGTGTTCCCTCAAAACCTCGTTCATTAGTCTCTGAAACGTAGAGGGTGCATTTTTCAACCCGAAGGGCATACGCAAAAATTCGTAATGCCCGCTTGCAGTTGAAAAAGCCGTTTTATGGATGTCTTTTTCATCCATTTCTATCTGGTGGAAACCTTGGGATAGATCGAGGGTTGTAAAGTATTGACATCTTCCCAATTTGTCAAATATATCATCTATATTTGGAATTGGGAATCTATCTTCGATAGTTATGCTATTTAATTTCCTATAATCGATCACAAGGCGCCATTTCTGAATATTTGACGCATCCATTTTCTTTGGAACTATCCAAATGGGACTGTTATAAGGACTAGAGGATTCCCTTATAATTCCTTGTAGCAACATTTCCTCAATTTGCCTATTTATTTCATTCTTATGTATTTCCGGATACCTGTATAGTTTCGAGTACACCGGGATTTCATGCTGTGTATTAATCCTATGTTTTATCTTATTTGTAAAGGATAGATTCTCGTCTTCTCGATGAAAAATTTTACTGTGCTTCCTTAGTATCGACAACAATTTATTTCTATCAGTTTCATTTAAATGTGCGGTTTTCAAGTCCGAGATAGAAGTTGTATCCCTATTTTCTATGTCATTACAATTAAGTTCTACAACGTTTTCCCTGTAACATCTATTCTTATAATCTTCTTCTTCTTTATTAACCCAAATTGTCCGGGAATGTTTTTTGTTTTGAATTTAAATAAAAGTTATATAATTTATGAATATAGGACCCAAGAAAATTTACCTAGTACCTAGAATTTTTATGCGACCTATGGGTCGGGCATAATAGGCCGTTACCATATGGTCACATCCGGCCCTACACAGAATTTTTTTTTGTTCACAGAAAATTTTTAGATTTTATAAGAAATCATGTTTTTATTGTAATATATACACATATATTAGAAAACTAAACATTTGTACATGCCATTACTTAACAAAAATAAAATAATAAAGTTCCTTAAATGTTAATTTTAATGCCAAAATGCTTAAAAACTATGTTTTTACACGATTCTTTGTGTGGTATTCAGCAAAACATTTGACGCATAGACCAACATCACATTTATTGCACGCAGTTCGACCGCTCGTTTTGCATAGTTCACCAGCGCAACGTCTTCTTTTAATAGTAGGTACAACAAGATGATCTTTCCCGTCAAATCGTAATGTACTACGTACAGAGCTTTCATGTTCTCGTTTGGGAATTGGAGTGCAACCACTTCTTTTGGGCTTTTCGCCGTAATGTTGACAATAGTAAATAGCGATTTGACGTCTAAACTCCAATTGATTTATGTTGCTATGTTCTATTCTATGAAGCTGCCAAGCATTTTGAACACATACATCGACCAGCCAAGTAAAAATACTGCTCCACTATTTCTTCCCCTTATATCCAATGCGATAAAGGCTTACATTCTGATCCAAACGATCAACACCTGCCATATACCGGTTGTATTGAGTTACAACATGCGGCCGTTTCACTTGTATTTTTTTCTTTTCCTCTTTTGAATATCTCAAGGCGTTGGATATTGGATGGACGCCATGAGCGGTAGAGGCAATGGAGACAACTGAGTTGTCCTTCCATTTTGTCACATGTATTCCAAATTCATTGGCAGAAAAAGAGGCGCAAAATCCTCTTTTTTCTTTTTTATTAATAATTTTCTTACAAGTCAAGGGACAAGTTTTTGGTATACGGTTTTCCCGGATAGTTCCAGTGGCTGTATATCCGGGGCTGTATATCCGGGTTATTGCAGGAGAGGAAAACTGGTGAATAAATTATCGAAATAAAAAGCAAATGGTAAATTTTGTGTTTCTCCAGGAAAATCATCAATCATATTGATCAAGGGACTAGCACATTTTCCAAAACATTGCACATATTTGCTATTTACTCGTGGATTTTTTCCTTGATAAATTTCAAAATTGATAAGATATCCACTTGGCGTACATAAGGACCACACCTTATATCCAAATCTTAAAGGCTTTCCTTTTATATATTGCTTACATCCATGCTTTCCAAAGTACGAAATCATACTCTCGTCGTATGAAAGGTTTTGCTCTGCATGGAAGTTTTTTATCATATTGTACTTCAAATGGTCTGTTACTGGTCTGAGCTTCCACATTTTGTCTCCATCAGCATTTTGTGCTCCGGCGTCTACAAAATGAAGAGAACTGCATATCTCTATAAAGCGGTCGCGACGCATGCTGTTGAATACAAGATCAACTTTCAAATCACTATCAGCAGACCACATATCTCGATATCTTGTTGGACCACTATATCCAGTGACTAAAAGAATTCCTATATAAACCTTTAACTCTTCTTTCGATATCATTGGGTTTTTGTTGCCTCGCAAGACAGCATATTCATAATAACAAAAAAAAAAAATCTATGTAGTGCCTGATGCACCCATATGGTAACGCAAATATATAATGCTCGAAAAATACAAGTGATATATATTATTTAATATTTTGATTTACAACAAAATTAAATATCACTATTATGTTATAAACTTCTAAAAAAATATTTCTCCTAAGAACAATAAAAGTAAAAAAAAATTATAACTTACTTTTTCATGTAATTCATTTTTCACTATTTTTCAAATTTTTTTTTTCAATTTTATTTAAACGACCTCTCGCTTAGAAACACAAAACACAAATGATCTGCAAAGCTGTTAAAATGTTAACAGGCGTTTATATCATGTAATACCAGTGATTTTCTGTTAAAATTTTTAACATAAACATTGCTATGTAGCTGAAATTGTAACGTATTTTTGCGTTACCATATGGGTGCGTCCGGACAATTTGGGTTAAGATACAAAGGGATACAGGCATCTCTTGTTTCTAGTTGTCTATTTTTGTAATTCACAATACAATCAAGATCTGCTAAGATATTATTTCCTATTAACCCATCAAATCTGTCATTAAAATTAAACTCTAAAAATTCGCATAAATAGTTAGAATTGAATTCATTAAATATGGGGAATTTGCAAAGTTTCTTTACTCTGAATTCATTTCCCATTGCTCTTAAAACTACGTCCACTTCATGCTTCCATTTTGGATCACAAATGTTTTCATTGATGATGCTGAATTCCGCTCCAGTATCAATGATGAATCGTAATGTCTTAATTGGGTTTTCAATGGTTATATAGGGAAGTCGTTTCGGCCTTCCCCACGAAAATTTACATTCGAGTTTCCAATGTCCATCGGTTCATGAACGTTACCACGCGAATAACGGGAGTTTCTTGTTTGATTTGACTGTCTTCCTACGTCGGGTTGTTGTACGTTTCCATCAAATCTGTTATTGTCTCGGTAGTTTCCCCTATTTGTACTATCGTTGTTAGTATTACTGTAAGCATTGTTATTATTATTAGCATAGTTGCGATTGTCACTGTTAGTACCACTGTAAGCATTGTTATTAGCATTGTTGCGATTGTCATTATAATTTCGATTTCTAATATTATCGAAACTTCTATTTCCCGAATGCGTATTTCGTACATCGTTGCTAAAATTCGATCTATAAGAGGGCCTTGTATTGTCGGTTTTTGGTCTGCTTCCAAGAGCGGTATAATTTTGGTGTCTAGCCTCGAGAATTATCTTAAAAGCCGCCTCTAAAGTTTGTGGGTTTCTTGCAAATATTATAGTTTTCGTCGGTTCAGGTAGGTTATCTTTAAATACTTCCAGTGAGATTCTATTGATTTCGTCCGCCGAAAATCCTTCTTCACTATTAGTTAACCTTCTATTATGCAGTCTATTTCTAATGTTATTTATACTATAATGGTATTTTTCAATTGTCGAATCTAACCTCCAAGTTTTCAACTTGTCCATTAATTCCCTAGTTGTTTCTTTTTCCCCAAAGTTAGTCACTAGAATTTCTTTTAATAATTCCCAAGTTCCTACCACTCCATACCTATGTATTGCCTCTCTTGTCTTTCCTACACATTTGTTTTTTATATACCCGAATAATATGTTTCTATTGTTTTCTTCGAACGTTGCAATAGATGGGAGTAGAGCTACAACCTGCGCTAAAAAATCTGGCAGTTGGCTTTGTTCCCTTCCATCAAATGTTGGAATCTCTCTGATACAACTAAGCATCAGATTAAATTGTTGGGTCAAGGCACTTTCCATTTCGAAAATTTTTTAAAATACGTTCTGTGTGAAAGGAAAATTGTATACTGCTTTTTTTTTCTCTTTTTCTTTTTTTATTTATTTAATTGTTGTTCTAACTAACGTTTTGACAATTTAAAATCTAAGACTAACCAAGCCTTGTAAACACTTCAATACTTCATATAATCTTAAGCGTATAATAAATTTTGTTCTTTTAATTAATAAATTACTTTTAATTACTTAATGTATAAACTTAAATTTATTTTATTTACTTTGTTGATCCTTCTTCTTGCCAGTAGTTGTTGATATTTTGTTGCTGATATTTTGTTGTTGTTTCTATTGGCTTCCTTCACTTATGTTCCCTTTAGTGTAAAATTTTATTTGTTTTTTTTTTATAGTTAGAGTCAATTGAGTACTGTGTTTATTTCGTTATTTAGTTATTAGCTGTGTTTTTTCCTTATTGGTTATTGTTGAGTTCTTTACTTGGTGTTCTTTTTATTGAATAATTCATATATTACGTTCGGTGTTCGAGCTTTTAATAGTTAATTTACATATTTAAGTTTTGTTTAATTTTAGTTTGTTTCTTTTTTTACACACCAAAAAGTTTTCTTTGATAATTTTTTTTTCGTTTTACCGAAAGATTCAAGCTATTTTGATTATAACCAATTATAAATTATTCGCTTTTAATGCGAAGGTGAAGAAAAAACACTATATTATTCGAAACTATATTTTGTTTCGCCGTTTGTTTATTTTTACACACCAAAAAGTTTTCTTTATTTCTTTCTTTTGATAATTTTTCTGTTTGAATGAAAATTTCAAGCTATTTTGATTTAACCAATTATAAATAATTCAGTTTTAATACGAAGGTGAAGAAAAAACACTATATTATTCGACACTAAATTTTGTTTCGGCGATTGTTTATTTTTACACACCAAAAAGTTTTCTTCATTTTATTCTTTTGATAATTTTACTCCTTTAAATAAAAGATTCAAGCTATTTTGCTTTTAACCAATTATAAATTATTCAGTTTTAATACGAAGGAGAAGAAAAAAACTGTATTATTCGGCACTAAATTTTGTTTCGCCGTTTGTTTATTTTTTACACACCAAAAAGTTTTCTTTATTTTATTCTTTTGATAATTTTACTCCTTTAAATAAAAGATTCAAGCTATTTTGCTTTTAACCAATTATAAATTATTCACTTTTAATACGAAGGAGAACAAAAAAAGGAATCTTATTCGACACAATTTTTCGTTTCGCCGTTTTAATCCTCGTCGCCAGTTATGATTCTGAATGAAACAACTAGATCACTTCATTGTTAATTCTGAACTGAAACTTTATTTTTCACCAAAAACTTATAAAACTATTTTTTTACATTGTCTTCTTATAAATCTAATTGTGTTTTTATAAATCTAACAAATATGGAATTTGCTTACTGAGCAGATTCCCACGTTTGTTACTAAAGAAGAAATAAGCATACACAAGTGTTCGTATCTCATATGTCTGCTATTCAACAGAGACATATGAGATGTAAAAACAAAAACAGAGCTGGAAAAGAGTGAAGTCATTTGACTATATGACTATATACATACATGCATGTGTTTTTGCTATAAAGTATAATCTTTATTGAATAAAGCTATTATCAATTTTGTAATATGCAATTAATAATTAAAACAAAAAGCAACAAAAATATTATATAAAAATTCATTTAATAACGCTTATAAACTAGATTTATTCAGTGAACATGTGCAAAATACATAAAAAAACCCCATAGTAAAAAATTAATCACAATTTGTTAACTAAAGTTTGTACCATTTTTCAAAAATAGACAAAGGCTGAACTCCAAAACATCCTAATAATTTGCAGACAACGTAAAAAATATACCGTCATATGATGGGTCAAATGACTGTCACTGTTCTTGTAGGGAACATCCCACTGTTCTATAATTCTAAAAATATCTCCCTGCAAAGAAGTCTACCTGTAAAAGAAACACCAAATATCTTAAAGGGTGACACAGAAAAGTATTTATGGAATTTTTTTATTTTTGTTATTCTTTTAGGACTTTGCAAAAAAACTTTTAAAATTACCACAAAGAACCACAATATTTTTGTCATTGCTGAGTAAGATTTAAGCTAACTTACATTAGCAGTCATGATGTTAGCCCCGTTATGTTCGATCAATGTTTTTTAAGGAATATGGTTTGTTGAAAAAAAGTTTTTTATAAAAAGAAAAATTTTAACTGACATCTGACCTGGTGTACTCAAATATGGTGACAAACCTATCCTTTATAAAACTAACACCGTCAAAGTAACTTGCTACTAACGTAATACATTTCACTTCATTGCCAAATCCATAGTTTCATTAACAATCAAAAAAAATTGTGTTTTTAAAAAGATATAAGATTGGCATTTGTCTTCTTTGCGTCCGGCGTTCTCAATTTGTTAAAATAAATATATTACATTTTCTTAAACCGACTAAAATAAGGTTTTGCCTACCATCCGACCAAACGAAAAATAACCGATCAATTTGGTCGGAAAATACCAAGTTCGGCAACCCTGCTCAGCAATAACAAATGTGAGCTGAACAACAAACAGAATTTAACCGAATTGCTTTGTTGTGGTACTTCTGCTTCAATAAATCGACCTCTTAACTTGATTTTCAAATACATTCTATTAGCACTCATACACGTGTGTCTATGCATGTGTATGAAATTTTCTCAGAGCCGCACATGCCGCCTGGTTACTGATATCAGAGTGAAGGGCTGCGATGGAAAATTCCCTGTTGAAAAAACAAACACATTAATTTGCTTCAACTTACAATAAAACCGTAACTTTCTTGTCAGAATAGAGTGCCATATGAAAGGGAAACATGTTGGAAATGAAAAATCAAACAGGTCATTAAAGTCATTTGATGAGGCAGAATAAATTTAAGATATTTTGAATACCCTACATGAATTGTTTAACTAGTATGAACATATTCAATATTTCGATACACAGAAAAAATTATTAAATTTCTCCAATCACCAAATTTATTCCAACCTCATAATATCAAGCAAACAAGTTGTTGATTTTGCACCTATTACCAAAATGATTATATTGATTACTAAAAATTTTAAAATTTTGAAAAAATATTTTCAATAAAAGATATTTTTAATTAAAAAAGTGATCAAAAAACTTTGCCATTTCAAACAATGTGTTAATTTGTTTAAATAAATATTGACAATTCCCAACAGCGATTCTACATGTTAAAATTATTTTATTTTAAACGAAAAAAGTCAATTCGGATTTTTTGTTATTTAATTAAAATTTTAATTGAAAATTTATTTCAAAACAACTAAAATGTTAATTAGATCAAAATTAAATTTTAAATGTTCTTTCAACTAAAAAAATAATTGATTCAATTTTCACATTATTTAAATTTAAATACTTTTTAAGCCATTTTTTTAATTGATAAAACACTTTTTTCTGTGTAGGGTATAAACTGAAATTTATTTAAAAATGTAATAGATTTTGTTGCTTTGTAGTACAATAGAAACATATGATTCTTTTAAAATAAAAACAAAGAAATAAATAATAATAATTAAAGCTTCGTTCACAATAGAAGCAACAATTTCGTTTTTTCTTCTATCCTATTTCTTCCCAAGGTATTTCATATATTTATTTCCCTTTAATTTTTCAAACAAAAATGTAACTAATATTTCTTTAAAAACCTATTGTGATTTTTCATTGAAAAAGTTGGCTTTTAATTGAAGTTTTTGATTTTTCAATAAGGTTCATCAAATTTAATTTTCATTAAATTATTTTTATTGAACGAAGGAATTTACAACATGAAAGTAATTAAAATATTTTTGATAATTTTATCCTTGACTGAACGCGGGATTGAACTCGGCTCGAATTTACATGTTTTAAGAATAATCACATTCTGATCATCAGATATCAATAAATACAATTTAATGAGAGTTTAATTTGATGAACTAAAGCCTAATTAAAATATTCAAAACTTTAATGAAAAACCAACAGTTCACTGATAGATCACAATTGTTATACAATTTCTATAGTTCAAGCTCTATATGTTTACAGTTGTACAAAGAAAGGTCAAGGAAAAAAAAGAAAGAAAAAAACATAAAACACAAATGTCGAGACAAAGTCTTGACATAAAGTACGAAAAAGCAGAAGTAAGGAAAATCATGTTAATGAAATTGAAAATTGATAATCAATTACAGCAAATATCGAACCATTAATACCATTGGTTAAAGATTAATGTTTAACTGTAGACTGGCAGGCGCCGCCGTGCCGTAAACGGTAAAATGGCAAAGAATTGTGATGATTGAAACATGTAAGTATAACCCGATAATAAAATTATCAAAAAACAATTTAATTTATTTCATGTTGTAAGTTCCTTTCTTCAATAAAAATAATTTAATAAAAATTATATTTGATGAACTTAAGCCTGATTAAAGTTTTTTTTTTTAAAGTTGAGTCGACTTCTACTTCAGCAACAATTTGTATGAAATAATCAATGCCTTCTAGAATAATTTAATTTAGTTTTAAATGAAAATTTTATCAAAATATTTAAAAAAAAATAATAAATACGTAATTTTATTCTGGGCATAATTTGCAAACGGGTTCTTAATTGAAAACGTGCGTGGTGGTATAAAAAATTGTTGCATTTTTCAGTGATTGGAAACTTTTCCTCCCTGGTCCGATTTTATTTATTTTTGAGGTATACCTGCCTATGACCATACCACATGTTTCTGCCAAGCTAAAACAAAAAGTAATGTCCGGCTAGATTAACAAATTACCCCTATGTACGACTGAAAGCAATATGTACACATTTTTGCTCATTGACCTTTATTTTCCATTGTTTTACACTGCGGCCACACGATCAACTTTTTGTTGATAGTCTTTTACATATACTGTTTGTCAAAATTTACATTAATTGAAAGCTGTGACGTAGGCTGCACGCAATTTTTAAGCAATTTACTTTCAAGATGTCATCAAGATAACAATTTATACTGACAAACGAAAAATTAGCTCACTAAACTTCTAATCAGCTGTTAAATTAAACGTAAAATTGCCAAACAAATGGATAGTTAAAATTGAGAGCAATCTCGTGATCAATTTAAAAAGTGTGAGTGTGTTAGTGAAAAAAATGAGAGTGAGAGCAAATTGAAAGGAATTGAAAGACAAAAACTGATCGTGTGGCCTCCAAGTTAACCACATTTTAAATTGAAATGCATGATCCTGTAAGCAACGGGATGCTTCTTGACGGTTTTCGTGTATGCTTGGAAAAACTTTATAATCAGCAAAAGTTGAGGTGTAGTTGTTTATTGGCATGTACAAAGTATAAGAGAGGGCCCAAGATGATTTCTTGTAGGTCTTCAGCGTCAATTGACTGCAGAGAGCTTAATAAATCGCCTTCTTTAATAATAAGTTTTTATCCGATTAATACTACATTTAAACCCACACAAAATCTAGTCGATTTTAGTTAAAATCTTAGAGAAATTTTTTGGCGTTTACACCAATGCCTTTTGACATATTGTCGGATTTCATTTTCATAATAAAAACATCTGATTGAAAAAGGTAAGAAATTGTATTGTAAACTATTATTTATTAGCAAAAATGGAAAGCCAAAAACAAATTTTATTATATTTTACATCCAGATTTAAAAAATACAATCGAAATCAACATTGTTGCGTAAAAAACAGCATTTGTTAAATATGTAAATGGATTCATGTACTACCCGCAATAAATGATACCTTGGCAAAGACGATTGATACGGAAAAAGAACACCCAAGTGGCGAGGAGTTTACTTACGACTATAACCCAAAAGGTGAACAAATAAAAGATAAAATTGCAAATTTTTTAATGTAACATTTTTATTGCAAGACAAACAAAAACAAATAAAACCTTAAAAAATAATATAAGTATTAAAATCGCCTCCTCGTTGGAATTCCACTTCTTTTACTTTTTGTAGGTACGTTTTCTGTAAATTAAGGTCACTGTAATGCTACACAGTTTATATTAATATAATTTACATACCCTTTATTTATTACTGGTTTATCCATTTTCAAAAATTCTTATTTTTGTATATTATTAATTTGCCACAAATTATTTTTTCCCCGTTCTTTTTATATAAATTTTTTTAGTTTGTCAAACTGTCAGATTTTTGTTTTCAGAGCTGTATTTTTTAGTACATTTTCATGAAATTCATAGTTGTATCGTTGAGTATTGCAAAATTTCGTGAGATTTTGCCAAAATCTAGTGACGAACTAGATTTTGTTTTGTATGGGAAATCTAGTAGAAATGAACAAGATTTCGTTCAAAATCTCCTAAGTGCTATTTTTGTCTAGGCGTAAATGTAGTATAAATAACTTTATAAGAGCTAATGTGTATTTGTTGATAAATCAATTAAAGTACACAGAAACAATTATCAGTAGTTTTTTATCAATTAAAAAATTGTTTAAACAGTATTTCAATTTAATTTAATTAATTTAATATAATTCGCTTTTTAATTTGAAAGAAAATAAAAAATATAATTTTGATTTAATAAGCATTAGAGTTGTTTTGAAATAAATTTTTAATTAAAATACATATAAATTAATTAACAAAAAATCTTTATTGAGTTTTTACTTTTAAAATAAAATAACTTAAACTTGTAAAATTGTTGTTGGGAATTGCCAAAATCTGTGCTATATGTAATCAAATCAATTAACGCATTGCTTGAAATGGCAAAGTATTTTGATTTTTTTTTTTAATTCAAATTAAAAATATTATTTATTGGAAAAAAAATCACCATTTTAAATTTTTACTATTTTTAGTAATCAGTATAATCATTTTGTTAATAGGTGCAAAATCAACAAATTGTTTGCTTGATTCTATGAATTTGGTAATTAGAGACAATTTTAAATTATTTTCTGTGTAATAAGCCTTAATGCCAGCCTTTGATGAAAAGCTTGAGAAACATCGATGAAGAGTGCAGAGCAATATTTTCTTTCTTCAAGGTTTTCAATTGTGCTAAATATGTTTTCTTCTTGAACCGTATTGATTGTTTGTAGTGATGATTTAATGTTTGGTGTAGTGAATGATTTAAGCTTTAAAAAGTAATTTTGGTTGACGAAGGAAGCATTTCACTTTGTATTGTCTTAATTCGTCTTAACAAGCGGTCTGTCAACAACAGCAGTGCTACCAAAGCTACAGCTGCTACAGGTAGCAGATACTCTGTCAATTTTAAACAGTGCAAGTTATCGTTGGAAATATTATTATTATTTTACAACATCAATATTTTAATTAAATAAATTTCTTATGACTTTAAACCAACCCTTCTTAATCATATTGCTGAGGTTCCAAGGTACGATGGCGGTATTGGCTGTATTGCTGAGAGAATTTATAAGTGCAGTGACACGAAAAACTAAGCGCAAAGATTTAAAAGATTAAAATTTAATCACAAGAAATTATTTTTGTTATTAAAAATTAATAATAATTAAGTCCATACAAAATATTCAATTTATTAAATTGACTTTTAAAATTAAAAAAAAAAAACAAAATGTATTGAAGTTTGTCAAATAAAAAATTCAGTGTGAACTGCAAGAATGTTCGACAAATATAAGTAAGAATTTTGTTAATTTTATCTAAGAAAACTTGAATAAATTCTTCTACATTTATGACAGTTTCATAAAAGCAATAAAATATTTTTTTTTAATATCATCATCCTTTATTTTAGACACTGTATTTGAAAAAATATTAATACAGCCATCGTACATGTGCACTCGAGCGACTTAATTTAAGAGCGTTTAAAACAAAGTGGTGTGGCTGTTAAACAATTGTTTGGTGAAATAGGCATCAATATGTCTAAAACATTATTGTTAAAATTTTTCCCCTCTTTCACCAAATGTAAACCTAATTGTGCTTCACACCAACTAACAGTAAAGTTTTTTTTAATTGCCTTATTTATCCATTCCACTTATAAACATACGACTTGAACAAGAAAATGCCAACTTATTCCATTATTACATACATCTTTTATTTAATCAAATAATTTGTTTTGGATATAAAAAATTCATGAAGGACTGTTTTACGCCAGGTGTTTTCTGAGCTTCGGCTACCTTTTGGATTCTATTCCAATGCAGTCCTTGTGATGCTGTCAATTGATCTGCGTAATGTGTGGCCTATCGAATTTCACTCTCTTCTTGCTATTTGGCGTATTATGGGTTAATAAAGTATAAATTATCCTTTGAGAAACAATTTTCCCATATAAGAAATAATATGTTGCAAGCAGTTTCGTTTTTTGTTTGTTTTTTGTTATCTAATTGTCAATAAAGAATCCCCCGGAGGACATATGTACATAGAATGTACTCTCAGGGCTGCACTTTCGGAGAATATGGTAACAGCCTTAATAGCACACTTGTCTTGCACTTCAAATTGGAAGTTATTCATACGTACATGTTGCGGACACGTAAACGTTGCGGTCGTCTTCAATCCTTAGTAAGTACTAAAAATATGTAAACGTGTTATCTGGCATTGAAATGTGTTAAAAGAAAACTGAAACTTTGTCAAAATTTGTAGCGAAAATTAAAAAAAAAAACACCTCTCATTGTTTAAGCTTTTTGTTAAATTTAGAAGGAATTTCAATGGAATATTCGCTCTGTAAATAAACATAAAGTTCTTTAACAGCTGATACTTAAAAACGGAGAAAAATATTTAATTTATCAGGTTCATCCGCAACACAATGTCTCTTTTACGTACGAGTGCCTAATTATAAATAAGCTTGGTAAGTGTTGAATTAACAAGTGTTCTTGCTTTAATTATACTTTGTTTATATAGTTTTAAAAATTTAATATGTTGTTTATGAAATGTAATTCAAATATATGAAAATATTTTTTCATTAATGAAATAACTCTTATAGAAAGCACAACAAATTATGCATAGTTCTTAGTATGCCAACTCGAGAGAGTGGTTTCAATTTTTTAGCTCACCCCTCTGTGTGAATTCAACACACATAAGAACAACAAAAACAAAACAAAATTTGAAATTTTTCAATTTAAAATTTTTCACAATATAGTACTTTATGTTTAATTTTATGACATAAACACATAATTAATAATTTTTTCCAATACATTTTGCTTATTTTCTTTTGCAAAATGTTTTTATTTTTCACAAACTAAAAATTTTTAAATAAATTTATTTGACATTAATTTTTTTCTGTTGTTAATATTATTAAAGCCAGCAGAGTAGCATTTTATGGTATGAAAATAATATTTGAAATCATAAATTGTTAAAATATTTTTCGATATTGCAGCATAAAAATTTTGCACACATTGTTTTTAAAAGTTTATAAATGCAGCCAGCATTTAATAAATTGAAAATTTATTGAACTAATAAAATTTTATTTTGGAAAAATTTTTTTTGCCACATTCTATACGATTTTATGCAACTATGTTTAGTGGTGGAAATAGTTTTATACACCAATACATTTAAAAAAAATCTCACTAATCCAAACATAAATTAGGTTCCACTGACAATTGATTTATGTACCTGTCAAAGAGTCGGCATACTAGTTATATACTATGAAATTATGTATGTACAAAATTTAATGGCAAGAAAAATGGAAATGCTGATCCACAACGTATATAAAACTAACGAGGCCTTAAGGGGTTGATCTAAGCCCGTAACCTAGAGCAAAGGGCATGTTAGCGGCTGATGCCCAGTTTGGTATTTTCGAGCAACTAAAGCTGCTTTGCTTTTTGATATCTCTAGCATAAAAAGGGATATCATCATAATCCTGACAGCCATATAATAAAATTTCCGCTTGTTTGTAGGAGTCTATTGGGTACCTCTTTATTTCATTTATTCTCTGTTAAGATCATTGTGAGGTTACCTCGCAATTTAATCTGGAACATTTATTTTTTCTACAATCCTCTATTTTTCTAAGATGAAATATCAAAGTATGTTCTTTATTCACTTAATTTATTTCATTTTGGGTACAGGTTGCTAAAAATTTATTTATTCATTAATGTTATTAGTATTGTGGTTATTTTATTGAACTGTTAATGGTTTTTAATCCAAATTTAGATATTTTTTAATTAGGCTTAAGTTCATTGAATTTAATTTTCATTAAATTATTTTTATGAAGACAGAAATTTTACAACATGAAATTAATTAAAATTTTTTTGATAATTTTTCATTCTTGACTGCGCTGAGATTTGAACCCAGGCTTTCACAGACAGGTTGCCCAGACTAGTTTCGATTGTAACCACACAATCTCGTCGGTGGGGTTTGCCGTTTTACTCACTCGGCTATTGCAGCCGGATGACGTCAATAGTCAAACATTAATCCTTAAACCAAATGGTATTTGACTTTGGTAGATCGAAATTTGCTTTTGAATGAATGATTATCTATTTTAATTAATTTACATGTTCTTCCTAACTTCTGTTTTTCGTACTTTTTGTCAAGAATTCTTCTTGAAATCCAAAGTACATTTTTGTTTTTCATGTTTTTGTCTTTCTTTTTTCTTGTTGACCTTTTCCAGCTCAACTTGAAGGACAAATGTAAACATAGCTCGTGCCTTAGCTGTTAACAATATTAGTATTGTGGTTATTTTATTGAACTCTCAATGGTTTTTTATCCAAATTTAGATATTTTAATTAGGCTTTCAAATCTCAGCACAGTCAAGAATGAAAAATTATCAATAAAATTTTAATTAATTTCATGTTGCAAAATTCCTGTCTTCATAAAAATAATTTAATGAAAATTAAATTCAATGAACTTAAGCCTAATTAAAATATCTAAAAAAAAAAAAAAAAAAAAAATTAATGTTAAAACTAAATAAATTTGCATTTCAAATTCCACCTTCTTGAGCTTAATTGTACCAAAATAACTTTTTATATATTTTTATGGGAAATCACAAAAAATGTATTGACCACTAAAATCTCTTCCTAAAAAATACTGCAGGGGGTGGGGGTGTTGAAAGTTTTTCGATACTTAATTTAGGTTTTCTTTTGTTTACTTAAGAACCCCCATACGTATGCGAAGCATATGTTGTATCCTTTTCCTAAAAGTAGACGTAGACTTATATTTTCCTTATTTCAAAAAATATCACTGACAAACCCAATAGTCAATAAATCATTAATCACACACACATTAACGTATTTTCTGTTAATTCATTTATATTCCCTCACTCAGAGTTTCATTTACTTTAATATACAAGTTTTCTTTAATATATTTATAACTTTCTAATAAACACTGATACGCCACTTGGTCTGGAATTATAATTAATTGATTTCATATCATTACGTGCGGTTACTTCATCTTTACATTTATTTAGTATTAATTTTTTTATTAATGGCTGAACACAGAGTTCAAGTATGATTGACTGTATTGAGGAGTTGTAATTTAGAAAATAAATCGCATTAGGAAAAACAAATTAATGATTAATTGAAAGGCGATGTAATAAATTGATTAAAGGGGAGCTTTAAGAAAATGTAGGTATATAAGAAAAAAAAGATTTGTGAAGTCAGGTGTATATTCAAGATGCTTTAATTAGTTATATTTAAAATCGCCATAATTTTCATATTCTATTTTGAAATTAAAAGAAAAATTGTTTTGGAATTAGATCCTTCCACTAACTTTAACTCTATCCAGGCTTCTTTATTAGTTTGTTTTTCAAATTAGGCCATTTTTTATTTTCCAAAGGTTTTGTTAAAAACACTTTGGAAAGCAGAAAAAAATATGTATATAAGAAAAGCACATTTGAAGCATCATTCTCTTCTAAAAATTCAAGGAAAAAATGTATAAAATGTTTCGTACTTTCTTTTTTTTACAGACAATCTGTTAGCATTTCATTTCATTGTGTTGTCAAGTAAGCACAAGAAGAGGAAAAATGGACACAGGAAGTGCTTTAATAGAAAAGTTTACGTCACTTAAAAATGTAACAAAAAAAAAAAAAAAAAAAAAAAAAAAAAAGAACAAAAAAGCGGATACATTTAAAACTTTTTCAAATAAAGGAAATGGTTGTCACTTTGTCATTTATTACAAAAAAGTAATATTAAGTTTGTGTATTTAACATGTAAATATTTTATTAATTTAGGATATTAGTCTAATGTAAATGAGTTCAACGTTTTGAAGGTTTTGTTGTAGCAACAAAATTTATTTCTGATTTATGTAACTCTATTGAAGGTAAAATAGACTTAATGAAAAACAAAAAAAATATTTTATCAATTTAGAAGTCTGGTCTAATGTAAATAACTATAACACGGTGCTACAGTGTAAAAAAACTTGGAAAACGACCTAGCGTGGGTTATAGGTCTTCTTGAGTACATTACAGTGATGTTCGTCAACTTATCGACCTGTAACTCAGTCAGTTTTTGTCGGATTTAAATTTTTTTTAACGGGTTTGATTTCGCTTTAAAATTACTTGCATTTTTTGATATATTTGTAAGTTACAACTATTGTTTTTATTAAGAATATCTACAAAAAAAAAACGAAAGTTATAAACTTTTTTGATTTTAGTAGCTTTTCATTGCTTATTTTAATATGAAAGCTTATAAAAATTTATACCAACGTATGAAGAAAATTTAGTTCTCAACAAAACATGGTTCTCATTTTTCAAATCGGATGAAAATTGTAAAAGTTTTTCAACTGTTCAATAACACCTGTTTTAAGTATTTTCTCCCCCAGCGCAAAACATATGAATAAAAAAAACTATGTAACTATACAAATATACAATTTTATTAACTTAATAATGCCGAGTGTCTTGTTTGTTGTAATTTTACAGTTACGTTTTTGGTATTTACTTAACAAGTGAAGTTATTATATTCGATAATGCAGAATAACTATACCCTGCTTTATTGTTAATCTGTCTTTGTTTAAAAAAATCGAACTGGAAGATAATACAGATGAATAGGGCTTATTATGTCCTATTTTTTTTAATCATTAAAAAAGTTTATAATGTTTTTATATGCAATTTTCATTTATATATATTTGGATCAATACATAAACTTATCGAATTTAATACCAACACAATGGCAAAGTGAGAAATACTACCTTTTGGTGCAGGATATATTTTTTAGATAAGAGTTAAAAAAGTGTAACTAGTTTAAAATTTGTGACATGTGAAGTGCTATTATTATTTAATTTTATTAAAATAAGTAAGTTTGTAATTTTAGTAATCCTTTAACAAATTTTAAATTGTATTTAATTTTTTCTGCAGTGTGTGATACGCGTAAAATTTTTGTTATGTTTGCGTTTTATTCGCTGACAAAAACATCGCTTGGATCTGCAGAAAAATAAAGCCTTGGTAAATGCCTTCAATACAGTTTTTAACTGCTTATATATGTAGTTCTAGCAAACGGTATGAACTCGAAAGTATTTGTACAAATTGTTCCAGTGTGCTTTAGAAAACTAAGCCCGAAAAGTTTATAAGCCAGCCATTTGACGGAAAGAGCCACATAAGAATGATAGCAAATTATTGCTGGTCTCTCAGACGAGAAGCAGATGGTTTGTTGAACAAACGTAACTATACACGTTAACTTAGGTTAAGCTATTTGTGCAGTTTTTAATTTACGTTTATAAGTCAAGGGGTTTACCAAAAGAAAAGTCTCCAATCGCAAAATTTTTACTTTAGAAAAAGTTTAGTAACTTTTGCAAATATAAACCGATTTTAACAAATCATATCTCGTTTTTTTTTCTATATAAATTTGTCTTAAAATAACTCTTGTTGAATTGGAAAAATTAGGGGAAAAAATAAAAAAATTAAAAACTTTTAATAAACACTTACCTAATTTCTTGCAATATATATTTTATGAATACACTGCATGGATGCTTACTTTTTTGCCTTTCCAAAACTGTTTAAAATTTTCAAATCGGTCAAAAAATGTGTGAGTTAGAGGTACTAAAGTGCTACGACCTACACCAAAACAGTTTTTTGAAAATAACTCAAAATTTTGAGGGTGTATCAAAATTTTTGAAAACGGTTTTTGTATGTCCTCACCTAGGCCTACAACCCCCCACTAGGTCGGTTTTCAAGTTCTGACAAAAAGTGTTTTTTTGTAGCAGTGTGTAATTTATTAATTAGAAAATATATGCTTAAAACGGGTTGTAACAAAGTAAGACGAAAAAGAAAGTATGAAAGTTACGTTGTAATGACAAAATTTATTAATAATTTAATTAACACCATTGAAAAGCGAAATAAACACAACTGAAAAAGGTATGCTTATATTTTAGCACTCAAGGATATTCGCCTCTTGTAATTGGCTATAATTTATTTATTAAAAAAAATGTTTTGAAAGGGGTAAACAATTAACGGACATAGTTGTAAAAAAATAAAACTGGCTTTTAAGGGTTTAACAAACGGATTTTCTATAAAAATTTGTTAAATTTTTTATAAATAAGGGAGTATTTGTATTGAAAAAGACATAAGAAATTAAAAAAAAGAAAAAAAAAATGGGTTTCATTGAAAGAAAAAAATTATTGCTTATTAACACTCTGCAACTGACCTGATTGTCTAACAGAAGATAACGGATTTTCTCCGTTCCTTTTCAAACACCGGTTCTCACGCATTCAGTACCTTCTTAATACGTTTTCATGTGAACGTTGCCGTGACGAACGTGATCAAATGGAGCTGAACAGAAAAGTGTCTTCAGGACAACCAAGTCAATATTAAGGTAAATGTCTAAGAAGCAACCACATCAATATTTTTGTGATATTTTTGTAGTCTCCTTTAAACAACACGTCAGTAAAATTGTTTCAATATTTTATATTTCTTATTATTTGTATTCTGATGCGTCGCTCTAATACAAAACAAATTCTTAATTTTTCTTAGACAACATCATCTGGAACTTTTAAAAGCCGTGAAGAGCAGATTCTGAGCTTTGGATCAAACAATTTGACATGTCCATGTTATAATGTCTAGTTCAATAAACTACATAAAGTCAGTTGTATCTTTTTATTTGACCATTAATATTTTATAATAAAATAATATATTATATATAACTTTTTGTATAGATGTAAGTTCTTTAGGGCCATGCCATTGAATATGGCTTAAAATTAATTGTTGTTTTGTTCTCAAAAATAAATGACAGCAAATAGCAAGCAATAACATTAATCTAAAATAAAAAATAGTTTCAGAAGGTTTACAAAACCGAACTTGGAAAATATAAGTGTCTAGCGTAAAATCGCGTCATTGGAATTGTTATTACAAAGTCGCAGAGGGTTGAACTAAGGTCCAGCTCAGACGGTAAAACGCAATTGAAATGAAAATCTTTTGAAATTATTGATTTCAAGCCTGTTTCAATTGTTTTCCAAACAACACGCAACCTTAAGTGTACCCCAATGTGATAAAATTATCACAATCATGTCGGTTTTTTTTACGCGAAGACGAGTATCTGATTTCCAATGCGTTTCATGTTGATACCTTCAAAGAATTCTATCAAAGAATTCTATCAAAGAATTCTATGGCATAAACTCAAATGAAGCTTAAAATTGCAGTTGCAGTTTCGTTGCAGTTGCGTTTCACTGTCAGTTCTGGGCCTGGTTTACCCCTCCGTCCGTTACCACTAAGTCCGCCACCTCATTGCCATCCACGCTGCACAGTTCGGGTACCCAACACAGTCTGTGAGTTACCTCCAGAGCATTCCTACACCGAGCGACCAAGCACGATCGCACTGTATAATTTGTCAATATCCTAAGCGCAACCTGAGTATCGACGGTAATTGTCACCACAGATCCACCCACGATGTGATCCAGTATCACCTCCGTCGCCGTCACTATCGCTAGGATCTCAGCTTGGAAGAAACTGCACTCATCCGGGAATCTGAATGACCTTTCAACGTCCGTAAGTACTGCCTACCTCTCCAACAGCCTACGTAAAACTTCCCTCTCCGGAAACTGGTGGTGTTACCCCGAAGTCTAGGGTCATAATCCTATGATCCGAAATTCCCTCGAGAATATTCCCCTGATCAAGCAGACCCCCTTTGTGCGAAATTCTCGTGTGATCATCCCGCCCAGGTCTAACCAAAGAAGACTCTTAGTGTCTAAATAAGTTCCTAGCAGCCACACTCTTCACATAATATTCAATAGGGGACAGATATAGTAGGATATCCAACGCTGCCTGTGGAGTGCTTCCCCTTGCACCTCTGATGCCAACAGATGCACTCCTATAGCTATCCACGCTCAACGCATGCCACCAAACAGTGCATTCATAAGTAAGAATAGGTCTTACCACCGATGTATAAATCCCGTTTACCATATCCGGTCTTAGTCCCCAGTTCTTACCGATGGAGTTTCTGCATGCGTAGTAGGCGTTGAGTCCCCCCTTCTCATCCTCTTCTGAGTATTTCTCTTCCAAGACAGTTTACGGTCGAGGAAGTTACCCAAATACTTAGCACTGTCAGATAGAGTTAACTCGAGCGCTTTACGAAAGAACAACGCGGTATAGTTGTGAAAACGTATTACTAAAATTTGGAAAGTTACGCTGAGACCGCTGGAAAAAAGTCGTGTTCTCCGATAAAGCACATTTCCATCTGAACGGCTTCGAAAATATACAAAATTGTCAAATTTGGTGCTCAGAAAATCCTTATGCAATCAATGAGAAATAAATGCACCCACAACGAGCAACTGTCTGGTGCGTATGTGACCCGGTTTGCTGAAATTTCTGCCCTATTCTCCCGATTGTGGACATATTTGGTCGACGCCTTTTGATTTGAACGCCCATTTTCGTTAAAGGTCTCAACAATCTTAACGCACTGCCAAATTGTGAACATTCATTCCGTGGCTGAATTTGTCAAACACTGAAGCAAAGAAATGTCAAATTAGGTTGGGCAAAAACTTGATGCTAAGTTGTGGCTCACAATTAACATTGTGCATTATAGTTGGACCACCCTTTATATCTACGCAATAATAAGCAAAACAAGTAGGAAATTATAGGTGATTAATCCCGACCATTAAAAGCCTTCACCCCTCTTGAGACAAAATTTTCTTATTATGTAAAAATTCATATACGAGCTTTTTGTGTTGATTATTATCTAGATATATACATCTGCATAAGGTCGTCTTCGAATGATTTCATGGAGGAAGCTTATATGAAATATAAATTTTTATATTGCACTTAAATTCATTACCTCAAAAAGGAGAATAGATGTTAAAAATTTGAATATATATAAAACTTCGCACAAAAAAAAACTCAATTGGGCGTGGCACAAAATAGCAGTAAAATTGTCCATATTTGATACAAATAGCTTAGATATCATAACAAAACATCTTTAAAAAAGTAGGTGCGATCGCAAAAGTAGACGTGACATCTTCCATACAAAGACAAAAATTGTTTATCTAAAAAACGGTAAGAGAAAAGTTGTCTAAATTTCATGCAAAATGTTTGGGTATTTGTGCACAACATTTGACGAAAAGTGGACGGAATTGGGTAAGTAGGCGTGGCACCTCCCACTCGCACTCGAAATAGATTTCTGTGTATTTAGAGAACGCTAATATTTAAAATTTCCAAATTGGCTACAAATTGCTTCGGCATCAGTACACACCGTCTGCCAAAAAGTAGACTGGCTTGGATGAGTGGACGAGGCATCCTATACGAAGTTAATATAGGGTACAATATGCAATGATTTTGTAGGCGGTACGAAGTTCCCCGGGTCAGCGAGTTTACAATATTTTAACTGCTTTTTCGATATTTTATAGAAATTATTTTACCAAATAGAATCTGGGAATTATTTCTTTTTCATAAGTTACTTTATTATATTCAAAATTTTTTATAAAGTAATTCCTAAAAATTGAAGAAATAGAACTATTACAAACAGCTTTATAAAACACATACAAAACTGAAATTTAGCTCATAGAATAAATTCGAAAAATAAAAAAGGTTTTTTTTTTTTAAATCCGACTCTTTTTCGTACTGGGAAATACTATAAAAATTTGCTAAAAAAAAAACTTTCTTTGATGTAAGTATTTTTAAGTGCTCCAAGTATATTTTGTTTGTTTGCTTGCTTGTTAGATAAAGCTTATTTCTTTGAAATTATTGTCAATTAAATAAAAATTGTTTTCCAAGAATAAAACGAACACAAGCGGAAAATTTAAAACTTTCTTCTACATACTGCAATAAAAATGGTTTTAAAATCATTAATTAAGATGATATGAAAAGGAGTGATGTGCACAGTGGATATGAATATCTTAATCGGCAAATTTCTGTTACTGTCAAGCTGAAGTTGTAAACAAGGAGTATTAGGGCAAAAAAATATCAAAATCAAAATTACTAATTTTAATAGTCGATTTAAATAAAAATCTTTTTTAAATAAACGTTTTAATTTGGGACAAAACCCATTATAAGAAGTAACATCATCACATTGTAAATACTTTGCACATATGTATGAATTATTGATAGTTCATATTTAATTTATGAAAATAAAACACATTGTGCATATCGATGGCTTAATACATAAAAGGCACAACTCAGTTTTTTAAATAGCCGTTTTGTTTATTCTGGTAGACAAAAACCAAATACATCTTCTTTAAAACTGCAGGTAGCTAAATCTAAATATTTACAGATCTTATTAATTTTTCTGCAGGAATGCGCTGACTGTAATCTTTTTCGAACTGGAAGACCACAAATGGCTCCAAAAAAAATCTTCGCTCCCTGGATCTTGAGTAATTACGAAAATCCAACTATGATGTTCGCAAACAACTGTTTAACAAATTCTTAATAAATTGCATATGGTTCTTTAACGAAGTTCAAATAGTTTAAAAACTGAAACCCACCAAAGAGATAAGCTCTGACTGACCATTTTTGGTGATTATTTTACACTAAATTAAAGTACTCCCACTATGTGCTTTTTGAGAAATTTAAAACGTACATACGTACGTAACTAAGCCACAGAGCATACCCCAACTGAAACATACGAGGGCGGGTCTATAAGTCCACGACTATTTCAATGAAACATAGGTTTTCGGACTAAAAATTATTTTATTTTTCAGCGTAGTCTCCTTTAAGCCCTCTACACTTTGTTCAACGTTTCTCCAATTTTCTTATCCCTAACAAAACGAGATTATTTGAGATTATAAAAATTTGCATTTCTTTGTATGATGATTTAATCATTGCATTCAAGTCTATTTCCGTCGAGCCATCTCATCAGTTTTGGAAGTAAGTAATAGCCACTAGGGCTTAAACCAGAATATAGCAGATAACACTATGCCACAAATTTAAATTTTTGCCATGGCCTTTAATGTCGACTTTACATTTTGTTTCTTAAATTCGGGGTTATTGAAGAGACTGCTCTACCGATTTTATCATAACTTAGGAAAGGGTTATCCTATTGTATTAGAAGAAACGCTTAAAAGCTTGAAATTGTCTTTCAGTCGTGCCTACACAGGGAAAAAAATAAAAATTGATTTCAATTAAAAAATGTGTGCTATTTGTTAAAAAATTAATTAAATTTGCACCAGTAAACAAATTAAAAGTATCAATTAAACGTTTAATTTACTTGACTATACGTCCAATTCACTTGATTAAAGCCTTAATTAACTTGATTAAATTTTTTTTATTAACCTGATTTTATCTTTGATTAATGCTTTAATTGGAGAAAAAATCAGCGAGAAAAACTCTTTTGGAATAATTCAGCCCGCAATGATGAAAAATATTTTTTTTGAAAAAGAAATTATTTTTAATCTAAATTTCGATATTTTTATCAGGCTTATGATCATTGAATTTAATTTTCATTAAATTGTTTTTATGAAGAAAGGAATTTTACAACATGAAATTAATTAAAATTTATTGATAATTTTTCCTTCTTGACTAAGCTGGGAATTGAACCCAGAGTTGCACGGAGAGGTTTGCCGTGACTAGTTTCGATTATAACCACACAATCTCTTCAGAGGGGTTTGCCGTTTAACACTCACCGCCATTGACGACGGATGGCATCAAAAGCCTTGGTAGATCGAAATTTGCTTTGAATGATTGATTTACATGTCCTTCCTTACTTCTGTGTTTCGTACTTTTTGTCAAGAATTCTTCTTGAAATCCAAAGTACATTTTTTGTTTGTTTTTCATGTTTTTGTCTTTCTTTTTCTTGTTGGCCTTTTTTCAGCACAACTTGATGGACAAATGTAAACATATACAAGCTCGTGCCCAAGCTGTTAACAATAATTAATATTTTATTAAACTCTTAATGGTTTTTAATCCAAATTTCGATATTTTAATCAGGCTTAAGTTTATTGAATTTAATTTTCATTAAATTATTTTTATTAAGAAAGGAATTATACAACATGAAATGAATTAAAATTTATTGATAATTTAATGAAAATTAAATTCAGTTTATTGAACTAAGCCTGACTAAAATATCGAAATTTGAATTAAAAACCATTAACAGTTCAATAAAATAATCACAATAAAAAAATTATTTTTAGAAGTCCCCGCGCTGCTCGGGTTTTTCTAAATAAAAATTAAAAATTAAATACTGGAGAATTTGGTTAATAACTTGACCCCTGCGCTGCTCAGTTATTCCTAAATAAAAATTAAATACTGGAGAATTATACCGGGACTAAATCGGGAAACTTGTTTTTGTTTAATAAATATATTTTGTGAATTTCAGCCAAATCGTGCCATAAATTTAATATCACGACAACAGCGCCACCTATTGGGATTAAACTGAAGAGAAACTTAGATCTCGACTAAGGTAATTTATTGTCCAAACTTGGTGGCCACGGTTCTTGAGTCTTAGGAGCACATACATGGCACAAACGTTTTTAGATTAAAGATGAAAAGCACATACTATTTTCATAACATAATCTTAAAACTACATACATACATACATATATATATATATATTCTAATTAAAATATTTCATGAATATGATGGATAAATGTTGTATTTCCTTCACAACAAAGTGAAACATCCTGATTTGAGCATAAATTAAGTTTTGAAGTGGGTACTCCAAAGATTTTTTTTATAACTTGAGACAAATAAATCTAATTTTGCCAGAAATTAATTTCGATGATTATAATCTCAGTCGTATTTCAGCTACTTTGACATTTTTGTTTATATGCCTAAGGCTTTCCAAGTAATTTTTATTATTCGAGGTGAGGCCCACTTATTAAAACTTGTAGCAAAATACTTGTATAATTAAATTATTTAATTTGATATTGTTTTATAAGTGTTACAAGAATTTTACTTTGTAATATTGTAAAACACTTGCAAGTTTTGAGAAATGAGCCCCTGATTGTTTGTTTTTTTGTTGTGTTTTAAGTATTTTTCAATTTTGAATTTATGTCGTTTAATTCGAAGTTAATAATAGTATTGGATATCAATCGTGCGGCACAGAAGAAAAGAGAATTCTAGCTTGTGTTGATTTTGATTTGATTATTTTAGTTGATTTGATTTAGGTATCAAATGTTTTTCGATGTAAAAAGAATTTAAAAAAAATTATTTTGTAACATAAAAATAAACAAAACTTGTATTTCCTCCCTTCTACTACGTACATACATGTCCCTAAGTATAAGACTCCAAGTAAATATTTGTAAGTGTGTGATTGTCACACAAGCACATTTTCAAAATGACTGTGGATGTATTGATGCTAAAACCTGGTACAAACGTTTTAGCTGTCATAAGACCGAAGCCTTTGAATGTGGCGAGAATCGGTCAATTATTTCACATAGCCCCCAAAAACTTTTTTTTTTGTGCTTTTAAACCACGGATCTTCGTATTTAGATACTTAATATATAGCTTACTCACTACAAACTAAAGGCCTCATTAGTTGTTACTTTCCGTTGCCGTTCTGTTTCGTTCCTTTCTGTAGCAAATATTTTGTAATTACTTTTTCTGTGAATTACTTTTTCGTAAAAAATAAAAAACTATTATTTTGTGTTAAAAATACGTCAATTTTTAAAAAATCGTTTATTAAAACCAATTTTTCCAGCTTGAAACAAAAAACTACAGATTTTTCATATCACAACAAACAAATACATACACACTTTGGCCGTTACTTAACGTTGAATTCTATTTTCAACAGATTTGTCCGCAACAGAATAGAACGTAAAAGTAAAAAAACAAACCACACATACAGATAATCAATTGAACAGAAACAAAACAGCTGATTCGTAACAGAACAGAACGTACAAACTAATTCTGCCTTAAATTACTTTTACCAAATTTTGTTGGAATCATTCCATATTTAGCGGTAGCTCCCATACAAATATCAATCTCGAAATGCTTATGAATAAGGGGTTTAATAATGATTAAAAATTTGCTTATTTTATAGAAAATTTGCTTGGATAAAAAGAAATTAACTGAAAATCGAGTTGGTTTTTATTAAATGGTGAAAATGAAGTACAAATAAATAATTTTTAAATTACGTGCATATACGCAATATTGTTTTATATTAAATATTACTCATACGCACCAGGGGAGGGGTCAACTCCTGTTTTATGATAATGTGAAGTGAACAAAAATAAATTTATTTTCGGGTTCATTGCATCCAATCCCTCTTTTGGTATTCTCTTTTATGCCATGATAATAATGTTTCGCTAAATTTGTACCTATGAAACTTTTGTAGCTAAATTAACAAAATTTTAAATCAAATTCGAAAAAAAATAATAAAAAAATAAAAATTTCTTTGAAACAAAATCCAAATAGATCTTGTTTGCTCTTAAGTAAGATTTTCGTTCGCGTTTTATGAGGTTTACTATTTTCATTTCAGCAAGTCTTTTTCTTAAATTTAGAAGTTTATTGACATAAGTAAGCCATGTTTATGTTACGCCAACCCCTAAAGCTGCTAGTGATAATATTTCCTGCACAGTCGCCCAGCTGCACTAATTGAGTGCTCAATATTGGTCTTGGTATTTTGTGATATTTTGTGAATTAGATTTAAATCCGTTTCATCACCAATGACTTCCTCAATTTTTGTTATTTTAGTAATCCTATCTTTCAAACGGAATATTATTTAATTGCGCTTATCAAGTATAAAAATGGTACAAAACAGCCAAAATAGCAATGAAAAGTATTATATTTGTCTGTGCCAAGTCTAACCACCTTTGGTGAAGATTATAAACTTTGTTATTAATTAATTCAATCTTAAATTCATGCAATCCTTTTTTCATTGTATCCCAACAAAATGGAAAGTTCTGCTTATTTATACATAATTGGTACTTAGAAAGTTTAATAATGGGTGATTCAAATAGAGATTTTTTTTTCAATAGCCTTTTTTGGTAGATCACGTGTGAGTCGTGTCATGCTATCATGTTATTTTTGTTTAGTATTGTTTGGCATTTCATAATGGAAAGACTTACGCCTGAACAACGTTTACAAATCGTTCAACTTTATTACGAAAATTCACGTTCTGCGAGGAATGTGTTTCGTGCACTTCGCTCAACTAATGGTCAACATAATCGGCCTACTAAGCGTAATATTTTGAGACCCAGCATTCATTATTGGATAATATTCGACCGAATAGACCACGTCCAGCACACTGTGAAGAAAATATAGCGGCCGTAGCTGAGAGTGTACACGAAGACCGTGGAGAGTCGATTTGGAACCGTTCGCAGCAACTCGGACTGGCGTATGGACATTCCCAAGCGACATCGCTTCGCTCTATGGGCTCTTGAAAAGTTCCAAAGAGATCCATCGTTTTCGAGGCAAATTTTGTTCAGCGGTGAGGCCATTTCTGGCTCAACGGTTATGTAAACAAACAAAATTGTCGCATTTGGGACGAAGACCAACCTGAAGAGATTCAAGAACTGCCACTTCATCCAGAAAAATAAACGGTTTGGTGTGGTTTGTGGGCCGGTGGAATCATCGGTCCATATTTCTTTAAAAATGGTGCCGGTGCGAACGTAACCGTCAATGGCGACCGTTATCGTGCCATGATAACCGACTATTTGATGCCTGAAATTGAAACTCGTGATCTCGGCGACATTTGGTTTCAGCAAGACGGCGCCACTTCCCACACATCGCATCAATCAATGGATTTATTGAGAGAGCACTTCGGTGAGCAAATAATTTCACGTTTTGGGCCGGCCGATTGGCCACCAAGATCGTGTGATATCACACCGTTAGACTTTTTCTGTGGGGATATGTAAAGTTTTAAGTTAATGCGGACAAACCCGCTTCGATTCTGGCCTTGGAGGAAAACATCACCCGTGTCATTCGCCAGTTACCAGTCGAAATGCTCGAACGAGTCATCGAAAATTGGACTCAACGGATGAACCATCTGCGACGTAGCAACGGCCAACATTTGATAGACATAATCTTCAAAAAATAAATGCCAAAGAATGTTCTTTCAAATGACAATAAACATTCCCCATTACATTTGAATTTTCTCTGTTTTTTTTTTTTTCTTTAAAAAAAGTAGGGAACCTCGAAATGTATCACGATTTAGATTCTAAATAAACGAAAATATGTGGGTAACATTTATCTTGCCCTTACCAAGACAATTTTACACCACTGCTGGCTCTTTTCACCTTCCTTCTCTAAATTTTTCACCATCTGCAGTAACAATTTAATAAAAAAGTGATTAGTAATGGTTATTTTTAATGTCCACATTACTTTCTAAATATATAGTTGAGTATAAATTCCTTTGATTTTCACTGGCGTACTTTTCTCATAGTAACTTTTTTGTCTTTTTCACATAAACATTTTTTATGTAAATTATTTTTTCATATGATATAATCTTGCCATTAGTTTTCACTTTATCACAAAACGGGTATCGACAGAGTTTTGTGACTGTGAAAAATATTTTGTTTCCTTCTATTTCTTTTTTCATGTGAATATATTTTTTTTCATTTTCATTCAAAAGCAGAACATAAATTGTTTCTTTTGATTCTTAAGCTGGACGTCCACACCGCGCGTTCTACGTGTCTGTTACTTTTTGACTCTAGAAGCATGCTAAAGAAGAAAGTAATCCTACTTAATGCTCTCAATACGTATATACATTCTACGCATTTGCTGTGTAACTTGTCCTTACAATTTTACACTAGTATTTTTGGAAAATTTCATAAACGCTTTGGTGTGGACCTGCAGCTTAAGTCGTTTTTCTTTGTGCCATAGTAGTAAAATGTTCTGTTATTTATAAGTCTTGTATGTATCTGTACGCTTTTAGAGTTGGGTAACTTCAAAGAGACCACAAAATCCAAAAGCAAAGCCACTGCTACAATGTCTGACGCTATTCCGCTATTTATCAGTCGTCACACATTATTAGAAAATTCAATAAATGAATAAACTGTGATGGAAAATAGTTCAGCGTTCCAAGACTTGCCGGCTTACTTGGTCACCAATCTCAATTAATGAAAGATTTGAGACACAAAGTTCGAAAATATCAAAGACAATAGATTGAAAAACATCTTATTGAGCTACTTGACATGACTCTGCATTCCGAAAGTGTTGAAGACACGGTCACGCCTACACCTAGTTAAAATAATTTTATTAGACGGAAAGCTAATAAAAGTTGTTTTGACATAAATTTTTAATTAAAATATTATTTAAATATCAAAAAGTAATACTTGATTTTTTTTCGTTTAAAATAAAATAATTTAAACTTGTAGAATTGTTGTTGGGAATTGTCAATATTTAATTAAATAAATTAAAACATTGTTTGAAATGGCAAAGTTTTTTGATCACTTTTTTAATTAAAATTAACAATATCATTGAAAATATATATTGAAAATATTTTTTCAAAATTTTAAAATTTTTAATAATCAATATAATCATTTTGGTTATAGGTGCAAAATCAACAACTTGTTTGCTTGATATTATGAATTTGGTATAAATTTGTTTATTAGAGAAAATTTTTAATTTTTTCTGTGTATGTTCCTTTTACTCCTGCAAGGAGCATAGGGCCAACATTTTATAAGAATAACATAAGTACGTATTACCATTGTTTAAGATTAAGATTAACAAGAAGAAATGTGGTCTCTCATTCTGTCGTTATTCTCTCAGAAATTATATCAGATATTATCTCAGCTGTGGACCCAGTGTAAAGTTGATAGTAAAAGACAGCTGATTTATAAATACAATACAATAAACAAATTTATATTTCTCGAAAGCATTAAAAATGGAAAGAAATACTTTAGTGTTCTCAGCAGTATATTTAAAGCTTTTAATGATGAAAATGTCAACATTGATGGATTATTTATGGAAAATTCATTTATCGGTAGTACACGTGAGAGGTACGTTTATTGTACACGATGCTATATCATAATCAGTTTGAGATATGTTCAGATAATTCTATACAGAAAAAAATATTAATTTTCTCCAATCACCAAATTTATACCAAATTCATCATATCAAGCAAACAATTTGTTGATTTTGCACCTATTACCAAAATGATTATATTGATTACTAAAAATTCTAAAATTGTGAATATTTTTTTTCAATAAATGATATTTTTAATTTTAATTAAAAATAGATCAAAAAACTTTGGCATTTCAAACAATGTGTTAATTTATTTAAATAAGTATTGACAATTCGCAACAACAATTCTACAATTTTAATTATTTTATTTTAAACGAAAAAAGTCAATTAAGTTTTTTTGTTATTTAATAAAAATTTTAATTGAAAATTTATTTAAAAACATATAAAATGTTAATTAAATCAAAATCAAATTTTAAATTTTCTTTCAACTTAAAAAAATAAATGATTCAATTTTCACATTATTTAAATGTAAATACTTTTTAAACCATTTTTTTAATTGATAAAACACTTTTTCTGTGTATGTCATTAATGAAATGATTGGGTTAACTAGTATTCATTTTAAGTGACTGACAAATCATTTACATGAAAAATCATCTCGATTTTGATGTGATTAGAGTTTAATCACTCTGCAAATTTAAGCAAAGCATTATATGATATTATGTAAATAACTTTTACAGCGCAGTCCTGTGTTTTTAATAACACAATTATTTCTTTTTAATTATGTGGTTTATGACTATTGACTATTAATTTCATTACTATACTAAGTGAAACATTTAAGTGAACCCATTAACCCTCTCGAAATAAGAACTGCCATCGTCAAACATTCACCTCTGCAAACATGACCTATTTAAGGCAAAGAAGCATATAAATTCTTTCCTTTTTCAATTTAAAAATTTGCATAATAAACAGATGTTTTAATACGGGTAGTTTTTCAATCTACAACTTTTAACTTTTTACATTTTACTTTTTGTTCAATGAATTTACTTTTTCTGTAACAAGTTCATTGAAGTAAAATAGTTTTTTTTCCCTTCATTTTGTTCAACAATAATATAAGGAATGGGAAAAAACATTATCCCCCTCTTGTCAGTTGTTGTGTTTGGTAATGCAGTTGTTAAGTTACAAATAAGTTCTGGAGTTTAAAGTAGCAGACCAGAAACCATTTGTAACAAAATTCGTGAAACTATGTTGCTTCTTCCAAATAAAAAATGGAAGAATGTTTGGCAAAGTATTTTTATGGTCGTTTGAATGGATTTGGATTGATAGAGTTGATTTTTCTTTGAACCGTGATCGTTATGTAAGAGTTTAGAGTTACTAGGAAAATTTTGTTAATTTAATGGGGAAATATTTTTGAAATGGTGAAAAGATATCAAAACAGTGCTGAATAAGAAGGTCTTTTTTTTAAAGGGTAGACCGAATTTTAGTTCTTTTAAATGGAGCATCATTAAAATTGTTAAGACCTTCACCGAAGGTAAAAGGGGTATATATAAGTTTGTCGTTCCGTTTGTAATTTCTTTAATACTGGTCTTAGACTCTTTAAAGTGTATATATTCTGAGTCCTTATGATGAGCGAAGTTGAATTAACGATGTCCGTCTGTCCGTGTGTTCGTTGATATGGCGTTTTCAAAGACCCCAGATATGATGGGGACTAGGTTGTTTTATAATTGCTTGTTTGCTATTGAAATCCAGGCTGATCGCTTCCCAAATGGCTGTTATATATGACAAAAACACGAGATCCTCTAATTTTTTTAAAAAAAGTGATCAAAAAACTTTGCCATTTCAAACAATTTGTTAATTTATTTAATTAAATATTGACAATTCCCAACAAAAATTCTACATGTTTAAATTATTTTATTTTAAACGAAAAAAGTCAATTACGATTTTTTGTAATATAAACAAAATTTTAATTGAAAATTTATTTCAAAACAACTAAAATGTTAATTAAATCAAAAAAAAATTTTTAATTTTCTTTCAACGAAAACAATAATTGATTCAATTATCACATTAATTAAATTTAAATACGTTTTAAACCAATTTTTTAATTGATAAAACACTTTTTTCTGTGTACTGGTTTTTAATCAGAATGTTTAGAATGATGAGAATGATTTTGGTATCGAAGACAGGGAACGTTGCTGAAGATGATAATGAGCTGGAAGTGTTTAAACTATAAAAGTCGATGTAGAACACAAGCAAATTTTGTACAATTTTTAGAAGAAGCAAAAGAGTTATTTGCTTTTAATAAAAAACATTAAAATTCCATTCTAATTGGGTGTCTCAGAAACAGAAGTCAGGTAAATCCGGTAAATGGTTACCATTTTGACGATACACAATTAATTTTTTTTTTAAAACTTCCCATTACGAAAATACTTGTCTTAATTCTGCTGTACCGGTAAAAGACATATTTAATAACCAACGAAAGCACAATTTTACTTTATAGCCAAGAACTTCCCTACGGCAAAGGGAACTAACACTAAACTTATCACGTAACAAGTCACTTTAACATGGCGATGTCCTACGAGCGGGTTATTTGGTACCTTTTTGACACTTTGTAACAGGTCACTGAAATAACCTTAATGGACACATCGAATTTCGGTTAACAAAATGCCTGTCGCAGATATTGTCACTAATGAACCATGTCAATATGATAGATCCCTTCATATAAAGTAATAGAACTAGAAATAATCAGCCACTACCCGCACAAAATCCAGTCACATGAATAGTTTTGTGCCAATTACCTTTCCTCTGGACTAACTAAACTCTAAACACATTAGCACCAGTTAAGTGATATGCTTTTTTCACCTATTACAATTCGTTCCTTGAAATTATAAAATTTTGTTCACTGGTGTTTTAAGAGCAATTGACACAAATTTCCCGCAGGGTTGCTATGCCTGATCTCATTGTTTTCAATCGATTCTAAAGTGCTTACTAGAATACTATGCACTTTTTCAAAGATAAGAAAATTAAAACGTGGAGTTTCTGGCCTTAAAAGAGGAACACTGTTTTTCGAATAGAATCCACCTTTTTCCAAAAAAAAAAACGGAAAATAGCCCCTGAATAATCTCATATTTTATTGAAATAAAGCCATACTATTTAAATTAAGTTCATTGATAAGTAAGTAGTAAATATTTATTTTAGATAATTTTTTCATTTGCATTATTAATTTGTACAATTTTATATATTATAAGGATTACACAGCTGTAACAAATAGTCGTTAGCTGTATTCAATCCAATGAAAGCTTATTTATACTACCAATAATGGAGGAAAGAAAAACTAGAAAAGCTAAATAGTTTAAAACATATGGACAACCATATTAATCTGTTAATTAATGCTGAACTTAAGTCACTGTTATCTGAGTAGGACATTTTAACCAAAATTGGGAATTTTTATTTTGGAAACAGGGAAAATAATCAGTGTTCGAAAATAAACAAAATATTGTTAAGCGTATGACAATACCCAGAAGCGATTTATGTTTTCTTAGTGCTTGTGTAACAAACATTATGTAGTGTTCTATTTTAAAACAGAACAATTGATTCTGTAGAAATACATTATATGCGAGTATTAATGCTCTTTAGTGTTTTTTTATGCACATTGATGAAGGAATGAGCAAAAATGTTTAGCCACGCTTCTCACTAGTATTGTTGTTGTTGCTTGCCAATTTGCACGACCGCATCACGAATAGCCTGTGTGTGTATTGCATACATGTTTTGTTTTTGTAAAATATTTTTGTTGGCTGTTTGTTTTTTTTTTATGTATGTTCAATGTACATTGTACATATGTATTTTATTTTTGTAAAAAGTTTTTTGTTGTGCTTAGCGCCGTTTTGGGTGGTGAAGCGAACAAACATTAATGTGTTGAAGCGAACACAACGAAGTTTGTATTTTTTGTTACAAAACACCGAACGCAAAGAAATGTTCTCATCTTTATGTTGAGTTGGATAAGTACAGTATATTATTTTGTGTACGAAGATCGCAAGCTGAGAAAGTTTTTTTAAAGGTATTTACGACACATTAGCGTTTGCGTTTTCCATATTTCTACCGTACCTAAAACCAAGGCTGGGCTTTTGAGATGGTGGATTGAGCTTAAACTTAGTTTAACGTACTCTAAAATTCGGATTTTTTGCGGCGAAATGTGATTTTTTTATTATTTCATTAAACACCAACATTTTAAGTAAAACTAAGCTGTTCCGTCAAAATTTTTTATACAAGCTTGGTAATGGCAACACAAATCTGTTTTCAGATTAACTCCACCTAGTTTAACTGAGGTTTCAAAAACCCGGCCTAAATAACAGTATATATTCGTTAGGTTCGAACAATGAAAATAGTTAAAATTGTAATGGCGTTGCCAACTTAAAATATCGAGTTTGACAGAAAAGGAGACAAATGAAAGTTACAAATTTAAAAAAATATAAATCAAGAAAAAAAGTGTAATTACCATTTCAGGTAATCTCGGTAGTACAAACAAGTACAACTCGTACAAAAACCACAAGCAATTTGTTTTTGTAAAATCATCAAAAACCGAAACAAATCAAAACAGAAACAAACATAATAAACAAAATTTTGACATTCAACAATTATAAAGCTAAAGAAAAAAAGTTATCAGCAGGGCTTTTAGGGTCACCTGTAATGAATTCGCCTTGGTTATGACAATATGTAAAAAATTTGTATAAAAGTTTGCCCCAAAAATTTTTTGAGGTGATTGAAAATAAAGAAAATTCAACACATTATTAAAAATTTTTTTTTGCATGTTAATCGGAATAAGTTAGATAAACAAGCTTCTCAAATTGTGCTTTAGTTGTAATTTTCAAAGATCTGCGAATGTATTAAATGCTGTAAAATTCTAATATTCAGCATAACAAATTTTTCTACTAACGTTTTCTCCAATTTTTATTTATTATTTGCTTTTAAAAATTGAGGTCAACTGAAACTGAAAACAACACAACTACTAATAATCAGTTGTCTATTTATAACGTTTATGTCGACCAAACTTACACAGAGTTGTAAACCACAAAACCGGGAAAAAGTAGTAAACACAACCAAAAACTAGTTAAGTTGAGATTGACAATGCGAATTTATAAACGACGACCAAACGGTTTAAAAAATTGTCAACCGCAATAAGGGCATTAATTGTTTTTTCTTTGTCTTTTCAATAGCTCTTAATAGTTTGTGAAGCTTGGTCATGGTGATTTGGTCAAAGTTGATATCATTACTTACCAACGAGCATCACTCTTTATTGAGTTGTATTGCTAAGAACTATTCTCGCCTTTTATTTTTAAGTTGCAAGATTTTCGGCACGTTTTATTCATATACGATGAAGTTAATTAAAAAATTAATGAATAATTCGCTGTTTAATTTGAAGGAAAAATGTTTAAAATATAAAAAATGTATTTGGGTTTCTTTGCATTTTTCCTGATAGTATTTTTTATGAACAGTTCTTTGGTATAGACGGATTTGTATGGAATTTGTATAAACTACTTTGAACGAAGCGAACATTTTGGAATCAAATCCTACTAATCTATTTTAATATAAGTTTTTTAATTGTGGATTTTTTGGGTATACCGTAAACTATCATTTTGGAATTTCGGGGATTAAACGGGAAAAAGAATCATGGAAAATTGACTTAACGAAATATCAACATTTAAAATGTTTTTCTTTCAGATGTGAAACTATGGTTTTGAAAAGAGATTTTAAAATTTGTTTTTTTCCACAAAGTCCCAAAATGTCTGAAAAAAATTATATTCCCAATTTTCTTTGTCCTTCCCAAAACTTTTTTCAAACTACTGTTTCGAAAAAAAAAACATATTTATTTGCTTACTCTGACAACCACGAAAATATATACATATATTAAAACGTTATGAATATGTAAGTGTTAAATAGTAATAAAGGATTTATGGGATTTTTATCAGTACAACAGCAGCAGTAACAACAACCAACCGAAAACATTATCAGCAACTTTGTACATGTTCACTGCAATGAAATGAGAAAATAGAAAAATTGAATATAAAATAAAATTCAGTTTACATACCATCATATACTCATAGACTAATATAATGAAAAGAAAACTCGGAAAGTGTTCAGGAATAAAAGCTGCTGGTGTTGCTTGTATTGTGGTAAATGTTTGTAGTGAACGTTGGAGATAAGTATTAAGTGAATTCAGGTATTGATTTTAACTAACAAATTCTCCAGTATGTCTATTTCTATACACATTTTACATTATCGATTTAAAGTAGTCATGGACACGCGTCTTCACCAGAATTGACGTCCATACACGTTCACTGCAAAAGTCTCCCTCTGTACTCTTGTTTCTACTAAAATCACACAAACATCAATTTGTTTTTGTTCTGCAGTTTCGTTGTTCTTTCTACTAAAATCACAAAAACATTAATTTGTTTTTGTTCTCCAGTTTTGTTGTTGCAAGTAAAATTTCTGCATATACACACACAAGCGTAAGTATTTTTGGCCACCACTGTTTCATCGAAATCAAGGCAAGGAGTTCAGACCAGTGGTTGTATATAATGTTAGCGCTTATATGTGTAAAGCAGAAATAACAACAAAGCAACGGATGGGAAAAAAATGTATTTGTCAACATCACATAAGCAGAGTTTTATTGCCTAAGCACGCGTGCCGAGAACTTAAGAATGTGCCAATTACCGGTGTAAGCTAAAACAAGTAAGAAAGTATAATCGGTCAAGCTTGACAATATGATACCCTACACCGCAATATCTAAAAAGGACTTTTCGAGAGTATACCCTATTTGGGACCCATGGGTAAGCATGGACCCACCGAACCAAAATTTTGTTATCAGATTAAGATTCATATTGTTATAGAGTTATTTGTACCAAAAGTCATCCAAATATATAAATTTTATGAGATTTTTTATAAGCAGGGGGTACTCTCTATTGCGATACGAAAGAAAATCGTAGCAAATCTAGTGATTGGTACTCTTTAATGCGTTTGCGAATTTGTCTTTCGCATCTTTTTTTTCTTTTCGCATTTCATCACTATTTCTTTTATATAAACTTTCCTATTAACTATAAATTTTTTTACATATTTTGCCATTTCATTACTGGAAATCTGCGCTATCTTTGATTTTTATTACCAGTATTGCTTAATTTTCAAACGATTTTGCGAAAGTGATGATAGAGAGTAACAAGTTGATATTTAGCTTTCGAATCGAAATTGGTATCGCATTGCAAAGAAGAGTAGCCCCCAGATCGACTCAAAAAGTGATTCTGAGTCGATCGGTGTACTAAAAGGTATGTTAAGACCAATTTTTTACTGTTATATAACTCATACCCTCATCACTGTGCTGGTATGGATATATATACATATGAAAATTATTAAAATGAGTTTCAGTTATTTCTATTTTTGTTCTAATTTTTTAAGATAATTCTATCCACATCTGTTTACGTGCATCAATGTGCATTTACTTTTGCAATTTTACTTTTATTGCAAAATGAAAGGTATGCCGAATGAAAATACTTTTTAGACAAGATAGTATTATTACTTAAACCGAATGCAACATTTAAAAAAATAAATGCAAATATAATTTCAAGGACAGGGGTGAACAACAGTCAAAAGCTCGGTATAAATGCAAAAAAAGAAAGAGCTTTTACTAGGGTATTCATTCGGTTAACCATTAATCGGTTTATCGATTAAATACTACCCGGTTAACTGATCGGTTAATTAAAAATTGGCTATTTTCGTCGTTTAACCGACGTAACAAAATTTTTTATTTTTTGTCGTATTATAACATATTTTATTGTGTTTATAATTACTTTTTTCATCTCATATAAAAAAGGTATATGTTTAGAAAATATTTTTTTCATACAAACAGGGTTCTAATGGCATAATGGAAGATTTTATATGTTAAGAGAAATGCAGGAAGAGGACTGAGAAATAAGATAATCGGTATTACCGATGGCTTTCTATTTTTTCAACATCTACGATAAATGAAAGAATTTTTCCCAGTCGAGTTTCATCATAACTAATGAAAATAATCACTTAAATCCTTAACATTTAAACCAAACTATTTAATATATTAAACTATTGAAATAACTTAAAACATGATCACACAGTCTATTTTTTAATTAATACATAATATGTGTTATGTAAAAATTATATATTTACGAATTATTTTTTTATTTGCTCGTTTAGGTTCAAGAATTGTTAAAAAACTCCAAATAATAAATAATTTATGCATTTTTATTTATTGAAATTACTTTATTTATTAAAAAAAAACTGTATTATTCGGTTAACCGATCAATAACAAAATTAACCGATTAAACCAAAAACTCGTTGAATTAATCGAGTGATTAACCGATTATAGCAAGAGCCCGATTAAATGAATACCCAAGCTTTAACACACACAAAAAACATACAGTGATGCAATATTTTACTAAAAAGTAAAGCTTAATTCAGTAGTATTGGCGTTATACAGCGAAATTTCAAAGCACCTAGAAAACGAACAGGACCTACTGTGTAGCAAAGTAACAACTGTGTAGGAAAGTAACAACACCAGCCATTACAAGAGTCGCCGTTAAGGCTTAAAATTGCTAACGATATAAAAGGACTAATAGAAATATTACTACTTGTGGCAACATTGATAATTTGTTTGGCTATCGAAACTGGTGCAGGACATTAATTTAGTATTACAGATATAATCAAACGTGGCACTCTGTTATAATTGTGGCTAGTTATTCTTTTAAGGAACCACATGGCATAATATATATATAAAAGGGAGCTGTCAAAGCAATCACGAGGGTAATCCTACGAATAGATGAACTGCCGGTTAAACCAGTTTTTTTAATTTATTGTTTCTGATATTGCGGTCGAATTTATTATTAGTCTTAATATTGGCCAACAAATTAACTTCTTGTAATCGTCAAAAATCGTCACCCTATAGAATATTTGTAAAACAGGGTTAACAATGGCAGATTCAAGAAGCCTCAGGAAACTTATGATCTGGCTTTGTACGGAGACCTGAAACACAAAAATTCGGCAGCAAGTTTCGTTTTTTGTAGATGAAAACCAATCCAGACTAGTCAACGGCATAAAGAAATTAACATGTATTGACAACTGTGAAAAGGCTCAAGGAATAAGGTAATACCACTACCTTCGGAAAAACTGCATCTAGGGGTAAGCGTGGAATTTTATGCAAATGAATTTTTTCCTCTACGAATTTTTTCTTCGATATTAAATGAATAAGTTATTTATCCGAATCACATCTTTTGCTGAAAAATTGCATCGATTTCTTTGTGCATATTTTATCGTTAATTAATTGTTTGTTTGTCATATAATATTAAGAATGCATACAAGTTCACATATTTATAATGTTAGTTTATGATGAAAAAAAAATAAATGATTTCCGTTTTTTATTGTTTTCATTTAATTGATTTTTGTGTTATAAAAATCAATCAATTGTAAAACTCAAACAAAAAATAATTTTTTTTTTTTCTAAAAAAAAAATGGGGACAATTGAAGCAAAGCGAACGAATATCGTTGTAAAAGCCACTTTTTGCAAAAACTGTTTTTTGCAGATCACCGTTACCATTATTCTCTTACACTGTTAAAACATCAAATCACCCAAAATTATGCACCTCAACGCCGTCAAAATGCGATACAAAGAGGTAGCCAGTGGTAGAACGTTGTAACTTACTAATAAAATTATACAAATGAACTGGTTTTGCAAAGTGGAATAACGTTTTAAAAGCCACTAAGCAAGCGGAAAAACGTTTTACGACATCGCGATTATGGATATGAAGCCACAAAAAAAATAAAAAATTGTAAACTGTGAATTTGCATGTACTTTAAAATTTTAATTTCTTAATATTTTTCATAAAAGTTTTTATTATCATAATTTTTGATAATCTAAAAAAGAAATAAAAAATTAATAGTCCTGCTTGTTAAAACGTGTTTTTTTATCTCCTAAAAAATAATAATTTTGTAACTTAAAACGCTATTCGCGGCTGTGCTTCAGTTTTTTACTTCATTTAAATTTAAAAATACTATTATTCCAATGCTTGAAATGGCATTTCCGATGTGCAAAATAACCGTTCCATCTCTTTCAAGATGTTTTTGTGTTTGACAAAAACATTCAAATTGGTGTCTCAATTTATGAACTGTCAATCACACAATGGGTAATAGAAAGAGAAAATGCACGGCTTGAATTTTCTGCAGAATATATTGAATTTGTGTATCATTTTTGTTATAAGACAAATTCTTAACTTAAAAGTCTTCGTACTGAGTTGTTCAATGACCCAAAGGGCCAGATATACTAATATAAAAGAACAAACGGTTTATTACAAGCAAAAAACCAAAGTTTTTAAAAGGGTAAAAACATAACAATATTTTGACACACATTTTTATTCAGAAGAACTTTTAAATTCTTTTATTAGTACTTTTAAATACGTGGTAAAATATTCGCTTTCACCCTTAAAATATGCAAAAAAAATTTGCTTTTCACGTTCTTTGCTCATTTCTCATACATTTTTATTCTTTCCGCTATGATAAAAACGAAAAACACATATGAATACGCACATTAATATAAAATCTTATGCTGAGTAAACACGTAACATCAAATCGTACAGACACAAAATTAGTAATGTGATATCGTATACAGAAAGAAATAAAAAGTGATTTCGATTAAAAAGTTTGTTTGATATATATTAAAAAATTAATTATATTTGCACCAGTAAACAAATTAAGTATTAATTAAAGTTTGAATTCACTTGAGTAAACATTTAATACGTTTGCTTAAACACTTAATTCACTTGATTAAGTTTTTAATTTAAACTGATTTTATTTTTGATTAATGCTTTAATTGGTGAACAATCTGTGTTCGATAATATCGATAAGTACGAGTTTCGATAAGTACGATTATTACCCCCTATCGGGAATTAAGAACGAACATTTTTTTCCTTCAAAATTTTCTGTTCCCACAGTTTTTTTGTTTGGAAAAGGGAACAAATTACGTGGGAAATTTTATTCACGAAAGCGGTGGCTTATGCTGTTGTACAGTGGAATTTATTTTCTGAACAGATGATTTTTAGGGACTAATATTAAAATTCTCTTCATGTTATGGATGAAGAAGAAAAAGAAAAAACTATTAACGCGTTATTAAAAAGTCATTCCTAATTATTTTATTAAAATGTCAATTCCTAATGCATCTCTTTCTTTTAACCATTCCCTCCCTACACCATGTTCTTTGTGTTTTTCTTAATTTTTTTTTTCATTCTTTTTTACTAGCACTTCACTTATTTTTAGTAAAACTACCATTTTGCAGCGTGTGTTTAAAAGTTTTCTTTCAAATGAATCAGTTCGATTTGTAGTAAAGTGTATATCAAAATCGTACTACAACTCATACTACGTAAAGTACGAAATTTAGTAACGGGTATACTCAGCATTAAACACATCAGTGTTACCATCACTAAACAAAAAATATAAACGTCAGGAGTTACGCAAACAAATTATTTTGAAAATTTTTGAACACTGCGTTAGTACAGTTATGTTGGATTCAAAGGTTTTACTAGGGAGAACTTTTTCAGGTAGTCCCGGAAGAAATATTTTATTAAGACCCTAGAATTTATGAATACAAATTTCTAGAATTTGTACATATATGTATTAGATAGTCTAACAATGATTTTATCGATTTCAAGAGATTGTCTTTGTAGTTTTTGAACGGACCAAATGGTTACAGTGTAGTTTTTGATGCTGAAACGTGAAGAGCTATAAATATTGGAAATATTGGAAACAAATAAATAAATTTTACATACAACAGACCACGAGTTTGAGTACGAGTATTTTCATTTAATATTGAATTTTAAAGGTCGAATAAAAATACAACTTAAAGAAAAATTTATTATTATATATAAATTTAATTATTATTACAAATAAATAAAAAAAGTATAATTTGTCAACATTTCTATAATAAAAAAAGGTGATTTTATTCCTGGGAATAACATATTGTGGGTATTACTGTATCGAAGGTATAAAACGCTAGTTAGGTATGTCACATACCGTCGGAAAGGTTAATTTTTCTAGTTTCTCAGCATAAGTTTTATTTTCAAGGTTTTAGAAACACCACAAAAAGGAAAAAATCTAAACAGTGCATATGCTAGACATTTAAAAACCCCTCTTTTTGAGTTAGAAATTATTTTTTTTATACATATCCCACTCGCAGCCCCCACTAAGCGACCAAAACTTCCTTAAAGGAAAAGACATAAACTTTCTTTTAAGCAAAAAACAAAAAAAAATAAAAGTACCCGCTTCAAAAAAATACATAAAAAAAATTTTTAAAATTTTTTTATATATCAAAAAAATTTTTTTTTAAAGTCTAAAGAAATAGCTATCTAATTTGTTTGAAAAGAATTTTAAACACCAATATGTAATAAGTTACATCGATGAGAAATTACACCTGTTTGGCCAAAATGTCAAATTTTGACCGCCTCTAACTCAGAAACTTTATGACCGATCTTATTGAAAATTTGTGTCTAAACTACTATCCAATAGGACTAACCTTGGTGCGAATTTCATCGAAAACGGAAGACATCGATTTCAAAAGTTGGGTCACTAGTAGAGTTTTTTTCGGGATTTCCCGTCCCGGGAAGTCGACTGTGTTAGTAGTTTAATCCAACTTAATTTTACCACAATATTAAAATTTGCTACCGTTTAAGACTTATTAAGCTAATTTTTGAGAATGGGCCTTATATAGGGCCTATGATAAATTATAGACATATCTTCCAAAATTTTATTTCTTGTCTTAACAAACTGAAATGTAAATTTTACAATAATATTATAAGGTTTTGCCGTTAAGGGCGTAGTAAAGTGTTATCCTAGATTATGCTTTTTATGCGGCATTTCAAGTAATTTTGAGTCTTATGAATGTATATTATGCTTAATTGCACCACAAAAGCATTATTCGTTACACTTTTAGCCATACTTACATGATTTACGAGATTGATCTAAACATCGAGCCGTAGGTAAATTATGGACCGATATTCACGAAATTTGGTGCCTTATAAAACGAATTTGTTGAAATTTAATGACAATGGGTGCATTTTGCCACAAATTTATGTAAGTTTTTGTTGAGTTTTTATTGAGGTAGTTCCACATTTGGGTGCATAACTCTTTTTCATACTGAAGCGATTCTGCTGGAATTAAGCCACAAACAGCCTAGAAGATCTAGAAACAATTTGACACCCATACGTAGCCTGAATTTATAGTTCAAAACTATTCCTTGTTGATTCAAGAACCGTCTAGTATTTTCTCGAATGTTGTGTTCGAATTATTTTAAAATAACTATTATACATCTAAATCTAATGTCTACAATTACAATTGCTAGAAAATTTATTACAGTAGCGATCATAAAAATAGTAACTAATATGACATAAAACTATAATTTACAAGATAACTTATAACTAAAACCATAAATAATTCTCAGACAAATCTAATTTCGTAACAATATTTTCATTCTAATTATGCAAATGATCTCTGAATTTGAAAATGCATATACCTATATTGATTTCTATGATCCTATTGACATAAAAATAACCTCTTAAGTATCTTAAAATAATTTTAATATTAAATTTTTTACGTTTTTGGTACATAATGGATACTAGACTTAATTATTTTAAGCGTAATTGTCAGTAAGAAATATTAGTTTCATTGGAGAAATAAGTATAAAATAAATAATAAATTTTGTGCGGGAATCCCGGGATCCCGGGAATTTGATTTTTATTTCCCGCTTTCCCGGCAATCCAAAAAGTGCGGGAATAAAAAAACTCTAGTCACTAGACATGAAATCCCCCATATATAAAAATTAAAATGAGTTTTTTTTTTTGAGTTATGTACTCGTATATTAGTTTGTTTGCTTATTGGTTAATTTGCTTATTTCCGAATTTTCCTGAAAATTTCACAGTAATTTTCTATCACACGGTGTTTGACATCGGCTATGAATATTTGTAAGTTTTCCAGTGGGCTAAACCGCACCTCTCATACAAAAACTTCAAAAGAAATGACACCATCAAGTCGACAAAGTACAACATGCAACTATTAATTTGCAGACGGAAGCACCAAAAATAGCACGCAAAACAGAATACACCAATAAAGCAATGTCAATTCCACCCTGTAGATATCAGCACGGTTAACACCGCACTGCACCCTGTTGTACGATCAGCTAATTACAGAACGGTTAGAGTAAAAAAATTTTAAAAAAAATTATTTGGGTATCAACACAAGACATCTGGCAAAAAGCAAGATGAACGGCAAAAGTGAGCGTGAATACAAGGACAATAGAAATACCTAAATATCTGAAGAAGTATCTAAATCTTGGCACAAATTGCGTCGTTATCAATACACGAGATCTGCTTTAAATAATTTATACTAATTCTGTTTCCACGGGGGTAGACAATCGCATCGGGCTTAGCTTTTATATACAGAAAAAATTTTAATGTGTTTATTTGTAGGCAATAAATATTATTGATATTCCAAGTGGGCATATAAACTCCAATCATTAGACAATATATATACAGTGAAACCGCGATAACTCCGTAATTTTGGTCCCCTTGATAATTTTTTTTTTTTTTTTTTTTTTGTAATTCAATGTCTACGGAGACCCCCTGTTAATTGTACTTACTCATAGACATACTCTTATAATTCGTAATAAAAACCAATATGCTATAAAAAAAAAATAGAAAGGCAATGTTTTACATGTATTATTTTTGCTTTCGTTGTTTATTATATATTAGTTGTTAGGTTTAAATAAATTATAACCTTTTAAAATCATTCGTATTTTAGTTTGAACCTCGTTAATCGTTTTTATTTAATTTTAACCTCGTTAAATCGAAATCTCTTCAATTCGTTAAAAGCAGTCGGTCTCACTGATTGATAACACTGTGCAAGAAATTTACACTTTTTTCGTGACAAGCTGGGCACCTAGCGTCTTAACATAACTCGGGTACGCTGAATCCAGTGGTGCCCACGTTTTTTTAAGATTGGCTCTGGTTTTCGAGATATACCGTTATGTCGAAAATGGAGGAGGTTGCACAACATATGTTCGCGTAACTCAAAAACCCTTTAGCTAATTGAAAAAACTTCAAAAACCTTTAAGAAAAGTAAAACTTCTTTCTAATATCCGCAGTCATTTTAGAAACATAATTTTTTTTTTTTGGAAAAAAAAATAATTTTTTTAACAAAATTTCGAAATTTTTGTTTTTTAAAAATTCATAAAAAAATTGGAAAATGCAGCTATGCTTCTAATCTAAACTTAAAAAACCGAAATTCCGCAATAAAATTTCAAAAAAACAAAAACTTTTTTTCTAATCTCAGTAGTCGTTATTGAAACATAATTTTTTTTTTGAAAAAAAAATTAATTTTTTTATCAAAATTTCGAAATTTTTAAAAATTTTTAATTTAAAATTCATAAAAAATTGGAAATGCAGCTATGCTTCTAATTTTTTGCAGACGTATAAAAAACGAAATTCTAAACAAAACAAGCCATAAATGATTAAAATCTGTTTGCAACTTTTGATTTTATTCACAAAAGTCGACAAATTTTAATTAAGTTAAGAATTTCATAAAACGCAATATTTGTATGGGAGCCCCCCTAAGGGATGGTGATAAAAGGAAAGTATATTTTGAGAAAATGTTATATATAAAAATATGTTTCAATAACGACTACTGATATTAGAAAAAAAAATTTTGTTTTCGTAAATGAAATTTTATTGCGGAATTTCGGTTTTTTAAGTTTTTGTATTTAACTAAACGGTTTTTGAGTTACGCGAACATATGTTGTGCAACCTCCTCCATTTTCGAAATAACGGTATATCTCGAAAACCAGACCCAATCTTAAAAAATCGCGGGCACCACTGGATTCAGCGAATTATTATGTTAAAACGACATGTGCCCGGCTTGTCTGTTTTTTCAACTAGCATAGTGTAATTATCAAGTTTCTACTGTAACTGTATAGCTCGAGAACGGCTACAGTAAAAGTTTCCAAACTTGTAACAAGTACAACATCTGCCAAAAAGTAGGCTCAATTGTAAAAGTAGGCGCGGTACATCCCATATAGTGACAATAGAAATTTCTGTACATCGGCAAGAGTACACTCAAAGAAAAATGCATCTTCATATTGATGATGCTCTCTTATCACAACTGTTTCAACAATGTTATTACAAATGGCATCAATGATCATCATAGGATTTTGTCATATTTTATGCGTCATCTATGCTATGACTACAGTGACATTAATTCAATGCCACATTTTGTGTATTATTAACCTTATTTTTATGTTTAAAAAGGAAAATTTAGAAGCAAAAATTCCCATATTCTATTTGTTTAAATTATTTGGTTAAATACATCAAATTTTCAAAGCAGAATGATTACGAAAACCACATCGGGCTGGTGTCTTATAGTTGAAGGTCTTCTGTAAATAAAGGGCGGAATGCAACAAAACTGAAACAAACATGCGTAACTGGTAAGTAAATGATAATATTCTCTCACTTTGACTTAAGTAAATTATAATGACTCAATTAAATGACAAACTGCTTAATGAATCCTTTCTCCAATGTTATCATCGTACTAATGACATTTTTTTTAAACTGATGGCGATATGTCATTTCATTGGTGACATAATTTCACATGATGGCAATTTGGCCAAGTGATGTTTAGGCTGATGCTACAATGATGAAACGAAGACACTTGTCAAGTACTGATGTCAAATACCAACAGCGTTATGACGCTTTTTCTATCAGTGTAGATGTATTTAAATTGGAAGCAAATACCTTTTTAATTAATAAAAAGCATCTGTTATATTGCGAGCAAGTACAATATAAATGTTCTTAAAGAGGAATAAATAAAAAGTATCTAAATTTGGTTCAAATTTCTTTGTTGTCAATAAACTATATTTGTTTTAAAAATATTTTACTAATTTTATATCAATGAGGTATGTCTCTTTTGAATAATGATATCGATTATCGAATGTTGATAAGTACAATTTTACAAAACTTACACAAAAATGCAATGGTTCAAAAATGATTAAATTAATTCGAAAACTCTACAGTTTTTTTTTAATAAATAATTCAAAAGTGACAACGCTGGCACTCATGTATGTTTATTTAAGCAAACACGCATTACTTTAAAAAATGTTCAAATACTTTCTGAACTTTTTTCTAACCATTTTTTTTGCATTTCTTTCTTCACTTTCTATCTGTGTAAAGCTGCCATTTTTTCCACAAACAAACTTGAACATGTTTCGTGAGAAATAAATGCACAATTTGTTGAGAACAACAAGCAAATGTGGAAAGAGTAAAAGAAAAAGATAAAATAAATGTAATAAACATAAGAAGAGTTGTAGTTGAATGTGTAAAGGTACGGTCAGATACGGCAAACATTTGCCGAAAAACGTCAAATATTTGTTTGCCGTAATGTGACCACAAAATATTTATTTGCGACAAACAGGAAAACAGCTGATTTTGGGCTAACAAATTTGTTTGGTGTCAAACAAAAATGCTTTTAATGTGACCACTCAATAACAAATATTTGCCTGTATTTTGAGCAAACAAATATTTGTTCTTACAATTATTTTGTAAGACCAAACAGTAGCAAATAACAGCTGTTGGGAACAGTGTGGTCGACTTAAAAAAAAAATACCACTAAAATTAAATTAAAAAAACACAAAATATTGTAAAAATATTTTTGTAACATTTAACATTTATCTGAATTATTTATAAAAAAAAACACATGATTTCCAGTATTTCTTGTTGTTGTAGCCAAATGGTCGGGCGGTTACTGCTTTCGATCAAAAATAAGAAAGTTATATAATTATTGTATGAAACCATTTTTTGAGTAATTACCATTTTAAGATATCAAAAATGGATTACGAAATATAAAAACACTGAAATCATATATAATCGATTAAAAACTCAATATTTTCAAAAATGTTTAAGGCAATTTTACACGAAATGTATTTTGCGGTGGGTTTGTCAGATGTAAAGTCCATATGTTATTTCAGGTGTCTGTCAAAATTGACAAATACAGAAGGTTAATAATTTTTGCTTTCACACGTTCCTTTTTGGTTTCACCTGACAAATCCTAAAAACATTCACATTTGCAAACTATAGACTGATTTATATTTCTATTCACTTTTTATTGTACTTTAGTTTAGTACAAATTTTGTTTTTTTTTTAAATATGTGAAAATAAATAGATTTTAACATATATTTGCCTCCACAAACAGACAACTTGAAAAACAGCTGGTGTCAGATGATTAGTCAGATCAAAATAGAACACGCTCTAATTGAAAACTTTTACACTGCTAATTCGATCTGACATTTATAAAAGCAATTTTTTTTTTGGCGTTAATACGACAGGTATGCAATTTGCAGTGGGAAATTTGGAAAATACACTGGTTAATACACACCGTGTAAATGTGCCTTTATATGGCAAACTTTATATGAAAAACTTGCCAAGTTATCATGATCTCCGAGATAGAACCATGTATTAGATAACACAGACAGACAGATGGACATCGTATCAAAAAGTAATAGAGATTCATTTTTGCTCTTTAAGCCTTAAATTAAATGTAAGATTTGCTGAGTTATTGTGTACTTGCTTAAACTTCTTACTTCGGTTTTTGTTTAAGCTGTTTTATGTCATCTCGGTAGAACGAATTCGTTGGCAGCACTTACATATATAAAAAGTAAATAAAATAAAAAGTAATTGATTGACAGCTGCAAATTAAAAATAATTTCGTGTTATATTGTGCAAAGGTAAGAAAATAATTTAATTAATGCTTATTAAAAACAACATTTAATATACAAATGATTTAATTTATGTTTTAGAAAATGGAAAACTTTGGCGAACCACCCATTAGCAAGAAGCTACGAACAAAACCAAAAGTGGCATGCGATTGGATTGAAGCAGATATTTTTAAATTAATAACTTTGGTGGAAACAGAAAAGTGTTTGTGGGATGCTAGCGACGAAGCTTACCACAACAAAGCATTACGCGACCGTGCCTGGCTAAATATTGGCGAACATTTTGAACAAAAATACGCCGGAGCTGAGTTGAATGCCAAATGGTCGAATCTTCGGATTCAATTTCGTGGCTATGCGGCCAGAGCGAAAACGAAGTCTGGCCAAGGCGCAATAGAAACTCCAAAATGGAAATTTTTTAATGCGATGAGGTTTGTTGGACACGCGGAAACCCAACAAACTCAGGACACAACATCAAATTTTAATTTTGATACTGGGTCAGAAGGATTCTGTAAGTATAAATATGGAGCTTAATGTAAATGTTATACAAATGTATTTAAACTAATATTTTATATTTATGCACATTCTTTCAGCAAGTGATATTGAATATGTACCAAGCCAGCAACCTTCAACAACAAAACGACGGCAACAATCACAAAACAACCAAACTGTTGCATCAGATATTGCATCCACAATGCGTGAGGCCGTAACGGTAATGAAAGAACGTGGAAACAACAAAACCAACCCGAACGATACGTTTGCGATCTATTTAGCAAGTGAGCTAAATACTTTAAGTGTTGATGCTGCAGCATTAGTGCGGAAAAAAATGACACTTCATTTTTTGGAGTGTTTAGAGGAAGAAAGAAATAAATTTTAAATATTCTTCTCTAAACTAGTTACTAAAGAAATTTACAAGGTGTTCTAACTGCTGTAATAATTGATGTACGTAAGTATGTATGTATTTATGTACGCATATATGTATGTTTGTATCTATGTATGTATGAATGTATATATGTATGTATGTATGTATGTATGTACGTATGTACATATACATGTATGTACTTAAGTTTTGCAAAAGTTGTCAAAAATATTATATATTAAAATTATTGTGATTTTAAACCGGTAAGAGTGAAGAGTTGAAGAGTGTTTTTAAAACAACAAAATCTTTAAGTTGGTTTTAAATGGTGGAAAAATTAATCAACTAATTTTAAATTGGCGGCCACTTAGCTTACCGGTTTAAAATCACAATAATTTTAATATATAATATTTTTGACAACTTTTGCAAAACTTAAGTACATGTATATGTACATACGTACATACATACATACATACATACATACATACATACATACATACATATATACATTCATACATACATAGATACAAACATACATATATGCGTACATAAATACATACGTACTTATGTACATCAATTATTACAGCAGTTAGAACACCTTGTAAATTTCTTTAGTATTTTTTAAGCCTTGTGAAGTGACTTATTTTGTTTTTCCTTTTTTACAATGAATTTTTTGCAATAAGTTTAGAATTAAATCAAAAAATTAAATTGTGATAATAATTTAATAATATATTAAAATGACTGAATTAAAGTACAAATGAATACATACATACATACATGTTATTAACCTTTTTTATTAAATAAAATATTTTTTAAATACATACGTACTTATATCATGTTTTTGTTTTTTATTTTAAATATGTAAATGATTTAAGAACCTCGTCTAAATATGCTTATACTGAAAAGGTAATTCGCCTTCCTCTACGAAATATTGGGAAAATTCTTGTCGTATTTCTGAAGTATCTTGCGCGATATAGGAACGATGCGGCAGCAGATTTGGGAAATCTTGGCCGGTTTGATCGTTGCGCCATTCACCGGCGATTAAAGTGCCGTCTTCAGTATAGTGATCAACAAGTTTTGCGCTGAAGTAAACGGAATTTTTCTGGGTCATAAGAAAGTTGTGTAATGCACAGCATGCAAGCGTTACTTGCTTCGTTTTTATTGGCTCAAGTTTAATTGCACTGCGCATTACCCGAAAACGCGCGGACATAATACCAAATGCATTTTCTATTACACGTCTTGCTCTTGACAACCGATAATTAAATATTCTTTGTATAGCATTCATGTTGCGTAAATTAAACGGCTTAAGTATATTCGGGGTTAAGGCAAAAGCGTCATCAGCAACAAGAACATAAGGAACAGCCACGAGTCTAGATGGTAGAGGTTTAGGGGAAGGCAGATTAAGACTGTGGCTAGTCAGAGCTGCATTAAATGAACTTTTGCGAAAAACTCCACCGTCAGATATACGGCCATTTGATCCTACATCGATATACAAAAACTTATATGAAGCATCGGCAATAGCCATGAGAACAATACTATGTGTACCTTAAAAATATTTAGTCAAGAAAAGTAATAAGAAATATATATACTTAACCTACCTTTGTAGTTATAGAAAACACTACCTGAATGGGATGGCGCAGTCATCACAACATGTTTTCCATCCAACGATCCGATGCAATTAGGAAAGTTCCACAATTTCAAAAAGTCCTCAGACACGGCTTTCCATTCGTTTTCAGTTGATGGTACCTTAAATTATATTAATTAATTTAATAATAAAAATATATATTAACGTATATTACCGTCAAATAGTCCGGCTCTAATACTTTATAAATAGCGTCGCATACTTCGGGAATAATTCCTGAAATTGTATTATGGGGAATACGAAATACATATTGTAGAGACCTAAAACTTTCTCCTGTTGCCAAATACCGAAGTGTTACTGCTAACCGCTCGGTTGGAGAAATTGCCTCACGAAAATTTGTGTTATTTTTTTTTATAAGCGGTGCCACTAATTTAAGCTACAAGAGTATTAAAAACTGTATTAACTTGCATTACTTTAATTAAATTTGCAACGCACCAATTTTTCAAAATCAGTTGAAGTCATTCGTAAAAAGTTGTTATACAATGCAGGAGTTTCTGACCGTAACTCCATCAACAACTTTGCACAACATCCTTCTTCTTTACGACGTAGAACCCACTTGCGTACCCACATTCTTCCTTTTGTTTCCTTAATTTTATTTTGTTCCTCTTCCAAAAGTAATAATGCTGCTGCTCCACAGCTTAACACAAGAAATTCCTCTATATTTTCCATCACAATTTATATAATAGTGTTTTGGCAAATAAATTTATGTATTTTGACAGTTTGGTCAAATATTTTGCTTCGGCAAATATTTTTTTAAGTGTGACCATATGGCAAACCTGTTTGCCAATATGTGTGTTTGCCGCTATTTGACATCTGTTCGAGCAAACAAAAATGAGCAAATAAATGTGCGTAGTGTGACCACAAAATAAAACCTACGTAATTTTAAAAAAAATTTTGCCAAATAAAGGCAAACATATTTGCGGCTAATATTTGCCATATGTGACCGTACCTTAAGACATGTGCTGCATTTTTGATTTTCAAAAAAAATTTGCTGAAGGAAAAAATTTAATATATGAAAAAAAAGAAAAATCATGGAAGAAAATAGATACTTAGGAAAACGTCTTCAAAGAAAATATATGTACATGTTTGGCAAACAAAATTGTGAGCAGGTAAATTTTTATGGATTCAATTGTTGTAGTACTTTTAAGTAAATTCTCAAAACTTGCAATATATTATTTAAAATTTTCAAATAAAAAAAAAAACATGAAAATAATAAGAAAAAATTATTTCAAAAGGTATCTTTGCTAATATTCCTCGTTATAAATAACTAGAGGACGAATAATGATGCATTTAAAATTAAAATATATGCTTACGAATATTCTTGATTAGTGTTTAATATTTCCATTTTTGCCATTGTTTTTATTATTTTAGATATAAGTGACAATCAGTTTTACAGAGAAAATTGATATGAATTCAAGGATATTTTAAAAATGAATGACTTGCCTAAAACTACAATAAACGAATTGATAACACATCCAAGCATAGCTTGGGAATAATGATTAGAAATCCTAATGATTAGCAATTGGATTAGAAATTTTAATTGTGCTGAAAAATTGATTAATTATGATTAGTTAGCCATTTTAGACGATTACTAATTGATTAGATTAGAAATAATCAAAAATCTAATCACAATTAGTGACGATTAGCATTTCTAATCAAAACTAATCCAAAAAATAATTGATTAGATTTCTTGATTATTTTTGATTAGATTTGATTAGATCAACTATTTTTAACTATTTTTGTGAAAAGAAAATATTTATTTATCACATTTGTTGCTATATTTACATAATGTAACAGTTTTTGAATATTGCATAAAATTGCATACGGTGCACCCTGTTCTTAAACTAAACACTTGACACAGCTGGTTCACTTTGTTGTTGTGTTATTATTAATGTTAATTTTCAACGTGTTTTGAAGGAAGCATTCCTATCGTGTAACACCCCACTGACGTCGTCAGCACCCGTTGAACTACTATTCTCATTTGCAGGCATCATCAGTAGTCCAAGCCGAAATTCATTGTCATACTTTTCTTTTGAAAAGTTGGTATTAAGGAAGTCTAATGTCAATCTTTTTTGTGAATTATATATAAACAGAATCAGCATACACTTAAAACGACGTAATTGTAATATATATACCTATTTTCTTTTTTTTTACAGAACTTACTGAATATGCATTTTTGTTTTTTTTTTTTTTTTTTTTTGTTTGACATTCTGTAAAATTCGTTCTTTATATTTATTTTATGTATAGTATGTATAAATGTAAATATATATATGTATGTGGCAATATATAATGCAATTTTATGCAATATTCAAAAACTGTTACATTATGTAAATATAGCAACAAATGTGATAAATAAATATTTTCTTTTCCCAAAAATAGTTAAAAATAGTTGATCTAATCAAATCTAATCAAAAATAATCAAGATATCTAATCATTTACTTTTTGGATTAGTTTTGATTAGATTTGATTAGAAATGCTAATCGTCACTAATTGTGATTACATTTTTGATTATTTCTAATTAAATCAATTAGTAATCTGAAATTTAGATCAAAATTCAATTCTAATGATTAGATTATTTTATTTCTCTAATCGTAATGATTTCTAATTCTAATCGAAATTCCCCAGCTATGCATCCAAGAAATAAAAGTCCCATAACAAATACTATAGAAACGGAGAAGAAAAACTTTAAATCAATCAGCTATATACCAAACTTTTCGGAAAGGATGAAAAATTCTAATATTTCAAATAAGGATAAGATCCAGTTAGCTTTCAAATGTGACAATACTGTTAATAAGTTATTCAGTAAAACAAAATCAAAATTGAAAACTGAGGAAAAACCAAATGTGGTGTACAAAATCAATTGCAAAGGTGCCTCTGAAGCAAAAAGCAGCACTCGCGGCCCACTGTGCAATTACTGGACATCAACCAATTTTCAATGACTTTAAAATAATAGTAAAGGAGAATAATTATACAAGGAGATTTACTTTGGATATGCTTGATTTGGCATTTGCTGACAGTAATTTGAAGTTTTGTTCGCAAAAGTAAAAAAAAAATTAACAAATTAATAAATTATGCTTTTTAAGTGTTATCTATGTTAACTCGCAATAGTTATTAAATGCTATTTATAATTTGTTAGGTTAATATAAAACAAGTTTAGCTGGAACTTGCACTGCGACATTCACGTTAGAAATTTGTTTAAAAGTGAACTGTCTTAACTACTGTCTGGAAGCATACGTCATGAAGACAGTAAGTACTGTTTTTTTGCAACTAATATGTATTCTCTTACCAGCGTTGCCAAATGTGCAGATTTATCTGCATTTTACAGTTTTTCTAAGCATTGGGTAGTTTTGAAGTTTTTTATTAAAAAAATAAGTTTTTTTGTAAATTGTGCAGATTTTGCAGTTTATGCATTTAAATTTTCCAAATAAATTTTTTAAAATTAATTTTTATATCTTAAGTCCTAATCTTACCTAATTTGCTTAACACACACTCCTGTAACAGAGGCAAGCTTTAATAGTCAAACACAATCGGCTTGGGCAACACGCACTTTTCGTTAACAAATAAACCACCAAAACTTAATTAATCATTTTTCAATAAATTCCATTGAAATAATTTTATTCTTTTAAATTTTTATGTTTCGTCGTTTCCTTTTTGACTGTAAAATTTTCACTTAAATGACTAAATTTAGCACTAGGCAGCGCAAACAGTTTGGAAAATTTACAACATCCGTTTTTTTACAAACATGATTGAACCGTTTGTCAAAGACATCAATTAAGGACGCATGAGGATCGTACGAACGTACAATTTTGTCATGTTTGTAGGCCGTTTGAATAATTTAATTGGATTATCTTTTGGAAGTTTAATTATGTCCCGGTTTACATTTTGTGATTTTGACGTTTCATTTTATTGCAGCATCTTTTCATGTATGTTCACTTGACAAATTACAAATCTGAGCCCGAACTCTTAATTCCACTCTCTTTCATCTAGACTACAAAGTACCAATATTCGTTAATAATTTATTATATTAATTCGAATGTATATTCTAAGTCAAACTCATAAAGCTTTCATACTTTAATAGTCTTATAACTTCAATATTTTCTAGGAATATTTTCTATGCCTTATCAGAATTTTTTTGTTTGTATATTTTAATTACGAGGCTTACTTTGCTATCCTTTGGCTAGCAATGAAGTAAATTGTAAACTACTAGATACCAGCAAAATGTAAAGAATTTTCTTGTAATAAAATTGAAACTCAACATGAGAACTAAAATTCCCAGATTCTATTTGGTAATAATTTATGTAATATTGTATTTGTTTCTGTATTACACGTATGTTAAAAAAATTAAGTAACTATAAATATGTATATATATTTTTTGCTTATTTTATGAGCAGTTTTTTTTTTAAGTTAAATTGAGTTTTTTTTCCTTAAGATACAGTTATTTTCAAAAAAATTATGGCAACGCTGTCTCTTACTGTCTGGCCAGTACACCTAATTCTCTTTTTACACGAATTTATTGGGAACGTATCTATCGTGTAAAAAGAGAATTGGGTGTACTGTCAAATGTAAACGCTATATTAAAAAAAATACAAAGGCAATGTTTTTAACACGTTTTTACACAAATTATTTTTGCTTTCGCTGTCTTTTACATACGAGTACCAACTGTTCGGTTTAAATAAATTGTAACTTTAAAATATTTTTTTTTTAATTTAAACCTCTTTAAATGCAAACCCCCATCAATCGTTCCTACTTAATTTTAAGCTCGTCCAATCGAAATCTCTTTATTTTGAAAACTCCTCTAATTTGAAAAAAGCAGTCCGTCCCATTGACTGGCAAATTATGGGAATTCTACTGAATAATTTTTAATATTATTTATTTTTTTTTAATATTTATTTACTGAATCTTCATACATATCTTAAATATGAAATAACAATAATTAATCAAATCTTATCCTAATACTTTATTTTATGTTATGCCAGTGCCAGACAAAAAAATTTCGTCATCACGGTTTCTGTTCACATATGTAGTTGTTTATCGCTCTTCTTATTGGGTGAGTGCTGCAGTGTCTCTTCGCCTTAAGCGAGTGTGGCCGCCATAATTTAAAATATTTCGAGCTAGTGGAATTTGGTGCAGTTCAAGCCTTTTTTAATATTTTACTGCTTATTTCTTCATCATAGTTTTAACTAATGGCACATTGAGATCAGTAAGTTTTTGCTGATCAGTAGGCCAATAAGTTGGTTGTCCGCTTGCTACCACATTTAAATCCATTTTAATGATTGTCCTAAACAAAGTACGAGCTTTTGGTGTTATAAAAAATCGCGACCTCCAGAAAGTGTGTTTAGCATTATAATCGCCAGCGGCCAGGAAACAGGTTCCTAATGCGTTGTAGTATTTATAATATTGGCTTTTTGATATTAAAAATTTAGGGGGAGAGCATAGAGATAAAAGTACTAAGTTTCGATTTAGGTCTGCAACACAAATGTTCGTTGCTTTCAGATAATCTTCACGATGATCACACATTAAGTAGTGTTTGATTCGGGCTTTTATCAAAATGGCAGAACCTCCATAAGCTCTATCTCGAGGGTCCTTGGTATCATATAATATGTAACCATTGATTTGAAACGTATTTCTTGAGGTCAGATGAGTTTCAGAAACCATCACAACATAAATTTTTTTGTTTTTAAGAAAGTATTCTAGTTCATTTTTATGTTGGCGGATGCCGTTTGCGTTCCAAAAACAAATTTTTAAACAATTCATGGCGTGTTAAGTACAGCTTGCAATAACATCGATTGCATTCTTAATATTTCCTGCACAATATTACCCATTGTGTTCGTGAAATTATTTACTGATTGCACTAGTGTTTCCATGGTTTTTTCTAGACGGCTTAAATTGTAAACTTTAGTCTAATCGTTATTTGGCGGACCATCTTGCATTAGCATATGATTTAATTTTATGACGTAAGCGTAGGAGGTTCTGTTGTTACTAGGGTGCGGTACCTGAATGGCATTACTCTTTACTTGATTTGTTACCCGCGTTTGAGGAGGATTAGGTTTCGGACCAACCGAACGTATGATGAAAGAGTATACAGGGCATTCTTTATAGTTGGCAGTTTGTTTAAAGCCATAGTTGCAAAATTTTTTATACGTTGGGGTCGTTTTTAGACTTGTCGCAATGAACTGTACCATGTAATTCAGCACATACATCGCAAGCAGGCGTTAAATGGCAGTATGTCTTAGTATGACCAAACTTACAACTACAATTAATGTTGGGAGAATTTCAACTAATTGTAGTGGGAAATGTATGAAAAGATAAACTCACTGTTTTATTGTTGGAATTTTGTTTAAGCTTTTATTTCGTTGCAAATAAGTCTTTTTGAGTGTATGTTATTCTCATCCCCTCTGTAGTCTTGTTTGCAGATAGATTTTGCTTTTCTAAAATTATATGGGAGAACGTTTCCTGATGATCTGGCCTAAGCAACCAGTGAAATGCGCATAGGAACAGCTTATCCTCCAACAATAAATTTCACACAACAAACAAAATTTTTTAATGAAAATTTATGTATTCCCAAAAACAACTTTTTTAATAATGTATATATATAAATATGTATATATATATACATATTTTTCTTTTTTTGTATTTTTTAAATAATTGTTCACTTTTGTATTACTTTTCACTTATATTTAAATTAAATAAATTGGAGCTGAGCGTCCAATTCGCTTGTTAAATGATATTATTTAAATAAATATATGTTAAAAAAAAATCGGATGCGGAGTGAAAAAAACGCGTCTGTTCTCAACGAGCACGGCCGACCGTGCAAATCAGTGTTGCCAATGAAGAATTCGTAAATTACACATGACTATGTCCCAAATGACAAATTTAAAGAAAACTCCACACACAAAATGAAAAATGTTGCTTTGATAGAATGAATTTGCTCTGCATTTTTGTTATATCTTGTTTGCAATTATATGATTATGTCTACAAAAAAGGCAAAGCATACCGAGTCCTGAAGTAAAAAATACCTCAATGCATATATTCAATGGAACGTCTCGAACGTAAGCAATTACGTTGGCAAAAGAGCAATACAATACGTTTTATTTATTTATTGACTATTTTTGTGATAAAAATTGTTATAAGTTGATGCCATATTATATTAATAAAAATAATATTTTTTTAATTATAAATTATAGGGTTAATATATAAACTTTTAAGAAAATATCTATTTTAATAATATTGTTTAGCCATGCCAGCTGTTATTATTATAAAATTATTCAAGCAAAAAACATTTTTATTATAAATAAGATTTATCTACGACGTGCTAAATTCCCAATTTTTATTTTTGATGTGTAATTACACACGGATTGGCAACACTGGTGCAAATACTTATATTTTTAATGAAAGTAATAAGTTATTTTATTTAATTTAAATGCAGTTTTTCTAAAATATTAAGTAATTACCTGGTATTCCTCACCATTTATATCAAATACTGAAAAGAAAAATTAATTTAAATTTTTATTATTATTTGTAAGCGTTTTTTATATAATTACAACAACAATTTTTAATGGAAAAGAATAACGTTAATAATTTTGTTTTTATAATTTTTTTTTACATTTTGTAAAGACATGAGACCATTTATTTTGTATTTTTTATAGATTTTGCAATTCAAGTAAAACAAAAAGGTCCTTTGTAATAGTCCCAATCAAACAAAAAAAAAATGCATACAACTTTTTAACGACTTTCTTACAACTATTTCGCTGTCAGGAGTGTATGAGTGAATTAAACCGTATATGTGCTTGTGACAGGAAAGTAAACAAACTGTTATAATATACTGGTAACCTGTCGCGGCACAGGTGGGAATATTTGTACTTTACAAACTAGAATAAAAAGAATTTTGTAGAACTATTAAAAAAATATTTGCACCGACGAAAAAAAAAATGTTTCACACAAAAAAAGAGTACTACATGAAAGTACGAGTGTTGCTATTAAAGTTTTTGCATAATAATTAAGAGACAGTAGTTTCTTTTCAAATATGGTATTTTATGTCTCAACGTATTCTCTATTCCGATCAAACCAGTTTTATATGCTCTGGAAAGTGTGACACTAGTACCACACAAAAAAAAAATAAAACTATATTTCAATTGAAGAATTTGTGATATTTATTAAAATATTAATTAATGTTGCACCAGTGAACAAATCAATACACTATATTTTAAACACCTGCTTTTTCCGTGCGAAATTCAAATTTGGAAACAATCCATATTGCTTTGTTTTTTTGCCAACCAGTTACTAATACTCCAATTCAAACATATTGATACTTTTTTTTGAAAAGTACTAAATACTTAGTTAGAAACGGTTTCGGATGATATTGTAAGTTTAAAAGATGAAGTATCTAAATTGAAAACACAATTACAGAGACAAGAAAATTCTTTGATTGCGTCTGATCTACGAATTAATGGTATACCTTACCGTAGAGAGGAAGATTTGTATGGAGTGTTTACAACTATATGTAACACTTTAAATGTTAATACACCAGCCGTTAAGTCAATTTACTGTCTTCAAAACAGCTTTCGGATAATTCTCCGAAAGCTGTCATAATGGTCAAATTATTTTCTCCGTATGATAAAAATTTTATTCTTAAATCAATTGCTAATTTTAGAAAACGGAACAAAACGCCGCTATTGTTAAAACACATAGGAGGAAATTGTAATCTTCCATTTTATATAAATAAAAATTTAACCTCGTCGTATTTTAAAATACTCCAGTCTGCAGTGGGCCTTAAAAAAGCTAATCGATTAAAATCTGTTTTTACGATGCGTGGTTTAATTTATATAAAATTTAATAGTGGTGAAGATCCTGTGCGTATTGATAGCTTGGAAGACCTGCTCAATTTGTTTCCTGATGCGCAACAACCCAATGCGAACCAATCTCCAAGCAACTATTAAAGCTTTTTAATTATGTCAACAATAAATTTTCGTCAAGCATGTTTAAGCTGTTTTTTTTTAAATATGTTTTTATTATTTTACTCAAATATTATTCTTTTCTTGAACATAAGTCTTTATATTTTTTTGTAATTTCTTTACTTAAGTTTGAATATGAAAAATTTTGCTTTGGTAGCGTTGCTTATATTTATTATTTTTTTAATCATGACGTCTCATACTGATAGTGCAGCTCTCAGTTCCAAAGATATTACTTCTGATATGATACGAATACTGTGTAAACAGAAATCAGGTATTAAATCGTGTCATATTAATGCTTAGATTTTAAAGTTCAAGATCGATGAGTTCCGTTTCATTTTTGAACGTTCTGGTGTGAATGTTGTATGCGTGACTGAAACGTGGTTCAATGACTCTGTTCCTGATAATATTATTAATTTAAAAGATAACAAAATTTTTCGTTGTGATAAAGAAACTCCTTGTGGTGGTGTGGCTATATATGTACGGAATAGGATTAATTGTTAGGTAGGTTAATTGTTGACGTTTCTTCTAATAATTTACGTAATAAAATTGAGTATATATTCATCGCAATATTTGCTGGCGGTCGGAAATTACTTACAGCGATATGAAAAAAGTTCTTTTATATAACCAGTTATCAGTACCTTGTTTCTCCAAACATGATTTAATATTCCTAACTTCTAATTTCCAGTTGCAGTAAGTATATAATGAAACCACTTTCTATGATTTTAAGAATATGAATTATGATCTGGTGTCCTTTGAACTATCCAATATTGATCGGAACTCTATCTATTATATGCCTTTGGTTGAAGACCAACTTAATTTCTTAGAATATATTTTGTCTAACGTTTTTAATACAACTGTTTCAGTCAAAACAGCTAAGCAAAACGCTAGGAAAAACCATGGTTTAATGCAGAAATCAAATCAGCAATTGCTCATAGAGATTTGTATTATGTTGGAAAACTTTCAAAACTACTGAATTCCATACTGACTTTTGTATTGCTAGAAAAGAAGTAAATAGGAAGATAAAAAGTGCAAAATATGAGTATTATTCCAGTCGTTTTTCATCAGCTATTGGATCAACAAACACTTGGAAAACTATACGTGAAATCGGTATTGGTAAATCCACATCTGTGGATGGTACTGCAATAGACGTCGATGAAATCAATGGGTGGTTTACAATTCTTCCTAATGTTCCATCGAATATTTATTATTATGAACGATGGCCTGCTATTCCTGGTAATGGTTTCAGTTTTAATTGCGTAATTGAGTCAGATGTTATATCGAGTTGTTTTGCTATAAAGTCAAATGCTGTTGGGTTTGACAACATCAATCCTTACTTTTTACGGATTATAATTTCGATGATCGTACCTTATATTACATACCTTATATTACATATTAAATTTGTTAATGATAACGGGTTATTTGCAAAACGACAATCAGGATTCCGACGCAGTCACAGCTGCATAGCCGCTCTAATTGACGTATCTGAAGAAATACGTAGTAAACTTGATGATAGTAATATATCATTCCTTGTTCTTCCGGACCATTCCAAGGCATTTGACACTGTGGACCATGAAATCCTCCGCTTAAAGGTGCAAAAAATGTTTAATTTCTCCCCCTTATCAACACGTTTAATGTCATCGTATTTATCAGTTCGAAGTCAATCCGTTTTTAAAAATAGTAAAACGTCTCGATCGTTACCTGTTTTGAAAGGTGTGCCACAAGTATCAATACTTGGGCCAATACTTTTTGCACTTTATATAAATGATTTGAAAAAAAAAACTGTAATGTACACATGTACGCTGACGACGTTCAACTTTACATAAGTAGTGACTTAATGGAGATAAATAACTGTGTGGGAAAACTAAATACGGATCTAAAACACATTAATGAATGGGCAAATACTAATGGATTATATATAAATCCCAAAAAGTCTAAATGTTTGGTAATTACTAGGAAAAATGTTAAGTTGCCCGTTGAACATTTAATAATGCTTGATAACCAAAAAATTGAAACTGTATCTACAGTTAAAGTTAAATACCTGGTCTGACCACATAAATGCTGCTGCAGGGAAAACTTTTGCAAAGCTTCGAATTCTTTGGAATACCCAGTCTACTACTCCACTTAATATTCGAATTCTACTTGCAAAATCTTGTTGAATACCTACATTATTATACGGATGCAAAATATATGCCAGCTGCGACTCCCGAAGTTTAAAAAAACTTATATCCACGTATAACACTATACTGAGATATGTTTTTAATTTGAGAAAATATGACCATATCTCTCAGTACGCGAAAAAGCTCTATGGAGTTACAATAAGTAATTTCTTGAAAATAAGAACTTGGATCCTCCTACACAAAATCGTATATACCCGTGAACCACCATACCTTTTTGAGAAAATCCAATTTACACGCTCTAGAAGATCAAATGACATTATACACATAAGACATCGAAGTTTAATATCTGAGTGGCAATTTTATGTTCATTCTGTCCGTCTTTGGAACACGCTACCTTCGTCCATACAATTTATAAGCAACGCTCTGAATTTTAAAAGAGAACTTTTTCAATATTACGCATAAAAACACTATTCAACTTTTGATTCTTAATGTTGTTGTTATTTTATTATTATTTTTATTTTATAATATTCGTATGTTTTGATGAAATTATTAAATGTACAATGTAAAAAACCTTCACTTTAATTATAAGATTATAAATCTTGTTGTATTGGAAACCAAATAAATAAAAAAAAAAAAAAATAAATATATCTTAAATAAAGTTCATGCGTCTGAGATTAACGATGATTTCGAGAATTTTTTAGAAGGTACGCCTTTTCCGCAAGTATCTTGAAACAAAATGGATAAAAAGTGGAAGAAGAGAAAATCATTTTCGAAATGAAAACTTTTCATGGCTAAATAGCGAGATATCTTTCCAAATTAAAAAAGCAGCTCTTAAAACTACTTCTACCACTGTGGGACGTCCAGACGTTCCATTTTGCAAAAAGTCGGAATATGAGAAAAGAAGAGCAGTACCTTTCAACGGCTATATTAGGGCAAACTGATTTGCTAGTACAAGCAGCAGCAAACTCAGCTGGGAAGAAAAGAAATGCTAACTTAGCTGCAGTTCTTAAGGAAACCATGGTAAATGTGTCTCGAAAATAAATTGCAGTTAACTGATACATTCAATTGAACTGAAAACTACAGTAAAATAATTTTTTTTTTAATAAAAAAATAACAATGAAATAAATTGTCTTTTTTGCATCTAATTGGTCACCAATGGGTTATATTTTTCTTAGATTTATACAAAAATGCCTATCTTTAGCTTCCCTCTCAATGTGGCTCCGAAAAGTTTAATATTTTAAAAGTTATTAAATTCGCACAGAAAAAGTAGGTGTTTGAAACATAGTGAAATAGTATAAATTAAATATTTTTTAATATTAACATTTTGTGCCGTAATGATGTTGTTATAAGTCAACATTTAATTCACTTGATTAAATTTTTAATTAAAACTAATTTTTTTTTTTTTTTTTTGAAAAATTGGGGAGAATTTCTTCTGTGCACTCCAATTGAGATTCTCCTTAAAAATGTGTTTAAATGCATTAAAGATTTTTTAAGGTGCCATGCAGTAGACAACTGTGTTGTTTTGGACTCATCTGCATCGAAGATTCGTCACAGATTTGCATGCGGCGCGATTGCACTTTTTAAGCTTTTGTAATGCTTCTCCAACGCGATCAAATCTTTTTGCCAGCTAAACCATCATATCAATGCTCACAGAATTATCCATCTGGCGATTTATTCGAGCCGCTCTTACTTTTTTAGTTTGCTTACAGCATAAAACTTTTTGTGTCATAAAAATGGATTTTCGACGACATTCCCGAAATTATTACCTTAGCGATCTGCGGCCATGATTAAATTCGCTATACTAGCGTAATCACAGAGGATAATAATGAGTCTTCATATCTAAACGTTGACGTAAAACATCGTCTTACAAAAATTTCTATGATTTAGTTTAATTTTTTTGCCGAAACAAAAGTCTTTTTTATCAACATAAATTTTGCTTTGTTGACAAAATGTTCTCAAAAAGCTCGTGAATAAAAAAGTTAAACATTCAATTCTAAACGTCAGTAAAAAGCGGTAAATACACTTCAAATAGAAGCCCTCGTGCTTGTGAATATATGTATACAATGTATGTATATAAAAAGCAACATGTCAAATGCATTTTAAAATGTCCATTTAAATCCTGCAAAAAGTTCTTTACCCTTTATATTATTTGACATAAAAGTTAAACAAAGCATTTATTATAAATATTTACGTTAAATGGTTGGCGTATTAGGTTCGAACATTTTTTATTAAACGTAAAGTTTGATAGGCTTTGGGTTTATTAAAAAAATTTAAGTTCACATTAGTTAAACAATACATTAAGCCCAGCAAAAGGGTATGGGCTTAATGTATTGGTTAACTAATGTGCACTTTATTTTTTCTGCATAAGACAGATGACATTCAAATACAGTTTTAGCAAAAGAGGCTCCAAAAAAAAATTCTGTTAAAAAGGAATAGCAAATAAAGACACCCGCCATCAAAGCAAAATTCTCTTCAGGTAAAAAATCTTCCTACAACGCAGCCCCTGATCCCCGAATGAACCCCATTACAAAATAGTGGGGTTCCCTGCCATTTCCTCCGAATGGTCAACCAGTAGCCATGTTCTGTAACTTTGGTGAGAACTGCTCGCATCGAAAACATGTGAAACAAAATATTCCACCGATTCTCGAAAAGCGAGAAAAATGTGCGTCTGTAACTCATGTCGAAAACTGTCAACAGACATTACGTCCTTACGTTATAAATGTCATAATATTCCACTCGAAGCCGATATTAAATTGCAGATGTTGATAACGCCAGTCAATCATATAAAATTTCAACATTTTAACGATGGTGGCGAAAATACAACCGTCGGCTATTCCAAATAGTGTAAAGTGCAACTTTAATGTTTGTTGTTTAAAAAAAAACTTTGGAAACATTCGTATATTTTTCAAAAATGTTAAAAGCAAAATAATTAAACAAAACAAAAAATCTGACAAGAACAAAATACTCACCTCTTTCGTGTTATTATTCATTGCATTTCGCATTCCTAATATAATTTTTAGTGTTAAAATTTTTTCTCATTATACGTTATTATACGTGAGCTTTTTTGGCAGTTCAAAGCAGGTACTCTTTCTCACATAAATTTTACAGACAGACCTTTTCTATAAATTGGCGAGTCATTTCCTTACGTGACTTTGATTCATTTCACACATTTCAATCGAAAAGTTTTTCGACGCGGGAGTTACAGAACATGGGCACAGGATGGAAAAATAAAATGTCGTTAATCATCCTGTTTTATTGTTTACAATAATAAAAAAAAGTCTATGTTTTTACAATAGAATCGTAAACGAGTATTTGGTATGCTATGATATTTCAGCTGTTTTACTTGAGGAAATTGGGCTGGAAACTGGAAATTTTATATTTTCTTTTTAAACTACTTCTAAAGACATTTTTATATTAAGTTATTTTACATGCAAAAAAATATGTCATGTTTGCACTCTTTTTTTAAAATCTCTCTATTAAAATCAATTAAGAAGAGAAAAGTGCAAGGAGAACAAAAAAAAGTTAGATTAACGTGTAATTAACTGTTCAAACACTTAAGCCAATTAAACAAAAACCAATAGATATATTTTATTGCATATATACTGGATAGAGACCTACATTAATACACTTTTGAAATAAATTAATCACTTTTGAATATTCCCCTCCATTTCGCAGATTTTATTATGAAAACTTAACCTCGATGAAATAAATCTATTGCACTAAACATAGAGCTATAAAAATGCTGTCGAATCGCAAAAAAATGCTGGAAAAAATTTTGTTTTCTATATTATTTGTACATCAAAAGCGTACGGACGTACGTACGTGCCCCAGGAAATGCCCATATCAAACTTTCAGTCGTAGACGGTGTGGTGACATGCCTGGCAAATCCAGTAAATTAAAAAACTCTGTATGGTAATTTATAACTTCTTAAGTATCGCAAACTGCATCAATATATTTGTATGATACGAAGTAGCCTGACAACGACTGCTGTATCTTGAAGCTTAAATCGTCGAAGTCCATCCCAAAATTGCTGTTTCTGCTAAAATGACTCTTTCTGCCAGCCACGAATAAATAGAAATAGAAAATATGCGGTCAATGATAGCATTTTGGGAATCAACAATTGTTCAGATATTATTTAATGAAAACATGTTTAGAAGCAAGCAAAATATGGTTGTGGCTTCGTGATGGATGACTAATTTAACCATAATATGGTTGCCGGTGAATATAATATGGTTAAATTAACCATAATATATTTAAAAATTTTCGTTAATCATAGTCTTGTTGGAGGTGATCATATTGAAAAATGGTTTTTCTCTGCGTGTGGGCTTAACTAATATTTAGTCCAAAATAAGGAGGCTGTGCTCATATACGAAAAAAATTTATTTCGTCATTTGCGTATATCCATTTGTTAATTCGAGAATGTAAGAAAAGCACTTTAAGGCGCCTAAAATGCTTTTAAAGTTCATTCTGGTAGTTGCCTTTTTATGTAAATTCTCGACCGAACATCACAAAAGTCTTTTGGTTTCAAGTCTCACGAAACTAAAGTGGGCCAATTTCATCACAATATCATTATTTGTCACAGTTTTTAGACGTGTTTAAGTGTTTGCTATCAGGAGGCTTTATATGGAACCAATAGTCAAATATGGACCGATCATCAAAAAATTTCTTACGAGCAATATCTCCAAGTTCACTTAAAACTAACTTTTAACTTCCAGTTAACAATCCATTTTAGTAGTTATAACTGATAGTTAATTATAACTGAACTTGGTGAAATTGGCCGTTAGTGTTTTATCAAGCCATAAAAACTAAATTATTAAGTTTTGAATTCAATAATATTTTACTTTATTCAATGAAGCTGTTAACTAAATTAACGAAATAATTCCATTACTAGTTTGCTCAATTCAATTACTTTATTTAACCCTTAAAATACGGAGTGGGGGACTTTAGGTCCCCTAATGCTAGTTTTTCTTTAATAACTTAATAATTTCTTTCTATCTTTTTCGTCTTAGGTAGTCGAGTTTTATTTTGAATCGTATACAAAAACTTATAAGTGGCATTAAAATATTAATCAGTTCGTAATTAGAAGGTAAGTTATTCGCTTGGGGGACCTAAGTTACCCCACGTCGTACTTTACGTTACATATATATAAGTCTGATGCAAGGGATAATTATATTTATGTTATAGGTGTTAAATTATTATATTTATTTTATTTTGTATTTTTTTATTGTTGAGAAAAGAATTGAATTCTTTACTTTGTATTTGTTAATAGTAATTTTAAGTTTACTTGAGGTCAAAACATATATTTGAAAATGAAATTGTTTGAAAATTAGTACTTTTTGATGAGATGTTTGAAAATAAATGCTGAAAATTAATAAAAGAATCCTTTTTTACTTTTATAATAATCTTTTCTATACTAATATGCAAACCTTTATACTATATAATCCCATTTTTCTGTGGGGGACCTTAGTGACCCCACTCCGTACTTAATGTCAAAAATTAGGCTTCGTACTCTAAGGGTTAATTATTTTTTGATTAAGGTTTGATTACCTGAGGTAATTGCATTAAATATTCTAGATTTTTTTGCTAATATTTTTTTAATTGTATCAATTATTAAATTGTTTGCAATCGCAGTTTTTTCATCATAATTGTAAATATCATTTATTGAAAAATACTGATTGCTTGATTCTACGAATTTAGTTATTAAGAATTTTTTTTACTTTTTTCTGTGTATGCAAATATTTTAAAATTAATAAGAGTTTGGTTTTAAAATAAGCCATTTCTGTTTTTTAAATTCTAAGGGCATATTTTCAAGATTTCACTGCCTATTTAATACGCATTAAACACTTGCTTTAGAGCATATTCTCGGTTTCCCTGTTCATTACATAATGCATTAATATCATGCAGCGATATTTGCTCATAAATTATGACAAGACTTTAAAAAGTAATCCGCTTATTCATAAAAAATATTTCAGTTCTATAAAGGGCTTCCCTGCGTGAAATTTGTGTCAATTGCTCTTTAAGCACTTATCACGTGACCCCGTGATATGTGAAAAAAAAGACCTATCACTTAACTGGTGATAATGTGTTTAGAGTGCAGTTAGTCCAGAGGAAAGTTAATTGGCCCAAAACTATTCATGTGACTGGATTTTATGCGGGTAGTGGCTGATTCTCTCTAGTTCTATTAGTTTATATGAAGGGGATCTATCATATGACATGGCTCATTTGGGACAATATCTGCGACAGGCATTATTTTAACCGAAATTGGATGTGTCCCTTAAGGTTATTTCAGTGACCTGTTACAAAGTGTCAAAAAGGTGCCAACTAACCCCCTCGTAGGACATCGCCATGTTAAAATGTAATATAAAATTCGTTTTATTAACCTGAGACCTAATTTAGCAATTCACTGAAATCTCTTCAATTCATGTAAAATAGGGCGTTAAAAATTATTTTCAGATTACCACCACTGTTTTCAACTATTACATTGTATAGATATAAGCAAAACAATTTTACCAATCTATGGAATGCATGAGTATCAAGTTTTAATGTTTGTTTTTAAATGCATTAAACATATTGGTCACCAAAGCTTAACATTTTCTCAACAACAATTTAATTTTAACACCCGAAATAGAACAAATTTAATGATTCCTCAGAACGATTCACCAATGTCGGTTCACATTGAAGGCGTTATGATAAAAGAGTCAGATACGATTTAGTATTTAGGAATGCATTTTCAAGGCAATTCACAGTGGGATGGTCATATCAATTCCATTCGAAATAAAATATCGTCAGCAATTGGTGTATTATATAAATTTGAACGAAAATTTAGTCCTAAAACTAAAGCATTGATATACCAAAGTTTAATTCACAGCCATTCATCATATCTCCCTATTATATGGGGATGCAGGAATAATAGGTCATTGAAATCCATACAATCAATGTAAAACAAGGTTTGGAAGTTGGTCAGATATCATACATTGGACCTGTTTAAATATCATGCAACAAATGTATTACCAATAAGAAGATTGTATAAAACACAGTTTATAAAGTTTGCTTTTAAATCAATTAGAAACCTTGGAAATTCTTCAATACAATTTCAGCAAAATATGCACATAACAAATCGAATACTAGACAGAGTCCAAACTTATCAGTTGCCAGATGTTGCCTAGAATTGTCAAAACAACTTATTGGTTATGCTGGTCCAATTGAATTTAATAATTTGTCAATTTCCTTAAGAACACTTTTGCCTTTATCATCTTTTTTTAAAAATGAACTTTCATTACATTTGGTTAACTGCCTCGAATCTATTCACATATAAGACATTGTACATACATAAACTTTAAGTTTTATAAATCTAAGTTCTTTGTAAATATTTTTTTCTTTTTTTGATTTTTTGCTTATAAAGTACTAATTTTATGTAAATAATGGATTTATAATAGTTGCCTCTAAGCCTATTTAATGCATAAATGGTGCAGAGGCATTAAATCAAATTTTGTGAATTATTGTTTTGTAATAATAAAATAAAACAAGTTAGAGTGCTATATTCGGCTGTGCCGAATCTTTGATACCCTCCACCGACAGGAGTGGGCTCTATATGATAAATACATACATATTATTAACTAAGCTTCACATAAACGAGCGTCAGCATTAAAATTAGTTGTGGTTTAGACATGAATTAAAATATCATGATTCGTAAAAGTTTTAGCCGAACTAAAATAATTTTTAGGAGGGTAATTTGTATTGGACCTATGGTAAATTATGGCCCAATCATCCCAAAACTCTGAAGACTGATTTCTTGTATTGCAAATAAATTAGAATAAATTTCAATACAGCAGTGTAATTAGTTTTAGCGTTAACAGAAAATTTCACAAATTTGCATGATATTTTTTCTGGCCATATGAATTTAAGTAAGACATTTTACCGCAATATCTATATCTGTGATGGTTTAAGGCGAATTTTATTATTTTCCCAAAGTGAGCTTTATTTGGTTTTAGGCGCAATAAACTGTTTTCCGAGAATAGGGTTTATATGTGGCCTAGGGTAAATTATGGACCAACCTTCACGAAATTTGGCAGTGTTATTTCTCGTGCAATAAAACTGTGACGTACCGAATTTAAATTTGATAGCGTTATTTATTACGGTTTTAGGCGTACTAAACTGTTTTCCGGGAGTAGGGTTTATATGGGGCCTAGTTTAAATTATGGACCGATCTTCAAAAAATTTTACAGTGTGATTTCTGGTCCTATAAAACTGTGACGTACCAAATTCAAGTATGCTAGCGTTTTTTATTGCGGTTTTAGGCGTACTTAATTGTTTTCCTCGATATGGGTTAATATGGGGCCTATGGTAAATTATGGACCGATCGTCACGAAATTTACCAGTATGATCTGCGTACAAACCAAATTCGAGCAAAATTTTATGTAATTCCGTGTATTAATAAACCATTTATGTTAGTTTTTGTATCAAAATTATCAATTTTTTCAGAGTGGTGGTTCCACATTTTGATTCACAGTTCGGATCCTACTGAACCGATGTTGCTGGATTTCAATCCCAAAGTGCTTAGGATAACTAGAACCAATTTGAGACCAAGGTTGTTCTTTTCTTTTGCGTTTTTCAAAAGTGAGCGTGCTTTCAACAGACGGACAGACGGATAGACAGACCGACATGGCCAGATCGACTTAGAATTACTCAAGGAGCCAGAACATATATACTTTATGGGGTCTTAGATGTATAATAAAAAAGTTTCACACGGAATAATAATTGTTAAAAAACAATTATTTTTATGACTATGGCCTTAAAGATTTATGGGAAAAAATTAAAAATCTATGGGCATAAATAATATGCAGGTCTATGCGAATAAGCCACAGCGTCCGCCAAGGCCAATACAACCCATCTGATTGAAAAAATTCAGCCTGATTTATACGTCAGAATCTTAGAAAATTGGACATTTCGGATACGCGACATCGAGCGAAGCCTGGCGGTCATTTGAACGACCTTATTGTAGTGTATCTTACGAGTGTCCACTGCATAGACACAAGCCACTCTGATTTCCTTACATGCCATCTTAACAGGAGTAGAGTGATCGAATAGATCATATATCAGCATTAGTCAATTTACTCACATTTATTAGAATGTAAGTCAATTGGAAAACAAACTACTCAATCGAAATGTAAATGCACAACATTGAGTGTAAATATGAATAAGTGCACTAACATTCTGATTGGTCAGAATGATTGTAAAAAGGAAAACAATTTAAATATGTCCATAGTATCGACAAAGACAAACAGAACATTTTCGATAAGAAGAATAAGTAAGAAAGGCTAAATGTAACCGTAGTATATAAGACCTTACATTATTTGATTAAATCAGACTTGTAAACGTAAATCTGAAATTGGCAGTCACTTGCCTTGCGTTTTAATTTACAAACTCTCAAATAATTTGGCAGTTCTTTTGAAAGCCTATCTTACAGCTGAAACCCTGATAGCTAATCCAAATAACCAAGGGCTATAGAGAAAGGAATAATAACACACAGACACACACACACACACACACAACCTGAAACCCTTTACATTATATTTCGTACAAAATGACATAAATATGCATTTCAAATGAATAAAAATTTGGGTTATATCTCACACGTACATTCTTTATTGCTGATGGTTATATTTCTCGATAATCATTAGCATAAAAATGGCTGCCATAATCTATTCACTGACTATCATAAAAGGGCTAACTCTACCATAAAACGCTAGCACTAATCATAGTTATAAATGATCGTTTGTGATTTATTTCAATATAAAATTGAACATTCAAAATCTTTTTTTTTTACTTATCTTAGGTATTTAAGAACATCATAAAAAATTTATCGTATTAGCAATAAACTATACCAGTGAAATCCTTTTTAGCTCTCCCACAAAAAAAAAACCTTAAATCCTTAACAAGTCTTAACTAAATTCCATACTTTGCAGAGATGACAAATTAAAGATACATGCCTCATACATGTGTTGTTAATTAAATGAACAACAAAAATGAATGATTAATAAAATTTATTTCCGGTAACTAAACTCTTTACCAAATAATTAAATTTGCTACTAGAGTTATGGGAACGGTTAAATGTGGGTTAAATGTTAGTTGCCTGCGTCAATAAAAATTTTCTATTTCGCCTCTAAAAAGGAAGCAGTAGTTAAAATACAGTTAGAATTCTATTAAAACTCCCCCACACATATACATCGTATAGCACAAATAAATTGCACGTATGGTTATAAACTATTTTTAGGATGACAAAACTTGACGTTTAACAGAAACTGAAATCTAAGCCACAAAAAGAAAGAAATAAAAGAGATGAGAAAACCATAACACCACAAAACAATTATTACATGTAGAAAAAAATTGTTCAAAGAATACATGATACAAATAGATAATAGAGGGGCTCACAAAAATCCTCGATTTATTAATATATAAGATACATTTATCAAGGATTTTAGAAAAATTTTCTTTTACTAAAAATGACATGGTGCTGCGATCATGGTTTTAAGAATTTTGTGCGCTATGTTAATGATTATCTATAAATGAATTCCAAATCTACAATTGGGCCCCAGAGCAGTGAATAAACTGCTGATTTATTCATTCTACCAGGGCTGTCAGATGTGGCTATTTTTCGCCAAACGTAGCGATTTATAAACCTATTTGCGACGAAATTTTATGTTTGGCGACATGGCGATTTTTTGGCGAAATTTTAAAAAGTTGGCGATTATTTTGGTTATTTCTAAAATCCATTTTACTAACATAAAAAGTTCTTACTTATATAAAAAGATTTATTAGAACGGGTATAGTTTTTTCTTTAATTTCCAACAAATTTAAAATTGCAATACGAATGCGATTGTTCTAGATGATAAATTGATAATATTGCCAGATAATTTCATTAAAAACATTTAAAAATTGTTGCTATAGAAATTTGGAATAAAGCTTAAGCTTTATTAGATTTTTACACATTTTCCTTACCAAAAGTTATCAATCATCGGTTCTCCACCGAAAAACAAGTCAATTTTTCAATTTATTTTGGAAAATAAATTATAAAAACTGAATCGTTTTTGACTGCATATTAAGTGGAATTTTTACAATTTTAACAAAAATAAAGTATGCAAAAATAGTGGAATAAATAGCGAAAATAAATAACTTTTTAAAAAAATTTTCATTGATATCTGGTTCTATATAATAGTATCAAGCATATTTTTCAATTTGTTTTTTAATAATATTGACTCGATTTTTTACGATATTAAATCCAAAATTTTTTAATGAATTAATTCAATTTTAAAATATTCAAAAAAAAAAGAAAAAATTAACTTGAAATATAAAATTCGAAAACGAATCTAGGTCAGTGGTGCGATTCACTAACTTTTAACGAACCGACAATCGTATGTTTTGTCAACATATATATTCGCTTGTAGTAACGATAGTGTGATTCTGTAATTACATTTTAACGATTGTAAACAGCTGAAGTTTTTATAACATCTCTGTCTACAAAATGTTAAAATAAACGAAAAGCATAAAAGAGAATAAAAAAAATTAAATTGTACTTAACTTACTGTTTTTATATAATTTTGTGAATTTTACATTTAGAGTTTTGTTTTTGTTCATAATTTGCTTTTTTGTACATTATGAAATTTGAGTTTTTTTTTTTTTTGTTTATATATATACAATTGTATGTATGTATGTAAGAAGTCGGGCCTCAGCCACTTTAAACATAAAATACACTTTATGGATTAAATAAACACAACGTAAATTATTGTAGAGATGGGCAAATTGAAAAAGTATATTGATATTTTTAAGAGTATCGATAGTTATTAATTAAAAATATCGATATATCGATGTATCGAACGTATTAAGCTGAAATTATAACCAAATTTAAAAACTTAAAATACCTATGTAAATACATATTTACATATGTACCAACATTTTACATGTAATTCCATTCTAACAGCCTGTTTAAAGAACGCGAGCACAACTATTACTCGCTTAACTTACATTTAAAACAAAAACAAATTTTGAAATTTTGTTTTTATTTTAAATGTAAGTTAAGCGAGGCACCTTTGCGCTCGCGTTCTACAAACAGGCAGTAAATTTTATTGTTTTTTTTTATTTCAAATTTACGGACTGTCCCTTGATTTTGCACGAATCTTTCATTCGCTTAACTTCCATTGAAAACAAAAACAAATTTTAAAATTTATGTTTTAATGTAAGTAATACGAACGAAGTTTTCGTTCGAAATCGAGAGACAGACAGGTCATTCTACAATAAAATAAAATTCAATAAAAATAAAAAAAAGTGAATTTATTCCCAAGACCACATCTTTTTAATTTGCCATATGAAATCTAAAAAAAAAATATATTACGAAAAATTTAAATGGGATTGTTTAATGCCGGTAAACGAAACTTGCGACACATCGTATACAGGTAAACTGTGCGATATTTTATTTTTAATATATAAGCGAAAAACATGTTCAAATAAAAAAAAAACAAAATATTGCTTTCTTTTTTATTAACATTCCAACTTTCATTAGTCTTTTGCTACTTTTAATAAGGCGATTCTTTGCATAATTCTAGGAAGCTGGTTCGGAATATTTTTCCCCGCTAATTATTTTGTTGTCATCTCTTAAAAAGCTATGAATATGTACAATTTCTTTCTTAGTCAAAAAATTCTTAAAAAACAACATTATTGCAAGCAGTTGAGAGGTTAAAATTTGGAATTTTATTATAAAGAGTTCTTAAAAATATCGAATTCGATAGTTGGAAATAAATATCGATGTATCGATACATGGGTATTTTAAATATCGGCGATATATATTTCTTATCCCTAAATTATTGTCGTTAAAATAACGAAAAATAAACGATTATCGTAAAAAAAGTTAGTGAATCGCACTACAGAAGTTAATTTTTAAAAATAATTCATGTATCGAAATTGTTTAGAAGACAGTTTACTTTAAGTATTCCAATCTAATTCCAAATAATCAATTTCTTTACAACTTTTAAGATATTCATCCTTTGCTTCATTTCTTGTCGGAGTAGCATTCTGTTTCACTGAAAATCGAATACAAAATTTTATCATATTCCATTGACTTATTTTCACATATGGGGGATTCACAAGGTGTCATAAAGTCATATGTCTTAAAATAATAACATGAAAAAATACGACTGTTGTGACAGCACAATAAACATAGCAAGCAACGTTCTATTTATTTAAGACTCTTTTTGTTTACAATGATAGCACACCTTGTGAATACCCCAATAGAAAATCACACTTATATAAACTGATTTTTTTTTTGCATCATTTTGCATTATTCATATAATTAATATTTTTGCAAAATTAAAGTAGCTGATCTCTCAAGCTCTAGGTTTTAACAACAATCGCACGATTTTAAATCGCAGATCGCCAGATTTATTTTACGGTGTTTTGAAACTCGTGCTTTTTGCTTACGATCTGCATTAGTTTCATACAAATATTCTAGTTTCCTTCAGCATACTTTTGCAATCTTAGATAGCGATTTACAGAATTATGAGATTAAAAGTCAGAAACTTAAATGTTAAGCGTTTTGCGATTTTCAGAACATGCCCGAATTGTTGTAACACATTCAAAATACTATAATATAAACACACTACTAGAATAATGATAAATATTGAAAGTTTTAATAAAGGTAAAATACACTTGTACTCCAATTTAGCGAATTTTTTTTTACCAAAAATCTAAAAAAATAATTTGTTTTTTTTTTTTTTTGCGATTTTAGGTATACTATTTGGCGATGAAGGTTAAAAGAAATCTGACAGTCCTGCATACTACTAGTGAACACATTTTGTTTCATATCCAGTGTGGCCATTTTGGCATTTTTGCAGCTAAATTTGGCATTAAAAATTTATATTTAGCTGCAAAATTTTCATTTAGCACTTGGCATTTTATTTGGCATTTTTGGAAAATGCTTTTAGTTTTTTTTAGCATTTTTTATTTTAAAAATTAGGACAAATAGTTTTATTGATTTTACTAAAAAAAATTTCGTAATAAAAATGCATAATTTATATGTTAAGAAACCTGTCTGGTTTAAAAAATAAATAGAATATTCAGGGAATGTTTGAAATACCCTTATCATATCGATGGTTTATATTATTTGCCCTTTGATATTACGATATAAAAGTACTTTAACTTGGTATTTAGATAAAAATTCAATAGTATAAATGTTTGAAAAAATTTGTTGCTCTAAACTGCTGAGAAAATAATTATTTTAAGGATTCAACTTTACTTAAACTATAAAAAATAAAATAATATAAAAAATTTTGTATACCATAGAAATAAATCCTGTGCTACATATTTATATGTATGCTTTACCAAAAATTTTGCCAATTTACCAAAGTTTAGACACTTGCTTTTATATAACAATTTATTTCAATTTCGTTACAAAATGAAATGTATTTACTGCCTGTTTAATTTTTAGACTTTTTTTAAATATAATTTTCTATGCGAACGTTGACGTTCGAAATAGATGAACAGGCTGTTAGTTTCGACTAAAATTTTATACTGGTAATACATTTTTAGCAAAAATCTTTAAAAAATTTTAGCCTTATTTTGGCATTCTTTAAAATCATTTTTAGCATTTTTGGCCATGTCTTATGCCAGATTTAGCTGTAAATTTTTTTTAGACCTGGCCACACTGTTCTTATCGTTAAAAAAAGCGGTTGCGTGCATTGAAATGGCTTTTGTTTCACAGTTCTCACTCTCATCTCGTTTTTTGTTATTAATACTCAATAGCAATGTTGCCAGTAAATTCATGCAATTTTCTCTTTTATGTTCTCTTTATAATAAAATAACCCTGCAAACAATTTCGATCGAAAAATAATCTAAATAGTTTCCCCATTTAGCAAAAATCTATCGCTTTTGCTATTCAATTCTTATTGATGAAGTTACATCGTTCGGGAAGAAGTGTCCCACTATGGCAATATTTACTTTAAGAATCCTCTTAGTGGCTATATTTTATGACGAATTAGAGTGCTTTGGAAGTTTAATATCAATTAAATTTAGTAGTATCGCTTTTGGCTCCAAAAAGCACTCTTTTGAAGTTAAATTTTTTCTTATTGTTCTTTATAATAAAAATGGGCCATTTTACTGTTTATCTTTGCTTGATTTTGTAAGGGAAAACTAAGTAAACAAATATTAAAAAATCTACAGTACATTTAATCAAAATAGCTAATAATGTTTTAAAGTTAAAAACCTAATGTGGACAAATTTTGTTAAAGGAAATTACACAAAATCACAAATTTGTTGCAACACTAACTTTGTAAACTTTCATTACATTATAACTAGCATTTCTTTTTATTGCTTTACAAAACTTATTTAACAAATTTTCTTCACTAATAACGTTGATCTTCACTAGAAAACTTTAACAAACACACAAATTTTTACACAAAAATTTTTAAAGTCATTAAATAAACAAACAGTTTAAAAGAATCACTAATATCCTTTAAAAAAGATTATTATCAAATTATTATTTTTAATTTCATTTTCATTTGCTCTAAAAAATATGCAAGAGAAATTATTAAACATTTAACCAATCTAATTGAAGATTAAGTTTGGGCTGTCATGTGCACTCATTTATACAACTTTCGTGAACTAGAACACTTTTCGGTAACATTTTGATTCCGCGGAGTCCTAATTTTAAGTACAATTCTATAACTATTTCTATTTTCAAATATTAAAAATTTCACTCTATTTTACATAATTTTATATATTAATATTATTTTACACGCACGTAGCACCGATCACATGTCAACTTATATACAAACTGTGCTCTTTTACGCATTTTGCTTATGTAATATTCACTATTAAACAGCAAATCGTTGCGAAGAAGTTAATATAATATGTGAAATGTTCAATTGTGCCATTGTTGCAGTTGTATAACTGTTAAATTTATCTGAACAACTCATTTAAGTGACGAAAAAGTATAATTTAAGAACTCATAATTTGATTCTTACGTATTTTGTTGTTGCTAAATTCCGAAATATCTACTGTTTAACTACCAAATGTGACGATGTAGTTAAAATTCGTAGATAATCGAAAAACACTCTACCAATTGCTTGGAGGGAAGTAACATTTAAAGCACTTTGAATTTTTTTTTTTTTTGCAAACTACTTTAATTATGTAATTCCAAGCCAAAAATATTGCTGAACAATATTTTAGAAGTTAGTGAATGTTTTTAAAAATCAAATTAAATAAATTAAAATTTATTGAAAATTTACATTGGAAACAAAAACAATTTTTTATTTTTTTTATTTTAATAGTAACGTTCTTCATTTACCCGGGGTTTACACATGCAAGTGCAATACACTCACACATTTGTACAAACACCATCTCATTTTTTGTACCTTCAGCCCAACTTGCAAAATAATTTGCTTGCAAGTAAATTTTTGACACTTGCAGCAAGTAAAATGACATATAAAGAAACAGTGTTACTGTGGATGTCTTTTGTATCAATTTACTAGTACTAAGTAAAATAAAAATTATGTTTATAGCTGATTTTATGTGTATTTATAAAAATATAAAACAAAACCAAAACACTACTTTACATCAATACATCTTCATGGTATTTTTATGCATAAATTGCAAGTATTTAAAAAAAAAAGTTATTAAACAAAATATTTATGATATCGGTAACTACGGCATTACTGGATTCACTTATTTTAAAAATAAACATAATTGCTTAATCCAGATTGACCAAAAACAAAATAAAGAAGAAATTATTAAATTAATTTCGTGATAACGTTAACTTGATATTGTTTTTTAAGCTCAAAAATAAAACTTTTTTCATAAGAGGTTTTCGCTTCGAGAACATTTGAAAAATATTTCTTCGATATTTTGGTTGATAATACATATCTTAAGCTAAAATGCAAAAAGGCGTAACTAGTAAAAAATGCAAAATCGAGTTTTTGATTGATGGTTATGAATGCCATTAATCTTCATGTCTTGACAAAGTTTTACAATTCTGCGATCAAAAATTACGCTTTTATTAACAAAAAGAAAGGGACGTAACTACAAGTGTGTTTATTTGATAAATGCAAAACGACGTAATTACACATTTTTTCCAAGGAAATAAAATGAAATGGCTTTCTTTGAAAATTGTGTAATGAATTTCATGGACGACTAATCAATGCATGGTTTTCTGATGAGAGAAAAAACTTCGTTAAAAATATTTATAGTTTTAAATATACGAAGTTTTTTGCTTTTCCTGTAAAATTATGTTTTTGTTAGTTACGCCTTTTTGCATTTTAGCTAACGATATGCACTACTTGCAAGTAATTACTTGCATGAGTAAAGATAGTGTTAGTTTAATTTCTTCGAACTTTTTAATATCAGTTCTTCGTAATAAATATTTTTTATAAAATTTTCCTTGAACTTGAAAAAATTATGACGAAGAATTAACGTACTTCCTTATCTTGAAGGTTCTTGTTGTTTTTTTTTATCTTTGTTAAATGTTTTTCTTTTCCTGCAACTGTCAGTACTGATTTTTAAATCATATTGTTTTTCCACGAACTTAATCGATATATACTTACTGGTTATTTTCTTTCACATTTGTTAATGTTTATATTCTCTTGTATAAGTGAACGAACAAACTTCATCCTCCCGTCTCTTAAATATCGAGTGTTGATTGCTCACATGTAATAGTTATTTATTTAACTGAATAAGAGCAAGCGAATAAAAAATTATAATGAAAGTTTCATAAACATTATTATTAAGTGTGGTGCAGATGCTTATAACGCAATCAGAGAAGAGACATTACAACATTATTAAATCTGACAGGAGCAGAGATTTCTCTACTGTGCGTTAATATGAACTGTTCACTTTTTAATTCATTGACTTGAATTCGTGAAGTCTTTAGCCATGTCGTTACCTGACTTTAGTCCTAGTTATCTGCCAGTAACAGTAACGTTGCAAATCAGCTGCTTCATTTTGTTGTGTGTAAATCAATTAGCACGATCATAGTTAGCCGTAAGACCATTACGTCTAAATCGGCAGAAAATAGATTTTACTTACTTTTTAACTGTAGGGTAACATTACTGCTACTGTCAGCTAACCGAGGCTTTAGATAGCCATTAAGTTGTCGTAATGCTTATGCGAACTGAAAATTGTGGTATTGCGAGCACAAATGAAAATAACAGGCTTATCTCATGGGGGCAAATAAGAGGCCTATATTAGATTGAGAATAGGCCCAAAAACGCTTTTCTTGTGGAACTCCAACTTTTATTTAATTTTTTATTGTCCTGTCTTAAGCCTGGTATTGTGTTTAGTATTTCGTGCGAAATGTTGTCAAACTCCATATAAAAATAATTTCTGTGAAATAAAAACGAAAATATGTTGATAGAGTTGTACTCTATTTATATTACGAAAAACAATCGAAATGTTTCAAGCAACATTTTTATTTTCCGTGCGAAAGAAGTGCAGCTCATAATATTTCGCACGAAATTTTAAGCAACAGCTTTTCATTTTTTGTAATTTTTTATTTTGTATTTGTAAAGGGGTTTTTATAACAAGCGTTTCACAAAGAAAAATGTAGAAAAGTGTTAAAATTAATAATAAAATTACATTTTCTTGTTTTTTGATTCGGGAAATTATAAAATTGACATTATTTTACTGTTTTTAATGACAATTAAAAAAAAAACATCTTATTTGTTTACCTTCACAAAACAATGTTGTATACTTGCAACCAATAAAAAAGTTAAGTTTTGAAAAATCGCGAGATAGATAATATTTAAACATGTCAAAATTTTTGTGTGAAATAATCAATGTTGCTCAATATTTTTCGCACTTTTTAACAGAGTACTGGCCTATAACAAAGAAATCGCAAGTAATGTTTCTAATTATTAAGTTTTAAGCCTTAAAGTCATGACCAAGCCCGAAGGGTACCGACAAAACATTAATGTACATTAACAGACTTTATATCCCTCTTATCAAAAAACGATTTCAATCCAACAGCGTTTTACGCCTCAGATACCAATTGTTTACCAGAAAGTTGCTTCACTTTCCGGGAAAATTGGCTAAAGGTTAAATGGGGGAGATGTTGACTATTTTGAAGAGTACAGTAAATTTGTTGCATATAGTCCCGAACCGTAAACTATTTTAAAAGCATATCACACTTCTCCAACAATTGTATATTAACTAAGCATTTTTGAAGAAAATCGGCAAGTAATATTCATATCCACTAACCGTTACTTACGAAGAATTATTCGGTGATTTTAGCCCAACACAATAAATAAAGATTAACTTCTTCGCAGCACGAACTAACAGCAAATCCAGTAAGACATTCTGAAAAGGAAAATTGGATGGATTGGTCATTCACTGAGATTCGATAATAAGGCAGACAAGGCAGCGCTGCAGTGCAATCCCCAAGGTTATTAGCGCCATGGACGTCCAAAAACAACTTGGGGCAGCGTAGCCGTTCGTGAACTGACTATTGCAGGGTTTTCATGGAACGAAGAATTCATTAATTGAGACCGTTAGCACCCTAGCTGGAGAATAGCGGAACAACAACATTCATATCCAACCGCAGATAAAATATCGTGCTATTTTGTTTACTTTTTGGTAATGAAACAGTTGGTTTAAAAATTCTTTTTCATAAGCCTTTAATGTAAAACTAAAATTTTTTTGCTTCTACCGAAAATATTTTTATAAATTTACTGAATAAAATTTTATAAATAACTTTATTATGGTTGCCTTAAGTCATCTTATATGTTTACAACAAATAGTTATGAACACCAATAATATGTTGATCTAAAAATATATTTCGGGGAGCAAAAGGTTATTGTAATCATATGTATTTTCACTTATAATATGTAACAGCAAAAATTAACATGATTGTGTGTAGTCTTAGTATTTTTGTTGTAAACATGTGTAAACTAACAAAGTCTGAATATGGTAGGATATGTATTATTAAAGTAGTCATATTTTTAAATTTTCTGTAGCTATGTTAAATATGTTGACTTTAAATTTGTTTAATTCTCAACTACAGAAGTCAAATTATATGAACGTTAATACAGACCACCGCACAGTGGGAAATTTTACGAGAAGGCGGTCGAAATTCCATAACTTTTGACTGGATCGGTATTTTTTTATGCGCTTTAAAACGTAGAATTCGACTGATAGGAGCAAAAGTTATGGGGAGTTCAAAATGCATTTTCATTTTTTTGTTGAGTTTCGGTGTAAAAGTTGAATATTTCAAATATGAATTTTTTTATAATTTATTAATATTTCTCTTGTATTTTACAACTGATACTTATTTTTTATTGTCGAACTTAGATCCTGTAAGAAAATGCCAATATTTGGCCCCTGTAAATTTATTAGTCCCAATATTCACAGGGGCCAAAGGTTGGCTTTTTAGGGACGAGACGAGTTGTTATAAGGATAAAACTGAAAAGGAATATTTTGAAATATGCCCAAATAGCATTATTGGCTATCGATAACATTTTAGGTAATTCAACTTTAATTTTTGGTTTGAGATGTATGTGTATTTTATTTTTATATATTAATACTTAAATCAAAAACAAATTATAATTAGTAAAACGTTTTCTTGTTTCTAGAACATTTAAGGTACCGTTTTCTTAATGTAAATGAAAAATTTTTAATTTTTATCTTATGAATTTTGATTTCTTGTTCGTTGCATAATTTAAAGAATGGATTATTCATTATGTGTAACACAAAATCTTTTTCATCTTTCTGTTGAAAATATATATCTGCGAGAACTTTATAACTGAACTTAGCCATTGTTTAAACAATAATGAAGGTAAAATGATGAATGCATGCATTTTTATACTCTTGATAGAAGTTTTTTTAAATGATCTTTTGTTACCACTTCTTGGAAACATAAAAACCCTCTTTTAAATACAAATTTAATCTTTTATTACCATTTCTTTGAAACATAAAAAAACCCCCTGTTTTCACACTTTTTAAAAGGATAACATACCGGCAATAAATTAACAGGTAACATGTAGGTAATTTTCACGTAAAATATAACTGCTTTTCCATTTTTTTAAATTAAGTTTTTTTCAGGTAATTAAACTATGTAGTTTATGTTGCGGCTATTTACTAACCTTAACCTTTTAACTTACTCAGAAATCTAACGTGTTAGTCTATCTATGTCGCCTATTCGTTTTGCAGCATCCGTTCACCCACAATAAGTTCATAACAATGGCAATACCTTTACCTTCTCCAAATTAATTGATAGCCTGACGTGCTAGATAATTGATGTGGCCTGAACTGCTTTATTTGTCGAAAATTCTTTAAGATTCACCTTCTTTAATTTCAGTAATGTTTCCTTGCAGGACTTATTTTTTGAACCGAATATCTTACCTTGGGTCACAGAAATTGCTGTAGTTCGCAAGACCGTATCCAGATGTGTGTACAATGGGGTATAGAAATGTAGGTTAGATTCTGGAGTACAAGAGAGTATAAATTTTTTTTTGACGCGTTTTGACGGGCAGGACTTATGTTCTATAAAATAGGAAATTTCCGGGAAATTTTGATATTAAAAAAAAGAAAATTAAATAGTTCTACAGGTCGCAGAGTTTAATGCTTTAAGCCACGTATAGCTAATAAGGTAAACTAATACACAAAACTTATTCTGTCAAAAAATCTAGAAAAACAAAAAAGTTATGAGCCTTTAAACTTCAAAAGTTTACTCAGAAATTCACAACTATAACCAAATACTGAGAAAGTCCATTTGGGACCACCCTGTTCTCAATGAAATAGTTGAAATAGGGTTGAAATTTTTTGGATCCCGAGGTTCACTAGTATTTACTTTCACATGAATAAAAAAAATTCAAAATCGGAGAACATAAAAAAAAAAATTTTGGCCGCCTTCTCAAAATATGAACCAGTGCACCGGTAGTGTTTACCGGTTATATTAAATTTAAAAAATTTTTGTAAAGAAAATTAATTTAATATATGTATGAATGAGCTATATATTTCTTGGGTATCCAGATCAAGGAAAAGTTGAAAACCCCTTAACTTTAATAAAATCGCACAATTTTCTTAAAAACTTTTATTCAATGACATTTTTTAATAATTTTTTTAAGATTTTGAAACAACGACAATAGAAACAATAGAAGACATTAAAACAAAGCACAAATTTATTTCACTACAGAAACTTAAAGTATAACATATTTAGATACAAAATTTACCAAGAAAAATAAAAAAATGCATTTGAAAAAAGTTCTGCAAGAGGTTAAAGTTGGTGAAAAAATCAAGTCGTCCATTCATTGAAAATTCTCTCTGTGCCTTGCATTGGGGTCTTCATACTACCCATATACAGTGGCTTATATTTAAAGTCAGGCAGACGAACGAAAATATTTCTGCACGCTATATCCCAGTTTTGATAAAAGAAGATACATATAAATTTTGTCTATATTATCACAAAAACTCTTTTATTTAAAAACAACAAAAAAATGTATTCTAAGTTGCGTTATAAAATGTCCATGAAGGTAAAACTTAGAAAAAGTCGCTTTGAAAGTCGGGCATTACATAAAAATTCAATAATACTTTAAAAGAAACACAAAGTAAGTATTTTGTTGCGCAACCTTTTTGAATCCCAACAGCATGTAGATAGCTTGGCATCGATTTAATTCATTTTTTCCAAACATCGGGACTAATCTTATTGCACTTTTCTTGCAAAGTACTTTTCAAGATTTTTTGATATACACAGCCCGTCCTGCATTCTGCGTCCAAATTTGTCCCATGAATGTTCAATGAAATTGACTTTGTGCAGGTGTTTTGATCACCTTGCGACAATTATACACCATCCAATTTTCACATCATGCGATGAATGCTTCGGGTCGTCGGCCAACATTCTTAACACATTCTTTCAAATTGGTCTTCAAATTGATTAAATTAAATTAAAACATGCTTGTTCATTATTTCATCGATAAAATGCAAGTTTCCTACTCCCGAAGCTGTCATGCGCCCACCATGTACATTTTATAACGCAACTAAGAATAATTTGTTTTTTTTTTTTTTTTGTTTTTAAATAAAAGAGTTTTTGTGATAATATAGACAAATTTGAGATCCATTTTCTTTTATCAAAACAGAGATATAGCGTAAAGAAATAATTTCATGCGTCTGCCTGATTTTAAATGTGAGCCACTGTATGTGTTCTTATTCCTTTCTTTGTTTCCTTGACACCCCTGCAGGTTGTTCTTTTTGCAGTTAAATGTACGGTTTCATGGTATAGATTTTCCATTTTGAGTATATATATATATATATATATAAATGTATATAAAAATATACTTACATCAACACAGACCACCGTTAATTTTTACCGGTTACGAATTTTAATTAGCGAAAAATTAAGCAAATTACATTGCACACAATTGACTCTTCAGCAAACATAGTTATACTAAGCCTTGTAAAGGTAGATAAACGTAAAAATGCGTAACTAAAGGGATCCCCCGAAATTGAAAATTGTTAGTGCTTAAGGGTTAAAACCAGAGGATTAAAAAAGTATGTTTGAAGTACTCTTCAAGTATTAGTAAGAAAACATGTATGGACATGCATTGGTAAAGATCAAACCATACGTATACATACCGTTATCGATAACAACTTGAAGTTAAATATGTATAGGTATACGCTGGCAATGTGTATTTGTATATTCATTCCTCTTTTAGAAAGTACATGCAGATAAAAATAAAACTTGTATTGGATATCTGCAATACTTATAAGAATAAATAAGTATGTGTATTTACGTATGTATAACGTAAATATACACAGAGCACGTATCAGTCGCAGAGATGGGAAATGAAATTTTTAAAATTTTGGAACTAGGCAGAATTTCTACTTCGTGTTCTTATTAAGCAAAAAATCGAGGTGATTTTAAGATTTTACTTAGGCGGTAAGCTTTTTGTTTTTATAACTCGAGAACCACTCAATCATTTACCAACCAATAAATGTATAGAAAAAGGGATACTTTCACTAATGGTTTAAAGAAAGCATTGAAAAATTAGACCAAGAGGGGCGGTAAGGGGCAATATCTGTCTCTCCGAAACTATCTAATATATTAATGAAAGTTAAAACATAGATAGATCTTTATTTTTATGGACATAGTATATATGAGTTTTTGTAAACTTGGACCACGAGGGGCGGCACGGGCAATTTCTGCTTCTCCAAAACTATCTAACTTATTTTAATGAAAGTTAAAACATGGATACACATAGAAACTGTCAGCGGCGGTCCTCTATTGACGCAATCGTTAGCCGGCTGAAATTAATATTTTCTAATACCAATATATGTATACTAATTTCACCACTTTATATAGAACTCCTTTGATTTCTGCAAAAACAATACGAAAATAAACAGAGACTATGTCAGAATCGAGAAGTGATCGAATATTTAAAACATTTGGAACACAGCAATTTTGAAAAGTTGACAAGTCAGTTTCAAAAAACATGCCGTACCTTAAGCAAACACTTTAATTACATATAAAAATATATTGAGTGGCAGTTACACTCTTTGTTATTAGCACAACAAATAAATCAATACTTTCATACAAAAAAAACCACATCTTCAGTCTCGTGTCACCTATTTATGATATGTGCGTGTAAGTTCCAATTTGCATTTAACGATTTTTGTCGTTGCGATTCTTACCTAATAGGCGAGAGGGGAGAGATTAATTAAAAGTGGTACACAAGCGAGTGTACTCTTCGATTCGTTTTGATCATTCATTCGTTGTGTCAAAATATATGTATACATAAGGAGTTGTAACGACAAAAATCATACATTAGACCGACTTGAAAGAAGAAACGACAATAATCGCACAACAAAAATCGTATAATGTAAATTGGGACTAACAGTGAGTGTCAAATGCAAAAAATTATGCGGATGTGTAAAGTTTTCTTACATGCAAAAATAAACAATTTTTCCACTTGTCCATGTCACACGCACATAGCATAGAGAGTTGACACGAGACGGAAGATATGGTTTTTTATGTATATAAAGTTTATTTAATTTATTTATTAAAAAAAAAAATGCACATAGTCCCACACCTGCCTAGTGATCAAAGAATATTTTTGTTAACACAGTTCATACAAAAAAGTGGGTTTCGTGTTTGAGCAGTAGTGCCAAAAATTCTGAAGGTACTCACTGTATATATTCTTACACATAGATATTTTATATGTATGGCAGATTACCAAAACGCTTTCATGGGTATTGACTAATATCTGCATAATATTCATGCATTTAAGTTCACTGAATGTGGTTGCGTGAAATATTGCCGTGCACAAGAAGTATAAGTATTACACATACTTTTTGCAACGCATAACCATAGATGTTGTTATTATTTGTGCTATAAGTATGTGCATACACAATGACGAAAAGCGTGTATATTTTTCTTATGGGTACTTCCCAGCAATGCTACTTTTAATGACTTCCAGAATTCATTACTTTGTAGCTACAATCGCCACTTTTTGCATTATTAGTTATATATAAAATAATAACTTTATTATTATATCTTAAATAAGTCATTATTATACATTATAAGTTATTATTATATGATTTTAAATAATTGTTTAAATCAATTTGCAATATATTATATTAATATTTGTTAGATATCCGGTAATATTATAAAATTTTAAGAATAAAATAACCAACACAATATATTTTTGTTATAAGAATACTAGTAGTGATATCAATCTAATATTAACGATGGTTTTTTAAAGAACATAATCAGGCCTGTCACAGAAATTTTTCGGAATGGTTTTGAATCCATATTTTCGTTTCAATCTATTTTCGTAATTTCGACAAATTTTAATTTTTTTATTTTAAAGTTAAATGTGGCAATATTGTGCAAACCAAAACAAAAACTTTTTTCGATCGAAGAATTAAAAGTTATTTCATTCCGAGAAAATATATCGGTTTTCGTTTTCTGAAGAAGCTTTCTCGGAATTAAGAAAACTTTCGATCGAAATTGATTTCTGAGACAGGCCCGTATATTTACATATATTATTACACACTAGGGATGCCAATCGGGACTGATTTTTGAAAATCCCGGGATTCGGGATTTTGAAATCCCGATCCCGAAATCACGGGATTTTGTGGAACCCGGGATTTCGGGATTTTTCGGGATCAATGTGTTGCCTTAACATGCTACTTTTTTTAATAAACAGCACTTTTTAAGTATTCAAAAGGTTTTATATACGTAACATAAATTTTTAACAATGAAAACAACAAAACAATTTATATTATTCATATGTTTATAAAACTGGCCTCACCCATGATCAAACTGATTTGATTCTGAAAAAACCTTAAACAAATATACGTATCTCTTAGTTTTTCTAGATCAATTCATTTCGGTTTTTTGACAGCAATTCAATTTTTAATGTGAATTATGTGAATAATGTAAAAACCAAAAATTAAACTTAAAATTAAGAATTATTTGCAATACAAAATATAACTCAAATATAATTTTTTTTGTCTATATAATAAAAATTCAAGCAAAACGAACAGTTTTGTACAAAAAGTTGATATGTTAAAAATCCCGGGACTCATAAAAATAAATCCCGGGATTCGGCATTTATCAATCTCGAAAAATCCAGGGATTTCGGGATTTCCCGTTTGGCATCCCTATTACACACATTGTTATTACAGTGTTAGAGCTATAAATGATTTTGTGCAGCAAAAGTACTCTTTATTAAATATGTTCTTACTTTTGAAAAAATTTATTATAAGATTTCCGAGCAATTTAAATTAGTGTGTTTTAACCTCTTTGAAAGTTAATTTGAAAGTACATATTTCTTGTCTCTTTTGGTAACTACATATTTTTATAAAACTTTTAAGTACAAGAGAAAGGTATTATTTTTTAAGTTGTAATTGGCCATTTTATAAAGGATTACTTTTGGGACATCGCGAACAAAAATAAGTACTTTTTCTAGTAGAAAAATAAGTACTCTCTTCCTCAAGTTCTCATTATTTTTCTGCTTATTTTGTAAGCAAAGTTTTTGCTTGGTTGTTGCCTTTCTCTGGTTAAAACACACCTTGGACAATTCTTTATAAAATACCAACAATTTCTTAGCCAAATTGAGCAAAACAAGTCAATACTCTTAAAGTCTCTATTAGTATTAAAAAAAAAACTGAATTAATAACACCTAAATTAATAATCCGACATAATTTTTTAAAAGATAAGAGAATTTATTTTTCGATAGCTGCCCTTCTTTTGTATAATATGCAAGGAACATGTGCACACATTAGTGTTTATACATCCATACCAAATAAATAACACAAACGTTTTTATGACTATTTGTATTAGGAGTGTCTTACAAATACTCAAATAGACTTAAGTTGACTTTCCTTTAATTAGGTTTTTTTTATTGCCAATATGATTAATTTGCAGGAAGTTTGTATTTGCTTTGCAATAAGTTTAAAATTTAAAAAGTGACGACATATGTATTTAGTGAAAACATTCCAATTTGTATTTTCATAAAAATTTTTTTTAATCAACGATACTACTGTATTTAGGTACTTTTTAGACAGGCAAAGTTTACTTTGCCCAAAGTCTGTTGAATTCTCTTTTAAACTTTGTTTCGTGCTCAGACACACAAAGTTTAATTTGACAAATTTTTGTTTTCTCTTGTTTGAATATAATATACTAGCGGGCCCGTTGCCTGCTTCGCACGGCAAAACAAAATAAGAAAAGAAACACACTTGTTTTTAATAAAGTTGGTTTTGTTCCCTATTATTCAACTTTTAATTCTAGTTTCTTACAATCTTAGACTATGTATCACTTAAACTATCTTAGAGCTCTTTCGTAGACAACATTTTTGGTTTTGCCATGAGTTGTTGTGTAGATAAAGAGAACTGAAGGCTTGACAACACGTGAGCACGAAACATATAACTGGCCGTGTGAAAAGCAAGGATATTCTAAATCAATTCCGCACAATTCCAACGATTGCCCTTGCGCTTTATTTATTGTAATAGCAAATGCAAGACGTATTGGAAACTGTAGTCTTTTGAATTCAAAAGGTAAATCTGATGGAATCATTGGAATTCGTGGAATCAATACATCTTCCCCTTTAAACTTCCCCTTTAAAATTGTTGCTTCGATCAAATTGTTCATGACCTTTTAAGCCAGCAATAGTCAATGATTGGCCTTGTGCTTTGTTGATGGTAATAGCAAAGGCAAGACGCAAAGGGAATTGGAGCCGCTTGAATTCAAATGGTAAATCGTTGGAATCGGTCATGCCGTTCTCCAGTTATGCGCTTAATAGAAAAAGTGGTCGTAAAAGTAGGCGTGGTAAATTTTTTTTTCGATGAAAACTTAAAGTTGATTAATACGAACATTTGAAAGAAAAATTAGTCAACTCGATGGAGCCGTTTTCTGATTTTAGGTAAATCGAAAAAAGTGGGCGTAAAAGTGGGCGGGGCAAAATTTTCTTTCCGTAAAAACCTAAGTTGGACCATGGCGATCATATTAAAGAAAAAATCGTTCAAATCGGTCAAGCCGTTCTCTAGTTATGGATTTTGCCACGCCCCTCCGCCCCCAGACCGAAAATTTCAACCAAACTTCATATAAACCATATATGGGCCACTGCCTACGTAGTGTATAAGTTTGGTTGAAATCGCACGACGCGTTTATGATTAGTTCGGCGACGTACATATACGGACTTATATTTATATATATAGATAAACAGCGTTGCCAGAATGATGTTTTTATCATATTTTGGATAATTTTTTTAAACAAAAATATGATTAAAGATTTTTTTCTCTAATGATGATTTTTTATTTTTAGAAATTCTGATTTTTACTTTCATTTTGCTTATACAAAATATACGATTATTTAAACAGTCAATTTTTAAAACAATGAAGTTTTGCATCAGCTTGATGTGTATTGGTGCTGCACACTTTTGTACCCACCCAGTAAAAAATGTGCTCCAAAAGGACAGGTTTTATGTATGAATTCATACCTGAAATCGCTTCAAACCTGCTGATGGGATGCCTGATTTTTGTATGGGGTGTTCCCGGTTTGGAGGACTATTTTCTGCTGACAATAAGCGCTTCTTTTAGCACAATAAAAAATACAAATAAAGCGCTCCTAAAGTGATTTTTTAAGGGCTAACTATATTAACATATTTATTAATGTTTTGCTTTTACTGGTTTAAGTACCTTTTTTCAAGCATTTTCGTAAAGAGACCTTCTTTTTGTATATTTTATATGTTATCATTTACTGCTGTATAAGAGCTCTCTTATTGAAGCGCTCGATTATGCGCTTTTTCCCTTAAGTGCTTCAAAAAACACGAATTTTCTTTACTGGGCAGTATCTAGAATACACAAAATTGCATCATTATTTCTGGACACAAAATATATTAAAAAAAGACATATTATAGCCTTTTTCCAATGTGCGAAAGAATTTCTTCTTTCGAACAACAACGTTTTTAGAATTTGTTTTTGTTTTAAATGTATTTGTACGAAGTAAATAATTCTTTCGCACATCGGAAATAGGCAGTTAGAATATTGATAAATAAAATATTTGTGAAAAGAAAAAATGTATTTATATAAAGTTCCATATACTGACAAATTATGTTTTTATGTATTTCAATTTAAATACTAAAAAAGTATGTTTTTATAAAAAATTAATTTTTAAAAAATTTAAATTAAGAAAAAAAAATTTAAGATTTTCCTCTTCAAAATATGATTTCTCTTCAAAATTTTTATTCCTAAGATTCTGGTAACGCTGTATATAAATATAAAGTTGCAGCCAACTTCAGGTATAATCTACGAACGAAAAACAAAACGAATTTGTGAGTACAGCAAAGTATGTACTCCCCCGCTATTCTCTTTTCCCTTCTCTTCTATAAACTCCAGACTTTGCAAAGTAAACTTTGCTTGTCTGAAAGGGGTCTTAGGTACGTTTTTGCGGTTTAAGGTAGTATGCTTTCACATATCGGTCTATTTGAAAAAACTGGATTACTTCATAAATGCGAATGTCTTGCTAAAGCAACACAAATAAAAACGGTGCAGAAATTTCGCAACAGTTATGCAGTAAATACGGTTACCTTGCAATAATGAACTCAATGCATTGTCTTCAAAAAAGTTGTGGAGTCAATGAATTCATGTACAACGCAGCGCAACGCCAAACAATAACATTGAAAGCACAAACAATGTCATAAATATTTTGTAATTTTTTTGTTGCTTTCAACAGAAATTCATGTAAAGTTTAAAAATGTTCAACGCCACAAGCTGTGCAGCGTTTGAAATTTTAAAACCCAATGTGAATTTATGTAGAAAGCAACAACAAAATTACAAAACATTTATGACATTGTTTGGCGTTGCGCTGCGTTTTATATGATAAGGGCCTAAACGTTTTTCCACTAAAAAAAAATTATAAACTGTAAATTTGCATTTGTAATTTTAAATTTTAATTTCTTAATATTTTGCATTAAAGTTATCATTATTATCATAATCATTATTTTTAATAATCTTAAAAAAAAAAATTAAAAAATAAAAAATCCTGCCTGCCAAAAACGTTTTTTTTTTACTCTCCTGAAAAATGAGTATTTTGTAACTTAACTTATGTCATTGGTTTTCATAATTGTGCAAATCATATAAAATATATTTGAAAATTAAGAAGACAATATGATTGCTACAACTAACTACACAATTATCTACTCAAACATATTTAGTCAATTCACAAGGTATCCTAACATATCATATTGTCAAAATGTCCTAATATTTCACAATGGTTTAAAAATATTGTTGTTGGTTTGTTAACAAAAAGTGTCTTAAATAAATAGAACGTTGCTTGCTGTGTTTATTGTGCTGTCGTAATTAATCAGAAAAGTCCAGCGCTGAGCGGCTGAGCCGTACAACAATATTTTCAAACCATTGTGAAATATTAGGACATTTTGACAATATGACATGTTAGGATACCTTGTGAATTGACTAATTATTTTTCCAAAAATGTATTATATTGTGTTTGTCAAAACTAAATTGTAAGTACTTTAGTATAATCCTAATAACTAAAACCACATTTTTAATATTTTCATTTCACTATATTTATATACATACACAGAAAAAATTATTAAATTTCTCCAATCACCAAATTTATTCCAAATTCATAATATCAAGCAAACAAGTTGTTGATTTTGCGCCTATTACCAAAATGATTATATTGATTACTAAAAATTGAAAAATTTTGAAAAAATATTTTCAATAAATGATATTTTTAATTTTAATTAAAAAAGTGATCAAAAAACTTTGCCATTTCAAACAATGTGTTAATTTATTTAAATAAATATTGACAATTCCCTACAACAATTCTACATGTTAAAATTATTTTATTTAAAACGAAAAAAGTGAATTAAGATTTTTTGTTATTTAATTAACATTTTAATTGAAAATTTATTTCAAAACCACTAAAATGTTTATTAAATCAAAATTAAATTTTTAATTTTCTTTCAACCAAAAAAAATAATTGATTCAATTATCACATTAATTAAATTTAAATATTTTTTAAACCATTTTTTTAATTGATAAAACACATTTTTCTGTGTATGTATTTAAATAAGTTTTTCATATAATTTTTTTATTTGACATGAAATAGCCCGTTTACATTAGAACGATATCTTAAACTTATGAGATTCCAGTCAAATGTAGGTTTTATACCCTCCACCACCATTAGTGGTGAATGAGGGTATACTAAGTTTGTCATTATGTGTGAAACTTTTTTGTTATACATCTGAGACGCTATAAAGTATATATATTCTGGAACCTTGAGTATGTCCTTCTGTTGAAAACCCTATCATTTTCGAAAGACTCAAACGAAAAGAACAAACTTGGAGTAAAATTGCTTGTAGTTATTCTAAGCAGTTTGGGATTGGAATCCAGCAACGTCGGTTTAGTAGGATCAGAACTATAAATCAAAATGTGGAACCACCACCCTAAAAAAATTTATATTATTGTTACAAAAACTAACGTAAATATTGGAATGATGAACAATTTTGCACATATTCGTTTTATATTACTGGAAATCATTCAATTTCATGAAGATCAGTCAATAAGTTACCCTGGGCCCCATTAAAACCCTAATCAAGGAAAATAGTTTAGTACGCCTTAAATCGAAACAAATAATGCTATTGCAATAAAATTTAGTATATCACAGTTGTATAGGACTATAAATCACATTGCCAAATTTCGTTAAGATCGTGCCATAAATTACTACATGCCCCATATAAAGCCTACTCTCGGAAAGCAGTTAAGTACGCATAAAACCGTAATAAACTTAATACCTCACAGTTTTGTATGCCCAGAAATCCTACTGCCAAATTTCATAAAGATCAGCCCATAATTTTCCTTAGGCCTCATATAAACCCTTCTCTAGCAGAGCAAATTAATACGCTTAAAATCGTAATAAATAATGCAATAGTAATAAAAATTGGTACGTCACAATTACATAAAATTAGAAATCACACTGTCAAATTTCGTGAAGATCAGTCCATAATTTACTATAGGTCCCATATAAAAACTACTCTCGGGAAACAGTTTATTACGCCTAAAACCATTATAAATAATGCAATCATAATCAAATTTATTACTTCACAGTTTTATAGAAATCATACTAATTAACTGCGTGATTATCGGTCCATAATTATAAAGCCCAATACGCATTAAACCGTAGCAGATGTAGATATTGCGCTAAAATGTTTTCCAATTTAGCTTCATATGGCCATACAAATATCATGCAATTTTGTGATATACGGCCCATAATTTGCCTTAGATCCCATATTGAAATTGTTCCTTTTGAAATTCACTATAAACGCTTAAGTTAATTTTACGATGTATTACAATTTATTCTTATTTATGTTTTTTAATACCAGAAATCACTCAGAATTTTGGGATGATTGGTCCATAATTTACTATGGGTCCAATATAAATTCCTATCCGGAAAATCATTTCAGTTCGGCAAAAGCTGGTTACTCAAGCTGGCGGCATGAAATAACCCCCCAAAATATAACGCCCCAAAAAAAATATGAAATAACCCCCCAAAAATTTGTACAGAGAACAACAAAAACGATTTTTGGGGGGTTTTTTCTTTTTTTTGGGGTGTTATTTCATTAAATCTGAAATGAAATAAGTCCCTAAAACTATTTTGGGGACTTATTTAATTTTTAAATTACATATTTTAAAAGTCATAATGATGACAAATTGTGTTTTGTTATATTCACTGCATACGTTTACCAAACATAAAAAAGGGACTAAGTATCAAAAACCATAATTTCAGAATCCTAAAAAAATTGGGATTATTTTTAAGTTCTGAATTTCAGAACTCGGAATCTCTAAGTCCCGAACTTTATAATTTTGAATTCGAAAATCCCGAATCGCTAATTTAAGCTTTTCTGCATAGCCGGCCTTCGGCCGGGCGCAATGATTTTATCCTCTATGGTATTTCAAACATCGGCTTCGCTTACTAAAGCTTTTCTGTTTAGTCGGCCTTTGGCCGGGCGCAAGAACTTTTTCCTCTATAGTATAACAAACACCGGCTTCGCTAACTAATGCCTTGTGCCCGACCGAAGACCGGGTTAGCAGAAAAGCTTTAGTTAGCGAAGCCGGTGTTTGGAATACAATATAGGGGAAAAATCCTTGCGCCCGGCCGAAGGCCGGCTATGCAGAAAAGCTTTAGTTAGCGAAGCCGGTGTTTGGAATACTATAGAGGAGAAAATCCTTGCGACCGGCCGAAGGCCGGCTATGCAGAAAAGCTTTAGTAAGCGAAGCCGGTGTTTGGAATACTATAGAGGAGAAAATCCTTGCGCCCGGCCGAAGGCCGGCTATGCATAAAAGCTTTAGTTAGCGAAGCCGGTGTTTGGAATACTATAGAGGAGAAAATCCTTGAGCCCGGCCGAAGGCCGGCTATGCAGAAAAGCTTTAGTTAGCGAAGCCGGTGTTTGTTATACCATAGAGGAAAAAGTCTTTGCGCCCAACCAAAACTGAACAATATGTATTATATTGGGGTCTTATTTCATTTCTGGAATTGGGGAACTATTTCATATGAAATAAGTCCCTAAATATTGGGGACTTATTTCATTTTGATTTTGGGAGTTATTTCATTTCATTAGGGATTTATTTCATTTTAAGAATTGGGGATTTATTTCATATGAAATAAGTCCCTAAAAATTTATTTCATAATTTTTTTGGGGACTTATTTCCTGGGGAGTTATTTCATGCCGCCACTCAAGCTAGTTAAAATTTCTAAAACGAAATGCGTAAAACTTTCCGATTGTCGGTAAACAATTTAATATAGGTCTAAACTACAAACATCCGTTTTTATAAAGATTAATTAATAATTTGTAGATCTCATATAGAGCCCACTAAAAAAATATTCGAAATGTCGCTGTTCGGCACAGTTAAATATAGCACTCTAACTTGTTTTTGACCAGATTTCCCCTATAAAACAAAATCCACTTCGGCACTAGATTTTGACGAATTCTACTCTAAGTCTGGGCGTACTACGAAGTAATGGAACTATGGTTTTCTCCATATAGTACTAAAAATACTTCCTTGTTAAAGAAACAAAAAGGACAAAAAACAAAAATGGCAGGTTGATAAAATTATTAAAAAATTATAAATTCCGATATCTGAATCAGGCTTAAGTACATTGAATTTAATTTTCAATAAATTATTTTTTATTAAAATTTATTGATAAGGGTTCATTCTTGACTGAATTGAACACAGGTTTTTACGGACAGGTTGCTCTGACTAGTTCTTCATAAAAATAATTTAATAAAAATTACATTCAATGAACTTAAGCCTGATTTAAATATCGATTAAAAACCATTAACAATTCAATAAAATAACCCCAATACTAATTATTGTTAACAACTAAGGCACGAGCTATATGTTTACATTTGTCCTTCAAGTTGTGCTGAAAAAGGTCAACAAGAAAAAGAAAGACAAAAATACGAAAAACAAAAAAATGTACATTGGATTTCAAGAATAACTCTTGACAAAAAGTACGAAAAACAGAAGAAAGGAAGAACATGTAAATCAATTAAAATAGGTAATCACTCATTCAAAGCAAATTTCGATCTACAAAGGTAAAATACCATTTTGTTTAAAGATTGATGTTTGACTATTGACGTCATCCGTCGTCAATGGCGGTGGTTGTTAAATGGCAAACCCCTCTGAAGAGATTGTGTGGTTGCAATCGAAACTAGTCAGGGCAACCTGTCCGTGAAAACCTGAGTTCAATTCCCAGCTCAGTCAAGAATGAAAAATTATCAATAAATTTTAATTCATTTCATGTTGTATAATTCCTTTCTTCATAAAAATAATTTAATGAAAATTAAATTCGATGAACTTAAGCCTTATTAAAATATCGAAATTTGGATTAAAAGCCATTAACAGTTCAATAAAATAACCACAATACTTATTAAAATTATAAATTTTTATATCAATTCGAATGTGCATTCTAGTCAAATTATAATTAAAAAAAAATGTGATAGTGCATAGAAATTATTCCTGGAAAATAATGAAGGAATAAGAATATACAAGTATGAAAGCTTTTTAAATTGTAATTTTACTAAAAATTCACATTCGAAGTGATATAAAAATTTATAATGAAAATGTTACTCAACATGAGAACTAAAATTCCCAAAATTTAAAGATTTTAACGAAACAGTAACCAGATGAAAAAGATAAATAAAATTGATAAAATAAATGAAGTTGATTATAAATAAATGATGAAAATTTTTATTACACAAAAAATTTTTAGTCAGCTTTTTTGTTTATGAAAACAAAATCTTGGTAATGTCAACATATTGCAATGTAAACGCACCAGATTTTGAAGAAGATTTCAAATAAAATCTACAAGATTTCGGTCTAATGTAAATGGGCAATAAATAGAATTGGTGAAACTGGCCATTATTATTTTTTTTTGTTCTTATAATAAATTTATATATACATATGGAAATATATTTTAAATTTCGGTATTTTTATTTAATTTATATGTCAAAATATTATTTACAATAGTTTGTTTTTAATTAACCCATGAGTATCTTTAACGAATGCTAGTATATGGTTATTCTTCTAGTGTAAAAAAAAAAACTAAGCCGGACCAAATTTTAATACTGCAATACATCGTTTAGCGTTTAATGATTTTTTTAAAAGTGATTTTCAGAAGGCCGCTTTACATGGCACTTATCGTGAATTATGAATAGATTATCACAAAACCCTAGCCACATAAAGCTAAATTGGACCATATTTAACCACAATATTACAATGCGTTACGGTTATAGTCGTATTAAAATATAGTTCAAGAATTGGCTTTATATGAGGCATATGGTAACCCTGCAGATTATATTGGACTACGTGGTCCATTGTGGCTTAAATGGACTACTTACAACATGGTCCAATGTACTGTAGTATGGACCATATTAGACAAATTAACATGCGGTGCTGCCAACAACTTCAAGATGTATAGGTATACTATACTATAGTTTACAGTATTACACATTGGTAGCCCTGATGTTGTCCATTATTAATTGTTTATTTAAAAGTTATTTAAAAGTGAAACAGGAAAGTTTTTTAAGATTTGTGAAATAAAAATTAAAAATACCAAGTAAATATATATAATAATAGCAATAATAGATTACAGTGCACGTCATAAAAGGCTATTATTGAAACAGTAGTAACATGGAGTACTTTTGAAACTTACCTACTTGAGTACTCCATGGAGTAGTTTATGGACTACTTCGGTGGGTTATATGGTTCACTCCTAGGACATCGTAATGTTAAATAGACCACCTTTTTACCATATAATTGGAGTAGTTTTGGAGTACTCCTACTCCTTTATGGACTACTCTTTACACGCATGTATGGACAAGTTTCGATATCTGCAGGGCTACGAGTGGTGGAGAGTATAAAAAGAATGTCAGTTAAAAATATGAATGTCAAAATATGGCGAAAGTCGTACATATCGTATTTAGATGTGATTTGTCTAGTAAACATTAAATATATTTTTTATTATTAACAAATGGTATATGTAAATAGTAACTAAGATTAACATTTGGTATTTTATTTTTCTGCGATTACAACATACAGTCTTATTTTTAATAAAAAGTCTTATTTAGTAAACATCAAAAACTTAAAATTTAAACAAAATAATTAAAATACATTATTTAACAATTCCACACATTTTTTAAATTTTTTTTTTTTATCAATAATCACAATTTAAACTTAAGTCGTATATAAATTGTATAATTTTTTTTAATACATATGAATGTATAACGATTAAAGCTTTTTTAAATTAAAAAAAACTAAGTTTAACTTAAACTATGGGTTGTGGTTGTGTTTGAGTCTGAGCATCGCAAAGACGATTCAAACGATAACCCAAATATGCGTCAAATGCATAAAAGCTAAAGGCGAGAAATGCAAAAAACTGTAAGGAAGAGAATAAATTAAAAATAAATTTATAAAAAAAAAATTTCCATAGAAATAACTGACACAATATGCAATATGGTTGGCATTGCCAATGTGATTTTTTTTTATTCTACTTACCGTTGCAATTGTATAACCTAAAACATCCAAGGATATGCTTACGCAGCCAGCTATGAAACAGGTAAATGCCAGAGCTACATGCAGGTAAAATTCATATTTAACAGCATTGAATGTGTAGAATTTACGTTGCCACAATTGAAAAAGACGTGCCACCAACACGAATAACGTACACAAAAAGGCAACTATAACACAGGCATTGTAGAAAGCTCCGCGTAAGTTGTGATAGTATACAGGACTGCAAATAATACAAAGAAATCCTAGAAAAGAACACAACTGTAAAAATGGTAGTTGGCAGAAACCAATAAAAAGAGCCAGTCAGTTCATTAGCAGCATTATAAACATTACATTCGTACGAATGTATGTGTAAATTTATGAGGAAACGGATACAGGATGGTTGTTGTTTAAGTTGTTTTAGTTCCAGAAGAAAAATGTAAAAAAAATAGAAATTGCAGTAAATCTCAGCTGAATCCACATATACATACAATAGATACTTTTTACTTAAAACAAATAACGGTTGCTTAAAGAGTTCTGTGGAATTTTTAAGACTCGTCGCCTTTGTACTCTCTACTTTTTCACTTTTTTACGTTACAGACAGTAAAGAAATTAACAAATATTTTTTTTTTTTTAAAATTCCACTGGATTAAATTTTAAATTTTGGGTTTTGAAAAACATTACATGACTTTTTGGATACAGGTTTTTATTTGGTATAAGACGCTCTATAGATCCCATTTCTGTAGCAATTCAGTTAATTCTTTCATTAAAAGTATTCATTTTAAATAAATCTTTCATAAATAGTAGGATCGAAAAGAACATATATTTCATAGTTGTGTAAAACGAAATGACAACCCTTAAAAGTATTTGTATAAAAAACACCGGGAATTTTGTTAAACATTTAACATGTTTTAAGCCTAGTTAGTACTCTGTTCAACATTTCACGTGAAATGCTGTCAAAACCCATATGAAAAAAACTTGTGCGGAATTTCTATGAAAAAATGTTGATAGAGTTGTACTCTGTTTAATTTTTTAAAAAAGTTGCGAAATGTTTCTGTCAACATTTTTTTACAACTGCGAAATAATATAAGCTGCACTTATTTCACGTGGAATTTTAAGTAAATAAAAAATATTTAAATTAAATACTAAAACGAGAACTGAAAAACATAATTAACACAACGGGTAACAGGTTTTCATCAATATTTAATTTTACACTCAGCAGCAAAAGTCTGCGTACAAGCCATTGATATGTTTTTCAGAACTAAAAAAATAAAAACATTTTGTGTAAATCTATAAAAAACTTTATTTTATTTATTGATTAGGATTAGTTCTAAAAATATTTGTACATATTTTCAACAAAAATAAGAACGGTAGTTCATAACTACAAAGGAAACTTACAGCCTATTCAAAAAGTCATATGCAAAAGTTTGCGTACAAACATGTATTTTAATGTTTTTTGTTTCAAATTTTTAATTAAAAAAAAAGATTAATATCAAGTTGAAATTCCTTTTCGTTAGAGAACCTCTGCTAAACGTTTTAGCATATAATCGACTACCTTCGACGTCTCTTGAACGGAAATTTTGTTCTATTCTTCAATTATCGAATTTTAAATGTTTGTTTGGAATAAATTTTGTCCTGTCGAATACGAGGATCTAATAAATCCTTTAATTGTTCTACGGGACTTATGAATGGAGACTGTGGTGGGGTTTTAAGCTGTTGTGGGACATTGTAGAGTACCCAAAGCTTCGTATAAAGAGCCGTATACTTCGGGTCGTTATGTTGTTAAAACATATAATCGTTACCCAGGTTCAATTTATCTACGCTGATCTGCAAATTTTCTATTAATATATCAACATGTACTTTAGAGTATCCATTTTAGAGTAAGCAGATCCAAATTTCCGACTCTTTGGCACATAATACGAAGCTTTGGCTACTCTACAATGTCCCACAACAGCTTAAAACCCCACCACAGTCTCCATTCATAAGTCCCGTAGAACATTTAAAGGATTTATTGGAAAATAAGTACAAATATTTTTAGAACTAATCCTAATATATAAATAAAATAAATTTTTTTTATAGATTTACACAAAATGTTTTCATTTTTTAGTTCTGAAAAATATATCAGTGACTTGTACGCAGACTTTTGATGCTGAGTGTATTTTTACTTAATTTTTTATTTAAAAAATACTTTTTAGTAAAATACATGTGGGTTTTGTTTACATATGCCAAACAATGCCGCATACTTTGAAAGATTGAAAACGTCAAATTGTGCAAACTCTCGAGATAGGTAACATTGATACATGTCAAATTTTTCGCATGAAATAATAGATGTTGCTGAACATTTTTCACAAATTGGAACGGAGTACTAGGCTTTAGACTATAAGACATGTCCAAGCAACAATATTTGTATTTTCCAAGGCCTATCCAATAGGGCTGCTTACCGCATTTTGTTTGTGTAAAATTCCTCGGGGTTGTCAAAATCTTACTACTACATAGGGAAAACAAAAGGATAAAAGTGTTTTGTATGCATGTATGTGTGGCAAAAAAAAACAAAAAACGTAAACAAAAATATACATCTATAAGCAAAATGTAAACCACTTTTGACTTCATTGAGGAATAAACCAAATAAACATCTGGCTTGTTGCGCAGACCTAATGGATAGGCCTTGGTATTTTCTTTTGGTGTTTCTTCGAAAAGTCGTAGTTGTTCAGACGTTACCCTTTTGGTTGCAAGCAACAATTTCACCTTAAATCCTAGTACTCTGTTCGAACTTGCGAAAAATGTTGAGCACCATTAATTATTTCGCACGAAAATTTTGACATGTATCAATATTATCTATCTCGCGATTTTTCAAAACTTTACGTTTTACTTAGTTGCCAGTATACAACATTGTTTGGCGAAGGTAAACAAAAATCATGTTTGTTTTTAATTGTCATTAAAGAAAGTAAAAAAATATTATTTTTATAAACACGTCCGTCAAGATAGCAACGAAAGTTAGCAATGGCGGAAATAAAAAATCAAGGGATTTAGTGGCAACACCGGAATTGAAAATGAAGGTATCTTTTGGATATAATGATTTTAGAAATTTAGTGGAAAAGGATTAAAACACATCAACCTTCCATTCCAGGGAAAAGTGTATTCATCCAAAATGGTCAGTAAAAATCGTTGCTGATTTATGCTAGCCAAACTAGGAAGAGTCAGGGTAAAACTCAACGGAATATGGTAGAATACCACCAAAAGATTAGATGACATCAATTTTAGAAAAATCTCAGAAGCCGTTCCAGAGAAAAGTGGGTGCATCCAAAATGGTGAGCAAAAATGGTCTGGAAAAATTCCGTTGAATTTTTGCCCTGACACTTCCTAGCTTGGCTGGCATAAATCAGCAACGATTTTTACTGACCATTTTGGATGAATCCACTTTTCTCTGGAGCGGAAGGTTGGAAGGTTGGTGTGTTTTAATCCTTTTCCACTAAATTTCTAAAATCATATCCAAAAAATATCTTCATTTTCAATTCCAATTTTGCCACTAAATCCCCTGATTTTTTAGTTTCGCCGTTGCTAACATTCGTTGCTATCTTGGCGGACGTTTATGAATGAAATTGCAGTCCAATTATTAACTTTTTTGTTAAAAAAAAATTATTGCAAATTTTTTCTTTTTTTCTTCCTTCAGGAACCACTGTGTTTTTGCAAAAATATTTTAAATATAAAAGTAAACACATGGGAAAAAAAATTAGGCACAATGCAGATAACCAACAGAGTATTATTCAATAAAAAGTGCTAGTTTGATATCAAAGTGGGTGTGAGAGCAAAAGAGAGAGATAGAGAGAGTTACAAGGTAAGATAAGCACAAAAAAATTCTCCATTCACAACTCTTTTTGCACTATCAGATCTCTACAGTTCAGAGTTCAGGAATACTTACCATGCAACAGATTTTTAAAATACCGGAAATGGATTTTAAATAAGACTTATCATACGCCAACGGTGCTGACATTGTTACAAATGTATGAGTTTGTAAATGTATGCCAACGATAAAAAAGAAGCAGAACAGGAGGAAATGATAAATGCAAATATGAGAAAACCATTAAAAAGAACGAAACTTGTATTATTGCGGTTTATTTTTTTTTTTTAATTAAATAGCTTTTTTCTGATTCAAAATAATAATTTTTTTTTATTGCTCAATATTGTTTAAATTCACACATTTCTCTCTTCGGATTAATCGAAATTAATTAAATTTATCCCTTTTTTTTATTTTAATAAAAATTTGTTATTGTTCAAATTGTTTTTTTTTTTTTGGTTTTATTTTTGTTTGTGTTCTTTTTTTGTTTTTTTTTTTTTTTTTTGTTTAATGCTTCCACTTGTTTGGTTTTATTGCTACTAAATTTTAAATACCACTTGTGTATGTTGGGTCTCCAACCTAAAACGGAAAAGAGCGAGAACTTTTGTTTTAAATTTTCCACTGAGCGAACTTGTTTATAGAAGAGCGTAAGATTGTTGTATTTATTTGTATGTAAAAATACTAAATGATTAGAACAACGTTTGCATTTTTTTATACCACATTAAAATCTGAGCAAATCACTTCTTACTCGAACTCTTAGTACCCTCATATTTTAGCATCATATCTAATGAAATGTTCTACATTGGGCTTTTGTGTAAAGTACGAAAGAATGTGTGTATTATTATTATTTAATTAAACTACATTTGTTTTAGTAGTTGTTTCTATTGTTGCTGATATTCTCATTGTTGGTGTTTTATTTCGGTTTTTGCTAACGATGATAATAATTAAATGAAATTGAAATGAAATTTTATCAACTAATATAAATATTTATTTTAAGCGTTTAATTTAAGGCAAACATAGAAAAATATTTTGAAAATGTGATTTACGTAAAATTGCATGGTGTTTTTTTTTTGTGTATTATGGATAACTATACTATTTATAGTTCGAAAACTTATTTAGGTGCTAAAATTCACAAGGTCTTTAAAAAAAAAGAATTACACACTTAAAGAATTGTTCGCTCAAAATATGGAAGCATTGTGCTTCAAATAGTTGCAGCCTTTTCAATAAGCACAAATTTTGAGAGATAACTGAAGCAAAGCCGCGAATAACGTTGTAAAAGCCACTTTTTGCAAAAACAGTTTTTTCCGGATTACCGTTAACTGTCTTACACTGTTTAAACAGCAAATCACCCAAAATTATGCACCTTAACGCCGTCAAAATACGATACAAAGCGTCAGCCAGTAGAAGAAGGTTGTAAGTTACTAACAAAATTATACCAGCGAACTGGTTTTGCAACGTGGAGTAACGTTTTAAAACCGCTTGCGTAGTGAAAAAACGTTTTAAATTATGTATATCGCGATTGTGCATATGAAATATAAACCATAAATTTACATGTTATTTAAAATTAAATTTTTTTTGGATATTTTGCATAAAAGTTTTTATTATCAATATTTTTGATAATCTAAAAAAAAATTAAAAAATAAATAATCCTGCTAAAAACGTTTTTTTGCTATCCTGAAAAATAATAATTTTGTAACTTAGAACGTTATTCGCGGGTGTGCTTCAACTCTTAAACAGGCAAAATATATACCTGATTTGATTCAAGTTTAAAACAAAGTCATTAAAGATTAAAATAAAATAAAGAATATGGAACAACTGCCTTCCAAATAATGAGAGGAATTTTACTAAATCTATTAAGGAATTTAAGAAGACTGTAAAGCAAAATTTGTAACGTTTTGTATTTGCTGTTGCTAACTCAACAAAGAACTGCAAATTATATAAGCAATTTATAACATATGATGCTACTTAGCTTCAATAGTTGTGCAAAAAGGGGGGCAAATATAGAAGTACTTTCTGTTTTAAGAAATTGTATAATATTTTTAAAAAAATGAAATTATTTTATAAAATTTATAATGTATATTCATAGTGATTTTCTACATTAAATAGGCCTTATAGGCTTGTAATCAATTTGAATTTTTAATAAATAAATAAATAAATAAAATAAAGTCATTTTATAAAATACATAACTGAAATTTAGCTCATAGAAAAAATTTGAAAAATAAAAAATTTTGAATTTAATAAAGTAGCTTATGAAAAGAAATAATTCCCAGATTCTATTTGACAAAAAAAAAAAAAAAAAAAAAAAAAAAAAAAAAAAAAAGCCAACAAAATAAGATGTATCGCAAACAAATTCCACACAAATTTAATGAAATTATCGGCTCAAGATCGTGGTGAAAACTAAAAAAAAGAGAAAAATAAGGAATATGCAAATATATGTACCAATTAAAAAAAAGTTTTTTATTCTTTCACTTTTTATTTCTCGGGATTCCGGGAGTATTATTGGTATTCAAAACATATCGTCGTGCCGAACTCATCTTCAAGTGTTTTATAATTTTTTTTTGCAAAATTTAATCTTTGAGATTGTGGCTTATCGGACCGATTTTCTTTTAAGTGTTACATACATGAACATAGACGCATAATACCCTCTCGACTATTGTAGTTAAGGTCTTAATATGGTTTGAGGTAACCATATTCAATGAGCGACATACTATGGTAGTATTTTAATAATGTTTACGTTTGTAAGTTAACATGCTTAGGATAAATATGATCATAATTTGGTCAAAATTAACAATAATATAATCAAAATTAACCACAATATGGTAAAAAATTAAACATAACATTGGTTACAATTTTTGGATTTTTTGCTTGAAATTCATCTTTTTAATGCGGTTTTAGAGTCAAATTGTTGTAATTTTTCCTGTTACATGTTTTGTTCCACCTTTTAAGCTTTCCTTTAAATTAACAGTGAAGTATTAACTGTGTCATCAATTTTCGAATCCGCGCGACCTTCATGAGCATTCTTTCGGTTTTGCTGGTTCATCAATAGTTAAAAGAAAACAAATGTGAGAATTTTAAGCAAACAACCAAGAAAGTGATTGAAAAGTATTCAACTACTGCAGAGAACATAATTAATTTTGTTACTTTCAAGCATATTATTTTTAACACCAAATATACAATGTCTAAAAATATAATATTAGGTGTGTTTATTTACATGAAATGTTTGCTTATTTTCAATAATTTTTCCTAGAAAGTGTTCACGTACTCGAACAACTTGCTACGTGAGAATGAAAAAATAGCATAACAATTTCAAAGACAAAAAATTTGTTGAAAGTTTCTGATACAAAAATTTTTTCTAGCAAGAATTATTCAACCACCTGTTTCAGGTTTTTTTTTTACAAAACAAAAATAATTCTCATAATTTTTATATTAAAAGTTTTTCAAAAATATAAAATGTTTATTTTTCTAAAACTTATGAAAAATATTCATGCACAAATAGTACAAAACAATTGAATTTATTCAGAACTAATCTCGTATCTTACAGCTGAATAGTGTCGAAATACCTAACTTGCTAGTTTTTGCTGGTAAAGCGTTCATTTACTTTTTTATTTTTTTTTAGCAATTGAGAGAAAACATTTTTTAAATTGTACTAATTTATCATCTGCTAGTAAAGTAAATGAACACACCTATTATGTAAACATGTTATTTTTTAGTTCAACCATATTTGAAGTTTGAAGGAAGGCAAGCAAACAAAATTTTTATTTATCGTGACAATAGTTATCTTAAAAACAACAACAGTTAGTTGTAACAATTACGAGGAACATAATATGGTCTCCTTTTAGACCATATTTTAGGCATATTTTTTTAAGTGCATCCACACTCAAGAAATATTTTAGTAAAGGAAGTACGTTTTTAGTGCAACGCAAAGTATTAATTCAAGCGATGCTGGATTTGACCCTAAACTGCTCAAAAGAGGTAGAGAAAAATCTTGATTTTTTTTTTTGTAAAGTGTTTTGGAGGTAAGCGTGTTTTAAACAAATGGACAGGCAAGCATAGCTATAACGACTTAGAATTTGATTTCTCAAAGAACTGCATTTTTTTTTTTTTTTTTTTTTTTTTTTTTTTTTTTTTGGCAAATACATATGTATATACGAGCTACCATATAAATTTAAAGATAAACACACTGTTTTATTGTTGGAATTTTGTTTAAGCTTTGATATCGTTGCAAATAAGACTTTTTGAGTGTTTGTAATTGTCATTCCCTCTATAGTCTTATTTGCTGATATTTTTGGCTTTTCTAAAATTTTTTGAGAGAAACGTTTCCTTATGATCTGGCCTAAGCAACCAGTGAAATGCGCATAGAAACAGCTTATCATCCAACAATAAATTTTCTGTTGTTTTATCAAGATAAAAAAAAAGAATTAGGCACAACAAATACAATTTTTTAAGAAATAATTGTTTTCCCAAAAACAACTTCGATTATAAAATTTTTTTTTTTTTTTTGGTTATTACTGCGATAAAAATTTAAATTACGATTATATTTTGTTTCCACACAAAATTTTAAACTACACAAATAAACATATACTGTGTAATTTAATTAACTTACTGTCGATAAAATCAAAATTATATATTTGTTTTACTTTACACATAAAGTGCTCTCCATTTAATTTGAAAAGATTTCCCCATATATAAGAGACACTATCTGTATCTCTCTAACTTTTTATTTTCAGAGAACGATAAACTCATTTCCAAAACAAAGCCACAACAATAACAACACGTACAAAATTGTAAATAAACTGAAAACAAGTAAAAAAAGTATGGTCCGGCAAGCATAACCATGTGACACACTTTACTATTTTTTAGTCCCTATTTGGGACCTATGGGCAATTATGTTATAGAACATATATTTAGAAATGGCGAACTATGCAATGGATTTATTTCTAAAAGGGGGTTCATGTAGGAGCTGGATAAAATCATAAGCCGATTCTATACGTTTTCAAAAGTCTTGCCAACCAAAGCTTATGTATGAAATTTAATTAAATTATCTTTAACATTACGATCTGTTCTCTGAACAAAAAGTTTATAAAAATGCACGGAAACGTGCTGGCAGCTAACCAAAATGACGGACGGACAAGCTGCAATCGACTCCAAAAGAACTTTTGAGCTGGTCGGGATATATAAAGGTCGGGGTAGAAGTAATATTTGTATGCGTTACAAATTTCAGCACAAACGCATAATAATTTTCGCACATATTCTAAGGTGGTGTAGGGTATAGTTAAATAAAATGATCGATTAATATGCCGGTTCATTGTTGGATTATTTGAACACGATGGGTAATACAAGTGAGTAATACATACATATTTTTTTTTTTTTTTTTTGGTTATTACTGCGATAAAAATTTAAATTACGTTTATATTTTGTTTCCACACAAAATTTTAAACAACACAAATAAACATATACTATGTAATTTAATTAACTTACTGACGATAAAATCAAAATTATTTATTTGTTTTACTTTACACATAAAGTGCTCTCCATTTAATTTGAAAAGGTTTCCCCATATATAAGAGACACTATCTGTATTTCTCTAACTTTTTATTTTCAGAGAACGATAAACTCATTTCCAAAACAAAGCCACAACAATAACAACACGTACAAAATTGTAAATAAACTGAAAACAAGTAAAAAAAGTATGGTCCGGCAAGCATAACCATGTGACACACTTTACTATTTTTTAGTCCCTATTTGGGACCTATGGGCAATTATCAATGTTATAGAACATTTATTTATAAATGGCGAACTATGCAATGTATTTATTTCTAAAAGGGAGTTCATGTAGGAGCTGCATAAAATCATAAACCGATTCTATACGTATTCAAAAGTCTTGCCAACCAAAGCTTATGTATGAAATTTAATTAAATTATCTTTAACATTACAATCTGCTCTCTGAGCAAAAAGTTTACAAAAATGCACGAAAACGTGCTGGCAGCTAACCAAAATGACGGACGGACAAGCTGCAATCGCCTCCAAAAGAACTTCTGAGCTGGTCGGGATATATAAAGGTCGGGGTGCGTTACAAATTTCAGCACAAACGCATAATAATTTTCCCACTAATTCTAAGGTGGTGTAGGGTATAGTTCAATAAAATGATCGATTAATATGCCGGTTCATTGTTGGATTATTTGAAACGATGGGTAATACAAGTGAGTAATAGGCAAGAATGATAAAAAAGAGATTACGCCATGCGCATGTTTTCCCGTTAGATGACGTAGCTTAACCCAAGCTAGGGTTACCTATTCGTGTATGTTTCGTGACGTCATTTAACCCACCTGCGCAGAAAATTCAATTTTTGATTCGTGTTGTCGTAATCTTTCTTCTATCATTCTTGAGTAATAGGTACATATTTTTTTTTCTATTCTAAGCGAGAGTATTTTTGATGAGTTATTTATTATTGTAGTTGCTACTCAGGGCTACCAGACTTGGTGATTTATCTCCAAAGTTGGGGATTTCATGCGAGCTAAAAAAAATTTAAAAAAAAAATCGGGGAATTTTTTGGGGGACTTTAAACATTTTTAATTTATTTCCCTTGTTTTTTTTTTTTTGTTATTTACGCATATTTTTCTTTGTTTCGTATATAAAATATCAAACAAAAAGTACCAAAACTTTTATCTTACGCTTATCCACAATTTATATGGTGTTAAGGTCTCTAGGTAAGATTACCTTTTTTTTTTTTTGTTGAATCTGTAAGAGGTACATACTAAACTTTTGTTATTATTCTTGTGAGTGAGTATTTTAAAAAAGAAGAATTTAAAAAAAGAATCTAAAACCGTTGACAACACATACAATTTTTGATTTTTTAAAAGAGATAAGTAAAGTTTGGGTAAAAGAATGCTAAGGTATTGGTAAGTACTGATGATGCATCAAAGTTTTAAATAAATGACGGATATACGAGTATGTATTTTTTATTGTTGATTTAATGAATGCCTAAAACCGATTGAACAAGCTCAAAATTCTTATAAATTGGCTCATTCGTCTTCAAAAACAGCATATTGCTCTGCTTGTAATTCCTCGTTGGAATCGCATAGAGCGAGTATTTTCAACAATGAACTTGGCTAAAACCAAGCATCGTAATAAAATGCAGTACGAACTTCAAGAGGCACTACTAAGATACACATCTGCCTCAATATCAACAATATATGTTGCTAAAATTGTATTCCAACTAAGGAAATTATACAAAAATTTAATGCTCAAACTATGTATAATATCATTTAATCACCAACCAATCTTGAGATTGTGAAACAGAAGTTTATGAATTATTCAATTTTAGTAAGTGTTTTCCTTTAAAAATATTAAACTTAAAAGTACAAAATACCTTTAATATATCTTATTCACTTAAACTAATAATATTAAAAAACAAAAAAAATTTTACTTAGAGTGTTTTTGGGTATATTTGGGGGTTTCTTATTATAATTGTTCTTATTATTTTCAACATTTTTTATTTTTTCGAATTTATTCTATGTATTTTATAAAATACATAACTGAAATTTAACTCATAGAATAAATTCGAAAAAATAAAAAATGTTGAATATAATAAAGTTGCTTATGAAAAAGAAATAATTCCCAATATCTATTTGTTCTTATTATTTTTAAAAAATTTTTAAATTTCGTCAGAAAAAAAAACAAAAAAAAACATATTAACTTTTTAACGGTTTTTTTCATTTGGGGATTTTTGGGGATTTAATTTATATTTTTGGGGACAAGGAAAAAAGGTACTTGGCAGCCCTGTTGCTACTTAATAATTTGTTTATTTTTATCTCTATATTTTAATGAAAATCTCAATGATTCATTTAATAAAGAACGTGCCGTCGTTATTTTAAGTATTCGACGCCAAAAATTCTTAAATGACCGACAGCCGGCAGGCTGCCTGTCGATTTATAATTAAGTTCAAATTTAACGTTTTTTTTTATTTTTCTTTTTTTCAAAACTAAAACATTCTATGCAATAAGCACACAAACATTTGAGTAAATACATGAAAATATATAAAATTTGTATGGTTAAGAAGGTCACTTCTGAATGGTGTAAATTATACAGTGTCAAACAATTATCAAATAAAGAATAAATGGAAAAAGTTAGCAAATATAAACCACAAAGAAATTATGAGCGTTTGTTGTGTTACAAAAAGTGTTTTTGTCTTTTTTGCGTTTAATTTTTGTGTTCGAAAAAAAAATTTATTTCATATGTAACGTTCTAAGAGAACGACATCAGACACATTATGACATTAATACCTGCGAAAACTTTACTTCATTCGCTTTGTAAAAATAACATCCACAAGTAATGGCTGAGTTAGGCGAACGTTGCTGTAGCCGTAATTTACCGTACCGTACTGTATGCACATTGTTGCACTTATAGAAAAGTTTAAAAAATGTCATATGATTTTCGCATAGATAAACAAAAAGCAATAGTTTATATAAGACAACACACGCTGACATAATTTTAATATTGTGAGTGAATTTTAAACTATCATCCATCTTTGTAGTAAATACGTTCGATACTTAACCGGAGCAAATAAGGACAGTTTCATCTGCATAAAACGCTGCTTTTTGTTTTCTGCTAACAGGAATATCAGATGTTTATATTGAATAAAGTATGGGAGATAAAACCGAACCTTGGTTGTTGTAATAAATACTGGTTTAAATAAACCTTATTAAATTTTGGTTGTGTGTGTGTGTTTTTTTTTTGAGGCCCTACGCTCCACTGGTAGTCAAGGATAACAGAAGAAGAAGAAATATGTGTTTTTTTTTCTTTGTGCCCACACAGAAAAAATTCTCCAAAAATTTTGCCCCAATCAAAGCATTAATCAAAAATAAAATCAGTTTTAATTAAAAATTACCTAAATTTTACAGAATAAAATAATTTTCAAATTGTGTTTCAAATTGTTTTAATATTTTTGGATGCTACATATTTTATTATTTTATTTATTTATTTTCATATTTATTATAATTAAAATTACAACAAATCTGAAAGCTAAAAGCACTAGCAATAATGGCTATCGGTTTAGTATCTATTAAGTAGGTAGGTTTTTATATATATTATATTTGATATTATATTACTTTACTTTGCCTGAAATAACAGAAAAAGCTTTGTAAAAATTTTAATGTTTAAATAACGCTGGTCGGCGAAAAACAAAAAAAGTCGGGGGACGAACTTTATTATTTGTTCCTAACTGTGCTGAATCCAAATCTGTTCACGTCTAGTTAACATTTTGTTTAGGGATTTTCATAATTTCATGGCTTATTTTATTCGTAATATACCTGGATTTCTGATAAATTATAAAAATGTAAAATTTTTGTCTGTCCTTATAATTTTTTTTTTATAAATTTTTGAAAAAAAAAGATTCTGAATTAGTGGCGATAATTTTGAAAATAAGAAAAATATTATTGGGATGACTCAAAGGAAATTTTATTCCTACTGATTTTTTATATAATCTAAATCGCCAAAAACGTTCTTACCCAGGGCTTCCACATGCAAGTGCAAGTTCGAAAAACTCAATACCCTCACACATTTTTACTAACATCATTACATTTTTCAGTCTTGCAGCTCAAGTTGCAAGAGAAAATTTTGACACTTGCGGAAAGTAAAATGACAAATAAAGAAACAGTGTTACCGCGGATGCCTTTTGTATCAATTTACTAGTACTTAGTAAAATAAAAAATATGTTTATAGCTGATTTTCTGTGTATTTATAAAAAGAAAAAAATAAAAAAACTACTACCCAGCAACACATATTCATGGTATTTTAAAATAAAAATTGCAAGCATTAAAAAAAATTGTTAATAAAAATATTTTCTCAGAAATTTTATGATATCGGTAACTACGGCAGTACTGAATTCACATACTTTAAAAATAAACATAATTTTTCCATCAAGATGGACCAAAAATAAAATAAAGTAATTATTAAATTATTTATTTATATTTAATATTATTAAATTAATTTCGTGATAACGTTAACATGATAATGTTTTTAAACCCAAAAATAAAGCTTTTTTCATAAGATGTTTTCGCTTCGAGAACTAGACATGATAGAAAAAACGGAAAACAAATTTGAATTAAGCCCTTTAAAATCTTATATTTTATAATTATTTTATTCAAATGATTTTTTTTGTCGACCAGTATAATTAATAAAACTTGGCTCTTTACCATTTATGTTTTTTTATTTAAATTATAGGTATTTATCGCTTTTTAGCGCATATTCAATTGGGGGCTCTTTGATTACAAACAGTTAACAACCAGTGTGACCAGATCAAAAAAAATGTACAGCTAAATCTGGCATTAGCCAAGACCAAAAAAATGCTAAAAATGGTTTTAAAAAATGCTACAAAGTTATTACCAGTATGAAGTTTTATTCGAGGCAAAATACATTTCAGTGACTTATTTTTTAACGAAATTAAAATAAATGGTTACATTTAAACAAGTGGATAGATGTTGGGAAAGCATCTGATACAGATAAATATGAAGAACATGTAGTTGATATGCAATTTTTAATTTAGGGACCCGCAAACCCCTGACGCATGCTAAATTTAAACGATTTATTTCTATGATTATACAAATTTTTAAAGGTAATTTTATTTTTCATAGTTTAAAAATAGTTGAAGCTTTAGAATTATTATTTTTTCAGCAGTTTAGAGTAAAAAATGTTTCACACATTTACACTATTGAATTTTTATCGTAATACAGAATGAAATTTCCTTGTTCTTTTATGTCGTAATATCAAAGGGCAAATAATATTTACAATCAACAAGATAAGGGCATTTCTAATATTCCCTGAATATTCTTTTTTTTAACAAGACTGGTAAGATGTTTCTTAACATAAGCGTTATCCATTTTCATACGCAATTTTTTAGGTACAACTATTTTAAGTAACACTGTATTATATTTAATAAAAAAATTAAGGAAAATCAGTAGAACTATTCGTCCAATTTTTAAAATAAATAATGCTAAACACAACTAAAAATATTTTCTAAAAATGCTTAATAAAATGCCAAATGCTAAATGATAATTTTGCAGCTAAAAAAAAATTTGTATGCTGAATTTTACTGCAAAAATGCCAAAATGGACACACTGTTCAGAACCCTGATTAAAATAGTATAAAAAATTAATGTTAAGTGTGAAGCTTTTGTAATATGCAACTAGAGGAGGCTTTGCAAAGTGTACATTTGACGTTTAATATTCTGCAGAAGTAACAAAAAATCTTGTTTCTTCGATGCCTGAAAGATTTAAAGAAGTTTTAGGCGCAAGAGGAGGCCAAGCCTTAAATACCTTTTAAATACGTCGTGTGTAGACTTTTGATGTTATGCAAAAAACTGAATTTTATTATTTTATTTATTAATTAATCCTTTTTATTAAGCTTGAGGTCTTTTTCTTTTTTTTATAAATAATATTAAATTTTATTAAATCCAATATTTCGGCACTCCGTTGTGTGCCTTCTTCAGGGATTTTTTCTTTAATATTTGACAAAAATTAACAATTTTCAATAAATTTAACAAATTTAACAAATTTAACAAAATGTCATATTTTCAATTAAATACAAAAAAGGTTTTCCAATTTTAACCTAATCTATTACAGTTTAAATAAATTTTTACTATCCGTTTCTATTTTTATAAATTAAGTGTCTATAATTTTTGGCTACATTTTCATATCTGACTTAAAATTAATTCTTGATATGGTTGGTATCTTTATAATTTGCAACATTTCTAACATAAATCTACGCTTATAATTCTTTTCCGCGTTCAAAACTGATACATTCTCAAAATCAGGATAATGGTTTAGACTTGCACAATGGGTTGATAAAGCTGTTCTTTGTGATGAAATATTCCTATATTTTTGATCTGACCTATGTCCTGCTATCCTAGTTTTAAGTTTATTTTTCGTTGTACCAACATACACTCTACTGCATTGTCCATTACCATTTCCCTTACAAGGTTTTTTATAAACTACATTTGACATTTCCAACTTATTTATTTTATCCTTCATATTATTGAATAATCTACCTATTGTGTTATAAGATTTATGTGCAATTGTTGGGAATATAACTAGTAACACAAATCTGGCATCATATTATTATTTACGCCCTATGGCAACCCTTTTCACCTCCTTTTTCTAGTTTTTGTATTCTAACGTAATCTAAGTATTAATAAGCTTTATTGAACAGTTCTTTGTAAAACCTTGCTCTGCTTTTAATAATAAATAAAATCAACAGGTTATGGGCCAAGCACGTTTCCACCACGCAGGAATTTATTGAAGAAAATTAAAAAGAATAGAGTGCACGAATTGAAAAAAAAAAGAAGAAAAGAAAGAAAAGAAGAAGAAAATTTTTTCTCGGAAGCGCGTGTTACTGGAAAGTTCTACAGCGTCTTTTCTTGTAGGAATTGAAATGAGTTATGCCGCAGTGAAGATAGATCCTTTAAACAAGGAAAACTTTGACACTTGGAAAATCCAAGTAAGGGCACTTTTAGTAAAAAACGAAACGTGGAAATATGTGAGTGGAAGTTCTGTCAAGCCGGAAGACCCGGCGCAGGCGAATGTGTGGTTGGAAAATGACGAGAAGGCAAAATCGGATCTTATTCTATCAATCAGTCCATCTGAACTACAACAAATTAAAAATTGTGTCACATCGAAAGATGTGTGGGACAAATTGCATTCAGTTTATCAGTCACGGGGTCCCGCCCGTCAGGCAATGCTGCTTAAGTCTCTCGTATTGACAAAAATGCAAGGTGGTGATGACATGCGTGATCATGTACGGGCATTTTTTGAAGTTGTCGACAAACTGAATGAAATGCAGTTGATAATAATAGATGAATTATTAGCCATACTCTTGTTATATAGCATCCCAAATGAGTACGAAACTTTTCGAATTGCCATCGAGTCACAGGAGAAATTGCCGAAAACGGAAATTTTGAAGGTTAAGTTACTTGAGGAATTTGAGGCACGCAAACGCAACACAAACGATCGTATTGAAGGGGCAATGTATTCCAAAGGAAAATCGAACCATAATAACCACACCGATCGAAACAATAATAAAAGTAACGTTGAGAAAAATAGATTTAAATATGCTTGCCACACGTGCGGTAAAGTTGGCCACATGGCCAGAGACTGTAAATCGAAAAATTTTAACAAGAAGAAGCACGACAACAAAACTGAGGTTTCATGCAACGTAAACGAAGTGGCAAACAACATACAAGATAGTTATGGTAAGTGGTGTTTGGATTCCGGTGCATCCTCGCATATGTGTTCCAAAGGGGAGAAATTTGTGAAAATTGAAAACACAGAAAACGGACAGTTAGCGATGGCTAATAACAATACAACCGAAATATGTGGGTTGGGAAACGTACAATTTGACAGCTCAAACAGAAGAATAAATTTAAACAAAACATTGTTTGTACCCGATTTGAGAACAAATCTCATGTCTGTATCTAAAATCACACAAAGTGGTTTGGAAGTAGTTTTCAAACGAAACGAGGCCATAGTGCGAAACCCGGACAACAATGAAATATCATTTGTGGCTAAACGTGAGAAAGATTTGTATTACGTGAAGGAAAATTTGGAAGTCGCTTCAATATCGCAATCAGGGGAAAAATCTCTCCAGGATTGGCACGAAATATTCGGCCACATGAACGAGAAAGACTTGAGGGAAATGATAAAGAAGGATAAAGTTATTGGCATACGTACGAATATTGAAACAAAGTTACCACATTGCGAAATTTGCATTCAGGGGAAGCAATCCCAAACTCCGTTTAAGCCATCTCATACCAAGAGTGGGGAGCTGCTAGCGTTGATTCACAGCGACGTGTGTGGTCCAATGCGGGTGCGTTCACTAGCTGGCAGCCGTTATTTCGTAACGTTCATAGATGACAAGAGCCGGTGGTGCGAAATTTATTTTTTGGAGAACAAGGGTGAAGTTGCCGATAAATTTATTGAATTTAAAAATATGGTAGAAAGAAAAACCGGATTGAAAATAAAATGTCTACGCAGCGACAATGGAACCGAATACGTAAACAATCACATGAAAAATATAATGAAACACCATGGTATTCGCCACGAGCTGACTGTCGAATACACCCCACAGCAAAATGGAGTGTCGGAAAGAAAAAATAGAACACTACTCGACATGGCAAGGTGTATGCTCATTCAATCCGGCCTACCGCCAACACTTTGGGCAGAAGCAGTGAATACTGCAAATTATGTAAGAAATCGTTGTCCTTCTCAGAGTACAAACGGAGAAATTCCTTATAATTTATGGATGAATAAAATTCCGAACGTAAACTTTTTTCAAAAATTTGGCTCTTCAGCATTCATGCTCGACAAAACACCAGGTAAAGGAAAATTTGAATCGAAATCTATTAAATGTATATTTGTAGGATACTCTGAGACATCAAAAGCCTACAGATTATGGCATCCTCAAGCCCGTAAAATGCGTCGAAGCCGTGATGTAGCGTTTACACAGTTAACTAACATGAACAAATTTGAGGACTTCATATCAAACGACATTGAGTTACATTTAAATGAAAATACGGAGAATAATGTAGTACCACAAAACGCATCGAATCGACAGCAAGCCCATGATAATGTATCTGTTAATGAAAACGAAAAAGTCGAAATTAAGAGCGAACCTGCTATGCAACGCGGCCGTGGTCGTCCTAAGAGGGTGTTGACTGGAAAAAGAGGCAGACCCAGGAGGATGCAAAACATTGCAGCGGAAGAAGAAGATAGTATGGAGGAAGCAGGTGATTTTCTAGGTTTTGATAGTTCAAACGACGATGAATACCAATCAGCAAATTTGATTCAGCCTGCGGATCCAAAAACCAGTACCGAAGCACTCACTAGTCCCGAAGCCGAAGAATGGCGTGATGCAATGCTGAAAGAGTATAAAACTTTATTGAAAAATCAGACTTGGAAAATAGTCGATATACCAGTTGGCAGAAAAATAGTAGAATCAAAGTGGGCATTTCGTAGCAAATACAAAATGGACGGTTCGATAGAATGCAGAAAGGCCAGACTTGTCGCGAAGGGGTTCACACAGTACCCTGGTATTGACTACAACGAAACCTATGCACCAGTGGCTAGAATGAGTTCAATTCGTTTCTTGATAGCAATTGCAGCTAAATTTGGCTTGGACGTACATCAACTTGATTTTGTTGGAGCCTATTTGAACGGTGTTATAGAAAAGGAAATTTATATGGAAATGCCTGGCGATTTGAATAAAATCCTACATAAAAGCGAAGCATCGAAATACAACAACAAAGTTTGTCTTCTCCAAAAGGCAATCTATGGACTTAAACAGTCTGGTAGATTGTGGTACGAGAAATTGGATCAGAAATTAAAACAAATGAACATGACACCATCGAAGTGTGACCCGTGTGTGTATATGAACAAAGGTAACAACGGCATCACGCTCATAGCTATTTACGTCGATGATCTTTTGGTAGCATCAAGCGATCAGATTATGTTAAATAATGTAAAGGGCCAATTGTCCAACGTTTTTGAAATGAAGGACTTAGGACCCATGAAATTTTGCCTTGGAATCGAATTTAGTCGAGATCCAGAATCGGGAGCAATTCGCATGTCTCAATCAAAATACATTCAGCACCTACTTGAAAGATTTGGCATGAAAGATAGCAAGCCCGTCAGTACCCCGATTAACGTCAGTGAGAAGCTTTGCAAAGAAATGAGCCCGAAGAATGAGAATGAAAAGCGGGAAGCGGAAAAATTGCCATATCGGGGTTTGGTCGGTTCTTTAATGTACCTCGCTGTGTCCACCAGACCCGATATCGCACATGCCGTGGGCGTTTTAAGCCAATTTAACGTAGATTACGGAACAGCACATTGGACAGCGGCAAAAAGGGTACTACGTTATTTAAAGTATACCCAAAACGTCGGACTCGAATACTCTTGCAGCAACAGGCCAGTGGAAGGATATGCTGATGCGGACTGGGGTTCGAACGTGGATGATAGGAAATCATATACAGGATATGCTTTTACCTATGCGAATGCTGCCATCAGCTGGGAGTCTCGAAAACAGAAGACAGTGGCCGTATCTAGCACTGAGGCCGAGTACATGGCTCTTTCGGACTCCACAAAAGAGGCCATATACTTTAAACGTTTTTCAAACGAAATACTGGACAACAACAATCCAATTTGTATCTACAACGACAATCAGAGTGCCGAGAAATTATGTCGAAATCCAGTTTTTCACAACAGAACCAAGCACGTGGATATTCGCCATCACTTCATACGTGATTCGATGGAAAGAGGTGAAGTCGACGTCAAGTATTTGAGGACAGATGACATGCCCGCTGACGTGTTAACCAAGGGGTTAGTGGCTCCAAAGCACATCAAATGTATTAATTCTCTGGGATTGAAATGATTTATTTTTATGACTATTGGGACATGGAGTCAGATTTGAGGGGAAGTGTTGGGAATATAACTAGTAACACAAATCTGGCATCATATTATTATTTACGCCCTATGGCAACCCTTTTCACTTACTTTTTCTAGTTTTTGTATTCTAACGTAATCTAAGTATTAATAAGCTTTATTGAACAGTTCTTTGTAAAACCTTGCTCTGCTTTTAATAATAAATAAAATCAACAGCAATTTTATATATTTTCGCATCATAAATATTTGATTTTTCTAACCTTTCCGAAAATCTTGGTACATAAGTTACCGCCTTATAAATTTTCGGTTCTGCGTTACTGTTGGAATTGTTTATTCCATGGTTATTATATTTTAATAATAAATCAGATATAATTTCTTTTGGAAAACTATTTTCCATTAATGCTCTAAAAATTTTTTCCTTATTATTCCTATGGAAACATGTATCACTTATTGTCAATACCCTTCCTATAAAATTTTTAGCATTGTTAATTATTACTCTCTTTGGATGATTTGAAAAATAGTTAATTATTCTACTAGACGATGTTGGTTTTTGATACCAATCAATTAATAAACTTTTTCCCTTTCTTATTATCAAAGTGTCTAAATAAGACAATCTTGATTCAAACTCCTTTTCCATTATAAACTTTATATCCGCATGAAAAGAATTAAATGTATTTAAAATGTTTGTTATTTCTGATTCCCTAATTATACAAAATAAATCATCCACATATTTTGTCATAATTTTAGGTTTAATAGTTAACTGATCTATACATTTATCTATTAATTTCTCCATAACAATATCTGCTACAATAGGAGATGCAGGTGAACCCATAGGAAGTCCTTTTAATTGAACATATATATTACTATCCAATTGAAAGTACCTATTATCAATTATGCAAAATTTCAGAATACGTAAAAATAAATCCTTATCTATATTAGTATGATCCTCTAACTTATTCCATTGTTCCTCTATTATATCTATAGCAAGATCTATAGGTATACTTGGAAATAATGAAACTACATCTAAAGAAATTAATTTCTCATCATCATTTAATTTAATATTTTTAATTTTATCTTTAAATTGAAGAGAATCCCTTACATTATATTTTGAATTTTCCGTTAATTTTTTAAGAATTGTTGTAATATATTTACAAAGTTCATATGATGGAGAATTTATACAGGAACATATTGGTCGTAATGGAAAATCTATTTTATGAATTTTCGGAACACCATATAATCTAGGTGCAATTGCTATATTAGTTTTGAGTTTATTCTTATCCGTAACTGATATTATACTCCTCCTAAAAAGTTACTGAACAAAATCATTATTTATCCTTTGTAATCTATTAGTAGGATCCTTACCCAGTTTCTTATAAACTGAGTTGTCCTTTATAATATTATTAATCCTTAAATTATAATCCGTTCTGTTCATTGCTACTGTGGTATTACCTTTATCTGCATTTAAAATAAGAATATTCCTATTAAGTCTTAAAAACTTTTCCGTTTCCCTTACTTTATCAAGAACAAATTTATCCCTATTAGTCAATCTCAGTTTGTTCATGTAGCTATCTATATTTGTTGTTAGTTTTGTCCTAGCTATTTCTTGTTCTTCCTTATTATTCAGTGTTTGAACTAAATCCTCTCCTTCAGTTATAACTTTTAAAATCGGAAAATATTTTCTTTCTGTTGGTAAAATGTGTTTGTGTCCTAATGAAAGAACCCATTGTGCATCTATTGGTATATCTATCTTAGATTTATTAACAAACCATTTTCTATTTAAACTTATTCCAAATTGTTTCTTCTGTAAATTCACCAGATTTTCGAACTTTCTCCTATGTCTATTCTTGACCTTTTCATTAAAATTTCTTGCTAATTTATCTTCAAATTCCAAAAATTTTTCGTATTCCTCCTTATTAAAATATCTTTGTAAATTCTCTGTGGTCATTCTATATTCCTTTTGAAAATTCAATATAAAATTCAATACAACCTGAAAATACTCAAGCTCGAGGTCTGTTGTATTTAAAATCAGTGTAGTTTTTGATGCTGAAACGTGAGGAGCTATTTGTCCTGTATTGTAGTTAATGTAAATCCCAGCAAAAACTTAACTTACCATGCTACTTTTAATGACTTCCATAATTCATTACTTTGTAGCTTTATTCGCCACTTTTTGCATTATTTGTTATATAAAATAATAACTTTATTATTATATCTTAAATCAGTCATAATTATACATCAAAAAAAAAATTCTTTGGTGTAATGACATAAATAAGTTATTCTTATATGGTTTTAAATAATTTTTAAAATCAATTTGCAATATGTTATATTAATATTTGTTAGATATCCGGTAATATTATAAAATTTTAAGAATAATTTCGATGTGAAAAACATGGATAATCCAAAAATCAATCAAATGCATGTTAATATATACATAAATATGTTCCAAAATTACCAACAGAATACTAGTTTTATTTTTTTTTTTTTTTTTTTTTTAAGTTTATTTAATCCACTTATTTATGCTTATAAGCTCTAAATAAACCAAATAGTCTAAGTGATGCTTATTATTATACATAGTCCCATATTCGAGAACAATGTATATATGAATTTATAACATTATTTTAATTGGGTATCATTTTTGATATGTAAAATATTTTTATATAATTTATGTAAAGAAAAATTAGTTTTTGACAAAAAAAACCTTACTTTTATATAAAACTAAGACTATTACCCCCGTTTTCACAACTTACCGATAGCTAAAGGTAGGATTTTATAGGCCGTTTAAAAAGTGTTCCATTATTCCACCTTTATTTTTACCTACCAGGTAGGATAAACCCTCCTTTAACTTATCGATCTCTTTAGGTTAAAGTAAAGTTGTTATAATGTAGCACTTTTTATACGGCCGACAAAATCCTACCTTTAGCTATCGGTGAGTTGTGAAAACGGGCCAAAAGATAAAAAATATGCAAAATGGTATTAGTTCTTAGAATACTAGTAGTGATATCAATCTAATGTTAACGATGTTTTTTTTGAAGAACACAATCAGGCCCGTCACAGAAATTGTTCGGAATTGTTTTGAATCCGTATTTTCATTTCAATCGATTTTCGTAATTCCGACAAATTTTAATTTCGTTATTTTTAAGTTAAATGTGGCAATATTGTGCAAACCAAAACAAAAACTTTTTTCGATCAAAAAATTAAAAGTGATTTCATTCCGAAAAAATTAATCGGTTTTCGTTTTCTGGAGAAGCTTTCTCGGAATTAAAAAAAATTTCGATCGAAATTTATTTCTGTGACAGGCCCGTATAATTACATATATTAATACACACATTGTTATTACAGTGTTAGAGCTATAAATGATTTTGTGCAGAAAAAACACTCTTTATTAAAAAGGTTCTTACATTTCGAAAAATGTATTATTGTGTACATTTTTCAATATAAATTCCATAAGGTTTCAGAGCAATTTTAATTAGTGTGTTTTAACCTTTTTGAAACTAAATGTTAAAGTACTTATTTCTTGTCTCTTTTGGTAACTACATATTTTTATACAAGTTTTAAGTATAAAATGAAGGTAATATTTTTTAGGTTGTAATTTGCCAAATTATAAAGGATTACTTTTGGGACATCGCGAACAAAAATAAGTACTTTTTCTAGTAGAAAAATCAGTACTCCTTTCCTTAAGTTCTCATTATGTTTCTGCTTATTTTGTAAGCAAGGTTTTTGCTGGGATCTTAATTAAACATTCCCTGATGATGATATTCAAAGAATATAGAAATATTGAAAACAAATAAGGAACATTTTACACACAACAGACCTCGAGCGTGAGTATTTTCATTTGAAAATTATTGAATATATGAAATCGTATGTAGAGTTTTGCGACTAAGTGTAGCTTTTTTATTTTTTTAGCGGTAGGTATATAAAAGCTCCAAATTTTAAAAGTTAATTGTACGTTTTTGTTTTATGACGAAACTTGTGTTCTTTTGGAAACGTAAAACATGCAGAACTTCTTAAAAATTAGGTAAGGATTTAAAAATGTTGCCCAGTCGAATGTGATACACTTTTTTAGAACGGAAAATGCCATAACTCTTTATATAAAAAATAACTTTTTTAGTAGTACATGTCTTGACTTACTAAAATTGTGTCTTCGATAACAAACCGTAACAGGTTTATATACTTACTAAACAATTAGTGCTTACACCGAAATTAAAACAGACGTCAGATGCCGCAACTAAAACTCTACAGTTTTAACAGAGTGAAAACAGTTGTCTGTTAAGTCAAAAATGTAGTTGGATAAAAAAAGGTAAGTTATTGTTTTATAGCAGATAATAAAATTTATATTTAGTTCATATTTACTTTGCACTAAATTATAATAATTTCTTTTAGACGAGGTATACACCTTATTCTTTGTATAAAATTTGGATGATAAGATTTCATGTAGTATTTATAATCAATTAAAGCAAAGCGTTATAACCAGCGTTATAACCAGGCCTGCCATTTTTGCTGATTTTTGCCTCCAAATTATCAAAGTTCCGGTTTGCCTATGTTTGCTCAAAATGTTCGATAGACTCTAAAGCCCCAGTTAGCTGACAGTAACGGTAATGTAACCGTAAAGTAAAAATTAAGAAAAATCTATTTTCTACAGATTTAGACGTTATGGTTAAGTTACAACTCAATCCTAATACAATCGTTCCAATTGCTTTGTTTAAGTATAACTTATTAATTTTGGGTAACATTAGACTACTTGTTACATAAAAAGGAGACAACTGTTACTGGTTCAACGCTTCTTAGGAAAAAAAGGTTAGATTTTCTCAATAAAATATGTAGTTTTTGTAATGTTGGTATTACCCCGCTTGTATAATTTTGTAATAAACTTACAACATTCTTCCGCTGCCTGACACTTTATAATTGCATTTTGGCGATAAGGGGCAAAATTCTGAATGTTTTGAAGTTTGAGCAATTAAAGTTAAATATGTCAACGGTTATCTGCAAAAAAAACGTTTCTGTAAAATTTGTATTTAACAACGTTATTTGCGGCTGTGCTACAATTCTACAACTTTAATAACTAACATCTTGTTTAATTTAATGAACAAAAACGGGAAACGTATTATTTTTTTTTTATTAAAAGACATATGACGTCCCACATGCTACTTCTATTTTTCTACACACTCACGAAAAGTTCATTTAATTTTTACTGTCAAAAATTCAACTGCGAATTCCGTGAAAACAAATGAATTTTCAGTTATTTTATATAATTCAACTATCAAAAAATAACTGACTAATTCCGTAAAAACGAATTAATTTTCAGCTTTTTTTTGTAATTCAGTAATTTTATATAATACAGGTTTTACACGCATTTCTAAAAAATAACAGACACCTGTCTGCTTTTTTTTCTAATGAGAGAGAGAATATTTATTTTTATTCACTTACCCCGTTATACATGTTTTTTTTTTACTTTTGATGTACTACTTTGTTTACAGAAGAACTTTCAATTTTAAGACACCAGGAGCACAGCACGCTCGATATGGTATTCGCAATTATTTTACTTTAAAAATTTGACGTATTAAACTAAATAATTGTAAGAAATAGAATATGGGAATTTTCTACACAAAACAAGCAAATCGTTTTTTACGTTGCTTTTTGCCACAGATCTATAACAGCCGTATTCATAACAAAAAGTTAGCCACAGTTAGTACACTATGTACAACGAGCTGCTAACTATAATGCCGATTAAGCTTAGAAGCTTGTTAGCACAGAGCTTATTTATAACAAATTTTATCCGTCTGCTAACTTTTAATAAATCAACTCTGATATTTATGATGCCACATTATATTACTTACTTAAAAATGCAACACGTTTTGCATTAATCATCGCTGGTTTTGTCATTTCATTTCATTTATTTTTTTATTTTCCCTCTTAATATTAAAATTTGAAATGTTTTTAAATTAAAATATATTAAAAAAAGGACTCTTAATTAAAAAAAAACAGTGTATTGAAAAAAAAACAAACAAAATTATTCAACATTAAACGGCTGTTTACCACTAGTTGGGCAGCTTGTTAACAAGAGTTTAGCAAATCGTTAGCCTTTAAATAGTTAACGGACAATTTATTTTTTGGTAGTTTAATTATATAAAATGACTGAACATTCATTTGTTTTTACTGAATTTGTGGTTAATTTTTTATGGAATTCGCGGTTGAATTTTTGAAAGTAAAAATTAAATTAACTTTTCATTACAATGAAATGCAAAATAAGTAGATCGGTTTTAAAGTAAATTTACAGTTGTCTTAAATTTAATTTTCATTTAATTTTAAATACAGAATACTTTTACTTTATCAATTGACAATATTAAATGCAACCGAAAATCCGTATTAATGTGCACTTAGTTTTTTTTTTAATGAATGTTAGAATCAGTTAAAAATAAATTTTCTGGGAATTTTAAATGTTTATTTATTTAAAAATGACTGAACGGAATACTTCTTAAATAAACAACATTCCGTTACTGTAATAATATTGTGAGTGTACTAAAAAACATTAAACCGTTTATTAAATGCATTCTACTACGATTTTTTTTTTCAAAATTATAGTTTATTAAAGAAACAACAATTGTTAAGTGGAAATTTAAAAGTGTGTATATAAAATTAGTGGTCACGCTATTTTTTTTTTTTTGATTTTTTAATAAAAATTTGTAAGTATGAGTTGTTGAAAAAAAAATTTAAATACAATATTTACTGCCTATTAAACTAAATAAGAGAGAACTCTTTCTTTCGCATAACTACATTAAACAACAACAAATTCTAAGAAAATTGTTTTTTTTTTCAAATGTATGTCTGCGAAAGAAAAGCGTTCTTTCGACATCATTAAATTGACAGTTAATACCCTGCAAACAATTTCGATCGAAAAATAATCTAAATAGTTTCCCCATTTAGCAAAAATCTATCGCGTTTGCTATTCAGTTCTTATTGATGTTCGGGAAGAAGTGTCCCACTATGGTAATATTTACTTTAAGAATCCACTTAGTGTCTATATTATATGACGAATTAGAGCGCTTTGGAAGTTTAATATCAATTTAATTTAGTAGTATCGCTGTTGGCTCCAAAAAGCACTCTTTTGAAGTTACATTTTTTCTTATTGTTCTTTATAATAAAAAGTGGGTCATTTTACTGTTTATCTTTGTTTGATTTTGTAAGGGAAATCTAAGTAAAATATAAAATAAAGGAGCTTAAAGTTAAACAAATATTAAAAAATCTACGTTACATTTTATCAAAATAGCTGTTAATATTTTAAAGTTAAAAACCTAATGTGGACAAATTTTGTTAAAGAAAACTACACAAAATCACAAATTTGTTCAAACACTAACTTTGTTAACTTTCATCATATTATAACTAGCATATCTTTGTATTGCTTTACAAAACTTATTTTACAAATTTTCTTCACTCAACGTTATTGTTGATCTTCAGTAGAAAAATTTAACAAAAACACTAATTTTCACAATTAAATTTTTAAAGTCATTAAATAAACAGACAGTTTAAAAAAACTCACTAATATCCTTTAAAAAAAGATAATTATAAAATTATTATTTTTAATTTCATTTTCATTTGCTCTAAAAAAATATGCATGAGAAATTATTAAAACTTTAACTAATCTAACCGATGAATAAGTTTGGGCTGTTTTGTGCACTCATTTATACAACTTTCGCGAACATTTTTTTCCGGTAACATTTGGATTCCGAGGAGTCCTAATTTTAAGTACAATACTATAACTATTTAATTTTTCAAATATTAAAAATTTCAGTCTATTTTACATAATTTCATATATTTATATTATTTTACACGCACGTAGCACCGATCACATGGCAACTTAAATACAAACTGTGCTCTTTTACGCATTTTCCTTTTGTAGTATTCACTATTAAACAGCAAATCGTTGCGAAGAAGTCAATATAATATGTGAAATATTCAATTGTGCCATTGTTGCAGTTGTATAACTGTTACAATTATCTGAACAACTCATTAAAGTGACGAAAAAGTATAACTTAAGAACTCATAATGCGATTCTACCGTATTTTGTTGTTGTTAAATTCCGAAAAATCTACTGTTTAACTACCAAATGTGACGAAGTAGTCAAAATTCGTAGACAATCGAAAAACACTCTACCAATTGCTTGGAGGGTAACTTCAGCAAAACTGTCTTTAATAAAATAATTGGTTCTGCATCCACCTTTTAGTATATCGATCGATTCAGAATTATTGAATCGATGTAACGTTGTTTGTCCGTCCGTCCAGCTGACACGCTGTCTGTTAATATATTTACGTCGCAAATTTGGATATAATTTAATGAAAGTTGGTACATACGGAGCCAATTAAAAATGGGTAAAAATCTGTCCTGAATTTCACAAATCCACCATATGGAATGGAGCATTTGTATCCATAAACGATCTTATTATGTTGGTATTTAGTATGGTATTCATTCGGTTAGCCGTTAATCGGCTTGAATTGAACACTCTGGTTGTAGAGAATATAATAACTTGCCACATAATATTAAACAAGTATCAAGTCTATCGCAGTTTAAATCTCATTTAAAAATTGTTTTTATCTTAACATGTTGATGAGCTTCTGATATAATCTATATTGGTATGTTTTAAATTAACGTTAAATAGTAAATTATAGCTTATTATAAATATTTTGAAATACTTTTGTTTAAATGTTGCCAACAAGCCTCTATATTGCCAATCTGGCGCTGAGGTGAAATTGTAATATTGTTATATTTTATAATAAAATTTGATCGTAATTAATCATAATAAATCATAATGCAGAAAAAACCTTTATTTGTCATGGCAACTATAATATGATTGCAAAGAGAAATAAATTCTAAACAACTTTAATTATGTTACATAATTTGTTAAGTGGAGGGGAACAATCGATGTTGATAATTAAACAAAATTTCATTATACATACATATGTACATATTTAAATACATAACCCGAATATTAACCTTTGAATTGAAACGAGAAAAGTAAAATATTCCTCCTTTTACCAAGCATTTTATCCATCCAATTTGTTTATTAACTAATCACTTAAGTATAAAATGCTTTTATAACGATAACGTCATAATTGAGTCCTTTAAAAAAAATCAGTTTAGTGAAAATTATTGAAAATAAAACCCCATCTTATATAACAAATTATCAGTAATAACAAGAAATTAAAACATTAATGCTCACATCATAAATCAGTTTATAACAAGTTATTAACTATATGAACATGATACAAATTAAGACATTTAACATGTGTCTGTACGCCTGTCTGTCTCCTTGTCGATCGAACTGTCTGTCTATCCACTTCAAAGAAAACCAAAAAAAAAAAAAATATAACATGAAGAACAAGAAGAACATGGCATGGCATGCGTTACAGTTAAGATTAAAAATTGTCTGTCTGTTGAGCTGTCCGCTGCAACTTATTTGATTTCAAAGAAACGCACTGAAACGAAGTATTGAAATTAAATGTAAAAACACCTTAAAAGTATACACACCTGATGTAAGATGAAGTGAAATTGATAAGAGTTGAACAGCAGAAAACAACTGGAAAGAAACAGAAATTAATTTTTATAGTACATATTTATACACTCGTAATAAAAATAGTTAATTTAATAGTAAATTAAATTAGTTGTCACTAAAATAATGTTATATAAATATATTTAAATTTTTTTTTTAAATTTCAAGCAATTTTTATAAACAGAGCAAATTTATCAACTTTTTGCTCGAATAGCAATTTTTTACATATGGGGTATTATTCGTGAAGCGGACATACAAAAAAAAAAAAATATTTGGCCGATATTCCTTTATATTTGGTATAACTGTACCTCTAGTAAATACGAATGTGTGTGCCAAATATTTGTTTTTGCACCATGTTTATTCGTCGTTTTATGATTTGCTACAGTGTTGCCGTTTTTTGTTTTTTTTTTAATTATTATTTCGAACTAGAAACAAATTGATCCAAAAAAAATTAAGACACGTGATTCTTATAGGAATTCGTTCGGAAATTACCAATTTTAATTAAAAATTTTCTTACTTTGATCTGTTTTTTTTTTTTTTAATTTTACCAAAATTTACCAAATTAGCCTCATTATACTGTAAAAGTGAGCGCTTTTTGATGGCATTTGGCTTACCCTTTCGTAAGTTCTATCTTCCTTAAAAAAAAGCTTTACTACTTCCAAATTTTGCCTTTTTAGTAATATTAAGTAAGTATTTTCGACATATTGAACTAATCTGTATAACAATAAATAATTTTATTTCAAAGATTTAATTCATTGAATATTCCATATTTTCAGTCGACGATTTCCTAAAAATTTCAGCTAAGGCCTGGTACTCTTTTCAATGTTGCACGTGAAATACTGTCAAAACTCATATGGAAAAAAACTTGTGCGGAATATCTATAAAATAATGTTTATAGAGTTTGACTCAGTTCATATTGCGAAAAAGTTACGAAAGGTGACTGTCAACCAATGTGACCAGATCTTAAATTAGACTTGACCAAAAAATGCTAAAAATTATTTTAAAAAAAACTTAAAATAATACTAAAATTTTTTAAAGATTTTTGTTAAAAATGTATTACCAGTATGAAGCGAAGCTAAGTACATTTTTTCTTTCGTTTTCTATTATTCTTATTTTTCTTTGTTTACAAGATGTATGAAATTAAAAGAAAGTACGGTAGCATTGTTGGGTCAGTCCCAGTTCGGTTTCATGATTAATTCACGACGAAAAATTTTTATGTCAAATTGCATGGAAAATGTGGTCTCCAAGCAGTTACGTTTGAACACTTAAAGTTTCGTATTTCAGATTTTAGTAGACATATTTTTTTTTTTTTTTTTAATTTGCATACTTTTGATATTTCTTGCGTTCCCAGCTTTTATAATTATAAAATTTGTAATTACTTTGTTAATATTAAAACTTAACCTGGCTATTTATGAATTCATTTATTTATTTTATTTTCCACCTAATTACTGAAAACATTTTGAGATGACATTCTTTTTCTTTTTATTTAATACTCTAGTTATTCCATTTGTTGGTTTGTTTGTGTGGTTTCCTTTGAAATCCTAAATCAACATTTTCTGTTCAATTGAAACCGCAAAACGAAAATGAGTTATGAGGAAATAATATAAAATTTTATGCCAATATATGTAATAACTTCTTAGATTATTGAAACATTTTATTGATTTTTTTTTAATTTACTCTTTTTTCTTTATGCCATAAAACTGTCATCATCTCATAAATTTTCCAAACGTTCACATGTACAGATGATTATTTTCACCTGTTTATTTTTATACCTGGCAGATATTTTAAATGTGGCAAAATGCATAGAAAAAAATGCAATGCTTCGTTAAGTTTTCTGGTCAGTCTTCTTTTATTTTTTAATTTTTTTTTTTAAGATTATAATTCATGCAGCTTTTTTAAGCCTGGATAATTTATCAAGTAATTGATTTAAAATGGCTTTACTTAATTACTTTTTGAGACGGTATAGAAAGTTAAATATCTTAAAGAAAATGTTTTGTTTGCAGAAATTGCAAATTCACAATATATAAGTAAAAAAAAATTTAAGTGGTAAATATTATGCAGCAAGTGACTTTTATATACATTTAATCACATCCCTTTTAAGGAGCAAAATCCGTGCTTCAGGACTAGATTGGATAAATCCTTTGTTCTTTTGTAAAAGCATTAAATGTAGGGTGTCTAAAAAGTATGTTTGGTATAATGCTTTTCTGGTTTTCCAAAGAAAAACTTTAATTGATTGGGATTATTTTATGAACGCATTAAATAAACCAGTTTAAAAATTGATTGCCCATCTAAATCCAGGAAATTGGGATCAGATTTGAGCTGGTAAAAAAATAATTAAACGAAAAAAAAAAAAAAAATTTATAACATATTATGCGTTTGGTGTTTTTTTTTTTTTTTTGTATATCCATAAGTTTAAGCAGTCAGTCTCAGGTACTAAAGAATAAAGCAAGAAATCTAGAAAATATTTTGGTACCGCTCTAGTACCACCCTAGACATTGTCTTGGTATTATTAATTACTTAAATAATTGGGCTGTAATGCACCACAACATGTAACTCTCTCTTAAAATTCTTTAGTCGCCATACAATTTGGTAACGTCTGCGAGCGATGAATAAAGATGTATTTAGTTTTCTATTCCATGTGTAACACCAACAAATATTCATTTAAAATCCCATGAAGTATTCTGGGTGGTTGAGCAATTCTTGGTCGATTAACACGCACATTTCCGAATGAACAACTTAAAAGAAAATGACTTTGTTGTCAAAACCACAACTACTATTACATCCATATAAATCCTTTTTTTAGCATAAAGTTTTATAAGCCTTAAGCCTTAGAAAATAAAAATAGTGTAATGAAGTATTGCTTAAATAAAAAAATAAAAAAAATTGTAATGTCAGCTTTTGTGAAAATTAGTTTATAATTTGTCCTCAAAAATTCTAATTCTTGGCAGAGGGTATCAACGAATTGACACAGCTGAATATTATTTATTCTTTGCTGCATCTGAGTAAGATAAGAATTTTAAGGATATTTCTATTTTTTAAAGCTTTTGAGAATAAGATGCCATTCAGAATATTCTATATTCACTTGCCAAAGTTAAGGTTTGCCAGAGAGCAATTGCACACGGTAAAATTTGGACTGATTGCTAAGTTTACCGCCATCTTGTTACCCAACAAGTCTAGAGGTTATCCAGGAGACAACAGAACAAATTTACCGGTATGAGACTTTCACACTTTTTCGCTGTGGGAAAATTATGGTACGAAGCTAATTTTAAAACTTAAATAATATCTGTTTATGATTCGTATTTACAATATCTGTAGATATATACAAATACTAGCTGTTTGGTCCCGGCGCTGCTTGGGATTTTCTACATAAAAATTAAAAATTAAAAACTGGAGAATTTTGTTAATAACTTAATTACGTTAATAACTTGGGTAGGAATGGGCAAATTAAAAAAATATATAGATATATATCGTATCGATATTTTTTAAGAGTATCGATATTTATTAATTAAAAATATCGATATATCGATGTATCGAACGTATTAAGCTGAAATTATTACCAAATTTCAATACATAGGTACAAACATATTACATATAATTTTATTTTAACTTTTTGTTGTTTCTTTTAATTTCAAATTTACTGCCTGTCCTCGTTTTCGAACGAAACTTTCATTCGGTTAAGTTTTATTTAAAACAAAAACCAATTTTAAAATTTAGTTTTTAAGGTAAGTTATGAGAACGAAGTTTTCATTTGAAATCGAGGACCGGCAGTTAATTCTACAATAAAAACAAAATTCAAAAAAAAAGTAAAAAAAAAAATCTAAAAAAAAATAATTGGGATTTTATAATGCCGGATTATATACCGCCGGTTAACGAAACTTGTGACACTTACTATACAAGTAAACTGTGCAATATACAAAATATTTTTTTTTTATTAATACTTTTCATTATTCTATTGCTGCTCTTACGCCATAATTAAGGCGATTCTTTGCATAATTCTAGGAACCCTTTCCAGGATATTTTTTCCGCGCTTATTTTTTTGTTGTCATCTCTTAAAAAACTGAGACAAAACTGAAGTGTGTAATCTATAAAAAAGTGTAAAATGGAAAAGCGCCATTATTGTCTTAATATTAGTTTAAAATCATATGATGCAATTCTTAAAAAACAACAGTATTGTAAGCAGTTGAGCAACCCTTAAAACAGGGCTGTGGAGTCGGAGTCGGAGTTGAGGTTTTTGTACCGGAGTCGGAGTCGCAGTACCCAAAAAAAACGCGCGACTCCGACTCCAAAATTTTTCGGCATAAAAAATTTAAAAAAAAATTCTAATATTTTCCAATATAAAAATTCTTCGAAATTTGCGATGCAATATTTTGCAGATCAATATGAATAAGTAGATTTTAATTTATTTTATGAGAAATAGTTGATTCAAGTACTTTACTATTTAAGTATATTTTTTATACGTGCGGGAAAAAGTCTAAGTTACATTAGCAAAACTTATACTCAGTTATTGATCTAGTTGAAAAAGATGTGTGATTTTTTAAATAATTTACTCATGCTAAAAAATGTTAATGACAGGAATTGCCAATAATTTTAATATCAGAATTTTTTAACCATCAACGCTGAAATATTTTCAACATTGTACAGAATAAGTGTTGCTATAGCGCATAAATACTAGTATGTATTAGAAAAATTGTGACGTAAAATTATTTCTCTTTTGTGTAGAAACATCTTTATTGGCCTGCCTTTAATTCCTACCTTAACACTAATGTTTTTCTTATGCACATTACGCGGGGATTCCCATAATTCGTTTAATAAAGATGTTTCTACACAAAAGAGAAATAATTTTACGTCTCATTCATTTCGCATCACGGTTAGAGTAGGAGTCGGAGTCGTGAGTCGGAGTCGGGGTCGCACTTAAAAAATTTCAGCATTTGGAGTCGGAGTCGGAGTTAGTACTTTTTTCGGACGACTCCACAGCCCTGCCTTAAAATGTTGAATTTTATTACAAAGAGATCTTAAAAATATCGAATTCGATAGTCGTAAATAAATATCGATGTATCAATATATGGGTATTTTTAATATCGGCGATATATATCGATTATAATTTTTTTAAATATTTAAATATTTATTGCCCATCCCTACTACCGGGTCAAAATTTTATCAGGACTTTTATTTTTGTTTAACCCTGAAAGGTTCGAATCGACGAACTTTTAAAAAAAATTCTAGCGGAACGATTTTTAAAGTAAAAAATTAGCACAAATTTTTTAGTTAAGCATTTTATTTAAAAAAAATAAAATAAAGCATTAAAAATAAAAGTTTTTATTCCCTCTCAAAATTTTATAAGAATTTTAACTAATTTTTGTGTTTTAAAATTTATAATTTTTTTTAAAGCTTTCGCCATCAGCTAACGTTGTTGAAAAAAGGAGCGTAATTTGATACACATAAAAAAGTTATATGATAAAGTATAAATGAGCTTCGTCGATTCGACGAAGAGTAATAATCCAGGGTTAATAAATATATTTTGTGAATTTCTGCTAAATCGTTCAATAAATTAAAAAATTCAATATCACGACAACACCTATCCTATAATACCTATCGGTATTAAACTTAAGAGAAACCCAGCTCTTGACTGAGATAATTTATTGCCCTAGTTTGGTGTCAATTGGTCCAGCGGCTCTTTAGTATTAGGAGCACATTCACATCACAAACGTTTTCATGTAAGTAGAAGATATAAAAATAAAAAAGCTTTTTGTTTTGTATGTTTTTTGTTCACTGTAGACTGTCCTAAGCTATTGGGCTGATTATCCTAAAATTTTCACAGTATCCTTTTTACCCGGCGCTGAACATGGGATATACATTTTTGTGAATTTTTAAGTGAACAAAGACAATACTGACGGCTTAACCCGTAAAGGCGTAAAGGATTTGCAGCACCAAAATACAACATGCCACTATTTCTATATGTATATGTAGATGTTAGCACCAACAGCAGCATGCAAACAACAATACCACCATGTAGATGGAAGCACGGTGAAACACCAAATTCTTCACAATGTTCAATCTGCTAGAGAGTAATTTTATCGTAATTATTTATTCGTGTAATTGAAATGGTCAATTTCGAATAACGAACAATTTATGGCAATTAATCGATTAAATTTAATTTCTTAGAAAATTATATTTTTTAATATAAAAATATGTTTTTTTTTAGGTTTCTAACTGATTAAATACCTTAAAACTAAATTATTTATTGTTATCTTCTGTATATATTTTCATTACAAATACTTTTAAACATTTTTTAGTCCCTTTTTAGTATGAGTGTCAAATTAATTATGCAGCATTTTGAGTGCATAATTTGGCAAAATTATACACTCGCCCCGTGTTTAGCAGTTCTCTAACATTCGCTGGTATTTGAAATATGCCAGCAGCTTCCGTTGGGTAGGAAAAGTCCTCCCTCAGCTCGACCTGTCCAATAAGCGTTGAAAAATTCGCCCAAGGCGAATTCACTGGAAGGTGACGTCAACTCTACAACAACACTGATTTTGTGGTCGGATTGTCAAAAACATTGCTAGTAAAAAAACTAGTTTGTATACAAACTTTGACAAATCGACCACCGAAAAAAATAACCATATGTTGACTTGACCCCACCTTCTAGTGAATTCGCCTTGAATTCGCCCTTGAGTTAGTTAGATTTTCAGAATTCCACTTTCCACGACTTTGAGTAGTAAGCTACAACCATCACGTAATCCCCGACCTTACCTAACCCATTTCCAATTCAGTTTCCAACGCTAAACGATTTTAAACATTTAGGTTCTGTTATTCTTATCAATCAATAAATATACAAATATAATACTTGATCACTCTAAGTATTTTTACCACTCTTCCTATGAGAAGAGTAGTGCAATCATTTGAAATTTATATAAGCCCTCGCCCTAAGCCATCTAGAAATATCTCGATGATACCAGCAAGCACCACGTGGAGGTGCCCCATAGACATTTGTTGCAGAATTGAAGGCATACATGAAGGCTTCCTTCTGAACTCGACAAATTGCCTGCCGCAAGAGGCATACTATAGGAAGCCTCAAGCAATAGTCAGTCCGGGGGCTACTAACGTCCGTGGACACAGGAGGTCATACAGATCTCATTAGACCTGTCTGTTTTTGATTTTGCCAAGTCCCAGGTGTTGGCTGTAATATTTCAAATATAATTAAGATGATGTCTACATACCCCTGGGGGCTAAACCGAATTAGTGTTTACTTTGTTTATAGTTAATTTTAATTTTGTCTTTTTTGAGCAGTCATTTTTTTTTAAAAAACGTAATCACTTACACTAATATAAATTTTGTTACAATAAAGAAACTTGCACTTAACTTAAAAACTTCTTTAGCACTTATGTAACAAGTTTAAAATGTAAATTCTAGTAACAAAATTATTAAATAATTTCTTAATCAAAAAATTTAAAATAATTTTTTTTATTTCCTACTCGCATTAAATGGTAATAACACTTAAAGTTTAAAATATTTTTTTTTTCCAAAATACGAAAAAAATATAATTTTTTTTTATGTTTTTTATAACGCATAATTATTATTAAAGTTTTTTGTCTAATTACTTTTTAATGGAATCATTAGGCCTATTTGTATTGTGTTTAACTCACAAACAACTTCTGTTACAAAAGATGTTTGATACAACACATTAAGTAGATTTGTATTATATGGAAACGTACTCATAAATCGGTGTAAAAACCAGTAGAAAACATTAATTCAGCAACTAAAACTTCTCATGTTATTTGGAGAAATAAAAATTTAAATTAGTAGTGGGCAACACATAGCCACAGAAAAAATTAAAAATTGTCTCTAATCACCAAACTCACACCAAATTCATAGAATCAAGTAAACAATTTGTTGATTTTGCACCTATTACCAAAATGATTATAGGTCTATCTGCGTAATGTTGTGCAAAATGTTGCAAAATGTTGTCTGCGTCTCTCTTGCAGCGAGAGAGCCAAAAGGAGCATTTTTTGACAGTTGGAAGTTAGAGAACTTGCAAAATTTCCGCTTGCAAGATTTGGCAACTAGTTTGAAATGCTGTTTTTATTTACCGTTTGAATGAAATAATTTTTGTGAAATGAAAATAAAAATTTAAATTTAACAATGGCAGAGGTAAGTAGTTAGAATTGTGTTGATTTTTAACGTTTATAATAAATTATAATAAACAAAACATTTTACTTCATGTTTTTTTTTTTTTTTTTTTTTTTTTTTTTTTTTTTTTTTTTGATCTTCCTCTGCTAATCCCGCGAAGCTCTACGCTTGTCTGCTAGAAAGAAATCAGAGTCTCTGGCGGGAATCGAACCCGCAACCCCGGCGCTGATAGACTAGCTTACTACCAACTAGCCTACCGGGGCACCTACTCTATAAGTTTGGTTAATTTGTTTTTTAAGGTGTTACTTTTTCGCGTCAAAAATCCGTGATTTTTTTTCAAATACCTATCCAAGGCCACTTCGGTTTTTAAGATATATCTAACGATACCTCAAATGCTAAATGCCATCCAGCAGTTTGGATGCAATAAACGTCAAACTAATTATGGAAAATGCGATATTTTAGGACGAAAATTCTAACGAATAGTACTAGACGTTTATCGTTAATTACATAATATGGCTCACACACACCAACATCTAAAAGGACACAAAAACATGTTCAAAAGAACAAGCAACACAATAGATACAGAATATATCAACATGTTATTTAGTTGTTAGGTATTTAATAGAATTCTAAAAAATATTTTTCTTAAAAGATTTAGTTTGTTGTGCTTACTTCTTTTTTTTTATTCTTGATAAAAATAGTGAAATTTATTGTTGGAGGATAAGCTGTCTCTATGCCAAAAAACTTTAGTAGAGCCAAAGATATCAATAAATAAGACTACAGAGAGAATGAGAATTACAAACACTCCGAAAGTCTTATTTCCAACGATATCAAAGCATAAACAAAATTCCAACAATAAAACAGTGTGTTTATCTTTTCTTACATACCCCAATTAAAAAAATTTTATATTAAAGAAATAGAAATTTCTAAGAAATTAGTTTTGATCGATTAATTGAAAGAAATTATTCCAGTTATTCGTTATTTAAAATTGGATATTTTAATAATTCAATCAAATAATGGCGAAAAATTTCTTCGATTAATCGAACAACAATTAATCGAGTGGATACTTAAGTATTGATAAACAATATGCTTTTATGGAAACTTTGGCTTTTGCCATTCTCCAGATACAAAGAAATCTCCAATGTCTTTTTATGGGCTGTGCAACGCCCACTTATCTAATCGCGCCCACTTTCATAGAGAGTTTGTGTATTGATAACCCAGCTTTGTGTATCAAATTTTTCTCTCGCCGCTCTGTATATATAGAAATCTATTTTGTGCCATGCCCACTTCTCCAATTCTGATCACATTTAGTCGGATGGTATGTCCTAATACCCAAGATACTTGTACCTAATTAGAAGCTTTGCTTTTTGCCGTTCTCTAGATATATAGAAATCTAACAATGTCTTCGTTTAGGAGATGCCACGCCCACTTCTTGGCTAAACATGCGTGTCGAGAAACTGAGACTGTTTTTAATTGATTAATTTGCTTAAAATCAATGTATATGTAAGTTATTTAATAACTTGACCACACATTTTAAAATAATTTGCGTAAGGAAGTTAATAAAAAGTGGGCTTAAAGAGATTTAATAAAAAAAATGTTAGGCTTTATTTTTTTATTGAACAAAAAAAAAAAAAGAAAAAAAATATTTCTTGTTTAACATTCAACAACTATTAAGCGGCTTTCTCTATTTTGACAACTTTAAAACTTAAAAGAAAATATTGAAATAATCGCTTTTTCTTTCCAAAACAACCACGTAAATTTTATTTTCTCATGAAAATAATAAAAAAAATTATGTTATGTGCGTAAGACTTCAAACATTTTTGTTTTATTTTTCTTTTTTCGATTAAATTTCAAGTAAAAGAAAATAATACCTTTAAGTTAATGTGAGCATTCAATGGCGTTAAAGAGAAGTTTTTTATTAAAACTTTATTTGGCAGCAAAAGTTTAATGTCCGTCTTTTTGTCTGAATGTCTTTCACTCACTTACTTAGTTTATGTCGAAGTGCTTGTCTGTTAGTGTTTGTCTAATGTCTTGTCTTAAACTGCCTGTTTGGTTTTGGCATCATCATCATCTTACAAATCTTATCATATTTCCGACAATTTGTTTTAGCCAGTTCGAAGACTGATCTGAAGCTGTTTCTGTGTGATTGGTCCAGTTAAACAGCATTTAAGTTTTTTTTTTCTAAGTTGTTTATAATGCGTAAACAGTAAATGCAAGGAAAGTGGGACATTTAAGCTAGAATGGTCAAAATAAAAACAGAAAAAAAATAATAAGTGCACTGAGTAAATGATGTGTTAAAGTACACAGTGGGGCACATCATAAAAATAATTAATAAGCTAAAGTCGAATATTTTCTAAACTGAACTTGCAGATATCATTTAAATTACCTTAGGTGCCCTTATTTAGAGCCTCCTTAAAATTTAAATCTTAAATCGGGCTACGCTACTGCTCTAGATAAGAGAAATTTTATTTTTTTAAGCTTTTAGCTTTTCTACCGGTATCTTATTAAAGGCTTCTTGTTTCCTTTTTCTGTCTTAACGAGGGCTGTGGAGTCGGAACGGTGTTTGTACCGGAGTCGGAGTACGTATAAAAACGTTTGACTCCGACTCCAACATTTCTCAGTATTACACGTGCATAAAAAATTCAAAGAATTTTTCAAATATTTTCCCAAATAAAAATTCTTCAAAATTGGCGACGTAATATTTTACTTTAGTTAAGTAGATTTTAATTTATTATATGAGAGTTAGTTCATTCAGGGAAAGATTGGTCCAACCATAATGAACGATGTTAATTGTGTGTCACACCTTAACGTCGAGTTTTTTGTCCAACTTAATTTGACATTTCTTTATTTCAGTGTTTGACAAATGCAACCATAGAGAGGTGGATAATTGACCAGCGCGTTATGATCGTTGAAGCCTTTTACGAAAATGGGCGTTCAAATCACAATGCATTTTGTGCAGTTCGTGAGTTTTTTGCTCTGCATTATTGACCTCCGTGGATTCGTTAACAAGCAGAATTATTAAATTTGAGCAAATGAGAATCCACGAGTGATTGTTGAAAAGCCGATGCATCCGCAAAGAGTAACTGTTTGGTGCGGTTCATCGGTGGATCATCGGCGGTATCATTGGCTCCAGCCCATAAACTTCGAAAATGAGGTCGGCTAAGCAGCTACCGTGAATGGTGTTCGCTATCGCGATATGATAACGGATTTCCTGTGGCTATAAATTGAGGATATGTACCTGGATGATATGTGATTCCAACAGGATGGTGCCACTTGCCACACAGCCAACGAAGCAATGGCTCTTTTGCGCGAGAAATTCAATGGCCGTATTTTCTCACCTCGTGGCGGTGTCAATTGGCCGCCACGTTGGACTTCTTTCTTTGAAGATATTTCAAAGAAAAAGTCTAAGTCAATTAGCCAAGAACAATTTAAGAGCTAGAAGATGAGATAGTTCGGCATATTAACGACATTGAGCATCAATTATGTCTCAGAGTCATTGAAAATCGGGACCATATGACCGATATTTTGTTTCACAAATAATTGTCATTGATCCTTCTATCATAATAATATGATATGAAATATTAAGGTATGTCTCTGAAAACTTATTACTTTATTTACAATTAACATCGTGCGTTCTGGTTGGACCGCCCTTTACTTAAATTAAATAGTTAATTTAAATTATTTTGATATTATATTTATTAGTGCGGGCAAGAGTCTAAATTGCATTAGCAGAACTTCTATTATAGGCCTGGGTGAAAAAAGGGGTTTGTGGTTTTTTAACGACTGTGGTTAATTTAATATGATCGTTTAAATTGCGGGAATTGCAGTCATTCACTTGTGCTTAAATAAGTTAATTAAGTGTTGCAATAGTTTTAAAATAGACTGTTCTTTAAATTCAACAATAAAAGATGCATTTCCAAGGTACCCTGAAAATATAAAAAATGCTTCTCTGATCTCTACGACACTATCTCCAACACAAGTCTCCGTTGAACGATTATTTTCAGCACTCAGAATAATCAGATATGATTTGAAAGCATCAATGAAGCCATTAAGAATTGTGGCTATCTTATTTCTAAAGACAAAAGCAGACTAACAGCCGTATTCATATTAACGTATTTATGATTAATTTACGGGTTTTAAGCATAAATAGCTACAGTTATATTCATAAACAAAAAATATACCTTTAATAAGATATTCATGAAGTAAGAAAATTTATTGTTGGATCAACACTTCTTTAAACCAAAAATAATATGAAATTTTGATAAATGTTTGCATTTTATGATACGCGGATCAATAAGTCCGTGACTTTTCGAACTTCCCTCGAAGTTATATCAAATGCAGTACTGCTCCCGTCAAGTACCACCTGTTAATAGACTATTGTCAAGTTTTGATCAAGTTCCGTCATTTACTTTGCGTTTAACAGCTGTGCAAAACATACAACCTCGTGGATTTTATTAATAATGGAAAAAAGTGAATTTCGAGTGCTCATTAAACAGCTTGATAAATACTATGGGGACTCTGCACCATCGATATCAATGGTAAAAAAGTGGTTTACTGACTTTCGTTGTGGTCGCACAAGTACAAATGACGCTGAACGTTCTGGATGGCCAATTGAAGTCAATACACCCGAAATGTCGAAAAAATTCACGATATGGTGTTAATGTTGATGCCATAATCATTTCATAAGGCAGTGTGGTTTCGATTTTAAATGATCAGCTGGGTTTAAGAAAGCTGTCTGCAAGATGGGTGCCGCGATTGCTCTTAATTGACCATAAACGTAATCGTGTGAAAACTTCAAAGGATTGTTTGGCGTTGTTTAACCGCAATTCGAATGAGTTTTTGCGGCGTTTTGTAATTGTGGATGAAACATGGATCCATTACAACACTCCGGAGACCAAGAAGCAGTATAAACAATGGGCTTCTCCGGGTGAACCAGCTCCGAAGGTAAGTTTGTCGGCCAATAGGGTGATGGCAACAGTTTTTTGGGATGCACGCCGGATAATCCACATCGAATATTATGACAACTTATTGGACCGATTTAAGATCAAGATAATGCATGGGTACACATGTGTGCAGTCTCAATGGCAAAATGACATGAATTGGGCTACGAATTGGTACCTCATCCCCCATATTCTCCGGATTTAGCCCCCAGTGACTATTTCATATTTCCGAACCTAAAGAAATGGCCCGGTGGATAGAGATTTAGCTCCAACGATGACATTATTGGTCAAACAAATGCCTATTTAATGGACCTCGAAAAATCCTATTTTTGTTGGAAAGGATACACATATTGGAGAAACTTTGGACTAAGTGTATTGAGCTAAAAGGAGATTATGTTGAAAAATATAATTTTTTTTTTTCATATAACTATGAGGGAAGTTCGAAAAGTCACGGACTTGTTGTCGTATTATTTTTGTGAAAAATGTTTAAGCCATAATGGAAAAAATGTTTTATTTAACAATATGGAGATGTCAAATACATATTTTCATAAATATATGTATATGTACATACAAGGCGAATTTATGTATACGGTGGTATCGATACTACAACAAGTAACAACACCAAAATCACAACAATGTATTTTTTGTTGCTTTCGTTGATCGATATGTCAAAACCTTTCTCTCTTTAAGTTGGAAAAAAATTAGCATAGCTGTGCTTTCAACGGCACCGGAAAAATGAATTCGCCTTGTGTTTAAAGTTTAAACTTTTTTTTTGGAAAGATGCAAAAACCGTAACTACGACTCTTCAACTACGACTCCGACTTCACAGCCCTGATTTAAAGTTTTCGATATTATAGGATTTTGTTTATAATTAAAATAATTAATAAATTTCAATATAATATTATAAAAATAAAGTCGGAGTTGGAGTCGAAGTCCAACTTTGAAAATTTCAGCTGTTGGAGTCAGAGGCGGAACTATTTTTTGACGTCTCAACAGCCCCGGTCATAACACTAATCGACAAAAAATTTGTTAAATTTTTACTATTTCAGGATGGGGGCTTATATTGGATCTAAGGTTAATTCGGGACATACTAGTACAAGATTTTTTTTGCCAGCTATTATAAAAATTATCGTCGCTACATTTTATACAATACCAATATTTATAAGGAAATAATGGCATTTCAAGCAGTGTTCGAAAAGAATCCGAACATTATTTAGCGAACTATACACACACACACCCAGAAACACAGGTTACACACAGATATGCTACGATACGGAAGATTTTTGTCTCTTTCTTAGAAAGCTGCCCTTTTCTAATTTCACTTTGCTTCATCTTTTAAGCCGAAATACAATGAACACACATTTATTTAGTTGAGAATTATTTACAAAACTGTTGTAAAAATTAACTTTTAAGTTGATTGCAACACTAGCCAATAACATTTAAGTAAGTTAATAACATTATAAAACGAAAATAAATTACTTAATAATTTTTTGCACAAAATAAAACGTATGTTGAACTAATGCTTTTATTAAACGTGGTTTGTGTTTTGCTATTTCTGTTTTAATCACGCAATTTGTGTTGATTGTAGCGGCCTGATTTTACACATTACCACTTCACTACCAAAAAATGCTTTTTGCCTCTTTCTACGAAAGCTGCCCTCGCAACTGATTTGGGACTTTTTCACACGCCACTTTTTACATATCTGTGTGTAATCTGTGCCCAGAAAGGATATCAATTTTTTAATATTATTATTAAGGTTTTAGTTTCCCTCACGGCCTATTTTTTTTAGTGTTTAAATAGTAGAACACAACCCTTAATATCATTTATAACTTTTTTTAAGAAAGAAACAAGCAGTATGTAGTGTTCTGTTTTTCGTTATAAAAAAACAATTGTTGTGATTCGGTATAAATACATTATATTTTAAACAGAGTTCGAAAAGAAACTGTACTCTAAGGTAGTGTACTTGTCATACCACACAATCTCTAAATCTTATTTTTTTTTGTTTGTGAATTTTGAACAAAATATTGTATACAACTATTGTGAGCTGGCGAACACAAACACTTAGATAACTTACCGAACTTATTTTGGAGTCCGTATTAAGTTATTTTGAGGTACTTATTCTGTATTTTTTTGTGAGCACGTTGTTAACTTTTACCTAACATGTTAAGTTTTTTTTAGTGTCTGCGTAGTTAACATTTATTGTACATTCTTTTTTTTAAATGAAATATTTAAAAAAAGAAATATAATTTTTTAATTATTTGTTTATTTATTGAAAAAAAAAATCCAAAATACATTTTGAAGTTGAGTTTTATAACAGGAGTGCAAAAATATAAGAAACATGCAAAAGTATATATAATAAAATATAGTAGACCGACTCAAGTTGTATGGAGGCGAAAAAGAGTTTTAGTTACCCCTCTGAAAATAAAGGTTGATATGTTTTATGATGATTCCCAAAATATTTTGGTTCTAGCGTTGACCATCCGTGAGCTGGACCATTTTTAAAAAAGGTCTTTTTTCAGTTTTTCGAATTTTTTTGTACTTTGCTCCAAGACGCCATAAATAAACTTTATTATCATCGAAAAGAGTTTTTGAAGCAGCATCCAATGGTATATAAAACTTCACCACTTCCGACCTACTTATTGTTCGTCAGCTCACAATATTTGTTTGCCATATTTTGCTTGTGTACAAATTCACAAACAAAAATTAAAAAAAACTGTGTGGTACTTTGACTTGCTGTACTTTACTGTTTATTATGGAACTCTGATTTTAAAGTTCATTAGTGTTTTTTTATATTGATGAAGGAATATCCATGAATAGCCTGTGTGTGTATTGTGTACATGTTTTGTTTTTGTAAAAATTATTTGTTGGCGGTTTGTTTTTATTTTTTTTGTTAAAAATTGATATCTACATCACTGTTTTGGTATTTGTTGGATCGAACAATATATTTTTACAATCAAAAATTATTTTCGGGAATGAATTTGAAAAATAATACAACATATATTTCTTCAATTTGTCTGTCTTTAAAAGCTTCTACTGTCTTGTATATATTATTTAATTTTAGTTTAGTATATTTAATCCATTACGTTAATACATATTTATTAAAACTACTTAAAGTTTTTGTTTGGCATATTAATGCATTTTATTGAGCCTGATCAAAACTTTGTTATTTTATAACCAACGTAAAAAATTAAAAATGAATTATTTTTTTTTTTAAATAATAAAATTTAACAACTGCATTGAAAATAAATCGACCAACAAGTGCGTTACGCATTAAACTTTGAAAATTTATTTATAACAATTTTTTTATTGACTCAAAACATTTGTTGAACTGTCGGACTTTTTTTTTGCCATAAACTACAAAACAAACAAACATTAAGAGAAATAAACAACTAAAAACATTTAATAAATATTTAAATTTGTTATTTATCTTTAGTAAATTATACTTATTATTTTTATTTTTTAAGTTTTTTTTTTGCCAAACTTGTCATATTTAATTTTTTTTTTGCAAAATATTTAACATACTTCTAGTTGTTTTAAGACTTTAGGCGTCTCTCTATGGGATATTATTTTCACAGTAAAATTACATTTTCAATTTGACAATAAATTTTAAGACATCAAGGAAGAAATCTGTGCGGACAGTGTGTTTCTGTGTGCGTTTGGGTGGAGTTTTTAATGGTTTTTTATTTCTTATTTGGGATTTTATTATATATTACAATATTGATTGTAATATATGTATGAGATTATTTAATAACTCATGAAATTGTTTAAATGTGATATGTGGGCTTTTCAGGAAAACAACTCTATTTTTTAAGAAGAAGAAAAAAAAAAACAATTGATAAAATGCTATAGGAACTGGTATTGATTTTACATAAGTCATTAGGTTTCAATAAAATTTTTGTTAATTTATTCAAAAGAAAAAAAAAGATGTATTAAAACAAACACTTTAGCTAATTTAATTTAAACTGGACGTTTGATTCTTAATATGTCACCGTCGTTAAGATTTTGAGGAGAATTTTCCTATTTTAGTCTTCTTGTAGAAAATTGTACACAAATGAATTTTTAAGAGAACTTTGTTAAAAAGGGGAAAACAGAAAATTATGACACAATGAAACATTGCTGTTAATACTGTTTCTACCAACGGCCCCATGTGCAATTATAACACTGCTTTCCTTAATCTGATACAACGCAATTTTGAATAAAAATACCATGGGAGTTTTCTGCCTACTCCCATTTTTTTTTTTAGGTTAATTCAATTGTAAAAATGGGGAAAGAGAAAAAACTCCCGGGGAATTTTTATTCATAATTGGTCTGATAGGGACCGCTTACTTTGGAGCCAAAACTAAGACCAGCAACATCATACAGACATATCTATAGCAGGCTAAGCCATGTCTAGAGTCTATGATGAAACTAAAATCTTACGAACAATTTTAAGAGTCTCTTCCCAGCAATAGAAATAGTCTTAGTATTACTGAGACCTTGTTGATCTTGATGGCAGGCGGCCCGTCATTTTTAGGATACATACAAGCTTGAGATATTAGCTGCAAAGAGGACAGTCGATTTAAAGTTATACCCTAAAGCGAACAAATCAGCAAAGCACTGTGTTATTAAAATGTCGTGGCCGCGAACAATTTTTAAACTTCCATCATGACTTAAAATGGGATTTCAAATGACCGATATATAAAACTAAAATTTTTACCCTCCGGGGATTCGCAGATACCATCTTAATGGTATTTCCATCTTCCGAGAAAACCAGGTGCAGTCAATAAATTGGATTAAGAAAATATCCAAACTTGACAGATCTCAAGACATCGTACCTTTTGGGAACTGGTGGCACGCTACCAGACTGGCTATTGGTTGATGCCGCCGTTAGAAGGCTTCTTCCGGGAAATGCTTTTTGTCTTTTATGAAGATTTGTGGGAGTTTCGCTTTTCTATTGAAAATATACTTTTAGAGATCACGTGGTGGTTGGGGTTTAAGCCCAAAGTCGTAGGAATGGATATCCACCCATTCAAGGACTGATTTTTCACCACTTGTGGGAGGTGCTCGGTCTGAGGAAGGTGCTGTTGCTACTCAAAAGATTATTCTGGCATATTTTCAAGAGTCGAGATACCTCCAGCACCTAAACATGATGCGAGTGTATAATCTTGGCGGATTATGCACCAACACTGCTACTTGTGTTGTCTGGTTGCTCTCACACTTAGGTGCGGTTCACATTTCGCACTTAATCAATAAGAGGCTAATAACTCAAAATTTTTATTTTTTCACTTTTTCGAAAAAAACCGACACGTTATATTTTAATATCTACCCGCTATAAAAATATCGTGCTATATTTTATATTTTTGTTAATAAAACTGTGGGGCTTAAAATTGCTTTTCATATGCCTTAAATGTTAAATTAAAAATTGTTTTTCTTCTACGGGAAATTTTTACATTTTGAGTTAATACCCTCTTGTTGATTAAGTGTAATTTGTTACACAGTGTTTAAACTCCGCCATAAGATCATGCCACATGGCAGGTGCTCATATAAATCTTTTTCACATCTGTTAATTTTCAATAAATTTATGTTTAAATCGATATCTGAAATATTTGCTTATCATGGTTGAGGCTCTTAATTTGAGTTTCTGGCGGCTCAAAGTCGGTTGAAAAACTGCTTAAACACTTTCACCAAACAGTTGCAATGTTTGTAAATATTAGGCAGATTACGCTAGAGTTTTACAGCGACTAAAAGTGACAACTTTCAGCCACCAAGAATAAAAATATGAAATAAGAAATGTTATTTAAAATAGAAAATTCAACAAATAAAAAACGGTTTTGCAAATATCTGAAATAGGCAGACCAAATAACACCGCAACGGCTTTGAGGCGATAGAGGAACTATATTTTCTAACTCACATAAAACTTTTTTCACAAAGTTCTGCATACAATTTAAATTTAAAGTAGAATTTAATTCTAAGAAAATTATAAAATAGGTTAGATTTTGAAAAAAAAAAAACAAAAATCTCGGAAACGAATTGATAACTACCTGTTGTCAAATTAACAACTACATTTTGTCAAATAGATAACGACCTGTCATTATTAATTAAGCACACAAAGTAGTAACTTTTTTTCGCAGCTTAAAAATGGTCCAAATTTGTCTAGGTGAATATTAAATTTTTGGAAAATACAAAAAAAAAAAAAAATAAAACATGGACAAGAATAATAATGATGGTCAAAATTATTTGTTGAAAATATAAACAGGGGAATTTTTTTGTTTATAAAATATACACAAGTGCAAATTTATTTATTGTAGCTCTATTTATTCCTTACGGCACTTTTAATTCACTGACTTTATATTTTATATTCACTTTTTTTTGTTTTATAAAATTTAAATAAGTTTTTTTCAAGTATTTGGATTTTTATTGAATCTTAAATTTTAGCAAATTTTTTCACAAAATGTAAACTAAGTTTGACATTCAGTATATACACAAATAAATAAGCAATAACCATATGACTCGAATATGCCACCTGTATGAATTCGCCTAGGGTTTATCTACATATCAAATTTAATACAAATTCTAGATTGCCAGAGAAATATATCAATAATTTTCATTACATATAAATACGATATTTATAATATATTTCAGCACCTCAAGTCAGGGTTCCCAGTTTAATTTTGAGCTTTATCCCGAATTAGCGATTTCTCATCCCCAAAAATCCCCAAATTAGCTCTTTCATTATCACCAAAAATCCCCACATTTCCTTTAAAATAAAATACATCATATTATGTAAATTTAAAAATGATCATACAACGATTAATTCAAATTAATCCATTTGTGTAATAATGTTTAAACAAATGTTATTTATTCTTTGAGTTCTAAATATCTACGGACACATGTAACAAGGGTAACTTTAAAACGCGAAAGAAAAGTAATTATGCGTCAATATTTGTCATTTAAAGAACTAGGGAATCACAATCTTCTTATTCATCAGCCAATGCAATTTTGTTTTACATGTTGTTTGTTTAAAAAGGGCATTTGAGATGATTGAATAAATTTGTCACAACAAGTTGCTTTCATTTTAAAGTGCTATTTTAAGAAGAGCTTCTAGTAACTCATACTGCATTCTGCCTCAAGTAAATGAATCTGACAGAGGAGAGACTCAGGTTGAATTCACAAAGCAAAACAAAAAATGTATTTGTGATAAAAGAGATAAAATTATAAAAATCATTTTGGAGGATGTAATTGCAAACAAAATAGTGCTTCATTCTTTCGACTTTGCATGTTTAACAACAGATTTTTTTTTACAATTTCACTTTTAAACTAATAAATTTTTTTTAAATGTTTTTCCCTGAATTGTGTGAATTTTATTTTAAAAACATTAAAAAATAAATATTTATTGGTTGGGTTTAGAATCGGCAAGCCTTTACGAAAGAGCAATGTGTTGTGGAATTGACAACTAAATGTTGTCGATGTACCATCAGTGTATTGTCAAAAATGAAAACAACATGTTTTCGGACTTGCACCATTATGGTTGTAATATATTAACAGTTTGTTGTAAGAATAAGACCAAATGGTAATAAAAATGATAACGAGGTTTTAAAAAAAAATTGAAACCATTTGTTATCAAATAAAACATAAACGTAGTTGTCTCACTATTCACAACGGATGGTGTAAATTTTGGATTTTTATACTGGATTTTTTCCGCTGTACACAGTCAAAAAAAAAAAAGTGGATATTGCCTGCTCTGAATCGAGATAGCAAAGTTAACATATTAGCATCAATTACATATTCGCGTGTGCCTGATTTATTGACACAAATGTGTAAGAGATCTTCGAATGATAAGAAAGATCTTGTAACGTGTAATTAAATTTAAATCATGGCAGAAAAATCGACTTAAAATTTAAAAAAAAAATCCGCTACCAAAAAAAACCAATATTAAAAAATCAACTTAACAATTAAGGCATCAGATAAAAGAAATTAAAAGCCAAATGAAGACGATGGTACCCAAAATAAAAAAAAAAAAAAACTAACAGAGTATCGTATCTTGTGCAACCATATCAGCAGCTTGCAACATCCACTGGTCAATTAAATGATATTGACCAAGTAACATGAATATCATGTAATAACAAAAACAATCTAAGCGTTAAGTAAAATAGAGAAAACCTGGCTCAAAAGAAAAATTAATGACTCTACAAGTTTGCAATGGAAGACACTTCCCGGTTGTTGTTTTGTAAATTACTCAAAGTAAAAAACAGAAATTTTTGCAAAAATTTCAGCAGCAGCCACAAACGAAATTTTTTGTGAGTATTTTAATTGTATGTCTTGTTAAAATACAAAGTAGTGCGTAAATTGTTAAATTATAAAAAAAAAAACAAACAATAAAATAAAATTTGGATTTGGATTTGCGTAAAACTTCCTTTGAGCAAATCTGAAGCAAACCAGTAGATATTACACAAGTTTGTTCGTGATAGTGATGTAATAAGTGAAAAAACGTCAATTGTTCAATTATGTGGACAGCATCTTATTTTAAAGCAACTTATTTTTTTTTCTTAATTTTGCCGTAATAATTTGTACGCAACTTGCAACAAACGTAAAACACATGGCCAACAATTTTTAAGACCCCAAAAAATTTTTGCCATTGTGTTACATTCATATGACACGCAAGTTTTTTTTTTAGATTTCTTTTCGTTATAAAAAGTTTTGTCTAAATATTTTCCAAATAATAATAATATTCTCTACAACACACTTTAGCGGAAACTAAACTAATCTAGCGTTTCAAAAGCTTCAATATAGAAATGAAATACGAGAGTCAGTTTAAAGACTTTTCTATGAAAAACCAAGAAGTGACTAAAATGCTTTTCTATATTACACGAAAAGCTTAAAAGTTGTAATATATGTTGGTGACAATGAGTTAGCTTAAAACCCTTCCCGTAGGATCTAATAAGCCGCCTCAAAAGCTTGTCTTAGCAGGCTGTTAAAAACAATTCTTATATAAAATCGATTAGCAGACTCAAAAGTTTTGTAATATAAATCGATAAGCCGTCTCAAACGTTATCTATAGAAATCGTTTAGCCGAAACAATACTTTTCTTATTAAAATCTAAAGGGTGTTTTTATAGAGGTATATATCTTTGAAATGGAATAAACAAATATGAATTTTTTTAAATTGACATGACATTTACTTTATTCGAAAGTTAATCTTGTGGCATTATAATTGATAAATGACTTCTGGCATATGACCCCCACGTCTGGCTCGGACGTAGACTAATCTGGAGGTCCCATTTTCAATCACTTGCTTCAACATTTGTGGTCTTATATAGACAATAATGCGGCGAATGTTGTCCTCCAAGTGGTCAATCGTTTCGGACTTATCAGCGTAGACATATCCCCATAGAAAATATTCTAGCGGCGTTAAATCGCACAGTCTTGGAGTCCAATAACAGGCTTAAAACGTAAAACTATGCGGTCCCAAAACGTTGCCTTCAATAAATCAATTGTGGTACGAGCTGTGTGACATGTTGCGTCGTCTTGTTGATACCACAGCTCCTGCATGCCATATTTGTTCAATTGATGAACGAAAGAGTCAGTAATCATGTTTCTATAGCGGTCGCCATTGACTGTAACATTCTGGCCAGCATCGTTTTTACAGAAAAATGATTCCACGAGCCCATAAAGCACACCAAACAGTCAGCTTTTCTGTATCAACATGACGTATCCATTCAAACAAAATTCGTTTATGAAAATCGGGATCAACGGCAATCTGGTTTTGCACCCATTTGCCGAGTCTACGCCTTGCTAGTCGATCGTGTCTATTTATGTTGAAATGCCAAACCAAACTAAACAGAAATCACTTGACCGCTGACCAAATGGCCGCCCGTTTTAAGAGTGTTGCCAACTTAATGTTTTATACCTTAAAGTTTTATACTTATATATAAAAATCACCCTTTGTAAGCAGATTTAAGTCAAAGAGTCGACTTAAGACCTTTCCGATAGAAATCGCAAGCCGACTTAAAAGTATTCCTATAAAAAGTTTTCATATAAAATTAAAGGGAACGATCAAGAGTTTTTCTACATAAATCAATGAACCAGCTGAAAATTTTTCTCAAAACATTTTATATTAAAATCGATAAGCTGACTAAGAAGATTTATAATAGAAATTAAAAATAGGGATCAGCTATTGATCAAGCGGCTGAAAAAATAGCATAAACAAATCAGATCTGCCTTAAAAGTTCTCCTCTTAATTCCATTGAACTGTTTAAAATGTATTCATTTAGAAATTGATAAGGTGGTCAAAAAGCTTTTCTGTAGAAATCGGAAAATCCGTCTTAACCCTTCGATGTTCTATAATCCACTATTGAAAACTGCAGCCAAATAAGTAAACGAAACAAAATTTTGTGTTTATTTAAAATAAATCAGTCTTGTTATGTAAAATTCTGAAATTAATCTATTATAAAGCGTGATCCATTTCGAGGCTCCCTAATTTTTTAAAGAAAAAAACATAGAAAATTCAAATTTAATGGGGAATGTTTATTATCATTTGAAAGAACATTCTTTGGCATTTCTTTTTTGAAGATTATGTCTATCAAATGTTGGCCGTTGCTACGTCCCAGATGGTCCATCCGTTGAGTCCAATTTTCGATGACCCGTTTGAGCATTTCGACTGGTAACTGGCCAATGACACGCGTGATGTTTTCCTCCAAGGCCTGAATCGAAGCGGGTTTGTCCGCATAAACTTTAGACTTTACATATCCCCACAGGAAGAAGTCTAACAATGTGATATCATACGATCTTGGTGGCCAATCAACCGGCCCAAAACGTGAAATTATGTGCTCACCGAAGTGTTCTCTCAATAAATCCATTGATTGAGTGATGTGTGGGAAGTGGCGCCGTCTTGCTGAAACCAAATGTCGCCGAGATCACGAGCTTCAATTTCAGGCATCAAATAGTCGGTTATCATGGCCCGATAACGGTCCGAGTTGCTGCGAACGGCGCCGAATCGACTCTCCACGGTCTTCGTGTACACTCTCCGCTACGGCCGCTATATTTTCTTCACTGCGTGCTGGACGTGGTCTATTCGGGCGAATATTATCCAATAATGAATGCAGGGTCTCAAAATGGGTGATGGTGTTGCGAATAGTACAGTAGGCCGATTATGTTGAGCATAAGTTGAGCGAAGTGCACGAAACACATTCCTCACAGAACGTGAATTTTCGTAATAAAGTTGAAAGATTTGTAAACGTTGTTCAGGCGTAAGGCTTTCCATTATGAAATGCCAAACAATACTAAACAAAAATAACATGACAGCATGACACGACTCACACGTGATCTGTCAAAAAAGGCTATTGAATCACCCATTATATTGCAAATATACGCTTTTGTCTCTCGGCCATGTTGAAGGCACATAGCTTTGTTGCAGTTACCGCAGCCAAAACGAATTTTTCTCTGAGGTTTGGATGTGGTTTTACAAATATCGCATAAGGGACGGTAAATAGCTAAACTTGACGGGTACGGTACCGCTTGCACATGCTCGAATTGCGAGTTAGGGTTTTATGTGACATAAAATGCAAGCCTGAATTATATCGTGCACAATTTTTGTTTTATCTTGTAAATAAAGTAAGTTTAATTTAAGCCGCGTAACAGCGTACTCCATGAATGGTGACCCCGACGTGATTCGGAAAAGAAACGGGGTTTTTGAACGCAGAACAATTAAATAGACGATCACAACTATTTTAGTTATATTAATTAATAAAAAAAACATAAATTATTATGATCGGTGACGACGAAATTTTGGGTGCTGCCATAGAGGCTACCGCCGACACCAATAGACAACATGTTGCCAATAACGTAGGTGAGCAAATCCCGAGAGTGTCAGTACGGATTCCACCATTCCGGCATTCCAAGCGCACTCTATGGATCGCACAAATTTAATCTCAGTTTGTACCAGCCATCGAAAGCAGCGTCTTGTCACAAATCAGTGATATTATGCTAAATCCACCAGTGTATAACATGTACGATACAGTAAAGGCAGAAACGCATAAAAAACTTTAACAAGACTTCGAACTTGGCGACATGCGTCCAACACAATAGCTTCGAAATGAACGACAACATGCTCAAATCTGTCTGTATAAGTCGACTACAACCAAATGTGCGTACCGTAATTTGAATAAGTAGTGATCCGCTTGACAAATTACTCACAAACAAAATATTTGACGTAAATGATTCACCACACGTCAGTGCAGTTTCTGTACCATAAAACGTATCTTCAGCACACTCAACACTAGAACAACAGATTCGCTTACTTGTCCAAGAGGTGGCTGAGTAAAAAGCAAAGTTTTCCCAACGTCCACATAGCTGATTCCGCTCCCGTGATACCGAATCAAATGAAGTGTGCTGGTACCACCGCAAATACGGCGACAAAGCAAAAAAGTGTTTGAAAGCAATAACAATCGAACAGCAAAAACACCTCTCTTGAGCAACAGGTCCCTTAACAGAATTAGCCAAGTAAACTTTGTCAGTTTAAAAGTAAGGATTAAAAAAAGTATCCTGTGGTCCCGCCAGACCATGAGGTGCACTTAGCGAACTTTTTCTTTTGGGAGGGCCTTTGTGCCCTAAATGTGATCCTAATGATTCCAAATTTGTATAACTCGATTCAGGACAACCTATTTGAAATTGAAAGCCTTCGTTTCTTAAAAATTGCTACAAAAACAGATATTGCATATGAAACTCAAATATGGTCTGGCCAGACCATGTAGGACATCTAAGGATTAAAGCTTGACTTTAGCAGATAAGCCGGCTTTAAAGGGTTTCTTTAGAAATAGATTAACTGTTCAGCAGTTGTCGTATTGAAATTAATTAACCGGTGCAAAGGCTTTTTTATAGCAGTCAATAAGTCGGTGCACAATCTTTCATAACAAAATATATAAATCAGTTAGCAGGGTCTTGTAAAGTATCTTATAAACCGACTCAAAATCATTTGCAGAGCCAAGACATTCCCTTTCAACGAATAATTTGTAAGGGAACATATTTAAGAATAACGATAACATCAAAAATTCAGTGTGTAAAACTGATCGTTACATTCACCAATTTTTATATGCGCTTTTTGTGTACAAAAATGTATTGCTTCAAAGTGGGAACTGGTCCTATAAAATTCATGTTTTCCGTATGCGATACTTTTAACTTTCTCGCTTACAAACCTGCAGCGTTGAAAGCTCCATTTTCTTGGGTTACTATATCTATAATTTTATCAGCCTCACAAGGTGCAAGTTCGTAACAGGATATTAATTTTAATTTAAAAAAAATACAGTGGTATTATAAATGCTAACAAATGTAGGAGTTCTTTTTATTAGAATGCACATATATTTGTTATTAATTCCCAACTAAAGTAGGAACAGGTATTGTTTACACCAGCTATAACGAATTAGGTCTATAGCGACCACTTTTTCGGCCTAAATTATTTGCATGCTCATACAGTTACCTTCTTGATGAACAAACTAAATTTATACCTTCAAGTATGTCATAACCATATCCTACTGTAACAATGAAATGCAATTAATAGGTTCCACACAGGTTTTACTTCTAAAGACAATTTAAGCTTAAGTTTCTAATTATTTTGAGTCAGTAAAAAAGTAAAGGGGGTTTCTGCATTTATACTCGTACCTTTTTCTTTAATTTCTTGTTTTTTCACAGATAATTCATAACGCCATCAAATTTTTTGCCAATTCATCATGGAATAACTAACATCAATATAGTCGGCTGTATTACGAAGCCCAGTGTTCTGTGAGAAAAGTTTCTCGAGTACCTCTATCAATGCAAGGTGCATATAATCGAAAATTGGAGACCACAATTGCCAATACCATTCGCAAATTCAAACGTTGTTGCATGATATGGGACCGAATAGACCACATCCAACTCGTAAAAAGCTGTATCGGAGAGTTTGGGTAAACAGTGTGATGGAACATAACCGGTAATGGCGAGCGCTAATACATCGTGATAATGTATTTTTTGTTGCCAGAAAGTGATGATGGCAACACTTGTTTTAGGTAGCTTTATTGACCTATAATATTGGTTTCCCACCTTTAACCCTTAAATGCATAGGGTCTCAGATCTTTGTGAAAAATATATATTATATGTAAACCGACAAAAAAAATAATAACTGCGTTTAAATTTTTCAAAAAAAAAATTTTTTGCTAATTTTATAAAGAAAACATTAGTTGTATCTTTTAAGATACACTATGCACTCCCCGCATAGAGAAACATTATAAAAATACAACGACTGGATTCGATTTTATTGACAAAAATATTTTTTTAATAATTTTTATATATACCAAATTATATATATGTGTATTTATATGTATATACATATATATTTTATATATATTTTTTATATATACATATATATATACTGTATAATATATAGATATAAGTAAAAATATAATTATATATGTATTAATTATATTCTTACGTAATTAACCGAGCAATAGCAACTAACCATTTAGCCCGTTGTAGTAAAACATACCACAGTCTCTATCGGGAATCGAACCCGCACCCCTCGCATTAATATACTAGCTTACTACCAACAAGCCTAAAGGGCCCACAACAATATAAGTAATAAATATATGTATATGTATAAGAAAAAAAATATACAAATATTTATAACATTTGGATTTGATAATTAAAAATATCTTTTTATCAGTCGTATGACATAAATTTAGATCAGGTTTACTGCCACAAATCTTCGTGTGGCCTGCACAGCCCGGAATTTTGCATCTTCCTTGCCAAGGTCCAATGTTGAGTTCCGCCTAGTCTTTGGGAGACGGAATATGCAAATTCGGCTTAGGTTTTTTTTTCAAGTTTCGAGGCATGGTCGTTCCAATTTTAAATCTATAAATCTTACCTTTTTTCCTGGTTGGTCTTGGATATTTCTGTTATAAAAAATGAAGGCATTGATGCATGCCATGTCTAATATATGCTTAAGTAATCTATTTGTCCACTTCCTGCAATTCAGAGCTATTTTGTGGTGGCTCATGGAACTGTGTATAGATCTAAGCCCCCTCCTCACATTTCCATTGTAGTCCTCCACAATCTGCGGACAAGCGACCATTGTAATTTTGTTCTGCTTTTTGTCACGAACAGAAACATTTTTATTTGGCACAATTGAGGAAAACGCTGGCTTAGTTCCTATATATGTCGAAAACAGATTGACAGATTTTGTATCTTTTCATGAAATAAAAGTTACATATATTTCATTGACACAATACCTATGAATTTTGGTAACAAATCTATATATGTATACAATTTAGAGAATCAATAACAGGCCTAATAAGGTATAATCTTTATATAAATTTACGAAGTTTTGTAATGCTAAAAGAAAACTGTTCATCTAAATCAGCATACCGTACGATTTCTTCACAAAAAAGTTTTCTTAGCTCTCAGGGAATAAATAACTCCAAACATGATAAGAATTGTAATGATTAAATATCTTTAGGGAGAGAGTTATCTCCTCTTAATTTAACTTCTTGAATGCGAAATTGTAAACTACCATGTTCCCACATTATTTTCTCAAATTCTAAAGACCTGGGATCTACATTGAAGTTTTGGAGGAAATAAATTGAATATCAAGGAACTTGGTAAAAAGTCCTGCGAATGTACACAAAAGCAGCCTGTGTAAATATGTATTTTTTATACAAAAATTTTCTTATCAAAAACAAACATAGTAGCGGAGTTCAGTGTTTTATTCAAATGGTCTTGTGAAAGAGCAAATGCAAAATATCGTAGCTCTTTTGTTAAATCTAACAACAAAATGCAAAGAGTTTCCATTAGATTTCATAAGAGTTACGATCATTTTCATTTGCTCTTTCGCAAGACTATTTGCACCAAACACTGAATTCCGCTTGTGTATAAAAAAAACAAGGAACATTTGCAGTTAGTGCGGAGTGCATAGTGTATCTCGAAAGATACAACCATTAAAAGTGATTTTAAAACTAAAGTTGTGGTGATATTTGTTTTCAAATTCATAATATATCAAAAAACACCATAGTCGACAATATATATATATTTTGGTTAAATTAAAATCAACCATTACTAATAAAATGCGACTTTAAGTTTGACTATTTCTAAAAATGTAAAAATTTTGAAATTTTGAGTTCCCCGTTATCTAATTGCCCTAAATTGAAAGTTTTTGAATAAATATTGATACAGTATGATAGAAAAAAGGCTTTTTAGTAGTTGTTTATAATTTTTTCTTTATATAGCAAGAAAAATAAAGAAATTACATTGTTTTTCCCGGTTGTATCTTTAAAGATACAGTTTGCATTTAAGGGTTAAGTATAGGCTGAATTCCAAAATCATAATACTTTACAGTCAAAGTAAAACATGTATCACCAAGCTAATAATGCACATTTTGCTTATTGTGTACGCATCGATAACTTACCGGCCGCAATTTGGAAATATATTTATGAAATTTGGTACAGAGTTTTAAACCAGCACAAGCACCAAACCTATTGAAAATGGTAAAAACCTGTTCATAATTTCACAAAGACCCCATACAGACCATCTTAATATATTGGCATTTAGATTAAATCTGGTCTAAACTTTTTTGATTGCAATCTTGATCATCTTACTATTCCCGAAAGCATTTTTTTGATGCCATAACTTCCATGTAAATATTGGTGTTGACATCAACATGACCTACAATAAACTTTTCGATAGTTACTATATCATGACAAAATGCTATGATGGTGGCTCTAAAATTATCCATAGGGCCCATATTAATCCCCATCCTTAAGTCACTTATGGACATTATTACAACTTGTCCCATGTTACATTTTGTCCCATGTATAAAATGTGGTTTACTATTATAACTTTGCTTTACACTAAAGTGAGCAATACTTTAAAGGCAAGTTCCTGCTACCGGTTAAGTTAATGTTTACTTGAATTAATAAATAACCTGATAAACGTCCAACAAAATCCTAACTAATGGCAAGTTGTGATAGTGGCCCTTAAAGGCAAACACGTACGTAGCCTATTCGCAAAACTAAAAAAGCGATTAACTAAATTAATTTACTTCTTACAGAAATTTCTTAGTTTTATGCGACGCCGGATGAATAATTCAATCATTTGGTAGCACTGTATGTTTATAACCTTTTTATATTTGTAAATGAAATATTAAAAAAAAATTTGCGTATTTGTTTATTTTATTTTCATAATTTTGAGTTAATTATAGTTTTGTTGTCATATGGATGTGCCGCATCGAAATAAAAACTTAAAACGGTTAAAAGTGTGGCAATGTTCAAAATCTTATTTAAAAATAGTGTCGTTAATCAGGAATTGTTTTCATAAGTTAGCTATTCGCAAATAAAAATTTAATTCACTGTTTATGCGGCAATTTTCTCTACTTGCAATATAGTTATTTGCGAATAAGTCGTGCGTATAAACGTAGTAATAGATGACTTTATCTAGATAATAATCGACACAAAGAACTTCAACATAAGTCGTAACCTCATAACATAATTTTGTTCTGGCGGGCCTGTATAGGGTACACAACTGAAAACTTGTTTGCAAATACTGTGGTGTATGGTATCATATTGTCGGGCTTGACCGACTATACATTCTTACTTGTTTTTATTTTGCCACAAAATGAACAAAATTTAAAAATTATACCGATTTGCTTTTAAATATGTGCCAAATTGTGTAAAAGTTTATAAATACTTTATGTGAGTTGAAACATTTTTATTTTTTCTGTAATTAAGTTAATTATTTAATGAAAGTAATATGTCTATGAAATGGTGTAAGCTATTTTTTTGTCATATAAACAATTGAAGAAAAACAGATAAATAAAAGTAATTAAAGATATTTATATTTAGCTGATGATCGAAAAAATAATAAAGGAAAATATGAAAAGGCCTAAAAACTAGGGCAAAAAACTTGACGTTAAGGTGTGCATCACTACATCGATCATTATGGTAAGACCACCCTTTATATAAAATGGGCCAAGTCAATCAATTGCTTTTTATTTAATGATGTTGGGTACCCTTTACTTTTCAGTGGTTGGGTACATAACGTAATGTAAATTTTAGAATATGCTTATAATATAAAGGATTTTTCGAATATTATTTGGGAAACTAATACTCTTTTAATACCGTCCAACACTAGCGGCGAATGAGGTTATACTAAGTTTGTCAGCCCGTGTGAAACTAAGTTAAGAGCCCCATGGTTCTTTGAGAATTCTAAGTCGATTTAGCCATGTCCGTTCGTTTGTCCGTCTGTTGAAAATATGCTCACTTTCGAAAGTCTAAGCAGTTTAGGATTGGAATCCTGTACAATCGGCTCAGTAGGGAGAGAGTTATGAGCCCAAATGTGCAACAACCTCCCTAAAAAAATAGATTGGTGATGGAAGGCACTGATTCGCATTAAATTTTCAAAAAAATTAAGTTTAACTTGAAATCATTCTACTAAAATTTTGTGAAGATCGATCTGCAATTTACCTTGGGCCGCAAACAAAAACAAACAAATACTGCTGTTATGGTTAAAATATGAAGCCAATTCTCATAAACGTACTACTGGAATACGCCTAAAATCGCAAGCAATGAATTTTAATACTGTCAGGACAGATTTTATAAATATTGGTTTTATAAATATTGGTGTAAATCCCACTTCTGAAATGAAACTCTCAGTAAAAGGTTTCAGAGATTCGGCACATTTAAATCTACATTTAAATCCCAGGTCGATTTTTGTTTTTAAGTTTAAATTTTTGTAAGAATTGTGTTTTTTTTTATTGAACTGTTGGATTTTAATTGAAGTTTTTGATATTTAATTTAGCCTTAAGTTCATCAAATTTAATTTTCATTAAATAATTATTAGTGAAGAAAGGAATTTACTACAAGAAATTAATTAAAATTTGTTGATAAATTTATTCTTGACTGAACACGGGATTGACTCGGGTGGAATTTATATGTTTCAGAATTCTTTTTTTGTTTAAATACATGCTAATCATTCTACGTATTCAAGCAAGCCATATTTATTTTCAAAGTATTAAGATTTCATCGTATTTTAGAGATAATAATGTTCGAATATTACTTCCAGTTTAGTTTTTTACAAGTCTTCAAAAATTTCATAAAAAACTATCTCTCCAGATGTAAACCGGAAATAAATTTATTAACAAAAGATGTCAAACTTTAAGACATTTAAATAGCTCAAGACAAGTTGTCAAACAAACTCGTTAATTGTTGAAGTTACCAAATCAAAATATCTTCTTACCATTTTCCAACGTTTTACATAAAAAACTCAAATCAAAATAATAATAGAAAAAAATTTACTTAAACTGTTTACAACTGTTACCGGTTTAAGCGTTTAAAACAGCTGTTAAACGCTTATAAGTAACAAAAATGAATCTTTTCATTCATAAATTACTTAACAAACTAAAGAGAATTTTTCAAGTTAAAAACTCTCTTACTCAACCAATGAATTTAATTCATTTTACCTCTTAAAGTGAATAGAAACCCAAATCTCTTATTTTTGTAAAAGTCTAACTTACAACATATAAAATAATTTTTTTCACGTTAGAACCCAACAGTTTGATGACTTTTGTTTTCTAAAGCACATGATTGACGACGAAGATCAAGACAACTGAATTGCAACACTTCACAACGACACGAGTGTTTGATAAAGAGTAAAAACTAGGAAAATAAAAAAAAAACCAAAATATTTTTTATATAAATCTTATACAGGATTAAAAATTTAAGTTAAAAAAAAAAAAAAAAAAATATGAAAATAATATTAAAGTTGTTTAACAGGATGTAAAAAAGTTCAAGATATTTAAATGCTCAATTGCTGATCAGTTTAGTGGCAGATATTTTCTTTATTTTTTTTGTTATTACAAAAGCGGAAATGTGTGATTTGTTTTCAACAACTTGGGTTTTATGATCGCTAATTTTTTCGTATAACCAAAACTTGTGATTAATTAAGTTACTAAATTAATAAGTTAAAAAAGAAAAATTTGTTGCATAATAATGGTGAATTTAAAATATTATACGCATTTATCGTTTTTTTTAATTTTGTGTAATTTGTTGGGGATTTCAACTCTGCCTTTGGAGCACAAATCGCTGCATCACTTGAGAAATGAAACTCTAATAAAGAGCCAACCAAATAAAAAGCTGGAAGATATTCATAAACACAATGACGCTGCTACAGATGGTGAGTTAAAGAAGTGGATTGAACATTATTAATTAGGTAAAACAGCATGTTACTAATATGGTTATTATATTATAATTTTTTTTTTATGATATTCGAAAAAAGTAAAAGTAAATTAGATAATTTCGAGATGTGTGTAATAAGTAATAAAAAAAATTTAATTTAAAAATTTGTAGCTTCCCATTTCGATTGTTTTCTTAAGGGCTTTGACTGATAACTTAATCGGTTGATTGTTTGATTTTTCCCTCAAGTCACTCATCTACAATTAGAAACTTTTTTTGTATTAAAACAAGTTAGATCGCTATATTTGGCTTTGTCGAATCTAATATACCCTACATCATAGTTCAGTGAAGGGTTTTATATTTTAATTGTATTTTTTTTTTTATTTTAAAGAGATTTTGGGAGGACATTTGTATGGAGGCCCTTTGAAATAATAAACAGATTTGCTTTATTTTTAATACTATAAATTCCTTATGCACAAGATTGTCAATGCCTGATTTTTTATATGGTGACCCTAGTGACATTAGTATGGTGACAATTCTGTTTTTTTGGAAGGAAAAACTGAGTTTTATATCTAAAACTTGGTCATTTATGAATCGTTGTCATTATTTTTTTACTAAAAATAATGTAATAACCTTATTTAATGTTAAAGTGTAAAGCTGGGATCACACGATTGCCGCATTGCACCAATTTTCACACTTTATAATACCCCAATCGTGTGACTGCACAATCAAATGCCTCATGTACCAATCGAGGGCAATATTGTGCTTACTTTTACCAATAAAATGCAACCCTGGCGCGGCAATCGTGTGACAACTTGATATCCAACCGCGCGCCAATAAAGATGACAAAAATGCACCAATATTTATTGGGTTCTTGTGCGGCAATTAAACAACACAATATGCGCCAATAATTGCCTTTTTTAATAAATTTACTTTTGTGTATTTCTTTTAGTATGAATAAATTAAAAATAAAAATTAAATTTATCAAAAATAAAATTTGAAAATTTAGCAAGTCATTAGTAAATAAATTAATAATACATTTTGTATTGCCGAAAATAACTTTTGATATATAATTTTTTTTAATTAGTGCAATTGCTGTTCAGGAAAATATAAAAGAATATATACAGGAAAAGGGAGCAAAATGTATTGAAATTCTTTAAAGCGAATTTATTTTTGAATATAAATATTCTCTGTTTCTTTACATATTTAAAATAGAATTTTACTTTGTTTAATTTTTGGAGCTTCATATATTTTACTCAAAAAATTTCAAATAAATTTATTCAACAAAAATTTGTTTGAATATATGATACAATTTTCTTTTTTTTTTAATGAAGAAGTTAACTAGATCTTTCAAACAAATAAAAAAGCTACCACAACAGCTGTTTTCGCTGTTGACACAAGTAAGAACGATCGTGTGACTGTGCTGCGGCAATTATTGTACCCATTTCGCTTTGTACCAACTAGCGGCAATTAAATTTGTATAAAACAGAGCAATCGTGTGATTTCAGAATATTTTATTGGGGCAATTTCATTATTGTGCGTCAATAAAGCACAATCAAAATTGTGTCATATTGGTGCATTTGCGGCAATCGTGTGATCCCAGCTTAACAGAGCACAAAATAAACAGGAACTTTAAAAGATTATGTCTTGTTGTTAACAATTTTAGACAATCGTGGGTTTTATACCCACACCTCAATATTAGAGAGGGTAAAATCTAACTCATATGTGTACAACACTTATTGCTCCTAAGGCCACCTTTAAGTATACAGAATAACTCAGAATCATTTTCTGAATCGATCTTACGACGTCCATCCGTCTGTCGGGCCATCCATCCGTCTGTCTATCCATCCATCAGTCCATCCGTCTATCCGTCCGTCAGGCTGGCTAGCAAGCATTGTGGCTGGTTTACTGTCCAAGTTAATCTTTAGCGCAAAGTACAGGTCACAGGTTTAAAGATAATTTGATGACATTTGACTAAAACTATTGAAAATGGCAAGAATCTGTCCATAACTTTACCTAGACCCCATAAAAACTACTCTCCGAAATGGAGTTTTTGTGTCCAAAGACCATCTTATTATGTTGGCATTTACATCAAAATTTGTCCAAATTTATTTTGTTTCAGTCTTAATCATCTTACATGATCGAACCATATTTAATCATAGGTCCCATACAAATACTACTTCCGAAAACAGCTTTTAATGCCATAGCTACCTTATAAATGTTGGTATTGATATACAAATTGGCGGCAATAATATTAACCACAGCAACTATGTCAAATGCCGATAGATCCAAAATTAACCATAGGCAGCATACAAACCCTTTTTCTAAAATCAGTTAAAGGCAATTAGTCTCATAAAGATGTATTAATCTAAACAATAATCGGCCAAAAGAACTTTTACAAGAATCTTAACCTCATAACATCATTTTGTTCAGGAGGGTTCATGATTGTCCATGGGTCCCAATTAGTGTAAACTTTAACAAATTTATCTTTATGTACTGTGTTATGTGCTGAAAGGTATCAAATAAAAAGGCTTGACATAGACGGGCAATCATTTTTATATATTTGCTTATATCTTAGTCATTTAACAGCCAATTTTTGTGGAATTTCAAAAGTAAAATAATAATTAAAATGTAAAACATCTTAATCTCCAATTTATTCGGATAACCCATTTCAATGAACCCACCGTTAAGTCAACTTTCCTACTTATAAGAATATACACAATATACACATGCTTATTTGCATTCCCGTTACTTAAAAATTTGAGGTTTTTTGCTTAAATCTTAAATATTAATTAATAGAGTCATAATTTAAAATAAAAATAAAGTTTATTTTTACAGATGTATTGCTCAGGTATGTCTTTCGATTCAAAAAAAATTGTACATCCCATTTACACTACAACAATATCTAGTGTTGACGAGATTTCCAGCAAAATCTTTTTGTTTTTCAAAATCGGTTCTTTTATGCAAACAAAATCTTGTTAATATTTAAAAAAGTACAATGTAAACGCACTAGTTTTTAAGGCAAGTTTCAAATCGCATCTACTAGATTTCGTTGTAATGTAAACAGCCTACTGTATTTAAAAGTTTTTGGTTTGAGTTTTGCTTTGTATAGTACATAGAAAAACACGCTTCTTATCGTTATAATGTGGGTGATTCTCATTTCAAATGCTTTTTTCGTGTCTGTTGAAACTGTGGTAAAATATTTAATAAAATAAGTACATAAATAAATGTACATTAGTTTTGCTTTGTGTAAAACTGACCTTTATGCGTTAATGTCACTGTTTCACGTTAATCCTAGGATTACCGTCTTGGTCTGGTCAGACCAAATTTGTGTTTTGCTTGCAATATTTTTCGAATATCGCAAAAACAGGGATATGAATTCTATAAATGATATGTGCCGAATCGAATGAAAGTTGTTTGGATTCGATTGGAGCAAATAAGAGGAGTGAAATTCCATTTTGTATGTAAAATCCTTTGAAATTACCCTCTTGGCCTGGACAGACACATTTTTTTTTGCTTGCAATTTCTTTCAAATAGGACAGAATATTAAAAAAACAGAAGCGTGAATTCTATAAATGATATGTTCTTCAACTTTGAATGGAATGAGTCAACTTTGGCCCTTTATGCATTAAGTTCAATTTAGCTAACAAACCTTACGCAAAACTCGTTTCAGCTGTGGTAGATGTGAAAAAGCAATGTGTGAAATTAAGGACCACATTTTGGATGACTTGAATTTGGAATTAAATATTGAGTTAATAAAATTGTTGAATAAATTCGTATAATATGCATTTATAAGCATACGTTCAATAAAAAATATATTTATTTACTTTTTATTTAATTGGAGTTTTTAGCTGTTTTAATTGTGGTCTGGCCAGACCAAAAGGAGAACTTAGTGGTAAAAAGTTACCGATAATCCTAGGGTTAAGAAACAATTCATTCACAACCCACGAGAGCAATCTATAACGGTTTTATAATATATGCATTTGTTTAATCATCACATATATCATATTATAATTTTTTGGAAATCATATGCAGTTTTGTGTATTGTGCGTTATTCTTGTTTAGTATGGTTTATAACTCAGTTAAATTTTTGTAACCGTATTAACAACACACTCCAAAATAACTGCGTCGGTTTGTCATTTGAAATTGTTCTTTTGTAAAATATTGTTAAACTGCAAAATATATTGAGTGTAATCTAAAATTTTTTAAATTAATTAAAAACTTTTAGTATATATTGACAACATTTGTATATATAATTTATCTGTAAATTTTAGGACGGCACAGAAAAAGTAACACCAGCAGAAAGGCAGAAACGATATATTTTTTTTTAATTGAAGTGGATTACTTTAAAGTTTTAAAAAAAAAAAATTTTTTTTAAATTTATTATTTATTTTCTCTCCATATAACTGAAAATATTAGAGATTTTTTTTAATTGAAGGGGATTACTTTCATGTTTTTTTTTTTTTTAAATTTTTATTAACAATAAAATGTGGTTTAGTTTTATTCCGATAGGATACATTTTAAAACAGGGATGATAAACGGGGTTTTAAATTCTGTACCAACTTCCAAAAAAAATTAACTTTTTGGACCTTCACGATACCATTTTTTTTTTTAATTTATTAAAACAACAAAAAATATATTTAAAAATTCAATTGTACACAAAAGAACAAATAAAATTAAAACATTATATAATGAATAAAATAAGGTACATAAAAGTCTTATAAATAAAGGGTGTCCCAACTAGAACGCAATTTTTAAGTTTTAAATAAAACACAGATATTAAAAAAAAAAATTGTGAAACTTTATTATATCGTAAGGTAGGCAGAATTAGGTTATGTGTGGAACAATATACCGTGCAGATGGCCGCCGCGGCGTTGCTGGCACACACGCGATCTTTTAATGAAATTTTCAATGACCTTTTTGCATAAATGCTGCGGTATTTCATTAATGCAGCGTCCAATTTCCTCTTTTAAGGCTTGAGTCGTCGTCGGCTTATTCGCGTAAACCATCGACTTCAAAAAACCCCAAAGAAAAAAATCTAAAGGTGTTAAATCGCACGATCTCGTCACTGAAGATGATTTTATCGGCAAATTCAGCATTTTCATGTTGTCTCTCCAATACCCAATTAACGAACTCCCTTCGCTGTCCATGTTCAGCTGGCTTCAGTTCCAGAGTCAATTGAACTTTGTATGCATGAAGATGCAAATCTTTCGTCAAAATTCGCTGCATAGTGGATTTGGAGACACAAATTTGCTGAGCTCGGTGTCGAATTGAGGTGGATGGAGTTTGAGCGACATCATCACGTACAGCTGCGACATTTTCGGTCGATCGAACTGGTCTAAGGCGCGTTGTTGTCTTTACATCACTAACAGACCCAGTTTCGGCAAATTTATCCATTAATCTCTTTACAGTTGACTCTTTTGGAGCATTATTGTGACCCCAAATTGATCGCAATTGGCGAACTGTAGCCGCAAAACTTTCACCATTTTGGTAAAACAATTTCACAATGAGAATGCGTTGTTCATTCGTGTAGCGCTCCATTTTTACTAACCTCGTACCTTCTACTAGCAAACAATAACAATTGTTCAAATGTCAAACAATGACACTTCGAATGACTCCAAATTTAAAAATTGCGTTCTAGTTGGGACACCCTTTATATGAGACTAAAATCAGGTACTTTTTTATTTAGTAAATAAACTATTTGAAATTTAACATCATATCAGCATGAATTTGTCGATCTTAACCAATCCTTTGTTTGTATTAGACTTGATAATGTTGGCATATGTAGTCTGTGTCTTTCCTTAGTTTTTATTATATTTTGAAAAAAAAAACTCTTTCCTCATTTTCAGACAAATGTGGAATGTATAAAATTCCAGCAACGACTCTAGAAATGTCAGGAAACATATGGACATTCAGTTAATTTTGTTAATTAGCTACTGCCGACCAAAAACTACAAACGTTTTCAGTTTTTAACGACTGCAGTGGCTCGACATCAGCTAAAGCTCTAAATTGAATATTGATTTAATCAAAATTTGCAATTTCATTTGGGAACATTTTTACTAGAAGAGGTTCAATACTACTTGTTTTGCCTGATATGACATTTTCAGGAATAAATTTATGGAACCACATTAAAACTCCGTTATTAAACTTGACTTTGGTTCTCAAAACTTCGCAAAATTTTGTATCATATTTGGGGGATTCACAAGGTTTCATAAAGTCATATGTCTTAAAATAATAACATGAAAAAATACGACTGTTGTGAGCAACCCCTCATAATTTAATGTGCTATTAATTACGACAGCACAATAAACATAGCATGCAACGTTCTATTTATTTAAGACACTTTTTGTTTACAGACCAACAACAATATATTTAAACCATTGTAAAATGTTAGAACATTATGACAATAAACCATGATAGCACACCTTGTGAATACCCCAATTGCCTTGCATTTTCTTTAATTTTTTAACCAATATCAATATTGATATTATTTGTAGAGATATATAAATCCACTTCCGCAATAAATTTCTTCAAAGGGCGTGTGATTTTTGAAAGATCTACGATAGCGATATCCAATTTATCCAAAACATTTTTTTTAAATAAATAACGTGAAATTTTTATTCATGAAATAACGTGCTATTTGGCGGAACAAACAAGTTAGCCTTTGTAAAAATACATGCATTCTAGCATCTGCTGATTGCATTTCTAAATTAACCATGTTAATACTTTAAAGTGTGTATTGCATTAATAAAAATTGCAATTTAAAAGAAGATTTTTTAAATCCTGATGAAAGAAATAATAATTAAAAAATAAATGCAATGAAAAGGACTCAATAATTTGTTTGATATACTAAAAATTGAAAAAGGGGGAACTATGACCAATTTTTAAATTGTACCAAATGAGTCACGGTAGTACCACGGTCAAAATGTACCAAGAAAAGTAGAATTGTACCAAGTTTTACATCCCTGTTACAAAATGATCGCTGCAGTTTTTATATAGCCGAAGAAAGTAGTAAATAGATCACATTTTGATACGAATAATGATTAGAAATTAACATAAAATTTTCAAAATTATTATTTTTAAAAATTGTGATTTTAAACTTTTCCGCAGGATCGCAGCTCAAAATTAGAAAAATGCTCATAACTCTTGATTTTTAGCAACGATTATTTAAAAGAATTTTTAAAGAGTAGAGATATTGTGCTTTGAAACCCTATTCTCAGTTTTCTGGAATATTCGTTTTGTAAAAATCTGTCCCAGTATAACCGTGGAAGTAAATGAAACGTTCAATACAAAATTTTTTAAAAATTCGATATATATAATTTTATTTCCGAATCTATTGAAAATGGCAAAACCTTTAATGTGACTCTTACCTTTTCATATATTTAATAATTCCATTGGTACAGTTGAAAAAAAAACAAAAAATGTACCTTAAAATGATATTCACCCATATATAACTTGATATTAATGAAACGAAAGTGATTCGAAAAGTGCTGCACTTTTCCTACACATACGTCCCATTTTTGCATACTAAGTAAAATATTTTTTTTAATACTTGTAATTTTTATATGTAGTGTTGAAGTTTATAACACATAACCTTTGTCGATCTTTCGTAGTCCGTCTGCTCTCTTAATCAGATGACTGCTTATTCATATAAATCTTGTATACAAAATATTGATATGTATTTTTAAGATTATTTTCTGAAATTTGATTCATTAGCTTCTTATGACTATTAGTGCATGATTTAACTTAACTCTCGAACGATGTTTTCCCAAAAAAATCGTTCATTAGATTTCAAATGATCTCTTATAGCTTTTTTGTTGTATAAAACTTTGCTTTGATCACTTTCCTAATTCATATAGAAAAAATCTACCAATATGGTCAAATTAATTGCGAAATGTGAACGTATTTGTTATAAATTAAATGCAAAATTGCAGTGTTTTATAAAAGTTGGTTAACATTTTTGTAAATTACTTTAAAATTAAATCGAACATATAAAGATATTTCTTATGTTTTACTTAATTATAAAACTTGCGAGTTATTTAAAAAAATGATAATTATTTTTCTTACAGAAAAACGGCAAATAATAAATAATTTTTTTTTGCATAATACAAATATTAATTATAAAACATTAATAAAGTCGTTTTCATAAAAATAACATCTTTCTCTTTTTACTCTCAGTCTCTCTCTCCCCCACCATTTGAAAACAAAAGTCATTGAACTATTCAAACAAAAACGTTTATTTTCCTCTTTTCCTAGCAAAAGTCATCTTAACATTCGCAACCAAAATAATAATAAACAAACAACTAAACAAAATCAATCAACAGCTGCTTAAAAAAGACAAAATTGTTGTACAAATTTATGTTTTTGGCATTTGTTGTTTTTGTTGTCTTTGCCATTATTATTTTTGCTATTTGAGCAATATTATTTGATCATGCTGGAAATCCGGAGAAAGTGTTTAAAGTTGTGCAAAATGGTAAAAACCAATACACTCATACAAACACATTCACTTTTTGCTGGTGATTTTGAACAATAGTTAAGTCGGCTGGTTTCGAGATCTGTAGTAGATGACTGGCTGTAAATGATCGTAAATATTGATCTATTGATTTGTTGGCTTGGGCTTTATTATTAATGTCTACCGGTTTTCAATGTGATATTTAAAGCTTTGAAGTTTCAACTGTGTGTAAGATTTGAAGGGGATCATAAAAGAAGTTGGTGTAGTTGCTTTTTGTTGTCTTGTTTGCATTATTTTCAAATGATTTAGTAAAATAGATGAAATAGTTTGTTAACTTATTAAGTAGGTGTGAAATTGAGCAAATATAAATGCTTATACTTTTTTAATAGTTTCATTGTAGTTTTCAGTGGCATAATGTAACTTTATCTTTAGATCATATGATTATTTATTTTGGGTTTTGTATTTAATTGAAACTTTTTTCTTTACTTATGCATCAAAATGAAAGTTTTAACTTAAACGATTATTGACTAGAGGTGGGCAGATTTTCACAGAAGCAGTTTTTAAAGTTGTGAATTTAATTCTAATTAATTAATATTTATATCTAATTTGAATTTTAACTTGTATTGTGATGATATATGGGCTGTTAAATTTTATCGTACTATTTCCACACTGTCTTTTATATAAGTTTATATAGTACCTCATATAAATATTATTTCTAGACCCACCTTTTAGTATTTCGAACAACTCAGATTAATTTTCCAAGTCGATTGGAACATGTCAATCCGACCGGCAGATTCGTCGGCTGGCTGGCTGTCTGTCTGCGTACAAAGTAAAGGTAGAAAATTTAAAGATAGTTTGATCAAATTGGGCAACGAAGCTTTGACTGACCCAAGCACGAAGCCCTTTGTTAGAATTGGTTTACGAAAATCAACTATGATTTCAAACGCCATCCCAGAATATAGAATTTATGACGATAGGAAATGTTTCAGTTTCCCAGTTTTCCTGAAATAGCTCGTGTAGAATTCGTGCAAATAATATAAATCCAGCTTAAAAAAAGTTCTACATGAACGTTGTCACTTCCAGCTGCTTTGCTACTATTCATTCTCTGAATAGCTGCTTCAATCTCGGGGATACTGGGACATTGGGAGCTCATACGGATTACTTAAGGAAACGCCAATCGCGTTCAGATCTAGTCCAGTTGGCGGATATCTCGCTGGGGAGATGGAAAAGCTCGACAATGTGTTCATACCAACATTAAAGTTGTTCTGCCTCTGCAGTGAAATGTTTACCATATTAGTCTTTTATGAGGAATTTTTATCTTTTTTCATGTCGACGGGCGTTTGGTGCATTCATTCAGCAATATGAAATTGCCACATAAAGCAGTTATTTCTGCTTCTGCTGCGATATTGTTAATTCATGATCTCTTGTCGTGGCTACAAATCATTGTCACTGATCTATTTGGACTTCGTATTCGATTTGTGCTTGTTCCTTTGAGGCACATGTTTTCGCCCTATTGCGTTTTTTTTACTTCGCCGTTCGTCGATGGTTTGCAAACCAATTTTTTCTTCTTTTATGGCTGTCGGCATGTGCTTCGCATCCAGCGTCCAGAAAAGCTTTCTTTATGGCAGTCCACTTCCGGTCAACATGCTCTCAGATTGTATGTTTATGGTAATAGACTGCAGGCGCTTGATTTATGAGCTTTTGATCATCCAGCGTGACTTTTAAACGTATTTCGGGTGCCAAAAAAGTTTATTAAAATATTTTACTTGTTGCAACAACTATGATAATAGCAGCTGCAGAGATCCTTTTCTTTTTGTCTATAATTGTATTGTTAATAGATGTCTGCGTATTTTGTATTACAAACTTTTTAACGCAATTGATCAAAGTAAGTAAAAATCAATAATTTACATAAACTGCAAACAAAATATGAATACCGTTTTACACAATCACACAAGTCTTACGTATTTTGCATCTCTTATCTAATATAATAAATTCTAAAAAAATAATAACAACCCAACATGACAGGGTTGTATTTTTTTCAAATACGTGAGACTTGTGCAATAGTGTAAAGCAGCTATTAGTATTTTTTGTAGATAGAAAATGAAGTTAATAATCTTAATTAAGTTGTTTATCTCTTGTGTTTTTACTTCAGTAGATACATCTTTTTAATGAAGTTTACAGTCTTTCCCTTGAAAAAATTAAGTTAAATAGTTGAACTTCTCATGTGTGATAATATCTAGACAAAAAGCATCAAGTAATTGCTTTTAACCTAAACTTTCGACATACTTCAAAAATTTATTTTCACTGAACTAAAAAAATACTTGATTTAATTATCACATTTATGAAAATTAAATACTTTTAAAACCATTTTTTTTTAATCATAAAAAATTTTTTTCTGTGTATTGCGATGCGAATACAATTTCGATACGAAAGTTAAATGCCAACTTGTAACGACACGTTTTTGCTGGGTGCTGGGGTATCTCATCGGGCCAGTGTCGTTTCCGCTCTCCAACATAAATGAAACACGCACAGTTTACAACGTTATAAATCATACACTTTTTTTACACTTAGACTTTACAATACAATATTGACAGGCACTCCAAGCTAGGTAGTAATTGCGCGCTGCGTTCGAAGCTACAGGTGAGCACTTTGGGAGATGTAATCTCCTTGCCCACCACTATCACATACCTACTTAAATGTTCAACTAGTGGGGAAGAACACACGCTCGAAGGACGCTTCGGTTGTGTAGTTACGACAGTAAAGATAGAAGTTTAACCTCTGGTTTTACTACTTCTTTCAGTAGTTGACTACTTAAGCATTAACGTAAGAAAAATCGGTTGGGGAGATGTAATCTCCTCGCCAATGGTAGTTCTTACCCGGTTGCTAGCTGCTAGCCGACTCTAGTTAAATTCCAACAATACTGGTAACTAAGATTAAAGATGGCGCAAGGGGGAATTCAACTACAGGTGGTGTCGAAACGCCATTTGATTTTGACAGTTCGAGCCACTTAGTTTTGATTTGTTAGTGTTTTGTTAGGAATGGTTGACATTTTTGACCGTAAGCACTAACAATGCAATGCAAGAACCCAAATGTTTTTTCTGTTATTTTTGGATTGTTGTAGTTCCGACACCACCAGTAAGTAGTTGAATTCGCCTTGAGATGGCGCAGATTGATAGTAATGAAATGTCAAAACATGTAAAAATTTGAAATAGGAAAATTTAAATCAAATAAATAGTGATGATTTGCGAAAAGAAAAAAATGAAAAGATGCGAAAGACAAATTCACAATCGCATAAAAGAGTACCAAATCATTTGCTACCATTTTCTTCGCATCGCAATAGAGAGTAGCCTCCCACATTTTAGTGGTTCTATGTTCGAATCAGACTAGTTATTAGAATTTGGCGTCATAGAATCTGTTTTTATGGATTTTTTTTTGTATCAGAAACCGGTCACCTTTAAGTTGACTTTAGTTTTTTGTTGAGATTTTTGTTTTAAGCGGGTAAGTTTTGGTGCATAATGTACTAAGTGAAAACAAATTTAATACATTTTTAAAAACAAAGAAATATTTCATTAACATTTTTTTAATAAAAAATGGAGAACACTTAAACAAGACGTATTTTTTTTTTTTTAATTTATGGAGTAAATGGAAGTTCCATCGATGCAACAAAAAACTCTAAGCCAAATTGGCTCCAACTGCCTTTTTATAACAAAGACTCTTCCGCCAAAAAAACAAAAAAAAAAACGCTTTAGTGCTGGTAGCTAAATAGCGCAGGAAATCTTTGACGAAGCCATTGAATTAAAAATGTCCAACAACATTTGGAAAGCCCCGTTATTGAAATGGTATTAACTTATTAATCTAAAATCTTAATAAAACTTTTCGATCCATATGTCTACATACGCTGCTTTTGGTAGTTCAAATGGCTTGCTATAATCTCTCCATATTTTTCGTTTTACTTATTCACTTCTGTTTCTTCTTATGTTAATAATTATAGAAACACAGCCGCAATCATTTTAAATAAAAACAAAATGGTTATAATTTCAAAAAAAAAAAACCAAAAGATTATGCTGAAATGTTACTACAAAATGTAAGTAAACAAAAAACAGGTGATTCAAATATGGGTTTTGTTTATTACCAAATTAAAGCTACCAACACGGATTTATGACACAATTCATATCAACATTGATTTTAAATTTTGATAAATGACAAGTCTAACTTCGATGTTGCAACAATCCTCAATATTTTATTGGCAAAAATATAATACTATTGTAACAAAAATCTTCAAATTTTCTACAAGCTTCCCTTTTACTTAAAAACTTTAAATATTTCCGAAAGATTTCTAATACCTATACAGTTTCTGCCAACATTTTTCTTTTAACATAGACCCGCCATAAATTACGATCAACTTAAATATTTCATGCTGCGTTTATCGCACATTCTAAAAAAAACATATTTTACTATCTGAAAGTTAAACAAGTTTCAGTGACAGATTTCATTACAAAAAAATTGTTTTTTGCCTTTTACAACAATTAACTATTAAATATGTAAGATTTTTTTCAACAAGTTTTTTTCTCATTAGTGTTTGTATAGCAGATGTATCAAAGATATTTTCAAGCAATATTTTTTTTTCATACGCTTAAATTAACAAAAGAATTTCTTAGACTACCAATGAACGCCGAGAAAAAAATATTTCAGTTTATTATTCCCTCTTGTGCCATTAATACCAAAAAAAAAACACAAAAATTCATTCATCCAAAATTAAGCAATTGTTAATTTTCGTAATGCAAAAAAAAAAAAATAAAAAAAAAACTTAAATATTATTATTATCATGTAGCAATAAACCTGTATCTATGTACAACATAAAACTCAACAATAAACAAAAAGTTGAGTCATACATTAAACACAACACAACCATAGCAAAAAAAATCTTAAATAAAAACGCGTTTTCATGCGCATGTGCAACAGCTTTCACACGCCCGCTAAGCAAAAAAAAAAAAAAAAAAAAAAAAAATAATACCATAAAACACAAATATCCAACACATAATCTTAAGTCTTAAAACACCGCTTACTCGCTATAGAGGTTCACTTTAAAGAGCCTCTGTAATATTAACGAAAAAAACCAACATACAAAATCACATTTTGTAAAACAATTTTAACAAACAAAAGAAATTTTGTTGCACGAAAAAATCTTAATTTTACTTTTTTACAATGAATAATTACACGAGGAATCTGGCAAACATCTAAAAAAATCAAAATGTTTAATAAGTCCCAGACATGCCACCAACATTAACAATTGAAAAAGTAAATTACTGTGTTTAATGACTGTGGGTTATTTTGTGGGGTGAATGAATAGAAAATATTTTAAATTGAGATGTTTAACAAAAGGGCTTATAAAAGAAAATGGGTTAATTTTGACGACATACTTACAACACATTCGCTTGAGTCGGCCATATACCAATGATTCTATTTATTGTTCTGTTTTTGGAGCTTAAAGAACTTAATTAGATAAGATAAAGGTTTTTTTTTAAAGAAACAATTATGAATCTGAATGTTGTGGGACAAATGTCTTTAAGTAAAAAAAGTTGTAATTAAAATCAAGCCTTATGATATTTTAAATAATTTTTTTTTTTGCAATATCCCGGTTACAGTTTTGCTAAATAAATAAACTAAAATTGGAAACAATTACTGATTGAATAAAAGAAAACTTAAAATTGCGTTCACAGAAAAAAGTGTTTTATCAATTAAACATATTGGTTTAAGAAGTATTTAAATTTAATTAATGTGATAATTGAATCAATAATTTTTTTAGTTGAAAGAAAATTAAAAATTTAATTTTGATTTAATTACCATTTTAGTTGTTTTGAAATAAATTTTCAATTAAAATTTTAATTAAATAACAAAAAATCTTAATTGACCTTTTTCCTTTAAAATAAAATAATTTAAACATGTAGAATTGTTGTTGGGAATTGTCAATATTTATGGCAAAGTTTTTTGATCACTTTTTTAATTAAAATTAAAAATATCATTTGTTGAAAATATTTTTTCAAAATTTTATAATTTTTAGTAATCAATATAATCATTTTGGTAATAGGCGCAAAGTCGACAACTTGTTTGCTTGATATTATGAATTTAGAACAAATTTGGTGCTTGGAGAAATTTAATAATTGTTTCTGTGTTATTTTGTATGTTTGTTTGTTCCCTATAGCTTTATTAACAACATAGAAAAAATTCTCGCCATTAGTCAAAAATAAAATCAGATTTAATTAAAACTTTAAAAAAGTGAATTAAACGTTTACTTATTTCAACGACATTTCTGCAGAGAACGTTGGTTATATCAAAACCTATTTTATTGATAATATTATTTTGTTTACTGGTGCAAATTTAATTAAGGTTTTAATAAATATCACAAATTTTTTAATTGAAATCAATTTTTATTTTTTTCTGTGTACTGAACCGATTTTCCCGAAAGTATCGCAGGTATTTCCTGATTGTCCGGCGCTTAACACAGACTTAAGATCGCATTAGCCGGCCGTAAATGTAGAAATGTTAATGTAATGTAAACAGCTGATCGTTTCTGTTATATGGAAAGCAAGACAAATGCTTAACTGACTGTAATGTCACTTAACTGTAACGTGCCAACCTGTAGAAAATAGAATTTCATTGCGAGGTTACGTGACAGCTGTATAAAGTGATGGGCTGCTTGTATATTAAATGGAATGCGGGTAAATTCACTCTTTTTCTTTGGTACTATTTTCAGCAATAATATCTGTGGGCTTTTGACAAAATAACTTACAATACATACATATTATTATTTATACAAATATATGTTTAGATGTATAAAATAAAAAAATGCATACATATACACAAACAATAAAAACTGTGGTTTTTAATGGTATCAAAACCTAGTTTTGTGTAAACGTAAACGTGTATGTATGTATATGCTATAATACATATATCTTTATTGTAAATCTCTAATATAAATAACAAATATTAAATTATTTATGTATTTATATATACAAGAAATGCTGTTTTAATACCATTTAAACCACTTGGCACTTTTTCTGCAAAGCGGTCACCATTTGAACATTTAAAATTCCCAGCACTGTGGGTGTTGTTTTATATATACTAATGCTTTTTTGTTGATGTTTTTGAAAAACAGACGACACGTCCTTACATGTTCTATAAGTGCACAAACCAGCTTACTTTACGTTACTGAACGTTACATTGCATTTCATTACATTTACGGTCGGCTAAAGCGGCCCTTATAACCAATCCCACGATGTCACACGTTAACGTTCGCATAGCAAATAACATTTAAAACAAAAACCAATTCTAAAAATTGTTTTTGTTTCAAATGTTATTTTCTATGCGAACCTTAACGTGTGACATCTTGGCATTGGCTATTAATTTCTTTTTTGTAAATTTTCAAGTGGGCGTGGCACCTCCCATACGAAGACCAAAAAAAATTTTTTTCGATTATTAAAAAAAAGGATAATAAAAACTTTTATGCAAAATATGAAGAAATTTTAATATTAAACTGCATGCAAATTTAAAGTTTACAATTTTTTTTAGTGGAAAAACGTTTCACATCTACAATCGCGATGTCATTTAAAACGTTTTTCCACTACGCAAGCGGCTTTTACAACGTTTTTCTACGTTGCAAAACCAGTTCGTTTGTATCATTATATTAGTAACTTACAACGTTCTTAAACTGGCTGACTCTTTGTATCGCGTTTTTGAAAAAAGTGGCTTTTGCAACGTTATTTGCGGCTTTGCTTCAATTCTTGATTCAAGTATGGATTATTCAAGTGCCCCGTACTTAAAATAATCCGACACCGGGATTGATTTAAGAAATAAAAGTGAGATTAAAATTAATTTCAAACTATGCTTGATTCAAGAATTTCTAAGTTGGTTTAGCCCAAAATTCATACTTGAAATAATCCGAAAATGGTTTGATGGATTGATTGTGTAGCTTGCCCAATTTGTTTTTCGCAATTATTCTACTTTGAAAATTTTATGTATTTAACTAAATAATTTTAACAAATAGAATTGGGGAATTTTTGCTTTTTTTTATTTTTAAACACAGAAATAATGTATGTTTTACTTTTTGTCTGTTGTTGTTGTTTCTACACAAACAAGAAAAATCAAGTTTTAACTACTTTTGTAGTGTTGGTGTTGTCTATACAGCAAACCTTTACAAACACACGCGCATGCACGCAGATAGAATACAATTCTATGAGATGAGACTAATAAGTTATCTCAGAATAATACGCTCGCTTTATGGTTTTACTTTCAGAGTGGCACGAACAACGAAAAATTTGAGCTTTTTTTTACTTTATTTAAGAATTTTATACTTAATTTAAGAAATTCCGGGATTGATTTTCGAAAGTAATCCCATTTTGGATTGTTTTAAGTTCTCTCGTACTTAAATTTTTAAGTACGACTCGTACGAAAAGCAAGTGGAAAAAACTTAAAGTTTGTGTTTTTTTCTTTATGTGTGGAACCTCCAAAACAAGAACATTTTAAATTTCTAAATATCTAAAGAAGGATTACAGTTCAAGTATCTAAATTTGGTACAAATTGCTTCGTTATTAATATATGAGATCTGTAAAAAAATTTTTAGCTAATTTTATATCAAGGGGGGTAACGAAGCGCATCGGGTTGCGCGATTATAATATATAATTAAGAAGAAAAGTGTGAGTAAGTTTCAGAGGAACCGTACAAAAATCTCGTATTATAAAATGCAACCGAGTAGAATTTTTCTGTCAGGTCATTGATTTCGAAAATATAATGTACAGCCTAACTGACATCGTACGTAATTCTCATTAGGTCGGTATTCTATAAGATGATCTACAAACTTTAGCACAAAACTATATTGTTGTAATAAGAACAAAAAATAACTTGAAAAATTCGTCTTGCTTAACTTAAAACAAAAGACTTAGAAAACATACTTTTTTATTCAAATGGTTTTGATCTAGGGATTGTCAAATTGAAAAAATATATCGATATATATCGTATCGATATTTTTTAAGAGCATCGATATTTATTAATTAAAAATATCGATGTATCCAACGTATTAAGGTGAACTTACTACGAAATTTAAAAACTTAAGGTGTTATGATACTTGCTATTTTTTGTAATTTTCTCTATATTGGAGAACAGTGCAAATATATTTGCATAGGAAAACTGACTAAGTGTAAAGAGTTTGATTATACCATAAAAAATCTTGAAATGTCAAAAAAATATACGTGTGTTATCGATAAATAATCTTAGACTTTCAAAAAAAATATAAAAATTTTTAACTTAAAATTGAAATTTCCAGATTAAATGTTAGCACTGCTGCTAACTTTTTTAGTTTTTGATCGAAAGTAGCGGGTTTTAACTTTTTTTTTGCGATTTATAGCTTTTTTAGACGGTTTTTGTGGGAACAAAACGTGGGCAATATTGTTTGTTTTGTTTACATATTGTATTTCTTGTTCTTTCTCGCATTTGTTGTTTCATTCAGTCAATCCTAAAAAAATCCAATACAAAAAATAGCAAGTATCATAACACCTTTAATATACCTATGTCAATACATATTTACATATGTACAAACATATTACATGTAATTCCATTCTAACTTTTTATTGTTTGTTTTAATTTCAAATTTACTGCCTGTCCCTCGATCTCGAACGAAATATCCATTCGCTTAACTTTTATTTAAAACAAGAACCAATTTTACAATTTAGTTTTTAAGGTAAGTTATGCGAACGACGTTTTCGTTTGAAATCGAAATACAATAAAAAAAAATTTTAAAAAAATGTAACAAATAGAAAAAACTTTTTATTTATTCGCCATATGAAATCTAAAGAAAAAAAAAAAATAATTGGGTTTATATAATGCCGGATTATATACTGCCGGTAAACTTGTGACACCTACAATACAAGTAAACTGTGCTATATTTTATTTTTAATATATTAGAACACCTCAAATAAAAGAAGCAAAATATTTTTTTTATTATTAACGTTCCAACTTTCAAGAGTCTATTGCTGCTAATACGCCATACTTAAGGCGATTCTTTGCATAATTCTAGGAACCCTTTCCTGAATATTTTTTTCGCGCTTATTTTTTTGTTGTCATCTCTTAAAAAACCGAGACAAAACTGAACTGTGTAATCTATGAAAGTGTACAATGGAAAAGCGCCGTTATTTTTTTAATATTAGTTAAAAAACATATGATGCAATTCTTAAAAAACAACTGTATTGTAAGCAGTTGAAATTAAGTAAGCAGGTTAAAATGTTGAATTTATATTAAATATTATATAGTATTCCGATCGACTCAAAATCAGTATCTGAGTCGTCTGTCCTGCTAACTGGTTGTCTGTACATATAAACCTTCTACACAAAGTGCAGGTCGCAATTGATATAATTTAATGAAATTTGATTTGTAAGTTTTTTTTTTTTTTGAATTTTAAGAATCTGTCCATAATTTCACATATCCCCCATAAGAACTTTTTTTTCCTAATATAGCCTTTGTGCCCATAAACCATATTATTATGTTGGAATTTGGACAAAATTTTGTCCAAATATATTTTCTTTCAACCTCAATTGTCTTGCGAAATTAAATTTGGAATCAGTCCATATTTGACCACGGCTCCCATGCAAATACAACTCACGAAAAATCGCTTGTAATGACATAACTGCCTTATAAGTATTGGTATGTATTGATAAAACAAAATAACTACTATGTCATGGCAACATTTTGTCCTGTTAGGCTTAAGCCTATAGTACACGGCATGTAAAAAGACACATGCGCATGTGGTTCTGACGTAATTTTGACGTCATCACACAACACGCAATGTTTATTGTGGCTTTGCATTGACGTCAAAATTACGTCAGAACCACATGCGCATGTGTCTTTTTACATGCCGTGTACTATAGGCTTTAGGAACGTAGATCATATATAAACCCCCTCCCTGAAATCACTCTAAGACGAAAAAATCTCAAAAAGATGTAGTAACCTAGATAATATTCAGCGTTTAGAATTCTTATATTGTTAGTCTTATCCTTATAACATAATTTAGTTTTAATAGGTCCATAATTGCATATGGCGCCTAACAAGGGAAGCCTCTTGAAAATTTGTCTGTAAATACTTTCTAATTTGTTCTTTTTTGTAAATTTTTTTTATAATTAAACGTTAATTTGATATCAGGTGTAATTTAATTTAAATTGGGTAATTTTGCGTCATCTCAAGTGTAGTTTTGAATTTTTCTGGTGGTAACACTGATACACTGTAACTTATTGAAATGATCGTATCTTTTTTAATTTACTACAAACAACAACCTCGCTGACATCATGACACACTGATCTACAAAAAAGTTCGCACAACATATAAAAATAAAAATTGTTTTCTCTTTTATGCCTCTTTACTTTGGTCTGTTTTATTTCTCTACTAAAACCCATAATTAGTTGGAATACGGAAGCAAATTTAAGGCAAAATAATGTGGGAGATAAAAGTGAAAAAGACTGCGGCGGTAATTATATTTTCAATTTTCTTTACCTGAAGATGCTGTTTTTTTTTTTTTTACTTTAAATGAATTTAGCATGTATGAACTATAAATTTCTTCTTATTTTTTCATTTTTAATTAAAACGGTGCTTTTAGATTTGAATTAAAAACAAAGAAAGAAGAGATAAATAAATGAAAACCCAAATCAAATATTAAAATCATCTTCAAGTTAAGTTGGTATTTTGTAATAGATAAATCTATTATATAACAAAAAAAAAAAAAAATTAATCAAATTATTTATTCATAAGGAAAATAATAATATTAAAATGTTTACAAAAACTTGTATAAAATCAATTTAAAAGTTTTTACAAATTTATGTTTTGTAAAATTTAGTTTGTTAAAAAAAATAAAATTTAATTTGAAGATCTTCGATATTTTTGAGTGACAAATAATGTGTGTATTAACTTTTATTTTATAGATAAATTTTTAATAAAATTTTGTTTTCTTTTAAACCCCAACAATTATAATAATTTTGATATAAAAGTCACTCGGATTATTTTTTTATTTTTAAGGTATTTTAATTGCTTGTCTTTTTGGGTCTTACAAGTGCATAAATTAATAAATTTAATAGCACAAAATTTGTCAACACTTTTTTATATTTGATTTTTAAATTCAATCTATTAGCCGATTTGATTATATTTCATTCCAATTGTTTTTTTTTTGACTCGCGGCATGGTTAATTGGATTAATGAAAATGTAAATTAATGTTGTTATGCAAATTAATAAAAAAAAAATGCTGAACTAGAAATTTTTTAAAGAAATTTTATTTTGTAAATTCATTTAAAATAATGGGATGGTATCTTGAAATTTTTTCTAATTTATTGAAGTAGATTTAAATTTTAATTTAATATGTGCAACAAATTTGGTATATAAAAATTGTTTGAATGAAAAAAAAAAAAAAATAAATTATCTGGGGTATTAAGATAAAAATTTTTTTAGGAAATGTTAATGGTTTGTAAATATTATGTCATATTGGAATTCAAGAGATATAGGGTGCGTTCGTAAATGCATCACTGCGCTGCATCAGAAAAGTAAACTTTTTTTAATGTTGATAAATAAGTTATTATAATTTTTTTTATAGTGTAACTATTAGGGAGATCGAACGGTTATTATTCGACCAGTTTTAACCGGTTATTTTAGCTTCGCCCAAGTCGGTTATTTCAAAATGCCCATTTTTCGAATAAACCGGTTATTTTGGTATATTAAGCCGGTTATTTTAGTAATGTGTAATTTATATACATTTTCCTTGCGCTTGTTGTAGATGTACCCGTAATTTAAGTATTTTCTAATTGAATATTAACCAAACTTAAACTTTTTATGAAAAATGTCAAAACAAAATGTAACAAATGTCAAAAAACATTATGAACACTGTAAATACAAATCGCTTATAAAAGCGTGTGTTCTTGTAGAAAAAAACCAAAAACTATTCAAAATACTACAAAAACGTGTGCAGTTAAAAAGTAAATAGTAATTTGTGCAAGAGTATTCTAAATATTAAATATATTTTTATATAAAGGTTATCTCTAGATATTTTTCGAACGCGATTAAAAAGACAAAGGTAGTTGCCTGAAGTGCCCTAAAATGATAAGTTACAAAGGTTCTTCCATGTCACGACTTATTAATCACCTTTTATTAGTATACATGCTTGACATTAATGTGATCCAAATGAAACTTAAATCCGTTCGAAGTAGTTCTAAGGAGACGAAAAATAATACTTTACTAAAATATGCTGCAAAAAATTAATCATGTTTAAATTGTAGTCGACGAATTGACAAATATTTTACACAAAAAGAATGTTCAGTTCACTATTCGTTTCTATAATGCTGAAACAAAATAATTTGAAATAGATAATCCTGGCTAAGAGGTTTTGTTTGCAACTTTTGAAAAATATGGTTGATTTATATAGACATGCTTAACCACCAACAAATTAAAACTGATTCAAAAGTAATTTGAGAGAATATTTCAAATAATAACTTTATAAAATTCCTATAATTTATTGGCTTTTGCACAACGTTTCTCTAGATCAAATATCATTCAACAGTTTCTAAATTACATTATACAAATATCTTCTTACAAATAAAGTTTAGTAAATCAATAAAAAATTGTGGAAAATTTAGCTAAAGTTTGATCAATTTACTGGTCCCACTCTTCGATTTTATCGTCAAATATTTGTTAGGTCTGATCTAAGTCATATCTATGTATTTTGTTGGTTCCTTGCCTTTGCAAATTGTTTTATTTTATTCAAATTAACGTTTTATTTTAAAAACTTATTTGATTTTTGTGTTTTTCAGTATTCGAATTAAAACCTGTTAACCGGTTATTTAAAAATTGCTTAACCGAAAACCGGGTTTTTTAAAATAGCAACTATTCGTAATATTCGAAAACCGGTTATTGAAAAAAGTCGAATAATCGATCTCCCTAGTAACTATTATTTTTGTAGAGTATTTGACAATTTTATGGTCCATATCTACTTCATTGATATATATATATATATAACATTTGAAATCACTGATGCAGCGCAGTGATGCATTTACGAACGTATCCATATTTGTTACATGTTTTCGGTAAGTTTGTTTGTTTCATAATTTGGTTATAGTCAAGTATGTATTAAATTTCAGAAATCTTTAATTTTCTTTGTAGGTCTTAATAAAAATTATCGGAAACAATTTGCGTTTGCACAAAGATATTAGTAAAAAGAAAAGATTTTATTTATCAAAAACCCCCGCAAAGACTTTTTAATTGAGTGTATGAATGTATAAGAGGCTGAAAGCTACGGTGGCCATATTTTGGAAACAACTAGAAATTAGAATTGGCCGAAAATTCCGAGAATCACAGCAGTTTAGTTTTGAGTTTTATTTAAGCTATTGTGTGATTTAGTTCGTTACAAAGCGGAATTGGATAAAATTTGTGAACTAAATAATTTATTGCCCTAAAGATTGTTAACGTGAAAATAACGTGATTTGCAATTTAAAGAACTCAAAGGTTTATAACAAAGGGAATAAGCTAATAAGCATTTTAGAAAATAAAAACGTATTGACTTTGTCCTGACTGCCGTTTTATAAACAAAATTATTGTTGAAAAATTTCGATACTGCCAAAAATGTCGGATTCAAAGTTTAAAAGCAGGGTTAAGAAGTTCATGAACTCGAAATCGCAAAATTTGCCCATAAAACATGCAATAAAAATCTAAAAAATATGTTAATAGAAAATAAAAAAATATGCACTTAAAATTTATTTATTTAACCATAATACATTCCAGTCAGTCTTAAAAAGTGCAAAAAATAAAATTTAAGATAACGATTTATTTATATAAATAAATAATTTTATTTTTTACGTTATCAAACATAAAACTCTTTTTATTTGGTTTTAAAACAGTTTTTAACATTGAAAATGTCCGTTCGACATTAACGAATGTTAGGTGCAAACCTAAAAGTGAACACAGTGTTCTATTTTGTCCTATTGGTTGTATATGCAATAATTGTATGAATGTGACATTCATAAAAGTATAGCAAATACAACTTACATGACACAATAGAAGACTTTGTAAATTCCTAAGTGTTCTTTTTGAAAACAGCATTAAGTTTGATTATTATTTTTTTTGCCGATTTGTCCTTCTACTTCTCTTTATTTAAATGGCGGCGTCTACAACGACTTTTAAATTGGTTGGTAAATTATTAAAACCGCCGCAGTTAGGCTATTGTCTCGACTAAAAACTCATAGTTTGAGTTTTTGAATACTTACAGAGCCTTCATATTATGCTAATTTATTGCTATTTTTTTTAGCAATATCGGACCTGTTCGGAAATGCATCACTGCGCTGCATCTGATGCGCAGCGCGTTCGGTTAAGCATCACTGCAAATGTCTGCTGTTCGAAAATACATAACAAATGCAGATGATGTACAAACAAATCTAAAACACGCATCACAAAAATTGCTGATGCATATTGTGTTCAATAATATGACCAATACGGGTGGCAAACAAGCTGATGCCAAGCAGATTTGCATGAGCATCGCAAACTAATCATATATGCGCATCAGATGCACCGCAGTGATGCGTTTCCGTCATCATCATAATTTTCGTTAACATTTTTAAACTTAAAATTTTTAAAATTTTTTGACATATTACTCATCTGCCACCAACTATTTAGAGTTGGTGGTGGTGGAACATTTAAGGTAGAATATTTCTAAATTATTTTTTACCTAATGATATCAAGGAATCTATATATATTATCATATTGATTTCTAATTTCTTCAGCCACATGATGCAAGGCATCAGCCAAGCTGTGAAATGTAAAATTTTTGGGTAAAATATCTTTAAAGAATGTCCAAACTGAACCATGTATGGCGTTACAGCAGTCAAGCAGATTACAATTTGTTTTTGCCGAAGTCTTCTCCTAAAATGTGAAATGGAATCAGTCAAATCTCAAGTCATTGAAGCATCATCCACTTTTTCTAACTTTTCAATATTGACCAATCTGATTCGCCAGAGCAGCTTGTTAAATTGTATTTTTATTTTGTTTAAATTTTGTTTTATTTAAATTTTAAGTTTTTTAATGAATTAATCATTTTAAACTTCTTTCAACTTAAAATCTAAATTTTAACGTCAAACAGCTTGGGAAATTATTTCCCAACTGTTATATTGTCAAATTGTGAAGAACCATTTTTAAAATAAAAATAATTCTGTAAAAAAAAGCAATTTTCTTTTTAAAAAATTCGAGTATTACAAGATTTTGTTTGTTGTGCTTAATTCCCTATTTTTATAATTGATAAAAAATACTGAAATTTATTGTTTGGGGATAAGCCCCCCAACAATTAATTAATTAATTTTTTAATTAACCCTGGATGGTTACTGTTCGTCGAATCGACGAAGCGCGTCTACACTTTATCATATAACTTTTTTATATGTATGTTTTTAAGATCGTTAGCTAATGACAAAAGCTTTAAAAAAATAATTCATTTTAAAATAGAACAAGTTGTTTAAATTCGTATCAAACTTTGGTTGACAACAAAAATTTTTATTTTAGATGCTTTATTCAATTTTTTTTTTATTAAAATGCTTTTTTAAAAAAAATTTTGTTGATTAATTACTTTAAAACCCGTGCCGGGAAAATTTTGTTAATTAGTTCGCCGATTCGACAAAGAGTAACCATAATGTACTAAAATGCAGAGCAACCTTCCAGGGTTAATATCACAAATTTGTTAATTTAAATCAACTTTTATTTTTTTCTGTGTACCAACGGCCATATGGTATTATCATCTTAAAATTTTAGTAATTCAGACGGCTTTTTTGCATCTTTATTTGTTCAAAATTGAAATAATAAGTTGTAGTTCTTTAAATTTTTCCATGTCTGTTATAATTAAGGCAATTGTTTTATACTTGACTACGAATTTATTAGTTAAGCAATATCCAAAGAATACTGCGTCATTAGTGTTGAAATATTATTATATTTCCAAATGTGTCATAAAATACAATTAATTATGACTTTGTGCGTAACATGTCATGTTATTCAGAGTAATTATCTCATAATTAAGTGAAAAAACACTATACAAATAAATTTAATTTAAACTAGAATAAGGCAAATAACAACAAATCATAATTTGTTAAAAATTTTATTCCAAACACTAAAGTATTCGCAGACTCATATTTTTGAGTTCTTTATGTTCTTGTATGTTCACAAGTGTTAGACAAAAGAACAGACCATAACATTTAAATTGTTTTTTTTCTGGCTTTGATTTAATTTGAAAATCATGACCCGGAAGATCTTTAACATGGTGGCAGAAACTAAAGCAATTTGAACTGAATAGATACAGAAAAAACATATAAATCAATTTTGTACATAAATGTTTCAAGGTACTTACGAGATGGAACAATAAAAAGAAAAAAAAAACTGTTTAAATACAAATGATTTGTGCTCAGTTTTTTCCCCCAATTTCAACAAGTTAAATTGTCAGTACCCTTAAATAAGACTGACTTACTGTCAGTCATAAAATGAAACGGTTTTGGCATTTACTTTTATTTTATTATTTTTGTTTAGCCAATAAGTACAAGTCGTAAATACTTTGCAATACTTGTTGGTAGGCATTGACAATGATCGTAAACATGTTTGAAAAAATAAAACATCTATTTAGTTTTTTTTTTAACCAGAGTCAGTTTTAGTTTTTCTATTTTGTCTATGAATTAACTCGTATCTGTAAGATACAAAGTTTTAGTTTACTTCTTAAGTCTAATAGTTTACGATTCTATGTGCTTTTATGGATATAACAATTGCTATTTTCCGTAAGTTAATAGTCCCAGTAGTAGTTGTTAGACGTTTCGGTTGTTAATTGTATTTTAATATAAATAAAAGTAAAAAAAAGCAATAAATTTAGTAGAGCTTTAAAACAAAAACTAGTTGAAGAAATGAAATGGTTTTAAAGTATAACATGCAATATTTCATACACGGTTTGAAGTCTTCCATAACAAATCGATAAAATTCCATTTTCATTAATTACATCAATTATAGAAAACAATCAAACAACAAATCGAAATATTTAATAAGCGAAAGAATTATAAATAAAAAATATTTGTTATGGTGATTTTGTTGTCTAGAAAGTAAGAAAATTATAAAATAAAAACATTTATCTGGACTTTGGGCTTTAAGTAAGTAATTGAATAAATTATTTCGGTCTAAGGTAAACATTTTTGGAATTTCAGTTTTTTGGTGGTTTTTGAGTTACACATATAGGCCGATATACTGTGTAAATGAAAGGTTATATCTGTGGTTTTCGTGGGTAACTGCGTATGTCCATTTTTTCGATTGTAAGATGTTAATGCCATATTGCTTAATTTTAAATGCTCTTTACATGGTTATTAAAGTTTTTTAAAAAATATGGACCAATTCCGATTTTTTTACGTAATGACTAATTTCAAAAAGTTCAATACCTATGTAGCCCATAGTTCGATCTAGGATGTTTTTTCCGCTCTCCTGAAAAATTTGATTTTAAGACATACGCGGTTACCCATAAAAACCGCATATGTACCCTTCCATTGCGCTGAAAAAGATGTGGATTTTTAAACTGAATTTCGAAAAGGGCTCATCTGCATATTTATTTAGAATATTTAATATGTGTAATTTAGTAAGCAATTGAAAAAAACTTGCATTTAAAACTTTTGCAGTGAAAGAAAAGTTGTGATTATGTGGTCAATTTGTTATAAAAAATAATTTTTGATTTTGCCATTATAAAAAAAATCTGAATAGTGAACATCGATTCAGGAGAAAAATTAAAAAAATAACACAATTTTTGTTTATCTTCATTTTGTGTGAATGCAGCTGCTCAGAGGATAATGATATCCAGATTACCGATTTTCAAAATTTTTTATGAAGATATTCTGCAATGGCCAACTGACATGTATTCACAAGCAGATATGAGAAAGAAGAAGAAGATATAGAAAGTAAGAGATTTTTAATTCATGTGTTTATCTTGATGGAATATTTTCGCTTTTGTTCTATGAATGTATGTGTTTTCTCATTTGTAATCTTAATAAACAGATAAAAATGTACCGAAATGTTCTTATTGTTCCTTTATATTAAAAAGCTTTCGTTGAAAATGTGGTTTACTTTTCTTAAAATTTTGGAGTTCTTAAATGATCTTGCAAAAACGTATATTATTATGCAAATATATATTTAGACGTTATAAATTATCTGAAAATTTGTGTGTCTCAATAAATTAAATACGCTGAAGAAACCATTTTGCTACTAAAACCACAAAAATTCAAAAATTACATTCAAATATTTCTTAAAATAATTTTTGGTTTTTACTATTATAATATAAACATACACGCAAAGAAAAAAGCACAATATTATGATAAGATTCATGATTGTAGTCAACATATTAAGATTATTATTGAATCATATTATGACCAAATATATTTGTAATATTAAATCATGTTCTTCGTAACTTCTGTTTTTTCGTACTTTTTGTCAAGAATTCTTTTTTATGATAGAAGGATCTCTGACAATTATTCACGAAATAAAACATCGGCCAAATGCTCGCTGCGGCTTCGGTGGCATGCCCCTATCCGATGGTCCACATTTTCAATGACATTGAGACATAATTGACGTTCAATGTCATTAATGTGCCGAATTATCTCATCCTTTAGCTCTTGAATGGTTCTTGGCTTATTTACGTTCACTATTTCTCACATCCCCCAAGAAAGAAGTCCAACGGTGTCAAATAACATGATCGTGGCGACCAATTTACATCACCACGACGTGATATAGCACGGCCGTTGAATTTCTCGCGCAACAGAGCCATTGTTTCGTCGGCTGTGTGGCAAGTGGCACCATCCTGCAGGAACCACATATCAATCAGTTCCATATCCTGGATCAGTGATGTTCGTGCCATATTCAATTGTTGGGCACGACGACGAGTCGATGCTGACGGCTCTTCTGTCACACTATCGCGAACAACAGCAATGGTTCCTGTATAATGAACTGGGCGAATATGCACAAAGACCCGGTTTGCTGAAATTTGCGAAAGTATCTGACTCGATCCGTATAGTTAACGGATACACCTTTTTCCAAAAAATTTCACCCAGTTTTTATTAAACCGTTTCTTTTAAGCAACAAACGAACGCTGTTCTCATAGTAGCTTACTTTAACTAAAAAGCATGATTGTGTAGAGGACATACAAAATTCGTTGATTTGTAAAAGTAAACTGTAAATGAAGTTCATTTTAATTTCGAGTTTAAAATATTTTTTTAACAATTGTAAATCTATTTTAGCCTTCACCTTAAAGCGTTTTCATTTTACTTAACATGACCTAGACTTATTTTTATTAAACCCTAATAAAATGTTTTCATTTATCTCATTTATTTTATTTGTAAATTAATAAATGAGTTGGTGGTACTTATGATTTTCTATATTTGATAAATGGTTCTTTTACGTTTTAATCCTCTTTTTGTATAACTTTATCAACTATTTGTATTGAAATATCTTTACAAGTTTTTGTGTCAATTCATTTCAATAAACAGTTGTAGTTTCAAGCCTTTGGGGAATTAAGTGGTTAAGACAAGAAAATTTAAACATTGACACTTGGTGAATTAAATGTCTTTGGTATTGTCACAAGGAAATAAATTAATAATATTTCAGAATTTATAACAAAACCGTAAAAAATTATAAAATAATTGATCAAAGACTGAGTTAGAAGATTAAATCTCTCGCAAAACAATTAAATCCGTTTAAAAACATTAAAGGTGCTTTTAGAGCTATTAAAGTCCAATTATTTGACTTTTGTTATTATTCGAATATAAAATGTTTCGTCGATTTTTTAATTTTAATATTGCTCGATTAATCGACTAGGAGTAGTAATTGATTCCAATAACTCGAATAATTCAAATAATTTTATCAAATGGCTATTGGATTTTAATACTTTTATTATATTAATAAGCAAAAAGAAAAAAAAAAAACAATTGGGTTGTTCACGAAAGGCGGATTATCAGTTTATGTAGTTATATTAACAACAACAAAACATATTTAAAAAACATTTAAATAAATGTTCTGTTTTGTTGTGAATATAACTTAATAACCATATAACCTAATAACCAGCCTTCCGTGAACAACCCAAGTAAAACAAGAATGTAGTTTAACAATAACCAATAAAATAACAATTTATTTGTACTACGTATGTTTATATCGATCGCACTTAATCAACAAGGGGTTATTTACTCAAAATTTTTGTTTTTTTACTTTTTCGAACTTAATCAACAAGAGGGTACTATTTCAAAATTTGTAATTTTTTTTTCGAATAAATCTATATATCGTGATATTTTTTCGACTTTTTGGTAATGAAACGGTTGGTTTTAAAATTGTTTTTCATATGCCTTCAATGTTAAATTCAAAATTGTTTTGCTTCTATTGAAAGGTTTAAATTTCGAGTTAACACCCTCTTCTTGTTTTAGTACGATATTCTTATATATAATTCTAGGAGTATTAAATAAAATACCTGGGATTCGGCAAAAATGCCAAATCGACAGGTCGCAGAGGATCTTTAAAATTTTCTGCAATCGCGGCTGAACATAGATCGTATATATTGCCGCGGGAGTCAGTAGACCCCAGTGAGCAGGCAACGGACTGATTATTGTTTGAGGCCATCGTTAGTATGCTTCTTTCGGGATATGCTTTCTGTCTTTTAGGAATATTGTCTTTGCGGAAGCTTCGCTTTCTTTTTGAAAATATAGTTTCGGGGATCAGGTGGTGGTTATGGTTTACCACCCAAAGTCGTGAGAAGGGAAATCCGGATTTTTATCCACTTGTGGGAAAATTCAGCCTGAGGAGGGATCTCTCCTAAGTGCCGTTGCTACTTAAAAGAAGCTGCTAGAATATTTCCGAAAGCAGTGGATTGTTTGTTACCCAGTTATAGAATTCCACAACGAAATGTGCGGTTTAACAGACTCACAGAAAAAAGTGTTTTATCAATTAAAAAAATGGTTTAAAAAGTATTTTAATTTAATTAATGTGATAATTGAATCAATTATTTTTTTTGTTGAAAGAAAATTAAAAATTTAATTTTGATTTAATTAAAATTTTAGTTGTTTTAAAATAATTTTTCAATTAAAATTTTAATTAAATAACAAAAAATCTTAATTGAATTTTTTCGTTTAAAATAAAATAATTTAAACATGAAATGGCAAAGTTTTTTGATCACTTTTTTAATTAAAATTAAAAATATCATTTATTGAAAATATTTTTTCAAAATGTTAAAATTTTTAGTAATCATTTTGGTAATAGGTGCAAAATCAACAACTTGTTTGCTTGGTATTATGAATTTGGAATAAATTTGGTGATTGGAGAAATTTAATAATTTTTTCTGTGCTATAAAACGATTTGAAAGCCAAGGGTTAGTGACCAGCGGTATCCATTAATTTTATTTCGGTTTATAATTGGTTATTCTGTCCTGCTTAACTTAACGACGGTATTTAACATAAGATTTTAACTTATAACTTTTAAATTATTTATTTTGTAATAGACTTTTAAGTCCCAGCAATTTAAATGAGAGGGACCAGCCAGTTAAGGAAACTTTTTAATTAATTTATAATTCTGGTAAATATAAGAACTCAATGTATGAAGTATATAAAAAGGGGTTGTATTCGATTTGCAGAGAATGGCTGATAACTTTTATGTGTATATTTTTGCAATCCGCTTTTAACTTATCTCTTTAACTCTACTCTTTAGGTTTGGTTAATTTGTTTTTTTTTATTGTATAACTATTCCGCGCCAAAAAATCGACTATTATTTTTAAGCTCATACATATTTAAAGACGCTAACGATATCTCAAATGTCTAGATCCAGTCGATTGAATACGAGAAAATAAAGAAATTGACAGTCGGGCAAATACAGATAACGCATAATCTGACAGTGCATGAATTATACATTTATATTGCTGTCAGATTTTTTCTACAATAAACGTCAAACTTAATACAAAAAATATGATATTTTAGTACGAAATTTGATACGTATGGAACTTGACATTTATTGTTAATTAATCAATTTGTCACACACGCACCCACATCTTAAAGGGCACTAAAATATGTAAGTGTAATGAAAATAAATGCAGAAGGCAACAAAATGTAATTTAGTTTTAAGGTCCAAAAATCTAAAAAGAAAAAAAATTTTTATATTAAAAAAGCAGAGCAGAACACAAAAAGTATGTTCAATAAATGCATGTAGAAATGAAGGTGAAGAAGTTCAATAAGAGAAGGATTGGGAACCAAATACGTGGGCGCGATAATTCAACCGCTTATTATGCGACTCTACAGAACAACCAAATGAGATGACATCAGAATTATAACTAAGATAAACGAAAATAGCAACAGAAAACGTATGACGACAGGGTATGACGAATTCACGGAGGAAATTAAAAAGATATAAAAAAAAAACAAAAAACGCATCTGGTTATGACAATACTTGCGCTAAACGAAGAAAATAATAAGGACCGACTATGTATAAACTAATCCATAAGCTTATGAAATCGGTACGGAAAGCGAACAAATGCCTAAATATTGGCATGTTGGACTAATCACCTCGATAGACAAAAAGGGAGATCGTCATAACTGCGACAAGTACAGGGGTAACACTATCCAATGCGTTGCGTACAACATCATTGCACCCATAATGATTAAAAAATTAAGAACATTTCTAAACAAAATAGTTGGGTCATACCCAGCTGGCTTGTGGAAAAATAATGGACAAATTCCGAGACCATGACATATCCCAACAAAATTTTTTCATTGATTTTAAACAGCCTTTGACTCCGCTGAAATGGTTAAAGTACTCGAAGCATTTAATATAGCCAAAAAATAGTACGGTTGGTCAATAACAGTCAAATATTGGAGTAAAACAGGGTGGCCCACTAGATGCTACATTAACTGTCTTTGTTCTGGAGAAAATTGTACGAGTTGCTGCAATAAATCGCTTTAATACAATAACCAATAAATAAATGAACTCCTGGCCTTCGCAGATGATACTGATTTAGTCAGCAGAAGAACCACATCGATTTTAAAAAACATCGGTGAAAACACGATACATCGATGTTTTAATTTTTTTATTGTTGAATCATTTAATCGGTTAATCGGTCGATTAATTAACCGAGATTTTGGTTTAATCGGTTAATAATCGGTTAACCGATTAATAATGTTTTTTTTTTATAAATTAGGTAATTTCAATAAATTAATATGCATAAATTATTTATTATTGGGAGTTTATTAGTAAAAAAAAAAAAACAAAAACATAAAAAACATAACAATTCTTAAACTAAAACAACCAAAAATCAAAAAAATAATTCATAAATATGTAATACATATTTTTTAACTAATGCATAAATATTATGTAATAATTAAAAAAAAAACAGAAAGATCTTTTTATTAGTTATTTCAATAGTTTAAGGATGGATATCTTATAAAATAATCTGTTAAAAATAATTTGCTTTAAATGTTTAGGATTAAAGCGAATCTTTTCTTTACTTTTGATAAAACTTGACGTGGGAAAATTCTTTCACTTATCGTTGATGTTGGAGACATCGAAACCAACCCATAATACAGAATATCTAATTTCTCGGTCCTTTTCCTGGATTTCTCTAAACATTTAAAATCTTCCATTATGCCATAAGAGTCCCGTTTTAATTTTTTAAAACTTTTAACACTTCTAATTTTTGCGGTTAATTCTGTTGAAATCAATCTTTCAAATGAGAAGAAACAAATAACTTAACACATACATATAAAAGGTATGTGAAAAAAAAGCTGTTGTTGTAATTTTAAATGATGATCACTAAACACCTTCTTTGTTTGTATGAAAAAATATTAGAAATATAGTTTGTAAAGAAAAAATATTTTCTTTACATACTCCTTTTGAATATGAGACAAAACAAATAATTAAAAAACACAAAAAATATGTTATAATGATACAAAAAATTAAAAATTTCGTTACATCCGTTAATCGACTGAAATTAACCGGCTTAATCGAAAAACGCCAATTTTAAATTAACCGATCAGTTCATCGGGTAGCAATTAATCGGTTAACCGATTGACGATTAACCGTATGAATACCCTAATATGTACTCAACAAAGAATTCAGTTAAGTAAACTTTTGAGGAATTTTCTTGAAAACATTACTTGAAATGAAAAGTATTTTCAAATAAATATTGAATAATTTCAGTAATGAAAAAACAATTTCAATTAAAAACTTCATGGCGTTTGGCGCGTGCACTTTTTTCACGATAGCAAAAAACTAAAAATGCAGTTCTTAATATTTTTCCATGCCCTACAAGATTTTAGCTTGGGAAAACTGATATTTGCAAAAAATTCAAAAAGTTATAACCCTATTACACAGTCTCCAAAATTGTTTAAACATTTTTAAGTTTATAAAAGGGGTTCCCCCTTATTACATATGTATATGTTGTTATGCTATGCTTTGAAATACACTTTGTTATATTTTAAATAAAGGGTTTAATTCAAAAAAATTAAATTAAAATTGGTAAAAAATATAATGAAAAAAATTTAAATAAATGAAAATATTAAATGGACGATGTCAATGTTTTTTAGTTTTATCACCAAAACATCGATGTATCGTTTGCATCCCTATATATACCCTAGGAAACTACAAATTTGAGTGCGAAACCATCTTTAAATACTTGGGCTCCACTGTCACGAATACCGCTCCTAGTGACCATGAAATAAACGGCAGAATTAAGGCATGAATAAAACCCTTTTTTGACCCTCTTAAGCCATTAGAATCATCAATAAGTTTGACCAAAGTGACCTTAATATTTTAAAATTTTTTGCAACTATACTGAATAAGTGGTTTGTGACTAGGGTATTCATTCGGTTAACCGATTAATTACTACCCGATTAACTAATCGGGTAATTTTAAATTGGCTATTTTCGATTAACGATTAAACCGGTTAATATCAGCCGACTAACCGATATAACAAAACTTAAAATTGTTTATAGTACGAGTATTATAACATATTTTTTGTGTTTTTAATTAATTGTGTTTAGAAAATATTTTTCATACAAAAAAAGGCGTTCAGTGATCTTTATTTTAAATAAGTGTTTGATGTCAACAGCCTTTTGTTTCACGTACTTTTTATATGTACAGTACTTTTCGCTTAAAATCACATCCGTTAGTTGCAGCCAAGTAGTGGCCTATATCGCCAATGTGACTATAAGCCTATAATTACACAGTACAACATTTTTCAGGTGATTGATTCGGGACTCAATTCTGATAATTGTTTATGAAAGTAGACCAAAAAAAAAAGAACTTCTGCATCATTAGTTTGGTCAAGGTACATCAAATAATAATTTAAAAATTAATTTGAAGTAAGTAAGTATCGTATAGGGTAATTTGTCACGTTTAAGGCTCTTTTCTTTGTCATAACTCGAGAACCACTAGTCCGAATAAGCTGAACAAAGTTAAATTAAGAATTACAATTCCTTTAATCTGTTCATATAACATTTCGCTACATAAGCAATGGTTTCGCAGTTATAAATAAATGTATGAAGAAAAAAAAATATTTTTTGCCCAAAAAATTTAAATTTTTTATTTTTAATTCATAAAAAATCCTTTGGAAAAAACATTGATGACTTTTTTATTGATTCTTTATTTTGCATGAAAATAAACATTCTATTGTGACACAGAAAATATGCAATTTTTATATGTTATCTATGCATGGATAAATAATTTAACGAAAATTAAGTTTGATGAACTAAAGCCTAATAAAAATAGCAATTAAAACCAACAGTCCAATGAAAAATCCCAATTGTAATAAATTTTTTTTTTGTTTGATAAATTTGATTTGGGCTAAGGCATGTGGGTGTAACAAATGTCAAATGAACTAAAAATTGCTTTTACACAGAAGGAAATAGCTCGTTCTAAATTTAAGTTTTTTCTTCCCACTTTAGTACGAGTAGTTCCTAAAAATTGAAGTACGAACAACACTAAACGAATTCGAATATAATAAATTTAGGTGAATATAGAAAACAAAGAAATCATATTAATTACACCGACAGCAGGCTTATGGTTGTGCAACAGAGTTGCATACTGTATAAAAAGATTACTAAAATAATAAAAAAATTATTTATCCCTGATAACAAGATGAAAGCTAATTTTTTTCGAATAGAGAGTTGATGAGTAAAATTAAGCGGTTCTTTTAAATGGCTTGTGTCTTGGAAAACTAAAATCAACATGTTGCTAATGTGACTAAAACGCTAATAATTGGCTTATCTTAAGCCTTTGCAAGCCGCTGATAAATGGAATATAACGTAAATACTTTATAATAAATTTATTTATAGTGGCAGAAAATAAAGATAAAATGGACTATATCGCTAATGTGGCAAAAACGGTAGTGACTATAAACGAAATGTGTTTAGCTATTTGTTTCTTATCATATCTTCTCATATTTTATTTTAACATAATTAAACGAAACAATTCGAAGTGTTAAAAATTTAAAAATTAAACAGGATCTAATGGCATATTGGAAGACTTTATATGTATATGAGAAATCCAGGAAAAGGACAAAGAAATAAGATATTCTGTATTATGGGTTGTTTTCGACTTCCCTAACATCTACGATAAATGAAAGAATTTTTTCCAAGTCAAGTTTTATCAAAACTAAAGAAAATAATCGCTTAAATCCTAAACATTTAAACCAAAGTATTTGTCTAAAAGATTATTTTATAAGATCTCCTTAAACTATTGAAATAGTTCATAAATGATTTCGCAGTTAATTTTTTAATTAATACATAATATATTTATGATTTTTTTTTTGTTTACTCCAAGGCGAATTCATACAGGTGAAAATTTCGAATCATCTGCTTATTGTTTATTTATTTGTGTATATACTGAATGTGAAGCTTTGTTTACATTTTGTGAAAAAAATTAGTTAAAATTAAAAATTTAATAAAAATATAAATACTTGAAAAAAAAACTTATTTAAATTTTATATATTATATAAATATAAAATATAAAATCAAGGAATAAAAAGTGCTTAATGAATAAGGAGCTACAATAAATTTGCAATACAGGAAAAGATTTACCTTCTAAAGCAATTGTGTATATTTTATAAGCCAAAAAAAATTACTTGTTTATGTTTTCAACAAATAATTTTGACATTCACTCACTTTTTACAACATTTTTATTACATATTTTTTGAAAAAAAGGGATAGCTGGCATAACTCTATCTCATGATGCGGTCACCTGTATGAATTCGCCTTGGTTAACTCGACTTAGTTCAAGAATTGTTATGTTTGTCATTTTATTGTTTTAATAAACTCCATATAATAAATAAATTAGGCTTTTTTATTTTTGAAATTATTTATTTTATAAAAAAACTTTATTAATCGGTTAACCGATTATTGCAAAATTAGCCGATTATTAACCGTTTATACCAAAACCACTGTTAATTAATCGGGCGATTAAATGAATACCCTACATGTGACCATATTCGGCTATATTTTCCTCCGGGTCAACGCTTTATTAACTGTTAGAATCATTGGCCATTTCTTACTTCAAAATAAAACCGCGAAGACAATATCCAAAAGCAAAAATAACAGAAATTAATTTATCCGTCCTAATTGGATGTAAACAAGAGTGATAAGGCCAACGAAAAGCGGTTTAAAGCCATAAATAAAAAAGGAAATAAAAAAAGGATTACTTACCGTACCAAATGCCGTTGGCACGTTAAACAATCTTTATTGCTAACGCCTTATTTATTGACTTATGTGAATGAAAAAAGGTTAAAAGCTTAACACTCTAGATTGTTCAGACATACTGAAGTCGTTCACATAGTAAATATAACTCAATTGATGGGTTTTAAAGTGTAAGGCCAAATCATGCCAAGCTTACAAATATTCTAACTAGTTTAAAAATGAAATCGCCTCTTCCAATACCTTAAAAAAACTTTGCAGGTATTTTCATGTTACTCTTATTTTAACAAACTGTACATTAAATTTAATGCATTTAACTTTGTTTCATTTGAACAATTAATATACTTTAATTTATGACTATTGACTGGATGTGATTGACAGCTAATGGCACGAGTTTTTCATTTTATTTTGAATTATAACAAATCGTTACAAAATAAACCCCAACTGCATTTTTGTTGACCATTCTGTATTTTTTTTTTCGATTACTTTTGTTTGTTTGTAACTAAAGTAATTAATGAAATACACTTCTCAAATGGAACTACAGTCTATGAGCAATTAAAAACAAAAAACTTTTGTTTCTCTATAACTCCCGCTCATAGATTGGATCTGTAGCTGCAGCGGCATTCAGAGCCAAACAACAAGTTACAAAGTCACGACCGTGATCTTTGTTAAACTGTACTGAGAAAACCTTAACATTAGCTGTACATAAAGATTTTTGCTACAGTTTTGGTTGTAAAAAAACCTCGCACATAAATATTTATTGGCAAAGCCAAACGAAGTCAATAATGAGAAACAAGTCTATAAAATAATTAAATTAAAAAACACATCAATCTTAAATTGTGATTAAATGGAAAAGTCGTATTTACAACATGTGATTCAAAATAGAATTGAACAAGTGCAATTGTTGTTATTGGCAATTGAAACTTGTTACTTGATTTCAAACCTATTCATGGAATCTTCCTTTTATATTTGAAATTTATGTGTATATATAGTTTATGTTTAGCCACATATATGTATATGTCATATAAGGGTATGCCTGATATACTAAACAACATCTAAAAAGACCCCTAGAAATGTTCTTTCATTGAAAAAATATGTTTTGAAAGAGTTCAGGTTAATCATATAACACATAATGTGATATTACATGTACAGAAAAGAAAATTGGATCCATCCGTACTTAAATCAAGCCAAAGCGGTGTCAATACTGCGGATTTCCTTAAATCAAGTACAGCATGCATGATTCATGTATGAACTATTTAATTGCGCCTCACTTCAATTAATCCGAACACCGGGTTGACTTAAGTAAAGGTTAATCTTAAACTGTGCTTGATTCTAGAATTTCGTAGTTGGTTTAGCACAGAAATAATTACTAAATTTCTCCAATCACCAAATTTATTCCAAATTCATAATATCAAGCAAACAAGTTGTTGACTTTGCAGCTATTACCAAAATGATTATATTGATTACTAATAATTTTAAAATTTTGAAAAAATATTTTCAATAAATGATATTTTTAATTTTAATTAAAAAAGTGTGTTACAATGTGTTAATTTATTTAAATAAATATTGACAATTCCCAACAACAATTCTACAAGTTTAAATTATTTCATTTTAAACGAAAAAAGTCAATTAAGATTTTTTGTTATTTAATTAAAATTTTAATTGAAAATTTATTTCAAAACAACTAAAATGTTAATTAAATCAAAATTAAATTTTTAATTTTCTTTCAACTAAAAAAATAATTGATTCGATTATCACATTAATTAAATTTAAATACTTTTTAAACCATTTTTTTAATTGAATAAACACTTTTTTCTGTGAACATTCGCCTCACCAAAGATTTTTATGTACATCATTTTCCAATACCCACCCGTGTGTTAGTGCATGTTTAAAAGCGATAGGAACAAGTCGTCATCATAGAAATTTCGTCATAGAAATTTTTTCCAATTTTTTAAAGAAAACAATTTGTTAAGTAAGTAAAAATTTTCTTTTAACTGAAGCAAATTAAAGAAAGCTTTAAAATAAATAAGACCGAAATGGTCACACGGGTGGGTATTGGTAATGCATTAAACACATTCGAGACAGCAGGCAACCCGAACACGCGACTACAAAAGCTGCTGGCTGCAATTGTAGTCGCGTAATTAGCTACTGAATTATTTTGAGGACGACAACTACAATTGAAACAATATAAACATCTGTGTTTTTTATAATGTATTTACATTTCAGTGGTGCCACTATCATTTTTAATTTTAATAAATTGAACAACTGCATAATTGCAGACTCGTACACAAACTCATAACGAATATGAAACTCATAACGAATATCATCTTAACGGCAGGTTGAATAAAAATCCTAATATGCAGTAGAATCGCGAAAAAGTTAACCGAAATGTTCTAACATTTCTAAGCGATTTAAATTGTAAATAAATAAATTTTTTTTGTTAATTTTTTCCTGAAGATGCTAACCAAAGGTAAGCGAAATATTGAGAAAATTTAATTAAATAAATAAATTGTTAAATTTGGTTTATATAAAAAAGGCCTAGAGTTAATTAAAAGACATTCAAATAAAAAAGGTCAAATAAAATAAAAGTAATATGTAAATATTTGAAAAGTGTTCTTGAAGGCCGAAAACCCGCAATACAAAAAAACTATTAATCAAAGCCCTAATATACATGTGCATATTATTGTGTGAGTATTTGAAATTGGCTCTTAATGGTTTAATAATCGGTATGCTTTAAACACCATGTAAACGCACGTTAAATCAATTTTCAATTAAATCCTTATTGGCAAGATTCAGTTTATACCTTAAGAGATATGGATAAACTTTTGAAACTTTTACGACCTAGGAGCGTTGGCGTGACAAGCATCTTACCATATAACTTCTTTTAAGGATAATTAAAAGTAATAATAATATAAATTTGGTGGTGAGCCAAGCTAATATTCTTGTTTCAATCCGAATCTTTGCTGTTTAACAAAAAAATTATTTTTTTTAAGCACTAATTATTAGAGCGACTCAATAAAAAAGTGATTTTGATACCTCTCTGAAAATAAAGGTTAATATGTTTTATGATGATTCCCAAAATATTTTAGTTCTAGCGTTGACCTTCCGTGAGCTGGACCGTTTTTAAAAAGGTCTTTTTTCAGTTTTTCGAATTTTTTTGTACTTTGCTCCAAGACGACATAAATAAAATTTGGTATCATCGAAAAGAGTTTTTGAAGCAGCATCCAATGGTATATAAAACTTGAACAGTTGCGACCACTATGCAGAATTAAAGACCAAAGCTGAAAAAGAAATAAGTTTTAAACATAAAACAATTTAATTAACATGTCTTTGTCTATAAGGAAAATATAAAATGCTTTATATTTGTATTTGAAAATGGATGGATACTTACAAAAGAGTAAATGTAAGCTAATGTTATATTCACTAACAATGAAAATAATTTAAATTTAAAAATTATTCTTTTAAGATTATAACACAATTGAGGAAGATGCTGGTAATTCAGGTAGCTAATCGAATGTCATGAAGTTAAGTAAATTTTCTGACTTTTCTGCAAAATATTTCAGATTTAAAACGTGAGGATTTTATGGCTGCAATTTTTGGTCTCTCTTCATTCTTATGCAAATGTGGAAACAATTTTTTAATATAACAAAATTTCGATAGTCCCTGTAAAATTGATCTATGCAAGTAGTTATTTTTTTTATTTAATGAAAATGCCAAACTCAAATATGTATCTTTAGAATATAAAAGTTTACAAACTTTTTTTATTAACTTTGTAAAACTTTTATTATGATTGATTTTAATGTTATTTTAAAGGTTATAAACGATAGTTAATGCTGAATTGTTCGGTTGTGTTATATTATGTTAATAGGAATAGGTTTTATTAAATTTCAATTAGGCATTTTTAATTAGCCGATTTTTTTAATTTACAATATGTCTAATTTGTGTTTTGGTCTTGCGCAGTGATGCGTTAAACACATTGAAGACAGCAGGCAACCGGCTACAATTTTTAAAAAAATATTCGTTGGAAGACGATTATGTTGAACCAACACAGCTATTCGGCTACATTAGTACTTTAACCGGTGTACAGTCGGTCAAGGCCGACCATATGATTCTTTATACTACAGCATTTAGAGAATCATTGGGCCGCCAGAGCAAAATTTTGTTATACGGCTAAAAATCATGTAAAAGTTCTTTATGCCGAATGTTATCTAGATATTTACATCTACATATATGAGATGTGTTCGTCTTAAAATAATTTTAGAGGTGCGATATAAATGCTGGACCTACGAGCACATAATTTTGATATGAACAAGTAGCCATTATAAAACTTATCGTAGCAATAACAAATGTTTTTTTGGAAATTGAGGCATTAAAAGCTTTTTTCAGGAGCAGTGTTTGTGTGGGAGCTATGGGTATTTATGGACCGATTTCAAAAAATAAAATATGTGATTTGGCTTGCAATTAGAAAGGTTTAGACCAAAATTGGTCAAAATATCAAAATAATGAATAATGGACACAAATCATTCTGGAAGGAAGCTTGTATTGCAGATATGTGAAATTATGGACCGATTCGCAACATTTTTCATAGGCCAAGTCCAATTGGAACCTATGTATTAAATTATCTCCAAAATTGCGACCTGCTCTTTGCGGACGGACATTGGTAGATCCATTCAAAGGTGATTCTTAGTCGCTCGTCACACTAAAACGTAGGTTTAGGACCAATATTTAAAGGTGTTACACAAATCAGTACAAACGCAGAATACGCGAATAGAAAAGAATAGACTTAAGGTAAATATCGTGAAATTTATATTAGACGACTGTTATATTTTAAAATTAGCTGTCAGGCATATTTATACTGTGAACAATAATAAAAAACTAAAATTTGTTTTTGCTTTTAGTATATGTAAATACACGACAGAAATGTTCTTGTCGACGCTGTGGGCCAGACAGTAAAATTTACCCAGTTTCGAAAAGTAGACAAAACTGTTTACGAATGAATTTTCTTACTGTAAACATTTCAGTAATAGTGGAATACGATCCGAGCCATAGAGCCTTTAAAGTAACCACATTAATTTTAGAATAAATGTCCTGGTGTAGAAAAATGTTTTTACATTCAAATTGTTCTATCCTCAGTACGAAGAATATCCTCAACTTAAATCTAATTCAGCCATAAGTTCTATATAACTCTTGTTGTTAAAATATCCATGTTTTTTATTCTTTTTTACAGTTTGATCCTTTAAAGTACACTGAAAAATTACTTTTCTATGTTCGCATGCAGATAAATTTCTTTTGAAAAAATATCCATTATTTAAAAATTTTATGAAAATCGATTCATATATAACAATAGTTCCAATATAAGGAGATTCTTTACCAAAAAATTGCTTATATGTCTCAATACGGTTTCAGACAAAAACCGCAATCATGTCGCGGTTGGCCAAAACCATTTTCGCTACAAACATTCATGTATTTAAAGTAAGAGAATCTCATATATTACGAGTATCATGTTATGGTTGTCGAGCTACTTCAGAGCTATTTGTTGTTAACATATAAAGAGTTATAACTATCACAAAATAGCCATAGTCAAACATTATATGGTTTTAGTGGCAAATATAGAGGATTGATATAATCTAAAAATGGTTCCTTTTACAATATTTTTTGAGTTGATTTAAAAGTTTTGACAATATAAGTAAATTAAGTTTTAATAAATGTTTATATTTATTCAAGCTCTAGGTCCTTTTAATATTTATTTTTTATTCTCAAACATTTATTAAATTAAATAAGGTCAAATAAAAAACTGAATATAAATTAAGTTTTCTTATTAATATTTCAGTTCGGAAAAAAACTGCTGAAAATAGCACTTTTGAGAAGTACAATACAAAATTTTGCAAAGATCAAATGTGGTTTTCTTAAAATTCGTACACCCGAAACTTATAAAACAAATGTTGACACATCTTTTATAAATGTTTGGGGCAAATTACAGATAGAAAATTTAAAAAGAAAGTGCGATCGATATCACATGCCATAATTTTACATCTGGTATCAGGAGAGAGTTAAGGCAAACAATTTTTAAGTATCTGGAAACTTTAAAATAAGGATAAGTTGTTTTTAGGGTAAAAAGCCCATATTTAAAATAACATATTATAACGGGTTAATGTTGTGTATTATTCTGTTGAATTAATTATTGTTATAATTACAACAATCCGCAAAGACAAATGTAGCAATCTCACTTGATTAAAAGATTTTTTTAATCTTTGTTATTAAATTTTAAGACTTTACGAGGGTCATAAAACACCTGTAATTGCCGCAATTACAATAATTGTCAATCGACATTTTTTTTTGCTTTTAATTTATATAAAAATTATTTAATAAAAATTTTAAAACTTGTGGTGTTTTCTTTAACTGCCAATTTAATTGCAGTCATAAAAAAATTAAATTGAAAAAAGTTATTGCAATTATTTTTTTTTTTTTGTAATAAAAAATTATAAAAAAAAATTAAAAGAATAAAATTAAATAGAAATCATAGAACTTTATTTATGGAAAATAAAAATCTAAACAAAAAAACCTGATTTCATCTCAACTTAGAAGGCAACCAGCCAAGTATTTAAGCGACCAACCGCCAACTATTTGCCAGCATCTTCATCTGGTACGTATGAATGGATGGATAATTGACCATTAAGATCAAGGCATAATCACAATTATTTATTTGGCATTTAATGTTTTCAATGATCTTGTAATTTCAACAGATTTTTTTTTAGAAATATTCTTTATGTCTCTGTCATGGTCTCGGTCTTTCAGACATCATGGTCTCATACTGTTTATGTTATTTTTTTTTTTTTTTTTTGTTTTACAAAAATATCAGAGGATGTTTTTTCGGTTAATTTATTTTTGTGTGGTAAAATAAATGTCAAGTCTTTTAAACATTTATCAATTATATTTTTTATTGAATTATTTATATCGATGATTTATATTTATAGAATTAATTTTGATGTTCAGCAGTTATTTTTAACAGAAAAGGTTAATTTATAGCCATCAATCGGATAACAATGATTAAGTTATAATATTTTATGGAAATATTAAAAAAGGCAATATAAAATGAATATGAATGAATTTTTAGAAATTGATATTTATAATTATGAAAAAAAAAAATTAAACATAAGTATATAATAATAAAATAGGTCAAATTATAGTCAATTTTGTAAAAATGTTTACTCTAGAGCAGAGAAATAGCCAACCAACAACGATTGCTTTCACAAACACAGCACAATTGCAATCAAATCTTGCAAAATAAGAGTAAAAAGACTAGAGTATATAGTAGGTTATTCTTCCGGTTAACCGTTAATCGGCAGACCTTGTACAAGGCCTGCTCACTCCATTCCATACTCATATATTTTTCACACACGTTGTCTTTCGCCAGAGCTTCAGAAAAGCATTCCAATTAATGGCTCTTTGAAGTCTTTCCAGAGAATGGTGATTCTATAGCGGGATCTGAATTCTTTTGCTTTGGCAAAAATCAAAAAATCGTACTCCTTCTCTTCTCCCTTCTCATAGGAGGGAATGTATATCTTATCTTTCATAGGGAAAAGTCAATGCATTCCATGAGGCATTCTTAAAGGCTAGATTACACTATCTCACAAGCCTTACGTATTCCATAATACTTTGTGAGATGGAAATCTAATGAGTTTTGTTGTGACTGTCAAAAAAACGAATGTAACATTACAGTTTGTAGTCACACTGTCACACATGAACATGCTTTTGTTAAAATGCAACTCTGATCCAATGAAAAGTATTAGCGTTTAGAAATTTTTCAAAAAACGATTAAGTCGTATGGGATGTCAAACTTTTTTGTAATACTTGTGACACATTGCATTCACACTATCACACTTTGTCATATTACTTGAGTTTTTGACATGTATTAATACAAAGTATAATAGTGTTATCTAGCCTTTAGCAGTTAGATTAGGGGGCAAATTATGGCAGTCGTAATCGAATACTTTTTTGATTTAAAAGCAATTTTATTTCTAATTCTTTCAGTTAATATGGAACGAATCGAAATTATTTTTTTAGTGTTGTAAACCATTAAGTTGAGTTTTCACAACAATGAAAAAATAATTTCGATTCGACTGAAAGAATTCGAAATAAAATTGTTTTCGAATCGCAAAAGTATTCGATCACGACTGCCATAATTTGACCCCAGGATGGTAATTGAATAAAAAAACTAAGCATAAGGCCTGAAGTAAAAAGGTCTTCTGAGTTTTCCCGCTGGGTTGTTTCTTCTCATATCAATTTTTTTAACAGAAATAACCGAAGCCATTAAAAGAGTTGAAAATTTAAAGAAATTAAAACAGGACTTAATGACATAATGGAAGATTTGATATGTTTAGAGAAGTCCAGGAAAAGGACTGAGAAATTCGATATTCTGTATTATGGGTTGCTTTCGATTTCTTCCACATCTACGACAACTGAAAGAATTTTTTCCAAGTCAAGTTTTATCAAAACTAAAGAAAATAATCGCTTAATTCCTAAGTTTTTAAGCCAAATTTTTTGTACAAAATAATATTTTATAAGATCTCCTTAAACTATTGAAATAACTAATAAAATTACCTCGAAGCTTATTTTTTAATTAATACATACAATGTTTTAATTAAAAAATATGTATTACATATTTATGAATTATTTTTTTGTTTGCTCGTTTTAGTTCAAGAATTGTTGTTATTGTTTTTTTTTTACTAATAAAATCCAAATAATAAATTATTTATGCATTTTTATTTACTGAAATTATTTAATTTATAAAAAAAAACTTTATTAATCGGTTAACCGACCAATAACAAACTTAACCAATTATTAACCGATTAAACCAAAACATCGGTTAATTAATCGAGTGATTAACCGATTAAAGCAAAAGTCTGATTGAATGAATACCCTAGTATATAGCTTAGAAAATTCGAGTGAAAATGATATTGAAAAAATTTGAAAACTGGTTATGTTTAATTTATAAAAATATTCTTTTTTATATATCTCATAATTCTAGGACCACTTACCTTTTACAGGACTATTCTTTAAATTAGAAAAGCTAAATAGTTTTAAAAAAATTTAAATTTCGATCAAAATCGCTTAGATTGTTTCGGAGGGTCAGAAACTGGTCCCTACCTACCCTCATGGTTTTATGAAAAGGGATCTATCTTTGTTTTAAATTTCATTTAAATCTCTGTTTTTTAGTTTCGGAAAGGCAAAAATCCCCCCCCCCCCTCTCCCCCTGGATCCACTCGTGGTCCTAGCTTTTAAAAAATATATAAATCCTTAAGCGAACTTTATAAAATTGCCTTTCAAGTCAAACAGGGTTGGAACACAACGGTTGAGTGGTTTCCGAGTCTATAACGGACATACAAAAGGCCCTTTCTTACATTTTTATACATTTTACAGGAGAAGCAAAAAACTATTTAAAATTGCCTTAAACTGTTTATAACTTATTTTTGAAAATGCTGCATATAATGGAAACTGTTAGTTTTTAGCGTTTATCATATAATTTTTTGTAGATTGGGGCGTTTGTTTTTTGGTTATTCAATCGCTAATTGTTTTGGACATTTGTGTTGTTGCAATACATCGGAATCAATGAAAAACATGATACAACGCGTGATCCATTTCGAGGTTCCCTACTTTTTTTTACGAAAAAAAAAACACAGAAAATTCAAATTTAATGGGGAATGTTTATTATCATTGGAAAGAACATTCTTTGGCATTTATTTTTTGAAGATTATATCTATCAAATGTTGGCCGTTGCTACGTCGCACATGGTCCATACGTTGAGTCCAATTTTCAATGACTCGTTCGAGCATTTCGACTGGTAACTGGCGAATGACACGCGTGATGTTTTCCTCCAAGGCCTGAATCGAAGCGGGGTTGTCCGCATAAACTTTAGACTTTACGTATTCCCACAGAAAAAAGTCTAACGGTGTGATATCACACGATCTTGGTGGCCAATCGACCGGCCCAAAACGTGAAATTATGTGCTCACCGAAGTGTTCTCTCAATAAATCCATTGGTTGATGCGATGTGTGGGAAGTGGCACCGTCTTGCTGAATCCAAATGTCGCCGAGATCACGGGCTTCAATTTCAGGCGTCAAATAGTCGGTTATCATGGCACGATAACGGTCCGAGTTGCTGCGAACGGCGCCGAATCGACTCTCCACGGTCTTCGTGTACGCTCTTAGCTACCGCCGCTATATTTTCTTCACAGCCGCCTGGATGTGGTCTATTCGGTCGAATATTATCCAATAGTGACTACTGGGTCTCAAAATGGCTGATGGTGTTGCGAATAGTACACCCAGTAGGCCGATTATGTAGTTAGGTCCTTTTGCGTTTTAGGTAACGTTATACATAATATTATTTAGTATATACACAATTTTGATTTTTACTTCCTTTAAGAAATTTCAGTATTTATTGTCCCAGTATCAAAGTGCTTTTTGTTTTCAAACGGATACTTACAACTAGGCCGAACAACGAATTTCGCCCCACACGACGAATTTGTCGTTAAAAATTTACTGTGTAAATTTAGTATGAAGCACAATAATGACGAATATAAAACAGTTTTTAAAATTGAGAAAATTATTTACTGCTTGTCAATGATGCCAATTAAGTGCGTTTTATATATGCCAAAAATCTTTCTTCGTCTTAGCGAGTTTAATAAAAAAAACGACCTAGTCTGGCGCGTTTTTAGTAAAGTAAATAAAATTTCTTAAATTCAACATATTTATTCTTACATTTTTTGGATACAAAAATATAATAGATAAAAAAATACTTTTAAATTGACTGGGCCTTACATCCAATAGAACTTTTTATTAAGCTGTCTTCATTTGCTATAAAATTTAATAGCTTTCCATTTTCAATTGCAGAAGTTGAGAGATCTTTCAATATGATGAATTATTTCATTACGAAAAAAAGAAATAAAATATCACTAAACATATTTAGGTCTTAAATACACATTAAATATGGCCTAAGTTCAAAATACTCTTGCTGTGAAAATGATGATATTCCATTAAATGCGAGTCTGAAAATAAATTTAAATGCCATCTATAATAAATCGAGGTATTACATACAATCGGTTTTGTAGCCAGATGGTCTCAATTAAAGTTTTGCTTTTATCGACGACAATTAATCTTGACTCTACTTTTCTACCTTTTTTTAGTACAGTTTTCTGCGTACTGGTAAACTCACATCAAGTTTGACTTGTCAAGCTTTAAGTTTCTTTGAGGGAGGGGAAAAGAGAGTGGAAAAGGATACAAACTTGACCGTACTTGTCAAATTTCTACTTTCCTTTGATTTTTGTATGCATAATATGCTAGATGAGTTTAAGGTAAGAAGAAGAAAAGTGACAACACAAACTGATTGGGTATGACCGTGTATGCAGGCTCAAAAGAGAATTAAAGAAAATCTGTTCAACTAAACCTGACTTGTCTGAATCAGAATTTTTCAATGTCTTTAACGGTTAAGTGTTATAAAGCCGTAGCCAATAAAGTCATATGACTTTATTGCTCAATGAATTTATTGCGAATACCCAAGTGCAATAACACCATAATAGTATAGCATCCGAAGTGAAAATAACGGCATAACAGTTTAAACGTTATAGTCTCATATTGCCAAAAGTATGAGTTGCTATTATCAGGTGTTGAAAAAATTAGGCATAAGAGTCTTTGCAGATAAACTTTATTATGCGAAGCCGGTGTTTGTGCTACCATAGAGAAGAAAGTCTTTGCGCCAGGCCGAGGGCGGCCATCTAGGGATGCTTTAGTTAGCGAAACCGGTGTTTGTTATAACATGAGGATGAATCCTTAGTATTAAATAAAAGCAGACTCAGCTGTTGATTTATTTTTTGACTTACATTACCACTTAAAATCTTATAAATGTTTAAGACATCAAAATTTTTATTTATATACCAAAATAATAATTTAAAATTTTGATATCGTTTTAAGCTTTTTTACATTTTCTTAATAGTAAGTATCTGATCAATGAATGATCAATGAAAAAAAATTGATTTTTTCTAATACAGTATTATCGTTTAAGCCGGCCACACGCGAATGATTTGTGCGTGTGATATGTTCGCTTTCTATTTCTCCACACACGACGAACAAATTACAATAACCTTGAACGTTAAAAAAAATGAATTGTTAAGCGTATTATACAATTGCACTTTAGATAATTTCTTTGTGCACACACCAAAAAAAAGAAATTAAAAAAGAGGCAAAAGAACGAATGACTAGCTTTTAAGAGGAAATAGGCATTCACATGTAATTTTATTAAAAAAATATCGAAATAACATCTCCACAATAGTTACAATTTGACGTATCGTTGTACACTTTAAAAAATAAAAGTTTGGTTTAAAAACCATAAGCAGTTCAATAACATTTCCAATTATTCAAAAAAAAAAATTATATTAACAAAAACACAATTTTGTCTATTTCTTTTCAATGCTATAAAATAAAAATACAAAAAATTATTAAAGTTAAAAGTAACTTTTTTTCTAAAACATTTTAAAACGAAAACCAAATATGGTCACCTGATAATCATTTGTTTTTCGTTCACCAGCGTAAAAAGTAGAAATCAGTCTACTGCAAAGCTCGCTGCGTATGGAGAATTTCGGAAACGCCATGATTGTGTGTTATTACATATAAACAAAGATGTTTAATTATTTGGCAAAGAATATTCGCGAGCAAAAATTCATCGTTCGTTTCAGTTGTATTCCCAGCATACTGATAAAGAATTAATACCACAATCGTTTATAATAGATTATCTTAAGCACTTAGTTCTTATAACTAAATAATTATTAAAGATTTCTAAGAAACAAGAGCAAATGTATTTGATACACAAATGTCAAGATTAATTGCATTGTCACTTTATTTCGCTGGGCATACAAATGTTATTCTTTTTTTTCTATTTAAATGACAATGAAGTTGTAAAGAGATCTAAGTAAAATTAATGGCAAAGCTATAATTGAGGAGATCTGTAACGAAACGCAACAATTCCACTACAACAATTTATTGGATAAATGAAAACAATTACAAATAGCCCGATCGATGACACTTTTTAAGACTTATTATGGTAAAAGCGTTTATTAACAGTAAAACAATTCATAAATTAGTTTTGCTGGCAGTTAGTTATTAAGTTATTTAGAAAATAAATTTGGACTTTTTGCATTTTTGAAAGTGGAATTGTCGCATTTTAGTATGGAACTCCTCAATTAAAATGGATATTTTGTTAACCTTTAACTGTGGAGTTGGTGGTAAATTTTACCATCTCCTTAAATTTTTTTAAAATACTCTCTTCCATTGCGCACTATCAATTTAATTCTCTTAGTATCTTCTCATATTGTGATCGTTGTTATGCACTAGTTTTTTGGCTGAGCTCGACTAAGGACGAGGGGAGCTATGGACATGCTGGTGTAAAAATTACCACTCGTCAGTCATTTACGTAATTTTTTCTTCGAAAATATTTTGCCACCACGTCAGCGTTAACGCAAGTATTTAGTAGAAAAAAATTTACCCCACATCAAAATTAACGTAATATTTTCTTGGAATTATTTTTTTTGTTAGTAAAAAATATTTTAAATGATACGAGTACAAGCTCAACTCAGTGCGCTTTGATACCCTCATTAAAACAAAATAAGTAAATTTTTTAAAAACAGGTCTTGTGCATTGTTTAGGAAGCTGTACCAAGTTTGAATACTCTTACTTTTAACATTATCCAGTTATACAGTTTGTATAGGAGGTCCCACACCGACTTCTTCCAATCCCGCCCATTTTCGTAGAGGGGTTGCTTATTGATAACCCAGCTGTGTGTACCAAATATGGACATTTTTCTGTTACCGTCCATTAGATACAAAAAAATTTATTTTGTGCCACGCCCAATTCTCTAATCCCACCCACATTTTGTAGGATATTGTGTATTGCTAGCCAAGATGCGTGTACCTAATTGCGAAACTTTGACTCTTGCCATTCTTCTGCTATACAGAAATGTATAAGGTTCCACGCCCACTTCTCCCGCCCAGACTTAGGCAGATGTTGTATATGGATATTTCGACCAAAGTTGGAAGTTTAATGAAGTTTGATGAGAAAAAAACCTCCAAAGGGTTGACCTGTAGTTTCTACACCTAATTATTTTTTTCATGATCTCTTTTATATCTTTATGTGTATACGTTTGGCCGTGAAAAAATGCCTTTTAAGTTTTTGTTTTTAATTTATATATTTTCGATAAGTTTTTGATACATCGTTTTTTTTATATTTAAAAAAAAGTTTGTGAAGTAAAGTACTTGTTTTGTTTAATCAAATAAAAACAGTTTTTGGTTTCTTTATTTTTTGTGATCAAAAATGTAGTACCTTATTTTTCAAAAACAAATAATTATAAAAAAATACTTCTTACTAAATTTATTTTAGTAAAATTTATAGGGGGGTAAAATTTACCACCACGTCATTAAGTTTGTCCCAAAATTTCACCTCCACAGTTAAAGTAAAAAAAAAGATTTTTAAAGTTTTAAAACAATGGGAAAATAATCCTTTAAAAAATCACATTCTTTATGGATGGAATGTACGGAGAAATTTCATAAATGTATGGTCGAAAATTTTTGAAATAAGTATTTTTTCTAGGAGTTTTTCAATGTTTAAACCATTTACACCACAAGTGTTATATTCAGAAATTATATTAAAATAATACCACTTAAAAGTTTAAAACTGAAGTGGCAATACTAAAGGAAACTCGAGTAAAATATTTGTATTACAAATTTCCTGAACATTCTCTTGTCTTGTGTACAAATTCTTTATTTTTATAGATTTTGTTTTAATTTTTTTTTCGCCCTACCTTCTGTTTTATTTCGTGTTTGAGTTGACGGAAATGTTAAGTACAAAATTTAGTGCTTAACATTTTCCTACACTTACATTTATATTTATTATCGATACTGCATTTAAATTTAATATTTAAACATGATTTTCGTACACAAAAGAGACAGAATGAAAAAAGTCATTAGTGAAGTTTAAGCTCAAATTGATGTTTGTATCAGGAAAACAGAAGCACAACCCAAATAGGAAAAAGAACTTGTCCATTTTTTTTTTAGGAAATATTAAAAGGTAATAAATGATTCTTTAGAGAATAGATTCATGGATTTGAAGAAATATATTTTAAAAGTGTTGTTGCTTGATCATTCTGTCCCAGTATTTTTTTTTTTTTTTTGAAAATATCTACATACAATCGGCATACCCGTATGCACAGAACAATTCCAAAAAATAATTGAATTAAAGTACATAATTGAATTAAGGTTTAATTTAATTTGAATTTTTAGTATTTGTAACATAACAAATTTTATCTGTGTATTAAAATAGTCTAGAGAAACAGAGTTCTGTAAAGGTTTTTACAAAAATTTTTATTTTGTTTGAGCATTTAGGGCAAAAGGTTACTTTCCGCGAGTGTTACACAACCCGGTTTTTGGCATACTTTGCAGACGTTTCTTGTAGATCTCCTTCTAACACACATGAAAACAAAAAAAAAGTATATCAATCTGACCAAATTCACTTCCAAAACAACACGACTTACCGGGTTATGATGGTTGTATATTTAACGAACAATTTTTGGTTGTAGACATAAAGGATAAATCATGTCCTAACGAGTGATCCCAAAGAATTTAGCTCCTGCGAGATTTCATCCCACTTTTTTGTAGCCTGAACTTTTGTAAAAATTCCTATTGCCAACAAAGGATTTTGTTCCATAAGGGAAACAAGCTTTTCCAACTGCTGCTTACTACTGACGACTTTAGACCTGCATAAAATAACCAAAAATAATTAAGAATGTAGACTTTGCACACCAAAACTTATAAATTAACAAAAACTTAAATTTTCAACAATTATTTTAAATTATTTACACCGTCGAAAGCAAATTTGTTTTCGTTAAAAAATTCGATTCACAATGAAATTTTGCGACAGTTCTGCCAACTCATAATACCAAATTAACATTCGATAGTCGATGTTCGATAACCAGCGAAAATCGTTTATCGAATGTAACTCATAATAGGGGCCTAAGTCAGAATATAGGCCAATTGCTATTTTACACTTTATGTCCAAAATATTTGAGAGGATAATTCATAGACAGATATCGCTTTTCGTTAATAATCATAATTTTCTTAATGATAAATAATCTGGGTTTCGGGAAAAACACATTGGCATAACTGCACTTGTAGATGTTGCGGAAGATATAAGAAGTGGTATAGATGAACGCAAAACCAATATCTTAGTACTTTTAGATCATTCGAAACCCTTCCCCAATAAGCACTGAAATTTTAAAAATTCAAGTGCTCTAAATATTGCTGGAATCGAGCTTTAATTTATGCCCTATTTTCAAGTAGAATTCTAGTTCATAAAAAAATGTTTGAAACTATTTTTTTACTTTTGTACTGCTTAAGCTATCAAAAAAAAAAAAATATTAGTGAACAAATATTTGTAAATATTTATGTGTACCGAAAGGATTTTAAACTTTCGAAAAAAAAAAATGGAACTATTAATTTACTAAGTGTAAATTAATCTTAAAATGAAGATGATGATTAGGAATTTCATATACATACCATTTTTTTCTTTATGCCATGTTAAAAAAATTAATATGATTTCCATTGAAATTGTATGCTTGATTTATATTGGTATTATAGGTTTGATTTATACTTGGCTTCAATACTTGAATTCAAGTATAATTATTACGTGTTTGAGACTGGAATTTCACTGTAATTCAATGCTTGAATTTAACTGTATTTACATTGTTGTGTTTGACTGGATTTCCAGTACCCGTTTTGCTGGAGTATGCTATTGAATTCCACTGTAATTCAAGTATAATTCAAGGCTTGAAAATGGAACAGGACTGGAATTACACTTGATTTATACTTTTATTCAATCAAAATTGCTTATTCCCAATAAGCAATTTTGCTGGAATCCAAGTATAAATCAAGTGTAACTCCAGTCCTGTTTTCCATTTTCAAGCCTTGAATTATGCTTGAATTACACTGTAATTCAATAGCATACTCCAGCAAAATGGGTACTGGAAATCCAGTCGAACATAAAAATGTAAATACAGTGTAATTCAAGCGTTGCATTACAGTAAAATTCCAGCCTCAAACACATAATAATTAAACTTGAATTCAAGTATTTAAATCAAGTATAAATCAGACCTATAACACCAATATAAATCAAGCCTACAATTCCAATGGAAATCAAATTAAAAAAAATTTAATATTGAAGAAAGAAAAAAAATAATGGTGTATGAAATTATTGATCTTCCTTAATAGTTTGTGGTTTATTCACATTATACTATAAAGCATCTGCATACAAATGTGATATCATTGGGACACAATTTAAAAGTGCTATACGATGGTACATTTTTTTTGGTGCTAGAGTAATATAATACGGTATCGAAGACAAAAACGCAAACGGTACCATTCGATTTACCTTTAAAATTTTTCCGTAATACCACATAAATATTACATACATTGTTTATACATAGTATGTATGCATGTATATTTGTATTTGTTTTGTTGAAGACCTCGTTACGTTTGATTAAAGTCCAAGGAAATTAATAATTAAATTTTTTTCGAAATTATTAAAATCCTTTTCCTCCCTTTCAGCGCACAGAAATAAATTTTTAAAAATATTTTTCCCCAAATATTTTTTTTGACAGCTTAAGCAATACAAAAGTTTTAAAAAAAGAGTTTCAAACATTTTTGTATGAACTGGAATTTGACTAGAAAATTGGGCATAAATTAAAGCTGAATTCCAGCAATATTTAAAGCACTTGAATTTCAAAAATTTTAGTGCTTATTGGGTTGGGTCTATACAGTTGATCATAACGTCCTATGTTATAAGCTACAACACATGTTTATGTTTCCTACTATTTTCACTTTATGCTAATAACCTTCCCAGTCAACTTACACACTGTAAAGTAAGAATGTATGCTGACGATGTTCAAATTTACAGAAATTGAACAATGTGTCTTAACTCTGAAGACCGAGTAACAACATATATATGAATGGGCTACTACTAATGGTCTTAGTATCAACCCAAAAAATTTAAATATCTCGTTATCCAAAATAACCGATCATATACCTGATATTTTACTTAATGATGAACGTATTGTAAGGGTCAATGCAGCAAAAAATCTTGGTATTATTTTTAATAAAAACTTGACATGGTGCAACCATATTAATTATGCATGTCACCGTACGTTTTCCATGCTTAGAACTCTCTGGCGAAGCCACTATTGTACACCTACCAAAATAAGAATACTTCTCACCAAAACCTATTTATTACCAATTCTGATGTATGCATGCGAATTATTGGCCAAATGTGATGCTGGAAGTGCAAGAAAACTAAACTCGGTCTTCAAAAGTATTGTTCGAAACGTATATAGCGTGAAAAGGTTTAATTCTGTTTCTCCTTTTACGGTAAAATTATATGGTATTCAGTTTGATGATCTACTCAAAGCAAGAGTACTGCTGTTCTTGCACAAAATCGTGTTTACTCAACTACCACAAAGTCTATATAGCCGCTTAACCATATCCAGCTCTAATAGAGGTAAAAGAATTTTATTATTTAGACGCCACAGTTTAACTTCCGATTGTCAATTTTTCATCCGTCCGTAGATTCCGTCTTTGGAATCTACTTCCGCACAATATACAAATAATAAGTAACGTACTGAGCTTTAAAAAAAAAGCATTATTCATTTTTTTACACGTTAAATTATTTAACAAATATGTTGTTACATTTGTATGTGGAATACACTGGCCTTTCACTTGTTTTCACTTAATTTCCTACTGGGTAATTTTTCTACACACACTTCCATGTCATTATCAAATCGTTTTTAGCAGATCTTAATCTTTACAACTATTTTTTTTTTCTTTTCTTTTGTACTGTAAACCAAAAATGTTGTAAATATTGTTGTACTTTTTTGTGTTTATTTGCTATTTAAGTTAACATTACAATAGTTGCATAAAACTACCAACTACCGACGACTTTTTGTTACTGTAAGTAACAAAAAAGTTATTGGTTTTGTTTCTTTTCGATATCATAATATTTTATGTCTCAATGAATTTGAACATGGGGTTTCTTCGAATTTTATGAATTTGTTACGTTGATTTTTTGTTAGAAATTTGTACAAATACGTGTATTTTTTTCTCTAGATATTTATCATTGATCTATGAATTGATAATAACTTGACGTTTCTTTAAATCTCTACTGTAAGCATTTGATTTTTTTCAAGATTTTTAAATCTTTTTGTTTTTTTTTCTAAATGGTAGATTTTAAAACATTTCAATTGTAGCTATTGTTTTTAAGCTTGAATAATTTTTTGTCGTAATACTTCCTGTTAAGGTGTGTAAATTACGTCTGTTTTCTTAATTGTTTTATTTGTTTAAGTTTTGTAATATAAATTTTAGGTCTTTTGATCAAACTTGTTTAAAAATGGATTATTTTTTCTTTTTATTTCAGATAAAATATTTAAAAATTCTTCTGACCTGGTAGTGGCTTCTTCGGACTATAACCAGCGCCAACTCCATTTACCCTTGACTGCAAAACCCAGAGGTTTTAATTTGCCCAAAAACAGACCAGCCCAAAAAAAACAAAATGAGACTCCTCAATCGGCTGCCCAGAGTTATTACAGCAATTATTTTCCCAATTTATCACACTTGGGACATGCTCAACCTTTTTATTCTCTAACAGAAGACCCTATAATTGCCAAATTCCTTTCTCATCAAACAAAACAGTTCCAGCCCGTACACCAACCATTTACGGCACATGATGCCAGTATATTGGGTTCTGGAGATTTTGGCATACTAAAAGGAGGTACCTTTTATTCTGACGAGGAACAAGCCTACATCAATGAAGAGGGTAGTGATTTCTATTATGGAGATGCCAGCAATACTCACCCTGTTTCTTCGACAGAGGGTTTTATACAAAAATATACTTATCCTGAGGAACAATTTGCTCAATTCCGTGATTTTGCCGATTTGGGTAGCCCAGCAGACTCAGCGTTTTCCCAATATGTGGTGGTTTATGCTGCTAAGAATTCTACAAGTGAAGGACATAATTCAAAGCCAAAAAATATTTTCGAACAATTACAAGAGATTGACAAGGAAAAGGCCTTAGAGCAAAAGAGATTAAGAAAGATGGAAACAAATCCTAGAAGTATTACAAAATTGAAATTGGTTAGGACCAAATTGATGGAAAAGAAATGGGTACAAAAACAACCTGTAAAGACAATAGATGATGATCCTTTAATAGCTTTAAGTTGAAAGTGTAAAGAGTTTTTCTTTTGGAAAATGTATTTCGATGTTAATTGGAATATTAAATTTGGCTGTTTACAGTAAAAAACACTCAATGGTTTAATGTTTTATTTATTAAAAGAATTTTGTTTAAGTTTCGTTTTATAAAGTTTTGTGGAAAAACTAATAGGAAGTTTTCTATTTGAATTTAAAATAAAGAATATACTTTTTCCAATTCTTTTTTTAAAATAATATAAACTTATTTTTAAGTCATTTTTAGGAGTTAAAAGAGTTGTTAGCCGAAGATACTTGATATAAATCCCACAGGTTTAGATTTTGTATCGTTTGTATAAACGTTGCGTGTGCCTTTTTCCCATAAGTTTTGCATAACTTGGTAAAATTTACTGCCTGGCCCACAATGTCGAAAAGAACATTCCTTTCGTATATTTACATTTAAAACAAAAGCAAATTTTAGTTTTCTATAATTGTTTTCAATATAAATATGCGAAGGAAATGTTCTTGTAGAGATTGTAGCCTGACAGTTAGATAAAAAAGTGTTTGCATACTTCTAGAAGATTGCATTAATTTTAAGAATTTTGTGGGGAAGATTCCATTAGGTTTCCACATTTAGAATCTTATAATTAAATTTACTGGTATTTATAAAACTGAGATACATCTATTTGTTTCTCTCTAGGCAATAAATTATAAGTGGCCTAATAAATGCTAATATTTAGTTATATAAATATAAAATATAATTATAAGTGGCCTAATAAATGCTAATATTTAGCTATATCTTGTGTATAAGTACAATATATTATAAACGACATAAAAAAATGACACTTAAACATCAAAATTTTTTTTGGTAAGTTTAGTAGAGTTCCTTTTTATTACTGGATTTTCTTATATACGAATAAAAAAACGCCTGAAGTTGAATGTGTCGCTAACCCATATAAAAAGTAACTGTTTTATGAACTGGATTTATTATTGTCCATGCGTTTAATCCTTCGAAAGCCAGCAATTGTTTTCCACGCCCAATAACCGACAATGTCCCTAGGGACCTTATTTATTAAAAAAAATAAATAGGTAGCTGATTTGAATATTACTACTAGGGTAAGTTTAACCCTCTGCGACTGACGTGGTTGTCTCACAGACACCAATGAAAGAAAAAAGGGATTTTCTCCATTCTTTTTCAAACATCGGCTCTCATGCATTCAGTACCTACTTAATACGTTGCCATGACGAACGTGATCAAATGAAGCGTACGCGTTGAGCTGAGCAGAAAACTGTCTTCAAGACAACCAAGTCAATATTAAGGTAAATGTCTGAGAAGCAACCACATCAATATTTTTGTGCTATTTTTGTAGTCTCCCCTAAACAACACGTTAGTAAAATTGTTTCAATATTTTATATTTCTTATTATTTTTATTCTGATGGGTCGCTCTAACACAAAACAAATTCTTAATTTTTCTTAGACAACATCGTCTGGAACTTTTAAAGGCCGAGAAGAGCAGATTCTGAGCTTTGGATTAAACAATTTGACATATCCATGTTATAATGTCTAGTTCAATGCACTACATAAAATCAGTTGTATCTTTTTATTTCACCATTAACATATTCTTATTTTTTGTATACTGGATAGTTCAGATGTGAACTCAACATAGTGTAAAACTTGTAAAGACCAATTAAGAAATTTTTAATTTATTTTTATTTGGTTTTTTTATTAATGTAAGTTCTTTAGGGCCGTTTTGTGCAATGCCATTAAATATGGCTTAAAATTAATTGTCGTTTTGTTCTAAAAAAAAATCACAGCAAATGGCCAAAAATAACATCAATCTGAAATAAAAACAAATAATTTCAGAAGGTTTACAAAACAGAACTTGGAAAATATAAGCCATCAAAATGGTGTCTAGCGGACTACCACGTCATTGGAATTGTTATTACAGTCACTTCATTCGTTAAATATGTACAACAATTTTTAAAATATGCTTGCAAATATACCGAAAAAAGCTTAAAATATGCACAAAAATATGCTCGCAAAAAACCCAACCTTATTATTTTTAATTAGTTTTGTTTCAACAAATTTTTATCATACGTTTTGCCAGGTACCTTTTCGGAGATCTACGCAGTAAATGCCTTTAATACTTCATAAATTTGAGAAAAGGTGTGAAAATTATTGGAAGACTTTTAAAACGCTTCATAAAACTTCAAATATAAAATTTATGGAATGTTAAAACAATCCCCTACCCGTGCTAAAATTATGTACCTTTGAAAATGCAAAAGGTCCCTAGGGACCTTGTCAGTCATCAGAGGGTTAAGCCTGCTTTGTTTATAATAATAGCCTTTGCGTATGATTAAACATTAATTTTAAATGAGGTAGAATTTACAAAATTTCGGAACAAAAACAAACGTTTTTTTTTAACTCTTCAAAATTTTACTCTAAAAATCCATTTACTACAAAACTTTATAGCGATATCGTGCGTGATATAAAAATTAATTGGAAGTGTAATTTTTGGCCATGTGAATTGTTTACAATACTCTTGGCTTCAGTTTTCCAAAGCTGTGGTTTATATTGGACATATCTGCAGATAAAGTTTAAATTCGTTAGTGTAGTTTTTGCACAAAATTATACAAAATTTCATTAGAATAAAAGTGTTACAATTTGTAATTTCTCGTGTGGTTAGTTTACATTTTACTCCATTTTCTTGCTAAGCCGATTGTTATAATTAACACTATAATCGTTCTTTTATGTTTAGTCCTTTGAAAGTAAGAGTGTTTTTAATAGACGGATAGACATGCAGACGGACAGATAATCATGGGTAAATCTAGCTAGAAAAACTCATGGAGCCAGAATAAAAATACTTTATGGTGTTTTACACAAATATATTTCGGTCTTGCACAAAGAATTGCAAATTAAAGGTGGTGAAGGGTATAACAAAAACTAAATATCATGTTACAATTAATTTACGCGTCACACACTCTACTTAACAAAAATCTAATTAAAAATCTCCTACAAATATTTATTTATATATTTATTCTAAACTGAATATATTAATTGTATACCGTCGAAATGATTTATAAGTATTTATGTTGTGTTCATTAAAAACATAAACATCGAACGCCCACTTTTAATCACACAACATTTTTATTAATTTTTTAATTACACTTTAGTCGTATATATTCTAATTAAAATGAAAGAAAAATAAAATCCCAGCTAAAACATACAACTTTATAACATGAGTAATAAATATTATTATCGATCGTTTAGAAATGTTAAAACACAACAACTTAAAACCCCATTATAAAATATAAAATTTAATTCAAGCAAAAGGTGTCTCCTGAAATATGTATAGAAGACCATAAAATAGCTCACATCATTGCCATACTATAGATAGTGATAATGGAAATTTAAACAACATAACTTAATTGAATATTTTAACAAATTACGGCATAATAAATTAAATGCGGAGACAAAACAGCTTAAGTATCAATTAAAAATAATTAAATAATATTTTCTTAAATAACTCATTACAATATTAATAAAATTTATTATTAAAAAAAGTCTTAGAGAAAAATATTTAATTTAGATCAAGCATAAATTGAAAATGATTACCAGGCACTAGTGGAATTATTTCACCTGAAAAATAACTCAAAGTTTTTTTTTTATTTTTTTTTTTATTAAAAAAAAATAAATTTTGAATAATCGTGATCTGATTTTTTTATTTTTTGGATTTTTTTTTTCTTAATTTGTGTTTACAACAGATTAAAGTTCAAAAGTTTAATTAAACATTTTAGTTTGCTTTGTTTATGGATCAAGATTTGGACGAGTACAAATTCAAATCAAAAGAATTAAGCAACAAACTTTGTTGGAAATATTAAAATGCATAACTGCTTAACAAAATGTGTAATAGAGAGATAAAATTATCAAACAAAAATTTTACAAATAAACAATATTATTTATGTTGTAAGTAAAGATTAATAAAAACTACATCGTTAATAAATTTTATCTTCATTATTTTAAATCATTTAACAAATATATTTTTATGGCTTGTTGCGAAAATGGTTTATTAGTGATGGTTATAGTTTGTTTGATTGATGTTTATGTTGAATATGAACAATAATTTCAATTAAAAAGATTATTTATAGTTAAGTACTTTTTGTTGTTGTTAATTTTAATATTTTTTTATGGGTCACTTATGAAAGAGTAGCCATTTGTGAAATGGCTCGGAGTGCAGTGTTTCGACGCTAAATAATAATTTTTAAACTTTCATAAAAGTTAACTTCATTCATTTATTGATTAATGCAAGTTTTGTTATTTAAAAGTTTATTAAAAAAAATTACTTTTCGAATCAACATAAAATAATTTACAGATCTTATAAATCTTGGGCAGACTAAACTGATGCCATAGCAATACTAACAAATCGATAAAATCAATTCGGAAATAGTTATTTCGTTTCAGAATGCGAACCAACGTTTTACTGTAATAAGTAATTTGTTCAGGGAGGCGTATTTTTGAATACAAAAGTGAGGCAGTTCACTTAGAGTCAAACAAATTTATGACAAAATCTAAAGACTGTGTGTCTAAAATTATCAAGCTTGATTTGAAAAAGTCTGCTGTTGAGTGTTACAGAATCATTACTACCAAACATTTGGAACCCCATTTGGATGAGATATTTATAGACATTTGTCACATTAGGTCTAGCAAAGAGTGCAAAGTAGTTAAAAGACCTGTGATCAGAGTTAAATCTTGTACAGCTGATTTCTAGACAAGCTTAATAGCAGATCTACAGACAAGTCTAAAAGCTTCGGAGGTCTAGCTTAAAAAAGTTTGTACACCGGTTATTAAACTTTTTAAATGAAAAAATAGGTTTACTGCCTGTCCCACTATTTCGAACGAAAATTTCATTCGCTTAACTTACATTTTTACATTTGAATCAAAATTTTTTGTTTTTGTTTTAAATGATAATTAAGCGAACGAAGTTTTCGTTCGAAATCGAGGTTTATATTCAAATTTTTAAAAAGGGATCCCCTTCTGTCTGATGTCTGCTCTCATTTGTATGTTATGGCTTGAATTGATTAAAAGTTATTCATATGTACTAAACCCCTGCACGAATGCATTTGTTTCTTGTACACAGTTGTCAACACCAAATTATTGTTGTGTCAACTACTGTAATTTTTTTTTTAAATCAGCTCGAATGATCCATTATGAAAAACCAAATCAATGTTAAAACAGTAGTTCGTTTCAAACAAATCAGTGTAAAGCAGTAGTTGGATTTAAATAAACCAACTCAATCCATAATTTGATTTGAACGAAAAAACAACACACAACAATTGTGTGTCTATAATACAGTTATGTACGGTAAACTTTTCAATTCACAGTGTGTGATCTTGATGTTTATTGCCGATTGTTTCTCAGATTTTTATTATTATTTTTATAAAAATTTTGCAACTAAAAGAATTACCTTTTAATTTTCTTTTTTTTACTTTTAATTAAATATTTGATAATATGTTTTGGTAATAAAAAAATAATTTAAAATAAAAACTTAAATATTCTAAAAAAATATTTTTCATCTTTAATTGTTTTTTGCTTCATACAAATCTAGCTAGTCATACCTAATAATTGAAAAAAAACAAGATAATTCATACTTGTCACCTATTTTGCTACAGTTCTTTTGTGTGATTTGGTTTAGTTAGTGTGATTTGGTTTGCTTTGTTGCTGTTTGGTGTAAATTCCGTACTCTTTAAACTTCGTATTTGTGTGTTTTTATTTATTTTTTGTTATATGTGTTTTGCACAACATAGCATTTGATTCGTTAGCAAAGAGTGAGCGACAATCAGTATTTAAAAAACAAACGAATGTCTTGAAACGGCTTTTAAATGCATTTGTGCAAAGGTTTAATATGTTCATAAGTCTAAACATTATTCTTGAACATCTTCTTTTTTTGGTAAAATTTTCTAAGTTGGCCTTGTTTTTAATTTGATTTTGTTTCAAATTTAATTTTATACCTCTGGGTGCAGCAGTTAAAATAGCACTTCCTATTTTGCTTCTTTCTACAGAGAAACTTAATTAACACCTACATTTTTGATTGATTGACATCTTGTTTTTAAGATAATATCTTAATGTACTTCAGATAATAAAGATAAATATGTTATTTGAACATCAACTGCTAATCGATCATAGTTTTTGCTATAGGTCACAATTAATAGTAGCGTAGACACGGATATTTTATAAATCTACAATAACTCACCCAAAAAACCTTAATTGTAAGTAAATCTAGTGAGACGTAACCTTGAACCGTAACAATTCTTTTAATAGGTTCTAATACCCACACACAAAAATAAACATAAAAACTTAGAATTTAATGAATAATTAAATATTTTTCCCACATTTCTTGCATTTGAATTGTTTAAAAGGGTAAGTACCAAAAACTTACTTCCGTACGCATAACAGAGGGCTTAAATTACAGAATAATTTAAGTGTTTATGTTTGTTTTCTGAGTCGAAAAAATACGATTACACAAGGGAACAAAATTGTATTATTTCTTGTGTTTATTGGTTTGATGCATTTTTTTTTTACTAATTTGAGGTCGCTGATTTCCAATCTAATCTCCATTTTCTCCATCAGCTCGCATTTTCAAGTTGCAGGTAATAATCGTATTTTTGACTTTTTTCAAAAATTAAAAGTTCAAAAATCAAAACTTTACTCTTCGTTAAGCGATTTTCAAAATGTTTTTTTTTTTAAAGATGCAGTAGCTGGCTTTGAAGAACTTTTTAAAAACAGCAAAAAATGGCTGAGTAATGGTTGCTCAGGTGAAAAAAAATTACAAAAATTGTATTTTTAAAAATCATGAAAAATCCAAAACGGTAAAAAGTTAAAGTCTTATTACTTTCATGTAAAGTCACATAACCTGTGAAGAAATTGAGAGATAGATCATAAAAATGGATGAACGCGTTTCACTTTTATTCACAATTAAGTGAAGGTACCTAATTTTTTTTAAGTGAAGGACAAACGTCCATAAATAGAACAGCAGCAGCACACACACACACATTAAAAATTTTATTTTTGTATGGAAATCGCGATTTTTATCAATTCAGTTTTCTCAGTAAATTGTGAATAAAATCAAAAGTTGTGCACCGATAACAATTTAATAAAGCTCACTAAAGAACAAAAATTTTATTTATTTTTTTAAATATTTTTTTTCAACATCTTTAATTTTTCGAATTTATTCTACGAGTTAAATTTTAGTTATGTATTTTACAAAGCTGTTTTGTAATAGTTCTATTCATTAAATTTTTAGGAATGACTTTATACACTACCAGACTATTATCTTTTGGATAGCAATAAAATATATTGTATGTACAGAAAAATTTACAATTATTAGACACCAGCAGAATGTGAATTTTCTGGCCTGCTACGGCGTTCGTCAGCATTCTTTGTGTCACACTGGATAGTGATACTTTATAAATTGAATGTATTTAGCTTAACTATTTTAACAAATAGAATCTGGGAATTATTTCTTTTTACTAGCTACATTATTATATTCAACATTTTTTATTTTTTGAATTTATTCTATGAGCTAAATTTCAGTTATGCAGTTTATAAAGCTTTTTGCATTACATTCTGCTGCTGTCTAATAATTGTAAAATTTTTCTGAACATACAAAATATTTCATTGCTATCCAACCAGACTATTGGTTGTGTATAAAAGTCATTCCTGAAAAATTTAAGGAATGGAACTATTACAAAAAGCTTTATAAAATACATAGCTAAAATTTAGCTTATAGAATAAATTCGAATAATGAAAAATGTTGAATATAATAAAGTGGCTTATGAAAATAAATAATTCCCAGATTCTATTTTTTTTTTTTTTTTTTTTACAAACCTTTAACGATATCTCAGAAACTACTGGGAAAATATTGTTGACGAATTCTTATTTTTTTTTAATTGAATATGATGTACCGTTTTTAAGTCGAAGTGCCTTATGTTTGGATATAACGGTATATATTAGGGCATGCATTTAGTTAACCGTTAATCGGTTAACCAATTAATTACTACCCGATTAACTAATTGGTTAATTTAAAATTTGCTTTTTTCGATTAACGGTTTAACCGGTTAATTGCAATCGATTAACCGATTAACCGATGCACTGAAATTTTGAATTTTTTGTAGTATTATAACGTATTTTTTTGAGTTTTTTATTATTTGTTTCGTCTCATATATAAAAGGTATGTGTTAAGAAAATATTTTTACATACAAATAAATTAGTGAACTTTATATCAAATAACCCAGCTAGCATTTGGGTGTTAATTTTTTGTAAAAACATCCTAAATTAGCCTTTTCAGATTACTTTTGAGATTAAAAACTGATGCATCACTTGAGCAATTGAAAATGGATTCATTTATATGTTCAAATAACGATTTTTAAATGTTTTGAATCGCTTTACTAATAGAGCGATTGAAAAATGATTCACATATGATCAAAGAGGAATCAGCAAATTTTATCACATATAATTCTTTGAGTTGATTCATCGGTATCATTTATGATCGAAAAACTAGCTCGTATACGGTTATTTTGCTCTTGAAGCTGATTCCTAAAAGATTAGATTATGATACAAAATGCTAGCTGGGAAGTGTTTGCTGTCAACCGCCTTTTGTTTCACGTACTTTTTATATGTATGTGCTTAGTTTTATATTCCTTCTCATATCATCTCATATAATATCAATCTTTTAACAGAATTAACCGAAAAAATTAGAAGTGCTAAACACTTCACAAAATTAAAACAGGACGCTAGTGGCATAATGGAAGATTTTATATGTTTAGAGAAATAGGACTGAGAAATTAGATGTATTATGGGTTGCTTTCTATTTCTCCAACATCTACGATAAATGAAAGAAATTTCACAAAGTCAAGTTTTATCAAAACTAAAGAAAATAATCGCTTGAATCCTTAACATTTTTCTAAAAGATTATTTCTTAAGGTCTTCTTTAACTATTGACATAATTAATAAAATTATCTTATAGTTTATTTTTTAATTACTACATAATATTTATGTAGTAATTTAAAAATAGGTATACATATTTATTAATTATTTTTTGTTTGCTCGTTTTAGTTCAAGAATTGTTATGTTTGTTATGCTATTTTTTTTTAACTCCAAATAATAAATAATTTATGATTTTTTATTTATTGAAATTACTTAATTTATAAAAAAAACTTTATTAATCGGTTGACCGATCAACTACAAACTTAACCGATTATGAACCGATTAAACCAAAACCTCGGTTAATTAATCCAGCGATTAGCCGATTAAAGCAAAATACCGATTAAATGAATACCCTAGTATATATCGAAAAGCCGAACTGATAGAAAAAACTAAGTGCCGATTTGGATTCAGCGTCCAAACCTTAAAAACCTCATAAACAATATTCAGTTTTTTATCAGCAAAAACCTTGTTCCCTTGTGTTATTTATCATTTAAAACATTAAAAATAGAATAGAAGCTCATTAGTGAAAAAAATCATTAATAAAAACTCGCAAGAAAACACATATTGAAATATGTTTGATTAAGAAGAGGGCATTGATTCATAATTTTTATTTTTTCACTTTTTCGACAAAAATCGACACTTCATATTCATATATATCTGCTGTAAAAACATCGTGCTAAGTGGCCTACTTTTTGGCAATGAAACCATTTGATTAAAGTGTCTTCTTCATATGCCTTTATTATTAACTAACAGGCCCACAATGTCGACAAGAACATTTCTTTTTGTTTTCAATATAAATATACGAAATACAGTAATTTAAAATTTGTTGGCTTCTACTGTAAAAACATGCTAATACCCTCTTGTTGATCAAAAGCGATATATAGATACTCATATCTGTGGATATAAGAAATAAATGCTTAAGTCTATTATTGACTGCCAGTCCCAAAACGAAATCGCCCAAAGCAACGACTTGAAAATAGCCCAAACGAAAAATCGTCGAACACAAACGAAAAATAGCCCAAAAAATAAAAATTTTAATTATATTCAAAAATTGTGAAAAAGACCAAAAAATATTGTTAAATTTGATTATCAAATTTTTATTAATGAATTCTTACAAAGTAGTTGTCGCTTTAACTGATCTTACAGCCGTTATTTTTTATTATCTCATTGAAGAAATTGTTAAAATAGAAAAACGAAAAATCGCACGAAAATTTTTCTCAACTATGTTAAAAATTAAATAATACCCAATAATAACGGAAACTCGCAAAAAAAAAAAGATTTGTATGAAAAATTTTTGGACAATAATTCATATATTTCTTTGGACGCTTTTGCTGGCTGCCTATCTATAACTTCCTGAATTATCTTGTCAACTTTGGAACGTAAATATCTCAAAGATGCCATTAACTTAAATTTAGCTTAGCTCAACTACAGCGCTTTTTCCTTTTTGTCACAGATATATACTTTTCTTGTGCATAATTTATCAAAGTGATAATATTATTAGTAGGGCAAGTTTTAATACTTACGAAAATTTAAAAATATGCAAGCATAAAACCTTAAACAAAAACAAAGAAATTTGCAAAAAAAAAAAAAAAAAAAGAATATACTATAATAAAAGCCAATTTATTAACATATTGTTTTGTAACTTGTTGAGTGTTTATTATTATCGTACGCATGAGTTACTAAATATAAGTAGTAAGCCATAATTTAGCAATAGTCTTTGGATTCTTGAAAATGGTCGCATATAGATTTTGATATAAAAAATAATATTTTTTTAGAAATTGCTAACTGAAGTCCAAAACAATCACTTCTATGCAAATACAAAACTTTACTATATTGAAATATGCAAAAACTTTTTTTTAAACAAAAATATTGCAGAACTTGCTCTGGTTAATAGTTCTCAACTAAAAAGCTATGATTTATCATTAATGCATATACACGTAGCAAAACCCTATCTTTAAATTTGGTCAGGATTTTTTTTTAAAAGAAAAATGTATTTACATGTTTTGGCTCACTCAGTTTTTAATAAGGAAACGTACACCATATTTGGAGGCTTACGGTCATGTTATGGTTATTAAAAAAAAATTATTATTTTTACCAGAAATAATTCCAGGAATAACATATTCCTTTTTAAATATCATAAAAACAAAGATAATACTTTTTAATATTCTGCAACCATACCGAGTGAGCTGTCGATGGCCATATTGAATCATATTTTTCTCTGTGTATTTATCGATTAACAAAAAATAAGAATAATAATGATATAACAAAGAATGATTAGTTTGGAGATAATTTATATAAAAAAAAATAATTAAATGTATTTATACGGTTTGTTCTGAGAAAAGTTTAATGAAATAGTCAAATTTGATTCTTTTTCTTATTAAGTGAAACAAAAGACTTAAGCAACAAACATTTTGGTGAATTATGCAGCAAAACTGCTAAACAAACGGTGTAACAGAGAAATGAAATTATCAAAACATTAATTAAACAAAAAATTATTGTTTGTGTAGTAGCCAGTATTGTCAAAAGTAGAAAAATTTTCTACATGTGAACTTCTCCGAGAAAAGGGACCTAGTGTGTGAACATGTATTTTTGATGTTTTTTAAATTTTTATCAGAAATCTTACTCATTTCATATTATTCTACACCCTTTTAGGTACCAGAATCCACTCTTAAGTCCAAACCCGTTTTTTGGCACACTAGGTATCTTTTCTCGGAGAAGGTCACATATGTGGGGGGTTTTTTTTTGACTTACATAAGTATGTATTAGCGTAGAGAAAATCGGGCAGATTTTTTAAATTCAATAAATTGTTGATCTTTTTTATTAATCATTACCTACTAAATATAGGTTATTATTATTATTCTTATTATTGTTATTCTTAAGAATAAAAACGCTTAAATTTATGTCTATGCCTAAAATTTTCTTTTCAAAAATTCCAATTTTCTTAGAGATAAATTCAGTATATTAATTTACTCTTAATACTCAAAACAAATTAATTGATATTGCAGCAACTTTTTGATTTGACCTTCAATCAAAGTGGGATCTGAAAATTTATTTTCTCCAAATGAATTCTTCAAGTATGGTCCTATAACTTCACACGGTGCCCTGGGGGAGATTTGAATGTTGTTACTCAAATGTTTAAGCTGATTCTGTCTTTAGACGATACAAAAACAAGAATGAGCAAAAAAAAGGTACTAGGCGCTTTTTTGACAGGCAAAATAATTTTTTTTTTTTAAAAATTTGGATTTGTTCTTTCAAATGCATTTAACTTTCTTAACAGAGATGAAGAAAAATCATCACGTAGTCAACTTTGAGTGAGATTTAAAATTATATTTGTCATATATGAGATATGAGACATAAAAGAATAATTATTCATTATTATGCATTATGCATTATTCATCGTCAATAATTTGAAAATATAAGTTGTTATTAAGAGTTTTCACTGTATATTGTAGTCAGCAAAAGACAAATTCGCCTCGCTTGAGACGTTGGTAATTCATATTATTTTATATTTTTTTTTTTTGTTAAAAATGTTTTTCCAAACTACAAAAATAGGAAAATCATATTAAAAATCGCTTTAAAATATATTGGCTGTGTCTAAAGAAAAGTAAGAATATGTTAATGGTTCAAGGAACAATTCTGTCTAAGTTGAATATCGTTTTGCACTTATTGATTTTTCCTGCGAGAAATTTACTTGCCTGTAATACACCTTCAAATATATCGATAAAAAAATGCCTACTACAAATTACTGGACTGTAGCAAGTTTGCGTCAATCCAAGAACGAACACGTTTATCTACGGTATGTAAATTTAAGGGCTTCGGAAAATCAAATTTGTCAAAACTTAAAGTTCAAAATGAAAGATTAAAAAAGGCATCTAAAAATAATTAAAGAATTAAGACGCGGACACAACCCTAGAGGGAAGCGAACTGACACCAAAGTAGTGCCGTAGATCTTAAAATTTATAATATTTACAATAAATTTAAAAATAATTTTTTAATCTAATTGAATAGTGAAACTATTCTTTTAAATCTCGCTCAAGTGTGTATATTTTTTTTAATCTCAGCACAGATCAATATATTAATATATTTTAAATGATTCTTTTAAATGAATAAATTCATCTTTTTTTTTCCAAAAAATTGTTTCTGCCCGCTAAAAAAGCGGCTAATACTTTTTTCTTTTTCGGCTTATTCTTGTTCTGTTATCGTGCAGAAACAGAATCAGCAGTCACACTAACATTTTATTAAAATACAAAAGACGAAGTTTTATTTGTGATAAGATAGTACTTGTTTATTTAAACAAACAAAATTTAAAATTAGTTATTAAAGTTTTTTTGAAGATATTTTTTTAGCAATAGACTGAATCTTTTATATTTCTGTTTTTAATAAAATTAAAATAAACGATTTTTTATGAAAGTTGTAGGTTTTAGTGCATATTTGTTGTTTTTTTTCGTACATATTTATGATTTTATAGCGCCTATTTTAAGCGCATATTTTCGTTGCATGAGAATCTCAGCCCTAGTTATTAGTTCTTAATACAATTATTTGGCTCTTCAACATCAACATCGGGATAGGGTTAATTTTGTTATTTGTCATAAAAATTAAACTTTTCCAATAATTAGTATTGTGGTTAATTTATTGAACTGTTTAATTCGAATTTTCATATTTTAATCAGGCTTAAGTTCAATAAATTTATTTTTTCCTTCCTTCAGTTTTTGAAAATTGAAACTCTCTTAAGTCAACCACATTATTTTTAATAATTTAAATGTGAAGAAGCGGGAAGAAAAGCAAAAAAAAAAAATTTTGGAATAGTAGCAGTTATTATTGAAAACCTCGAGCATATCAAAAAAAAAAAAAAATCTTTAACACGTTAATGCAACGGCTTTCAGCTACTTCATCCACGTACTATATTTTATTGCTTTACGAAAATAAATAATAAAGGTATAGGGTTTAGGCAACAATCTCCCACTGTGCATCGAAGAGAAATGTTCTTTCATGGCTAAATCTTGTATGTATTTGTTCGTTTAAGTATTTTTCTGCTTAATATCAAAATTTTTTATTAAAGAAGAACTGAGAGATACCTTCGGTCTCCTAATAATCCGCTTGTTTACTGGCTCAAAGACATATTATACCCAAACTAGAAGAGAATTACGCTTAAGTTTTCGAATGAGTTCTGGGCATCTATGAGACTATTATTCATTGCAGATCTGGTTCAAACGGATTTGTGAAACGGTCTTTCTTGAGAATACTGTTTTTTAAACAAAAATATAGTTTTTTACAAATTTAAGTTCATTTCGTTTTTTTTTTAAATCTGATTATATGATTTTAAATATTAATAATCAAGTATGTGATAAAAATCAATCGATTTGAAATCGATCGTTGTAGGCAGGTGTTTCGGCTAATTTTAAAATCCATTTCTGAATTATAGTCTTGGTTTTTTGTTCAGATTTAAAAGAAAATGGAAAAAATATAATAAAGATGCTAAAAACGACATTATCACTTCCTAATCGTCTTTTTTCAAAATCGTTTCCAACACATATCTTTAGCTGTTATTTTGGCACAATAAAAATATTACTCTATTTAAGTAATATCGCGCATTTTTTTTTTTTTTGTAAGAGAAAAACATATGATTACAGGTAAACATTAGCCATTAAATACATCACTACAACATTAAGAATTCATTATCAGACCATTGGTTTACCTGTAAAATCAACGAACATAAAGATATTGTCGTAATGATTGTTTTAAATAGCTAGAAACTTGATAATGATTTTAGTTTATTTTTTTTATAATAATCTAATAATTATTGTAGAGTGTTAAATTTAAAATAAAGCTTATACAAATGTGTGTGTGTGAGTTTATTAATTACAGACCATAAATAAATATGAAACAATTAAAAGTGCTTATTGTTCTAAAGTATACTTTAATAGTTTTTGCCATTATTTATGGATCCGTATGTGTTGAGGAAACATAAGTAATACAAAATTCCTGAAACGATTAATTGCTTTGAAAATTGTCTTTGAATAATTTTGTTGTTGTTTATAAAAATAATAAGAGATATAAATTTATTGTATTAGTCAAGTAATAAAAAAAATTGGATAAGAATGAACAGTTGGAACAAATTAAGAGGAAGTCCAATGAATAACGAAAAGACATAAGGGGAGTTTAGATAAAATAAAGCTGAAAATAGAAAGGATGGTCTACATAAGGCAATTGTTTAAAATAAACAATTATAAAATTAATTGATAAAAAAAAACTTTCTGCTTTTCTTTCCATTTTTTTCAAAGCTGTGTGCAACACAAAAGACTTAAGCAACAAACGCGCTCAATAAGTACTGCAAACTATAGTTCATTTAATAATTGCTCCACCACAATTAAACGTAATAAATTTAAAATAATATTGTGCAAAACAACAAAAAATTTCATTGAAAAAAAACTATTATTATTAATAAATAATATTCAAAATCGTTATGAAAACAATCTCTCACATTAAAATAATAATAAAAAAAATATATATCCGAGTGTAACAATTTAATGAGATATACCGTTTTTGCCAATAACTTATATAATAATGTGGGTTTATTGCAATTGGGCCAATTAGATTTTGTTTCTTGGCAAATTACTTTTTTGTGTTTGGGTTTTGCTTAAAACTTAACATTAACACTGAGGAATTTGTATACCTTAATTTGCATTTAACATTTATTTTGAAAGAATTGGCATTTAATTCTAATTCACCGAAAAACTGAAGAAAATAACAAAGCTAAAAATGTTCACACAATAATAGATGATCATTAAACATGATTTGGCATTTCGGCAAAAATTTTTTTTTTTTTTTGGTAATAATACAAAAAGAGGAATAAATGTAGAAAAAATTAAATAAAAATCACAAAGAAAAATATAATGGTTTTGAATATCGCATTTAAGGTATGAAATATGTTTGAACTTAAATGTTTTTTTCTTTTGTTAAATGCCACAAACAAAAGATTTAAATAGAAATAATTTAATAAAATTTACATTTTTATTTAAGTAAAAGTCAAACTTGGTAAAAATAAAAATTATTTAATTAATTGCTTAATTAACAATTCGGCATCAAGAAGGTGTGAGAGTAGTTTTGTTAATCATCACAAAAAAAAAAAATTAAAATTTGTTAAATTAATAAATATCAATTGAAAAAAAAATATAATAAATTGATATGTTTTATACAGTCATACATAACCTATGATTACTTAAAAATATTCTACATAATTTAAATACCACTATTAGTTTCGTTGTTACTTGCCCTAAAAGGTGTCCGCTACCGGAGCAGTCCTAACATTTCTTTGAGATCAGTTTTGTGTCAAAATTAATGCCTCATTAATTAGTCAATTCTTAATTGACTTATATATTTTTCAGCAATAGCATTTATATGAAAACTATAACCAATTATGAAAAAATCGCTTAAGACATTTTGGCAGCTCTATTTCATCCCCCCTTATTTCTCAATTTTTATAAAAAACAAAGTCTAAAAAGCATCTAAAGTTTTCAAACAGTGACCTTTTGTAAGAAATATGTATAAAAAAGACTTTCCTAGTATCTTAACTGCCATTGAAGTGCTCTTATTAAATTTCTTCCGATTTTTTTATTGTTAAATATTGCAAAACGTATTTAATATTTAGATAATTTAAGACAAAAACTAAAATGTCATCACTAACTGTATTTATTTAGTAAAATTGGTTTGTGTCGGAATCAGGGAATCTTCGTTAGGTATACGCAGCCTAGAAAAGTTATTTTAGCTATCAAGTGTTTTTATATGTTGTGACTTTTAGAGGAGCTAAGTGTTTATAGGGGGCTATCCATACCAAACGGGACGGTTAACAAAATTGTTTTTGATGTCTGCAATTTTGTGATATTTTTTAGTACACACCAATGAGTCTTCCCGGTAAATTTTTTTCATTTTTTTGGAATTTTTTTATGAAATAATCGTTTTTAGACGTTTTTTTTTACCGAAAAAAATAGAAAAAAATATTCCATGTTTTTTTTAAGATTTGTTAACTAATAATTTTTGTTTTGAAATTTGAAATCGTGATTTTGAAAACGAAGGCATCCTTAGGTTTTTTTGAAAAAGTGAAATTTGTCCATTAGTGAGCCTTCCATATCTACTATTATTTTTCGATTTTTGGAAATTTAAAATAAAAACAATATTGTTTAATTTTAGATACCGATTTTTGATAAATTATTAACATATTCAAAAATCTTTAAAATAGTAATTATGGAAGGACCGGTCTTAAAAGTTGTTGGGTGGATAGAATTTTTAAATTTCACATTTTCAAAAAAATCGAAAGCTGCACTCGTTTTCAAAAACACAATTTAAAATTGCAAAACAAAAAATCTTATTAAAAAAAAATTTCAATATTTTTTCTCTACTAAATTTCAATTTGGACCACTATTAAAACAGTTATAAAGAGAAAACTAAAAAATAGTGCTTTGAAAGGAAACATATATATGTCAACATTTACTAGAAGAGCCCTTTTTTGAGGTGTAGTAAAAAGTATTACAACATTGGAGAAATCAAAAAAAAAAAATTTAAGCTAATCATTAATCATTAAATATGGCGTGGAATGTCACATACAATACACGATCAGATCGGTAAAACCAAATAAGTGCTTAGTATACCTTGGTTGGAATTTAGTATGAAAACTTAAAACAGTAAACGTCTTTCGTAATTTGCTAAACTTACAAAAATGTTCTTTTTCACTTGCAAATTCGATGATAAAAACAATGTAAAAGATTATAGTGTGGTTACTATCGAGGCCAGTCAAATCACACTGTTCACGAACGTAGGTTCGATCACCCGGTTAGTCAAGAATTAAAAAGTATAAGTAAATTTTAATTCATTTCATGTTGTAAAATTCCGTTCTCCATAAAAATATTTTAATGAAAATTAAATTTGATGAACTTCAGCCTGATTAAAATATTAAAATATGGATTAAAAACCATAAACAGCTCAATAAAATAACCACAATACTAATTTATGTATTTAGTTATGATTAATTACTTTTTTGCGAAACAAATGTGCTTAGTCAGAAATTGTATCTATGTGGCTTGTATCATTTGTCAACTATCTTAGAAATTCTTTACATTGTCCTTTAACTTGGATGAACGTACTCACATTAATCGCATAATAAATAATGGATTTGAAAGGACTTTTGATGTTTCAGATTCTCAAAATTATTTTAAAAAATATTTCATTTTATTTTCATTACATTTGTTTCAAAAATTAAGTCAAATTCCACATCGTCATTAAAAATTATTGTCACAGTTTTGGTATTTATGAAAAATATGCGATCGAAAATTTCCTTTCTAATAACTTAATTTGACATTAAATTTGACGTTAAAGTAGCAGTAAAGTTTAAACACAAAACCTTATGTGTTCGTACTTTTCGAAACAAAAGTTAACAAATTTTCAATTCTCACATTTTCTGGGAATTTTGAAAATATTTTTTCAGTCCATCTAAAAACGATATATTTTTCACACAGTTTCTACTATACAACGTCTATCATATTCATCTGCAGAGCAACTGCGCATTTAATCCAACTGTACTCGGAATATGCGCTGGCTGCACTTTAACTCTTTTCTGTCTTTTCTTTTTTCACTCTACCCTCATTCGCTCTAAGGTAACGTTGACGGTACACAAAGGCAAATTAATGAGAATGTGGTACCAGCTACGATTTTTTATGTAAAATAATAGACATTTATAAAAAAACGAAATTTTTCATGTGAAAAAACCTGTTTGCAAGTGAATCTTTAACAAATTTTGTAGTATACTTGTAATTTTTCTTACGATAAACAGATTTTTTTGACAATCCCTGCTTTTAAGATTGTTGTTGAATTGGCACTGCCTTTTAATAGATTTTTTGCACAATCCCCATTGCTGTAGAATTAGCACCACCTTATTATAAATTATACTTACCTTTCACGATCTTTACTCTGTTTTGAGAAAACAAGTAATTATACTTAGCACTCCATTCTGAAACTATTTAATCAGATTTTAATCACTTCTCCACTTTAGTTCTTATTTGACTTAAATAAGACTCTAATTGAACCAGAGTTCGAAAATAAACATAACATACTGTACTTTATTGTTCTGCATGATAGAAGTATGAAAAACTCAAACGCCAATAGTTTTTGTGTAGTAAATACCTTAAAAAACGTTTCCCTGTTTTTGGTCTTCGTACATAATAAAAATACCGTATTAATAAAAAAAAAAGAAAAAAAAACACTTCATAGTGCGTTTTACTTTCGTGAAAATAGTTATGAACGATATTCAGCATTGTGTACTAATATACGAACACTAAAAAGTTATATACATATCTCTATGAACTATACTCTTACTCTACTCTGACTATACTTTTTTGTTATTCATTCTCTTTAGCCTTTAGCTTTACAGTAAAGCCATTTTGTTCAATTTCATGGTTAATATTTAATTTTGCTTCAGCTTGCTCTAAAAGCTCCTGAATCGGCTTACATTGAGCGCCACCATGCTGGTTATATTCCAGTATTCTGATTCTAGTCGAACTTTTTTCTATGTCTTTTATGACTTTTGGTCTGCTTATGCTCTGGATATTTTTTTTTTTTAACTTTGACTTTCTTCAATTTTAACTCAAATTCGAAGCTGATTTTTTCTTGCCTGACAGTCTTAATTCTTCTTGATTTACAAGAATTTTCAACTCTCGTCAGGAATCAAGAAAAAATATGTTTTGCCACCGCTTTTTAAAGCCCAACAAAAAATAACGTTATTTCTTATTTTTTTTAAATTTTCATTAAGCAAAGCTGTATAAAAAGTAGTAAATATTTAAGCGTGTTGTTAAAGTGTATTTGTTTAAAAATATATCAAAGCTACGTCTCCCTTATCAACACCAATATTTTGAGAACACTTATATGGCGATCAACGTATCAACACTTGTTTTCCATGTATTTAATACTTTAAATATCGATTGCAAAAACATATTATTGATGAAAATTAGGTTTACCCGCCGGGTAACCCGCTCATTACATTTTTGAACGACCACAGTGTAATTAAAAACGTTAAACAGCTGACTTAAAAGAAAATCTTACAGAAATTTTTGGTGAGTTCATTTGCCTGTATATTTTGCATTTAACTGGTTTTAACAATTGTTTTATTTTAAAAAAAGATTTTTTGAGGCAGTTTCAAATTGTCAAGAATTCCGTTCAAAATCAAGAAATTTTAAGTGAATGTCAATTTTTTCAAATTTGAATCTGGCAAGCCTATTCGAGGTTAAAGTAATTATTTTAACTGTAAAAGATTTAGCAAACTCGATTTCCCAGTAGAAATTAAAAAAAATCATCAAAAATACAATAATCACTATATTTTAATAAGAAGAAGTACCATTGGTAGTTTTAAGTATTTTCTGCATAAATTCAGCTGTTTCGAGTGTCTAGTGAGTACAGAATAACCCGCTTAATTATCCCACTCTTAAATGATTTCCATGCTTATTTACCTTAAGTTTCAAGTCCCCGTTTTTTTCTTTCATGTTTAAAATAAAAGTCCATATTTAATTGCCATACGCTTAATTATCCAATTCGGGTAATTGCCTTACAAATTAATCTACCAAAACAAAATGACAACAACACATCAAGTAATGCAACCAAGTTTACATGTTAATAATAAGCAGGGAAACCGGAAATATGATCTAAACAAAGTGTTTTATGAGCATTAAAAATGCACTAAAAACTTGAAAATATGCACTCAATTTTTTTTTAAAAGATATGCCTCAAAAACCAAAAATGGCTTATTTGAAAGCAAAATATTCAATAATTTCATATTCGCATTTAAAAAGAAATATAAACAAAAACAATAGAGTTGGTAAAGCCCATACACTATAGAACCCTATTTGCAACTAATGGCTCACCAGAATAAATTTATGGTACGAGGTTAGGATTCATATAATAGTTATTTGCACCGAATATTAACTAGATATACTAAATATATCAGAAATTAAATCTTAATACGAACATGATAAAATGGCTTATAGACATAAAGAAAAAAGTTTGCATGAGAACAAGTGATATTAAAGACCGATTCTCACAATTTACATAGATTTTTACAAATTATATAAAACCGCAACTTGTACTTTGCGCACAAAGTTTACTTGGACATACAACCAGCTATATAGACGGACGGATAACTTTAAAAAGTGTTTCTGAGAAGATCGGTATGCTAAAAGATGCGTCTAGATTTCTATGCATAACACACATCAGCACAAGTTTATATAATTACTTTTTCCTTAATTTTTTTTTTATATATATACAACGAAAACTTGTTTTGGCTTACAATTGTAGAATAAACATGAAATGTATATGGCGACGTTAAGGCAACAGAAAATTCATCTGTTATCCAGAATTTTAAGAAAAAATTTTTTATTCGCTGAACATGTATTAAAATATGCTTAAAAAATATGAAATATGCGCTACAAGCTTTAAAAATGCAAATTATTTACTAGCAAATCGATGAAAAAATTCATAAAAATTTCAATGAATGCTACGCCTTTGTTAGTAGGATATGACAGGACATCTAAAAAAGCATTACAGATAAACTTTAAGACAGCAAATCCCAATGTTTTTGATTGCCATCTATTTTAGATTTAGCTGATACATGTACAAATTCCTACGTTCCATATGATTTAGCTTATTTTCATACATCAATGTAAAGGTATTTTGTAAATAAATACGTTTAATTATCTCAGTGAAGTTTTTAAATCTATTCGTTTAATTACCTCACTGAGGTATTTAAGCGTATAAGTTTAAATGCTTACCCCGCATAATTACCCAAAAATATTGGCATTTTTGGCGAGGTTTATCCAAGGATTATCCGTGAAATACTATACATGGCTTTTATTACAATTATTTGGCAGCAAACACTGGTGGATACGTACGTGCTTTCCAATTTTTCACTTTCAATACGTGTTTTTTATTTTAAAATTATTTCGTGTATAAATATATAAAGTTGTTTATGTTAAATTCAAGTGTGTAAGCATCGATATGCTCTAGATATTTAACTTCATGCGGGCTTTTTTCCATCTGGGATAATATATCCCACTATTTTGTTTGACCCACGTACATGGAATATATTATCCCATTGGTGTGCATTAGTTAGGCCTTTTGTTTGTTTGCAGAATGAATAAAAGCAAATCGGGTGGTTTAGTGAAGGAAGAAAACATTTCTGTGATAATAAATTCCCGTGACCCTGGAGACTTTAGTGCTTCTAAAAAAAACCAGTAGAACATACATATATTGTTAGGACATAAGATGTTTCTGAAGGACACTAGATTTTTTTAATATTTTTTGCGCTTTTTAGTATTGTTTCCATACGAAAAAATTACTTAAATTTTTCAAACATCACTCCTTCTAGTACGGTAGTGAAAGGGTTAAAAGTATATAGCGATATTCATTTCGTAACGTAAGGTTAAATCTTAATGTTTGCTTTAATTTTTATAACAATTATTTTTAATATTGTTTTTATTGACCAGTCATAACAAAATGATTAATTTGCAAAATCCAAATCAAATAAAAAAACCATCAATGTCAGAATATAAAATTTATAATTTTTTTTCTATTAAAAAAATTAATCAAATAAAAAAAAAAAAAAAAAAAACAGCTCATATAAAAATAAATTTCGAACATCTGTTTCAAATTTGTTTAAACATGCGTTTATTAATTTATCAAAATGTTTGTTGATAAATTCATCTTTGATGTCACAATTTTCGTTCGAACCTTTTAATCAAAAATTTAAATTTTTTCTATTAAAATTCATTTATGGAAAACAACTTTTATAATTAATATATGTAGTATATGTATGTTTGTATGTCATTTCATAAACTGATTAATAATAATATTTAAAAAAGTAAACACAATTAATATTTATAGAGTGTTTTGTTCGATGCGATAATTTATGAATAAATTTCAGTAAACTATTTATTTATTAATTTAGTTTTCATTATATTTTAGTATATGTGTATGTAGCTTGTACATATGTATATATGTTTGCTAATTTTAAATGATTTATTTGTTATAATTTTCTATTCAATTGCTCTCTCTAAGGTTTGTTTTTGTAATTGTATACCGTTTAAAGAATATATTTAAATATGCACTTTATTTATGTACGTGCTAGAGGTTTCCCCTTTAGGGATATATTTTTAAAATTTCCCGGAATTTCGGAAACTCTTGATTTAAATCATTATCATCTCCTTGTGCTGCAACCCGGTGTGTGCCTTAACCTCGTTCACGGTCTAAATAAAAATATTTAAATAGGTCCATAATGTTTGAAAAATTAAAAAATTTTGTTTGTTGTGCTTAATTCCATATTTTTATTTTTCATAACAAAAAAACGTTTCCTGAATATCTGGCTTAAGCAACCAGCGACATGCGCATAGCTTATCAGCTTATCCTTCAACAATAAGTTTCACTGTTTTTATCAAGAATAAAAATAGGAAATTAAGCACAAAAAATAAAATCCTTTAATTTTTCCAACATTATGGACCTATTTAAATATTTTAATTAGACCGTGAACGAGGTGAATGCACACACCGGGCTTTAGCACAAAGAGATAATGATGATTTAGATTAATTAAACATTTTGTATTCCAAAAAAAAAAAAAAAAAACCACATTTAGATTTATAACGTCCTAAATTCCCAATTATTATTTTTGATAAAAACACTGAAATTTGTTGTTGAGGGAAAGGTAGTTTCTATGCGCATTTCGCTGGTTGTTAAGGCCAGCTCCTCAGGAAAAATTTTCCAAAGACTAAAGTAAAGCAAAAAATATTATACAAACAAGACTATAAAGTAAATAAGAATTTTAAACTCTCAGGTATTACTTGTAACAATATAAAAGCTTCAACAAAGCCACAACAATAAACAGTGAGTTTATCTTGTCTTACATTCCGCTACAATTGGCTGGTTTTTTCCAACTCGAATTGTAGTTGTAATAGGGTAAAAAAAAAAAACAAAATTTAAAAACAAATTGCTTAATAAAGCAACTTTCCATTTCAGTTTTTTTTTTTGATAATGTTTGAAAAATTTTAGTAAGGATTTTTATAAATTTATTTGAAATTATATTATATAATATTAGGAAATTTATTAGAGCAATTCGGTATTTTCTGAGTTTATATGTATGTTATTGCTTAAAGTGATTTCAATCTACGGTTCCTATTTTAGAAATAATTCCAGGGAATTTTTGAAGAAATATTTTTAAAATTCCTGTTTAATTCCAAGCTTTAGACATACAATTTGCCTGTAACTCAAAGTTTTTGGCTGCATTGTCGAAGAAAAAATGGTTAAAAAGAATGTTTTTGTTTGAGAGCAAAAATATTGCAGCAATGGAAAAAAAAACATTAAAGACAATTAAACAAAAACTTAATGTTTTCAACACAAATATTCTTTATTCTTGTCAGGCTATTGCTTCTTAAGACTAATATGATTAATGCAACTATGGCGCTTCCCCACACCTCTGTGGGGCTCAAATAACGGAAACAAGTATAAAATACTACCCAAAAAAATTAACGCCAATTTTCTTTCAATTAAACCATTAATCAAAAATCAAATCAGTTTTAATTAACAACGTTATCAAGTTAATTAAAACGTTTACTTATAGAGCAATTCCATATGAAAACGATCAAAATTGGCAAATTTTTGGACGACCCCTCTCCGATTTTAAAATAAATAGTCTCAATCGATTGCCCAGCAAAAAATAATGTACCTACATATTTTTTTTTTTTTTATAGTGTGGTTGACTGGTTTAGTGGTGGTGTACACCACTGTCATGTGAAAAATTGAAGAATTCTTCATAAGGGACCTCATTGAAAGTTGTTGTGATAGCTCGTTGGAAAGGTATTGAATCAGGCTCTAATTGAAAAATATAATTTTCCTAATTTTTCTTAGAAATTTACCTTTAAATTTTCCCAAGAAAATTAAATTTTCCGATTTTCCACAGAAGCTCCTAAATTTTCCGGCTAATTTTTTTTTTTGGATTCCTCATAATTTTTGCTTTAAGAATCAGCAATAAAAAATTGGGCCCCGACTCCTTGTTTGGACAGGAGAAGAGCATTTAAGAGACCACCTTGTTAAAAATACGTTTTAAAAATTATTTTACAGTTAAAAATACATTTATGAAGAAAAAATCTTTCTTATTTTGCTGCTTATACTTAATTACAATATTTATTAAAAATTTCAATTGTCTTGGCATCATTATAAAATTAAAGTAACTTTAAATTTAGCACGTCGGCAGACGAAGAGTACCGCTTTACATTAATTGACATATCAGAAATATTTGGTATGAAGCAATGAAACTTTTGCGTTCCAGTTATAGTTTTGACATTATTATATCTGTTTTGAATTCGTCGCTCCATGGCATCGTGTTCTTTTTGAGTGCATAAAACTGTGTTAATGGCAATTTCCTTGCTTTGAATCCACGAAAACAAATGTTGTACATTTAAGATCTGGTCAGTATATGGCCTTTGCAAACTTGCCTTAGTCGCCATGCGTTTTAGGGTTCCCCCTAATGCATCGCATGGGCCCTTACCGTGGGACGTCGCGAAAAAGTGCCACTCGACCTTGCAGTAAAAATTTTTTTTTATTCTTGTACTGAGAAGCCGCGCCGTCTGAGAAAAACGTTACTTTGTCGATTGCATCGAATTTTGATCTTAAGAATTCAAACAGTTTCATTTGAAATAAATAAACGGACACATAATTATGAGCTAAACTCTCCGCGACAACAACAAGGCTTACGGTCTGTAGTTCGTTATCTTCGTTTTTGAAATAAATGCAAAAAGGATGCACCATGCACTGGTCGTTTGCCCAGTGATAAGCCTGAATTTCATCCTGAACGAGAAAAGTGTAATTCTCGGCAAAGTCGCTTATCACAATGAATTCATTTAGGGCTAATTTCTCCTTACTTTCCTTTAGAAATTTCGATTGCATCTCGGATATGAAATGGTGCGCCTTCAGTTCATTCAACTTGAATCCGAATTCCTCGATGAATTCCGGAATCTGCTTTACCACTGTTTGAAATGCACCTCCTGAATTAACAGCTGTTCAAACTTTTCCGCCAAATATTGCTCTAGCTCGTCAATCTTCGGACAATTGTCGCATTTGGACAGATGACAATTTTCCGTGGGGTATGCGCACAACGACTTCGACAGGAGGTCCCTATATGTTTCAATTTCACCGTGAAATACTTTCAATTTCTTGCATGGAAAGAAAATTAATTTGATGTTTTGATGAAACATGCAAACGCAGACTGAATGCGTTCCGTGCCTGTCTAATGCCAGCACGCATTCTTTTGGTCGTAGGATGGCAAACTTAGAAAATCCCACTTTTTCTGCTGGGTATTTCTCATTGAACTGATGGTATGCTTCGGATAGATTACATAATAATAATCTGCACTGCTTGTGTACTTTTTCTCCATCTTCACGTGTGATAACATAGTCACGTGTACCTGGGCAGACGCGGCTGTTGTCATCATTGCAGTAAAAATCTTGAATCAATTTCACCGTTGCTTCGCTGAGGGTCCTTGAGACAAATTTCTTGGTGGGAGTCGCCAATATGCCCTTCTGTCGAACAAATTCTTTGCTTCTTCTCGCGATGTAAAAAGATGTTTGAAACTGTTCAGAAATCTTGCGTATAGACCATGATTGAGGCAGCACAGATAAAATGAGATATTTCTCCGGAAAAGTGGTCGCTAAATTGAATTTTCTTTTCAACTGCTCAATCATTTGTTTGCCGTCATCAACGTCATCTGCTTGACTGCATTCGTTATCAGAGCCTTCATCAAATATTGTCGCGATTGCACTCATAACCTTGCCTTTTTTCACTTTTCTGTATGTTTCACTTCGCAACTTTCTTTTTCTAATAGGCGTTTCACCTAAAGTGGTAATAGCCTCATTCAAAGGACTCAAAGACATATTGACCATCGGAATGTCTGCCTCACTATCAGATGAAACATTTTGTTCACTTGTCATTTCACTCTCGGATTGTGGCTGCATTTGTTTCAATGCATTTGCTTGTTGAGACAAATCGATTTTACACTTGGGGCAAATTAATTCTGCTTCTTCACCGTATTGTATATTTAATTCATTCATGTATCGCTTCGAAACACCAGTTAATTTTAATACTTTTATCTTTTTCGAACGATGTCCACTCTTGTTAAACGGATTGCACAAAATTTATTCATTTTACTTTAAATTGTCTTTACAGCTTCACTGTTTACTTTACAAAAAAAAAAACACTTTAACACTTTCACGTTTAGTATTCAACTGAAATTTGACTCAGAGTGTGTGAAGTATTTATATTTATTTTTTGGTAAAAAATAGGTAAAAAAAAAATAAGCGATATTTGGTTTTCTTTAATAGGAAAATTTGTGTGAACTACTGGTCATAAAATGTTTTTTAAAAGGGACGTAATTGGTTACTGCCAATAAGCCGACCACAGGTCATAAAATGTTTTGCAAATTTTTTAAATTACCAGGTAATAAATATTTCGCCATATTTATGGAAAATCCGTGTTTTATGACTTGTTTCTACACGTGTCATTTTAGGCGAAATATTTATTACCTGGTAATTTAAAAAATTTACAAAACATTTTATGACCTGTAGCCTCAGTCGGGTTTGGTGTGCCATTACATGCCACTGCTGCTATTATCCATGGATTTATGGCCGATCTTGTGAAGTCAGGCAGACCATATTCACTACACACTCAACTTGGGGCTCTTAAAAAAAAAATTGATTTTTTCTTCATAAATGTATTTTTAACTGTAAAATAATTTTTAAAATGTATTTTTAACAAGGTGGTCTCTTAAATGCTCTTCTCCTGTCCAAACAAGGAGTCGGGGCCCATTTTTTTATTGCTGATTCTTAAAGCAAAAATTATGAGGAATCCAAAAAAAAAAATTAGCCGGAAAATTTAGGAGCTTCTGTGGAAAATCGGAAAATTTAATTTTCTTGGGAAAATTTAAAGGTAAATTTCTAAGAAAAATTAGGAAAATTTTATTTTTCAATTAAAGCCTGATTCAATACCTTTCCAACGAGCTATCACTCGTTGCGATCGCTTTAGTAGTTTTAAAACAACTTTCAATGAGGTCCCTTATGAAGAATTCTTCAATTTTTCACATGACAGTGGTGTACACCACCACTAAACCAGTCACTATAAAAAAAAAAAAAATATGTAGGTACATTATTTTTTGCTGGGCAATCGATTGAGACTATTTATTTTAAAATCGGAGAGGGGTCGTCCAAAAGGTGATCGCTTTCATATGGAATTGCTCTATATCAACAAAATTAATGCAGAAAATGCTGTCAATATCAAAAATTATTTAATTGACACTATTAGTTTGTTTACTGGTACAAATTTAATTAATTTTTTAATTAATATCACCAATTTTTTAATTGAAATCAATTTTTATTTTTTTTCGGTGTACAAGTCTCTTAGTTTTTCCTGATTTTATTCAATAAAACTGTCATTCAGTTTATTTATTTATATTATAAATTTAAGGACGAGGACCGAGGCAGCCATATATCTATGTTAATAGATAAAAATAAATTTATATATTAATAATTATAAAATGATGAAATGGCTGCCTCGGTCCTCGTCCTTAAATTTGTAATATAATAAGATAAGAATATAATTAATTTTGTGTACTTTTTCATGTATATGTATATTTCCCGCCAAATTTGGGAAATAAAAGAAGACTTGTAAACATTTCAGGACGAAAAAGTTGGGAAAATATAAGTCCTATTTCTATCTCAGGTGCCCCGGTTGGCTAGTTGGCAGTGAACTAGTCTATCAGTATGAAGGTTGAGGGTTCGAATCCTGTCAGAGACGCTTATGTTTTTCACAACAATGGTCTGAAGGGTAACATGCTACTGTAACATTTAATAAGTAAAGAAAATAAAAAAGTATGTCCGTCCCATTTTTTTAAGTTTTATTCAAAGGAGTTTGCATTTCATTCCAGAGAAAGCGGGAACTAAAAAAAAAAAATTCCCCGGCAATTCCCGGTAAAAAAAAGACTCTAGCAAGTACGTAAATACAAAGCGTAAAGACTTTTATTTGTAGACATTTGTTGACATGATTATTTTAGTTCTTGGGTTTCTTTTTTTTTTTTGTATAAATCCATGAATAATGGTTATTAAATACAAGTATTTGTTTCTTAGAAGTTACTTGTGTTTGAATATTTCTTGTTTTGCTGAAGAAGGTTGGCATTCCACTTATTTATGTTCACACATTTTTACAGTGATGTGGCTTTTTCATTATTTATTTATTTAAAAAAATGTGTTGGGGTATTGTTTTTGTTTTACATTTACAAACCGAGTGGCCCTGTATATTTTAAAAGGGAAATTATTTAAAAACAAGGTGTTCTTTTGTAGATGTTACCCTTTTGATAGTTAATTAAAAGTGTTCACTTTGTCGTTGTTTTGGTGATGATTAATCTTATTCACACTCTTGGTTTATAGCGTTTTGCAAAAAATTTAATCATTAGTTTTTTTTTAATGTCAAATAATATATAAATCATTGTCACTTAACTAGAGGGTTATCCAATGGATGTGAAGAAATTGTTTAACAAAAAACAGTATTTATTTAATAGATATTTGGGAGTTTGTATTAATTATATGTTGACATGATCGCTGTCATGTCATATTGTTGTTTTTGGCCGCTTCTTTGGTTATGAATTATAGATTTCTCAAGATTGTTTTTGGAGCAGGTTAATATAATTAAAAGTAATTTCTGGTGTCAGTTTATATTGGGGACAACTCGTGTACGAGGTTTAATAATGAATTTTCTTGACACCCAAAATTATAATTGTATACTTTTAATCACTTAAACTTTGAAATATCTTTAGCAAAGTTTTCAGATTAGCTAAGTATCTTAAAACTAAACAGATATCCACTTGAACGCCAACATAAAGATAAGCGTTAACATAGTAAACAATAAGAGCATCATGGCATGTGTCATAGTCTGGATGTTATTCGTCAATTGAGGTCATAAAAAATTTTTTGATGTCTGTTAAGCAGCATTAAGATTAAAATTTTAGATTGCTGCAATATAGTAATTTCAATTCGATATGAAAACCCAGCAATCCCGACGATTCCTGCAGTCTGTTTAAGTCGAATTAAATTTCCTAAATTATTTTCGGGAATAAAATATTTATTATTAATACATTTGTTAATGATGTGCTAATAATCCCAATTTATGATTAAAAACACTGAAATTTATTGTCGTGGGAAAGCTAGTTTCTATGCGCATTTCGCTGGTTACTTAGGCCAGCTCGTCAGGAAACTTTTTCCATATACTTAAGAAAAGCTAAAAATATTATACAAGTAAGACCATAAAGTGAATAAGAATTTTTAAACACTCAGGTATTACTTGTAACAATATAAAAGCTTTACAGTGGGAGAAATGGCCAATCTAGTGGCGCTTTAAGGAAATTTTAAATTTTAGAATTCTGCTAATTTTTTTTATTTTTTTGGTAACTAAGAAACCAACGGATTTTTGGTTTTTTTTTGTTTTGTTTTGCTCTCGATATTCGCCTACCTGTGAGCTTTCAAACTTGACATATGTTTTAGCAAGTGCATTAATACTTTTCGCGCTTTTTTAAAGTTAAAGTTTGTTTACGCAACAAAATCATTACTTTATATCGTTACCTAAAACGCAAAAGGCCCTTACTAACCAAAAATAAAAATCGACTTTTTCATTGATGCTGATGTATATTGCATCAACAAAAATGTCCACAACAAATTTTGGAATATTTCGACCAAAATTTGCGATTTTATTAACAAAAAACAAAAAGCCCTATCTACAAAATATTATACGATAAACGCTAATAGACATATGTAACCAACAGTTTGCATTATATGTTATTTGTCAAAACCACTGGTAGGTTTAGCAAGAAAAATAGAAGAAAGAATAATTATAAGCAGTTTGAAGCAATTTATAAATTTACCATTTTAAAAAGTTTTTTGCTTCTCCTGTAAAATTTTCAAAGTGTTAGATAGGGCCTATTGCGTTTCAGTTAACGATATATATTTTTTTGAATTAGTGTTTAAATTGAAATTATTAGGTATTATTAAATAAAAAAATATGTTTGTGATTTGTGCTTATATGTTTTTGTTCTTAAATGTGTGTAAAATAGTGTTTTATTATATGTAACTTAAACTTCTGTGGAATAAAAGTTGGGAGTATTCGACGAATTCCGCTCCAATGTTTGGTTTATTTGTTTCTATGTTCTGTTTTCTATGTCCATTTGAAAAATTAGCTGCAACTTTATGATTTTTTACGTTTTTTTTTAGATGCAATGTCAGAGTCTAAACGCACCCTTTTTTTAATTTGGCACTCTGAACCAGCAAAAGTTTTTGGCCGTGGAAAATCATGTTTTTTCTAATGTTAGTGATCCAACAAAAAAAAAAAAAACAACAAATTTGAAAAAATTCGCATTTCGAAATAAAGAATGGTTAGAAGGAGATCTTATTTTTCCAGAACCAGCCATTGGTCGTCGTAAATATAAACATTTTTCAGAGTGCTCAACTAAAACTCAAATAAAAAAGATTTCTTCTATTGTTGATAAGACGACAACAGAAGAGTTAAAGATATTAAAAATATTCCATAATTTACATCAAGAATTTGTTACTTTAATTTTTTTTAATTATAAAAATAAAAAAACATTAAAAAAAAATTACAAAAATAAAACACAACTGCTTTACTTAAAAAATACTTTACTTAAAATTAGCTATTTTTTTAAGTTATTAACAAAGCAACGCGAAGTTACAATTTCTTGCACAGACCACAATAAATCGATAAAAAAAAAAATTATAAAATATACACATTTTAAATTAAAAAAGAAGAAATAATAATTACAAAAAAAAAACATCATAGTAGAATTTAGCATTGTCACATTATTCTTATTTTACTTCTCATAAATTTGCATGAATTTCTGATTTTAAGTACTATTATTGGTGCATGCTGAGTGTAGGGTAAAATTCCAAAAAATAAATAAATATAATATATAATGCTTAAAATATAATTTTGTTTAGAAAAAGTTTTAAAATCGAATGTAATACAAAATTATAAACATACATACTACTACTATTAATATATTAATTGTCGATGATGAATGATACAGCATTAATGGCGCACACTGTACTGAAGCGGGATGTCCCAAAAAAAAATTTTTTTTTAAGAGCATATCCTTGGCTCTAATTTCACTGAACATTTCTAATAGATCAGATCAGTAATTAAAAAGATATAATTAAAGCGCCACCAGATTGGCCATTTCTCCCACTGTGCGTTTGCATGAATTTTTATCTAACTTAAATCTCTGTATAATCTAGCCTGGTTATATAATGTATCTACTTTTATTGTATTTCTATTTTATTTTGAATTTATTTCTACTCTGTACTGAAACTAGTCTGACTCTTACCTAACACTATCCTAACTTGGTCCTTTTTCTACACTCTATTGCTTTGATTCATTGAACTATTTCTTCCCTGACTATATTTTGAAGGTGGCATATCCCGTGGAGAAAAATCTCTGTACATTTTGCCCCAGTAGGCTATGCTATTTTTTTATAGTAGGAGGTATACGTTCAAAGAATGAGTGTCAAAATAAATATCATAAGGATGCAGTAGAAGTTCTTGAACAAATAAAAGAGAAATACAAAACGTCACAGAGTAGAGCTGAAAGAGTTCAATTTCTTACATACCGTCAGAAAGGTTAATTTGTCTAGTTTCTCATCATAAGTTTTATTTTTAAGATTTTAGAAATACTTACATACAAAAAGGAAAAAAATTCAAAATAGTGCATATGGTAAAAATTTAAAAACCCCTGTCTTGAGTTAGAAATTATTTTCTTTTACACGTTTTCCAATCGCTGCCCAATAAGTGACCAAAACTGCATTAAAGGAAAAGACATAAGCTTTCTTTTGAGCAAAAATTAATAATTTTTTTAGAGAGATTAAAGAATTGGTTGTGGACAAATTTTGCTAACATCTATATGTAATAAGTAACATCGATGAGCAAAAACACCTGTTTGGCCAAAATGTCAAATTTTGACCCACTCTAAATCAGAAACTTGTTGACCGATCTTGTTGAAAATTGTGTCTAAGCTACTATTTACTAGGACTAACCTTGGTGCAAATTTCATCCAAATCGGAAGACATCGATTTCAAAAGTTGGGTCACTTGACATGTAAACCCCTATATACTCGTATGTATATATATATATATATATCTACCGCTTTACTAAAGTTTTAAAAAACTAATTTTCTATAAAAATTTTTCTTAATAAACGTTTGTTAAATTTATTAATCGGTTATGACTACGGGGTTAAAAATATTGCTTAAGGCCGTTTTACACGATTACACAAGTCTTACTTATTTTGACTACAATGCATCTCTGATCTAATTATTGTTTGAAAGTGCCAAAAAATTAAAAAAACTTATCATGGCAAAGTTGTATTTTTTCAAAATACGTAGGGCTTGTGTGATAATGTTAAGACCTAATAATGGCAGGTGGTATGTAATATGATTCTTTTCGAAATTACGCACTCATATAAATGTTTTCTCAGACTTTAAGCCTTCCGTTAAAGTTGACATTATATCACATTATATCATGTAAAAAAAATGTGAAAATTTGTTCTCAAAAACCTGGTCGTTTATGACTTAGATATTGTCTTAAGGGCAAACAGAACGAAATCAGAATTAAGTATTTTTTAAAAACAAAAATTTTGATCAATTCATTAAAATTTTTTCTTATATTAATTTAAACGAATAAGCCGCTTTTACTTTTTTTTTAGACAATAGTATAAAATTACAACCCTTAAGCCTGGTACCCTGTTCAACATTTCACGCGAAATGCTGTCAAAAATCATATGAATAGAAACTTGTATGGAATTTCTATGAAATTTTATTGATAGGGTTGTTTCACGTGGAAATTTAAGCAAATGAAAAAAGTTCAAACAAAGAACGGAAAAACATAAATCACACCACCGGTGACAGTTTTTCCATCCATATTTAAATTCGTTTTTATTTATTTATTTTGTTTACATACGCAAAACAATGTCGCATACTATGCCAGATGAAAAGCGTAAAATTGTGCAAGCTCGCGAGATAGGTAACATTGATGCATTCCACATTTTTCGTTTGAATTAATAAATGTTTCTGAACATTTTTAACAAAGTGGAATAGACTACTAGGCTTTATTTGCTAAAAAAAAAGTGTTCCTGTATACATTTGTTTTAAAATTAAAATTGTACATAAAAAAATTTATCAACGCAAAGAAAAGAGATTTACAAAATAACCCTCCTAATCGCCTCTAAAAAGCTGTTTGAAAGTATGATAGGCTTAAATTAAAGAATATTCACTACAATTAAAAAAAAATAAATCTATTGAAGACTGGGAATACTAATTTAAGTGAAATTTAAACTTTAGCTGCAAAGAGAAGCTAAAAGCAATTTAGAAAATCTGGTTATACCACTACTTATGTATGTTTTATTTCTTAATATAACTAACACATGACTTTATGTATTTTCATATGTTGATTAAGCAGAAATGTGTTATTGAATGTACTCCTTAAAACAAAAGACTCAAGAGACAAGTCTTATTAATTATACTCTATTACATTTAGTTTGTAAAAATCTAAACAAATTCAATAATATTTAAGGCAACATTTAGCATAAAATAATTAAAAATGTTTCTCACAATTTAAACTACATACATATATGCAGCTAATGGAACCCCACTTTTTCAATTGAATAACAAAATTTAAATTGTTTAATTTTTTTCTCTGTTACGTGTTCATATATCAACATAAATCAATGGAAATTATTGCAAACAGTAAAGTTGCATTGTTCTTTGACTTGTGCTAATTAATTATGGCAAAATAGAGCTAAATATATGTCAACAATAATAATCACAATAAATTATACACCTACTTATGAACTCTAGCAATATAAAGTGATTTCTTTGAAAGTACTTTATCATTCCAATAATATGGTCAGGTTCAGTTAAAAAAAAATTTTTAATAGAAACCATTAGTAAATATTAATTGAGAGCAAAATAAAGTAATGTAATATTTTTGTGAGAAAATATATGTTTGACATTTAGATCCTATATTTAAAGTAGATTTTGTAGATATTTTTTTCTTTAGTTGTAATACATAAGTATTATGAATGAAGTTTCGTTAATATTTTTACTAGTTAATTTGATTGTTTATGTTAATCTGTTATTTATGAGATTTTTTCGATACGAAACAATGCAATTTTTCTTTTTCGTAATTTCAAGGTATTTTTGTTCATATAAATTTTTTATTTAATATATTTTTGCGATATGTATGCGCATGACTTGTTTCCATCTTATTAACAAGAATTGACGACATTTTTATAGTTTATATTGTGGCTGCTAGCAAATTGCAATTCACACATAATAAAAATGCAATTGAAAAGATACAAACATTGCATTAGAAGTCTGGGTATAAATGTGAGACAAGTGATGTCAGTGTCTATAAAGATTTTGAAGGAAAATTTTTGTGGTGTTAGACTTTATGTGAGATGTAGTCGAAGCGATAATGAAGTAAACTACTTACACTCTGTGTTACCTTTATGTGTACCTAAGCTATACTCTATGTGTACTTAAGCTCCTTTTGAGCTTTTCTTTGGTTTTTCTATAGATTAATTCCTTTTAAAATTCTAACAGCACTTTTGCTTGCATTTTATAATACTTTAATTAAATTCGTCCTCATTTCTGATAGTCTCTACTCACATTTAATTTTGACTTTAAACTGTACACTTTCGTTCTTGTAATTATTCTGAGACAACTACAATTTCACTTAGAATTTACACGAATTTATTCCGACTATCCACGAGTTTGAGGTACATTTGCATTTTTTTGACTTTACTAAACCAATACTTAGGCCCTAATCATGTACAACGCAGCGCAACGCCAAACAATAACATTGAAAGCACAAACAATGTCATAAATATTTTGTAATTTTGTTGTTGCTTTCAACAGAAATTCATGTACCGTTTTAAAATTTTCAACGACACAAGCAATGGGGCGTTTGAAATTTTAAAACGCAATGTGAATTTCTGTAGAAAGCAACAACAAAATTACAAAATATTTATGACATTGTTTGTGCTTTCAATGTTATTCTTTGGCGTTGCGTTAGTTCTGTGGCGTTGCGCTGCGTTGTACATGATTAGGGCCTTAAACTTAAATCTGCCTACACTCGGAATAAATTTTTCTCTTTTGGAACAAGTCTTTATTTTTTTCGACTCAACTTCCAAAGTTTTTTAACTCTACTCTACTTTGACTGCTTTAACTTAACTCTATCTTTATTCTGATACAACTCGCTCCTTAGTTTGACTCTACTTTACTCTATCCATCTGGTTATACACAAACAACATTTGACTAAATTTGAGCTCTGCTCAAGCTCTATTTGAATTTGATACTAATCTGACTAATCTGACTAAACTAACTAACTTTTATTCTAATCGGAATAGCTTAGAAATCAAAATAATATGTAAGACATAAATATTAAGAAATTTTCATTGCGATTTACAACAGCATCCCCAAGTCAATATGATTGTAATAGTTGTAGCTAAAACACAAAAGACTTAAGACAACAACTTTGTATTTTCAAGCATAAATATAATTGTAAGAAATATTTAATTTGCATTTCATTTAATAAGTCTTATCTTCAATTAGTTACAAACAATTCAATCAAATTAAAATTAATATTTGCAGCGCATTAAATCACAGCACCCGCAATGTACAATAAAATGAAATAAACTTTGATTTTCATGCAGTTTACAAATAAATGTCTATTAACATGTAAATACAAAAAATACCTATATAAAAATTTTTCAAATAACATAAATAAAAAAAAAAAACTTGTTGGCCCAGACCATGACATAGAAAATCATTTCATATATAAATTTTGCATATAAACAACAGAATATATTCACATAAAATCGTAGGGACGGACAAGTTGCAAGTATATTTGTCGATATATTTGCAAATTCATTTATGTAATTGAAATATTTTTTTAATGAGAGTGTAATAATAAAAAAATAATGAAAAATAATTTTTTTTAATATTTATCTCCCCAGACACTTATTGTTTACAGAGCTGATCTTATGTCGTGTTTCACAAATATGGCCTGTATTCAGTTTTGTTTTATATATTTGTGTTGTGTGGTGTTGCATGTTTAATTCAGAAAATCGCATCGCTTCATCACACTTGTTACTGTAATTATTGTTGATGTTGTAGTTGGTTTGCAAAAAAAAAGAAAAAAATAGAAATATAGCAAAATAAAATTAGTTGAAATCGTTTTATACAATATAAATCTTCTTTGTGCAAGTGGTTAGTCTTGAAATGATTTATATTGACCATATTATTTCAATATGATTTTTAACAAACACTTAAAACAACAATAGCAACGACATAAAGCAATAAATAGTTGGCAATTGAAGCAACATCATAGCGAGTGCCCGAACAGTGGGATTAAGAAGTTCGACAATAAAAACTTAAAAAAGTCCATGAATATTTTTTCTTATTTTCAGTATTTATTTATTAAATCTTCAAATATATTTAATATGAGCTATTAATAATTAATCAAATCTTATCCTAATATTTAATTTATGTCCTGCCAGTGCCAGACAAAAAAGATTAAGTCATCACGGTTTCTGTTCATATATGTAGGTGTTTATCGTTCATCTGATTGGGTGAGTGCTACTGTGTCTCTTCTTATTAAGCGAGTGTGACCGCGATAATTTAAAATATTTCGAGCTAATGGATTTGGGTGGATTTCAAGCCTTTTTAAATACTTTACTGCTTATTTCGTTATCATAGTTTTTACTAACGGCACATTGAGATCCTTGTGGATATTTGAGTTTTTGACATACCAGGGAGCGGCTGTGATTATTCGAAGAAGTTTATTTTGGCGCCTTTGAATTTTTTCGATATTCGCAGCCGATGCAGTGCAAATTGGCTTTAAGATAGAGTTGTAAAGTAGAAGTTTGCAATCGAGACTAAGAACAGAATTTCTTCCAATAAGCCATTTAATTTGAATTTCTTTTAGTTTCATTTGAGTTAATTTGGCTTCTATATGCTATTTCCAAGTTAAACGGCGATATAGATGTATACCGAGGTATTTAAGATGCGAGTGTTGGGGCATTATTTGATTATTGATTTTAATAGGGGGGCATGTTGCCCGACGCACTGTGAATGTTATATGTGCGCATTTATGCTCATTGATCTTTATCCTCCATTGTTTTAACCACCTTTCTAGTTTAAATATATGATCCTGTAAGTAACGAGATGCTTCTTAATAGTTTTTATGTACGCTTAGAAAAGCTGTATCGTCCGCAAATGTTGAGGTTTGTGTGTAGTTGTTTGTTGGCATGTCCGAAGTATAAATTAAGTAAAATAGAGGACCCAGGATGCTGCCTTGTGGGACTTCAGCGTTAATTGACTGAGGAGAACTTAAAGATCGCCTTCTTTAATAATAAATTGACGATCGACTAAGTCGCTTTCTAACAGCTTGTGCATGTTTGCTGGTAAGTTTTGCTGCAATTTCAGTAATAATCCTTCATTCCAGACTTTATCAAAAGCTTGAGACACATCGATGAAGACTGCTGAGCAAAATTTTTTTTGTTCAAAGGCTTTTGACATTTACTATTCGATGAGTTTGTTCAATTATGCTGTGCTTTCTTCTAAAACCGAATTGATGATTTGGTATATATCTATTTAGATCTGTGCAATCGCCACTCTCTTCGAAATCTCCTTTTTTCAGTCAATAGACGCTCGACATCTGTAGAATATATGTTATAGTTTTTGGTTTTTTTGAGGGTTATGCTAAAATGTTGAACAGCTAGTCTAAGACAACTGTCAAAATTAACAATAGCGATATTCACGTTGTCCGGTGTACTAAGCGGAATATTTTCTGTGCAGTATATTTTTTATATTTTACCCAATTTATTTGTGAGGCTGATATCGATAAGTAGCCAGACGGAGATACGATTCTATTTGGATTCATTACAGGTACCTATATAAAGTAAATTTTGGCAAAAGTTCCTATAAAAGGTAAATTTTTAGAAAAATTCCTATAAAAAATATATTTTGGCAAAAGTTCCTATAAAACGTAAATTTTGGCAAAAGTTCCTATAAAACGTAAATTTTGGCAATATTTCCTATAAGAAGTAAATTTTGGCAAAATTTCCTATAAGCAGTAAATTATGGCAAAACTTTCCTATAAGAAGTAAATTTTGGCTAAGAATTCTATAAACAGTAAATTTTGGAAAAATTTCCAATAAAAAAAAATTTTGGCAAAATTTGCTATAAAAAGTTAATTTTAGCAACATTTCTTATAAAAAGTAAATTTTGGTAAACTGTCCTATAAAAAGTAATTTTTGGCAAACTGTCCTATAAAAAGTAAATTTTGGCAACTGTTCTATAAAAAGTAAATTTTGGCAAAATTTCCTATAAAAAGTAAATTTTGGCAAAATTTCCTAGAAAAAGTAAATTTTGGCAAAATTTCCTATAAGCAGTAAATTATGGCAAAACTTTCCTATAAGAAGTAAATTTTGGCTAAGAATCTATAAACAGTAAATTTTGGAAAAATTTCCAATAAAAAAAAATTTTGGCAAAATTTGCTATAAAAAGTTAATTTTAGCAACATTTCTTATAAAAAGTAAATTTTGGTAAACTGTCCTATAAAAAGTAAATTTTGGCAAACTGTCCTATAAAAAGTAAATTTTGGCAAACTGTCCTATAAAAAGTAAATTTTGGCAAAATTTCCTATAAAAAGTAAATTTTGGCAAAATTTCCTATAAAAAGTATATTTTGACAAAATTTCCTATAAAAAGTAAATTTTGGCAAAATTTCCCATAAAAAGTAAATTTTGGCAAAATTTCCTATAAAAAGTAAATTTTGGCAAAATTTCCTATAAAAAGTAAATTTTGGCAAATTTTGCAATAAAAAAAAATTTTGGCAAAATTTGCTATAAAAAGTTAATTTTAGCAACATTTCTTATAAAAAGTAATTTTTGGTAAACTGTCCTATAAAAAGTAAATTTTGGCAAACTGGCCTATAAAAAGTAAATTTTGCCAACTGTCCTATAAAAAGTAAATTTTGGCAAAATTTCCTATAAAAAGTAAATTTTGGCAAAATTTCCTATAAAAAGTATATTTTGGCAAAATTTGCTATAAAAAGTAAATTTTGCCAAAATTTCCTATAAAAAATAAATGTTGGCAAAATATTCTATGAAAAGTAAATTTTGGCAAAATTTCTTATAAAAAGTAAATTTTGGAAAAATATTTTATAAACAGTCAATTTTGGCAAAATTTTCTATATATACAATATTTTTGGAAAATTATTAACAGTAAAATTAAAAATTTATGGAAAATTTACTTTAAATATCAAAATTGTGTATAATTTTTTTTCTACCCACTGTAGGTTTTGTTAGCGATTTTTACAGCATTTTTTCTCTGTGTATTGTGACATTGACACACACGACATCAGTTGCTTGTTGTGTTACATGGTGTACATGTTACAAATGTAATAATATTGTTCATTAAAACATGTACGTGCATGTAAGTTTAATAGTATTTATATTTTGCCAATTGCTCATATTTTTTTGTATTTCATTATTAAAACTTGTTAAAGTCTTGATAATCTTATAAGGGGGGTTCACTTAACCAAGATGAGTTATATATATATTTAAATACGATATATAAATGATATAACTATAGTACATACAATTTGCTTAATAAATAAACTAGCACAGTGGGTTGTTGTAGCACAAAATTATAGATATTAACACAGCATTTAGATTATGCAATTAACGCCGAGTTTTTTCTATTATTTTTTTAAGTTGCTTCGAAACTCTTTCCACATTTACATTGTTTTCAAGCATTTTTTTCATTTAGTTTATAAAAACTTTAAAGGAAATTAAAAAACTTTTGGAAATGTAATAGATTCTTTGTATACAAATTTTTTAATTGTAAATAATTGTTTCTATATGGCAATTTGTATTGTTTTTTCATTATTTTAAAAAAAAACTTTAATATGAATTGTGTAGTCTGAATTGTGTAATACATACACATTGCTGTATCGAAATATTGGAATAATAAAATAAATTATTAAAAAAAAATTTTATATAAAAGAGAAAACCTAAAGCTCAATAAATTTACAACAATTTAATAAAAAAAAGTAAAGGTTGAATAAAATAAAGTTTATATTTACTTGATTTGATTATATATATATGTAAATATATGTACATATATTTATGTATTGTAGTAAAAATACAAAAAATCAAACAAATAACTGTCTTTACATTTTCAGTAATAAAGCATGACACTTTTCTTCCCAGGGTGAATAGCCCTGCTAAAAATAACAAAGCTGACTGCATGTTACCACAGTATTGTTCTCGTGTTCGAATGATTATATTTTATATTCAAACAAATATCATATTTAACTAATGTTGATTACTGATATATTGTTTTTTTTTTCTTTAATTAAATTTCGTAAATTTAGAATTTTATATACGAGTAGATAATCTATTTAATTAAACAGTCTAAGTATCTAAGATAGTAAATATTTAGAGCCAACACGAACATCCGTTTCATATTTAATGTTTTAGCAACAATATTCAATACAAAAAAATTCAAACATGTTTAGAAATAAAGTACGATTTATCGGTATTAACAAATACGCAATAGATTAAGTTTTTCGATCAGTTTAAATAAAGCTTGCAGGCAGTGTGATAAACTCGAGACTAAACCCAAACGCAATTTATGTATACCATATTAAGTTGAAGATTTTGACAACCATTTATTTAAAAGTGCAATGACGTGCAGTCTTAAAAATCAATAATATATTATCCGATCCCTCAATATTCTTACTGGGGATACCTATTTCTTTCGATATTCGTTAAGTACCATAATGCTTGCTTATGGTACCTCTTAGAAGTGTCTATAAGTTACTTTCTAAGTTTAAAAGCTTTTTGGACTCTTTGGACCATGCATCCTGGGCTAAATATTGCTTCTCTCAAATCAAGAGCCACAAAAGTGAATATACTCTAGTTATGACTTCTATAACACACAAATCAAATATATCCCTTGTATGGCTTTGTTTGTAGCTTATACCTTTATTGCGATTAAAAATATGCAGGGTATTGGGTAAGCTGAGAGATTTTCTTTAAAATAAATTAATTTAAATAATGCAGTATAGTGAATCAACTTTACGTCGGTCAAATGCCTAAATATTAATCCGTACCAATCAAAATTTAATAATGCATTTTTAATTTAAAATTAATGTTTCTCAACAGTAAAATAAAACCAATTATGTTGTTTATGGTTGCTTTGGTTTCCAATATATTTAATTATATAGCAACTGAGATTATAAATTTAAAACAAAAAATACTATTCCAATCCGCCCTTAAATAACCCTTCATGTAAGATATTTAACACACATTTGAGATCCGTTATTAATTCACTGGAAACACCAATAACATGATATGAAATATGTTTTTACATAATTTTGAGCAATTAACCAATCGAAATTCATTAATCAACAATAAAAAAAAAATCGGTAAAAAAGTATGTAAATTTAGTAAAAAAAAGTAATTAAAATATTCAATCGTAAATAAAGTGTTAAATTATTTCAAAACGTATGCATATAAAATTAGACATGCCTAATTATAACACTAATCCAACCAAAGAAATAAATAAAAGAAAAAACCCAACGCATACAACAAGAGCTTTAAGTTTTAGTTTAAAAAATAACCATTATCAAATGCTGTCTTTCTTCGAGCCGAATTTTTTAAGCCATTCACCAATAATTATAATAATATCTATTCAGAATATGGGAGTAATTTATTGCTGGGTTACAAAATAAAAAATTTATAATTTGTTTAAAATTTAATTTAAGAAAGTATCATTAATAATTCGTTACGATATTGTTTTCACAAACTACGAGAACGGGTCAATAAGTCCGTGACTTTTTAAACTGGACCAAGGCGAATTCAACTACAGGTGGTGTCGAAACACCATCTGATTTTAAAAGTTCGAGCTACTTTGTTTTGATTTGTTAGTGTTTTGTTAGGAATGGTTGACATTTTGGACAGTAAACACTAACAATGTAATGCAAAAAACCCTTTGTTGTTTCTGTTGTTTTTGGATTGTTGTAGTATCGACACCACCTGCAGTTGAATTCGCCTTGAACTGGACAAACGTTAAAGAAATTCAAGAGAACTCAAAGGAGACGATTTTGAAAAATCTCACTCACTTATTGACCCGTCTTTGTGTAAATTTATGTATGTTGTTAGAGAAACAGATTTTTTTTAAATGACTTACTGCAGGCCTTGAGGTTAAGGTAGAGCATTCCAAAATCCATTGAATTCAAGGCGAATTTACTTTCAAGAATTCAAAATTGCTTTTGTTTTTCACATATCGTAGAATTAAAGCAACAATAAAAACACAATGTTGCGTTTTTATTGCAACCACTATCTATTTATATGAATTCGCCTTGGTTGCATTGTTTTAATTTACCTTAAAAATGTGTTTCTATTTTTTTTTTTTTTTTTAATATTATTTAGTTATAACAATCCGTAACAAAGCATTAAAACAATAACTCACCGCAACTCCTATTTTCGGCATCTTCTGCTCAATTACTCATTTAAATGACCGAACCGATTACCGATTTATTAACATTACTTAAGACGCGGGCAACACTGTATGCACTCTTTGCATTCAATTAAAAATAAAAACACCAACAAAATGCTTTCTTTAAGCAAAAACAACAACACACTTATTTTTTTTTTTTTGCTCAGAGATTTTATTTACCACTCATCATAATATAGAAAAAATTAATATCGAACCACATCAAACACAAAGCACTGCACAAACAGATTTAATATGTAAAACAAAGGGAAGAAGAAAAATATTGCACCGTTAAAAGAAACAACAAAACTGAAGAAATTCCTCACAGAATTCACTTCAATTAATTAATACTTATTTTTTACTATTTGATTGAAAGAAACTTTAATTTGAACTGTTTATTTTCATATATAATTTTCAGATTTAAATTATAATACACACATACGATATAATTTTTTTTTTTAAACACAACACTTACTTCATTTAATTTAAATTCTTATATTTAAAAACGAACGATACAATTAAACGACCGAACTTATTAACGATGGCACTTAAACTAATTTGATGTTTAAGAAAAAAGGGCTACCAGTAAGTTTTTTATGCGGAACAAATTTCCTCGGAATTCCCAGAAAATTTTTTTTATTAACTTTCCGTGAATTTTATTAAGGGATATTTCCTGACTTTTATTACACGATTTGGTATTGAATTGAATGTTTTGTCACCAAAGCTTTTCTGTCACATAACTAACCCATACATGAATTCTACAAATGATACTTATGTTCTGAATAGAATGAATCTTGTTTGAAATCGAATCAAAAAAGGACCGTATATTATTCGTAAAGTGCAATTTAGCTACAAACCCAATGAAATAATTAAATTATATAATAAATTTGTATAAATTAAAATGATAGGAATATATTCAATAAAAAATATACCTATTTCTTTACTCTTTATTCAATTGGGGTTTTTAAGCTTTTCTGGTTGTTGTCTGGCCAGACCAAAAGGATAACTAAGTGAAAAACCCCAATAAAAAATTTTCTTATTTTGCGAACGAAACACTAATGGTACATTTTAAAAAGTAAACACACATTTGTGCCTTACGCAATAAGACATACAGAGATGCAGTAAGGCAAGTGAATGAATTCTTAATCAATTAAAAAAAAAATATATATAAAATTTGAAGAGCCACGACATTTCCTTACTACGAAGCAGGTTTGTAAGGTAGCATATTAAAGAATAACGGTAACAAAAAATGTAGTGTGCAAAACTGATTGTAACGTTTACCAATTTTCAAGTCACATTCACAAGTTTTAACGCGTTCTGCGTATAAAAGCTATGATATCAGGTTGGGAACTCGCCATATAAAATTCATGACTTCCCTTAGAAATCTGCATCGTGGGAAGCTCCATTTTTTATTGTGAAGTTTATCGACATTCCTGGAGTTAAAGAAACAAATTTACTGAATTCAGAGATTGTATTTATTGAAAATTGCTAATTAAAAAATATATTTTTAATAATATAATTGATTCTAAATCCTAATAGAATATAGATTTGTCTATTTTTTCGAGTATTAGTTATTACTGTTTCTTATATTTTTGTTTTAAAATGAATTTGACAGGCTTTTCGTTAATTTTTGATGGTAGCTTAAGCTAGGTCAGGCAGTTTATGGTTGGACTTTTGATTTTGCGGCAGATTGGTGTAAAATGGCTTACACAACTCTCACATTTTTCTATACAAAATAATCCCTAAGCCTGCAACCAAAAAAGGGGGTCATAATGGAAATCTATTCTGTTAAATTTAAATATAGTTTCTCCCCAAGAGTCAAATGAGGTACGCTGTATGCATTTGGGTTCGGAATTGTTGCTATTTATTTATGACTTAATCAAATATAGTATTGACTGTTCAACTCATTTGGAAAAAAATATCCTTTTCATCTAATTAGATAATTGAATGATTGTAGGTTATTAAATAATTAATATATTGTGGAGTTTGATGCCTCAGAATTTACTTTTAAAGTACTTTTTTTATAATATTAAATATATGTAAACTTCTAAAGAGTATAAAGTCCATAGTCTGTAAGGATTTTTGTTCCATAGACTTAAGAAATAAAGAAATAAATGAGCGCTTTAAATATATTTAAGTTCTTTTTGAACTTAGAATAAAGTTAGGGTGGGTTTTACGGTTTTATTTATCTTAAGTTTTGCATATGGGACAGAGCACTTTGCATCATGGACTTAAAATACACTTTGTTTTGAATAGCAATTTTCCACCCCTGTTACACACTGAATGACAAACTTAATATATCCCTGTTTCAACTCGTTATAGTTGATTGTATGAAAAGTAACACGTAAATTTTACCGAAATTTATTATTTATATATAATCACGCATAAAAAAATTAGGTTCAAGGTATCCATATTCTAAGAGCAACATGCGGTCGTTGGATTTAAACAATGTTCAGTTTGGCAGGCATAACATGGTTATGGTTAAATATTAATCATAATTTGGTCAAAATGTTATGGTATTTATTGTAGCTATATTTTTAATTTGCTCATTGAATCAATTTGTAATCATACTCGTTATAAAGGATGTATTTAAGTTAATTTTTTATATAAGTCTTTATTCTGTTTGAATTTCAACACCAAAATTCATAATATCAAGCAAACAAGTTGTTGATTTTGCACCTATTGCCAAAATGATTATATTGATTACTTAAAATTTCGAATATTTTTTTTTCTTTTCTATAAATGATATTTTTAATTTTAATTGAAAAAGTGAACAAAAAACTTTGCCATTTCAAACAATGTGTAAATTTATTTAAATAAATATTGAAAATTCCCAACAACAATTCTACATGTTTAAATTATTTTATTTTAAACGAAAAAATCAATTAAGATTTTTTATTATTTAATTAAAAATTTTAATTGAAAATTTATTTCAAAACAACTAAAATGTTAATTAAATCAAAATTAAATTTTTACTTTTCTTTCAACAAAAAAATAATTGATTCAATTATCACATTAATTAAATTTAAATACTCTTTAAGCCATTTTTTTAATTGATTTAAGAAAATAATTGTATAATGTAAGTTTTAAACTGTTAAATGATCATTTATCTGGCCAAACGTTTTACAAGAGCAAACATATTTTTCTTAATAGAACTATTGGTTACGTGTAGGACGTCAAATATTTAATAGGTGTGAACATAGCTCTATGGTTGTAGCTAAATTTTATTTAAACACTATATTGTTAAATTCTAGCAAAAACGAAGTTTCACGAAAAGTAAAAATTGTATTGTTAAATTGAAACAAAATCTTCTTAATCGTGTCAACAGTTATTTCTAAATAATGAACAATATATTGTTTGTGGCCCTTGCGTGGACCATAGTATGGTTTTTTAACCACACTTCAACCACGTTTTTTTCTGCATGCTTAAAAATAAATATATGCATATTTAATATATCAATGTTTGCTAAATTTCAAATTATTTAAACTACTTTTTATATAGCGATACAAATTCACTGCACTGTGGGTGCACTTAAATTTTCACCCACATTGGGAATCAAATTGAAAATAATAGCAGTACCAATGAAGGCAAAAACAAATTTATTAGCAACAAACCAACATGAATTTTGTAAATTTTTCATGCCATTGTAATATTTTTTTTTTTTTTTTTTTTTTTTTTTTTTTTTTAATTTTATTTTTTACTACTCCTCACATTCCAAAACTCATCATTCATTTCGACTGTCAGTTAGACAGTTTATTTGCTCATTTGTGTCTTTGCTTAAGCTGCAGTCTGTAAAAATGTTGTACACCAAAGTGTTACGGTTTCTTAAATTCATTGTAAGATAAGGACAGCCAAGGGAAGGTATGCCAATTAACAACGTAAATAATTAAAACAGAAGAACTGCTTTTTAAATAATTTAAATTTTGTTATTTGGTGTATTCCTGTTTAAGTTTCTAGCCACCTCTAATTTGACTAATGTCTTTGTTATTTTAACTTCGGCACCTTCCCCTATTCAAAATGCTTTCAGACTCAAGTGTTTAGGTGGTTTTATTAACTGATTACTAAAACTATATCTTTTTGTGGCATCTATTACAAAGCCTACATGCTGTGATCCTCATTTAATCAACCCATACGTTAACAATGCTTTATTGTTGTCTTTTTTTTATTGTTATTTTATTTTGTCTGTAAATAATGCAAACCTTCATGGTATTTTTGAGTGATTTATTTCAAACATTTGAAATATTAAAGAGGAGAAAACAAATTTCCCATCACTACAATTAAAATTTTATCGCAGCAATGAACATTTTTATAATAATTATAATAAAAAAAAAAATAAAAAATTTTGAGGCTAAAATATTTAATTTTGGCTTCTAATAGGTATTACATGAGATTTGTATTTAAAACTTTTCAAATTAATTAAATGCACTTAAGTAGCCATACATTTGTCTTAATCTCTAATATTTTAATGATGTCTGTGTCTTAAGTCTTACGTTTTAGCTGTTGGTCTTTTAAATACACTCACTGTACAACACAAAAACGAAAAAAAAACCATATTGTAGCGAGTAATTCTGCAATATTAATCGTTAAAGGCAAACCAGTTAAGAAGACTTTTCTCCAATGTTTATCAACCAAACCACTCCCCATTGCGGGGAGAGGGGAAAAAGCATAAAAAAGGGGATATACGGAAAATGAAATTTCTTTCTTTTATATAATTTTGAAATATATCTGCTAAAGCTGGGATCACACGATTGCCGCAAATGCACCAATAATACACAATTTTGATTGTGCTTTAATGACGCACAATAATGAAACTGCCCCAATAAAATATTCCGGTTGCACAGGCTCCTGCCGAGCTTTTACAGATAGAACTGGCAGTAAATCCTAAATGACATGTCCTTTGGATAAACTTAGCTGAAGATTTGAAACAAGAGACTGAGCTCCAAAACACTACCTAGAGACAACAACAAACGGCAGAGGCTAGGGTATTCATTTAATCGGGCTTTTCCTTTAATCGGTTAATCGCTCGAATAATTAACCGAGGTTTTGGTTTAATCGGTTAATAATCGGTTAATTTTGTAATTGATCGGTTAACCGATAAATAAAGTTTTTTTTTATAAATTAAGTAATTTCAATACATAAAAATGCATAATTTTTTTTTTATTTGGAGTTTATTGCTTAAAAAAAAGGAATAACATAACAATTCCTGAACTAACACGAGCAAACAAAAAAATTATTCATAAATATGTAATACATACATATTTTTTAATTAATACATATATATTATGTAGTAATTAAAAAATAAACTGTTTGATAATTATTTCAATACTTTAAGGAGACCTTAAAAATAAATTTTAGAAAAATGTTTAGGATTTAAGCGATTCTTTTCTTTATTTTTGATAAATCTTGACTGGAAAAAAAATTTTCACTTATCGTTGATGTTGGAGAAATCGATCGCAGTTCATAATACAGAATATCTTATTTCTAAGTCCTTTTCCTGGATTTCTCTAAACGTATAAAATCTTCCATTATGTCATTAAAGTGCTGTTTTAATTTTTTTAAATTTTCAACTCCTCTAATGGTTTCCGTTAATTCTGTTAAAAGATTTATATGAGAAAATATGAGAAGAAACAAATAACTAAACACATACGTACGGGAAGTTCCAGCGAAAAGTCTCCTTTTTGTAACGTAACGCCAGAAGTAATTTAAATCGTTTATCAAAAATTGTATGTATATGTACAATTTACTTTTTTATATGTTGTGTAAAGCGTAACTAGCTCTACATTAAGTTACAAAAGGAATAACTTTTTAACAACATGGTCCTAAAATACCAGCTTACTTGATTTCTGGCGTTACTTTACAAAAAGTAGACTTTTCGCTGGAAATTCCCATATGTACCTAAAACTAGTAAAAGATATTTAAATTTGATAACTTGAAAAATAAATCTTTATAAGTCCGAACTAATTAAAAAAGGTTTTATACAAAAAGTCTTGCTTAATTCGCAGACTAATGCAGTTTTGTAATGCAAATCAAAATCTACTTCTGTTTTTTGTAACGTCACGCCGGCGCATATTTTTGCTTATATCTTCAAATCCTTGGGGTTGATTGTTGTAATTTGAATATAGTGCTCCTTTATTACTATGTTAATATAAAGAAAACTTTGTACAAATTGGACTTCTTCATTTAATTTTTTTACATTTTGTCGTACAAATATCACGTCACGTCACAATGGAAATGCCCATATACAGAGAACGTGAAACAAAAAGCTGTTGACCTATTTAAAATGAAGATCCCTTCTTTGTGTGTTTGAAAAATATTTTTTAAACGTATACCTTTTGCATATGAGACGAATCAAATAATTAAATCCAGAAATAAATATTTTATAATTCTACAAAAAACTAAAAATTTTGATACGTCGGTTAATCGGTTAATCGACTGAATTTAATCGGCTTAATCGTTAATTGAAAAAAGCCAATTTTAAATTAACCGATCAGTTAATCGGGTTGTAATTAATCGGTTAACCGATTAACGGTTAACCGAATGAATACCTTAGTAGAGGCGTTTACCGCCTCCTCTTGGTCCACAAAACTAATAAAAAATTGTAATTTTATTTTATTTAACTTTTTATTCACTTTGATCCATTTCTTGTCGTTTTTTTAATTTGTTATATTTATTTTTAGTTGCCAAACTGTCAAAATAGCATAACCGATAACTTTTTGGCAACTCAACAATATTGCCATACCTAGTACCAATTTAAATGGCAGTTGTGCTGCCTTCCGTAATCGACCCACAATATTTCGCAAATTAATTAAAGTAAAAATGAAGAGCAAATCAAGTTTTAAGTATTATGCTAAATAAATCTTTTATTACGTGAAAACACATGATCGATCAGATCAGACCCTTAAAAAAATTAGAATCAAAACTTTGTAAAACAATCATAAAAAATGCATTGATCGAACACCTAAACATCTGATTAAATTATAACATAATCCTTGTAAAAGATGTTAATTAGTTAGATTCATTTGAGCACAGTATTGTACTCGTGAATATATATTTAAACACAGTCTTGCCATAGAAGTATCTCACACGAAACGTGCAAAATCGATTTCTGTAAAACTTTTTCAGTGGATTTAAAAATTAGTGTGTTATTAAGAGAATTTTTTTGAACAGTATCTTTTCACAAATTTATCAAAAAAATTTTTTTTAAATCAATCACTTTTTATCTATTCATCTTTATAATCTAAACAAAATTAATCACAATTTTCTACATTTTCTAACCTTTCGAACTTTCAGTTAAAAATTAAATCAATGATTAATTTAGATGTGTTGTAGACATATTAGTAATTTATTAAATTTCAACAACTGCTAATTATATACTTAAATGTTAAGTCCACATTAATATTTTAACGCCCCAGGAGATTTATTAGAAAAGCAGACAAAAAAAAAACTCCAAGCGAAAGTTGTCTCGAATTGGTAAACTAAAGAAAAAGTTAAACAAATATTAGAATAAATAATCATATGAGTAACTTTTATAATCAGACGGAAAAAATAAAGTTGTTAACCTTTGTTGTAAGTTTAGCTTATCTAAGAAGTTGTCTGTCTGTCTGTCTTCCTGGTTAACAGATTAAATCTCTAGAAACAAATAGAGACAATATAAAATTTTTGCAAATTTTTTTTTTAACTCAACTCAGTCTGTCTTATGTTTTAATATCATTTTAACACAATCAACACGTTCTCTTTTTTTTAACATAATTTTACTTTTTTTGTTATTGTAATTAAATAGTTTAGAGAATAAATTGTGCTTTAATAACACTCTATAATTTATAATATCACAGTTAAAAAATTAAGTATTAATTTTCCAATTAATTTAAATTATTATAAATAAATAACAAACTATAAAACTAAAAAAGAAAAAATCTATTAACGCTTGTTTATGTTTTCAAATCATTGAGACTTTTCTGTTGCACTTTTCAAGATCATAATATAAATTATCGCAATGGACTATAAATTTATTAAATTGTCGTACATAGAGATACGAAGCCTTTTTGTATTTTCAACTAAAAATTTTTAACAAATTAATAATGTTACTTAATAAAATTGATCTTAAAGCACAGTGTGACATAATGTAAAAAACACAAGATTACTATCAGTGTAAGTCTACATTCACACGTCTTATCTTTTGATGCTTAACTCTTGTGTTTTATGGAGAGGGAATCAAGAAGAAAAGGGGTTGGTACGGATATGCCTGTACTTGGGCAGTACGCTTTGTGTTCTCATTCGCAGGTATATTCACAACAATGGCTGCATGTAAAATTTTTTCTTTTCTTTTTCTCTTTGGTTTGCTTTGAATAAAAGTGTTGTTGTTTTGAAGCAAAAAAAGTTGAAACCGGTTGCTGCGTGTGAACATAATGGCATCTTCAAAAGGAAATGAAACGTGTAAATTGAGACTAAGTTTTTACATGTACAAAAATAAGTTTTTCTCCTGCAAAAACTAAAATAAATCCTTGTAAAATTGTTGACATTTAAAGAAAAAAATCGTCCTAAAAGTTAATTTTATTTCAAATTTAAATATTTCGCTGAAAACAAAGAATGCAGCTTTAGTTTTATCTTATATATAAAAGTGAATGTATTAGGGAGATCGAATGGTTATTATTCGACTGGTTTTAACCGGTCATTTTAGCTTTGCCTAAGTCAGTAATTTTAAAATGAAAATTTTTCGAATATCGAATAAACCGGTTATTTTGGTATAATAAACCGGTTATTTTAATAATGTGTAATTTATATACATTTTCCTTACTCTTGTTGTAGCTGTACCCGTAATTTAAGTATTTTTCTAATTGTAATATTGGGCAAACTTAAACTTTTTATGAAGAATGTCAAACCAAAATGTAAAGTCAAAAAACATTATGAACACTGTAAATAAAAATCGCTTATAAAAGCGTGTGTTCTTGTAAAAAAAAAACACAAAAACTATTTAAAATACTACAAAAACGTGTGCAGTTAAAAAGTAAATAGTATTTTGTGTGAGAGTTTTCCAAATATTAAAAATATTTTTATATAGATGTTATCTCTAGAGATATTTCGAACGGGAAAGTGTCCTAAAATGATAAATGGCAATGGGTTTTCCACGTCACGATTTATTTATCACCTTTAATTAATCCATATGCTTGACATTTATGTGCTTCAAATAAAACTTAACCCCGTTCGAAGTAGTTCTGAAGAGTCGACAAATAATACTTTACTAAAATACGCTGCCAAAAATGAATCATTGGTTGAAATATTAACCCGTTGTGTTGCCGAGGACGGAAGTCACCTTAACGTACTAAAAGCTCTTAAATAGTTCCAGTATTTCTTTATGCTTACAACTACAACATTCCGGCGGAACCAACGGTATGGAAAAAAATCATCAGTTTTATTTATTAACACATCAAGAACTAAAAGGCAAAATTGAAAAAATCAAATAATGTGATGGAAGCTTTGTAGTGCTAAAAGAAAATCATTTGAAATATGTGAAAAGCGCTTCGTTTTTCCGCGTTTTGCGCATGGTTATGCAACTCTTCCTTCAACCTGATCATCTGGCGATGTATTTCGACTCTCTGGTACTTTGTACGATGTTCACTATGCAGTGTTTTTTTAAATTTCAAATATTATATATATTATCTGTTTATATCACAATTTTTAATTTTTTCATTAATTATGTTCATCTTTACAGGTGATTTGTAAAAAAAAACTAAAAGACATAGAAACTTGCGGTTTGCGGCATTTGAAAGAGCGTTTTTTTCCTATAAGAATCACTCAAAAAGTAAAAAAAAATTTTTCGGCGCAGAGGTCCCTTTTCGTGGAGCTGGTCACATATATAATCCTGGCTAAGAGGGTTGGTTTGCAACTTTTCATAAATATGGTTGAAGTCTACTGATTCATACAGAGATGGCTTTACCACCAACAAATTAAAACTCATTTAAAATAAATTTAGGAGAATATCTCATATAATAAATTTATTAAATTCCTATATTTTATTTGCTTTTGCAAAACGTTTGGCTAGATCAAACATCAGTTAATAGTTTTTAAAGAACATTATACAATAATCTGCTTACAAAAACCGATTAGTAAATAAATAGAAATTGTTAAAAATAAGGTTAAAGTTTGATCAATTTACTGGTCTCGTTTTTTTTTTTGGATTTTATCGTCAAATATTTGTTAGTTCTTAACCGGTTATTTTAAAAATGTTTAACCGAAAACCGGTTTTTTTAAAATAGCAACTATTCGTAATATTCGATAACCGGTTATTGGAAAAAGTCTAATAATCGATCTCCCTAGAATGTATTTGTGCCTTATAGGAGGCCAAATCACTTGACCGATCATCTTAAAATTTAATCACAAAATATAACTGTGACCCTGGAAAAAACATAAGGCTATAAAAAGTTGAGATTGGACAAAGGGGCGATGCCACGCCCATACAACCCAAAATTTAAAATCGTTATATCTTAGGCATTTTTTTGGCAAAGGATGATGATATTTAGTACATATGGTGTTAGAATGAATATAAATAAGCTCTATGAATAAAGAGGGCGGAGCCACGCCCCTTTATAGAAAAAGTAAAAACCACCATATCTAATAAACTACTGAACCGATCGTCATCAAATTTCCACAGTAGGCGACTGCCTTGAGTTACTGAGCTTTAAGCTATATAAAGATGTGGTTGGAAAAGGGGGCGGTGCCACGCCCATACAACCCAAAACATAAAATCCTCATATCTTAGCCACTATTTGGCGTAGGATGATGATATTTGGTATATATGGTATTGTTATGAATATAACAATGTCGATTATATCTAATTAGCTACTGAACCGATTGTCATTAAATTCTCACAGTAGGCTGTTGTTAGGAATTAATAAGCCCTAGGCTATGTAAAGTTGTGGTTGGACAAAGGGGCGGTGGCACGCCTAATCAACTCAAAATTTAAAATCCTCTTATCTTCGATACTGTTTCACGTATGTAGGTGTTGGGATGAATTTAAAAGGGAATTTTTTAACATATTTACCCATGCTTGATACACATGTTAATTAAATTAGTGGGGTAACCCTAGACAATTTAATTTGTAATACAAAGACGTAAACGTATGTTATTGTATTGTCCAGCAACGCGGGCAGGGTTACTCTAGTTAATTATATAATTCCATAACTTGTAAAACAGAGTAGGTGGTGTCAACACTGAAATTTAAAAACCAACTAAACCGACACTTTTTGAAGTTCCAAAAGTACGTAAATTTATCCTGTTTTGCTTCTTTAAGCAAATAATTTATTTTTATAATCTATATCCTGGTGGTATTTTAAGAATAAAAATAAATAAACTGTTCAAATCCTGTCGCCTAAATAGGGTTTAATAAAATGTACCCAAAACTCGATATTTTATTTACTTTTACTACCTAAAAAAGAGAAAAAATCGGTTCCAGTTTTGATTTTTTTTTTGTATATATTATCCTTGCCTGACCCAAAATTTCGGAAAAAATTTGACCTAAAATAATTTCGCTAGAATATTATATATTGACATCAAATTTCATTAACATCGGTTGAGCCGCTTGTCTGTGTTATTGGAAATATTTCCTCATATACACCATATCCCATTAAAGACTGAACCCCGATTTCGTGGTCCGATTTTGATGAAATTTCACACATTTGATATTATGGGCATTTATATTGACATTGCGTTTTTGTTTACCTGTTAAACCTCGGCCCCTAGACTATGGGCTATTAAAGAGTTCTAAAACACAAGATTTTTTGACAACAAAAATATAAAAAACGCATTTATTATTTAACAATTGATGTGAGTGTTGTGTGTCTATTTTACTATGTACGTAGAATCGGTATTATTAAAAATAAATTGGGACTTTCTCGTTTTTGACAGGATGTGTGAGTTTTAACTTTATGCTCTATTTTACTCTATACGGTGATTTTTACAAGCTATTTAGTGCTTTCTCTGTTTTGGTAGAGTAACGTCGTAATTTTTTAACTGCCGCTGAGTTACAAGCAGAAATCGTTAGTTGGATCACCGATGAGGAAGATGATGATAAAGTTCATAAAACAGACAAAATAAGTATTTTAATTACTCCACCGGATCGTGTTGATAATATTAGTGACTCCGAAGGCATTGATGGTAATATACAAAATATTCACGATGAAAATCAATTACCTAATGAAATGGCTGGCCAGTTTGTGATAGAATACGTTCATGAGGATGACAATGGGAATCTGCCTGCGGTTGATGAAACTGTTGACATGGAGGATGAGCCAATGGATGCAGAAAGTGAACCTCAGGCGTCTACATCAAAGGAAAACGCTCGTGCTTCAGTGGGGACTAAAAATAAATGAAGCAAAGCTTATAATTTGATAAACAACCTAACGACAATGAACAATATGACCAGAAATTGCTTTGTTGAGAAACTGGGTAAGTTGAGCGATAACCGTGTTTGTACATAAATCTAAAGACACATACATATGCTGTTAAAATAGGCTCGTATACACCCTTAGAATTGTGCGAGTGTTTTTTTGATGAAGAGGTAATGCAAATGATCGCCGAAAATACAAACAAGTATGCTGGACAAAACAATATTTCTGGTTATGCTACTTCAATTTCTGAATTGAGAACATTCTTTGGAATCTTGTATCTAACAGGATATCACACTTTGCCAACCATTTATTCCTATTGGTCTACTCGAGCAACATTAGGATGTCAGTTTGTGAAAGATGCGATAAGTCGAGATAGATTTAAATAATTTAAACAAAACATACACGTTTCCGATAATAAAAATCTAGACAAAAACGATAAATTTGCAAAAATTGCTCCATTGAATGATTTCTTAAATAAAATTACAATCTTTCGGTGGATGAGCAGATTATTTCATACTATGGGCGCCACTCTTTAAAAATGTTTATAAGAGGAAAACCAATAAGATTTGCTGGTGCTTCTGCAAACAATAGTGCTAATTTTGGTCTTGGAGAGAATGTGGTCTTACAATTGCTACAGATTATATCAGATCCATCCAAACACAATGTCTCATTCGATAACTTTTTTTCAAGCCATAAGTTGTTTTGCACATTGTCAGAAAAATTATATTTTGCAAACGGTACCGTTCGCGACAAACGCACTTGTCATACTCCATTAAAAGATGTCAAATTAATGAAAAAGATGCCTAGAGGTTCATCTGATATCAGCTTTGATAAAAACAACAACATTATAGCATTCGTTGGAATGATAACTCGGTAAAAATACATATATTTATGCATATTCGTGTTTGGTCCAAAGCTTAATATTATTTTAATTTGATTAAGGTGGTTTAGCGCATTTAAATAAAAGCTTGTTTTTAAAAGGAAGTTTTACTTTTAATTTATTTAATATTTTATTTAATTTGTGATCATAGTTTTTACTGATGGTACATTAAGGTCATTGTGAATGTTCGAGCTTTTAGATACCAGGGAGCGGATGTGAGTAAACGAAGAAATTTATGACGGCTTTGGATGTTGTCTATATTGATAGCTGATGTAGTGCCCCATAACTTAAACCACAGCACCAGCTTTTCTTTAAGATGTAGTTGTAGGGTAGGGACTTCAATGTAATGAGCCAATTTATTTGAATTGCTTTTAGATTAATAAAGTTAGTTATGCCTCTTTATAGCACTTCTATGTTAAATGTCGATCAAGCTGTATACGGAGATTTTTTATATGCGAATGTTTGGGTATTATTTGAGAAAATACGACCTTCACAGAATATTTTTGCCTAAAAACTTTACGGTCCAAGTTTTAAAAATTTTTTTTTGGAAAATGTCTAAAAAAAAATAAATCAATGATTCCGAAAATTAAAACATTTAAAACTTAAAAAATGATTTAGAGTAAAGGAGTCAACAAAGCTAAATATCAAACTTTTAAGGTATGTTCAGACCTAACCAATATTTAACGAAAATATCAAAAAAGCATGACCAGCAAACTCATCAAACTTTAGCTTTATTTTTAACAATTTCTGTTGATTTCCCAAACTTAATTTTTAAGAAGATAGTAATTTAGAAACTGTTGTCAAATATTTAAAAGGTGTGAACATAGTTTGAACACTTGCACCTTTTATTCTGTTCTCTTATATATTTTTCACTCTGTTCTCCGCTGGTTCTAAAAGTACATTCACTTTGTATAACAATTTTTACTACAAAAACCGTTACATACAATTGTATGCACATTGTATGTATGTATATGTAAATATATTTATGCACATCTAGATACATTTTAATATAAAATATTTTTTTAAACAGAAAACAACCGATAAAAAAAGACACCATGTACGTCTCAACGGTTAATTACAGTTAAGTTTAACGTTCTCTCACTCAAAACAAGTCACCATTTTAGATCTCATTCGGGCATTGACCACTTAAATTATGTCATAATATTCTATAAAATACTTTATATATAGCGATATATTTAGATATATAACTTTATTTGCAGATACAAATTCATATGATTCCGCTATTTGTTCTTTTCTTGATTCCAATGGCTGTTTAATTGGTTATTTAACTTATTTGAGGTGCGGCATTTCTTTGGTATTTTTACCACCAGCAGTTCAATTTAGACTTTTAATAGAATTTAATTTTAGTTTATTGTACTTTTTGTAGTTTTTTGTTTAGTTTAGTTCATTTTTCTTGTTCTTGGTGTTTAATTACAAGAACATGACCGCTATTTCGCAATTATTATGCAATAGTTGTTGGTGGTACAAAATTGTTTCTAAATTTAAGGGTTTGGTTGCTAAATAAGTTTAATTACTACATAAAGTGTGGAAATGTTTACACATTTTTTGTGTGTTTTTATTGCTGTTTAGAATGTTTAATTAAGTATTGTTTTTAATTGCATTATGATAAGTAGAAATTAACTGCCTGTTTTTCAAAATAAAATAAAAAATTTCGCTTAGAAATTTATATTGAAATAACAATAAAATAACTCAAATTTGTTTTTGTTTTCGATATAAATGTCTAAACGAAAATTTGTATTTTATTGTGAAAAACAGGGAGTTATGTGCTGTTTCCAGGTGCCAGGCAAGTGATGGTGTAGTAAAATTTATATGAAAAGTACTCCAAAAATTGATTTATTTTCATATAAATTTTACTACACAATCAATTGCTTGTCACCTGGAAAGAACTCATTATTCTTTTTTTTTAATTACGTCCATAAAAATAAAACGTCTTGTGCTCAAACGAAATCTGTTATACAGTCCATCTAACAAAATAAGAAATTACCGAAATCATTGGAACTTGTTTAATTCTTTTATTTGTTCAAGATGATACAAAGATTTTTCTTGTTGGAAAATATGGACAACTGTTGCTTTTATTTAGTATTTTCAAAAAATATTTTATAAATATTTTATAATTATAAAATTTTGATCTGAAAAAGTTCATAATACAAAGAATTTTGTCTTAATTAAACAAGAGAAGAGAGAACACAAAGCTTTTGTGAAAGATACCGAGTCTTGTTCTATTTGAAACCATCTCTAGAGGTTGGTTTACTTACACACAAAAAAAAAAATTATTGTAAGGGCAAATAATTTTAGCATTTGACGATTTTGCTGGTGGGGTAATACTACATCTACACCTACACAAATTCTAGTAGATTTTAGTTAAAATCTTAAAAAATTTTTTGGCGTTTACACCAGTGCTTTTTGACATATTGTCGGATTTCATTTTCATAATAAAAACAGCTGATTGAAAAAAGAAAGAAATTGTATTGTAAACTCTAATTAGTAAAATGGAAAGCCAAAAACTAATTTTATTATATTAAAAAAATAGAATAGGAATTAAGAATGTTGCGTAAAAAAACACCAGCATTTGTTAAATATAAGGCTTCACAAACTGCTACAAATATACTACCCGCAATAAATGATACCTGGGAAAAGACGTTTGATACGGAAAAAGAGCAGCCAAATGGCGAAGAGTTTACTTATGACTATAACCCAAAAGGTGAACAAATAAGAGAAAAAATTTTAAATGGAACAATTTTATTGCAAAACAAACAAAAACAACTAAAAACTTAAAAAACAATATTAAAAGTAAAAAAAGCGCCTCTTCATTGGAATTGCACTGCTTTTTCTTTTTGTAGGTACGTTTTCTGTAAATTAAGGCCTTTGTAATGCTACACAGTTTATATTAATATAATTTTCATACTAGAATATAATACTCTCTTTAACAATATGCTAGATAATTCATACTTTCCGTATGCATGGAAAATAGCTAAAGTGGTTGTTATACCTAAAAAAGACAAAGACGCCAGTAACCCCAAAAATATGAGAGCAATTAGTCTACTCCCAAACATAAGTAAAGTTTTTGAAATTTGCATTAATAACAACATAATAAATATGTGCAAAGAAAAAAGCTAATAAATGAGAAACAGTTTGGTTTTAAACACAATCATTCAACAATTCATGCAGTACATCTGCTTGTTTCAAATGTTCACTGGAATTTTATCAAATCTCTAGTAACAGGGGCTTGCTTAATTGATTTTGAGAAAGCCTTTGATAATGTGTGGATACCTGGATTAATTTATAAGCTTTTAAATTATGGATTTCCATTTCATTTAATTTGCTTAATATACAATATGCTAAATAACAAATCTTTTCAAGTTTCTGATGGAAAAAAAATTAGTGAAAATATATTTATCATTGTTAATGGTCTTCAACAAGGCACTGTTAATGCGCTAATACTTTTTAACTTATTTATACACGAACTCTTGAACCAAGTTGAGAATATCATTGGTTTTGCGGATGATATCATAATTTATCACTCAGATAATAAAATTGAAAAAATTAACGATAAGTTACAAAAGTATTTTTATATCATTGAAAAATATACAATAGAATGGCACATGAAAATGAACTTAAATAAATGCGAAACAATACTTTTCCGCCCCCCTGTGGGAAAATGCAATAACAACATTAAACGTTATTGGAAATCCTTTAACGTAAAGTCCACAAATAACATTATTATTCCAAATTAACAAGTCGTAAAGTATCTGGGTATACATCTGGATAAGTTCCTTTATTTTAATGACCACATTAATCTTCAAGTAAACAAGGCTAAAAATGCCTTTTTTATGTTTAAAAAATTATTTTATTCAAAACTTCTGAATTCAAGGGTTAAGTCATTAATGTATCAGTCCCTAATTAGTCCTATACTTACTTATGGTTGCCAAGTTTGGTACAACATTTCCCCATCTTATATGGAAAAAATTAGACTTTTTGAAAGAAAATGCCTTAGAAGCTGTACCTCACTTTACAGATCAGCAAATGGCAATTACAAAAAATTCATATCAAATCAAAGATTGTACAACGAGGCTCAAGTTAGCAGAATTGACATTTTTATTATCTATTTAATTAGAAACCACATTTTAAAGAGTACTTAATGTAACGAGAATAATCTAATCTTAGCCCCCTATTATGCTAGTGACGATTACATATCTAAAAGGCTTCAGGAGGGTTTCGTCCCACCAGAAGCTTTCATTTTTCTTGATAGAAATGGTTTTATTCAAAACGAAGCAATCATACCTATAGTTTATCACATCTATAGACGAGCTAATATTAAATCAATTGCAAGTAAACAATTAACAACGGAGAACAGTAGATTTGACACTAGCTTATACGTAACAGATAGAAACAAACCAAACTTATATAATAAAAAATATTATTGGCTCACCGAATAAGTTTTTTCTTTATTTGAAACCTAGGACCTTAACTTTTATTTTATAAAATATTGTAGTGAGATTTTTTTCCAACTTTTTTCCTCGCATTGAATATTTGATTATTCAATACATAAATTGTAAATTAAAAAATCAGTATTACCAAAAAAAATTATATTTATATTCTAATACTGGCTGTACTTGAGTGCCCTTTTTTATATATTACATTAATAAGTATGTACTATTGTTTATTTATAGTTGATTATATATAACATACAATTTTGATTAAATAAACAAATTTAAAAAAGAAAAAAAAATATAATTTTCATACTGTTTATTTATTATTGGCTTATCCATTTTTACAAATGTTTATTTTTGGTTATTACTAATTTACCGCAAATTTATTTTCCATGCTCTTTTTATATATTTTAGAATTTTTTTTGTTTTTTTTTTTGTCAAACTTTCAGATTTTTCTTGTTCAGAGCTGTATTTTTTTAGTACATTAGTATGAAATTCATAGTTGTATCGTTGAGTATTGCAAGATTTCGTGAGATTTTGCCAAAATCTAGTGGCGAACTAGATTTTGTTTTGTATGGGAAATCTAGTAGAAATTAACAAGATTTCGCTCAAAATCCCTTAAGTACTAGATTTTGTGTAGGTGTAAATGTAGTATAAATAAAAACTTGTTGGAGAAAATGAAAACCTTTTGTCGCAAGAAATTTTCCAACAATATTTTTTTTACCGCAACAACATGAAAGTATTTGAAGTTTTTTAACAGCAAAATTATTTGTTGCAAATAGAATAACTTTTGTCGTTAAAGGTTTTCTTCTGAAATAACGGCACATTGGAAATTGCTGTTGACGTAAATGATTTGCGTTTGCATGAAATAACAATTTTTGTTGTTATAAAATATTTATTTTTTGATTCAAATAATATTACTCTTGTCGTAAAAAAATTGCACTTGGCAATGACATGATTGGTACTTCATTATCATTGCGATCAGTATTGAGTTGTTGGTCGATTAGTTTAAAATTAAAAAGTGAGATTTTTAATTTTAAATTATTTAAAATAAATATTATTCGCAAAAATTGATACTTTTTATGCATAAACTAAATTTGAAAAATTTAAATCTGCAGAAAATATTGGTAAGTTGGTGCGATACATTCTATTCTCTAATTTTTTGCATGAAAAATATGTTTACAGATTCGCGACATCTTTATTTCTTTTATTTACTACATGCGGTAATAACTCCTCCTCCCATCAACAAGGGAGCGAAACCATCTATATCTGACACCCAAAAGGATATGATTGGCCATATAATAAATATAAACAATTCGATCCAATGGGAAGATGATGTCAGATCCCTTGCTGCTAAAGAACAGTTTGCATTGCAGCCTCATGAAAATAAAATATAGTTAATACTTCAAGAAGTAAAAGCTGATTTTTTTGAAAATTTCCAAGGCTTTGTTATATTGCAAGAAATGAATGCATATTATTTTAAAGAAATTGAAATATTTTTAAGCTCAAAACCCCGAATAATAAATATTTTAAACAATAATCTTAAAACTGCAAGAATTTAAACAAATATTTTCAAACTAAAAATAATGTTTTCATTTATAGTATATACCCAATAAAAAATGGAGCTTCCAACGAAGCAGGTTTGTAAGGGAGAAACGTAAAAGTTTCGCTTACCATATCGCTTACGGAAGACATGAATTTTATACGGCGAGTTCCCACTCTGAAGCAATACATTTTTGACACAGAAAGCGCTTTAAGCTTATAAAAATTAGTAAATATAACGATCAGCTTTGCACACTGGCTTTTTTGTAACAGTAACTCTTTTATATACTCCCTTACAAACCTGCTTCGTAGTAAGGGAATGTCGTGGCTCTTAACATTTTTATATATATTTTTTTTAATTTATTAAGAATTCGTTCAGTTACCTTACTGCATATGTGTATGTCTTATTGCGTAGCGCATAAATGTGTGCTTACTGTTTAAAATGAACAATTAGTGCTTCGCAAGATATTTTTGCATTTGCGACAAGTGTATATTAAACCGTTGTGGCAACAAATATGACATTTTAGGCAACACTTTTAACTTTGCCATAACAATGAATTTACGTTTTGGGGCAACAGAAAGAGACTTGTTGCTACAAATGCAAAATGTTGTTGGGCACAATCCGGATGAAAGTTCTATTTGAATCAAAATAAAATTTTCTTGGCATCAAACATTTTTTTTGTGTGTACTTAAGCTCTTCAATAAACAAGGAAACCAGTTTTTATAAAAAATGATGGATGATCTATTTGAACGATTCCTAAACAGTATGGAAATAAATTAAACGAAACTTGATGTGATGGAATTAATATCTGCCGGAAGACCACTTTCAATAGGACTTAGTTTTCTCTAAACTAGGAATTATCCATAGGTTAGGTTAGGTTAAGAAGGGTTATGCGCCCAAGGGCGTATATCCACTCGGAGACCAATGAGGTCCTTTGCGAATCCCTTCAGTAAAGGAGAAAAGTGAAAAAAAGAGAAAGAGAAGTAAAGAAGAAGAGTAGAAAAAAGTCCTAAGGTTTTGGTACAGATTAGAAAATGCGTAGGACAAATTCCCCCTATGGTCCCCCCAACAGAAACAGCCGTTCTATTTCCCTTACAAACTCCAGTAGATCGGTTGTATTACATCCAGCGATACACCCCAGTTCGTCGTGAAATCTAGCACCTAGCCATTTCTGTGTATCCTAGGACAGAGGCACAGTACATGCTCCACCGTCTCTAGCTCCTCGGCATCCCTGCACAACCTGCAGAAGTCCGGTATCGCAATGTCCCATTTACCCATGAAAGCCCTAACAGAACAATACCGCGTCAGCAAATCTATAAGGATCCTGAGACTACTTCTATCCAGTCCTAATAGAACCGTGGTTGCACCTGCGTCCAATCCGGGCCATAAGGCCCTCGATACCCTGCAATCCATTCTATCCCTCCAGGAGGACTTATCCATAACAATTGTGACTGTTCATTGATTTGTTGGATTTCTAATTGAAATTGTTGATATTTGAAATGAATTAAAAATTTTTTGATAATTGTTATTACTGACTGAACTCGGGTAGAATTTTCATGTTTCGAGAATAACCACATTCCCATCATCAGTTGTACTTTGCAGTTCTACTTCTTGTTTTGGTGGATCAAAATTTGTTATTCTCGAAACATTCGACCCGAGTTCAAATTTTAATTAATTTCATGTTGTAAAATTCCCTTCATCAATAAAATAATTGAATGAAAATTATATTTGTTGGATTACGTTGATGTTGATATGTTTTATTTTTTAAGTGCAGGATAAGGATTAAGTTATCTAAATATTTTTATATTTTTTTATATTTTTAACTGTTTCTGAGTTATTCAGAAGTTAGTGCCAACATTTTTTTCATGCAAAATAAGAATTTTTTTGTTTTTAAAAATTTATAAAAAAAATTATAAGGATACAAATTTAACTTTTTTATCACTTATCAAAAAGCAAGGTATATTGCGAATAAACTAACCCAAAACCACGAAAAAGGTTTGAGAAATGTTAATTTTAAAGATTGGATTTTTTTTGCAGGCCAGAGTAATTTTTTAAGATTCAGATCTGGTGTAAAAGAAGTAAAATAATCCAAAATGTGTCATTATCCAAATTGAATTTATCAATTTATCAGCATATTTCATTATAATGTCCAGTCTGTTCCTAATAGATGTGAGACGTGGAATACAATGGATCAGAAGTAAACGCACTGCAAGCGCTTGTCAGCCGATGTTTTTAAAAAATATTAAACTATCGCACACCCGGCAAACACAACTAAACATCCAAATCAGATATACTGATCTTATCTAGAGAGAAATATCGCGAATAGTTATCCTCCAACAGAAATGGAATAGATTTGTTGTTTCCTTTGTTCTTAGTAAGAAAAACAATCTCAGTTTTATTCTTTAATTTAATGAGGTAGAGTTAAAATATAAAGATCAATAGCTTTTTGCTTTAGAAGTATGTATATGCTGTTAAATTAAATGTGATAATTTTTTTGTTACAAGATCAATCTAAATGTGACTAAAAACTTAAAAAAATTTAATTTTTTTTAATTAGTAGTTTAATATCGAAGCTTTTTTTGGAAATATGTACATAATTTTTCATTAAAAGATTTTTTGTGTTGTGCTTAATTCCCTTTTTTAATAATTGATTAAAATACTGAAATTTATTGTTGGAGGATAAGCTGTTTCTATGCGCATTTCACTGGTTGATTAGGTCAGATCATCAGGAAACGTTTTCCCAAAAAATTTTAAAACTTGCAAATTGCTTTATTTTGATTTTCTTGCGAAAACAATAAAGCAATTTGTTTTTGTTTTTAATTTTGTTTTTTCTAAACACACAACTAGAATTAATGCTGGGAGAATTCCAACAAATTGTTATGTTGGAGTTTTGTTTAACCTTTGCAATCGTTGCAAATAGGACTTTTTGAGTGGTTGTAATTCTCATTCCCTCTGTAGTCTTACTAACTGATATCTTTGGCTTTTCTAAAATTAATAGTTTCAACTTGAAATGGTTTGTACAAAAAACTTATAAAATGTACACAGCCAAAATTATTAAATTTCTTCAATCACCAAATTTATTCCAAATTCATAATATCAAGCAAACTAGTTGTTGACTTTGCAGCTATTACCAAAATGATTATATTGATTTCTACAAATTTTAAAATTTTGAAAAAATATTTTCAATAAATGATATTTTTAATTTTAATTAAAAAAGCGATCAACAAACTTTGCCATTTCAATCAATGAGTTAATTTATTTAAATAAATATTGACAATTCCCAACAACAATTCTACATGTTTAAATAATTTTTTTTAAACGAAAAAAGTCAAATAAGATTTTTTTGTTATTAAAGTAATATTTTAATTGAAAATTTATTTTAAAACCACTAAAATGTTAATTAAATCCAAATTAAATTTTAAATTTTCTTTCAACAAAAAAAAAAAAAAAATTGATTTAATTATCACATTAATTAAATTTAAAAACTTTTTAAACCATTTTTTTAATTGATAAAACACTTTTTTCTGTGTATTTAAAATCCGGATTAAGAGTAACTTTGAAAGATAGAAAAAATCTATTAGATTTTTTTTTTCTAATTATTAGAGCAAATTTTTTTTTGCCTTTTTATATTACAAAAAAAATAATTTACTTTCAACAATATCAAAACCATTTTCTCTAGTTAACTCTAAATAAATAGTTTATAGTCTTATGTTATCCCAAAGGAAAAAAGAAATAATAAACTGAGTTTGAAAAAAATTTAATTGAAAATATCTTAACATTTATATTCAAAAAAAAAAAGAAAAAAAAAATCATAATGCTCAATGCTCGTAATGCTCAAATGTTAACACGTTCTTAAAAATTCCTCTAATGAATTATATCAAATAACGTCATACCATTTTTGTCTTACACTTCCTCTCATATAAAACAAACATAAAATGTTGGCATCTAAAACATTCACTTCATTGTCAAACTTAATTACCTGAACGGCATTTCTAGGCAAGGTTTGTTTCTTAAGTCTTTTGTTTTTGGTCTGATTCTGTAACGCTTCGTAAAGCAATTCACAAAAGAATTTCTTTATTTTTTTCATTTGCAATCCACATGAAATGAACACTGTGTTCTTATATGTTTTGTTTTTTTTATTTATTTTTTTTTTTTTTCAACAAAAATATTTACGAACAAATGCTGAAAAGCGAAGAGCAACAAATCATACCATATTAAGGTAATTGAAATTGAAAGTTTACCTTCAATTTTAAACTCTTTTACGATGGCAAAAATCACAAGAAAAAAATGTTAAATAGAGTAGACTACAAAAGAACATCTTATAAGAAAAACAGCAATAATTGCATGAATGAATGAACATCATTTGTGTAATCACAAAGCAGAACATGACACCAAGGTGCATGAATTTCATGTATATAAGTATGTTTTTAGAGCATATGAAAGAGTCCTATTAATATTGTCTCTAGTATGTGACATTAAGAATATGACAACAATACCAGCATTGAAGATAGAAACAATGTGTTTTTCTTTAGATTTTTATTGAGACTATTTATTGTTATTTTCAATTTTTTTTTCTGTTTTTTTATTTAGTTGGCAAAATGTTGAAAGTTATCTGTCGCTATTTTAACATTGAAATAACAACATGAATTCGTAAATTGTTTGCTTAATATAAAGTTTAAACGTGTGTACGTGAGTACAGAGTTGTTTGTTATTATTCGAAAAATAGTTATTTACAAAAAAAAAAATACTAAATAATAATAGTTGGTAATAATCATCTAATGTCAGTGGAATCATTTGTTTAAAAAAATTTACAACTATTTAGTAAGTGACTATGAATAGGAGCGAGGGTTGAAGGGCCTTTAGTGACAACTAAATTGTTAAAATTACAAAAAATAACTTGTGCCATACATTTCCTTAAAAAAAACCACTTAAATTTAATATCTTAATTGGGTTTTCAAAGTTCGGAGAATGATTTCTGATGGAATACATTTTGGTTGGTATGCCATTTGTTATGTGGGACTACCTTAAATAATGGACCTTAAATAATGCAGGGAATGCATGAGCAAAATTTAAACAGTTTTGCTTTTCTTGTTTATTATCCTGTAACTTAAAAACGCCTCTTGAGCAGAGAACATATCGAGGGCCTATATTCTAAACCCTCTATCTTTGATTTTCACGAATATTACTTTCTAATGGTAAAATGTTCAGTAAAACAACTTTCATCTATGGTGTGATTTTCATAACAAACATATTTTTTTTTGCTGTTTTATTAGCATTTTTGTATTTTCTCTATCTTACACAACTAGTTTTTCTGAATGCAAAACCCTCTATCTTTTCTAATAATTAATTTTCAAATATTTTTGGAATAACTTGTTCTTGCAATACACACAGAAAAAAGTGTTTTTTATCAATTAAAAAAATGGTTTAATAAGGATGTAATTTTAATAAATGTGATAATTGAATCCATTATTTTTTTAGTTGAAAGAAAATTACAAATTTTATTTTGATTTAATAGACATTTTAGTTGTTTTGAAATAAATTTTCAATCAAAATTTTAATTAAATAACAAAAAATCTTAATTGACTTTTTTTGTTTAAAATAAAATAATTTAAACAAGTAGAATTGTTGTTGGGAATTGTCAATATTTATTTAAATAAATTAACACATTGTTTGAAATGGCAAAGTGTTTTGATCATTTTTTTATTAAAATAATTTTTAATAATCAAAATAATTATGTTGGTAATATTTGATATTATGAATTTGGTATAAATTTGGTGATTGTAGAAAATTAGTAATTATTTCTGTGCATGTTTTTTTTACTATTGTTTGCAAGCGGAACATGAATTTGACATTATACCACCGGAATACCATTATTTTGACGATCATTTAAATGAAAACAAAAAAAAATTTGTTGCTATAACTTCTTGTTTAATATTGTTAATTGTTAATATTTGTTATCTTATGTTGTATTATTAGCCTCAATCTTAAATAAACCACGTTAAACACCGACAGATGGCATAAATAAAATCAAAATAATTTATTTTTATTAAAATGCAAAACCCTCTATCTTTTCATTTTCATATAAACATATTTAATATTTTTGAGAGGCAAAACCCTCTATCTCGCATAAAGTCCCCAATAATGCAAAATTTTATGAACCAGGCATCTGCGATATTCAGTAGTTGATTTAAAAAATATTGAAGAATAGCTAATTTTAACAACTCAAGTAATACGCGAAAAAAAACAGTTTTTTTGGCTCTCCTGAAAAGTTGTGTTTTTTCAGATAGAGTTTATTTATGTGAACTAAGCGAAATAAATAGTCGATTTAGCTCATTTTCAAAGTACGGCCAAAATGGTGGCAAAACCGTAAATTATGGCGGCATGAAATAACCCCCCAAAATATAACGCCCCCCAAAAATTTGTACAGAGAACAACAAAAACGATTTTTGGGGGGTTTTTTCTTTTTTTTGGGGTGTTATTTCATTTTTTCAATTGGGGGATTATTTCATATGAAATAACTCCCCAAAAATCTGAAATGAAATAAGTCCCTAAAAATATTTTGGGGACTTATTTAATTTTTAAATTACATATTTTAAAAGTCATAATGATGACAAATTGTGTTTTGTTATATTCACTGCATACGTTTACCAAACATAAAAAAGGGACTAAGTATCAAAAACTATAATTTCAGAATCCTAAAAAAATTGGGATTATTTTTAAGTCCTGAATTTCAGAAATCGGAATCTCTAAGTCCCGAACTTTATAATTTCGAATTCGAAAATCCCGAATCGCTAATTTAAGCTTTTCTGCATAGTCGGCCTTCGGCCGGGCGCAATGATTTTATCCTCTATGGTATTTCAAACACCGGCTTCGCTAACTAAAGCTTTTCTGCATAGCCGGCCTTCGGCCGGGCGCAAGGATTTTCTCCTCTATAGTATTCCAAACACCGGCTTCGCTAACTAATGCCTTGTGCCCGACCGAAGACCGGGTTAGCAGAAAAGCTTTAGTTAGCGAAGCCGGTGTTTGGAATACAATATAGGGGAAAAATCCTTGCGCCCGGCCGAAGGCCGGCTATGCAGAAAAGCTTTATTTAGCGAAGCCGGTGTTTGGAATACTATAGAGGAGAAAATCCTTGCGACCGGCCGAAGGCCGGCTATGCAGAAAAGCTTTAGTAAGCGAAGCCGGTGTTTGGAATACTATAGAGGAGAAAATCCTTGCGCCCGGCCGAAGGCCGGCTATGCATTAAAGCTTTAGTTAGCGAAGCCGGTGTTTGGAATACTATAGAGGAGAAAATCCTTGCGCCCGGCCGAAGGCCGGCTATGCAGAAAAGCTTTAGTTAGCGAAGCCGGTGTTTGTTATACCATAGAGGAAAAAGTCTTTGCGCCCAACCAAAACTGAACAATATGTATTATATTGGGGTCTTATTTCATTTCTGGAATTGGGGAACTATTTCATATGAAATAAGTCCCTAAATATTGCGGACTTATTTCATTTTGATTTTGGGAGTTATTTCATTTCATTGGGGGTTTATTTCATTTTTGAAATTGGGGTTTTATTGCATATGAAATAACGCCCCACACTTTGGGGGGTTATTTCATATTTTTTTTGGGGCGTTATATTTTGGGGGGTTATTTCATGCCGCCGTAAATTATATGTGAACGGTGTACAATTTCAGTTCACTTTCAGTACATTTAATACATAAAATATCCAAGACATATTTGTTCCCTCAGCTAGTGCCATTAGAGGGTGGTGACTCGAAAATGCCCAAAACGTGTTGGAAGAAATTAGTATCAATATGGGCAAGTACGCACCGAAACTTATTGATCGGTTAGGGATGGCAACACCACTTTAGTTGCAACGCCGCTGATGTTAAAGGTTAAAATAAAATAAGCAATTTCATATTTTAACATCAGCGGCGATTCCTGATTTCGCTGCTGGCAACACAACTTCAGTTCAGTTGCCATCTGTAATCGACCCATTAGTGTCATCTGCAGCATCTTGAAATACCGAATACACTACATGACAGTTTTTTGACCAAATGAATCTGACAGCTAATCCCTATGTTAAATTGTCCGCTAACTCCGAATATGAAAAATATTTGAATTTAAGTGACATCATCTTTTTTCAAAATGCAAAAAGCGGTAAATGCAATATCTCGAAAACTGTTCTACTTTCGACTATTCTGACTTCATATTCGGATACAGCGTACAATTTTATATAAGGATTGTCAGGATGTCAGATTCATTTGGTCACGACTTTGTTGAAAATTTGTGACACAGTGATATTGAATCAATCAATCAAGACTAAACCACAGCTTGGAAGGTGAAACCTATACATAGTTTATTGAGAGCATCTCTAACACGCTTATTCGCAAATAATTTTATGACAATATAAAGCGTGATCCATATCGAGGTTCCCTACTTTTTTAAAGAAAAATTCAAATTTAATGGGGAATGGTTATTATCATTTGAAAGAACATTCTTTGGCTTTTATTTTTTGAAGTTTATGTCGATCAAGTGTTGGCCGTTGCTACGTCGCAGATGGTCCATCCGTTGAGTGTAATTTTGGTAACTCGTTCGAGCATTTCGACTGGTAACTGGCGAATGACACACGTGATGTTTTCCTCCAAGGCCTGAATCGAAGCTAGTTTGTCCGCATAAACTTTAGACTTTACATATCCCCACAGGGAAAAGTCTAACGGTGTGATATCATACGATCTTGGTGGCCAATCGACCGGCCCAAAACGTGAAATTATGTGCTCACCGAAGTGTTCTGTCAATAAATCCATTGATTGATACGATATGTGGGAAGTGGCGCCGTCTTGCTGAAACCAAATGTCACCGAGATTACGAGCTTCAATTTCAGGCATCAAAAAGTCGGTTATCAAGGCACGATAACGGTCGCCATTGACGGTTACATTCGCACCGGCATCATTTTTAAAGAAATATGGACCGATGATTCCACCGGCCCACAAACCACACCAAACCTTTGTTTTTTTCTGGATGAAGTGGCAGTTCTTGAATCTCTTCAGGTTGCTCTTCGTCCCAAATGCGGCAATTGTTTACATTCCCATTGAGCCAGAAATTAGCCTCATCGCTGGACAAAATTTGCCTCGAAAACGTCGGATCTTCTTGGAACTTTTCAAGAGCCTATAGAGCGAAACGACGTCGCTTGGGAAGATCGAGCGGCTTCAGTTGTTGCACAACCTGTATTTTGTACGCTTTCAATTTAAGATCTCGACGTAAAATGCGCCAAATCGTTCCATTCGTCAATCCGAGTTGCTGCGAACGGCGCCGAATCGACTCTCCACGATCTTCGTGTACACTCTCTCAGCTACGGCCGCTATATTTTCTTCACAGTGTGCTGGACGTGGTCTATTCGGTCAAATATTATCCAATAATGAATGTGGGGTCTCAAAATGGGTGATGGTGTTGCGAATATTACGCTTAGTAGGCCGATTATGTTGACCATAAGTTGAGCGAAGTGCACGAAACACATTCCTCACAGAACGTGAATTTTCGTAATAAAGTTGAACGATTTGTAAACGTTGTTTAGGCGTAAGTCTTTCCATTATAAAATGCCAAACAATACTAAACAAAAATAACATGACAGCATGAGACGACTCACACGTGATCTGTTAAAAAAAGGCTATTGAAAAAAGTATCTCTACATGAATCACCCACTGTAAAATAATTTTTTAAAATTTTAAAAATTATAAGAATGTGAATGCAATTTCATAAAAAATGTATATACAAAAATTAATTAAAATAGGTTTTATTACACCAGGATTATAACTGCGTCTCCACAGGGACTTGAAGTAATTAATTTCGACGGGTAGACTTTTCGGATGATCGGGTTTTTTAATCATATCTATAGAATAGAATAGAATGATCTGGCTGAATTTAAAAAGCAATCCATTTCGGATTAAGTGCCATATAAATATATACCAGTCCAGCTCCGATCATAACTTGGGTCTTCGAAAATTAGATTTTAGCCTACAGATAAACATGAACTCCATCAACTTTCCTGCTCATAAGGACTCAGGCAATATAAGTATACTTTATAAAGTCCAATATCAATATTTTCGCCATTACAAACGGAATGGCAAGGCTTTATTGTTATGCTAAAGCGTGTAAGAAAAAAACCTTAGTTATAATCCACCCTCGTTATTTTTACATCTTATTTATTAAACACACGATTTTAAATACACATTCAAGTTTAAATTATTTTAAACCTTAACAATAAAAAAATAATTTATTTGCAAAAAAAAACATAAAAATTAATGTGATTATAGGATTAGTCAACATATTTATATTGTTAAGACAATTTATGATTTTTGAGGATGTGGGAAAATTTTGTAAATTTTAGATATCTACAAAATTGAAACTTATCTGAAAATAAAAATGATGTTAAATGTTTTGACTATTTAATGACATGCCTGACAAATGTTGAATTTACCTTCAATAAATGCATATCGTCGCCTCAGAGTGTTAACCTGCAAAACAACTTCTAGCAAATTTTAGAGGACAGGCAAAAAACTACTCGTGTTTTCTATATACATATATTTGGTTTACTTTCTTATAGTCTGCACAGAATAAATGTTCCGTAGTTTTTTTTTATCAATTAAAAAAACATTCAACACTTTTTTTCGAATTTATTCTATAGGCAAAATTTCAGTTATGTATTTTATAAAGCTTTTTTGTAATAGCTCTATTCCTTAAATTTTTAGGAATGACTTTATACACTACCAGACTTTTATCTTGTATCTTCCTGTTACGTTTTACCTTAGCTATTCTTTGGATAGCAATGAAGTATATTGTATGTACAGAAAAATTTAAAATTAATGGACACCAGCAGAATGTAATGCATTTAGCTCATAGAATTAATTCGAAAAATATAAAAAATGTTGAATATAATAAAGTAACTTATGAAAAAGATATAATTCCCAGATTCTATTAATTAAAAAACTTGTTTGAAAAGTATTTCAACTTAATTAATGTAATAATTTAATTAATTATGTTTTTAGTTGAATTTTAATTTAATTAACATTTTAGTTGTTTAAAAGATCTTTTTAAATAAAATATTAATTATTATATTTTCATATATTTTTATTAAGCTTTAGGTCACTTCACAGAAAAAATTAATAAATTACTCCAATCACCAAATTTCTTTCAAATTCATAATATCAAGCAAAGTAGTTGTTGATTTTGCACCTATTACCTAATCATTTTGGTTTGATAACTAAAATTTTTAAAATTTTGAAAAAATATTTTCAATAAATGATATTTTGAATTTTAATTAAAAAAGTGATCAAAAAACTTTGCCATTTAAAACAATGTGTTAATTTATTTAATTAAATATTGACAATTCCCAACAACAATTCTACTTGTTTAAATTATTTTATTTTAAACGAAAAAAGTCAATTAAGATTTTTTGTTATTTAATTAAAATTTTAATTGAAAATTTATTTCAAAACAACTTAAATGTTAATCAAATCAAAATATAATTTTTAATTTTCTTTCAACTAAAAAAATAATTGATTCAATTATCACATTAATTAAATTTAAATACTTTTTAAACCAATTGATAAAACACTTTTTTCTGTGTTCAATTTTTAACAAAACCGTTTTAAAATCAAACGTAAAAATGCACGATTTTTATTTCGTCAAAATACTTATGCCGACTAGTGTATGTAAGGAATGCCTTTGCTTAAATTTTTCAAAGCAACCATGACTTGCCAACACGATGTTAGATGATCAAAGTTTTTCAATAACCCTCAAAGCTGTATTTGTAATAGCATTGGTGTCAATTGGGATTCGCTTTTAAGTTTGATCTTCTATCCAGTTCAGTATTGACTTTTCCATATTTTCAATTGTAATATCCCGATTGTATGAAGTTGTACTCAGACTCGTTTTAGTTAAAGCTGCTACACTTTTTCTAATTCTGTTTTCCTTTTTATAAATATCTTATTATCTCTTAATAAATTGAAATAAATTTAGAAACTGCTGTTGTTACTCTGTCTCCTTTATATTGTCTATCTAAAATCTGAATTTTGGTTTCTTAAAATATTTTTTTTCTTTTCGCCTTGTTTTTATTAATAATTTTTGACATGGTAAAAATTTTAAATAAATTATACCCATTCACATTTTGCAAAAACCAACTTCACAAATATTTTTAAGTTTTGTATTTGCTTAAAGTTTAAAGCGATTCTTATATGAGAATTGTTTTAATGCAATTTATTAAAATTATGTATATGTGATGCATAAATGTGGATTATGCATATAGGCAAAGGCCTATACAAGAAAAATTTTTGCAGAAGTTTGAATGCATAAAAGTGTTAATTACCGGGGTGCGAATAAGCGATAAATATTGTTTTATTTTTTTAATATATCGTTACCTTAGTCGGAAAAAGTGCTAAGTCCATTTTCAAATTATTCAAGAGAGGCAAAAAACTGTGTAATTTTTTTTAGTAGACTTTTTGAAAATCTGTAAATGCAGTTTTTTTCTTTAGTCTATCCTCTTAAATTACAAGTAGTCGTAGGATTTTTAAATAAATTATTTGCGGACTTATAGGCGTTTTTGGACTTAGCACATTTGCTTTTTGAAATTTCATTATTTTAGTAGAGACTTAGCATATTTTCCTTAAATATGTTTTCTTTTATTTCTGGAATTTAATTTAAGGAATTGTTCCTTATTAGGCATAATTCGTTACAGCGGTGTGTATTCGCTGTAACCAAAAAAGCTCAATAAAACTATTAAAAAAGTAAATGTATTTGGTGTTTACAATAATGTAGTTATTTAATTGGTTTTGATAAACAAAAAATTAATTGGTTAACAATAAATAAGAAAAAGAATTATTAGTTTAAAGAAAAAGAAATAAATACTAATAAAAAGGTATATTTTTGCGATATAGGGAACATCCAATTGCTTAAAATTATACGATTGTGTTGAATTAAATAGTGTATTTATTTTAAGCGAAAGCTTTCTATGTTAAAAAATATTGGTACAGAATATTTAAAAAAAACAAATCATAGATGAGGTAGATCATCATAAAAACATTTAAAACTGTAATCACTTTATTTTCAGTTTATTTTTCTTTTTAAGCTAATAAGACCTAATGGTATTGATGTAAATAAAACAACTTTATTACATTTCACCCGACGTTTCGTCACTTTTTTGGTGACTTTTTCAAGGGTCGTCTATTTAAATAAAAATAATAAAAGGTCAACATTAATACAAAATATTTTTCCCAACAAGCAAACACAACTTACAAAATGTATATATTATTTTACATTAAAAACATTAGATTTTTAATAAACTTCAATTGTACAAAAACATTTAACAAAAAACAGTAAAGCACAACTTAAAATTATTATTACAGAATTAATTATATTGCGATTCTGTAACTAGCGCTAATGTTGTCAATATCTTCATTGTGGTTCATTGTTTTCATTATGTTTTGTTGTATTCTCAAGGTTTCTATTGTATATCTCTTCCTCTCCCCTCGTTCAAAATCCAACACTCTCACTTGTTCTGTTTCAAAGGAATGAGATTTTAAAATCATGTGTTGGGATAATGCACTTGTCTCTCTCCTCTTCAATATGTAATTTTGATGTTCTCCTATTCTCTTTTCAAGTGAGCGTTTTGTTGTTCCTACATATATAAATTAAGTCACAATTCTGATCGTCCCTTCCGTTACACTTTACTTCGTAAACAACATTACTTTGTTGTAGTTTATCTATTGGCGCCTTCACTCTTAAAAATATTGCACTTAAAGTTGAATTCGGTTTGTATGCAAAGTTTATTTGTTCTGATTTTATTGTTGTCCTTATGTGTCTATTATCCGTCAAGCCAGGTATGTATTTTACACTGTAAAAATGTTTGTCGTTTTCAGGGTTTCTATCATTATTGATGTTTTTGTATTGTACATATTTTTGTGTATCGTTGATAAGTGTATTTATTAATTTTTTAGGAAAACTATTGCTAACTAATATTTCTGAGATTTTGTCGATATTTCGTTATGATATTGCGGGTCGCTTATATTTAATACTCTTGATATAAAATTTTTTGCTATATTAATTATCTGGTTTTTGGGTTGTGTCGCGTTATAATTCATTATTCTGCCAGATGAAGTTTCTTTAGCGTACCAGTCAAATGTAATAAAACCTTGTTCTCTACGTAGCCTGGTATCAAGGTACGCAATTTCATTATTTTTCTCAAGTTCTACTGTAAATTTAATTTTAGGGTGGTGACTATTAAAAGTGTTCAGAATAATATCCTTGTCCTTGATGTTAATTATGGCTAATATATCGTCTACATATTTGATTATGTATTTAATGTGAATATTTTTATTTCTAAGTTCCGTGATTGCATCGTCCAGTAAGGTGTCAAGTACTATATCTGCTTTGATATAACGAATTATAAGAATTTGGGTTATTTTCAATATTTTGTTTTCGTCCTTGTTATAACCACACATCTAAATACAATCTTAAGTATTTACTGTCTTCCGTCGAATTATATACGGCTTTGTGAATTTTAAAATATTACAAAATTCCTTAATGCAAAGTACATATTTAATATTGTAGCTATTGCCTAATTGCTGTAATTCTTTATAAGCCAACTTGAAAAGAAAACACTTTATTAAAAAAAAAAAAAAAATTGTTCCTTTCAACTGGACTTGGCATATTTTCTTACTTTTTAAAATTTTTTTTTAGGCTTAGCATATTTGCCTACCACTGCATTCCAGCAAGAAAACACAAAATAATGGTATTATTTTTGCTTGTAAATGATGTATTTTGAATTATACAAGCAAGCTACATCAAAATCGCAATTTCGACGAAAAGTGGACTTAGCGCTTTTTCCGACTAAGGTAACGATATTTTTATGCTTCTTGTGTTTGTGAATAAAAAAAAAAACGGGAACTCCCTTTTTATATTTAATACTTGTGGTACCATACGAAAATACACGTTTAAAATATACGTTAAGTTGAAATACTGTGTAAAATCTTGATGTACAGAAGCTTCGTGTGTAAGGGATTCATAATTTTTAAGCGTATATATTATAGATATTAATAAAATATTTTCGATAATTGTGTTGGATATATTCTCCAAACAAAGAAATAATTTTTGCTAAAAATATTAAAAAAAAAAAAAAATCATATACAATGAGATAATTTTCTCATCCCTCGATCTAAACGAAAACAAAAAAAAAACAAGTTAGAGTGCTATATTCGGCTGTGCCGAATCTTTGATACCCTCCACCGACAGGAGTGGGCTCTATATGATAAATACATATATATTAATAACTAAGCTTCACAAAAACGAACTTCAGCATTAAAATTGGTTGCGGTTTAGACCTGAATTAAATTATTGACCGACAATAAGAAAATGTTATTCGTTTCTTGTAAGAACTTTGAACTGGCTTGAGTAAAATATCATTATTCGTAACAGTTTTAGCCGGACTAAAATGATTTTTAGGAGCGTTATTTGTATTGGACCTATGGTAAATTATGGACAAATCATCCCAAAATTCTGAAGACTGATTTCTGGTATTACAAAAAATAAATTAGAATAAATTTCAATACAACAGTGTAATTAGTTTTAGCGTTAACAGTAAATTTCACAAATTTGCATGATAGTTTTTCTTGTCATATGAATTTAAGTAAAAAATTTCACCGCAATATCTATAAATCTCAATATGGGCTTTATTTGGTTTTAGGCGCCATAAACTATTTTCCGAGAGTAGGGTTTATATGGGGCCTATGGTAAATTATGGACAAATCTTCACGAAATTTGGCAGTGTGATTTCTCGTCCTATAAAACTATGACGTACCAAATTTAAGTATGCTAGCGTTATTTATTGCGGTTTTAGGCGTACTAAACTGTTTTCCGCGAGAAGGGTTTATATGGGGCCTAGTGTAAATTATGGACCGATCTTTAAAAAATTCTACAGTGTGATTTCTGGTTCTATAAAACTGTGACGTACCAAACTTTAGTATGTTAGCGTTATTTATTACGGTTTTAGGCGCAATAACCTGTTTTCCGGGGGTAGGGTTTATATGGGGCCTAGGGTAAATTATGGACCACTCTTCACGAAATTTGGCAGTGTGATTTCTCGTCCTATAAAACTATGACGTACCAAATTTAAGTATGCTAGCGTTATTTATTGCGGTTTTAGTCGTACTAAACTGTTTTCCGCGAGAAGGGTTTATATGGGGCCTATGGTAAATTATGGACCGATCTTCACGAAATTTAACAGTATGATTTGAGTTTTTGTATCAAAATTATCAATTTTTTTTGGGTAGTGGTTCCACATTTTGATTCATAGTTCTGGTCCTACTAAACCGATATTGCTGGATTTCAATCCCAAACTGCTTAGGATAACTACAAGCAATTTGAGACCAAGTTTGTTCTTTTCTTTTGCGTTTTTCGAAAGTGAGCGTGTTTTCAACAGACGGACAGACAGACGGACATGGCTAAATCGACTTAGAATTACTCAAGGACCCAGAATATATATACTTTATGGGGTCTTAGATGTATAATAAAAAAGTTTCACACGGAATCACAAACTTAGTATACCTTCATTCACCACAGTGGTGGTGGAGGGTATAAAATCGTGTAAAAGTGAAATCGTGCAAAAAAAGTATCGTATAAATCGAGGGATATGTGTATTTAATTATAACCGAACTTGGTGAAATTGGCCGTTAATGTTAGTTTATAAGTTTCTTAATATTTCATCCATCATAATAATCGTTAACATTTTACGATCTCTTTCCATTCACTATTAATTTTTCTATTAAAATCTTTCATAATTTTTTATATGAATTAAAAATAGTAAATTAATAATTTTTTTTTTTTTTTTTTGCCAAAGAAAATTACTAAATAGTGACCATAATCAATTATGGCATAATTTCTAAAACAAACACGTTTTTTTTTCTTTAACAGAAAAAATCGTGCTGGTTGAAAACAGAAGAAGATACTTTTCAGATGGATTATAATGAGAAAGACAAACAATTTTGTTTAGGAAATCTAGCGACACATAAACAAAAAATATAAACACTTAATTTAATGCAGACTCTATGCAGACACTATTGTGTCTAAACTTTATTATATAATCGACTATATTTTATAAATATTTTCACTTTTTACACAAACAATTACAAAAAGTAAAATATTAAAGCTCAGCCAGATGCAACAATTTAATGGAAATGACGAAAAAAAACCAGCAGCAAACTTAAACAGACAAGTGGACGGAGGAACGGACACAATTGTGTGAAAGAAAAAAAAAAAAAAGCAAACATGCAATATGTCTGCCCGATTGCCTGGCTGTAAAAAATATTGTAAATTTGTAAGTACTTAACAAGCCATTCATTCAACTTTGCTCGGTTCAGCTCATCCAGCTGGTTAAGAGGCCTCTTCAATATTAATTGACTGGTGGTGAATACTTTTTATTTCGTATATGGGAAGTATATACTTTTTCACGAAACTGACTGGCTGACTTGTGTTTGTGTTTTAGGCGATGCATTTGCTGCAGTTAAAGTTGCATTAAAATTTTACTCAATGCAAACACTTGATCAGCAGTCAGTTAGATAATATTTGCGGCACTTTTTAATTTTTTGTGAAAATAGTACTTTATAAAAAAAAAAACAGTACGTAGTTTTTCTTCTATTTCAGCTTTTTCTTCTTTTTAACTCATTTGCATGTAAATCTTTTCAACTGTAATTAAAACCGCATCCTCTTCTTTTGAGAATGTAAATAGTTTTTTTTTTTTTGTTTTTTAACTGCAACCGCTTTTTTAAAACCGAAAAATACGGCATCATCATCGGAGTAAAAAAAATGTTTTGTATTTTATCGTTTATATAACATCATAATGACTGGCGTTTTATATTCAGAACCTGTTAAAAATTTCGAAAGGGGCGTGTATGTTTTAATTTATTTACTGTCTATATCTTCAATGCAATGCAAATTTGTGAAATCTTTTTAATTGTTCAATATTAATAAATCACTTTTAAAAACTTACGAAAAACTGAAGATGCAACAATAGGCAGAATTCGGTGTCAAGATGATACTTGGTACCACAAATTATATGAGATAAATTGACACACTTTCGTTTTTTTTTTTTTTTTTTTTTGTTTTTTGAAAATAAATGAAAGGTAGTTCAATAATAGGCCAGCATAATGAATGTCGCCAAAAAAAAAAAACAAATATTTTGTTTACAACACCGACTAAATCAATTGTAAATAAGTCAGATTTTTGTTATAGACAGTCAACATTTTCATAATTTGCTTAAAATAGCAAAAAGCGAAGTTTCGCAAAGTTTACTTTAATCAGCGGTTGTTTAAAAAAATTATAATTAAATTGTCGAGCTTGAGGTCTAAATTTTTTTTAATAAAAATTTAAACGCTTGTTATAACCAATAACCTCAAGCTCGACAATTTAATTACAATTTAAATCATAAAGGTCGAATAAAATACAAAGAAAATAGATACAAAATTTTTTTTGCAGGACATAAATTTCACTATTTAAAAAAGACAATTTTTCATAATTTTCTGTAAAAGAAATTATATTGTATTTTTATTCTGTAAAAAGTGAAAATTTGAAAAATGTTTATAAAAAGTAATACATGGTAAAATTTTCATATAGTTTAATTTTGCAAAAAATTTTTTATAACAAGTGAAATTTCGCAAAATTTTCTATAACAAGTGATATTTTGCAAAATAATCTACAACAAGATATTTCACAAAATTTTCTAAAACGTGAAAACGTTTTCTCAAATGGAACATTATTAATCTGTAGCATTTCTAGCATATATCTACGTTTCTTAAAATTTTCTATGTTCAAAATAGATGTGTTTTCAAAATCAGGATAATGATTAAAATCTCTACAATGTGTTGACAATGCCGTTCCATGGGCTGAATTATAATTTCTATATTTTTGGTCATGTTTATGTCCTGCTAAAGGTGCACGTAGACGACATGTTTTTTACATCTGACTTGTCAAATTTCTCACTGTAAAATACATACATGTCGTGTGTTACCATTAAACCATTGCATCTGTAAAAGTCAGACGCAAAGTCATCTGACAAAATTTCAATTAGAGCATGTTATATTTTCTTCTGACAAACCATCTGACATCAGCTGTGTCAGAAATCTATGCCGGTAAAAAACCGGCAGAGGCGGTGCACTATTGACGGAATCATTAACCGGCTGAAGTTAATATTAATATGTTACAATACCGATGTATGTATGATAATTTCACCATTGAATATTAATTATGTTCATTAGAGCAACTCAAAAAAAAAAGTGATTTTGTTACCCCTCTGAAAATAAAGGTTGATATGTTTTATGATGATTCCCAACCATTTACATTCATATAGTTTAGAGCTCGTAAAAACGCGTCAAGAAGTTCGTATTGCATTATACTTCGAAGCTGAGTTTTAGTGGAGTTCATTATTTCAACACAGGCATTACTAGTTAAAATTACCAGCATATAAAGAACAACCGAAACCAGGTCTTATAAATAGCACGTAATTGCCATATCCTTAAAGCTACACAATTTTGGCCAAAACTGATTTAAATTGGGTGAAATATCATCATTAGAATACACTTTCCAATTAAAAAACGGTAATTTTTTTAATTGTGTTTCATAAACAATAAAAGATTTATTTATAACGTGTTAAATTCAAAATTTTTATTTTTGATAAAAACACTGAAATTTATTGTTGAGGGAAAGCTAAACAAATAAGACTGTAAAGCGAATAAGAATTTTTAACACTCAGGTCTTACTTGTAACAATATCAAAGTTTCAACAAAGCAACAACAATACACGGTGAATTTATCTTTTCTTACATTCCGATACAATGTAATAGGGTAAAAGAAAATACTAAACTAAGAACAAATTGCTTAATAAAACAACCTGCCATTTCAGTTTTTTTTTGCAGGGCACATGAAAATTTATCATCAAAAGTTATTTTCGGAAATACAAAACTTATTATTAATTTATTTATTAATGACGTGCTTAATTCCCAATTTTTATATTTGATAAAAACACTGAAATTTATTGTTGAGGGAAAGCTGGTTTCTAGGCGCATTTCACTGGTTGCTTAGGCCAGCTCGTCAGGAAACTTTTTCCAAAAACCTTAAAAAAGGCTAAAAATATTATACAAATAAGACTATTAAGTGAATAAGAATTGTATACACTCAGGTCTTGCTTGTTACAATATTTTGTTTGCAATGGAAAAATTTTCGTAAACTTTAATTATATGCATGTTTAAAGGAATTCTATTATTAATTCTTTCACGGGCATTTTTAAATATTAATCATATATAAAAATGATAATCTTCGAGAAAGATTTTCAATATGTTCATCGGCCATTTCAACATTACATAATTTAGTTTCTAATACTGAGCAAAAATATGAATAACTCAAATTTTATACATAAAAATAGTATTTTTTTCGTGTTAGTTTAACCGAATTTCAAAACTCATAGCCCATCAAAAATAGCCAACAAAATATTTTATAAATCGCCAAAAAAAAAAAATAACGGCATCTCGCCAAATCGAAAATTAGATCGCCCAACAAGTTTGAAAATCGCCACGTTTTGCGAGAAATCACCACATCTGACAAACCTGATCCTTTTTAGCTAAAGTGCATTGTACGTATAAACTTTACAAAGTTACGGTTAAGTCAAAATTAAAAAAGACATATAAATTAATATTTTTTAGAAAACTTTAATCTTGAAATTTCTGTAACCATTTTAACTTGTTTCTTCTGATAGAAAAAAATATAAAAAAAAGCTACAGTTTGACATTTGCACCATTTACAAAGAACAGAGATCAAAGAAATACATGAAATCATTCATCTGTTGCTAAGTCCTCAATTGTTCTCCCAACCTCTTTTCAACCTTTGGCCACCCAAGGGCATACAAAAATTAATAGTTCTCAGATTATTATTTAATGTTGTCTAAAAAAGAAAACAATATTTTTTTTTATCAATCTCCAAAAGTCAGAGAATAAACAAATTATTAAGTTACTGCAGTTGCATTACAACATCCAAAAAATATTGAAGAAAAAAAAAATTGTAGAAAATCCAAAATAAAACAAAAATTATGTCAAAAAGATCAATTTTCATGGCAAAACTTTAAAGCAGACTACCACCAAAACGACACAGTTAAGCAGTCATACTTCATTTGCACGAGTAGTTTGGCAAAGTTGCGGTGGCAAATCAATGACAGTAGCAAATAATAATAAGAAATTGTGTATTAAAAAAAAATGAAGAGAGAAGCAAAGAGGGGAACTAGTTAAGGCAACCAGGGCAGAGAAACATGTGCAAACAAAGATCATATCGCAAGTTTGTAAAAATATAAGAATGGAAGGTGCACTGTAACTAAAGGGCATAAATAGTTTCACGAATTTTGTGGGAAATGAAACATAGTTATATGGCTGGAAAAGCTCTTATAGAGTTCTTATTTCTGGTAACTCTGCTGTTTTTATGCTCTATGTAGTGTGCCTATTGACTATAAATAGACTAGCTCTAGAAAACAATGAAATTATTGCAAAATGCGTGGTCCAACTCGAAAATAAGACCATGCTAGACGTTCATTTCAGGTCTACAGAGAAAGTGTTCTCTAATGGCCTGTTCAACGATGTAGATAGCAAATCGAAGCGATCGCAATCCATTCGCTCGATTTCGAATCAGATTGGGTTCAACTATTTCGACAGCTTTCGATCGCTTGCTCTTACGAGTGTCAATATTTGTTACGTAGTAAAAAAATATAGTATTGCCATATGAGATATTTCTATAATTTTTTTGCGTTTTTGTTCAAAAGTATCAAAATTAATACTAATTTGCTTGATAATAAATACAACTGTATTTGAAATTTTATCAGCTGTATAGAAATGTCAGAAAATAAAAAAAATTTTATTAATACCAAAACTTAAAAAAAAAGAGTAAACAAAGGTTAAATGTAATCAAAAACAAAATATATAAGCAAAAAAATAAATAAATCATGCAAACAAATAAATAAACCAATTAAACAATTAGAAAAGCAGCGACCCATTAATTTTCTGTACCAGAAAAGTTAAATAGTTTCATTTGTAAATACCGCGACCAGTTTTTTGCAGGCTTTTGTTGTTTTTTTCATTTTTTTTTTGTTTTTGTCCTGCATTTTAAATGTAAATATAAATATTATTTCAAAAGCAATTCAAACCTATGGTTTTCTTCTGCCTTAAAATATAATGTCGTTTACCATCTTCTACTCTGCAATAGAACGCGCAGGTGGTACAATGGCGTTTAATTTAAGCACTAGTGGACCTCTCGCCAACTTAAGATTTTCGTCCATGTATTCGACAAATGTTAGCAGTTGCTGCATTGTCGACTTTATATACCCACACCACAATAGTGGAGAGGGTATTATGAATTTGTGCTGATGTGTATAACACCCTAAAATATGGGTCCTAAAGTATAGCGATCGACTCAGAATCATGCTAAGTCGATCCAACGATGTCCGTCCAGCTGGCAGGCTGTCTGGCTTTCCATGTAACCTTGTGCGCAAAGTACAGGTCGGAATTTTGGAGATAATTTGATGAAATTTGGCATATAGGTTCAAATTGGCAGAAGGACCATTGGCCCATATACAAGATTCTTTCCGGATAGGGTTTTTGTTCCGATAAATGATCTTATTATGCTGATATTAAGATTAAATATTGTCCAAACTAATTTATTGCAATCAAAATCATCTTACCAAATTTTGTTGGAATCGGTTTATATTTGACCTTAGCTCCCATACAAATAATACTCCCGAAAATGGCTTTTAATGCCATAACTTCCTTACAAATGTTAGTATTCACATACAAATTGGCGTAAATGAGTTTTACGATAGCTAATATGTCATAATAAAATGTTATCCTGGTAGGTCCAAAATAAACCATAGCACACATATAAACCCCCATTCTAAAATTTGGGTCCCAAATGGTCGGGCTTGTCCGACTATAGTTTCTTACTTGTTTAAACTATAATTTTACGTTTAAACAATCAATAAAATATTTTTATTTTACATATGGCCATTAGGGGTATAACCAAAAAAAATACCTATCACGACGGGGTGGCCACTGATGTATATATCAAGAAAACAGTTGTTTGAGATCAATTGGGATAAAAAACCTCCCCCCCAAGCCGTTTTTTCTAAAAGCTTCCAAAAAATAATAATATTTGAATTTTTATTTTTTAAATACCATACATACAGTCATGTACTATATATTAACTTCAGATACTATAAATTATCTTTGTTGGAGGAAATAAACTTTAAGTTCAAACTGCGTGTTGTTCTGCAATATTGTATTTTTAATAAACAAAAAAAATCAAAATACTAAACTTCAAAGTGATTTGGGGGGGAACTTTTTTAACGCCCGCGAAAAAGTGACCCCACTTTTCATCATAGATTTTCATGGTCTATAAGGCATGGATAGGTATTTTCTGATAATTTATAAAATTGTTCAAAAGTTATACCCCTAATGTCCATATGTGACAAGTGGTAATGTGCTCCATTTTTATTTATTATTTATTTAAATTACTCATAAATATTTCTTGTTTTTTAAAATTCAACGATTCGACAACAAAACAACAAGTGAGTGGTTTTGACATTTGTGTTCGTAATCTTGACGATACCTTCGATATTGATAAACCGCTTTTTGTATGAAAGTACTAACGTTTTCTTTCGAGTTGTCGTTCGTTCGAATAATCGTACAGAATAGAGTTAGTTGAACCCAAATCAGTTTTCGATCGCTTAGAATGCGATCGAAGTTGTTCTTTCGCAGTCGTTGAACAGGCCATAAATCCGTGGTGGACAACAACGTTGCCATTGGAAACTTTATAAACGGATCACAAAAAGGGATTTTCCAAAAATTGGTCAGAAAAAGGGATTTTCAAAGTAAAAAGGTACAAGTTTTTTATATGCAGAATTTACAAATTAAGGGGTCACAAACAAGAAAAACAAAAACTACATATTTTATGAGCAAACCAAATATATTTATTTTAGTAAGGTAGTGCTCAAAAAACTTTGATTTTTAATATATTTATTAATGATAAAATTTTTCAATAAAGAAAAAATATTTATAAAAAAAGAAATATGAACACGCAGAGAAAAATATTTTTCAATATGGTCAGCTCCAACAAAACTATGTTTAACGAAAATTTTTAAACATATTATGGTTAAATTAAACCATATTATTGTTACTGGCAACCATATTATGGTTAAATAATTCCTCCACCACTAAGCCACAACCATATTAAGGTTGCCTCTAAACATGTTATGGTTAAATATGACAATAATTTGTTTTTAAAATAACAATAGTATTTTCCTCTTTTCTAAGAGAAATATACTATAGTTGAAAAACAACCATGCTATTATAAGTGTTAAACATATTTTTGTTATAATTAACCATAACATGTTTGGAGGCAACCATAATATGGTTCTGGCTTTTTGATGAGGGACAAATTTTTACAATAATATGGTTGCCGGTGACAGTAATATGGTTAAATTAACAATAACATGCTTAAAAATTTACTTTAAAAATAGTTTTGTTGAAGGTGACCATAATGAAAATTGTTTTTTCTCTGGGTGTATATAATAGGATATTAATTTAATTGGGCTTTTGCTTTAATCGATTAATCGCTCGATAAATTAACCGAGGTTTTGGTTTAATCAGTTAATAATCGATTAATTTTGTAATTGAACGGTTAACCGATTAATTTAGTTTTTTTTATAAATTAAGTAATTTCAATCAATAAAAGCGCATAAATTATTTATTACTATTACTTTATATTAAGGGGATCTATCATATTAACGTGGTGTTGGTAAACTGATATATTTTTTGCTCTTTGTGATGGGTCACATAGCGTAGGGAAACGAACATGTCCTGTCTTGGATAATATATAAATGGTCACCAATAATTAAAATGATTTGTATTAAATTCATTGAAAAATTATGAAATTGTTGTCATATTTTCTGCACCAGGTATAATTATATTAACCGAAATTAAATGCGTCTACAAGTCCCCTTCATTAAAGTGTTAGAACTAGAACCGGTCCCTACCACTTTAGAACTCTCACGTGATAAGTTTTCTGTTAGTTCCCCATCCCCTTGGGTAGTGAATTGGCAGTAAGAACTGGAAAGTGTGCACAGAATAATTTAAAATTTATTTAAAAAAAAAATTTATGAAATTTGCATCAGTAATTAAATTAACAGTATCAATTTAACGGTTAATTCACTTGATTAACTTTTTAGTTAAAACTGATTTTATTTTTGATTAATGCTTTAATTGGTGAAAAACTTTGGAGAATTTTTCTGTGTGAAAAAGCTTCTTGAGAATTTTGTACTTTTTAGCGTAGAAACACGTAAACTTGTCTGCTGCTTAAAACTTGCTCATCGCCTAGATCCCCACTACCGGCGGCATTTGTAGTACTACAGGCAGCATTTCACAGAAACTAAAAGGTTTTTTTTCGAAGACCTTTTCAGGGCCGCTGGACAATGCAAAACCAGAAGCCAGATGTTTAAAACTGCCGTGTTATAGGTAGATTTTTGTTCATGGCCTAACGCGAAGTTCGGCCTGCTGGTGAATTTCCCTGTGTCCTTTCATTATCCGCACAAGATGCTTTTGCAGTCAAATGTGAACAGCTGCAGGAGTAAGTTAAGAACATACCAAATATCCGGTGGTACATCAAGTAGCTCTAGTATGCGTCCTATTTCTACTTTGTGCAGGTATTTATTTAAATCTTAAAAATGGATTTTTACGCCTTTTGCTCATTTTCTGCGACTTTGAGCTTAAAATATTAAAAAATTATAAATAATATAAGACTTCCAAATATAAACTCCTTAACAAAAGCGGAGCTCTAATACCTGAAAATCTTATTACATAAAACTAGGTTTCCTTTCTAATTGTAATCTAGAGCAAATTGTTGGTTGTTGGCCTCCTCTCTTGCATTTTTCTACCAAAATTTTATCTTTTTCCATTCTATTAAGCAAATCAAATCATTTGCTGTAAAACAAAGATCAAATTTATGCCACTACCTCTAGACAATTGCAAAAAAAAACTCATATCGCGTGTTCTAAAACAATCTTAGTTCAATTTGATGTTTTTGAGGACAAAAATATTATTTTCCGTCAACACCTTTTGGTTTATGATGACAAAACATGCTACACAAAATATAACAAAAAAAAAAAAAAAAAAAAAAACAATTTACATTTAATTCAAATTCATAACTAAACTCTAAAAACTTCAATTTGAAAACTAGAGTCTCAAGCAAATAATTTTACGTAAAGACATTGTTTTATTACACAAATAAAGTTGTTTTGACTATTTTTGGATTTTTTAAGGTTTTTGCACAAAAAGATCAAACTTTTTATCTTACAAAAATTCATCACTGCGTGCTAAAAAGCACGCGTTAAAGAAAACCATAAATTTGTAACTCGTTCCTTTTTATTTTAGTCACTTTTTCGAAACCACTTTTAGTTTTGTAGTTTTCCAAACAACTGGACATAACTTATTTTGCATATCTGCCCAGTTTTAATCTACATTGTTAAAATATTTTTTCTTGAGATTTAGTTATTTCTATGCTTTTAAGTGTTTGGCTTTTCTTAGAGATTTTTATGTCACAATGGAAAAAAATTGTCATAAGTTGACACTGGTTTTTATGTGGCGGCATTTCTTAGATTTAAATTTGGTTTGTCTTTTTACTTTTTTGTTGTTTAGTTTTTTTTTTTTCATAAATGCATTATAATTTAAATTGATTTATTTGCGACATTTGGATTAATGTTTTATTAAGCCTTGAATTTCGAGCAAATATAAGTTTATTTTTTGCAATTTAATTTTATGTTTTTGCTATTTTATAAATGACTCATTGTTTAGCAAGTTATAAGAGCAAAATATTGATCTAAACTTTGAACCCTTCAAGCAGAGTTTTTGTTTGAAAGTTTACTTAAAATTATGCATTTAGCTTGAACAAACTTAAGAAAATAGACTTGAAAATTTGTTATTTTTAGGAAATATTTTTATTTTTTGAATAGCAGTGTTATTAATGGGAGCCGCTTTTTTGGATTTATTAGAAGAAAATATTGCGCATAAGCGTTAAAAACTAAACCAACATAAAGTATAAGCATCATTACTCGGGGATGATCTTGTACTGATTTCTCTGATTTCACAACTGGCAACCCTAATTGTGCTCTACCTCGTGCCTTAACAAATTTTCAATCCTTGCCCGAAATTGAATGCCATTCAAAATAACCGCAACTTGCTTGACGTTTTCCAAAAAATATGGTCTAATGATCTCTTCTGAAGTTATTCCACATCGTACTGTGCGTCTTAGTGGGTGCATTTGATGTTAAACAATTATTCTTGGACTTTGGGTGCCCCATATTTTTATTGAGTTGACCCTTTGGGTGGAAAAGGGGCCTCTTCTTCATTATTCGATATGGTCTTTGTGTCTGTATAATCGAATGCTGACTTTCAAAATAAAATTAAACACTTTGGTTCTTTGTTCTATGCTGTCTAGTCTTTCCATCATAAATTTCCCAAGTTTTTCAAAGTTAATTAAAAACAAAACAAGAAAAAAACATCAGGAAGAAAAGTATTGACTTATTAAATTGGTGCTACGGTATTCAGTTGTGGGGCACTGCCTCGGCTTCTAACATCGAAAAAATTCAAGGCGCCAAAATAAACTTCTTCGAATAATCACAGCCGTTTCCTGGTACGTCAAAAACTCAAATATCCACAAGGACCTCAATGTGCCATTAGTAAAAACTATGATAGCGAAATATGCAGTAAAATATTTAAAAAGGCTGGAACTGCACCCAAATCCATTAGCTCACAATATTTTAAATTACGGCGACCACACTCGCTTAAGAAGAAGAGACTCTGCAGCACTCACCCAATCAGATGAGCGATAAACACATACATATGTGAACAGCAACCATGATGAGGATTTTTTTTTGTCTGGCACTGGCAGGACATAAAGCAAATATTAGGATAAGATTTGATTTATTATTGTTAGTTCATATTTAATATATGAAGATACAATAAATAAATACTGAAAAAAAAATTATTAAATCATGATGTACCACCCTGTAAAATATGCACACATTTTCTCATGCCATGTCTTAATATTAACTATGATTTAGATAATTTACGACGAAAAATTGTTTTCTAAAGCTTTCAGAGAAACATGTTTTTGCAAATAAATCCACGTCCTAGTGTTTACTAAATAAAATTTCAAAGACTTTAAGCGCTACAAATGCGCCCTGCTTTTTTTTACTCACAGGAATGTTCTATGTTTTTAAGAACCCTTAAAAAATTTCAACATGTTAAGCTTGTTTTCGAATAATTTAAATCCAAATCTTATCTAAATCGTCATATGTAAAACATATCTCACGTTGTCCGAAAAATTAAAAAAAAAACAAAAACTAATAAACCTTTGAACTCAAGGTCAAATATTTGAATTGGCAAAATAAAGTTTGTCTATCAAAAGCCAATAGCAACGATTGTTACATTAGACACTAATCTAACAGAAAATTGGCAGCTAAGACAGTTTTTGTTCTCAACTATTATCGACAAAATTTAACAAACGATAACCAACAAGACCTTAAATATCAAAAATCATACCTTAAAAAAAACAAAAACACTTTAAAAAACACTCCTTAAAGACAAAACCAGCCTTTTCTGGCATGAGTTTGCTATTTTTTATCTTACTATTCTATTCCCCTACGGCCAAAGTAACTAAGAATGTTCAAAAACTTCAAAAGTATAAAAATAATCGTTATAACCAGATTCAAAATACCAGATAAACGACACCCACATTTTTCATTTAAACACTTTAAAAAAGATTTTTAATAGGAAGATAAGTGTTTTTTTTAAGCAAAATATTTTTTAAGAGTTACTTAAAATATCTTTAAAAAATATCCAAATAATGTACATGAATTTAGTCATATAATTAATGATTGCAGGAAGTTAAAAAGGTTAATTATATTTCTTTCAACTATTCTTTCTAATAAATAATAAAGCGTGAACCATTTCGAGGTTCCCTACTTTTTAAAGAAAAAAAAAACACAGAAAATTCAAATATCATGGGGAATGTTTATTATCATTTGAAAGAACATTCCTTGGCATTTATTTTTTAAAGATAATGTCTATAAAATGTTGGCCTTGCTACGTCGCAGATGGTCCATCCGTTGAGTCCAATTTTCGATGACTCGTTCGAGCATTTCGACTGGTAACTGGCGAATGACACGCGTTATGTTTTCCTCCAAGGCCTGAATCGAAGCAGGTTTATCCGCATAAACTTTAGACTTTACATATCCCCACAGGGAAAAGTCTAACGGTGTGATATCATACGATCTTGGTGACCAATCAACCGGCCAAAAACGTGAAATTATGTGCTCACCGAAGTTTTCTCTCAATAAATTAATTGATTGATGCGATGTGTGGGAACTGGCGCCGTCTTGCCAAAAACCAAATGTCGCCGAGATCACGAGCTTCAATTTCAGGCATCAAACAGTCGGTTATCATGGCACGATAACGGTCGTCATTGACGGTTACGTTCGCACCGCCATCATTTTTAAAGAAATATGGACCGATGATTCCACCGGCTCACAAACCACACCAAACCATTGTTTTCTCTTTGTCCCATATGCGGCAATTTTATTTGTTTAGATACCCATTGAGCCAGAAATGGGCCTCATCGCTGGGCAAAATTTGGCTCGAAAACTGGACTCAACGGATGGACCATCTGCGACGTAGCAACGGCCAACATTTGATAGACATAATCATCAAAAAATAAATGCCAAAATATGTTCTTTCAAATGATAATAAACATTCCCCATTAAACTTGAAATTTCTGTGTCTATTTCTTTGAAAAAGTAGGGAACCTCGAAATGTATCACGCTTTATTAAATGTGATCTATAATAATTAATAAAATCATGATGGATTATGCAAAAGAGAAAAAACATAAATCAAAACAAATCGATTTCAGTTTAAATTTTGAGAAATATTTCAACAATTAGATCATAAATATTGAGACTGGAGGATTCTTTAACAAAAGACTTAAGGCATAAACTTGCTTTTGCAGAGGAATAGATGAATATAATAATTTAAATTTCAATTTCAATTTGTTATCTATACTAATATTATAAAGAGGTTAGTTTGTTTGTTTGTAGGAGGTAATCTCCGTAACCGCTGAACCGATCTTTATGAATCTTGTACATATATTACTTATGGTCTGGGTGGTGCTATATGCTTTATACTTGTTTTAAATTTTAAGTGGGAGGGGTACCTCTCATACAAAGACATTATACATTTATATATATCTGATCAATGTCAAGAGCTTAAGGTTCAAAATTTGGTACGAATAGCTTGGCTATCTATACACAACATCTGGCAAAATCTGGGCAGGATTGGTAAATTGGACGTGTCACCTCCCGTACAAAGACATAGGTAACCTCCGTACAGCTGAACCGATTTTTGTGAAACTTTTACAGTATATTACTGATGCTTCTGGAGGTGCTATATGCTATATTTTTTTGGAAATTTAAAGTGGGCGGGGCACCTCCCATATAAAGTCATTATAGATTTATGTATATCTAAAGCTAAATTTTTCAAATTTGGTATTTCAGCGGGATTGGAAAAGTAGGCGTGGCACCTCCTATAGAAAGACATAGGTAATATCCATAACATCTTAATTGATATTAATGAAACTTTTGCAGTATATTCCCTGCGGGAAATATGTGATAATTGCTCTTAAAGCACTTATCCCGTGACCAGTGTCAACAAGGTGTCAATTGCCCCCTCGTAGGACATCGCCATGTTAAAGTGACTTGTCACGTGACAAGTTTAGTGTTAGTTCCCTTTCCCCTAGGGTTACTAATGGTCTGTGGGTGCTATAATATATAAACACATTTGTGTCGGGTACGTGTTACTTAAACTCCATAGCCGATTGACCCAAAACATGGGCAATATATTAGTTTAGTCTGGAGTCAGGTTTCTCTAAAGTTCAATCACGAAAGCTGGTGCTGTTGTCGTGATATATCAATTTATTTATTTTGTGGTACGATTTGGCTGAAATTCACACAATATATTTACCAAGCAAAAATAAGTTTCCTGATGAAATTTTGACCCTGTAGATAGCGCTGGGGTCGAGTTATACAAAATTCTACAGAATGTAAACTTTATTTGGGAAATCCTGGGCAGCGCCAGGACAAAACAACTAGTTCAATATAAAATTTCTTTTGAAATATTAAAACGAATAATAAAACGAAATTCAAAAAACCTAAGAACTCCTGTAGAAAATAAAATAAGATTTAAGACACGTTCTTAAAATACAAGCATTTTTTTTGCCTCATAAAAAACCAGCCCATCCTTGTGCGCTTCGCTACACCCATTGAAATAAAATGAATGTAATGGATGTGTATTAATATCAACTATTTGTATCAAAATTTAATACGTTAACTGTTACCGTTTTTTCAGATATACATATGTACATAAATCTGTATCTGTATTGTTTTTGTATGGAAGGTCCCAATGAAAAATTGTATCATTTTGAGAAGTACTAATGGTACATTTAAATAATGAGCTCCCAGTTATGCGTTACGCAATAATACATACAGAGATGCAGTCAAGTAATTGAGATAACTATTAATAAGTTTTGTAAAAAAAACAAAAATAACATTTCAAGTGCTACGCCATGTGCTTATCACGAAGCAGATTTGTAAGAGAAAATACTAAAAAATAACTGTAGCAAGCATTCAGTGTGAAAAGCTGATCGTTACACTCAACAGTTTTTATAAGCGTCCAATAAAGCGCATTATGTGGCAAAAATGTGGTACTTCAAAGTGGGGACTCACCATATAAAATTCAAGCCACCCGAAAGCGAGATGGTAATCAAAACTTTTACATTTCTCCTCCCTTACAAACCTGCTACGTTTGTAGCTCAATTTTTTATTGGAGTATCACACCCACTTCCTTAATTCAGCCAACTTTTTGAAATCTATTGTGTGTTCTAAATTTGAAAACTTTTACTCTAACCGTTCTCAAGGTATATAAAAAGGTATTTTACTTGCAGTTTTGTTACATGTAGCTTGAGAAATGGGATCCTGGTGTTCAAGTTGAAAGGTTAAAACAATGTCAATTCTCCTCGTATTAAAAAGGCTCTAAAAAATCAAGAGAGCAAATTGAATGCCATTGTCACCAAGTTTCAGATAAATAACGTTTATCTTCTCTAAAACTTAAGTTAGGTTGAAAAGAGTGGGATCATGAATTACTCATGCCCATTTGGGTATAAGGCAACGCCAATTCGGCAGGATTTTCCCTCTAAATGGATGGCTTCATCTATCCACGACCCAACAACCAAATAATACTAGCTCAGAAATTAAGTCGCCTCTATATTGTACTTCAGGGGTCTCCATTCCACTTCTCTAAAGAATTAAAGGTTTAATGTATTTTGCTCTTAAAATTTTTCGCTCCTAATGCAAGTAAATGCTGGACACTCGCATAAGTACTCCAGTGTAAGTATCTCGTCTCAGAAGTGCTACACACTTCAATCCTATATTCTTCTTTGTCCTACTAGGATAAGAGTTTTCCCACAAGACTTTCGTTATTCTGCCGACAGTCGTAGCCTGCCACCTTTCAAAACGTTTGCCTAACGTCCATTCTTTGGGTTCACATTTGAATTTTTAAAAAGGTTAAGCGTTCTCTGGGTTAACGGTATTCAAGTTTATTCCCATTTGGGTTATCCCGTCCGCCTCTTCATTTCCACTAATGACAAAAGGCTTGTGATCCAATTTTTCTCCAAATATTCGCATTAGCAATAAGAGTTTATCTCTTCCTTGTCTCTGCTAACGGTCTGAGATTAAATGCTCTCCCTTTCCAGTGTTTCAATAACTCCTTTCCCATTTGGGTTATCCCGTCCGCCTCTTCATTTCCACTAATGACAAAAAGCTTGTGTCCCATTTTTTCTCCAAATATTCGCATTAGCAATTAGAGTCTATCTCTTCCTTGTCTTTGCTAACGGTCTGAGATTAAATGCTCTCCCTTTCCAGAGTTTCAATAACCCCTTGACTATCCATCAAAAATAAAATATCCACCTAGTACTCGATTACTTATTCGTTCTTACCCAAACACAAATCGCCCATCTTTTAGCGGCAGAACAACGAAAAAAGACACGAAATTAATTTACAAATACAAGAAATTAAATAAGACAAAAAAAACTGGTTTTACGACCAACAATTTTATTACGAGTGACCAAAACGTACTACCGGCATTTGTTTATGTTTTTTATTTCTCATATAAAAAAAAAAAAAACAGGTAAACAAAACAGCTGACCAAGCAAAAGCCGGGTTTAATAAAGCAACAACAACAATCATTAAAATATAAACAATAATAAAAGAGTTCATTCATAATAATCAGATGTTTTGTGGCCAATAAAAAGGGGTTCATTTTTATATAAAAACGAAAAGAGAGTAATTGTAAGAGAGAGAGGAAGTTTTATTCATACTTCTTTTAAGAGATTTTGAACAATAGTTTTGAAATCATTACTAGAGTATGAATTAATGGAGATTTAAAATTTTTCAGTTTTCAATTTCAGTTTTATGGTCTGTTGCCAATAAACCACATTTCAGATTGTTGGTAACGTTCGCGGTTAACACTTGGTAAAAGCGGATTACGACGCGAAAACTTGTTTTAAATATAAAACAAAGAAATATTTAACGTAAATTGCGTAAACGTAATAGTTATTATGAGATTAAAAAAAACTTATAGATGAATAATAACTTTTTTTAGTTTATTAGATCAAGCCTTTTGGGGGCTTTGGTTTTATTGTAAAAAGAGAGTTTTTATTAGAGTGTGTGTTTTCTTAAGTTTAACATACAAGTGCAAGTTAAAGGTGTTATTTCTTTAGTATAATAACGCTTGCTGCAAAATAATTTATCAATTAGTTATTTGTAAAAGGAAGTTTGTTTAATTTTCCAGAAAAAAGTGTCTAAAACTTTGACGGCATTAATGTACCAGTGTTACATGCACCAAACATTACGCAATACCAGGCCTAAGTCCCAACTGATGCCTCTAAAGTTGTTGACTACAAGGAAATACGTTTCTTAACCAGTTTTTGTATATAAAAAAAACAGGCAACTTTCTTCATTTATGGCTAATTTTTAAAATCAAACGTTTTATAATTCGTATGGTCAGCATAAGTGTAAAATATATGATTTAAAGAAAAACAAAAAAAACTAAAAAGTTCCGTGTAAATACATTTTTTATAAAGCAACTTTATTGGTTAAACAAGAAAGAAAAAAATGATTAATAAACACGAATATTAAAAAAAATTATTTTAATTACAAACCAAGAAAAAAGTGGAATAATTTTTTATTACAACATTTAAGCAGATGTTAAAACGTGATTATGAATATAAAAAATAATTAATAAAACTTTTAACCAAAAGTGATTTTTAACTCTAAAACAAACTACAATTTTATGCAGTGGCAACACAACATATTTTTGACATGCAATTGTTTGAAATTTTCTTATTGTTTATTCGTTGTAAAATTGTCTGATTAAATCATATTGTTTAAATTATAAAAGAAAAAATCAATATATAAATATTTTTTTTTAATTTTCTGCACTAGTAGTTTTCAAAGCCACTTGTGTATAATAACAATTCTACTAAAACGAAAACCATAATAAATATAAAAATCTTAGTTTCAATAAAGTGTTATACGATTAAATTTTAGTATTCTGTTTTACACTTTACTAGTTTTTTTTTTTTAATAATATCTAAACCAACTGACCATATTATTGCAAAAGTTTTCAATGGTTAAAATAAATGAATACCATAAAAATCAGCCATATCAAATATCCGTGTATTAAATAAATCCAAAATTATATATAAATAGTTTTTTTCGTGTTTTAAATTTTCTAAACTAAAAATAAAGTTTGCGTGCAATAAACAACTTAAATACAAAAATAATATTTTTATTATTTACAAATAAAAATAAATATTTAATTACTTCACTTGAGCTGAAAATTATATAAATAATTAAAGAAAAAAATCGTTAAAATTGAAAACGTTGAAATTAGTAAAGACTAAAGATTATTTAAAAAAAAAAAAATAAATAGTAAAACAATAAAATATGTATAAATCTTTTTCAGAAAGAAAAAAATAATTAAAAATAAATGAAAATATTTTTAAAAACAAATGAGAGTGATATGGTCGACTGTGCCGAATCTTTAATACCCTTCACCATACCACTTACCTACAAACGCAAATTATCAAACATAATCTTAAAAAAAAAAATATAGGATGAGTAAATTTTTTCGCTAAAAACACATTTCTCTTATTAAGCGGCAAATCATTTACATATGTTTTGTTATGTGTAGAAAAGCAAAAAACAAACAACAACCATGACAGGACATTTTGTGACAAAAATTAGAGGCAATCGTAGTTTTCTGCTTATAAGCGTGATCCATTTCGAGAATCCCTACTTTTTTAAAGAAAAAAAAAAACATAGAAAAAAACAATTATCTCTCTTATTTACGGACAGACGGACATTGTGTAGTAAATACCTTAAAAAAAATTTATGTTTGTGATCTTCATAGACAAAAAAAATACTGTACTAATCCAACTCAATCAACACAGAGAGGAGAATATTTCATTGTGTTCTGTTGTACGTAAAAAAAACAAACTTTGTCGTGTTCGGTTCAGCACAATAATGTTCGTTCGTTTTAGTTGTGCTCAGTGCCCTTTTGGCTGGAAAAGACAACAAAACTTATTTTTACAAACACAAAATACATATGTGATAGGGAAAGGTAAAAGGGACCAATGGGTCAAATAAATTGATATTTACTTTTTTGGTGATTCACGCTCTTTCTAATGCAACAGGCTTCTGCATTAGTTTTGTCATAAATGAGCTTCAAAATAGATACTTTAAATAAAACAAAAAAGTAAAAAAGAATCCGATGTAACAAACGTTTCTGCAATTGATCTAATTTGCTTGAAACTCGTCACTCAAATACTAATCTGGTATTAGATTATGAATCTAAAGCCAGACTTTCAAAATTTAAAATGAAAAAACTAGTCCGACAAATTCGATCCGCCTTTTTGAATTATAAAAATCCGACTTTAAATTTATTTATAATAACCAACCGCAAAAATCTTTGACTAACGATTTGAAAGCAAATCTGATCAATTTAAAAAAAACTAGTCCGCCTCATTGGATCTGTCATTTTGGATTTTAAAAATCTAATACCAGAATCGTAATCAGCGGACCCGAAAACCCCGATTAACAAGTTGCAAGCCATAAAAGCGTTTAGGCGCATCAAAATCAACTTCTTAGCTTCAAAGTAGTTTTCCCCAGAAACTTATTTTCTGGCAATACATAAGGCTCTTTTAACTTTCTGTGTGACTTACGTGCTTACAAAAAAGGACAAACAAACAGCAAAACCAAATTTTTTCAAAAACAAAACATGTTCGTAAAACATACACAGGCTATTCGTACTGTGGTCGAGCAAATTACAAATCAACAACAACAATACTAGTGAGAAACGTTGCTAAAATTCTTCATCAATGTGAAAAAAACACTACAGAACATTAAAATATAGAGTAACTTCGGGTATTATGGAACCCCTATTTTTGGTTTGGCAATCTCCAAAAAATTATAAGCAAACTCTTCATCGGACTAGTTGGAATGTGGTTCGAAATCGATTACCTAAATAAATAAATCACAACAATTTTATTTTCTTAATACTAAAAAAAGTTATAGATGAAAAATCTGAGGTACCTCAAAAATAGTGATTTGAAAAATTGGAGGGTAATGCGGAATCCCCCTGTTGGGTAATATGGAATACTATTACATATTACCAGAAACAAATAAGTTATATAAAAACAAATTCAATTTAGCATATACTTTTTTTATTTTAATTAATTAAAAACATAAGACTTCTTCCTTCTTGGTATTACTTGTTGCTTAAAAATAAAAATCCATTAAAAATTATTTCTCAGCCTTTAGGGATTTAGGTTCCAAAATACCCTCCTTCAGTTATTCCACATTAGCCGATATGCAAATTTTTTAAAACAATTCTTATAAATATTACAAAACTTATTAAATTGCCACACTTGCCAATCAAAAGTATGGTTTAGTTAACTTTGTAAAAAACCACAAATAAAATATCAATATTTGGAGCAAAATAACGGTTTGAATATGCGCACAAAATAGTTAGTAACATCTCTTTTCACTTAAAGAACGATAGAAAACTAACAGTGCGACTATTAGCATAGTCACAGCCGTAATGTTAATATTTTTTTGTAAGCTATGTTAACTTACAGGGAGCGTTTGTAAATAACATTAAGCTTGGGAAATAATGGGGGAGGGGGGGGTCTACTCCACAATACACGAAGTTATTCAAATGAGTGTCTGCAGAACCACTACAATTGTACTGTTTTTAACGAAAAATGGAACACTACATAATGTTTGTAACTGTCGTGAAATTAGTTATGACTGGTATTGAGGGCTTAGTTATAATAAAATACACAAACACTAAAAGAAAATATATAATTTCTATATATCGTAAATAATGTTCGGTCTATTTTCGAAAACTGCTTTAAAGAGTTTTAGATCCATAGTGAAGAAATTACCCACGGAATGACAAACTTGTCTGTACCCTTACTGCCTGTGGTGAAGGGTATAATAATAATGTATATTAAATTTGCGTTTATGAACTATAAGTCTTATATATAATGTTATCAAAATTTTCATTTGACTGCGAAATACTAATAGACTGAAATAACTTAATTTCAATTAGTAATAATGGAAACCAAAAATCTTTAATTTTATATAAAATAAACAATACAAAAAAATAGTTTTAAATTCAATTTAGAAAATAATTTTTTAATTTTTAGCAAATACACCACACATTAAAACACTAGTGGGAATTACTCTTAAGTTCATGAAATTTTTTTAATTTTTAAGAATAAAAGCTTTTTAAGCTTGCACATTTTTTGAAAATTAGCGAAGTTGTTTTTAAATAAGAGCGTTTTTATTTGCTGTTGTTTTTTTAAATCTGTAAGCTGGAATCTAGAGATTTTTAGAAAACATTAACCCCTATATTCATAAAAAATATTTTTGATTAAAAATTTGTTTCATAAACCTGCTACAAACCTTAAATATTTTTTATGAATATGGGGGTAAATAATTCTGAGTTTCCATTTATTTTTATCTTTGCTATAAAACAACATTAATTAAGCTTTTTTTCATTTGCATTTTTCTTTTAAAAATATGTTCCTTTTTGGAAGGCGCAGGCTACACTGTATTCACTAATTTGCATCTATTAAGTCTTTCAAACACACTGTTTACATATTTGTGGTTTCTCGCCACACAGTGGCGTAGTTTGCAAAAATGTAGACAGGCAATAAGTAGAAGTTTTTGTTGTTTTTAAGAATGTCTATCTCCCACTGCCTCCAGAGTTAATTTTACCTTACCTGTACCCATGTTCTGTAACTTTGGTGAGAACTTCTCGCATCGAAAACATGTGAAAATATTCCGTCGTTTCTCGAAATGTGAGTAAAAAGTGTGTCTGTAACTCATGTCGAAAACTATCAAAAGAGATTACGTCGTTAAGTTTTAAATGTCATAACATTTCACTCGGAGCCGATATGATACTGCAGATATTGTGAACGCCAGTAAAACATACGTTGACGGCGATCAAATTTGATTAAAATTGAAAAACTTTCAACGACGGCGGCGAAAATACAACCGTCCTCTTCACCAAAAAAAATGTAAAGTGCGACTTTAATGTTTGTTGATTACAAAATTGCTTTGAAAACATTCGTATATTTTTTAAAAATGTCAAAAGCAATATAATTAAAAATGAAAAAATCTGCCAAGAGCAAAATACTTATGTATCTCTTCCGTGTTAATATTTATTGCATTTAGCATTTTTAATTTATTTTTTAATGTTAACATTTTTTCTCACCCCGTTTTTATGCGTGAGTTTATTTGACAGTTCAAAGCGGGAACTTTCTCATAAAAATTTTACAGACACAGTTTTTCAGTATATTGGCGAGAAATTTCCTTACGTGACAGTTATTACTCGCCAAAAATGTTACAGACGCAGTTAAGTGAGAAAAACAGCTGTTTGTTTCAATTTATGGCATTTTTGTTTCATTTCTCACATTTCAATCGAAAAGTTTCTCGCCGCGGGAGTTACAGAACATGGGCACTGGTAAGATAAATTCTCTCTCTCTTCAGTCTTCCTTTTCGTCACTTTAAATGTGTGCACAGCAGACAACATCGAACTCCGAGAGAACGTGATATTTGCAAGGATTGTCATATTTTTCTATGAACTATATGTTTTAAATTCTGATTTTCTGCAAACAAATTTTTTTTTATGGAAGAAATTTTCGTTTGCAAACTTATCGAGACCAAACGAAACAGAAAATAAATTAATTTAAACCCAATCAAAAACTCAAAGTGGGGTTTTTTGACTTAATACCTTTTTGCCTAGGGCCAAATATATAGTACGTACTTCCGTCCAGAAGCTTGTGTTGTGATCAGGAAGACGGTAGAATATCTCGGTTTCCGGGCTGTCAACATTTTAATTCCCCAATTTAGAGCCGTCTGTGTAGCAACATATCCCCACAGGCGTTTGCCACAAAGTTCCACTCGACCAAGATCTCCTTTCGGGGATCATAGTCTCGCAGTTTCCGACAATTTCCGTCTCTGGTATTCGGTCGGGCATGTCCGGTGCCGTGCCCTGTAGTCACCTATAAATAATTTGCCGAGAGACAAGAGCCATTTGTCCGCCTTGGTTCCAGAGCCTTGGTTGATGTGGTGCACAACGCCCTACTTATTCCCAAGCAACACATACGCTGTTATTTAAACATAATATTGTTAAATTTTCAAGGGAGTAAACATTTTATTGTTTAATATAAACAAATAATTATCAATCGTGAAAAATGTAGTGTTAAAAACAAAAATAGCTTATTTGTTGCCATTGCGGGGACCATCATATGTTTTTCTAACCATACTTTAACCCTGTTTTTTCTCTGCGTGTACATTATGTGCAAAATGGTTATGATGTTGTTAATGACTTAAAAGACCAATTAAACTTTATAGTTCTATAAAACGGATGAAAATATCAAATGTTAGTAATTTGATTTAAAATGCTTAAAGTAGGCAAAAATTCAATAGATAAATACATTTCAATATTGTAACATTTGGTAATTTGCAATTGTACGGTGTATTTTTGTGCTTCTTAAAAAATGGATTAAATATGAGTTGGAGTATGAGTCTCTAACACAAGAACATAAGTCATATAATCAGTAAAAAAAAGTATGCATTGTGTTTTAAATTAACTAACAGTAAAGGTCCAACCATAATATGCATGAGGCCGCTTAAGTCAACTTAAGCAACTGTGCGAATACATATAAAACATATGTGGCCAACTATAATGTACTTAATGAAACTTTTCGTTAAGTTTCGTCAAAAGTCATTTGCTTAAGCAAAGTGCCAAACTGAACACACATTCTGTAAGGAATCAGCTGTTTGTGTGTTGTTACAAAAAATAAAATAAATTGAAATGGATAAGGAAAAACAAGAATATAGAAAAATAATAATTTTACATATATTAATTTTGGCAAATTAAATAAAACAGAAAATAAACAAATACAGGGCTGTAATTTTTGGTACTTCTTTATTTGAAGTACTCGCAAGAAAACCAAATATTGCACAAATATGCAACATGGATCTTAAGTTTATGTAGGTACATTATGGCCACATTAAAGTCTCTTTTAATTTTCTCATGCATTTAACAGACTTTTCGTTAATTTTTGACAGTACTTTGAGCTTACTTATGCATATTATGGTTGGGCCTTAAGAATGCAATACAAACGACTTAAGACACATACATACGTTTTTTAAGAATCATCGAACTTTTATTATCAAATTTAGATTTAAAAACAAAATCAACATTTGTTAGCTTTTTTATTTGAATGTTTTTTTTTTACTTTTACTTTTCTACTTTTGATTTATAAAAAAAAAAATTCTTTTATTGCAAAATGTTTGCCCAATTTTCTAAAATTACCTTTTTAATCTTTTTGCAGCGTTTCCTTTTTTTCTCTTTTATATTTTTTTCTCTATTTTTATTCTTGTAGTATCAAAAGTTTGTTTATTAAGTTTATTTAATACAATGTTGCCAAAATCAAAAATATTGTACTTTGGCTTATTTTTATGTTTAATATCTCATGCCGTACAAGCCAAGCCCTCAAAGGATACGGAGGGTAAAGTGGAGAATAAAGATAATAAAAAGAATGGTAAGTGATATTATTTAAAAAAAAAAACATACCGTTATAAATATTTTGTAATAATTTATATCATATTTGAAAAAACCATTGGACAATTATTTGATCAATCTGAGTTTAGTTAAATTCTTGTAAAAAGACTTTGGGGATAAAATAAATAGCCAATATTTTAATTAATTGTTCGGTAGTATTAAAACGTAAACTATATGTATACATACATATTTATTACAATATTTCGTTTGGTGTTCCAGGGAAAAACTGAAAATCCTAAGTTTATCGTTAAGTTTGCTTGTCAAACAAGGACAGCGGGCGATATGTCACCAAATGCAACTAAGTACTCTGCTAAGGTTTAATGGGAACTTTAACAGGACAGTTAACTCAATGATTACGCAACGAATGCCCATAAATTTTTATGATTATATAATTTTTGATGTTTTTTTTCATGAAAAAAGTAATGCGTAACGATATCGTTTTAAAAATAATATAAAAGACATCAACATTTGCGAAATTTCGATATAACATGGAGTATTAATTTAATCGGGCTTTTTCTTTAATCGGTTAATCGCTAGATTAATTAACCGAGGTTTTAATTTCATCGGTTAATAATCGGTTAATTTGCTTAGTGAGCGGTAAACCGATTAATACAGTTTTTTTTTTATAAATTAAGTAATTTCCATATATAAAAATGCGTAAATTATTTATTATTAAGAGTTTATTAGTAAAAAAAACCCAATAACAAAACAAACATAACAATTCTTTAACTTAAACGAGCAAACGAAAGAATAATTCATAAATATATAATACATGTTTTTTAATCAATACATATCTGAGTGATTCACAAGGTAGTCATAAGGTTGTAAAATCATATGTCTTAAAATAATTACAAAAAATATATATGACAGCTTTGGACAACCGCTTATAATTTTGAATTATACTGTACAGTTATGACGAATCAATGAACACAGCATTATTATTTTGTTTGAAACAACAATATTTTTTCAAACATTTGAATAAGAAAAGATTAACTCACTGTTTAATTGTTGGTATTTTGATTAAGCTTTGATATCGTTGCAAAAAAGACTTTTTGATTGTTTGTAGGTAATTCTCATTCACTCTGTAGTCTTGTTTGCTGATAGGTTGACATTTCAAAAATTATTTAGGAGAACGTTTCCTGATGATTTGGCCTAAGCAACTAGTGAAATGCGCATAGGAACAGCTCATCCTCCAACAATAAATTTCAGTAATTTTTTTATCAATTAAAAAAAAAAATAAAAAATAAAAAAAAAGGGAATTAAGCACAATAAATAAAATCTTTTAATGAAAAAATTATGTATTCCCAAAAACAACTTTATGACGATAAGACTTGATATCACACCTTGTGAATCACCAAATTATGTATTAATTAAAAAATAAACTTTGAGATCATTTTAATTATTTCAATAGTTTAAGAATATCTTATAAAATAATCCTTTAGGCAAATAATTTTTTTTAAATGTTTAGGACTAAAGCGTTCATTTTCTTTAGTTTTGATAAAACTTGACTTTGAAAAATTATTATAATACAGAATATCTAATTTCTCAGACCTCTTCCTGGATTTTTCTAAACATACAAAATCTTCCATTATGTCAGCAGAGTCCTGTTTTAATTTTTTAAAATTTTTAACACTTCTAATTGTTTTGGTTAATTCTGATAAAAGATTGATATGAGAAGAAACAAATTACTAAGCACATGCAAATAAAAAGAAGTGAAACAACAACCTGTTGACAGCAAACGCATATTTAAAATGAAGATCACTGAACGCCTTCTTTGTTTGTATGAAAAAATATTTTCTTAACACATACTTTTTGTATATGAGACGAAACAAACAATTAACAACACAAAAAATATGTTATAATACTACAAAAAAAAAATAATATATATGTTATATTACTACAAAAAGTTAAGAATTTTATTACATCGGTTAATAGGTTAACCGACTGAAATTAACGGTTTAATCGTTATTCGAAAATAGGCAATTTTTAATCAACAGATCAGTTAATCGGGTAGTAATTAATGAATTAATGAATACCATAATATAACAGTTATGCCTGTGTGCGATGCATTGCATCATAAAAAACATCGATGATTTTTCAATGTCCATCATGTAGAATTTAGATTTAATTATGCACACGGTCAGACAAACATCGTTTAATCAAAATCCTTAGGCCGGGTTTTTGCTATGTGGATGAAGTTTAAATTTAATTAACGTACTCTGATATTCGGATTTATCCGACTAAATATGATTTTTTTTTTATTGTTCCATTAAAGACCAACATTTTCGGCCGTCAAAGTTTGGTATGCAAACGTGGTAATGGCGGCACAAATCTGTTTTTAGATTAAATTTACCTAGATAAACTTAGATTTAAAAAAAAACAGCCGAAGGCATAAGGATCCATATACTTCAAGGAAGTATAAGAACAATATTATAGAAATTACGGAATGAAACCCCATTTCTATCTATGGTAAAGGGTGTAGTGCGGAAGTATTGACTGTTTGGCCAAAGTGTCTAGTGTATGTGGCATATAAAATAATTTAATTAAGTCTTCAATTTAAAAGTGGTAAAGTTTGGTTTGTATTTGTATACCTTTTATATATATGACAGCTAGAAAAATTTTATTAATATAAACGGAAAATTAATTTTGATAGATTTTAAATATTTCTGTGCCAATATGGCAAAGTTGACTATGTCAAATATTGTAGTTTCGAGATATCCTCCGTATATATTCGTATTAGAAACAAATTCAATAGAGGAAATTTATAACATTTACTGTTTAAATGTTTAACATTTTTTTTTTAAATATAGGAAATGTACACCTTTTCTTCTTGTTTTATATCATCTTATATCGACATCAGCTACTCTTCTATATATATATATATATGTTTATTAGTGATGTATTTTTTTGTTATTTGCTTTAGCACAATTTAGGCAAAACGCTTAAAAGATTAAGTTTTTAGTATAAATTAATGGTGTTTTCTTTTTTGACAAAAATGTTCTGTATGTGCTGTGATAGTTGTCGCTTTCTTTTCTTAAAATAATGCACCACTAACTGGTAATTATGTTCCTTATCTGAGCTGCAGCTATTTTTATGCAGCTGCGTTAATTAGTTTTTTCGTAATTTGGTTTTATATTGTTAAACTGTAATTAATTGAAACGTTATTAAATCACTTTTATTGACAAAATTGTTCTTTAAAATTTTCATTAATGAAAATCAGTGTTGATAACGCTTATTGGCAACCACTAAAATTATATTTTGACAAACTTTGCACTCAATATTTGTCACGCTAAATCTGCATTACGTTAAGTGTAATATCAATATATTATTTTGCTCCATTGATATAGAGAAAAATGTACTTGATTGCAAATGTACATACAGGTATCATATCACAAGGCATCATTTTTTAGAAAAAAAAAATCCAAAAGAATCTCGAAAAGAGATCGTACAATATAATTATTTTTTTATATTTTCCAAAAAAAGATCTCTCCAACAGATTGATATTTGCAAAGCAACGTAATTAATAAAAAATTTAGGTCTATGCACTGCAAAAAAGCGTTTCTGAACTTTCTTCTCTACGTTCAAAAATAATCTACGGTAACCTATTAACGGGCTATCCAACTTTTCTTTCATACATGTTTTAATATAAATCTTTGGTTCGTTCACTTCTGCTGCAAATTTTGTTATTTTTCCGTTAAAAAAAAAAACTTTTTTTTTTTAATAAAATAAATATTGTTGTTTTGCAAGTTCAACTAATTTTTTTGTTTACAACCAGATACAACAACTCCCAACATGCATTAAATAACAACAACAACAGGTAATAATAACATGCATGTTATAGGAGAAAGTGGTCGATGTCATACGGTCTGATGGTGGAAAAGAAAACTTAATGATAGTGACGATGATGTCTTTTAAAATGTTGTTGATCTTGTACAATAACAACTACACAATAACTAGTGGAGGTTGTTTACTGTTTGTCTGCCCCACTGTCTGTTGTCTTTAATGTTTATAAAAATCTGCAGCCGAAGAAAAAAAATAACCGTAAACAACAGAAAACTAGTTGAGCAAAACAAAGTTGAATAAAAAATAAAAATCTTTTTTTCACAAGTATTTTTAACACCGAAAACTATTGTAAACTTCGCAACTAAAGTGGAAAGAGAGATAATAAATAAAAATATCTTATAAAAAAAATTTAATTTTTTATATATACATACATAAATACAAAGCAACAAACTGCAATATTATGTAGATATTAACAGAAAAGGTTTATTAACACACTTAATCAATGGGCAAGACAAATGCGAACAACAAAATGTATTTCACATTTGCCAGTATGACACAAATATTTATTATTATTTTTTTCCATTTTTTTTAACCAAAAAAAGTGCAAGTGCAACGAAACACTCTGAATACGAGTATTAAGTTTCATGCAACTCATTAAATGAATGAATTATATGATTAATTGAACCAGATTGTGTAATTAAATTTGAACTTGAATCGTTTTTTAAGCTGTAAAAATTAAAGATGTTTCGTTATAATTTTTAATTGTTTTTATTTATCATTTAATAACAATCATTAAAAAAATAATTAAATAGGAATAAAACAAAACTAATAAAATATTGTGTAACATATTTTTAATCTTTAAAAAAAAAAATCTTAAAAACGATATGATACCTAATTTTTTACAAAACTTCATCCATAAATTAAAAGTTACGTAGTTTATATACCCTTTTTATTGCAAAAAAAAATATAACGAAAAAAAAAAAATCAAACTAATCGTAACCATCAACTGACCGCATTAATCCAAAATTACTTGATTAATGTTAAAAAAAAAAAAAATTTAAAAACGTGGCAGTACAATCTTTTAAAATTTAACAAAATTTAATAAGTTATTTTTTAAACACAAATTGTAAAATGACTTAATTGGAGTATAAGAAAGTATTTTACACAGTGGTACCAAGTAAAAAAAAACACAGTAAGAAAGCTATAATCGGCCATTCCGAATCTTATATGCCTTGATGAAGGTGCGAATATAACAGAAAGATATATAAATGACCACTAACGCAAACTGCATTGAGTACGATTGCCATAATAAAGTGGCAAATCATGGAAATATGTGCTTGTTATGTGAAAAATAATTCAACACTTTATAGTTAAAAAAAATATATATAAAAAATAAAAAAAAACAACAACAAGGGATTTAATGGGTACAAATTAAATACATTCGTGGGTGTTTGGTCATATCTCAGCCATTTGTAGACCGAACTGGCTGAATTTCAATAGCAAATTTAAACGGCCTATATGCAAGATAAATTAATAACAACCATGTCCCCAACATTTCTGGCCATGCTCTGGAAATCGATATCGAATCCTAAGGGAATTGAAATCGATTTAGCTTTTTCAGATTTTAACCCTTCGTCTTACACATGAGTCTGGCCAGACCTTTTTAAATTCGAAATGTTATTTTCATATATTTAACACACAGGGAATTATTGAAAATCATAGTATTCTTAACAAAACGGAAAATTTTTTTAATATTGAAAAATGTATTTATTTTTAACTTAAATTTTATTCTCTCATATCTGCAAAATGAGACAGCGTTCTTTACGTCTTTATATTCTTGGAAAGCCGAAATGCTTTTGAGGGTTTTCATGCCGTAGCACCGCGAACCCTTCTAAAATTTAGTTGGCCATAAACATTTAAAAAACATATCCTGGAAAGGATATAGAAGGAAACTTATTCGAATATTTTACTGCACACATCAGATTTGTAACACATATGGTCGGACCAGATCCATATAGGTACATATATTTTTTACTGAAGACGCTGTATTTAAAACCATTTTTTTGCTGTTTTTAATTATTTGTTGTGCAATTATCTATTATTATTCATTTAAATCTATTAAAAACACAAACTAGTCACCTCATCTAGTTCTCAATTTGGAAGAGCAAACTAACTAGTAATTCAAGTAACTCGCGTTCAGATGCTGATTTTTTACATGCGAAAGCGGATGCTAATGGATTATAACAAAAGAAAGCTGTTCAAGATGGTTACGAAATTTAACCGTTCATATGATACTAAAAATAATTTGGTCATTAAACGAAATGAATCGTGTAATTCGCAGGATCATGAAGAAGTACTACGTACACAAATTAGTCAACCCAACTCTGCCGATGATTATTTCTATGGTAAAGATGGAACAAAATTTAATAAGCAGTATGCAGATAATGGTATATGCTGCGTCAAAATAATATGCGTTTTAAAATTAGGCCAATAGTAAAGACACTATTCCGATTGAGGTGTTCAAGAGATTTCCCACAACAGAACTCTGCGATTTTGTAGCTTGCAGGCAACTTGCAAAGAAGCGATGTCTTATCACCGATTCATTGCACTGACACTGTGACGATAGAATAACACGAGAACGTCGACATCCTGATGATAAAGCAGCACTAAATTCTCATACGGAATTTTTGAATGCAAATCATTCAACCCGAAAATGTCATGCTTCAGCTCTAAAAGCCATACTGAAATAGTGGTAGCACAACTGTTTCCGTCATTGTTTCATATTAGAAGGCTTGGTAAGATGCTGCCAAACCTCGTATTCCTATTATCATCATTTTTAAGATTTTTTTTAATTTGCAGCAAAATATGTGCCATAAAAATAGTAAATGTGTAAATTTTCTTTTAACTGTCCATTATTTTAAATACTGTGAAGGCGAGGCAACTAAACCTGCAGAAATCCACTTTGACTACATTTTACAACAAAACAATCCACAAAAAGATAGACTTTTGCCTTCTTTTGCAGTATTTTGGACATTATGGCAGTGACTGCCCATTGTATTTGCATGAAAAGAAACCATCTTAAAAATTGTCAAACGAATTGGTTCGCTGCAATATTGATTATCGAATATTCAATGCTCAAAAAAAAATTTTTTTTTTTTTTTTTTTGTTTAAAGTTGATTTTACATGTTTAAGTTGCTAATAAAATCCATAAAGCTAATACCTTTATATTATTGAACCAATTTTTTGGTATGTGTACATTAGGGCTATAACTTTTTGACACTTTTTGCAAATAGAACATTAAAAGTTATTAATAAAAAATATGATAATTTTTTCGGATCGTTAGAAAAGTTCACGCAGGGATCGGGTAGAAGTTTGAAAACAAACATTTTTATCTCACGGAAATTTGAAAAAATATATACCTGATATTTGTATATATTCCTGTACGTATCACTTAAATGCTATTTTGGAGTTTATCGACTGCTTTAGATTTAAAAATTTTCCTTCGTTATATGAAAAAACCTGAGTAAAATACCTTATGCTTAAAGCGATATAAAAATATAAGCAATGATACGAATTTCATAGGTTGTACCATCATTAAATGCCTAGATTATTATCTTTTAAAGGAGTTTTCAAAAATACACTATTTCCAATCAAAATTCATGCGAAATTAAAAAAAAAACACAAAATAAACAAAAAAAAAATTGTAAAACTTTTTAAGACTTAATAGGAATATTCTTATTTTAAATGCAGATAAGGGTAATACCACAGTAGCAATGAACAGAACAGATTATAATTTAAGGATTAATAATATTATAAAGGACAACTCAGTTTGTAAGAAACTGGGTAAGGATCCTACTAATAGATTACAAAGGATAACTAATGATTTTGTTCAGGAACTTTTTAGGAGGAGTATAATAACAGTTACGGAAAAGAATAAACTTAAGACTAATACATCAAATGCACCTAGATTATATGGGGTTCCGAAAATTCATAAAATTGATTTTCCATTAAGACCAATATGTTCATGTATAAATTCTCCATCATATGAACTTTGTAAATATATTACAACGATTCTTAAAAAAATAACGGAAAATTCAAAATATAATGTAAGGGAATCTCTTCAATTTAAAGATAAAATTAAGAATATTAAGTTAAATGATGATGAAAAATTAATTTCTTTAGATGAATTTTCATTATTTCCAAGTATACCTATAGATCTTGCTATAGATATAATAGAGGAACAATGGAATAAGGTGGAAGAACACACTAATATAGATAAGGATTTATTTTTACGTATTCTGAAATTTTGCATAATTGACAATAGGTATTTTCAATTGAATAGTAGTATATATGTTCAATTAAACGGACTTCGTATGGGTTCACCTGCATCTCCTTTTAAAGCTGATATTGTTATAGAGAAATTAGTAGATAAATGTATAGAACAATTAACTATTAAACCTAAAATTATGACAAAATATCTGGATGATTTATTTTGTGTAATTAAAGAATCAGAAATAACAAACATTTTAAATATATTTAATTCTTTTTATACGGATATAAAGTTTAAAATGGAAAAGGAGTTTGAATCAAGATTGTCTTATTTAGACACTTTAATAATAAGAAGAGAAAAAAGTTTATTTATTGATTGGTATCAAAAACCAACATTAACTATTTTTCAAATCATCCAAAAAGAGTTATAATTAACACGGCCAAAAATTTAATAGAAAGGGAATAATAAGGAAAAAAATTTTAGAGCATTAATGGAAAATAGTTTTCCAAAGGAAACTATTTCCAATTTATTATTAAAATATAATAACTATAGAATAAAAAATTCCAACAGTAACGCAGAACCGAAAATTTATAAATCAATAACTTATGTACCAAGATTTTCGGAAAGATTGGAAATGTCAAATATTTATGATACGAAAATACATAAAATTGCACATAAATCTTATAACACAATAGGTAGATTATTCACTAATATGAAGGATAAAATAAATAAGTTGGAAATGTAAAATGAAGTTTATAAAATACCTTGTAAGGGAAATGTTAATAGACAATGCAGTAAAGTATATATTGGTACAACAAAAAATAAACTTAAATCTAGGATAGCAGGACATAAGTCAGATCAAAAATATAGGAATATTTCATCACAAAAAACAGCTTTATCAACCCACTGTGCAAGTTTAAACCATTATACTGATTTTGAAAATATATCAGTTTTAAACACGGAAAATAATTATAAGCGTAGATTTATGTTAGAAATGTTGCAAATTATAAAGATTCCAACAATATACAGAATTAATTTTAAGTCAGATACTGAAAATGTAGCCCAAAATTATAGACATTTAATTTATAGAAATAGAAACGGAAATTAAAAATTTATTTAAACTGTAAAAGATTATGTTTAAATTGGAAAACCTTTTTATATTAAATTGAAAATATGACATTTTGTTGAATTTGTTAAATTTGTTAAATTTATTAAAAATTGTTAATTTTTTGTCAAATATTAAAGAAAAAAACCCTGAAGAAGGCACACAACGGAGTGCCGAAATATTGGATTAAATAAATTTAATATTTTTTATAAAAAAAGAAATAACCTCAAGCTTAAATAAGAGGATTAATTAAAAACTTTTATTTAATTTAGAAAGAATGGAAATTGTTGCGTATTTATATATTATAAAATATTGTTGTTTGTTTGAATTAATAAAAGATGTCTTTCAAGAAAAGTGTTTTAAATGTCCAAGAAAATTCTGAAGTCTTGTGAAAGTGTTTGAACAAATTTCAAGATAAATTAATACACGAATATTGTATAAATACAAAAAAAATATAAAAAATTTTTAAAAAAAAAATTTCTTGGAAGGTTTTAGAAATTTGCTTCCCTGCGTGAGGTTTTTTTTCGCAAAACGACTGGAGACAGATGTTTTCATTACTAAAACATTATTGGCCACTCCGTTCTATGCCAAAAATTTAGTTATAGCCCTAGTATACATATACTTTTTAAGCAATAGATCGAATTTATTTTGCAGTTTTTGAAAATATTTTGATAGCTGAAAATGTGTTAATTTGCATATAATAAATAAAAATAATATGCATATTAAACAAATTTTTTTTTTTTCGAATAAAGTATATTGAAAAATTTATTGGGTCTGGCTAGACTCATGTGTTACGAATGTGAAAATCCAAACATGTGTAAGATTCGATTTCCAGAACTTTGCCGTAATCACGACCAATTTCAGTTTATTGTAAGCCACTGTGCTCAGCTAACACTACTGTTTTAGCTCTACTAAAAAAAAATTGGTATTTAATTAAACCCAAAGCCAAAAATGTTAGCGCCGTCGAAAGTAAAACGTTTTAAAATTAATAAAAACCTTAAACAAAAGAAATAAATTAATAATAAATAATAAAGTTACCAAAGTTATATCAATATGTGATTTATTTAAAAGTTTGAAATAAATTTATCTAATTTGCATTTTTCCCGTGTTATGTAAACTAATGAGTGTAAGCGAGCCGACAAAGTGACCATAAATATGTAAATTTCTTTTCAGTTAATTTTTTTTTTTTTTTTAACAAAAATAAAATAACATCAAAAAAAAGATAAACAAAAACTAAAAGTTAAAAAACTTTTTTGTAATATACATATTTATTGCCGAATATCAATTTTGTTTTGTATAGATTTGTTATAGATTTTTGTATGTTAAGTTCAAATTTAAATACATACTTTTATTTTTAATGTTGAAGAGCATTTTTTAGGAGAATGTGTTTCTTTAGAAATAATCAGTTTTGGCAGTTTTGATTGATAATCTATAACAAATTATGTGTTTTCTGGCATTTTTTTTTTACTTTCACAAAACGGTTTTTAGAAGGGTTAAACGGTTTTTGCATAATTAATTGCTTTCCTTAAAAACAAGACAATTCATGTTGAATTAAAAATTTATTGGAGGTTTTCATAAAAGTTTTTAATTTATTTATTTGAACTGTAGTTATTAATGCTGTACGAAAATCAGCATGTTTTTAGGCCAATAAATACATTTTGGCTCTCTAATTATTATTTTTGGAAAAAAACCTTAATATAATTTTCAAGTACTTTGAAAGGAAATATATTAATAAATCATTAAATATATGTTTTAAATAAATTAAGTTCAATTCTAAGAATTATTAAATTTTATCTAATTACATTGTGCTACACAAAAACTATGCAGCGGTTCGTATAAAATAATTCTTTTTTATACGAGTCAAGTGATTGCGGAAGTATTAATCACTATTTTTCGAGCACTTTGTTTAGTTCTTTCATTTTAGTTTAAAAAAATAAACGGTAATTTCGAAGTTAAATAATTCAAAAATAATTTATTTGTTGGAAAATGTCTGTTTAATGCTTGTTAAATTTAAAAATACTCCCGTCCTTGAACTTATTTTTTGGTATATTCTTTTATCTTTAATTTGATCGGTAGAGTATAATTTCCTAAATATATGAAAAAGTACACTAATTCTACTTTAAAACAACCTTTAGAACTGTAATAATTTTTTGTGTCAATTCTGTTTCCTTTTAAATCTCACAAAATTAACTATCTGTTTTTCAGTAGGGGCGATGTATATTATTATTGCCGTTACATTAATAGGCGTAAAGTTTCAGCCTTAAAATTCGGTATATCCAATGCAGATACACGTTTAAATAACATTTGCAAATTATTAAATTTTTGCTGTTGTTAAAGTTCTCGTCCTATCAGGGCAAAGCTCGCTTCTAATTTGATGATCTTGTCATCAAGCCAAATTTTTTTTGACGTGTGATCAAAATGAAATAATTTACAAGACTCAACTTTATTTGTCATTAGATCAGAGATGCATTTTCGTCAAAATACGTAAGACTTGTGGGATACACTGATAAAAAAGGCGTCATAATGCTGATGTACTATGAAAAGTGTCTTCGTTTTTGACCACATGATACTTTTCATCATTGTGATGTCAGCGTTAACATCACTTGCCCAAATTGTCATCAGGGTCAAAAATTTAAATTATGTCATCAATAGGATGACACATTGGCATCACAGATATGACGAATCGGAATCGGGTTTATAAAGCATATCATCAGTGCGATGACAAACTGTCATCAATTTGAGTCATTGTAATTGGCCTTAAGTCAAATTAAGAGAATATCGTTATTAACTTTCCCGTTACACATGTTTGTTTCACTTTTGATGTATTCAGCCCTTTGTAAACAAAAGAACTCTCAATTATAAGACATCAACAGCATGTCCGATATGGGTTTCGTCATAATTCTACTCTAAGAATTTGATGTATTTAAATAAATAATTAAAAAAATAGTATATGAGAAGTTTGTCTTCTAATTTTACTTTCTAAACATGAAAATAATGTTAATAATATATTATGATATATTATGATATATGATATATTATGTCATCGCACTGATGACATGATATATTATGTCATCGCACTGATGACAGTTAGTCACCACACTGATGACATGATATATTATGTTATCGCACTGATGACAGTTTGCATTGCATTGATGACAGTTTGTCATTGCACTGATGACAGTTTGTCATTGAACTGCTGACTGTTTGTCATCACACTGATGAAATGATATATAATGTCATCGCACTGATGACGTTTGTCTGTACTGATGTCAAAATACATCAGCGTTATGACGCCTTTTCTATCAGTGTACACAAAATATGGCATCAAACTGATGTCACTGTAGTCATAGCGTAGATGACGCATAAAAGATGACAAAATTTCAGGATGACGTTCGTCATTGGATTGATGTCATTTTTTGCCTCGATGATGCCATTTGTAATAACATTGATGTTACAATTCTGATATTAGGGCATTATCAATATAAGGATGCATTTTTCCATGAGTGTAGTGTAAATCGGCCTTTAGCAACAACGACAATTTCTACAGGGCCATTATATAGGAGTATCTCTGAAATCTCTTTTTTGGGACAGTATGAAAGCACGCGGGGTATGGCAACAATCCTACGAAGATGAAAGAGCTGCAGGACATCATCAAGCGGAAAAGTCCTGGTATTACGACCGATTTGTGTTCTTGATCCGTGGAGATATAGGAACAGCTTATTCACTTGTGCCAACTGCACACATTTAGACATAAATATTGTTATCAATTGTATTTTCATTTAAAACAACAATCAAGAAAGTATAGTCGGGCAAGACCGTCCATATGATACCCTACACCACAGTATATAAAAATAGTTTTTGCGGGTGTACCTTATTTAGCACCCATGGGCCGGTCTGAATAAAATTATGTTGTGGGGTTAAGATTCATTGTAAGTTCTTTGTGCCGAATATTATTTAGATATCTTTATCTGATATGAGATTTTGGGATGGGGGTTTATATGAGACCTATGGTTAATTAAGGAACTATTTGGACAACATTCTGTCATGACATAGAATCTGGCGCAAAAGTTATTATCGCCAATTTTGATGTCAATACCAACATTTGTAAGGAAGTTATGGCATTAAAAGCTATTTTCGGGAGTAGTATTTGTATGGGAGGTAAATCCAAATATTGACCGATTCCAATAAAGTTTGGTAAGATGATTTTAGTTGCAATAAAATAAGTTTGGACCAAATTTCTCTTAATATCAACATAAGAAGATGGTTTATGGACCCAAAGATCATATGGGACCGATTAGTCCCATTTTCAAGAGGCTTCGTCCTTGCACCAATGCGTACCAAATTTCATCAAATTATCTCCAAAATTTCGACATGTACATTGCACACAAGGTTTACACCGACAGCCAGCCAGCATCGTTATATCATTAGAAAGTGATTTTGAGTCGATCGGTATACTTACAGGTGGGTTTGGACCAATATTTTTAGGAGTTACAAACATCAGCACAAATGCATAATACCCTCTCCACTATTGTGCTGTTGGTATAAAAATAATTTCATTATTTACCCACAAATCTTATAATAATAAAAACCAACGTTCTTGATAAAGAACTCCTTATAACTTATCAACTGTTTATGTACTTTGTTGTTTTGGCATGCTCAATTTGTTTCATTGCAGTAACAACAATATATTTTACCGTCTAATTTTAACATAAATAAATAAATAATTTGTAAGAAGAATAACGTTTTCCATCTTTAACGTTCGAAAGTTCCAAGTAGTTTATTAGAGTTCAGCAAAGCAGAATTACTCTTTAAGAACATCTGCATATTTTATACCCTGTACCGCAGGTAAAGATTCTGGGGCCTTATGAGGAGCGGAGTGGATTTAACGATATCCGTCTGCCCGTTGAAATGGGTTTTACCGAAGACCCCAGATATGATCCAGACTACGTTTCTAGACATTTACATCACAGTTGACTTAACGATGTCCATATATGCGTCTGACTATCTGTATGCATGAAGGAGCATATCCGCTGCGCAAAATCTGCATTCTATGTTTATCTACTTTGTTAATTTTGTATATCACAAAAATCTTCAAATTGGTCTTGATTTAACAAAAAACTCTAAATTGGTGTTGTAAAGAAATTAAATTTTTGCCGCACTTTTTTTTAAGAAGAAAAATTTTTCGCAGAAAGACTTTTTTATAACAAATTTTCATTTCGTTTAATTCATTAGTGCCAATAAAAATTAACTCAATTGGATACACAGAAAAAAGTGTTTTATCAATTAAAAAAATGGTTTAAAAAGTATTTAAATTTAATTAATTTGATAATTGAATCAATTACGTTTTTAGTTGAAAGAAAATTAAAAATGTAATTTTGATTTTATTAACATTTTAGCTGTTTTTAAATAAATTTTCAATTAAAATTTTAATTAAATTACAAAAAATCTTAATTGACTTTTTTCGTTTAAAATAAAATAATTTTAACATGTAGAATTGTTGTTGGGAATTGTCAATATTTATTTAAATAAATTAACACATTGTTTGAAATGGCAGAGTTTTTTGATCACTTTTTTAATTAAAATTAAAAATATCATTTAGCTATTGAAAATATTTTTTCAAAATGTTAAAATTTTTAGTAATCAAAAATTTGTTTGCTGGATATTATGAATTTAGAACAAATTTGGTGATTGGAGAAATTTAATAATTTTTTCTGTGTATATATAACTAATAGTAACGTTAGTTTGCTTGAAAAGTATTTTAAAATTAAAAGAAAAAAAAAAAAAACAGTAATGCTATTTATATGCATTTGTAATGTTAATTTTTCTTTAAATAATAAATGCATATTTTATTAATTTTTAAAGAATATTGAAATATTTCTTTAAGCATGCTAATACATCTTATTTCTAATAATAAATACGGGAAATTCCATGCCCTACTTTTAAACAACTTTTAATAGCCCCTTATAATCAATGAAGTTTATTTCTCTACTTTTACCTTAAATAAACTAAGTAGAATACAAGTGGTGAAAATTAACAAAATCGTTTTATAGATGACCAATTTATGGACAAACAACTGCACTATTCCTACCAAATGCCAAATGCCCATGCCATATGAGCTTGGAGGACCGAATTCGGCGCAGTTATTCCTTAAATACTCGTATAAAAGGCTCTCTTCATAAAAAATATTTGAGCTAGGGTTCAATTGTCTCTTTAAAAGCATGGTATAGGGTATATACGTTTCTGCACAACGGAATATATCACTTTTACTTGTTTCTTTTTTAGTGCAATGTCAACGAGGTTAGTATTTTTATGTGTTAAGAATTTAGAATACTTAATAGTTGCTTTATAGTTGATTGATTAAAAAAGATTAAATAAAAATGTTCTTATGTGAACTGAAGTTTCAAAGGTTCTGAAGAACTTAAAGAGTTTTTAGAACTAAAAGTGTTTAAATGGCATAAGAAATATGGCATAAAAAAATGTACTTACAATTGTTAACTGCTGTCAGTTTAAGCTGGAAAAAAAGAAACGAATAATTAGAATATGAATACGAAATACTAATATACTTAATTTTATAAAAAAAAAATCAGATTAAAATAACACCTTTTCAAAATTAAAAAAAAAATACAGGTATAATCGGACTTAATAGTCTGGTTATTACATAAAATAATTGACCTCTACAACGAATTATTTTTAGAATATGGCCGTTGAAAGTTTAAAAAACTTCCGAAAACAATCGTTGTTTTTCATTGAACTGTTGGTTTTAAATTAAAAAACCATCAGTTCAATAAAAAATAACGGTTAAATAATAGCTATGGCAGAAGCTCTATATGTTTACATTTGTACTTTAAGTTGTACAAAGAAAGGTCAACTAGAAAAGGACGAAAAGATAAAAACATAAAAAACAAATGTACTAAAGTTTTCAAGATAAAGTCTTGACAAAAAGTACGAAAAAAAAATTAAGGAAAAAACATGTAAATAAGAATTGAAAATTGATAATTAATTACAGCAAATTTCGATCTACCAATATAATTGGTTAAAGATTGATGTATGACTATAGACTGGAAGGCGCCTCAGTGGCGCAAACGGTAGAACGCATATAATCCTGATGATGAGAATGTGGTTATTCTCGAAACATTTAAATTCGACCCGAGTTCAAACCCATGTTCAGTCAAGAATTGTCCAAAAAAAATTATTCATATCATGTTCTAATTTCCTTCCTTCAATAAAAATAATTTAATGAAAATTAAATTTGATGAATTTAACCCTAATTAAGATATAAAAAACTTAAATTTCCAAAAACAATCAAGTCAATAATCGTTCAGTATCGACTGAAAGAATTAGGGGATATTTATTAAGGTATTCATTCGATTAACCGTTAATCGGTTAACCGATTAATAACTACCCGATTAACTGATCGGCTAATTTAAAATTGGATATTTTCGATTAACGATTGAACCGGTTAATTGCAGTCGATTAACCGATTATCCGACGTACAAAATTTTTCATTTTTTGTAGTATTAAAACATATTTTTTTGTGTTATTAATTATTTGTTTCGTCTCATATACAAAAGGTATGTGTTTATAAAATATTTTTCATACAAAAGAAGGTGCTAAGTGCTCTTTTTGTTTCACGTACTTTTTATATCATCACCTAAAATGCAGAACAAAACTTTTTATTTTTTTACTGGAGAAGCAAAAAACTTTACAAAATTAATAACAACAAGGAGTTTGAAGTTCTTTAATATAGTCGCCATTTTTGATCGCAAGGATCAAAATTTTTTTGTGAACATGCACTTTAATAAAACGAACAAAAATCAATAAAAAACTCTATTTAGATTTTTTTTTTTGTTGCTACGCCCATTTGCATTTAGGTGACGATATGTATGTGTCTAGTTATTTGGTTCTTCACATATCTTCTCATATCAATATTTTAACAAAATTAAACGAAACAATTGGAAGTGTTAAAATTTTTAAAAAGTAACAATTGGACTCTAATTGCATAATGGACTATTTTATATGCTTAGAGAAATCCAGGAAAATGGCTGGAAAATTATATATTCTGTATTATGGGTTGCCCTCGATTTCTCCAACATCTAAGATAAATTAAAGAACTTTTCCAAATAAAGTATTATCAAAACTGAAGAAAAGAATCGCTTAAATCCCAAACATTTAAACCAAATTTTTTTTTAAAAGATTATTTTATAAGGTCTCCTTAAACTATTGAAATAACTTATAAAATTACCTCACAGCTTATTTTTTAATTAATACATAATATTTATGTATTAATGAAAAAATATGCTTTACATATTTATAAATTATCTTCCTGCTTGCTCGTTTTAGTTCAAGATTTGTTATGTTGTTGTTTTTGCTTTACTAATTATGCATTTTTATTTATTGAAATTACTTAATTTATAAAAAAAAAACTTTATTAATCGGTTAACCGAACAATAATTAAATTAACCGATTATTAACCGATTAACCCAAAACCTCGGCTAATTAATCGAGCGATTAACCTATTAAATCGAAAGCCCGATTAAATGAATACCCTAGTATTTATACGATGTCTTTTCAGACATGTCTGTTTTATTCATTCTGAACATGCTACGAAAAACCTTTGGATTTTCACGATGTCTTCCCAAACATGTATGTTTTCATGTATAATTGACTTAAATAAATATGCACACAAATTAAAAAACACGAAAACGTATTTCTTGTCTGTTTGGGAATCCCTCGTTCTTCTCTAACCCGATCGTCTACAAACAAAACAAACTGGTTTGTTAGATATCGTCAAAATGCCCTTTTAGAAAAAATTGCTATCGAATCGAAAACGTATATGATCACGACTGCCAGAATTAGCGCCGTGGTCGAGAAAAAAATTAAGTATTTACCAAATTGTGATGTTAAATTTAAAGCGAATTTTGATGCTCAATACAAGAATTTCGTCAATCATTTCATACTTGAAGCAAAAAAAAATTTTGATTTATTTTTTTATATTTTTAGGAACAAAACTTTTTGTCAGGTGTTAAAAACAGGGCATTCCACTTTTGTATAACTTGTGTTTTGTTCTGGTCAAATAACAAATAGCATTATTACAGGGTTGGCAGGACACCCTCTAGCAAGTTATTATTTTTCTTTTGTAGAAAAGAAAACGTTATTAGTCTGAATAAATAAATAAAAATTCCTTTCAACTTAATATTAAGAACACAATTATTTTAAAGATAATATATAGATATCATTAAAATAAAAATAAATATTTATTAATTTTAATGAATACCTAAAGACCAACGTAAGCTAATGCCTTACCAATTCTGGAACACTGTTCTACTATTGTTTCCCGCTCAAGAAGAAAAGCAATTTTTGATAGATTTTTTCCCTTTTACGTGGAACTTTCAAGAAACTGATTTCATGTGTAAATGCAGTGTTGAAAACAGTATAAAATCCAAGGCTTGTTGAGTCGGAGTTGAGGTTTGTGTACCGAAGTCGGAGTCGAAGTACCCACAAAAATTCGAGACTCCAACTCCAAAATTGTTCGGCATTAAAAAAAAATTTTAATATTTTTAACAATAAAAATATTTTAAGAGGGTCTGCTTTAAACGTTTTAATCTATATATCGATGGTCTCAAGTAGAAAGGCCCTAACTCGCATTTTTTACGAAAGTGAGTTTTCCAGTTATTCCAATAAATTTTACACAAATACACCTCGTCACAAAAATTCATTACATTGTTGTAAAGAATAACGGCTTCACAAGCAGTTGTATGAGCAAGTTTACATTATGATACACACAGTTTCTGTTATGTTTTTACCCTCTCCTATACAGTTACAATTATTTGAGTTAGGGCCTTTCTACTTGAGACCAACGATATATAAAAATAAGTCCGTATATGTACGTCGCCGAACTAATCATAAACGCGTCGTGCGATTTCAACCAAACTTATACACTACGTAGGCAGTGGCCCATATATGGTTTATATGAAGTTTGGTTGAAATTTTCGGTCTGGGGGCGGAGGGGCGTGGCAAAATCCATAACTTGAGAACGGCTTGACCGATTTTTTCTTTAAAATGATCGCCATGGTCCTACTTAGGTTTTTAGGGAAACAAAGTTTTGCCCAGCCCACTTTTACGCCCACTTTTTTCGATTTACCTAAAATCAGAAAACGGCTCCATCGAGTTGACTAATTTTTCTTTCAAATGTTCGTATTAATCAACTTTAAGTTTTCATCGAAAGAAAAATTTACCACGCCTACTTTTACGCCCACTTTTTTATTAAGCGCATAACTGGAGAACGGCATGACCGATTCCAACGATTTACCATTTGAATTCAAGCGGCTCCAATTCCCTTTGCGTCTTGCCTTTGCTATTACCATCACCAAAGCACAAGGCCAATCATTGACTATTGCTGGCTTAAAAGTTCATGAACAATTTGATCGAAGCAACAATTTTAAAGGGGAAGTTTAAAGGTGAAGATGTATTGATTCCACGAATTCCAATGATTCCATCAGATTTACCTTTTGAATTCAAAAGACTACAGTTTCCAATACGTCTTGCATTTGCTATTAGAATAAATAAAGCGCAAGGGCAATCGTTGGAATTGTGCGGAATTGATTTAGAATATCCTTGCTTTTCACACGGCCAGTTATATGTTTCGTGCTCACGTGTTGGCAAGCCTTCAGTTCTCTTTATCTACACAATAACTCATGGCAAAACCAAAAATGTTGTCTACGAAAGAGCTCTAAGATAGTTTAAGTGATACATAGTCTAAGATTGTAAGAAACTAGAATTAAAAGTTGAATAAAAGGGAACAAAACCAACTTTATTAAAAACAAGTGTGTTTCTTTTCTTATTTTGTTTTGCCGTGCGAAGCAGGCAACGGGCCCGCTAGTTCAGTATGTAAATAACTATATTAAAGCTCAATGCGGCACGTGTTCAAATTAAAATATCGATTTGAAATTTTTACAGAATTATTTTCATGCTATATGTTGCCATTTAAAATGTCCTGTATTAAAAAAGAGCTTAAAGTCAAATAGGGACCAGCATCAATGTTAGAGTAAGAGTCCGTGTTGGAGTCGTAGTTGGACTTCAAAAATTTCATCGGTTGGAGTTGGAGTCGGAGTTAGAACTATTTTTCACGACTCCACAGCCCTGATAAAATATATCATTTTGCATCAGTGTAGTTTTTCCTTTTAACCCTCTAAAGGCTTTGGCTGCCTTAAGACAGTTATTATTATTTTTTATACTCTGAAAAGCAAAATTTAAAAACGCTAAAATTTCTTTGGCTTATTTGAAATGAAAAGATGTACTTTATTTTAAAGTTAACATCACCTTTTTCCAAAAGTACTGTTATTAAACAATGTTCTTGCTAACAATAGTTACAGAATAAAAATTCTCTTCCATCCGTTAGAGGGTAAATGTTTCATTTTAAGTAAAATTTTTAATAAAGTGGTTTTTTTAGAAAAATATTTGATGTCTTTTTTTTAACGCCTAAGTAAAAATATACAAAATGTATCAGGCTATACATTTGAAAGCCATTTTATTCGCCAGTTAATTTCTATGACCAGGCATTTAGTAAAGTAGTAAACCAAGTTAACAATTTAAATCAATCATCTGAAAATCTTACAAAAAAAAACAATGAATTGGTATTAAATGATCGTTAAAATAATCCAAAGGCTTGCATTAATTTAAACAAATTAGAAAACAAACTTAATAACACTGCATAGATAATTGTTTTGGTATTTGAACACAAAACCAATGCTATAATTTATATATTTTTTTTTGTTTTTCTTTCAAGTATCTGTAATATAAAACAATCTACGAAAATATTTAAAAACCAAAAGGCATTTTAAACCAAAAAATGGCAAAAAAATCAATTTAATAGCTGTCTTAGGCAATGCGTGAACTGAATAATGCTTTTCGGTTAACGTTTTTTTTTTGTAACTAAAAAACTAAATGATACAGTCGGTTTAAACGTTTAATAGATATGATTTAGTTTTTTGCTATTTAAGCTTTAAATGCAAGCGCTTACTAATTGTTGACGCACATGGTACGATTTTAAATATAGACCTCAAACGTCAACTAAGTGTTTATGTAGCTAAACCGTGAATTTGGAGGAATAATAACGTATGTGTTAAAAAAAAAAACATATAAGTATGATTTTTATACACGACACGAATTAACCTTAACCTTGTTCAGACTAAAGAAAAACAAAAATATCTTAAAGACTTTAATTGAATACAAAATGAACTTAATTTATATTTTTTAATGAAACGTAAACAAATCATTTTAGCAAATCATTTAGGATTATTATTTTTTAAAAAAATAAATATATTCAGTATGCATTATTGCCTTTTCCAAGTCTGAATGTAAATGAGGCGAATGATGATACTTTACTATTCTTAACTAAAGATTATCTTCAATTATTATTACGGACTCAAAATACCATAAACCTTTTGAAACAACTTTAAAGTCATATCAGCAATTGTCATCAATTGAAGATCTGATTGTGGATGTTTTTAAAACCACTCCTTAAATACATAAAAATTACAGTAAATATTTCGCTGAGAAGAATATTTTCGATTAAAGATTTTTTAATTTTGTTTATTAATTGAAAAAAAAAAACAGTAGCCCTTTTAATGTCGCTAAAATTTGAATTTTTTACTAGGTTGAAATAAAATACTGCATGAGTCATTTGGAAGCTTCTTATTAAAAAAATGGATGTTATAATAGATTAGTACCAAGCAGGCTTTATATCCAGAGAAACTTTCTGTTATATTTCGATACTTTTGCTCATTTATCCCTTTGCATCTTCTGCACATACAAAAACTCTATCTTAGGAGGATATTTATTTATAAGGCGCCCGATTGAAATTACTGACCGACGGTGTTGGTAAATAAGACATAAATCCTTCTCTTTGCTATTTACAGCGGTCCTTATCGTGCTATTTTATTATGTGTCTTAAAGAGCATTTGCATCTTGTCGTTGACTTTTGTGAACCAATATGTCAAGCCTTTCTAACGTTTAAAACTCTGAGATCTCCAATGACCAGAGCTGACGAGAGATCCATGACCAATTAGGTTTAGCCCAATTACTTTATGGGCATTCTTTATCCTTTATCGCAATGCAGACATCTAACAACCATAGCTCAACAAAACCGGACGGTGGTAAGTCTTCTTCCGATTAGCTTTTACGCTGATATGCCATACCTCGTCGGGAGCGTCAACGTTGTATCGCGAACAGTAGTGTTAACTCTCTTCTTAAATAAAACCCACAAAATAAAAAATGGAGAGAAAACCGCTAGATTAACCAAATATTTGACCTTCTTTTTTTCGAAAGCGACCAACTTTACTAATAAACGAGGTGTAAAAACTAATAAACGCGGTGTAAAAATTGTATTTTCCAATTGCAAATCGGTGGAGCCGCCCTATTCAGGGAATATTCATACAAATGGTAAGAGCATGACAATTGTTGACAACTAAAGCGTGATCCATTTCGAGGTTCCCTACTTTTTTAAAGAAAAAAACACAGAAAATTCAAACTTAATGTGGAATGTTTATTATCATTTGAAAGAACATTCTTTGGCATTTATTTTTTGAAGATTATGTCTATCAAATGTTGGCCGTGGCAACGTCACAGATGGTCAATCCGATTAGTCCAATTTTCGATGACTCGGTTGAGCATTTCGACTGGTAACTGGCGAATGACACGCGTGATGTTTTCCTCCAAGGCCTGAATCGAAGCGGGTTTGTCCGCATAAACTTTAGACTTTACATATCTGCACAGGAAAAAGTCTAACGGTGTGATATCACACGATCTTGGTGGCCAAACGACCGGCCCAAAACGTGAAATTATGTGCTCACCGAAGTTTTCTCTCAATAAATCCATTGTTTGATGCGATGTGTGGGAAGTGGCGCGTCTTGCCAAAAACCAAATGTCGCCTAGTTCACGAGCTTTAATTTCAGGCATCAAATAGTCGGTTATCATGGCACGATAATGGTCGCCGTTGACGGTTACGTTCGCACCGGCATCATTTTTAAAGAAATATGGACCGATCGAAAACGTCGGATCTTCTTGAAACTTTTCAAGAGCCCATAGAGCGAACTTTTCAAAAGCCCATGGGCGTAAGTCTTTCAATTATGAAATGCCAAGCAATACTAAACAAAAATAACATGACAGCATTACACGACTCACACGTGATCTGTCAAAAAAAGGCTATTGAAAAAAGTATCTCTACTTTGAATCACCCTATATAAAACGTGCACCGCTTAAGGTTAGGTACCACCTGATTTTTATTCCCATTCCACAATAGTGGAGAGGGTATTATGCATTTGTGCTGATGTTTGTAAGATCTTAAAATATTGGTCCTAGACCGATCGACTCAGAATCACTTTATGTATCCATAAACAATATTTTTATGAAGGTACTTAGATTAATTGTGGTCCTGGTTTATTCGATTACAATCATAATCAAATTACCAAATTGGAATCGGTCCATATTTGACCATAGCTACTATATAAAAATATCGCCCGAGAATAACTTTTAGGTAAGGGTCCATTGTGAATCCCTTCAGTATAGAAAAAGAAGATAGAGAGAAGTAAAGATGAATATAGTTGACAGGTATAAGACAGTTAGTAGACAGATAAAACTATACTACGTAGTCCAAGATCCTCCCTACAGTCCCTGACAAACCCTAGTATATCGGCTGAATTACAACCAGCGATACACTCCATTTCATCGTAAAGCTCCTAGCTATTTCTGCCTGAAACCCTGCATCTTATGACAGTGGCGCAGTACATGCTCAATCGTTTCTAGCTCTGCGGCATCCCAGCACAGTCTGCAGTCCGGTATGGCATTGTCCCATTTACTCGTAAAAGCCCTAACAGAACAATGCCCCACCAAGAAACCTATAAGGGGCCCAATAAAATTCTAATAGAACGCTTGTTGCCCCTGCGTCCAATCCAATGGGTGCCCCGGTAGGCTAGCTGGTTGTCAGCTAGTCTATCAGTACCGGGGATGTGTGTTCGATTCCCGCCAGAGACTTTGGTCTCCTACAGACAAGCGAAGAGCTTCACGGAATTAGCGTAGGAATAAAAAAAAAATCTGGGCCATACCGCCCTCAACACCCTCAATCCGTTCTCCAGGAAAGGTTAACGGCATCACGGAATCTTGCCCGTATTACCCCATAGTAGTGAAATAAGGAGGGCTTTACCCCTCTGTCACTATCTCTAAGGCCAGATTTGAGCCCCCTCTCGCGAGTTCGTCCGCCACCTTATTGCCATCCACCTTGCAGTGCCCTGATACCCAGCACAGCCTTATTGTGAATGCCACCATAAGCTCCCTCAGAACATTCCTACACCGTGCGACCAGGCGCGATCGCACCATATAATTTTTTAGTGCTTTCAGCGCAGGCTGACTATTGACGTAAATTTTGAGTATTCCCCGTAAGCATCGATTTGCGGATGCCCTATGCTCAAATTTGGAACGACGAGCATGAATATATTTAGAAAGTTGAGATCTCGTTTTTTTATATTTGGTTGCTTTTGGTACGAACAGATTTATTATCTGATTTACATTTTGATTTCAGGTGGCCAACAGATTGGCCCGCCTTGCCTATTATACTTTGCAAGTTTAGCGGAGATCTACCAGTTTTGGTAGATCTCTTCTACGTATTGCTGATTAGTTGACAGGTTTTGTATATTTTGGATGTTTAATCTCATATATTTTGTTCTAGAGACTCTTATCTTGGTTGACGTTTTTGTGGCGAAAGTAAAGCGGTTTATAAAAATGGTATCGTGGTTAGCAAAAACTACAACAAATACGACCCTGTTTACAAATCTATTACAAAAACGGATTTCGTGCATTGCGTTTTTGTTCCACAAACTGTCGTTAAGTTTTATAATAACGACAGCGTATAAGTAGACATTTTTGTCTAAGTACGCCAGCGCCAACCACGAAAGGGTTATTAACAGTTAGGCAACATTAAGCCGCTTCTACCACCATTTTCTTTATTTTCATTTGCATGTCTAAGTTGCTTATGTTAGAAGACAGATGCTGGCGACATTTGTCAACTGTCGAGGTCTTTTAGACGACTAGTAAGGTCATAAGTAATACATATCTTCCATCACACGTTTCATAATGGATTTAACGACCATGATAAACTCCTCGAAATCAATAAATACCAAATATGGCACTCTCCGCCAATCATATGATGACCCAGTTAAAATTTTTAAGCCAGTAGTGAGGTCAATGCAGGACTTGTTTGGACGAAAACCAGCATAAGTCCTAACTTATTTTTCGCAAAATATGTAATTGGGAATGATTATAATTATTAAAAGTATTCTTATAATCGTATTTGTAATATATTTACAGACATTTGAACGGATGTTAGGTAACAGATTTTTTTTGTAAATGTGGATATACTACTATAACACTTAACGTAGCTCAGACTTCAAATTAAATAAAACAAGTTCACAGGTCATTTTAGTATTTGATATAATTTTTGTGTTTAGTAGAATTGTCATTATACAACTTACAAAGAAGATTCAGAGCCGTTGTTTTAGGTTCAAAATATTCCAATAAATGCTTTTAAATAAAAGTGCATTTTTATAAATCACCCAATGTCTACAAAATACTGACTTAATACCTCCCCTCTGCTTAGAATGATAATCAGTTTTGGGTTTTTCCACAAAAAAAAAAAAAAAAAATATTAATAGTTTTTGTACACTCTTCATTTCAGAATGTCATTAAAAATTCTAAACACATTTATATTGGGTTTAATGTTAATATATTTATAATTTTTTTTATTCTTTTAAATACATAAATTATATTGAAAAACTAAAAACCCATGACTCCTCACGGCTAAATGCATACATTTGTCCTTGTTACCATCAGGTATGATTCTGCTTGGACAAAAATCCAAGTTTAGTTTCTAAGTCTTTTGTTTTTAAGCGTTTCTTAGGCATATGTACATATTTTATTGTCTTATAGGGTGGCGTATTTAATGTCAAGATTAATTCTGTAATATTCTTTTTAAAAATACGATACTAAATTATAAATAATATACCTGTTGAATGCAATAACTAAAGAAGTTACTAACTTAAATACAAAACCTTGACTTTTAGTTAGGATTCGGCGTTTAAGCCAAACATATTCATAACAGCATTCTATAGATTAGTCATATGTATGTGAAAAACGTGCTTAAAAATTCGGTTAAATTAAGCAGGTTTTTTAAGAAAATCTAACGTTTATTTTTGGAAAATAAAGAGTTATTGACATTTATATTATTTTTACACGACAGGGTTTTGGGTTGGGTGTCTTGGCATAACTGTTACTATTTAATTTAGTGGTGAGACTAAAGTAAAACTTTAATGAAATTCATATTTGTCTGTTAATAATGTTGGCTTTATAACTGCTTATTTCTTTATAAAAATCACGACTTAAATTATTATTTGATTAATTCTTTTTTGTATGTAAAATTAAACTGACATTTGGCAGGTATTTTTTTAATGGAAATTTTTTTTTATTTTTTGTATTTTTTTTCAAATAAAAGCAGATTTCGTTAGTGTAGTATGCAAAGTTTCTAAGCCGATACTTTGTGAAAAAGGTTCATTAATGTAGTAATAAGGTACTACTTCTAACCCAGAATTTCCAAGGAAGAAAATCTTATTTTGTCATTTCTAACCTTCAACCTCATTTGGATTAAATAAGTCCCTCTACAATCATTAAGTCTGGGCTTTCGAGATCTCAATTAAGTTATGTGCGCAGCAAGGTAGACGGGTACCTTTGGCGTTTTAAACACAAATTTTCTCATTGAAATTGATAACCTGCATGTCTGAAGCTTCTTAAGAACTTTAAAAAAAATGTTGTATTTTTGCAGCCGTGTAGCTAAATTTTTTTTGTCGTTGGCGTGACAGACCAATTTACTCTTAACACCCTTAAGTGCGCAGCAAGGTACCCGGATACCTGTACGTGTTTTATATGGGAATGCGGTCATTGTAGGTAAATAGTTTGAAGTTGTTAGCAGCTCTGCATAAACTAACGATAGTCTGTCCATAAAAAATATAAAAGCAAAACATTTATTATATTCAACATTTTATTATTTTTCGAATTTATTCTACGAGTCTGGTAGTGTATAAAGTCGTTCCTAAAAATTTAAGGAATAGAACTATTACAAAAAGCTTTATAAAATACATAACTGGTATTTAACTCATAGAATAAATTCGAAAAATAAAAATTGTCGAATATAATAAAGTTGCTTATGAAAAAGAAATGATTCCCAATATCTATTTGTGAAACATTTATTTTATAAAATAGAGAAACGGAAAAATGAAGAAAACCAAAACTCAATAAATAATAAGAACAAAAGAAATAAAATTCTAGTGCAGATACACATGATACATATTGGACGAAAAAAGTAATGCTTAATATTTGTCTGATGACGGTATTATTGTAAAACTAGTGCGCCGTTGTAAGAAGTAAGAATTAGAACTGTAATCTCCCAGAGGTCTCAGACAATGGGACAACTTATCCTGCAATTTTTTCAACATTTTAGTGAAAAAAAAATTTGGAATGAAAGGGCAACGCTGAAGACGAAAGTCATATGCTCGTCGCTTATCCACATGATATTGTCATCATTGAAAGACACATTCGAGATGTAACTGTTGTATATGAGAAGATTGAGAAAGATTCAGCTAAAAGGGGTCTGGGTATAAATGAGGATAAAAGAAAGATATGGATTGCAACTGCAGAAAAACCAACGCAAATAAAATATGGCGACGAAGTTCAAGGAGGCAGTTATAGTTTCGATATAGTAGAAGAATTAATCTATCAAGGTCCACTGTAAGTAGAGAAAATAACATCATCCTTGAAATAAACCGAAGGATAGTGCTTGCAAATAGGTGTTATTATGGACTAAGCAAACATTTGAAAAGCACATTCATCTCCAGGAAAACGAAAACCACTTGTAATACCCGTTCCGAAACATGGGTACTTGCAAAAAACAATAAATATATATTACGCATTTTTCAGAGAAAAATAATTCGTACAACATATGAGCCCATATGCATTGACAAAGAGTGTAGACGACGAATGAGTCATTAGCTGTATAAGATTTACACCACTGTAAACATAGTTAGACGTATAAGCATACGAGTACAACGATTGCGCTGGCTGAGAAACATCAGAAAGCTGCACGCAGAATGAGAGACACTCGTGAATCAATATGAATGAAATCTTGAACGGGGAAGACCAAAACATCCCTGGTGAATGAGAATATTTATTAGCAGGCCGAAACCAATAGCATATTGTATTGCAATCTCAGAATATAAATGATCTTTTGCCAAGTCTATTAATACCTTACACCTTTTTAACTAGGTATTTTGGTTAAAAACGCTTGTTTTCTTCGTATTTTTCATATAGGTACACACGTACCTTGCCGCGCAATTTAAGGTGTTTTCTTTGCCACGCACGTAAGGGTGTTTTGTTAATTTGAAAACAGATTTGTGCCGCCATTACCAATTTTGTAAACAACAACATTTTGACAGAACAGCTTAGATTTGCTTAAAATGTTGGTCCTTAATGAAATAATAAAACAAAATCATATTTCGCCGCGAAAATCCGAGTCTCAGAGTACGTTAAACTTAGTTTACGCTGCATTTACACATTAAAGTACTTTCATGAAAATTCTGTATACGTATTATCGCCACAAATTTCAAAGAAAAATAATAAAATTTCATGAAAATTTACATGAAAGTGAAATTTTATTTTCAAAATGTCTTCAAAGGGCAAACTTTTATCAAAAATGTCCCTTCTTCTTCTTTTATTGTTTTGCTTATTTCAAGTTTCAGAGTTGCCGAGCCAATTATTCACGCCGAACTTCAGGCATTGGTTCAAAATAATATTTATTTTTATTATTTTTCATGATATTTATGCTATGAAGAGTCATAACTCACTTGGAAAGTTGTTCAGTAAAACTAAAGATAAATTAAATAAGGATGACAGATCAAACCTAATATATAAGATAAACTGTAATGGTAATGGTTCACAGTTGTGCAACAAAACATATGGGGGCACAACAAAGACTAAATTAAAGACTAGAATCTCATCACACAAAACAGACCTGAAAAACAAAGACAAACCATTAGAACAAAAAACTGCACTTGCTGCCCACTGTGCAATAAGTGGTCACAAACCAGACTTTGAGAAAGTTAGAATACTGCCGGAAGAGAACAATTATAAAAAGAGATTTACGTTGGAAATGTTACATATAGTAAATGTAATAAACATAATAAGAAATGACAACTAGTTGTGTTCAACGTTTTAGGTTTGTGAAAAAAGACGCGGTAAAAGAGATTAACACTTTATGTACGTAATTTTTAAATTATAACTTGTATTGTTGTAAAATTCAAGAAAATTATTGTTTTTAGATTCCTTGAAAATGGTTAACGAAGTTAACCGAAATATCGGAGAAAATAAATTGTTAAAATATAAAAAAAAAAAAAAAAAAGAAAAAACAAAAACATTGGTTTTTATTTATATTTTATCGTCACAAGACCTTAAGCCGAAACAAATAAATAATCAGATATTTATAAATTTTAATTATAACCATTGTGTTCTTAATATTTAGTTGAACAAATATATTAAAATTCTTTATATATACAAAAAAAAATTCAATTGGCAACACCGCTTAGTTATTGTCATTTACTTTCATGAAATCGCTTTTTGAAATTTTCATTGAAACCAACTGAAAGTAGAAAAATGTAAATGTGTGAAAAAGTGTGAGTGTATTGCGACTTTTAAGAAACTACTTTCATGTGTAAAAGCCTAGTTAAACTTAATCTACATCTCAAAAACCCGGCCTAAGTGGTTGTCTACATTAAATTAAAAACGATTTTATTAACATAAAATATGTTCTTTTAAGTTATGCTCACATGTTGTTATTTGCTTGTCGAAACAGTGGTTTGCTAATGTAGCCGTTTTGTTAAAAGATTTAGCGATTTTTATAAAATTTGGCCAGTATTTCTCTTAACAGGTTTTTTGTTTTTGAAAAATTTCACCGAGCAGATGAAGTAAGAGCTGTTATAGTATAAATGTTGCCCAAAGTGTTAATAAATAGTTCCCAGTTATAAATAGTTGCCAATTGACCTTATCTTTTTTCTATCGATTCGGTCAGAATCTTCTCTACTATTCCATAAGCACAGGTGACAAGAGATTTAGTACACCCATCTTACATTCCCTTGAGAAATCGACCAGAAGTCTCCTATTTAAATTTGTCCAGTACTTTTTGATACTGCCGCTACTTTCTCCAATCACTACAGAATGTGCCACGTGACGGCTAGACAAATAGTTCCCATTGAAATTCATTGTTAAGATGGTTTTGAAGGGTGTATAAAGTGTTTGGCCTTAAATTTGTTTCCATGTCATATACAAATATATAATATTTACTTAATTGCTGTCAATTGAAACTCAAAAGAAAAAATAGAATCAAATGATTAGAATATGTACAGAAATTGCGAATACACTAAATGTTATTACAAAAATTCATATAAATATAAAAAAATTGTACCACACCTTTGCCAAATTCAGCAAAATTTTGTAGTATAATCAGCCTAAATAGTTTAATTATTACCTTAAACAACTGTGGTCGAAAGTAAAAAAAAAAAAAAAACAAAATGGGTTAACATTATTTAGAATATTTTTAAAAGGTTTTAATATAAAATACTAACTAAATAAAAAGAACTTTATTTGAGCTCGAGGTCTTTTTTATTATTATTGTTTTATAATAATTGTTTAAATTTTGCCGATATTTCGTTTTTCATTGAAAAACATCTTCTGGGCTATAATTTAGAAATTACAAGTTACAAAAATAAACAAACAAATGTATAAATACAAAATTCAAACGCGTATGTATATAAAAACCACAAAACTCTTACATTGAAAAAATTATTAACGTACAAAAAACAGAAAAAACGTAACTATTTATTATGTTGTGTAACCATCGTCTAATTGTGAACTGAGCAAAGAATAAAAGAAATTGCACTATAATCTTTTGTTGACGAGATGTCTGTCTTAACCAGATGAAGTTTCCTTGGCGTACCAGTCAAATGTAATAAAACCTTGTTCTCTACGTTGCCTGGTATCATGGTACGCAATTTCACCATTTTTCTAAGTTCTACTGTAAATTTAATTTTGGGGTGGTGACTATTATATTACAGAAAGAAAATAACTACTAAAGACGATTCACATTGGAAATGTAACACATTATCAAAACAACAAAGGGATGAATTTTAAAGCCGATGTCTATGAGAATTCTGCAAGAATATACAGACATCTCGACAACAAACGATTATAGTGCAATTTCTTTTTTTTTTATGCTCAGTTCACAATTAGACGATGTTAACACAACATAATAAATAGTTAAGCTTTTTCTGTATTTTTTTTTTTTGTACGTTAATAATTTTTTCAATGTAAGAGTTTTGTTGTGTTTATATACATACGCGTTTGAATTTTGTATTTATACATTTGTTTGTTTATTTTTGTTACTTGTAATTTTTAAACTATATCCCAGCAGATGTTATTCAATGAAAAACGAAATATCGGCAATATTTAATAAATTATTATAAAATTAGAATAATAATAAAGACCTCGAGCTCAAAATAAGTTCCTTTGATTTATATATAATAAAGGTCGAATAAAATAGAATATAAAATTTAGGCCCTAATCATGTAAAACGCAGCGCAACGCCAAAGTATTACATTGAAAGCACAAACAATGTCATAAATATTTTGTAATTTTGTTGTTGCTTTCTACAGAAATTCATTTACCGTTTTAAAAATTTCAACGCCTCAAGCCATGCAGCGTTTGAAATTTTAAAACGCAACGTGTATTTTCGTAGAAAGCAACAACAAAATTCAAAATATTTATGACATTGTTTGTGCTTTCAATGTTATTCTTTGGCGTTGCGCTGCGTTTTACATGATTAGGGCCTAAAATTACTAAATAATATCTTGTTTTAATTGGCTTTATTTTTATTGGCGAATAAAAAATTTTAGTAAGTATTTACTTAATATTTATAACAAAAAACTAATTACATTCATATGAAAAAGGACTAAAAAATTTTCAAATTCATGTCATTCATTACTGTCACGGTAACTCACATGTATTTATTATGTAAATTTCATGCTTCATTTATTGTTTGCAATTTGACTTCAAGTTTTTACAAAAATGCATTAAATCACATTGAGCAACATTTTTTTTGTTAGATATTCTTTTCTTCTTAGAAAAAAGAACTTTAGTTTTAATGTCTTATTGATTACCATTGACCACATTCATTTCACAATACAAATAAATATTCTTAGATTTCCGTATAGTTCTTTTTTATTATTTTTATTTGCATTTAGAAAAATAGAATACAAATTTATTGTTATTCTCATACATAGTTCAAAACATGTCACGATTTTGAAATAAGCAAAATGTATTGTCATTCAATCTGTTGTACAGAGAGTCTTTCTAGTATTCATTCTGGTGGGTTTGAGGGAAAAGAAGAAAAAAAAAATTTTAGGATTGAGAACTTTGTTTAGGGCTCTTTGTCTTTCTTGAAAAGAAAAAAAAAATTAAACAAGAACGAATTGTAACAATTTGTTAAGTGAACCCATTAATCTGTGTCACATTAAATTAATTTAAAGAATTCATATTTCATGAAATCCCTGTTCAACAAATGGTTCACGTACTTTCAGTCATGTAAGAATGCAGGGCTATAAACAACTTGAATGCGGTGGCGTAGGTACTGACTGACTGGTGGATGTGGAAGGGTCTTGTAAGTTTTATTCAAAAGATTTGTTGCAATGCTTCATATTGTTGTTCTAATTGTAGAAAATAAATTTGTTTTTTGAGTAATTAAATTGGAATTTATGGTCTTATTTGACTAATTTGTTTATATAGCCAGGGGTAAAACCATTTTTCATAAACCATAAAAATGTGATTTGAATAAACCCTTGAAGAAAATGGGAAATGAGCCAGAGTTGAGGAATTTGAAAATATTTTATTATTTTAAGTAGTTGTTATTATGATATATAATCATAAAGTTTAGTAAGAAATCTAATTTTTAAAGATCTTACCAAAGGGTCAGCTTTCATACGAATTGTCAGGCTGCGCTCACTTTTTGACATGCACAATCAGAATGCTCATGCAAATTATCATGAATATATTCACGCTTAAGCAACGCTACCTTATTGCCCAAATTTACTTTGACTCGCGTAAATAATAAAATACTTGGTGATTTGTATAGCTCATATCACGCACGATTATCGTAATTTCTTGGATTAAAGGACTTGTTAGTAAACAAAATTGCCGTAAATGAATTGAGATCAATCTACAACAGACCCTAAACAGCCCATTATATCCAGAAAAAATATTTATTTTTATATGGTCGTTTGTACGCTTTGACCTACATTAGAAAGATTATTTATTGACTATTGAAATCGGACCGCAAAAGTTTTTTTAAACCAAATTATTTTTCTAAAAGATTATTTTTTAAGGTATCCTTAAACTATGAGAATAACAAATAAAATTATCTTACAGTTATGATAGCAAGGATGCCATTGCTTCTCTTGCGGGTGTCTACACGACATCTAGGTTAACTGTGGAATGCCGGATGTCTTTAAATGAGATTGCTGAGCATTCAGGGTTAACGCTTATATGGATACCAGGTAGAGTTTGTTCCCGGGATTTCTCGTCCCGGGAATTCCCGGGATTTTCAGTTGTTTTCAATTCCCGCTCTCCCGGGATTTTATTGCGGGATTCCCGGGAAATTTTGAAGAAAATCTTTTTTAAAACTTTAGTAAATTTATGTCAGACTTGTGTCTTTATTTGTTTTATCCAACTTAATTTCACCACAATATTTAATTTTTCTAGTTTAAGGCTTTTAAACTAATTTTTGAGAATGGGCTTTATATTGGGCCTATAATAGGTTGAAGACCCTTCATCACGAAATTTTATTTCTTGTCCTAGCAAATTGAAGTGTAAATTTTACAACATTATTATAAAGCTTTGCGGTTAAGGGCGTAGTAAATAGTTTTCCTAGATTGTGTTTCATATGCGGCATTTAAAGTGATTTTGAATCTTATAAAAGTAGAAAGTAAAAATTTGTGTGCATTTCGCCACAAATTTATGATAGCTTTAGTTGAGTTTTTAGGGAGGTTGTTCCACATTTGTGTGCATAACTCTTTTCCTACTGAAGCGATTCTGCTGTATTTCAATCCCGAACAGCCTAGAAGATCTAGAAACAATTTGATACCCAAATGGCAAAATCGGCTTAGAATAATTAAAGGACTAATAATAAAAATACTTTGTGGGACCTTAGATGAATATTAAAAAAATATCACATTGAATGAAACTTATTTTACCTTCATACACCACTGCTGATTAAGGGTTATACAATTGTAAAAAATATGTTATTAAATTTGGTAAACGGTAAAATTGTTTCAGAACTCCTACTTCGTAATGTTGAGTTTTTAGTTCCTAATCACCCTTCCAGAATTTTTATTCGCGCAAGAATAATGCTTTCATTCTAATTACGTAAATAAGCTCTGAATTTGACAATGTATATACGTATATTGATTTCTATTATCCTATTGGCATCAATATAACCTCTTAAGTGTCTTAAAATAATTTGAATCTTACATTTTTTAGGTTTTTGTTATATAATAGATACTAAGTTTAATTCTTTTAAGCATAATAACCAATAAGAAATATTAGTTTCATTGGGGAAATAAGTAAATAAATAAATACAAAATGTTGGCCGGGAATCCCGTGATCCTGGGAATTTGATTTTTATTTCCCGCTTTCCCGGGAATCCAAAAAGTGCGGGAATAAAAAAACTCTAATACCAGGGCACTCAGACTGCCCGGGAAACCAGAAAGCAGATGAGCTGGCCAAGGAAGGTGGTCGCATGGATGACACATTCATTGATCAATTCATTGGACTTCCAATGGCTCACTGTAGGTCATTCATTAGGCGCGAGTAGTTTAGGATTGCGCAAGAGGGATGGACCTGTGAGTCCACCTGCTCCATATCCAGGGCACTCTGGCCTGGTTATGATGAACGGAGAACTAAATCTCTACTTAGGTTTAATAGGGACCAAATCAGGAATGTGGTGTCGGTTGTGACTGGGCACTTGCCTGTTGGGACTCATGCTAGGAGAATGGGTCTAGAATTCAATGACTACTGCAGAGGTTGTCTTGATGAGGAGGAAGGGGAGACTGTGCTTCACTTTATCTGTCAATGCCATGGGTTACGGGGCATTAGGGAAAAATACCTGGGAGAGCCGGTGATTTTCTGATTGGAGACTATATCTACAATAGAACTTAGATTGCTTCTTCTCTTCATTAGGAAGACGAATCGGCTCAACTCTGCAGTGACGCCATCTAAGTAACTGCTCTATAGGATGGGCATTGGCGCTGGGTATCACAAAGGGACCGCTGAACGACCCAAGTGAGCTGTCTCTCGATGGCTGCCCATGGAAGCTAACCTAACCTACCCGATTATTAACCGATTAAATCAAAACCTCGGTTAATTAATCGAGCGATTAACCGATTAAAGCAAAAGCCCGATTAAATGATTACTACATACATATTTACCTAGCGCGCGTGTAAAAACAGTATTGGGAACTAAGCAGTTAGCATTTTTTCAATAAATTTTGAATATCCAGAGAGATATATTCAAAAACTTTCAAATTGGCCATATTAGTTCAAAAATGTGGCAGAAAATCGCATATTTATATATGAGAATTTCAGACGCTCATAGTTCGAGAATTATTGGTTTCGCCCCCTTTCAGACTAGGCAAGTTATTTGCGCAAGAAACTTGCCGAGTACAACAATGTCTGTAATAAATTGTTTCCTCTTACCGCGACCTTACCCCTGACATCTACAAATCAAGAGTTGCCCAAGAGACTTGCGCAAGTAACTTGCCGAGTCTGAAAGGGGGCTACCGAGACTTTTTCCATATAATATTTTCTTCTTGTTTTTCAATTTATATTACTCAATGTGACTTTTTTTGTTTGGAGCTGCGTTGGTAAACCAGATTTGAACCTCGAGCTTAATTAATTACTACTTTTATGTTCCAAAATGTTAATAATTTTGAAGTAAATCTTTATATTATTTGTTTTATTTGTGTAAAGTCTGTACACATAGAAATGAATTAGATAGTAATAGCCTATTTCCGATGTGCGAAAGATTTCTATCGTTCGTACAAATACATTTAGAACAAAAACAACATAGCAAAAACTTTACTTACCTGGTAAGTTAGCACGTAATATTGGAGACATATGAACACTACTTATTTTTCGGCTGAAGAACTACTTATTTTTGTTCGAGTTGTCCGCAGAATTCAGTAGTTACAATATACTTACAAGAAGTCACTAAATATCTAGTTATTATTTAACTACCAGTAAGTTGTATTGTAAGTACTTACAATATACCTACTAGAAGCCAAAAAATAACTAGTTTTTATTTAATTGGCGCTAGTTAATAGCCCTAATAAATAGTTATGGATCTAGTTACCAGTAAGTAAATATTCAGTACTGAAAACAAGACAACTAATAAGTAGTTATTTAGCTGATTATTAGTAAGCAAATATTCATAACTGAAAATATTAGTAGGGAAAAGTGCTTACTGAGGTCATTGCTAGCAAGTACTTATTGAGGTTATCAGAATAATGACAATTGTATTGACAACTACTTACCAGGTAACGTATGAAATAACTACGACCTATTACCAAAATTCAAAAAGTTTTTGCTGGGAAATTCTAAAAGCTCAGTGTACTGAATGAAAGAGCGAAAGAATGCGTGTGAAAAATGTGTGTGATTTAATTTTCACAAGTTTGGTATGTGCAGCGCATTAGTTATTGCCCAGGACCAATTTTTTTTATTGCCACACACATCAGCACAAACGCATAGTTGTACCCTCACTACTATTGTGGAGTCGGTATACAAATTGTTGTGTCAGATTTAATAAAGATCAGGTTATAATATATATCAAAGATCCGCTGGAAAGTATACTTTCGAAAATTTCTAATTCTTGGCAGAGGGTATCAATAATTCAGCACAAACGAATATTCCAAAAATTTTCTTTAAAATGATGTCACGAATATCTAACAACATTTTTTTTTTTAAATCTTTATAGCATGATGACACACAAAAAACTTTTATTCTACAAAAAAATCTGACCTTGATTTTCATTTGTTTATTTTTTTTATTTAGCAAATCACATTAAGAATTCTAAAAATACTATAAAATAATTATCATCATTAGAAAATCATTAGCTAAAACAATCAGCCATAATCTCAGAATGCGTGTCATGAAAACCAAAAATTAAAATAAAACATGAAAAAAGTTCTTAATGAAAAAATAATAAGACAATAGCTAATTTGTTTAAACAATTAACTTTAAAAATTCTGCATGGTTAGTTAACATGGAATAAATTAATAAAACAAAGAAAACCAACAAATGTGATGATCTAACATGAATAAAAATTGTTAAATGGTCGAATGAAGAGTAAATAAATGATATGGATATTAGAAGATTAGTTTATGTATAGAATTAAACTTTTTAAAATAACTTAATTATTCGGCCAGAAGACAAGCAAACTGACAGACATAGTAAAACCAGTGTAGTGTAAAGTCTTACTGAATAATTGTTCGTTCATTCAAAAGGTCGATTCGCTAGAATTTTTGTTCAAATAAATTTACTTTATTTTTATGCAAAGATATCTTGATGAAAAAACTAGATGACTTAATGTTTTTCTGTATGTTTTTTTTCTTATCTAATTGCAGATGAATTTCCCGAGGAAGATACAGACATGTTAATGGAACCTAATGATTTTGGCCCCATTACAATTTTACGCTCACAAGAGCATCAATTTCATGAGCCACCACCCATAAACCAGTTTCGTCCCATACCTAATCCCAGATATATTGCCAGGTCGGATATAACCGCAACCACACATATAAACCCTATCGATTCTCATTCGCAGGCGGCACAAAATTATTACCCACCCTTTTTCAGGGAGGCACCTCCCTTGGGTCACTCACGCCCTTATTTTTCTCTAGCAGATGCTCCCATAGTACCCAAATACGCAGAATCCAGACCTGAAGGCAATTTGGGACCTGGCCTACCTCCCAATCAAAGAGCAGCTGGTTTTGATCATACCATTTTGGGTTCAGGAGACTTTGGCGTCATAAGAGGTGGTACTTTCTATCCCGAAGAAGAAATGCCCTATCACCCCGAGGACAGTATAGATTTTGTACAGAAATACACTTACCCCGAGGAACAATTTGCTCATTTCCGGGACTTTGCCGATATTAATACCCCAGTCGATACGGCTTTCTCGCACTTTGTGGTGGTTTATCAAGCTAAGAATTCAACCAAACCCGCCTCACATCCTCATCCAAAAAATATATTCGAACAATTGGAGTTACTGGACAAGGAGAAAGCGGCCGAGGAAAAGAAATTGAAAAAGTCTAAACATCCGAGTAAGTCTAAAACGAAGTTGGCCAAAACAAAACTACAACAAAAGAAATACAAGAAAAAAGCATCTTCAGAAAGAACATCAACAACAACGACGTCACAGGATTTATACGAGGAGCCTCTATTGGCTTTGAGTTAAAAGTTTTGCTGTTTGAGGGATTGTGCAAATTCTTTTAAATCCAAACAAAAATTTATATACTAATTTTAAATTTAATTTATTAATTTTAATGAGAAGCGTTAAAATTTCACATCAAGCATTTTCGTATTTTATATTTTGAAACATTTCAATACTTTTTTTTTATTATCATTATCTGTCCAAGACCGGGATTAAAGGTACACGGTGCCAAATTGTTAAGAATGAACGAAACTTTTTTTTTTTTAATATATGAGTTTAATTTTTTGGATGAAAACAACTATTAGGTTAATGTACAAAACATAAGAAATCGTTAAAACATTTTAAACAGTTTAATTTCATATTTCATTTCACTTTCGTTTCTATTCTTGGTAAATTTTACTTTGCTTAAATCATTTTTGAGAATGGTCATCAATGTTGGGAGGGAATACGCTCAAAGTAAAAGAAGTTTTACACCATATTCACACTGGAAAACATTTTTTCTCCACGTGTGTAAAAACTTAACTTTTTGTGGGAATTGTAAGAGCATCTCCTTAGAATTGGGCATTGCTGCCATTTTTCTAAGTCTCTTTTGCAAAAATCAATATAACTAATTATGTTGTTCAAAATTGTTGTTAAAAATATTGAATTCGACTTTTCTATCATAATTATATTCTCAATGTGTTCAAGTGCACAGAGTGGTATTTTGGCGCTCTGACTGCCCAAAAGTTAACAGACGCAAACATATTTTAGACACATGCTATCGGCCAGTAGTTGGTACACATTAGGCAAACCCCCGCGCTTGTAGTAGCCAGTAAAAACTTGACCATCGTTCACTGTCCATTATAAGATTATTGCTATTAAGTGTGATCGTTAAGGTTGCTAACAAATAAAATTCCCTGGGTGATTGTTATGGTATAAAAAATTTTGTTTTCTGAAGTTACAGTTACTATCGCATAATATTGTACGTAATTCTATTCTGTGTTTGTAAATTGAGGTTTCCCGTCGGTAACAGGAATGAGAAGGGCTCATCTCGCAGCAGTCCACACTTATTTATTTTTTTCACAGGTTGTCCACAACCCGTTCTACTTACAGGAATTTTAAAAGGATTTCAAGAAAAGGACTTTTAAAAGGTAAAATGAAGAATGCTGCGATCGACGGAATGGTTGGTAGTTATAAAAAGTACGAAAACGTGTTTAAATGCGTTAAAAGGAAAACAGAAAATGGCTAAAAATTTATATCAGTTTAGCTTCTCTTATTTTTGCGTTTTGTATTAAAATATAAAAACACGTCCTCTAGGTCGATGGAATGTTCGCTTTATCAATAAATATAATAAAAAAAAAAATTCTTTCACAGCTGATTCGTAAAAACGTAGAAAATTTTGAATATTATCAGGTTTATACACCACGTCACGTTTACGTTAAAGAACTTATCTATCTATCTATCTATATATATAAAAATGAATTATGTATGTTTGTATGTTTGTATGTTTGTTTGTCGCTTTATAGACTCCGAAACTACTGAACCGATTTTCCTGAAATTTTTACAGTAACATCACGTGAGCCCTAAAAATAAAATAGGCTACTTATTTTTTCGATAGGGGCAGGGGAATTGGTACCCCCCATAGGATGCCAATATTAATTATCGAACCGATTTTCCTGAAATTTTTACAGTAACATCACGTGAGCCCTAAAAATAAAATAGGCTACTTATTTTTTCGATAGGGGCAGGGGAATTGGTACCCCCCATAGGATGCCAATATTAATTATCGCATATCTTAAGAGCCGCTGCACGCATTTTGCTGAACTTTTTGTAGTAGGATCTTCTGAGCCCCGGAATTGAAATCAAATAGCAGCGGGGGTATAGGAATACCCCATAGGACGCCAATGTTTAACATCGCATATCTTAAGAACTGTAATAGTGAGAATGTTCAAACTTTCTAAAATTCACTCTTATGGTATACTACAATTTTGAAAATAAAAATAAAGCGGGTAGGCGCAGGGGGGGAAATACCTCCCATAGGATGCATACATTAAATATCGCTCAACTGAAGAACTATTAAAGGGAGAGTCTTCAAACGTGGTTAAAGCTACTATTATAGTAAACTATAAATTTCAATATAAAAATGTGCGGGGTCAGTGTAGCGAAGCGCACCGGGTTAAGCTAGTTTATAAATAAAATTGGTAAGTCATCTCCAAGACCTGCAGTTTTTGTTGCTAAAACTTTTTTAAAATTCTGCTTTAAAATTGCATTAGTGTTTTTTTTTATCTTGTATTTCCTCTTCTTGCTTTTATATTTTATACTAGCTTAACCCGGTGCGCTTCGCTACACTGACCCCGCACATTTTTATATTGAAATTTATAGTTTACTATAATAGAAGCTTTAACCACGTTTGAAGACTCTCCCTTTAATAGTTCTTCAGTTGAGCGATATTTAATGTATGCATCCTATGGGAGGTATTTCCCCCCCTGCGCCTACCCGCTTTATTTTTATTTTCAAAAGTGTAGTATACCATAAGAGTGACTTTTAGAAAGTTTGAACATTCTCACTATTACAGTTCTTAAGATATGCGATGTTAAACATTGGCGTCCTATGGGGTATTCCTATACCCCCGCTGCTATTTTATTTCAATTCCGGGGCTCAGAAGATCCTACTACAAAAAGTTCAGCAAAATGCGTGCAGCGGCTCTTAAGATATGCGATAATTAATATTGGCATCCTATGGGGGGTACCAATTCCCCTGCCCCTATCGAAAAAATAAGTAGCCTATTTTATTTTTAGGGCTCACGTGATGTTACTGTAAAATTTCAGGAAAATCGGTTCGATAATTAATATTGGCATCCTATGGGGGGTACCAATTCCCCTGCCCCTATCGAAAAAATAAGTAGCCTATTTTATTTTTAGGGCTCACGTGATGTTACTGTAAAAATTTCAGGAAAATCGGTTCAGTAGTTTCGGAGTCTATAAAGCGACAAACAAACATACAAACATACAAACATACATAATTCATTTTTATATATATAGATAGATAGATAGATAGATATAAATGCAAATACACCTACGGCCAACTTCAAGTTAAAAAGTGTGAGAACAACAAAACAAAACGGAATTGCAGGGTACATGCAACTGAGTAACCCTCCCCAATCTTCTCAACCCTCTCACTAATAAATTCAAGAATAGCTGCAACAAAATTAAAAGTCTGGACGATGACTGAAGAAAATGAAACCGCTGGTCCGCAACGTATTCGTTTACTTAAGAGTAACTACACCAAAAAAAAAAAAAAATTACTAATTTCCCTTCCCAAAGAAAGAAGTAACGAATGTCACTAAGAACAAAAAAATTTAAAACTGAAGAACTCAGTTTCTCCCTTCTTAAAGAAGGAAGTAGCGAATATGTAATGAATATTGTGAAATGTCTATGTAAAAGAAATTTATATCTTCCAGAAGGCAAAATTCTTAAGGCAGGATATCATAAGACAAGAATCTTTTAGAAAAGCCCTGCCACTTGCGATCCTTTCAATATCTAATTTTTCAAATTCTCTAAAAGATAAGTTCTACTTCAGGGTACCTTATATTTTATTTAAGCCTCGTATGAGACCTCTAGTAATACGAGTATCAAAGTAATGAAGGCAGTTGCTAATTCTTGCTCTTGTTTGTTATATTAACATTCTAATGGAGGTAGTCGTAAGGGCCAAATTTAACCAAGCCTTTTTCCAAGGAAGCTATTAAAATCTTTATTCCGACTGATATAGACCAGCATCTTGGTAATTTAAACTCCGAAGGACTGTTAGAAGAAGCAGATGTACCAAAAGGGGAATCCTGGAATTCATCATCTTGTTAATTAACTCTTAAGCAGACACCTAATTTGTGTAGCACAGACTGCCACCTTGGCCTGGCTGGGACCCCTTGTATTTTGTATGGAGTTTTTTGTGGCTATCGAAAAAAAATCACTCTAACGAACCCCTGGGCCTGGCTGGGACTACTTTTATATGTATGGAGTTTTATGGCTGTAGCAAGAACATTTTGTTGTCAACTAGAATTATTCTTCGAAATTAAAGTAAAGAAAGAATTTTTATGTGTTGCGTATGCTTTTTAGTACGTTTCGTTTTGATTTAATTTACTACAGCACATATTTAATAGGGTAGGGCCTGGCCAGGCCCATGTGGATACAAAATGCACAACATTTTCATTTGTTTACACTTTTTTCTCGTTTTCTTGTAAAAAAACACTTTGATTGAGGAATACATAAAGTTTCGTTCTAATATATTTAATAATTATATAAAAAAAAACTGGACAATAGTTACAAAATGCCTGGCCAGGCCCAGGTACACACTTAAGGGTTAAGTTATATTAATTAAATTTCATAAAAAGTTAGATTTTACTTACATATAAAAAAATTTGCTTATCTTAATACAAAACAATATAAGAGACCTTAAAATTAAATAATAAGGGTAATCACGATGGGTAGTGCAAAGTGTGGAAGCGATTCAAATGTGTGCAAAAATATACATATTTGCACAACACAACAACAAAATGTACGCATTTTCAATTTGCTTCATTTTACTTCGTTTGCACCTAAAACAAACATTGAGCAAAAATAGTAGTGCCTATTTGCTCAGTTGCAAATATGCGCAAGCAACCCCTTTTGCCATACGGACCACCATATTTTGTTTTTCATTTGTAAAAACAAAAAAAAAATTTAATTAAAATTGTTTGTGATCGCTTTAACCCAAAAATAAAATAAAAGCAAAACTGCTTGCAAATAATTGCAAACAAAGATTTACTTATACTAGGGCGGCCAGGAGTTTTTGAGTTGCCAGAATAAATTTTTAGAAAAAAAAAACAAATTTTCACAACAGACTAAAGTGGTATGATCACGATGAATCAAAATATGCACTGCAAATTTACAAATGGAAAATTTTCACAATGACCATCGTGATTACCTTAAACATAACATTTAATTAATTTTTGCCAGCTAGATGGTCAAAATACCCCTCTGTATAGTGAATAAAAGCAAACAAAGCATTTCGGAAAGCTTTGCAAAATGTACAACACACTACAACACAAAGATCGGACTAGCAAACACTGCGCTGTCAAATAAAAGAAGAAATGTAGCTTATGAAAGTGGAACAACAATTAAAAAAAAACGAAATAAAATTATAACTTGTCTTAATAATCATATTAAAAATCTGGCTAATATAAATAACAAAAGCCATAAATGGCCGTAATATGGCTTAATTTGATAAAATTATGCCTTATTTTTATCATATTGTGGTATATTTTGACCAAAATATAGTTAACTTCGATCATATAAAGTCTAATTTGAGAAAAAATAGGTTTAGTCTTAAGCAAAATATGAGAGCAAAAGTGCTTCTTCGTACCTTCTTTCGGCCGTATTCATAAAAAATAAAACTGGTTAAATAAAGGTTTACGAAACGAATTTTCTATGAAAATTAAAGGTTTTTAAACAAATTGTCATAGAAAATTCTTTTCATAAAACTTTAATTAACCAGTTTTATTTTTTATGCAGGAGGGGGGTCTATATATAAAAATAAACAGTATAATATCCCAAACTGAATCGAAGTCAAAATATATTTTTTATATATAGTGACATTTTAAATACTTTAATCGCATTTTGCCAAGTTCGGTTTTTTGATATTGACTATGTTGCAATAAAGGATATGTTTTGATGAAAAATTTTTGTGAACGTTCATGAACCAACTTAGAAGTTAATAGCATTTCATTGAAAGTGAAAATTAATATTTTTTGCGGCATAGGCCACTCATCAAAATTTTTTTCTACAAAGTTGCCTTTTTGCTTTTGGTGCTGCATACGTATACTTACTGCGGTGTATTTAGTTGTTGGCACCTTATTTTGCTTTTACTACTTTTTTCTTATGGCAATGAAGCGAAGCGTGAGTAAAATTTATTTACTTGTTGTCATTCTTATTTTGCTTTCGCCTTAACTACATGATTTTCTTACGGCAATGCAGCACAGCAAGAGTGAAATTGAATTCGTAAGATATTTTTTTAAGGAATTTGAAGCATTCGTCAAATGGTGGCACGTAGATCAAAACAATACCTAATACAGGTGTAACAGGTTTTGGATTCAGTAAGGGGGTATTCAAAATATATATTATATCCCATGCTTTACTTTATTTTGTTTAACCCTAATTGGGCAGTATTTACATTTGTAAATATTCAGTTTTTTAAATAGTTATAATATTTAAATTTCAGGTATTAAAAATGTAAATATTATAACTATTTAAAAAACTGAATATTTAAAAATGTAAATACTGCCCAAGTTAGGACTCATTGACCAATTTTGGATGTTGACAATATTGTGAGGAAAAAGATGAAAAGTTAGTCAGTTAGTCCGAATCATAGCCCCATAGGCCCTTAAATGCAAAAAATTATAGCTCTTTTAAGAATTTAATATTTACAAATGTAAATACTAGCCAAGTTAGGGTAAAAAAATGGTCGGTTAGTCAAACCAATAATGAGCTGACGATTTGTGCTTTATGTTAGTGTGGTAGATACATTATTCATTCTTAATCGAAATCCATTACAAAATTCTCTTTTTTGTCCATTTGACAAAACACGTTAAACTGTTTTCGGCTTTTATTCTGTTCTTCGCCTCATTCATCTTTATTAAAGGTTTATTGGACAAATTTTCATAGAAAATTCGTTTTTTAATTTTCTTAAAAACCTGAATTATTGTTTACAAATAAGGCTTTTAATTTTTTATTATTGCCATAAAAAGACACTTTATGACCATTTCTTTTTAACTTTCAATAAAATTTTTTTTTACACATTTAATTCCACATTTAATTCATTTATATTCCACAGTCTTCCATAATTTTTTTTTTTAAACGTAAAAAAAAAATAATAATAATTTTCAAAATCATTATTTTAGCCACAATATAAAGAAATACTCATTACATTAGTTACATTATTTACTTTTATATTAGTTACTTATGTAAAGAACAAACAAAAAAATCGATTATATATAAAGAAATATGTTTTTATTTTGCTAAAAAAAATGTATCATAAATTAGTCTATAAGAAAATTTCATGTAAAACCACATCTTCATATTATTGAATAAATTATTTGTTTTTTTTTTAAATAAATAATTTAATTATAAATGAAATTATTTTTTGAAAGGAAAAAAGGGTAAGTAAAGAAATAATAAGATTATAGCGCAGTCTGCGCATTGACTCTGAACAGCGGAGTGATTATCATTTTCATATATTAAAAAGCTTACGAAGCTCTACGCATACATAAGAGAGATGGAATATTTAGATATTCAAATGTTTCTGAATCCCTACCAAAAGAGTACTTTCAGTGGGACCGTTTTTCTCCTCTGGTTTTTCTGTAGAACTATAGTGAATAAGTTGTTGAGTCTGATGGACCATAATCTTATTTGCTTTCAGAGTCAAGTCTTTATCACAGAGGCAATTAGATTGACTGTTGATTCTGATTGTAAGCAGAAATCATTGTGATTTTGCCAAAATTAAAAACATATACCCTAGTCTGTCTGAGCTTAAAACGAAGCAGCTTTGTTTACCATCTCTCTTACACGGAAAAAATAAGAATGGATTTCAATTAAAAAATTATTAATGTTAATTAAAAAATTAATTGAATTTGCACCAGTTAACAGTATCAATTAAATATTTACAGTTTTATTAATTAAAAGAAATTTGAATTAAATAATAATACTATCAATTAAATACTTTATCGTACATTGTTATTATTTTTCATTCTAATTAATGTTAAACCCGTTTTTTTTTTTTTTTTGGTTTTGTTTTGTAGTTTTGAATATACCTACACCAGGATAAGCGTTCAACAAACTGCAGTCAAAGTTCAAAAACTGTAATTTCTTCACCTCTTCATTTGTCGTTGGCAAAAAGCTGTTGCTTTTACTTCTGATTCATTAAATGTAAACAGACGCTGTCAAATCAACTCAAAAAGCGAAAATTTGTACACAAATTTTTGGTTTCGACTGCAGTTTTTTAACCCCTGCCAGGGATGGCAAAATTGGTACAGTTGTACTTTTTTGGTACTATTTAGACTCGAAAAGTACAACGGTACACCAATGGATAATTTAGTACAATTAACACTGCCGTTACACGTTCAAGTTTTTCTTGAGTTTTTTACATAAATACTGCTTGTCAAAATTTAAAAAATTTTAAAGCAGTGATTTAGGCAGCACTCAGTTATTAAAACATCTTGTTTCAAGATATCATCAAAAAAAAAAAAAAAAAACTTTTATAACGACAAAAGAACAATTATCTGATTAAAATTCCAAGCATCTATTTTCTTCGCATCAAATTTTACAAGTATGAAACTATTAGTGAAAAAGTGTAAGTGTATATAAACTTAAAACAAAATTTGAAGCAAAACTTGATCCTTTAACCACCAAGTAAGGAATATTCCCAGTTTAATTAATTTCATATGAAAACTCATCATTTCAGTCGTATTGCTGCAAATGGATGCATACCTACACATATATGTATATAGAAGTATGCATATATCGTCCCCTTAATAAAACAATAGTGTATAATTTTTTTGCCATTTCGAGATAATAGAGTTTAAAATTTTTGAGTTATTAGACATATGGGAAAACACTAATATCTCAGAAAATAATCGATGTTTTTGAGTTGTGGTCATTTAAATATGTGATGGAATCATCAGCCTACTAGTAGATGATATTTCATTAATTTACAAGTGCTTTAATTGCAAATAAATGGGATTCAAAGTACCATGATGTCACTTAGGCTATTTTATTTGTTTTATAATATGTATGAAAATCATAATACACTATTTTATTTTGTATGGTATACACTATTTTATTTGAATATTTTACACCAAATATATCATTAAAAAATTGTGTATATCAATATACGTCCTTTAACGATTTTATTTTGTTATGAAATAATAAAAATAGTGAATAATAAAAAAAGTGTATGCTTTTTATACCCTATTTTTCTTTGAAATGATATTCAGAGTAACAACTAATTAAAACACAATACCTGCACTTACACAATTCTTAATGAACAATTTCAAACACGCAATTATACAATAATATTTCAATTAATCTTTTGACCCACTTTGTGGAAGTAGAATTTCACCAAATTTTGACCACATTTAGAAGCAGTTATGTAGATTCTTATTATTCAATAAAAAAAATAATGGTGTACATGCGTATACACTATTGTATTATTAACGGGACGATATATAGATCGGTCAAACATTTTCTGAGTAAAAGGGGGTCAAAATTTGACATTTTGGATAAACAGGTGTTCCTTATCATCGATGTAACTTATTACCTATTTGTGTTAGCTAAATTTGTCTCAATAAAATTTAATAGCTATTTCTTCAAACTTTAAAAAAAACATTTTTAAATTTTCAAAAAATTTAACAAATTTTTTTTTTTAAGCGGGTACTTTTTTTTTGCTCAAAAGAAAGCTTATGTCTTTTCCTTTAAGGTAGTTTAGTGGGCTGCATGTGGGATATGTATAAAAAATAATAATTTTTAACTCAAGACGAAGGTTTTTCCATTTTGAACTTTTCCCTTTTGTCTGTAGGTGTTTCTATAACCTTGAAAATAAAACGTATCCTGAGAAACTAGAAAAAAGTAACCTTTCCGACTAGCATGTCTACGAATAATATCTAATAATAAAAATAATAGGATAAATAATTTAATAAAAATTTAATCTTAACCACATTAGATCTTTTTGCATCATAACTATTTTTATACTAAATTTATTGTAGCTGATGAAGTGTTTAAGTTTTGCAAATTTTCGAATACAATGTCTTTCATCTTCCTTTCATCATCGATGAGAAAGAGCACCTGTTCATCCAAAATGTCAAATTATAACCCGCTCTAACTCAGAACCTTTTTGGCCGATCTTTGTGTCTAAACTACTATTCAATAGGACTAAGCTTGTTGCAAATTTCATCCAAATCGGCAGACATAGATTTCAAAAGTTGGGTCACTTGACATGAAATACCCCATATTCATAAAAAATATAAGTAATTAATAAAAGGTTTATTAAACAAGTTTGCATAGAAAATTCGTTTCATAAACCTGCTATAAACCTTAACTTTTTTTTATGAATAAGGGGGTAAATTTATTTTTATATATATATATATATATATATATATATATATCGTTTCCTAAAACGCAAAAGGTCCTAACTAGCCAAAAATTAAAAATCGGATTTTCCATTGATTTTGATGTACTACATCAACACAAATGTCCTCTAAAAATATTGGAATCTTCAGACAAAAATTGTAATAAAAAAAACAAGCGGCTCTATCCACAACTGATTATATGATTAATGCTAAAAGACCTAGGTAACAGATTGCATTATATGCAACATTATAAATTGTCAAAACAACTGGTATGTTTTATAAGAAAAACAAATTAGAAACAGTTTCACAGAAAAAATTATTAAATTTCTCCAATTACCAAATTTATACCAAATTCATAATATCAAGCAAACAATTTGTTGATATTGCACCTATTACCAAAATGCTTATATTGATTACTAAAAATTGTAAAATTGTGAATATTTTTATCAATATATTATATTTTTAATTTTAATTAAAAAAATTATCAAAAAACTTTGCCATTTCAAACTATGTGTTAATTTATTTAATTAAATATTAAAAATTCCCAACAACAATTCTACATGTTTAAATTATTTTATTTTAAACGAATAAAGTCAATTAAGATTTTTTGTTATTTAATTAATATTTTAATTGAAAATTTATTTCAAAACAACTAAAATGTTTATTAAATCAAAATTAAATTTTTAATTTTCTTTCAACTAAAAAAATAATTGATTCAATTATCACATTAATAAAATTTTAATACTTTTTAAACCATTTTTTTAAGTGATATAACACTTTTTTCTGTGTATCGAAAGGCTTTCACGTACTTGCTTTCTATCTACAAAAATACTGGTTGTGAATTAAGAAAGGCCTGAATCGCAATAGCTTTGTTTTTCTGCTTTTTATACCAATTCCTTTAACCTTGCGTACTCGATAATGATTGTAGCATCGTACTCCATGTGGGCTCTTAAGGCAACTTCGTGCTTGTAAGGATAAAAAAGGCTTATGTCATCCGTATACATGAATATTTTTTCAAATAAATTGAGATTAATTAAATCGTTCAGATAAATTTTGAATAAAAACGAGCCCAATGCACTACCTTGTGGAACTCCATATTTAACATGCCTGCTATTTTACACGAATCCCTATCTATGCACTTGTACATTTTCTTAATGCAGACTAATTGTGGTACCAGTAACAGCATGTGACCATTGGTCACTTAACAATATCACCAAATAACGAATAAATGAACTTTAGGACTATAAAGCCAACTTAATAATATGAAGTATTAAGATTCAATATCAATAAAACCAATTTAAAGTCAAAATTCTCTTTATACAATATTAAAACCAGCAAGATATTATCCTACTTTGACGGTTCTTTGTGCCAAGAATATTTTAAACTTAACATTTCTTACATGTCAGTAAATGCAAATAAACTCGATATATTTTGATTTGCATATGATGATTATATGTGTCGCAATCACACTGGTAGTTACTTCATGCTGTGCAGTTATAGTTATAGTTAAGTTAAGAACAAATATTAAATTAATGTGCTTTACAGAGACAATCATATTCAAACATTAAACCACAATATTGAAATTAAATAAAACTACTGAATTGTAAATATAGATACACAGAAATAATCCAAGACAAACAGATAAATAACCAACGGGTACCTGTTCGTATGATGTTTTGATTCGCACATTTGTAAAACACTCAATGTCAACATTAAAAACAACATGATTAAAATTTAAATGAAATTTTGGGTAATAGAGTTGACAGATGTCGGGAAATTTTTTTAGAAAAAATTTATATTGATTAAAATCATTAGATAAATACAATTGAGGTTCTGGGTGAAGATTAAACATTTTATACCGCTAAGTCGGAAACACTATATGACTGGCTTAAACAGCTGTTGAAGAAGTACTAAGATAGTTAGAGAACCCTATTTAGGGTGGGTTTTTAACATGGAGATCAGAGATTTGGTCCTCTTTAATCTGTGTTTTTAGTTTTTAAGATGAGGATTAATTACTTTTATTTGCCAGTTTAAGCGGTCAATGTTGGTGGTTTAAACTAAATCAACAAATGTCAACACATACACATGTTTATATGTATGAAATAGTAGCTGTTAAAAAATAAACAAGGAAGAATATACATACATACATAAAAAAAAATTATTTTTTTAGAAAACAGAAAAATGGATCAATCTATAGTGAATATGAAGACTTTAGTGATTCTAAAACATATGAAAACTTAAATAAAACAACTATAAGAAGAAACTTTCTTTTTATAGGAACTAAAAGAGTGGATTTTCTTCTTCTGTATAAAAAGGTAAACAGTTGACATTTTAAAATATGTTGTTGCCATTTTTGTTATTCAGTATGGCAATGCTGCAAAGTTTAAGCTACCACTTAAAAACGGCAAACACAATTAGTACACAATTAAATTTTTTCTGAGATTAATTAATTATAGTTTGCTGCGAAGATTAAAATCGATGTAAAGAACCCATTCTTGATGTGATAAGAGTTCATAAGAGATTTTAGTAAGTTCTTTACAAACATTTTGCTAAATCGATTTTATTCATTTCTTAAACATTTTGTATTGTGTATTAAATTCAAATAATAATATTTCTGGTAATCTTATGTGGGTGGTATTATGTAAAAGTCTTATCCTGGAGAGCATTTTATGAAGCCATTCATTTTAATTATTTACGATTTTACCAATTCTATATATCAGTAACCATATTCTGTAACTTCGGTGAGAACTTCTCGCATCGAAAACATGTGAAACAAAATATTCCATCGTTTCTCGAGAAGTCGGCAAAAAGTGTGCTTGTAACTCATGTCGAAAACTATCAAAATAGATTACGTCGTTACGTTATAAATGTCATAATACTCCATTCGAAGTCGCTATGAAATTACAGATGTTGATGAAGCCAGTCAAACATATCGTTGACGGCGACCAAAATTTACTAAAATTTAAGAATTTTCGACGAAGTTGGCGGAAATGCAAACGTCGGCTATGCAACGGTAGGCTAGCTGGTAGTAAGCTAGTCTATCAGTACCAGGGTTGCGGGTTTGATTCCCGCCAAAGACTCTGGTCTCCTGCAGACAAGTGAAGAGCTTCGCTAATCCCAAACAAAAAACAAATAATAATGTAAAGTGCGACTTTAATGTCTGCTGTTTAAAAAATAGCTTTGGAAACATTCGTATGTATTTCAAAAATTTTAAAAGCAAAATAGTTAAACAATGAAAGAATCTGACAAGAACAAAATACTTACCTCTCCCGTGTTTTTATTTATTGCATTTTGCATTTCTAATATATTTTTTAGTGTCAAAATGTTTTCTCACCCCGTTTTTATGCGTGAGTTTATTTGACAGTTCAAAGCGGGAACTTTCTCACAAAAATTTTACAGACACCCTTTTTCTGTAAATTTGCGAGTAATTTCATTACGAGACATTAATTACTCGCCAAAAATGTTGCAGACGCAGTTAAAGCCCTTATGACACTGCATTTTTAATGCATTGTTCTAGTTTTGGTGAACAGTGCAAATATAATGTAATAGAAAAATTTACCAAGTGCAAAGAGTTCAGCTGTATTAAGATAAATAGAAAACTGTCAAAAATTTTACTAAAGTTATCGATAAAAAATGAAGTTATGTCAAAAACAATGTAAAATTGTTCAACTTAAAATTGACATTTCAAGCTTGAAATATTAAAAGTGTTGCTGAATCAGCGGTTAATGTGGAAATTCAGCGATTAACCGCTTTTTGCTTGTTTTGTTTTTATGTTTCCTATAAACGAAAAGTTGACAACATTTAATAAAATGAATAAAATCAAAACAAAAGAAAAACTAAAAAAAATTTCTGTTTACATTTTTTATAGTTTGCTCTTTCCAACATTTACTGTTTCTTTCCATCAATTCTATATCAATTCAATGAATAAAAAGACCCCTTTCAGACAAGCAAAGTTTACTTTGCAAAGTCTTGAGTTTATTGAAGAGAAGGGAAAAGAGCATAGCGGGGGAGTACATACTTTGCTGTACTCGCAAAGTCGTTTTGTTTTTCGTTCGTAGATTATACCTGAAGTTGGCTGCAACTTTATATTTATATACAGCGTTACCAGAATCTTTGGAATAAAAATTGTCATATGGCGAAAGAAATCATATTTTAAAGAGGAAAATCTTAAATTTTTTTTTCTTAATTTAAATTTTTTAAAACAAGGGCAAAATAGTAAGAATTATTAATTTTTTATAAAACCATACTTCTTATTATTTAAATTGAAATATATAAAAACATAATTCGTCAGTATATGAAACTTTATAAAAATACATTTTTTCTTTTCACAAATATTTTTTTATCAATATTCTAACTGCCTATTTCCGATGTACGAAAGAATTATTTACTTCTTAAGGTACGTTCAGACTAATGAAATATTTAACGAAAATATTTGTTCTGATATTTGCTTCAAACTGTGTGAAACAAAAAAATATTTTGTTAATGTTCAAACTAAGCTCAAATATTTGATAATTTTTGTTTGATGAAACAGTTGGCAAACAGTGTTAATAAAATAAATTAATTCATGTTTGCCATGCGTTCAGACTAAAAGAAATATTTGCATCAAATAATTATTTAATGAAAGTGTTCAAAAAATAAAAATATATTTCTCAAATGGTAAAAATGAGCGCAAAAGCTAATTTTTTTATTTTATTCTGTGGATCAGCATCTCTTTTAGTGAACAGGAGAATGTAGAAGAAGAAAAAAATGGAAGCCACTGGGTAACGGGAACATGGCTAAAATTTGCGAAAAATTGCAAACTTGGAAACAAACGCTAAAATATATTTGAAGTCGTTAAATCGGTTAAAAAACAAAATGTTAAGAAAAAAACAAAAAAAAATGTTGCAAAAATAGCGAAAATTCGCGAAAAATTTAGATATTTTGAACAAGCCATACAATTTATTAAAGGTGCCTAAAACTATAAGGAATAGCAAAAATTCGGTAAAAATTGCTAAATAAGCGGAAATTCCCAAAAATTTGCTAATAGCGGCATGATACCAAAGTTTAGTACTCATAATTATTAAAAATAGTTAAAGCTGCAAAGAATCACAGAAAGAAATCGCTTCTTTTGCGAACATGGTTAAAATTCGCGAAAAAATGCAAACTTGGAAGCAAACCCTAAAATATATTTGAAATTGCTAAATCGGTTAAAAAACAAAAAAAAAAATGTTGCAAAAATTGCGAAAATTCGCGAAAAATTTAGATATTTTGAACAAGCCATACAATTTATTAAAGGTGCCCAAAACTATAAGGAATAGCAAAAATTCGGTAAAAATTGCTAAATAAGCGGAAATTCCCAAAAATTTGCTAATAGCGGCATGATACCAAAGTTTAGTACTCATAATTATTAAAAATAGTTAAAGCTGCAAAGAATCACAGAAAGAAATCGCTTCTTTTGCGAACATGGTTAAAATTCGCGAAAAAATGCAAACTTGGAAGCAAACCCTAAAATATATTTGAAATTGCTAAATCGGTTAAAAAACAAAAAAAAAAATGTTGCAAAAATTGCGAAAATTCGCGAAAAATTTAGATATTTTGAACAAGCCATACAATTTATTAAAGGTGCCCAAAACTATAAGGAATAGCAAAAATTCGGTAAAAATTGCTAAATAAGCGGAAATTCCCAAAAATTTGCTAATAGCGGCATGATACCAAAGTTTAGTACTCATAATTATTAAAAATAGTTAAAGCTGCAAAGAATCACAGAAAGAAATCGCTTCTTTTGCGAACATGGTTAAAATTCGCGAAAAAATGCAAACTTGGAAGCAAACCCTAAAATATATTTGAAATTGCTAAATCGGTTAAAAAACAAAAAAAAAAATGTTGTAAAAATTGCGAAAATTCGCGAACCTTTTTAATATTTCAAACAAGCCATAAAATTTAGTAAAAGTGCCTTAAACTATAAGGAATGGCAAAAATTCTATAAAAAATTTCTAAATTAGCGGTAATTTGCAAAAATTTGCTAATAGCAATAGCAAAGTCTAATAATTATAAAAAATCTTTAAAATTGTAAAGAATCCGAAAACTTACAGTAAAAATTGCTTCTATCTGGAACATGGCCAAAATTATTTGTCGTTGTTTGCTCTTTCAATTTTTTTGTAATATCAAATAAATGTTTGCTCAAAAATTACTAAAATATTTGATTTTTTGTGTTCACACTATGTTCACATTGGACAAATATTTGTTTGCCGGCAAATACTTTTATTTGCTCAAAATCAGCTGTTATTTTATTTGATACTCAAAAATATTTTGTGTTCAGACTACGTTTATGAAATATTTGATGTTTGCTTTCAAATATTTCATCAGTCTGAACGTACCTTTACAAATACATTTAAAAAAAAAACTAAGTTTTTAGAATTTGTTTTTGTTTTAAATGTAGTTGTTCGAAAGAAGGAATTCTTTCGCACATTGGAAATAGGTTATAATATGCCTTTTTTAATAATTTTTATGTCCAGAAATAATGATGCAATTTTGTGTATTCTAGATACTGGGTACAAAAGTGTGCAGCACCAACACACATCAAGCTGATGCAAAACTTCATTGTTTTAAAAATTGACTGTTTAAGTAATCGTGTATTTTCTATAAGCAAAATTAAAGTAAAAATCAGAATTTCTAAAAATAAAAAATCATCATTTGAGAAAAAAAATCTTTAATCATATTTTTGTTTGAAAAAATAAAAAAAAATATGATAAAATCATCATTCTGGCAACGCTGTTTATATATTATATTCAAACAAGAGAAAACAAAAATTTGTCAAATTAAACTTTGTGTGTCTGAGCACCAAACAAAGTTTAAAAGAGAATTCAACAGACTTTGTCAAATTAAACTTTGCCTGTCTGAAAGGGGTCAAAATGTAGTGTCATAAGGGCTTAAGTAAGAAAAACAGTTGTTTATTTCAATTTATGATATTTTTGTTTCATATCTCACATTTCAATCGAAAAGTTTCTCGAATCGGGAGTTACAGAACATACAGGACACAGGATAAATAAATAATTTCTTGCAAATTTTAACACTTTGCTAGTCTTGTGTGATTGGGACAGTTTCAAGAGCCCTAGTTCGGATTGTTAACTAAATCCCGCAGAGAAAAAACATTCTTCCGTATGATCGCCTTCTACAAACCTGGCTTAGCGAGACATTTTTAAGCATATTATGGTTTCTTTTACCATATTATTGCCATATTATGGTTTAATTAATCCACCATCAAGAAGCAACACCCATTTGATGGTTGCATACGGACATGCAATTGTAAATAAGAGCAATAATATGTTAACCACTAATAAAAATATGATCAACCATAACATGTTGCTCTCAGGAAAAAGGAAAATATTATTGTTAATTTGAAACTATACAAATATTAGGGGTTAACAAATTATCGTTGTGTTAACCATAACATGTTCGGAGACAACCATAATAGTTGTGAATTCTTAGCGGAAGACTTATTAAACCAAAATGTGGTTGCCGGTAACAATAATATGGTAAAAGTAACCATAGCATGTTAGTAAATGTTTCGTTAAGCACTAGTTTATTTTTTGGAGTTAACCACCTAGACAATTGAGTTTAATCTGCGTGAAAGGTTTTGAGCGAATTTTTGAACTAATTTACATTACGAGTATTACGCCTATAGTGAAAAAATAGTTTCTTTCCTCAAAAAATTTTTCCCCATACATTTTTAAGGAAAAACGTAAAACATTTTATTCACGATAGGCGTGTCTACTTTTCATAGTAAAGAATGTCAAAAATGACTTGCGGCTTCTATCCAGGCATTGACGATTTTGGCTCATTTCCAATACTACACAAAAAAATTGTGTAAATGTTTTTTACTCCCCCGGTTCGTTACGTGATATCTTCCTCAAGCCAAAGTCAATATTTCAGAAAGTTATTGGAACTGCATTAAATCTTAAAATAATTTCGTCCATTTTCAATATCATCAAAATTTAATTTCTTGGGATATTCCACAACGCCAAAAGTCTTATTTTAAAGCCAATTTGATATGGCAACCAGATGGGCCAACTTTTTTTTAAATACCATACGAATTGTTTAACACTCCCCAGTAAAAAATGTGTTCCAAAAGGAGCAGGTTTTATGTATGAATTATCGCTTCAAGCCTGCTGATGGGATGCCAGATTTTTGTATGGGGTTTTCCCCGTTTGGAGGACTATTTTGTGCTGACAATTAGCGCTTCTTTTAACATAATTAAACATGCAAAGAAAGCACTCCTAAAGTGCTAACTATATTAACATATTCATAAATGTTTTGCTTTTGCTTGTTTCAACGCCTTTTTTTAATCAATTTTCGTAAGGGTGCGTATAGAGTGGCCGCTTGTAGCCGAGCCGAGCCGACTGACGCTTATTGCGAGAACCAATGCGAGAAAACTGGTGCTATACAAATTAGTACAAATAAGCGCGAACAGGTCATAGTGGGCGCCGAGCCGAGAACTAATATTTTGGAAAAATTTATATATATCCCAATTAGCAATGAAAATTCCCCGCGAGTTATTTCCCTTTTCCCATTTTTACAATTGAATTTAAATAGGAAAAATTGTAGAAGTGAAAAACTCTCAGGGAATTTTTATTCATATACAGATAAAAGTGTTTTATCAAAAGTATTTAAATTTAATTAATGTGATAATTGAATTAATTATTTTTTTTAGTTGAAAGAAAATTAAAAATTTTATTTTGAATTCATTAACATTTTAGTTGTTTTGAAATAAAATAATTTAAACAGGTAGAATTGTTGTTGGGAATTGTCAATATTTATTTAAATAAATTAACACATTGTTTGAAATGTCAAAGGTTTTTGATCACTTTTTTAATTAAAATTAACAATATCATTTATTGAAAATATTTTTTCAAAATTTTAGAATTTTAGTAATCAATATAATCATTTTGGTAATAGGTGCAAAATCAACAACTTGTTTGCTTGATATTATGAATTTAGAACAAATTTGGTGATTGGAGAAATTTAATAATTTTTACTGTGTAACAGTTTATGCCAAACTAAAATGATTTTCAGGAGGGGATTTTTCTGTGTAATTGGGCTGATAGTCTTTCTTGGCTAGTCCCAATGTATTTAGATAAAATAATTATCAGATTTGTCTTTTTGGCAAAACCGAATAAATATTTTTGATATTAGTTTTTCCCAGTTATTGAAGTTATTTAATATATTTAACCGATTTGTGTTTAATTGTGACTTTGATGATTTGACTCATTTTAATACATAAATGTACTTCCTTACTTAATTAGATGGATATTAACGACCGTTTAGGTCATAAGCCAAATTGGTAATAGTTTTCTATGCGCATCGATCTAGTGCGCTCGCCTCCAGCTTCTACACGCAGAGAAAAAATATGGTTGGGCATGATTACGGCAACAAAACTATGTTTATTGTAATAATATATTATTGTCGTACACAAAATATTGTTATTTTAATTTATTATCAACAACATTTTAGTTACTGTAAACATGTCAATGTTTATCGCAATTATAAATTTAAGTATGGTTGACTGAAAAATAATCATTTTTATAATAACTAAATAATGATATCTTTGAAAACGAATTATATTCCTCACAAACATTTAATGATATTTAATAGCCATAACATGATAACTTTCTATACGTGTACTCATAATATGTTTTAGATGCAAACACAATATGTTTACTCTAATAATATTATGTTATCGCCATTTGTAAAATAATTCTGCATCAGTTGTGTCGCTTGTTTTACATTTGCCTATCGAATTATTTGTTATTCAGTCGTTAAACAATTTAAAAAGAAAATGCCCATTAAAAAACCAAGTTTAAAGAAATTGTAGATACAGAAAAAAAATTGTAAAGTGTCACAGAATAAAATATGTATATGCTAAAAAATTTTTAATATTGTTTGAAAATGGTGCAAAAATATTAACAATTCTTTCGTGTTATTTTAGAGAAAAAGAATGAAAATTCTATAAAATAATTTATAAATAATTGCGACCTACGACAAAAATAGCTTAAAAGTATTATATTTAAAGTTGCATCATATTCTGATGTGAAATATCTGTAGCAGTTTTACGTTAAGGTTGCTAGTATTTAAATAAGCATAAATATATATTAAAAATATTTTTCGGTTTTAGATTTAATCTACATATTATTATGACGAACGTGATAATAATATGATTACGTTTTAACTTATTATGATTAACATGAAAATAATATGATTACTTCTTTACTTATTATGATTAACATGATTATAATATGATTACATTAAATTATAATATGATGTAATAAAAACTAATTAGGCTTAAGGGAAAAATATTATGATATAATATTGCGAATATATTTGGTCATAATATGAGTTAACAATAATCGTAGTATGTTGACTACAATCAGGAATCTTATCATAACATGTTGCTCTTAGAATATGTTTACCACAACCATGTTTTTTCTTTGCGTGTAGCACCAAGTTTTGTGAGATCTTCCTGAGCTTAATCCTTTCACCGTAGTTAAGGTCTTCCCCTTCAACGTTTTCATTCGGGATCACATTCGAATGATTTTCTCTCGGGAGCATTCTCATACATACGTATGACATGCCCTAGCCAGCATAACCGCAACTTTGATGCGCTAAATTATGTTGATAGGAACTCATCAATATAACACATATAGCTCGTGATTCATTCGAATACATGTATGTAGTCTCGACATTTATAGCGTCATATTTTGCCTTCCAATCTTACCTTAAGCAGACAGATAGAGATGAATAAACGTCCCTAAATTGTTTTCTCTTTCAGATACACCCATGTCCTATTTTGGAGCCATATGGGGCATCTTAAAAAAAAGTAAATTTATTATTGAAACTGTTCCTCACTACTACTAATGTAAAGGGTATTTTTTAAACACGGTTATCGAAAATTAATATATCGGACTTTACTTTAATTAATATTCCATTTTCGAAATTATCATTTTGAACAAAAACCATTTAAGTTTTTTACATAAAGACAAGCAGTAAACCTGGCAACCCCCGAAAAAACCACATGCACTTCAAAATCAAACTAAATTAAAATACAAACATTGAGATCATGTCATTTAAATGATTGCAATGCAAACTATTTTGATTTTAATGTTGACGATGGCGATGACGACGCCGCGGCGACGCTGATATTCGCAGAATAAACAAGCTTTTGCTTAAAACGTCAAAAGCATAAAATTGTTGATGACATGTGTACAAGTTTAACTACTGGTGTTCAAATTCGTTAAAACGCACACAAATCGTCGGTATAAGACCACTAAAAACTGTTACAAATATTACGCAAATTCTCATCATCTTGAAATATAAAATTGAAATTTAATTCATTGAGTTTAAATTTATAGAAACAAAATCATGGCTTCATGAATCATGATTTTAAAGCTGCCATACAAATTTTGGTAATTAAAAAAAAAAACTTAGCAGTCATAACGGTAAATCTCAACGATGATGGTTAATTAATGGTATTGCAAAATTCTTAATAAAACAAAAATTATTATAAATTTCAAAATCATAAGCCTATTTGAGGGATTTGCAATCGAGTAAAATACTTAAACTACAAATTTAAAAGAAGATTCTAATAAAAATCAAGCTGTTGCAGATACGATTTTGCAATTATATTCTTGTTTTTTTTTTTTGTTTTTCCAAACAAGTTGATTGGTATTAATTGCAAATTAATGTTTTAGTTTTTTTTTTAATTAAGCTTTAAAGTATTTCCTTAATTTGTATTTTGAGAAATATTGGTGATTCATATTTTCTCGGGTTATTGCAAATTATAATGTTTGTTAATTTTGCCATTTCAATATTTATTACAGTTTTATGGCACTTCATTTCATAGTGTTATATTTCTTAGTTTGTGATATAATATTTAAAGTAATTGGAATATTATTTTATAAAAACTGCATAACAGAACAAAAAGGTCAGGCTGGTTAGACTGCACGAAAAACACATACACCCTACAATACATTCGTACATGCGTACGAATGAAAGTTTCGTTCGAAATCGAGGGACAGGCAGTAAATTTGAAATTAAAAGAAACAATAAAAAGTTAGAATGGAATTACATGTAATATGTTTGTACATATGTAAATATGTATTGAAATTTGGTAAACATTTCAGCTTAATACGTTCGATATATCGATATTTTTAATTAATAAATATCGATACTCTAAAAAAATATCGATACGATATATATCGATATATTTTTTCCATTTGCCCATCCCTAAGGAGTCATAGCGGAAAATGAGATTTTCCAAAGTGGTATGGACAAATACGGAACGATCTTAATTAAACATTTTTGTGCTAAATTTTTGCTTAATACTAACATTATCAAAAGTTGCAAGGCCTCTGCGACTTAATTCTTAGATAACATTTGTATAGGGGCTTGGTGAAATTGTTTTTTATTTATTAATTTATTATTTATTACTTATTAAAAATTCATTAATTCAATTGTCTCAGCGTCCTTAGAAATTTTTTAGCAACATGTTAAATTTGGTTGTTAGTTGGGTCAATCTAATTATATATTAACAAATTTCACGTTATGAACCAATACCTACTTTGTACTTTGTAAAAACACAGGCAGTAGGCTAGTCGGACGAACATTGTAAGATCGGCTCAGAAAGTTATTCTCGGCAAAAAGGGCAATGTTAGACAAATTTTTGGACTATTATATATTACCTTACCATATGGGGGTGTAGGGTATAATCACCTCCTAGTTTTTTTGCTTCTTTGAAATGAAAAAAAAAATAAAAGTAAAACAATTTGTTGGAATGGCGTTAACTATTCAAAGAGAACAGTGGGACAAAGTGTTAAAAATTGTAACTAAAACAATAAATATAATCTATTTTAAATAATTTTTAATGCTGCCTAAAAATAGGTGGTGCAAAAAAAAAACGAAGACTTTAAATTATCAGTAATTTCTTTATTTAAAAGTCAATTTGATTTTATTTGTATATACTTTATTAATAAATGGGGAATTTAGTTAACATAGACGGGACTTTTTAAACACATTTAAAGCTACACTTGGATATTTCAAATACTTATTTTGGGCATGCTCTATTCCTTATTTATACACATTCATTTAAATCCCCCCCAAATGAAAAAATCGGGATTGGTAGAATCCAGCGAATACGGCCAATAATTAAAAACGCTGTGTGTTGAAATAATAAGGTCATCGAAATTGTCTCGTTTCAAGTTCATCGTATTGAAAACTCATTTGTGGGTATTTATCCTCAGATGGATTTAAGAAAAAATTCAATATACTGCAGTTTTAAGCACTACCGATGGTAACAGCATTACCCACTTCGTCTTCACGGAAAATGAACCTATAACACTTTGCAGATAATATTCCATAATAAACTGTATAGTTAAGAGTGATTTTTCGTTCCCAATATTCAAGAATCCTTTCCATTGACGAAAACATTAATTTAATATGAGCTTCTGTACTTAATATTGGAATGTGATTAGCATCATGATTTTCTTAAAATTAATTAGTTTTTTTTTTTTTTTTTTTTTTGTTCAATAGTGTGCCTTTTTATTTTTTCGTCGTAAGAACGAATGACGTAACGCCGTAAATTTCTAAAAACCCACAATTCCATTTTAAACGTATTTTGGTTTCTTTGAAAATAATATTGAAAAAATCAAAGTTTATTCGAATTGCTGTTTATTTTTCCTTCTATTTATTTGTTTCCAAATACTCAGAAAAAATTAAAAATTGTTTGAAATCACCAAATTCATAGAATCAAGCAAACAATTTGTTGATTTTGCACATATTACCAAAAAATTTATAATTTTGAATTTTATTTTTTCAATAAATGATATTTTTAATTTTAATTAAAAACTGGTCAAAAACCATTTCCAACAATGTGTTAATTAATATAATTAAACAATGGTTAGGTTTTGAGAATTCGCAACAACATTTCGACAAGTTTAAATGACTATCTTTTAAGCGAAAAAATCAATTGAGATATTTGTAATTAAATTAATAATTTCATTAAAAATTTATTTCAAAACATAAATCAAAATATTACTGCCAGCCCCACAATTTCGACAAGAACATTTCTTTCGCATTTTTATATTGAAAACAATAATAAAAAATTTAAATTTGTTTTTGTTTTCAATATAAATATAAGACAAAAAATGTTCTTGTCGACATTGTGGGCCAGGCAATTAATTTTTTTTCAATAAAAACAAGTTGATTCAATTATCACATTAATTAAATTGAAATTCTTTTCAAACAATTTTGAAAATTTTTTCTGTGTATTTAATATGAAAACACAAAAGTTTATGAAATAGAATTAGATCTATGTTCCACAGGGAATTAAAGGATTACATATGTATATGTTGAAGTACGACTTAGAAACGTTTTTACGTTTGCGTTAACTATTGTGTGCCTTTGTATTAAATATTATACGTTTTAGTTTTACAACGTATTTTCTTCATACGCTAGTACGTTCATACGTTGCAATTTTGTTCATACGGTAAAACAATCTGAAAAAGTTTAAACAAAAATCAATTTAAAATTTACAAATTATAGACCATTTTGATTCTTTTTTTCTTATATTTTGGACCACCCTGAATAATATTTATTTCAAGGTTTTTGGAACGAAGAAAGTTAGTGCAAAGTTTCTATAATTTTTATACGATATATACTACGGAAAGCGGGAGGAGGCTTTGAAATCTGGTTGTCTTAATTACAAATAATTAAGAATTTAAGGCAGTTTAGGTGTTGTGCAGAAATATTTTTACGACTACTATAGCAATTTGCCTATTATGCTTAAAAATTGGACTATCTATTTAGAAAATACAAATTTATTTTCATTGGTCTTTTTTTCAAAATCCCCCACTGTGGAAGGTTACCTAATCTATAATATAGTCAAACCACTGTGCATTATTAAAATATTTAGTTTTTATTTTTTTTAAATAAATAATATTTACCTTTAAACCATTAAAACTATTACATAAACCTTTTCTGCACATTATTATAACTAACTAAAACAACATTCTATTCTTACATAATACTACAAAGTGTTGTCGAGTCAAACAAGGCAAATGATTAAAGAAGTTATGAAAATTATATATAAAAAATTAAATTGCTCATATTATCGTATTCACAGAATGAACTCGTGTTTGTTGTTAAAGACAGAAAGTCTCAGACAAAGAACTTAACCGGACAATGACCATGACTAACAAGAAACGGTTAAGAAAAGAATTGGCTGGGGCTGGTTGAGGTTTTTCTCTGCAAAACTGTAAATATTCCGTTTATAACTGTTTTAGCTAGAGGATAATAACTGTAATAGTGGTTATCTATCATAATGTGTCATAGACTGCAAGACAAACAAACTTAAATGTGTTCAAAAATGATGGACGGACGGACATGTAGACAGACATAAAAATTGTAGGCGAGGGCGTGGTGTCTTTGAGTACGTGAACATGTATGAGCGAACAATTTAATAAGTAATTTGTATGCTAATAAATGACAGCAAATAAACACAAATTTTTAATCGGCCAGTTTTTGCGGTTTTCTTGGTTACTCAATAATACTCGTATTGATGAATAGTGGAGCTTAAAAGAGTCTTAAGAATGATAGAGATTTTATTTAAGTTCTAAACAACTTTAAATTAATGAAAATTTTAATTAAATGTCATTATTAATTGTTTTAAATACGAGGCAAATGAAAAATTTTTATTTAAAAATAAAAAACAAATCTGATTTTTATTTATCGCAGTTTACTGGTTGGTATTTCCCTTTCGCTTGAAATTATTTCACTTCCTTTCCAAACGTTTTTATCTTTTGGTATAATTTTGTTATTGGTCTTGTGTGTGTGTGTTGTGTTGTAGTTTAATGGCATTTATTGAGGTGTGACATGATCAAATACTTGCATATTATTATTTTTGTTATTATTGTTTGCCACAACTTAAAAATCATTTAAAATCGTTTAAACAGAACAGCACAATTTAGTCTTGCGATGTAGCGATGCTTCGATATCTTGAATTATTTGTAGCTTTTTATAGGCAATCCTAATCTTTTACATCAAGCACCACATTTTGAAAGTTTAATTGATTGATTAAATGAAATTTCATGCCCTTTGGTCTACAATACTGGTCAGTTTTATATATTGAATTTATTTAACCTTATGGCCTATTTCCGATGTGCGAAATAATTCTTTCTTTCGAACAACTACATTTAAAACAAAAATTAATTCTAAAAACTTGTTTTTGTTTTAAAATTAGTTTTACGAAAGAAGGAATTCTTTCGCACATCGGAAATAGGCAGTTAATTTTTTTGCCCTAAAGAAAAAGTTATAACACCGATTTTCGAAATGGGCCTCGTATGGAAACTTTAGCTGACTGATTTGGCTAAAATTAAATATAAACCAATTACTTTTATGTACCCCAAAAGCGTTGTAGTAAGAACTGTACCAAAATAATTTTATTTAATTGTTTTATAATTTATTGAGCTTGAGGTTTTTTTCTTTTTTATATACAAATTTTTATTAGATTTATTTTATAACTCCAATATTTCGATACAGCAATGTGTATCATCACCAAGACTATGCAAGACTATTTACCTCGCCGAAAGTTAATGGCCTTTCTAATTTAAGGTAGAAACCAGTGTTGCCACTTTGTGGGTAATTACCCGAATTTTGAAATACATGTTCACAAATTTGGATTAATTTTTATTCTCGTTGGTAGAGCGTGGGTAATTTCTTTGAGGTGTAGATTAGGTGTAATTTGAAAGTCGTTCATTTTAAAACAAATAATTAATGGATTTGATTCAAGTGATAAATTTTATACCATTTGAGATATTGTCAGTCTAAAAAATTTACAGTATATTCAACCAAAGTCACTGTTTATTTAAAACAAAAAGATTTCCATAGTGTATCAAGCAAAAAATTGATAGTGATTGACACCTGATTTACAATTAGATTTCGATAAATATGAGCTTTATAATGATTTAAAGCACGAATTTTATTAGAAAAAAAAGGTATTCATACTAAAAAACTATGGAGAAAAATATGTTTCCAATGTTCAAAAAACTAATCAATTTTGTTATTGCTTTAACATTTTAAATGCCTTAATCGATAAATATTTAGCGCCCTTAACATTTGTTAAAAAGCTTTGAGAAACAGACTGTAATATGAAACCATTACAGGGATTTTTTTACTAAATAAATTATACAGGGGATGAACATGAACATTTTCCACCTTCCCTGGATTAAGGGAAAATATTTTGAATTACTATATGAATCTTAAATGTTCTTATTTAAGTGAAAATTGTATTATGAGTTTTTCCACATACAAATATTTTTTGTAGTATATCGAGCGACTTAGAATCAGTATCTGAGTCGTCTTACCTTTTCGCTGGTTGTCTGTCCATGTTGACCTTCTGCGCAAAGTGCAGGTCGCAATTGTTAAGGTAACATAATGACATTTGGTGCATAAGTTTTTTTTTTTTTAATTTTGAGAGTCGTTAAAATTCAGCGTTAAGAATTCTTGCACTTAACACTCTTGAAAATTTGTCTGTAAATAATTTGAACTTTTTTGTAAGTTTTTTTTTATAATTAAACGTTAATTTGATATCAGGCGTAATTTCATTTAAATTGGGTAATTTTGCGTTATCTCAAGTGTAGTTTTTAATTTTGCCGGTAGTAACACTGTTGAAAACAGAAAGATCTCGGAGAATTTAGCTTGTCTAAGCACCAGTGTTGCCAAAAAAAAGATTGAATTATGCCAATTTGGAAATTTCCAAATTTATTTGTAAGCTGATTTTCATGAGAAATGTTAAAGAATTTATGAATTTATATAATATACAATCAACTTGCTATACAGTACTTTGTTCCATTTTTTGAGCGCTACAGTTGGCACAACGACGTCGTGCAGTGCCTTCAACAGGAAGATGCTGTGCCTTGCGATTGGTAGTTTTTGGTGCGCGGCCTGGTTTTATTGATCGACGAACGGCTGTGGCTTTTAAGCCTTCCTCGATCAGCTCCTCAGCTAAGGTAACTAGGAATGATTTGAAGGGCATCTTGTTTCGGCTGAGGTCGTTATAAATGACCCACGAATTCACGGCTGTCATCATTATCAAACGGTAAAAAATTTTCTTCCACCACTTATCGGATTTTCGATCGTATTCATAAAGGCCAGACATTTGATCAGCCAAGTCGACGCCTCCCATGATCTCGCGATAAAATTTTATTTGATTTGGACATGAGACTTGAATTTTTTCGCCTGTTTTTAATGTTTTTGTGACACTTGTAACAGTTGGTTTGTGGCAATTACTAAGTAACAAGACTTCTTTCGTATCTTGCCATTTTGCGCATAGAAGTCCAGATAGAGTGCACTTGAACTCCGTTTCCCCTCTTTCGAGTTTGTTTCCAGAAAATTTAGGCATATTTTTTCTGTTTGCCATGACGGTGCCAACGGCTGGGAATGATATAGTGTCTAATAAATGCACAGATGTAAAAAAACGATCGAAGCATAAGACGACATCTGTTTCCACGATTGAACTGGCTAATTTGGTCACAACTCGCTCCCCAAGCGTTCCAGAATATTGATCTGTTTCTTTGCCATGGTATATGTTGAAGTCGTATGTGTAGCCTGTGAGAGCATCGCATCGAAGCCACATTTTTATACCACGTTTGACAGGCTTGAGAGGCATGTATTGTTTCAATGTGCCACGACCCTTGAACTTAGTCATTGACTCATCAATGCTTTGGTACACACTATCCTGTCTGCATTTCCGAAACGTATTCTTCAAACATTCAACCAAATCCTCAACATAGTAAGTTTTGTTACTATTCTGTGGCTTATCTGGCTGTGCAAAATACATTTTTGAAGTAATAAAACTGAATCGATCTCGTGTGATTGCTTCCTTCAATGATTGATTACCAAGTGATTTATGAAGCGACCAATAATCTTTTAGGGATGGAAGTCGATTGTAACACATTACAAACATGCATCCAACAATTACTTTTATTTCACCAGCATTAGTTTCGCTTATTTTTACTTTCTTGTTTTTACCTTGTTCTCTTTCGTAAATTTTAATACGTTCATTTGTACATTGGGCTATGTACATATAAACTGATCTTGGCAATAGTTTATTGAAAACATCACTTATAGACGAATGGCGAGGTATGTGGTCTCCTATTGAGCAGTTACGAGGATAATAAACCGATTTTTTAGGTATGAAGTCTTCGTCAGGAGTACTCCAAATGACATTGGTATTCGATGCGACAGTTTTGGAAATGAAGTCACTGTTAGCTGGCTCATTACAGACAAGTACTTCCTCGGCAGCCTTATTAATCTCACCCACTATGTCGTTTGCTAAATCTTCATTATCGCTAGAGACATCACTTGATACCAGTTTTTCTGAGCTTCCGTCGTTTACTGAATCTTCATCATCGCTGGAACTAGAGACTCCACTTGGCTCAAATTCTTCAGAGCTACCTCCAGAAAAGTCTTTTAAGTCGTTAGCACTATCAGCTTCATCTTCCAACAATTTTCGAATGTGTTCGGGATTCATTTTCTAGGAAAACAACAAATTTTTTTCAAAACGAGATATCATACATATTTGACTACTGGTACATATGTGTACCACCATACCGTACGAATGGTACATATAGGTACCATTTACTAAAATAAGAATAAAACAAATGTTTTTTTATAAAAACTTACCTGCCGCAATTGTAAACACTTTTAAAAATTTAAAATCTGCTTTATTTTGATTATTTTTCGAAATTTCTCGCACAATATAATGCAAAAACCAACTATTCACTTCACTCTGGCTGCGTTGTGACTTACAAAAAGCAGTACCGTAAACACAAACCGCAAAAAAATATAACGGGACATATAAAAATGAATTCAGGAGAACTTAAAGACTATAAGGTACATTTCACAACCCAGCAACATTAAATATGAAGCTTTTAGAGATGTTTAAACTTTAAGTGGTACACATATGTACCGTCCGGGTCGAAAGGGTTAAGGAACAATAGAGTGAGACAAACCTACAACAAGCCCTACAGTAGAGCTGCAAAACAACCGAAAGTACTATCGATAGTATCGATAGTTTTATTTTTGGCTGACTATCGATAAATTTATATCACTATCGATACTATCGGAAAATGTTAGAAGTTGCTACAAAGTTGGTTAGATGTAGCCAACGAAACATTTTTAACAACTCATTCAACGCAAGTTTTTTGCAGTGCATAAAATTTTTTAATTCTGTGTGCAAAAAACGAAAAAGTGGGCTTAACCTAAATTTGAGTTAATGGCACCTTAACATTCAAAATAACACATGAGTTAAGTTTCATTATTTTGTACGATTCATTAGAAATTTTTAGCAAAATAACTTTTGGCCTACCAGGGTTGTTAGATGTGATGTTTTCTCGCCAAATGTGGCCAATGTTTTTTTTTTACTTTTTTGCCATTTTTTTTTTAACGAAAAATCTTAAAAATATTAATGAGGTTATTTTGTAAAACACCCTTGAAAATATTGTTATAAAAATTTTTGATACTTTATAAAATTTTATTTTAAAAGATTTTCAACGCAATGTGAAGGGATTTACATAATAACCTTCTAAATATAAGAGGAATTTGCCGTCTAAGGCAAAAAAAAAAAAAAATTTCAACCATTTAACCGTCTCTATATCTGTATAAACTACAGATGACACTAAAATTTAAGGTGAATATGCTGATGTTTTATACCTTTAAAACGCTTTCTGTAAATGAAGTATTAAAACTTTTTTACCCTGTCCACAGAAGTGGCTCATAAAAACATTCCAATACTATCGATAGTATATATAGTTTTTAAGCTAACTATCGATTGGGCCAACTATCGATAGTTTTGCAGCTCCGCCCTACAGACTCTATTACATCGAGGAAAATGCACTGTGTGATACCAAAAAAAGTTATTTTATAACAGCTATTTTGTGAATTAAAAACAAAAATCGATCTAAAACAGTTATTTTTCAACGTTAAAATAAGAGATCTAATTAAACCCTTAAAAAGAGAGTTTTATAAAGTTTTTTAAAAATAAAACTCATTTGACGAGTTCAATATATCCCGACAGTAAAGAAAACGCATTTTATGTAAACTGACATCCAAAGCTCGCCGCTCTTCAGATCTTTACAATTTGTAAAGCAATGTAATCTAATCAGATTGGATTGCAATTAAATAAATCGTCATTTAAAACAGAAGAAAATAGATAAAATTTGTTTTATTTTGGACGGGTAAATAAAACTCGTTCAAACAGTTTTATTTAATGACGTCGAAATAAGTTTTATTTTAGGCGGAAAATATAAAACTCCTCAAAAGAGTTTTATTTTATAAAGGGAAAAGTAAAACGTCTCAAAGAAGTTTTATTATAGACGAAAAAAATAGGACTTTTCAAATAAGTCTTATGTATTTGCTGTTTTCACAACACAATTAATTGAACGTGTAGTAAAAATCACTCAGTTTTTTGAGTTTATCTCATATAAATTTTACTACACGTTCAATCACTTGTGTTGTAAAAACAGCACATTATTTAAGACAGAAATAAGACAGCGAAATTAAACTGTTTTTAAGAGTTTCATCCGAACTTTTATTTTTTCGTTGAAAAAGAAGTCTAAACTGCGGAGTTGAGGTAGTTTTTTCCAAGATTTATTTTACCATAGATTCTGAAAGAACAAGTCAATACGAATTTATTGGTATATAGCAGTATAGGTCTCCGTTGACTCTAATATGAAGAGTTTTTAAGTTTAACTTTTCTGGATAACTGTTATTTACGGTCCCTGATCTTATTTCTTTAAAAGTGAAGCCGGAACTGGCGTTACGGTTAATGAATATTCCCAGTAAATACAAATTTGTGTTTTTCGAAGCACTTAAGAGAAACTGCGCATAGTTGAGCGCTCCATTAAGAGAGCTCTTATACAGCAGTTAATTATAACGAATAAAATATACAAACAAAAGCTGCTATTTGAGGGCTGACAACGAAGAAGTTTTAAAGCGAAAAAAATAAAAATATATTATGGTTTACGAAAATGCTTGAAAAAAGGCATTTAAACTAGTAAAATCATAACATTATTGAATGTGTTAATATAGTAAGCCCTTAAAAAAGCTCTTTAGGAGTGCTTTATTTGCATGTTTTATTATGTAAAAAGAAGCGCTTATTGTCAGCAGAAAATAGTCCTCCAAACCGGGAACAGCTCATACAAAAATCAGGCATCCCATCAGCTGGTTTGAAGTGATTTGAGGTATGAATTCATACGTGAAACCTGCTCCTTTTGAAGCACATTTTTTACTGGGTTGTTACCGGACATTTTTCAATGATTTTATTGTTTGAACATATGGATGAAATTGATCCGGGCGAAATATGATTTCAACAGGATGGCATTACTTGCCATACGGCAACGGAAACAGCAACTATCGACTTATTGAAATCAAAATTTGGAGATAAGTTGATTTAACCTGTCAATTGGCCTCCCAAGTCGTGCGATTTGACACCTCTAGATTATTAACACTGACTCATTCTAAAGACGTTCGTGGCCAAGATTTTTAGTATCACTCGTAACAATATTTTTTGCAATTTCAAATTCGATCGGTCTTAAAAAACTCACTTGTTTTTCTTTTTAGACACTATTGGATTTAAAATCCAAAATTGAATACTTGGAAACTTAAGTATGGTATTACTAAGTCATAATATACCACAAATAACTTCACTACATAAATTTCATAGCACTTAATTGTCTCGTGCCTTAATACATGAATAAATACCTGCAAGTACATTAAACATTATTTCAAATGGTATCTATTATTTTTTTAAATATTATTGTGTGTAGTTATTGGTGTATGGGTGTTTCTAAGACAAATTGTTTTGTTGAACTGCAGATAGAGATCTCTATTGTCTTTCCAAACAACCGTAACAAATCCTGTAAACGATTTGCTAATTTTTTGTGCTACGTGAACAAGAAATTTTATATCAACTTAATACAAAGAGTTGTGAATATCCTACGCAAAAGTTAAACACAATAAAAACTTAACAATTTGCTCTAATTTACAAATATTTTGAACTGTGTAGGTTATTGTTATCTGATATTTTAATAATGTCAATAATTTTGGATCATTATTATTATATTTTAAATTTTTTGTTTTTGTTTGTTTGTAGTCAAAGACATATTGTCTTGTAACGCATTTAATTAAAATTTGAGTACGCCATAGGCGAGTTGAAAATTCGGTTGCAAAATTATTGGATTGCTAAGCTTCTTTTCAAGGTTTATTGATTGAAATTTTAAAGTATTTGTTTGTTTTTCTGTAAAACTATTTGGAAAACAGAAAATTACACGCTTAAATATGTTAAAAAAAATTTTTTAATTATTTAAAAAAAAGCGAGTATATTCACAAAAGTATGAAAGAATAATTAATATATTACACAGACAAAAATTTAAAATGGTTTCTAATTACCAAATTCATAGAATCAAGCAAACAATTTTTTGAATTTGCACTTATTACCAAAATGATTACATTGATTACTTAAAACTTAAAAATTTTATTTTTTAATAAATGACAATTTAGTTTTAATTAAAAAAAGTGATCAAGAACTTTGCCATTTCAAACAATGTGTTAATTGATATAATTAAATATAGCTCAGCTATGACAAATCCCAACAACAATTCACTGTTTGGCATTTATGGTGAAAATATATATAAAAAATCAAATCGATGCCAAGCGGACCAAGCCAAACTTAAAAAAGCGAAGCCAATCGAAACGACGCAAAAAAGGGGCTCTAGTGTATATTAAAATTAAACAATTTCTTCCATTGTTACCCATTTCCCCATAATTTTCTGTGTGACACAAGACTGTTTTTAGAACGAATGTTATTTATTTTTTTTGGTACACAACGCACACATACTAATTGACATTTATTGCCGTTGAAAACAATATTTCGTATTGTCAATGTGTAGGTGTTATGAAAATGTTGACAGTAAATACAAGCCACCAAACATTAATTTAAACAAAATTAAGGTGGCTACGACGTTTAGATAAATGATAGAGTCAAACAAAAATAAACAATAGATTTTAAACGAATATAAAAAAAAAGATTAAAATGCATACATGGTAATTAAAGGGTACTGAAATTATAGATAAAATATAAAAAAAGCCACAATAAATTATATGCTCTTATGAAAATGCTTGACAAGCGTACAATTTCAAATATGTGTACACACACAGTTGGTTTTCGAAAAAAAATCCATGACACATGTTTTCACAATGGGTGTCAAACTAAACACCTTTCATTTTAAAGGTAAATAAATATTATTTATTTAAAAATAAATTGTTTTCTTGGTTAAACCTATTTCTTACACCCTACAGTCCGGAAAATGGTTGGTTAAGTCCATTGATTTAAAAAAGTGTCAACAATTTGGCAATGAATGCACAGGTAGGCTAGTTGGTAGACAGTTAGTCTATCAGTTTGGCTGATGCGGGTTCGATTCCCGCCCGAGGCTCTGGTCTTCTGCATAAAAGCGTTTTGAGGGATTGGCATAAGAAATTTTTTTTTTAATATTTAAAGGATAAAATTTATAGATAAATGTATATAGTTTAGAAGGAGGAAGTAAAAGCGCAAACATATTGTCATTAATTTAGGTTTATATCGCCATTTACATATAATTATATTGGCTTTTTTATGAATTAAAAATAAAAAATTTAAATTTTTTGGCCAAAAAATATTTTTTTTCTTCATACATTTATTTATAACTGCGAAACTGTTGCTTATGTTAATTTTTAATTTTTTTAAATTTGTTTCAGCTTATTCGGACTAGTGGTTCTCGAGTTATGACAAAGGAAATAGCCTAAAACGTGACAAATTCCCCAATACGATACTTACTAACTTCAAATAAATTTTTAAATTATTATTTGATGCACCTTGACCAAACTAATAATGCAGAAGTTCTTCTTTTTGGGTCTACTTTCATAAACAATTATCAGAATTGTGTCCCGAATCAATCACCTGAAAAATGTTGTTCTGTGTAATGAAATGATCGCAAATTGGTCAAATTACGACAACTTGACAATAACAGTTAAAATAAATCTTTATATCTGTGCCCACAAGCATTAACAACTTATTTTAATTTCGGTTAGAGCCCAGCAAAGCATTTTTAATTAAAAGTTATTTTCGGGACTACAAAATTTATTATTAATAAGATTTATCTAAAACGTGCTAAATTCCCAATTTTTATTTTTGATAAAAACACTGAAATTTATTGTTGAGGGAAGGCTAGTTAATATGCGCATTTCACTAGTTGCTTATGCCAGATCTTCAGGAAACCTTTTTCCAAAGACTTTAAAAAAGCTAAAAAATATTATTCAAATAAAACCGTAAAGCGAATAAAAATTTTAAACATTAATCTATGCAATAGAAATAAGATAACTCCACCTCCCAAACACAAGCCAGCAACAATTGTAAGACAAGTAACATTTTTATGGAGAAGATTGTTTTAACCAATGCAGAGATCCGGCAAGAAACTGATCAATCATTTCACAAATTTCCGGATTTAGGAACACAGATTGTTATATATATCAGAATATCATAAGCCGAAGAGTTAGTTCTGCTTTGGAAACACTCTTACTAAGAATTAAACCATTTTCTCCTATTGCCCCTTCCCTTTTTAGGGTACCAAATATTCGTATTTGATCTCTTCATAAGAAAAAATAAAACACATTTTAATAATATTATTAAAAAACTTTTAACAGAAACAAACTTGTAACAAAAAATTCTTTTAGACATTTTATTGAAAAAAAAAAACTGCTAAAGAACTGAAAGACAGTCATGCAATCTGTATTTAAAGAACAATTTATTAGTTTTTATGTTCTGGCTTTACCAATTTTTCATCTTACTAATTTGTTTTGTATCTCAGAGCTGCTGGCTGCAGATTAATTTTCTAAGAATACTTTTAAACAAATAAACCAGTTATTATGCCTCCCAAATATAGCGAAAATTTAAATGTTTTTTTTTCACATAAATATATATGTATATCATAATTTATAACCATTTAATTGCGGCAATTAGACTCATTTATTGCAACACATTTGAATAATGAAAATTTATATGCAATTAGTTAAAGTATCAATATATTTTGAGTAGAATAAAATAGCTTAAGACATGTCGGAAGGTACATGTAGGGCAATGTTTAATATTTAAAGAATAACGGTCTTATTAATAAAAAATAAAACAAGTTTATAAAAGGTTTATAAAACGAATTTTCTATGAAAATTTACTTTTATTAACCTGTGTCCATGTTCTGTAACTCTCCTTCGAGAAACTTTTCGATTGAAATGCGAGAAATTAAACAAAAATGCCATAAATTGAAACAAACAGCTGTTTTTCTCACTTAAATGCGTCTGTAACATTTTAAGCAAGTAATAGCTGTCACGTAAGGAAATTACTCGCCAATTTACAGTAAAAGTGTGTCTGTAAAATTTTTGTGAGAAACTTTCCGCTTTGAACTGCCAAATAAACTCACGCACAAAAACGGGGTGAGAAAAAATATTACCACTAAAAAATATATAAAATATGCAAAATGCAATAAATAATAACACGAAAGAGATAAGTATTTTGTTTTTAACTGATTTTTTCATTGTTTAATTATTTTGCTTTTAACATTTTTGAAAAATATACGAATGTTTTCAAGGCAATTTTGTAATCAACAAACATTAAAGTCGTACTTTACATTTTTTGTTATAGCCGACGGTTGTATTTTCGCCGCCGTCATTAAATATTTTTCAAATTTAATAATTTTGGTCGCCGTCAACGATATGTGTGACTGGCGTTCTCAACGTCTGACAATTCACATCGGCTTCGAGTGGAGTATTATGACATTTATAACGTAACGACGTAATCTCTTTTGATAGTTTTCGACATGAGTTACAGACACACTTTTTTTCACTTTTCGAGAAACGATGGAATATTTTGTTTCAAATCTTTTTGATGCGAGAAGTTCTCACCAAAGTTACAGAACATGGGTACTCTTCTATTTTTTATGAATAAGCGGGGTAAACATTTAAGAAATTTCTTATTTCTTTACAATGTTTTATTTATAATAGATAAAATTATTTCAATGTCGGTTTTACTAAAATGCATATCCTTTTATCTTTATTGAAATTTTTTAAGTTTCCCAATGATGTAAGGTTTTCTTAAAAAGATAAATTTTTCACCACACTCTGACAAAAAAAAAAAAAAATTACTAAGAAAACTTATGGGAAAATAGTTGTCAAAATAATTAAAACTTCTATTATAAAAAAAATATTTCTGGTTTTGATGTGAATTTTAAAAAAGTTTACGTAGTTCTATTGACAAGGACAGGTCATAGACCCCTGACTTTTTAAATGATAAAAAAAGTCATTATATGTTTTAACGTTGTTTCTCTTAAGTTCTAGACACTTTGTCCAATGATTCTCCAATTTGGTTTAATCCTTCTAAAAAAAAGATTTCCCAGATCATTGAAGTAGATATTTTTTTGCAAGATGTTTTCATTGTTGGAGTTAAATATCTTTCCGCCATGCGGGTTTGGAAACAAGAAATAGTCCCTCAGTCTTATATCCAGGGACCAGGACGGACGATTATTGCAAAAGCCCGATTAAATGAAGACTCCAATAAATAGTTTAACGAAACTGATAGAAGGCAAAATAATAATACTGAATGGATCGCTATTCCATAAACTAGAACAGTGAAATCTTACATAGGAAGACGCGAAAAAAACTGAAAAATCGTGTAAGGTGGAGATACTTTGTGGAAGCCATATGCTTCCAAAGGGGCTAGTAAAGAAAAAAACAAGTTAGAGTGCTATATTCAGCTGTGCCGAATCTTTGATACCCTCCACCGACGGTTCGAATATTTCAGGTGTGGGCTCTTTATGATATCTATATATTATGATATATAGATATATATAACGCTGGGCAAAAGAGTTCGATGACCCGTATGTTACAAAAATCTTATATATGTCATTTGTTAGGCCGATTCTTGAGTATAGATCAATTTTATGGGACCCCATTTACCAAATGGATTCTAATTCAATAGAATCGGTACAGAAGCAATTCGTGCTCTTCTGTCTTCGTGGATTACATTTCAACTTACCAACCATGCCTTCATATACAGTTCGACTCGCTCTGATAAAACTCCCTACTTTAAAAAGTCGTAGAACAATTGGTGAATGTGACGTTTATTTTGAACATTATTAATGTGATATCTGCGAGGGATTTTTAGTTAATGAGATTTCATTTAATATTCCTCAACGTTCATCTCGAAAATTCATACTGTTATCTGTCGAATTTTTCAGAGCGAATATGCTGACCGTCTTACAAGAATGTGTAATACCTTCAACCAGTTATATAGATTAATTGATTTTTCATTGGAACCAAAGTCAATAAGTAGATTAATAATTGCTATTCTTAACCCTTTGACTGTCCAATGTATCACATATGATGCACAGGTGTCCTGATTAATACGCTAGCGCATCATATGTGATACACAATTTGTCTTATTTCCTTTAACAAAGTTTTGTATGAACTTATGAAAAGTAAAGTTATTTAAAGCTCTGGGCGTGTAGACAATGTTTTCTTTATATAAGATCTGAATAATAAAAATATTTTTTTTTTTTGCAAAGAAAATAAACTTTATTAATGTTGAAAAACGTTAAATATATAACAAAAAAAAAATAATAAAAATAAAACTTAAGATAATATCATTATATACTTATAAAGGAACTTAGGAAGTTTAATTTTTATAGTAAAGAATAAAAACGGCATGAATCGTATGCGATGCATAGAACGCTTCAATAATAAATAGTTGAATGCATGCAATTTTTACTAGATTATGAACGTGGACGTACGCTATAAAAAAAATTTTTGTTTGGGGACAGTCAAAGGGTTAACTGATATGCAGTAAAATTAATGTAATCTAATTGAATGTAAGTTAATAGTCTATTTTATTAAAGTGTAAATTTAAATTTGTAAAATGTCTGTAAGGAAAAATCCATAAACAATTAATAAATAAATAAATAAATAATATTTTTAAATATGGACGTCAGCATTGACATTGGTTGCTGCTTAGACCTTAATTAAATTATGGACTTACAAGCTGAAATTATTTTCTTCTTTGTAGCAATTTGAGTAAAATATCATGATGCGTAACAGTTTAAGCCGAACGAAAATGATTATCAGGAGGGGAATTTATATTGGACCCATGGTAAAATATGGACCAATCTTCCTAAAATTCTGTAGATTCATTTCTGGTATTAAAAAAATATGAATTAGATTAATTTTCAATACAGCCGTGAAATTAGTTAAAGCGTTTACAGTGTATTTCAGAAGGGTGCCTTATATGGGATATAAGCTCAATTATGGACCGTAATGTTTTCTGGCCACATTAAGCCCAGTTGGAACAAATTTTACAGCAATATCTATATCTGCTGAGGTTTTAGGCGTATTAAATTAATTTACTAGTGGGCTTTATATGGGGCCTTCTGTAAATTATGGACCGATTTTCACAAAATTTAACAGTATGATTTCTAGTAATTTCCAGTAAACGAATTTGTGGAAAATTGTATATCATTCCGTCCATAATTCCACCATTTATGTTAGTTTTTGTAACAAAATTATAAATTTTTTAGGGTGGTCGTTCCACATTTTGATTCATAGCTCTGATCCTACTAAACCGATTTTGCTGGATTTCAATCCCAAACGGCTTAGGGTAACTAAAAGCAAAATGTTGTGTGATTGCAAATCAAGAAAGAGTAAAAAAATTCTTTAAATTTTTCTTCAAATTTTGTTCGAGTAACATGTCAACATAATTTTGAAGGAGGTGATTTTTTGCCGCAAATTATTTTTAAATGCTGATAACTGCCGAACCCAAGAAGATATGCAAATTAAACTTTTTTCATTGAAAAGAGTTCAGCTTGGATTTTCAAAAACTTTCACAATAAACTACCTTCTGCCACGCCCACATTACTAAATTTGACACCAAGTGTGTTCTTTTGTTTTGGGTCTTACGAAAGTGAGCTTGTTTTAAACAGACAGACAGACGGACATGGCTAAATCGACCTAGAATTACTCAAGGAGGCACAATATATATACTTTATGGGGTCTTAGATGTGTAATAAAATAGTTTCATACGGAATGACAAATTTAGTATACCCTCATTCACCACTAGTGGTGATGGAGGGTATAAATATTAAAGTTTTAGAACTATAACTAGGAAAGCTACTACACTTCTAATAGTTTTTGAAGTATTCATAAGCTTTTATATATATTTTTTTTTATCAAGTTTTATCTCTGAGTTTAAAAAAAATTTACATGTTAGATACGCCTTTTGTAAATTAAAGTAATGATTTATAAAATACCAATATTTAGATATAAATACTAATAAAAACATGAAATATTTTTAACAATACAATAAAAAAATATATATGAAAAATGTGTATATTATCAGCAAGATCATTAATTACATTAATTATTCAGCAACATGTTGTTTTATAAATTCTTTTTTTTTAATCTTTTAAAAATTGAGATCATTGTTATTTTTTAAAATTCTGCGGCAAATTATTGAATTCACGATTACCCATAAACGTTTTACGCTGTTTCATTCATAGCCTAATTCATAGATTTTAGCTTGGATTGCTTAATCAGCACACGAAATTCACTTTCATTACGTTTTCTACTCAAATCCCAGATAGTCTGCTATCAATTGCTCTAAAACACAAGTTAAACTTATTGAAATGTATACAGTAGAGAGTCACGATAATACGAAATATTTAGTGGCCTACCTCAATGTTGTCTTAGCACCGGATGACAAACAATGCGTTTACTGACCGCCCCTATGTGTGATAGAAACCAGCATACAGAGGTAGACATTTTAGTGCATAGCTCGGCAGAATTGTACAATCGGCAATGGGTTTGAGGTGGGAGCAATCAAACCTCTACTGCGGTTTTGAAGCAAACAGCATCTAATAGCAACAGCTCACAGGGAAATCCAGCAAATGAGCTTACCCTCAAGGTGAAAAATCAACCTCAGAAGCCGAATTTCGAAAGGCCTCCTTTCAAGCGACTTTGTACAAGAACAACGTAATCCGCCAAGAGGCGTTACTTACAGGCAAGCTGAAACCGAGGTTCCAAGGACTCCTTACATTCGTTTTTTTTTTTTTTTTTTTTTTTAATATTACCAATGCTAATCCCGCGAAGCTATACGCTTGTCTGCAGGAGATGGGCGGGAATCGAACACGCAACCCCGGCGCTGATGGACTAGCTCACTACCAGCTAGCCTACCGGGGCACCCTCTATCAGATAGAATTTATCGTGGGTCACGATTTGAATATATCTGTAAATTTTGAAGTAAAGGTATTGATTGCACCACAGGTGAAATATTCTTAGGATGTTTCCCAACATAGGCCCGGGGGATGTCTGTTTGAAAAGACCAGTATTGTTCTTTCACTTTATAGGCACTAAATCCAAAAGTTACGGTCTTATTGACCCGTATTTTCCTTCCTGAATACTACAAATCTGTTACGGACCCAAATTTGGGAACCGCTTCTGTGCACCATTGATTTTCTTTAACCCAAAAAAAAAATATTTATACTTTCATAAACCACAAAAATTGTTTAAATAACATCACGATTTATATTTGAAAATTTTACATAAACCTTTTTCAAGATGAGTAGTTTGTATGGAGGCAAAAACCAATAATATTATGCTTTGAAATGATTATATAACAAAAATAAATATTATTAAAATGCATTGTTTCATTTTCTAGTAACAATTCATACATAATAAAAAGTTAATAGAAAATTTTTTGTTGAACAAAAAAAGTTAATAGATTGTATTTTTTTCAATTTTCCATAAATAGAAATTTTGTGTTAACAAAAGAAAAAGAAGAAAGAAATGTTTATTTTTCTTTTCTTTTTTCGTTCAAACAAATCATAAGTTTATGGTGACTTAACAAATCTACTCATAATAGATGCGGAAACGTCATACACATACATTTTGAAGCATGCCGCTGCAAAATTTTAATCGTTTCTTGAGATGATGATAGTGATTATTATACGATGATTGATATTAAAGAAAATAAATTCAATATGGAATTGGAAAATATGTTGACTTACTATGTTTGTATCATTATACTTGTTATTATATGATTATTTGTTAAATAATATTTCAATGATATGAGGAGTTCCATAACAAAACGATATAATGCCAGTACAAATTGTTTTTTATATTAATTTTTCGAGTGGAAAGGGTAAAATTTTACCTTTTTGATTTTATAAGTGATATTACCTCTTTGCCTTACCTAAAGTTTCGTTACATATTCGATCTAATATTAATGACTTAAGGTAGTTTTTAATGATATTTAACTGCCCGCTGCAATTAATAGGGCTTTTTATACCCAAACACCCTTAAGATACTATATGTACACTAACATAACTTATACCACAGGTTTTAAAATGTTATAAACAAGGCCAGGATTTTTATGCAAATGAATATTTTGTCGTTAGTCTGAGAACCACATAAACTAAATATCTTTGCGAATCATAAAACTTGAAGTGAAATGGAATCGAATTGTAAGTGCTTTAAATGCATATGTTGCATATCGTCGCAAGAACTAAAGAACGCTGTAACTAACAAGAAATCGAAAATACTTTTTTTGCATCATTTTTATCAGAAGAAAATACTGCGTCGATTGGTCCCGGTCCCATATTTGTATGATGAAAAAATATTCACTTACGCCGTCTGCGTTTTGAAAAATACCAGTGTCTTCTTTGTCGTAAGCCTAACATACACTAATATTTTTTTATATTTGTTGCTTACATTTGTTGCGTCAACAAAATTTTTTAAACTAACACTTACGTCATTCTTTGCGTATGTAATTCATTAAAAGTATCAGTTATTACAAATAAATATAACTTATTTTTAAAATTATTCAAGATAACACTTTCTGTCAGTAATAAAGTTTTAACAGTGTAACGCTCATCTTGAAGGTACCCGGTGAAATACCCAGCAAAAACTTGACTTACAATGCTATTTTTAATGACTTCTTGAATTCATTACTTTGTAGCTTTATTCGCCACTTTTTGCATTATAAGTTATATATAAAATAATAACTTTATTATTATATCTTAAAAAAGTCATAATTATACATTACAAAAAATACTTTGGTATAATGACATAAATAAGTTCACGCAGAGAAAAAACATGATTAATGAATGGTCACTACGACCATTTTTATTCATATTTGCCTAATATGTTTACCCTCATAAATTAATTATAGTCTTAATATAACTTACAAAATGGTTTTTGGTCCTTAACATTTTTAAATCCACTATAATAATATTATATGGTGGTTTACACCTAAAAAGTTACTCTGATCTAGCTAAACATATTAAGTTATTTGATATGTTTGCTACTATAATATATATATTTTCAACTATACAACTAAAATCATAATATGAGTTGAACACAAAAGGTATGTTTAATACCATAATTTTTGTTTGCTTGAAGACACATTATCTTAAGAAGCAAACATTTATTGTCAAAACAAACAGTGTGTGCTTATAAAAAAATGACATTTTCTCCGTCCGCGAGTGTCAGTTAATTAGGAAACATGAATGTTGACAGAATATTTAAAACATTTTTCGTGGAAAAAAATGCCATGCTGCCTTGCAAAACTAACGAAATTAATTATTATACGTCTATTGAAACCGGTGAGTTATTTTAATATAATTATAAAAACATATATAAATATGCAATTACATTGTCTTTCTTGCAGCCAAAAAAAATCTATAACATTGAAACCGGCATATAAATTTGGACACATAATTTAGTCATTAGCCCCGAATTTTTTTCCAAAACTGTTCAACAGTATATTGATATATGTAGTAGATTTCATAAAAGAAATAAAAGGTAAGTTTGTGTTTGACTTTTTTAGAAGTCTTAAGTGAACGGATAAAAATATTGAAAAGTGTTATTGCATGCTGAAGTAAAGCTACATAGAATTCTTATTTTTTTGGATATATTTGTACCACACAACGTAATATAAAATTTATAAATTCAAACACACACATATGTATATAAATATGTGTATTTAATTTTATTTTTGGTATGTGCTTATATTTTATTTATTATATGTATTTGTAATAAAACATACATTTTTTAACATTAAATTTTTATTTGTTTTATTGTAAGAACCATATAAAATGTTGAAATCGACATTTTGCATGGTGTTGGGATATATAGAAAAATGGTTTGAAAGATCGTGCTCATTTTTCTTCTGAACATAATATTATTAATCATTGGGTGAAATATTAGCCCGTTGTATTGTCGAGGACGAAATGCCCGTTGCCCGTTAAGGCACTAAAAACTCTTAAGTAGTTCCAGCATCTCTTCATGCTGAAAACTACAACATTACGGCGGAATCAACGATATGGGAAAACTTTCCACCAGTTTTATTTATTAAAACACCAAGAACTAAGAAACAAAATAGAAGAAATCAAACAATGTCATGCAATGTTTTAAATTATAGTCGACACATTGACAAATGTTTTACACAAAAAGAATGTTCAGTTCACTATACGTTTATATAATGCTGAAACAAAATAATTTGAAATAGATAACCCTGGCTAAGAGGTTTTGTTTGCAACTTTTGAAAAATATGGTTGATTTATATAGACATGCTTAACCGCCAAATTAAAACTCATTCAAAATAAATTTGGGAGAATATTGCAAATAATAACTTTAAAAAATTCCTATAATTTATTTGCTTTTGCAAAACGTATGTCTAGATCAAATATCCTTCAACAGTTTCTAAATTAAATTATACAAATATCTTCTTACAAATAAAGTTTAGTAAATCAATACAAAATTGTTGAAAATAAAGCCAAAGTTTGATCAATTTACTGGTTCCACTTTTCTTGGATTTTATTGTAAAATATTTGTTAGGTCTGATCTATGTCATATCTATGTATTTTGTTGGTTCCTTACCTTTGCAAATTTATTTTGTTTTTATTCAAATTAACGTTTTATTTTAAAAACTTATTTGATTTTTGTGTTTTTAAGTATTCGAATTAAGACCGGTTAACCGGTTATTTAAAAATTGCTTAACCGAAACCCGGGTTTTTTAAAATAGCAACTATTCGTTTATTGAAAAAAGTCGAATAATCGATCTCCCTAACTATTAGTGATATCATTCTAATGTTAACGATGTTTTTTGAAGAACATAACCAGGGCTGTCACAAATATTGGTCGGAATGGCTTTGAATCCGTATTTTCATTTCGATCGATTTTCGTAAATCCGACAAATTTTAATTTTGTTATTTTAAGATAAATGTGGCAATATTGTGCAAACCAAAAAAAAATCTTTTTTCGCTCAAAAAATTAAAAGTGATTTCATTCCGAAAAAATTTATCTGTTTTCGTTTTCAGAAGAAGCTTTCTCGGAATTAAATTGATAACTGTGACAGGCCCGTATATCTATATATATAAAAATGAAATTATGTGTGTTTGTATGTTTGTATGTTTGTATGTTTGTATGTTTGTATGTTTGTATGTTTGTCGCTTTATAGACTCCGAAACTACTGAACCGATTTTCCTGAAATTTTTACAGTAACATCACGTGAGCCCTAAAAATAAAATAGGCTACTTATTTTTTCGATAGGGGCAGGAGAATTGGTACCCCACATAGGATGCCAATATTATACTGAACCGATTTTCCTGAAATTTTTACAGTTACATCACGTGAGCCCTAAAAATAAAATAGGCTACTTATTTTTTCGATAGGGGCAGGGGAATTGGTACCCCCCATAGGATGCCAATATTATACTGAACCGATTTTCCTGAAATTTTTACAGTAACATCACGTGAGCCCTAAAAATAAAATAGGCTACTTATTTTTTCGATAGGGGCAGGGGAATTGGTACCCCCCATAGGATGCCAATATTAATTATCGCATATCTTAAGAGCCGCTGCACGCATTTTGCTGAACTTTTTGTAGTAGAATCTTCTGAGCCCCGGAATTGAAATAAAATAGCAGCGGGGATATAGGAATACCCCATAGGACGCCAATGTTTAACATCGCATATCTTAAGAACTGTAATAGTGAGAATGTTCAAACTTTCTAAAAGTCACTCTTATGGTATACTACACTTTTGAAAATAAAAATAAAGCGGGTAGGCGCAGGGGGGGAAATACCTCCCATAGGATGCCAGTGTAGCGAAGCGCACCGGGTTAAGCTAGTTTATATATATAAATCCACACATTGTTATTACAGTGTTAGAGCTATAAATGATTTTGTGCAGCAAAAGCACTCTTTATTAAATATTTTCTTACATTTCGAAAAATTTATTATTATGTACACTTCTTCAACAACAATTACATAAGATTTCAGAGCAATTTTAATTTGTTAACCTTTTTAAAAGTTAATTTGAAAGAACTTATTTCTTGTCTCTCTTGGTAACAACATATTTTTACAACTTGTAAGTATAAAATACACGGTCTTGTTGTACAGGAAATGAAATTAATTAATAAAATAAATAAATAAATAAAGGTATTATTTTCTAGGTTATAATTGGCCAAATTATAAAGGATTACTTTTAGGACATCGCGAACAAAAATAAGTATATTTTCTAGTAGAAAAGTAAGTACTCTCTCCCTCAAGTTCTTATTATTTTTCTGCTTATTTTGTTGGCAAAGTTTTTGCTGGGTACTTTGTTTATAATTATAATTTTATAACGACTCTTGTCACACTTTCCCAATGCGGAAACTTAAAATCCATTCAAATAAATTACCTAATCCCAGGTCACACATAAATGCCAGTGGACAGTGTGCATTTAGTTATAGAACGATCGGTTAAAAATACAACTGTGCGGGCTCCTTCTCAGTGGCCAACTATCATGGAAATGGCTAGAAAAAACCGGTTCCCTATGAAGTTCATGTACGCTGTGGAAACTTTTTTGTGGGGTTTAACGACATTGCAAACAAATTCTTTAAAAAGAATATAAATATTCATATTTCTACCATAAATATACTACTCTTAAAAAAGAGCAAACCTAACGTGATATTTGTAAAAAAATCTATGGCAGATAATGCTGAATATTCCGAAATTTTACTTGGAGATATGAATAACGCTAAAACAAATGAAAATTTATATACCACTAAATCACCGATTTCTTACCAAAAATACAATGATTTAAAAGGTCTTGTAAAAAAGAAAATTATTCCACATAACTACGCAAAATAATTACTGGACCTGCACCACAACAATAAAGTAGCAGATTGCCTACCACAAACCGATGAAGAAGACTGAATATTTTAGAAAAAAGGGTTTAGCCTGTTGATATATACATATGTAGTTATAAATGATTAAATAAATGTACTTAGTACTAGATTATTAAATAAATGTACTCAAATCTTTGCGTTTTGTTCAATAAATATCTTTCCCACTTTATTCACTTTAACTTACAGCTATTAAGTTTTACTTGAAAAAACAAATGTGTCACTTAAAGCGTTTTTAAATTCTAAAATTTTGTTTCCATAAAAAAAATAATTGTAGTTACATCATTTTATAGGGCTGTGGAAAAAAAATCGTTTGCTGTAAGCCGCAGAATCACCGGGAATAATGGACTTGAGAGGAAATGTTTACAGCCAATGTATAAAGCAAGAAAAAAATAAAAATACTTTTTTAAAATCATGTTCCTAAGTTGTATAGTTTTTGTGATATGAATTTTTGTCTACTTTCATATAGGTTTTTTGGCTCTGGTGAACATTTTATGTTTTGTCAGTTACAGCGTTCCTTAATTCTTGCGACGATATATTGCTGACATTGCATATTTTGAAAAACAAAACTTGTTTTATTTGTTTTAAATAAGACGAAACAACGATGATGTCGATTTATTGATTTCTTATGGAATAAATATTTTGCAAAGGATCTCGCGTTTTGCCGCATATTAAGAGAAGTATCCCGATTTATTCCCTCTTCCTCAACCTATAGCAACTAGGTGGAGAACGTGGTTGAAAGCAGTTATGTATTATGCTAAAAATGTAGTTTGTGTCTTCAAATTATGGATGTATCTCTGAGACTATTTTGAAATTAGAAAAATCTAATCCATTGAGAAAGCCAAATTAAATCAATTGATAATGCCATAAATAAAATGTATGCAGTGGAGGGTAACTTAAGAAGTAAACAAATTCGTATCAAGCTTGATAAAGTGTTTAGAAAAATAAAGGATTAAAAACAATAAAACAAAACAGCGCGTAGTGGAAAATCATACTACAATGGTTTCATCAGCATTTTATCGTCTACCGATCACTTCCGTCGCGTTGAACGGCCATTTTCCATGTTTAAAAGCTTTTTGCTGCCACGCTGCCATAACTTTTGAAATATTACCATTTGCAAATATTAACAAAATTTTATGTATTTACGAGCGGGAATCAATAAGTCCGTGACTTTTTTATTTTTCAACATAATTTCCTTTTAGTTCAATACACTTAGTCCAACTTTTCTCCAATTTGTGTATCCCTTCCGAAAAATAGGATTTTTCGAGGTCCATAAAATATGCATTTGTTTGACCAATAATTTAATCGTTGGAGCTAAATCTCTTTCCACCGAGCCATTTCTTTAGGTACGGAAATAGAAAATAGTCACTGGGGGCTAAATCCGGAGAATATGGCGGATGAGGTACCAATTCGTAGCCCAAGTCATGTATTTTTGCCATTGAGACTGCACACGTGTGCACCCGTGCATTATCTTGATCTTAAATCGGTCCAATAAGTTGGCATAATATTCGCCGTTAATTTTTTTTTCCTTTTGAAGGTAATCGATGTGGTTTATCCCGCGTGCATCCCAAAAAACTATTGCCATCACCTTATTGGCCGACAAACTTACCTTGGCCTTCTTCGGGGCCGGTTTACCCGGAGAAACCCATTGTTTAGACTGCTGCTTGGTCTCCGGAGTGTTGTAATGGATCCATGTTTCATCTACAGTTACAAAACGCCGCAAAAACTCATTCGAATTGCGGTTAAACAACTCAAAACAATCCTTTGAAGTTGTCACACGATTGGGTTTATAGTCAATTGAGGGCAAACGCAGCACCCATCTTGTAGACAGCTTTCTTAAACCCAGCTGATCATTTAAAATCGAAACCATACTGACATACGAAATGCCTATCGCATCAACAATCTCACGCACTTTTACTCTTCGATCGGCCAACACCATATCGTGAAATTTTCGACATTTTCGGGTGTATTGACTTCAATTGGCCGTCCAGAACGTTCAGCGTCATTTGTACTTGTGCGACCACAACGAAATTTAATTCGATGGTGCAGAGTCCCCATAGTATTTATCGAGGTTTTCCTTGATTTGATTGCCAGTTTTTTTCGTAAAAAATAATGTTTAATGAGCCTCGAAATTCACTTTTTTCCATTTTTAAAAAAATCCACGAGGTTGTATTTTTTGATCAGCTGTTAAACGCAAAGTAAATGACGGAACTTGCTCAAAACTTGACAGTAGTCTATTAACAGGTGGTGCTTGATGGGAGCAGTGTTCATATAACTACGAGGGAAGTTCAAAAAGTCACGGACTTATTGATCCGCCCTCGTATATAAACTAAATTTTTACTTATTGTCTTAATTCATTTTATATGTATGTTAGAATATCTATTTAACAAGTTTCTTCATTTTCATGATTATTTTGCTTTTGAGTTTTCTTTATATTTTTGTGCTTTACTTTACGTTAAAATCTCTACTTTTGTGTTTATTGTTTATTTTCGTTTATGAGTCTAAATGCTTACGTTTTTATATTATACCTGTTTTTCTTCTTGTTATGTTAATGTTTTTTTTTATCATTAATAAATGTGTTAAAAAAAATTTCAAGTGCATGTTTTTCTGTTTCTAGTGCATGTTTTATGCGTATAAAACGAGATTTTAGCTGCATAAAAGTCCTGCCCTTGATTATAAATAATGAATACTGAAACTAAAATTTAAACTTAAATTAACGACATTACAAAAACTCATATGCAAAAGTAGGCTCTCATATATGATTTCTTTTTAGAAATGTATTTCCCACAAATCTCTATTGAAGCTAATTTTTAGGTCTTTCTTTTGGCGACCACTGAGATATCGTTGACCTTAATAAAACAACTTAAAAAAAATAAACTTTGAAATCGTCTTTCGATTATTTTTTTATATAAAGACAGAAACTGCCCAAATTTGTGACTTTCTCACAGAAAACCTTAAATATATATTGACATTATTTAAAATATTATATTATATTATTTTTTTTTTTTGGAACTATTCTCTTGTAAATAGTTCAAATATATTATAACCCCCTTTACATATAAATGTTTGTAGTACTTAAACAGTTGAAAATAGGAAATTTTGTATAAATTTTAATTTTGCATTTTAAAGAAATCAGTGCATATCGATAACCAGTTCCTCTCTAGAAAATTTCAATAACATGTTCAACTTTATTTTAAATGTATCTTTTGCTTTTAAATACACAACATTTTTTTGATAATATTATTATTAAAGAACCCTATCTTAAGGTATGTGATAATCATATGTTTGATGAAAACAACTGTCGGGTCATTCATGGTGAGGTTTGATTTATATTGTAAAATAAAACACTTTAATTTGAAAATGAACTTAAACTTTTTATTATCGGTTAAAATATCAATTTCTGGCATTTACTTTTTGAAAATGATATCATGTAAATGTTGGCAGTGACTACCTGCCTGTTTGTAGACCACGAGTGCAAAATTGAAACGAGTCACTTTTGAGTTCGCGTTCTACAAACAGGCAGTACGTATGTAGTGGTCCATTCGGAAAGACCAATTTTAGGTGACTCGTTCGAGCATAGTGACTGATATATCGCGAATAACACGATTAATGTTGGCTTAGATAGCGTCAATCGTAGCTGGCTTATTCCTGAAGAACTCAGGTGTAATATCGCACGATATAGGTGGTCGATTTACCGTTGTATAACGTGAAATTAAGAGCTCACCAAAATGATCTCTCAACAAGGTCATTGCTTCACGAGCGTTATGGCTCGTAGCGCCGTCGTGTTGAAGCCAGAGCACAATGATACCATGCGCTTGAATTTATGGGAGCAAATAGTCCGTTAACATGGTGCAATAACAGTTACCATTGACGGTAACATTCGTGAATCGATTCGTCAGGGTCTTCGATACAGCTGCTGAATTCACTACACTACGTACTGTATTTGCTCTAAATGGTCGAGTATCATTCAGTAATGCAAACTGGGACTCAAATTTACGAATAGTGTTGGCGTATCGTAAGTTATGCGTACCGTAAGTTCCTCGAATCGCACGAAAAACATTTCTCACAGAACGCTGATTTTCGTAATTCAGCTTTCAATGATGATTTGCCAATCGATACTGAACAAAAATGACCAAGCAGTTCGAAATGAGTCACGCGTGATCTTTAAAAAAGCATATTGAAAATCAAACCATACGATGAATCACTCTTTATAATTCAAAAGCGAACTGTTTAACGTATGGACCCTAAAGCCATCCTGTTATCAGTAAATGGTCATGGCCAATCATAATCTGATAAAATTGGACAAATAATAGACTGATTAAATCATAAGATCGTTGCGATATTAACATAACTGTGTGTTTGCTTAAATATGGTTCAGATAGATATGCTTATATCTGTAATATCCCAGTAAAAACTTCACATACAAAATAACTACAATTCTACTGAAAGAACCAATGAATTTTACAAGGGATGTTCCAAAATGAACGCATTCAAAAGTAAGTCATTATTTTTATACCTCGATACACAAAGAAAATAAGTACTTAAAGAAGTAGTTATAGAAGAAAGCTACTAAATATTGAGTGTAAGAAGCTATTCATGTTGAAAAAGTTTTTACTGGGAACTGACCCATATTTATCACATGGTAACAAATATAATACAAGGTGGAGCAAAAGTTGTCACTCGATGTTCTTTGACTGCAATTTCATGAATTAAGTCAGAAACTTTAGTTTTGCTTTTGGATTGTCTTTAACTGATGTCTATATTTTTTTTTGCTTTCATTAAGTAGAAAAAGTAATATCGGCTAATTTGCCTCAGTCAGAATATATGTCAATGCGGCTCTGATTTATGGCATTTTTTAGCACTCCTGCAAGCATTTCCAACGATATATAACCGCATTCCTGACCGCTTTAATATTTGAGGACTTTAAAAGTCTGAGGCTTGCTGCCATATAGCTACTCGTGATTTTAAGAAACCCCACAAAAAAAATCTAGAAGGGTTAAATCAGGCGATATAGCCCGCTAATGCAAATCCCTATAACGAGAGATTTGGCGATCGAGAAATGTTGTCCTTAGAATTTCAGCAGTAGCTCGTACAGTATGAGCCATTGGTTCGTACCAGGGACCGAAAATAGCAGTTACTTTGAAATTTTAAAACAAAAAAAGGAAATGGAAGTAAATGCTGTCAAACTGATTCAAATATACCATATTGATCCTTATGAAGATTTCTATTTTAATATTATGATTTTTAAAGTTTTGATTTTTATTTTTTCGATCAGAAATTACAGTTATTTTTTGATTAAAATTTTTTGGACAAAAGCATCAGTTATTTTTTGGTTTTTATTTGTTTGAAACAAAAAACAGTTATTTTTTGATTTAAATTTTTTCGAGCAAAAATAACAATTATTTTTTGATTTTTATTTTTTCGAGCAAACATAAAAGTTATTCTCTAACGAAATGTACGTGTTATCATTATTAAGTTGACTTTAAATATTAACTTAAATGTGCGATCATTATTGGGATTTCTAATGCGTTTAATATAAATATTTAAAGTCAACTAAGTAATTTAAACACGTACATTTCTTTAACGAATAACTTTTATGTTTGCTCGAAAAAATAAAAATCAAAAAAAAATTGTTATTATTGTTCAAAAAAAAATTATAATAAAATAACTTTTATTTTTGTTCAAAAAAATAAAAATAAAAAAATAGCTGTTATCATCTGACTTTTACGAAAAAAGGAATAACTGTTACGGTCCCTGCTTCAAGCTGTTGAAAAAACATATTCTCAAGTCCCAATTCAGGTAGGAGAAAGCCGTTTAGCATGGCTTTGTACCGCTCGCCGTTCCAATAGTCGTTTGCCTCGAGACATTTTCGAAAAAATAATGCCAAATAATGCCTCCAACGCAAAAACCACAACATACAGTAACTATGAGCAACCGAAATCGCTCTTCATGCGTGATTTGTTGGTGCTCGAGAAGCGATGATTCTGCTAATTCATGTCTCCATAGAGATTGAAATGGATCTCGTCACTCTCGAAATGATTTTCGATGAAAAGTTGTTTTCTTCGTCGTCGAGATTCAGAATGGCCATTTTTCCTATTGACGTGTATTTTATATCTGTTTACTTCACAAGTGTCAAAGCAGAGCTGACGCTTAGCTTCATTTGGTATATTATAGCATTTTCCAATAATGTGATGACTCTTAAGCCAACTTAAAGAAATCTTTTTTTTCTTTAGAGTTTTTTCAATTATTGAAAAATTTTGCAGGTAAAAGTTAATGACTGTTTTGTAATTTCCCAACAAACACGAAGTCACATCTTTGATATGAAATGACATTATCATTTGACATCAAACACAATTTTCAAACCTTTTTCAACTGATTGAATTAAACATTTGAATTCAATTTGATAATGATTTGATGTAAAAATTTGAAATACAATGTTTTATCAATTTGATATCAAATGGTTATCAAATCTTATTCTCAAGCCAAAGAAAAAAAAAACTTGACAGCATTGAAGCGAAAAATAAATGTATACATTAAACAATGGCGGTTAAAGTTAAATGTGTTACACAATTAAAGAATACTCGTAGTTACATATTACGTGAAGTGAATTCGTCTTTATAAAATCTTAATTTGTTGCTAAAAAAATATAATATATATATTTGTTCGTAAAAAATTAATTACAAGGTGTAAGAATGTAAACAAAAATAATAAGGGAAAGTGAAGAAATTATAAATTTATTGTACGCTCGCGGTGCTACGACATGACAATCCTCAAAACAAAAAGGAGCCAACTATTTCGTCTTTGCAAGAATTAGAGGAAGGCAAGAACACTATTTCATCTTCAAGCTATAGTGCCGAATGTAAAGCTCACAGTTTATTTAAATAAATAATGTAGTTAAATAAAAAAAATATTTTTCAATTAAGTTCCACATTGTATTAAAATCCACCTTTGAGAATAACGTTTGAAAGCAATGGATTTTGTTGAGAATTCTATGGCTTTCAAATCATTATCAAACGTTTATCGTTTGAGAAAAGGTTTGATTTAAAATAATTTTCAATTTGATATCAAACCTCCGTGTTAGTTGGGTTATCTCCTGCTGCCTTAAACTCATCAGGCATAGGACTGATTTTATTATTTTGCTTCATTCAGAAAACTTCATTTTCATAACTCATTTTGCATGATTGTTAAGTTCAATTATTCATCTTCACTGCAATGCACTGCTCATCTAACCATGAAAGGGAAATTTTTTTTGATTATTGCGGCAAAACTAAATTATAGTTTTTTTTTTGTGAAGGCGTCTTTTTCAGAATACAACATAAAAAGCCACAAAAGATTGAAGAACAACAAAAAAAAAATATATATAAACAAACTTTATGCGTTAAAGTTGAAAAGAATCATAAACTAAACTATGAATTATGACCACAATGAGTGACTTTAGCTAAAAAAATACTATATATAAAAATAATTGTATAAGTTGAAAAAAAGAAACAACAATAGCAGACAAACAAAAGTAATAAATATTTGTTATAAAGTTTTTGTATTCTAACTTAAGTAGTTGGTCTAGGGTTTCTTGAGGTTTTTGATTTTTTCTTTTTTTGTTAATTTTGCTGCTTATGTAATATGAAACAATAAATTTAAAATAAAAGCAGAATATTAAAACCCCCACAAACAAACACGGTGCAATAAAAAAAAACTGAGCATCAATAATTATTAAAAAAATAAAGACTAAAGGGTTTCACATTGAAAATGTTAGTTTCATACATAGAGAAGAAAAATATTTTATAGATTTTTGATGCCATGATTGTCACAATTATATTTTGATTTACCCTGATATTAACCATTACGGGATCATTCTCCGGAATCAACTCATAATTGACTTTCCTTAATATGGTTAAGAGCAAACATGTAATTTAAAACAGAATGATTAAAGTTACCATAGCATTACTAAATTTTCTATTTATTTTTTCGAATTCTGTGTATTTTTGTACTCACTACTCTTTTTCACATTGTAATTTAGACACATCTTTTTGGTTCATCGTTTTTTTTTTTTTTTTTTTTTTTGTTTTTTTCATTAGACTTGTTTGCCATCACTCAATATTTTTTGGTACTATTGAAAACTTGCGTACTTATTACTTACATATAAAGGTTGTCAATAACTTTAAATTGCAAATAGACAATTATACCGTAATAGGTGATAATGTTGGCTTGGAATTCAGTTCTGTTGTTGCTTTTCGCTGTTTCGTTGCTGTGAACTACAAGAAAAGGCATGTAAAGCAATAAACTGCAAAAATAAAAACAGAAAAACAATAAAGTTAAGAATGTAAAAAAACATAGTTTTTGAAATATTTCAGGCTTAAATGTCATTAGAAATCGCTAGATGTTTGATATTGTTTAAGTAATTTGTTTTGTATCAAAAAAGGTTTGTGTCTTAAGTCTTTTGTTTTTTTTTCATTTATTTTTATATGCTACAAGTTCTGTTAAAGATTTTAACTGAGTATTTAAACAAAAAAACTTAAAAAATCTTAAAAATTAATGCACAGTGGGATAAAATAGAAATATTGTACTATTGTTTCGATTTACATAAAATTTATCATCATTATAGAAACGGATATTCGAGCTTAACAAAAATTTTAGTAGAACAGATGTGGGGTTTTAATGACTTGCATGTAAATTCTATTACATTTAAGCCCGTTAACTTAGCTTGCAAAAATCAGTCTTAATAAAGCCATTTATATCCTTGAGTCACTGAATACCGGTAATTTGTAGTTTTTCAAAATTTCTGAAGCAATTTTTAGCGAAACTTGTGAGCAAAAAAAAAATCGGGATTTTTATTGTCATCTCTTAAAACTCGCGACAAAACTGATCTGTGTAATCTATGAAAATGTATAATGGAAAAGCGGCGTTATTTTCTTAATATAAGTTAAAAAACATATGATGCAATTCTTAAACAAACAACAGTATTGTAAGCAGTTGAGCAACGTTAAAATGTTGAATTTTATTAAAAAGAGATCTTAAAAATATCGAATTCGATACTCGCAGATAAATATCGATGTATCGATATATGGGTATTTTTAATATCGGCGATATATAACGATTATAATTTTTTTAAATATCGATATTTTGATATATCGATATTTATTGCCCATCCTTAGGAAGTGACCTGTTTTACAGGGCATTATCAACACTGTCAGTTTATACTGGGCGTTATTAAGGATGAGTTTTTAGAATAAAACATGCCGCCCTTGAAGAGAGCAAATCTTTTTAAGAAACGAACACCGAATTGATTTTTTTAACCCATTAAGGCCCGAACCATGATCCCATTGAGCCATAACGATTAAACTTTTAACATTTGTTTGTTTATACCTAAATATGAATAGGTAAATCGGATCAGTGGGAGCCCAGATAAGCCCCTTTGCGAAAACGCAACGATATAAAAATTAAGCGCATTTGTATAAATTTTAAATTAATATATACTTTATTTACGTCTTCAGAAAAAAGTTAAAAATATACACATACATATACATTTTATATTTCATTCAATTATGATATGCTCCAAAGCACTTCGGGTGAATTGCTACGTCTAATTTCTATATTGCCGACATCGCAAACGTTTTTCTTGGCGAACAGTTTTATGATCGACTCGATCAGTTCGAATCACTTAATTAGTACCACTACTTGTGGAAGCTATTATTCTCTCACACTTTTCAGTCCGCAAAATAGATTCAATTATAATCATTCTGAATTTTAGTTGAGGCATTGGAGCTTGTTTTTTTACGTTTTCTCAATAGGCAATGTAATTTCCAGGAATTTACTAAAGCTGCAACTAGAGCATTAATAAAAAGTCGCCAGTACCATTTATTTCCCCGGATTTGCATACGGTAATTATTCATAGCGTTGTCGAATAAATCAGCCCCACCCATAGTTTTATTGCATTCATATATGGTATTAGGCATGGAAATCGTAATCATTTATATTTTTCCGTTCGTACCCGCTTAACTTGTTTCAGTGGCTCTAAAGAAACTAAATTTAATAAAGTAGGGACTAGAGAGCTGGCATTACAACACTTATGTTATTCTTCGATTCATAGCAGTAAACATAACTTCCACGGTTTTTGTTTCTTTAATATCTTGGTAGAGGATCATTTCGCATTACTTGTGCGGTTTTCTCTTACTTTACCTATTTACGTAAATATCACACTGTGCATAAGAAAAATAAGAAAATTGACATAGAGAACTTACCTACTGCAAAATATCCTGCATTTTGCAAATTGGACATTAGTATGTAAGATGTGGAAAAATTATCGAACAATTTTCGATTACAATTAACATACATACATGTTCTTATTGTGCCGTTTTATATAGCAAGTGATTGTATAAATATGTTTCCATTTGATCATTTTATGTAATTTGTATATCGTTTAGGCCCAGTGTTGCGTTTTCGCATCTCGGATATATCCAATCATAAAAATAATGGGAAATGTCTAAGAGGATTAGGGTTTTCAGTAGAAATAATAATGTTCATATGTTAGCTACCTCCATTTAAAGTTTGAGATAAGATAATATATATTACTTTAGTTTTTTTTAACAATTTCCAAAAGTACCCAAAAACAGGACAAATTAATTATTTAAATAAAAAATTTTTATAAAAAAAAAACTTATGCATGATAGAAATCCAAAAACAGGTCATTAAAACATTAAGTTAAATTTTATTTCACTGTTCTTTATTACAATATCATCTAATCACAAAATGCCTGAGGGGGGTTTAAGTGAACGTTGCGATAACGCAACGCAGGGCCTTAATGGGCGAATAAAATGTCACCTTTTTGTAGAGACGCCATAAGCTTAACTACAATTAACTAAAGTACATTGCCTTTTGCCATTATTAAGGGTGAATTTTTTAGCCACCCTTTAGAAGAGCAAAACCATTTTTAAGAAACAAATACCATATCGTCGGTCACAGGTTGACAACTCTTAACTCGCAAAAAAATCGAATCGGGGTTTTTGAAGCCAAAAGACTGTGTTTGTTCTTCTGCATGTTAGCATGTTGTTTTCTTTACACCATCTTACAATAAATATCTCCTACTAATTTTGGTTTTTTTTTATTTACTTCCAACACGGTTTAGTAACGGAGTAATAACGTTTTTTTTTTGTATCCTGAAAAGTACAAAAAAACATGTTAAGAGTTGTCAACCTGTGACCGACGATATTATATTTTTGTAAATAAAATGTCACCTTTTTTTATAATACTCAATTGCAAATTATTTTTAGTGCAAATTTGAGCGTATTAAAATATTTTGTAATTGTTTTATTCCAAATATATTGAATTTACTTCCACTTATTTATACTTCCATAAATCTAATAAAAATTAATAAAACATTTATAATTACCAACACAAAAATTACATGAATGTGTTTTTGAATGCAAGAAAAAAAACAATTTTAAAAATGTTCTTAAACCAAATTTCATAAATAATCATTAGCGTAATGAAATCTTATTATTAATGGCACATGGATAAAAAAAATTTTACCAAACACACCTTTATTTATAGAAGAATTTTGATTAAATTAAAACGCATTTTGTTAAACACTCAGTACGATTTAGCTGACAATTTTTTCTGTAGTTTTTGCTAAAAAAATTTTTATTTTTAACTTACAAAATTATTAAATAAAAAAATATGGAAAATTGTATCCAATGGCGTCAGTTGTATAACAACTATTTTTTTAATGGCCAAGGTGGGCATTTGATTTTAAATTTTCCTAAAGTGTCAACTCTTATTGGCAATAATCATAAAAAACGAATTTGTTATATGTTGCCGTTCATTGTCATGATTATTAGTTTTGATTAGCTGTTATAGCCGCAGCAAATTTCAAATCACCTCAAATGCGTACTCTGGTGGCTCAAATAAGGCAGCTTAAAAACTATAAAATCAAATAGAAATATGTAGTAAGAAAATGTGGCAGTGTGTTTGTACAAAAAAAAAAAAAAAATGATTTACGTTATGTGGAATAGAATTCCACATAAAAAGGTTGAACCGAGACAAAAAAGCGACAAATTTATGAATGCTGTAAATAAAAAAAAAAAAATTGTAGTTGGCTGACTGGGCTGTTTGACTGAGTGACTTACAACTGAGACTTTGACACATAAATACTAAAAGAACAAAATCGTCAAGTTTGTGTTCTAAGTCTTTTGTTTGTTAGCATTATGCTGCGTTTAATATTTTAAAGAATTTATGTTGAGGTTGTGTTAAAAGGTTGAAGGATTTCAATTATTTAGCCATATAAATAACAGCTTGGAGTAGGCATAGAAAATGAAATAGGAATGAAAATAATGGAAGGTCGAATAATTTATGATAATTTTGTAGAAAATTAAATTTAAAATTTTGTTTCCTTAGCACAGCTATAAAAATTAAAATTTTTAAAAGAGATCTACTTTTGCAATTAATTTTTTTTTTTTGAAATGTGCTTCTGACGCTAATCAGAAATTTATGAAATATTTTAAATCGTTTAATTTTGTAGTTTTTATTTGACATCCTGTTTTTTGAGTTTTCTCTTAATTGCACTAAACTTATGAGAAAAATAGTTTTTCATACTATTTGCATGAAAAATATGGTTTTGCATATTTTAAAAAACTAAAAAAAAAATGTATACATATAAATAATTTTTGATATATTTTGCATAAATTTGCATATTTCGAAGGTCGGCAGCCGTTTTGAACAAAGGAATTGTTATTAAGTCAATCTGTTCGGGTTAAGCTTTTCTTAAACAAACGTGCCCTGAAAAATGTAGGAAACTGAAAAAAACTGCAATGCTCGAATAGTGGGAAATAATTCAGGAGTTCTGTATTATATGCTTTACATGAAAGCGTATCCGTCATGGAACACTTAAATAAAAAAGTTCGAAATATTAAGATATATTTAATTAAATGGGAAACCGATAAATATATTGACCTGTGATGCCAACTTTTTCGCTACTAAAAATGGCAAAATATTTGAATTAAGAAAAACGGAAGTTGTCGATAAAATTGATTTTTATTAATGTAAACATCAGTTGCGTTAACCAATTAAGAAAACTCAACGTAACAACACAACCAGTGATGCATTTATAAAATTTATTGGTAGAAAATTTTTAAAAACTTTATGAAAATTTGGCTTAATAAAAATGGCTAAAAATGTGGCTAATGGCTCAATTGATTTCTTCATGGCTAAACGAGATGAAACATGGCTAAATCTAGCCACTAAATGGCTAAATTGGCAAAACTGATATTGACACACTATCTCCATGTGAGTCAAAGTTGTTTAATTATGCGCGTGTATCACCAACTTGATGTTGAATGTACATTTTCAATACATTCTATGGTTTTATGTGAAAATCGAAGATTATTTCAATTGGAAAACTTGTATTAGTCATATGATTAAATAAAACTTATTAACAATTATTAGTTTGCATTTTTTGAGTGCATATTTTTGTGCATATTTATGAATTTTTTTTGTTGGAAATATTTGCATGCATATTTTTAAAATTGTTGTGAATATTTAAACTTGCCATTCTTTAAACTGAAAGGTTGTTCTGCATCAATCAAAACGAATGGTTTTGGTCAGTATTAAGGTGTGGGCTTGTTGCATACTCGGAAATCGCTTCAAACGAATCGATTTTTATCAATACAGATTCCTAGTAGCCCAATTTAAGCAGCTCAAAATTGATATAACACTTATGGCGTCACCAAAAACAGGGCATTTACTACCTTGACGTCACGGATATTCGCCTTTGGCATTGATTTAGTTGGATAACACGATTTTACAAAAGATTTAATGCACTTTAAATGATCGCATTGGATTCCATGCAAGAATGATTTCCTTAAGTGGCATTAAAGCAGCATTTTGGCGGTATAGAATAGTTGTTTTTTTAAATTTATGTCACAATTTGGATTTATTTTCCAAAAACTTTTCGAAGTAATTAAAAGAATTACAATTTTAAAGCCCACGAATGTTTACTGAAGTCTTTAGTTTACAAGTAAGTTATAATAAAAAAAAAATAATCTTGTAGCTGTAAAAAGGGGCAAAAGGGAAATTTTAAAGTTCCTTACCCATTTCGCCGATACCATTTTTAGAGAAGGGTTTCTTGTGGGACACTCGCTGTATCTCCATCATAGTGCATAGTGTCTATTGATATGCCCTAAGTGAACCATCCCTAAAAGTCAATACTGACGGTTCGAGGAAAGGAAGAAGAGTTTGCGAGAGTTTCTTCTTAGGGGAACAGGATATAAAAATTCCCTTTTGTCTCCATGATTACTCTAGTGTCCTACAAGCAGAAAACTCTGCTGTAGGGCGGGTGGTTGCCATTGTATCTCTTGTAGGTTAGCTGCAGAATTCCGGATGCCTTCAAATCCGATTGCGAAGCATTTGAAGATAAGGCAAATGTGGATACCAGGTCATGCAAGCTGCGACTTTCCACAGACAGAGACTTTTAATTTATGAAGGAATTCTCGTATAAGGACGACGGCTGCAAACGTCATGCATTTATGGGACACCCCCAGGTCGTTTTTAACGACTTTTAGTAGTTGTAATTTCTGGTAGTGTATTTCGTCTAAGAGAATGTTTGCACAAATACAAAAACGTGTTCAAAAGGTTTACATATGATATCAACCAGATTGTTATTGGAAATGTCAAGTCGTAAAGATTCTATGAGCTAAACATATGATGATGCAAATGGACGTTATGCCCATTCTTTGTTTTAATGTCTATATACGTCAGTGTTCGCGAAAAGGTTACAGAATCCTAAAAATATCGTTAAATTTAAATAAAAGTTTTATCTCCCCAATGAAAGCCTGTTACTAGCGTTTCCTTCTTACGGAGTCTTCAACAGGGTTTTAGCTAAATATAAAGGGTGATTCATAGTGAGGTTTGATTTTCAATATGGTTTTTTAGAATTATGCAATTTGATTAAAATACATAAATTAAAAATATGTATAAAAAAATATAATATTTGGTTATAGATTATTTTAAATATAATTTAAAACTAAACTTAAAAAATTTATACAACATGAATAATATTTCAAAGAAAGAAAATTTATAAAAATTGATATTGATATATGTATAAAAATTATATGAATACAGTATGGTAAAAGAAACCAGTACAAAATAATATTGGGTATAGTTAACCCTTTGCCTGTCCCCATACAAAAAAAAATTGTATGCCGTACGTCCAAATTTGTAATTTTGTTTAAAACGGTTTTTATGAACTACTTGTTGTTTCTTTTATTATAATATGTAATTTAAGAAATGTAGAAACTGTTTTTCTTTAAAAAAAAGTGTGAATCATATGTGATGCACAGACATTTTTTTATCATAGTTTTTAACCAGACGTTCTGTGCACCACATATGATTCACACAGTTAAAAAAAATAAAAAAAAGCGGAAGTTTTATTACTTGTCTTACAGCTAAATAATGGACCCAAAATCTTTTTATGGCCAAAAAAGAATGAGAAGCGACGATTCAAATAGTGATGAGGAGGGCCCCTTTCAAGATAGAAGCCTGGAGACCGTTTGTTCAAGATATCAAACTTCACCAAAATTTTGATTTCAAAGTTCCAGGAAGTATATACTCCAGGTGCAGAAATTTCGGTAGACGAAACAATGATTTCACACAAGGGAAGACTCCTATTCAAACAATATAATCCTGGTAAAGCTCATAAATATGGCATCAAAATATTTAAACTGTGCGAGATGAGTGGCTATGTTTGGAATTTCTCGATATATTGTGGTAAGGGATCATCTGAAAAAATTCCAGAACTAGATCATTCTGGAACCAGGGTTTATTGAATGAGGGAAGACTACTAGTTGCTGATAATTGGTACAGTAGTATTCCTCTGACAATGTTTTTGAAACAAAAAAGAACAGATTACTGTGGTACACTGCGATCAAATAGAGTAGGACTACCAAATTTGAAAGCTGTTAAATTGAAGAAAGGACAACTATTTGGAAAAAAAAGTATTTATGGTGTTCGAGTGTTGAAGTATCAGGACAAGAGGGAAATACATATGATTTCAACTTTTCATGGTCCCGATATGAAAGACACTGGGAAAAAAAATACACAAGGAGAGAACTTGTTGAAGCCTTCAGTAATATTAGATTACAATCGTGTAAAAGGTGGTGTGGATCTTTCCGATCAGATGATATCCTATTACAGTCCTGCTCGTAAAAGCGTTAAGTGGTATCGTAAGGTATTTTTCGAATGTGTAAGCATATCGATTTTAAATACCTGGGTCTTATACAACAAGTTTTATGCGAGAAAAAAATTAATTATACAAGAGGTTTCAAAATCCATTGCAATGGCATTGATTGATATCACAATACCCACTGAAGAAACTGCGCGAAGCGTTGTACACGTGCTGACAACTATTCCTCGGAAAGCTGACGGGAAAATCGTTCGCAAACGGTGTTCAGAATGCTATCGGAAAATAGCTGAGACTGAAGATAGAAAATCTGCAATTAAAAAAACGAAACAAGTTTCAACTGAGTGTACTGAATGTCAAAAGGCATTATGTTTAACCTGCTTTAATGATAACCATAAAGACTGAAACAACATTTTTAGTGATAACATTTAAATTTATATATATGTGTAAGAGTTAAAGAATCGAATTTTTGTTAATTTTTAATAAATAAAAGTGAATTCATTATTTTTTCGTTATTAAAGAAAACGGCCTCTTTATTTCCATAAAACATCTAAAGTAGAAGAGTCAGGCATGTGGGGACTTGACACAATATAAAATAATGCCATATCCACACGTTTAGTTTCTTAAATTCATTATTTCTCTCACGTCCAATAAAATACAAGCCTTGAAAAAAAATACCATTTGTGAATCACATGTGATGCACAAGCGTATGAAAGCAACTTGCTGTGCATCATATGTGATGCACAGGACAGGGAAAGGGTTAAATATTCGTAACTCGCGAGACTCATATTAAACTGCTATGTCATTTTTGTTCAGTATCGTTTGGCAAGTCATCATAAAAAGACTTACACCACAACAGCGTCTTCAAATTGTTTAGCTGAATTCTTATTTTGTTCATTGATGAAGCACATTTCTGGCTCAATGGATACGTTAATAAGCAAACTTGCGTAGTTTGGCTGATGAGCAACCTCGAAGAGTACCAAGAGCCACCACTATATCCATTAAAAACAGCGGGATGGTGCGGCTTTTGGGCTATGGAGTTATTGGTCAATATTTCTTCAAAAATGAGTAAAATCAAAATGTTGCCGTCAATGGTAACCGTTCCATCGCACCATGTTAATGGACTATGTACTTCCCGAACTTCAAGCGTATGGTTTTGGTGAGCTCTGTAGACCGTTTCTGTATATCTCGCATCGTAAAATTTCCCGCTTGAAACAAGTGAATTATAACAAAAACAGTGCAAAATGAAGCAAAAAAAGGTTTTCTCACATAAGTGTTTCTGTATTTTTACTTTGCGAAAATTATCTGTCATTTAAATAATTTACCAGCATTTATTGGAAGGATGTGAGAAAAAGTGTTTTTGTATCAATATTTTGCTAAAAGTTTCTCACAAAAACTGTCAAAATAAGTTACATTTAAAATTTATGCGAGAAAAATAAAATGTCAAAAAATGGAGCACAAATTATGGATGTATGTACACAAGAATGTGTATTATTTTTTTTATTTGAAGAGAAAGAATTTAAATTATGAAAATAATTCAAACACAATTGTTGTATTTTGTTGTTTTAATTTTTTCAAGCCCTTCATTGTTTTCGTTTTATGCAAGGCTGCTAGATACATTTTTGAAAAAATCGTTAATTTCCTAAGAAAAAAAAAATCGGCTAATTTGTTTTAAAAAATCGAAAAATTTTGTTCGATTTTTATTAAAACATAATCAAAAAAAAAAAAAAAACTTGGCCAAGTTCATATGTAAACTACATATTTTATACATATATACATACATACTTAAACTTGAGGTCTATTTAAATAAAATTATTTATTTTATTTTTCTCTTTAATCCGATAACAATTTTAGATTTCAGATTGCTTTTTTCCTGAAAAGATCACTTAAAGGCGTGACAAAATATCATATTGAACTGCCATAAAAAAGGCAAAAATTTCCTATAGTGCATTGATTGAAAAATGGGGTAATAGTTTAATGTTTTGATCACATAAACAAATGTATTAAATAATCTAAGGAAATAAAAATTAAACAGTTTTCCTTCGAAATTTTGATTTTGCCCATACATTTTTTAAGCTGTCTTGTTTTTAAAGATATCGTTTTTCTGTGGTACCGAATATATAAACATATTTAACTAATTAAAATTATTTTCTTTCGAAGACTGAATAATATCGTCACCAGAAAAAATCGGCACTTTGCCAACTTTGGAACAAAAAATCGTCAAAACGACGATAAATCGTCAAATCTGGCAGCCCTATTTTTATTATATATTTTTTTTTCGTTGACGTTTCGCTTGCATTTGACCCTTAACTACTGGAAGTATTTCAGTTAAAACAGAAGCTGTGTTGTCTGTTCTCGCATTCAAATACAGAAACACTGTTTTTCTCACAAATCGAGAAACGATGGAATTTTTTGTTTCACACTTCATGTGAGAAATTTTGCAATGCGACAAATACAGAAACGAGCTACTGGTTTTGACAAGACGTTGCTACGAGCCATACACCGCTTAAAACAATGGCCTTGTTGAGAAATCATTTTGGCTTCACGTTTATCTACGGTAAATTAGTCACCTAGATCATGCGATATCACACGTGGGACTAGTTTCTCTGGAGTCTGAGGTCTTCAGGTACAATCCAGCTACGATTGACGCTTTGGAAGTCAACATTACTCGTGTTATTCGAGGGATACCAGTCGCTATGCTCGTACGAGCCGTCTAAAATTGGACCTTCCGAATGGGCCACCGCAGACGTGGTCACGTCCAACATTTACATGATATTACGTTCAAACTGTATGCCATACATTTTTCTTTTAACCGTTGATAAAACTCTTAAGTTCACTTTCAAATTTATTTATTTTATTTTACTTTATAATTAAATCTCATGATAAATAATTTGAAATAAACTTACCGTAGAACTGTAAATGTTTTAATAAGTTTGTAATCGCCATGAAACAATTTTACGGAAATGATGTTTAAGAGAGGAGGTGTATTTGTCTGTCAATCAGTGTAATTATTATGCTTGTTCTCAGAACAGATAAGAATCGTACAAAATGTACTTCCTCGTAAACGGTTTCTAGTGTATTAATGTATTTAAAAGAAATATGTGAAACAAATTCAAAATTATCTGCAACTTCTGTATTCATATTCAAAGATATGATTAAAATATTGATAGATTACAGTAAATCATTGTCAAAGAAAACGGTAGCAGTTTTAGATTTCATTACAAAAATACAATAAAATTTAAGCAAATATTTTTATTACTGTTCCAAATTGTAGTTAAGAGGTATTTTTAATTTAAACGTCGTAAAGAAGTAATAAAAACAATTGCAGTAAAGCGAGAGTGTTAATGTTAAGCATGAAGCTGAATTCTGCTGATGCTATTATCACGCCTATAAACAAACAAAAGTAGCATAGAATTGGTTTGTTTATGCTACAAGTTAAAAAATAATTTATTTATGTAGAACGGCGCCAAGAGATGTTATCTCGCTGCAGACAGCTTTTTTTTAAGGTTGTGTACAAAGCTTTAACTACTTAATTCGTTAAATATGTATGTCATATAAAATGCTTTTTAAACTGATGCTTCCAGTATCTTTGCAATATTTAAGGCCGGTATATTAAAGTCTACAAAGGTTATGGCCATACTAATAAGTTCCTTTTTATATCAAATTTTGCAATTTGCGAAAAATGTGGTAAAAGTAAACTACAGCAGTTTTAATTCCAATAAAAAAGAATCCATTAAAAACAATTTTGAAAGTCGCCCATAAATCTAAACTAACTGAGCTACCTAAACAGGGGCGACAAGCGTTTTTTTAAACATGATAATTCTATTTCAAATACATTTTCAATAAGATAGGAAGAATAGGATTTTCCAGCCGGGTGGTGTCGAATTCGCGTTCTTAAGGTTTTTTTCGTATAAACTTTATGCAAATGAAAAGTTTTGACATACAAAAAACGCTTGCCGCTCTTATTTAGGTAGCCCAGTTATTGATACCATTAGCCTTTGTGGAAATATTTTCCGCTGGTGTTCTTCACCTTCCTCTTGAATTTAGGTGGAGCTAACATCTCTAGGGATGAAAAGTGGCCGATTAATAAAAATTAATTCCACTCTAGTAGAGTCGGAACTGCAATTATGGAATACAGTAGCTCCTAACAATATAAGCCCTAGGCAGGTTATTAGAGAGGATCCCTAGGGGAAAACTTACAACGGATTAAGTTCAAATCAATCTCAAGAATGCTGGGAGAGGTGTTTATTGTTTTTAACAAATTTTCCCAAGGCTCAGCAAGGAGCTAGTTATATCTAAGCGATTTTTCAATCTAACAGAATTTATTTAGATATTTCCGGTTTCTAAGTAAGGGTTAGTAAAAGACAATGTTATTCATGTGCCAGAAAGGATCATGTATGTTAATTTTATGCACACTGTTTTTTGGACCATATTAAAAGAAAAAAAATTTAAGTTAGTTCTTTACTACCAAGCAGACTTGGGAATCGCCACTTAGTTTTTTTTACCAATTACGTTACGAACAATGGGTAACTGAGAACTTTCAATTACAAATTATTAGTAAGTGTTACTGAATTTTGCCAATTACAGATTATTATAATTGACTCGGAATTGGTAATTGCAGCTGTTAATAACTACTTTATGTAATTGACAACGCCCAAGTCTGCTACCAAGCCTCTTACCAAATATAGAGACTTTAAAGATACTGAATCCCACAGTCCTATTCGGGTCCATAAGATAAATTAAGGTTTATTTTTGATCATTACAGATGATCAGTAATAAAATATTTTAAAATTTGGGCCCACTAAACAGAAAAAAGTGTTTTATCAATTAAAATAAAGGTTTATAAAGTATTTAAATTTAATTAATGTGATAATTGAATCAACTATTTTTTTAGTTGAAAGAAAATTAAAAATTTAATTTTGATTTAATTAACATTTTAGTTGTTTTGAAAAAAATTTTCAATTAAAATTTTAATTAAATAACAAAAAATCTTAATTGACTTTTTTCGTGAAAAAATAAAATAATTTAAACATGTAGAATTGTTGTTGGGAATCGTCAATATTTATTTAAATAAATTAACACATTATTTGAAATGGCAAAGTTTTTTGAACATTTTTTTAATTAAAATTAAAAATATAATTTATTGAAAAAAAAAATATTAAAAATTTTAAAATTTTTAGTAATCTATTATCAAAGTTGTTTTTGGGAATACTATTATGTATTAAAAGATTTTGTTTGTTGTGCTTAATTCCCTTTTTAAATAATTGAGAAAAAATACTGAAATTTATTGTTGGAGGATAATCTGTTCCTATGCGCATTTGACTGGTTGCTTAGGCCAGATCATCAGGAAACGTTCTCCTAAATAATTTTAGAAAAGCCAAAGCTATCAGCAAACAAAACTACAGAGGGAATGAGAATTACCTACAAACACTCTAAAAGTCTTCTTTGCAACGATATCAAAGCTTAAACAAAATACCAAACAATAAATCAGTGATGAGTGTTTATCTTTTTTACATTTCCCGCTACAATTATTTGGAATTCTCCCAACATTAATTGTAGTTGTAAGTGGGTAAAGAAAAAACATATTAAAAACAAAAACAAAGTGCTTTTATTGTTTTCGCAAGAAATCAAAATAAAAACAATTTGCCAGTTCAGTTTTTTATGCACGTGCACTTGCTAAAATTTTTTATCAAAGTTGTTTTTGGGAATCATCACTGATTTATTGTTTGGTTTTTTTTTAATCTTTGATATCGTTGCAAATAAGACTTTTTGAGTGTTTGTAGGTAATTCTCATTCCCTCTGTAGTTTTGTTTGCTGATAGCTTTGACTTTTCTAAAATTATTTAGGAGAACGTTTCCTGATGATCTGGCCTAAGCAACCAGTGAAATGCACATAGGAACAGCTTATCCTCCAACAATAAATTTAAGTATTTTTTATCAATTATTTAAAAAGGGAATTAAGCACAACAAGCTAAATCTTTTAATTTTTAGTAATCAATATAATCATTTTGGTAATACGTGCAAAATCAACAAATTGTTTGGTTGATATTATGAATTTGGTATAAATTGGGTGATTAGAGAAATTTAATAATTTTTTCTGTGTAAGTACCACAGTTTTAAATATCGGTCAAAGAATATTCATTTAAAAAAGTGCTGACTCTGAACTTGATATGTATGCGCGAAAAATCTAAGAATTGTTAAATTTGATATGGCAGCAGTTTCGGATTATACCATGAAGGAGGAATTCAATAGCTGCGTTTCACGGACTACTGCAAGTATCAATGAAGGGGTTAAAGTGATCGTCATGGACGACTTTAACGCTCAGCTGGGCTCGTACAATGTGGACATGGGTTGGGGGACTACACTGAACCAAAAAACGCTATTTAAAACAAAATTTTGCGTTTTTATTTTAAAATTGCATCAATTTTTTTGAAAATATATTAAAAACAAAAATGTTCAATTTTATTTTAATTATTTTCAAAATTAGGCAATAAAAATCATATTTAAAACAAAAATGTACGTTTTTGTATCAAAAAATATTATTTTTTTACTAAAACTTTTAAGAACAAAAAGGTTTTCTTTTATATTAAAAGGTAACACTTTTGTTTTTACTATAAGAAGCAGAAAAAACATTTTAAAATTTAAAATTTTTCGTTTTTGTTTTAAACAGTTTAACAATTTGAAAAACGTATTAAAATTAAAACAGGTTTGTTATTGAAAATAAAATAAACCATTTTAATTTTAAAAGTTGACACCATTTTTTATTAAGCGTCATTAATAAAATATAGCTCAATGCAGTGTGTTAAAAATTTAAAAAAGTAAAAAAAATATTAATAGCTCGGTGCAGTGTGTTTAAAAAACTGTAAAAAGTGAAAAAGTATAAAAAGTTAAACAAATATTATAGCTCAGTGCAGTGTATTTTAAAAAATATAAAAAGTTACAAAAATAATAATAGCTCGGTGCAGTGTGTTTTAAAAAAAAATAAAAAAATAATATTGTAAAAAATGGAAGACAATTCTGAAGATGATGACACTTTATCAGCTCCGTCAAAAGTGCAAGATTGGTTGTGTCATTCGCAAACACAATCATCATCGAACAACTCGGGTGCAGCTGTAGTAAAAGTAAGTTTTTATCTTTGAATAATTAACAAATGAAATAATTTCTGGCTTTAATTATAGGATTTAAAAACTTTATTGATGGAGACGTCAAAGGGCAAAGCCATTTTAAATTTTTACGAAAAGGCAAATGCTCTTACCAACGTGAACAGAACGGAACTTATTAATATAATCGTTGAGGACTCTCTTTTTTGCAATAGGTCACTATCACCAAAGGATTTTACAAATATTGTTGATGAGATATGTAAAGTTTTTCCCAACGAAAGAAAATATCATGTAAGTATTTTCCAATCAAACTAATAAATAAACAAGTAAAAGTGCTATATTCGGCTATCTGACAGATTTATTGTTAATGTTTCTATTTTTACATTTTTTTAGGAATACTACTTTATAACACGGTGTGGTAAAAGAAATCCTTCTGGAAAGCTATATTCAAAATATGTAAATATGAGATTTAATGTTTATATATAAAAGATATAAAAGTATTTTCTAGTCCTCCAATAAACTTATATGCAAATAATAATGGTAAAATATATGTAAGACCAAAATTACTATAGTTAGTTTTTGAAAAGTATTCCATTAGATATGTACATCCAATGATTTTTTGTAATTATTTTAGCACATACAAAATAAAATATTAAATATATCTAATAAATTTTTGTAAATATTTTAGAACATAATAATTATTTTTAGATGTTTAAGCTAAAGGACTTTTTATTTATAAAATATTATATTTATTTATTTCTATCGATTATTCGCTAACCTTTAGTTTGCATCGGCAGTAACTTAAATTTACAAAATTTTAATATGAATAACACAAAAAAACCAAAACAAAATTTTGAAAAAAATTTTTCTTAATTTAAATTCCAAAACCTATTTGTCATAACACAATTACAAAAAGCCATAATAACAAAAATAATATATAATTAAAGTATTGGTTTTTTGTGTTATCCATATTAAAATTTTGTAAATTTAATTAACTGACGATGCTATCCAAAGGTCAATAAATAAATATAATATTTTATAAACAAAAATACCTCAATTACAAATTATAATTATAAATCAAATAAGATTAAATAACTTTTAAGTTGTACTAAGCTGTATATTTTTATACTCTAATAAACCTTAAAAATTTAATAATGAGTTAAATACTTATTGCCTGGTGTAAAGGTAAGTATGAAGCAACGTATACCTTCAAAATTAGGTACTTTTAATTTAAAATTACACATTTTTAATTTAAAAATATTACATTTTTGATTTAAAAGCGCTATATTCTTGTTTTAAAAACTATAATTTTTAATACAAAAATGGTATATTTTCTTTTAAAATTGATTTTCACTTTATTATTATTTTTGATTTAAAATTTTTTTTTATAAAAATTGCAGTTTTTAAAATAAAAACGAAAACTTTTAAAACAAAAGAAAACCAGCTTGGCTCGATTTCACAGCTGTTTTATTTTAAAATAAGATTGTTTCTTTTTGATTTTAAAAATTTTTTTTTTCTGTGTATGACCGAAAATTCCCAACTTTTCGCTGAGTAATAACTCGGGTAATAACTTTTGTACAGAAGGCACCATTTTTACTCATTTAAGATTAAATTAAGTTGTTTGGACTGTACCAAATCATCATACTGAGAACCAAATCAATCACATCGCCATTAGCCGCAAATGGTGTGAATCTCTACTAGACGTAAAAAACCAACTTGGAGTATATATCGCAAGCGACCATCATTTGCTTGTAGCCAGCATTCGTTTAAAGATCGCTGCTGTCTTAGAAAATAAACCGCGAGTTAACAACAAACGAACTAATGTCAGTAAGTTGCAGAGCCCACCGCTGGTTTATATGAATTGTAATTGCGATAATTAGTTCGCTTTGGAATTTTGAAAGTTTTTCAAATACTTTTTGACATTTTCACCACTTGAAACTATTTCTAATCCCCATATTTAAACCTTATTTCCTTTGTACATTAATTTCAATTTTAACAATTATACAACATGGCCACCCACCTGTTTGTTTAACCAGAAATAACCACATTAAATCTACAGTAATCTAAAAAAGAAAAAAAAATAGATCTGAAAACTACACTTGTAATTATGCGTTTGCTTACCATTTGTAACTCTCAGGTATTACAAAACAAATAAAATTATAAAAAAAATTAAAAACAATTGTTCAAAAATTTTGTGGGAGTGTGAAAGATTGCAAGCTTGTTTTAACATTTACCAAAAAAAAAAATTCAAAAAATACAACAAAATAAAAAATAACTTTAAAAGTCTTGAAATTTTCTTGACATTTTGACAAGCAACTTACTTTACGGTAGGTAACCAAGACACAACTATTTGATTAATATTTAATGATAAGAATACACATTTAATACGATAACATGCAACACAACTGAAACAATAGAGACTTCATTTTGAACACTGAAACCAACACATTGAAACATACAAGCAAACAAAGTTATTAAAAAAAGATATAAAACAAACAATGGTTACAGTTTAAATGAGTTTAATGTCTATAATAAACAAAGGAAATTATCAAAATTATATAGTAGATGACTTTAAGCAAGAAATTATAATGTTTCGTTTTGTTGCAAAATTATTAAGATTAAATTTTTTAAAATAAATTAGATTTTTAAATCATTTTGTGTTGATGCTAAATTGTAAAATATGAAGAAAAATCAAAGGTAAAGACTTAAACAACAGACGTTCAAGGAAGAAAAAAACATTCATATGTGCACAGTTTGTGCAACACAAAAGACTGAAGCAACACACTTGATGTATTTAGTAGATTTATCTTTTAATTCATCATAATTTTCGATAAAGGAAATTTATTGATTATTCATGTTGAAAAGTTTTTATACAACTTATTAACAAGTTAACGCTTAATTTCATTGTTAATTGTATAATGTTACTTCTTGTTAGTTTAGTAAGTGTTGCCATTAGGTTTTCAATTCGCGGAGAGTTAGAAGGAATTTCCGGGACAAATATTTTTTTTATATGGAATTTGTAAAATTTTAATTTTTTTATAATAAACTTTATTATTAATTAAAGCTCTCAATTTGCCATTTCAAAAGTTAAGTAAAAAAACAAGGCGAATTCATGAAAACGGTGGTGGCATTACTACAACAAGGACAACACAAAAAACACAACATTGTATTTTATTTGTCAGAAACACAAGCAACTTTTGACATTTCTCTCTCTAAGTAAAAAAATAAAAGTAGCACAGCTGTGCTTTCAACGCCATCTGAAAAATGAATTCGCCTTGGTAAAAAACAAGCTTTAAATATTGCCGGAATAAATTTGTTAATCGAAATTGAAATGAGTGGTTATATATAAACAAGAGGATTATGGTAAAGTATCGGATACATAAAAATATTTAGCTCAGGTAGTTGAGATTAAATTTTTAATTAAGGGGGCCGCAAACTCCTGATACATGCAAAATTTAAGCGATTTTGTATCTATGGCTATACAACATTTTTAGATCATTTTATTGCTTATAATTTTAAGTTATAGAAAAATTGTAGTTTTAAAATAATTATTTTTTCAGCAGTTTACAACAAAAACATTTTCCAAACATTTGAATTTTATTTTATGCCCCACCTTTTTTCGAAAGCTTATAGTGTGAAGTATTTTTGTGATCGGAAGAGGTTTAGAGGTCGCTACAATCGAATTCATCCCGAAATTCGGGTTCTCTCCACCTTTTTAAATTTTGCTGATTACTCGGCCCATTAGCATGATTTTCTTTGTTACTAAGTCAATTTTTTTAAAGAAAACTTCTCAAACTTTACTTCTCTGTGCAGATATTAAAAGTTTCGGTTATTTTTTTGCTCATTTGGGTCCCCTTAATCACATTTTTTTGTAAATTTAGCATAAATTTAAAAAATAAATCTCTGTAACTTTTAAAATTTATATTGAAGTTAAAAAAACTAATGATTCAGTTTAAAAGGCATACAAACAAATCATTTAATGAAGCAAAGAACAAAGTTCAGCAATTGCACGTGGTAAAAGATGTCACAGAACGCGGCGTGGCCTTAGCTAATACCTACATTAATCTAACAACCTCTGCAACAGACTTTCAGAATTTATTGCAGGGCATAGAGCTTCATCGCAAAAGCTATAAAAAATAATTGAAAGCTGAAAAAAATAGTTTTTTAATTTTTTTTTGTTTTTTGGGTATGAGAAGTTATCTGCCTAGAATTTTTGGGACTCGCATTGCTGAAGTCTGTGCAACAGAACAAAAAACCACCCATATTTAATGTTTTGAAAGAATACCTAATATCTAAATATCTAACATTAAAACAAATCCGAAGCATAACTGGCAAACCCATTACAATATTTTTAATTTCACAAAATGGGTACAAAACTTAAAAAGGGTATAACTTTGGAACAGTAAGAGCAAATCCACCTTTTAAACTGAATCATTAATTTTTTTTTAACTTCAATATAAATTTTAAAAGTTACAAAGCATTATTGTTCAAATTTATGCTAAATTTACAAAAAAAATGTGATTAGGGGGACCCAAATGAGCAAAAAAATAACCGAAACTTTTAATATCTGCACAGAGAAGTAAAGTTTGAGAAGTATTCTTTAAAAAAAATTGACTTAGTAACAAAGAAAATCGTGCTAATGGGCCGAGTAATCAGCAAAATTCAAAAAAGTCGAGAAACCCCGATTTTTGGGTTGAATTCGATTTTAGCAACCTCTAAACCTCTTCCGAAAAATCTGAAAAAAATCACAAAAATACTTTACCCTATAAGCTCTCAAAAAATGCTAGGGTACCTATAGAAATCAAAAAAAAATTTTTTTTGGGACACACTAATATACACTATTGAATTTTTTTCTAAATACAAACTGAAATTTTATTGTACTTTTATATCGTAATATCAAAGGGCAAATAAAATTTACAATCAACATTATATTCCCGGAATATTTTATTTTTTTTTTTTTTTTAACAAGGCAGGTAAGATGTTTCTTAACATAAGAATTATCCATTTTCATACAAAATTGCATTTTATTGTACTTTTATATCGTAATATCAAAGGGCAAATAAAATTTACAATCAACATTATATTCCCGGAATATTTTATTTTTTTTTTTTTTTTAACAAGGCAGGTAAGATGTTTCTTAACATAAGAATTATCCATTTTCATACAAAATTGCATTTTGGGTACAACAATTTTTAGTCAAAAATAATTATAGTTTATAGAAAACTTTACGTAAAATCAATAAAACTATTCGTTCGACATAACAGAATAATACTAAAAAAAAAAGATTAAAACATTTTCTAAAAATAAAATGCGAAGTGCTAAATGAAAATTTTGCAGCTAAATAACAATTTTTAATGCTAAATTTAGCTGCAAAAATGCCAAAATGGTCACACTGGATCTAAGAGAAAATTTTAAATAAAAAAACAACTTTAAATAAAGAGGTAGTTGTTTAAAGCTTTCTGCAGAATCTTCGATCTCCCCTTTTTAAGAACAAAGTGTACCCCTGCTTTTAGGATAAGCCCATTTGTTACAATATTTTCCTTTTTACCATAATTACTTTTAAACTATATAATATTTATATTGCTCTGAGATTTCTGTTCATTTGTTTAGTTTTGCATACAATGTTTTATTAACAATTTCAAATGCCTGGCATAAAGCCGGAGTGAAAAAAAAATAATTTACATTTCTTGGATTAGGGACCATTGGGTTCTGTATACATGTAATTTTATTTGATTAAAATATATTTATACAAAATGGGATTTACCGATTTTAGTTTCATGCTAAGAAAAATACTTTTCTGTTATTTTAGCAACTAAATTTGCGAAAATGGAGCATTTCATGTCAGGTTTAGACTTGCAGTTACTAAAAATGTTACGCTTCCTAGCCCCCGGTTTACAAGAAGGACTTCGTGAAGAATTCAGTAATATTGAAGATTTTGTTTGAATTTCCGTTAGTGGTTTTTTCTCAGCATATGAGTTTTAGCCTAGAAAGTGATAGTTTTCGAAAAAACTCCGGTCTCTTACGATTTCGATCAGTTAACGCAGACGGCAAATCGGTCTCCAAAAAAATGTTAAAAGCAGTCGAAACATTATTCCTCCGTCGATTTCTTTTACATTCACAGAAAAAAGTGTTTTATCAATTAAAAAATGGTTTAAAAAGTTTTTAAGTTTAATTAATGTGATAATTGAATCAATCATATTTTTAGTTAAAAGAAAATTAATAATTTAATTTGGATTTAATTAACATTTTAGTTGTTTTGAAATAAATTTTCAATTAAAATTTTATTTAAATGACAAAAAATCTTAATCGACTTTTTTCGTTTAAAATAAAATAATTTAAACATGTAGAATTGTTGTTGGGAATTGTCAATATTTATTTAAATAAATTAACATATTGTTTGAAATGGCAAAGTTTTTTGATCACTTTTTTAATTAAAATTAAAAATATTTTTTCAAAATTCTAAAATTTTTAGTAATCAATATAATCATTTTGGTAATAGGCGCAAAATCAACAACTGGTTTGCTTGATATTATGAATTTGGAATAAATTTGGTGATTGGAGAAATTTAATAATTTTTTCTGTGTTGTCAGCAGTATCACAAGCGTTTTTTCGAAACAAAAGAGGAAACGAATTTGGCTTGTTATATTTCACCTTTGAATCTTTTCGTTATTTTCAAGACAATTTGCTGTTCTCTAAATGCAATAAATTGCTGGTCAAAAGGAATATTTCCGTAGCAAATATAAAGCATTGGAAGAGGGAGTAGCCAATGCACTCATAATTCGCTAATAGGAGGATATTTTCTCTTCGACTCGAAACTTAAAAATACTTATCTCTTCCGTGTTATTTGTCCTTGCATTTTTAACATATATTTACGTTTAGCATTTTTTTCTCACCCTACCAAAACGGAAACTTTCTCACAAAACTTTTACAGACACACTTTTTATGTGAATTGGAGAGCAATTTCCTTACGTGACAGCTAAAACTCGACAAAGATGTAACAGACACAGTTACTTGAGAAAAACCGTTGTTTGCTTCAATTTATGGCATTTATGTTTCATTTCTCACATTTTAATCGAAAAGTTTCTCGATGCGGGAATGTGCGGAATAGAGCGCATTTTGTTTGAAACATTTATTGCTTTAGAGTGGGAACTCGCCATGTAAAATTCATGTCTTCTGTAAGCGATACTTTAAGGTTTCAACCTCACAAACCTGTTGCTTTTTTATTGGGACGTAACTAGAAAAATTTTATAAAACGTTTTAAATTAAAAAAATTTTGTTTAATGGTGTGATGTTGTTTACGCGAGTATTGTTTTTGTTAATGTTATCGATGTTATTTATTTTTTATTTATTTATTTATTTATTTAATTGTATCCTAGCAAAACAAGAGAATCATCTTATGAATGAAAGTGCTTACTTATAATTATAATCACAGTAAATTTTAGCAGTATTAAAAATTAGAAACTAACATTAAAAAACAGAGATATATAAAACTACATCAAACTGGATCATTAGTGGTACGAAAATTGTTAAACTGAAATATTACATTATGAAAAAAATTTACATAAGTCCTTTTTAAGTTGTTGCTTACGTGTGGGTTGTTTAACATATGTGTTGTTGACAATAGGAGTTTTGCTGCCGATATTGTGTACATGTATGCTAATGTTAAGTTGTATGTTGTTATTAACATTTATGTTGTTGTTAACATGTGTGTTGTAGTTAACGTGTGTGTTGTTCTTACCTAGGGATTGGCAAAATTAAAATTTATATCGATATATATCGTATCGATATTTTGTAACAGTATCGATATATATTAATTAAAAATATAAATATATCGATGTATCGAACGTATTAAGCTGCAATTATTACCAAATTTAAAAACTAAATATACCCATGCCAATACATATTTGCATAGGTACAAACCTATTACATGTAATTATATTCTATCTTTTTAATTTCAAATTTACTGCCTGTCCCTCGATTTCGAACGAAACTTTCATTCGCTCAACTTTTATTTAAAACAAGAACCAAATTTAAAATTTTTAAGGTAAGATATGCGAACGACGTTTTCGTTTGAAATCGAGGGACCGGCAGTTAATTCTACAATATAAAATGTGTCACATACTATACAAGTAAACTGTGCAATAATTTATTTTTAATTTATAAGAACGGGGGGTGCCCCGGTAGGCTAGCTGGTAGTGAGCTAGTCTATCAGCGCCTGGGTTGCGGGTTCGATTCCCGCCAGAGACTCTAGTCTCCTGCAGACAAACGTATAGCTTCGCGGGATTAGCATAGGTAATATTAAAAAAAAAAAAAATTAAAAAAAACAAAATATTTCTTTTATTATTAACATTCCAACTTTCATGAGTCTAATGCTGCTAATACGCCATATTTAAGGCGATTCTTTGCATAATTCTAGGAACCCTTTCCAGAATATTTTTTCCGCGCTTATTTTTTGTTGTCATCTCTTAAAAAACCGAGACAAAACTGAACTGTGTAATCTATGAAAAAGTACAATTGAAAAGCGCCGCTATTTTCTTAATATTAGTTAAAAAACATATGATGCAATTCTTAAAAAACAACAGTATTGTGAGCAGTTGAGCAACGATTAAAATGTTGAATTTTATTATAAAGAGTCTTTAAAATATCGAATTCGATAGTCGTAGATAAATATCGATGTATCGATATATGGGTATTTTAAATATCGGCGATAAATATCGATTATAATTTTTTAAATATCAATATTTTGATATATCGATATTTATTGCCAATTCCTATTCTAACCGGGTGGGTTGTTAGCATGTACGTTGTTAGCATGTGGGTTGTTATAAATGTTGTTGTTCGGAGCGATCGTGTTGTTGATTACGAATGTATTGTTATATGCATGTATTTTGTTATTAACTATTTAGTTGAATTCTGTTTACATTAGTGTTGTTGACGTATGTATTATTGTATACATAAGGGTTATTGTTTTTATTTTGTTAGCGTATGTATTTTTGTGGTCCTGTGTACTGTTGTTGTTCACATTTGTTATTGTTTATTGTTACGGTTATTTTTTACGATTATATTGTTGTTATTAAAGTGTCGGTTGTTGACGGTTTAGTTGTTGTTTTTGTCAGTGTTGTTTATACAATTCTTGTTAACGTGCGTGTTGTATTTACGCTTTGGATGCTGTTGAAGTGTTGGTCGTTGTTTACATGTGTTTAATTGTAACCGTAAATATTGCTTACAATTGTTGTTGTTAATATTTTGGTTGATGTTTACGGGTGCGTTGTTGACGTGTGTTGTTTAAAAGTGATTTATTGTTAACTTGAGTGTTGTTTCTGCTAGTGTTTTGGATGTTGTGGACGTGTGTTGTTACCGTAAATATTATCAGCGCTTGTGTTGTTGTTGATAACGTGCGGGTTGTTATCGTTTTGATTGTTGTTAACGTGAATTTTGTAGACTTGTATGCTGTTGTTTACGTGTATTTTATTGATAACGGGAGTGTTGCTTATTTTAGGTTTTCTTAATTGCGATTCTATAAATTTTTTTAAGTAACGGTCACACTTGTCAAATATTTGACCAAAAACGCGTGACTAACATGAAAACTAAAACATAATTTCGTTTAATTTCAATATTTATTTTGTTAATAATACCACATCTTACATAACAGTTTATTGCTATATCTAGCAGTATAATTAGTTTTATTTTGTGATAATAAGACCATGTTATATCTTATTAACTATTAACAAAAGTAGTGGTTATGCTTTTTTGGTCAAATATTTTATTACTGTAACCGTAGATTAAGATCTTCTTTTATAAGGATTTGTAATATTTAACGAATATATTGATATTTTGTTGAATATATTTGGGAGGGTAGTAATGCAATGCATTTTTTTTTTTTGGTTATTTCTGTGGCTTTTAGCCTTATATCTACCATCTGCTCGCTGCCTAATATTATTAGCGTGATCTATTGTTGATTTCAAACAATACAAGCCTTTAAATTTTCATGATCATGTTCTTATTGCATAAAATTGCCAATAATATTGTAGATCTTAAATACAATTTTATACTAAAAATATTTTTTTTTTTTTTGAAATTCCTGGGAAGAAAAGAAATAACTTCTTTTTTTGGCATTACATAAAATAAAATTGTTCGGGAAATAAGAAATATAAAAATATATTATAAAGTAAAATAAAGGCAAAAAAAGCTTTTTAATAAATTAACTATAGGCCAGATTTAGTGAACATGTTGTTGGTGCTTTGCAAGTACTAAAAATTTTCGATGGAAGCCAAATACCTACACTATGACCACTTTAATCATCTTTAAAGTAGTCAAAGCCATATATTTGATTAAATAGGCCGTTCATTTGATTATTGTATGAATAGTTGTAATAAATCGGTTGGTAGATTCCTAAACATTTACATATTTGCGGCAACCATAAGAAATAATTAAGTGATTTAATTATTTAATTTTTAGAGCAATTAAATGAACAATTGTAATGTCTATTTTTGGAATGTATCATTAATTTCCTTTAAACTTTGGATTGTACCGAACATATTTCTTTTTTACTTTCGGCTCAATTAAGTTTCTTATTTAACTTAAAACTTATTTGTTTTCCTTTTTTTTTTTATTTGCATGCCTCTTATTGTAATCTTATCTTTTAAATCAATTACCAACTTCTTTTCCTTAAATTAACATTTATATGCAAATATTCGTGATAATTTAGTTTCTTCGTTCACTTCTTTTTCTACATGTTTCTCTGACATACAATTTGTCTTATTTTCACGTCTAATAATTTGTTCAAGTCGTTGAAAATCTGTTTTCTATACTCACATACTGCAGTGAACAATATACAATAGCACTTAACATGTCATTATCTTTCACTTTAAACAATTTTCTTGCACTATTGTTATATGAAAAAAAAAAAACTAAAAAAAATTAATAATCTAAAGCTTTAGGGTTTGTTACTTTTGAAGGGAAAACTGAACTCAAAAAGTTTCAATTAAATTTTCTTTGTAATTTACATTCACAGACACCGTATTTAGAGTCAGACATGCCTTCCATGACTTTAAATGTTATTCGCTGGCCATAAGTGTAAAGAAAAATGCTTGAAATTAAAGAAAAAGATATACAGAAAGCGATTAGTATTGGCTAACGAAAGCACCTGAGTTAATAGCCAGTTAGTGCAAATGGAAAGCTATTAAGCGTTAACTGAGACAGGCCATCATGTAAACAAAAATAAAATAATTTTAACTTTTTCTTCACATTGTTAGTGTTCTTCGTTAATTAGTGTTTATGAAAAGTGGACAATTAATGCGAAAGTACTTTTTAAGAATTTTTAAGAATAATTTATTATCAAAAAAGTTGTTTTTGGGAATATATATTTTTTTTATTAAAAGATTTTATTTATTGTGCTTATTTCCCTTTTTTTAATTGATAAAAATACTAAAATTTATTGTTGGGCGATAAGCTGTTCCTATGCGCATTTCACTGGTTGCTTAGGTAAGAGCATGAGGAAACGTTCTCCTAAATAATTTTAGAAAAAATTTATTAATTATTACATAAACTTCTAGAGAATTTTTTTTACATTTTCAAACATCAAACCGATCTCTAAATGAAAATATGCCAAAATGTTAATGACGGCCACCTTTTTTATTCTAGAGTAGAGTTGGAAGTACTGACAGCAGTGGTGAAATCAGAGGTAGACCGTTTAAATGAAGTTGCTTGATTTAATGCAGAAATCAACGTAAGAAGGGGCTATAACTACGTACGAACGTCAAGACCACGGCCACTGTAAAAGGCGGTTGTGGAGCAGTGCCAAGTGTTTTTAGAATATTTATGCGCCCCGGTAGTATTGTTGGTTGTGAGCTAATCTATCAGTGTGGGGGTTGCGAGTTCGATTCCCGCCAGACGCTCTGGACTCCTGCAGACAGGCGTAGAACTTCGTGGGATAAGCATAGGAACAAATACATTTACAAAATAGCGTCATATGCTACCCGGGTGTACAATTGGATGATTGGCTTGGTTTTGGACAAAGCGGAACATCCGAGACAAAGAATTGCGAACGGCAACATCAATGGACAACATAATCCCAAACTTTTGAAGCCAAAGGGTTATATCGGGTAATTGATCGTCAGGATTGATTTATAATGTAAAATAAAATAAATAAATTTGAAAGGAAACTTAACATTTTTATTATCGGTTAAAAGAACAATTCGGAAGCTCCAATTTTGGGCGACTCGTTTGAGCGTAGCGACTGGCATCTCGCGAATAACACAAGTAATGTTGGCTTCAAAGCGTCAGCCGCAGCCGGCGTATTCCTCAACACCTCAGACTTTACATATCCCCAGAGAAAATAGTCCAAAGGTGTGATATCGCACGATCAAGGTGGCCAACATACCGTAGCAAAATGAGAAATTAAGTGCTCAACAAAATGATTTCTCAACAATGTCGTTTTTTCAAGCGCTGTTTTGCTCGTAGCGCCGCACAGTGTTCGATTTAAGAATTTAGGACGACAAAAATCATAACTTTGTAAATAATTAAGATAGAGTCCCAATTTTTTGTACAGGTGATTCTTGTGTGTAACAAAACAATTAGGTGAACAATTATACCGTTCCGCTTACTGCGTCTGCTACTTGTCATATAAATCTGTCCGACCATCCGTCCGTTTGGTTGGGGCAGAAAACTAATTTTTTTAAATTATATGTATTTATATATTTGGGGTATTCACAAAGTAAGTACTTTAAATTTATGTATACACATATTTTACAATAATAAAAGTAAAACAAATTTCATAAATTAACAATAATATAAAAAAAAGAATAACTTATTCTGAGTTTCTGCTATCATATTCGTCATCTGACTCTTCAATATTTATAACAGTATTTTGCAGTAATTTCAAAATATCTGGAGTTAATTGTCCACGCTTTGTTCTTGGGGTCTTTCTCAAATAACATATATACGGATCTGATGATATTAGCAGTCTATTTATTAAATCAGAGTTGGTATCTTTCCGAGATATTTTTCGCGTAAATTGCAATCTGTAGCGTCTAGTGTCTTTATTTCTCGACTTTTAAGCTTCCTCTGACAATTTTCAAATGAAGAGGATGCAATTTTAAATAATTATTTTGCCATGCCAAAGAACTTTGTGCACACTAACCGGCATATAATACCATGCATAATAACATGAAATCGCCTTAAGAGTTCTAAGTCTATACCAGTTATTTCGGCAGATTCTACGGCATTTCTAAAAAAGCGCATAGCTGTATTTCCGTCATTGGTGTTTCCTGTCGTCTACTTTGGCATATCTATAAGCAATTCCATTTTCGATTTAAACTTTTCTTGTATAGAAAGTTTTCGTTGTTGAAGCTTTTGTTTATTATCTGTGCCTCCTGCTTGCCATGTTTTTATATCCATTCTATAAGCTATGTGTAGTAAACATTCCATGAACCTAATCCATGAATGCAATGGCGACAAAGCAAACTCTAAAATTTCGGGGTCTAATGTTTTTTGCTCGGTATTTATTAAATCAGTGGTTTCTTTAGCAAACAATAGTTTAATAGGACTACAATAACGTGAAGAATTAGGTGTTGGATTTTGATAAACGATTAATTTCTCTTTTTTCTCATTGGTAAACTACATTTGAATTGGTACTACAGAAATACTAAATACATTTTCATTTTTATTGCCTTCTTCTAATTCTTTCATCCGTTTCTTTTAATAACGGCTTTGATTGCCCCATCACATCCCCATTTACACAATGTTTTTATTTGTTTTTCTTTTGTCATTCAGAGTACCGTTATAAGCATACCAATTGAAAGATATACATGAATCATATAATTTTAAGCTAGTCTGGGTCTTCGTTTGCAAACAATGTGGTCAATTTAAATTTTTAATTAACTTAATTTTTTTATTTTTGTCGTCCTAATTTTTTAAATCGAAAACTGTGCGCCGTCTTGCTGAAACCAGAGCTCGCCGAGACCATGCGTTTGAATTTCAGGCAGCATATATTCCGTTTTTATGGTGCGATGGAACGGTTACCATTGACGGTAACATTTTGATTTTCCTTATTTTGTAAGAAATACGGGCAAATGATTTCACCAGCCCATCAAATACACTATACCGCTGTTTTAATGTATGTAATGGTAGCTCTTGGTAGTCCTCTTGTTGCTCATCAGCCCAAATGCGGCAATTTTGTTTATTGGCGTATCCATTGGGTCAGAAATGTGCTTCAAAGCCCAGCTGAACAATTTGGAGACGCGTCTGTGGTGTGAGTTTTTCCATGATGGTTTGCCAAAAATTACTGAACAAAAATCACAAGGCAGATTGATATAAGTCACGCGTGATCTGTAAAAAAGCATATTGAAAATCAAACCTTACGATGTATCACCCTTTATAAGAAGATTAGCTAAAAGTGTAGTTCATGGCCAGCTTTTATAAGCAGACCCAACTGTTACTTGGTCCTTAAACGCGGAGTACAACATAAGAGAGTTATAGAAACGGCAGTTAAAGTTTATATTTATTAAATTATAAATATATGTGAACTCCTTGTTGTTACTGATACGAAAGTTATGGAGCTTAACTTAGTTGAACTACTCTAACAGAGTTTATGGTTTTAGGTTTAATCGGTTATCAAATAGTTCTAATAATTTTCAACACAATTCTATTACATTTAGGAAAAGCTAAGAAAATATTATTTTTAAGAAGGAATACAGAAACCTAAACGATGATTCCTAACTAAGAAGATAAAAAGTAAAACTGTGACTAGCTCTCTTTTTTACTTTTTTATAATTCTTTTCAAGCCAGTATTTTCCATTGGTTCAATGGCAGAAAGGAAAACTTACTGCAGAAAAAAGATTTGTATCAAATTTAAATTAAAAAAATCTGTGCTTTTGAACGGAACTTAGCTTTTAACTAATAATTGTTATTATTTATGTCCGAAATTGTAGTCCATCATCAAGTTAATTTCAATTGTTATCTTATTGTGCTCTTATCTTTAGCAAATCAACGGTCAGAACCTTTAAAAATGTTATAAGTCTCTAGAATATATAATATTTTGAGCTACGACTTCCATAATTATTGGTCTTTGCTTGTTTATAGTTTTCACTGTTGACTGCTGAAAAAATCGGTTAATCTAAGTTTTGTGGAAGAGATGTGTCCAAGATATACCTGCCGTAATAGTATTCCTAACACCGGAAGAAAAACCCATGTCTATCAAATATTGTGTGTATTGAATTAATCAATAGCATCTTTCTAGTTTACAACTCAAAATCAGCCTCTATACCAGTATTATTTTGATCTTTCGTCCTTTGTGATTATGGTAAAAATACGTGATTCCCTAAGGAGTCTACTTTATATCAAAACAATCCGATAGATAACTTTTGTATATAAACAAATTGTTTAAAAAAAAGTTTTTAAATTTAATTAATGCGATAATTGAGTCAAATATTATTTTAGTTGAAAGAAAATTAAAAATATAATATTGATTTAATTGATATTTTAGTTGTTTTGAAATAAATTTTTAATTAAAATATTCATTAAATATCAAAAAACATTAATTGATTTTTTTTCGTTTAAAATAAAATAATTTAAACTTGTAGACTTGGGAATTGTCAATATTTATTTAAATAAATTAACACAATGTTTGAAATGGCAAAGTTTTTTGATCATTTTTTTTAATTAAAATTAAAAATATCATTTATTGAAAAAAAAATTTCAAAATTCAAAAACTTTTAATAATCAATATAATCATTTTTGCAATAGTAGCAAAATCAACAAATTGTTTGCTTGATATTATGAATTTGGTATATAAAGAGAGCACTTTAGTCCCTAAGCGTTCCAAACAGTTCGACTATTAGGTCTCCCAATGCTGGGCGATGACAGAGAAGATGTTCGGTTGAATTTTCCTCCTCCTCGTCACTGCAACTTCTACGTAAGTCATTTTAAGGGTGCCCTAGGATTTGGGCGTGTTTCTCAATGGACCAGTGGCCAGTTATAAACGCAACTAGGTTCCTTGGGTGAAGTGTGGATAGCATAAATGCCCGCCGAGTGACTTTTTCATCATGATGGGCAAGATTTTTCTGGTTTTCCCACAGGTATCTTCATCAAATCACCTCTGACTGTCAAATTTGTGTGCAGTAAGTTGCTTACTCCTTGGGAGCGAAATACATATATCATATGTCGAACCGCTACGATTCAAGGTGGTGCCAGCGGACGCCAACGAGTCAGCCATACAGTTTCCATGGTTACCTCTGTGTCCAGGGACCCAATTAAAGGTAGCCACTGAATGTCTCGCTATCTCCTCTAGAAACAACCGGCATTCTTTTACACTCTCCAGGGCTCTTTTGGCCGCTTTACTATCCGTAAAAGTGGGAATATTCCTACCAAATATCTTACCATACCGAAAGTGTCTGACGGCCTGCGAATGTGCCTAACAAATGAAGGACATTTTTAGCACTAAAGGGTGTCCAAAAATTAACGCCAGATTTAAATTTATCGCCATTTTTGCAGCGTTAGCAACCCTAAAAAATTGGTTTGACAGCTGACAGTTTAGGGTTAATTAAAATGGAGCGTTACACGATACAACAACTTATCTTCATTATTGAACAATATTTCAAAAATAATGGCGGCTGCAGCACAGAAAAAACTTTTTTATCAATTAAAAAAATGGTTTAAAAAGTATTTAAATTTAATTAATGTGATAATTGAATCAATTATTTTTTAATTGAAAGAAAATAAAAAAATTAATTTTGATTTAATTAACATTTTAGTTGTTTTTAAATAAATTTTTAATTAAAATATTAATAAAATAATAAAAAATCTTAATTGACTTTTTTCGTTTAAAATAAAATAATTTAATCATGTAGACTTGTTGTTGGAAATTGTCAATATTTATTTAAATAAATTAACACATTGTTTGAAATGGCAAAGTTTCTTGATCATTTTTTTAATTAAAATTAAAAATATCTTTTATTGAAAATTTATTTTTGAAATTTTAAAATTTTTAGTAATCAATATAATCATTTTGGTAATAGGTGCAAAATCAACAAATTGTTTGCTTGATATTATGAATTTGATATAAATTTTGTGATTAGAGATATTTTTTAATTTTTTCTGTGAGTTCGAAAATTTCAAAATATGGTCGGAATAGTGTTTTAACTTCGGCAACTGTGAAGAGATAAATTGAAAAATTCAGTGAGACTGGACCCGTTGGACATGCCAAACACACTGGTCGTCCAAAACCAACCCGTTCAAATATCTCTAAATTTTTCAATTACTCCCTTCGCAGTTGGCGAAGTTAAAACACTATTCCGACAATTCTTTGAACTTCAGCCGCCAAGCTTTCCTTTTTTTTTAAATATTGTTCAATATTGAAGACACATTGTTCTGTTGTTTAAGCGCTCCATTTTTACCAAACCTTAACTGCCAGCTGTCGACGTTTTTTTGGGGCTGCCAAGACTTTACTGCTTTTTAATTTTGGCACACCTTTTATAATTAGTTTCAAATATTGGCATATAAGTATCAGTATAAAGTGTAGTCTTACCCCCCATAATCATAAAAATATTTTTGATTAATAAAAGGTTTATTAAACACATTTTCATAGAAAATTCGTTTCATAAGCCTGCTATAAACCTGAAATATTTTTTATGAATATGGGGGATAGTTTTTTATTTAAAATTACTAAAGACATTTTATGTAACATATCGTTGGTTCAATATTACAAAGTTGTATGTAACATTTTTTTTTTGTTGATTTTCAGTTTGTAATGTTTTAGGGTTTTATGTAACAATTAACAACTTTTAGTGTTGGTCGAAACACGGCAACAAGTTCCCGGCCACCCTGTATAACAAATTAAAAATAAGAAATTCTAAACTTGATTTTCTCCATATTTTTGTTATTGCACAAATAAATAACCTTGTAATATTGAGCCAGTGATATATAATTCAGATTTTTTTTCTGGATATGAATTTTACTAAAAATTAAGTTCGAATTTTCGGCCTTCATTTTTACGTTTTTTTTTTTTTTTTTTTTTTTTTTTGCTTTTAAAAATAGGTTCACTTTACCTAACAGTTTCCCGCAGCTTTTGCAATAATAAAATTAATAATTGCCTTTATTATTTTAACAGTTATTGAATTGAAAATATCGGCTGGAATTCTTCACGTATGTTGCGAATTTTGCGAATACATAATAAGTCCTTGAGTATTTTGTCTATTAATAATAATTATAGTTTGTATTTTTTTAAATTGAACATTTTAAAAACTGTACAAATTAAAGTGCTTTTGTTATTATTGAAATTTTAATCTTTAATTAAAACGAAACATTTTTCTAATACAACTAATAAACTCATATCATTGGCGTGTTTGTGCATACATTATAATTAACCATTTTGAAAATATGATAACAATTGCAAATTGTATTAAAATTTGGATTTAATGAATGAACATTGAAATAAACTGTTTTAAATTTAACTATGTCATATGCTATAGATGATTATAGGTTAAGTAAAGCATTTGTTGGGTTTGTAACAGTAAAATTTTTTTATTTTAATATGGATATTAAGGAAGTAAGATGCCTAACTTCACACTTTTTTACAATTGGTTTAAGGATGCGAAGAAATATAATTTAAAGCTTGTTTTGGAAAAACATATGCAGAATATAACTTTACGGTTATATATAACTTTAGAAATATAACTGAATATAACTTTAGTTCTTGTTGCAACACGTTTTTTATAATAGAAAATTTTTGGATGAATAAAACTTCCGGTTGATACAGCTGTTGCTAAGTTAACAATCCTTGGCCTAATCAGACTCGCGCTTTTTCGGAGTGAAGATACATTTATCATTGGGGCCCCACTGTTAGTTATAACCAGGGAAACCAGATATAAGCTTTTAACAAATGTGCTTTATGCGCATTAAATATGCTGTAAAATTTGTTAAAAATATGCATAACAAATAAAAATGTCTTACTCATATATAAGATTTCTCTATGACGTACAAAATTTCCAATTAATTTTTGATAGATACACTAAAATTTATTATTGGGACATAAGCTGGTTCTTATGCGCATTCCACTGGTTGCTTAGGCCAGATCATAACGATATTACAGATATTGTGCAGATAAAACCATAAAACGAATGAGAATTACAAACAGGCAAGTCTAAGGCTAGATTCAGACCGTGATTTAAAAATCATGTCTTTTTTTTAATTCCTTTTGAAAGTTGCTTCCAAAATCACAACAGATTCAAACGAAGATTTTTTCCCCATGATTTTATGGTTGATTTTTTTTTCCCATTATCGGTAATTCTTCTTTACTTGCTTATTTATAAAAACAAACAATTTTAATGCGCTCCATGTTTTGTATTGTAAGGAGATGTTGCCACATTGAAATAAAAAATAAAATGAAGCAACATAACAAAAATACGAATGTGTGCAAAGAAAAATATAAAAAAAGACACAGATATCAGAAAACGTGTTTTTTTCTCTACCCCTCTTGCTTTTCTACACCGTTCGCCTACAAACACAAAAAATCATGTCTTAAAAAACATGGAAAAAATCACCGTGTGAACCGCGTGTTAGTTGCAACGCTATCAAAGCTTAGACAAAACACCAACAATAAACTGTGAATTCAGGTTTTCTTACATTCCCTACAATTGGTTCGCTTTTTCCGAAGCGAAATGTGGTTTTATGTGGGTAAAAAGAAAAAACAAAATTAGAAAAAACTAATTGCTTCATTTTATTGATTTCGTAAGAAAATCAAAATAAAGCAATTCGCAAGTTTTATGTTTGTTTTATTTTTTTATTTGCGTGGACATCTGCAAATTTATTATCAAAATTATTTTCGGGCAAAATTATTTTGGGCAACCTGTCCGTGAACGCCTGGGTTCAAATCTCAGCGCAGTCAAGAATGAAAAATTATCATTAAAAAAATTTTAATTAATTTCATGTTGTAAAATTCCTGTCTTCATAAAAATAATTTAATGAAAATTAAATTCAATGAACTTAAGCCTAATTAAAAATATCTAAATTTGGATTAAAAACCATTAACAGTTCAATAAAATAATCACAATACTAAAATGGATTATTTCTAAACAAAATATTCAACAATTTAATAATAGTAGTATTTAAAAAAAAAACAAGCCAAAAACTATAATCGGTATAGCTCATACCGATTTCGAGACTGTTCCCTATTTGAAAACAATGGACAGTCAGGGGCTCACCTGAACAAAGTTATCGTTTGAGATTAAAATTTATATAAGAGTTATTTGTGCCGAAAAATATTTATATGAAATTTTTGGCCTTTAAGAGATTTTAGGTCCGGTCGCTGCATTTTACGCTTACATTATTTAACATTTAAAATGAAGTTAAAACTATTTTCTGTAGGGATATTTGAATGGGAGCTCTGGTCAAATGTGAAATCATTTAAAAAAAATTTAATTTAAAGTAAAATATTTTTGGGCCTAATTAAATATAAATGCGAAAAAAAATTTTACGGGGACTATGTGAAATTATAGGCCGATTTCCGTCATTAACATATGACAATTAAGACGAACATATGTATTTACTTTGGGCACAAGGTTTAGACGGACAGACAGCCAGACTGATAGACATGGAAATATCACTTTTAGAAGTGATTCTAAGTCGATCGGTATACTTAAAAGGTTCTGTAGTTCGATCCCTGTAGGAAATGTCACTAGTGAATATATACTGGTCCACTATTGACACAGTCCCCAGTACTAGTGACTTATTATACCCCAGACAATGTTATTTATTATAGACATTTAACATGTGCGTGTGGAAATCTTCTAACGGCGTTGGTTCTATTGACTAGGTAGTTATTTTGGGACCATATGTAGACACTGGACCCAGAGGATAACTAGAACATTTTAGTAAATCTAGTCTACACTTTTGGTTCTTTTTTAAAGTAGATGTCGAATTGAAAACTGCATATTTTTAATAAAATTTTGATATCTTATTTTTTATTAAAAAAAATAAATAAATATATGAATTCATAACAAAAATTATTTTGGTATTAAAAGTGTAGATACTTTGTTGACACTGTCATCAAAAAGTCACCAAAATAGTCGACTACCTGGTGACTTGGAGACACTTGCACCCAGGTTTCCTTCAGGGATGTTTTAATACAATCAGCACGAACGAATATAATTTCTTTTTCTCAAATTTTTTTCTTATGTATAAAATTTGATAGTTTGCAATAACATTTATGTTTAAAAACAACTTGGCTTACAATTGAAGAGTGAAAATGAAATGTAGATGGCAAAATTTACGCAACAAGTTGCGTATACCGATATAAAAAACAGAAAAGCGATTTGCTGCGAAAGCAATCGCAGGCATTTAAAACATTTAACATGTATCAAAATATGCTTCAAAAAGGTGAAATATGCGCTTAAAAAAAAAAATATTGCAAAAGTAGAACAGAACACCCATAATTTAAAAAACAAAATTATATTGGCTGCGAAAGTTCTTGTACACATTTAAAATATTAAAAAAGTACACAGAAAAATTTTTTTTATCAATTAAAAAAATGGTTTAAAAAGTATTTAAGTTTAATAAATGTGATAATTGAATCAATTATGTTTTTAGTTGAAAGAAAATTAAAAATATAATTCTTATTTAATTAACATTTTATCTGTTTTGAAATAAATTTTAAATTAAAAAATATTAATTAAATATCAAAATATATTAATTGATTTTTTTCGTTTAAAATAAAATAATTTAAACTTGTTGAATTGTTGTTGGGAATTTTCAATATTTAATTAAATAAATTAACACATTGTTTGAAATGGCAAAGTTTTTTGATCATTTTTTTAATTAAAATTAAAAATATCGTTTATTGAAAAAAAAAAAAAAAATTTTAAAATTTTAAAATTTTTAGTAATCAATATCATTTTGGTAATAGGTGCAAAATCAACGACTTGTTTGCTTGATTCTATGAATTTGGTGATTAGAGACAATCATTAAACTTATTTAACTTAGAAGTATTTTTTACAAAAATAGCATTTTATACAAAAATTAAAAAAACCGAAATGGTCACTTGGGTGGGTATTGATTGGTAAGGCGAAGGCTAAGGAAGATCAAGGAATAATGTCTGATCTTGGGGCGGCAGAGCCCCATATTCAACGGCCATTTTTCGCCACTGGACATTATAAAAAAAAGGCACTAGATAAAATATTTGAAATAGCGATTAACTTAATAGTAAAGTTATTAATATAAACCTTGTAATTTTACAACAACAAAAATTAATTTTGTTGTACAGTGTAATTAACATAACCGAAAACTGAAAATAGTCCAAGGTCTTAAGCTTAGCTTGTACCTTAAGACCCTCATTTCTAATTTATCGTTTTTCAAATACTGCACAACAAAATTCACCTTAAACCTTCTTTAACATTTCCCACAAGACTTTAACGATCAGTCACAAAAGCCCAAGTAAAAAAAAAAAAATTGCCAGGGGTATGACTTTAAACCGCATGCAGATATGAGATAAATGGATTATGGATCAATTTAAAAAATTAACGAAATAAAAACTAAGCATGTGTATTTTACACATAAAATCGAATTTGAAAGGGTAAAAGAAACACCATGATGTGTATTTATCTGTTATTAACAATCTGTATTTGTAATCAACATACCGCAAAACTACCTCTAACAATTGTTAATCATATTTCTATGTTTTTTTTTTTAAGTTTTCTTCTTAAGCCACTCATTTAGTACATACATATGTTGTTTATTATTTTAACTGATTAAGAAAAAAATTAACAACAAAAAAACTGACGATTTGCCAAAACAAAAATTGCCTTAAGGGTTTCATCTCAGATTGTACAACTGAAGTAAAAGATGATGAATAAAAAAGAATGATAAATAAAACATTTTTTTTTAATTAAATTTCTGCAAGACAATAGATTTTACAGAAGTGATTGGATAAAAACGAGCTCTCTAAAACTGAGGTATGATTGTCTAGTGCAGCGGTTCCCAATGAATTTTGTCTAGGGTAATCCGGAGAAAATATTTATTTTTCCGCGGACCTCTAAACAAACCACGACGTTTGATTACCAAAGATCATCAACTTTTTAATTCTTAAACAAATTTATTTTAAAATGTAAAATATAAAACAATTTTTGTATTCTCTTTTAACAGACCCGCCGGAGTATTGTTACAGATCACCATTTGGGAACTCTTGGGCAATTGTATTATTGTTTGTTTGTTTGTTTATAGTGATTTAAAATTTTATTTGCGATTTAAATCGAAAAAATGGAATTTAAAATCGATGACACAAACATAATCATCGAAAATGTGTGAAACATACGAATAATAAAATTTTTGTTTTACTTTATTTAAAATTTGCATTCATATTTTTTTGTTCTGCAGATTTTAGTTAAAATAAGTCGACTTTTAAACAGAGTAGTGGGTAAACATGTTATACCCGTAGCGGATTATCCAGGGTTTTTTAAAGTATAAATTACTTGGCAGCTGACAAAATGGCCGCCAGTTAAAAAAGTGTGGCCAACTTAAAGTTTTATACCTCTATAAAAAATAGCCTTTATATATTGTCTGTAAAATGTGTACATAAATGCCCTGCGGGAAATTTGTGAGTATTGTTCCAACGGACTGCTCCTGGGATTTGTGAAAAAGAACAAATACAAAAAGAAAGAACTCATGGACAGTGAAAGCAGAACCCATCTTTTAACTGGCTTATGAAAAGTAGAAAATAACAGTATAGGTATAGGAAAAGTAGAAAATAACAGTTATTTATCGGCTGACGTGGACCAAATTAGCAACACTTTTATGAACATACCTATGGTTGATTCCAACCGTGAATACTACAATTTCAACAATTCCTCACCGACAAATTTACAAACCACAAATTTAATCCTTAATTCAACGGAAAATAGTTCAACTGTCAACCACCACGACTCAAATTTACACACTTATTTAGGTGAAATATTTGAATGTGTAAATCAGTTTGATGTAGTTTTTTGCTTTTCAAGAATCAAGTCAAATGCAGTTGGATTCGACAATATGCACCCAAAATTTATAAAAATCCTTTTGCCATTTCTTTAACCTTATACAACATACATATCTTTTCAACAACATCATAACAACAAGTTCTTACCCTCTTAAGTGGAAATATGCGAAGATTGTACTGATACCAAAATCAAACAAGGAATTTAGGCCAATTGCAATCCTTCCATTTCTTTCTAAAGTCTTTGAAAAGCTGTTACAATCCCAAATAAGCGATTTTGCCAAATGAAATAACTTACTTACAGAAAGGCAATCAGGATTTCGCCCAAAGCATAGCTGTGTGTCACAACTCTGTTGAGTGTTTCTGAAGAAATAAGGCAACAAATTGATAGTGGAAAAGTGGTTCTCTTCGTATTCCTCGATCACTCAATAGCCTTTGACACGGTAGATCACTTTATTTTATGTGAAAAGCTGAAACATATGTTTAATTTCAGTAACACCTCGGCTAAACTTATGTTTTCGTATCTATCTGATCGTTCACAATCAGTGTTTCTACATAACCGTATGTCTACCGGAGTCACTGTATCAAGAGGTGTGCCTCAGGGTTCGATTTTAGGGCCTCTTTTATTTTCCATATATTCTTATGATCTTCCAGTTAAACTTAAATACCGTAATATACAGGTATATCTCAGTAGAACAGTCAAAATGCAAAATACAACATTCTCCAAGCTTAATTATGATTTAAGTAATATACATAAATGGGCAAAATGCATCGTAATTCATAAACGACTACTTAATCTTGATCGTGTTTTTGAAGTTAAGCTTAATAACAAACCAATCGAAGTCGTAACCTGTGTTAAAAACCGTGGAATTATATTCAATGACATCCTCTCCTGGACAAATCACGTCAACAGTGTTGTGGGAAAAACATATGGTATGTTTAGAATACTCTGGGCCACTCAACACTGTACTCCATTAAACATTAGAATGCTTCTGGCTAAGGCTTATTTAATACCATCTTTGCTCTATGGATGTATATTGTGAGATATGTCTTTGGTATTAGACGATATGGCTCAGTCACCATGTTAAACAATAATCTTTTTGGAATCTCGTTTGAAAACCTCCTTAATTTAAATGAATTTTATATGTAATTCTTACAAACAACAAATTAACCGGTTTAGCATTATAAAATCCTATGCTGTAATTATAAGATTTAATCTTGTTGCATAGGACAGTCGATGAAATAAAAATAAATAACTAAATAAATAAATTAATAAATAAATAAATAAATAAATAATATATTCTTCATTGAAGAACATAAAATATAATATATACCTACTAAAGTAATTCTTATAATTTATACTAGAGAGCTCTTCTATGGGACATTGTATAATTTGAATTTATATTGTTAACTATTGTTTATGTAGTTTAATATTTATCAAAAATGTAAATAAATAAACGTTGTAAAAAAAAATAAATAAATAAAGGTATAAATGAATTACAGTGAATACTGTCACCGGTGGTGTAACACATTTTTTTGGGGGCTTTCTAAAATTGGGTTCTTTAATTTACTTCTAGTACTTATTTTGTTAAAATAATACTACATTATATTGAAATAAAACTCCATTGTAGTAACCCACACGAAACACGTTCATTGAGAATAGATGTGTGCATTGTCAAATGGTGTCTGTTAGGTGTCAATAGGCCTCCTCCAATGGTAACCCCATGAAAAAGTGATAGGTCTCATTCATATAAAGTTTTAGAACTATAACCGGTCTTTACCAGCAAAGACCTATCCCGCGTTTATTCCTGAATAAACATACAAATACATGACACATATATTGGTATTCGCATTCGCAAAATTGTAAATATTTGTTTTCGCATTCGCTTAAAATATATTCGCCGCACACCTGGTGTACATCTTTAAACTTTCTAAATGTTATCAAATTAAATAAAACCTAAAAAATATACCAGAATTTTTTATTAATTTATAATAACAATAAAAATAAAAAAGATACCAGAATTTTTTATTTTTTATTAATTTATAATAACAAATTATAAATTTACTGAGCACTCATAACATTTAGACCTTCAGCCAATTGTAGTCAGTCTTTGGCGGAAATCTAATCCCCAACCTTTGCACTGAAAGCCCATCGCTAACTGACCTACCGGGGTACCCTAAAAGTTTTTAGTTACCATAATATTCAAATATTTACTTATAATTTTTAAACTTGCAATTTTAAGGTTACTACTACTAATAAATAATAATTACAAATGCTTTATATATAGTTCATTTATTAGTTTAATTTGCAAAATACCACAAATTATTTTGCACAACCTTGAAAAAAATCGATGAATTTTTTTGGTTTTGATGAATTTTTTTAGTTTAAAAAAGTAGTGCAAAAAAAACTCCCACAGCCCTGAAAACTTTAAAACACACTTTTTACCAATCTCTACCAAACTTATGTCAATTGTCACAAAACTACTCACTCTCTTGGGAATAGGTAAATGGAAAACAATCTAACAGACATACAGTGTTGCGAACCTGTCAATCTTGGGTAAATTTATTGTATACATTTTAACAACAATGTTGTGACATGTCAACATGATTTCAAAATTTGTTTATATGACGGAGTGGAGATTAATTGAAAACAAATTTTCAAGACTTTTAGAAAACAAATTTTTAGAATTTTATATAAATGAATACATTTTAGGCAAGGCACATTCAGAAGGAGAAATATTCTGGCTATCACTATTGTTGCATGTAAATTTGACATTTAGGGTAACTAAATTTATGAATAAACAACGATCAGCTTAGTGAATGCATAAATCAGTTTTGTATACCCTAATTTTACTCACCGGCTTCTTTTGTTTTTTGGCATGTTTAAGCCGAATGCATCACTTTACATTAATCAGATAACGGTACATTTGTATTTTTCGCTGTATATTAACTCTTTCAGCCGCCATCCAGAGTCAAATGCTGGTTCAATTTAAATTAGTTATAACATGTTTAATGGACTACTAAATCGCGTCTTTAGCATACAAAAAAAAAACATATAAAAATCAGCTAAAATGGTTAGAACCACCTTTAAAAAGTTTAAAAATGTTTAATTATGTTATCTTTTTTATTTTCTAAAGGAATAACAAAATATTTCTTATCAAATTTGTTGAAAAATTTTTGAATTAAAATTTTCAAATTATGTTTAATTAACGGCCAATTTTACCCCGTTCCGTTACAGTTAACAATTACTAAAACTGTCAATTAACACATTAACTGTTAACTGGCAGTTATAGTAATAGTTAATTAAAACTAAACATGGTGAAATTGTCCGTAAATATGATAAATATTTAATCAAATATTAGAATGCTGTTTCTAAGTCCCAACCAAGCGTTAATTGTTTCGCATATTCGCTGTTTTTGGCAATTCACTTTTTATATATCCATGTTTATTCTTATTAAAACAAAAATATCTTCAAAAAATACTTCCTTTCAAAAGTGATTTTTCTCACGTAATAAATGTATTTATACATCTTAATTAACACCTGGATAGGAAAATGACTCATTTGATAGAAACAATTTTATACAGGAGACCGATTAATCTTAGTGCACAATGGCACAAGCTGCATATAAAAATAAAATTTATTTAATTTTTTTCGACAAACTATTTGTAGTTATAAATGTTAAGCAATTAATTGTATAATTTATTATTTAAATAGTTTTTTGTTTTTTTTTTTTTTTTTTTTTTTGTTTTTTACGTTTTGCAAAAATGAGACACCGTTTTAAGGTGCTCAATCTTATGCGCATGTGTAAGCAAGTAGTGTTAAGTATTTAAGTAGAAACAATGAATTCTATTAAACAGAAAATATATTTATTATTAAAAGCTTAATTTTAATCAAATTATTTTTAACTTTTTTTTAAACACACCTTTGAGATTTTCTCTTTTTTTTACAATATGAGCATGAACAATGATTTTTTAGTGTTACGATAATCAAATTAATTTTAATTAAATAAAATTTTAGAGAAGGGTGTGCATGAATTATAAAAAAGTAAATATGTATGTATTATGAATAACACTGTGCTAGTCGCAAAATTTGACAAGCTGGGCAACCTATTGGTAATGCCAATTCGAGTACGCTGAATTCAAGGGCGATAGCCGTTTTTTTAAGTTACCTCTCTTATTCGCAATATTCGCGTTTAAAAATTTAAGTAGAAAGGTGAAAACCCGATAACTTTTCTAATTTTGGGTTCATTATTAAATTTTAATCAATTCAACAAGTTCGTTGTTTTGTTTTTTTTTTTTTTTGACAAAAAAAACTTTCGGGTTTTTTGAAAAAAAAAATTTTTTTTCTTAGCTCTATTGAATAAATATTGAATGTATACAAAATAAAATAACATTTTAGTTTTCATTGGTAGAAAAATATTTTTGCGAAATTTTTTTCTCCGAAAATATCTCACCAATTTTGATGAAATGTGAATCATAGATAGATCAGCGTAAATACAACCCACAGGATTTATATTTTTTTTTCAAAGCTAGGAATATGAAGGAATATGTACAATTTCTGCCTATCCGAAAATATCTTACCGATTTTAATTAAAGTTAGAACATATGTATGTGTATCGATCTACATACAATAAAAGACTCAGGCTTAATATTTATTTCAAACCTTGGCCCAATAGGAGGCAGAAAAGCAATTTCTGCCTCTCCGACTCTATCCAAGCGATTTTAGTAAGTCATAGAAAATATAGTCTTTAATTTCGCAAGTTGCCTCTTCGTATTTCCTCAAAATGTGTTCACATTTGCAACCTGCTAGCAAATTATATTTAAAGTAAGCGCGAATTCTGAAAATTGGTTTATAAATTATTCAAAAATAGAATTTGCGGACAGACAAATTGTCCGTCTGATTTCCAAAATTTTTTGTAAGTACAATCGGTTGACACGCCCTATTAAAATGCAAAAAAATCAGTTCACAAATGACGGAGTTATGCGGTAACAAACATTAAAAAAAGCAACATACAACCGAATTGAAGCCCTCCTTCTTTTTTGAAGACGGGTTAAAATATATTTATATTAACAAGGAATACATATATTTAAAATAATAACAAATTGTAATAGATAATTTTTTCGTTTTGAATAACTAATTCTTTTGTCAGGTGGTCCACTACCGGCTACTTTTTGCTGAACCGCCGCCGCACAGTGGCGCCCGTAGAGCAAGCGAGGTTGCAAAAATCAAAATTTTCATGAGTGCCGACGAAGTTTTGAATAAACCCATGTTTTAGGAAACTTTTCAACGATTTCAAATATGCCACTCTTAATAATATCACATTTTTAGTTTAGAAGATATAACCGTTCAAAGTTGACCGATTTTCGGTTTTCAAAAAAACACACAATTTTTAGTCAATTAATTGCGATTTTAGGTGTTTTATCACGAAAAATAGTTAACGAATCGCCTTATTTTTTTGTTTGTATTGATTGATGTATATATTAAATGTATAATGATAAAAAAAAATTAACTGTTTGCTTTGTGTTTCTCCTGGTAAATCACTATTTAAAAACTATCCGTTTTTTACTATTTTTCAACTTTGACGGAAAATAAAAAAAAACTATATTTTTCTATATTTGCCATATTTGCAAAACCTGTTCTTTGATTATTTCTTTACATAATTCAAAAGGTTTTATCTGCCCGTACGTGCCCGTTTGGCTTCTAGAGGTAAAAAAGTTTAAAAAGACATGGTTGCAGAAATTGTATGGCGTCCATTACTTATATGTTTTGACTGACAGTAGTTTGATCAAATAGTTTGAAAAAAACTACTCATTGAAATTAACAGGTACGTACCTCACATAAACAATACTTTGGCGTACAAATGGTCAGGAACAATATTGACTTATGGTCCCTACAGGTAGGCACAAATCTTATTTGGACACGTGCATAATATCAAAATTGCATTATTCAGCCTAAATCCATATGTATGCAGGGAACAGGTAAATTTTTAGGCATGGTAGCATAAGCCTATATATTGCAAAATAAGCATAATGCCTGGATTAGTCTACGCCTGAAAGTTGGCGCAACAATTACTGAAACCATTAAACAATTTAAGTATTGAAAACATCGCGTTGAACAATTTAAAATTATTTGAACTGTTTAGAAAGTCAACCACACCAAAGTTTTTCACGGAAGTGAAAATTCTTCCTGAGAAGTTGACATTGATCAGCAAATGGGGCTGCGATGGATCATCCGGACAAAGCGTTTATAAGCAAAGGATATCTTCCGATGACGCTACAATATCGGACGGAAATATGTTTATGGCATCTGTTGTTCCTTTGCGGCTAAAATCGGATGATTCCCTACACTGGAAAAATCCACGTCCATCATCAGTGCATTATTGCCGACCAATAATGTTTCAGTTTGCAAGGGAATCGGCAGAACTCATAAGGACTACGGTGAAGGACATTGAAGAACAAATAAGCAAGAGAATGCAATTACGAGTTCCACCTGACCATGGTTGACGGAAAAGTCGTAAACGAACTGACAGGAACAACCTCAACAATGTCATGCCCGATTTGCAAAAAGAGTCAGAAGAACTTTTTCAATTCAATTTATTTCATATATAATATGTTACATCTCAATTTTATATAATTAGTTGTAAAGAGATTAAGATTAGTATCTTTTTCTGCTTAATTATAAAATATTTCAATTAGTTATCATATACATATATATAGACAGAATTATATTGGAGGTAAAAATTTAGCAAAAACCTATTTAAACCCCTTTTTTCGTTTTATTTTTATATTTTTTTTTATCGATTTTTTATTATTATTTGTCAGAAGAACTTTGGTAATTTAAACGATTCTACAAATGAGGAGAATTACGAATATGGAATGTCACCATTGCACGCAAGGATAAGGTGTATGGAATTCTTGCTAAAACTGGCATAAACCCTACCACAAGAGGAGGAAAACTTCGATGAAAATACATCAATAAAGGATAAGGAAAAGATCAGAAAGAAGCAAATACAGGATGGTTTTTTTGAAACAAGTTGGACTAAAAGTAGACTGTCCCAAGCACGGATACGGTAACTCTAACGATGGAAACACTTCTAGGAGATTTTTTGAAAATGATGAGGCAGTAACTAGAATCATTGGAATTGACAATCAAATCGTGAAAAGATTGGGAACGATCTTGGATGTTTTAAACTGCAAAGAAAATGTCAATTCTACAAAATATGGAGAATATGCGTCAAAAACTGCATCTCTTTTAGCAGAAATGTATCCACAGAAGAAGTTGACCCCGACCGTCCATAAAATATTGGCGCATGGCAAAGATATAATTGAGCACCAGTCTTTGCCAATTGGAGAGCTTTCTGAAGAAGCACAGGAGTCTCTTAACAAATTTTATAAAAAATATAGATTGCAGAACACATTCAAAGCATCAAGGGTAAGGCAAAATGAGGACCTCTTCAACATGTTGGCAGCATCTTCCGATCCACTTATTTCTTCCCTGCGGCATGTGAAGTCACGAATAGAGTTAAAAAATAATTATAGTTTAGAAATGGTTAGTCTTGTAGATATACCTTCTCTTAAGAATTGTGATGAATATTTTACAGAAAATTGAAAAAATTAATTTAAAAAAAAAAATAATTTTTTTTTTAATTTGTTGGGTAATAATTTAAAACATAAAACCCTTAAGAAAAAAAATAAAAACAATCTAAAAATGTAAAAATAATTTTTTTTAGTTACCATAAAATTGATTTTTCTACTAATTTTAACTTTGATAACCCATAAGTAGGCCCCTACAAAGCGTAGCACCCTTTCCAAACGCTCATTTCATAGGCTGAACAGTTATCTATCATATGCTGTTTTAACTGTTCAATTATCTTATTCGGTTCAAAAGATATGATTTTTGCAACGAAAAAACTCAAATGGCGCCACTGTGCGCCGCCAAAAAAATTTGCTGACTTTGACTTCTGTAAAGAAATGTCAGCAAACAATTGTTCTTTTCAAAAAACAATATTTATTATTAATTAGTTCATTTATTAATGATGTGCTAATAATCCCAATTTTTGAATGAAAACACTGAAATTTATTGTTGTGGGAAAGCTAGTTTCTATGCGCATTTCGCTGGTTGCTTAGGCCAGCTCGTCAGGAAACTTTTTCCAAATACTTTAGAAAAGCTAAAAATATTATAAAAGTAAGACCATAAAGTGAATAAGAATTTTAAACACTCAGGTCTTGCATGTAACAATATCAAAGCTTCAACAAAGACACAACAATAAACCGTCAATTTTTCTTTCTTACATTCCCCTACAATTGGCTGGTTTTTTTTCCAACACGAATTGTTCTTTTCTTTATGTCAAAATTTTACGTTGCCAAAAATTTTATAATTGCACACAGTACAAAAATGAATTTTTTCTACCACAGACAAATTTTATTTCATCATAGAACTTTGCTACCGTTTCACACACACTCTTTGTAATTAAACATTCACACAAATGTACAGCATGTAACAAATTTATGTAAAAATCATTTCGAAACTTTCATCAAATGCCACTGTACGTATAAAAAATAAACAAAATTAACACATGTATGAACAACTTTCCAGATTGGGCAAAATTGACCCACTAATACAAAATGCGTTTTATTTTTTAGTACGATTAGTCAATACAAAATATTCAAACAATTGTATGGCATTTAAAAAATTTATTTGTAAGAATCATTCCGAAACCTGCATTGAATGTTAAAAAAATAAACAGAATTAAAAAATAAACTTTCTATTTATAATTTGAAATTGACCCACAGATGCCCCATACGGTTTATTTTTTAGGACAACCTTCTGCTTTTGTATGTGCCGCATGCGTCTTAAAAAAAAATTTATCCAACGCAACAACGCATAATATGAGCGGTGTGGACCTCCAGTTTTAAAGCTAATGTATATTTAGCATGTAAAATAATAAATGCAAAGTAAAAAATAATAAGCGATTTTCACTACGGTTGTAACGATTTTCAACAAACAGTTTATGTGCTTGTCATTATGCGTTAACAACACTGATATGTTATAATAAGAGTAACCGGTTTTTAAAAAAAATTTTGACCCATATTTATTCACAAAAAATAAAATTTCTTCAATGCAAGTAAAACAATCACATTTTTATCCACCTTAATTAATTACATTTTCAAAATATAAAACTTTAATTAAAAAAAAAAGCTGCCGGAAGTTAAAAAAAAGTCATAAAAAACGACCTAGAATGAACGTAACTATGCGGAGCAAATTATGGGCGGCACTTATGCTACGTTATGTGTTAATCTTTACCTCGTTGTTAGTAAAGATTAATAAAAATAATTATTTGACTTATATATTGGACTTCAGACACCATTTTGACTATTGAGTAGCGAGCAAAATGGGCGATCCTCAAAAATATATCGAAGGTTTCTAAACATTAAGTCGGTCCAATTAACGAAAATCATAATACACAGTATAAATTGTTCGAACTCGTAAATTAATTCTTTTGAATCGAAATACGCAATAGCCACCATAAATAAGTGTTAACAAATTTACGCCCTAAATTGTGCAAAACGCAACGCAATGCCAAAAATAGCATTGAAAGCAAAAACAGATTCCAAAATATTTTATAATTTAGTTGTTGCTGTCTACAGAAATTCATATTGCGTTTTAAAATTGTCACCGCCACAAGATATGCAGCGTTTGAAATTTAACCATTCAATATGAATTTCTGTAAAAAGCAACAACTAAATTATAAAATATTTTTGACTCTGTTGTTGCTTTCAATGTTATTTTTAGCGTTGTGTTGCGTTTTGAACAATTAGGGCCTTAATGTACTCACCAAAATTTTGGTAATTTAAATGTTCATTTTCACAAGCTTTTAAGGCATTCAAAAATTAATTACAAACTTTAAATCATTATACACATAAAAATTAATTATTTAAAAATAATTTTAAAAAAAATATGCATATGTCATATGTCTTGTCCTCTTTTTTTAAAACCTTCATAACAATTGAAGGGTTTTCATTGAAAAGTTCTTAATTATTTCTCAACTTTTTTTTTTTAGATTTTGCTTAAAAATAAAGATTTAAAACAATTCTAACATACTGGAAAAAAAGACAGAAATTAAAATTTTGATTAACATTGACAAAGTATTTTCGATAATGTACATATTTATTGTTATTTTCTTGAGTTGTAAGTAAATTTTGTTTTTTTTTTTTCGAAAAGCAACAGCCAAACATTCTAAACAATTGTTTATCATGACGCTGACTAAGTAGAATAATAATGATGACGATAATGACGTTGATTATGAGGACAATAATGATGCTCATGCTGACGAAGTGAGTGTATTGAAGTATATAAACAAAACGTACGACGAGTATGTCAGCAATTGTCATGACGAAGATAATGATGATGACTTTACATAAAAATCTCTGCTAAACACTGTGGATCAACAGCAGCTACACTGGCAGCAAATGACAATAAATGAAACGAAACGAGAAAAAAAAATCAAGTAAAATGCTGTCAAGGTTTTGTGATTGCCATCTCTTCTTCATTGCATTTCAGTTTTAGTTTAGATCAATCTTGACTAGTAAAAATAACACAAAAAAAAAAACTTTTTCTGTTTTGCTACTTTAATTGTTTATAATTTAGTTAAGAATACTCATAATTTACTTTAATTGACTTTGACTGTGCTGTAAGTATTTTCGTTGAGTTGATTTTGGCTGCTACTAATGTGACAAAAACAAATTGTGTTCGTCAGTGTTAAATGATGGATGACACTTATAGAAGATGTTGTAGTATCAAGAATATAGAAGAAAATAAGATGGATTGGAATTACTGAAAATGCACCAACATGATCATTAAATAGTTGAGCAGTTTAACTTAACAATTAACTATGACTAGATGTAACTCTCAAATTTTATCACAATTCGGAAGAGCTCTGATTTCTGAATGTACACTCATAGGAAAATGCGTCTTCATATTGATGATGCTCTAGCATCAGAATTGTGACATCAATGTTATTACAAATGGCAACAATGAGGCAAAAAGTGACATAAATCCAATGACGAACGTCATCCTAAAATTTTGTCATATTTTATGCGTCATCTACGCTACGACTACAGTAACATCGATTCGACACCACATTTTGTGTACACTGATAGAAAAGGCGTCATAACGCTGATATATTTTGTTATCATTGAAATGACAAACTGTCATCAGTGCGATGACTTAATATAGCATGTCATCAGTGTGATGCCAAACTGTCATCAGTGCAATGACAAACTGGTATCACTGCAATGACAAACTGCCATCAGTGCGAAGACATAATGTATCATGTCATTAGTGTGATGGCAAACTGTCATTAGTGCAATGACAAACTGTTATCAGTGCGATGACAAACTGTCATCAGTGTGATGACATAATACATCAAGTCATAATATAATATTAACATTATTTTAAAAAGTAAAATTAGAAGCAAAAATTCACATATTCTATTTTTTTAATTATTTATTTAATAACATCAAATTTGTTAAGTAGAATTATTACGAAAACCATATCGGGCATGCTGCTGGTATCTTATAATTGAGAGTTCTTCTGTTAACAAAGGTCGGAAGGAAGAGAAACAAACATGTGCAACGGGTAAGTAAATAATGATATTCATTCAATTTGACTTAAGGTCAATAACAATGACTCAATTTGATGACAGTTTGTCATCGCACTGATGACACGTTTTATAAAACCGACTCCGATTCGTCATTTCTGTGATGACAATGTGTAATCCCATTGAAGACATAATTAAATTTTTGACCCTGATGGCAATTTGGCCAAGTGATGTTAAGGCTGACATCACAGTGATGTAAACTGTCATGGGGTCAACAAGAAGATACTTGTCATAGTACTGATGTCAAAATACATCAGCGTTATGACGCCTTTTCTATCAGTGTACGATCATTGCCAATATGATTTATAAGAAGTCAAGTTAAGGGTCTGAGTTTAGCTTCATTTATTTCCAAAAATATCAACTCTGATCTATATAAATTATAATATATAATTTATAAAATGATAGATAAACACTGACTTTAAAAACTCTTCTTTTTATTTGAATGCTCTAGGAGACAAGAAGTCAAAAGTCAAATATAAAATAAATGCTTACCTAATAGCGATAAATTTTGAATATACAACATCACTGCATTTTTCTTATTAATAGTCAATAAATATGAACTTTTGTTGAAGAAAATGTATATGCACATTGCGGATAAGCTCGAACGGTAGAATATTTTCTCCTCGCAAGTATGTTTTATAGAGAGACCATTTAAAGGTCAGTTATATTTAATATAAAAGTGTTTAGTTTGATAAAAATGTATAGACATGATCACATGGCATATGATCACCAAGTGCCCGTTTTTATTTTTCAAAAGTTTTAAGAGAAAAAAAAGAGCTCAAAGGTCATATATATATATATTCTACAAGGGCGAAATTTTAGTGCTGAAAATGGGTACAAATAATCGTATGATAAAAGTGGTTTGATTTCACAATATTTACCTTTCCGTACATATATTTTGTGGCTAGAAGGAAAAAGTGCTTAAATCTATTTTCTAGTTTTCTAGGCGAGAAATTTTCAACTTTAAAGGTGAATTTGGAGATCATCTACTCTAAGGTTAAAGTTTTTTTTTAAGTTTTGAATTTCTAGATATTCCTTATGTCACAGATTGGAAGTAAACTTAAGTTTCTATCCCAGTGTTATTGCACATAGAAAAAAAATAACAAAAAGTAATTTTGCTTTAATTTCCTGAAAACCCGTGTAAAATCATTGAAACTTTGACCATGTATTCTCTTAGCAATGGATGGAGATAACAAAGGTGACATAACGTTTTGCTTAAGTCGATTTAACCCTTATGTGCGCAACAATGTACACGGGTTCCGTTAAAGTTTCCAACACAAATTTTTCCATTCTTTAGAACTAATAACTTTAACCCTTTCAGTGTTTTTGTCAAATATATTCGACATTGCATTGTACTCTCTTTCTACGCACTTTTACTGTATACAAATGTACAGTTAATTATATTTTTTTTTTTTTTTGTTTTATATGAAAGAAGGACACTTTTGATATTATAAATTGTTATTATAGTAGACATTGAATTTCTTTTCTTTTTATTGAGTAAAAAATAAGAATTTCGGGGATCATTCGATATTAAAAAAAATTTTAAGTGTTGATACATGCGTAAATAAGTATTTTCTTGAAAAAAAATATTGCAAAAATAAATTCCAGGTTCTTGTGCGGACATTTGAAGGTCAATTTTGAATATATTCGGCATTCCCTAAAAACCAGGGGAGCTGCATGAGGCAAAAACTATTATTTTTCCCGGCTTCAGTGCCATCACATTACCTTAAAAACAAATTTTTCAGATTTTTATCTCGCCAAAAATTATTTTTGACCCTGAAAGGGTATTTTTTGCAGCTTGTATGAGAGATTATGTAATTTGTATGAGAGACCAATTTATCCTTAACATCCTTAAATGCACCACAATATACCCGGGTACCTATACGTATTTTATGTTGGAATGCGGCCATTGTAAGTAACTTTGCTTAAGTTGTTAGTAGCTCTGCATAAACTAGTGAAAGTATTCATACATAATATATAAAATATCAATTCAATTAATCAATAATTTTTATGTTATGAAATAGAGAAACAGAAACGTAAAGCTATATAGTAAGGCATTAAAATTTAAAATTGAAGTTCTGAAATCATACGCTCATACTCATAACTTGTATACGCCTAACTTTTATAATGATTGTGTTTTAGAATTTTTGTGTCATGATTTTTTTATATTTTTGATTATTTTTATGATAATAAATTTAATTTTTTTCTTCTTTTTTTTGTCAAAATGTTAATAATTATTTTTTTAAGCTTAAGCTCCTTTTATTTATAAAATATTAAATTAATTTATTTTTATCGATATTTCGCTAACCTTTGGCAACGTCAGGAAATCAAATTCACAAAATTTTATATGAATAACAAAAAAACAATTACAAAATTATGAAAACATTTTTGTCATAAACTAAATTTAAAAACCTATTTGTCATAAAAAAACTTCAAAAAACATAATAACAAAATAAATAAAATGTAACTAAAGTATAACAATTCATATAAACCGAAAAAATTTCTTATCTGTAAACCGTATTCAAGGCAAATTCATTACAGGTATTCCTAAAAGCCCTGCTGATAATTTTTTTTTTAACTTTATAATTGCTTGATGTCAAAATTTTGTTTATTATCTTCGTTTCTGTTTCAATGTGTTTCGGTTTTTGACATTGTACAATGATTTTACAAAAACACATTGCTTGTGGTTTTTGTACGAGTTGTACTTGTTGTTCTACCGAGCTTACCTGGAATGAATTCGCCTTGACCCAATTAAAAAAAAAAATATTTACAATAATAAAAAAATGTTTGGACTTAAGAAAATTCCTATAACATATAAAAATTTAGGTGCAAATTTAACCATCTTGTTCCAAGACTGCGATTGGTGTATTTATAATATATATAATCTTTTATCTCTTAATAACTAAATTCTAATAATTATTCGCTATATGTTCTGTGTCTGCTTTAAAATGTATTCTTTGTGTCGTTGGTGCATTAATTATGTGTAACATTTCTAAAATATATCTGCGTTTGTAGTTAGTTTCAGTGTTTAAAACCGATGCTTCTTCAAAATTTGGATAGCGATTAGATTGATCACTTAATGCTGTTTTTTTTTACAATTAATGTCCCTATGTTTTTGATCCGATTTATGTCCTGCAACCCTAGTCCTTAATTTGTTCTTCGTTGTACCTATGTACGCCTGGTTGCATTTTTCATTATCATTTCCCTTACAAGGAATTTTATAGACAATGTTCGACATATCCCATTTACTAGTTCTATCCTTTGTCTTGCTAAATAAAATGTTCAATGTGTTATAAGCCTTGTATGCTACCTTATATTTGTCAGTGTCAAAGATTCCCGATTTTTTTAATTCTGTCCATTGGTTCTATTGTACTCGTAATTCCTGCATTCCCATTACTCCTATCTTTATATTGATGAATTAATCCATAAATCAAACTATTTTGAAAATTGGTTTCCCTTAATATATTTCTAATTTTAATTATGTTTTCCTGTGATAAACCTTATCACTAAGTGTACGTACCCTATTAATTAAATTTCTCGCAGTATTTATTTGGGTTCGCGGCCACCAAAGCATAGAGGGCAACGATGAGGCGGACGAATTGGCGAAACGGGGGGTCCATTTACCAAACGATAGGGTGATGGCCATCTCGGCTCCAATTCGGAATATTAGGAGAGATACAGACTCTGCTATACGGAGGAGATCAGAGGCAGTTTGGGAAAACACCGGAACGTGCAGGGTTTTCAAGGTAATGTGGGGATCCTATGATCCGGAGTCGACGAAAATTCTTCTGTCGCTATCGAGAAGTGACTGTAGACTTCTGGTAGGTTTTATAACGGGTCACTGCTGGACTGCGGTATACGCCCAGAGGGCGGGGCGGCTGAATAGTGTCAATTGCAGATTCTGTGGGGTACCAGGGTCAAAGGAGACAGTGGAGCATATATTCCGGCACTCGTGCGCTCCAGAGCGAACTGCCTGGGAGATCATTACTTCCAAAATCTCGGGGAAATCTCTGGAATTGGGTTAATGAGACTCCTAGCGTTTGTCAAGAGAGTGTGGGGTACTCTGAGTACCATCACATCGGAATGACCTTTTTTATTTCTAACTTTTTTCTGCGGGTTATCGTACAACATGGTAACTCTAGGGACCTATTCGGTATATGCGGGGTCTTTGTGACCGGCCATTCTAACCTAACTTATTTATAATAATGAATAAAAAAATCGGGAGTCTTTGACAATGACGTAAAATAAATAAATTTAATATTTTATAAATAAAAGGACCTCAAGCTTAAACAATAAAAAATAATTATAAAAGAATAAAGGTCAAATAAGAATAAATAACATTCCAAATGGTAACGCTGAAGAAAAAAGTCATATGCTCCTCGCTTATGCAAATGATATTAACATTATTGAAAGACACATTTGAGATGTTACTACCGTCTACTGGAAGATTGAGAAGGATTCGGCTAAAAGTGGTTTGGATATAAACGAAGACAAAACAAAGTGTTAAGAAAAGTTAACGCATCGAAGTGAAAACAGGTAGTTATAAATTCGAGGTAGTAGAAGAATTTCCCTTCCTTGGATTCGATTTCAAAAGCATTTCAAAAGTAAAGGCATATCCTGGAAAACGAAAACCACTTGTAATACCCGTGCCGAAACATGGATACTTCCAAAAATCGATAAATATGTGTTATTTTTGCGAGAAGAATAATTCGTAAAAATTATGGGTCCATATGCGTTGACGAAAAGTATTGCCGAAGAATGAACCATTAGCTGTATGAGTTTTCCACCACTGTGAATATAGCAAGACGCATAAAGATACAACGATTACGCTGGGACACATCGGAGCGATGAACGCTGATACTCCAGAATGCGAGACATTCGAGAATCTGTATGAATGAAAGTGTAAACGGGGTAGACCTAAAAAAAACCTGGTAAATCAAACTGGGGACCATGTACAAAAGATCGAAGCGCATTGAGAATATTTTTCAAGCAGGCTGAGACCAACAACTGGTAACAGTGTGATCTTAGTAAATAATAGGGTATTCATTCGGTTAACCGTTAATCGGTTAACCAATTAATTACTACCAGATTGACTAATCGGTTAGTTTAAAACTGGATATTTTCGATTAACGATTAAACCGGTTAATTTCAGTCGATTAACCGATTAAACGACGTAGCCAAATTATTAATTTTTTGTAGTATTATAACATAATTTTTGAGTTTTTAATTATTTGTTCTGTCTTCTATACAAAAGGTATGTGTTTAGAAATTATTTTTTCATACAAATAAAGAAGGTGTTTACTGATCTTCATTTTAAATAAGTGTTTGCTGTCAACATCTTTTTGTTTCATGTACTTTTTATATGTATTTGCTAAGTTATTTGTGTCTTTTCATATTTTCTTATATCAATCTTTTAACAGAATTACCCGAGACAATTAGAAGAGTTAAAAATGTAAAAAAAATTAAAACAGAACTCTAATGGCACAATGGAAGATTTTATATGTTTAGAGAAATCCTGGAAGAGGATTGAGAAATAAGATATTCTGTATTATGGGTTGCATTCGATTTCTCCAACATCTACGATAATTGAAAGAATATTTGCCAAGTTAAGTTTAGTCAAAACTAAAGAAAATAATCGCTTAAATCCTAAACATTTAAACCAAATAATTTTTCTAAAAGATTATTTTATAAGATCTCCTTAAACTATTTTAATAACTTATAAAATTATCAAACAGTTTATTTTTGGTTAATACATATGTTAACATATTTATGAATTATTTTTTTGTTTGCACGTTTTAGTTCAAGAATTGTTATGGTTGTTATGTTATTGTTTTTTTTTTTTTTTTTTTTTGTAAAAACCGATTAAAGCAAAAGCCCGAATAAATGAATACCGTAGTAATTAATTAGCTTTAAGTTTTCTACGTATCTTCCATATGGGTTCCCGGGTACCTTGCCACGCAATATAAGCGGTTTTTGTCGCGCACATAAGGGTTAATCACTTTTGCCACAGTATTATAGGATAAGAAGTCAAAAATCAAAGGTTGAACTCTACTTGGTCACTAAAAAGATTAAGTAAATTTTTGGGAACCTTAGAATCTTACTTCTTCCTTCTATGGTGCAAGAAGTCAAATGTATACCCTTTTTTTTAATTTTTTTTTTAATTTTAACCGATAAGAAAAAAATTCTTCTTGAAATCCAAAGTACATTTACAATACGATTCCCAGCACAGACAAGAATAAAAAATTATCAATAAATTTTAATTGATTTCAGTTGTAAAATTACTTTGTTCATAAAAATAATTTAATGAAAATTAAATTCAATGAACTTAAGCCTGATTAAAATATCGAAATTTGGAATAAAAACCATTAACAGTTCAATAAAATAACCACAATACTAATTAAAAAATAAAAATAAAATTTTGACCAAAATTGTCCAAACCGAACAGCAGGGTTAAAAGAAATATATTGAAGATTATTAAAACCGTATTACGATTATTTATTCACGAAACCTAAAAACAATTAATATATTTGGAGCTACTTTTTTATAAACAAACGAATTTTATTCTGTATTAAACATTTCTTATGATAGACAAGCATTTTTTTAAAACCTATACAAAATTTTTACAATTACATAAATCTATTCATCATTTATTTAATTAAGCTAGAAAAAAATATATTTTTAATTAAAAACCAATTAAATAAATTTATAGTTTCGTTCTGTAAATAAAATTGGAATTAATATAATAATTTTCAACGTCATATATTTTATTAAATGTAATTTATATTTATTTTCTTGTTAACTTTATTGTTTAACTATTGTGTTTTTTGCACTTTGTTAATACAACTACCTGAAACAAGATTGCAATTTGTACTTATTTATGTGTTTTTTGTATTAAGTTTCACTATAAAAAACTCTGTAGTAATTCATATATTTACGTAACTTCATATCGTGTGAAAATATAAAATTACTTGTTGTACAATTAATTGTACACACACCCAACAACAAAAGAAACAATAAAAACATAAAACCTTATGTAAATACAAATAAAACAAATGTTGAGTCGGAAAGAAATTTTATAGAAATGATTCATAATTGGTAATTAAAGGGTTTTATCGGGGCAACCAGTGTGGCCATTTTAGCATTTTAGCAGCTAAATTGAACATTAAAAATTTTTATTTAGCTGCAAAATTTTCATTTAGCACTAGGCATTTTATTTAACATTTTTGGAAAATATTTTTAGCTTTTTTTAGCATTAAAAATTTTAAAAATTTGGACGACTAGTTTTATGGATTTCACTATATTTTTTTATAAATCTTAAACATAAATATTTATTATATATATATCGTTTTAAAGGTATTTTTGTGTAGATATGCACAATATCAATTTTTAGGGTTAGTGTTTAAAAAGTGTTTTAAATTTGCTTGCAAACACGCACACATACAAAAATTGTTTGTTTTTGAAAATGAAATAAAAATTTTCGCACAGAACAAAGTGTTTTATCAATTAATGTGATAATTGAATCAATTATTTTTTTAGTTGGAAGAAAATTAAAAATTTAATTTTGATTTAATTAACATTTTAGTTCTTTTGAAATAAATTTTCAATTACAATTTTAATTAAATAACAAAAAATCTTAATTGACTTTTTTCGTTTAAAATAAAATAATTTAAACATGTAGACTTGTTGTTGGAAATTGTCAATATTTATTTAAAAAAATTAACACATTGTTTGAAATGGAAAAGTTTTTTGATCACTTTTTTAATTAAAATTAAAAATATCATTTATTAAAAATATTTTTTCAAAATTTTAAAATTTTTAGTAATCAATATAATAATTTTGGTAATAGGTGCAAAGTCAACAACTTGTTTACTTGATATTATGAATTTGGAATAAATTTGGTGATTGGAGAAATTTAATAACTTTTTCTGGGTGTAGATCAGGGGTTTCCATTTCTTTGCACAATTGTGCGCACCACTACTAACACATATTCTTATACTCTTCAATTCAGTCGTCGATGTGACTTCGACAAGTGTGCATGTCTAGCGGATGCTATATTATTTTGTTTCAGCTTACACTCAAAAAATATTGTGCGGTCAAAAATGCTTTTGGTAACATCCAATGCCTTGCGTGCAATTTTTATTTAGAGTTTAAATTTTAAGACTAAAATGTAGAATAATGTAACATTTCATAAGTTTACATGCAAAGCAAAGAACTTTGTAAAATGGTAATTATTTGAGATTTAAAAGCAATTTTTAATATTTCAGATAAAAAATTTCAAAATGTCTAACAGTCCTATGTGGAAGAAGCTGATAGTCACATTTATTATAGGTTTTATTTTACATACGTATATGGATTCGGTTCTTATAATTTTACAACACTTTTTTATTTTTTCTTATGCAATACTAAAAATTATTATTATAAATTATTATCTGATCACTAATTCCACTAACACCGTGGTAATCGTTATAAAACAGATTACCCAGTTTTGGTGTTTAAAAATATTAATGTGTTCTTATAAAAAGAATTAAAACCTCTGCTAATTTTTTTATTGAGTGTGATTATACATTATGCTGTTAAAAAAATTATATATTTATTTGATGATACGTCATTTATAATTTTGTAAATAACTTAAAATTATATAAAAATACATATGTAACGTGAATCCAAATCAACAAAACTTTCAAATTTTCAAATAATGTCTACATTGTTTTGCATTTAAGCTAACGATATGTGTTTTGTTTGTGAAAAAAAATCTTTGATGCCTGTAAAAGGTCCATTTTTCTTTCGTAAAAAAGACGTACCTAAATGCAGAAATTATTAAGAAAAAAATTGCCACAAGAATTTGTTGGTATTTTGTGCTTGTAAAAATATTTTTGTTTCTGTACCAATCGCGTCGGTAGGTTTTTTCTTTGAAAACACTTTTTTAAGTAAGTAAAAATATTTAAAAAACAAGTTAAAAAAGTCTTGTTTTCCTACAATTTATGTGTAAACCTATACATATAAAAGCAAATGTGACAGCAGGTAACATTTTTGGGTAAGAAGATGTGCTTTATTGATGTATTAATGAAACTTTATTGTTTAGCACTATTTTTATTGCTTACTTTTTTATGCTACAATTATATGACCGAGTCCAAAGAGTTAACCTTACTAATTTATGGTATTTATTTAACGTAACTTTGACCTGTTACAATGACTATACATTTTTGCAGGCAAACTCAGGTGCGCATTTGGTATTTTGTTAAAAGTTATGATATACTATTAGCTAGAATTAAAATGTATGCACAGATGTTTGAAGTATGAGTAACCCAACAACGTGAATACCCTTTCTATTTTACTTACCACTATGAACGCCCTAACTTTTTACTAAAATAACTTTTTCACGTTATAATTCTCAAGTAATTTATTTTATTTTTGAAAAAATAGACCAGGGAAATCCATTTCTATGCACAATTGTGTATACCACTACTAAAGGTACGTTCAGACTGGTGAAATATTTGAAAGCAAACATTAAATATTTCATTAACGTAGTCTGAACACAAAATATTTTTGAGTATCAAATAAAATAACAGCTGATTTTGAGCAAATAAAAGTATTTGCCGGCAAACAAATATTTGTCCAATGTGAACATAGTGTGAACACAAAAAATCAAATATTTTAGTAATTTTTGAGCAAACATTTATTTGATATTACAAAAAAATTGAAAGAGCAAACAACGACAAATAATTTTGGCCATGTTCCAGATAGAAGCAATTTTTACTGTAAGTTTTTGGATTCTTTACAATTTTAAAGATTTTTTATAATTATTAGACTTTGTATCGTGCCGCTATTAGCAAATGTTTGCCATTCCTTATAGTTTTAGGCACTTTTAATAAATTTTATGGCTTGTTTGAAATATCTAAATTTTTCGCGAATTTTCGCTATTTTTGCAAAAAATTTTTTTCCCGACATTTTGTTTTTTAACTGATTTAGAGACTTCAAATATATTTAAGGGTTTATATCCAAGTTTGCAATTTTTCGCAAATTTTAGCCATGTTCCCGTTACCCATTGTCTTCCAGTTTTTTTTATATTTTACATTCTCCTGTTCTAACACTATGAAAGATGCTGCTCCACAGAATAAAAAAAATAAATTAGCTTTTGCGCTCATTTTTACTATTTGTGAAATATATTATTATTTTTGAACACTTTCATTAAATAATTATTTGATGCAAATATTTATTTTAGTCTGAACGCATGGCAAACATGAATTAATTTATTTTATTTAACACTTTTTGCCAACTGTTTCATCAAACAAAAATTGTCAAATGTTTGAGCTTAGTTTGAACATTAAACAAAATATTTTTTTGTTTCACACAGTTTGAAGCAAATATCAGAACAAATATTTTCGTCAAATATTTCATTAGTCTGAACGTACCTCAATACATATTTTTGTTTCAGGTTAACAGAAAAAACTTTATGATGGCAGTTAAAAAATATTGTGCGGTCAAAAACGCTTTTGGTAACATCCAATGCCTTATATGGTATGCAACATTTAAGGAAGGAACGGAATATGTTATTAAACGTGTGATTTGCGTGCAATATTTATTTTTTATGAATTTTTAAAACATAAAAATCTTTAATTTTTTTACAATTGTTTGATAAGATATTTAAAACTGATTTAGAGTCAAAAAGCTTCCGAATGAAAAAAAAGTGCAGTTTTAAAATCAGCGACATTGAATTGGTAAAGAAATGCTACAAATTTTTTATCAACACAAAAAATTTTTAATTTTGTACCTTTGTTTACTAACATTTTATTTCGGCTGTAAATGAATGCATTCTCTCAATTTGTTTACACTCTGGTACTCACTAATACACAACCAAAAAATTTTTGGAAATCCCTGGTGTAGATCATTGGTGTTCAAAAATGTTTTGCATATGTATTCTGAGAGAATTGCTTAAGTACAGTGACACACAAAACTAAACGCACAATTTTTATTAATATTATATCACAAGATTTTTTTTTTGGTTATATAAATTTTATAATAATGCTGTTCACACTGAACTAAGTGTATGTGATAAACTTCCGTCGATTAGGGTTTTCTGTAGAGTTGGTGATTAGGGATTAATTAAGAAAATTATGATTCTTTTCATAGCTATATGACTAGGTATACCGATGAGGAAAAAAAACCTTTTTATTAGAAATAAATTTTTTTTTTTTAATTTAAGGAATGGCTATCTGGGGAAGAAAATCTTGAAAATAAATCAGATATTATTTTAAAAAAAGCCATTTCATGTCAGTACTTTCATCTAAGCAAAAGGAAAAAAATACACAATTTCTTAATTTTTCCTTAATTGCCAACTCTACCGATGTTCCTAACTGCGCAGCGCGTCGCGCAATAGTACTGCGGGACAAGGGCACAGATTCTATTAAATTAACATTATAATTTATCATATGAAGAAGTTTACTAAACAACTGTTTAATAAAAACTCCATCGATAAACGGTCTGCCCTGCCTGACAATATTTAAGGCGACTACGTCTGAAATGGCTTTTTTTAAAATAAAATCTGATTTATTTTCAATATTTTCTTCCCCTGATAGCCATTCCTTCAATTTTTCCAAAAAAATCTTTTTATTTCTAATAAAAAGGTTTTTTTTTCTTCATCGGTATATCCAGTCATATTGCTATGAAAAGAATCATAATGCTTCTTAATAACATTTTCCCAATGTCCTTTAAATGTTTGATAACATAAAAGACATTGGGCATTACCAAAGGCATTTTTAATCATAAAATAGTTTTGCATTTTAATATTTTTTAGCAACAAACTAGCGTAGCTTCCGCGCATGTGCATTCGTCGCTGTCTGACGAACAACTAAATTAATTTCATTATTATTTATTTTACACACTGTATTTGAACAAATATCAATGCATCTATCGTACATGTGCGCTTGTTGCTCTCACACGTACGACAAAAATAATGAGCGTAAAAAACAAAGGGGTGGGGCTTCTAAACAATTGTTTGCCTGAATGAGCATCACTGGTGTAGATAATAAACCAATTTTTCATAGGTAAATTTAAAAGGCAAAGTTGAAGTTTTTGTTCGTTTTATTTTGATTATCTTAATATTTTTGAGATTTCACGATGTTCTCATTAATAACTGTAACTGTAAGAAATTTTTTTACTTTTATGTTTTTCCACACATTGAAGAGTTAAAAAAATGTAATAATAGGGCTCAGTTAGAAAGTAATAATTGAAAAAGTATGAAACTGAAAGTTCTCACTTGTGAGCCTTGGTACAACCCTGTGGTAAGGCCCTTTAACTTCTGAAAATCCCTAAGAAATTATATTTTTAAGAAATTTTATATGAAAGATGCGGTTAACATTGTCAAAAATAATGTGGTTGACTTAAAAGAGTGCCGACTCTGTATTACGGTGTTGTCGTATGGTGGACTGCGCTGGACAAGGGCAGGTGCCGTGCGATGCTTAAGAAGGTTCACAGACTGGTCGCATTGATAATCACAGGATCAATGCGCTCCACTCCCACCAGGGCGCTGTTAACTATGCTAAACTGGCTGCCGGTGGAAATCACGGCCAGACATATGGCTCTTTCTTCGGCCATACGGTTGAACGCGACACACAGCTGGTCGAACCGTGACTATGGACACTCCAGGATAATGGGATACTCGATTGTCCCTGAAGGAGTGGACTACTGCACCCCGGAGCCTTTCTTTGGCGCGAGGTATGCGACACATATAGCGCACGAAAGTGCGCTGTCGGTTATGGGCACCTTCCATGAACCAGCCCTGGGGGTATACACTGATGGTTCAGGGAAGGGGGAAAGAGTTGGCGGTGGTTTCTTAGAGGAACTGGGCGTTAAAGTTTCCTTTCGTCTGCCAGATGGATGTAGTGTCCTGCAGGCGGAAATCTCGGCTATAAAGCGGGCAGCCAACTGGCTAAAGTATTATCGCGTATCGGGAGATATACGTATATTTACTGATAGCAAGGCTGCCATTGCCTCTCTTGCGGGTGTCTATTCGACATCTAGGTTGTCTGTGGAATGTCGGATGGCTTTGAATGAGATTGCTGAACATTCAGAGTTAACGCTTATATGGATACCAGGGCACTCAAACTGCCCGGGAAACCAGGTAGCAGATGAGCTGGCCAAGGAAGGTGGTCGTATGGATGAAACATTCATTGATCAATTCATTGGCCTTCCAATGGCTCACTGTAAGTCACTCATGCGGCGCGAGAACTATAGAATTGCGCAAGAGGGATGGACCCGTGAGTCCACCTGCTCCACATCCAGGGCACTTTGGCCTGGAAATGATGAACGGAGAACCAAATCTCTACTTAGGTTCAATAGGAACAAAATCAGGACCGTGGTGGTCATAACTGGACACTGGCCTGTTGGGACTCATGCTAAAAGAATGGGTCTGGTATTCAATGACTACTGTAGAAGTTGTCATGATGAGGACGAAGAGGAAACTGTGATTCACTTTCTCTGTCAATGCCCTGGGCTACGGGGCATTAGGGAAAAATACCTTTAAAATATCATTAGGAAGACAAATTGGCTCAACCTTGCAGTGACGCCATCTGAATAACTGCTCTTCGGGATGGGCATTGGCGCTGGGTATCACAAAGGGACCGCTAAAGGACCCAAGTGAGCTGTCTCTCGATGGCTGCCCATGGAACCTAACCTAACCTAAAAGAGTGTTAGTTTTCAAAGGCCGAAGAAAAAAATTTAATTTATATGACAAATATCAAAATATTAGTCCACCTTGATATCGTTGTTAAAAAGCATGAAAAACTAATAATAAAATATGCTAACTTTTGGAGGGGGTTACTTGACACCTAATAGTTACTACAACACTAGTCCTCGGTACTTTGTTCAATTTAAACAAGTCCCTAAGCTATAAGTGGTTACAATCGAAACTAGTCTGGGCAACCTGTCCGTGAAAGCCTGGGTTCAAATCTCAGCGCAGTCAACAATGAAAAATTATCAATAAAAATTTTAATTAATTTCATGTTGTAAAATTCCTGTCTTCATAAAAATAATTTCATGAAAATTAAATTCAATGAACTGAAGTCTAATTAAAAAAATCTAAATTTGGATTAAAAATATAATAAATTTAAAAAAATCTGATTCAAAAATTTTTATAACAACATATCGCACTTGTTCAACAATAGTGAATTAACTCAAAATTTTTATTTTTGCACTTTTTGGAAAAAAGCGGCAGGTTATATTCATATCTAACAGCTGTAAAAATGTCGTGCTATTTTGTCAACTTTTTTTAAAAATTCTGTTTCATATACCTTTAATGTAAAATTAAAAATTGTTTTGCTTCTACTTAAAATTTTTATATTTGGAGTTAATACAGTATTGTGGAACAAGTGATATATGTAAGTATACATATTAAAATACATGTTTCACTTTTTTGTTCTTAATATACCAGTTTCGTGATTAGTTCTCCTTTCACTGGTCATGAGTTCTTTCTTTTTGTTCTAATTCTATTTTTTTCTTTTTCTTTTACTTCTTAACTTACTGAAAAAGCCGGCACTTAGCAGAAAAATTTACAAAAATTGTTGGTTATTAAATTCTCGAAAAAACAAAAAATAGTTTTTCCGATAATTTCTTTGCTAAATAGGAATCCTGGAGAATACACCGGAGAATGTGGAAATCTCTATTGTGAATTTTGACAGTTATCTTAAACTAGCTGTTAAACATTCCAGCAAAACCATCAAAATAATAAAATATATTCTACAGATGTCGAGCGTCTCTTGACCGAAAAAAGGAGAGTTCGAAGAGAGTGGCAATTGCACAGATCTGCTCAACTTAAGAAATTATTAAAAGAGCACACGAAAAGTTTAGGAAAGTTACTGCAGGCGCTGAAAAAGGCATCCGACTACTCATTATGGCGTGTAGCTAGAAATCTTAAAAGGCCAGTTATATCTAAGCCACCTTTAAGAAACTTTAATGGAAGTTGGGCAAGAAATGATACAGAGAAAGGAAATCTATTTGTTAATCAATTAATTCATTTATTAATGATGTGCTAATAATCCCAATTTTTGAATGAAAACACTGAAATTTATTGTTGTGGGAAAGCTAGTTTCTATGCGCATTTCGCTGGTTGCTTAGGCCACCTCGTCAGGAAACTTTTTCCAAATACTTTAGAAAAGCTAAAAATATTATACAAGTAAGACCATAGAGTGAATAAGAATTTTAAAACACTCAGGTCTTACATGTAACAATATCAAAGCTTCAACAAAGACACAACAATAAACCGTCAATTTTTCTTTCTTACATTCCCCTACAATTGGCTGGTCTTTTTCCAACATGAATTGTAGTTGTAAGTTAATCATTTGAAAAACGTATTTACCCCTTATACATCAAAGAATATTGCTGTGGAGTTACCACCCGTTGATGTTAGAGCAGCTGTTCCCCTAAGATTTTAGATAAGAGATCAAAAAGGCTATTTGTGATTTAAGCCCCAAGAAAGCTCCTGGTTTTGACAAGATCAGAAACAAAATACTTTTGGAACTACCTTGCATAGCGAAGAAAATTATTCTTTTTATTTTTATACTATTTTACGCCTTGAAACTACCCTCAAGAATGAAAAGTTTCCTTAGTTACCATGACACCTAAACGACGAAAAGATCACACAAAAGTTGAGTCATATTGGCCTATAAGTCTATTATCTAATATATCAAAGCTGTTTGAGAAACTCTTAGTGTCAAAATTAATCCCAATTTTCAATGAAAATATTTGTATTCCTAACCATCAGTTCGATTTTAGAAAAGAACACAGCACAATTGATCATACCCATCGGATAGTAAACGCCATAAGAAAAGCCTTTGAAGTTAAAAAATATTGTTCCGCTCTCTTCATCGATGTGTCTCAAGCATTTGATAAAGTCTGGTAAGAGGGCTTATTATATAAATTAAATCAGCCAATTGCCGCTGGAGTCCCACAAGGAAGCATCGTGGGTCCACTATTATATCTTAAATATACTTCGGACATGCCAACTAACAACTACACCCAAACTTCAACATTTGCGGACGATACAGCTTTCCTAAGCGTGCATTAAAGCCATCATGAAGCATCTCGTTACTTACAGGAGCATATATTTCAACTAGAAATATGGTAAAAACAATGGAGGATAAAGATCAACGAGCCAAAATGCGTACATATAACATTCACCTTGCGTCGAGATTCATGCCCCCCTATTAAAATCAATAATCAAATAATACCTCAGCATTCGCATGTAAAATATCTCGGTATTCATCTAGAAGCCGTTTAACGTGGAAATACCATATAGATGCAAAATGAATGATTGATCAAATGAAACAAAAAGCCATTCAAATTCATTGGCTTATTGGAAGAAATTCTGTTCTTAGTCTTGATTGCAAACTTCTACTTTACAACTCTATATTAAAAGCAATCTGGTGCTACGGTATTCACTTATGGGGCACCGCCTCAGCGTCTAATATCGAAAAAAATCAAAGGCGCCAAAATAATCTTCTTCGTATAATCACAGTCGCTCCCTGGTATGTTTAAAACTCGGATGTCCACAAGCATCTCAACGTGCCATTGGTAAAAACTATGATTACAAAATACGCAGTAAAATATTAAAAAGGCTTGAACTACACCCAAATCTACTAGCTCGAAATATTTTAAATGACACTGCAGCACTCTCCCAATCAGAAGAGCGATAAACACCTAAATATGTGAACAGAAACGTTGATAAGAAAAAATTTTGTCGGACACTGGCAGGATATGAATTAAAGTATTAGGATAAGATGTGATTACTTATTGTTAGTTCATATTTAATATATGAAGATTCAATAAAGAAACTCTGGAAAAAATAGGAACCCTGGCTATGACGTTCAGGTGTTTACGCTATTACGTATGTGTCAGATTTTCTGAAACTCCTACTAAGTTTTTAGAAAAATTGCTACCGTTTTACTGAAAAAATGTTTATTAAATTGTAGAAAATGTACACACAGGGTAAAGAATATGATCGCGTATGTTTACAGACAAATTATTAGGTATAGTTGCCTAAAAATCTAAAAAATTATAATCACTTTGTAAGCCTTTGTATAGAAACTTAGCCTCAATTACAAATAGTATCTGAATATATTTTTTAGAGCGATCTAGCAATGACAAAAGGGTTAAGTTCACTTATTGAGTTATCGGTGGCTATGGATCTGCCTCCACGTTTTTCTTGGTCTTCGTCTCTTCTTATAAACGTCTGCATGAATAACTTCATTCTTGAACATACTGAAATGTTTATTCAATGAAGACCACTGAACAAACTGTTGTTTTATTTATGCTATTAGCAAGCACATTTCGTTTTATATGGCAAACACAAAGACTTTGTTCAATGAAACGACTTTTGTTTTACAGTTTCACTCTCCCATATTTTTTTATATTAATACTCAATAGCAATGTTGCCACTTAGAAAATTTATGAAATTTTTTCTTTTTTGTTACCTTTATAACAATATTTTTATGTAATTTGTAAAGCATTTTTTAAATTTAATTTAAATTTTTTTCCTAACAACTTTTTTATGTACTTCCAGGCGAAACACATTGCTGAAAAATGTTTTTGAAAATAAAATGAAATTTTTTTGAAGTTTAAAAATGTACATTAAATACAACTAATTTACATTGAAAACAAAGTCAAATTTGTATTATTTTTATTATTTTAATATTTAATAATGTACTTCCTTCTCTTGTTGCCTTTACTCTTCATTGTTATTTTTGTTTTTTTTTATTTTTCCGAAGGTTTTTCATTTCTTTCAACTGGCAATACTGACTATAAAATAAATGTGTTATTCCATGAACTTATTCGACATTTATTTAGTGGTTGTTTGGTTTTAGAGTTGTTAGTATTCATATTCTCTAGCTTAAGTAAACAAAAACACTGCATCTTATTCGCCTCTTAAATTTCGTGTGTTTGTTGCTTTCATTTCGTAGTTATTCATTATACTTAATACAAACGAAACAAATACAAAATTGTAATAAAAGTTTCATGAACATCATTATTAAGTTTCATGCAGATGTTTAATGTCCTAGCCATCGTTATTTTCGTTACGATATTTGCATATTAATACGCCCTTAATCTGTGATTTCTGTGATAGTCTCACGTGGCTAAGTTCTCTGGGTCTGGGTAAATTCGTGGAATAACACATAATTATAAAATCACGAATGATTGTGGCTTTTGTGTTGCCACTTTCATTGCGTGCCAGGTTTCACAACCTTACAAGAGGAATAAGTTATTGCACGCTTTGATTTGGCAGAAGCGTTTTTGATTTCCATATCCGGTGTACTTATGCGCCTGTTGCCGTTGCTTTATGAAGCATGCGTTTTACTAAATATTTTTCTTAATCAACTAGAGTTAAAAAAATATCTTAAAAACTTTTAAATAATTTAATTCTACTAAATATATGTTTAAAATAAAAAAACTTATTCTAACACTATTCCGTATATTTCATAACATTTTCTGTGGCATCCAACTCCAAGATAAACTTATGCAATTTATAATTTCCGCATTAACAATTTATGACCATCATCAATTTACCAATATCCCCCCATCAGATATCATTACTAATTGTTAAATAACATTATTTGACATTTCATTTAATTTAACCATTTATTTTAATTTATTAGCATAAAGATATAAATAAATATAAATTCCTAATTATTCATTGGCGTTCATGTAACAACAACTATTACATAACAATGCAGTCTTCTAGCAACACAATGCATTACAGAAGATTATTGTTCTTCTTTATTCAATTATTCCACTCTCAGGCGACATTGAACTTTTTATGAACTTTCAATTTCATTATTCATATAAGTGAATAATATTCTTTATGTTTAAACGAAATAAATGACATTAAAAACGTGAAGATTTTATTGCAAGAAAACATCACTTTTGATTTGTTTATGAGAATCGTGGCAGACAGAACGAGACTAAGGAAAATAGTGATGGTGCTGGAAAGGAGAATTTTTATACGGCGAAAATATCTCGATTGTAAATAATCGACCATGTTCTAGAAATCGAAGTTGAGTAAAATTGAAATCGAACGAATTTTTTAGCTCAAATTATTAAGAACCGACTGTAGTGTTTCCAGGTTTTAAGAATAGTGCTGATAAAGCAATTGGTATAAAAAGTATGAAGTATTTAAAACACAATATTTTTATGAACTTTCAAAATGGGGTAATTTTCAAAACGTGTTCAATTTTATTGTTACTCATATTCGATTTCCAAACGTAAAGCAAACCCTTTTTGAGATATGTAAAACTATTTTTAACGAAAATGTTTAAATTTATTATGGTCATTTTAATCATATAAATGCCTCCGGCAACCGTAATATGCTAAAATAAGTCATTCAACAAGAAACCACAACCTTATTATGGTTGCCTCCGATCATGTTAAAGCTTAAAATAACATTAATATAATAATAGTATGGTTTTTTAACCACTACATGTTGCTCTTGGAAAAGAGGAAATGATGTTGTTACATAAATAAAATCTTTTAATAAATAATTGTATTTAAAATAAGACATGATAAAATGGTGGCATGTCATAACGTCCAGTGTCATAGTGTTCATGGACGTTATGACACTCCAAAAAGTGTTATAGTGTCCATGGACACTGCGACACTGCAAATGGACATTATGACACTTTCAAAAGTGTCATTAGGTCCATAATTACTAAAGAAGTTAAATACAAAAAAAATGATCTGCATACACGCAGAGAAAAACATGTTTCATTATGGTCCCAACCAACAAAACTATTTTTAAAGAAACCCATATTATGGTTGTCACCGACTTTTGGTTAAATGAAACATAATATGGTAAACATTTTTTTAAAAATGGTTTTGCTGCTTTTTCTCTGGGTGTATATATTAAATATATAACGAAAACACTTTTGGGCGCAAGAATTTTCTCCTCTATGGTATAACAAATACCGGCTTCGCTAACTAACGCTTCTCTGCACAACCGGCCTTCGGCCGGGCGCAAGGATTTTCTCCTCTATGGTATAACAAACACCGGCTTCGCTAACTAAAGCTTTTCTGCATAGTCGGCTTTCGTTCGGAAACAAAGCAGATTTTAGAAGCTTTACTTAGCGAAGCCGGTATTTGTTATACCATAGAGAAGAAAATCCTTGCGCCCGGGCGAAGGCCGGCTATGATCCCAAATTTGTTTACATTCTTGCTTGTTGTGGACATTATGACACTTTGCAAAGTGTCATAACGTCCGCGGACGCTACGACATTTCTTTGATGGACGTTATGACACTGGACGTTATGACATGCCACCGAAAAAATAATTTTCTATGGTAACAAATTTCAGGCCGCTGTCAACACTAAACAAAAATGGAAGAAAATTCGTGAAATTGGTAAAGTTGGTACACGCCCAAAAATAAGAATGATAGATGTTAATGCAATAAATCAGAAATTTCTTAATATTCCACAACCACCAGTACAACTTGATTTTTATGACGATGATGTTCTAATTGATCCTGTAAACAAATTTAGCTTTCAATTTTTTAACTTAGATGACACTGCTGAAGGATTTTTAGCTGTTAAGTCCAATGCTGTCGGTCTAGATGAAATTCAGCCTCGTTTTATTTAACTTATTTTACCATGTTTAATTCGCCATGTTAACCACATTTTTAATACGGCTGTCACCACAAGTACTTTTCCATCTGGGTGAAAGTGTGCACAAATTATTCCTGTACCTAAAGATGATAAGAAATACAGGCCAATTTCCATTCTTCCCTACCTGTCTAAGGTTTTCGAACGCCTCCTACTTAAACAGATCTCTAAACACATCTTTGATAATAAGCTCTTAACGGACCGCCAATCTGGATCTAGACCTTAGCATAGCTGTACTACAGCCTTAACCGAAGTTGTTGAGAACATCCGAGGTAGTTTAGATGATAACAAGATAGCATTCTTGATTCTACTCGACCACTCAAAGGCCTTTGACACTGTTGAACACCAGATGTTGATTATGAAACTGGCAAAAATGTTTAACTTTTCAGAAACTGCTACAAAGTTAGTTGCTGCATATCTATGTGATTGATCGCAGATAGTTGCCAACAATGGTACTTTTTCTAGGCCTCTGAGTACATTAAGAGTTGTTTCCCAGGGGTCTATTCTCGGTCCACTTTTATACTCGTTCACAACTCAACTAAGTTTAGTTGTGAACCGTAATAGGGGGGGGCCTTTGATTTTTTGCCAAAACAATAAAAAGAATTTGTTTTTGTTTTTAATTGGTTTTTTCTTAACCAACTTACAACTACAATTACTGTTGGGAGAATTCCAACTAATTGTAGTGTGGACTGTAAGAAAAGTTAAACACACTGTTTTATTGTTGGAATTTTGTTTAAGCTTTGATATCCTTGCAAATAAGACTTTTTGGAGTGTTTGTAATTCTCATTCCCTCTGTAGTCTCATTTGCTGATATTTTTGGCTTTTCTAAAATTTTTTTGGGAAAAACGTTTCCTGATGATCTGGCCTAAGACACCAGTAAAATGCGCATAGAAACAGCTTATCCTACAACAATAAATTTTCAGTTGTTTTATCAAGAATAAAAATAGGGATTTAAAGCACGAAAAATAAAATATTTTAATAAATAATTGTATTCCCAAAAACAACTTTGATAATAAGTGATTGTTATTGTTAACCATTACTTTTTTGGAAGTAACCATGTTATGATTGTGGCTTCTTGATGGATGACTAATTTAACCATAATATGGTTGCCGGTAACAATAATATTGTTAAACTTGCAATAATTAGTTTAAAAATGTGTCGTTAAATATATTATGTTTTATATCGTCGGTCACAGGTTGACAACTCTTAACATGTTTTTTGTACTTTTCAGGAGACAAAAAAAAACGTTATTACTCCGTTACTAAACCGTGTTGGAAGTAAATAAAAAAAAACCAAAATTAGTAGGAGATATTTATTGTAAGATGGTGTAAAGAAAACAAAGGTATTTAAATTATTTCACATTAAAAAAATTAAAATAAATAATACGAGTTGACAAATTTAAAAAAAAGTGAGTTAAGAGTTGTCAACCTGTGACCGACAATATACTGTCTGTAAAACATAATATTTTTTATCAAATTTAAAACGGGGTACGTTTGTAAAAATGTTTCGCTTTTAGTGTTACTCGTATTCGATTTTCACACGTTAAGAAAACACATTTTGCGATGAACATATTTTTTACGAAACAATTTTAAACATATTATGGTTGCTTTAATAAGTCCTTCATCATGTATTCACAGTCTTATTATGGTTGCCAACTTATTGTTATTATTAACCATAACATGTTCGGAAGGAGCCATATTATGTTTGTGGCTTCTTGATGGATAACTAATTTAACCACAATATGGTTGCCGGTAACAATAATATGGATAGTTGTCTTTAAAAATAGTTTTTTTTGGAAGTGACCATTTAAAATATGTTTTTGCTCTGCGTGCAGAAGATGGCCGAATATCTTTATTTAATTATCTTTTTACAAAAAAATCATTGGTGATTTTCACCCTTTGTGTTAAGTGTACAACTCTGTTTTATTTAATACGATTTCATGCAACAAAACGTGAGAGTCCTTTTAATATTTATTGTAAATGAATGAATCTGCTGAGTGAAAGAAAGAGAGAAATAGAGTTTCGTCAACTGTTTCATTCTGGTAGTTTTTTGTGTGATTTTTTAACCAGAGTGTAGTAAATAAATATTTTAAACATTTGGTTGTTGCAGTGTTAGTACATACATTTACTGCATTGATAAGATTAACAAGGACTACAAGAGTACTTTACTACCAAGAGTGAAAACCGCTATTTTCTTTAAGTTGTTAATAAAATTTCTCAATTTCTATAATCTCGGAAATATTTTCTAGCTGTGTAAATAAAAAAAGAATCTAATAAAATAAAAATTTGGCAGAAATATTGTTGAAATTTATTTTTTTCATTATAATCTGGTAGATAATTTTATGGCATTTATTTTTTTAAACATGATTGCTGGCATATGTCCGCCGCGACTACAAGTTACATAGTCCATTCGATCAGCCCAATTATTGACTATATTTTCCCATAAATATGGCCGTAGGGCTTCAATGGTGGCCTGAGTATCGGTTTTCAATTCTTCTAGAGTGCTGGTATATCGGCATAAATCAATGACCTAACATAACCCCATAAAAAGTAATGCGTTAAATCGTATGAACGAGGGGGCCAATGAGTAGGACCACTTCTGGAAATGAAGTTGTCATCAACTTGATTTTGCAATAAATCGGTTGTTAATCGTGCTGTATGACAATTTGTGCCGTCTTGTTGGAACCAAATACCGTTGATGCTAAGCTGATTTATTTTTGGAAACAAAAATTAATAGCGGTCGCCATTCGCCGTAACTTCAGCTTATTGCGCATTTCAAAAGAGCGCGTAAACTGCACCAAGCCGTCAGTTTTAGTGGGTGTAATGGTGACTCGTTCACAGCTTGAGGATTGTCTTTGCTCCAAATACGACAATTTTGCTTATTGACGTAGTCTTTTAACCAAAAATGAGCTTCGTAAAATGGTAAAAGTGCTTTATGAACTTCGGGAATATATTTTTTTCAATCCACAATTTGGAAGCGTTTTTCTACCGTTTGAGGATTCATGATGACTTGCGAAGCCTCACTGAACAGAAATATCAACACAGTTTGAGATTTTCAATGTTCAAAAAATTTTTATCGATATCTAAAGTTCTCATGCAGCTAAAAAACACCCGATACTTTCAAGGAAGTGACTTCATCCAATTGAAACGACCTTAAACTCATATCTCTGACTATAATCAATGATGGCTTAGTTTTCATTGTTTAGATGAAAAACTCATGCCGATCTTAAAGAACTTTTTCAGCTTCAGCAATGATCTCTTATTTCCATTAATTCTTTTATTTCATATGGTTATTGGTTTCATACCAAACTTAACAATTATCACAAAAGCATAAAATCTAGATTAATGGAAATTTAAATTAGTTTTTTTTTCAAACGCCATTAAAATCTTATTAGATTTATTTCTAATTTTCATTAAAATACAATAGCCCATGCGTGGCCTTGAAAATTAATTTGCTGGCGATTTTAAGACATAACAATGAAATTAATCTTAAACGCAAATAATAACAATGGAACAACGTTTTAAGAATATTAAAATAATAGGAAAAAACTATATATAATTCAGCAAAAAAATAAATAAATCTGAATAAATATTTAATTTTAAAGAGCATAAAAACTCGTACGTGTTAACGTACAATGTTAAGAATAGAATTAATGTAGAATATTATGAAATACAATTGAAGAAACAAATAAATCGCGACACTCGTGGATTAGCTAATGTCAGCTCTTTTTGTTTATAGTTTATTCTACGTGAAGTAAAAGATAATATTAGGGTCGTTCAAAATAATAATAATATTGTTTTTTTGGCAGCAACTAAAAACCAACATATTTTAGTTCATAAAGGTTCTTTTCTTTTTTGGTTAAAGAAATAACGGTTTTTCTCGAAAACCTGAGCCAATCTTAAAAAACCGCGGGCATCACTGGATTCAGCGTACCAATTTCTTGCACAGTGTAATTAAGTTGACTTTAAATATTTATTTTAATGTGCATAGGGTATCCCCATGATGATCGCACATTAAAATAAATAAATACTCTATTATGAACATATCGAAATGTCCTGTAAATGTCACTTATATAAACATTTCCTTTAAAGACGCCCTAATGTTTAAAGCTTAACTTTTTTAATATTTTTAATTAAATTACTTCATCGAATGCTTAGAAATCTTCGCCGAAATATAAAAAACTTCAATAGAAATGTTAACACCTTCAAAATATTTAAACGACCCTAATATCTACATTGAAGGAGTAATGAATATGTCATTATATTTTAGTTTTTGTTGTTGTTTTCTATATTTATCTTAATAATACCACTCATGGTAACAAATCAATCATTTGTGAATAATAACAAAAAATTGTATTGACTTTATTTGTACCGTAATTGTGTGAATATTTTTCTTTTTTTTTTTTTAATTTAGTTTGAACCAACTTGACATGAAAACAAAGTTGACATTTATAAACTTTTACATGTGCGATTTTTGGACTTTTGTGAAGTTGTCAGAAATGATTAAGAAAAATTGAAATATTATAAGTAGAATAGTTTTTTTCATACTTTTTAACATGTGTAAAAAAAAATTTTTGAAGTGTGTTTTGCGGCATTTTAATACCTTTCGCCACAGATGGTGTGAGGGTATATAAAAGGTTGTCATTCCATTTGTAATTTCTACCGTATTAATATTAGACCCTTTAAGGTATATGTATATTTTCTAACATTAATGTTGGTTAAAACAGGTTTTCGAATACCTCAGATATTATGAGCACTAGTATCTCATAATACAGACATTCCGGAAGAGGTTGCTATTTAGCCAGATAGTGTCTACATACGGCTGAGATATAAACAAAAATCACAACTGCCTTTTATTTTAACCCATAAACCTTTACTTTTTCAATCCTCCTTATAATTTATAATTTAACCAATTGATTGATATTTAAAAGAATTACTTCGTTTTGTTTATTTTAATAAGATCAATTCACACTTTTCATCAATATAATCTATAACCTATATTTTTCACTTTACTTTTTATGTATATTAGGGCGGGCCAATTTGTATGGAGCCGAAAAATTCGATTAGAGCTGCCCCCTAGGATGATTCAATGGACAATTCTAAGCAACTTTGGTGAAGGAACCATAGGTCTATCTCGATTTTCGAGTCTCCCACTTTTCAAAAAATTATTTTTTCCCTATAACATCATTTTGATTCAAAATTCGATTTTTTACTCATCGTTATATTATCTTTTTTATGTGCATATGGGGTGTTTTTGGGGTCGAGAAATTCATTTTTGATCTTTATTTTTACCTATGACCACCACCAGAGGGCGTTTCATGCATATTTTAACTATTTTTGGTCTATTTTCCGAGAAACTTTTTTCGGTAAAATTTATCTTTATTTAATTTTTTTTCAACAGAAATTCAACCTAAAAAATAAGAACATGTTTAAAAAAAAAAAAATAAAATTAATTTAGTGGAAGAAAAGCGAAATAAGTTATTTTTGAAAGTCTTTCTTGCTTTCAAGTCTGGGGTATTTTGCATGGCTTTCTGATGTAAATGCCATAACACTGTGTGTACTTTTTTCTAAAACACGTTTAGAAACGCTAGCCAGCAATTGAACATGTCTTTCCGTTGCTTGTAAGTGAACCGGAATTCTTGGATCAGGCAATGGTAGATCATCATATTCTAAATATTGTTCGAAATGACCATACGGAATGGTATGCGTAAACGGTGGCTCGTATAATCAGTACAATTGAAGTTTATCAAAGGTTTTCCGAAGACCCCAGATATGATGATGGCTAGGTTGTTATACATTTATGTCACATATAGTCCGGAATTGTTTGCTATTGAAATTCAGGAAGATCGGTCCATAAATGGCTGAGATATGAGCAAAAAACCACGACTACCTCTAATTTTTTCCATATATCCCAAGTTGTTGTTGTTTTTTAAATTCTTTTTTTCTGCATATCTTTCAGATTTAGTACAAACATGTTGCTTGCCAATACACAAACTCTCTAAATAAAATGGGCGGGATTGGAAAAGTGGGCGTGGTACCTCCCGTACAAAGACATTATTGAAAATAATCAAAACTTTAATTTTAGGGCTCTAGTATGACATATGAACACGTTTTATATACCAAAATATCAGAAATTTTTAGCAGCATATAAACCTGAAACTTTTCTTCCAAAAATGGAAGAGTAATGCCCAAAATAAAATTACATACCCATTTTCGGGAACAATAGATCTTCCCGAGTCCAAGTTTTATAATCTAAGTAAATGGTAAATTTCTTCCAAAAGACGTGGGTATATAAATCTGCCAAATCGGTAAAGAAATGGTTAAGTTATTACCAAAATACTCCAAAAATGGGCTAAAAGCATCAACATTTTTATAAAAACTAAATTTTTAGAGCTGTTACATGACGTATGGATACGTCTTATATATCAAAAGAAATTTCTAGTAGAAAATATTTGCTGAAAAACTCGGAAAAATCGGTTCAGATACAAAAAAGTTATTACCAAAATATAATTTTTTCTAAGAAAAATACATATTTTCGGGAACCGTAGATCTTTTCGAGTCCAAGTTTTATTACCAACGTAAATGGTAAATTTCTTCCTTAAGACGTCGGTGTATAAATCTGTCAAATCGATTGAAAAATTCCCGAGTTATGACCAAATTACTGAAATACCAATATTTACTTTTTTTTTTATTTTTATATAATTAAGTTGTTTTATTTTTTGAAAAGTGGGAGACTCGAAAATCGAGATAGACCTATGGTTCCTTCACCAAAGTTGCTTAGAATTGGCCATAGAATCATCCTAGGGGGCGGCTGTAATCGACAAAAAATTTGGCCCGCCCTAATGTATATATATTTATATGCATATGTGTGTGTATGAATATTAGGGTTCCAATTAACTATATTATAAAATATTTTTTAGGAAATCTGTTTCACGCCAAGCCACATTTTGGTTCGAATTGCTAAAAAATAGGCCCTTAAAAATTTGAGCTCAATCGGATGAGGGGATAGGGTGCCCACGACTCGCCAAAATTTTCAAAATACCTCATTTTCGACTTTGACTGTCAATAACTTCGGTAATATTTACTTTACAAAAAAAAAAAAATTATATTAAGGAGTTATAGATCAAACTCAGAGAAACAACTTTTGTTCACAAATTTTTTTGTCTCTCTAATATATACTGAATTAAAAAAAAAAACAAAACGAAAAACCATAGATTTATTTATATGTTCATATGGGTAATTTTTTTTAGTTATGGCTTTGGTTTGCCGCAACAGCTGAATCGTTGGGTCATAATATTGCAAATATTATTTTGAACAAAGAATCCGTACGTGCTGCTAGGCAAAAACTGCGTTTAAAAAGAAAATCTGAATTGAAAAATAAATTTAATGCCTAATGTCCTAATGTTCTCATATTTCAACGATTTCAGAAGTGTTGGCCATCATTAAACATTGAGAATTTCAGGATCGGTATCGAAAATGAGACAGTTAAAAATGCTATTAGTTTATGTGATGTAGAGCGAATTTCAAATTTTCTTAAAAATGTTTTTCAGGAAAAACAACCGCGATATGACTATAGGGAATTTATCGAACTTCCTCTAATATTTCTCGGAAAAAGATTAACCCGATCAGGTATATAATTTCGAGCTCCAGGCGCATTGCATCACGAAAGATGGATGTCAAAAGCAATATAGACCTTAAAAATATTTGTATTTAGAGATATTTGCGATATTTCTATTTTTATTGTCAAAGTGGACGTTGATGCTTGGTTTTGCGCTGCATCATCTATAAAAGCTCCGTATGACGATTTTATTCTTCTAACAGAAATAAGTCAATATCGAAGTGTTGAATGTGAAATTGCTACCGTAGCTTTGGAAAAATTTTGTAGACACATGTGGTATTTAGGCACAGAAAATGTTGCTTTGGCATTTTTTGATGAAAATGTACCAATCGAAACCAAAAAAAAAAAAAAAAAAATAAAAAAAAAAAAAATGGCAAAAGCTTTGAAGAATGAATCTGATTTAAACAGCAAAAAGGCCTTAATAGACACTCTGAACGTACCTGATGTTATCATAAAAGGTATTGCGCAGTTTGTGAATACAAAAACTAAAACAGTTTTTAAGCGTTTTGATTTGTGTGAAGAGTTTAAAAAAAAACCCACAAGGTGGCCGAGTACAAAAGTTTATCGAAGGTAAAAACTCTTTCAGGTTTAACAGGTAGTGAATGATGCCGCTTTAAGGAGAGTCAATTTAATGCAGGATTATAATAATATTTTATCAAGAAGTCAAGAACGAGAACAATATATTTAACAAATTTTTAAGGATTACCCTTTACGTTTTCCAAATTGCAATAAAGAAAGTATTTTTTAACTATACAAATTAAAACAAAAACCAAAGCCATAACCAAAAAAATACTTGCCACAAATAAAACTATCAAAATATTATAAAGTTATTAAAAACCATTAACAGTTCAATAAAATAACCACAATACTTATTATAAAATATCATGGTATAAATGTTTTTCTCATGTAACGCCTATACTTTAATAAATAAATAAAAAAAGTCGTGGGCACCCTATCCCCTCATCCGATTGAGCTCAAATTTTCAAGGGACTATTTTTTTTTAGCAATCCGAGCCAAAATGGGGCTATCAACTTTGAAAAATAACTGGCAGATTAATGAATTTACATATTTAATTATAAATGTGCATGTATATGCACAAATGTGTATAAGCTTCATTAATGTTTATTAATAGTATAGATATGTTAAGGTTCTTTTCATCATCTCGAAATTTTCTTTTTCTTTCAAGCTTTGAACACTCAGAGAATAATGCTTTTTCATATTGATGATGGCCTAACATCAGAATTTCGACATCAATGTTATTACAAATTTAATCAATGAGGCAAAAAGAGACATCAATCCAATGACGAACGTCATCACAAAATTTTGTCATATTTTATGCGTCATCTATGCTATGACCACAGTGACATATTTTGCCACATTTTGTGTGTTATTAACATTATTTTCATGTTTAAAAAGTAAAATAAGAAGAAAAATTCCCATATTCTATTTTTTGAAATTATTTAGTTAAATAATTCAAATTTTCAAAGAAAAATGATTACGAAAACCACAGCGGACATAATGCTAGTGTCTTATAATTTAGAGTTTTTCTATAAAAAAAAACTCGGAATACAACAAAAGTAAAGCAAACATGTGTAACGGGTAAGTAAATAATAATATTCTCTCAGTTTGACTTAAGGCAATTCCAATGAATCAATTTAATGACAAGCTGCCTTGTGAGTATTTTATCCGATGTTACTGAGTCATCGCACTGATGACATGTTGTATTTGTCCTCCGATTCGTCATTTCTGTGATGCCAATGTGTCATCCCATTGATGACATAATTTACATTTTAAATAGTGTTGACAATTCGGCCAAGTGATGTTAAGCCTGACATCACAATGATGAAAAGTGTCATGGGGTCAAAAACAAAGGCACTTATCATAGTACTGATGTCAAGATACATCAGCGTTATGACGCCTTTTTGATCAGTGTAACAATTATTATTTTTCTTTCGGCCTGTACATGTACTCAGAAACAATTCTCGCTAATTTTCTTCTTCTTTTTTTAATCAAATTTTTAATCAAAAATAACACCAGTTTTAATTAAAAATTCTTTTTCGTTCCTTTCTGTAACAAATATTTTGTAACTACTCTTTCTGTGAAAGGAATCAGCTGGTTTAAAAACGAAAAATATTAAAATTGTAAAAGAAATATTTTCGCAAAAATTAAAAAATTAATATTTTGTGTAAAAAATACGTAAATTTAAACAAAAGATTACATTTTTCATATCACAAGAAACTAATACATACACACTTTGGCCGTAACTTAACGTTGAATTCTATTTTCAATAGATTTGTATGCAACAGAATAGAATGAAAAAGTAAAAACAAACAACACATACAGACTTTTAATTGAACAGAAACAAAACAGCTGATTCGTAACAGAACAGAATGTACAAATTAATTATGCTTTAAATGAATGGAACGTTTTCATATATTAACAACATTACTTCAGAAAATGTTTTTAATATCAAAAAATATTTAACTGATACTATAAATTTGTTAACTGGTGCAAATTTAATTATTTTTTAATTAATAACACAAATTTTTAATGGAAATAAATTTTTATTTTTTCTGTGTATTTTAAACGTTAACATTTTGAAAGAAGACTTCTATGAAAAACACTATATATATAAGATTCTATACGAACGTTTACGTTCGAAATCGTTGAATAGTCAGTTAATGTTAACAAACAAATAAATAAAATATTTTTCACTTTTACAAAACCTATTTCCTATTCTTTCTGAAATGATGAGTTTTGCATACTTTATGAGATAGGAGCGATATTTCTTAAATAAAAGGATTATTAAATATTGAAAATGTGCCAAATCGGCTTATTTGTTAAACCTGCCCCCATGCAAGTGCCTTCCCGAATTCAGGGTTTTAGTACGACTAGGTCCATACAAACAAAGTTAGATTGATAAAATTTATATGTTGTGTTGTTTTTAAAATCAGAAATTGACTAATTTAACAGATAGAAATGCTTCTTATAATAAGGATTTTTGCGATCAGGTGGAAAAAATGGACACATTTTTGTCTGAAGCGAAATTAGAAATATTGACATCAAGTACTCTAATTGAACTAAGGAAAAATCCTATATTAATAAGGATATGCAGTAAATTGTCTGACATGAATCATTTACAATTTAAAGTAAATGAAAAAAATACTTCGATTTCATTTATGGTATATAAAATTGGCTTTTCATGTTTCTGTCCTTAAAAGATGAACATTTTTTTGGAAAGACTTCATATAATATAATTTATATTAAAAATGATTACAAAGCCATTTAGAAATAAATAATTTTATAAATAAAAAGAATTTTTCAAATTCTTTCCTAACAATAACATTACCATTCTTGCGAAAAATAACAAAGAAACGTGACAACAATTAAGTTATTATTTATTTTTCAATTTAATTTAAATCAATTCAGGTTAATATGTTTATTAACTCTCAATTATATGCATAATCAAAATCACAGAGTTAAGATTAAATAAATAAATAAATATCTTAGATAATAAATATTCATCTAATTGTTTGGAAATAAATAGAAAAAACCTGGATGACATGTGACACCGAAATAAGCACTAGTAGAGGCAGCTAAACTAGACCATTATTCTCCAATTAAGAATAATGCCAGTAGGGGTTTTCCACCGACTTTTTCACTTGCCAGAAAAACGGGGAAAAAATTTAAATTTTCTTGGGTTCCCAAAAATTCCCACTTTAAAGAAAAATAACGAAATAATTCTATAATATTTCATGGGATTAGAGCTTTTAACTGGGGATGTAACGAATACCGATACCGACATATCGACGATTCTTCAAGTTTACCACTATATCGATATCGGGGTTATTTTACTGGCGATACGACGATACTTTTTTTAAAGTTTTTTGAACAAGCAGTTTAATTTTCAATGCTCATTTTTTGCATAACAATTAAGAGCAATAACATATTCAATAGTAGTGCAAAAAATCAAACAGAAGAATAAATTGTATTTTAATTCTTAATCTAGATGTCGGTCCAAACCAAGCGTTTTATGCGTACATTTCTTTTTTTTTAAACAAAAGTATAAAGTAATCATTCTTCATGCTTTCGATACGTATATGCATTCTACGCGTTTGCTTTATAACTTGCTTATACAATTTTACACTTCAACTTTTTGGACTGACGCATAAACGCATTGAACGCTTGGCGTAGACCTGCAGCTTAAGCCGTTTCGCTTTGCATCATATTAGTAAAATTTTCTCTCATTGATAAAAATTCTATGTTTTTATACGATTTATGATTTCATTGCTTATTTTCAATGACTTTTGTGAAAAAAAAAAATTATTTAATTTCAAATTTTGGGTTTCATCGAACAGACCACAAAATCCACTGCTACAATGTCTGACGCTATTCCGCTAATAAAAAGTCTTTGAGCATTATCAGAAAATAAGATACATTTATAAACTGAGATTCAGAATAGTTCAGAGTCCCAACAATTGCCGACTTACTTAGGCGCCAGTTTCAATGAATGAAAGATTTGAGACACAAAGTTCGAAAATGTCAAAGACAATAGGTCGAAAAAACGATTTATTGAGCAACTTAATATGACTCTGCATTCCAAAAGTGTTGAAGATACGGTCACTTCTACACCTTGTAACACTCCAGGATAATTGGATGCTCGATTGTCCCTGAGGGAGTGTACTACTGTACCCCGGAGCCTTTCTTTGGTGCGAGGTACGAGACACATAAAGCGCAGAGAAATGCGCTGTCAGTCATGGGCACCTCTTATGAACCAGGTGTATACACTGATGGTTCAAGGAAGTTTCCTTTCGTCTGCCGGATGGATGTAGTGTCCTGCAGGCGGATATCTCGGCTATAAAGCGGGCAGCCAACTGGCTAAAGTATTATCGCGTATCGGGAGATATACGTATATTTACTGATAGCAAGGCTGCCATTGCTTCTTTTGCGGGTGTATACACGACATCTTTGTTAACTGTGGTAACGTTTATATGGATATCAGGGCACTCACACTGCCCGGGAAACCCTGCGGGATAGCAGGTGGGCGCATGGATGACACATTCATTGATAAATTCATTGGCCTTCCAATGGCTCACTGTAAGTCACTCATTCGGCGCGAGTATAATAGGATTGCGCAAGAGGGATGGACCTGCGAGTCCATCTGCTCTATATCCAGGGTGCTATGGCCTGGTTATGATGAACGGAGAACTAAATCTCTACTTAGGTTTAATAGGGACCAAATCAGGACCGTGGTGTCGGCTGTGACTGGACACTGACCTGTTGGGACTCATGCTAGGGGAATGGGTCTGGAATTCAATGACTACTGTAGAAGTTGTCATGATGAGGAGGAAAAGGAGACTGTGTTTCACTACTTTCTCTGGCAATGCCCTGGGTTACGGGGCATTAGGAAAAAATACCTGGGAGAGAAGGGGTTTTCCTGCTTGGAGGATATATCTACAATAGAACTTAGATTGCTTCTTCTCTTAATTAAGAAGACGAAATGGCTCAACTCTGCAGTGACGCCATCTGAGTAACTGCTTTAAGGGATGGGCATTGGCGCTGGGTATCACAAAGGGACCGTTGAAGGCTCCAAGTGACCTGTCTCTCGATGGCTGCCCATGGAACCTAACCTAACCTAACCTACTCCTTGTAAAAGTTCTAATAAGTCTACAAGAAGTGACCTTTGGAACATTTGTGAAAATCTTATAAAAAAATTTTGAGAAGGATTGTCCTCTGTAAATACTACGCTGTGGTTCAGCTAAGGAAGACGTCTAGAGATACTTTAGATCTTCTAGAGTCGCAAATCCGCTTGCTTACTGGCGCAATGAAATTTTATACCTAAAACATGCCGCAGATATACTTAACATTTCAAATGAGTTCTGTCGCATCTTAGAGACTTTTTTTCCACTGCATCTCTGTAAAAGATGGAGTACTTTGTTTTTTTAATTTAAATTTCAAATATTAATTATATCTTACATGGGGTTTTTTTTTTAATTTAAATTTAAATTTTAAATTAAAATTTTTAATATTCAAAATTTGTTATTTTTTAAGGCTTTTTGTAATATTTCTATTCCTTAAATTTTTAGGAATGACTTTATACACTACCAGAAACTATTACAAAAAGTTTTATAAAATACATAACTGAAATTAAGCTCATAGAATAAATTCGAAAAATAACAAATGTTGAATATAATAAAGTAGCTTTTGAAAAGAAATAATTCCCAGATTCTAAATTTAAAATATTAATTATCTCTTATATGAGGTTTTTTTGTGTTTAAAAAAAATTAAATTTTTGTTAATTTTACCAAGAATGTAAATTCAATTCGCCGTTTTTAAAATCCTATTAATATAAATTTTATATATTAATCATCTCTAACACGGTAATTTTGTATAATAAAAAAATACTCTGCTTAAATTTTGTTGATTTAACCTTGAGTATTGGTATCGATATCGTATCGGCAAAAGGGAATATCGGTATATTTCTAATTTTAGCAATATTTAAAGGTTTTAAGGTTTAAACTTATTGTCGAGTCGCATTTTCGAGAAATTTTATAGATGTCGAGTTTTATTGAATACCAACACATGGTGTGAAGTGACAAAAGTGAGTCAGATTTTTTAAAATTTTAGAATTATATAAATTAAAAAACTTCTCCATAAAAAATACTTCAGGCTTATGAAATGAATTTTTTATAAAAATTTTAATTATCATTTTTCTTTATTTGTAGAATTCCAACTTATTGTAGTGGGGAACGTAAGAAAAGATAAACTCATCACTGTTTTATTGTTTGTATTTTGTTTAAGCTTTGATATCGTTGCAAATAAGACTTTTTGAGTGTTTGTAGGTAATTCTCATTCCCTCTGTAGTCTTGTTTGCTGATAGCTTTGGCTTTTCTCAAATTATTTAGGAGAACGTTTCCTGATGATCTGGCCTAAGCAACCAGTGAAATGCGCATAGGAATAGCTTATCCTCCAACAATAAATTTCAGTATATTTTTTTTAACAATTATTAAAAAAAGGGAATTAAGCACAATCTGTTAATAAATAAAAATTGTTATTTATAGCATTGGGCACGAATTTTATACTTTTTTTTTGACAAGCTGGACACTCTACTGACAATGCTACAGGAGCAAGCGATTGTTTTTCCCGTTAAACGTTTTAAAGAAGCTGTAATTTTTGCTGAATGCATATTTTTGCATTTTTTTTTACTTTGTAATCACTTCAATATCAATAACAAAATTAGCAAAACTATTTTTTCTACAAATTAACAGTGCAATGTTATGTTTACTTTTATATTCAATAATGTTTAGAAGCACATTCAATAGAGTTAAGAAGAAAAATTTTTTTCTCGAAAAAAAAAAAATTACGAAGAATTGTATTCAAAACAGTTGAATGGATTTAATTTGAACAATGATCTCAAAAGTATAAAATATATCGTTTTATGTTACATTAGTATTGAAATTATTGGCAGCAAAAAAACGTCTATCATTGAGTGTATTCGAATTAGCTTTAGCAGAGGAGTGCCCAGCTTGTTAAAATTTGTGAACAGCACAGTGTAATTACCCTCTTACTAATAAAAAATATTTTGAGTTATTTAAGTTTTTTTAATTGGTTAAAAAACAAACCTAAAAAAGCTTTTGAGGTTTTAGTAGTCGTGTTTCCTAATAAATTTAAAAATTATGTTCCAAAAACCAATTTGTTAATGTTAAAAAGTAGATGACTTTTTCGATGGAAGTATGAAAATTGCTTAGGAATAAGTGCAAAATCTAGACATACAGTGAATAATTTTTTTTTTAAATTTTTTTATTATCAAATTTGTTCAAAACTTTGATTTAAAGATAAGTAATTCTTATCGAAAATCATTATATATGGCATTCTCTCATGTACGTAGACATTTGGGTAAATACCCTTGGCTTAATACCAGTGTATTTACCTGGTACATACCATCAATGTTATAGACCTACCCAATGTGGCCATGAATGTCCTTAGTTTATCTAATGCGATCATTTTTATACAAAATGGAAAATTTTTAAAATAATAACGATACCAAAGCTGGACAACCTATCTCTTATATACTTCTTAGCGTACTTACTTATGTGGCGAAGATATTTAAAAAGGTACTTAAATGGAAAATTATCCCTTTTTGAAACGACACAAATATTATGCTACGTCACTGACTTGTTTTCACGGAAAACTAGAGCACGTTAACAGGTTGACTGGAGAGAAAAGATAGTCTTTCGATCTAAGAAAATATTGTTCTCCAGTTTCTTTAGATATTGCTCAGGCTTTTAATAAGGTATGGCATAATGAACTTGTTTATTAAATCCAATGTCTGCTGCAACCGAAATCCCCATATTACTAGAGGGTTATTTGTTAGAACGTTATTTTTTTGGGTACAAACCAAAGAATTTGTGACATTCAGCTTAAGTATCATATTATTAAAGCTGATGTTCCACTAGGAAGTTTGCTGGGACCTGCTCTCTATTTAATCGGCCTTATTGTGTAAGGCGTTGTCGTTAACGAGCAAGTCGTTTGCTTATAATATTCAGATCAAAGATCACAAGTTGTGTGTTACTTTAATCTATTACAAAAAAAGACTCACTTGTAAACGACAACGCCTTACACAATAAGGCTGAATATATATTTCCCATATGCGAAAACCTCACCATTTCCATATTTGCAGATGATACAGCTACTCTAACTTTGTATGTTAATCCGTTTCTCGTCAACTGTATGACAATCTTAGTCAAGTGGAAACCTGCTTGAAAAAATGGCGAATTCAAGTTATCAAATTAAACACGTTACGTGTAAACTCAGGAGAGGAAGTTGTTCATCTGTTGCACCCTTAAAAAGGTTACAATTCCCCACTCTTGGTATACAATTTCATAGATGGCTGACTTGGCGTCCACTTATAGAAATCAAGAAACTCCACGTGAAGATAAAATCCTCTAGACTTCACTGATTAATTAGTGACAAATCTAAACTTAACTAAGACTATAAAGTCATCTAAGACGGCAAGCAATTCCAGTATCGAGCTCACACTGAGGGCACAATCGAAAAATCTAAGAGCCATGATCGGTCACAATGAACGTACCTTTCAGGTGTACTACCGACCACGATTTATTATTATTTTCTAATTATTTTCTTACTTCGTATTTAGTACTTAATCCATAAATTTGAAAAATTGTTACATTAATAAGCCTAAAATAATCTGCTGATATCTTTATATATATATTTAGTTCTCTACTTAGGTTCAATAGGAACCAAATCAGGACCGTGGTGTCGGTCATAACTGGACACTGGCCTGTTGGGATTCATGCTAGAAGAATGGGTCTGGTATTCAATGACTACTGTAGAAGTTGTCATGATGAGGAGGAAGAGGAAATTGTGCTTCACTTTCTCTGTCAATGCCCTGGGCTACGAGGCATCAGGGAATAATACCTGGGAGAACCGGTGTTTTCCTGTTTGGAGGATCTATCAAAAATAGAACTAAGATTGCTTCTTCTCTTCATTAGGAAGACGAATTGGCTCAACCTTGCAGTGACGCCATCTGAATAACTGCTCTTCGGGATGGGCATTGGCGCTGGGTATCACAAAGGGACCGCTAAAGGACCCAAGTGTGCTGTCTCTCGATGGCTGCCCATGGAACCTAACCTAACCTTTATATTTAGTTATATTCACAACAACAAAACACATTTTTTCAAATTTGTTTGGAGATATATTTTGTTGCTGTTATTATAACTTCATAACCATATAACCTGATAATCCGCCATTCGTGAACAAAGGAAATATGAATACAAAAAATTTAAAATAAAATATTCAAATAAAATGTTCAAGGAGAAAATAGGGTGTCATGACGTTTCTGTAACCAATTGGGTTTAAGAAGATTGACTGATTAGGCCACAGCTTCGGATCCTAGATTTAGGACTGTCAACAAAACGCTAGGCCGGCTAAATACAGTTGATGCACTCTGTACTGTACGCCTTCTTACTTTAGCCGCCATCAGACGGAAGCCTCAATGACAAAACCAGGGACCACTTGGTCTATAACCGGAAATTGTGAGATGCTTGGGAATGACAGAGGAAATGCTTATTGCTACCCCCAAATAGATAGCAGACAGAGAGCTAACAACCTCTGAGAAAAACTCTACCATTTCATAATCATATAAAATGTAATGTGCACTTCCTTGATTAACTTAATCAACATTTTGCTTAAACGCGTTTAAAATCCTAAGTGTGAATTTGCATATTTGAATGTTGAATGAGTAAATATGGATAAAAACGTGTAAATTTGGTAACCTCAAAGACACACAAGAAATTTAATGCTTATATTTGTTCATTAAAAAAATAAGAGGACAGGTGCCTGATACTTTTTTACAACTCAGTCCTTGTGAGGAGTAAACAAGTAGAACCAGTATTTTGTAACTTTGTTGTTACCCCTTCTATCTCTTAAACCAATAACCATAGAACTAAATTAAATCACATTCGTTTCTTATCTAAAAATACTTTTAGGGGTAAAAATCGTACCTATTTTTGGTACTTTCCTTTACAAAACATTTTTTTTTTGTGATAAGGATTGATACGTCTTTAAGAAATTGGAGAATAAATAATCTCTTTGACAATTTTCTTGTTTGTAATAATTTTGTGTTCTTTGTACATAGTACAGGGTGGCTGATGAAAGCCGCTACCAAAAGCAAACTTAATATAAGCGGCAACATAAACAAACAAAATTGGCGCTTAGGGAGTGGCTCCAACCCAGAAATACTGAATGAGAGGGAATTCCATCCATTTTGCATTATAGTGGGGTGTGCAGTTCCTTCACGCTGTCTTGTCGGGCTATACTTTTTTGAATAAAACGGACCAAGCGCTACGGTTACTGGCGATCGTTACTTGAAAATTTTTCGATCCGGAACTACGCCGAAGGATAATTCCTTTCAACTCTGTGTTGTATCAACAAGATGATGCAACTGCACACGTAGCTTATCCGGTTATGGCCGAATTATGCACAAAATGTTCTAACAGGCTCATTTTATGAAACTCAACCTTCCGTGGGCCTCTCAGGTCGCCTGACCTAAGGGCGGACTTATTGCAGTATTTTTAATACAATTCAATGGGCTTTCGAATGAGAAAAGATTGAATAAATTGCATGCATTACGAAAAAAGTTATTCTCGCACTCTGTATTATGGTTGACCTAATTTTTGCAGAAGTCTGGAGCCATGATAGCAACATCTACAAAAATGTGTTTTTTTCTGGGCCCAATAAGAGGTCTAATTTATCATTAAATTATTATTTATTAATTGTAAGTGTTACAAAAATTGTCAAATAAAAATCTTTGAATGCTAAAATAAAAAAAGGTATTTAGTTTCTTTATTTCTATTAAAAAAAGTTGCCCGGGAATCCCGCATTAAATTCCCGGAAATTAAAAACAGTAACGCGTTCCGGGGAAATGCCTCGACAGCAATCCAATGAAAACAAATTCCACCAACAATTAAAAAGAAATAAATAAACTAATTTATTGAATAACATTATACATTATTTAATTTTATCCATTTAATCAAACAAAAACCCATCAAAGATAAATTCCTGAAATGTTTGCTGTAAACGGATACTCAACAAAAAGAATTTCAAAAGTAACTGCTCTTTAATATTTCTTTTTTTTTACTAATTTACAAATACAAATACGACTTTATAGAACATATGGTTTTAACAATTTCATATTAATAAAAAAAAAACAATTAAAAACATTTAATAGCACATAAAACGATTTAATTGAACGAAACATCGATATAAATGGAATCCAAATCTGCAATAATGAAGCTCGTTTTACAAGGCATTAAGCCATTTGCTATGAAATCTTGAAACTGCTAAAATGAAATTAAAATCAGAACATTTTTACTAAATGTAGGTGATTAGTGTAATAAAAATCTAAATTGACCGATTAAAAGCAAAAATGTATATCAAGCTGGAAAAAATTAAACTAATATTAAACTTTTATTGAAACAATAAATAACTTTTAAAATAGAGTTAAACAAAAAATAAATTCAAGCAAATTCAACTCGTAAGAAATCCGTTTAAAGCCAATAGTTTTAAGCCAATAAGTACTTGAATGCATGCAACAAATTTTTATATGGTGGTATTTGTAAGACAAATATACCAATACACATGATCATTTACACAGATACAATGTGTTGTAAACAAATAAAAAGAAATCCACAAAGAAACAGATACACATCGTCATCGTCGCCGACAGATACACAAATTGAATTCTAATGTGAACTTGTTAATTCTTTATTGCAATAGATTAGAAGTAATCAACTATAGTATATTGCAATCTTATGTGAATCTAACATGCTGAGATCTAGAGTATTTCATGATATCACATCACACATATCGACATAAAACGAAACAAACATACCCAGCGGGAAAATTCAGAAGACCTTCTTACTCCAGGCCTTATTGAAGGCCTGCTTAGATAGTTTTTTGATTCAATTACCATTCTGATCAGACTGCTAAAGAATGGCTCGTAGGCATCTGCCCTTCCGTATAGAGGATAAGATACATATTTCCTTCTATGAGAAGGCAGAAGAGAAAGAGTACGATTTTTTTCACTTTTGCCAAAGGAAAAGCCAAATCCCATTCTAAAATTACTATTCTCTGCAAATCCTTCTAAGAGCCATTAATTTGAATGCCTTTCAGAATCTCTGGCGAAAGAAGCGAGAGCGGAAGGCCACCCCCCACAATGACAACGATATGAGTATGGAGTGGAGCGAGCAGTACCGCACTTCTATAAATTTTTAAATTTAACTACCGATATCGTTAAGTAACGAGAAATCTCGGTTACTTTAACGAATTTGTTATTCTGTTTTTTAAGTAACAAATATTTTCTTTTAGAAATATTTACGACAAATATTTTGGTAAAAATTTAAGAACGTCAAAGTTGAAATTTTTAACTGCCAGGCCCACAAGAACATTTCTTTCGCATTTTTATATTGAAAACAATAATAAAAAACTAAAATTTGTTTTTGTTTTCAATATAAATATAAGAAAGAAATGTTCTTGTCGACATTGTGGGCCAGGCTGTAAAATTAATAAAAAATCTATATACTCGTATGTAAATAAAAATCAATGTTGTTCATTGGTCATTGCATCAGTTGAGAAAGGCTAGACTGATTTGGATGATTTTTTTCTTGTTATGATCGCCATGGTCCAACTTCGCTTTTTACGGAAAGAACACTTTACCCCGCCCACTTTTTTCGATTTACCTAAAATCAGAAAACGGCTCCATCGATTTGACTAATTTTTCTTTCAAAAGTTCGTACTAATCCATTTAAAGTTTTCATCGAGAGAAAAATGTTCCACGTCTACTTTAACGAACACTATTTTCTATTTATGACGATTTGGCGAATTTCTTTTTCAAATATTCGAAGCAATCTAATTTAAGTTTTCAGTAATTTTTAGAAAATTGTTATGATATTGAAATTTTTTAATTTAACAGTAGGTCTTTATTTTTTTTTAAATAAAAATGATAATATAAAATTATAATAATCAGTTGTATAAAATTGTAATGCCGTCGATAAGAAGGACCAATTTAGGGCGCCGAACTCGCAATGCTTCCAGCCAAGCGTATATTCGATCTAATCAAACTGCAGAGCAACTCGAAGAGCGTAATAGAATTGAGCGAAATCGATCATCGCAAACACGTTCATTACCTACACAAGATGAAAGAGAATATGCCAACGAAGTAGATATGTATCGAGTGAGTCACAATCAACCCGTAGAACCAATCGCGGGATAACAAATTCAAATATTTGTGCAAGACGAGAAAGAAATATTGCATTGAATACTCATCGAGCTGCATTCCATTATAAGAGGTTGCTATTGGTTCGATGAGCGTTGTTTACCCACATTGTAAGGCATTGAAATTTAGAAATAAATCTCCTGTATTGTGTTGCGCGAGTGGCAAAGTGAAATTCACACCGTTGCAACGCGTTGATTCCACCGCCAGAGCCATTGCGTTTTTTAGTTTCTGGAACAAACCCTCATTCCAAACATTTACTGACACAAATCCAGAACTACAACAATTGCTTCCAAATGACTGCATGATTCTCGATTATTTCATGCCAACTTTTAAGCTATATAAAGTTCAACCACTTCCACCACTTTATTTCTATTATGTAAATAAACCATTACAGATTCAAGGCCAAATATATCATCAAGCAGGTTCACTTTTACCAGTTCCGGTAACCTTGAGAATCCATGCTTCTCACATGGTCAATTATATGCCGCCTGTTCCCGCGTCGGAAGTCCATTAGCATTATTTGTTTATGCGCCAGACAACCAAACAAAAAATGTCGTATATCACAAAGCATTGCAATGAACAAAATTATGATATACTAGCAAAGCAATCGAACGAGTTTTACTTTTTTTTACTGGTTACCTGAATATTGATCTTATCAACTAAAATGTAAATAGAATACAATAAGATTCACAGCATATATGTACATACATATGTATTTTCAAATCAAATGTAAATCAAACATAGCACAAGCCTACATATGTATATGAATAAAATTTTAATGTAAGAATACTTTTTTCCTCTTTTTAACGGATTTTAAAAATCGAACGCAAGCATTTTTTTCTAATTTGGACAGGACAGTGTCTGTCGGGACAGCTAGTATAAAATAAATTTGCTTGTAAAATTTTTTTTTAATAAAACATGACTGAAATCGAATTAAAATGTATTACATTTCTTAACAAATAATTAAGTTTCAAATCCTCTTATACATAGGGAAAAAGTTCGAGGTGCCCGTGCCAGTCTAGCACAACATTCTGCTCTTACTTTTTATACCCACACTACTGTATGTGAAGAGGATATTATGTGTTTGTGCAAATATATGTAACACATTTAAATATAGGTTCTAGACCCACCTTTCAGTCTAGCAACTGACTCAGAATTAATTTCAGAATCGATCAAATGAGGTCTGTCCTTCCGTCCGGCTGGCTGTTTGTATGTCCAAGTTAACCTTTTGCACAAAGTACATGTCGCAATTTTGGAAATAATTTGATCAAATTTGACACATACAAATGTGTTTATTGGCACAAGATCCAACCATATTCAAAGTAGAGAAAAGCGGTTCTTAATTTTACATAGCCCACCTGTAAACTCCTTTCCAGAATAGAGTTTTTGTGCCTATTAACCATCTCGTTTTATAGGTATTTAGATTTAATTCCGACCAAAAATATTTTGTGGTAGCCTAAATCATCAGCAGAAATTTTATTAGAATTGGTCCATATTTGGCCACAGCTTTCATACAAATACACCCTCGAAAAAAGCTTATAATAAGGTACCTTTGTAATAACTTCTATGTTATATCATAGTAATAGATATTTAGATAATATTTGGCACAACAATCTCTTATGTGAATCTTAACCTAACAACATACTCTTTTTGGAGGAAACATGATCGCCCATTGGGTCCAAGGTACTGTGGTGTAAGGTCAACTATACTCAGTAAAAAATGTGCTCCAAAAGGAGCAGGTTTGTTGTATGAAATCATACCTAAAATCGCTTCAAACCTGCTGATGGGATGCTTGATTTTTGCATGTGGTGTTAAGGCTTGGAGGACTATTTGCTGCTGGCAATAAGCGCTTCTTTTAACATAATAAAACATGCAAATAAAATACTCCTAAAATGGTTTTTTAAGGGCTAACTATATTAACATATTCATTAATGTTTTGCTTTTACATGTTTAAATGCCTTTTTTGAATCATTTTCGTAAACCATAATATATTCTAATTTTTTTTTCGTTTTAAAACCTTCTTCTTTGTCAGCACTAAAATAACAGCTTTTTTGTATATTTTATTTATTATCGATTATACGATTTTTCTCTTAAGTGCTTCAAAAAACACAAATTGTTTTTACTGGGTACTTTCTTACTTTTTCTGTATTAAAAATTGGCTTCCTTACTATATATTTTTAAACAGTTAATTATCCTTATTTTTTAACAGCAACTTTTTTGTGCCGTTAGCATAGTTGGGGGTAGTGCACTAAATATTGAATTATATCAGCAGAGCACTATCACTAAATAAAACTGCAAAACAATTAGTTTGCACTCACTTTTTACCAGCTTTAGTGATGATTGTTTTTTTTTTCAACTACCACTAAAAAAATTTAGTGGTATGGCAAATCTTTGCACTATCACTAAACGAAGATTGAATGCAAAAATCTGCACTCAATTCTAATAGTGCAAAATTTGTACTTGCAATCAAAAAAGCTGCATATAAACAGACTCTCACTAAAATTTAAAAAATTTAATTTTTTATGAGCGTAATTATTGATTATTGTTTTGATATGCATAAGAAAGGAATTTAAACAACATGTCAATAATTTGTCAATAACAGAATATCTCATGGCTTTAATCATGAAAAAACAAGTTTTTTGTTTGTAAATTTAGGGCAAAATTTTAAGTTGCACTCAAATGAATGAAGAGCAAAAAAGTTGCACTAAACTGATGATTGCTTTTTCTTAAATCAAACTATTTGTTTTTGAGTGCAACATTTTTTAGCATCACTATCACTCATGTTTAGTGAGGCTGCAAATTTGCAATTCGTCACTCAATATCAACAAAATGATTGCATTAATTTTGCACTATCACTAACTGTGAGTTGAAACTGCAAAATGAGTGTAGTACCCCCATCTATGGTCGTTAGCAACCGATTTTATATAACAATTGTTAAAATTACAGTACAGTATAGCTCTTAACGACAATTATCGTTTACTGACGAATTTTGACTACTTAGCGACAAATTTTTGTCGTAAAAAGTTACAGAATTTAAGTACAAGCTTTGTATATCCAAAAGAAGTAGTACACAGGCCTTCTGCAAGGCATCCGTACTCATTAATTTTCCCGCTGGGTATGTTCATAAAAACGTATCTATCTTCTGTATATAGATATCCATACAGCTGAATAGATAGACATGAATATTGTTTCGGTTGCAACCAAGTTTGTTGTGTAACGTATATCACCTTCCACCTAAAACTATGCGGGAGTTTAGTGTAAAAAACGAAAAAAATTATTTATTGATACCAAGATTTATAAAGAATACAGCAAAAAGGGTTGTAAATATTATTTTCGAACAGACAGGAACAATACAGTACTACTTTTAATTTCGATTGAATACTTTTTGAGACAGAAAATATCCCCCAATATCCCACACAGTAAAAATTAGCTTTAATTAAATACACACTTTTCTATTGCCTAACGAACTGCGGTTGTATAACTCAAAAACGCCATCCGCTAGCTGTAACATTTTCTCCCCTTCTTGGCAACATATGAAATCTGCGCGATAAAAAGTGCAAATGTCTTCAGAGCTAAGAACGATTCAAGCCAATTTTAAATACCTTTTTCTGAAGTGAAACGTTTCCCTAGGGGAAATTTGTGTCAATTGTTCCAACAGAACTGGTCCTGAGATTTGTGAAAATAGAATAAGAATAAAATGAATCACTTCAGAGGTATTAAGTAAGAACAAAAAGGTTAGTTTTATAATTATATATATTAATTTTGTTTTAATAATTTTGTTAAATAAATGATTTTTTATTTATTGTATTACACCGTTTCTTTGGGATTATTTAAAAATTTGTACTTAAAATTTATTCTAGGACTTTTTTATTGAAAAACTAGGCCACTGAAAAAATTATTAATTTTCTCCAATCACCAAATTTATACCAAATTCATAATATCAAGCAAACAATTTGTTGATTTTGCACCTATTACCAAAATGATTATATTGATTATTAAAAATTGTAAAATTGTGAATATTTTTTTTCAATAAATGATATTTTTAATTAAACAATTGATCAAAAAATGTTGCCATTTCAAACAATGTGTTAATTTCCTTAATTAAATATTGACAATTTCCAACAACAATTCTACAAATTTAAATTATTTTATTTTAAACGAAAAAAGTCAATTAAGATTTTTTGTTAAAATTTTAATTGAAAATTTTTTTCAAAACAACTAAAATGTTAATTAAATCAAAATTAAATATTTAGTTTTCATTCAACAAAAAAACTAATTGATAAATTATCAAATTAATTAAATTTAAATATTTTGTAAACCATTTCTTTAATTGATAAAACACCTTTTTCTGTGTTCTAGTTTCAAAAAAGCCTGATAGGCTCAAAGTGTCGGTTCTTTTACGCCTCTGGTGACCATTAGTTTATCTTTTTATTTGAGTGAATATTTTTAAATTTCCTCCTGAATGGTAGGGAGGTTCAGAACTCTGTGTATAATGTCCTTACGTATGTTCAATGCGGCGCAGACGATTTGTCGTAATATCCTAGGCTGTATTTTTTTTAAGCTTTTGGATGTTTGATGCGCACGCAGTACCCCTAATTGGATGCCATAAGTCCCTATTGGTTTTATGATAGACCTGTATAAAAAAACTTTGTTGTCTAAGAAACAATTTGAGTTTCGACAGAGGAGCCAATGTAGTTGAGCTGGTTTAAGTTTCATAGCCGTTATTTTCTCTGCAATGTGATGAGCTCATGTTAAACGTATATATGTATATCTATATGAAATCCTAAGTGCTTTACATGATTTTCTACCGGAACAGTGGTGCTGTTTATTTTTACAGCTTGGCACGTTTGTCTTCTGATTGTGAAAGTTAAGTGAGCACATTTAGCCGGTTTGACCTTTCATTGTACCATGCCTTGCCCGGAAGCCGATCTGATCCGGAATGATGGCGTGTTCATTCATATAGAGAGTTATACTTAAAAGGAATATTTTTTCGAATAGCTTTGATAAGTTTGATAGTAAGCTGATTGGTCTATACGACGTAATTTGACTAGCGCCTTTTCCTGGCCTGGGAATCATAACAACTGAAGACCTCTTCCAAGACGATGCGAAGTAGTCGACTCGTTACATCGCATTAAATATGAATATCAAGATTCTTGAAGCAGACATGTAAGTTTCTTATCATTGAGCCTGTGATGCATTCAGATCCGGTAGATTTTCTACTCTTGATATTTTCTTTTGCGGTTTTAGCCCACATGACATATAAAATATTATACTTAATTAAAAATTGAGAAAGTTATAAGCCATTAATTAGAAAATTGCTTTAACTTAGTTTAAAGTATAAAAAAACTTTATTTTTTGTTTTGATTAAAAACAATTTTCTATGGGAAATAACTTTGGTTTTTCACTTAATGGCGTATAACTTCCTTTTTTATCCGATCTCCTCGATTATTCAGCACAGGTTTTTACGTGTAGAAATAATAAAGTTTGTATCAATAAAGTAGAAATAATAATAAAAAGTATTTATTAAAAAAGTTTTAATTTAAAGTTTTTTTTTAAAGTAGAAATAATAATAAAAAGTAATTATTAAAAAAGTTTTCCATAATAATCAAGCAAATTAAAATAAAATTCCTAAAACTACTACAACATCCAACCCTGGAACAGAGAGGTCAAAGGTATGTCGGAAAAATTTAAGAACATTATTTTTTGCATATAATTGAGGTAGACGCAACATTCTGGATGTATTCAAAATTTATTGGATGATTTTTTCTTCATACACCAACGCTCCACCCTAATGAATATAAATATATGATTGCATTTTCTTTTATGTTCTCCTTTGCCTTAAATTAACACCTATAATTGTCTCTCCCTTTAAGTGCTAAACCATTAGAATTGTCTGATTGTAGCTCGTTTATATAATCATCAAACATTATTTACAATCGTTAAGAATAAATCGTAACAAATCTGTGCTGCTTTTTTGCTTTAAATACCCTACAATATATTATGGTCATAAATAGCTGATTATGTGCAATTAATTGTTATAAATACTTTTGACATTTGTAGAGCAAAGCAAGTTTTAATAAAAAAAATGGGTATTTTGGACGGCATTACCTTAAGCGACAGTATGGAATAAGTTTTTATAAATAATGAGTTTTGATCTAAATAATAAATGCTATTAATGTTTGTGTTGACAGTAATTAAAAGTTTTGTGTCAGACGTCTTATAGACGGTCTGAAGTATGTGCCTTAAGTCTTTTGTTTTGGTATAAAAATTTCCAATATATTTACACAGTAAGCTAACATTTTTATTAATAAAGCACAGATCGTCTTGCTTACCAAAATACTTTGACAATTGATTCTATTTCATTTGTCTGGTTAATATTAATGTCCTTTTTACCACTTTGTTAAATAACTTACCAACTTTAAGCGTTTATTTAATTTAAAATGATGTGAACGTTTATGCTGTTCTCACACTTTATAACGATTTTGCTTTTAATTTCTCCTGCAAATGTAACAATTTATTTTAACTTTTATTTTATCACCCACATTATTGGTCTTTCCATTTACAGTAGTGCACCATATAAGCGACTCATATTAGACAACAGTTTTACTTAACAAATAGTTTGTGATTTAATTTATTATTGTAACGATTTGGTTTTTTTTCCAAACCATTTCCAAGACAACATGATCGTCAAATATAAATATCAAAGCAAGTAAACGTGGCAATATGCTGTCGATGATTGAAACGATAGACCAGCAGAGATTTTAAATCAAGATTTCTTGATAAATTATTGGCAGTAAAAGAAAAAAAAAACAAATCAAACAAAACTTGCATTTAAACAATTATAGGAAAAGTTTATTTTTGCGTTGTAAATTTCTTATTTCATTTTAAGCATACAAAAAAAAAATATATAAACAAGTTTATGTATAATTAAGTTGGAATAAGAAAAAAAACTATTCGGAACATTTCATTTAACCCCCTGTTGAGATTAATATAAATTAGTCATGTTTAACACTTATTACAAAAAAAAATATGTTGTATATATTGGGTGATTTATTTGGAGGTTGCGCTTCTAAGTCTTAAAACGATAATGAGTGACAATACTCCGTTTGAAGAAAAATATTCAAACATATTTTTCTATATACCAGAACTATTGATACTACAACGGCGCATCCAGCCTTCAGTTTAGAAAATGGGTTCAAATAGTGCAAGATCAGTCGGAACAACCCCCAAACCCTATTTATGATTTAACAAAAGCAGTGGCCGGCTACCGGCGGAGGGTGGGTCATGACCAAACCGTGGGGTTGTTATAGTATTGCTCTAACCACATAATGATTGTCCACGACCAATTTTGAATGTCATATATCTTTTGTTTTAAGGTTTATTTTAACTATATTAAGTAGCTTTCTCTTAGTGGATAATTCGTTTAAGATATGAATAATGTAGTTATAAATATGGTTGTAATAAACATAGTATTATCGAATTTGGTATACATATATGGTCTTTTTATAATTTATAGAACTTGATCAAATTAGTAAATGAATGCGATTTTAGGCATGTTAGTAAAAGTCTGTAACATTTTCTCGAAGTCCAATTTAAAAAGGAAAGGTCTATATAATTATAGGTTTAAAATTATCTTAAATTGCTAGTTTGTTTGGATAAAAAATAAATATTCGAAACTCGAATTGTACACAAATTTTAACTATTAAATCCCACGACTTTGACACCCTGTTCACTGATCAAATAAGGATAATTCAATAAATTATACATCTGCGAAAAATTCCTTCAGTTAGACGTATCGCATGACACGTTTTAACTTGCTGAGTGAATGTTTTCTGTAAACCTTAAAGTCAATCCGTGGTCCAAATAATTAGAAACTTTTTGAAAATTTTGGTTTGGCTCAACAGTCGCGAGGTTGATTTTACTGCAATTTCGATATTCTAAGACTTAACATGACCATTAAATAAATTTATACAAGTGGCAAGAGCTGCCCTATCGTTCGTCCAACCTTTAACCCAAACTGAGAAAAAAAAATACAATAAATTGACCAGAACCCATGTTCTTTAACTTTGGTGAGAACTTTTCACATTGAAATGATGTGAATCAAAATACTATTTTGTATTTACGCAGAAAAATGTGTTTTATCAATTAAAAAAATGGTTTAAAAAGTATTAAAATTTAATTAATGTGATAATTAAATCAATTATTTTTTTTGTTGAAAGAAAATTAAAAATTTAATTTTGATCTGATAAACATTTTAGTTGTTTTGAAATAAATTTTCAGTTAAAATTTTAATTAAATAACAAAAACTCTTAATTGACTTTTTTCGTTTAAAATAACATGTAGAATTGTTGTTGGAAATTGTCAATATTTATTTAAATAAATTAACACATTGTTTGAAATGGCAAATTTTTTTGATCATTTATTGAAAAAAAAAATTTTAAAATTTTTAAATTTTTAGTAATCATTATAATCATTTTGGTAATAGGTGCAAAGTCAACGATTTGTTTGCTTGATATTATGAATTTGGAATAAATTTGCTGATTGGAGAAATTTAATAATTTTTTCTGTGTAACTCTTTATTGATTTTCAATATTTAAGACTGATCAATTTGAAAATCGTTCCTCAAGCATTGCACTTTTGCAACTAGCAGAACCAATAGGAAGGAATGCTTATTGCCATTTGAAAGTTTGTAAAAATTTAGATAGATATTTCCGTCAAATTTTGGATTTAAGCATATCAAAGCCATATTGTTTCTCGCTGGATATATTTTAAAACATATTCTTAAATATTTAAAACAAATCTACACCCAGAAAAAAACTATGTTTAAATATGGTCACCTCCAACAAAACTATTTATAAAGGAAATTGTAAACATATTATGGTTAAATTTAACCATATTATTATTACCGACAAACATATTATGGTTAAATGTGTCCTCCATCAAGAAAGCACAACCATATTATGGTTGCCTCCGAGCATGTTTTGGTCAATAATAACTAAAATATGTTTAACATTTATAATAGCATGGTTGGTTTTCAACCATAGCATGTTGCTCGTGGAGAAGAGGAAAATACTATTGTTAATTTGAAAACAAATTATTGTCATATTTAACAAAAACATTTTTAGAGGCAACCATAATATGCTTGATGGAGGACACATTTAATCATAATATGTTTGTCGATGATAATAATATGGTTAAATTTAAAAGTTTGTCTAAAAATAGTTTTGTTGGAGGTGAACATATTTAAACATGATTTTCCTCTGCGTGTAGTTTAATGAAATCGTTATCAGCTTAAGCTAATTACACGATGTGGAATCGGTAATCGGTATTAAAAATTATGGTATTGGATAGTACATATTTAACTTCCAAAAATCAACTGAGAAATATCGTCAGGCAGATTCAGAAATTTGCTTTTCCCTTACTTTAATTCTATGTAAAGGTATGGTTACGTAAGATAGAAAGGCTGGTGGGAAGTTAACTTAAAGCCCTCACCTAAAGATCAATATGGTACATTGTGACGCATTAGCTAGAGGTAGAGTACTGATAAGAATAGAATAGAAAAAATAAAGAGTGAAATCACAGTAATGGAGAAAGTAGTGAAAGATAAAAATCGGAAAAAGCATCGGCCACAGCGCATGCGATATCCTGCAGTCCATGCTGTTCCCCAAGACACGATTAGTCCCGCTCAGAACTCATTCCCCGAACCTTCCAAAATAGAAGACTATTGGAGGCATTGCCGGCTCTAAACAGCCAGGGTCCTCCATTCCCTAATCTCGCCAACTCATCCATCTCATTGCCGGTAATGTTACACTGACCCGGTTCCCAGAACAGCCTTACTACATACACCCCTACACCCAGAGAAAAACTATGTTTAAATATGGTCACCTCCAACAAAACTAATTTTAAGGAAAATTGTAAACATATTATGGTTAAATTTAACCATATTATTATCACCGACAACCATATTATGGTTAAATGTGTCCTCCATCAAGAAGACACAACCATATTATGGTTGCCTCCAAACATGTTTTGGTCAATAATTACTAAAATATGTTTAACACTTATAATAGCATTGTTGGTTTTCAACCATAGCTTGTTGCTCTTGGAGAAGAGGAAACTACTATTGTTAATTTAAAAACAAATTATTATCATATTTAACCATAACATGCTTAGAAGCAACCATAATATGGTTGTGGCTTCTTGATGGAGGACACATATAACCATAATATGGTTGTCGGTGATAATAATATGGTTAAATTTAAACATTTTATGTATAAAATTTTCTTTAAAAATAGTTTTGTTGGAGGTGACCATATTTAAACAAGTTTTTTCTCTGCGTGTAGAGACCTTCCACAATCATCCACTAGCTTGGAATGCACATTATAACCCATCAAGGCCTTAAGCGCCGCCTGGCTGTCCAATTATATTGTGATCTCCAAGCCCTTAGAAATGTTGTTCCTTACCGATATCCCTAAAACCTCCGCTAGAACAACATCCGCCTGAGGAGTTTTTATCATAGCCTCTGCCATGACGATAGAGCAGTAGACAGAAGTTTCCGCCGCCTTTTTAGCCTGAATACCTCCCACCAAACACAGCATCCCTAAGAATACCTCTAACCACCGAAGCGTACAGTCATCACACTACTGACGGCCGGAGGTCCCAGCTCCTACGATCAATGATCTGCAAGCATAGTAAGCATTTATGCCCTCCTAAGGTTCTCCTGAGTGTTCCTCCTCCAGAACAGCTTACCAGAAAAATACTTAGCACTATTTATCAGATAGCCTAAGCTCTACTACACCTTATATCGGTAGCCTAATATTCTCCACCTTTTACTTCCTAATAAAAAGAGCAAACTCTGTCTTCTCCGGATTGACTTCCAGAGAATTATCAGACGCCAGTGCTGACAGTTCGCTCATCCCCACTTCGCTAGCTGTCGGCAGAAACTTGCTTCTATATAAAAATCATTATTTAAAGAGTTTCCTAATTTTCTTTTCGAAACTTGTATTGTGTCTAATGATATGTTATTTCCCTTTACAAAGTTTTCAATATCGCTCCGACTTTCATAAAACTTATTAAGATTCTTTTTAAATAATCCAATGCTAAAGGTATTTATTGCATGAGCTTGTCCAAGTTTCGAATTTTCGGTTTGAAAAGATTGGTTACCACCTTAGTCCCCCCAATGGCCATGTAGCGTATACACTTTTATATGATCCAATGTAACCATTTGAAATTGATTTCAATCAATTTCATTATTATCATTATTATTTTTTTTTTGTTTTGCTCAAAATGACCCACCGAGAACTTTGCATTTCTATAAATTTATCCCAACGGTTTTTTTTTTTTTTTTTTTTATTTTTTTTTTCAAAAATGATAAATTTGTTGGTAACGTATATTTATGTATGACCGCTGATTGTATTAACTGTGTTCAGGAAAATCTCGAATCATACTTATATCATCACATTCATTGCAAAGATTTCAGCAACTAAATTATAATTAAATCCCCTTGTTTGCTTAGGAACTAAGACAACACTGTAATATTTCAAGCTATCAAGTTAATGGTAGTAAAATTCTTAGGACATGTTATTTAAGAGCAAAATACTCGTATAAGATTGTTGATGATTATATAACGATTAGTTGTCGAGATTGCTTGGTATCTTACATTAATATGATTGTGGGAATCAAGTTCGATTCTAATGCAGTAATAAAAATAAAAAAAAGTTCCTCTTGACGTATTATCCAGTGTCTTCACATTGCGGGTTTAGGTCAAGTTTAATTATCGGTTTGTTTTTAGACATTTGATAGGTTTGTTAACAATAATAATATTATTATTTTTAATACAATATATAAATAGCATGGTAATAAATATTTTTTAGAAAAAACGCCTAAATAGACATTTTTAAAAAGCCTTAACAAATTTATAAGAAAAAATGCCATTTAGTGTTTAAACTTAAATTACAAATCATTAATATGTGATCCCAGCAGACGATAAAAACAACAAAAATTTGTTTTTTGTATGAAAACATCTGGTCAAAAAAAAAAAAAAAATTCTCAAGATTTTTTTTTAACTTCCAAATTTTAGAAAATCATTTAGTGGAATAACTTAAAACTTGTGGCAGCATTAAAATAAACAAACATTTATTATTAGAAACTAAAGTCAATGCCAGTAAATAAATATTTTATTATTGTTGATTGTTTTTTTTCAGCTGACATTAACCTTTTATGCATTATTGTAAAAAGTTGTTAAAAGTAGTCGGAGATTTCTACCAAAGTTAGTGGTAAATGCGTTAATATTGTTAAAAGTACTGCACCCATCTGTTTAGTAATAAAAATGCATCTGCTTTTAAATAGATTTATTTATTTTTTATTATTTTTCAACATCATTTATAATATTTTTTTTTTTTTATTTACATTAAATTGGCAATTGCACGAAATATGACTAACTTGAACTTTAACAGAAAAATATGCTTTTGTTTTCGATTTGAAAGAAGAAGAAAAAAAAATAACAATTTGCTTAATATAATTGATGAAAAAATGGCAGCCATCTGTACGGAGTCTGTGTTTTTTAAATGTGATATCAAGGAGTGTTCTTTTGTAAATTATGGAGTATGATATTTACTTATAAAATGATTTCGTATTTGTTTTGCAATAAGGAGTGTATTAAATGTTTCATTTTTATGTCATCAGTATTGGGTTCTATAATTTTTCAATTGTGTTATTAATAAATAATATTTCATAAAGCTTGTTTCTTAAGTCTTTTGTTTTAGTTTATGAAAGATGCAACCACTGTATCTTTAGTTTGATATTTAATCGCAACAACCTACTTTGCGAGGGAGTCTCTATGATCTGTAAGAATGAAGCAGAATAAACGCTTAGAACAATAAGTATGAACAAATACAATTCATACAATAAGATACTAAATTAAATAAAAAATAAAAATGCGACGTGTGCAATTTCTTAAAAAAGGCAATTGAGCTCACTTATATCGTTTTATAGATTTTTAATATTTTTTTAAAAATATTGTTGCCAAAAAAAAAACTTGAATTTGAAGAAGTCTACTTCGTGATGCAACAACTGTTTTTTTTTTTCATATATGTAGTACTATAAAAATTCTTTCCTGTGCAATAAAAAAAATAATTGGGTGATTCACAAGGTGTGAAATCAAGTCATATCGTCATAATGTCCTAAATAATATTTTACAATTGTTTAAAAAAAATATTGTTGTGTGGCAAACAAAATAAAAATTGTAATGCTGTGTTTATTGATTCGTCATAACTGTAGAGTAGAAATCTAAATCATAAGCGGTTGCCCAGAGCAGTCATATAATTATTTTAAGACATATGACAATCACCCAAATATTTAAAGAAAAAACACAACAAAATCTAATGGAAAATTGTAATAAAATGAAACAGAAAAATAATATTGATAAAAAAAAAGTATTAAATGAAAATACTCAAGCGCGAGGTCTGTTGTATGTAAAGTTTTCTTTATTTGTTTCCAATATTTCGATATTCTTTGAATATCATCATCAGGGAATGTTGAATTTAAATTTACATAAACTACAAAAAAGGAGTAATAGCTCTTCAGGTTTCAGCAACAAAAACTACACTGAGTGTAGTTTAGTACAGTTTTGTAGAGTAATGTTTCCAACAGTTTTGTTAGTTACGTTGTTTTGAACTCACATTTTCTTCAATAAAAACACGTAGCTACAATGAATTTTTTCTAAATTCTAGCTAAAGGGAATTTGTTTTGTATTAAACCACCCTTTAAAAATCGGTGCACAAATTAGGAAGTTAAAAATTGTTTAGTTCATAACTTCAGAAAAAAATATTTTTTATCGATAACTTTCGATTTTTGGGGTGTAGTCGAATTTCTAAAAATGGCAAAATGGCTTACTAAGGTTATTCTATAATCTACACCAGGACATTTCAGAAGTATATTTTCACTGTCAAATAGTGGTATTTGGAGTAAACGGCTTTTTTCCCCAAATGTAAATATTTGATATGAAAATCTATTCATTTTAAAAATTTCCTTTGAAAAATTTTAAGTTGATAAACGCTGAGATGGGGATTTTTGGGGACTTTATAATTTAAATTTTGGAATGACACAAAAATTTGCTGACAACACTAAATACAACTTGTCAAATCTTTTTTTTTTACAATTTGGCAAAAAATGAGAAAAATAATGTGTATAAGAAAATAACTTTTTGTTGACTTTCTTACTAAATTATATTTTATACTTCAGATACGACTTAAGATATTAACAAAATAAATTTAAATAAAATATTATTAAAACTTTTTTTTTTGTTGTCTTGCTGTTCTGATTAGATTGTCTAGCCCAAATCAAATGGAAAATATATGTATAAATTAATGTGATGAATGGTTTGGAGTTCCAGTTTTAAGGTCGACATTATATAGACATTTATAAATAATAAGTACAGGTAGAGCACTGAAATGCATTATAATTAAACCAGAAGAAAACTTAAAACAAGCATAAAAGATTAACTAGAACGGAAACTCTCTCCAAACAAAAAGAAAAAAAAATGATTACTCAAAATTGCGTACGTGTGAAGTTACAACAACAAAGTAAACACATTTCTTAATAACACAAACATAAAGTTAAATATTTTTGACGGCTGAGTAATGTTTTTTCCTTGTTTTCTTTTTTGGTTCGTTTTCTATGCGAAAAAGTCTAATAAAAATAAACATTTATATCTTTTGTTTATATTAAATTACATCTTTTTGATTTTCCAAACGTCAGATGCAAAGCAACTATACAAAAGTCTTGCATTCTAAAACGTAGCCGTGTTTTCTGCACCAAAGTGCACAAAAAAGTTATTAAGTTATGCATAGTTAAACTTTTAAAAGAATATATTAAAGCTCCTTGAATTGTGTTTTCGCTTGTGAAAACAGAAATTACTTTTTTGCTTGTAAAAACAGAAATTATGTACTTTGGAATTTTCGTAGGCGAAGGGTGTGTTTTTCTACAACCTTTGCCTACAAAATTCGAAGGTTACCCCAAGAAAAAAGTGAAAATAAAAATCCAGTCGAACAGATGTCCACTGTATTTTCAGTTATGTATATCTTGTTCTTTCATTTAAGCAGAGTCATGTGTCATGCAACCTCAACTATTTCAACAAGTTCATTTTGAATATTGTTTATATTTATGTTATTAACGTTATTTCTCTTTTTAAACATTTGGCTAAAAACTTTAAGCTTCATTGGTTGCAGTACACGAAAAAAAATAAATAAAAATGTAAAACACTGTTGGATTAAAGCAGAAGTGGCCACATAAAAAAATCAATACAGTAAACGCTATACTAACGGACAGCTCCTCCAACCGGATCCCTCGAATTTGTAGACAATTTTCTGATTTTCTCAACTAGATGGACTATCCATTGGCCGGTTGCGGATATGTATTTCTCTAAATAATTTCTAGTAGCCGAACAAAAAATTTTAATAAACGATTATATTATTTTTTAATATATTTTGTTGTTGTTAATATAGCTTAATAATTGATCTGATAAATAGCATTCTGTGAACAGCCCATGTGTTTATTTAATACTTATGCTAAATACTATTTATTTTTTTAATTTGAATAAAATCTCTTTAACAGTTTCAGAGAGGCAACAATTGCCCCCTATATTATCTATACAAGTAAAAACTTTTGTTCGGGTAAGTGTTACAAAAACTCAAGAGCCGCTGGACCGAATGATACAAAGCTTGGACAATAAATTAGCTTAATTTGCCCAAATAAAACTTTTTCGTTTTTTGTAGAATTTTTTTAAACTCATTTAAATTGTAGGATGATAAAGATCCTCAGGTAAAGTAACAATAACAAATATTTTATTTATTAATATTATATAATACAATAAATGACACTATATAATATAGATAAGGAGTGCTAGCACCAATGGCCTTCGACTCCAATGGTTATTGACTTTTAATATTCTAAATACCTATTTACATTAGATGTTGTTTAATAAATAAAATTTTTTAATAAAGTTGAATATTTTAGATACGTTATTTTGGGTTGGATATTGGATAAAACATGAGCTGGGAAGCGTCGTGCCGAAAATTTGTACCCTTTCTGTAGAATATGCGTGGCAATGATCAAGTATGTGGTTAATGGTAACCAAAAAAAATTTTCCTATTTTGCGAAGCACTAATGGTACATTGTAAAAGGTAAGTGCACATTTATGCACACATTTATGACCTACGCAATAAGACATACACAAATGAAGTAAGTTAAATGAACGAATTCTTAATAAAATAAAAAAAATTTGAAGAGCCACGACATTCTCTTACTACGAAGCAGGTTTTGGAGCATATAAAAGAGGAACGGTAACAAAAAATTCAGTGTGCAAAGCTGATCGTTACATTCACCAATTTTTATATGCGGTGAATAAAGCCCTTTCTGTGTCAAAAATGTATTGCTTCAAAGTGGGTTGATTGGTTGGTTAACGTGGTAGCACGCACAGAACTAGGCGTGCTGCAAGTAGAGTCGACAGTGACTCCGTTTTGACACCACACCACTCGTCAAGAATTGGAACCCCAATCAAACTTGAACCAGGGGCAATGCTGAGGTAGCTAGAGGCAACCCGTTGCATTGAGATATTTCAGCAACTTGCTGAGTTTCACTCGCGTTATCTCCGAATGTCCTTGTATAAGGTAATTCCCAAATAATCCATGTCGTATTGAATTAAACGCTGGGCAATCACATAGAAGATGAAAACCTATCTCCTAAGCTTCCGATTCCCCGCAGCTGCGGCATCATTCACTAAAATGGAGGCCGAGTCTCATAGCATGCTTACCGATCGTCCAGTGACCAGTGAGTACATGTATAAGTCTTGACACGTCTTTCCGACTGAAGTTGAGAAGTCGCTCAGAGCAACCTGTGTCATATGTGGCCCACGTTACCTTGGAAACTCGCCATATAAAATTAATGTCTTCCGTAATAGCCTTTAACTTTGAAAAAAATGTGTTAAATGGATAAATATCTCTTGCCTTTTCATGCAAAATTTGCCTTTTTATAAAAAAAAAAAACTCAAGAGATAACTCCTTTCTAAAGTTAATTCATATAAACCGCCATATTTCTTGAAAACTTAACATTCAACCAATAATTTTTTTTTATACAAAATAAAACCCCCCAAAAATAACTCATGTTGCATTTATTTATTTTCTTACAACCACATTTTTGACGAAAAAACATTTTATATGAAAATTCTTGAAAAACCTTTTTGGTTGAATTATTAACCTTTAATTAGGCGCATGGGGTCAGGAGAAATTAAAATTTAAAAATTTATACGTTAAAATGTTTGGAGCGAACTTGTTTTTTCTATAGCTTCATACATTTAAAAAGAGAACATAATTTAGTTGCGATTAGATCGTTAAAGCGTACACACGTGTCGCTTTACTAATACGTGGTGACCCCATGCGATTAAGAGTGTAACTTTTTTTGATCGTGGTAAGTATTTATTTTTTTGATTTTATTTACCCTTTTTATTTGTTTCTTCAAGTGTTAGCGTAACAATAATTATATTTTGTCCACTTTTTTGTGTTGAGTTTTAAAAATGGCTTCAGAAAAACATATACTACAATGGATAGAAGAAGTGTGCGATGATGAGTTGGATGTTGCTGGTTCTAATTCAGAAAACCACGATGTTAGTGTCATAGAGGAGGTTATGTCACAAGATTCGGAGAGTGAAATAGAAGACATGGCAGAAGGACATGTCATTGTTTCTGAATTATCAGAATTCAGCAGCGCGGTGTATCTAGCATAGCAAAAAAACGTATTCGCGTGGGCGCTGCTCCTTATGCCCAAGAAAAATCGACAAAAAAGTTTCAACTAAATGTAATAAATTTGGTAAATTTATTTGTCAGCAACATGTTTTCATTTTCATTCTGCGCTGGATGCAGAACATCACAATCTGCTGATGATTCTGACAGATTTTTTTTATAAATAACTTTTAAAATAGTTGTAAGAAACCAGTACTGAATTTTATTTATGTTTTATGTTTTTAAATAAAAAAATGTTATGCTTTTGTTTTTTTTAATACATTATTAAACTAAATAACTCTAAAAATTTAACAAAACATACTCATTTTTATTTTTTTGTAGTCCAGCACTTGCAATAAACTTTGGGGTCACGCGAGACCCCATGCGATTAATTGTGTGATTTTCTTAATGCGCCTAATTAAAGGTTAAAGATTTAAGCAGTTTCAACATCAACTTAATGTTTTATTGTTAAAATAGTTATTATATTTTTATTAAGTTGCTAAAGTCAAATTTGAGTTTTAACCAGAAACAAAGCAAAACTTTACAAAAGAAAAGCTGTTAGATTTAACAGGGATAACAATTTACACAACAGATTTTGACATCAACAAACCAGTTGCATAAAAAGTGATATATTGATGCCCTCTGGACAATTTTTAAATACTGATGGAAAATTTTTTGGAAGTAAAGTATAATAATATTAAAATTTTTTTAATATATGTAAAGCATAAAGCAAATGAGTTGTGATTTGAAATTATTACAATTCCTGAGCTGTTTTTTTTTTTAAAAAAAAATTTGAAAAGTCAATGTTGTCTTAAGCCAATTGAAGAAACTTTTAGTAGTTCAATAACTGACAGTGTGTTTGTTTTAAATTTTGAAATAATTTTAATAGTTAAAAATTTTCAATCGGATTTATCATTCTTGAGGCTGTAGTGCAAAATAATTTTCAATGTGTTGATTGTCTGTTGTCTTTGTTTTTGTTTTTTTTTTTTAATATTATTGAAAAATTCTAAGTGAGCGGAAAAATATGTCAAATGTGTTTGTTTAAATGACACTTATAAGCAAAAAAAAAAAAAAAAAAAAAAAAAACGACAACATGCTGAGTAATTATTGTAGTGTGAATTTTACAAAAATGTGTCAAAACATCGAAAAGACATGCTAGAAAAACTAAAGACTTAAAACCAAGCGTGATTTTCATACATGTGACAGTTTTGGTGACATGTCTGTATTTTGTCCGATATGGTATGAGGTGATGTTCGATGGTAAATTAAACGTGATATAGAATAAATAATTTTTAAGATTTAATATGTAGATAAAGAATAGATTTCCACAAAAAGCAGTCAAAACTGCTGAGTTTTCAATACACTAATAAGCAAAATTAAGAACCGAAAGGTATTTTATTGAGTACTTCCTATCTTTTAATTTACCCAAAATACATACATATTTACTAGGGTATTCATTCGGTAAACCGTTAATCGGTTAACCGATTAATTACTAACCGATTAACTGATCGGTTAATTTAAAATTGGCTATTTTCGATTAACGATTAAACCGGTTAATTGAAGTCGATTAACCGATTAACCGATGTAGCGAAATTTTAAATTTTTTAGTATTATAACACACTTTGTGTTTTTAATTATTTGTTTTATTCATTATTACACAATATTCATGTACTAATTAAAAAATATGTATAACATATTTATGAATAATTTTTTTGTTTGCTTATTTTGGTTCAAGTATTGTTATTTTTGTTATGTAATTATTTTTTTTTTACTAATAAGCTCCAAGTAATAAATAATTTAAGCATTTTTATTATAAAAATTACTTAATTTATAAAAAAAACTTTTTTAATCGGTTAACCGATTAATTACAAAATTAACCGATTAAACCAAAACCTCGCTTAATTAATCGAGCGAATAAGCGATTAAAGCAAACGCCCGATTTAATGAATACCCTAATAAATACGGATAATATTGATGAATCGCTGTTTGCTTATGTTGGCTATAAGACAGTTTGTGGCTTGTTCTTATAGACCTGCGAATTAAGAAAATACCACAAGGAAAAGTCTAACGGGTTTGACTCCCATCATCACTGTGAGATAACCATGCCCTTAAAATAGTCGTGCAGAATGTCTAACATGGCATGAGCTGTATGGCGGGGTAGCGCACTCCTATTGAAATCACACGTCGTTAGTGTCCATATCATCCAGTTCAGGCAGACAATTTGACAGATTCAGCTTCAACAGTATGGACGGTATCAACTTTGGAAGGCCGTTTATTCCTTTAATTTTTAATCTTTAGCTTACCAAATCGCTCTATTACGTACTTCATTTTCCTACCCTTCCAAGCACTTTTTATGCTCTTATATCATCTCTTCAGTGATGTTCATTATTAAATGTATCTTAGCAAAAATCTTGCTTGTGTTTTCTTTTAGTTGCTTTTAGCTAGCCGGACAACCATGTAAATTTCATTAAATGATAATATTTGTCCTAAAAAGCATTAAAAACACCACAAAGTATAACATTTACCTAATGACCTATTGCAAGATTTAATCAATCTTATTTTTTCAAAATATACTTGTCTTTAATACAAAACTTTTACTTTTGTTTTTAATTTTTCATTTTTGTTGCATGCAATAAGTTTTGTTTTAAGTAGCATACAGAAATCTTACAGTCAAAAAATAAAATTTATCTCGAGTACGATTATGAGAGCACAAATGAATATAATGCAACATTTTTACGAATACTTTCAACTTTAATCAAAACAAAAGTGGGTATTTAAAAAAAAATGATATTAAGAAATCTGTTTAACAATGTTTTGTAAATATTTGTTTCACTAAGGTCGACACTGGGATGCATTACAAAGAAATTAAAAGATAAAAAGCAAATTTTGAAATATCTTGGGTAAATTACCATTAAAAGCAATACTGAATTTAGGACAATAGCTACTCGTATTCTGTGATTTTTGTCTAAAGTACTGGAGGATTTTCTTCATTTTCAAATGTCTTCATACATCAGTGCCAATAATTTGTGGTCTGATAAACAATCCGATTTTCGAACTAATCATAGTTGTGTTTCTGCGCTACTGGATGTGTCTGAAAATATACGGCGTGAACTAGATGATGGCCAGCTAAATTTCTTGGTCCTTCTCGAGCATTCAAATGCCGTTGACACGGTCCTCCACAGTATGCTTTTCATGAAGCTTGTGCACTTTTTTACCTTTTCAGAAACATCCATAAGGCTTTTATTTTCCTACCTCTCAAATCTTTCGCAGCTTGTCTATTCAAACAATGTGAAATCTAAATTAAGTTTATCTAGAGGTGTACCTCAAGAGTCAATTCTCCTTTGCTTATTACACTCTATATAAACGAATTGCCAAAACACCTTGTTCACTGCAATATAAATATGTACACAGATGATGTGCAGTTGTACTTAAGTATCCCAGTACAATCTGTTTCTCAAAACATCATGAGACTCAATGATGATCAGAATAAAATTTATTATTGTTTCAAGGCTAACGGACTTTGTTTAACCCCTTATAAGTCGAAGAATTCGTAGGAAATCACTTGGTTCAAATATCGGTCTTGATATTTTAATAAATGGGGAGAAAATCAATATTGTAAATGCTGCTAAAACCCTTGGGCTAATTTTTAATGATAGTCTTACTTGGACAAATCATGTTAATGCACTTGCTGGTCAATCTTACATAAAGCTAAGATGTCTTTGGTCGACACAATACTTTAACCCTATAAATTAATGATTGCAAAATCTTAGCTTCTTTTAGGCTTAATGTATGGTTGTGAACTTTTCGCTAATTGCGATTCTATTAGTAAAAGGAAGCTAAATGTCGCATATAATAATATTGTTAGATATGTATTTGGCCTTCGTAGATATGATCATGTGTCACATGCTTCTTTAAAACTATACGGCGTTTCATTTGACAATCTTTTAAATATTCGTGTACTCTTACCATTACATAAACTTATCTATTTTGAGACTCCACGATACCTTAGCGATAAAATTGGGATTGCCAGATCACTTAGAGGTAAAGGGATTATAATTCCTATGCTTAGCCTTCTTGTATCTGAACGGCATTTTTTTATACATGCGTCACGTCTATGGAATTGTATTCCTCAAGTTCAACAACTTAATAGCAACGCAAGTAATTTTAAGAACTTCTTATTTAATTAATTTGTACGGCAATAAATAAAATTTATCATATATTATATATATTTTATTCGAACTTTTTTATTTTTAGTATCATTAAATTATCGAGCTTAAGGTCTTTTTATATAAAAAAAACTTTAAATGTTTTTTATATCCAATACTTCGGCACTTCGTTGAGTGCCTTCTTCGGGTTTTTTTTCTTTCTTCTATAAATTTTACAAATTTTTAACAAATTTAACAAGATAACAATTAATATGACAAAATTAAAATTTTTATGTAATTGCATATACAAAATATTTCCAATACAAACTTGATCTATTACAATATAAATAAATTTTTAACTTCCGTTTCTTTTTTTATAAATTAAATGTCTATAATTTTGTGCTACATTTTCAGTGTCCGACTTAAAATTAATTCTCGACATTGTTGGTACTTTTATAATTTGTAACATTTCTAACATAAATCTAAGTTTATAATTATTTTCTGTGTTTAATATTATTGTATTCTCAAAATCTGGATAATGATTTAGATTAGCACAATGAGTTGATAAAAACTGCTTTCCTGAACTTTAAATATAAGATTAAATCTTGTTGTACAGGAATTGAATATATAACAATAATAAAAAGTTAATACAAATAATCAGCCATGTTCTGGAAATCGAATTCGAGTGATATTAAAGTCGAAAACGTTTTATGCGTTTCTGGTTAGAACTTTAAACTGGCTTGATTAAAATATAACGATTCGTAACAGTTTTGGGCGAACTAAAATGATTGTTAAGAGGGTAATTTGTATTGGACCTATGGTAAATTAAGGACCAATTATCCCAAAATTCTGAAGACTTATTGCTGGTATTACAAAAAATTAATTAGAATAAATGTCAATACAGCAGTGTAATTAGTTTAAGCGTTAACAGTGAGTTTCACAAAATTCCATGATATTTTTTCTGGCCATATGAATCTAAGTTGGAGGAAATTTTACCGCAATATCTATGTATATCTGTTATGGTTTTAAGCGAATATAACTATTTTTCAAAGTGGGCTTAGGCGCAATAAACGGTTGTCCGAGAGTAGGGTTTATATGGGGCCTAGTGTAAATTATGGACCGAAATTTGGCAGTCTGATTTCTCGTCCTATGAAAATGTGACGTCATTATGATAGCATTATTTATTAAGGTTTTAGGCGCACTAAACTGTTTTCCGGGAGTAGGCTTTATATGAGACCTAGTGTAAATTATGGACCGATCTTCAACAAATTTCACAGTTTGACTTCTGGTCCTATAAAACTGTGACGTACCAAATTTTAGTATGATAGCGCTGTTTATTACGGTTTTAGTTGTACTAAGCTGTTTTCCGGGAGTAGGGTTTATATGGGGCCTATGGGCAATTATGGACCGATCTTCACGAAATTTAACAGTATCATTCGTGCAAAATTGTATATCATTCAGTGCATTTTCCACCATTTATGGTAGTTTTTATATCAAAATTATAAATTTTTTAGGGTGGTGGTTCCACATTTTGATTCAAAGGTTTGATCCTACTAAACCGATGTTGCTGGATTTCAATTCCAAACTGCTTAGGATAACTACAAGCAATTTGTGTCCAAGTTTGTCCTCTTCTTTGGCGTTTTTCGAAAGTGAGCGTGTTTTCGACAGACGGACATGGCTAAATCGACTTAGAATTGCTCAAGGAGCCAGAATATATATACTTTATGGGGTCTTAGATGTATAATAAAAAAGTTTCACACGGAATGACAAACTTAGTACGAGTATACTCTCATTCACCACTAGTGGTGGTGGAGGGTATAAAAACTATGGTTACAGCTTATCTTCACCAGAAATCCTCTTAAAATCAGGAAAAACAATGGTAATTTTAAAAAAAAAAATTTTTAAGTTTTCATTCCATAAATTTCACTCGATTTCGATTTCCAGAATATGGCTAAATGGTTTGGAAGTGTATATATACTAGATTGGTTCAAAGACACTTTAAGCAAGCAAGCCATGATTTAACATGGCCAAATTTTAAGATTCTACGATAATGGAAAGATCGCTCTTGCAAGACCTTTTTTGTACAAATTTTGAATCTCCGAATTTGACGATATACACATATAATAGACTTTCAAATAATATATATAAACTTTTGTTTTTCTTCACGTTATCATAAGCATTTTAGTCTTAGGCAAGAGTAAGTTAAATATTTGTTGTTTAAATATTTTTCCATTTGACGTTTACTTCTCTCTTAATTCCTTAGAAAATTATAAATGTAATGGATTTTTTAACAATAAAGAATATATATATTCTTTCTTTTTCGCAAAGCTTTTCATATCGTCATAATCTTATATATGAAATTTATTAACGCAATTCGCCGTATAGCCCACGATTATGCATTATTTCAATCTGGCAAAAATATATGCCATGAGTATCTATTATTATTTTATGTTTTAAGGTACATTAAAATTAAGCACACAAAATGTGTTTTTTTTAAACGCAGGATTAGTTGTCGTATATCAACGGATATATGCGTATGTGATGATACCAAAGTTAATTAAAAATGTGTTGAAGTAATCAAATAGCAGATGATTTTGCCACACAAGGTAGTCGCCAGGGTGGCAGACTTAAAGACAACCTATTTAGCATTTGAATGGCCCACTGCCAATCAAATATTCTTCAATACGAGTCTTATAGTATTGAACGCGTTATGCCACCAATTCCTTGACTAGAACTCTATGACTTGGCCATAATAAATAAATAGCAAACTCTTCACTAAGGCTTTATAGAGGCAAGATTAGAATAGTGACTTCAGATACTGGGCACTGGGCGTTAGGGACGAAAGTTTTGAGGATGGGACTTGAAATTTTTGCAAACTTATTACAATAATGAAGAGGAAGAAACAGTGTGTAACCTCCTCGTATACGCAATATATAAAAGAGATAATTTAGGACGCCCGAGCTGACTTGCTTTGACAATTTATTTGTGATAGAACTTAAATTACTCAGTCTTACTTAAATCAATCTCATTTTCGTATTATTTCAAGTACGAAACCCGGATTGAATATGGAAATGTTGAGTATTTCTCAATTAATTAATCCGTACTTGAATCAATCTTTCCGTACTTGATTCAAGAAAATCCGTACTCACCGTACTATTGATACCGCTTCGGATTGATTTGAGTACGGATGGATTGACTTTTCAGTGTATACAAGTATCAGCCGCATTGGCTACGTAGTTTAGAATTGTGCCATCTATTCGCCATTTATACATCTGCCTTCGAATGAAGTTGAATATATTACGATGCCAAGTAAAAATATAAGAGGCGATAGTACTCAGCCTTGGCGTACTCCACTCAGTACTTGAAAAGGATTATACAATTTTCGTTTGTGCAGCACATAAAATTTTGAGCCGTTGTAGCTCTTATTTTTAATGGTTATAAGCTTCGGCGGAATACCACCTCTTCTATGCAATGCATTCCAGATACAGTCGCGATTAATGCGGTCGAATGCATTTTATTAAAATCGCTGAAAAGTAGATGTAAGTTTGAATTAAATTTTTTCACAAATTAATTAGATACTGTTAAAATGATCCGCACAAGAAAAGTCACTTCGAAAGTCGGCTATACATTTGAATAATCTATGCAAAAAAAAAAAAAAATGGTGCAAAGGGTAAGATATGCACTAACAGTTCGAAGCCTTAATTCATAAAAAGCTCTTGCAAGGATCAATACATTGTTTTTGCCTCCATTGATCGCTCAAGGAAAAACATGTTATTGCGTATTTACGGTTGTCCTGGTTATGACACTTTTAAATATGTCTTATTACAACTAAGAATATTTTAAAGACTGATTAAGGTCTGATCGCAAGATTCAACAAACTGAACCTTTGTAACTAATTAATTAGACAATTATATTAAGCAGAAATGCTTTTCACTTTACGAAAAAAAAGTTATGCTAGTTTAAAATTAAGTGAAGATTCAATAACAAAATATTATTTTCTCCAAAAATAATTAAAAAAATCATAATATAATTAAAGTGCAAGTTGATTTATAAAACAAAGTGTACTCTTTATTTATTAAGAGAAAGTAATTTTTTTTTTCTTTGATTTTTTCGAATTCGCAGATAATCAAAAGGCAGCCGCAAAATCAAAATTTATTTTTTTAAGTGCCATAAACCAAAACACTTAAGCAAATCAAGGGGAAACTGAAAAACAATATTTAAATTTGAGATTTCAATTATCTTAAACTTTTTGGTAAATAGTAAGACATAATTTCCGTATAAAAACTTAATCTAAAACACCAACACCGTGACTGCAGCTCTGTGACATGAAGTAATCTTGATAAAAAAAAAATGTTTTATTTGCTATTTCAATTCATTATTTTAAATAATTTTCAACTATTTAGTCAAATTTGGCATTTATTATGAAGTAGTTTTGAGATTTAAGCGTATTTATTTTATTATTTATAAGTGTTTTATTTACCAAACAAGCAAACAAAAAAAAAAAAAAATATGTCATTTAATTAAAACCCCACAACATGAACATAAATTATACAAATATGTCACTTGTATTCAGGTAGTTGTAAAAACTATTTTATGCAACATAAATAAAATTAGTGTAAAAACTATTTTAGTTTTAATTAAGAAAAAATACACTACGGCCAGCAATACAAATATTTAATATGTAAAATAAAAAGCATTTAATTAATAGATTAAACATCATACTAATTGCAAAAAGAAAAAACAAATAAAAATAAAACTGGAAAATATGTCAATTTATTTGGGGTATAAATGGAATGATGGAAAATAACTTTGCCAACTGTGCGTCGCTCTGTTTTTGGTAGACAAGTGTAACGAATAATGTCGCCTCCTGTCCATGTCGACTTTTCGCTCTTATTTATTTTTGCTACACACTCAAGTCACTTATGCGTCTAAAAATCATTTGTTACATGGCAGGTTTTGTTTCGCTTAAAGAAAGTTATTGCGTATGAAGAGATTTCCAACAAAATTTGCATAATCAACATTTTGCATGTTTTAGGCCTTGTAAATTGCCAAAAAAAAAAAAAAAAAAAAAAAAATAGAAGAAATAAAAAAAAAACATTGTCATTTCGTGACATTTACTTCGCAACAAAACTTAGATAAAGAAGGGGACAGAAAATTGTGTCTTTCTTTCAAAGAAATTTTCCGACTTTAGTGTTTTTATAGCAACTGCTTTTCGTATTTGTTTTAAGTAGTGAAAAGTGAACATCTCGCTTATTTTACTTTTGAAGAGAGACATTTATCACGTAACAGGAACTTAATCTTTAAAGCAGAGAAGAGGTTACTTCAAACTTAAGTGTAACCAAATTTTACGTAAAGATCGAATGTGTTCAATCAATCAAATATCAATTTATAAAGCATTCTTGTAATAGTCCTATTCCTTCAATATTTCACATACTTCTTGCTTAAGCCAACCTTTGCTTAATATTGAAGCTATATATATGTATTTAGTAAAGATTTTCAGAAATATCTTGAGGAACGCTATATAAAAAGAAAATGATTTTAGAAAAAATAATTCACCCTTTTTAAAAATATCTTCGATTAATATAAAAACCAATTGAACACATGGTTTTCTATTGACACAAATGAAACAAATATTGTATGGATCATTGTCGTGTACAAGAGTAAGTACCTAACCCTCCGATGAGTGAGAAGGTCCCTAGGGACCTTTTTGCCTTTTCAAACTGAAATTACTCCTACTTCGGCCACTACAACCCCCCCTCTGTATTCCAAGAGTATTTTGTTGCGCATCTTTTGGAAAAAAAATCAGGCCGATCGGATCATTACTTTAGGAGTTATTGAGGTTTTAGTGAGAATAGTACGCGGACGTGTGAATAGGTCCGTATGGACCTTGTACTGAATTTCACTAATAAATGCATGTTTTTGGGCATCATTATAATTTTTTTATTGTTTCAACACATAATTTACTTGTTCTGAACACAAAGACCTAAACTCAAAGACATAAGGGATGATGATAAAAACAAAAAATTCTAAGAACAAAAATACTAAGAACAAAAAATTCTAAGAACTGGTTTATTGCTAGTAGTATAAAATTAGAATATTAAAATTAAAAAAATTGAAAAAAATATTTTTGTATGTAGAATTAGGTTATAAACAATAAAAACAAAAAAAAAAATCAAAAAAAAATTTTTTATATGAAAAAAACATGATTTACAAAAAAGGTCCGTAGGGACCTTTTCACATGGCCGTGAAGTTCAGAACTGTCACTCATCGGAGGGTTAAGAAAAGAATTCTTATCCTTTCTGGGCGACAAAAAAAAACTTATTGCGCTGCAAGGTACCCGGGTACCTATTTGGAAGTTATGAAGACAACAATCATTTTCGCACTAGATATCAAAATAAATCGTTGTAAGATAAATCAGCTGTTGCAAGCCAATTTGCAATAACCATTCGATCAATCGTCCAATGTGCAGAAACTACGAAAATATACACTAAAATGTTATTTTTTTTATTATTTATTGAATTTTTATTTTTTAGTATTTATTGAATTTGTGTGTTTCTATTTTCTTAATCTATTGAATAATTTGTTTGCGTTTATATTGTAAGTAGAGTTTTAGTTATATACACAGAAACAAATTCAAATTGATTTTAATTAAAAAATTTGTAATATTAATTAAAAAATTTGTAATATTAATTAAAACTTAATAATATCAATTAAAGATTGTTTGATAATAACAACATTTTTTGCAGTAATGTCGTTGATATAAGTAAAAGTTTAAATCACTTGATTACTTTTTTAATTAAAACTGGTTTTTTGATTAACGGTTTAGTTGAAAAAAAAATCGACAAAAATTTTCTGTGTATGCAGACCTACCAAAAACCGCCAAAATAAACTTACAATAGTTGACTTCCCATTTAAAACACGTATATGCACCCGGTTACGAAGGTGCGTAGGAAGTACATGTTACTTTGGCATCTCTCGCCAATTACAAAAAAAAAAATTATTATATTTAGCGTTTTTAAAGTTAGAAGCTGACAAGAAGTTTCAGTCGGTATTTGTCGGTGGGATGAGCTATTTTTTCAGGACTTAGAACAACAAGTAGTTGCTCGGACCTAAATCCGAAGAATAGGGAGGTTTAGAGAGCATTTTTAGCATAGTTTACGAATTTTCGCCTTTGAATAATAAATGAGCACACGAAATTTTCCGGTGTCATCTGACTTTTAATTCTAAAGTTTAGCTTTTTTACAAAAACCATTTTCTGAACGTTTTGTCATTTAAACATAACTTACGTTGTTATTTACAGTGATTTGGAAATTTAATCTCAGGAAAAAATGGGATTAGCACGTGAAAATTTTCGGGCAAGGATATCTTTTATCGACATATATTAAAGAAAAGCAGCATCGACCAACTACCTTCGACTTTTGACAATCAATCCTCATCCTTAACTACTGTGTTACAATGCTCATGGGCCATGGCCGCAATTCGCTAAGGTACGAAAGCCGTAAGGCTCGTTCAAAATCAATTGTTGTACCAGAAAATATTGATGCTGTGCGCTAACTGATAAAGAAAGATCAGCATGTAGCATATCCGGAGTTAGAGGCATCCTTGGACAAAAGTATGACGAGCATCGATAAGATAATGCCTTAACATCAAAAAGATTTCTTTGCGTTAGAACCCCTAAATTTGACAAAAATTTTAAGCAATTCTCGTACTAATTGGGGAAAAGAAATGCCGAAGAAATAAAGTTCCAATGCCGGAAAAGATGTGTACACAGGAGAAGAGTTCTGGACATATGCATATGAGCGGGAAATAACACAGCAATAATCTACTGTTTGGCCTTTAAACAAATATCCTGATGCATTTAAAAACACACTTTCAAGATACCTAAGTAATTTTATGAAAATTATACTGCAAATGTGTATTTTTTATCAAGCTGTATTTTTATAACAACCATCGCATTAAACCAATGGAAATTATTGTTGGAGTCTCAGGAACTGATGACCATGTCGGAATCAACTTCCTTTAACATATTTTTTCTTCAACTCTTAATTAAAATAAGTTCAGTTTTTCAATTAATATTGCCCACCTCTTACATTTAATGGCGGCAGTGCCTAAACGTTTATTTTTCTTACTTTTCTTTTTTTGCTCAATAATCACAAATTGAATTTTATGAAGCTTTTCTGCTTTTATGGCATCTGCTTTATTAACTAACATTTGTGGGAAAATTTATTTTTGCTGACTGGACTCCAAGTTGAGCTTCATACGTATGGACTATCGTTAAATTGTAGGAAAATAATTTTCAGTTACAGAAAGTCGTTAAATAAATAAAAAAAAGGTGTTCATCCAAATTGTTAATGGCATAATAATATGATATATTTATTAAACATTTCATAAAATCTCATAAAGTTTAGGTTAAAATTGTATGAAATTTTTGATTATGTGGGATTTTTATAAACGAAGAAAATAAAAAGTGATTTTGTATGGTGTTAAAAAAAATATTAAAAAAAAATTGATTATTTTAAAATGCAAAAAAAAACAAATAGTTTAGATAATTAAATAGGATCTATTAGGCAATTAAAAGGAGAAGTCTTCCTTTAGGGACTTCGAAACTTTGATAGTTAAAGGTTAAAAGGTTTATTCATAAAAAATACAACATATAAAATAAAACTTTTATAAAATTAATTTTCTATGGAAATTTGTTTTAAAAACCTTTTATGAATCTGTTTTATATAATATGAATAATGGAGTAAATCTTCATCTGTCAAATTTATTCAGTCGTACAACTTTTTTTTATTGTTTTTCCAAATTACCATGAAGGGATATAGTGTTCAGCAATACGAACAATGATAAAATTAAAACTAAAAAATTAAACTGACCCTTATTTTCATCGAAAAATTATATTGAGCTATAATGCCGCTTACTGAATGAATGACTTTGTAATACAATTATTCAGGGGTGTCATAGAAACCAATCTTATCGGTATTGGATTTGAAACCGACAAAAAAAAATACATTGGTGTCATGAAATCCAATTTTATCGGTTTTTTGTTCGAACTGAAATTAGTGTCGGTTTTAGGTGTCACAGAAACCAATATTATCGGATTTTTATTGAAAATAAACCAAGCAGCTTACAGCTCTTGTTTTTATATTGGAAATAAATATAGTTGGTTAAAGTTTAATTTTTTATTTAATTTTTTCAACAGTTAGTTATTTTGCATAGATGGAAATAAATAAAATTGGTAAATTAGTATTTTTTGCATGTCTCCGGTAGTCTCCGGCAGCGGGCTGCTGCGGGCTTGCAAAAGTATTCTCACTTTTTCTGCGTACAGAAAGTTCGCAACACATTTATTTATTTTATTTATTAACAAGAAACAATTTATTTTTTATTTTTAATAAATTCGCTTTATAATTCTACAAAACAATAAAATTACACAAATGTAAACAACAAATGCAAATATTTAATACAACGATGGCATTTATTGCATATGTTTAGTGTGTTTCCATTCTTATTTTCTTTTCTTTAATTTTCCTTTTATTACAAACACAAGTTTTAACAATATTTTAGAGCACAATCATAATTTAAAAAATTATCAAACAAAAATTGCATTAAAAACTATAAACACATGAACCAAAACATATAACAGCTGTTTCGAATATCGGTTTTATTTGTATTCGAAAATAACAAAACCGACTTGTTTTTATGACACCAAATGAAACCAATATTGGTTTGAAAAACCGACAATTAGCAAAACCGACTTGGATTCTATGACACACCTGATTGAGTTTTGGAATATGCCAACCCACAAGATATCCGCACGGTTTGTTGTAGATTTTGGGTTGGCAACGTCATTGGTCCACATTCCTTTGGGAACATCGTTGGCCAGACCTTCACCGTCAACGGCAAGCGGTCGATTACTACCAATCTATTTGGGTTAAAAGAGAAAGGCGGTATATGCCATACAGCTCATTCCATATAAGATATTCTGCAGAAGATTTACGGGCATGGTCACCTCAAGCAGAGGCGATATGAATTGCCCGCCAATGTCGTGAGTTTTAATCTCGTTAGACCTTTCATTGTTAGCGTTTCTTTAGTCGCAGTTCCATGCAAATAAACGAAAAACCACAATAACCTTTAAAGCCAACATATCCCATGCCAACGGTCAAACTCAGCTTGATTTATGCGCCAGAGTCGTGTGCACTACCAGCAACATTTGGATGATGATACTAAATTCCATACATAATTATATCTCAAACACAATTTGTTTTATTTAAGTTAAAAATAGGAAGCGCTTATTGAGAAATGTTAGGATACTAGAGACACATGCATTTTTTAATTGTAAATTTTATTATGAGGCTACCTACAGTGGCCTAGTATTCCGGCAATGCCTATTTAAAGTATCCAGTTCTCTTGTTTAAAATATTATTTAATTCTTTCATTATCATTCCGAAAAGATTCAGTGGTCCTATCTAGAGCTCATATCTTCTTATTAGCAAATATTTCAAGGTCAGAATGGTGACATATGGGGAAGCGACAGTTTAATTTAAATTATAATGATTTTTTTTTAAAAAAGCACTGGTCTTTGCACAATATTTATGTTCACCTCCCAGATTTTTTTTGACTTGAATGTATATTCTTTTGTTTAAGGCATCTTATCGCCAATGTCCTGTGCTTTTGACCTGTCAATAATACTTAAATGTGTTCATGCCTTTTAACTTTATTAAGTGAGCTATATTTAAGATGAGTGGCCGAATTTGCTGCTAATAACCAGTACATCTGTAGATAACCATATTCTTTGCAACTTCTCCATTCATAACAGGTAAGTCATTTTTCCCAAGCTGATTATCAAGCAATTACACTAAGCGGATGAACGATTATTTCCACTAAACTAGTGGAAATAACACAGCCAGAAATACGCCTTTACTAAGAAATATATCTCTTTCAAAATATTATTTAATCATTGGTATTATAATATAATCCCCTTAAAAAATATTAACTTTAACTTAATTATTTAAATTATTTCAACTACCCAGGCAGCCATTAAGTCTCATTATAAAAATTCAATTACATAAATTCATTAGCAAAGATATATGCAACCTATAAAAAATGAACGCTTTTCTACATTTTCTGCAAAAAGAAACAATCAAAAGACTTAAGCTACAAACTTGTCATCACATCTTGCAACTTTTTTTTTAATGTGGGAGTTCTTTATACAATTTTATTATTATTTTTTTTTTATTTTTCTTAACTTTAAATAGCAAAACCCAAAAAATCATCTATAAAAAGAGCTTTCAACACTCATTGCTGCAAGTTAAATATCACAAACTTCCAAGTAAGTAACCGAGTACATGGAGAGTCAATCAGCCAGTTAGCAGGTAATGTAATGATGCCAGCATATTGTGTTGCATGTGGCATGAATGCAATAAACCCAACCACAAAAATCAATAACTAAATTTTGTTATTTCAAAATCTTTTATTTACTTATTTTTATTTTTTTTTTTTTTTTTGTTAACAAAATAAGCCATATAATCTAATCGCTTCGAATAGTGGTGCATTAAAATATATAAATGAAATAAAATTTTACAATTCTATTGAAAAATTTAATATGAAAATAGAAATAAAATAAACAAGCAAATAGTAAAGGAACATTATGGTTGATCAGACGATGGACTATAATGATTGTGGGTGAGGCACAATATATTTTTTTTAATAAGGAATCAGTTGAGTTTAGTCTTATTATAAAATGTTGTTGGAGTAAATGCCATCAATGTGTATTCGTTTGTAATGAAGTGGAACTTTTAATGAAGTCTCCTTTATATTATGTTTCTATCTTTTATTGAGAATATATTAATATTTTTAGTTTTAGAATTATTGAATCGGAATACTTCGAAACAAACTTGGAACTCAATCGATTAACCACAAAATAATCTCTTAGAGTAAAATTTTGTTTTAACTGATTCGCCAAAACATATCTACATTTTAGCAAACGGAGTCCATTCTTAAACTTAAATTTATTATTTTTAGAAATTGAATTAGGTTTAAGTTCATCAAATTTAATTTTCGTTAAATTATTTTTTAATGAAAGAAAGAATTGTACAACATCCCTACGGGAAAGGGAACTAACACTAAATTTGTCACATGAAAAGTCACTTTAACATAACGATGTCCTACGAGGGGGTTAATTGGCACCTTTTTGACTCTTTGTAACAGCTCACGGAAATAACCTTCCAATTTCGGTTAAAATAATGCCTGTCGCAGATATTATGAGCCATATGAATATAATAGATCCCCTTCATATGAAGTAATAGAACTAGAGAGAATCAGCCACTACCCGCACAATATCCAGTCACATAAATAGTTTTGTGCCAATTACTCTTCCTCTGGACCAACTACACTCTAAACACATTATCACCAGTTAAGTGATAGGTCTTTTTTCACCTATCACAATTCGTTCCTTTTAATTATAAAATTTTGTTCACTGGTCACGGGATAAGTGCCTTAAAAGCAATTGACACAAATTTCTCGCAGGGATGATCTTAATTAATATTTATTTTGGTAATATTTATTCTTGACTGAGCACGTGCTCGAAATCAGATTGAATATTCTTGTTTCGAGAACAACCACATCTCATCATAAATCTTTGCAGTTCTACCGTGTATGGACCCAAATAATGGACCCAACTTATATTTATGATTTTTCACCAGGCAGGGTAATAGGCTTATACGTAGCCTGTACCTGACATGGTCAGATACACAGTCTGTAGAAAAGATCCTCTGCATCGTGGTGCTTATGGCCTTCTACACATCTATCTTTTACAAAATCTGCTATTGAAGATAGCCTAATATTTTTATATTATGATTCTGTTTTTTACTAGAATTATATCCTGAATGGATGCACACGAATGGCAATTATTTCTATTTTTTATATTTGTGATAATCCTTAGTAGATTTGTGCTTAATTACTTGTTTCTAAAGAAGTTATAAATTTTACTGTTGCACAGAAAGCCTGACAAATGGATAAGCATTGCTAGATTGTCTTTGAATGTAAGAAGGACCCAGGATCTCCGACAATTATTTCGATATGAGACGGATTGAAGCAAAATTAATCATATTGAAAATCCAAAATTTTTCCCAAAAATATTTTATTTATGGAAAATTTTGTCTCATTAGTCTAAGGATGTGAAGATAAACGTCATTTTTAAATAAAAAAAGTAAAATAGAATTTACGAAATCATTACTTTAATATAACTTAAGTCTTTGGGATTTATGCAAAAGTCAGACAGGGAGAAATATCCAAAGACGATCATTCACTTTGAAATTCCTACGTCAGGCAGCCTGTTTTAAACAAGGCTTACAAGCGAAATTAAAGTCAAAGCAAACTATCCTTTGCTCTAATAGATTTGGTTGCAAAAATTTGGTTTTCCTCTGTTTCGTTATTTTAAATTAATTCTCTTTATTTTGCAATGCTTTGCTTAAAAACTTCATGAGATAAAAATAAAATATTAGACAATTGGTTTTAAAAATAATCCTTCGTGCCACAATTTACAAGTATTCTTTAACAATCCAGCTTAATATATTCTGTTCGGTGGAATAATATTTGGCTTGCATTTTTTAAAATTTATTTTATACAAATTCAATATTTGCATAATGTCAATGACCTTCCTGGTTTTAAAATCTAGCAAAATAATGGAAAACTAAAACCACATTTGTTTCCATGTTATTATTATTATTATTTTTTCTTTAAAAAATGTTTTTTAAATAACAATAATCTTCAATACGTACATACCTTTTGCATAAATATTTATTTCATTCTCGACAGGAACCCCATTAAATCAAATATGAATAAATTGCATACAGGTCAAAATGAAGCCAAACAATTCTTTTTTCTTTTTAAACAACCGCAGCGAATTTTCATAATTTTCCATACTTTTAGTAACCTTTAAAGAAATAAAATATAAAAAAAATAAAATTAATAAAATTAAAAAAAAAAAAACTTATTTTATATTCTCTTACTTCTAAAATAAGAAACATAATGGGTTTCTGCTGGATTGCTGTAAACTAAAAAAGCAAAAAATAGAAAAATTGAAATGTCATTTTAGCAGTGCAACAACGCTGCCAGCAAAAAAAAAACACTGGATTGCAGTGGCATAGAATGGAGTGGCGTCATTGGAGTGGGGGATCTTAAAAAAAAACCAAAAAAATTCAAACAAATACTTGGAGAATAAAAACGTGAAAGGGCGCATTTGAAGTCATTTAATAATGACTTTAAATAGTTGTGGTGTTTGCTGCGGTGGTTGTTGTTATTATTATTGTGGTTTCTAATCAGCCAACAGAGATCGTGTTGTTAAAGTTGCTTCATTTATTCATGTTTTTCTCTAACTTGTGTGAGATCATTGGGGATGGTTAGAAAAAAATAAATGTATGAATAAAAGTAATGCAAACACGATGGTGATTCTCAAGGAGTAACCCAGTAAAAATTTTTATAAATGTTAAACAAAACTTCTTTAATGTTTTTTTTTTAAATTCAATACACAAAGAAGTACGAAGAGAAAAATATATTTCGGGAACAGTTAAAAAAAATTTGTCATTATTTTGAAACAGTTCCTACGAAATAAATTTTTGCTGGGATATTTGTGCAGTAAGACCCCTTTCAGACAAGCAAAGTTTACTTTGCAAAGTCTTGAGTTTATAGAAGAGAAGGGAAAAGAGTATAGCGGGGGAGTACATACTTTGCCGTACTCGCAAAGTCGTTTTGTTTTTCGTTCGTAGATTATACCTGAAGTTGGCTGCAACTTTATATTTTTATACAGCGTTACCAGAATCTTTGGAATAAAAATTGTCATATTGCGAAAGAAATCATATTTTGAAGAGGAAAATCTTAAATTTTTTTTTCTTAATTAAAATTTTTTAAAACAAGGGCAAAATAGTAAGAATTATTAATTTTTTATAAAAACATACTTCTTATTATTTAAATTGAAATACATAAAAACATAATTCGTCAGTATATGAAACTTTATATGAATACATTTTTTCTTTTCACAAATATTTTTTTTATCAATATTCTAAAGGTACGTTCATACTGATGAAATATTTGAAAGCAAACATCAAATATTTCATTAACGTAGTCTGAACACACAATATCAAATAAAATAACAGCTGATTTTGAACAAATAAAAGTATTTGCCGGCAAACAAATATTTGTTCAATGTGAACATAGTGTGAACACAAAAAATCAAATATTTTAGTAATTTTTGAGCAAACATTTATTTGATATTACAAAAAAATTGTAAGAGCAAACAACGACAAATAATTTTAGCCATGTTCCGGATAGAAACAAATTTTCCTGTAAGTTTTCGGATTCTTTACAATTTTAAAGATTTTTTATAATTATTAGACTTTGCTATCGTGCCGCTATTAGCATATTTTTGCGATTTTCCGCTAAGAAAAATAGCTAACTTGGAAACAAACCCTAAAATATATTAGAAATTGCTAAATCGGTTAAAAAAACAAAATGTAGGGGAAAAACAAAAAAAAAAAATGTTTTAAAAATAGCGAAAATTCGCGAACCAAAAATTCTATAAAAATTGCTTAATTAGCGGTAATTCTCAAAAATTTGCTAATAGCGGCACAATAGCAAAGTCTAATAATTATAAAAAATCTTTAAAATTGTAAAGAATCCGAAAACTTACAGGAAAATTTGCTTCTATCCGGAACATGGCTAAAATTATTTGTCGTTGTTTGCTCTTACAATTTTTTTGTAATATCAAATAAATGTTTTCTCAAAAATTACTAAAATATTTGATTTTTTGTGTTCACACTATGTTCACATTGGACAAATATTTGTTTGCCGGCAAATACTTTTATTTGCTCAAAATCAGCTGTTATTTTATTTGATACTCAAAAATATTTTGTGTTCAGACTACGATAATCATCAGTCTGATTTAAAACAAAAACAAAGTTTTTAGAATTTGTTTTTGTTTTAAATGTAGGTGTTCGAAAGAAGGAATTCTTTCGCACATTGGAAATAGGTTATAATATGCCTTTTTTAATATTTTTATGTCCAGAAATAATGATGCAATTTTGTGTATTCTAGATACTGGGTACAAAAGTGTGCAGCACCAACACACATCAAGCTGATGCAAAACTTCTTTAAAAATTGACTGTTTAAATAATCGTGTATTTTCTATAAGCAAAATTAAAGTAAAAATCAGAATTTCTAAAAATAAAAAATCATCATTTGAGATAAAAATCTTTGATCATATTTTTGTTAAAAAAAATAATCCAAAATATGATAAAATCATCATTCTGGCAACGCTGTTTATATATTATATTCAAACAAGAGAAAACAAAAATTTGTCAAATTAAACTTTGTGTGTCTGAGCACCAAACAAAGTTTAAAAGAGAATTCAACAGACTTTGTCAAAGTAAACTTTGCCTGTCTGAAAGGGGTCTAAGAATACATGCGAGTCATTTTAGAGTATAACGCCATAAGTCAAAAATATGAAAAATGATTTATTCATGTAGATTTTTTTTAATTTTAAGGCATATTTTATTTTTTGAAAAAAGTTTACAGTTATAATAGAAAATTTAGTAAAACATCACTTTTTACCCTCGTGACAAAAATTTTCTTTGCGAAGGATTTTTTTAAGTTTTTCTTTTGACAAGAGAGAGAGTAACAAATTACCCAAATGTGAATAATTTCAATTTCAACAACTGCAATAATCTCGTAAAAAAAATTACATACATTTGGAAAACGGTGGTAGTGTAAAATCAAGAAATATCTCTTCCTTATAATCGTCCAACAGAGAAAGTTAAAACGAAAATTTTAGACAAATGCGTCAGTAAAAGACAGGATACTCTAAACTGGTAAACGCATCCGAATGGTGATCGTTTTTAAAGAGTGTAAACTAACACCCGTATTCAAAACAAAAATATAGTTACTGCATATCTCCTGATTAAGGATTTCTTATTTAAAACACTTATTAATAAACTATGATTATCGAATGATCAAAGACTTTTTAACTCCCAATTAACTGCTGTCAATTTGCGTTGAATTTAACTAAACAGAGATGTACAAATTTTTGTTAACCGGGCAATTTAAAAGAGATTTGAATAAACTCATGACTAAATGGTGATTAAGCTTAATCAACATTTTAGTTGCTCACTCGATGAGCGGAGTATAGTCGGAGTACACAAATTTTCGTTTTGAATACGGGTGTAAGTGTTCTAAAGGGTGGTTAAATTTTAAGGCCCGATGTTGATTTTGAATAAAATACAAATTATTTAGAAACTAATTGTCATTCCTTTTTATTATGATAATATTGGTATGGTTCAATTATGTATGGAACAAAATATCGGCCAAATGGCCGTCCGACCGCGGCGGCACACCTCCATCTGATGGTGCAAATTTTCGATAACGCTGAGGCATAATTGAGGTTCTATGCCGTAAATGTGCCGAATTATCTCGTACTTTTCAAAAATGTCTATAACATTTCTGATTTATAATCACCCTGTTTATAGGGAAAATGTTTACGTAGAGATCTGAATTTTTGGCTTCTGAGCTTCTCAGAAGTGTTAAATTTAATATGAGTACATATTTGAAATTAAAAATTGTCGGCAAAAAAAAAGACTTTTGGCCGCTATTTCAAAAATCGGAACACTGTGCGGCATATGAAATAGAATTAAAACTATTTCGACGTAAATAAGCTTTTACGTTTGCGCCAACTATTATGTGCCTTTGTATTAAATATTACACGTTTTTATTTGATAACGTTTCTATATTATATGCAACAATGTTCATACGTTGCAACTGTATTTCTACGACTAAAATCCAATTTTCGAAAAAATATTTAGTTTTAATAATTTAGGTTTTTTGCTTTTATAAAAATGCTGTTGGCTTTACATTAAATATAATATATGAATGCACTATTACTATACAAAGATCTGATATTTTATATTTTTTTTTACTAACGCTTAATGCATTTACAAACTTATTTAATAGCTCTCATGAATTTTTTATTTTTGTTTTGTTCAAATAAATTCAATTAAATAATATTTTCGTGCGTTTTTTTTTTTTGACGGGAATCCACAGGAAATCTGTTCAATCAATCCTGTTTTCACGTGAAATGAAAAAAAACGGTAAAAGAAAAATTTAAATTATGATGTACATATTTTGATTAAAGACATCACAATCAATAAAAAAAACTCGATTTTTTTTATCACATACGTCATTTTGGATTTTAGGTGACGACATGTATGTTTTTTTTTTGTTTATTAACACCAACTGATGTGTTTTCTTTACTAATCTAATTTTTCAACATAAAACACTCTTGCCCAAAACGCTTGATAAATCTATGCACATATACAAACTTGCAACACTTGTTGCTGTTTCGATTTATGCTGTTACTGCCTTAATGTTGCTTTTGCTTACCCAGAAAAAAAATCTTACACATTGTATGCAATTTCTGAATTTTGTTTTTATTTTTTTCTTCGGTTTTTTTCTAAATTTTTCATTTTATTTTCAAATGTCAGGAAAAATTACAACAGTTGCTTAAAATCACAAAATAGGTTATTTGTAGATTTTTTTTTCTTTGGTCTATTGTTTTTTGCTTTTAGATTCGCTTATAAATTGTTTTTAAAGTATCGAAACGTGTTTGAAAGTGGCTTAAAGCCTGTTTATTTCTTTGTTTATTTTATGGATTTTTAGCTAAAACTCTAATCTTTAATTGATATTGATTTTATTGACCTTTTTCATATCAGTGGAGTGTGTAGACACTGTGGAGTTTTGGTTTCTATTATTCCACAAAGAAAATTCAAGGTGATTATTAATTTCGTAATGTGTGGAGTTCAAGAAATAAGATCTGTAACATGTTGGGGAAAAAGTTTACGTTGGAGGTATTACATTAGACGCAAAATTTAGATAAGTGACTAATAAAAAAAAAAACTTCCGTTTATGAGAGCTTTGAAAATAGCGTGCCAAAGAACCTTTTTAGCCAAAAAATAATAATAAAAAATTAAATGAAATATTTTTTTACTTCTTTCAAAACTTGTATGGTTTTAAAACGAGTACTTGGCTTGCACAATGAAGATTAATATGATAAGTTAAATATGTTATAACGTAAAACGTTACGTTATGAAAAATCATTATCTGAAAAAAAACTAAAAAAAGAACGATTTAATTATTTATAATTTAAAAACTCTCCCATCTCGTAATTTTTTTTTTGGTTGGGTCGCGAGTGAAAAAAATCCTCCAAGGACCCCCAAACAAGACTAAATAAAAGTAAAAATTGGAAAATTTTAAATTCATAAGCATAATTCGCAGATAACAAAGATGTCGCCCTCTTGTCTGCTGCTCAAAGAACCTTTACAGATTTCGGAGTTATTGTTTATTATCTCTATTTAAGGCATCTCCGATTTCGTAATCTTCTTTGGCATGAATTCAAATAAACACTTGCTCCAAGAACCAAAAATGTGTGAGTTGTAGGTTTTTAGAAAATAATTAATAAAACTAATCTTTGATTATAAATATTTAGGCTGGGTTTTTGAAATCCCATTTAATCTAGGCTTAGTTAATCTTAAAAGATATTTGTACCGCCATTACCAAGTTTGTATACAAAATTTTGACGGAACAGCTTCATTTTGCATTAAATGTGTGTCCTTACTGAAATAACAAACAAAAATTATACTTCGCCGGAACAATTAGAGCTTCTGACTACGATAAACTAAGTTTAAACTAAATCCACATCTCAAAAACCCGGCGCTAATATTATAAAACCATTTTGATAAAGAGAGATTAAGCTATTAAAATTAAGAGTTTGACTAAAAGGTTAAAATGCTTATACTAGAAATATGGATCGTATGTTGTATACTTTGGATCGTATAATGGTTTTTAATAACGCAACGTGTTACGTTATTACATATTTAACCTTTAAGCAAACACCAAAGTGTACTCATTCTAACGAAGTCCAGGGACTGTTTGGGACTATTTGTATTAAGTTTTATGGCTATCTTAATAACTCATAAAAACTATATCCATGCCATAGATAGGAACTGTGTGAATTCAACCCACTTGTAAATGTTCACCTCAATTTTTAGAAAAAAAAATTTTTATAAAATTTTTTGATGTGTTTCTTTTCAATTTTTTAAAAGAAGTTCTAATTTTTTGCATATTCTTGCATTTAAAACAATACCTAAAGTTTTATTCCGTACTATCATTGGCGCTGGCTTCTTATCATATTAAAACGTAGAGAAACCAAAGTCTCATTCGCGATTGTAAGTGTTTCCATGGGTTGTTCGTATGCGTGTTGAGGAACGTGTCTCTGGGTAAAACAGCAGTCTATATCTCAAGCTTATACAACACAAAATTGACACCTTCAAAAAACAGCGGTTGACCAAAGTCTCATCGTGAATTATGGTAGCCAGTAAGTATACTCACTCCACCATACGTGGAGAGGATATTATGGAATTGCGTTGATATGTGTAAGACATAAAAATATTGGATTTGGACCCTTATTTTAGCACACCGACCGTCTTAGAATTACCTCCTGAATCGACCTAACGATGTCAGTTAATCCGGGCTGTATAACGCAAAATTACAGTTCACAATTTTAGAGACAATTATATGAAATTTGGTACAAATTATTACATATCCATGAGGACGAAAAGCAGGAATCAGCCCATACCTTCGAAGAGCCCCAATATAAACTTCTTTCCAGAATAGAGTCCTCTTTCATATAAACCATCTTGTTATGCTGGTATTTCAATTGAACTTGGCCCAAAAATGTTTTATTCCAACCATAATCATTTCCCCAAATACAGCTGTTAATGCCTTAACAACCTTATATATATTGGTTTTGACATGAACTTTTGTGATGATAATTTCAATGTCATGACATGTAGGTTCAGAATTGGCCATAGGTCCCATACAAACGCTTTCAAAAAAATCTTGTTCAAATGTAGATATCTATAGATATCTACTAGGGAGATCGATTATTCGACTTTTTTCAATAACCGGTTTTCGAATATTCCGAATAGTTGCTATTTTAAAAAAACCGGTTTTCGGTTAAGCATTTTTAAAATAACCGGTTAACCGGTTTTAGTTCGAATGCATAAATAAAATAAGTTTTTTTAATAACACGTTAATTTAAATAAAAACAAAATAAATCACAAAGGTAAGGAACCAACAAAATAAACAGATATGACTTAAGGTATGTTCACCCTTACAAACATAACGAATATTTCACGATAAAATCCAAGAAAAGTGTGACCAGTAAATTGATCAAACTGTAACTTAATTCATTAATTAACGCTATGTTCACACTTTTTAAATAATTGACGTCCTACACGTAACCAGTAGTTTTATTAAAAAATGTTTGGCTTTTGCAAAACGTTTGATGGATCAAACATCATTTAGCAGTTTCTTAATGGAATTAATTATACATTTATTTTCTTACAAATAACGTTAAGGAAGGCAATTATCAATTTTTAAAAATAAAGCTAAACTTGGATAGATTATCTGGTCATGCTTTTTTGTTTTTTTTCGTCAAATATCTGTTAGGTCTGAACATACCTTAAGCTTTATTTGTAAGAAGATAATTGTATAATGTAATTTAGAAACTGTTAAATGATGTTCGATCTAAATAAACGTTTTGCAAATGCAAATAAAATATTATAGGAAATTAATTAATTTATTATTTGAGATATTCTCCCAAATTTATTTAGAATGAATTTTAATTTGTTGGTGGTTAAGCATCAGAATATATGAATCAGTAGACTTCGACCATATTTTTGAAAAGTTGCAAACAAAACCTCTTAGCTGGGATTATATATTTTAAATTATTTTGTTTCAGTAATAAGAACATGTTTTTTGTATGAAATATTTGACAATTCGTCGACCACACTTTGAAACCTTCCATGACATTGTTTGATTTCTTCAAATACTCTTTTATAAGCGATTTGTATTTACATTCTTCATAATGTTTTTTGATTTTGTTACATTTTGTTTTGACATTCTTCATGAAAAGTTTAAGTTTGTCCAATATTCAATTAGAAAAATACTTTAATTACGGGTACATCTACAACAAGAGTAAGGAAAATGTATATAAATTACACATTATTAAAGTAACCGGTTTATTATATCAAAATAACCGGTTTATTCGATATTCGAAAAATGTACTTTTTAAAATAACCGACTTGGGCAAAGCTTAAATAGCCGGTTAAAACCGGTCGAATAATAACCGTGCGATCTCCCTACTATCTACAGATAAAATTCGGTACAAAGAACTTTTATAGGTACATGAATCTTAAACTAATAACATAATTTTGTTTTGGCGCGTCCAAACAATGTGAATTTCTGTAGAAAGCTACAACAAAATTACAAAATATTTATGACATTGCTTATGCTTTCAATGTAATTATTTGGCGTTGCGCTGCGTTTTATATGATTAGGGCTTAAAGCTAAAATTATGCATATTATCTCCATTAGCATATAAGTTCACCCCTTTCTTTTTATCAGCAAACCACTCTTCTGCTAGCAAAGCTCATCACAAATTGCTCATTCTACAACCTAAAGACAACTTTTTGACATAATCCCATAAGTATTAAGCAAAACATCTGCTTTTAGACATCTGAAGACTAAAAATAAAATTAATTATCTCTAAAACATGAGTAAACAAATCCACAATTAAAAATCAATTAATAAAAAATCGACATAAATTAAAATGCACCTCTTGATAAAGCAATTAATTATAATTCGCAACATTTTAATTAAATCTTCATATACAGATTATTGAATATATAAAAAAAGCAAAAAAAAAAAAAAAATTACTTTGGCATATTTAGTGTGAATGTGTTGAGTTGTAATACAACCACAATTACATAAATTTACATGTGTACTACAAAACATTTGACACCACAAACGAACAATTTGCTTAAAGCTACTGGAAGTCATCATCACCGAAGAATGAATGAACAAAATGCGAACACTTATTTAAAATCAATTATAATTTATTTTTTAATCAGGCATCAAAGAAACTCTTTAAATCAAGCACAATGTGCAGAGACAGACGGACAAAAGTTGTTTTGCTAAAATCAAACGCAATATTGCAAAATTAATTTAAAAAAAAGAGATCTCAAGTATTTAATATAAAAAAATTGCAAACAACTTGCAATAAATGAACATCTCTTAATTTCAACTTGCAATAATTGTTAACACATAATTGATTTTTGCACAAGTAAAAAACAAATAGTGAAAAAAAATTTTGCTTTTCAAATATTTCAGAATTTTATTTAAGTGTTTAATAAATAAATCGTACGCATTTAATTGTCTCGATGAGCACAGTGTGCATCCAAGTTGAAGTGTTGCAGCCACCACAATTGCATTTGTAAGATAAAAAGGAAAAAAGAGGTGTTGCTGGCAAGTTGGTGTTTATGGAAACAATGTTGTCAGCGTTGACTACGTTGTCGACAATGAGGATGGCGACGATGATGTTCTTTAGTTTGAAACTGTTTAAAATAGTTGATGAGATGGCAGGTTTTTCTATTCGGGCATTTGGACATCATGTTTTTTCTGAAACTATGAAAACAACGAAACAGGTTTATGTCTTTTTCTTTAGGTGCTGTAAACATGTTGAAGACTCGTAATGTGGCAATTGAAAATGTCCCATAAATGTTTAACATGTTAACACCTCTTCAGAATATTTAAGGTCTTATTTTATACCAATTGCCATATAAATACAATAAACTCAAGATGACTTTCCTTTTTTGTATGCGAAAGTTAAAAGATACAATCTGGAGAAAGATTTAACAAGATAAAATTTGCTAAACTACTTTGTTGAAAGCTTTAATTGGTGTCCATAAAGACAATTAAGAAAAAAAAAAAAGAAAAAACAAAATAACATGATGTTTTAAATTTCAAAATGTAAAAAATATTTTAAATATGGTGCGCAAGAAAAAACTTATTTAGGTATAATTTGTAAGAGTGTCACCAAATGGGATGTAAATGCCAAATAAGAGGAGTGCAGTCAAAATGGTCTAAATTAAATAAAAATATAATTTAATAATATTTAAGTCATTTCAAATGTAAAGTTTGGTTAAGAAGAGTATAAAATACAGAAAAATATAATAAATATCTTACATGGGTATATTGAACATTAACACAAAAGTAAAGTGACCAAGTTTTCAGAAGTTTTGACATATAAATTTTACTTTGTTGGACTACATGGATAACAAAACGTTGGTTTTTAAATTTTCTCGGTTACGATTTTCTGAAAAACCCCAGATTCCAGATTACAGATTCCAAAAATAATAAGTTTTCCCTATATAATTTGAGTTTAAAAGTTCCTCCTTTATTTAAAACATACATAAATATGTATGAGTTTGCTTTATAAATCACCCTCATTCGTCAATAGCAACTTCAGGGGTAAGGCAAAAAAAAAAAAACCAACACCAAGTTGTAGTGCATAAATTTTGATGCATCGCAAGAATTTAGAAATAAGGAATGTATCATTAAAGATGTGGATTCCTTTTGCACCTCACGACCTTGACTCAACGTAAGTCTTTGTTAACGGATGAATATTCCAAGCTTTGTGGCCGAATACCACCTCCATTTAGTAGGGAAAATAGGGAATTATATCGCAAACACCAATCGATTTTGAAATACGATGGCGAAATGGAATAAGACTGGATTGGACACACCCGTTTAAAAACTTACGAGATTCAATGAAGTCCTCAGGACAGCTATATTCATCAAGAAGGCAGATAGATGAGGAAGTAGCAAAGGCTAGTAATAAATAACTTGGCATCAGCCAAATCACAATGAAGAAGATATATTGAGGCCTTATGATCCTATTAGGATCGAGGGAACTTTTATAAATATATATATATATATATTAAGTTGAGACAATGATAAAAAAAAAATGCCGCTTGGAGCCAAATAAGACCCGTTGTGATTATCTTTACAAGAAAAAAATGAAAGCCAAATTATTTACCCGAAGAACGAGAATTGCGGAAAGTTTTACAAAATATGTTTAAAAGAGTACGTATGTGCGAAGTAGAAAATGGCCACCACTTGCGAGATATAATATTTCATAATTAAATTAAAATTACACTACATACAATAGTTAAGAAAAAAATTATTCAGAAGTTCTTATATACCAATTTAGTTTTGTTGGAGTCCATAGAGACCGAAAATAGTTTTAGCTTTTAGGTCATTTGAAAAGTATTTTACAGCGATAAATATAGTTAAAAACGTGTTTTTAGAGTTAATTGAACAAGTCATAACGACTTTGTTTCCTATCGGATTTGATCAGTTTTTTTTTTTATTGAGTCCTTTTCATTGCATTTATTTTTTTAATTATTATTTCTTCTATTAAGTCTTAAAAATCCTTCTTTAAAATTGCAATTTTTATTGACGCAATATGCACTTTAAATTATTAACATGATTAATTTAGAAATGCGATCATAAGATGCTCGAATGCATGCATTTATACAAAGGCCAACTTCTTTGTTCCGCCAAATAGCACGTAATATCATGAATAAAAATTTCACGTCATTTCATGAACAAAATTTGTTTTTGATGAATGTAATATCTCTATCGTTTACCTTTACAAAAATCACATGCCCTTTAAACAAATTTATTGCGGAAGATAAGTGGATTTATATACACCCAGAGAAAAAATATGTTTAAATTTGGTCACCTCCAACAAAACTATTTTTAAAGAGAATTGCAAACATATTATGTTTAAATTTAACCATACTATTGTCACCGACAAACATATTATTGTTAAATTAGTCCTCCATCAAGAACACACAACCATATTATGGTTACCTCCGAACATCTTTTGGTTAGTAATAACTAAAATATGTTTAACATTTATAATAGCATGGTTGATTTTCAACCAAAGCATGTAGCTCTTAGAAAAGAGGAATATACTATTGTTAATTTAAAAACAAATTATTGTCATATTTAACCATAACATGTTTAGAGGCAACCATAATGTGGCTGTGGCTTCTTGATGGATGACTAATATAACAATAATATGGTTGTCGGTGACAGTAATATGTTAAATTTAAACATAATATGTTTAAAATGTTGTCTAAAAATAGTTTTGTTTGAGGTGACCATATCTAAACATAGTTTTTCTCTGCGTGTATCTCTACAAATAATATCAATATCGAAACTGTTAAAGAAGTGAAAAAAAAATGTCAAAACAATTTTATAAAAAATTTTGCGAAGTTTTGAGAACCAAAGTCTACTTTAACAACGAAGTTTTAGTGTGGTTCCATAAATTTACTCCTGAAAATGTTATTTTAGGTAAAACAAGTTTTATTGTACCTCTTCTAGTAAAAATGTTCCCGAATTAAATTGCAAATTTTGTTTCAATCAATAATCCATTTAGAACTTTAGCTGATGTCAAGCAACTGCAATCGTTAAAAACTTAAAACTTTTATAGTTTTTGGTCGGTAGTAGCTAATTTACAAAATGATCTGAATGTCCATATGTTTCCTGACATTTCTAGACTCGTTGCTGGATTGTTATCCATTCCACATTCGTCCATAAATGTGGAAAGAGTTTTTTTCTTTTAAAAATATAATAAACACTAGGAAAAGAAACAGACTACATGTGCCAAGATAATCAAGTTTTATACAAACAAAGGATTGGTTAAGATGGACCAATTCATGCTGCTATGATGTAAAAATTCCAAATAGTTTATTAACTAAACAAATAAGTGCCTGATTTTGATCTTATATATTTATGACTTTTTTGTACCTTGTTTTATACATACATATAAAGTTTGATAATGTTAAGTTTTGTTTTTTGTGTATAATTGCATTATTATGACTTTTTTTTGTCGTTTTAATAAATTAAAAAAATGGTGAAGGTTCAAAAAGTACAATATTTTTTAAAAGTTGGTACAAAATTCAAAACCCCATTTAACATCTCTGGTTAGAATCAATCTTATCTCACTTCGGACTATTTCAAGTATGAATTCGGTATTAAACCTACTTTAGAAGTTCTTAAATCTAGAACTACCCAGGCAGAAAAAGACAATCAGCACGACGCTGTGCCGATGTTGATGGGGGTACTATCAACATCAATACAACGTACTGTTTACCAAATTTACAATGTAAAAATGATAACGCCAAATGTGCGTCTTCCGAATCTTGTTTTAAGTGTTGCCACAATACTCTAAATTTAAATTTACAACATTGGATTCACGAATTTACAACGTAGCCCCAACATTTAAATGATAACGCCAAATAACCGCCTTCCGACTATTGTTTTCAATATTGCCGCAAAACCGTAAATTTAAATTTACAACATTGGATCAATAAACATTTTTTTTTTCCAGAGAGAGCGGGGAGATTTCTCCCAACGGAGACGGTACCGCGACCAAGCCAGGTCTATTGTACCCACCCCCCTTTAGTTGGCCAAAAGACCCTCTGCCTCCCAGAGAAACCCAAGAAGGTCTCTTGCCGGTATTGCACCGTGCCCCAAGTGTCTGCTTCTGGCCCAAGCCAGCGCCGGGCAGTCACACAGTAGGTGCCTTGTGGTCTCGTCCTCTTCACGGCATAGTCTACATTCCTGGTCCTCTGCCAGACCCATCCGAAACAGGTGGTGCTTGACCGTATGGTGGCCCGTCAAATAAGCCACCAACAGTCGTTGTTCTCGTATGTTGAGACCCCTTGTCTCCAATGTACTCCCCGGAAAAGATCAATATATATAAAATGTAAATACTAATTTAATGATGAAATAATATTACTCTTTTACATAAATAATTATATGTAATGTGCATATGGATGTAACTACATAAATTCGTGTAATCAACAAACAAAATTTTCCAGTAAATTTATATATTTTTTCTTACCTTATATAGTTTTTGGTTTAAATTTTAATACGGCACTACATAGTAAATTAAGACTATATTTTGTTTATACAGCTTAGTAGCAGTATAGTTTTATTGTAAATACGACATTACAAAACTAAAGTCGAATATTTGTATTTAGTGTGTTGTACCGGTGTAGAATTTTTGTAAAAACAGTATTAAAAATCTAAGGTTGTAATTTTGTATCTTCAGTGTTGAGATGGTACAATATTTTTGGAAGTGTCAACATTTTGTATTTGCAGGGTCGCGGCGGTACATAATATTTAGAACAGTCGTAATTTCTGCCTGGGTAGTTTCAGATAAATTTTTTCTCACCATAACTTAAGTCAATCCCATATTGTGTTATTATTTTAAGTACGGAACACTTGAATAAACAAAACTTGAATCAAGCATTCTGTACTTGATTTAAAAAAATCCGTACTTTTCGTAATATTGATACCTCTTCGGCTTGATTTAAGTACGGGTGGATTGATTTTGCTTTTCAGAGTACTACTCTTTTCAAAATGATCATTTGCATTTCAACCATACACACGTTTAAAAGTCTATATGACTTATGTATATCCCTCTCATAGTACATTCGTAGTATATCTATAATTGGGTGATTCACAAGGTGTGCTATCAATTCATATCGTCATAATGTCTTAAATAATATTGTTCAATTTTTAAAAAAAAAAAAATAGAATTGTGCTTCAAACGAAATAAAACTTTAAATGCTGTGTTAATTGATTCGTCAAACCTGTACAGTAAAAATCAAATTAATAAGCGGTTGCCAAACGCACTCATATATATTTCTTGTTGTTATTTAAAGACATATGACTTTGCAACTTTATAACTATCTTGTGAATCACCCAAATATATTTTCGTTTATCTATAGACCGATCAAGACTAAAACAATGAGCTTTCGGTTAAGGCTAAATTGACATAGAATTCCATTCCGGAATTTTAGTTGTATTTACTAAAATTATGCGCCAAAAATTTTCACTTTAGCAAATAAAAAATCACATTTATTAAAAAAAAAAAATAAACAACCTGAATGGTGTAGGTTTAGTTTTACTCGACAAAAATATTTCTCAAATTTGATTAATATAAAAAAAGAAAAACCATGACGAAAATACAAATAAGAAAAAGCCAACAGCAACAGCAGAACGCGACACATAATTATTTTATAATTGAGCATATTATAATTTATTAATACCAATTACCAATTTTAAAGAACATGTATCAAATTTAACAACACACTGTTTTCCAACTAGTTAACAATCGTAGTTGTTGGTTGTACTTTAGTTGCTATTGCTATTGGCTACTTAAAAATATTGTTTTTTTTAAGTTTTTTTTTTTTAAATTTGTATTAAAATTTATCAGAAAAATTGTTTTCATTATTATCATCGTGGTCATTGTCCGTTCACTTAAGATCAAACCACTTGTTATTTATTAAAAAAATAAAGAAAAAAATCTTAATTGAAAAAAAAATATAATTTAACATGTCTTGGCGAAGGCGTTGTTTGATTAAATGTTTAAAAACTATGAGTATGCAAGAAGCATAACTTAAACGTTAGAAAACTAGTCTATAGTGGACAATTGCAAACAAGAAATCGTTTTAAAATAAAACAAAATACAATCAAATGATATTAATCTTAGATTGATAGTGAACTTAAAGTCAAATTGTTGCCATTATGTGGCAAATATTTATTTATTCTTTTTTTCAGATATTTGTTTTTATTAATATGACTTAATTGAATTGTACGGCAAAAGTTAAATGCAAAGTCATAAGAAATCAATTAACGTTAAAAATATAAAATTTAAAAACAATTTTATTGCGAGAAGTGTTTTTAGCAAAATACATTTATGGTTGGACAATGAAACCGACACCTTTAAATTTTCAAATACACTCAAAGCAGCAGCTGCTATAAAATGTAAAAAAAGACGTGGGAAAATGTGTAACTTGTTTCTTTTTAATGCATTTCTTGACTTTCTTTTTTATTCACCAAAAGTACAACTACAAATACTTGACAATGAAGAATTTTAGACTGGAAATGTTAAAAATCATATTGCAGATTCTTAATTGGAAGTGCAAGATTACACTACTCACAATTTAAAAAAAATCTTATAATTTTTTTTTCAAGGAAAATCATATCGCTCATTTCGTGCAAGACCGTCACAACTCAAAATTTGGCATTTTCGAGTTAGTAATGCAGAAATGTTCTTCTCTTAAATCTCTACAAATTGATCTAAGAACGGAGAGAATTATCGAAAAAATAACGGTAATACAGATGCTTTTGACGCTATGACCTCTTGTAACAAACTTGAGCAATTAACATCAACAAGGTCACATTTCAGTTTTTTTGTTGGCATTCCTCTTGTACATGTGGTTTTCTTTGTAGCAAAAAAGAAACATTTGATTTTATAACTGTATATAAAATAAATAATAAAATAAATAATAATAGGTTGGAATCTTAAAAAGGCTCTCCTGTAAAGTTTAAAATTTTGAGTTGTGACGGTCTTGCACGAAATGAGCGATATGACAAATACACAAAAAAAAAGTATTCATTTTCTCCAATCACCAAATTTATTCACAGAAAAAAGTGCTTTATCCATTAAAAAAATGGTTTAAAAAGTATTTAAGTTTAATTAATGTGATAATTGAATCAATCAATTTTTTAGTTGAAAGAAAATTAAAATTTAATTTTGATTTAATTAACATTTTAGTTGTTTTGAAATAAATTTTCAATTAAAATTTTATATAAATAACAAAAAATTTAAATTGACTTTTTTCGTTCAAAATAAAATAATTTAGACATGTAGAATTGTTGTTGGGAATTGTCAATATTTATTTAAATAAATTAACACATTTTTTGAAATGGCAAAGCTTTATAAGCCAAAAAAATGTTAGTGTTTTAGGCCAAAATCGAAGCAAGCAATTTGCGCATTGGCTATTTCCATAGAAAGGGGGTAATTTTTATCACGTTATGCCAGCAAGCAATTAAAATTTAGTTTCCCAACGAAAAATATAGATATTCGGTCATGTTCTACAAATCGATATAAGGTGGATTCAAAATCGAACAAAATTTTGAAAATATTTTTAAATTTTGGGTGTGTGTGAAACGATGGCAAAGTACTCATGGAAGTAAAATTTTTAAACTATTGAGGTGAATAAAATGTCACTAGACTTGGGGGCTAGTATATATGTTGACATTATCGTGGAAATGTTTGTCAATTTTAATTCACCATAGAACTTTGCTACCGTTTAACACACACCCTTTGAAAGAAAATTCATAAGAATATCCCTTTTTGTATACTCTATAATTTGAGTACCAATTATCTTTATGCAAACTTCTCTTAAGAACAGGAAAAACTCCTGTCATTTTGTAAATAATTGAACTCAAAATCTCGTTCGATTTTAATTCCAGTTCATTTCGATTTCTAGAACATGCCCGTCGATCTTGTATTTTGTATTGTAACATAGAGGTCAACTAGTTCTAGATTTTGTTAAAAGATTTACACAACATCGGTTCAAAACACAAGCTTATTTGTTTGTTGGCGTAACTTGGAATAAACAGACTTTTCTGTGGAAGTGCCCAAAATGTATTCTTAAATGATGGAATATTACAGCTGAGTGGACAATTGAACATTCCAGACGGTTGTCGGCCAATGCTGGCGTTAAACGCATAATTATCTAGCCCGATTACAGCAGCTTAGAATAAATACAGATATAAAACATAAAGAGCGCTACCGCGGTAGCGATGATATTCGTCTTGGGCGTTGATTCAGCTAATTGACCGAGTGTTATAAAATTTGATCTCCGAGTAATTTCAATGAAAAAATTACTTTTTTTGCGCCTAAGCAGCATTGCTTTCATGCATCGTATTTTAACATCTTTCGGCTTCAACTTGTGAGGAACCTTATTTGCTTACTTTTGGATGAATCCAACCGATTGTAAACATTCTACAGGCTATTTATTATTATATTTGCTTTTTCCAAGTTGAAATTAAAATAACTCAACGGTTTATTATAAAGGAAATTAACCAAAACGTTGTTTAAAGGTGGTAATGTAAAAATATTTTTTAATTTTGTTAGAGCCGCTCCATCCGTACGTCAGTCCCTGAAATCAGTGTTTCGCAAATAAATAACAAGATAAAATTTGACAAAATTAGATTTTTGAATTGTATCCTACGGTCCAATATATATTCACTAGAAATGAAAGGTATCATTTGATCGACTTTTTTGACTAAATTTTTGTTCTGTTTGCGTTTTATCTCGATATCTTATTGATGCAAAGCTGAGGACTGATAAATTAAAAGCTTAAGTCGGGCAGAAATTTTATTAACACATGGCAAATTGGAGTAGTTCCTTGTTCGAATGAAGTGCTTATTATGTTTTCGTTATAATACAATTCTTACTGTCCTTTATCGACTTTATTTCTAATAGCACATGGTCTATAATTTTAGTATCATGACATAACCTCGCATATATGCATGTAAAGCTGCAGACAATGCCTATTTCTTAATTGACAATTTAATATTCTTCCATAACAATAATATCAAAAACAAAAATAAACTTTGCTCTAGTTTTAAATGTTAATCAATTTTGTGCCATTTATTTACATATTCTGTCTTTTAAATTCTACCAAAAATAATGGAAAATTCCAGGAACTGCTCTAAAATTTATTCAAATGACTATCAATAAAAGCATGTTTAGAACATGTTTGGTTTTGTTTTGCAAAAGCATGCCAATCGATGCACAAACGTTACTTTAGCACTATTGTTAGCATGTCTTGTGTTGTAAACTAAATTAGAATTGCAAGTCAGTGATTTACATGAACGACAATATAGCACGAGCATGAAAAATCTTAACAAATGTTTATGCGGCATGATGTTTTGCCTAGAACATGTTGCATATGTACATACAAAAAATATTGCCACATAGAAATTTATGGAAAAATATTTATCATAAAATTACAGCTGGTGGAATAGGTATGTATACAAAATATATTATAATTTAGAATACTGTCGAACGCGATAAATTTTGGAATTTCAAAAATCTCCAAAGTCCTGGAAACTGAATTTATAGAAATGCCGGAAACGGGTAACGGTATTACCCGTTTCCCATCTTTAGTGGAGACTTCTAGCTGCAGATATGAGATTGCCTGATTATGGTTTGGCTAAAGAGAATTCTTATAACGTTATGATGGAATTCAAGATGAAAATTTTTATTATATTTACAGTTGCTTGCATCTAATTAATTTTTATATTCTTATTGCAAATATTGATTGTTTTATTAAGCTCTTGTTGGCTTTTTTTATAAAAAAAGTAAAATTAAAAGATTTTGTTTGTTGTGCTTAATTCCCTTTTTAAATAATTGATAAAAAATACTGTTGGAGGATAAGCTGTTCCTATGCGCATTTCACTGGTTGCTTAGGCCAGATCATCAGGAAACGTTCTCCTAAATAGTTTTAGAAAAGCCAAAGCTATCAGCAAACAAAACTACAGAGGGAATGAGAATTACCTACAGACACTCAAAAAGTCTTTTTTGCAAAGATATCAAAGCTTAAACAAAATACCAAACCATAAATCAGTGATGAGTTTTATCTTTTCTTACATTTCCCGCTACAATTATTTGGAATTCTCCCAACATTAATTGTAGTAGAACGAAATATTTTATTTTTTGACAATATCTAGATTTCTTCGCCGATTTCGTGCCCACTTTAAGAACTGTGCCGGGTAAATGTATGCAATTTATGAATTTCTTTTCGATGTAGCGCTTACTTAAGTGGTGCAGTTAAAAATATTGTTTTTGGAATAACATGTCGGTAGGATACATTAAAAAAGTAAATAATGTTCCAAGAACTGAGTAAGTGAAATAAAATTATATTCATATTATTGGAAAGTTGGTCTACATTCCCTTTATCTACTAATGCTAGAAATACAACTGGGACGAACGACGAGCTATTCACAACGAATATTCATTATCAGAAATAGAACTCATTGGTGTATATGGAAATACATTTAATTATTGCTTAGACTGAAATTCGACGAGCGTAACGAAATATGCGATAAGGTTATTTATATTTCTTACATTGACGCACGCTAAATAAATTGGGACAGCGCGACAGCTTTTTATTAAAATTTCTTAAGTATTTTTGTAAATGTAACTGTGTTTTATGTATTTATAATAAATTTAATAACAACTTTTTTAAATACATATACATATAATCTTCCTAGCCAGCAAAATAGTCTGACGTCTTCCATATATCTGAGAGAAACGTCGACAAAAAAGTCGGAATCGTATTCGAATTCTGTCAGATTTCTGACCCAAAAATGTATGAAGTAGTTGACACAAATTCTGGCGAACATGTAGTGGGAAATTCGGTTTTTTCTGCAGAATGTCCGCTAGATATCTTACAGAACTTTAATGAAAAAAAGCATGGAAAATTCTGACAGATAGGTAAAAGAATATGGAATAAAATTCTAGTCTAATAACAGCACAGATTTCTGTAAGATGTCTTTTACTTTATTGCAAAGTAAAAGTTTATACGTAATTACAAATTTTATATGTATCAACATACATGCAAACGTACCGTTTTTAACCTTTTTTTGAAACAATAAAATATGTAAAATAAAAATATTTTCAACTTAATGAGAATTGTAATTATTTAAAAAAAACACAAATAACAACGTAGACACATCTTTATGTATTTAATCAGAAAGCTATTAGACATATCGGTATATAAATTCCCCCCGATATATCCATGTTAAATCGATCAGACAGTACGTCTAATCAATGTCAGGCAGAAATCTTAACGAAGTCTCTAAGACTGAAGTCAAACATTTGCATGAAATGTCTGATTCAGACAACGTCAGAATATTTTGGCGACTTCGTTGTTTTAATGTCAAACAACAAAATATTACTCAATTGCAAATATATAAATTTCAACACATTTTGCACTTTTTAGATATTGGAACTTTTTCATATAATTTATATATGAACATATAATAATAATAAATGATATACATATAATTTATATGACCAGCAGAACTATGTCATCCGCAATGACCACGACCTTCCTACCCTTGGAATAAAATGACCTGAGAATCCCGTTGACCGCGAGCGCCCATAGTAGAGGTGATAGAACCCCCCTTGTGTTATCCCCCTGGTAACCATTCTACTTACACTATGATCCACCAGGCTCGAGTTATTAACCCTGCTGCTAAGCATGCAGACTATCCACTCCACCAGAAAGCCCTGAACTCCCAATATAGTGTATTTTTGAAATTGATTTTTGATTAAGATTTGGAATTACAAAATATTTATATTAAGAAATTAAAAAAAATAATAAATTATTTGCTTTTTGACGCTTGTTTAAATTTTTTTTTTTTTTGTTATTTTCTTTTGTTTGACATTACATGGGCTTTAAAATTGAGAACAAAATTTCTAATGACTATACCAAGGCGAATTCATTACAGGTGATCCTAAAAGCCCTGCTGGTAACTTTTTTTCTTTAGCTTTATAATTGTTGGATGTCAAAATTTTGTTTATTATCTTTGTTTCTGTTTTCATTTGCTTCAGTTTTTGACATTGTACAATGATTTTACAAAAACAAATTGCTTGTGGTTTTTGTACGAGTTGTACTTGTTGTACTACCGAGATACCTGGAATGAAGTCGCCTTGGACTATACCAAGGCGAATTAATTTTTCAGGTGGCGTTGAAAGAGAGAGAAATGTCAAAAGTTGCTTGTCTTTTTGACATATCGATCAGCGAAAGCAACAAAAAAAACATTGTTGTGTCTTTCGTGTTGTAACTTGTTGTAGTATCGACACCACCGTATACATGAATTCGCCTTGGACTATACCTTGTACTTATTCTACCATGGGTTACACAATGGCAGAATAATACAAGGTATAGTCATAAGAAAGTTTGTTCTCAATTTGAAAACCAATGTAATGTCAAACAAAGGAAAATAACGAAAAAAAATTTAAACAAACGTCAAAAATAAAATAAATTAATTTTATTTTTTTAAAAATTTCTTAATATAAAACTTTTATTATACCAAATTTTAATCAAAAATCAATTGCAAATGTACAATATATTGAATAAACTTTAATTTTTTATAAAAAAAAGTGAGTTGCAATATCTAAAAAGTAAAAAAATATATTACAATTTAAATATTTGCAATTGAGTAATGTTTTGTTGTTTGACATTAGATGGGTAAATAATGACAACTCTCCCAAATGAATCTACCTGGTACTTGTTTTATCTATGGGTTACACTATAATTTTATAAAAGTAAACAAACAAATAATAACAATTGATTTACGAAAAAAAAACGTTTGATACAATATTGTGCCACATATTTAAAAAAAGAAGAAAATGGACACAAAGCAGTGAAATAATTTAAGAAAAACTTAAGAAAAATGAATGCTTATTTAATCTAGGATCTAACTATTCTTAATCTTTAAGATATTGCGAATTATTTATTTTCATAAGCAACTTTATTATATTCAACATTTTTTATTTTTCGAATTTATTCTATGAGTTAAATTTCAGTTATGTATTTTATAAAGTTTTTTATAATATTTAGTTCTATTCCTTAAATTTTTTAACAAGAATATACAAGATAATAGTCTGGTAGTGTATAAAGTCATTTATGAAAAATCTAAGGAATAGAACTATTATAAAAAGCTTTATAAAATACATAACTGAAATTTAACTCATAGAATAAATTCGAAAAATAAAAATTGTTGAATATTCTTAGTCTTTCTATCAATTATTTTCTTCCTCTTTTCTGTACCTCTCTTTTTCTGGCTCCTCTGTATTGAAGGGATTCACAATGGACCGTATTGGTCTCCAAGTGCAGGTATGCCCTTGGGCAGGGTTATGCGTCTCTTAACCTAACATAACCTTACCTAATCTGGCGTCTAAGGTATGGTGTCTTATTTGACAAATTTACACGATTTCTTGGAGCAGAATTCGTCGTGCTATGCAAAGTTCGTCGTTCGTCCCAGTTGTGTTTATACCATAATACGTTTTTACCTTATTTTATTCGCACCCAAACTGCTTAGCAGAACTAGAAACAGACTGACAGTCCGTTTGTTAAGATAATATTACGATAAAAAATTATTAAAATCAACAACTTCCTGTTGAATTGCGCGTATTATACTCGTAGTATATATGTTGCCCACCACTGGTATTTGTTTCTATTCTATAACAAACTCGTTTACCTTTATCATAAATAAACGTCTCCATAACATTTTACTACCCCATTAATCTCATTTATACGAGTACAAAATGTCGATCAAAGGTAAAATATTATTCCTCAAAGAGCTACTCTATAAACAATTATGCTTTCTTATTTATATTCCAAGTGGAAAAACAAACAAAAAAAAGGTTTAAAAATATTAACATATAATCTTAACATGTCTTGACATTAATGATGTCCAAACAACAAATGACTTTGTAACTTGTATGACGTTGTATCACAAATCGTACAGTTTAGCATGAACAAAATGTTCATGCAAAAAGATTGTAATTTGCATGTATCCGTAGCAAAAATCGCAGATACTCGAACTGCACTGTAACACTGTTCATGGTATTAAATATGAACTTATTTAAGAAAAAAAAAATATTTTTCCCCCTTCTTATTCAGTTTGCAAGTTCGAGTTTATTTAAATATTAAAGATACTCACACATACACACGACTAAGTACAAGCATATTTGCTATACATATAATAAAAAAAAAACTAAATAAATATTTATTTCATGCTTAAATATGGGAATAAGTATTTATTTGCGAAATATAGACATGGTTGTCTGTTACCTTTTTCGTTTAGAGTTTTTTTTTTTTTTTTTTTTTTTGGAAAATTACATGCAGCTATTTGAAGGCAAAATATATAAAATTTGCTATTGCTTGCTGTTGTTGTGGTTGAGTTTTTTTTTATTTTTAATGTTCGTAAAATTGCATATTTCAGAGTATGATCTTGCTGGTTAAAATTTGTGTTTAATGTTAATTCAATTTTAAAATTTGTAGATTTTATAGATTTAATAAGTGGTTAAAATTAATTTGTTAGCTAAACAGTAGCAAAAACTCTAGTAATTAGTATAATTCAGTTATAGTTAATTTAAGTAATTACGTAAAATACTATAGCAAATGTGTCATTAAAATTAGGGTTGATAATTAAATTTAATATTGTAAAACACGCCTGAAAAGTTTGTTTCTTTAGTTTTTCGATTTTCAGAAAAATCAAGAATCAAACAAAAACAGATTGCGCACTAAGTCGTGTCAAAAAAGTTCTATTGCACATCTACGTTAATATAGAATGCAAACGAGTGTTTGTTGTAAAAAAACCCTTCAGGATATTGGCGTTAATTGTCAAAAAGCCACTAGTACAATAACTAGAACAAGAAGCACTAGTGTTAACGATGTTAGAGTTTTTTGTATAAAAATACTAGTGTTTATTAGTACTAGTACTTGATGTAGTACAAGAACACCACTTGTAAACTGATAGCATTTTTGTGCAAAAATTTGTTTAAAAACAAAAATTCGTATATGGATACCTATTTTTAAATTTGATTTTAAATAATTTATTTATATATAAATAATTTATAAATTATTTACGGCCATGTTCTGGAAATCGAAATCACGTTAAATTGAAATCGTTTACATAAATATTTTTTTTTATATGCCTCTTATTTTGAGGCCCACTAACCATTACCACTACCTCTCTTCAAATCAGAAAAAGATGCGTTCAATTTAAAAAAAAAAATTAAATTGAGAATATCCAATTGGGTCCAAGTGTACTGGTACACGACTAGAACCAATAGAACTAGTGATTTTCCAAGCACACCCAATGCAAATTAGAACTAGTACTGGTGAACTTTGTAATAGTTTAGTACTAGTTAGGTACTAGTTCGATCTCCGGCAGGGATATAAGACGTGCAGAAATACACATACCATGTTATATTTCTACATCACTTAATACATCAAACATCTACATCACACAACAAAATAACGGGCCTGCGCAATGCGCAATCTTGTTCTTTTGATTCATGATACATACACACATTTAACCCCTCACCCATCTTGTACCACTATCCGAAAGGTGTCCAAAAATTTAGGTATCATTTTAGTTTAAAAAACAAGTTCTTTTTTATAAAGGGTGGTTAAATTTAAAGGGCCGATGTTGAATGTGAACCACACCCAAACGTTAAGTTCTTTTTTGCATTTCATTTGACATTTCTCAATTTCAGACTAACTCAATTTTCACCATGGAAAGATACACAATCGAGCGACGCGTTAAAGTTATTCAGGCTTATTATGAAAATGGGCGTTCAAATCAAAATGCATTTTGTGTACCTTCGTGATTTTTTAATCAGCACAATCGACCTCAGTGTATTCGTTAACAAGCAGAATTGCCGCATTTGGGTGAATGATAATCCAAGAGTGATTGTCGAACAACCAATGCACCCACAAAAAGTGACTGTTTGGTGCGGTTTATGGACTGGCGGCATCATCGGGCCGTATTTTTTCCAAAATGAGGCCGGTCAGGCAGTTACTGTAAATGGTGTTCGCTATCGTGAGATAATAACGACCTTTTTATGGCCCGAATTGGAAGATATGGATGTGGACGATAGTGGTTTCAACAGGAGTGTGCCACTTGCCACACAGCTAACGAAACAATGACTCTTTTGCGCGACAAATTCAATGGCCGTGTTATCTTACGTGGTGGCGATATCAATTAGCCGCCAAGATTGTGTGATTTGACACCGTTGGACTTCTTCCTTTGGGGTTATTCAAAAGAAAAGGTGTACGTCGATAAGCCAGCAACAATTAAAGAGCTAAAGGATGAGATAATTCGGCCCATTAACTGCATAGAAACTCAATTATGCCTCAGCGTCATCGACAATTTGGACAGATGGAGGTGTCCCGCCGAGGTCGCGGCGGCCATTTGGTCGATATATTGTTCCATTCATAATTGAACCATAGCAATATTATCATAATAAAAAGAAATGGCACTAATTTCCTAAATAATTTGTGTTTTATTCAAAATCAACATCGGCCCTTAAAATCTAACCACCCTTTATATTCAACACTGTAGAAGATTCAAGTAACACACAACCTACGTTCTTTAATCTACTAAAAAATTCGACTTACGTTGTTACCAGCATCGAGAACAGTAATAAGTAGGGATGCGATTTCCATGCAAATGCATGTTTTTTATCGATAGTCTAAGAACGATGTCGACCAATTATCTTTCCAAATCATTAAATTTGCGTTAAAATATCATCGATTTGCTTTTGCATATTGTTGCATATATTATGGCAATTTCTTTTCTGAGAAAAATGTTGCATAAATGGTACATGCTCTACACAAAAGAGATAGAGCATGTACCATTTATGCAACATATTTCTCAGAAAAGAAATCGCCATTAGTGAAAATGCATAATTTTGTATATTTAGGTTTTAAACGCATTTTTTTGCATATTTTTACAGTTTTGAAGTTTTTTTTTTAATTTCCATATTATAAAAAAGTTCTTTGAAGTACATAAAAATACTTTCCAAAAAAAATTTTAAATAATAAATAAATTCTTTTATAGCTTTGCTTAAAATTCACTATATTTTATATTTTAAACCGATGCAGTAACTTTAGAGTTTTTTTATTCCCGCACTTTTTGGATTCCCGGGAAAGCGGGAAATAAAAATCGAAATCGAATCGGATTCCCGCCCAAATTTTTTTGTTTGTTTATTTACTTATTTCTCTAATGAAACTAATATTTCTTACTGGCTATTACGCTTAAAATAATTAAATATAGTATCTTTTATATACCAAAAACGTAAATAATTCAAGATTAAAGTAATTTTAGGACACTTAAGGGGTAATTTTAATGCCAATAGCATTTGCATAATTGGAATGAAAGTTTTGAAGTCTTAGTGGTATACAGTTTTCGGATGGCGATTAGGAACTGAAACCACAACATTAGGAAGTAGGAATTCTGAAATAATTTTACGGTTTAACAAATTCAGCAGAAAGGAGAAATTTTATTTACTACATATATTTAATAACATATTTTTTTAAAATTTTATAACCCTTAATCAGCAGTGGTGTATGAAGGTATACTAAGTTTGTCATTCGATGTGAATATTTTTTTAATATTCATCTAAGGTCCGATAAAGGATTTGTATTGTGGGTTCTTCATTCGTTCTTAGCCGATTTAGCCATATAGGTGTCAAATTGTTTCTAGATCTTCTAAGCTGTTTGGGATTAAATTCGTGGAGAATCGCTTCAGTAGGAAAAAAGTTGTGCACCCAAATGTGGAACTACCTCCCTAAAATATCAACAAAAACTAAAATAAATTTGGGGCGAAATGCACCTATTGTCATTAAATTTCAACAAGTTCGTTTTATAAGGCACCAAATTTCGTGAATATCGGTCCATAATTTACCTACGGTTATTAATCATGTAAGTATGGCTTAAAGCGTAACGAATAATGCTTTTGTGGTGCAATTTAGCATAATCTACTTTCATAAGACTCAAAATTACTTGAAATGCCGCATATAAAGCACAATCTTGGAAAACACTTTACTACGCCCTTCACCGCAAAAACTTATACATAGTATTATTGTAAAATTTACACTTCAGTTTGATAAGACAAGAAATAAAATTTCGTGAAAATAGGTCTATAATTTATCATTGGCCCTATATAAAGCCCATTCTTAAACGATTAATAAGCCTTTAACTGTAGCAAATGTAAATATTGTGGTGATATTAAGTTGGACTAATCTACTAAAGACAGTAGTCCGACATAGATTTACTAAAGTTAAAGAAAAAGATTTTCTTCAAAATTTCCCGGGAGTCCCGCAATTAATTCCCGGGAAAGCGGGAATAGAAAACAATTGAAAGGGAAATCCCGGGAACAAACTCTAAGTAATTTACATGGTTAAGGCTTCCAATATATTTACAATATTTTATCCAAAACTGTTAAAAACTACTTGCTTAGCACATGGGTTAAAACCACGTTGCAGAAAATTTAGAAGCCAATTCGATAATATTGCAATTTTTAATGAAATTTATCCCTTGATTCGCCTTCCACTGCAGCCAGTAGTATCAAAATGGTGGCCTGGCTTGATGCTTCAGAATTCTATTCAAAAAACTTCAAATAATTTAAGAATGTTAAAAGAGCTTGTTGATGTAAAAGAAATATTAAATTGAGATAACAGCAAAAGTCAATTAGCATTTTTATTTTCCAATAATGGATATATTGGTGAAACAACAACTAACTAATTAGGAGGGATTTAGTTCACGTTATGATCATATCAAATTAATTGATATTGCAGAATGTAAAATTTACAATGTGGAAGGAATAATAGCCCGACAAATTAAAAAAAAATCCAAGACATTTTGCAAAAAAAAAAAAAAGGATTTAAAAAAATAAAAAAAAATTTAAATCAAATATTTTTGATCTGATCTTGATTCCAGATGGGATCTGAAAATAAATTTCTTTAAAATGCACTGGCATTCTTCAAGTACAAGACAAAGTTTTCCCTTTATTTTTTAACAGTACTTATTTATTTAAACAAACAAAAATTAGTTATTTTAGTTTTTTAAAGATTTAAATAACAATATACTGAATTTTTTATATTTTTTTTGTTTTTAGTTAAATTAAAAAACGATTTTTTATGGAAATTTTCTTAGGTTTTAGTACATATTTTTTATTTTTTTAATGCACATTTTGAATTTTTTTAGTGCATATTTTTAGCGCATATTTTCGATTTTTTAGTGCATGAAAATCTCATCCCTAGTAATAAGGCTGATTAAAAATATTTTTACTTCAGTTTATTACAAATAGGTTCTGGTTAAAAATGAAAAATTATGTCAAGTCCAAGTGAACCCCCCCATTCCACACAAATTGTCAAATCGTGTGATTTTTGCAGGTTCTGAAATACATGCTCCTTTATAGGAGCTTGATTAAAAGGTCGTCGAAAGAGTTGGTGATGATGGAGCGTGTGGTAAATAACATGATAAAGGCGATGTTTATAGATCCCAATATATCGGTCTGAGCAAAATTTCATATGTTTGATAAGAAATAGATTGATAACACTGCAAACCCATAACATATACACATATGTACAAACTAAGTATTCCTCTTGCAATTTGGGCAAACTAAAGTTATAGCAGCATAAAGCTTGAAAACCTTGCCCTTGTCATTATGAATCAAGGTCATATGTGGCATTTGATAAATACGGAGATTTTACGCACATAAATCTTTCTTAAAATAAAAATACTGAAATCATTTCCACTTTAGACTAATTGTTATCAAAAGCCATAAAATTCTCTTAAAAGTCTACGGGTAATGCAAAGGAAAATACTTTTATCTTTTTGGTATAAAGAAATAAATTTAAATAAATAATAAATTCGTGATTTCTTTAAATTAATAAAATTTATTTTGGCTGCCATTATCAATGTACAACGAAAAAGAACCAAAAATTAAAAATGTTTTATGTTCTTGTTAATTTATCTACATCAACACTTGTATGTTTGTTCAACCCACGTATTCAAATCATTATTCTGGACGTACATAAACATTTTTGATTGCAAATGATCAAAAAATGCGAAACTGACAAAAAAAATTATAAAAAATAACACAAAAAACAGCAGGCCAACATGGAAAACATGCTGAACACAAAAATTGTGACAAAAATTATTAACGCACTTGTACGCATGCGTGCAGCTGGTATGTTCTTTGTGGTAAAAAGAGGGTCGGTAGGAAAAACTTTTTATTAAACAAACTTTTCGCAGATTTTGGACAAATAAACTAGTTAAAATGATCTTTTAGATATTGTATAATTTGGTGAGGTTTCTGGTCCAAATTGCAGTATCACGGCCAATATTAATAAGTTCAGTTTAAATTAACTATTACTGTAACTGCTAGTTAACAGTATGTTATTTGATAGTTAAAGTAATAGTTTTTAATACTTAACTTGGTAATATTAATCGTTAATGTAAAAAAACGTCTTCAAATCATGAAAATAGGATAGGATGTCGCTGTGTGATGACGTCAAAAGTTACGTCAGAATTAAATGCTGATGTGGATTTCACATTCCGTGTACTCTAGACTTAAGGTGTCGATCGAACTGTCATACTGCGCAAATCATCATGCAGAGACTCACCCTTAAAAAACGCTTCCAATGATCCAAACTTAGTTTACAAATCAGTCATCGATTCATGTAACTTACGCCCAATTTTTTAGAGGGCTTTTACGACGTCGTTTTTTCTCTATTCTCTTTTAAAGCAACTTCCAAAAACCCTTTGTTTTTAATCCAAATTTTAATATGTTAATCAGGCTTAAATTCATTGAATTTAATTTTCATTAAATAAATTTTTATGAAGAAAGGAATTTTACAAAATGAAATGAATTAAAATTTATTGATAATTGTTCATTCTTGACTGAGCTGGGAATTGAACCCAGGTTTTCACGGACAGGTTGCCCAGACTAGTTTCGATTGTAACCAAACAATCTCTTCAGTGGGGTTTGCCGTTTAGCTCTCACCGCCATTGGCGATAGTTGACGTCATTAGTCAAATCAATTAAAATAGGTAATCATTCATTCAAAGCAAATTTCTATCTACCAAGGTGAAATATCATTTGGTTTAAAGATTGATGTTTGACTACCGACGTCATCCGGCTTCAATGACCGTGTGAGTAAAAACGGCAAACCCCACAGAAGAGATTGTGTGGTTACAATCGAAACTAGTCTGGGCAACCTGTCCGTGAAAGCCTGGCTTCAAATCTCAGCGCAGTCAAGAATGAATAATTATGAATACAAATTTTAATTAATTTCATGTTGTAAAATTCCTGTCTTCATAAAAATAATTTAATGAAAATTAAATTCAATGACTTAAGCCTAATTATAAATATTTATTTCCTTGAAAAAATTACTATTTTAAACAAAGAGTAGCCTTTGCCAATTATCAGTGTAGGAAACCTAAATTCCTTAAGGTTACTAGTTCCCGTGGCAACAGATAAAACTCTGGCCATCCGCCGACATTTTGAGATTTCTTAGTTTGAAGCCACAAAAAGGCGTAACGTATTGGCGGCATCAACAACCACATTGAGTGTAATGGCAATAAAAAGTCTATGGTTTTTCAACACTATACATGTAAAACGAATGCCAAAAAACCGCAAAACTGTTTTGAGATTGGGCACTTTTCCTCGTGGCCCTCGTAAGAGCTCTGCATTGACAAAGTAACAACTAGTTCTTTTTTATGTCCAACATTTTTTTAACTACTTCAAATTGAATGTTATAGATTTGACTTGGCAAACTTTTTAATCAATTCAATTTGATAAAAAAAAAATGTTTTCTTAAACTCCTTTGCTATCGCAGCTTTATTTGATTTAATTAATAAATTGTTTAAATTTTTAAAACACGTAACAGACTGGTCACACACACGCACACTCATACCAATCTCATTGTCAAGAACATTTTAATGACTGCAGTCAGTTAATGTTAGTGACTGTGTGTGCCACAAGTATCAGTGTTGATAAAAGCAACTAAACAAAAACAAAACAAAAAAACAACACTCTTGCAGATCATGCGTTGAAAATATTAATATTTTTATAAATGTTTTATACCATGGCGAGAAATATGTTTGTACTTATAACTGTTGAAACTTGCTCTTGTCCACATGAGTGTCAATAAAGAATTCCGTAAGTTTGATTTATGTTGCGGCAAGGTGTAGGTTGTCCAAATAAAGTTGTCAGGTGTTAATGAATTTTTTTTATACAAATTTTAAATTTTTAAGCCAAATTATAAATAAAACACAAAAAATAATTTTCAAATTAATGACAGTTAAATCAAGATAAATAACAAAAAAAAAAATAAATACGAAACCAACTTTATGAGACAAATTTATAGATTTGGTAGCCGCCGCTGCGTTCTTCTTGTCATTCAACAACTATTAATCATAATAAAATTATGTTTGTGTCTTAAGTCTTTCGTTTTTTTTGCTGGATTTTTTTTATTCGTTTGCTATTGACATTTTATTATAATTTGCAGAAATATTTATGACATCGACAATTTTTTCATTTAATTTAATGTAGGAACTCTATAACAGCACTAATACGCAACTTTAAACCAGAACTGACTGAATCGTTGTCATATGCTTTGATGATAAATTTAAAAAAAAAAATGGTTTTAATTAGTAATTATAATTACTTTTAGCGGGTCATAAAATTGTATTGGATTTTGAAATATTTATGACGGCAACGTTCAAGTTGGTAATAATAAAGTTATAAAATAAAAAATTTAATTGAATTTAGATTTGTTTGAGTTTTTATTTATTAACGGAGAGCTAATAAATAATTCAATAAACAAATGTTATTTGACAAAAATGGTATTTAAAAGAATAGATTTTATATAAAGTTTCGAGACAAGCGGGTAAACGCCAAAGCAATTGTTACCATGTATCTCAACTATAGAGGACTTGAAGTAGCAATTAAGTTAAATAGTCTTTATGTGAAATCTTAGAACTTATTTTCAGTTTAAGGAAATTTATTTAGAGAGCATGGGTAATTTCATAATTTCCTAATTTAAATTTTGTTTGCATTTAAGTCTTATTCTGGTGAAAATTTATACTCTCCTTCTGAAACCATTTAAAAACTATTAGTTTTGATTTTGGGATCAACACAACAATTTTATATGGTTCGTAAAAATGTGAGAAAATCTCAAAATTATCTAACAGACATATACGCCGATTTCATAAGGCAAAAAAATAGATACAATACTTTAAAATGTAGAGTTTGTTTTGTAAAAATTCTATGAAAGATGTTAAACTGTGGCAAAATAAGGGCATTTATACCCCAATTCTGTTGGAGAATTATGTCGCCTTATCTCAAGAAGAAAAGTAGTTGAATTTACGACTCATCTAGACAATAACAATTTTACGTCTATGTTATGTGATTTGTGCCTATGATTTTGGGCGTGGCATGTCATAATGTCCAGTGTCATAGTGTCCATCGACCAGTGTCATAGTGTCCTTTGACGTCATGACACTTATTAAAGTATCATAGTCCTCATTGTATAACATATACCGACTTCGCTAACTAAAGCCTCTCTGCATAGACGGCCTTCGGCCAGGCATAAGAATGTTCTCCTCTATGATATAACAAGTACCTAAAGCGTATCTGGGTAGTCAGCCTTCGTTCGCGTACAAATGTTACTTTTGAAATTTTTAATCATATTCGAGTTCAGAGCAATTTTAGACTCTTTTTCCGAATGGTATTTATGATCATTTTCGAATAATTTTCTAGCCATTTATCAGTCTTATTTAACTTCTTTTCTGGGTCCTTTTCGATTTATATATTAGACATATTTCTAATCGCTTATGAGTGAATTTTGGGTCATGTATCAGTAATTTATTTTTTTTTTTTTTTTGTTTTCTACGTTTTGGCGATCGTTTTTAGTCATTTATAAGTCTTATATCGCTTCATAAGTGAGTCATTTTCGAATTTTTTGTCGAACCATTTATTAGTATATTTCTATTCAATTAAATGTCATTTCTACATCATTTGTGATCATTTTTTGGGTCATTTATCAGCAGTACTGATAATCGTATTTGACTTTTTCCAGTCCATTTTCTAAAAGTTTCCTTAATAAAAATACAACATGAAATGAATAAAAATATGATCATAAACAAAAACAAATTAATCACTTTTCAAACGCCTAGATAATCAGTTTGCAATTACAAATAAATAACAAATAAAATATTCACATTTTAAGCGCCTAGAGGATCCATTTGCAATTTCAATACGAGTGTTATTGCATTCTAACACTTTAGAATCATAAGCGTGAGCCATTTGCGAGTCGTTTTTTAAGCGCGTAACTGATTAATATGTTTTTGATCACCAAAAGTAATCGAAAAAGACTCATTATTCTGATTTTAGAAAAAACGATCATCCAAATGCTAGCAGGAATATTTTAGTCCCTTTTTAGATGTGGGTGTGTGTGAGACAAATCATGTATTAAACGATTAACTTCTAATTCCAAACGTAAGAATTTTCGTACTCAAATAGTACTTTTTCATATTGAGTTTGCCGTTAATTGAAAAACAAATTTCTCAGATTATGGGTTACCTGTTTTTATCCGATCTTCAATTTCTTTATAACCTCGTGCAATCCTAACGGCTGGATGAATTTTTAGATTCGTCTTAAAAATCGAATTGTCCTTAGATAGGTAGTTCAAAACAAAATCAAGGATTGTTGGCGCAAAGTACAGGGTGTACGCTGGGAAGGTATACTTCTTTGTTTTGACGCCGTTTTGGTAAACATTAGTATTGACAGTTCATATTTGGCAGTCGTGAAGTAGGCACGTGGCAAATTTATTATGGGAAAAAATTCGATAAACCAACGTGTTTTAATCGTTAAAACATTTTATCAAAATCAATCATCGACTGCTGTGACGATGAGAAAGTTACGTGAAATTTTTGGGAGAAACAACGTGCCAACAAAATGCACTATTAATCGTGTAGTAAATGATTTCAAAGAAAGAGGTCTGTAGGTGATAGGCCCGAGCATGGACCACAACGTACTGCAAGATCGGCTGAAAACATTACTGCTGCTCAAGAAAGTGTTAAAAAAATCCATCAACCTCAATCCGACGCAGTGTTGAGGAGGTTGGTCTTCAAACAACAACTTTGGCCACAATTTTTCACAAGGATTTGCATTCGTTTCCATTTAAGATTCAGTTGACACAAGAGCTTCTTCCACAAGACCATTTACGCCGCCGTACATATGCCAATAGGATGTTATAGCTCGCCCATAACAACCCCGATTTGCATGAAAAAATTATAATGAGTGACGAGGCACATTTGAATGGTTCTGGGCAATGGAAAACCCTCAAATTATTCATCAGTCATCTTTGCATCCATCAAAAGTGACAGTCTGGTGTATAATTTGGTCAGGAGGAATCAGTGGACCCTACTTCTTTGAAAATAAAAACGGCGTAACGGTAACTGTGAATGGGAAGCGATATCGTGACATGATTGAAAACTTTTTAGCGCCATAACTGCATGCTTTGGGCTTGATTAACATGTGGTATCAACAAGACGGTGCCACATCGCATACAGCCAGGATCACAATGGAATTACTGCGATACCTCTTTCCACAACAAGTTATTTCAAGAAATGGTAATGTTGATTGGCCTCCACGGTCGCCTGATTTGACTGCTCCAGACTTCTTTGTGTAGAGATATCTAAAAAGCAAGGTTTATGCAAAAAAAACCAGAAACGCTTGAGCATTTCAAACAAAATATTCTTGATGAAATTAATGAAATACCGCGTGAAATGTGTGAGAATGTAATGAAAAATGTGATCAAAAGGCTGGCATATGTGAGGCTAACAGAGGCGGTCATTTATCTTATATTGTATTCCATACATAATTGCCGATATTAAATAAAACCTTTATCAATATAACATCCATTCTCTCTTATTTAACCCCAGGATTACCGTCTTGGTCTGGCCAGACCAAATTTCTGTTTTGCTTGTAATATTTTTCGCATATAACAAAAAATCAAAAAAACAGGTACGTGAATTCAATAAATGATATGTTCTGAATCGAATGAACTAATTTGGATTCGATTGGAGCATATAAGTGGGGTTAAGTTCCATTTTTATATAAATGTCTATGAAATGACCCTCTTGTTCTAGCCAGACCAAGTTTTTTTTTTCCTTGAAAGATATTTCAAATAGGACAAAATATTAAAAAAACAGATACGAGAATTCTAGAAATAATATGTTCTAAATCGAATGATTCAAGTTTGAATCAAATCAGAAAACTCCATTATGCGCTTAGTTCCATCTAGCTACAAAAACCTAACCCAAAACTCGTTTCAGCTGTGGTAGATGCGAAATAGCAATGTGCGAAATTAAATGCTACATTTTCGATGACTTGCATATGGAATAAAATAATGAAATAATAAAATTATATAATAAATTTGTATAATCTAAATGGATTAGCATACGTTCAATAAAAAATATATTTATTTACTTTTTATTTAATTTTTTATTTTTTTTTTTTTATTTTTATTATTCCTACACTAAACCCCGCGAAGCTTTTTGCTTGTCTGCAGGAGACCTGAGTACTGATAGACTAGCTCACTACCAGCTAGCTTACCGGGGCTAGCTGGGGGTTTTCAGCTGTACAAATTGTGGTCTGGCCAGACCAAGAGGAGAACTTAGTGGTAAAAAGTTGCCGAGAATCCTAGGGTTAATCAAAAATTATAAACAAAGAAAGTAGTATACCTTCCCGGCGGAAACCATGTACTAATACGTAAAAGAAACAAGTTACCCAAACCTACGGAGTAGAGATTTGAAATGAAGAAAAATAAAGTTAGAAGCCATCCAGTTTACAAAGTTTCTTCATACTTTGAGTTCTCATCTTAACCAGAACTTATCTTAAAATCAGGAAAAATACGGTGATTTAAAAAAATTAACTAAGAATCTCCATTGATTTAAATTTTACTTGATTTTCAGGAATAATAAATTAGTTAAATTGAATTACGAATAATAAATTTGTTTAAATAGGCTGGACATCTCATAAAAATGTGTCGCGGCATTTTCTAAAAAATAAAATTAATAATTAAAATAAAATAAATAATTAAAAAATAGTTTATAAAAATATGAGATAAAAGCCTGCAAATTATACCCTGAAATTAAATTAACGGACCCCGATTACTGCTGAACGTAGTGCATGTATTAAACATTTTATAGTCTGTTCAACCGAAGTAGTGTTTACTTTGTTTATAGTTTATTTTTATTTTATTTCCTTAATCTTTATTCGGTCACTTAAGCGCTTTAAAAAACTGTATGTTTTGCAGCAGGGTTTTTGATTTTTTAATTAATGAGTGATTCAAGTAGAGATACTTTCTTCAAAAACCTCTTTTTTGACAGATCACGTGTGATTCGTGTCATGCTGTCATGTTATTTTTGTTTAGTATTGTTTGGCATTTCATAATGGAAAGACTTACGCCTGAAAAACGTTTACAAATCAACATTATTACGAAAATTTACGTTCTGTAAGGAATGTGTTTCGTGCACTTCGCTCAACTTATGGTCAACATAATCGGCCTACTGAGCATACTTTTCGCAACACCATCATCCATTTTGAGACCCAGCACTCATTACTGGATAACGTTCGACTGAATAGACCACGTCTAGCAAGCTGTGAAGAAAATATAGCGGCCGTAGCTGAGAGAGTACACGAAGGCCGTGTAGAGTCGATCCGGCGCCGTTCGCAGCAACTCGGACAGACGTATGGAATGACTTGGCGCATTTTACCTCGAGATCTTAGATTGAAAGCGTGAAAAATACAGCTTGTGCGACAACTGAAGCCGCTCGACCTTCCCAAGCGACATCGCTTCGCTCTATGAGCTCTTGAAAAGTTCCAAGAAGATCCGCCGTTTTCGAGGCAAATTTTGTTCAGCGAAGAGGCCCATTTCTGGCTCAATGGATATGTAAACAACCAAAATAGCCGCATTTGGGACGAAGAGCAACATGAAGAGATTCAAGAACTGCCACTTCATCCAGAAAAAACAACGGTTTGGTGTGGTTTGTAGGCCGGTGGAATCAGCGGTCCATATTTCTTTAAAAATGATGCCGGTGCGAACGTAACCGTCAATGGCGACCGTTATCGTGCCATGATAACCGACTGTTTGATGACTGAAATTGAAGCTCGTGATCTCAGCGATCAAACACTTCGGTGAGCACATAATTTCACGTTTTGGGCCGGTCGATTGGCCACCAAGATCGTGTGATGTCTCACCGTTAGACTTTCTCCTGTGCGGATATGTAAAGTCTAAAGTTTATGCGGACAAACCCGCTTCGATTCAGGCCTTGGAGGAAAACATCAATCGTGTCATTCGCCAGTTACCAGTCGAAATGCTCGAACGAGTCATCGAAAATTGGACTCAACGGATGGACCATCTGCGACGTAGCAACGGCCAACATTTGATAGACATAATCTTCAAAAATATAATTGCCAAAGAATGTTCTTTCAAACGATAATAAACATTTTCCATTAAATTTGAACTTTCTGTGTTATTTCTTTAAAAAAGTAGAGACCCTCGAAATGGATCACGCTTTATTTGTTTTATTTAAAAGTTTTAAAGCTGTATATGTTGTATAAATTAATTGTTATTTTATTTTATTGTTTTTTTCTGTTTATTAATATAATGAAAGTATCAAATTAAATAGACTTGTATGTTTTTCCATTGAATAAAATTATTTGAATTATTCGAGTTATTCGAACATACTTAAACTCTTTTTCGATTAATCGAGCAAAATTTAAATTTAAAAATCTATTCATTCTTTATTCGAACAAATCCAAAAGTCAAATAATTGGATACGCTAGTTCCATGCTTTTATTTTAAGACTATTGCTATACCTTTTGTTTTTTAATTGTTTATATAACAGATGTAAAGAAATTGTGTTCTGTGTCATGGCTACAACTATTGCCAAGAAACTGTGAACGTAGCAGCAGTGGTAGTAAAAATATGGCTCCGAGTTTCTTACGTTTTCAAACTAGACTAGTAAATTTTCGTTGTAACTGTTACTTTTAGAAAATATTCATAAGCACTGCTCTACACTTTTAAAAAGTGTATCTCTCAATATACAAATTTATATTTATTATAAACATTTTTAAAGTTCCTTAGATTGAAAGTCAAGTACTTTTTTTTTGTTGCACAACTGCAACTTGATTAACAATAATTTTTACATAATATCCGCTTTACAACAACATCTAACCTTTTGCAGCAATTATGTCAATTAAAAGAAAAAATAATCAATAATATGCCACAATAATCAAAGATTAAAACAAAATAATTGATTTAATGATAGAGCAATCGTAACAAGTTCAATAGCAAAACCATGAAATTCTATTTATTTATTTTGTAAACTAAAAAAAAAAAAAAGTAGTAAATAATAAATTGCACTTAGTCAAATAACCATAAAAATTAAATAAGTTCCAATAAAGAATAACATAAAATTAAATAAAATAAAATCAACAAATAATGAGAATTACAGAAGTATTTGAAAACCAAAATTTTATAGACATTTTTGAAGAACTTCAACAACAAAAGGTTACAGCAATTTAACCTTTCAAAGATACGCCACCAACCGTTTATTACCAAAAAAAATTGTATCAAACACAAACACCTGGTATGTGTATAGCCGAAGTTCTTTCAAAATCTTGACTAAGCGGAGGTTTTTTAAAACCACTAAATGTTTTAAAATCGGCTAATTTAACAAACAAATTACACTTGAAATGACATGATTTTTAAAAAGCTTTAACAGTAAATGCTTTTTATAAACATCATATTGTCTAGAGATTCATATGACTTAGACCAGAGGTTATTAATGTTTTCATTTGCAGACATTTTCAGCGAATATTTTTATGTTTTTTTATAGAATCTTTTTTGAATTTCCTGCCTCTTAATTGAAAGCAGTGTTGTCGCTCCTGTTAACAGGCATCTGTCATTAGAATTCTGTCAAAATTTTAAAAATCTTCTACATTTAGTTTGTGTTTGACGGCAATTTATTGCAGACTACTTCGTAATTTGAGTTAAATATGCAAAAAGTGAATTTTCTTCCATGGCAAAAATCCTTGATTTAGGCTACGAATTGCTTTTATTCGGGTGACTATTTGTTCTTTCCAAACCTTAAGAAGTGGGAGAACAAATTTCTTTATCTTAATCTTAATATTAAACAAGGGGAACACGTATCTTATAAGATTTAATAATCGGCTGATTCTCGTACAGTAAACTTGTATCGTTTTTATTATTTTTTATTCTTTTTTTAGTTTTTTGATTTTTTTAGTTTAAAATATTGTTTTTTTTTTGAACACTTTTCACAAGATTGGCACTATTTACATTAATAAATTTCACATTTTAATAATGGTGGCTTATTATGGTTTTATAAGTGTGTATGTATGTGTATTTTTGACAGCTCATCTTATAGATAATTGTTATAAGATTTCTTATAACAACTGTCTTATAACATTTATTATAATATTAATATTTACACTATTTGAGAGTCCACACGTTAGATAATAATACTCTCTGCGATTGAATTTGACATTTGCTGATGTAAAAATCTTATATCTTATCTCAGTTGGAGACCCTGTGTTAAAAACAATGGACACAAATTTCCCGCAGGGCTGTTAAACGAATATGCGCTGATCTTTGCATGTCTTGCTCACTACTATTCAACTTTATATTTTGTTGAGAAACTTTTTGTAACGACTCTGATAGACGATTAGAAAGACAAAAAATATTCATAATTTTCCGAAATATGTTTTTAGAGATCTGCGAATCTCCATTTGAGAACCACTGACTTATACAAAAAAAGCAAGCGGTATTAAACCATTAAAGTTTTTTTTTCATCTAATTCAAGATTTCTTTGATTTTTTTTTTTCTTTAAATAACACTATGACGACTTCTGTTACTACTTATTTAAATGTTCTTTTGTTAACATTGTTAACAATTTTAGCGTTATTTGTTTAACAAACAGCATTAAACATCAAAAATTGTTTAAAGAAAAAATTGTTAATACCATTTTATGCTGTTTCATAAAATGTAGAGCGAGTTTAATGTCAAAACATTTTCAAATTGTATAGTTCTAAATGTTCTGACATTCAGTGGCATTACAAAAATTAAACAAAATATTAAATGCACTTCATAAATATTTAATTTTATATTTTTTTATTCATTTAATTAATTTATAACTCCTACGTCTAACTTTTTTTTAATATATTTATTTATTGTTAAATTTTTCATATATTTTTACAATAATTTAAATAAAAATTTTAATGTGTAATTAATATTTAAACAGCAATTCGCATATGCACTTATAAAACTTTTTTTTCCGAAAATAGTGGGCCCAATTCTGATGTCCATAAGAAGAAGTCTCATAAAATTTCTACTTTAAGAGTTTTCGTTTTTTTTTTTTGTCTAGATAAAGGGGCCAAAAAAGAATCTGGATCTGCTTTTAAGTTGTATCATCTGTTATCCAAATTTCTAGCAGCTGATTCTGGCAGTCATGATCGAATACTATTTCGATTCGAAAGCAATTTTGTTTCTCATTCTTTCAGTCAATACTGAACGTATCGAAATTATTTGTTAAGTGTTGTGAAATCTCAAATAGATTCCTAACAAGACTGAAAAAAATATTTAAATTCGTTCAGTATCGACTAAAATAATTAAAAATAAAATTGCTTTCGAATCGAAAAAGTATTCGATCACCACTGCCAGAATTAGCCCCCTGGTTGGCATCTGATATATAACATTTGATAGTCCAATAAAAAGGAGCTACTTCGTTACTAGCTTATAATTAATCTTTCGCAAAACCTTTTCTTACACAAGCACATACACACATTCTGCATAAGCTCCTCGTGCCTTAAAATCGTATCAATTTTCTCCATGATCTTTTAATTTAACCGGAAATGAGAGTCAATTGGCAAGATAGCAGAAAATTAGATGTAATAACTAGATAGTAGGGTTTCTATGTGGAATAAAATTCCCGGGAAAAAATGTTGTGCAATTGTTGAATCTTTTGGACGGGAAAGTTCGGGAACTTTTTGTCACGTTACGTCAGCAAGTTTGCATTTCAGAACCTTGTCGTTCAATTGTTCCCCTCCTTTACTAGTTGCGCTCTACATAAAAAAAGCATAAAAAAAATAAATAAAACGAATACATCACTTCGACGTTAATGTGGTTTTTTATAAGAATGTTATATCGTATAATCTGATAAATAAAATCCCATCTTTGATTACACTGTGCTAGTTGAAAAAACAGACCAGCCGGGGACCTGGCGTTTTAACCTAATTTGGGTATGCTGAATCCAGTGGTGCTAGCCGTTTTTTAGGTTAACTCTGGTTTTTGAGATATACCGTTATTTCGAAAATGGAGCAGGTTGCACAACATATATTCGCGTAACTCAAAAACGCTTTCGCTTATTGAAAAATTCCACAATAAAATTTCCTTTGAGGAAGGTAAAAGTTTTTTCTTCTATGCCCAGTCGTTGTTTTTTTTTTTTTTTGAAAAAAAAATTTATTTTTTATCAAAATTTCGATAATGGGTACGTTCATAAGACGTAGCTGTTGAGCTCAACTGCTAGAAAACTGTTGACAACTGTTGAGCCGAATATTTTCGTCTTAGAAACGGTATTATGAGTATAATGCAAAATTAACAGATGATAAACATAAACAATTGAAAAAAATAAAGGTTGAGGTTGAGCACAACAGGTTGACTTTAGGTAGCTAAAAAATTTTATGATGGAATAAATGGCCTCAAATACCCAACTGTTGTGTTGAGCGGAAGTGCTCAACTATGCGTTTCTAAGACAAACACTAAACGGTTACACAACAGTTACGCCTTATGAACGTGCCCAATGTGTTTTTTTTTTTTAAATTCATAAAAAATTAGAAAATGCAGCTAGGCCTCTGATCTGAATGACTTATTAAGCTTTTATCTCGCACTGTTTTCCAGAAATCTTTAGAGAATATGTCAACATTAATTCTTGTCACAGTATTCGAATAGTAGGCTTGGTTAGGTTAGGTTAAGAAGGGTTATGCCCCCACTCGGAGACCAATGCTGTCCATTGTGAATCCCTACAGTAAGGAGAAAGAGAAAAAAAGATTTGAAGAAGGAAAGAAATAAACAGATAGATAGAGTAAAAAGATATTAGTAAGCACTACGTAGGAAAGTTACTCCCTCTACAATCCCCTGAACAGAAGCAGTCGTCTTATTTCTCTGACAGCCCCCAGTTAATCGACTGGATTACATCCAGCGATGCACCCCAGTTCGTCGTACAATCTATACCCCAGTCATTTCTGTCTGAGACCCTGCACTCTGGGACAGTGGCACAGTACATGCTCAACAGTCTCTAGCTCCTCAGAATCATCGCATAATCTACAAAGTTCGGTATGGCATTGTCCCATTTACTCGTAAAAGCCCTACCAGAACAATGACCCGTAAGAGTCCTGAGACCACTCCTATCCAATCCCATCAGAACCTTGGTTGCCCCAGCGTCCAATCCAGGCCATAGTGCCCTAGACACCCTGCAATCCGTTCTGTCTTTCCAGGATCGATTAACTTCATCACGGAATCTTTGCCGTATCACCTCATAGTAGTGACATAAAGGAGGGGGGCTTTTACCCCCGTCCCTTATCATTAAGTCCAGACCCTCTCCCGCGAGTTCATCCGCCACCTCATTGCCATCCAATTTGCAGCGTCCGGGTACTCAACACAGCCTTAATGTGAATACATCCATGAGTTCCTTCAGAGCAACCCTACACCGAGTGCCCAGGCACGATCGCACCCTATAATTTGTCAATGCACTAAGCGCTGCCTGACTATCGACGTAAATTGTCACCTCAGATCCACCCATGATGTGATTCAGTATCACCTCCTTCGCCCTCCAAATCGATAGGATCTCTGCTTGGAAAACACTGCACTCATCCGGGAGTCTGAATGTCCTTTTACGTCCGTGTCCGCTATATAAACCCCGGCACCTGCGCCGGTTTCCATCTTGGATCCATCCGTAAACTGCCCACACCTCAAAAAGTCCAACGGATCCACGCCAGACTTCCCTATCCGGGAACTCCACTGGTGGTGTTCTTCCGAAGTCTGGAGTCATAGTCCTATGATCCGAAATTCCCTCGAGAATACTACCCAGATCAAGCAGACCCACTTACTAGAATTCGAATGGTAAGTGGAAATCAAAATCGTATTTGCTTGAAGCATTCAACTCCAAACAAAATTAATTTTGGGCTGGTATTGTAAATTTATAATCATTGGGCATAGAAAGTTAATTTTACTATGAGATAATACCGCTCAAAATCTATAGCTTGTTAAGCTCTTTTTATAAGCAAGAAAAACTTTCTAAAGGAGTTTTCTTCGCCTCTACACCTACATATGCCAACTTAAGGGCTGCTTGTGCACTATAAGAGGCGCCTTACATATTCCTATCGCATCCATTAATGTACTGTTGTATTCGATAGACTTCCTAGCGAACTTATCATGTAGGGAGTATCAAACCATCAACACAGCCCAAAAGATCTTGTTTGTTTATTTAGCTTTTAACCCAATTTAGCCCAAATGTAAATGCCTGTTTCTTTTATTCTTTAAACACATTTGGAATAAATTGACACGTAAAGTGTTATTAATGCAAAATTGATGTTTATATGTATTTTATTTATCTGAATGCTGGCATCCATGTCAGCCATCTAATGAAAACATAACCTACATTTTTAAACATTTTATTAATTATTCCGTTACCCTCTGGCAGATGTCTTCTGCATTTTAATGTACTGCCACATGTGCTTATAAAAATGTATTTCACCTGCAGCTAATAATTCAGTTCATACGTATTTACATGTGGCTCTAAATTTGATGCAATTGGGTGCGAGGAAAAGTGAGTTCTTTAAAATGAAATTATGTTAATTCAACTATAATTGCATTAGTCTACAACAATTAATGGTTTCGCCAAACAAAAATGCAAACGCAGTAGGGTTTTAAGTCGGGAAAATTATTTTTTTTAAATTTCCGGGAAATTTTGGGAATTTCTTATTATTAATATCATTTTTTTTTTTTTTTTGCATTAACGAGTACCAAATGCCTGTTTAATTAAATACAATGTTTATTAATACAAAAGAAAATTAAAGAGAAATAATTTTGACCAGAGCAAATTATTACACATCTTGACGCAATTCCATGTGCTTAACTTTGTGTTCATTGTCAAAATAAAAATAGAACATAGTTTTCAAAAAGGGAGAATATGTACAAGGTAAAGTCATTAGAAATCTTGTTCTCAATTGCAAAACCCATATAACGTCAAACAAAAGAAAATAAGAAAATTATTAAAACAAGCGTCAAAAACTAAATAAATTTGTTTGACATTACAAATAGTGATAACTCTCCCTAATGAATATACCTGGTGCTTATTATACTACGTTTTTCAATATCATTTTCATGACTCTCAGAATTAACGATTTCTGGGCAAGGACATAATAGGTGTGTTTCTTTACTTAACAAGCAGAAACTTGCAACGAGCGAGTAAATTTTAAATTTACAAAATTTTTCTCCCAATTACTCAAAAAAAAAATAAAAAAGTAAATGAACGCTTTACCAGCAAAAACTAGCAAGTTTGGCATATCGACACTATTCAGCTATATGATACGAGATTATTTCTTAATTAATTCAATTATTTTAAACTATTTGCTCATGAATATTGTTCCTAAACTTTAGAAAAATAAATATTTTATGTTACTTTTAACTTAAACATTTTTAATTTAAAAATTGTGCAAATTACAAACAAAAACATGGAACAGGTGACTATCAGAAATTTTCAATATATGTTTTGTAAGGCGAATTTAATACAGGTGGCGGCGAAAAGACAGCCGGTTTTTTTTAGTCAGGCCAGAATTTTCGAAATTTTTGTTTACATGTGCTTTTTAAGCCTCGTACACAATAGGCAGCAACATTTTCACTGGTGTTCATAATTGAGCACCAATTTTTTTTAAAAGCCACAAACATTTTCCATTAAGAAACCGATTGCAAATTTTACCCACAACAATATTACGTATTTATTATTATTTTTTAAAACATTTTGTTGACATTTTCATTGAAAACTTAATAAAATTATTATAAACGTCATATACATTTTTATACAAATTGTTGCTGAAGTAGAAGTAATCTCAAATTTTTAAAAAAAAATAGTTACAATTTTTGTTCGAAAAATGAAAGGAAAATATATGAAATACTTTGGGAAGAAATAAGATAGAAGAAAAAACAAAATTGCTGCTAGCATTGTGTACAAGGCTTTCACATTGTGTTTTTAAATTATTATTGAAAAATTTAAAAAATAAAGAGATGATTAATGAAACTATGTGTAAAAATTATGTACAGATTGTTTTTAGGTCACAAAAGCTAATTTTTACCATTATCACTATATCTTTAAGGTGTTTTTATGTTTATGTGCAGTTTTCATATTCAAATGCAAAAAAAAACACAGAAAAGAAACCGTTTTAATTATTTTCAATACAACGTTCAGTTCAACCTTTTTTGCAATTTAGTGCTCACACAAATTGCACAAGCTTATGTCATAAAACTGTTACCTTCTTAATTCTAAACATAATTTTATTTTTTGACTCAAATGTTATTGCTTATTTTAGCCTAGGGCTGCCATATCCATTTTTTCTTCAATCTAAAAAAAAGATGTAAACGTTTTTTACATGGTCCAATTAGTAGATCTGCGCGAAACGCCTGCTGATTCTTTAGGTTAGGTTAGATTCCATTGGCAGCCGTGATCAAGCACAGCTCACGTGGGTCCATTACTTTGTTCCCGTTGTGTTACCATATCACGCCGTCTCCCATGGGTCCTATGAAATCTGGCTGCTAGTATTCCCATGCAGTCAACCGGTCGATTCAATAAAGGAGTGGATCCTGTTTACATCAACATCAGAGAGACAAGTTTTGTCCCCAAGGGTTCTTCGACCAAACATTTTGAGTCTTAAGTCTCCGAAAGCCGGGCAGTTACAGAGAAGATGTTCCGTTGACTCTTCCTCCTCCTCATCGCCGCAACTTCTGCACAAGTCGTTATAAGGGAGCCCCAGCCTCTGGGCGTGCCTCCCAATTGGCCAGTGGCCAGTTATAACCGCAGTTAGGTTTCTTAGATGACGTCTGGACAGCTGTAATGCCCGCCGTGTCCTTTTTTCACCTATGATGGGCCAGATTTTCCTGGTTTCCCCACAGGTGGTTTCATCGTGCCACCTCTGACTGGCGATAAGATGAAACTTGTGCGCTATAAGTTGCTTACACCTTGGGAGTGAAGCACCTACATATGTGGAACCGTCCCGATTCAAGGTGGTACCTGCATGCGCCAACAAATCCACCATGCAGTTCCCATGTATGTCCCCGTGTCCGGGGACCCAATTAAATGTGACCAGTGAATGTCTCGCTATCTCCTCCAGAGACATCCGGCATTCTCGGACAATTCTCGATGTGATGAACACATTCTCCAGGGATCGTATGGCCGCCTTGCTATCGGTAATAATGTGAATATCCCTTCCAGATATTTCACCGTACCGGATGCGTTTCGCGGCTGTGTGGATGGCCATTATCTCGGCCTGGATGACACTGCAGTGGTCCGGCAGCCTTATAGGAATGCTCCAGTTTAGCTGCTCGGAGTATATGCCAGAACCGATACCATACAGTGTTTTAGACCCGTCCGTGAAGATTCGAATCGCATTCGCGGGGATTTGCAGGTCATCATAGTGGACCACGTTATCCACAATGCTTACCGTGAAGCCATGATCAAAGATTGGCTCGGGTGTGACATAATCAACATCCATGTGCCAATTGATATCATTCAGAATGTTAGCATGTCCGATATTATAATCTCTCCATGCTCCGGTGGCCCTTAGTCTTACCGCCGCGTTCGCAGCTAACCTTTTCGCCAAAATGTCTGGTGGTAACCAGTTTAGAATCGTAAACAATGCCTTAGAGGGGGTTGTTCTAATGGCACCTGTTACCGCTATCGCCACCATTCTCATTATACGTTCAAACCTGGTTTGATGACTCTTCGCCTTGAGCGCCGGCCACCAAACAGCTGCCCCGTAGAAGAGAATGGGTTTAATGACACATTCGTATAGCCAGTATACATTCCTCGGGTTAATTCCCCAGTTTAGGCCAATGGCCCTTTTGCAGCAATATTATGCAGTAGCCGCTTTATTAGTCCTGGAGCTGGTGTTCATCCTCCAGTTCAGTTTACTGTCCAATATTAGCCCAAGATACTTGGCGCTGTCAGACAGTTCCAGTGACACCCCTTTTATCCTCGGGGTATTAAATTTGGGAATTTTGTATCTCCTTGTGAAAAGTATCAGTTCTGTTTTGGCGGGATTTACATCCAGTCCACATCCCTGGCACCATTTTGTTAGGACGTCCAATGCGGACTCCATTAGTTCAGACAAAAGTCTGGGATCTTTACCCATAGCCACAACTGCAACGTCATCTGCATATGCAACCGTTCTGCAGCACGTCCTTTCCATGGCTCTGAGTAGGATATTTATATTCAGATTCCAAAGTAAAGGTGACAGTACACCACCTTGCGGGGTGCCCCTAGTCGCAACCTTTGAAATGTTCGAGGCACCCAAGTTGGATTCGATACGCCTGAAGTGCAAGATACTGCTGACAAATTGAATGATCGCTGGGTCGATCTCCAAATGTCTCATAGCGTTAATAACCGATTCAGGTTTAACATTGTTGAAAGCGCCCTCAATATCCAGGAATGCAACTAAAGCAAATTCCTTGTAATGCAGGGTTCTCTCTATGTGGCCCACCAATGAGTGAATCGCAGTTTCAGTGGACCTTCCCTTCGTGTAGGCGTGCTGAGCCGGTGACAGGGAATTGGGTCCTAGTGATGATCTAATGTGAATATCCAAAATCCTCTCCAGTGTTTTCAGTAGAAAGGAGGATAGACTAATTGGTCTAAAGTCTTTAGCCATAGTGTGAGATGTCTTCCCACTCTTGGGGATGAAGACGATCTTATATGATGTCCACGTTGCTGGGACATGTGAGAGACTCAGGCAGGCTCTAAATATTGCCAAGAGCCATGGCATCAATATTCCCAGGTTATTTTGTAGGTCCGCTGGGATAATGCCATCCGGGCCTGGAGATTTAAAGGGATGGAAGCTTTTGACCGCCCATTCCACACGATGGCGAGTTATCGGAATATTAGAGATATCCCGAGCGCCACTAAAAGTTTCCTCCCTAGGCACATCATCAGTGCAATTCTTTACAGAGTTGTGTTTTTTTCGTGCAATCGTTTTTTTTTAGCAATTGTTTTGGACATCTTTATAATGTTTTACACAAACGCAATGAGTGTTGTTTTCCCTATTGGTGCATTGTTGTAGTTTTGCGCAGGCCTAGTCATTGGACCATGGTTTTTTAGATACAGAAAATTCTGCTGCCCATATATTTTGAATAAAAAACTGATATAGCGATCAGTAAAATCATATATTTCAGCCGTCCGATATTGAATTTGCGTAATAACTTGTTTAATATAAATTATATAAAACTGAGTTTTACACATAAAAAAAAACTTGCAGATTTTATATAGGTAAGCCTGGAAAAGAAATACAACTTTAAATAATTTACCCAAAACGAAAAAAGTTTTCTTTTACATCCTCAATATAAGCCCGAAATGGATTTTCATAATCTAATTTGAGATTACAACCCCAAAACTGGTATGCCTGCTTTAGTCAACTGTTTTATGCAAAGCGAATTCATTTATATATTAATTCGCCTTGTTTTGACATTACTGGGCATTTACACATGAAAGTAGATTCTTGAAAGTCGCAATTTTGACATTTTGAAAATGAAATTTCACTTTTATGAAAATTTTCATGAAATTTTATAATTTTTTTTTTTTGTGAAATTTGTGGTGATAATACGTAAACAGAATTTTCATGAAAGTACTTTCATGTGTAAATGCAGCGTTACATGGTCGAAAAATAAAAACAAAATATCATGTTGTTCTTGTGTTGTTGACTTGTTGTAGTCTGAAGTAAATTCGCCTTTTTCTTTTTGTCTCCCTAATTTTAATGTTCCTTTTTCAATCTCTCGTTGCAAGTTTTTCGAGTACGTGAAAAATTATTGAAAATAAGCACACCCCATAATGTTCGACTTATTGTCTGGCGGATTCTTTTTAAAATGTTTAACTTAATGAAACAGGATTGTCAAATGTTTTGACTTTACGCAAATACTAAAAGCTATCAGCGCGATTTTCCTCTTTGTTCAAACACGCGTGAAATTTTTTTTTGTGGAGTTGGATTTTTCTAAATTCTTGCAATGAAATGAGTAGAATTGACAACGATGCTAAGAATTTTATAACAAAAGGCAAACTAAAGTGTCAAATAAACTTCACAAGCAGTTAGACAATAATAGCAACAAGATGTTTTCGTAAATATTCACACAAAAACATGCCTTTTCTTATGTTTGTTTAACAGATTGTGTAGTTTATTTGTGGCGTAAGTGAATACTGTTGGACTTTAATGTCTCAAACATTTTTCAAACAATACAAACGATTTAATCTTCTTTATAAGGAAAGTTTTATTGGTCCGAATATTCCACAATTGACTTCCCGGAAATTGAAATTAACATTTTTTTACTCTTTCTTAAAAAAAAAACAAGGGGCGTAACGAATACCGATACTGATACCGATACTGATACCGATATATCGGTGATACTTCAGGTTTTCCGATATATCGGTATGGGTGATATTTTGCCGTCGATACGGCCATACTTTTTTTGGAGTACTTTTGAACAGATAATTTACTGCCAGGCCAACAATATTGGCAAGAAGATTGCTTTCGTATATTTATATTTAAAACAAAAACAAATTTTAGTTTTGTATTATTCGGGCATGTCCTGAAAATCGAAATCACATGGAATTGAAATCGAACCAATTTTTGAAACTCTCCCGTGTTCAAAGTTCATAAAAATATTTCCTCGTATATACCTCATACTTCGAGGACCACGTTTCTCTACCTAAACTACTTTTGAAATCAAAAAACCCAACGTTCATTTTTACAATAATTATATTGAAAATCTTCATCGATTTCACTTTCACGTGATTTCGATTTGCAGAACATGGCCGATTGTTTTCAATATAACAGGTGTGTTCTATATTTCGACTCGTATTGAAAGCGCAAAATTTTGTGTATCAGCATAACTCATAAATTGGTGTTCTCAAATCCGCAAGTTTTCGTGTATTCGAAGTTTTTGGTTGAAACAAAAATCTTAATGTTAAAAACATAAAAAAACAGTTTTTTGTCAGCTGTTCCAAAGAATTATATTTTATTTTCTTGATTGTATCAAAAATTATTCACAAAAAAATCAAGGCGAATTCATTGCAGGTGATCCTAAAAGCCCTGCTGATAACTTTTTTTCTTTAGCTTTATAATTGTTGATGTCAAAATTTTGTTTTGATTTGTTTCGGTTTTTGACATTGTACAATGATTTTACAAAAACAAATTGCTTGTGGTTTTTGTACGAGTTGTACTTGTTGAACTACCGAGATTACCTGGAATGAATTCGCCTTGCAAAATATATAATTTTTATATAAAAATGCCAGGAGCTTTTGTTTTACGGCGACAATAAGCAGCTTGAGAAGTTAAAAAAAAAAAACAATTTGCATTAATATTTATCTGAGAATATATATTTTTTTGATTAAATTGAATAAAGAACATTTCACGCTAAAAACGAAAATTTTGTTTTTGTAAAAATTTTTGTTTCGAAAATAATGAAACCTATTGTTTATCTACAATATTTGACCCCCATTACAATGCTCGAATATTTCAAAGCCAATCGACGAAAAAACATCTTATTGCGCTACATAACATATCTCTGCATTCGGAAAGTGCTGAAAACACGGCCACACCTACAGGTCGTACAATTTCCTATGCAGCCTATGCATGATTCTGCTAAAGAAGAGGTCGAGATCTACCTTAGATCTCCTTATATTTATAGACTTAGATTCGCTTGTTTACGGGCGCAATGACATGTTTTACCCAAACTTGAAGAAAATGGAGCAGCAATTCTTAAGTTTTCAAATGAGTTCTGTCGGATCTGATGTATTTTTTTCCACTGCAGGTCTGGTTCAAACGGACTTGCGATGTCGCTACTTTGTTTGTTAAACAGAAATCCTATTAATATTTTTGTAAAAAAGTGTATTATTTTTTGCTCATGTTATCATTAATTCAAATTTAATTCTTCGTTTTTTAAATCTTATTATCAATTTTAAATAAAGGGTGGTTAAGTTTTAAGGGCCGATGTTGATTTTAAATAAAACACAAATTATTTAGAAAATTATTGTCATTTCTTTTTATTATGATAATATTGGTATGGTTCAATTATGTATAGAACAAAATATCGGCCAAATGGCCGCCGCGACCTCGACGGCACACCACCATCCGATGGTCCAAAATTTCATTTCGATGATGCTGAGGCATAATTGAGGTTCTATGCCGTTATTGTGCCGAACTATCTCATCCTTTATCTCTTGAATTGTTGCTGGCTTATCGACGTACGCATTTTCTATCAAATAACCCCAAAGAAAGAAGTCCAACGGCGTCAAATCGCATGAGCTTGGCGGCCAATTGGCATCGCCACCACGTGAGATAACACGGCCATTGAATCTGTCGCGCAAAAGAGCCATTGTTTCGTTAGCTGTGTGGCAAGTGGCGCCGTCCTGTTGAAACCACATGTCGTCCACGTCCATTTCTTTTAATTCGGGCCATAAGAAGTTCGTTAGCGAACACCATTCACAGTAACTGCCTGACCGGCCTCATTTTGAAAAAAATACGGCCCGATGATGCCGCCAGCACATAAACCGCACCAAACAGTCACTCTTTGTGGGTGCATTGGTTTTTCGACAATCACTCTTGGATTATCATTCGCCCAAATGCGGCAATTCTGCTTATTGGCGAATCCACTGAAGTGAAAATATGCCCCATCACTGAAGATGATTTTCAGGATATGCATTTTGATTTGAACGCCAATTTTCATAATAAGCCTGAATAACTTTAACGCGTCGCTCAATTGTGTATCTTTCCATGGTGCAAATTGAGATAGTCTGAAATTGGGAAATGTCAATAGAAATACAGAAAATAACTTGACGTTTAGGTGTGGTTCACATTCAACATCGGCCCTTAAACTTTAACCACCCTTTATTAATAAATCTTTTATACTGTAATTTATAAAAAATTTACAATACTTTTAAAATTTAACTTGAATTCAAATGCAATATGCTTGATGTTTGAGTATCGGAATCGGTATCGTATCGGCAAAAAGCCGTATCGTTACAACCCTAAAAAAAACTTTGAAAAGCTTGTGAAATTCAAGATTGAAAGATCTGGAGCAGAACAAAGTCGTTTATTTGCTAAATTTTATCATAAAAGTCCGAATTTTATTTTTCCAATACAAACATCATTTCGAAATTTCTTTTATTTTGATATGCCCCTTAGGGTCTAATTAGACGTTACATAAACATAATGCCATAGTCGTAACGATGGTCATATAACCCAAAATTCAATTGGTTTGTATGGTTATGTCATTATAGTAGTTCACCTTTAATCAAATACAGTGTTGCCTATAAGGTTGGTTACAACAGATGTTTTGTATGGTTATGCTTATGCTACGTCTAATTTGAGCTTTATGCTCAAATATTTTACCGATTGGATGTCTGCGCTTTAGTTCAACTTCAAATTCACCCACATATATGTACAGTATGGTATGAAATAACTTCAAAAAGGTTCATTGGACCATGTTTTTTTTCGCAAAACGATGGACAAGATGATATTTAATACCGATCATTCCACAAATTAAGCTCTAGCAAGATAAAGTCACACCTCACACATCTCGTCCAACTATGACTTTTCTGGCCAACATTTTAGAATTCTGAATTCAGTTCACATCTTCGGTTAAACAAGAACTAAACAAAGAGATCGACAAAATTAGTGCTATTTCTTCAATCCGTGGACTTAACAAAAAGGATTTCTATATGCAAAATCACTGTATATTTCTTGTCTACCACAATGTTGTACAATAATCGGGGAAACTATTGCTGCATAAAATTATTGTTAAAAAGTTAATACCTTTAAGCATCTTAGCCAATTCTTTTCTTTACTAACCAATAACTTTAGAAAAATGCTAATAAATCCACATGGATTACAAAAAGTCTCTACTTGATTGTCTTTGCCAAAAATATGAATTCATTGAAATTATTTGTACTCACTGCAATAAAATTCCTTTCAACAAGAAATATTATTTGAAAAAAAGAAAAAAAAATTAAACATTTACTATGTAGCACATTCCACTATATCATTTAAATTTATTTTTGGTTTCCAAAGAAGAAAAAAACAAAATGCAAGCAAAATCAAGTGCACTGTTAGCAGAGCCAAAGGCGCCTGCCTGTTAAGCCAATTACCAAAAACAGTGGAAGCGAAAATGAAAGAAATAAAACTTTAGAGTAAACTCTAAGGCCCACTTAAAATCAAAAAAATAAAAAAAAACCTAATAAAAATAGCAGAAAATAAATACAGCAAGGCTCCTGGTTTTTTCTTTATAGCCTAGATAATTTTATAATACTTGTACAATAGTATAACAAACTTGTACAATCATAATACATTCCTGAGGCCATGGCTAATAGATGCTTACCACACTTAAAAAGTCTTGTTAGAAAAAAGTTCATACTACACACACACACTTCGACACATTTAATTGTGTATATAAGGGTTCCTTATTTCCTGGACTTTTACCATTCCTACAAAAATTGAAGTTTTTCATTAATTTCGGAAATTTTCTGTATTGTTTTTTTTTTTTTTTTTTTTTTTTTTGTAGAAAATTATGTAAACATTTAGGTAAAAATGTTAAGTTATTGTGAATTAATTGTTGTTTTAAACAATAAAAAATATGGTTAATAAAAAGAAACTGAGCTGTTCAACTTGTTTGGGATCTATTCAGCCAAAACAGTTTTTCAGATATCGTTCCTGCCAAAATCGTATTAAATTAAATGATGCATAACTCATGAATTTTTTCCCTTTTCCCATTTCTGCAAATAAATTAAATTAGGAAAAATGGGAGAAGGGAAAAAACACCTGGGAAACATTTGTTCACATTTGGTTTCATTATATTTATGTTTGGAGGTGTTATTTGCGGAGAATCCCTTGCGTCTCAGTTATTGAAAGAAGCTTAAATTCTTAAAAAAGTGTGAGAAATATTTATATTTGGCTGCCAGCAAAATCTCCCCAAGCAATATATTAAAAATCGCCCTAAAATTTTCACATTTGTTGTGGTACTTTTTTCTTTTTGATAAATTTATTGTGCAGAAGGCATATGGTCAGCATTAAAATATAGGGTACTTTTTAAGGATTATAATTGGTGTTTTTTAAGGAGTAACACCTTTTTCTCTTTTCGCTGTATAAAAACGGAAAAATTGGTACTTTTGGTACTATTTTCTCTTTGATAAATTTGGTAAACAGATTGCATATGATCCAGACTTAACGGATTTGCATGAAATTTGGTAAATGGATAGCATAGGGCATATGGCAGATTCAAATATAGGGTACATTTTAAGAGGGGGAAAATTGGTATTATTTCTCTTTTTGATAAATTTGGTATGCAGATTACATATAGACAAAATTAAGGTATAGGGTACTTTTTAAGGGATAAAATTGGTAATTTTTAAAGGGTAAACACGGGATAGAATTGGTACTGTTTATTTTTTCGGAAAGTTTGATATAGATACAGATTATACTCTACATTAACATACAGTGTTTTTTTTTTGGAGGGGGGGGGGGGGGCTAGAATGAGGAAATGATTGTACACTTGGTACTCTTTTACCTTTGGTACTTTTTGTCTTTTCGTAAAATGTTTTAAAGATATAGCATATGGCTCAGATTAAAATAAAGGGTACTTTTTGGTACTTTTTGAAAAATATGGGATATAAAAAATGGAATAAAATTGGTACCCTTTCTCTTTTTGATAAATTTGATATACATACAGATTATGGCCTCCATTAACGTACTTTCTGGGATCCTAAAATTGGGAAAAGCTGAAACTCTTGGTACTCCTTTACTTTTGGTACTTTTTCTTTTTTCGAAAAATTATGTATAGAGATAGCTACGACCCAGATTTAAATATAGGGTACTTTTATGATGTACAAAGGGGAAAAATTTGTAATTTTTCTGTTCTTGATAAATTTGAGACACAGAGTGGACACGGTCCAGGGGTCGGAATATACATATTTAAAAACCCCCAGCTATTCATATGGACAGTTGAATGTCAGTTTCGCAAGAATATCTAATGCTTAAAACGATTTGTATGTGTTATTGCTATGAAATATAGAAATTTTAAATAGGTAAGAAAAGAAGCTAACTAAATTAAATTACTGTAAATTTGTATAAGATAAGCCCATTTGTAAATCTTGCTTTAATTTTCTCGTTAACGAAGTCACGGGAAAAAGCTAGTTATATTATATATTCTGACCGCTAACAATCTGGCTCATATAAATCATAAATTTTAAATAAAAAATTTATTTGTTATTTACTACACAACGACGCTCTAAGGTCAAGCCATTGAACTGCTTTGATATTTGCATATTTAGCACAAATATTTAAAAAAACTGCGGATTGCGGGCGAAGGGTTAAGAGATTCTTGCAGGGTAAACAATGTAACACGAAATGTTAAATAAAGCAACAATTTGATGTTCCTCTTTAATGTGTTCTCTATAAATTTCTCAAATTGAACAGTTAAATTTGACATAAACTTCCAACTAAACGTTAAACAATAGTTTGTGGCTTACAACGTAACGTTCGATCGTGAACGAGTTTTTGAAGGGACATCAGAAGAAAATCTGAATATGGTTGCGTGCTTATGTCGCATATTCTGAAACAGGTACACAAAGCGAAAAAAGACGTTAAATAATTGCCGACCAATGGTATTAAAAAGACGACGAAGTACTGACAGTATTTCGACAACATCTGTTGTAAAATCTTTAATAAAACGTTATCGAATTAAAACAAAATATGTAGAAAATACCACTGTTGTCAAATTGATAACAGTCTGGTGTCAAATAAAAAACTTTCGGTTGCTATTATTAAAAGTATCGACGCTATTGTCAAATGCATCTGATTGCTAGCAGTTTCACAAATAAAATAGGTTGCAAATTATTAATAAGACAATAATAAATTAGTGACTACATAAAAAACATAGACATGTAAAGCATAAAAAATACATTAAACTGTGATGAAATCATGTTGTGAAATATTTTCGAATTCGACAAAGATTTTTTTTTAAAGAAAATTTAAATGTCTACGTGAAAACAAAAGCTGCATTTTGTCAGATAATACTTGTGCTTCACAAAGAACAGTTGCGGTGCCCATTTATCCGAACTAATTACCAAATTTTAATGCCATCTTTTTAATAAAAAATTGTTTTGATTACAATTTAATTTTCTTTTTTTCTACCTCTGAAAATTCTAGGGTATTTTATCAGAGTAAGTTTCACCCCCTTTAAGTGTTGACTTTGATGTAAAATATCATTTAAATGACCAATTCTGGAATGTATAATATAAAACTCGGGAATGCTGCTGCCCATTACCGCAGCATGTTGGAAAATTGTTTATAGTCAGGTGTGGAAAACCACATTGAAAAGTTGTTTCAACAAGACGAAGCCATAGAGTTTACACTAAGGCAAACAGTGGAGCTAGTACGAAACATTTGCGGCGAACACAATTTCTCAAAAGGTTTCCACGCCGCGCTTGCCAAATTTTTTCCTTTGTAAGTATTTGAAAAAAAAAATGTTTGTGTATGTGAATAAGCCACAGCGCAAAGCCCAACTAACAAATAACTATATTCGAGAAGAAATGTAAGCGATAACTCCGGAAAAATGTAATGGAAATCATCTTAGAAAGAGGGGAATATGTAAACATGCGACTAAGCGGCATTAATTACATTTCTCCAACTTAATGAACTAAATTTCAAATTTATTAACAAATCATAAAAAAGAAACACTTAATTGACTTTTAAATAGAGGCTGACTTCATAAACGCAGTAATGCAACGCAACACTAAAAGGAATAGCTTCAGAAACTCCAAAACTTTTCTGTGGACAAGGCCTTGAGTTTATTATTGCATGTAAACGGTATTTACTGCAAAATGGTTGCGAAATGTATGCTTTTGTTCTTGCCTCGTCAACGCATATGTTTTCAGTGATGCGTTACAATACTGCGTTTATGAAATCAGCCAGACTTATCAAACCTTTTTGAGCCTTGTGTTTGCTAAAACATTTCTTACATTAATTTTCATTTACTGCTATTCAAATTTTATAACATCGGAATACTGGCAATTTGTATCATTCATTGTTACAAAAATTTAAATTTAATCAAAGACTTTGCAGAAAAATTCCCAAAATTTCCCATCTTAAATTTTTCAAAAATTTTAAAATTGTGTTTCCTAAATAGAAACCCTAATTTTAAATATACACTAAGACAAAAACTAAAGTAAAAACATAAAATTTGTGTTAGTTACACATTGTTAAAGGAATGCACAGACTCCAATAAATATAAATGTAAATGTTAAGATTTTAGGCAAAAAAAATGAATACTGTGAATGTTAAAGCTTAATAATTTCTGCTATTTTTGCTTTGCCTGCAAAATTATAGTGGTCCAAAAAAATGTAAATAATAAATGAAAAACTACCAAAATGAATAAGAAAAATACATTCAATAAAACATTTTGGCCAAAGTGAAAGACAACAGAACGCATTACACATGTCTTATGTGTCTGACTAACAGCCTGTGCGAGTAGTATTAAGTGTATGTTTTTTAAGTCTGTTAAACTTCATGTTAAAAGTTTAAATTTTTTTTTTGCTTCATTTTTTTTCTTTTATATCATACGATTAGTTAAATATTTTTGTTAAAAACTTTTGCATATTGATGAGGGATTTAGCTGAACTGTTGAAATGTTTACAATTTTTAAGAACATGAATGTAAAAATTTTAAATTGTGCTTTTTTGTTTTATATGTAACTTATGCTTTCTGGCTGATTAAGATACATCATGAGGCTGCAGTAAATTGTGACCACCTTAGTTCTTGTGTTTTACTATGTAAGCTATAAATTTAGATTGTTTTTTTGAAAATAACTTTTTATAAATTTAAATTGTAGGCTAATTAAGTCAAAATATGGTTTGATTTATGTTTAATAAAAAAATTTTTTTTTAACAATGCTGTCCATTAAAACTTTATATTCTTAGTGGTTTGCAAAATAAAAAATTTTTCTCACGTCTTAGTCCAGTTCGAAGTAAAGAATAATTTGGTTATTAAATTTGCGTGCAAATATTTTCAAGTAGGTGTCTTAAGTCTTTTGTTTTAAAGCTGCACTTGTAAAGTTTGGTACATAATTCTGGCAAAAAAGTTCTTTTTTTAATACGAAAAGCTTAAATAAAATTTTATTTTTTTACAAGAAATTTTTAGAAAAATAATGGAAAGATCTACCAAATTCTTGTGAATTTTTATGGAGAATACAATCATTCCGATACTCTTAATATTATTAGCCAAGTTCAATAAATCAAATTGCAGTAAAATTTAAATCGAACAACTTTTGAAAACGATCCGGTTTTAAAATTTACTGCCTGACCGACAATGTCGAAACGAAAAATTCTTTTGTATATTTATATCGAGGGCCTATATTCAAAATCCTCTATCTTAAAAAACACAACTTTTCACGAGAGCCAAAAAACTGTTTTTTTTTTTCGCGTATAACTTGAGTTATTAAAATTCGCTACTCTACAATATTTTTTAAATCAACTACTGAATCTTACAGATAATTGGTTCATAGAATTTTGCATTATTGGGGACTTTATGCGAGATAGAGGGTTTTGCTTCTCAAAAATATTCAATATGTATGTATGAAAATGAAAAGATAGAGGGTTTTGCATTTTAATAAAAATAAATTATTTTGATTTTATTTATGCCATCTGTCGGTGTTTAACGTGGTTTATTTAAGATAATACAACATAAGATAAAAAAAATTAACAATTAAACAAAAAGTTATAGCAACAATTTTTTTTTTTTTTTTTTGCTTTTTTAAGTTTGTTTGGAGCTTGATTGGTGTAAATGATCGCAAAAATAATGGTATTCCGGTGGTATAATGTCAAATTCAAATAGTAAAAAAAACATGTATTGCAAGAACAAGTTATTCCAAAAAATATTTGAAAATTAATTATTAGAAAAATTGCAATCAGAAAAATTAATTGTGTAAGATAGAGAAAGTACAAAAATGAAAATAAAACCGCAAAAAAAATATTTTTGGTTATGAAAATCACACCATAGATGAGGGTTGTTTTACTGAACATTTTACCATTAAAAAGTAATTTTCATGAAAATCAAAGATAGAGGGTTTTGAATATGGGCCCTCGATATTGAAAACAATAATAAAAAGTTTTTGTTTGCAATGAAAATTTACGAAAGAAATTTTCTTTTCAACATTGTAGTCCAGGCAGTTAATAAAAATAGTTCCTCTTATATACTTTGAGAACCGCCTAGTTTCATCAGAAATACTTTTAAAATTAGAAACTGAAAATCTCCATCGATATTAATTACACTCGATTTAGACTTTCAAAACATGGCTGTATGATTTAGACGTTGCAAACAAAGAAAGAATAGAAAGTATGACGAATTAGACGTACTGCCAGTTTTGCCAGAAGAAGAAAAAAGTCCTTACATGAGTCCTTAAAACCTTATTTAAGTCGATGGAAACTCAGAAGATAAATATAAACTAAAGAATTTGCTTTATTATAAATTTTTATAAAAATTTCTCAGAATTATCTTTCATTTGAACTTTCCATTTTTCAAACACCTTCCCACTATTAAATATGCTTTGAGCCATACATTTCCTTGCACACATCATCGACAACACAGCGTTTCAGATTCTTTATTTCCTCCCTTCTCGATCGTGACATTATTATATAATTAATCATCTTATGCATTTCTTCGAAATATAATAGACCAGCTGTGCCACAAGTCAAATCCAAATAACGAAAACGATTTACGTTGCAGGTGCAACCATCAAAGAGAAAATAAGTCATTTTTGTGCCATTGTGAGCACGCAAAGCAACATAATTGCCCCAAGGGACCATGGCGTATACACGATCAGCACAGCGAAAGGCAGAGTGTAGTAATTTGCAAAGACTGTCATAACTGCCGCATTCCGAGCCAACTACAGACATCGTTTTGGGTTGCGCTAAAAGGCCTGGATAGGAGTTGGGGCGATACGTTACCTTATCTTGAGCACAACCAAAGAGGCAAGGCTCTTCTATGACTGGCTCTTTAATAACTTCTTTAGGCTCCACTTTTTTCTCTTCCTTTGGTTCTTCTTTTACTTCTACTTTAGGTTCTTCAGGCTTTACTGCGGCTTTGCCTTTTTTACCACCCTTTTTACCACCTTTTTTACCCTTGGCATCTTTGCCCTTGTCCTTTTTGCCTTCGTCCTTTTTGCCTTTGTCCTTTTCGCCTTTGTCCTTTTCGCCTTTGTCCTTTTTGCCCTTGTCCTTATCGCCTTTGTCCTTTTTGCCACCCTTTTTTGCCATTTTTTTAGGGATTTATATAATAATTGAAGTTTTTATATTAGTTTGTGATTTGGAACGGTTTGATTTTGTTTTAGCCAAAATAAGAGAAATTTTAAAAATTTTGTGCCATACAGTTTGAGTTTTTCAATTTTTATGTTAGAAAATTATTTTATTTTTTACGACAATAATATGAATTTGAATTAAGAATTTTTTAAATTTCAAAAATGTTTGTACTCAAAAAAAAAGTAGGCTTTAATAACCCCATTGGAAAAATTTTACTTTCGATAACAAGGCAAATTTATTACTTTTTTTCTTTAGCTTTATAATTGTTGGATGTCAAAATTTTGTTTATTATTATTTGTTTCTGTTTTAATTTGTTTCGGTTTATGACATTGTACAATGATTTTACATAAACAAATTGATTGTGGTTTTTGTACGAGTTGTACTTGTTGTACTACCGAGATTACCTGGAATGCTCCTTGTTCGATAATGAAGGTACATAAATTGCAAGGCGAATTCATGTATAATATAAATTCATGTATTAATTGTATAGTTTTGTGCAAGGCGAATTCATTTTTCAGGTGGCGTTGAAAGCACAGCTGTGCTACTTTTTTTTCTTACTTAGAGAGATAAATGTCAAAAGTTGCTTGTGTTTTTGACATATCGAACAACGAAAGCACCAAATAAATACACTGCAGTGTTTTTGGTGTTGTTACTTGTTATTAATAATATTCCTATTATTTCGACTTTTTTTCAATTAATTATTATATTTCAATATATTTTTATTAAGCTTTAGGTCACTCTTTTATAAAAAACAATTTAAATATTATTTATTTTTCGATATTACGATTTCCGATGGAAATCTTCTTCAGGAAATTTTTAAAATAATAAAAAAATAAATATTGATATATAATATTTAGTTGGTACTTGTTGTAGTATCGACACCACTGTATACATGAATTCGCCTTGGTTTTGTGCAAGACGAATTGAATACTTAAGCTGCATTGCTTTTGTGTTTAAATTTACATTTCCAAAAGCCTTCGCATTGAACATTCCCAGCTAGCATTTTCAATCATCTAGGAGTCTACTGGGAATCTCATGAAGAGTGTTTTTGATCGTCGACGAGCTCATTTTTTAACTGTAGACTATCCCTCCCACGGGAGAAACTGTTATACGTGCTGATTCGAATGAGAGATTATTCCATAGCACAGCAAAAGACGCTTATATTAATCCTAAAGGGAATCGTTTATGATGTATGTAGAGATTATCTAACGAATCTTTCAAAAAGCAGGCCAAGAGTTGTATGAGACTCACGTAGGGATTATTCTACAACTCGTAAAATGCTCAGCCAAATAACTGAGCTACCTAAATAAGGGCATCAAGCGTATCAAAACTTCTAATTTTCATATACTTTATATAAAACAAACCTTAAGGTCGCGAAATCAACACCAATCTGTCGAAAAATCTTATTTTACAGATCCTTAGGTCAGTTTGTTTTATTGAAATTGTATTGGCAATAGAATTTTCATATTTCAAAAACGCTCTTATTTATGTAGCTCAGTAATTGTTATATGACTCTTACAGAGACTCGCAAAAGGTTCATTCCAAGATTAAAAAACGAGCGTGTCAAAAATGTATAAAAATGTATAAAAAGTAATAAATAAAAAAAATGTAGATATATATTGAACATAATCGTCTAACAAACAGACTATGCTAGCTGGATTATATTTATTTAATAATATTTAGAAAATAAGGACTTTATTTTTACCACCATCTTCTTTTTGTCTAATATCGAACAAATTATAGTCATTTTTTTATTTTGTCGATATTCTGAGTGAGACGACCAGTACCCATGTTCTGCAACTTTGGTAAGAACTTCCCGCATCGAAAACATGTGAAACAAAATATTTCATCGTTTCGCGAAAAGTGAGAAGAAAGTGTGTCTCTAACTCATGTCGAAAACTAATAATAGAGATTACGTCGTTACGTTATAAATGTCATAATATTCCACTCAAAGCCGATATTCAATTGCAGATGTTGAGAACGCCAGTCAAACATATCGTTGACGGCGACCAAAATTCTCTAAAATAGAAAAAAATTTCAACGATGGCAGCGAAAATACAGCCGTCGGCTATATCAAAAATTTAAAGTGCGACTTAAATGTTTGTTGATTGAAAAATTGCTTTGGAAACAATCGTATATTTTTCAAAAATATGAAAAGCAAAATAATTAAACACTGTAGAAATATGCCAAGATCAAAATGCTTATCTCTTGCATTAATATGCATTGCATGTTAATATTCATTAAATTTTGCATTTTTAATTTATTTGTTAGTGTTTAACATTTTTTCTTACCCCGTTTTCATGCGTGAGTTTATTTGACAGTTCAAAACGGGAACTTTTTCAAACAAATTTTATAGACACACTTTATCAGTATATTGGCGAAAAATTTCCTTACGTGGCAGTTATTACTCGCCAAAAATGTTGCAGAAGCAGTTAAGTGAGAAAAACATCTGTTTGTTTCAATTTATGGCATTTTTGTTTCATTTCTCACATTTCAATCGAAAAGTTTTTCGCCGTGGGAGTTACAGAACATGGGCACAGGACACACTAAACAGCTAGTCACATCCATCCAGCTGATCGTTTTTATATATGAACTTACTAACTATAAATGTCAATTCTCCATAGAATTTTTTTGGAGGCAATTACATCATTGGATACATACAGAGAGATATTAATAATACCAAAAAAATGTCCGTCTATTGCAGTGATACTATACGTAGGGAAAAATTTCTATTCGTAGGGACTTTCTTCTAAAAACAACCTGCCGTAGGGAAAAAAGGACAAATTTTTTGATATCAATAAAATGTAGGGTTTTTGGGAAATGTTGCAAAACTGTATACATCTGTCAACCTTTTTCGATTTGTGATAGCAAATTTATAAAATTGTTGACACGGCTCCAATATGAAACCACCACCAATATGAAAAGTTTTAATGAAAATTTAATTTTCCCCCATTAGTCGAAATGAGCTATCTTTGATTTATCCCATGCCAATAAAAAATAGAGAAAGTATTTTTTTCTATCTTAAGTTAAGTCATAAAATGTTATCTTCAATTCGCATTGTCCGCACTTTTTTACAAGACGAATATAAATTTGATTTACCTTCGAATGTACCGAAACTTATTGAAAAAAAATGTTATCCAACAATCTATGCAGACTTAACAGGAAGCATAACAAAACTTTAAAAAACTTTATCATTCTGCCTGTACGATCATTTGTTTTTATGTCTTGTTTTCGTTTATTAAGTTCTAAGTTTATAAAAAGAACTGATCTACACGCAGAGAAAAAATATGGTTTTGCATGGTTAGGCAAACTACGCTATGTTTATTGTAACAATATATTGTTGTTTATACAAACTATTGTTATTTTTATTTAATATCAACAATATTAAAGTTGCTGTAAACATATCAATGTTTATCGCAATTATAAATTTGAGTATGGTTCACTAAATAATAATCGTTTTTATAACAACTTTATAACGATAACTTTGAAAACACATTATATTCCTCACAACCATTTAATGATATTTAATAGCCATAACATGATAACTTTCTATACGTGTACTCATAATATGTTTAAGATGCAAACAAAATATCTTTACTCAAATAATATTTTGTTATCGCCATTTGAAAAATAATTTTTCATCAGTTGTAACGTTTGTTTTACATATGCCTATCGAATTATTTGTTATTCATAAAAACCCAAGATTACAGAAATTAAAAAATAAATATATTCCCCCATATTCATAAAAAATATTTTTGATTAATAAAAGGTCTATTAAACAAATTTTCATAGAAAATTCGTTTCATAAGCCTGCTATAAACCTAAAATATTCTTTATAAATATGGGGGAATGTATTTACATAGAAAAAATTGTAAAGTGTCACAAAATAAAGTATCAATGCTAAAAAAATTTGAGTATTGTTTGAAAATGGTGTAAAAATATTGACCATTGTTTTTTGTTATTTTAGAGAAAAAGAATTAAAATTGTATAAAATAATTTATAAATAATTGCGACCTATGACAAAAACAGGTTAAATATATTTGCCGTATTCACAAAACCTCTTGTAACGTTTTATATTGTATGTTGTTTAAAAAACTGTTAGTGAACTATGTATTTTAATATAACATACAATTGATACAACGATACAAGGGGTTTTGTGAATACAGTTATTATGTTCAAAGTTGTATCATATTCTGATGTGAAATATCTGTAACACTTTTACGTCAAGGCTGCCAGTAAGTAAATAAGCATAAATATATATTAAAAATATTTTTTGGTTTTAAATTAAAAATACATATTATTATGATTAACATGATAAGAGCACGATTACTTCTTAGCTTATTATGATTAACATAATAATAATATAATTACATTAAACAATAATATAATGTAATAAAAACAAATTCGGATTAAGGGAAAAATATTATGATGATATATTTCGAATATATTTGGTCATAATGTGATTCAATAATAATCGTAATATGTTGACTATAATCATGAATTTTATCATAATATGTTGGTCTTAGAATATGTTTACCACAACCATGTTTTTTCTTTGCCTATAATAGCGCATATCGTCACCTAAAAGAACAACAACAACACTTTTTATTTTTTCACAGAAGCAAAAAACTTCAACAAAATCAATAACAACAAGGTGTACTTGGCGTTTAAATTCCTTTAATAGAGTAGAAATGTTTGATCGCAGGGATCTAACATTTTTTGTGAACATGTGGTTTAATAAAACGAAAAAAACTCTATTTCGATTTTTTTTTTTGTTGTTGTGCCCTTTTGCATTTTAGGTGAAGATATACATTGATATATGCAAGGCGAATTCATGTATACGGCGTTGTCGATACTACAACAAGTAACAACACCAAAAACACAACAATGTATTTGTTTTTTATTGCTTTCGTTGATCGATATGTCAAAAACACAAGCAACTTTTGACATTTCTCTCTCTAAGTAAGAAAAAAAAGTAGAACAGCTGTGATTTCAACGCCACCTGATAAATGAAATCGCCTTAGATATATGTATATATGCATGTATAACCCAGCTAGCATTTTGTATGACAATCAAATATTTTAGGAATCAGCTTTCGAGCCAAATAACCACACATAACCTCCTTTTTCATTGTGAATCACCGATGAATCACCTTAAGGAAGCATTTGAGATACGAGTTTCTGATCTGTTTTTGAGCAATTTAATCTTAGATTTTATAATCATTATTAGGTAGGTTCCGTCATTTTTTCAATCGAAAATTTGTTTTGTTTTTGATATTTTCTCCTATAAAATCAGCACCACTATGGCCTTATGGATTACAATTTAAACCAACTTTATTTTAATAAAATAAAAGAAGAAACCATTTGCACTTAGAATTATTTTCATTAATACAAATGGTTTTATTTGTATTCATACATTATCATTTAAAAGTTGTAGGGATTTTTGCAGAGACAATTTTTTTTAACGCCTAAGGAAAAATATGGGTTTTTTCGGGCTGCATAAGGAATTTTCAAAAAAGTGTATAATATGACTGGCCTATTGCTCAAATGATAAATGAAAATTTGTTCTTAAAATTTCTACATATACATATTTATAAGAATGGGGCGTCAATACCAGGCAATCCATGTTGACAAACAACCTACTACTTAAATTAAGATCTATAAATTATAAATCCAAGGTATACACTATAAAACAAATGTGTACATTAGGGTCATAACTTTTTTTGCAAGTCATTATCCCAAGGGTCTATCTTACTGTCAATATTGTTTTGATAATAAAAAACATTTTATAACATTATATGGCTATGACTAGGTATTAAAAGAAATAAACTTCAAGTTTAGTATACGTAATGTTTCACAAAGAGGATAGTTATATGTCTTGCACTTATTTAATTCCATGTTACTGCGTTGTTTATTTTGAATTGAAAACATTGTTCGATAACACTCGTGGGCTTTCGTAAAATTTATTAGTGCCTTATATAGCCCAAGGCGAATTTACTTCAGGTGGCGGCGAAGAGACAGCCGGTTATTTTTTTTTAGTCATGCCAGAATTGTCAAAATTTTGTTTACATGTGCTTTTTAAAATTGTGTTTTTAAATTAGATTTTAGTTTGCAACTTATTAATGAAAAAGTTAAAAAATAAAGAGATGATTAATAAAACTATGTGTAAAAATTAAGTGCAGAACGTTTTTAGGTCACAAAACCTAATTTTCCCCATTATCATTATGTATTTAAGGTATTTTAATGTTTATGGACGGCTTGCATATTCAAATGCATAAACGGAACACAGAAAAGAAACGGTTTAAATAATTTTCAATACAGTGGTCATTTTAACCGAATTTGCAATTTATTGCTCACAAAAATTGCACAAGTGAATGTTATAAAAACTTTTTTCTTAATTCTAAGAATAATTAAAATTTTTTTTATTTTTTAACTCGAAAGATTTGTTAATTTTAGTCTGGGGCTGCCAAATACATTTTGTCTTCAATGCCAAATTTAAAATAAAAATTTTTTAAAATATCCCCTTTGAAAATAAAAAGCTCCCAAATGGGTAGTTCCATGTCAAATCGACCAAGAGTGGGACCCGACCCACTTCGATTTGAATGAAATTCGGTGTGAAGGTTCCTTTCATTCTATAAGGAACATATATTAACGAAAAAAAATTTAAAATTTTTTTTGCAAAGGTTACGTCATATTCAAAATGTCATAATTTCGCCGAATTAGCCGAATGTGTTGATTTTTTTTTTTCAATATCTCAAAAACTACTGCACATACGAAGATGATTTGTATGTCATTTTAAAGAGAATACTTGGGGCTACAAACAATATATTAAAAAAAAATTTTTTTTTTATAAAAATGTAATATCTAAAAAATATTAAATTTTAAAAATGGACTAAGTCAGAAAACCTAATTTTTTTTGGCTGATTTTTTTATGTAACTTCTCAAACTGTTCTTCAAAAATCCTGAAATTTTGAAGGAGGTGTTTTTTTTTCCTTTTTTAAGATATGATTTTTTTTTCTTTTGCAACCTGTAAAAAATAATACTAAATTAAATTTTAATATTGTAATTTTGAGAAATAAGTATTTAATTAATCTGATTTGTTTTTGAGATATTGAAAAAAAAAAATCAACACATTCGGCTAATTCGGCGAAATTATGACATTTTGAATATGACGTAACCTTTGCAAAAAAAATTTAAAATTTTTTTCGTTAATATATGTTCCTTATAGGATGAAAGGAGTCTTCAAACCAAATTTCATTGAAATCGAAGTGGGTCGGGTCCCACTCTTGGTCGAGTTGACATGGAATTAGCCAAATAAATTCTTTAGTTTTAATATTATTAATCAGTGGGGATTATTTGTATTTGAAATTCATATTAGCACAGATAATCACACAAAAGCAATAGTGTATTTGAACCAATATTATAATTTGGTAGTTATCTTTAAATTTCTGACCAAAAATATTCAGTTGATCCAAAATATTATAAATATATCTTCTTTAAATTTCTTGTATGCTGCTGGTTTATGAGTTGCTGAAGTTGTGAACATTTTAAATGTGGAAAATTAGGGTTGTAATATGGACCCCACAAGCACTTTTATTTTACGCGTGAAATATCCATTGGCTTAGCAATTATATTTGTGGACATACGTTTAAAAGTAATTTTACTTCTTAAAATGTTAACAGGTCGACCTAAGCAAAAAATGTATAAATTTTTTACATGGTCCAATTAGTAGGGCTGCACGACACGCCTGCTGAATTTTTGCAGACTTGTGGTTTTTTTCGTTCAATCATTTTTGTAGCAATTGTTTTGGACATCTTTATCATGTTTTACACAAATGAAATGAGTGTTGTTTTCCCTATAGGTGCATTGTTCTAGTTTTGTTGTTGGACCATGGTTTTTTAGATACACAAAATTCTGCTGCCGATACAATTTGAATAGAAAACTGATATAGCGATCAGTAAAATCAGATTTTTTAGCCGTCCGATATTGACCCAGCAAAAACTTTGCTTGCAAAATAAGCAGAAAAATAATGAGAACTTGACGGGAAGACTACCTTTTTTTCTACTAGAAAAAGTACTTATTTTTGTTCGCGATGTCCCAAAATAAATGCTTTATAATTTGGCCAATTATAACCTAGAAAATAACATCTTTCTTTTATACTTAAAAGTTTTATAAAATACGTAGTTTCAAAAAGAGACAAAAAATAAGTAGTTACAAATTAACTTTCAAAAAGGTAAAAACAGACTAATTAAAATTGCGCTTATATGCATGTGAAAGCTTATGGAATTTTTGTTGAAAAAGTGTTTTGGCTGCATAAAATCATGTATAGCTCTAACACTATAATAACAATGTGTGTAACGATATATGAAAATATTATGTTGTTCAAAAAAATCGTTTACGTCAGATCGATATCACTATTAGTGTTCTAATAACAAAATTATACTGCGGGGGTAATTTTGGAACATATTTATGTATATATTTGCATACATTTGATTGATTTTTGGATTTTCCATTGATTTCACATTGAAATTATTCTTAAAATTGTATGGTATTATATATATATATAATAACTTATTTAAATCATTATATTAAATTTTTGTAATGTATAATTATGACTTATTTAATATATAAAAATAAAGTTATTATTTAATATATAACTAATAATCCAAAAAGTGGCGAATAAAACTACAAAGTAATGAATTCAGGAAGTCATTAAAATTAGTATTGTTAGTAAAGTTTTTGCTGGGGAATTTGTGTAATAATACGTTTAATAAAAATTGTATAAAAATTAGTTTTTCACTTAAAAAAAACTTCCAGATTTTATATTGGTTAGCATGTAAAATAAACAAAACTTTAAATAATTTACGCAAAAGGAAAAGAAACAATTTCTTTAACATCCTCAAAATAATAATTTTTTTTAATCTAATTTGAAATAAGAACCCCAAATCTGGTAGCCCTGCTTTAGTCAACTGTTTTGTGGAAGGAGAATTCATTTATATATTAATTCGCCCTGTTTTTGACATTCCATGACCGAAAATCAAAAACAAAATACCCTGTTTTTTTCGTTTTGTTGACTTGTTGTAGTCTCGCCGCCACCTGAAGTTAATTCGCCTTGATAAAGCCCTTTCTAGTGTGCATAGCATAGTAGGACTTAAGGCCTCATTACACGCAGAGAAAAAACATGAATAATGAATGGTCACTATGACCATTTTTATTCATACTTGCCTAATATGTTTACCCTCATAAATTAATTATAGTCTTAATATTACTTAGAAAATTGTTTTTTGTCCTTAACATTTTTAAATTCACTATAATAATATTATATGGTGGCTTACACCTAAAAAGGTACTCTGATCTAGCTAAACATATTAAATTATTTGATATGTTTGCTACTATAATATATATATTTTCAACTATACAACTATAATCATAATATGAGTTGAACACAAAAGGTATGTTTAATACCATCATTTTTGTTTGCTTGAAAACACATTCTCTTAAGATGCAAACATTTATTGTCAAAACAAACAGTGTGTGCTTTAAAATTACATTTTCTCCGTCCGCGAGCGTCAGTTAATCAGGAAACATGAATGATGACAGAATAATTAAAACATTTTTCGGGGAGAAAAATGCCATGCTGCCTTGCAAAACTAACGAAATAAATTATTGTACGTTTATTGATACAGGTAAGTTATTTAAATATACATAATTATAAAAATATATAAATATGCAATTATTTTGTCTTTCTTGCAGAAAAAAAAACCTATAACAAATTTTGACACATAATTTTGTCATCAGCCCCGAATTTTTTCAAAAACGGAATTCTTATTTGTTTGGATATATTTGTACCACACAACGTAAATTTATAAATTAAAACACAAACACAGGTATATTAATATGTATATTTAATTTTATTTTTAATATGTATATGAATGCTATATTTTATTTATTATATTTGTAATAAAACATAAATTTTTTAAATTACATTTTTTATTTTTTTTATTGTAAGAACCATATAAAATGTTGAAGTAGATATTTTGCATGGTATTGGGCATGGTGAAATTACTAAAAGGTGGCCTCGGTAAGCCAGCCGTTCATTGTTTGATTGTATGTGTTAGTGTATTGATCTTGTCAAATTTGTTTTGGGTTTTTTATTAATGCTGGCAAACAATCGATAGTACTATCGATACTATCGAGAGTTCTCTTCCTATTGGACTATCGATAATTTAATTCCTATAGTGTTACTATCGTTGAAATTTTTTGGTAAATTGTCAACAATTTTTGTTCAGCGGCACCGGCTTAATTGGCTTTTAGTCGGCTGGAATCGTTTTTAAAACAGTTTCGTTGAAATCATAGTAAATCTCTCAAAATTTATATTTTTCTACTTCTTTGTTTACAAAATATACAGGCCTGTTCTGAAAATCACATTAATTCAAATCACGTGATTTCAAATCACATTTGCCTTTTGAAATCACACGTGTGATATTTTGGTGTCCCGTTTTTGTGGGCTTAGGTGTGATTTTCAATTGCCGAAAGCACACCGAGAAACACAAAAACGGATTTATATTCAAAACACCACAAAATCACACGTGATTTAAAATCACGTGAGTTTTAGAACAGGTCCGATACAATTATTAAAATTTTTTTCAAAATCTTCTACTAAGAATTCGATACTATTAATAGTTAACAAACTATCGAAAATATCAATTGTATTGACTATCGATAGTTTGCCAGCTCTATTTGTTATGAACTTGTCAAAGTGCTATTTTAATGTCAAAGTGTATTGAACTTTGTGTTTTGAATTGGTCTTTTTTTCTGTGTTTTAAATTTTTAAATATTTGTATTTTATAATAAAAAATATTGCTTTAAAGATTTAATACAATATAAAAAACAAAAATGCGTGTTTACTCTCAACTTGTAGCAAACGTAGGAAATAAATAAGGAAGATAAATCCATGTTGTATACATTGAGCTTCTTGTGCCGGGCTATGCATTTTATGCAATTACATATAAATCTCGGCCACGATTATGTTTTCCGTTTAATATAATTACATATGTGCTACATTATGTTGGAACTTCTTGAGTGGAATATTCTCTTTTATTCACGTAGTATATGTAGAGCTTCTTGGGCTTATGATATGCAATTTAAGTATTTTTTTCTTGAAACTTAGATGTTTTATAAATATCTTTTCTTGCCCAGTCACCAACAGCGACACAAATCATGGAACCCGGACAATTTTGATAATGTAATATTTGTTATTTGGATCTTTTTACAAAAATTATAATTTTTTTTAAATTTTTTATATGTTTCTCAATATTTGTTTACTTTGTATCTGCTTTTTTGACGTTGATGATACACTTTTGCCTGTAGAGTTTGTATTATTATGTTTGTTGTATTACCGAGGCCACCTTTTAATAATTTCACCATGGTATTGGGAAATATAGAAAAATAGTTTGAAAGATCGTGCGCATTTTTCTTCTGAACATAATAATATGTTTGAGACAACAATTATCTCAAATCATTAAAACTGAACATATATTGTTGCTTAAGACGTGTTTGACACAATCATAACCACAAACATTAATGATAGTTTGCGATTGTGATTGTATCAATCATGTTTATTCTTTGCGTGTAGTTGTTACTTTCCGTTGCCGTTCTGTTTCGTTCCTTTCTGTAGCAAGTATTTTGTAATTACTTTTTCTGTGAAAGGAATCATCTGCTTTTAAAAAGAAAAGCATTGAAATTGTAAAAACAACTTTTCGTAAAAAATAATATTTTGTGTAAAAAATACGTAAATTTTTAAAAAATTATTAATTAAAACCAATTTTTTTAGCTTTAAACAAAAAAATATAGATTTTTCATATCACAACAAACTAACACATACACACTTTGGGCGTAACTTAACGTTGAATTCTTTTTTCAACAGATTTGTCCGCAACAGAACAGAACGAAAAAGTAAAAACAAACCACACATACAGCCTTTCAATTGAATAGAAACAGAACCAGCTGTACAGCTGTGCGTAACAGAACAGAACGTACAAACTAATTCTGCCTTTACCCACACAAACATTATTGAAGGATGAACATTGTCTACAATATTCATTACTTTATATTTATTAAGAATAGAAATAAAACTTATTTGTTCTATTAAAAGGAAAGGTCATTTTAAATTTAAATCGGCTATAAAAAAAAACTGATTATTTTTTCAAATTTCTGATTTTATTGGAAAGGTTGAACTTTGTCATCTTATAATGGAATACAATATTATTCACATGACTACCATGACTGGCTCGGCAGTACCTCATCCGATCAACCCGATTTTTCAATACATTTTCGATTGTTTCGGCTCGAATGAATATCCTTTAAGATTAAGATTTTGTATCGGCCATGTTCTGGAAATCGATATCATGTACAATTGAAATCGAACAAATTTTGAAAACTATTCTGTGTTTTAAGTTCATAAAAATATTTTAATTTATATACCTCATACTTTGAGGTTAACTTTCCTTTACCTAAACTACATTTGGAAACGGGAAAATATACGTTAATTTTCAACAAAAATAGAATTGGAAATCTCCATCAATTTAATTTTCACCTGATTTTGATTTCCAGAAAATAACCGTATGTGTCGTTTTTAGTTTTTGTTTTGTTTTTCGCCATTAAAATGCCCTTCTGAATAATTACACTGTGCTAGAAATTAAATCCTGAGATGGGTCAAATGTATGACCAACCGCACTTTTCATCCCAATCATTTATTTCTAACATACCAACCCGTTATCTCCTTTCATTAAGGTGGCTCCCATACATAATGTTCAATACAAACTAGAAATATATTAAAGAAAAAGTGGCATAAATGCCCGGGAGTCGCCCCTAGTGGGATATAATGTATGTTTAACCTTAATTAGTTTTTTGTCCTTAATATTTTCTCGACACATACTTGCCCTTTATCACCACTTCTTAGGGGGGCTCCCATACAAATATTGCGTTTTATGAAATGCTTAAATTAATTAAAATTTTTCGTCTTTTGTAAATAAAGTCAGAAGTTGATTTTATTTTATTAATATCGTTTATTTCGTTTGCAACTTCGTTTTTATATGTCTGGAAAATTAGAAGCGTAGCTGCACTTTCCCATTTTTGATGAATTTTTAATAGACAAAAATTTCAAAATGTAGCTAAAAAATAATTTTGTTTGCAAAAAAAAAAAAAAAGTTAGAGTGCTATATTCGGCTATGCCGAATCTTTGATTCCCTCCACCGACAGGAGTGGGCTCTATATGATAAATACATATATCGCTCATTTCGTGCAAGACCGTCACAACTCAAAATTTGGCATTTTCGAGTTAGTCATGCAGAAATGTTCTTCTCTTAAATCTCTACAAATTGATCTAAGAACGGAAAGAATTATCGAAAAAATAACGGTAATACAGATGCTTGTGACGCTATGACCTCTCGTAACAAACTTGAGCAATTAACATCAGCAAGGTCACATTTCAGTTTGTGTTTGGCATTCCTCTTGTACATGTGGTTTTCTTTGTAGCAAAAAAGAAACATTTGATTTTATAACTGTATTTTAGTGAAAGAGAAGGTGAGAAATAATAGGTTGGAATCTTAAAAAGGCTCTCCTGTAAAGATTCAAATTTTGAGTTGTGACGGTCTTGCACGAAATGAGCGATATATTATTAACTAAGCTTCACAAAAACGAACGTCAGCATTAAAATTGGTTGCGGTTTAGACCTGAATTAAATTATTGACCGACAATAAGAAAATGTTATTCGTTTCTTGTAAGAACTTTGAACTGCTAGAGAAAAATATCATTATTCGTATCAGTTTTAGCCGAACAAAAATAATTTTTAGGAGGGTAATTTGTATTGGACCTATGGTAAATTATAGACCAATCATCCCAAAATTCTGAAGACTGATTTCTGGTATTACAAAAAATAAATTTCAATACAGCAGTGTAATTAGTTTTAGCGTTGACAGTGAATTTCACAAAATTGCATGATAGTTTTTCTTGCCATATGAATTTAAGTAAAAAATTTCACCGCAATATCTATAAATCCCAAAGTGGGCTTTATTTGGTTTTAGGCGCAATAAACTATTTTCCTAGAGTAGGGTTTATATGGGGCCTATGGTAAATTATGGACAAATCTTCACGAAATTTGGCAGTGTGATTTCTCGTCCTATAAAACTGTGACGCACCGAACTTCAATTTGTTAGCATTATTTATTGCGGTTTTAGGCGTACTAAACGGTTTTCCGGGAGTAGGGTTTATATGGGGCCTAGTGTAAATTTTGGAACGATCTTCAAAAAATCTTACAGTGTGATTTCTGGTCCTATAAAACTGTGACGTACCAAATTTTAGTATGATAGCGTTATTTATTACGGTTTAAGGCGCAATAAACTGTTTTCCAGGGGTAGGGTTTATATGGGGCCTAGTGTTAATTATGGACCGATCTTCAAAAAATTTTACAGTTTGATTTGTGGTCCTATGAAACTGTGACGTACCAAATTTAAGTATGCTAGAGTTATTTATTGCGGTTTTAGGCGTACTAAACTGTTTTCCGCGAGAAGGGTTTATATGGGGCCTAGTGTAAATTATGGACCGATCTTTAAAAAATTTTACAGCGTGATTTCTGGTCGTATAAAACTGTGACGTACCAAATTTTAGTATGCTAGCATTATTTATTGCGGTTTTAGGCGTACTAAACTGTTTTCCGCGAGAAGGGTTTGTATGGGGCCTATGGTAAATTATGGACCGATCTTCACGAAATTTAACAGTATGATTTGCAGTCGTATAAAGCGAATTCGTGCATTATTCCACCATTTATGTTAGTTTTTGTATCAAAATTATCAATTTTTTTTGGGTAGTGGTTCCACATTTTGATTCATAGTTCTGATCCTACTAAACCGATGTTGCTGGATTTCAATTCCAAACTGCTTAGGATAACTACAAGCAATTTGACACCAAGTTTGTTCTTTTCTTTTGCGTTTTTTGAAAGTGAGCGTGTTTTCAACAGACGGACAGACAGACGGACATGGCTAAATCGACTTAGAATTACTCAAGGAGCCAGAATATATATACTTTATGGGGTCATAGATGTATAATAAAAAAGTTTCACACGGAATGACAAACTTAGTATACCCTCATTCACCACAGTGGTGGTGGAGGGTATAAAAATGTTTGTTTCTAATAGGGATGGACAAATTAAAAACAATACATCGATATATATCGTATCGATATTTTTTAAAAGTTTTTTTTATTTATTAATTAAAAATATCGATATATCGATGTATCGAACGTATTAAGCTGAAATTATTACCAAATTTCAATACATATTTACATATGGACAAACATATTACATGTAATTCCATTCTAACTTTTTATTGTTTCTTTTAATTTCAAATTTACTGCCTGTCCCTCGATTTCGAAAGAAACTTTTACTCGATTAACTTTTATTTAAAATAAAAACCAATTTTAAAATTAAATTTTTAAGGTAAGTTATGCGAACGAAGTTTTCGTTTGAAATCGAGGGACCGGCAGTTAATTCTACAATAAAAAAAAAATCAAAAAAAGTAAAGAATACAAAAAAAAATTTTATTTATTCGACATATGAAATCTAAAAAAAAAAAATTAATTGGGGTTATATAATGCCGGATTATATACTGAAGGTAAACGAAACATGTGACACATATAAGAACATGCTCAAATAAAAAAAAAAAAATTAAAATATTTTTTTTATTATTAACATTCCAACTTTCTTGAGTCTATTGCTGCTAATACGCCATAATTAACCCTACGATTCATAACCGGGTACCCGTGTACCTTTTTTGACTTTAAAGTGCTGCTGTGCCTATAATTTTTGAGATATGGACATAAAACTCCGAATCATGAGAGATTTTGGCTAAACTAAGATTTAAATACGAAAAAATTCAAAATATTTTCAATATTTTCTTTAAAAAATGATTTTAAATGTTTTACCCCCATAAACACACAACCGGGTCCCCGGGTACCCTAATGCAATTCCTATGTAAATGCCTGACATGTAAATGAAAAAACGTTTTTTTTGTGTTGTTTTTATTGGAAATAAATGTCTTTTTTATTTATTTTATCATATTTTATATATATTATATTATAATTCATCCGAATCACTATCGTTGTTATTGTGGCAATTGTAGCATTTAGTAATTGTTATGGCGTGCTCATCGCATATCGGCGTGCTACATATGCTGCAATTTTTTCTAGTTTTTCTTCTGCGCTTATTTGGAAGAAGTTTGCACATGTAGCACACGCCCGTATGTACTTTTCTGCCCCTTTGTCGTGCTGACGGAGATGTTGACGGACCTGCAGCACAAAGCACACTCTCCAACGGCCTTCCGATGATGCTTTCAATTGCATTTTTTGTTGAAAATTGGCGCACGCTTTGCACATTTGAAATTCTATTTTCTATAACAGGAATGCACAGGTTTTCTGCCAGTTGACGCAGGAAATTCTTCCTGCGCGTCGTGGTGTATCGTACAGTTGGATTATTTCCATAATATATGATGTGTGATGCAAATGCGCTCACATCAATGATGTTATAGAAAAATGCCATCGGCCATCTTCTTGTTTGTCGCTGGGTCGTGTATTCTTGGAGCGTTTGGTCCATTACGTCCACCCCACCTTTTGTTTGATTATAAAAATTTATAATTTCTGGTTTCCCATTCTCGTCAATTTGTGCATCATCATGCATACTAGAAAGAAGGATGACCGAGTTGGACTTCCGCTGCTTATATGAGAGCAGTGTTACGTTGTCGTAGAAGCCAAATAAACTTGAACCAACGTCTTTTTTTTGTCTTCTTTCATCTCCGCAGGGATGTAAGCTTTGTTGCGGCGGAGTGTACCCACAATGCTGAGCTTTTCTACTTTTAGTTGCCTAGCCAACGGCAGCGTCGTAAATAAATTATCCATTGTTATATTTCGTCCGCTACCGTAGTATGGCCCAACTAAATCTCTCACCACTCTTTCGCCAACACCAACTTCACGACCAGTTTCTTGTTTGCCAGTATATATTTGGCCATGAAGTGGATATGAGTTTTTGGCATCGCAAATCCACCATACTTTTATGCCATATTTTGCTGGCTTCGAGGGTATATATTGGGTGAATTTGGTTCTACCACGGTATGGATATAATTGTTCATCAATGGTCAAATATTCTGATGGCACATAATATCTGGCAAGATTTGCATTGAGCATTATCCAAATATCGCGAATTGGCGCCGCTTTGTCTTGACGCTGCCGCTCTACCCGTGTTCTGGGGTCGTCAAACCGCATAAAACGCAGCAAATCGAAAAACCTGTTTATTCCCATGGTGGCGCGGAATATTTGGTGAGCCTGTGACGTCCACAAATCTCTTGCGTTTTCGTCATTAGAATGATTTGTGCCAGCCATCAAAATCATTCCAATGAACGCATAAATTTCGTTGATTGTCGTGTCTTTCCACTTCAACTGACGTCTATTGGGATTCGCTTCATTGTACGCATTATATGTGGCATGCGCTTTTCTATTTGTGTGGCGCACTATTATATCCACCATTTCCACTGTGAGGTATGATTTGAAACACTGCAAAGGCGTCATATTTTCAGTAATCCGCGCTGGACCACAGCGGTCTCTGAATATATTGTGGCTTCTCACTTGTTGGCAACTACGTGGTGTTCGCTGCCATTGTGTGCCGTCACGTGCAGTCATGTAGTCTGCTGGGTTTGTTGTTGGTGCATCTTCTTGCATATCATAATCTTCACTTTCATCATCAAAGAAAATTTCCTCTGGTGCGTCAATAGCAGCTGCAATTTCGTTTGCGTTGTCAACATTCAAATCTTCATTCTCTGATTCCGAAACTTCGCCAGTATAGGCCACATTTTCTTCATTTTGGTCTTCCACAGGGTCCACTTCAAGGTCCTCATCTTGAGTCGCTTCCTCAAATAAACGTTGAATATATGTGCTTCTTGCTTCATCACTCAAATTCCAGTATTCCCTTGTAGACAAATATCGGTCGTTGCGGCTCATTTTTCACCAACTTCACTGTTCAAATATTCAACACAGACTGGCGAAGCAAATGAAATATTTTAATTTTACGACACAAATGAACATCTGCTACCTAATTCAAAAGCAATTAAGCAAGTAGGTACCGAAAATAAGCAAAATAAGCAAATAAACAACCCTTACGTAAAACCAGTTTCTGCCTACTTGTGTCGCTTTAGGTACTTATATACGAACAGAAACCAGTTTTTTTTCCAAATATCAAATTTGTACAGTTGAGAACGCAAAATATAATCAACAACAAAAATATTTACAGGAAAATATTATTTTATTTCAATAAACGCAAAACAACCTACTTCGGGTACCCGGGTACCTGGTTATGAAATTAAAGAAGTTTTGCTGGTTATGAATCGTACGGTTAAGGGGATTCTTTGCATAATTCTAGCAACCCTTTCCAGAATATTTTTTTCCGCGCTTATTTTTTGTTGCCAACTCTTAAAAAACCAAGACAAAACTGAATTGTATAATCTATGAAAATGTACAATGGAAAAGCGACGTTGTTTTCTTAAAATTAGTTAAAAAAACATATGATGAAATTCTTAAAAACAACAGTATTGTAAGCAGTTGAGCAACGCTTAAAATGTTGAATTTTATTATAAAGAGATCTTAAAAATATCGAATTCGATAGTCGTAAATAAATATCGATGTATCGATATATGGGTATTTTTATTATCGGCAATTTATATATATAATTTTTTTTAAATATCGATATTTTGATATATTTAATGCCCATCCCTAGTTTCTAACACGAATGCGCACATGAGTAAAAACCTTTTTTAAAGGAAATGGTGGAATTTCGTTTGTTTGAGTTAGTAAACTTAACTGTTTTTGAGTTACGCGAACATATGTTGTGCAACCTCGTCCAATTTCGAAATAACAGCATATCTCGAAAACCAGAGCTAACCTAAAAAAAAAACGCTTAGCACCACTGGATTCAGCGTACCCGAGTTATGTTAAATACCAGGCTTGTCTGTTTTTTCAACTAGCACAGTGTTATTAACCAACATTCACTGCGAAGTTGCCGACCACAAAAATGACTTAATGTAATTTAAGATTCTTTACAGAAGAGCCGAAATTGGAAAGCGTGTTTTATCGTGCACAAATTCAAGTCTAGTTTATCGTGCTCAAGTTCAAGTCTAGCTTATCGTACACAAATGCTTACATAATAAGACGGTTAGTTAAAACAAAGACTCTATTCCGGAAAGAAGTTTGTTTGGGGGATATGAGAAATTTTGAACCGATACAAAATTGCGACCTGTTCTTTGGGCACAAGATAAACGTGTATACTGATATAGGGAAAGGTGGGTCTAGAACAAATATTTTTATGTGTTACACTCATCAGCATACCAACACGGTGCTGTAGGTAAAATAATAAAAAAAATCGCTTAATTACATTCCATACTAATCTGCTTCTGTATTAAAAGTTTTGATAAGTTAAGTCAGAGCAACGAAATTTTGATCACATAATCATAAGAAAATAATTTTGTTTAACAATTATTTCAAATATAATCTCGTTTAAAGTTCAGATTTATATTTTAATGACAGAAGTAAGTTTACGTACAAAGATTTTTTCTCTTTGTATCTAGTAAAAATTAAACATATCTCATTATTTAATTTGCTATAACTAAACAATATTCATTTATTTCGCAATTCTTAATTCGTCACCTGTCAAAAAAATAAACATCTCATAAAGTAGTTGGATTTTGAAATGATCTCTTGTTTAACAAAATTCTTTGGCAATAGTTTACCAAACATATAAATTATTAAAAAAAAAAAACTGAAAAAAAAAACACTAAAATAAAAAAGTCAGATTGTAAATGTATAATCGATTCTTACAATTTCGTATGTTTTTTCTTTTTTTTTAATAATTTTTATTTTTTTTTTTTTCAAATAATAACTCTTGGCTATAAAGCTGCCGCATTGATGATGATGATGAGGGGTATTGTTTTGTCTCGTTTGTTTGGCTCACAACTGACCGTTTCAGTTGAACTCATGTATAGAAGTCTAGACAAAAAGCAGACACTTGTTTGCGAAGTTAACTCAAGAGACAGGGAAGTTAGTTATTACAGTGTGATCAAGTTAGATAAATTATTGTAGGGGTCTTAAATGAATAAATGGCACCTATAATCAGCAATATTAAGCTGGGAATAAATATTCTAACTTAATTTTCCAACCAATAGGAACGTAGAACTTCAGCCCGTTGTAGTAAACGAGACAAGTTTCTCTTACAGAAATTGAACTCGCCACCCGAAGCAGCCGAGTCTTGGGTATAATAGAACATAAGATCTGAAGAAGCGGTGAAAGGTCACAATTGTGTTACTTCGGCTGATGTAGAGGAGCTTAGTAGTGGTCGATGCTGATCATTATAGCACTCCTAACCACATATATTTTAGGTCAGTGGATTTGGGGGAGATGTTTAGTGCAATGAATTCTATTAGAACAAATGCATTAGGTCATGATGGTTTTTCCATTACGTTTTTAAACATTGTATTTCCGATGATTTCTAGTCACTTAGTTTATATAATGAACTCGATTATAACATCCTCCAATTTTCCGGGTATAATCATTCCTATTCCTAAAGTTAAATCACCCAGATGTTTATCGGATTATAGACCAATAAGTATTTTATGTTGTTGCTCGAAAATATTGGAGATATTGCTAAGAATTCAAATTGCAGCGCATTTAAGGGCGAATCAAAATCTCGTAAATAATTTTCAATCAGGGTTTAGAAGTGGTTATAATACGACTGGGCTTACGCTGGATGTGGTAGATAAGCTTAGAAACAACTTGGACGGAAAATTAAAGTCATTGGTATTGTTTTTAGATTCTTCTAAGGCATTTGACTCATAGAATCATAACTTGTTAATATCAAAACTGAAAAATCAATTTTTGTTGGCAGTTCAGCGTGTAAACCAATGAGATCATTTTTCACACGGTAGGAGTCAGTTCAGTGATGCCAACGGAACTGTTTTGAGAACACTCAAAACATACAGAGGACTCCCTCAGGGATCTACATTGGTTCCTCTCCTCTTCATGTTGTATGTTGATGATATATTCAATCGAGTAGATTATACTTATGCGGACGATACGCAATTTGTGTTAGATAAAAATGGCAATGGATCAAAGTTTTTACAGGATAGGGCTAATGATGTGTTGCGAATGGTAATTGAATGGTCTAAACAGAATTGTTTGCATATTAATCCTGTGAAAACTAAGGCAATAATGTTTGCTCATGATCCGGTTGTTAATATAAATATTAATGTTAGGGATGAGCTAATTGAATTTGTATCATATGTGTCGTTCATTGTAACAGTGAATTATCTTCTTGTAATTAAATTTCGGGAAAACGAGCCTTTACATCACTCTTATAGTGAATATTTTGCAGTTTTACTTCTGCGAGTAAACAAGTAACGTCATCTATGGGGTTTTGGTGCATATATTGCAGTTGCTTCACTGTTACTACGAAAGATATGACTAATGGCCTGTTCAACGATTTCGAAAGAACAACTTCGATCGCATTCTAAGCGATCGAAAACGGATTTGGGTTCAACTAACTCTATTCTGTACGATTATTCGAACGAACGACAACTCGAAAGAAAACGTAAGTACTTTCATACAAAAAGCGGTTTATCAATATCGAAGGTATCGTCAAGATTACGAACACAAATGTCAAAACCACTCACTTGATGTTTTGTTGCGAATCGTTGAATTTTAAAAAACAAGAAATATTTAAGAGTAATTTAAATAAATAATAAATAAAAATGGAGCACATTACCACTTGTCACATATGGACATATGTAAAATAAAAATATTTTATTAATTGTTTAAACGTAAAATTATAGTTTAAACAAGTAAGAAAGTATAGTCGGACAAGCCCGACCATTTTGGATCCACGGGCAATCATGGACAATCCTGAACAAAATTATGTTATGAGGTTAATATGTATTTAAGAGTTGTTTGTGCCGAATATTATTTAGGTATTTTCATCTAAATATATGAGATTTTAGAATGGGGGTTTATATGGGAGCTATGGTTTATTTTGGACCTACCAGGATAAAATTTTATTATGACATATTAGCTATTGTAAAACTCATTTACGCCAATTTGTATGTGAATACTAACATTTGTAAGGAAGTTATGGCATTAAAAGCCATTTTCGGGAGTATTATTTGTATGGGAGCTATGGTCAAATATAAACCGATTCCAATAAAATTTGGTGAGATGATTTTGATTGCAATAAATTAGTTTGGACAATATTTAATCTTAATATCAGCATAATAAGATCATTTATCGAACAAAAACCCTATCCAGAAAGAATCTTGTATTAGAGCTTAGTAAAATTATGGACCGATTCGGCCCATTTCCAATAAGCTTGGTCCTTCTGCCAATTTGAACCTATGTGCCAAATTTCATCAAATTATCTCCAAAATTCCGACCTGTACTTTGCGCACAAGGTTACATAGACAGCCAGCCCGCCTGCCAGCTGGACGGACATCGTTGGATCGACTTAGCATTATTCTGAGTCGATCGGTATACCTTAAAGTAGATATAGGACCCATATTTTAGGGTGTTATACATATCAGCACAAATGCATAATACCCTCTCTCCACTATTGTGGTGTGGGTATATAAAGTCGACAATGCAGCAACTGCTTAGATTTGTCGAATACATGGACGAAAATCTTAAGTTGGCGAGAGGTGCACTAGTGCTTGGAGCAAATAAATTTTCGATGGACGAGCAACGGAAAAGTAGAAGCCAAACACTAAACGCCATTGTACCACCTACGCGTTCTATTGCAGAGTAGAAGATGGTAAACGACATTATATTTTAAGAAAACCATAGGTTTGAATTGATTATGAAATAATATTTATATTTACATTTAAAATGCAGGACAAAAACAAAAAAAGAAAAAAACAACAAAAGCCTGCAAAAAACTGGTTGCGGTATTTACAAAGGAAACTATTTAACTTTTCTAGTATAGAAAATAAATAGGTTGCATGATTTATTTTTTTTTTTTTTGCTTATATATTTTGTTTTTGATTACATTTAACCTTTTTTGCTTATATATTTTGTTTTTGATTACATTTAACCTTTGTTTACTCTTTTTTTAAGTTTTGGTATCAATAAAATTTTTTTTTTTTTTCTGACATTTCTATTCAGCTGATAAAATTTCAAGCACAGTTGTATTTGTTATCAAGCAAATAAGTATTAATTTTGATACTTTTGAACAAAAACGCAAAAAATTATAGAAATATCTCATATGGCAATACTATATTTCTTTACTACGTAAGTAACAAATATTGACACTCGTAAGAGCAAGCGATCGAAAGCTGTCGAAATGGTTGAACCCAATCTGATTCGAAATCGAGCGAATGGATTGCGAACGCTTCGATTTGCTATCTAGATCGTTGAACAGGCCATAAATGTGATACTTTTCTACCAAAATATGTTTTTATTAAAAATATGGAGTTACACCACTTTTACAATAAACGACACATATCATCGATCACTAGGTTTATATTTTGATAACAAATTGCAGTTTGATGTACACATTAATCACATCATCGCCAGGATCTCTTTTATTTTGAAAAGGTTGTACACGTTAGGATGCTATTTGCCAATGATTATGAAAAAGCGTTTAGCAAACAGTCAGTGTGTTTGCCCATTATTTTAGACGGTTTGGAAGTTTATATCGATTGGAACACTGCTTTTACCGTATTGTTCGTTATATTTATGGTCTTGGGTATAGAACACGTGTGGCATCGGAAAGGTCTTTTATTGGATGTGATTTCAGAAGCTTAGTAAATACACGGCTACTTATTGTATTGTCCAAAATTATAAAAAGTGGAACTCCACCTTATCTAAGAGATAGATTCTGCTTTGGAAGCTCAACAAGGACAAGTGTTATACTCCCACCAAGGTACTCAACATTGATTATGAAAAGAGCGTTTTTTGTTCGAAGTATTAATTACCCTTTGGAATTCAGTTGTTCCGTACACTGAGAGAAAATTTTTACATTCTATTTATAAATTTAAGAAAATTGCTTTTGAGAACATTTGAATTCTTTATACTGGTTGATGGCAAATGTTTCATGCATCTTATTTTATCTCTTTTCATTAAAAACGGTTGCTGGATTTGTTGTCGTTCTTCGTCACTGTGCATTTAAGTGGGTGGATTTATAAACTATAATTATTAAATATATAGTATTTCATAGAAACAAGTATATTTCAATATAAAATGATAATGCCATATTGTATTTTCTGGTTTAATTTGGCCCTAGGGGCTTATGAACTATTGAATAAAAAAACAAATAAATAAATTGTTTTGGTTTTATATGGAGACAATTTTGACAAGTCGGGGTATTTTTTTAATGCTCTCCCAAATGAATCCACCTTGTATAAATGTACATTGGAATATAACACTTTAATACTTTAAGGTTTTTCCAATATTTAAGGTCATTCTCTAGGCTGAACCTACGCAAACCAATGACAAAATAGTTTTTTTGACTTATAAGGCAACAGAAGATTAGTTCTTTTTAGACAATCCACACCAAACAAAACAACCGCAAAGCTGTCTTTTTGACTTACTGCGACAAAACGTTGTTTGGAGAAAATACATGCTGTTGGATGCAACATACCCACACAGAGTAAGACAAAACAGATTGAAATGAACCTCGTTGCACATAATTGCATGCTTTCTTTTGATGTTACCCACACCAAATAAGACAATTCAAAACAAAGGAAAAAAAACATTAGTCACCGTTCCGACTTGCAACTTTTTTTGCAGCAATTATTGCGTTTATTATTGTTAATTTTTAAATGTACGTACTTTTGGTATTTGTTGTAACCATATTTTTTCAAAATATTTTGCGAAGACTTGAAAGCTATGTGGCTTTTTTTATTATTATTTATTTTCTATTAATATATAATGTAGTACATTTTTAATGCTAAAAACCTGCAAAGCCTTTTGGCTTGTCTGCGGGTAAATGTTGCTTAACCATGTTTAACCTAATTAAATTTAACATTTTTATATTTGACTTATGGCGATTTCTTTTCTGAGAAAAATATATTACAGTATTTACATGTAACACTTTCTAATGGTACCTATAATCACTCGAAGTGTTACATGTTGTGCAACTTCAATAGAACAAAATTTGCTGCTTTTATTTACAGTTGTTACACTTTTATCGTTAAGGTTCTTCATTATCGGTTTTGTGATTTAAAATCGCCAAATTTAAGGCGATTACGATCTCCAGCACACCTTCTTTGCGATTTCAAATCGTAATCACAACTTTCTTGCGATTTGCGATTTCTAGCACATAGGCGATAAATTTATGTGAGTAAAAAATTAAATAAAATTAGTTAAAATGCGAATAAAAATAAAACGGGAGACTGAAGAAATTATAAGTTAATTTTGCGATCGCGGTGGTATGCAGAGCCACGACAATCCTCAAAAGAAAATGGTAGGGCCAGGTATTTAGTCGTGCCGAATGTAAAGCTTATAGTTTATTTAAATAAGTAATGAATTTAAATTTAAAAAACAATTCTTCATTTATATTCCCCACTGCATTACAAAGCACGTTGAAAATAAATGCAATTCTCAATTTGAGAAAAATTTTCACTTTTGGTTGTTTAAAATTATTTATAAAAAGAAGAAAACTTCCCATATCCTTTTTGTTAAAATTACTTGGTTAAATACATCAAATTTTCAAAGTAGAATGATGAGGAAACCAGTGTTTAAAAAACTTGTTTTTTTCTTGATATGTATTTTTTTGACAAAAGTAAACGTTATTTTTTGATTTTGATTTTTTCGTTCAATAACAGTTATTTTTTTTTCAATAACAGTTATTTTATTTTTTTGAACAAAAATAACAATTATTTTTTGACCATTAATAAAAATTATTACCGCAACAGTTATTCCCTTTTCATAAAAGTCAGATGATAACAGTTATTTTTTATTTTTTTGAACAAAAATAACATTTATTTTTTTAATTTGATTTTTTCGATCAAAAATAGCAGTTATTATATGATTTGTATATATTTTTTTGAACAATAATAACAGTTATTTTTTGATTTGTATTTTTTTGAACAAAAATAACAATTATTTTTTGATTTTGATTTTTTCGAGCAAACAAAAAAGAAAAGTTATTCTCTAACGAAATGTACGTGTTACCATTATTTAGTTAACTTCTAATATTTATTTAAATGTATGATCATAATTGGGATTTCTTATGCGTATAAAAGAAATATTTAAAGTCAACTAAATAATTAAAATGCCTACATTTCTTTAAAGAATAACTTTTATGTTTGCTCGAAAAAATAAAAATCAAAAAATAATTGTTGTTTTTGTTCAAAAAATAACTGTTATTTTTGTTCAAAAAAATAAATATCATAAAATAACTGTTATTTTTGATCGAAAAAATTAAAATCAAAAAATAACTGTTATTTTTCTTCAAAAAAAAATAAACATCTAAAAAATAACTGTTATTTTTGTTAAAAAAAATCAAAATCAAAAAATAACTGTTATCATCTGACTTTTATGAGAAAAGGAATAAATGAATTACGGTCCCTGGCCTTAACAAATAGTTATAAGTTTACCTTGTGCTCACTCTTATATAACTTAATAGCAGCCATGTATATGTTTACCGCAATCATATTTTAGTTGTCACTTGGTTTCCCTAACAAAGTGGCCACAACAAAACAAAACTTTCTTCTGATGGACGTTAGTTCCTGTAGGGTACTAAAAATCCATTAACATTGTACCAGAAACACGAAAACATTATTACGATTCTCTTCTTAGTACGACTAAGACGAACAGAAACCATGTAAAAACATACTTTATATTTTTTAAAACAAAAACTAAATTAACAAATGTATCTTTGCGAACGCTTCGATTTGCTATCTAGATCGTTGAACAGGCCATAAATGTGATACTTTTCTACCAAAATATGTTTTTATTAAAAATATGGAGTTACACCACTTTTACAATAAACGACACATATCATCGATCACTAGGTTTATATTTTGATAACAAATTGCAGTTTGATGTACACATTAATCACATCATCGCCAGGATCTCTTTTATTTTGAAAAGGTTGTACACGTTAGGATGCTATTTGCCAATGATTATGAAAAAGCGTTTAGCAAACAGTCAGTGTGTTTGCCCATTATTTTAGACGGTTTGGAAGTTTATATCGATTGGAACACTGCTTTTACCGTATTGTTCGTTATATTTATGGTCTTGGGTATAGAACACGTGTGGCATCGGAAAGGTCTTTTATTGGATGTGATTTCAGAAGCTTAGTAAATACACGGCTACTTATTGTATTGTCCAAAATTAAAAAAAGTGGAACTCCACCTTATCTAAGAGATAGATTCTGCTTTGGAAGCTCAACAAGGACAAGTGTTATACTCCCACCAAGGTACTCAACATTGATTATGAAAAGAGCGTTTTTTGTTCGAAGTATTAATTACCCTTTGGAATTCAGTTGTTCCGTACACTGAGAGAAAATTTTTACATTCTATTTATAAATTTAAGAAAATTGCTTTTGAGAACATTTGAATTCTTTATACTGGTTGATGGCAAATGTTTCATGCATCTTATTTTATCTCTTTTCATTAAAAACGGTTGCTGGATTTGTTGTCGTTCTTCGTCACTGTGCATTTAAGTGGGTGGATTTATAAACTATAATTATTAAATATATAGTATTTCATAGAAACAAGTATATTTCAATATAAAATGATAATGCCATATTGTATTTTCTGGTTTAATTTGGCCCTAGGGGCTTATGAACTATTGAATAAAAAAACAAATAAATAAATTGTTTTGGTTTTATATGGAGACAATTTTGACAAGTCGGGGTATTTTTTTAATGCTCTCCCAAATGAATCCACCTTGTATAAATGTACATTGGAATATAACACTTTAATACTTTAAGGTTTTTCCAATATTTAAGGTCATTCTCTAGGCTGAACCTACGCAAACCAATGACAAAATAGTTTTTTTGACTTATAAGGCAACAGAAGATTAGTTCTTTTTAGACAATCCACACCAAACAAAACAACCGCAAAGCTGTCTTTTTGACTTACTGCGACAAAACGTTGTTTGGAGAAAATACATGCTGTTGGATGCAACATACCCACACAGAGTAAGACAAAACAGATTGAAATGAACCTCGTTGCACATAATTGCATGCTTTCTTTTGATGTTACCCACACCAAATAAGACAATTCAAAACAAAGGAAAAAAAACATTAGTCACCGTTCCGACTTGCAACTTTTTTTGCAGCAATTATTGCGTTTATTATTGTTAATTTTTAAATGTACGTACTTTTGGTATTTGTTGTAACCATATTTTTTCAAAATATTTTGCGAAGACTTGAAAGCTATGTGGCTTTTTTTATTATTATTTATTTTCTATTAATATATAATGTAGTACATTTTTAATGCTAAAAACCTGCAAAGCCTTTTGGCTTGTCTGCGGGTAAATGTTGCTTAACCATGTTTAACCTAATTAAATTTAACATTTTTATATTTGACTTATGGCGATTTCTTTTCTGAGAAAAATATATTACAGTATTTACATGTAACACTTTCTAATGGTACCTATAATCACTCGAAGTGTTACATGTTGTGCAACTTCAATAGAACAAAATTTGCTGCTTTTATTTACAGTTGTTACACTTTTATCGTTAAGGTTCTTCATTATCGGTTTTGTGATTTAAAATCGCCAAATTTAAGGCGATTACGATCTCCAGCACACCTTCTTTGCGATTTCAAATCGTAATCACAACTTTCTTGCGATTTGCGATTTCTAGCACATAGGCGATAAATTTATGTGAGTAAAAAATTAAATAAAATTAGTTAAAATGCGAATAAAAATAAAACGGGAGACTGAAGAAATTATAAGTTAATTTTGCGATCGCGGTGGTATGCAGAGCCACGACAATCCTCAAAAGAAAATGGTAGGGCCAGGTATTTAGTCGTGCCGAATGTAAAGCTTATAGTTTATTTAAATAAGTAATGAATTTAAATTTAAAAAACAATTCTTCATTTATATTCCCCACTGCATTACAAAGCACGTTGAAAATAAATGCAATTCTCAATTTGAGAAAAATTTTCACTTTTGGTTGTTTAAAATTATTTATAAAAAGAAGAAAACTTCCCATATCCTTTTTGTTAAAATTACTTGGTTAAATACATCAAATTTTCAAAGTAGAATGATGAGGAAACCAGTGTTTAAAAAACTTGTTTTTTTCTTGATATGTATTTTTTTGACAAAAGTAAACGTTATTTTTTGATTTTGATTTTTTCGTTCAATAACAGTTATTTTTTTTTCAATAACAGTTATTTTATTTTTTTGAACAAAAATAACAATTATTTTTTGACCATTAATAAAAATTATTACCGCAACAGTTATTCCCTTTTCATAAAAGTCAGATGATAACAGTTATTTTTTATTTTTTTGAACAAAAATAACATTTATTTTTTTAATTTGATTTTTTCGATCAAAAATAGCAGTTATTATATGATTTGTATATATTTTTTTGAACAATAATAACAGTTATTTTTTGATTTGTATTTTTTTGAACAAAAATAACAATTATTTTTTGATTTTGATTTTTTCGAGCAAACAAAAAAGAAAAGTTATTCTCTAACGAAATGTACGTGTTACCATTATTTAGTTAACTTCTAATATTTATTTAAATGTATGATCATAATTGGGATTTCTTATGCGTATAAAAGAAATATTTAAAGTCAACTAAATAATTAAAATGCCTACATTTCTTTAAAGAATAACTTTTATGTTTGCTCGAAAAAATAAAAATCAAAAAATAATTGTTGTTTTTGTTCAAAAAATAACTGTTATTTTTGTTCAAAAAAATAAATATCATAAAATAACTGTTATTTTTGATCGAAAAAATTAAAATCAAAAAATAACTGTTATTTTTCTTCAAAAAAAAATAAACATCTAAAAAATAACTGTTATTTTTGTTAAAAAAAATCAAAATCAAAAAATAACTGTTATCATCTGACTTTTATGAGAAAAGGAATAAATGAATTACGGTCCCTGGCCTTAACAAATAGTTATAAGTTTACCTTGTGCTCACTCTTATATAACTTAATAGCAGCCATGTATATGTTTACCGCAATCATATTTTAGTTGTCACTTGGTTTCCCTAACAAAGTGGCCACAACAAAACAAAACTTTCTTCTGATGGACGTTAGTTCCTGTAGGGTACTAAAAATCCATTAACATTGTACCAGAAACACGAAAACATTATTACGATTCTCTTCTTAGTACGACTAAGACGAACAGAAACCATGTAAAAACATACTTTATATTTTTTAAAACAAAAACTAAATTAACAAATGTATCTTTTTGTTTATGATTTTTGTCATTTCTTATACTAGAAACACAAGTTAAAAAATAAAATAAACATTTATCTTTAGACTCATATATGGCAATAACACGAAATGTTGTAAATGTTTTTTTGTTTCTTTTTCGAAAAAAAAAGGAACTAAAATTTAAATAAATTCAATCGTTTGAATTTTTTTGTTCAATTGACTACAAAATTCTATAAAAATTTTTCAACTTAGTCACTACATATTCCGTTTCTGTTTATCTGATTGTAAAATTTTGAATGCTTGTGTGTATGTCTTCCTGATGTACAATAAAATTGTAAAAAAAAAGCATTTTACGTTTGCTGGTTGACTATTCAAAACTAAAAATTTTTAAATAAAAATACAATAGCATTAGAATCCATTCACTTTTAATTTTTTTAGTTTGCGGTTTGAAATCCTCCAAAAAAAATTATTATTACTACAGTAATCATTTGAGCTGATGAAAGATTTTAAAATACAAAATTTCGCAAAATCTTTTTTTATCAATACCAAACAAAAAAAAAAAAAAAAAAAAAACTATTTGGTTAACGCAACTAAGTACTTCGATGAACATTGATCACGCCAAACTCATGTTAAGATTTATTTTATTTTTATTTTATTTTTCTGATATTTTTCAAATTTAATTTAATTTAATATTCAGTTACACGAGTACATGAGGGACATTAAAACATGAGAAGATTTAATTTGAGTCTGCATGCTCGTGGGCATGTTTGCATTTGTTTGTAAATTTTTGTCATTTTGTTGCAAGAAATCTTTCGCAATTGGAGGCTTTTTTCGCATAAAAAGGAACAAGTTTTGTAGATTTGGCAAAATTTTCTAATATTTTAAAATTATGCCACTAAATGATTATTTTCCATTGTCTGCTGTACAGTGGGTTGAAAAGTAAGCCCTGTTGTCTTTCGAGTCAGAAACAAAAAATATGTAGCAAAACTATGGAGAAGTGGTAAGCCTTTTGCCGAATTGAACTTGTAATAATCTTAATTAAAAGTTGATATCGCCGAGGCGCAAGTCTTTATAAATTTCGCAAATACTAACCCAATAAAAGTTTCATCATTTTGCGAAACACCAATGGTACATTTAAAAAAATAAGCGCATAATTCTGCGCTGCGCAATAAGATATACAGAGATGCATTGAAGTAAGTGAACGAACTCTTAACATGTTTTATAAAATGGGAACTCGCCATATAAAATGTCTTTCGTAAGCGTTATGGTAAGCGAAACGCTTACATTCCTCCCTTACGAACCTGTTTCGTTTGAAGCTCAATTTTTTATTGGAAAGCGATTTGGCAATTTCTTTTTTCAAAGTCTATTTTGGAGCTTCTCGACCATGTGCAGGAGAGGCCGAATGTTCTCATTGGTGACAGTAGGGTATCCAATTCTATTGACTCCCTTGAGCACCGTTGCAATGTGGGTTGTATTTGCCTGTTTTATCGTTACTACAGTGGAATGTGTTATGATGAAATTAGGGATCTGGTTCCCGAAACCCATACGAGAGCCCATCCTTTTGTGGTCGATTGGCCGGTAAATCGTACGCATTACAGAGAAAATTCTTTTTTTGGCCGGACTGTCCTTATGTGGAATAACCTTCCTGCTGAAGTCTTCCCTCTCGTTGTCAACATGAATAAATTCAAGTCGAATCTTCACAAGCACTACTCCTTCTTTCCTCCTTCCAATAACCATTTTTCCTAGTTCCAACACAATGCATTGCATTTGTAGGGGTCCTAACAAAAAAAAAAAAAAAAAAACTAACTAACTTTTTTCTTCTTGTAATAATGGATTTGGCATAATAAAATAGAAGTGCAAAATATAAAAAATGAGCCAAATCGGTACCTTATATTTGGTATGATTTTTATTACTATTCCCTAGAGGCAAGCCCTGAAATTTTCACGTAATAAGTTCTATAGAATTTATTTTCAACAAAAAGTCTTGAATAAAAGATATAGATCAGTATGCATTAATTTAACAGGAGATTTTTTTCGTTGAATTTTCGACCCCAACATTCTAGAAAATGTATGATAATTGTTTTTTTTTTTTAAGTGAAAACTGTTTTGGGAGGTTTTTAATTTTTCTATATTGGGATTTTTTCTTATTATTTTTTAGGTATATAAGATTCAGCACAGCCAAATATAGCACTTTTACTTATTCTACATGGTTTTTCCAAAAGTTACAAAAACTACTACAGTCCAGCAAAAATGTATTTTTTTTAATTTTAATTCCATAATGCCTTCAAACAATTTTAATTCTTTAAGTATTTAAAATGATATTAAATTTTTTTATCCTAAACTAAAGTTTCTATTCATGAATTAATGTGGATGCAACACAGTCAGTCTATCATCGTTTACTGCTCGTGCCCCATTAATACTCTTTTACAAGTAAAACAAACATTTGCCATTAATTTCTTTCTTTTTTTCCTATTCATTTAAAATTTAGGTACATGCACTTTTTTATCAAAGCAGACCAAAAAGCTGTTAACTTTACAGAAACATTTAATATGAAGTAATTTCAATGATGATGATTATTTTAGAGATATGAATATAAAAACAAAACTATATATAAAATGTTGGCATGAATAAAAAAAATCAAACAATATTTAAAGTTGTAAAGTACAAATATAAACATATAGTACCTACAATATCATTTTAGGATTACACTGCGCTACAAAAGAAATTTGCAGGAACTTTGCTTAATCCTTTGTTTAGTACTATAACGGCAATAGAGTAAAGGTGCAAATTAGAAAAATCATATCACACTTGATCATAAAGAGAGTTTTAACTCGAAATTTTTATTTTTGTACTTTTTAGAAGATATCGATAAATACGATTTGATAAATAAATAGTCTTGTGCTATTTTGCCTCCTTTTTGTTAATAAAACGGTTGGCTTAAAAATTTCTTTTCAGATGCCTTTAACATTAAATTAAAAATTGTTTTGAGTTAATACCCTCTCGATAATCAAGTACGATATACCTTTATTTGTTATTTTAGAAGAGAATTTTATTTCCTTTATTTGAAAGATTATCTTAGAAGAAACCAGTAAGAAACTTAAGTCGAGCAAGCACTCCCTATGATGCCCTAAGCCATAGTATTTATAGATAGATATTTGATAGTGTACTTAATTTGGGAACTAGAGATGAGCGATATTTCTGTACCTGTGATTTAATCACTGCTACTGAAAAATCACGAATCACAGTTGTGACCAAATTTGTCAAGTAACAGGTACTTTCTAAGTCGTTCTTTTTGTATTTTGTTACATATACAAATTTATGATATTTCACTGTTTGTGTGGGTAATAGCGTTTTTAGAATGAAATGTCGAATGATATTGCTGTTCCTTTCATTCTCTCTTCTATCTTATTTGAATTTTGTTATGCCAAAATTTATTTGTTCAAGTATGTATATATATGAAAGTAAACAGATTTGAAAGCTCTTACAATTTGTTGTTGTTTCTTTGTAAAGTGCTTACAAAAGCTCTTGCAAAAGCTCGCGCATTGTACATATAGCTTCGCCGCAATTGCTATAAAATAACAGAAAATTGATAAACCGTGATCACAATCACAGTTTAAAGGAGCAGTGATTTTTAAATCACATTCACTAATCACGATGGTCTTTAAAAATCACGGGATCGCTCAACTCTATTGGGAACCATCTTATGAGGTTAAACATCTTATAGGAATTGTTACACCCTCCGTCACTAATTGTGACGAGGGCATACTAAGTTTGTCGTTTCGTGCATGAATCGAAAATAACAGTTCCCAGTAAAAAAAATTTGTGTTTTTTGAAGAACATAAGAGAAAAAGCGCATAATCGAGCGCTTCAATAAGCGAGCTCTTAAACAGGAAGAAATGATAACGAATAAAATATACAAAACAAGCTGCTATTTTAGTGCAGACAACGACGAAGTGCAGACAACGACGAAAGCGAAAAAAATAAATATATATTATGGTTTACGAAAATGCTTGAAAAAGGTAAAAGCAAAACATTAATAAATATGTTAATATAGTTAGCCCTTAAAAAATCACTTTAGGAGTGCGTTATTTGCATATTTTATTATGTTGAAAGAAGTGCTTATTGTCAGCAGAAAATAGTCCTCCAAACCGGGAACACCCCATACAAAAATCATCCCATCAGCAGCTTTGAAGCGATTTAAGGTATGCATTCATATATAAAACCTGCTCCCTTTGGAGCACATTTTTTACTGGGTTATTATCAAAATTTCAGTTGAAAAAGTCTGACAGAAAGAATTTGTCTATACCTTTTTTGAGTAAAGCATTGTGATGGTTCTTAGCCAGGGAATAAAATCCTGTTATTTTTTAACTGATATTTTTCAGTCAAAAATAAAAGTTAAAATTTGACTTAAATTTTTTCAGTCAAAAATAAAAGTTAAAATTTGACTGATATTTTTTCAGTCAATAGTTTTTTATCAAAAAAAAAAAAAAAATGGTTTAAAAAGTATTTAAATTTAATTAATGTGATAATTGAATTAATTATTTTTTTGGTTGAGAGCACATTAAAAATTTAATTTTGATTTAATTAACATTTTAGTTGTTTTGAAATATATTTTTAATTAAAATATTAAATAAATAACAAAAAATATTTATTGACTGTTTTCGTTTAATATAAAATAATTTAAACTTGTTAAATTGTCAATATTTAATTAAATAGATTAATATATTGTTTGAAGTGGCAAAGTTTTCTGATAATTTTTTTAATTAAAATTAAAAATATTATTTATTGAAAAAATATTCACAATTTTAAATTTTTAATAATCAATATAATCATTTTGGTAATACATGCAAAATCAACAACTTGTTTGCTTGATATCATGAATTTGGTGATTCGAGTCAATTTTTATTTTTTTCTGTGAAAGTAAAGCGAACTAAGACTTATTATATATATTGCATCAAATCCCAGCGACACAAGTCAGTGTAGAACGCGCATTTTCAGCACTCAAGGTTGTTCTAAGCGATCTGCGCTACAATTTGTCAGAGCAAAACTTGGCAGCTGCATTAATGGCTTAACTTAATTCTGGAACATTCACATAAAGCGATGTTCGATAAGTTATTTATTAAAACGAAATTAAAAACTTATTTATAACATAAAGACAATCAAGAAATTAATGTTTTTTTCTTCTTTTTTTTCATTGAAATATGTATGTGCTGCACTAATTTTTTAATAGTTACGAAAGATGTATTATTAAATAAAAACTAAAAGATTTAATTTGTTGTGCTTAATTCCCTTTTTTAATAATTGATAAAAAAAAATACTGAAATTCATTGTTGGAGGATAAGCTGTTCCTATGCGCATTTCACTGGTTGCTTAGGCCAGATCATCAGGAAACGTTCTCCTAAAAAATTTTTAGAAAAGCCAAGCTATCAGCAAACAAGACTACGGAGGGAATGAGAATTTCCTACACTCAAAACGTCTTTGTTTGCAACGATATCAAAGCTTAAACAAAATACCAACAATATAACAGTGTATTTATAAAAGTCATAACAGTTACGGTCCCTGGTTTCATGTGAAACTTGTTTAATTTTCATCTAGGATCCCAAGCCGTATATATATGCTGGGTCCCTAGGTAATTCTAAGTCGATTAAAAATGTCCATCTGTCTGTCCGCCTCAAGCTCACTTTCGAACCACTCAAAAAAAAAACAATAATAGTGCAAATTATTTATAGTTCCCCAAAGCAGTTTAGCAATTGTAGCATCATTACTTTTTTTTAACGAGACTAAGAATTATATTTTTGAATGTAATATATAGTTCAATATAAAATTTGAATTAAGTGAAATCGGTTTAGATTAAATTAAAATGTTGTTATATGAACTGCAGAATCAAAGATCCTCAAGGGATTACACAGGGTTAAGAATTCAAAGTGTTTAATAGCATAAAGATGGTGAAGGGTATGAAAGATATCCGAATATATCGTTCCTGTTTGTTTTAACTTTACTTTGTGTCACCGTGTTATTTAAGCACAACTATTAAAAATTCAAAGAAAATTTACTACAACCAAGAGACAGACAGAGAAAACCTAAAATAGAAATGAAATTATGCGCCAAATCTCTTAAGTGGTTTTGATTTTTTTTTTTTTTGTATTTCCCAATTTTTGCGAACGTATAAAATTTTATGGGTTGACTCAATGATGATGCGAATGACGACGACGATGTTCAAATTTACAAACTACGTGGAGCACATGATGCAACAATCATTTTGGTTTTTAGTTAAGAGAACAACACAAATGCTAAAAGAAAAAGTAATTTCAAAAATTTTGCAAGTTGACATCGACTAAAGGGTAACTTACAATTCATATCTATTAAAAGGGTTTTGACAAAAACTTAATTTTTAATTAACAATGCTTAAAAGCAATCACAATACAAGTTGCTCAGGGATCATTAAAAAAAAATTAACAAATAAAAATCATTATTTAAAACTTTTTTCCTAAATCGTATTATAATTTTCTTAACACAAACCGAATTACAATTTTAATTTATGTTAATAAACGCTTTGTAGAAGCATGCTTTTAAAATTAAGACAGATTGTAGGGTACATTCAATAAGCAACAAGTCAGAAATATTATTTTAAAGCTAAACAAAAAATCTTTAAAATCTAGTTAAAAAAAAGATTTTTCTTGGGAAAACTATTTTAGATTTGAAAATAAATTTCGAAAAATTAATTGATACTTTAATAGTGACATACGATAATAAAAGAATGATTCCGCAAAAAAACTGTTTTCAAAAATATAATCCAAATAAGAAGAGGGTTAGAATAAGAACTTCTGCATACATTTTTTATAAAGTATTTCTATTGAAGCCGGATGACGTCAATAGTCAAACATTAATCTTTAAACCAAATGGTATTTCACTTTGGTAGATCGAAATTTGCTTTTGAATGAATGACTATCTATTTTAATTGATTAACATGTTCTTCCTAACTTATGTTTTTTTTTGTCTCAGCGCAATCAAGAGTGAAAAATTATCAATAAAAATTTAAATTAATTTCATGTTGTAAAATTCTTGTTGTAATAGTTCTATTCCTTAAATTTTTAGAAATGTCTTTATACACTACCAGACTATTATATTGTATCTTCTTGTTACATTTTACCTTAGCTTTCCGTTGGATAGCAAGGAAGTATATTGAATGTACAGAAAAATTTACAATTATTAGACGCCAGCAGAATGTAATGCATTTTCTGGCCCGCTACGGCCTTCGTCAACATTCTTTGTGTCACACTGGATAGTGATACTTTATAAATTGAATGTATTTAACTCAACTATTTTAACAAATAGATATTGGGAATAATTTCTTTTTAGAAGCAACTTTATTATATTCAACATTTTATTATTTTTCGAATTTATTCTGTTTTTTTTTTTTTTTTTTCTGTAAAAATGTTTTCTTATAAAAATTTTCTATTGAAGTTTTCTACGTAAATTTTCTTTAAATAAATTTTTCTTTAAATTCAATATTTTTAAGAAAAAAATTTTTTTTAGTTAGTATTGTGGTTATTTTGTTGAACTGTTTTATGGTTTGAAATCCAAATTTTCATATTTTTAATTAGGCTAAAGTTCATTAAATTTAGTTTTCATTAAATTAATTTTATGAGGGAAGGAATTTTTACACGCTGCCATACCTCTGAAGCGTCAGATCAACTTGTCCGTGAACCTGACTTCGAGCCCCACGGCAGTCAAGAATGAAAAATTATCAAAAAAATTTTAATTTATTTCATGTTGTAAAATATCTTTCCTTCATATAAATAATTTAATGAAAATTAACTTTAATGAGCTTAAGCATAAATTAAAATACGAAATTTTTTTCTTTTACATTAATTCTCCATAGAAAATTTATTTTTTACATAAATATTCTTTAAAAAATTGGTCTTCTAAATAAATTTTCAACAGAATTTTCTCTTCTACACTAATGTTCAATAACAATTTTCTTTTCTTCTTCTGCATCAATTTTCTTTAGAAATGTTTATGCTCCTTAAATTTTCTATACAAAATTTGTCCCCTGACATTAATTTTCTATAGAAAATTTCTTTTCATCATACATTTCACATTCTCTATGAAAAATATCTTTTCTACATAACTATTATTCAGAAGAATTTCCTTCTACAAAAAATTAAAACTATTTTTCTTCTACACACATATTCAATAGAAAGCTTCTCTACAACATAAATTAGGTATAGAAAATTTATCTTCTATAAAAACTTTTACTACACGCAAAGAAAAAACATGATTGATACAATCACAATCGCAAACTATCATTAATGTTTGTGGTTATGATTGTGTCAAACACGTCTTAAGCAACAATATATGTCCAGTTATAATGATTTTAGATAATTGTTGTCTCAAACATATTATTATGTTCAGAAGAAAAATGCGCACGATCTTTCAAACCATTTTTCTATATTTCCCAATACCATGCAAAATGTCTACTTCAACATTTTATATGGTTCTTACAATAAAAACAATAAAAAATGTAATTTAAAAAATTTATGTTTTATTACAAATATAATAAATAAAATATAGCATACATATATTAAAAATAAAATTAAATACACATATTTACCTGTGTATGTGTTTTAATTTATAAATTTACGTTGTGTGGTACAAATATATCCAAACAAATAAGAATTCCGTTTTTGAAAAAATTCGGGGCTGATGACAAAATTATGGTCAAAATTTGTTATAGGTTTTTTTGGCTGCAAGAAAGACAAAATAATTGCATATTTATATATTTTTATAATTATGTATATTTAAATAACTTACCTGTTTCAATAAACGTACAATAATTTATTTCGTTAGTTTTGCAAGGCAGCATGGCATTTTTCTCCCCGAAAAATGTTTTAATTATTCTGTCATCATTCATGTTTCCTGATAAACCGACGCTCGCGGACGGAGAAAATGTAATTTTGAAGCACACACTGTTTTTATTTGTATAATTGAAAATATCTGCATTATAATAGCAAACATATCAAATAATATAATATGTTTAGCTAGACCAGAGTACCTTTTTAGGTGTAAGCCACCATATAATATTATTATAGTGAATTTAAAAATGTTAAGGACAAAAAACAATTTTTTAAGTTATATTAAGAATATAATTAATTTATGATGGTAAACATATAATGCAAGTATAAACAAAAATGGTCGTAGTGACCATTCATTAATCATGTTTTTTCTCTGCGTGTAAAATTACTTCTCTACAAATAAAAGAAATTTTTTTGAGCTCGAGGTCTTTTTTTAAATTTTTATTTTATAATAATTTATTAAATTTTGCCGATATTTCGTTTTTCATTGAAAAATATCTTCTGGGCTATAATATTTAAAAAAAAGTTCACAATTAGACGAAGTTAACACAACATAATAATAGTTAAGTTTTTATTTCTGTTTAATAATTTTTTAAATATTATAGCCCAGAAGATGTTTTTCAATGAAAAACGAAATATCGGCAAAATTTAATAAATTATTATAAAATAAAAATAATTAAAAAAGACCTCGAGCTCAAAAAAATTTCTTTTATTTATATATTATAAAGGTCGAATAAAATACAATTAGTCAATTCACAAGGTATCCTAACATGTCATATTGTCAAAATGTCCTAATATTTCACAATGGTTTAAAAATATTGTTGTTGGTTTGTTAACAAAAAGTGTCTTAAATAAATAGAACGTTGCTTGCTGTGTTTATTGTGCTGTCGTAATTAATCAGAAAAGTCCAGCGCTGAGCGGCTGAGCCGTACAACAATATTTTTAAACCATTGTGAAATATTAGGACATTTTGACAATATGACATGTTAGGATACCTTGTGAATTGACTAAATATAAAATTTATTACTTCTCTACATAAATTTTCTATGAAAAATTTCTTTTCTAAAAAATGTTTTATATGAATTTTCTATAGAAAATTTTTCTTCTACATTAATTTAAGATGGAAATTTTATCTGTTACAAAAATTGTGAATCAACCCTTTTTCTTTTATAAAAATTTCAATTTATGTTTTACATAAATTTTCTTCAGGCTTTTTTATGCCCTCCACCAGCACTGACGAATAAGAATATACATAATAAGTTTGTTATTCCATGTGAAACTTTATTAGTATTCATCTAAGACCCCATAAAGTATATATATTCGTTGTCCTTAAGTAATTTTAAGTCGATTTAGCCATGTCCGTCTGTTGAAGACACGCTCACTTTCAAAAAACTCAAAAGAACAGAACAATGTTGGTGTCAAATTGCTTCTAGTTATCATAAGTTAATATAATTTTGGAAGAAAAACTAAGACAAATTGTTGTTCATTAAAATAAATAAGCCGACAAGTGTCTGATACTGTTAAATTCGATCATTTGGGGAAGTTAAAGGGTAAAACTTGTGTTTTTTAACTTTTTTGTCACCCCATTTATCTTGGAAACCTTGTGGCTTTTTTGATTTAGAAAGAATGTAACCATAATATGGTTCCCGGTGACAATAATACGGTTAAATTAACCATAAAATGTTTAAAAGTTTTCATTAAAATTTATTTTGTTGAAGTTTTTCTTGCGTGTATAATTCTTAAAATTAAGAAATTTCTTTTAACTCCTCTTAGTTTTTTCTCAAACTATTTGTTTACAAGAATCTTCACCCAAAACTACAACAACAAAGCCTTAAAGTGCTTACATTTGTTACCGAAATACACATAAATCCAGCAGCAACATTACAACAACAAAAAATAACAAATTGTACCGTAAAGTAAATTTGGCGGCGTGCGAAACATTTATCCAGTGCCATTTGCGGAAGCTTTAATGCCACCAACACGGCAAGAGTTTTTTAAACAAAAAGGAAAAAAGAAAACAACACAGGTTTCAGTTGTTGCAGCCCAAGCCCCAGTTAAAGTGAGCAAGTATCATTAAACATTTGTTTTCGAAATTTTTGTTTCTTTTAACTTCTTTTTTTTTTAAGTTTTGTTGGCTTGATTATTTGTTAAAGCTTTTAAAAAGTTATGTTGCTTTTTGGTGCTACAACAAACTGCTGTTGCCATTTGCTGTTAAACTCATCTGCTTTGATGCTAAATGAAGTTTAATGTGAATTAACAACAATTGTCTGGATGCTGTAACATCCACAGACATGATTGTTGTGCTGTTGTTGTCTGGAAGCTGTTTAAAAGCATATTTCGTAGGTTCTTTTTTGTGGGGCTTTTAACAATTCAAGACAGACTGCTTGTTAGTAGGGTGGTGGTAATGGTGGTGGCGTATCTGTGTGGCAGTAACTCGTTGCATTTGGATAAAGTTACTACATTTTATTAAGGTTGATTTAAAATGATGGCTGTGTTGAATGATTTTTAATGGCAAACATTTGTAACATGTTAAAGGGGTTTTTGCTTTAAATAGAAATGAAATGATATTTAATTTGAAAATATTAGACACTCAAATATTTTATTTTCTATGATTTTTTTTTTTTAAAGGTCGTTTGTACTAATGCGTTGGTAGTACGAACTAATAAGAGGCAATTTTGAATTATAATTAGGAAGATCGAACGGTTATTATTCGACCGGTTTTAACCGGTTATTTTTGCTTTGCCCAAGTCGGTTATTTTAAAATGCCCATTTTTCGAATATCGAATAATGCGGTTATTTTGGTATAATAACCGGTTATTTCAATAATGTGTAATTAATATACATTTTCCATACTCTGGTTATGGATGTACCCGTAATTTAAATATTTTTTAATTGAATATTGGTCAAACTTAAACTTTTAATGAAGAATGTCAAAACAAAATGTAACAAAGGTCAAAAAAATATTATGAACACTGTAAATACAAACCTCTTATAAAAGCGTGTGTTCTTGTAAAAAAAAACCAATAACTATCCAAAATACTACAAAAACATGTGCAGTTAAAAAGTAAGAATTTGTGCGAGAGTATTATATTTTTATATAGAGGTTATCTCTAGGGATTTTTCGAACGCTATTTAAAAGACAAAGTTAGGTGCTTGAAGTGCCCTAAAATGATAAGTTACAAAGGTTCTGCCATGTCACGACTTATTAATCACCTTTAATAAGTCTACATGCTTGACATTAATGTGTTCTACTTAAAACTTAACTCCGTTCAAATTAGTTCTAAAGAGACGACAAAGAATACTTTACTAAAATACGCTGCCAAAAATGAATCATTAATGAAATATTAGCCAATAGCCGGGAACGAAATGCACTTTAAGGCACTAAGAACTTAAGTTGTTCTAGCATCTCTTCATGCTGAAAACTACAACATTCCGGCGGAATCAACGATATATGAAAAATTTCTACCAGTTTTATTTATTAAAACACTAAGAACTAAAAAACAAAATTGAAGAAATCAAACAATGTCATGGAAGGTCTTAAATTGTAGTCGACGAATTGACAAATATTTCACACAAAAAGAATTTTCATTTTACTATTCGTTTTTATAATTCTGAAACAAAATAATTTGAAATAGATAACCCTGGCTAAGAGGTTTTGTTTGCAACTTTTCAAAAATATGGTTGATTTATATAGATAACTTAACCACCAACAAATTAAAACTCATTCAAAATAAATTTGGGAGAATATTTCAAATAATAACTTTATGAAATTCCTATAATTTATTTGCTTTTCTAAAACGTTTGTCTAGATCAAATATCATTCAACAGTTTCTAAGTTACATTAAACAAATATCTTCTTACAAATAAAGTTTAGTAAATCAATAAAAATTTGTTGAAAATGAAGCTAAAGTTTGATCAATTTACTGGTCCCACTTTTCTTGGATTTTATCGTCAAATATTTGTTGGGTCTGATCTAAGTCCTATCAATGTATTTTGTTGGTTCCTTACCTTTGCAAATTGTTTTGTTTTTATTCAAATTAATGTTTTATTACAAAAACTTATTTGATTTTTTTGTTTTTATGTATTCGAATTAAAACCGGTTAACCGGTTATTTAAAAAATGCTTAACCGAAAACCGGAGTTTTTAAAATAGCAACTATTCGTAATATTCGAAAACCGGTTATTGAAAAAAGTCGAATAATCGATCTACCTAATTATAAATAGAGATGATTTCTAGTTCGATGTAAAACGTAGAAAAATTCAAATAAAAAATAAACTTTTTGTATTGTGTATTTAAGAGAAATTTGTAACAAAACATTTAATTATTACAAACTTCACTACAAAGAATTTTTATTCGCCATAAATTCTTTACAGAAGTTTAACGTAAAACATTTTTTTCTAAATATCTAAGATAAAGGAGAAATTCTCGATGATAAATTTTATAATCAGATATATATAAAATATTCCAGCATAAGAGAATTTTTACAAGAAATTTTAGTGTATGTATATATAGTCTGAAAAATATAAATAAATAAATATTTTGTTATCTACATATCTATCTGTATATATAAAATTGTAACGTTACTGACTCACTCACTCACTATTTCATCATCGCACAGCCTAAACGCCTGAAGGTATAAACTTGAAATTTGGACCAGGGCTTTGTCTCTCCCCAAATCGATCCACTAAGACGGGATTTTGGAAATTCGAATGTTTAGGGGGTAAAAAGGGTAAAAACGGGCAAATTCGGTAACCTTATATCTCTTAAACTAAAAGCGATACAAAAAAATTTAATACTTATCGTTGTTCTCTAGAAAAATAAGCGGACAGGTGTCTGGTACTTTTTGGATATTCAGCCCTTTAACGGAGTAAAACGATAAAACCTGTATTTTGGTACTTTTTTGTCACCCCATCTATCTTTTAAACCCATAAACATAGAAATAAGGGTTATATCACATTTGAAACTTATCTAAAAAATCCAGATACGAATTTGGTGTTTTTTCGAAATTGGGACATTTAAGGGGTAAAAACCGTAACTATTTCTGGTACTTTTTTGCAAAACATTTTTTTTTTATATATTGACAAATACGTATTAAATTATGGGCTCCCACTACAATATTGAAATTTTTTATGCTGCAATGGAGAGAAAAAAGTACCAAAAAGAGGAAAAAGGGAGTAAACGGGTAAAACCTGTATTTTGGTACTTTTTTGTCACCCCATCTATCTTTTAAACCCATAAACATAGAAATAAGGGTTATATCACATTTGAAACTTATCTAAAAAATCCAGATACGAATTTGGTACTTTTTCGAAATTCGGACATTTAAGGGGTAAAACCCGTAACTATTTTTGTTACTTTTTTGCAAAACATTTTTTTTATTCAAAAATTTAGTACTTATTGTTGTTCAATAAAAAAAATAAGTCTGGTACTTTTTTGAAATTCGACCCTTTTGGGGAGTAATCGGGTAAAACCTGTATTTTAAAACTTTTTTGCTATATCATCTATCTTTTAAACCAATAAACATTAAAATAAAAAATATATAACATTCATAACTTATCTAAAAAATAAAAATACAAATATGATGCGTTTCGAAAGTTTAAGGGGTGTAATCGTACCTAATTCTGTTATTATTTTTTTTTTTTTTTTCAAAACATTTCTCTTCATCTACCTATATAATATAAAAATGTAATGACTGATTCATCATCGCACGTCCTAAACGCCTTAAGCTAAAATATTGAAATTTGACTGGGCCTCTCGCTAAATCGATTCCCTAGGATGAGAGTTTTGAAAATGTTTATGGTTTGAGGTTAAAAAAGCTAAAAACGGGTAAATTCCCTAACCTCATGTTCATCAAAAAAATAAGCGGATATGTGTCTGGTACTTTTTTGAAATTCGACCCTTTTGGGAAGTAAACGGGTAAAACCTGTATTTTAGAACTTTTTTGCCACGCAATCTATCTATTAAACCAATAAACATTGAAATAAAAAAATATCACAGACGTAAGGTATCTAAAAAATACAAATAAAAATTTGGTACATTTTCGAAATTCGTACGTTTAAGAGGTGAAAATCGTACCTATTACAAAGTAGCGGGTTAAAACCTAGAAACATAAACTTTGGCGTAAAAATATGTCCACAAAAGAAAAGGAGATGCTAACGAAGTAGCGGGTTAAATGCTAGTATAAATATAAAATACTAACTAAAATAAGGGGGAGATCAAGCTTCTAAAGATAATTATAATATTACTAGCTGAATCGGCAAAAGTTATGAGATAAATATAATACTACAATACAAAAAGTCACATTATAATATAATGATAATAGAAAAAATTTAAATATTAATAAAGTTTCTTTCTATAAAAGAGAGAGCTACATAAAAGTATAAGAATAAAATATATTTTCTATACAAATTTTAAATTTATATTAGGGAAGTAACGAAATAAAATAAACAAAACTCAAGTAGAGTAATTTCTTTACTATACAAAATTACAGTGTAAGAGATTATTCATATTTAAAATTAATTTTAATAAGATTTAAAAAAGCAACGAAATGAACTTGAATTCACGGTAAATTTTTTTTAAACCAAAAAAAAAAACAGTGTAAAAAATTATTAATATTCAAAATTAATATTAACAAGATTTTTGTTTAAAAAACAAATTATTCACAACGGAGATAATTTCGCAACTCCGTTTGAAGTAGACAAGTAGTAAAAAATAGTTTCTTAGATGTGACTTAAGTATTTCTACGCCATGGTCTAACATTTTGAGTATAATAATTAATAGCGCCAGTAAAACTGATCTGCGTCTCAAGAAAAGTAAAAAGATCTAAGGTATATCTAGACTTCTTATTTCGATAAACCAAAGCGTCAGGACAGACGATCATTCTTTTAAGATTTTCACAAACGCTCTAAAGGTCAGTTCTTTTCAGAACTTTTTCTAGGTATAGGGGTGACCTTGTCTTCAACACTTTCGGAATATAGAGTCATGTTGAGTAGCTCAATAAGACGTTTTTTCGATCTATTGTCTTTGAAAATTTCTAGCTTTGTATCGAAGGTAGAGAATTGTTGATAAACAATAGATTTCATTATTCTCTAAACACTCAAGTCTTTCATTCAGAGCTAATGCTAAATAAGTCAATAATTTTTCAGACTCTGTTGGTATTTTCGGTAATATTAAATAAATAATTTCATTTAATACAGCAACAAAATGCCTCGGTCGACAACCACAACACAAATGATTGATTTTGACGGATAATATTAAATAGTGGGGCACAAATTTGTATGAAATATATTACGTTATCTCTTGCTTGCTGAAAACTATAGCGTGATCCATTTCGAGGTTCCCTAATTTTTTAAAGAAAAAAAAAAACACAGAAAATTAAAATTTAATGGGGAATGTTTATTATCATTTGAACGAACATTCATTGGCATTTATTTTTTGAAGATTATGTCTATCAAATGTTGGCCGTTGCTACGTCGCAGATGACCCATCCGTTGAGTCCAATTTTCGATGACTCGTTCGAGCATTTCGACTGGTGACTGGCGAATGACACGCGTGATGTTTTCCTCCAAGGTCTGAATCTAAGCGGGTATGTCCGCATAAACTTTAGACTTGACATATTCCCACAGGAAAAAGTCTAACGGTGTGGTATCACACGATCTTGGTGGAAAATCGATCGGCGCAAAACGTGAAATTATGTGCTCTCCGAAGAGTTCTCTCAATAATTCGTCGCTTGGGAAGGTCGAGCGGCCTCAGTTGTTGCACAAGCTGTATTTTGTACGTTTCAATTTAAGATCTTGACGTAAAATGCGCCAAGTCGTTCCATACGTCAGTCCGAGTTGCTGCGAACGGCCCCTATATTTTCTTCACAGCGTGCTGGACGTGGTCTATTCGGTCGAATATTATCCAATAATGAATGCTGGGTCTCAAAATGGGTGATGGTGTTGCGAATAGTACGCTCAGTAGGCCGACTATATTGCCCATAACTTGAGCGAAGTGCACGAAACACATTCCTCACAGAACGTGAATTTTCGTAATAAAGTTGAACGATTTGTAAACGTTGTTCAGGCGTAAGTTTTTCCATTATGAAATGCCAAACAATACTAAACAAAAATAACATCACAGCATGACAGACTCTTACGTCAAAAAAAGGCTATTGAAAAAAGTATCTCTACTTAAATCACCCCATATAAGTGGGGCGAAAATCAGCTGTTTGTCATTGAAAAATCAAGCAAGCGATACCGATCGACATCATAGGCCAGTAGTGCGATTCACTAACTTTTAACGATCCGACAATCGTAATTTTTGTCGACATATATGTATATTCGCTTGCAGTAACGATTGTGTGATTCTGTAATTTATTTTAACATCTCTTTAACATCTCTGTCTGCAAAATGTTAAACGAAAAGCACAAAAGAGAAGAAAGAAAAAACAAATGATATTGTGCTTAATTTACTCTTTTTATATTTTATTTTGTGAATTTTACATTTAGAATTTTGAATATTATATTTCAATATATTTTAATAAGCTTTAGGTCACTCTTTTATAAAAAACAATTTAAATATTATTTATTTTCGATATTTCGATTTCCGTTGGTAATCTTCTTTAGGAAATTTTAAAAAACTTTTAAAAACGGAAATCGAAATATCGAAAAATAAATAATATTTAAATTGTTTTTTATAAAAGAGTGACCTAAAGCTTATTAAAATATATTGAAATATAATATTTAATTGAAAAAAGGTCGAAATAATAGGAATATAATTATTTAGAATTTTGTTTTTGTTCATACATATAATAAAACTTTTTGAATTTTGGTAATAGGTAGTAGTTATTTCACACGTTACCTGGTCAGTAGTTGTCATTACAATTGCCCTTATTCTGAAGCCCTCAATAAGTACTTACTTGCAATGACCTCAGTAACTACTTTTTACTTCTATTATTTCAGTACTGAATATTTGCTTATTAATAATCAGCTAAATAGCTACTTATTAGTTGTGTAGCTTTCAGTACTGAATGTTTACTTAACGAGCTTAACAACTACTTATTAGGTATATAAACAGTTTTAAGATGTATTCTATACACATTCTTCTTTTTGTTTATACTTTCTTTTTACTAACTTACAAAAAAAAAACAGTTAGTTTTGGGCTTCTATTAAGTATATTGTAAGTACTTACAATTAACTTACTGGTAGTTAAATAATAACTAGATATGTTTTGGCGACAAGTAAGTGTATTGTAAGTACTGAATTCTGTGGACAACTCGAACAAAAATAAGTAGTAATCCAGCCGAAAAATAGGTAGTGTTTATATGTCTCCAACATTACTTGCTAACTTACCAGGTAAGTAAAGCTGTTGCTGGGAAGAAACAGCTGACTTTAGTCGACAGCGAATATCGTTAAAAATTTTACTGAATAGCAGATTCGTTAAATTTTCGTTATATTTATTTTAACGAAACGATTATCGTAAAAAAAATTAGTGAATCTCACTACAGGCTTTAACAGATACTTTCTGTAGAAAGTTTTAGTAAAAAAAAAATATTTAATAGAAAATTTTAGTTATGTAAAAGTTAACAATAAATTTATTATAAAAAGAATTTTAAAGAAAATTTTTTATATGAGAATTTTTTTTAAAAAAGTTCCTTTAAGAGAAACTTTAATAAAAAGTTTCTTTTTAAAAAAATTTCCTTTAAAAAATATGTTCGCATAAATGATTTATTATTCAATATTTTTCTAAGAATAAAATGTCTCATATGAAATTTTTGTAAGAAAGTATGTTATTTTTGTTTTCATTCATAATTTAAGTGTAAGAAAAATTTAATCTTAACTAAATTCCAATGAAACGAAATTTTTTGAAGACAACTTAAGTGTTAGAGATTATTTTTTCCACTTATGTTGCATATGTTTTTTTCTAAAGTAAAATTCGTGAGTATAACAAAATGATTCAAATAAATTTAATTTTAATAAATAAACACAGACATCAACCACAACTCAAACTAAAGCTTTCATTAAAGCTTTAACATTAACTTTTAAACAAGCCAGTGCTGCCACTAGTAAACCAAAAATTACATAGATTTTGGTTGAAATGGCATAATAAATAGATATTAAAATGAGAAGTCGCAACTATTGGACGGATGCAAAAAGTTCTTCCATCACATAAAAAAAAAGAAAAACTCATCCGATACGGATGTCGCTAAGTTAATGATCTTTGAATAAGTATCTCTTTGGGCCGTTTTCAAAACTTTCCTTTAGCTCAAGGTAGGATTTTATCGGCCTTATAAAAAGTGTTCCATTATTACAACTTTACTATAACCTTAAGGGCCATTATTACAACTTACAAATAGTTATTTTTAGGATGCTATCTGACAGATAAATAGTTTTTGGTTATTACAAGTTAACATTAACCTAAAAAGTGACTGATAAGCTAACATCAGGTTTGTCCTCGTGGTAACTTTACAAGTGAACTTTAAGAACTTGAAGATGCCATATTTTCTGCTGAAGATATGGTAACTTCAATGACAGTTTTATGTCATATAAAAGTATTCGTAGTCGTTGCCAATACGTATTTTAAACAACCAAAAGTAGTCGGTATATACTGCAATGTTGCCACAGTATATAAATTACATTTTTTATTTTATCGGACAGTTGTAATAATGGAAAAAACTTATTGCTCACTTTATCGTTCAAGATAGCTATTGTTCACGTTAACTATCAGCAACTTTATCATTAGGTTGTAATAATGGCCCTAAGTGAACGATAAGTAAGGGACGCACACTGGTTAATACCAAAACTATTTTTTTTTTCAAGTTCACCGATTTTGAATTTTTTTTATTCATTTGAAAGTAAATAGTAGTGAACCTCGGGGGCCAACAAATGTTAAATCCATTCAACTATTTTATTGAGAACAGGGTGGTCCCAAATGGGCTTTCTCAGTATTTGGTTATAGTTTTGAATTTCTAAGTCAATTTTTTAAGTTTAAATGGTCATAACTTTTTTGTTTTTCAAGATTTTTTGACAGAATAAGTTTTTTGTATTAGTTTATCTTATCAGCTATACATGGTTTAAAGCATTAAAATCTGCAGCCTGTAGAGTGTATTTAATTTTTTTTTTTTAGAGAATTGTAGATAAAAACTAGATTTCATTATTCTCTAAGCTCTCAAATCTGTCAGTCAGAGCAAATGCTACGTAAATCGTCAATTTTTGGGGCTCTAAATTATTCTGCATCTCAATTTATCCATTTATCGTATTTTTTAATAATGTTCGAAGACTGTTAACTAGCGAAGTAGCGTCACAAAATGTAGCAGTAACATTGCTTATGGATTTTGTGGTCTCTTCGAAGTAACCCAAAAGTAGTAGCGAAGTGATTTTTATTTTCACAAAAATCATTAAAAATTGGCAGAAAATTCTACTGCAGGTAGGGATGCAAACTGTACATCGATGTTTAGAAAACATCGATCTATTGGTCATAAGCACCGATGTTTACATCGATGTTTTGATGGACAATACATCGGCGATACATCGCCGTCAAAACTAAAAAACATCGACATCGTATATTTAATATTTTCATTTATTTAAATTTTTTTAATAATATTTTTATCATTTTAAATATTTATTTTTCCAATTAAACCCTTCATTTAAAAATATGAAAAAAGTGTATTTCAAATTATAGCCGTACACTTAGAGAAAAAACATGTTAAAATATGGTCACGTTCAACAAAACTATTTTTAAATAAAATTGTAAACATATTATAATTTATTTAATCCGTGAGCTGGACCATTTTTAAAAAAGGTCTTTTTTCAGTTTTTCGAATTTTTTGTACTGTGCTCCAAGACGGGTTTCATACAAATTTTACGTATGTGGAAGTAAAGTTCTGCTTTTCAAATTGAATCTGTTTTAAAATAATGTTAATTTATGTTTTTTTTTGTATTTATTCACATAAACCGCGAAAATAGCGATATATTTTATGTTTTTTTCATATAAAGGCAATATGGGTATAACATTTTTTCATATTTCAATTTATCAAAATGTGAAAAATACAATAAAAAAATATAAAATTAATAAAAAAATACGTAGAATTAATATGAAAATCCGAAACGAAAACATGTATTTAGTTAAATATCTCAATAAGTAGTTCGCAAGTGGTAAAGTTTTATATACCATTGGATGCTGCTTCAAAAACCCTTTTCGATGATAACAAATTTTATTTATGTCGTATTGGAGCAAAGTACAAAAAAATTCGAAAAACGGAAAAAAGACCTTTTTTAAAAATGGTCCAGCTCACGGATGGTCAACGCAAGAACCAAAATATTTTGGGAATCATTATAAAACATATCAACCTTTATTTTCAGAAGGGTAACTAAAACACTTTTTTCGGCTCCATACAACTTGAGTCGGTCTAACGTACATATGTATGTACATACCTGCATAATATGATTTGCTTAACTACATATACATATGTGGTTCCCATATTGTAAACTAAAGAAATGTTAAAACAATTTTGGAGACTGTGTAATAGGTTACTTAAAAGGTTACTTAACTGACTTCTTTGTTGGGTACATATTAAATCTTTCAATAATAATAAGAAAAAAAATTAAAACATCGATGTATCGTTGTTTTTTAACATCGATACTTATAGTGGAAACATCGATGTTTTTAAATATCGATGTTTATCGGAACGATGTTGCATCCCTAACTGCAGGTCCAAACCAAGCGTTCGATGCGTTTACGAATCAGTCCAAAAAGTCGTAGTGTAAATTTGTATTGAGAAGTTGCACAACAAACGTCTAAAATGCATATACGTATCGAAGGTATGAAGTACTTTAGCGGGCGTCTCGAAAAAATGTCAAAAAAGAAACATACTCCTAAAACTCGAGGTGTGGACCGACCCACAGTGGGATTTTTTGTGCAATAAGTCATTTTTTCGACACATAAAATTTAAAAATGTAATGATGCAGTTTTGTAGAAAATTGATTCAGTATGAAGAATCCATAAACAGTATTCCAAAAAAACGTTTATTTGTCTTTGAAATAATGAAGTAAAGTCACATGTAAATTTTGGTCCAAAATATTGATAACTGTTTACGCACTTCTAAAGTGTTTGTACGTAAGATAATTTTATTGCTCTGATTTAAATAGTGATTTTCTTCAAATATAGCCTTTTCTGCGTATTTAAAAAAAAAATTATAAAATTCGCTCATATGTTTTAAAAGATATGATAGAATAAAATTTGTTCTATAATGTGCCGTGATTACAAACTTCCTTGGAAAAAAAAGGTAGCTCGGTCGTGCTCGGTGCTCTCGCTATAATAAAATGAAAGGTAAGACTCCATACTATCATTTAAAAAAAAAAAAAATTTAAATAATTAATAATCTTTTATAAAATCATAAAATTGGTTTCCGATTTTATTAAATTTTTAATTTTAAAAAATTACAAAAATATATTGCATAATTTTAGGCACGTGCGTTATAATGACATTAAGTTACAACAATAACTTATTTAGAATAGATTAAAAACAAAACCATATGATTTAACAACAATAAAAATAAAACAATTTGTGAAAATATCGAAGTGGAAAAGATATTATTAAAATGAGTTTATTTTCTGTGTTATATAGTGAACTGAGTTACGAACTCATTAATTGCAATGCAAGTTTGGAATTAATAACCGATTTCATTACATCAAAAAATGCAATGCTTCAGGATGAAAAAATCGGTATAGTGAAAAGAGCAATTCAAAAGAGGTTTCTTGGTCATTTCAAAAAACGGTGGCAAGAATCGTATAAACTAAAATCCCATTTTTTTAAAAAAAATGAAGATTGGTTAAAAAGTACGTTTAAAGAGTTATACAAATTTATATGTGTAAATGATTTTTCCTATTGTGTTTTTAGATGTATTTGAAGTATCACTTAATAGCGAGCCTAGTTGTTCAACTAAACTAGGAAGGCCAGCAAAAGATTTCGAAGATTGTCAAGTTCGCACAAAGAGGTTCAAGGCAGCTGAATTAGCTTCAAAATATTCACAAGAACATTTGAATATGGCAAGTAAAGTGATGGGTGGAAATATACCAACTCGGTATGTCCTAGCAATGATGATGGATGCAGAGCTTACAAAGAGTCAGTATGAAGCCATCAAAAGTTTTCTCAAAAATGAAGGATACGATATTTTGCCACCATATGCAAACGTAAGAGAAGAAAAAAGGCATTGCTATCCAGATGAAATTGAAATATCTGAAAAAGCTGCGTCTGTTTCCTTGCAAAGTTTAATGGATCATACGTTAAGCCGATTATTTCAAACTTTTCCGGATGAAGAATTAAATGGTATGACGGATAAATTAGAGTTTACATGTAAGTGGGGTTGCGATGGTTCCTCTGGACATGTTGAGTATAATCAGAGTTTAGCAGCTGATGTAAGCGATAAAACTTTGTTACTGGCATGTATGGTTCCGTTAAGTCTACAGACAATTTCTCAAGACGAATGTTGGCGAAATAAAAGTCCGTCATCAAAAAGATTCTGCCGTCCTATCTCCTTTGAATTTATCAAAGAAACAAAAGAAAAAGTGCTAAGCCTTGTTGAAAAAATTAATTTAGAAATTGCTGCTTTGAAAAATACCGAAGTTGTAGTATGCGGAAAGCAATTTTCGATCAAGCATAATTTCGTGTTTACAATGTTAGATGGCAAGACAGCTCAAACTGTTACAGGTACATCTTCAGCAGCTGTTTGTTACATTTGCAAAGCAAAACCAACTGAAATGAATAATCTTAAATTAGTTTCAAGCAAAGCTATTGATAGTGAAGCAATCAAAATGGGCGTTTCCTCCTTACATGCTCGCATAAAATTTATGGAGTGCATACTTCATATCGCCTACAACAAACCATTTGAAAAATGGTCCGCGCTCAAGGACGAACAGAAAAGTCTTAAACTGGAAAACAAACTTCGAATTCAGAAGGCCTTAAAGGAACAGATGGGTATACGAGTGGATGCAGTTCAACAAGGAACTGGGTCTACTAACGATGGAAATACGTCCAGGCGTTTCTTTTCTAACCCCGCACTTGTTGCCGATGTGACTGGTGTAGAGCAGCAACTAATTGATCGATTTCGCATTATACTACAAATAATAACTTGTGGCAAAAAAGTTAATTTCTTGAAGTTCAAGAATTTTGCTCAAGATACAGCAAAACTTTTTGTTGAAAAATATAGTTGGTATTATATGCCAGTAACAGTACACAAAATACACGGAAAGGATATCATGGATGCGGCAATACTTCCTATTGGCATGCTTCCTGAAGAAGCCGAAGAAGCCAGAAATAAAGATTATAGAAATTATAGATTAAGGTTCTCCAGAAAATGTGATAGAGTTGCAACAAATACAGATGTTTTTCATCGACTTCTAGTATCGTCAGATCCTTTTATAAGTAGCATTAGATGTCAACCCCGTAAACAGGTTATGGAACTTGATGATATAGTTACAGAAATGATAGATGATGAATAAAAGTCTATATTTAAATGCATGTATTGAAATTTATTTATAAAATAATTAGTTTTGGTAATGAAACAAAAAGTTGTGGGAAAAAATATAATATGGATTATATGGGCGGTGGGTAGTGGGCGTGGCCAATTTTGATGAAACTTTATTTTTTTCTTAATTAAGCTAACCAAAGGCTCTGTGCCAAATTTCAACATTCTACGAGCACTCCTTATATTTTATGCCAAACATTGTATGAACAAATCCCTCTGTGCGACCTCCAGCTTAAGAACTAAAAGAAACAATTTTTTATTTGGTTTGATTTTTTGCGAAAAATAATCATAGAAAATAAAATTGTTTGTTCAAAAATAAACTATAAAAAAGTATCGGTGTATCGATAGTAAAATAACGTGAAGTATCGCCGATATATCGGTATCCGTATTCGTTACTTCCCTAATAGATAAGTGATATAACTAATATTGAACTTCTTTAAAAGATTTTCTGTAAACAGTTTTTCTTAAAAAAAAAATTACGACATTAATTTGATATCAGGTGTAAAGTTATTTAAATCGGGTATTATGCTTCATCTGAAGTGTAATTTAGAATTTTGCTGGTGGTTACACTGTCAAACAAACGCTGAATAGGTTCTTTATTTAAGAGTGTCGCACAGAAGCTTTTTCTCTTTCCTCAACACATAAATATAAGAGTTTTTATGCTTTCGTTGTTATTAAGTGCTGGTATTTTCTTATTACTTTAAAACATATAACTCTTAAGAGATAAAAAAAACTTGAAATTTTTTTTTTTTTTTTTTGCAAAGCAAAATAATAAAAAGCTTTATTTCTTGCAAGACAACCCACAAATGTGGATGTCTTAGAAAAAGGTGGCAGGATTATGCGATGTGTGCATTAAAGATGAACACTGGTTGATACACTTTATACAAAAGTAATACAAACAAAGACGAGCAATATAAGGACCCCCTAAAACACATACCAGTACACATTCGTCCTTCTCAGTTCTTAAAGAGCATATAAACGTATACAAACGCACGTACGCACACAAAACACAGGTCAGGGAATTTTATTATAACCTTTTGCGGGTTTTATGTTGCGTGTTAAAATTAAACAACTACACCAACAAAATACTGTAATAAAAGAGCTTGAGTAAGTAAGAACTAGCAGAAACAGCAACAATGAAAAGGTAGATAATATAAACTAAAACTTGCTACAATTTCAAGTACCTAAACCTAAACACCTTTCAACCGAAAGCTGAAGCAGAGATGAAAAGGACAAGGGACAAAAAGCATGAAATGTGAAAAAGGCCACATTAGATTTTATTTCGAATGCTGTTGATATTACTGGGTTGTTACAAAGATGACAAAGTACAGGGGTGAACACAAGTTTGAATCTGTATCAAATTTCGGTATCGAAGTCATTGTCTTTTGAAGTGTATTTATTTTGTTGGTCTTGTTTGTGCCTTTGTTCTTTTATTTTTTTGTTTGTGGCAAATTCATGACAATTTGGTTTTGTGGCATTGATGGAAATGAGGCAGTTTGGAAAATTACTCGAGAATAATAAAATCAAGATGTTTTAGTAAATTTTTTTTAGTTATTGTGGGTTAAGGTTACCAGTTCAGTAAAAATAACAATAACAAATTATTAAGAACTATGATTATTTTTGAAATTAGGTTTAAACAAAGATTCTTAGAAGTCTGGGTTAATATTTTTTCTAATGTGTGTGTGTGTGTGTGTGTGGTTGTGTAAAAGGAATTCAAATTATTTAAGGTTTCCGGATGCTGATTCATGTTCTGATCTAAAGGCGTGAAAACGCAGGACAAAAGGAATATTTATAAATTAGATTTAATAAATTATTTTTACAAATCTAAAATTGCAAAACATTATTTGTCTGTCTTTTTGATTTTAGCATAAAACTGAAACATATGGAATAAGACTAACTCAAATAAAAAATGTCAAGTTCATATTGTGAATCTTTGTTCAAACAAAAAAAAAAACAATAAAAAAAAAGAAAAAAGAAAACCAACAGCTACAAGTATTTTTTTATTTAAACAACAAGTTGAGTTGGTAGAAAAGTTAAGAAAAGTGTAGTAAAAAAGTTAAACACTGAATTTGCTTAAAAAGTTGCTAAAGTTCTTACAAAACAATTGCAGAACAAGTACAAAAATCTTGAGGAGAATAAAAAAAAATATGAAGAATTTGAAAAAGTTCTTTAATAAAACAGTTAAAAGAATAATAAACAAGACAAAGAACAGAAAAGTAAGTGGAAAGAAAACAAATACAAATAAAACAACGAGAACATGTTAACAAAATTACAAAAACCTGCTGAGATACTTCTAAAAAATGCTATTATTAAATTTAAATTTAATCTAGTGCTATTAAAAAATTGATTTTAACTACAAGTTTCTAAAGAAGATTTGTAAAGAACAGATATTTTCAATAGAAAATTCATGCAGAACAAATTTTTTCAATAGAAAATTCATGTAGAAGAGATATTTTCTATAGAAAATTTAAGTATAAGATGAAATTTTCATTAAAAATGTGTATATAAAAGACATTTCCTATTAAAATTATAAATATAATAGAAGTTTTCTGTGGAAAATAAATGAAGAAGTAAAATTTTCAATAGAAAATTTATAAAGACGAGACATTTTTATGAAGAGGAAAAACTGTCTATAGCAATAGAAAATTTTATACAAAATTTATTATATAATTTAAGTCCAAAAGAAAAAAAAAATAAAAATTGTAACTGCATAATTAATTAAAAAAAATTGTAGAAACAAGCTAAAAATTGTAAAAAGTACTAAAGCCACTAACGTAAAATTAAATAAGCACCAAGTTAGTGCTTTTTCTTAGTTTGGCACTAGAGGTACAATTTTGGCGTTTTGAGACATCAAAAAGCACCATAAATAGTGTAAAAAGCCCTAAGTTGTCATCACTGTTTGCAACGATATCAAAGCTTAAACAAAATACCATGACTTTATCTTTTCTTACATTCCCCACTTGTTTGCCGCAAGAGCCAAAATGAAGCAAGAAAATGCTTAGAGATATCTAAAAATGTGGATATGGGGCAACCTTAGGGCTCGATATCTCTTAATAAAAGATTTAAAAAGTGTGCTCATTTATTATATAGAATTTGTTTATAACTATTTTTTCCGCAAAAATGTCCAATGCGGCATGCCAGTAAGCACCTGACGATATGAACCATACATATCGTCACCTAAAATGCAAAAGGGCGTAACAACACTTTATTTTTTCTACAGGAAAAGCAAAAACTTTAAAAAGTCAATAACAACATCGAGTACTTGGCGTTTGAATTTCTTTAAAAAAGTCACCATTTTTGATCGCAGGGTTCTAATATTTTTTGGTAGTTTAATAAAACGAACAAGAATCAGTCAAAAACTCTATTAGGAATTTTTTTTTTGTTTTTGTATACTAAATATCAAAAGTTTTTGAAAAAGCGGAGTAAATTTTGTTAAACTGGGCCTTGATTTTCATGTATGAAAATAAAAGTACGAAAAATGTTGCGTATCTAAAAAAGGCATTTTAAAAAAGGCGCTAAAAGGCGACTTTTCGACTGTTAACAAGCCAAAGGCGCTAAATCGGCAAATCTGTATGGAGAAGCGATATTTTATAGAGGATACGTAAAAGAGAAATCTATCTATATATATAAAAGAGTTGCGTGAGTGACTGACTGACTGACTCATTCATCATCACCCAGCCCAAGCCGCTGACCCTAGAAACTTGAAATTTGGACTAGCGATTGGTCACTCTCCAAATCGATCCACTACGACGGGATTTTTCGAAATTCGAGTGTTTAGGGGGTAAAAAAAAGGTAAAAACTAATAGAGATGCAAAATTAATGTAATACTAATCGTTGTTCTTTAGAAAAATAAGCGGACAGGTGTCTGGTACTTTTTGGAAATTCAGACCTTTAACGGAGTAAACGGGTAAAACCTTCATTTTGGTACTTTTATTGTCACCCCATCTATCTTTTAAACCCATAAACATAGAAATAAGGGTTATATCACATTTGAAACTAATGTAAAAAATCCAAATACGAATTTGGTACTTTTTGAAATTCGGACGATTAAGGGGTAAAAACCGTAACTATTTTTGGTACTTTTTTACAAAACATTTTTTTTTTTTTTTTTTTTATTCAAAAATTTAGTTTTTATTGTTGTTCAATAAAAAAAATAAGCGGACAGGTGCCTGGTACTTTTTTGAAATTCGGCCTTTTTGGGGAGTAAACGGGTAAAACCTGTATTTTAAAACTTTTTTGCTATGCCATCTATACCTAATTCTGTTATTTTTGTTTTTAAAACATTTTTCTTCATCTACCTATCTATATATATAAAATTGTAACGTTACGCACGTCCTAAACGCCTGAAGCTAAAATGTTGAAATTTGACCGGGAGGTTTGGCTCTCGCTAAATCGATTCCCTAGGATGGGAGTTTTGAAAATGTTTATGGTTAGAGGTTAAAAAAGCTAAAAACGGGTAAATTCCCTAATCTCATGTTCATCAGAAAAATAATCGGATAGGTGTCTGGTACTTTTTTGAAATTCGACCCTTTTGGGGAGTAAACGGGTAAAACCTGTATTTTAGAACTTTTATGCCACGCAATCTATCTATTAAACCAATAAACATTGAAAAAAAAATATCACATTCGTAACGTATCTAAAAAATACAAATAAAAATTTGGTACATTTTCGAAATTCGTACGTTTAAGAGGTGAAAATCGTACATATTACAAAGTAGCGTGTTAAAACCTAGATACATAAACTTTGGCGTAAAAATATGTCCACAAAAGAAAAGGAGACGCTAACGAAGTAGCGGGTTAAATGCTAGTATATAGATATTAGGGTATTCATTCGGCTTACCGTTTATCGGTTAACCGATTAATTACTACCCGATTAACTCATCGGTTAATCTAAAATTGGCTATTTTCGATTGACGATTAAACCGGTTAATTTCAATCGATTAACCGATTAGCCGATATAACAAAATGTTTAATTTTTTGTAGTATTATAACATATTTTTGTGTTTGCTGTTCAGGTTTCCCAACAGACCAAAACAGAGCAAAATTTAAATGAGTTGTAGAATACGCTTAGCATAAGATATTTCCTACAACATGACACCAAATATAATTGCAAATGACTTATTCTTGCTGTGTTTTTGAGAACGATGTACCTTTATTTGACGCGTGCCTAAATTTTGTATTATTTTTAAAGTTTTCAGTCTTTGTGTTTTGTTCGAAGAGTGAAATGTTTTAAAGTGTTTTGCACAATTTAAAAAAGTAATTAAATATTATATAATTAAAACATTTTTTGTAAATATGCCATAATTTAAACAGAATGTTCGTAAACAATGTAATCTTATTATAGATTAGAAAAGTACTTTTCTGAAAGCTTATTCTATAATTAGACTTTTCTAAGATTATTCAAAACTAAAAAGGTCGAAGGAATAATATTTAATTTTTCTAAGATTATTTTATAAGATCTTAAACTATTGCAATAACTAATAAAATTGTCTTACATTTTATTGCATTTTTATTTATTGAAATTACTTAATTTATAAAATTTACCGATCAGTTACATAATTAACCGATTATTAATCGATTAAACCAAACCAATTACTCGAGCGGTTAACCGATTAAAGCAAAAGCCTAATTAAATGAATATCCTAATAGTTATAAAGTTTATGTAGAAGAGAAATTTTTAATAGAAAATAAATTTTTAAGACAAAATTAAAACGTACCTAAAATAAAAGTTTCTTGTAAAAAAAAAAATTATAAAAACAAAATAATAAAATAAGTGAAAGAAACTTTCTGTAAAAAAAATTTGTAATAAAATTTTTCATTAAATAATTTTGCTTTAACTAAATTTTCTATGAAATATAATTTTCTAAGAGTTATTTCAAAATAAATATTCTATTTTACAATGTCTTTTAAATGCTATTCAAAAAATTTAAATATTCTTTACGCTTGCAAAGATTTTTCCTGTCCATTATTTATTCCATTTACTATCTGTGCAAATGTAAAACAAACTCTACGCTGATCCCATTGCTGAAATTTTTTTTAATGAAAAAACTTTCAAGTGCAATTGAAACATTTTTCAATATCAAGCTAAAATAATCATTCAATTTATGGAAATGAGGTTCATTTTTTATTATAATTCTATGGCATTCTAAGAAAAAACCTCAACTTGTTTTCAAGTATTTAATATGTTATTTAAATATCGACTCATGATTTGAACAGCATTAGATTTCTGCTCATGATTTTTATTCTTGAAAGCAACGGCAGTACGAGAAACAAATCGCTCTCAGCTGTGAAAATCATAAATAAGAATTAAATGAAATGAAAATTCATAAAGTTAATCTGGGCAAAAAAGAAAAGAGACTATAAAGCAAACAAATGAAAAGGAAATAGAAAAGGAAATATAAATAAATATATTCATATTTATTATAAAGAATAGGACAGGGATTGTATGCACATGTTATATAACATAAATTTGCATACATACTAGAGTATTCATTTAATCGGTTAATCGCTCGATTAATTAACAGAGGTTATCGGTTAATAATCGGTTATTTTTGTAATTGATCGGTAATTCGATTAATAAAGTTTTTTTTAAAATTTAAGTAACTTCAATAAATAAAAATGCATAATTTATTTATTATTTTCAGCTTAATAGTAAAACAAACTACAACATGACATTCTTGAACTTGAACTAAAACGAGCAAACAAAAAATAACTCATAAATATGTAATACATATTTTTTAATTAATACATTTTAATACATATTATGTATTAATTAAAAATCATTATTTAAGTAGTTTTAGTAGATTTTAAATAATCTTTTAGACAAATAAATAAATAAATATAATAAATTGGTTTGAATGTTAAGGATTTAAGCGATTTTAGTTTTGATAAATCTTGACTGAAAAAAAATTCTTTCCATTATCGTAGATGTTGGAAAAATCGAAAGCAACCCATAATACAGAATACTAAATTGTTTCAGTCCTTTTCCTGGATTTCTCTAAACATATAAAATCTTCCATTATGCCATTAGAGTCCTGTTTTAATTTTTAAAATTTTTAAAACTTTCTATTATTTCGGTTAATTTTGTTATGAGAAGATATGAGAAGAAATGTTTTTAAATATTTTCTGAAATTTTTTTTCCGTCGGTTAATCGGTTAATCGACTGAAATTAACCGGTTTAATCGTTAATCGAAAATATCCAATTTTAAATTAACCGATCAGTTAATCGGGTAGTAATTAATCGATTAACCGAATAAATATCCTAATACATACGTTTTGTTAGATTTGTGCCTGTATTTCTAGATTTATGTATTCGTATTGGCGCTTAAACCAATACATACTTAAACAATAAGACATGTACGTTTAGTTGGCATATTAAGACTTAAAATAAAAAAAATAGAAATAATAAACACACACACAGCCTATATTTATGAAACATAATAATATAGCAGAAGTTTTCTTACGGTTTAATTTTTTTTCTGAGTAAGCTATTGTAAACGCATTAATACGAGGGCGATCGTGAAATTCACTTTTGCATGACGAAAATTCCTAGACGAGAAAATTATGTAATTTTCATTCTAAAAGGGGATATTAACATAAAAAGGACAACATAAAGAGGATTCTAGAAAAAAAGGGGCACGTATTTTCCAATCAAAATAACTACATTAAATTATGTGTTTTCCATGTATTTTGTTCAATTTATTTAAAATTTCAAAAAACATTTAAAAAGGGCAAAAAAAACAATCAGAAATTATTATCAGCCCGATTATGAATAAAAATTCCCGGGAAACTTTTTTCCCTTCTTCCATTTTTCCTATTTAAATTCAATTGTAAAAATGGAAGAAGGGAAAAAAGTTTCCCGGGAATTTTTATTCATAGTTGGGCTGTATATAATAACACTGGTAGGCAAAAAATAAAAAAGTCGGGAACAAATAAAATACAGCAAAGAGATACGTGGTGGCAGTCGGGAAGAGAAAGAACATATTTTCTTGTGCTTTTTGTGGTTAAAAAAATTATTATTTTTTTTTTTGGCTCGCAAATGTTTTGATAAATAATGCAAAAAGTGTTAATTTTAATTAATAATTTTAATAAAATTAAGTAAAAGTGAACATTCAAATTGATATAAAAGAAAAAATGAAAGTTATGCCTTTGCCAGGTTCAGAAAATTGCCAAAGACGGACTAGGAATTCCAATAGTGAAAATGTTTGAGTTGATAATATAAAAGAAATTATGACCTCCAGATTTTTTTGTTGTATATCAATAACAACGGCTAATAATGATTGTAATAGTGTTAGTGCAAGTAAACATAAAGTGAAAAGCGGAATATCAATGGCGCGTTCTCCTATAGGGTCTAAAACCCCATCACCCACAAATGTTTGTTTGTCATTGTCGAGTATGTTCGGGTCGTCACGTTTCAATCGTCGTTCATTGTGTTCACTGGTTTTAAATGCATTGATTTTAATTTTATTTACAAATTTAATAAATTTTTGATATTTTGCCGTTAACAGTGCGGCGAATGGTAATTCATTAGTAAATCAACCACAACATACAACATTTGGCAATACCACAACAACAACGTCATCAATAAAATTTAAAAACAATAATACTAATAATAATAAAAACCCTAACAAGTTGAATTATACGCAAAATCTATTATTGCCCCAATTAGCAAATTACCACAAAAGTATTACTTATCGCCATGTAAATTCTTTAGTTATTACCGGTTTTAGATTAGAAAACAGTACTAATGAGGTAGAATATGAAGAAGGTATTCCCAGTGTTATGAGTGAAACGCCCTTAACGATACGATTATTTGCTAAAGGCATCAATGATGATACGGTTATTGCCTTTACCAATGAACCCAAGTAAGCGGGAACATATTGCCAATTTCCAGCAACACTCCTATACAAAATAGTACCTGGCACCGCAAATGATAATACAGGTCTCTCTGAGGCTTCATTGCCAAAATCGAAAAATGATTTTTATTTGTGTGCTAAAATAGATCCGAGTGCATTTAAGAAGGATTCAAACGAAGATCATATACCGCTGCAACATCAATGTGAAGATTCCTGGTGTATTATTCGTTGCCATGTGTTATTCTTCAGTTGCTCATTTAAAGAATGAGTGCTTAATTTACTTTTTAAAACATTTACAATATTGTACAAATTACACAGTATGTTGAAAAGGGATGCCAGATGGCAGTTCACGTATATATAACATCTCCACATTAGAGAATTTCATATATTATATACATACATATGTACTTAATTTAATGTTAGTAATGAAATTCAAAAACTTATAAGTATGTTAATTAACATAAACTTTGTTTTTTTATGTATGTGTATATTAATATTTAGAATTCATATAATATTTTTTTATTTTTATTTTTTGTTGGCTTCCGATCAGTCATTTATTTACTCCCAAGATCGTTTTACGCCAGTCATGAATTCTCTATGTGTGTGAAGTTAGCTCTGTCAGTTAGCTTCGTTTTCTTGACTATCATGTTTCCTGTACACAAGCAACTTGTGTTAACATTGTTCTCACTCAAGGGCTGTTAAGACAACAGAATGGATGTTTTTTGCCAAAAATAAATAATTTCAGACAAAACAAAAAATAAAAATGCTAATTCAGGATAACTAATATAACATATATTTCTTATTTAAGGAATTTGGCCAGAAAATGAATTAAAATTAAAAAAGGCCTACTTTTAGAACCCGAAAATGGGTCAAAATCGAAATGGTGCTCTAATATGGACTAATAAGGTTGATAGCTTAGGTATTCTAGATTTAAGAATTATATTCAGAATTTGTATAGATTTTTGGTAATAGAGCATAGCTGAAATATATGAGGATAATTTAATCCAGATTGTACATGTGTAATCACTAGGCTATTCGGTTACGCGTTAATAGGTTAAGCGATTAATTAATACCCGATTAACTGATCGGTTAATTTAAAATTGGCTATTTTCGATTAACGATTAAACCGGTTAATTTCAGTCGATTAACCGATGTAGCGAAATTTTTAATTTTTTGTAGTATCATAACACATTTTGTTGTGTTTTTAATTAATTGTTTCGTCTCATATACAAAAGGTATTTGTTTAGAAAATATTTTTCATAAAAACAAAGAAGGTGGTTGGTTCAGTGATCTTCATTTGAAATTAGTGTTTGCTGTCAACAGCATTTTATTTTGCGTTCTTTTTATATGTATGTGTTTAGTTATTGGTTTCTTCCCATACCTCCTCATATCAATCTTTTAACTGAATTAAACAGGACTCTAATGGCACAATGGAAGATTTTATATGTTTAGAGAAATCCACGGAAAGGGCTGAGAAATTAGATACTCTGTATTATGGGTTGCATTCGATTCCTTCAAAAGGGGCCCTAAGGGAAAGGGAAATAACGCTAAACTTGTCACGTGACAAGTCACTTTAATATGGCGATGTCCTACGAGCGGGTTATTTGGCACCTTTTTGACACTTTGTAACAGGTCACTGAAATAACCTTAATGGACACATCGAATTTCGGTTAAAAAAATGCCTGTCGCAGATATTGTCACTAATGAACCATGTCAATATGATAGATCCCCTTCATATAAAGTAATAGAACTAGAAAGAATCAGCCACTACCCGTACAAAATCCAGTCACATGAATAGTTTTGTGCCAATTACCTTTCCTCTGGACTAACTACACTCTAAACACATTATCACCAGTTAAGTGATAGGTCTTGTTTTCATCGATCACAATTCGTTCCTTTTAATTATAAAATTTTGTTCACTGGTCACGGGATAAGTGCTTTAAGAGAAATTCACACAAATTTCCCGCAGGTGGGCTTGTCATTTAAATTTACACATTCAATTTCGGTTATAACAATGCCTGTAGCAGATATTGTCCCGAATGAACAATGTTAATATGATAGATCCTCTTCATATAAAGTAAAATTGTAATAAGGTAACGGGATAAGTGCTTTAAGAATACATTTCCCCCAGGGAAGTGAACGAATTTTTTCCAAGTCAAGTTAAATCAAAACTAAAGAAAAGAATCGCCTAAATCCTAACGGCCTAAGTCATAAAAAAATAAAGCATGTCAATAAAGGGATTATGAAATGGTTTTTCATACAAAATCCGTTTCATAAACCCTTTATTGACATGCTTTATTTTTTATAACTTAGGCCGTAAACATTTATGCCAAAAAATATTATTTTATAGGATCTTCTTAAACTATTAAAATAAATAAAAAAAATTACTTCACAGTTAATTTTTTAATTAATAGATTAATAATATTTTTTGTATTAATTAAAAAATATGTATAACATATTTATGAATTATTTTTTGTTTGCTCGTTTAAATTTAAGAACTGTTGTGTTTGTTATGTTATTGTTTTTTTTACTAATATAAACTCCAAATAATAACAAATTTATACATTTTTATTCATTGAAATTACTGAATTTATAAAAAAAAACTTTATTAATCGGTTAACCGACCAATAAAAAAATTAACCGACTGTTAACCGATTAAACTAAAACATCAGTTAATTAATAGAGCAATTAACCGATTAAAGCAAAAGCCCGTTTAAATGAATACCCTAGTAATAACCTCTAAAATTCCTAGAAAAACATATACATTTTTTTAGGCAACAAACTATTTTTGCAACGCAATCTTCAACTTCTGCGGGTACAAAAACTGGCTTTCACAGCAAACAGTATTTAAATAATAAAGTTTTTTCGTACATAAGGAAAATCTAAAGCAAAATTATAGTTCCGTTTAATGTTCATAGGGAAAGAGGTAATCAATCTCGAGCAATATAAACAAGGACCGTTTTTTTGGTCCTTATTTATATTGCGTGCAGTATATTAAACCAGCTACGCCTTCTGAGTGCTGACCTTGAAATTTAAAAGAACTCCTGCAGAATCCCTTCGTAATTGTAATTGTGTTTGTATGTTATTTAAGTGATTTCTAACTTTCTTTTACAGATGACTTTTATCCTTATGAATTTTATAGTATCTTTTCTTACACATGCTGTATCATGGGAGCTGTGTTTTAATGTAAACAATTAATTTGAGTTGTGCAGCAACAATCGCAAGAAAAAACTGCCTTAAAGAAACGGTTTTAATATGAACAGACAAACCTCCAACAGTTTGAGGAATTGTTAAATGTTTTAATTAAAATATAAAAGGATATCCAAATAAATCTCATTTTAATGCGTGTTTAAATGAAATTTTAGGCACTTTAATAGGATCCAAGGCAATAAAAGTATATAAAATTTAACATTATGACTTAAGTGTTTTGCTGCTAGCCCTTCTTCAAAGCCGAAAAAATTTTAATGTTACTTAGCGCTGCTAAGGTAAGCAGACCCCTTACGCTTTTGCCTATCGTGATGAGCTTTATCCATTTATTATATATAGACTTATTAAAAGCTCTTATTTTATGTACATCTTTGTAAATATTATTATGCCCGTAATTGCTATAAAAAGAAATCTAGATGTGTATAGAAATCAATGGTGTAAGATCTGCCATATTTTTATTTATTTATTTATTTGTTTAATCAATGGACATTATTCTTACTGACTAATAACAAGATTGACTTAAAAATAATGAATAACATGATGGGTTTAAAAATGTACATAAAAAATTACTAGTTAAGATAAACAATTATCTTATGCTTTATAACATTTAAATTTAAACAAAAATCAACAAATTGTGAGAAAGAATTGTCGACATAACCTTGAAAAAGGATCAGCAATAGCGTAATTTACTGTACAAAATTAAACAAAAAGCAGATTATAATGACGAGTATTGCGACAAGGTATATAAAATTTAACAGAATTTAACAGAAATTCACAACAAATATTACCATTAATAAGATTAACCATAAAAGATACATTTAACATTGTACGACGACTTTTGAGAGATGGTAGTTTTATTAAAGCCAGTCTACTGGAATAGGAAGGAAAGTTTGTCGAGAAACTCCATTGAAGACCACGTAAACAGAACAACAAAAATTGTTTTTGGACAGATTCAATATGAGAATTATGAATGTTGTAATATGGATCCCAAATGATTGACCCATATTCTAAGATAGGTCTAACGAGTGACACGTAAATTTGCTTCGTTATGTATGGATCAGTGAACTCTTTAGCCTAGCGTTTTATAAAGCCAAGAATACCTCTGGCTTTATTTACAGTTAACAAAGTTTAATTTATGATCCAATAGGACTCCGAGATCAAGAAATGAATCAACCAACTCCAATGGATGACCACCCAAAGCATAATTAACAGCAATACAGTTGTTTCTATAAAAACGCATGCATTTGCATTTCAATAGATTCAACTCCAAAATATTATGATTACACCATAACAACAAGTTACTAAGATCCGATTGAAGATACAAATGTTCAACAAAGCAATTAAAAGAATGGAAAATTTTTACATCATCAATATATTGGCGAAGTTGATAACATTGGGCAGATCATTAATAAACAAAGTAAATACAAGTGGGCCAAGATGACTGCCCTGGGGAACACCGGACGAAACATATATGTACTTGGATATACAATTATTGAATTGTACTTTTAGCTTTCTGCCAATTAAATAAGAACTTTACCAGCTTAAACTTTTACGGGTTAAACCTAATAAATCAAATTTAGTAAGAAGAAGTTAATGGTTAACTTTATCAACTGCTTTACTGAAGTCAGTATAAACAGCACCAGTTTGTTTCCTTTGTGTAAATGCAAAGTTGATCAAAGTTGTTGAATGAAGTGCATTGGTTGTAGTTGAACAGCCTTTACGAAAACCATGCTGGCATACTGCCACCAATGACGATGTGTGATGGCATAGAAAATCAGCAACTAGTTTCTCAAATAGTTTTGGAATAGCACTTAATTTGGCAATCCCTCTATACCAGTGATGGAAAATTCAGTACTATGGTACTATTTCCAGTACTTTTTTCTTTTAAAAATACCACGGTACCCCCACGTCCGTTTAAGTACTATTTTCTTGTTATGCTTCTTTGTTTAGAAATTTAGTTTTGATATTTTTTTAACATTCAAAACCAGGGCTGTGGAGTACTCAACGAAAAGTACTAACTCCGACTCCAACCGCTGAAATTCCAACTCCGACTCCTAATCTAACCTTAATGCTAAATGTATATGAGACTGGTCCATATTTAACTTTAAACACTTTTTTTTAATGCATTACTTTTTAAATGGTCAAATATAGCAAGAAAATGATTCTGTTAAAATTTCGAATCAATGTTTCAAATATTGCATCGCCAATTTCGAAGTATTTTTATTTGGGAAAATAATATTAGAAAGTTTTTTTAAATTTTTGATACCGAAAAGTTTTGGAGTCGGAGTCGCGAGTGTTTGTCGGTACTTCGACTCCGAATCCGGTACAAGAACCACAACTCCGACTCTACAACTCCGACTCCACAGCCCTGTTTACAACATTGCCTACACAAAATTTATTGATCTTTTTCCGTTCATGTTGTTGTTGTTTATGTTTTTATACCCTTCACCCAAGGTAAAATGGTATATATAAATTTGTCATTCCGTTTGTAATTTCCACAATGTTGATCGTTATCCTATAAAGCATATATATTCTGGACCCTTATGAGAACAGAAGTTCAAATCCGGTTGACCGTTTGCCCGTGTGTCTGGTGAAATGGAGTTTTCGAAGACACCAGATATTATGGGGGCTTGGTTGCAGTGTTCCCATTTTAGCATATTTATAAATAAATACGTATTTTATTTTTTATTTTAAAGTTTATTTTCCAAAAAAATTATGTTTGAAAAAAGTACCAAAATGTTGAAAAAAATACTCTTTTGCTTTGTGGTCAGTACCATCTAAATTTTTCAATTTTCCATCGCTGCTCTATACCGGATTTAAATAAGGGTATTATATACGAATCTCTTCATAATACAGGAAAATAACCACATAAAATCGAAGCATTTAACATTTTAAAAGAAAACTTTAGGTAAAAATACGTAGGTCAAATCAACGTTGAAATAGGTAACGATAACTCTTAGGTACGAACCCGATCACCTTTCGTTTTGTAGAAATTACGGGCATAAATCAGATAAACTAAATTTGTATTTACTCGCATTGTAAAATGTATAAGTCATGAATATTTCAGACACATTAATGGCCACACTCAAACATAACATTTATATACAGATAAAAGCTTTTGGGATTCTTAAATATATGTATATGTAGATGTGCAGATGTTTAAACAGTACGACAATTAAGTTGTGACTAACACATATGCTACAAAATACACACACACATATATAACCATATACCCTGCAAACAATTTCGATCGAAAAATAATCTATGGAATTTTCAGTTTAAATAAAACCTTTTTCAAATTAAACGAAACATTTTGAAATTAAACGAAACCTTTTTCAAAATCAACGAAACTTTATTCAAAATATACGAAGCTTTATTCAAATACACATTCACAATATTCTGTACGTAAAATTAACTGAAATTGTAATATAAAATAAATGAATATTCAGTTAAAAACCGGTCTACCTTTTTTTAATTTATTTTTAACGAAAAGTTCATTTAATTTTTACAAATCAACTTTCCCTTATTTTATATACTTAATTCAACTGCCAAAAAAATAACCGACGAATTCCGTAAAAAGAAATGAATTTTCAGTTATTTTATTAAAATAAACTATCAAAAAATAACTGAAAAATTCCGTAAAAACAAATGAATTTTCAGTTATTTTATTTAATTCAGTAATTTTATATAATACAGGTTTTACTCGAATTTCTAAAAAATACCAGACACCTGTCCGCTTGTTATTCTAATGAGAGAGAGAGAGAATATTTATTTTTATTTACTTACCCCGTTTTACATGTTTGTTTTACTTTTGTTGTACTGGTCACTTTTTTACAGAAGAACTTTCAATTATAAGACACCAGCAGCATGCCCGATATGGGTTTCGTAATAATTCTACTTTAAAAATTTGATGTATTTAACTAAATAATTTTAACAAATAGAATTTGGGAATTTTCTACACAAAACAAGCAAATCTTTTTTCACTTTTACTTTTTGCCATATTTCTATAAATAGATAACAGAAAATTAATTTTTTGGTAGTTAAATTATATAAAATAACTGAAAATTCATTTGTTTTTACGGAATTTAACGGTTATTTTTTTGATAGTTAAATTATATAAAATAATTGAAAATTAAATTGTTTTTACGGAGTTTGTGGTTAATTTTTTATGAATTTTTGACAGTAAAAATTAAATTAACTTTTCGTTGAAATAAAATGCAAAATAAGTAGATTGGTTTTTAAGTAAATTTACAGTTGTTTTAAAATTCCCCAGGAAAAACTTTTTGAATTTTGGTAATAGGTCGTAGTTATTTCATACGTTACCTGGTAAGTAGTTGTCATTACAATTGTCATTATTCTGAAAACCTCAATAAGTACTTGATAGTAATGACTTCAGTAAGTACTTTTCACTACTATTATTTTCAGTAATGAATATTTGCTTACTAATAATCAGCTAAGTAACTACATTTTAGTTGTCTTGTTTTCAGTACTGAATATTTAAGTACTGGTAACTAGCTCCATAACTACTTATTAGGTCTATTATCTGGCGCCAATTAAATTAAAACTAGTTATTTTTTGGCTTCTAGTAAGTATATTGTAAGTACTTACAATTCAACTTACTGGTAGTTAAATAATAACTAGATATTTTGTGACTTCTAGTAAGTGTATTGTAACTACTGAATTCTGTGGACAACTCGAACAAAAATAAGTAGTTATTCAGCCGAAAAATAAGTAGTGTTTATATTTCTCCAATGTTATTTGCTAACTTACCAGGTAAGTAAAGTTTTTGCTGGGTCATTTTCATTTAATTATACAAACAGAATACTTTTACTTAATCAACAGACAATATTCAATGCAGCCGATAATCCGTATTAATGTGCACTTAGTTTTTTGAATAAATTTTAGTCTCAATTTACACGTTTCATCTTTTCAACTTCTTTTCAATTCCCTTTTGAAGATGTCATTATGTTCACACGCAGCAACCGGTTTCAACTATTTTTTCTTCAAAACAACAACACTTTTTTCAAAGCGAACCAAAGAAAAAAAGAAAAGAAAAAAATTTACATGCAGCCATTGTTGTGCATTTACCTACGAATGAGAACGCAAAGCGTACTGCCCAAGTACAGGCATTTCCGTACCAACCCCTTTTCTTCTTGCTTCCCTCTCCTAAAAACACAAGAATTGAGCATCAAAAGATGAAACGTATGAATGTAGACTTAGAATCAGTTAAAAATTAATTTGCTTGCAATTTTTATATATTTTAAAATGTATTTATTTAAAAATGACTGAACGGAATACTTCTTGAAGAACCTACTGTCCGTTACTCTTATAATATTGTGAGTGCAGTTAAACATTTTTCAAAATAAATTAAACCTTTTTTAAAATTTTGTAGGGAATTTGTTTTTTTTTTATTGCTTTGCATTCCTGAATATTGAGCTTGTTCACTCGCCGGTTTAGGCGACACTAATTATGTTACGATCAGTGGTAAAATAACTCAATAATGAGTGGGCATGAAATTTTAATTTTGAAAATGTCTTCTTTATCGCGTTGAGCATAGGAGAATAAGGTGGTAAAATTTTAATGTACATTCAATATTGTCCACCATATGTGGGGGTCTTAGATGTCGAATTTGATTTGTTTGGTAGTCCATCAAATCGGCATCGAGTGCCTCTGTTCTATCTCCTCGTGGTGACTCCTGGAAACAGCTGGATATTTCCCGTTGGCTAAGAACAAGGTTAATTTATAAATGTCAGTAGTACTACTGTCCCTTGGGTTGGGCAGTAAGATACTAATTTATTATTTGGAATTTATTTCTAGGATTCAGACAAATATTAATTGGTCCTGGAATTATAAACATTAAGAGTGAATATTTCTTTTGGTGATATGGTGCAAGACCGACATAGGGTACCCGCAAGGATTCAAAAGGAACCAAAAATAATTAACTAAGTTGGTAACAGCTTGCTAATCATAGAGAATCCGTTGAGAGATATAAGGGGAGTTATTAATTTCCTTCCGTATGTAGAACTACATCCATGGAGTCCTTGGGTGTGATGAAATGGTAGTGGCTCGAGTTCGCATGACAGTATTTCTCTGTTTGTATTGATATTCTTTCATTCGAACATTGAAAATCCATGATAGAACGTGGCTGATGCATGCCACAAGGATGCGACAACATCCGAAGTGACAGGGCTCTGTGAAGGTTTCGGCTTTCCTTTGTCTGGGGAGTTCACCAAAACTTCCTTCAAAAACCACTTTGGCGCTACAGCAGTCATGCAGCCCCCAGACAATAACACTGGAATGACTATATGGTGAGGAATCCATTAGTTCTCCTTTATTGGGGTGCTTTCAGAGTGCACGTAGTGGCTGTGGTTTGCTCATATACGAGCGCTTGATCTTAGGATCGTTGTTGTTATTTAAACTTAAGATACTGATTTGACATGGCTTTTAATTAGTGGAGGTTAGATAGCTCCAACTCCTAAACAAGGGGGTATAAAGTTGTCGCTTTATACCCAATTGCTACCTGTTGTATGTATAAAAGTATGACCACATACAACCGGGGCTATGGTACTGAGCATAGCCAGTATCTGTGGTAAGATCCACTGCGAGACAAGACCAAACGGTAGGTACTCACATAAATCAAAACCACATGTCCACCATATGTCATATTACTTGGGATTGATGGATTCTGGCATTATCCATAATTAAAAATGAGTTTTGTAGCCTTGACCTGCTTTCAATTTTATCTAAGAGCTTCCGAATATTTGGAAACGGGTCGAATTCACAGGGGAAACAGAAAAACCTTTATGGTAAACAATACCAGTATTATCTGTCGTAGCAATTAGAGTCATGTTCCTTCTCCTTACGGTTGGCAAAACAAAATGAGCTCTTTCACCAAAAAAAACTTAATGCCTACAAGATTTTAAAAATGGTTTAATTTAATTTGAAAAATGTTAAACTGTATTTAAATAAAGTTTCGTTTGTTTTTAATAAAGTTCCATTTATTTTGAATAAAGTTTCGTTTATTATGAAAAAGCTTTCGTTTAATTTGAATAAAGTTTCGTTAATTCTGAATAAAGTTTAATTTATTTTTGTAAAGTTTCGTTTATTCTGAAAAAGGTTTCGTTTATTTTGAATAAAATTTCATTTATTTTGAATAAAGTTTCGTTTATTTTGAATAAAGTTAAATTTATTTTGAATAAAGTTTCGTTTATTCTGAAAAGGTTTCGTTTAATTTGAATAAAGTTTAGTTTATTTTGAATAAAGTTGCATTTATTTTGAATAAAGTTTTGCTTAGTCTAAAAAAGGTTTCGTTCAATTTGAAGTAAGTTTTGTTTATTCTGAAAACGGTTTCGTTTAATTTTGAAAAAGTTTCGTTTTATATGAAAACGGTTTTATTTAAACTGAAAATGCTATAAAAAGTTTACATATTTAGCAAAAATCTATCGCTTTTGCAATTCAATTCCTATTGATATAGTTACGTCGTTCGAGAAGAAGTGTCCCACTCTGGTAATATTTACATTAAGAAACCACTTATAGTCTAAATTATATAACGAATTAGAGCGCTTTTGTAGTTATATACCAATTTAATTTAGTAGTATCGCTTTTGATTCCAAAAAGTACTCTTTTGAAGTAAAATTTGTTCTTATTGTTCTTTAAAATAAAAAGTGGACCATTTTAACATTTATCTTTGTTTGTTTTTGTTAAGGAAGACTGAGTTAAATAAAAGGAAAATAAGCTTAAAGTTTTGCAAGTATTAAAAATCTGCAGTACATTTAATGGACACATTCGCATCACAGAACTGACGAATCGGAGTCGGTTTTATAAAGCATTGAGTCATTGTTATCGACCTTGTGTCAAATTGAGAGAATATCATTATTTACTTACCCGTTACACATGTTTGTTTCACTTTTGTTGTATTCCGCCCTTTGCTAACAGAAGAACTCTCAATAATAAGACACCAGCAGCATGCCCGGTATGGTTTTCGTTATAATTCCACCTGAAAAATTTGACGAATTTAAATAAATAAATAAAAAAATAGAATATGGGGATTTTTACTTCTAATTTTAGTTTTTAAATATGAAAATAATGTTAATAATATATTATGACATGATATATTATGTCATGGCGCTGATGATGGAATCACTGGCATCCGTTATTGCACCATGCTAACGGACTATGTGATTCCTGATATGCAAGCGAATTCTCTCGGTGAGCTCTGAAGGTGAGCGTGAAACAATTTGTTAAGTAATCATTTGAGGTCTTAAGGAATATGCCAGCTACGACCGACACTTTGGAAGCCAACATTACTCGTCTTATTCGCAAGACACCAGTCGCTATGCTCGAACGAGTCGCCTAAAATTGGACCTTCTGAATGGACCACCTCTGACGTAGTCATGGCCAGCATTTACATGATATCATTTTCAAACAGAAAATGCCATAAATTGTTCATTTAACAGATAAAAAAAATTCATACCTCACTTTTAAATTTATGTGTTTTATTTAACATTATAAATCAACGATTATCAACCTAACGATGAATCACCCGATATATGTAACATGTCAATTCTCTTCGAAACAAGGAACTTTGTTTCTGTAAAAGGCGACAAAAAGTTCTTGCTGTCATTCAAAATTTACGAAGAAAACAATACTACGAAGATTCAACTATTAAGAAGCAATATATTTTGCAGGGACCCAAAATAACAGAAATATTAATACAAAAAGAGCATAGAAAAGTAAATGTCGAAAAACTGATTCAAGTATACCATATTGATCCTTATGAACTTTTCAAGGATTAAATATTTATTTTTGCTCGATGAAATTAAATCTAAAAGTAGCTGTTACTTTTGTTCAAACAAATAAAAATCAAAAAATAGCTGTTATCATCTGACTTTTATTGGAAAAGGAATAACTGTTTCGGTCCCTGATATTTTGTTACTGTAAGATGTCGAATCTTCCAGAAATCATTTAAATGTTTGCCGAGTTATTTTTTATAATCTAAATGTTTTTGTAAAGAGTATTTGAATACATTACAAACACATGCACACACATACACACACACACACACACACACACACACACACACACACACTAAGAGACATGCAAACACTTTAACTAACTGCACTTGTGGCATAAAACATAATAAACACATGATGTTGTTTGTTTTTAACTACTTTTTGATTCTGTTTATGCCTCCATTCTAACGCCATCTCCTTTCTGAAATCAACCCGGGTAAAAGAAACAAGCGGGATTATTGTTATGGACTTTTCTTGTTTTTTTCTATATATCAGTGGCATAGTTAAAGCCATAAAAAATCAAACAATAGCAACATTAAGAAAAACCGATGCAACAAGACGAAAACAACAGCTACATAACCAACCAACCAATAAAAACAACAATACTAACAAAATTGTTGGAATAGTGTATAAAAAGGAACTGAGGTTAACTAGAAGTCATATACTGCTCTCTGAAAGTTAAGTACGACATGCAGACAGACAGACAGACAGAGGGGCAAACATGAAAAAGAATTCTTGCAGCCTAACACAGATTAGGTTTTACACACAGAATGGAGAATTCACACAAATGGTAGTCTAAAGTACATTCACTTTATGAATGGTGCCATAATTTTCCACTTTAATATTAACTTAGTCATACATAATAACACGCATATTGTGAATACAGTGAAGAGCTAAAATTTAACAAATAAGCGCCTCTGTCAAATTCTTGAATTTTTTTAAATATTTTGATCAATTCAATAGGTTTCAAAGTCCACGCCGTGGAGCTTCTGCTCGATATTAGTTCAAGCAACACATCTGTTCTCCGTCACACACGAATAACTTATTTCTATCGCATTTTATATTAGGGATGGGCAGTTAATATCGATATATCAAAACATCAATATTTAAACAAATTATAATCGATATATATCGCCGATATTTAAAATACCCATATATCGATACATCGATATTTATCTACGACTATCGAATTCGATAGTTTTAAGATCTCTTTTTAATAAAATTCAACATTTTAACCGTTGCACACTGGTTCATACTTTGAGAAGGCGGCCAAAACTATTTTTTTTTATGTTCTCCGATTTTGAAATTTTTTTATTCATGTGAAAGTAAATACTAGTGAACCTCGGGAGCCAAAAAATTTCAACCCTATTTCAACTATTTCATTGAGAACAGGGTGGTCCCAAATGGACTTTCTCAGTATTTGGTTATAGTTTTGAATTTCTGAGTAAACTTTTGAAGTTGAAATGCTCATAACTTTTTTGTTTTTCAAGATTTTTTGACAGAATAAGTTTTGTGTATTAGCTTATCTTATTAGCTATACGTGGTTTAAAGCATTAAACTCTGCGACCTGTAGAAGTATTTAATTTATTTTTTTTTTTTTTATGTCAAAATTTCCCGGAAATTTCCTATTTTATAGAACATAAGTCCTGCCCGTCAAAACGCGTCAAAAAAAAATCTATATTCTCTTGTAGTCCAGAATCTAACCTACATTTCTATACCCCATTGTACACACATCTGGATACGATCTTGCGAACTACAGCAATTTCTGTGACCCAAGGTAAGATATTCGGTTCAAAAAATAAGTCCTGCAAGGAAACATTACTGAAATTAAAGAAGGTGAATGTTAAAGAATTTTCGACAAATAAAGCAGTTCAGGCCACATTAATTATCTAGCACGTCAGGTTATCAATTAATTTTGAGAAGGTAAAGGTATTGCCACTGTTATGAACTTATTGTGGGTGAACGGATGCTGCAAAACGAATAGGCGACATAGATAGACTAACACGTTAGATTTCTGAGTAAGTTAAAAGGTTAAACATAAGTAAATAGCCGCAACATAAACTACATAGTTTAATTACCTGAAAATTGCAACTTAATTTAAAAAAATGGAAGAGCAGTTATATTTTACGTGAAAATTACCTACATGTTACCTGTTAATTTATTGCCGGTATGTTATCCTTTTAAAAAGTGTAAAAACAGGGGTTTTTTAAGTTTCAAAGAAATGGTAATAAAAGATTAAATTTGTAATTAAAAAAGGGTTTTATATGTTTCCAAGAAGTGGTAACAAAAGATCATTTAAAAAAACTTCTATCAAGAGTATAAAAATGCATGCATTCATAATTTTACCTTCATTATTGTTTAAACAATGGCTAAGTACAGTTATAAAGTTCTCGCAGATATTCCTCAACAGAAAGATGAAAAAGATTTTGTGTTACACATAATTAATAATCCTTTCTTTAAATTATGCAACGAACAAGAAATCAAAATTCATAAGATAAAAATTTTTCATTTACATTAAGAAAACGGTACCTTAAATGTTCTAGAAACAAGAAAACGTTTTACTTACGCAACGAAAAATGGCTAACAAATGATCTGATTTTTAAGAAGCTGTCAATAACCGCTAAGGAAACTGGTAAAGTGGGTCAGCCCGCAAAACAAATTGACAATTGCAGTGAAAGATCACGAAGACGCAAGCTTGCAAATATCAATGAAGAAATTTCTCATAGTATGATAAAGGATTCATTTCTGCATCAAATTCAACCAACGCAAAATAAGAAAACAATAATAGCAATAATTGAAAAAATAGTGGAAGCGAGCCCTAAACGCACAAAGAGGATTTTAAAAAGTATGCCTACACCAACTGAAGAAATGAAATTTACTCCAGAAGAAGCATTTGCACTATTTTTGGATTTAAAACTGACGAAAAATCAGTATACAGAACTGCGAAAGCGAACCAATGAAAAAAATTGTGGAAACTTTCCAGCATATCGAGATTTAGTTTCTGTCAAAAAAGAGTGTTTACCTTCGCAAACGGCTATTAGTGTAACTTCAAGTTCAGCAGAAGTAAAATTGCAGGCTCTTCTCGAACACACTGCAGAACGATTATTAAATAAACTTGATGCTGACTGTTTAAAAAAACTTAAAAAGGAGATTCTTTTCCGATCCAGAAACTGCAGCATCTATCACAGGAGTACATTTTGAATTAATAAGACGATTCCAGATCATTTTACAAGTTATATCATGTAGCAGAAAGATAAATGCAAAAAAATTTGGCCAGTATGCAAATGAAACAGCAATTCTTTATAACAAAAAATACTCTTGGAAACATATGCCAACCATAGTTCATAAAATTTTATACCATGGGGAACAAATAGTTCAACCCAATATCCTACCAATTGGAGATCTATCTGAAGAAGCGCAAGAAAAAAGGAACAAAGACTACATATTCTTCCGCGAGCATAATACAAGAAAAATGTCCAGATGTTGTACTAATGAAGATCTTATTACTATTTTGTTGTGCACATCAGATCCAAAAATGGAAATCAACCTCAATCGAATTAGAGGAAGAAGCTAAACAACTTCTGGAAACCCAAAGCTATTTAGAAGAAATTTTTACTAATATTGTTTAATTTAAAAGTGTTTATAGATTATAATTTGTTTTTTATTTTAAGTATATATTTGTATTAATATATAAAAATAAAATACACATACATCTCAAACAAAAAATAAAAGTTGAATTACCTAAAATGTTATCGATAGCTAAGAATGCTATTTGGGCATTTTTCAAAATATTCCTTTTCAGTTTTATCCTTATAACAACTCGTCTCGTCCCAAAAAAGCCAACCTTTGGCCCCTGTGAATATTGGTACTAAAAAATTTACAGGGGCCATTTGCATTTTCTGACAGGATCTAAGTTCGACAATAAAAAATAAGTATCAGTTGTAAAATACAAGAGAAATAATGATAAATTATAAAAAATTCATATTTGAAATATTCAACTTTTACACCGAAACTCAACAAAAAAATGAAAATGCATTTTGAACTCCCCATAACTTTTGCTCCTATCAGTCGAATTTTGCGTTTTATAGCGCAAATTAAAGCCTAATATCGCACCTATCGAGCAAAAAAAATACCGATCCAGTCAAAAGTTATGGAATTTTGACCGCCTTCTCGTAAAATTTCCCACTGTGCGTTGCTCAACTGCTTACAATACTGTTGTTTTTTTAAGAATTGCATCATATGTTTTTTAACTAATTTTAAGAAAACAACTTCGCTTTTCCATTGTACATACATAGATTACACAGTTCAGTTTTGACTCTGGTTTTTAAGAAATGACAACAAAAAATAAGCGCGTAAAAAATATTCTGGAAAAATTTCCTACAATTATGCAAAGAATCGCCTAAATAATTGCGTATTAGCAGCTGATTCATGAAAGTTGGAATGTTAATAATAAAAAAAAAATATTTTGTTTATTATTTTTTTTTTGAGCATGTACTTATATATTAAAAATTAAATACTACACAGCTTACTTGTATAGTACGTGTCACAAGTTTCGTTTACCGGCAGTATATAATCCAGCATTATATAATCCCAAATTTTTTTTTTTTTTTAGATTTCATATGTCGAATAAATAAAAATTTGTTTGTGTTCTTTACCTTTTTTTGACTTTTTTTATTGTAGAATTAACTGCCAGTCCTTCGATTTCAGACGAAAATTTCGTTTGCGTAGCTTACCATAAAAACTTAATTTTAAAATTGGTTTTTGTTTTAAATAAAAGTTAGGCGAATGAAAGTAAGCAGTAAATTTGAAATTAAAAGAACCAATAAAAAGTAAGAATGGAATTCCATGTAATATATTTGTCCATATGTAAATATGCATTGAAATTTGGTAATAATTTCAGCATAAAACGTTCGATACATCGATATATCGATATTTTTAATTAATAAATATCGATACTCTTAAAAAATATCGATACAATATATACCGATATATGTTTTCAATTTTCCCATCCATATTGTATACCAGTTTAAGTCTCAAATCGGAAAATGTCTTATATTTAATCTATGGTCAATTACGATCCGATTTTCTAAACTATAAGGGCCAAATATATTCCTTGTTCTACCTAAAATTATATTCGGGCATTTCCTCTGAATGGTCAACCAGGCTGGAAAAATAAAATGTTGATAATCATCGTGTTTTATTGTTTATATTTATAAAAAAAGTCTATGTTTTTATAATAGAATGGTATATGTATATAATATGCTATGATATATCAGCTGTTTTCCTTGAGGAAATTGTTCTGGAAGCTGGAAAATTAATTATTTCTTTTTAAGCTACTTCTAAAGACATTCTTATATTTAATTATTTTACATGCAAAAAAAAATTATTATGTTTGCACTCTTTCTTTAAAATCTCTCTATTACAATCAATTAAGAAGAGAAAAGTGTAAGGAGAACAAAAAAAGTTCGATTAACGGTTAATTGACGGTTAAAACATATGGAAAAATCGTACGTTCGCAACCGGTACTTAAGCCAATTAAACAAAAACCAAAAGATATATTTTATTCTGTAAATACTGGATAGAGACCTACGTTAATAAACTTTTAAACTAATTTAATCACGTTTGAATATTCCGTTCCATATCGCAGATTTTTACATTTCACTACTGTCATCCAAAGTTGACTTCTATTTTGCGTACATTCGTGACCACATGTTTATAACTATCATTATGAAAACTCAAACTCGATGAAATCCATCTTTTGCACTAAACATAGAGCTACCAAAATGCTATCGAATCGCAAAAAAATTATAGGAAAAATTTTGTTTTCTATATTATTTGTAAATCAAAAGCGTAGGAACGTATTATCGTGACCCCAGGAAATGCTCATATGCATCATTTTAATCTAACTTTTTTTTAAAAAACTATCAATGATCAATTTAGGACCTAAATAAACAAAACTGAGGTTTTACATAACTTTAAAGATATTTGTGTCCATCTGAAACTCTTTGGAAACTATAGTACATTATAGGCCACACAAAACAAAATATTTTGGTATGCTAAAAGGCAGCATAAAATTCATTTTTGCGGTAGTAATAAATATATTTTACAGAGAGTTTTTTTCTACAGAGACATTTTTTCAAATGCTAATTTTTCCTCTCTGTGTCCATATTAAAAATAGCTTATGTATAGTTAGAGCAAAGTAGAAAAGGAATTAAAATTCCTAAACTCTTTAGATAAATTATGTTTAAGATGATATATGTACGTTATATAAAATAGTAAATAAAGAATAGAATAGAATAGAATAGAATAGAATAGAATAGAATAAAAATATGTTTGTTTTCTTTTTTATACTTTAATATTTATTTACTGAATCAGCATTTTGTAAGCCTAACAGTTATTAGAAAGCAACAAAATATCTACTTGTGTTTAAGATACTTTAAATTTTTATATCAATAAAGTTATGATTTTTGTACCATTTATTAAAGAAATTTTTTTAAATAAAATATTATTACCCAATAAAAAATTTTCTTATTTTGTGAAGCCACTAATGGTACATTTTAAAAAGTCAGCACTCATTTATGCGCTACGCAATAAGACATACAGAGATGCAGTGCGGTAACCGAACGAGTTCTTAATAAATTAAAAAAAATATACATATATAAAATTTGAAGAGCCACGACATTCCCTTACAACGGAACAGGTTTGTAAGGGAGCATATAAAAGAATAACGGTAACAAAAAATTCAGTGTGCAAAACTGATCGTGACATTCACCAATTTTTATATGCGCTGAATAAAGCGCATTTTGTGTCAAAAATGTATTGCTTCAAAGTGGGAACTCGCCATATAAAATTCATGTCTTCCGTAAGCGATATGGTAAGCGAAACTTTTATGTTTCTCCCTTACAAACCTGCTTCGTTGGAAGCAAAATTTTTTATTGGGTACTTTCTTGACTTTTTTACAAAACAGAAGTCTTGTGTTTTAACTCTTATCAATTGGATATTATTCCAATAACAGTAAGAAGTTAAAATCTTAAAACAAAAAATAAATCCTCGGCTTTTCGAAGCCCTCTTCGCACTTAAAAAGTAGACTTAGATCGGTTTCCAATTCTATAATACATTTTCCATGGACTTTTTGAAATTGACCTAAAGTTACCAGTGGCATCTCTTAATCCCTGCGATTGTTATCATGCCTTCACTACCACAGCGCTTCGGTCATGGTTTTAAGAATTTTCGATTGTGCTCTCTGTATAGCCTCGTTACAGGAATTGCTAGCCGTTTCCTTAATTTGGATTTCATATGTCCAAATCAGTTTAAAAACAGTTTTATACAGGATGAAATTATAGCCCAGCCAATAATAAGATTTGTCACTAATAAAGCCTTGGGGCTCTTAACTTCAAGAAAAGTCTCTTGGTTTCTACACGTAGAGAATAAACAGTTTTCTCTATGGTCAACTCTTACGCTTTTATTTTTTACGAAATTGTTTAAACATGTGGTTGATCTATTAATATTATTATCACCGGCAACCATTTTATTGTTAAATTTGTCGTGCATCAAGAAGCCACATGTATTGCCTACTCGATGGTCTTAAATTAAAACAGTAGGAACTTCCCAGCTAAATTCTTAAATCTAGAGAATGAACACCCTTTTTTATGTTGAGTCAAAGAAATGACAATCAAATTTGTCAGTTTATGATTAACATTATTTTCTTAAAAAATATTTTAGCTATTATTTCGCAATACATGTACACATAAATGTTTTTGCGGTCTGCACATGACCATTAAATTTGAGATTTAAGTACATACACGCAGAGAAAATACATTTTTCAGTATGGTCACCTGCAGCAAAACAATTATTAACAAATATTTTTAAACATATTATGGCTGATTTAACCATTATATCGCCATCGTCAAACATATTATAGATAAATTATTTATCACAATGTCCCAATCATATTATGGTTGCCTCTAAACATGTGTTGCTTAAATATGACAATAATTTGTTTTTAAAATAAGAATATTATTTTGCACTTTTCTAAGAGCAATATGCTATGAACGAAAATCAACCTTACTATTATAAATGTTAAACATATTTGTGTTATTATTAAACATAATACGTTCGAAGGCAACCATAATATAGTTGTGGCTTCCACATGGAGGACTAATTTTACCATAATAAGGTTACCGATTACAAGAATATGGTTAAGTTAACCATAATATGTTTAAAAATATTTGTTTAAAATGGTTTTGTGTGAGGGGACCATATAAAAAAAATTTTTTTCTCTGCGTGTATGTAATGAAATCTCAAATTTCATTTTCATGTACAGACCGGCAAAAACATTTACATGCACATGTATTGCTCGTGGAGACTCCATGTAACATTTCTTAATACATTTGTTTTGGAAAGTGAGAAAAGGGATTAACAAACAAGTGTGACTGTGACAAAATATAAATGTTCGAAAGGAAAAATTTTACTCTCAAAATGTAATCTAAACAATTGAACTCAAAGTAAAATAACACATCAATGCAATTAATAATTACACACAATATGTGTAATTATGTGGAATCGGTGAGCATGTAACAAATGGGCCAATCAGAGATGTTAATTAAATAGAGAGTAGATCCCAGAACATTTCCCTGTGGAACATCAGCTTAAATCTCATATTGTTTTGTAACATATTCATTGTTTCGTACCCTAAATAATTCTCTAGTAATTTGTTGGTGTTTGGTGGCAGCAGATATTTGTGTTCAGGTCACTGAAGTTATACGTAGGGCAAAATCCCTATTCGTAGGGATTTTCTTTAAATAAAAATGGACGTAGAGACAAAATGGAAAGACTTTTTGAAATCAATAAAATGTAGGGACGTTTGAGTAATGTGGCAAGACTGCATTGCAAATTGTTAAATTTCTTTAAGTCATCGCTTCCCCCCATTTCAGCTTGAATTTAATTAAACGTAAGATCGAAAAATCTCTTTTACAAGAATGGAGATCCTTTGAGCTTAATTTTCCAGAGAAACAAAAAGATAATTTGTAAAAGATGGATACCGCTTCTAGTGTACCGAAACTTAATTAATTTTTCTAGTATCCAAGCAAATTTCAAAAGTACATAAATATGATTTTAAGTGAATTTATATCACTTGTTGTTTACGTTTTGTTTTTGTTTATATTTATATATGTATGTATTCATGCATAACCCAGCTAGCATTTTGTATCATAATCAAATATTTTAGGAATCATATGACCTCCCTTTTCGATCATTAATGATACTCTCGTTGTGAGAAAATGTGGCACTATCGACCAATCACCTCGTAGAATCATGTCACCATGTGATCTGATCTAATCTGATTTTCTGATCCCTTTCTGAGCAATTTAAAGATAGTTTTTATAATCCTTATTAAGTATTTTCCGCTTCAGTTTTCAATCATAAATATAATAGTTTTTTAAGTATATTTCTATATTGAAAATTATCGTGTTATTGCAAACTTTGTACTAAACCTTAACCTAATCAACACGGATTTAAAAAAGGCTGTTCTACCACAACAAACTTTCCTTAACTAACAATTGCAATCAATCGTGGTTTTTTCATAAGGAATCAAACAGATGTTTTTACTGATTTCAGCAAAGCTTTTGATAAAGTCAATCATTTTCTTTTGGTACAGAAACTTCAATTAATATGGTTTAAAGATCTGACCTTAAAGTGGATTTACTCTTATTTATCGAATAGGGTCCAAACCATCCTTTTTAATAAAACGTTTTCTAGAAAAATAAATGTACCATCAGGAGTACCACAAGGCAGCCACCTTGGACCTCTTTTGTTTGATCATCAAAATCTTCAAAATGATCTAGATTGTTTTTATGGATGGTGTGAAGCAAACCTAATGGAGCTAAATTTAAAGAAGTGTTAACTAATGCGTTTTTTAAGAAATAATCCAACTACAGTAAATTGCTTCCTAGGAAGTATTCAAATTTAGGAAGTATTCTAATTGATACAGTGGATAACTTCCTTGACCTTGGAATGCTACTTGACCCTTAACTGAGGTTTAATTCGCATATAACATTTATGATAAATAAAGCTAGAAGCACACTTGGCTATATTAAACGCTGGGCAAAAGAGTTCGATGACCCGTATGTTACTTTACATATGTCACTTGTTAGGCCGATCCTTGGGTATGGATCAAATGTATGGGACCTTATTTACCAAACGTATTCTAATTCAATCGAATCGGTACAGAAACAATTCATGCTCTTCTGTCTTCGTGGATTACATTTCAACCCACTAACCATGCCTTCATACTCAGCTCGACTGGCTCTGATAAAACTCCCTACTTTAAAAAGTCGTAGAACAATTGCTGAATGTGACATTTTTTTTAACATTATCAATGGTGATATCTGCGCTGGTTTTTTAATTAATGAGATTTCATTTAATATTCCTCAACATTCATCTCGAAATTTCATAGCGATGTTGACCCTCTTAGAAGAATGTGTAACACCTTCTATCAATTATATAAATTTATTGATTTTTCATTAGAACCAAAGTCAATAAGTAGATTAATAATTGATTTTCTAAATTTATATGCAGTGAAATAAATATAATCTAATCAAATGTAAGTTCATAGTCTATTTTATTAAAGTGTAAATTTAAATTTCTAAAATGTCTCTAAGGAAAAATCCATAGACAATTAATAAATAAATCATAAATCATACATCATATTTTAAATATTTTTAGTCTTCTTGTTTTTAATTTTTTCTTCGATAAAAGTAGCACCATTATAAATTTTGATTGCCCATTTTAACCAACTTTTATTTCAACCAAACAAAAGTTTTCGGGTTCACACAAAGAAAAAAAACACATTTATTTTTATTAATTGACATTAAATGTTGGGCTTTTAAGCCAATCATTTTTATTATGTTCGGCTGATGCGAAAGTTTTTTTTATTTAGTGTGACTAATGAAGAACAATTCAAAATATCTAAAAAATTATTATTTGAACATATCAATGAAAAATATGTGATTCCAGTTTAAATTGTTCATGTGATAAATCAGTTTTTAATCCTCAACAGTGATCTGAGAAGACTAATTCAGGTGATTTTAAAAAAAAAAATTATCACCCAAATGCGATCTTGTAAAAACTTTAAGGGGGTTATTTTTAAAACATTTCACCTCATTTGAAAAATATTTTCATACAAATTTTTAATAATTCAAAAAAATGTTATATGTAAAATTTCTCAACGAAAGGTGAAGAGATTTAGAAAATAAGCCCCTAAATAAAATTTATATATATTAATACAAATGGTTTTATTTTTATTGAGATATTATCATTTAAAAGTTGTAGGGACTTTTGTAGAGGCAATTTTTTTAACGCATAAAATTGGGCGTTTAAACTACCAATACAAACCATATGAATTTGTCAACATTTATCGTAGTGTTGCCACATGTTACTTTTTACACTACATATAATACATGGGACACTGATTTACAACTGTAGAGTTTAAACTACATATAAATTTAAGTTTAGTTCAACTAAACCAGCGTTTAAACACTCACTGATTTATTAGCCATAAGGGTCATTATTACAACTTGCCGATAGTCAAAGGTAGGAGTTTGTTCCACGTATAAAGTTTTTTACTATTACAACTTTGCTTTTATCCTTGTTCATCATACCGGGTAGATTAAAGTTAAGTTAAAATAATAAATAACTTGTTATACTTCTGACCAAATCCTATCTACAAATGGCAAGTTTTAATAATGACCCCAAAAAGACACAGAACAAAAATCAAAAGTCACTAGGCTCGTGAAACTACATTTATATAAATTAAAATAAATAAATAAATAGACCCACAAATAAAGGGTTCTTTTGTACAAGGAAAAAATAACAAAGTGTTTTTATTGACATAATTGCTTTGACCCCACTGACCAAAATTTTGACTCCACCTAGCCATTCTACGGCCAACTCAGAACCCACCTTTACATTTTGATTTATAAAAACATACCTTTATGTCATAACTAGTCAATAAATTTATGATACTCATTCTGTCCGTATTCATTCTGTCCGTCTTTGGAACCTACTGCCCAATCATGTCCAAACAAACAACAATGAGAACAATTTTAGAAATCAATTAGTCAATTATTTCATAAGCTAATACCTATAAAATTAATCCAATAAATTTTTGCCATCAAAGCTATTTTTTTATTTAGTTTAGCTTACACCCAATCAATTTAAAACTAATCATTCTTTAAATTAAGTGTTTAATTCATTTCCATTTTGATATAATGTACCCTTTTTTTTGTTTTTTTTTTTTTCTTTTTAAACTTTATCGTTGAATAGTGATAACCTATTTATGTTTTAAACAAATATAATTCCTGCACTTTAACTATAAGATTTAAATCTTGTTGTGTAGGATAAGCAAGAAATTCTTAAATAAATAATTTAAATACTTATTAGGGTATTCATTCGGTTAACCGTTAATCGGTTATCTGATTAATTTCTACCCGATTAATTGATCGGTTAATTTAAAATTGCCTATTTTCAATTAACGATTAAACCGATTAATTTCATTAGATTAACCAATTAACCGATGTAACAACATTTTCAACTTTTTGTAGTATCATAACATATTTTTTTGAGTTTTTAATTAATTGTTTCGTCCCATATACAAAAGGTATGTGTTTAGAAAATATTTTTCCATACAAATAAGTGATCTATATTTTAAATAAGTGTTTGCTTTCCACAGCTTTTTGTTTCACGTACTTTTTACGCGTTTTGTTATTTGTTTCTTCTCATATGTTTTCATATCAATCTTTTAACAGAATATACCGAATAATGAGAAGTGTGTAAAAGAGGAAAATCCAGGAAGAGTACTGAGAAATTAGATAACCTGTATTATGGGTTGCATTTGATTTCTTGAACATCTACGATAAATGAAACAATTTTTTCAGAGTCAAGTTTTATCAAAACTAAGCAAAATAAACGCTTAAGTCCTAAACATTTAAGCCAAATTATTTATATAAAAGATTATTTTTTAATAATTGGTATTGTGGTTATTTTATTGAACTGTTAATGGTTTTTAATCCATATGTATATATTTTTAATTAGGCTAAAGTTCATTGAATTTAATTTTCATTAAATTATTCTTATGAAGACAGGAATTTTACAACATGAAATTAATTAAAATATTTTATTGATAATTTTTCATTCTTGACTGCGCTGGGATTTGCACCAAGGCGTTCACAGACAGGTTGCCCAGACTAGTTTCGATTGTAACCACACAATCTCGTCAGTGGGGTTTGCTGTTTTACTTACTCGACTATTGAACCCGGATGACGTCAATAGTCAAACATCAATCCATAAACCAAATGGTTTTTCATCTTGGTAGATCGAAATTTGCTTTTGAATGAATGATTATCTATTTTAATTGATTTACATGTTTTTCCTTACTTCTGTTTTTTCGTACTTTTTGTCAAGAATTCTACTTGAAATCCAAAGTACATTTTTGTTTTTAATGTTTTTGTTTGATTATTTTTAAAGATTTTCTAAAACTATTGAAATAACTAATAAAATTATCTTAAAGTTTACTGTTTAATTAATACATAATATACATGAATTAAAAAATATTTATAACATATTTATTAATTAATTTTGGTTTGATCATTTTAGTTCAAGAATTGTTATGTTTGTTATGTTTTTGGTTTTTTTTTTACTTATAAACTCCAAATAACACATAATTTATGCATTTTTATAAAAAAAACACTTTATTAATCGGTTAACCGATCAATAACAAAATTAACAGATTATTAGCCGATAAAACGAAAACGTCGGTTAATTAATCGAGCGATTAACCGATCAAAGCAAAAGCCCGATTAAATGAATCCCCTAATACTTATATATAAGAAATAAAGTAATCCCTAATAGCCTGTATTTATATTAACTATTTTTGCCCGGTGGCTGAAATTCGACCACTTGACATTTACTTTGGAGAGAACCAGTGCGTTATACAGCAAAAACTTTTAAGAAAGCAACAAAATGCACTCTTTTCTTCCATTTTTGCATTTTTAAACAACAACAAAACGCACCGCACGGAAAAAAAACCACAGTTAATACATGTGTGTACGTGCGTTAGCAAAAAAAATTTAAATTTAAACACTTAAATTCTAAAAATTTAGAAAAAAAATTTATATTGTGTATATCTACACACAAATACCTTTAAAAAGATATATATTTCATTAAAATCGGTGAACGAACAGATACTTAATAATCAGAAACAAAAAAATTGTTCCCGTATTTATGTATATATAAGCTATTTAACACATCTTGAGTAACCTATCGAGCCTTTGCTGCAATAGAGTCATATCTCAAATTTGAATTTTCTAGCACCTTTAAATTGAATTCTTCTCTCTGGAGTTGAGTATATAAAATATTTGTATGAAATGTTTACAGACTATTAAGAAAGTATATAGTGATTAACTCTACATTATTAGCTAGTAGACGGACCTATGTTCCACTGGGAATTAAAGAATTCAATACATTAGCTCAAAAATTTTGGTTTTTTGAGTTATGACTCTATTGCAGCAAAGGCTCGATATGACGATATTTTTCTTCCCACGGCAATTTAATATTTGCACGATCCAAGTCGCATCCGGCCAAAGTTTATCAGCTCAGCAACTGCTGTATGTATCAACCGTAACTTTTTCCCTAGGGAAAAACTTTCGATGACAGAAAACCTGTTAAATTAACAACAAGAACACAACGATATTCTCCTTTCTAAAATATCACTAAACGCTACTTCTTCCTCACACAGTAAAAATGCAAGTGTGTTTGCATTCATGTTAGCATGTATTGGTAGTTGTTGTATTTGTATTACATGACAGTAATGATGACAACATTAATTGCCTTGCATGCCAACAATAACAACAACAACAACAACAACAACAACAACAACAACAACAATAACAACAATAATGAAACAAACAAGTTGTCTCTACCACAATTAACATGTAATTAGTTAATGCTAATGGTTTTTTAGTATTAAAATTTCTTTGAATTATGTCTTTTGTTGTTGTTTACTGTAGCCACACAATTTCACTCACGCAAGAACACATACAAACAAGTACACATAAACTTCGTAGAAGCATTCCCTTTTAAATATACATAAACGTACGTATGTTAATGACAATAAGTGTATAAATTCGCTTTGACTGTTCCTTTTTCATTATTGTCGTTTTGACTTCAAAAGACTATTAAAATTTAACAAGAACAAAGTTTAAGTTGCAATATCCTTTACCACTACAAGTGGTGAGTTAGGAAATTTTAATTTTAACATCGCATATGTAAGACCAAGGAAAAATTATCTCTGAATCCAAAAAGAAACTCCAAAAGACTCAACAGAAAAGAAAAGAAACTCTGTAAAAATCGTTTGGAAAATTTATCACGGGTTTCAGATAAATGACATATAGCCATGTCACAGAGTTCAATTCCGTTCGGAAACGGAATTCATTCCGTATTTTTGGTGCTTCAGAAAATTACGAAACAACTTTGCGGTATGAAACCATTTTTTTCATGAACGGAATGGGAGTTTTCTGTATTTTAAAGACCAAAAAACAATCAAAATATACTTTATATTAATAAACAAATATGTTTTCTTTGATTCCGAACGGAATTATACTGTGTGATATAGCTGTATATGTCCTTTTTATGGAACTAAAGATTTCATAAAAATCCTAGACTCATTTGAAACTTTAATTTACCTTAAACAGAACGAACAGTACTGTCTTCAAATTTGGCACACATTCCGTTTGCAGTGAGACCTCGATTATCCATAATGGACGGAACCGGGAGCATACATTTTTCCCGGTTAGCTGAGTAACAATTTGTTGGTGTTAATTTTTTTCTTTTTCATAAACGAATATTGATGTATGTACATAAGAGCGTACCACCTTACAAGTAACAAAAAAAATTATTTTGAGATAAAACAGCGAACACATTCAGTACATTACTTAACTTCTAATAGAGCCCTGGCATTAACTCTAGTTATATAAGATACGTCTGCGAGACAAAAATTTTTAAATTTTGTGCTCTTACTCTCACATTTGTTAACATACAACCGCCACTTTTTCGACTGATGGGATACTATTTTGCTACTTTTACAAAATGCACCAAAAAGTGACACTTTTTGTAACTCTTGCCACTTTTTTGATACTTTTTACTTAATGAAGAGATACTTTTTTGTACTTTCTTCTTTACTAAAACTCCCAGCTTTAATGTAAGTTTTTGTATATAGAAAGCGTAAAGCTTTTTTTTATTGTTAAGCGTGGTTAGATTATGTATATCCTGCGAATAATTAATATTTACACACTTGGTTTAAAGGATAATTCACTAGAAGGTGGGGTCAAGTCAACAAGTTTTTTTCCGTGATTGGGTAGTGAAAGTTTGTATACAAGCTAAAAATTTATCATGTAAACACACATCTTTATTTACTAGCAACATTTTTGACAATCAGACCACAAAAGCAGAGTTGTTTTAGAGCTGATCTCACTTAGTGAACTCGCTTTGCTTAATTTAATGCGTATGCCATGATGAAATAAATACCGAAATGGTGTATAGAATAAGTATGCGATGGTGTATGGAATACACTTTACACATAAGTTTGTTTGAATCAGGGTTGTTTTCCCATCTTAGTCGCCAATTTATACACCGAAAATCGGCCAATTTAATTATCTCTCGATTTTTGTTAGTCATCGTCCAGACTTGCAATTTTTGTTGCAGCAATTCTTGAGTTTATTGGTGTGAGGGGTGAACAAATTGGGGAGCGGTACTCAGTTTAATGTACTCTGCAGTTCCGTTTTTTTTTTTTTTTTTTTTTTTTTTTTTGTTATACTCACACTTTTTTACTTGAAATTAGCTGTAGGCGTATTTGCATTTATATATAAAATATAAAAGGAAAAAGAGGAATGACAAGATATCACAACAATTGCAAAACTATAATTTCATATCCTGAACACTAACGCAATTTCAAAGCAGAATTTTTAAAAGTTTCAGCAACAAAAATTGCAAGTCTGGACGATAACTTAAGAAAAATTATAACATGGAATTTCTGTATTATTATTATAAATACAAATTTCAATAAGTTGTGAATCAAAATTTGCCAACCGATTTTCATGGTTTGTGGCTTATTTTCTGAATATATCCGAAACTGTTAAGAAAAATTAAAAAACTAATGTAAAGATGGCTTAAAGGGAATGGTCCATAGTCAATACAAAGTATGCGTTAAACTAAGACCGGCTTTACATGCAGGTGAACACCATTGTTCTAAAGTTTAATTTAGAAAAAGTCAGTATTATTTTCCACTATGATTATTGGCCAATATATATCATTCGCTGGTAATTGTATCCAAATCGGACAAATCGTTCGCAAGTCAAGGTGAAATGTATTAGCATAATCGCCTTATTTGTCTAAAGACTTTTATGATATATGTCGTTTTTATCCTGGCTTACAGATTAATGATATCAAATGTAAAATTTTTGCCCGTATAAGTTTTGCATGAAAAATGGTACTAATTTTGCAAAAAATTTATCGCCAGTAGTTTCTGAATAACTCCGAAATGGTTAAAAATATAAAAAATTTGGATGACTCAAAGGAAATTTTATTTCTAATCATTTGTAAGTATTTTGATTAAAATTGGACAAATCGATCTCAAGTTCTGATAAAATGTATTAGCAAAACCGCCATATTTGGGGGCGAAATATTGGTTAAGGCCATAAAAAAAGCTAGACGTGATTGAACCAATCTGTAAAGAGATTTAAATTCGGCACGCTTAAATTAATTTAAATCTCATAACAAAGTTCTTGTCTCCGACATGTTTTGCCGATCAGTGTTAATATATAATGTATTCTTATTTGTTTGTTATCTGAAATGTTAAATAAATTAATAAAATAATACGTGGGAAAACGTAACTTGGCATAGTTATTTTGATTTTAAAAGAGCCGCCCCTTATTATTTTGATATACCCTCTTTGATGCCACTTTTTTTGTAGATATCCCCTTTTTTTGGTACTTTTTGAAAATTTGCAACGGTAACGCTGCATACAACTTTCTCACGATCAATTATTATAGTCGTAAGCAGCAGCCAGGGTTGTCAGATTTTTTCACCTTCATCACCAACTAGTATAACGAAAATCGCCAATAGGAGAGCAAGTGTATTTAACCTTTATTCAAATTTTCAATACTGATCATTATTCTAGTAGTGTGTTTATATTTTAGTATTTTGAAAGTTTTAAAATAAATCGGGCATATTTTGACAATCGCAAAATACTTAAGGTGTTATGATACTTGCTATTTTTTGTATTGGATTTTTTTAGGATTGACTGAATGAAACAACAAATGCGAGAAAGAACAAGAAATACAATACAATATTAAATGTAAACAAAACAAACAATATTGCCCACGTTTTGTTCCCACAAAAACCGTCAAAAAAAGCTATAAATCGCAAAAAAAAAGTTAAAACCCGCTACTTTCGATCAAAAACTAAAAAAGTTAGCAGCAGTGCTAATATTTAATCTGGAAATGTCAATTTTAATTTACAAATTTTTATATTTTTTTTGACAGTCTAAGATTATTTATCGATAACTCACGTATATTTTTTTGACATTTCAAGATTTTTTATGGTATAATCAAATATAATCTTTACACTTAGTCAGTTTTCCTATGCAAATATATTTGCACTGTTCTCCAATATAGAAAAAATACAAAAAATAGCAAGTATCATAACACCTTTAACTTTTGCGATTCTGACTTGAAATCGCATAGTAGGTGTGCTGTAAATCGTTATCGCAAAAAGTTTGGCGACTTAAAATTGCAAATGTATACTGAAGGAAACTAGAATATTTGTAGAAAACTTTCGCAGATCGGCAGCAAAGCGCACGAGTTTCAGAATACCGTGAAAAAAATCTGGTGTGTTGCGATACTAAATCGTGCGATTGTTTTAACAAGGCTGATTATCTTAACAATTATAACTTGTAAGATCAGTTAGTTAAATTTTGCAAAAATATTAATATGATAAAGTATGCAACATTAATAGAATTGGTTATTTTCTATGTGAAAATAAGTCAGAATCTGGTTAAATTTTGTTTTCGATTTTCATTGAAACATAATGTTTCTTCGACAATAAATGGAGTTAAGGATGAATGTCTTAAAAGTTGTGTAGAAATTGAATATTTGGAATTGAAATTTAAGTATTCCAAATTCACCTCAGTGTTCTCAACAATTTCATTATATGAATTATTTTTAAAAATTAGCTTCTGACCTAAATTCGTTTTCGATTTTATATAAAATCAAGGTTTTAAAAAATGTTAGGTGTGTTTTTTTTAATAAAAATAAATTTTTGATTTAATTTCGCAAAAAATCCAGTCAAAAAAAATCAAGAATAAATAAAAAAAGCTGTGACTTTTTTCGCTCTGCACACCACATGTAAAAATACCCTTGATACTATTTTTGCATTCCACACTATTCTGGCATACTATACAATTTTAAAAATTCCATTTAATATGCAATCAAATCTATCATTTATAAGAACTTATTTAAAAAAAAATTGAAAAATTGACTTGTTTTTCAGTGGAGATCCAATGATTGATAACTTTTGTTAAGGAAAATGGTATTAAAATCTAATAAAGCTTAAGCTTTATTCTAAATTTGTAAAGCAAAAATTTGTAAATGTATTCACTGTTATTATCTGGCTATATTATAAAGTTATCATCTAAAGCAATCGTATTCGTATACGCAGAGAAAAAACATGTTTAAATATGGTCACCTCCAACAAAACTTTTTTTAAAGAAAATTGTAAACATATTATGGTTAATTTAACCATATCTCAATACACCCATATTTTATCTGGGTGTAGTGAGATTTTAAAAGTTGTTAGAAATTCAAAGAAAAAACTATACCCGTACTCATATTTTTTTTTTTTTTTTTTTTGATATAAGTAAGAAGAAAATAATAGCCAACTTTATTAAAGATCGCCGCCAAATAATTTATTAAATCGCCACGTTTGGCGAAAAATCGCCACATCTGACAGCCGTGGCGGCTGTTTTTGTGCGACAAATTTTTGGTTTTTTTTTTTTTTTTTTGAGAAATAAGCGCAAATAAACACAACATACGTATCGTTATCTTTAGTGTAACTTTTATAGCAAAGCAAAAATAGCTTTTTGTCTTATTTGAATTTTAACATATTTTTTATTTAAATAACCTTTAAAAATGTATTTTTAGCTCGGTTGGGACGACGCAGAAATAACTGTTCTTTTCAAAAGCGTGTTGGAGGACTCTGATTCACCGGAAAATGTACGTGAATCGGAAGATGAATTAATGGAGGATAGTGATGTAGAAGATGAGCTTGACATCATTGAGCCTGATGAGAATATACAACCGATTTAGCAAAATCCTTAAGAAGCTGATAATTTTACTACTTCTTCCGATAGCCGAGTTATTACGGTATCTTGAGCCACTATAAGACGTAAAAATAAGCACTGCTGGACTACGTTAAAGGGTCAAAGCTCTGGCTAAATTCCTTCATGAATATAGTTCGAACGGCAAGCGGTATGTGTCAAATGGCGTACACCTGTATGTGTCGATCAAAGTATATCTTGCATATAATGCTATTTGACTTAATTTTTTTATTGTTCATACAAGTTAATACAGATATTATTATCTTATAGGGCATTTACATTACATTGAAATCTAGTAGATTTCATTTGAAATCTTCCTCCAAATCTAGTTCGTTTACATTATACTTGTATGACATTAGCGAGATTTGGTTTTCACAACAAAAACCGCCGACTGAAAGTTTTTTGTGCAACACATACTTACATATAAAGAAATAGGCATTTACAAATTTGCATTACATTTTCTTTATAATCAACTTCATTTATTTTATCAATATTATTTGTCATTTGCATTTTTTTTTTACTATTTTACGAAATTTTTAAATTTTTTAACAATTTTAACCAGCAGCTATTATTGTTTTTGTTTTGTTTTTTGTTAAAATGTAATTTTTTTCTTGTGCAGGGAGGTAGTTTTTAGTGCTATATGGGGAAAAACATAGTTGCATCACTAAGTACTACTAGATTTCGAATATATTTCGTCAAAATCTAGTCACGGAGTAGATTTTGTTTTGTACGGGAAATCTAGCCAAAAATAACTAGATTTGGCTCGAAATCTCGAAAGTACTAGATTTGTAGACAATGTAAATGCACTATTAGCAAAGTACAAAGAAAATATTTATTTTAGTTTTAAGAACCGAACTGAAGTCCTTTATAAAAAACTCTAAGTTGTGATAATTTTTTAAGGCTTAAGGTATGTGCAGACCTAACAAACATTTCACGAAAAAATACGTAAAAAGCATGACCAGCAAATCGATCAACTTTAAGTTTTTTTTTTTTTTTTTTTTTGTAATAATTTTTTATTAACATTATTATCCTTATTTGTAAGAAGGTAATTGCATAATTCAATTAGGAAACTGTTAATTGATGTTTTATCCAGCAAACGTTTTGCAAAAGCAACCAATTTTTTATTAAAACTAGTGGTTACGTGAAGGACATTAAATATTTAATACGTATGAACATAGCTGTAATAAATTTAATTTTTATTATTATTTTCTGTTTAAAAATGATTTCACTTTGAAAGAAATTGAATTTCAACCAAAAAATGTATCGATATTATTTTCGGTGATATCCTTTAAACGATATAAACTACCATACATCTTTCAGACGTATCGTCATCTTAGTACAAACCAATAACGTCATCTAACTAGGGTTAAAGAGTTTCGCCTTTCTTGTTTTATTGACAGCGTTTTTGCCAAATAATTGGTACCACCGGTTAATTAAATCACGAAGAGTCGAATTCCCACTGTATATGATTTGAAATTATAATGTGAAGTTTTGTTAATATCAAAGATCCAATGTAAAGTCCACTTCTAAAAAACTAAAATTCTTGGTGGAGGGTACAGAAGATTCGGCACAGCCGAGTTTTACTTATTTTGGACTATGTAAGTTTTTAAATGTGTATGTCTTAAAATGTAAATGAGTTGGTTTGCTCATGTGGGTGTGTGTGCATGTGTGTGCTTGTCATTACAAAACCATAATGTCAGCTCATCATTATTACAGCCAGTGGTTTTAATTGTCCTTTTTCAACACATTGTCGCCAATTTGTTATCTCAGGCTTCGCAGCATCCTTTTTGGACGTCTGCTTTAGTTCTCAATTTTGTTGTTGGCCTGTCATAAAAACTCATCTAGAGCAACACCTGTTGTGCTTTTCTTTATATACACGTAGTGATATTTTGTGTGTGTTTCATTGTGTACTATAAAGATTTCTAGAGCCGTCGGCACATTTCGAATACTGTAAAATTTATTAGTCGTTACAAGAACTGCGACAAATTGTCAAATAAATTAGCCTTTGTGCTAATATAATAACAGCTATATTTTGTTCTTGCATTCTTGGTATCTGCCGCTGTCATTTACAGATGATTTTCCTTGACCCCAGCATGTGATAAATTTATGCAAATCATTAGTTTTAATGTAAAGCCCATTAACCATTGAATATGAATTATGTACCAAAAGTTAATTATTTTTTTTCAATTAATGGCTGGCAATTTTGTGTGAAACAAAAGCCACAAAACTTTTCATTATTATATGAGGGGCCATTAAAGGGAAATATTTAAAATTTTTCGGATTTTTATTAGAAGATTTAAAACATTATATGATACGAGGGCGGATCAATAAGTCCGTGACTTTTTGAATGAAACACAGTTTTTTTTAACAAAAAATTTTTTTTTCCATTTTTAAACAAATCCACGAGGTTGTATGTTTTGAACAACTGGTAAACGCAAAGTAAATGACGGAATTTGCTCAAAACTTGACAGTAGTCTATTAACAGGTGGTACTTGATGGGAGCAGTGTTGCATTTCATATAACCACGAAGGAAGTTCGAAAAGTCACGGACTTATTGATTCGCCCCCGTAATTAATGTGTTAAAATAAAATCAAAATTTTAATTAATAAATAAATTTACTAACATTAAAACACGCCTGCTGATTGTGTGCAGAGTTGTGTTTTTTTGTGCAATTGTTATTGACATTTTACATTCTAAAGCTTCGTATAAATCTTCGTCAGATCTAATAATATTGTTAGTAAAATGTGCCAAAAATTTCTTACAACCGAGTGAACTTGGATTTTTTTTTACAACTTTGTCAGAAAAAGCATTGCCAGTCCATTGTAAGACAACAATATTGTTAGATAGCTGACAATCGTGTGAATACTCTTCGTTGCCGTTGGCTGACGAATTTTTTATTGTCAGATGAGCGAAGTTTATGCAGCCCTTTTTCTATTGGCAATGCTGCATATATAAATGTATCAGAGATGGAAAGTGGGGTTTCGGAATTTGTAACAACTTCAATAACAAAACGTAGTTTTGAGCATGACGGTTAGGTTAGGCTACGTTAGGTTAAGAAGGGTTATGCGCCCAAGGGCGCACATCCACTCGGAGACCAATGAGGTCCATTGTGAATCCTTTCAGTAAGGGAGAAAAGGAAAAAAAAGAGAAAAAGAGAAGTAAAGAAGAAGAGTAGAAAATAGGAGACTCTGACGGTACCATGACGGTTTTAGAAAAGATTTTTTATTAAGTACAAAAATTTTTGTTAAAAATGGCCACCAATCTATCAAAATAAATTACAACTGCACCAAAGTTTCCATGCCTGATATGCATGAGCAAAAAGAAAAAAAAACAAAAAAAGTTTAATTTTGCAAAATTAAAATTAAGTTAAACAAGCATCAATGAAACTTATTTAGAACAACATAAAAAAGTCTACATTATTGCAATTGCTTTTTCCATGCAATAATAATATTTCCACTTTTCCAATTTAAAAAAATACACGAAATTTTCATTTTTATACAATGTCTACAAACAGATCTGGTAATTCTTGTCATACAATTATCTGACAACCACGTGACCTGACAATTTTCGATTAAGATGCATTTCTTGTCACCCAGTTGTCTGCCAACGAAATTGTATGGTTTTCCTACAATCGTCTGAGCTGACAATTTACTTTTGGTGGTAATTTTTCTGTGGCAGTATATTGTCAACACATTGCCAGAGCATACATTTTTGTAAGATCGGACCACCGTCTGTATGAAACTTAATTTTTTTTTTTTTTATTTATTATTCCTACACTAAATCCCGCGAAGCTTTTTGCTTGTCTGCAGGAGTCCAGAGTCTCTGGCGGGAATCGAACCCGCAACCCCGGTACTGATAGACTAGCTCACTACCAGGTAGCCTACCGGGGCGCCCTAATTGGCCCATTATATAGGGAACGTACGTTAATGCAGTTGTTGCGCATCACTTGCACATTAGTAAAGTTTGATGTTCGTAAGAGCATGACTTGTAAGAAACTTGACATCGCTCTCAGAAGTCAAAACTTTTTTTTGCAGTGATGCTTCAACAGTTAATTTTCTGATGCAATTACTTTTATCATAAAATAAATACTTTTATTTTTCTTTTTTTAAACTTTTTCGTGTTATTTTTAAGAAAACTATCACTTTTTGGTTCAATATTTCCCATAAAATTTGTTATCGCTGTTGTTGATAGTATTTTTATTATCATTTTATGTTCGCTTATGAAAATGTTTTCATTGAGTTCGTGCCAGACAACAAAGTTTTAAGAATAATAACCCTCTAAATTTTTTATCAAACCCAAGTGTTCATAACATCAAAACAATAATAAAATTCATAAAAAAAATTTTAAATATATAAGTTGATCTAACATTGAATAACTATATAATTTTAATATAAATGAGCTAAAAGCCTCAGTTTCTATGGCTTTTATTCTTACAGTTACCTAATATTTTGTAACTATAAGTTAATTTTATAAATAAATAAATTAACGCTGTAAAAAAATCGTGCTGTTTTTTCAACTTTTTGGCAATACAGCGGTTGGCTTAAAAATGTTTTTTTGATATGCCTTTAATGGAAAATTAAGAATTGTTTTGCTTCTACTCAAAGTTTCTATCTTTTGAGTTAATACAGTATTGTAGAACAAGTGTGGTATGTGTGAATAACAACGAACGATTAATGATATAATTATAATTATATACGTATGATTAATATTTGTTTTATGATAATTATAATAAAACAAATATTAAACATACGCACCGCTACACCACGCAAAATATTATGTATGTAGGTAAATTCAACAGAATATTAAGTTTGAATAACTGAAAATTTAATTTAAAAACGGATCATTTACATTTCATTGAAAATAAAGAAATTTTCGGTCATATTTAAAATATATTAATTTTTCTGTTATGTTTAATTACAAAAATACAAACAAATGTTTTTCCAGTTATTTTAGACTTAATTTATTTCACAAAATTTTGAGTGAGAAATTATATTGAAAACAACAATATAATACAAAAACTTGTTTTTGTTTTCAGTATAATTTCGTACATGAAATTTTGTTTTCATTTTCTAAAAACAGGCAGTTAAATCACATACTGAAAGAGTTAAAACTGTATTTTAATTTGATATTATTAACTACCGAATGAGCCAAATATTTTTTTATGTTTATTTTATTTCTATATTATTTACGAGCACATGTATGTATGTAGGTATATAACAAAGGTATGCATATGCATTATGATAACTTTGCTAGATAATTAAAAATAACCACTTAATGAACTGTTTCAATAAAATTTATAATAAAATTTTATTTTTTAGTTAAAAGCTAAAATAAATTTAAAAGACGAGAAGACTCTATAAATCTTTATATTTTAATTATTATAATTATATAAAAAAAAATTATTATAGAACTAATGGCGATTTGTTCTCTGAGAAAAATATGTTACAGGATATACAATATACGTTAAACTTTCTAATGGTACCTTTAATCACACGAAGTGCTACATGTAATGCAACTTCAGTAGAACAAAATAAGTTGATTTAGTATACAACTATAACACTTTCATCATTAATATAATTCATAAGCGATTTTTAAACTATTCGAGCGGTTTCAGCACCCTAAAACGGTTTGGTAACTACACTTGAAAAACATTATCACCAGTTACGAGATAGGTCTTGTTTTCACCGATCACAACTCGTTTCTCTTTATTATAATATTGTGTTCACCCGTGACGAGATACGAGTAAGTTCTTTAAAAACAATTGACACAAATTCCCCGCAGTGCGTATTATCTTTTCCTAAGCTAATAATTAATGAATTTCGACAGAAAAGACGGTAAAAGAAAAAATATGATTATTGATTTTCCAGAAAACTGGAAAATGTAAGGGCTGAAGGAAGCCTTGAAGTTAAGCTAACATAATTTTCGGTATTACGGTATTTAATCAAGCTAAAATGTTGAGATATATTAACATTTAAAAACAGTGAAGATATTTATTTGCCCCTAATATTAAGAGCTATTCACTGTATATATAATTTATTTAAGCATGATTTGCAAATAATCATAGTAAAACATATTAGTGTACAAAAAAAAAAAAAAAAACTAAGTGGCTGCAGACCTCTGAACATCAGCTTTTCAGTTTAAAAATATTATAGATTTTTAATTTGATCCGGCATATTACCTTTATTAATTATGATATGAACCTCTCAGAAATGTTTCTTTTGCTATGAATTATGTTTTTAATAAAGGGTTTATTGCGTCTTTCTGCTTTACCGTGATTACAATGGGATGCATCCTTTTGTAGTATATTGGACGGTGAATCGTACAACGCATTACAGGGAAAATTCGTTTTTTGTTAGGACTGTTCGTATGCGGGATAACCTTCCCGCTGAAGTCCTCCCTCTCACTTTCAACATGAATAAGTTCCAGTCGAATGTTCACAACCACAATTCCCTCTATCCTCCTTCCATAACCATAACATATTTTCGCCTCAGATAGGGATGGGCAAAAATTATAATCGATATATATCGCCGATATTAAAATTACCCATATATCGATACATCGATATTTATCTACGACTATCGAATTCGATAGTTTTAAGATCTCTTTATAATACAATTCAACATTTTAACCGTTGTTTTTTAAGAATTGCATTATATGTTTTTTAACTAATTTTAAGAAAACAACGTCGCTTTTCTTTTGTCTCGGTTTTTTAAGAGATGACAACAACAAATTAGCGCGGAAAAAATATTCTGGAAAGGGTTCCTAGAATTATGCAATTAATTATGGCGTATTTGCAGCAATAGACTCATGAAAGTTGGATTGTTAATAATAAAAACAATATTAATTTTTTTATTTTTTTCTTTTTTTATTTTTTTTTTTTTTTTATTCCGACGCTAATACCGCGAACCTTTTTGCTTGTCTCTAGCGGGAATAGAACCCGCAACGCCGGTACTGATAGACTAGCTCACTACCAGTTAGCCTACAGGGGCACCCATGCTATGTCTCACTAGTTTCGTTTACCGGCAGTATATAATCCGGCATTATATAATCCAAATAATTTTTTTTAGATTTCATATGGCGAACAAATAAAAATTTTTTTTGTATTCTTTACTTTTTTTTATTGTGGAACAACCTGCCGGTCCCTCGATTTCAAACTACAACTTCGTTGGCATAACTTACCTTAAAAACTAAATTTTAAAATTGGTTTTTATTTTAAGTAAAATTTAAGCGAATAAAAGTTTCGTTCGAAATCGAGTGACAGGCAGTAAATTTGAAATTAAAAGAAATAAACTTTTTTATAAAATAAAAACTAGACCATAAGCTTAAGTAAATAGATATTAAAAATTAAAATGAAACAAAAAAAAGTTAGAATGGAATTACATGTAATATGTTTGTACATATGTAAATACATACGTATTGACATAGGTATATTAAATTTTTAAATTTGGTAATAAGTTCAGCTTAATACGTTCGAAATATCGATATTTTTAATTAATAAATATCGATGTTCTTTAAAAATATCGATACGATATATATCGATATATTTTTCAATTTGCCCATCCCTAGCCTCAGAGCTGATCCTAACAAAAAAAAATATCGTGCTCTACTTTTTGGTAATGAAACGGTTAGCTTGAAAATTATTTTCCATATGACTTTAATATTAAATTAAAAATAAGTTTGCTTATACTCAAAATTTTTAAGTATTGAGTTAATACTATCTTATGATCGAGTCCGATATGTTTAATAGAATAATCATAATCTATGTAATCTGATCAACGAAATTCAATACCACTGTTCTCGAAAATGCATTTTCTTTCTCCTTTTTTTCTAAACCTTTATTCCTTTTATTGGTCGTTGGTAAGTTGATTTATAACAAAGTTGACATATTTACATATTTTAAAATCGTTTATTTTAGTATCGTTTGGTTATGAAAGTCCTTAAATACACTACATCTGCTTATATATTTTTATATTTTCACATAAATACCAGAAAACTAAGCAACTGAACAAATAATCCTTTAAGGGTTAATTGAGCGCATGTAACCAACAAGCATCTTGAAAAACTTTTCACATTCAACGAGTTTTCCCTGCTGTCCAATCAACAATATTATAAATTACAAATGATTTCCGTGACAAATTTAAATCTCTGCTTAAATTGAAAAAAAGAGACTTAAATTTAACCAACAAAAGAACATTAAAACAAATTAAATGAAACAAAAGAGAGAAAAAGCATACACAGCAATCAAAATTAAGTTGTCAGTGTTCTTTTTTTTGTTTTTGTTTTATTTAATCTCATCCAAGACAGTTAAATTATTAGAAAAGGACACACAACCACATCGAGACAATGTAAAAGCAAAATGATACAAATACCTTTATATAAAATATATTTTTTCTATATCATCAATACAAAGTTTATCTCTCAAAGACACACGCATACATACATATACATACCCTTACTTTAATAATCGAAAACGCACGTACATATACTGGCCCCATACACAACTTTAAACCTTAACAACCCAAAAAATAAAGGAAAATTTCTTAAAGAATAACAAAAAATAAAGAAAGACATTTCATTATCTCAATTTGTGTCAATGCTTTTATCATTTCCCATACACTTTAACCTTAAAAAAGGACATTTTAAGTCATACGATAGACTGGGCAAGCAAAGGAAGGCCCAAGAAGAATTGATTTAAAACGTAAGCAATGAACACAATTTGCACAAGAACACACTTCGTATAAATACTTGGTCATATGTGCGTAAAAATGGTCCACAGACCTGAAATTTATGATGATGATACGATTAGAGAGCAAAAGTATTTTCTTGTTTCAATAGCAATGAGTTTTAATTAGAAATTAGGAACTAGATTTTTCTAGATTTTTAATCGAAGAAGAATTGAAAATTTCTGATACCCTCTATTATTACTCTAAATAAGCCCAGTAACAACTTCGCCTACAAAATAATGTGTTGAGTACTCAGAAAAATATAAAAATACTACTGAAAAAACCAATGAATTTTACAGGGGATGTCCCAAAATGAACGCACTTAAAAGTAAGTCATTATTTCTACATAAATCTGAAAAATAAGTAGTTCAAGAAGTAGTTAAAGAAGAACGCTGGGATACGACTGAAAATTACACAGTGGAGCCATAAATTGTGTGCTTGAGGCTAGCCAAAACCCGTTTGGTGTTTTCTAACTTACCTCGGATTTAGATTGGGAGTTTTAAGCCAAACAGTGAAAAAAAGTGGAAAAAGTGGTAATTTCTTAAAATCTTGAAGGACTAGATGCAGCTTTGTAATCGGTTTGTAAAAAAAAAAAATGCGGAAAATCCAGCTTCTGTCAAAATATTAGTGATGCTATAATATCTAAAACTAAGGTCGCGTTTAGATTTTATAGGAAATCCCGTCTGGGTTTTTACTTATTTCGATAAGTACTATCAGAAACCGAAATCAAAAGAAATGCACATTTGATGACCTTGAAAATGTTCTATATTGTTATAAAATATAAAAGGAAACTGTCTCAATTGAATATTTTTAGATAAATAATTAACTTTAAGAGATATTAGTTTACACTTTACCTGTACGTATGAGTAATATTTATAATTCCAGAAAAGTTCACTTACGGTAACCAATATCGTTAACCGATATCGTTAAAAATTACAAAACAATTTGTAATTTGGTCCCAGAACAGTACTGTATTTTAAAGTTTTGTTCTGTGTGAATACATTTTTAATAAAAAAGCTGCATTAAATTAAATATTCTGTCTTTGAAATATCCTTCTAATATTAAAAATGTGAAAGTTTGCTTGTTTGGAAGTTTGTTAGTTTTTATGGATTTGGAGAAAATTTAATAGACGGATATCATATGGCCAGTTTCATATAAATGGTGCTTTAAGAGGGAAATCGGGGAAAAATTGGTATTTTGTTAACTCTATTCTTTTTGATAAATTTGGTATGCAGATTGCATAGGGTCAGGATGAAAATAAAGGGTATATCTTAAGGGACTTTTTAATATTTTGACATAAAATAAATATAGATGAATTTTATACTTACTGGAAACTTGCGCAATTTTTGTTTATTTATGGAAAAAATTTTAAGGAATAATAACTTGTAAAATGAGTGTAAAAAATCCTGTTTTATGCCTTCAGTACTTCAGGCTCATAAACACTATTTTCAGCACCAACGAAATAAAAAATACGGAGATTTTTAGTTGCCAAGAAGGTTTCAAAATAATACCTATGGAACACTTTGAAAATTTTGTACAGGCTATTCATTTTCAAATATCTCTTTCTTAAGTCGGTAATATTCTTTTTCGATTATACTTGATACTTTTTTAACTTCAAAATCATATGTTTTTTTTCTATTTTTTTTTTTTTTTTTTTTTTTTGTAGAAATCCGAACTTTTTAAAAACAAGAAATTTTAATTTTATATTAAAAAGTCGTAGAAACTTAAACTAAATACAAGAAATTTTTGTTATAAAACATCATAAATTTAAAAAATAAACTCATGCGTGACGCATTACGGCAAACTTAATGTGGATCAATATGACCCATTTGCATAAGATCAAATTTTTGTGCTCAGTATTTTGGTTTTAGAAATATGGTCACCTTAAATATATTACATAAAATAATTATACAATTTTGCCCAATTTGATTAATAGCTACTTTATACTATCACACAAATCTTACGTATTTTGAGGAAAATACAACACTGTCATGATAAGTTGTTATTGTTTTTTGAAAAATATTCCAACAATAATAAGATCAGACAGGAATTTTTGTAAAAATACGAAGACTTGTGTGATAGTGTAGAACAGCCTTAACAAACGTTTTCTATAAAGATGTAAAAAAAGGATTTCTCACAGTATTCTTTACCGGTTTAGAAATATAGAGATGAACATTATCCCCGTTAAATACTAATTTTGTGCCTCTGGTTGTTTTTATTGAGTACGTTCTACAATCGAAGCATCTCCTATCTATTTACCTCTAAATATAGAGTCTGGCCATTTCTTAGAAATTCATAATAGAAAACTTTTTTTCTTGCTGTTATTAGTACCAGCACTCAGAGGATGACGCCTACAAATTTATTGCGTTATGCTGGAACAAGTAAAATAGGCTATGGAAAGGAGGATAGAGAGAGAGTAGTGCTTGTGGGCATTCGATTTGAATTCATGTTGAAAGTGAGAGGGAAGATTTCCGCAGGAAGAACATTCCACATACGTTGTACGATGCAGCGGACAATTGACCACAAAAGGGTGGGCTCTTGAGGAAAAACACGAATAACGAACGAACGTCATCAAAATACATCCCATTGCGACGGTGCTTAAGGAAGTCAATAAAATTAGATATTCTACCGTCACCAATCAGAACTATCGCCTGCACGCCGTCAAGAAGCTCTTAAATATACTTTGAAACACCGACCTACACATGGAGTTGTATCCATTCTCGGTCGTATGTAGGTTGCATAAATAGTAATGAGATTAGATGGAATAAAGTATCTCTGATACCGTTTTAAAAAACCGCGCCACTTGAATGCTTCTTTCGGCACCTTAAATGCATGTTTTGTTCAACGGATATCACATTGTATTCTCATGCCCAGAACATCAAGAGATTCAGATTCCTCAATAATTATACCACCCAAGGAACATTTATATAAGATAGACGCATTTGGAAGAGTAATTAAAAAAATACCTGGCTTGTCAAAAATGTCTCCATATAAAACAAAAACAATTTAACGCACACATGTACATATTTTGTCTCATACATACGAAATTTGAAAATGAGTCTATCTTGTGTATATGTACCTTGGTACCATCCATATATACAGATGAGGCAGCTTGATCCGTCGCGCATTTATGTTTTAGCGCGCAACACTGTGTCTTTCGGGCATAAGTGGCACTCAACAACTTACGAATAATTGTTTAGACCAACCTAATACAATAAATCAAAATAATGCTACACATTATGTCATCATTACACCATTATAAATAGCCGAATATAAATAGCATTATAAATATTTTATTTAATTTTTTTTAAAAAAAAACCAGTACAACTCAAATACTAAGAATTTAGCGTGCTATATTCGGCCCTGCAAGATTTTTAATGCTCTTCACCTCACATGTTGCAGCATCTTATACCAATCACCCACTAACGAACATTATCAAATAGAATCAAGGAAAAAATAAATAAAATATATTGAGTATATTTTTTCCTTTAAAACACATTTCGTCAGCTATTGGTTTGACCTACCGACCATTTAAAAACAATGGAGTTATGTATTGGGTATACACATTTTGAATACCTGCCTTCTGAATCCAAAACCTGTTTGGCGAAATGTGTTATGGTTTCCCACAACTACTTTGAAGTATTTAAGGTATTGTTTTGCTCTACACTCCACTCTTGGGCGATTGCAGCAAATTCTTTAGACAAAACAAAGAATGTTGTAAAAGCAAAAGTAATATCAAATGACAACAAGAAAATTGATCTGTTGGATATTGCTTTTTAAAATAATAACAGTGTGTTAACAAAAAGTAAAAGCTTAAAAAGAAAAAATTAAAAATTTATCTTCTTCACCGGCCCCTGAACTTCCAGATAAAACTAAGTAGGTATAATACAATCATTTCCATTATTAAGATATTTGTGTGAAATTTTTACTGCTTTCAGAATCATTTATGAAAACATTACGAATGATGAAAATTGGTGCGATGAAAATTGGAATGTTTCTTATCTCTAGATGAGTCTCAATGTCTTCTATGCTTTCAGGACATCGATAGGTAGGTGCTGGGGACTCCAGCCGTCAGTAGTGGGATGGCTGTACACTTGGGTGGTTAGACCTATTCTAACGTATGGGTGCTGTGTTTGGTGGGAGCCATTGAGAGTGGCTAGTTGAAGAAACCTTCTGCCTAAGGCTCAGAGGTGTGCTTTAATGGCATGACAGGTGCCATGAGAAGTACTCCTCAAGCTGCCCTGGATGTCATTATACATATTTTGCCTATTGAGCAGTATGTGATGGGAATGGCAGCCCGGAGCATTCTTAGACTGACGGAGTTAGGATTAATGGGGAATTTCACGCAGGGATACTCGCGGATCCTGGGTGAGATTGAAGCTGCTGGTTATTGTCTGGGATCACTAGGCTCCACATTGATAGGGGCCCGGATGTCACTACGTGCACAGACAGGCGGCTCTTATGGCCGTAAGGGGCTGTTATGTGAACAAGCTAGTTGGTGATTGTAGGAGGGGTAAGAAGGGTATGTGTTGAGATTGTGCTGGGTGCCGGGACACTGCAACATAAAGGGCAAGGCTCAGAGATGGAGGATTCTAGCTGTATGGAGGCGGTTAGTCCACCAATAGGCTTCTATTTTGGAAGGATCATGGAATGAATACTGATCGCGACCAATCGGGCCTGGGGGAAACGAACAGTCTGCCGGGTATCACGGAAGCTGTGGCCGGTGCTTAGGAAGTCCGATTCGGAGTCGCTGCTGGGCAGGAGTAGGGTCTGCATTAGGACCATGATAGAAATTATCACGGGCCTCTGCATTATAGGCAGTATGGCGAAGACAGCATTCGTTATGGGGATGGCCTGGCTACGTGGCAGGAGACTGGGAGCTAGCCGCACATAGGCAGATTTGTGTTGAGTGGGGTTGCTCTCGGGTTTGGTCCGATTTCTTCTGTTCTTATCTATCATTTTTATCTTTTCTTATGCTTTCGCTATTTATTTCACCTACTTTCCATCTATCTTTACCTAAACAAGGCATCACAATGGACCATATTGTTCTCTGGGTGAAGGTGTGAAGGAGACTTCACACCAGCCTTTCTACCTACCTACCTATCTCTAGATCAAATCTTAGATGCGGAAACTAGCATTCCAAGGAAGTCAAACTTTCCACAAATAAAAGATTTTAGGTGTGTTCATTTACTTTACGAGCTGAAACTTGCAACGAGTGAGTAAATTTAAAATTTACAAAATTGTTCTCCTAATTACTCAAAAATATAAAAAAGTAAATAAACACTTTTCCAGCAGAAACTACCAAGTTAGGTATATTCACACTATTTAGCTGTAAGATACGTAATTCTTTGTTAATAAATTGTTTTGAACTATTTGTTCTTAAATTTTGGAAAAATATATATTTAATGTGATTGAAAAACTTTAAATTTAAGAATTATGAAAAATATTTTTGTTTTGTAAACAAAAACCAGAAACAGGTGGTTGAATAGTTCTTGTTGGTAAAAATGTTGCTATCAGAAATTTAAAAAAAAAAATTTTTGTCTCTCAAATTTCTATGATCTTTTATCATTCTTTCGTTGCAAGTTTTTCGGGTACGTGAACACTTACTAGTAACAATTATTAAAAATAAGCATTAATTTTCTGTAAATGAACACACCTAATAACAAGTACATACATTATTTTGCTTTTTTTTTAAATAAATTTGCATTACATTATACAATTTAGAATCATTCCTTCGGCATAAAAAAGGCAGCTAAGCCCAGAATTGTGGGAAAATAATGAATAAAACCGGTTTCGCGAATCGGTGCCAGCTTACATTTCTATAAATAAGAAAGGATCTCTAGTTAGAACTATGAAATCACCATGTAATTAATGCAGTCTCAAATGCAAAAATATTTTCTTTTTGATTGAACGCATGCAGATTGATCAATAATTTTGGGATATGAAAAAAATTTTATATTGCATTTTATTCGACCTTTATAATATATAAATAATAAGATAACATCAATTTCATCAATGTGGATATTTTATTCCATTTTAAATATAGAAAGCACGAAACGCTAATTTTTAAAAATAAATTTAGAAAAGTGGCACAAAACAATATTTTTCACTTTCAATAAAATTATATTAGCTTCTACTTTATTCCAGAAATTTAACAAACATTTATATTTTTCTTAAAAATCTATACCGGAAGCAGTGCACAGTGGGATATTTCGAACAAAACCCTACGTATTTGTTGTTTTTTTTTTCATAAGGCCATAAAACCTAGTACGTGGGTAAAGTAGCCCCCCGGTAGACTAGCTGGTAGTGAGCTAGTCTATCAGTACCGGGGTTGCGGGTTCGATTTCCGCTAGAGACTCTGGTCTCCTGCAGACAAGCAAAAAGCTTCGCGGGATATAGTGTAGGAATAATATATAACGACCCTTAAAATGTAGTGCCCATTACGACGCCATTAAGTCAACCATATGACTTAAGAGAGTGTCAGTTTTCAAAGGCCGAAGAAAAAATTTAATTTATATGAGGTGTGTACTCTGGTATTCATTCGGTTAACCGATTAATTACTACCCGATTAACTGATCGGTTATTAAAAATTGGCTACTTTCGATTAACGATTAAGCCGGTTAATTTCAGTCTATTAACCGACGTAACAAAATTTTTAATTTTTTTGTAGAATTATAACATATTTTTTTGAGTTTTTTATTATTTGTTTCGTCTCATATACAAAAGGTATGTGTTTAGAAAATATTTTTTCGTACAAACACCGAAGGTGCTCAATCAATCTTTTAACAGAATTAACCGAAACAATCAGAAGAGTTGAAATTAAAAAAAAAAAAAAATTAAAACAGATTTCTCCAACATCAACGATAACTAAAGAAAAGAATCGCTTAAATCCTAAACATGTAAACCAAATTATTTTTCTAAAACCTTTTTTAAGGTCTCCTTAAACTATTTAAATAACTAATAAAATAATCTTAAAGTTTATTTTTTATTTAAGACATTATATATATTAATTAAAAACTATGTATTAAATATTTACGAATTATTCTCTTGTTTGCTCGTTTTTTTTTAAGAATTGTTATGTTTGTTATGTTGTTTTTTTTTTTTTTTTTGCTAATAAACTCTAAATAATAAATAATTTATGCATTTTTATCTATTGAAATTACTTAATTTATAAAAAAAAACTTTATTAATCGGTTAACCGATCAATTACAAAATTAACCAGTTAAACCAAAACCTCGGTTAATTAATCGAGCGGTTAACCGATTAAAGCAAAAGTCCGATTAAATGAATTTCCTAGTATGTACATATAGAAGAAATTAGCCTACCTCAATATCGTTGTGCGAAACCCCAAATAATTGTATTAAAAATTAACATTGAAATATGCTAACTTTCCGGCACTCCAAAAGCAGTCAAGCAGTCAATGCTGTACATTGTGATAGAAATTTGTAATTACAAGCTTTGAAGTGTAAGCTTTTATATATCATCAACATTTTCTTTTAAATCCAAAAAAAAAATTGATTGAGGTTTTAGCTAGTGCAGTAGTGAAAATATTCTATCGGAGAAAACTTCATGCAGGCCTTCCTTGTCGTTTTTCACCACTCCGCCTTTTTTTCATATGCGCCAAGCCAATAATGAGCTGACGATTTCTCCACATAAGCAAAAAGGTCTTCACGTTAAAACAAACAACGGCAAAGGGGGATTTTGTGACAGAAATTAGAGGCAAACGTAGTTTTCTACTTATATCTCAGTCATTTATAGACCGATCTGACAAATTTTCATGGAGTATATGTGATATAAATATATAACAACCTAATCTCCACCTTTTTGGGTTCTTCGAAAAACACATTTCGCCATACAAACGCACAGACGGACATTGTTAATTCAGCTTTGCTACTGATAAAGACCCAGAATATATACACTTTACAGGGTCTAAGATCAATATTTTAGAAATAAAAAACGGAATACCCTTTCCATCTGTCGTGCAGGGTATTAAAATAATGCGAATAATGATGAGAATGTAAGTAAATAAATGACTTTTATATACACCAAACTCTGCACTAGTTGTACACTTTCCTTTCGGTCTTATTGAGAATAGTCTCTTTTTTATTTACCTTCTTCTTTCCTTTTTTTTTCTTTCTTATTATTTTCTGCAATTTAGGTTCAATAATGTCAAGAAAATGAAGCAATATCTTTTTATCCCTTCTTAAATTATTTTTTTCATTCTATTCTCTGTGTGATAGTAAGACATCTTTGGTGCTGCTGTGTCTGTGTAGGAAAAAACGCACACACACACATGTACTTCTATGAAGGTGGCAGTGTGTAGGTAAGTTCTGCTTTCTCCATGCTTTTTATATGTGTGTGTGTGTGTGTTGATTTTTTTATAATGGTATAACCAGGCAAAGTTTTGATATGAAAATTAACATTTTTAAAATTTGCAGTTAAAAATGAAAAAAACAAAAATTAATTAATCAAAAATATGCATTGAATAAAAAAAACATACCACACAAATAATCGGACAAGGCGAGTTCGTTTCTCTCCACTACGGAGTTGTCATTCAATTTGCAACAGAGCTGGACACACGGTGTCAGTTAGCTTAAAATGTTCGCTAATAGTGCGCGGCGCGAACAAGCATGAATATGTATACCAAAAAATCCTTTCAAGAAAACGCTTTTATTTTTATATATTTAGTAAAATGTAGACTTATGACCAATTTCACCAATTCTATTAAAATATAAATTAAATTAATGTTTAATATTCGTTTTTTATGTCTTTGTTTGTCTAGTTTTTCCAAATAAATAAATAAATAGATAAATAAATGAATAAATATATAAAATTATATGAAAAACAGGGGTCTAATTCTGGTAGTCGTGATGGAGTACTTCCTCGATTCGAAAGAAATTTTGTTTCTAATTCTTTCCAACGATACTGAACGAATCGAAATTATTTTTTCAGTATTGTGAAACTCAAATTAATGCTTTACAACACTGAAAAAATAATTCTGCTTCGTTCAGTATTGACTGAAATAATTAGATATTAAATTGCTTTCGAATCGAGAAAGTACTCGATCACGACTGCCAGAATCAGGCCCCACACAAATTTCGTGATCAAAACAAAAATAACAAAGCACAAACCACGTTTAACAAAAGCATTAGTTCAACAAACTTTTTATTTTGTGCAAAAAAATGTATTTAGTAAAATTGTTTTGTTTTATAATGTTATTTACTTACTAAAATATTATTAACTAGTGTTGCGGTAAAGTAAAAAGTTAATTTTTACAACAGTTTTGCAAATAAATCTCAACAATATAAATGTGTGTTCATTGTATTGCGACATAAAAGATGGTTAAAAGAGAAATGAAAAAGGGCAGCTTTCTAAGAAAGAGAAAGAAAATCTACCGTCTCGTGACATATCTGTGTGTAATCTGTGCCAGTAGGGTGAACACTTGAGCGACATAATTAATTAATTTTTAGCCGGAACCTTTTCGTAATTAGCCGAAATAAAAATATTTTTAATACCTCAAAAAAAAAATATTTTTTTTTATTAAAATTAAAATGATATCTCAATTTTTGGACACCATTGACAAGAGAACTCTTGCCAACTTCATGTTGCCTGGTTTAATGGTCTTGAATAAAATATGTTTCTTAAATCTTTTGAATTATGCAAAAATCTATTTTTCAAGCAAAAAGCTTCAAAAACTTACCCTAGTTATCATGTAAATAAGGTTTTATGCTGATGTAATTGTTCATGATTTTCAAATTCTTCGTTTTATTTTGCTTTTAGTATGACAATTATTGTGTTCAGATGGTGTGTGTGTGTTTGCGTGTGTGTGAGTAACTGTAACCATGTATATGAGTCTGAGTTTAACTACTGATTTGCTTTTGTTATAAAATTTCTAGCTTGATTGCTTTAAATATTGTTTAGGTAAGCAAATGGAAAGGAGAAGCTAAAATAAATCGAATGAATTTTAGAAACTGAAAGAAACAAAAATCTCAAATACTTTTTGCGTGATTAATGATGAAGGTCATTTATGTTGGTTAAACGTTTTGTTTGGTTTTTGGTATACATACCAATAGTGTGGCTTAATAAAATATCCAGCACATACAGCCAAATGTTTGTATTTAGTACTAATAAATTATGGTATTATCCTTAGACTTATAAGAAAGGGTTGTATTTATTTATGTTTTTAGGCCACCCTAATATGATTGTAATAGACAAAAAAAGGGACTGATTTAATCATATGATAAAATATTTTTTTAATCCAAATATTGATTATGTGTTACAAACAGAACAGAATCTTTGGCGGGAATCGAACCCGGAGCCCCTAAACTGATAGATTATTCTCTACTAGCTTATCGGGGCCTGCCTAATATATTTAAATTTTGGCAATAATACGGAAAGAGTCGTTCCTGGTCATATAAAGCTGCCATCAAAGTAGAGTTAGTGACTTTAAGTTTTACAAAAATCTTTCTAGACCACCTTCGTATTTAACTTCACACCATACATTTAACCATTAATTATAAGCAGCTCGCTCACAAATATTAACCAGACAAATTTTATATATTTGCTTTATAATTTCATTTTATTTATTGAAAAATCCTCCCCAAAAACCACATTAAAAATTTTATTTTGCTGCTACTAAACCAGATTTAGTTTTTTCTATCATTAAAAATTGTTGCTGGTATTGTTTGTTGTAAATCCTGAAAAGGGACTAGTTGCTATGTCCTGTTTAGATTTCTTCTTTTTTTTCATGCAAAAAAAGGACTTTGTAATATAGAAAAAGGTCGTTATTTTCAATTTAAACCCCAAAAGTTATTTGCTGTTGTTTTAGTCTGATGAAAAAGAAAACAACATAAAACTACAAGCAATAAAAATTTTCAAATTAAGAAAAAAGAAAAATAAAGTACAAAACTTTTAAACATTTGATTGGCTTTATATAGATTTAAATTTTGTGTTAAGTACAGAGATTATGTTAAAAACTTTAATAAGAGTGTTGCTAAACTAAAGCAACTAAATTGTCTAGGGTTGAACAAAAACATTAGGAGCTTTTCTCTAATTTTATGAAACTTAGCAAGTTAAATAAAAGATTAATGATTAAATAAAAGATTAAAGTTAAATTTCTGGTATACAGCCACCCACCATATAAAATGTACGTTCACATCTTAAAGGTGCTCTTCAACTTGGAAGCTTTGGGGAAACTAGAAGCGGAAAAAACCTAAAGCTTGGGTTACGCTTGAAATTGGAGAATATAGTTGACCAGAGTTATATTAGATATCACGTGAACTTCTAGCTCCCGGATAGTTAGACGGACATCGGCTAGTTATTTATGGAAGCCCTTCGTGAATCACGTAGGCTTTTACTTAAGTGGTAGAAAGAGAGATCTAGAAAATGCAGGGTAAGTCGTTGTTTTTTCTGCCATCTTTTGGTAAGACAGTGGGCACTGCAAAATTTGGTCTTATTTAATATGCGCTCAATAATCAAATTTCCACGGGATTTTTAATAAAATACAAAGGCTCAATAAAAGACTTGATGTATCATTTATTTTTATTTATTTTATTTATTTCAACTGTAAGGACTTTAACATTTAAATTATTTTATAGTACAGAGGATTGCATAATGAACACCACTAGTAATAGTAATAATAACATTAATCTATATATAAATAGGCAAAGGCAAAACAGTTAAGAACACATTGGTACTCTGTTTGCCAACCGATTTGAACAAAAAGTACACCATATGAGAGGTATTTACGTACAGTTGTGCACAATATATATTTCATTAAAATCTGTGGGTTAAAAATAAGTGATTGAAGTACCAAAAACTCACTGTGTGTCTAGTTAATTATTTTTAAAAACTTAGCTAACATAAACCAGTTAAAACGATTAAAATATTAATATTGAGGTGGTTCTTTTTGCCGGATTGTTGGAGTTCATCACATTTGTCTGCTATCTTCATATATTGCTAAGGTGGTTGCTGGTGGCTTGTACAAGGTATTTTTGCTTGTTTTACTGCCTCTCTGCTTTGTTTGTTTTTCTGCTGACTGCTGTCGCCTAATCATTGTATTATAAGTCAGATGTTGTTTTTGTTGGCTTTGGTCGATTATTGTTATATCCCTTAACGTATGCTTTAAAAACTTATGAATAACAAACGACGAAGACAATTTTCCCCAGAACAGCTTTTTGATAATAGGAATAAAAAACAAAATACAAGTTCACTGGCAATAGGCATTAATAAACAAACCCAACAAATTATGGGGACTGAAAAAAATTATGTTTTTTCCTGGGACAAACTCTGCAATATGCTCGATAGCAAACTTAAGGATGTGGCTAAAAAAGAGGACGTTCTATTAATAAAAACTGAAATTGATGATCTTAGGGAGGAAAATGTGCAACTTAGAAAAGAAGTGAAAATGCTCACCTCACGTATAGAACAAATTGATCGTAGGTCGCGTGCTTCTAATATTGTTGTCAGTGGAATGTTATGCAACAACATATCTGCGGCGAAATTTGATTTTATAAATTTATGTAATAATTCACTAGGTGTAAATGCCAAGGTTGTAAATGCCCGCTCCCTTCCTTCTATAAATACGTTTTTGTTTACCCTAGAAACTAACCTGCAAGCTGTCAATGTTCTTGAAGCAAAAAATAAAATAAGAGGAACTAAAATTTTCATCCAGAAAGATTACACTAAAGAGGAACAGAATATGCGGTATAATCTAAGACACATCAACAAAAGCATTTCAAAATACAACATGAACATAAAAGTAAGGTTAGGCGAATTTTGCACTTACATTAACGACAAAAAATATACGTGGGAGGATGGAAAACTGGTTGCGCTCTCAAATACTGATGCTGAAACTCTGAGAAATCTACTTGTAAAAGCAAATCTTTCAACTGCGGTTATAGTGAAGAACCGTAGCACCACAAAACACATATCGCTTACCTCTGATAATGATAACATTAACGCACAATAGCAATATAATTTATGTCATGTATTGTCTTACAACGTTGCAAATTTACCTAATAGTATTAATTTTGGAAACTTTATTACCTATCTAAATAAATTTGAAATATTTTTCTTATTTGAAACACATGTTCTGGCAGACAAACAAATGTTTATCTCAAATTTCTTGTCTAACTACAAATTACATTGGATTGAAGCTGTAAAAAACAGATCGTTCGGCCGCGCTAGTGGCGGTTGCCTATATGGTTATAAAAGACAAGTAGAAAAAGTACTAAATTTGAAATTCGCAAATATTGCTGATAATGTCGTATTAACACTAAACCGAAATAGCAATATTAACTACTTTATACCAAGATATCTTAATTGTACTAATTGGAATGTTGATTTTGAAATTTTGGAAAAACTTTTAACCGACCTTTGCCCCTCAAACTACTGCATTATTGGTGATTTAAATGCTCGTATTGGCTTAGAACAACAAACATTAGATGCAAATTTGCTTACTAACCTACCTCAAATAAATCCAATTAGATGCACTAAGGATAGTGTTCTTAACGCAAAAGGGAAAAAATTAATGGATTTGGTCGAAAACATAGGGGGTATAGTGCTGAATGGTAGAATTAATGGTGATGTAGATGGAGATTTAAGCTTTTATGGTGCTAGAGGAAGCTCTTTAATTGACCTTTGTATTTGCTCACATGACTTCCTATTGATTGTTGAAGATTTTGAAATTGCTTGTAAGCCTTATTCTGACCACATGCCTCTAAAACTTACTATTAAGATTCCTTCTACGGATACCCCTAATAAACATAATTTATATCCACAAAGAATGCATTGGAATAAAAATCACTTAGCGAAATATATTGAAGTCAGCTCTGCACTTCCCTCCCTTTACGCCAAACCGAAACTGTTGATGACTTACTACTAGGTATTAGAAGAAAAATATTAGATGCTACAGTTAAAACTAAACCTAAGTTTAATTTTGAGCCACAGCAAAAATGGTTTAGCTGGAAATGCGCCCGTCTTAGAAAAAATATGTTTAATAGCCTTAAAATTTATCGTAAAACTCATACTAATACAAATAAACTGAAGTATATGTCTGCCAAAGCAAAATACCTTATAGCATGTCGGAACAGCAAACTACAATACTATAATTCAAATCTAGAACAACTAAATCAAATAAGTTCCAGTAAACAATGGTGGAAATTAACGAATAGTTTAAAACCTCGATCATATACAGTACGTGGCAATTTAAATGCAGACGACTTTTTTCAGCACTTTAGCAGTATCTCTGAGAACAGTGGCCCCATAAGCCCGTTTTACTGGTGTTTACCATACAACATAGACCCATTTCTTGATTCACCGTTTGAACTCCATGAACTCGTTTTTGTTTTAAATGGTCTAAAGGAAAATAAAGCACCTGGGCAAGATGGTATCAGCTACGAATTTTATAAATACGCTCCTGTTAACTTTATAAATGAACTTCTGTCAGTCCTGAATGTAATATTTCTTACAGAAAAGATCCCAGCTAGCTTCAAATCTTCGATTCTCATACCACTTTTGAAAAAAGGTGATCCTAACTGCCCCGCTAATTATCGTGGTTTGTCACTTATCAATACAGTCTGCAAAATCTTTAATAGTATACTCTTGAATCGTATCACTGACTGGATCGATAAAAACAATGTTCTTAATGAATACCAAGCTGGATTTAGGAAAAATTATTCTACTATCGACAATATATTTAATATTATTAATATAGTTCATCTGAATAAATTACTTGGCAAAAATACCTATACCTTCTTTGTTGATTTTTCCTGTGCCTTTGATTTGATCCCAAGAAATGATTTGTTTTATAAACTGTCAACTATGGGATTGTCTGCGAAAATATTAAGGATACTAATGAACTCGTATGAAGACATTACTAGTCAAGTTCTGTTTAATAACACTTTTTCAAAACGTCTTAAAGTAAAACTTGGTGTCAAACAAGGATGTATACTGAGTCCAATTTTGTTCGCTTTATACTTAAATGACTTAGCCGATATTCTCCCTGGTGGTGTGAGTATTGAGGATTTTAATGTAAAAATACTCTTGTATGCTGATGATATTGTATTAATTTCGGATTCTCAGGATGGTCTTCAAAATATGATTAACTCTCTATATACGTATTGCAACTTGTGGCATTTAAAAGTTAATCTAGCTAAATCAAAAATCCTGGTTTTTCGTAGTGGCACAAGGTTATCAAAAAGTTTAAAATGGAATTACGGTGATAGCGTAATTGAAATAGTAAACTCATATAAGTATTTGGGTATTGACCTCTGCTTCAACTTGTCGTTTCAAAATCACTTGGAAAGAAAACTAATAACATCAAAAATGGCGATTGCCTCATCGTGGTCTAAATATATCATGCATCCAAAAATCAGTAATAAAAATAAGCTCAAAATATTTAATGCTGCTTCTCGCTCAATAATGTTCTACGGAGCCCAAATATGGGGTTTTAAAAAATATGATTCAGTAGAAAAATTATTCCGTTTTTTTATAAAGAAGATGCTCCTCCTGCCTAGGAACACCCCAAACTACATGCTCTTCCTAGAAACAGGGCTTAATTCGTTGTTCTTGGACACCTTAAAACTACATTTCAATAACATCAACAAAATACTCAATTTACCATATAATAGGTTGCCGCGGCGTCTGGCCGAAATTATAATTGACAAACATACGTTTTGGGCTGAGGAATGGACGAACTTGTGTTCCAAAATAAATTATACTACACCAAATAACACTGTTCCTCTCTGCAAATACAGCAAGTTAAAACATATGAAAATACAAACCTCGTCTCCGATGCAAAAAACTCTCAGTTTCACGACTTATACTCCCAGCTGAACTACTCCTTGCTAGAAATTAATTCCTTAGAGCTCTCGACTCGTGCTGCAAGTCTACTAATAAAAGCAAGAGGTGGTCTTCTAGATATAAATGCTAGAGCTTTCCAAAGCACGTCAATTGGTCTCTGCACAATTTGTAACCTAGATGCAACAGAAAACACTCTACACATTATTGGTATCTGTCCTGTTTACAGTGGATATCGACTTAAATATTTTAATCAATCCCAACTCAATTTGGAGGAAGTCTTGGACATTCTTAATGGCCAAACTTACAACTACAACACCCTAATTAACTATTTAGATACTTGCTTAAAATACAGAAAATTGATAATAAATGAATTTGCATAATCTTAAACTCATATATAATGTAATACTCTATATTCGTATGCATTATTTAACGTAATGAATTACTTGTAAAACCAAAAATCTACTTTGCCAATCTGGCTCACACATACTAAGTTAAGCCATCTATAGATAAATATTATATATATATATATTAATTCCAGAATTACGCATAACTTCAAATAGCTGTAAATATATACATATATTTTATCTATCTATTAAATAAATAAAAAAAAAAAAAAAAAAGTGATCCAAAAAACAAATTTAACGGCCTGTTTAACGATTAAGAACATCAACGTTCGCATAGAAAATTATATTTAAAACAAAAACAAAATTCTAGAATTTGTTTTTATTTTCTATTTAAATTTTCTATGCGAACTTTAACGTTCGAAATCGAGGAACAGGCTGTAATACTTATCGTTGTGCTTTAGAAAAATAAGACAACTTTTTTAAAATTCGGCCCTTTTGGGTACTAAACGGGTATAACCTGTATTTTACAACTTTTTTTGTCACCCCATTTACCTTTTAAACCAACAAACATAGAAAGTTAGATTATAACAAATTCGTAACTTATCTAAAAATATAATATGTAGTATGAATTTGGTACATTTCCGAAATTCGAACGTTTTAGGTGTGAAAATCGTAGCTATTTTTGGCACTTTTTTACAACATATTTTTCTTTATGTATTGACACATTCGTATTAAATTATGGAGTTCCACTACAATATTGAACTTTTTGGTACTTTTATGCGGAGAAAAAATCATCAAAAAGAGAAAATACGGGATATAAATTTCTTTTTCTTTTCCGTGCTGCATGTGGTAATTTTTGAATTTTCTATAATATTGAACGTAGAAACATAAAATTAAACATGCAGAGTGATTGAGAAACTTTATCTTAGAGAAGACTTTTTTTCCCTTTTTAGTTTTTTAACTGGTAATTTCTGATTTTTTTTATATTATTGAAATGTAAGTAGAAGAGAACATATAGACTGGAGGCTGGTCCCTCGCCAAACCGAACCACTAAGATGAATAAAAAACAAATGCTCGAAATATGTAAATTCATTTTTACTTATATGTATGATTTCTTCATATCCGCATAAATAATTATGGTGGGCAAACACTAGTAATTATAATCATGCAATTGTATTTATATTAAAATTCCTTTAAAACATACTTTTTGGTATGAAAATTACAGGAAATAGTAAAAAAATATTGGCTTTAATTATCACCAGATAACAAAAATGGCGAAGGCGCCAAGACCCTTCTTGACAATTAACTTTGATTAATTAATATAAATGACATAAGTCTTAAGGTACGTTCAGATTGATGAAATATTTGGCAGCAAACATCAAATATTTAATTAACGTAGTCTGAACACAAAATATTTTTGAGTGTCAATTAAAATAACATCTGATTTTGAGCAAATAAAAGTATATGCCGGCAAACAAATATTTGTCCTATGTGAACACAAAAAATCAAATATTTTAGTAATTTTTGAGCAAACATTTATTTGATATTACATAAAAATTTTAAGAGCAAACAACGGCAAATAATTTTAGCCATGTTCCCGATAGAAGCAATTTTTCCTGTAAGTATTCGGATTCTTTACAATTTTAAAGATTCTTTATAATTATTAGACTTTGCTATCATACCGCTATTAGCAAATTCTGGCGAATTTCCGCTAATTTAGAAATTTGTATCGAAATTTTTCCATTCCTTATAGTTTTAGGCACTTTTACTAAATTTTATGGCTTGTAATCCAAATTTAGATATTTAATTAGGCTTAAGTTCATTAAATTATTTTTATGAAGACACATGAAATTAATTAAAATTTTATTGATAGTTTTTCAATTTTGACTGCGCTGAGATTTGAACCCAGGCTTTCACGGACAGGTTGCCCAGACTAGTTTCGATTGTAACCACACAATCTCGTCGGTGGGGTTTGCCGTTTTACTCACTCGGCTATTGCAGCCGGATGACGTCAATAGTCAACCATCAATCTTTAAGCCAAATGGTATTTCACTTTGGTAGATCGAAATTTGCTTTTGAATGAATGATAATCTATTTTAATTAATTTACATGTTCTTCCTAACTTCTGTTTTTTCGTACTTTTTGTCAAGAATTCTTCTTGAAATCCAAAGTACATTTTTTTGTTTTTCATGTTTTCGTCTTTCTTTTTTCTTGTTAACATTTTCCAGCTCAACTTGAAGGACAAATGTAAACATATTGCTCGTGCCTTAGCTGTTAACAATATTGTGGTTATTTGGAATATTAAAATTGTTCGCGAATTTTCGCTATTTTTGCAAAATTTTTTTTTTTTTTTTTTTTGTTTTTTAACCTATTTAGCAATTTTAAATAAATTTTAGGGTTTGTTTCCAAGTTTGCAAATTTTCGCGAATTTTAACCATATTCGCAAAAGAAGCGATTTCTTTCTGTGATTCTTTGCAGCTTTAACGGTTTTTAATAATTATTAAACTTTGCTATCATGCCGCTATTAGCAAATTTTTGCGAAATTCCGCTTATTTAGCAATTTTTTCCGATTTTTTGCCATTCCTTATACTTATAGGGACTTTTAATAAATTTTATGGCTTGTTTGAAATACCTAAATTATTCGCGAATTTTGGCTATTTTTTTTTTTTGTTTTTTCCCGACATTTTTTTAACCGATTTAGCGACTTCAAATAAATTTTAAGGTTTGTTTTTAAGTTTGATATTTTTACATTCTCCTGTTATAACACTATAAGAGATGCTGTTCCACAGAATAAAACAAATAAATTAGCTTTCGCGCTCATTTTTACTTTTTGTGAAATATATTATTATTTTTGAGCTCTTTCATTAAATAATTATTTGATGCCAATATTTGTTTTAGTCTGAACGTATGGCGAACATGATTTAATTTATTTAAAATAATCCTTTTATTTCTTTTTTTTTTTTATAAAAAATATTTAATTTATTAAATCCGACATTTCGGCACTCCTTTGTGTGCCTTCTTCAGGGATTTTTTTTCTTGAATATTTGACAAAATTAACAATTTTTAATATATTTAACAAATTTAACAAAATGTCATATTTTCAATTAAATACAAAAAGGTTTTCCAATTCAAACCTAATCTATTACAGTTTAAATAAATTTTTAATTTCCGTTTCTATTTTTATAAATTAAATGTATCATATTGGGCTACATTCTCAGTATCTGACTTAAAATTAATTCTGGATATTGTGGGTACCCAGGCAGAAAAAGACAATCAGCATGACGCTGTGCCGACGTTGATAGGGGTACTATCAACATCAATACAATGTACTGTTAACCAAATTACCAATGTACTTACAATATTAAAATGATAACGCCAAATGTGCGTCTTCCGACTCTTGTTTTTAGTGTTGCCCACAATACTCTAAATTTAAATTTACAATATTGGATTCACGAATCTACAACGCAGTCACAACATTTAAATGATAACGCCAAATAACCGCCTTCCGACTATTGTTTTCTATATTGTCGCAAAACCGTAAATTTAAATTTACAACATTGGATCAATAAACATAAAATGTAAATATTAATTTAATGATGAAATAATACATAAATAGTAACATGTAATGTGCATACGGATTTAACTACATAAATTCGTGTAATCAACAAACAAAATTTTGCAGTAAATTTATATATTTTTCCATACCTTATATAGTTTTTTGTTTAAATTTTAATACGACACTACATAGTAAATTAAGACTTTATTTTCGTTTATACAGCTTTGAAGCGGTATAGAATTATTATAAACTCGGTATTAGCAAGTTAAGGTTTAGGTCTTGTATATGCAGTATTGGAACGGTATAGTTTTATTGTAAATACGACATTGCGAAACTAAAGTCGAATATTTGTATTTAGTGTGTTGTACTGGTGTAGAGTTTTTGTAAAAACAGTATTAAAAAACTAAGGTTGTAATTTTGTGTCTTCAGTGTTGAGATGGTACAATATTTTGTATTTACAGGGTCGCGGCGGTACATACTATTTAGAAGAGTCGTAATTTCTGCCTGGGTACCTTTATAATTTGCAACATTTCTAACATAAATCTACGTTTATAATTATTTTCCGTGTTTAAAACTGATATATTTTCAAAATCAGCATAATGGTTTAGACTTGCACAATGGGTTGAAAAAGCATTTTTCTTGTGATGAAAAATTCCTATATTTTTGATCTGACTTATGTCCTTGTTTTAAGTTTATTTTTTGTTGTACCAATATACACTTTACTACATTGTCCATTAACATTTCCCTTGCAAGGTATTTTATAAACTACATTTGACATTTCCAAACTTATTTATTTTATTCTTCATATTAGTGAATAATCTACCTATTGTGTTATAAGATTTATGTGCAATTATATATATTATCGTATCATACATATTTGATTTTTCTAATCTTTCTGAAAATCTTGGTACATAAATTTGTGATTTATAAATTTTCGGTTCTGCGTTACTGTTGGAATCGTTTATTCTATGGTTATTATATTTTAATAATAAATTAGATATAATTTCCTTTGCAAAACTTTTTTCCATTATTGCTCTAAAAATGTTTTCCTTATTATTCATATGGCAACATGTAGCACTTATTGTCAATATCATTCCTATAAAATGTTTAGCCGTGTTAATTATAACTCTTTTTGGATGATTTTAAAAATAGTAAATTATTCTACCAAACGTTGGTTGGTTTCGGTAACAATCAATTGGTAAACTTTTTTCTTTTCGTATTATCAAAGTGTCTAAAAAAGCCAATCTTGATTCCAACTTCTTTTCCATTGTAAACTTTATATCTGCATGAAAAGAATTAAATATATTTAAAATGTTTGTTATTTCTGATTACTTAATTACACAAATAAATCATCCAGATATTTTGTCATAATTTTAGGTTTAATATTTAACTGCTCTATACATTTATCTATTAATTTCTTCATAACAATATCTGATACAATAGGAGATGCAGGTGAACTATCCAATTGAAAATATCTATTATCAATTATGCAACATTTCAGAATACATAAAAATAAATCCTTATCTATATTAGTGTGTTCTTCCACCTTATTCCGTTGTTCATCTTTTATATCTATAGCAAGATCTATAGGTATACTTGGAAATAATGAAACTACATTTAAAGAAATTCATTTCTCATCATCATTTTACTTAATATTCTTAATTTTATATTTAAATTGAAGAGAATCTCTTACATTATGTTTTGAATTTTCCGTTATTTTTTTAAGAATTGTTGTAATATATTTACAGAGTTCATATTTTGGAGAATTTATACATACACATATCGCTCTTAAAGGAAAATCCATTTTTTGAATTTTTAGAACACCATATAATCTAGGTGCATTTGCTATATTACTTTTAAGTTTATTCTTTTCCGTAACTGTTATTATACTCCTCCTAAAATGTTCCTGAACAAAATCATTATTTATCCTTTGGATCCTTACATAGTTTCTTATAAACTGAGTTGTCCTTTATAATATTATTAATCCTTACATTATAATCTGTTCTGTTCATTGCAACTGTTTTATGAAAAAAAAAGATAAATACCTCAAGGATTATTAAAAATGTTTAAAGGTCGAATAAGTGTCAAAATAATCTTTTTATTTGATACTATTTGGAAACTGTTTTAACAAACAAAAATTGTCAAATATTTGAGCTTAGTTTGAACATTAAACAAAATATTTTCTTGTTTCATACAGTTTAAGCAAATATCAGAACAAATATTTTCGTCAAATAATTCATTAGTCTGAACGTACCTTTACGTATTATAATTTTTTTTTTTCGAAGTTGAAATGGTGTTGCAAGATTGAAATTAATTTAAATTATGGTATTTTGGGAGTAGCGTTACCAGTAACCTAATTTTTTTGTATTCAAAATATCACAAAAAAATAAACAATTAAATGGAATATGCTCCTAAATTTTGAATAAGTCATTGTCCAGACTTGTTGTTGCTGCAACTTTTAAACATAAACACCTACAGTCAAAAGCTTAAACTGTAAGAATAACAAAACAAAAAAGGGATTGCAGAGTACATGAAACTGAGTGCCCTCCCCAACCTTTTCACCCCTCACACCGATAAACTCAAGAATAGCTGCAACAAAAATTTTAACTGCCCGATCGCCGATATCGAACGTTAAAGTTTAAAACAAAAACAAAATTTCAAAAATTGTTTTTGTTTTAAATGTAATTTTCTATTCGAACGTTAACGTTCGATATCGGCGAACGGGCAGAAGTTTGGATGATGACTTACTCGGGCTTATGAAAAATCACCCTGATTTAAAAAAAAAAAATTGCGGCTTGCAGCAAAATTACCATTTTAAAATCGCCCAAATCAATGTGTGAAAAATCACCCAAGAACTATGCATAAGAAATATTACCCTTTTTCTTGGGCGATTTTTCGTTATTTTGGGGTAATAATTAAATTTTACAATAATTTAAAAACATTTTTGGGCGATTTTTGGTTTTCTTATTTTAACAAATACTTTAAGTTAAACAACTTCTATTTTCAGTAATTGCTATACAGGGTGGTCCAAAACGACCGAAGGGGTTTGAATTTCTTGTAACTTTTTCCTTTTTTTGGACTTTTTTTTAAGAATTTTGTGAAGAAGACTTGGGAGGGTGCTCTGGGGAAGATTTAAATAAAATTTTGGTGTAACTCCGATTTTTAAGTTGATTAAATTTTTAGATAATGAAAGAACACGAATGAGCCATAAAAGAAAAAAAGTACTAGACGCTTTTTTTGGCGGGCAAAAAATTAAAAAAAAAGAATTTATTGTAGCGACTTTAATGTTCAATATTTTTATTTTTGTAACCAATATTTCGAGGCAACTCCGTTGCTAATCTTCAGGGGATCTAATCAAATATATATACACAAATTTATTGTTTATAAACTATTAGAAAAAACACCAAACAATAAATAACAAATAACAATTAAAACATACTTATTTAAATAAAAAACCAAGGACCGGAAAACGTTTTTTTTTATGTTTTTTAAAAAATATTTATCATTGGTGTTCGAAAAATATTTTAAATTGTACAAAAACCAAAAATAGATAAAAATCTTTTGTTTGATATTGTTGATATTGTTAGAAAAATATTTTTTTTTGTACTTTTGTACAAAAAATTACGAACCGAAAATTTAATTTTTTCTTTTAAAAAATTTACAAATCATGCGTACAAAATAATTTTTTTTTCATCAGTTTAAAAAAATAAAAGCCAACACAAAAAAAAGATATTTATTTTTTCAGTTCAATATAATTTTGTACATGCAAAGAAAAAAAATGAACCGAAAACTTAAAATTGAATTTTTTTAATTGACTAAATTTAAACTCATTCGTACAAAATTATAGTAAAAAATATAAACCTTATTAATAATAAGTAGTTATAACATGATAAAGATTATCCTTGAACTAAATAGTAATCTTATCAATTAGATTGATGTTGAGTTTGAGCAACAATAAATTTTCTACATGCTCAGAACTTAAATTCCTTCTATTTTTGGTCATAATAATTGGCAAAGCACTGAAGGCTGTCTCCACAGATACCTGTGTTGCGGGTACAGCTAATGCAACAGCAGCTAGTTTTGATAATTAAGAATCTCTAAAGATTTTTTGCAATTGCAATTTTAAACACAATTTTATATTATAATTTTAATTAAAATTCACAATTTTAACTTCAAATTGAGTTTTTATTGTTAGTTTCTAAAAACAAAAAAAAAATATTTTTCTCAAAAACTTTTTTTTTAAGAACTTTATTATTTTGAACTTTTAAGAACAAATAATTTTTATTTTTTTACTGTACAGTTGAAAACATGTTTTGAACACCAATGATAAATATTTAAAAAAAATAATAAAAAAAAAAGGTTTTTGTGTATTTTTCAAATTTTTGTTTTTTTGTTTCTTTTCATGTACAAAACACATATTGTACTTTAAAAATAAATATAATTTTTTGTGTTTCCTATTTTTTTTTTAACTGACAGAAAAAAAAATTTATTTTGTTCGCATGAGTTTTGAATTTTTCAAATGAAAAACTTAAATTTTAAGTTTTCGGTATCTTAATTTCTGATGCCTGTAACAAACTAATTCAAAATTCCTGTTGTTACTGTGTACTGTAAGCTTTGGATTGCTAGTGTGGTTTTTTCTGACATTTATATGGTGTGTTTGAAAATCTGAGTTACGTTCTCAGTGTCTCTTTTTATTCTTTCAAATGCATTTAAAATATATACATTTTCTTAATATATACTCGTATATAAAAATTAATAACATATTGATCTGTGGTGAGACTAAGGGGCTTATTTTATACATCCCTTCAGCTTGCGTTTAAAACTTTTTCATATAAAATTATTTGAATTCTCAAAAATTTGTATGTAAATAATTTTCAAGTGTGGGGAAGTGTTTTACAAAATAAGCCCCTAACAAAAATATTCAACCTTAAGCGATATTTAAAAGACTAATTTCACCATTCATTTAGATTAAAAAATTATTTTTAAATTTATTGAAAATATTTGGGTTTTCCACGAAAGGCGGATAATGAGGTTATATGGCTATGTAGTTATATTAATAACAACAAAATATATTTAAAAAAAAATTAGGTAAATTTATTTTGTTGTTTTAAATATAACTAAATAACCTGATAACCAGCTCTCCGTAAAAAAAACCTTATTATTAATTTTAATAGTTATTTTAAATTAATAGCCTATTTCCGATGTGCGAAAGAATTCTTTCTTTCGTATAACTACATTGAAAACAAAAACAAATTTTTAGACTTTGTTTTTGTTTTCAATGTAGTTATGCGAACGAAAGAATTCGTTCGCATATTGGAAATAGGCTATAAGACCTGGTTTTTTTCTAAATTGTGTATGAATGAACATAATACTGATGCAAAGAAAAAAAGACTGGCTCTAGAGCAAGCTTAACAACATTTTTTTTTATTAAACCAATTATAAAGTCCAACAACATAATACAAACAAAAAATTATCAACAACATAAAACATCAAGACTTTGTATCACTCCCAAGTTTTTTAAATATCTGCATGTACCCACGCAGTCGGAAAAATCAACATAACTTTTCCTTGAACTATTGACATTCTCTTACTTTTCTTTAGACACAGCAAACATATTTTGAATCAATTTTCAATATGGTTTTCCGATTTTTTATAGTTTGAAAAACTATTTTTAACAAGAAATATATAAACTTATAAGTTTTTTTTGTAAACTGATATGAATTACTAACGTCTCAAGCGAGGCGACTTTGTTTTTTGCTGTCCGTCTGCATAGTACAGGGAGAACTCTTAATAACAACTTACATTTTCAAGTAGTTTACAATGATAATTAAATTATTCTTTTAAGGCTCATATCTCAAATTATATGTCAAATATAATTTTAAATCTCACTCATAGTTGAATATGTGGTGAATTTTAATCTATGTTAGGAAATGTAAATGCATTTGAAAAAAATTAAAGAATTTTTTTCCAAAAAAAAAAAAAAAAATAGAATCCGGGTACTATACCTAAAAATTTAAGGAATAGAACTATTACAAAAAACTTTATAAAATACATAACTGAAATTTAGCTCATAGAATAAATTCAAAAAATAAAAAATGTTGAATATAAAAAAGAAAAAATTTTTTTTTGCCCACCTAAAAACCGCCTAGTACTTTTTTCTCTTTTTTGGGCTTATTCTTGATCTTTAATCGCCTAGAAACAAAATCAGCTTTACAATTGGAGTAACACCAAAATTTTATTTAAATCTTCCCCAGGGCATCGTGTTGGGGAATTAAGTAGGAATAACTTACAATCGAACACAATTAATAACACTTGAAATTTTGCGAACAGTTATGGAAAATATGTTAAAAAAGTGTGTAAATGTGTGAAGCAGAAAATAGCCACCACATTCAAGATATAATTTTTCATATAAATAAAAATAAATAAAAATTAATCAAGCTCGAGGCCAGTGTTTTTTTGTAAATAAATATTCCTTTTTATTTAATTCCGATATTTCGATCTTCATAATTAAATTAAAAATATTTTTCATTAATACACTGTATTTACCTCTTCGCTCATATTGGAATCTCATCATTAGAATCGCGAATTCAAAATGCCGAGTTCGAAAACCACGAATCTAAAAATTCCGAATTTTAAAATCCCGAGGCGCTTACTAAGGCTTGCCTATGACATTAAAAATACAGGCTTCGCTAATTAAAGCTTCTAAGTCCGGCCTTGAGGCCATGCTTACTAAAGCTTCTCTGCAGAGTCGACCTTCAGCCGGTCGCAAGAATTTTCTCCTCTGTGATATAAAAAAAACACCGGTTACGCTAACTAAAGCTTTTAATATTAGTAAATAAAATAAGTCCCAAAGTAAAAATTGCTATTTTATTTGGGGTAAGTTTTTCATTCCTCGGTATTGGAGTCATATTTCATTTCACTTAAATTGCAAAAACACTCGAACGGAAGAATGCAAAAAACCCCAAAATAAAAAATAAACTATAAATAAAAAATAAAGTTTCATAGGTTATTATAAAGTTCCTCATTTAGTCCTTTGGTGCCTTATTTCCTGGGGTTACATTTCGCAGCGCCAGTGCTGGTGGTTATCCCTACGCTATCAAACTTACACTCTAAATATAGATCTAGCTCCTAAGCAGGATCAGACTAATCTGTACTAAAATTGTCAACAGTTTATTAGAGTTTACGCACGGGGGAGATGGAATATGCATGTTTTTTCTGTGTCTTGGCAGCGTACAATAAGCTCCAATTGCCGGTGGGTAATACTCATGTTAGTATATGGTATTTTTATGTAAATTAAGTCTATAGACAAATCTGGTCTAGAGTCTACAAAATTCTCGATTTAGTTTTTTAAAGCATTTGAAAGTTGTACAAAAATTGAAATATTTGCTAGTGTTATAATGAATAACCCAGTTCAAGATATTTCAGCTTTTACTTAATACTATTTAAATTTGTACTATTTTTTAAATAATTAATCACCAGGGCAATTTTTTAAGAGTTTTGCTTGGGAAATAATTTCTCCAAAGCTTACAGGATTTTTCTAAAAATTCTTTATTTGCGTAAACGGGAATATTTTGAAAGTTTGCAGTAAATTTTTAATAATTGTAAATTTTTCTGTACATAAATATACTTCATTGCTATCCAACGGAAAGCTAAGGTAAAATGTAACAAGAAAATACAATATAATAGTCTGGTAGTGTATAAAGTCATTCCTTAACAATTTAGGGAATAGAGCTATTACAAAAAGCTTTATAAAATACATACGGAAATTTAACTCATAGAATAAATTCGAAAAATAAAAAAATGTTGAATATAATAAAGTTGCTTATGAAAAGAAATAGTTCCCAATATCTAAAAAAAAAATATATTTTATATTTCCAGTCGACATTTTATTAACCACATAACTATTGCATAACTGTAACGCAGAGAACGTCTAATAAGGAACGGACTGTATGGGTTTGATTTGTGGGTTTAGGCGCCAAGTATTCAAGCACTTGGTAGTATTCCCAAGGAAACGAAAGAAATAAAAAAGCACGAGAATTTAAAAGGAAACAAAAAAACTTCTACACAATAAAAACAACTTCCTGCTTATTCCTTTAAAACGTTATTTATTTATATACAAATTCAAAACAATTTTAATTATGAATTTATAATTTAAAAAACGACTCATATACGACCGTAAACTATGGCGGTTAAACAACGAGTCGACTCAAAAAGTTTCGTAAGTTAAAACCAAATAAACTTAACGAAAAATACATAAAAAAGTTAAGAAAAAACTGAAATGGAATACATGATGAATGTAGCGCCTGAAGTAGTCAAAAAAAGACACCAGGAATGGGAAAACCACTGCCTTCAGTAAACCCTCATACATTCCTCAAAATAGCTTGCAGGAAAGTTCTTCGGGTGAAAAATCACCCATACTGATAATTTATTGAAAATATACAGGGTTTTTTCCTTTACTGAAAGTGTTTTTATTTAATTGTTTTATACAAAATAATATTCAATAAGAAAACAATAAACAATTAAATAAAATCATCCATAAAATTCAATCGGATGTTGGTTATACTTACACGTTTTTTATGGGTAAAATTTTACCCGAAAGACGTTTTCGTAATTCTTCAAATAATTTTGTAACGTTGAAATGTACAAAAGGAAAACTTGCTGTTATAAATGCAAAATTTCAATTTAAAAGATTAGAAAAACGTCTCATTAAGATCCAGCAAAATGTTTAAGAGATATTAAATTTTGAAACATAAAATGGGTGAAATGTCACATGAAAACCGTATAAGGATAAATACGTTAGGGTCATTATTACAACTTACAAATAGTTATTCTTAGTATCTTCTGACATCGTGATCGTTGTTGTTCACCTGTGTTTTCGCTAAGCTCGGCTAAGCTTGAGCGAAGCTACGGACATGCTGGTGTAAAAATTACCACTCGTCATCATTAACGTAATTTTTTCTTCGAAAATATTTTACCACCACGTCAGCGTTAACGTAAGTATTTAGTAGAAAAAATTTACCCCACATCAAAATTAACGTAATATTTTTATGAAATAATTTTTACCAATCATCCGATTTCTTGTTAGAAAAAAATATCTTATATAATACAAGCTTAACTCAGTGCGCTTTGCTACCCTCATTAAAATAAAATAAGTAAATTTTTTTTTAAAACAGGTCTCGTGCATTATTTAGGAAGCTGTTTGTACCAAGTTTTAATGCTCTTACTGTAACCATTCTCCAGTTATACAGAAATCTTTAATCTCTATTTATGGTAGGTGCCACACCCACTTCTCCAATCCTGCCCATTTTCGTAGAGGTGTTGTTTATTGATAACCCAGCTGTGTGTACCAAATAAGGACATTTTTTTCTTACCGTCCATTAGATAAAAAACAATTTGTTTTATGCCACGCCCAATTCTCTAATCCCACCCACATTTTGCCGGATATTGTGTATGCTTGTACCTAATTGCAAGACTTTGACTCTTGGCATTCTTCAGATATACAGAAATCTATAAGGTCATTGTATGAGAGGTGCCACGTACGCCCACTTCTCCCGCCTAGATTTTGCCAGATGTTGTGTATTGATAACCAAGATATTTTGACCAACGTTGTCAACGCATTTATCTGCAATGTAGTAAGCCAATGTGAATGGGATGCAGATTTTGATGAGTAAAAACCCTCGAAGAGGTTGAGCTGTAGTTTCTCCACCTAAATATTTTCTTCATGATCTCTTTTATATCTTTAAGTGTAAACGTTTGGGTGTAAAAAATGCCTTTTAACTTTTTTTTTTTTTTAATTCATATTTATTTGATAAGTTTTGGATATATCGTTTTTTATATTAAAAAAAAAGGTTTGTGAAGTAAAGTACCTGTTTTGTTTAAACAAATAAAAATAGTTTTTGGTTTCTTTATTTTTTGTGATTAAAAATTTAGTACCTTATTTTTCAAAAACAAATAATTACAAAAAAAATATTTTTTACTACATTTAGAGGGGTAAATTTTACCACCACGTAATTAAGTATGTCCCAAAATGTCACCTCCACAATTAAAGGTTAATATGCAAACCTGCTAAATCCACTTTATAACTAAATTGAGATTTTGATGCCTCGTGGACCAGCATGTAGTATTTCTTCAATTTGAGTCTTGAAGTGTGTAAAAAGTTTGATAAGAAAAACTTTTCTCAAGTTGCAAATATGAAATATAAAAAGTTTATTGTTCCTCCTGTAAATTGTGCTGAAAGGGAGTTAGTAGGTTTGCATATTAAGCCGACGATATGGGAAAAAACTGCGCGACGAATGCTACATTATTATACGTTTTCTGATTAATATATAAATATTTTTTGATCTTAAAAAAGAGATATCTTCATCTTATACATAGTGCTAAGTGGCATTACTGTGTACTATCGAATGGCATATATTTTAATTTCTTAGCAGGTATTTGTTGCGAAATAATTGATCACAGAGTTTTGTGATACACGCTACAAAGAGTGGAAGTACGTTTAAAAGATGCACTGTTTTTGCGTATTTTTTTAGCGAATTTCGCATAATAAAATACACAAAATCTCTTCCCTAAAAGAATAATGAACATAAGAGAATTAAAAAATATCTTATTTGCAGTCAAAAAATGTTGCCGTTTTGATGGCTGGATGTCCATGTAAAATTTGTGCGCAAAGTACAAGTTGCAATTTTGGATATAACTAAATGAAATTTGGTATGTGCGTTAACATTGTCATAAGAACCATGCCTATTGAAAATGGTGACAATCACTCGATAATTTCACATAGCCTCCATACAAGCTGCTTTTTGGAAAAGATTATTTTAATACCCTAATTTCCTTATAACTCTTATTAATAAAAATATGGCGAAAAAACTTTTACTATAGCTACTATGTTATTCCAATATGTTGTGCTGGTGGGTCTAGAATTTACCAAAGATGTCAGATAAATCCTTAAAAACTCTTAGGGCTTATAAATCAGTCCAAGTTAAGCTCTCTTTTTGCTTTAAAATGTGTTTAAGCTAGCAAATCTTTAAATCAGTAAAAATATAAACCATCTCTATACGCATGAAACTGGTGTTTAAACTCCTAATACAGACCGTATGAATTTGACAACAATTATCGTTGGTTTTCCTCATTATTATTTTTTAAACTACAAATTATATATGGGGCACTGTTTACAGCTGTTGAGTTTAAGCTGTGTTTAAACATTCACTGATTTATTAGCAATAAAAGTCTAAAAAATTCATACTGTTACATTTATTTATCTAAATAATATAATACAACGGACTCTTATATGCACCTTATGCTAAAAACATAATTTTGTTGTAGCGGGCCAATGATTGTCCATAGGGTGCCATACTATACTTTCTTACTGGCTTACATATCTATATGCTTACATTTAAAACATAAATAAGGCTATTTTCATAAAATTTTGCCAAAAACCTGCCAAATATTTCGCTTCACAACAGCTCTAACTCTAAAGACAAGTAATAAGAAGCGAAGATATAAGAAAAGAAAATAACTATTGAATCGGTTTTTAATACCATTTCTGGAAGATCTCAAATCGTCATGCCCGCTACAGAATTTTATACGAAAAGTTTTTTTTATTTTCTTATTGTCGAATTAAAATTTTTTATTTGCTTAAAAGGAGGTAATGAAATTGATGTGGTGTTTATAGAACACGAGCGCCTTACTCGTCCGTTCAACTTTCATTAAAAATAAAAACAAAATTTCGAAATTTGTTTTTGTTTTAAATGTTATTTGAACGGACGAGTAAGGCGCTCGTGTTCTATAAACTACACATGAATAAAAATTATAGACGACTTGAAAAAATAAATTCATTCTAATCACAATATAAAAAAAAACCTTATTTTTCGTCACGCACGCTACAACCCTCGGACCTGATATTTCATATCTAATATCAATCTTTCCAAAATAGTAAACAAAATAATTTTATAGCAAAATTTAAGACAATTGAGTGAATAAAAATATAGCTTACAATCGGACCATCTATATTAACACTAAACTATTTTTATGAACACCTAAAAAAATTTTAATTTCTGGCATAACATTAAAAGATCTGATGTAGGGCAAGATTTGGTTATAATTTATGTATTTATGATCATCGAAATAAATTTTTTTTATATTTCTGAAATTACACATCTAGTCCAATATTACATTAAAAAAAAATTAAATTAAATTAATATGAAAAATTTTCGGTTAGTGGACTGTTTCTGGGATTTGCCCATATGTCAAATTAAATTATTCAAACTATTAAAAAAAACACACACACAAAAACAATACAAGTTACCATTAAAACCCAAAATAAAACACACAAATTTATTTCTGTTTCTAATTAAAGAAATAAACAAAAGTAAGTCGTTGCCACTACGTATTTTAGATAACCAAAAGTAGTCGGTATCTACTTCAATGTTGCCGCAGTATATTTTTTACTTTATCAGACAGTTTTAATAATGGAGAACACTTAATGATAACTTTATCGTTAACGATACCTATAAATCACGTTTTCTATCAGGAACTTTATCGGAAGGTTGTAATAATGACCCTTAGAGTTACTTTTTGCTTTGTTTTTTCTCATTTTTTCCATGCATATTTTTAAATTACAAAAACTTGCCCTATTATTCAGCATTTGCTTTAGGCAACAACACAGATGACACCATAAATCATTTTAAGTTCTAATTTTTCTTTTTAAAATTTCTGCAATAATTACAAATATGACTTTTCAATTCAGTAAGTTTTCGATAATATCTGTTACTTACACTAACTTACTTACACAAATACACACAAACACTCCCACACTCACCTACACAGGGATACAATAATTTGTGTTAATGTTACAACTCAAATCCAAACATCATTTCTCCTTCATAAGTGGCAAAATGGGGTGTAAATCAATCAAATGTCCATCGTCATTCTCTTTTGAAGCTTTAAGTAAGCAAAAAAAAAAAAAAAAATATTTACCTCAAATAAATCCAATTTTCTTTCGCAATTGGAATCTACCAGCATGACTTCATTTCACTTTTTTTTAACTAAGAATTTTTCAACAGGTAAAGGAATTTTCTTTTGCAATGTTTTCACATTTAAATAGAAGTATACGGTTTAGAACTATATTATTTACACTTTTATGCCAGTGTTGCCAGACAGTTTTTTTTATTAGCTATGCATTAAAGTTTTTCCCTTCATGGAAAAAAACTTCTCTTTCAAATGTTGCACGAAGCATAAGAAACAAATTTTAATCAACAAATTATTTTATTTTCTAAACCGATTCTAAAGAAATTGAAAATAAAATGAATAATCACATTTAATATGCTAAAGAAAAATTTTTGAAAAAATTTACTGCCTGGCCCACAATGTCGACAAGAACATTTCTTTCTTATATTTATATTGAAAACAAAAACAAATTAAAATTTTTTATTATTGTTTTCAATATAAAAATGCGAATCGACATTGTGGGCCTGGCAGTTAAAGTGCCGATTGATAACACAGCACCATAAAACGGAACTTAATAGAATCTTTTGAAAATAAAAAAGTGAATCTTATGTATTTTCATCTGCTGAAAACAATGTTTTCTTTAGGTTTCTTTCTTCCAGCTTTAGTTTTAAAGCATTAGTGACTTATATTATTTGAATAACTTACACATTTTTTTCCGTTATTCGGTCAGTATTTCGCGAACGTTCCTGCGAACCAGATTATTAATCTACACGAAAATCTCTTTCAGTTGACATGTGTTACATTATAAAATATCCTATTGTTATTGCAATGACGTTAAAATTCTTGTGTTTTTGGTTTAGCATTCAAAAGTCTCTTTGATGTACATTTTCTAAAATCAAAATAACTGATCCTTATTTATTCTTGTCCGCTGATGACGAATATAACATTAAGTTTTTCTTACACCTCTTGTTTTAGAGATATTGTGCATTAAGCATCGTTCACTGTGGCAGCTACATTTTCACTTGGTGTTCACAATAAAGCAACAGTTTTTTTCCACAACCACACACATTTTTAATACAGAAAATGTTTGCAAATTTTTCCCACAAATATATTAAGGCTGGGTTTTGAGATGTGGATAAAGATTTTTTCGGTGATATGTAATTTTTTATTATTTCATTAAAGACCAACATTATAAGCAAAACTAAGCTGTTCCTTCAAAATTTTGCATACAAGCTTTGTAATGGCGGCACAAATCTGTTTTCAAATTAACTAAGCTTCGTTTAACTGAGATGTCAAAAACCCAGCCTAAGTATTTATTATTATTTTTTTAAAACATTTTGTTCAAAACTTAATTAAATTATTATAAACGTCATTTATGATTTCATACCAATTGTTGCTGATGTAGAAGTAGAAGCAACTTTTCAAAAAAAACTTTATTTACGTTTTTATTCGAAAAATTAAAGGAAAATATATGAAATACTTTGGGAAGAAATAAGATAGAAGAAAAACCGAAATTGTTGCTATCATTGTGAGCAAAGCTTTAAATAACTTTAAATTTTCTTTTTTTTATTCCATCCAAAAAAAAAATTTGGTTTGTCTGTCAAATTCATTATTAATAACTACAAAGAAAAGAAGTTGTACACATAATCTAGACATTTTTGTTGTTATTTGTTGTAATTGTACGTATTCACATTGACTCTGTAAAATTAATTCTATAAAAATATTTAATTTTTACGTGAAGAGAAACATTTTTGGTACTATTTAACTCTCAAGTGGCATGAAATGCCACCTGAACCTGGCTGGGACTACTTTTATTTTGTACGGAGTTTATTGTGGCTGTCGCAAAAACTCATACAAACGAACTCCAGGGCCTGGCTGGGATACGTTTGATTTGTGTAGAGTTTTATGACTACAACAAGAATATTTTGATCTCAAGACCTAGTAAAAAAAAATTGTGTTTTTTGAAACACTTAATAGAAAAAGCGCATGATCGAGCACTTCAATAAGAGAGCTCTTATACAGCAGTAAAGCTGCTATTTTAGTGCTGACAACGAAGTAGAGTTTAAAGCGAAAAAAAAAATATATATTATGGTTTACGAAAATGCTCGAAAAAGGGCATTTAAACCAGTAAAAGCAAAACATTAATAAATATGTTAATATAGTTAGCCCTTTAAAAAGCATTTTAGGAGTGCTTTATTTGCATGTTTTATCATATTTAAAGAAGCGCTTATTGTCAGCAGAAAACAGTCCTCCAAACCGAGAACAGCCCACACAAAAATCAGGCATCCCATCATCAGGGTTGAAGCGATTTGAGGTATAAATTCATACATAAAACCTGCTCCTTTTGGAGCACATTTTTTACTGATTCGAATCATAATTTTTCGAAATAAAAGTAAAGAAAGAATTCTTATGTGTTTGGCCTTGATTTGATTTACTACAGTGCATATACGTATAAAAGTGTAGGACCTGGCCAGGAATTCGCAAAAAAGTTAGGAGGGTCTGTCGATGCTATCTAGATAAAATATAAAGAGAAAGTTCAAGAATACCTGACTAGACCCAGGTATCCACTTAACGGTTAAAACATATAGAAAACAAGATAAAATGTGAAGTTGTTTTCTAAATATGTTAGGACCCTCTTAATGGATTTAAGATTGAAATGTCTAGTTCATGCTTTCTTTGAAAAAATTGGAGAAAAGCTTGGATTTTTTCAAATTAAGTTCTTAATATTTTCAATAAAAAGCGCATACTACAAAAAACTGGTGAAAATTTTGCAAATATTAAATACATATCTCTATATTTTTTAAACTGGAGCCGGAAGAAAGAAAAAAACTAATGATGTCATTGTAATCAGTAGTCCCAAGTTTACCAAAAACAATGGACAAATGTCTGGAAAATTTTGGTATGTTGCCCTGTGTAATTTACAAAAATTTGTTTTTCAAAGAAGACTAAAAATTTGTATTCATTAAAAAATTAAATTATATCTATTTTATACAATTATTTTTAAATTTAAATTTACAGAATAAGAAAAATAATGACCAATTTTAAAGGAACATTTTTTTTTTACAGAAAACACCGACATGTAAGGCATTTTCCCTACTTCTGGCAACACTGCTTGATGGTTACCTTTAAAAAAAGAAAGTACGAAACCAAAAAGTATCTTTAAGATTCATTGTGACATTGATAAACTTATTATTTCTCTACCTTAATTTGTCTGTTTTTAGTGTGCAGCTGTTAGATTTGGAAATGTAATAATTTTAGTAGGAGTTTTTAATGGCTCAGTAAATTTATTTTAGGGAAAACCCTAAAATCTCTATTGTATTTTCCACGATTTAATTCAATTGTACATCAAACACACTTGTGTTTATTTATTCTGTTTTACTATTTTGTATGCAAATATAGAAGTACGAATAGAAGATTTTTCATCAGTCATGCTAAATGTGATACTCTGGGCCATATCAATAGACTCCTTTAAAAAAAAACTTAAAATATAGGAAAGACATGAATCCACTGAATTAAGGACAACAAGAGACATTCTCTACAGAATTAATCGAAAAAAGTGATATTCAAAGCCGGCAACCGGGGTTTAAGGCAGCAATGTCAAAGTTGTTGTTTGTAAATTATGTTGTTTTGTGAACAATAGAACATGAAATTGTTTAAAATATCAGAAAAAATTAAATAGTATTTAAAAAAATTTTTAGTGGAAAACCAGTATATCTCCGGAAATAATTTCTGGCATGTACGTACCGCTGCTATTCTTGAAAGAGCGCATTCTGGAAGTCCAGTTCTAGACTTATTTTTCGAGCATTGCTGGCCATGAGTATGTCACGAATAAGACGAACAAAGTTCGAGACGTTAATTTTTGCTAGTTTATCACCATAAACAAGTGACTTCATGAAGCCTTACAGAAAAAAAGCGAGAGGTGTCAAATGGCATGCACTTGATGGCCAGTTGACAGACCCATTTCACGAAATCAACTTATCGCCAAAATTTTGATTTCAATAATCGATGGTTGCCATCCTATTGAAAACATATGAAAACACGGATCAATATCATCAATATTTTCTAAAAAAAAAAAAAAATCATTGATCATGGTGCGTGTGAAAGTGATGTCCATTGATCGTAACGTGAGCTTCGGCTTAATTTTTGAATAAAAAAAAGGTCTGGGGACTAATTCTGGCAGTCGTGATCAAATATTTTTTTCAAAAGCAATTTTTTTTTTTTATCCCTTCAGTCGGTACTAAAAGCTGAAATAAATGCTTTACAACACTGAAATAAAATTTTTGATTCGTTCAGTTTAACTGAAAAATTAGAAATAAAACTGATTTCGAATCACAAAACTATTCGGTCACAACTGCCAAAATTAGCCCCAAGATAATGCCATCAGCGTCTAAACCGCACAAAGTTGATTCCATGCAGGATGTAGGGCCTATTGTCAATCCGTCTCACTCCATATGCGGACATTTTGTTTGTTGGCAAGCCCGTTAAGAAAAGAGTTAAAACAGATAAAACATCGAAGGCTGATTTTCAAAGTTAATTTTGATAATTTGGTAGCAACCAGAACCTATTTATGATGATATTCCGGAGTATACTGATCGCAAAATTAAATCCATCAACAAGGTACAACCATATTATGGTTGCCTCCGAACATGTTTTGGTTATTAATAACTAAAATATGTTTAACATTTATAATAGCATGGTTGATTTTCAACCATAGAATGTTACTCTTAGAAACGAGGACAATACTATTGTTAAAACTATTGTCATATTTAACCATAAAATATTTAGAGGCAACCATCATATGGTTGTGGCTTCTTGATGGAGGACTAATTTAACAATAATATAATCGTCGGTGACAATAATATGGTTAAATTAAAAATAATATGTTTAAAATTTTCTTTCAAAATAGTTTTGTTGGAGGTGTTCATAAATAAACATATTTTTTTCTCTGCGTGTAGTTGGTTAAAATAATACGTCAGTTTATGATTATCTTTAACGTATGTCTTGATATGATTATATTTCTAGGGTTAATAAATATTATTTATGTGTTAATTAAAAAATATGTTTTCATATTTATGAATTATTTTTTGTTTGCTCGTTTTAGTTCAAGAATTGTTATGTTTGTTATGTTATTGTATAAACTCCAAATAGTAAATAATTTATGCAGTTTTTTTATTGAAATTAAAAAAAAACTTTATTAATCGTTTAACCGATCAATAACAAAATTAACCGATTAAGCCAAAACCTCGGTTAATTAATCGAGCGATTAACCGATTTAAGCAAAAGCCCGATTAATGGAATACCCTCATTAAATGTCGTATCAGTTGTAAAATATACATACATTTCATGTCAGCTTTTATGTATAAATATTCGTTCGTAATTTATCAGGGATCCCAGATACATATAAAGTCCACTTCCTAAAAACGTAACTACACTTATATAGATAATCTATAAATTTGAAAGAAAAAAATACACATCCCACTGTTTCAATATATTTTCTACACATCCACACACACCGAAAGATTTCTTAAAATGTCTGTAACTGTAACACAAAAAAAAAAATAACAAACAGATAAAACTTGCAAAAACCAACTGGAGAAAAATCCCTGACATCATTAAATTGTGCATCACATGAAGACATTATCTTAAAATTTTACAATGATGCACATAAAACTTAAAGATACATTGAAAAAATATTACATCTTCATCCCTTATGTTCCCTTCTGCCGCTTTTGGATTTATCACTGTTCCGTCTACAGATTGTTGTTGATTTTTATTATCAAAATGATGTTTTTTCTGTTTTTTTAATAAACTTTTTAACGTTCACGTGGGAGTTTAACAACGTATTTTGTTGTATTTAAGTTTTTGTTGTTTGCATTTATATGTCTTGTTGTTGTATTGCAAGCTGCTTTTCGCTTTCAGCATAACAAATACATTCTTACATCTTTGCAACAGAATTGGTAAAATTGGTACATATCTTTAGTACTATTTATTCTTAAAATGTACAATAGGGCCCCAATGCCTCTTTAAAAGTATTTATAAGTAGAAAACATTTTCCGAAAACTTTGGGTAAAAAAGGAGTTTTGTGATTTTCTGGAATTAACTTTTGGAAATTTTACAGAATTTTATTATAAGGTACAGTATTATGTCTTTTACACAATGGAAAAAAAGTGGGGACCTACTTTTGGCCCTCTTCCGCAGCATTACTTTAATTTGAGATCAAATCGATCGATTGTTCAAACACCATATGAAGTGACAATGACAATTTTTTATGGTTGTTGTAACCCATTACACTTTAAACGTGCACAGTTTTTATACAAAAAAAAAGTTAGATCTTCAATAAAAAAATTTTTCAAAGTTAAAATGAGGATTGCTCCATTAAGATGAAAAAATATGCTGAGAAACTTTTTTCTTGGGTTATATTTTAAAGATCATTTTGTAAAGATAATACGATGTGTAAAACTTGTCAACTTAGACAAAAATTAAGAAAGTTATAAGCCATTAACTGCAAAAAGCTTAATTTCAGTTTAACCGTTGGAACACAATTGCACCGTCTGACCGTAGAAGCGTAAGTCGTAGTTATGGTGTCAAATTCAGACGTATAATAGTTTATACAAAGGCACACAATTTCTGGCGTAAACGTAAAAGCGTGTCTCCGTCGTACGTCAAGATAGATCTAATTCTATATCATACGGCGGTTATTGTTTATTATTGTCATAGAAAAAAAAATTATAATATAAAATCAAATTATTTTTGTATTTTCAAATTGAATATTTGATAAAAAAAAATAAGAGGATAGACAAATTAATGCTAGAAACACAACTGGGACGAACGACAATTTATTCGCAACAAATATTTGTCGTCAGAAATAGAATACATTGGTGTATATGAAAACACACACAATCATTGCGTTGACCGAAATTCGTCGTGCGTAACGAAGTCTGCGATAGGCTTATTTCTATTTCTTACGCAGACGAACGACGAATAAATTTGGACAGGGTGACCGCTTTTTATTAGAATTTCTTAAGTGTTTTAATAAATAATGTTATTATTTCTTAAAAACTGTTTTATTTTATATGTTTTTATACCATATAGATTTAATAACCACTTTTTTAATTATTGTTATATACTAAAGTACTGCACAATTCAACATTTTATGTAAAAATGTCGTTCTCCATATTTTCATGCATTGACATGTTATGTTAACTCAGACAAGGTGTTATGCCATGTTATGTCTACATTAACATACTGTCTTTGCATGCCTATGCTATTAAGTTAAACTGTTGTAGGCTGTTATTTCAATGACATGTATTTTTAAATGTTTAACCTGCAGCATGTTTTTAATACTGTTTGAACCTGCCTGCCTTGTATTAAAAATATTAATTATTTCTTAAAGATTCTAAATTAAATAACAATTGTTGGAATAGAAAAAAACTTTTATTTTAAATTTTATATTAAATTTTGTTTTTAGAATACATTTTTTATTTCAAATAAGCTCAAAAACAATTTAATAAGTAAAAAACGGGTTTTGATGTACATTTCTATTTGAATATTTAAAGTTAAACTTTAAATCCATATATATTGGGTAGTTGCAAAAATAAAATTTTTTCTCGATAAAACGTTTAACGTTAAAATCCTACTTTACTAATCATTTGAATTTGTAGTATTCAATGCATTCAAATGTAAATTGGTATGTAAAAACATAATTTGATTAACACTTTCGGGGTTTTTTTCGGATAACAAATGTCGAGCTTTTGAAAAGAGCCTTTCCGAAGAAGCTGAGCTGGCTGGTGTTGCTAATACAAAACAACTTAAATTGAAAAGCAAGGGATATTCTCTTTTGCGGGCTTCCCACCACTCCAGAGGATCAAATTCTTTGTGGTATAAAATTGTCTGGCTCTCATACCTCAAGATTTAATTGTGCACTTGGTCATCGTATTCGGGTGGAAAAACAGCCTGCACAAAATCATTAAAAGGATCATCTTCAGAATCTACTGATTCCATTGTAGTGTCTGCGACATTCGATGTGTTTTTGTATGTTTCTAACATTTTTATGCATTGTTCATGAATGCTTCTCTTCTCACTCTCCGAAAAATGTTGTAGCTTGTTCGCCGGTGGAAATAAAAAGAGTGCAATTTTATATAAAATCCTTTATGTTAGCATCAATCACAGATTCTATATAAAGCGAAATTTTCTCCTTAAATATTCTAATAGTTTGTGAATCATTTTGTTCGTTTACTATAACTGCTTTTTTAAGTTTTCTTATTTGAGGATAAACGTAATGAATCGTAGGATATTTTTCTCCTTCCAAAAGCTTCGATACTTCCTCAAAGGGTTTAAGAATCTCAATTATATCGTTTATATTAGCTATATTAAGATTTGTCAATCTAGCAGTCTCCTGCTTTTCTTGAATTATCTGGGTTATGTGGACCCAGTTTAACTGTATTGATTTTAATAAATAGAAAACAGTGTTCCATCGTGTTGGAGTATAACTTTTTAATGTTGTGTTAAAATAACTATTGACACCTGACTTCTTGAAATATTTTACAAGCTTGGTGCAAAATCCTACAGTTGTGTTCACTTCAGCTGTATCAAATATTGCTTTTTCAATGACATTATTTATAAGGTGGTTAATACAGAAGATATTTTCATTAAAATTAAACGCTGCTTTAATATTTGATCCTCTGTCAGTTACTATTGTGACCCTTTCGTTTAATTCACAGTCAAATTCGTTCAGCATACATTCTATTTTATTTGTAATAGAAATACCTATAAAGATTTATTGAAACATTTATATTTAATATATTACAAGTCTGTAAGGATTTGTTTTCGGATATAAATAAAAAAAACAAATAATTTAATGATATTTATTATCGCGCTTAAAAACCTACCGGTATTTCTGTCACTTCCCATTCCAATCATCCCGAGAACTTTACTCTCTATGTTTCCAGATTTTATGTAGTGGACAGTGGCTCCAATATATGATGTTTTTAAATAATTGTCGCTCCATAAGTCACAGGTGATACTGAATCGAATTTCTTTTATAGAACACAATTCTTCTTTAAGAATTTTGTGCTGATTGTTGTAAAGGCTTCCAATATTTCTGGACACAGTTGTAGAGTGTGGCAGAAGACCTCCCACATCCAAATTCTTTCCAAACACATGGCCAGTGTTAACACAAAACCGAGCAAGATTTAAAAGTCCTTCGTCATTAACAACATTAAAAGGTCTACAATTACCAACCACCCACTGAACAACTAAGTCGGTACACTTTTTTTTCAACTCGTTGTTTGGTTCTACTTTTGGTAATGAATTCTCTTTCGATGATTTATATTTAATGAAGCAATTATGACGCAAAAGATTTGAGGTACACTTAACATTAAATTTGTACACATTTTTACACCGTGAGCAAAAAATAAAGTTTTTTATGTCTTCGCCGTTATTTTTTATTTCACGAAATATATTAAATATTTCGCTTTTTGAATTCTTTTTCGCGGTAGAATATATAAAACTTTAAATTTTTAGTTTTATTTCACTTGCACTGCTCATTTTTGATTAGAAAACTTTAAAACTAATAACGACAATTGTTTGTTAAGAGACTCTTATTAAAAGCTTGCAAATGTAAATACCAACGATTTTGCGAATAGCAGTTTTGTTTTGTTTTTGTTGTTTTTATGTGTGTTGAATTTACACAGAACCTATATTTGTGAGGGGTGAACTAAAAAATTGAAAACGTTCTCTCGAGTTGGCATACTAGTTATATACTATGCGCCGTTATTCTAATAAAAATGTATTCCACAACTGACAAATATTTCAAATTGACATAAAACTAAAAGTACAAATGCAATGAAAATATGTTTAATAAAATATTTATGCAACAAGTAAAATTAAAAAATAGGGTAATAATTTTTTAAAAAATGTATGAAAGAATTCTTTTATCTACTTAAAAAGGTTTATTTTAATCAGGTATGTGATGGAAAACAATTTTGAAAACAATACGATTTGAAAACGATGATATCGTTTTCAGTATCTTTAAAAATTGATTTCTAATAATTTTCCTCTGTCTTCCTGTTCCTATATATTCTTTTAAATTCTTATTATATATGTAAAGTGAACTGTATTTTGAACAAAAAGTTAAGACTCTACTGTAGATTTGATGGATTTTAAAATCGGTTGAAATTCATCACACCTGTTAAAAACGATAATTTTTAAAACGATCGTTTTTCGTCACACACCTGAATATTTTTTTTTCTAAAATCTTCAAGCAAAATCCTTGAAATTAATAACAATCATAATTAATAAGTTTTCCTATTTTATTTTTAGTTATATTGTTTATAATAAGCCATTAAAATGATGAATTGTAATTATTAACAACGTATACTGCATATGTCGCATGTGTCGCAAGTTAATGTTAATGTTGACATGTTAATTTTCCATGTTGATGTCTGTAAAGTCACTGTTAAAACTATGCATTGTTTTATTTTCATTTAATTCGACAGTGTCTTATTATGTTATTGTCAAACATGTTTGAGAGGCATAACATGAATTGACAATAACATTATGTGGCGATGTTAACATGATTTATAGTTCAACATTTGCAGGTCTTTATTATATACCTATATTATTGTTTTAAACTAATTTTTGTCAACATTTTTTTTTTGTTTTTTTTTTTTTTTTTTTTATTGAAATATTATTTATAAAAAACTTTTAATAAAATTTGGTAGTACATATTTAAAAAGAAGAAAATGTATAGATAGCAATTAAATAATAAAAAAGAAGTTAAGAAAATTAAATGCTTAAGGTAATGTAAAGCGCAACGCTACGCAACGCCAAAGAATAACATTGAAAGCCCAAACAATGTCTTAAATATTTTGTAATTTTGTTGTTGCTCTCTCAAAAAAAAAAAATGGTGCTGTTCACAAAAAGTTTAAATGAAATTGTTGAATTGCTGAGAGAAATAGTCTTTTATGGAATAAAAATTAATAAAATGTGTTGCTTATGCTCTTAAGTCTACAGTACATCTTCGGATAGCTCTGCGATTACTTTTATACTGCTGGGTAGAAAAATCGCTATACATTTTGTCTATCAAAATCTTTGCTGTTTCCTTATATAACCATATCCTAAAAAAATTATTATCACACAGAAGTCCAATTTACGGCGGATGTGCTGCGCCCTTCAGAGGACGTAATAAAGTATCTTGAGTATTTCCAACCTCTTGATGTTACATCCACTGGGAAAAACGCAGGTTCGGTCAATACCTGCAAACTTACCATGTGGCTGGCAACAGGACGCATACCTTAAGGAATCCGTCAGAAAGTATCGGAATATCTTTCTTTTAAAAGACATATGGTAGATGGGTTCGAGGACATTAAAAATCTATGGGCGTTTCAGGTGTATTCATACCTGCGATGCGACGAACATCCAAAATGACAAGGCGGAGGTTAGAAAGTCTCAGCTCCAAAACAAGAGGCAAATGCTTAATCTTGCCGGATTAAACACTTAAGTACCTCCCACAATCAGGGGCGGTTGGTTAACGCATAGTTTTTGACCAATGTGAATTGGATCTACCATTGGGTGATCCAATCAGGTATTCATGTAAATCTTAAGCAAAACAAAATTATTTTCCTGCTGAAGATGTAGTTGACCAATCTCCTTGAATTGCTATTTCTGTATATCAAATACGTTTCTTGTTATAATTAGAATTAAAAAAAAAGTACAATTTTATAATGACATTTATACGATATTTTTAACCTTCGTTATCATCTCTGCCTGGCTTTCCCCAAACGAATTTTGCCTTAAAGGGCTCTGTTATAATTTAGTGTTTTTTTTTTTTTGTTCTTTTTATTTAATCTCTCCTTTCAGTTTCTCTTAAGTTTATCCTCTTGTCTGCTGTCTTTTTTTTTTTTTATTTGACACTCGAGATTCTTGTTTTATATTTTTGTTCCTTGTAATTTTTAGGGTAAAAATTATTTCAGCAAAAAAAGTTTAATGTATTAATTATTTTAAAATAAACCCTCTTTTAAATTAGTTTATAGTGATGGCTGATACTCTAGTTCCTAAAAAAAAAGTAAAGTCGTAGCGAAATTGTTTGTTTATCACTAAAAAAAGCTTTAATTAAAAAGTTTCATTAAAGTATTTTTAATTGCGGTTTTATTATGATGTTGTGTATTGTGAGTACGTGTGAGTGTGTTCAAGTGTTCAAAATTGTGGCTTGCGGCTGTTTTAAATATTTGTTATTACACCTTCTTTCCAAAAGGCACTTATTTGTTTTTATTATTTATTTACTTAGCAATAAAATTCCTTAATAAACAAAAGCAATTATCCTTATTTGACTACGTGTGAATATTAAACAGTGTTAAAAGAGGATTTTGAGAAAATAAGAAAAAATGATTTACATATTTATCTTTTGCAATTTTAGTCAATTTAGCTGTTTTTTAGATTTTAAGAAAACATAAATTTCAATGGTATACAACTTTTTATGAATGGAGGCTGTACTCATGGCAAACATTTTTTAAACTGAATTTCCATTGAAATTTTCCTTAAAATTTAATTCCATTTCATTTTTATTAAAAAATTGCAACAAAATAAATTGATATGCATCGGGTTTTTAGATTCTCGGATAACTTGAGATCTATCTGCACAAACTTTTTATGAAAATAATTTGAATAATTTTTATCAAAAGCCTTCCTTTTACCCGAATTCTTTATGAACTAGTAATCATAGACTTTTCGTGTAACGATAAAGTATTATTTAACTAGCTGGGATAAACACCATAATTTCTAATAATAATACACATTTTCCAGTTAGTTTTACACTGTTATGTATTTGACAGTGCCAGTAAATAAGTCCCCATCTTTACCAGCCATAAATTTCCTAATATTAACACTAAAATCGTGTTAGTGTTTTAACAGCGTTCTTATGGAATCTGCCTTGAAAGCTTTTTTGTAACATCATTTATAGCTCGAAGGGGTGTTGGAGAAGCAAATTTTAAATAACAATAAAGACAAATTGAAGCGATTGCCCATAACAAAAAGTGAGCAGGACGAGGTATTCGAAATAAGTAGGAGTACATACTTCTAAATAAAAAAAATTTTTTTTAAATAAATATCTAGAGAAGTACGAAGGCCGGGTATTGAAGCTTTAGTTAGCGAAGCCGGTATTCGTTATACCATAGAAAAGAAAAACCTTTCGTCTATCCCAATCATGCTAATATTGTGCGGTTTTTATACCAAAACTGTACAATTATTCGGGAAATTAAAATTCAGGCTTTTGAAATTCTGGATTTTTAAACTTCGGATTTTGAGTTTGTAATTTGATGTTTCGGGCATATGCACCCAACCTAAATTTTTAATATAATCTCTTTGTGTTATTTTTTAATTTATATATATTTTGGATGAAAATGCAGTAAAAAAAATTTTGCTTAATTTTTTATAATGAAGAACTACTTAGAGAATGCCCCATTTTATTTTTATACACACAAAAAAAATATTGTAAGGGCAAATAATTTTAGCATTCGACGATTTTGCTGGTGGGGTAAATAAAAACTTGTTGGAGAAAATGAAAACCTTTTGTCGCAAGAAATTTTCCAACAATATTTTTTTTACCGCAACAACATGAAAGTTTTGACGTTTGAAGTTTTTTAACAGCAAAATTATTTGTTGCAAATAGAATAACTTTTGTCGTTAAAGGTTTTCTTCTGAAATAACGGCACAATGAAAATTGCTGTTGACGATTTGCATTTGCATGAAATAACAATTTTTGTTGCCATAAAATATATAATTTTTGATTCAAATAATATTACTTTTTGGGGCCATATTTCGCAGCGCCAATTAAATGACCACCTTAAATAAGGATAAATTAAAAACAGACACTTACGTCATATTACTCTTTATGGATAAAGTTTGTTTAGTAATGAATAGAAAGCAAAAATTATCCTTCGTATTAAAACTCTGGCATTATAGCGGTTGTTACGATTGGGGAAAAATTTTTTTACAAAAAACAGAAGTAAGGAAGAACATGTAAGTCAATTAAAATAGGTAATCATTCATTCAAAGTGTCACAAAATAAAATATCATTGCTAATAAAAATGAAATATTGTTTGAAAATGGTGCAAAAATCATTGTTTTGTGTTATTTTAGAGAACAAGAATGAAAATTCTATAAAATAATTTATAAATAATCGCGACCTACAACAAAAAATAGATAAAAAATATTATGTTTAAAGTTGCATCATATTATGATGTGAAATATCTGTAACAGTTTTACGTTAAGGTTCCCAGTAAGTAAATAAGCATAAATATATATTAAAAACATTTTTCGGTTTTAGATTTAATCTACATATTATTATGATTAACATGATAATGATATGATTACTTCATAACTTATTATGTTTCACATGATAATAATATGATTTCATTAAATTAAAAAACTCGGTTGATATAATAAAAACAAATTAGGATTAAGGGAAAAATATTAGGATGTAATATTACGAATATATTTGGTCATAATATGATTCACTAATAATCGTAATATGTTGACTACAATCATGAATTCTGTCATAATATGTTGCTCATAGAATATGTTTACCACAACCATGTTTTTTCTTTGCGTGTAAGAATAGCCCTAAAAATAAAATGAAATATGACGATTAAATTGAAAAATTACCTCAAATTTTTTAATGATTTTGTACCCCAAAAAACCAAAAATTGGCCCAAAATAGCGTGTTGTTGTGTCTCATGTAAAATTTTTTAATTTTTTTTTTTGCGACCATATTTCCAGGGGTCATTTTGCGCACCGCCGGAATAATTACAAACACCAAAACTAATGTTAATGCCTTATATCCCTACTGTAGGGTGTAAAAACTAAATAGCATTGTTTGCAAGTTTAATATTTTTTCTCTTTTTTTTTTTCTTTCTTACAGATGGAATGATTTTTAATAAGTTTTTATTTCTCTTGCATAAAGAAATAAATAAACTTTCTTTTTAACTTAATTCATCCTGTATTTTAAGGCACGTAGCACAACTTTGCGTATGTTTTATTTTTACTACATGACTAGACATCATTCATACGCCTTGATGTGCCGTCAAAAACATTGTCACGTATTTAAGCGGACAGTAAAGAAAAGCTTTTATTTCAACAGAATTTTGATGATGAAGCTATTTATTACAACTTATTTTAATAATATCTTTTTTTTTAAGATAAATCAGTGATAAATGGAGAAAACACGATGAAATGGCTGAATTGAATATTATGAAATATGTTTAAGAAATGAAAGTCATCACTAAGTTTTAATGTATATTTAATATATTTAGAAAAAAATAGCCATAACTTGATTTTAGGGAAAATTTTGCATAGGAATGTTTAACCTTTTTTTGCGTTATTATACTTAATTAAATATCATAATTTTGTTTTTTTTTTAATGGAAGCAAATTTTGTACATTTGGCACTTAACTTTAATAACACTTTCAATTGCAAAACTAATTTCAAAAATTACTTTTTAACATGCATATTATCCCGGTATAAATTTTCATTTCATATTTATTATTATTTAAGTGTGTTCTGCCACTTTGGTTATTTTTCTTTTTATTTTCCTTTTTTATTATTATTTATTTTTTTTTTTTTTTTTTTTTTTTTTTTTTTTTGTTTTAAGTACAAACAAAGTTTCTCAAGTATTTGATTTTGTATGTGAATGAGGTTTTCCAAAAATAATTTCATTTTGGTTAAGCACTCACTTCATGATGACACAGTTTATAATGTACGCGTTATCTTAGAACCAAGCAAAATGTATTTTAATATTTAAAATTTCAATAAATTCCATCCACTTGGAAAAGAGCGGAGATTTCTTCCTACAGACCAATAAGTCTACTATCTACATTTGCGAAGATATTCGATATTTAAAACTGTCTTTAAAACCACCTGGTCTACATTTCCTGATCTGACTTTTTTAGCCTACCGTGAATTAGGTATATCGTGAATTATTCAGCCCTATCGTGAATAATTTTTCCCACGTAATTTGTTCCCTTTTCACGTATTTGCGATCATAAAAAACACCCATGAAAAAAAAATAATTCCTAGAAGAATAATAACGTGAAAATATGTTCGCGGAAAAAAATTCCCCTTATCGTGAACCATTTTTTCCCTCGTAATTTGTTCACTTTTCCCTTTGAACTTCTCACTTTATTTTTCTGGGGAACAAATCATTTATATAGGTAATTATTCTCATAATTCGAATTTTAAGGTTTACAAAATTAATTTTAAGTTCAAGATCCGTTAAAAAGGCACAAACTAATATGTATATTACTCAATAAATGCAAAACAACAGGTCGATTGCCTGAGGATTTGTGAAGCTTTACAAAGACGTGGTGGCAGAATTTTAGAAATTATTTTACTATGTACATAAATGTGCAATAAGCAATCAAACTTTCACTCCAATACAACATATTTTACTTTTTTTTAAATTTTCTTTGAAATATTCGTGTATATTTTTGAACCAAAATTTCTTTGATTTTTAACGTTTTTTAATCATTCTTCTTTTTTATATTCACTGTGAACTGAATAAAAATTTCATGGGAACAAAAATTCCACTTGTTATTTACGATAGGGGTGATTAATTTTTGTCCTACCGGTTTGATATTCGCCGAGGTTTTCTTTAGTTTTAGCGGCAAACGAAACTTTAACTCGGGTTTTTAAGGGCAGTCGCTTCTTAGCAGCGTTAATCACCAGGTCGTGCTCCGGCTACCAATCCACAGTCACGAGTTTCATTTTTTTGCATCCCTAAGTGTACCTACAGACATTGTAAATTTAAAATAAGTATCACAATAAATATGTTAGTACTGTGAATTGAAAATAGTGTAGCCATTTTTTTAAACCCCTAAAGACGCCAGGAATCCCCACCTACCCTTGTCTCTGGAAAACACCATTTCCCCCCTAAAGAGCTTTTCCCCTAATAAGCTTGGCGCTCCATCATCCCGAGGTTTCCTGGTTCTTCAGGTACCAGTACTCTTCTTTAGGTTCTTTCTCATTTCTATTGAAGTAGCAAACATTTCTCCTATTTTTCTTTTAATTGTGACACTGTGCTAAATGAGATCTTCATTTTCATATATTTTTTTTTGTTTTACAAAATTTTTATTATTTTATATATTCATTATTTTAATTTTATAATGTATAAATTTATACTTTTTATACTTGTGGTTGCAAATTTGTCGATTAGTGTAAATTTGAATTTCGCGCTAATATTGCTGAATAGCCATCTTTATGATTTGATTCATGTTAATTCTCGTTTTACTTATTTTCTGAAAGAAAGAAGAAGAATTAGCATAACTCAAATACAGACATTTTGTCGATAATTCGTTTCGAACAGCCTTCGAGCAAAGACCTCTACTTTCTCCGTGTTTTAAATGGTTTGCAACAACCAAGTATTCCTATTTGTACCTTGAATTCGCACAGCTTTGAATTGTAATTAAAGAATTGTATAAATAAATAAATTTCAAAGAATTTTATTATTGAAAAACAAGGTTTTCTTCTGGTTATAACTTTTTCGTTATCTGGACAAAAAACCTTGCCTAACACACTGTTTGTAACAAGGCTATTACCTATTTTAGAGAAAGAGAGTATTATACCTGATCACCAGTTTGGATTTCGTCCACAACATGGAACTCAAGAACAGTGTCACAGAATAGTAAAAATAATATCGGATTCACTAGAGAAAAAAATGTATTGCTCTGCAGGATTTCTTGACATAAATCAGGCATTTGATAGAGTGTGGCACGAAGGACTGCTATTTAAACTTAAAAAAATTCTAATTGTCCCGCATTTTTTACTGCTAAAATTCATACATACGCAATCGAATTTTTGTAAAAGTTGACGACGAATCATCAATTACACTGTGCATGAAATTTACACTTTTTTCTCGTGACAAGCTGGGCAGCTGGCGTTTTAACATAACTCGGGTACACTGAATCCAGTGGTGCCCGCGGTTTTTTAAGATTGGCTCTGGTTTTCGAGATATACAGTTATTTCCAAAATGGAGGAGGTTGCACAACATATGCTCGCGTAACTCAAAAACCCTTCAGCTAATTGAAAAAACTTACAAAACCGAAATTCCGCAATAAAATTTCCTTTAAGAAAAGTAAAACTGCTTTCTAATATCCGTAGTCGTTTTAGAAACTTTATTTTTTTTTTGGAAAAAAAATAATTTTTTTATCAAAATTTCGAAATTTTTGTTTTTTAAAAATTCATAAAAAATTAAAAAATGCAGCTAGGCTTCTAATTTTTTGCAGACATATAAAAAACGAAGTTGCAAACAAAACAAGCCATAAATGATTAAAATCTGTTAGCAACTTTTGATTTTTTGAAATTTTAATTAATTTAAGAATTTCATAAAACGCCCCCCTAAGGGATGATGATAAACGGAAAGTATAATTTGAGAAAATGTTAAAACCAAAAAAATAATGGAGGTCATTCATACATTTTATTCCCCTAGGGGCGACTCCTGGGCATTTATAGTACTCTTTCTCCAATATATTTCTAGTCTGCATTGAACATTTTGTATGGAAGCCCCCTTAAGGAATGGAGATAGCGGGTGGGTATGTTAGATATAAATGATTGAGATGAAAACTAAAGTGGGGTTGGTCATACATTTGACCCATCTAGGGGCATCCTAGGTACTGCAGGGGCCAAATTTAAGAATTTCATTAAATGGCCAAATTTGAATGGGAGCCCCCTAAGGGGTGGAGATATATGGCAACTTTTTTTTAAGAAAATGTTAAGAACAAAAAACAGTGGAGGTCGGTCATACATTTTATCCCCCTAGGAGTGAATCCTAGGCCTTAGAAACAAATGATGGGAATGAAAAATAAAGTTGCGCTGGTCATACATTTAGCCCGTCTAGGGGCATTTCAGGCGCTGCAGATATAAGTGATTAAAGTCTGTCTACAACTTCTGATTTTTTCAGAAAAGATGAAATTTTTTTATTTTTTATAATAACCAAACTTAAAAATTTTAAAACATTTATTTTTGTTGTTAATTAGTTAAAGTTAAAGTTTTTATTTAGAAATTTTTTCTTCTTCCTCCTGCAGATTCAAACAAATATCCCCTAATAGCGAATTAAGTTGTTTGCCACTATACATACTAGTGTTCGAGCCTGGCTGTTACTTGGTGAAATCTCTCGCCATGTTCATCAGACTCGGCTGGTGATTGTTCATTAAATTTTTCGGCATGGTAATGCAAAAAAATGTATTTTCAATGACATTCTAACGTTTTAGTTTTTAAATGCGGTTAGCATATTTTTGATTAAAATTCGCCAGTTTTCAGGCCTATGATTTCCTAATACATTTTCTATTACTGGTTTCACACAATTCCAGGCCAATAGCTCGATATAATTCAATGCAACCTCAAATTGATGGTCCTTCATAAGACGACGAATGTCCGGTCCATTAAGAAAATAAAAACATTATGATATGAAATATAAATCTTATTTAATATAGTTAGAGTTCATACCTTCTTTTACTTTCATGCCGCTTAATCGTGGAAAAAATCGGCGCAATTCGGTAAAAGCTACACCATCTGGGCTCAATGCTTTAATTAAATTTTTTACAATACCCAGTTTGATGTGGAGTGGAGGAAGCAAAATCTTTTCCATCGGTACAGGTGTAATTCAATAACATTATTTCTATGCAATCTGCTTTCCTCACGTAAAGCCCAATCCCGTGTATTGTACTGGTCGCCATCGAAACGCGTATTCCATAAGCACGTGAAGCACATATTTTTAGTATAGCCCAATTACATGACTCTTAAAAGAGCTACCACTTTTAAATCTGCGCATATTTTCCACTTGTGGTCTTCATATTTAATTAACTGTATTATTTTTTTCATTGATGCGTATGTCTCTTTAGTATTTGTGCTTAGTGCTATGGGAATAGGACTTTTTAAATTAGTGACATGTGGCAAAACTGCTTTTAAGCTACTTTTGGAATAATCAATGAATAAGAGCCATGTCAGTACAATACGCGATAGAATTATTCTCAATAGATTTAAAAAGAGTCGTTAATCGTCTATGGCGACTGATAGCCCCGTATATTTGTACACCTGGTGCTAAAATATTAGCTCTTTTTAACTCTTTTGTCAAGAGAATGCTCCGTGTTTGAGATAATTTAAGACGTCGTACCTAGTGGTATATAATGTATGACCGACCTCAATTAATTTTTTATCCTTAACATTTTCTCGAGACATACTTGCCCCATATCTCCACTTCTTAGGGGGGCTCCCAAACAAATATTGCGTTTTATGAAATTCTTAAATTAATTAAAATTTGTCGACTTTTGTGAATAAAATCAAAAGTTGCTAAGAGATTTTAATCATTTATGGCTTGTTTTGTATGTTTTTTATATGTCTGCAAAAAATTAGAAGCCTAGCTGCATTTTTTCGAAAATTTCGAAATTTTGATAAAAAAATTATTTTTTTTCCAAAAAAATTATGTTTCTAAAACGACTACGGATATTAGAAAGAAGTTTTAGTTTTCTTAAAGGAAATTTTATTGCGGAATTGCGTTTTTTAAGTTTTTTCAATAAGCTAAAGCGTTTTTGAGTTACGCGAACTTATGTTGTGTGTCGAAAACCAGAGCCAATCTTAAAAAACCGCAGGCACCACTGGATTCAGCGTACCCGAATTATGTTAAAACGCCATGTGCCCGGCTTGTCTGTTTTTTCAACTAGCATAGTGTTATTTATAAAATATTTAGTGGAGCCCCACAAGTCCGCGTTTTAGGTCCAATACTTTACACTGTATATACTTCCGATATGCCAACATCCGACAACGTCGAAGTTGCGGCTTATGCGGACGACAAAAAAAAATTAATAAATTCGAGAAGTTGGCAATTATATGGCAATAGCGAGTTGTTGTTGTTTTTTGTAGACAGTAAAATAAAATTCATTTGGTAATTTGCTAATGCCATGCATCTATCTCATACTAGAGAAAAATGTCTATTTTAAGTGGGAAAATCGTGTTAATATAGTTAGCCCTTAAAAAAGCACTGTAGGATTGCTTTATTTGCATGTTTTATTATGTTAAAAGAAGCGCTTATTGTGAGCAGAAAATAGTCCTCAAAACCGAGAACACCCCATACAAAAATCAGGCATCCCATCAGCGGGTTTGAAGGTAAGAATTCATACATAAAACCTGCTCCTTTTTGAGCACATTTTTTGCTGAGTCCACTGTTGGACATGGTGTGTGGTATATGACTCCGTCGCACAGTGGCTGAAAATTCAATTTCACCGGCCAGAATACAAATTTTTTGTTATCGCCGATTTCAAAAATGTTAATGTCATTCGATAGCGAATATATTAGAACTAAGAGTATCCACTAAACTGAGTCAAAATATTCAGCCCAATTATGAATACAAATTCCCCGGGAGTTTTCTCCCTTTTCCCATTTTTACAATTGAATTTTAATAGGAAAACTGGGAGAAGGGAAAAAACTCGCGCGGAATTTTTATTCATAATTGGGCTGATTATTAATTGTGGGTTTGGCATGCTGCTGGAAAAAAATATTTTATGTTTTTATAGAAAAAATTTAATTTTTGTAAATTTGATCAGAATTTGATCGCAAACTTTTATCAACAATGGGTTGAAAATTTTGTTTGTTATATTAGTGGTAAGAAACAGTTTGTTGTATCACTTTACCATTTATAACTGATGTCTATGTTTTAGTTAAATCCGAATCTCATAGGAATAGAACTTGTTTGACTTCCTTAGGGGTCAAAAACATTTTTATATTATCAGAAAGCAACTTTTTGGAACTGTCTGTAGAACACTTGTTTCATTTGAGTGAAATTACTCCAAATATTTTTTTACTCTTATAACAATTGTGAAATTACTCCAAATATTTTTTTACTCTTATAACAATTGTGAAATTTGGTTGAACTGTTGGTTTTAAATTTAAGTTTTTGATATTTGAATTAGGCTTAAGTTCATCAAATTTAATTTTCATTAATTTATTTTTATTAAAGGAAGGAATTTTCAACACGAAATGAATAAAAAAAATGTTTTTGTTTTTTTTTGATATTTCTTAACTGAACTCGGGATTGAACTCGGGTCGAATTTATATGTTAAGAGAATAACCACATTCCCATCATTAGAATTTTTAGTGTTCTATCGTTTTTTTCGCTTTTCATTTTACTGAAAAATAATACAATAGTTTACGAACGTTTTGTTTTGAAAAACAGTTCTGCAACTGATGCTGAATTCTTGAAACTGTCAGAGCCGGGCAGCTTTTGAATTAAGCTGACCTACAAAAAAAGCTTAAATGATATTCGCATAAAACGAATTTTTTTGGTTGATTATATAAAAAATGTTCAAGTTTTTTAATCAGTTGGATTATATTTAATATCAAAGAGTTATCAGTAGCGGGTTAAACATTTTTTTTAAGCAGACTTTAACCCTTTCGAACCGACAAAAAACTGCTGGAACTGCAATATTGGTACCAGGTGAACCTTAAAGAATAGAAAAAGGTTAAGAATATTACCACGCCAGAATTTCAGATTTCGTCACCAGAGGCGCTGGGATATATTATCCCAGTCGGTGTTTTTAAATGAATATTTGGGATATAAAGTCCCAGCAGTGCATATAATTAAAAAACCTCACTAGAAAAAGTTTATCAATTTTATTGATTTATTAAAAAAATTTACATATGGTAGGGTGTAAAACACTTAAAACATAGTGGAACTTCGCATGTCTTGCATGTAAAGAAAGTACGTTTGTCGTTTTTTCCACCTTTTTTATCCTTTGAACACTTTACGCATCGGCGTCGCGTTTTTCCTTCAATAGGCATATGATCGCCAATTACACCATAATTGACGCCTCGACGTCCAGATTTTTTCTTCTTAGGCACCTTACTTTTCTCTAGCCCAGACTTTATCATATCCTCCGCCAAAGCAATATTAAAATCAATATATGGAAGATTGGACAAGTGATGCGTCTCTTTATATATTATCCAGGCGTTGACACAGGTAGTTTGGAAAAGTTTGTAAAATACCTTTTTCCACCACTTTGTGGACTTTCGGTTGATATCGTAAAGCTGCGACATTTGGTCGGACAAATCGACCCCACCCATATGTTGGTTGTAGTCGACAATGGACTTCGGGCATTTTTTCACCGGTTTTCTGTTTGCGTTCGATCAATCCCATCTCTCCGCTATGACAATTACTCATTACCGTTACAAGTTTTGTATCCTGCCAAAACGCGCATGAGGTTCCAAATTGATTTTGATAGCAAACACTCTCTCCTCTTTTCAATTTCTGTGTACATGAAGGAAGCTGCTTGCGATTGGAAATAACAGTACCGACAGCAGGGAATGGTAGGGTGTTGAATAAGTACACTGAGGAAAAAAATCTATCAAAGAAAAGTGCCACATTGGTCCGCTTGATAGTTTTCGTCAACGATATAACTACTCTCTCGCCCAAGGTCGAGTTGTCGATTCCTTTCTCCGAATCTTTTCCACAATATATATTGAAGTCATATTCATAGCCAGAGGATGAGTCAGATCTTTCCCATATTTTAATTCCACGTTTGATGGGTTTCATTGGAAGGTATTGCTTCAATGCCGATCTTCCTTTGAACTTAACCATTGACTCATCCAAGGCTTGAAATGTGCTGTCTTCCCGGCACGCAGCGAAAGATTGTTTTAGGCAACTGACCACTTCATCAATATAGTAGCTTTTTGAACAGCCGTTTGGCTTTTCAGGAGAGTTGAAATAAAGTTTTGAGTGCAGCAAGAGTTATCGATCGCGAGACATGCTATCTCTTATCAAGGCATTGCCAACAGACTTTCGCTTAGACCAGTACATAGGCATTTTCGGTAGTCTATTGTAGGAAGTCACAAGCATTATTCCCATCATTGCTAAAACTTCGTGCTGGTCTGTTGGATGAATAGATCGACTGCTTTTTCTGTATGCACCTTGAGTTTTCTTCACGATATTGAGTCTTTCGTTTGTGCACTGGCTTATCCATATAAGCAGGCTCCGAGGAAACAATTTCAAAAAAGTTTCCAATTCACTGGAGCCTCGATTTATATCGCAAAGCACAGACGGATTGTATACTGGAGGCAAGTCTTTTCGTGGTGGGCAACTGCCGTCAACCGTCCATATATTCTCCGTAGCAGGTGTTACTGCAATTCCACAATCTTCTTCCACGTCGTCGGGACCGATATCGTCATCACAACTGGACTCCATATCACCTAAACACTCTTCTTCAGTTGTAGATGAATCGTTGTCCTCCGACGCTACATATTCAGAGCCGCTATTTTCAAATGCCTCCGACTCACCTGAGGAATCATAGAGCACATTTTCGATATCATCGTCAGTAAATCTAGCTCTCTTGCTGGACATTATGCCTATTTGGTATAGAAATTTAAATTAACCATTATGGATCTTATATGCAGTTTATGTACTCCTGGTACTCCAAGTCAAAATACTACTGGGACATATAATCCCATGAACACAAAACCTTAGTTATATCAAGAATTAGTAAATTTTTAAACTTGAACTGAAAACACATTCCACAAACACATGATAAATACACGGGAAAGAAAAAAATATATAACACTTACTGCGTTTTTCTTAGTAATTCGTATGCTTTTTTGCAAAATTTTCAAACACGTGTTCACTTTTTCACTAATTACAAGCAACTGCAGCTTCAAAATGTCAATCAAGCATCGACAAGATGTGTTGAATGCCATAAATAACGGAAAAAATACATTTTCATTCACATTCTTCATTAAATATTACCAAGAGGTGTTTTTAAACTTTTTTGGGATATATTGTACCGACCGGGTCGAAAGGGTTAAGCATTGGTATATTATTAACTGCTTATTATATTGTTGTATTATTAAATACTTTTGCATTTTCCTATAAGTATAGTGGTATATTCGAGGCGAATGTTTATGCGTGGAAAGGTAACAAGTACACATGGATACTTATTTTTACTAATTCACCAAAAGATGGCGTTGTTCTTTCTCTGATTAAAAATATTTTCTCCAGAAATATATTAAAATTAAAAAATTAAAAGTTCAACGAAAAAAGAAAGACAAACAAGAAAAACATAAAAACATAATTATGTTCTTTGGACTCCAAGAATTATTCTTGACAAAAAGTGTGAAAAAATAGAAGAAAAGGAAAAACATGTAAATCAATGGAATTAAGTCAATCAATCAAAACAAAAAAATTTATATCCACCAGGAAATATACAAATTGGTTTAATGTTTGGTGTTTGACTTTTGACTGCCAGCCGTCGTCAATGGTGGTGAGTGTAAAACGGCAAAGATTTCTGAAGAGACAGTGTGGTTACTATCGAAACATGTAAAATCAACCTGCCCGTGGGTTCAATCTCAGCTTCAGTCAAGAATGAAAATTTATCATTAAATTTAAATTTATTTTATATTGTAAATTCCTTTCTTCATTAAAAATAATTTAATGAAAATTAAATTTGATGAACTTAAGCCTGATTAAAATATAAAAATTTGGATTAAAAACCATAAAAAATAAAATAACCACAATACTAATATATTAAAATGTTTATATTTTTCAATAGAAAACATTATGAGTATGCTTGTAGAAGAAATTTTTAATCATTTTGACATTATTTTTTCCTATTATCATATCCAAGGCGAATTCATACAGGTGACATTTTCGAGTCATCTGTTTATTGTTTATTTATTTGTGTGTATACTAAATGTCAAGTTTTGTTTACATTTTTTGAAAAAATTAGTTAAAATTTGAAATTGAATAAGAATCTAAATACTTGAAAAAAAACTTATTTTAATTTTACAAAACAAAAAAAAGTGAATATTAAATATAAAATCAAGGAATAAAAAGTGCGTAAGGAATAAGTGGATAAGAGGAAAGATTTAACTTCTAAGGCAATTGTGTATACTTTATAAACAAAAAAATCCCTTGTTTGTGTTTTCAACAAATACTTTTGACATTCACTCTAACTTTTTACAAAAACAAAAACCCAAGTATTTTATGCTATCCGCTAGCATAACTCTATCTCATTATGCGGTCACCTGTATAAGTTCGCCTTGGTCATAACCATAAAAAAAAATTATTTAAAAATCAAATTTTTTAAACAAAAAAATTAATTAAAGTAAAAAATACTTATATTTTAACACACCGATTTTTACGATATTGGAACAGTAATGTTTTCTTATATGTCCATAATTTTCTAAAAATTCTGATCAATATCGACTAGTAAATAGTGACAGTATTGCCATTTTTGTAAAAAAAAATCATTTTTGAAAAGCGTTTTTCCGGGATTGGAATTTGGGGTATTTCTTAATCAAAAATGGGGATGCATTAAAAAAACACCCCCCCCCCCCTTTTTTAATAAAAAATACAAAAATTCTTAATCTCAATCCAAAGCGTTTTAAGACTAAATGCTAAAAACATCAAAAGTACAACTTTGACTTTAATAAAATTAAATTTGTAGGAAGTCTTCTCTACAGCAAAAAAAAAATTCAAAATGTCTCTATAGGTTCAAAAGTTACAGATTTTTGGCCGACGAAAAACGATTTTCCGCCACTGGGCGTCGTATTGGCCAAAGAAAAGTCTTGATAAAGATCGAAAATAGCCATTTTTAAATTAACCGATCATTTAATCGGGTAGTAATTAATTATTAACGGTTAACCGAATAAAATAAAATACTCTACTGTTTACAGATGAACTCTTAATTATAAGACACCAGCAGAATGGCCCGTTATGGTTTTCATCATAATTCTATTAACCTTGGAAATTTGATGCATTCAACTAAATGATTTTAACAAATAGAATTCGGGAATTTTCCTTGTTTTTAAAACATGAAAATTCAAAAATTTACGTTTTTCTTCTTGCATACAAATCAAGTAAATAATTTAATTTTTACCCACTTTTGTAGTATTTTCGTTGTTTATACAATAAACTTTTCCACATACACTCGTATGCGGGCATATAGAATACAATGCAGGGAGATGAGACTATATTCTCTGTGAATAATGCGCTCACTTTTTAAGTTTTCTCTCAGAGTGGCATGGAATTTGTACTTGGTTCAAGTGTTGTCATATTGACCTTTTTCGCCAAACTCGATTTAAAAAATTGCCAAATATTTTGTTATAAATTATAAAAAATAAATTTGTTCCGAATCGCTAAAGTTCGCTAAATTCATATAATTTGTAACGCATCAAGAAGTTCGTATCACATACTTTTTCGAAGGCGGGTATTATAGCAGTTCATTATTGAAAATACTCTTTCAGCACAATTCCAATCGAACATTAGCCCTGCTTGGCTCGAACTTTTTTGACCTGATTTAAGAATTTTCAGGTTTATGCCATTTTTGAATTTAAGTACGTTTTAGTGTAAGAGGAAAAAATTCGAATTCAGTACAACTTTTTTATTTCTGTGTGATTAAAATATTCACTGAATTACCACTTGACTCTGAATGGCGGCTGATAGAGAAGTATACAGCAAAAAACACAGATGGACTCTTATCTGATAAATGTGACGTGATAAGAGAAAACTGAGTTCATATTCGGCTTCAGCTTGCCAAAAAGAATCAGTTGGAATGGTTAAAAAAAACTTTTAAAAAGTGTTAAAATGTGTATCTGTTATTAATGGTAAACAAATTATTGTTATTACTAACATGTTCGGAGGCCAGCCGGTGACAATAATATGGCTAAAGTAGCCATAACTTGTTTACAAATTTTTCGTCGAAAATACTTTTGCGGGGAGGTGACCATATAGAGAAATGTGTTTTCACAGCCTGTAGTGGTGGTTAGAAGTTTAAGGTCCTAAGTAAAGCGTACTTAAATTTCTTATAAATGTAGTATGACCAAACACATTTTAGTAGTCCAAATAAATCCAATCGGTGCTTAGAGCACTCTCATATACTCTAAATATTTCCAACACATCTACTATGCCAATGAACGGAATATTACAGTTGTCTAACATTTAAAAACAAAAATTTACCCAATTTTTCTAACATTGTTGAGATGTGCTAATCTACGGCGAAACGATATATAAAATTATGCACTGGGTTATGTTTAAAAAAAACTAAATTTTCGCTTTGCATGCAGTTAATACAAAAACAAAGTTTGAAACACATTTTCATGAATGTGTTCATAAAACTTAAAGTTTCTACAAACATTTAACAACATTATATTTTATGTACTCAGATAAAAATAAATATGTATTCGTGCATATGTGTAATAATCATAATAAAAACTGTAACTAACACAAATGCAATTATACAAATTTAACCCTTTCAGCCCCGAATTGTTTTGGGCAGTTAAAAAAGTTTTTCCTTGAAGATAATATCTAGACATGAAATAAACAAAATCAAAGCTTATTGAATTAAGTTTTGCACACACATTGCCAAGATGAATAGTTTCTAAGCAACGAACCCGTTATAAAATAAAAAAAAGTAATTTCGGCAATTGTCAGTGCAAGTGTGTGATGTTGCCTGTAGGGAACATTGGGGCTGAAAGGGTTAAGGAATACATAGAGATAAATAAATGTTAAAATGAATATAATGCAGTTTTGTATTTGAAAAAGCAGCACGAGAAATTAAAATGATGTAAAAAACATGAACTATTTTTTATTACACCGAGGCAAACAAAATGAATACTCAATTTATATACATACACATGTGTATACAGAGTGGCCCAAAAGAAACAAGGAAATTTAAATGGTCTTTAGCAATACTTTTTAATATTTTTTTATATTATGCAGATGATTTGGGAAATTGAAAATGGAAATGTACTGCATAACCCAATGAACATAAAACTTTGAATTGAATAAAATTATGTTTTGACAAACAATCAAATAAAGAGTGACGAAGCTCATTTTTAATTAAGAAACTAAGGCAATAAAAAGAATTTAAGAATACAGGCAATGAAAGTTCCAAAGGTAAGTAGCGGCAATAGAAACCTCTTAAATGTACAGTGTGGTGGAAATTATCAATCAAAATTTGGACTAGTGGTACATATTTCTTTGAGGATAAAATAGATAATGCAGTTACCATCGGTGTTGCTCAATGCCATAGCATGTTGAAAATTTTATTTAGCTAGGCTTAGAGAGCCTCCTACAAATGTGACTTCAACTAGATAGAGCATGCCTCGATGTCAGCAAAAGACGTGTTACTTAGCATTTTCGTAACAGCTGCAATGATAACGGACTTGTGATACAGGCGACAAAGGCAAAATATTTGCACATAAAACAACCATATAAAGGACATAGAAATATAGAGCTTTAATTTCACAATTGTAAATACTTGCACAACTCTTCTAACAACAATCATAAAACAAAAGATAATTGCAATAATTATATAGGGCTGGTCAACCAATATAAGTATCATTAAGTCCATATTGATCATAACTTTATATATAAAACCCACGTGGAGAACCTTCAGAAAAAATTGCGTAAAGCCGCCATATGCCCTTTTTCTTAAGTTATTGCGCAACTTTTAGTGTACTAAGACAGGCTTATTTTTCATAAGCCGAATCTTATATCCATGCCTAGAACCACAGACTGAGGAAGAGCAACGTACTGCAAAATCGGATGATTCAAAATCATCCGGAGTAATCGAAATTTCCCAGCACACAACAACATTATCAACAATATTTCTAACAGAAACTCTACAAACATTGCTGCTAATAATAACCCAAACACCAATAACAGCAACAACAGATCACCAACAATATCACAAATAACAACAACAACATAATAAACTGCAAAAGTAACATAGCCAGCAACAACATAACCTTCAACATCAGTAAAATCAACAACATCATCAACAATAACAACAACATTGACAACAACAACATCATATACAATAATATCAATACAGCATCCTAAACAACAACAACATCAACAACACCATTAGAATCAGCGCCAACGACAACATCAACTTTGAGAACATTAACACATAACTCTACACTCAGAGAAAAACATGTTAAAATATGGCCACCTCCAACAAAACTATTTTTAGACAACATTTTAAACATATTATGTTTAAATTTAACATATTATTATCACCGACAACCATATTATTTTTATATTAGTCCTCCATCAAGAAGCCACAACCATGGTTGCTTCTAAACATGTTATGGTTAAATATGACAATAATTTGTTGTTAAATTAACAATGGTATTTTCCTCTTCTCCAAGAGCAACATGCTATGGTTGAAAACCAACCATGCTATTATAAGTGTTAAACATATTTAAGTTAATATTGACCAAAATATGTTCGGAGGAAACCATAATATGGTTGTGTCTTCTTGATGGAGGACACATTTAACCATAATATGGTTGTCGGTGATAATAATATGGTTAAATTAACCATAATATGTTTACAATTTTCTTTAAAAATAGTTTTGTTGGAGGTGACCATATTTAAACATAGTTTTTCTCTGGGTGTAGCAACCCTGCCAACGATATTTGTGTTCTCAACGTAAAAACTATATTTTATACAACTATACCAAATGACTTTTTTAACGGAGACAGATTTTTGCACGTTATCGAGTACGAGTACAACACAAGACTTCGAGCAGAATGACGATACCAGATCGAACACTACACCAAAACAATGTAAAAATACTCGTAACTATAAAGTTACCAACAATTTTAAGTACTCTGTTAATACTCTTCACAGAAAAAGGTAAGAATTGATTTCAATTAAAAAATATCTGATATTATTTAAAACATTAATTTTATTTGCGCCAGTAAACAAATTAATAGTATCAATTAAATATTTTTAGCTATAAACAACACTTTTTGCAGTAATTTTGTTGATGTATATAAGTAAAGGTTTAATTCACTTGATTAAATTTTTAATTAAACCTGATTTTATTTTTAATAAGTGGTTTAGTTAAAAATTTTTTTTTTTTTTTAATGTTATTGACACCAAAAATATTCACAAAACTGATCAAAAACCATTTTGTATATTTGCAATGAAAAAAAAATTCATTTTAGTGTGTAGAATTCCCGCAGACCAGCCGTCTTCGCAAAGTTAGATGTGGGATAAAAAGTGCACAAAAATTTTTTCTCAATAAAACTAAATGAATAAAAAATATGTTTAAAAAATTTACGACATAAAAAAACCATTATAAAACAAATAGTTAATAGCATAATGGATTAGGGTTATCTCAGAAATCGTTTTTTTATCGCAAGAACACTAATTTTTTTCAAAAAAAAAAAAAAAAAATGATTGGCCTCCTGCCGTTTTATCACAAACGCTCTAAATTTCATCAAAATGCCACCAAATTTGTTTATAAATAATTAAATATTCTGGCGGAAATTGGAGCGACAGCTGTAGAAATCTTTAATAAAGTTTTCGTAAACGGCAGACAAATAGCTAGATTGCTCAATAATAAGAATATACGGTACCTAAGCGCGTTTTTTACGTGTGAATTAAGTAGATTTCCATAACGTCTAAAGCTGTACCCACACCAGCAAAACACAAAACTGATTTTTTGACAAATAAGATAACAGAACATTAGTTCTTAAGAGATAACCCAGACCAAACAAAAAGAACCTCAAAACTGTCTTTTGATTTACTGCGACATGTGGTTTGATACAACATACCCCCACAGAGTAGGACAAAACAGACTGTGCTTTCTTGTGATGTAAACCACACCAATTAAGATAAATCAAAAAAATGGAAAAAGACAAAAACCATTATCGCATTGCTATCTGATTACAAGTTGTCTTAAAAGACAAAACCTTGAAAAAAAGTTTTGTTTTGGTGTGGGTTAGCGTTAAACAAGTGTCTTTGACTTTAAAGCCAAAAATATTTTGTCATTTGTTGGTGTGGGTTCAGGCTAAGAAACCAGTTTAATTGTCTTTAAAATCCAGCAATTATAAATACCTACAAAAAAAATCGCTAGCCGGTAAGTTTAAACGTGTTCGTTTCTTTTGGGCCACTCTGTGTGCATATTTTGAATATAAATATACTATTTATATGCATGTCTCACATTTCATTGTGCAAAGGTGTATTTGTGTGCACTTGTATAAATATTGCTCGTCTTTTTTTTTATTTTTTCGCATAACTGTCAGTGGAGCTAACCAGCCAGTAGAAAATGCTTAAAAGTTCATTTACTTAGGAAATATCAAAAGTGGCAGACATTTCAATGTTATTCTTGTCACAGAACAACAAAAATAAAATGCATATTCAAATACATAAAACACATATAATATACATGTATGCACGTTAGGTGGTCCCAAAACAAAAAAAAATATTATCATGGTGCTTAAGCATAATTTGAAAGGTTATAGGGTAAAGAATTTTTGAAGTACCCTACATTAAAATTATTCGTAAATTGTCCATAAAATCGTACCTGAGTTATATCCATTTTTTAGCTTTGTACCCAATTTATGATTTTATAAATTGTTTGCCAGTTTATTACTCATAACAAATAAAAATCAAACGTTGGATTTTTCTTTGTTTTAAAATCAATTATTGCGGTTCTTGCGATGTAGTTCTATGACCTGCAATAAATTCAGAAATTCAGTTTCAGAAGTTGTGACATTGATTTAAGCGTAAGTCAAAGACACCACTCGTTCTGCCATATCATTAACCACTTGTTAATGTTGAACTTTATTCTTTCCACCTTGAAATGATTTGTTGGCATCCCAATTTTCTGGATATGCGTTTTTAAAAATCAATTGAAATAGTTCAAGTCTCAAAACAAATATGACTTGGTTTGGAAATGAATCCATGTATTTCTTTATTTTTAAGGTTGCCTTCTGTTAAAATTGCGGTTACTACTCCAGTCTTGTTACTCCAGTCTTTGTTTAAACGAAAAGTTTTAGTGGCGAAGCGCAGGTAGCCCATTTTACGGTAAAGTACCACTGATGACCTAGAAATGCTTTAACGTGGCGCGTGCAGCTGCTACATTAATAATATTGTAGTTATCCAACCGCTTTAGTGAACGAGATCATTGAGAGAAGCATATGGAAGGCATTGACAGGGGCAACAATTTTAAATAAATACATTTTCTAAGCAAATTAACTTAATTCAGATGATGCAATTCTTTAAGGTCTTCTCTTAGTTGCATGTCCTTAATCTGGCCTTTAATAAAATTACTAAAATCTTCGTATATTCACGCAGAGAAAAAACATGGTTGAAGTATGGTTTAACCAAACATATTATGGTCTACGCAATGGCAACAAACAAACTATTGTTGTTTTGAACATTACTTTTTTCACGATTGATAATATTGTGTTTGTATTTAACACTTCATATGACGTTACTTCGGATGACGTCAATAGTCAAAGAAAAAAAAGAAAAGAGAAAGACAAAAACATGAAAAACACAAAAAAATGTAGTTTGGATTTTAAGAAGAATTCTTGACAACAGGTACATGTAAACCAATTAAAAATAGATGATCATTCATTCAAAAGCAAATTTCGATCTACCAAAGTGAAATACCATTTGGTTTAAGGACTGATGTTTGACAATTGACGTTATGCGGCTTCAATAGCCGAGTGAATAAATACGACAAACCCCACTGATGAGATTGTGTGGTTACAATCGAAACTAGTCTGGGCAACCTGTCCGTGAAAGCCTGGGTTCAAATCTCAGCGCAGTCAAGAATGAAAAGTTATCAATAAAATTTTAATTAATTTCATGTTGTAAAATTCCTATCTTCATAAAAATAATTTAATGAAAATTAAATTCAAAGAACTTAAGCCTAATTAAAAAATATCTAAATTTGGATTAAAAACCATTAACAGTTCAATAAAATAACCACAATACTAATTATTGTTAACAGCTAAGGCACGAGCTATGTTTACATTTGTCCTTCAAGTTGTGCTGAAAAAGGTCAACAAGAAAAAAGAAAGAAAAAAACATCAAAAAAAACAAAAATGTACTTTGGACTTCAAGAAGAATTCTTGACAAAAAGTACGAAAAAACAGAAGTTATGAAGAACATGTAAATCAATTAAAATAGATAATCATTCATTCAAAAAGCAAATTTCGATCTACCAAAGTAAAATACCATTTGGTTTAAGGATTGATGTTTGACTATTGACGTCGCCCGGCCTAAATAGCCGAGTGAGTAAAACGGCAAACCCCACTGACGAGATTGTGTGGTTACAATCGAAACTAGTCTGAGCAACCTGTCCGTGAACGCCTGGGTTCAAATCTCAGCGCAGTCAAGAATGAAAAATTATCAATAAAAAAATTTTAATTTATTTCATGTTGTAAAATTCCTGTCTTCATAAAAATAATTTAATGAAAATTAAATTCAAAGAACTTAAGCCTAATTAAAAATATCTAAATTTGGATTAAAAACCATTAACAGTTCAATAAAATAACCACAATACCCAGCAAAAACGTTGCTTACAAAATAAGCAGAAAAATAATGAGAACTTAAGGCAACGAGTACTTATTTTTCTACTAGAAAAAGTACTTATTTTTGTTCGCGATGTCCCAAAAGTAATCCTTTATAATTTGGACAATTACAACCTAAAAAATAATACCTTTATTTTATACTTAAAAGTTGTATAAAAATATGTAGTTACCAAAAGAGGCAAGAAATAACTACTTTCAAATTAACTTTGTAAAAGTTTAAACACACACTAATTAAAATTGCTCTGAAATCTTATGGAATTGATGTTGAAAAATTGTACACAATAAAGAGTGCTTTTGCTGCACAAAATCATTTATAGCTCTAACATTATAATAACAATGTGTGTATTAATATATGTAATTATACGGGCCTGTCACAGAAATAAATTTCGATCGAAAGTTTTTTAATTCCGAGAAAACCGATCAATTTTCTCGGAATGAAATCACTTGTAATTTTTCGATCGAAAAAAGTTTTTGTTTTGGTTTGCACCACAATATTGCCACATTTAACTTAAAAATAACAAAATTAAAATTTATCAGAATTACATAAATCGATCGAAATTAAAATACGGATTCAAAACAATTCCGAACAATTGCTATGACAGGCCTGATTGTTCTTCAAAAAAACCTCGTTAACATTAGATTGATATCACTAATAAAGAAAATATATTGTGTTGGTAATTTTGGAACATATTTATATATATATTTACATACATTTGATTGATTTTTGAATTTTCCATGTATTTCACATCGAAATTATTCTTAAAATTTTATAATATTACCGGATATCTAACAAATATCATATAACAAATATAATATATTATACAAATTGATTTTAAAATAATTTAAAATCATATAATAATAACTTGTTTATGTCATTATACCAAAGTATTTTTTTGTAATGTATAATTATGACTTATTTAAGATATTATAATAAAGTTATTATTTTATATATAACTTATAATGCAAAAAGTGGCGAATAAAGCTACAAAGTAATTAATTCAAGAAGTCATTAAAAGTAGCATTGTAAGTTAAGTTTTTGCTGGGTACTAATTATTAATTTAAATTTTTTTACAAAATTAATCACTGAAATGTATTTAGTTTCGAATAAAATTTTAAAAAATGTTAGCATTATTTTAGCACTTTTTTGAAATCATTTTTAGCATTTTTTGGCCATATCTACTGGCAGATTTAGTTATTAAATTTTTTTAGAACTGGCCACACTTCTGCAATAGTTGAATGCTTTTGAAATACTAACTTGCTTTGCTTGCTTAAAATTCTTATTCATTTTATTTGAATTATTGATTAAAATATATAAATTTACGTAGAAGTATGAACCAGTTAAAGAGAAGGAGTGCTAATGAAGGCCTTCAAAGACTGGAAAATGATTTAAATGGGATTGCTTATAAAAGTGAAAAGTACAACGTATTCCTGTAAATATTTAAAATTATAAATTGGCACAAATTCAAAATTGAAAATATGGCTGGATTAAGTAACCATAAAATGGTTAACATTGATAATATTATTGTTAGTTCTGACTATAATACAGTTCCTTTTGTCAAAGTTTTAAAAAATGTTGACCATATTATGGGTAATTTTGAAAATAATATGGTTAATTTTGACATTTATTATGGTTAATATTGACCAAAATATGGTTAATTTGGAACAAAATATGGTTAAATTTTGACCATATTCTGGTTGATTTCGGAACATTTTTTGTTAATTTTAACAATATTATGATCATATTAAACCATAATATGGTAACCTAAAGTAAACATTATTAAAATTTAGCCATAGTATGTTGCTCTTAGAATATGGTTAAACCCAACCATATTTTTTTCTACGTGTTGTTTACGGGATATTTTTTTCAACAATTTTGTGGTTTATACAGTCGGAAAAATTGGGCTTGTCAATGAATGGGACCTTTGCTGAACTGTGATGAACATTTTTATTTGTGGTGGTGATTTGCATAGACTCATTCATTAGGTCGGTAAGACCAAATTCCAATTTTTTTTTATTGTTTAGCATCATTCCATCTTTAAAACTGCTTTACTAGTTTTTTTACCTTTTATAGAAATTTATTAAGAGATTTTATTTGTTGTGCTTAATTCCCTATTTTAATTCTTGATAAAGCAACTGAAAATGTATTGTTGGAGGATAAGCTGTTTCTATGCGCATTGCACTGGTTGCTTAGGCCAGATCATCAGGAAACGTTTTTCCCAAACAATTTTAGAATTACAAACACTCAAAAAGTCTTATTTGCAACCATTGAAATGCGCATAGAAGCAGCTTATCCTCCAACAATAAATTTTCAGTTGTTTTATCAAGAATAAAAATAGGGAATTAAGCACAACAAATAAAATTTTTGTATTCCTAAAAACAACTTTGATAATAAATTTTTGCACGTGCACGTCCATTAAAAACTGAACTGGCAAATTATTTTATTTTGATTTTCTTGTGGAAACAATAAAAGCAATTTGTTTTTCTTTTTAATTTGTTTTTTCTTTACCCACTTACAACTACAATTAATGTTGGGTAAATTGCAACTAATTGTAATGGGGACTGTAAGAAAAGTTAAACACACTGGTTTATTGTTGGAATTTTGTTTAAGCTTTGATATCGTTGCAAATAAGACTTTTTGAGTGTTTGTAATTCTCATTCCCTCTGTAGTCTTATTTGCTGATATTTTTGGCTTTAATAAATTTTTTAGGAAAAACGTTTCCTGATGATCTAGCCTAAGCAACCAGTGAAATGCGCATAAAAACAGGTTATCCTCCACCAATAAATTTTCAGTTGTTTTATCAAGAATAAAATTAGGGAAATAAGCACAACAAATAAAATCTTTTAATAAATAATTGTATTCCTAAAAACAACTTTAATAATTTTATATAAATTTTAAAAGTTATAACCGTTTTTTACAGAATTTATCCCAAAGTTGCAAAAAAAAAATTGAATATATCGTACCTTAATGGGCAAAAATATTGCCGGAACTTATGGTTTATGCACATAGAAGTAAAGCTTGGAAATTTTTCTCTTAAAATATGTTGTCAAAAAATAAAAAACGTGGTTATTGACCAAGAAATGAATAAACTTAGAAAAGCGGTTGGAAACAACCCTTTTGAATGATAACTCGTCTTGTGCGACCTGTAAACCTCTTCCAAAAAATCTGAAAAAAATCTTAAAAATATTTTACCCCATAAGCTTTCAAATTATGCTTGAGCTCCAAAAAAAAAAACACACTAAAGTACATTAGGGTGGAGCGTTGGTGTTTGAAAGGGAAAAGTCATCAAATAAATTTCGATTACCTCCAGACTGTTGCGTTTGCCTTAATTAAACACAACAAAAGAAGAAGGTGGCAGCACTGGGAGTTGTTGTACAACAAAACAACAAACACAGGCAAATTTGTTTGTAGGATTTTCACCACACCAAAATATTATTTTTAAAACACAAGTTGCTCTTTGCAACAACTAAAAAAGCACTACGTACTTTTTTTATGGACATTTATTTTCACCCTCTACCAGGGCTGAAAGATGGACTAATGTTATGAATTTTGTTTTTATTTGCTTAATTTATATCGAAAATGTTATTAATTATTTCTTTGCTGCTGAATAAAAGAAACTTAACATCGAGGAGATCTGTGAAAAAATACGACGTTTTTACGCAATTCAGTAAAAAAAAAACGGATTTTTTTTAATAAAAATTTTTTTTTATCATAGGAAATGAAAAATTATCAATAAATTTTAATTAATTTCCTGTTGTAAAATTCCTGTCTTCATAAAAAAAAGTAAATGAAAATGAAATTCAATGAACTTAATCCTAATTAATAATATCGAAAATTGTATTAAAAACCATTAAGAAAGGGTTCAATAAAATAACCACAATATTATTATCATATAAACTTAATTAAATCAATTAGAAAAATCCTTTTTTTAAAGATATGACAATCACCCCTATTAGGTAAGTCGTTGTCGACGTCGACATTAATTTTTATTTGTTGTCACAACATGTCGACGACTACATCACTTCGACGTTAATTTTGTATTTTATAAGAAAGTTGTGTCGACGTCGACAAGTTTTTAAAAAATCTGACAAACAATATCTCATCTCCAATTGTTTTCTATTATTTTTGTTTTTCATCATTAAAGTTAATTTTTTAAAGCTATTTTCCGCCATTTTGTTTTTTTTTTCCGATTAAGCGATTTCAAATTAATTTTAGAGTTTGTTTCCGACTATGAATTTTTCGAAAATTTTTACCAGGTTCGTGAAAAGAGCTATTTGTTATTGTTAGTTTTCTGATTATTTAAAGCCTTATTGATTATTATTGTCATGCCGCTGTTAGCAAATTTTTTCGGATTTCCGTTAATTTTGCAATTTTTACAGAATTTTTGACATTCCTTATAGTTTTAGGGACTTTTAATTAATTTGGTGGCTTGTTTGAAATATTAAAAATTTTCGCGAATTTTCGCTATTTTAGCAAACTTTTCCGAATTTTCGGGTTTAATTTACTATTAAAATTTGTGCCCATAACTTCTTTTAAATTTGCATTTTTTTATTTTAACGGACTTAATAAATATGTTTATATTCTAGTTAAAATTTCTTTAACTTTCATTAGAGTCGTCGAAAAATTTCCTGTCGACTAAAACAGAGACAATTTTACTCAACGTCGACTTAAAAGCGCCCTAGAAAATATCAAGTGACTGTCAATAGCAGTCGATTATTGTCAATAACAACTCAGAAAATATAATTACTGTTCCGATAATGTCTACTCATGTCGGCGTCGACTTTCATAATAAGGGTGAATAACTTAGGAATTCAACAATTGGTCATATTAAGTTTGTCTGAAATCTGACCTTTTAAGTATAAAAGTTGTGGATATTTTGAGTGTAAGAGTTACAACAACTGTAAAATATTTTAAATGTTACATCATATGATGCTTCGCAAATTGATCGATTTGATCTTATTTTCAAAATATTGCGGTAGAGGATTTAAAATAGGTCCCAATTTCTTGATCGATTTGATCTTATTTTCAAAATATTGCGGTAGAGGATTTAAAATAGGTCCCAATTTCTTTACCTGTGAATAAAATGCAACATTTTAGTGCTATTTAAAATTAAGATTCGCAAAAACATTGTGCTGCTCCACCCTAATGTGCATGAACAGAAGTATAAATATTTATAAGTTGTTATAAATGCCTGTATATGTGTAACAATATGTACCCTTATTATTTTATTCATATGACATTAAAAAAACCCATTCTGCAATGACAACAATTCTTACTGACAAACGTTATGTTTCTGTTGATATTCGTTTGTATATGAATTTATGCCAATAGACATGAAAGGGAACTTTTATTTTTTTGTTGGAAAATCTCGTGTTGTGTTGTTACAACATTTTGATTTTTGCCTGTATTGTTGGGCCTTTGTTCATGGGGAGTACATGAATTCATTTTTGTTCTATTTGTTCCAAGGACATTTAAAGAAAAATCATAATTTGAAATTGAATTAAATTTATTATATCCATATATTCATATTGATTTGGTAGAAATTGATTGAATATGTAAGAGATTTTAATTGTTTGAAGAATAAATTGTACAGATGTTAAAAAATGTAGAAATAGAAAACAAGTGAAAATTTAATAACGACATTTTGTTATGAAAGCCATTATACCAAATGATTCTCAAGTATTTTTTGTAGAGGCGAAAAACTTGAAATTGGTAGCACTATCTTCACGGACGGCTTATTTGACAGATTTTGGTTCTTTTAAGTTAAGTTTGGGTTAAAAATTCTTCAGGAGAAAACTAACGCCAGAGAAACGCTTGTCTAGCTTAAATTAATCCAAAAAATAATGGTCAAATTGCAAAGCAAACTTTTAGGTAAGTAGTTGATCAATAAACGGAATTGCTTCATTAAGAGTGATGATAACGATATCGCCATTGTCGAAACACCATTACATTTCCAAAAACTTAATATTTGGGGAGCTTAATGGGCCAATGGAATCACTGATGCATTTGTCTTTACAAATAACGATGGTCAGAAGCAGTAAACGCTGATCGGTTTAGAGATATGCTTACTAACTTTGTCATACCTCAACTGTCTAACATTTATCTTTGGAGCCATACACAGTAAAACACATGATTTCGCGCCTCAATTCTGATAATTGTTTATGAAAGTAGACCCAAAAAGAAGCACTTCTGCATCATTAGTTTGGTCAAGGTACATCAAATAATAATTTAAAAATTTATTTAAAGTTAGTAAGTATCAGTGATGGAAAACTTAAAAATTGAGATGGTACTGACCACCAAGCAAAACAGTACTTTTTTCAATATTTTGGTACTTTATTCAAACATATTTTTTATTGCATACATATGTATTTAATTATGATCTAGTAATTAAAGGTACATACGTTTAGATGTCTAAGACTGTTAGGCAATTTGTTTATTTTACTTAATGAGATCATTAGTTATATTATAATTGTAACAACAAGAATCATTTGATTTTAATAGATCTTTAGTTTTAATTAAATTTGAAAGAGTTTGTACTTGCAAACGATTCCTTTTTTTTTTTTTTTTTATAGCATCTTGCACTGAAAACATGCGCTCGACTGCTGCTGATAAATGGGGTATTGATAAAATTCCAATAGCAAAACGTGAATTATCAGGAATCATAAGTGCGTCCATTTCGTTCTTAATTTGGCTTAACATGAACGAAAAAAAAGAACAATAAATTTTGTGTAGGCAATGTTGTCAATGTTAAAAAAAATACAAACGCTAAAACAAGAAAGCATAACAAGAAAGAGCACTAAAACTGACGTGGGGGTACCGTGGTATTTTTGAAATGAAAAAGTACTGAAAAAAGTACCATAGTACTGAATTTTCCATCACTGGTAAGTATCGTATAGGGGAATTTGTCACGTTTAAGGCTCTTTTCTTTGTCATAACTCGAGAGCCACTAGACCGAATAAGCTGAAACAAATTTAGAAAACTTAGGAATTACAGTTGCTTTAATCTGTTCAAACAACGTTTCGCTACCTAAGCAACAGTTTCGCAATTATAAATAAATGTATGAAGAAAAAAAATAGTTTTTGCCCAAAAAATTTAAATTTTTTATTTTTAATTCATAAAAAATCCTTTGGAAAAAACATTGATGATTTTTTTATTGATTCTTTATTTTGCATGAAAATAAACATTCCGATTCATATTACAGCTATTCTTACACAGAAAATATGCGATTTTTATATGTTATCTATGCATGGAAACACAGTTTAAAACATTTTCAATTATTGTCACTATCCATCCTCGTTGAAGTTGATGCTGTGGTTCTGATGACCTAATTTTCTTGGTAGGTTGTTCATATGATGTTGCGCTGACATTTTGCTGTGTCAGTTTTCTGATTTTCAAAAATGATGTCAACCTTTCGGAGTTTTGTTGTGATAGTCCCATCTTAGCCACAATGTAATCGATTTCGATTTGTGTTAGCGGGCCACAACATTATTTTTAATATCGGGTGTCCAATCAGCATCATTCAAATTGGTCGGATTGGTGAAACAGTTTCGGCTTACAGGGACATAGTATCCAGACTCGGAGGTATAGGTGTATCAGTACCAGCAGCGCGTTTAACTGGAAGTGTGGCAGTAAAATCAGCAATGTATACTTTTGTTTTCTGTTTCATCCATCATGAGAATTTATGCATGCGTAGCACCTGGATTCATCATGTCCAGTTAGGTCTTCCACCCAAATTACTGGCTCCATAAAAGAAAACTGTCCACCTTTTCCATGTATCCACATTATAAGAGTATTATAACAATTTTTGCACGCTGTGTTCGGCGTAAAATTTGCACCACTTAAATCTGCATCATCAAAATAATGACAATACGCTGTTTTGAATTCCTCAGTAATCAACTTTTTTTCGATCCAGTTGGCCTCTTGTTGGACGATATGACCACAAACGTAACAAAAATTATCCAATTGTGGGCAATTGTTATTTTTCATATATTCAGGGGTGTTCTGCAAATCGAAAACGCAAGAATTTTAAAGTCGTTTTTGCAATAAGATTTTTGTAGTAAAAAAAATGCAAATACAATACATATATTTCTCTATTGAACCGAATTCTATAGGAAAATTATAAAAAATTGGATTAAGAGTGTATTAAAAAGAACTTCAAAATTCTTGCGTTTTCGATTTCCAGAACACCCCTGATTATATGTTTTGTTGTTATTCACTTTTAAAAACCGGAGAAAAATTCACTTGTACTTCTCGCGTTCGTCGACTCTTGTTAAATGACAAAAATCGATCAAAGAGCACCTATAAATACTACAAATATTTCAATATTTTACTGGCAGGTACTTATGAAATATGTCTTCCAAACGTTCCAAAACATGAGCACTCATAAATGTGGGTGCAATTTCTGTAAAAAAAATCATGCAGGTAACTTACAGAAAAACCCAAATAATTGAAAAAGTGCACTTTCCTTTTAATTGTCCACTCACATTTATTATCGCTTATTACTTTGCTATCGCAATCATAAAAATCAAATAACCTTTTGTTTATTCCTTTTTTTTAATTCTGAGAATCATAAATAAAGTCATCAATGTTTTTCCAAAGAATTTTGTGGATATCTCGAGCAAATTTTTGAAATTCATACCTTTTACTTAATTGTGACTAAAAGCGAAACGCGTTCATCGATTTTCATGATTTATGTGTCATTTTGTTCATAGGTTACGCGACTTTACGTGAAAGTAATAGGACTTGACACTTTTTTACCGTTTTGGATTTTTTATAAATTAAAAATAAAAAATTTCAATTTTTTGGACAAAAAATATTTTTTTTCTTCATACATTTATTTATAACTGCGAAACTGTTGCTTATGTAGTGAAACGTTGTATGAACAGATTAAAGGAATTATTTAAAATAAGGTATGTCCTATCCTGTAAGAGTTCCCGTTTGGCCACAATTTCCATATCTTAGAGTATCTGTGTTTGTAATGCACTTTTTAATATCATTTAATATGTAACTAATACGAAGATACTAAATAAATTGATATTTTAAATATGTATACAAAAACATATTTAATAGTTTGTCAAAAACATATTTGGAAAAATGTTCCAAATACGAAAAACGTATTTTAAATATGTGAAGACGTAAGATATTACGTCGAAATGAATTTTGTTCGACATATTTCTCTTCACCCGCATAATCATTCTTATGAAGCTGTTAGTTATATTTCTTATGAAAACCTTGTAGACTCTCCTCTTGAGAGAAGAATAAAATTTTCCTTTTCCATTAAGTTGTGTGTAAATTTAAGACTTTTAATTCGTTTTTTCTGTTCAGTTATGACGATGTTGCAGCAAATGAGCGATATGTACGGATAATAGACATACAGACTTATAATTTTTTAAAATACAAGAAAAACATAAATTCAGGCGGTGTGTGGAGATTGTGTATATTGGTATTACGCTCGGGAGTGAAGCGTTTATTTAAGCTAGTGTACTCATTATAAAACTTGTATTTTTCTAATCGAGTTTTTATTCTTCAGATTACGTTCCTTATTTCACAAAAACATTACACTTCACAACAAAATGGAGCTTTTTAAATGTTTATTAAATAAATATTGCGGATCCGTAAGTATTTTCATCTGCTGATGACGATGGTTAGTTTTAGTTTTTCCCTAACAGCTCTATTTTTAAAGATTAAGTGACATATATTTATTGTGCAATTTACGCCATTTAAGTACGTTCACAGAAAAAATTATTAAATTTCTCCAATCACCAAATTTGTTCTAAATTCATAATATCAAGCAAACAATTTGTTTATTTTGCTCCTATTACCGAAATGATTATATTGATTACTAAAAAATTTAACATTTTGAAAAAATATTTTCAATAAATGATATTTTTAATTTTAATTAAAAAAGTGATCAAAAACCTTTTCAAAAACCATTTCAAACAATGTGTTAATTTATTTAAATAAATATTGACAATTCCCAACAACAATTCAACATGTTTAAATTATTTTATTTTAAACGAAAAAAGTCAATTAAGATTTTTTGTTATTTAATTAAAATTGTAATTGAAAATTTATTTCAAAAGAACTAAAATGTTAATTAAATCAAAATTAAATTTTTAATTTTCTTCCAACTAAAAAAATAATTGATTCAATTATCACATTAATTAAATTGAAATACTTTTGAAACAATTTTTTTATTTGATAAAACACTTTTTTCTGTGTTCTGGATTAATTATCTACTCAAAAATGTCTTTAAGTTGGGTAGAGCCACATTATTGAATATATCAGGATATCTCACTAGATAAGATTAGATTCCTCGAGCAGCTATCAAGAGACAGCTCACTTGGGTCCTTCTGTGGTCGCTTTGTGATACCCCGCGTCAATGCCCATCCTATAGAGCAGTTACTCAGTAGGTGTCACTGCAGAATTTAGCCAGTTTGTCTTCCTAATGAAGAGAAGAAGCAATTTTAGTTCTATACTAGATAGATCCTCTAAGCAATCATACATCGGTCTCCTCAGATATATTTCGCTAATGCCCCGGATTTCATAGAAAATTAAACACAGTCTCGTCCTTCTCTTCGTCGTGACAACTCCTACAGTCATTAAATACCAGACCCATTCTCCTCGCGGGAGTGCCCACCAAATTTCAAATCGAGACCACTGTCCTGATCTGGTCCCTATTGAACATAAGTAGAGAACCAGTTCTGCAGGATAACTCACTATTTTGCAAGGATATTAAAAAGTTTTGTGATTTTGGTTTAGTCCTTAAAATTTTTTATATAAATTTTCTGAAAAAAAAATTAAAGATCCTTATGTATTTTTGTCCGACCATTACGAATACAGCATTAGTTATTATCTTCCACCATTTGTTTTAGAGAAATTGTGCATTAATTTAAAAAAATACTTTGAATTATCCTTTTCATAATAATTTGGGTTTTATGTCAAATTTATCCTCCATAACAAAATGGCCACGAAGAAAAGACTTTGTACGAATAATCCAGATAGTTTTATGTTAATATATTCTTACAGAGTGTCGTTAACATTTGGACTTCGGCAAAGCTGCATGTTTAAAATATTTTAAAATTAATATTTCCAATCAAGGTAAACAAAAGGTGCTAAATACTGTTTGAAAAAACTACGCAGTATCGTTAAGGCGATGGTAAATTAAATTTGGGACAATAATGATCAAGCGCGGAGCCCGTAATCATTCTGAAGCTCGTTATTTTTGGTACTAGTTAAAACATGTAGAAAATTAGTTAAAATATGAAGAGGTTTTCCAAAATATTTCAGAACCCATTAGCAGGGTTTACATTTTTTCTGAAATTAGTTCGTTGGAATGTCTAACAATTTGATTTTTCGAAGTTTTAAAGACTATTCTAAAAACAAATAATTTTGAACATCCTTGCAATATAAGTTAGATATTCTCGACAATGTGATTCGATTTAAATGAAAGAGATTTTTGTGTAGAGTAAAAACTCAGAAAATATTTTAAAGTTTGTAGGTTGATTAGTGATATATTAAGTGAACAATACAAAAAATGGTGTTAATCATACAGATAATAAATGTCTCAATATCTTTAAAACTAAAGCTGCCAAAAAAACTAATGATGCCATTGTAATCAGCACTCTCAATTTAAATAAAAATAATGGGCAGAAGTCAGGAAACTTTGGGTGTGTTTGATCAGTGTTATCATTCAAAATTAGAAACTTATTAAGTAAGTTTTTGTATTTGGTTAAATCAGAGTTGTGTTTTGTATTCCAAACTTCTAAGACTCGATCAGACTGAAAATGTCAATTAATAATATTATTTCAAAGAAATATATAAAATAATAATTTTTTCAGTAAATAGAAAAGCTGTAAGCAAATGGAGTCAATGCAGCGAGCGGGCATTGTTGGAGATACATATGTCGAGAAAAAATGGGCGAGCTAAGTGGTTGCCGGAAAAATAGCCATATACTACTTGCAACTCTTTAAAAAGCTTGAAATATGTTTATGAACATTCAACAGGTTGTCTATAACAATACTCGTGTACTCTGCCAATTTTTCGAATAACATTCTTCTTATCAATATTTTTTTTTTTAATTTATTTTTTTGATTTCATTCCTTTTTTGATTCTATTAAAATTTTATAATTTTAATTTACTTCCTTTACTTTTTTGTTTGTTTACTTTTCTTTGTTTATGTTATTATTTGTTTTTATTTTTTAGTGCTTTGACAGCTAGTTATGGTAAAAAACCGATAAAAATTAGAGCTCACATTGATTTTGAAGTAATTCACAGGGTAAGAGAAATAGAATAAAGTACAAATGAGATAATCCGCTCTCAAAATTGTGTATGACGAATTATGTAATTTAAATCATAATTGGCTGTTAATTACGAATGAGAGAGCGAATTACGAAAATACGTTTTCGTGCGAACATGCCATTAAAGAAAGAAAGCGCTTTGTCCCATGAACTATCTGACATCCGGTTATTTTGGTTTTTATTTTTGGTTTTTAGTTTTAATGGAATTTTATTAAATATATAAACTTTTAAAAAAAATACACTGTGCTTTGGTTATCACATTGTTTTTTTACTCGGTATTGAGGCAGGTGTATCCATGCTAGTTAACATATAATAAATATTAATGCAATGCGCTACACTTTATTTCGAGAATCAAAGTGTTAGTATTCTATTTATGCCACACTGTGCATCAATGAATTACTTGTTTCCCACCGGATTGCATATATTTATGATTCAGTCGTCTACTTTCAGCATAAAAAATATATCAAATGAAAGACATTTATTTTTATTGTTTTGGCAAAACAAATTAGAACGTAACTAAAATAATTGTAATGCTTAACATAAGTCACATAGAAGTTTATATTTTCTTTTTATAGAAATTTATATTTTCTCATGATGAAATAAACAGGTGGCATTACTACGCCAGATGACGATTTTTTGCTCTTGTATTGTTTGTCTAGTCTTACGTCAAAGTTTTGTTTATGTTTATAAAAAGTCCTCGTTTTTTGCTGTGATTATTGTATTGTATTAAAGTTTTTGATTATTTAAATTAAAATTAAATAAGATAGTAACCAAAGTGAAATAAAAATTGGCTAAAAATTAACTTATTTCATCGCGTTCGGCGGCAAAATTTGATTTTAATTTAAAATAATTTTTGACGTATACGGAAACTTATTTTTCATTTTTGTTGTAATGTTGTATTTGTTGCCCTAGTGCTGCCACTTGTATTATTTCACCATGTATTTTCTTTTATATTTTGCTAGCTAAACCCAGTACGCTTCGCTAGGTTATGTTAGATAGAATGGCAGTCAGTGCTCATCTAACCCACTTAGACCCAATAAACCTTTGTGATACCATGGAGTTCAACTAAACAGAACCCCCACCATAAAACCAATCCGGAGTTCTGACGACAGTTGAAATACGCTCCAGTTCAGTGCCAGAGATATACAATCTGTCAAAGGTGCCGTATCCCATTTTGGCCAATCGACTTCTAGACAGGGCAGGAAATGGAGAGGAAATCCAAGCCCATAACGGTCGCGCGGCTATTAGTGCAAATATACACAGCAGTCGTAAATGATAATATCCAGCACATCAGTGGAAGTGGTGCGATGTGTCCCAGTAATGCCCAGCGAGGCAATTATCGGCACCTTCCTCAGCATTTCCACGTGCGCTTCGCTACCCCAAATAATTTTTTTAACAGATCTCATGTATTGATATCGAAGCTATTGGTTTCAAATTTAGAAACATTAACTATAACCGTTCTCCAGATATAAAAAACTGTATATATTCTACTAATAACATTTTAAATATTTTTTATGCGAATAAACGTTTACCATCATGTCGTCAAACTATAAGAAATTATCTAAATGCTCTACATAATAAAATTCTAAATTTGAGGATAAATCAACAGCATCACTTAATGAGGGAAGTTCAAAAGAATGACCACAGAGAATTTACAAAGATACTTTAATAAGGAGGAATATAAACAATTTTTGGAATTTGAAGATAAATTTTAATGAAAAGGTCAAGAATAGACACAAGAGAAAGTTTGAAAATCTGGTGAATTTACAGAGGAAAGAATTCGTTATAAGGTTAAATAAAAAAAGGTTTGTTAATAAATCTAAGATAGATATACCAGTAGATGCACAATGGGTTCTTTCATTAGGACACAAACACATTTTACCAACAGAAAGAAAACATTTTCCAATTTTAAAAGTTATAACTGAAGGAGAAGATTTAGTGCAAACACTGAATAATAAGGAAGAACAAGAAATAGCTAGGACAAAACTAACAACAAATATAGATAGCTACATGAACAAAATGAGATTGACTAATAGAGATAAATTTGTTGTTGATAAAGTAAGGAAAACGGAAAAGTTTTTAAGACTTAATAGGAATATTCTTATTTTAAATGCAGCTTAAGTTAATACCACAGTAGCAATGAACAGAACAGATTATAATTTAAGGATTAATAATACTATGAAGGACAACTCAGTTTATAAGAAACAAGGTAAGGATCCTACTAATAGATCACAAAGGATAAATAATGATTTTGTTCAGGAACTTTTTAGGAGGAGTATAATAACAGTTACGGAAAAGAATAAACTTAAGACTAATATAGCAAATGCACCTAGATTATATGGGGTTCCGAAAATTCATAAAATTGATTTTCCATTAAGACCAATATGTTCATGTATAAATTCTCCATCATATGAACTTTGTAAATATATTACAACGATTCTTAAAAAAATAACGGAAAATTCAAAATATAATGTAAGAGATTCTCTTCAATTTAAAGATAAAATTAAGAATATTTAGTTAAATGATGATGAGAAATTAATTTCTTTAGATGAATTTTCATTATTTCGAAGTATACCTATAGATCTTGCTATAGATATAATAGATGAACAATGGAATAAGGTAGAAGAACACACTAATATTGATAAGGATTTATTTTTATGTATTCTGAAATGTTGCATAATTGATAATAGATATTTTCAATTGGATAGTAGTATATATGGTCAATTTAAAGGACTTCCTATGGGTTCACCTGCATCTCCTATTAAAGCTGATATTGTTATTGAGAAATTAATAGATAAATGTATGGAACAATTAACTATTAAACCTAAAATTATGACAAAATATCTGGATGATTTATTTGTGTAATTAGGTAACCAGAAATAACAAACATTTTAAATACATTTAATTCTTTTCATGCAGATATAAAGTTTACAATGGAAAAGAAGTTTGAATCAAGATTGTCGTTTTTAGACACTTTGATAATAAGAAAAGAAAAAAGTTTATTTATTGATTGGTATCAAAAACCAACATCGTCTGGTAGAATAATTAACTATTTTTTAAATCATCCAAAAAGAGTTATAATTAACACGGCTAAAAAAGGGTATTGACCATAAGTAATACATGTTTCCATAGGAATAATAAGGAAAACATTTTTAGAGCATTAATGGAAAATAGTTTTCCAAAGGAAATTATATCTAATTTATTATTAAAATATAATAAGCATTATTAAAATATAATAACCAACAGTAACGCAGAACCGAAGATTTATAAATCAATAACTTATGTACCAAGATTTTCAGAAAGATTAGAAAAGTCAAATATTTATGATACGAAAATATATAAAATTGCACATAAATCTTATAACACAATAGGTAGATTATTCACTAATATGAAGGATAAAATAAATAAGTTGGAAATGTCAAATGTAGTTTAGAAAATACATTGTAAGAGAAATGTTAATGGACAATGTAGTAAAGTGTATGTTGGTACAACAAAAAATAAACTTAAAACAAGGAAAGCAGGACATAAGTCAGATCAAAAATATTGGAATATTGCATCACAAAAAACCGCTTTATCGACCCATTGTGCAAGTTTAAACCATTATGCTGATTTTGAAAATATATCAGTTTTAAGCACAGAAAATAATTATAATAATTATTTATGTTAGAAATGTTGCAAATTATAAAGGTACCCACAATATCCAGAATTAATTTTAAGTCAGATACTGAAAATGTAGCCCAAAATTATAGACATTTAATTTATAGAAATAGAAACGGAAATTAAAAATTTATTTAAACTGTAATAGATTAGGTTTAAATTGGAAAACCTTTTTGTATTTTATTGAAAATATGACATTTTGTTGAATTTGTTAATGTTGTTAATTTTATTAAAAATTGTTAATTTTTTGTCAAATATTAAAGAAAAAATCCCTGAAGAAGGCACACAACGGAGTGCCGAAATATTGGATTAAATAAATTTTATATTTTTTATAAAAAAAGAAAAAAGACCTCAAGCTTAAACAAGAGGATTAATTAAAAATTTTAAAAATATTTCCTTCCACATCCTTAAAAGTTCTAATTAAATTGATTTTTTAAATTCCAAATTGTATGATTTTATTTCTCTTAGTTTAGGGGGTGTGATTGTTTTTTTCTCGGCTATTTAGAAATTTCCTTCATTAATTATTCTCTTTTAAGATTCGAATACATTTTAGCGAATGCGAGCGCGAATGCAAATAGCAAAAATGAGCGAATAGTTCGTAAACGCGAAGCCGATTCAACGCCCCAAAATATATACGAACATGGTTTTGGCACTTGTTGAAGATTGCCAGGTTGTTAGGGCTCATAGTATAGGGTTTCTGTTGAAAAATACTACATTTGTAGAGAAATGCTATTGTACATTTTTTGTTTTTTTTTTTTTTTTATTTTAAAATTGTTTTATTTGCAATCTATTTTACAATCAAAATAATAAGCAAATTTCATGACTTTTAAATAACATACATTGAGTTTTCCTTAAAACTCAAAAAAAAAAATCAAATTTTACTTTTGTAATTTAAATAGGATTTGACAAATTAAATTTTTTTTCTATTTTCGGAAGGGAAGGTCAAGAACATGAAGCCTTTTAAGTCTCTGGATTTCATTGCTATCATCTAACAGGTTTATTACTTACACATTGGAATGATTACTTAGTCTATTAAGGTATCTTTCACTGAAGTTATTGATCTCATCTTTTACCATTAAAATTCGATGATCTCTGTGTATGTTTTTGTTGCTGATAAACCATGGCGCATTTGTTAAAAGTCTGAGTGTTTTTGACTGGTATCTCTGTAATATCTCAACGTTCGAATTACTTGCGGTTCCCCAAAGTTGGATGCCGTATGTCCATATAGGTTTTAGTATTGTTTTGTATAACAGAACCTTATTTTCCAAGCTTAAGCTTGATCTTGGGCCTAATAACCAAAACATTTTTCTTGTTTTTAATTTAAGTTGCTCACGTTTCTTTTTGGAATGCTCTTTCCAAGTAAGTCTTCGATCAAGATGAAGGCCTAAATATTTTACAGTGTTACAGCTAGGTATAGCTGTGCCATTTAGGTAAAAACACTACGAATATTTACGTATTTTTACACAATATATTGAAAATTAGATAATATTTTTTTTAATTCCCTACATTTGCCTTCAAATAAAAAAATTGTCTTTTTTCCCCTACGCTTTGAATTTTCCGAAAAAATCTTTAAAAAAAGAGAAAATTCCCTACTATTGGCATCACTGGTGTAAGGTGAAATAAAAAAATTAAAGGTAATTTAAAAAAATGTGATATGTTCGGTATAATTTATATAAATTATTTTAGATGAGAGCATAATCTCACTATGCAGTTGAAAGAGTATTTAAAAAATAAATGTTAGTAAAATTGTTCAAATATCTATTTTTCATGGAATGCCCCATCCTACTAAAATTATAAATGTGAAAGTTTGCATGTTTGGATGTTTGTTAGTTTGTGGCTAAATCACGGAAAATTCACTTAATAGATTTGGATGAAATTTGGTAAACGGATGGAATATGGCCCGGATTCAAATATGGGGTAGTTTTAAAGTAGGAAATCGGGGAAAAATTGGATACTTTGGTACTTTTTCTCTTTACGAAAAGTTTTGTATGCAGATTGTATATGGTCAGGATTAAAATATATTGAGTACTTTTTAAGGGATCAAATTGTTACTTTTTAGGGGGAACAAGCGGTATAAAATTGGTACTTTTTTTCTACGATAAATTTCATATACATACAGATTATAGCCCACATTTACATACAGTGTACTCTATCTGGGCCTAGAATGAGGAAAAGCTGGTACGCTTAGTACTGTTTTAACTTTCGTACTTTTTCTCTTTTCTAGTAATTTGTTATAGAGATATCATATTGCCCAGACTAATCTTTATTTGGTATACAGACTAAAAATCTTTTTTTGTACTATAAAATTTGTACTATAAAATTTGTAATATAAAATTTGATAAGTAGACTTTTATAATTAAATTATCATGTATATTAAAAAAAAATATTTATATTAAGAATAATTTTCAAAACTTAAATATTTATGTATTAAATTTTTTTTGTTAAATATTACAAATTGTTAATATATAATTATTAAATTTTCATATGTATTTTTTAAAATTTAATAAATAAAGGGTACTTCTTATGATGTACAACAAAAAAAAATTGGTACTTTTTCTCTTTTTTAAAAATTTTGTATACAATTTACATATCGCCCAGTGACCAGAATATACATATTTAGAAGCCCCTTGCTTTTTATATGGACAGTTGAGTGTCGATTGCTCAAGAGTATCAAGTACTCAAAATTTATATGAATGTGTTGGTAAAAAAACCATAATTCCTATAATGAAATGTTTTTATATTTTTAAATTAGGCTTAAGTTCATCAGCTTTAATTTTCATTCAATTAAAAACGAAGAATTCAATAAAATCACAATTATACAGCCATGTCACAGAGTACAATTCCGTTCGGAGTGATTCCGTTCGGAACCGAAAAAACATTTGTTTTTTGATAGAAAGTATATTTTGATAGTTTTTTGGCCTTTAAGATACAGAAAGAAAACTTCCATTCCGTTCATGAAAACAAAAATGGTTTCATTCCGCAAAGTTTTTTCGTAATTCTCCGAAGCACCAAAATACGGAATGAATTCCGTTTTCGAACGGAATTGTACTCTGTGACATGGCTGATTAATTCCTATAATGTTGTTTATTGAAAAATGTTAACATAAAATAAGTATAGATGTAGAAAACTACAAAAAATGTCTGTGAATTTTTAAAGCATAAAACTTTTTCTTTAAATCTTGCTCTAATATTCACATGACTGAAGTCCCGGGTAAAAGCTTGTAGAGAGATATATTGCAACATTGAACTTTTTAAATTTACCCTTATCACATGCACTCAATTCTCAAATGCAAAAATCTATTACACATTTATTGTTGTCACAGACATGTTTTCTAAATAACGAATATTGTGAACAATATTCCTTTAATAGCAGCTAATTCCCAATGCGGTTTCATAGAAACTGCCGTACGCGTATTTACGCATACTTTCTTAGCATTGTGTCAGAGCAAAAAAAAAAACATGAAAGGAGGTTTGAAAATCACATCATTATGTTGTCTTACAGCACAAGATGCCTGGGAATAGAAATTTGTATTCTGTATAGATTGAATTCCCTGTACATGTGCAAAATATTGTTTTAAGTTCTTTTGTAACAACTCATATTGTTGTTATTCCATAGAAATATTTTTGTGATTTATTTATTTTTGTTTTTTTTTTTTTAATTTTCTTTTCCTTCTTTCACTTTCTTTTCAAAATAATTTTTACCAGTGTTGAAAGTCGGTGGGTTGCCGCTCAAGTTAGAAGGAGGCATTGAAGGTGTATCGTTTTGAGTTGAGGTTGCTACAAGTGTAGGAGTGTTTATTTAAAGATTTCTGTTTATTATTTACATTCAGCTCCCTCAGTTATCTGTGGCATTCGGCATTTTGTTGATTTAAAACTAGCAAAATTATTCAGTTGAATAAATTTGTACATCATAAAAGTAAATATGCCGAAGGGATAGAGAAAACAAAACGAAAATTTCACAATATTGTCTTGCAGCAGTAACAATATAAAGAAAAACATAAATTTACATTTCTATGATTCTAAAGTTTTCTACTCGCCTACATTTAAGTGTTAATTTTTCCCTCATTAGGCCTGGACTAAGAAATTCATTGAAAACATTTTTGCTATTAAATAAATTTAAAATGTTGCTAATTTGCTGCTGTTGGAATCATTAATTTTTTTTTTTTTTTTGTCATTAGAATATTTTAAAGTTAACATTTGTAATTAAGAAAAGGTCATTGATAAAATTGTTCACAAGGCGGATGAAGAATATACATTTATGCTGGTTTAAATATGAATTGTGTATATATTAGGGTATTCATTTAATCGGGATTTTGCTTTAATCGGTTAATCTCTCGATTAATTCACCGAGGTTTTGGTTTAATCAGTTAAAACTCTCGGTTAATTTTGTTATTGATCGGTTAACCGATTAATAAAGTTTTTTTTATCTAGTCATCAGATTTAATAAATATTGTAAGATGGAATGTTAATACCCTCCTAAACAATAATAAATTAATATTAATAAAATAGTTGAGCAAAACAAGTAAAAACGCACTATTTTACTAAGTAAAGTTTTACTTTACTTTACATAAGCATATTGTCCTACTGTTCGAAAGTTGGAATGCATTTATGTGAAAAAACGAAACACAAAAAACTTAAAATGTTGTTTTGTTTTATAATTATTTTATATATCAACAATAAATTAATGAGTTTTAAGAAAAATAAACGTTTACATTGTGACCAAACCAAGGACCGGAAAACGTTTTTCTTTATGTTTTTTAAAAAATATTTGTCATTGGTGTTCGAAAAATATTTTAAATTGTACAAAAACCAAAAATAGATAAAAATCTTTTGTTTGATATTGTTTCTTTAAGTTCAATATAATAAAGTTCCTAAAAAAAAAGGCTTTTAGAAAAATATTTTTTTTTTTACTTTTGTACAAAAAATTACGAACCGAAAATTTAAGTTTTTCTTTTTAAAAATTTAAAAATCATGCGTACAAAATAATTTTTTTTTTTTCATCAGTTTAAAAAAATAAAAGCAAACACAAAAAAAAGATATTTATTTTTTCAGTACAATATTATTTTGTACATGAAAAGAAAAAAATGAACCGAAAACTTAAAATTGAATTTTTTTTAATTGACAAAATTTTAACTCATTCGCATAAAATTATAGTAAAAATTGTTTTATAATTTATTGAGCTTGAGGTTTTTTTCTTTTTTATATACAAATTTTTTTATTAAATTTATTTTATAACTCCAATATTTCGATACAGCAATGTGTATCATCATCAGGGAAACAAATTAAACAATTAAACAAACGTTTTTTTAAATAATGAAAAAATAATAACAATTGTCACATAGAAAAAATTATTTACAATTAAAAAAATTATTGTAAAAATAATCTATTAGATACATTCCAAAAAATTTTTCAATTTCCTGTTTAGTTTTTATAAACTAAATGTCTATAAATTTGTGCTACATTTTCCGTGTCCGATTTAAAATTAATCCTTAACAATTCTGGTACATTAATGCTTTGTAACATTTCTAGCATATAACGGCGGTTATAATTTTTTTCTGTGTTTAAAATTGATACTTTCTCAAAGTCCGGAGAGTGATTTAATCTAGCGCAATGGGTTGTTAATGCTGTTTTTTGTGATGAAATATCCCTAAATTTTTGATTTGATTTGTGACCTGCAATTCTAGTTTTCAGTTTATTCTTTGTCGTACCTACATATACTTTATTGCATTGCTCATTAATATTCCCCTTACAAGGTATTTTATAAACTACATTCGACATTTCCAACTTGTGTACTTTATCTTTTGTTTTAGTGAATAATTTACCAATTGTATTATTCGATTTATGTGCTATTTTATATGTCTTTGTATCAAATATTTTCGACTTTTCTAAACGTTCCGATATTTTAGGAATATAAGTTAGTGATTTGTAAATTTTCGGTTCTGTAATTATATCCGACCTTTTTGCCCTATGGTTATTGTATTGTCTTATTAAATTCAATATCAGTTCCATTGGAAAACAATTATCCCTAATTCTCTTAAAATTTTTGTTATGAAATTCTAAGTCACTTATTCTCAGTATTCTCTCTATGAGATTTTTTGCGGTATTAATTATAACTCTCTTGGGATGTTTGGAGAAATAATTAATAATTCTACCAGAAGAAGTAGGTTTCTGGTACCAATCCATTAATAATTGTTGCCCTCTTCTTATCAACAAAGTATCTAAATATGGAAGTTTTAAGTTACACTCCTTCTCAAAAGTAAATTTAATGTCCGGGTGAAATGAGTTAAAAGTTTCCAAAACATTCTCTATTTCCGATTCTTCAATAATGCAAAATAAGTCGTCAACATATTTTGTCAAAATTTTTGGTTTAATAGTCAATTTGGAAATACAAGTATCTAATAATTTCTCCATAAAAATATCTGCTATAATTGGTGATGCTGGTGATCCCATTGGAAGTCCTTTTTGTTGAATATATATATTATTATCTAATTGAAAATTTCTATTATCTATTATACAGAATCTAAGAATACGTAAAAATAGTTCCCTTTCAATTTTAGTGAATTCCTTAATTATATTCCATTTTTCTCCTATTATATCCATAGCAAGATCTACTGGTATACTTGGAAATAATGAAATCACATCGAAAGAAACCAATTTTTCATTGTTAGTTAACCTAACATTTCTTATTCTATCCTTAAATTGAATAGAGTCCTTTACGTTATATTCAGAACTTACAGTTACGTTCTTAAGAATTGTTGTAATATACTTACAAAGGTCATATGATGGAGAATTGATACTTGAGCAAATTGGTCTTAACGGATATTCTCTTTTATGAATTTTAGTAACTCCACACAATCTTGGAGCAATTGCCACATTAGTTTTAAGTCTGTTCCTGTCCGAAGATGTGATTATGTTTTTAATGAAAAGTTCTTGAATAATATCATTATTCATCTTTTGTAATTTATTTGTGGGATCTTTGTTTGATGTCCTATATGTCAAATTGTCCTGCACAATATTATTAATCCTCATATCATAATCACATTTGTCCATAGCTACTGTAGTATTACCCTTGTCAGCATTTAAAATAAGAATGTCCCTATTAAGTCTCAAAAATTGTTCCGTTTCCTTTATCTTTTCCAGAATGAATTTGTCCCTATTATTCAGTCTTATTTTATTCATATAATTATCAACATTTGTTGTAAGTTTTGCTTTGGCCCTTTCCTGTTCTTCTTTACTACTCAATGTCTGTACTAAGTCCTCTCCCTCAGTTATAATTTTCAAAGTCGGGAATCTGTCCCTTTTAATTGGTAGTGCATGTTTGTGTCCTAAAGAAAGAACCCACTGTGTGTCTATTGGAATATTAACACTAGATATGTTTACAAACCATTTTTTGTTTAATCTTATTTCTAGATTGTCCTAGAACTAAATAGTAATCTTATCAATTAGATTGATGTTGAGTTTGAGCAAAAATAAATTTTCTACATGCTCAGAACTTAAATTCCTTCTATTTTTGGTCATAATAATCAGCTGCGGGTACAGCTAATGCAACAGCAGCTAGTTTTGATAATTAAGAATCTCTAAAGATTTTTTGCAATTGCAATTTTAAACACAATTTTATATTATAATTTTAATTAAAATTCACAATTTTAACTTCAAATTGAGTTTTTATTGTTAGTTTCTAAAAACAAAAAAAAAAAAATATTTTTCTCAAAAACGTTTTTTTAAGAACTTTGAAGAACAAATAAAACAAAATTATTTTTTTTTTTTTTTTTTTGTACAGTTGAAAACATGTTTTGAACACCAATGATAAATATTTTTCAAAAAAAATAATAATAAAAAAAAAAACGTTTTTGTGTATTTTTCAAATTTTTATTTTTTTGTTTCTTTTCATGTACAAAACACATATTGTACTTTAAAAATAAATATCTTTTTTGTGTTTCCTATTTTTTTTTTAACTAATAGAAAAAAAAAATTTATTTTGTACGCATGAGTTTTGAATTTTTCAAATGAAAAACTTAAATTTTAAGTTTTCGGTTCTTTATTTCTGATGCCTGGACCGAACACAAAATAACTTCCATTTCCCATCGAGACATTTTTTTTTTTCAAAAAACTTAAACAGAAAAAACACAATAAATTGAAAATTTAGTACTGAAAAAAATAACGGCCCTTTAGTTTGTTAGGTGACTACCTCAGGGCTACCACAGTATAAAAATAATAACAACTGCATTCACACAAAATATTATATGAATAATAAAAGTAACTGTTCCAAAAATGGAACACTAGGAGGATACGGGTTAAGCAATTTCAATAAATAAAAATTCATAAATGATTTATACCCATATTCATAATAAATATTTAATGTTTATTGCAGGTTTATGATACGAATTTTGTATGAAAATTTGTTTAATAAACCTTTTATTAAACAATAATGTTTTTTATGAATATGGGGGCTACTATTTGGAGTTGGTTAGTAAAAAAAAGCAATAACATAATAAACATAACAATCCTTGAACTAAAACGACCAAACAAAAAAAGTAATTCAAAAATATGTAAATTTTTAGCTTCAGGCGTTTAGGCTGTGCGATGATGAATCAGTCAGTCAGTCAGTCAGTCAGTAACGTTACAATTTTATATATATAGATTTTAATAGTTTAAGGAGATCTTATCAAATTATCTTTTTAACCAATAATTTGGTTGAAATGTTTAGGATTTAAACGATTCTTTTTTTTAGTTTTGATAAAACTGGACTTGGAGAAAATTCTTCTATTTATCGTAAATGTTGGAGAAATCAGGATATCTAATTTCTCCATCCTTTTCCTGGATTTCTCTGAACATATAAAATCTTCCATTATGCCATTAGAGTCCTGATTGAATTTTTTAAAATTTCTAACACTTCTTATTGTTTCTGTGCATTTTGTAAACGATTGATATGAGAAGAATCCAATAACTAAACACATACATTTAAAAAATACGTGAAACAAAAAGCTGTTGACAGCAAAAACTTATTTAAAATTAAGATCACCTTCTTTATTTGTATGAAAAAATATTTTCTAAGTACATACATTTTTTATATGAGACGAAACAAATAATTAAAAACAACTATCAAACTATACATACATTTTTTTTTTTTTGTAAGAAATTACAAATTTCACATATAAAACACACTTGGTAACTTTTTCGAGGGGACTTCTACGTCATCAAAGGGCAAATAATGCGCAAGGGGTAATCTTTATTTCTATTATTCTTGGTTCAATGAAACGGCTTTTGTTTGATAGTTTTCACTCTCTCTCATTTTTTTTTTATAAATACTCAATAGCAATGTTGCCACTTAAGTAAATTCTTGTAATTTTTGTTTTTTTTTTTTTGTTACCTTTACAGTAATATGTGTACTCAAGACTACAAAATGAATGTGAATTACCTACAAACACTCAAAAAGTCTTTTTTGCAAAGATATCAAAGCTTAAACAAAATACCAAACAATAAATCAGTGATGAGTTTATCTTTTCTTACATTCCCCACTACAATTAGTTGGAATTCTACCAATATTAATTGTACAACTACAGTGGGTTAAGAAGAAACATACTAAAAACAAAAACAAATTGCTTTTATTGTTTTCGCAAATAATCAAAGTAAAAACAATTTGCCAGTTCAGTTTTTTATGCACGTGCACTTGCAAAAATTTATTATCAAAGTTGTTTTTGGGAATACTATTATTTACTAAATGATTTTGTTTGTTGTGGTTAATCAATCTTATCAATTATAAAAAAAAGGGAATTAAGCACAACAAACAAAATCTTTTAGTAAATAATAGTATTCTCAAAAACAACTTTGATTATAAATTATTTTGAAATTTTAGAGTTTAGGTTGAAAACAAAGTCAAATTTTTATTTATTTTTTATTTTTTATTTTTTTTTTTTTTTGTTATTTTAATATTAATGAACTTTCTTATCTTGTTACTTCCCAGTCAGCATGTGGAAGATCAAATCACTAAGCTGAGTCTGTTAAGACTACCTTAGATAATCAAAAACTGATTAATCAGTTCTGCGCTTAAAATAAGACTCCAAAATGATTCGCAGAAATGCTCAGAAGGTGACTTGCTTAAAAATCACAAACAAAATGTACAGGATGTGTACAATCATAAATTGACCATACAGATGATCGAAATGTGACTGTTTTAAGCATTATTTTGCAGTCATATTTGGCGCAGCCAAACGATGAAAAGATATTTCTTTTGGTGCTGTTACTGTTTATAATGGGAAAATTTATGTCAGTAAGCTCGTGCTGTAAGGTATGAAAATAATATATAGATGAATTTATATATCTTTAGTGTTATTTGACCTTTTTAATAATATTATACGTATTTTTATTAAGCTCTAGGCCTTTTTTTATATCAACAAAATTTAACAATTTATTTATTTAATAGAATCTTCGCAATATTTCGGTAACCTTTGGTTAGCATCTTTAGGAAAAAATTAACAAAATTTTTATATTGGTATAAAACAATTTGATTTGTGAGTGATTTCATAGCTGGGGAATTTCGATTAGAATTAGAAATCATTACGATTAGAGAAATAAAATAATCTAATCATTAGAATTGAATTTTGATAAAAATTTCAGATTACTAATTGATTTGATTAGAAATAATCAAAAATCTAATCACAATTAGTGACGATTAGCATTTCTAATCAAATCTAATCAAAACTAATCCAAAAAATAATTGATTAGATTTCTTGATTATTTTTGATTAGATTTGATTAGATCAACTATTTTTAACTATTTTTGTGAAAAGAAAATATTTGTTTATCACATTTGTTGCTATATTTACATAATGTAACAGTTTTTGAATATTGAATATTGAAAATTAACATTAATAATAACACAACAACAAAGTGAACCAGCTGAGTCAAGTGTTTAGTTTAAGAACAGGGTGCACCGTATGCAATTTTATGCACTGTGATTTATATAAAAATTTTATATAACAAAAGTAATGTCAAAGTACTAGCACAAACTATCTCGAAAAGAAGTCGTAATTGAACAGAAACGTGAGTCATAAAAGACTCTTTCGGATGAGTCGCGGGTGGCTAAAAAATTACTCGAATAAGTTTCTCAATTGATTAAAAGTACTAGCACAAAATATCTCGAAAATTAGTCGTAATTGATCAGAAACGTGAGTCATAAAAGACTCTTTTAAAAAAGTCGCGGGTGGGGTACCATTTTATCCCGAATAAACAGTCATTCGACTCAAAAACGAGCGCATAAAAGATTATTTTAATCGCACAGAGGAGTCTAAAAAGCCTCGAATATGATCAATAATTTCAAAAAATGCGGACTGGGTTTTACTCTTCATGGTTATTTTTGTTTTTTTATCTTTCCAAAATGTTTTTCTTTTTCTTCAGCTGGCAACACTGACTTTTGAATCAATCTCTGCAGATAACGAAACTAGTCCCTACATGCGTGTAAAGAGTAGTCCATAAAGGAGTAGGAGTACTCCAAAGCTAGTCCAATTATATGGTTAAAAGGTGGTAGGAGTGGACCATATAACCCACCGAAGTAGTCCCTAAGCTATTCCATGGAGTACTCAAGTGGGTTAGTTTCAAAAGTGCTCCATGTTACTACTTTTGCAATAATCGCCTTTTATAGCGTGCACTGTAATCCATTATTGCTATTATTTTATATATTTACTTGGTATTTTTAATTTTTTTTATTTTTTTCACAAATCTTAAAAAACTTTTCTGTTTCACTTTTAAATAAACAATTAATAATGGACAACATCAGGGCTACCAATGTATAATACTGTATAGTATACGTATACATCATGCAGTTGTTGGTAGCACTGCATGTTAATTTGCCTAATATGGTCCATACTACAGTACATTGGACCATGTTGTTAGTAGTCTATTTACGCCACAATGGACCACGTAGTCCAATATTATCTGCAGGGATGTGATTTTCCATGAACTCGACGTTTATTCAATGGTTGTTCTGTTTCAGAGTTGTTAATGTTCGTATACTCTTGTATAAGTGAACAAACTAACTTCATCTTATTCGTCTCTTAAATATCGAGTGTTTGTTGCTTTCATGTCATAGTTATTCATATAACTGAATACAAACGAAGCGAATATAATTTTATAGTAACGGTTTCGTGCAAATCAGTAATAAGTTTTATACAGATGTTTAGTACAAGGGCTAGAATTCGGGATGCCAATCTCGAAATACCGATTTTCTCGGGATTTTCGTGATTCCGTGAATCCCGATTCCCGGCATTAAAATTTTTTAATTACCGGAATTTTCGGGATTTAGTCAATCTTGAAATCGGTATCTAAATTTTTTGTTTTACCTTTTTTAATAAAAAGAAATTCCTCATGACAATATCCCTTGAGAGGATAGGGAACACAATATTGATCTTTTATATTTATTTGGTTAACTCTGTTAATACTGTCACTGAAAACGTAAGCAAAAAGTTAAGCTTTGATATTCTTTTCAAGCGTGTTTAACAATTAAAAAGAAATTTTAATGTGAGAAGTGCTGAAAATAATTGAAGAAAAAATAAATTAAAGAAAGAAATGACTTTTGAAATGCACAAAACAAAAACCAAAAGTTCCGTGGGGTTTTCTTTTCTAACTGATTCTACTGGTGCACCAAATGCAAAATGTAAACTTTAAAGGCTTAGGATTATTTAAGTCTTTTCCGAGTGTGGGCATGAGTTTATGGAGCGATTTCGCGAAATTAAGTAGTGCCAACACTTCATAGTTCCTATTAAAATAATATTTTGATGGTTAACAAAAAAAAAATATGATTTTGTTAATTAATTTTGAATTCATATTTCAGTTATTGATCTTAATTCATTAAATAAAAATTCCAACAGAATTTTACAAATAAATCAAGTCCTAGTTTGTCTTTTGAATTACTATATTATTTAAATTAACTGTCCGGTAAACATTCGGCACCATACCATAAAGATAATATAATGTTCTTTCTGTCCTTAAATTCTTGGAAAGACGAAATATTTGGCTTCTTTTTTTAAGGATTGTCCTGGCATAGCACCGCAATCGTACAACAAACTTATATTTTCTTACCTTTCCCGTTTCCCGTTTCATTTTTATTCACATTCTTACACTTAATAATTAATTTCTTACTCACAAATAATTTATATTTTTCACAAGAAATTAAGGTTTTCTAAAGGCGAATTCACTTCACGTAACATATAATTTTTCTTTAATTGTAAAACACTTTTAACTTTAATCGCCATTTTTTAATGTTTATATTTATTTTTCGCTTTAGTGATGGTAAGTTAATTTTTGATGAGAATAACCTTTGATAAGAATTTGATATCTAATTGATAAAATATTTTATATCAAATGTTTATATTCAAATCTTCTTAAATTTGAATTCAAATGTTAAATCAAACAATTGAAAAAGGTTTAGGAATTGTGTTTGACGTCAAATGATAAAGTCATTTCATATCAAAAATATACATTAATGCAATATTGTACGAAATATTTGCAAAATTATGCAACCAAATAAAAAAACACATATGAAATGTGTCTGTTACACATTTTTAACGGCATTTTTCTCATGCATTTACTGCATAATTTTGTGGGCCAAAGAACCAAAAAAAATAATATTTTCGTTGTTAAGCGATTCATGATGGCTGGTTGATTTTTAACACGTTTCGTGTGGAAAATATATATAAATTTGGCGTTTTGTTTAACTTTTTTTTTAATTTGTAATGCATAATGTTTTAAGGAAGCAAAAAAAAATATTACCAAAATACTAATTAATTATAACCAAAAAATAATAAATGTTTTTTCATGAAACAAAATCAAAGAAAAAATACCTTAAAATGAAAACCCATACTTAATAAATAAAATTCTTAAAGGAAATTCGCTATAATTCATAATGTAGGTGATTACAACCAAAGACTACATTGTTACAACACGACACTTTTTAAGGTGACAAAAAAGTAAATTTTTTCTTGCATTTTTTGCCGAAATTTTTTAAATGCCCGTTTATTAAAACGGGGTGTTCAAAGTGCTTTTTACAATTAATCACAGTGCTTTTTAGTTCCTTTTTAGTAACCAGAATTGTTGGGGCAGAAGCATTTTACTACTATTATTTGAACAGCCGTTTTTTTTTTATCACAGATGCATATTATTTACATGTTGTTTACAGTTGTATTTGAAAACACTTTTATGCTTTTTTGGAGAATCTTTTTTTTAGCTCGGTACAAAAATTCTTATTATTAATTTATTAAAAAGCGATTTGAGTTTTTTATCGCTTGCGTGGATTTTTCGATTGTGCAAATTTATGAAAGGAAGTGCCTGCCTGCCTAGAGTACACAGAATTTGAAAAACCACATGCACATGCGGTTCTGACGTAATATTGATGTCATCTTTCAACACACCATGCCCATTGTGGCTTTGTAATGCCGTCAGAACTATATGCGCATCTGGTTTTTTACATTTCGTGTAGTATTGGCTTTAGTTTAAATAAAATTGAAAATTTTTCTTAAAAGTAAGTTTTAATGTTTTGTTAATGTTTATTAACTAATTATGGCTTTGTTTTAGAAAGAAAAACAGAAATATAGAAAAGTTTGGGAGAATGATCGATCGTTCAAAAGGTGACTAATGCCCGTAATTTCTACAATAATATAGCTGGTCGTGTTCGTACCTTACAGGTTTCTTTAAATATTTCAACATGTATTTGCCTTCGTGTTTTTACCTTAAGTTTTCTTTTAAAATATGGCAGCACTTAGACCATAGATTTATATACACAGCTAGATTTCTTTTTGTAGAAATTACGGACATTAGAGCAGCAAGAAGCAGTAATTGTAAAATAAATACCCGATATAATAAAGGTTTTCACGTCAAAAGTTGCACTCTAGCGAAAAAACAAAATGGCGAAAACATAACAACAGCCAATTATTTTAACCCATTTTGTACCAAGCCACATAAATGGTTGAATATTCTAATGAAATTTTCATGGCTAGTTAGAAATCGGCCAAAAATAACTTCCCTATTTTTTTTTTTTTTTTTAGCCGGGGACTCCCTGTGAAAAATGCTGGTCGAGATCTCGACCTCTGGGATAATTAGAGCCAAACATTTTCTGTGTGATACCATATATTGTGATACAAAGTAAAATAAAATTATGTCGTCATGAAAGGGTATTACATAAAATAAGCATATATAAAAGCTACACTGATAGATAGTCAAAACCGAACTTCAAAATTTAAGTACGAATGGGTCAGTTTTTTATGAGTGTAAGCCTAAAGATAAATGAAAAGATTGAACAATTTACTAAATATTTAAATTTTTTTAAATAAACAAGTTATTTTACATTTTTGTAGTAAGTCTCGAAACAATTTCCCACATGGAAATTGGCGTTGCATTTAGGCCCAGTATAGGCAGTATGCTTCTAGCATATTTTGCATCTTCATCACTTTCGTTTTCTGCATCGGACGAAGATATTTCGTTGTTTATTGATTCGGCGGATAGCAACACCGATTTTGTTGTTGAGTTTTTAAAATCAATTTGACTCATGGGCTTCTGGTTGGTTTTTTCAGTAATAATTCAATATAATTTCCATGCAGTAACACAGGCGCTGTCCAAGAAAGTAACAAAAGTGGTCACCACCACTTCTTGCCTCTTATTTTAATCCGATAATTAGCTATAGCATTATCATGTAAGTCTACGCCGCACAGTGGCGCCCGTAGAGCAAGCGAGGTTGCAAAAATCAAAATTTTCATGAGTGCCGACGAAGTTTTGAATAAACCCATGTAATAGGAAACTTTTCAACGATTTCAAATATGCCACTCTTAATAATATCACATTTTTAGTTTAGAAGATATAACCGTTCAAAGCTGACCGACTTTCGGTTTTCAAAAAAACACACAATTTTTAGTCAATTTGTTGCGATTTCAGGTGTAATATCACGAAAAATAGGTAACGAATCGCCTTATTTTTTATTTGTATTGATTGATGTATTTATTAAATGTATAATGATAAAAAAAAATTAACTGTTTGCTTTGTGTTTCTCCTGGTAAATCACTATTTAAAAACTATCCGTTTTTTCACTATTTTTCAACTTTGACGGAAAATAAAAAAAAACTATATTTTTCTATATTTGCCATACGTGCAAAACCTGTTCTTTGATTATTTCTTTACATAATTCAAAAGGTTTTATCTGCCCGTACGTGCCCGTTTGGCTTCTAGAGGTAAAAAAGTTCAAAAAGACATGGTTGCAGAAATTGTATGGCGTCCATCCCTTATATGTTTTGACTGACAGTAGTTTGATCTAATAGTTTGAAAAAAACTACTCATTGAAATTAGCAGGTACGTACCTCACATAAACAATACTTTGGCGTACAAATGGTCAGGAACAATATTGACTTATGGTCCCTACAGGTAGGCACAAATCTTATTTGGACACGTGCATAATATCAAAATTGCATTATTTAGCCTAAATCCATATGCATGCAGGGAACAGGTAAATTTTTAGGCATGGTAGCATAAGCCTATATATTGCAAAATAAGCATAATGCCTGGATTAGTCTACGCCTGAAAGTTGGCGCAACAATTACTGAAACCATTAAACAATTTAAGTACTGAAAACATGGCGTTGAACAATTTAAAATTATTTGAACTGTTTAGAAAGTCAACCACACCAAAGTTTTTCACGGAAGTGAAAATTCTTCCTGAGAAGTTGACATTGATCAGCAAATGGGGCTGCGATGGATCATCCGGACAAAGCGTTTATAAGCAAAGGATATCTTTCGATGACGCTACAATATCGGACGGAAATATGTTTATGGCATCTGTTGTTCCTTTGCGGCTAAAATCGGATGATTCCCTACACTGGAAAAATCCACGACCGTCATCAGTGCATTATTGCCGACCAATAATGTTTCAGTTTGCAAGGGAATCGGCAGAACTCATAAGGACTACGGTGAAGGACATTGAAGAACAAATAAGCAAGATTAAGCCTACAAAGCTGCAAATTGGAGAAGGAAAATATATTGAATGCAATTACGAGTTCCACCTGACCATGGTTGACGGAAAAGTCGTAAACGAACTGACAGGAACAACCTCAACAATGTCATGCCCGATTTGCAAAAAGAGTCAGAAGAACTTTTTTCAATTCAATTCAATTTATTTCATATATAATATGTTACATCTCAATTTTATATAATTAGTTGTAAAGAGTTTAAGATTAGTATCTTTTTCTGCTTAATTATAATATATTTCAATTAGTTTTCATAGACAGAATTATATTGGAGGTAAAAATTTAGCAAAAACCTATCTAAACCCTTTTTTTTCGTATTATTTTTATATTTTTTTTTATCGATTTTATATTATTATTTGTCAGAAGAACTTTGGTAATTTAAACGATTCTACAAATGAGGAGAATTACGAATATGGAATGTCACCATTGCACGCAAGGATAAGGTGTATGGAATTCTTGCTAAAACTGGCATATACCCTACCACAAGAGGAGGAAAACTTCGATGAAAATACATCAATAAAGGATAAGGAAAAGATCAGAAAGAAGCAAATACAGGATGGTTTTTTTGAAACAAGTTGGACTAAAAGTAGACTGTCCCAAGCACGGATACGGTAACTCTAACGATGGAAACACTTCTAGGAGATTTTTTGAAAATGATGAGGCAGTAACTAGAATCATTGGAATTGATAATCAAATCGTGAAAAGATTGGGAACGATCTTGGATGTTTTAAACTGCAAAGAAAATGTCAATTCTACAAAATATGGAGAATATGCGTCGAAAACTGCATCTGTTTTAGCAGAAATGTATCCACAGAAGAAGTTGACCCCGACCGTCCATAAAATATTGGCGCATGGCAAAGATATAATTGAGTACCAGCCTTTGCCAATTGGAGAGCTTTCTGAAGAAGCACAGGAGTCTCTTAACAAATTTTATAAAAAATATAGATTGCAGAACACATTCAAAGCATCAAGGGTAAGGCAAAATAAGGACCTCTTCAACATGTTGGCAGCATCTTCCGATCCACTTATTTCTTCCCTGCGGCATGTGAAGTCACGAATAGAGTTACAAAATAATTATAGTTTAGAAATTGTTAGTCTTTTAGATATACCTTCTCTTACGAATTGTGATGAATATTTTACAGAAAATTGAAAAAATAAATTTAAAAAAATAAATAATTTTTTTTTTTAATTTGTTGGGTAATAATTTAAAACATAAAACCCTTAAGAAAAAAAATAAAAACAATCTAAAAATGTAAAAATAATTTTTTTTAGTTACCATAAAATTGATTTTTCTACTAATTTTAACTTTGATAACCCATAAGTAGGCCCCTACAAAGCGTAGCACCCTTTCCAAACGCTCATTTCATAGGCTGAACAGTTATCTATCATATGCTGTTTAAACTGTTCAATTATCTTATTCGGTTCAAAAGATATGATTTTTGCAACGAAAAAACTCAAATGGCGCCACTGTGCGCCGCCCATATACTTATTATAGTTGGCAATAAGGTTGGCTTGGGGCACAGGGCCCCTTTTTTAGTTTTCTGTCCTATCGAATTCCACTTTTTATCGGATCCATATGATCGTAATTTGTAGCCAAACTGACCTCTGCGTTATATCTCCGTCGAAACAATGCAATTTTATGTTCTTGATCAAATGCATAGTCCATATCATGCCGAGCTAATTTTGTTTTCAGGCTTGCACCTACCAATCTGTAAGGCGCGGATTGTGCCAGTTGCACAAAAACCTTTTTATTTTAGAAGACAAAGCAAATGGTATCCGGTAAAAAAAATTGTCGAAATGAACGCTATGTTGTCTTGGATTCTCACAAATAGCAGCAAGGCCCAGTTATTCATCATAGGTATCCGATGCTCCAGCATATGGTTGACATTGGAAAATATATCCTTTGATAGAACATAAACACCAATATTTGTATCCGAAGCGAATTGGTTTCCCCCTGATAAACATCTTGCAGCTATGACGACCAAAATATGATACCATTTGCTCATCAATAGACAGTTTTGATTCAAAAACACCAAACTGCATGAACCCAGTATTCAAAAGATCGAACAGTGGTCTTACTTTGGCGAATTTGTAATTTTTGTCGATTGCGTCGTTATTGGCAATAAAGAAGTTTGATTTAAATTTTTTAAATTATTACGTGTCATTGCTTGTTTTATGATAGCGAGTCCATGGTTGGTTCATTGCTCCTGCAATTTAGGAACGGAATGATAACCGGAAAAAAGCAATACCCCAAAGAATCGACGCATTGTGCCCATATCAATCAAATGTCCATTATTGTTATGTTGAGCAGCATACCTGTTTGTCTCATCCAATAAACGTTGAGTAACCTCATCATCAAAAAATAGACAGAATAGCTGGTTGATGTTTAATATTCGTATTAAAAAAAGTACTACAGTTGGTATTACCACATTTTTTTTCAACAAGTAATCAAAATAATAAAAAATAATAGCTAAGAATAAAAAAATTTAGTGCACTAATTATCCCAGTAGTCGACATCTCGACCAGCTATTTTCAAGGCTGTCTGGCGGCCAGCAGGAGTAGCAAGTCAATTTTAATTTGTATATTAAAATTCATTTTAATTGTTCGCTATTTTAATCAATAACTTTTTTTTTTTATTTTCCTTTTTTATATAAGTCTTTACAATTGGTTTAACAATGGCCTATTTTTAGTCTATTTTTGTGCTCCCCAGAGGGGTTGGAAAGCCAACAAGCCAAACTAAATTATTAATAATAAAAATTAATATTATTACTCTACCTAACATTTAAAATTATTTAATGAAAAATGGCAAAAATTTTGTGGTCGATATCTCGACCGCTGCAGCGCGCTGGTACAAAATGGGTTAACGAAATAATTGTATATTTTTTTTATTTTTTTTTTGAAATTTCGCAAGAATGAAACTTTTGACGTGAATACCTTTAATGATTTACTACGTCTTCATCACAAAAAAAAAAATGAAAAGCAACAGATCTGTGTAAAAATTTTTAATTCAATCTTTTTTGTCTTTTGACAGCTTAAAAAACCATTAATAATAAGGAATATTATCTTGAAGCTTTTGCTAACTGCAATTTAATTAATGTTTGACCTTTTACACTGTATTTATGTGCATATGTAATGCAAGAGTTGGCATCACTGGTCTGTACATTTATAAGAATATATTTGATTGCAAGTTCACAACAAATACGAAATCGAAAGCTAATTTCACTTTGTAAATGCATTTTGTTATTGCTTTTTGGTTAAGAGCAGTACTGCCACGACTAATACGATTTTTACAACCAAAATTTTTTCAAAAGTTACCAAATGTGAAAAAATACAACCAAATTAGAAACGCCGTTTGTTAATTGAGAAAAACATTAAAATTTGTAAGGCAAAGGTTATTTGCACTTAATATAGATTAAAGAAATAACAAGAATCTTAAATTAAATGTTTTTATGTATTTGAGAAAAAAAAATAACATAAAAGAAAAAATTAAATTATTTTCAGTTTTTTAAGTGCCAGTGGTAGAGCTTTAAAATACGGCGATTTTTTAATTATTTTGGCGATGGAAATTTACGTTTTACGATAAGGCGATTGTTTTGGCGAAATTGGAAATTGCTTGCGATATGCGGAATGCATTTTTTTTGAATATTTTCTAATATACGTATATCTAAAATATTATAAAAATGGGTATAACTTGTTTCTCTTGTTTGTTAATTGTATTTTAAATTTATCAGCCCTGTCACAGAAATCTATTCCGATCAAAAGTGTATTCGTTTTTGGAAAAGTAATTTACGAAAATACTTCCACTTTCGACTTTAAAAAATTTTAGCATTATTTTCAGCATTTTTTTGAATAATTTTTAGCATTTTTGGCCATCTCTAATGCCAGATTTAGCTGTACAATTTTTTTAGATCTGGTCACATTGGTTGCATGTGTAAAGGCAGGGTATGGGGAACCAAATTTTACCAAAATAATATTATTCGTTAAGGTATTAGACTTAAGCTATGTTCACACCCATTAAAAATTTGACGTCCTACACGTAACCACTAGTTTTATAAAAAAAATTGTTTGCTTTTGCGTAAAGTTTGCTGGGTCAAACGTCGCTTAATAGTTTCTTAATTACATTATACAAGTATCTTTCTACAAATATAAATAAGGAAGTTGATAAAAAAATTAAAAAAAAACTAAAGTTTGATCAATTTGCTGGTCATGCTTTTTTGGATGTTTTCGTCAAATACTTGTTAGGTCTGAACATACCTTTACTAAGCCGTTTTTAGTTTTGGACCCATCTTTACAAAATTTGGCAGTATGAGATCCAGTCATATAAAACCAACTTTTTTTAAATTTCGCCAATTATTTTTATACGTTTTTGACCCATTCGGGTCAATAGCTAACATCCAGTTAAACTGATTGTTCCAGTTAAACTGATTGTGCTGGATTTTCATCTCAAGCTGTGTCTTTTGAAAATGAGCCTGACTTCAACAGACAGATAGACAGACGGACAAGGCTAAATCGGCTTGTATTACTCAGGAACCCAGAAGTATATATGCCTTATAAAGAGTCTTAGATAAATATTAAGAACGTTTCACATGCAGTGAAAAACTTAGAATGCCCTCTGTACAACTGGTTGAGGAGAGTATAAAAATTATTATTAAAAAAAAAAAAAAAAAAATACTTGAAAAAATAACATTCCCTCAAAGAAGCAGAAATTTAAACATGAAATTCAACAATTTACCCTCAAGTAGATGCTAAAATATTCACACGTGTTTTTAAAATTGAATTTTTCTTTCAGTTTTTCCATCATCATTCAATAAAATAGTATCATCATTACTTTTTATAGAGACGACTATTGCGTTTAATACTCAAATGAAAGGACAAGTGAAAGGAATAAAACTCATTTATAGTTGGGTTTCATATATGAAATGATGTGGTATAGTAAAAAATTTATAAAAAGCACTTTTACGAGCATATTTCAAGTGTTAAGATGAAAAGAAATGATTGGCTCAAATAGAATTTCTAAAGAATTTTTTTTTTGAAATTCACTTTAATACGATTGACATTGTTGTGGCTTTTTACTTGGTATGGTTTCAAGTGATAACAGTAGTTGAAAATCTTTAGACATTCGGTGAATTTTAAATTTAAGAATTTTTTTAAATTCTGATTATGGCATTTTAGACAATACGGGAAGTGTTGCCAACTATTTACCACCGGAACTCCGTAATTTTTTTCAAATAAAAAGTGCATTCATTTACAGAAAATTATTGCTTATTTTCAATAATTGTTACAAGTAAAGGCTGAGTTAGGCGAACGATGATGTACCCGTAACTTACTGTAACGGACTACTAGCACGTTGGTGCACTTATAGAACATATGTTTTTCACATACATAAACAAAAATGTAATAGTATACACACAGTGATGGGAAATCAAAAGGTTTAAATGGTGACCGCTGTGCAGAAAAAGTACCAAGTGATTAATAGGTATTAAAGCCGTATTAAGTGTATTTAAAAAAACATTAATAATTTAATATCTGATATTTATATTATAGATTTACAATAAACAGATATGTATTTTGGCATATACATACACATTTGATAGACATAATCTTCAAAAAAATAAATACCAAAGAATGTTCTTTCAAATGATAATAAACATTCCGCATTAAATTTGAATTTTCTGAGCTTTTTCTTTAAAAAAGTAAGGAACCTCGAAATGGATCACGCTTTATATACTAGAGTAACCCTGCCCGTATTGCTGGATAATACAATAACATACGTTTACGTGTTTGTATTATATACCGACAAAATATAATTCTCATAAGGAAAAAAATACATTTTATATAGAGAAAACACGCAATCATAAAAGTGCGCGTATAACGCATATTCGTAGAAATTTTTCGATGGTTCGATGGTTTTTTATAAACCATCAGTGAAAGTAAGCCCTTCCAACGCATGTACTGGTTTGAAAATCGGTTGAGTGGTTCTCGAGTTATAAAATGACGAACATAGGACAACTTATTTTTATATATATAGATTTGTGAATTAAATTTACTCGGTGTTAAAACCACTGTAAACTTAAATCCTTGTCCGATAATTCGCTTTTGCTTTTTAAAAATGTTCAATTTCTACTGTATTGCTCCTATTTAATCAAAACCTTGTTTCTTACTTATATATACACTGTATGAAAAAATTTAATAAGACCAAATAATGTGGCCAAATAACAAAAAAAAAAAAAAGCGAACAAAGAACAACAAAAAGGTTCATTTACCTTTCCTCTATACAAGAGAACAAATGTGCACAATAAAAGAATGCATTAAGGAAATATGCCTAGTATAATATTTAAATACAAAAGACCTTGAAGAATAATAATGTAGACGACAACTAACAGAAATTACAATTTTGTGTACCCACATGTCGAGAGCTTAATTCCAAAACATGCTAATTTGAAAAAGTGAGATTTACAGGAGCGGCTCTTAAAGTTTGTTGTCGAAAAAGTGAGTTTTACAGGAGAAGATCTTAAAGTTTGCGGGGATACAACATTCAGTTGTATGCTAAGTTACTTTTTTGTGTATAACTTTGGATAAGCCGATCAACACCAAAATTTGACAGAGATTAAGCTCAATAATACTCAATTCAAAAACGTAAGAAAATTAAAAACATTTTGGAGCTGCCGTAATACTTATAAAAATAAAAATACGCTTGTTTATTTTCTAGCTACTGAAATTTTCAGATTAATTTCCTGACAACCCGGCGCTTAATATGACGTATAAATATTTCTAAATTTTCAAGTGGGCGTGGCACCTCTACTACAAAGACAGAAAAATAAATCACATCAACACATGTTTCAAAAACCCTACAGAAACACCCAGCAATATAATTGGAGAAGGATAATAGTAGAAGTTTGAAATTTACTACCAATTGATTCGATAACCATACACGAGATCTGTATTAGAAGAATTTTACTAATTTTATTTTAATATAGGAAGCGAAGCGCAGCGGGTCTAGCGAGTCTTTCATTATATTGCATAATACTTGAAAAAAAGTTTTAAATAGCAGCAGATGTCTGAATACGAGTAGAACGAATCTGTCTAAACTCTTCAAGGTTTTTTAAAATCTTTTATAGAGAGAAAATAAAACGCTCTTTAACAGTTAACAGGTGGATAAATAAACGTGTCCCAAAATATGTCATACTCTTTTTCTATCATAAAATGTAAAAAAACAATCTGATCTAAGATAATATTATTGCCATTAGATTAAATAGTTTATTAAAATTATTAAAAATTAAGTAAAGCTTGAGCTAACACTAACAGCGTGTGTTTATTAGGGATTCTAATTTCTCAAATTTTCCCGTTCCCGAAAAAGTATATTTTTATTTTTGGAAGTTCCCTCAAAAGCACTAAGGGTTTCCATGAAATCGTTTAAAATTGCCATTTGTGCAAATGGGACAACTTGCGAGACTCATTTTATTAAGCCACATTTTAATTTGTAGTAATTTTAAGCAATTAATGTCAGTTTGTGAAAAGCATCAACAGAAACAAAAATTAAAAAAAAAAACAAAATTAAAATATAATAAAAATAAAAGCTAACATTAGTGTATTGAAACTGAAACTTTGTTTTTCAAAATGTAAAAAGAAGGCTAAAAGACAAATTTGCTCGGATTATTTCAAGAATTTGTTGCTTGTGATTTGTTACCACTTAAATTTTTTACTGAAGGCGACTGTTTGAATGAAAAAATCTGTTTATTTAAATGCACAATTGAACAGCGAGAGTTTAAGAATCAAAATTGTTGGGCAAATTTACGAAGTTTGTGTAAATGGATTCTCCAATTTTGACTCGTAATGTAATTTTATGTAATGTAATGTAATGAAATGTAATGAAATGTAATGTAATGAAATGTAGTGTAATGTAAAGTAATGAAATGCAATGTTATGTAATGTAATGAAATGTTATGTTATGTAATGTAATGTTTTGTAATGTAATGTAGTGAAATGTAGTGTAATGTAATGTAATGTAAAGTAATGTAATGTACTGTAATGTAATGCAATTTATAATGTAATGTAATGTAATGTTAAGTAATTTTATGTAATGTAATTTAATGTAATGTAATGTTATGGTATGTAATATAATGTAATGAAATGTAGTGAAATGTGGTGTAATGTAAAGTAATGATATGTAATGTAATGTAATGTAATGTTATGTAATGTAACGTTATGTAATGTAATTTAATGTAATAAAATGTAATGTAATGTAATGTTATGTAATCTAATGTAAAGTAATGTAAAGCAATGTGATGTAATGTAATATAATGTAATATAATGTAATGAAATGTAGAGTAATGTAAAGTAATGTTATTTAATGCAATGTAGTGTATTGAAATGTAATGTAATGTAATGCAATATATAAAGTTATGTAATGTAATGTAATGTAATGTTATGTTATGTTATTTAAAGCAATTTAATGTAATGTAATGTAATGTTAAGCAATGTAATGTAATATAAAGTAATGTAATGTAATGTAATATAATGTAATGTTAAGCAATGTAATGTTAAGCAATGTAATGTAATGTGATGTAATGTAATATAATGTAATTAAATGTAGTGTAATGTAAAGTAATGTTATGTAATGCAATGTAATGTAATGAAATGTAATGTAATGTAATGCAATATATAATGTTATGTAATGTAATGTTATGTTATGTAATGTAATTTAATCTAATGTAATGTTAAGCAATATAATGTAATATAAAGTAATGTAATGTAATGTAATGTAATGTAAAGTAATGTATAGTAATGTAATGCAATGTAAAATAATGTAATGTAATATAATGTACCACAATGTAATGTAAAGTAATGTATCGCAATGTAATGTAATGTAAAGAAATGTAAAGTTATGTAATGAAGTGTAATGTAATGCAATGTAATGTAAAGTAATGTAAAGTAATGTAAAGTAATGTAAAGTAATGTAAAGTAATGTAAAGTAATGTAAAGTAATGTAAAGTAATGTAAAGTAATGTAAAGTAATGTAAAGTAATGTAAAGTAATGTAAAGTAATGTAATGTAATGAGGTGTAAAAAATGTTTATGTCAATTAATGTATGAAGACGACTCACAGACATACCGAAATCAGCGCAACAAGCGTTTTCCATCTGTAAGAAATTCTCGTGCTGCTACAAAATGTATGAGACAAACCCAAATAGCGCGGCGTCAACGCTTTGTAATTGAAAAATGCAATTTTGACAGCGCGTTTACTAGTAAAGTTAGTTGCTATTGTTAAAAGGTAATGGTAATTTAGCTATTTTTAGGTCGATCTAGGTGGGCCTATTATAATACTTTTTTGTTTTTCACCCTATTACGTAAGTTTTTGTCGATGTCGACGTCAATTTTAAGTCGATGACTATATTGGTTCAACATTAATTGGGTATCTTCTAAGAACTATCTGTCGATATCGACTAGTTATCGCAAATCTGAAAGAAAAAATATCATATCGAATTACATTTTTCTTTTGAGGCTCAGTGTTTTTTTTTTTTTTTAATAAAGATTTATTCAAATAAATTTAGTAAAAAGGTGTATTTTTGCAAAAACTAATTTGTTTACAAAGTATTCATCCGGATTGGGTTAGTTATTCAAGTGTAAGTGGCCATTTGACAAAAATCTTAAATATTATCTTCTATTACACCTTTTTAGAACACAGGTGTTTGGCAAATTCTTGGGGGACAAATTGTATAATTAAAATTTAACGATTACGATTGAAATTTGTGTTAATAAGTTCTTTTAAAATTGCATTTGCTATTCAGGTTCATACTTATGTATGTATATGTATATGAACTATCGAAAAATTTCCTTTCGTCTAAAACAAAGCCAATTCCCTAGAAAATACAAACTGACTGTCAATAGTGATAATTTGTTGTTAAAAGCCATTAAGAATATAAAATAATTGTATGATAGGGGTGAATCATTTATTTTTACAAAACTAATTTGTTTAATCTTTATGACTAACAATTGGCCGTTATTAACCAAGTTCTGTTAAAACTAACTATTACTTTAACTTCCAGTTAATAATATATTTTTGACGGTTATAACGGGTAGTTAATCATAACTGAACTTGATGAAATTGGGCGTAATTTTGATGAGTTTTTATAATAAGATCTTGTTCAGCCAATTTTTTTTTCCAAGTTTAGCCATTTTTTCCGGTAACAGTTGGCAACATTGATATTAATTACAATTATTGGTTTAAGCTTTGATATCGTTGCAAACAAGACGTTTTGAGTGTAGATAATTCTCATTCCCTCTGTAGTCTTGTTGGCTGATAGCTTTGGCTTTTCTAAAATTATTTAGGAGAACGTTTCCTGATGATCTGGCCTAAGCAACCATTGAAATGCGCATAGGAACAGCTTCTCCTCCAACAATAAATTTCAGTATTTTTATCAATTATAAAAAAGGGAATAAAGCACAATAAATAAAATACATTCCAGTTTCTATATTCAAGTATTTTCTTGAAATTGGGTTCCCCAAATCATTTTACAAACTACATTCTGGTATATTATTGCAGGCTGTTTTTTTAAACATATAATCGTCAAGTTAACTTAAGGACTTTGCAGATATATTCTCGAACTTTCCCGTTCAATAAATTCCGGAATAGTACTTTTCTCGGCAATTAATAGAAACTCTAGGGTATTCTCTTGTACATATAAAAAATGATTTTAATAAATTTTATCAAGTTGACAGTATTAATAAAATTATGGTTGCTATTTTTTGCATATAAAAAATTTTTGATGCTTGTTCTTCTTCTGTTTTTGCTATTATTCACATCGTTGTAGGAAAATTTTATAAAGTAGATAAAGCTTAAATTAACTTTTCATTTTGATCAAATTGTGTTTTCTTTTTCTTTTTTGTGTGCTGCTTAAGGGTTAGAAAGGTTGTTGTTAAGAGGGGGGGGGGGGGGGGGGGGGGGGGTGCTTTAAAACCATGTGAGATAAGGCCATTATGGCTTTATTGCTCAATTGAATGGGAGATAAAGCCATAATGGCCTTATTGCCCAATCATTGAGAGGTAAGGTCATATTTAACATTTTGCGAAATGAGAGATATAGCCATACTTTTTTTTCGCAAATGAGAGATAAAGCCATATTTTAAACTTTAGTATGCGAAGCCAAATTCCAATACTAAAGTTGTGACGCACGCAGGAAAACTTTATTCAGCGAAGCCACCTGCCGCGTCCTACTGGAGGAGAAAACCCGTAAGCGCGGCCGCAGGCCGCCACGCAGAAAAACTTTAGTATGCGAAGCCAGATTTTGTAAAAGGGAAAATCTATTATTAATCAATGTAAAATGCAAAAGTTCTTCAAAACTGAAATGAGAGATAAAGCCTTTTTCTAATATTGCTAATGTGAGCTAAGGCCATGATGGCTTTATCTCCCATTCAAATGAAAAAAGGCCTTATCTCCCTATTGAATGAGAGATAAAGCCATCATGGCCTTATCTCACATGGTTTTAAAGCACCCCCCCCCCCCCCCCCCCCCCCCCGTTGTTAATATAATTTCACATCATTTTTTTATTTCCCTTTTCTAATATTTTTAGTTTTTTTTTCACCAAGAGATAGTACGTATCGCTTGTAGTATACTCAACTTTATGACACGCCTCAAAATAAAGCCTTTTTTTCTTTTTCACATACATATTACGAGTACATTAAATCAGGTAGAGCCCAATACAAAACAGAAAAAAATTTGCATTAGTCATGCCCTAGAATTAAAGGTACATTTATTAAGTTTGAAGAACTATAAAAATTGTCACGGCCTTTTTATTTTATATATATAGCATCGCCATTTAAAGTCCAATCTCATCGAATCGTATATAATTACTAATGGCTAAAATAGGGCTTCATTTTTGTATTTAGTGCTTTTTTAATCTAACGTCAAATTCTAAATGGCAATTATGATATCTCGGATCCATCCCCTCAAAGAAAGTTCTTCTCAAACTTGAACAACGATATGCGATATGATGAAATCGGACTTCAAATGGCAGCGCAATATAAAAAAAGCAAAAAGCCCTGTATTTGGGGGCGTGGCAAAAAATATGTTTTCCTGTTTTAGAAACTTCGTTGGCTGGGGCAGCTTCAGGACTTTTTTAAAGCTCTGACGCTAAGAAGGTATTTGACAGATTTAAAAATGTTATCGCTCGCTATTGTCCTTTGATATTGAATAAAAAAATATTTGTACAAAATTTTATGAACACTGAGCATTTGCTAACTATTTTTGAGAATAAGTAGAAAATCTGATTTTCGCTGATTCTGCCCCACACAGCACAGTAGAAAATCATAGAATGGTTGAGTTCCAAAACATCATAATACTTTGCAGTCAAATTCACAAATGCGAAGGCTAAAATGTAAAATTTAATAATTTGCCAAAATAATAGATATATGGCCAATAGGGCAATTCGGAAATAAGGACATAATTCACATCTCTTTACGTAAACGATTTATAGCAAAAACAATATATTTAAGGGAATATGTTAAATATAATTCACATTACAATTAAGGAGCCTTATTGGAATGCTAATTTCAAGTTGATTCCGATTTTTGAATTATCTCTCTAGTTAATTGTAAAAAAATCTAAAAATTATGCATTCACAGAAAAAGTTTTTGCTACAATTAAAGCATTAATCAAAAATAAAATCAGTTTTAATAAATTTGATCAAGTGAATTAAACGTTTAATAAAGTGAATTAAACGTTTTATCAACTAAATTAAACGTTTAATTGATACTTTTAATTTGTTTACTGGTGCAAATTTAATTAATATTTTAATAAATATCACAAATTTTTTAATTGAAATGAATTTAAAAAAATTATCTCTAAAAACCAAATATATATATTAAATTCATAATATCAAGCAAACCAATTACCAAAATGATTATATTGATTAATAAAAATTATAAAATTGTGAATATTTTTTTTTTTTTTCAATAAATGATATTTTTCATTTTAATTAAAAAAATTATCACAAAGCTTTGCCATTTCAAACAATGTGTTAATTTATTTAATTAAATATTGAAAATTCCCAACAACAATTCTACAAGTTGAAATTATTTTATTTTAAACGAAAAAAGTCAATTAAGATTTTTTGTTATTTAATTAATATTTTAATTAAAAATTTATTTCAAAACAACTAAAATGTTAGTTAAGTCAAAATAAAATTTTTAATTTTCTTTCAATTAAAAAAATAATTGATTCAGTTATTACATTAATTTAATTTAAATACTTTTTAAACCATTTTTTTAATTTATAAAAAACTTTTTTCTGTGTAATAAAATCCTTAGTTTAATTTAAAAATGTTCAATAAATATACTTCTTTTTATACGAATTGTGTGTATTAAAATATTAATATTTAATTCAGACCTACATAAAATAATAAACATAAAGTATGTATTAAAGGTTGTATGTAATATGTAAAGTATGTATGTAATATGTAAAGTATGTATGTAATATTTTAAGTTTGTATGTAATATGTAAAGAGTGTATGTAATATGTAATGGGCCCTATGCGCCCTAGCAGCCTGGCAATTTTCAACAAGTGCCAAAACCATGTACGTATATATAAGGGGGCGCCGAATATTCGGGTTGCATTTGCGAACTGTTCGCTTATTTTTGCTATTTGCATTTGCACTCACATTCGCTGAAATGTTTGCGAATATTAAAAGAGAATATTTAATGAATGAAATTTCTACAAAGCCGAGAAAAAACAATCACACCAGAACTAAAAGAAATAAAATCATACAATTTGGAATTTTAAAAAAAATTCAATGGAAACTTTTAAGGAGGTGGAAGGATATATTTTTTAAAAGATTTTTTTTATATTTTTGTTTGAAATAAATATTTTCTTTAAATTCTACAGAGACTTCCGTTTTATTTGGTACCGAGTTTGCTAAAAAATATTTGATACTTATATTAAAAAAATTATTTAAAATAAGTATTCTTGAAAAAGGAAGGATATGTTGTGTCGTTTCTGCCAAAAAGAAAAAATATTAATTTGTCACACAGTTTCTTTTAAATTGAGTATAGCATTGTACATATTTATTTTGGTTTTTTCTTGTTGTTAATAAATTCTTATAAATCCCTTAATTATTATATTTAAAAAATGCTAACAGAGTATCATTAATTTTTTTGTTGTAGGGAAGAAAGGGATTTTTAAGACATGGATTATTTTGAAATTTCTATTAGCATCACTGGTGGTAACTTTAAAGTCAATTTAGACATTAAAGTTCTTATTATGTATGTAGTTTTACATATTATAAATATTATGTATTAAATTAATACACAAAATGTACGTTAAAAATATAAACTTTAAACAACATAAATATCTCAAGCGCCAGTTTTTTCTTCCAAAATTAAATTAATGAAAAAATTTGTTTTAATTTGTCTACAAAATCAAGCACTCTAGGTTCCATCCTGGCAGAGGACGAAACTTTTTCATCATGGTTTTCGAGTTTAAAAAAAATAAAATGGCTTCAGCCCGAAACAATCCAAGCCCCTGACCACCCCCTCCCCCCTCAAAAAGATGTTAACATCATAGCAAAGGTCAGGCAGCCGTCAACCCCTTGGAAAAAGGTAGGAATTAAAGATAAGCAAGGCTTCCCACCACTACACCAAAGACAAGGAGGGTATTGTTTCTAGGCAACGACAGATGGCAATCCCATTATTCTTGAACGTGCCACAGCCGATCAATCATCTACTAAGCTGAAACAAACACCGATTAGAAAATAACTGCTACAATGATGGAGATAAGATAGAGATGCTTTGTGAAATCCATATACTTCCAAAAGGGGTAATGGAGAAAAAGAAAAAAATTTCTGTAAATAACATAAAGTTGTTAACCTATGTGTTGTCTCACTTATAGTATGAGTAGCTGTATTCCGAAAATTGGACAACAAATGGCGGCGTAATGGGCATTATAGCGCAAGGGGCGTTATTTAGGGGAATGGCACTAGTTCACCCAAGTTTTATTGCTTTGCGAAAACAAATAACAAAGTAATAGGGTTTTGGCCAAAATCCCCCACTGTGCAACGGTGTAGTAGGAGTATTTTAATTTTTGCAATATTAAATTTTCACTTCTATGGAGTTTACGGTTGCAACTTCTTTTTTCACTAATTTTCAAAAGCTGATGAAAATTTTTAAATAAAATAATTTACTTAGCAAACTTAAACAATAAACAAAATCAAACTATTATGCCCCTAGACCTCTAAAGGAGGGGGTACGTAATAAATGGAAATATTGGTCTTAGACCTTCTTTTTAGTGATAGTTACAAATCCATCTAATGGTATTCGTCCGGCTAACTGGCTGGCTACATAATTATCTCTTCCAATAAACCCTTGTGCGCAAAGTATATGTCTCAATTATAGATATAATTTGATAATTTGCACATGCTTTTAAATTATCATACCCAGTAAAAAATGTGCTCCAATAGGAGCAGGTTCCATGTATGAATTAATACCTCAAATCGCTTCAAACCTGCTGATGGGATGTCTGATTTTTTATGGGGTGTTCCCGGTTTGGAGGACTATTTTCTGCTGCGCTTCTTCTATCATAATAAAACATGCAAATAAAGCACTCCTAAAATGCTTTTTTAAGGGCTAACTATTAACATATTCATTAAAGTTTTGCTTTTACTGGCTTAAATGAATTTTTCAAGCATTTTCGAAAACCAGAATATATTTTTATTATTTTTTTTCTCTTTAAAACCTTCTTGGTTGTCAGCACTAAAATAGCAGCTTTTTTGTATATTTTATTCGTTATCATTTACTGCTGTATAAGAGCTCTCTTATTGAAGCGCTCGATTATGCGCTTTTTCTCTTAAGTGCTTCAAAAAACACAAATTGTTTTTACTGCGTAACGACGAAGCCTTTCCACTAATTTACCCGCGCACATGTCTTTGGAGACAATGTAGTAACTGTGTTAAACGAAAATCTCTTTCAGAAAGTCCTTAAATGGTTGAATAAGTTTCGATTTATTGTCCTCTTGATTAAACAAGCTTAACCCAGTGTGCTTCGTTACCCGATCTTGGTTATTGAAAACGAAACGATTTTTAACAAATTTGGATACTTTGACGGCTACCGTTCTCAAGATATATAGAATTTTATATTTTCCATTTATGCGAGGTGCCGTAATCACTTGTCCAGTTAAGCTCACTTTTGTCGATGGTTTTTTTTTTATATTAAGTTTAGCTTTTTTTTAAATTAATTTTGCCGAATATTCGCGAAATATTCGTTTGGATTTTGCCGAATATGAATGCCATGAAATCGGCGAATATTCGCCGATACGAATTTGAACATTCGTAGCATCACTAATGCATATTTCTGCTTAACATATAAGAATAATTAAGCTTTCAGAGTATTGTCAAACTTTCTGCATATCATTCAGTATTGTTCTTAGTGGACTAGTGGACAAAAAAAAAAAAAACAAAAACAAAAAACTGAAATGTTTGAAATTTTTTTTCAACCTTTAATTGATTTATTTGCCATCCCATTAAATTCTTGCCGAAAATCTCCTTAAATATTTAAACAATAAATAACTTTAAGTTTAGCAAACATTTTGCTAACAATTTGAGTAGTGGGACTTTAAATACTTCAACATACAATATTATTTTAGTGTTATCAAAATGAAGACATTGCTTTAGGGACTTACAACTTTTCCGAACTTTGAAGATGTTCTGTGTTGCTCCGTTTTATCGAAGGCACCCAAAAGAAAACAATTTAGATGATTTTTGAATGATAAATTCTTTTTCATTTCTTATGTTTTTTCTTTCTTTCTTTAGACTTAACGGAAAGTTTCAAAGACGATTTTACTACTTCCACAACCCTCTTTTTTTTGGCCGGCAAAACTGTGAAAATAATGTTGTTCTGCATCTTTGACTTGGGTATCCCTAAAAATTAACTAAATTGTAGCATTGCATGATTTCTTGTATAATATTAAAAAAAAATTAAAAAGCCATGAGAAGGTATGCAAAATATTTCTTTCATTTTTAAACTATTTGGATATTTTGTTTTAGAGAAATACATTTTCTATTTAGTTAATATTCGGATTATTGACAAAAATAAATTTCTGTTCACACATATAAAATTTAGCTAACTTAATTAGCGTTTGACACTTAAAAAAAAAACCTTGTTTATAATATTATATATGTATGTGTGGTAAAAAACAAAAAACGTAAACAAAAATGTACATGTATAAGCAAATTGTAAACAACTTTTGACATCTTTCTCCATAAAAAATTAAAAAAAAACTTGTTTAATTTTTTCTTACAGAGTTATGTAACAAAGAGAATTCACTTGAAGGTGGGCTCAAGTCAACATATGGTTATTTTTTTCGTAGATCGATTTATTTATTTAGTTATATATTTCTTAAAGTCTATTGGATTTACAAAACATCCTTACAGACTATTCGCTTAAAAATATTATTTGACGTGCTTATATTACATTTTTTAAATATAAATTAAACTTAGATTTAGAAAAACTTAAATCTAAAATATGGTTACCATTTAATTTATTATATAATTTTTGACATTTATCTAATGGCTCACTGAAAGAATAATTAGTTCTACTCGTATGTAAGCCAATATAAAAATAATTATGAAATCTTAAGGACCTAGAAGGAACATTAATATTAATGCAGGACAGCAAATCCGAACAAATGATGTTGTAATTTTCTATACCATATAAAAATATAATTGATTGCATTTATCTTCTACTTTCAAGAGATTTAATTTCTAGTATATTGTAAAGTTTTTTGTAACTTAACCCTGCTTCCACGTTAGGGTCTTTTGATGACCCAAATCGTATTTAACATTACCGTATTTCTAACTGGTGGAATATATTTGAAAGTTCTTGCTACTCAGTGCATCAAATGTTGAAATATATCGAATTCAATTAGTTTTATCACCATTTTAGGCTTAGACAATTTTTTATTGCAAGTGTTTTTTTATGGCAAGTGTCATTTTATGACCCTCTATCATTTTTGTAAAACGAATAATTAATATATAATGTAATATGTCTATATTATATGTTTTTTGCATTTGTCTTTCACCTCTTTGGTGTTTTACATGACAACAAAACAAACAAAATAAGAATGACCGACAAAACGTCCAAAAAAAAAAAAGATCGGAACAAAGAGGAGATAAACTTGCTTCTATTCGCACATTTTATGAGCAATGGACTCAAAACTTGCAACGGCTTTACTTTCCAAGTGCTAATATAACGATTGACGAACAGCTTATTCCGTTCCGCGGTAGATGTCCTTTCAAAGTATACATTCCAAGTAAACCTGGTAAATATGGCATGAAAGCGTGGATAGCAGCGGATTCTGACACCGCGTGTTGCTTAAAGTTCCAAATATACTTGGGCAAAGTGGCAGACAATGCTTAAAGGAACCAATGCGAACGGGTTGTTGTAGACTTACTGTTTGGCCCACAATGTCGACAAGAACATTTCTTTCTTATATTTATATTGAAACCAAAAACAAATTTAAATTTTTTATTATTGTTTTCAATATAAAAATGCGAAAGAAATGTTCTTGTCGACATTGTGGGACTGGCAATTAGTGTCTTCATACCGCGGACGAAATTTGACTACCGATAAATTTTTTACGAGTCATAATCTTGCACAGTGAGGAAAAACAAACGTTTTTTGTCGGTTCATGCAACAACACAAGAATTGCGTAAGCTTACAATAAACTGCACAAAAGGACCCTATTTTTAGAGCAACTCGGCGAAGTTTTAGCTCAAGAACATATCAAGAGGCGTAATCTGCATCATTGATACGAACAATTCGAGAAGAAGACAGTGTATCACCATCTACGAATTCACCTTCTCCAAAACGACAATGCGCTATTGATGGGAAAAGGTGCACATTTTGCCCGTCGAAAAAGGAAAAAAAGACCTTTACTAAGTGCATAACTTGCAAAAAAACCTGTTTGTTCGTCACACCGACACACAATCACTCTAACGACGACATATTGCATTGATCAAAAGCCTATAAAATATTTTTGAAATGTACAAATTTGAATTTTCTCAATAAAAAAATGTTGGGTCAAAATATGACCCGAACATAACATGTGTATTTTTTTCTAACATAATAGCAGGGTTAATAAAACGCGTTAAGGTTTACTCCCTTTATAATAAACCTTTGAGTTCTTTTAATTGCAAATCAAAATAAATACACACACGAATTCAACTTAACAAACTTTATTGAAATTAATGTTCACAAAATTTAACCACTATTGTAAGTATCGATTTGAACTGTTTAATGTCTCCAATCAAACTTAACTAAACTTTTATGAGTTAGCCTGTATTTATAGTTCAAAACTATTCCTAGTTGATTCAAGAACCGTCTAATAGTTTCTAGAAAATTGTGTTCGAACTATTTTAAAATAACTTATACATCTAAATCTAAAGACTACAATTACAATTGATAGAAAATTTAGTACAGTGGCGTTCATAAAAATAGTAACTAATATGACATAAAACTATAATTTACAAGATAACTTATAACTAAAATCATAAATAATTATTAGACAAATCTAATTTCGTAACAATATTACAAATAATATTAAAAATAATATGCGATGGTAAAGGATTGCGTGAAATGTTATTAAAAATGAGAGCAAATTTTGTAAACTTTCGTAGAACTCTTTCCAAGCGATTTATGTGAACAAAATAACGTGGACTCCATATAATTGAAGCGTATTCAAGGGCTGACCTCACGTTTGAAATATATAAAATTTTACGAGTGTAATGATTATGAAATTACTTGGTATTTCTTTTAATAAAAGCAAAGAGTGAGTACGATTTGGAAGTTATATAATTCAAATGCTTAATAAAAGTAAGTTTACTATCAAACACCACTCCCAAATCTATTTTATCATCAACTCTAGTTAGAAATATTTAATTAATAGAATAATCAAAGGCTATTTTGTGTATTTTAATTTATGAAAACGTATAAAATAAAATTTTTCAATATTAAATTGCAAGTTATTACGATCAGACCATAATATTAATTCATTTATACTTTTTTGCAACTCTAAACCATCATAAACATTTTTTATTTGATAAAAGATTTTTAAGTCATCAGCATAAAGCAAAAATTTACAATAATTAAAGCATGAAGATTACACTGCGGAACAGTCATTTTGCGGCCTGGAACTTTGTATAATTTTTTTTACTAATTTGAGGTCGCTGATTCCAAATCTAACCTTCATTTTTCAGTTTTTGAGATATACCGTTATATCCAAAATTAAGGCACTTTCAAAACATATATTGGAATAACTTAAAAACGGTGCACCATATGCCCTTAAGAAAAAAACCGAAATTCGCTAACAATATTATATTTAAGACTGTTAGCACGTCTTAAATTTGGCCAGTGATTTCAGAGATATAGTTGAAGTTTTTTAAAAAACAAATAACAATTTAAGAAAAAAAATTTTTTTTTTGTTCTTTAAAAATTCATAAAAAATAAATGTGCAACAAAAATCACAGTTTGGGTCTAAAAGCATTCAGTTAAACATATTTCGAATGAAACGAGCTTTATTTTATTGTAATCGGTGCACAACTTTTGATTGTGTTCACAATTTACCGAATTGATAAAAATTGCGATATCCATAAAAAAACAAATTTTTTTTTTCTTAAATTGTTATTTGTTTTTTAAAAAACTTCAACAATATCTCTGAAATTACTGGCCAAATTTAAAACAATGTTAGCAGGTCTTAAAGATAATATTGTTAATATTGTTAAGGGAATATGATGCATCATTTTCAAGTTATTTCAATATATGTGCTGAAAGTGCCTTAATTTTGGACATAACGGTATATCTTTAAAACTGTAGCTGATAGAGAAAAATGAAGATTAGATTTAAAATCAGCGACCTCAAGTTAGTGAATATTTGTAACAAAGTTCCAGGCCGCACAAAAAAAATTAAATTTTGTTCCGCAGTGTTATCATTGATATTAATGCTAAAAAATAAAGGACCTAATATGCTTCCTTGAGGAACACAAGAAGTGGCAATATATGGAATGGAACAGCAGTCATCAATATTTACATAGCAAATACGTTTATGTAAATATGAACTTATCCAATTAAAGAAATTTGAATGTATACCAATTTTGTCTAATTTAGCAAGAAGTATGTTGTGAGATATTCTATCAAAAGCTTTCGAGTAGTCAGTGTTTATAGTATCGACCTGAAACACTAACCCAAAACTAGAAATGCAATACATCGTGAAATCTGCTAAGTTTGAAGCAGTGGAACGACCATGTAAAAACCATGATGCTCCTTAATTATTATAGGACTAACAAAGCAATATAATTTTTTAACTATTGCATGTTCAAGTATTTTAGAAACAGTGGACAATTTAGATATTGGCCTATAATTTTTCACATCACATTTATATCCAGACTTGAATATTGGAGTAATAGAAGAAATTTTCCATTTATCAAAGAGCATTACAAGCTTCAAAGAAAAATTAAATATCAACTGAAGTGGAAAACAAATAGAGTAACAAAAATTTTTTATAAAATAAGAACAAAGACCATCCAAATCGCAACATAAAGAGACTTTTAAAGTAGAAATAGCAGAAATTACCTCGAAAATGTATAATTGTTTAGAATTGGCCTATTGAATGGATATTATTTTAGAGTTCTTAACTAAAAACTGGGGTCATTTGTCAAAGTTTGTATACAAACTAGTTTTTTATGTAAACAAACATTTTTTTTACTAGCAATATTTTTGTGTTGTTATAGAATTGACCTCACCTTCTAGTGAATTCGCCTTGGTTATGTAATTAGACTTCTATCTGTTCCAAAAAAATAATAACTTACGCTGCATTTAGACATTAAAGTACTTTCATGAAATTTCTGTATACGTATTATCACCACAAATTTCACAAAAAATTAATAAAATTTCATGAAAATGTACATGAAAGTGAAATTTCATTTTCAAAATGTCGTCAAAGAGTAAACTTCTATCAAACATGTCTCTTCTTCTTCTTTTATTGTTTTGCTAATATTAAGTTTCAGAGTTGCCGAGCCAATTATCCACGCCAAACTTCAGGCATTCGTTTAAAATAATATTTATTTTTATTAGTTTTCATGATATTAATAAATTTTAAATAGAATCATTGTGTTCTTAATATTTAGTTGAAAAAATATATTAAAATTCTTTATATATACGAAAAAAAATTTCAGTTGGCAACACTGCTTAGTTATTGTCATTAACTTTCATGAAATCGCTTTCTTGAAATTTTCATTGACAGCTAGCTGAAAGCAGGGCTGTCAGATGTGGCGATTTCTTGCCAAACGTGGCGATTTTCAAACCATTTTGGCGACCTAATTTTCGATTTGCCGACATGGCGTTTTTTTTTTTTCGATTTATAAAATAGTTGGCGATTTTGTTGGCAATGTTTGATGAGCCATGTTTTGACATTTGTTAAATTCAATTCGAAGAAATAATATTTTTTTTATTCTAGTATTTCAGTGTAGGAAATTTGATGCATTCGTATGTATGACCAGTATTTAAAACTAAATTATGTTGAAATGGCTGATGAAGATAATGAAAATCTTGGAGTAATTTTTTTTCATATTTAAATGTGCTCTTGAAGGAAGTAATAAGTAGAATTCTTTTAAAAATGAATATAATTAAAGTTTATGAACAGTTTTCCATGATAAAATGTAATATCACAGATAAAATTCGTTGTTGTTTAAGATATTTTAAAGATTTTTATGAATCCTAACGTACGTTTGGATCTTAATGAAACACAATGGAGAAAATACCGTTTGTTAAAAGAAAATTTTAATGATGATATTCAATCTAATTTAAATCAGTTTTGGCCAACAATTTATTGCTACAAGGATACGGCAGGTACGTACCATTTTAAGGAACTTGCATTGGCTATTCTTCATATGCTGGTTATTACAACTTGTAATGCCTGTGTTGAAATAATGAACTCCACTAAAATTCGCCTTCGAAGTAGAATGCGATATGAAGTTTTCGCCACGTTTTTACGAGTTTAAAGTTATATGAATGCAAATAGTACATGTTGCATTTCTTTTGTACCTTCACAATGTATTCCAAAAAAGAAGACAAAAAGGGAGTCTTCTCGGTGAACGATATAGCGTTTTAGATATATAATAGAACTGCAACTACATACAAATGTATTGTATATCCAATATTTGTTTAATACTTACCGCAAAAATTCTTTTTTTGTTGCTTTAAGTAGACTACTATAAAATATTTTAAACATTGCACCTTTTTTGTGTTCACTCATCATTTTTACTTTGTTCTAAACAAAAAGTTAACAAAATATATCATGGTGATTTTTTTTTTAATTTTTGGCGTATTTTAGCGATACGGAACAAATTTTTTTTTTTTGGGATTTATAAAAAATATTTTGAATTCTAAAAATATAAATATTGCCAAAAACTAAAAAATAAATGCTTTGGCGATTTTTGACATTGAATTTGGCGAAAAAGTTCAAAATCAATCTGACAACCCTGGCTGAAAGTTGGACTGAAAGTAGAAAAATGTAAATGTGTTAGTGAAAAGGTGTGAGTCTATTGCTACTTTCAAGAAACTACTTTTATGTGTAAATGCCCAGTTAACTAAGTAACGCTACTCGATTTGTTTACTATTATTCTTAATGTCATGTTTTTTCTTTTCCAAAACCGGGTCGCATTTATACATACTGGTATATGGGTAATTATGTATTATAATTTTCAAAAAAAAGTTCTTGTGAGACCAAGAAATTTCAGTAATTTAGGCACACATCTCTTGCAATGTTAAAAAGAAAATACGATATATATTTTTATAAAACCATTTATCTTGAAAAAAAAAATACCTTGATTGTGATTTTCATTTAAACAATCGCTCCGCTTTAATACTTAGCAATATAAAACCTTAACTTTGAGACCATTACTGAAGATTGCATATTGTACATCCACTTTTTACTGCAACAATTTAAATACACTGTTTTTAAAACCTCAAAAATAAAATCACTTTATAAAACACGACAAAGTAGTAAAGGAAAGTTTATTCCTGAAACGTAATAAAACAAGGAGATGCACAGTGTACTGATTTGAGGGTTTAAGTAATTAAAACTCTATTATTTTTGAATGGGCTAACTTTTTGTTAATATCGACTAAAGTGTGCATTAAATAATTTAGAACAGAGATCGGCAAACACATATATTAAATGATTTATGTAGTATAAGTAAGAACTAGGATCAATATAAACAGTGCTGCCAATTCTTCGATTGTAATACTTAAATAGTAGAAAATTCTTTAAAAACCGGGTAAAAAGAAAATATAATAACATTATTTAAATCAACTATCCTTAAATGGGGGTCTGCAGATCTTTAAGGATCCGTGACAGCTTTCGTCTTTTTATAAAAAATGTAAAAAGCATCACAAAATGGCAACATTGAGTGCAAGCAACAAGCGACAATACAACCTTTCTATGTGAAGTTAAACTGACTGCCTCTATTTTAAATTTCAGTACAAAAAGAAAAATGGACGGTGTATTAGTTTTGCTGAATTCCGATTAAGAATAATGTCTTTTATACGATTTTTTGCACTTATAGCCGCAATGAATCCCATTACACTGCTTTACAAATTTTTAATTTGGAAAAATACCAAGAACGCCACATGCCTAGATAAGTTAATTGGGACCTCCTGAATTATCGATGCGAAAAATATTTCTTTTTATGGCGGCTAAACAGCATCTTGGCTTTAAGTCATGTGACACCCAATTTTCTAGTTTTTAATGAATCCTATGGATTGATTACGGATGGCTGAACGGAAGTTGTGTATTCGACCCATTAGACGCCATTTTTGAACGCAAAGTTTATACTGCAAAGTCTTAAGTTTCAAAGAAAAAAGGGAAAGAAAATAGAAGCCAGTACAGATTTAGTGAGTAGTGGTAGTGAGCTACACAGAAAAAATTATCAGTAGTTTTTTATCAATTAAAAAAATTATTTAAAAAGTATTTCAATTTAATTAATGTGATAATTGAATCAATTATTTTTTTATTTGAAAGAATATTAAAAATTTAATTTTGATTTGATTATCATTTTGCGTGTTTTGAAATAAATTTTTTAAATTCCCAGCTCAGTCAAGAATGAAAAATTTTCAATAAATTTTAATTAATTTCATGTTGTACAACTCCGTTCTTCACAAAAATAATTTAATGAAAATTAATTTCAATGAACTTAAGCCTGATTAAAATATCGAAATTTGGATTAAAAACCATTAAGAGTTTAATAAAATAATCACAATACTAATTATAAATTTTTAATTAAAATAATAATTAAATAACAAAAAATCTTAATTGATTATTTTCGTTTAAAATAAAATAATTTGAACTTGTAGAATTGTTGTTGGGAATTGTCAAAGCCTGAGCTTTATTAAATTAAATCAATTAACACATTGTTTGGAACGACAAAGTTTTTTGATTCTTTTTTTAATTAAAATTAAAAATATAATTTATTAAAAAAAATAGCATTAAATATCTAACATTTTTACAATTTTTAATAATCAATATAATCAAGCAAAATCAACAAATTGTTTGCTTGATTCTATGAATTTTGTATAAATTTGGTGATTAGAGAAAATTTTAAATTTTTTCTGTGTAGTCTATCAGTGTCGGGGTTACGGATTCGATTCCCGCCAGAGGTTCTGGTCTCCTGCGGCCAAGGGTAAAGTTTTGCGGGATTTATTTTATTTTATTTTTTTATAAAAAATTCTTGGAAAAATCCAAGGCGAATTCATTCCAGGTAATCTCGGTAGTGCAACAAGTACAACTCGTACGAAAACCACAAGCAATTTGTTTTTGTAAAATCATTGTACAATGTCAAAAACTGAAGCAAATCAAAACAGAAACAAAGATAATAAACAAAATTTTGACATCCAACAATTATAAAGCTAAAGAAAAAAGTTTATCAGCAGGGCTTTTAGGATCACCTGTAATGAATTCGCCTTGGAAAAATCCAACTTTATTATAATTTTTGTTTATTTTTTCCTTGTTTTATTTTGTTTTCAATTTTTCAATTTGAAAACACAATAATAATTTAATTTTTATTATTTAATTTTTATTTTTCTATGACAATACAGACGCAACCGACGTATGAAATACAACTAGATCTAAGTTGAAGTAAGACGTTGATACGATTTAACGTTATCGGCAGATATTGTGTGCGCTTGTATAACATATTATACATTTTAACTTGACAACGTTTCTACGTCGTACGCTACTTCGTTCATACGGTACCTACGGATAGTCAACTTTACGTTAAGTGAAAAACTGCAGAGCCATTGTCAATATAAACTTTGCCTGTGCGAACAGAGTCCTACTACCTGCAAACGTTGTACATTGCTGCCGAGAAACTCCTTATGATTTAATGTAGAAGTAGAGCCTCAATTACCATCTTCGAACTTTTTTGGTTGACCTGGGAGGTCCAAATCGTTCGTGTCGAAATCGCAATTTCTGAACCGTACGAGCCATCTCTCGCAAGCTAAAATCAACAGAACCCATTCAGGATAAGCTTGGGTAAGCAATCGCTATGCTTCAGATAATCGTTCCTTACAAATTGAAAAGTAAAGAAAAACTTCCCGCAAATGGTGCTTTCTTAGCACAAAATGTGATAATTTCAAAGAAAAAAAAATTTAGCTTAACACTATTTTGTTCTGTAACATAATAAGACCAAGTGGCAATTTGTACCCAGCAATACGCCAATTAAGTTAACCATTTACCAGTGGTGTCTTGGAAAATTTAAAAAAAAATTTCACTCCCAACCAAAACCCAACTTGAAAAACGGAAAATCTTCTATATTGAGATAAATATTTAACTTGAAAATATTGGACAATGGGATTGTCTGTTTTTCCGTTTTTGACGCCTTCACCAAGTAAAAAATTACACTGTTAGACGTGAGAAGAGCAACACACAGAGATGAAATAAAAAGTAAAACTATTATTGTAAAGTTTTCAATTTCCTTTTTTACTTAATTATGCGGTTTAGCATGAACAAAAAAGTTTATGAGAAGAAAAAAATAATGAAACAGAAACACGACATTTTTGTACCCACCACAGAAAAGGATATTTAGTATTTGTGGTTGCACAGTGGGAGAAATTAAAAATAAAAAAATTTTAAACATGAATTATTTTTAATTAAATATTCCAGATCTGTTTTTGAAATACAACTATGGGGTGTAAGTTTTCTATTTAAAAGTAAAAAAAAAAAAAAATTATATCTTTGGAATAAAACTGGGGTACAACAATAAAATTACGATTTTCTATTTTACATGGCTACCACAATTAAAGTTTGTTTGTTCGAGTATATTTACCAATAACATAACTGTGGTGTAAAGAGGAGAAGTCATAATAATGGCTAAATGTAGCACAGAAAAAATTAGAAATATATTTAAATCACTTAATTCGTAGAATCAAGCAAACCAATTTTTTTTTTTTGGAACTTTTAAATATTGTAAATTAGGCTTAAGTGGATCAAATTAAATTTTCATTAAATTATTTTTATTAATTTACAACATGAAATTAATTTTTTTTAAATAATTTTTATTCTTGACTGAACACGGGATTGAACTCGGATCGAATTTACATGTTTCGAGAATAACCACATCATCAAAACTCTTTGTGTTCTAACGTTTGCGCCACTGGGGCGCCTGCTCGTCTTTATTCAATCATCAATCTTTAGCCAATGGTATTGGTAGATCGAAATTTGCTGTAATTGATTACCAATTTAAAATTTTTATTTACATGTTTTTCCTTACTTCTTGTTTTTTCCACATTTTTTATTTTTCGAATTAATTCTATGAAAGAACTTTGATCAAAGAACTTTGTCATTTTAAACAATGTGTTAATTTATTTAAATAAATATTGACAATTCCCAACAACAATTCTACATGTTTAAATTATTTTATATTAAACGAAAAAAGTCAATTAAGATTTTTTGTTATTTCATTAAAATTTTAATTGAAAATTTATTTCAATACAACTAAAATGTTAATTAAATCAAAATTAAATTTTTAATTTTCTCTAAACAAAAAAATGTTTTTTTAATACAACTAGGCGTAACGTGCAGGACGTCAACTATTTAATGAACACAGCTTTAGATATGCTTCTACAGATAGCGGGATATTACAAAAGTTGCATCTTTAAATAATTGAATAAAATATGTATTATTAGTTTTTCACTAATTAAAAAATAATAAATTCAATTATCGCATTAATTAAATTATAATACTTTTCAAACAATTTTTTAAATTGATATAAAAAAACTTCTAGGTCTAGTATCACTAGTGGAACGAGAGTTCATAAAAAGAATTATCAAACATCAGCAAGTTAGTGCTGGTTTTCCTTACGATGATAAATATTTTAATTGTCATTACTTTGTAAGTAACCAAATTTGTCGCATTTGGGGTTCGGAAAACCCAAATGTTTTTTTCGGAAATAAAATGGATCCACAACTTACCACTGTTGTGTGCAGATTTAAAGCTCTTTTTTCGAAAATGTGTGCAGATAATGGGCTATTTTAAACATAGTGTTATTCAGGATTCAGGATGGGGATAAGAAATCTTGTTCAAAGCCATTAAAAGCAAAATAAAGATATTTTGCTGGTCTCTAACAATTTATATATCCTTGTTGCGTTAGTTGAAGTCCGTATTGGGCACTCCCTGGTAAATATATTTGTTAAAAAAACAACTTAAGTTAATTCTACCTCTGCTTTAGGAATTTAAATAAAAACTAGTTTCGCCCGGTGGCCGAAATTCGACACTTGACATTTACTTTCGAGATAAGTGGGCTCGTTTTTTTCTTCTTTTTTTCTTCCTATACTAATCCCGCGAAGCTCTACACTTGTCTGCAGGAAAGAAACCAGAGTGTCTGGCGGGAATCGAACCCGCAACCCCTGCGCTGATAGACTAGCTCACTACCAATAAGCCTACCGGGGCACCCTGTACAACAAAAACGTACACATTTTAAGAAAACAACAAAATTCAATCTTTTCGTCCATTTGTGTGCGAGTGTGTTTGCAAGTACAAAACAACAAAAAAAAGCATTGGATTTGTTAACCACCGTTAATACATGTGTTTACAAAATAAATTAAAATGCTTTGAAACAAATAAATAAATTCTAACCCCCATATTCATAAAAAATGTTTAAAGTTTAAAGCAAGATTACGAAACGAATTTTTTATGAAAATTTGTTTAATAAACCTTTTATTAATCAAAAATATTTTTTATAAATATGGGGGTAAAAATTTAGAAAATAAATTTATATTGTGCATATCTCCACACAAGTATCTTTAAAACGATATATTTCATTGAAATCGGTAGACGATAAGATACTTAAAAATAAACTACAAAAATTTTTTTCCCTTATTTATATATGAGAAGATTACACTGTCACTTTTTAACTGGCAGAATTAATAATTATTTTATAGGTTTGCATTATTATAATGCCCCCCACCAGAGGTGGAGATGGTATAAAAGTTTGTCATTCATTTTAAGTAGTAAAGCTTATTTAACTGTGTCCATCTATCCGTGTGTATGTAGAAATGGGGTTTCCGAGGACGACAGATATTATAGGGACTCGTCGTTTAGTATTTAAGTATATTTGATATAGTCCGGAAGTGTTTGTTATTGAAATTAATACGGATCGGTCTACAAATAGCTATTGTATGACCAAAAAACATATAATCCATCCCATAAAAATTAACCCATAAAAATAACCAAAATCGGTTAATAAATTAACGGGTTATAGCCAAAGGACTGTTTTTTTCATTGCAAAATTATGTTTTGGCACAATAGCGAACACAGCATTTGAGCTAGAAAAACCAAATGTGAATTAGATATTTCTTGAATATAAAGAGTATTTAATTATAATAATGAACCAAATCAGTCCATAATTTTACCTGGCTCCCAACAAAATCGACCTATTATTTCATCTAGCGCCAATACAAATATGTTCGCGGAATAAGAATGTGGACAATTTGAGCTAGGGAAGAATGGCTTTTTAATACTATGGTAAAGGGTTGACAAGGCTCGGTTCTTTTACTTGTCTTTATATTCCCCATTGTATTGTCACAGTTACTGTCCACCTTCTTTCTTGAAAACTTTAACATTTTGTTATCTACTTGTCATATTGAAGCAATATTTATGTCAAACATGTACAACAAACAAACCCACAAATTATTAAGATATTTAAATACTGACTAACTTATTATTTTTATGCCACTGCTCTCTCATCAAGAACATCGAAATACTTGTCATGTTGTTTTAAGTCGGACTACAGGGTGGAGAAATTATGTAAATTTTTGGGGTCTTTGTTCATTGCATTCAGTGCAAGATATACACTTATAACGAAAATTTCAAATTTGTATGATAACGCTTCATTCACTCTGTGAAACTGGAAAATTAGGTTTTATTAACCAAAATTCGAGAACACTTCTAAGATTTTTCCTAAATGGTATTTTAAGACTTTAAGTATAAAAAAATTTTGGACTACTCTTAAATAAGAAAATTTTAACTTTCATGCCGGATCGCATAATATCCATTTTCAACAGTAGATCTTAAACAAACTAAATTCTTGCAAATACAAAAAATTGTGTTATTATTTCAAAGCTTTCACTACCAAAGTGGTAAAAACTTTAGTTTATAACAAAAGATTTACACAATAATTTTAAAAATTATAATACTCATTTAAAAAAGCTATCGCGCATGTTTTATCGCTGTTCTTTAACATCTTCGTGAAAAATTGATTTGTTTGCTCAACAATCATGTTAATAAAACTGGCCCCTATTATGAGTTACATCCGATAAACGATTTTCGCTGGCTATCGAACATCGACTATCGAATGTTAATTTGGTATTATGAGTTGGCAGCACTGTCGAAAATTTCGTTGTGCATCGAATTTTTCAACGAAAACAAATTTGCTTTCGACGGTCTAAGTAATTAAAAAAAAATTGTTGAAAATGTAAGTTTTTGTAAATTTATTAGTTTTGGTGTGCAAATTCCACATTCTTAATTATTTTATGCAGATCTAAGGTCGACAAATTTTCGTTTTTCAACGCCACATGCAATGCAGCGTTTGAAATTTTAAAACGAAATGTGAATTTCTGTAGGAAGCAACAACAAAATTTAAAAATATTTATGACATTGTTTGTGCTTTCAATGTAATTCTTTGGCGTTGCGTTTTACATGATTAGGGCCTAAATCAATTTATAATTAAAAATGTTTTTAGGTGTCTTGAAAGACATAAATATCTTACATTTGATTGACAGATTGTTTTACTTTTTTTGACACGTCAAATATGCACAACTTTACGCTTTCCATTTCTCCTTTCCATTTTTTCTTTTTCGCAATAAGAAAAATCTGAACTGAATACCCTTAATACGTATTAAAGAAAGATGATCTTATCAAATTAAATGAACAACAATGGTGGAAAATAGTTAAATAATTGAAAAATTAAAAATTTTTTTTAGCAGCATACCTTTATGATTTGTTCACTTCACTCATCTTGTACTTTAATATGGAATAACATTAGAAATAGTCTTGGATTGGGAAAAGCACTTAAAATCTGAGCCACCAGAGTGGTAACTGATTTAAAATAACTTCTAATGCACGTGTTTGTGCTTCTGTTTTTTTAAATTTTTTAATTATTTTCATGTACTTTTCAATATATGTAACTGTTTTATGTTAAAAAAAAAAAAAACTAGGAATTTTCGAAATCAAATTGAGTATTTTAAAAATAATATTCCGCATTTTTCAAATCAAATTCGGCACTTTTAATATCAAAATCACCCTTTCGTGAATCAAATTAAATTAAATATAACTTGATTTTAATTTTTTAAATGTCAAATTTGATTTTTAAAAAGGTAAGTCTGTTTTTTAACAACCTGAATTTGATTTGGAAAATAAAAGAATTACATTGAAAGCACAAACAATGTCATAAATATTTTAAAATTTTGTTGTTGCTTCCTACAGAAATTCACATTGCGTTTTAAAATTTCAAACGCTGCATTGCTTGTGGCGTTGAAAATTTTAAAACGATATATGAATTTCTGTAGAAAGCAACAGCAAAATATTTATGACATTGCTTGTGCTTTCAATGTAATTCTTTGGCGTTGCGTCTTACATGATTAGGGCCTTAATCACTTTATATTTAACACTTTTGTAAGGCGTCTTGAAATACATAAATAACTTACATTTGATTGACAGTTCGTTTTACTTTTCTTGACACGTCAAATATGTACAACTATACGCTTTCCATTTCTTCTTTCCATTTTTTCTTTTTCGCAATAAAAAAAATCTGAACTGAATACCCTTAATATTTTATAATTAATCCTTTTTTTTAATCCCTTAATATTTATTAAAGAAAGAAGAGCTTATCAAATTAAATGAACAAGAATGGTGGAAAATAATTAAATAATTGAAAAATGTAAAAAAAATTTAGCAGCATACCTTTACGAGTTGTTCACTTCAGTCATCTTGTGCATTAATATGGAATAACCTTAGAACTCGTCTTGGATTAAGAAAAGCATTTGAAATCTGAGCCGCCAACTTGGCAACTGATGAAAAATAATTTCTTATGCTCGTGTTTGTGCTTCTGTTTTTATAAATTTTTTTAATTATTTTCATGTAATTTTCTATGGATATGTTTTATGTTTAAAAAAGAAAAAACAACTTAAGAATTTTCGAAATCAAAATGAGTATTTTACAAATCATGTTCCGCATTTTTCATATCTAATTCGGCACTTTAAATATCAAAATCACCCTTTTGTGAATCAAATTCGATTAAATATAACTTGATTTTAATTTTTTAAATGTCGAATTTGATTTTGAAAAAGGTAAGTTTGTTTTTTAACAACCATGAATTTGATTTGGAAAAGACCGAACTTGAAGTTAAAAATTGAATATGTATGAAGTATAATATCTATGTTTAATATGACATTGTCCCGTGGTAGGGGAACTTAGGCGGCTTGTTGGCCTGTTCACGGGACACTGTGGTTTTAGATACATAAGTTCTTAATGGGCAATTCAAGTACCAGGGCATGTAGATTTTGTAAGGTTGATGACAAAACGTCAGAACATCTGATTTGCTGCTGTCCCACCTTGGGACTAACAGGTGGACATTTTTGGGGGGGATAATGATGAGCCCACGAAAATTTATGATCTTTCACCAGGCAGGGTAATAGGCTTAATACGTAGCCTAAGCCTGACTTGGTGACTTACATGGGCTGCACAAAAGATCCTCTGGGTCGTGGTGCTTATGGCCTCCTACACATATACATACATACATCTATGTTTAAATTAATAAGTAGAGAAAAGCCCACTAACTAACGTTAAATCTTTATATGCACAAATGGACATATAAAGACATTGTATGAATTTTTTATTCATTTTTTTTATTTTTCTGTAAATAAAACGTAAAAATTATACCATCTTAGTTTAAATGAATATCAAGAAAAAAACACTTGGGTTTTTTTAAACAAAATATCCATCAAAATCCGGGTGGGTTTTTCTAGTTTACCCAGAGTAACCCAGTTAACAATTCAGACACAAAAATTATATCGAAATTTCTTCCTTGTCACGTGGAAATGGCATATCCAGAATTATTATTTTCACGTTTATATGAAATAAATATTTGATTATATGTATTTACTTATTTGATGTACTCGCTTTCTAATAAATACTAACAAAGACCGCCTCTGCTGTAACCTCGGCTTCAACTTCGGTTGACAGTTCCCACTTCGACTGCTGTTGACAGTTCTCGCTGCAACTTAAGTTGGCAGTTCTCGCCGCGATTTTGGTTAACAGTTCTCACTTCAACTTCGGTTAAGAGTTCTAACTGGGACTTTGATTGACAGTTCTCAGTCCATCTTCGTTGGAATAAGACTGGCTATTCTTACATATTATTCTAGCATGGTAGAAAGTAGTTTGACGTATGAATAAAGGAGTTCGATATAAATATTAACACAGGTAATAAGGCAGAATTCGTAGAAACCACTCTAAGAACAGATCTTGGCAAAGGCCACCCGAAGTATGTTAAAACTAAATCCAATTATCGTATCCTAATTAAATAGCCCTAGCCTGATTATACAGCAGAGCCTGGCCTTAAAAAAGTCCCCCGGTAGGCTAGCTGGTAGTGAGCTAGCTTATCAGTACAGGGGTTGCGGGTTCGATTCCCGCCAGACAAGCGAAGCGGTCTTCTGCACACAAGCAAAGAGCTTCGCGGGATTAGCGTAGGAATAAAAGGCACGAGCAACGTCAAATCCATCGAAGCTAATATAATACTTCCTGTAAAGTTATCAATAAAGAAAATATTCATAAAATCCCCTAAAAGGGTATATACTTTGTCTTGTTACTTAATGTTTGTGGAACCGTAATTGTTAATGCCACAATCCCACTGCTGATTGTAATTAACGTATATAAAGGTTGAATGCTACAAATATTCATGCTTTCTGCCTAAATCGTCCGTCAGCTTGGACTTAATGTCAAAAACGCTGTTTCCGTTTTTCCTTAACGATTATTATCTCTCTTGTTCTTTTAGCAGCTGTAGCGTAAGGTAATTCCCCACAGAAATTTAATTAATAAATCTACTCAAATTATCCAAAATCCTAACACTTGTTTTTTTCATTCCTGCAAATATTTCCTATTGGGCTTTTGGCAAATTCTGAGTAAACAAAATAAATTATTTTGTTTGTTCGATCGGCTCAGAAAATAATTAACAAAATTCCCATCCAGAGCTCCTTCCAACTTCTACGCATACAAACAGTAATTAAACCCTGGACTTATCGAGAATTCCTCAGCAGACGACAAAACCTCGTTACACAATGTTAGAAATTAATCTAGTGCGGTCTGTCTGTCATCTTTCGCTGAAGATCTCGTTCAGTTCAAAGTAATGTGAATATTTCTCGGGTGCAAGGTAGAATTGGGAACAACACCGAAACTTCCACCAGGTAACGTTCTCAGCAGTTGTAGATGTTAATGCGGTCATTGCAAAAAATTTAAAACGTTTTCTTATATAAGACTCAGTGGGGTTTACGAGTAAAGATGGAACGATGTACAATAACGTATTAAATGCAGTCGTCATTTTAAGGAATTATGAGACCAATTTGCACCTCAATTGGCATCTAAAGTGCGAAAGAGCTTCAACAATTTTAAGTGGGCAAATTTTTTTTTTTGCTAAAACGACGCACAAGTTTCGGTGGCAGTAAATGGTATTTAACACCGGGAAATGATTAAAAAAATTTTAAGCTTGTATAAATATGTCTTTTCTGCATGAAAAAAAAATATCTCGAGGATCTCATTTAGGTGGTAAGTTCGTTCTCCAATTAAACGGCTTCCAAAGCTTTTCTTTGAGGCTTAATAAAGGGACAGCTGAATGCTAAAAAGCCAACGACTGTTTACCTTATAACTGTTTAGCTTAATGCTAAAGTCCGAAAAATGTAGGCGCGGTGGGATATGCAAGACTCGGAAAAGTTTTGGGAAATGCTCTGCAAAAAAACGAAGCAAACAATGGCCACTATTTGAAAGATTTTATCTTAAGACTATGATTTTAGCATTTTAATGTTACTATTTTTTAAATTTAAAAAAGCAAACTATTCATTTAATTAATCATAACTTAATTTGTGGGCCACCCTGTATTTTTGTAAATGTCTACTTTTCTTATTTTATTTCATGCAGTTTATTTGTAGAAGTGACAGTTTGTAGCTGTATTTGTGGATATTTAAGGTATTAGATGTAGCTGTTCTACAACACACACCCTCTCTCTTTCTCTCTCCATCCCGCTATCTCTATCTGTGGATTCTTATTGCAGTCAGTCAGTCTTATTAATACTTTTTTATTACAAAGTTGGAATTTGATGGGATTTAACAACAGAACTGACTAAGTCCCTTTTATAGGTTTCTGTGCAAAATGAGAGAGAAAAAAGAATATTTATGTTTTACTTTGCCACTTGCAACAGTTTTTATTTATGTTTCAACAACTGGCTTGTGTCTTGTTAAAAGATTTAATAATAACATTTTTACTGTTTTTCAAATTTAAATATTTTAGAGAAATTTATGTGCCTTTATTTTAAATTTAAAAACTTTTGTAACATTTGGTTAAAAGACGAAAATTTATGTGTCTACTTGGGGAATTAATAAAGAAACCATAATAAATTTTGCAATAAAATATAAATTTTTTAAGGCGTTCTTTAATAAACAAAAATAAAAATATAAATATTCATCAAATTTTGACTTAAATTTGTTTTTCGTCACCGTAAATTTTAAATGGACGTAACTAAATAAAAATTAGAAAACGAGGTTTTAACACGTTCGCCACTTAGCGTCACATGTATGTGATACGGGAGTTTTCACAGAAACTCATGCCACATATAAGGGGCAGATTTTATTGAAATTTATTTACATATAATTTCGTGAAAGTTTGATGAAATCAATTTTGAAAATATATTTTTTGCAGTTTGGGTAAAGGGTAAGAAGTTATTCGTATTTAAAAAATTGGCTTTTATTTTGGGTACATCCTGGAATGTGATTGTGTTTTATTTGTTTTTTTTTTAAATTTAATTTAAAATCGTTTTAATTTTTATGACTATCCGGCACTTGATATAGGCTATGAATATTTGTACAATTTAAAGTGGGCGTGGCACCTACTATGCAAAAATTATATAGATTTCTGTATATCTGGAGAGCGGTAACAGTAAAAGTATCCAAATTAATTCCAAATATCTTGGTTATCAATACAGTACATCCGTAAAAAAGTGGGCTGGATTAGAGAAGTGGGCGTGGTGCTTCCTATATAAAGATCATGTACGTTTATGTACTTCTGGAGAACAGTTACAGTTAACAGTTTACAAATTTGATACAAATAGTCTGGTTATCAATACATCTACATGGGCGGACTGAAGAAAGCAGCCTGGCACCTTCAATATAAAGACAATATGGATTTTGTACATCTGGAGAACGGTAACACAAAAAGCATCAAAATGTGGTACAAAAAGCTTCGTAATCAGAAAAGGAAAAACAGAGCCTGAAGAGACAATTCTTAAGACCATTTTCTTCTCCAGCCAAAGACATTTGGATTTGAAGATTTTGAAAGTAGCTTTACCCCACACCCAGAGAAAAAACGTTTTTATATATAGTCGCCTCCAACAAAACTATTTTAAAAGAAAAATTTTAAACATATTATGTTTAATTTAATCATACTTTTATCACCGACAAACATATTATGGTTAAAGCCCCAATCATATTATTGTTGCCTCCAAACATGTTTTGGTTAATAATAACTAAACTATGCTTAAGACTTAAAATAGCATGGTTGGTTTTCAACCATAGCATGTTGATCTTGGAAAAGAGGAAAGTACTATTGTGAATTTAAAAACACATCATTGTCATATTTAACCAAAACATGTTTAAAGACAACCATAATATTGTAGCGAAGTGACAGGAAAAACATTTTTTGAAAAAAAAAATAATTGAACAATAAAATATTGTTTCAAAATTTGGCATAGCCAATAAATACCCCAATTCCGTTAGACAATTATGTCGTATTTTCTTACGAAGAAAAGAAGTCGAATTTAAGATTCATTTACACAATAAATACTTTTTGGTCTATATTATGTGGTTTGTGTCTATGATTTACGTCATTTTCATGTTATTATTGCCAAGATATTTATTTTGTTGAAATTTAAAATTTTGCTTCTTCTTTTTTATTTAACTGTCTGGCCCACAATGTCGACAAGAACATTTCTTTCTTATATTTATATTGAAAACGAAAACAAATTTTAGTTTTTTATTATTGTTTTCAATATAAAAATGCGAAAGAAATATTCTTGTCGACATTGTGGGCCTGGCTGTTAATTTATATATTTTAATGGTTCGGCCATAATGTTTTAAAGAAACTTGACAAATAAATAAATATAAAAATTATTAATAACAAAATTGTCAACTATTGAAATAAATGGAAGATTTTCAATCAAAACTTTTCACTCAAACTATGGCACATGCTTGTCTGAAAAACGCATCCAAAAAATTCGTTACCAACGGGACTTTGGTATATACCCAGGCAGAAATCGTGACTCTAAACAAAAATTAAATACTACAGTGGCATTATTTTAGACAAATGTTCTACTAATAAAAAGTATGACTTAAGTTTAGCACTACCACACAAATTATGTATTCCTGCACACCTACAACATTATAAAAACAAAAATTGTACCTTAGTTATACCCCCACTATAATAGTGGAGATAATTATTATTAATTATTTGTGCTGATGTTTGTAACACTTTAAAATATTGGCCCTAACCCACCTTTAAGTAACGGATCGACTCAGAATCACTTTCTGAGTCGAATTAACAATGGCAGTCCGGATGGCCGGATGTCCATGTTAAGTTTGTGCGCAAGGTACAGGTCGCAATTTTAGAGAACATTTTTTGAAATTTGGTGCATAGGTTCTAATTGGCATAAGGATTAAGCCAATTGAAATTAGGGCGGATTGATCCATAATTTCATTAAGCCCACATACAAGCTTCTTTTAGGAATAGGGTCGGAATAGGGGGTTTGTGCCCATATACAATCATATTATGTTGGTACTAAGATTAAATTTGCTCCAAACTAATTTTATTGCAATTGAAAACATCTTACCAAATTTTATTGGAATGGGTTCATATTTGACCACAGCTCCATACAAATACTATTCCCGAAAATGGCTTTTAATGCCACAAATTCCTTATAAATGTTAGTATTTACATAACAATTGGCGATAATGACTTTAACGATATCTAATATGACATGACAAAATTTTGTCATGTCATAAAATCACTTAAAGGCAAACAAATTTCAATATGAAAATGTTGAAGAAGACTACAAATTTTTTTTTCGTCTGTTTTGAAATATAAAAACTTCCTCAATAATTTTACTGAATCAAATATTTAACGATATTAAGTGCCATAATCATAGACAATAACCATTATTGATTTATAGAATTTAAAAATAATAAGTCAAATATTTAGAGAAGAAAATTCGTCCTAAATCGCCCAACAGAATTGGGGCATAAATGTCTACATACATAAATAGCCATTTATTTCTGTACATTTTTGTGATTTTTTTTTATTTATAAAAATCAAACCATTTATTGACTCTTATATCAGTGGTTTTCATTGGTAACAGCGTATGTCTTAAAATCAATTTTTTCAGGAGAGCGGAAAAAACATACTAGATCGAACTATGGGCTTGGTATTGAACTTTTGGAAATTAGTCATTACGTAAAAAAAATCGAAATTGGTCCATATTTTTTTCAGAAATTGTAATAACCATGTAAAGAGCGTTTAAAATTAAGCAATATGGCATTAACATCTCAAAATCGAAAAAAATGGACATACGCGGTTACCCATGACAACCACATATTATGTGACAGCAACTTTACTCAAAACTCATGTCACTTCTGTGACACGCGTTTGAACTATGTCGCAAATATGTTACAAATATGTTGGTCCATATTTTTTTCAGAAATTGTAATAACCATGTAAAGAGCGTTAAAAATTAAGCAATATGGCATTAACATCTCAAAATCGAAAAAAATGGACATACGCGGTTACCCATGACAACCACATATTATGTGACAGCAACTTTACTCAAAACTAGTATGGATAACAATCTTGAAGCGATGTGGTGGCTTACGTCTTGGCTGTGGTCCGTGTCTTGATCCGGGCATTTTGCCAGCATCTGGTGATTCCCGAGATGAGGGCAGTGGACTTAAAGGCCTTGGCAACGAAAGGTTATCCATCCCCTAAACCGAGGTGTTATGCGACCCGTGCCTATCGGTTGGTTTGCAGTCAGGGGTTACCGACTGTATTATCACGGAGCTTTGCTGATACCTGGGCACCTCAGCAAATAGACTACGCCCTTACCGCGTTATTGGGGGCTATGACGCGGCGGACTTCCAGATCCCCTACACTCGTGGGACCAAAATGAACTCTACTTTTATAAACAAAAATCAAAAACGGAACAAACAACAAACTGACAATGGCACGGAACGGGACATGAAAAGGACAAATGATAAGGACAACAAGACGAAGACGATCCCGTCGGTGGCTGTATCAGCCTCGACACCCAACAGCGGCGATGTACCTCTGTCTTTCGCGCCAAGTACATCAAAAGCCGCATCAGCCCTTTCCGTCAGAGCGGATAAAGTCCATGCTTCGGGTACTGCAAAGTTGGAAATGACAAAGTCGTCCAACAAAGCAGCTTCCCATATGCCTATTGTGCAAAGAGGGACGGAGATGATTACATCCTGTCCCACTTCTGCACCTCCCCCCGCCAACTCCGGCGTCATTAGGAAGACACCTCGGCATAAAAATCCTTCAAAGAGGGCATCTAACTCAAGGCGTGCTGCCTTGCGTATTATTGAGCTATTCGGCTCCAAAGATGCCAATGAGCTTTCTGCAGAACAGGAAGCTTCATTGGCATGGGCTAAGGCCCTTACTGCTGGGCTTCAAAGCGTTTCACCTCCTGCCCCTGCAAAGGCAATGCCTAAACGGCAACGTTCGGAGGAAGAAGCGACAGCCGTTAGACAGCAACCAGGGACAAAACGTCCCAAGCACGCACCAAAGTCGACTAATAGGTCCTACAGCGAGGTGGCGAAAGACCATCTTGTTAGGGCTATTATAGACAGAAGTGCTGCTGATGGATCCATCTCCCACTCTAGGTGGGACTTGGTGAAACAGCAAATGATGGGTGTCTTTTGGAAGATCCTTAGTGAGAATCCAGGAGCACCCCCGCAATGCGACGATGCTGGCTGGTACCAGGGTCGCGTTAAGCTGATGGCGTGTGTGGATGAGCGCTCTGCACTTCTGCTAAAGCTTGCCATTGGAGCGATTGGCGAAATATGGGAAGGTGCTAGGCTCGACGTGGTTTTGGTGAGTGAGATACCACGGAGACCTAGATCCATCGTCACCATCCCAGCGGAACCTTCTGCACCGGAGGAAATCTTGAAGATTATTCAGTGCTGCAACCCCCAACTTCCCACTCATAACTGGAAAGTTGTCAAGGTTTCAGCAGCTGAAGGATCCTCAAGAACGGCGATCGTTGTCCTGAATCAGGACTCCTTGAAGCCACTGAGGGAGAAACAGGGCAAGATTTACTACGGTTTTAGTACCATCTTGCTCCGTGTCTACCGAGGTGATGACAAGGGCGATCCCGCTCCGAAGGTTGTGGAGCCTACGCAGCCTGCGGACTGCACGAATGACGCTTCCGTTCATTCATGTGACAATGAAGACACCCCGTCCGTCTCTGACATGCTGGGTGACCTCTTTGAACGCATGGGTGAATTGGCTGATGAGGACGCCCTCCTGGAATCAGATCAGGAGGACGCCAATGTCACGGTCGTTAATACTGGACATGGTGAAGGTGACACAGATAAACCTTCACCACTCTAAGGCAGCATCCGCTGCACTGCTCCTCCGGGTGGTAGAGAGAGAGGAGGAGCTAATAATGATCCAAGAGCCATGGATCCACAAGGATCGGGTTTGCGGATTAAACCTCAAGGGCTATAAGCTCCTATATGCCAAAGCAACAGGTAAAATTAGATCTTGTATTTTGGCTAAAAACACGCTGGATATCTTCATTCTTTCTGATTTCAGTGATGGAGACACAACTTCAGCGGCCCTAGAGATGGGCGACATATCGACCTGGATCGTATCGGGCTATATGGCGCACGACCAGGACAATGAGCCACCTAATAGGCTTGTTCGTGGCTTGGTAGCCAAAGCCGGCTCCATGGGTACCCCGGTGGTTATCTGTGCTGACGCTAATGCGCACCACATCACGTGGGGCAGCTCCAACACCAACACTAGAGGTGAGTCGCTATTTTCTTTTATCTGTAGCAGTAATCTAGAAATAGCAAACATAGGCGCGGAACCCACGTTCATTGTAGCTAATAGGCAGGAGGTTCTTGATGTGACATTGGTCAGCTCGGAACACTCCGACTTGATAAGTAACTGGGCGGTCTCAGATGACTGTTCTTTTTCGGACCACAGGTATGTTGAGTTTCAATTGGGTCCACCCCCCTTGGGGGTGTGTACTTTTGTGAATAGGAGGAGAACGAGGTGGGACTATCAGGCTAGTCTACTCGCTGATTCTCTGGGCTCAGTCCCTGTCATTAGTGGCGTTACGGAGACTGAAATGGCAGTGGAATTCCTATCGGGGGCACTGCGACAGGCAACGGCACTGGCCTGTAGGCCAGTGGTTAGGAAGAAGGGGGGCAAGCCACCATGGTGGAGCCCTGAGATTGCACAGTCTCGCAGAGACTGTCGTAGGTTATTCAATATGGCTAAACGTCTGGGAAACTGGGCGGATTATAAGTCGGCATTGAATAGGTTCAAGAATTTGGTTAGATCGGCGAAACGGAATGCCTGGAGGAACTTCTGCAGTGGCGTGGAAGGATCCTCTGAGACAAACCGGTTGCGCAAAATAATGGCTTCTTGCCCGGCTGTCCCTAGCTACATTCAGAAAGCTGATGGTAGCTGGACTACGAATAGTCAGGAGACGCTGGAGGTGTTAATTGACACGCACTTTCCTGGCAATTCCCTTCCAACACCACGGAAGATCAACTGCTTATCAGAGCCTGGACCAGTGTCCATTTCTCTGGGCTATGATAGGCTCAATTGGGCGATAAGGAGCTTCGACTCCTTTAAGGCTCCTGGTCCGGACGGTATTATTCCGGCCGACCTTCAAAAGAACGCGGGGCTTCTGATTCCTTGGCTGTCCGCTATCTATACGGAATGTATTAGATTCTCGTACGTTCCCATCCGATGGACTAGATGTAGGGTTGTTTTCATTCCAAAGGGGGGTAAAACATCCCACACCGGACCTAAGGACTACAGGCCAATCAGCCTGTCGTCATTTCTTCTCAAGACCCTGGAAAGGGTCATTGATATTCATCTGAGGATGTCTATTCCTAGACATTTGCTCTCTTCATCGCAGCATGCCTACACCAAGGGCAAGTCTGTGGAGACGGCGCTCCACTCACTGGTCGGCTACATTGAGAAATCCCTTGAATTTCGGGAATACTCACTTGTGGCCTTTCTGGACATTGAGGGAGCTTTCAATAATGTCAAACCCAACTCCATCTTGGAGTCGATGAGAGAGGTTGGGGTTGACGATGCAATTTGTGGATTTATTGGTAATCTACTCGATAATAGGATCATTGAATCCACGATGGGTGCTACCGATGTTTGCAGATTTGTGCACAGGGGCACCCCGCAAGGTGGGGTTCTGTCCCCTCTACTGTGGAACCTGACGGTGAACACTTTGCTGTGCCGGTTCGACAGATTGGGGATAAGAACCGTCGCGTATGCGGATGACGTGGCGGTGGCGGTCGCGGGTAAACACCTGGACACACTGTCCCATTGTATGGAATCTGCATTGCGGATTCTAAGCTCTTGGAGCATTTCCTGTGGACTTGGTGTCAATCCACGGAAAACTGAGTTGGTACTCTTTACCAGGAAGTACAAGGTTGGCAACTTTAGGCTTCCTAGGCTGAACGGCACGGAGCTGAAGCTCTCGAACAGTGCCAAATATTTGGGCGTAATTCTCGATAGCAAACTATCATGGGAACTCAACGTTCAGACGAGGGTTGATAGGGCTATGGTGGCCTTATACACCTGCAAGAGATCCTTGGGCAGGAGCTGGGGCCTGGGCCCCAAGGGTGTCGAATGGATCTTTGAAGCGGTGGTAAAACCGATTCTCTTCTATGGGGTCATAGTGTGGTGGCCTGCCATGGAAAGGGGACGGTACTGCAGGATGCTTGGGAAAGTATATAGGTTGGCTGCGCTGATGATCACGGGATCACTCCGCTCGACACCGACAAAGGCACTGTTTACTATGTTAGACTGGTTGCCGATTGATATCATGGCCGAACAAAAGGCCTTGACCTCCGCTATGAGACTGGGGGCGGTGGGCCTATGGTCTTCGCGGAACTATGGTCATGCCAGGGTCACGCTTCGCGCGTCTCAGGACCTGGCGGGGCTGGACTATTGCACTCCGGAACCCTTTTTCGGTGCTTTGTTCGCGGTTCATCATGGCAACTATGATGAGCTGCTCGATAACACGCGATCTTTGGAGCCGACCCTGCGGGTCTACACCGATGGTTCCAGGATGGGCGACAGAGTGGGTGGAGGTTTCTTCATCGAGGAATTGGACATCAGGGTCTCTTTTAGGCTGCCAGATGGCAGCAGTGTGCTGCAGGCGGAAATTTCTGCCATAAGGCGGGCGGCAAACTGGCTGAGGTACTATCGTATATCGAGGGATATATGTATATTTACTGACAGCAAGGCTGCCATTGCAGCTCTGGCTGGTGTCTTTACGACATCTATGTTAACAGTGGAATGCCGGATGTCTCTAAATGAGATCGCGAAACATTCCAGTGTAACGCTGGCATGGGTACCAGGACACAGTGGGCTCCTGGGCAACCATACTGCGGACAGTCTAGCCAAACAAGGCTGTCTCTTGGACGACATGTTCGTCGACGGCCTGATTGGCACTTCAATGGCCCGCTGCAGGACTCTCATCAGACGGGAATCGTACAGAAGGGCTCAGGAGAGATGGCAGGGCGAGCATACCTGTTTGATGGCCAGGACTCTATGGCCTGGCTATGACGCGGCGAGAACGCGCGTACTACTCGGTCTCGGCAGGGATCGGATAAGGACAGTGATGTCGGTCATCACGGGTCACTGGGCGATAGGGACTCATGCTAGGAGGATGGGTCTTGCGTACAATGACTACTGCAGGAGTTGTCATGATGCGGAGGAGGAGGAGACGGTGTTTCACTTCCTCTGCCAATGCCCCGGACTGGCGGGCGCTAGGTTGAGGCATTTTGGGAGACCGGAATTGCCATGTCTGGACGATTTGTCCAATGCGGGACTGAAATCGATCTACCTGTTCTGCAGGGAATCGGGGTGGTTCGAGACTGCGGTGACCTCTGGGGAATAGTCTGGTGGATACTGGCTGACCCTTGTCACTGGCTGGGGGTATCACAAAGGGACCACTATAAGGACCCAAGTGAGTCGTCTTCGTGACGGCTACCCATTTAACCTAACCTAACCTACTCAAAACTCATGTCACTTCTGTGACACGCGTTTGAACTATGTCGCAAATATGTTACAAACAGTTTCTGTTAAGAAAATGTTTTGCAAAACTCATATCACATATGCGTGACATTTATTTTTTGTTCCTGAGTTTGGCCAGAAAACGCAAAAAACTGCGGACGAAAAAAGTGGCAAACGTATTAATTAGTTATCGTTCGCTTTATGGACTTGAACATGTTCACACAAAACTTTAAGCTCCAAGGATCAATAAATTATTAATTAAAAATAAAATACAAAGACAACTTTGTTATTTTTGATTTGATAAGGGATTTTGCTTTCCATGTAAAATATGTAAATATATAAAAGTGTATTTACGTCCGTTTAGAAAATAGAAAAACACAAATTATTAAATTAAAGAAATCAAAAACGATATTTTTGTTCGCTTATTTTTAAATAATTCTAAATATATTTTTCTTAATTTATCTTCTCAGCTTCTTTAAGAAACAAAAATGTATTTCTCCTATTATTAAATTAAATAACTTGTTAAGCTTTTATTGACTTAATTATTTTACCTTTGTCCTTTTTCTGGCTATATAGTTTCTATGTTCCTTTTCAAAATCTTTATATACACATATATCCATCTATTGACAATGAGTGGCCAATTACTTGGAAGGCATTCAGGCTTACATCCGTTTCGAAGGAAGTGAGAGGGCGTTTATATGACAACAAAACTTACCTGTAAATAAAGAAAAATGAAGAAAAATACGTAAATATATATATTATTATGGATGATTAAATGACAAATAAGAGAAATAGGTACAAGTAAATACTAAAATTGAACTTCCGGCTATAAGTGTTTCTTTAATGACGGAAACGGAAATAGAAAATAAAAATGTAATATAAATATAAATATGTAAAGGCTCTACTTTAATCAAATAAACAAATATCAACTTTTAAAGCTTCAGGCAATATTTTATATGATTCATTTCATTTCATTTTATTTTCATGTATTTATTCGTTTTGGATCACAAGCCAGTGATTAATTTTGATATAGATTTTTTCTAATTAACTAATAGGTTTTATACATATGAATATTATTTTCTAACTCCCGCATTCACAAACGATTGTTATATTTTACAATTTCCATACAAAAGTTGTTTTGTAAAACTTTATTCAATTTCAAATGTTTTTATAAGTACAGGCATTAAACTTTAATAAGAATGAATTGATCTATAAATTTTTTTCGTTTTCGTTTTTTTATTTTATTTATTTATTAAGATCTACAAATACAAGGACAACATATGTCTAAACTTTACACATGCAAGTAATTACTTGCAAGTACTGTATATGTATTATCGACGAAAATGTCGAAGAAATAGCCGAAAGTCTTGCAAGTAGCTTGAAGACCTTCAGTCCGTTGCGCACTAGGAAATAACGTCAACTTAGCAGCGGAAAAATCACAGCTTCTAATAGTCTGCTCCTCCAAAAATGTAATTTAACTGAAAATCGTTATTTTTAAATAAACTATATCCCATTTTACTGGAAAACTACTTGTTTTGATTAATTATAAAAGTATTTAAAACAGAACTGATGAAAAATAATTTTTTACATAATACGTATGTGAAGTCATTTATTGCTGACAATTTAGCAGGAGTGTGCGTGAATAAAAAATCATGTTTATTTTTTTATTAATATTTTTTTTGCATTGGAGGTACCCGTCTCCTCCCTCTTATACCTCCAAAGTTTTGTTGGAACATGAAGTTTGTTTTAAGAGGTACGCACATCGAATTTAGTACGCTTCACTATTGTAATTCTTTAGATATAAGAAAAAAACTAGTTTTTTGTATGGGGGTACCCGTATCCGCCCTGTTATACCTACAAGATTTTGTTAACAAATTATGTTTGCTCTAAGAGTTACGCACATCAAATTAAGTATTCTTCACTATTGTAGTTCTTCAGATATAAGAAAAAAAATTATTTTTTTTGTATGGGTGTACCCGTATTCCCCCTCTTATACCCACAAGATTTTGTTAGAACATGAAGTTTGATCTAAGAGTTACCCCCATCGAATTTAGTGTGCCTCACTATTGTGGCTGAGGAGGTATGAATTAATCATGGAAAATGGGCTTTTGGCCCCAGTGTGCGTTGTAAAGGTTTTATCAATTAGTATGAATTGTTACGTTTGTTTTGTTTTTTTTTTTTTTTTTTTTTTTTTTTTTTTTTTTTTTTGTTAATAAAATATTAAAATACTTGTAATTAAAATACGTGTAATTAATAATGTTTATTTGCTCAAGTACCAATTTTTTTTAAAATTATCGAAAAAAATATCTAAACTTATAAAATTTCAGGATTTTGAATTATTCGATTAATCGATTAATTTGAAAATTTTATTCGTTAATTTAATAAGTTAAAAATGCCATATATCGATTAATCGCTTAATCAAACAAAAAAACCGATTAATTGAACACCCTAGTACGTAATTAAACCTATTATTCATTGATTTGCAAAAATTTTTTCAAATTTATTTATTTAAATTTTTCTTATTTATAAACAAACATCTGTTCATGTTGTTGCAAAAAAAAAATTTAGACATAAATTTTTCTTAATTCGATTTTAAATGTTAAAATAATATGTTCACGTTCAATGAATTTTATACAGTAAATAAAACATGTATGAGTGATTTAAAAAAATGAAAAAAAAAATTATAACCTCAAAAGTAAATACATTTAAATGTATTTCTGTATGAATAATCAATATCTTTAGTCAGCCGACAATTCTGTTTCTTTCTCATTTATCCTGCAATTTAAATGAACAGAAAAAATATCCCATTCATGAATTCACATACAAAGCAATCTGATTGATTGTTTACTGGTTTCATTATTTTATTTTATATTATTTAACTTTCCTTCCACAATAATGGCAGAGCAGTAAAATAATTGTTATTTGTATGGATGCAGAGAAGATACAATAAAGCAACAATAAGTTGGATAGACTATTGGGGTGGCATTAGGGCGGTTTAAGGTTAAATATTTTTAAATTTAAGAGTACACAAATTCTATTGCTCGCTAAAGTAAATTCAACTATTTACTGGTTTTAATAGGTGGAGTAATTATCAATTTGTTTAAGTCTCTTTCTTACACTTCTAGTGAATCCTTCAAGATTCAAGATTTTCGGAAAATACATGTAGTATATTCAGCTTCAAGACTAAAGCTGGGAAATTAAATAGGAAAATCACTTAAAGATCGCGGCTTACCACAGGCTGCTTTGTCACTACGAAAACAAGAAGCCCTTGGGACTTTAGGCATCCTCTACTTGTTGTTTTTCGATGAGGGTTTGCGTTTAAACAGAGGCCAATCAGTTGCTTGTGAGATTTTTTACGATTTATGTGATGGCTGTTGGTTATACGCAAAATACCCTGCCAATACTTTGTTCCTTAATTGCAGCCAAGCTGCTTTTCTACTGTTACCTCTGCATCCAGGTTTTGGTGCACAAATTGACAAAAGTAATGCGGTTCTTTATTTAACTGACCATTGACATATTTTCATTAATATTTTATCCGATGAAGGCATAATATAATTACTAAGAATAATCCTTTACTGCTCGTGTTAATGTTAACGTTCTTTTCAGCTCAATTTTTTTTAATAAGGTGGTTCTTAAATTTATGAAATAAAACTGACAAACCAAAAAAAGGTTTAAATCTACACAGGCCCAAGTCTAGCTTTACAATAACCAGTAGCTCTAGCGACTGTTCATTTTTGAGACTCTTTCAGGCTTTATTTGGTGCATGTTATTGATGCTCATTTTATGGCCAATACTTTGTCCACAAATCTTAGGCAAGCTTTTCAATAATGATATCTTTGTAACCACTATCCCCTAGATTTTAGAATAGTTCTTCTTATTTTTGGGATATTTTTAAGGATCAAGAGGTGGCTGTGGTTTGAACTTATATCATGAAGTATAGCGTAGTATGACCTGCTAAATAAACTGCCAAGATATGATGATCGATCGAAGCATAATATTTTATATCAAAAATGGTTAAATCTCACGCTTAAGCTTTTTAATGTCAAAAAACGGAGTTAAAGACCCAGTAGCAAATGTCAGCCTGCTAACTGGTCTCACTGTGTACTGCATTATCTGCATTAAGTGGAGAGGCTAAATAGTTTATGCTTCTTAATAAGAAGTTAGGACGCGATCCTTTAATAAAAAAAATTATTTAAAAAATTACATTAAAACAAGTTACAGTGCTATATTCGGCTGTGCCGAATCTTTGATACCCTGCACCGACAGGAGTGAGCTCTATATGATAAATACATATATATTATTAACTAAGCTTCACAAAAACGAGCGTCAGCATTAAAATTAGTTGCGGTTTAGACATGAATTAAATTATTGACCGACAATAAGAAAATTTTATGCGTTTCTTGTTAGGACTTTGAACATGTTTGAGTAAAAGCTTTAGCCGAACTAAAATAATTTTTAGGAGGGTAATTTGTATTGGACCTATGGTAAATTATGGTCCAATCATCTTGAAATTCTGAAGACTGATTTCTGGTATTACAAAAAATAAATTAGAATAAATTTCAATACAGCAGTGTAATTAGTTTTAGCGTTAACAGAAAATTTCACAAATTTACATGATATTTTTTCTGGCCATATGAATTTAAGTAAGACATTTTACCGCAATATCTATATCTCTGATGGCTAAAGGCGAATTTTATTATTTTCCGAAAGTGAGCTTTATTTGGTTTTAGGCGCAATAAACTGTTTTCCGAGAGTAGGGTTTATATGTGGCCTAGGGTAAATTATGGACCAACCTTCACGAAATTTGGCAATGTGATTTCTCGTCCTATAAAACTGTGACGTACCAAATTTAAATATGCTAGCGTTTTTTATTGCGGTTTTAGGCGTACTAAACTGTTTTCCTCGAGATGGGTTTATATGGGGCCTATAAAATTCCAGTATGATTTGCAGTCATACAAACCAAATTCGAGCAAAATTTTATGTCATTCCGTGGATTAATAAACCATTTATGTTAGTTTTTGTATCAAAATTAACAATTTTTTCAGGGTGGTGGTTCCACATTTTGATTCATAGTTCTGATCCTACTGAACCGATATCGCTGGATTTTAATCCCAAACTGCTTAGGATAACTACAAGCAATTTGATACCAAGTTTGTTCTTTTCTTTTGCGTTTTTCAAAAGTGAGCGTGTTTTCAACAGACGGACAGACGGACAGACAGACGGACATGGCTAAATCGACTTAGAATTACTCAAGGAGCCAGAATATATATACTTTATGGGGTCTTAGATGTATAATAAAAAAGTTTCACACGGAATGACAAACTTAGTATACCCCCATTCACCACAGTGGTGGTGGAGGGTATAAAAAGTACCACCACCTGTCCGTTTTTTTCTAATAAACGCCGATAAATTTTAATTTTTGTTTGTATCTCTGTTAATTTTGGAGAAATAAGGTTACCCATTTTTATCCCCTAAACACTTCTCGGTTGGCAAACAGTGGAGGAAAGTGTTCTTTATTGTTTTGCCTTTGCTGATTTAAATATATGATAAGATAAGATGTATATATATGTATGTAACCGAGATGTGCTGAGGGGGCTAAAATGAGTAGCCTCATATCACCAAAACAAACAGAGCCACAAAAAAATTAAAACTTATCGTTGTTCATTAGAAAAATAAGCGGACAGGTGTCTGGTACTTTTTTAAATTCGGCCCTCTTAAGGAGTAAACGGACATATCCTCTATTTTGAAATTTCCTTGTCTATATATCTATCTTTTAAACAAAATTATACCAAAAAATATAAAAATATAAATTTGGTACCTTTTCGTAACTCTAACGTTTAAGGCGTGAAAAATGTACCTGTTTTTGGTACGTTTTTTTAACAAAACATTTTTCTCCATTCATTGACATATACATATTAAATTATACACCACTATAATTTTGAAATTGTTGATACTTCAATAAGGAGAAAAGAGGTACCAAAAGGGGAAATACGGGATATTAAATTTCTTTCTTTTACTTTGTGGTGAATTTTGAACATTTTTATTTTTCATTAATATTGAACTTAAAAACATAAAATTATAGGTTATAGTTTCTGGAGTGAATGAGAATCTATAAAATTAAAAAATTTTGGTATTTTTTTGTTCTGCCACTGGTTCTTTTAGAATTTAAGCTATCTGGAATCTAGAAATACAAAATTAAACACGCACGGTCCTGAGTGAAACAGAATCTGTAAGGTAGAGCTTTTTAGTGCTTTTTTCGTTCTATAACCCTTTGACGCATATGGGACACCGGTGTCCCTAAATTTAAACAATCTATTTTTTCATATTGAAAACAATTACACATCTCTGGAAACAGCAATCGCTCACATGTAAACAAGGTTTTATTTTATTCAAAGGTTGGTAGCACTTTGCTAGAAAGCTAAAACTATTATCGTTATTTTGTTTTTGGTAAAGTTCAAAGTTTTCTTAAATTTTTTTCGAGACTGTTTTTCGATACGATTTTGTATTTTTCAAACCGGATTTTGATACATATTGTTAGAATGGTAAGTATTGCTTCTACTTTTAGTGTTTTTCTTCATAAAAAGTGATTTTGAAGTAACTAAGCAAAGAAATTTTTGTCAAGGGACACCGGTGTCCCAATATGCATAAAAGGCCGCAATTACTGAAGATTCAAAAAACATTTTTTACAATTTAGATACCTTATTCCTTATATTATTCTAGGCTCATAAAAGTGAAAGAATATTCCACTTGACTAACAGTGAAATAGAGGAGTATTTGTTGGCTGATAATAGTGACACTGAAGATGGCCTTATTTTGGACGAGGAAGATCAATCATTTTTGCATGACGACATTCAAGCTGGACTCTCGGAAGTTGTCATTGAGCCGGCTCAATGTGCCGTAGTAGAATGTCATGCATCTTCAGGAGTTTCTGTACTAGTTGATAAAACTGCATCTATTCAAGCAACATGCACCTCTTCATCTATATCAACTGATCCATCATTAGATAATCAGGTTCCTAAATTTAATTGGAAAAAGAACACATATTGCCCTTATACTTTTTGTGATACCGATTACGAGCTTGGTAAGATCAATGTTCTTCAAGATTCTGTAAATTTAAGACCTATTGATATTTTTGAGGCCGTTACAAATATGAACTCATTGATTGAGAAAATAATAATACCAGAAACTTTACGCCACGCTCATAATAATGGATCTGTGTTTATAACAGATGTACAAGAAATAACAGGTTTCATTGGTATGAACTATGTCATGGGCTACCATATACTTCCTACTTTGAGAAGTTACTGGTCCACTGAAGCTGACATGGGTGTTCCATACATTGCAGCTGTCATGCCACTATCAAGATTTGAGGAAATAAGAAGATACTTACATTTCTGTAACAACGAGTCGCAACCACCAAAGACATCGAGCAATTTTGATAGAGCGTACAAGATTAGATTGGTGATGGACCACTTCAATTCAAGTTTTCAATCAGCTATGAATAACACAATAACTCAATCAGTTGATGAACACATGATTAAATTTAAAGGCCATAATATAATGAAGCAATATATGCAAAACAAACCAATTAAACGAGGTTTCAAAATGTGGTGCCGCGCTAACTCGAAAACTGGTTATTTATTTCAGTTTGATTTATACACGGGAAAGAAACTAACCGGACCAGAAATAGGATTAGCGGAATCTGTTGTTTTTCAGCTCACGAAGCAGTTAGTAGGCCTTGGTTGTGAAGTTTATTTCGACAATTTTTTCAACTCACCGATGTTACAATATAAACTAGCCAAACAAAACATAAAGGCATGTGGCACTGTTCGCTTGCAGCGGAAAAATATTCCTAAAAACTTACCACATGATAAAGACATGAATAGAGGCGATATATATGCTACTAATTTCGAAGGAATTACTTTCATCAAGTTGATGGATAATAAAGCTGTGCACCTACTCTCAAATTTTTTGTCACCTATACCTACCCAAAAGGTAAAACGTAGACAAGTAGGATCAGCCCAATGTCTAGAGATAACATGTCCCGAAAAAGTACAAAAGTACAATAAAAACATGGGTGGTGTAGATCTGATGGACCAGAAGAAAGTCACATACGAAGTGGACAGAAAATCAAAAATCAAATACTATTTGCGTCTTTTTTTCGATTTATTAGACATTGGAATGAACAATGCATGCATTATATATGAAAAACTGTATTCTGAAAAACGTATTGAAGGTAAATTGCTTACATCTCTTGAATTCAGGCAGGTTGTTGCCAGGGCCATGATTGGCAATTTTTCTATTAGGAAACACTCCCTGCCCTCAACGTCCATGACAAAAAAACGGATTCAAAATATAGGACTCAAGCGGTCAATACCATCTCACATAATGAAAAAGTCGCCATCACGTAAACGATGTGTTCAATGTGCTAAGAGTGGAATAGAGAATCGAACCAATAAATATGTGCAATCTGTAATGTTCACTTATGTTTTACAGCTAACAGAAACTGTTTTGAAGAATTTCATTAATAAAATAACTAATAAAAAATTATTTTTATACCAAAAACTCTAATTGTTTTTAATACTTAAAATTACTCTTCAGTGCAAACAATGTCGTACCTTATCGCACATTGGGACATATTTGTCCCAAGCCATATCTTGTAATCCGATAAAATTTTGAATTTTTTATTTATATATATGCTTAAAATAGATCTCAATACACTATATAATATATTTAGATTCTTAAAAAGTTTTGCGTAGCAGTTTTGTGCGTGAAAGGGATAACTGGTATTTTTTAATTTTCGTTAATATTGGACCTGGAAACATAAAATTAAACGTGCAAGGTCCTGAGTGAATAAAAATGTCATCCTGAGTGGAGATTTTCGTGCTATAGCTGGAACTTTTTGAATTTTTATTAATACTGAACCTAGAAACATAAAATTCAACACGCCGAGCCCAGAGTGATTGAGAACTATAAGAGAAGACCTTTTGGTACTTTTTTGTTTTTCAATTGGTAGTTTCTGGTTTTGTTATATTATAGAACTTACAAAATTAAGCTAAAAACTCACGAACTTGAGTTTAAGATAACATATGAGAAATCGCAGGACAAAACTTTCCCTTTTTGTATTATTTTCGAAAATTATTTTCTAAGGCTTTGCATTAATTTGGTTAGGTACTTTTGAAACAAATCATATTTGCATAATTTTTGTCCTCTTCTCATAGAAAATTAAATCTTAAAAATAATTATGTAAAACAAAATGTGCCGTTTGGGTCTATGACCGATATTTTAAGGTGCTACAAAAATCAGCACAAACGCATAATACGATCTCCACAATTGTGGGTATAATGTAAAAAAAACATTTTGGTATGCATAGCAAAACTTTATATGCGAACCAAAACGTTATTTTTAATTTTTTTGTTTTTTTTTTAACAAAACGTACTTTTTTACTTTTATTTTAAAAAAACATCCTTTTTGCAAATTAAAAGTCCTTTTATTTTATACATCCTTGACATTTATTGTTGTGACTTTTTGATAAGGAAGGAACTTGTTATATTTTTTCTGGGTTCATTCAAATATAAATCGGGTGAAAAATAATCTTGGATTTCCCAACATTTTGAAATAATCAAAAGTGCAAGTTTTGTTCTGCTAACTCTCATATGGCCCGATCCACTAAGACGGAAAGGAACATATGCTCGAAATATGTAATTTAATTTATACTTATTTATATATTTTCTTCAAATAATAATTATGGTTGAATTACGACCACTGCGCAAACACTATTTATACACCCATTTGCTACGTGTTGTTTCCTTGTGCTTTTTGGCTGGCCTGGTCGTCGATATCCTTGCGAAATCCATTCCAGAGCTGCTCAAGCTATCTTCTCAAAACCTGTCCAATCCATAATCATTTTCTGCTCATTATTTGCTTGTGAACAGGAACAAAATTCGCAAATGGGAGTAGTTACTCGTTTGTAGTTGTTACGCGTTTGTGTAGGACTTGTCTTTGGCACCGGTTAACAAACGGTTGTAATTTACGTTGTTGCTATTGCCTGGTGCCCCAAGTGCTGCAAACGTTAAGTTAAACCGACATGACACTGGTATTAAATATTCTTGGTTTCGTCATGTGACATGCTTATGTGCTCTGGGTATGGCCGACCTCTCCTGAAACCAGCCTGTTCTTTCGACAACTGAGTAAATGCGATTTTAAATTATTTTTTCGATAATTTTACTGATGGAATTTTTATGGCTTGCTAAATCGCATTTCTTTGGTAATCTGACAATTTATCCATCCTTCCACGACTTTGCTATGTATATGGTTTGTACTTTGGAATATGATTTGTCAACAGAATCATGTCATAATTTTTGTAACAGTATGCAAATTGGTTCTAATTTCCCTTTCAAAATTATCTTGAAACTAAGAATGTTGAACGTATAAGATTAAGTTCAATAACGGCGCCATTAGTGAGTATAATTTAAAACTTAGAAATCTTAAGCTTCAATAAAACTGGGTGTTTTGTGATCAATGTTATTATAGTTACAATTACAAGTTGTTAAAGTAAATGAGTATGTGCTTCTTTTAAATTTACAAAAAAAAAAAAAAAACTCTTCGTTTCTTTCAAAGGAAACAACTGAACGCCTTTTGTAAAAAATAAAAACGTATCAATATGATACAGTCCTAATATTTTTATAGAGCTATTTCAAACTCACATAATAAAAATTATAATGAAAAATATGACTTTATTTTTACTACCGGCAAAAAACTGTTAATTTTCCATGTTTAACGTGCAAAAAACAGGGACCGTAAAGGCTCTAAGTGCTATAAAAAAAAAGTTATTTTATAACAGTTATTATGTGAATTTAAAAGATCCATCTAAAACAATTATTTTTCAACGTAAAAATAAATCAAATAAATTTGGCTTAAACAGTTTTATTTTTCCCGCCCGTAAACAAAAATCCGTTACGCATGGAAAGAGCCATATCTGCTTTTTAATAAGTCAATACCACTAATTCCTGCAGTTAAATCTTTCCCCGGAAAATTTGGAAAAAATAATGTTCGTTTAATTAAAAAAATAATTTACTAAAAAAAATGTATCAGATAAACTCAATAATAAAGAGTTAACAAAAAAGAAAAAACAAACAAAATGAGTTTTATTTTAAACGGAAAAATAAAACTGCCTTAAAGAGTTTTATTTTTTGAAGGGAAAAATAAAACTGCTTAAACAAATTTTATTTAAGATAAGCTTGACCCAGTGCGCTTCGCTGCCCTCATAAAAATAAAATATGTAATTTTTTCAATACAGATCTCGTCCATTGCTTACGAAGTTATTTGTACGAAATTTGAATACTCTTACTGTTACCATCAACGCTGCCGTTTTTGGTTATTTCTAACCAAAATTGGTTAATTTTTTTTCTCAATGTGGAGATGTGAATATTTTTTTCATTTTGGTTACTATTTTTCTAAAATATAAAATACGTATGAATATGTTTTTCTTGATACACTGTCAATTTACGTTTTTTTAAATTTTTAACCTTTTTATTTGCATGGGGGGTCAATTCGAAGGCAATTATATACGAATTCAAACAATGTGTACTTTGCACTACGATTTTCTCGTTATTTGATTCAAATGAACGGAAGTTTTTTTTATACTTTATCGTAAACAAAAAATCCCTTTCAAAACAGCTAACAGATATTTGAAAGGATTTTATTTAGGAAAAAAAATTGCCAAATGTGATTTTAATATTAGAAACTGCCATGTTCTGAAATTGAAATCAAATGAAGTTTTATTGATGGAGATTATCAATTTTTAAATGCGAGTAGTTTTTCCTGATTTGAAGAGTAGTGAAGGTAAGTGGTAGAGTAGAAAGTGCATATATCACGCGGAATCGATTTCAGAACATGACTGAAAAAGTACACAAAAGTAGTTTTAGTGTTTCTTAAAACTTAAATATATGTTAAATGTTCTAAATTTTCGTTATTTCCAATAGTATGTATTAATATATTGAAATGCACATAAGCATTTTATTTTACTGTAAGAAAATGGCGTGAATTTAAGAAATTTGAAATTTTACTTATTATAACCTGTCGATATGTTTATTTATTTAATGTTTTTTAGATAATAATTTGACAATATTTTTTATTTATAATATATTCCCCATTGAATTTACGTTCTGAAACACGAATTTGTTTATATTCGTCATAATATAAAACAATGATTCACAAAATATTTCAAATAGAACAATTTTGAAACAGTAATAATAACAATTATAATTTTAAAATACAACTAACAAGCAAGAGAAACAATTTATACCCATTTAATTAATATTTTAGGTATATGTAAATTGGAATATATTCACAACAAATGCATTTTTAATATCGCCAACACTTTCCAACTTCGCCAAAACAATCGTCATATCGCCAAAGGTAAATGTTCATCGCCAAAAGAACTTAAAAATCACCACATTGCACAACCCTGCCACTGAAAGTTAAAAAGCGGAAATACTTAAATTTTTTCCTTTTTTGTTATTTATAAATGGCAGCTTAAAATTAATTTTAATGTTTCTCAATTAACAAAAGGCTTTTCTAATTTGGTTATATTTTTTCACATTTGGTAACTTTTTCAAAAATTTTGGTTGTAAAAATTGTATTAGTCGTGGCAGCACTGGTTACCATTCACCTGTTGCACAGAAATCTATACGGCATTTGTATTGAAGTTGTCCCGCCTATATCTACAATAAGACAGTGGGCCTTTTACAGATATATATACCATTTTTTCCAAATCTGAAAATTGTAGCTGTGGACGTCCTCAAAAATTTCCAGAAATCTAGTTTACTCCACGCCCGCTTCCCCAATTCTACACATTACTTACAGATCTCTATATTGAAAGCCATTCTAATTGTATCAAATTTAGAGAATTTTGCATTTACCGTTCTTCAAATATACGGTATTTTATTTTTTGCCACGCTTTTTGACTGATGTTCCGTATTAAGCAGCAAGCTATTTGTACCAACTTTGAAAACTTCAGCTATGACCGTTCTCCAGCTGTAAAGAAATCTCTTTTGCATTTGCATGTAAGGAACCACGCTCACTTATCAACTCCCACTTTTTTTTGACAGATGTTGCGTGTCGATAACCCAGCCATGTGTACCAATTTTGGAAACTTTTATCTCTGCCTACATCTCCAATCCCGCAAATATTTTGTCAGACGTTGTGTATTCTAGGCCAAGATGGTTGTACCGAATTTGGAAACTTTGGCTGTTGTCGTTCTCCAGATATAAAGATTTCTATAATCTTTTTATATGGGAGGTGCCATCCCCACTATCCCAATTCCGCCCACACTTTGTCGGATGTTGTGTTTGGATAACTAAGATGTGTTTACCTAATTTGGAAACCTTGGCTCTTACCGTTCTCGAGATATATAGTAATCTATAATGTCATTCAATTGGAGGTACCACGCCCACTTGTCCAAGGCTGTCCATTTTTTAGGGAGTATGTGTATTGATAACCGACATATGTATACCAAATTTGGACAATTTTTCTCTTACCGTTCCTTAGATATAAATAAATCTATTTGGTGCCACGCCTACTTCTCCAATCATGCCAATATTTTGTCGGATGTTGTATATTTATAGCCAAAATGCTTGTACCACATTTGGATACTTTGGCTCCTGTCGTTCTCCAGATATATATAAACCTATAATGTCTTTGTATCGGAGATACCACGCCCTCCATTACAATCCCGCCCATTATGCCAGAAATTGTTTGTATTGATAACCCAGCTATGTGTACCAAATTTGGACAATTTTTCTCTCACCGTTCTTTAGATATTAATAAAGCCATTTTGAGCCACGCCCACTTATCCAATCTCGTCAGATGTTGTGCATTGATAACCAAGATACTTGCATCAAATTTAAATACTTTAGGCCTATCCTATCTCTATATATACAGTATGGGAGGTGCCACCCCCACTCAAAATTTCCAAAAAAAAATATATGGCCTCTAGATCCTTCCAGATCATAAGGTTCAGCGGTTTAGGCGGCTATAAGGTACCAATAAACAAATAAACATACATACATTCAATTATATATACATATGTAGATTATTTAAGATGGAATAAATAAAACTTCTGAAAAGATTTTAATTTGACGACGGCGAAATAAAACTCTCTTTTTAAGAGTTTAATCTAATCTTTTCTTTTTCCGTTGAAAAATAATTCTAAACTGTGCAGTTGAGATCGTTTTTTTTAAGACCACCATAGATTCCAAAAGAGCACTTTGATACGAATCTGTTTTTCGTTGGCTCAAACATGGAGTATTTTTGAGTTGAAATTTATAACTGCTATTTACGGTCCCTGAAAACAAACCTTTAATTGTGTTCTTCTGTGGTTTTCCATTTTTGTCGACCAATAAAAACTCATTTAATCTCTATAAAAATAGAAAAAAAGGAAATTAAAACAAAATCTTTTTTTTTTTTAATTAAAGAAATAATAAAAACTTGTTGCTTTTCTTTTAAAATGGAATTCAAAAGTAAAATAAGATTGGAAACGAAAAGAAAACTTTGTTAAATTTTCGCTGCTTTTAAGACTTTAATTATTTTGACAATATAATAAAAGTTTTTATAAGCCATAATTAAGAAATAAAGAAAACAATGTTTAAGCCATTCAATTAAACTATTTTTTGTAATAGTAATTATTGGCAAATTATCGTATTAAGTTTTTTTTTTAATATAAAAAACTCAATTGTATTTTTTCATATTTTTAATTTACGCTTTTAATTATTTTATTGTTATTGTATTGTTTTTTCTTTTTTTTTTTAATTTATTCTGCCCATGCCACAGGAAAAATTAAAAAATAAATTAATTTTTGTAAGAACGAAACTTATCATACGAGGGCGGATCAATAATTCCGTGACTTTTCGAACTTCCCTCGTAGTTATATGAAATGCAACACTGCTCCCATCAAGTAACACTTGTTAATAGACTACTCTCAAGTTTTGAGCAAGTTCCGTCATTTACTTTGCGTTTAACAGCTGTTCAAAACATACAACCTCGTGAATTTTTTTAAAAAAATTAAAAATTTCGCATTAAAAATTATTTTTTGCGAAAAAAAACAGTCATAAATACTATGAGGACTCTGCACAATCGATTTACTGACCTTTGTTGTGGTCGCACAAGTACAAATGACGCTGAACGTTCTGGACGGCCAATTGAAGTCACTATACCCGAAAATGTCGAAAAATGTCGTCCTAGAGCAAAAATCTGTGATCAATACCAAAATTCCATATTTTATATGAATTTTTATATGAAAACATAAAATTGCGTTTAATTCGTTAACTAGACGTCCTAGAGCTTAAAGGACAAAAATCTGTGATCACTACCATAATTCCATATTTTATATGAATTTTTATATGAAAACATAAAATTGCGTTTTATTCGTTAACTAGACGTCCTAGAGCTTAAAGGACAAAAATCTGTGATCACTACCATAATTCCATATTTTATATGAATTTTTATATGAAAACATAAAATTGCGTTTTATTCGTTAACTAGACGTCCTAGAGCTTAAAGGACAAAAATCTGTGATCACTACCAAAATTCCATGTTTTATATGAATTTAAATATGAGAAAACATAAAATTGCGTTTTATTCGTTAACGAGACGTCCTAGAGCTTAAAGGACAAAAATCTGTGATCACTACCATAATTCCATATTTTATATGAATTTTTATATGAAAACATAAAATTGCGTTTTATTCGTTAACTAGACGTCCTAGAGCTTAAAGGACAAAAATCTGTGATCACTACCAAAATTCCATGTTTTATATGAATTTAAATATGAGAAAACATAAAATTGCGTTTTATTCGTTAACGAGACGTCCTAGAGCTTAAAGGACAAAAATCTGTGATCACTACCAAAATTCCATGTTTTATATGAATTTTTATATGAAAACATAAAATTGCGTTTTATTCGTTAACGAGACGTCCTAGAGCTTAAAGGACAAAAATCTGTGATCACTACCAAAATTCCATGTTTTATATGAATTTAAATATGAGAAAACATAAAATTGCGTTTTATTCGTTAACGAGACGTCCTAGAGCTTAAAGGACAAAAATCTGTGATCACTACCAAAATTCCATATTTTATATGAATTTTTATATGAAAACATAAAATTGCGTTTTATTCGTTAACTAGACGCCCTAGAGCTTAAAGGACAAAAATCTGTGATCACTACCATAATTCCATATTTTATATGAATTTTTATATGAAAACATAAAATTGCGTTTTATTCGTTAACGAGACGTCCTAGAGCTTAAAGGACAAAAATCTGTGATCACTACCATAATTCCATATTTTATATGAATTTTTATATGAAAACATAAAATTGCGTTTTATTCGTTAACTAGACGTCCTAGAGCTTAAAGGACAAAAATCTGTGATCACTACCAAAATTCCATGTTTTATATGAATTTTTATATGAAAACATAAAATTGCGTTTTATTCGTTAACTAGACGTCCTAGAGCTTAAAGGACAAAAATCTGTGATCACTACCAAAATTCCATATTTTATATGAATTTTTATATGAAAACATAAAATTGCGTTTTATTCGTTAGCTAGACGCCCTAGAGCTTAAAGGACAAAAATCTGTGATCACTACCATAATTCCATATTTTATGTGAAAACATAAAATTGCGTTTTATACGTTAACTAGACGCCCTAGAGCTTAAAGGACAAAAATCTGTGATCACTACCATAATTCCATTATTTTATGAATATGAATTTTTATATGAAAACATAAAATTGCGTTTTATTCGTTAGCTAGACGTCCTAGAGCTTAAAGGACAAAAATCTGTGATCACTACCAAAATTCCATATTTTCTATGAATTAGAAAATAAAGTCTGGTTTAGCTTGATTAAAAATGGTGTAAATATCTTTTTAATGTAAGACAGTCCATTTTATAAAAACAAAGAGCGAAAATGACGTGGCCGTTTTTCTTCCTGTCGCTGTTTAACATTAAGAAACTATGAATTTTACAAAGGACGGTTTAAAATATTTGCATTTGATTTTATTATTTTACACAAAAAATCATTTGTCGTGTGCAGCAGTTTTGTGTATTGAGCGTTATTCTCTTTAAGTATTTTTTGGAATCGTATTAATAACATGCACTTAGATAATAGCGTAGGTTTGGCATTCAAGTACTTAATGCATACTAGTGCTTTTTATTAATTCCCTTTAAAGTTACTTCCAAAAACCATTTACGTTCATACAATGATTTATAGTTGCATGTATTTTTTAAAGTAGGGCCTCGATCATTCCTAATTCGATTTACCCGCAATATCAATTATCCGAGAAATATAAAAAAAATTTTGCATCGTTTTAATTTTTTTTTTTTGTTTTGCAACGATCATTATTGGTCACTGCCTCTATTATCTGAAATTATAAGCAAATTTTCTTTTTTCGCTTTCATTTTAATTAACCAAAAATGCGAATAAACGAAAAAGGGGAATTCCCTTGCAACGTACTGGAAGCATATTCTGCCAAAATTATTTTTTTCGTCATATTACTTAAATAATTTGGTTATTTTATAAATATGTATATATGGAGAAACAAAAATATTCGTCTATAATTTAAAAAAAACACACACAAAAAACTATTCATAATTGTTAATCCCCTGCGGGAAATTTATGTCAATTGTTCCAACAGACTGGTTCTGGGATTTGTACAAATAGAACGAGTAGAAAAAGAAAGAACGCATGACCAGTGAAAGGAACACCAATCATTTGACTGGTTTATGAAGAACCAAAAGGTAGAAAAAGTAATGAATTACATTACAGTATTCACAGGAGGTGTACGCGTTTTGTGGGACTTTCTACAATTTGGTTGTTAAATTTAGTTCTAGGACTTGTTTTATTGAAATAATACTATATTGTACTGAAATAATACTTCATTGTAGTAACTAACACTAAACACGTTCATTGAGAATAGATGTGTGACATGTGAAATGGTGAATGTTAGGTGTCAATTAACCCCCTCCAATGACAACTCCATGAAAAAGTGATAGGTCCCATTCGTATAAAGTGTAAGAACTAGCACCGGTCCCTACCACCAAAGACCTATCACGGGACCACTTTCAGTTCGCTTCCCGCTAGGGTGAATTAACCAGGAAAAATTTATTATCCTGAATACCCCCGTACCCCGTCCGCTACGGATAATTGAGGTCTCAATATATTGTCTACCTCTTTCTTCAAAGTAAGAAAAAGAATACAGCGTAACAAGAAGAAACAAAATTAGTTTAATGAGAAATATGAGATAAAGACAAGAAAAACCCCAACCAAATCTTTGTGTTTAACATCTTTCTTCTCTACATCGCACAGTGTGACTTTTGTTACTTTTAGGATGCCAAAAGTCGTAACAGTCAAATAAAAGTAGATATGGCAATGAAATTTTGGTCCGCCCACTTTTTGGCCACCCCCCATATAAGGTGTGTTTTCAAAATACCATAATATCTAATTAAATCGTACTTATTATGGCGGAAAGAAATAAAAATAATTTTAATTTCACTAAATTTTTAGATACACACAAATGCCTTCAATTAGTAATTGTTTTGAGATGATAAATATATATTTTTGAAAACAAATTTAAAGTTCATATTAAAAAAAAGCAATCTGGAAATAAAAATAATTACTCCGAGTCAATATCGTTTCCATATTCCGATACGGATAATAAGCCAATAACTTATTTTGGTAATGTTCGTGGCTTTGTCTTAGTCGCTTTCCGCAAGCAGCATATAAAGGGGTCTGACGATATGAGTAATCTGTGCAACAAATCCGAATTACTTTCAATTCTAGATGTTTTTCTGGTAAAGAGTTCTCGATAATTTCTTGCATCTTTGTTTCTGGACTCTTGAGCCTCTTCAGAAAGTTGACCAATAGGAGGAATGGAATTTTATGCACACTCACTGGAATATTGTACCATGCATATTCTGATAAGAACAGTTCTCTGGTATCTGTGACAAAGCGGTCAAAAGCTACAACCCCAACATCAAGAATATAATCTGAAAAGTTCAGATCTTTTGACAACCATTTAGAATTTTGTAGCCAAAAACGGCTATTTATTCGAGCAGCATGTTCCCATCTTAATAATTAAAATAATAACGTTAAAGCATCAGAAATATACCAGTCTTTATAGAAAAGGTTCCAACTTAATTAAAGCAAAAAGACTTTTGTAAAAATATTTTGACAAACAAAAGTAATCCCACCGCAAAGTTCAACAAAAAATGAAAACTATAAACAGATTTACTACACTTGTCACAGTGACACAAGTTTGATAACTGTTATCGTGTTAATTGTTGTTTTTTTATTTGTTTTGAGTTCATATATAATAGTTGTACATTTTACTATTACATAGCATAAAATTATTAAAATCGGAGAACATTTTTTTTCTTCTATCTGGCATCCTAACAGTAACAAAAGTCACACTGTGCATCGTTGGCCACTAAACAAAAAGAAACGTCGAAAAAGCGACTTCATAAAAGTCCTCGCATGAATTGGCTGTAAATGTTTAAAAGTTTTGTGAATTTGTAAGATATTGTTTTATCGCAAAATGTTTCATCGATCGATCATGGTTTGTATGCTAAAAACTATATTATTGAGTGTTATACAAAATTCTTTAAATTAATTGAAAATCTTTGAGATAATTCTGGATTTTATGTTAAAACGCATTGAAGATTATACACTTGAACTGTTTTAAATTATTTGTATTGTTTATATTGTGGAAAAATATGACATTAGTAAAAAAATGTATTGAGTTATATTAAAAAAAAAATTATATTTATATATAATTTATCTCCGTATTGCGGACGTCAAAAAAAGTTAACACCAGCAGAAAGGGAGAATCAATATATTTTTTTATTGAAGTGGATAACATTAACGTTTTTTTTTTTTAAATTCTTTGAATAAAAATAATTTCTTAGAAATAATTTCTTTGAAATTTTAAAAGTGGAAAAATGGATAACTCAGTGTTAGTGTGTCAGATGAGAAGTGACTGTTATTTATACCTAACCGATATTCCACATATAATTGCATCGGTAGGCCTTTTAAACGAATAAAATGCCACCCTCTTCTTATATTTATTCAGTTTTAAAAACTTTGCCAACAATTACAATTTTGTTACATATTTTCTTATAAATAATTTCCAAGATAAAATTTTATACTTTTACCTTTTTAAAATTTTATTAAGTTTTCTTGTTTTTTTTTTTTTTTTTTTTTTTTTTTTTTTTTTTTTTTTTTTTTTTTTTTTTTTGTGTAAATAACAACTTTAACTTTATTATATTCTAACTGAATTTAAACTTAAAATAAAGAATTTTTTGTATTTATATTATTCTTAAACGTATCGTTTATTTACTCGAACAGTGATACAACTCGAAAAGAAACAGATATTTTAATCTAAATCAATTAAAAGAGGTTGAAATAATTTACGAAAAAAAAAATTTTTTACAAAAAAGAACTGTAGATCATTATCAGTAAAATAATTTTTTACGAGTTATAACCTTGTTGAAATAAACGAGCGATATGTTGTTTTCAAGACGTCACAATTGTTGCAGCCATTCACTAAAGTTTGCATGTGTTTTAAGCAAATTTAACATTAAAGATATGATTGTTGTTCAGTCTACTCGTGCTTTAAAGAAATACATATTTTTACAAGTTTGAAGCAGAAACAGTAAAAACGTAATGCAATTTCTCCTGTTTAAGTACTTTTCCCTTGAACAAAGTTTAGGAAAATAATAAAGAAATGGTTTTTCCAAGGAATTTAAAATATTAATAACTACAGAAAGTTTTCTACATAACAAGATGTTTAAACAACTTTGAACTTTGAAAAAGAAAACAAATTTCCGAATTTCTTAAGTAAAGTTCTTTAAACCAAAATGTTAAGGATGTCCTAAAGCTTCGGAAAGATTGAGGACTAAGAACAAAAACTTTTGGGGACATAAAGTCAAAATGTATGCTTTAGAAATTGATGCTAATATTTTTTTAGACTACATTTCGCTCTTATAGCAAAACCATTAAATACTTTGGAGGAAGCCTAAAATAGTTTTGAGAGCATCTTTATAAAGTAAACCTGCTAAAATTATTTAAGACCTTCGGAATAAAAATGTGTATTTCCAAAAGAGATGGCAACATTGATTAAATTGAATTTTTTTCTTGTTACTGTTAGATCTTTGATCTCTTAAAAATTAAAAAAAAATCATTTTAAAAAATATGACTAACCGACAGTAGATTGTCGGTTACATAAAATTTCAGATAAGATTTCTTAGGGAGGTAATTAACACTTTAATGTTGCCATAAGATGGGAAAAAATTCCGTTCTTAAATACGAGCGTAAGTAAAATCCGTAAAAAAAAATTTCTAATCTTTAAGCTAAAGGAACTATTTAATCAAAGCACTTTTATGTGAAGTTTTCTCGAAAAAGCTGCAACAATTTGTGATTTTTCAAAAAAATCATGTTGACTGAAATAAATTAATCACTCCCATCCATTATGAAAGTCGTCGGCAATAATTATATTTTCTTAGTCGTTATTGACTAAAAGTCGATCAATATTGACAGCCACTTGGTATTTTCTACAGCGCCTTTAATTCGACATCGCGTATCATTGACTCCGTTTTAGACGACAGCAAAATATTGCAACGACTCAAATGAAAGTCAAAGAAATGTTAGTTACAAAATAAATATAATTATTTAATATGTTTAAAATAAAAAAATGAAACTTTTAAAGAAGTTTTGGACACAAAGTTTATTTATAATTATTTAAATTGATGTGGAAACATATTAACATGAGTGCTTGCCAATTAGCCTAACCTCATGGTGGATCTTAACCACTAGGTGACAAACTATGCGTTTACTTATAGTCCCCTAGTGTCAGAGGCACCATCATACCCAGGTAGTAATTTTAGTATATAATTCGGAAAATTTATACACTCGACTTTTGCTAAGAATCTAGAGCTGTCTTAACTTCACTGCTTTTGGAAAATGCCAGCAGCTGTTGTTAAATAGCGACAGTACGTAATGATAGTCCTAACTCAGGACAACATCTCCCACAACTAGTGAAAAATCAGGTCTTTAGTGGGTTTTAACAAAGCCCGGGTATTATTCCTTAAGCTTAACATGGCACGCAAACAATTTATCGCGGAAAAATAAAATCCGGATATTTAATTGCGAGGCCTTACACAGTCTTTAATAAAAAAAAATTCAGATGTTTGATAAAAATTCTGGGAACTTTCTGGCCTAACCGGATTTCCTCCAGCAGACGACAAACTCTGAGTCAAGGGAAATCAGACAATGTAAATGGACCTGGATAGGTCACTTCTTAGACGTTCAATCGCAGAAATTGCCAAATAAAAAAAACCCACTTTATTGGAACCCACGTTACACATGGATCTGTTGCACCAGGAATGAATTTAAAAGACTAAATACATATAACTTAAGAGATATCAAAGCTATTCCATTGCACTCTTAAATAAACAAAAAGACATATATATTTGTATAGTAGGCTTTTAAATACTATCCCTTCCCGTGACTTTAAGTTTATACCACAAGCACCACTTGATCCCCGAAAGTATCCTGTCTCTCTAAAAGACAGGAAGAATTTATAGCAAGAAGCATACTAACGAAGGCCTCAACCAATAGTCAGAGCGTTGGTATTATACCAGGGGCTACAGACTCCTGTGATGCCAGATAGGATCTCTGGTCAGTGATCTCAATTTTGGAATTTGGTCGAGTTTCAGGTATAGCTGCACCTGATGTACCCCGGAGGATATAACACCAAAAGATGAAATATCCTTTATATGATCCCTTCACCCCGGGGGGGGAGGGGTGGGGACTGTTAAAATGTTTAAAGCCGTCAGGATAAATGTTTAACTTTTAATTTTGCCAAAAACACACACACAACAAAAACAAGCCCTAAGCGTCAGAAGAAGAAACATTTTAGGTTTGGGTTTTTTCAGATCTTCGATAACCAGTCAAATTTGACACAACATTCTTCGTTATAATTAACATCGAAGTGATGCAATCGTTTACTTGTTTTGACATAAACTTAAGATTAACGTCGAAAACCAATAAAATAAGGGAGGTGAATACTAACAAAATGTATCGTTACCTAAAACGCAACAAAAACTAACTTACAAAAATCATTGGAATATTTCGAATAAAACCAGCGATTTTATTAAAAAAAAACAAGCGGCCCTATCAACATAAGGGTGCATACAGAGCGGCCGCTTGTTGCCGAGCCGAGCCGACTAACGCTTATTGCGAGAACTTTTCATGCGAGAAACAAGTTTGAGTGGGCATAGTGGTTACGAAAATCAGCGCTGATATTTTATCTATTATTTGTGTTTTATGTATTTTTGTATGCATTTGGGTTTGTTGTTTATTCGTGCACAGAAAAAAGTGTTTTGTCAATTAAAAAAATGGTTTAAAAAGTATTTTAATTTAATTAATGTGATAATTGAATCAATAATTTTTTTAGCTGAAAAAAATTAAAAATTTAATATGGATTTAATTAACATTTTAGTTGATTTGAAATAAATTTTCATTTAAAATTTTAATTAAATAACAAAAAATTTTTATTGACTTTTTTCGTTTAAAATAAAATAATTTAAACATGTAGAATTGTTGTTGGGAATTGTCAATATTTATTTAAATAAATTAACACATTGTTTAAGATTTCAAAGTTTTTTGATCACTTTTTTTAATTAAAATTAAAAATATCATTTATTGAAAATATTTTTTCAAAATTTTAAAATTTTTAGTAATCAATATAATCATTTTGGTAATAGGTGCAAAATCAACAACATGTTTGCTTGATATTATGAATTTAGAACAAATTTGGTGATAGGAGAAATTGAATAATTTTTTCTGTGTGTTTGTGAAATTAATTTTTTTATAATTGTTATAATTTTATTTAATTTTTATTGTTTATTTGAATTTTTATTTTTTGTTTAATTTTTATTTTTTTTTTTTTAATTTTTATTTTTTTTTAATTTTTATTATTTTTTTAATTTTTTGATTGCATGTTTTATTTACTTTTTCTGAAATTTTTGTTTTTATTTTTTTTAAATGTTTCCCAAACAAGTTCAAATCATAACATAAACTATGTTTTCGGCGCTGAAATATGCTTTGGAACTGTTTTCTCGCATTAAATCAGCGAGTGTTCGAACGCTTGTTTAGTTGAACTAAACTTATATTTACATCAGGAATGAGTGTAAGCAAAACTCACATGTACGCTTACGCTCTTTTATTTTGCGAGCGTAAAATATAATTGTTTACTGCAAAACACTCTCATTCACCGGGAAATATCGCACGGCCTGTTTTGAGGCCTCTAAACAGAAATAATATATTTATTATTTATTATCTTTGTTTCTGTTTTGTTTTATTTATGTTTTTAACATTAGCGGAGTTCAGTGTTTGGTACAATTGGTCTTGCGAAAGAGCAAATACAAAATGTCGTAGTTTGTTTCTGAAATCTAACGGAAACTTTGTGTATTTTGTTGTTTGATTTAGCATAAGAGCTTTGATATTTTGCATTTGCTCTTTCGCAAGACCACTTGCACTAAACACTGAATTCCGTTATTGTAAAATGATTTAAAAAAAAAACAAATTGCTTGTGGTTTTTGTACGAGGTGTACTTGTGTAGTATCAAGAATAACTGTGATGAATTCGCCTTGATGTTGTGTTTATTGAGCTTCTGTAAACTTCAAATTTGAATTTTATTAAGTAGTCTTGTAGACAGCGATAACGAGCATGCAAGCGGATAAGTTTATTAAAAAAAAGATAAATGATGCCATATAAAAAATATTTTATGATAAAAAATGCATTTAATGATTTTCAATGTCTCTTATGTTTTATATTACTATATTTTTATAGGCTAGTAAAATCTTTTCTTTTTATAATGGTGGTTAATAATTATAGAATATTTTTAAACTTAATGGGGTTATTATTTGCATTAGTATGTGCAAATGAATTTTCATTGTTGGCATTCGCAAAGGTATGTTGAGCACAAAATTAAAAAAAAGAATTGTATAAGGTTGTAAAAAGACTTCAAATATTGTCAAGTGCTCAATTTTTCCAAAAAATAAGCAAAGTTTCAGCGAAATGAAGGTTCCAAATTAAATTTATTTAAATAATAACTAATTGTGTCTGTCCATAACTTAACATTTTTCGATAATTGTATTATTATTAATTGCTCTAAAGTCTTCATAGCAAAATATGTATGTTAATTAGGCCTCGTAATAGGCCCCGCAACCGCAGATTTCTCCCGCTGGGAATTTAAGAGACAAGCGTAATCGCACCAACACAATCATAATTGACACCACTGATTTACATGCAGTTTAAACTCAGCAACTGTAAATCAGTGTTCCATTTAATATATGCAGTTTAAAAAATAACATGTGGCAGCACTACGATAAATGTTGTCAAATTCATATGGTCTGTATTGGCAGTTTAAACGGCCAATTTTTAAGCGTTTGGTGATGGTATATGTTTACTGATTTATAGATTTGCTGGTTTAATCACATTTACACCCAAACAGAGAGTTTAACTTGCCCTGATTTATTAGCCCTAAGAGGCCTAACTGACAGTTGGCATAATTCGCAATATTGTCAATGGTCTAAGCAACTTGTAGGTTTTACAAGAAAAATAGAGAAAAATAAACTATAAACTGCTTAAAGCAATTTATCAAACTATCATTTTAAATAGTTTTTGCTTCTCCTGTAAAATTTTCAAAATGGCAAAAGGGGTATTTTGCGTTTTAGGTAACGGTATACTTTTGAGTAATTTGTTTGCAATTCCCATTAACATTTCAAATATCGGTGCGAATATTTTTCAATATTTAAAATTGGCTTCCCAAAACAAATAATCATATCATTAAAGATAAACAAAAGTGGCATCAAAAAAAAAATGTATTGTGCAAGTTTTAAAACTTTAAAAACAAAATATAAAATTGTTAGTAGTTTAAGGAACATCTTCAACACACCTGTCTTCGCTTTTATTTTCTTTTTTCATTCTTTAAGGTAAAACATGCAAAAAAGTATCCTTGAAATGTACAATTTACTTTAGTTTGCTTCTCCTTGCAATCGTTTTAAAGCAGAGATTATCTGATGGTCAAAAATTTATATATAAATACAAAAAAAAATATTGGATTATTTACTCCACAGGGTTTTAAAGTAGCGTAAGTAACCAACTCGTATAATAAAATAAACAGATTATCCATTTGGATAAACGTGTGCAAGCTTTTAAGTAAACGCCATATCACTGTTGTGTAGAGATTCATACACGTTACTGAATTTTGTTAAAATTACGAAAAGTCAAAAAATTTGTTTAAATACATATAAATAAGCTCGAACGGTTATGTCTATATTTATAGGGTCGCCACGTTTAATTCTGCAGATATAATTTCTTTAAGTTTTTGTTAACAATTTCGATATAAGAAAATACATATGAAAGAAAAGGACCGATATATTTTGATTGACTAAAAAGCAATCATTTTGTTAAAACGGCTGCTAACCAGCGCAATATGCAAATTTATGCGAAGCATATTTTATGCAAATGCATATTTTTCATGCAAAAAGCATTAAAAACTTGCCCTGGTAGAAAATAATAAAAATAAAGTTGTATAAAACAAGTAAGAAAGTCAGTCAAGCCCGATGAAATGATTAAGAGACAAATTTTTTAAAGTGCCCCCTATTTATGACCCATAGACAATCTCGGACATGCCAGAACAAAATTTTGTTATGAGGTAAAGATTCATGTTAAAGTTCTCTGTGACATATTTCTATTTAGATATCTGAGATATATGACATTTGCTTGCCTTTAAGAGATTTAAGCGAAGGGGGTTAAGGTAGGACCTATTTTCAATTCTGAACTTAACACCCCAAGATTTACACGCCGCACAGTGGGTTGAAACATAGATACATTAAGGATTAATTCAGGGAATACCGTTGTCATCGATATTTATAATTTTTGAATAACTATACATTATTTAGTCAAAAAGAAATAGGTATTTAAAAAATAGTTTTTGAAAAAATTATTTATAGAAAATATTTTTTATCTAAAAAAGAAGAGACATACATACATATATGTATAAACACTAGCGGATACCCGACGTGTGCTACTACGATTTCCTCCCCACTTTATCTCATTTTTGAACAAATTCACAGAAACATATCTAAAGAGTTATCTATCTATCTTTTTAATGTCATTAAAATCGGTTAGATTGTTTTGGTGGGGCAGAAATTTCTCCCTACCTCCCCTCGTGATCCTAATTTTTTAAAAAAGCATAGTTAATGTGTCCATATTAATAATAATTTATCTATTGATTAAATTTTATTAAAATGGGTTGCTAGTTTCGGAGAGGCTGAAATTTACCCCTATCTCCCCTCATAGTCCTATTTTGGAAAAAATTCAAAGCTAATCACCCCTATTACGTAAGTCGCTGTCGACGTCGACATTAATTTTTATTTGTTGTCACATCAAGTCGACGACTACATGACTTCGGTGTTAATTTGGTATTTTATAAGAAAGTTGTGTCGACGTCGAACGTTGAAAATCTGACAAAAAAAATTCCCTTATCCAATTTTTTTTTCTATTATTATTGTTCTTTATCATTTAAGTTAATTTTTTAACGCTATTTATGCTATTTTGCATACGTTTTCTTATTTATAGATTTGCTGGTTTAATCACATTTACACCCAAAAAGAGAGTTTAACTTGCCCTGATTTATTAGCCCTAAGAGGCCTAACAGACAGTTGACATAATTCGCCACATTGTCAATGGTCCAAACAACTTGTAGGTTTGACAGGAAAAATAGAAGAAAAATATAGTATAAACCGCTTAAAGCAATTTGTTTTTTAACCGATTAAGAGATATTAAATTTATTTTAGAGTTTGTTTCCGATTTTGAATTTTTCGCGAATTTTTGCCAGGTTCGCGATAAGAGCTATTTTTTACTGTAAGTTTTCTGATTCTTTATAGCTTTAACGATTATTAATAAATATAAGACTTTGCTATCATGCCGCTGTTAGCAACTTTTGGCGAATTTCCGCTAATTTTGCCATTTTTACCGAATTTTTGGCATTCCTTATAGTTTTAGGGACTTTTAATTAATTTTATGGATTGTTTGAAATAATAAAAATTTTCGCTGTTTTTGCAAACTTTTTCAACTTTCTGCAATTTTGCGTTGTTTTGTTGCTCTTTAAGGCAATCGTCTTAATTTAAAAACTTTCGCGAATTTTCGCTATATTAGCAAACTTATATGAATTTTCGCATTTAATTTACTATTAAAATTTGTGCCCATAACTTCTTTTAAAATTTGCATTTTTTTCTTTTAACGTACTTAATACATAATGTTCAACATTTTTTATTTTTCGAATTCATTCTACATATGTGTTAAATTTCAGTTATGTATTTTATAAAGCTTTTTTGTAATAGTTCTATTCCTAAAAATTTCGACTAAACAGAGACAATTCAATAGTAATCGATAATTGTCAATAACGACTCAGAAAATATAATTACTGTTCCGAAGCTGTCGACTCATGTCGACGTCGACTTTCATAATAGGGGTGAACGTGTCTATCTAAATAGGGATCTGTTTATGTTTTAAATTTCATGAAATTCGGTTGGATTGTGTCACAGACGCAAACATTTCCCCCCACCTCCCCTCGTGGTCCTAGTTTTAGAAAAGTATATAGCCTTAAACCATCTTCGCATAAATGCCTTTCTTACATAACCGGTTTGGAGCACATCGGCTAGTTAGTTTCAGAGTCTATAACGGACATAAGTAGAAACCTTTTTTGTAATATATATACAGTGAAATTTTCCATGACCGGACACTATAGGGACCATTATAGTGTGTCCGTACAAGGGGAATATCCGTTTAAAAGAACTCAATGCTTTTCTAATGGAATGCTAACGGAATCAGGCAAAAGTGTCCATTGAAAGGGGGTGTCCGCTGAAGGAAGGTTTCCTTTAAGGGAGATTACACCGTTCATATAAAGATAAGGGTGTTCTAAAAATTAAGTTGAATCAGTCACCTTCTAGGATTAATGACTAATTAAAAACGTTTCCAGAATCATAATTTTTATGTTTTTACCATGCCTATGGATACCGCCCTTTTAGTTTTTTGTACGCTGTGTCGTACAAAAACTATCTGCGGGATTTATTGAAATATTCATGCTAGCAACACAACTGGGGCGAACGACGAATTTTTGGCCGCGAATATTCGTCGCCAAAAATAAAAGACGTTTGAGTATATGAAAATGCACACAATCAGGGCGCCGGCGAAAATTCGCCAGACGCGGCGAACTTTAAATAGATTTAATTCTATTTCAGACGCCGGCGAACGACGAACAAATCAGTACTAGGTGACCATGTTTGGTTTTAGTTAAGAAGTAGTTTAGTAAATAAAGTTACTTGTTACTTTAATAATTGTTTTTTTTTTATTGTATAACACATAAAATAAGTATACAAAGTATTTTGCTATAAAAATAATTTTGAGTTGTGTTTTTGATTATGTTTTTACTTTTAAGCATTATTTTTTTGAATATGGTCACACTATTTCTCTCTCTTTACACAAACAGCATTCAACTCTCTCAATTATAAAAGCTGCTTTTTATTCGTCGGTATTGTGCTTCATACGACGAATTTACTCAGCGAATTTTTACGGAAAAGTTCGTCGTGTTGGGCGAAATTCGTCGTTCGTCTCAGTTGTGTTCCTAGCATCAGTCAGTCAATCCAAAAACTTCCGAACAAGTCGGCAATCGAAGTACTTCGTGTTGTATAATTTTTCGGTTTTTTGCTTTCGATTTAACGGCGACTGTGTAAGTTTTAAAAATCAGGAGTAAAAGCAATCTTTTGTTTTTGTTGAGTACAATTTTATGACTTTTACTACTTTGACTGTAGTTTTTTTTTTAACTGTCGGGAACTATGAATATGATAGTTTGAACTTCGTTTACAATGGCGGCACAATTTTCACTTGGTGTTCATAATAGAGCAACAATTTTTTTTTTTTAAGAGCAATATTTTTAATTAAGAAAACGTTTGCAAATTTTGCCCACAACAATATTACGTATTTATTATTATATTTAAAAAAAAATTGTTAAAATGTTCATGCAAACAAAATATAATTTTATAAAAGTCATATATAATTTCATACAAATTGTTAAAAAAACGTTAGGTTAATTTTTTTTATTTAATAAAAGGAAAATAAATCAAATAATTTGCGAAGAAATAGATAGAAATAAGATGTTGTTCCCATTGTGAACAAAGCTTTAAGCCTTATGGTCACACAAACTTTATTTCGGAAAGAAGCTGAGGCTATTTTTCTTATAGCAATTAAAACGCACGTACGCAATTTCATTAAACTATCTTCAAAGTTGCGACCTGCACTTTGCGCACAAGGTTTACATGGACAGCCAGATGGACGGACGATTAAAAAAGGTGGGTCTGGGGCAAATATTTTAAGGTGTAACACACATCAACCTAAATGCATAATACCCTCTCTACTATTTTTCTCTGCCTTTGTATATATACTAATCATAAACTTTTCAACAAAATTATTTTACATTACTAATCTTTAAAAATTAAAAGGATTTTTATTAAAAAATATTTTCTGGATAAAACGTCTACTCTCATGTTTAAGGATTTTTTCCAAAAATAAAATATTAATGTCAAATGCTAGATTTCATATTAAGTCAACCACAAGCACACACACACATCTAATAACCACAATTTCCGTTTTATGCAGACACACAGGCCGATTGGAGTGACCCACCCATCGGCCAACCGTCCGGCCATATTGTTTTATGAATGTAATAATATTTTGGATAAAATTACTCTAGTGCATCTGTAGACATTTTAAATTTGCATATAAATGTGCAAATATTCATACTTAGTTCACTCAAATTTTATCTGCCACATGTATAAGAGTTTTTGTGCACAAGTGAATTTTTCAAGTGAAAAACGTTACTGAGTGGGTTATGTAAAATTGTATAGTTTTGTGGGAATATTTTTTAATTGAAAAACTGTTTGGAAACAAAATAAAATAAAAGCATGTTTTTAAATTTGTTTTAATAATGTCGAAAAACTATTCAAATTTGCTGGTGGCTAAATGTGCAACGAACCTTTTGTGTGTTTGGTAATGGAATTTGTACTGAGAATATTGTACATTTCCTAATTGGCATAAAATGACTTGAATTGTGCACTTATGGATGTAAATTTTGATGTTTTGTTTTCAAAAAGGGGCTGTTATAATGCATTAGTAATTAGAATTTGATTTAGGTCTAGTCTTTTAATGGAATTTTTTTATTCTTAGTAATATTAAAAATTTGTTTAAAGGCTAGAAAACGTTTTCTTTAGGGAATGACTTCTTTACTCTGTTTCAAAATGCAAACACGTGAGAATGACATTTTTGGCTATGGGGAATTTGTATACCCTTCTCCAAGATTAAAAGATTTCTAAAATTTAACTTTACATGGAATATTTTTTTTCAACATTTATTTATTGAAACTTTATTTATTAAATATATGGAAAATCAATAATTAATAAAATTTTTTGAGTAATTCCATGTCAAATCGACCAAGAGTGGGACCCGACCCCTTTCGATTTGAATGAAATTTGGTGTGAAGGTTCCTATAAGGTTCATCCTATAAGGAATATATATTTGAGGGATTCACAAGGTGTCATAAAGTCATATGTCTTAAAATAATAACATGAAAAAATACGACTGTTGTGAGCAACCCCTCGTAATTTAATGTGCTATTAATTACGACAGCACAATAAACATAGCAAGCAACGTTCGTCTATTTATTTAAGACACTTTTTGTTTACAACCCAACAACAATATTTTTAAACCATTGTAAAATGTTAGAACATTATGACAATAAACTATGATAGCACACCTTGTGAATACCCCAATTAACGAAAAAAAAATTAAGACAAATTTTTTTTTTTTTTCAAAAGTTACGTCATAAACAAAATGTCACAATTTCGTCGAATTAGCCGAATGTGTTGAGTTTATTTTTTCAATATCTCAAAAACTACAGCGCACACGAAGATGATTTGTATGTCATTTTAAAGAGAATACTTGGAACTATAATATATAAAACAAATGTAGTGTATCTACAAAATATTAAATTCTAAGAATGGATTAAGTCAATAACCTAATTTTTTTTTTTGGCTGAATTTTTATTTTTTTTTTTTGTTGTAATTCCTCAAACTCTTCTTTAAAAATCCTGAAACTTTGAAGGAGGTGTTTTTTTTTTTTTTTTCTTTTTTAAGATATGATTTTTTTTCTTTTGCAACCTGTAAAAAATAATCCTAAAATAAAATTTTAATATTGTAATTTTGAGCATTAAGTATTCATTAAATCTGGTTTGTGTAATTTTAGGTGTTAAAAAAAGTAACGACTTTGATAAAGTTTTTTATGTTTATTTGTTGCATTTTTTGTTGGAGCTTTCAAAGAAAAGTACACTTTATGTCACGTTACGTATCCAAGAAATTAAATGAGTTTTATACATTATTTGGCTTGGCTCGGAAATAATTTACTAATGAGAAATGAGAAGGAGACAGTGTGTTGTGTTCTTCAAGTTTCTCCTTAACATTTTTCATACTTAGAAAAATATTAAATATTTAACTTCTCCCCTTAAATTAGCCTATGCTTAAAAACTGAGAAGTGAATAGTAGGCAATATATTTAAACTTAAATTTTCTAAGTTTAACCAAAATTATTCTTTCTTAACATCTCCAGATCAGCGAAATTGCTCCAGCCTTTCTCATGAGACGCGCGAATAGATGAGCTGTTTAATTTATATATATGTACACAAAAAAAATTATTAAATATCTCCAATCACCAACTTTATTCCAAATTCAAAATATCAGCAAACAAGTTGTTGACTTTGCACCTATTACCAAAATGATTATATTGATTAATAAAAATTTTACAATTTTAAAAAAATATTTTTAATAAATGATATTTTTAGTTTTAATTAAAAAAGTGATCAAAAAACTTTGCCATTTCAAACAATGTGTTCATTTATTTAATGAAATATTGAAAATTCCCAACAACAATTCCACATGCTTAAATTATTTTATTTTAAACGAAAAAAGTCAATTAAGATTTTTTGTTATTTAATTAAAATTTTAATTGAAAATTTATTTCAAAACAACTAAAATGTTAATTATATCAAAATAAAATTTTTGATTTTCTTTCAACTAAAAAAATAGTTGATTCAATTATCACATTAATTAAATTTAAATACTTTTTCAATTATTTTTTTATTTGATAAAACACTTTTTTCTGTGTATATACATATATATATATCTACATACATATATAGATTTTAGCGAAGTAATTTTTTCTTTGTCTCTTTTCCTACCGTTGAAGTCTGGCTGATTTTACTTAAAATGATTTGAACATTGATGCATAATTCAATGTGAATCCAATATTTGCATTTAAAACGTTATTTTGTACCTATTTTTAGCGCCTACTTCGCTCAGAAACTTCTCGATATGAGTATTTTTCAATTTAACATCCTTCCCTTCGCTAGAAGAAGATGAAGCTTTTATTTTAATATATTCATTCGAAATAGGAATGGCTGCATGACCTAGCGGTAGGAAAAGAGCCAAAAAAAAACCGACTTCGCTAACATAATGTATAAAACTCATTTTATTCCTTGGAGATGCAACGTCACAAAAAGTGTACTTTTCTATGAAAGTGCCCACCCCACATTAAGCTCCAACAAAAAATGCAACAAATAAAAATACAAACTTTATCAATGTCGTTACATTTTTTTTAACACCTAAAATCACACAAATCAGATTTAATAAATACGTATTGCTCAAAATAACAATATTAAAATTTTAATCTGGGAGTTATTTCTTTTTTATAAGCTACTTTATTATATTCAAAATTTTTTTATTTTTCGAATTTAATCTATGTATAATAGTCTGGTAGTGTATAAAGTCTCTCCTAAATGTTTAAGGAATGGAACTACTACAAAAAAGCTTTATAAAATACATAACTGAAATTTAGCTCATAGAATAAATTCGAAAAATAAAAAAATTTTGAATATTAAAATTTTATTTTATGATTATTTTTTACAGGTTGCAAAAGAAAAAAAAAATCATATCTTAAAAAAGAAAAAAACACCTCCTTCAAAGTTTACATAAAAAAAATCAGACAAAAAAAAATTAGGTTATTGGCTTAATCCATTCTTAGAATTTAATATTTTGTAGATACTACATTTGTTTTATATATTGTAGTTCCAAGTATTCTCTTTGAAATGACATACAAATCATCTTCGTATGTGCAGTAGTTTTGAGATATTGAGAAAATAAACTTAACAATTCGGCCAATTCGGCGAAATTATGACATTTTGAATATGACGTAACTTTTTTAAAAATATTTTTAAAATTCCTTTCGTTAATAAATATTCCTTATAGGATGAAAGGAACCCTCACACCAAATTTCATGCAAATCGAAAGGGGTCGGGTACCACTCTTGGTGGATTTGACATGGAATTACCCTTTTATAATTCTTATATTAACGCCCTGTTAATGCCAGACGAAAGTTCCCCTAATCACGGTCCTCGTTTACATATGTAAATGTTTAGCGATCTTTGATCTAATAATTCCTGCCGTATCTCGTCCCCTTAACCGGGTGTGGCCACCATCATTCAAAATATTTCCAGCTAAAGTATTTGAATGGAATTTTAGCCTTTTCAAATATTTTCTTGAATATTCAGGGATCATGTTTTTACCGATGACACATTGAAGTTTTAGTGCATATTGAAGGTTTTACATACCAGGCAAAGGCCTGCACAATTATTGTTGAACACACATTAAAATCATTGAAAATTTCTCAAACTCTATACTTTAGTTTCGCTGAAATAAGACTTGACGTAAGTGTATGAACGTGTAGAAGCAAAAACTATATGCTTTACTACAGTGAAAGTGCGGGTATAAAATATACTCCCAAAATTTAGCAATGTTATGAAAAATACACAAAGAGAGTGGGAGCAAAAAATACACACATTCTTTATTTTTAATGTGAATTTGTGAAACGTAAGTATAAAATATTTTGTATGTTTTTTTCTTTAATAATACTGCAACAACAATTCTTTGCAAAAACAATTCTTTATTTGCGTCCGCTATATACGACAGACAAGTAAAGATCACAAATTTTCGCAGACTGCATGAGGCAAGTTTCAAATACTAGGAGTATAGGCCAACAATTTTTGCTATATTCAAAGGTTTTAAAAACAACCAATTCTATCTGGAGTGTAATTCTTTGAATTCTTGTACACTATTCAACTTTTGCGGTGAACTGTACCGCATTGCATTTGTCATTGTGGTTGTACAAAAAGGTTTTGTACACACTTTTGATTTATGTGGTGTGTGTTTGATTTTGTAAATCATTTACACAGACCTTTAATACCAGAAAGCGGCTGTGATGAATAAAAAAATTTATTTTCACGCCCCTTTTGGGTCTCTCTATACAAAAGTATAAACTTTATAAAATCTGACTAAAAAATTTTATGTCATATCAATCTTTTTGCAATTTCATTACAAAAAAATTATTATTCCCAGCAGCTTCAGGAGTATCAAGGTGGATTCTAAGAATGGGCTTCATATGGTTACTATGATAATTAATGGATAAAACATTAACAAGAGCTATGGTGAAATTTCTAGTCATATAAATCTAAATTGGACCACATTTCCTTTAAATATTACAATTAGTTACCTATCAAGAAGAACTTAAATAAGCCTGTTTAACTCCATCGTCAAACCCACACTTTTGCATGGATGCGAGGCATGGAACGCTGCAATTCGCGATACAAATTTCATACAATTGTTCCTGAACAAATGCCTGCATAAGATTCTACGTACGTATTGGCCCACAACAATATCCAACATCCATCTGTGAGCAGAAAAAAACCAGGGGCCGATAAAAATAGAAATCCGAAAACGAAAATTGTGCTGGATTGGACACACGTTACGTAAACCACCAGATGATGACTCTGAAAAAACTTTAGACTAGAGTTCACCAGTTAGCCGGTGTATTTAAAGACCCCCAAATACTTGGAAACCAAAAATTACAATGGAACTGTTGCAACTTCGCCGTAAGTGAAATTAAATAAAACATCGAGCAGAAAATCGAGGATATTGGATTGGACTTGTTACGGCCCTTTGCTGTCTCCAGGAGAAATAGGATTATATATATTATAAAATTAGCTGACCCTGCGCATTTCGTACCGCCTAACGATTAACGCATGTGCTACTTTTAACTTAACATTATTAAGGATTTTGTATTACAATTTTTTTTTAAATCATATTGTCTTCGTATAGGATGCCTTGCCCACTCATCCAAGCCAGTCTACTTTTTGGCAGATGTGGTGTATTGATACTAGGGTATTCATACGCTTAACCGTTGTTCGATCAATCGAATAATTTTGGTCGATTAAGCGTTAGAATAATTTAATATTGCTTATTTTCGAATAACGAATAATTCGAATAATTTATGTCGATTAATCGATTAATCGAAAATTGGTTATTTCGCAGTACATATATATTAGTTTTTTTGTTTTTCTTAAATGTAAAACCACACGTTTTTAATCCCAAAAATAAATTCCCTACAAATTTTAAAAATGGTTTAATTTATTTTGAAAAATGTTTAACTGTATTTGAATAAAGTTTCATTTATTTTGAATAAAGTTTCGTTTATTTTGAAAAATGTTTCATTTATTTTGAATAAAGTTTCTTTTATTTTCAATAAAGTTTCGTTTATTTTGGAAAAGGTTTCGTTTTATTTCAAAAAGGTTTCGTTTAAGTTGAAAAAGTTTTTATTTTAACTGAAAGTGCTAGATATATTAGACTGCACCAAAAAATGCGAATAGTGCAAAAATGGAAATTAACCTGCAACTGCACTTGGGGTCTTAATGACCTAAAATTCTTTAAACTTTGAAAATTATTTATTATTTATATAATTATGTTTAACACCATGCAAGTTGACAGATTTTTCAAAGATAAAAAAGGGTTGGGTCATTTCGACCCCAAGTGCATCTAAGGTTAACCTACATTTATCCAGTGTTATATAAATAAGCACAATATCACTCTAACAACAGCTTTATATTTTTAAAATCTTTATAACTAAGAAAACACAATTTAATTTAACCCTTTTTTATTATGATCTTACTAAACTGAAAACTTTTTCAACAGATTTCTAATAAAAATAACACAACGAATTTGTATTTTAAGTTTCATTGACACGTTTTCAGTTAATATCGAGCAAATTAGTCGTTTTAAAGTCGATAAAATGATTTAAGTGATAAACTAAATATTTTATGTTTTCCCTTAAAAAAAAATAAAAAAAAAGGTCTATGTATATATCAATTTCCACAGAACATTTACACGTAAACGCCAATGTACATAAAAAAATTTATAAGTGTAAAATACGAGTTTAAGACTTAGATATCTATGTAAATTGCAGTTTGATTATCGTACGTGTGTATAGGTTTATGTATATACATGTGTGTGAGTATAAATGTAGCTGTAAACTTTGTTTAGTAGTGCGTAAACAATAATAACTTAAATGGTGAGAGAAGGAGATAGAGAGTGGCCAAAGAACCACAATATAAATAACCGCACCAACGACCAGTGATGTCAACTTTTTTTGGAGCAAAAACACTTTAGAAAATATAAAAAAGCATTATTTTAAGCAAAAAAAACGTAAAATACCACTAAGCCATTTTTTCAATTTAATCGATTATTGAACACAAAAAATGTTACAAAATATTTTAAAAAAATAACGACGGCGTTGTTGTAGAACGATTTTCGTACATAACTTCAATTTGGATCATCAAAAGTTGCGTTTGAATTGGGTCATAAAACAATTTTTAAGTAATATTTTGATTTTTTTTATGTTTCATTGGAAAAGTTATCTCTGTAGACACTATGTCGACAAAGTTCATATTTAGTGTGAGGAACTGAGTTAATAGTGTTCAAGGATAATCCGTTTCTGATTTTGGATTTACTGTAGCTCATCGAACTAAATGTTTATTTAACTCCGCGTTAGAGTATGACAAGCTTAAAATTCTTAATGCAAAACTAGACAAATCTAAAAATGGATTTTGTCCTATTGAATCTTTAAAATCGTTAAATTCTATCCAAGAAGATCTGTTCGTTGTTGATTATTCCAGTTACAATTCTTAATATTTTCCAAGCAATTTTCTTTAATAAAATGTGTAACGGAAACAATTACATCGTTTTTACAGAACAAAGCAGGATTGCGGAGTTCATGAAACTGAGTAATCCTGAGTAATCTTCTCACCTCTCTAACCAATAAACCCAAGAATTGCTGCAACAAAAACTGCAAGTCTGGGCGATGCCTTTGTCGTGAGCTTACTTAATAAACAGTTGCCATACTAGAAGAATGTTTTTACACTTAACAAAATTTTTACTGCATAATTAATTTAAAAAACTTTAGAAAAAACTAAAAATTAAAAAAAAAGCACTAAAGGCACTGACGTAAAATTGTAAAAAGCACCAAGTTAGTGCTTTTTTTAAGTTTGCCACTAAAGACAAAATTTTGCCGTTTCGAGCCATGAAAAAGCACCATAAATAGTGCAAAAGCACTAAGTTGGCATCACTGCCAACGACTACAACTATTATTAACCAAAACACGTACTTGAGAGTATAAATATAACAAAAACAATAACAAGAGCAATAACTTATCATAAGCACCAAAAATAATAGAACGAATCCAGAAATATTAGATAGCACACAGTTACCCCATGAATTTTTTTTATTAATTCACGAATTTATACCGATAGTCTGCACAAGTGTGCCGATTTCACGTTTTATTATGTCATTGCTGACCTTCCAAGAAAAATCTGAGCTTAGTGGCTTTGCTAATTTTATTACTTTGCTAAATGGGAGCTAGTGTGCCAAAATATAGCCTTATCAATTCTGGCCTTAACGTCAAGTTTAGCACCGCCCACGGTAGGAATCTCGCATCCAAGATAGCATAGTTGATCGGTCGCCTCAAAACTTCTGTTGCTAATGTGTATTGGGGACGTGCATTGGAGATAATTTTTTTTTTTAATTCTATGCCAAATGTTGGATCATAATTTTACTACCGAAATTGTTTAGACTAATTTGAAATTAATCCATTAAACGTCACGTCGAACTGTTAACATTAAAATGTTACGACATTCTATTAAGAGTCTATACACCCAGAGAAAAAACTTGTTTATATATGGTCACCTCCAATAAAACTATTTTAAAAGAAAAATTTTAAACATATTATGTTTAATTTAATCATACTTTTGTCACCGACAAACATATTATTGTTAAATTGGTGCTCCATCAAGAAGCCACAACCATATTATGGTTGCCTCCGAACATGTTTTTGTTAATAATAACTAAAATATGCTTAACACTTATAATAGTATGGTTGGTTTTCAACCATAGAATGTTGCTCTTGGAAAAGAGGAAAATACTATTGTTAAATTTAAAACAAATTATTGTCATATATAACAATAACATGTTTAGAGGCAACCATAATATGGATGTGGCTTCTTGATGGAGGACTAATTAAACAATAATATGGTTGTTGGTGACAATAATATGTTTAAATTTAAACATATTATGTTTAAAATTTTTTTCTAAAAATAGTTTTGTTGGAGGTGACCATTTTTAAAGATATTTTTTCTCTATAGAGCTTCTAGACCACTTCGTCCAATTGTTCTAATCCAATTGTAGACTTCGTCTGTTGGCAAATATTGTTTGCTGGGTACATACACAATTAAAAATATTTTATTTTACTCCCATGAATTAGCTTTTGGCAAACATTAATGCAAAGCACACACACTCTAACAAAAACTAACAAACGTGAAAATAGCAACATTACAAGCCGCCACTTCAATTAGAAAGAAAAAAATATGTTCTTGCAACAAAAGCGAAATTTTTTTTTTATTAACGAAAAGCCAACATTACTTACGATTGTGGCAAAATGAAAATTATTTCAAACAATTATTTATTAAGACACCTCTTAAGGGAGGTGGATGTATGGATGGATGCTACAGTTAAGTATTAATTGTTAAACACATATGCTAAAAATTTATTGTAGGAGATTTTCCAACAGTTTGCAGCTAACAATTTTTTTTTTCTTAAAAAAATTGGTTTTTGTGTGGGCTGTTGAATGCGTAAAAATATCTCTTTATATTGCACTAAATTTATAAAGTCGAAATCTTGACGCCCTCCACGAAGAATTGGGATTTTTCTATATTGGGTTTAAAAGGGATTTGCAATAAATTACGTATGAGCAAATCTTTTAAAAATCTTTCATCAAAATGTTCATTCATATAAATATAAATATAATTTTTTCATACATACATATGCACATAACTATATCTAATATAATTCATTAAAATATCATTACTCGTTTAGGCGTTAGGCGTTGTAAAATAATGTTTAGTAGTGGACTTTATATGCACGCGGAGAAAAAATATTTTTAAATATGGTCACCTCCAACAAAACTATTTTTGTAGAAAATTTTAAACATATTATGTTTAATTTAACCATATTATTGTTTCCGACAACCATATTATTGTTAAATTAGTCCTCCATCAAGAAGGCACAACCAAATTATGGTTAAATATGACAATAATTTTATTTTTGAATTAACAATAGTATTTTCCTCTTTTCCAAGAGCAACATTCTATGGTTGAAAATCAACCATGATATTATAAATGTTAAAAATATTTTAGTTATTATTAACCAAAACATGTTCGAAGGCAACCATAATATGGTTGTGCCTTCTTGATGGAGGACTAATTTAACAATAATATGGTTGTCGTTGATAATAATACGGTTAAATTAAACATAATATGTTTAAAATTTGTCAATAAAGCTGTCGATGACAATAACCATAATATGTTTTCAATTTTATTTAAAAATAGTTTTGTTAGAGGTGACCATATTTAAATATATTTTTTCTCTGGGTGTGGAATCACATACTTCGGCAGTCTGAAATTTCATTACAATATCAATATTTGTTAGCGTTAAGGCGTATTAAACTGGGTTTCTTCTTTACTTTAAAGCGTAACCTGAATATGATTCATCGATTCCAATGCGCGAGAAAAGGTGGGCGGTTTGCAACCTATGATTTTGATACGGAGTATAAATAACGACCACTGAAATAAGCCATACGAATTCGAAGATAATTAACTGTAGGTACACAGAAAGAAAAACACTCGGGATAAATTAAGCTTTTTATACTTACTTTAAGTACGAGTCGTACTCAAATATTTAAGTAAGTATAACACTAACACGTACTCAAAACCATCCTTAATGGGATAACTCTCGAAAATCAATCCCGGAATTTCTTAAAGTAAGTATAAAATTCTTAAGCCAAGTACAAAAAGATTACACTTTTCGTTGGTAGTGCAACTCTGAGAGTAAAATTACAAAATGAGCGTTTTAATCTCATATAACGAGGGGTGCCAGATAATTTTGATAAAAAATCGGCATTATCGGCACTTCAATTAAAAAAAAACAAAAGCAGCTATAAATTATAAAACTCTGGTTACAACTTTCGATTTTATTCACAAAAGATGAAAAAATTTAATTAAAGTTAAGAATTTCATACAACGTAATATTTTAATGGGAGCCCCGTATGAAGTGGTGATAAAGGGCAAGTATGTTTTGGGAAACTGTTAAGAACAAAAATAAATGGAGGTCGGTCATACATTTTATTCCGTAAGGGGCGTCTCCTTAAGTAACATTTATAATGAAGAAAAACACACAAACACATTTAATTTTTATTTTTAATAATTTTCTTTATTTTTCAATTTAGAGACATCTCTTTTCAAAGTCTTTTTTCAAAATCAACTTAAATTTATTAATACAGGTTCTTTTATATTGTATCGTTTTACATAAGTTTTTGGAATGAAAGTTAATAACAAAATTCTTGATAATTAAAATAAAAGAAAATATTTGATGAGATTTAAATTAAAGAAAATATATGATAAATTAGAAAACCCTTAAACAAGATAATTAATATTAAAAGGAAAAATGTAGAAATAATGTCGAATACAATTAGTAAGGAGATTCACTTTAATTCATGTAACTCTTGGCAGTTATGGGGCTTTATCGTCAATATAGTTCTAGTCTATTGAAAATTGTATATATAAGCACTAGTGTATTCAATTAATCGATGTTTTATATATATCGATTAATCGCACGAATAATTATTCGAGGTAAATATTTAATCGAATAATAATCTAACAATTTAATATTATTCGGTTAATCGAATAATTTTAATTTTGTCTAGTTTAGAAGTTTTTTTTTATTTTTATATTTTTTAACATGAAAATTTTATTAAAAAAAGTAACAACAATATCACAAAAGGTACTTCAAGTAATAAAAAAGGAAAACTTTTTAAATAAAAAATATCATCCAAATTTAAGCTAATCTTCTAAAATAATCTTTAAAAAAAGAATATACAGTTTAAATGTTTATGTTTTGCTGAAAATTGTTTAAGAAAGCATATCCAATTTCTCTGTTATTTTCTTATCTTTGCTAAAAATTATATTATTCCATTATACCACTTGAATCTCTTTTTGATTTATTAATAATTTTTATACTTTTAATAGTTTTATTCAGGTCTGGTAGAACGTTGTTTTCATTCTTTACAAAAAATAATCTTCTTTATCTGAATCATTACTCGAAGGAAATGTTCCCTGAGTTAAGAAACAATAAAAGGGTCTTGGGTCCGACTCTATTTTACTAGTCCGTTTTCGCTGCATTGCTATAATAAACTGCTTGGGAGAACTAAAAACAAGTTGGCACCAAAATAGTTTTATTCTCTCAAGGCTTTGGGAAATAATCATTCCCTGACAAACAAACAGATAGACTTAAAATTTTACAAAGACCCCATTTATATTTGTTTGCTTATACATATATACATACATAAGAATAGCTTTATCGAAATTCAACTTTTACCCATAACCAATATAATTTTTCTATTTCTCTAGCGCTTATAAAGAGTCAAAACATTACTAGAATTCAGCCATTAAAAACAACAAGAGAAATTTCTAGATATTCTCTTTTAACAAACCAAATTATAGAGATTTGTAAAAAAAAGCTTTCTGGATTTTCATATTAACTTTTATTATGCTAAACAAAGCTTTTCCCGGAGTTGTTCTTTATATACATACATATATAAAAAAAAAAGCTTTTAACATTCAACATGTTTATGTTGCCGTAAATGCTTGTTACTTTTAAATACATTTTTACACATACACGGGTAAATGGACACACACACACACACATTCACACAAGCCTTAAACAAGAAATTCATACTTTTGGCATTTCACATGCATCAAGTGAAAATCAGTTTTTCCCGGGTATTCAATAAGTAACGTTGTATTCGCTTTTCAAAAACGGAAGAATATTTCAAAGATAAAAGTTTCCTTTAGAATAAATATAACAAAAATAAAAGTTTAAATTTTAAATAAAAAAAAAATTTAAATATTTTTTTTTCTTTTTTTTTTTGTAATGAAAATCTTTTAAAAGTTTTACTCGGATTTTTACTAAAGATTTTAAATGTTTAATTAAATTTTAGAAAAATTCTGAAAAAAAATATTGGATAAAAGTTATAAATTGCTGTGTGTTCTTTTAATAGTGTCTTTTGTGCAAAAGGTTTCAAGTGTTCGAACATCCAACCTCTGAGCACAACTGCAATATCAACACCAATCAGCAGTGCAACCACAATAGGAATATTTCTCATTCAACTTGAAGGATAAAATTTTATTAAAGGTACAATATATGTAAATATTTTTTTTATTCAATATTTCTATTTATTTTTCCGAAAATAAGAATTATATTTTTATCTGTCGTACAGAAAAAAGTTGGTTTGTGAATTGTTAATTATCAAAATATATCAGAATGTAAATAAGTATTTTGTTGACTTGAAGAAAGATGACATTATTTAATTAATTAATTATGCGGCATTTTCAAGGCGAATTCATTACAGGTTATCTTAAATTGCCTGCAGATAACTTTTTTTAAGTTTATAATTGTTGAATGTAAAAATGTTGTTTATTGCCTTAATTTCTGTATTTGACATTGTACAATGATTTTGAAAAAAACAAGTTTCTTGTGGTTTTTTTACAGGTTGTAATTGTTGTAGTTACGAGATGTAATGAAGTCGCCTTGGGTATTTTATAATGTTATAAAAATATGAAATATAATACCTATATGTTAGTAAATAAATAAATAAGAAAACACTGGTAAAACCAGAAGCCAACATTTATCACAATATTATTAATGTTCTACCATAATTCCGGAGAAGGTTTCGGGATAACAGAAGAAGTACCCATGACACTAAATTTATTTATACATAACAAACATATGTATGCACCTACTTACGTATGTTTGTAAGTATGATTTATATTTCTTTTTATATTCTTAACCACCACGGTTGAGGAGTGAGAGTGTATTAATTTTCCTATTCTGTATGAAAACCAAAAATATTCACCTAAGACCCCATACAACTGATCTGGCCTAGGCAACCATCCTCCTAGGCAGCTTATCCTCCAACAATAAATTTTCAGTTTTTTTCATCAAGAATAACAATAGGGAATTAAGCACAACAAATAAAATGTTTTAATAAATAATTGTATTTCCAAGAACAACTTTGATAAAACATTGTCCATATTATTTTCACCTGCACCCATATTATGGTTACATTAGTCCTCAATCAATTAGACACGACTGTACTATGGTTGACTCTGAACTACTAACATTGGTTTGGTTGTAAATAAGTAAAAACATTTTCTTCTTTTTCTAATAGCAACATGTTATGGTTGAAAAACAATCATGCTTCTATTACTGATAAATATATTATTGTTTTTATAAAGCATAACATGTTCAGATGCAACCATAATATGTTTGTGGCTTTTTAATGGAGGACTAGTTAAACCACAATATACTTTCGTGTGACAGTAAATAATAGGGTTAAAGTAACCATAATATGTTTACAACATTTTCGCTAAAAATTGTTTTGTTGGGTTTGACCATATAGAACAGTACAGCTTTTACGGGATTTAATACCAAACTGTAAACAATTAAAAGATTTATACATATTTGTATCCTGTTTACAGAATATCCCTAGAGGGAAGCGAAATGATACTACAGTAGGTCCGTGATAGGTTCTTTGGTGGCAATGACCGGTGCTAAACGCAGAGAAAAAATATGGTTGGACATAGTTACGGCAACTACACTATGTTTATTGTAACAATATACTGTTGTCGTATCAAAAATATTGTTATTTTTATTTAATATCAAAAATATTATAGTTACTGTAAATATTTCAGTGTTTATCACCATTATAAATTTTAGTATGGTTCACTGAAATATAATCATTTTTATAACAACTTAATAATGATAGGTTTGTAATGATATTTAATAGCCATAACATGATAACTTTCTATACGTGCACTCATAATATGTTTAAGATGAAAACAAAATATCTTTACTCTAATAATATTTTGTTATCGCCATTTGTAAAATAATTTTGCATCAGTTGTGTCGTTTGTTTTACATTTGCCTACCGAATAATTTGTTATTCTGTGGTTAAACAATATTAAAAATATACCCATTAAAAACCCAAGTTTAAAGAAATTAAAAAAAAAGAAATTGTAGGTACATTAAAAACAATTGTAGTGTCACAAAATAAAATATCAATGCTAAAAAAATTGTAATATTGTTTGAAAATGGTGCAAAAATATTGAACTTTGTTTTGTGTTATTTTAGAGAAACAGAACGAAAATTCTATAAAATAATTTATAAATAATTGCGACCTACGACAAAAATGGGTTGAATATATTATGTTTAAAGTTGAATCATATTATAATGTGAAATATCGGTAAAAGTTTTACGTTAAGGTTGCCAGTAAGTAAATAAGCATAAATACAAATATTTTTTACTATTACAAATATTTTTCGGTTTTAGATTTAATCTACATATTATTATGATTAACATGATAATAATATGATTACTCCTTAACTTATTATGATTCTCATGATAATAATATGATTATTTATTAACTTATTATGATTAACATGATAATAATATGATTACATTAAATTATAATATGATGTAATAAATACAAATTAGGATTAAGGGAAAAATATTATGATGTAATATTACGAATATATTTGGTCGTAATATGACTCAATAATAATCGTAATATGTTGACTACAATCATGAATTTTATCATAATATGTTGCTCTTAGAATATGTTTACCGCAACCATGTTTTTTCTTTGCGTGTAGAACAGTACAGTTTTGCCGGGATTCAATACCAAACTGCAAAAAATTAAAAGAGTTATACATATTTTTATCCTGTTAACAGATAACCCTAGAGGGAAGCGAACTGGTACTACAGTAGTCCCGTGATAAGTTCTTTGGTGGCAGTGACCGTCGCTAGTTGTAACACTTTATATGAATATGACCTATCATTTTTACCTGGGGTTGCATAAGAGGGAGTTAATTGATACCTCACACCCACCATTTGACCAGTCACACCTCTATTCTCAATAAACGTGTTTAGTGTTAGTTACTGCAATGCTAGTGATTGGTATTCTTCCAATAAAAAAAGTCCTAGAATTAATTTTAAGAACAAATTTGTAAATAGTAACAAAGAAATGTATCACACCACCGGTGAATACTGAACCAGTTACAATAACATTCCTTATAAATAAATAAGAATCATTTATATAAAAAAAATTTTAAAAGAAAATTAATACAAAATTAAAAAATCTACTTTTTTGTTCTTACTTCTGACAGGTATAGTAAAGTGATTAGTACACCTTTTACACATCATTAGTTATTTATTTTTGTTCTTATTCTATTTTCACAAATCGCAGGACTGTTCTGTTGGAGCAATTGACACAAATATCCTGCAGGGATATACTAGTGAATATTCGTCTTCGCTTCGCCAAATATTCGCCTATTTCATAACATCCGTATTCGCCAACTTCAGACGAATATTTTGCGAATACATCCAAAAAAAATATTGGTTTTTATAATTTTTATTTTATTTGTCTTTAACGCAAAATTAGTATCTTTTTTGAGTAAAGAATTACCTAAAAAGCAAAAGGCCCTATCGAACATTTTTACAATATTACAGGAGAACCAAAAACAATTTAAAATTAAAAATTGCCTTAAACTGCTAATAGTTTATTTGTCTTGTTGCATATTATCCAACCTGTTAGTTAGCTCTTTTAGCGTGAATCGTATAATCTTTTAAAGATAGGGACGTTTGTTTTTTGTTAATAAAATGGCTAATTTGCATCGAAAGTTTCTAAAAGTGGGCATTAATGTGGATGCAATACAACAGAAGATATGAAAAAGTAAATTTTGAATTTTTTGTAAGTTTAGGCTTTTTGCGTTTTAGGTAACGATATGTTTCAAAACTAGCGTTCAAAAGGTAAAGTCTTCTTATTTGTTCATATCATATTAAATTAATAATCGAATCTCTGTATACCAATATTGAACTTCAAAAATAAGTTGTGACGACTTTCATCCTTCAAGTCTGTTTTAATGCGGTGTTTAAATATGGCCCGCACCACTAAACGTTCGCCCACCTGGAACACTTGTTGGTGGTTGGTTACTTAATATTGCCAGGTTATAGGTACGGTGATCACATTTATAAAACAACATATAGAACAGGAGTTTCAATATTATTTAAAGACGCCCTGTTTTGTCATTTTACTTTTTTATTTTTTATATTTAATGAATTTTTAATGAATTAATTACTTCAAGTAACTTGTTTAGTTATAATATTTTATTTTTATTGAATTTGGTACTACACTTTGCCTTGAGCTTGGGAATTTCTTAACTGTTATAATGGGTACGTTCATAAGACGTAGCTGTTGAGCTCAACTGCTCGAAAACTGTTGAGCCGAACATTGTCGTCTTAGAAACGGCATTATGAGTATAATGCAAAATTAGCAGCTGATAAACATAAACAATTGAAAAAAATAAAGGTTGAGGTTGAGCACAACATGTTGACTTTAGGTAGCTAAAAAATTTTATGATGGAATAAATGGCCTCAAATACCCAACTGTTGTGTTGAGCGAAAGTGCTCAACTATGCGTTTCTAAGACAAACACTAAACGGTTACACAACAGTTACCCCTTATGAACGTGCCCATTGTTAGCTAGTTTTAAGTCCATTTTGAAATAAAAACTACTCTTGTTTGTGAAATTGAAGTGACCGGTTGTGTACTTTTTTAAGAAAAAACTGACAGCCCTACATTAAAAAAAAAACAAATAGAACTTAAAACTAAATAAAAACAAAACTTGTGTTTGCCAAAACTAAAAAATAATAAGGCAAAAATTCCTTAAAAAATATTAAGGAAAAACACACCCATAAATATGATGTTTTGCGATTTGAACATTTAAAGTCCCGACAATAAATACCACACGTAAAAAGATTTTTTTTTTCAATTATTCCTTTAATAATATAAGAAGTAGTCTATTTTATTGAATATGTTTATTTAGAAGCTATAATCTTCAAATTTTCTATTTTTTTTTTTTTTTTTTTTTTTGTCAACTCTCTTCAAACAACTCGAAATGTGATGCTGCAACTTGGGGCAGGATAAAATCAAGTATCAGCTTTGATAGCTGGTATGGATTTTTAATAAGAGTATACAATTTTTTGGTGTATTTGGTGTATTAACCGGTTTTATCGAAAAAAGCCCATTTTAAATTAACCGATCAGTTAATCGGGTAGTAATTAACAGAATGAATACCCTAGTGATATACATACATTTTATATACTTATGCCGTGATGAGACAAGTTTATAACACAAATTTAGCCCGTTTTATAGTTAAAATTAGTGTTGAAAGTTTTCGACATTGGCAATCCAATTTCTAGTTCTCATAAATCTCGGCTTTTATAGAAATAAAAAAACGATATGAAGTTAAAAGAGAATTAAGTATAAATTTGGAGTTTTATAGATCTTTAAGTGAAATCGGAAATCTTAGTACTTTTATCAAATTTTTAAATTTTTAAAACAGTTTCAAACGTACAAGTTGGTATGTTATCGTACAGGTTGGCAATTTTTGTTGCAGCAATTCTTCAGTAGTGAGAGAAGTGAGAAGATTGGGGAGGGGTACTCAGTTTAATGTTATCTGCAATTCGGGTTTGTTTCGTAAGTCTCACTTTTTTCAACATGAAGTTGGTAGTAGTTGTTTTGGTATTTATTTGTATACAAAATGTAAAAGAACAAGATAAAAATACAAAAATTGCTACCCGTGAATTTCAAAGCAGAATCTAAAAAATTGCAGCAACAAAAATTGCAAGTCTGGACGATGACCATAGAATTTTCTTTTGAACATATTTTTAAAACTAATGGTGTTTTCTTTTCTACACAAAAAATATCACCTTCTGAAAAGGTGCATGTATAAAATGTTTTACCAACTCTTTAAAAATATGATATTTATTATATGACGAGTACTATACAGAAGTTATGAAAAATTGGAATGCCCTGTTTCTCACACCCTGCAAAAATATTGGGTTTTCATTATAATAGCCACTTTTTAAAAGCTTTTTATGTTATTTTCCCACATTTTGTTTTTTTAACCGATTTAGCGAATTCAAATAAACGTAAAGGTCTGTTTCCAATTAAACAATTTTTCGCAAATTTTAGCCTTGTTCGCGCTAAAAGGGAATTTTTCCTGCAAGAGTCAGAATTTTTGCAAATTTCCGCTAATTAAGCAATTTGTACCAAATTTTTACAATTCCTTAAAGTTTAAGGGACTTTTAATCAATTCTATGGCTTGTTTGAAATATTAAAAATGTTCGCAAATTTTCGCTATTTTTGCAAACTATTCAGAATTTTTGCATTTTTCGCGTAGCTTTGTTGCTCTTTGAGGCAATCGTCACCGTTATAAAAGTAACCCCATATATAAACCGAAGAAGTGATGTCATAGACTTATTTGAAAAGTCCCTATGCAGCCCGAAAAAATCGCTATTTTACCCTACTCGCTCAAAAAATTGTCCCTACAAGAATGCCTACAACTTTTAAATGATAATATATCATTTTGACTAGATACTGGAAAAATTAATTGTTGGTCCGTTTTAGTTTTTACTTGTTATTTTCTTACAATCGTACAGGTGTAGGGATACCATTTTTTTTTTAAATAATTTTTTTGCACTGGAAGGTAAATTTTGTCTTGTAAAAAAGAACGGACAATGCAAATTGAAGTTACAACTTTATGACTTAAGTTATGTTCAGACCTAACAAATATTTGATGAAAAAAAGCAGAAAAAAAGAGTGACCAATAAATTAATCAAATTTAAGCTTTATTTCTACCAACTCTTTTGACTTACTAAACTTTATTTGTAAGAAGATAATTGTAGAATCTAATTCCGAAACTGTAAAATGATGTTTGATCCAGCCAAAAGTTTTGCAAAAGCAATTATTTTTAATAAAACTAGTGGTTTAGTGCATGTTGAATCGATCACTCAAAGAACAATTTGTAATTTTACCGTATCTACAATTTTATTAGTATTTTGTTACAAATCGAAAAACATTGCCAAATATATACAGTAGACCGACTCAAGTTGTATGGAGCCGAAAAAAGTGTTTTAGTTACCCCTCTGAAAATAAAGGTTGATATGTTTTATGATGATTCCCAAAATATTTTGGTCCTAGCGTTGACCATCCGTGAGCTGGACCATTTTTAAAAAAGGTCTTTTTTTCAGTTTTACGAATTTTTTTGTTCTTTGCTCCAAGACGACATAAATAAAATTTGTTATCATCGAAAAGGGTTTTTGAAGCTAAATACATATTTTCGTTTCGGGTTTTCATACAAATTCTACGTATTATTTTTTTTTTAATTTTATAGTTTTTTATTGTATTTTTCACATTTTGATAAATTGAAAAATGAAAAAATTTTATACCCATATTGCCTTTATATGAAAAAATAAAAAAAAAATATATCGCGATTTTCGTGTTTGATGTGAATAATTACAAAAAAAAAACAATAAATTAGCATTATTTTAAAACAGATTCAATTTGAAAAGCAGAACATTACTTCCACATACGTAGAATTTGTATGAAAACCCGAAACGAAAATATGTATTTAGTTAAATATCTCAATTAGTAGGTCTGAAGTGGTCAAGTTTTTTAAGAAAGATTAAAAGTTTTTTCTAATATGCGCAGTCGTTTTAGAAACATAATTTTTTAACAAAAATTTTTGTTCGTTAAAAATTCATTACAAAATGTCAAGGCCAAATATCTAATTGAGTTCGGTCATACATTTTATACCCCTAGGTGCGACTCCTGGGCAGTTTTAAGACTTTTCCTTCAATATATTTCTAGTCTGTATTGAAAATTTTGTATGCGATCCCCATTAAGGAATGGAGAGAGCGGTTACGTATGTTAGAAATAAATGATATAAATGAAAAATAAAGTGGCCAAATTTAAAAATTTTATTAAACCGCTATAGGTGTATGGTTGAAATTCTTAAATTTGGCCCCTAAAGGATACTCATAGACGGGTAAGATGTATGACCAACCCCACCTTGTTTTTTATATTCATCATTTATTTCTAACATACCAACCTACTAAATCCATTCCTTAAGGGAGCACCCATACAAAAATTTCAATACAGACTAGAAACATATTAAAGAAAAAGTTCCGAAACTGCCCAGGAGTCACCCCTAGGGGAATAAAATGTATGACCGACCTCAATTAGTTTTTTGTCCTTAAAATTATTTGATGAATTTTTAACAAGCAAAAATTTTTGTATAAAAATTATGTTTCTAAAACGAATGCGCATATTATTAAAAAGATTAACCTTTCTTAAAGGAAAATTGCGGAATTTCGGTTTTTTGTTTGCTCAATAAACTAAGCCGTTTTTGAGTTACGCGAGTTGTGCAACCTCCTCTATTTTCGCAATAACGGTATATCTCGAAAACAAGAGCTAATCTAAAAAAAAACGGTTAGCACCAATGGATAACCGGATTTGGTTAAAACGCCATGTGCTCCGCTTGTCTGGTTTTTCAAATTAAAATTGTGATTTTAATTATTGGTGAATTGGTTTCGACACAGCTGAATATAAAATTATTACTTGTTATTTCATTTGGTATATAAACATCATTATGGACATAATTTTGTGTGAATGTGAGTGTGTCTGTGTACGTGTGTGTGTGTGCTGTGTGTGTATGTTTGTATGAGTTAATATTGTATATGAATGGTTTTTGCCAAATCAATAAAAAAAATATGAGTTAAAAATAAAGTATTATTAATGTCTAATAAAATTCTAAAAATATCATTGGACGTAAAAAGGACAAAATTAAGTGAATACGTATATACTGAATGCCGACATCGCAAACTGATTTATTTTACATTTAATAACTTAATTTTTTATATGATGGTATTAAAATTATTACTAATTTTAAATGCATATAATTAACATTTTTTTAGTAGATTTTAATTATAATAGTAAAGCTGATTTTTGATTGCCAGTCCAAAGCGAAAGGCATAAATATATTCGAAATGAATTATTTATTTTGATTTATTTAATTTTACAAAAACAATTATTAATTATATTTTAAATTAACTAACCGATTACTAGAAACGTAGACCGTCATCCCGTTTTAGTGAAGCAGGCAAGAGCGAAAATAGAACCAACAGCACTCGCGCTGATAGACTAGTTCAGCCAGAAAATAACATATATACCCAGCAAAAACTTTGTAATGACATGAAATTACTGAACAACTTACTTTTCAATGACAACTTCATACCATCTGCATAACATAGAAGTAGTTTAGTAATGACTGACATATAATCTGATACGTTAGCACTTGCTTATTAGCCGATTAACGAAATTTATAATTAATTCATAATAAAATGCATTTGAGGTCTTATTTATTCAAATCTAATACAAATTGGTCTTAAATACTTATTTGTTCTTACAGTTTTTTTTATTTCTTATAAATGAAAAACTATTTGTTATTATATTGATTACTAAAAATTTTAAATTTTTTTCAATAAATGATATTTTTAATTTTAATTAAAAAATGTTCAAAAAACTTTGCCATTTCAAACAATGTGTTAATTTATTTAATTAAATATTGACATTCACAACAACAATTCTACAAGTTTAAATTATATTATTTTAAACGAAAAAGTCAATTATTATTTTTTGATATTTTATTAATATTTAAATTAAAAATGTATTTCAAAACCACTTAAATATTAATTAAATCAAAATTATATTTTTAGTTTTCTTTTAACTAAAAAAATAATTGATTAAATTATCATATTAATTAAATTTAAATACTTTTTTAAACATTTTTTTAATTGATAAAAACTTTTTTCTGTGTATGAAAAATTTAAATACTTAATTGATGTCCTTAATGCAGGGTAGTCAAATTTTGAATTAGAAAGTAAATTAAATTCAAAACACAAAGTTTTGTTGATACCAATGTGAAGTACCTATTTGTAAGCGTACGTGGTAATGACTTATTTAACTCCCTATTTGTAAGCGAGGGTGGTAAGTACTGGCCTCCAATGACATCACAGTGTTAAAATAATGAGTTAAAATGCCAATGGATAAGTAGTGAAGAGTAGTTATAATAGCTTTTTAGCTCATTACTTTTCAATGTAAGTTTTTGCTGGGTATTAGAGCATAGATCGGCAAACACATAGTAGTAAAAATCTAATTAGAAATCAATTTTAGCAGTGTTGCCAAAAGACTTCTTTTTAAATACTAAATTGGTAGAACAATTTCTAAAACTTTGTAAAAAAAAGATACAATCCCTTAAATAAATGGTTCCCAAATGCCGGTCCGCAGATCTATTTTTATACAAAAAGGAATGTAAAAACATCACAACATAGCAACATTCAATGGAAGCGATAACACAACTTTTCTGTGTGAAAGATCAAGCGAGGCTATCTAGTTTTTTAAATAATTGAGCACACGTAACTAGGCGAAAGATTAAACAAGAGAAAAAAAACAAGGTGTAAATAGTATTTTTGCCGATCAATGCACTATTTGCCCACATATTCAAATCATTAAAATTTTCAAATTTGAAACTCTTCACTGCAGTGTCGCTGTCGCAATCAAATACTGAAGAGAAATGTATACGACCAATTAACGTAAGTGTGTTAACATATAGAAGATCATATTGTAACGATTTTTATTGGAAACGTTTTGTAAACAGTATTGCCAGAAAATCAGCCGAAAACACTTAGGCCCTTATCATGTAAAACGCAACACAACGCGAAAGAATTACAGTGAAAGCAAAAGCAAAGCCATAAATATTTTGTAATTTTGTTGTTGCTTTTCACAGAAATTCAGATTGCGTTTTAATATTTCAAACGCTCCATACCCTGTGGCGTAGAAGATTTTAAAACGGTACATGAATTTCTGTAGAAAGCAACAACAAAATTACAAAATATTTATGGCTTTGCTTTTGCTTTTAATGTAATTCTTTGGCGTTACCTTGCGTTTTACAATAAAACTAGTGGTAACGTGTAGGACGTCATATATTTAATAGGTGTGAATATAGCTTAAGCCAGTTAGCTGCCTGCCTTATAGCCGAGATTTTCGCCTGCACTACAGCCGTTCGGCAGACGAAAGGTAACTTTTATATCCAGTTCCTCTCTTTCTCCTTTCCTCGAACCATCAGTATAGACTCTTAGGGCCAGTCCTAGGGAAGTCCTTTTACCTGACCGCACTGTCTTTTTGTCTTTAAATGTGAGATATTTTTAATGCTAACAAAAATCATTGTAATATAAGAAAACAAATTTACTCACTTTTGACACTGTGTGTATACAATTTCCTGTTGATTCTATAACACAACAGTTTCTATACTATTTCCATTCGTTAGGGTTCCGCATTGTTCTCCCATTTGACAAAAAAAAAAATTCTAACTTTAAAGTAGAAACAAGAATAACTACAGCGATAAAAACTTACAATGTAAACAGACATTTCATGTGCACACGGGTCTATATGTTTATTAACATTTCACGCTAAACAAAGAAATAAAAATTCGCGCCCGGGAAAAAAAATTTTGTATCAAATGAGGAAAGGAATAAACAAAAAAAAAACGTTACAATTAAATTTTTTTGATTCTCATACATAAATTTCTGTAGGATTTTATATCTTCTATGTTTTAAATCTACAATTGTTTAGCTTTAAAAATTAAACATCTGCCCTAATGCCATCTCAAATAAACAGACAATATAATAACATTTTCAAGAAAATCCAATATTAATTTTCCCCCAAATAAATTTAATTTAATTACATTTCTTTTGCACAATTCAAATTTACAAAAAAAAAAAAAAATGGCAACCTACAAATGAACAAATTAAATGAAATGACAATAATTTGATTAAATAAAATTAAATGGCAGAGAATTCTTAATCTCTTATAATGAATCACAAATAAAAAGGAAAATCTTAAAAAACACGTGTCATTGTCTTAACAAACTTCTAGAATTTATTGAAATAAAATATTTAATCAAATAAAAGTTATATTTTAAAAGAGTCTTCTTAAAAAAAAAAATAACAATTTATACTGGGATGTAAAGCATTAAAATAAAACTCAAAATACTTAAGGTGTTTTAGCAAAAGATATTCGAAATACTTGATGTTGCATGGCTCAACAGATAATACACGTAAATTGTTGATGTCTCTAAGGTATTTTACTTTATTTTGGTACTCTTCGTAGTTATGGGAATCACGTAAAACATGTTAACATGAATTTTTGACAGGATTTGAAAGCAAATCCGATATGAAATTCTTATTTATTTTATTTTAGGTATTTATTTTATTTTTTTTTTATTTTTCCAACAAATCTTTAGCTGCTTGTCAGAAATATATTTGCACATAAATTTCATTTTAGCAGTAAATTTAAAAAAAAAAAAAAAATTTTTTTGCACTAAATTAGACGATTTTGACACAAACGTTGCTCAAAATTATGGAAAAATTAAATTGACAGTGAACGTGAATTGCAGAAAGGGAATAAATAATAAAAACAATCAGGTTTTTTTTATAAATTTAAACGATTTTTGGTTTTTTTTTGAAATGCTATAATTTTTTTTCTGAAAATTTAAGTAGATTTAGTTGTTAATCTTTTTCAGTAAAGGGTGTTTCGAAAGTAAGTGTATCAGATACAAACTGCAACAAAATCGTTAAGGACTTATAGGTTTGAGCCTAATTAACAATGGAAGCAACAATTTCGTTTTTTTCTGTCTGATTCTCCCCCAAGTTTTATATATCGAGTGTTTTTTTAGCTGCATGAGAACTTTCGATATTGATAGCTATGGTTTGACAGCTGAGAATGTCAGGCTGTGTTGACATTTCTGTTCAGTAAGGCTTGGCAAGTCATCATGAATCGATTGACGCTACACTAACGCTTTTAACTTGTGAAAATTTACTGGGAAAAAAATAAATATGTTCGCGAAGTTCATGGAGCCTTTCGTTCGTTTTACAAAGCTCATTAAATGGCTACATCAATAAGCAAAGTTGCCGTATTTGGAGCACAGATAATCTACAAGCCGTTAACAAATCACCATTACATCCATTAAAATCGACTGCTGGTTGGTGCGGTTAATATGCTCCTTCGAAATGAGCATGGAAATGCCATTACGGTGAATCGCGAGCGCAATCAAACCATGCTGACTGAATTTTTGTTTCCAGAACATCAACAACATTCAGTTCCAACAAGATAACGCAACTTGCCAAACAGAGTGATTAATAATCCATTTATTGTAAAATCAATTTGGTAAGAGTTTTATTTCCAGCAATGGTCCTCTCGTTCGTGTAATTTACCGCCTCTGTATTACTTTTTATCTGTCTATGTTAATTCATTGGTTTATACCGGCAAGCCAGCAACTCTTAAGGGATTAGAAGCTAATATTTAAGCTACCAACGACGTCATACGCATACATAAATGGGGGATTTCATGTCAAGTGACCCAACTTTTAAAATCGATGTCTTCCGATTTGGATGAAATTTGCACCAAGGTTAGTCCTATTAATAAGTAGTTTAGACACATTTTTTAACAAGATCCGTCAAAAAGTTTCTGAGTTAGAGGGGGTCAATATTTGACATTTTGGCCAAACCGGTGTTCTTTCTCATCCATGTAACTTATTATCTATTGGTGTTAGCAAAATTTGTCCCAAAAAAATTAGATAGCTATTTCTTCAAGCTTTCGAAAAATATTTTTTTTTTTTAAATTTGTAAAAAAATTTTTTTTTTAAATTTCAAATTAATTTTTTATTTTTTTTTTTTGGAAAGGGTATTTTTTTTTTTTTTTTTTGCTCAAAAGAAAGCTTAGGTGTTTTCCTTTAAGTAAGTTCTGGTCGCTATTTGGGCCGCGAGTGGGTTATGTATAAAAAAAAAATAATTTGTAAGTCAAGACGAGGATTTTTAAATTTTTAGCATACGCACTATTTTGAATTTTTTCCTATTTGTGTGTAAGTGTTTCTAAAATCTTAAAAATAAAACTTATGGTGAGAAACTAGATAAATTAACCTTTCCGACGTTATATAACATACCTAACTAGCATTTCATTCCCTCGATACTGTAATACCCACAATTTGTTAATCCCAGGAATAAAATCACTTTTTCTATAGAGATGTTGACAAATAAATTTTTTTTATTTATTTGTAATAATAATTAAATTAATATAAAATAATATTAATAAAAACAAAAAGATAAATAAGCTAAAAAATTTTATCTTAATCACATAAGTCCTTTAATAAATTTTTTTGTTTTTTTTTTGAAATTTGTTAAAATATTTTTTTCATTTTAATTTTAAAGCTATTTTTGTATTTTTTTTGAAGCGGGTATTTTTTTTTTTTTTTTTTTTTTTTTTTTTTTTTTTTTTTTTGCTCAAAAGAAAGCTTAGGTCTTTTCCTTTAAGTTAGTTCTGGTCGCTTTTTGGGCCGTGGGCTATGTATAAAAAAAATAATTTGTAAGTCCAAATCGGAAGACATCCATTTCAAAAGTTGGGTCACTTGACATGAAATCCCCCATATGTATATGTTCCCTTCTATCCTATAAGGAGCGTAGCAGCTGGACAAATGATCTTCAGTTTATTAGATTATTTTCGTTATTAGATTCTTCTCGCATTGGCAATTTCTTTGTCGAATTGTCTCCTACAGGTTCGGGCTATGTCATAATGGGGCTTTCGCAGCGTATGTACAATCCAGATCCATTTACGTCTTCTAATTTCACGGCCAATAGGTATTTGAGTAGCTTCTGCCCATGGCATACTATTTGAGATTGTGTGGAGTCAGACTATTTTTAAGATTATCCGTAAGCATCTATTTATAAAGACCTGTACAGGCTTTAGGTAGCTAGATGCGGCGTTCCAGGCCTCACAGTCATATAAAAGTATGGACTTTAAGTTTGATCCTGATTTGTACAATCGTCTGTTTCTGCTTCTTTTTCAGAGTTTATTGGGTTAACAATATACACCGATTGCTTAGAAATCGCTCTTAGACTGTTCGCGTGGCCTGTTTATGAATTCCGCAGTCGAAATTCTGCTTGCTCCGCTCTCAATCCAGGTGCCCCGGTAGGCTAGCTGCTAGTGAGCTAGTCCATCAGTACCGGGGTTGCGGGTTCGATTCCCGCCAGGGATTCTGGTCCCCTGCAGACAAGCAAAAAAGCTTCGCAAGATTTAGTGTAGAAATAATAATAAAAAAAAAAAAAAAAAAAAAAAAAAGCTTGTTCCATATTCGGTTGAAGATTATATGGGCGCTCAATTTATATGTAAATGCTGCTTAACAATGATATACCCCCTCTAGTTGCCAAGATCAGCTTAACGTAATGCCTTCCTTTAAAAACAACAAAACAACAAAAACATCCCAATAATAATAATATTGAGAAAAAGGGTTTCTTAAAACTGCTTCAAAAATAAGTTCTCCCAGCGTAATCTTCAAAACTGTTTTTGGAAATAAAAAATTATTATTAAGATTTCTCTATGACGTTCTAAGTTCCCAAATTTTGTTTTTGATAAATACCAGTGTGGCCATTTTGGTATTTTGGCATTTTTGCAGCTAAATTTAGCATTAACAATTTCTTTTTAGCTGCAAAATTGTCATTTAGCACTTGGCATTTTATTTAGCATTTTAATAAAATGTTTTTAGCTTTTTTAGCGTTATTTTAAAAATTTTGACGAATAGTTTTATTGATTTTACTTAAATAAATTATAATAAATTTTGACTAAAAATAGTTGTACCCAAAATGGAATTTTGTATGAAAATGGATAATTCTTATGTTAAGAATGGAAATATTAGAAATACCCTCATCATGATGATTGTAAAAATTATTTGTCCTTTTGTATTACGATATTAAAGTACAAGGAAATTTCACTTTGTATTTGGATAAAAATTCTCTTGTGTAAATGTTTGAAAACATTTTTTGCTCTAAACTGCTAAAAAAAATAATAATTGTAAAACTTCAACTTTTCTTAAACTATAAGAAATAAAAGGATCTAAAAAAAAATTTTGTATAGTATAGAAATAAAATCGTATCAGAGGTTTGCGGGCCCACTAAATTTAAAATTTGTTATCAACTATCTACCTGTGCTTCATATTTATGTATATCAGATGCCTTACCAACATCTATCCACTTGTTTAATTATAATCATTTATTTCAATTTAGTTCAAAAATAAGTAACTAAAATGTATTTTGCCTCGAATAAAACTTCATACTGTTAATAATTTTTTAGCATTTTTAAAACAATTTTTAGCATAATTTTGGTCATGGCAAATGCCAGATTTAGCTGTAAAATTTTTTTTAGATCTGGTCACACTGATTATGACACATTTGTAATTAAAGAGCGCAGTGCCCCGAATCAAAAAGCGCTAAAAAGGGATAAGTATTACATATTTATATGTATCTGATGTCTTAATCTACCCACTTGTTTAAATATTACCATTTATTTCAATTTCGTTAATTAATAAGTCACTAAAATGTATTTAGTTTCGAATAAAATTTCATACTGGTAATAACAATTAACAAAAATCTTTAAAAATTTTAGCATTATTTTAAGCATTTTGTAAAATAATTTTTAGCATTTTTTGGCCACGTCTAATGCCAGATTCAGCTGTAAAAATTTTTAAGATCTGGTCACACCGATAAATACACTGAAATTTATTATTAAGTGAAAGCTAGTTGCTATCATCAGGAAACCTTTTTCTAAAGACATTATACAAAAAAAAAAAAAAAAAAAAACTGTGAAACGAATGAGAATTACAAACACTAAAGTCTTATTTGCAACGATATCAAAGCTTAGGCAAAACAACAACAATTACATCTTCATTATAGTTTTTATTTACAGAATTTAATTAATTTTACTAATATTTTTATTAATGAATTTTCCAAATGATTCATTTGTTCTTCTATCCGAGATTTTTATATGCACCAATTGCGCATTTATCCGAGTATTCGCTTAAGTAATTCTAAAGTAAAATGGGTAAAAAAAACAAGTGGTCAATTCAACATGCGCACTTAAGCGGGGATTACTGCAAATTCTCATAGTTTTTAGCGCAAAAATGTAACCGAAGTTTCGTTAGGAACTTGAGTCTACTGCTACTACCGGAACAATATGTATGAAATTGTAAATGCCGCAAATGTAATATTATATGGGTGCCCCGGTAGGCTAGTTGGTAGTGAGCTAGTCTATCAGTACCGGGGTTGCGGATTCGATTCCCGCAAGAGACTCTCGTCTCCTGCAGACAAGCGAAAAGCTTCGAGGAATTTAGTGTAGGAATAATAAAAAAAAAAAGCAAAAATATCGTCATCCAAAATCCAAAGGGCCATAACGAAAAAAATTCAAAATCGGCTTTTGGATTTATTATGACGTAATTAACCAAAATACATCATAAACAATAAAAAAAAAGTCGATTTTTAGTTTTTTTTTACCTCAAAGCCTTTTTGGATTTTTGCGCAGATATATGATTTCAATGAGTTTTTTAACAATATGCACTACAAATAACAATTTATACATAATATTGTTCGGGGCATAGTTTGTTAATATTCCATCCTTTGAAAATCTAAACACATTGTTGCTAAGATTGTAAACGGCCGATGAAATTAATGCTTCTGATGTGAATTCGGCTAGACTTTTATAATAAATAGACATTGACGAATGTTTGAACTGTATTTGCATTAAAATTTTCAACCATATTAGAGTCGTTTTACTTATTCATTTTAGATACCAATTTATAACTGGATCCCAAATTTTTAACTTGGCTTTTTAGCTTGGAAATATTTTATTCTTGCTCAATTATTTTTAACACCAAAAAGAGGATGTAGGCATATAATAAAAGTACTGTACAAAAATATTTTTTCTTTTCTTATTTTTTCAAAAATAAATATGTATGTACCCTGAAGGAAACCTGGGTGCATGTGTCTCCATTTCACCAGTTTTGTCGACTATTGTGGTGACTATTTGGCGACATTGTCAACGAAGTGTCTACACTTTTATGTTTGTCTTAAAAACGAATAAAAATTTTGTTATGAATACATATTTTTATTTTTGTTAATAATTAATTAAATGTTGAAATAGCATTCAACATTACCTATAAAAAGTACCAAAAGTTAAGACTAGATTTTCTTAAAGGCACTAGTGATTCTCTGATTCCAAAAAGAGCTAACTATTCAAAACCGACGCGAGTAGTAGACTTCCAATGACACGCACATTAAATGTCTATTGTAAATAACATTGTCTGGGGTATAATAGATCACTAGTACTGGTGACTGGGTCAGTAGTGAATCAGGGAGGCTACTCTCTATTGCGATTCGAAAACAATTTCGATGCGAAAGCTAAATGCCAACTTGGTTCTCTCTATCACTTTCGCAATAAAAATTAAAGATGGTTCAGATTGACAGCAATGAAATGCCAAAATATAAAAAAATATTTGAAATTGGAAAATTTAAATAAAATAAATAGTAATGATTTGCGAAAAGAAAAAACTAAAAAGATGCGAAAGACAAGTGCTTAATCGCATTAAAGAGTACGAATTGCTAGATTTACTACCAGTTTCTTTCGCATCGCAATAGAGAGTAGCCCCCTAGTACAGATTCCCTAGTGACATTTCCTACAGGGTATGTACATGAACATTCTTAGGTATTTTATTTAATTTTGTCTCTTTTTTTAACCATGGAAATCACGTTAAACATTTTTTCATGAGTACTTGAAACGACTAAAAAGTTTTCAAGAGCAAATCCAATATGAAATTCTTATTTATTTAATTTTTGGTTCTTTCTAACAAATCTTTAACTGTTTGTCAGAAATATATTTGCATATAAATTTCCTGTCAGTTGTGAATATAATATAACAAATTAAATTATTTCGGCAATTTATTATAAAGATTTTGTCAAACGTTAATCCAAATGATGGAAAAATGTAATTGGCAGTGAACGTAAACTGTTTGGGGGATAAATACATATATTACATTTATTTTTAATATATTTAAAGAATATTTCCATTAACACATTCTGTCAGTTACAATATTTGATTTTTTTTTTTTTTTTGAGAATTTAATTAGATTTATTTTTTTATAAATTTTTTCAATTTTGCTTAAATCAGTTAATTGCTCGATTAATTAACCGAAGTTTTGGTTTAATCGGTTAATCTTGTAATTGATCGGTTAACCGATTAATAAAGTGTTTTTTTATAAATTAAGTAATTTCAATAAATAAAAATGCATAAATTATTTATTATTTGGAGTCTATTAGTAAAAACAAAATAACAAACATAACAATTCTTGAACTAAAACAAGCAAACAAAAAATAATGCATAAATATGTACCACATTATTATGCATTTTTTAATCTATCTATATCTATATATATAAAATAGGATGTGTGTATGTATGTATGTGTTACCTAAAATCAGAAAACGGCTCCATCGAGTTGACTAATTTTTCTTTGAAATGTTCGTATTCATCAACTTTAAGTTTTCATCGAAAGATAAATTTACCACGCCTACTTTTTCGCCCACTTTTTCTATTAAGCGCATAACTGGAGAACGGCTTGACCGATTTGGACGATTTTTTTCTTTAAAATGATCGCCATGGTCTAACTTAGGTTTTGCGGAAAGAAAATGTTGCCCCGCCCACTTTTACGCTCACTTTTTTCGTAAGATTCACAGCATATATATACATACATACAACCATATGTATTTTCAAATCAAATGTAAATATGTATATGAACAACATTTACCAAATAAAAAAACAGAAAAACATTGTCTATCCGCTAGCCTTAAGATGAAGTAATCAATAAATATAATTTTCAATTTGCCTTAAATACATGTGTTTCTTTTTTCATTGAACCCATATCTACACCATATGTAAGTTATTCTGTAAAAAAAACTTTATGATAGGTATTTCATGGATTTTTATTTAAAGGCCGTAAATTTCGTTTAAAGATCAATTTAAATCGTCTGGTAATACAACACTAATGTTTGCTTAGGGCCAGCAACGCGGACCGGGTCAGCTAGTTAATACATAAATATTATGTATTAATTAAAAAATAAACTGTAAGATAATTTTATTAGTTATTTCAATAGTTTAAGGAGACCTATAAAAATAATCTTTTAGAAAAATAAGTTGGTTTAAATATTAAGGATTTAAGCGATTCTCATCTTTATTTTGATAAAACTTGGCTTGGAAAAAATTCTTTCACTTATAGTTGATGTTGGAGAAATCGAAAGCAACCCATAATACAGAATAAAATCTCCCATTATGCCATTAGAGTCTAGTTTTAATTTTTTAAGTTTTTAACTCTTCTAATTGTTTCGGTTAATTCTGTTAAAAGATTGATATGAGAAAATATGAGAAGAAAAAAAATAACTAAACACATACATATAAAAAGTACGTGAAACAAAAAGCTGTTGACTGCAAACACTTATTTGAAATGAAGATCACTGAAAACCTTCTTTGTTTGTATGAAAAAATATTTTCTAAATACATACCCAAGGCGAATTCATACAAGCTGACGTAAGCGCCGGTAGGCTAGCTGGTAGTGAGCTAGTCTATCAGTGCCGGGGTTGCGGGTTCGATTCCCGCCAGAGACTCTGGTCTCCTGCAGACAAGCGAAGAGCTTCGCGGGAATAGTATAGGTAAAAAAAAATAAAAAACTGTGTCAAAATTGTATACCATTCTGGTGGTTCTGGGAAATTTTTCATAAATTTTATAATTTTGTGCACTTAGAATTATGAAATTTAAAACATTTTTAAAATATAACATTTCGAAACACAATTAAAAACAAAATGAAATGATTGTTTGAATTGTTTACTTCAGTTGTATTGTTTTGACACAACGTTAAAGTATTTTACAGTGTTGTATACGTTTTCTAATTAAGATCACCTTGAATGAATTCGCCTTGCACACTTTTATATATCAGACGAAAAAAATAATTAAAAACTCAAAAAAATATGTTTTAATACTACAAAAAATTAAAAATTTTGTTGTGTCGGTTAATCGGTTAGTCGACTGAAATTAAACTGGTTAATCGTTAATCGAAAATAGCCAGTTTTAAATTAATCGATCAGTTAATCGCGTAGTAATTAATCGGTTAACCGTTAATCGGACCGTTAATGAACACCCTAGTAAATACAAAACTATAAATGAATCGCTAAGTGCAGAAAAGGAACTTATTCAAGACATTCACTTTGAGATAATCAAATAAAACAGTGTAATTAATTATGGGTAATAACAAATGCAAGTTTTATGTAGTGGTTCGACAGAAATTTATTTTAAGTTGTCTACGATGACACTGTTTACCCTAGTTTTTTAGCAATACTCAAATAAGATACATGAAGTAAACCCCTTTTTGCAGCTAACGCCTTAATGAGCTACGACATTCTCTTACTACGAAGAGCACTCAGAGAAAAAACATGTTTCAATATGGTCACCTCCAACATAACTATTTTTAAAGAAAATTTTAAACATATTATGTTTAATTGAACCATATTATTGCCACGGACAACCATATTATGGTTTTATTTTACCCACATCAAAAAGCCACAACCACATTATGGTTTCCTCTAAACATGTTAACCTAAACGGTTAGCATCACTGGATTCAGCAAAACTGCATTAAGTTAAAACGCCAGGTGCCCGGCTTAGCTGTTTTTTTTTTCAACTAACACAGTGGCATTATTTATAATAAAATTTTTAGCATTTATTTCGTATAAAATGTAATTTGAGAAAAAATGCCTACAACACTCATAAAATTATAACAGTAAATGGGTAATTCCATGTCAAATCGACCAAGAGTGGGACCCGACCCCTTTCGATTTTAATGAAATTTGGTGTGAAGGGTTCTTTTATTCTATAAGGAAGATATATTTACGAAAAATATTTAAACAATTTTTTTTTTCAAAAGTTACGTCATATTCAAAATGTCATAATTTCGCCGAATTAGCCGAATGTATTGAGTTTATTTTTTCAATATCTCAAAAACTACTGCACACACGAAAATGATTTGTATGTCATTTTAAAGAGAATACTTAGGGCTACAAACGATATATTAAAATAAAATATATTTAAAAACGAACTAAGTCAAAACCCTATTTTTTTTTTGCTGATTTGTTTTATGTAATTTCTCAAACTGTTCTTTAAAAATCCCGAAAGTGTGAAGGAGGTCGTTTTAGGATATGATTTTTTTTCTTTTGAAAAAAAAATTTTTTAAATTTTTTTAGCTTTAATATATGTTCCTTATAGGATGAAAGGAATCTTCACACCAAATTTCATTCAAATAGAAAGGGGTCGGGTCCCACTCTTGGTCGATTTGACATGTAATTATCCAACTGATTGTAGGTTATTAAATTCGTTTTCCGTATTGTTAAAATTTAATGAAAATATAGTTATTTTACGAATCAATTTATTTTTTAACGTTTATGTTTGTTATTCAAAAAACAAACTACCAAAAAATAGAGTTTTCTGTACTATTATTGTTATGTAGTTTGATTTTTTGTCAGTTAAATTATATTTTTCTAAAGTAATATCTGTTAAATTTTACGGAATAAACTGTTGAATAAAAACAAATTCAAAAATTAATGTTTAATTCATTTACTTTAAATGACATGTAAATGATCCGTTTTTTGAATTAATTTTTAGTGAATTTTCAGTGGAATTTACCTACATAATATTTTGAGTGTACATATTGGGGAATATAAAAAAACATTCCAATTTTCCTTACGCTCTTATTAAAGTTTAAAAAAACCATACATGTAGGGATTTATCCCTATTTTTGGCAACACTTCACGTGACAGTTCTAAGGAGGTGGGGACCTGTTTAGTTCTAATACTTTAAAAAAGGGGACTGGACACTTTAACATGGCGATGTCCTAGAAGGGGCTTAATTTTGACATAATATAATAATTTTTATTTTTTGCTTGATATGTAACAATTATTTCTTGATTTCTATATTTTGCATAAATATACTCATTTTTATTTTGGTATTGTAAAAAAGGCTTGAGATGTTAATCTGCAAATTTCGTTTCTACTTAAAATAACGGTTTTTATTAATCAAAATACTAAAATCCAGAAATAGTCGTAATATAACAAGCAAAAAATTAAAATTTGAAATACTCGCTGTGTTCCAAAAACAAAAATTAAGCTCAAAAATAAGAATTATTTGCAATAAAAAATAAACTTAAATATAATTTTTAAAAAATATATTTGTATAGAGTATAACAATTCAAAAAAACGAACATTTTTGTACATAAAAGTTGATATGTTAAAAATCCCGGGATTCGGGATTTTCCGTTTGGCATCCCTAGTACCCATGTTGAAACAAAATATTCCATCGCTTCTCGAAAAGTGAGAAAAAAGTCTGTCTGTAACTCATGTCGAAAACTATCAAAATAGATTACGTCGTAACTTTATGTCATAATATTCCACTCGAAGCTGATATTAAATTGCAGATGTTGAGAACGCCAGTCAAACATATCGTTGACTAAAATTGAAAAATTTTGAACGACGGTGGCGAAAATACAGCCATCGGCTATACCAAAAAAATGTAAAGTGCGACTTTAATGTTTGTTGATTACAAAATTGCTTTGAAAACATTCGTATATTTTTAAAAAAATTTAAAAGCAAAATAATTAAACAATGAAAAAATCTGCCAAGAACAAAATACGTATCACTTTCGTGTTCATATTTATTGCAATTTGCATTTTTAATTAATTTTTTATAGCTAAAATTTTTTCTCACCCCTTTTTTATGCGTGTGTTTATTTGACAATTCAAAGCGGGAACTTTCTCACAAAAATTTTACAGACACACTTTTTCTGTAAATTGGCGAGTAATTTCCTTACGTGACAGGTGTTACTCGCCAAAAATGTGAGAAAAACACACATTTTTGTCATTGTTTTCATTTAGTTACAAATATCAAAAATAACATTAACATTTTAGTATGAGAGAGAGTGTTGGACATATAAAATTTTTTTTACTTAAAAACAACTTCTCCTTTCCGATTTTCTTTTCCCAATTTAGCCATTTTTTTTTTTTTTGTATTAAAAAGTGATTAATTTTAATCACGTCTCTGTGCGCTGGTGTTTCTTAGCCATGCAGAAAACACAAAACAGTTTAAAATTTTTTTTATATGTTCAAAGAGAAATAATGTTCACAATCAATAATGAATTCATTCTTACCACTTGTTGTCCCTTTTTATTGGATCGTAATCTTTTGTTTAAACTTTGTTTCGGTTATTTTTTTTTTTCTTTTTTTTTCTTTTTTTGCCAAGCAAAGATTGTAAACATTTGTGAGTTTCGAAAACATATTGCATCTTTATTTAACGGTTGGTTTAACATTTTAAATTGATGTTAGTATTTCTATCTTTGCGAGTACCACACACATCTTCAGCTACATAAATACACCTACACAGCAACGTGTGTTCATCTAACACACAATACGTATGAAAAATATTTTACCTTTAAAATGGCGTTTAATCTTAAATTAATCATTCGCAAACCAAGCGCAAGTGAAATATTTAATCAACTTACAAGATTTTACACACACACAGGCACAAAAGTAAATTGGATATACAAAGAGAAAAGTGTGAAAATTAGAGATTATTCAAGCGTAAGCATTTTGTTTATTTAAACGTACATACTAGAGTATGCAATTATTTGACTTTTGGTTTTGTTCGAGTTAAGAATTAATCGATTTTTTTAATTAAATTTTGCTCGATTAATCGAACAAGAGTTTTAATGTGTTCGAATAACTCGAATAATTCAAATAATTTTATCCAATGGATAAAACATACATGTCTATTTGATTTGATACTTTTATTAAATTAATAAACAGAAAAAAAACAATTAAATATAAATATAGCTAAACAATAAAATAGCAATTAATTTATAAAGGGTCCGCCATCTAACGTTTTTTTAACTAGTGCTTTTTTCGTGAATGGTAACACTTAGCTCATGTCTGATATGACATATAATTAATTTTTTTCTTCCGCTGAACGAATATGGTTGTGTATACGCTTGAACAACGCTGGGAAATATTGCGGCATTACTTTGAAAATCATGGTAATGTTGCAGAATGTGTGCGAAAATTGCGTACGGATTTTGGAAGAAGAGAAGCACCGTCAGCTCCGTATGCTCGTTATCTTGTGAAAAGCGTGAAAAACTAAAAACAGTGCGTACACCCGAGAATATTGCTGCTGTGCCAGAAAGTGTGCGTGAAGCGCCATCAACATCAATTCACCGTCGTTCTCAACAATTGAACATTTCGGAGACATCATTGAGACGAATTTTGCATAAAGACCTTGGTATGACGCCATACAAAGTCCAATTGGTTCAGGAGTTGAAGCCAAATGACAATCCAATGCGTTTTCGCTTCGCTAAGTGGGCCTGCGATCGACTTACAGAAGAAGTTCATTTTGATCTTGGCGGGTATGAAAACAAGCAAAATTGTCGCATTTGGGGCACAGAAAATCCGCACGCATACATTGAAAAGCCGATACACCCAAAACGAGTCACTGTTTGGTGCAGATTTTGGTCCAGAGGCATAATTGGGCCATTATTCTTCGAAAATGCGCAAGGAGTGGCCGTTACAGTCAATGGCGATCGTTATCGGGCCACGTTGAACGAATTTTTGTTCACAAAAATTGAAGAGGAGGATATAGGCAACATTTGGTTCCAACAGGACGGCGCTACGTGCCACACAGCCGAAGCTACACTCGATGTTTTGCGCCCTGTTTTTGAAGATCGCGATTTGACACCGTTGGACTATTATTTGTGGGGTGCCGTCAAAGATAAGTGTTACGCCGACAAGCCAGAGACAACTGACGCTTTAAAGGACAATATTCGTGAGGCCATTGGTGAAATACAGCTGCACACAATCGATAATGTGCTTAAAAATACGACCGATCGTGTAGGCTACTGCATGGCCAGCCGAGGCAGCCATTTGAATGAAATTATTTTCTATTATCAACCGGAAGGATTGTACTTTCAAATAAAAAAAGAAACTTGAGAAAATATTCAGTAGTTTTTTTTTATAGGATTTTCAAAAAAAAAAGTTATTTGGCGGACCCTTTACAATGTACACAGTTTTAAAACTTTTTAATAAGATAAATAATTAACCGTAGGAACACAATTGCACCGTATGAACGTAGTAGCATATGACGTAGATACGTTCTCAAATAAAAACGTAAAAGCGTATCTACGTCGTACGTCTTCATATATCTAATAATATTTTATACGCCGCTTATGGCAGTACTGTCCTATAAAATGAAAAATCAATATATAAAATTTAATCATTTTTGTGTTTTCAAATTGAATATTTGAAAACAAATAAATAGAAGGAAAAAACAACCAACAATTTTAATATATTTGAATTTTTATAATATTATTTTCAAAGGAAAACAAAGTACGTCCACGATGGAATTGTGCGTAAATAAAGTGTACATTTAGAAATTTACGGCGTAACGTTCTACGTTCTTACGACGTACGACCCAAAAGTGTTCCTAGCATAAAAAATCAAAAACCCTGCAGCAAAAAATACAGTTTTAAATGCGTTAAAGAGACCGAAACAGAATTAAGGAAATAAAATAAGAATAAACTATAAACCAAGTAAACACTACTTCGATTAAACGGACTATAAAATTATCTAAAAGCCAAAGTTTAATACATGCATTATGCTCAGCAGCAATAGGGCTCCATTAATTTTATTTCAGTGTAAATTTGCAATTATGTCCCGCCTGCTAAACTTAATACGGGAATTCAACATAGGCTTTCATCTAATATTTTTATAAATTATTTTTTAATTATTTATTTTGTCGCGATTATTTTTATGAGAGAAATTAAAATGAGTTAATATATTATTCCTAAAAATAAAGTAAAATTGAAATCAACTGAGATTCACCGTATTTTTCCTGATTTTAGGAGAAGTTATGGTAAAGATAAAAACTTTAAGAATGAAGAAACTTTTTAAGCTCGACCGTTTTCAAATTTTGTTCGATTTTAATTTCTTTCATCGATTGACCGAACAAGGCTGATAACTTTATTGTTCTTTATTTTAAAGCTCTACTCTATAGGTTTGGGTTATTTGTTTCTTTAACGTATTACTATTTTGCGCCAACAATCCGTGCTTTTGTTGTCAACTACCTATCTACGGATACTTCGGTTTTTAAAACGAATCTAACAATACCGAAAATGTCAAAATTTATCCAGCCGTTTGAATGGTAAGAGGTAATAAAGAAATTGAAGGTCGGGTAATAAACGGGAAACCTATAATCTGTGCATGGTTTACGTATTCATAAATGCAATGAACGCCAAACACAATATCAAAAAAGGATACTTTACAAAAATATGTTCAGTTATGTACATGTTATGTATTTTATTGGTAAGAAATCTAAATTTTTATATTATGAAAGTAGAATTTTCTAAGAAATTAATTTTTATCGATTAATTGACATAAATTGTTCGAGTTATTCGTTATTTGAAATTGGCTTTTTTAATTATTCGATCAAATAATGGCGAAAAATTTCTTCGATTAATCGAACAACGATTAATTGAATGGATAGTCTAGTACGTATAACTTTAACCCTTATGTGAGTGACAGGGTACCCGGGTAACTTTTTAAACTTTAATTGCGTTTTTTTTTTGGTTTCAAGTTTCTTGAGGGAGTGGAACCTCTTGAGAACTCTTATTATTGTGTTCAAGATATATTTGGATAAACATTAGCTTAGTTTCTTAACTTGAAAAGGTGCTCTGGGTCAATTTACATTTTTCACCCTCAACGGAGTGACAGGGCACCCGGGTACCTTACAGAGAATGACAACAAGTACCCATAAGAATAATATACAGAGGTATTTACCCACGCTTAACGTTATTGTGTATATCCATACTTATAACACAAATAATAACAACAGCTATGGTTGTGCGTCGCAAAAAATATGTGTATTACTTATACTTACGCACGGCAATATTTCTCACAACCACATTCAGTAAACTTAAATACATGAATGTATGCAGATATTATTCAATACCCATGAATGTGTTTTGGTTATCTGCCATACATATAAAATATCTATGTGTAAGAAAATATACATGGGTACTTTCAGTATTTTTGGCACTACTGCGTAAATATGAAAAAAAAAATTTGTATGAAATGTTTTAGCAAAAATGTGCTTTGATCACTAGCCAGGTATGGGACTATGTGCATATTTTTTTTTATACATAAAATAAATTTTTTTTTGTAACATCAGCAGTGCCAATGTATGTCTACATACATAAAAATTATCTTCATTACGCATTATTGAAAACTATGATGAATTAAAATTTGATTTACAAAAATTAAAACAGCCTTTTTCTTTTTAGTGTACCAAAAGTAAGTATTTTTTCCCTCGTTTGCCCTCAATTGTACATTATTTGCTTGGATCTATCTATGTTTTGAATTTCATGAAAATCTGTTAGATAGTTTCGCAGAGGCAACAATTGCCCCCTGCCGCCCCTCGTGGTCCTATTTTAAAAAAAAATGCATAGCTAATGTGGCCATATAAATAGGGATCTAACTATGTTCTAAATTTCTTTAAAATCTGTTGGATAGTTTCAGAGAAGCAGAAATTGCCACCCACCGCCCCTCGTGGTCCTAACTTTTCAATGTTTTTTTTTAACCATCAGTGTAAGTACCCCTTTCCAACTCATGTATTGGTTTGTAAATTGGTTGAGTGGTTCTCGAGTTATAAAACAGCTTTGAAAACAAAAAGCTTACCGCCTAAGTCAAATCTTAAAATTCTTAAAAAATTATCTCGCTATTTTCCTAAATAAAAACCCAGAATTGAATTTCTGCCTAATTCCAAAATTTTTAAAATTGCATTTGCCATCTCTGCGATGGTATACATACTCTGTGTATACTTACGTTATACATACGTAAATACACATATTTATTTAATCTTATGGGTATTGCAGATAGCCAATACAAGTTTTATTTATATCTGCATGTACTTTCTAAAAGAAGAATGAATATACAAATACACATTGCCAGCGTATACCTATACATATTTAATTCAACTTGTTATGGGTAATGGTATGTATGTGTATGGTTTTGATCTTTCCCCATACATGCCCATACATGTTTTCTCACTAATACTAAAAGAGTACTTAAAATGATACTTTTGTCATTCTCTGGTACCTTAATGAAAATATTTAAAAAAACATTTTGTTATTAGTGTTATTTTGATTTATTTTAATGAAAATGAGTTTAAAATCATGTTGGTTTATTCAATCTGCAATATTTTCTTACTTTGACATGAATGAAAATGTCAAATAAAAAGACAGTGTTAGTTATTTTGTATATTTCGTTTTTTTTTTTATATTCAAGCAAAAGACTTGAGTAAAGCACAAAAAAATTAGAAATAAGATACACTTCACTATATAAAAAATCAGAAAAACAAAAAATAATAGTTTACTGAGTTCCTTGGAAACAGGTTTCACATAGAGGACGGTTAATTGAATGTTCGTTACAAATCGAAATACAACAACTTGGGCACGCTTTCCGAGTTTTTCTATTTATTTTATTAGTTTTGCAAATAGAGCAACTGCCGACAACTCTGATACGGCCACTTTCATCTCTATTTTCGGAAATTGAATTATCTTTTTGTCCACCAGGAATGGATAATGTTCCAAGAACTTGATGTATGGCAGACCGGGTGAAAGGTTTTGCAATTATTTTTGGGTTGGTCATACGTTGTTTTATATTTGCTTTACACAATTGAAAACTTAAATCCTTTAAAAATTGTCGTCTCCGATCTGTTGATTTACGCTCTGGATTATATTCGACATATATAATATAAGCTGCCAAAGCAGCTACATCAATAGCATTAAAAAATATTGCTAGCGGCCATCGACTTGTTCTTCTTTTTGTTGTGTATTGACCTAAAAGCTTATCCATATTATCAACGTCTCCTTTAGTTTGGTTGTAATATGTGATAACTTTAGGCTTAGCAGCTAATGTAGTTTCCGTTTCAGGCTTCGTATGCATAGAAGAAAACATAACAACTGCTTTCTTTTTTTTTTTTGAACATACGAACACAATGTCCCATCCTGGCTGAAAGCAAAGTTTGTGGAATACAATTGCCTGAAAAGAAATTTTTAAAGAAAATAGGTACAAAAGCATATGTATATATATACACCCAATGGTTACCTGTCCTTATGAGGCTGTATAGTTGGTGGTAAAAATCGCTTGTTCTTTCTCATAGTTCCAACTAATGTGAGATTCCAAGAATTTAGTGTTTGAGCCAGTTGCAATGATGTAAAAAAATTGTCTGTTGTTATATTTCTACCAGTATTTTTGTACGGACTGACTAGATCTAAGACTATACGTTCTCCTACATTTAATTGGCGATCGCCATCTATTGGTTTACCCGTATAAATTTGGCTTCTTAGTGGGTACGAATTTTCAGAGTCACAAGCCCAAAAAATTTTAATGCCATATTTTTCGGGCTTAGAGGGCATGTACTGAGTGAAACGAGTGCGACCCCTGTATCCATATAATTGTTCATCCACAGTTATGCTTTCGCCCGGCTTATACAATTTAAATAAATTTTCGTTCAACATCGTCCAAATATCTCTCATTGCAGCAGCTTTGTCACTTTCAGCACGCTTAGCACGAGTAAGGTCGTTATCAAATCGAATAAAACGTAAAAATAATTTAAATCTATCATAAGAGCGAAACAAAGGTAAATGGTATGGTTTTCATAATTCTGTTAGGTGCTCTGAATTTGATTTATGTACGCCACCAAAGATCAATAGTCCCAAGAAAGTCTCTAGCTCTTTTTCTGAAAATGGCTCAAATTTTTTTTTCTCTGGCCGATTGCAAGCGTCTGGATATTTTAAATCTTAATTTTTGTTATAGTCATCAGTCACTCTTTTTCCTTTTCTATTACTTTCACGCAAAATTATATCGCACATCTCCTTGGATAATAAGGTTTTGAATATATCCTTAGGTGTTCCTATATTAAGGCCTGAAGCAGGACCTCTACGTTGCCGTAACACATTTCTGTTAATGGATTGGTATTCCGGATAGGGATCAAGACGCCAACGCGTACCATCCTTTCCACAGAGTTCAGTTGTTTCTTCAAATTCTTCACTCTCGTCAGAATCATATGAATGCTCGTTATCCTCTATATATCCCATATTTTCTGCATCGGATGCTTCTGATATTATGTCGCAAATATTCAGCATATGTTCATCTGATATCAATTCTCCATCATCTCTCGCACATTCGTTTAATATTTCATTTATAGTGGTTGAATTTAAACGTGCTTTTTTAGAACAAGAAGCCATTGTATAACACTTTACCTTCTCGCGCTTACCGAACTTATTCATGTATGAACTTAGTAATGTATGAATGCAGTAGCAAGTAAATGAATTTGTCGATCAAGCACAAAGCCAGAGGGGAATCCCCTGATTAGTGTTGATGTTAGACATTTAAAAACGTATATTTTACATTTCGTAGCGTTAATCTTTTGTATATATTGTTATATAATATAAAACTTTCGTATATATTGTATGTGGTACCCGGGTACCATGTCACTCTGTTAAAGGAGTTTTTTTTTTTTTTTTTTGTCACTCACATAAGGGTTAAATAAAATATCTTTAAATGAACATTTTGTTGCAATAAATACAACTTTATTTTAATTTAATTTAATTACATTTGAACTGTTTGTTGAAAAATTATTTTTTTTTAATATATTTTATAATGATAAATATTAATTAAAGTTTTTTTCCAGGAACTCCAGTGCCAGGAGAAATTTGTAGATATCAGTAGAAGTTTTACTGATGGCGTTTTTCTTTTTGTAATCAGTGAAAGTTTAACCGATTGCTGCAAATTTTCAATGCATTAAATATAATATGTAAGTGCGTTGGGGCTCAAAAAACTATTCTTAGAAAATAAATAAAACCAGCCAAAGAAAACAAAATTTCTACAGGTTTTGATAAGCCCAAGCTGGCACTAAGTAGTATTAGCACGTGTTTCATATTTAGATAGATGTTTGCTTTTGTCACTTAGGAAGCCAAAAAAAAACTGTTGAGGCAAATTTGATATCTTGGGTTGATCATTGTTGGAAAAGAACAATACAATAATTGGCTTCGTTACTAGTACTGCTGCTTCTGCTTCTACCAGGCATGATTTTGCCGTACCTAAAACAGAGCGGAAGGCGGAACGTTTTCTTTCGCTTAGTTTTTACGCTGACATGCCATACCTTAACAAGAGCGTCAATCTCCTATCAATTCCTCTAAATATTCCAGTTCTTAAGCCGAGAAAATGATACTTTTAAGCTACGGTCACACTTGACAAATATCTGACGAAAAAAACGTGACCAACTGGCAAACAATGATATAATTTTCTTTAATTACAATATTTATTTTGATTATAATACTACATATTACAATAAACAGTTTTTTGCTATATCTATCAGAAAAATTAGTTTTATTTTGCGATGTAACGAACATGCTTAATCTCTTCTTATTTGGTCAAATATTTAATAAGTGTGACCGTAGCTTTACTTTGCTTATTAAATAATGGTGGATTTGGACCTTTTGAGTATATTCTAGAAAAAAGTACACTAAGAAAATGCTTAATAGTTAATCCTATTGAGACGATAATTTTTTTTGAAATCATTAATATCTGCACGCAGAAAAAAAACTTGTTTAAATATGGTCACCTCCAACAAAACTATTTTTAAAGAAAATTTTAAACATAATATGTTTAAATTTAACCATATTATTATCACCGACAACCATATTATGCTTAAATGTGTCCTCCATCAAGAAGCCACAACCATATTATGGTTGCTTCTAAACATGTTTTGGTTAAATATGGCAATAATTTGTTTTTAAATTAACAATAGTATTTTCCTCTTCTCCAAGAGCAACAAGCTATGGTTGAAAACCAACAATGCTATTATAAGTGTTAAACATATTTTAGTTATTATTGACCCAAACATGTTCGGAGGCAACCATAATATGGTTGTGCCTTCTTGATGGAGGACACATTTAACCATAATATGGTTGTCGGTGATAATAATATGGTTAAATTTAACCCTAATATGTTTACAATTTTCTTTAAAAATAGTTTTGTTGGAGTTTTTCTCTGGGTGTGTAATGGCCAAAGGCATTAATGTGTGAAACAACTTTACAGAGTGTTTTGAATCCGGTTCTAGTCGGTCCTAATTTTTGCCGGTCTAATAAAGAAAAAACAGATGTTGTTTAGCGCCAGGATTTTCTCCTCTATGGTATAACAAGCCCTGGCTTCCCTTACTTGAAGTTCTAAATTCGGGATTGGATATCCGAGTTTTTAAATTTAGGATTTAAAAATTCGCGATTTTGCGATTTATAATTCCTTAATTCGGGATTTAAAAAAATTCGTGATTTTGATACTGTCCCAAATTATACATTAGTTATTTGGTTAAATCTTTCGTCTCAGAGCTTGACAATAATGGAACCCACAACTAATGCATTACAACACACCAAAAGTATCATAAAGTCCATGGACCATATGACACTCTGTTCATAGATATTATTACACTTTTTGGTGTGTCATAACGATCATAGACATTATGACCTTGAACACTATAAAAACCTACAGCATTTTTGGTGTACCATTTTAAAATTATGGCGAGGCACAATAACCGGAAAGTCTTATTTTGGAGGACAACGTTGGTCTATGTCAAATAATGGACAGATTTTTATCTGTTTCCAGTACGAAACGTTGCCCTTAACAATAAATATATTCCATTTGCGTGTGGTTCCTTTCCTAAAAAAATTCTTATTTTGGGAACACTTCCGTACGGGGACATCTTTAAAAATAAGCCGATTTAAGATATTTTCAATACAAGGTGTTCTCAATCGATAGGAACACGCAGAGAATACACATTCTTTAATATGAACACCCCCAACAAATTTCTTAGATTTTTAATGAACAATTTTTTTTAGCATATTATCCATATTATTGTCAGCGGCAACCATATTGCTGTTAAATTAGTCCTTCATTGCGACTTAACCATATTTGGGTCACCTCCGAACATGTTATGGTTAATAATAACAATTATATGTCTACGTCTTATAATTGTTTGGAGTTCTATCAAAATTTTAGTGGTTCTATAAAAATTTTGGTGGTTAATAAATTATTATTATTTTTAACCATAAGCATGTTCGTAATATCAATCATAATTTGGTTGTGGAGAAGGACTCATTTAACCATAATATGTTTATTGGTGACAATAATATGGTTAAAGTAATCATAATATGTTTAAAATTATTTCGTTAAAAGAGCCTTATAAAAGGCAGTGTTGCCATAACTAAATGAAGGAAAAAATGCTAGATTTTTGTGAAAAATTGCTTAAAAAGGTGTTAAAAAAATATTTATAATATAAAAAGTAAAACGATTTAATTTGATATAAATTTTAAAATAATTAGCATGGTATAAAATAACATGAATTACGGCCAATTTTACCATGTTTAGTTATAACAAAATATTACCTTAATTTCCAGTTAACGATATGTTTTCGACAGTTATAACTGATATCTAATTATAACTGAACTTGGTGAAATTGGCCGGTAGTACTTTATAGTCTTTTACAATTAAATTGGGCAATAAAATATAAAAGTTGTAAGAGTGATACATTCGGCTATGCCGAATCCTAAATACCCTTTACTGTAAGTTCGAATAGTTCAGGAGTGGGCTTTATATGGGATCTATAAATTATAAGCCATTGTTCATAAAACCTGACCTCACAGTGGTAAAATTCGTTGACTAAGTTAAATTAAATATTCTGATTTGTTACAGAAATATTATTAGGCGCATTAAAGTGATAAAAATGATCGTATATTATAGACCGCTCATCAAAAATATAAAAAAAAAACTTCAGTTAAACCGAATCTCAATACAGTAATACAATTTTATTAGAATTAAATGCTTTCGTAATTGATTTTAGGAAGGACGCTTTACATGGGGCCTATGGTAAATTATGGACCCATCTTCATAAATTTTAGTGCGATTTCCAGCCATACAAACGAATTTGTCCAAAATTTAATTAGAATCGGTACATTCAGTCACCACTTTTAATTTTTGTTAATTTTTGTAACAAAAATATAAATTTTTAAGGGAGGGTGTTCCACATTTGGGTTCATAACTCTTTTTCTACTACCCCGATTTCAGATGGATTACAATCCCAAACTGCTTAGCGGAACAATAAAGAGCTTAACATCAATGTTGTTATTTTCTGTTGAGTCTTTCGAAAGTAAATATGTTTCAAACAGACGGACAGGCAGGCGAACATTACTAAATCGACTCAGAATTGCACGAACACTAAAAAAGTTTCACACAAATTGACAAACAAAGTATACCCTCATTCACCACTAGTGGTAGAGGCTATAGAAATCACATAATTTTTAATTTCTATTTATTTAAGCTTATGGTCTATTTTTTATTTTATAAAAAAACTAATCTTTATGTTTCTTTCGAATTTTCGTAACTCCGTTGTGTTACGTCTTCAGGATTGAACATTTTTTAAAAAACAATTACATAAAAAACAAATTAACAAAATTTCTTAAAATAAAAAATTGACAAAATTTGAAAAAATTCTTATGCTAACAAAATATTTAAACATAATCTATTACAGACTGACCTGGGATTCGAAGCCAGGCTGTCTGGCGTGTGATTCGAACCCAGGCGGCTCAGGTCAGTCAAGAATGAAAATTATCAATAACAATTTTAATTAATCTTCCATGTTGTAAAAATTCCTTTCTTCATAAAAATAATTTAATGCAAATTAAATTCAATGAACTTAAGCCTAATTAAAATATCTAAATTTGGATTAAAAACCATTAACAGTTCAATAAAATAACCACAATACTAATTATAATCTATTACAGTTAAAAAAAAAAAAATTATTAAGTTTCCGTTTTTATTTTTATTAACTAAATGTCTATTACTATGGGCTACACTATCTGTATATGTCTTCTAATTTATTCTTAATAAATTTGGAACCTTTATTATTTGAAGCATTTCCAACATATAATATCTCTTGTAATAACTCTCTGTGTTTAAAATTGTTACATTCTCAAAATCTGGATAATGTGTTAAACTAGCACAGTGGGTTGCTAATGCTGTTTTTTTGTAATGTAATATTGTGTTTATATTTATGGTCTGATTTATGACCACAAATTCTCGTTTTTGGTTTATTTTTTGTTGTTCCCACATATAACTTCTCACATTGTCCATTATTATTTGCCCTACAAGGTATTCTAGTCAATGACTAACAAATCTTCGGTTCATTCGAAGAACCTTTACTATTTCCATTTTTGTTTATGTATAGTCCTATTAAATTAGTTATAATTTTTTTTTTTTTTTTAACTGTATTAGATTATGTTTAAATATTTTGTTAGCATAAGAATTTTTTCAAATGTTGTCAATTTTTTATTTTAAGAAATTTTGTTAATTTGTTTTTTAAAAAATATTCAATCCTGAAGACGTAACACAACGGAGTTACGAAAATTCGAAAGAAAAATAAAGATTAGATTTTGTATAAAAAAAAAAATAGACCATAAGCTTAACTAAATAGAAATTGAAAATAATATAATGGATGGTCGAATAATTTACAATAATAGAAATCACATAATTCTTTAACATTAAAAATATATCAAAATAAATGCAAAAATTGATCTTTAGTTAATAAAAAATATCGCAGCTTTATAAACTTTATATTGAATCACATTTAAAAGTTAACTTGGTTAAAACAATTAAATTCCATTAAGTTCACAATTTATTTTCAAAATATTATAAATAATAATATCATTTAATATCTTAAAAAAAAGCTGTATTAATATTTATGGTACATGTTGTTTGCACATCTAGTAAAAAGCTATAAATTCCCTAGGGGAAAGGGAACTAACACTAAACTTGTTACGAGACAAGTCACTTTAACATGGCGGTGTCCTACGAGGGGGTTAATTGGCACCGTTTTGACACTTTGTAACAGGTCACTGAAATATCCTTAATGGACACATCCAATTTCGGTTAAAATAATGCCTGTCGCAGATATTGTACCAAATGAACCATGCCACTATGATAGATCCCCTTCATTTTAAGTAATAGAGATAATCAGCCACTACACGCACAAAATCCAGTCACATGAATAGTTTTGTGCCAATTACCTTTCCTCTGGAGCAACTACACTCTAAACACATTATCACCAGTTAAATGATAGTTCTTGTTTTCATCTATCACAATTCGTTCCTTTTAATTATAAAATGTTGTTCACTGGTCACGAGATAAGTGCTTTAAGAGCAATTGACACAAATTTCCCGCAGAGTTAATGGAAAAAATAAAAACTTATCACTTTAACTAAAAAGTGCTAAACAATTTTGGGAAAATGCTGAAATGAGTTTTAATGCTAAATGAGTTTAAAAGATGCTAGATCTACCATTAAAAATGCTAAATTGGCAACAATGATTGGAAACGACCAGCTGCAAAATGTGTTTTATCTGCGTGAACTATTGGTTCCATATTATGTTGTTTAAGCTCATATCAGAAGTCTTACTGCGAGCAAACATTTATATGGGTTTTAGGTGAAATAATAGACCATTTTGCTCCATTTTCACTATCAAATATTCTACATATGTAAGAAGTACTTAAGCCATATTTTATTGCGTGTGGCTCATATTGTGCAAAAAGGATTTTTATATTTTATTTTAACCTAATCTTATCATCCAGAATTTTCTATTGCGAGCTTTATTGTGTTTTTAACTGACAGAGGGACAGGATTGTTTTCAAAGGTTTTCAATGGGGTTCAACCGAGATATCAAAATTAAAATATCATCACCGCCCCCTCCACCGTTAATTTTATGGCGATGGGTACAAAATAAAGTATATATATGTACATATATTATCTCCATTACTCAATTGTATATTTATTTAGTACTCTTGCCCGTCTTTTATCTAAATAAACAAAATACAAAAATTATACTTTGATACAAAAATTATAAATTAAAACAACTAAAGTATATTTACTCTTCTGTAATTATTTTCAATACAATTCAATGGAAAAGGCCCATGAAAAAAATTATTGATTAACAATTCGTTCTTTTGTTTATTTGCCACCTTCTTTATATAATTTCTATTTATGTTCACGAAGTGGAATTGGAGAGTGTAAGCAAATGAGTTGAAATATGTTGGTGCAATTTCGCTTAACACTCATTGAAAATGGGGGGAAAAAATAGAAAATAAATTAATTACTAGAAACGAGAAATCAAATATTGTAGTAATCAATATTGCAAAATGAAAAACGAGGTAAATAAAAGTCAAGTCATTTTAGGGGTTTCACTGCGGAATGAGAGATAATAACCTGAAAACTTGTATACACTTTCATTTTTGTGTTCTTAAAGTTGTTCCAAAAATCTCATAAAATCTCGTGTACGTTATTCAAGGTCAAAGGTCACAAAAATCTCTTTTTCGAGATTATCTCCGCTTTTATAGTTCCACTGATGTTAACATTTTTAACAAAAATTTTATAGCATAAAATTTGCGACAAATTTTGTTTTAAAGAATTTTTCAAACGCCCAGCAATTTTTAAGATTGAAGCCTAAGCTTTGCTTAAATATTTAACCATTATGTGGGAGCCTTTGACAATAATTTTGTTGAAGTAACGATAATATGTACACTAGGGCGGGTCGATTTGTAGGGACGCAAAGAAATCACCCAAGTGACAAGGATAATCGTTTTCTAGGGATCAACGTAAGAAACGTAGCCCAAGGAACCATACCTCTAAAATGAATTCTGATGTTCCTTATTTTGACCCAAATGTCGAGTTTTGAAAAATCCCACTTTTACCCATTTAAAGTGTCCCAATCGAGTCTTAATGTATGACCGACACCCACTAACTTTGGAGGACCGACCCGCCCTTGTCATTTGGGCGATTTTTAAATCGACTTGCCCTAGTGCACATATTTGTTATCTATTTTTTTTTTTAAGAGAAATCTGCAAGGAAACATCTGTCAAGTTACTCGGTTACGTATGAGTATTATTTAATTCCAATTTATTAACATGCATAAGCCATGTGGTACAACTAATAAATAATAACAAAATTTTTGTATGGGAACCCCCGGGGGTCCCAGGGGATTTACCACTAGCATGGGTGGGTAGGACCTCCAAAGTCGGTCATACACTTAGACCCGATTGGGGCACTTTAAATGGGTCAAAGTGGGATTTCTCAATATTTGACCTTTGGGTCAAAATAAGGAATATCAGTAGCCCGCTTCTGTATTTCTCGCATCGTAAAATTTCCCGCACGAAACAAGTGAATTAGGACAAAAATAGTGCAATATGAAACAAAAAATGGTTTTTCTCACATTAGACTTTATGTATCTTTACTTTGCGAGAATTATCCGTCATTTAAATAATCCAGCAATTATTGGAAGGATGTAAGAAAAACTGTTTCTGTAACAATATTTTGCGAAAAGTATTTCACAAGAACTGTCACAATAAGTCACATTTGAAATTGATGCAAGAAAAATACAATTTCAAAAAATAGAGCTCAAATTATCTGAAAAAATATTTATGTATATACATTAGACCGTCTAACTTTTCATTTTTTTTTTCCAAATTCCTTCATGAACATCGATTTTCTTTATCTACTATAAAAACCAAGAATTTTGGTGTATAGCACTTAAATATTAATGAATGGGAAGTGGTCTCTCTAATCGATTTTTCATTTTTTTTAGGCAAAATGCCTTTTTTCCAAAAAATGAAAAAATCTTGATTCAGTAATTTGCCTCAAACTTAAGCAGTTCTGAATGGATTTGAACATCATTTCATGCATGAGAAAGCTTATTAAATTTCCTAAATGTTTCTTAAAGCAACATTGCCACTTTGTTCGATGGTTTTTTGTTCATAGCACTACAAATTCAGATTTTTAAATACAAACTTAACATTTTTTTTAATATTTGCTTACCTTTTCATATATAAAAATTGAACGAGGCAAAACTTTTATATTCTGTAAATGCAGTATGATACACAGAAAAAATTATTAAATTTCTCCTATCACCAAATTTGTTCTAAATTCATAATATCAAGCAAACCAGTTGTTGATTTTGCACCTATTACCAAAATGATTATATTGATTACTAAAAATTTTAAAATTTTGAAAAAATATTTTCAATAAATGATAATTTTAATTTTAATTATAAAAGTGATCAAAAAACTTTGAAATTTTAAACAATGTGTTAATTTATTTAAATAAATATTGACAATTCCCAACAAATATTCTACATGTTTAAATTATTTTATTTTATACGAAAAAAAGTCAATTAAGATTTTTTGATATTTAATTAAAATTTTAATTGAAAATTTATTTCAAAACAACTAAAATGTTAATTAAATCAAAATTAAATTTTTAATTTAATCAAATAAAAAAATTATTGATTCAATTATCACATTAATTAAATTAAAATACTTTTTAAACCATTTTTTTAATTGATAAAACACTTTTTTCTGTGTAGGTAATTTTAAAATAAAGATTTTGGTGTAAATAACAGTTGCATTCTGCTTAGAAAAACTGCAGTTTTAGTTGAAATGAGTCAAGTTTTTTATTTCTAAATTTGCTTCTATTTCATAAATACATTATAAAGTAAGAACATATTGCTTTTTTATTTTTTCAAATTTTCTAAAATTGTGCTTTTGTTGGAGTTTGGATGCGTTTTGTGAAAATGCTCGATGACTTGAATTAAATCATTTTGGGTGTGGCACTTCCCATACAAAGACGTTATACATTTCTGTATATCTGGACAACGAACGTTTGTACCTAATTTCACTGTTATCGTTTTATGCAGGGCTGCTAGCTGTTTACTTTTTTAACATTTTTTATTTTTCGAATTTATTCCATGAGTTAAATTTCAGTTATGTATTTTATAAAGCTTTTTTGTAATAGTTCCATTCCTTAAACCTTTAGTAGAGACTTTATACACTACCAGACTATTATACATAATAATATAAATAATAATAATACAAATTTTTTGTTGAAATTTAATTTTATATTGTTTATGTGTACGGAAATGAAAAAACTTCAATATATTAGAATGGTCTACTTTTACCGCACAGCTTCACTTGATATGGTAGTACTAGGGATGCCAAACGGGAAATCCCGAAATACCGTGATTTATTTTTATGAGTCCTGGGATTTTTAACATGTCAACTTTTATGTACAAAATTATTAGTTTTTATTGAATTTTTTTTACTATATACAAAAAAATTATTAAAAATTATATTTGAGTTATATTTTTTATTGCAAATAATTCTTATTTTTTAGTTAAATTTTTGTTTTTGGCACACAGCGAGTATTTAAAATTTTTAATTTTTGCTTGATATATGACGACTATTTCTGGATTTTTGTATTTTGCTTAATAAAAACCATTATTTTAAAATAGAAACGATATTTGAAGATTCACATCTCAAGCCTTTTTTTACAATTACGTTTAGCAAGTTCAGCTTTGGCTTTAGACATAATACCAAAATAAAAATGATTATTTTTATGCAAAATATAGAAATCAAGAAATAATTGTTATATATCAAGCAAGAAATAAAAATTATTCACGATCCAATTAAAGTTCTATGCAGAAACTAAAGAATAAAAATTGATATAATTATAACAATTAAGTCGTTATATTGATGAAATAGCTCATATACCTTCTGGTCCAATAATAATAAAAAATTTGCTTAAAAAACAATACCGTAAATAAAAGAATTTTTTTTATAAATAAACACTATTTGACGTATTCATAAATAAATTATTTAACTTGAAATCTGTTTTAAGAAACATTTGTATAAACATTTTGTTTTAAAATAAATTTCAAACGTACTTAAATTATTGATTATGAATCTCGCCCTCACCCTGGAGATGTACTTCACTGCAGTCGACATAGTGTTACAGTTTTTAACTCAGCTATCGATCTCGGTGAGGGACTACACTTTGCAGTGTATTAATGTCGTCACAACTTAATTCACATTAAAAATTGAATTGCTGTCAAAAAACTGAAATGAATTGATCTAAAAAAACCAATACGTATATACGTTTTTTTTTTTTAAGCTTTTTTCAGAATCTGATCCGTTTGATTATGGGTGAGGCCAGTGTTATAAACATATGTATAAAATGTATGTTACGTATATAAAACCTTTTGAAAATTCAAAAAGTGTTGTTTATTAAAAAAAAAGTAGCATCTTAAAGATCCGATCCGGAATTTCGGGATCGGGATTTCCAAAATCCCGAATCACGGGATTTTCAAAGCTCAGTCCCGATTGGCATCCCCATATTTTTTTTTCTCTGCGTGAATTAATCCGAAATTGTTTTATTTTTAATGGTATTTATTTGCAGGTGTAAATAACCATGAAACTAAAAATTAAATTATGGGAATGTAGGTGTGTTCCTGTGTCACGCACAAGTTGCAAAATAAACAAATTTACTAAAAACTTTTGTAATAGAATAAACATGTAAAATTATGCTACACAGGTAAATCAATGAGTATATTTATAAATGTGTATGTGTGTGTGTGTTTGTGTTTGTGTTTGTGTATTTGTCGTACCTCAAACAATTTCCAATGAACTTGCACAAAATGAATTAATGACAAGCGTTAAGATATTCAAATTATTTACCAATTTATATCAACTCTAAATAGGAAGCCCCCCTATAACACGGTAGATACATACGTTTCAGAAAAATGTCGTAGTATGTGAATCAAACCACGAACAAAAAAACTGGTATAAAAGGAGGGGTCGTTTGGTTCGAAAAATAACATCAGCTTGTAATACAAAACTGGTATATAAAATGGCGTTAGCTGCACAAAATAAAACCCGTCTTGTAAGAAGCAAAGAACTGGTTTAAAATCAGGTGTATGTTGTGTATAAAAATGATATTTTTTTTTATTTGTCTTTTTTCCATTTTTTTTTTATATTTTATTTTTTTAATACACAATAATATTTTTTTGGAAAAAACAAATCTGTTGTTTTACGTTGTTTCTTTAAGAGCGAATTCGTGTTGTACAAGTACTTTGTTATACGAGAATTCCTTTAACATGTTAGGTTGAAGATTTGTTGTACAAAAACCGTGTTATAAGGAAGTCACCTGCATAAAACAAAAAACCACTGCAGACAACGCAAAAAAGTTGTGGCAACAGGAAAGCAAACAAAAAATATCAGCAACTCAAATAAAAAAAAACAGTAAGAATAAATTTAATAAATCGTGTTAAAATTGGAAATATAAATTTTTTTCTTCGAACATCTAGTATTCAGATGGAAAGAAAAAATTTGCATTTATGTCTATCCAAAAATATTTCTGTGTTTTTATGGGCAACCGCCCATAGCTTTAAAATCAAATGTTTCAGTAGAGCCGAAAGCCCATTCTAGATCAAGCTATGGGCAAGGTATTAAACTTCTTGAACTTTGTTATACCGTTTAAAAATCGGAATTGGTCCATCTTTTTTTAGAAATGTTAAATGCTCCATATAAGGAGCTTTTAAATAAAGCAATATGGCATCACTTTCTCAAAATCTAAAAAAAAAATGGACATACGCGGTTACTCATGAAAACCACAGATTCAAGATAATAATATAAAATTTTAAAAAATGGGGATGAAAAAAATATCTTCACCTTTTTATACAGCTGACACTTTATTAATTATTTATTTTGATATTAATTTACATTCTTTTATTGTGGCATACATTATTAACATGGTAGAGCCTTTGGTATGAGTATTGAATTTTTAATTTACTGTAGGCATTGAATGAAACAACTTTAATAAAAAAAAACATGTAATTTAATCCAGGAATTGATTTTTTTTTAATGGTAATATAATTAAGAATAACAAAAAAATAAAATGCAGTCATCTGTAATTAAAAAGCTTTTTAATACTTGTAGTAATTAAAAAAGTTATGATTATTTTATATATGTAAATAAAAAATGTTAGACGCTTAAATTAAGAAAAACCTCTGTTAGAAAACACAGGTCTTTTTGAATAAAAAAATTTAAATTTGAAACTTAAAATTGAATAAAAGTTAAAAAAAAATTGATTTAAATTACAACTTTTAGAAAACACAAATCTTTTGGAATCCAAAACAAAATTAGAAATCTAAAAATTTAAAAACCCTGAATTGTTAAACTCAATATTTTTCACTCTTTCTTGTCTTTTATTACTAAAATGTTAATTTAATGCTCAAATTTAATTTTGCAATTAAAAATTGGTTTATTATATTTTACATTTGAAAATTCTATTGTTTAACTTTACCATTTGATTAGGTACTGACTAGGGAGATCGAACGGTTATTATTCGGCCGGTTTTAACCGGTTATTTTAGTTTTGCCCAAGCCGGTTATTTTAAAATGTCCATTTTTCGAATATCGAATACACCGGATATTTTGGTATAATAAACCGGTTATTTTAATAATGTGTAATTTGTTCCTTAATTTTGTTGTAAATGTACCCGTAGTTTAAGTATTTTTCTAATTAAATATTGGGCAAACTTACACTTTTTATAAAGAATGTCAAAACAAAATGTAGCAAAAGTCATACAAACCGCTTATAAAAGCGTGTGTTCTTGTAAAAAAAAAAACTTAAAACTATTCAAAATACTACAGAAAGTGTTTAGTTAAAAAGAAAATAAAAAATGTTATCTCCGGAGATATTTCGAACGGGATTGAAAAGATAAAGTTATGTGCCTGAAGTGCCCTAAAGTGATAAGATGCAATAGTTCTTTCTCTTCACGACTTATTAACCACCTTTAATTAGTCCACATGCTTGACATTAATGTATCCAAAATAAAACTTAACTCCGTTCGAAGTATTTCTAAAGAGACGACAAATAATACTTTACTAAAATAAGCGGGCAAAAATGAATCATTAAGTGAAATATTAGCCCATTGTGTTGCCGAAGACGGAATGTCCGTTAAGGCTCTTTAAACTCCTAAGTAGTTCTAACATATCTTCATGCTTAAAACTACCAAATTCCGGCGGAATCAACGATATGGAAAAAATTCATCAGTTTTATTTATTGAAACACCAAGAACTAAAAAAAAATTAAGAAATCAAACATGGAATGTCATGGAAGGTTTTAAATTGTGTTCGACAAATTGACAAATATTTCATTCCAAAAGCATGTTCATATTACTATTCGCTTCTATAATGCAGAAACAAAATAATTTGAAATATATTGTATAATACCGGCTAAGAAGTTTGGTTTGCAGCTTCTCAAAAATATGGTTGAAGAATTACTGATATAGTAATTAAAACTTATTTAAAATAAATTTGTTGCGAAACGTTTATAATAAGTAATAGCAAATAATAAGTTTATAGCAAAACGTTTGGCTAGATCAAACATCAGTTAATAGTTTTTTAATTACATTATACAATTATCTTTTTACAAAAAAAGTTTAGTAAATAAATAGAAATTGTTAAGAATGTTAAAGCTTGATAAATTAACTGGTCTCGTTTTTCTTTTTGGATTTTCTCGTGAAATATTTGTTAGGTCTGAACATACCTTAAGTCATATCTGTTTTTTGTTGGTTCCTAACCTTTTTGAATTGTTTTGTTTTTATTCAAATTAACGTTTTATTACAAAAACTTATTTGATTTTTGTGTTTTTATGTATTCGAATTAAAACCGGTTAACCGGTTATTTAAAAATGTTTAACCGAAACCCGGGTTTTTAAAAATAGCAACTATTCGTAATATTCGAAAACCTGTTATTGAAAAAAGTCGAATAATTGATCTCCCTAGTACTGACATTTTGCAATTAATATTAATTAAATATTAAAACTGCCATTAAATTAACAATTAATTTTTATAAATGGTATAAGGAATCTCATCAGAAGCCAACAAAAATCCCAAACAATTAATCACTATATTGTTTTCAACAGTAATGGAAATACTAAAAAGATTAAAAAAATCGATTCAATAAACCAAATCTGTAAACAAAAGGGAGGTAGTAATTAGTTAAAAGTAATTTAAATTACTCAATTCAGACATTTTTTTTTTAGTTTTTCACATGGTAGAATAAGTACAAAGTAGAGACATTATAAATTTGGTTCTCAATTTTAGAACCCATATAAGAAAACGAATTTAAAATGAGCATCAAAAATTAAATTAATTAATTTGACATTACATGGGTAAATAATGAGAACTCCCCCTAATGACCTGGTATTTATTATACTGTTGTTTCTAAGTTAAATATAATTTTATCTTTTTAAACTTAGTGAACCTTAAGATCAACTCACATTTTGTTGAAACTTTAATTTCATATCAAAACTTTTTAATACCTTTAATGTTCAATTTAATATTTTGCTATTATTGCCACCCTTATTATAACCTCCACCCTTTAAACACCCTCCTTTATTACCCAATTGCTTATAAACAGATTTCCACGCTTAAATATTTATTGTTTGAAAGTTTTTTTTTTGTACTACGAACATTTCCGGTTGTATCTTTATTTCTGTAAGCACTTAAGTTAGTTTTCGTTCGTGTTACCTGTTGTTTCACAAAACTAATCCCTGGAAATCTCTTTTCAGTAGTTATTTGCTGCGTGTTTGTTTTTATGATTTTTACAAGGAATTTTCTGGCAATTTAATTAAATACAAAATATTATTACAAATGATCACATTTGTTTAATATGTTATCAAGTTTTGTTAAGCATTTGTTTTATTTTATTTAATCAAAATTAAGTGATTAACACATACGTATAAATATATAGGGATGCATGACATTTACATTTCACCCAGACTTCATACAAATAATCTCCAGGAAAAAATTATTTTTTAATAAGTTGTGTTTTATTTCTCTTGGCAAAGTTTATTTTATCATATTGATTTTGTCACTCCATTTGCAACACACACATCGCAACAATCATCTAAGATGCTATAAATTATTTATATAGCCTGAATCTTTGTGAAATTTGAAGACGATCTTACCATGTCCGTCCGTCTGTATGTTGAAAGCACGATAATGTTCGCAATAAAACACTTTAGAAGGCGAACTAATTTTTTGAAGACAAATTCGTTTGGTATTAAAAATAGGCCAAATCTTTTCTTTATTTCATCTGTTTCCATACAAATATGCCACCGAAAAAAGACATTTTTTGCATAATAAAGCCATACGGAATAAGATAAAGCATTTAAACTAAAAGTAATATTTTACACAAAGTGTGTTTAAAACAGAAAAAATTAAAAATTGTCTCGAATCACCAAATTCATAGAATCAAGCAAACCATTTGTTAATTTTGCACCTATTACCAAAATTATTATATTGATTACTAACTGCCGTATTTATAAAAATATTTTAAGTTTAATAAAGGTTAACGAAATAGATTTTCTATGAAAGTTTTTCTTAATAAACATTTGTTAAATTTAAGAATCATTTATGAAACACACAAAAGCGGATCACAAAAATATAACACGTGTGATTTTAAAAGGCACATTTGATTTGAATTTAATTGATTTCCAGAACAGGCCTGGTAATGTGGGTATTTCCACAGGAAAGTCTACTTTTTGTCACGTTACGCCACCAAGCTGTTGAAGTTGTTATTCAAAGAATAATTTATATGTTATTTAATTTTTTTTTTTTTTATTTAAGTGTAAACGCAATTTAGTGAAAGAGAGGAACAATTTGACCAACATGGGTCTAAATGCAAGATAAATTTATTGGTGGCGTAACGTGGCATTTCTGTGCATGTGCCCATATAAATTTTTGTAAAGCTAACAAAGTTCTTTAAATAGTAGAGTTAATAATTTTTACTTTGTATATACAGTGGTGGGCGCCAAAGTCAAACAATTTTTGAGCTAAACTATTGAATAAAAAAACGACTTTGCTACGAGTTGCTAAAAATTTATTTATCTTTTCAAACTTAGTAGTTTTGTTTACCCACTATAAGTACAGAAAAGGGAAATAATTGTTGGTAAAAAATATTACTGGTAAAAAATTTTGTATTATCGTAAGCTTTGATATTTTTTTAATTGGAAATCCTTGAAATTTCTTAAGTTTGGTAGAGTATTATTTTCCAGAGTACCTTATTTTTTTATTTAAGATTTAATACTTTTTGGAGTGCTTTAACAGAATCCACAATTAAGTTCCAGATTTTTTGGCCCGAAATAAAAATATGGCATTCATTTCTTGAGTCATATTTCCCAAATTACAAAAAAAATTTCAAAGAGGAAAGCTTATGGTACTGGCAAAATTGGAAAAGATAAAGTTATTTATTCTATTCTATTCCTTTTTTTTCGATATACTATACAAAATAACCTCAATTTTAACCAGAAAAATGTTTAACTAATATTTTACAAAGTTTGACGATACAAAAATATACATATGTACATACCTATCGCACTTGTTCCTCGAAACAGAGTCAACTCCAAATTTATAAATTTTCAGTAGAGACAAAAAAATTTTTTTTTTATTTATTCTTATATTACAAATGGGGATAAAACTGCATTTTTGTTAGGCAAAATACTAGAGAAATAGATCTAAGATGTTACCAGTGGGTAGATATGGCCTCTGTTTATCGTTTTCTTTTAAAAGTGAAAATTGAAAAATTTTGAGTTGACGCTGTTTAGAGGAACAAGTGCGATATGTATTAATGAAAAATTTTGTGAATTTTTTATATCTGATTTCGATATTACGTTAGGAATTTTTAACGACTGCTAAAAAATTTTAAATTTTGAATATTTTTTTCAATAAAAGATATTTTTAATTTTAATTAAAAAAATGATTAAAAAATTTCATATATCTCAGGTTTTGACAATTCCCAACAGCAATTCCACAAGCTTAATTTTTTTAACGAATCAATTAAGATTTTTTGTTATATAATTAATATTATAATTAAAAATTTATTTCAAAACAACTAAAATTTTTTCCTTTTTTTTGGAAAAAAAATTAATATTTTAACAACATTATCAAATTTTTGTTATTTAAAAATTCATTAAAAATGGGAAAGTGCAGCTAAGCTTCTAATTTTTTGCAGACATATAAAAACCGAAGTTGCAAGCAAAACAAGCCATTAATGATTAAAATATTTTAACAACTTCTTGAATTAATTTAAGAATCTAAAAAAACCTCAATATTTGTATGGGAGTCCCCTTAAGGGGTGGAGATAAAGGGCAAGTATGTTTTGAGAAAATGTTAGGCACAGAAAACTAATTGCGGTCATACATTTTATTCCGCTAAGGGCGACTGCTTGGCAGTACTCGGGCTTTTTCTTCAATATATTTCTTGTCTGTATTGAAAATTTTGTATGGGAGCCCCTTAAGGAATTTAGGTAGCTGGTAGTTAGAAATAAATGATGACGATGTTAAATAAAGTGTGGTAATGAAAAATATAGTTGACCCATCTAGTGGCATCATTGGCGCTGCGGGGCACTTATTTAAGAATTTCATTAAACCCCCATCTTTTTTTGTATACACCAAAAACAATACAAGGAATGATGATAGGATACGTATGTTAGAAACAGATGTTGGGAATAAAAAATAAAGTGGGTTGGTCATACATTGGATCTATAAAGGGGCACTTAATGATCCATTTTTTTATAATTTTAAACTTTGTATGAGAGCCAACTCAAGGAAAGTGAAAGGAGTGTCGGTCCTACATTTTGCCCTTTAGGATGACTCTGTAGTAGTTATGGATTTTTGCCTCCTCTTTAAGCTCGATGAGCGTCCACTTCTTCTCGCCCGCATATACATTCGTGCACAGAAGGACATACTTTGAGTTAAAATGTCAAGCGATCGAAATTCGACTACAGGGCGTCCCTAGTATTAGTATAAACCTGACACAATTAACGCCTTGAAACCCCCATTTGACTTGAAATTGCCGAGATGTAGACACAACAATGCTATAATATGATTAAAAATCAATATTAACAATATATTATTTGTCATTTATTACTTGTAGGCCCTCTACATCATACCTCCATTCATAATGTGGGTATAAATAAAAGACCCTGCATAATAATCACATTGTCAAAGCAACATTTTTTCGTTTTCATTGTGTCAGTTTCACCAAAACCACATTTTTTTGAAACGGAACATAAACTTTTTAATAACTTTTCTAAAGCTTGATTATCTATTTAAAGTCAATTTATTTTCATACCTGGCTCAAAATCACCAAGGTGCAGAATTGGTTTTGCTAGCAATTTAATGTATTAAATCTTGACTTTATTGAAAAAAGAAAAGTTAGAAACTATTAAAACTAGCACCATTTTATTAGTACATCAAACAATATAATTAATTAAACAAGTAAATTTTAAATTAAATCAATATACATGCAGAGAAAATCATTTCGGGAACGCGTAAGTTTTGTCATTCCGGGAACATTAATATTTTTTTTAAGCAAAGACGCATAAATTTAGCTTTTTTACAAAAGATATAGTTTGTTATATTACAGAACTTTCATTCTGTTCATGTAACGTTAATTCCGTTATAAGAGTTTTGAATATTTTGAAATTTCTAAAATCGCGAATGCACGATAATATCAACTTCTTTAATTTTTTGGCGTATTTTGCTTGTAGAAGATTTTGTATGTATTGTTTTTACTTCTGTTTGTATAAAATTGATTCATTATAAGCCCATGTTATTAAACGATGCTTAAGTTATGTACTTTGTTTTGTTTTTGTTAATTTTATCAAACTTAGAAAAACGTTCCCGAATTGATGCTTTACTGAAAGATATTCACTAAAAAGCAATATTATGGAAAAAAAAGTGTAGAATTGTGTGCGCTGCCCTCTCAAAGTTTATTAATATACACATTTTGCAATAGTGTAAACTAAGAGCCATCATTATATCTTGAAATTTTTTCTGGCTTAAAATCAATCTTGAAATTTACAACATTAGGGATTTTGAGCCACATAACGTTGTTTTCGCGTTATTAATGTTTTATTTTCGAATAAATCTAAGTTTTACTTAATGGAAACCTCAGTAACCCTGGAACTAATAATTTTTACTGATGATTAATTTTAAAACACATAGATCTATTCCGTGCTGCCATCCTCTCTTGAATTTTTGCACAATATGTTAGCGTGATTTCTTTTGATATCTTTGAATGAGAGGTGCCACGCCTACTCGCAGATTTATAAAGATTTATAGTGGCGGTTAGTAGTTTAGGACACACAGTACACACAGAGATAAATAAGTGACGTGAGAAAAAAGACCAAATCAGTTCCGAAGGCAGCTTTCGAAGAAAATTACAAAAAGCGTTTTTTTTTTTTGTAGAGAAATGGCAATAAGTAAAAACAGGCAACTAACGCTTAAAATAACAAAACACAAACAACGTTAAACAAAAGCATAAACAAACGTTTGTTTTGTGCAAAAAAAATGTTTTTAGTAATATTGTTTTGTTTTGTAATATTATTTACTTACTTAAATATTCACCCCTATAAAACAAGAGGAATTTGTATTCCCATGAAATTGTTATTCCCCTCGAAGGGAAAAAATGCTATCGTAAAACTACTGTGAACAATTTTTCGTTTTTTATCAGTTCTCAGTAAATGTAAAAAAAAAGATAAAAAAAACATTATCTGCCGGGCCCACAGTGGCAACAAGAATATTTCTTTTGCATATTTATATTGAAAACACAAATTAAAATCTAAAACTTGTTTTTTTAATATAAATAAACGCAAGAAATGTTCTTGCCGACATTGTAGGCCAATCAGTAAAAATCAAAGAAATTTTTGTTAAAATTTTAAAGAAAACTTAAAAAAAACCAAGTAAAATATATTGCACTTTTATGTAGTAAAATAGTTTCTTAAATAATGCCATCACGTCTGTGGAAAACTTCACAAATCCTCAGGCAATCGAGGTGTTATTTTGCATTTTATTGAGCAAGGTACATATAAGTTTGTGCCTTTTTAACGGATCTTGACCTAAAAATTAATTTTGTAATCTTTAATATTCGAATTATGAGAAGAACTACTTTCGAAAATGTTCTGTTACCCAGCAAAAACAAAGCGAGACATTCAAAGGGAAAAGTAGAAAAATTACGAGGAAAACAGTTTTCACGATAAGGGGAGTTTTTTACCGCGCAAATTTTTTACGTTATTATTCTGCTTTGAATAAATTTTTTTCATGGGAGTTTTCATGACCGCAAATACTTGAATAGGGAAAAAATTACGAGAGAAAAATTATTCACGATAGGAGTGATTATTTACTTGTGATGTGGTAGACTAAAAAGTTCATTTTTACAGCAGTTTTGCAAAAAAAAATCGTAACTAAATTAATATGTGTTCTTTGTATTGCAGCATTAAGGATGATGAAAAGAAAAGTGCAAAAAGAGCAGCCTTCGAAAAGACATTAAAACGCAATATCTTCCTCTCGTATAGGGATGGGCAAATTGGAAAAATATATCGATATATATCGTATCGATATTTTTTAAGAGTATCGATATTTATTAATTAAAAATATCGATATATCGATGTATCGAATGTATTACGCTGAAATTATTACCAAATTTAAAAACCTTATATACCTATTTCAATACATATTTACATATGTACAAACATATTACATATAATTCCATTCTAACTTTTTATTGTTTCTTTTAGATTCATATATACTGCCCCGATTTCGAACGAAACTTTAATTCGCTTAACTTTTATTTAAAACAAAAACCAATTTTAAAATTTAGCTTATGCGAACGAAGTTTTCGTTTGAAATCGAGGGACCGGCAGTTAATTCTACAATAAACAAAAATTTAAAAAAAAAGTAAGGAATACAAAAAATGTTTATTTATTCGCCATATGAAATCTAAAAAAAAAAAAAAAAAAAATCATTGGGAATATATAATGCCGGATTATATACTGCCGGTAAACGAAACTTGTGACACATACTATACAATGACGAAGTGCCGTTATTTTCTTAATATTAGTTAAAAAACATATGATGCAATTCTTAAAAAACAACAGTATTGTGAACAGTTGAGCAACGATTAAAATGTTGAATTTTATTATAAAGAGTCTTAAAAATATCGAATTCGATAGTCGTAGATAAATATCGATGTATCGATATATGGGTATTTTTAATATCGGCGATATATTCGATTATAATTTTTTTAAATATCGATATTTTGATATATCGTTATTTATTGCCCATCCCTACTCTCGTATCCGCTCTGTGTATACTAAGTGGTTTAGAAGTCTATTTTTCATATATGGACATTTTTTTTTTTTTTTTTTTTTTTTTTTATTAAATTGTGTAATAAAGAAGCCTTCAATGGCCAAATATATATTACAAATAATATTCAAAGTTGTTTCCTTTTTTTCATAGTAACCCAATTAATTTATATAATAATTAAGTACATATATATATGTATCTTTTTATAACTAACCTAACTAAACAGCCCCAAATTAATAACATTAACAAAATGAATACGAAAAAAAGTGAATATAGATCCAAATCAACGATTGAACATATATGTATGATGTATTATTAGTTATTTTGATTAATATATTCAGTTAACTTTTTGCGATATACATTATAAGAAAATGAAAATGATCGTAAATCATTTGGTAAATTATTCCATATACGCGCAGTCTTGATCAAGAATGATCTTTCAAACAAAGAATTATATATTCTAGGAATAAAAATCTGCATATTCCTAGTAGAATTTATGAGTTTAAAAATCTGAAGTAAGAATTGTGGTGTGGAAGTTTTTATAATCTTGTAAAATGTCAACAGATATTTTAGAATTACAAATTTTTTGAAAGGGCATTTAAGGAAACGCTCAACATACTGCGAAATATGAGTATAACTTCGTTGATTATGATTATAGTATTTTATGCCAAAGACAAAGCGTACAATCTTGTTTATTAAAATTTTGACCTTACTCACATTAGCAGAAGTTGTACACAAAAATATTTCCATACAGTAAGAAATTGGAGATAATAATAATGCATGAGCCACCCTGCATCTGACATGATATGGCAGGTAAACATTTAGGCTGTATAATCGGCGAAGTGTGAAACATATTCTAGCATATATTTTATCTATATGACACGAAAAATCCAGTTTATTATCTAATGTGATGCCCAAAATTTTCATTCTTTCTACCGTCTCTATTTACATTCCTCTTATACCAATTGTTGCATTATCAAATTGTATTGAACCAAATTTCATAATCCTAGTTTTAGATATATTTAACATTAAAAAATTTGACGACATCCAATCGCTGACCCGATCCAGCACTCTATTTATTTCCAGACAGAGTATTTGCTGTGAGCAGTTGCCATTTATAAGTAATTGAATATCGTCAGCAAATGCAAACGCGCAACATGTTTCGGATTCAATCACCTGAAAAAGCTATTCAAATACATAGAAAACAAAAGAGGACCCAAAACCGACCCTTGTGCCACACCAAATTTCACCAACCTCTGATTTGACATTTGGCCACAAAAAGAAACAAACTGTCTTCTGTTAGTTAAATATGAATAAATTAGCAAACAGGATGACTTTGAGAATCTAAACTCATCTTTTAGTTTTCTTATAAGATTTATATGATTGAGACGATTAAAAGCTTTTGAAAGGTCCAATGACACTAAAACACAGTTCCTTCTTCTATTTATGTTGCTTCGTATAGACTCGGTGATGCCCAACAAAGCAGAAGAAGCACTACAACTTCGTCTATAACCTGCTTGTCGGTCATCTAGTAATGAATTTTTCATTATGTGTTCCATGATTTGAGCTTTAATAACATGCTCAAATACTTTTGATAATACTGGCAAAATGCTTATCGGCCTAAGATTTTCTTTCTCATATGATCCACCAGTCTTTGGAAAATTTGAACTTGTCAGGACCGAATTAAAGAAATGTAAAATGTGGCTGCCTACCAAGGGTATAATAATTTTAAAAAATTTTAGCGGTACACCATCTACACCGCATGCATTTGATTTGACATTACTAAAAGCTGTATATAATTCAGATGTATCAATACATCTAAACGAAAACATTTCAACACTACTGTTAAAATTTAAATTATTAAATGAATCATCAGAATCCTGGTCCAATCCATCTAAGAAATAGTCATTTATTTCATCAGCAGTCAATCCTACATCTAAGGCTTTTGTTCTATCAGAGGTTGCTTTCCTTAGACAATTCCACATATCTTTAGTATCCGCGTTTGCAAACATATTACTAAAGAAACCTTTTTTTATCCTACGAATGGTTTTCTTGGCTCCGTTTCTGTATTTGCAGAATATCCTCCATTTTACTGGGTTTGGGTCAGCGATGTATCCCCTGTAAGCTATATCTCTAAGGGATTTTGCAAATATTATTTCATGTGACTTAATCCAATCAACGTTTCGTCTAACTTTAATTCGGGTTACGGGTACAAGAGAAAACATTTTCGAAATTAATTCGTTAAGTATATTCATCTGCAGTTCTATATTAGTAGTATCATAAAAGTTACCTAAATTTTGTTCCAATAAGAAAGAATTTAAATTACCTATATCAACCAACGAATAGTTGCGAAATTCAAAATATTTATCGGGACTTTGATCAGAGGTCACAGGTATGTCAATTAATGCATAAATAAATAAATAAATATGTTGCTTTGTGAAAATTGAAGACGTGGATTCTGCACACTGGCCTAAATTATATTTTTCCGTGAAAAAAATACTTTTTTCACATAAAAGACCATTACAATCAATATTCAAAAAAACTTCAAAGACGTAAGTGAATTTTGCTCTTACACTCTGTTTACTTTTAAAATAATTTTATAATTTTCTTAATTTGTAACTTTAATATTATTGTTGCATCTTTTAATCAAAACGAAGTGATCAAATTAATACTATTGATATTTCAGCAATCGCCGGACTCCAATAAAAAAAGATTATTTTTATTGATTTAAAAAAATAACAATAGAATACTAGAACACAATAAATGGTTCAAGTTATTTCCACTTAAAACAACAACAAAAACACTCAACATAAACAATGAATAGATTTCAAAAAAGGTTTCCTGACTTAGCATTAAGAAGAAAAAAGGACATTGCAAAAAATTTTATTGTGTTTTTTGAACATACAAAAAGATATAAATACAAAGAATATGATAAATAAAAATAAAGAAAGGGAAAAATTTACATGCTCCTTAAAACAATCGTTATAATATAATTCGATCGAATTTAGTCTCAAAAAAATTTTTTATTCTTATATATTTTAAATAACTTAAAACTGAAAAATTATAGTAATAATATTTTGTTAATTGGCTTAAGTTTTGGACATAATTATCATCTTACTTACTTTTAAAATTAAAACACATACGAAAATTCTGCAAACGTTTGAATACTTTTTTAAATAACGATACATATTGCCAGAGCTGCCAACTACTCAAATCTTAAAATTACTCATGTGCTGTTTTCACAATACAAGTGATGGTGTACTCAGTTTTATGAGTGTTTTCATATAAATTTTACTACACATTTAATCACTTGCAATGTGAAAACCGAACAAAAGTTTTTACCAAAATTAGATACACAAACACATCAATATTTATCAAAAAGCCAATAAATATAATTCTATTTGACTTACTATAAAAGTGGAAATAATAAATAATTTTCTTTTTGCTTTTCCTAACCATAAAATGTACACGGGCAAAATTTGAGGAACCAATAAATTAAAAATAAAAAACAATTCTGCTTCACATCATTATCATAAAAGCACTTGACACGTTTTTGCTCCAAAATTTGTTAAAACATCCAGGAAATTTCGCTAAATAAAATGCCTAATGGTTTTTTTTTAAGCTAAAAGAGATAAAAAAAATACTAAGTCTAGCCATTAAAGGGCTTAATTGGCAGCACTGCATCATAGTAAGACGGGATAACAATATTTTTGAACAAATTCGGAATTATGTGTAATATTATTTAAGTCACTAAAGCTACGTTCACACCTATCAAACATCAGTTTCTCAATTTTATTATATAATTATTTTTATATAAAATAATGTTAAGTTAATCAATAGAAATTGTTAAAAAAAAATAAAGCTAAAGTTTGATTAATTTACTGGTCAGGTTTTTTTTTTTTTTTTTTTTTTTTTTTTTTTTTTTTTTTTTGTCATATAATTGAAAGGTTTGAACTAGAGATGAGCGATATTTCTGTACCTGTGATTTAATCACTGTTACTGAAAAATCACGAATCACAGTTGTGACCAAATTTGTCAAGTAACAGGTACTTTCTAAATCGTTCTTTTTGTATTTTGTTACATATACAAATTTATGATATTTCACTGTTTGTGTGGGTAATAGCTTTTCTCTCTTCTATCTTATTAGAATTTTTTTATGCCAAAATTTATTTGTTCAAGTATGTATGTATATGAAAGTAAACAGATTTTAAAGCTCTTACAATTTGTTGTTGTTTCTTTGTAAAGTGCTTACAAAAGCTCTTCAAAAGCTCGCGCATTGTACATATAGCTTATCCGCAATTGCTTTAAAAGAACAGAAAACTGATAAGCCGTGATCACAATCACAGTTTAAAGGAGCAGTGATTTTTAAATCACATTCACTAATCACGATGATCTTTAAAAATCACGGGATCGCTCATCTCTAGTTTGAACACACCTTAAAACAATTAATTATTCATTTAAATGCCATAATAATGTTATGATTCTATCAAGCCTTTACATGCGTATCTTAATCACAAAATGATGGCCTACGATCGTTAAACGTTAGTCACGAATACGTTTATGTTTAGATTTGTTTGTGGAGGAAATTTTTGGTCAAATATGGTTGTATGGGAATATTTTCTTTAAAATAGGAAAATTTAACATGTTTCTTGCAGCCATACTTGAAATTGAGGGTTTTGCGCAAAAAGCAGATGCAATAATCATATGGTCACCATAATTGCAAGAATGCTAAAGGTTATAATAGATAATAAAGTCTGTGACTATATGGAATTTTTGATTCAAAATCGAATTTAAATATCACTCAATATTAAACGGTTATATGTGCAAAAAACAAAGATATGGAGCAAATCATGTTTTTAATTTCTTATTTCTTATTATATAATTTGTAATTATACTGCTAGACATAGCAAAAAACTATTTTCATACTTTTTTGTAAGATGTGGTATTATAATAAGTATATGTATATAGCGGGTACTACTTCACTTGGATTTTAAGTCGTTAAAAGGTCAACTTCCTATAGGTTTAGTATGGGCGGAAGTAATAAAAGCCATTAAAAGGTCATCGTTGTTTTTTTTAGCCATTAAAATTTTTTTTAGCCATTAAAAATTTTTTTTAGCCATTAAAATGTCATAAAATTTTTAAAAAAGCCATAAAAATGTCATAAAATTTTTAAAAAAGCCATAAAAATGTCATAAAATTTTAAAAAAGGTAAAATTAGGGGGGAAATTCCTGAACACGTGTTAAAGTAGGTCAAATGAACACGTGTTAAAAAAGGTCAAATTTTTAAAAAAAAAAAAAATTTTCAAAAACAAAGTAATAAAAAAAAGTCGTTAAATTTTATAGGAAAGCAATGCACAAGTGGTGGGTGCATTGTTGAAGCCTTTCTTTTGTTGTGATCGATAGACAGACAGCCAGACAGACATAGAGATATGTAGATAGATAGACATACAGACCTTGTAGATGCACTTGAGAAAAGATGTGATTTATTTTTGTGTGTGTTTTGTGGAAGACAGACACTTGATTTTGAAAAAAAATTTTTGTGGACAATTTTTTCAAAGCGCTGATATTAAAATTAATAATTTATGGGGTGTGAGATGATAAGGGTATTGTATTGGAGTGTGTCTTGAATATGGATAGATTTACAGACAGACCTTGAGGAAGAAATTGGAAAAATATTTTTTTTTTTATTTTTGTGTGTGTTTTGTGGAAGACAGACATACTGTGTACTTGTCGATGCACTTGTTGAAGCCTTTCTTTTGTTGTGATCGATAGACGGACTTACTGTGTAGATGCACTTGAGAAAAGATATGATTTAGTTTTGTGGATATGTATGCATGTAGATTAATAGGTAGACAGACAGACATACTGTGTACTTGTCGATGCACTTGATTTTGAAAAAAATTTTTGTGGACAATTTTTTCAAAGCGCTGATATTAAAATTAATAATTTATGGGGTGTGAGATGATAAGGGTATTGTATTGGAGTGTGTCTTGAATATAGATAGATAGATACACAGACAGACCTTGAGGAAGAAATTGGAAAAATTTTTTTTTTTTATTTTTGTGTGTGTTTTGTGGATTGTTGGGAGAAAATACACATTTCTGATAAAAGTCCTTTTTTGTTGTGTGTGTGTTTATGGGTAACCAGATGGAGGGTTGTTGTTATTTTGTTTGTTTGGGTGATCGACGAAAATATTATTGGATGGATAGACAGACAGACAGACAGACATACAGACAGACTGGCTTCGTAACAGCAAATGGTTTTTCAATTTTATTTGGGGTTGAAGAATAAATTCAAAGTATCTATAAATTATGATTTTATTTAGTTATTAAAAAAAAAAAAAAATTGTATAGATGCAATTGGTGTTTCTATTTTTATTTTGGAGTGGATAGGGAAATATGAAACCATTCTTGAAAATTTTTTAAAAAAAATTTCAAAACAAAGTGTTGGGTGCATTGTTGAAGCCTTTCTTTTGTTGTGATCGATAGACAGACAGCCAGACAGACATAGAGATATGTAGATAGATAGACATACAGACCTTGTAGAAGCAATTGGAAAATATTGTTGATAATTCTATCTTTTTATTTTCTTGAATTATGTGAAGAAAAAATTTTTGTTGAGGAAACACACAAAGCTGATAAGCGCATTTTTTTATTTTTTTTTTATGTGTGATTATGGAGAGCCAGATGCAGGGATGTTGTGGTTGTTGTTGTTTTGCTTGTTGTAATGATCGAGTGTATTCGAAACAACTTGTAGAAGTAATTGGAAAATATTTTTGATAATGCTTTTTTTTTTTTTCTTGAATTATGTGAAGAAAAAATTTTGTAGAACCAATTGGAAAATATTTTTGATAAGGCTTTTTTTTTTGAATTAGGTGATGAAAAATAACTAATTAAATTATGAATTTATTAAGTTATTAAAAATAGACAGACAGACAGACAGACAGACAGCTATAGAGATAGATAGATAGACATACAGACCTTGTAGAAGCAATTGAAAAATATTGTTTATAAGACTTCCTTTTTTTTTTTTTATTTATATTTATTAAATAAAAAATAATTAAAAATCTAAAAAAGTTTTACGATATATTGTTAATATGTTTATTCTTAGTGATGGATAATAAGTACATAAGTTTACCCCCTAAACTATAAAAAGTTTTCCCCCTGTAACCATCTCATTCTTGGTTAAGTATATAAATACTGTGAAATTTGTTTTTGCTATAAGTTCACCTACACCCAACCGGTTACGGCTGGTACGTTCCCACTCACTAACCAACCGAACGTCTTTTCTCTTATCGACATTTTCCATGGTTAAAAAATATTGGTTGAAAAAAAAAAATATATGGAGCCTATTACAGATTTAATTTTGAAATGTAATTTTTAAATAAAATATAAGCAAAACTATAAAGATAACATGCTTTATATATATTTTATATCAGTTTTGTTAGAGACAATGCCGCAGCAAGATAGTTTTGTAATCGTTGATCTGCAAGGATTTTGTATTGCAAATAAATTATATGCAAAAGAAGTCTGCATTTCAGTCTCTGATTTCGAAAGCCAAACTTTTCTCATTGAATCACCATTAAAATATTCAGAATTAACTAATAAGGATAGGATAACAAATAAATGGTTATATAATCACTTGCATGGATTATATTGGGATACTGGAGAGTCTACACTGAAAGAGTTAAGAGAATACTTAATATCAGTTATGAAAAAAAGAAAAGAAGAAGAAGAATATCCTGTTGTATATGTTAAAGGAATTGAAAAAGTTAGATGGTTAAAAGAACTACTTAGAGGAGAAATAGAAATATATATATTTAATTTAGATTATTGGAATTGTCCGAATATAAAAACTTTATATAAAAATAATTCTAATATAAATAATTGTAAAAATCATAATAATATCAATCAAATATGTGCTGAAAAGAATGTAATTTTACTTAGAAATTTTCTAAATTTATATCTAAATAAAGAAAACCTTATTAATCAATAAAACATTTGAAGTTAATAATTTTATTTTTTTAGTTAATCCTTAGTCTTTATACAGAGTACATTACTTTTACTATTTTAAATATTTTTCTTCATACTTATCACCTATTTTGCTACAGTTCTTTCGTGTAATTCGTATGATTTGGTTTAGTTAGTGTGAAATTCCGTACTCTTTACACTTCATATTTGCTCGTTTATATCACACTAATTACAATTAATTTGCAATTGTATGTTTTTTTTTTTTTGTTATATGTATTTTGCACAACATAGCATTTGATTTGTTAGCAAAGAGTGAGCAACAATCAGTATTTAAAAAACAAACGAATGTCTTGAAACGGCTTTAAATGCATTTGTACAGAGGTTTAATACATACATATTATTATGAAAAATGTTTATTCACAATACTTTAACATTTCTCGATGTCAAACACTTTATGAACAACATTTGTTAGCATTTAAGTTTATTAATCTTTATAAACGTATTTTTAATTTTAAATCTGAAAAAACTGAAAAAAAAAGAAATATCTAATTATATTTTCAAAAATAAAACACAATTTTTTTTTATTTTTGTCGGCAGTGAGGACACGATATCCTTTTCCAACTTCTTGCACAACCAAGGCATAAATAGTGGGTGCATCCTAGGAATATAAGCTCCTTTCCATATAAAATAGTGCAAACCAATTTCGCATTTATAACGTCTTTTGTATAGAACTTCCAACGGAGAATCGGGAGCTCGATTCTCTTCCTCCTGCTTTTTTATAAACTGCAGAATTTTTTTTGTATCTTCTCCTTCTTTTGCTGCAGTTTTTTCATTTTTTTGTTTTGTTTTGTTAATTTAAGAATTTGTAATGAACAAATATTTATTCTAACTACTCTATTTATATTTAAAAAAAAAAATTTTTTTTTGTTTATGTGTACAAGCAAAAGGCATTGCACTTGAAAATATGTCAACGCAAGCGATTTGACTAAAAAATACTAGATTCGAAATATTATGAGGAATAATATTCCAAAACATAATGTGTAAATGCAAGCAGACAGAAAATAAGCCAATGCACTTGAAATAAAGTAATAAGCAATATAGAAAATAGTTTAAAATAAGAAATTGAATGAAAATTGTTGTCTTGGTTGTGTAAGAGGGTGGAAAAATGCTTATTGAGATAAAAAAACTAATTGTAGTGAGTTTGTCAAACCACATCACAACTACATAAAAATAATGTGTAGAGTGTCTATTATAACACAACTATCCAACAATAACAATACTAAGAACAATATAAAATTCATAATTTAATTTTTCTGCAACATGGAACCGCTTGACACCTCTTTAAGTGTGACCACACATAAGACAATGTTTATGTGTACAAGCAAAAGGCATTGCACTTGAAAATATGTCAACGCAAGCGATTTGACTAAAAAATATTAGATTCGAAATATTATGAGGAATAATATTCCAAAACATAATGTGTAAATGCAAGCAGACAGAAAATAAGCCAATGCACTTGAAATAAAGTAATAAGCAATATAGAAAATAGTTTAAAATAAGAAATTGTATGGATAGATATATAGACAGGCATAAGTACAGACTGTTTTAGAGCAATTGGTGTTTTACATGTATTTGTTTATGATTAAGAATTCATATCAGAGCTATAATTATAATTATAATCTTATTCCATCACCAACTTTAGATCTTCGAATATCTCGTTGTATACTTTTAACGAAACAGATTCCTTAAATAGCTAAACAGCTTTTTAAAACAGCTAAACAGCTTTTAAAAACAGCTAAACAGCTTTTTAAAACAGCTAAACAGCTTTTTAAAACAGCTAAACAGCTTTTTAAAACAGCTAAACAGCTTTTTAAAACAGTTAAACAGCTTTTTAAAACAGTTAAACAGCTTTTTAAAACAGCTAAACAGCTTTTTAAAACAGCTAAACAGCTTTTTAAAACAGCTAAACAGCTAAACAGCTAATTAAAACAATTTCTCCCACATTAGCGCAAAACTCCCATTACCCCATATACAAATACATTTAATTGTGATCACTTGTGTTTACAATTTATATATAAAAAATATGGTTTGAAATAAAAATAACATTTTAACGTTTGATTTCCTTCATAATTTTTTCTATTTTACAATTTTTTCTTATTATCTAAATTTACAATTTATCTTATCATTTAAAAAACATAAAATTAATTAAAAATCTATATTTACGTTGAGAAGATTGTCATTATCCTCTTCCATAAGTTCAGGATAGTTATTTATTCTAAAATGACCCCATGCATATGTATCAACACCATTATCTCTAATAAATCTCTTATCATCTGAATAGCTTAAAGTTAACTTATTTATATGTTGAGTATATATTTGATGAGCCTTAGATCTAAATATATACATTGAATCATAATATAATTTCTTTTCTAATAGACATTTTCTAAAGTCATTTATACTTAATTTACTAGTTACACAATGCTTAACCCCCTTAATTTTTTTAATTTCCTGACCTACCCTATCAATTTTCACTGAATACATTTTAGCCCTTAATCCAATGAATTCCTTAATAATTTTTCCATTACACTCATCCTTCATCATCCCTAAAACTTTTTTATTAAGAAGTGGGATATTGTAGACATTATCTATCGGATATGCAGATGTATCAAAATGAGTATTTATATCATTTTTAATATCTCTGTATAGATCATCTGTTTTAATATCATATATGAAGGAATCCGTATCCATATAGTTTAAACGAATATTATCAAGATATTTGGGTTTCATGTAATCATAATGAAAATTATACATTTTCCATTTTGATAGTTCTAAAACGGAAAACCCAATATAAATTGGTTTGTTATATACAGTACTTACTCTTCTCAATTCAATAGCCATCATATTGTCATTAATTTTAAGTGCGCTATGAAAATTATGTTTAGCTATTAAAGCTCTAGCTCCTAACCGTTTACGTCTGTTCTCCCATTCGCACACTATTTTAATGTCCTTTCTCTTGTCAACATTTTTCCATAGTCTTTCCATAGACAGTATTATTTAAAAGTTTAAAAAAATTTTGTTCAAAAGAGTTTTTAGCTAAAGTCCGATGATGATTATTCAAATCAATATATATCTTTAGCCAATCTGATTGATTAAATTCAAGAACTCTATGAATTTTTTTTTAGAATTAATCCATGTTGAATACATTGCTGCAATGTACGGTAGTGTATTACATAGTTAGTTTTATTATTTAAATCTGCTATTAGTTTTGTCTGTTTCATTATTTAAATTTTTTTTGTTTTTCCACACAAAATGGTAAATCATTATGAAAGTCGTGTAACGCGGATGGATATTCCAAATCTACTTCTAGTATATAACCTAATGGAGAATCGTCTTTTATATTAGTGACATCAAAATTATCAATATTTTACATGCATTTAAAATTTTTATAGGGAAGATATTGCGACATTGCATAGCCGTATAAATTATTAACATCTAAATACATTAGATAATTTTGATTCCTTGTTAGAGTTATAATCATTTATATATTTATTGTTAGCAATAGAATGTCGTTTACTGCATTGTACAATACCTACCCTTAAGGTTTTCTTTATTTAGATATAAATTTAGAAAATTTCTAAGTAAAATTACATTCTTTTCAGCACATATTTGATTGATATTATTATTATGATTTTTTACAAATATTTATATTAGAATTATTTTTATATAAAGTTTTTATATTCGGACAATTCCAATAATCTAAATTAATTATGCATATATTACTTGAAATTATTAATTTAGCCTTTTCGGTAAAAACAGTTGATTATACAAGATTCTCATCATTTTTATTACGTATTAGAATCAATTCATGTTTTGCATTCAAAAATATTATTGTTATAGTCTTCAGCGAATCCCAACAACAATTTAAGTGGTACATAAAAATTAAAATAGCCACTTACGAGATCAATATCATTAATTTTATTCCGTCGAGCATTTTACATTCCATTTCTATCTATCTATTGGTTATAATAAAACCAATTTTTAATAGTACTTGATGTTCCTAAAAGTCTCGTTTGATCAATTTCAACACCATTTACTTCGTAACGGATTTCATCAAATGTATGTGCTGCAGAAGATACTAATTTTGTATTGCTATCATCTTTATCCTTCTACATATATAAAACTTTTCCGACGGTAAATCATACAAGTCTGGATTTTGTATTATAATACGAATTTTATCGTTATTATTGTAAGATTGTAAATGTGGGGTATACGTATGGTAGGCCTTTTAATTTTATTTGCATCGGACAAAGGTTTATCCAGAACATCTATTATTGAACTCATGGTTTCTTCAATTTTAAATTTAATGATTTTAGAAATTCTTTATTTGATTGCGTTAAGTTGATATTTTTTTTTTAATGAATTCTATGAATTTAATTTATTTTTCAATATTTTGTTAGCAGAAGAAGAAGAAGAAGAACGTAAAACTTCAATATTTTGTTAGCAGAAGAAGAAGAAGAAGAACGTAAAACTTTGTTTTTAGGTTATATAATTCTTGTAAATAGTCATTATTTTATTGGTTTTTAATGAATTCTATGAATTTAATTTTTTTTTCAATATTTTGTTAGCAGGAGAAGAAGAAGAAGAACGTAAAACTTTGTTTTTAGATATATTATTCTTGTAAATTGGCAAATAAATGAGATTCTCATTTATTTGACTGGCAAATAAATGAGATTCCTCGGAATCTCATCTATTTGCCAATTTACAAGAATAATATATCTAAAAACAAAGTTTTACGTTCTTCTTCTTCTTCTCCTGCTAACAAAATATTGAAAAAAAAATTAAATTCATAGAATTCATTAAAAACCAATAAAATAATGACTATTTACAAGAATTATATAACCTAAAAACAAAGTTTTACGTTCTTCTTCTTCTTCTTCTGCTAACAAAATATTGAAGTTTTACGTTCTTCTTCTTCTTCTTCTGCTAACAAAATATTGAAAAATAAATTAAATTCATAGAATTCATTAAAAAAAAAATATCAACTTAACGCAATCAAATAAAGAATTTCTAAAATCATTAAATTTAAAATTGAAGAAACCATGAGTTCAATAATAGATGTTCTGGATAAACCTTTGTCCGATGCAAATAAAATTAAAAGGCCTACCATACGTATACCCCACATTTACAATCTTACAATAATAACGATAAAATTCGTATTATAATACAAAATCCAGACTTGTATGATTTACCGTCGGAAAAGTTTTATATATGTAGAAGGATAAAGATGATAGCAATACAAAATTAGTATCTTCTGCAGCACATACATTTGATGAAATCCGTTACGAAGTAAATGGTGTTGAAATTGATCAAACGAGACTTTTAGGAACATCAAGTACTATTAAAAATTGGTTTTATTATAACCAATAGATAGATAGAAATGGAATGTAAAATGCTCGACGGAATAAAATTAATGATATTGATCTCGTAAGTGGCTATTTTAATTTTTATGTACCACTTAAATTGTTGTTGGGATTCGCTGAAGACTATAACAATAATATTTTTGAATGCAAAACATGAATTGATTCTAATACGTAATAAAAATGATGAGAATCTTGTATAATCAACTGTTTTTACCGAAAAGGCTAAATTAATAATTTCAAGTAATATATGCATAATTAATTTAGATTATTGGAATTGTCCGAATATAAAAACTTTATATAAAAATAATTCTAATATAAATATTTGTAAAAAATCATAATAATAATATCAATCAAATATGTGCTGAAAAGAATGTAATTTTACTTAGAAATTTTCTAAATTTATATCTAAATAAAGAAAACCTTAAGGGTAGGTATTGTACAATGCAGTAAACGACATTCTATTGCTAACAATAAATATATAAATGATTATAACTCTAACAAGGAATCAAAATTATCTAATGTATTTAGATGTTAATAATTTATACGGCTATGCAATGTCGCAATATCTTCCCTATAAAAATTTTAAATGCATGTAAAATATTGATAATTTTGATGTCACTAATATAAAAGACGATTCTCCATTAGGTTATATACTAGAAGTAGATTTGGAATATCCATCCGCGTTACACGACTTTCATAATGATTTACCATTTTGTGTGGAAAAACAAAAAAAATTTAAATAATGAAACAGACAAAACTAATAGCAGATTTAAATAATAAAACTAACTATGTAATACACTACCGTACATTGCAGCAATGTATTCAACATGGATTAATTCTAAAAAAAAATTCATAGAGTTCTTGAATTTAATCAATCAGATTGGCTAAAGATATATATTGATTTGAATAATCATCATCGGACTTTAGCTAAAAACTCTTTTGAACAAAATTTTTTTAAACTTTTAAATAATACTGTCTATGGAAAGACTATGGAAAAATGTTGACAAGAGAAAGGACATTAAAATAGTGTGCGAATGGGAGAACAGACGTAAACGGTTAGGAGCTAGAGCTTTAATAGCTAAACATAATTTTCATAGCGCACTTAAAATTAATGACAATATGATGGCTATTGAATTGAGAAGAGTAAGTACTGTATATAACAAACCAATTTATATTGGGTTTTCCGTTTTAGAACTATCAAAATGGAAAATGTATAATTTTCATTATGATTACATGAAACCCAAATATCTTGATAATATTCGTTTAAACTATATGGATACGGATTCCTTCATATATGATATTAAAACAGATGATCTATACAGAGATATTAAAAATGATATAAATACTCATTTTGATACATCTGCATATCCGATAGATAATGTCTACAATATCCCACTTCTTAATAAAAAAGTTTTAGGGATGATGAAGGATGAGTGTAATGGAAAAATTATTAAGGAATTCATTGGATTAAGGGCTAAAATGTATTCAGTGAAAATTGATAGGGTAGGTCAGGAAATTAAAAAAATTAAGGGGGTTAAGCATTGTGTAACTAGTAAATTAAGTATAAATGACTTTAGAAAATGTCTATTAGAAAAGAAATTATATTATGATTCAATGTATATATTTAGATCTAAGGCTCATCAAATATATACTCAACATATAAATAAGTTAACTTTAAGCTATTCAGATGATAAGAGATTTATTAGAGATAATGGTGTTGATACATATGCATGGGGTCATTTTAGAATAAATAACTATCCTGAACTTATGGAAGAGGATAATGACAATCTTCTCAACGTAAATATAGATTTTTAATTAATTTTATGTTTTTTAAATGATAAGATAAATTGTAAATTTAGATAATAAGAAAAAATTGTAAAATAGAAAAAATTATGAAGGAAATCAAACGTTAAAATGTTATTTTTATTTCAAACCATATTTTTTATATATAAATTGTAAACACAAGTGATCACAATTAAATGTATTTGTATATGGGGTAATGGGAGTTTTGCGCTAATGTGGGAGAAATTGTTTTAATTAGCTGTTTAGCTGTTTTAAAAAGCTGTTTAGCTGTTTTAAAAAGCTGTTTAGCTGTTTTAAAAAGCTGTTTAACTGTTTTAAAAAGCTGTTTAACTGTTTTAAAAAGCTGTTTAGCTGTTTTAAAAAGCTGTTTAGCTGTTTTAAAAAGCTGTTTAGCTGTTTTAAAAAGCTGTTTAGCTGTTTTTAAAAGCTGTTTAGCTGTTTTAAAAAGCTGTTTAGCTATTTAAGGAATCTGTTTCGTTAAAAGTATACAACGAGATATTCGAAGATCTAAAGTTGGTGATGGAATAAGATTATAATTATAATTATAGCTCTGATATGAATTCTTAATCATAAACAAATACATGTAAAACACCAATTGCTCTAAAACAGTCTGTACTTATGCCTGTCTATATATCTATCCATACAATTTCTTATTTTAAACTATTTTCTATATTGCTTATTACTTTATTTCAAGTGCATTGGCTTATTTTCTGTCTGCTTGCATTTACACATTATGTTTTGGAATATTATTCCTCATAATATTTCGAATCTAATATTTTTTAGTCAAATCGCTTGCGTTGACATATTTTCAAGTGCAATGCCTTTTGCTTGTACACATAAACATTGTCTTATGTGTGGTCACACTTAAAGAGGTGTCAAGCGGTTCCATGTTGCAGAAAAATTAAATTATGAATTTTATATTGTTCTTAGTATTGTTATTGTTGGATAGTTGTGTTATAATAGACACTCTACACATTATTTTTATGTAGTTGTGATGTGGTTTGACAAACTCACTACAATTGGTTTTTTTATCTCAATAAGCATTTTTCCACCCTCTTACACAACCAAGACAACAATTTTCATTCAATTTCTTATTTTAAACTATTTTCTATATTGCTTATTACTTTATTTCAAGTGCATTGGCTTATTTTCTGTCTGCTTGCATTTACACATTATGTTTTGGAATATTATTCCTCATAATATTTCGAATCTAGTATTTTTTAGTCAAATCGCTTGCGTTGACATATTTTCAAGTGCAATGCCTTTTGCTTGTACACATAAACAAAAAAAAATTTTTTTTTTTAAATATAAATAGAGTAGTTAGAATAAATATTTGTTCATTACAAATTCTTAAATTAACAAAACAAAACAAAAAAATGAAAAAACTGCAGCAAAAGAAGGAGAAGATACAAAAAAAATTCTGCAGTTTATAAAAAAGCAGGAGGAAGAGAATCGAGCTCCCGATTCTCCGTTGGAAGTTCTATACAAAGGACGTTATAAATGCGAAATTGGTTTGCACTATTTTATATGGAAAGGAGCTTATATTCCTAGGATGCACCCACTATTTATGCCTTGGTTGTGCAAGAAGTTGGAAAAGGATATCGTGTCCTCACTGCCGACAAAAATAACTAGTGCACATATGATCAAAAGGTGGGGGAGTGTTATGCAATAGATAAAGTTCCCCCCCGCCTAATATACTATGTTCCATGCAAATTGATCTCACTTCCAATAGTGAAATGGGAAGTGATGATGATGATGATGATGATTTATAATAAATAAAAATAAAAAGATAAAAAAAAATTGTGTTTTATTTTTGAAAATATAATTAGATATTTCTTTATTTTTCAGTTTTTTCAGATTTAAAATTAAAAATACGTTTATAAAGATTAATAAACTTAAATGCTAACAAATGTTGTTCATAAAGTGTTTGACATCGAGAAATGTTAAAGTATTGTGAATAAACATTTTTCATAATAATATGTATGTATTAAACCTCTGTACAAATGCATTTAAAGCCGTTTCAAGACATTCGTTTGTTTTTTAAATACTGATTGTTGCTCACTCTTTGCTAACAAATCAAATGCTATGTTGTGCAAAATACATATAACAAAAAAAAAAAAAACATACAATTGCAAATTAATTGTAATTAGTGTGATATAAACGAGCAAATATGAAGTGTAAAGAGTACGGAATTTACATCAAACAGCAACAAAGCAAAACAAATCACACTAACTAAACCAAATCATACGAATTACACGAAAGAACTGTAGCAAAATAGGTGATAAGTATGAAGAAAAATATTTAAAATAGTAAAAGTAATGTACTCTGTATAAAGACTAAGGATTAACTAAAAAAATAAAATTATTAACTTCAAATGTTTTATTGATTAATAAGGTTTTCTTTATTTAGATATAAATTTAGAAAATTTCTAAGTAAAATTACATTCTTTTCAGCACATATTTGATTGATATTATTATGATTTTTACAATTATTTATATTAGAATTATTTTTATATAAAGTTTTTATATTCGGACAATTCCAATAATCTAAATTAAATATATATATTTCTATTTCTCCTCTAAGTAGTTCTTTTAACCATCTAACTTTTTCAATTCCTTTAACATATACAACAGGATATTCTTCTTCTTCTTTTCTTTTTTTCATAACTGATATTAAGTATTCTATTAACTCTTTCAGTGTAGACTCTCCAGTATCCCAATATAATCCATGCAAGTGATTATATAACCATTTATTTGTTATCCTATCCTTATTAGTTAATTCTGAATATTTTAATGGTGATTCAATGAGAAAAGTTTGGCTTTCGAAATCAGAGACTGAAATGCAGACTTCTTTTGCATATAATTTATTTGCAATACAAAATCCTTGCAGATCAACGATTACAAAACTATCTTGCTGCGGCATTGTCTCTAACAAAACTGATATAAAATATATATAAAGCATGTTATCTTTATAGTTTTGCTTATATTTTATTTAAAAATTACATTTCAAAATTAAATCTGTAATAGGCTCCATATATTTTTTTTTTTCAACCAATATTTTTTAACCATGGAAAATGTCGATAAGAGAAAAGACGTTCGGTTGGTTAGTGAGTGGGAACGTACCAGCCGTAACCGGTTGGGTGTAGGTGAACTTATAGCAAAAACAAATTTCACAGTATTTATATACTTAACCAAGAATGAGATGGTTACAGGGGGAAAACTTTTTATAGTTTAGGGGGTAAACTTATGTACTTATTATCCATCACTAAGAATAAACATATTAACAATATATCGTAAAACTTTTTTAGATTTTTAATTATTTTTTATTTAATAAATATAAATAAAAAAAAAAAGGAAGTCTTATAAACAATATTTTTCAATTGCTTCTACAAGGTCTGTATGTCTATCTATCTATCTCTATAGCTGTCTGTCTGTCTGTCTGTCTGTCTATTTTTAATAACTTAATAAATTCATAATTTAATTAGTTATTTTTCATCACCTAATTCAAAAAAAAAAAGCCTTATCAAAAATATTTTCCAATTGGTTCTACAAAATTTTTTCTTCACATAATTCAAGAAAAAAAAAAAAGCATTATCAAAAATATTTTCCAATTACTTCTACAAGTTGTTTCGAATACACTCGATCATTACAACAAGCAAAACAACAACAACCACAACATCCCTGCATCTGGCTCTCCATAATCACACATAAAAAAAAAATAAAAAAATGCGCTTATCAGCTTTGTGTGTTTCCTCAACAAAAATTTTTTCTTCACATAATTCAAGAAAATAAAAAGATAGAATTATCAACAATATTTTCCAATTGCTTCTACAAGGTCTGTATGTCTATCTATCTACATATCTCTATGTCTGTCTGGCTGTCTGTCTATCGATCACAACAAAAGAAAGGCTTCAACAATGCACCCAACACTTTGTTTTGAAATTTTTTTTAAAAAATTTTCAAGAATGGTTTCATATTTCCCTATCCACTCCAAAATAAAAATAGAAACACCAATTGCATCTATACAATTTTTTTTTTTTTTTAATAACTAAATAAAATCATAATTTATAGATACTTTGAATTTATTCTTCAACCCCAAATAAAATTGAAAAACCATTTGCTGTTACGAAGCCAGTCTGTCTGTATGTCTGTCTGTCTGTCTGTCTATCCATCCAATAATATTTTCGTCGATCACCCAAACAAACAAAATAACAACAACCCTCCATCTGGTTACCCATAAACACACACACAACAAAAAAGGACTTTTATCAGAAATGTGTATTTTCTCCCAACAATCCACAAAACACACACAAAAATAAAAAAAAAAAATTTTTCCAATTTCTTCCTCAAGGTCTGTCTGTGTATCTATCTATCTATATTCAAGACACACTCCAATACAATACCCTTATCATCTCACACCCCATAAATTATTAATTTTAATATCAGCGCTTTGAAAAAATTGTCCACAAAAATTTTTTTCAAAATCAAGTGCATCGACAAGTACACAGTATGTCTGTCTGTCTACCTATTAATCTACATGCATACATATCCACAAAACTAAATCATATCTTTTCTCAAGTGCATCTACACAGTAAGTCCGTCTATCGATCACAACAAAAGAAAGGCTTCAACAAGTGCATCGACAAGTACACAGTATGTCTGTCTTCCACAAAACACACACAAAAATAAAAAAAAAAATATTTTTCCAATTTCTTCCTCAAGGTCTGTCTGTAAATCTATCCATATTCAAGACACACTCCAATACAATACCCTTATCATCTCACACCCCATAAATTATTAATTTTAATATCAGCGCTTTGAAAAAATTGTCCACAAAAATTTTTTTTCAAAATCAAGTGTCTGTCTTCCACAAAACACACACAAAAATAAATCACATCTTTTCTCAAGTGCATCTACAAGGTCTGTATGTCTATCTATCTACATATCTCTATGTCTGTCTGGCTGTCTGTCTATCGATCACAACAAAAGAAAGGCTTCAACAATGCACCCACCACTTGTGCATTGCTTTCCTATAAAATTTAACGACTTTTTTTTATTACTTTGTTTTTGAAAATTTTTTTTTTTTTTAAAAATTTGACCTTTTTTAACACGTGTTCATTTGACCTACTTTAACACGTGTTCAGGAATTTCCCCCCTAATTTTACCTTTTTTAAAATTTTATGACATTTTTATGGCTTTTTTAAAAATTTTATGACATTTTTATGGCTTTTTTAAAAATTTTATGACATTTTAATGGCTAAAAAAAATTTTTAATGGCTAAAAAAAATTTTAATGGCTAAAAAAAACAACGATGACCTTTTAATGGCTTTTATTACTTCCGCCCATACTAAACCTATAGGAAGTTGACCTTTTAACGACTTAAAATCCAAGTGAAGTAGTACCCGCTATATACATATACTATAATACAAATAAAAATTGGAATTATATTTTAGTTTGCATGTTGGTCATGTTTTTTCCCACTCAAATATTTGCCATGTGTGACCGTACACGCAAAGAAAATACATGGTTGCGGTAAACATATTCTAAGAGCAACATATTATGATCAGATTTATGATTGTAGTCAACATATTACGATAATTATTGAGTCATATTATGTCCAAATATATTCGTAATATTACATCATAATATTTTTCTCTTAATCCTTATTTGTTTTGATTACATCATATTATAATTTAATGTTATCATATTGTTATCATGTTAATCATAATAAGTTAAGAAGTAATCATATTATTATCATGTTAATCATAATAAAATGTAGATTAAATCTAAAACCGAAAATTATTGTTAATATATATTTATGCTTATTTACATACTGGAAACCTAAACGTAAAACTTTTACAGATATTTCACATCATAAAATGATGCAACTTTAAACATAATATTTTTAACCCATTTTTGTCGTAACTCGCAATTATTTATAAATTATTTTATAGAATTTTCATTCTTCTTCTCTTAAAAAAACACAAAACAATGGTCAATATTTTTGCACCATTTTCAAACACTATTAAAAATTTTTAGCATTGATATTTTATTTTGTGACAATTTAAAAATTTTTTTTTTTAATAGACCTACAATTTCTTTACATTTTTATTTCTTTAAACGTGGTTTTTTAATGGGTATTTTTTTTAAAATTGTTTAACCAATGAATAACAAATAATTCGATAGGCATATGTTAAACAAACGACACAACTGATGCAAAATAATTTTACAAATGGCGATGACAAAATATTATTAGAGTAAAGATATTTTGTTTGCATCTTAAACATATTATGAGTGCACGTATAGAAAGTTATCATGTTATGGCTATTAAATATCATTAAATGGTTTTGACGAATATAATATGTTTTCAAAGTTATCATTATTTAGTTGTTATAAAAAAGATTATATTTCAGTGAACCATTCTTAAATTTATAATTGCGATAAACATTGACATGTTTACAATTACTATAATATTGTTAATATTAAATAAAAATAACAATATTATGTGTACGACAACAATATATTGTTACAATAAACATAGTGTCGTTGTCGTAACTATGTCCAACCATATTATTTCTCTGCGTGTAGCTATAGCAATGAGTGTTAATTATACTCATTTGTTTCTTGTTGAACAGTATATGGAACAGTATATGGTTAGAGTATCAAATACAACTTTGATACTCTATCAGACTATTAGGGATGCCAATCCCGAAATCCTGATCCCGAAAAATCCCGGGAATTTAATTTTTTAATCCCGTTAAGTTAATTTTATTGTTTTGCCTTTTTTTTACAAAAATTCATCATGACATGACATCATGACATTATCCCTTGAGAGGATAGGGAACACAATATTGATCTTTTATATTTATTTGATTAACTCCATTGAAAAAGATTTAAGAAGAAATTTAATTATAGTCTAATTTAATTATAGTTTAAAATACACAAAAAAAAAGAAAAACCAAAGTTCCGTATGGTTTTATTTTCTAATGGATTCAACTGGTGCACCAAATGCAAAATTTAAGCTTTACTCTTTACAGGTTTATGCTTATTAAAGTGTTTTCCGAGAGTGGGCATGGAAACTAAGGAAATTTATGAAGCAATTTCACAAAAATACCCAGCCAAAACTAACATTGCAAAGTAATGAGTTAAAAAGCTAATATAACTACTCTTCACTACTTTTACATTGGCCTTTTAACTCATTATTTTAACACGTTCATATCATTGAAGGCAAGTACTTACCACCCTCGCTTACAAATCAACAAAAGTGATTTTGACAAACAAATTGCGTCTTTAATTTAATTTGCTTTATAAAGCATAATTTTACTACCCTGCATCAAGGACATATTCGTACCCAATAAACCAGAGAACGATATGATTGCAAAACCGATATATGTTCATGGAAAAACGATTTATAAGGACAGGTAGAATTTAAATACTATCGTTAATGATACACGATCGATATCATTTATATTTATACCACCCAGACGATATTTATATCACCCAGACGATATCGTTATAATATCGTTTGGTTGATTGATTAGTGTAGTTTTTATTCAATATCTTAATTTTAAAATACATACCAAAACCAGTTAAGTATTTAAATTTTTCATATTCAAATTCATATTCTTTTATAACAAATGAAAAAAAAACCAATTGTAAGAACAAATATTTAAATATCAATCTGTATTAGATTTGAATAAATAAAACCTTAAATGTATTTTATTATAAATTAATTATAAATTTCGTTAATCAACTCATAAACAAGTGCTTATGTATCAGATTATATGTCAGCTATTACTTAACTACTTCTATGTAATGCAGATGGTATGAAGTAGTCATTTAAAAGTAAGTTGTTCAGTAATTTCAAGTCCTTACCTAGTTTTTGCTGGGTAAGTAGTGTAATTTATACACTAAATAATTCCTACCACCGGTGGTGGTGGGTATAACAATTTTTTTATTTTTTTTTTTTAAATAAGATTTTTATAGTTAAATAAAAAAAAATGATTTTGTTGATTAATTTCGAATTCAAATTTCAATTATTTATCTTAATTCATTTAATAAAAATTTTAATAGAGTCTTACAAATAAATTAATTCCTATTTTGATATATGCAATTACTATATTAATTATTCTTTTATTAATTTTGAAACCACTGAGGTAATTGAGTAAAATAAAGATTTTATGTTGATTATTTTTGAATTGAATCAATTAAAACATTCGAAATCGTACGTTGTTTTTTGATCATATTTATAATTAATTTAATCATTAATTAAGAAAAAATCACAACTTTCAATTGTTGCAAATTTTAGTAATCAATATAATCATTAAACAATTTGGTAATATAAAATGAATTATAAAACTTTTGTTTGTAAACCTCTTTTAAAGACCCTTTTTTTTAATAGATATCTATAAACAGCATTTATATTTTGACTTTACAAAATCCTGAATTTTTTGAAATCCCGAATCCCGGGATTTGCGAAAATCAGATTGTCGTCCCTACTTATTATGTACACAATACAGTTGTAACTCGATTCTTGCACATACTTGATACTTGCACACCTCGATTCTTGCAACATAAAAATATTTTTTATTACGCACTCAGTACTTGCGACATCCGAAAATTTTGAACTCGATACTTGCAACATTGTATTACTCTTGCGTGCGGATTTGTTTACGTTTTCTTAGACTGAATACGTTTCGGGAAATCCCCGTCGTTTTACGCTGCTGATGAAATGTTGTACATAATTTGAATCAGTTTTAAGCTGACTGTTGAGAGGTACGGTGTCATAATGGCAAAGTAAAATTTACGTTGCTGACAATTAAAGACAAAGCTGAGATTTTAAAGAAATTCAGTGATGGATTTTCCACCAATTCCCTAGCCAAAAGTTTTCATGAGCATAGATCAACAATAACTCGTATTAAAAGAAATGAAAACACCATAAAGAAATTTGTGGCACATTCCCTAGGAGTTTCCAAAAATGTAAAGAGCATTGTTTAAATGGTTTGCAAAGTTTGTAACTTCGTATTGAGTACCATTGCTTAGAATGGGCGGAGCAAAACAATGCTTCATTAGACGATATTATGATGCTCCAGAGACTAAGAAACAGTGTAGTACTGAACAAGCGACTTTGTACAAAGCAAACAAAAATTTTAAATTTCTTTAATTCCACATAAAATATGTATCTACTGTTATACGAATGCGTTGAACTTAAGTGTTTTGAATTGAAATATTAAACCTAGATTTTAAACAGACGTATGTGCCTTTTATTTTGTATGGGAAATTAATACTCGGTACTTGCGGCAACCTCAAAACTTGCACGGAGCCCGGTTTTCATTACGTGCAAGAATCGAGTTTCTACTGTATTTAATTCTACCGGGGTGCTCCGGTATGCTAGCTGGTAGTGAGCTAGTCTATCAATACCGGGGTTTCGGGTTCGATTCCCGCCAGAGACTCTGGTCTCCTGCTGACAAGCGAAGAGCTTCGAGGGATAAGCGTGGGAATAAAAAAAACAAAAAGAAGTATATAAAATAACTTAGATCAAAATTTAACGTAAGTACACGCAGAGAAAAAATATGTTTAGATATGGTCACCTCCAACAAAACTATTTTTAGACAAAATTTTAAACATATTATGTTTAAATTTAACCATATTATTGTCACCGACAAACATATAATTGTTAAATTAGTCCTCCATCAAGAAGCCACAACCATATTATGGTTGCCTCTAAACATGTTATGGTTAAATATGACAATAATTTGTTTTTAAATTAACAATAGTATTTTCCTCTTTTCTAAGAGCAACAAGCTATGGTTGAAAACCAACCATGCTATTATAAGTGTTAAGCATATTTTAGTTATTACTAACCAAAACATGTTCGGAGGCAACCATAATATGGTTGTGCCTTCTTGATGGAGGACTAATTTAACAATAATATGTTTGTCGGTGACAATAGTATGGTTAAATTTAAACATAATATGTTTGCAATTCTCTTTAAAAATAGTTTTGTTGGAGGTGACCAAATTTAAACATATTTTTTCTCTGGGTGTATCAACATAATAAAATGTTTTCTGGGCACAAGAGCTCTATCCGAGAAAGACGCTTGTATGGGGGCTATGTTAAATTATGGACCGGTTTTATCCATTTCCAATAGCTTTGGTCCTTGTAAGAATTGCATCCTGGATATCCTGCTGGTCAGCACGACGGACGAATCCTTTGATCGATTCCGGTAGAACCAGAACCAATTTTTTTTTTATTTATAATACACATCACCACAAGCCCGTAATACCCTGTGGACTTATAGATCTCACTCTTTATAAACATTTTTTATTGACAATCAATTTTTAAATTTATTTTTATTATCTTAACTAAAATGTTTATTAGATGCTATAAAAGTAATTTATTGCCCATGAAATGATTATTTTTCGACTTGCCAATATTAAAGAAAAAACTACAACTTCAGTTTTTCTTAAAAAACTCTAATCCTTTGTTTGCGAAATGCTCATAAAAAGTTACACATAAAGCACTCAATAAAAGGGAAAGCCCATAATCTCTTCAATCATTATTTTAAGGATTCAGAATTTATTGTTTCTTACTAATTTTCTTTTCACCCAATTCTTTTAACAATTTTTGTTGAATATTATTGATTATATGGGTGGTTAATGAAATACACTGGCACGTGCTGTACAATTCACATTGATAACCCAAAGAACCAACCAGTGTTTTATTTAGTGGGATTCCCGTTTCAGGATTTCTCGAAAAGTTTAAATGTTTTATAACCGCGATTTTTTAATAGGAATTAATCAAATGAGGAAAAAAATATTTTTTTTATTTACAAAGACAAAAATTGTGTAAACAAAATTATTTAAATATTTGAAAATGATTTTAAATAATTTAGGACACACAGAAAAAAAGTTGTTTATCAATTAAAAAATTGGTTTTAAAAAGTATTTAAATTTAATTAATGTCCTGATTGCATCAATTATTTTTTTAGTTGAAAGAAAATTAAAAATTTAATTTTGATTTAATTAACTTTTTAGTTGTTTTGAAATGAATTTTTAATTAAAATATGAATTAATTACCAAACACCCTTAATTGACTTTTTTCGTTTAAAATAAAATAATTTAAGCTTATGGAATTGTTGTTGGGAATATTTAATTAAATAAATAAACACATTAGTTTTTTGATCATGGTTTTTAATTAAAATTAAAACTATAATTTATTGAAACAAAAAAAATTCACAATTTTACAATTTTTAGTATTCAATATAATCATTTTGGTAAAAGGTGCAAAATCAATAACTTGTTTGCTTGATATTATGAATTTGGTATCAATTCGGTGATTACAGAAAATTTTTAATTTTTTCTGTGCAAAAAAATTCTATTGTTAAATTTTAAACTGGATATGGCTGCTCTTAGGGATGTCAAACGGGAAATCCCGTTTTCGAAAATACTGGTATTGTTCGAGTTGACAAAATCATGACTCTTGGGATTTTCAAAATTGAGTCATGCATTACGTACTATTAAAATCAACTTTCCCAGCTCAAACATGTATGTTTTTCGACTTTGATCTTAAATTTTTGAAATTTTAAGAGAACGCCTGTATTTATAATCATTTTTTTAATTTAATACAGGTTTCGAAAACTAACTTTTTATGAAAATTTTCCTTAGTTAACGTTTGCTAAATTTAATAATTGTTTATAAATACGGGGGTAAAATTTTAAAATTGCCTTATCCCATATCGTCCCAATGTTCGATTTTTCGAATAGTAAATTTCACGCGTTTTTGTATTTTTTTATTCCTTTTAGGTAAGACAAGGAACTAATTTTTTTAAACATTTATATATTGTAGGTGGTTAGCTACAAATATAAAAATAAAAGTTCTTACCCACTTCACTCCACCCTTTTATAACAAGGAGGTATAAAAAAAACATTAATTTTAGCATAATTTTAAAACTGAAAACTTTGTATAAAATATAAAAAAATTAAAAAAGTGAAAATTAATTTCCAGTGAAAAACGATTAAACTTTCAAAAACAGCAAAAACATTTTTGTGTTATTCACTTGTGTTTTTGTAATTTGACATTAAAAAGCAGTGTTCGATTTGTCGAACTCTGGGCACTATTTAACACTTTTGTGTTTCTCAGAAAAGCTAACTGAATCATCGAGTATTACCATATTATAATTTTTGAAGAATTTTAATTAACGGAAATACATTTATTCTGTTTGTTATATAAAATCATTTTTTTATTATACACCTTTGTATAAGCTGATCAAAGAAAATGAAATTTTAATTGCCGCTGGCAGGACAATAAAGAAGTTAGAGTGGCCACCAAATTGGATCACCTCTACCGCACTGTGTCAGTGAAAAAATGGAAAAAGAAAAAAAATAGTGATGGCATCATAATAAAACACGGACGGTTCGTTAATTATAATATATCCCAAATATTAAAAAACTTCAACCAGGGAATGGGAGGAATGGATTTTCATGACAATGCTGTACAAAATTATAGTGTTTCCTTTCGAGCAAAAAAGTGTGGTTAGCCTTAATAGATCTCTTCTTGAAATGCTTCATTTATGAATGCTTGGAAACTTTACTGTTTCCGTCATCGTTACCAAAAGCAAAGTATTAAGTTGCAAAAATAGTCTCCTATAAGAAAAACAACAATATAGTTAAAATATTGCACAATAAGAAATAGAGTTGTAAGCAGTGAGTTATGCGTAGAGAAAAATCCCTATTCGTAGGGATTTTTTTAAATGGGCGTAGGTTCTTTTTTTACAACTAGTAAAGGTGTTATGATACTTGCTATTTTTTTTATTTTTTCTATATTGGAGAACAGTGCAAATATATTTGCATAGGAAAACTGACTAAGTGTAAAGAGTTTGATTATACCATAAAAAATCTTGAAATGTCAAAAAAATATACGTGTGTTATCGATAAATAATCTTAGACTGTCAAAAAAAATATTAAAATTTGTAACTTAAAATTGACATTTCCAGATTAAATGTTAGCACTGCTGCTAACTTTTTTAGTTTTTGATCGAAAGTAGCGGGTTTTAACTTTTTTTTTGCGATTTATAGCTTTTTTGACGGTTTTTGTGGGAACAAAACGTGGTCAATATTGTTTGTTTTGTTTACATATTGTATTTCTTGTTCTTTCTCGCATTTGTTGTTTCATTCAGTCAATCCTAAAAAAATCCAATACAAAAAATAACAAGTATCATAACACCTTAAGCATTGTCATAAGCCAGGCTTATTTTTATACAAAAAATGCAATGTTGCGTTACATACACTTTGTATTGAGGCATATCATGAAGGAGTTGAACCTCAGTTATCCGTGCCTGTATTAATCGATTACATCTATAACTATATATCTATCGATTTTATACACTTTCAACCATTCTTTACCTCTATTATCCAAGCAAGTGACATAAGTATTTGTCTCTTTCAATAATATACACAAACATAAAAATAAATTTATACTATATGTATTAAAAAAATTTTGATTATCCATGCTCCGTCCGGTCATGTGCGAGCCGCATAATCAAGATTCAACTGTATATTTGCAATCTGAATAAATGCCTTGTTCTATTTTTCTTTAATTAAAAAAAAAATTATTAATTTCAGTTTTTAAAACATTTGGTTTTTCCATATTTACAATCTATAGGAACAATAAAAAAAAATTTTTAATTTTCGATTAATTGAACACCATTTTTCTTAAAAAAAAAAATTTAAAAAAATTTGGACTTCAGATTCGTGTTTTCCAGTCGAAAATTATCTATCAACCACCAAGTTTTATAAAGATACTCGCAAAAAAATCGCTGGGACAAAATGGGTTAAACCTTGAACATCTTTAACATTTTCCAAAAGTAATGAAGAAATTAAAAATTGTCTCCCTCTTCACCGGGAAGTGTCCGGGAATAAAGAAAAAACCTTGGAAGCATCACTATAAAAAAACACCACAATGTAAGCTTCAACAACAATAATAAAAACAACAATTGTGAATAACAAAGAAAAGGAATAAAAACAGTAATAGCAACAAAAAAAAAACCAGAAGTTTTCCTCTAAGTAAATAAAAATAATGTAAATACGAAACAACAAACGAAGCAAAACAGAAAACCAAATTTTTATTAATTTATTTGCAACTTAAGCAACAATAAGAAAGTAAAATCAACAACAAAAAAAAAACAGCTCTACTGAAAAACAACAGAAAAGCTCTACTCTTAAACTCCGAATAAAACTCAAATCTGATTAACATGAAGCTCATGAAATAAACTAAAATTGCGACCAAGAAAAGAAAATTCAACTTAATACTTAAATTTGCTATCTTTAAAATTAAGGTCTCTTGAGTAAAATAACTGGAAGGGGAAATAATAAAAATGATAAAAATCAAATAAATGTATACACGGGAGATCTTGAAGGCAAAAAAAAAAAAAAAAAAAAAATCCTCATTTAACTCGTCATAAAACAATAAAAGATAGGCAAACAAATAAAAAAATAGACAGGCAGATGGTGAACAGAAAATAAGGGCATTGACAGATAAATTTTAGCAAGAGGCATATGGCTGGCAAACAAATCAAAAGCCGCTTAATTGCAAGAAACTTTTCTTGATATAGGTTTTTGATTTAACTCTTTCCGGGCTTGGTGGTATATATGATATACCACTTATTAAAATATTTTTTATAAATTTTGTGCGCGTTGGTGTTGATTACATTCCGTTTTACAATGTATGTTTATAGTGATATTTTAAGAAAAAAAATTATTCCATGTGTAGAAAAGAAATAGATATACATTTTTCTCAAATTTTTAAAGTAAAAATAAGACAAGGCCAGTGGAGTTTCCGTTATTTTAGTTAATTTTTATAGAAAAAGCAGCAATTGGCTTCTAAAAGCAACAAGTTTCTATTTAGGACAGGGATGTCAGCGTTATACACAATTGTGTCAGCAAAACTCACATGTACGCTTACGCTCTTTTATTTTGCGAGCGTAAAATATAATTGTTTACTGCAAAACACTCTCATTCAGCGGGAAATATCGCACGATCGCACGGCCTGTTTTGAGGCCTCTAAACAGAAATAATATATTTATTATTTATTATCTTTGTTTCTGTTTTGTTTTATTTCTGTTTTTAACATTGTACAATGATTTTAAAAAAACAAATTGCTTGTGGTTTTTATACGAGGTGTAGTGTACTTGTTGTAGTATCAAGAATAACTGTCATGAATTCGCCTTGATGTTGTGTTTATTGAGCTTCTGTAAACTTCAAATTTGAATTTTATTAATTAGTTTAATTAATACAAGCGGATGAGTTTATTAAAAATTTAATCATCCAGATAGGGAAAATATTATTGAGTTCTGGAAAAATTTAGACGGGGCACTATATCCTGTATTAAAAAAAAATTCCTTCAAATGTTTGTCGCTTTTTTTCCTCAATATATCTTTGCGAACAAATATTTTCCGATTTGAAATACATTTGCTCAAAACAACGTAATAAATTAACGTCCACAACCCTAAAAAATGTTTTGTTGTTTCGAAGCTGCAATTTAAATTTAGAAGATATTATTGGTAAATAAAAGTATATTTTTATAGGCTAGTCAAATCTTCTCTTTTTATAATGGTGGTTAATAATTATAGAATATTTTTAAACTTAATGGGGTTATTATTTGCATTAGTATGTGCAAATGAATTTTCATTGTTGGCATTCGCAAAGGTATGTTGAGCACAAAATTAAAAATATTGGAAAGAATTATATAAGGTTGTAAAAAGACTTCAAATATTGTCAAGTGCTCAATTTTTCCAAAAAATAAGCAAAGTTTCTGCGAAATGCAGGTTCCAAATTAAATTTATTTAAATAATAACTGATTGTGTCTGTCCATAACTCAACATTTTTCGATAATTGTATTATTATTAATTGCTCTAAAGTCTTCATAGCAAAATATGTATGTTAATTAGGCCTCGTAATAGGCCTCGCAACCGCAGATTTCTCCCGCTGGGAATGTAAGAGACAAGAGTAATCGCACCAACACAATCATAATTGACACCACTGATTTAGGAGAAAGTAAACAACGTGTTTGTGAACAAGTGGATAAAAAAAGAATAGAGTTTCAGTGATCATCTTATGTTCATGGTATAATATTTATGCCACCGCACATAAAATATTTAAAACCATGGCCAAAAAATTGAAGGATTGCGAAATTTCTGTTATTTTGAAGACAATCAACGATGAAGTTGAATTAGCTGAAATACCGTCCGATGCGGAATCAGTCCAGAACAATCTAGAGATTTTCGATGACCCAGCGGAAATTCAAGAAAGTTTTAATTACATCATTGAGAATGATGAAGATCTAAACACTTATACAAAAGCAAATGCATGCATTAACAGTGGCGATGTCATTGAAGTTTTTGTACCACCCGAATGTGGTAAGAGGTTTTATATGGATCTAGCAGAGCCATTTACAGGCACGAAACAAGGGCCTGCTTCTGAAATCGAGAACATGCCATCTCATGACAGTTATTCAATTTTCAACGCAATTTTAACACCTAAAATAATTGATCACTTGTATGCGCAACAAATATGAAAGATCTATAAACCCACAAACGCATCAGAAATTCGTGTTTTTATTGGAATAAACTTTTTAATGGGATTAAAACACCAGGGCAGATATCGAGATTACTGGTCATCGCGTCCACAGCTAAATGACAGTTACATATCTAATCTAATGCCTATAAAGAGGTTTGATTGGCTTTTAGGTAATATTCATTTGAACGACTCCTCTGCAATGCCAAAAGGGGGTCACCAACGTTCAAAAAGCTTTACAAGGTTCAACCATTCCTAGAATGTTGCAAGAGAGATTCAAAATTACTTATAATGCAGGCGAGTATCTAGCAGTAGATGAATCAATGATAAAATTCAAAGGTAATTATAAATATATACTATGTATAAATAATAAATATATATTGGTAATATTAATTTAGGTAGATCAACACTAATTCAATACATGCCAAAGAAACCAATCAAAAGAGGTTTGAAAATTTGGATGCTGTGTGACAATAGTGGTTCGTTCATCGGTTTGAAATATACACAGGAAAAAAAGGAAACTTATTTGAAACAAGTCTTGGTGAGAGGGTTGTTATGTGGACCCAAATACGCGAGCTGCATCATCGCATCAACCTATTAAAACTACACTACGTAGATGTGCCCACTGCAGCGTTAAGGGACACCAAAGAAGAACTTTTTGGATGTGCTCCACTTGCAACGTACCTCTTTGTCTAAGCAAAGTAAGATTTTGCTTTACAGAATTCCACACATAAAGCTGCACTTAATGCGTGTTGGTATACATGATACCATGTCCTTGCGCTTAATCCTTCAGGGATAAAAATTTTTTAAATATATATTTATAATAACAAGTTCAAAATAAATAAAAAAATATACCAATTTTGTTTAATTTTTACTTTTTTCTGGTAGTGCCTCGGAAAGAGTTAATAACTGAAGTGAAAGGACTGAAGTCATTTTTCAAATTGTTTTCAGCTTTCCTAATCAGTTTCCGATTGAAACAGTGATGCCAATAGTAGGGAATATTCCCTTTTTGTAGGGATTTTTCGAAAAATGTAAAGCGTAGGGAAAAAGGGTCAGATTTTTTATTTTAAGGCCAAATGTAGGGAATTTTCAAAATATTATATCATTTTCAATATATTGTGTAAAAATACGTAAATATTCATATTATTTTCATTTAAAAATTCAAATTTTTCGTATACAATAACTTTTAAGTACAAATGTACAGCCGTATTCATAACGAAAATTTGGCATGAAGTTAGCACAAAGTTCATGCATAATACACTAACCAAACTCTGGCTAACGATTTGCTAAACTCTAGTTAACGAGCTGCCAAACGTTCAAATTCAAATAAATTCGCTGTCCTTTTTTTATTTAAGTCCTTTTTTAATTTAAAAACATTTAGCATTTTTATATGGGGAGGCAAAAACAAAAAAATAAAATGAAATGACAAAACCAGCGATGATTGATGCAAAACGTGTTGCATTTTTGAGCACTATAATGTGGCATCATTAATATTCAGAGTGGATTTATTAAAAGTTAGCAGACGGATAAAATTCGTTATGAATAAACTCTGTGCTAACAAGCTGCTAAGCTTAATCGGCATTCTAGTTAGCAGCTCGTTGTATGTAGTTACAAACTGTGGCTAACTTTTTGTTATGGTAGTATTTTACTATGAGTCTTAACAGGCTGTTAATCATCAACAAGTGCCAAAACCATGAACGTATATATTAGGGGGCGTCGAATATTCGGGTTCGCTTTTGCGAACTATTCGCTTTATATTTGGCTATTTGCATTTGCACTCACATTCGCTAAAATGTTAATTTTACGTTTTAAAAGCGAATATTTTATGAATGAATTTTCTACATAGCCATAAAGAAACAATCACACCTTCTAAACTAAGAGAAATAGAATCATACAATTTGGAATTTTTAAAAAAAATTTAATGAAAACTTTTAAGGATGTGAACGGATATATTTTTAAAAGGAAATCTTTTTTTATATTTTTGTTTAGGGCAACTGAAGTAAATATTTTTTTTAAAATTCTACAGAGCCTTCCCTCTCATTTGGTACCGAGTTTGCTAAAAAATATTACATTTATTAAAACACTATTTAAAATAAGTATTCTTGAAAAAGGTTAAGTTCTTTCAAAAGGACAAAAGATAGGAAATGAAAATCAAACACGCAGTTTGACTTAGTTTTGACTCTAGATTGAAGGATATATAGTGACGTTTTTGCCAAAAAGAAAAACTTTAATTTGTCACACACTATTTTTTTTTTAATCGAATTTTTATATGCGTTATACATATTAATTTTTTGTTTTCTCTTGTTGCTAATAAATGCTTTTATAATAAATGCTAATAAATCCTCTAATTTTAACGTAGGTATTAGGGTTTTCATTCGGTTAACCGTTAATCGGTTAACAGATTAATTACTAAGCGATTAACTGATCGGTTAATTTCAGATTGCCTTTTTTCGATTAACGATTAAACCGGTAAATTTCAGTCGATTAACCGATTAATCGATGTAACAAAATTTTTAACATTTTGAAGTATTGAAACATATTTTTTGTGCTTTTAATTATTTGTTTCGTCTCATATACAAAAGGTTGTGTTTAGAAAACATTTTTTCATACATACGAAGAAGGTATTCAGTGATCTACATTTTAAATAAAAACAACAGCTTTTTGTTTCACGAACTTTTAATATGTATGTGTTTAGTTATTTGTTTCTTCTCATATCAATCTCTTAAATGAATTATGGCCAATTTTTAGGATTGACATTAAAACCCATTTATGTTTAAAATCGTTTTTAATACAAAATTCTCTTCTTCACTAAACACTTAAATGAAACTTAAGTCACCGATGTGGTACATTTAAATTCAACTTAAGTGTCCATTGGCTTAACTTAGCAAGGTGGCCTCAATATCACAACAATACAAAAACAACAGACAAAGTAATAACAACCAGCTGTTTTTTGAGACCATCTTGTAAATAACTATACTTTTTTATGATATTTTATTGTATTTAGTAGTGCTACCATACTTTTATCTTAACTAAATAAGACTTTTCATATAAAACTCAAAAAATCAATCTGTAATTAAATACGATTTAAGTTTTTACTATCCTGAAAATTTGGCATTAATCAAAACAATTAAAACTGTTAAGAATTTAAAAAAATTAAAACAGGACTCTAATGAAATAATGGAAGATTGTATATATTTAGAAAATTACAGGAAAAGGACTGAGAAATAAGATATTCTGTACTATTGGTTGCTTTTGATTTCTTCAACATCTACAATAATTAAAAGTTTTTTCTAAGTCAAGTTTTATCTAAACTAGAGAAAATAAACGCTTAACATTTAAACAAAATTATTTGTATAAAAGATTTTTTTATAAGATCTTCTTAACCAATTGAAATAACTAATAAAATGATCTTACAGTTAATTTTTTATGAATTATTCTTTGTTTTAGTATAAGAATTGTTATATTTTTTATGTTATTGGTTTTTTTTTTTACTAATAAACTCCAAATAATAAATAATTTATGCATTTTTATGTATAAAATTACTTCATTTATAAAACAAATGTATTAATCGGTTTACCAATCAATTAACCGATTAAACCAAAACCTCGGTTAATTAATCGAGCGATTAACCGATTAAAGCAAAAGCCCGATTAAATGAGTACCCTAGTAGGTATAATTTTTTTAAGTTGTAGGGAAACAAGAGAATTTTTTTTTAGACACGTAGGAATTTTTTTTTTTGAAATTTCTATTGGCATCACTGGATTGAAATACACCACAAGCAGTAATTCAGTAGGAAAAAAGTGGAAAAATTTATGTTTTTATTGTTTGTAGAATCAAAACAAATTATTTGTTTTCGTTTCCTAACGATATTTTGCTACCCCAGTTAAATATTTTTCACCCGCCCTCTTATGTAGGCGGTACAATACAAAGACCTTGATTTCATATATTTACGTAATAAAATATCGAAAATTAGCATAAACTCGGTGGCGGTTAATAGATTTTGTAATTGCCTTAACATGTATGTTCTATGTATATGACTAGACTCATTTATTGTACCCATGTTTAATGAGAAGCTTTAGTCACAAGTACTCACCTACAATGGAAAGAATATATTTCAAGACTGATATGGCTTTAAACCGGGCATGCATCAGATTCTTTAACAAGAGAGATTGTGTCTAGTAAGTTTTAGCAACTAATGTCTAGTCCATAGTATAATCATCTAACAGATACGATCGAAGCAACAATAAAAAACAACAGGGGTTTTCATTATTGTTTTGCAATGGAAACTGTCAAATTTTGTTTATACCCAGCTATCAGAGGCTGTTTGTTGGACGATTATGTTTAATATACAACTCCTAAAAGAATCTTCTGATGATTATCTGAAGACTAACAAAAAGAAAAGCATCTACACAGAAAAAATTAAAAATCTCTCTAATCACCAAATTTACACAAAATTCATAATATCAAGCAAACAAGTTGTTGATTTTAAATCCATTACCAAAACGATTATATTAATTACTCAAAATTGTAAAATTGTGAATATTTTTTTTTTTTTCAATAAATAATATTTTTAATTTTAATTAAAAAAATTATCAAAAACTTTGCCATTTCAAACAATGTGTTAATTTATTTAATTAAATCAGGCTTAAGTTTATTGAATTTAATTTTCATTAAATTATTTTTATGAAGAAAGGAATTTTATAACACGAAATGAATTAAAATTCATTGATAATTTTTCATTCTTGACTGAGCTGGGAATTGAACCCAGGTTTTCACGGACAGGTTGCCCTGACTTGTTTCGATTGTAACCACACAATCTCTTCAGATGGGTTTGCCGTCTTTACTCACTCGGCTATTGAAGCCGGATGACGTCAATAGTCAAATATCAATTTTTAAACCAAATGGTATTTTACCTTGGTAGATCGAAATTTGCTTTGAATGAATGATTACGTATTTTAATTGTTTTCCATGTTCTTCCTTACTTCTGTTTTTCGTACTTTTTATCAAGAATTCTTCTCGAAATCCAAAGTACTTTTTTGTTTTTCATGTTTTTTGTCTTTCTTTCCTTGTTGACCTTTTCAGCACAACTTGAAGGACAAATTTAAACATATAGCTTCCTTTCTTCATTTAATTCCTTTCTTCATAAAAATAATTTAATCAAAATTAAATTCAATGAACTTAAGCCTGATTAAAATATCGAAACTTGGATTAAAAACCATTAACAGTTCAGTTAAATAACCACAATACTAATTATTTACTTTAATAATGACAATTCCCAACAACAATTCTACAAGTTAAAATTATTTTATTTTAAAAGAAAAAGTCAACTAATATTTTTTGATATTTAATTAAATATTTTTTTCAAAACTTAAATAATAATTAAATCAAAATTATGTTTTTAATTTTCTTTCAACTAAAAAAATAATTGATTCAATTATCACATTAATTAAATTTAAATACTTTCTAAACCATTTCTATTTTAATTGATAAAAAATGTTTTCTATGTACAGTTAGTTTTATTACTTTATTATACATTTTCTGACACGCTCATCTTTTAGTCTTTGAATGAACCTTTTGCGACTCTCTGTATGAGTCATATAAGAATTACTGAGTTACCTAAATAAGAGTCTTTTTGAAGCATGAAAATTCTATTGCCAATTAAATTTCAATAAAACAAACCGATCTGCCAAATAAAATTTACCAACAGAATGAAGTTGAATTCGCGATCTTAAGGTGTGTTTCGTATAAATTTTATGAAAATTAGAAGTTCTTAAATGAAAAAGACGCTTGATGGTCTTATTTTGGGGAGCTCAGTTATACGGTTGAGCATTTCACGAGTTGTAAGTTAATCCCTACATGAGTCTAATACAATTCTTGACATGCTTTCTGAAAGACTCATTAGATAATGTTTACACACATCTTAAACGATTACCTCTACGATTAATTTAAGCGTATTTCGCTGTGTTGCAGAAGTATCTTAGAGAGGAATCAGGTTGTGTAACAGTTTCTTCTGTGAGAGGAATCTTCTGCAATTAAGAAATGCGCTCGTTGACGATCAAAAACGCTATTCATGAGATTTCCAGAAGACTCTTACACGATTGAAAATTCTATCTGTGTACTATTATATAGCATGTGTATGTGTAAACAACATTTGACAGTTTATATTACAAAACAACAATAAATATGTAGCACTAAAAAAGCAAAGAAGAATTCTTTCAACTGACATCTATCAGCTGCTAAACACTTCAGTAGACTCCAGCTGTTTGTCTTCTACAGGTATGATCTGGTCTTTACTTCTTTTGTATCCCCGTGGGTTCTATTTAATGGCTGGTTTTGTGCTATTGGCCTTCGGTTTCTGTAGGGTATGACCCAACCATCTCCATTTCCTTTGAAGAAATTCCATTTTGACTGGGGTTGACTTTGTCTTTTGTCATAGGGATTAATTGGGGATTGTGGCTCGCCAGGATATTTTCCGGATGCGTCATAGAAAACGATGGTTGAATTTCTGTATTGCGTTAATATCTTTAATTGCTGCATTTCACGACTCATATCCATACAGATGCGTAGATTTTATTCACGTGTTGAATATTTTAAAATTTGGCATGGAAGTCAATCGTGCGGATATCGCCACATAGAGAACGGCAAAAGATTGGTTGCTGGGGTTTGTTCTGTTTTGGATATTGACAATGGATCCGCCGGACGTACTCAGCATGCTCTAGAGGTAGCAGAATGTTGCTAGGTTAGGTAAGGTTAGGTGCAATGGGCAGCGGACACGAGGTCGGCTCACTTGGATCCTAATAGCGGTCCCTTTGCGATACCATTAGCCAGCGACAAGAGTCAACCGGTATTCACCAGACCATTCTGCAGAAGTCACCGCAGCCTCAAACCAACCCGACTCCCCGCAGAACAGAGAGATCGCTTTCAGTCCCACATTGGACATATCGTCCAGACATGGCAATTCCGGTCTCCCGAAATGCCTAAGCCTAATATCCCCGAGGCCGGGGCATTGACAGTGAAAGTGAAGCACCGTATCCTCCCCCTCCTCATTATGACAACTTCTACAGTAGTCATTATAATCAAGACCCATTTCCCGGGCATGAGTTCCTATCGCACAGTGACCCGTTATGACCGATGTCACCGTCCTTTTCCGGTCCCTGTCGAGACCAACTAGCACGCGAGTTCCCGCCGCGTCGTAGCCATCAAATCCTGGCCACCAAGCAGGTATGCTCACCCTGCCATCTCTCCTGAGCCCTTCTGTACGACTCACGCCCTATGATAGTCTTGCAGCGGGCCATTGAAATGCCGATTAGGCCTTAGACGAACATGTCGTCCATGAGACAGCCCTTTTGTCCAGACCGTCTGCAGTTTGGTTGCCCGGGCATTCACTGTGCCCTGGTACCCATACCAGCGTTACCCTGGAATGATCCGCGATCTTATTTAGAGGCCTCCGGCATTCCACTGTCAACATAGATGTCGTGAAGACAACAGCCAGAGCTGCAATGGCGCCTTGCTGTCCGTAAATATACATATATCTCTCGATTACGATAATACCTCAGCCAGTGCGCCGCCTGCCTTATGGCAGAAATTTCCGCCTGAATGTTGCTAAATCTTCCGGGTTATGATTCCCGATTTGTAGACACGCGGTATTTGCGGCGTTGATTCGCATAATTTTCGTTTCGCTCATGTTTATTTTAAGACCAGCTTTAGTTGCTTCTGCCTGTCCAGAATCTAGTTTGCCTTACAAGTTCCCATGTATGTGTGCTGGGAGACAGCTGTCGTCGCACAGTGCTCTGTCCCCATATAGTGAATCGGCGAAACTAGAGTTCTTATCGCAGAACGACAAAGTTAAGTATACTGATACTTAATGGGTTAGTTAAGAAAAATTTGAAGATTGAGAAAAATCGCTGCAAGGATATGCCTACCTTCAATACATCCTGAATTAAAAAATATGATTTTTCGCATTATTGCAAATTTTGTTGCATTCGAAGTTATGTTTATAGCTGATTTTCAGTGTAATTATAAAAATAAAAAACAAAATAAAAACAAAGCCACACATCTTCATGTTATTTTAAAACAAAAGTTGCAAGCATTTAAAAAAAATGTTTATCAAAATATTTTCTTAGAAAGTTTATTATTTCGGTAACTACGCCAATACTGGATTCACATATTTTAAAAATAAACATAAGTTTTTCATCAAAATGGACCAAAAATAAAATAAAGACACAACTAAATAATTTATATATAATATTATTAAATAAATTGCGTGATATCATTATAAAGCTTTTTCATAAGATGTTTTCGCTTCGAGAACATTTGAAAATTAAACTTACAACTGACTCTTTAAAACTCAAGCTACTCGCAAGGCTTTCGGTTATTTCTTCGACTTTTTGGTTGATAATAAATATACACTATTGCAAGTAATTACTTGCATGTGTAAAGGCAGGGTTAAATTAAAGACCTTCTGGAAAAATGTTTGAAATTCCTTGACAATTTTAGACATTCTACTCCAATATGAGTCTAATTATACTGTCTTTGCAAAATGTACCTTAAAGCAACCTTTAACTTTTAAATTGCCTATCATAAAAAGCCATTTTACCAATCAAAAGCTCCAATTTCCAAAAAAAAGACAAACTGGATATTTATTTTATAATAAAACTTTTACTTTATGGTAAATATTTTAATGAGCAGAAGAAAACATTTATTTTCCATAACTTTTTATAAGTATGTAAATATGTAATATTAAAACCATTTCCAAAATAAAACATTCACTTGTAGCATAAATAGCAACTGTTTTGTAATTAAGGCCAGTTGTGATAAATTTCAGTAAAATGTTTTATCTAAATAAGTGGCAAACACAGAGACACTTCAAATTTAACGCTCCAAATAGACCTCTTAATAACCCAGATAACATTTGGAAGATCGTTAAAAAAACACTTACGAGAGTCTTTTTTAAATCGTAAAAACTGTTTTTTTATATTTGGCATTTATAATATGATCCGAACAGATTGCTTGAACGCATATGGTTTTTTTTTTTTAAATACAAGATTCGCAAATGAATCATAGAGGCGTTTGAAACGTGACTGCTCTTAACGTTGTTTTGAAATTATATTTTTCGCTTAGTTCGATGATAAAAAATAGATAATTGTACTGCCTATTTCCGATGAGCAAAATAATTCTTTCTTTCGTACAAATACATTTAAAGCAAATACAAAGTTTTTAGAATTTGTTTCTGTTTTAAATGTCCTGGTTCGAAAGAGAGAATTCTTTCCCACATCGGAAATAGGCTAATAAGGTGGGTTTTGTTTGTAATATTACAAAATGTTTATCGCTATGTTTGGTGGCGGCTTGGTTAAAGTGCTTGCCTACAAAATCAAGTACACCAGGTTCGATCCCTGACAGAGCACGAAAAATGTTTATAATTTTGAGTTTAAAAAAAAATTAGGTGGCTTCAATCTCCCTCCAAATAATCGATCTAAAGCTACGTACACCTTTATTAAATATTTGACCAAATAAGCATAACCACTACTTTTGTTTATAGTCAGTGAGATTTACCATGATCTTGAATTCAGAAAGTAAAACTAATTATACTGCTAGACGTAGTAAAAAACTATTTTATATAACATGTGGTATTATATACAAAATAAATATTGGAATTAAAGGATTTTATATTTTAGTTTGCCTCTCAAATATTTGACAAGTGTTACCGTAGCCTAAGAAGCCCCATGACATCCCCTTTCCTGCAAAAGAGAATAACATCAAGGCATAGTTCAGGCAGCCACCAAACCTTGAAAAAAGGTAGGAATCAAAGATTAGCAAGGTTTCCCACCATTACACCGAAAAAGATGGTGGGCGTTGTTTCTATGTAACGACAAATGTCAACACCAGTATCCAAAGACCTGCTACAGCAAACCAATCATCTACTTTGCTTTTACAACAACCGATTAACGAAACTGATAGAAGAAGGCAAAATAACTGTAGGTGTTTAGCGCCCTACAGTGTGGCCGCCGCCGTTATTTAAAATATTTCGAGCTTACGGATTTGGGTGAAATTCAGGACTTTATGAATACGTATTTTACTGCATATTTCGTGATCACAGTTTTTACTAATGGCACATTTAGGTCCTTGTGAATATTTGAGTTTTTCACATACCAGGGGCGCACCGATAAGCTATTTGGTAGTCAGCTAGTCTATTAGCGCCGGGGTTGCGGGTTCGTTTCCCGACAGTGATTCTGGTTTCTTCCCTGCAGACAAGCGAAGTGCTTCGCGGGATTAGCATAGGATGAAAAAAAGGATATAACTATTTTAAGTATTAGAGGCCGAGGCAGTGACCCATAACTGAATATCGCAGCACTATATTGGATATAATATGTTTTAACTTTTTTGGTTAAAAAATAGTTTTGCTGGAGGTTACCATATACAAAAATGTGTTTTATCAAAAGTTTTTAACATCTCATTTAAAAAACAAGTTTTTTCGATTATTTTAAGTAGCACGAAATTAGTTGCAGAAATACCACAATATCAAAAAAGTCTAAACTAAAATGAACCAAAGCAAGCTTTTCAGAACTGACAAAAACTTAGCTTCTTTATGGCCAAAGTATAACCTTAAGAATATTTGACTAATGCATATGAGTCAAAAAAGATAATCACCGCTATTATGAAAGTCGACGGCACCAAAACAGTTATTGTATTTTTGGGTCGTTATTGACAATAATCGCTTACTATTGACAGTTACTTGATATTTTCTTAGGCGCTTTTAAGTCGACGTCGAGTAGAATTGCCTCTGTTGCAGTCGACAGGAAATTTTGTGACGACTCAAATGAAAGTTAAAGAAATTTTAAGTTGAATGTAAACATATTTATTAAATACGTTAAAATAAAAAAATGCATATGTGACGCGCAAAATAGAAAGGGACCTAAGGGTTTTGTTCAGAAGAGCCATTTTAAAGATTTAAATACGTGTATCTTTGGTGTACCATCACTGAGCTTGTTGGTATTGGTCTCATTTGAAAGCGACACATCTCATGACGTCAGGAACGTGTTGGTCAACCTTGAAAAAGGTCGTCCCTACCTCTTGTTTTGTGTAGTTGGTTTTTACTGTTCCCTTTACCTTACTGGTCCCTTTCTCTATGCGCTGTCACATATTTATATGAAGTTATGGGCATACATTTTATTAGTAAATTTTGCGCGAAAATTCAGATAAGTTTGCTAAAATAGCGAAAATTCACAAAAATTTTAATATAAGATGATTGCCTCAAATAAAACTACGCGAAAAGCGAATATTAGCGAAAATTTTTAATATTTCAAATAGTCCGCAAAACTATAAGGAATGGCAAAAATTCGGTAAATTAAGCGGAAATTAAGCAAATTAAGCGGAAATTCGCAAAAACATCGAGCCATAACCGCAAAAACAGCTTAAGCGACAACATTTTAAATTTTCGTTTTCTGAATAAATGAATTTATTGGCAACACTTGCATCATCACCTAAAATTTCATGGTCACAGAAGGTACCGTTACGATTTTATAGCAAAAACAATTTTAGTTTAAGCGTCAATTTTTCTACAAAATTTTTATGAAATATAATGAAAAAAAAACCTTCTCCTGTAAAATTTTGTTTTAGTCGCTTGAGCTTTTTTTGCGGTTATGGCTCGATATGCTAACAGAAAGTCTTATATTTATTAATAATCGTTAAAGAATCAGAAAACTTACAGTAAAAAATAGCTCTTATCGCAAACATGGCAAAAAATCGGAAACAAACTCTAAAATTAATTTAAAATCGCTTAATCGGTTACAAAAAAAATGTCGGAAAATAGCATAAATAGCGTTAAAAAATTAGCTTAAATGATGATGAACTAAAATAATAGAAGCAAAATTGGAGATTGGGATTTTTTTTTACAGATTTTCGATAACTAGTCGACGTCGATATAACTTTCTTATAAAATACCAAATAAACGTCGAAGCTTTTTTTTATTCCTACGCTAATCCCGCGAAGCTCTTCGCTTGTCCGCAGGAGACCAGAGTCTCTGGCGGGAATCGAACCCACAACCCCGGTACTGATAGTCTAGCTCACTACCAGCTAGCCTACCGGGGCACCCGACTTGATGTGACAACAAATAAAAATTAATGTCGACGTCGACAACGACTTACATTATGATAATAAGCACACACCAAATCTAAACGATGTTAAAGTACTAGACGTAGAGCTGAGGGTAAACAGAAGATTTACATTGGAAAGCCTACGAATACAGGAGAGACTTAATACAGCTGTAAACAAAAAAGATGATAAAGACCGAACGAATGCAAATTACACGATTGCAATATTATAATTTGGTCCATCTTCAACTGTGATACTGGCATTAAGAAAAGTTTAAACTGTGATATTTTTTATTAATTATACATTTATATTGTTGTTTTATGTGTGTGTTTAATTGTACTGTGTGTATTGTTTAAAACCACATTTAAATTAAAAATGGAAATGTAAATACTAATTCAAGATTTTATGTAAGTTAAATTGTTCTTTAAATGTTATTGTATTTTTTTGATATTAATGTACTAAATATTATTGGTTTTTATAATTTGTTGTTGCCAGATTTCAATAAAAATAATCCCTGAAGAGGTAGGAAAACAGCCTACGAATCGTCGGAGGAAAATATGAAATAAATCTTTTATTTACATATAGGTAATAATTAGACCTTGAAAGCCTGTTTGGAAATCCCAAAAAACATTAATATAGTAGAAAAAGGTCGATAAATATAAAAAAAAACAATAGATAATTAATTTCATAAAATGCTTTCTGGGTTTTGTTCTTTAAAGATACAAATGTGAATGTATGTTGGCAATTGTGACTTTTTTTGTCGTTGGCGTTATAATCAAAGTGCTGAATAAATTAACAAAAATTATCACAATATTTAACAAGTCACTATCTATGAATATATAGGACTAAATACGTGTATGTATGTATGTAAATCTTTATGATGGTGTTCATATAAACACATAGCACATTTATGTAGTTTTTCCCTCTGTTCTAGACAACAATATAAAATTATAAACACATACTCTTCATACCCTTGTTTAAATAAGCATATCGTTAGCTAAAATGTACAAATACATTACTGAACTAAAAATTCATATTATTTATATTAGTCAAGAATGAAAAATTATCAATAAATTTTAATTTATTTCATGTTGTACAATTCCTTTGTTCAAAAAAATAATTTAATGAAAATTAAACTCAATGAACTTTAGCCCGATTAAAATGTCGAAATTTGGATTAAAAACCATTAACATTTATTAAAATATTTAAAATAACGCAAATATTAAAGTCTTTTCTCATTTTAATTACACCGTTTTACATAAAAAATGTAGAAATGAATATCGCATACCAATTCTGTTTTGCGAAATTCTACAAACTACGGAAAGATTAATATTTTTTTTATTAATCTAAGTCCTCTCCTTTAGCATTACCTATATATATACATGTCGAGCCCTTACCGCAAAAAAAAGCTTAAGGGACAAAAACACCGTTTTAGAAGAGAAGGTTTTTTTTATTATATTTCATAAAAGTTTTGTATGAAGGTTGTCGCTTAAGCTGAAATTGTTTTGCTATAAAATTGAAACGGTGCCTTATGTTACCATGATATTTCGGGAGATGATGCAAGTGTTGCCAATTAATTCATTTATAAGCTATTTTTGGAAATTCTAAATTTATTTAAAATACTTTTTTTTAAACAAGTATTTTTTTTATATAACTCTTTTGGGAACAAAGTGTGCAAAGTCGGATGGCTTTATACATCTTCGTGCAAATAGTAGAAGGTCCCAGATCATCAAAAGTTGGCGCTGAGCATTATATTGATTGAATTAAGAAAAATTGGAATTTCATCGAAATACGGCATGGCAGGTCCACAGATCACTATCATTGCAATCCAAATCATTTTGTTTGCATAAAACTTTTCTTTTCAAATATAAGTCTTAAAATTGTTTTAAAATTTGCATAAATTCCTTCGATGGCAAAAGAAATTAATCTTACCACTTAAAACTCATTCTTCGAAAACACTTTCATACGCCTTAAGCACGTGCTTTTTTAGCTGCATGCCAACATTCTATATCGATAACTATGGTTTGACAACTGAAAATGACAAACTGTGTTGACATTTCTGTTCTTCTACGTCAATAAGCAAAATTGCCGTATTTGGAGCGAAGACAATCCAAAGCCGTTAACGAATCACCATTAGATCCATTAAAATCGGCAGTTTGATACAATCCTACAATTTTTGAATGCGGTGCTAAATACACAGAAAAAATTTTTTATTAATTAAAAAAATGGTTTAAAAAGTATTTAAATTTAATTAATGTGATAATTTTATCAATTGAATCGTTTATTTAAGAAACCCGTCAACTGACATTTTTTCAAAAATTTTATTATTATAGATTATGACTGGCCTACTTTAGTCACATCGTCTTATGCAGGAAAGCGTCAACTGCTTGGTCTTTTAAAGGATTGTATATTGTTTTGCAATTTCCATTTAGTGCCGTAAACGTTTATAAATTAAAAAATTTGTATGATTTTTTAAGTTGTCCGATGATTTAAAAAAGCGCACTTGACGGGTTTCCGATATAAACGATTCAATTATTTTTTTAGTTGAAAGAAAATTAAAAATTTAATTTTGATTTGATTAACATTTTAGCTGTTTTGAAATAAATTTTTAATTAAAATATTAATTAATTAAAAAATTGACTTTTTTCGTTTAAAATAAAATAATTTAAACTTATGGAAATGTTATTGGGAATTGTCAATATTTAATTAAATAAATTAACACATTGTTTTAAATGGCATAGTTTTTTTTAATTAAAATTAATAATATCATTTATTGAAAAAAACATATTCATAATTTTAAAATTTTTAGTAATCAATATAATCATTTTGGTAAAAGGTTCCGCCTTCCGCTCTTGTTAAGGTACGGCTGTTATTTTATTTATGTAAATCGTGTCAGTTTTCAAAGCACGAAATAAGCATATTTTAGATATCTAACATTGCGGCCTTCCCAACAAACACGAAGTGAAGCCTTTGGTATGAAATGACTTTATCATTTGACGTCGAACACAATTCTCAAAACTTTGTCAATTGTTTGATTTAACATTTAAATTTAAATTGATAAAGGTTTGAATATAAACATTTGATATAAAATGTTTTATCAATTTGATATAAAATTGTTGTCAAGTGTTATTCTCAAATCAAAAACAAACTTCGCAACACTTAAGCGAAAAATAAATGTAGGTAAACATTAAAAAATGGCGATTAAAAGTTAAATGTGTTACACAATTAAAGAACAGTTACATATAACGTGAACAGATTTCCCATTTAATTTGTTGCTAATAAAAATTAAATAAATTTTTGGGTAAAAAAATTAATTTTAAGTGTAAATGATGAAACAGAACTGGGGCTGAACGACGTTTTCCATACAGTTTGACATAAAATTATGCCAGAGAATGCGGTCGAGAAATAAAACCAATTTTATTTTGAAAAGATTTTTTCTCATGCGCTCCCATGGAGACAATTATTCTCCCAGCAATGCTACCATACTTTCGTTCAGTTTCATAAATTTTGTAAACAAGGAAAAAAAAGAGCAAAAGAAATGAAAGAAAATTTGCAGTTACGGTCGAAGTTTTAATTATGGGCTTAAGAATTTTTGCCTGAAGTTGAAGACTCAATTCTGTTTCATCATTTATTTTGAAAACGTTTTTTCTCATGCTCTCACATAGAGACAATTATACTCCCAACAATGCTACCATACTTCCGTTCAATTTCATACATTTTGTAAACAAAGAAAAAAAAAGAACAAAAGAAAACGAAAGAAATGAGAGAACATTTTGCAGTTACTGTCGACGTTTTAATTATGGGCTTTAGAATTTTCGCCTGAAGTTGAAGACTCAATTCTGTTTCATCATTAAGAATGTAAATAAAAATGAAACGGGAAAGTAAAGAAAATATAAGTATGTGAAGCCAAGTATTTCGTCTTTCTAAGAATTTAAGGACGGAAAGAACATTATATTATCTTTAAGCTATGGTGCCGAATGTTTAGCGGACAGTTTATTTAAATAAACAATAAGTTTACGTTTAAAAAAAAATATCTTTAATTTGTGTCCTACATTGTATTAAAATTCACATTTGAAAAACATGTGAGGATAACGTTTGAAAGCAAGTTGAAAATAAATGCATTTCTCAATTTGAAAATAATTTCCCCTTTTTGTTGAGAATGCTATGATTTTCAAATTATTATCAAAGGTTTGTGGTTTGAGAAAAGGTTTGATTTCAAATTGTAAATGATTTGATCGTAACCCAACAATCGGCCGTGTTTCGATCAATTTTTGCCTTTTAATTTCTTACAATTTTTAAAACAATCACAATTTTTTTACTAACACACTCACACTTCTTAAATTCCCAACAAACACGGAGATTTGTTTTCAAATTGAAAATGATTTGAAATCAAACCTTTTCGGATGAATAAAAATAATGGCACAATTTTCAAGTACTATTAAGTTAAATGTGAATGGGACATCCATAGTAAAATGCATTAGTTCTTTCTGTAGAATTGTAAGTGGTATTTTTAAATTAGAAACATTAATTTTTTTAAAGACACTTAATAAACAACCGCAACTCAGCCATTTTGCAATCGATTTGAAAAGATTTTTTCCTAAAAAAAGACATAAAGTTTATGCTTAAGATAACAAAAATATTTCTCATCAGTATATAAACAACAAAAGTATTATTTTTGGAGTCTGTAATTTTGAGATTGTGATCGAGAAAATTTGTTGGTAGTTTCAAAATCTATGTGGACCAACAAAGCAGAATTTCTGTACGCAAACTTCTGCAGTCTTCTTTCCAATTTTATGTATAGTTTTGTATCTTATACCTTTTCCATTTCATGTAACGCAATGTCTCTATTAAAACAACAAACAAAGAATATGAAATAAAAAAGAATTTGAACAGAGATAAGAACAAAACTCTGAGTATGGGTATTACATTTCCAGAAGAGCCTGGTTAGTTGATAAAACATATACGAGTAAAGTCCATTAAATTGAGTTTTTTACACCAGAAGCAAGGAAAAGGCCGGCCCTTAGGGCAGACACAATTGCAGTTAACTTTATCTCTTTTTTGGACAGTTAAGTCGTTTATGGCAAAAAGCCATAAATTTTAAAAGCAGTATAGCCGTGAGCAAATGGTTAGCTTTTTTGAGTGTACAAGGTATTTCTAAGGCCGTAGAAAAAACTGCTCTTAAAATACACGCAAAAAAATATGTTTCTATGTTGTCACGGATAACTAAACTATTTTTAAATGAAAATCATGGCGGCAAGAAATAACCCCCCAAGAATTAACTCCCAAAAAAAATGAAATAACCCATCAAAAATTTGTACAGAAAGCAAAAACAACGATTTTTGGGGAGTTAAAAATATAAATTTTTTGTAAAAAAATTATCAAACAATGTGTTAATTGATTTCATTAAATATAGCTCAGGTTTTAATAATTCCCAACAACAATTCAACAGAAAAAAGTGTTTTATCAATTAAAAAAATGGTTTAAAAAGTATTTAAATTTAATTAATGTGATAATTGAATCAATTATTTTTTTTTTTAGTTGAAAGAAAACTAAAAATGTAATTTTGATTTAATTAACATTTTAGTTGTTTTGAAATAAATTTTCAATTAAAATTGTAATTAAATAACAAAAAAAACCTTAATTGACTTTTTTCGTTTAAAATAAAATTATTTAAATATGTAGAATTGTTGTTGGGAATTGTCAATATTAGTTTAAATAAATTAACACATTATTTGAAATGACAAAAATTTTTTTGATCACTTTTTTATTAAAATTAAAAATATCATTTATAAAAAATATTTTTTCAAAATTTTAAAATTTTTAGTAATCAATATAATCATTTTGGTAATAGGTGCAAAATCGACAACTTGTTTGTTTGATATTATGAATTTGGAATAAATTTGGTGATTTGGAAAAATTTTATAAATTTTTCTGTGTCTACAAGTTTAAATTATTTTATTTTAAACAAAAAATATCAATTAAGATTTTTTATTATTTAATTAATATATTAATTGAAAATTTATTTCAAAACAACTAAAATGCTAATTAAATCCAAATTAAATTTTTAGTTTTCTTTCAATTAAAAAAATAATTGATTCAATTATCACATTAATTAAATTGAAATACTTTGTAAGCCATTATTTTAATTCATAAAAAACTACTGATAATTGTTTCTGTGTATTTATGTAATTCTACGGTTGAGTAGAAAAATTTTTCCTATCGATTTAAAGGGACATTAATCTTTTATCAAGATACACATTAAGCAAATAATTCCTAAATATTCCTAGAATTCAGTCCTTAATAGAAATTTTAGATTTGGCTTAAATGGGGATCTGGGTAGGGGTTTCATGAATTTGTGTTAAGGGAACAGTCTTTACATATACATACCACGATCATAACAGTAAGAACCAAATCTCTGCCAATCTGTGGTAATAAATAATACAAGATTTTGATGAGTGTTTTTAAAAGGGACCAGACTTGGGCGAAAAAGTAGACATGACTGTATTTACAAAAGCTTGGAATTTTTATTATGTCATTAATTTAAAGTTTCTTTATAACAGCAGCACTCGCTTAAATAATAAAAATGTATTACCAGAGTTATTGTAAACGTTAAGAGCATTTCGGTCGTTTAACAGGAGCAACAATAGCTTTTCGAAACGACTTGTCAACGTTTGTTTGAAAATTTTAAGAATAACTATTCCATCAACAATTTATCCCGACTCGAACGTCAAAGTACCGTCTTATCGGCAAACATCCCGCTGTATATAAAAGTGTACATGAAAATACAAACCAACAATTGTTAGATTAATAACCCCAAGACCAAACGCTAGAGGCTACAATGAAAAACTAATTTTTGTTTTCCCTAATTACACGATAAGAACAAAATATAAAATCAGATTTTTAGCGCCATAATAGACATTTAACTTAAAAATTCAAAAGATATTCAGGAAGCTAAATTTTTATCGCAACAATGGATATTTATTATAAATGACTTGAGAGATGTTTTCGCAAAGATGCAATTAATTGTCTAAAAAGAATTTTTAATGTGTCTTTGCTGGACATTGTAAAGTAATCAGATATTACAGTTTCATGCCAATAAAACGCAATCGATCAATGCCCTTGAAATTAATATACTCAAGGTCTCCATCAGTGTTCGAAAATAAAGTGAACACTATCCCTTTCAGGCCGTGATGCATCGATTTTGCAGGTGGATTTCGGTCTCAATATTTTCGCTTTCTATTTGGCCAATGTCAAATAGACTGGCATGCATCGATTGCGCTGATTGTTCTCTATGTTTGTTTCTCACAGTATTCCGCTATCGCTCTACCGTTACTTGAAGTATTGCGAAATTCTCGAAACACATTTCAGTTTTGTGAAAATGAGACGCAGAAGTAAATTTTGTTTTCAAATCAAAAAATTAAAAAAATAGTGAAGTGGTCATATTTTAACTGAAAAAATGTTAAAATTTGATGTTTCAAGCCAATTAAAGTCATTTGATGCAATAAAATGCATTTTGGCTAAACATTTTAACTAGATGCATCAACTGCGCGTGTCCTTAAAACCCTTGAAGGATATAAAAATGGTAAAGCCTAACCATTGATTATATTAACCCAGAAATTATATCTATTTTATTTTAGTGTTTGTGTATTAGTACACGCCACTTAATACCGTCCATAACCAAGTTCAAGAAAGTAATAAACTGTATGTAGAGTTCTGATTTTCCTAATAAAACATAACAATTGTAGTGGTTCTGTAGACGAACTTTATATTTTAAAGTTCTTTATTCTTTTTTTATATTAATGCAGAAATGAGCAAACAAGAAAGTTTAATAACGCTTCTCACTAGTTTTGTTGTTGTTGCTTGGTAATTTGCACGAACACAGCACGAACAGCCTGTGTGTGTATTGTATACATTAGGCTGCCAATAATTTTTTAATGTTGGAATTTGTTTTACGCCAAGCCCCATTTTGGTCCGAAGTACTAAAAAAAATAGTCCCTTGAAAATTTGAGCTCAATCGGATGAGGAGATAGGGTGCCCACGACCCCCCCAAAATTTGCAAAATAGCTGATTTTCGACTTTGATTGTCAATAACTTAATTCGTTAATATTAAAATTGTTTGCTATGTTTAGCAACCAAAAGGGCGCTGAGCACAATTGAAACGAAAGCACAGATATGTGCTAAAGCGAAAAAAACAAAGTTTGTGTTTACTATGAAAAACCGAACGAAGTGAAATGTTCCCATCTTTATGTTAAGTTGTAATAGTACGGAATTTTTATTGTGTACGAAGAACATTAACTTCTTTTTAAGGTATTTACTATACATATTTTCCATATTTCTTCCGTACGGAACACTAAAGAACACTATTTAATGTTTATTTTCGAACATTGGTGTTCATTGAAATTAAATTGGCAGAGTAATTAAAACTTATAACTCTCGGAATCACTTAAAAATAGTGGTAAATTACATTTATTTAGTACATTACAGACAAATTGGGTTTAATAATATTTGTTTATGATAAAATGACTCAACTCAACTAATTGATCTAACTTAATCGATAGTGGTGGGTTTGATTCACGAGAGCAGAACAGACGCATAGACGAAAAGACGGACATCGTTAAATCAACTACGCTACTCATAAGTACCCAGAATATATATAATCTGCGTGGTCTAATATCAATATTGTAGAAATTACAAACAGATATTGGGAATTTTTTATTTTCATAAGCAAATTTATTATATGCAACATTTTTTTATTTTTCGAATTTATTCTGGCCGTAGCAGGCCAGAAAATGCATTATATTCTGCTGGTTTCTAATAATTGTAAATTTTTCTGTACATAAATATACTTCATTGCTATCCAACGGAAAGCAAAGGTAAAATGTAACAAGAAAATACAATATAATAGTCTGGAAGTGTATAAAGTCATTTCTAAAAATTTAAGGAATGGAGCTATTACAAAAAAGCTTTATAAAATACATAACTGAAATTTAACTCATAGAATAAATTCGAAAACTAAGAAAATGTAGAATTTACAAACAAAATGACAAACTTGTCACCTGTGGTGAAGGGTATAATAAGTGTGGCAAAATGTTGTCAGTGAGGTTAATAGAATGTAATAGCGATTTTTTGAACATAACGGCCCAACCTATTCAATATCGAAATAATATGTTGATTAATTTTAAAGGGAAATTGTATCTTAAAGCCTAACGCAAGATTATGCCAAAAAAAAAAGTTGAATTTTTAATAACACTTGTAAAAACTAACGTTGGTCAGAAGAAATACGTGGTCATTAGCCTTAAAAACATATAGAACTGAACTTGCACCAATTAAATATATTGTGCTCTGCAAAAAAAAATATATTGTTCATGTTAATTGATATCGTTTTGTTATAAAAGTCCTTAATCGTTCTGTTTTAGCTTAACACTGTTTGACTTTTTGCTATGTCTACATAACGGTCTGTTGCCATCAGGATTATTAAATAAAATGTTTGTTTTTCACAATGACAGTTGGCTTTTGCTTAAATTAATGACTGGCTCATTATCATTAACAGAAGTATGCTGGTAATTAACAAATACCTACATGTCTGTTTATAACATAAAATATTTAACTCACAATCTTGAGATCAACTGTCAGTCTCTACAGGTAAGAAAAAGTATGTTTTAACCCTTCAGATGGCATAGGGTATACACCAGTTTGAGTTTCCGTTAGTAATTTCTACAATATTCATCTAAAATCCCATATATTATGTACGGGTATAATCTGAAACCTTATTATAAGGGAAGTTTATTAAGAGATGTCCGTCTGTCCGTGAGGTGGTTTGAATGGGTTTCCCGAAGACCCCAAATGAAATTTTGTTCTTGAAATTCACCAAGATCGCTTCATACATGGCAGAGATACATATGAACAAAAACACTATGATTGTCCTGAATTTCTACCTACAAAATGTAATGGGGGGATTCACAAGGTGTGCTATCAAGTCACATTGTCATAATATCCTTATATTTTACAATAGCTTAAAAAAATTATACAGGCCTGCAAAATTTGGAAACCTTGGAACCTTGGAACTTAGGCCGATACCTTGAAACTTAAGGTTTGAGTTGCTCTGAATCGAAATCAGTACATAAAATTTCTCCATCGCATTCATGGTTTTTTTTTATGTTTTATTTTAATGCAGATTAAAATATGAAAATTTGGAGTTCAAAAAATTAACTCCAATAATAATTTAAAAAAAATATTAAAAAATAATCACAAAAAAAAATGGCGAAAATACCATGAAATGCGAAGCGAAAAATTGAATTTTTCATACTTTGGATTTCTCAGTTACGAAACAAGATATTACAAAGGTTTTTTTACAGGTAATTGGCAGGACTTTTAAACGACTATGTGAAAACGTATATGGCGTAAACCACGGACTTTTTAATTTTAAGCACAGATATCGCCAAAACCTGATGTGATGGAGAAATGCTGACTGAGTATAGATTCGGATTCAGTGCAAACCTTTAGAAAGGTATAGTCTGGTCCATGGGTTAAAAAATTGTTAGCCTATGCTTTTGTTATATTTCAAACAAAAAAGTCCTTAAATAATATGACTTTTTATGCTGTGTTTATTGGTTTGTCATAACGATACAGTAGAAATCTTAATTATAAGTGGTTACAGCAGCCATGTTTTTTTTTCCTTTTTTTTTTTTTTTTTTTTTTTTTATTATTTTAAGACATATGACTTTAGACTACCTTGTGAATCCGCGAAATAGTTTTTAATCCACATATATTTTATGGCGTTTATTAGTGCATTTTAATCTATCGACTTATTTGTTATACGATTCAATAAAAAGTATTGTTTTTTTTAGAAAAACCTAAAAAAAATCGCTTTAAAAATTTTCTAAGCCATAAGGTATCAACATTTTAGGTATCAACATTGTTCACCCAAAATCAAGCCGGCTAGATTCTGAAAATAAAGCATAAAAATATATACGTAAGTCTCATTTTTTCTAGAACAATTATTTTCGGGTTTTTACGAGCAATTAAATTTTTAATGTGAATCCAGTTGTTGGAAGCCAGTTGTTGGAGACGGAAGACTTTTTGCTAAGATACTTGGCATTTCAGATGTAATGTGCAAGAAATAAACAAAGTCGGCCCACTTGTTAAAAGATTAGGACGATACTCGTACACAGAAAAAAGTGTTTTATCAATTAAAAAAACGGTTTAAAAAGTATTTAAATTTAATTAATGTAATAATTGAATCAATTATTTTTTTAGTGTAAAGAAAATTAAAAATTAAATTTTGATTTAATTAACATTTTAGTTGTTTTGAAATAAATTTTCAATTAAAATTTTAATTAAATAAAAAAAAATCTTAATTGACTTTTTTCGTTTAAAATAAAATAATTTAAACTTATGGAAATGTTATTAGGAATTGTCAATATTTATTTAAATAAATTAACACATTGGTTGAAATGGCAAAGTTTTTTGATCACATTAAAATTAAAAATATCATTTATTGAAAATTTTTTTTCAAAATTTTTAAATTTTTAGTAATCAATATAATCATTTTGGTAATAGGTGTAAAATCAACAACCTGTTTGCTTGATATTATGAATTTGGAATAAATTTGGTGATTGGAGAAATTTAATAATTTTTTCTGTGTATTTCTTAAATTTTGATATTTTTTGATACTTCATATATTTTTGCTCTATTTTGCTACAAATTAATACAAACAGTAATATAGAGCAATCCATATTTGTCTAGTTGATCATCGGCGAGGCCAAAATTTTTAATTTGTCGTACAGTGTTATTATAAAAATCTAAGTTTTAATGGGTTTATATGATTCATGAAATTCAACGGCCGGATTTTTAAAGAATTATGAAAAAAAAGTTTAAATTTCTAAAAACAGATCTTTCGGAATTCAGAAAATTTAAAATCAAATCTACAAAAGTCGCCTTTATAATACTATAATGAAGGGTATTAAAGATTCGGCCAAGCTGAATATAACACTCTTATTAGTTAAATAAATATTTTGACATCATCAGCAATAACTAAGTGGATGTCTGTCCGTCTATTTGCCTTGGTATGTTTAAACACATTCTATTCTATTTAATGGCCATTTTCTTTTACACATATTTACTAATCTAACACCCCTGCTTTTTGAAATTACCACTATTTGTTTTTTTTATCTGTTTTTTACTTATGTGTCGGAATGTTGCCTAAACGTATAATTTAATTTATTTTTATTTTTTGTCGTATTCAACAATTGCTGTCTTTGCACAACTTCTTGGCACTATTTTTGATTATATTTATTGTCAAAATATGTCAGCTGTAGTATAAAATAAACATTTTGTGAGACTCTTTTGTCTTTAACTATGTAAAGATGGCCCATAATCAAGTTGAAGTCATGAGGTGTTTCCACCCTATTCATTAGTGTATATTCCATCCGGTGTTGCCATGTGGGTAGATTTGCTCTTATACTAGGGATTTTATCATTCAATTGTAGGAAAAATTTTCGGTAAGAGCAATTTACAAAATTTTATTGATGTTGAGCATCGATTATTCGTAATTCAATTAACCGGGAACATCAATTATTCGGGATCGATAACGAAATAAAGATTTATTTATTTAAATAGATTAGGCGGGATTATCTCAATTATTGGGATTGTTAAGCATGTATCTATTTTGTCGATATATGTTTTAAATGCATCCCGGATCTTGCTAAGCTTTTTGGAAAATTCTACATCTTCGAACATTACAGAACCATATAAAATTTAAGAGAAGCTTTTTGCAGAAATTAAACAGGTTGAGAATAAGAAACAAGCCACATTAAATGATTTCCTAATAATTGCATAAGTTATTGTTAATAATATATTGGAATTATATGTATATTGTAATTGTGTATATTGATAAAATAAAACAAACGTTTATGTGAAAACGAATACAAAAATTTTCCCTGAATTAACCGTTAAAATCGATTATTCGGAACTCTTCCGGTTCCGGCCATCCTGGATAATCGATGTTCAACTGTACTTTGTAATGTGTTTCATTTCCACAAAATCGAAAAAATCTAAGAGAAGTGGGATCAACATGGAGAATCGTGGTGTACCTTAAACTTTAAATTGAGGGCATGATCCAAAAGTTTTCGGGCAACACTAATTCTACAAATTACAAAACTTATGCCAACCGAGTTGCCAGAAAAGTTTTGGCTAATATCCCCAATTTAAAGTCTGGTGCAGAATTCGAAAAAATACTGTACACTAACGTAGTGTAGATTTCTTAAAGCACAAACCATACATCTTATTTTTGAGTGTATGAACTTGTACACAAACAAAATATGGTACGCAACTGTTTTGAGCTGACGAACACAAACACTTAGATAACCTACCGAATTTTGTTTTGATTTTGGTATATTAAATTGTTGATGCGAATGCATGTATTCAAAATAGATAATCCAATTTCGATATTGTAGCAGCAGGTCAACGCAATCAATTAAATAGATAATCATTCATTCAAAGCTAATTTCGATCTACCAAGGTAAAATATCATTTGGTTTAAAGATTGATGTTTGACTATTGACTTCATCCGTCTTCAATGGCAGTGTGAGTAAAACGGAAAACCCCTCCGAAGAGATTGTGTGGTTACAATCGAAACTAGTCAGGACAACATGTCCGTGAAAGCCTGGGTTCAAATCTCAGCGCAGTCAAGAATGAAAAATTATCAATAAAATTTTAATTAATTTCATGCTGTAAAATTCCTGCCTTCATAAAAATAATTTAATGAAAATTTATGAAAATTAAATTCAATGAACTTAAGCCTAATTAAAAATATCTAATTTGGATTGAAAACCATGAACAGTTCAATAAAATAACCACAATACTAATTATTGTTAACAGCTAAGGCCCGAGCTATGTTTACATTTCTCCTTCAAGTTGTGCTGAAAAAAGTTCAACAAGAAAAAAGAAAGACAAAAACATGAAAAACAAACATGTACTTTGGATTTCAAGAAGAATTCTTGACAGAAAGTACGAAAAACAGAAGTTAGGAAGAACATGTAAATCAATTAAAAAAGATAATCATTCATTCAAAAGCAAATTTCGATCTACCAAAGTGAAATACCATTTGGTTCAAGGATTGATGTTTGACTATTGACGTCATCCGGCTTCAATAGCCGAGTGAGTAAAACGGCAAACCCACTGACGAGATTGTGTGGTTACAATCGAAACTAGTATGGGCAAACTGTCCGTGAAAGCCTGGGTTCGAATCTCAGCGCAGTCAAGAATGAAAAATTATCAATAAAAATTTTAATTAATTTCATGTTGTAAAATTCCTGTCTTCATAAAAATAATTTAATGAAAATTAAATTCAATGAACTTAAGCCTAATTAAAAATATTGAAATTTGGATTAAAAACCATTAACAGTTCAATAAAATAACCACAATACTAACTTTTAAACAATTTTTATTAATTTCTATTTGAAAAGTTTATATTTTATTAGCAAATTATTTAAAGTTTAGGTTTGTTCAGACTTAACAAAAATTTGACGATATAATCAAAAAAAAGCGTAAATTGTAAATTGATCAAACTTTAGGTTTATTTTTAACGATTTTTATTGATTTTCTTATTTATTTTTTTTTTTTTTTTTTTTTTTGGTAAGCAGATAATTGTATAATGTAATTTAGAAACTGTTAAATGATGTTTGATCTAGACACAAGTTTTGCTAAAGCAAATAATTTTTTAATAAAAATAGGGATTACGTGTAAGACGTCGAATATTTAATAGTGGAATTGTTGAAAAATAATATACGCATATAAATGATGGGAAACAAATTCAAGTATGTATAGTACACTGTATTAGAAATTATTAGAAGTATTCGTTTGCTTAAAGGTGTACTATCTTTAAATATTTTTCTCATTCCCATTACAAAAATTGGAGTACTACATTTATGGTACATTTTAAAAGTTAAACAATTACTTGATCTGTTTAAAAGAAAATTTTGCTGAAAAACGACCTTTTTCCAATTACGTTTTTAAAATTTTTCAAAGAACCATGTAATGACATTTAAAATTCATTAGAAATTACAAATTAAATAATTTTTTAAGATTTTTTGTTAATATGTATGTGTGTACGAATGTATTTGATCCTAAGGACCCTTAATAAAATGGTACCCTGAGATTCATTAGTAACCAATTTATAATTTTCATTTATAATCCCTTTTATGTCGTATATTTATATATGAATTTATATAAATGAACGAATGTGTGTGTCTCAGCCACGCTCAGTTCATATGCCTGGGTAGTTTTCTTTAAATGTCTTGACAACAAGTATTTTGTGTATTTTTTTTTTTTTTTTTTGTATTAAGTATATGTAAGTCAACATTTACAAAGATTTTATTTTTAGTATACACATCTCATTAGCATTTTTGTCACATTGAAATATTTAGCCTAAAGCTTTTAAACAATAACATTTTTTCTATTTGTGTTTGTGATAAGACTTTTTCTATAGTTAATTTAAGACTTTAATTTTGTTTTAATGCCAGAGAAATGGATTAACAAACTTTTTACGTAAAAATTGGAAATAGGTATTTACAACAATAAGCTGCTACAAATAATTTTCTAAAACAAATTACAAGCTAAAATTAGCGACCACAATAACAAGAATCGTAGAACGAGCCGGAATCTGTGACAAAAATTTAAAAAGAGACCCACGGACTGATCCAACCAAGAAAATAAGACTTTAAATTGTCCTACATTTCATTTCACCTTACTTTGCAGAGGCCATTCGACTGGATCTAATGAAAGTTTATGAAACACTCTGATGTTCTAAAAATAAAAAAAAAATAAAAATTAAAAAATCTAAGTTATGCCATTCTTATAGATCAAAACATCGTTTGCATGGTGATACGGATTTGAGTAGACGAATATCCAATGATTCTGATAAGATAGCCTGTGTCTAAACTATTGCTTAAACTATTGCTAGGCATGAAAAATTTAAGTTCTTCAATACTTTAGTTCAGTACACAAAAAAAAAATGATTAAATTTCTCCAATCACCAAATTTGTTCTAAAAATTTTAAAATTTTGAAAAAAATATTTTCAATAAATGATATTTTTAATTTTATTTAAAAAAGTGATCAAAAAACTTTGCCATTTCAAGCAATGTGTTAATTTATTTAAACAAATATTGACAATTCCCAACAACAATTCTACATGTTTAAATTATTTTATTTTAAACGAAAAAAGTCAATTAAGATTTTTTGTTATTTAATTAAAATTTTAATTGAAAATTTACTTTAAAACAACTAAAATGTTACTTAAATCAAAATTAAATTTTTAATTTTCTTTCAACTAAAAAAATAATTGATTCAATTATCACATAAATTAAATTTAAATACTTTTTAAACCATTTTTTTAATTGAAAACACTTTTTTCTGTGTACGCTTTTCAGTACTTTTTTGGATACTTATGAAAAGATCCCAAATAATACTAATTCACACATTTTATTTTTAATACAACAATTAACTAACAATTATATTCTCAATCTATATATATAAAATTGTAACGTTACTGACTCACTGACTGACTGATTCATCATCGCACAGCCTAAACGCCTGAAGCTAAAAACTTAAAATTCCACTAAGACAGGATTTTTGGAAATTCGAATGTTTAGGGGGTAAAAAAGGGTAAAAACGGGTAAATGCGGTAACCTTATATCTCCTAAAACTAAAAGTGATACAAGAAAAATTTAGTACTTTTCGTTGTTCTTTAGAAAAAAAATAAGCGGACAGGTGTCTGGTACTTTTTGAAACCTGTATTTTGGTACTTTTTTGTCACCCCATCTATCTTTTAAACCCTATGTTTATAGAAATAAGGGTTATATCACATTTGAAATTTTTCTAAAAAATCCAAATATGAATATGGTACTTTTTCGAAATTCGGATGTTTAAGGGGTAAAAACCGTAACTATTTTTGGTACTTTTTTACAAAACATTTTTTTTTTTTATTCATTGACATATACGTATTAAATAATGGGCTCCCACTACAATATTGAAATTTTTTATGCTTCAATGGGGAGAAAAAAGTACCAAAAAAGAGGAAATACGGGAAATTTAATTTCTTACTTTAGCTTTTTGGTTCTACAACTGGCAATTTTTTTAATTATCGTTAATATTGGACCTAGAAACATAAACTTCAACATGCAATGTCCTTAGTGGATAGGAACTTATGAGGGTACTTTTTGGTACTTTTTGCTCTTCAACTGGTACTTTATGAATTTCCGTTAGTATTAGACCTAGACACATAAAATTAAACATGCAAAGTCCTGAGTGAATGAGAATTCGTAAGAGGGATGTTTTTGGTACTTTTTCGTTTTTTAACTGGTACTTTTTTAATTTCCGTTAGTATTAGACCTAGACACATAAAACTAAACATGCAAAGTCCTGAGTGAATGAGAATTCGTTAGAGGGATCTTTTTGGTACTTTTTCGTTCTTTATTGGTACTTTTTTTAATTTTCGTTAGTATTGGACCTATGAACATAAAATTAAACATGCATGGTCCTGAGTGAATGAGAATCTGTAAAAGGGTTTTTTGGCACTTTTTTGTTTTTTAACTGGTACTATTTGAATTTCCGTTAGTATTAGACCTAGACACATAAAATTCAACATTAACAGTCCTGAGTGGACAAGAATCTATAAGAGGGAAATTTGAGGTACATTTTTGTTTTTTAACTGGTAGTTTTTGAATTTCCGTTAGTATTGGTCATAGAAACATGAAATTGAACATCCAAGGTCCTGAGTATATGAGAATCTGTAAGAGGGGCTTTTTGGTAATTTTTTTTCTTTACCTGGTACTTTTTGAATTTCCGTTAAAAATGGACCTATAAACAGAATATTAAACTTGCAAGTTCCCAAGTGAATGAGAATCTGTAAGAGTGGTCTTTTGGTACTTTTTCGTACTGTTAAAGCCTAGAAAAATAAACTTTGGCGTAAAAATATGTCCAAGAAAGAAAAGGAGACGCTATTTGTATATTTTTCTTTATACAATACTTTCAAAATTTTTAGAGAATGAAATTTTATAAATTACAAGGAATGGAAAAAGTCCACGAACTTACAAAGAGCCATTATGAAATAAACAGGTGGCATCACAACTTCAGATACCAATTTTTGGTTTTAGTATTCTTTTTGTCTAGTCTTCTGTCAGAGTTTTGTTAAGGTAAAAAAAAACCAAATTTGTGTAATTGTTTATTATTATTATAATATATATTTTTTTTTTTGTTATTTTTTTATAATTTTAATTAAAATTAAAGAATAAATTGACCATTATGAAATACACACTTGGCTAAATAATTATTTATTTCATCACGCTCATTGCCACAATTGTTTTTTGTTTAAAATAATATTTGTTTCCGAAATTTTCATTTTTGTTGTAACGTTGTATTTGTTGCCCTAGGGCCGCTATCTGTATTATTTTACCATGGAGAGAGCAAACAGCGATTTAAGTTTTCTTATGATTAAATTAAAATTTGTCCACTTAAGATCAAGTATACAGGGTGGCGCAGAATGAGCTTTATGGTTAAAATAGTTCATCACTTTTTTAATTACTATTTTTTCTTTGTTTTTTTTTTTCATTTGTATCCATTTTTGTGTTGCCCAATAGAAAGTTTCTATTATTGATATTAATTAAAATTTTAAATTTGAATGTGACTAGACAAAAGAGAGGACCGAATTTGCCTAACATGATTTCCGAGATATTCGTGTATAAAATATGTTTTTTGAGAAATTTCGTTGCTTTACCTTATAGTTTGTTACCGCTATAATGCCAATACTTAATAAACTTAGCCGTTTTTGAATTTCGCGAATATATGTTGTGCAACCTCTTACATTTTCGAAACCACCACTTGATTAAGCGTACCTGAATTGGCTTAAATAGCTGCCCCGCTTTTCAGTTTTTTAACTAGCACAGTGTAATTAATACCTTAGATTGATGCTTTTAAGATTAAATTTTCTCTTTAAGCAACCCGAAATTATTTAATTACACTCACAGCAAAAAGTTTTTAATGAATTAAAAAATGGCTTAAAAAGTATTTAAATTTGATTAATGTGATAATTGAATCAACTATTTTTTTAGTTGAAAGAAAATCAAAAATATAATTTTGAGTTAAGTAAAATTTGAGTTGTTTTGAAATAAATATTTAATTAAAATATTAATAAAATAACAAAACATCCTAATTGATTTTTTTCGTTTACAATAAAATAATTTAAACTTGTAGAATTGTTGTTGGGAATTGCCAAAACTGAGCTATATTAAAATAAATCAATTAACACATTGTTTGAAATAGCAAAGTTTTTTGATCATTTTTTTTTTTAATTAAAATTGAAAATATGTATTGAAAAAAAATATTCACAATTTTACAATTTTTAGTAATCAATATAATCATTTTTGTAATAAGTGCAAAATCAACAACTTTTTTGCTTGATGGTATGAATTTAGTGATAAGAGTCAATTTTAAATTTTTTCTGTGCTGCTGTTTTATATGTTTACGTTCTTGAATATCTGTGTTTTATTGTACTCGATGCTTTTGCTAAGATTTACTGTTTTTTATTTCATTGTCGGCTTTTTTGTTGACATTCTACTTGTTGTGAAAACACAAGCACTAACAAAGCTGTACTCAAAAACTTTGCGAATGATAATTGATTTATTTAAATGAGAGTTATGTTTTGTATTTTATTTTGTTATTTCTGTTTACACAAAAAATACAGCGATTGGAAGTAGAGTGTGAAATAGAATACATAACTTTCAACACATTTTGCCCAGCTCTTTAGTAACGCCTAGGCTCGGATAGCACTTTAATACGCCTTACTTCGTAACGAAAAATTATATTGTGGTAAAATTTGACGCATTAAAGTTTTCTTTGATTAGAAATCACACTGCTTTGTTTCCAGAAGATCGGTCCATAATTTACCATAAACCTTATATAAAACCCACTTTCGAAAAACTCTGCTACTTTCATGCCTTAGCCGCTACAAATTATAATATTCTAGAAAAGTTGGTTTAGTGTAGTTTTGCGAAGCTAAAAGTCATATCAATAGAATTTTGCGATGATCTGTCCAGGATTTACAAAACAAGCTGCCGTCCGATAAGCAGTTATAAACGCTTAAAACGCTAACAAATTACATCATTGTATTTAAATTTGGCCATGTTTAGTTTTTCTACACTTCAACGAAGGTAAAAGGGTATATAAGTTTGTGATTCCGTTTGTGATTTTTACAATATTGATGTTAGATCCTATGAAGTACATATATTCTGGGTGCTTATAAGTAGCGAAGTTGATTTAATGATATCCGTATGTCCGTCCGTCTCTCTGTCCGTTGATATGGGTTTTCCGAAGACCCCAGATATGATGAGGACTTGGTATTATATAAATATATATATGTCACATATAGTCCGGAAGCCTTTGCTTTTGAAATTCAGCCTGATCGGTCCACAAATGGCTGGGATGTGAGCAAAAAACTACGACTGCCTCTAATTTTACCCAAAAATTCCTTGTTGTTATTGTTTTTTTTATTTTATTTGGCAGGAGCCAAAGATTCCAAATTAGGTACAAGCAGCTTGGTTATCAAAACACAAGATAGGACAAAATGAGTTCGGAATTGGACAATTTTGCGTGGAACTCCCCATTCACAGACATTCACCCCTATCGTGAAAAGAAAGTGGAATTTTTGTTTCCAAGAAATTTTTATTCCCCTCGAAGTGAAAAATGCTATCGTGAAACTCCCGTAAACAATTTTTCGCGCTATCAGTTCTCAGTGAATATAAAAAAAGAAGATATATTAAAAAACGACAAAAAAAAATTTTTGCTCAAAAATATACCCGTACACCCAGAGAAAAAACTTGTTTATAAATGGTCACCTCCAACAAAACTATTTTAAAAGAAAAATTTTAAACATATTATGTTTAATTTAATCATACGTTTGTCACCGACAAACATATTATTGTTAAATTGGTCCTCCATCAAGAAGCCACAACCATATTATGGTTGCCTCCGAACATGTTTTGGTTAATAATAACTAAAATATGCTTAACACTTATAATAGCATGGTTGGTTTTCCACCATAGCTTGTTGCTCTTGGAAAAGACGAAAATACTATTGTTAAATTTAAACCAAATTATTTTCATATTTAACCATAACATGTTTAGAGGCAACCATAATATGGTTGTGGCTTCTTGATGGAGGACTAATTAAACAATAGTATGGTTGTTGGTGACAATAATATGTTTATATTTAAACATATTATGTTTAAAATTTTGTCTAAAAATAGTTTTGTTGGAGGTGACCATTTTTAAACATATTTTTTCTCTGCGTGTATATTTTAAAGAAAAGTTAAAAAAAAACAAAATCAAATATATTATATTGGAGTGATAGTTTGATTGCAACATTAGCTTGTTGCGCTTTTATGTAGTAAAATAATTTCTAAAATTCTGCCACAACGTCTTTGAAAAACTTCATAAATCCTCAGGCAATCGACCTGTTTTTTTAATTTTGTTAAACAATATACATATAAGTTTGTGCCTCTTTTAACGTAAATTTACCTATAAATTAACTTTGTAAACTTCAAAATTCGAATTATGAGAAATATTACTTAAATAAATGTTTTGTTCCCCAGCAAAAATAAAATGAGAAATTCAAAGGGAAAAGTGAACAAATTACGAGGGAAAAAATTGTTCACGATAAGGCCAATTTTTTTCTGCGAACATTTTTTCACGTTGTTATTCTTCTATGAATTAATTTTTTCATAGGAGTTTTTCATGATCGCAAAAACGTTAAAGGTAACAAATTACGAGAGAAAAATTATTCCCGATAGGGGTGATTATAGATTTCTACATATCTGGAGAACGGCAAGAGCCAAAGTTTACAAATTAGGTACAAGAATCTTGGTTATCAATTAACAACACCCAACAAAATGTGGGCGGTATTGCCCAAGTGGCCGGGCACAAAGTTTAACTGTTTATATTTAAAGAACAGTATTTATATAAATTTCTGTTATTTTCCCACCATGGTGAAGGGTAAATAAGATTCGGCATAGCCGAATATAACACTCTTACTTGTTAAGTTTTTTCTTAATATAAGAAATCACTTTACCGAATTTTGTGACGATCAATATAAAACGGCCTAAATAATAATAAAGTTTCAACTCACAAGAAATAAGATCATAAGAGTTCTGTGATGATCAAACCGATCCGATAAACCGTTCTCTCGAAATAAACTTTAATAATCCTCAAACCTTAACGAATTTAAATACTGTGAGATCAGGTTTTATAAAGATGGATTTTTAATTTATAGATCTAATATAAGCACACTCTCGGTGGAAGGTATCAAAGATTCGGCACATTCGAATATGGGATTTTCTTCCAAGGGCTTTTATTGCGACCCCTATCGTGCTTTAAACAGACAAACGAACGTGGTTGGATCGTCTTAGAAGTTCACAGAGATTTAAAATACGTATAATTTATAGGATCTCCGATAATTATCTAGAAGCACCACTTTTTAATCTAATGAAAACCCCATCTTTTTGATTGTGGGTCACTATAAAAAAAGACTTATATGTTGTTTTCACAACACAAGTGTTTGAACGTGTAGTAAAACTTATATGAAAAGCACAAATTTTTTTGAATGTTTTTAACTTGTGTTGTGAAAACAGAACATTAGATCCAAATAAAAAATAATTTTCAATAAATTTATTTAACACAAAAGTTGAAAAGTAATTGATGCTTTAAAAAAAAAATCTTACTCCACAAAGAAAGCTCATATTATGTACTAAACTCGTTTTTTCCCTCAGATATTCAGTCCATTATAATTCTTAAATAATCAAAGTTCACATTAAAACATTCAATTATTCAACTGATGTAATTTATTCTGTTCCAAGGCAAATTACTAGAATTTCATAGAACGAAATTGTACATAGAAATCATACGTAGTACTTCATACAATATCGTCACAGCAATGATGATGGGTCATATGACTGATTATGGACATTTATTATGACAAATGGATTGTATGTTCTTAGAAACAAATAATTTTGCGTTGTTTTAATGTATTTCAATTAATCAAAAATACATAAAATCTAAATAAAGAACACATACACATATATTTTAAAAACATTTCCTTAACATTATTTATAGTAGAGTATTTACTTACTTACTCAAATGCTCGAACTAAACACATTTCCAGGAAGCCTGTAAAAACAAGGAAGCGGTAAGATTATTAGTAAGGAAGTAGTAAATTAAAAGCTTTTGATGTAAAAGAAAAATGAACGAAATCTATCAAACAAAATATGACAGATGCTAAAGAACATTATGGCTTAATTTTTAAAAGGTATTAAAATTTCAGAATTTTCATTTCAAAACGCTATAGTTCCACCTTTTATTTTATTTTGTTGTTGTTTTTTTTTCTTTTTTTTTTTTTTTTTTTTTTTTTGAAACAATTCAATACTACATACTTAAATGTATCTTCTTTATCAAAAAAAAAAAATAGTTCAGAGTATATAGGCGGACACCGAAAGACGGCGCAGATGTCCATATACGGGATCGTTATTTTTAATGTTTGAACCCTCCGATGGGTGAGGAGTTCCCTGGGGACCTTATTGATTTTCAAACTGAAATTACTTCTTGATTGTCCACGGGAAGTATGCCCAATCCCCCACATGTATTCAGAGGAAATTTTATATAGAATCGTTTAAAAAGTGATCCGACCAATAGTTTAGTTTCTATTGAGATTTAAAGGTGTTTAGTATGGGAACGTGTGAACTTACCCTTACTTTTTGTTACCTCATAAATAATTAATAATTTTATTAAAAAAAAAAAATTTTTTTCTCCAAAATTCATTATGCATGTATAACTAGTAAATAATAATAAAGCAAAACCAATAAATGACATTTTCATATTCAATACAAATTAAAATAGGTCCCTGTTGACCTTGTACTTCGTTATAGGGGGATCGAAAGACTAACTCATGGGAGGATCAAGAGAGAACTTAGAAAAAAGCAATTTAAAAAAATTTTCACCTATGGGATTTGTCTGGCAAGAGAAGCTCTCCTTTAGAAGAGCTTTTACTGTTTGATATATTCTTTATATATTACAAACTTTTTTGTAGAGCTTAACTTACAGATAACATTAACAGTACAATCGTTAAAATCCATGGCTTTAAAAGATCAGTGTTATTTAAAAATAAATTTATTTGAAAGTCATAGCTAGACCTCAAAAATTACTGGAATTATTTAACTTATTTTATTTGAGGTTAAATTGAAAAAAGAAACTTCATATATTAAATGCAGACTTAACAAATTGAAATTTATGGATTGAAATTCGGCTGCTCAATTCCACGACGTGCTTAGTCAAAACAGTGAGTTTTTCGGGAGACGTAAAAAATTTACGAGCACAGAAAAAAGTGTTTTATCAATTAAAAAAATGGTTTAAAAAGTATTCAAATTTAATAAATGTGATAACTGAATCAATTATTTTTTTAGTTAAAAGAAAATTAAAAATTTAATTTTGATTTAATTAACATTTTAGTTGTTTGGAAATAAATTTTCAATTAAAATTTTAATTAAAAAACAAAAAATCTTAATTGACTTTTTTCGTTTTAAATAAAATAATTTAAGCGTAAGGAAATGTTATTGGGAATTGTCAATTAATTAAATAAATTAACACATTGTTTAAAATGGCAAAGTTTTTTGATCATTTTTTTTTAATTAAAATTAAAAATACCATTTATTGAAAAAACATATTCATAATTTTACAATTTTTGGTAATATATATAATCATTTTGGTAAAAGGTGCAAAATCAACAACTTGTTTGCTTGATATTATGAATTTGGTATAAATTTGGTGATTACAGAAAATGTTTAATTTTTCCTGTGTAATAGAAGAGAATCGCTGTTTATTCGTCTTTTAGAGCACATTTTTTAGTGCTTCACTGAAATAATGAAATCTTTTATTTTTTTTTTTTAATGAAAAATATAACTAAATTATACAAAAAATTAATATAATTCTATATAAAAGTTTAACTCCCTCATTCACAACAAATACTTTAGATACACAAAAGGTTTTTAAAAGAATGAAGTAAATACGGTTCCAATGCTTCAGTTTTTTCACTTACAGCCATACCTAAACAAGAGTGGAACGCGGTTTCTGGCTGTCAAAAATACTCATGCCCATGCAATTTGTATGAAGCATGCCTAAATAGCACGGCTTCAACGCTTTGCAATTGGAAAATCAGATTTTGACAGCGCGTTAAAATAAGCTATATGTTCCTTTGGCAGCCCTGTTTTTATCGTTCGATAATAAGTAATGGCTAATTTGCTATTTTTATGTCAAGCTAGCGGTTTTAATTCCATTTCTTATTTTTTTATGAGTGTTTTAGGAAGCACGAAAGTTAACACTACTGTCTCTGACACAACGCTCACGCACTTGTTTAGGTATTGCATATCAGCGTAAAGCTACGCGAAAGAAAACGTTCCGCCTTCCACTCTTGTTAAGGTACGGCTGTAATTTTATTTATGTAAATAATATCAGTTTTCAAAGCACGAAATAAGCATATTTTAGATATCTAACATGGCGGCATTCTCAACAAACACGCAGTGAAGCCTTTGGTATGAAATGACTTTAACATTTGACGTCGAACACAATTCTCAAAACTTTGTCAATTGTTTGATTTAACATTTAAATTTAAATTGATAAAGGTTTAAATATAAACATTTGATATAAAATGTTTTATCAATTTGATATAAAATTGTTGTCAAGTGTTATTCTCAAATCAAAAACAAACTCATTTCACGCTAAATGCTGCCAAAACTCATATCAAAAAAACTTGTGCGGAATATTTATGAAATATTGATGGAGTTGTACTATGTGCCTTTTTTTTAAAACAAAGTTACGAAATGTTTAGCTCAACATTTTTTACAATTGCAAAAAAAATGTAGGGGGAAAAGCAAAATTTCGAGGGAAAAACTGATCAATTTTTATTCACGATGGACGTGAATGTGAGTTGCAATTATAACACGCGGAAATTTAAGAAACAGCTAATGAGTATTTTGCGAAGTTTCAAATTGTTTTTTGATAACATTTAAAAAAATGGGAAAAAGTATTTTAAACGAGAAGAAAAATTTAATGAACACATAACGATAACAGTCTTCGCATTATTCTTAATTTAAGTTTTTATTATTATTTAATTGCCTTTTTACAAACAAAAATATAGTAAAACATATGGGTTTCGTTAACATAAGCAAAACAGTGTCGCATACTTTAAAAGAATAAAAATGTCAAATTTTTCGTATGAAATAATAAATGTTGGCAAACATTTTTCTCAAATTTGAACAGAATACCAGGCTTTATATAATTATATTAAGGGTTTTCATGATATCGCCTTAAAGTCCACAATCTGTGCAAACGGTACATTTTTATGACCTCGCAAAAGAACTGTCAAAAATTGATTAATAATTAATTAACACAAACTTCGTGAATTTGCCCAGCAGTTTTGTATTCTAAACTTGCGCTGTTCAATTGTGCATTAATACAAAAATATTTTTTATTTTTTTTTTTAACAACTTTAAAATTTTAACAAATTACAAACAGAAAATTCTTGTGAGCTGATGACAAAAATTAAACAATTTAAGTATTAGGTCCTTCATATGGTTTGTGGCTTCGGAAATTAAGAGGAACTTGGTACATATTTCTTATGTGACTATAGCGCCAATAATTTGCTTTACTTTTGCCTTTACTACCTGCAGATAGAAGGAATATATGTCAAATGTGCTTATGTTGCTAAACGGACTATAACGGAAATACTTTCTACTAAATTTACTTATAGTGGCAGAAAATAAAGATAAAAATGGACTGCATCGCTAATGTGACTATCAACGATAAGTAATGTACATATATTAACTCAGAATTATGTTGTTTAAGAAATTTATATACTTGATGATAGGTAATTTTAAATTATGTTAATAACTTGGCTATTTTTTTAATCGAAGTCAATAAAAAGTTAATTATAAATTGTTTAATGATAAATGATTTTTGCATTTTGCAAACAAAGCTTTATTCTTAAATCTTTTTAGAAGGCCTTCCAGAAGCCTGTAAAGTAGATGCAAAAGGGCAAAGCGTTGGTCTCCAATGACACACCTTGTTAATTAGTATAAAAGCTGGAATGCGGCTGGGAGATCTTATGTCTGCAAAAAGGCCTCTTTACTACTTTATTTTTCCGCTGGAAATGGTCGGGCAAATCGCGTTTTTTTCCTTTTGAAGAATTTCAACGTGAATTATTTAAAATTTTTCATATCTGAAAAATTCACGTGTGAATTTTTTTTTTATTTTTTTTTTTTTTTTTTTTGCTCACTCCTCATGTGTGAGAAAATTCAAAATATTTTTTTCCTTACCCGGACGAGGATGAATCAGCAGAAAAATTTTTACATTTTCACGCTCGCTCATGACTGAAAAATGAGTGAACGTTTTGGTACTCTGTCTGAATTTGTCAATTCCGTTACGTTCACAAATATTGAGGCTTACCACAATAAAAACATGAGCTATTATTGATGCTTAAGATATCACTTGCATGTGGTTTCAACAGAACAGTAGCACATGTCATAGGCATCGAAATGATAAATTTTTTGCAAAAAAAATTTTCGATTGCTGTTAATTTGGCGCTCTGATCAAGTGAAAAGACTTTTAACATTTTTTGCGCCTTTTTAAAATATTAAGTCCATGAAAACTTATCAAATCTATCGCAGCTTCAGAAATTCGCAAACCGTGACTTAATTATGGAAAAAAGACCCGACCTTTTGCTAAAATGCGGTTAAAAATGTTTAATGAAAATCGACAACTCATTGCGTGGTCGTGGTTAACATCTGTCCGTTGTCTACTTTCCATTTATAATTGCTAAGCCTTAGTCTTTCCAAATAAATAATAATTTTATACAAATTCCTTGTTTTATTTTGTTCTGAAAAACAAAGTTCATGGTTAAAAAAAAAAATTGAACATGCACTCAAGCATTTAATAGTTTAAAATTTCTCATTTAACACACCCACTATGCTTTTTTATTTTTTCATTTGTGTCATTTAAAAAAATAGAAAATTAAATTAAATAACATTTTTTTTTAAACTGGCTCTATACAAAATTTTTCTATTGCTTAAGGCAATAAAAAACCTTTTATTCTTAGCAAAAAAAAATACGTTTTTATATATCCCCACAACATTTTGTACACATATTTTTAGAAATAAATTTATTTATTTCAAGGATTTTAGAAAATAAAAAAAAAACCAAGTTTTTGATAAAACAAAATTTTCCGGTATAAAAATTTTTATGAAAGTGTATCTTTTGTTATAAAAATAAGAAGATTATAATACACACTCGCCCATACATGTTAAAGTGCACGTTTACGGTGGCGAAAAAAATAATGGCTATGATCAATCATTCACTTAAATATTATACAAAAAAATTCAAGCTTAAAGCCTAGTACTCTGTTCAACATTTCACGTGAAATGCTGTCAAAACTCATATGAAAAAAACTTGTGCGGAATTTCTATGAAAAAATGTTGATAGAGTTGTACTCTGTTTAATTTGTGAAAAAGTTGCGAAATGTTTCTAGCAACATTTTTTTTTCAACTGCGAAATAATATAAGCTGCACTTATTTCACGTGGAATTTTAAGCAAATGAAAAAAGTTTAAACCTAATATTAAAATGAGAACTGCAAAACATAAATTACACAACCGGTAACAGGTTTTCATCAATATTTAATTTTATTTTTACTTAATTTTTATTTAAAAAATACTTTTTAGTAAAATACATGTGGGTTTTGTTTACATATGCAAAACAATGTCGCATACTTTGATAAATTAAAAACGTCAAATTGTGCAAACTCTAGAGATAGGTAACATTGATACATGTCAACTTTTTCGCATGAAATAATAGATGTTGCTGAAGATTTTTCACAAATTGGAACAGAGTACTAGGCTTATGATCAATCTTTCACTTAAATATAATACAAGAAAATTCAAGCTTAAAGCCTAATACTCTGTTCAACATTTCACGTGAAATGCTGTCAAAACTCATATGAAAAAAACTTGTGCGGAATTTCTATGAAAAAATGTTGATAGAGTTGTACTCTGTTTAATTTGTGAAAAAGTTGCGAAATGTTTCTAGCAACATTTTTTTTTCAACTGCGAAATAATATAAGCTGCACTTATTTCACGTGGAATTTTAAGCAAATGCAAAAAGTTTAAACTTAATATTTAAATGAGAACTGCAAAACATAAATAACACAACCGGTAACAGGTTTTCATTTAATTTTATTTTTACTTAATTTTTTATTTAAAAAATACTTTTTAGTAAAATACATGTGGGTTTTGTTTACATATGCAAAACAATGTCGCATACTTTGATAGATTAAAAACGTCAAATTGTGCAAACTCTCGAGATAGGTAACATTGATACATGTCAACTTTTTCGCATGAAATAATAGATGTTGCTGAAGATTTTTCACAAATTGGAACAGAGTACTAGGCTTATGATCAATCTTTCACTTTAATATAATACAAAAAAATTCAAGCTTAAAGCCTAGTACTCTGTTCAACATTTCACGTGAAATGCTGTCAAAACTCATATGAAAAAAACTTGTGCGGAATTTCTATGAAAAAATGTTGATAGAGTTGTACTCTGTTTAATTTGTGAAAAAGTTGCGAAATGTTTCTAGCAACATTTTTTTTAAAACTGCGAAATAATATAAGCTGCACTTATTTCACGTGGAATTTTAAGCAAATGAAAAAAGTTTAAACCTAATATTAAAATGAGAACTGCAAAACATAAATTACACAACCGGTAACAGGTTTTCATCAATATTTAATTTTATTTTTACTTAATTTTTATTTAAAAAATACTTTTTAGTAAAATACATGTGGGTTTTGTTTACATATGCAAAACAATGTCGCATACTTTGAAAGATTAAAAACGTCAAATTGTACAAACTCTCGAGATAGGTAACATTGATACATGTCAAATTTTTCGCATGAAATAATAGATGTTGCTGAACATTTTTCACAAATTGGAACAGAGTACTAGGCTTTACGGACGATTTCACCACGAACAGTTATTATTATAGTTAGTTATGCTTAACTGGCAACTCCCCCGGTGTGCCAGGGTGTGCAGGGATCATGTCAAGGATATTGCACCTTCGAGTCAAATCCGGTGAAGTTAGACTGAAATCAGGCAAAGATTTACGATACTCGGTTTCCTGAAGTCTTCGTGTTTTTTTTTTAGATAGAAGACTGACCAGAAATCCTTTCTATCTGAAACAAAAGAGTCAGTAAACCCCGATATACAGGCACCGGACCGAGTATTGGCTCAAAACTCCGTACGTATGCTTCTTGGGGAAAATGCTTGCCTGTCTTTTAGGATGATAGTATTTGCTTAAGCTTAACCTTCCTGATAATAAGTACTTCCAAGTTGAGGTAAAAGGTTTAAAGGAATTGCTATTTTGACGAAGATCATGTGGTGATTGTGTTTCAGTTGCGGGAATGGATGGTACCGAAAGCATACTTAAGAGCTGATTTTTCACCTGCCTGTGGGCGGACCATCACTATGTGCTGTTAAATTTTGCCGGATTATACACTCAAAATGGCTACCCGTGTGTGTTGGTTAAGCTTACACATAGGGGCGGTTGGCAAGCGAGTTGTTTGTCACCTAGTGGTTAAGATTCAACATAAGATTAGGGCATATTCAATTGAATTTGTGTTGGGTACCCAGCCATGAGGGCCATGTGGTTAAGGAAAGGGCTAACTGTTTGCTAAGCAGGGGCGCTCGATGCCCATTTATAGGCACTGAAACTTTCATCGGCGTCCCTATCAGTCACATTAAAGGGACGCGGCAAACATGGTTTGAACGTGAATTCCTTCACACATGGACGTCCATTTCTAGATTAAGAGAGTCCAGAAGATTTGTGACTCTGTCCCGCAGCAGGATAGGTAGGCTACTTCTTGTTGAGAAGCGGGAACTAAGGGTACTTGTGGACCTATTAATGGGGCACTGCGGTCTCAGATACCATCAATATATAATGGGTAATATTGGTACCAAGACGTGCAGATTTTGTGGGGTTGAAAACGTCGGAACATCTCCTCTGCTGCTGTACCGCTTTGGATGGCAAATGATGAACCCAACTGAAATCTACGATCTTTCCCCGGGCAGGGTGATAGGCTTTAAACGCAGACTGAACCTGACGTGGTGATATACAGAGGCTGCACAAAAGATCCTCTGGGTCGCGGTGCGTATGGCATTCTTCTTATCTATCTATTCATATATCTACGCCATATTGCAGGTGCTCATGTAAATCCTTTTCACATACTATTGGTAAAGGTGATATAAGATTCTTAGAAACCGAATATAGCGCTCTTACTTGTTTACAATTATTTTTGCATTTCCGTATTAAATAAGTTTAAATTTTTATTTGTATTAAAATATTTATTGAAATATCAAAACTTACAAAATAAATTATAAAAAATATAAAAATTTGTTTTTGCCGCCGCGAAAAATTTCTCTCAAATGATGTTTTCCTTGTGCTACAAGCGAAATGGTTAAATCAATATACACCCAATCATAATTTAGTGGTGGGTAAAACAATGTTAATGGCCTAAAACCAAGTTTAAAAAAATATTGGCAATTTTTCTTTTAGGTTAATTTTTTTGTTAGCTTTGCTTTCAATATGTATGAGTAGCAATAAAAACTTCAGTGTTGCCAACTCTTCAGGAACAAAAATAGCCAATTTTATAGAAAAATGGCTTAACAATATTAAACAAAAAAATAGTAGATATGAGATCATTTTTTTATGACAATTTCTTTAGCCCGGTAGGCTAGCTGGTAGTGAGCTAGTCTATTAGTACCGGGGTTGCGGGTTCGATTCCCGCCAGAGACTCTGGTCTCCTGCAGACAAGCAAAAAGCTTCGCGGGATTTAGTGAAGGAATAATAAAAAAAAAAAATTTCTGATACCACAATAAAATAAAAAATTTTAAATTTTAGACACTAAAAGGCTTAGTTGGCAACACTGATAAAAAGTCATTATAACATAAAAATGTTTCAGGTTCGCAGGTAATTAAAAAACACAAACTGTGAACGATAACAGCAAATAATTTAAAAAATCATTCTCATGCATGCAGAAATAATTAATCATTAACTTGGCTGTATGATGCAAGAGAAAGTGACGGCAAGAAGCAAAGAAAGAAAAGAAAAAGCATTTCAAATTTATTCAAAACTTTGACTTTACGATACAAATACAATAACAGTATCAACATAAATTTCAAATGGAATAATACGTAATGAAAAACAACAACTAAGTTGGTAGTCTTACATCATTGAAATTCTTATAGAATTTTCTAACACCAACGAATAAATAAATGTATCCCATTGTAAAGCAACAATTATGCTTCACCTTGAAATTACTTCAAGGTTATTTTTATTAGCACGACGTACAATAACTGATTGGAATATGAAAAAAAGGATTAGGCTTATAGCCTTAATAAGGTTCAAAAGGTCATGTTAATTATGTTTTTATTTTAAAGAAAGAAAATCTTTGAGGTTTTGGTAAATGAAAAAAGCTTCATAATACCGGATTAGAAGATTTTTTTTTGCCTGTAACTTAGGGTGATGTTTGGCCTGGCAACGGAAAGCCATGATATTGCTATACAACAGAGCAGCTGTCAGTGATATGGCAATACCCGGAAATTTGTATAATCCGAGCCCAGGGATATTTACCTTTTGGTATTACATCCTATGGAAAAATGATGTGAAGGTGATACCTGGAGTACGGCTGAGTTCACTTATGGGAAATCTCTTGAGAAAGAGACTATATGGTACCATGAGAAACAGTAGCCACTCACAGAAAAAAATGAAAATAGATTTCAATTAAAAAATTTGTAAGATTAATTAAAAAATTAATTAAATTTGCACCCGTAAGCAAATAAATATTATCAATAAAACGTTCAATTTACTTTATTAACGTTTATTTCACTTAATTAAAGATTAAATTCACTTGATTAAATAATTAATTAAAACTGATTTTGTATTTGATAAATGCTTTTTTCTTCAGTCAAGAATGAAAAATTATCAATAAATTTTTATTCATTTCATGTTGTAAAATTCCTTTCTTCATAAAAATAATTTAATGAAAATTTTAAGAATTTTTTTTAGTTAATAATAAATACAAAATACTGCTCTGTGCAAAATTTGCAAACCGTTTCTTAAAAAAAAATGTATGCGGTTGTGAAAACAATTGTTTCTTTATTGTCAACCAGTGATGCCAAGAGAAATTTCAAAAAAATCCCTAAGTGTCTAAATAAAATTCCCTCTTTTTCCCTACAAACAAAAAAATTATCCCTACACTATTCCCTACGTTAAAAATGTATTGGTTTTAGCTTCAGGCCAACAAATACATACTCTGTTAACATTTCGTAAATATTATAATTAAGGGATTTATTAACATTTATTAAAAAAAAAGCATTTATTAACATCAAGAAAAAACCACAATAAACAATCTCACACATGTAAAAATTCAATTAAAAAAAAATGAGGACAAATTTAATTTAATTTAATAATTTAATTTGGCAGAAATGCCACTGTATATCCTTCAATCTAGAGTCAAAACTAAGTCAAACTGCGTGTTTGATTTTCATCTCCTCATCTTTTGTCCTTTTTAATATAAGTATCTAATATTGTTTACCAAACTCGGTACCAAATAAAAGGGAAGGCTTTGTTGAATATAAGAAAAATCTTTATTTCAAAATTTAAAAAAAAAATCCTTTTAAATATATATCCTTCCACATGCTTAAAAGTTTTCATTAAAATTTTTTAAAAATTTCAAATTGTATGACTTTATTTTTCTTTGTTTCATTCATTAAACATTCTCCTTTAATGTTCGCATACATTTTTAGCGAATGTGAGAGCAAATGCAAATAACAAAAATAAGCGATTAGTTCGCAAATGTGAACCCAAATATTCGGCTCCCCTAATATATACGTACATGATTGTGGCACTTGTTGAAGATTGCCAGGCTATTAGGGCTCTTAGTAAAATACTACATTTGTACCTAAATGCTATGGTATATGAAAAATTTTAATTTTTAAATGAAAATAATACGAATATTTACGTATTTTAACACAATATATTGAAAATGAGACAATATTTTGAAAATTCCCTACATTTGCCTTAAAATAAAATATCTGTCTTTTTTTCCCTACGCCGTAAATTTTCCTAAAAAATCCCTACAAAAAGGGAAAATTCCCTACTATTGGCATCACTGTTGTCAACACCGAGGGAAAATGTTGCTACCATTGTGAACGAAGCTTTAAAGGTTACTGCAAATATTTGAAATGAAATAAATGAAAAATACACGAAACTTTTCAGGTGAGATCTTAACTAATTGTTTTGTTTCGTTTTTATTTTATCAAAACAAAAAAGCGACGACAACCTGTTTGCATGCAACTGAATAAAATCTGTGGCATTTTGATAAAACATCTTAAGTCGAGATAAGAAAGCAAAAAAGTTTTTATAAAATATTCGGTGAAAAAATCATTATCACTTGATATAATAATATAAACCAAAATTAAAGAAAAATTTTAAAAGCGTAAACAAAAATGTTTTTTGAATGAAAATTCGTATGATGAACAACATTTTTTTTTCAACTTTTTAAATTTGACTTAATATGTTTTGTGAAAATGCCACAGAAATAATATTTTCTTTCACTCATTGCAGTGAGTTTCGTTAACAGTCGTATTGTGTATATTAAAATCAAGAAAAAGTACCCCCCCCCCCCCCCCACCGCGGGCTTAACCAAGATATAAATGGTTTCGGGCAATGTGCGGTACTTACGGTAATCTAATCCTTTTTACGTCTGCGAAAACATTTTTGATAGAATATTTAACAGCAATTTAAATCAAGTTTTAATTTTTAATTTTTTCTAAAACTGTTTCTCTAAAGGTTCAACATTTTAACTTTAATCCTCTAACTGCCCACCATAACGGTAATTTTTATCTCAATTCTAACCTGTTTGCAGCTGTTTGAGTTAAGTTTTAGGCTTTGGTATTGTTTGATATAATAAAGGGTCCGCCAAATAACTTTTTTTTTTTTGAAAATGCTATAAAAAAACTACTGAATATTTTCTCAAATTTCTTTTTTTATTTGAAAGTACAATCCTTCCGGTTAATAATAGAAAATAATTTCATTCAAATGGCTGCCTCGACTGGCCATGCAGTAGCATACACGATCGGTCCAATTTTTAAACACATTATCGATTGTGTGCAGCTGTACTTCACCAATGGCTTCACGAGTATTGTCTTTTAAAGGGTCAATTGTCTCTGGCTTGTCGGCGTAACACTTATCTTTGACGGCACCCCACAAATAATAGTCCAACGGTGTCAAATCGCAGCTCCGAGGTGGCCAAACGACATCAGCTCTGCGGCTGGTAATGCGATCTTCAAAAACAGGTCACAAAACATCGAGTGTAGCTTCGGTGTGGCATGTAGCATTGGATGGTCAGTTGGCTTCAACTCCTGAACCAATTGGACTTTGTATGGCGTCATACCAAGGTCTTTATGCAAAATTCGTCTCAATGATGTCTCCGAAATGTTCAATTGTTGAGAACGACGGTGAATTGATGTTGATGGCGCTTCACGCACACTTTCTGCCACAGCAGCAATATTCTCGGGTGTACGCACTGTTTTTAGTTTTTCACGCTTTGGTTTATCGATGAGGATGCCAGTCTCTTTCACTTTTTTCACAAGATAACGAACATACGGAGCTGACGGTGCTTCTCTTCTTCCAAAATCCGTACGCAATTTTTGCACACATTCTGCAACATTACCATGATTTTCAAAGTAATGTCGCAATATTTCCCGGCGTTGTTCAAGCGTATACACAACCATATTCTTTCAGCGGAAGGATAAAACTAATTATCTGTCAAATCAGACATGAGCTAAGTGTTACCATTCACGAAATAAGCACTAGTTGATAAAAAAAAAAGCGTTAGATGGCGGACCCTTTAGTAGGCTTTCCTTTCTTAGGGATATTTTCTTAGAATAGAGTTAGAGTGTAGCCCAAAACTATCGTTATGAAGGAGAGTTAGAGGTTTAATATGTTTCACAAAAATGTTTTCCGTTAAGTTTTCAACAAAGTTGCTGAACATATCATATACCTCAGTTGTAAAGAACACATAGTTTCATATACCGTTATGCTGTTCTAACAGGTCAATAGGGTGAAACTTTAACCCCCCCCCCCTAAAATAAAATGCCAATGTTTTCTTTTCAAATGCCGACACACGTATATTTTTTTCTGGTCTCCTCTACCAGATTTCATTGTCAGACCCCCGTTACTTTTTTTCGTGTTGTTCAGTGTTATCTGCTTTAAAACCCCTACTTATAAAACAAGCAAAATAATGTATTTTAATCTTAGTAAAAAACAATTTTGAGAAAAAATTTTAATTCGTAGGAAATATAATAACAAAAGGAATTTTAAAGACTGTTGATTAGAAAACACCATGAAGAACGTTTCCGCAAATCGCAAATATTCTTAAAATTACAAAGGACACATCTTAAGGCAATGACTTCAAGTCAAAAGTGGTCCAACTAATGAGATGCTTACAGCATTCTCTTTTTTTTTAATACCCATAAAATTTTTTTGTTCTTTAAATGTGTGGGTGGGTTACTACAATTCTTATTGTTATATTTCAGAGTATTCGAATAAGTATTGCAAATAGCAGCTGCCATGACAAATAAACGTTTTTTTTTTTCCTGAATCTCATAAAATGTAGAAATGAAAAAGTAATTCTTAACCTTTAAGTGATTAAAAAAGAAAGAAGGAATGAAAAATCATTCCTAACAAATAATTTTGAGGCTTAATTTTAAGCTGAAATACAAAAATATTTGTAAACATGTATTTGTGGGTTTTTGTATGCCATAGGCGTTTTTTACGTGTACGTAATTGTACTCGTATTAGTATCTCTTATTTGAAAACAACAGATTCTCTAGAGAAATTCTAAGGACATTAAAAATGAAAGTTATTATTGAATATGACATGTACAATATTGCGGTTGTTTTATGTATTTTCTTTATTCGTTACAAGACTGCAGATTACTTAATTTTTGCCAAAAATAAATAAAAATATTTTTATTTGGAACTTTACGAAAACTTTAAACATTAACGGCCAATTTCAACAAGTTCAGTTATATTTAATAAGTGTCAAAACATATTGTTAACTGGAGGTAAAAGTAATAGTTAGCTTTAACTGAACTTGGTGAAATTGGCCGTAGATGTAAAAAAAACTGAAACATTACAAGTTTGCCTCAGGTATGCGACTTCGGCCACTAGTTCTAAAATACCAAAGGAAAATATTTATTTCCCAAAATGTTCTTTTTTAGAAGCGATTGAAATATAAAAACAATATAAGTCCTTAACAGATCAATCAATTAAATACTTAAGATACAACACTTTTTCCCAAACGACAATGCTTGTTTCCATATCGGTATATGTACCTATAAAAGTCATTTAAAAATTCACAGCTGAGAAGTTTTACCTTAATGTCGCAGACCTTGGCCTCCCTGGATTTCATATTTATACCCTCCATCAATAGTTGTGAAAAATGTTAGGTTAGGTTTCATTAGCATCCGCATTCAAACACATTTTACGTGGGTCCAGCAATAAGTTTCCGTTCTGTTGCCATGTTTTCCAGAGGTCCAATGTTACCTAGTTGCTGATATTCTCACTCAGTTGTGAAGAAAATGCACTTAGTTTGTCGTGAAATGTGAAACCTTTTTAAAACTCACCCCATAAAGTATATACTAGGGTATTCATTCGGTTAACCGATTAAATACTACCCGATTAACTGGTCGGTTAATTTGAAATTGGCTATTTTCGATTAACGAATAAGCCGGTTAATTTTAGTCGATTAACCGATTAACCGTTGTAACAAAATTGTAAATTATTTGTAGTATTATAAGATATTTTTGAGTTTTTAATTATTTGTTTCGTCTCATATGAAGCGTGATCCATTTCGAGGTTCCCTACTTTTTTTAAGAAAAAAACACAGAAAATTCAAATTTAATGGGGAATGTTTTTTATCATTTGAAAGAACATTCTTTGGCATTTATTTTTTGAAGATTATGTCTATCAAATGTTGGCCGTTGCTACGTCGCAGATAATCCATCCGTTGAATCCAATTTTCGATGACTCATTAGAGCATTTCTACTGGTAACTGGCGAATGACACGCGTAATGTTTGTCCGCATAAACTTTAGACTTTACATATCCGCTCAGGAAAATGTCTAACGGTGTGATATCACACGATCTTGGTGGCCAATGGACCGGCCCAAGACGTGAAATTATGTGCTCAACGAAGTGTTCTCTCAATAAATCCATTGATTGATGCGATGTGTGGGAAGTGGCGCCGTCTTGCTGAAACCAAATGTCGCCGAGATCACGAGCTTCAAGTTCAGGCATCAAATAGTCGGTTATCATGGCACGATAACGGTCGCCATTGACGGTTACGGCATCATTTTTAAGGAAATATGGACCGATGATTCAACCGGCCCACAAACCACACCAAACCGTTGTTTTTTCTGGATGAAGTGGCAGTTCTTGAATCTCTTCAGGTTGCTCTTCGTCCCAAATGCGGCAATTTTGTTTGTTTACATACCCATTGAGCCAGAAATGGGAATCATCGCTGAACAAAATTTGCCTCGAAAACGTCGGATCTTCTTGGAACTTTTCAAGAGCCCATAGAGCGAAGCGATGCCCCTTAAGAAGGTCGAGCGGCTTCAGTTGTTGCACAAGCTGTATTTTGTACGCTTTCAATTTAAGATCTCGACGTAAAATGCGCCAAGTCGTTCCATACGTCAGTCCGAGTTGCTGCGAACGGCGCCGAATCGACTCTCCACGGTTTTCGTGTGCACTCTCAGCTACGGCCGCTATATTTTCTTCACAGCGTGCTGGACGTGGTCTTTTCGGTCGAATATTATCCAATAATGGATGTGGGTCTCAAAATGGGTGATGGTATTGCGAATAGTACGCTCAGTAGGCCGATTATGTTGACCATAAGTTGAGCGAAGTGCACGCAACACATTAATCACTGAACGTGAATTTTCGTAATAAAGTTGAACGATTTGTAAACGTTGTTCAGGCGTAAGTCTTTCCATTATGAAATGCCAAACAATACTAAACAAAAATAACATGACAGTATGACACGACTCACACGTGATCTGTCAAAAAAAGGCTATTAAAAAAAAGTATGGTCTTCATTTTAAATAAGTGTTTGCTGTTAACAGTTTTTTGTTTAACGTACTTTTTTAACTACACAGTAATTTTAATTTATTGTCACATCCTTTAGTTGCAGCCAAGTCGTGTACTATATCACTTATATGACTATAAGCCTTTTTAACATATATGTCACTATGAGATATATAACCGAATTCGAATATAATTAATTTATGTGAATATAGAAAACAAAAAAAAACATATTTATTACACCGAATGGTTCTGCAACAGAGTTGCATACTGTATAAAGATAGCTAAAATAGTAAAAAATAATAATTTATATCTTTCATTAAAAGATTTTATTTATTGTGCTTAATTCCCTTTTTTATAATTGATAAAAAAAATACTGAAATTTATTGTTGGAGGATAAGCTGTTCCTATGCGCATTTCACTGGTTGCTTAGGCCAGATCATCAGGAAATGTTCTCCTAAATAATTTTATAAAAGCCAAAGCTATCAGCAAACAAGACTACAGAGAGAATGAGAATTACCTACACTCAAAATGTCTTGTTTGCAACGATATCAAAGCTTAACCCTTAGAGTAACCCTTAGAGCCTAATTTTTGACTCCGTAGGGTCGCTAAGGTACCCCACATAAAAATGGGATTATAAAGTATAAAGGTTTGCATATTAGTATAGAAAAGATTATTAAAAAAGTAAAAAAGGATTATTTAATTAATTTTCAGCCTTTATTTTCAAAAATCGTATTAATTTTCAAACAATTTTCATATTCAAATATTTTATGTTTTGACCTAAAATAAACTTAAAATTACTATTAACAAACACAAACTAAGGAATTCAATTCTTTTCTCAGTAATAAAAAAAATACAAAATAAAATATATATACTAATTCAACACCTATAACATAAATATAATTATCCCTTGCATCAGACTTATATCACTAGAATTGATAATATCGCTCATTTCGTGCAAGACCGTCACAACTCAAAATTTGGCATTTTCGAGTTAGTAATGCAGAAATGTTCTTCTCTTAAATCTCTACAAATTGATCTAAGAACGGAGAGAATTATCGAAAAAATAACGGTAATACAGATGCTTGTGACGCTATGACCTCTCGTAACAAACTTGAGCAATTAACATCAACAAGGTCACATTTCAGTTTGTGTTTGGCATTCCTCTTGTACATGTGGTTTTCTTTGTAGCAAAAAAAGAAACATTTGATTTTATAACTGTATTTTAGTGAAAGAGAAGGTGAGAAATAATAGGTTGGAATCTTAAAAAGGCTCTCCTGTAAAGTTTCAAATTTTGAGTTGTGACGGTCTTGCACGAAATGAGCGATATGTTTTTGAAGATTTTCTTTTCTTCAGATCTATGTTCGTTGCAAGCTCTTTTGGCTTCTTCGTTAGAATGAAGACATATTTTTTTTCATTGTTGGTGTAATAAGATAGTTGAATATATCATCAATATCTTGGAGCTCTCATATAACTAGTTACTCCTGGAGTAACATTTACAATATTGCATGCTGACCTACGTGTTTGTGGAAATGGCTTCGAAGACCAAGCCCGGCCAGACTTAGCGGTGAAACATTCTATGTTCGAAGAAAAAGCAATACCATCTTCACTAATATCAATATCAGGGAGAATGTCTTCCGCTTGCTCTTCAACTTCTTCAATCTCGTCTTCTGTTTCGCTACCACCACTTTCATAAATATTAGGTACAAAATTAGAGTTGTCACTGTCGCAATTTGCTTCTGCCTCAATATGATTCTCTTCACTGCCATTTAAATAATGTTCTTTCTGCCGCTGGGAAAGTTTTTTTTGGATTGTTTTCCATTTTTGGTCCTTAAAAAGCAAAGAAAATTTGTATCGAAAAGTACGTCGTGGGGTAACTTGGGTCCCCCAAGCGAATAACTTACATTCTAATTACGAACTGATTTATATTTTTATGCCACTTATAAGTTTTTGTATACTATTCCTACTAAAACTCGACTACCAAAAACGAATAAGATAGAAAGAAATTATTTTCGAAGTTATAAAAGACAAACTAGCATTGGGGGACCTAAAGTCCCCCACTCCGTACTCTAAGGGTTAAACAAAATACCAACAATAAGACAGTGTATTTATTTTTCTTACATTCCCCACTACAATTAGTTGGAATTCTCCCAACATTAATTGCATTTGTAAGTGGGTAAAGAAAAAACAAATTAAAAACAAAAAAAAAATTGCTTTCATTGTTTTCGCAAGAAATCAATATAAAAAAAGGGAATTAGGCAACAAAATAAATAAAATCTTTTGATGAAAAAAATTATGTATTCCAAAAAACAAATTTTTTGATAATAAATAATTCATATCTGTTAAAAAGATAAGCTAATGTGACTATAACGCTAATAATTAGCTTTACTTAAGCCTTTACAAGCCGCTGATAGATTAAATATATGCCAAATTTGCTTATATCGCTAAATGGACTATTACGTAAATACTTTCGAATAAATTAACTTATAGCGGCAGAAAATAAAGATAAAATGGACTTTATCGCTTACATATAAACGAAAAGTACTGTTTGTGTTTAGTTGTTTCTTCTCATATCAATATTTGAACAGAATAAATCGAAACAATTAGAAGTGCTAAAAATTTAAAAAAATTAAAACAGGACTCTAATGGCAAAATGGAAGATTTTTAATGTTACGTGAAATCTAGAAAAAAGACAGAGAAATTAGATATTCTGTATTATGGGTTGCCTTCGATTTATCCAATATCTACGATAAATGAAAGAATTTTTTCCAAGTCAAATTTTACTAAAGAAATGAATCGCTTGAATCCTTAACATTCAAACCGAATTATTTGTCTAAAAAATTATTTTTTAAGATCTCCTTAAATGATTGAAACATCTAATAACATGATATCATGATTTATTTTTTAATTAATACATAATATTTATGAAATAGAATCTGGGAATTATTCCTTTTTCATAAGTTACTTTATTATATTCAACATTTCCTTATTTTACGAATTTCAGTTATGTAAAGATTTTTTTAATAGTTCTATTCCTTCAATTTTTAGGAATAAATTCGTAAAATAAGGAAATGTTAAACATAATATTTATGTATTAATTAAAAAATATGTTTTACATTTTTTTTTTCCTTTATTAATTCCACTTGGGAACATAGGGCTTCTACAAGATTATTCCAACTTTTTTTTTTTTTTTTTTTTTTTTTTTTGTTAGGACCAGCACTCAGGGGATGAGCCCTACTAATGCAATGCATTGTGTTGAAACTAGGAAAATAGGTTATGGGAAGGAGGAAAGAGGGAGTAGTGCTTGTGAACATTCGACTTGAACTTATTCATGTTGTAAGTGAGAGGGAAGACTTCAGCAGGAAGGTTATTCCACATACGAACTGTCCGGCCAAAAAACGAATTTTCCCTGTAATGCGTTGTACGATTCACCGGCCAATCGACCACAAAAGGATGTGCTCTTGAGGAAAAACGTGTATTACGAACAAAGCTATGGGTTTCGGGAACCAAATCCCTAATTTCATCAGAACACATCCCGTTGTAGTAACGATGAAATAGGCAAGTACAACCCACATTGCATAATCTATCGTTACATATAATTTTAATTTCATCAAAAGTTTTATTTAATATTTTAAGTTCTTGGTTAAGTGTTCTGCGCCAAGAGTTCTTTGGACGACCGGGGCGTCGGCTGCCTTGAGGATTCCATTCTAAAGCAGTCCTCGTGATGCTACCGTTTGGCTTTCTTAATGTGTGCCCTATCCATTTCCACTTTCTTTTTGTTATTTGGCAATTTATAGGTACCTCGTTCGTCAATCTCCAAAAGATCGGCATTGGTTATTGTGTTCGGCCAAAAGATGCGACAAATTATTCGCAGGCATTTATTTATAAAGACCTGTAGTCTCTGTGCTATGACGCTTGTCATCAGCCAGGTTTCGCTGCCGTACAGAAGAGTAGATTTCACTCATGCGTTAAATATTCGAATCTTTATCTTCTTCGAGATTTGGGGTGACCGCCAAGTTCTATTCAAGCGGCCAAAGGCTGATCTTGCCTTTTTCAGCCTGTTTGTCACATCTTCTTCCACGCCGCCGTCTATCGACATTATACAACCTAAGTAGCAGAATGAGTTAACATATTATATGCGTTGGTTTTGTATTAGAATGTGGTTGTTGATTCGCATTGCATGTGTTTTCGAAATGTTTATCTCTAATCCAACTTCTTTGGCAGTGTTCCCAGATCATTCACTTTGCTCTGCATATCGGTAAAATTGGAAATATGTTTTACATATTTATGAATTATTTTTTTGTTTACTCGTTTTATTTCAAGAATTGTTATGGTTGTCGCGTTATTTTTTTTTTTACTAATAAACTCCAAATAATAAATAAATTATGCATTTTTATTTATTAAAATTACTTAATTTATAAAAAAAAACTTTATTAATCGGTTAACCGATCAATTACAAAATTAACCGATTAATAACCGATTAAGCCAAAACCTCGGTTAATTAATCGAGCGATTAACCGATTAGTATATACACAGAAAGAAAAAACTCGTACTTATTAAATTAAAGTGTTTTCTACTTACTTAAACACGAATCGCTCTTAAAAATGTAAGTGCGAGTAACAATAAAAATACTTAAAACAATCCAAAATGGAATAACTTTCGGAAACCAATATGCGTGCATACACATCTGTTTGTAAAAGTTTGTTTTAGAAACAATAACAACAACTCTACAAGAAGAAAAATACTGATTATTTTCATGTTTAAAGATTAAAATAAGAAGCAATAATTCCCATATTCTATTTGTTAAAATTAGTTAGTTAAATAAATCAAATTTTCTTAGTAGAATTATTAGGAAAACCATATCAGACATACTGCAGGTGTCTTGTACTTGAGAGTTCTTCTTTAAAGAAAGGGCGGAATAAAAGTGGAACAAACATGTGTAACGGGTAAGTAAATAATAATAATCTCTCTATCTATGGCTCTCTGGGGTAAGTGTTTAGGTAGGTTAGAAACTAATCTCCCTTTCGTATTATTTCAAGTACGAATCGGGATTAAGCCAACTTAGAAATTCTTGAATCAAGCAAAGTTTGAGATTATTTTAAGTACGGATTAGAGATTTAATATGATCAAGTTAAATATTTTACACACGAATAATCCGTACTTGAATCAAGCATTCTGTACTGGATTGAAGGAAATCCGTACTACTGACACCGCTTCGGCTGGGCTTAAGTACGGATTTATTGTTTTGTCTTTGCATTGTACATACACTCAAAAGAAAAATCAATCCGAAGCGGTATCAATAGTACGGTGAGTATTGATTCAACTACGGATTGTTCAATCGCAAAATACTCAACTTATCCATATTCAATCCCGAATTCGTAATTAAAATATTTCGAAAATGAGATCGCTGCACGGCAGGAGGCTGGGAAACATGTAGGGGCAGTTTTTCCTGTTTGGTAGGGTTGTGTTTTGCTTGTTCTGTCCGATTTCTTATCTTCCACTATCTTCCTTCCCTGTGCTTTCACCATTTACTTCTCCTACTCTGTCACACTAGATATCTTTCTCTTCTTTCTTCCTTTGTTTCACTAAATAAAGGCATCACAATGGACTATATTGGTCTCTGGGTGAGGGTGTGAAGTTTGCTTCACACCAGCCTTTCTAACCTAACCTAAGTAAAACTGAGATTGAATCAATCTCAAAATATGCTTGATTTAAGTGTTATAAAGTTCATTTAATTCCGAATTCGTAGTTGAAATAAATCAAAAGTGAAATTAAAAGAAGAATATTCCCTTCTGTTCTGCAAACCGAGTCGATTTGAAAATTAGTGATTTTTTAAAACCGAATAGTGAAGCATTTGGTGTTCTGTAAATCACACAATTTGCATTTATCGAAGCCGTTTTCGAATTAAGGCAATTAAGCGCCAAAGTTTACTTTGGCTGTTTACTGCTGGAGGAAAATTAAAATGATAATTTCGTTTTCAAAGAAAATTTTATATTGTTATTAAAAATGCCCGGAGCTTTCATAATAAGTTATAAATCTTGTGATTTTACAAAAATTAACATATTTTGAAGGTGTTAGTAAAATTATTGTTTAATTAAGAATTTTGTTGCATTAAATATTTTTTCTTTGTTTACAATAAGCAAAATAAGACTTGGAACTTTTTATAATATGACCAGGATTTCAAATCGAGTGAAATTGTGCGAATTTGGTTTTGAGAAGACCAAAATATTCGGATTCGTTTTAAAACCGAAAAATTGATTCGGATTCGGTTTGCAGATTATTAAAGTTCCAATTATAAATTACCAGCATCATGTCCGATATGATTTTTACTTTCAAAACTTAATGTACATATTTAACTAAAAATATAAACTAAATGAGAACTCTTGCTTTCAGTTTCACTTTTTAAGGTTTAAGAAGTAAAATTGATTAAGATTTAAACATGAAAATAATGTGTTTTCTCATTGTTCTCTTAGTTTTGTTGTTTCTACATAAAACAAGCAAATCGCTTTTTAGCTACTTGTGTTGTGCTGCTGTATTGGCTACAACAAATTTTGATAAGTTATATGAGATTTAAACGCTCATTTTATAATTTTACTCTCAGAGTGGCACTACAAACGAAAAGTTCAATCTTTTTTGTACTTGGTTTAAGAATTTTATACTTACTCTAAGAAATTCTGGGATTGGTTTACGCAAGTTATCCCATTTAGGATTGCTGTGAGTACGTTTAGTGTTATTCGTACTTGAATTTTTGAGAACGACTCGTACTTTAAGTAAGTATAAAAAGCTTAATTTATCCCGAGTGTTTCTCTTTCCATGTATGTATATTTATTCTGTGTCCTTAAAGATTTCTCATAAGCTTTTTACACTGTTCAAAATCTGCTATCAAATAAGTAGAAAATGTGAAACATACGTTAACACTGTTCACATCTAAGATCTACCATTAAACAAAAATATCACCAAATGTCACTACAAAAGTGCCAACATTTTAATAGAAAATATAAAATTTATTTAATATTCAATTTTTTTTTATTTATGTTAAAAATATTAAATAAAAAACCATTACAAAAAAGTGAAAACTTGACTTCTGGTAACGCTGCTTTCAAAACAAACATATTTTTTGCCAGTGATGCCACAATAACACAGAAAAAATTATTAAATTTCTCCAATCACCAAATTTATTCCAAATTCATAATATCAAGCAAACAAGTTGTTGATTTTGCACCTAAGCGTTTTAAGGGTGAAGTATTCAAAATACGTGTCACAACTTTAATCTTACACATGAAATGCTTAAACTTTTTAATTCCGATAATATGAACAAAGTTAACGAAAATGATTTGGCAACACTCGATATTTTTGAATACACGTTATTCGAATATTTAAAAAAGCAGATTTCTACTAACTCTAATAAGTTACAGTCTTTTTTAAACTGTTTATAATTGCTTTTTAACATATTTTATTTAAAACAAATATTCAAGAAACTTTAAAAAAATATTTTTGGGGGAATTTCAGTAAAATTTCAAACATATTTCGATTTATGCTTTATTAAGGCATTGATGTTAGAACGTTAATTAAAACTGAGTCAAGTTAAACTAATTGAAATTAAATGATTATCTAATGGCTAATAAATCAGTGAGTGCTTAAACGCTGGTTTAGTTGAACTAAACTTAAATTTATATGTAGTTTAAGCTCGACTGTTGTAAATCAGTGTCCCATGTTTTATATGTAGTTTAAGAAGTAACATGTGGCAGCACTACGATAAATGTTGTCAAATTCATATGGTCTGTATTGGTAGTTTAAGCGCCCAATTGTATGCGTTTAAAGATGGTTTATATGTTTACTGATTTATAGATTTGTCGGTTTAAGCACATTTTAAACCAAAAACAGAGTTTAACTTGCTCTGATTTATTAGCCCTAAGACTTTACATTTAGGGGGCATTTTTCAAAATATGTTAAATTTGGGGGGTTTTTTAATGTTTTTGGGCGGAAGAAAAAAAATTACCTGACAACACGGGATCGGTGCACAAATTGCAGAGATATGAGCAAAAAACTACGACTGACTCTAATTCGACAGCCCAGCTCTAAAATCTGCTAAGTCGACTTAACATGTTTTGAATTTTTTTTTGCGTTTTTCATCTTAAATTCAATCGAATTTTGGTGTTGATCGGCTTATCCAATCCGCAGCTATGCTTTAAAAAGTAACTAAGCATTATACTGAATGTTGTATTGCTCACCGAAAAAATTATTAATTTTCTATCAAGCAAACAATTTGTTGATTTTGCACCTATTTCCAAAATGATTATATTAATTACTAAAAATTGTAAAATTGTGAATATTTTTTTTTCAATAAATGTTATTTTTAATTTTAATTAAAAATGTGGTCAAAAAACTTTGCCATTTTAAACAATGTGTTAATTTATTTAAATAAATATTGACAATTCCCAACAACAATTCTACATGTTTAAATTATTTTATTTTAAACAAAAAAGTCAATTAAGATTTTTTGTTATTTAATTAAAATTTCAAGTGAAAATTTATTTCAAAACAACTAAAATGTAAATTAAATCAAAATTAAATTTTTAATTTTCTTTCAACAAAAAAAATAATTGATTCAATTATCACATTAATTAAATTTAAATACTTTTTAAACCATTTTTTTAATTGATAGAACACTTTTTTCTGTGAATAACAGTACTTGTTGCCACTTTCCTAGTGAAGACACTTAAACAATTGAAAGATGTAGAATGGAATAAACTTAGAAAGGAAAATCCTTTAAAGATGTTGATTTCTGTCCCTATGCATTTCTTATGAGCAAATTTCAACATATTCGCAAATTAATGGTAGATGCGGATCAGTATAAAAGCATATTAGTTTTTTTTTTTTTTTATTATGATTATTCCTACACTAAATCCCGCGAAGCTTTTCGCTTGTCTGCAGGAGACCAGAGTCTCTGGCGGGAATCGAACCCGCAACCCCGATACTGATAGACTAGCTCACTACCAGCTAGCCTACCGGGACACCCATCCACCTTTTTAAACATGTATTTTTGTCTGTCCGCCGGTTGAAATCGCACTCAATTTCAAGTTCTCCTTAGCAGTTTTAGATTGAGACTCCGCACAATCGCTTTAGATAATACTATGTGATAATACGCATCCGCAGAGACGTCGAACAGTGCGCACCGAAGAAACAATTGTCGCTGTACAGCAAAGTGTTGAAGAGGACCCGAATGAATCGATTCGCCACCGTGCACAGCAATTGGAGCTTTGTCCATCAACTTTATGGAAGATTTCGCGCAAAGATCTTGGCTTGCGACCTTACAAGATCCAGCTTGTGCAAGAATTAAAGCCGCGAGACCATGCAATGCGTCGTGATTTTGGTGTATGGGCCGAAAATGAGATTGATCTCGATGCTGATTTTCATCGCAAAATTTTGTTCAGTGATGAGGCTCATTTTTGGTTGAATGGCTACGTCAACAAGCAAAATTGCCGCATTTGGAGTGAAGAGAATCCACATGAGACCCTTGAGACGCCATTACATCCACAAAAACTGACTGTTTGGTGTGCTCTATGGGCTGGTGGAGTCATTGGGCCATACTTCTTCCGAAATAAGGCTGGAGAGGAAGTTACCGTTAATGGATACCGGTATAGAGCCATGATAACCGACTATTTTGTTCCCGAATTGGATGGCATGAATGTGGATGAGTTGTGGTTCCAACAAGACGGCGCTACATGCCACACAGCGCACGCCACAATCGATTTATTGAAGGAAACATTCAATGAGCGCATAATTTCGCGGAATGGACCTGTCAATTGGCCACCAAGATCGTGTGATTTGACACCATTGGATTATTTTCTTTGGGGATATGTGAAGTCGCTCGTCTACGCCAACAAACCAGAAACGTTAGGGGAATTGGAAGCCAACATTCGTGGCGTTATTGCCGACATACGGCCCCATATGCTCGAAAAAGTGGTTGAAAATTGGACCTGTAGAATTGGCTTTATTCGAGCCAGCCGCGGCGGCCACATGCCTGAAATCATATTTAAACATTAATGGCATAAAATTATCCTTCCAATAAAGCCAAATTGATGGTCATTAAAACGATTTTATTGTGTTTTATTTCAATTCGAAGTTCTATACCACTGAAAAAAACACCCGATATTATTATTTCATAAGACTTAAAATTCCACCCCCAAACTTCGAGAAGATAGGTCCATAATTAACCATAGCCCCCATAAAAGGCGTACTTATGGGATATCCTTTAATACACCTTAGCTGGCAACGAATTAAAATACTGTAAGATCAGTTTTTATAAAGTTTTATTTATAACTTTCGTTCCAATAGAGAATTAGGTCTCTACTAAGGTTTAATAGGGACCAAATTAGAACAGTGGCAGGAGTCGTAACTAAGCACTGGCCTGTGGTGACTCAGGCTAGGAGAATGGGTCTGATATTCAATGACTTCTGTAGAAGTTGTCATGATGAGGAGAAGGAGGAAACTGTGCTTTACTTCCTTTGACAATGTCCTGCGACACGGGGCATCAGGAAAAATAAATACCTGGGAGAACCAGTGTTTGCCTGTTTGAAGAACCTTTCTGAGAAAGAACTAAGGTCGCTTTTTCTCTTCATTAGGAAGACGAATTGGTTGAATCCTGCAGTGACGCCATCTGGGTAACTGCTCTACGGGATGGAAATTGGCGCTGGGTATCACAAAGGACCAAGCTGTCTCTTGACAAACTGACATAGCCTAAGCTTCAGATTCCCTATTAATCCTTCTTCTAAACTATTTCTACACTCGGTGGAGGGCATCAAAGATTTCTTTCAGCCAAATATAACACTTTTACTTGTTAAAAACAATTTGGTTCTTTTCAGTCAAAAGTGTCACTAATTTCTTTTCGAACAAAAAAAAAATAGATATATAGATGGACTTAGCTCCAGTCAAAAGTCCATTCACATTTCCTACCGAACGTGGTGTATTTTGGTTGTTATTAAAGATCTCATCAAGTCGAATATAAAATTTTTATTTGTTGTAATTTGTATCAATTATACCAAATAGACAAAACACTGCGTATAATTAATTTGGTACATTTATAAAATTAATAACACTCATACGCAACATGTGTTGCACATTCAAACTGTGCCTCATAAAGTGACGCACGTTTTTAATAAAATCGTTGAGATAAATTGCTTCACATAATAGAACACAAATAAATTTTGTCCCTGTATTTTTGCTTAGCGTTTTTTTAAGCTCGTTTCTTAGAAATATAAATAAAATATTTAAGAATTATTGATAAAAAGCAGAAATGTTTTTAATTTCAAATGAATTTTACCCATATTAATTTCCCCTTAATGCCAATATCACCATCGATAACGATAAAACTCAAATTCATTTATCATTTAACTTAAAGCAATATCACATTAAATCCGTAAATACTCTACAGTATAAATTGCATATGAAAAGCACATACTTATTTTCAAAAAAACAAACCAAATAGTATAAGCATTTGCCAAAATGAATTTTCGATTACCCAAAGTGAATAAAAAGTAAACGAGATCTGTTTTCCAAATCTCCAAAGTCATTGGAGATTCCAAACGAACATTCAGTTAATTTCATACACAATCGCATTTTCAAAAAAAAAAACTTTTTTTATGAATTGTTTGGGATTTCGTTGTATTTCTCCAGTTACATTTTAATATATATTTCAACAATTTTTATGGCAAAGTGTTTTTGTATGTGATGCAAACTCCCCGATATTGTTTAAGCAAAAAAATATATTAACATTTTTTTGTTCTTTCTTTGTTGCAGGTTTAACGTTTTTCCTCCAAAAAAATTTATATTTGCTTGATTTTCGGTTTTCTTTTCAAACAACTGCCACTTAATACGTTCAACTATGCTGGGGTTTTTAAATTAAATTTTGTATGAATTTTTGTTTTAAATATTTTACGATTTGACAGAAACGTGCTTTTTGCTTCGATTGTTTGAATGAGTTTGACTTTTTGTTGAACTTTTATAAAATGAAATTGCCAAAAGATTGGTATTTTTGGTAAAGGGAAAATACTGGGGAAGAATGAAAAAAGTAGTATATAATTTTGTTGTCGTTGTCTTTGAGCAAACCGTTAAGTTTTTAAAAGCAATAAAAAGTTATTATTATAAAAATATCCGCTAGTTTTTTTGGCATAGACGAAATTGTTACAAATTGCTGTAAGTCGAAATAAACACCCAGTTTATTTATTGTTTGAAGAAAATAAAATTTAAGTTTTTTTGGTTAAATTTGCAAAAAAATATTAACTGGAAATTCAATTACATTTATTCTATTTAAAATAATAAATATGTTTTTCTTGTAAGAATAATAAATATGTAGTAATGATGATACACAAACAAACATGCATACATAACTTCTTAATATTTGACGAAGAGACAGATACAAAATGGCAGCGAGCAGAGTCGCTCTGCGTTAAAAAAAAAAGAACAAATCGTGATAGTAATAAAGAAATTTATTTTTGGATATATTTCAACTGATATATTTCAGCATTTGCTTAAAGTCAGAAGATACAAGACTGATTTTTTATATTTTTCTTAAACCTTTTGTAAAGATGCAGGCTGGCAATAAATAGAAGATCGTGCCAAAAAAAAAACTTTTTTTCTTCATATCTTAACTGTAGATAAATTGCATTGTTTCTTTAAGATTTTTGTTTAAATGTTTTAAACTAAATCCTGTCTTAATAAACCAATACAGAGTTTAGATTATCTACCGGCGGTTAAGTGACTTATCATTTGCTTTGTTTAAAAATTTTATTTTAATTAATAATAACGATATTAATAGAAAATAAATAAATACCGTGCCTTAGAAAATTCATATATATATTTTGTTTCACGCCCACTGTCCAATCCCAATCCAAGATGCCTTTTTTGGAAATATATATAAAAAAAATTAAATAAGCTAAACCAACGGATTAATGGGTAAAATAAAAGTCAGTAGTGGTTTTTGCTCATATCTCAGCCATTAGTGAATTTCAACAGCAAACAATTCCTCACTATATGTGACATAAATATATAACTACCGAGTTCCCATCACATCTTAGGAAACCCCATTTCAACGTAAATATGGAGGGACGTACAAGCGGACATCGTGGTTTGAACTTCTCTTTTCATGAGGTTCCGCAATGTATTTAATTTTATTTTTTTACAGGAGAAGCAAAGCTTTACCAAATCCACATGAAATAATGGGTGATTCAAGTCGAGATACTTTTTTCAATAGTCTTTTTTTACAGATCACGTGTGAGTCGTGTCATGCTGTTATGTTGTTTAGTATTGTTTGGCATTTCATAATGGAAAGACTTACGCCTGAACAACATTTACAAATCGTTCAACTTTATTACGAAAATTCACGTTCTGTGAGGAATGTGTTGCGTGCACTTCGATCAACTTATGGTCAACATAATCGGCCTACTGAGCGTACTATTCGCAACACCATCACCCATTTTGAGACCCAGCATTCATTATTGGATAATATTCGACCGAAAAGACCACGTCCAGCACGCTGCGAAGAAAATATAACGGCCGTGGCTGAGAGTGCACACGAAAACCGTGGAGAGTCGATTCGGCGCCGATCGCAGCAACTCGGACTGAGGTATGGAACGACTTGGCGCATTTTACGTCGAGATCTTAAATTGAAAGCGTACAAAATACAGCTTGTGCAACAACTGAAGCCGCTCGACCTTCTTAAGGGGCATCGCTTCGCTCTATGGGCTCTTGAAAAGTTCCAAGAAGATCCGACGTTTTCGAGGCAAATTTTATTCAGCGATGAGGCCCATTTCTGGCTCAATGAGTATGTAAACAAACAAAATTGCCGCATTTGGGACGAAGAGCAACCTGAAGAGATTCAAGAACTGCCACTTCATCCAGAAAAAACAACGGTTTGGTGTGGTTTGTGGGCCGGTGGAATCATCGGTCCATATTTCCTTAAAAATGATGCCGTAACCGTCAATGGCGACCGTTATCGTGCCATGATAACCGAATATTTGATGCCTGAACTTGAAGCTCGTGATCTCGGCGACATTTGGTTTCAGCAAGACGGCGCCACTTCCCACACATCGCATCAATCAATTGAGAGAACACTTCGGTGAGCACATAATTTCAAGTTTTGGGCCGGTCGATTGGCCACCAAGATCGTGTGATATCATACCGTTAGACTTTTTCCTGTGGGGATATGCCAAGTCTAAAGTTTATGCGGACAAACCCGCTCCGATTCAGGCCTTGGATTAAAACATCACGCGTGTCATTCGCCAGTTACCAGTCGAAATGCTCGAACGAGTCATCGATAATTGGACTCAACGGATGGACCATCTGCGACGTAGCAACGGCTAACATCTGATAGACATAATCTTCAAAAAATAAATGCCAAAGGATGTTCTTTCAAATGATAATAAACATTCCCCATTAAATTTGAATTTTCTGTGTTTTATAATAAAACGAACAAAAATCAGTCAAAAACTCTATTTAGAATTTTTTTTTTTTGTTACTCTATTTCGATTTTTTGTTTTGTTTTGAATCCTTTGGTGAAGGATATAAAAAATCCTAAGTCAGCTGTTTTGTAATAACTTTAAGGGCCATTATTACAGTTTGCTATTACTAAATGGTAGGATTTTGTCGGACGTATAAAAAGTTATTTATTATATCAACCACACTTTAACCAACCCGGTAGGATGAACTTGCCGTTAACAAATTACTCACTTTAGTTTTAAGCAAACTTTCATAGAGAAAAACTTTTTATACGTGTCAGGGATCTTAAAGTTTGTAAAATTGTACTTTTTTGGTATATTTTGACCATCTAAAATACCATGGTACTACCGTGTCTCATTTGGTACAATTTAAAAATTTGTCATAGTTCCTCCTTTTTTAATTTTTTGTATAGCAAATAAATTATTGAGTCCTTTTCTTTGCATTTATTTTTTAAATTATTATTTCTTTCATCAGGATTTAAAAATTCTTCTTTTAATTTATGCAATATGCACTTAAAATTATTAACATGGTTAATTTAGAAATGCAATCAGAAGATGCTCGATGCATGTATTTTGACAAAGGCTAACTTTCTTGTTCCGCCAAATAACACGTTATTTCATGAATAAAAATGTTTTGAATGAATGTGATATACATATATATCGTAGACCTTTACAAAAATCACGTGCCCTTTGAAGAAAGTTATTGCGGAGCAGAAGTGGATATATATATTTCTACAAATAATATCAATATTGATATTGTTAGAGAAATGAAAGAAAATGCAAAACGAACCAAAGTCAATATTAATAACGAAGTTTTAATGTGGTTCCATAAATTTATTCCTGAAAATCTTATTTCAGGTAAAACAAGTAGTATTGTACCTTTTCTAGTAAAAATGTTCCGGAATGAAATTGTAAACTTTGATTCAATCAACAATTAATTTAGAGCTTTAGCTGAATTCGAGCAGCTGCAGTCGTCAAAAACTGAAAACATTTGTAGTTTTTGGTCGGCAGTAGCTAATTTACAAAGTTAGCTGAATGTCCATATGGTTTCTGACATTTCTGGAGTCGTTGCTGGAATTTTATCCATTTGCAGACAAATGTGGAAAGAGTTTTTTCTTTTCAAAATATAATTAAAACTAGGGAAAGAAACAGACTACATGTGCCAACATTATCAAGTCTCATACAAACAAAGGATTGGTAAATATTGACCAATTCATGCTGCTATGATGTGAAAATTTCAAATAGCTTATTAGCTAAACAAATAAGTGCGTCAAAAATTATTTTCGGGAATGAAATATTTATTATTAATTAAACATTTTTCATTTTTCGAATTTATTCTATGAGTTAAATTTCAGTTATGTATTTTATAAAGCTTTTTGTAATAGCTCTATTCCTTAAATTTATTTAGAAATGACTTTATACACTACCAGACTATTATATTGTATTTTCTTGTTACATTTTACCTTAGCTTTCCGTTGGATAGCAATGAAGTATATTTATGTACAGAAAAATTTACAATTATTAGACACCAGCAGAATGTAATGCATTTTCTGGCCCGCTACGGCCTTCGTCAGCATTCTTTGTGTCACACTGGATAGTGATACTTTATAAATTGAATGTATTTCTATGCGCGTGATTTTGATCTCATATATTTATCACTTTTATGTACCTTGTTTTATTCATACATATAATGTATGCTAATGTTAAGTTTTGTTTTTGTGTACAATTGAATTTGTATGTACTTTTTTGTTGTTTTAATAAATTTAAAAAAAGTGTACCGTGAAGGTCCAAAAAGTACATTTCTTTTTTGGAAGGTGGTACAAAATTTAAAACCCCATTTAACATCCCTGATACGTGGTACAAAATCCTACCTTTAACCCTCGGCAAGTTGTAATAATGGCCGTAAATGTACGATATTAAGCTTTGTGAAAGTTTCCGTTTCAGGTAGTTTACAAACTCGGTTGGCAGATTTTGCGATTTTTCGTCATTTTGACGATATTTGAGTTGACGATTTGACGATTTATTCCCTAAATTTGACTATTTTTTATATCAAAAAAAAATTTTTACTTATTTACAAATACTATTATTAATTTTAAATATATATTATTTCACCTTTTATTTATTCGGTTGGCGGTAAATTTCATATCTTAACATTTTATAATACAAAATACGCTTTAGCACAACGTATATTTTTTCGGCGTTTATTTTGCTCGTTGGTACCTGTTTAAAAATGATAGCTTACAGGTAAGATTGTGGTAATAGATCCATTTTTTAAGTAGTCTTTTGAAGCGCTTAAACAGGATTTTTGATGTGTTAATTAAGCGTTTCATGTTTTTCGGCTTCAATTCATGTGACAACTTATTTCTTTACTTTTTTATGAATGTCAATACTTTTTAAACATTTTTGGGGGGGGGATAATGGCACCGTACACCATTAGGTCTCGACAAGACAGCACCAAGGACGAGCGTGCCTTTGAGAAGATGGGCAGGAGGGGATTCCTGATTGAGTTGGAGATTGATGGCAGGAGGGGATTCCTGTTCGGTTTGATATTTGGGACAGGAGGGGGTTCCTGTGCTCGGGGGATTTTAAATAAAAACCAACGATAATTATCTTTAATTCAGTTTACTTACATAGGATTTATTTCGTTATACTTATTTTGTTTTGTACAAGGATGGTAAAAAGTGTTGAGTGTTGAGGATGTTGATGGGGAGCCGAGGGATGACTGGTTTGGTAGCTCAACAGGAACTAACTAGCATACAAAAACCCGAATTAAAACTTACTCCACCGCGGCGAATATTAATAAAAAATAGGAAATCATTCACAAGAGGCTAACTCAGAGCCGGAAACGCTAACACAATCATGTTTTACTTTAAACACTACTTTAAATGTGTTAAAGACGTAATCTGCAACTGCAATAAAACAGAATTGCTTTATGAGAACCCGAGCCCTTGCATATTGCTTATGCAGCACAGTGTAATGTGTCATAGATGTGGTATTTATTTTCTCCATTTACTTTATTTTAAAGTATATTAATGTGTCATACTGAACGTGGGAGTAATAACAAATAAATCATATCCTTCGTATATGTATATCTCAAAAAAAAAAAAAAAAAAACAATGACGAAAAATATATTTTTTATTTACTTCTTGTCTGTTAACGTCCATAAAAGTAAATAAAGTCCAATAATTTTAAGAAATTTTCGATTTATTACTGAATCATTAAATGAGTACTTTTTTGATAAGTTGATAAAAAAAAACCCAAAATTAGTAATTTTTGAAAAAATATTTATTTAAAAAAATTTAGCACATTCAGGTAATTAACTACTTACTACAATTAAGTCTTTCGCAAAACAATCATTTAAATTGAATTTAAATTTTCTTAACATTTCCCATTGTCGTTCGATAGAATAAATGACATGATTTCTGTGGGTTTTGTTGTGTATTGTATGTCACATACACATTTAACTCACCTTTTTACTATTTAAAAGCCACAAATTTAAATAAACTATTAATATATATAGCCATATTTTTTTAATTGTACATGGAATAAGCAAATTCACACATAATTAAATAAGCACACACACATACAACCAACAGCACTCATTCATGTATTTGCATAAAATTTTAATACAACTGCTAACCCCGCGAAAATGCAAACACAAAATATATATATAGAGAGAGAGAATGCATACATCACAATAAATAATATTATAGTTTACACTTCATCAAATTAGAATAGGGCTTTACGTTATCGCCCACTGTTAATATAAAAAAAGTGGGTGAGTTCCCAAACTTCAGTTGTAAAGCAACTTGATTTTTTAAATGCATTCTACAATGCAACCGAATAGAATTTTAACTGTTATTTGTCGCAAAGTACACCAAAAAAGTTATCGATGCATACACATAAAGCAAACTGTACATCTTTAAACTTGATAAAAAATTTTGACTTTGACTGCAAAGTATTATGATGTTTAGGACAATACTCGGCTTCATTCTGAGGGTCGATTAAAAATGAAGAAAACGAAAAACACGAGCCTTGAAAGTTATATTTCCTATTATCTGTAATAAAATGCCAGCACAACTATTGAATACAACATATAAGTCCCAGTCTAAAAAAATTATAAAATAAATTTTTAATTTTATATATTTACCGTCTTATGCAAAAAAAAAAAAAGATGAAGTTCACATAAGTTAACAAATACATTAAGCCCATACACTCTTTCTGGTCGTAGTGTATTGGTTAACTAATGTGATCCTTAACTTTGTTTTTGCATAGGAGGGTTTTTATACAATTTATTTATTTACATACATAAATCGAGATCTTAAGGCAACAAATATAGGGCACAAATATAACCTTAATGTCCTAAGGTCGCGAAATATTAAATATTAATATGAAATAATCTCTCTCATAATCCAAGATAGTGTTAGCCACAAGGTTTTTAGTAAAATATAGGATGAGAGTTAAACATTTTAGGAGTATTAGTATTGTGGTTATTTTATTGAACTGTTAATATATATATAAATATAAATATATATATAAATATATTTAGATATTTTTAATTAGGCTTAAGTGTATTAAATTAAATTTTCATTAAATTATTGTTATGAAGACAGGAATTTAAACAACATGAAATTAATTAAAATTTTATTGATAATTTTTCATTCTTGACTGCGCTGAGATTTGAACCCAGGCTTTCACGGACAGGTTGCCCATACTAGTTTCGATTGTAACCACACAATCTCGTCAGTGGGGTTTGCCGTCTTTACTCACTCGGCTATTGAAGGCGGATGACGTCAAACATCAATTCTTAAACCAAATGGTATTTCACTTGGTTAGATCGAAATTTGCTTTTGAATGAATGATTATCTATTTTAATTGATTTACATGTTCTTCCTAGGAATATTATGAAAAAAGTCTATAATTAAAAACTTTTAGATCCCAAAAACGCGATATTTTAAAAATGTTGAACCTTAAGTCCATAATTTAGGAAAATTATTTATTTTACCAATGGATGTACATATAGAGGAAGTGCGGGTAATGTCATATACCTATTTGTTTTTAGATTGACAAATTTTTGAATTTTGGCTGATTAAAATAAGATTAATCTATTAACATGCTTCATATGTTAGGCTCCCACGAAGTCATTTGCGAAATATATTAAACTCACACTTTCAGAGGAATATAAGAAAATATTGCAAATCTCATTAGATACGACTTTAAAAAATGTGCGGGTAATGTGGTACACCACATTACATTTTTACTTTATTGGAAAAAAACCAAGAAAACATCAACAATTCATGTAAACAACCAACAATTTCATGAATATTTTATTTGACAGGTAATGTGGTATACTATAACATATTAGCTGATTTAAGGTATAGCACATTAGGCGCACTTGAGGATAATGCAGATATTTATTAATTTTAAATTATTTACTACAGCTATTAAGTAATTGCATATAATGTTCACTTATTTGGTACTTCCCAATTACTTTAAATTTACAACAAAATTATTTTTGTTAACAACACCCAAAAAACAAGTCGACTTCGCAGCCAATCGAATTTTTCGACACTCACACTAAGAATGACTTTCAAAAATAAAACAGATCAAAGCTTTCTTAATTTTTTGAGAGCGGCAAACCATTTAGATTGGTTTCATTACGCTTGATTTGTTAGTTTAAGAAATAAGGCACTGTACCACATTACCAGCCTATACCACATTACCCGCACTTACTCTATTGGAATCACTCATAATCGGAATGGAGAGGAGCCATTAAAATATGCCTGTACAAGCGAATACATTTTCTTAAAAAAAAACTTAATGGTATCCTTAAAGAATGCTGGCAGGGCCTGGCAACAGAGTCCGTTGCAAGACTATAACCATAAGATGTTCGTCTAGGGAGATTTCACTTTAATTACTGTTGTATTACTTTGATATAAATATCATAAAATATATACTAAAATATCTCTTATCTTATTAGTCATGCCGCCTTCTTTGAATGAGTCAATCTTGGAAAAGCAGAAATTTCATTGCCAAATCTTTGACTAAAATTTATGGCTTTTAGTCCTTTAAAGGTACTAATGGCAAGTAAAGCTTTACCAAAAAACTTTTTTCCAATAAATCATAGCAAATCTGGGCGTAGTATTGTAAGCTAAATGTTGTGTAGTGTAATACAGATATACCTTATAGACCTTATTTTACATCACATGGAGAAATAAGACCATATGACTTTATTTCCATACAATAATTTAAATAAGGCCATTTTGGTGTTATGGCTCATTTAAAAGTTTTTTGTTTAATGAATTGTGAATTTTTTTATTCATTAAGGCCGGGTTTTTGAGATGCGGATTAAGTTAAATCTTAGTTTTACGTACTCTCAAACTCGTACTTTTTCGGCGAAATGTGCTTTTTTATTATTTCATTAAAGGCAAACATTTAAAGCAAGACTAAGATATTCCGTCAAAATTTTGTATACACCTTGGTAAAGGCGGCACAAATCTTTTTTTAGATTAACTAAGCCAAGTTTAACTGAAATATCAAAACCCGAGCCTTAAAAGTTTTTTGTTTAATGTTATTCTTAAATCTTTTATGAATATATGCCCCAAAAGGATAAAATTGAAAATAGGGATGGTATCAAAATACCGAATTTAAATATCTCAAAATGTCAAAATCCGAAATTTCAGGGCGCAAAATTTCCTACTCTTTGGTATAACGAACACCAGCTTCGCTCACTTAAGCTTCTCTCCATGGCGGTCCCTCTTCCGGGCGCAAGGGTTTTCTGCACCGCCTTTGCTAACTGAAGCTTCTGAATTCGGGCTTTGATATCGGAATTGTGCGACTTTTCAAAAATTCCTAGTGGTAACCCTGTGTACGGAATAGGACTTAGGAATCTATGTAATTATCTTTCTACTTCTCTCTCTTTCTCTCTCTCTCTTTCTCTCTCTCTCTCTCTCTCTATCACTGTCTCTGCCTCCCTTCACCGTGAAATAAAATCTGATTTAATTGTTTTTTTAAACCAGGACTTTTTTTATGGACGCAAAACGGTCAAATGAACAGACAATCAGCCTTATTGTGGTTGTCGTATACGACTGTGTCGTTTTTCGTAGTAAATTAAAGAACAAAGGTTGTGTTTTACTTTAATCTATTACAAAAAACGAAACAGTCGTATGCGACAACGACAACCACAATAAGGCTGAATATTTAATCGGCTTACGCTTTAAAACGCCAGCTCAACCGAATGGTGCCCTTTGGACTGTCTTAAATTATTGAGTTTTTTAAATAAAAAAAAAAAACATGCCAAAAATATGCCCGTAGTTTCGTTCCTTAAAGCTGTATGAAGTCTACCTTCAGCACTTGATCGTGAATGCAAGTTTACTAAGACCATTAGAAATTTGACATCAGTTGTACCGTCTAACAAAGAAATTACTAGTCTTCCCCACTTTAAGCCACAAATTAAAATGATTATTACTGCACTAAATTTAATTTACCCCACTATTAAAAACAAACACATTCAGTTTAAAAACAAACATAAATATTTCGCACTAAAGCCAACATAAAAATATATTTTTATTATTTCTAGCATTATTTATGAAATACAAACTTCATAAATTTGAACGTAAAAATTTAATAATAAATAATAATGAAACACAAAATTGTCTTTTTCTACTTTCAGAAAGTTTTAAACACGAAATGCAGTCCAAGAAACACTAAAAACAAAAAACATTAATTTGGAAAAAAAAACTGTAAATTGAAACTAAAAAAAAAATTAAGAAATGGTGGAAATTATTACAACAGTAAAAATTGTGATAAGAAAACCAGGAAATTAAAAGGAAACGGAAACAACACCAACAATTCGAACTTAGATGGTTAAAGTGCGTGTGTGTTTGAGTGTAAAAATTATAGAGGGAGTCTACAAATGCAGGTGTATTTTAAATGGAAATTGTTTAAATGCCTGCAAAAGCAATTAAAATAAATCTCCTTATTGCCGTTATTGCCAAAGACCGTTTAAATTAAATATAATTAAACAATATTAAAACCCACAGTGCAAAGTAAGTTTTAAGAGAAAAACGCTAAAAAGAAAGGGGGAAAACACCTTGAGATTGCAAATGTTATATAAGACTTAATGCCTGAAATTTGTTACCACAAAAAAATTTTGCAATATTTCCTGTTGAATTCTTGAAAAAGAAAAATAAAAATAAAAAAAAAACATACTTCAAGGATGGTTAAGGACGTCTGTCGAGAAAAACAAAACTAAAGAGTTATGTAAAGAAAAATGGGAAAAATTTTACAGAAAACTTATTTTTAATCATTCTTCTGAACAACAACAAAAATTCATAAGAAACACGAAACAGTAAAAAAACTTGGCACTACAAAAAAAAAACTCTTGTGAAAGACAGTGAAAAATCAACTCGCTGGTAAAAGGAGTGGAAAAAATAAATAAATGTTCTACATTTATTTTATCACGGAAAAAAAATTTATACACAAACAAAACGTTACAAACTTTGTCAACATCATCAGTTTTTGCATGAAACTAATGCACAGTGTACCAAACAAATAAACAAAAGTTGAAAACGAGAAAATTATAGTTGCGACATTATTATCTGCAGCATCAGCTCGGTACGTAAAAAAAAAAACAAAAAAAAAGTACCATTTACGTTGTGAAATTACTAAAGGGAATAAAAATTTTAAAATTAATTGTTAAAACCGAAACATAAGCTAAAGATTATAAAAGACAGTGATTTATGTGTTAGATCATAAAAAAAAAAACACAAGTAATTAAACATCTACGGAGTTAATCTTGCCAAAATATAAATTTTTGGTTAAATTTAAATTTCTTAAGCTATTTTAGAAATTTCTTACAATGCGCGGTCGTCATTTACGTAGACGTTTCAGCTTACAACCGTCCTTTATGAAGGATGAAAATGCTGAGGACAAACCCACCAAACGGGACAAGTAAGTTTCATTTATCTTAAAGTATTTCTTTTTTTTCGATTTTTTCTTACTTTTAAATTCATTTTTATTTTAAATTTTAAAATTTCCTTATTTGTGTTCAATTAGAGATGTTTGCTTACAAAAAAAAAATTGGATTTTGTTTTCCCCAGAGCAAGTTGTTCAAGCCTTTTGTTTGAGAAATAAGTTTTTGATTCTTAAGCTGGGATCACACGATTGCCGCAAATGCACCAATATGGCACAATTTTGTTTGTGCTTTATTGACGCACAATAATGAAATTGACCCAATAATATATTCTGAAATCACACGATTGCCCTGTTTTATACAAATTTAATTGCCGCTAGTTGGTACAAAGCGAAATGGGTACAATAATTGCCGCGGCACAGTCACACGATTGTTCTTACTTGTGTCAACTGCGAAAACAGCTGTTGTGGTAGCTTTTTTATTTGTTTGGAAGATCTAGTTGGCATGTTCATAAAAAAAAGAAAATTGTATCATATATTCAAGCAAATTTTTGTTGAAAAGTTTTATTTGAAATTTTTTAAGTAAAATATTTGAAATTCCAAAAATTAAACAAAGTAAAATTCTATTTTAAATATATAAAAAAATCGAGAATATTTATATAAATAAATTCGCTTTAAAGAATTTCAATACATTTTGCTCCGTTTTCTTGTATATATTCTTTTATATACAATTGCCTGATTAAAAAAGCAAAATATAAATACTTTTCCGAACGTTTTACCAGAGTAATAGATGGAAAAAGCACTTGGAAAACAATCCGTGAAATAGGAATATGTAATATTAAGAATCATAATAAGGAACTAAATCTTAATGCAGATGATCTCAATCAAGCTTTTGTATCTTTGCCTACACCTCCAATAAACTTAAATACACATATGTAATTTAAATCAGTGCAATAGCCTCGGCTTACAAAACTATGACTTATTTAAATTTCATTGCATTGATGAAATTGATGTTGAATATAGCACGAAAGCAATTAAGTCAAATGCTATTGGGTGTGACGACATAAATCCGAAATTCATTAAGATACTACTGCCACAAATCCTACCATACTTAACTCACTTAATAAACACTGTGGTGTTATAGGTGTTCCTTCTGTCATGTGGTGTGTATAAAGAACTTAAATTCCCTATAACCCTCGGTTATTACAAGCTGTAGGGGTTTCAGCCAATAAATTAGGCGTTCGAAAGAACTGCCAAAAGCTTCTGAGACAAAAAAAACTAAGGCAGCTAGTGCCGATTTGGTTGTATGTTTTAAGTCTGCTTTATTAATGTAAAATCTAAGGTTTATATACTGCTTATGAGAATACCGATTAGTTTCTCTAACTTATTCTAGCTTATCATAATTATATATTTGGCTCTTTCGGTACCGTGTAGATATCTAAGGAATATCAATACAGTTGCATGTTAACCAATCACAATGAGTCTTTCATTATGTTCACGCAATAATAAGTAAGTCACTCAATGTTTGGTTAACATGCCTTCAACTACAAGTGATGTAAATTGATATTTATTTTATTGTAGTTGACACTTGTAGTTACAATTATGCAGTGTGCCTGCGTTATCGACTAAGAGTGGTACGCTATATGTATGTGCACACTACACCCTCATCCTTAAGAGAAAAATTATGGGAGGAATTTTTCCACTTACCTACCTGATACCGTTGTTCGTGTGTTTTCTATCCGATGGTAAACATGGTAATTTACCGTAAACCAATTCAAACGGCGAGTAGCATGTGTCTACATGTGGTGCATTATTGTAGGCGAACGTGAAATATGGAATCCATTTGTCCCATTCATAATCATTTGCTGTTGTTAATAAAAACTCGTGCAAAACTCTATGGTTTCTTTCTATGGAACCTACTGTCTCGTGGTGGTAAGGGGTTGAGAAAATCTGTTTGATTTTCAAAATTGAGAAAACATTTTTCATGGTTTGTCTTAACATCAGTTTTTCCTTCACGTTGGAAATATATAAAACTTATACCTGTGCCTAAGACAAGCTCTGAGTATAGACCTATTGCTGTACTTTCCTATCTCTCCAAAATTTTTGAAAAAATTGTCCATAAACAAATGTGCAAATACCTGGAAAGAAATCACATTCTTAATGTGAAGCAATCAGGATTTCGTCAAAAACACAGTTGTGTATCTGCGCTCATTGATGTCTCGGAAGATATTCGCAGTGATATAGATAGTTGAATGGTAACGTTGTTGGTTCTTCTAGATCACTCAAAGGCGTTTGACACAGTTGATCATTTTGTGCTTTGTAAGAAGCTAGAGAACAGTTTAATTTTTCCAGTACTGCGGTTTCACTTATGAAATCATACGTCACAAACCGTTTTCAAACTGTCTTCCTAAGAAATAAATTCTCTGCTGCTTTACCAGTTACTAAAGGAGTACCACAAGGCTCAATCTTAGGACCATTGTTATTTTCGATGTATGCTAATGACTTACCTAACTGTATTTCATACTGAAAAATTCACATGTATGCGGATGATGTACAGCTCTACCTAGGTTCACCCATTAAGTCACTACAACAAAGTGTTGATGCTCTAAACATAGATCTGAATAAAGTCTCTTCCTGAGCATCTGAGAACGGCCTTTGTTTAAATCCCAGAAAATCAAAATGTATAATAATTCACAGAAAAACCAATTTACTGATTCCCAATATTAATGTAATGATAAATGGACAAAAAATTGATATAGTCACCTCATCAAAAAACCTGGGACTTGTATTCAATCAAACATTAAGTTGGTTGAATCTTGTTAACTCTATTGTATGTTAAACTCAATCCATGATACGTTCTCTATGGTCAACCATTTCTTGCACACCGGTTAACATAAGAATGCTTATTGCTAAAACGTACGTAATGCCCTGCTTACTTTAGGGAAGTGAAATATTTGGACATTGTGACTCAGATAGTACACGAAAGTTAAAGGTAGCATTTAACAACATAACCAGATACGTTTTTGGTCTTCGCAGACGTGATCATATAACTTCTTTTTCGAAACAATTGTATGGCATGACTTTCTCAAATCTAATTGACAGCAGAACTTTAATACTACTGCACAAAATCATATATCTTAAAACACCATCATACTTGTACAACAGGTTGCAATTTGTAAGATCGAACCGCGGCTGTAAACTAAAGAATTCAAACAATCAGCAATGCGAATATTTTCAAAAATGAAATTATTAAACTGTTTTCTTAATATTAATATTAATAATTTTTCAATCATTTTATGTTTTAAAATGTTCTTTTTATGCATGTTTTTAAATTATTCATAAATGTTATTGTAATTCTTTTTTTTTTCTTTTTTCTCAACACTTTGGTTAATGTTTTATATAAAATAATAAGTACCATGTTATAAACATTTTATTGTATAACTACTTGTCATCCCTACTATAATCTAAAAGATTTTGTATATCTTATTGTATGGGTAAAACAATAATAAATATCAAAATATCAAATGTTGTCCTGAACAGCTATTGCACTAATTAAAAAAAAATATATATATACATACATATATCAAAAGTTATTTTCGGGAATACAACATTTATTATTAATTTATTTATTAATGACTTGCTAAATTCCCAATTTTCATTTTTGATATATTTAAATTTTATTTTTAATCTATTCCTACTAAAAGAAACACACAAAAGTAAATTTATTAAGAAAGGCAAATATTGGCGCGTATTGTGTTGTTTAATTGCCGCACAAGAACCCAATAAATATTGGTACATTTTTGTCATTTTTATTGACGCGCGGTTGCATATCAAGTAGTCACACGATTTATTTATTTATTTATTTTATTAATTAATTTCATTTCCTGTACAACAAGACAGTGTCTTATAATTACAGTACAGGAACGTAAAATGTTACAAGAATATTTAATTACATATAATTATTACAAATACATAGTATTAAAACAAACAAAAAATACAATTATTAAAAAAGAATATAAGTCATATAAGATATTTTCTATCAAGAAACAAAAACAATTATGAAAAAAAGTTATATAAAAACATTTTGAAACTGTTAGCATTACGATTTAGTTGTTGATTTAGTGGAAGAAGGTTCCAAAGACGAGCGGCATGAATAAAAAACTGCCATTCGGAGGCTTAGGTTTGATGCCGTGGAATTATAATATTATGGTTTCTTTGAGATTGAAAAAAACGTATCTTCTCAAATAAATATTTGGGGGTTTTAGTGTTTATCACTCTGTGTAAAAAAATAAGTGTTCGGATTTTCAAAAGATTTTCGAAAGAGACTCCATACAGACTGTTTGAAACATGATCGAAACGTCTTAGACCGTACACATATCTCAAAATATTGTTGCATAAAGTATTTAATTTTCTTTTGCTAATTGAATCACAGTTTGCAAACAGTTCACATCCATAAATTAAACTAGGAATCAGATATGTCTTGGCAAGTAAAAGTCTTATCCTCAAAGGGGTAAAGTATTGTGTCAACCATAGGGTAACTTAATATAGGACTGACCAACTAAAGAGTTCACATGATCGCTCCAAGTGAGACTATTGTTTAAAATTATTCCCAAATTTTTCGCTGCTTTCACAATCCAATCTTCTCACCATTTATGACAATGTTATCAGCAATGGTGGGAACAATGGTATGAGCAATACTTTTTCTACATATAACAATGCACTTAGATTTCCGAGGATTCAAACAGAGCCCGTTTGCAGAAGCTCACAGGTATATTTTGTTAATTTCAGTATTTACAGATGATATACCCAAAGCAATACTATTCACAGGGCTACTTAAATAAAGTTGCACATCATCCGCATACAAGTAGACTTTGCAATTGGATAATTGTTCAGGTAAATCATTTACATATATCGAAAAAAGAAGTGGCCTCAAAATAGAGCCCTGTGGCACTCCTTTAATTAGAGATAAAGAGTTTGACCAAGAGTCATACACAAATACCGATTGTGTGCGCGCCGAAAGGTAAGAAAAAATGAGATTGGTAGATGTATTGCCGCACCAGGGTTGCATTTTATTGGTAAAATTAAGCACAATATTGCCCTCGTTTGGTACATGAGGCATTTGATTGTGCAGTCACACGATTGGGGTATTAAAAAGTGTGAAAATTGGTGCATTGCGGCGATCGTGTGATCCCAGCTTTAAGTAACCACTTTTAATTGGGACTTTTCTGATGATAATTTTATTATAAATTTATTAGCAATTGCAAGAAATCTTTTTGTTGGCGCACGCCGGCAGACACATTCAAAATTCTATAAACTTCATTATATCTTTACCTTCAAAATTTTTTTTTTTTTTTTTTTTTTGAAATAGCCAAAATATTCCATCTACTTTTGATCCACAGATATATCATATTTTCTCCACTTCTCAAAAAATTTTATTGAGTATCAGCAATATTTAAGTTACCGTAAACTTTTCAACGATCATCGCAATTATAAATTTGAGTATGGTTTACTGAAAAATAATTATTTTTCTAACAACTAAATATTGATAGCTTTGAAGAAATATGAAATCAGTTACAGCTATTTAATGATATCAAATAACCATTACAACATATTATGATAACAAACGATTATATTATGATTACTGTAATAATATTTTGAATCATAATATGATTCTTTCAGATTCACTGTAAGACTTGAGATGCTCATTCGCTTGTAATTCTCATTCGCTTTACAGTTTTATTTGCATAATATTTTTAGCTTTGCAAAATTCTTTGAAAAAGGGTTTCCTGATGATCTATGTATATGATTACTTTTAACCATAACACAACCACTTTGTATCATAGTATGATAACTTCTAAGCCTATTATGATTAATATGATAAGAGTATATTATCAAAATAATAATTATAATGTGATGTAATAAAAAAAATTATGATTAAGGGAAATATATTATGATGTAATATTACGAATATATTTGGTCATAATAAGATATTTTATGATTCTGATAATAATCATAATATGTTTTGACTACAATCACGAATCTTATCGTAATATGTTGCTCTTAGAATATGTTTACCACAACCATGTTTTTCTCTGCGTGCACTGCAGCCAATTGATTTAAATCGTCAATAAAGAATACTACCTGCCAACTTAGTATGCCAAATGGTTTTCATAACCAATGGTAAAATATATTATCGGTCACCGTTGCTGATAGAAAAATATTCTTTTAATAGCACGGACAATTGTAGAATTCGCTCTAACACTGGTATGCATGTTAACCAGCGTGTTTTGCCGTATTGATGTTAAAACTTTGGGGTTTTGGCAAAACAAAACTTATAATTTTTGAGTTTAAAGAACAAAACTTCATAGTCTAACAAAAAGACAATTCAATCAAAACAGGACAATCTACTTTCCTATTTCTTGAAAAACAGCTGAAAGGACATCGTGTCAAAAAAAGGACTGTCCTCTTAAAAAAAGGAAGAAAGGTTACCGTATATAAAAGTGTTATAAGACGGAAACGTCATAAACATCATCTAGAACTAGATGATGTAGTTGAAGAAATGATAGTTGAAGAATAAAATGTTCGGGCATTTTTAATTCATTTTGTTTTTATTTGTATATGGGCAATGCTTATTATTTTTTTAATTCAAACACAAAATTATATGATACAAATATTTTTTTGTTTAATTTAGGACCTACAAACAAATTTGTAAATATAGATACAAAAATTTGTAATACCTTATTTGAAAAAAAAATCCGATTTTTTCAAACAATATATCGCTCATTTCGTGCAAGACCGTCACAACTCAAAATTTGGCATTTTCGAGTTAGTAATGCAGAAATGTTCTTCTCTTAAATCTCTACAAATTGATCTAAGAACGGAGAGAATTATCGAAAAAATAACGGTAATACAGATGCTTGTGACGCTATGACCTCTCGTAACAAACTTGAGCAATTAACATCAACAAGGTCACATTTCAGTTTGTGTTTGGCATTCCTCTTGTACATGTGATTTTATAAACATTTGATTTTATAACTGTATTTTAGTGAAAGAGAAGGTAAAAAATAATAGGTTGGAATCTTAAAAAGGCTCTCCTGTAAAGTTTCAAATTTTGAGTTGTGACGGTCTTGCACGAAATGAGCGATATTATGTCATTGACTAAATATGTTTACTGAATTTACAAACAAAAATCAAACAAATAATCGTTTAGAAACAAATAAAGTTTTTACTGAGTTTTCTGTTTTACCAATTTAATAAAAAAAATTTCTGAAATTTTTAAAGATTTATTTGAAGAAAATCCAAATAAAAAATTCTCAAAGATAATCAAAATTGTTTTCGAAATATTATGGAAAATCCAAATAAAATTTTTATCAAATCGAAAAAGGGGTTATAGGGAATATACATAACTAAATTTGCGTTAAAATGAAACAATTTGTTTTATTTATTTTGAAGGAAAAAAATAAAATGTTTAAATTGAATTTGCATGTACATATATTTTATTTTATTAATATCAACATATATGCTACGAGGGTCGAACAGAAAAATAAAATTATTTTAGTATATTTTTTAGATACTGGTTTCTCAATATTTAAAGCTCGATTTCTATCAAGTTCATAATTTTGTATTTTTAGTTAACTTCTAGTTGATCATTTTCAGTTATCATAAAAAAACCAGTTTTTCTGACCTTTTCATTATTGACCTTCGACTTTTTTATTAACTTACGAAATATTTTTTTACTCAACACAAAGATATAACAAAATAACATCACAATAAAATATTTCCAGTGTTAAAAAAAAAGTTGAAGGTCAATAATGAAAAGGTCTGAAAACTGGTTTCCTAAAACAACGATATCCTGTATGTAACTTTTTTGTTGGTCAGTAAAAAAATTATATGATAACTGAAAATGATCAACTAGATTTATATAAATAATGAACTTGATAGAAATCGAGCTTTAAATATTGAGAAACCAGTATCTATTTGAAAATATTTTAGTAATAATTTTTTCTGTGTGATGTTGATGAAACTTAGAATGCAATATTTTGTATATTCAGAATAGATATGTACCAAAATTTAAGATATTTTGCATGAATATGAAAAATTTTTTGAGAAAAAATATATTAAGATTGTATGGGAGGCGGGCGTGGCTGATGCTGATAAAACTTGGAATGCCATATTTTGTTAATACTACAAAGTGTATGTCCATATTTGCGTGAAAGGGAAAAGTTGTATGAGAATAATTGATTTGGATTGTATGGGAGGTGGGCGGTGGACATGTCCGATTTTGATGTAACTCTATTTTTTCTTAATTTAGTCAATATATTGCTTAGTGCCAACTTTCAAATCCTCATATTTTTTGCTCAAAAATGTATGAAGCCATTCCTCTGTGTGCCAATATGGGTTTGAATTTCCATCCCTGAGAACAAAAATAGCCCTTAGCTGCAGCTTATTTTTAAAATAGATGGCTGATCAGTGTAACAGTAGAAGGTTTTGGTTCCCAGAGCACGTTGGGGGAAAAAATTGGTACCACGTTACAGATTCTACTGGATTTAAAAGGCATGAAAGCCTTTTTCATAAACTCAAACTTTGGCGTGGGAATATCTATACCGTAAATAAAAGATGATCCGAAATATTGAAAGCAGGATTAATAGGCGACAACTGAAGCAAAGCCGCGAATAACGTTGTAAAAGCCACTTTTAGCAAAAACTGGTTTAATGTCTTACACTGTTTAAACATAAAATCACCCAAAATTATGCACTTTAACGCCTTGAAAATGCGGTACAAAGAGTCAGCCGGTTGAAGAACGTTGTAAGTTACTAACAAAATGATACAAACGAAATGGTTTTGCAATGTGGAATAACGTTTTAAAAGCCGCTTGCGTAGTAGTAAAATGTTTTAAATGGCATCTCAATTGTGGATATAAAACGTTTTTCCACTAAGAAAAAAATTATAAACTGTAATTTAGCATGTCAATTAAAATTCGATTTTCTTGATATTTTGCATACAAATTTTTTTTTTTGTCTTTATTTTTGATAATCTAAAAAGAAAAATTAAAATATTGTTATACTGCCTGTTAAAAACTTTTTTTTGCTCTCCTGAAAAAAATTTATTTTGTAACTTACAACATTTTTCGTTGCTGTGCTCCAATTGTAGCCTTATATACAATGTTACCAGATCTTAAAAATCGGCATTAGAGATGGCTAAATCTGGCATTAGAGATGGCCAAACAATGCTAAAAATGATTTTAAAAAATGCAAAAAATTGTCCTTCATACTGGATACTTTATTCGAAGCGAAATACATTTTAGTGATCTATTTTTTTAACGAAAAAATAATAACTTAAACAAGAGGGTAAATTTTGGTAAAGCATCTGATACATATGCATATTAAGCACAGGTAGTTTTAATTAAGGGGTCCCGAAACCCCCTGGTACATGCAAAATTAAAACGATTTTATTTATATGGCTATACAAAATTGTTTAGATCATTTCAATTCTTATAGTTGAAAGTTATAGAAATATTGTAGTTTTAAAATTATTATTTTTTAATTATTATATACTATAGAATTTTTTTCGAAATACAAAGTGAAACTTTTTTGTACTTTTATATCGTAATCAACGTTGCCGTTTTGGTTACTTTTTACCAAAATTGGTTACTTTTTTTCGCCATGTGTACTTGTGCCCTTTTTTGGTTACTTTTTCTCTGAAAAATAACCAATTCACTCATACTTCTTAAAATTTAAACGAATTTGCTTTCAGTTTCTCTTTCAAGTTGAGTGTTTTAATTTACGTTCAAGAAAAAAGCTAATTGCAATTTTAATGAGCATAATTTTCGGTTTTCTTTATAAGTTGTTTTCTTGATGACGTCTTGAAAATAAATTGCGTGCAACCTACGTCACAGCTTTAAATTTTGTTGAATTTTGATTAGCAGTATGTGTAAAAACACTTGAAAGCACAAGCTGATCGAGTGGCTGCATGTTTAGTACTACCATTACCTGCTCCGTTTTTCTGGACATATATAATTCACTCAACAGTTTTACTCCTTTTCATTCATATTTAAAAGTTTTTTTTATGTAACCGATTGTCAATTAAGCCATATTTGAAGTGTTAATAGCAGTCAGGTCATTTTGGCATTTTTGCAGCTAAATTTAGCATTACAATTTTTAATTTAGCTGCAAAATTTTCATTTAGCACTTGGCATTCTATTAAGCATTTTTAGAAAATATTTTTAGCTTTTTTTAGCATTATTCATTTCAAAAATTTGGAAATTATAATAAATTTATACACAGAAAAAAGTGTTTTATCAATTAAAAAAATGGTCTAAAAATTATTTAAATTTAATTAATGTAATAAGTGAATCTATAACTTTTTAAGTTGAAAAAAAATTAAAAATTTAATTTTGATTTAATTAACATTTTAGTTGTTTTGAAATAAATTTTCAATTAAAATTTTATTTTAATAACAAACAATCTTAATTGACTTTTTTTGTTTAAAATAAAATAATTTAAATTTAAGAAAATGTCATTGGGAATTGTCAATTATGTGATGTTTTCGCAGCACAAGTGATTGAACGTGTAGTAAAATTAATATGATAAGCACTCAGGTTTTTGAGTGTTTTTCATATAAGTTTTACTACACGTTCAATCACCGGTTTTGTGAAAACAGCACATTAATTAAATAAATTAACACATTGTTTAAAATGGCAAAGAACGTCAATAGTCAAACATCAATCCTTAATTCAAATGGTATTTCACTTTGGTAGATCAAAAAAACAGAAGTTAGGAAGAACATGTAAATCAATTAAAATAGATAATCATTCATTCAAAAAGCAAATTTCGATCTACCAAAGTGAAATACCATTTGGTTTAAGGATTGATGTTTGACTATTGACGTCGCCCGGCCTCAATAGCCGAGTGAGTAAAATGGCAAACCCCACTGACGAGATTGTGTGGTTACAATCGAAACTAGTCTGGGCAACCTGTCCGTGAACGCCTGGGTTCAAACCTCAGCGCAGTCAAGAATGAAAAATTATCAATAAAAAAATTTTAATTAATTTCATGTTGTAAAATTCCTGTCTTCATAAAAAATAATTTAATGAAAATTAAATTCAATGAACTTAAGCCTAATTAAAAATAATTAAAAATTTGGATTAAAAACCATTAACAGTTCAAAAAAATAACCACAATACTAATTTTTTTTTAATTAAAATTAAAAATATCATTTATTGAAAAAAAATATTCACAATTTTACAATTTTTAGTAATTAATATAATCATTTTGGTAATAGGTGCAAAATCAACAAATTGTTTGCTTGATAGAAAATTAATAATTTTTTCGGTGAGCAATACAACATTCAGTATAATGCTTAGTTACTTTTTAAAGCATAGCTGCGGATTGGATAAGCCGATCAACACCAAAATTCGATTGAATTTAAGATGAAAAACGCAAAAAAAAAATTCAAAACATGTTAAGTCGACTTAGCAGATTTTAGAGCTGGGCTGTCGAATTAGAGTCAGTCGTAGTTTTTTGCTCATATCTCTGCAATTTGTGCACCGATCCCGTGTTGTCAGGTAATTTTTTTTTCTTCCGCCCAAAAACATTAAAAAACCCCCCAAATTTAACATATTTTGAAAAATGCCCCCTAAATGTAAAGTCTTAGGGCTAAGTTAAACTCTGTTTTTGGTTTAAAATGTGCTTAAACCGACAAATCTATAAATCAGTAAACATATAAACCATCTTTAAACGCATACAATTGGGCGCTTAAACTACCAATACAGACCATATGAATTTGACAACATTTATCGTAGTGCTGCCACATGTTACTTCTTAAACTACATATAAAACATGGGACACTGATTTACAACAGTCGAGCTTAAACTACATATAAATTTAAGTTTAGTTCAACTAAACCAGCGTTTAAGCACTCACTGATTTATTAGCCATTAGATAATCATTTAATTTCAATTAGTTTAACTTGACTCAGTTTTAATTAACTTTCTAACATCAATGCCTTAATAAAGCATAAATCGAAATATGTTTGAAATTTTACTGAAATTCCCCCAAAAATATTTTTTTAAAGTTTCTTGAATATTTGTTTTAAATAAAATATGTTAAAAAGCAATTATAAACAGTTTAAAAAAGACTGTAACTTATTAGAGTTAGTAGAAATCTGCTTTTTTAAATATTCGAATAACGTTTATTCAAAAATATCGAGTGTTGCCAAATCATTTTCGTTAACTTTGTTCATATTATCGGAATTAAAAAGTTTAAGCATTTCATGTGTAAGATTAAAGTTGTGACACGTATTTTGAATACTTCACCCTTAAAACGCTTAGGTGCAAAATCAACAACTTGTTTGCTTGTTATTATTTGAATTTGGAATAAATTTGGTGATTGGAGAAATTTAATAATTGTTTCTCTGTACTAAAAATAGCTGTACCCAAAATTAAAACTCGTATGAAAATGGATAATTGTTATGTTAAAAAACATCTTGACTGTAAAGTTAAAAAAAATATATAATATTCAGGGAATATTAGAAATCCCTTATCATGTTGATTCTAAATATGAGATGATGGCCTTAAAACGCTAGTGCTCTAACTCATCAACTATATAATAATTATATTATTTTATAGTTATAATAAAAATAAATAAATAAATAAAAGATTCTAAATATTATTTGCCCTTTGATATTACGATATGAAAGTATAAGGAAATTTCACTTTGTATTTAGATAAAAATGCAAAAGTGTAAATGTGTGCTTTAAACAGCTGAAAAAATAATTATTTTAAAGCTTCAACTTTTCTTAAACTACGAATATAAAAAATAAAATGATAAAAAAAATTTTGTATATCATAGATATAAATCGTTCAAATTTTGCATACATCAGAGGTTTATTGAAAATTAAATCTCAACTACCTGTGCTACATATTTAAATGTATGAGATGCTTTACCAAAATCTAGCCATTCGCTTAAATGTAACCATTTATTTTAATTTCGTTAAAAAATTAGTCACTAAAATGTATTTAGTGTCGAATTAAATTTCATACTAGTAATAAATTTTTAGCAAAAATCTCTAAAAAAAAAATGTTAGCATTATTTAAGGCATTTTTTCAAATAATTTTTAGCATTTTTTGGCCATGTCTAGTGACAGATTTAGCTGTAAATTTTTTTTTAGACCAGGCCACACTGGTAAATAACCACTATCTGGGGTATCCCTTTCTCCACTGCTATCGAGGCAATATGAAATCTGGTAATGTACATAGAATCAAAGTCTGTTGATTTTTCAAAAGTTTGAAAGTTCTAACTGATACAGTTTTGCAAATGGACGAAAATAAGTGTTAGCTTTGTCTGGGATATGCCGATTCCACTTAAAACTTTGAAAAATTATTAAGCCTTTTATAGTGTCCAGATCATCAGTAACATACTGTCAAAATTTTTTAAAAATCGATCCAGTGGTTTAAGTGTCATTTAAACATGCTTATCTATAATATTTTTTTACTGAAGTGCAAATCAAATAATATTTTTAACACAAAAATATTTTGGTTACATTTTCTGTATTTTGGTTACTCTATATTTTTACATTTAGGTCACAAATTTTTTTGGTCGTGGCAACACTGATCGCAATATCAAAGGACAAATAAATTAACAATCAACATAATGAGGACATTTCTAATATTCCCTTAATATTCAATTTTTTTTTAACAAGACAGGTAAGATGTTTCTTAACAATTATCCATTAACATACGTAATTTCATTTTGGGTACAACTATTTTTAGTCAAAATTTATTATAATTTATAAAAAAATATAAATAAAATCAATAAAACTATTCGTCCAACATTTTAAAATAATGCTAAAAAAAAAAGCTTAAAACATTTTCTAAAAATGCTAAATAATCTGCCAAGTGCTTAATGAAAATTTTGCAGCTAAATAAAATTTTTTTATACTAAATTTAGCTGCAAAAATGCCAAAATGGCCACACTGCTTATATACATTACATGCGTAGTAGATCTGCTTTTGATGACCAGGAACAATTTGATCTATTGGTATTTTAAATTTTCGGACACTGTCTTATATGAAGGCATGACCGAATTCTCGGGGCGTGATACTGCAAATATTTTCGCAGTTGTGAAGATTAAAATAAAGAAGAAAACATAAAACAGATTCTTTGTCCTGCATTGGCGAGAAAGCTATTAGGCAAAATGGTATCTGCTACTACTGGGAAATGGCCTGACTCTTCTAGCATTAAGTTGGAATATATTTTAAGCAATACAAGAAGTTCGGGTCGATTTTACGGTGATTCTGTTATTTCTTTTGTAGCACAATAGGTCAATAGTTATAAGTGTATCAGCTATGAGCTGTCTGCCATTTATAGCTAAATATAGATTTATATGAATATAAAAACCAGACTATCAAATATTGTCATGATTGGTCCTATAAAACGACTACAATAAAAAAACGCTCTTTTACGCCAAATTATTTTGGTTAAATATTGTGCAATTTTGTTTAAGTCGACTGAACATAAGACTATAAAATTTTGTGATTATTCACAATTTACAAAAGGACACTCTTGAAATACAGTCTTAAACTGTCTTAATCCGTAACGAATGATAATGATAAGAAATATTATGACACACAACCATTTAAAAGGTTTAAAATTGTACTGTCAGATTTTATGAAGATTTGTTCATTATATAATATTAAGAGATCTCATATAAAATTCACTCCAAAAAAATTATAATTCTTAGTGGAGAATTTCGTACATCATATACACAGAAAAAAATTATAATTGATTTTAATTAAAACAATTTGTGATATTATTTAATAATTTTTAATCCAAATTTTTTATGTTAATCAGACTGAAGTTCATCACATTTAATTTCCATTTAATTATTTTTTAATGAAGAAAGGAATTAACAACATGAAGTGAAGAAAAATTTATTGATTATTTTTCATTCTTGACTCAAGCTGGGATTGAACCCACGGACAAGTTGATTTGACATGTTTCGATAGTAACTACACTGTCTCTTCAGAAATCTTTGCCGTTTAACACTCACCGCCATTGACGACGGCAGTTAGACAAAAGTCAAACATCAATCTTTAAACCAAATTGTATTTTTTCTGGTGGATCGAAATTGATGAACTTAAGCCTGATTAAAATATAATTATTTGAATTAAAATCCATAAACAGTTCAATAAAATAACCACAATACTTATTATAGTTAACAACTAAATTAAATGTGCACCAGTTTAAAATTAATAGTTTGAATTGAATGTTTTTTGATATAAACAACATTTTCTGCATCAATGTTGTTGGTACAGGGTGGCCCAAATAAGACCAGCTGATGTGAAACACAAATATCTTTTTTATTTTTTCTTTTTGCAGATTATAACTGAACTCTTGGAAATTTAAAATGAATACGTACAGTCAACAACAAAAAATACGCTAGTCCCTTTACACAATTAGCCACACAAAATAATTTTTTAAATAATCTTGGGTACGTTCGTAAATGCATCACTCCGCTGCATCAGTGATTTCAAATGCTTATATATATATCAGTGAAGTAGATGTGGGCCAACTTATTGTGAAATACTTTACAAAAATAATAGTCACACAATAAAAAAAATTATAAATACTTTTTTGTCGGCATTATAAAAAGTTTGCTTTTCTGATGCGAACGCACCCCTTTTGATGACGGATGAAGCGTATTTCCATTTAAGTGGTTATGTGAATAAACAAAACTGTAGGTTGTGAGGCACCGAAAATCCAAGGGCAATGAATACATCAGCATCAGTCGCACCCAATCAGATGCACTGTTTGGTGCGGTGTTATGGCCACAAAAATCATCGGCCCATATTTCTTTGAGAATGAGTATGAAACGCCAGAAATACTGCTAGGCAAACTATGGACATGCTGCGTGAAATTGTTGGTCTTATTTGGGCCACCCTGTATAAGTAAACGTTTAATTTACTTGATTCAATTTTTAAATAAAACTGATTTTGTTTTTGCTTAATTGTTTAATTGAAAAAAAATTGTCGAGAATTTTTTTCTGTGTAGTCTTACATATTTTCTTTAAAATATAATTAAAAAATAATACGTTTCAGTTGAGTTATTATTCCATTTAATAGCACACCCTCAGGAAACCTTCTCCATTTGCAAAACCAATTTCCCTGTCCTTTTTATTGTATTTTAATTATAGCACTTCATAGTTGTTGTCTCATTTTGTATTTCTACACAACTCAGGCAACACAAGACTACAAGCCAGGGGACTGAATCTACGAAGATTGTTTCTTTTTTTTTATAAATCATTTTATTTAATTTTTTTCCAACTGATTCACATTAATCTAAGTCTATTATTTTCATCATTATCATCTTCATCATCGTTATTATTTGTAAATAGTTTGTTTAATAACGAAATAAAGACGTTATTTGTAGTTTATTTTTGTTATCTGTTATTTTACTTTTTACATTTCATGGAATAATTAAATATACAATAGAAGTGTTTAATGATTGTTTTGTTTTTTTTTTTTTTATCGTACACAGTTTTATGATTTTCCTTGCAATTTTCATAGTCATTATACATTTGAATGTTAAATGCTGTCGCTGATTTTCGATAACCTTTTGTGTTTTGAAAAATAAAAGTTTTGATTTATCTAGAAAGATTAAAGAGAAAAAGCGGAAGTTGTTTAACAGAAAAGACACTGGATTTCCAAGAAATAAGAAATCTTTTTCTTTAATTAAATTATTGCAAACAATTCAACATTTAATTAAATTGTCATAAACAAAGTAAAATATGATAAATTTTTAGCAGTTTTAGAGCAGATTGTTGTTTGTATGTTTGAAAATTAAATTTTTCGAACATATAGGACGAATTTTTTTTTAGAACAAATACAGAAAGTTCAAAGTTGTATGCTTTGTTCTATTGTTCTCCTTTTTCATATTTTTTATAACAGAAAATTTTACAGGTGAAATGTTTCAGTTTTTTGATTAAAAAGTAAGTTTTTGCATATTTTGCCAAATTTTATAAAAAAAATTTTTTTTTCCATATAAGAATAATTAGGAACAGTTTATTACCAAAAAAAATGATATTTTTACCCGAATGTCAAGAAGGGTTATTTTTCTGCGCATACCGTGTGGCTTTGGATGAATGCATGTTCAATGTGTCATCAAACCAATTTTATTTTACGGTGTAACTGTTTGGTGGTTGGCGTTCAAGGGATGTAAATATTAAACCAAGTTTGAACCTATAATGTGAATGGTGGCACTAACGGTAACAGTTGCAATCAGGACCGCCCCATCTAAGGCATTGTTGGCACTCTTGAACTAGTTACCACTAGTCATTTTGGCGAAAAATTAAACTGCAAGCACAGTAGTAGGACTAATCGACACTAGGGCATGGAGAGATTTGAACATCGGACATGCTAAAGTTCTGCATGAGATAAATTGGAATACAAATGCAAATAATGGTTATTTTACTCCTGAGCTTAGATTCTGGCTTTTTTTTTCTCTTTATTATAATTATAATTATAATTATAATTATAATTATAATTATAATTGTACAAAATTTATACATTTTAAAATCTGGGCCTCAGCGCCATAAGGGTAAGAATTTTGGAAAGCAAAGTTCACCAGAATAAACTATGGCTTCCCGCAGATGTGGTACTGGTATGCACTGAAGGGCAAAAACACAGTATAGTGTCGGTTCTGGCTTTACTCCGAGCAGTTGGAGAGTTTCTCTAAGGCTGCCGGATTATTACAATGTCATTCAGTAACAGGTAGTGGCTATCCACACAGCCGCGAGGCACATTCAGTGTGGTGATATATCTGGCACAGATATCCAAATTATTACCGATAGTAAAGCGGCCATAATATCCCTGGAAAATGTGTTTATCACATCGAAAATTGTTCAAGAATGCCAGATGTTTCTGGAGGAGATATACATTCAGTTGTTTCCCCTAAAGATGTTTTCTTTTCTCCAAAAAAATGTGACATTTTATTTGAAAAAAAATGCAATTTGGTTCTCGTTTCTTAAAAATATTTTCCACTCTAAAAGGGTAGCATGTTTTGTTCTACAAAATGCATCTTACTACTGGCATAAGGTATTATTGCACTTTTCGTTTCGTATAAATCGACAGTGCTGATAGGGCCCTATAAAAAAGGTGACTTCGGTTTATATATGGGGCTATTTTTATAAGGCCGACGAATGTCTCAAAGAGCAACAAAGCTACACGAAAATTGCCAAAATTCGAAAAAGTTTGCAAAATTAGCGAAAATTCGCGGAAATTTTTCATACGCCAGTGCCCTTGCTCTATTACTCTCGCTTCGAGAATCTTTTTGATTGAAATGCAAAAAAAGAATCAAAAATGCCATAAATTGAAACAAACAGCTGTTTTTCTCACTTAACTGAGTCTGTAACATTTGTAGCGAGTAATAGCAGTCACGTAAGAAAATAACTCGCCAATTTACAGAAAAAGTGTGTCTGGAAAATGTTTGTGAGAAAGTTCCCGCTTTAACCTGTCAAATAAACTCACGCATAAAAACGGAGTGAGAAAAAATATTACCACTAAAAATATATTAGAAATGCAATGAATAATATCATGGAAGAGATAAGTATTTTGTTTTTTGACTGATTTTTTCATCGTTTAATTATTTTGCTTTTAAAATTTTTGAAAAATATACGAACGTTTTCAAAGCTATTTTTTTTACAACAAAAATTTAAGTTGCCCTCTACATTATTTCCTATAGCCGACGGTTGTATTTTAGCCGCCGTCATTGAAAATTTTTGAATTTTAGTAAATATTGGCCGCCGTCAACGATATGTGTTACTGGCGTTCTCAAAGTCTGCAAGTTCACAATGGCTTCTAGTGGAATATTATGACATTTATAACGTAACGACGTAATCTCTTTTTATAGTTTTCGCAATGAGTTACAGACACACTTTTTTCTCACTTTTCAAGAAACGATGAAACGATGCGAGTAGTTCTCACCAAAGTTACAGAAAATGGGTACGGAATGGCATAAGATTGATCATAAGGCCATAAAAAAGGCGAAAATTTGGTAAAAAAAAATTGCTAAATTGGCGGAAATTTGCTAAAAGCGGCATAAAAGAAAAGATTACTATTTATGAAAAATCGTTAAAGCTGTAAAGAATCAGAAAACTTACAGGAAAAAATTGATTCTATCATAAATACAGCTAAAATTCGCGAAAATTGCAAAATTACAAAGTTACGAAAGTTTTTTTGTATGAAATTCTTTTATTTAGAAATTCTAAAACCCTCTTGCTGGAGGTGAGTTAAGATTTCTTGGCCATATAGAACTCTTAGTGGATTTCATCCTGCAAATACTCTAAGCTTATCTGTGGCTTAAGGCTGACCAGCTAGAATTAGCGCAAGAACACATTTTGAATGATTTCTTGATGAATATTTTATAATATGTTTTGTTCTTTGTATATGTAGACCTTTTCACTTGTTAAATGTGTTGTGTTTATATTTTTCGGCTTGAGGTCTGTTTCATAAAATATAATTTTTTTTTTATTTTTATTATATTTTATATTATAAAATGTTGATCTTATCTATTATAATTTTAACTTTTTTACGTAAAAAGCAAATTTAATTTATTTGGGGTCCGATGGTCTGATGGTATGTGTAGCTCAAGCGTAATAAAGAATTCTGCTCTAACAGATACAAAAAGATACAAAAAAAACCATATAGAACGGATGCTTTTCTGTCAGATTTTTAATCACTAAAGTCCTCAAAAAAGAGCAAGGTGCCCATTACAAACAATTGAACGATTATAGTAAAAAATAAACAACGAAGCGACAAAGTATTGCTGTTTATTTGACAACAAGATGTGTTGCAAGTAAAACTAGAGTGTTTTTAATTTTTATTCACTTTACATTTTTACACGCAGAGAAAAAATATGGTTGGGCATGGTTACGGCAACTACACTATATTTATTGTAACAATATATTGTTGTCGTACACAAAATATTGTTATTTTTATTCAATATCAACAATTTTATAGTTACTGTAAACATGTCAATGTTTACAGTGTCACAAAATAAAATATCAATGCTAAAAAAATTTTAATATTGTTTGAAAATGGTGCAAAAATATTGAGCTTTGTTTTGTGTTATTTTAGAGAAACAGAATGAATTACAATCTCTTCGGAGGGGTTTGCCGTTTTACACTCACCGCCATTGAAGACGGATGATTCATTCAAAGCAAATTTCGATCTTCCAAGGTAAAATACCATTTGGTTTAAAGATTGATGTTTGACAATTGACGTCATCCGTCTTCAATGGCAGTGAGTGTAAAACGGCAAACCCCTCCGAAGAGATTATTGTAAGTACTTACAATTTAACTTTTTGGTAGTTAAATAATAACTAGATCTTTTTTGACTTCTAGTTAGTACCGAACTCTGTGGACAACTCGAACAAAAATAAGTAGTTATTCAGCCGAAAAATACGAAGTGCTTATTTGTCTCCAACATTATTTGGTAACTTACCTCCCAGTAAAAACTTCGCTTACTTTTTCAAAATTAATTGCTTCTTTCACTCATTATTTAGTAGCATTCTTCTACAACTACAGCTTTAACTACTTACTTTCCACATGTTTGTAGGTAAAAAATAATGACTAACTTTTGAATGCGTTTCTTTTGGGACGTCCCTTGAAAAATTCATTGGTCCTTTCAGTAGAATTGTAAGTAGTCTTTTTACTTTTTTCTGATTACTCAACACATAATTTTGTAGACGAAGTTTTTACTGGGCTGAGAAGTAAAGTTATTACTGAAAATGTTGTCGTTTTTAAGTTAAGGATGAATTTTTTTCGCTCTGTGAGCAAACAATCATTTCCCCAACAATTTTATTGTGTATGAAAATTCAATGTGATGTGTGAGTAATAAAGTCCATTGAATTTACCATGATAATAGATAGGTGTTTTTATATAGGGTTTCTCGGGAAAAAAAATCCTGGAATACCGGCCATTTACCGGGAAAACCATTCCGGAAAATTTTTCTTGGAATTCCCGGGTTTTTTTTATTCTTGGTAACTTTACTGATGATGTAATTCTAAATAAGATGTGTCAAGAAATATATGTAAATTCAAATCCGCTAAGTAAGGAAGTGTTTAATGTTCAGCTTCAACTTTTAAATTTCAAAACGGACCAAAATTGGGAAAAAAAACAAGAAGATTTTCGGAAAAACACACACACACATTTTGGCTGGTAAAAATAGCAAACATGTGTATTAGGGTGTCCGTTATTTGCTCTCAAAAAGTTGAGGCTTAATGCAAAAATAAATCTCCAAATATTTCACGCCCCTGGGACCATGCCCTCCCGTGCCGACTTGCGGTTGAAATATTATTTAATTACACTCATACGTCGGACGAACCACAAGTCGAAAAATATATCATGAAAAATCATTCTGTGCAACCAAAAATAAAATTTTAAAAGTATTTAAATTTCATAATTTTTTAACGTAATTTTTGTACAATTAGGATAAAGTTTTCGGTGCTCATCCTTCATCTGACTTTCGTCCTTTGTTATCAGACCGTGATAGTCTTCTGTTACCTTCCCGCTTTTTGGCAGTATCATTCACAACATGTAAGTTCTTTAATGAATTCCCTCCGTAGATATAAGTTTCCTCATTTTCCCATTTCTCAGGGTCTTCTTTTATTTAGTCCATTTTACGAAACTCATTTATGTTTAAATAAGCAAAATTGAGGTATTTGGAGCAAAAACAATCCATAAGCCTTTAACGAATCACCGTAAGATCCATTAAAATTAACTGTTTGTTCTTGTTTAGACGCTCTTTGAAATGAGCAAGGAGCTGCCGTTACGGTGAATTGGGAGCGCTGTCGAGTCATTTTGAATGAATTTTTGTTTTCAAAAATGTATCAGCTCAACATCAACAAGACGGCACAAGCTGCAAAAAGGGCTCTTAGCAATCGATTTATTGCTAAGATCCCTTTTTTGGTGATTCCATTATTTCCAGAAGTGGTCATGCCTACTTGTCCCCACATTCGTGCGATTTGACGCATCTGCAACAACTACTTAAAATGATAAGTTGCCTTAAACTGTATCTAATTTATTTTTCCTCAATTTTTTTTTTTTTTTGACAATGTTGCATATTACGCAAACTGTTAGTTAGGGCTTTAGACGTTTATCATATAATCTTTTGTAGATAGGACCTTTTGTTCTTTGTTAATAAAATCGTTTATTTTGGTCGAAAGATTACAAATTTGTTGTTGGCATTTGTGTTGCTGCAATACATCAGAATCAATGAAAATAAATTTTTAATACATATAAAAAGTACGTGAAACAAAAAAAGCTGTTGTTGTTATTTTAAATGACATAACATTATGGTACGAAATAAATAATTAAAACACAAAAAATATGTTATAATACTACAAAAAGTTAAAAATTTTGTTACAACGGTTAATCGGGTTATCGACTGAACTTAACCGGATTAATCGTTAATCGAAAAAAGCCAATTTTGAATTAACCGGTCAATTAATCGGGTACTAATTAATCGGTTAACCGTTAATCGGTTGACTGAATACCCTAATGTTTAAACAAATACACTGACCCAAAACGATGAAATATTTATTTGCTTTTTACACAGCTTATTTAAGAAAAACTTCAAACAAATTTAAAAAATAATAATATCCGTTTGACAGGCCAAGTCTGGCCAGATCCTTATGCTGCACTTGGCGTATCATAAAGCACCGAACATCGGAGGTTTAACGTTTTATTACTTCATCAATCTTTTAAACAAATTTGCTTTTATAATAGATTTTTTTCCTACGCTTATCCCACGAAGCTCTTCGTTTGTCTGCAGGAGACCAGAGTCTCTGGCGGGAACCGAACCTGCAACACCGGTACTGATAGACTAGCTCACTACCAGCTAGCCTACCGGGGCACTCTTAGTTATTAAATTCATTAGGGCTCTGTAAAATTATACCGGATGGATGTGACAGAAATATTTAAACATATTTAAATTCGGCGTTTGGTTTCTTACATGCCAAATCGATTCAAGTTTAAAACTTCCATTAAAAAATAAATAAGATCACATTACTTTAGAGATAAAGTTTAAACGATGATCGTGGGTGACTGCCGTGTTGGCTAAACCCTTAGGTTCTCACTAAGCTGAAGCTATCTAACTTCCAATGTTTTAGAAGAGCAGCTTTAGAAGAGGAGCTTCTACTGATTAGCAACAGCACCTAAGGAGATCCGCTTACTTCACGGCAAGGGCGGATAATCAGCCCTTAGAGAAGAATATGTAAGACCACCCTTCCCGGGATCTTTGGTATAAACCACAGCCACCACGTGATTTCCAAAGAAGCCTCACCAACAATCAGAACGCAAGTTCCAGGAGCTACTGGTAATTGTGTTACCAGATAATTAGGCGCGATCTTCGAGAGACCTGCCTCTGCCGGGTAACAGGTATCCCTATATCCCCGAGGATGTAACATACGGAGTTGAAATATCCCCGGCGGTGGAGGATAATATTTTAGAGATATTAATCGACTACATTTTAAAGAAATCAATTTAAAATTGAGTACAGAAAATGGACCCCTGCTTATTTAGAAGCCAAAATCGGCATAAAAGCCTTGTTGCTGGGTTTATATTTAATATATTTTGGAAATATTCAACATTTTTATTTTTCGAATTTATTCTTTGAGCTAAATTTCAGTTACATATGTATTTTATACAGCTTTTTTGTAATAGTTCTATTCCTTAAATTTTTAGAAATGACTTTATTGAGCTCATAGAATAAATTCGAAAAATAAAAAATGTTGAATATCATAAAGTAACTTATAAAAAATAAAAATAATTCCCTGATTATATTTTGGAAATTTTATGTATATTTTTTTTATTTTACGATATCTTCATTTTACTCATACAGAATTAGAAACAAGCACACAATAAATTTAAGTTACATACAAATATAAAAATTTTGGTTAGAAAGGGCCTTTTGCGTTTAAGATAACGATATAAAGAAATGGGCATTTAAAATTTTGCATTACTTTTTTTTATAATCAACTTTATTTCTTTTATCACTACTATTTAACTGTTCCATTATTTTTACTGTTTTCTTGTAATTTTTGAATTTTTTTAACGAAAGGAGAGGGGTAAAAATCTACACAATTATAAATATTTTTAAAGCCACAGATTTGTTTTATAAAAACGAAAAAAAAGTTGTTCCCACTAGCTTTAAAAATTTAAGTTCTTTTTATGCAGAGCAGCTGCATAGAAGATTTTTGGATTAAATTTTAAAAATGCTGTAAGAGACGTTGGCATCGTCGTGAAAAATTAACATTTAAAATAATTGTGTATGCAGCACTTATTTAAGAAAACGCTGATTCAATTCAAAGGAAGTAATTTCATTAAAAACGGAATTGCAAGTTTTTAAAGGAAAAAAACTGAAATTATCGTGTTTCTCATTGCCAGGACTTCTCTTAAATAAAATTAAAAATTGGCTGTGTAACGATTTTGTAAATACTAATTTTGTACTAAGATCCTATTTTCAATGAAATATTTTGTAATTTTTTGTTTAAATATATATAAAGAACTGAATTTTTTTATTCTTTTTACTCAAGTTTAATGCATTGATAAACTTATTTAATAGATCTCATACATTTTTGTTTTTTTCTCTGTTTTAAAAATCTAATATTTTATATATATTTCACTGTTTTATATTAAGCGGGAATTCCCGGAAAATTTAAAAATTAGTCCCTTTTTCCCCGGAATTGAAAAAGTACGGGAAAACAAAAACTCTATTATAGATAGATGTTGTGTGACATGGTTTGCATTTTATTTACATAAATATATTTATTTACATAAATATTTTTATTTACTTAACATTTACTAGCAAAAAACTTAATTTGCATAATTTTTTTTTATTCTTTTTAATTACCAAATAAAGGTTATAGGCATATTTATTTAACAAAACATGTAACACATTGTCAATAACACAAACAATTATAGCGTTTTATGTATGAAAGTAAAGATAAACATTCACACACTGTTTAAAAATTAAAAACAATTAAGAGTTTCACAGAATTTCAATTAAATATTGATTTTTTTTTTTGTGCTTTTTTCAAAACTCAATTATCATGTGACCTTTTAAACAATTTCCATCTTTGTACAACAACAATAAACACTTACCCAAACATTTGTTTGTTAGCACAAAAAAAATCTAATTAAATAAAAATATTAGAAAATAAAAAACAAATATGCAACCAACATTTGAAAGAAAGTCAACACACCGGATTAAAGAAAACAAGAGACAAAGAAATAATATTATTTGTATTTTTTTCTTTTTTTTCTAACCATCTTGAAAATTTAATTTATTACATGAGAACTTAACAATTAAACCAGAAAATAAATGCGATTTTTTTTTTTTGTTGAATTTTTATTTCCGAAGCAAAAATTGGAAAACAGACAAGATCTTAAAGCAAAAGAAGGAAACAGTAAAAAATGCATATGAATTTAAACAATTGTGGTAATATATTTCCTTTTGATGAGAGTAGAATTACAATTGAGGTCTTCCCAAACAAAATTTATATAATTCCGCTTGAACAATTTCTTGGATAAATCAATGTACTCGTATTTAATTACGGAAAGAAGATACAGGTCAACAGGAGTTTTGTGGTCTGGGGCTTCTCAGTTAATTTGGATACACATAAATTTAAAAATTTTCGTAAAATGAGGTGCTACTAATTAATTGTGGCTTTGTTCAAGCTTTGATGTTGTTACAAGTAAGACCTGAGCGTTTAAAATTCTTATTCACTTTATGGTCTTACTTGTATAATATTTTTAGCTTTTCTAAAGTATTTGGAAAAAGTTTCCTGACGAGCTGGCCTAAGCAACCAGCGAAATGCGCATAGAAACTAGATTTCCCACAAAAATAAATTTCAGTGTTTTTAATCATAAATAAAGATCGGGATTATTAGCACATCATTAATAAATTAATTAATTAAGAATATTTCTCAGTTTATATGAACCAAATGTGGGCATATAATTCAAGAATGAAATTTAAGATTATGCTTATTAAAGATTTTTTCTATTAATTAAAAAAAAATATTTCAAATTATTTTTAGAAATATGTGTTTTCCAAAACTTTTGAAGTATCTCCAAAACTAGCATTGATATTGACGGTAAGTCCCGATTTGTATACCCTTCACCATAGGTGGAAAGTTATAGTACATTTAGTTTAAAGTCACAAACTTTAGTTGCAGACGAATGGTGGACTATATCGCTAATGTGACTATAAAGCTGCGGTCACACTTATTAAATGTTTAACCAAATAAGCATAACCACTAATTTTGTAATAGTTAGTGAGATTTAACAAGGTCTTAATATCACAACATAAAACTAATTATACTGCCAGACACATTATGTTCAGGATTTTGTATAGATATGCAAGCTGTTAAATTAGTTCCCTCACTTAACGCCAGTGCAATTAATAAAAAAAAATGGGAGCACTTTCATTATATAAAAATGTTTGTTCCTTCCGATTGCCATAATATGTTTAATTAGTCTGACTTTTTTTTAACTAGAGGGGCACCAGGCGGGTAAACCTAGTTCGAGTACGCTGAATCTAGTGATGCTACCGGTTTTTTAGGTTAGCTCTTGCTTTAAAAACAATTAAGATCGAAAATGTTGGTTAAAAGTTCCTAAAAACGCAATTTTTCAGTTTCTACCAATTTGAACAAAAAAATTTTAAAATCCAAACCTTTTTTGTTTAAAACAGGACCTACAAACGAATTTGCACATTCAAACAATTTATTTTGCATTTCGTTTATTGAAAAAAAACTCGGATTTTTTTAAACAAATAGTTGTTATTATTGGTTAAATTTGTGTTTGATATTAAAAAAAAATTTCCTAAACAAGTAATTTAGCTGAATCAAACAAAAAAGTTTACTGAAATTAATACAAATTTAAAAACAAATAATTTTGCTTAATCAGTGAAGACTGTGACCTTGGGACACATTTTTTTAATAATTTCCGAACACAATTCGTCTTGTTGTACAAAATGTTTCTTTCCTCCTCACTGTCGCTGTATCCTTTCATTGGCTACAGAAGAAATCTCAATTAAAACCAGCAGCATTGCGGCCTGATATGGTTTTCATCATCATTTTGCTTTCAAAATATGATGTATTTAACTAAAAAATTAAATGAAATGGAATACGGGATTTGTTTCATTCTTTTTTATCAACTTTGAAACCAACCAAAACATTCCTTTTTTTAGTTTTGTTTTTGAGGCAACAAGCATTGAATCGTTTTTACCTACTTTTGTGTTGCTTACTATCAAAAAAAAAATTAAAAAAAACAACCACTTTAATGAGCGTTAAATATTTCATACAAAATTATGAAAATTTTAAACCAATATCATATTTTTGTATAGTTGTCAACATTTTTGTTGCTAAAATTAAAATCAAACAAAAATATTTATAGAAACAGTAAACAAAATTTGTTGAAATTAAAAAAATTTTTAAACAAGGCTTTGTTTGCTTGAAAATATTTTAGCAATAATTTTTTCTGTGGATTCAAGTTATAAATAAGATCACATTACTTTAGAGATAGAGTTTTAAGTATGATCGTGGGTGACTGCCGTGTTGGCTAAACCCTAAGGTCCTCAACAAGCTAAAGCTATCTAAGCTCCAATGCTTTAGAAGAGGAGCTTCTACTGATTAGCAACAGCACCTAAAGAGATCCGCTAACTTCACGCAAGGGCGGATAAGTAGCCCTTAGAGTCGAGTGTGTAAGACCACCCTTCCCGGGATCTTGGGTATAAACCACAGCCACCACGTGATTTGCAAAGAAGCCTCACCAACAATCAGAACGGAAGTTCCAGTAGCTACTGGTTATTGTGGTACCAGATAGTTAGGCGCGATCTTCGAGAGACCTGCCTCTGCCGGGTAACAGGTATTGGATGTCCCTATATCCCCCAAGGATGTAACATATGGAGGTGAAATATCCCCGGCGGTGGAGGATAATATTTTAGAGATATTAATCGACTACATTTTAAAGAAATCAATTTAAAATTGTGTACAGAAAACGGACAATCCTACATAAAACCCATTTCCCCTGCTTATTTAGAAGCCAAAATCGGCATAAAAGCCTTGTTGTTGTGTTTATGTATAATATATTTTGGAAATATTCAACATTTTTTATTTTTCGAATTTATTCTTTGAGCTAAATTTCAGTTATGTATTTTAAAAAGCTTTTTTGTAATAGTTCTATTCCTTAAACTTTAAGAAATGACTTTATTTAGCTCATAGAATAAATTCGAAAAATAAAAAATGTTGAATATAATAAAGCAACTTATGAAAAAGAAATAATTCCCTGATTATATTTTGGAAATTTTATGTATATTTTTTTTATTTTACGATAGCTTCATTTTACTCGTACAGAATTGGAAATTAGCACAAAATAAATTTAAGTTACATATAAATATAAAAATATAACATTTTTGTAATTCTTTTTTTTTTATTTTAAAAAGTGTGTCATCCATCTGTTTCCCCTATTATCGAACAAAGAGTTTAACCATCGATTTAATACAATGTGTTTTATATAAAAATAAAATTATAATTGAATTTATTACAAAAGTAACACCATAGTTACCACACATACTAGATACAAGGATATACAAACTAATACACATACACATTGGCACATGTAACAACCACAATTTAAATTCAATTGGAAAAGTTAATGCAACCTAAAACTCAAATAAACTCTGTAAAGCTCTACAACAATAGCAAAAACAAAAACTACAAAAAAAAATTAACCCCAACCTGATTATATAGTTTTTTTCAGTTTTTAGTTTTTTCTCAGTTTCTTTGTTTTTGTTGTACAAATATGGGTTTTTATTAAATTACATCCCATTATCTAACCAGAATCCAGCATCCAACATCCAGCCACCATCTGCTTGTTTGGTTATGTGCCTGTCTATTTGTGTCACATTGTTTAGTTTTTATTGCAGCAAATGGTAACGTGTTTTCCCCCTTTTTTTCTTTTAGAGTTGGCCGCAATAATGCTGTTGATGATGCAATTGGTCCCACAAATGCACGTCACAAAATTGTTGTCATGGGTTCTGCTAAAGTTGGTAAAACCTCAATAATTACACAATTTCTATATAATACATTTACAACCAAATACAAAAGAACCATCGAGGAGATGCATCAGGGTAACTTTTCAATAGCGGGTGTTAGTCTTACCTTGGATATATTGGATACAGCTGGTTCATATGAGGTAAGTGAGTGTTAAATAAAACGCAATCAAATATCCCAGATACTGTCCACAATAAATTCAGATAAATAAAGCAACAGCAACGGTAGCTAAGGATTCGAATGCATCCAGTATTGTTACATAAGTTGCGTTTAGAAATGTGTTGAAGTAGCAAAAACTGAAAAACAAAGGGGAAAAAATTGGCTTATAGAGAAAAGTTAAGTTGTCAGTGATATAAACGCTGTGACAGTTTTAGAATCTCTTTGAATTTTTTTCTTTTCTTTCTTTTCCTTTTTTTCAGTTTTTTTCGCTGTATTTTCCGGGAAAATTTTCAATTTATTAATATTTTTGAAGCTGAAGTGGATGAATATGACTGTCATTGGTTAAGTTCTATTCAATATTGAATTACTTGTTTGTTTTTTTCAATACTATGAAAAATAACTTTTTTTATTTTTTAGCAGTGAAATATAATAATAACTTTTTTTTATCAAAAAGGTTTTCTTGATTTATTAATATTTACACTAGACTCTGTTAAATTGAGTCTAAATAGTAGAGTATCCAATTATTTGTCTTTTGGTTTTGTTCGAGTAAGGAATTAATCGATTTTTCAATTTCAATTTTGCTCGATTAATCGAACAAGAGTTTTAATGTGTTCGAATAACTCGAATAATTCAAATAATTTTATCCAATGGAAAAAACATACATGACTATTTGATTTGATACTTTTACTATATTAATAAACAGAAAAAATTAATAAAATATAAATAAAGTTAAACAATAAAATAACAATTAATTTATACAAAACTTTTTAATAAAATAAATAATTAATCGTAGGAACACAATTGCACCGTATGAACGTAGTAGCATATGACGTAGATACGTTGTCAAATAAAAACGTAAAAGCGTATCTACGTCGTACGTCTTCATATATCTAATTCTATTTCATACGCTGCTTATGACCGTATTGTCATAAAAAATTAAAATTGAAAGACATACATATATAAAATATTTAATAATTTTTGTGTTTTCAAATTGTAACGAAACTTCAGTTCGGAGACTGAGATGGTATTATTTGGAAACGGGGCTACCTATTAGTTCGGCCGTGCTCGTCGTTGGGGGGGTTTATTATGTTCCCAGTTTAATGTAAAATAAAATTAAATCGTTTCTAGGAGATTATAAAATTTAGGTAGCAAAATTAAAACAACTAAAATGACTCATAAAGACAGTTAGATAGATATATGGTTTGATGATGTACGTGTAGTTGAAGATGTAATATGCTACACAGATCCTAGCCCACCCTCCATGCTGATATATATATATTCCGCTTATCAGCCCTAAACAAAAATAAAATATAAACAAGAATCACCCTACATGCCCCATGCCTAAACTTCACTTTTCACATTCAAATAAAAATTAAAATTTAAAATTTTATGTTTAAAATATAAAAATTTATTTAACAATGAATATTAACATATATATTTAAAGATTGAAAATTATCAGAAAAGGTGTCTTTACAATTATAATTGGTCACAAATTGACATTTATCTTTTAAGTTAAAAACCCGTAAAATTTGTAGTAACAACTAATAGTTAGTAAAAAATGTATAACTAATAGTTTTAACAACTATTATTTAAATTAAAAGAAGTTATTACGGTATATATTATTTACCTTTCTATTTTTTTAAATTTTAAGAGAAAACAAAAAAATAAGTTATTATGTTACGTATGAAAAGGTATTTAAAAAAAAAATAGTGTTTTTGAATATGGATGATATAAATAAGAATATAAAAAAAAAACAAATATGAATTAATAAACTTACTTAGTATATGATTTCTCCATCGATGTCCTCAGGCGCCGGAAGACTTTAGACAGGATATGTATTCTTATTATGATCAACCAATTAATCGATATGTTTTTATATGTATGTTAAATTTAAATATGTATGTATGCCTTATAATATCTACGAAAATGTTTATTTTCCTAAATATTACAACGCATACATTTGAGTGTAGTTTCCTCTAAGTGTGAAGGTATTTGAAATATTCGTAAATAGTTTTTTTTTTTTTTTTTTTTTTTTTTTTTTTTTTTTTTAAGTTTATGGATAATTAACAATTTAGGTGACCATTACAGTACCATTCAGGTAATTGGAGCAAAAATTTTAAAGTTAATTAATTTTTTAAATTTAAAAAAAAAAAATTTAAATCGAATTCAATATAAATATAAAACTTAAAAGTCCGAGCAATTGTTATAAATAAGATATGAAATTAAAAGGTTTAAAAAAAAAATTAAAAAAAATACAAATCAAACCGTTGGTCAGCCTAATTTTATATGTATGTAGGTGATAAGGTATTAATAGGTTCACTTGCAGGAAAATTAGTTTTGGTGGCAAATCTTAAAAGTTGGAAAAGTATCCATTTATTTATCGGGAATTCTATTAGGCTCCTCTACTCGAGCAGGTTACACAATTGTAACAGGTTCCACACTAACTTGTAAAGAACCTTTAGTTCCCAATTGCCATTTATATAGATCCTTTTCACCAATAAAAGTCACAGAAATTGACACAAATTCCGGATTCTTTATTTAATTTATTTTTTAAAGGATCCAATATATAAAGGAACAGAAATCCGTTTAAAAGGTATGCAAAATTTAATATTTCAAAAGAAAGGCTATTCTTTAAACAAATTTGCAATTTTAGCAATTATAAATTCCAATATATTTCCTCTTATATTCAATTTGTCTCCTTCCTCTTGAAATAATTATTTACTTATCAGACTTTCCTCAATGAAATTTAAATTTAAATGAAAAATTTTTCGACAAATTGTGAAGGTTAAAACAAAAAGTTTCTAGATTAAAATTAAGTAAATTTCATAAATAAACTATACTCTTTAGAATAATTTACCCCTATACGAAAAGGTTAGTAAAATTTGGTTTTTATCACAAAATTGAATATTTGAAAACAAATAACAAGAAGGAAAAAACAAATGAAAATTTCAATAAATTTGAATTTTTATAATATTATTTTCAAAGGAAAAAAAATTACGTCTACGATGGAATTGAGGGTAAATAGAGGCGTATTTTAAGATTAACGGCGTTACGTCCTATGCTCTTACGACGTACGACACAAATGTGTTACTAGCATAAAAAATCAAAAGCCCTACTGCAAAACATGCAGTTTTAAATGCGATAAAGAGACCGTAACAAGATGAAGGAAATAAAATAAGAATAAACTATAAACAAAGTAAACACTACTTCGGTTAAACATACTTTAAAATTATCTGAAAGCCAAAGTCTAATAAATGCAATAGGCTCAGCAACAAAAGGGCTCCATTAATTTTATTTCAGTGTATAATTTGCAATTATGTCCTGCCTGCTAAACTTAATACGGCAATTCAAGATAGGCTTTCATCTCATATTTTTATAAATTATTTTTTAATTACTTTTTCATGTAAAACTGTGTGAAGATAGACACATTTTGAAAACATATTTCAAATCAGCGTATTAATATTCATCAGAAAAGATAAATTCGTTTTAAAATAATGACGTTCTTACAAACTTTTAATATACGACTGGTATGAAAATTTTGCAAATGCATTGTAGATAAAGCATTTCGCCTTCAAAAAAAAAGTGTGTATGTAGATAAGCCAAACAAAAATGTAAATAACTCGCACAGACATCAACATTTTGATCAGAAATTAATACCATAGGAAAAGTGCATCAGAGGGAATAGTTTGGCATCAAACACTCATTTTTACAACATCTGCAGATCAACCATTTTGAATAAACGCCGTCGATATATAAAATGAATTAGGAACAATAAGAAAAAATGCTGTTTACTTGAAATTTTTTTAATATTGTCAAATGTAAAGTTCAGGCAGCTTGGCCTCAAAAAGCTTTTAAACATGGAAAATTATCGTTCAACGTGGCAGAAGTGATCGGTATAAGATTAAATGCTAATAGTTCCTTTGTGGTATATCAATTTTCCATTACGCTGTTTTCTAAAAATTCAAATTAAATATGCTAGCAGTTCGTTTTATTGTTTTGAATCGTTAATTTTTCTAAAAACTTTGAGCTTTTATATTTGACAAATTTGCAAATTTACATCACCATCGTTGAATCCTTCTACCACATCCTTGAATTAGTGAACATTTTCAGCAAAATTCATAACTGATTTCAACCACGTTCCCCACCTTGTTGTTATAGGATGTGGAGGAAGAAATAAATCGGGATGCTTCAACAAGTTTTGTTTTTCCAAGCATGCACCAAAAATATGCAATGCCAGCAATATATATCTAAAACTATGCATTTAAAGCAAAATATGCACTAACAAATCGATGACATTTTATTTCTAATTTAATGATTCGCAAAAATATTTAGTTGATGTTGGTCGCAGACTGACGAGAACAAATATGCATTTTCATTAAAATCTGGGCCTTGTTTATTAACAACAGTGCGCAGCGTGCCCATTTTATCTTTTTTTTTATTGAATTTGTGAAAAGTGTTCAGCAACATCTATTATTTCATACGAAAAATTTAACATGTATCAATGTTATCTATCTCGCGAGTGAACAAAACCCACATGCATTTTACTGAAAAGTGTTTATTTTTTTTAATAAGAAATTAAAGTAAATATGGATGAAAACCTTTTACCGGTTGTGTTATTTATGTTTTTCCTTTCTCATTAAATATTTAATTTAAACTTTTTTCCATTTGCTTAAAATTCCACGTGAAATAAGTGCAGCTTATATTGCTTCGCAGTTGTGGAAAAATGTTGCCTGAAACCTTTCGTAACATTTTGACAAATTACTCTATTAACATAATTTCATAAAAAATTCCGCAAAAGTGTTTTTCATTTGTGTTTTAACAGCATTTCACGTGAAATGTTGAACAGAGTACCAGGCTTTAGCTGTAAAATTTTCGTTTTAGTAGTAAACATTTTTCAATTCTTTATTTAGCACATTCTAGAATTTATTTATAATAGAATTTACACAATTTTTAAAAAATAGTGTATACAATTTTCGGTATATAAAATGCGCTGTCCAAATCGGATATTCCTATGGGCATGAAATTTTTTGACAACCAGAATATGTGTGCCGCTTTTGTTTATTAGTCAATTCACAAGGTATCCTAACATGTCATATTGTCAAAATGTCCTAATACTTCACAATGGTTTAAAAATATTGTTGTACGGCTCAGCCGCTCAGCGCTGGACTTTTCTGATTAATTACGACAGCACAATAAACACAGCAAGCAACGTTCTATTTATTTAAGACACTTTTTGTTAACAAACCAACAACAATATTTTTAAACCATTGTGAAATATTAGGACATTTTGACAATATGACATGTTAGGATACCTTATGAATTGACTTTATATATATAACAAGTTGTTTTTGTGTGTGAAGTTAAACTTTAAAATTTATAGCCCTAGACACATTCTGTTATGTTAACAGAATAATGTATATGAATAACGCTTTTACGAGGGATAAATCTAGATTTCTGGAAAAGAAGTCAACGTGGGCGAACAAAAATGATTAGGAATTGTGGACAATTAGTTTCTCCACAGTTTTCTATAATTAGGAATTTTAACAGAGTGAGTTGAAAAGCGACTAATTGACAATTTACCCTTTGGAATTCTCTGGGGGATGAGTCCAGATTTCTGAAGGAGTCAACGTGGGCGAACAAAAATGATTAGGAATTGTGGACAAAAAGTTTCTCCATCGTTTGCTATAATTAGAATTTTTAACAGAGTGAGTTGAATTGACTTATTGACAATTTACTCTTTTTAGAAACCGTTTTTACTTTTCTGTTTACGAGATGTATTTTAAGCATATTCTGCACTTTCATCATAATCATCACGACTTGCTTTGATTCGGCTGCCAGCATTAAAAAGGCAAAGAATTATACTTAACGTTTCTTTTCTTGTGAATCTTTAAAATGAAAATGTTTTATCTGATTTTCTTTTAAGTAAGATATTATTGAAAATTCCTCAACACACATTACGATTCAAAGCCCCACTTTATTTAAAAACTTTTCCAATAAACTGAGAAATGGCAGATCCGTTTACGAAATTATGTTGTAGTTTTAATTAAATGTTTAATTTATTGATTTCTCTTTAAATGTTGATATACAACTTTGATTTATGCACTTAAATGAAACTAATCACAGATTCAGCTTATTTTCTTGATTTGAGGTCTTTTTAAAGAATGACAAGCGATTTTAGTAATTTTGAGCTTTCCAAATAAGAAAAATCGATTCATTGAGAGAAAAATAAGAGTGATTACAGATTAAACTTATTCTCTCATTCTGACGCATATTTATGGAATTACAAGTATTTTTTTTATATATAACATTTATTCTCGATTTCAGGAATTTTTAGCGATTTTATCTCTTTCAGTCATTCCATAAAAAAAGTCGATTAATGAACAAAAATGTAAGTGATTACAAATTAAACTTAAGTAGATTATATACGTTTAATATGTTAATCTTAAACATATAATAAAATAACACTTTGAAAAAACAATTATTATTATGATAATAATACTAGAGAGCGTTAATAAGAGCCATTCTATTCTAATCCTTATAATAATAACTATTGTTTATTGTATTTAAAACGTATATTTTTTCCGTCATTAAACAAAAAAATATAAAAAAAAATTCTTTTAATTTGACACATATTAAAAAAATTACAAGCAATTTAAGCTTTCCATATAAAAAATAGATTATGGACCAAAATGTCAATAATCACTAAATGAACTCATTTTCTTAATTCTACGCGTTTCTGGGAATTTAAAGCAATTTTTGGTTTTTTTTAAGTTTTCTATAATAAATTAAAGTTATCAAAGTTATGAAATTACAAACGTGTGTAAGTTTTTCATACACAGAAAAAAATAAATAATAATTTCAATTAAAAAAATTGTGATATTAAATAAAAAATTAACTAAATTTACACCAGGAAACAAATTAATAGTATCAATTAAACTATTAATTCACTTGACTTAACGTTGAACTCACTTGATTAAGCGTTTAATTGACTTGATTAAAATAAAACTGATTTTATTTTTGATGAAAAATGTTGGAAAATTTTTTTTGTGTATGAAGAATTGCTTTATGGCTAGAAAATATATGCAAGTGATAAGAAATTAAAACTTTCTTCTCGACATAACTCATATTTAGGAAATTTCAGGCATTTTTGCGTCTAATATGTATTGCAACCGAACTTAAGTCGCGTTTTCAATAGGCAACACACCTGAAATAGATGTTTTTACTAGGTAAGGTAACTTTTATCAGTTGCCATTGTTAACGATCGGCAACCGAAATGATATTAATGGATCGATTACGGATGGTAACTTAACTGAAGTTGTGTTGCCAGCAGCGAACTCACGCAATGCCGTTGATGTTAAAATATAAAATAAGAAAATAATTCTTTATATTTTAACATCAGCGGCGTTGCCTAATTTCGCTGCAGGCACACAACTTCAGTTAAGTTACCATCCGTAATCGACCCAGTTCGGCTATCATCCGGAATCGACCCATAAGTAAATTTATTTATTTTTCGATGACCAAGAAGATGGTATGACAGTGGCATATTTTGGGCGACACTTGAGAGTCAATTCTAATCCGCTAGAATTACCCGCTACATTTATAAACAAATTTTCATGCTTTACCTTTTTCCAAAGATTTTAGAAAAGTGTGTTTATCAAGAGTACGAATAGGATTTTAGCACATAAAAAAGAAATCGTTATAATTTTTAGCGGTTGTCGCCTTTTTACTTAAAAAATCTATACAGCTAATAATACTTTATGGTTGCCTTAAGTTTTATTATTTAGCAACTGAAATCGATATCAGTTGCTATCTGCAATATATTTTCAGCGACACAACTAAAGTTTGGTTGCCATACATAATCCACCCATTCAAAATTTTACAGATTTTCATTTATTAATCGTTATTTTTTTTAGAGAAAAAGAGCGGGGAGATTCCTCCCAACGGAGACGGTACCCGGACCAAGCCAGGTCTATTGTACCCAACCCCCTTTAGTTGGCCAAAAGACTCCTGCCTCCCAGAGGAATCCAAGAAGGTCTTTTGCCGGTGTTGCACCGACTCGGGACGCGCCTATTGCGCCGTGCCCCAAGTGTCTCCTTCTGACCCATGCCAGCGCCGGGCAGTCACACAGTCGATGCCCTGTGGTCTCGTCCTCCTCACGACATAGTCTGCATTCCTGGTCCTCTACCAGGCCTATCCGAAATAGGTGGTGCTTGACCGTATGGTGACCTGTCAGATAAGCCACCAACACCCGTAGTTCCCGTCTGTTGAGACCCCTCATCTCCAATGTACTCCCAGGAAATATCAGTTCCTTCGCCTGACGCATTCCCGGGAGCGATACCTAGTATCTCCTGTGCTCACTGAGAGCCCATTCCTCCAATAGGGACTGGGTAGTGGCCCAACTTAACTCACAAAAAGGCTCGGGGCCCACCATTTGGGCGTTTGCTCCAGCCCCAGCCAGCTCATCAGTGCTATCGTTTCCCGGGACCCCTGAGTGTCCCGGCACTAAACAGAGTGTCACTCTGTTCCTTGAGACCAGCTCCTGTAGTCTTCCCCGGCATTCCTCCACCAACTTCGAGGACAATTTTCAGGGAGAGAGTGCCTTAATGGCCGCTTGGCTATCAGTGAATATCACAATGCGGTTACCTATCATTCCCCTGCTAAGAATATTGATACAGCACACATCAATAGCGTGGATCTCGGCCTAAAATACACTTAGTGATCTTCCCATGGCTATCGAGATTCGCGTGTTAGGGACAAATACCCCAGCACCCACCCCATACTCCGACTTGGATCCATCAGTATACCAGTGTAGTCCCTGGTTATCATCACAGGGATTTCCACTGTCACAGGCTCCCCCGTTAAGGGGGATCGTGCTAAAGATTCTGTTAAAGCCCAGTTACGGGGTCTTAATGTCCGCCCTTGTGCAAACTGATAGACCAGGAGCTAATTTCATCAGACAAGCGTGTCCGTTGACACCATCTGACAGTCCAGATGTTAGTTGGATGCTAAGGAGACTCGATTTCGTTATTACATATGATTCATATTGATTTTACGTCTCAATTAATTATAGAAACCAAACTACTAATATATAAAACTATTCTTAAGCCAGTATGGACGTATCGCATGCAACTTTGGGGGACAGCTAGTACATCAATTATTGAAATATTACAACGGTACCAAAATAAAACATTAAGGTCGATTGTTAATGCGTCATGGTTTGATTCAAACAACACTATATATATTGATTTATTTATTCCAAAGGTTAAAGATGAAATCAATAGATTCAGCTCAAGTTATCTTTTAAATAACTGGTCCTGGAGGGATAGAACGGATTGCAGGGTGTCGAGAGCCTTATGGCCCGGATTGGACGCAGGGGCAACCAGGGTTCTATTATGACTGGATAGGAGTAGTCTCAGGACCCTTATAGGGTTCCTGACGGGGCATTGTTCTGTTAGGGTTTTAATGTCTAAATGGGACATTGCGATACCGGACTTCTGCAGGCTGTGCGGGGATGCCGATAAGCTAGAAACGGTTGAGCATGTACTGTGCCACTGTCCTAGGATGCAGGGCCCCAGGCAGAAATGGGTAGGGGCTAGATTTCATGAAGAACTGGGGTGTATCGCTGGATCTAATCCAACCGATCTACTGGGGTTTGTCAGGGAAATAGGACGGCTGTTTCTGTTGGGGGGACCATATGGGGGACTTGTCCTACGTGGTACTTACCTATCTGTACCAAACCTTAGGTCTATTTTCTACTTTTCTTCTCGTTTTCCTCTTTTCTCCTATACTGAAGGGATTCACAATGGACCTCATTGGTCTCCGAGTGGATATGCGCCCTTGGGCGCATAACCCTTCTTAACCTAACCTAACCTAACCTTAGCTATCTTTTGAAAGATTAAGTAACCACTGCAACCCGCTGGCAATCTTTCTGCTCGATTATACTGAAGAAGTAAAAAGACTTAAACGGCATCACATCCTCGACTTACCATTTCGTTAATAAACTAAATGCATACAAAATGTATCTTAATTATTTATTATTTTTGTTTCTTTAATACTGCAAATACTCATATCGCTAATACTGCAAATACATATATATATTTCTATTTTTATTTCCTTCTTTTTAAATACTCATTGCAAATCCATTTGTTAATATTAGTATAAAAACATTAAATTATGTTCCTTATGAGTTGTTGTTCTCACTGGAGTATAACAACTAATGAAATTCTTTATTGTGCCAAATTTGTTTATTATAATGGATAGATTGTAAATAAAAATGTCTTATAAAAAAAAAAAAATATTTTTGGCAATTAAATAATTACTGATATTTTCTTTTAAAAATCTATTCGCAAAGAGAAATGTAAGTGATCACAGATAAGTCCTGTTTGCCAGATTTAAAGCATATTAAAAATTAAAATCTATTTAAGAATATTTTCAATTCTCGTATGTTTTCTGTTCTTAAAGGCTTCTCAAAACATTTATTTCAATTCACACACAATTGCTTAGAGACAAAATGTCAATCACAATTTTCAATCACACAAAATTTTTGTTGTATTTCAGCTTTAAGTATTTTTTTAAAATACTTCTTATTAAGTTTGTATTTTGTATTTTAATTTTTTTTTTTAATATAATTTAACAATACCTGGTCATGTTCACTAAAGCAATTTTAATTAAATGGGACTTTTATTACCTTTTAACTTCTCCATACTTTGTTCGCTGTTTAGACAGGTTTTTTCCTGTTATTGAAATAAAACGGAAATTATTGCTTGCCATTCAATTTTAACGCTTTTCCTTTTTACAGATACAAAATTAAAAATTATTTGAATGGAACTCTGTCTGTCTAATGGACATTTTATATTTGCTGCATAAAATGCAGAATTCCGCGATTTATAGAAATTTTTAGCGTTTAGAATAGCCAGGAACTTTAATTAATAAATAAACGTTTCTGGTATAAAATATATGTTTGTTGACTCTGTAGAAAAAATTTGATTAAAAGCTTTATTAGTTTTTATAAGGTTTATAAAATTTGTTTTCTATATGTGTGTGTGTAAAGTATTAGAGCATAGATATTTCTTACTTTTTAATAAACGTGAGTATTTGGAATTTAATTGCTTTATGAGTTCAAATATTATGTGAATATGGTATTTATTCGAATAACACTTTTTGCTGAAAAATGCCATCGATTTGTTGTCCATATTTTATTGTTAATGCAATTTTTGTCATATAACATTAGAAAAATGCACATAAATTGGCATATCATATCTGTTTTTGATGAAAAAGGCATATTTTTGCATAGTTTTTAATTAATTTCAAATGGTTTTTTGGTTTTAAGCACTCAAACAAAAATTCAGTAAATTATTTTAAAAAATTGGTTAGAATGAATGACTTTGTTGAAATTACTTTGAGCCTAATAACATTCCCTATAAAATTCTTTAAGCCGGTGTCTTAAGTTTTGAAGTGTTGAAAGCATATATTCAATCTACAATTGATTTCAGAAAGTGAGTATGCATAGCATGAAATTCCTTGAGTTGAATGTATCAAATGAATCGTTTAGAATTGAAAACTTAAAAAAAAATCTTAAGATCTGTAACCCAAAATTCTAAAATTTTGTTTTTCTTCCAAATCTGGTTGTGCAAGCGAAAGAATTGTTTCAACACCGTGAAATTTGCAGTTGTATAGTCAGTTTTTGTAAAATAATATATGCATTATCAAAAGTTATTTTCGGGAATACAAAATTTATTATAAATAAGATTTCTCTATGACATTCTAAATTTTTTTTATTTTTATAAATAGACTGAAATTGATTGTTGAGGAAAAGCAAGTTGCTATACGCATTTCACTGGTTGCTTAGGCCAGCCAGGAAACTTTTTCCAAAGACTTTAGAAAAGCTAAAAAATATTATACAATTAAGTAATAAAAATATGCATATTTTATTATTTTAGAAGCATATTTTTAATCTGTTAAGCATGTTTTATGCGTCTATTTTCCGAAAAGAAATGCATGAAATTCGACACCCTAATAATGAGACAATATATATGTATATTTTGAAAGGACATTATCAATAGATAACTTAACACACACAAAAATAAGTAAAAGTTTTGTTCTGAATTTCTATTAAAAGTTTACATAAAAATTGTTAATTTTTTAAGTCTTAATTTTACATTTCAAACACGTGTGTTGTATGACAAACAAGTATCAGAACTTTTAGATTCTGTGTGGGAATATAAAAAAAAACTATATACTTTCATTTAAATTCTAAGTTTCTATTGTGGTTTAAAAAAAATGCAGAAATCAGAAAGTTTTTTTATATAAAAAAAATTTATTTTCATTCATATGTTACAGTAGTCCCTCGATATACCTCACGAATGTCTGCTCAAAAAAAAAATTAATTCAAAAATTTACTGTTATTTTTGTTAAAAAAAAAATCAAATAAAAAATAACTGTTATTCGTTGTTCAAAAAATGAAAATCAAAAAAATAACCTTTATTTTTGCTCAAAAATATAAGAAGCAACAAATAACTGTTATTTTCCGATGTCGATCGACAACTTAAAGGGGTGGCAACCAGTCACTTATTGTCGTTCTCTTAAGCGGCCCACTAACTATCGACTTTTCGGTCGACAGGTTTTACGTGTCTAACGTAATTAATTTATTTATTGTCAAATTAATACAGTAATTCCATAAGTAAAACGCTAGTTTAGAAAAAAAAAATCGACATGACATATAAATTAAGCCAAAAAAATAGAGCTCTGGCTACAATCAAATCAAAATAGAAAACAAAGGCGTAAACAAAAAACAAACAAAGCAGTAAACAAAAAATATATAAAAGAATTTTATAAAAAATATTTTAAAAACCTACATAATTTTATAAGTGGTGGTGTTTTAATAAAATAATATAAAATAAAAAAATTTTTTGTGTTTTTGTGTAAAGAAAATGTTGTTAAATATTTCAACAAAATGCCTATGTCGACAACTACAACACAAGTGACTGATTTTGACATTTGTGGTCGCATAATATTTCTTAGTGGGCCTCAAATTTGTATTGAAACTGTTACGTTATCGGTCGATTGCACTGTCGATCGACTTGACGTGCTGAAAATTGTTAGTGGTCCGCAAGTCAGCTGTTTGTCGTTGAAAATGCTTGCTCTATAAAATCAAAAAATAAATGTTTTCATCTGACTTTTATGAAAAAATGAATCATTATTACGACCCCTGTTACTCTAATTCATTACAAGACTGATTTGCCATAAACGTGAGGAGGGAGCTCTTACTGTATAGGAAGAAAACTACAAAATAGGTTTGACAACAACAACAGGATGTTTTCGTGAATACATATTTAAACTTTTTGATTTACGTACAAACAAACTTCATATTTTGTTTAAATAATAGATCAAATCGCTTGTGTAGTTTATTTGGCCCTGAACAAGCAAAACAATTCCGTAAATAAAAGTTGGGTTCACGGAAAGAAGTTTATTTTCTAAAGTAATCAATTTCGTTTCCTTAAACAAGAAATCCACATTAATTTATTGATTTTAACTTATTTCGTTCGTATTTAGTTACATTTTCTTAAATAAAGAAACCACACATATATTTGGCATAAGTAATTTTTCGCTTGGACAAGAGCATGCAATATTTTCTTGGTTAAAGACATATTTTCTGGTGATTTAGTAAATACTTCTTTCCGTGTTCGAAACACTGAGAAAATATCACTGAAAGATGTATTGAACGATTTAAAGTAGTAAGTTGAACTTTGACCTGAAACGGCCAAAATAGAATTCTACAGGGACATTGAACATTAAAATGTGCTACAAATGACCCAATTGTGGCACATTTTGCATCACTGATAGATATAAGTAGTTGCGCTGTAAAAAAAAGTTTAACCAGCTTAGAGATTTCTTCTTTAAGTTGGAAGATACCAATTAATGATGTAAAAATGAAACATTATTTGCATGTCCAAAATGGCTATTAATTGGCTAAAAGAACACACATACATCGGTTTTGTAAAATAGCAACTTTAGCCGGCTAATGATTCCGCCGATAGTGGACTGCCACTGTCTCTTTCCTCACTGACAACATATTATTTCATAATAAGAACAGCTAATGCCAGATTGTCTGTCTAATTGAAATTTTGTCAGACGACCTTCCGTCTGCCTTTTACAAAAACAATGTGTTATAAAGGTTACCCATGACATGTATGGTTTTTTTTTTGCAGTGGGAAATTTGACAAGTCATATGTAAATTACATTTCGTGTGTAGCAGTCCTAACTGATTCCTTGGTTTTTAAACATAACTTGTAATCAACTAGGACGACGCAAATCTAATTTAAAAGATACAAAAAACTACACGATGAAAATTGCAAATACGTAAATCAAGGGAATACTGTATATGGCTTTTATTAAATATGATAAAATAAAAATATGTTGTAAATTTAAAACTGTTAGAAAATGTTTGTAATTGATGAATTTTTTTGCAAGCAATTAAAATTTGCAAAATAAAACCACAAAATCCTATTGGCTTGTAAATTTAATTATTTATTTTAATAAACACGTTTCTCATACATACTGAGAACAAAATAAAAAAAGACGTTAAGAACAAACAAATAAATAAATTGTAAAAACAACTAAATGATTTAAAATTTATAAAGCAAAATTAAAAAGATTAAAAAAAAATTTATTTGATGCATATTGAAGGAATTACAAACATTTTTTACATAAAAAATAGACTTTAGGTAAAAATTAAGTGATCAAAAATTGATATTATTCTCCCGATTTTGCACATATTTGAGAAATTACTATATAAAAAAAGTATTTGTGGTCATAGCTGCCAGATAAAATGGGTCGAAACCCGTCAAATTTAAAGGAAAAAATCATTTTAAAAAACCACTAAGTTTAAATGTGTTTTTTTAGTTTACGTTGCAAATAAAATTTAAATCAAAAATTATTTTCGGGAATGAAATATTTATTATTAATTAATTCATTTATTAATGATGTGCTAATAATCCCAATTTTTGAATGAAAACAATGAAATTTATTGTTGCGGGAAAGCTAGTTTCTATGCGCATTTCGCTGGTTGCTTAGGCCAGCTCGTCAGAAAACTTTTTCTTAATACTTTAGAAAAGCTAAAAATATTATACAAGTAAGAATATTATACAAGCATAGAAACTAGCTATCCCACAACAATAAATTTCAGTGTTTTCATTCAAAAATTGGGATTATTAGCACATCATTAATAAATGAATTAATTTAAAATTTTAATATATTCTACTAATTCTTGAAATTAAAATAAAAATATTTGAACAAATAGAATTTAGGAATTATTTCTTTTCATAAGGAATTATTTCTTTTATTATATTAAAAATTTTTTTTTTTTCGAATTTATTCTATGAGCTAAATTTCAGTTATGTATTTTATAAAGCTTTTTTGGATTAATATTATACCTTAAATTTTTAGGAATGACTTTATACACTTCCAGAATATTATCTTATTTCTTCATGTTACATTTTACCTTAGCTAAGGTAAAGTCATTCCTGAAAATTTAAGGAATAGAACTATTGCAAAAAAGCTTTAAAAAATACATAACTGAAATTTAGCTCATAGAATAAATTCGAAAAATAAAAAATAAAATGTTGAATATAAAAATAGTTGTTTAGAAACTTATTATAAAAGTAACACATCCCAAACATTTTCAAAAGTATTGGCATTCATAAGAAAAGTAGGAAAATAAACTACAACCAAGAAATATCAAACACCAATTTTAAACATCGAAAATGCTCTTAAGTCCTTAAGTCTGATTCACACTATGAAAGTTTTCTTTTAGAAATTCTGAGTTTATTGGTGAGAGATAACGGAAGAATATCATGTTATATTCCTCTCTCACCAATAAACTCAGACATTCTGAAAGATAATTTTCATAGTGTGAAACCAGACTAAAGGGAGTCGTTGTAAAATGGATGTAATAAAACAGTAATAACTGATAAAAATTGAACTCTTAAAAAAATGCAGTGTGCTAAGAAATCGTATCTTTTATGATGAACAGCTAACACATGCAAAATACTGCCTATCAAATAAATGAAAGTATCAAAGTCAACGTCCAGACTTGCAATTTTTGTTGCTGCAATTTTTAAAAATTCTGCTTTGAAATTGCATTAGTGTTCAGATTATGAAGTTATACTTTTGCAATCTTTGTATTTTTATCTTGTCTTTCCTCTTCTCCTTTTTATATTTTGTATATAGATACGAATACACCTACAGCCAACTTCAAGTTAAAAGCTGTAAGAATAACATAACACAACAAAATTGCAGAGTACATGAAACTGAGTACCCCTCCCCAATCTTTTCACTGCTCTTACCGATAAACTCAAGAATTGCTCCAACAAAAATTGCACGTCGGAACGATGACTAAGATGCTGCAAAAAAAATTTTAGATATAAATCGTCCAATCGTCAATAGATTACTTTTGTTCCCAAAAATCGTCAAAATAACGATAAATCGTCCAATCTGACAGCCGTGTTTATGGTATGAAAATTCAGTGACTACCAACTCAATTTTGGAGGACACTCAGAAATGTTTTAATATCTATAAAAACAAAGCTCATTTCTATTTAGTCAGAACTAGAATTGATCATTAGCTGTGAATATTTTTTTTTCTTTTTTTGCAAAATAATGACACAAAAAAAATGACATAAAAAAAATGACTAATGGGAAATATGAGTGATCTTAGATTGACCTTATTTTCTTAATTTTATATATTATTAGGAAATTTGGAAAATGTTCTAATAAGAAAACTTTTTTTTTATATACGAATAATCACGCAACCAACTCTTTCCCTCTTTTTACGAGTTGAGAATTTTAAATATTTTCTTAAAACAAATTGATTTTTGATAGGAAATATTAGTGATTGCAAACTCAGCTAATTTACTCGTGCAAGCGACTTATGCAAGTACAAGTACGAGTGATTTATATAATACTAGTTGTTTTCTTCCGGCGCTGGCCAGGATTTTTTAAATAATATTTAAATTCTGGGGAATTTTGTTCATAATTTGACCACAGCGCTATCTTTCGGGTCCAAATTTCATCTGGAAAAATATATTTTGTGAATTTCAGCCTACTCGTACCATAAATGAAAAAATTTAAATATCACGACAACAGCGCCACCTTTCGGGATTAAACTTTAGAGAAACCTATTTCCAGACTTTAACTAATTTATTGTCCAAGTTTCGTGTCAATCGGTTGTGGAGCTTTAGTAACGCGTAACCGGACCATAAAACTTATAACAGCACCCCCAGACCATCAGTAATATTCTTACCTATGTCTTTGTATGGGAGGTTCCATGCCCACTTTTCCAATCTCGCCCAGATTTTGCCATTTTGTTATGTATTGATGACTAAGGTATTCGTACACAGAAAGAAAACCACTCGGGATAAATTAAGCTTTTTATACTTACTTTAAGTACGAGTCGTACTCAAAAATTTAAGTACGAATAACACTAAAAAGTACTCAAAATAATCCTTAATAGGATAACTTTCCAAAATCAATACCGGAATTTATTAATGAGTATAAAAAAGATTGAACTTTTCGTTGGTATTGCCACTCTGTGAGAAAAAATAATTAAATGAGCGTTTTAATCTCATATAACTTATCAAAATTTGTTGCAGCCACTACAGCAGCACCACACAAGTAGAGTAAAATTATAAAATGACCGTTTTAGTCTCATAAAACTTATCAAAATTTGTTGTAGCCACTACAGCAACACCACACAAGTAGTTAAAAACGATTTGCTTGTTGTGTGTAGAAACAACACAAATAACAGAACAAGAAGAAAACACATTATGTTCATGTTTAAAAAGTAAAATTGAAAGCAAGAGTTCTCATTTAGTTAATATTTGTACTTAAATATGTACATTAAGTTTAAAAAGTATAAATCATATTGGGCACGATGCTGGTGTTATATAATTGCAACTCTGTAAGGTGTGAAACGGGTTAGTAAATCAACCATAATAATATTCTCCTTCTAGTTTCACTTTTGGTTTATTTCAAGTACGAATTCGGGATAAAATCAACTTTATAATACTTGAATCAAGCGCATGTTGAGATTGATTCAATCTCAGTTTTACTTAAATCAATCTCATTTTCTGATTATTTCAAGTACGAGTTCGGGGTTGAATATGGATAAGTTGAGTATTTCGCGATTGAATAATCCGTACTTAAATCAATCTTTCTGTACTTGATTCACCGCCTTGGATTGATTTGAGTACGGATGGATTGATTTTTCTTTTGAATGTACTTGATTTGGAAACTTTAGGTTTTGTCGTTGTACAAAGTATCAAACAAGTACGTTGTTAAAGTATCATAAACATCGGAGATTACCTCTTACAAACAAACAAACAACATTGTGTGGTATTATTGATTCAGTTCCCCGATTGCGTAAATCAATTTTGTAGTGGAAGCAAAATTTGCGATTATTCATTCCGCTTGTGCTCGTTGTTGCGGTATCATCTCCATCATTGCGGCATTGATATATTATTAAAACCGCATTATGGAGATTTTTCGCCATTTTGCTTACGTTAACATTTTTCAAGGAGAAGCTAACGGAGGAAATAAAAATGTAAGAAGAAATATTATAAATATAAATATTTCGATCTACCAAGGTAAAATACCATTTGGTTTAAAGATTGCTGTTTGACTATTGACGTCATCCGGCTTCAATGGCGGTGTGAGTAAAACGGCAAACCCCTCCAAAGAGATTGTGTGGTTATAATCGAAACTAGTTAGGGCAACCTGTCCGTGAAAGCCTGGGTTCAAATCTTAACGCAGTCAATGAAAAATTATCAATAAAAAAAAATTTAAATTAATTTCATGCTGTAAAATTCCTGTCTTCATAAAAATATTTTAATGAAAATTAAATTCAATAAACTTAAGCCTAATTTAAAATATCTAAATTTGGATTAAAAACCATTAACAATTCAATAAAATAACCACAATACTAATTATTATTAAGAAATATTAAATTTAAAAAAAGAAAATTTAGTTTAGCTATTTAAAAAATTTTATTATAGGAATAAAAGAGATAAATATACAAGCAAATAGAAATTAGAATCAATGATTGATTTAACCCTTTGAGTCGGGAATTAACTAGAGCAAAGTAAAAAAATTATTTGATATCCGATGTTAATAACTAGAGCCCAAAAACCCCAAAAATTTTATTTAAAATTTTCTCCGACAGCTCGAAGATCCTTTTTCAGGATGTACGCAATTGCGTACTAACACATTTCAACGGTGCTCCTGTCAGTAATAGAGAAAAAATTTCTAAAAAAAAAAGAATAGAAAAAAATATACAAATACAAATATACAAATTTTTCTTAAAACAGATTTCATATCCATTTTAGTTTTTTATGAATAAGGCAGTCAATCTTTAAAGCTCAAAAAAAAAACAAATTTTAATACAAAGTTAATAAAATAAGTAACAAATTTTAAAATCGCTCATATTCACACCATTACTTTGTGTGAAAGGTAACAAAGCAATTACGGTCTTTTGTTTAACACAAGTGCACTTCGCATTTATTGCAATATATTCGTGATCTACCCATACATTGCGGATTTTTGCACCTGGTAGCCTCCTTTGAATTGTCGTGATTTGGTAAGTGACCTATTGCGTCATACTGTACTTCGTGTAGCGGTCTCAATTCTCCTCTAAAAAACTTACTTGTAGTTGGTGCATTATTTTCGGAAGAATACGATGGCCTTCCTCTTTTCCGATTCTGTAGCTGTTGGACTATTGTGAGACTTCGTGCTAGTACCTGCTTGAATTCCAACAAATGCATTATATCCTTCTGCGGTACATTATTCAAAGCACAATCCTTTTTATATTCTATCCAACAGCAACAACGACAAAATGAAAGATAACACGCAATGTCCACTTTTTCGACTTTATAAATATTCTATAATAAGACATTAGTTGATCCAAGAGGTCGACCCCTCCCATTCCATTATTGTAGGCAGAGACAATGTTGGGTTGTTATATATCGACATATTGTCTTGATTTCTTATCAAATCGTCGGACAGATTGTTCTTCATTTACTCCAATAAAATTGCTTGCCATATGAACAGCCTTATTGTACTGCCATTTTATAAGTACAATTTTTCCATTACGACTTACTATCTCGTCAGAGGATCCTCGTCCTTTTTTCTTTAATACTGCATCTGAAACAAATGGCGGATTGTTGAATCTGTTGATCCTTATAGTGCCTGCTGCGTTGATCTTCCGCTCATTCAATATTTCAAATAACTGATAGGTGCTAAAAAATTGTCAAAATATAACTTATGACCTGTGCAAGATAATCTTTTGATTAGATGAAGTACTGTTGCAGCACCGTGGCCAAATCAAGCGCATTCAAAAGATGATATTTCTGTATTAGATCCTGGATACAGGATCCATAAGGGATTCCACATATCCTTCATAAGGGAATCCACTTTTACCGCATAGCATGTAAACTTTAATTCCCCAAGATGATGGCTTGCCCTTTATATATTGTTTAATGTTTAAATGACCAGTGAATGGAATTATCTGCTCATCAATTGGCACAATTTCTTCAACTGGTATTTTCTACATCTTTCTAGCACCGCATCAATTAATGGACGGGTTTTAACAAACTTATCGTTACATTCGGTTGGAATTTCTAAGTTGTTGATGAAGTGCAGGTTTGATCTTAATTGAAACAAACTTTCGCAGAACATAACAGAGGCAGATATTTGCTCCAATACATTTTGATTTGGGGCAGTTTCATTGTTCCCATAATCATATGAATTCCAATAAAGTGCTTCATTTCCTCTGAAATCGTATGTTTAAATGTCCGACAGCTTGTGCCCTTCTGTTTTGCATAGATATTGGTGTAAGTTGCCATTCTTTCATAAATTTGAGAAGGCAAGTATTTGTAGAAATAAGATAATGGACGTTTATTTGACAAACTCTCTGATTAATTTTCAACCACAACTTCTGGCTCAAAATCAAACGCTTCTGCAGACAACTCTTTCCGCCAAAACTGCGAAAAACTCTTCTTTCTACCCGAAGTTCTAAGCTATGTTCAAAAAATGCTTTTGTATCCATATTACAGTTACATTTATATTTTCCGCGTTTGTATATTTTAAATAAATTTCTCTTATAAAAAAATTATTACTTGCAAAAATTTTAAAAACTTGTTTAAAGTTTTTTTTTACCAACAACTGACACAATCTTCTTTCTTCCAATTTTCCTATTAAAATTCTATTGTAAAATTGGGAAAAGTGAAAAAACTCCCGAGTAAACGGAAAAAAAAACTTATTAAAACCGGAATGAATAATTGCAATTGGCATATCGATCGAATTTATCTCCGTTGAATATTCCTTTCCGTGCGGAATCAACAATGCCACCCATTACCTCTTTACAATAAAAGTATACCAATTTTGATTAAATAGAATGTGTTGATGTATCCCTTTTTTGATATTACTCTTTATTTATATCTTCTTACTTACCCTCTATTTTTATACTTCTTAATTTTATTTCCGTAATGCCCAACAAAACTATTTGACTACTTTATTCATTGTGAGTAATCCAAATATGAAACTGTTGGCAAATAATCTAAAGTGCAGGCAATTTAGCTTTAAATAAATAGAAAATCCTTTTTCTATATTCTGTGACAATATGGAAAAGTAGCTTATGTCGAATATTGTAGTTTGCAGATATCCCCAGTTTTGTTGAAGTTTTATTCGAGGAGTTTTTTGCTTTAAGTCTGTATAGTATTAGTAATAACTTCAATAAAGGCTACAACCCAATAAAAAAAAATTGTGTGTTTTGAAGTATTTAAGAGAAAAGGCGCACAATTGAGCGCTTCAATAAGAGAGCTCTTATGCAACAGTAAATGATAACGAATAAAATATAAAAAAGCTGCTATTTTAGTGCTGACAACGAAGAATGTTTTAAAGGGGAAAAAAAAGAAATATATATTATATTTTACGAAAATGCTTGAAAAAAAGCATTTAAACAAGTAAAAGGAAAACAGTACTGAATATGTTAATATGGTTAGCCCTTAAAAAAGCACTGTAGGTGTGCTTTTTTGCACGTTTTATTATGTTTAAAGAAGCTCCAAGCCGGGAACACCCCATACAAAATTCAGGCATTCCATCAGCAGGTTTGAAGCGATTTGAGGTATGAATTCATACATAAAATCTGCTCCTTTTGGAGCGCATTTTTTACTGGGATGTACATAAGTGTAAAAAAATTTCTTTTAGTAAATATAAGATATTTTACAACTTTTCTAATTGTAAGTACTCAATTTGTCTTATAGCGACTTAATCTACTTTTCCATATGACCACAAATCTTATTAAAAAAAAGTGGAAATAATCCTTCCATTTAACCATTTCCAGTTAAACTTCTTTAAACTCAGACCAAAATACCAACTAAAGAAAAAAATTAAGTTAAACAAAGAAAAATAAACAAGAACAAGTGCACTAGAATAAAACAAAACTCTAGCACATTTAAAGAATCCACTCAACATATTATGTCTGAATATTTTATTATCAACAACATAAAACATTATAAAAACAAAAAAGAAGGAATATATGATAGAAGAATAAAGTACAGCAGCAAAGTTGGAAAGCATAAAAATGCCGAAAACAAAGTTAGAAAGTTTTCTGCTCTTTACATCTTGTGAGAATATATGTATTAGGGCTTCCAATCGGGAAATCCCGTTTCCCGGGATATATGATTTTTAATCCCAGGATTTTCGGAATCCCGATTTTTTTTATATTTTTTTTAATTTTTTTCAATAATTTGTTTAAACATTTTTTTTTGTACGTGTTTTGAATTTAAATTTTAACTGCCGTATTCATAAAAAACTAAAATAGATATGAAATCTGTTTTAAGAAAAATTTGTATGAAAATTTTGTTTTAAAATACGTTTGAAATCTATTTTATTTTTTATGAATACGGCAGTAAATATTTACAAACAATTCTATTAAGGAGTGTTGGGTGCGAAAGATGTTTTTCAACTGCATAATATCTTTACAACAAAATTCGTTCGTGTTTAGCAGATACAATATTGGATGCTTTAATATTCTTAAGAAACTACTTGAACTTAGTATTAAGTACACCCCTCTTACAAGTTTGAAATACATAATTTCCAAAATTGTGTATTAAAAGTTTCCAAATGTTTTTAAAAATTCTTCATATGTATTCAAAAAATTTTCAAATGTATTTTAGAATAGTTCATACCCAGCTAGCATAGGCTGTTTGTTAGACGATTATGTTCAATATACAACTCCTAAAAAAGTCTTCTGATGATTATCTTACGAGTTACAAAAACAAAAATATCTACATTTTTTTTTTATTTATTACTTTTATATAAATTTTTGACACGCTCGTTTTTAATCTTGGAATGAACCTTTTGCGACTCTCTGTAAGAGTCATATAAGTAAGAGCGTTTTTGAAATATGAAAATTGATATTGACAATACAATTTCAATAAAACAAACCGACCTAGGGATCTGTAAAATAACATTTTCCGAGAGGATGGTGTTGATTTCGCAACCTTAAGGTTTGTTTCATATAAATTATGAAAATTAGAAGTTTTGACATGAAAAACACGCTTAATGCCCATATTAAGGTAGCTCAGTTATACGGCTGAGCATTTCACGAGTCGTAAAATAATCCCTACGTGAGTCTCATACGACTCTTGGCATTCTTTTTGAAAGATTCGTTAGATCATCTCTACAAACATCATAAACGTTTCCCTTTAGGATTAATATAAGAGTCGTTTGCTGTGTTATGGAAGAATCTCTCATACGAATCAGCACGTGTAACAGTTTCTCCCGTGCGGGGAATCGTCTACAATTAAAAAATGAGCTCGTCGACGATCAAAAACATTCGTCATGAGATTCCCAGTAGGTAGACTCCTAGACGATTAAAAATGCTAGCTGGGTATAATATTTTTATTCTTGTTAATATGGTTTTGAAATTGTTTATGACAAATAGTTTTTTTGAATTTAATTTGAAATATCTTTTCCATATTTTTTTTTTATTATTATTTGTGTTATACATACATATAAAAAAATTTTGTTAATTTTTTCCTGAAGATGCTAACATATATGTATTTTAAAATTATCCAAATGTATTTTAAAATTTGCCCAATTGAATTATAAAATTTTCCAAATTGTTTTTTTTTTTTTTTTTTTTTTTTTTTTTTTTTTTTTTGAAATTACTCAATTGTATTTTTAAAATACACCCAATTTTCATGATGATTTTTCCCCCCTTTTTTAAAATCATGTCTTTTTTTCCTTTGATAGCGAACGGGGTAGAGAAGTAATAGAATAAAAAAAAGACATGAATCTTATTTTCTGTGTTTCCTTTTTGACAATCCTCTTTGTGTTTTTTAATTTATGTTTTATTAAAGTGATAAGGGCTTATTAAAATATAGAAAAATAAAAAAAATTTAATTAAAATAAATTCAAAACATATCAAAATTATTTGGAATAACAAAATTTTAAATATTTTTGTTACGAATAACGAACTAAGAAAATCAGAAAAAATCAACTCTGGCTGCAAAAAAAAAGAAACATGGTGAAAATTTAACACGTTTTTGGAAGTTTCTTTAAAAAAGTAATACAAAAAAGACATGTCTTTTAAATAATCGTTAAAATTTGGTGATAAATTTGGACAATTTTAAGATACATTTAGAAAATTTTGAACAACATTTGTAAAATTTTTAAACACCTTTATATCATTTTGGAGTACATATGGACAATTTAAAAATACATATGGAAAATTTTAAATTGTATTTGAAAATGTTAAATATTATTTGGACAATTTCAAAATACATTTAGAAAACTTAAAAATATATTCAGGTAATTATTAAATTCATTTGGAAAATTCGAAAATACATTTGGAAATTTTAAAATACAATTGGAAATGGTGTAATTTTTTATATCAAATATGGATAAAAAGGAGATTTTTATGTTTTTTGTTGCATTTTTTAATACATGAAAATCCCGAAAACGGGATCCCTAAATATTTACTTCAATACCGAATCCCGGTATTCAGAAAAACCAGTCCCGATTGGAAGCCCTAGTATGTATGTATACAGTATGTATGTAACAGTGTCCGTACAAGGGAGGTAGGTATTCTCTCATTTGTGTTAAATACTTTTCTTGAGGAACGCTCCCGGGACCAGACAGTGTTCGTCGAAAGGGGGTATCCGCTTAGGTTTACAAATTTTTGTCAAATGTTTTCATTCACATTGATTTTTAGAAGTTCGGTATGCTAGAGTCATTATTTTTAGCATAACAATCTCATCTACACTGGTTTTCGCAAATCCCAGGATTTTTAGGAATATCGGGTTTTTTTGGGATTCGCGTTTCTTTTAAATAAAAAGATAAATTCTTTTTATAGATATTTATTAAAAAAAAAGTTATTAAAAGGTTTACCAACCAAAGTTTAATAATTCATTAAATATTCCAAATTTAAATAAAATTAAATTGTTTATTTTATACCTCAACAAATGTATTTATATTGGAATATAACAAAAAAATATTAAGTGAACAGAAAAAAAATAACAATTGATTTGAATCGCCAAATTTGTAGAATTAACCAAACAATTTGTTGAATTGCACCCTTCATCAAAATGATTATATGTATTGTTTACTAAGATTTTCAAAAATTAAAAATGTTGAGTTTTTTCTTAATTAATGATTAATTTAATTAAAAATATGATCTAAAATTTTATTCGATTACCTTAGTTTATTAAAGAAAAAAAGTTAATATAGTAATTAAATTCAGCAAACTAGTAAGTGATTTTTAATTAAGCTAAAATTTTTATTGAATGAATTACGATGAAAAGTTAGAATGAAATTTAAAATTAATTAACAAAATCAGTTTATTCAGTTAACCATAAGAACCCCTTAACCCCACCAACCATTTGTAGAAAATATGTAGCGTATAAATGACACGTCACGAGTAAAGTTTTCATTTTGCATTTAGTGCACCCGTGGAGTCAATCAAATGCTCAAGTAATAATCTAATAATGGCTCCATATTATACAAATGAAGAGTATATTATTGATACATTGGAAAAGGGGCTTGTACCTCCAGAAGCCTTTTTGTATTTAGATAAAATTAATATCATACAAAATGAAAACTTAGTCCCGATATTTTATAATAACTATAGACGGGCTACCGTGAAACGTGTTTGTTGTAATACAACAACAAACGATTTTAGATATAGTACAGGTATAGGTAATAACGTATCTCGTAATACTCGAAGACTATATAAATATGGCTAAATCTATAATTATTTTCTTTTTATTCTTTTGACAAACTTAAATCAACTCTAAAAAAAAAAAAATTATGTTTTTTTAAATTTTTCATTGCAAATAAATAAAATAATATATTCTTCATTGAAGTACATTAAATATAATATATACCTACAAAAGTAATTCTTATTAATATTATTTATACTAGAGAGCTCTTCTATGGGACATTTTATAATTAGAATTTATATTGTTAACTATTGTTTATGTAGTTTAATATTTATCAAAAATGTAAATAAATAAAGCTAGATTTACACGATTGAAATTTTCTTCAAAATTGCTCTTCAAAATGCTTCAAACTCGTGTAAACAGCAAAATTTTTTCAAAATTTACGAATGTCACATTACATAAATAAAATTTATCAATAAATTTTGAAGAAATTTTGCTGTTTACACGAGTTTGAAGCATTTTGAAGAGCAATTTTGAAGAAAATTTCAATCGTGTAAATCTAGCTTAAACGTTGTAAAAAAAATGGAATCAATCAAAATTAAATTTACACAAAACTTTTGGTTTTGCTTTATGTTTTGTGCAATTCAAACATCCTTAATTTTTGCTCTGCTTTAATTATACTGGCCTGCAAAATTTGGAAAAAGTCGAAACCCTGGAACCAAAGTAAACTTTTCTACAGTTTTAAGTGGCGCTAAAGCCGAATCTGTACTTAGACTTTATCCATTACATCAGGATTTTGCGATCTATTCGCTTAAAGGATACGACGTCTCAGAGAAAGAATAAGATATTGCAAAGGCAAAGTATTTATTTTAAAGGTAATTGGTAGGACTTTCAGATGATATATCAGGTTTTATAAATAAAGATTAAAATACCCGCAGTTATAGGGTCTCGAATATGGCGAAAAACTGTTTTAAACCCTAAGCAAAGATTTTGCGAAAACTTGTAGTGATGGAGAGCAGCTCGAACCATAAGAAAAGTAAATTCTGGTTCATGGGTTAAAAATATGTGGGCCTGTGCTATTTTTAGCACTTCTCGCTTTCCTTATAATGGTTAGCCGAGCTTAAAAAGAATAACAAAGTTAAATTTTTTTCGTTTTCAATGACAGCACAACAAGGATTAATAAAATAAATAAAAAAGATCAATATTGTGTACATGGGGAAAAGTTATGATGAAGTTGTTTTTATAAAAAGAGGTAAAAAACAATCTTGAAAATAATTTCGGGATTAAAAAATTTAAATCTCGGAATTTTGGGGAGCAGGACTTCGGGATTGACATCCCTAATTGTAATGTAGGGTATTAATAATTATACGTTTCAGGTTTGTCTTAATAAAGTTTTTATGCATTTTAATATCTAGTAAATTTATCAAGCAAAACAAGAAAATTTAGAAATAGTGTCTAGATTTTGCAGGAAATGTGTGACGTGATTTTTTCGCGTCGCGCGTTAATCACGAGAATATAGGTGATTGCAACATTAAACTTGGATGTGATATCGGCTGAGTTTAAAAAACATCATAATACTTTGCAGTCAAAGTCAAAAATGTATCATCAAGTTTAACGATCCATAGTTTGCTTAATGTTTGCATCGATCATATTTTTATTCATTTTTTTTTTTTTTAATTTTGCACTTTGGGACAGATAATATTATAAAATACAACACGGTTTCATTGTAGAATGCATTAAAAGAACTGACGTTTTAGAACTCACCCTATTTTTGTGGTTATGAATACATTCATAAAAAACTTAAAAAGGATTCAAATTGAAAAATGTTCACGTTTACAACTTTTCATTGGAACATTTGTATAGAAATCAAATTGAGCAAATCTACACTTGGTGTTTCATAACAAAATATTAAAATAGTTCGGGTATTCGGGAACGCGTGATCAACAAAATTTAGGTGGTTTTGAGTACGAGATCGCTCAAATTTCAAAATCTCTTGCTTGTGCGTAATTAAATTAAACCAAATATGCACATTTTCATTTAGAGTTCTCAATATTTTCTGTCAGAATAGAAAATGAATTTGTACAATGTAAAACATTTGACAATAGTGTACATACATATGTATATATGTACATATATATACATGCCAACTTGAAAAAAGTTATATAGTTTTTACTTTAGCATTCATAGAAATTGACATTCATTAACACAAAATAAATCTTTTAAAAGTTTAGAGTCACAATTGCCGGTATTGCATTATCACCTTATGACCTGAATACATTGTCTTTGGCTTGACTTTAAACAACTGCTTAAATTATAAGTTCAATATAAAAATATCGGGTGATTCATCGTGGGGTTTGATTTATAAAGAAAATAAAACACATACCGGCATGCTCTAGAAATCGAAATGTAGTGAAATCGAAATCGAACGAAATTTTTAGTTGAATTATTTAAAAACTTACCGTAGTTTTTCGTGGTTTTATTTGTTGTATACTAATTTTATTTTAGAAATGTCTGAACTAAAATCTGGAGTTTGGAAACATTTCAAATTATAAGAGCACCAGTCAAACACAATATGCAAAATTTGTAGGCAAAACCGAACCGAAACCGAACGGTTTTAATAATTTTAAAACCGAAACCGCGGTTTCACATTTTTACGGTTTTTAGCAAACTCTACTTCAAATTATAAGGCTTAGCAGAGCAAGATGACATTCTTAATTGGCTAACTAATTCCAATCAAAAAGTGTAGAGCCGAAAAAAGTGAAATTATTGCGTGGTAGCGAGCAAGATGATACTATTCAAATTATCGAGAGATTCAAATTAACGAGTTTCATACAGACGAGTGGCGACTGTATATGTGACGCGCAAAATAGAAAAGGACCTAAGGGTTTGTTCAGGAGAGCCATTTTAAAGATTTAAATACGTGTATCTTTGGTGTACCATCACTGAGCGTGTGTTGTTATTGGTCTCATTTGAAAGCGACACATCTCATGACGTCAGGAACGTGTTGGTCAACCTTGAAAACGCGCGTAGGTCGTCCCTACCTCTTGTTTTGTGTAGTTGGTTTTTACTGTTCCCTTTACCTTACTGGTCCCTTTCTCTATGCGCTGTCACATATTATTTTTAAAAATTCATTGCGGTTAAAATCATGTTACTGTGTATTAAGTTTGTTTTCCTATATAATTTTGATCCCCAAAAACTACTTTTTCTTATTACAGTCTTTTAAACAAGTATTTCCTAATAGAAAGGAATTTAGTGAAAACTCGTATAACTAATTTCAAACTTTCATATTTATACTATTTTAAAATTTTTTTTAATTCCTAATGAATCGTAAAAGTGTTGGATTGAGGGCGACATTGAACAGTTTTATAAATTAAAACGGAGTTTAAATAGTCAATAGCGATGGGAATAAATGCCTCGATTTAAAATTTTTTTGGAAAAAACCATTGTTATTAAGGAAAGAGTTAATTAAAATTTTACCACACAGAAAAAATAAAAATGGTCTCTAATCATCAAATTTATACCAAATTCATTATATCAAGCAAACAATTTGTTGATTTTGCACCTATTACCAAAATAATTATTTTGATTATTAAAAATTGTAAAATTGTGAATATTTTTTTTTTTTTCAATAAATGATATTTTTAATTTTATTAGCAAAGTTGTTTTTGGGAATACTACTATTTATTAAAAGATTTTGTTTGTTGTGCTTAATTCCCTTTTTTTATGAATTGATAAAAAAAATACTGAAATTTATTGTTGCAGGATAAGCTGTTCCTATGCGCATTTCACTGGATGCTTAGGCCAGATCATCGGGAAACGTACTCCTAAATAATTTTAGAAAAGCCAAAGCTATCAGCAAACAAGACTACACAGGGAATGAGAATTACCTACAAAAACTCAAAAAATCTTTTTTGCAACGATATCAAAGCTTAAACAAAATACCAAACAATAAATCAGTGATGAGTTTTTATCTTTTCTTACATTTCCCACTACAATTATTTGTAATTCTCCCTCTGTAGTCTTGTTTGCTGATAGCTTTGGCTTTTCTAAAATTATTTAGGAGAACGTTTCCTGATGATCTGGAATAAGCAACCAGTGAAATGCGCATAGAAACAGCTTATCCTCCAACAATAAATTTCAGTATTTTTTATCAATTAATAAAAAAAAGGGAATTAAGCACAACAAACAAAATCTTTTAATTTTTAATTTTAATTAAAAAAATGATCAAAAAACTTTGCCATTCCAAACAATGTGTTAATTTATTTAATAAAATATTGACAATTCCCAACAGCAATTCTACAAGTTTAAATTATTCTATTTTAAATGCAAAAAGTCAATTAATCTTTTTTGATATTACTTTAATATTTTAATAAAAAATTTTTTCAAAACAATTTAAATGTTAATTAAATTAAAATTATAATTTTAATTTTCTTTCAACTAAAAAAATAATTGATATAATTATCACATTAATTAAATTAAAAAACTTTTTAAGCCATTTTTTTAATTGACAAAAAACTTTTTCTGTACAAGTAAATCGTTACCGAGTGAAGTGTGAACTCAGCTAATCCCACTTTTAGATTCCTAGTCGACAAAAGTAAAATTCACTTCACAACACGAGGGTATTACGGTTAACAAAAACACAAAAACTTTTAAATCGACTAGTATATTACTAGATTATGGGGGTTGCTGCGAACTATAACAGATAATCATCATCACTTACATTTACACTTAGTTTTCTCTAGTGTTGTTTATTGTAGTACTTGGTATAGTGTATAAACAAACCATCATTATTTTCAGTTGTGTTTAGGACAATTTTACAACAACATCTCCAAATCAGAATAGCAAAATACCAAAAATTTATGAAGCACGAAATGAGCAACACAACAATGTAACACAATCTGTGTATTTTTCAGTTAATGACAGAACAGTTTTCGGATTTGCCAACAAAGTAGTAACAATTGTTTGTGAACTTTGTCACGTTTTTACCCTTGTTACTCTGTACAATGGAGCCACAAAAACTAAAAAAATACAAAAATTAGCAACTTGTATTTAAATTTAAAATTTTTGAATTATGACCAGGACAGTTCAAAATCAAATCACTTTTTGAAATACATACTAAATTTCATCCATCTGTTTTACTTACTTCGTCATCGTCCAGGCTTAAAATTTTTGTTGCTACAATTTTTAAAAATTCTGCTTTGAAATTGCATTAGTGTCCAGATTATGAAATTATAGTCTTGCAATTTTCGTATTTGTATCTTGTCTATCCTCTTCTCCCTTTTATATCTATCTATATATATAAAAGTGAATGTATGTTTGTATATATATTTGTGCCTTATAGGAGGCCAAACCACTTGGCCGATCATCTTGAAGTTTTCACAGAATATAACTGTGACCCTGGAAGCGACATTAGGCTATATAAAGTTGAGATTTGACAAAGGGGCGATGCCACGCCCATACAACCCAAAATTTAAAATCGTTATATCTTAGCCACTATTTGGCATAGGAAGATGATGTTTAGTACATATGTTTTTAGTATGAATAGAAATAAGCTCCATGAAAAATAGGGCGGAGCCACGCCCCTTATAGTAATAAGCTACTGAACCGATCGGCATCAAATTTCCACTGTAGGCGACTGCCTTGAGTTATTGAACTTTAAGCTATATAAAGATGTGGTTGGAAAAAGGGGCGGTGCCACGGTCATACAACCCAAAACATAAAATCCTCATATCTTAGCCACTATTTGGCGTAGGATGATGATATTTGGTATATGATATATGGTATTGTTATGAATAGAAATACGTTGCATGAAAAAAGTGGAAGGGGCCACGCCCCTTTATGTCGATTATATCTAATTAACTACTGAGCCGATCGTCATCAAATTCTCACAGTCGGCTGTTGTTATGAATTAATGAGCCCTAGGCTATGAAAAAATGTGGTTGGAAAATTTAAAATCCTCTTATCTTCGATGCTGTTTCACGTATGTAGGTGTTGGGAGAAGTAAGATAGCTGCAGGGGAAGTGCTACCCCCCATAGGACACCAATGTTTAATATCGCATATCGTAAGAACTGTTATAGTGAGAATGTCAAACTTGGTATTAGTCACTCTTATGGAAAACTACACCTTTAAAAATATAAATAAAGGGGGTAGGCGCAGGGCGAGTAATAACCCCCATAGGAAGCATATATTTAATATCGCGTAACTGAAAAACTGTTACAGCTTAAAATGTGGTTAAATCCACTATTATGGTAAGCTATAAATTCCAAAATAAAAATGGGTGGGGTAGACGAAGGAGGAGCAATACCCTCCATAGGACGAAAATATTAAATAATTTATATCTGAAGACCAAAGTCTTCAAGCTTTGTAGGACCCTCTTATGGTAAACTACAACTTTAAAAATAAAAATATAATATATAAATGAAAAAGCGTATGTTTGTTTATTCTCTACAGACTCTTAAGCTACTGAGCCGATTTTACTGAAAGTTTCACAGTAATTTCCTGATTACTCGACGCTTAACATAGGCTATTTATATATTTTAATCAATTAGGCGTGGCAACAACCATTAAATAAAAATATGAATAACCTTATATCTGGAGGACGGTTACAATAAGAGTTTTCCAATATGAAACAAATTACTTCGTTATCAATACACAACATCTGCCAAAAAGTCGGCTGGATTAGACCAGCGGGCGTGGCACCTCCCACACAATTGCAATAAAGATTTCTACGTATTTGAAGTACTGTAATAGTGAAAGTATTCCAATTTTGTACAAATAGCTTAGATAATAATCCACAACATATGTATTTCAAAAGGTAGTTTAAATGGGAAAAGTAGGCATGGCACCTCCCATACGAAGATACTTGAAATTTCTGTATATCATCTGTTGAACGGTTACTGTAAAATCATTCAATTTTAGTCCAAGATGCTTTACTTTTTAAAAAAATCTTACCAATTTTATTTCGATGGGGATAACAAAGCGCACCGGGCTAAGCTTGTTTTATATATAAATACAAATATACCTACAACCAACAAAACTAAGCAGAATTGCAGAGTACATGAGATGAGTACCCCTCCCAAATCATCTCACCCCTCTCAAAAATAAGCTCAATAATTGCTGCAACAAAAATTGCAAGGCAGGACAATGACTATGTGTTCTGTTGTTAGCATTATAAGTGCAGAGAAAAAAAATAGGTTTTTATGGTCAGGAATATCTGAACTATTTTGAATGGAAGATTTTCATATAATGGTTGTTTTAACCATAATATTGACACCGGAAACATATGCATACATATCGCACTTGATCTTCAAAATGGTATTAACTCGAAATTTTTATTTTCTTCACTTTTTAGAAAAAATCGACACATAATATTCCAATCTACCCGCTGCAAAAATATCGTGCTTTTTTTGTCTACTTTTTAGTAATGAAACGGGTGCTTTTAAAATTATTTTTCATACGTCTTTAATATTAAATTCAAATTTTTTTTTTTTTTTTTTTTGCTTCTATTGAAAGTTTAAAAGTTTTGAGTTAATACCCTCTCGAGTTAATACCTTCTTGCTGATGAAGTGCAATATGACTGTATTTTTATTAATGTATGAACATGGTTGTTAACAATCATAATAAGATTGTGATAAACATATATGAGTCGTTAGTGATAATATCAAAAAAAAAAAAGGAGACAAGAAACATGACAAAATAAATTTAAAGCTCAAAAATACAGAAAAAAAAAGCGTACCAAAACCTTTATCAGAAAATAAATCTTATTGTTTTTTATATTTTTTTATTTTTTTTTTTTTTTTTTTTTGTAAATAGTTGACTAAAAATAAAATAAAAGCTGTCAACTCTCGCATACAGTGTGGCCAGATCTTAAAAAAATTTACAGCTAAATCTGGCATAAGATGTGGCCAAAAAATGCGTAAAATGATTTTAAAAAATGTTAAAAATAATGCTAATTTTTTTTAAAGATTTTTGTTATAAATTTATTTCAAGTATGAAATTTTATTCGAAACAAAATACATTTAAGTGACTTATTTTTTAACGAAATTGAAATAAATGGGTTATACTAAAACAAGTGGATAGATTTTGGTAATCGGACACACATATACGAGTATATGGAGCACAGAGAGTTGAGATTAAATTTGAAATTGAAGGGCCAGTAAACCCCTAATTCATGCAAAATTTAAACAATTTATTTCTATGATATACAAATTATTTAAGATCATTTTATTTTTTATAGTTTGTGAAAAGTTGAAGTTTTAAAATTTATATTTTATCAGCAACTTAGAGCAAAAATTGTTTTCAAACATTTACACTATAGAATTTTCATCTGAACACAAAGTGAAATTTCCTTGTACTTTCGTACCGCAATATCAAAGAACAAATAATGTTTACAATCAACATGATGATAGCATTTCTAATACATATTTCCATTCTTAACATAAGAATTATCTATTTTCATACGAAATTCCATTTTGCGTACAACTGTTTTTAGTCAAAATGTATTATAATTTATAAAAAAAAAATAAGTAAAATCAAAAAAACCAGGGACCGTAACGGTTATAAATGATATCAAAAAAGTTATTTAATAACAGTTATTTTATGAATTAAAAAAAAACTCCATCTTTAACTGTTTTTTTCCAACGTAAAAACAAAAGGTCGAAACAAACTCTTAAAAATAGAGTTTTATTTTGCCTTCATAAAATAAAACCGATTTGAGGAGTTTTATTTCGCCATCATAAAATAAAACTCATTTTAGTAGTTTTATTCTTTAAGTCCAAAGTAAAACTGATTTGGGGAGTTTTATGTTTTCCGTCAGAAAATAAAACTCATATGAACAAATTTGCATATCAAAACAAAAAAAGTGAAACAAACATGTGTAACGGGTAAGTAAATAATGATATTCTCTCAATTTGACCAACGCTGCATTTACACATGAAAGTACATTCATAAAAATTCTGTATACGATTATCACCACAAATTTCACAGAAAAATAATAAACTTTCATGAAAATTTACATGATTTTCAAAATGTCGCCAAAAATTTATCTTCTTCTTCTTTTATTGTTTTGCTTATTTCAAGTTTCAGAGTTACCGAGCCAATAATTCACGCCGAACTTCAGGCATTCGTTTAAAATAATATTTATTTTTATTAGTTTTCATGATATTTATAAATTTTAATTAGAACCATTGTGTTCTTAATATTTAGTTAAAAATATATATTAAAATTCTTTATATATACGAAAAAAAAAATTTCAATTGGCAACACTGCTTAGTTATTGTCATTTACTTTCATGAAATCGCTTTCTTGAAATTTTCATTGAAAGCTAGCTGAAAGTTGGACTGAAAGTAGAAAAATGTAAATGTGTTAGTAAAAAAATGTGACTGTATTGCGACTTTCAAGAAACTACTTTCATGTGTAAATGCCCAGTAAAGGTCAATTACAATGACTTAATTTGATGACAGTTTGTCACAGCACTGATGACATGCTTTATAAAACCGATTCCGATTCGTCATTACTGTGATGCCAATGTGGCATCCCATTGATGGCATAATTTAAATTTTTGACCCTCATGACAATTTGGCCAAGTTCTGACATCGCAGTGATGTAAATTGATATGGGGTCAAAAACGAAGACACTTGTCATAGTTCTGATGTCAAAATAAATCAGCGCTTTCAGTTTTTTTTTTTTTTTTCTTATAAAAACTTTTCTTATACAGAATAATTTTTATATTGTCACATATGGAAAAAGACACGGTGCTTTTGAAATACTTTCTTAAAAGCGACTTTTTCCTTTAATGAGATATCATTATATCCGTTTACTACTGTATGAGGAAAAAGGTAATTTTGGCAAAACATGCTTCCAGTACGTTGCGAGGGAATTCCCTTTCTTTGTTTGTACACATTATTTTGTTCAAAAGAAAACGAAAAATAGGAATTATTTTTTATAACTGCAGATATAGGATAATAGTCGTTGCAAATAAAATTTGAATCGATGCAAAAATCGAATTACGTTTAATCGAGGCCCTACTGTAAATAAAAAAAACATTCAACTAAAAATCATCGTATGAACGCAATTGGTTTTTAGAAGTTGCTTCTAAAGGGAATTAAGAAGAAATGAGATCGTAAAAGCCCTCGTGTGAATTGGGCGTATGTTAAATTTGTGCGATAAGTACAGAACGCAATTTTGTAATAATTTGATAAAATTAGTTACAAGGACCAAGTTTGTTGACAATTGTAAGAATCGGTCCATAATTTCACATGGCCCTCGTAGAAGTTTCTTTCCGGAATAGAGACCTGTTCCTTTAAACCATGTTGCTATTTAGGTTAAATTTGGACCAAACTTATTTTATTTTTATCTTAATCATCTTACTAAACTTGATGGGATCGGTCCATATTTGACCATAGCTCCCATATAAAATACTACTCCCACAAATGGCTGTTAGTGCGATAACTTCCTTATAAATGTTGGTATTGACATAAACAATGACTTTTACGATAGCTACTATGTCATGACAAAATGATGTGCTGGTAGGTCCAAAACTAGCCGTAGTTCCAATGTAAACCTCCATCCTGAAATCACTTAAAGGCAAACAAATATATACAAATATAAGAAACATATAGATGAAGATAACCAAAAAAAAATTCGGCACAAAGAACTTGTAAATAAATCTTAACCTCATGACATGAATTTTTTGGAGGTTCCATGATTGCCCTGTGGTGTAGATCATCATGTGGTCTGGCTTGACCGAGTATATTTTTATACTTCTTTATGTTTATATTTATCGTGTTTTTTCAGTCGGGGTTTTTTACTTTATATTAATTTTATATTTTCTTTTTCTTTTTATTTTCTTAACTTTTTCTTATAAGACATTTACCGGACAAACCGCTTAAAATTCACGGAAAACATGAATCGATAACAATTGAATTTCTCGGGAATTCTGGAATAAACTCTACTATTTTTACAAAAAATTTAGTAAAAGTTGCTGCTTGAAAATACTTGTTTAAAATAAAAACAAATTCCCAGCATTCATGCAATTTATGCGATTGCAACTGCCAGTTCCAAGGTCTTTCGTGCACATAAATGACTTATGATGTGGTGATAAAAACATACAACCAAAAATAAGTTCATAATTCAAACACAAAAAAAAAGAAATATGTTGTTTTCTAAATGTTTCTGCAGTTTTACTCAATATTTTTTTTTTTTTTTTTTTAATGAAAAATTTTACTATAGTTTTCTGAAGTTGTTGTCGCTCAACTAACAACATACATGTTCATATGTGTTTGTTATTTGAATTGTTTTCCTCTTCAAAAAACCAACACACTCAAAGTCACAGTTATGAAAATAGAAAGGAAATGGAAAAACAACAAGAGAAAACTGAAAGAAAATGTGGAACATGGCTACCATTTGTTCGCTTAGTACTCGTACCACTGAGAAATCAGCGTGAAATTGTATTTTTGTGGTTCCGTTGTCATTTGTTTGCTGTTCTTGTGTTTTTGCATAAAAGATAAAGCAAAAAAAAATGGAAAACAACAAGTTTAAAAATTGGTTTTGCAATATGAGGGATTTATGTCGTTAAATTGCTCAATACTTTTACCTAAATTCTAAGTCAAGTAAGTTTTATGGAAACCGTATTGTTCTAAAGCATTAGTATATAATAAAAAAATCTTTATCTCTGCAAAAATAGAAAAAATATATATATATATATCTATAAATATATTTGGTCTGCAATTAATCTTATTGAGGCATGTCCGTCATTTAAAAACAGGCTTAGATTTAAATCCACCGCAATCGCCTTAAAGAGTTATCAGCCCAAATATTGACCAATTACCCCAAAAATATATATATACATATATGTTCCCGAAGATCCTATAAGGAGCATAGGACCCCAAAAAAGTTATATTTTATTACAATTTACAAGCTATTTACACCTTTTTCTTTGCTTTAATAGAAAACGAAGATAACAAAGTAAACATATAATTTTTAAACTTTCGGAAAAATTGATTTTCTGTTACTTTATCAGTTGCTTTGCTTGCGATTTCTAAGTACTTTAATAAGATGTAATGAAATACTAGTGAACTCATCTTTAAGATGGATTAAATAGGAAAAATTGAAGTGACCTTAAGATGATCTAATGGAATTATAAATTGGAATTAAATTTAGACTGACAAAAAAATGCTAGCACATCCATAATAGTTCTCTAGGATAATCAATTATCTTCCGAATTAATAAAACTTTAGCTGCAGATGACTGCAGTGTTCAAATGTAGGGCGTAAGACTCGTTGAAAACCGCCAACAGGAAGACAAGCCATATTCTGCGAGCGAAGATAAAGAAATGGAGAATCATGTTTGTTTTCTTCAATTTATGTTTATTTTTTATTTAATTGTTAGTTTAGCATCGAAATATCAACGCTGATGTTGAAATATAACATTTTGTTTTTTTTTCTTTTATATTTTAACCAGGGCTGTGGAGTCGTCCGAAAAAAGTTCTAACTCCGACTCCGACTCCAAACGCTGAAATTTTTTAAGTGCGACTCCGACTCCGACTCCTACTCTAACCGTGATGCGAAATGAATGAGACGTAAAATTATTTCTCTTTTGTGTAGAAACATCTTTATTAAACGAATTATGGGAATCCCCGCGTAATGTGCATAAGAAAAACATGAGTGTTATGGTAGGAATTACAGGCAGGCCGATAAAGATGTTTCTATACAAAAGAGAAATAATTTTACGTCACAATTTTTCTAATACATACTAGTATTTATGCGCTATAGCAACACTTATTCTGTACAATGTTGAAAATATTTCAGCGTTGATGGTTAAAAAATTCTGATATTAAAATTATTGGCAATTCCTGTCATTAACATTTTTTAGCATGAGTAAATTATTTAAAAAATCACACATCTTTTTCAACTAGATCAATAACTGAGTATAAGTTTTGCTAATGTAATTTAGACTTTTTCCCGCACGTATAAAAAATATACTTAAATAGTAAAGTACTTGAATCAACTATTTCTCATAAAATAAATTAAAATCTACTTATTCATATTGATCTGCAAAATATTGAATCGCCAATTTCGAAGAATTTTTATATTGGAAAATATTAGAATTTTTTTTTAATTTTTTATGCCGAAAAATTTTGGAGTCGGAGTCGCGCGTTTTTTTGGGTACTGCGACTCCGACTCCGATACAAAAACCTCAACTCCGACTCCGACTCCACAGCCCTGATTTTAACATTTAGTTACTGGCAATTCAACTGAGGTGCAGTTGCCAGCCGTAATCGACCCATAAGATTAAATAGAAAAGTATAACATTTTATGGCGGTCGACTCATAGATTAGGACAGGTCCCATCAAAAGCCAGCTGCCAAAAAACACTTCAATACGCTGAAAACCGTAACAAATTAAGAAATTATATACATATGCCATTAAATAAAACACAATTTAGTTCTACCTAGAATACATGTGCGATGCCAGTATTTATGAAGATTTGTTCATACTTTATAACAGAACCTAAATTTAGTCTTCAACCGTAAAATTCTAATTCTGGTAGAGGTTTTAAAAAATTTAAAAAAAAAAAAAAAATTTTTTTATCAATTAAAAAAATTATATAAAAAGGATTTTAATTTAATTAATATGATAATTGAATCAATAATTTTTTTTGTTGAAAGAAAATTAAAAATATAATTTTGATTTAGATATTATATAAGTTGTTGTGAAATAAATTTTTAATTAAAATATTAATAAAATTTAAAAAAAATATTAATTGACTATTTCGTTTAAAATAAAATAATTTAAACTTGTAGAATTGTTGTTGGGAATTGTCAATATTTAATTGAAATAAATTAACACATTGTTTATTATTATTTATTGAAAAAAAATTATCACAATTTTACAATTTTTAGTAATCAATATAATATTTTTGTTAATAGGTGCAAAATCAACAACTTGTTTGCTTGATATTATGAATTGGGTATAAATTTGGTGATTAGAGACAATTTTTAATATTTTTCTGTGTAGCGGAATACATTATTCATGTTTGTTATTTAATCAATTTAATGCATTTCTGTTTTAGCCGAAAAAAGCGAGTTTAAAGAAAAACAAACAGAAATTATATGAAGAGTGTTTTTATAGAGTTATAAAACTGTAAGGTAGCAACACTTATTTAACTGGCGGCCATTTTGCCAGCTGTCAAGTGATTTATGTTTAGTTTGGTTTGGCATTTCAACATGAATAGCCTGACTTATAAATTGTGCAAATTTATTTTGAAAATCATGGGTCTGTTCAAAATACGAAATAAGCAAATTTTGTTTAGCGATGAAGCGCATTTTTGTTTTAATGGATACGTCAACAAAAAAAGCTGCCGTATTTGGAGTGATGATAATCCTCAAGTGTATGTTGAGATACTATTACATCCAGGAAAACTGACTGTTTTTTTTTTTTTTTTTTTTTTTATTATTCCTTCACTAAATCCCGCGAAGCTTTTTGCTTGTCTGCAGGAGTCCAGAGTCTCTGGAGGGAATCGAACCCTCATCCCCGGTACTGATAGAATAGATCACTACCAGCTAGCCTACCGGGGTTGTGCTTTATGGGCTGGTGGAATCATTGGCTCGTACACCTTTAAAAACGATGCTGGTCAGAACATTACAGTCAATGGTGACCGCTAAATAGCCATGAATACTGACTTTTTCGTCCATCAATTGAACAACCACGATGAGCAGGGACTGTGGTTTCAACAGGACGGTGCAACATGTCACACAGCTCGTGCCACAATTGATTTATTAAAGAAAACGGTTGGTAACCGGATAGTTTTACGCTTCGGTCCCGTGAATTGGCCTACAAGATCGTGCGATTTAACGCCCACTAGACTATTTTATAATCTCGAAACGATTGACCCCTTGGAGGTCAACATTCACCGCGTTATTGCCGCTATACGGCCACAAATGTTGGAAAAATTCATCGAAAATTTGTAATCTAGGTTAGACTACATCCGAGCCTCCCGTGGCGGTCATATGCCAGAAGTCATATTTAAATTATTATGCCAGAAGATTATCGTTCGAATAAAGTACATTTCATGTCAATTTAAAAAATTCTTCTTTGTTTTTTTCCATTTCAAAGTTCTATACCTCTTTAAAAAAAACACCATTTACATATATTTTATACCGTATATTATGGATGATTACTTCTAAATGTTACACATGTTCTAGCAAACTTAGTATACCTATTCGTTTTGGGGGAGGATAAAATATCTTTTTGCAACTTCGAAAATGGTTTCAAAACACTTGTGCTTTAACAAGGCAGAATATAAAATCAACTTGCTTCAATAAAAAGTTTTAATTGAATATCAATTGTGTAATTTTTTTTACTTTTAAATATATATTTGTGTCGAGGAGGTGCATATATTTGCATAATTATATCAATTTATACATAATTTTTTTTATTTATTGAGTAAAAACAAACACAAATTGTCTCAAGGCAATGAAATAGTTTGTTTAAAAAATTTACATGCTTTCAATGGAATTGTTTATATCAAATTAAAATATGTAAATTAAGGAGAAATAACAATTTGAAATTCAAAAAATAAAAAAATTTAACAGATAAATTATATAGAATATACAAACAAAGATTTAATTTAGAAATACATAAAGTGAAATTTAAAAAAAATTATTAAGAAAACATGAATTTAAGGAAATTTTGCTTAAAGGACTATTTTTTATAAACAAGTAAGAAAGTACAGTCGGTCAAGCCCGACCATATGATACGCTACACCAGAGTATATAAGAACACTTTTTTGCGAGTGTACCCTATATACAATCATGGACCAGCCCGAACAAAATTATGTTATAAGTTTAAGATTCATACAAAAGTTCTTTGTGCAAGATATTAATTAGATATTTTCTTCTATTTATATGAGATGTGTTTGCCTTTAAGTGATTTTAAAATGGCGGTTTTTAATTGTGATGTTACGAATATCATTTTTTAATATTCGCAAATATGAATGCGAATACGCATATCTGCGCCAATATTCGCCGAATACGAATACGAATATCCAATTTGAAATTTAGCGCTACATGATATTTTAAGTTTGATTGAAAAAATCTCCCATTCTGGTCCATAACAATATATTAGTAAAAAAACTGGCATACTACTAAATGTATTTAATATTATTATGACATTTCGATAACTGAATTTTATATTATTATTAAAATGTTGAAATTTGTATACTAACTTTTTATTTTCTATGGGGGGATTCACAAGGTGTGCTATCAAGTCATATCGTCATAATGTCCTAAATAATATTTTACAATTGTTTAAAAAAAAAATATTTTTTTAATGTTGTTTGAAACACAACAATATTTTTTTTTTAAACAATTGTAAAATATTATTTAGGACATTATGACGATATGACTTGATAGCACACCTTGTGAATCCCCCCTTTATATATAAAATTGTAACGTTACTGACTCACTGACTGACTGATTCATCATCGCACAGCTTGAACGCCTGAAGCTAAAAACCAGGGGTTGGTCTCTCCCCAAATCGATCCACTAAGACGGGATTTTTGGAAATTCGAATGTTTAGGGGGTAAAAAAGGGTAAATTCAGTAACCTTATATCTCTAAAACTAAAAGTGATACAAAAAAAATTTAATACTTTTCGTTGTTCTTTAGAAAAATAAGCGGACAGGTGTCTGGTACTTTTTGGAAATTCAGCCCTTTAACGAAGTAAACGGGTAAAACCTGTATTTTGACACTTTTTTGTCATCTATCTTTTTAACCCATATTTGAAACGTATCTAAAAAATCCAAATATGAATATGGTACTTTTTCGAAATTCGGACGTTTAAAGGGGAAAACCCGTAACAATTTTTGGTGCTTTTTACATAACATTTTTTTTATTCATTGACATATACGTATTAAATTATGGGCTCCCACTACAATATTGAAATGTTTTATGCTTCAATGGGGAGAAAAAAGTACCAAAAAAGAGGAAATACGGGAAATTTAATTTCTTACTTTAGCTTTTTGGTTATACAACTGGCAATTTTTTTAATTATCGTTAATATTGGACCTAGAATCATAAACTTCAACATGCAATGTCCTTAGGGGATAAGAACCTGTGAGGGTAGTTTTTGCTCTTCAACTGGTACTTTTTGAATTTCCGTTAGTATTAGACCTAGAAACATAAAATTAAACATGCAAGGAGTGAATGAGAATTCGTTAGAGGGATCTTTTTGGTACTTTTTCGTTCTTTAACTGGTACTTTTTTTAATTTTCGTTAGTATTGGACCTATGAACATAAAATTAAACATGCATGGTCCTGAGTGAATGAGAATCTGTAGAAGGGTTTTTTGGTACTTTTTTGTTTTTTAACTGGTACTACATATTTGAATTTCCATTAGTATTAGACCTAGACATATAAAATTCAACATTAACAGTCCTGAGTGGACAAGAATCTATAAGAGGGAAATTTGAGGTACATTTATGTTTTTAACTGGTAGTTTTTCAATTTCCGTTAGTATTAATCATTGAAACATGAAATTGAACATCCAAGGTCCTGAGTGAATGAGAATTTGTAAAAGGGGCTGGTACTTTTTCAATTTCCATTTAAATTGGACCTATAAACAGAATATTAAACTTGCAAGTTCCCAAGTAAATGAGAATCTGTAAGAGTGGTCTTTTTGTACTTTTTCTTACTGTTGAAGCCTAGAAACATAAACTTTGGCGTAAAAATACATATGTCCAAGAAAGAAAAGGAGACGCTAACGAAGTAGCGGGTTTAATGCTAGTTACTATATAAAAGACATAAGCACCGCGACTCAAAGGGTCTAATGTGCCGCCCAAGTATTAACTGAAGTAGATTAAGGCTACAAATAAAGCCAATTATTCTACACGATGAGAGATTTTATACTTCACCTGAAGTCATTAAGATAACTCCAAGGAAATATCAGTGTGACCAGATTTTAAAAATTATTTACAGCAAAATTTTGCATTAGACAAGGCCAGAAAATGTTAAAAATTATTTTAGAAAATGCTAATATTTTTTCAATATTTTAACAAATTTAAGCGGCCCGCAATACCCCTGATGTAAGCAAGATACAAGCGATTTTATTTCTATGCTTTTCTCGGATTTAAAAGATTCTTTGAAAAGAAATTTTAGGCCAGTTTATTTCTTAAATTTAAAGCTGATTTTAAAGCTGAAATTTCAAAATTATTATTTTTTTTAGCAGTTTGCAGCAAAAATTTTTTTTCAGATATTTCCTTGGATTAATATGAAATGTCAAAACTTTAGCACTATAGAATTTTAATCTGTTATCTTACATTACAATGTTAAATTTCCTTATACTTTTATACGTAAAAAAAAAGGAAAATTATTCTTATAATCAACATGATTAGCGCATTTCTAAGATAACCCAAATGTTAAGGTTTTTAACAGAGCAGCTAAGACGTTCCTAAGATAAAACTAATCCATTGTCATAAAAAATTTCTGTTTGAATGCAACTATTTGAAGTCTAAATTTATAATAGCTTAAAAAATAAATTCAGTTAATTAATAAAACTATTCCTTCAAATTAAAATTAAAGATGAAAACATTTTATAAAAATCTTCAGAAAAAATCGTGAAATATTGGCTTGAATTTGGAATGGCGAATATCGTAAAATAGGCGAATATTCGGCACTCGAATACGAATATTCATAACATCACTAGTTTATATGCGACCCGGTGTTAATCTTGGACCCTCCGGTACAACATTTTGTTATGTCATTGTAGCTATCTTAAATGACATTGTCGCCATTTTTTATGTCAATACCAACATTTATAAGAAAGTTATGGCACTAACAGCTTTTTTCGGTAGTAGTATTTCTATGGCAGCTATAAAATCAAAAGCAAAATATGGACCGATCCCAATAAAATTTGGTAAGATGATTTAGATTTCAATCAAATTAGTTTGGACCATATTAAGTCTAAGAACCAACATAATAAAATGGCTTATGGGAACAAAACTTTATTCCGCAAAGAAGCTTGTTTTGGGGTCTATGAGAAATTATGGACCGATTGTCACCATTTTCAATAGGTTTGGTCCTTGTGGCAATTAAGACCTGTGTACAAAAGTTAATTCTCCTCAATATTGCGGTCATTATTTTGCGCACAAGGTTAACATGGATGTAAAGCCAACCTGACGGACATCGTTAGATCGCCAGAGTGATCTTGAGTCGATCGGTATACTTTAATGTGGGCTTAGGGGTAATATTTAAAGGTGTAACGAAATTCAGCACTAACGCATATTACCCTCTCCAATATTGTAGTGTGGGTATAAAAACGATGTGAAAAAGAACAGAGACATTCACATTTTAGTATCTTTATGTCTCATTTACACTAACTGAATAAATTTCTATATGATGGATGTATTTAAAAGCCATGTAATTTTTGTATGTATTGTATATATGTATATGTAATAATTGTATTTAATTACCGCAAGCATTTTATGATTGCATCAGTGCTTTATATGGTTTCCATAATCATTATGTGGTTAAGCCAATGGTATATAATGGTATATGTGGTTAAGTCAATTGAATATATAATTGACACATAATATACAACAACTGGCTGTGATGAGGGTATATTAAGTGTGTCATTCTGGGTCCTTGAGTAATTCTAAGTCAATTAAGTCTTGTCCGTCTCTCTGTTCGGCTGTTGAAATCACGCTTATTTTCGAAAGACTCAACAGAAAAGCAAACAGTTTTTTCTTTTGAGTTGTTTGGTGGCAGAATACAAGAATTAATATATAAGATTTTGCTTTGTTTTATGTGACTAGAAAAATACTACTGAGTTTCGTGATGGTCTGTGCAAAATTTACCATAGACTCCATATAAAGCTCACTCTCGGAAAACACTTTAGAACGCCTTAAACTGTAACGGGTAATGGTTTTGTGGTAAAATTAAGTTGGACATAGTTTCATAAGACTAGAAATTAAACAATTACATTTTGGGGAGATTAGCCAGCCTATAATTGACAATATGCCCCGTAAACAGCTCACTCCTTAAATATTCTAACTTTCGGTGGAGGGTATCAAAGTTTCGGCACAGCCGAATATATCACTCTAACTTATTTTAATTTTTATTAAAGAGAAACGCTTTGCAAACTCATTATTTTAAAATGTGTCAATCGATTGTCTACCACGATTTAGTAATTTGCAGCTTTTGTATTAATTCCTTTGGGGTTATGTGTAGCAATTGGTTTACGCTAACATATTTGCCTAGCCATTGCCAAGGTATGGTTGACAAAGTGATTTAAAATAAGACTGCCCGAATACGATACAGCACGTCTCTAACATCTTCGAAGTTGTTATCGAATACAAATGGCAAGACATCGTCCTCCGAAAAGAGCCATTTTTATAATTATGTGAACTATGGCATCCTTTAAATTCTCAAATATTTATGTTTTAATTTTTTTAGAACATTTAAAACTTTTTAATTTTGAAATTTTATGAAAATGAACAGAATGAAAATTTACTTCCGTTGCTAAACCAAATTACGTTACGTTCAAATGCAGCTTTTCTTTTGAATATTAAACATTTCTTTATGATTTACAAAAAAATGATATCTTAACGTTTCTTCCTGTTTATTTACAAAAATAATTTAGTTAATTTCCTTTTCTTTACATTTCTCTTACAGTTTCCCGCAATGCGTGCATTATCCATATCATCAGCAGACGCTTTTATTTTAGTTTATGATGTCACGGATGCAACAACCTTTGAAGAAGTTCGTATGATACGTGATCAAATTCATGAGACTAAAGGCACAACCGCTGTGCCAATTGTGGTTGTTGGTAATAAAATAGATTTAGTGACCGAGGATAGTGATTTGAGAGAGGTGAGCAATAATATTTAAATAATTGATACACATACTTTAAAAATTATAGAAATATTAATCATTCAAAACTAAAAGAATTTTCCTCATTTAAAAATACCAAGACCAAAAAATTTTGTATAAAATATTTCTTAAGGGATTTCCAAAATAACCCCCTCAAAACTAATCAAATTGGTAACTGTAATTTTAATCAATATTGAACATATTTCGTGAAACATTATAAAAACTTTTCGCTTCGTTACTTTCGTATTAAAAAAAATTTGAATCCACTTAAAAAAACTTTGATCACCATTTCTGAGAAAGTTAACAAGGATATTTCTTTACTCCTAGAATTTATTCAATTAGACATTCGTTTTACGTAGTAAACGTTTGATTTGCTGTATACAACATTAAAATCACTCATACGCATCAAAGTACTTTTACCTTAGCTCAGTTTAATTTCAATTTCTTTTTATTTTCCATTTCCTTTCAAACATTTTCAAACGCAGTTGTTTTATATTATTCGCTTAAAAAAAAAACAATTCGTCTTTAATAATACCAATAGTAAATTTTGTTTTTTATTAAGACTTCAGATTGATAAAATTTGAAATTAAAATTCTTTATAAGAACTGAATAAAAAAATAATAATAACAGAATCACAAAAAATCTTGAAATTTTTTCTTCCTTAACAGATTCACATACAGACCTCCTCGCTCAACATGTTTTGATACTTTACACATTTCACTCACAAGACGAAGAAAATAAAATGTAAAATGGGGAAAAACCATTGTCCTTTAACCTCAAAATGGTTGAGGAGAAAATGGAGTAGTAAATAAACAAATCACTGAACAAAAAATATATATCATTCCAATAACACAAACAACATATTGATAATGTAATAAAAATGCAAATTTTTATATTCCTTTATTAGTTTGCATACTTCTTATATCCCTTCTTTTTTACATTAATTCTAACAACTACATCAATAAAACCCAGCATCAGTATTAACAAGAATGAAAAGAATCCAACAATAAAAAACAACAACGTTTGAACTTATTTCAAATCTTTCATTACAAAGCCATTTTATTTTATTAGAATATAAATTGATTTATTTGATAATGTGTGTGTTTTGGGTGTGTGCGTATTTTGGGATTTGTCTGGTTTATTAAAAATGTGGGGGTGTAAAAGCTCATACCAGTTAAAGGTTTTGATATATTTTTACAAAACTTTTACTACGATGAGAAAATAAAGCAGCAAAAAAAAGATCTTTCGTATCACGATCAGCTATAACACTGGTCCACAAAAAAAAGTAATTTTTGCATGTAACAAGAAAACTTTTATCTACAGATATGAAGGAAGAATGTTATAAATACGAAGAGTTTTTTTTTAATTTGATTTTATTTTACACTCATAGAAAAGTCGTCATAACACTGATGTATTTTAACATCGGTACTATGACAAGTGTCTTCGTTTTTGACCCCATTACACTTTTCATCATTGTGATGTCAGCCAAGTGATGTCCAAATTGTCATCAGGGTCAAACATATAAATTATGTCATCAATGAGATGACATATTTTAATCACAAAAATTACGAAGCGGGATCGATCTTATAAAACATGTAATCAGTGCGGTGACTCATGTTTGTTTCATTTTTGTTGTATTCCGCCCTTTGTTTACCTCAAAACTCTCAATTATAATACAACAGCAGCATATGGTTATGGTTTTCGTAATCATTATACTTTGAAAATGTGATGTATTTAACTAAACTAGTGTTTTCCCAATAGTCGAAATTCGACCATAAATTTTTATATAAATATGTTTCCCCATTTTGATACTATGTATATTGTCCCCATTGAGGTTCGGTTAACAAATAACAGAGGAAAGTGTTCTTAACTGGTTCACCTTTGCCGATTTATATAGTCGAAATATGCGAAGGCCGGATTCTTAAAAATATCGAATAATCGATCACCCTATTTTTTTTATTTGATAGAAATAACTTTGTGTAATTGGAAAAAAACATTTTTTATTTCTGTGTTCGCATATGTGTTAGTAGCAAATTTGAACGCTTATAACTGCAAAAGTATTGAACAGATTTCATAAAATATATACTGTGCAGTTCTGTAAGCAAATACCTTTAAGATGGTGTACTTTTTGTTGTAGTCGTTGGGCAAACAGAGAAGGAAAGTGTTCTTAACTGTTTTTCCTTTGCCGATTTATATATAAGATAATTTAAAAACCAGAACATGGGAATTTTTGCTTCTAATTTTACTTTTCAAACATAAAAATAATGTTAATAATACACAAAATGTTGCATCGAATGGATGTCACTGTAGTCATGGCATAAATGACGCATAACACTGCTTTACAAATTTTTAATTTGGAAAAATACCAAGAACGCCACATGCCTAGATAAGTTAATTGGGACCTCCTGAACACGAAAAACGCTGTAATTGTTTTTTTCTAAGTACCGTTTTTTAGATAACGGTACTTTTGTGTTTTTCGGTGTATGGTCCCACTCAAACCCTTGTGGATCGAGATGAATGGCATATCGTTGGAAAGGCAATTGAAAACCTTTTCCGCCGATGTGCTGCAAATTTCTATCTGATAAGAAATAAGAAATAAACTTAAGCTGTTATTCCTTGTGGCCACAGATATTAAGGCCATTCTTTTTGAATTTATTAATCAATAATATAATTTATTGTTTCAAAAAATATAAATTTCTTTTATACGCAGATGATCTGAAAGTGTTCCTGAAAGCTGATTCGGCGGCTGATATATTTAATCTACAGAATGATTTGAATGGCCTAGTTAAATGGTGTTAACTTAACAAACTTAATTCAACATTTTTATTTTTCGAATTTATTCTATGAGTTAAATTTCAGTTATGTATTTTATAAAGCTTTTTGTGATAGTTCTATTTCTTAAATTTTTAGGAATGACTTTATACACTACCAGACTATTATCTTGCATCTTTTTGTAATAGTTCTATTCCTTAAATTTTTACATCTTTTTACATCTGTATAAAGTCATTCCTAAAAATTTAAGGAATAGAACTATTAAAAAAACCTTTATAAAATACATAACTGAAATTTAACTCATAGAAATCGAATGTTGAGTAAGATAAAGTTGCTTATGAAAAGAAATAATTCCCAATATCTATTTAACAAACTTAAATTAAACTTTAAAAAAAGCTTTCATGTTTCGTTTTATAGGAAATGTAATCCTATTAATAATGATTTTAAAAATGCCAGTCCAAAAAATGTCGACTCCAAACTTGATTTGTGTATTGCTTTTGATTCCGCCATGCCTTTTGTTCCCCATATTGAGTATATTATTCCTAAAGTATGTAAAAAGTTAGATTTTTTGTTCTGAATTTCATGACCCGTACACATTTAAGCATATTTATACTTTTTTGTGCGATCAAAGATACACTCATCATATTCTGTACCTAAAGTTACTGAAATTGTAATACAGGGTGTCTGGTAGCAGATTTATATTTTCAAACTTAAATAAAAAACGTAATAATTGTAACAATGTTTTATTAAGAGCTATGAACGATAGAATGGAAATGCGGACTTGAGTTTTTAAAGAGTATGTCCTCCAGATGTCTTCCGTCGAGTTGAACACGCTGTTCAAAAAGGTGCCTTGTGTACTTCGCCACACGCTGCAGTTAACTTGGTTCAATTCAGCTGATTTCACGACGAATATTTTCCTTTAAAGCCACAATGGATTGGGAATTGTCATTATAAACCCTCTCTTTGAGGTAGCCCCAATAAAAAAATCCATGGGAGTTAGATCGGGCCGAAGCAAATTCATCGAAGCTCTGGCTGTGTCGCCCTATCATGTTGAAACCACGTGTGTTTGGCAAAAATAATTCCGTAATCATGCGTCGCACAGTGGCGCCATTTGAGTTTTTCGTTGCAAAAATCATATCTTTTGAACCGAATAAGATAATTGAACAGTTTAAACAGCATATGATAGAAAACTGTTCAGCCTATGAAATGAGCGTTTGGAAAGGGTGCTACGCTTTGTAGGGGCCTACTTATGGGTTATCAAAGTTAAAATTAGTAGAAAAATCAATTTTATGGTAACTAAAAAAAATTATTTTTACATTTTTAGATTGTTTTTATTTTTTTTTTCTTTAGGGTTTTATGTTTTAAATTATTACCCAACAAATTAAAAAAAAAATAATTTTTTTTTTTAAATTTATTTTTTCAATTTTTTGTAAAATATTCATCACAATTCGTAAGAGAAGGTATATCTAAAAGACTAACCATTTCTAAACTATAATTATTTTGTAACTCTATTCGTGACTTCACATGCCGCAGGGAAGAAATAAGTGGATCGGAAGATGCTGCCAACATGTTGAAGAGGTCCTCATTTTGCCTTACCCTTTGAATGCTTTGAATGTGTTCTGCAATCTATATTTTTTATAAAATTTGTTAAGAGCCTCCTGTGCTTCTTCAGAAAGCTCTCCAATTGGCAAAGACTGGTACTCAATTATATCTTTGCCATGCGCCAATATTTTATGGACGGTCGGTGTCAAGTTCTTTTGTGGATACATTTCTGCTAAAAGAGATGCAGTTTTCGACGCATATTCTCCATATTTTGTAGAATTTACATTTTCTTTGCAGTTTAAAACATCCAAGATCGTGCCCAATCTTTTCACGATTTGATTGTCAATTCCAATGATTCTAGTTACTGCCTCATCATTTTCAAAAAATCTCCTAGAAGTGTTTCCATCGTTTGAGTTACCGTATCCGTGCTTGGGACAGTCTACTTTTAGTCCAACTTGTTTAAAAAAAGCATCCTGTATTTGCTTCTTTCTGATCTTTTCCTTATCCTTTAATGATGTATTTTCATCGAAGTTTTCCTCCTCTTGTGGTAGGGTATATGCCAGTTTTAGCAAGAATTCCATACACCTTATCCTTGCGTGCAATGGTAACATTCCATATTCGTAATTCTCCTCATTTGTAGAATCGTTTAAATTACCAAAGTTCTTCTGACAAATAATAATAAAAAATCGATAAAAAAAATATAAAAATAAAACGAAAAAAGGGGTTTAAATAGGTTTTTGCTAAATTTTTACCTCCAATATAATTCTGTCTATATATATGTATATGATAACTAATTGAAATATGTTATAATTAAGCAGAAAAAGATACTAATCTTAAACTCTTTACAACTAATTATATAAAATTGAGATGTAACATATTATATATGAAATAAGTTGAATTGAATTGAAAATAGTTCTTCTGACTCTTTTTGCAAATCGGGCATGACATTGTTGAGGTTGTTCCTGTCAGTTCGTTTACGACTTTTCCGTTAAGCATGGTCAGGTGGAACTCGTAATTGCATTCAATATATTTTCCTTCTCCAATTTGCAGCTTTGTAGGCTTAATCTTGCTTATTTGTTCTTCAATGTCCTTCACCGTAGTCCTTATGAGTTCTGCCGATTCCCTTGCAAACTGAAACATTATTGGTCGGCAATAATGCACTGATGGCGGACGTGGATTTTTCCAGTGTAGGGAATCATCCGATTTTAGCCGCAAAGGAACAACAGATGCCATAAACATATTTCCGTCCGATATTGTAGCGTCATCGGAAGATATCCTTTGCTTATAAACGCTTTGTCCGGATGATCCATCGCAGCCCCATTTGCTGATCAATGTCAACTTCTCAGGAAGAATTTTCACTTCCGTGAAAAACTTTGGTGTGGTTGACTTTCTAAACAGTTCAAATAATTTTAAATTGTTTAACGCCATGTTTTCAGTACTTAAATTGTTTAATGGTTTCAGTAATTGTTGCGCTAACTTTCAGGCGTAGACTAATCTAGGCATTATGCTTATTTTGCAATATATAGGCTTATGCTACCATGCCTAAAAATTTACCTGTTCCCTGCATACATATGGATTTAGGCTGAATAATGCAATTTTGATATTATGCACGTGTCCAAATAAGATTTGTGCCTACCTGTAGGGACCATAAGTCAATATTGTTCCTGACCATTTGTACGCCAAAGTATTGTTTATGTGAGGTACGTACCTGCTAATTTCAATGAGTATGTTTTTTTGACTACTGTCAGTCAAAACATATAAGGGATGGACGCCATACAATTTCTGCAACCATGTCTTTTTAAACTTTTTTACCTCTAGAAGCCAAACGGGCACGTACGGGCAGATAAAACCTTTTGAATTATGTAAATAAATAATCAAAGAACCGGTTTTGCAAATATGGCAAATATAGAAAAATATAGTTTTTTTTTATTTTCCGTCAAAGTTGAAAAATAGTGAAAAAACGGATAGTTTTTAAATAGTGATTTACCAGGAGAAACACAAAGAAAACAGTTAATTTTTTTTTCATCATTATACATTTAATAAATACATCAATCAATACAAACAAAAAATAAGGCGATTCGTTACCTATTTTTCGTGATATTACACCTGAAATCGCAACAAATTGACTAAAAATTGTGTGTTTTTTTGAAAACCGAAAGTCGGTCAACTTTGAACGGTTATATCTTCTAAACTAAAAATGTGATATTATTAAGAGTGGCATATTTGAAATCGTTGAAAAGTTTCCTATAACATGGGTTTATTCAAAACTTCGTCGGCACTCATGAAAATTTTGATTTTTGCAACCTCGCTTGCTCTACGGGCGCCACTGTGCGTCGATAATTTTCACCGTTTACATTCGTCGCCTGGCCTCGCGAATTTTCGATAAAAAAATGGCGTGGATAAGGCACGCCAAACAGTCACCCTGGGACTATGTAATGGTTTTTGATGTTTCAATCGAGGGTTGCGGGTTCTTGGAGACCAGTAACGGCAGTTTTACTTGTTGTTGTGGTCGTTTAAATGAAAATGAGCGTCGTCGCTCCCAAAAATGGGATTTATAGCGCGAAAAACGCTCTAACATCGTTTCACAAAAATTTTTGCGTAAATCAAAGTCACTGTCTTTCAGTTCTTGAACGATTTGAATTTTAAAAGGATGGAACTTCAGATCTTAAGAAATATCTCCATAGCGAACGCGCGATGCTCACTCGACCATTGCGACATCATGACTGACAAATCAGAACAATCAATTATTCCACCATCCCTCCGCACCGTTTATTACATTTTGAAATAATCGTATTTCAAAATATAAATTTTAACTGAATAAATGAAAACTCAGTTGAAATTCGGTCTACATATTTTTCCTTTAATTTTAACGAAAAGTTGATTTAATTTTTAATGTCGAAAATTAAACCGCGAATTCCGTAAGAACAAATGAATTTTCATTTATTCTATATAATTTAACTACCAAAAAATTAACAAATGAATTTTTAGTAATTTTTATACATTTAATTTAACCACCAAAAAATTAACCCTTAATTCTCAGTTATTTTATGTAATACAGGTTTTACTCGTTTACTCCCCAAAAGAGACGAATTTTTAAAAATTACCAGACACCTGTCCGTTTGTGTTTCTAATGAGAAGGAGAGAGAATATTATTATTTACTTGCCCCGTTACACATGTTTGCTTTACTTTTGTTGTACCGACCCCTTTGTTTACAGAAGAAATCTCAAACTTTTGATGTATTTAACTAAATAATTTAACAAATAGAATGGAAATTTTTGCTTTTTATTTTACTTTTTAAACATAAAAATAATGTATGTGTTTCTTCTTGTAGTGTTGTTGTTGTTACTACACAAAACAAACAAATTGTTTTTTAAGTAAATCTTCATTTATTTCATAATACAATTTAATTTAATTGTATGTACAGAATACTTTAGGCGGCATGAAATAACCCCCCAAGAATTAACACCTCCAAAACAAAATGATATAGCCTCCCAAAGCGTGGGGCCTTATTTCATATGAAATAAAACCCCAGCTTTGGAAATGAAATAAACCCCCAATGAAATGAAATAACACCCCAAACAAAAATAAATCAATACCTAATTGTTGAAATAAGACCCCAATTTCTTAAATGAAATAAAACCCGAATATGTGTAATAAAATTAATTGTATAGGTTTGGTTTTAGGAATCACGCGATATATAGCATGGCTTGAACTTCGGGCGAGCGCCAGGATTTTCTCCTCTATGGTATAACAAATACTAGCTTCGCTAACTAAAGCTTATCTGCGTAGCCGGCCATCGGTTGGGGATAAAGCCGATTTTAGGAGCTTTAATAAGCGACGCCGATGTTTGTTATACCATAGAGGAGAAAATCCTTGCGCCCGGCCGAAGGCCGTCTACGCAGGGAAGTTTTAGTTAGCGAAGCCAGAGGAGAAAATCCTTGCTTCCAAAAACGTTTTTGTTTTAAATTCAAAAATAAAATAATCCCAAAAAAACTATATTGGGGCTTTATTTCATAATGATTTTTGGGGGGTAATTTTATATGAAATAATCCCCCAATTAAAAAAATTAAATAACACCCCAAACAAAATGAAATAACCCCCAAAAAGTCGTTGTTGTTGCTTTCTGTACAAATTTTTGGGGGTTTATTTCATTTTTTTTTTTTTGAGTTAATTCTTGGGGAGTTATTTCATGCCGGCAATACTTTAACGTAATCAACGAACAATATTAATTGCAACCAAATGTCCGTATTAATGTGCACTTGGTTTTTTGACTAAATGTTAGAATCATTAAAAATAATTTTGCTTGGAATTTTAAATGTTTATTTATTTAAAAATTACTGCACGGAATACTTCTTTAATAAGCTAAAGTCCGTTACTGTGATAATATTGTGAGTGTAGAATATGCTTCACTTATCTGGACTCTTTATATTTCCATTTATATTTCTTATGTTGAGAGGGTGCAACGTGTGTTTATTAAATATGCCTTAAGCTCACATAATCATTTCCAGTTTGTTACTAATGAGACTAAATGCTTCCTTATTGGTTTGAGAACTTTAAAATGCCGTAGAATATTACAGTCTTTTTTTCTCGTTTATGATATAATAAATTCGAGTATTGACTGCACTGATTTGTTATCATAAGTAATATTAAACTTACCAGCTAGAAGCCTAAGAATAATTGACGAATTCAAAGTTCTAATTCATCGTTCTAATTATGCTCTTAATGGCACTTTAACAAGAGCATTTGATAACATTAATAAAATAAATTTAAGCTATCAAAAAAATCGAAATCGTATAATTGAATTTTTCACATCAAAAGATAATTTTAAGTTATTTCTTTTGAGTATATTATAAATGTATATATTTACTAAATACAAACATATATCTTTTTTTTATTTTGTAATATATTTTTTTATGTAAGTTTATATGAGCAAATCCATAACAAAACGCAACAGTTCCACTATAACAATTTTTTGGATAAATTGAAAAATTAATAATCGCCAGATCGTTGACTCGTTTTAAAACTTATTGTGGTAAAAGATTTATTAACACTAACTAGACTGAAAATTAAATAAATAAATAAAATTATTTAAAAAAATTCATTTTCAATGACATATTTATTACATCCCAAATCCTTCTAAGTAATAATAGAATATTTATGATTAATAACACTATGCTAGTTGAAAAAACAGACAAGCCGGGCACATAGCGTTTCAACATAATTCGGGTACGCTGAATCCAGTGGTGGCCGCGGTTTTTTAAGATTGGCTCTGGTTTTCGAGATATACCGTTATTTCGAAAATGGAGAAGGTTGCACAACATATATTCGCGTAACTCATAAACGCTTTAGCTTATTGAAAAAACTTAAAAAACCGAAATTCCGCAATAAAATTTCCTTTAAGAAAAATAAAACCTCTTTCTAATATCCGCAGTCGTTTATTAATAATAAATAATGTAATTAATTAATAGTGTAATTAATAGGTAATAAATCGGTGATTTCCGTTAAAATTCAAATTCACTTTCCCATGCGGATTTTTCCAAACCTCTAAGTGTTTCTTTAAAGGATTCATCTTTCATCAACTGCCTGATGAGAACCAGCAAATATGCCTTCATTAATTTCAAATATAAAAATATAAAAAAACCATCACGACTGCTTTTTAAAGCTTACCCAAAGTTTTTCACGAGACCAATCTTTATGTGTAAAAGAGATATTTACATATTATCAAGCTGCAGTAATGGAAGTTTTTAATATTTGATTGTCCTGAAGTAAGAGATTCATTTTTGGCCAGTATTTCCAAACATAATGATTTTTCCGATTTCTGCTGTCCCAAACCCAGGGAAAAAACATTTTTCAAAATGGATGGTCAACTGCAACAAAACTATTTTTTAGGAAAATTTTTAAGCACATGAAGGTTAATTTAACCATATCATTGTCACCGGCAACAATATTAGGTTAGATTCGTCCTTTATCAAGAAGGCACAATCATGTTATGGATGCCTCCGATCATGTTATGGTAAATAATAACAAAAATATGTTTAACACGTATACTTATAATAGAAGACCATGTTGCTCTTAGAACAAAGGAAAATACTATTGTTAATTTAAAAACAAATGCTTAGAGGCAAACAAATTATGGTTGTAGCTTCTTGATGGAGGACTAATTTAACCATAATATAGTTGCCTGTGACAATAATATGGTTAAATTAACTATAATATGTTTAAAAATTTTCATTATAAATTATTTTGTTGGAGATAACCATATTGAAAAATCTTTTTCTCTGCGTGCGCCTACAAAGAAAATAACATTTTTTTGTATACACTAGCTGTAGCCCTAAAATTAGGGATATAAGTGTGTGTTATGATAAATACGAAAAGTTAAATTCCTTTTAAAAAAAATATCGCAAGCGATTAAAAAATATTATAAAGCAAAAACAAGTATTTACTCGAAATTGTAAGGTTTTTATGAAATATTAATCGTTTTTATCGATTTTTTTTTACTTAATCTTTAAATTAGTCTTTTAATATTAAAAAAAAATCAAAAAGTCAAATTTTCAAAAATGTATAAAAATTTTCACAAATACAATTTGGATATAGTGTTTATACTTTCTGGTAGCCTTTTCCATAGGCTTCATTTTCTAATAGGTTTGATTCCTTGAGATGGAATCACGGAACTCATTGATAAGAATTTCAGTCTATCCCATATTTTTAAAAAAAAATCATAGATTTTAATATTAAAAGACTAATTTAAAGATTAATTTGAAAAAAATCGATAAAAACGATTTACCTGTATTTTCTTTAAATATTTTTTTATTGCTTGCGATATTTTTTTAAAATGAATTTAGCTTTTCGTATTTATTTTTTTAAATTTTTTTATCACATGCGATATTTTTAAAAAAAATAATTTAACTTTTGAATTCATCTTCACACACATCTTCACCGAAGATAAAGGAAAAAGTTTGTCATTCCGTTTGTAATTTGTACAATATTGATCTTAGACCTTACGTTGAAATGAGATTTCCGAAGACCCCAGAAATAATGGGGACACATATGCTTCGTTAAAGTTTGCTACAGAAACTCAGCCAGATCGGTTCATAAATGACTGAGATATGAGCAAAAAACAACGACTGTATCTAATTTTAAACGTAAATCCGTTGTTGTTGTTTTATTTCTTTCTTCTGTATATCTGGTGCCAAAGCTTCCAAATTAGGTACAAGCATCTTCGTTATCAGCACACATTTTAAAAAATTTGCTAGATCAGATAACTGTATTACAGTTTGATTATCGTCGGCGAATGAATCCTCTAAAAACATCCTTTCTCCTATCCTTCTTACAATAAGTTTGTTTAATTTAAGATTTAAATGGCTTTCATTTAAGTATATTAATTTGCTTTTATTTAATGATTTTTAAAACATCCGTTTCATTACTTAAAAGTAGACAACATAAGACGAAATTTGTACAGCGTACCATTTACATGGGTTTTAAAACTTGAAGTCTGAAAGTCCTATGGTTCCCGAAAATGGATATTTTTAAAAAAAAATTATATTTCGGCCATAACTTTTTTGTATCTGAACCGATTTTTTCGAGTTTTTCAGAAGATGTGTTCTGTTAAACATCAATCTTTTGATATATAAAACGTATCCATGGATCATACTTAAAAAGTTTTTTTAAATTTGTTTTAACTAATTTTTCACATTTTTGCTAATTATAAACGGATTAGGCTGATTTTAAATAGCAACATAGCTCGAAGGCATTGCCGATCGATAGATACACCAGACCGAAATTGGCGTCGTATTGGGGATCCGTAAACTTGATTTCAACCGACAGACGGTCAACCGGATTTGAACTTTTCTTTTCATAAGGATCCAGAAAATGTACACTTTATTGAGTCTAGAATCAATATTGTGGATGTTACAAACGGAATGTCAAACTTATATATACTTTTTTACCTTCGGTGAAGGGTATAAAAACAAAAAGTTTCCAACTTTAGCATATTTTTTTTTACCAATTTTCCCAAATAATTATTTATTATACACAATAAAAGAAAAAAATCACCGTATCATTTATAATTTAAAGCGATAAAAAAATGATATAACCCATGTCATTCAGCACCATTAGTTGAACTCTGCTGAATACATTAGATGAGAATCATTTTTGCATTAAAAATTGTTTTTTTGATTTGAAAACGAGAAAAATAAAAATTGCCCCATTACAAGTTCATTTTTTAAAATTTTTATTTAGTTGTTGAGTGCGAAAAATTTGTTTATTCACTTCAACGTTAAAAGGGACAAAAAAAATAACAACCCATGATTTGTTTCCTTGGGTGCGGTAAGCAAAACAGTTTTAACATTTTGGTTTTTTTTGGTTTTTTATTTATATTTAAACCAGTTTGTTTCGGGTGCTGTACACGAAAAACTGAGGGTTTAAAATAAAACGAGCAATTCGCAATGAAAATATATGATATTTTGTCATTTAAATTTATACTAGTTTTCAGGCCAACTGTCAACTTTGGACTTTGAATATTATATTGGGTGATTCATCGTGAGGTTTGATTTATAATATTAAATAAAACACATTAATTTTAAAGTGAACCTAATTTTTTTTTATCGGATAATAGAACAATTTGTGGCTTTTACTGTTTGACAATTATATTTTAAAATGTTGGCCATGACTACGGTAGTCCATTCGGAAGGTCCAATTTTGAGATGCTGTTGTGGTGGTGTCTTTCCTTGACGTGCCAAACGATACTGAATATGAGTCAGGCGTGATCTGTAAAAAAGCATATTGGATATCAAACCTTGCGATGAATCACGAATTATAAACAGTTTTAACAGCAAAATGACTATTTTATGTGATAATGTCATTTGGGCTAAAATTATAGGGGAAAATATAGCTCTACCCCATAACATGCCTTATATTACGTTCACTTTTTATACCGTCCACCACCACTAGTGGTGAATGAGGGTATACTAAGTTTGTCATTCCGTGTGAAACTTTTTCATTATACATCTAAGACCCCATACAGTATATATATAATATATATAATAATACATTATTATAGAAATAAAACTAAGTTGGTCAACCGGGTGGGTATTGGTAATGCGAAGGTTAAGCGCAAACAAATCTCATATAGATGAAGATAACTTAATAATATTGCACACAAAAACTCATAACATAATTTTGTTCTGGTGGTCCATGAATGTCCATGGCTCCCAAACAGGGTATTGTCTCGATACTTTTTTTTAAATATTGTGGTGTAGGACGGCAAATGGTCAGGCTTAACCGATTATACTTTCTTACTGGTGTTTCTATTGAAATATGAGATTAAATACTGATACCTCTAATTTCACAATAGTCTCAGAGATAAATCCATAATTTGAGAACTCAAACATTATCTGAGCTTTTATATTTGATAAATTAGCTTTTTTCAATGAAACTGCATTACCGTCGTTGAATCCTTCCACCACATCCTTAAATTGGCCAAAGTTTTCAGCATAATACATAACTAATTTCAACCACGTTCCCCACCTGGTTATTATAGGCTGTGGAGTAAAAAAAAAATCGGAAAACTTCTCCTACTATGCGTCAAACTGCGGGGAGCTTTGCAAAATATTTTTCCATAAGAAATCAATGTCATCGAAGTTGTCTCTTATATCTTCTGCACGGTGCATGGCAAAATAAAACAAGTTTTGTTATCAAAATATGCAACAAGAATATGCAATGTCAGTAATATGCAAAATTATGCAATTAACACAAAATATGGAAAAATATGCACTAACAAATCGATGCCATTTTAATTCAACTTTCATGATTCGCCACGATATTTAGTTTGTGTTGATCTCAGACTGACGAAAACATTTATGCATTTGCATAAAAATCCAAGCCTTGGTAATCACATTTTATTTTGTAAAACGCGAAACAGTTAATTTATTATATATAACAAATACATCCTTAATTTACACTTTATTTCCAAAACAGTATTCGTAATGTCAACCTTTAGCCTCTCGTAGTGAAATATACTAGAGTCGTTTACAGGATTTGAATTTAAACCTTCCGGCTAATTCACTTATATTTAAATGGTTCTTTATATGACCACAACAACCATAAATTGTTGTTCACAAGTATTTTGTTGTTTTCAGACACATAAATATCTTTGCCGAGATTTTTATCGCAATGGACCGTAATCAGAGTAAGAATATTTAAAAATTATCATAAAATTATATTATTTTATTGAATTGTTAATGGTTTTTAATTCAAATTTCGATATTTTAATCAGGCTTAAGATCATTGAATTTAATTTTCATTAAATTATTTTTATGAAGAAAGAAATTTTACAAAATGAAATGAATTAAAATTTATTGATAATTTTTCATTTTTGACTGAGATGAGAATTGAACCCAGGTTTTCACGGACAGGTTGCAATAGTTTCGATTGTAGCCACGCAATCTCTTCAGAGGCGTTTGCCGTTTAGCACTCACCGCCATTGACGACGGATGATGTCATTAGTCAAACATCAATCTTTAAACCAAATGGTATTTTACCTTGGTAGATCGAAATTTGCCTTGAATGAATGATTACCTATTTTAATTGATTTACATGTTCTTCCTTACTTCTGCTTTTTTGTCAAGATTTCTTCTTGAAATCCAAAGTACAAAGCACAACTTGAAGGACATATGAAAACATATAGCTCATGCCTAAGCTGTTAACAATAATTAATATTGTGGTTATTTTATTGAACTGTTGATGGTTTTTAATCCAAATTTCGATATTTTAATCTGGCTTAAGTTCATTGAATTTAATTTTCATTAAATTATTTTTATGAAGAAAGGAATTTTACAACATGAAATTAATTAAAATATTGTTACGAAATTAGATTTGTCTAATAATTATTTATGGTTTTAGTTATAAGTTATCTTGTAAATTATAGTTTTATGTCATATTAGTTACTATTTTTATGAACGCCACTGTAACTAAATTTTCTAGCAATTGTAATTGTAGACTTTAGATTTAAAATAATTTGAACACAATTTTCTAGAAACTACTAGACGGTTCTTGAATCAACTAGGAATAGTTTTGAACTATAAATACAGGCTAACTCATAAATGTTTAGTTTAGGTTGATTGGAGACATTAAACGGTTCAGATCGTTACTTAAAATAGTGGTTAAATTTTGTGAATTTCAATAAAGTTTGTTAAGTTGAATTCGTGTGTATTTATTTTTTTAATTTGCAATTAAAAGAACTCAAAGGTTTATTATAAAGGGAATAAACCTTAACGCGTTTTATTAAGTAAAAACGTAACAATATATTGATAATTTTTCATAAAATTGTTAAATGTTCAGTAATTTAAACTATGTAAATATGTGTATGTGTTGCCCCTTATCTTTTTAGAACATAATTTTTCCAACCTGTAGAGCAAAACTCCTAATTTAAATCATGACTTTAAGAATAAGCTAATAAAAGAACTTTGTATGCATGCTTCTCGTAGTTCATCTATATTTCAAAACTTTTTTTTGGGAAAGAACTTATTTAAAAAATAAAACAACTTCGGATCCTTTCTTCTCTTTCTTATTGTATATTTTTTGCAATCCCTGCTGAAAGGTTTTGATGTTATTACAAATGTGGTTTAGTATGAATACATGATAAATTGTAAGGCTTTTAAAATTCTCTATAACTCTCGAAATCACTCAGGCACAGTGAACACGAATAACATGAAAAACTTCTGAAAGCAAAACACAACATGTGAACAATTTCCATTTACTTTATTTTTCAGCTACAACCAAAGAAAAAGAGGTGTTAATATTTGCACAGAGACAACAAAAGAATATGGAAATTTTTCATAAATTGTTTTTACTTTCGTGTTTTTTTAAGGTGAATTTTTGCCCTAATAATATTTAATATTACTAAAGGTACGTTCAGATTAATCAAATATTTTACGAAAATATTTGTTCTGATATTTGCTTCAAACTGTGTTAAGCAAATAAATATTTTATTTAATGTTCAAACTAAGCTCAAATATTTGACAACTTTTGTATGTTGAAACAGTGTTAAATAAAATAAATTAATTCTAGTTTGCCATGCGTTCAGACTAAAACAAATATTTGCATCAAATAATTATTTAATGAAAATGTTCAATAATAAAAATATATTTCACAAATATTTAAAATGACCTTAGAAAATACTTTATTTGTTTTATGCGGCGTAGCAGCATGTCTTATGGTTTTAGAAGAGGATAATGTAAAAGAAAAGAATTGGATTCGTTACAGATCACTTACATATATTTTTCGTATTCATTTTAATACTATTTCAGCAATTGTTCCTGAAGTTTGCTGTAAAGAATTAAAAGAAAAAATCGCTTTTATCGGGAACATGGCTAAAATGCGAAGAATTCCAAACTCGGAAGCAAACCCTAAAATTTGAAATCGGTTAAAAAACAAAATGTCGGAAAATAACCAAAAAAAAAAAACATAAAAAAAAATTTTGCGGAAATTGCGAAAACTCGCGAAAATTTTTAATATTTCAAACCAGCCATAAAATTGTTAAAATTCGCAAAAATTTGCTAATAGCACCATGATAGCAAAGTCTAATAATTATTAAAAATCACATTTTTTTTACATTTGTCCTTCAAGTTGTGCTGAAAAATGTCAACAAAGAAAAAAGAAAGACAAGAAACATGAAAAACAAAAAAATGTACTTGGGATTTCAAGAAGAATTCTTGACAAAAAGTACGAAAAGACAAGAAGTGAGGAAGAACATGTAAATCAATTAAAATAGAAAATCATTCATTTAAAGCAAATTTCGATCTACCAAGGTAAAATACCATTTGGTTCAAAGATTGATGTTTGACTAATGACGTCATCCGTCGTCAAGAGATTGTGTGATTACAATCGAAACTAGTCTGGGCAACCTGTCCGTGAAAACCTGGGTTCAATTCCCAGCTCAGTCAAGGATGAAAAATTATCAATAAGTTTTAATTTAGTTCATGTTGTAAAATTCCTGTCTTCATAAAAATAATTTAATGAAAATTAACTTCAATGAACTTCAGCCTGATTAAAATATCAAAATTTGGATTAAAAATTATTAAAAATCTTTAAAGCTGTAAAGAATCAGAAAAAACTGTTTCTATCGGGAACATGGTTAAAATTATTTGTCGTTGTTTGCTCTTACAATTTTTTTGTAATATCAAATAAATGTTTGCTTAAAAATTACTAAAATACTTGATTTTTTGTGTTCATACTATGTTCAAATTGGACAGATATTTGTTTGACGGCAAATACTTTTATTTGCTCAAAATCAGCTGTTATTTTATTTAACACTCAAAAATATTTTGTGTTCAGACTACGTTAATGAAATATTTGATGTTTGCTGCCAAATATTTCATCAATCTGAACGTACCTTTAGTATGTATTAAAGCGTTTAAAATGATAACACTAATAAAAAGTTTATACGAGTATTGGTGGTAAGGTACACAATCAGGGTTGCCATTTAAACAATTTTTATCCGACCAAAATTGTCTGTAAAACCTACCATAATCCTTTGAAACCGACCAAATTTTTAATATATTTAAAATTAAATATATCGTTATATAAAATGCAAAATGGCTTATCATCATTTTTAAAAATTTTTCAGGAGCGATAAGAAACTATAAAAAGCAAACTATTACTGAGCTCTAGACCGTACCCCAAAAAAAGTATAACAACGCATAGTATGCTTATTGTTTTTGCGTTGATAAATTTTTTTGCGCACTTTGGGCCAGATAACATTGTAAAAATTTACACGGTTGCATTGTTGAATGCTTAAAAAAGAGAGTTTCTCTGCAAGTGACGTTTTGGAACTCACCCATACTTTCTGCAAGTTCAGCATACATACATATATATATATTTAAATATTATAATCGAATCCTATCTCATTTTATACCTAAAATCAAGAGCTCTTCTGACCTAGCTAGATACCTAGATGAGCTTCAGTTGGGAATGTAGTGCGTTGATATTAACAAATAATATACATCTATATATTCGGATATTTTAACCGAAAAGCCTATCACATGAATCTTTTCATGCAGCATAAAACTTAACTTCCAAAGATAACGTGTATCAAGTGTATTATCTTTAATGTAGTCTTTAAAGTTCTTTAGAAGCAAATCGTTTTCAGGATGTAAGCAAATCACTATTTATTACTATTTAAGTTAGGTTCTGTATTAATGATGCAAATTCTTCTCTGTTGGATACCGCTCTTATTAGGTTGCTTATTGATTTTAGTACAGTCCAGTTTCTGATATAGCTCAACCAGAACATTTGCTTTCGGCCAATACCTCACCTTCCTTCGATTTTGCTTTGGAGAATAATTTTAAGAAGTCTTTATAGCTAGGAACTTTTATTTGAACAATAATTATAACAGTTATAATTGGGTGCTAGTTGAATGTGAGCGTTTCTATTTGTAAATCGGTCAAAGGATCAATTTCTGATAAGGACACTATTCTCTTTTCCTACAACAGACTAAAATTCTACCTCACTCTTTGTAAATTCCGTATATTCTGAAGAAAACCTGGGTGCAAGTGTCTCCAAGTCAGCAGTTTTGTCTTTTATTTTGGTGACTTTTTGGCGACATTGTCTATACTTTTTTATTTGCCTTTAAAACGCAAAACCAATTTGTCAACAACTACTAAGAAGTATAATTCGCCGCCAAAGACTTGGTGCCGACAACTGAGTGATAATGCGATAACCGTTTTTTATAATTAGTTTTTTTTTTATTTTTTTTTTTAATATTTTTTTTACATTTAATTATTTTATTGGAATGTTAATGTAAAAAAAGTCTATAGTAAATAAAATTATCTGGGTTATAAAAAGCCAATAGTACTGATCAATAGTAGGGGATTCATTTAATCGGGCTTTTGCTTTAATTGGTTAATCACTCAATTAATTAACCGAGGTTTTGGTTTAATCGGTAAATAATCGGTTAATTTTGTTTTTGATTGGTTAACCGATTAACAAATTTTTTTGTTATAAATTAAGTTATTTCAATATATAAAAATGCATAAATTGTTTATTATTTGAGGTTTCTTAGTAAAAAAAATACAATAAAATAACCAACTTAATAATTCTTGAACTGAAACGAGTAAACAAAAGAAAAATTAACAAATATGTAATACATATTTTTAAAATAAACTGTAAGATCATTTTATTAGTTATATCAATAGTTTAAGAAGATCCTATAAATTAATCTTTTAGGCAAATAATTTGTATTAAATGTTAAGGATTTAAGCGTTTATTTATTTTAGTTTTGATAAAACTTGACTTTGAGAAAAAATCTTACATTATGTCATCCTGTTTAAATTTTTTAAAATTTTAAACACTTTCGGTTTTTTGTTTCGTTTAGTTCTTTTAAAAGACTGATATGAGAAGATATGAGAAGAAACAAATAACTTAACGCATACATATAAAAAGTACGTGAAACAAAAAGCTTTTGACAGCAAACACTAATTTAAAACGAAGATCACTGAACACCTTCTTTGTTTGTTTGAAAAAACCTTTTTAAACACATTCCTTTTTGTATATGAAACAAATAATTAAAAACACAAAAAAAATAAGTTATAATACTACAAAAAGTTAAAAATGGTTATTCGGTTAATCGACTGAAATTAACCGGTTTAATCGTTAATCGAAAATAGGGTATTATAAATTAACCGATCAGTTAATCGGGTAGTAATTAATCGGTTAACCGATAAACGGTTATCCGAATGAATACCCTAGTCAATAGCGAATCAGCACAGATTCACTAGGGACATTTAATGCAGGGTTATAATAAATATAATTTTTAATTGCAACTTATAAAAAAAATTACAAATATTTTCTTACAAAAAAAAATTATTCCCTATTTTTAGGTTGAATATGCCACTACGGAATCTGTTGTTACTGTTGATTGGGAAAATGGCTTCGCAGAGGCATCAGCTGCCCGCAATGAAAATATAACACAGGTTAGTAAATCGTCCTCTTTCCTCAACTAATTTCAACAATAATATGCTTATCATACTATTTTCTAGGTGTTTAAAGAATTGTTATCCCAGGCTAAAATCACTTATAATTTAAGTCCAGCATTGCGTCGCCGCCGTCAATCGTTACCACAGCAAGTGGGTAATAATGGTCCGGGCACACCAACACATCATCATCAGCAACACCATCAGCATCAACAACCGCATTCATCTGCCTCGTCATCATCGTCCGCGTATGCTGGCTCAATGGCACATGCACCAACAGCAGCACAATTGCAACATTTACAGAGGATACAAGAACGAAGTTTGGGTAGCAAACGTAATTCCTGTACAATTTCCTAAAAAAATTTAAACTAAGCCAACACAAACATTAATACCACTACTAAACTACAAAATCAAAAAAAAAAAAAAACCAATGGGAAACTTATATATACAGGAAGTATTTCTACTTAAAAGCAACTAAAATAAATACGAATGGCATAAATAGATACATACTCGTACATACATATGTATATATATATATATATTTTGAAGCATACATAACAGTAACCTTTTGTGAAATATCTTATATTATCGAAAAGTGGCGGGCAAGCTTGCAAAAAGTACTAAAGTGATCGGTCAAATACAAAGTCAGAAAGTAGTGTGCTTGACATCCTTTGCACATAAAGTTCATTTTTAAGACCCGTTCGGGAGAAAATATCTTATGTCAATTATTTGTATAAAAAAATTGCCAAGTTCTATAGAAGTTTTTAGTAATTATTAATTTCGGGATTTATAAATGGCTCTTAATACAGTCCAACGAATATTGTAATGGAAAAACACAAACTGTGTGTAAGATAAGACTCCAGTAATTCTTTTATTTGAAGGGGTGTTAAAAAACAATGCTGTGTCAAATAGAGCATCTTTTAAAATGTTTACCAGAGCTTTGAACGGTATAACGGCTATTAAGGGTAAAATGTGCAATGGCTCGGCTCATACACAGAAAAAATTATTCAATTTCTCCTATCACCAAATTTGTTCTATATTCATAATATCAAGCAAACAAGTTGTTGATTTTGCACCTATTACCAAAATGATTATATTGATTACTAAAAATTTTAAATTTTTGAAAAAATATTTTCAATAAATGATATTTTTAATTTTAATTAAAAAAGTGATCAAAAAACTTTGAAATTTTAAACAATGTGTTAATTTATTTAAATAAATATTGACAATTCCTAACAACAATTCTACATGTTTAAATTATTTTATTTTAAACGAAAAAAGTCAATTAAGATTTTTTGTTTATTAATTAAAATTTTAATTGAAAATTTATTTGAAAACAACTAAAATATTAATTAAATCAAAATTAAATTTTTAATTTTTTTCAGCTAAAAAAATTATTGATTCAATTATCACATTAATTTAATTAAAATACTTTTCAAACCATTTTTTTAATTGATAAAACACTTTTTTCTGTGTATGTACTGCTAAATTTAAAAAATTGCCTGTCTGAGTAGGTTGTTCGATTGTGTTTTGTTACTTCAAAAAGTCTTTTACACATCTTGTCTGACATTCAGACACCACGAACATATTTCCAATGTCCAGTTCAAATTATTATATGCAAAATTGATATCCATATCTGTAGCTCTTGCCCTTTACTATACTGGGGTTCTTAACACCGTTTTTTTTAATCATTCTACTTTGAAAATTTGATGTATTTAACAAAATAATTATAACAAATAGAATTTAGGAATTTTTCCTTTTTATTTTACTTTTAAAACATGAAAATAATGTATGGTTATCTTCTTGGTGTTTTTACACAAAACAAGCAAGTCGGTTTTTACCTCCTTGTGTAGTGTTGTTGTTGCTACAACAAATTTTTACAAACACACACGTATGCACTTAAGTTTTATGTACGACTCGTAATTAAATTAAGTGGAAAAAACGTATATTTAGTAGGAATTTTTTGTTGCTCTATAATTCAAGCTCTAAACTATTTATCTTAAAATTACTGTTTTTGAAGTACAAATGTTAGAAAATTTTCGACTAAAGTACCTTAAAAAATACTGTAGATGTTCCTTACAACAAAGGTTTAAGGGATCTCGACTGTCTCAGGGTAGAAGCAGAGATGGATAATAGCAGTTGTGTAGGATACAAGACGGTTTGTTTCTTTTTAAACTAGAATGGGTAGCTATATGCAGCTGGCTGCAATGAGCCACCTTTTTAGCCTAACTTGGGTGCCAAGTTTTATAAACATTTCAGTAAAAATGAGAAATCAGAATTTTTTAGAATCAGATAAACAGATATCACTGATCGAGTTATAAATGTTTAGAAAACTAAAGTGATTTAACTATTTGTATTGATTTAAGCAGTTTCATACTTTTATATGTATTTACTCGTATGTATCTTTTACATGTCACATGAATTTCACAATTAAATTTTGTAATAATCAATTTAAAATATTTTAATACAACTATACCTTTAAAGAGGGCAGGAGAAAAGCAATTAAAACTCCTCGAAAACAATAAACTTAGTACCTTTTTTATTAAGAAGTAAATTTCTATAAAAAAAATTATTTAAACAAAATATGTTGTTTTAAACAAATATTTTCAGTTGTTAAAATTTTTAATTAAAAATGCATACTAGCATAAATACTCCTTTACACTTTATCAGAAATACATGCTAAATTAAATAATTATTATTAAAAATAGTATTTTCTTTAAAACTAAAAAAAAATCCTATTAAAATTAAAAGCAAGTAAAAAGTTATATAAACTATCAATTATTCCATAACAAAGATAAATGCAACAATTATAATGATAAAATAAAAATTAAAAAAATTTGTTTCAATATAAATTTAAAACACTAATACGGGTTTCAATGTTTAAATTATACATAAAAATGAGTAGCAAAATAATGAAACAATTATAAAAGGAAACTATATTAAAACATTTAAATAAACCTATAAAGTACGAAATAAATAAATACTATAAATGAAAAAAAAAAACATTTAAAGCCTACCATATCAATTTTGTGAATAGAATGCATTTGGTATACAGTAAACACTTTATAATATAATCCAACAGTATCTGCTGGAACAACTTGATAAAGAGAACTTTGAAATTTGTTGTTTGTAAAATTGGAAGTCTACAAAATGGTTCTTCACTGTATTTGTTTGAAAATAATTCCAATGAATAAAGCTTTTACCGCATTTAATTTATTGATTGATTAGCCAGCAGTTAAATTATTCTAAAATATAAATTGACTGTCAACGACTACATTGAGTTTCTACAATTCTGTTTAATTCCAAATAAACAATTTATTCAATTGCAATACATAAAACAAACGAAATTTAAAAATTGAAGAATTTTTTTTTTTTTTTAAATTAATAAAATACAAAATTATGCGAGAAATGATTGAAAGGAAACACCAAAAAAAACTAACAGCAAACTTAAAAAAAAACTATGAATGCTAGTAATATAAAAAAGAACAAAAACAAGTAGTTTCATAAATGTTTGATGTATTAGAAATGTAACGAAAACTAGTTTAAAGTTCAAATATCAAAAATTTAGAAGAGTGTATATCATTTGAAAGCAAAAGTTATATTGAATTTCAAATGATGTACAACTAAAAAATAATGCAATATTTTATGGTAGTTTATGTAATAAATAAATATTTCAGTATGAATAAAATAATATATTTTATAGATGTTTTCTTAAGTATACTATTTACTAGTAAGAAATAAAAAGAAATTGAGTTGAAGAAATCCATATTAAAGGTGTGTGTGAATCGGTAACAAAGTTCTTTGGTGAATTAAAATTGTCAACATTTCTATGCTAATGTCAAAATTTTATTCTCCTCAACAGTGTCAACATTTTAATTCCATGAGTACTTTGCTACCGTTCGACACACACCCTTAGCATTAAAAAGTTTTGTTAAAATATATATTAAATTATTTTAATATTTGAACATTTTTTCGAATGTGCTTCTTTGAGTCACATTTCAATTTAAATTTTTTTTTAATAGTCATATTCCTTTAATATTTTACATACTTTTAATGCGCACTTTACAATAGTGGAGATGATATTATGCGTATGCGCTGTTATGTGTAACACTAAGAAATATTGGTTCTATGACCACCTTTTAGTATACCGAAAGTGAATCACAGTCGATCTTACGATGTCCGTCCGTGCAGTTGAATGTCCGGTTGGATGGCTTGTTGCCTGGCCATTTAACATGTGTGGAAACACATGGCCCCCATACAAACTTCTTTCCGGAATTGTGCCCATAAGAAATCTTTTTATGTTCGTATTCAGATTAAAATTGGTCCAAACTTATTTTAGTGCAATTACATCTTACCTAATATTATACAAATACTACTCTCGAAAATAGCTTTTAATGCTTCACATTACGATAGCCACTACGTCATGACAAAAGGGTCTTCTGGAAGGTCAAAATGGAACGATTTGTCCGATATAAACTTCCATCCTCAAATAACTTAAATGTAAACAAATCTCATATTGATGAAGATATCTAAATAGTAATAAGCACAAAAAACTATTACATGAATCTTAACCTCATACATAATTTTGTTCTGGCGGGTCCATGATAACCCATGGGTCCCAAATAGGGTACAGTCTCGAAAATTCGTTTTTATATACTGTGGTGTAGGGTATCAAATGGTCGGGCTAAACTGACTTTATTTTCTTAACTGTTATTGAGGGAATAGGACTCTTACAAAAAAAAGCTTTGTAAGTTAAAATTTGACTCCAAGTAGGGATGGGCAATAAATATCGATATATCAAAATATCGATATTAAAACAAATTATAACCGATATATATCGCCGATATTAAAAATACCTAATATCGATACATCGATATTTATCTACGACTATCGAATTCGATATTTTCAAGATCTCTTTATAATAAAATTCAACATTTGAACGGTTGCTCAACTGCTTACAATACTGTTGTTTTTTAAGAATTGCATCATATGTATTTTTAACTAATATTAAGAAAATAACGGAGCTTTTCCGTTGATTACACATTCCGTTGATTACACAGTTCAGTGTAATCATGTTTTTAAAAGATGACAGCAAAAAAATAAGAGCGGAAAAAATATTCGGGAAATGGTTCCTAGAATTATGCAAGGAATCGCTTTAATTATGACGTATTCGCAGCAATAGACTCATGAAAGTTGGAATGTTAAATATAAAAAAAATATTTATTTTTTTTTTTTTTTATTTGAGCATGTTCTTATAGATTAAAAATAAAATATTGCACAGTTTACTTGTGTAGTATGGGTCACAAGTTTCGCTTACTGGCATTATATAATCCCAATTAATATTAATTTTTTTTTTTTTTAGATTTCATATGGCGAAAAAATTAAATTTTTTTGTATTCTTTACTTTTTTTTTAAATTTTTTTTTTTATTTGTTGTAGAATTAACTGCCGGTCCCTCGATTTCAAACGAAAACTTCGCTCGCATAACATACCTTAAAAACGAAATTTAAAAATTGGTTTTTGTTTTAAATAAAAGTTAAGCTAATGGAAGTATCGGTCGTAATCGAGGGACAGGCAGTAAATTTGAAATTAAAAGAAACAATAAAAAGATAGAGTGGAATTACATGTCATATGTTTGTACATATGTAAATATGTATTGACATAAGTATATTAAGTTTTTTAATTTGGTCATAATTTCAACATCGATATATCGATATTTTTAATTAATAAATATCGATACTATTAAAAAATATCGATATATTTTTTCAATTTGCCCATCCCTAACTCCAAGAAGCCCATTCCAAAAAAATGTTCAAATATTAATATAATTTAGAGAAAACTAATGAAAAATTCCCAAGTTCTGTTTTATAAATTAATAAGTGAATTTAATTAATTTAAATATGTTTTTTTTTAATAAAACTTAGGAAATTATTTAAGAAAGACACTTAAAACATTCACATATTATTCGAAGCAAAAATATTCGAAGGAAAATAAGGATAGTGTTTTGAATTTCAGATTAATATATATTTATAATTTAAGGAATAAAATCCACTTCTTTTAACAGTTTTTGTGTCATTTAAATGTATCTTAACTTTCTGATTGATTTGTGAATATCTCCATTTGTTTAAGAAAAAATTTGTTTAAACTTTTATATTCTTAAATAATTACAATATAATTTTTTTAGAATATCAATGTGTGTATGACGTATTAGAATTAAAAATTATTTGTATCTTCAAATTAAAAAAAAAAACAACCAAATATAAAATTAAAACTAAATGAAAACCATAATACAAATACACAAGGTAGTTTCACTTCTCTCTTACAATTCTTTTTTTGAACTTTATCGGAATTATATGAAGTTTGTTTTTTGTAAACATTAAAAAAAAACGCTGGCACAAAAAAAAAAGGCAATAAATTCCTTTTGGAAATTATAAGTCAAAATGTGTGATTTGTATAAACAGCTTTAATGTGAATTTTTAAGCATTTTAATTTGCTTTAGAGCTGAAAATTTATAATAATCTAATTCGCTAATTATAAACCCACATGGTTTTTTTCACGAAAATTTACAACAAATTATTTATTTGTATCGTCTATTTGTTTTTATTAAAAAGAAATTAAAATTTATACAACAAGATTTAAGTTACTATATTTTCATCTTTTTATTTGTATAAATAATTTTAGATTGTTTTATGTATTTAAAAAATGTATTCTAAAAAAGATTCTTCCATAAAATTTTCATTTAATACTAAATTTGAATTACATAATAATTTTTTTATAAAATAAGGCTTTGCATATAATTTTTTACTATTTATTTGGACAAATATTGAATTTAGATCTTTAAGCTAAGTCAAAAAATCGTTGCTTGGTTTGTTAAGCACGCCTTCAGATAAAACGTTTATAACATTTTCAAGGCCATCGTATTTCACATTATTTAATATCTTTATTTCACCCAAAATATTTTCAACTTCATGTTGTTCTGGGAGCTGCTAAGAAATTAAGCTAAATCAAACAAGAAAGTATAGTCGGTCAGGCACGACCACATGATACCCTCCCCATGAGCAATCCTGGACCCGCCAGAATAAAATTATGTAATTGAGTTTAATATTCATATAAAAGTTCTTTGTGCCGCATATTCAGGCGTGTCACAGAAACCAAATTCGTACGAAAGTAAAAATAGGAACGTTTTTAACTTCTCTAGAAAATGTAAAACGCCAAAAAATGTTCAAAAAATTAAAGCCAAAACTGTGCAAATTGAAATATATGCAAATTTTCACTTTCGTACAAATTCTGTGACATACCTGCCCAATAAAAAATTGAGCTTCCAACGAGGCAGGTTTGTAAGGGAGAAACGTAAAAGTTTGAAGCAATACATTTTTGACACAGAAAGCGCTTTATTCAGCGCATATAAAAATTGGTGAATGTAACGATCAGCTTTGCACACTGGTTTTTTTTGTTACCGTTACTCTTTTATATGCTCCCTTACGAACCTGCTTCGTAGTAAGGGAATGTCGTGACTCTTCAATTTTTTTTTTAAATTATTAAGAATACCTTACTGCATCTGAGTATGGTAGCGCCTAAACCTGTGCTCACTTTTTAAAATGTGCCATTGCAAAATAAAAAATTTTTTATTGGGTGATTAGTCAGATATCTTATCTATATACAAAGGGAGGGGCTTATAAGGACCCTATGGTTCATAATGGACCTAATTGCAAATGATTTTGTCATTAAGTAGTAGCTATCGTAAAAGCCATTGTCGCCGATTTTTATGTAAATACTAACATTTATAAGGAAGTTATGGTCTTAAAAACTATTTTCGGGAGTAGTATTTATATGGGAGCTATGGTCAAATATGGACCGATTCCAATAGAATTTAGAAAGGTGATTTTGATTGCAATAAAATTAGTTTGAACCAAATTTAATTTTAATGCCTACATAATAAGATGGTTATGGGCACAGACCTTATTCCAGAGAGAAGCTTGTAATGGGCTATGGGAAATTATGGACCGATTCACCTAATTTCTAATAGTTTGTGCCAATTAGAACCTATGTGCCAAGTTTCATCAAATTATCTTTAAAATTGTTACCTGTACTTTGCGCACAAGGTTTACATGGACAGCCTGCCAGCCAGCCCAGACGGACGGACATCGTTAGCTGATTCAGAGTCCATCGGTGTACTAAAAGGTGGGTCTTGGACCAATATTTTAAGATGTTAAATACATCAGCACACTATTGTGATGTGGATAAAAAAGGTTCTTTATTGTGACAATTCGAACTTTTATAACAAATTTCACTTAATTATCCTCAAAATTGCTTTCTTTGTACTCAACAACTTTTCGCACACAGCGTGCATGGGCAGCCAGCCGGTCGGACGACAAACGGACAAGAAAATTTTTTAAATATATTTAACTTAATTTCTTATTTTAAAATTTCAAAAAACCAATTTTAAAGCTTTTTAATATAATTTCCATTCTATCTTAATTTATATTAAATTTTTTTAAACTTTAAATATCAAACAAAACAAAAACTGAAAAATGGGATTATTAAATAAATAATTGTAGCACAAATTTTTATAATTCCAATAAACGTCAGAACGTAAATATGGCGACAAAACGAGAGAGTGAAACTACCATAGTATACAACTAGTATACCGACTCTTTGACAGGTACCTAATTCAAATGTCAAGTACCTATGTAATGTTTGTATTAGTAAGATTTTTTTTAAATGTATTGTTGTTTAAAACTATTTTCACCCCTAAACATAGTTGCATTAAATCGTAAAGAATGTGGCAAAAAAAAATTTTCTTAATTCGAAAAATTTTTAATTTATAACAATGTTTGTTTAATTTTTATACTGCAATATCGAAAAATATTTAAATAATTTAAGATTTCAAATATTTTTTATACCACAAAATACTACTCTGCCGGCTTAAATAATATTAACAACAGAAAAAAATTAGTGTCAAGAAAATGTATTTAACAATTTTTTGTTTGTGAAAAATAAAAACCTTTTGCAAAAGCAAGCAAGCAATATGTGCTGGAAACAATTATTAATTATGTGTTTATGCCATAAAATTAAACAAAAAGTGTTATATTGTGAAAAATTTTAAATATTATAATTTAAAATTTTGTTTTGGTTTTGTTGTTTTTATATGTGTTGAATTCACACAGAACCTATATGTGTAAGGGGTGAACTAAAAAATTGAGAACGCTCTCTCTAGTGGGCATACTAGTTGTATACTATGGGAGCTACCTTCTGTGTTTGTTTCATGATGAAAACTGCATATAAGAGAGAGACTAAAAGAAAAAGTTTCGCTTGTATGAAATTATATACAAAAAAAATTTAAAAACAATATGCAATAAAGAAGAAAATTATATTAAAAAATAAAAATAATAAAAGTAAAATATTTAAACAAAAAAATAAATTTACACAAGCGTTTAAATTATGATCGCAACACAATGATAATGAATTTCGTAGCAAAAAAAAACATCTGCGCTTCTTCAAAAGTCTAGTGAAATTAAACAAGTAAGAGGTATATATTCGGCTATGCTGAATCTTATACGCCCTTCACTATAGTGCGATAAGAACAGAAAGTTGTATAAATAAATAAATACAAATTACGGAAATAACAATTTTTAAATTTTTTGCCAATATCCAAATGGCCCTTGCATAGATTGAAAATTATTTAAAAAATGGTATTACTTTTTCACTATTGTCAAAAAAGTTTACCCACAACGCGGTAAAGTTTAGAAATCAGTTTTTTTTTATCAATATATTTATCTGGCTCAAATCGGTATTTAAAATTTATGGTAAGGAGAAAAGTCATTGTTTTTAATACTCTTGCTAGGGCCAAAATTTGGTTATAGCCCTGGTTGGTTAACGTGGTAGCACGCCCACACGGCGTATACAAACAGTGATATTTAATAAGCCACCTCTAGCCCTTATTATTGAACTGATTGTCCGTGGAGAAAAATCTGAAGTATATAACATTGAAGCATTGTAATCTTAGTTGCGTATAGGTCGTGAAATTGTGAACTAGTTGCACTTTGTATGAAATCATTACGATCTTTAAATTTTACATGTTTCAATATAGATGTCCACTGTCTGCTAAGTGGTAATACTGAGCTATCAGGGGTAAATTGTAAGTGCTGACAAATATTTTCCCACTCCTTAGCCCAGTATATGTTTAGTTCTGTAATATTTAATGCTAAAATTCTAGGTAATCTGTGAGGATCCATATCCAATACTTAATTAATTTAGCAGAGGTGAAGCCTTAAGATTGGAGCATATAGTGACTCTAGGTTTGTCTCTAAATACAGCGTGTAATTAGGTGTCGTGCCTGGTAGTTAAAGCATCTTTTTTATAAAAAGAACCTTAATAGTTTTTCAACTTCCTCATATTTAACATAGCCCCATACCTGCGCTGCATATAACATAATGGACCTGGAAGCTGCTTCGAATATTTTGAGCGTATTGCTCTGTGATATCAGCGGATTGCCAATATATTTTGACCAAGTAAAGTTCATCGAATATATATATATATGCCAGATAGCATGAGACAATCAAAATAGCCCCAATGTAGATATATTCAACTATGTCACAGTGTGCAATTCCGTTCGGAACCGAAGAAAACATATTTGTTTGTTGATAGAAAGTATATTTTGATAGTTTTTGGCCTTTAAGATACAGTAAACTTCCATTTCGTTCATGAAAACAAAAATGGTTTCATTCCGAAAAGTTTTTTTGTAATTTTCTGAAGCACAAAAATACGAAGTGAATTCCGTTTCCGAACGGAATTATACTCTGTGACATGGCTGATATAATTAAATTTAGAACTTGTAGAAAGCGCTTGGAACGCATTTGCAAAAGAGCATTGAAATATAATGTATTGGGTACGGTTGTTCGTTTAATACACATTTTTCTATTTAAGCGTCAATTCATTATTAATAAAAAGAAACTGTGATACAGAAGTAGTGTTTTAAAATTTCAATTTCATGTTTTGTTTATAGTTTTCATGTTAAATATTATTGTAACGACGTAAAATATTACGACCCCTGAAGATGTCAGCATATGCCGACGAAACGTTGGGAAAGTTGTAATAAAAATGTTGTTTTAATTACAAGGAAATTCTAGGCCTTATTAGCTTAAAAACAACAAAATAGGGATCATTAATGTTATTACCATGTCTAAAAAAAATTGCAAGCATAAGTAAATTAAAAAACAAGTAAGAGTCCTATATTCGGCTTTGCCGAATCTTGTATAAACTTCACCATAGTGCAATAAAAATAGAACGTTACATAAAAACCGTTCTTTAGATATTAATTTATGTAAAATGTGCCACACCCACCTTTCCAATTCCGCCAACATTTTGTCGGATGTTAAGTACTGATAATCAAGATGCTCGTTCATTATTTGGAAACATTTTCTCTTGCTATACTCAGATATACTGAAATCTATAATATCTTTACTGGAGGTGCCACGCTCACTTATCCTTTACCGCCCATATTTTTTCGAGAGGTTCTGTTTCGTCAACCCAGCTATGTGTCCCAAATTTGGACAATTTTCCTTTTAGCGCTCTTTAGATATAAATAACTCTATTATATACCACGCCCACTTCTCCATTTCCGTCTACATTTAGTCGGATTGATAACCAAGATGCTTGTAGGCAATTTGGAAAATTGTTTTCTTGCCGTTCTCTAGATATACAGGAAATATAACAAGGGATTTATTGGTAAAATTAGAGGCAGTTGTGGTTCTTCGCTCATATCTCAGCCATTTGTGGACCTATCTAGATGAATTTCAAAAGCAAATAAATCCGGACTATATGTCATGGTATCTGGAGTCTTCGGAGAACCCACTTCAACGAACACACTAACAGACGGATATTGTTAAATCTACTACGCCTTACATAAGGACCCAGAATTTATATTTATACTTTATAGGGTCTAACATCAATATTGTAGAAATATCAAACGGAGTGATGTTATAATTATTTTTTTTCGTATCGCCGAATATTCGCATAAATCATGACATTCGTATTAGTATTCCTTAAATTCAAGCAAATATTTTGCGAATACGTTCCAAAAACAACACAGAAGTTTAAACAGAATACATAAAATGGAACAAAAAATATTGATTTTTTTATAACAATATATTAAAAATAGCCTTTGTTTTCACAAAATAATAATCTCCTTTTAATAAAATAAAAAACAAAATATATTTCACAACAATTATTAAAAAGGTAAAGACTTTTTAGTTCATATAATGTTAAATTAATAATCTAAAATAAAAGTTTTCTTATTCAAGCCTATTGCTCTGCGGTGTGAAAATAAGTCCCGCATCACTAAATATTCGCTCGTTCGGAGCACTTGAAGGGTCACTAAATATTGCCTGGCTATGGGTAAAAGAAGCTCTTATTTTTTCTTATTTACTTTCCACCATGTCAGTAAGTTGGATAGCATAAAATAGCGAAGTTGATAACATAAAATTCATTTATCGGAATGTCATAACGATGTTACCTGCATTTGGTAGTGTGTAGAGTTTTTTTATTCCCGCACTTTTTGGATTCCCGGGAAAGCGGGAAATAAATAGCAAATTCCCGGGTTACCGGGATTCCCGCCCAAATTTTTTTATTTATTTATTTACTTATTTCTCCATTGCAACTTATATTTCTTACTGGCTATTACGCTTAAAATAATTAAATCTAGTATCTATTATATAACAAAAACGTAAAAAATTTAAGATTAAAGTAATTTTAAGACACTTAAGAGGTTGTTTTGATGCTAATAGGATCATAGAAATCAATAAACGTATATACACTGTCAAATACAAAGCTCATTTGCATAATTAGAATGAATTGAAGTCTCAGTGGAATAACATTTCTGAAAGGGCGATTAGGAACTGAAAGCACAACATTACGAAATAGGAATTCTGAAATAATTTTACCGTTTAACAAATTTAGCAGGAAGGAGAAATGTTTTTTACTACATATATTTAATAACATATTTTTTTATAACCCTTAATCAGCAGTGGTGTATGTAGGTATACTAAGTTTGTCATTCCATGTGAATCCTATTTTTAATATTATTGTGAATCCTTCAATTATTCTAAGCCGATTTAGTCATATGAGTGTCAAATTGTTTCTAGATCTTCTATGCTGTTTGGGGGGGGGGTGAATTCCAGTAGAATTGCTTGAGTAGGGAAAGAGTTATGCAAAGAAATGTGGAACTACCTCCCTAAAAACTCCACAAAAACTAACATAAATATGTGGAGGTGCATACCTTTTGTCATTAAATTTCCACAAATTCGTTTTATAAGGCACCAAATTTCGTGAATGTCGGTCCATAATTTACTTAAGGCTCCATGTTTACACCAGTTTTATAAATCATGTAAGTATGGCTAAAAGCGTAACGAATACTGCTTTTGTGGTGCAATTAAAGCACAATCTAGGAAAACATTTTACTACGCCCTTATCCGCAAAACCTTATAATATTATTAAAGGTATTCATGTCAAAAATTGTACTCTTGCGAAAAAAGCATAAGTGCAAAAGCATAACAACAACCACATAGACAATTATTTAGCTCAAAAGATGCAAAATTTTCAGGGTTTAAGTAAGTGCAAGATTATCAGAGCAAAAGCATAAAAATGCTGCAATGACAATTAAAAAAATATAAAGCGTAAAAAAATTAAAGAAGCAGAAATAAAAAAAAAAAATTAAATACTTATCTGAAAAAATGTTGAGGTAGACAAATTATAAATTTGACTTGTAAATTAATAAAATTAATGATTTTGTGTGAGCTGAAAATTGAAAGTGCAACCAAAATGGTTTGTTCACGTCAAATAAGTGCAACTATTATATTTTGCACAGTTGCAAGGGTAACAAATATTGACGTGAATACGTTTATTGTAAAATTTACACTTCAGTGTGCTAAGACACAATAATAAAATTTCGTGAAGATAGGCCTATAATTATCATAGGCCTTATATAAAGCCCATTCTTAAAAATTAGCTTAATACGCCTTAAACTGTAGTAAAGTTAAATATTGTGTTGAAATTAAGTTGGATTAAACTACTAAAGACACTAGTTCGACATAGATTTTCTAAAGTTTTAAAAAAAGATTTACTTCAAAATTTCCCGGGATTCCCGCAACTAATTCCCGTGAAAGTGGGAATTGAAAACAATTCCCGGGAATTTCCGGGAACAAACTCTACTAGTGTGACAGTTTTTCCTCAATTGATTGTTATAGACGTAAACGGGAGATTTTTATTAATTACATTTAAAATATCGAGTGGCGCTATTTTAAATTGGATATTTGCATTCGGCAAATATTGCCGCAGATCTTATTCGCGAATATTAGAAATTTATATTCGCAACATTACTAGTGTATACTATTTCCACCTTTGCTGAGGGGTATAATAATCTCTGATATCGTACTACTACCACTAGGAACAGAACTCTGGCCTGGCCACACAGAAAAAATTAAAAGTTGTCTCTAATCACTAAATTTATACCAAGTTCATAATATCAAGCAAACAAGTTATTGATTTTGCACCTATTACCAAAATGATTATATTCTTTATTAAAAATTGTAAATATAAATTTAAATTGTGAATATTTTTTCAATAAATGATATTTTTGATTTTAATTAAAAAAATGGTCAAAAAACTTTAATTAAATAAATTAACAATTTCAAACAATGTGTTAATTTATTTAATTAATTATTGAAAATTCCCAACAACAATTCTACAAGCTTAAATTATTTTAGTTATTGGGAATTATTTCTTTTTTCATAAGCAACTTTATTATATTCAACATTTTTAATTTTTTCGAATTTATTCTGAGTTAAATTTCAGTTGTGTATTTTTTAAAGCTTTTTTGTAATAGCTCTATTCCTTAAATTTTTAGAAATGACTTTATACATAAATATACTTCATTGCTATCCAAAGGAAAGCTAAGGTAAAATGTAACAAGAAAATACAATATAATAGTCTGGTAGTGTATAAAGTCATTTCTAAAAATTTAAGGAATGGAGCTATTACAAAAAAGCTTTATAAAATACATAACTGAAATTTAACTCATAGAATAAATTCGAAAAAATAAAAAATGTTAAATTATTTTATTTTAAAGGAAAAAATCAATTAATACTTTTTGATATTTTATTAATATATTATTTAAAAGTTTATTTCAAAACAACTTAAATATTAATTAAATTTAAATTATATTTTTAATTTTCTTTCAACTAAAAAAATAATTGATTCAATTATCACATTAATTAAATTTAAGTAGTTTTTAAGTCATTTTTTTAATCGATAAAAAAACTTTTTTTTTGTGCATAGGACAACAAGGCAAAGCCTACATTTTATATACCTGTTGTGTGGGTCTTCTTACTAGATTCTCGAAAATATCTCGATTTATGCATTTTGCAATTTCTTTGATTTGGTCGGAACAAAAGCTATGTTCACATTATGTGTATTTGTTATGTGGAATGTCACTTTTCTACACACATGTAATTTCATGTGTATGTTAAAATTTGAGTAAAACATATGGTTTATAATTTTCATGTTCACATGTTGGTATGTAAAGTACATTCAACATAACCTATCCAGAAAAACAATCTTTAAACTGCTGAGCAGGATTGTCAGATTGATTTTGAACTTTTTCGCCAAATTCAATATCAAAACTCGCCAAAGCATTTATTTTTTAGTTTTAATTAAAAATATTTTTTATTAATCCAAAAAAAAAATTGTTCCGTATCGTTAAAATCCGCCAAAAAAATTCAAAGAAGTCGACATGATATATTTTGTTAACTTTTTGTTTAGAACAAAGTAAAAATTATGAGTGAACACAAAAAAGGTGCAATGTTTAAAATATTTTATAGTAGTCTACTTAAAGCAACAAAAAAAATTTTTGCGGAAAGTATTAAACAAATATTGGATATACAATACATTTGTATGTAGTTGCAGTTCTATTACATATTTAAAACGCTATATCGTTCATCGAGAAGACTCCTTTTTTGTTCTTCTTTTTTGGAATACATTGTGCAGGTACAAAATAAATGCAACGTAAAAACGTGTCGAAAGCTTCATATCGCATTCTACTTCGAAGGCGAATTTTAGTGGAGTTCATTATTTCAACACAGCCATTACTATTTGTAATAACCAGCATATAAAGAACAGCCAATGCAGGTTCCTTAAATGGCACGTAACTGGCGTATCCTTGTAGCTATAAATTGTTGGCCAAAACTGATTGAAAATTTATTGAATATCATCATTAAAATTCTCTTTTAACAAAGGCTATTTTTCATTGTGTTTCATTAACATCCAAAGGTATGTTAGGATTCATAAAAATCTTTAAAATATCATTAACAACAACGAATTTTATCTGTGATAATTTGTCACATTTTATAATGGAAAAATGTCCATAAGATTTAATTTTATTCATTTTTTTAAGAATTCTACTTATTTATTCTTTCAAGAGCACATTTAAATGTGAAAAAAAAAATTCTGGAAGATTTTCATTATCTTCATCAGCCATTTCAACATAATTTAGTTTTTAATACTGGTCATACATATGAATGCATCAAATTTTACACATTAAAATACTAGAATAAAAAAAATAGTATTTTTCGTATTGAATTTAACAAATTTCAAAACAAATTCATGGCTCATCAAAAATAGCCAACAAAATCGCCCACTATTTTATAAATCGCGAAAAAATCGCCATGTCGCCCAACCGAAAATTAGGTCGCCAAACAAGTTTGAAAATCGCCACGTTTGGCGAGAAATCACCAAATCTGACAGCCCTGCTCCTGAGTGATAAAATTTCAATTAATTTTTGTCGCCACAAATAATTTTGTTAATACGAACCAGCTGATGTCAGATGTTGTCACTTGAAAATAGAACTCGTTCTAAATCAAAAATGTCATATGTACTGTACACAGAGAAATAACACATGATATTGTATGGACGTGTTTAGACGATATGTGCAAATTTAACATATGAAAAAGTGACAATCCACATGACAAATACACATAATGTGAACGTATCTTAACAAACCACTCATCCCATTGTTATTTTGTCTTACTAATGCAAAGGATCGGTTATAGCGCAAAACACTATGGACTGATAAATACTTCGGGAAAGCTATAAAAAACAGGGACCGTTGCGATTATAAGTTTTATTTTCAAAATTACTTTGAAATTATTATTTGTTGAGTGTTATTTTGCAAATCAAGAAATAACTTTTATTTCCTGAACAAAAAAATTCAAGAAATTATTAGTTTTTACTATATTTCCAAAAAATTAAACTCTGGAAATAATTTTAATTGTTGACTTTTTTTTATAAAATTCAGACAAATAAAAATTAAATCATCTTTAAATATTTCATGCAATAAGGATTTATTGGTGTACATTTTATTCACGCAGCATTTCTCTATCGATATGATTTTTTTAAGTTAAAATTTAAAAAAGAATTTTTCTTTGTTGTCCCTGGCAAAAAGGAATGCCAGACTTAAAAAATATGTATCTATGTAGCATAGACTAGAACCAATAAGACAACATTAATTAATTTTTTTTGGCGAAATCTGTATGTCATAATTGAAAAAATAAGTGTCTACACTAAACTAACTTATTATAGTAAGGTTTTACCTAGATTATTCTTTATTCGATTAACCGGTAACATCAATTATCAGGGATATAAAAAGAATTTTTTTGCATCGATTAAATTTTTTTTTTTTGCTACGAACTCCTCTATTATCCGGGACTACCTCTGTTATCCAGAATTATAGAATAAATCTAGTTTAGTTAAATTATGTACATAGGGGGATAGAAATATGAAAAATAAGAAGAAAGGCTGACTTCCAAAACGTACTAATACAAAGTTTGTATACAGTTTTACCAGGGCTGTCAGACTTGGGGATTTATCCCCAAAGTTGGGGATTTAATGCGAGCAAAAAGGAAAAAGAAAGTAATTTTGGTTTGGGGATTTAAAATTTCGGATTTGTTTATTATTTGCGCTTATTTTTCATTGTTTCGTATATAAAATATAAAAAAAAAGTACCAAAACGTTTATCCTTCTCTTATCCCCAATTTATATGGTGTTAAGGGTCCTAAGTAAGATTACCTTTTTTTTGTTGAATGCGTAAAAGGTACTTAATAAACTTTGGTATTATTCCTGTAAGTGAGTGTTTAAAACAAGAAGAATTTAAAAAAAGAATCTAAAACCGTTGACAACACATAAAATTTTTTATTTTTTAAAAGACAATTTTCAAGAAAATTTGTCTTCCCCCAAAATATGTAAATATAAAAGACAATATAATAAAGTTCGGGAAGAAGAATTGGTAAGTACTTATGATGCATCGAAGTATTAAATAAATGACGGATATATGTATTTTTATTGTTGATTTAAAGGATGGCTAAAACCTATTGAACAAACTTCAAATCAAAGCTCAAAAATGGCATATTATTCTGCTTATAATTCCTCTCTGGAATTGCATAGAGCGAGTATTGTCAAGAATGAACTTGGCTTAGACAAAGCTTTGTAATAAAATGCAGTATGAACTTTTAGAGGATAAACATTACCTCAATATCAACAATATGTGTTGCCAAAATTGTATTCCAACTAAGGAAATGATAAAAAAATTTTATGCTCAAAATTTTTACAATATCTGTGAATCTCAAGACGTTGATGGTAAAATAGTGCTTTCCTTTAAAAATATTCAATGTAAAAGTACAAAATATCTTAAATATATCTTATTCACTTAAAGTATAAATATTAAATTAAAAAAAAATTTACTAAAAAATTTTATTTGGGGAGTTGTGTGGATTTCTTCTTATTAATTTTAAAAAAATTATAAATTTGGTCAAAAAAAATATTAACTTTTTTTGGTTTGTTTTTAAATTGGGGATTTATTTTATATTTTTTGGGGACAAGGAAAAAAGTACCTGACCGCCCTGAGTTTTACTACTGTATTTTAACCATGTACATGTGCAAAGTACCAAAACAATGCAAATATGTGTTTTGTTTATTTAAACGTTTTGAAATGTAAGTCATTATAATTTTTTATGAAAAATTTTCACTTAAATGATTAAATTTAGCAACGGTAGAGCAAAAAGTTTTGAAAATATGCACCATTTTGATTTTTCTAGAAAAATCTATTAATTGTTTGTCAAATACCCCCAATTAACAACGCAAAAGGATTGTACATACGTAAAATGTTTACATGTTTGCCAAGCCGTTTGAGTAGTTTATTTGGCTTTTAATTTTGAAAGTTTAGTTATGTCCCTGTTTGCATTTTTTTAATTTTTGTTGCTTCTTTTTTAAAGTTGCATTTGAGTTTTCATTGTAAAGTTTCTATTGCAGCAATTTTTCATGTATGTTCTCTTGACAAATAGCAAATCTGAGCCGGAACTAAAAAAAATTTTGTATTAAAAGAAGAAACAAAACAAATCGCAAGACTACTTGTACTTGTGTACCCTTCTTAATTCCACTCTCTTTCATCTGGCCAACAAAATAACGATATTCGTTAATAATGTAAGACCTGAGTGTTTTAAAATTCTTATTCACTTTATGGTCTTACTTGTATAATATTTTTAGCTTTTCTAAAGTATTTGGAAAAAGTTTCCTGACGAGCTGGCCTAAGCAACCAGCGAAATGCGCATTGAAACTTGCTTTCCCACAACAATAAATTTCAGTGTTTTCATTCAAAAATTGGGATTATTAGCACATCATTAATAAATGAATTAATTAATATAATATTGTATTTGTTTCTGAACGCACGTATAGTTAAAAAAAATTGAGTAAATTATATATATTTCTTTAGGCTGTTTTTTTATGCAGTTTTTTAGAGATAAAATATTTTTTCTTTCTTAAAATGAAGTTATTTTCCAAAAAAAAATTGGCAACGCTGCATGACGTATAACTTGTATTACCGTGAGTTAATATTTTCTTACATTCATTACTACAAATTATGGAATTATGAGATTTCTTAAAAAAAAAGTCCTACTTTCGGAACCCGAAAATGGGTCAAAATCGAAATGGCGCTCTAATATGGACTAAAAGGGTTGATAGCTTAGGTATTCTAGATTTCAGAACTATATAGTTTATATTCAGAATTTGTATAGATTTTTTTTAATAGAGCATAGTTGAAAGTGAAATTATGAGATTTCTTATAAAAAAGTCCTACTTTCAAAACCCGTAAATAGGTCAAAATCAAAATGGTGCTCTAATATGGACTAAAAGGGTTGATAGCTTAGGTATTCTAGATTTCAGAACTATATACATAGTTTATATTCAGAATTTGTATAGATTTTTTGTAATAGAGCATAGCTGAAAGTGAAATTATGAGATTTCTTATAAAAAAAAAGTCCTACTTTGCCAGTACACTGTAAAACAATAATATTGTTAGATATCTGACAATCGTTTGAACACTCTTCGTTGCCATTGGCAGATCGATGTCAGACGTTGCACAGTGGCGCCATTTGAGTTTTTTCGTTGCAAAAATCATATCTTTTGAACCGAATAAGATAATTGAACAGTTTAAACAGCATATGATAGAAAACTGTTCAGCCTATGAAATGAGCGTTTGGAAAGGGTGCTACGCTTTGTAGGGGCCTACTTATGGGTTATCAAAGTTAAAATTAGTAGAAAAATCAATTTTATGGTAACTAAAAAAAATTATTTTTACATTTTTAGATTGTTTTTATTTTTTTTCTTTAGGGTTTTATGTTTTAAATTATTACCCAACAAATTAAAAAAAAAATAATTTTTTTTTAAAAATTTATTTTTTCAATTTTCTGTAAAATATTCATCACAATTCGTAAGAGAAGGTATATCTAAAAGACTAACCATTTCTAAACTATAATTATTTTGTAACTCTATTCGTGACTTCACATGCCGCAGGGAAGAAATAAGTGGATCGGAAGATGCTGCCAACATGTTGAAGAGGTCCTCATTTTGCCTTGCCCTTTGAATGCTTTGAATGTGTTCTGCAATCTATATTTTTTATAAAATTTGTTAAGAGACTCCTGTGCTTCTTCAGAAAGCTCTCCAATTGGCAAAGACTGGTACTCAATTATATATTTGCCATGCGCCAATATTTTATGGACGGTCGGTGTCAACTTCTTTTGTGGATACATTTCTGCTAAAAGAGATGCAGTTTTCGACGCATATTCTCCATATTTTGTAGAATTTACATTTTCTTTGCAGTTTAAAACATCCAAGATCGTGCCCAATCTTTTCACGATTTGATTGTCAATTCCAATGATTCTAGTTACTGCCTCATCATTTTCACAAAATCTCCTAGAAGTGTTTCCATCGTTTGAGTTACCGTATCCGTGCTTGGGACAGTCTACTTTTAGTCCAACTTGTTTAAAAAAAGCATCCTGTATTTGCTTCTTTCTGATCTTTTCCTTATCCTTTAATGATGTATTTTCATCGAAGTTTTCCTCCTCTTGTGGTAGGGTATATGCCAGTTTTAGCAAGAATTCCATACACCTTATCCTTGCGTGCAATGGTAACATTCCATATTCGTAATTCTCCTCATTTGTAGAATCGTTTAAATTACCAAAGTTCTTCTGACAAATAATAATAAAAAATCGATAAAAAAAATATAAAAATAAAACGAAAAAAGGGGTTTAAATAGGTTTTTGCTAAATTTTTACCTCCAATATAATTCTGTCTATATATATGTATATGATAACTAATTGAAATATGTTATAATTAAGCAGAAAAAGATACTAATCTTAAACTCTTTACAACTAATTATATAAAATTGAGATGTAACATATTATATATGAAATAAGTTGAATTGAATTGAAAAAAGTTCTTCTGACTCTTTTTGCAAATCGGGCATGACATTGTTGAGGTTGTTCCTGTCAGTTCGTTTACGACTTTTCCGTCAACCATGGTCAGGTGGAACTCGTAATTGCATTCAATATATTTTCCTTCTCCAATTTGCAGCTTTGTAGGCTTAATCTTGCTTATTTGTTCTTCAATGTCCTTCACCGTAGTCCTTATGAGTTCTGCCGATTCCCTTGCAAACTGAAACATTATTGGTCGGCAATAATGCACTGATGGCGGACGTGGATTTTTCCAGTGTAGGGAATCATCCGATTTTAGCCGCAAAGGAACAACAGATGCCATAAACATATTTCCGTCCGATATTGTAGCGTCATCGGAAGATATCCTTTGCTTATAAACGCTTTGTCCGGATGATCCATCGCAGCCCCATTTGCTGATCAATGTCAACTTCTCAGGAAGAATTTTCACTTCCGTGAAAAACTTTGGTGTGGTTGACTTTCTAAACAGTTCAAATAATTTTAAATTGTTTAACGCCATGTTTTCAGTACTTAAATTGTTTAATGGTTTCAGTAATTGTTGCGCCAACTTTCAGGCGTAGACTAATCTAGGCATTATGCTTATTTTGCAATATATAGGTTTATGCTACCATGCCTAAAAATTTACCTGTTCCCTGCATACATATGGATTTAGGCTGAATAATGCAATTTTGATATTATGCACGTGTCCAAATAAGATTTGTGCCCACCTGTAGGGACCATAAGTCAATATTGTTCCTGACCATTTGTACGCCAAAGTATTGTTTATGTGAGGTACGTACCTGCTAATTTCAATGAGTATGTTTTTTTGACTACTGTCAGTCAAAACATATAAGGGATGGACGCCATACAATTTCTGCAACCATGTCTTTTTAAACTTTTTTACCTCTAGAAGCCAAACGGGCACGTACGGGCAGATAAAACCTTTTGAATTATGTAAATAAATAATCAAAGAACCGGTTTTGCAAATATGGCAAATATAGAAAAATATAGTTTTTTTTTATTTTCCGTCAAAGTTGAAAAATAGTGAAAAAACGGATAGTTTTTAAATAGTACTTTACCAGGAGAAACACAAAGAAAACAGTTAATTTTTTTTCATCATTATACATTTAATAAATACATCAATCAATACAAACAAAAAATAAGGCGATTCGTTACCTATTTTTCGTGATATTACACCTGAAATCGCAACAAATTGACTAAAAATTTTGTGTTTTTTTGAAAACTGAAAGTCGGTCAACTTTGAACGGTTATATCTTCTAAACTAAAAATGTGATATTATTAAGAGTGGCATATTTGAAATCGTTGAAAAGTTTCCTATAACATGGGTTTATTCTAAACTTCGTCGGCACTCATGAAAATTTTGATTTTTGCAACCTCGCTTGCTCTACGGGCGCCACTGTGCGTTGGATGCTTATTTTTTATTGTCAGATGTGCGAAGTTTATGCATGGCATCATTATTGTCAGGCAACAATGCAGATACATACGTATCAGGGATGGAAAATGGGGTTTCAAATTTTGTACCAACTTTAATAACAAAACGTAGTTTTGAGACTACGAAGGTACGAATCTTATACTTTCCGGCTCATATCTTGATATCTACAATATATACGTACTTAAAAAAAATACTTTTCAATAATAATTTTTATTGAAGATAGCCACAATGTATTAAAAAAAATGTGCAACTATACCATTGTTACCCTGATATGCATGAGTGAAGAGCAGAATTCCGAAATATTCATGTATGAATACTTTAATTCCAACATTCATCATAAATTATCATAAATAATGCTTGCAAATTTTTTTTGTTTTATTCTCGCAGTGAAAAATGTATAGCTAAAATATTTTTATTTTTAAGCGTATGTATATGAAATTATTTGTTTTTGCTTTCAGGTACATAAACGCGTATATGAATAGTAAGAAGTAAAATAATCACAATACTTTAATATAAGTGGATATTCGTTACTGTTTTTAATGTATGTATTTTCTCTCACCCTTGATGAAAATCAATTAAACGTATTTAAAACCAAATAAAATAGTTAAAATCTTTGCTATTGCGTTTTACCTTCAATAGCAATATTTCCACTTTTCCTATTTACCATAATACAACCAATTTTCATTTTCATACAATGCAGTGTTACCACCAGCACAATTGACAACTACACTTGAGATAACGCAAAATTAACCAATTTAAATGAAATAACACCTAATATCATATTAACGTTTTATTATAAAATATAAAACTTTTGCAAAAAAGAACAAAAAAGGTAGTACATAGGCGGTCCATTCCGAACATTTTAAACCCTACATCACTGTATTTACAGACAAATTTGTAAGAGTGTTCCCTTGTTAGGGGACCTATTAAAATAAAATTATGTTATGAGATCAAGGCTTATAACATAAGCATTCTTAACGTCGAGTATTATCTAGGTAAATACATATATTTGAGATTTTTTCGTCTAAAAGTGATTAAAGGGAGGGGGTTTAAATATGACCTACCTACCAGCACAAAAATTTGTTATGACATAGTAGGTTTTTTTCAATTCATACCAATATTTTTAAGGCAGTTATGCTATTTTCGTAAGTGGTATTTGTATGGAAGCCATGGTCTAAAATGGACTGATTCCAAAATTAATTTCGTAAGATAATTTAAGTTGAAATAAAATATGTTTGGGCCTAATTTTGTCCAAATACACACATATCAGATGGTTTAGGGGCAAAAAGACTTTCTTAGGAAAAAAGTTCGTATGGGGGCTATGTGAAATTATAGATCGGACCGATTCTCAAAATTTTCAAAAAAGTATGAGCCCAATTTGATTAAATTTTCTTAAAAATTGCGACATGTACTTTTCGCAGAAAGCCTACATGGACAAAAAATTAGCCAGAAGGATTGACGACTCAGATTCTGATTCTAAGTCGATCGATGTACTACAACAAATGTTTGTATGTGTTTCATGTATCATTAAAAACTCATAATACCCTTTTTTTAATTATATTATAATTGGTCATAATGATTCAACAAACAGTAACATCAAAAACCTCGAATTATATAAAAAAAAACTTAAAATAATATAAATAAAAACTTAATATATCTAGGGAAGGTTCAAAATGTTCATTGCCGTTTCTTTGTATACTGTATTTAGAAAGTTAAATTCCTATAATACTTTCAGATGGCAGTCTGTTTCTTAAATCAGCTTATAAAATATTTAGGGCGGTAAATATTTCTCTAGTAAAGCATTTTAAATGTTAAAGCAAACACAAAATTACCAACTTTTTGTAAAAATGAAAACATATCTTTTTCAGGGGGTTTTCAGTATAAATACCTTCTTTTTCCACTAAACTTCGGATTCTAATTCACCATGAAGTTCATTTTTATCGAAATCTAATTGTTTATCTGGCGCCAAACACTATCAGTCTTTTGCTTTATAAACTATAGAAACTTTTTTTTAAATAAACAGTGACTTTGGTTGCATATACTGTAAATTTTTTAAAACAACAATTTCTTAAATGGTATAAATTTTATCAGTGAAATCAAATCCTTATATTATTTGTTTTAAAATGAAAGAATTTTAAATTACACCCGATCTACACCTGAAAGAAATTACCCACGCTCTACCCACGAGTGTAAAAATTGCACCAAATTCGGGTAATTAGCCACAAAGTGCCAACACTGATACAATGTATAAAAACAGATCTGGCTAATCTTGCCATGCAATTATCTGACAACCGTGTGAACTGACAATTTTTGTTTGCAGAATAATTTATTGCCAGACAGACAAATTGTATGGTTTTCCTACAATCCACTATAGGAAATTTCCCCTTTTTTTTGGCCAAAAGTACTTAATTTTTTTCTTGGAGTTTTTGATTTTTTTTTTCACTATGTACTTAAAAACATACTAAAAAAAAGCATCCCCGAAGAATAAAGCATCAATGATGCTTTACCGTTATTTTATAAATGCAAAAACATGAGGTTTGTTTATTAAACAAAACGAGGAAGTTACTATATTAAATTAGACGTGTATTTAAGTTTAAAGTTTTTATTCAAAAAATTCATGTAAAAAAAGTGAAAAATGAACAATAATGCTAAAAGTGAGTACTTTTATAGTAGTTAAAAAGATATTCAACGTTTTTTTTAATTTGGTTAAATCGAAGGAAAGAAAAAGACCTTGATGTTATATACTATAATAATAAATTGCAACTTCACTAAGCTCCGAAAAAAAATGATTAAAAGTGATAGATATAACACTTACGCATTTCGATAGAGCCATAAGTTGTCATCCATTAGCAATTTATTTCAGCTGCATATACTTGCATATGTCTTAAAAAAAGCGTATTTTTTCAGGTAACTTCAGCGTACCAAATGCAGACTTGCGCGTGACAAACTTTTTTCCCCGTGACGGTGCGTGACTAAAAATTTATTAGCTTAAGGAGGAACACTTCCAAAAAGCGAATCTAAAAAATCATTTAGGAGGAACACTTCCAAAAAGAGAATCTAAAAAATCATTTAGTTTGGCCCACTCGTTTGGCTAAAAATTAGTTTTGGCCAAAAAAAAGGGAAAATTTCCTATAGTGCAATCGGCAGAACTGTCCATTTACTTTTAGTGACGATTATTCTTTGGCGATATACTAGCAGCACATTGCCAGGCCTTACGTTATTGTAAGATCTGACCACCTTTTATAAAAAGAAACTTTGTAAAACAAAGAGAAAAATTAACAACCATTTAATTATTTACATTTAATTATTTATGTATGAAAATCCGTTTCATAAACCCTTTATTGACATGCTTTATTTTTTATAACTTAGGCCGTTAAAATTTAAATTATTAAAATTTTTGATTAATTGAATAATTATGATTTTTATTATTGGGTTAATCAAGAATTTTATTGATCAATTGACTGATTTATCACAATTTCGATTATTTTATATTTTTGATTGATTAATTGCACAACCCTTATTAATATAAAGATTTTAACTTTTTCATCGTTCAGAAAATTTTTGAAAGAAAAAATTATAGATCATTACTTTATACAACGCATAAGAAAAGCTAACGAGAAAATAAACTTCAAGAACTCCCAATCTTCTTTATACAAAATTCTTATTTTTGGCAACATTAAGTTTTGTTAAACTTACTACCCGTTCATCGATTTCGAACTCGAACGTTGACGTTCGCATAGAAAATGACATTTAAAACAGCAACAACATTTTAAAATTTGTTTTTGTTTTAAATGTTATTTTCAATGCGAACGTTGACGTTCGAAATCGTTGAACAGGCAGTTAGAATGGAAAAATGCCAAAAAAAAAAATGTTTGATTTTTATAGAATGTAGTTTCAAAAAAGCTCATATAATTTTAAATATAGATTGAACTTACAATTTGTTAAATATTTTTAAGCTACAAAAAAATCAAAAAATAACTCTTACCTTATTATTTTTATAAATGCTGCGTTTATTACTTAATTTATCTCGAACCACAATCAAGTCTTTAATAACTTTATCATACTATTTTTTATTTTAAAAACATTTTCATTTTTTTTTTTAAAGTTATAAGACGCGAAACGTTAATATTTTAACATCACTTCCAATAATGCATACCGAAATATCGTTACGGAGTTAAAGTGCAAATCAACACAAACCAAGGCATTCATATTACACGATAATAACTTTGCAACCGATTGTTAAACGATTGACCTTTTTTTAACTTTTTGTTTACTTTTAAAGGTGGTTTAAAATTCAGTAAACAATTTTAAATAGCGTTGCCGATTACAAATGTTTTTCAAAATCTGAATTTACTACGAATTTTGTTGACGAATACGAATTAAATTTACCGCGTAACCGTCCGTTACCATTGTAAGGTTAAAATTACTTCGTTCGCGAACATAAAATTGTCACTGGCGATTTGAGAATTAGTAGATTTTGCGAATACACCGTAATATGTAAGTCATGACCGAAACACTCGCGTTACCGTATCGATTACCAACGTTGATCTGTTTTTTTTTTTTTTTTTTTTTGTTAAAAATTCATCTTTTCATGCTTTTAACTTTTTTCATTCCTCTGAAATAACTTTTCTTTTGGAACATTAAAAACACTATTTTTCAGAACCCACAGGGGGATTCCAGCATATTTTTGATTTTTATAAACTTTAACTTATTTTGTATTATTATTATTATTATTATTATTATTTTTATTAATATATTTATTTTTAGGTATTTGCTAAAGCTTCCAATTTAAAATACCGTAAGTTAACGTTTCAAAACCGCGTTGCAAACATATTGAAATTTTATTCGAACACTACAGCAATTGAATAGCATTTTTCGAAACCTGCCGTTAATAAAACGTTACCGGATCGATAATCAACATTGATTTATTTTTATATTTTATAAAACATTTCATACTTTTTGTGTAAGGTATGATTATTTTTTATGTTTTCTTGCTTTTTAGATATATGCACTTTTTTACACAATAAATTACAAAACATATCGCTTTAATTATATTACTGATATCTTACTAATTTCATTTTTATTTATAATTTTTATTTAATTTTATTATATAATAATAATAAATTTGTTATTTCTTTAAATTTTTTATGATTTTTTTTTAACCCATTTACTTTAAATTAATTTTTAAATTTTTTGCTTAAACATAATTTCTTTCTATTATTATTTAAACACTTTTTATATTTTCAAGATTGCTTGCCGCGTTCCGTTAACACCACTATACGATTTCGTAACATGAGCACTACCGTTACCGCGAAAATTTGATCGGCTGTTACAGTTTAACAAAAATTGTCGAAACGATTTGCTTTCTCGATTTGTTTTATTTTATATATATATATATATTTTTATTCATTATTTTTATTTATTGATTTATTGCATTATTATTTTTTATAAAAAAAATATATACCTAACATTTATTTCATTTTTGCATTAACTGATTTTGTTCTCCCTTAAATCTAACTCTAATCAAAATAACTTATTAAAAGCAAAATTTCTTCTTATTTCCTCGCCTATGCAATTTTGTTTTATCTGTTTATTTAACTTATTTAACTAGGATCATACACAATGAACACCCATAAGAAAAAAATTTAACTTCCCTTTCCTTTTAAAACACTTTACCAACAAATTTTCAGTGTAGCAGTATAAATTTGGTTAAAATTTAATTTATCTACAGCAACATGTTCAAAAAAAAAGAACAGTTTTTTTATTGTATAGTGCGCACATCACTGAACAACAGTAATACAATAAAGTTTTTGTCAGCAGCCAAAAGAATACGCAGCAGACTCAGTGCATTTCGTAGCACTGCAAAGTCTACATTCACACGTTTCATCTTTTGATGCTCAACTCTTGTGTTTTATGGAGAGGGAAGCAAGAAGAAAAGGGGTTGGTACGGAGATACCTGTACTCGGGCAGTACGCTTTGTGTTCTCATTCGTAGGTATATGCACACCAATGGCTGCATGTAAAAAAAGTTGAAACCGGTTGCTGCGTGTGAACATAATGGCATCTTCAAAAGGGAATTGAAAAGAAGTTAAGCATCAAAAGTACGGAGATGCCTGTACTCGGGCAGTACGCTTTGTGTTCTCATTCGTAGGTATATGCACAACAATGTCTGCATGTAAATTTTTTCTTTTCTTTTTCTCTATGGTTTCCTTTGAATAAAAGCGTTGTTGTTTTGAAGCAAAAAAAGTTGAAACCGGTTGCTGCGTGTGAACATAATGGCATCTTCAAAGGGGAATTGAAAAGAAGTTAAGCATCAAAAGATGAAACGTGTAAATTGAGACAAAACAAATAAATGCAAACACAAAGTTCCCTAATTTTTCCTACACAGAACAACACGAGTGGTTGTTACTTCCTACTCTCATTAAACAAACACACATCTCACACATCCACTCCCATAAACAAAAATAGATACACACCTAAACTTAACGAAACAAAATTAAATTAGGAAATAAAAAAGGAATTTCCTTTTTAAATGAACTTTAAACAACATTTTAACTATTTTCTTTTAAACAGTTTATAAGCACTTGTTTATTATTAATTAATACTAAACAACATTTTTATTATAATTTTATAAAATTGTAAACACTTTTAAATGATTTTATTTCCATTTTATTGAACACGTACTTAAACCACTTGCGCATGTTACGATCAACCGACCGTTAAGAACTGAAAAACTGAAAGTTTTAACTTTGTTCTTGAATTAGAACAAAACGAATGCCATTAATCAGTACAATGGCATTTTTGATGGTTTTAGCTTTTAGGAATTTGTATTAAGGGAAATTTTCATATTTAATAAGAAATCTATCAAAATAATTGAAAATATTAGAAGATTAGGATTTGTATTCAAAATAATATATCTGTGTCTTTTTATCATGACATCTTAAGTTTAGATAAGAAAGCAAAAAAGTTTTAGAAAAAACTCGGTGCAAAAAATCATTTTTATTAAATAATAATACAAAATATTAAAAACGTAAACTTTTTGAATTTGCTTAAGATGTTATGATAAAACGACATAGATCTAGTTCATTGTGTTAATCAAAAGATTAAAAAATTAGGAAGAAATACACTGATAAAATGAAAATTTTTTTTAAACTATTAAAAACTTATATAAAATGGATATCAAAGAAAATAAATAACATTATTGGTTGATATTAAATGTAAAATATGCAAATGAAGTGCAATAACATTTCGTTTTTTTGTGTATGACATAATTCCTAGGAGTTTCCATTTCGAGATACTTTTTTCAATAGCCTTTTTTGACAGATCACGTGTGAGTCGTGTCATGCTGTTGTTTAGTATGGTTTGGCATTTTATACCTGAATCCGCTTGACCTTCCCAAGCGAGATCGCTTCGCTCTATGGGCTCTTGACAAGTTCGAAGAAGATCCGACGTTTTCGAGGCAAATTTTGTCCAGCGATGAGGTCCATTTCTGGCTCAATGGGAATGTAAACAAACAAAATTGCCGCATTTGGGACGAAGAGCAACCTGAAGAGATTCAAGGACTGCCACTTCATCCATAAAAAACAACGGTTTGGTGTGGTTTGTGGGCCGGTGGAATCATCGGTCCATATTTCTTAAAAATTATACCGGTTCGAACGTAACCATCAATGGCGACCATTATCGTGCCATGATAACCGACTATTTGATGCATGAACTTGAAGCTCGTGATCTCGGCGACATTTGGTTTCAGCAAGACGGCGCCACTTCCCACACATCGCATAAATCAATGGATTAATTGAGGGAACACTTCGGTGAGCACATAATTTCACGTTTTGGGCCGGTCGATTGGCCACCAAGATCGTGAAATATCACACCGTTAGACTTTTTCCTGTGGGGATATGTAACGTCTAAAGTTTATGCGGAAACCCCCGCTTCGATTCGGGCCTTGGAGGAAAAAATCACGCGTGTCATTCGCCAGTTACCAGTCGAGATGCTCGAACGAGTCATCGAAAATTGGACTCAACGGATAGACCATCTGCGACGTAGCAACGGCCAACATTTGATAGACATAATCATCAAAAAAATAAATGCCAAAGAATGTTCTTTCAAATGATAATAAACATTCCCCATTAAATTTGAATTTTCTGTTTTTTTTTTTTTTCTTTAAAAAAGTAGGGCAACTCGTTAGTTTTTTTATTTTATTAAATTCATCGCCATTTAATTAAACTGAATAGTTACTAGGGTATTCATTTAAATGGATTATTATTTTAATCGGTTAACCGCTCAACTAAATAACCGAGGTTTTAGTTTAATCGGTTAATAATTGGTTTATTTTGTTAAAATAGTTGATAAATAGTTGCTACATAGTTTAATTAATTAATACATAAATATTATGTAGTAATTAAAAAATAAGCTGTAAGATAATTTTATTAGTTATTTTAATAGTTTAAGAAGATAAAATAATCTTTTAGAAAAATTATTTGGCTTAAATGTTTGGGATTTAAGCGATTCTTTTCTTTAGTTTTGATAAAACTTGACTTGGAAAAAATTCTTTCACTTATCGTAGATGTTGGAGAAATCGAAAGCAACCCATAATACAGAATATCTAATTTCTCAGTCCTTTTCCTGGATTTCTCTAAACACATAAAATCTTCCATTGCGCCATTAGAGTTTTGTTTTAATTTTTGTAAAAGGTTTAACACTTCTAACTGCTTCGGTTAATTGGAAGATGGATATGAGAAGATATAAGGAGAATCAAATAACTAAACACATACACATAAAAAGTACGTGAATCAAAAAGCTGCTGACAGCAAACTGTTATGCTTTTAAAATGAAGTTCACTGAACACATTTTTTGTTTGTATGAAAAAATATTTTTTAAACACATAACTTTTGTATATGAAATATGTAAAAAAATCAACAAAAACTTTTTAGTTAAGCATTTTATTAAAAATTATATTAAATAAATCATAAAAATCATAAATCATTTCAAAATTTGATATGAAGTTTTACTCATTTTTGTGTTTTTTTATTTTCGTCATCAGCTTACGTTGTTGAAATAAGAGCGTAATTTTAATACACATAAAAAAGTTATATAATAAATTGTAAATGAGCTTCGTCTATTCACCGAACCGTAACTATCCCGCGTTAAACGCATCAACGTATTGAACGCGTAGTGTGGACATATGGTAGTTGAAATATTCTCTCAATTCTTAAACTTTTATGTACCTATTTGTAGTAAATTTTGTACGATTTTATATTTTTATGCTTATTTTAAATGATGTTTGTGAGAATAAAAATCATTTCGCTGAAAATTTTGGGTTACTTCGAAGAGGCTACAAAATCCATAAGCAAGTTAACAGTCTTCGAACATTATTAAAAAAATATACCTATTAAATGAATAAGCTAAGATGGAGAATATTTCAGAGGCCAAAAAATTGGCGACTTACTTAGCATTAGATCTGATTGAAAGAGTTGAGCGCTTAGGGAATAATGAAATCTATTGTTTATCTAAAATTCTTCCAATATTTCAAAAACAATTTGCTATGACTATGCATTCTAAAATTGTGGATCACACGGTTACCCCTATTCTTAGTAAAAGCTCTGATAAGTCTATAAAAGGACTTTGAAATGCTTGTGAACAACTATTAAGAAAATCCGAGAAGGATGAGCCTCTTTCCCATCAGTTGCAAAGCAACTCACTTTTTTAAATGCATTTTACAATACAACCGTATAGAATTTTACATTGTTATTTGTCCCAATGTGCACCAAAAAAGTTATTGCTGCGTACACGTAAAGCGAACTGTATATCGTTAAACTATATAATAAATTTTTGGCTTTGACTGCAAAGTATTCTGATGTTTTGGAACTCAGCCATACTCTGATATAGAGTATCAAATGGTCGGGCTTGACTGACTATACTAGTTTACTTCTTTTGTTTTTATTGAATAAAAAAGTTCTATGAATTACTATTTCATTTATTTTTTTTTATTTATTTTATGCCAATTTGGTACAATTTTGCCCTTGAGACGGTACGATATAAAAATAGTAAGATCCTAACTGTAATTTGGCCCCCAAAATTTAATTTTACAAAAAATAAGTGCATAAGAACATAAAAAATTATACAGTAAGCAATAACTAACAGGACAAAAATTTTTTTCAGTGAGCACTACAGCTCATCTAACTAGTAAAATGACCGGTAGTCTTCTTGTAGGGACATTTAAAAGCAGAACATACAATCAAAACAGAATAATAAATTGTTTCTTTCAATTCTTTAGCTGAATGTCCACAACACGCGATTTATGCGTTTTATACTTTCAATACAATTTTACACTGATTCTACTTTTTTGACAGATGCTTAAGCGCACAACGTATTGAACGGGTATTGTGGACCTATAGTAGTTGAAATATTCTCTCAATTCTTAAACTTTTATGTACCTACCTATTTGTAGTACAAAAAACGTGCAAATTTTGTACGATTTTATGTTTTTATGCTTATTTTAAATGATGTTTGTGAGAATAAAAATCATTTCGCTGAAAATTTTGGGTTACTTCGAAGAGGCTACAAAATCCATAAGCAAGTTAACAGTCTTCGAACATTATTAAAAAAATATATTAAATGAATAAGCTGAGATGGAGAATATTTCAGAGGCCGAAAAATTGGCGACTTACTTAGCATTAGATATGAATGAGAGTTGAGGGCTTAGGGAATAAATGCATTTTACAATACAACCGTATAGAATTTTACATTGTTATTTGTCCCAATGTGCACCAAAAAAGTTATTGCTGCGTACACGTAAAGCGAACTGTATATCGTTAAACTATATAATAAATTTTTACTTTGACTGCAAAGTATTCTGATGTTTTGGAACTCAGCCATACTCTGATATAGAGTATCAAATGGTCGGGCTTGACTGACTATACTAGTTTACTTCTTTTGTTTTTATTGAATAAAAAAGTTCTATGAATTACTATTTCATTTATTTTTTTTTTTATTTATTTTATGCCAATTTGGTACAATTTTGCCCTTGAGACGGTACGATATAAAAATAGTAAGATCCTAACTGTAATTTGGCCCCCAAAATTTAATTTTACAAAAAATAAGTGCATAAGAACATAAAAAATTATACAGTGAGCAATAACTAACAGGAAAAAAATTTTTGGCGTAGTAGCAGCAGCATCATCTGACACACTACAATATAGTGTGTACAATAGTGTGTCAGATTCTGCTGCTGCTGTGATACAACATCATCAAATGGAAAACTGAGACATAAACGCGGTGACAAAAAAGAAACAAAATATCCAACACCAACAAGGAAGTACGAATAATATTCGTTATATTAGAATAAAGAACAAAAAATTTTTGGCGTAGTTGCAGCAGCATCAACTGACACACTACAATATAGTGTGTCCAATAGTGTGTCAGATTCTGCTGCTGCTGTGATACAACATCAATAAATGGAAGACTGAGACATAAGCGCGGTGACAAAAAAAAACAAAATATCCAACAACAATAAGTACGAATAATAATCGTTATATTAGAACAAACAACAAAGAGCACGAAACAATTATTTTGCTTGTTGTTATTGTTTTTAATTTTTTGGCCACTGCAATTTTAAAGAAAGAAGAAAACAAATGGGTCAACACCCCCACAGCATTTAAATTAAATGCCGGGGAAACAAAATACCTTTAGATTAATAATTTATTTTTAAATTACTATTATAATTCTTTCGATACTTCTTGTTGTAATATCGCTAGCAGGGATAATTTTACACCCAATATAAATATTTCCGGGTTTTTTAAAACAGAATCGTTCAATTAAATTGAAATTCGTTGATCAAATTCTACATTTTTTTATCAATTAAAATCAAAATATCCCTCGAGAAATTCGTGAACTTTACAAACGATTTTATACCTAGATTTTGAAAGCGTTTATTCCGAAACCTGCGCTGAGGATAACACTCACGCTTTGGAAATTATTTTCGTTGAACTTGACCCACGATAGCCCCTACTGGACAATTTGGTATCCATTATGTGATTCCCAGTGTGCGACGTAGACCCATTCCATGGAGTGTTTACAAAATGGCCTACTTTTCGAGATTTATTTACTGCCATCTTATACGAAACGAAAAATTTTGTCATATAGAAAAGCTTATTTAGTTAACCAAAAAAACAGGAGGTGCTGCAAGGGAAGAAATTCAAAACATACCCATGACCTAGGGTCTTAGATGAATATTAAAAAAGTTTCACGCGGAACGACAAACTAAGAATCCCCTCATTCACCACCAGTGGTTGAGGGTATACAAATCGCATAGATGCAAATATTTATCTTTATTTAATAAAAAAAACTAACGCAGCTTAAAAAAATTATATTGAATTATATTTCACAGTTAATTTGGTTAAAACAATTAAATTCCACTACGTTAACAATTTATATTTAATATAATATCATTTTATATCTGACAAATCCAGTATTAATATGTATGTGCTAGAGTTTTTTTATTCCCGCACTTTTTGGATTCCCGGGAAAGCGGGAAATAAAAATCGAATTCCCGGCATCCCGGGATTCCCGCCCAAATTTTTTTGTTTATTTATTACCATATTTCTCTAATGAAGCTTATATTTCGTACTGGCTATTACGCTTAAAATAATTAAATCTAGTATATTTTATATACCAAAAACGTAAATAATGCAAGATTAAAGTAATTTTAGGACGCTTAAGGGGTAATTTTAATGCCAATAGCATTTGCACAATTAGAATGAAAGTTTTGAAGTCTTACAGTTTTCAGAAGGGCGATTAGGAACTGAAACCACAACATTACGAAGTAGGAATTCTGAAATAATTTTACGGTTTAACAAATTCAGCAGAAAGGAAAAATTTTATTTACTACATTTATTTAATAACATATTTTTTACAATTTTTTGGTGTATGAAGGTATACTAAGATTGCTATTCCATGTGATATTTTTTTAATATTCATCAAAGGTCCCATAAAGTATTTGTATTATTAGTCCTTTATTAATTCTAAGCCGATTTTGCCATTTGGGTGTCAAATTGTTTCTAGATCTTCTAGGCTTTTTGGGATTGAATTCCAGCAGAATCGCTTCAGTAGGAAAAAAGTTATGCACCCAAATGTCGAACTACCTCCCTAAAATATCAACAAAAGCTAACATTAATTTGTGGCGAATGTACCTTTTGTCATTAAATTTCAACAAGTTCGTTTTATAAGGCACCAAAATTCGTGAATATCGGTCCATAATTTACCTACGGCTCCATGTTTAGATTAATCTCGTTAATCATGTAAGTGTGGCTTAAAGCGTAACGAATAGTGCTTTTCTGGTGCAATTAAGCATAATCTACTTTCACTCAAAATTACTTGAAATGCCGCATATAAAGCACAATCTTGGAAAACACTTTACTACGCCCTTAACCGCAAAAACTTATAGTATTATTGTAAAATTTACACTTCAGTTTGATAAAACAATAAATAAAATTTGGTGAAAATAGGTCCATAATTTATCATTGACCCCATATAAAGCCATTCTTAAACGATTAATAAGCCTTTAACTGTAGCTAATGTAAATATTGTGGTGATATTAAGTTGGATTAATCTACTAAAGACGGTAGTCCGACATAGATTTACTAAACTTTAAGAAAAATATTTTCTTAACCGCAAAAACTTATAGTATTATTGTAAAATTTACACTTCAGTTTGATAAAACAATAAATAAAATTTGGTGAAAATAGGTCCATAATTTATCATTGACCCCATATAAAGCCATTCTTAAACGATTAATAAGCCTTTAACTGTAGCTAATGTAAATATTGTGGTGATATTAAGTTGGATTAATCTACTAAAGACGGTAGTCCGACATAGATTTACTAAACTTTAAGAAAAATATTTTCTTCAAAATTTCCCGGGAATCCCGCAATTAATTCCCGGGAAAGCGGGAATAGAAAACAATTGAAAATCCCGGGAAATCCCGGGAACAAACTCTAGTATGTACATATGTGCACATCTAGTTAAAAGCTATAAATTAATGGAAAAAATTAAAATGTATCACTTAAACTAAAAAATGGTAAAATTGTTTGGGAGAGTGTTGAAAAAAGTGCTATATAGAATTTAAAATTCAAAAGCCTCTTATTTACAAAATTAAATTTCGACCCCGAACAATACCCTTCACCGAAGGTAAAAGGGTATATATAAGTTTATCATTTCGTTTGTAACTTCCACAATATTGAACATAGACCCTATAAAGTCTAAAAAGATTTTCCGAAGTCCCCAAATATGATGGGAACCCATGTTGTTGTTGTGTTTTTTTAACCATCACCGAAACTAAAAAGTTATACATATTAGAGCGGCTCAATTTGTTCGTGCCAAAAAACTTGACAAATAGTATAGCAGAAACGTAATCTGTATCGCTCGTGGAGATGGGAAGAGAAACTTAACAAAGAGTATATCAGAAACTTAATCTGTATTGCTCGTGGAGATGGAAAGAGAAAAAGTCAGGGTGTAAAAAACAATTTTCACTGTGATGGAAACTAAAAAACATTACAAAAACTCAATATTTGAAAAGAAAATCTTGAATGTCAAGAATTAAATTACACATGGAGCTAATTACATATGGAACTAATTACACATGGAGCTAATTTAGGGTAGCCGGATTTAAAATTCGGAAAAAAAGTAGAATGAATACAAAAAAACAGTACAATCAAGAAATATTTTTTTTTGAAGAAAACGTATGTACTTTTTATTTAAATTATTAAATATTTGTATAACTTTTGGTTCAATATGCAACAACAATAATATTAAGAAGTACACTTGAAAAGTAAAGGAAAGATTTAAGTTCTATGGCGTTTCATATGCGAAATGAGACCATTTGCGTTTATAAAGCAAACATCACAAACGGAGCATTGGCCATAGTTCATATTCCGATGTATAATGTTTAAATATTTTGGTTTATATGTTTCTTTGTTCTAAAATTTTTGCAAAACTAAACGATTATATTTTCAAAATATAAAGACAGGAAAACAATAACAATGCTGTAAGCCATATAAGAATGACTAACATCGAAAACGACAAAGAGATAAAAATCTAACTTCTTTAAACATATTGGCCCATAATCATAGTCAGAAATAAAGTCGACTTTTTCTAAAGTATACTTTAGAACAATGGTGTTCACATGAATTAAAATCATGTTTTAGTTTAAAGTATACCTTATTTTGACTGTGAGTATGGGCCTTTAGTATTTAAAGTAATTTTCACCACACACATATCGTATAGAATTTGAGAAAAAGATTGTTTCCTAGATTTATTTTCTAATTGCAAACAAAAAGTTCATCTATAATTAACTATGCATTACTATAACTGCCCGTTAACAATAGATTTTCTGAAAAGTTATTGTATTTGGGTTATTTTAATATCTTTTTTTTGTATACTAAAGGAAAAACAAACAGTACCAAAATCAGTACAAAGTGTAAAAAACAGTACATTTGTGTACTGTTTTGGGTGTTGTGCATAAAAAAAAATTGAAAAAGAATCAGTAAATGTACTTTTAAAAACAGTACGTTTGGCAGCCCTTAGCTGATTGCACATGTATGTAACTAATTACACATGGGGCTAATTACACATACAATTAAAAATTACACACAATATGTGTAATTACACATGGATTGGCAACACTAGATAGTTTCCAACTGTAAAAAGCTTAACATAATAAATTCACAAAAACAACAACTTCCTTATATAATTTGTTTCCACTTCCTAATCGTACACACACATACATGTTCACACAAAAAACTAGATACACACCTTAATTTTAATAACACAATGAAATAAAGAAAACTTTACCTTTTCTTTGTAAATTTTATACAAAATATTAACTATTCTTTAATGCAAATTTCAATAAATTAACATTTAATTATTATTTATTAAACTTTAAGCAACATTTCTATGCAAATTTTAGTTAATTTTAAGAATTTTAAGCCACGTTAATTCGTATTCTTTTTACCACGCACTTAAAACACTTGCGCATGTAACGACCGACCACTGGAAACTGAACAGTTACGGCTGTTAGAAGTTTTTGCTTTGTTTTCATAACTAAGAATAAATGGGAGGTGTTAAAGGGAAATTTGCAAAAGGAATTTTAAATGCGTCAAGCGTTAAAGCCTTTAGGAGAAGGGTCCCCAATGAAAAAATTTTTATCTGACTAAACTAATTTATATAATTTCAAAAAAGCCCTAAGTTACAAAAAATTCAAAGTCGCCTTTTTGATCGATTTGCATCATAACCATATTAAAATACATGTTTCTTTAAAATAAATAATAAATAACAAACACAATAAAAGAGAGTTTTGTATTTTTATTTTTGTTTGTCAAAATTTAGTTTTTATTTGTTGTATTTCAATAAGCATTTTTAATTCAAATAAAACATTTTTCAAATAAAAAAAAACGTTTTTGAAATTAAATTAAATCTTTTTCAGATTAAACGAAACTTTATTCAAAATAAAAGAATGTTTATTCAAAATAAAAGAACCCTTTTTGAAAATATACGGAATTTTATGCAAATTAAACGAAACTTTATTCAAATACAGTAAAACATTTTTCAAATTTTTTTTTTCAGGTTTTTTCTTTTGCTAAAGATTTTTGTACCAAATATGGTACAATCGAAATTTTAATGGTACACTGGCACAATTTATCTTTCGTTGGTACAATTTAAAATAAAAATACCGACAAAGTTTAATCGTTTTATTTAGGGATGTAACGAGTACCGATACCGATATACCGGCGATATTTCAGGTTTGCCGATATATCGGTGTCGAAGATATTTTACTGTCGATACGCCGATACTTTTTTAGTTTTTTGCAAAAACAATTGAGTTTTCAATGCTTATTCTTTGCATAACAACTAAGAGAAAAAAAACACCCCTATAAGATTAACAACCAAAACTAAAAAGAGGGTGAGAGGGAGACATAATGAGTTAGAGGGAGAGGCAAAATCACGTGTAAACAAGGTTTTGGTCAGTTTTTTCATTTTGCTTAGTAAACTAATATAAACTATAACCAATATATCAGTGAGCACTACAGTTCATCTAGCTAGTAAAATGACCGGTAGTTTTCTTGTAGGGACATTTAAAAGCAGAACATAAAATCAAAACAGAATAATAAATTGTTTCTTTCAATTCTTTAGCTGAATGTCCATAACACGCGATCTATGCGTTTTATACTTTCAATACAATTTTACACTAATTCTACTTTTTTGACAGATGCTTAAGCGCACAACATATTGAACGGGTAGTATGGACCTATAGTAGTTGAAATATTCTCTCAATTCTTAAACTTTTATGTAGGTACCTATTTGTAGTACAAAAAACCTGCAAATTTTGTACGATTTTATATTTTTATGCTTACTTTAAATGATGTTTGTGAGAATAAAAATCATTTCGCTGAAAATTTTGGGTTACTTCGAAGAGGCTATAAAATCCATAAGCAAGTTAACAGTCTTCGAACATTATTAAAAAAATATATTAAATGAATAAGCTGAGATGGAGAATATTTCAGAGGCCGAAAAATTGGCGACTTACTTAGCATTAGATATGAATGAGAGTTGAGGGCTTAGGGAATAAATGCATTTTACAATACAACCGTATAGAATTTTACATTGTTATTTGTCCCAATGTGCACCAAAAAAGTTATTGCTGCGTACACGTAAAGCGCACTGTATATCGTTAAACTATATAATAAATTTTTGACTTTGACTGCAAAGTATTCTGATGTTTTGGAACTCAGCCATACTCTGATATAGAGTATCAAATGGTCGGGCTTGACTGACTATACTAGTTTACTTCTTTTGTTTTTATTGAATAAAAAAGTTCTATGAATTACTATTTCATTTATTTTTTTTTTTATTTATTTTATGCCAATTTGGTACAATTTTGCCCTTGAGACGTTACAGTGAGCAATAACTAACAGGAAAAAAATTTTTGGCGTAGTAGCAGCAGCATCATCTGACACACTACAATATAGTGTGTACAATAGTGTGTCAGATTCTGCTGCTGCTGTGATACAACATCATCAAATGGAAAACTGAGACATAAACGCGGTGACAAAAAAGAAACAAAATATCCAACACCAACAAGGAAGTACGAATAATATTCGTTATATTAGAATAAAGAACAAAAAATTTTTGGCGTAGTTGCAGCAGCATCATCTGACACACTACAATATAGTGTGTCCAATAGTGTGTCAGATTCTGCTGCTGCTGTGATACAACATCATCAAATGGAAGACTGAGCCATAAGCGCGGTGACAAAAAAAAAACAAAATATCCAACAACAATAAGTAAGTACGAATAATAATCGTTATATTAGAACAAACAACAAAGAGCACGAAACAATTATTTTGCTTGTTGTTATTGTTTTTAATTTTTTGGCCACTGCAATTTTAAAGAAAGAAGAAAACAAAGGGGTCAACACCCCAACAGCATTTAAATTAAATGCCGGGGAAACAAAATACCTTTAGATTAATAATTTATTTTTAAATTACTATTATAATTCTTTCGATACTTCTTGTTGTAATATTGCTAGCAGGGATAATTTTACACCCAATATAAATATTTCCGGGTTTTTTTAAAACAGAACCGTTCATTTAAATTGAAAGTCGTTGATCAAATTCTACATTTTTTTATCAATTAAAATCAAAATATCGCTCGAGAAATTCGTGAACTGTACAAACGATTTTATACCGTTTACTCCGAAACCAGCGCTGAGGATAACACTCACGCTTTGGAAATTATTTCGTTGAACTTGACTCACGATAGCCCCTACTGGACAACAATTTGGTATCCATTATGTGATTCCCAGTGTGCGACGTAGACCCATTCCATGGAGTGTTTACAAAATGGCCTAGGTACTTTTCGAGATTTATTTACTGCCATCTTATACGAAACGAAAAATTTTGTCATATAGAAAAGCTTATTTAATTAACCAAAAAAACAGGAGGTGCTGCAAGGGAAGAAATTCAAAACATACCCATGACCTAGGGTCTTAGATGAATATTAAAAAAGTTTCACGCGGAACGACAAACTAAGAATCCCCTCATTCACCACCAGTGGTTGAGGGTATATAAATCGCATAGATGCAAATATTTATCTTTATTTAATAAAAAAAACTAACGCAGCTTAAAAAAATTATATTGAATTATATTTCACAGTTAATTTGGTTAAAACAATTAAATTCCACTACGTTAACAATTTATATTTAATATAATATCATTTTATATCTGACAAAACCAGTATTAATATGTATGTGCTAGAGTTTTTTTATTCCCGCACTTTTTGGATTCCCGGGAAAGCGGGAAATAAAAATCGAATTCCCGGCATCCCGGGATTCCCGCCCAAATTTTTTTGTTTATTTATTACCATATTTCTCTAATGAAGCTTATATTTCGTACTGGCTATTACGCTTAAAATAATTAAATCTAGTATATTTTATATACCAAAAACGTAAATAATGCAAGATTAAAGTAATTTTAGGACACTTAAGGGGTAATTTTAATGCCAATAGCATTTGCACAATTAGAATGAAAGTTTTGAAGTCTTACAGTTTTCAGAAGGGCGATTAGGAACTGAAACCACAACATTACGAAGTAGGAATTCTGAAATAATTTTACGGTTTAACAAATTCAGCAGAAAGGAAAAATTTTATTTACTACATTTATTTAATAACATATTTTTTTACAATTTTTTGGTGTATGAAGGTATACTAAGATTGCTATTCCATGTGATATTTTTTTAATATTCATCAAAGGTCCCATAAAGTATTTGTATTATTAGTCCTTTATTAATTCTAAGCCGATTTTGCCATTTGGGTGTCAAATTGTTTCTAGATCTTCTAGGCTTTTTGGGATTGAATTCCAGCAGAATCGCTTCAGTAGGAAAAAATTTATGCACCCAAATGTGGAACTACCTCCCTAAAATATCAACAAAAGCTAACATTAATTTGTGGCGAATGTACCTTTTGTCATTAAATTTCAACAAGTTCGTTTTATAAGGCACCAAAATTCGTGAATATCGGTCCATAATTTACCTACGGCTCCATGTTTAGATTAATCTCGTTAATCATGTAAGTGTGGCTTAAAGCGTAACGAATAGTGCTTTTCTGGTGCAATTAAGCATAATCTACTTTCATAGGACTCAAAATTACTTGAAATGCCGCATATAAAGCACAATCTTGGAAAACACTTTACTACGCCCTTAACCGCAAAAACTTATAGTATTATTGTAAAATTTACACTTCAGTTTGATAAAACAATAAATAAAATTTGGTGAAAATAGGTCCATAATTTATCATTGACCCCATATAAAGCCATTCTTAAACGATTAATAAGCCTTTAACTGTAGCTAATGTAAATATTGTGGTGATATTAAGTTGGATTAATCTACTAAAGACGGTAGTCCGACATAGATTTACTAAACTTTAAGAAAAAGATTTTCTACAAAATTTCCCGGGAATCCCGCAATTAATTCCCGGGAAAGCGGGAATAGAAAACAATTGAAAATCCCGGGAAATCCCGGGAACAAACTCTAGTATGTACATATGTGCACATCTAGTTAAAAGCTATAAATTAATGGAAAAAATTAAAATGTATCACTTAAACTAAAAAATGGTAAAATTGTTTGGGAGAGTGTTGAAAAAAGTGCTATATAGAATTTAAAATTCAAAAGCCTCTTATTTACAAAATTAAATTTCGACCCCGAACAATACCCTTCACCGAAGGTAAAAGGGTATATATAAGTTTATCATTTCGTTTGTAACTTCCACAATATTGAACATAGACCCTATAAAGTCTAAAAAGATTTTCCGAAGTCCCCAAATATGATGGGAACCCATGTTGTTGTTGTGTTTTTTTAACCATCACCGAAACTAAAAAGTTATACATATTAGAGCGGCTCAATTTGTTCGTGCCAAAAAACTTGACAAATAGTATAGCAGAAACGTAATCTGTATCGCTCGTGGAGATGGGAAGAGAAACTTAACAAAGAGTATATCAGAAACTTAATCTGTATTGCTCGTGGAGATGGAAAGAGAAAAAGTCAGGGTGTAAAAAACAATTTTCACTGTGATGGAAACTAAAAAACATTACAAAAACTCAATATTTGAAAAGAAAATCTTGAATGTCAAGAATTAAATTACACATGGAGCTAATTACATATGGAACTAATTACACATGGAGCTAATTTAGGGTAGCCAGATTTAAAATTCGGAAAAATAGTAGAATGAATACAAAAAAACAGTACAATCAAGAAAAACCCGTAAATATTTTTTTTTGAAGAAAACGTATGTACTTTTTATTTAAATTATTAAATATTTGCATAACTTTTGGTTCAATATGCAACAACAATAATATTAAGAAGTACACTTGAAAAGTAAAGGAAAGATTTAAGTTCTATGGCGTTTCATATGCGAAATGAGACCATTTGCGTTTATAAAGCAAACATCACAAACGGAGCATTGGCCATAGTTCATATTCCCATGTATAATGTTTAAATATTTTGGTTTATATGTTTCTTTGTTCTAAAATTTTTGCAAAACTAAACGTTTATATTTTCAAAATATAAAGACAGGAAAACAATAACAATGCTGTAAGCCATATAAGAATGACTAACATCGAAAACGATAAAGAGATAAAAATCTAACTTCTGTAAACAAATTGGCCCATAATCATAGTCAGAAATAAAGTCGACTTTTTCTAAAGTATACTTTAGAACAATGGTGTTCACATGAATTAAAATCATGTTTTAGTTTAAAGTATACCTTATTTTGACTGTGAGTATGGGCCTTTAGTATTTAAAGCCATTTTCGCCACACACATATCGTATAGAATTTGAGAAAAAGATTGTTTCCTAGATTTATTTTCTAATTGCAAACAAAAAGTTCATCTATAATTAACTATGCATTACTATAACTGCCCGTTAACAATAGATTTTCTGAAAAGTTTTTGTATTTGGGTTATTTTAATATCTTTTTTTTTTTTTTGTATACTAAAGGAAAAACAAACAGTACCAAAATCAGTACAAAATGTAAAAAACAGTACATTTGTGTACTGTTTTGGGTGTTGTGCATAAAAAAAAATTGAAAAAGAATCAGTAAATGTACTTTTAAAAACAGTACGTGTGGCTGCCCTAAGCTTATTGCACATGTAACTAATTACACATGGGGCTAATTACACATACAATTAAAAATTACACACAATATGTGTAATTACACATGGATTGGCAACACTAGATAGTTTCCAACTGTAAAAAGCTTAACATAATAAATTCACAAAAACAACAACTTCCTTATATTATTTGTTTCCACTTCCTAATCGTACACACACATACATGTTCACACAAAAAAACTAGATACACACCTTAATTTTAATAACACAATGAAATAAAGAAAACTTTACCTTTTCTTTGTAAATTTTAAACAAAATATTAACTATTCTTTAATGCAAATTTCAATAAATTAACATTTAATTATTATTTATTAAACTTTAAGCAACATTTCTATCCAAATTTTAGTTAATTTTAAGAATTTTAAGCCACGTTAATTCGTATTCTTTTTACCACGCACTTAAACCACTTGCGCATGTAACGACCGACCACTGGAAACTGAACAGTTACGGCTGTTAGAAGTTTTTGCTTTGTTTTCATAACTAAGAATAAATGGGAGGTGTTAAAGGGAAATTTGCAAAAGGAATTTTAAATGCGTCAAGCGTTAAAGCCTTTAGGGTCCCCAATGAAAAAATTTTTATCTGACTAAACTAATTTATATAATTTCAAAAAAGCCCTAAGTTACAAAAAATTCAAAGTCGCCTTTTTGATCGATTTGCATCATAACCATATTAAAATACATGTTTCTTTAAAATAAATAATAAATAACAAACACAATAAAAGAGAGTTTTGTATTTTTATTTTTGTTTGTCAAAATTTAGTTTTTATTTTTTGTATTTCAATAAGCATTTTTAATTCAAAAAAAACATTTTTCAAATAAAAAAAAAACGTTTTTGAAATTAAATTAAATCTTTTTCAGATTAAACGAAACTTTATTTAAAATAAAAGAATCTTTATTCAAAATAAAAGAACCCTTTTTGAAAATATACGGAATTTTATGCAAATTAAACGAAACTTTATTCAAATACAGTGAAACATTTTTCAAATTTTTTTTCAGGTTTTTTCTTTTGCTAAAGATTTTTGTACCAAATATGGTACAATCGAAATTTTAATGGTACACTGGCACAATTCATCTTTCGTTGGTACAATTTAAAATAAAAATACCGACAAAGTTTAATCGTTTCTTTTAGGGATGTAACGAATACCGATAACGATATACCGGCGATATTTCAGGTTTGCCGATATATCGGTGTCGAAGATATTTTACTGTCGATACGCCGATACTTTTTTAGTTTTTTGCAAAAACAATTGAGTTTTCAATGCTTATTCTTTGCATAACAACTAAGAGAAAAAAACACCCATATAAGATTAACAACCAAAACTAAAAAGAGGGTGAGAGAGAGACATAATGAGTTAGAGGGAGAGGCAAAATCACGTGTAAACAAGGTTTTGGTCAGTTTTTTCAATTTGCTTAGTAAACTAATAGAAACTATAACCAATATATCAGTATGCACTACAGTTCATCTAACCAGTAAAATGACCGGTTGTCTTCTTGTAGGGACATTTAAAAGCAGAACATAAAATCAAAACAGAATAATAAATTGTTTCTTTCAATTCTTTAGCTGAATGTCCACAACACGCGATCTAGCGTTTTATAATTTCAATACAATTTTACACTAATTCTACTTTTTTGACAGATGCTTAAGCGCACAACGTATTGAACGGGTAGTGTGGACCTATAGTAGTTGAAATATTCTCTCAATTCTTAAACTTTTATGTACCTATTTGTAGTACAAAAAACGTGCAAATTTTGTACGATTTTATATTTTTATGCTTACTTTAAATGATGTTTGTGAGAATAAAAATCATTTCGCTGAAAATTTTGGGTTACTTCGAAGAGGCTATAAAATCCATAAGCAAGTTAACAGTCTTCGAACATTATTAAAAAAATATAATATATAAATAAACTGAGATAGTGAATATTTCAGAGGCCGAAAAATTGGCGACTTACTTAGCATTAGATATTAATGACAGTTGAGGGCTTAGGGAATAATGAAATCTATTGTTTATCTAAGAAATTGTGGATCACACGGTCACCCCTACACTTAGTAAAAGTTCTGATAAGTCTATAAAAGCACTTTGAAATGCTTGTGAACAACTATTAAGAAAATCCGAGAAGGATGAGCCTCTTTCCCAACAGTTGGAAAGCAACTCACTTTTTTAAATGCATTTTACAATAGGTACAACCGTATAGAATTTTACATTGTTATTTGTCCCAATGTGCACCAAAAAAGTTATTGCTGCGTACACGTAAAGCGAACTGTATATCGTTAAACTATATAATAAATTTTTGACTTTGACTGCAAAGTATTCTGATGTTTTGGAACTCAGCCATACCCTGATATAGAGTATCAAATGGTCGGGCTTGGCTGACTATACTAGTTTACTTCTTTTGTTTTTATTGAATAAAAAAGTTCTATGAATTACTATTTCATTTATTTTTTTTTTTATTTATTTTATGCCAATTTGGTACAATTTTGCCCTTGAGACGGTACGATATAAAAATAGTAAGATCCTAACTGTAATTTGGCCCCCAAAATTTAATTTTACAAAAAATAAGTGCATAAGAACATAAAAAATTATACAGTGAGCAATAACTAACAGGAAAAAAATTTTTGGCGTAGTAGCAGCAGCATCATCTGACACACTACAATATAGTGTGTACAATAGTGTGTCAGATTCTGCTGCTGCTGTGATACAACATCATCAAATGGAAAACTGAGACATAAACGCGGTGACAAAAAAGAAACAAAATATCCAACACCAACAAGCAAGTACGAATAATATTCGTTATATTAGAATAAAGAACAAAAAATTTTTGGCGTAGTTGCAGCAGCATCAACTGACACACTACAATATAGTGTGTCCAATAGTGTGTCAGATTCTGCTGCTGCTGTGATACAACATCATCAAATGGAAGACTGAGACATAAACGCGGTGACAAAAAAAAACAAAATATCCAACAACAATAAGTAAGTACGAATAATAATCGTTATATTAGAACAAACAACAAAGAGCACGAAACAATTATTTTGCTTGTTGTTATTGTTTTTAATTTTTTGGCCACTGCAATTTTAAAGAAAGAAGAAAACAAAGGGGTCAACACCCCAACAGCATTTAAATTAAATGCCGGGGAAACAAAATACCTTTAGATTAATAATTTATTTTTAAATTACTATTAGGTATAATTCTTTCGATACTTCTTGTTGTAATATCGCTAGCAGGGATAATTTTACACCCAATATAAATATTTCCGGGTTTTTTTAAAACAGAACCGTTCATTTAAATTGAAAGTCGTTGATCAAATTCTACATTTTTTTATCAATTAAAATCAAAATATCGCTCGAGAAATTCGTGAACTGTACAAACGATTTTATACCGTTTACTCCGAAACCAGCGCTGAGGATAACACTCACGCTTTGGAAATTATTTCGTTGAACTTGACTCACGATAGCCCCTACTGGACAACAATTTGGTATCCATTATGTGATTCCCAGTGTGCGACGTAGACCCATTCCATGGAGTGTTTACAAAATGGCCTACTTTTCGAGATTTATTTACTGCCATCTTATACGAAACGAAAAATTTTGTCATATAGAAAAGCTTATTTAGTTAACCAAAAAAACAGGAGGTGCTGCAAGGGAAGAAATTCAAAACATACCCATGACCTAGGGTCTTAGATGAATATTAAAAAAGTTTCACGCGGAACGACAAACTAAGAATCCCCTCATTCACCACCAGTGGTTGAGGGTATACAAATCGCATAGATGCAAATATTTATCTTTATTTAATAAAAAAAACTAACGCAGCTTAAAAAAATTATATTGAATTATATTTCACAGTTAATTTGGTTAAAACAATTAAATTCCACTACGTTAACAATTTATATTTAATATAATATCATTTTATATCTGACAAAACCAGTATTAATATGTATGTGCTAGAGTTTTTTTATTCCCGCACTTTTTGGATTCCCGGGAAAGCGGGAAATAAAAATCGAATTCCCGGCATCCCGGGATTCCCGCCCAAATTTTTTTGTTTATTTATTACCATATTTCTCTAATGAAGCTTATATTTCGTACTGGCTATTACGCTTAAAATAATTAAATCTAGTATATTTTATATACCAAAAACGTAAATAATGCAAGATTAAAGTAATTTTAGGACACTTAAGGGGTAATTTTAATGCCAATAGCATTTGCACAATTAGAATGAAAGTTTTGAAGTCTTACAGTTTTCAGAAGGGCGATTAGGAACTGAAACCACAACATTACGAAGTAGGAATTCTGAAATAATTTTACGGTTTAACAAATTCAGCAGAAAGGAAAAATTTTATTTACTACATTTATTTAATAACATGTTTTTTTTACAATTTTTTGGTGTATGAAGGTATACTAAGATTGCTATTCCATGTGATATTTTTTTAATATTCATCAAAGGTCCCATAAAGTATTTGTATTATTAGTCCTTTATTAATTCTAAGCCGATTTTGCCATTTGGGTGTCAAATTGTTTCTAGATCTTCTAGGCTTTTTGGGATTGAATTCCAGCAGAATCGCTTCAGTAGGAAAAAATTTATGCACCCAAATGTGGAACTACCTCCCTAAAATATCAACAAAAGCTAACATTAATTTGTGGCGAATGTACCTTTTGTCATTAAATTTCAACAAGTTCGTTTTATAATGCACCAAAATTCGTGAATATCGGTCCATAATTTACCTACGGCTCCATGTTTAGATTAATCTCGTTAATCATGTAAGTGTGGCTTAAAGCGTAACGAATAGTGCTTTTCTGGTGCAATTAAGCATAATCTACTTTCATAGGACTCAAAATTACTTGAAATGCCGCATATAAAGCACAATCTTGGAAAACACTTTACTACGCCCTTAACCGCAAAAACTTATAGTATTATTGTAAAATTTACACTTCAGTTTGATAAAACAATAAATAAAATTTGGTGAAAATAGGTCCATAATTTATCATTGACCCCATATAAAGCCATTCTTAAACGATTAATAAGCCTTTAACTGTAGCTAATGTAAATATTGTGGTGATATTAAGTTGGATTAATCTACTAAAGACGGTAGTCCGACATAGATTTACTAAACTTTAAGAAAAAGATTTTCTTCAAAATTTCCCGGGAATCCCGCAATTAATTCCCGGGAAAGCGGGAATAGAAAACAATTGAAAATCCCGGGAAATCCCGGGAACAAACTCTAGTATGTACATATGTGCACATCTAGTTAAAAGCTATAAATTAATGGAAAAAATTAAAATGTATCACTTAAACTAAAAAATGGTAAAATTGTTTGGGAGAGTGTTGAAAAAAGTGCTATATAGAATTTAAAATTCAAAAGCCTCTTATTTACAAAATTAAATTTCGACCCCGAACAATACCCTTCACCGAAGGTAAAAGGGTATATATAAGTTTATCATTTCGTTTGTAACTTCCACAATATTGAACATAGACCCTATAAAGTCTAAAAAGATTTTCCGAAGTCCCCAAATATGATGGGAACCCATGTTGTTGTTGTGTTTTTTTAACCATCACCGAAACTAAAAAGTTATACATATTAGAGCGGCTCAATTTGTTCGTGCCAAAAAACTTGACAAATAGTATAGCAGAAACGTAATCTGTATCGCTCGTGGAGATGGGAAGAGAAACTTAACAAAGAGTATATCAGAAACTTAATCTGTATTGCTCGTGGAGATGGAAAGAGAAAAAGTCAGGGTGTAAAAAACAATTTTCACTGTGATGGAAACTAAAAAACATTACAAAAACTCAATATTTGAAAAGAAAATCTTGAATGTCAAGAATTAAATTACACATGGAGCTAATTACATATGGAACTAATTACACATGGAGCTAATTTAGGGTAGCCAGATTTAAAATTCGGAAAAATAGTAGAATGAATACAAAAAAACAGTACAATCAAGAAAAACCCGTAAATATTTTTTTTTGAAGAAAACGTATGTACTTTTTATTTAAATTATTAAATATTTGCATAACTTTTGGTTCAATATGCAACAACAATAATATTAAGAAGTACACTTGAAAAGTAAAGGAAAGATTTAAGTTCTATGGCGTTTCATATGCGAAATGAGACCATTTGCGTTTATAAAGCAAACATCACAAACGGAGCATTGGCCATAGTTCATATTCCCATGTATAATGTTTAAATATTTTGGTTTATATGTTTCTTTGTTCTAAAATTTTTGCAAAACTAAACGTTTATATTTTCAAAATATAAAGACAGGAAAACAATAACAATGCTGTAAGCCATATAAGAATGACTAACATCGAAAACGATAAAGAGATAAAAATCTAACTTCTGTAAACAAATTGGCCCATAATCATAGTCAGAAATAAAGTCGACTTTTTCTAAAGTATACTTTAGAACAATGGTGTTCACATGAATTAAAATCATGTTTTAGTTTAAAGTATACCTTATTTTGACTGTGAGTATGGGCCTTTAGTATTTAAAGCCATTTTCGCCACACACATATCGTATAGAATTTGAGAAAAAGATTGTTTCCTAGATTTATTTTCTAATTGCAAACAAAAAGTTCATCTATAATTAACTATGCATTACTATAACTGCCCGTTAACAATAGATTTTCTGAAAAGTTTTTGTATTTGGGTTATTTTAATATCTTTTTTTTTTTTTTGTATACTAAAGGAAAAACAAACAGTACCAAAATCAGTACAAAATGTAAAAAACAGTACATTTGTGTACTGTTTTGGGTGTTGTGCATAAAAAAAAATTGAAAAAGAATCAGTAAATGTACTTTTAAAAACAGTACGTGTGGCTGCCCTAAGCTTATTGCACATGTAACTAATTACACATGGGGCTAATTACACATACAATTAAAAATTACACACAATATGTGTAATTACACATGGATTGGCAACACTAGATAGTTTCCAACTGTAAAAAGCTTAACATAATAAATTCACAAAAACAACAACTTCCTTATATTATTTGTTTCCACTTCCTAATCGTACACACACATACATGTTCACACAAAAAAACTAGATACACACCTTAATTTTAATAACACAATGAAATAAAGAAAACTTTACCTTTTCTTTGTAAATTTTAAACAAAATATTAACTATTCTTTAATGCAAATTTCAATAAATTAACATTTAATTATTATTTATTAAACTTTAAGCAACATTTCTATCCAAATTTTAGTTAATTTTAAGAATTTTAAGCCACGTTAATTCGTATTCTTTTTACCACGCACTTAAACCACTTGCGCATGTAACGACCGACCACTGGAAACTGAACAGTTACGGCTGTTAGAAGTTTTTGCTTTGTTTTCATAACTAAGAATAAATGGGAGGTGTTAAAGGGAAATTTGCAAAAGGAATTTTAAATGCGTCAAGCGTTAAAGCCTTTAGGGTCCCCAATGAAAAAATTTTTATCTGACTAAACTAATTTATATAATTTCAAAAAAGCCCTAAGTTACAAAAAATTCAAAGTCGCCTTTTTGATCGATTTGCATCATAACCATATTAAAATACATGTTTCTTTAAAATAAATAATAAATAACAAACACAATAAAAGAGAGTTTTGTATTTTTATTTTTGTTTGTCAAAATTTAGTTTTTATTTTTTGTATTTCAATAAGCATTTTTAATTCAAAAAAAACATTTTTCAAATAAAAAAAAAACGTTTTTGAAATTAAATTAAATCTTTTTCAGATTAAACGAAACTTTATTTAAAATAAAAGAATCTTTATTCAAAATAAAAGAACCCTTTTTGAAAATATACGGAATTTTATGCAAATTAAACGAAACTTTATTCAAATACAGTGAAACATTTTTCAAATTTTTTTTCAGGTTTTTTCTTTTGCTAAAGATTTTTGTACCAAATATGGTACAATCGAAATTTTAATGGTACACTGGCACAATTCATCTTTCGTTGGTACAATTTAAAATAAAAATACCGACAAAGTTTAATCGTTTCTTTTAGGGATGTAACGAATACCGATAACGATATACCGGCGATATTTCAGGTTTGCCGATATATCGGTGTCGAAGATATTTTACTGTCGATACGCCGATACTTTTTTAGTTTTTTGCAAAAACAATTGAGTTTTCAATGCTTATTCTTTGCATAACAACTAAGAGAAAAAAACACCCATATAAGATTAACAACCAAAACTAAAAAGAGGGTGAGAGAGAGACATAATGAGTTAGAGGGAGAGGCAAAATCACGTGTAAACAAGGTTTTGGTCAGTTTTTTCAATTTGCTTAGTAAACTAATAGAAACTATAACCAATATATCAGTATGCACTACAGTTCATCTAACCAGTAAAATGACCGGTTGTCTTCTTGTAGGGACATTTAAAAGCAGAACATAAAATCAAAACAGAATAATAAATTGTTTCTTTCAATTCTTTAGCTGAATGTCCACAACACGCGATCTAGCGTTTTATACTTTCAATACAATTTTACACTAATTCTACTTTTTTGACAGATGCTTAAGCGCACAACGTATTGAACGGGTAGTGTGGACCTATAGTAGTTGAAATATTCTCTCAATTCTTAAACTTTTATGTACCTATTTGTAGTACAAAAAACGTGCAAATTTTGTACGATTTTATATTTTTATGCTTATTTTAAATGATGTTTGTGAGAATAAAAATCATTTCGCTGAAAATTTTGGGTTACTTCGAAGAGGCTACTAAATCTATAAGCATGTTAACAGTCTTCGAACATTATTAGAAAAATATAATATATAAATAAACTGAGATAGTGAATATTTCAGAGGCCGAAAAATTGGCGACTTACTTAGCATTAGATATTAATGACAGTTGAGGGCTTAGGGAATAATGAAATCTATTGTTTATCTAAGAAATTGTGGATCACACGGTCACCCCTACACTTAGTAAAAGTTCTGATAAGTCTATAAAAGCACTTTGAAATGCTTGTGAACAACTATTAAGAAAATCCGAGAAGGATGAGCCTCTTTCCCAACAGTTGGAAAGCAACTCACTTTTTTAAATGCATTTTACAATAGGTACAACCGTATAGAATTTTACATTGTTATTTGTCCCAATGTGCACCAAAAAAGTTATTGCTGCGTACACGTAAAGCGAACTGTATATCGTTAAACTATATAATAAATTTTTGACTTTGACTGCAAAGTATTCTGATGTTTTGGAACTCAGCCATACCCTGATATAGAGTATCAAATGGTCGGGCTTGGCTGACTATACTAGTTTACTTCTTTTGTTTTTATTGAATAAAAAAGTTCTATGAATTACTATTTCATTTATTTTTTTTATTTATTTAATGCCAATTTGGTACAATTTTGCCCTTGAGACGGTACGATATAAAAATAGTAAGATCCTAACTGTAATTTGGCCCCCAAAATTTGATTTTACAAAAAATAAGTGCATAAGAACATAAAAAATTATACAGTGAGCAATAACTAACAGGAAAAAATTTTTGGCGTAGTAGCAGCAGCATCATCTGACACACTACAATATAGTGTGTACAATAGTGTGTCAGATTCTGCTGCTGCTGTGATACAACATCATCAAATGGAAAACTGAGACATAAACGCGGTGACAAAAAAGAAACAAAATATCCAACACCAACAAGGAAGTACGAATAATATTCGTTATATTAGAATAAAGAACAAAAAATTTTTGGCGTAGTAGCAGCAGCATCATCTGACACACTACAATATAGTGTGTACAATAGTGTGTCAGATTCTGCTGCTGCTGTGATACAACATCATCAAATGGAAGACTGAGACATAAACGCGGTGACAAAAAAAAACAAAATATCCAACAACAACAAGTAAGTACGAATAATAATCGTTATATTCGAACAAACAACAAAGAGCAAGAAAAAGTTATTTTGCTTGTTGTTATTGTTTTTAATTTTTTGGCCACTGCAATTTTAAAGAAAGAAGAAAACAAATGGGTCAACACCCCCACAGCATTTAAATTAAATGCCGGGGAAACAAAATACCTTTAGATTAATAATTTATTTTTAAATTACTATTATAATTCTTTCGATACTTCTTGTTGTAATATCGCTAGCAGGAATAATTTTACACCCAATATAAATATTTCCGGGTTTTTTAAAACAGAATCGTTCAATTAAATTGAAAGTCGTTGATCAAATTCTACATTTTTTTATCAATTAAAATCAAAATATCCCTCGAGAAATTCGTGAACTTTACAAACGATTTTATACCTAGATTTTGAAAGCGTTTATTCCGAAACCTGCGCTGAGGATAACACTCACGCTTTGGAAATTATTTTCGTTGAACTTGACCCACGATAGCCCCTACTGGACAATTTGGTATCCTATATGTGATTCCCAGTGGCCGAAGTAGACCCATTCCATGGAGTGTTTACAAAATGGCCTACTTTTCGAGATTTATTTACTGCCATCTTATACGAAACGAAAAAATTTGTCATATATAAAAAAAAACTTATTAATTAAATTTCGACCCCGAACAATACCCTTCACCGAAGGTAAAAGGGTATATATAAGTTTATCATTTCGCTTGTAAATTCCACAATATTGAACATAGACCCTATAAAGTCTAAAAAGATTTTCCGAAGTCCCCAAATATGATGGGAACTCAGCTGTTAAGTAATTATATCACTTCCAGATCGAACAATAAATGGCTGATATATGAGCAAAAACCCCGACTGGCTCTAATTTTTGTTTTAAAATCCCATGTTGTTGTTGTGTTTTTATAACCATCACCGAAAGTAAAAAACTTATACATATTAGAGCGGGGTAGTTTGTTTATGCCAAAAAACTTGACAAATAGTATAGCAGAAACGTAATATGTATTGCTCGTGGAGATGGAAAGAGAAAAAGTCATGGTGAAAACTATTTTCACTGCCATGGAAACTGAAAAAAATACAATAACACAATGTTTGAAAAGAAAATCTTGACTGGCAAAGCTTAAATTACACATAGATTACACATGCTGCTAATTACACATGGTACTAATTACACATGGAACTAATTACACATGGAACTAATTACACATGGAACTAATTACACATGGAGCTAATTACACATGGAACTAATTACACATGGAGCTAATTTCGGGAAGCCAGATTTAAAATTCGGAAAAACAGTAGAATGAATACAAAAAAAAGTACAATCAAGAAAAAACCGTACATATTTTTTTTGAAGAAAACGTGTTAAAATTATTAAATATTTGTTTAACTTTTGATTAAATATGCAACAACAATAATATAAGAAGTACACTTGAAAAGTAAAGGAAAGATTTAAGTTTTATGGCGTTTCATATGCGAAATGAGACCATTTGCGTTTATAAAGCAAACATCACAAACGGAGCATTGGCCATAGTTCATATTCCGATGTAGGTATAATGTTTAAATATTTTGGTTTATATGTTTCTTTGTTCTAAATTTTTTTGCAAAAGTAAACGTTTATATTTTCAAAATATAAAGACTGGAAAACAATAACAATGCTGTAAGCCATATAAGAATGACTAACATCGAAAACGACAACGAAATAAAAATCTAACTTCTTTAAACATATTGGCCCATAATCATAGTCAGAAATAAAGTCGACTTTTTCTAAAGTATACTTTAGAACAATGGTGTTCACATGCATTAAAAGCATGTTTTAGTTTAAAGTATACCTTATTTTGACTGTGAGTATGGGCCATTGCTATTTAAAGCAATTTTCACCACACACATATCGTATAGAATTTGAGAAAAAGATTGTTTCCTAGATTTATTTTCTAATTGCAAACAAAAAGTTCATCTATAATTAACTATGCATTACTAAAACTGCCCGTTAACAATAGATTTTCTGAAAAATTTTTGTATTTGGGTTATTTTAATATCTTTTTTTTTTTTGTATACTAAAGCAAAAACAAACAGTACCAAAATCAGTACAAAGTGTAAAAAACAGTGTACTGTTTTGGGTGTTGTGCATAAAAAAAAATTGAAAAAGAATCAGTAAATGTACTTTTAAAAACAGTACGTTTGGCAGCCCTTAGCTGATTGCACATGTAACTAATTACACATGGGGCTAATTACACATACAATTAAAAATTACACACAATATGTGTAATTACACATGGATTGGCAACACTAGATAGTTTCCAACTGTAAAAAGCTTAGCATAATAAATTCACAAAAACAACAACTTCCTTATATTATTTGTTTCCACTTCCTAATCGTACACACACATACATGTTCACACAAAAAAACTAGATACACACCTTAATTTTAATAACACAATGAAATAAAGAAAACTTTACCTTTTCTTTGTAAATTTTATACAAAATATTAACTATTCTTTAATGCAAATTTCAATAAATTAACATTTAATTATTATTTATTAAACTTTAAGCAACATTTCTATGCAAATTTTAGTTAATTTTAAGAATTTTAAGCCACGTTAATTCGTATTCTTTTTACCACGCACTTAAACCACTTGCGCATGTAACGACCGACCACTGGAAACTGAACAGTTACGGCTGTTAGAAGTTTTTGCTTTGTTTTCATAACTAAGAATAAATGGGAGCTGTTAAAGGGAAATTTGCAAAGTGTTCCCTTGTTGCTAAAAGGAATTTTAAATGGGTCATGAGCTTTAAAGCCTTTAGGAGCAGCGTTGTCATTTTTTATCTGCCTAAACTAATTTATATAACCTTCCAAAACCCTTTGAAACCGACCAATGTTTTTAATATTTAAAAACAAATACATATGATTATAAAAAAGCCCAAAGTAACAACAAATTCAAAGTCGACTTTTTGATCGATTAGCACATAATCGTATCAAAATTAGAAATGTAACGATACGGCTTTTTGTCGATTCGATACAGATACTCAAACAAAAATATCGCCTATATCGATACCAATACGCATATTGAATTTGAATTTAAGTTTAATTTAACAAAAGCTCAAGCAGAGTAAATTATATATTATACAAAATTACAGTGTCAGAGATTATTAATATTTAAAATTGATATTAATAAGATTTAAAAAACAAAGAATTAAATTTGAATTCATGATAAAATTAACAAAATTTTTTTTTCAAAAGATTAATAATTTCTTTTTTGTTTATTTATTTTAATTATTATCGATTAATTTTATTGTTTTGTTTTTTTAAGAAAACTCGAATCGGGCTTATTTAGGTCTTATCTTCTAGGCAAATAAAAAGATTATTTCATAAGTTTTTCTTCCGACGTTTTGTTGAAGATTCCCAACATCTTTAGGGAGATAATTTTATAATTCATATATAATATTTTTTGTCTATTTTTACATTTATGTATTTAACAATTTTGTGGTTGTGTTATTAAACAAAGTATTCCCAACTTTTGTAAGTCTGTTTGAACCAGACCTGCAGTGGAAAACAGTCTCATAGATTCTTCAAGTTTGGGCAAAACATGGAATTGCTCCTGCAAACAAGCGGATCTGCGTCGCTAGAAATATTAGAAGATCTAAGGTATCTCTCGACTCCTTCTTCAGCAGAATCACAGCATAGGATGGAAAGGGGCTCATCCTCCTCGGATGCTCTTATAATTTTTTTCACAAACGCTCCAAAGGCCAGTTCTTGTAGAATTATCAGAACTTGTACCACCTGTAGGTGTGACCAACACTTTCGGAATGCAGAGACATGTTAAGTAGCTCAATAAGACCTTTTTCGGTACCACTGGTAAATTTTCTTTGAATTATTTAAGCATTGTATTGTGGGTCAAACATTGAAGATAAACAAAAGTTATCATTATTTTCTAAAGCCTTAAATCTTTTAGTTCGTGCTATTGCTCAGCCAGCCGCTAAATTGTGTAACTCCGAACTATTTTTGATCTTCGTTGATGCTCTTATTATATGAAAGAATTTCTTTATTCCGTTGTAATTTTATGCTCTGCTTTTTAATGTGTTATTTCTCTTAGTTGCTATACACATAATAAGCATAACATATTTAATTATTTGTTCAAAAATACTCCAAACAACAAATAACCACAATACTAATTAATACTTAAAACAATTATAAGAAGTATCGTCGTATCCACAGCAAAGTATCGCCGATATCGATATATTGGAAAATCTGAAGTATTGCCGATATATCAGTATTCGTTACTTCCCCATTCAACATACAAGTGTCTTGAAAATAATTAATAGGTGTGATCCCGTTCTCAAAGCTGGGTGCCCGCGAGATCCCAATCTTATCGAAAACTGTTTCCGTACTCAAATTTTGGTAAAGTGAGAGAGATTTTGAGAAAAAAATATGCTTCTTCTTCTTGCACGAAGTAGCCCGTACTTTTTCTTTGGGCGGATTGGATTAATTGATAAATAATCAGCTGTGTAAAAAAATAAACAGTTAAAAACTGCAAACAAGCATAAATTAATAAATAACATTAATAAAATTTATAATAGAAAATGTTCAAAATGCAAGTAGGAAAATTTTATATTATTTTTCATTGTAGATTTTTGCTTCAATTGTAAAATTTGTTCTATGTAACTGAGGGCTCTTTTGGAATCATACGACGATATATACATGAATACATATCGCTCTGGTTCCTCTAAAGGGGGTTAACTCATAATTTAGAAATTTTCAGTGGAGACAAAAAACTGTTTTTTTTTTATATGTCATCTATCACAAAGGAAGACACAATTGAATTAATTTTTTTTTTTTTTTTTTTTTTTTTTTTTTTTTTTTGACAAAATACTAGAGAAAATTATGTAAGATTTTTACAGTGGGTAGATATGACTACTGTACATCGATTTCTTGCATAAAGTGAAAATTGAAAAATTTTGAGTTTACTCTCTTTAGAATAATATGTATTATTGATAAAACGTGATTTTTATTTGAAAAAGTTTTTAAATTATTTTTATACCCTTCCCCGAAGGTAAAAGGGTATATAGTTTTTAATTTCGTTTGTAACTTCTATAATATTGAACCTAGACCCTTTAAAATTCGTCCGCGTGTCCGTTGAAATAGGTTTCCAGAAGTCTCCAAATATGATGGGCACTCGGTTGTAATAAAATTATATCACATCCAGATCGGTCAATAAATACCTGAGATGTGAGCAAAAACCCCGACTGGCTCTAATTTCACAAAACCTCATGTTGTTGTGATTTTATAACCATCACCAAAAGTAAAAAGCTATAGATATTAGAGCCGGTCATTTTGTTCCGGGCCAAACAGCTTGACAAAGAGTATAGCATAAATGTAATCTGCGGAAAATCCTATGAAAATTTTTCGAAAAAAACATGGTTCTAAAATCAAAACGAAGCCACCGATTTATCGCGAGCAAGTTTTTAGTCATTTTGAATAAATTTTGCATTTTCGAAGAAACTTTTGGAACTCATCCACACCTAGAGCTTACAAAAAACCTTCTTTAAATTTTGACTACTCAGACTACGTTGGCATGATTGGCATACATATATGATAGCATTTTGATATTTACTGCACACATCCCCTACGAGCAGTTGTTGGGGTACATCGAATTTGAGGGCTCGGCCCTACCTGATTCAGAAATACCGGTACATACTCAAGGAACTGAGTGCTTGTTTCAATTGCTAACTAATATTTGTGCCTTCCACCATAGCTCGAAAAGCCTTATTTAATGCCTGTTTCTAGAATATGAAATCAACTCAGTTGAGTTGTAATAAAAACAACTAGTTTTGATGAGTTGTAATTTTTTAATGTTTTTGTTAGCCGAAATATAGCAAAGTTGTAAACCATAAGTTGTAAATAATAAGTTGAGTTGTGAACTGTAATAGAGGCCTAAGAGTGTCCAACAAATATAAAGAAATTTTAATATGAGAAGTAGAGATGAGCGATCCCGTGATTTTTTAAGATCATCGTGATTAGTGAATGTGATATAAAAATCACTGCTGCTTTAAACTGTGATTGTGATCACGGTTTATCAGTTTTCTGTTCTTTTATAGCAGTTGCGGCCAAGCTATATGACAATGCGCTAGCTTTTGCAAGAGCTTTTGTAAGCACTTTACAATGAAACAACAACAAATTGTAAGAGCTTTCAAATCTGTTTACTTTCATATACATACATACATACTTGAACAAATAAATTTTGGCATAAAAAAATTCTAATAAGATAGAAGAGAGAATGAAAGGAACAGCAATATCATTCGAAATTTCATTCAAAAAACGCTATTACCCACACAAACAGTGATATATCATAAATTTGTATATGTAACAAAATACAAAAAGAACGACTTAGAAGGTACCTGTTACTTGACAAATTTAGTCACAACTGTGATTCGTGATTTTTCAGTAACAGTGATTAAATCACAGGTACAGAAATATCGCTCATCTCTAATGAGAAGTGAGGAAAATAATTTAAGAAAATTAATTAAAGGCATGTTTTTTGAAATGAACAAAACAAAAACCAAAGTTCCGTGTGGTTTTATTTTCTAATTGATTCAACTGGTGCACCAAATGCAAAATTTAAACTTTAATCTTTACAGGTTTAGGTTTATTAAAGTGTTTTCCGAGAGTGCGCATGGGAACTACGGTAATTTATGGAGCGATTTCACGAAATTAAGGGGGGTCTTGGCCTACGTAGTATCTTTTTATCTGTCTACTAACTGTCCACTATTTTCTTCTTTGCTTTTCTTCTTTTCCTGAATGGATTGACAATGGACCGCATTGGTCTCCGAGTGAAGATGCGCCCGTGGGCGTATAACCCTTCTTAACCTAACCTATCTGTAATGAGGCATACAACAATTACAATCAGACACCTTTTGCGCCACCTTGTATAATAAACCCCTACTTAAGTCACATGCATACTTCATAAAATCAGTTTTGCAATGAAACGCTTAAAATAATAGCTTCATAGATTCCACAACTTTTCTTTAGACAATGCCTTGAGTTCATTATTGCATGGTAACCGTATTCACTGCATAACGTGTGCGAAATTTGTGCATTGTTTTTATTTGTGATGCCTTGTCAACGCATTTGTTTTTCGTGGAGCTTTGCAATACAGCGTTTATGAAATCGGCCACTCACTTAAATTAATAAGAGGAATTTTATTTTTAATTTTTCTATTAATTTTTTTTTTTTTATTTAAATTGTGAAACTTAATTATGATTTTTATTTTTTATTTTTCATTCATGTTAATTTAAATTAACTTCATTTTTATAGTTAATGCAATCAAAAAAAAAAAAAAAAGTATCTTAAACAACTAATTTGTATATTTTTGCTTTTATTTTTCAAAAATTGAATGTTATTGTGAATAATAGTATTTGAATGATTCTCGTAGTCATTTCAAAAGCTCAGTATAGTAACGATTTAAAATTGATACATACAAAGCATTTTAATTAATTATATGTTTTATTATTAATACTCTACTATTACTAAATGTATGTATTTATAGTTTCCCTTTATTTAACACTATAAGGAGTGGTTTACAGAACTATTTAGTAATAAAAATAATATGATAAATATGTATAAATTACATACTAGTGTATTGAAAAATAAAATTGAAAACTTAAATTACAAAGTAATATTATTCAGTGTGATGTTATGTAAATAAAATTAAAAAGAAAATAATAATTATTAACAAGAAATTAATTATTAACAATATAAAAATAAACTACAAAGTAATTTTAGATTTTAATGTACAAGGTTGAAATTTTTCATGACTATTAAGGTATTATAAAAACTAAACAAAAACAATTCAAATTTTAATTATACATAAATAAATTTTCTATGATGACTATACGGCAACAACGTCGCTACTACTACTGCGACTTTTGTTGGATGATGATTTGGAGGATTTAATTTCCGTTAACGTTACCGAGCCGGGACCATTTAGGAAATGCATTTTAACATGTTTTTGCAGTTCTTGTTGTGAATCGAAATACACCTGACACAAATCACAAGAATAACGAGATTTAACTACAACATTACTGACTACTGAAGACGAGGGTAGTTTGCGATTTTCCGTTGAGGAATTATCATCATCATCATCAAATTCATCGGAATCATCTTCTTCCACATCTTCGTTTTCAGTGTCATTGTAACTGCGGGGTTGTGCTAATTCGGTAACAGCTTTTCCTTTAAGACTAGAGCCCTCATTAGTGTCTTCGTTGGTAGAAGGATCTTCATCATCTGCATCACTACTGTCGTCATCTTCATCATCATCTTCCTCCTCATCGTCATCATCATCGTCCACATCTTCATCACCGCCCACCGTCTGTTGGGCTCCCACTGCCAAATCATCGAACTCTTCTCCTTCCACTGCTTCCTCCTCCTCATCTTCATCGTATTGTTCTAGAACAGGTCGTCGTTGCTGTTGCTGTTGCTGCTGATCTTTTAACTCAACTTCGTTATCGTTGTTGTCAACTTCAGCTTCAACATCACCATCATCATCATCGTCCTCCTCATCATCTTCATCATATTGGTCTTTACCACTATCCCTTGAATCTTCATCTCCCTCTCTTTTCTGTGGCAATGAAGGGATTTTGATCTTCTTAAACTCAGGCATAACATCATTGCCTTCAGCTTGCTGTTGTTGACATTGGGCCTGCGCTGCTGTTTGTTGTTGCAAATGTTCTTGCGCTTCTGTTTTCTGTGGCCGTTGCTGTGACTGTTTATTGCGTTCTGAATGTTCGACCGGTACTATCACTTGTTCTTTCATATGATTATGTAAATGATTGATCAATTTTTCCTTGCGCGATACATACGCACCGCATAAATCACAGCCCCATTGGAATGGGCCGAATGGTTTCATAACCCTGGCTTCCGCCACTTTATGCTCAATCCATTCAGCTTTTGTTTCGAACTTAACATTACACTTTCTGCACATATTTGGTAAATCACATTCAATTCTCGGTGGTTCAGGTAAATAGCCCATTTCATTTTTGTGCAATTCAAACAAGTGTCTTCGCAAATTGTTGTTACTAATAAAGGTTGAGGGACAATGGGGACATTTGAGTTCTCGTTTACGTTTCTGGGGCCTGAGATTGCCTCCCATATTGGCAAATTGACGCGGCATTAGACCCACCGCTTGTAATCCCAGTAGATGTTGATGGTTGATCGGCATCTTGGATTTCTGCAGTTGCTGTTGTTGTTGCGTTTTGTTGAGCTGTTGCTGCTTGAGTTGTATATGGGAGTTGCTCGGCATATGTTGATCGGCTTCGTTCTATAGTTTTGTTGTTAACAATAAAAGGAAGAGAAAGAACGAAAATACTAAAACATGAAAACAAATTTCTTTTCACAAATAAAAAATTACATTTATTTTATAATTTTGTGACTGGTGTGGAGGCAAAACACATGTCCAGAAAAACATTTATGTTGAAAAAATGTCCCATTATTTTAATTTGTTGAGCTCGCAGTAGTTTTATTCAAGAATTAAAAAAAAATTTTGTTTGTTTTTTATTTATATAAAAATTTTTATGAAAAGCTTTCAATCAAAGAAACTTTTTGTTTAAATATTCTTCTAATAGGAAATTTTGTCAAAAAAAAAAACTTTTTCCCACAGACGTCTTTTGAATCAAAAGTTTTTTTTATAAACAACTATTCCGTTTGAAAAGTTTTCTTATACAAAAATTTACTGCCTCGCCCACAATGTCGACAAAATCATTTCTTTCGTATATTTATTTATATTGATAACAAAAACAAATTTTAATTTTTTATTATTGTTTCAACATAAATATACCAAAGAAATGTACTTGTCGACATAGTGGGCCAGGCAGTTATTTGTTAAGTTTTTTCTAGAAAATATTTCGTCAAAAAATTTGGTTAATTTTTTTTTTTTTTAACATTTTACTTTGAATTTCGATTTTCAATTCCAAATATTATTAATAAAATTTCGACTGTCTTTTGCCAAACCTTTTTTAATCAAAATATTTAAGCACGTAGTGGACATTATATTTGTTAGAACGTTGCATCACTATTATTATTTTCTTTTTGACTTCAAAGCCTCACTGCACAAGTCCAAAAGCTCACCTGTTTGCTATCACCTCTGAAATGCCATTTCCTATGCACTTTAAGTGCTGTCATTTGTGTAAATGTTTTTGCACACAAATCGCATGCATACTCGCCATTATCATTAATACGATCCATATAAAATTGATTTGGATCAGCAGGACCAGTATCGAACATTGCCGCCAAGGGATTGTCTGTATACAATTCCATTTCATGCATTTGTATGTGTTTGGCGAACATATCCTGATCGGTGAAACGAGCGCCACAAATCGTACAAGCTACTTCCGGTAATTTTATTTTCAAATTACTTGCACTGCCAACAGTTGCATTAATAGCGGTGGACAGAGTGTTATCAGCATCACGGGAGTGTTCATCATCGTCGTCATCTTCATCGTCACCGGTTTTATGTTTGTACACAGCGGTAGAAGTTTCTGTGGCAGATTGTGTTATTGGTTTGCGATTACATGACGGTACATGATGTTTTAACATTTGAACATCAAAGAATACCTTCTTGCACATCACACATTCGGAGGGCTCAGGGATTTGGGGATGTTTCTTGTATCGGTGAACCTAGGATAATTAAAAAGATAATATTAAATTTACTTTTAAAATTTAAATTTTTAATTTGCTAATCAAGAAATATTTGGGTTGTTCTTGGAAGAAACTTTGCCTGAACCTTTTTTTAGTAGTTTAACAATCTTACCCATAAACTTTTACGTCCACTGTACACATTGCCACAATCTTTGCAAGAATAATCATGAGAATCAAATTCGTCGTGCGAGTTGATATGAATAGCCAATTTTTTGTTGGTATTAAAATTGGAGGGACAATATTTACATTGAAACCAATACAATGGTCCAGCTTGTGTGTCTCCCAAACCAACGCTACTAACAGGTGTCGAAACGCCTGACATATCAGCCGCCGCATAACTATTATCCGGTGCTCCTGCAGCCAAAGACTCATCGGCATTATAGCCGTCCTCTTCATCATCTATATTAGAGGGTCCTCCTTGTTTATTATGAACATTGGCTAAATGATGTTGCAACTCTACATCTGTACGATAGACTATAGAGCAAATTTCGCATTCATATTGTTTTATAATCATATCATCCTTGAGCAACGTATTGTGTATCTTAAACATGTGCACTTTTAATCCCTTTTCATAGGCGAATTCGGCGTCACACAGTTTACACTTTATAAATTGTACATTACGAATTTGATGGTCATTGAGCATGTGGTAACGATATGATTTCTTTGAGGAAAAGCGGCGTTGACAAATGCGACAACGCATGCGACGGAAACGTCTATCTGCTGCTTGTTCCAAAGATTTTCTCAATATTTGCTGTTGACCTGTTAAGGCCGGTTGGTTGGTACTTCCAGCTGTTACTGTCTTTGAAGATGAACCCCCATAATTGTTATTTTGTGCACTTTGATGTGAGCGCATATGATTAGAAAGACCAATATTATTGGCAAAAACTGCATTACAAATGGAACATTCCCTTGGGCTGACATTAGTCACTGAGCCATTGTTATTATTAATCGTCATGTTGGACTCTAAGCGCATTTTCTTGGCCATATTTTCACTATCACAATCTTCGTTAACTAAAAGATTGGTAAAAAAGTAAAAGAAAAGGAAAAATGTATAATTAATTTTTTTTTCTTTTCCTATAGCCCCTCCTCTTACCAACTGTCCCACCATTTGTTATAGACATTAAGTCCTTCATTACATAATCATAACGTCCTGAATAGGGATTTTGTGGTGCAGTTGTTGTACCAGCTGCATTTTTAACTGCATCTGCATTAACAATATACTCAAATCCAGTATGTCGTACTTTATCTGCCCCATGAGCACTAACCATATGCTCCCGTAAGTTTGATAATCTAGGATATCCTTGTCCACATTTTACACATTTATAGGTTTGTGGTAGTTGATCAGGATGTTTAGATTCCATATGACGCAAAACATTATTGTAGTTGTTATACTGCTGACCGCAAATCGGACAAGCTTGAGGCATTCGCGAAAAGTATTGTGTTTTTGGTGTTGTATTAATAAGTGAAACATTGAAATGGCCACTGCGAGAATCGTCAGCTGAGGACGCTCCTAAAATAAAAAAAAAAAAATTAACAAATTTTGCTTAATTCTTCTTATCTTAATTTTAAGATATATGAAATAGAAAATTTTAATTATTTTTGGGGCATTTCTGAAAAATGTCTGCTATTTTTTAATTTGTTAAAAAAAAATGAAATATGTATTAAAAAGGTGGTAAATAACCGAGAAATAGTAACTTAGCCATGTAGCCCGTTGCACAGTAACCTATATGCCTAATCTAGCGTAACGAAAATGAAATTTTTGACCTTCAAAATCTACCAAAATTTGATTTCCCGGCGATAACTAAATGCTCATTTAGCACAACAACATTTTCCAAATACAACATATGAGTAGTCCACTTGCAACACCGCTAAGTAAAAAAAATCGACTAAAACAGTTTTTTCAAATAACCAGAAATTACGCGTACTTGCCGAGTTTTGAACGAGACTGGTAATGGCTTAGGGAGGCATTTCAAAAACAAATAAAATGGCGGCTTTAAAAGAATTTTTTTTTTAACTTAGTGGTGTTTGCATCAGGGCTATGGAGTCGGAGTCGGAGTTGAGGTTTTTGTACCAGAGTCGGAGTCGAAGTCGTTGTTCCCACAAAAACTCGCGACTCCGACTTCAAAATTTTACGACATACAAAATATTCTAATATTTTCCAAAATAAAAACTCTTCGAAATTGGCGATGCAATATTTTCTTGCTATATTTAACCATTTCAAAGGTACTTCATTAAAAACAAGTTAGAGTCCTATATTTCTTTGATACCTACCCTCCACCGACAGTAAGAATATATGAGAGATATAAATTATTAATAAATCTTTATTAAACCGGACGTCAGTATAAAAATTGGTTCGGGTTAAAGGCAATTGGACGACAATCTGAGAGTGTTATGGTTTTATTTCTAGCAATTTGAGCTAAACTGAATAAAATATCAAGATTCGTAACAGTTTATGACGAACTAAAATGATTTTCAGGAGGGGAATTTATATTAAACCCATGGAAAATCATCACGAAATCCTGTCGATTGATTTCTGTTATAAAAATCTGAATTTCAATACAGAAGTGAAATTTGTTTTAGCGTTTAAAGTAATTTTCAGAAGGCTGCTAAATATGACATCTAAGATAAATATGGACCGATAATCAGAAAATTCCATATTATTTCTGACCATATGATCTATAATAGGACCAAATTGTACCACAATATCTATATCTGCTACGGGTTTAGGTGTATTTAAATAATTTCCCAGAGTGAGCATAATATTGGACATTATAAGGTAAATTAGGACCGAGCTTCACGAAATTTTATAGTATGATTTGTAGACCTATAAATCTTTGCGTAGCAATTTGTATTACAATAGAATTAAATATTACGTTTTTTTTAATACTAAAGGGTTTTCCGAGAGTATGTTTTATATGCGGACTAGGGTAAATTATGAACCGATCTTCACGAAGCTTTAAGGTATGGTTTCTAGCCTAGACGGTTCAAATTTTATTATGATAGCATTATTTGTTACGGTTTTAGACGTACAAAACTGTTTTCCGAGTTTTGGGTCTGTTTGTATGGTGCCTAGGATAAATTACGGACCAATCTTTACCAAATTTTGCAGTTTGATTTCTAGTCCTATAAAACTATGACGTAGCACATTATAATATGATAGCATTATTTATTACGGTTTTAGACGTGATTTCTGAGATATAGAACGAGTTTGTGTAATTCAAGGTATATTAAACGATAACGGTCTCAGACAAATAGTAAATGAATATACTCGCGTAACAAAAAATTCCAGTACAATAATTGACTATGTTATAACAAATAATTATAATATATAGTCAAAAAACAGTTATAAAAATAAAATATCAGATCATGAAATGATAAATATTTTAATAAATAGTGATAATAATAATCAACATGAAATAGAAAAGAAGGAACTAGAAGTATTTAAATACAACAAAGAAACATTTAAGCAATAATATAAAATATAATGAACATGTAAATTTCAATCAAAATGTATATTTATTTGGTAAATGTTTTAAAGAGACAATACAAAAATTCACAAGTAAGAAAATAATAAATGAAAAAAATAACGTAAAAAAGTGGTTTAGTAATGAATTACGATCAATGAAGAAAGAAAAGTTAATTAAATATCAAATGGCAAAATACAAATGAAGCATGGAAAAGTTACAGAAATATAAGAAATAAATACAAAGTAAAAATTGAAAACGAAAAAAATAAATACATCAATAACAAAATTAACAATGCAGGAAATCAAAAACAAATGTGGAGAGAGATCAAAGAACTAGTTATAAAAAAGAACCAAAATGTGATAAAATCTGTGATATTTAACCAAGTAGAATATAAGGATAACAAAGAAATAGCTTGTAACTTCAATAATTATTTTGTAGATAGTATTAAAACAATAAGAGACTCAATTACAAATGTGCAATATGAAAACAATATAACTGTGATAAACAACAATTTCAAATTCCGTGCAATTAACATTTTAGATCTTAAGAATATAATAAAACAAATGAAAAATAAATCTGACTGTGATAAAATATCCAATAAAATTATTCTGGATACTTGGAATATAACAGGAGAAATAATATTAAAAATTGTAAACAAATCATTAGAAATTGGAGAATTTCCTGAAAGTTGGAAACAAACTATGATAACACCAATAGAAAAAGTATCAAAAACAAATAAATGTGAAGAATATCGACCGATAAATACATTAAAATCGTGTGAAAAAATTTTGGAAAAAGTCGTTAAAGAACAACTTGAATTATATATTAAAAAAAAACAGCATTTTGTCAAAATATCAATCGGGTTTTCGTAAGAAGTACTCATGTGAAACAACTGTAAACTATGTAGTAAGCAAATGGAAAAATATTGAAAAAACAAAGAAAATTATGGCAGTATTTCTCGATTTTAAACGAGCATTCGAAACAATTGACTGAAAAATAATGGTGAAAAAACTATATATGTATGGTATAAAAGACATAGAATTAAAATGGTTTGAGTCGTATTTAAAAAATAGAAAACAAATTACAAAAGTAAATGGCGTTGTATCCGATGAAATTGAAAATGATTTTGGAGTACCACAAGGTTCTATTTTAGGTGCCCTATTATTTATTTTAGATATTAATGATATGCCAAATATATTAGAGAGAAGTGAAATGGTTCTGTATGCAGATGACACACTAATATACACGGAAGGAGATGATGACGAAAGTTGTAGAGAAAATATGAAATATGATATAAATAACATAAATACTTGGTTAAAGATGAACAAGCTAACACTTAATGTAAATAAAACAAAAGCAATGGAAATAAATATGAACTCCGAGCAAATACTAAAAATAAATTATCAAATTATAGAAAAAGTAGGACAAATAAAATATCTTGGTTTTATAATAGATAAAAAATTAAAATTTAATTAACATATAGAATACACATGTAAAAAAATTGGCAAAAAAATAGGATTTCTTAAAAGAATAAGAAATAAGTTATCAAAAACAACGGCGGTAAATATATATAACACTATAATTAAGCCACATTTTGAGTTCGGATCGACAATAATATACACATGCTGTAATGCAAACCAAATAGAAAGAATGTAAAAACTACAAAACAAGGCAATGAGATCAATTTTAAAATGCAATAGAAATACTCATGTAAGTGATATGCTTTTAAATCTTAAATGGATGAATGTACAACAAAGATTGAAACTCAACACATTGAACTTTATTAAGAAGATGAGACAAGGAGATGCGCCAGAATATCTATGCGAACAAATAAAATATGTCAGCGAAGTACAACCATATGGACTAATAAATGCAGGAGATTTTCGAATTCAAAGGGTTATGACAACACATAGGCAGCGATCTTTATTTTACAATGGACTCAACCTTTTCAATGCTTTACCATTTAATATAAAACATGAAGAAAATATTAATATATTTAAGAGAAAATGTGCAAATTTTATAAGATACAATGAAAATTTATAGAATTAATTACAAATTTTGTAAAAATATTTTAAAAATAGTTGAAATCTTAAAAGTATTTTGAATACTAATAAAATTAATAAAAAAAATAAAAAAAAAAAAAAAAAAAAAAAAAAATCGTATATCATGCCGTGCATTATGCCACCTTTTTTTGTTAGTTTTTGTAACAAAATTCTCAATTTTTTAGGGTGGTGGTTTTACATTTTGATTTAGAACTCTGATCCTACTGATCGGATTTTGCTGGATTTCAATCCCAAACTGTTTATGATAACTAGAAGGAATGGTACAACAACATTGTTCTTATCTTTCGAGTTTTTCGAAAGTGAGCGTGTTTTCAACAGACGGACATGGCTAAATCGACTTAGAATTACACAAGAAAGCAGAATATATGTATATACTTTATGGAGTCTTAGATGCATAATAAAAAAGTTTTACACGGAATAACAAACTTAGTATACCCTCATTCACCACTAGTGGTGGATCATATACATTTAGCATCAAGGTTAGAGTAGGAGTCTGAGTCGGAGTCGCACTTAAAAAATTTCAGCGTTTGGAGTCGGAGTTAGTTCTTTTTTCTGACGACCCCACAACCCTAGTTTGCTATGTTACAACAGCTGCGACAAAAACACTTTGCCACGTTTTTCAAGTGTGCAGATTGTTCTGAAAAGTAGGTGTGATCCCCTACTTTTAAGTATACAATCTCTCACCGTGTAAAATAATTGGCTATATTTGTAGCCTTAATCTACGTCACTGAACACTTAAGCTGCACAAAAGATTCTTTGGGTCGTGGTTCTGATAGCCTTTACCAGTGTGACTATTTTGAGATTTTTGCAGCTAAATTTAGTATTAAAAATTTTGTAAAATTTTCATTTAGCATTTGTCATTTTTGTTGAGTTCTAAAATATCAAAACAGATTGCAGTGATGCGCTTTTGTTTAATTTGTAAAAAAATGTCAACAAAGCATCAACAAAATTATTGATGCACTGTTTGCCTTTGTTTTCGCATCGATATCTGTTATTATACAATAAAAGACGTATTATATTGTCAATATTTATGTGGCTGCGTTTAGGAAAACAATACTTTGTTCAGTTGTATTGCAAATGACGTTTTGGAATTCATCCCCCAGAAGGAAATGTTCCTGATTTAAGAAGCAATAAAAGGTTATTTAAAACGTACTGGCTTGTTCTTTACATAATAATAAAAAAAAAACTAATACATATGTACTGTAATAAAACAGATTTTCGATTAATCGAGCAACTGTTAATCGTTTGAATACCCTAATAACTACTTATTTTCTGGATGTATGTGGGTTAATTCCAAACACAATGCTTTTTTTTCGTCTCAAGCTTTTTATTTCTTTCATGTAAAAGAAAATAAAAAAACAAAAACGGCAAGTAAGCTCTAAAATAATTAGCAACAAACAAAAGTAGTTGTTATTATTGTAAAACTTTCTGCTAAATTGTGCAAATGGTGCTTTAACTGTATATCATGCCTATTACATACAAATATACCTGTCTCCACACATGTTATTCATTAAGCAACATGGAAAAAGAGTTGAAAACAATAGAACAATAATAAAAAATTCAACTGTTTTTCAATGATTGTATTTATTTTTATTGCTTTTTCCTGGTTTTACCTGAAAAATGTTATCAATGTCATTTTGACGTTCTAATTTTACTTTGTCTCTGCGTTTTTTCCGTAATGTCACATTTTTTTTAATTAAGTCATAATCATTACTTGAGCTGTTTCGTTTGCTTTATGTGCATCGCTATTAAAAAGTGCAAGAAGTGATAAATTGATTAAGATAAAAAATAAAATAATAAAATCAATTATTTGGTGTTTTCAAGTGAATTTATAATCGCACGATGGTAAGTACAGCTAAAAATTTCCGTACTGTCACACAGTTATTTAATAAAAAATCGTAAAAAATAAAATAAATAAAAATGTATATTAATATATTACGAAGTTTTGATCACTTTTTCTTGTTTTTATTTTCCGTGAAATAACTTTTTAGAAGAAAAAAACAAAAAAAATATCACAAATTTCTTTACTGTCACTTTTAAGTAAAAAGGTTTTTTTTATTTTAAAAGCTTATTTCTCGAAAATTCTGATTGATTTCAATACTGTAGTTCTTTTGATGTAAAGATAAAAACAAATAGAAAAAAAACCAATCGGGAATCAATTTTTTATGAAATATTCACAGATTCCGATGAATAGATTTGTTCATGAATTTTTTGTTAATATAATTGGATTACTTTTATTATTTTACTTTTATTTTTATAAAAAAGAAAAAACAAACAGTAACCAAAAACAAAATAATGAATAAATGTTTAAGTTTTCGTTACACTTGAAATTTAAATTGGATTTTCTTTACTGTCACAAAAAATTCCGTACTGTCACTTTTTATTTTTTCAAGTTTCCAGCAAAATACAACAATTTCTTCCAAATTGTTTGAAGCAAATTTGTTACTTTAAATGTAAGCTGCACAAAAACAAATTTTTGTAAAAAAATTACTTTTTTTTAATTCTTGAATTATAAAAGGAAAAAAAAATAATTGGAATCTCTTCGAAAAATAACTTTTTGCTATTACTAACCCGTTTTTTTTTAAGAAAAACATCCAAAGCTGGTAAATAATAAGTGAACGAATGCGATAGTAGGCTTTGTTCTAACATTTTTGCATTAATATCTTAGTTTTGTAAATTTTTGTAAAAAGTGACATTCCGGAAAATATTTCACCAAAATGCAATAAAAAAGCAAAACAAATTTTTTTTAAAGAAACTAAAAGTAATTTCGCAATCTGCACAAATCTTAATGCAAGTAAACAATTTCAGAGAATGAATTCCTCAACCTTAAAAAAAAAAAAAAAAAAAAATGCTCATGTACACTACTTTTGGAATTAACCCATGTAGGTGTACAAATAATGACTTTCTTTTGAATGCGTTCATTTTAGGACTTCCCTTGTAAAATTCATTGGTTCTTTTAGAACTGTAAGTAGTATTTTTATTTTTTTCTAATTACTAAACACATTAGCGGAATTCACCCTTGATAGTAAAGTCCATTGTACCCTTGTTAATCTTATAATTTTAGTAAAAGTACTAACATTTACAACACTGCAACAACAAAATGTATTAGACTAAAATATACTACGCTGTGGTCGAAAAATCCCACAAAAAGCAGTAGTAAACAAAGTGTGTGAATTTACCATAACAAAACAGTTGAAGAAACTTTATCTGTCTCTTTCTCTCACTCAGCAAATTCATTAATTTACATAATCACGCTTTGAAGTATAAAATCGTATTAAATATAAAAGAGTTGTACACTTAATACAAAGGGTGAATACCGCTATTATTTTGCAGGCGCCGTTTTTACTGGGCATTAATAAGGTTTGCCTTATTATAAAAATTGGAGTAAATTTATTGATTAAACTTAATTTTTTTTTATAATTTATAATTAATTTTAACAAAAAATATTTGCAATTAAAAAAGAAATTTCGTAAGAAAATGAATAATTATTTTCTGAAGAAACGTTTTGTAAAAAAATTAATTATTAAGGGAATCTTAGAAATGCCCTAATCAAGTTGATTGTAGAAAATATTTGCCACTTAATTATTAAGAAACAAAATTAAATGCAATTTCACATTGTAGATAAAAATTCTATATTATGAATGTTTGGACATTTCGTGTTAATCCAAACAAAAATATCTGAAAGAAATGTTGCTCTAAACTGCTGAAAAACTTATAATTTTAAAACTACAATTTTGCTTTAACCTTAAGAAATAAAATGGTGTAAAAAAGTTAGTAGAATCTTTTAAATTGGAGCAAAGCATAGTAATAAAATCTTTTTTATTTTGTTTGTACCATAGGTTGTCGGCCACCTAAATTTTAAATTTATGTGCTGTTTTCATAACACAAGTGCTTGAATGTGTAGTAAAATCTATACGAAAAGCCCTATGTTTTTCATATAAATTTTTCTACACGTTTAATCACTTGTGTTGTGAAAACAGCACCTTAACCTCAACTCTACTTGGGATACATATTTATATCTGCAAAATGTGTGCAAAAATACACACATTTGAACAACTTAACAACAAAATATACACATTTGCAATTTGATTAATTTTACTTCGTTTGCACTAAAAAAAACCTTGAGCAAAAAAATAGTGCATATTTGCTCAGTTGTAAATTACTACGTTTATACGCACAAATTATTACCAAATAAATATATTGCAACTAGAGAAAATTGCCGCATAAACAGTGAATTAGGTTTTTATTTGCGAATTTCTAACTCACGAAAACAATTCCTGATTAACGACAATATTTGCAAATAAGATTTTAAACATTGCCGCACTTTTAACCGTTTTAAGTTTTTATTTCGATGTTGCACATCCACAAAACAAAAAAAATAAAATTAACTCAAAATTGTGCAAACAAAATTTACAAATACACAATAATTTTTTTTGATTTTTCATTTAAGAAAATAAGAAGGTTTTAAATGATTACATTTTCCATCCGGCATCACATAAAAATAAGATTTTTCTGTAAGAAAATTTACATATAAACAGTAATTTAGTTATCGCAAATAATTTTTATTTGCGAATAGGCTACGTATATATAAACGTAGTGAATAAGCGCAAACGCCAACTTTTGACATTACACAAATTTTTTTTGTTTGTAAAACACATTTTTTTCTTTGTAAGAAGAAATTTTAATTTAAATTGTTTGTGAATGAGGCCGTAAAAATATGACTTAGAAATGGATTTTAAACTCGATAGAAATTCATCACACTTTAAAAAACGATAGTTTTTAAATCAATCCATTTCCATCACATATCGGGTTATAAGTCATATGCAAATAAATAACAACCAACATTAAATGAAACTTTCATTACAATAAGTTTAATTGAAACAATGAAGTTACAGACAAATTAATTTTGCGTTTACACACATTATTCAAGAAGTGTATATTTTTTTTCTTTGCCGACTTACCTGCCATAATCTTACTTGGTGAATTATCCGCACTTAATAAGTATTTTGCATGTTCACCAAAATTGGCCAAATGCTTTTCCTGTACGTGTTCCATAAACTGTTGCTGTGTTTCATGTTTCGTATCGCAAGTAACACAACGCAATGTAACAATACAATCCATATTGTTATAGTGACGTTTACGATCGGCAGGATCTTCAATATCGACAGCACAATAACAACACTGAATATTGCTAACATCTTTCCGTTGCACATCCGCATGTTCATCATAGACATGCGAACGAAATTCTAATTTTAAACGGAAAGCTTTTGGACAAAGCTTGCACTCGTACATTTTATTAACCAATAATTCTTTGGCACGAACTTTTTCCGGTGCGGCTGCAACTGTCGCTGTAACTGCTGCTGCAAAGTTAGCATTTCTTGCCATAAGATTATGCAGTACTTTGTGTAAATTTATGCAATTGCGCTTTTTCAAATGTGATATAAACAAGGCTTTTGAGTCGTTTAGTTTTAAACAATTAAAACAACAATTTCTAGGTAGTGTAAGGTACTTTTTACGCATGTGAGCCATGAAATTCTTATATGTTGTATAGTATTTGTTACAACAACGACAAGTCATATTTTGATATTGTCTTAGGAATTCGTCGTTTTGTTGTAGGAAAACAATTTTCTCATCTGTCAAAAGTTCACGGTATTTTTCCGGATTATCATAATCAAAACCAAATTCACTATTATTAAAAGCATTAACAACTTCTTGACGATATTTTTGTGGTGTTATCACGGCACCACTCGATAATTTACAGGCATCTGCGGCCACAGCAGCTGCTACAGCTCTCTGTAGTTCTAAGGAGGCATTTAAAGCGGCGGTTTGTTTATTTACTGACTGATCGTTTTCTTCTAGAGTCTCAAAAAGATTGGGATGCAAATTCTTTTCATGGCGTCTAGCGTTGGCTCGTGTTGAAAATTTTAAATTACAAGCACGACAGGCAGCATCTTTAGTGCTCACACGTATAGTAGTACTAGCTGGTAAGGGTTTTAATTCGGCAGGTGTTCTTATGACTTCATAATCGTAATTTGAAGTGGATTCCTAAAGTAAAAATAAAAAACTGCTTAAACATAAATTATATCAGAATACAAAAATTATTGTTATTACCATAAATTCACCCTCATCGGCGGTGCGTTCTAAAAACATAGTTGGATCTACTACCATTTCATCGGATTCTTCATGCTGTTGATGTTTAGCTCCATTATAATCGTCATCCGCTTCAAGTGGTTCGTCTTTTATTTGTACAGCAGGTAACGGCTAAAATTATAAGAAATACCATCGACTTCAATAGTTGGACCACATAGATTTTACAGAGGATAAGCATTTAAGAAAACTTTATTTAAATCGAATTGTTACCTAATTTATACAAATGCACTACAAAATGTATTTTTTGTTTACATACAAGATATAATAGTTGTTATTTTTGTTGTACCATTTTAAATAAATCAAAATTAAAATATTAAATGTTAAAAGATCTCTTCGAATTATAAAAAGGCCCAGCAATTTTTAGTGACAGTTGTAAACTATCGACCATGTAAGTAACCGTTATATATTAGCTTTTAAGGTAAAAGTAAACTGTAATTTCCCAATACCACTGTAGACAAATTTTCGAGACTGGAACCTCTCGAGTTCTTTGTGTTTAATATTATGTAGATAAATACATATACATATATAGGATTTTGTTCGTCTTTAAGTGAACTTAGGGTTGGGTTTATATTGGACCTATGGATAAATCTGATTCTTCCAGCACAACATTTTTCCATGACATACATTTATAAGTTATGGCTTTTCGGGAGTGGTATTTGTATTTGGCAGCTAATGTCAAATATGGACAGATTTTAGAAGAACTTGGTAAGAGGATTAAGATTTAGAATAAAATAAGCTTGAACCTTATTTAATCGAAATACAAACATAATAAGATGGTTTTTGGGCACAAAGACGATTCCGGAAAGAAGCTTATATTAAGAATGTGTAAAATTATGGACCGATTCTCAACATTTTCAAAATGCTTGGACGCTTATGGCAATCAAGTGGCATATGCAATCAAACCCACGTTATCTCGAAAATTGCGTCTTGTACTTTGCACACATGATTTAAATGGACAGTGATTCCGAGTCGATCAGTATATTTAAAGGTTGGTCTAGGCCAGTATTTTTTAGTTTAACACACATCAGTAGAAACGCATAATACCCTTTCCACTATTGTATTGTGGGTATAAAAAACAAATTCCCACCCAAGAAATGCCCAATGCTAGTTATTATAATTTGTACTTATTTTCCTGTTGCATATACAGTGAAGGGCCTAAAGTCTACATGCAACATATTTTTTATGATTTTTGGAACATCATATCGCCAATCATGGCCAATATTTAAGGCATTAATAAAAATTTTTATTTTTACCAAAAAAAAAAATAGAATTCATAAATATAACAAAAGCAATAATAACAAAAACTTCAAAAGAAAAAAATGGAAACAGTAAAAAAAGAAGAGATAAATTTGAAAATTGCATTAAAAAATTTTAAATTTTTTAATACTTAATATTTGATTCGTCCACTCTGAGCATCGGTCTTAGCTTGTAAATGTCGGTGTCTGTGATTTACGGAGTTGTTTCTGTCCAACGCCATTTTTCGCCTTTCATTGCTGCTAATGCCATAATTTTTCTCTAAAACATATTAGTTCTTAGGGAATTGAGTTGTTGGGAAACCTTCAACCGATGGTTTCCAATTATGTTTTAAAATGTTCTTATAAAGATATCAGTCAATAAAAACCTTATTACGACATCCCGATAATGCCATGTCTCCCAAAATCGTAAAATTGCAACCTCCATGTTTTTACTCTTGTGTTGCCTTTTATCTCGTTTCGTAACCTTATTATTGTGTTTTAGCAATTCAAGATGGATTTTTTAATTTTTGGCAAATATAACTGGTTTTTTTACGTTCAACTCTGCTTTTAAAGCACTTCTCAAGCAAAGCTCGTTGTATAGTTTTGGGTTGGACACTTTTTTTGAAAAAATTTTCAATATGTTCATATAATTTTGGGCGACTTCTTTTCGGATTCGCATTAACTTCTTTAGGAATACCGGTCATATCTAGGATGATTTTCAGCATTTCCATTTTAATTATACATAGTTTCAAATAAATGCTTGTACTGTAGAACTACTTGATTTAACCGATTTTGCCATTTCTATATAAATTGTTTTCTCTTTACGGAGATTTATTACTAAATTTCTTAATGAAATATATTTTTCTTGAAGATTCTCCAATTCAAAGAACAATAATTTTTCAATATTTAAATATAATATAATATAATGTTACCAATTTAAATACTTGTTATGACAAGCAAAATATAACATCAGCTAAAAGAATGGGATTCCCCCGAGTTTTTTCAAGTTCTCTTAGAAGCAGACACGTTGTATGTAGACTTTAGTCCTACTTATAATTTTGTTTAATGCTTTTAATTTCCGTGTTACGTTTTTATTTTAAATAATTTTTTTAAATAATCTTATTTAACAGTGCCTCCATTAGTGGTATTAAGAGTTTTCATTCCTAAAAATCGTAAAATAGTCAGTTGTATGTAGACCTTAGTCCTTCACTGTACATAAATATTATTGTATGCGAAAAATTTCATATCATTTTTTTCACGGATAAACATCACTGGTATAGTGAAATATGTTGTGAAAAGGTTCAATTATACAATGGGCAGCCGAGACGAGGACGGTTCACTTGGGTCCTTACAGCGGTCCCTTTGTATTGTGAGAAGCTTTTAATAGAAATTTTTAGTAAAAACCCTATAATACAAAAGAATACAAAATATCTCTTAGCTCAAAATTAAACCTCTAAGCTCTGCACGCTTTTAATATTTTAATAATAGAATTCGTTTCATATTTCAAAATTTCGAATTTTTAAACATATTAAATACGGTCCAAAAAAATGTTAGCCAAAAAACAAAAGAAAAAGAAATGATTTTAAAATAAAATCTGTTTTGCGTGTAGGAAATACAAATATAAAATATATACATATGTTAATTGAATTTCAAAGTCAAAGAAGGTACGATGTATACGATACATTTACATTATAGGAGTATCGTCTAAACAAACGCAATTGTTGCACAGCACTTGTACAAGCGATGGCCGAAGGGGATGCACTTGATCCACCCAACAAACATTCATCACTAGAACCAGCACTAACAATCGAACCGGAAGCAACAGCAGCAGCTGTAATGGTTTCAACACTACTGCTGCTACTAGCCATCATTGTCGTAGCAGTTAAGGTTGTACTAGTCGGGGTATTCAAACAAGTTGCTTTAGCCGTAGTGGTTGCTGTTACAGTTGTTGCAGTAATTGTGCAAGTAGTTACTGCAGCAGTTGCACTAGGAACTGCTGGCTTAACAAATGACTGTTGCAGGGGAGCACAAGTTGCTAATAATGACTGCGGGTTTGCAGACATTTGTTTCTTGTCAGATTTTTGCTTTGTTTTACTAGACGATGCTTGTACATGATGCATTATTGACGTAGTTTGTGACACTGTATGTGACGTTTGACTTTGAGTTTGTCGCTGTGACTTGTTATATTTATGTTTGGTATAGTGGCGTTTTGTTAACGGCATTACGATTTTAAGTTGCTGTTTTTGTAATAATTTTTCTTGTTGTTGTTTTATTTGATGCGATTTAGGACTCACATAGACTGTTAAAGATTTGCGTTTTTTTAACGTTGAAATTCCCTCCAATATGGAAGAAGCCAATGACTGCTCATCTTGTTGTTGTTGCTGATGTTGGCTGTGGTGTTGTTGATCATCATAATGGTTATCTCCTGTGTATGAATGATATTCAGCAGATTTTATTGATCTGTTGGAATTTTCCAGCCAAGAACGTTGTTTAGCTTGTGCTGCCAAACAACGATTTTTAAAAGATTGCCAAGAATTTAAGTAACTTATGCAGGCGTGACAGATTCGTAATGACAAGTTATCATTGTTAGAAATCTAAAAAGAAAAAACATATTAAAAAATTAATTATTGTTCATAATTAAGTTAATAAAAAAATTATAAATATATCAAATTTGGAGTTTTTCATCTACACTAAAAAATACATGCTAATTTTTTTGTACTATTTGGGAAAGTTTCGTATCTAATATGAATGGAAGTTTGGACTTGTTTTTTTAATTTTACGAAAGTAACGAACTCTTTCGTAGTCTTATAACGCATGATTTTGATTAAAATTTTTTATTTTTGATAATAAAATAATTTAACGAAAAATTATAAATTAAATTTCTTTCCATTATTTTTGTTTTGAATAAAACTAAATATTACAAATTTGTTAGAATGTTAGAAATGTTACAAATTATCAATACACCAATAGAACAAAGAATAAATTTTAAAACAGATACAGACAATATAGCTCAAAACTATAGACATTTAATTTATAAGAATAAGATAGGAAATTAAATAAGTTTATGAAAATGTAATAGAATAATTTTTGTTTTCCGTGTATAATTTTTATTGTTTTTCATAATTGACAATTTTGTTGTTTTTAGAATTTGTTTAAAAATTTTATAAAAAGAAAAAAGAAAAAACCAAATATTTGAATCCCTGAAGAAGCTATCCATTGAGAAAGCGAAATATTGGATAAAAAATAAATAAATTTTTTATATAATTGACCTTGCGCTTGAATATTTATTATATCAAACTTATTAAAAGGTCGAAGAAAATAAAACTAAATAATTTGTTAGAATTATTTATATATTAAGTTGAATTTGATATTTCGGGCTAATTTCGACATAATTTTTGGGATTGAAGTTTTTCGCAGAATTTAGGCTTTCAAATAGGTAGGTTTAATCCTTCAAAGAATAGATAACAATTATCGTAGGTACACATGTATTTCTTAATATTTAAGCGAATTATGAAACAATTTGAAAATAAGTCCCCTAGGATGTACATATTTTTACCAGGGGAATGATGGCAGGAGAAGGACGAATATAAACAAAACTCTCTTCAGTTACAATTTAAATACTAACCTTAAAAAAATTGGCATTAATCGGAAGTTAGTTTTTAAAATTTCACAAAATTATAAAAGATATTGAATTGTTTCTAAAAAAAAAAAAACACCAGGGGAATGACGAACTTAAGTGTGAAAGCTCATTACGACAGACAAAATGCGACTGACTTCATGTTATTAATATTGTTGGCGAAAATCCTGCCACATTTATACACAGTAGATATAATGTTTTTTTCAAATTTGAATTATTGCAAACTAACAATTCTTTGAAAATTTGAATTTTAACATATATAAGATTTTATAGGGGAATGACGTAGACTTTCAGGGACAAAAGATAATCATCCATAAAAATACTAATTGATAAACAATTTTGCACATTACAAGAATAAAAAAGAGATAATTAACATTATTTTTTTACTTTGCACAAATTTTATTAAAAAATTATATACTATTTTTGGTATAAATTGAGAAAAATTTAAATGAAAGTCGTGTTAGGCACAGCCTGGATAATGATATTTGAACACTTTGGTAGGCAATTTTTTAAGAACAAACTTAAATGTAAAGTAAATAATGAAGTGCAATATATTTTTGTTGTCCCTATTTAAATACCTAAGGACAGCAAATTAACCGATAATCTCAGAATCAACCATTATGTATATATAAATAATTTAAGTGTTATTTAGTCTTATTTGTATATAATATATTTTATTTTCTTGTTATTATGTTTTTTGAAATTTTTTATTACAAATAGGTTTTTGAATTTAATTTATGAAAAATAAATTTTTAATAATTTTATTTTATTTATTTATTTTATTTCTCACAATACTATAACCTAGCCTTTAAAGGCCATAATCGGTTACAAATTTCTACTAATAATTATAAATAAATTAATATATGAACTTATGTATATAAAAATTAAAGTGTGTATAATTACAAAAGGGTAAGATTGCTTAATAATAATGTAAGAATACTAGCTATGAAAAATCCCAAAACGAACAATTCCGAAATTTATATGTAAATCTCATTTTGTAATTGTTTTTTTGTTATTCATATAAAATTTTGTGAATTTGATTTCCTGATTTAATTAATAAATTTAATATTTTATAAATAAAAAGCCGTAAAGCTTATAAACGATAAAAAATAATTATAAAAAATTTAAGTTTATTTTTTAAAATAACTATAAATAAAATAACTATTTGAAATATACTTTTACAAATTTATGAATTTTTTGTTTTCATTTATCATTTTTGCATATTTTTTTATTTAATACTAGGTAATTTTAAATTTTTCCCAGAATTATCTAAATAATTTTTTAAGAATTCTAAATATTTAATTTAATTTACGAAAATACAAATACGTTGATGCAATTTACAAAAAAAATTCGTAAAATAAAAAAAAAAATCGTAAACTACATTGTACGTACATAGTACGTAAGAACTTCGTGGTGCGAAATTATAAAGGATTTCTTACCATGGATGCAGTTTTCGTACATATAATGCATGGGATTTTTGCGTGTAAGTATACTTATATATTATATGCTTAGTATATATTGTATACTTAGATATTCAGGTATGTGATGGAATTCGATTTTAAAAACGAAACAATTTCAAATCGAAAATATCATTTTCAATATCTTCCAATATGGATTTTTAATACATATTCCTTTTATTTACTGTCTTCATTATTTTAAATATTATATTATATGTATATGTTAACTGAAGTGTATTCTGAACAAAAATTTAAGACTATAAGTCAGAAATGGATTTTAAAATCGCTCGAAATTCACCACACCTTTTAAAAACTTTCGTTTTGAAATCGATTGATTTTCATCACATACCTGATTGTAATATTGCTTTTGAAAAATTTTATAAAAAATACGATACAATACTTTAAATATCTTAAAAGTTTTAGTTTTAGCAATACAGTAAATTATGGTCCTGAAAAGGTATTTGCATATGTATCATCTGGATAATCATATTTTTAGTAAAAATATTTAACTCTTAAAATATTCGTACAAACAAAACTTAAATTAAACTTAAACAAAACGTATTACTGTTAATTAAAATCTTAGTATGATGCATAAACAATGCATACTTTAAGGATTGAAATACATGCATATGTACGTAAGTAAATTTAATAAAGCGTTTGCATATTTAAGGTATGTATGTATTGCCAAAAATTTTAATAAATATGTATGTATGTATGTATGAAAATCACAATTTTTATTTTAACAATAACTGCCTGCAAAGCAAGATGAAAGCAAAAACAAAAAGTAATTATCCAATAGATATAATTATAAGGAAGGATAATAATTAAGGATAATACAACACTTGAAAGTATATAGCGACATATGTGCATACAAACAACTTATATAATATACAAGATTTTGCAATACACATACAAATTGCGTTTACAAATAAGCTCGCACATACTGACAAATTCAAAGCCGTACAAATTCCAATTGCAAATTTGTACAACAGCAACAAATTGGAATGCAATGCAATTCAACTTTAATAACAATAAAGTAACCAACCGTCCATACAACTACTTACACAAAAGGTTACAAACGACAACACATCACATTAGTTTAGAGTAGGAGCAAAAACACAGCAACAAACAAAATTGATATTTCAAAATCTTAAATGTACCTTATTTATGTGTGTGTGTGTGTGTAAATACAAGGAGTATATGGCTTGTCTGTGTGTATTTTTTTTATAAAATTATGCTGTTAATGTAAATTATATTTGATATAAATTTACTTTACATACTACAGCCATATGTACATATATGTTACATACCATACATACATACTTAAAAACAAAAAGGTCAATGACATGTTTATTAAATTAATAAACAGGAGAGATTTATAGTACATTGCCTAATAATATAGTAAAGCTCCTAGATTAGTTAAACAAATTGGCAAATAAAAATATTTTTAGAATTTTTTTTTACAATTTTAAGAGACAAAATATATCAGCAAAGGTCAGTAACTTTTTCCTTCTACTTTTATTACAACTTTTAAAACGTAAAATTTATAATATATGTCAAACCAATGGTGGGTGGCAAACATTAAAAGTCCCAATGCTCTTGTTAAACTAATTATTCAAAGTGAATGTATGGAGAGTATTAAATGTTGTTAATTTTTAATTTTAATAACTAGTTAAGAAGACTTGTGTTGTTTTTATTCGTGTATCACTAACTTAAACCCTAATTTTTAGAGGAAATATATATGTACATATTTTTTCAATGAATTCATTAGTATAGATTGCAATATGGAGAAATCAACTTTTCGCGAAAAAGATTTTTTTTATTGTTGAAAATGGTTCCTTGGTTCTTCGAAAACAAAAGTTGTTCTACGCCTCTTTCATATTTTCCTATCCAAATGTTACCGTTTTTTCTCAGTTGTTGAAGAAAATAGCAAATTAGATCACCCCAAACCTCAAAATATGATTTTACATTAATGTACAATTTTGTTTAGAATGGCCCATAGGCTACGTTACTACGCAAAATGGTTATAAACTGCTTTATTTTGAAAGTTTTCTTGAAATTGCAAATTTTACGAAAAAATTTAAAAAAAACATACATAGTATTTTTTTTTTTTTTTTTTATTCCTACACTAAATCCCGCGAATCTTTTTGCTTGTCTGCAGGAGACCAGAGTCTCTGGCGGGAATCGAACCGGCAACCCCGGTACTGATAGACTAGCTCACTACCAGCTAGCCTACCAGGGCACCCCGGGGCGGGTTGATTTGTAAGGATGAAAAAATAATGAAAAATCGTATAGCAAAAACGTAATCTACATAAAATTCTAAGAAAATTCTCCGAAGAAACCATGGTTCTAAAATAAAATCCTAATCCGCGCCTCTCGACTTGAAAATTTTGTTCCTCTTCTTTCGCTAAAATTATTTTCTTTTTTTTTAATATATTATGTTTTATTATATTATAGTTTATGCATCGCACATTCAGGGAACTGAACGATGTGTGCAGTTGTTAACCAATGTTTCCCGACGTGTTACAGAAAAGAATAGAGATGATGTTCTGGCAGTAACTATAGAAAGTCGTGCCAAAGTAACTAGAATGGAGAGTAAAAAAGACTTAAAAAAATTAACCGAAGTTTTCTTAGTATTCTATAATTGCTTCTTTCTATGTATTGAAGACCTTATTTGTTTTAATAAAACAAAATTTGTTTATGGTAAAAAAATTACTGAAATATTGTTTGAGGGAAAACACTTTTTTTGTTTGTTTTTATTTGCATTATAAAATAAGAATTGTTGATCGAAACAAAAAAAAGGTTATTTTATAAATACTGAAAACAATTTTTTGAGTGTAATTTTTTTTCGTATTTCCAATCTTTTTCATTAAATTATGACAGAAATTTTTTTTATCTATGTTCCTTATAAAAATATTAAATATAAAATTATATACTAACTTTTTTACTTGGGTAAATATTTTCAAGTCGAGAGGCGCGGATTAGGATTTTATTTTAGATACATGGTTTCTTCGGAGAATTTTCTTAGAATTTTAAGTAGTTTACGTTTTTGCTATACGATTTAAAAAAAAATCGACCCGCCCTAATGTACATACTTGAAAAAATTATAACCAATTGCAAGTTTACAAAAAATGTCATATACAATGCTTGCCTAAAAATTGTGTATATAAAGTGCTATAAGGCTGAATAGATTGTGCAAACATTTCATACAGAAGCGAAAGATGCAAAATTTTTTAGTAATGAATACAATTTCCTTCCTTCAAAAAAACTTGTTTTAACAAAGCAATTAGGCTAAAACAATGCAAAATCTAGCACTGAACAAAGTGCTTAAATGGCAACACAAGTCGTATTAATTAAATTCTAATATTTGTTGCTTAACCAAACCAAGATTGCAGATACATTTTGAATAAAAAACGGATGTGGCTATCAACAAAATCAGATTGTTCAACCGACCGATATTGAATTTGCGTTATAATTTGTTTAATAAAAATTGTATTAAATGCGTTCTTTACATAAAAAATATTAGCCTTTTTATTTAGGTTAGCCTGTAAAATAAACAAAACTTTACATAATTAACTCAAAAAGAAAAAAATATTCTTTTACTTCCTTAAACTAAGCCCGAAATAATTTTTTTTAATCTAATTTGAAATAAGAACCCCAAATCTGGTAGCCCTGCTTTAGTCAACTGTTTTATGCAACGCGAATTTATTTATATATTAATTCGCCCTGTTTTTGACATTCCATGACCGAAAAACAAATACAAAATACCCTGTTGGTTGTTGTGTTGTCGACTTGATGTTGTCTCGCCGCCACCAGAAGTAAATTCGCCTTGAACCAAACCAAAGAAAAAAAATTACATAATGTCCAATCAACTCATAAACTATTAGAAAAGAAAACAAAAGCAAGGAAATATACATACTACTCCACAACTGATCCAAAAAAAAAAAAACATTTACATAACATTACGCAGGATGTAGTAAAACAAGAAACAATAAGTCTTATTTAATTTTAACAAACAAAACCGTCACACTTTAATTTTTGCAAATTGAAAAGAAAGACATTCAATGTTGTCCCATTCCTTTCATTGCCGATAGATGCACAAGCAACAACAAAACACTACACATCAGGGATGGACAATTCTCTAGTGTTGTAATTTTTTCACAATATTATATCGTAAAAAGGAAAAACTTTCGAGTGCAATACGTCAAAATCCCAGTGGTCGCTAAAATTGATCTTGTTGAAGGTGACACAAACTAACCTGCCACATTTTATGGCAGCATCTGCTGCATTGCTTCTCCGAGTAGCGGAAAGAGGGGACGAACTCGTGATGGTCCAAGAACCCTGGATTCACAAGGATCGGGTTTGCGGACTCAATCTAAAAGGCTATATGGCGTTGTTTGCAAATGGTACATGTAACATCATTTCTTGTGTTATAGCTTAAAACTCGTTGAAAGTCTTAATTCTCCGATTACAGTGATGACGACACGACAACTGTTGCTTTCAAAACATGCAACGGAATAGTTTGGATATTCTCGGGGTTCATGGCGCATGATCACCGAGACGTCCACCCAATCAGCTCATCCGTGACGCCGCAGATACTGTGCTGAAGCTAATGCGCACCACACTGTGTGGGGTTGTACGGACACGAATATGAGGCCGCTACACGTTGCAACAATTATCTGAGGTCTGAAGGATCGAATTTTATTTTGAATATGAGACGAACGAAGTGGGAGATTCAAGCCTCAAGCCTCACTGATTCGGGCTCTGCCCAATCATTCCTGGGTCGATGGTACTGGAGGCATCGATGTACTGACAGATTCACCCTAAACGAAGGACACCTAGGGGCAGCGATCGGCCAACATGGTGCGATCTTGCGATTATTGAACAGGTTCAGAAATTTGATTACATCGGCGAACACTAATGCTTGGAGGAGCTTCTGTAGCGGCGTGGAAGGATCCTCTAAGACAAACCGTTGACGTAAAATAATGGCTTCAAGCCTGGTTGCCCCGACCTATATCCATAAATCGGATGGTTTTTGGACTATTAATAGTCAAGAAGTATACTCCAGGTAGACCTTCAGAGGAATGCGACCTTGATTATACCCTCACTAACCTGTGAGCTAGACTATGTGTACGGTGGTCTTTATCCCCAAAGGGAGGAAAGCTTCTCACATTAGGCCGAAAGATTATAGACCGATTAGTCTTGCATCCTTTCTTCTCAAGACTCTTGAAAGGGTGATTGATATACACTTGAGGATCAATCGAATTTAAGGAATGTACACTTGTGGCCTGTTTCGATATTGAGGGGGCATTGATGGGGATTGATGAAGGCATATGTAAATTCGTAGACGATCTATACAGGAATATGGACATTTGTTTTACAATAGGTGAAATCAGTGTTCAGAGACTGGTAAAAAGGGGCACTCCTCAAGGAGGATGGATATCCCCACTATTGTGGAACCTGACTATGAATAACTTGAGGATAAAAACTGTGGCATATGCTGACGATGTTGCGGTAGCCATTACGGGGAAGCATTTTCACATGACCCTTTAAGGACTGGTCACACCAGATTAAGCTTTATAGAGATTATTTACATTAAAGTCATCGTCTGCACACAAAAGAGTATAGCTCTTATTTGGAAGGTATTGAAGGTATGGCTAAATGTGGACTTATACCCTGAAATGTTGGTCCTTTTTCCCCCAAACACAAAGTTCACTTTTTTAGAGATTCAGTACCATTTCAAAATTTCGATTTCACATCCCTGCTACACATATCATTACGAAAACACTTAACATAGTAGTTTCTGTTGTTGTTAATGTACATGTAAATAGTGGTGTTTGTTTGTGTTTGGAGTATGTTGTATAGCCATGGAGTGGGTAAGGTGAATAAACCATATTTCAAAAGAGTAACCACCAAAATGTACCACTACCCGAACATTTACACAAAAACATATAAAGTCCATATACACAAGCATTTCAACTATCTTATCCTGTATGTATATGCACCTTTATATACATACGATTAAACAATAGATATATATGCATTTAGTGTGTATAAATGTAAGTGTTTGTATTTATGTATATAAATTAATGCTTGTACATATGCAGAACAACAACAAACACTTAAAACATGACCATACGCACTTACCAGAATATGCAATTCATAACAAGCCTGCTTAAAATTTAGACTATTAAAGACAATTTTCTTAAAGAGTTTGGGTTTAAAATTGTATGCACAAATTTTGAAAAAATATAATTTGGACATATACATACATATGCATGTTATGTGTCCATTTGTATTATAAGATTTGTAAAATTTGGGGTAGTGTTGAGGATATTAAATGGTTTCGAAAAATTTTTATTTGTGGAGGAAATGTTGTGTGTAAAGGGTATTTCTCCGGACATTTTCGCTAAGTAAAAGAGTAAAAATAAAGTAAAGAGAAAAAATTTTAAAATTTTGCGGAATCTTAAGAATTCTCACTTTAAAAAATAAAGTTTATAATTTGGAAAAGTTATGAAGATTATTGGCAATTTCAATATTTCAAATTATTTTAGATAAAGATTATATTAGATTACACATATTAGTGATGTAAGGAATATTTCCATTAGTACCACCGAATATTCGTCTATTTCATGACATTGGTATTCGCCAATTTAAGCGAATATTTCTCGAATATGTATAAAGGATTTAATTATTACACAGTATTTTTACAGAGAAAAGTTTTCGTTTATTTTTTACATGTTGGTATGTACAAGGCGAATTCATACAAGGTGACCTTGGCTTTCTACGTAAGCAGCAGTTGATAACTAACCATGTGTCAAAATGGTATACCGTTCTGGTGACTGTCAGGATCCTCCATTTCCGAGCCCAGTCTTTCCAACTCATCAGCTATCTCGTTGCCGATGATGTTGCAGTGACCCGGTACCCAGCAGAGCCTCACAACATAATTCCCTAAGATTACTCCTAGGGCGCTCCTGCAATCGTCCACTAGCCTGGAGTTCACATAACAGCCCATCAAGGCCTTAAGAGCCGCCTGGCTGTCCACATATATAGTTACCTCCGAGCCCTATGCAATGTTAGCCCCTACCAATTCCACGGCCCTAAGAACCCCCAGAACCTTCGCCTGAAATACACTGCAGTCATCGGGAAGTCTATATGATGTTCAGATCCTCAATGTAGACCCCCGCACCCGTGCCCTTCATCTTCGAGCCATCAGTGAAAATAGCAAATCCCCTATACAATCTGCTCTGCCCTTACCAGCTCTCCCTAGAAGGCAAAACACAGGACTCAACGGATGGACCATCTGCGACGTAGCAACGGCCAACATTTGATAGACATAATCTTCAAAAAACAAATGCCAAAGAATGTTCATTCAAATGATAAGAAACATTCCCCATTAAATTTAAATTTTCTGTTTTTTTTTTTTTAATATAGGGAACCTCGAAATGGATCACGCTTTATAAAAAACACTTGAAAAAACTGAGTGCTTTTCATATAAACCTTTCCAAAAGTTCAATGACTTGTGTTGTGAAAACAGTACATTAAGGCCCTAATCATGTACAACGCAGCGCAACGCCACAAAACTAACGCAACGCCAAAGAATAACATTGAAAGCACAAACAATGTCATAAATATTTTGTAATTTTGTTGTTGCTTTCTACAGAAATTCACATTGCGTCTTAAAATTTCAAACGCTCCATTGCTTGTGTCGTTGAAAATTTTAAAACGGTACATGAATTTCTGTTGAAAGCAACAACAACATTACAAAATATTTATGACATTGTTTGTGCTTTCAATGTTATTGTTTGGCGTTGCGCTGCGTTGTACATGATTAGGGCCTAAATCATTGTTGAAAGCATATCGATGTGTAGTGTTCTTGGTGCTCTTAACACTTGGTTTTTACAAACGCTATACATACATATGGGGGATTTCATGTCAAGTGACCCAACTTTTGAAATCGATGTCTTCCGATTTGGATGAAATTTGCACCAAGGTTAGTCTTATTGGATAGTAGTTTAGACACAAATTTTCAACAAGATCGGTCATAAAGTTTCTGAGTTAGAGGGGGTCAAAATTTGACATTTTGGCCAAACCGGTGTTCTTTCTCATCCATGTAACTTATTAGCTATTGGTGTTAGCAAAATTTGTCCCAAAACAAATTAGATAGCTATTTCTTCAAGCTATCGAAAAATATTTTTTTTGTATTTTTTTAAATATTTTAAAATTTTTTTTTTTAAATTTAAAACTTATTTTTTATTTTTTTTTTTTTGAAACGGTATTTTTTTTTTTTGCTCAAATGAAAGCTTATGCATTTTTCTTTTAGGTAGTTTTGGTCGCTTAGTGGGATGAGAGTGGGATATGTATAAAAAAAAATAATTTCTAACTCAAGCCAAGGGTTTTTCAATTTTTAGCATATGCACTATTTTGAATTTTTTCCTTTTTATGTGTAAGTGTATCTAAAATCTTAAAAATAAAACTTATGCTGAGAAACTAGACAAATTAACCTTTCCGACGGTATATACCATACCGAACTAGCATTTCATTCCCTCGATACTGTAATACCCACAATATGTTAATCCCAGGACTAAAATCCCTTTTTCTATAGAGATGTTGACAAATTAAATCTTTTTATTTATTTGTAATAATAATTTAATTAATATAAAATAATAAAAACAAAAAGATAACTAATCTAAAAAACTTAATCTCAATCACATAAGTCCTTTAATAATATAAAACAACCCCCATATATATAAAACAACTTAATTCAATTTTAAAACAAAGAAGGCATTTTTCTATAAAATAAAATAGAATTTTATAACACAGCGTCTCCACCTGAGATAAGATATAAGATTTTTATACCAGCAAACGTCAAATGCAATCTCAGTGAGTATTATCTTACGTTTAGTATTAATATTATAATAAATGTTATGTATGAGACAGTTGTTATAAGAAATCTTATAACAACTTTCTTATAAGATGAGCTGTCAAAAATACACATGCAAACACACATATAAAACAATAATAGGCCACCATTATTAAAATGTGTAATTTATTAAAGCAAATAGTGCCAATCTTGTGAAAAGTGTTCAAAACAATATTTTAAACTAAAAAATCAAAAAAACTTTAAAAAGAACAAAAAATAATAAAAACGAAACAAGTTTACTGTACGAATCAGTAGATTATGAAATCTTAAAAGATACGTGTTCCCCTTGTTTAATATTAATATTAACATAAAGAAATGTGTTCTCTCATTCTGTCGCAATTATCACAATTTTTCTGTCAGTGACCGCTTTTGGGTAAGCTTGTCTATCTTCAGATATGTGTTGTATGCGAACGTAATTGACGTATCCTTTAATATAAATACATACTAAGCAACATTAAGTAATAAAATCAAAAAGTTGGAAAATTATTAAATCCAAAATTTTGAAAACAACGATTGAACACCGTTTCCACTTAATTTTATCATTATTATCACGTGGTTTGATAGTTGACACCGCATGGCCGAAGAGAACACACAAAGCAAAAACACAACACCAAAACTATTTCGAGGTTTCTGTCGAATGTGTGTTGTTGTGTACACGAAGAAACACCAAATAATTTTATAACCACCATATGGATTTGACAACAGTATGGAAAAACACGGAATGAAAAAGATATGTATTTCCAGAAACAAAACAAAAAGAAACAGAAAGATGTTTAAGCAAATTCAAAAATCCAAAGAAACGGTGGTAGCATTAAATTACGAAGCACATGACAAAAAGTAAATCCAATAAACACTAAAGCACAAGACGAAACACACAGTCAGAGGCACAGTATCACAATTTAACTTGAATACGTGTGGAATACGGAGACCCAACATGTTTACGCAAATTCAAGCGATCATAGTGATTGGAATTTTAAAGAGAACGAAAATGAAACAGTTGTCAAAACTAAAATGAAACGCTGGCCTGGGTAGCGATAGTATCAAAAAGCATGGTTCGCAAATAACAGCTGTCGTTTTATTAACGTTTAAAACTGCTACTTATTATGAGCTTTTGATGATAGTTGCAAAATATTAAAGTAAATCATTGTTGTACACACGAACAAGCATACACAAATCTAAGAAATGACCACAAGTTTGTTTTTACATTCACAAAAGCAGCACAAACCTCTAAGCAAATCCATAGTTACTACAGTTTCAACTGCCAACGAGTCAGTCATTTAATAACATTTAACAATGGTATGTAATTCCTAACAACAGTAAACATAGACCTTAACAACAACTTAAGCCCTAAAGCAAAGGTAAGGTGATATGGAAAGAAACACACACCCACAGGCAAAGAGATGATTAAAACAAAGCGTATCTTTTTGGGCAGGTAGTTTAGGAGGATGTACATGTTTGAGGATATGTATTGAGGACATATATTGAACATTTTAGAAGATGTAAAGAAATAGAATTATGCTGCAAAACAATTACTTGGGAGAATTATGAAATGTAAAAAATGTCAAACAAATTTTTTTTTTTAATTTTTTGTAGTAATTGACAGGCTTGATTGAATGTGTATGCCTGGAATTAAACAATAACACTACAGTATCACAAAAACTTAAATAAATAGATGGTACGAAAAGTAAAAAAGCAATTATTATATAAAGAAACAAAAAAAAAATCAGGAAAGAAGAATGGAAATTCATAAAATAACGCGATGAGGAACACACAAGGCCTGCTCTCAAAAGAATACAAGGAAAAGGCACCAAAACCAAACCGACAGCCCAAAAAATAAACCAACCACCACCATTGTTGTTGTCGTCAGCATCATCAACAATACCATACAAATTATTAACTGTACAAATCCAGCATACTACGAGAGCTCAGTAGTACATAAGGCGCAAGATGCACACTTATAAAGAACACTTAAGGAAGGAAGATGTTAACACAAGGAAGATGTTAACACAAACTCGTACATACAGAAAATGTGAGCTGGATAAGAAAGTAATCTATATATGTATACGGAACGATGATGGTATGGCAATAGGTGATAAATGAAGGCATAACAACTAATGAATGATTGTACAAACAGCTGCTCCAGCTATAGTAAAGTTTGGAAACTTATTGCGTGTTTATAAAATTAGATGAAATCTTTTTGGGTGATGAAATCAACCAAAAGGAAAAAATGGCATTTACTTTAAACAATAACTACTGTCTTATTCCCAATTATTTTTTAAAAATAAAATAAACGAAACATATTTAAAAAATAGCAATTATTTTCTTGTTAGAATAAACAAAATTAAGCGTTACAACGCAACTAATGCAGCATTTATAAAATTTTTTCGTCTAAAATTTAAAAAAAATGGAAGGAAATTTGCTTTAAAACAATGGCTAAATTGATTATTTATGGCTAAACGAAATGAAAAATTGGTAAATCTTTTTTTTCTAAGTCGCTTCTACACCTTTCTCAGAAACTCGGTCTCTGCCTGTCCACTACATTGAAAATTTTGAGGAAAGATATTGATGTACGTTGATATAAGATCCAACTGGTAAAAGCATCAATGCTAGCGGACAATAAATTGTCTTGTATGCTCGGTGAATGGGCTGAGAATGAACTGAAAGTTGAACCAGATTTTTTTGTTTGTCGTGTTTGGAGAGCATAATATGCATTAGACTCTTGGGTTTACATGCCGAAGGCGTTTTTATGCCTCATGCCATTGCAAATCATTTTAAGGAGAAATAGTTCTAACAAGACGGCGTAATATAACACACAGCGCGTGAAAGCATGACCTTGTTGAGCCAAACTTTTTTTTCAGTATTTATTTATTTAATATTCATATATTAACTGACCGTTCGCCGATATCGAACGTTAACTTTCGCATAGAAAATTACATTTAAAACAAAAACAATTTTTGAAATTTTGTTTTTGTTTTAAATGTTATTTACTATGCGAACGTTAACGTTCGCTATCGGCGAACGGGCAGTAAATATCAACTAACAATAATTAATCAAATTTTATCCTAATATTTACCATCTGTTCTGCCAATGCCAGACAAAAAATTTCGTCATCACGGTTTTTCTTCACATATGTAGCCAAACGTTTGGTGACCGAATTTTCTCAAGAAATTGCCCTGTGAGTTGGCCCCCGTTCGTGCAATTTGACACCTGTGGACTGACTACTTTTTGTGGGAGTTCGTGAAATCCCTGGTCCATGCTGATAAACCAGCAAAGATTGATCATTTACAAGCCAACATTCGACGAACTATTCACGAAATAAGACCGGGTATGCTCAAAAAAGAAGTGCAAAATTGTATCGACAGGATGGTATTCATAAGGCGCAGTCGCGGAGACCATATGGTAGAAATAATTTTTAAACAATAAATAGAATTTTTTTATTAATAAGATTTTCTATAACTTGTTAAATTGCCAACTTTTATTTTTGACAAGAAAACCGAAATTTGTTGTTGAGGGAAAGCTAGTTTCTATGCGCATTTCACAGGTTGCTTAGGCCATCTTGTCAGGACACAATATCAAAGCTTCAACAAAACTACAACAATAAACAATGAGATTATCTTTTCTTACATTCCCCTACAATAGGCTGGTTATTTTCCGACTCGAATTGTAGTTGCAAGTAGGTAAGAAGAAAAAAGAAAATTTAAGAAATCGCTTAATAAAGCCACTTGGTCATACTATTGAATTTGTTCTTTTTTAAAATAAATTCTATGCTATGAGGAATTTGAATGAAGATCGCTTAAATATGTTGATATCGTAAGATCTTTCTAAAGCGTTTGATTGTATTGACCGAGGCAAGATGATTAAAAAAACCAATGTGGCCATTTTGGCATTTTTGCAGCTAAATTTAGCATTAAAAATTTTTATTTATTAATAAATATTATTACGATACGAAAGTACAAGGAAATATCACTTTGTATTTAGATAAAAATTCAATAGTGCAAAAAATTATTTGCTCTAAACTGCTGAAGAAATAATAATTTTAAAGCTTCAACTTTTCTTAAAATATAAATAATAAAATGATCTAAAAATTTTGTACATCATAGAAATAAATCGTTTAAATTTTTTATATATCAGAGGTTTGAAGGCCCAATAAATTTAACATTTAATATTAACCCCCTGTGCTACTTTATATGTATTAGGGTATTCATTCGGTTAACCGTTATTTGGTTAACCGATTAATTACTACCCGATTAACTGATTGGTTAATTTTAAATTGGCTTTTTTCGATTATTGATTAAACCGGTTAATTTCAGTCGATTAACCGATATAGCAAAATGTTTAATTTTTTGTAGTATTATAACACATTTTTTTGTGTTTTTAATTATTTGTTTCGTCTCATATACAAAAGTTGTTCAGTGATCTTCATTTTAAATAAGTGTTAGCTGTCAACAGCTTTTTGTTTCACGTACTTTTTATATGTATGTGTTAAGTTATTAGTTTCTTCTCATATTTTCTCATATCAATATTTTTAAAGAATTAACCGAAACAATTAGAAGAGTTAAAATATTAAAAATGTTAAAACAGGACTCTAATAGCATAATGGAAGGTTTTATACGTTTAGAGAAATCCAGGAAAAGAACTGAGAAATTATATACTCTGTATTATGGATTGCTTTCGATTTCTCCAACATTGCCGATAAGTGAAGTGAAAGAAAAGAAAATGATCGCTAAAATTCTAAACATTTAAGTCAAATTATTTTCTAAAAGATGATTGTTTTAAGGTCTCCTTAAACTAGTGAAATAACTAATAAAACCATCTTACAGTTTATTTTTTAATTACTACAAAATATTTATGTATTAATTAAAAAATATGTATTACATATTTTTGAATTATTTTTTTGTTTGCTCGTTTCAATTCAAGAATTGTTATGTTTCCATTCTTATGTTTGAATTCAGCGGGGAAAAGTAGGAGTCGGAATACATTCTAGACGACCTCTGTACTCCTTCTTTTGGATGTACAAGGCCAGCTCGCTCCATTCCTTACTCATATCTTTTTTACACACATTTTCATTACGGTGTAGGCTTTCCGCCCTTGATTCTTTGGCAGGTACATAAGAACGGCAACATGATAGAAAAAAAATAATTCTTTTACTTATGCTTTGGCAAAAAAAATGCTACTCCTTCTCTTCTTCCTTCTCATAGAAGCAAGTGTGGAATGTGTATCTTATCTTTTATACAAAAGATCCGAGGCCTTCTATGAGGCCTTTTTTATCAGTTAAATCAGAAAGGTAATTGAATAAAAAAAATTTCTAAGCAGGTCTTCAATAAGGCCTGAAGTAAGAAGGTCTTCTGAGTTTTCCCGCTGGGATGTTTGTTATGTTAACTCCAAATAATAATTAATGGATGCATTTTTATTTATTGAAATGACTTAATTTATAAAAAAAAACTTTGTTAATCGGTTAACCGATCAATTAAAATATTAACCGATTAATAATCGATTAAACCAAAAGCTCGGTTAATTAATCGAGCGAATAACCGATTAAAGTGAAATCCCGATTAAATGAATACTCTAATATGTATCACATGCAATCTAGCCATTTGCTTAAATATATATATTATCGGGCATGTTCTGAAAATCACGTGATTTCAAATCACGTGCTTTTAAAATCACGCGTGTGATTTTGCGGTGTTCTGAAAAACATTTCGTTTTTATGTTTCTTGGTTTGCTTTCGGCAGTTGAAAATCACGCCAAAACATACAAAAACGGAACACAAAAATATCAAACGTGTGATTTTTAAAGGCACATGTGATTTGAATAAAAGTGATTTTCAGAACAGGCCTGTATAACAACTTATTTCAATTTCGTTCAAAAATTATTCACTAAAATGTATTTAGTTTCGATTAAAATGTCATACTGGTAATAAATTTTTAACTTAAATCTTTAAAAAATTTAAGCATTATTTTAAGCATTTTTTAAAATAATTTTTAGCATTTTTTGGCCATGTTTAATGCAAGATTTAGCTGTAAAATTTTTTTAGAACTGGCCATACTGCCCACCACCACAAGTGGTCTGAAAGAGTATACTCAGTTCCTCATTCCCTGTGAAACTTTTTTATACTCATCTAAGATCCCATTAGGTTTTTATATTCTGGGTCCTTGGATAATTTTTAGTCGACTTAGCCATGTCCGTCCGTCTATTGAAAACGCGATCACTTTCAAATTGTTTCTAGTTGTCCTGAGCAGTTTGGGATTGAAATCCAGCAAAACCAATTCAGTAAGAGTTATAAAGCAACTTAGACTAGACGAAATTCTGGTTACACTAATGTTATATTTTAAAAAGTAAGCACATATTTATGCGCTACGCAATAAGACAAACGGAGATGCAGTATGGTAAGTGAACGAATTTTAATAAATTAAAAAAAATATATATAAAATTTGAAGAGCCACGAAATTCCCTTTCCATATTAAGAAATAAGCATATTAACGAATAACGGTAACAAACAATTCAGTGTGCAAAGCTGATCGTTACGTTCAATAATTTTTATATGCGCTGAATAAAGCGCTTTCTATGTCAAAATGTATTGTTTCAAAGTTGGAACTCGCCATATAAAATGCATGTCTTCCGTAAGCGATATGGTGAGCGAAACTATTACGTTTCTCCCTTACAAACCTGCTTCGTTGGAAGTTCCTTTTTTAGACTGGCAACACTGGGTAAATATGTTCAAATCACTTATTTGCTGCAACATCGTCATAACTCAAAAATATTAGTTTTACAGAAAACTTCTCCAAAAATTTAAATTAACATACAACATAATAGAAAAAAAATTTATTCGTCTCTCAAAAGTCGAGTTTACAATATTTTTATATGAAATAACTACCACTTCATAAAAAAAACTGATTTACTATTCTTTCGTACTAATGCCCCTATCACTGTTTAGAACTAAACTCTAGTTCAGTAGAAATTTTACCGTTTTTGTTTTATGGCTTACAATTCTGCCATAATACAGTTAACAAAAACTTCAAAAAATTACAACTCATCGCAATCAGTTTTATTAATATCAACTTTATTAATTTTCAAAAAGTACCAAAAAAGGGGATATTTACAAAAAAAAGTGGCTCCAAAAAGGGAACTTAAAAAAAAGAGTTTGTTTAAAATTTCAAATAACATTTTATTAATGGCAAAAAAATCCAAGAAAACTTTACGTAAGTTGAATGTAAGAATTTTTTATTTGATTTTAATTGATCTTTTTATAGATTGTTTCTGTTACGTCTAGTTTTTTATGGTATAGAGGAAAATTTCGTCCGAAATAAGACGGTATGCCAATACATTTTATCATAACTTGAGATCGATTTGTCCGATTTTATCAAAACAATTACAGATAATTACGAATAAAATTTCCTTTTGAGTTATCCAAATACATTTTTTTATATTTGCAACTGTTTCGGAATTATTCAAAAATTAGTGGCGATAAATTTTAAGCAAAATTAGTACTATTTTTGAACAGAAAAAACAGAAGTTAGGAAGAACATGTAAATCAATTAAAATAGATAATCATTCATTCAAAAAGCAAATTTCGATCTACCAAGGTGAAATACCATTTGGTTTAAGGATTGATGTTTGACTATTGACGTCACCCGGCCTCAATAGCCGAGTGAGTAAAACGAGATTGTGTGGTTACAATCGAAACTAGTATGGGCAACCTGTCCGTGAAAGCCTGGGTTCAAATCTCAGCGCAGTCAAGAATGAAAAATTATCAATAACAAAATTTTAATTGATTTCATGTTGTTAAATTCCTGTCTTCATAAAAATAATTTAATGAAAATTAAATTCAATGAACTTAAGCCTAATTAAAAAAAAAATATCTAAATTTGGATTAAAAACTATTAACAGTTCAACAAAATAACCACAATACTAGTATTGTACTATTTTTGTTTTAAAAAATTAATACAAAAATGATAAGGACAGAAATTGAAATTTTTATCATTTATTTGAAAGCCAGGTATATTACGAATAAAATACGGCTTACATATGTCATACAAATCGTAGGACAAAGGTTAATTTTATGTATTACTCTTTGTATTGGACCCGACTAATATTTCGTCTGAAATAAGTCGGTTATGCTAATATCATGACTTGAGAATTGTCCGATTTGAATACAATTACCAGCGAATGATTTGCAACTAAATTCTCTTTTTGACATATTAACAATAATTTTTTATATTTTCAACAGTTTCGGAGATATTCAGAATATAGTGGCGGTAAATTCTTTAAAGCAAAATTAATGAATTTTTTATTTTTAAAAATTCAGAAAAATTTTTAAAAACAAAAATTTTACATCCTATATAAAATTTATCGGAGAGCTAGCTATAACGAATAAATAAGCCAAAACCATAAAAATGTTTTTTTTTTTATTCAAAATTCATTGAAATTTTTATTTATAACAGGTTTACAGAAATTCCATGTGTAAATGCATATTTTTTTATAATTGGCGACGAAAGTGAAAAAAAATGTGACAACCCTGATTTATAGTCATAAGCAAGGCCCAATTAATAGGTCTGCTTGAAACGCCTGCTGATTTTTTGTAGAGTTGTTGTTTTATCGTGCAATTGTTTTTGTAGCAATTGTTTTTGACATCTTGTCCATTTATTACACAAAAAATTCATTGGGTTTTGACATCTTTAACAAAATTTACACGTGTTGTTTTTTATATCGTTGCATTGTTATAGTTTTGCACAGACCTACTAATTGGGCCATGGTATAGGTATTTATTTTATGATTTACGCATTACAGCAAGTGGCACTTGCCAAGTGCACTTAATTTATTCGCAATAAATGCATAAGCTAACCACGCATTACAAAAAAAAAGATTTCATATAAGGTTGCTTACATTACAACAGTATTACTAGCAATATAAAAAGAGTTGTTTCCAACTTGATTTTTCGTTTAAGATAAAAAAAATTTATCAGTACACTGAAAAAATTGCTGACCCTAACTTTATAGGTATTTCAAATGGCACAAAAATTACTGAAGGCTTTTATGAAAAACAAACTGGTTCTTGTTTGGAACTTCAATATCTAAAATGCCTTCGTGCCGCTTGAAGACAGAACGTTTTGTTCGGACACAAATTGAAAATATCTGAAAACCCCGAAAAAATGGATTTTTTTTTTTTGGCATTCTATAGATGTTTCAGAAACTAAGCATTGCATTGTTTAGCGGGACGGAGAAATTTAATATAGGTATTAAAGTTCTTGAGAAAAAGTTTCGAGCAAAACTATTATATATTTTTGTGACATAGGTATAAAAAAAAACAAACTCGCAAACTTAAGCCATTTTATTTTTTGCTTTTTCAAAGAAATTTATGAAATAATGACAAAAGAAATTATTTTAATCTCGGTACTACAACAAGTACAACTCGTACAAAAACCACAAGCAATTTGTTTTTGTAAAATCATTGTACAATGTCAAAAACCGAAACAAAACAAAACAGAAACAAAGATAATAAACAAAAGTTTGACATCCAACAATTAGGTATAAAGCTAAAAAAAAAAGTTATCAGCAGAGCTTTTAGGATCACCTGTAATGAATTCGCCTTGATTTTAATATTGAAATAACACATTTTCGAAATTGAAATAATTTCATATAAAATACGTAGATGATGGTCTATCTATATATTACAAATGTAAAGTGTCATCCGTAGTCGACGGCTGATTTAATTAAAATGAGTTAGGTATATTTTGTAGGTATGAAAGGCTACTAAATTACGCGCCTAACTGTGTCTTTGATCAGATAAATAATGCCTGGTTATTCCCAATTTACATTATACGATTTTTGTCGTTGCGATTCTTACCTTATAGGTGAGAGGGGAGAGAGGCATTAAAAGGGGTACACAAACGAGTGTTCTCTTCGATTCGTTTTGTGCATTCATTCGCTGTGTAAAAATATATGTATACACAAGAAGTTGTAACGACAAAAATCGTACAATGTAAACATTAGACCGACTTCAAAGAAGAAACGACAATAATCGCAACAACAAAAATCGTATAATGTAAATTGGGACTTATAGTGGAGCCAAGGCGAATTCAACTACAGGTGGTGTCGATACTACAACAATTTAAAAACAACAGAAACAACAAAGGGGTTTTTGCATTACATTGTTAGTGTTTACTGTCCAAAATGTCAACCATTCCTAACAAAACACTAACAAATCAAAACAAAGTAGCTCGAACTGTCAAAATCAAATGGCGTTTCGACACCACCTGTAGTTGAATTCGCATTGAGTGGAGCAAAGCTAGATACAATTATTGTGCTAGATACAATTAATGATAAATTCCAAAGTTTTTTAATGTTATTGTAATGCACCAAAATCCGCTAAAAACTTTTTAATTTTATCTACCTATATAAAAATACGAAAATATCTCTTTCAAATTCTTCAAATTTAATCATACATACAAATGTACATTGTACATACATGCTTATAAAATTAAATGCTTGGCGTTTTCGTTTTTTTATTTTGGTATTTTTAGGTTTTATTTATATACTTTTGCCTCTATGTTCAAATTTATTACCGGATTTCATAAGTAAAACCTTTCTTGAGGGCTTGTAAAATTATCTTGTTAACTGCTTTATCAATTGTTTTAAAACGCCACCGTAAAATGGCGCTTATCGAGTATTTTAAACAAAATTTTAGAACATTGTTAAGTCGTATTTTGACGTTTGGAGGCTCTAATTAGCGACTTTCTTCAACAATAAAAGCTCCTTTTCGCGAAGTCGATTTTGATATATTTCTAAGTATAACTTTCATTAAAGTTGAAAGTTTTAATAAAACAGAACGTACAGAAAAGTATCTCTTCATTTAGTAAAAAGTATCAAAAAAGAAGTGGCAAGAATTACAAAAAGTATCATGTTTAAGTCCATTTTGCAAAAGTATCAAAATAGTATCCAAGTATTCGAAAATGTGGCAAATAGCTACTTTAGTACCACTAATGGTAACGCTGGCCACATAACGACCCAAAAACAACAACAACGGCACCACCTTCAATAACAACAAATATTCAAAACAGAAATAAGACACGAAACGATGTGGAATCGACTCTTTCTATCAAATCAGCAATAGTTACAACAACAACATAATAAAAATACAAACAATAATAACAAGCTGAAAAATAGAGTATTTAAAAATAACAATAATGTAGAGTTTTTATGAGTAATGTGCTCAGACTGGTGGTTTACTCAGACCCCAGTAACAACAAATTACATCCACTTGAACAGGTAATGAAACATGTGATTTGGATAAGTTTTGGTAACCAATACTTACTCATATATTTATTCATTATAAAAACTATAAAACACCCTTGGAACTAATGGACGGACGGTTAGACCAGCTAAACGTCTAAATACTGGCGGAATGACAGATAATTGAAAAACTAACAGCAACTTGCACAATAACGAGTATGTGTAATCAGCCAAAAACGACAACCACGGCGACAACCCATAACAATCAGGGAAAAAGCTACATTGAACCAGCGAGTCAATCAGCCAACAAAGCTAACAACCACCCAACAATTATGGTTACGATCATGACGAAAATCTTTATCATGACCATCGAATACCTCGCCGTCCGTCGTTACCTTACCACTACCACCATAGCACTTCACTATATAACTTACGGCTGGCGAACATGGCAATGGCGATGATGATGATGATGCAGACGTCAAACGAGGGCAACTAACACACCAACAAACGCTCGAATATAGCCATATAAATTATACAAACAAAAAAGCACAAAGTGCTGGCTGGCAAATTGCTGAGAATGTGAATGATGACTGCATGACTGCTTATTGGTTCAACTTAACCTCACTTTAAATGACAATCATGGAATGGCACACTTGTCTATCTTAAAAGTACATACACATTTTTATATTTTCCCTGTCCACATCAGCCAGCCATCATGGCAATGGAAGACGGGTGTGGCTTTTCATAGTCGCTGTGATATACAATAACTACCATTCCACAATTCCTGGCACTCGGTACACACTCAGTAAGAGAAAAATCGATATTATACATTGTGACACGACTTATTCCAACTTACCTTTATGGATACACAGGTATAAATTTTGCTGACTAAAGGTTCCTTGTCGGCAGCATAACTGTTTAAAATGGATATACACTCATTGTCTGGAGCTAAACAAAGGCGACAGCAATTATGTCTCCTCTGCATTAATGGTAGGTTTTGTTGTTGTTGCTGAATTTGGTGTCGTTGTTCATCCGACATTTTGGATTTCTTTCCTTCGGCCACGAGACGTAATATTTCTGATAATATTGGTTGCAGTGTTTCTTCAGCTTGTGCTGTTTTTTTCCTATTTTCTTGGCAATTCTGTCCGTTATTTCCCACTTTGGTAAGGGGTTTTTTATTTTAAGATTCCTCTTTTGTAGTGTTATGTATTAATTCTTTCAAATAGTTCCTGTTTTAATTATTGTTATTTTCACTTTTATTTTAAATATTTTCTGTTGATTTTTTTAATTCTTTTCTTCACCCACTTATTTGTGCGTATTTTTTCAATAGATTTTCTTTCTCTTTCCCCGTTTTTTCTATTCCAATTTTTTTTTTTTTGGTGTATTTTAATGTGTGTGTGTGAACAGAGCAACCAAATTTTCACACAACTGCTCGCAACGGGATTTGAAAATGAACTGTGTCGATTTTGCCGGGATTTTTGGCATTTCTTGACGATTTCCACTCTCTTTCGCTACCTGACACACAGAGGAATACAGTGGAATTGCAACATGGCGTAAAAAAATTGTGTAAAAACGGCGGTTCAAATATGTATTTAAAACAGAGCTGCCATATCAATTTCTTCTCCATAGATTTAGAGCTTTAATGCTGGTTCATGTACCTAATTTTTCTCTAGATATACAAAAATATTTGTACAGGACTTCTCCAATTTATAACCCAGCTATGTTTACCAAATTTGGACAATTTTTCGCTTACCGTTCTTTAGATATAATTAAATCTATTTTGTGCCATGCCAACTTCTTCAATCCCACCCACATTTAGTTGGATGTTGTCTATTGATAACCAAGATGTTTGTATCTATTTTGGAAACTTTTACTCTTTTCATTTAACTTCGCTACTGATAAGGACACATAATAAATATATTCTTTATAGGGTCAAAGATCAATATTGTAGCAATTACAAACGGAATGACAAACATATTGTTACGAAATTAGATTTGTCTAAGAATTATTTATAGTTTTAGTTATAATTTATCTTGTAAATTATAGTTTTATGTCATACTAGTTACTATTCTTATGAACGCCACTGAACAAATTTTAAATGTTTTTAAATTAAATATATTTAAAAAAGGACTCTAAACTAAAAAAAAAAAAAACAAACAAAATTATTCAACATAAAACAGCTGTTTATCACAAGTTGGCAAACGTTTGGCAGCTTGTTGACAAGAGTTTAGCAAATCGTTAACCAGAGCTTGGTTAACTTTGTGCTAACTTCATGCAAAATTTTCGTTATGAATACGGCTGATAGTATTTAAAAATGGGACATAAGTACTAACATATATAGATTTTAAAATATACATATACGATTCGAATAGAACAAATAAATATTTGTCAAATTAATGTATGTTTTTTAGTTAAAAATTAAGGATCTTGGAAGGGTTGAACCTTTCGCTTGGTAAAGATATTAGCACATAAAGCTTCGTACAGACGGTGGTCAGATCTTACAATTTGGTAAATAGCGTTTCTTAAATTGCATTAAAATTAACTCAAAATGTCTTGCTACTGTGTGAACATTATAAGCTCATTTGTATTTGGCAGACATGTAAAATGAATGCATCTGACAATTGTACCGTTGTCAGAAAAATATTGCTATTGGCAACGTCTGCTTACAATATTGTATGATCTGACCACCGTCTGTACAATGCTTAAGATTTCAAAAAGCTTATCTTCCTAAAATAAAATTATCACCATAATTTTTTCCTTAAGCAGTCTTGTCAATCTGTGTGTAATTTAACATATTGTGTGTAATTTCTATTTGTCTGTGTGTAATTTTACTTTAAGTTCTATTTTTCATTAATATTTAACAGTAAAATTTTCTTTTCGAATATTGATTACTTGTCATTTTCTCAGTCTCCATCAGAGTCAAACTGGTTTTTCAAACCCTGATATTTTTTTTCATTTTCCAACACAGACGTATAAAGAAGTGTTAAATGAGGTCTCCACAAACAATAGAATTAAAAATATTTACGGACTCAACAGTCAAATTTCATTGCCAACACCATTTGTCCATCATTTATGTGCAAAAAAAAAAAAATTGTTCGAACATATTTTGAGGAAATAATTTTTAACATAAACGTTCAAATTTGATCGTAATTTATTATATGCACGAATTAACAAACAGTCTAAATATTTTAGAACTTAAGAGGTAGGCTCCGAATGTTGAATTTATAGATAAAAAAAAATATTTGTGCAGTTTATTTTAAGACTATCGAGGATATCGATGTACATAAACATTTTTATGTACATTTCGAGTTTGTAGTCCATGGCATGGTGGAGTAAGTAGGTTGCAGCGCTACGGCAACAAATACAACATTACAACAAAAATGAAAAATAAGTCTCCGTATACGTCAAAAATTATATTAAACTAAAATCAAATTTTGCCGCCGAACGCAATGAATTAATTAAATTTTTAGCCAATTTTTACTTCACTATGGTTACTATCTTATTTAATTTTAATTTAAATAATCAAAAACTTTAATACAATAAAAGGCTGAAGTGCACTTTACGGGGCGTACGAAAAAAAAATATAAAAAATATGCCACCCGATCCAGAATTAAAAAAAAAAAATACCAAAATTAATATTTAAGGGGGCTGAGGCCCGTGGGGACCCCTGGGTCCATAAAACCGCCCCGCCCACTGAATGGTATGTGTGGGTACTCAAATTAAAGGTAATTGTGCAACAAAAACGAAAATAATAAAATTTTGGGTGGGCGGCATTTCTAGGGCCCTCTGGGGCAAAAAAAGTGTCCAACCCATAACACTTATGTATGTATATTAGACCGTCTCAGTTTTTATACTTTTTTCGGAATTCCTTCATGAACATCGATTTTCTTTATCTACTATAAAAACCAAGAATTTTGGTGTATAACACTTAATTATTGATGAACGGGAAGTGGTCTCTCAAATCGTTTTTTCATTTTTTCAGGCAAAATGCATTTTTTCCAAAAAATTAAAAAATCTTGATTTAGTAATTTGCCACAAACTCAAGCAGTTCTGAATGGATTTGAACATCATTACATGCATTAGAAAGCTTATTAAATTTCCTAAATGTTTCTTAAAGCAACATTGCCATTTTGTTCGATGGTTTTTTATTCATAGCACTACAAATTCAGATTTTCAAATACAAACTTAACATTTTTTTTTAATTTTTGCTAACCTTTTCATATATAAAAATTGAACGAGGCAAAACTTTTATATTCTGTAACTGCAGTATGGTAGGAAATTTTAAAATAAAGATTTGGGTGTAAATAACAGTAGCATTCTGTTAAGAAAAACTGCAGTTTTAGTTGAAATGAGTAAAGTTGTTTATTTCTAAATTTGCTTCTGTTTCATAAATACATTATAAAGTAAGAACATATTGGTCTTTTTATTTTTTTAAATTTGCTAAAATTGTGCTTTTGTTGGAGTTTGGATGCGTTTTGTGACAATTCTCGATGACTTGAATTAAATCATTTTGGATGTGGCACTTCCCATACAAAGACGTTATACATTTCTGTATATCTGGAGAACGAAACGAGCTAAAGTTCCCAAATTAGGTACAAGCATATCGGCTATCAATAAACAGCATCCCACAAAATATGGGCGGGATTGAAAAAGTGGGCATGGTACCTCCCGTACAAAGACATTATTGAAAATACTCAAAATTTTAAAATTTAGGGCTTTAGTATGACATATGAACACGTTTTATATATCAAAATATCAGAAATTTTTAGCAGAATATATTTCCCGAAAACTCTGCAAGTTTTTTCCCAAAAATGGAAGAGTAATGCCCAAAATAAAATTTTTTTTTTTAAACATACCCATTTTCCGGAATAATAGATCTTCCCGAGTCCAAGTTTTATAATCTAAGTAAATGGTTTTTTCTTCCTTAAAACGTGGGTATATAAATCTGCCAAATCGGTTAAGAAATGGTTAAGTAATTAGCAAAATACTCCAAAAATTGACTAAAAAGCATCAACATTTCTATAAAAACTAAATTTTTAGAGCTGTTACATGACCTTTGGATACGTCTTATATATCAAAAGATCGGAAATTTTTAGTAGAACATATTTGCTGAAAAACTCGGAAAAATCGGTTCAGATACAAAAAAATTATTACCAAAATATATTTTTTTTTTATATATTTTGGAATATACAACTTTACTCATTTCAACTAAAACTGCAGTTTTTCTTAACAGAATGCTACTGTTATTTACACCAAAATCTTTATTTTAAAATTTTCTTTCATACTGCATTTACAGAATATAAAAGTTTTGCCTCGTTCAATTTTTATATATGAAAAGGTTAGCAAAAATTAAAAAAAAATGTTAAGTTTGTATTTGCAAATCTGAATTTGTAGTGCTATGAATAAAAAACCATCGAACAAAATGGCAATGTTGCTTTAAGAAACATTTAGGAAATTTAATAAGCTTTCTAATGCATGTAATGATGTTCAAATCCATTCAGAACTGCTTGAGTTTGAGGCAAATTACTAAATCAAGATTTTTTAATTTTTTGGAAAAAATGCATTTTGCCTAAAAAAATGAAAAAACGATTTGAGAGACCACTTCCCGTTCATCAATATTTAAGTGTTATACACCAAAATTCTTGGTTTTTATAGTAGATAAAGAAAATCGATGTTCATGAAGGAATTTCAAAAAAAAATTAAAAGTGAGACGGTCTAATGTATATATATCTGTGTGGATACTCAAATTAAAGGTAATTTGCTCACGATTGCAAATATGTATTTTGTTTTTGTATTCGTTTAATATTTTCCTCTCTAGGTTAATTTATGTATCTTTTATAGCTATGCAGAGAAGTTTTAGTTAGCGAAGCCGGTCTTTGTTATACCATAGAGGAGAAAATCCTTTTGCCCGGCCGAAGGCCGGCTATGCAGAGAAGCTTTAGTAAGCGAAGCCGGTCTTTGTTATACCATAGAGGAGAAAATCCTTGCGCCCGGCCGAAGGCCGGCTATACAGAGAAGCTTTAGTTAGCGAAGCCGGTCTTTGTTATACCATAGAGGAGAAAATCCTTGCGCCCGGCCGAAGGCCGGCTATACAGAAAAGCTTTAGTTAGCGAAGCCGGTCTTTGTTATACCATAGAGGAGAAAATCCTTACGCCCGGCCGAAGGCCGGCTATACAGAAAAGCTTTAGTTAGCGAAGCCGGTCTTTGTTATACCATAGAGGAAAAAATCCTTGCGCCCGGCCGAAGGCCGGCTATACAAAGAAGCTTTAGTTACAAAAAAATAAAAAAATAATAAAACTCATTTGAAAATTTTAGCGCATAGGTATAACATTAAAAAAGCAAAATAGAAACAAAATATTTACAATCGTATGCAAAATACCTTTCATTCGAGTACCCACACATAGTTATAAGGGTGGGAGGGGCAATTTTTTTACCCCCAGAGGGACCCAGAAGTCCCGCTCGACCTAAATTTTATTAATTTCGTATTTTTTACACAATTATCTTTAATTTGAGTACCCACACATACCACTAAGTGGGCGGGCCGCTTTTTTTGATCCATGGGGTCCCAGGGGCCTCAGCCCCCTTAAATTTTAATTTTGGTTTTTTTCTTTTTTTATTCCAGAGGGGGTCCAACTTTTTTTTTTTTTTTTTTTCCGTACGCACCGTAAAGTGCACTTTTGCCCAATAAAATAATCACAGCACAAAACGTGCACTTTTTGTAAGCATAAACAAAAATTTGACATAAGACTAGACAAACAATACAAGATCAAAAAATCGTCATCTGGCGTAGTAATGCTACCTGTTTATTTCATCATGGTCCATGGTACTACTTTGCCATGCATACCCAAGACATGGAAATTTTCTCGCTCCAAACGAACAATAACTCCTACATTTTGTGCGCTATTGAACAAATCAAAATGTTATTTCAAACTTTAACAAATATATTTAAACCTTTTTCACTTACTCTGGTTGTAACAAGTCACCCCATTGAAATTGACCTAAACAGTCGACACCAGTAGCGACATCTGAGAAAAGCTGCAAATCTCTGGGTAACACTTCTAATTCATGATTATTCAAATCAGATACCACAAAGACCCGTGTGGGTTCAACTCGAATAATTAAAATGTCTGCACGTGTTGTTTTTTTTTTCAATTTTGGAAGACATTAGGAAGTCTATAGATTTGATGACGGTTGTAAAGGATATGTATCAGGGTAATTCGACCCATATTATTAGGCCAATGGCGGAAAATCCAAGAGAGGCAAAAGTTATTTCAAGCCAAGTTGTGACTGAAGCCCAAAATATTGGGGTAAATCTAGTTAATCCGCCTAGTGTCAATATAAATTCAATGCCAGGACGAAGACAAACAGGTTCGTAACACCTTTAAGAGGAAACTTCTACGTCATCAAACGGGTAATTACGCGCTAGGCGTAAGTAATCTTTATTTCTATAATTCTTGATTTTAATATTAAATTTTATTTAAATTCGAACAAATTTTTTTATATATTAGTTTTAACAAATATGATTTCAAGAATAAATATATTTAAAAATATAGGACTAAAATTTTTAATGAGTTTTGTTTTATAAATAACAAGTATGTATACATATTATATTTTTAATGTGAGTATTGGTATATAAGTATTATCGACAGGAAGTTTGTAGTTTTGGAAACCTAACCTATAAACAAAAAGGGATTATAATTGCTCATTAATTTTTTTTTCAAAAACCAAAATAAACGTTAAGTATTGCTGTTTAATACATTATAATCAATTAACAAATGCTAACATCCATTCCCATCGGGGGACTCAAAAATACGAGCAAATACCGACGGCAATTCGCCAATCATATCGGTGGCCAACATGCCACGTCCATGCTTCTGAAATGCCGCAGCATTACACTGCTTCACTAAATAACTGGCTGCAAAGGCGGCCAAAAATGCGGGATTTGCTTGGTTTGATTCCAAAGACCAGTGGAAAAAAATGGATAATGCACCACACAATAAATCACCTTGTCCACCGCAACGTCTACCAGAGCCACCTGGTGGCAGAGCATAAATTTCTGTGGTATTGGGTATATGAATACGATCATTTGCACCCTTTTCTAGTACAATAACTCCCTCGCCCAATGAAGCCATGCGTTCTTTACAAAATTTATCACTTTCACTGGCCGGCGAAGCTACTGTACCAAACAGGCGACGAAATTCTATAGCATTGGGTGTTAATATTATATTCCGTTGGCCCTCAATAAGATCCAAGTGATCATTTAAAATAGCCAAACCATCGGCATCAATGACCAAAGGTTTTTCAATTTGTAAACAAACCTTAATTAGTTCTATAACAGTCTTTTGTATAATTGGACAACGACCCAAGCCAGGACCAATAACCTAAAATTGCAAAGAATAAGAAAAAATAATATACCTACAGTGATAGCATATTAATATAACTTACAATTACATGCAATCGTTCCAACCATGGTGCTATCAATTCCACAGCATTTTCAGCATCGAGCAGTGGATGTACAATTAATTCAGGACTATACGACTTGATTACTATAGCTGCCTCCTTTTGACAAAATATATGGGCTAAATCTGCGCCTACTTTTAGTGCTGAAATCGCCGCAAAATATGGAGCACCCGTGTATTCCAATGAGCCACCGACGACCCCAATTCGGCCATATTGCCCCTTATGCTTACAATCCGATAATTTTGGTACTGTGGTACGCGATAGTCTTAATAGTTTTTGAGTTTGTACTGGTATTTCCATGTTGTTGGTATTGGATGATGATGGGGTCGATGCGGACGACATTTGTTGTGAATAAAAACTACATGAATTACTGATAGTTGGACTTGGCAAACATTTAAATTGATTTAACAAAAATACATTTATACGAGGCTTTGTACGCAAAAATGTAGATTGCATTATTTTTCCCCAACTGAAAAACCAATCACATTTCTTTTAAACAAAACTGATTTATTCAAGATTATTTAATAGTTTTTATTAATTTCTTTTGCTTTTATATCTTAACGAATTCAAGAATTAATACAGTGACGACCTTTGGATTAATCAATTTTTATTAAATTTGCAAAAGTACTACATCTGCCAAGATAGCAACGAATAATAACAACACCGGAAATAAAACTAAGTAGATTTTGTGGGATAAAACAACACACGACTTTAGGAATTAAGGGGAAAAAAATTTACAACGATTTTACAAAGTTGCTAAAATTCAATTCTCGGTAACTTTTTACCACTAAGTTCTCCTCTTGGTCTGGCCAGACCACAATTTGTACATCTTAAAACCCCGGTAGGCTAGTTGGTAGTGAACAAGTCTATTAGCGCCGGGATTGCTGGTTCGATTCCCGCCAGAGACTCTGGTTTCTTTTCTGCAGACAAGCGTATAGATTAGCGGGATTAGTATAGGAAAAAAAATTAAAAAAAAAGTAAATAAATATATTTTTTATTGAACGCATGCTAATTACTTTATATTAACCAAATTTATTATAATATTTTATTATTTCATAATTTTATTTGATATGCAAGTCATCAAAAATGTAGTCATTAATTTTGCACATTGCTATTTCGCATCTACCACAGCTGAAACGAGTTTTGCGTTACGTTTTTCTAGTTAGATTGATCTAAGCGCATAATGGGTCGTAGTTTTCTGATTTGATTCAAACCATGGCCCAACTAGTAGGTCTGCGCACAATTACAACAATGCAACAATAGAAAAAACAACACGCGTTTTGTTTGTGTATACAAATGGTAAAAATGTCAAAAACTTGTCACCTGTTAAGAAAAATGTGTTTTGTTTTTGTACATATATATTTTGTTTAATAAAAATTTTCAACCGGAATTTTGGCGTACAATGCTTGCTTCCGAAAAATGGTCTGCGCAAATGTCATGTGATGGGGCCAAATTCCTGCCGCAAATTTCACCCCATTTTGCACTTTCCACTGGGACTTCTGGCACTGAAAATAACGTGGTTACCTAAAATTTTTATTCACAATTTTTTTCGCAATTATTAATTTTATTTTTATTTTAGCAATAAGAAAAATGATTTCTTGAAATCAAATGGAATATTAAAGAAAATGTAAACAACTTTTGACATTTTGCCCATTTATGCCTATGTATTATGATTAAAAACACAACTCTACAAAAAATCAGCAGGCGTTTCGAGCAGACCTACTAATTGGGCCATGATTCAAACTTGATTCATTCGATTTAGAACATATCATTTCAAGAATTCATGCATCTGTTTTTTAAATATTTTGTCTTATTTGAAATATCTTTCAAGGAAAAAAAAAATTTGGTCATTTCATAGACTTTTACATAAAAATGGAATTTAATGCCACTTATTTGCTCCAATCGAATCCAAATTAGTTTCATTCGATTCAGAACATATCATTTATAGAATTCACGTCCCTGTTTTTTTGATTTTTTGTTATATGCGAAAAATATTACAAGCAAAACACTAATTTGGTCTGGCCAGACCAAGACGGTAATCCTGGGGCTAAGTTTCCTCCGAACACCGAACTATGTAAAAAAAAAATTACATTTCGTGGGTGACCGTAACAAACCACCGTGTTGATTTATATTGAAAATGATTTGAAATCAAACATTTTCTCAAACGAAAAACGTTTGATAATGATTTGAAAATCAAAGCATTCTCAACAAAAGGGGAAATTATTTTCAAATTGACAAATGCTTTTATTTCCAACTTGCTTTTAAACGTTATTCTCTAGTGTTTTTCAAATGTGGATTGTAATACAATGTGGAACATATGTACATATAATGACATATGTACATACATATATATTTTTAAGTTAAATTCTAGAGAGATCGATTATTCGACGTTTTTCAAAAACCGGTTTTCGAAGATTCCGAATAGTTGCTATTTAAAAAAAATCGGGTTTCGGTTAAGCATTTTTAAAATGACCGGCTAACCGGTTTTAATTCGAATACATTTAAACAGAAAATCAAATAAGTTTTTGTAATAAAACATTAATTTGAATAAAAACAAAACAATCCAAAAAGGTAAGGAACAACCAAATACATAGATATGACTTAAGGTATGTTCATAACTAACAAATATTTGACGATCAAATCCAAAAAAGCGTGACTAACTTTAGCTTTACTTTTTTTTTTTAACAATTTTTATTTATTAACCGAACTTTATTTGTAAGAAGATAATTGTATAAAGTTATTTATAAACTGTTAAATTATATTTGATCTAGCCAAACGTTTTACGAAAGCAAATAAAAAATTATAGGAATTTATTAAATTTATTATTTGAGATATTCTTCCAAATTTATTTAAATGAGTTTTAATTTGTTGGTGGTTATGCATGTCTATATGAAGCAATAGACCTCAACGGGCATTCCTTATATTTCACCCAATGATTCAATTTTGGCAGCGTATTTTAGTAAATTATTATTTGTCGTCCCTTTAGAACTACTTCGAACGGAATTAAGTTTTATTTGGCGCACATTTGCGTCAAGCATGTGGACTAATTAATTAATAGGTCGTGACATGGAATAACCTTTGCAACTTATAATTTCAGGGCACTTCAGGCACCTAACTTTGTCTTTTTAATACCGTTCGAAATGTATCCAGAAATAACATCTACGTATATAAAAATAAAAATTACTATTTTCTTTTAATAACTGAACACTTAGTTTCAGTATTTTATACTGTTTTTGGTTTTTTTTTACAAGACCCCACGCTTTTATTTAGATTGTTCAAAATATTTTTTGACTCTTGTAACATTTTGTTTTGACATTCTGTATAAAAAGTTTAAAAGTTAAAACCGTTCGAATAAAACCCGTTTGATCTCCCTATTAAATTCATTATTGATTTCAATAAACTGTCAGGTAGACAGTAGGCAGCATTGCTGAAAGATTAACTAGCGTTCTTTTCGTCCATAAATTCTTGGAAATGGTCTTTTTATGGCTCTGAGTAACACCTACAACAAACTTATAATTTCTTTACTTTCCCCTTTTCTTTTTATTCGAATTCTTACTCATTGTATTGTACCAATTGAACAACTATCTTGTCGTGATGTGATGGCTTAAGTGTTGGCTGTAGTGTCTGCTTTGGAACTTGTATCTGAACAGTCCAGTCGGAAAAAGTTTAAAGATATACGCTTTAAGGCCAGCATGACCAAGAATTTTCCATTCCATATCATATTCCCATCACCTATATTAATAGGGCTTCCCTATTCTGCAGTATGCACAGCAAAGGCTTCTGAGAAATCAAACATTGTCAGTTGTTGTCAGTACAGTACAGACAAAGGATTTTCACCAGACTCTTCTGTCGGATCCTCAAGCAAGGAAGTTGGCATTAGGAATGAGGGTAAGAGTTCACCACTCAGCTCTTTAAATAGTGACAGTATGGTCACGATTAGGGGAACTGGGCCGTAGGACGAATTACCCACTACTAGCCGCGCGATGAGGACTGGAAAGATCTTAATAATCTCCGATTGTGACTTCTAAAGGGAATCACAAAAGGAATTGTTACCGGGGCAAACCAGTCCACATCTTCAAGGAAATCGCACTGACCCTGATGGAGGGATCAGTGTAGAGGGATGGCAGGTGCTAGAGAATAATCTCGACAAAATCTTCAGTGTGAGAGGTAGGCCGGACGAGAAGCGTTCAAAGGAACTGACTGCGCAAAAGGTGTCAAAGCTGTCAGTTACCACCATTGACAGGCGTGGCAGCGCTTGTCCTGAGCTGCCACTGAGGCCGGTAGTCACGGTTTGGATACCTCCACCTCTTATTCTGGGGGTACTAGCAAATCAGAACAGGGGACTCGATACGAGCCAGTGGAAGCTTATAGCTCTAATGCCTCGGAGCAGAGTTATTCACTTGGACTGGGGACATTTCGTTCTGGGACTTTTTGACGGATTGGATCAGAAGATCGTCGTCGCCCACGCGGATGATTTAATTATATTGGTATCGGGAAAGTTTCTGCCAACAATTAGCGATGTCATGCAAGGGGCAATAGGCGAACTGTTAGCACGGGCGACTGATAAGGGTCTCGAGAGTTAATTCGGAGAAGACAGAGTTAATTCTTTTTAATAGGAGCTATAAGGTGGGGAATTTAAGGCTGCCGGTACTAGGGGGAGTACAGCTAAGGCTATCTAATAATGCTAAGTATCTAGGAGTTTTTCTGGACAGTAAGCTGTCCTGGAGGAGGACTTAAGAGGGGTCTCAATGCCTACTATGCTTGCAGATCGTCGATAGGTAGGAGGTAGAGACTTAGGGCGTTAGTTGATTTTGCAGAATTTGAAAACCAAACAAATTTCATACACTGAGTATATTTAAGCTCAATTTTATCAAACTTTTGACAAAATATATGGGCTAAATCTGCGCCTACTTTTAGTGCTGAAATCGCCGCAAAATATGGAGCACCCGTGTATTCCAATGAGCCACCGACGACCCCAATTCGGCCATATTGCCCCTTATGCTTACAATCCGATAATTTTGGTACTGTGGTACGCGATAGTCTTAATAGTTTTTGAGTTTGTACTGGTATTTCCATGTTGTTGGTATTGGATGATGATGGGGTCGATGCGGACGACATTTGTTGTGAATAAAAACTACATGAATTACTGATAGTTGGACTTGGCAAACATTTAAATTGATTTAACAAAAATACATTTATACGAGGCTTTGTACGCAAAAATGTAGATTGCATTATTTTTCCCCAACTGAAAAACCAATCACATTTCTTTTAAACAAAACTGATTTATTCAAGATTATTTAATAGTTTTTATTAATTTCTTTTGCTTTTATATCTTAACGAATTCAAGAATTAATACAGTGACGACCTTTGGATTAATCAATTTTTATTAAATTTGCAAAAGTACTACATCTGCCAAGATAGCAACGAATAATAACAACACCGGAAATAAAACTAAGTAGATTTTGTGGGATAAAACAACACACGACTTTAGGAATTAAGGGGAAAAAAATTTACAACGATTTTACAAAGTTGCTAAAATTCAATTCTCGGTAACTTTTTACCACTAAGTTCTCCTCTTGGTCTGGCCAGACCACAATTTGTACATCTTAAAACCCCGGTAGGCTAGTTGGTAGTGAACAAGTCTATTAGCGCCGGGATTGCTGGTTCGATTCCCGCCAGAGACTCTGGTTTCTTTTCTGCAGACAAGCGTATAGATTAGCGGGATTAGTATAGGAAAAAAAATTAAAAAAAAAGTAAATAAATATATTTTTTATTGAACGCATGCTAATTACTTTATATTAACCAAATTTATTATAATATTTTATTATTTCATAATTTTATTTGATATGCAAGTCATCAAAAATGTAGTCATTAATTTTGCACATTGCTATTTCGCATCTACCACAGCTGAAACGAGTTTTGCGTTACGTTTTTCTAGTTAGATTGATCTAAGCGCATAATGGGTCGTAGTTTTCTGATTTGATTCAAACCATGGCCCAACTAGTAGGTCTGCGCACAATTACAACAATGCAACAATAGAAAAAACAACACGCGTTTTGTTTGTGTATACAAATGGTAAAAATGTCAAAAACTTGTCACCTGTTAAGAAAAATGTGTTTTGTTTTTGTACATATATATTTTGTTTAATAAAAATTTTCAACCGGAATTTTGGCGTACAATGCTTGCTTCCGAAAAATGGTCTGCGCAAATGTCATGTGATGGGGCCAAATTCCTGCCGCAAATTTCACCCCATTTTGCACTTTCCACTGGGACTTCTGGCACTGAAAATAACGTGGTTACCTAAAATTTTTATTCACAATTTTTTTCGCAATTATTAATTTTATTTTTATTTTAGCAATAAGAAAAATGATTTCTTGAAATCAAATGGAATATTAAAGAAAATGTAAACAACTTTTGACATTTTGCCCATTTATGCCTATGTATTATGATTAAAAACACAACTCTACAAAAAATCAGCAGGCGTTTCGAGCAGACCTACTAATTGGGCCATGATTCAAACTTGATTCATTCGATTTAGAACATATCATTTCAAGAATTCATGCATCTGTTTTTTAAATATTTTGTCTTATTTGAAATATCTTTCAAGGAAAAAAAAAATTTGGTCATTTCATAGACTTTTACATAAAAATGGAATTTAATGCCACTTATTTGCTCCAATCGAATCCAAATTAGTTTCATTCGATTCAGAACATATCATTTATAGAATTCACGTCCCTGTTTTTTTGATTTTTTGTTATATGCGAAAAATATTACAAGCAAAACACTAATTTGGTCTGGCCAGACCAAGACGGTAATCCTGGGGCTAAGTTTCCTCCGAACACCGAACTATGTAAAAAAAAAATTACATTTCGTGGGTGACCGTAACAAACCACCGTGTTGATTTATATTGAAAATGATTTGAAATCAAACATTTTCTCAAACGAAAAACGTTTGATAATGATTTGAAAATCAAAGCATTCTCAACAAAAGGGGAAATTATTTTCAAATTGACAAATGCTTTTATTTCCAACTTGCTTTTAAACGTTATTCTCTAGTGTTTTTCAAATGTGGATTGTAATACAATGTGGAACATATGTACATATAATGACATATGTACATACATATATATTTTTAAGTTAAATTCTAGAGAGATCGATTATTCGACGTTTTTCAAAAACCGGTTTTCGAAGATTCCGAATAGTTGCTATTTAAAAAAAATCGGGTTTCGGTTAAGCATTTTTAAAATGACCGGCTAACCGGTTTTAATTCGAATACATTTAAACAGAAAATCAAATAAGTTTTTGTAATAAAACATTAATTTGAATAAAAACAAAACAATCCAAAAAGGTAAGGAACAACCAAATACATAGATATGACTTAAGGTATGTTCATAACTAACAAATATTTGACGATCAAATCCAAAAAAGCGTGACTAACTTTAGCTTTACTTTTTTTTTTAACAATTTTTATTTATTAACCGAACTTTATTTGTAAGAAGATAATTGTATAAAGTTATTTATAAACTGTTAAATTATATTTGATCTAGCCAAACGTTTTACGAAAGCAAATAAAAAATTATAGGAATTTATTAAATTTATTATTTGAGATATTCTTCCAAATTTATTTAAATGAGTTTTAATTTGTTGGTGGTTATGCATGTCTATATGAAGCAATATACCTCAACGGGCATTCCTTATATTTCACCCAATGATTCAATTTTGGCAGCGTATTTTAGTAAATTATTATTTGTCGTCCCTTTAGAACTACTTCGAACGGAATTAAGTTTTATTTGGCGCACATTTGCGTCAAGCATGTGGACTAATTAATTAATAGGTCGTGACATGGAATAACCTTTGCAACTTATAATTTCAGGGCACTTCAGGCACCTAACTTTGTCTTTTTAATACCGTTCGAAATGTATCCAGAAATAACATCTACGTATATAAAAATAAAAATTACTATTTTCTTTTAATAACTGAACACTTAGTTTCAGTATTTTATACTGTTTTTGGTTTTTTTTTACAAGACCCCACGCTTTTATTTAGATTGTTCAAAATATTTTTTGACTCTTGTAACATTTTGTTTTGACATTCTGTATAAAAAGTTTAAAAGTTAAAACCGTTCGAATAAAACCCGTTTGATCTCCCTATTAAATTCATTATTGATTTCAATAAACTGTCAGGTAGACAGTAGGCAGCATTGCTGAAAGATTAACTAGCGTTCTTTTCGTCCATAAATTCTTGGAAAGGGTCTTTTTATGGCTCTGAGTAACACCTACAACAAACTTATAATTTCTTTACTTTCCCCTTTTCTTTTTATTCGAATTCTTACTCATTGTATTGTACCAATTGAACAACTATCTTGTCGTGATGTGATGGCTTAAGTGTTGGCTGTAGTGTCTGCTTTGGAACTTGTATCTGAACAGTCCAGTCGGAAAAAGTTTAAAGATATACGCTTTAAGGCCAGCATGACCAAGAATTTTCCATTCCATATCATATTCCCATCACCTATATTAATAGGGCTTCCCTATTCTGCAGTATGCACAGCAAAGGCTTCTGAGAAATCAAACATTGTCAGTTGTTGTCAGTACAGTACAGACAAAGGATTTTCACCAGACTCTTCTGTCGGATCCTCAAGCAAGGAAGTTGGCATTAGGAATGAGGGTAAGAGTTCACCACTCAGCTCTTTAAATAGTGACAGTATGGTCACGATTAGGGGAACTGGGCCGTAGGACGAATTACCCACTACTAGCCGCGCGATGAGGACTGGAAAGATCTTAATAATCTCCGATTGTGACTTCTAAAGGGAATCACAAAAGGAATTGTTACCGGGGCAAACCAGTCCACATCTTCAAGGAAATCGCACTGACCCTGATGGAGGGATCAGTGTAGAGGGATGGCAGGTGCTAGAGAATAATCTCGACAAAATCTTCAGTGTGAGAGGTAGGCCGGACGAGAAGCGTTCAAAGGAACTGACTGCGCAAAAGGTGTCAAAGCTGTCAGTTACCACCATTGACAGGCGTGGCAGCGCTTGTCCTGAGCTGCCACTGAGGCCGGTAGTCACGGTTTGGATACCTCCACCTCTTATTCTGGGGGTACTAGCAAATCAGAACAGGGGACTCGATACGAGCCAGTGGAAGCTTATAGCTCTAATGCCTCGGAGCAGAGTTATTCACTTGGACTGGGGACATTTCGTTCTGGGACTTTTTGACGGATTGGATCAGAAGATCGTCGTCGCCCACGCGGATGATTTAATTATATTGGTATCGGGAAAGTTTCTGCCAACAATTAGCGATGTCATGCAAGGGGCAATAGGCGAACTGTTAGCACGGGCGACTGATAAGGGTCTCGAGAGTTAATTCGGAGAAGACAGAGTTAATTCTTTTTAATAGGAGCTATAAGGTGGGGAATTTAAGGCTGCCGGTACTAGGGGGAGTACAGCTAAGGCTATCTAATAGTGCTAAGTATCTAGGAGTTTTTCTGGACAGTAAGCTGTCCTGGAGGAGGACTTAAGAGGGGTCTCAATGCCTACTATGCTTGCAGATCGTCGATAGGTAGGAGGTAGAGACTTAGGGCGTTAGTTGATTTTGCAGAATTTGAAAACCAAACAAATTTCATACACTGAGTATATTTAAGCTCAATTTTATCAAACTTGCTTGCTTTGTATGGATCCTTTTGTACTAAAACTCTTAACTCGGTAGGACACTTGCTTGGCGGGGAGATCAATACTGGACCGATTTGGTTGATTTCCAATGTTTATTACCTATGATATTTAAAAAAATATTTCAGCCAAATTTGGCCATCCTACCTCGTTTGGTATGTGCGCTACTGTGTTTAAGCCATTATTTCGTGAAAGAGGTAGCTATTTATATAACTAGGTAATTTATGGACCGATTTTGTAAATTTTTGCTGCCTGTATTCAATTAAGTTTGTTTAAGACGAAAGTGAAAAACTCAAGTTCATAAATTATAAAAGGACTTCGAAAAGTTAATGTTTATTGGTAAACATTTGACGTTTATGGATCGTGGTTGATGCCCATATCTTATACATTTGTTGACCGATCTCGCTGAACTCCAGGCTATACATCTTTATAAATAAAATTGTAACGTTACTGTTTCAAGTTTCATCGCATAGCCTAAACGCATGAAACTTGAAATTTGTCTCCAAATCGATTCACTGAGGCGAGATTTTTGGAAATTTGAATGTTTAGGGGGTAAAAATTATAAAAACGGGTAAATTCCTTATATCTCCAAAACTAAAAGATATACAAGAAAAATGTAATATCCATCGTTGTTCTTTAGAAAAATAACCGGACAGGTGTCTGGTACTTTTTTGAAATATTAAACCCACCAACATACAAAAAAAGGTTATAACATATTTGAAACTAATCTAAAAAATACAAATACGTATTTGGTACTTTTTCGAAATTCGGACGTTTAAGGGGTGAAAAACGTTGGTACTTTCTTACAAAACATTTTTATCCATTCATTGGCCCTTCACACACTAGAACAATTATGCCAGCACAAAATAACTGCTTGTGGGCTAGCGAGGTGAAGAGAATAGTTTTTCGTTGGCGTAAAGTTTCAACCGGCTTCAACCCCGCACAAGCAGCATAAAACCAATACATGCACATTTTCGTAAACAAATAAATGCAAAAAACACTAATACATATAAAGCTGTGTACGTATACATTTTATGCCAGATGAAATAATCCCGTGTGTGACGGAAAGAACAAAAATTTTGCGGCTTAAAAAAAATAGTCTAGTGTGTGATGGATCATTGACATATGTATTAAAGACCTGCACGAGTGCACCATAAAGTATTGTCAAAACAGATACACCAGATATGTACCCTTTACTATGGATATAAATGAGAGAATGAGTGTAACTGATATTGTATGGTTTTGCTTTTGTCCACTCACCATATCCTAAAAACCCAAACCAGTTGATTATGGTATTGGATTGAGTATATCATAACCTTTTTTTTTTGCTCACAAATATCTGTTGTCACCATGGTATTTTAACAATACTTATAGTTATCTGTTGTATTTTCAAATATTGTTGGAGAGTTGATGCAAATAACAGAGCTTATAAAAATTTATATACGATCTCAACCAGGGGTGCCAGATGGTTTTGGTAAGAAATCTGCATATCATCAAAAACAAATCGGCAATTTAATTTAAAAAAATCGGCATATTAAAAATACCTTTTTTAACCACAATAAAACATATTTTAATGACAAAAAATAACAAAGCAACAATTTACCATTACCTAATGCTTTTAACATAAAAATCAATACAAATAAACGTTTTATAAATAAATATTAAATATTAATATAGAGCCAACGGAGACATACTGTCATATAACAATAGATTCGTATTAAAGTGCTCTTTCAGAATCTATGGTGATCTAGAAGACTAATTTTTCAACGAAAATATAAAAGTTCGGATTAAACAATAAAAGTAGAGTTTTCTCTCTAAAAAAAATAAGATAAAACTTGAGGAGCTTTCAGCCTAAAATAAAACTCACTTGGCTGTCAACAAATAAAACTCTTAAGGATTTATATTTTTACGTCTTTAATAACCAGTGATGCCATTAGGATACGAAAGAAAAAATTTTCGTATCTTTTGATGACTTCAGGTACTATGTAAAATCCTGATATTTTTCGTATCTTTTGAATCTGTGCGCAAAATATACAGAAATCAAATTTTAAACTTTCATACTCTGACAAAGTTTATTAAAGTTATCATTTCGTTATGAATTCTAAAAAAACAGTGACAACTAAATACAAAAATAACATGTATTTTGTTGTTAGGTTTTCTAAGTTCTTCTGTCTGTTGCTTATTCTTGTGTATGTGTGTTAAGATGAAATTTTAGAAGAAAAATATATATGAACTTTTTGATATAATCGCCTTAGTATAAACGCCTTAACTCGTATATTAATTTTAACAAAAATGAATTTGTTTTGATAACATCCAAAGATAGTTACATATAATAAATTTTAAAGTTTGCTTACTGTATTTTTAAATTTACATACCTAATATTTATGACTTAAATAAATATAAAAATTAATGTATATGATATCATTTTCTTTATAATATTCATTAGCTATGTGATAAAAATGTTATGTTAATAAATGTTAAACGTTAAAAATGGATTTTCAAATGTTTTCCAATATGTATCATTTTGGAAACTAAAATGTATCTTTCTCGAAATTTCACTGGCTACACTGATAATAACACTCATTTTGTTTTTCTTCTTTTTTTAATGACAATTTAATTGCAGCACAAGCTGATTAGATAATACTGCTATACAAATTGTAAAGATCTGACCAGCGGCAAGCTTTGAGTGTCGATCTTTTATTCCTCAACTGAGTTTTAATTTATGACGGCTAAATCGAACTCCCTTTTTAAGAGTTTAATTTGACCTTTTATATTTACGTTAAAGAGATAACTGTTTAAAAAGGACTTTTTTGTTTTTAATTCACAAAATAACTCCGGGACTGAAAATAATAATAATTATTATTTTTTTGAAAGGCTATGAGAAAAATTCCTTTATTTCCAGTTGGGAATTATTAACCATTATCGCTACATATATTTTATTTGAGTTATCGTAGCCAATTAAAGTAACAATTTTTTTTTTTTTGTTATTGATAACCATTATTTCAACCAAAAAATTTTTCGGTTAAAAATATGTATTGTAAAAAAGCATTTATTTTTCCATTATAAACAAATAATTTATTTTTTTGGTTGCAATTATCCATTACAAACATATAAGAAAGTAGTCTGCATGCCCGACCCTACGATGCTCCACAACATAGTGTGTAGAGAGATAAATTTTCAAGAGTGTAGGTTAGGGACCCATTAGCAATCATGGACCACGCCATTATTTTATGAAGTTAAGATTCATGTCAAAATTCTCACCAATGACAATATGCTTGTTTCTTAGGACAATTAGAGCCTTTGTACCAAATTTCAGCAATTTATCTTCAAAACTGCAACCTCAACTTTACGTACAGTGATACCAGTTATAACTGCCACCGTTCCTGGTTAATTGTTTTTATGGATATAAAAAGTTTTTGTTTTAATTTTTTTATTATTATACATATATGAGTTTGACACTATTATTAAATAACTTTAAATATAAGCATAAAAATCGAATTATTAAATTTGAAATAATCTTTAAAAAAAATAATTCTTTGCAAAGATTAATTTTTCAGTGGATATCGAAATTTGATTTTTAAGGTTGAAGAATTCTCGCATTTTAAATCTGATTTTCTTTTTGCAAAAAAACTTGAATATTTACTTTACTTTCTTAAATTAAATGGGCTACCGGAGGTATAAGCCTTATCCTCAATTGCATATAATCCTATAAAATTAAATATTTACATTGACAAAGAATATAAATTAAGCTCTACTTTACTTTTTTGTAAGTAATAATACCTTTTTCCTTTAGAAAAATAAATTATTTCTTCTTTTAGCTTCGGTCAAAAAACCGTTAAGTTTTTTTCTTTCATTTGGAGTTAATTCTTTTATTCTTTATAGCTAGTTGAATATTTTTCAAAATGTGTGTGTGTGATGGGTTAGACAAACTCTACCTATGTACATACATATATGGAATAAATCTAACCCATTTTTCCTTAAGTATAAGCGCTGAATTAATAACAGTTGTCTCTTTGTAACGTTACAAGTTACCCAAAATTAAAAATGTATATAAAACAAACCAAAAGCTACCGTGTTTTAAGTTTTTATCAAAAAATCGGTAAATAGGCACTTTGATAATTTAGAGAAAAAAATCGGCAAAATACCGATAAATCGGTAAATATGGCAGGCCTGATCGCAACGCTTCTCGCTAGTTTTGTTGTTGTTGCTCGGCAATTTTCACTACCACAGCACGAAAAAAACTCATCCTTTTAAGGGCATCAATGAATTTGTTACAAAAACAAAATACATGTGTTGTTTTTTTGGTAATTTTTTTATTATTTTTTTTTCAATAATTTTTGTCTACATGTCTCTTGAACGAAAAAACTCCATCCTTTTAAGGGCATCGAAAAACTTGTTACAAAAACAAAATACATGTGTTGTTTTTTTTTATTATTTTTTTTAATAATTTTTGTCTACATGTCTCTTGAACGAAAAGAACCCATCCTTTTATGTAGTCCATATGTACTACTGCTTATTTGTTTGTACAATTTTTATAAATCATACATACTAATTTTTATTTGCGCCTTACAATAAGAAACTTGTATTGTTGTTGTTGCTCGGCAATTTGTACGATCATGGCGCGAACAGCCTGTGCGTTTTGTGTACCAGTTTTGTTCTTGTAAATTTTTTTTGTTTGGCGCTCGAAACACTTTCACGCAAAAGTTATTGAAAAAAATAACTGAACAAATGTGTTTTGTTTTTGTAAAGAATTATTGTTTTACCAGCCAAAAGGGTCGGCTCTTCTCGTTGAAAGACAATTGAAAAAAACGGCATCGTTCAATAAGTAACTTATTGTATTCCATCATTATCAACTAGTATCTGCTTTTGTGAAACAGATATAAACAGATATGTTACTCTCATTCTCTTTTTATCCACTCATATCCACTATGTTACAAAAAATATCCATATCAACTTATATCAGAAACACTAGACCACTCATCCATACACACTCACTTTAGTAAACACACAGAAACTTGTACAAACAGATATATCCGTGCACGTCTTTAATATGTATTAAATTATGGGCTAACACTACAATATTGAAATTTTTATGCATACATGGGGAGAAAAAAAGTACCAAAAAAGTAAAAATTAATTTTTTCTTTAGCTTTTTGGTTCTACAACTGGTACTCGTTTTAATTATCGTTAACCTACCTAGAAACATAAAATTCACTCTTTTTAATTATCGTTAACCTACATAGAAACATAAAATTCAAATGCAATGTCCTGAGTGCATAAGAACCTATAAATTGGAACTTTTTGGTACTTTTTTGTTCTTTAAATGGTACTTTTTGAATTTCCGTTTGCATTCGACCTAGAACCATAAAATTAAACATGCAATACCCTGAGTAAATGAGAATCTGTTAGAGGGATCTTTTTGGTACTTTTACGTTCTTTAATTGGTGCATTCTTTAATTTTCGTTAATATTGGACCTATCAACGTAATATTAAACCTGCAACATTTCAAGTGAATGAGAATCTGTAAGAGGGCTTTTTAGTACTTTTTTGTTCTTTAACTGGTACATTTTGAATTCCCGTTATTATTGGACGTAGAAACATAAAATTAAACACGTATGGCCGCGAGTAAATGAGAATGTGTAGGATGGATCTTTTTGGTACTTTTTCGCTCTATAACTGGTACTTTCATATATTCGTTAATACTGGACCCATGAACATAAAACTAAACATGTAAGGTTTTGAGTGAATGATAAGCTCAGGTGGTGATCCTGTGTAATATAAGTGTGGTTGCAATATCATATCAAATATCATAATATTGTTTCCATAATTTATATTAAAAACGCATCATGGTATATACTGTCAAAATCGTACACAAACATACTTACATAAATATAAAAAAATAATAAAACACAATTATTAAAATGTACAATTATCATAGAAAAGGTGCAAATAATGAGTAAAGTTTATAAAAAACCACATTTAAAACTAAAAAGAGAATTAACTAAGAAAAAAAAAAAAGAAAAATGAACGAATACTGTACGAGATTTCAATCTTATAAGATTAACATAAATACGTGGTCTCTTAAGTTGCATGTACACGACATGTTTTTTAGATCCCACTGCTAAATACATACATGTCGTGTGTTACCTTTAAAACATTGCATCTGTAAAAGTCATACGCAGTCGATTGACATCATTTCAATTAGAGCGTGCTCTATTTTCTTCTGACAAACCATCTGAAATCAGCTGCGTCAGAAATCTATACCGGGAAGAAACACTCAGCGGCGGTTCATTATTAACGGAATCATTAGCCGGCTTAAGGTAATATTTAACAATACCAATAATACATATGTATATAATTTAATTTCACCAATGAATAGAAATTATGTACATATATAAATAAAAACGCATCATTATAATATCCTAAATTGGTTTATTCGAATTTAAAGAAAAAAAATGTTTAGATGGCTGAACTTTTGTACGGCGTAAATAAAAATTTTTGTGCCGGCAGCACGATATTTTGAAACCAAGAACTACTTTGGTTTATACCATAGCTACAGAGAAAAAAACATAGAAAATGTCAGAAGCAAATTACATGTACGTTTGTGACCAAATGTTATTAACCTTCTGTAAAACAGCAATTTTGACAGACATTTAGAAGTCATATGAAGACTTGAAAAGTTGACAAGTTAAATGTAAACAACATGTCGTCTACGGGCACCTTTAACAAATATTGTGATCAGCATGAAGAAACGTGTTCTCTTATATTGCCGACGTTCTCTCAGATATATCAGACATAATAGTAGTTAAAAACCTTGTGTAAACGGCATATAGATAAATATTAATAATACCAATAATTGCAACTATGAATTGCAATTATTGTAGTTACAATAATATGGAACTGTGTTTTTTTAGTGCAGTGCAATTACGTCAGATTACCTATCTTGTTTATATTAATTTATTTAATTAAGTTGTGTTTGTGTTTCATTTTTTAAAAAAGTATGTGGTCCTTATGTTTTTTGTTTATTGAATTTTACTCTATTTAGGTAAGTTTAATTCTGTAATATACATACATCGGGGATGTTAAATTGGATTTTAAATTTTGTACAATGTCCAAAAAAAATGTACTTTTTGGACCTTCAGGGTACCATATTTTTTAAATATATTAAAACAAAAAAATTTCAATTGTACACAAAAAAAAGGAAAAATTACGAACATTGAAAACAATTAAAAATCACAGAGTAACGCCTAGTTTTCGAGTTATGGACGTTTAAAGTTTTCATATAAAAAAAAAAACATTTTTAGAAGTTCGTTATTTTTAAAAATTAAAAAAAAATGTACCCCAATGAAAAGTATTGAGTAAACGAAAACTTTGACAGCATTAGTTTTGAATGTAAACAAAATCAGCTGTTTTGAAAGAATATTATTTTTAGTATAAATTGACGTGAGCCAAGATAGCGTCGAATTTGGGAATTTAAAACCGGGAAACAAAAATTATGGGTATTTGGCATAAATGGGTAAAAATCTTTTCTGATTTATGCCATGGAACACAGGCTTTTGCAAGGTATAAACTATATATTTTCTGAAAGTAAATAGTTTTCTGGACAAAATGAGCGATGCGTGCAAAAAATCCTGACCATTTTGGGTGAACCCAGATTTCTCCGAAACTGTCCGAACGAAGTACTATACATATCGCATACTAAGTCATAAACAGGCACACCTCGAAGTTCAAAAATGTTTAGGAGAGGCAGAAAACTGGCTTCAAAAACATTGTTGCAATTTCCTAATCAAATTGAGTTCCACAAATGTTAAAGAAGAAAAGTTAAAGAAGACAGTTACGGCGACGAAATTTTCACGGTAGCAATCGAATTGTTTATAAAAAAAAAAACGATTTTGGTAAATTGTGGCTGTTTATGATATAGTGTGCATTATGTATGTAGATACTAAGTAAACATTTAAGTATACTATACATCAACGGTTTTTTAAAGTCCGAAACAAATTTTGGTTCAATGTGCCTTATTTTAATGTATGGAAATAAAAGTACGAACAATTTTGCATATCTTAATTTCAAAAAAATTTTAACAGAAAGCGCTAATTTGGCGCTCTTTATTATTTTTTATTATAATTATTTATAAAAGATATAAAAATGTTACATTCAGCCATGTCAGAGAGTACAATTCCGTTCGGAACCGAAGAAAACATATTTGTTTATTGATAGAAAGTATATTTTGAAGGTTTTTTGGCCTTTAATATACAGAAAACTCTCATTCCATTCAAAATAATTTTGAATTTTAATATCTATAAGTGGTTTTAAACTTATGTTGTAAATTAGATTAGCAACCGTAAAGTATATTTTGTTATATCTAATGAAATTTAAGTTGTACACATATTTTGTTTAGAATAATTGTTTTTACCTTACACCACCACTAGTGAATAAGGGTATACTAAGTTTGTCATTCTGTGTGAAACTTTTTATTATACATTAGGGATGCCAAACCGGAATTGATAAACCCCGGGATTTATTTTTATGAGTCCGGGATTTTTAACATATCAACTTTTATGTACAAAATGCTCGTTTTTATTGAATTTTTATGCTATATACATACAAAAAATTTATTAAAAATTATGTTTGAGTTATATTTTTTATTGCAAATAATTCTTATTTTTGAGTTTAATTCTTGCTTTTGGCACACAGCGAGTATTAAAAATTTTTAATTTTTGCTTGATATATGACGACTATTTCTGGATTTTTGTATTTTGCTTAATAAAAACCATTACTTTAAGTAGAAACGATATTTGAAGATTCCCATCTCAAGCCTTTTTTACAATTACGTTTAGCAAGTTCAGCTTTGGCTTAAGACATAATACAAAAATAAAAATGATTATTTTTATGCAAAATATAGAAATCAAGAAATAATTTTTAAATATCAAGCAAAAAATAAAAATTATTCACGGTATAATTAAAGTTTTATTTAGAAACTAAAGAATAAAAGTTGATATAATTATTACAATTAAGTCGTAAAATTAATGAAATAGCTCATATTTTTTCCGGTCCAATAATAATAAAAAATTTGCTTAAAAAACATACGGTAAATAAAATAATTTTTTTTATAAATAAACACTATCTGACGTATTAATAAAAGAATTATTTAAACTTGAAATCTGTTTTAAGAAACATTTGTCACGGTGGCCTTGAACCAAACTTAATTGGGGGGGTAAGGGCACATCGAATTTTTTTGCTGGAGATCACATATTATACAATATATACAATATATAAAATATATACAATTGTATAAACATTTTGTTTTAAAATTAATTTCAAACGTACTTAAATTATTGATTATGAATCTCGCTCTCACACTGGAGGTGTACTGCACTGCAGTCGAAATAGTTTTACAGTTTTTAACTACGCTATCGAGATCAATGAGGGACTATACTTTGCAGTGTATTAATGTTGTTATGAACATATGTATAAAATAAATTGTTTTGTTGTTTTCATTTTTAAAAATTTATGTTTCGTATATAAAAGCTTTTGAATATTCAAAAAGTGTTGTTTATGAAAAAAGTAGCATCGTACAGAAACACATTGATCCCGAATCCCGAAAAATCCCGAAATCCCGGGATTTTCAAAAATCAGTCCCGCTTGGCATCCCTATTATACATGTAAGACCCCATAATATATTCTGGCACCTTGTGCAATCCTTAGTCGATTCAGCCATGTCCGTCTGTCTGTCCGTCTGATGAAAACACGCTTACTTTCGAAAAACGCAAAAGAAAATAACAAACTTGGTCTCAAATTGCTTGTTGTTATCCTAAGCAGTTTGGGATTGAAATCCAACAATATCGGTTCAGTAGGATCAGAGCTTTGAATCAAAATGTGGAACCACCCTAAAAAATTGATAATTTTGTTACAAAAACTCACATAAATGCTGGAATAAAGCACAGAATGATATGATAATTTTGGACAAATCCGTTTTATACGACTGCAAATCATACTGCCAAATTTCGTAAAGATCGGTTCATAATTTACCCAAGGCCCCATATAAACCATATTCTCGGAAAACAATTTAGTACGCCTAAAATCGTAATAAATAATGCTATCATAATTAAATTCTTTACGTCACAGTTTTATAGAACTAGAAATCACACTGATAAATTTCGTGATGGTCGGTCCATAATTTACCATGATCCCCATATAAAGCCCACTTTGGAAAAATAATTAAATTCGTCTAAACCCGTAACAGATATAGATATTGCTGTAAAATTTCCTGCAACTTAGATTCATATTGACGGAAAAATATTATGCAATCTAGTGATATACGGTCCATAGTTTACTTTAGATCACATATTAAGCAGCCTTCTGATATTTACTGCAAACCAATGACCGGAAAACGTTTTTTTTTTTATGTTTTTTAAAAATATTTATCTTTGGTGTTCGAAAAATATTTTAAATTGAACAATAACCAAAAATAGATAAAAATATTTTGTTTGATATTGTTTTTTTAAGTTCAAAATAATAAAGTTCTCAAAAAAAAGGGTTTTTAGAAAAATATTTTTTTTGTTCTTTTGTACAAAAAATTACGAACCGAAAATTGAATTTTTTCTTTTTTAAAAATTTAAAAATCATGCGTACAAAAAATTTTTTTTTTTCATCAGTTTAAAAAAATAAAAGCAAACACAAAAAAAGATATTTATTTTCTCAGTACAATATTATTTTGTACATGAAAAAAAAGAACCGACAACTTAAAATGGAATTTTTTTAATTCACAAAATTTAAACTCATACGTACAAAATTATAGTAAAAAATATAAAGCTAATTAATAATAAGTAGTTATAACATGATAAAGATTATCCTAGAACTAAATAGTAATCTTATCAATTAGCTTGATGTTCAGTTTGAGCAACAATAAATTTTCTACATGCTCAGAACTTAAATTCCTTCTATTTTTGGTCATAATAATTGGCAAAGCACTGAAGGCTGTCTCCACAGATACCTGTGTTGCGGGTACAGCTATTGCAACAGCAGCTAGTTTTGATAATTAAGAATCTCTAAGGATTTTTTGCAATTGCAATTTTAAACACAATTTTATATTATAATATTAATTAAAATTCACAATTTTAACTTCAAATTGAGTTTTGAACACCAATGATAAATATTTAAAAAAAAAAAAAAATTAAAAAAAAAAGTTTTTATGTATTTTTCATATTTTTGTTTCTTTTCATGTACAAAACCAGGCATCAGAAATTAAGAACCGAAAACTTAAAATTTAAGTTTTTCATTTGAAAAATTCAAAACTCATGCGTACAAAATAAATTTTTTTTTTCTATCAGTTAAAAAAAAAATAGGAAACACAAAAAAGATATTTATTTTTTAAGTACAATATGTGTTTTGTACATGAAAAGAAACAAAAAAACAAAAATTTGAAAAATACACAAAAACGTTTTTTTAATTTTTTTTTTTTTTTTTTTTTTTAAATATTTATCATTGGTGTTCAAAACATGTTTTCAACTGTACAAAAAAAAAAAAAAAAAAAAAAAATTATTTTGTGTTTTTTGTTCTTTTAGGTTCAAAATAATAAAGTTCTTAAAAAAAAACGTTTTTGAGAAAAATATTTTTTTTTTGTTATTAGAAACTAACAATAAAAACTCAATTTGAAGTTAAAATTGAGAATTTTAATTAAAATTATAATATAAAATTGTGTTTAAAATTGCAAATGCAAAAAATCCTTAGAGATTCTTAATTATCAAAACTAGCTGCTGTTGCATTAGCTGTACCCGCAACACAGGTATCTGTGGAGGCAGCCTTCAGTGCTTTGCCAATTATTATGACCAAAAATAGAAGGAATTTAAGTTCTGAGCATGTAGAAAATTTATTGTTGCTCAAACTCAACATCAAGGTAATTGATAAGATTACTATTTAGTTCTAGGATAATCTTTATCATGTTATAACTACTTATTATTTATTAGCTTTATATTTTTTACTATAATTTTGTACGTATGAGTTTAAATTTTGTCAATTAAAAAAATTCAATTTTAAGTTTTCGGTTCTTTTTTTTTCATGTACAAAATAATATTGTACTGAAAAAATAAATATCTTTTTTTTGTGTTTGCTTTTATTTTTTTAAACTGATGAAAAAAAAAATTATTTTGTACGCATGATTTTTAAATTTTTAAAAAGAAAAATTAAGTTTTCGGTTCGTAATTTTTTGTACAAAAGAACAAAAAAAAAATATTTTTCTCAAAAACGTTTTTTTTAAGAACTTTATTATTTTGAACTTTAAGAAACAATATCAAACAAAATATTTTTATCTATTTTTGGTTATTGTACAATTTAAAATATTTTTCGAACACCAATGATAAATATTTTTTTAAAAACATAAAAAAAAAACGTTTTCCGGTCCTTGTACAAAACACATATTGAACTTTAAAAATAAATATCTTTTTTGTGTTTCCTTTTTTTTAACTGATAGAAAAAAAAATTTATTTTGTACGCATGAGTTTTGATTTTTTCAAATGAAAAACTTCAATTTTAAGTTTTCGGTTCTTAATTTCTGATGCCTGCTGCAAACGCTTAAACTAGTTTCACTGCTGTATTGAAATTTATTTTAATTTATTTTTTTAATACCAGAAACCACTCTTCAGAATTTTGAGATGATTGGTCCATAATTCACCATGGGTCTAATACGAATTAGCTTCCTGATTAGGGTTGCCAGTTTTGAAATCAGAGAAATCAGTACATAACAGAAATAATCAGTACAATTGCATAAAAAACAGTACATATACTTTTAATACCCTTCACCAAAGGTAAAAGGGTATATATAACTTTGTCATTCCGTTTGTAATTTCTATAATATTGCTCCAAGACCATATAAAGTATATATGTATGTTCTGGCTTCTTATGAGAAGGGAAGTTCAAATCCGGTTGTCCGTCTGTTGAAATAGGATTTCCGAAGGCCCCAGATATGATGAAGGCTTGGTTGTTATACATTTATGTCACATATAGTCCGACTTTGTTTGCTATTGAAATTCAGGAAGATCGGTCCATAAATGACTGAGATATGAGCAAAAAAACACGACTACCTAACAATTTCATTCCTGTCGTCAGTCTTCGAGAAATTGTAAAACACATTACAACTATAACCAGAGTTTGTCTTTATCTGCAAGTCACTCTTTAGGTTTTATATAAGGAGCCTGTTTCTCTCTCTTCTCCACTTTGAAAACTACAGACTTGTAGTGTAAAAGCGTTTGAATGTGGAATGGAAGAAATAAAATCCACATTTCGTCAAATTCGTAAACGCATCACCATGTATAAACACTTTCCATTTTTCTTCTACTGTCTTCTTTTTTCGTACTGACTCGGCAAAAATCTTGCTAATAACTCATCGATAAGAACATCTATATTAATATTTGTATAGCAAACAATTTGACAACATGACAAACTATATACTGAACAAAATTAATATATAATAACAGTACAAAAACAGTACATTAATGAAAAAATCAGTACATTTGCGTACTGATTTGCTAGTAATGCATAAATCAGTACTTTAAACAAAAAACAGTACATGTACTGATAAAAACAGTACGAATGGCAACCCTATTCCTGACAATCCATTTAGTTCGGCTAAAACTGTTACGAATCATTATATTTTACTCAATCTAGTTCAAACTTCTAAAAAGAAAAGCATAAAACTTTCTGTTTGTCGGTCAATAATTTAATATACATAGGTCTAAACCGCAACCAAATTTAATGCTGACGTTCGTTTTTATGAAGATTAGTTAATAACATATGTATATGTAGATATTAGAGATGAGAGATATTTCTGTACCTGTGATTTAATCACTGTTATTGAAAAATAACGAATCACAGTTGTGACCAAAATTTGTCAAGTAACAGGTACTTGCTTAGTCGTTCCTTTTATTTTTGTGATACAAGTTTGTGATATTTCACTGTTTGTGTGGGTAAGTCCCCTTTCAGACAGGCAAAGTTTACTTTGACAAAGTCTGTTGAATTCTCTTTTAAACTTTGTTTGGTGCTCAGACACACAAAGTTTAATTTGACAAATTTTTGTTTTCTCTTGTTTGAATATAATATATAAACAGCGTTGCCAGAATGATGATTTTATCATATTTTGGATTATTTTTTTAAACAAAAATATGTTAAAGATTTTTTTCTCAAATGATGACTTTTTATTTTTAGAAATTTTGATTTTTACTTTAATTTTGCTTATAGAAAATACACGATTATTTAAACAGTCAATTTTTAAAACAATGAAGTATTGAAGTGAAATATTTAAGTAATTTTTGAGAAAACATTTACACCCGTATTCAAAACAAATATTTAGTTACTGCATATCTCCTGATTAAGGATTTCTTATTCAAAACACTTATTAATAAACTATGATTATCAAATGATCAAGGACTTTGTAACTCCCAATTAACTGCTGTCAATTTGCGTTGAATTTAACTAAAACAGAGATGTACAAATTTTTGTTAACCGGGCGATTTAAAAGAGTTTTGAATAAACTCATGACTAAATGGTGATTAAGCTTAATCAACATTTTAGTTGCTCACTCGATGAGCGGAGTATAGTCGGGGTACACAAATTTTCGTTTTGAATACGGGTGTTATTTGATATTACAAAAAAATTGTAAGAGCAAACAAAGACAAATAATTTTAGCCATGTTCCGGATAGAAGCAATTTTTCCTGTAAGTTTTCGGATTCTATACAATTTTAAAAATTTTTTATAATTATTAGACTTTGCTATCGTGCCGCTATTAGCAAATTTTTGCGAATTACCGCCAATTTAGAAATTTTTATAGAATTTTTGCCATTCCTTATAGTTTTAGGCACTTTTACTAAATTTAATGGCTAAATTTAATGACTAAATTTAATGGTTTGAAATATCTAAATTTTTCGCGAATTTTCGCTATTTTTGCAAAAAAATTTTTCCCGACATTTTGCTTTTTTAACTGATTTAGCGACTTCAAATATATTTAAGGGCTCGTTTCCAAGTTTGCAATTTTTCGCTAATTTTAGCCATGTTCCCCTTACCCATTGTCTTCCATTTTTTTTATCTTTTACATTCTTCTGTTCTAACACTATAAAAGATGCTGCTCCACAGAATAAAAAAATAAATTAGCTTTTGCGCTCTTTTTACTATTTGTGAAATATATTATTATTTTTGAACACTTTCATTAAATAATTATTTGATGCAAATATTTATTTTAGTCTGAACGCATGGCAAACAAAATTTAATTTATTTTATTTGAAACTATTTGCCAACTGTTTCAACAAACAAAAATTGTCAAATATGTGAGCTTAGTTTGAACATTAAACAAAATATTTTTTTGTTTCACACAGTTTGAAGCATGGCCCAATTAGTAGGTCTGCGCACAACTACAACAATGCAACAATAGAAAAAACAACACGCGTTTTGTTTGTGTATACAAATGGTAAAAATGTCAAAAACTTGTCACCTGTTAAGAAAAATGTGTTTTGTTTTTATCATGTATTTATTTTGCTTAATGAAAATTTTCAACCGGAATTTTGGCGTACAGTGCTTGCTTCCGAAAAATGGTCTGCGCAAATTTCATATGATGGGGCCAAATTCCTGCCACAAATTTTACCCCATTTTGCAATTTCACTGGGTCTTTTGGCACTGAAAATAACGTAGCGCACAATAACGCATTTTAATGTTATTACATTATTTTTATTATTATGGTTATTTAAAAATTTTATTCACAATTTTTTTTCACAATTATTAAATTTTATTTTTATTTTAATGTTAAGAAAATCAAAAACAATATTAAATAAAATGTAATAAAAAATTTAAACAACTTTTGACATTTTGCCCATTTATGCCTATGTATTATGATTAAAAACACAACTCTACAAAAAATCACCAGGCGTTTCGAGCGACCTACTAATTGGGCCATGGTTAAATATTTCATTATTCTGAACGTACCTTAAGAAGTAAATAATTATTTCGCACATCGGAAATAGGCAGTTAGAATATTGATAAAAAAAAATATTTGTGAAAAGAAAAAATGTATTTTTATAAAGTTGCATATACTGACGAATTATGTTTTTATGTATTTCAATTTAAATAATAAGAAATATGTTTTTATAATTAATTAATATTTCTTACTATTTTGCCCTTGTTTTAAAAAATTATTTCGCCATATGACAATTTTTATTCCAAAGATTCTGGTAACGCTGTATATAAATATAAAGTTTCAGCCAACTTCAGGTATAATCCATGGCCCAATTAGTAGGTCTGCGCACAACTACAACAATGCAACAATAGAAAAAACAACACGCGTTTTGTTTGTGTATACAAATGGTAAAAATGTCAAAAGCTTGTCTTTTGTCAAGAAAAATGTGTTTTGTTTTTATTATGTATTTATTTTGTTTAATGAAAAATTTTCAATCAAAATTTTGGTAAAATAAGTTTTTTAAAATAAAAAGTGCTTAGAACCAATTGTGCGATTAAGAAAATGAAAACGAAAAGACAATGGGAAGATTTTTGCTATATTTTATGTATAGAAACAATATAAATACATTTTTACTACCAGTATATGCTGTTTGTGTTTTACAGTTTTACAAAAAAATATAAATAATGAATAAAAAACTAAAAGAAGGACACAATGGAGAACATGTATCGTCTCCGCCCCAGTGATGATACAGCAACATCAATGTATTTATCATTTGATGCCGAAAGTACCATGTACACAGCATGTTACAAACAGTAACAAAAATTAATCTGGAGGTAATCATTTGAACAACACATTAAAGACTGCTAACTTTCCTCCGCCGCCTGCATATGGGTTTGAAGAAAACAAAGGTAATGCTTTACCAGATATCGAAGAAGTGTCCCCTTGGTCAACATGTTCGTCTGTGGAAATTAAAATATTTATTTACAATTTTTTTCACAAATATAATATTTTATTTTTAACTTCACAATTAGAAAAACGATTTTTTCAATTAAAAAAGAATATTAAAAAAAACAATAATAAAAAATGTAAACAACTTTTGACGTTTTGCCCATTTATGCCTATGTATTATGATTAAAAACACAACTCTACAAAAAATCAGCAGGCGTTTCGAGCAGACCTACTAATTGGGCCATGGTATAATCTACGAAATCAAAAACAAAACGAATTTGTGAGTACAGCAAAGTATGTACTCCAGTGCTGCCGCTAGAGAAAAATTGAGTGAAGTAGATTTTTGAAAAAAGTGGAGTAGATTGAATAAAATTGAAGTAGTATACATTTTTGAAAACAAAACAATATAATTCATTTTATTTAATAAGAAAAACAAAAAAATTACATTTCATTTTAAATATAGATACATATAATAAAATAAACATACAAATAATAATATAAATCACATTTCGTTACTATGATAAGTACATATACATATATATACAAATATGTTAAAATAATTTTAAATTTTAATTGGTCTTAATTTTTTTGGTATTTATTTATGATTTCTTTGGGTCGAACCCAGTTTTCAAATTCAAATTCTGACATTATTTTTTTAATTAGAAGTATAGAACTCACTGTTTCTACGTTAAGACAATTTCGGATAGCCGTTTTATTTAATTTCATTTGGGAGAATACACGCTCCGTGGAAGCACTGCTATGAGGCAAGCAAAGTAAAGAACTTATAAATTGCCGCAAATGTGGATACATGTGCTCTCCTAAACTATTTTTTACTTTAAAAACATTTTGCCAAAACATTTCAAGAGTCATCTCTTCCTCGGAAAATGCATGTAATAATAAAAGTCTCCATTCTTCATTAATATCTTCAATGTTCATATTTCCAACGAGATTAGGGAATATATTAATAAGTGGCATAAGGTTTGGCCCTAACGATAATGGATCAATTATTTGTAGTGCTTTCAAAACTGGGCCCTTAAAATTTATTCTTTTTAAAATTTGCCGATGAAAAATAGCGTTTGCATATGTTCAGTGATTAAAACCACTATTTTCATCGTAATTAAGGGAATAGGAAAAACAATTAGGTAATATAGGGAAAAAATTTTAAAATTTGAAGCAGAACAAAAAGTGAAGCAGATTTTTGGAAGAAGGAGTGACGAAGTAAATTTTGTGAAAATGAAGCAAAATACTTCGATTGAAGTAGTAGCGGCAGCACTGATGTACTCCCCCGCTATGCTCTTTTCCCTTCTCTTCAATAAACTCAAGACTTTGCAAAGTAAACTTTGCTTGTCTTAAAGGGGTCTAATAGCGTTTTTTGAATGCAATAAGTCCCAATTTACATTATACGATTTTTGTCGTTGCGATTATTGTCGTTTCTTCTTTGAAGTCGGTCTTATGTTTACATTGTACGATTTTTGTCGTAACAACTTCTTGTGTATACATATATTTTGACACTACGAATGAATGAACAAAACGAATCGAAGAGTACAGGTACAAGGTAAGAATCGCAACGACAAAAATCGTATAATGTAAATTGGGACTAACGAATTATGTTTTTGTTCCTTTCGTTCTCTCTTCTACCTTATAAGCAGTGTGACCAGATCTAAAAAAATTTTGCAGCTAAATCTGACATTAAACATGTCCAAAAAATGCTTAAAATGATTTTAAAAAATGCTAAAAATAATGCTAAAATTTTTTTTAAATGTTTTTGATTAAATTTATTACCAATATGAAAGTTAATTCGAAACTTAATACATTTTAGTGACTTATTTTTTAACGAAATTTAAATTAATGGTTATATTTAAACAAGTGGATAGATTTTGGTAAAGCATCTGATACACATAAATATAAAGCACAGGTAGTTGAGATTACATTTTAAATTTTGGGGCCCGCAGACCCCTGATACATGCTAAATTTAAACGATTTATTTCTATGATATACAAATTTTTTTAGATCATTTTATTTTTTATAATTTAAGAAAAGTTGAAGTACGAGTATTAAAATTATTTTTTTTTAGCAGAGTTTAGAGAAAAAATGTGTTCAAACATTTACCTTTGAGAATTTTTATCTTAATACAAAGTAATATTTTCTTGTACTTCTATATCGTAAATCAAAGGGCGAAAAATATTTACAATCAATATGATAAGAGCATTTCTGACATTCCCTGAATATTCTATTTTTTTTTTTACAAGTGAGATGTTTTTTAACATAAGAATTATCCCTTTTCATACGAAATTATTTTAGGTACAACTATTTTAGGTCAAAATGTATTATAATTTATAAAAAAATGAAAGCAAAATCAAAAGAACTATTCGTCCAAATTTTTAAAATAAATAATGCTAAAAAAGCTAAAAACTAAATGAAAATTTTGCAGCTAAATAAAAAATTTTAATGCTAAATTTAGCTGCAAAAATGCCAAAATGGCCACAATGCTTATTAGTATTTATTTGAACGCCAAAGTTTATTTAGTCAAGAATGTATGTATATGCAAGTAAACAGCTTTGAAAGCTCTTACAATTTGCTGCTGTTTCTTTGCGTATTGTACATAGGGATAGCTTGGCCGCAATTGCTATAAAAGAACTGAAAACTAACCAACCGTGATCACAATCACAGCTTTAATGCTAGAAACACAACTGGGACGAACGACGAATTTTTGGCCGCGAATATTCGTCGCCAAAAATAAAATATATTGGTGTATATGAAAATACACATATTAATAGCGTCCGGCGTCTTTGCAGTAGATTTATTTCTATTTTATATGCCTGCGAACGACGAACAAATCAGTACTAGATGACCATATTTGGTTTTAATTTAGAAGTATTTTAGTAAATAAAGTTACTTTTTACTTTAATAATTGTTTTTTTTTATTGTATAACATTTAAAATATATATACAGATTATTTTGCTATAAAAATAGTTTTTAGTTGTGCTTTTATTATTTTTTAATTTTTATCATTATTTTTTAATATGGTCACATTATTTCTCTCTCTTTGCACAAACAGCCATCAACTTTCTCAATTATAAAAGCTTCTTGTTATTCGTCGTTATTGTGCTTCATATGAGGAATTTACTCAGCGAATTTTTACTGAAAAATTCTTCGTGTTGGGCGAAATTCGTCGTTCGTCCCAGTTGTGTTCCTAGCATAAGGATCAGTGATTTTTAAATCACGTTCACTAATCACGATGCTCTTTAAAAATAACGGGATCGCTCATCACTACTATATATCATATAGAGCACACTTTTGGCGGTGGAGCGCATCGAAGATTCGGCACAGAATATGGCACACTAACTTGTTTTTTTATAAATCTTAAATATTGAATTCAGTGATAATTAGTTTTCTATATTTTAAGAATATTTGTAGAAAACTGTGTAACGAGTTAAAGTTTTTGCTATTTAATAATGAATTGACTACAGACGAACTTAGTTGTGCCTTGCCAAAATAATTTCGTCTGTGTTTATATATTGAACAGACCGCAATAAGATGAAATGTGTTTTCTGTTGCATCCAAGATGCATAACATATGCCCATAGTATTTTCCTGAAAACATCTTGCATTAATGTCTAGTAAACTCTCTTGTCCAAACTCCCCTTGCTTTTAATAATAGTCCAGTATGTGACGAAAAGCCAGTATATACATAAGTGCGAAACGTTGTAATTGAAATTGGAGTACAATATAGATCATGAAATTGTGATTTTTTTGCTTTAGATACGTATTCTTCGCTTTCTTTGATCGTAAGCAGGTTTAATGTTTGTTTCGATTGTAAAGATGTAGTTGGGTGTCGTTTCCGGTAAGTGCAACATTTTTTTGATAACAAATCTGAAAAATTTCTGCACTTCCTCAAATTTTTGGAATCCTCATACTTGAGCAGCATATTATTGATCTAGATGCAGCGTAGAACATTCGAAGCTTGTTTTGGCTAGATCTTTGAGCATTTTTTTATGTATTTATATCATGTTGAAATAATTGCAAGTAAGAAGTAGCTAGTTTGCTTTTTAAGTGTTTTTTAAAGGATAGATTAAAAGAGATAACAACCCCAAGGTTCTTATAGTTGCTAACAGTCTCTATATTATCAACGCCAAAGTACCAACTTAGACTAGACGAAATTCTGGTTACAGAATGGAATATAATGATTTTTGATTTATTGAGGTTTATATTTAAGCACCAACCCAATAAAAAATTTTCCTATTTTGCGAAGCACTAATGGAACATTTAAAAAAGTAAGCACACATTTATGCGCTACGCAATAAGACCTACAGAGATGCATTATGGTAAGTGAACGACATCTTAATAAATATATAAAATTTGAAGAGCCACGACATTCCCTTACTACGAAGCAGGTTTGTATGGGAGCAAACAAAAGAATAATGGTAACAAAAAATTCAGCGGTAAGCGCTAAATAAAGCGCTTACCGTATTACAGTATTTATGTAGAGCGTTAGTCATGGCTTGTTAATCAGATGGAGATTCTGCGGGTAAGACTATCAGCCATACCTAAACAAGAGCGGAAGGCGGAACGTTTTCTTCAGCGTAGCTTTTACGCTGATATGCCATACCTAAATAAGAGCGTCAGCGTTGTGCCATAAACAGTAGGGTTAATTTTCGTGCCGACTAAAACCCTCATAAAAGACATTAAAACCGCTAGTTTGACCTAAAAATAGCTAATTTGCCATTATTTATTATCAAACAATAAAACCAGTGTTGTCAAAACAACAAATATAGCAGCCCTGTTTATTTTAACACGCTGTCAAAATCAGATTTTCCAATTGCAAAGCGTTGACGCCGTGCTATTTAGGGATGCTTTATACAAATTGTATGAGCATTGACAGCTAGAAAACGCGTTCCGCTCTTGTTTAGGTATGGCTGTAAATCATCGGCCGCGGCGTACAGTAGCACTTTTATATTTGCATAAGCCACGTTGACACCGCCCGGCAACACGTCTGGTAAGTCGTCTACATACAGAGAGAACAATATTGGACTGATAATACAACCTCGCCTTACGCCTATTTCAACAGCAAACGGTTCCGAGAGGTAATCTCCCTTCCATATGTAGCTTTCGTTGTTGTCGTATGTATATGGTATACATCTTAATATCTTTGATGATAGTCCAAAGCAAGAGAATTTGTAAAAGAGACTGTTTCTCATATTGAATCAAAGGCGCACCAAAAGTCAACAAAGAAAGCGTATGCCTTTTTACTTTTAAATTCCTTTATTTTAACTATGTTTAACAAAATGAATATATTGTCTACTGTTGAGTAATTTTTTCTAAATCCTGCTTGATATTCGTTTAGTATGTTGTTGTTGCTGTCTGTCTATCCAGGCTATTTTTCGATTAAGTAAAATGGAATTGAAAATTTTGCATAAGATATCTATTAACGATAGCCCACGATAGTTTGTTGCAACAGATGGATCACTTTTCTTGAAAAGTGGCAGTAGGATTGATTAAGAAAACTTTTAGGCATTACCTCTTGTAGAAAGATTCTATTAAATACATTTAATATCGCCGTGATAAAACTGATAGGTGCAAATTTGTAGAACTCGGAACAAATCCCATCTTCACCAGGTGCTTTGTTTTCTTTCAATAACTTTTACTATTTGGCACATTTCAAATGGAGAATCAAGGAACGGGTCTACATAGTAAGGCATTGCCTATTACTTTATTATCTCTGAACATTTTGCTGAAGTGTTCATAGAAATCCGCAACATTTATATTCCAATTTATTGCAGGGGAGTTTCACCTCATTTTGTTAGCTATCTCCAATCGCTACTGGTTTTCACTTTATTTAGCATTTCAATGTATTTATTTTTAAATGCAAGTTTTTTAGGAGTACATAGTTACATAAGTGTCTATGTTTACTTCTGGCATTGAAGTAAAAGTACTTATGTATATAGTAACGTGTAATTGTTTCTTAGTTTTTTTAAACAATTTAAGATTTGTTTTTTTACAACTAGCACATTGCAAATCGAATTTGGCGCTTTTAAAAAAAGCACTAAGGGAAAAATATGCGTCTTTTCGTCTGTAAAAAAGCGCTTAATCTAGCGCCAAAGGCGCTAAATTGGCATTTCTGTATTATAAGTAAAAATTAGCTCTTATGCAAATATATCTCAATATATGGTAATTTTATTCCTACATTAATTGTTCAAGTGGCCCGAGACACGTTAAGGGCCTGGAGAAATTTTAATAACTTTAACATTTTCTAAACAAATTTTGTGTTTTATATATCAATAAAACGCTAATTTCGTACATACATATTTCGATTCTTTTACATATTATTGCAAAATTAATTATGCATTTAATACCAACATTTTTACAAAAACTGAAAAAAAAAAATTTTTTCCCCTTGTAAATGCACCTTCAAACTTAAGGGTGGATGAGCCAGCCCTTTCCGATATGTGTTCAGCCTAAATTTTTGCAAAACATGGTTTTTTTTTATAGGGGGAGTCACGGTACAATATCGCAAATATGAAAAATAAAGCGCACCCTAATATACATACAGACAACTCAATTTATTTGAAGTAGCACTCTACTAATTAGGCCTTATTTTTTGGTTCTTTTTGAACATTTGTCTTAAATACGTGACATTAGGTCAAACAAAAACAACTATAATTAAATAAATTATATAAATAAAAATAAATAGAAATGTAATTTAAATTAGAAAATACAAGTCATAAAAGTGATAAGACAACTATAAGATAACTAAGCCACTTTTCAATATAAGAAATTTACCATACATATGAGGCAAATTCTTAAATATTGGTGAAGGGTTGTTATCACTTCAGATTTTTCAAAATTAATTTTGCATAATTATTATTATTTAAAAAAAAATTAATTGGGAACCATAAATGTGTTTAAAAAACCAAAAATTTCAAACATAGTTTATAATTGAATATGACAACCAAGTTTTACCAAAAGCTTGGCGTAATCTTCATCTACATATCGTTGGTCTCAAGTAGAAAGGCCCTAACTCAAATAATTGTAACTGTACAGGAGAAGGTAAAAACATAATAGAAACTGTATGTATCATAATGTAAACTTGCTCATACAACTGCTTATAAAGCCGTTATTCTTTACAACAATGTAATGAATTTTTGTGACGAGGTGTATTTGTGTAAAATTTATTGGAATAACTGGAAAACTCACTTTCGTAAAAAATGCGAGTTAGGGCCTTTCTACTTGAGACCATCGATATACAATATATCTTTATTCTTATGTATGTATGTACATAATAGGGTATTAATTTAATCGGGCTTTTGCTTTAATCGGTTAATCGGTCGATTAATTAACCAAAGTTTTGGTTTAATCGGTTAATAATCGGTTAATTTTGTAATTGATCGGTTAACCGATTAATAAAGTTTGTTTTATAAATTAACTAATTTCAATACATTAACATGCATAAATTATTTATTATTTGGACTTTATAATACTGGTATTGTGGTTATTTTGTTGAACTGTTAGTGGTTTTAATTCCAAATTTAGATATTTTTTTAATTAGGCTTAAGTTCATTGAATTTAATTTTCATTAAATTATTTTTATGAAGACAGGAATTTAACAACATGAAATCAATTAAAATTTTTTATTGATAATTTTTCATTCTTAACTGCGCTGAGATTTGAACCCAGGCTTTCACGGACAGGTTGCCCATACTAGTTTCGATTGTAACCACACAATCTCGTCAGTGGGGTTTGCCGTTTTACTCACTCGGCTATTGAGGCCGGGCGACGTCAATAGTCAAACATCAATCCTTAAACCAAATGGTATTTCACCTTGGTAGATCGAAATTTGCTTTTTGAATGAATGATTATCTATTTTAATTGATTTTCATGTTCTTCCTAACTTCTGTTTTTTCGTACCTTTTGTCAAGAATTCTTCTTGAAATCCAAAGTTGGACTTTTTTTTTAAAAAAAGCAATAACAAAAAAACATAACAATTCTTGATCTAACACGAGCAAACAAAAAAATAATTCATAAATATGTAATACATACATATTTTTTAATTGATACATAAATATTATGTAGTAATTAAAAAATAAACTGTTAGATAATTTTATTAGTTATTTGAAAAGTTTAAGGAGACATTAAAAAAACTTTTAGAAACCTGTTTAGGATTTAAGCGATTCTTTTCTTTAGTTTTGATAAATCTTGACTTGGAAAAAATCCTTTCACTTATCGTTGATGTTCGAGAAATCGAACACAATATATTATACAGAATATATAAATTCACAGTCCTTTTCCTGGATTTCTCTAAACGTACATATAAAATCTTCCATTATGTCATTAGATTCCTGTTTTAAATTGTTAACTCTTCTAATTGTTTCGGTTATTTCTGTTAAAAGATTGATTTGAGAAAATATGAGAAGATACAAATAACAAAACACATACATACACACACATGGGAAGTTCCAGCGAAAAGTCTCCATTTTGTAACGTAACGCCAGAAGTAATTTAAATCGTTTCTCAAAAATGTTATATGTATAATTTACTTTTTTATATATTGTGTAAAGCCTATAGTACACGGCATGTAAAAAGACACATGCGTATGTTGTTCTGACGTAATTTTGACGTCATCACACAACACGCAATGTTTATTGTGGCTTTGCATTGACGTCAAAATTACGTCAGAACCACATGCGCATGTGCCTTTTTACATTCCGTGTACTATAGGCTTAAAGCGCAACAAGCTCTACATTAAGTAACAAAAGGGATAACTTTTGAACAACATGGTACTAAAATACAAGCTTATTTGCTTTCTGGCGTTACATTACAAAAAGTAGACTTTTCGCTTGAAAATCCCATATGTACTTTAAACGAGCAAAGATTTTTAAATTTGATAACTTGGAAAATAAATCTTTATAAGTCCAACGCTTGCAGACTCATGCAGTTTTGTTATGCCAGTCAAAATCCATTTCTGTTTTTTTTGTAACGTCACGCCGGCGCATGTTTTTGCTTATATCTTCAAATCCTCGGGGTTGATTTTTGTAAATTTTTTTCTGAATATAGTGCTGCTTCATAACTTTGTAAATATAGAAAAACCTTTTTACAATTGGACTTCTTCATTTAATTAATTTTGTCGTACAAATATCACGTCGCAATGGAAATGCCCATATAAAAAAGTACGTGAGACAAAAAGCTGTTGATAGCAAAGAGCTATTTAAAATGAAGATCACTGAACACCTTCTTTGGTTGTATGAAAAAATATTTTCTAAACACATACCTTTTGTATATGTGACAAAAGAATTCATTTAAAACCAGGCATCAGAAATTAAGAACCGAAAACTTAAAATTTAAGTTTTTCATTTGAAAAATTCAAAACTCATGCGTACAAAATAAATTTTTTTTCTATCAGTTAAAAAAAAAATAGGAAACACAAAAAAGATATTTATTTTCAAAGTACAATATGTGTTTTGTACATCAAAAGAAACAAAAAAACAAAAATTTGAAAAATACACAAAAACGTTTTTTTTTATTATTATTATTTTTTTTTTTTGAAAAATATTTATCATTGGTGTTCAAAACATGTTTTCAACTGTACAAAAAAAAAATATTTTGTTTTATTTGTTCTTCAAAGTTCAAAATAATAAAGTTCTTAAAAAAAACGTTTTTGAGAAAAATATATTTTTTTTTTGTTTTTAGAAACTAACAATAAAAACTCAATTTATAGTTAAAATTGTGAATTTTAATTAAAATTTTAATATAAAATTGTGTTTAAAATTGCAATTGCAAAAAATCTTAAGAGATTCTTATTTATCAAAACTAGCTGCTGTTGCATTAGCTGTACCCGCAACACAGGTATCTGTGGAGACAGCCTTCAGTGCCTTGCCAATTATTATGACCAAAAAAAAAGGAATTTAAGTTCCGATAATGTAGAAAATTTATTGTTGCTCAAACTCAACATCAAGCTAATTGATAAGATTACTATTTAGTTCTAGGATAATCTTTATCATGTTATAACTACTTATTATTAATTAGCTTTATATTAATTACTATAATTTTGTACGTATGAGTTTAAATTTTGTCAATTAAAAAAATTCAATTTTAGTTTTCTGTTCTTTTTTTTATGTACAAAATAATATTGTACTGAAAAAATAAATATCTTTTTTTTTGTGTTTGCTTTTATTTTTTTAAACTGATGAAAAAAAAAATCATGATTTTTAAATTTTTAAAAAGAAAAAATTAAATTTTCGGTTCGTAATTTTTTGTACAAAAGTACAAAAAAAAAATATTTTTCTAAAAACGTTATTTTTTGAGAACTTTATTAGTTTGAACTTAAAGAAACAATATCAAACAAAATATTTTTATCTATTTTTGGTTATTGTACAATTTAAAATATTTTTCGAACACCAATGATAAATATTTTTTAAAAAATATAAAAAAAAACGTTTTCCGGTCCTTGTTTAAAACATAAAAACATATGTTAGAATACTACAAAAAATTAAAAATTTTGTTACATCGGTTAATCGACTGAAATTAACCGGTTTAATCGAAAATAGCCAATTTCAAATTAACCGATCAGTTAATCGGGTAGTAATTAATCGGTTAACCGGTTAACCGAATGAATACCCTAGTATATAAAAGTGAATGTATGTATGTTTATTTATTTGTTTGCTTGTACCTTATAGCCGCCTTAACCGGTGAACCAATCTTTATAAAACTATTACAATAGATTACTTTTGGTCTGAAAGAAGCTAGAAGCTACATATATTTTTTTAAAATTTAAAGTGGACGTGGCACCTCCCATACAAAGGCAATCTATATGTCCATATATCTGGAGAACGGCAAGAGCTAAAGCTTCCGATTTTGGTACAAATGTCTTAGTTTGTAACACACAACACCCGACAAAATGTCGGCGGGATTAAAGAAGTGGGCATGACACAAAATATATTTATTTATATCTAAAGAACTATAAGCAAATTTGGTACACATAGCTGGTTATCAATATACAAACTCTCAAAAAATGGACGGGATGAAAGAAGTGGGCGTGGAACCTTCCATACAAAGGCGTTATGTATTTCTGTAAATCTAAAGAGAACGGAAAGAGCCAACGTTTCCAAATTAGGTACAAGCATCTTGGTTAGCAATTCTCAACAACCAACTAGATGTGGGCGGGATTGGAGAAGTTGGCGTGGCGCAAAATAGATTTATTTATATGTAAAGAGGGGTAAGAGAAAAATCGTCTACATTTTGTACACAAAGCTGGGTTATCAAAACACAACTTCTTTAAAAAATAGCCGGGATTACAAATGTGGGCGTGGCACCTTCCATTTCCAAATAAGGTACAAGCAAATTGGTTAGCAATATTCAACATCCAAAAAAGTCTAGGCGGCAATGAAGGGCGTGGCATAAAATATATTTACTGATATCTAATGAACGAAAAGTGAAAAATATCCAAATTTGGTTCACTTAGCTGTGTTATCAATACACAGCATCTGTCAAAATGTTGCTGGGAGTGGTAACGTGGGTGTGGTACAAATTTGAATTCTGTATATTTTGAGAACGGCAACATCTACACTTTAAAAGTTTGGTACAAATAGCTTGGCTATAAATGCACAACATCTGTCAAATAGAGGGCGCGACAAGACAAGTGGGCACAGCACCAAATTGAATTTTGCATATCTGAAGAACGGTAAGTGTAAAATTGTCCAAATTTGAAACAAATAGCTTGGTAATAAATGCACAACATCTGTCAAAAAGTTGGCTGTATTGCAGACGTATGCGGGGCACCATCAATAAAAAGCAATATACATTTCTGTATAACTGTAGAACGGTAACTGTAAGAGTAATCAAACTTGGGACAAATAGGATTAAACCGATTAATTTCAGTCGGTTAACCGGTCGATTAACCGATGTAACAAAATTTGTAATATTTTGTAGTATTATAAAATATTTTTTGTGTTTTTAATTATTTGTTTCGTCACATATACAAAAGGTATGTGTTTAGAAAATATTTTTTAATCCAAATTTTTACTATTTTTAATTAGGCTTAAGTTCATTAAATTTAATTTTCATTAAATTATTTTTATGAAGAAAGGAATTTTACAACATGGGAAATTAATTAAAATTGTTATTGATAATTTTCATTCTTGACTGACCTGGGATTCGAAGCCAGGCTGGCTGGCGTGTGATTCGAACCCAGGCGGCTGGTTACCCTGACATGTTTCGACCTCAACCACTAGGTCTCCTCAGAGGGATTTGCCGTCTTACACTCGCAGCCATCGATGACTGCTGACGTCAGTAGTCAAACATTAATCCTTACACCAAATTGTATTTTAACCTTTGGTAGATCGAAATTTGCTTTTTGAATGATTATCCATTTTTAATTGATCTCACATGTTTTCCTTACTTCTGTTTTTTCGTACTTTTGTCAAGAATTCTTCTTGAAGTCCAAAGTACATTTTTTTTTGTTTATCATGTTTTTGTCTTTCTTTTTTCTTGTTGACATTTTTCAGCACAACTTGAAGGACAAATGAACACATAGAGCTTGTGCCTTAGCTTTAACAATAATTAGTATTGTGGTTAATTTTGTTGAACTATTCATGGTTTTTAATCCAAATTTTTACTATTTTTAATTAGGCTTAAGTTCATTAAATTTAATTTTCATTAAATTATTTTTATGAAGAAAGGAATTTTACAACATGGGAAATTAATTAAAATTGTTATTGATAATTTTCATTCTTGACTGACCTGGGATTCGAAGCCAGGCTGGCTGGCGTGTGATTCGAACCCAGGCGGCTGGTTACCCTGACATGTTTCGACCTCAACCACTAGGTCTCCTCAGAGGGATTTGCCGTCTTACACTCGCAGCCATCGATGACTGCTGACGTCAGTAGTCAAACATCAATCCTTACACCAAATTGTATTTTAACCTTTGGTAGATCGAAATTTGCTTTTTGAATGATTATCCATTTTTAATTGATCTCACATGTTTTCCTTACTTCTGTTTTTTCGTACTTTTGTCAAGAATTCTTCTTGAAGTCCAAAGTAAATTTTTTTTTGTTTATCATGTTTTTGTCTTTCTTTTTTCTTGTTGACATTTTTCAGCACAACTTGAAGGACAAATGAACACATAGAGCTTGTGTCTTAGCTTTAACAATAATTAGTATTGTGGTTAATTTTGTTGAACTATTCATGGTTTTTAATCCAAATTTTTACTATTTTTAATTAGGCTTAAGTTCATTAAATTTAATTTTCATTAAATTATTTTTATGAAGAAAGGAATTTTACAACATGGTGTAAGGATTGATGTTTGACTACTGACGTCAAACCTCTAAACCTCTTCCGAAAAATCTGAAAAAAATCACAAAAATACTTCACACTATAAGCTTTCAAAAAAAGGTGGGGCATAAAATAATATTTTTTTTTTTGGTAGACACTAATATACATACATATATTATTCAATTAAACCTAAACTAAATATTTGTATGGCATTTTATGCTTCCATAAATTGCCGATAGAAACAAATGCAAGAAACTTTGTTTTTCTTTACTAATTTAATAAACTACAATAAATTTATCAGTATTTCATACAAAGGTCGGACATATGTATTTTATATAATTTATTTTTATATTTTTTTCTTCTTCAAAAGATTAAACAACATCCTTTAATGATTTTTTTTGTTATTATAAAATTAAAAGCAACTGATGGAAAAAAATCAACAAACACATTTATTAAAGTCTCGTGTATTTTATTTCATATCAAAATTAAAAATTGGTTGGTATGAAATGAATTTACAAAGTACGCTTCATTATAGTTAATTACTGGATTGTTTAATTTTATTCCGTAAAACCAATTGCTTTTAATAAATCCAATGCAATCCTATTTTAATTGTTTTATTTATTCATACATTAAAATAGTTTCTTATTGAATTAATTAAAACTCAAAATGATTTAATAAATATTTAGTTCATATATTTTACAATGTTTTTTCTCTATTTCATGTTTAAGACCACCCACCATTACAATACTGAGCATTTTAAACGGAGTATGTACACATAATACGTTCTTTCGCGAACGAAGAAATCAATGCGTATTTTATTTCATAAATTTTTAACGAACTTACGTTTTGTTTACGAATTTTTTTTTTTTGAATCTGTGAAAATTTAGAAAAATAGAAAATAAAGAAGTATGTGGAGAATTTTGTTTATAAAATTGTCTGTAAGTTAAGGTTAACAACTGAAGATGTGTTGCCAGTTGCCAAATTTATATAACGTCAACTAACAGCTTTTTTTTTATTTCAGTTGTTAAAATATTGGTGCCCACAAACTTGAAGTTACAGCTAATATTTTTCAAAGTAAAGAAAGTATTTTTTTTATAAAATGTTTGTGTTTTTTAAGTTGATATCAACTTTTCATGTTATTTCATAATTTTTGTATATACTAAATTAATTTATTTTTGAAAATTTTTCATTGTAACTATTTAACATGTTGTACTGTATATTGGCTTGCCAGACGGTATTGATTTATCTTGTTTTATAACAATTTTCAGTACTCATCAAGAAATAAAAAAATGTGTCGAGAGTTTTCAAATACCAACCAAAAAGACGTTATAATATGTTTTAAATTTGTTTACAGTTTTCCTTAAACAAAGCTGTGTAAAGGGCAAATAAATAGTTTATCGTTTTGTTTAAGTGTATTTGTTTAAAAAGTTGTATGAGGGCTGGTGGTGTCGGATAATTAAGATTTATAAATGATATTATGGACAGCCGTGGCTATATAGACATTCTGAAAAACGATTTTTTACCAAGTGTCGAAATATTTAATCTTAAAGATAACTTTATATTTATGCACGACAATGACCTCGAGAATGGCTCAGGCCTTGTAAGAGCATGGTGGCTTTATAACGGAAAATCAAAGCTTGTTCATGCTCCACAATCTCCAGACCTAAATGTCATCGAACATTTGTGGGCCCATTTAAAGCTTATACTTAAAATGAGAAGGGCTTCGTCCATTTCCTTGCTAAAAATTTACAGGAAGAATAGGAAATTATTTCTGCTGAAGTAACGAAAAATCTTGTTTCTTCGATGCCTAAAAGACTGAAAGAAGTTTCCGACGCCAAAGAATACAAGCCATTAAACTCCTTTTAAATATGTCGTATGTAGACTTTTGCTGTTTAATAAAAAACTTAATTTTAATATTTTTTTTTAGTTTAAATCATATAAAAACACATAAATTTTTATTGCTTTATTTTTTAATAAATATCGTTGGCCTGGGAAATCATTAGAAATATTAAAAATTTCATTGTATTTTTTAAACAAATTAAAATTTATTGAAAATATGAAATAGTATGTAGAGTTTTGCGACTTAGGAATATTCTGATGTATATACTTATGGTAATTGACTACTTACTCTATTGGTGCGAGGGTATGTGTAAAATTTTGGGACAATCGTGTTTTATTCTCATATCTCACCCATTAATGTTGGAATTTATATAGCAATCTATTTCAGACTATATGTGATATAAATATATAACAACGTGGGTCCCATTATATCTGCGGTATTCGGAAAGTTTATTTTATGATTATTTATTTATTATTATATAAACACGGACAAAGGTAAGGCTAGGTTAGGTTCAATGGACAACGAGGACGGCTCCTTATAGCGGACCCTTTGTGTCACCAGACTATTCTCCAGAAGTCACCACAGCCTTGAACCACCCCGACTCCCTGCAGAACAGAGAGAAATTCCGGTCTCCCGAAATGGCTAAACCTAATACCCCCGAGACCGGGGCATTGGCAGAGAAAGTGAAACACCGTCTCCTTCCCTCATCATCATGACAACTTCTACAGTAGTCATTGTAATCAAGACCCATTCTCCGCGCATGAGCCCTTATCACCCACTGACCCGTAATGACCGACATCACTGTCCTTATCTTCTCGCCTTCTCGCCGCGTCGTAGCCAGACCATAAAGTCCTTTCCGTCAAGCAGGTATGCTCCGCCTGCCATCTCTCCTGAGCCCTTCCATACGACTCACTCCTGATGAGAGTCTTTCAGCGAGCCATCGGAATGCCGATCAGGCCGTCGAGGAACATGTGGTCCAAGATACAGCCTTGTTTGGCCAGACCGTCTGCAGTTTTGTTGTCGGGGCATTCACTGTGCCCTGGCACCCACACCAGCGTTACCTTGAAAGTTCCGCGATCACATTTCGAGACCTCCGGTATTCCACTTTTAACATAGATGTCGTGAAGACACCAGCCAGAGCTGCAATGGTAGCGTTGCTGTCCGTAAATATACATATATCCCTCGATATACGATAGCACCTCAGCCAAATTTCCGCCTGCTGAACACTGCTGCTATCTGGCAGCCTAAAAGATACCCTTATGCCCATTTCCTCGATGAAGTAACCTCCACCTACTCTCCTGCCCATCTTGGAACCATCAGTAAACCCCCTTAGAGGCTGCGTGTTATCGAACAGCTTATCACCATTGCCATGATAAACTGTGAACAAAGCACCAAAAAAGGGTTCTGGAGTGAAATAGTCCAGTCCCGCCAGCTCATATGATGCACGCTGTGCGACCCTGGCATGACCGTGGTCCCGCATGACCATATCGCAGAAGTAAGGCCCAGCTGTTCGGCTATGATGTCAACTAGCAGCCAGTTTTTTGTTTTAAAAATTTTCAATATTCGGAAAACTTTTCGTACAAATAGTCAAGCTATTTGAACCAAGTTTTAAAAATGTTGCTGTTAACGTTTCCTAGATATACAGAAATAAATATTGTCTTTGTATGGAATGTTCCACTTCCACTTCTCTATACCACCCCTCTTTTTGACAGATGTTTTGTTTGGACAACGAAACTACTTGTTCTAAAGTTGGAAACTTTTACTGTAACCGCTCTGTAGATATACTGTAATTTATATTATCTTTGTATGGGAGATGCCTTTTGCTTACTTTTCTAATTGAGCTAAGATTAATGGACAGATGTTGTGTATCAACATCCAAGCTATTTTTACAAAGTTTGAACCCTTTTACTGTTACCGTTCTCGAGATATGTAAAAATCTATGTATGAGAAGTGCCACTCCCACTTCTCTTGCCTATTCCACTTTTTGGCAGATGTTTTATATACTCGTATATTGATAACCAAATTTTTTGTTCCAAATATGGACAATTTTGCTGTAACCGTGGAGTCCAATTCTTGTTTTATAAAACTGTGAAATTAAAAGGTTATTTCAGTGAAAAAATGAAAAGTAGTTTCAAAATGGTTCGCAAGAAAAAAAAAATGGAACGAAACAAGATATTTTTCACAGTTTTTTGCGTTAAAGTTAAAACTAGTGCTAAGATATTTTCATATGAAAAAATAATTTACATAGAAAATTTGTATGTGAAAGAGGTGGAATATTTTTTGTGAGGAAAGTGAGCCAGTGGAAATCAAAGGAATACATATCCAACTCTTTAAAAGAAAAAGTGGACATTACAAATAAACGCTACAAATCATAGTGTAAGATTGCCTTGGTAAAAGCAGGGGAAATATTACCCCCATATAAAATAAATTCTTATGTTTGTTTATTTTAAAGCTATTAAAGCAGTTTTTTTCTTGGTGGGATACAATGGATGCAAAAGTATGACATTATTTTAAGGTTGATATTAGCGAATAAGTTTCACCATAAGTCGTTAAACTATATATGTAAATAACGAAAGATTCGGCATATCGGAATAAAGCACATTACATTACTATTTTTGCTCTTCTGTACCAATTTTTCAATTCATACACGCAATAAAACAATATCCCCTTTGAAAGATAAAATTATTACAATAACGAAAATAGAGGCAGTCGACGGTGATGAAACGCAAGAAAAAGGACTTAAATCCAGTTCAGTCCTATCACAAGACACCAATAGCAATATTGAGCAGTCACTGCATCTGTGAACGATTGTGCACGAAATTTTTCCACAAGACTTGCTGATATGAAAATAGCAAACCTCCCTCCTAAGACGCGAACAAAAAGCAATTTATATGAAACAACAAAAGCTATTTAAAAACAAACATGATCTACACAGAAAAAAATTATCAGTAGTTTTTTATCAATTAAAAAAATTGTTTAAAAAGTATTTCAATTTGTATTAATGTCATAATTGAATCAATTATTTTTTTAGTTGAAAAAAAAAAAATTAAAAATATAAATTTTATCTAATTAACATTTTAGTTGTTTTGATATAATTTTTTAATTTAAATATGAATTAAATAACAAAAAATATTAATGGTTTTTTCGTTAAAAATAAAATAATTTAAACTTGTAGAATTGTTGTTGGGAGTTATCAAAACCTGAGCTATATTTAAATAAATCAATTAACTCATTTTTTAAAACGGCAAAGTTTTTTTTATACTTTTTTTTTTAATTAAAATAAAAATAATTAGTGTTGTGGTTGATTGTTTGAACTGTTAATGGGTTTTTAATCCAAATTTCGATATTTTAATCAGGCTTAAGTTCATTGAATTTAATTTCATTAAATTATTTTTATGAAGAAAAAAATCTTACCACGTGAAATGAATTAAAATTTATTGATAATTTTTCATTTTTGATTGAACCCAGGTTCAATTCCCAAGTTCACAGTCAGGTTGACTAGTTTCGATTGTAACCACACGATCTCCTCAGAGGGGTTTGCCGTTTAACGCTCACCGCCATTGAAAATATTATTTATTAAAAAAAAAATTCACAGCTTGCAATTTTTACAATTTTTAGTAATCTATATAATCGTTTTGGTAATAGGTGCAAAATCAAGAAATTGTTTGCTTGATTCTATGAATTTGGTATGAATTTGGTGATTAGTAGGGTATTCGGTTAACCGATTACTTACTACCCGATTAGCTGATCGGTTAATTTAAAATTGGATATTTTCGATTAACGATTAAACCGGTTCCAGCATGAAAGAGGAATATGGATGCCTTCTAAAAGGCCTCTACACTCCTTCTTTTGGACGTACAAGGCCAGCTCACTGCATTCCATACTCATATATTTTTTACAGACGTTGTCATTGCAGGGTAGGCCTTCCGCTCTCGCTTCTTTCGCTAGAGCTTCTGAAAGGCATTCAAATTAATGGCTCTTTGAAGGCTTTCCAGAGGATGGTGATTTTATAAAGGTATCTGAATTCTTTAGCTTTGGCAAAAAAAAAACAGGAAATTGTACTCCTCTTCTCCCTTCTCAGAGAAGGCAATGTGTATCTTATCTTTTATACGGTAAAGCCAATGCATTCCATGAGGCATTCTTTAGCAGTTAGATCAGAATAGTAATTGAATAAAACAAATTCTAAGCAGGCCTTCAATAAGGCCTGAAGTAAAAAGGTCTTCTTAGAGAAATCCAGGAAAAAGACTGAGGAATTAGATATAGTGTATTATGGGTTTCTTTCGATTTCTCCAACATCTACGATAAATCAAAGAATATTTTCCAAGTTAAGTTTTATCAAAACTAAAGAAAATAATTGATAAATCCTAAATATTTAAACCAAATTAGTGTATAAAAGAATATTTTATTAGATCTCCTTAAACTATTGAAATAACTAATAAAATTATCTCACAGTTTTTTTTAATTAATACACAAAATGTATTAAATAAAAAATATGTATAACATATTTATGAATTATTTTTTTGTTTGCTCGTTTTAGTTCAAAAATTGTTATGTTATTGTTTTTTTTACTAATAAACTCCAAATAATAAATAATTTATGCATTTTTATTTATTGAAATTATTTAATTTATAAAAAAAACTTTATTAACCAGTTAACCGATCAATAACAAACTTAACCGATTAAACCAAAACCTCGGTTAATTATCGAGCGACTAAAGAAAAAATCCGATTAAATGAATACCCTAGTGATTAGAGACAATTTTTAATTTTTCTGTGTATATGAAGTTTTGCTTTAAAAGGTTTTTTATTCTTATTTTTTGAATTTGATTTTAATTTTGATAATTTAGTTACAAAAGTTTCATATGTACAAATCAAATTAAACATTTTTTATAGCATAAACGAGAATACTAAAATAATTGTTTATAAAAAACAAGAGTGATAAGTTTTAATGAAAACCATAGGTAAACAACTAGATATGAAAACTCGGTCGTGGAAAATATTTATTATTCATATTAACATTATGATAACTGTTTTACTAACACATCCTCATCATTTTTATGAATATGCCCTCCAAGCAATTGGTAGAGTGTTTTTCGATTGTCTACGAATTTTAACTACTTCGTCACATTTGGTAGTTAAACAGTAGATTTTTCGGAATTAAACAACAAAAAAATACGGTAGAATCACATTATGAGTTCTTAAATTATACTTTTTCGTCACTTTAGTGAGTTGTTCAGATAATTGTAACAGTTATACAACTGCAACAATGGCACAATTGAATATTTCGCATATTATATTGACTTCTTCGCAACAATTTGCTGTTTAATAGTGAATATTACAAAAGCAAAATGCGTAAAAGAGCACAGTTTGTATTTAAGTTGCCATGTAATCGGTGCTACGTGCGTGTAAAATAATATAAATATATAAAATTATGTAAAATAGAGTGAAATTTTTAATATTTGAAAAATGAAATAGTTATAGTATTGTACTTAAAATTAGGACTCGCGGAATCCAAATGTTACGGTTAGATTGGTTAAAGTTTTAATAATTTCTCATGCATATTTTTTTTAGAGCAAATAAAAATGAAATTAAAAATAATAATTTGATAATTATCTTTTTTTAAAGGATATTAGTGATTTTTTTAAACTGTCTGTTTATTTATTGACTTTAAAAATTTTAGTGTGAAAATTAGTGTTTTTGTTAAATTTTTCTAGTGAAGATCAACAATAACGTTGAGTGAAGAAAATTTGTAAAATAAGTTTTGTAAAGCAATTAAAATATATGCTAGTTATAATATGATGAAAGTTTACAAAGTTAGTGTTTGAACAAATTTGTGATTTTGTGTAGTTTTCTTTAACAAAATTTGTCCACATTAGGTTTTTAACTTTAAAACATTAACAGCTATTTTGATTAAATGTATCGTAGATTTTTTGATATTTGTTTAACTTTAAGATCATTTATTTTATATTTTACTTAGATTTCCCTTACAAAATCAAACAAAGATAAACAGTAAAATGGCCCACTTTTTATTATAAAGAACAATAAGAAAAAATGTAACTTCAAAAGAGTGCTTTTTGGAGCCAACAGCGATACTACTAAATTTAATATATATTAAACTTCCAAAGCGCTCTAATTCGTCATATAATATAGACACTAAGTGGATTCTTAAAGTAAATATTACCATAGTGGGACACTTCTTCCCGAACGATGTAACTACATCAATAAGAATTGAATAGCAAAAGCGATAGATTTTTGCTAAATGGGGAAACTATTTAGATTATTTTTCGATCAAAATTGTTTGCAGGGGCTGTTGTCAAAAAAAAAAAAAATTAAGTGATGAGGATGTGTTAGTAAAAAAGTTATCATAATGTTAGTATGAATAATAAATATTTTCCACATTCCCAGCAAACACAAATTAAAGGTCTGAAAAATATCGATTTTATTTGAATTTAAGAAATTCAAAATCGCCTATCGTGAATAAAAAGTAAATAGTTTTTTTCCCTCGAAATTTTGCTTTTTCTCAAACATTTTTTAGGGCAAAGGGAAAAAATTTCGAGGGAAATTTTATTCACGATATGGTTGATTATTGTTTTTAATGATATGAAACCATTTTATAGCAATATATATTTCAAAATGGATTTAATTCAATATCATTATTAATTTTACATCAAGCTTTATTGTTTGCTGGAAATAGTTCACCACTTGAATGATATCTAATTATAAAAAAAACAAGTGAGAAAGCCCGACTACATGATACCCTACAACAAATACTGCACTATTATGTAGAAAAATATTCGAGAGTGAACCCTATTTGGGACTAATGATCAATCATGGACGCGCCAAAACAAAATTATTCTATGAGGTTAAGATTCATGTACTTATAAGAATTCTTTGCGCCGAATATTCACCCTTTTCATGTTTGGGGAATTTGTTCACGTTCTCTTTAATCTATTACCAAACAGTCGCAGGCGTATTTAAAATTCGCCAACCACGATAAGAGTGATTATTTAAATAAATACATCTGTATAATTTTTTTAATGGCGTTTGTAGAGGACCTTTGGCCAATTCTGGACGCACATGATATGACATAGAAGTTATAACCACCTCATTTCATGTCAATACCAATAAAAAGGCTATTCGTACCAAATTTCATCAAATTGTCTCTAAAATTGTGAACTGTACTTTGCGTATAAAGTTTATGCAGCCAGCTGGTTAGTCGGACATCATTAGATCGATTAAGGAGACAATTCTAATTGGATCGGTATGCTAATGGAAGATATAGCACCAATATTTTTATGTATTATAAAAATCTCCACGCATGGTGGTGTGAGTATATACATACGCTTGAGATATTACCTAATGCTTTATACAGAAAGCAACGCCTAAAGAAAGGAAGCTCTTTAAGATGCATATGAGCAACCCACGGCCACAATAACGAATGCAAATGCGACTGGTATTTTCGGTATCTCTACTTTTTAATATGGTTAGGAACCAGCGCCAAGGACAGTAAAGAATAAGGCAAGAAACTTCAAAATTGAATTTTCTTTTAAAAAATTTTAAACACATTTTTAAAAATATTTTATAAAAAATAAGTGCTTTAATTTTTAATTGTTATAAAATATTTTTCAAAAAATAGCGGTGAACGTTGAAAAGTGTGTTGAATATACACAGTTCCTGTATGCAGGCCTGCAATATTTGCCCATTTATCGGCATTTTGCCTATTTTTTGTCTCTAAATTATCAAAGTGCCGATTTTTGCTCCAAAAATGCCGATTTTTCGATAAGCACCCATCAAATTATTACTTTTTGTTTGTTTTAGTTAAATTTATTAGTTTTTCGCGACACTGAACTACTTATTACTTTGAAAAGAGACAACTGTTATTAGGTCGGCGCTTCTACTAAAGAAAAAAAATTATATGCAGTGTTTGTAATGTTGGGTTATTACATTTTTATTTAAAAATTTTCCACTATGCATCATAGACCAACGCTAAAAAAGAAATAATCTTTAAACCTTAAACAATTCAATTAAAGTCTTTATCTATAAGGAAAATATAAAATAGTTGGTATTTGTGTTTGAAAATGCATAGATACTTACAAAAGAGTGAAGATAAGCTAAATTTATATTAACTATCAATGAAAATAATTTAAATAAAAAAAATTATTCTTTTAAGATTATAACGCAATTGAGGAAGATGCAGGTTCTTCAGATAGCTAATCTAATGTCAGGAAGTAAATTAAATTTGCAGACTTTTTTGCAAAAAATTTCACATATAAAACGTGAGGGAAGTTAAAAAACTTTTTTTAATTAATTATGTACAATTTTTTGTGATTGATTTTTATGTTATTTTATAGGTTATAAATATTAATAATGCTGAATTGTTCTAGTTTGTTATATTTTATTAATAGGGATAGGTTTAATGTTTTTAAATGTGGTATTTTTAATTTGCCGATTTTTTAAATTGAAGAGCCGAACCGGAAATGAAATTATTTTTTAACTTCACATTATCATAAAACAGAAAATATGAGGTAGCTTATATTATTTTTGTAAGGGATGTTCCACGCACATCCCGAAAACTTTTCTAACTTTTCTTTCCTTAAAAACCACCCTCGGAATATTTCAAGCATTAAACAGATAAAATTAACGAAATCGATCCAGCCCTTCTCCGGTGATGCAATTAGCAATGAGCATCATTTAAATTTTATTTTTATACATTTTTAAATACATAGTATAAATATTTTCAATTATTTTTTACAATTAATTCTGACAGTTATATTTGGTTTTAACTGAACTTGGTGAAATTGGCCATACAACTTCTATTTTTCTTAACCAAATTATATATATATACAAGCAAACCATTTTACATGTATGTAGCAGAAGTTATTATCACAACTAACAGTCAGCAAATTTACTTGGCAAGGTTTGATTTAATCTTAGAAAGAGAGTAAAATGCAAATAGTTTTTGTTTCCTTTTAAAGGAACTTAAACCCAGCAGGAAAATGTTATCAATAGGAATCGAGAATGTAATACATATCTTGTTTAATATTTTATTCCAGAACCCATTACTCTTAACACAGCACATGTCCTATGATTGTAATACTTTGTTTGAATGTATACTGCGAATGAATTAAAAAACGGATTTCTATTAAGAAAACATGTGAAAGAAAAAATACGAATAATTGTCACGAACAGAAGAAAAAACACGAATAATTGTTACGAACAGAAACAATAAATTACTTGTTCTACAAATGTGGGAATATACGTGGTAATCAATGCATAATTTTTGTGTCAATAACATTACCTTCTCGATTCCAATGTATGGATTATAATTCTTTCGAAAATAATAATTTTTTTAGTTATTTATGTCATCAGTTTCATATTATCCCGTTGGGAACTTATGCAAGAGTACCTGAAAAAGTTTTCTTTTTATTTTCCGTTATCTTATATATTTGTCCGTCCTAAACGACTGAAACGATTTTCAAGAAATTTTTACAGTAACATCACATGAGCCCCGAAAATCAAATAGGTTACTTATTTTTACAATAGGCACAGGGGAAGTGGTACTCCCATAGGATACCAATATTAAGTATCGGATATCTTAAGAGCCGTTGCACCCATTTTCTTAAAGTTTTTGTAATAGGATCTTCTAAACACCGAAATGGAAGTAAGAGAGCTGCAGGGGAAGTGTTACCCCCCATAGGATGCCAATGTTTAATATCACATACCTTAAGAACTGTTATAATGAGAATGTTCAAACTTGGTATTAATCACTCTTATGGAAAGCTACACCTTTAAAAATATAAATAAAGGGGTTAGGCGTAGGTCGAGTAATACCCCCATAGGAAGCATATATTTAATATCGCGTAACTGAAGAACTATTACAGCGAGAGTCTTCAAATGTGGTTAAAGCCATTATTATGGTAAGCTATAAATTCCAAAATAAAAATGGACGGTTTAGACGAAGGAGGAGCAATAGCCTTCATAAGTCGAAAATATTAAATAGTTCATATCTGAAGACAAAAGTCTTCAAGCTTTGTAGGACCCACTCTTATGGTAAACTACACCTTGCAAAATAAAAATATAATATATAAATGAGAAATTGTATGTTTGTTTATTCTCTACAGACTCCTAAGCTACTGCTCCGATTTTCCTGAAAGTTTCGCCTGATTTATATATTTATATATTTTAATTTTCAAGTGGGCGTGGCACCAACAAAACAATAAAAATATTAAAACCCTTATATCTGGAGGACAGTTACATTAAGAGTTTTCCAATATAACACAAATAATTTCGTATACACTTCAATACACGACATCTGTCAAAAAGTCGGCTGGATAAGACAAGCGGGCGTGGCACCTCCCATACAATGGCAATAAAGATTTCTTCGTATTTGGAGTACTGTAATAGTGAAAGTATTCCAATTTTGTACAAATAGCTTAGATAATAACCCACAACATATTTCAAAATATAGCTTCAATGGGAAAAGTAGGCATGACACCTCCAATACAAAGACACTTGAAATTTCTGTATATCTGTTGAACGGTTACTGTTAACTCAATCAAATTTAGTCCAAGATGCTTCACTTTTTAAAAAAAATTACCAATTTTTTTTCGATGGGGGTAACAAACCGCACCGGGTTAAGCTAGTCTTTTATAAAGCCAATATTTACATAAGAAAAGTTGCTGTGTGTGAAATTGGTATTTAAAATTTTTTTGGAAATTTTTAATTTTTAGGCGAAGTTTTCTTCTTCTTTAGAATAAAAAATAATTTAACATCAATTTTATTTTCTTAAATATGTGAATTGCTATTGAATATTTGTTTTTTTTCTCGTTAAACAAATGAACTTTAAGGCAATACATTTTTTAGGGCCCAGGAAATTTTTAAAACTGTAAAAGCTGATCCCAACTTATAATAATTTGCTCGAAATGTATGCACATTAAATATTTCTTATTATTCAACAACAAAAATCATTAATAAGTATGATTTGTTTAATTCTACGTCTTATCACTTGTTTGCGGTACAAATATTTCACATTATCATTAATGTCCACAAATTCATCGTTGTTCGAATTATATTTGTTCTGTTCTTTACAAATACTTTGCTGAGCTGCTATCAATATTTAGTTCTTGACCGGCAACTTGAAAATAATAATTTTTCCTATAAAAGATCTGCAATTTATTTTACAAAAATCAGTTGACATTGTCGTCTTCAATAGTCCACTTTATTTCGTTTCGTAGTTATTAAAATATTCAAATAATAACCCAAGGTATGGATTTTTTTTACTATTTAATAGTGAACAATTTTAAAAGTAAAATACATTATATGAAACTGTATTTAAGTGTATTAAATAGAAGTTAATTAAAAGGATTAATTTAAAAAAGAAATCTCAAATATGAGAGTAACCATTAGTTTTGGCATTAAAATAAAGTGATTGTCTTTAAAAAATTACTTAAGTGCAATCTACATATAAATATACATATTGTGATAGACAATGCAAAGATGTTTGGAATAGTTTTGCTTATTAATCAAATTCCACAAGTTTTTTATTTTTATTTTTTTTTATTACTCGAACTTTTTTTTATCGGATTTTTTCAAGTGCGTATTTTAATTTTATGATAAGTGATTTATTTTTTGTGTACTTTTTTTAATATATATTTTTTTAATTTTACATAAATATAATTGTTTAATTCATAAAGTACTTAATACTTAAGTGCAATTTTCTGCTAAATAGCACTATTGTGAACCGCCTGTTGTATTTTCATATAATAAATTTGAAATAAACTTCAATATTAAATGACAAAAAATATAAATTTTTGTATTACGTAAATAAATATACAATTAAAGAAAACTGAAAATTGTAAACAAAAACCAGATGAAAAAATAAGAAACTGAAAACAAATTTGTAGGTGGCAAATTTGTATTGTCATATTATATTTAAAATATTATATTTAAATATGAAAAATAAAACAAAATTGTCATGTTGGTCTTACAATTGTAGCAAAAATAACCAATACGACACAATAGAACTCTCTGAGTTTCCGGATTAAATCTGTTTAGAAAGTCATTTCAAAATTATAATAAATACCTTCCTTTTTTATTGATACATCATTTCCAAGTATTAATAATTTCCAAAAATTTTAACTTAGAATTATATCCACTTATTTCCTATTTACATATTTATATGTGTATTTTTAAATTCATATGTAAATTTAACAATATTGTTTAATTGAATTTAAAAATGGTTTGAACCATAGTAATTACCCATGTAATGTCAATTTAATTTATTTGATTTTTGAAGCTTGTTTTAACCCTGAAAGGTTACACTTCATTTTAGTACATTAAAGTTACTCATCGTCGAATCGACGAACTTTTTAAAAAAAATTCTAGCGGGACGATTTTTAAAGTAAAAAATCAGCAAAAATTTTTTTAGTTAAGCACTTTATTTAAAAATAAAATTAAATAAAGCATAAAATATAAAAGTTTTTCTTCTCTTTCAAAATTTGATATAAATTTTTACTAAATTTTTTATTATTTTTTTAAAGCTTTCGTCATTAGCTAACGTTGTTGAAAAAATGAGCGTAATTTGAATATACATAAAAAAGTTATATGATAAAGTGTTAATGGGCTTCGTCGATTCGACGAACAGTAACCATCTAGGGTTAATTGGTTTCCTTTTTTTTATTTTGCTTGACTTTATATGGGTTTTAAAATTGAGAACAAAATTTCTAATGACTACTTTGTACTTATGGCCAATTTTCAGGATTGACATTAAACCCCATTTATGTTTAAAATAGTTTTAAATACAAAATTCTCTTTTTCACTAAACACTTAAATGAAACTTAATTCACCGATGTGGTACATTTAAATTCAACTTAAGTTTCCATTGGATTCTCTTAGCAAGGTGAGCTCAATATCACAACAATACAAAAACAACAGGCAAAGCAATAACAACCAGCTGTTTTTTGAGACCACCTTGTAAATAGCTACACCTTTTTTGTGATATATTTTTGTATTTAGTTGTGCTACCATACTTTAATCTTAATTTAATAACAGCCGTATTCATAAAGAAAATTTGGCATGAAGTTAGCACAAAGTTCATTTATAATACACTAACCAAACTCTGGCTAACGATTTGCTAAACTCTTGTTAACGAGCTGCCAAACGTTTGCCACCTTGTGAAAAACAAGAGTTTAATGTTGAATAATTTTGTTTTTTTTTTTTTTTAATTCACTGTCTTTTTTTTTAATTAAGTTCTTTTTTAAATTTATTTTAATTTAAAAACATTTTGGCAAAAACCAAAAAATAAAAAAAATTATGAAATGAAATGACAAAACCAGCGATGATTTTTGCAAAACGTGTTGCATTTTTGAGCACTATAATGTGGCATCATTAATATTCAGAGGTGATTTATTAAAAGTTAGCAGACGGATAAAATTCGTTATAAATAAACTCTGTGCTAACAAGCTGCTAAGCTTAATCGGCACTCTAGTTAGCAGCTCGTTGTACGTAGTGTACAAACTGTGGCTAACTTTTTGTTATGAATACGTAAGACTTTTTAAATAAAACTCAAAAAATCAATCTGTATTTAAATACGATTTAAGTTTATATTAAAATTAATATAATATAGATTTAAATACTATCCTGAAAATTGGGCATTAGTCTACCATGGCTTCAAACTATCGCACTTGTTCAACAATAGTGTATAAACTCAAAATTTTTGTTTTTTTAATTTTTATAAAAATAGATACGTTATATTTATATCTTGTGGAAAATTTATGAAATGCTTTGGGGGAAAAAACCAAATTGTAGCTTAAAGCTTCGTTCACGATGGCAGCAATTTCGTTTTTTTTTCTATATTATTTCTTCGCAAAGTATTTCATATATTTTTCTTTCATTTTACGAACAAAAATGTAACTAATTTTTTTTAAAAAGTTGATTTGACTTCTACTTTAGCAACAATTTGTATGAAATTATAAATAACGTTTATAATAATTTTATTAGGTTTGGAATGAAAATTTTAGCAAAATGTTTTAAAAAAATAAGTGTATTCATTTAAAGAAAATTATTGCTTATTTTCAATAATTGTTACTAGTAAGTGTTCACGTACTCGAAAAACTTGCAAGCAGAGAGTGGGAAAAGAGCATGAGAGACAAACAATTTGTTCAAAATTTCTGATAGTAAAATTTTTACTAGCAAGAATTATTCAACCAGCTGTTTCATGTTTTTGTTTACAAAACAAAAATAATTTTCATAATTTTTAATTAAAAAGTTTTTCAATAAAACGGGATATTTATTTTTTAAAATTTAAGAACAATATTCTTGCGGAAATAGTTGAAATAAATTAGGTTTATTAAGAAATAATTTCGTATCTTCCAGCTGAATATTGTCCATATACTTAACTTGCCTGCTTTTGCTGGTAAAGCGTTCATTTACTTTTTTATTTTTTTTGAGTAATTTTGAGAAAAATTTTGTAGTTTAAATTTACTTCCCGTTGCAAGTTTCTGCTAGTAAAGTAAATGACCACACCTAATAATAATATATATGTAATAGTGTTGTGGGAAAAATTTGTGAACACCAATTAAAGTTGGTAGCGATAAGGTTCGTCCTACCTGGTAGGTAAAAGTAAAGTTGTGCGAGTAATAATGGTACATTTTCTATACGGCCAATTTAATCCTACCTTAAGACATCGGTAAATTGTGAAAACGGGCCAAAAAATAAGAATGGCTGGACATAAATCAGACCAGAAATATAAACACAATATTATATTCCAAAAAAAAAAAAAAGAAAAACCACATTATTAACTCACTGTGCTAATTCAAACAATTATCCAGCTTTTGAAAATGTTACAATTTTAAACACAGAGTGTAATTACAAACGTCTTTATACGAGTATGTTAGAAATATTTCAAATAATAAAGGTTTCAAATTTATTAAGAATAAATTATAAAACAAATACAAATAGTGTAGCCCATAGTTATAGGATTTTGTCAATAAAAAAACAAAAACTAAGTAATTTTTTTGTAATATATTATGTTTTAATATTTTGTTAGTAAAGAAACTTTTTTCAAACTTGTAAATTTTTGTATTTAAAATTTTATTAGTTTGTTTTTTTTGGAGTTATTGTAAATATTTTTTTAATATCCTGACGACGTAACGCAAAGGAGTAACGAAAATTTGATAATTAATAAAAATTAATACCTCTTTTTTTAAGAAATAATTGACCATAAGCTGAAAATAAATAGAAATTTAAACAGGAATATTTATTTCTTTTATGAAGCATTTTAAGTAATTGTCCGATTTAGGTCCATTATGGCTCAAAGTTTTTGTAATTAAATGGACTATACAATGAAATTATCAGCCATGTCACAGAGTACAATACCGTTCGGAAACGGAATTCATTCCGTATTTTGGTGCTTCAGAAAATTACGAAAAAACTTTGCCGAATGAAACCATATTTGTTTTCATGAACGGAATAGGAGTTTTATGTACCTTAAAGGCAAAAAAACTATCAAAATTTACTTTCTATCAATAAACAAATATGTTTTCTTCAATTCCGAACGGAATTGTACTCTGTGACATGGCTGTATAAAACAGTTTTTGTTATTATATATACACTAAGAGAAAAACATTCGATTTTTTACATTCCTGCAATTAATTTTGTCATTATTGTTTTGGCTCTTCCGTTGTTTGTTTCTGAAACTTTAATGCAGTGTTGCCACTTTTGGTGAAATTTTTACACACGTGGGTAGAGCCTGGGTAATTTCTTTGAGGTGTTGATCAGGTGTAATTTGAAATTCTTTCATTTTAAAACAAATATAAGGAATGGATTTAAGTTATAAGCATTATATAATTTAAGATATTGTGGAAATAAAAAATTTACAGTATACATATTCATCCAAAGTTACTGTTTATTTAAAAAAAAAGATTTACATAGTTTATCAAGCAAGAGATTGATAGTGATTGGCGCCAGATGAGCAAATATATTTCGTTAAATATCAGCTTAATAGTGATTTCAAAGCCGAAGTTTATTGGAAAGAGAAGGTATTATACTTCGATAAACCCATGGAGGAAGATATGTTGCCAAATTTACAAAAAGTTATAAATTTTATGTTTGTTTAAACATTTAAAATGCTTTAGATAAGAAATGCGTATTTGTTAAACTGATTTCAGAAAGAGACTGTCATCTGAAACATTTACAGGAATTTTATTTGCTCAATAAAGTATACAAAAAAGCGGCAATGAACATTTTGAACCTTTTTTTTATTTTGATTAATTTATTTGAAGTTTTTAATGGTTTTTTTGTTAAATTATTTTGAATTACTATTGGGTTGCTCACGGAAGGCTGGTTAACAGGTTACAAGGTTATTTAGTTATATTCACAACAGCTAAATACATTTCTTCAATTTTTTTTAAATATATTTTGTTGCTGTTAATATAACTACATAATCTTATAACCTGATAATCCGCCTTTCGTGAACAGCCCATATATGAATATTAATAGTATGACTAATATTAATATTTTTTAAGGGAATAGAGTATTATGAGTTTGTGCTGAAATATTTGCTGAAGTATACAGATCGACATATAATCAGTATCTGAGTCGTACGTCCTGCTGGCTGGTTGTCTGTCCATGTAGGAAATTAAGATATTTTAATAAAATTTGGCTTATGAGTTTATTTTTTTTAGAAAATTTTAAGAATCGGTCCATTATATAGTCTTAGTGCCCATTAAAGATCTTATTATGTTGGAATTTGGACACAATTTAACCCAAATATATTTTATTTCAACCTAAGTTATCTTAATTAATTTTGGAATCAGTCCATATTTCACCATGGCTCCCACACAAATACCACTCACGAAAATAGCTTTTAATTCCCTAACTGCCTTATGAATATTGGTATGTATTGTTAAAAAAATAGCTACTAAGCGATGGCAAAATTTTGTGCTGGTAGGTAAGGCGTTGAACGTAAGGCATATATAAACCCCTCCCTGGAATCACTTTAAGACGTAAAAAAATCTCAAATAAGTAGTTACCTAGATAATATTCGGTGTTAAGAATTCTTAAACACTCTTAAACATTTTTATGTAATAACTGTGGTGTAGGGTATAAAACGTTAGGAATTGAATACTTTCTTATTTATTCTTATTTGTAAGAGGTTTTTTATAATTACATGCTAATTTGATGTCAGGTGTAATTTCATTTAAATTGGGTAATTTTGCGTCATCTCAAGTTTAGTTTTGAATTTTTCTGGTGGTAACACTGCTTAAATGTAACGATAAGTTTCGTAACATTAATTACAAAATCATTATAGTTACTATTTCTTAATTCTCGTTGTTTCTGACGCTCTTTTCTCTCTTGTTTGTTTGATAAAGCGTTGCATTCTGTATAAAACAAGTCGTAAAGATAATGAAAACATACGTTACACAAATGAATTGTATTATTATGTCTTATAAGTACATACGCTCGGCTTTTTTTGAATTTTTTGTATTTCTGGTGGTGGCTAAAAGTTTTCGTAAATAGTAGGAACTTTTTCATTCCAGAAACGTAATTTTATGAACAATTATTAAAAATTTTAATGAAAAATTACAAAAAATGTTAGATATGTCATAACATTAATAAAAATAATAAGTTTATAAAAAATTGGAAATTAGGCTACTTAAACCACAAAAAATGCATTTAATTATCTCGTTTTTATATTACTTACTATTATAATCAATAACAAGTTCATATTTATTTCTTGATTTCCTAAAAAAATAGAAAAATAATGTTTTCTTTGTCAACGTAAAACTGCATTCGGGCCACGTAAAAATATCATCTAAATTTTCTATAATTATTTAATGAATAATACAAATTTTGTTTAAACATACAATTAAATATTTTCCTTAATGGAAACGTTAACTTGTGATATTTTGGCAACTCTCTTAGACCCTTAGACTCCTCTTAAATATGCCCGCTACAATCAATTTGATTTTAATCACATTTTTAAAAATAAGTTTCGGTTTTTATTTTTGATAATGTTTTTTTTACCTTCATTTAAGCATTTTTTACATATCAGCTATGTATTTATTTTTGACATTTTAAACGATTGGTTTTATAACTCAAATAATACATTAAAGTTTTATGTAGTCCGAATGTAATGTGTTTCGTATCACACATCCCTTAAAGAAAAGCGTGGGGCGCCCATACCAACCTGAACTTAAAAAAAAACATGACTGCCGTAAGTACATTTTAATATTTCAGACCGAAAGAAATATAACCAATGATGTTTAAAGCTACGAATTTTTAATAATTGAGCATTTTGTTTCATAACAACGCGCCCCACGCTTTTCTTTAAGGGATGTGTGAGATTTTTTCCACTTTGATTTAAAAGTTTATGTTGTTTGAAATTTTCTTATTTTTTTAATTTTAGTCGATTTTTTTAGTATATATATTCATTTTGTGTTCACAACTGATCAATATATTAAGGTAAAGAAAAGCGTTTCTTAAAAAATTTTATTGTTTTATTTTATTTTTTACTCTTTAGTAAAGTACATTGAGTAAAAGGCGGTTAAATTAACGTTACAAGATTTGATGCTCCGAAGTGAAGCTATAGAAAAACATTTTCCAAACTCTACAATTCTGTTTTGTAACTCTACAATTCTGTTTTGTAAATCTCACTTGAAGTTGTCTGCAGGTGTACGTGTATGTATATGTATATAAAATATAAAAAAAAAAAATATATATAAAATATAAAAGGAAAAGAGGAAAGCAAAGATAAAAATACAAAAATTTCATAATATGGACACTATGCAATTTCAAAGTAGAATTTTAAAAAATTGCAGCATTAAAAATTGCTAGTCTGGACGATCGATCACTTAGGGATTTTACAAAATCTGTTTTTTTCTGTTCGCTACTATTTTATAGAAGAAAACAAAAAATTCCATGTACGGATTCTTGTTTAATTTTGGCAACTCTCTTAGACCCTTAGACTCCTCTTAAATATGCCCGCTACAATCAATTTGATTTCAATCACATTTTTAAAAATAAGTTTCGGTTTTTATTTTTGATAATGTTTTTTTACCTTCATTTAAGCATTTTTTACATACATATCAGTTATGTATTTATTTTTGACATTTTAAACGATAGGTTTTATAAAATTTCCTTCCTGTTCCTTTCAAACTAAGCTTACATTTTTTTAATTCAGCTTTGTTCTCTTTTTAACCTTAAATTAAAAAGTTTAATTAATAAAATCATTTGAGCAATATATTGTTAATCTCAAACACATTGATCGTTGCCCTTAAAAAAATTCTGTAAACCATTAATGTTTATTTAACAAAACACTCATCACAAGTTAATAAGTAGAGTCTACAAACTAACTGATACTTTAGTTGCATTCGATTGTACAAACGGTAAAGTTGACTGGAAATTAAAATTTTTTAAGCGGTTTTAAGTCTCGTGTCATTAAACTAAAAGAAAAAAATATATACATATACATATGTATATATATGTATAAATATTATTTATGTAGCAAATCGAATATCAGTTGTACTGGAAATGTTAAATCAAAGCTTTAACCTGTGTTTTGTGTTGGTGTTACTTTTAAGTGTGATTGGCATTAAAGAAGCTTATGGCAATGGCCAAAAAGAAGTTTCAATGGAAGTTAATATTACAAATAATTTCAATAAAACGGTAATTATAAATGTTTGTTTACCATTATTAAAGAATATGTTTAATTGGTGGTGGCTAATTATATACAGTCTATTTAGTATTGTGTTTAAAAAAACTAGTTTTATTGTTATTTATCTAAAACACTTTTTGAAGGTTACATTAATGAACAAAAATAATGAAAAGTTTTGTTTATTAGATCTGGATCTATCAACAAAGAAAAACTAGCTATCAAAATTATTGAACATTGAAAACATTTGCACATAACATTTTCGTGACATTAATTTGTTTAAATATTATTTTGATATTACATATTTATTTTTTACCATACTCAGGTGTGTTCTAGGTGTCGACTCGTATTGAAAACGCAAAATTTTTTGAATCCGCATAAATCATAAATTGGTGTTCTTAAATCCGCATGTTTTTGTGTATTCAAAGTTTTTGTTTGAAAAAATTCTTAATGTTAAAAAACATAAAATACAGCTGTTTGTCAGCTTTTCAAAAGAATTATACCTTTATTATTTTCTTGGTTGTATAAAAATTATTCCTAGAAAATAAAATTTTTTACATAAAATGCCAGCAGCTTTTGTTTTTAATTTTATACAATTACACGCAGAGAAAAAATATGTTTAAATATGGTCACCTCAAACAAAACTATTTTTAAAGAAAATTTTAAACATATTATTTTTAATTTAACCATATTATTGTCACCGACAACCACATTTTTGTTAAATTAGTCCTATTAACATGTTATGGTTAAATATGACAATAATTTGTTTTTAAATTAACAATAGTATTTTCCTCTTTTCCAAGAGCAACATTCTATGGTTGAAAATCAACCATGCTATTTTAAGTCTTAAGCATAGTTTAGTTATTATTAACCAAAACATGTTCGGAGGCAACCAAAATATGATTGTGTCTTCTTGATGGAGGACTAATTTAACCAAAGTATAGCTGTCGATGACAATAATATGGTTGAAATAAACAAAGTATGTTTACAATTTTATTTCAAAATAGTTTTATTGGAGGTGACCATATTTAAACATATTTTTTCTCTGGGTGTACGGAGACAAGAAACAACTTGAAATTTTTGGATAAGTTAAAAATAAAATTGCATTAATATGTATATGTTTTTTTTTTTTTATTTATTTGAATAAAGAAAATTGAAACTTAAAACCAAAATTATATTTTTGTTAACAATGTCATCACATATAAGAATAAAAGTCGATTCGTTTTACTTTCACCAACCCCGTACTACTATTTAATTGAAAACGAATAAAAACATGAGGATGTGAATTGCAGAACACCAAAAATGCTTAAGTAATGCACTTTCGAGTGAATTCGGATTCTGGAACATACCCGAATAATTTATTTTGAAATAAATTTTTCTTTCAAGTAGTGTGATGTAAATTCGTCTTAATTTAACATTTTATTATTATAAGTATGTATGTAGCATTTCACTTTTATTGTTTGTGAGTTGAACAGCTGTTAATATACAAACATACCGTCACCTTAAATACAAACGGACGTAACTACAGAAGAAACATCGTTACAAAATCAATAGTAAGTAACAAAGAAATTTTCGTATTTGAATTTCTTTTTTAAAGTCGCCGTTTTTGATCGCAGGCGTCTTAAAACTTGCGTTAACATGTTATTTGATAAAACGAACAATATTCAATAAAAAACTAAGTTATTGCCGTTTACATTTAAGGTGACGATATGTACATAAATCAATTAATTTTATTGAATTCATGTTACATTTTTAAATGAAGCAGGTGTTAAAAAGAAATATGTATAGGTATTTATAACTTTTTAGAAAACAATTGTAATTAATTAAAGTTAATTATGACTTTTGAAATTTAATTCCAAGAATTACAAGTTTACAAAAGATTCCATTTTAAGAAATAAAGTTTTTTACATTTTTCCTACTTTTGTATAATTTTTTACGTTTGAAATTCCTAAAGGACCAAATAATCTAAAGCAGTTTAGCAAGATAATTGTGTGAATATTTAAAAGTTATAATACACAAACATGCTTCATATTTTTTTTAGTTATTTGTTTAATGGGTAATGTGGTTTTTTGGCTCTAAACAAAATCCATATTATATGTACATACAGTGCGCCCTTGGCAACTTAAACCTTGATGAGCTCAAGTCTTTGATTATTGCAAATACTCAAATATTTACATTAGACAAAAATGTGTGCTCTTTTAACGAAAGTTTTAAATTTTGTTGTCAGGTTGCTTGCTTATGTTCTTTGTTAACTACTTTTTTACCGATATTTATCAGAATATAAAAATATATGCATGCGTACATTGGCATATAAAAATTTGTGACTCGGCCAATATAACAACCGCGGTTGTTGCAACTGCATTGGTTTATATTAGTTGCAGTAACCAAGGGAGCACTGTATGTATATGGAAAATTTTGTTAATTTTGTATTAATGATACAAATTAAACTTTAAGCGAACGTTAAATATTCGATTTTTATTTCAATATTGGTCTAATATTGTTGTGTACATATAATTTTATACCCTTCACCACGGGTTGGGTATTTTGTTATTTATTTTGGAATTCCGCATTAAGATCTAAGACCCTTTAAAGTATTTATATTTTGGATTAAATATTGGGCATTATTTCTTTTCATAAGCAACTTTATTATATTCAACATTTTTTATATTTCGAATTTATTATATGAGTTTAAAATTCATTCCTAACAAATTTAAGGAATAGGACTATTACAAAAAAGATTAATAAAAAACATAACTGAAATTTAACTCATAGAATAAATTCGAAAAATAAAAAAATGTTGAATATATTTTGGATTGTTATAAGTAGCGGAGTTGATTTAAATATACCCATCTTTCCGTCCGTCAGTTTGTCTGTCCATGTGAATATTGAAATGGCTTTTCCGTAGACCCCAAAAATGATGGGGACTAGGTTGTGATATGTATATTTATATCACATATAGTCGGGAAGGGTATGCTTTTGAAATTCAGGTCCACAAACCACTATTGCCTTTAATTTTATTTTAAGTTCTTCAATTACATAACTAAGCCCTTAGGGCCTTTAATAGTCAATAAAAGCTACTAATTAAATAATAAACTTCAGTTATTAATAAAAAAATATAAAAAACAAGAAAAACATAGATATCTTAAAAATGATAAAAAAAGAAAGGATTTATCTTTAATATTTACTCATAGCTCGCTACTTTTTTGAATCTTTATAATAAATATTTTAAATTCATCTGAAATAAACTTAATAGAATACTAGTAGTAAAAATACAAGAGTACTCCTGAATTAGATGTTTCACTACGATTTTTAATACTCTTGTGAAGGGTATAAAAGATGCGGCACATCTAACTATAGCGCTTTTATTAGTTTTTTTTAATATTCAAAATTAACTATTTTTAAAAAACCTTAAGTTTTTGTATTCAAATGTCAAACATTTTAATGTTAACTTTAATAAAAATGATTTTTAACTCGAGTTTAAATATTCTGTTTAATTTGCAGATTTAGTTCATTTGATCCCAGCTAGGAATGCCTATAGGGACTGGTTTTCGCAAATCTCGGGATTTGGGATTTCAAAGAATCAAAGTCCTGGATTTTTCGGGAACCCGGAATTTTACGGGCTCCCGGGATTTTTCGGGATTTTTGAAATCTTATTTTAACAGAAACACATTTTTATACCCACACCACTGGTGGTTGGAACTATGTACATAGTGTATAAAATACACTATTGAGCTTCGTGAAATTGATCCATGAATTATCTTAGGTCTCATGGACACTCTCGGAAAACACTTTAATAAGCCTAAACCTTTAAAGAGTAATGTTGAATATTGCATTTGGTGCACCAGTGGAATCAGTTAGATAATAAAACCACACCGAGTTTTGGGTTTTCTGCTTGTTTTGTGCATTTCAAAGACATTTATTTCTTTGACTAATTTTTTATTTTCAGCACTTCTCACATTAAAATGTCTTTATAATTGTTGGACACACTTAAAAAAATTACTAAACTTTATCTTTTTTCTTTCGTTTTCAATGACAGTTTAACGGAGTTAATCAAATAAATACAAAAGATCAATATTGTGTTCCCCATCCTTTCAAGGGGGAATGTCATGATGAATTTCTTTTTATAAAAATGTAAAACAAAAACATTAAGTTAACGATCCCGGGATTTGAATTTTTTAATCGTCGAATCCCGAATATCCCGGGATTTCGGGATTGGTATCCCTCATCTCAACAAAAACCATTGCAATAAATTTCCTTTTTTTTAAATAAGCAAGAGAAGATGAAAATGGCTTTTTTTAACTTATAGTTATTGTACATTTACAATACAAAAATTGTGGACCGCTTACTGTCTTTAATTTAGGCGATTATTTTGTAAATCCCTTAACTTAACATTTTTTAAATTTTCAAAAATTTGTATGATTTTTTTTTTAAATTGGGGCGAAGTTTTACAAAATAAGGGGGCTAGTTTACTTTACTAAGCTAAATGCAAATATTTAATTATTTTGGGAAAGATCGTAACATAAGATTTGAAAAACGAATTAAATAGAAAAATAAATCTTAAATTAGCATTTTTACGTTCTTCTTAAATTTACTAACGCACCTGGTTCTATCAAAAAATGTAATTGGGTTAAAGTTTATCACTCACATTTTATTCTACTGTTTATTTGTTTTTTTACATGAAACATATACACATACATACAAATGTACATATGCATACATACTTAACCGAACTTAGCTGTAAATATTTTTCCATTTGAATGTTTTCACTGCATTATCTCATTACACAGTTCTCTGTCTCCTACCTCTCATTTACAGATGTCCTATAAAGTCGAACCTCTGCCTGACTCTCACGCCGAATTAGGAGAAGGTCCCCACTGGGATGTTGCCACACAAAATTTGTACTATGTTGATATAAATGCTGGAAAACTTTTGCGTTACGATTTCAATGAAAATAAAGTGTACAAGGCCAAAATTGAAGGTGAAGATTTGGCTGGTTTTGTAGTACCTGTTGAAGGCACTACTGATCAATTTGCTGTCGGCTCTGGTCGTCGTGTTGTAATTGTACAATGGGATGGTGTTTCCGAAATTGCTAAAGTATTAAAGCCTTTGTTTGAAGTACAAAGCGGAGATGTTCGTTTTGAGGGCAATCGTTTCAATGATGGCAAATGTGATCCTCGTGGTCGTTTGTTTGCTGGTACTATGCGTTACGTGGGTGACGAGTTTCAGCATCGTTATGGTGAATTGTACAAATACGAAAAGGGTGGTAAAGTTGAGGTAGTTAAATCAGATGTCGGTATTTCTAATGGTTTGGCTTGGAATGAGAAGACCAACAAATTCTATTACATCGATACAACTGATTACGAGGTTAAGGAATATGATTATGATTTTGATAATGGCAAGGCCAGTAAGTATTAAATTAAAACTTTAAAACTAAACACTCGATTTGAAATTATCTTATTAAACAAATTTAGCTAACCCCAAGGTTGTTTTTAATTTACGCAAAAACACCCCAAAGGATCATTTATTGCCCGATGGCATGACCATTGATACCGAAGGCAATATTTATGTAGCCACTTTCAATGGCCACACCATCTACAAAGTTAATACCACGTAGGTTTCAACATTTTTTAAACAAATTTAAATTTTTTAATTTATTTTTTTTATGTGTATTCCAGCACTGGCCGAGTTTTGCTGGAAATTAAATTCCCCTGCAAACAAATCACCTCTTCAGCCTTTGGTGGTCCAAATTTGGACATTTTGTTTGTTACCACCTCCTCTCGCTTCGGTGAACCAGATCCCGCTGGCACCACCTACAAAGTTACTGGCTTAGGTGCTAAAGGCTATCCAATGACCAAAATTCAACTTTAAGTTTTGTCATTTTATTAATATAAGTTATGCTGTCATGCACATATTGTTATATATTTCTACATAAAAGCTTTTTTTAAATAAGACGATGCAATAAAGTGAAAAGACATTTTTTTACTATTTATATAAAAAAAAAACTCTTTTTATTGCCATTGTAATGAAATGAAGCAAAAGAGGCATTGCTCGTGAAGCAGATATACAAAAAAAAAAACTATTTTGCCTCAATTCCTTTATATTTGGCATAACTATCTACTAGAGGAGATATGGATGTAGGTGCGAAATATTTTTTTCTATGATGTTTATTTGTCGAGTTATGGGGTGCTAAAGTGTTTCAATTGGCAACTCGGAATTGTCAGCTACAAGTAGTTAACAACATGATGATTATTTCACCATGGTAAATAATTGCCTTTTGCAAATTTTTAGCGGGTTTCATCCTTGATAGTAAATTCCCTTGTAGAACTTGTTTATCTCATTAATTTAATTAAAATATGTACTAACATTTACAACACTACAAAAACAAAATGTATTAGACTTAAATTTACTACGCTGTGGTTGAGAAATCCAACTAAAAGCTGTAGTGAACCCGTGTGTGAATTTACCAGAATAAAACAGTTGACGAAACTCTTATCTTCCTCTTTCTCTCACGAAGTAAATTCTTTGATTTACAATACTTCCGAAAAAGCCACTCACGCTTTGTAGTATAAAATCGTATTAAATAAAGCAGAGTTTTACACCTAATACAAAGAGTGAAAATCGCTATTGTGATTGGTAAGTTACAAATACCAATTACACGTAATTGCAAGTAATTTTTAAAAAGCAATGTAAATTACGAAAATATAATTACATAAATGTGTACATTATGATGGCAGCTGTTTTGCAAAATGTAGGATGTGGAAATTGCGCCCTCTATTTTACACTTGGCTTAAATATTAAATAGTGAACATTTGAGCCAAATCGGACAATTCTAATCCGAGGTCAAAAAATTAAATTCTTAAATTGGTTTCCCAAAAATTGACTAAATGTATTTTTTCGAATTTAACAATAAAAACCACTAAATTCATTCTTGTTTATTCAGCTATTAAGCTGGAGGTTCACACCACGTGTTTTCGCCTCCACGCATTGCATTATTTTTATACCTTGCTTGCGCTCTACGTTTCAAGCTACATGCAACGCTTTTTATGCGGCGTCACCACAAGTAAAAATAAAACTTCATATGTCAAAATCAGCTGATTTGTTCGAATGGCACAAGAAGCTGTAACGACAAAAATCGTAAAATATAAACATAATACCGACTTCTAAGAATAAACGACAAAAATCGTATAATATAAATGGGTATTTAGAAACGTTAAAAGTTAACCTTCTTTTCGCATTCAACGTTTACATGTGCATGTTGGCTTTCAAAGCGTCAATCGTAGCTGGCTTATTCCTGAAAACCTCAGACTTCACATATCCTCTGAGAAAATAATTCAAAGGCGCACGATCTAGGAGGCCAATTTATAGTAGCAAAACGCGAAATTGTGCACTTAAAATGATTTCTCAACAAGGTCATTGTTTCACGCGCTGTAGCTCTCCGAGATCATGGGCTGGAATTTCTGGATGCACACAGTCCGTGAACATGGTGCGATAACGGTCCCATTAACGTTAACATTCTGATTTTCCTCACTTTTGATGAATTATGGACCAAACACCCTTATCGCGAATCTTAAGGGAATAAATTCTAGGGAATATTTTTTATTCCCATGAACAATAACTTGGTAAATTTTTGGCAATATGTACAGTCAGTCAATAAAGTTTAGACACAACATGTCCCTAAAGATATCTGACAATACCTTTACATTTTTTTTAAATGTAAAGCTGGGATCACACGATTGCCGCAATGCACCAATTTTCACACTTTTTAATACCCCAATCGTGTGACTGCACAATCAAATGCCTCATGCACCAATCGAGGGCAAAAATGTATTAATATTTATTGGGTTCTTGTGCGGCAATTAAACAACATAATACGCGGCAATATTTGCCATTTTAATAAATTTACTTTTGTGTGTTTCTTTTAGTATTTTTAAATTTATCAAAAATAAAAATTTGGAATGTAGCAAGTCATTGATAAATAAATTGATAATAAATTTTGTATTCCTGAAAATAACTTTTGATTTTTTTTTAAATTAGTGCAATAGCTGTTCAGGACCATATAAAAGAATATATACAGGAAAACGGAGCAAAATGTAGTGAAATTCTTTAAAGCGAATTTATTTTTGAGTATAAATATTCTCTATTTCTTTATATATTTAAAACAGAATTTTACTTTGTTTAATTTTTGGAATTTCATATATTTTAATTAAAAAATTTAAAATAAAACTATTCAACAATAGTTTGATTGAATATATCACTCAATTTACATGATGAATTTTATGACGTCCGATTTCAGAATATTTTATTGGGGCAATTTCATTATTGTGCGTCAATAAAGCACAATCAAAATTGTGTTATATTGGTGCATTTGCGGAAATCGTGTGATCCCAGCTTAACATCTGCAAAATATTAAATTTTAAAAATGGACTAAGTAAAAAACCTAATTTTTTTTGGCTGATTTTTTTATATATAATACCTCAAACTGCTCTTTAAAAATCCTGAAACTTTGAAGGAAGTAGTTTTTTCTTTTTTAAGATATGATTTTTTTCTTTCACAACCTTTAAAAAAAAAATCTTATAATAAAATTTTAATATTGTTTGTTTTGAAGTGTTTGAAAAAAAGTAACGACATTGATAAAATTGCATTTGGTTATTTATTGAATTTTTTGTTGGAGCTCAATGTGGGCACTTTTAAAGAAAAGTACACTTTTGGTCACGTTACGCCTCCAAGAAAGAGTTTTATACATACTAGCTGATCGCCCTGGCTAATGAGAAATTAAAAGGAGGCAGTATGTTGAGTTCTTCGAGTTTCTCATAAAAATTTTAATACTTAGAAAAATATAATATTTAACGTTTCCCTTTTAAATTAGCTTATTCTTAGAAAAATGAGAGGTGAAAATTAGGCAATATATTAAAATCTCAATTTTTCGAGTATTACCAAGAATTTTGTTTTCTTTACAAACAAAAAATAAAATGCAGCCAAATTGCTCCATACAGGGACCGTTTCATTTCTATATATACATATATGTATATATAGATTTTAGCGAAGTAGTTTTTTCTTTGTCTCTTTTCCTTTTCCTCTTAACATAAAAGAAATAAAAATTATATGCATGTCGAAGCATAATTCAATGTAAATCCAATATTTACAATTAAAATGTTATTTTTTTAGCAGTTTTAAAGCCTGGTTCGTGCAGAAACTTGTCGATATGAGTATTTTTCAATATATCAACAACATTTTTATTTTAATATATTCATTCGAAATAGGAATGACAGCATGACAGGAACTGTAGGTAGGAAAAGATACAAAGAAAAAACGACTTCGCTAAAATAATATATACAACTCATTTAATTTCTTGGAGACGTAACGTCACAAAAAACGACTCAACAAGGACCGGAAAACTTTTTTTTTGTATGTTTTTTAAAAAATATTTATCATTGGTGTTCGACAAATATTTTAAATTGTACAATAACCAAAAATAGATAAAAATATTTTTTTGATATTGTTTCTTTAAGTTCAAAATAATAAAGTTCTCAAAAAAAAGGTTTTTAGAAAAATATTTTTTTTTTGTACTTTTGTACAAAAAATTACGAACCGAAAATTTAATTTTTTCTTTTTAAAAATTTAAAAGTCATGCGTACAAAATAATTTTTTTTTTGTCATCAGTTTAAAAAAATAAAAGCAAACACAAAAAAAAGATATTTATTTTTTCAGTACAATATTATTTTGTACATGAAAAAAAAGAACCGAAAACTTAAAATTGAATTTTTTTAATTGACAAAATTTAAACTCATACGTACAAAATTATAGTAAATTATATAAAGCTAATTAATAATAAGAAGTTATAACATGATAAAGATTATCCTAGAACTAAATAGTAATCTTATCAATTAGCTTGATGTTGAGTTTGAGCAACAATAAATTTTCTACATGCTCAGAACTTAAATTGCGTGTTGCGGGTACAGCTAATGCAACAGCAGCTAGTTTTGATAATTAAGAATCTCTAAAGATTTCTTGCAATTGCAATTTTAAACACAATTTTATATTATAATTTTAATTAAAATTCACAACTTTAACTTCAAATTGAGTTTTTATTGTTAGTTTCTAAAAACTTTCAAGAACAAAAAAAAACAAAATTTTTATTTTTTTTGTACAGTTGAAAACATGTTTTGAAAACCAATGATAAATATTTTTCAAAAAAAAAAAAAAAAAAAAAAAAAAAAAAAAAAAAAACGTTTTTTTGTATTTTTCAAATTTTAAATTTTTTTTTCTTGTACTTTAAAAATAAATATCTTTTTTTGTGTTTCCTATTTTTTTTTAACTGACAGAAAAAAAAATTATTTTGTACGCATAAAAACTTAAGATTTCAGTTCTTAATTTCTAATGCCTGCACCTCAAAACAAAGAAATCAGATTTAATAAATACCTATTGCTTAAAATACTTATTGCTCAAAATTACAATAAGAAAATTTTATTTAAGATTATTTTTTTTAAAGGTTGAGAAAGAAAAAATTATATCTTAAAAAAGGAAAAAACCTCCTTCAATGTTTTAGGATTTTAAAAGACCAGTTAGAGGTATAATATAAAAATAAATCAGACAAACAAAACTAGGTTTTTACAATTTAATATTTTGTAGATATTACATTTTCTAAATAAATTTTAAAATGACATACAAATCAACTTCGTATGTAAAGTAGTTTTCGAGATATTGAAAAAATAAACTCAACACATTCGGCTAAATCGGCTAAAATATGACATTTTGAATATGACATAACTTTTGAAAAAAAAATTTTTTTTTTAAATTTGTTTGAACAATTTGTACTGTGTATTACGTATTTTGTTGTTTATTCCTTATCGAAAACACAAATAGTTTTTATTAAAAAAATCCCAATTATAGTATTTTTCACACATTGAATATTAATTAATATTTCTTTTGTCTTGGGATATTTTCGTCCATTTTGGTCAAATTTCCCATTTGTTTTTAAATACCACTCTGTCATCATTTCGAACGAATTGCTTTCGAAACATTTTTCTTTTCGAATCAAAATACGCGGTAGCCCCCCAAATGGATACATAACATTTTTAAATCACAAGTTCTTTTATTTGTATATGAGTCGTTCAGTGGATAAAGGGAATGAGTCCAATTTTGGCATTTTTGAGATTTGGCGTTTATACACTTCTTTTTATGACTAAAAATGTTTGGTAAAAGTTTTGTTTTCAAATTTCAACGGAATACCCCTTTTAAAGACAAACCAAATTTTTGTACGAAACACAAAATTGTTATTTTCAGTGGAAAAAGGGAATAAGTCCACGCTTGCATTTATATTGCATTAATCACTTGTTAACTTTGCTTTTAATCACGCTTATTTGTTTCTATTTCTTACCTCTCTTCGAGCTTTCGGTACCTGCCAAATTTTTGTGTTCTTTAAATTGTTGTTGTACTTACTTCATTGCTACATGAGAGCAGCAATCGGAAGCGTAACTGCAATCCAACTTTATGCTTTATTACATATGAATTCGACCATTGATCGCTGTTATGATATCTAAACTGGATCCAAATGAGGTGGATCAAACTAGAGAGATCGAAATCATGGGTAATACAATATAAAAATAATTTCGATGAAATTTTTGGATTTGAAAATATAAACATAAGAAAGAAAGATAAAGTAATGTTATTGAATAGCGTGAGTCAAAGTCTATTGTATTCTAAAACTAGAGCTATAACAAAAGAAAAGGAAAAGGATATGATATTAAAAAATATCCCTCCCGTGTACCATACTTTCAAGAAAAACTTGAAAACAGTATCAAGTCAGAAAGATTATTTTGTTAAAATTGTTACGATTCATTTAAAAAGAAGAAATGTTTTATGTTATTTTTTGTTTTTAAAAAAAGAAACTTTTTATGTTATTTTTTTAAGTTCTTTAAAAATAAAACTGTACGAATGCACTGAACTAAAAAACCAATTATCTGCAAACTTTTTCTTCAAAATTATAAAAAATGTACTCTTTCTAAAATATACTAATTCAATTAAAACACTACGCGAGGTAAGCCAATATTTAGATGGATATTTTTTCTTTTTATTTCCGAACGAATGCTCAAAGTCAAAACATAATTAATTTGCATTTTTACGCTATTGATTTTAATAACAAAAAATTTGGTGGACTTATTCCCTTTTTCCACTGAAACTCTTATCAATAAAAACGTATTTGTGTCATATTAACAGGTTTTGTGAACACATACACTTACATACTAACATTATATATTTACAAATTGTAAAAGAAGCCTTAATAATTAATTTTGCAATTTTAGTTTTGAGTTTTGTTGTTACAACTAGTTTTAAAGTCAACGTCAACTGTTCTGTCGTTTTTCTCAATTTCAAATTTTTGGACTCATTCCCTTTATCCACTGAAAAATTCATATGAAAAAGACAAAAAAGAAGGGTTTAAAAGTATTAAAATACGGTCTCAACTCAAATCCCAACTATAATATGCATAAGCTTGCTTAAACTACTGTCAACAATTAACAAAAAAATAAAATCAAAAAGCTTTTGATCCCGTACGGAATGTGTTTTACATTTTTCTTAAGCAACTGACAGTTTCATAAAATTCCACAAAAAGTTTCCTTAAGTTCATGGTTTGACACATATGATTAATATATATTCGCACAATTGCTTAAGCCAACTTAAGCATATTATAGTTGGGCCTTAATAAATGTTTTGTAGTTGTTTGGCTATTATTACTAAAAAAAACTAAATTTGAAATCAAGCAATAATAACCCAAGTGCGATTAATCGGTTAATCTTGATTTTGATTAATAAAAAAGGAACTTACCAATTAATCAAAAATTTAATAAAATAATCTTCGTTCACAATGGCAGAAACATTTTTGATTGGTGTTCACAATAAGCAACAATTTTTTTTCTCAACCACACACATTATTAGTTAAGAAAACGTTTTCACAACAGTATTACGTACATACATATGTATATATTATTATTTTTTTAACATTTTGTTAAAAATTTCATTCAAAATTAAATTAAATTATTATAAACGTCATTTACAATTTTATACAAATTGTTGCTGAAGTAGAAGTAGACTCAACTTTTAAAAAAAAATTTGTTACATTTTTGTTCGAAAAATTAAAGGAAAATATTTGAAATACTTTGGGATTAATAAAATTATTAATAAATCGTACTTTTTATAATCGAGATCTTTGTTAAAATTTTGATATACGAGAAATGTCAACACAATTTGACATTCCCTGCAGATAATATTGGACTACGTGGTCCATTGTGGCTTAAATGGACTACTTACAACATGGTCCAATGTACTGTAGTATGGACCATATTATACAAATTAACATGCAGTGCTGCCAACAACTGCATTATGTATAGGTATACTATACTATAGTTTACAGTTTTACACATTGGTAGCCCTGATGTTGTCCATTATTAATTGTTTATTTAAAAGTGAAACAGGAAAGTTTTTTAAGATTTGTGAAAAAAAAAATTAAAAATACCAAGTACATATACATATATAATAATAGCAATAATTGATTCCAGTGCACGCCATAAATGGCGATTAGTGAAAAAGTAGTAACATGGAGTAGTAACATGAGTACTCCATGGAGTAGTTAAGGGACTACTTCGGTGGGTTATATGGTCCACTCCAAGGACATCGTAATGTTAAATATACGACCTTTTTACCATATACAATAATTGGAGTAGTTTTGGAGTACTCCTACTCCTTTATGGACTACTCTTTACACGCATGTATGGACTAGTCTCGATATCTGCAGGGTTCTAAGCTGTCGAAAAATATTTATCGATATCGATTGTTCTCATGCAGCTTAAAAACCCAATACTTTTACTCCATTAATCTAATTTTATTATTGCAAGCACAAACAATGTCCTATATATTTTGTAATTTTGTTGTTGCCTCCTACAGAATTTCACATTGCGTTTTAAAATTTCAAACGCTCCATTGCTTGTGTCGTTGAAAATTTTAAAACGGTACATGAATTTCTGTAGAATGCAACAACAAAATAACAACATATTTATGACATTGTTTGTGCTTTCAATGTTATTCTTTGGCGTTACGTTGCGTTTTACATTATAAGGGCCTAAATAAAATTATTATAAACGTCATATACATTTTCATACTTTTTAAAAAAAAACGTAGTTACATTTTTGTTCGAAAAATGAAAGGAAAATATTTTAAATACACATTTTCCAGAACAATATTACGTATTTATTATTATTTTTTAAAACATTTTATTGAAATTTTCATTCAAAACCAAACAAAATTATTATAAACGTCATATACATTTTCATACAAATTGTTGCTGAAGTAGACGTAGACTCAACTTTTAAAAAAAAATTTGTTACATTTTTGTTCGAAAAATTAAAGGAAAATTTGTATATGAAATACTTTGGAAAGCAATATAATAAGATAGATGAAATTGTTGCTTTCATTGTGAAAAAAGCTTTAAATCTCTGATTAATGAAATTATTAACAAATCGTACTTTTTATAATCGAGATCTTTGTTATAATTTTGATCTACGAGAAATATCAACACAATTTGACATTCTAAGCTGTCGAAAAATATTTATCGATATCGATTGTTCTCATGCAGCTTAAAAAACCTAATACTTTTTACTCTTCTAATTTAATTTTGTTATTGTTAATGCTAATATTTTTATATTTCCTAAAAAAACCTTAACAAAAATTATCTGATACAAAAAGCGAAATAATTTAATATACATATTCCCTTTCAAACCACAAACCAGTGTGGCCAGGTCTTAAACAATTTTTACAGCTAAATCTGGCATTAGACACGGCCAAAAAATGCTAAAAATGATTTTAAAAAATGCTAACATTTTTAAAGATTTTTGTTAAAAATTTAATACCAGTATAAAATTTTATTCGAAACTAAATACATTTCAGTTACTAATTTTGTAATTAAATTGAAATAAACTGTTATATTTAAGCAATTGCTAAATTTTGGTAAAGTGGTTAGATTTTTGGTAAATCAAACATATAAATATGTAGCACAAGTAGTTGAGATTAAATTTTAAATTTAGGTGACCTGCAAACCTCTGATATATACAAAATTTAAACGATTTATTTCTATGATATACAACAATTTTTAGATTATTTTATTTTTTATAGTTTAAGAAAAGTTGAAACTTTAAAATAACTGTTTTTTCAGCAGTTTAGAGCAAACAATTAAATCAAACAATTTTTATCTAAATACAAAGTGAAATTTCCTTGTGCTTTTATATCGTAATATCAAAGGGCAAATTATATTTACAATCGACATAATGAGGGCATTTCTAATATTCCCTGAATATTAGAATTTTTTTTTTAACAATACAGGCTTCTAAACAACTATTTCTAGTCAAAATTTTTATAATTTATAAACATTTTTTTAGTAAAATCAATAAAACTATTCATGCAAATTTTTAAAATAAATAATGCTAAAAAAAGCTAAAAACATTTTCCAAAAATGCTAAATAAAATGCCAAGTGCTAAATGAAAATTTTGCAGCTAAATATAAATTGTTAATGCTAAATTTATCTTGAAAAATACCAAAATGGCCACACTGCCACAAACTCTTGGGTGTGTTTCATTCATACAGACACTCTAATGATTGTGAACGATTTCTACTTAAGTAATTTAATATTGTAATAATATTTTAACGAAACTTATTAATGTAGTAGTTAATGTGAAATACTTAAACAGTCTGGTTCGTACTTACCACCATATTTTCATATAAAAATTTAAATGTCGTTATACTTACATTTTATTTAGTTGGTTGCCATTTTTTTATATTACGCTGCAAAGGGAATTCCATTTGCAAACGTTTTAATTTGGTAATTTTTTTTAAATGTGTACTTTTGAAAGTTAAATTTCCGAATCAAAGGCTAAAATCAATAAATTTATAATATTTTTCGTAGTTTAAACGGTTAATAATAATGCGGAAATATATATATTTTATTTTTAAATATCTCATATACGAGTATTCGTATGTATATAAATACATATATGTATATACATATGGATAATTTTTATATAAAATGTATATTAAATCGTTCACTTCGAAGTTTCATATGTACATTAGACCGACTCAAGTTGTATGGAGCCGAAAAAAGTGTTTCAGTTACCCCTCTGAATTTGTATGAAAACCCGAAACGAAAATATGTATTTAGTTAAATATCTCAATAAGTAGGTCGCAAGTGGTAAAGTTTTATATACCATTGGATACTGCTTCAAAAACCCTTTTCGATGATAACAAATTTTATTTACGTCGTCTTGGAGCAAAGTACAAAAAAATTCGAAAGACTGAAAAAATATCTTTTTTAAAAATGGTCCAGCTCACGGATGGTCAACGCTAGAACCAAAATATTTTGGGAATCATCATAAAACATATCAACCTTTATTTTCAAAGGGGTACACAGAAAAAATTATTAAATTTCTCCTATCACCAAATTTGTTCTAAATTCATAATATCAAGCAAACAAGTTGTTGATTTTGCACCTATTACCAAAAATTTGATTACTAAAAATTTTAAAATTTTGAAAAAATATTTTCAATAAATGATATTTTTAATTTTAATTAAAAAAGTGATCAAAAAACTTTGCCATTTCAAACAATGTGTTAATTTATTTAAATAAATATTGACAATTCCCAACAACAACTCTACATGTTTAAATTATTTTATTTTAAACGAAAAAAGTCAATTAAGATTTTTTGTTATTTAATTAAAATTTTAATTGAAAATTTATTTCAAAACAACTAAAATGTTAATTAAATCAAAATAAAATTTTAAATTTTTTCAGCTAAAAAAATTTTTGATTCAATTATCACATTAATTAAATTAAAATACTTTTTAAACCATTTTTTTAATTGATAAAACACTTTTTTCTGTGTAACAAAATCACTTTTTTTTTGAGTCGCTCTAATGTACATAAATACCAGAGCTGTAAATGAATCATTCATTTTTGAATTAATTCGCGAATCATTCATGCACTGGATTAGCAAATTTTTGAATTAATTCTTTTCAAACAACAAAAAAAATTAATTGAATAAAATTTGAGTCAATTCAAATGAATTTGGTAAAAATTAATGAGTCAATTCAAAAGAATTTATAATTAACTAGCAGTTATAACTGTCAAAAACATATTGCTAACTAGAAGTTAAAGTAATATTTAGTTTTAACCAAACTTGGTGAAACTGGCAGTTAAATGAATTTATTACAGTGATTTGCAATTCATTTCCAATTTATTTGAATTGAATTAATTTTGAATTAATTCAAATTAATTAGAAAAAACAATTAGCAATTCATTTTCAGCTAATTTAAATTGAATTAATTGAAATTGGAATTTATTTTGTAATAAAATCTACAGCAAGCATAACTCTCATTTTGTTATTCAACTAATTTTTAATGTAAAAGACACCGTATTTCAAAATAAAAATCAGTTCTTCTTTTGAACTCCAAACACCATGGTTTCTTGAATTTTTGTACTGAATATTTTAATTATGGTAGGAGAAATTTCCAATTTTCATTCCCCCTAGATCTGCTCTTGAATTTGATTGATTGCAACTCATTTTTGATTTCATTCATTTGAATTTCAATTCATTATTCTAATTTATTTGAATGAATTCAAAATCAATTCAATTCAAATGAATTTATAGAATGAATTGCAATTCACTTTAACAAATTCATTTGAATTAAAAACGAATTGCAACTCATTCTACAAATTCATTTGATTTGGAAATGAATTGAAATTCATTTCTGCCTAATTCGTTTGAATTGATTCAAATTTTATTCAATTCTTTTTTGTTGTGAAAAGAATTAATTCAAAATTTATCTAATTCGTAAATCAAAAAAGAATGATTCATTTACAGCTCTGGTACATATGTACATACATACATACTCAATGCGATTATATCGAATTTATTCAAACTTATTATTCAGATAAATAAATACCTGATAACCAATTTCAAAAAAATTATTTCAATGCACATATCTACATTTTCAGATGGCTTATAAGATCGAAGAAATTCCCGATTCTTTAGCCGATATGGGCGAAGGACCTCATTGGGATATTGCCAGTCAAAATTTGTATTATGTTGATATAAACGCTGGTAAAATTTTACGTTATAGCTATAATGAAAATAAAGTTTACAAGGCAAAAGTTGAAGAAGAAGAATTTGCTAGTTTTATTATACCAGTCGAGGGTACAACCGATCAGTTTGCAGTAGGTTGTGGACGTCGCGTACTCGTTGTAAGATGGGATGGAGTTTCTGAAATAGCTAAAGCAATTAAAACTCTCTTCGGGGTTCAGATGGATGATGATCGTTACGATGGTAATCGTTTCAATGACGGAAAATGTGATTCTAATGGACGCTTATTTGCTGGTACCATGCGTTATGTGGGTGATAAATATGAACATCGTTGGGGCGAATTATATGTTTACGAAAAGGGTGGCAAAGTTGAATTAGTCAAGACAGATGTGGGTATTTCAAATGGTTTGACATGGAATGATAAAACAAAGAAGTTCTATTTCGCCGATACCGCTGATTATGAAGTGAAGGAATATGATTATGATATTAAAACTGGAAAAGTGGGTAAGTAAGAAGATTCTTAAAAACTACGTATCTTTTGTACTTGATAAAATCATTTTTATTAGACATAAATAAACCCAAAGTTGTTATGGATCTTCGCCGAAATAGTTCTAAAGATCATTTACACCCTGATGGTATGACCATTGATACCGAGGGCAACATTTATGTGGCCACTTTTAATGGGTATACTGTTTACAAACTTAATCCCAGGTAAGTTTATTAACATTTATTGTTTAAAACTGTTTAATTTAGCGTTTTATTTTTTTAAGCACTGGTAAAGTTTTGTTGGAAATTAAGTTGCCTTGCTTACATATAACTTCTGTTGCTTTTGGAGGTGCGAATTTGGACATTTTGTTTGTGACTACTGCTAATGAAGGTGATTTACCACCACCTTCTGGTTCTGTTTTTAAAGTAAGCGGTTTAGGTGTAAAAGGTTATCCGATGACTAATATTAAAATTTAATTTGTAGTGTTTGCATAAACAAATGTTAAAAAGATGATAAAGTATTTCCAATAAAAAATTTACGTCTATCGTGAATAAAAAGTAAACAATGTTTTCCTAGAATTTTTTGCTTTTAACCATACATTATTTTAGGGAAGATGTAACAAATTACGAGGGAAATTTTATTCACGGTGGCATGTCATAATGTCCAATGTTAATATGTCCATGGACACTATGGCGGACAAGCTTTAGTTAGCGAAGCCAGTGTTTGTTATACCTACAATATAGGAGAAAATCCTTAAGTCCGGCCGAAAGCCGCACAGTGGGAGATTTTGGAAAAAATTTTAATATTTCTGTATTTTCTAAACGGTTAGTCAGATTGGAATTAAATCTATTCAAGTCGTTGCGATATTCGTTTGAAATTTTTTTGATATTTTTTTTTAATTCTACAACAACCACAAGGTCAAAAACACATAGAAAGTTTGTCATATTAATAGAATTTTGTATTTCGATACGATGCTAACAATAAGACCGATTATGAATTGAAAGAAACACGATTAATATGTATATATTAGGGATGCCAAACGGGAAATCCCGAATCCCGGGATTTATTTTTATGAGTCCCGGGATTTTTAACATATCAACTTTTATGTACAAAAATGTTCGTTTCTATACTATATACAAAAAAATTATTAAAAATTGTATTTGAGTTATATTTTTTATTGCAAATAATTCTTATTTTTGAGTTTAATTTTTGTTTTTGGCACACAGCGAGTATTTACAATTTTTAATTTTTGCTTGATATATGACGACTATTTCTGGATTTTTGTATTTTGCTTAATAAAAACCATTATTTTAAGTAGAAACGATATTTGAAGATTCACATCTCAAGCCTTTTTTACAATTACGTTTAGCAAGTTCAGCTTTGGCTAAAGACATAATACCAAAATAAAAATGATTATTTTTATGCAAAATATAGAAAATTATTCACGATCTAATTAAAGTATTATTCAGAAACAAAAGAATAAAAGTTGATATAATTATAACAATTAAGTCGTAATATTGATGAAATAGCTCATATTCCTTCCAGTTCAATAAGAGAAAAAAAATTTGCTTAAAAAACATACGGTAAATAAAATATTTTTTTATAAATAAACACTATCTGACGTATTAATAAAAGAATTATTTAAACTTGAAATCTGTTTTAAGAAACATTTGTATAAGCATTTTGTTTTAAAGTAAACTACAAACGTACTTTAATTATTGATTATGAATCTCGCCCTCACCCTGGAGATGTACTGCACTGCAGTCGACATAATGTTAAAGTTTTTAACTCAGCTATCGATCTCGGTGAGGGACTACACTTTGCCGTGTATTAATGTCGTCACAACTTAATTCACATTAAAAATTGAATTGCTGTCTAAAAACCAAAATGAATTGATCTAGAAAAACTAAGAGATACGTATATTTGTTTAAGCTTTTTTCATGGGTGAGGCCAGTGTTATAAACATATGTATAAAATAAATTGTTTTGTTGTTTTCTTTTTTTAAATTTATGTTATGTATATAAAATCTTTTGAATATTCAAAAAGTTTTGTTTATTTAAAAAAAAGTCGTATCTTAAAGAAACACATTGATCCCGAATCCCGAAAATCCCGCGATTTCGGGATCGGGATTTTCAAAAATCAGTCCCGATTGGCATCCCTAATATGTATGTACTACCAAGAATGATAGAAATAAAGATTACGCCTTGCGCATGTGATGACGTAGTATATCCCTTATAAAAGTTACCAAGGCTTTTTAATATGTGAAATTCATCATTTCTTGGAAAAAGTGTATGTATTGCGTTATAGTTGGATACCCTACAATTAATTTACTCAGAGAGTTATAAAAAAAATTTTATATTAATTGTCAAATAAACTAATAATTTTAATAAATAATTTTTATTTTCAAAATTGAATAGAGTAAAAAAAGAGTGAAAATATAAAGTGTGCAGTGGGCAAATGCAAATAAAGTAACAGCAAAAAAAAAAAAAAACAAGTGAGAAATTGTGTAAATAATAAAGTTTAGCTTGTTTTTAATAATATGCTAAAATTTTTGGCTATATCTGTATCATTTTACAGTTTTCCAAAAGATTCAGCCCAAACTAAGCTATGGGTAATATTTTGCAAGCGAGTGAAATCAGTAATTTTGAATAAAGAAAAATGTTGTGCTATACATTTCACACAAGAAGATTTTGAAAGAAACTTAAAATTTGAAATGGGTAAGTTAACTAAAATTAAATTTTTGCAGTTCATTACTAAATTATTTTGAATAAGATTTAGCAATCATCGTGCACCAAAATAATAGATAACCTAAATTATTAATGGGTTAATCACCTAAGTGAAGGTGGGTTAAGTAAGCCATCAAGTGCATTCATGGAAACGTTGAGATCATGTGATGCTATCTTCTTGCAATGAAATGGGAAAAATTGTTGCTTAAAAGCAATATATTTGCAAAATCATTTGTTGGAAGGAAAGAAATTTGAAGTAAGTTAAGACATGGAAAAACTTTTTTTTAAATGTAGGAAGTATTTTCGAATGAGGTTACTAAATGCCGATATTGCATAAAATTTCAACAAGCCAAAGATGAAACTAAATAAAATTAGAAACTAAAATTCTTGATATAAAAGTATTTTCCCTTTTTCGTCTGCTTTAATTTATGAAGTAAAGATAAAGTTAATGTACATTATGAATGTATATATTTATGTAATAAATAAAACTATGAAAAAATAACCTTAAAAAAATCTTTTATTTTACATAATTTAAACAGACAAATTGTAAATTGTCCCACTGTTATGTTTACACATAAATATTTAAGTTTGAGAGCTAAACAATTTTAGCCAATAAGAACACAGGTTGTGTGACGTCAGAGTTACTACATGCGCAGTAAAATAATTTTATGCCTGCCTGATGTCGTAATCTTTATTACTAACATTCTTGTGTACTACAGCAGTGTGTTCAATTTATAATCTACATGTATATTTTGGATTACTCAAAATTTTTATTAACTGAATAGTTTAAATTAGGGTCCACGAATATTCAATTTCGCATTTGCGAACTTTTCGTTTATTTTTTCTACTTGCATTTGTATAATATGTGTAGGTACGACTTTTTTAAGCAAACATGTAATGACGGTAATTCCAATAGTGTACGGATAGCGTAGCATGTTGGTCAAACCATGCCAATTGGGCCTTGTGATAAAATAGCTCCTTTGGCAAATCCACTAGCATCAGTTGTAAGAACGAATGGTTTAGAAAAATCTGGGTACTGAAGAATAGGATCATTGGATAATATATTTTTGCATATTTCAAAAGCATTTTTATAATTTTGGTTGAAATCGACTTTGCTGTTTTTCTTTAGACACATTGTCAAAGGCTTAACAGTTTTTGCAAAATCTTTTATAAATTTCCTGTAATACCCCACTAGCCCCAAAAAGGATTTGATTTCTTTTGGTGTCTAAGGGATTGGAAAATTTTTGATTGCCTCTAATTTCGCAGGGTTAGGTTTAATGCCCTCTGTTGAAACAATATGTCCAAGGAATGAAATTTCTTTCCTTAAAAATTCAGATTTGTCTAGTTTTATTTTTAAATTTGCTGTTTTTAATCTTTTAAGCTGGTCTAAAATTTTTTTTTATAGAATCCCCTAAATCAGAGCAAAGCATATAAATAAAATCGCTTGTATTTTGTTTACATCAGAGCTATGGCATACCGCCTTAATTTGTTAAAATATTTCCAATTTTTTAAATTTTGTTTAAAATGAGATCCTAAAATGTATATAACTTTTAATAAAATTTAATACTGAAAATAAATTGTTAGCAAAAATTTTAAATTTTTTTAGCATTTTCTAAATTTATATTTTAGCATTATCTGGCCATGCATATTGCAAGATTTAGCTGTAAGCAATTTTAAGATCTGGTCACACTGATAAGTATACAAACATTTCATTGGACTTCAGTTGAAGCATACAATCTCTCACCTTGTAGAATAATTTGCTTTATTTATAGCCTTAATATACTTCAGTTAACACTTGTGCCCCACATTAGACCCTTTGGGCCGAGGTGCTTATGGCTTTTATAAAATAATAATAATATTAGTATAGAAATTTAAAAATGTTCAGTAGTGGCATTCAGGTGCGAACTATGTTATTATATTTAGTAGTGTCGCAGTTTTTTCTTGTTTATTGTTAAGCATTAAATTTTAAATTGAATATTCGTATTCATACTCGACGAATATTGCCGCAGATATTCGTATTCGTATTCGCGAATATTAAAAATTGATATTCGCAACAACACTAGTATGGAACGCGCTACCTAAATTTAAGAAAATAACAAATGTCTTCACATTTCCTTCGTTATTATTAAAGCATTTTTTTACTATTTTACTTTATTTTACTATTTATTTTTACAATGTGTATGTGATAAAGTTTCGAGTATCGAGGGTAAAATAAAGTTAAAATTGCCTGTTCTTAAAAAAATAAAAAAAAAAAAAAACAATATTTATATTGAAAAACAATAAAAGAATTAGGCAACGCCGCTGATGCTAAAATATAAAATAAAAATATATTTATGAAAATATATTTTAAAATCAGTGGCGTTGCCTGATTTCGCTGCTGGCAACAAAACTTCAATTCAGTTGCCATCCGTAATCGACCCATAAAAAAATTTCAATTAATTTCTTAAAATAGATCTTTGATTAATCGTTTAAAACTTTCTTCTACTATCATATTAGGCATATACATATGTATGTAAGTACTTATTTGTAAACAGTAAAAATGTATAATATTTTTAAAAATACGATTACTGATGGCAACTGAACTGAAGTTGTGTTTCCAGTAGCGAACTCCGCTGATGATAAAATATAAAATTAAAAAAAAAAAACAAAAATTGTAGGTATATTTTAACATGAGCGGCGTTGCCTAGGTTCCGTTGCCTTCCGTAATCGACCCATAAACCTTAATAGTATAAATTTGAATATTTTCCGAAAATCAAATACGAGTAGGTAGACCGATAGGAATGGTTTACATTACAATTTTTTAGGACAAGAGAACCTTTCGTTGCAGAGGTTTTTAGGTTCAACGTTTTTATCAAAGGTATTCTAGAAACTTGTGAAACCTGAGAACAAGACAAAAACCACAGCCTCAGCTTAAGCCGCTACATCGGCATAATCTCGTTACCCAAGCTGACAGTTTAAACACCATACTTTGGAGATCAAATATCTTACGCAGAGAATGTAGACAAATCAAATTTTTTCATTTAAAATTATGCTATTTTATAAAGAAACAAAGAATTTTTAGAGGAAAATGGAAGTTATTTTGTTTATTTTAGATAAATAAAAAAAGAAATAAAAATATTGTTACACTGAGGTATAGGATTCTCGTTTTAGAAATTATAATGATTTAAGGTACGTACGTTCAGACTAATGAAATATTTGACGAAAATATTTGTTCTGATATTTGCTTCAAACTGTGTGAAACAAAAAATATTTTGTTTAATGTTCAAACTAAGCTCAAATATTTGACAATTTTTGTTTGATGAAACAGTTGGCAGTGTTAAATTAAATAAATTAATTCATGTTTGCCATGCGTTTGCATTAAATAATTATTTAATGAAAGGGTTCAAAAATAAAAATATATTTCTCAAATAGTAAAAATGAGCGCAAAAGCTAATTTATTCATTTTATTCTGTGGATCAGCATCTTTTATAGTGTTAGAACAGGAGAACGTAAAAGAAAAAAAAAAATGGAAGCCACTGGGTAACGGGAACATGGCTAAAATTTGCGAAAAATTGCAAAGTTGGAAACAAACTCTAAAATATATATTTGAAGTCGCTAAATCGGTTAAAAAACAATATGTCAAGAAAAAAACAAAAAAAAAAAAATGTTGCAAAAATAGCGAAAATTCGCGAAAAATTTAGATATTTCAAACAAGCCATAAAATTTATTAAAAGTGCCTTAAACTGTAAGGAATGGCAAATATTCGATAAAAATTGCTAAATTAGCGGAAATTCGCCAAAATTTGCTAATAGCGGTATGATAGCAAAGCCTAATAACACTGTGCACGATATTGACACTTTTTTTTCGTGACAAGCTGGGCACCTGGCGTTTTAACATAATTCGCGTTTTAACATAATTCGCGGTTTTTTAAGATTGGCTCTGGTTTTCGAGATATACCTACCGTTATTTCAAAAATGGAGGAGGTTGCACAACATATGTTCGTGTAACTCAAAAACGCTTTAGCTTATTGAAAAACCGAAATTCCGCAATAAAATTTCCTTTAAGAAAGGTAAAACTTCTTTCTAATATCCGCAGTCGTTTTAGAAACATAATTTTTTTTTTGGAAAATAAAATAATTGTTTTAACAAAATTTCGAAATTTTTGTTTTTTAAAAATTCATGCGGAATTTCGGTTTTTTAAGTTTTTTCAATAAGGTAAAGCGTTTTTGAGTTACACGAACATATGTTGTGCAACCTCCTCCATTTTTGAAATAACGGTATATCTCGAAAACCAGAGCCAATCTTAAAAAACCGCGGGCACCACTGGATTCAGCGTACCCGAATTATGTTTAAATGCCATGTGCCCGGCTTGTCTGTTTTTTCAACTAGCATAGTGTAATTATTAAAAATCGTTAAAGCTCTAAATCACAGTGAAAAATAGCTTCTTCGCGAGCATGGCTAAAATTCGCGAAAAATTGCAAACTTAGAAACAAACCCTATAATTTATTTGAAATCGGTTAAAAAACAAATTGTCGGAAAATAACAAAAAAAAATTTTTTTTTGCAAAAATAGCGAAAATTTTTGATATTTCATATAAGCCATAAAATTGATTAAAAGTCTCTTAAAAGTATAAAGAATGGCAAAAATTCGGTAAAAATTGCTAAATTAGCGGATATCCCCAAAAATTTGCTGATAGCGGCATGATACCAAAGTTTAGTACTCATAATTATTAAAAATAGTTAAAGCTGCAAAGAGTCACAGAAAGAAATCGCTTATTTTGCGAACATGGCTAAAATTCGCGAAAAATTGCAAACTTGGAAACAAACCCTAAAATATATTTGAAATTGCTAAATCGGTTAAAAAACAAAATGTAGGGGAAAACAAAAAAAAAAAAATGTTGCAAAAATAGCGAAAATTCGCGAACCATTTGCCTAAAACTATAAGGAATGGCAAAAATTCTAAAAAAATTGCTAAATTAGCGGTAATTTGCAAAAATTTGCTAATAGCGGCACGATAGCAAAGTCTAATAATTATAAAAAATCTTTAAAATTGTAAAGAATCCGAAAACTTACAGGAAAACTTACTTCTATCCGGAACATGGCTAAACTTATTTGTCGTTGTTTGTTCTTACAATTTTTTTGTAATATCAAATAAATGTTTGCTCAAAAATTCATGTTCATGAAAATAAAAATGGTTTCATTCCGCAAAATTTTTCCATAATTAGTTCTAGCAAATGTAGTGATTGGTGCTCTTTAATGCGTTTGCGCATTTGTCTTTATTTTTTTTTTCGCAAATTATCATTATTTATTTTTACTTTCCAATTCCAATTTTTTTTTTACATATTTTGCCATTTCATTACTGGAAATCTGCGCTATCTTTGGTTTTTATTAACAGTTTTGCTTAATTTGCAAACAATTTTGCGAAAGTGATAGAGAGTACAAGTTGACATTTAGCTTTCGCATCGAAATTGTATTCGCATCGCAATAGAGAGTAGACACCCTCCCCCCTGTATATATATTAGTTGAACTGTATTCAGAACAAAAAACAGGGAGCTAGTTTGTAGAACGCAGCGCAAGTGATTCGTTTAACTTACATTCAAAACAAAAACAAATTTGGATTTTGTTTTAAATGTAAGTTAAGCGAGTCACTTTGCGCTCGCGTTCTACAAACAGGCAGTAAGACAAGGATTCATAATTGGATTTTTAATTCTCGCGAAATTCACATCTTAAAAACGATCGTTTTTAAGTCGGTTGAAATTCATCACATACCGGAGTATTTCATTCATAAAATTACAATTTTTTCGAAAATACTTCAGATTTGTATTAGTGTTTAAAAAATTTATATTTACATATGTATATATAAAATTATTATATAAATCAATTCCCAAAATTTTATAAAAAAATACAGCTCTTAAAACGTTCGGAACCACTCCCCTCAAAATAGAGTTTTCAAATGATTCGTCATAAGGACAACTAAATGCCAGAAAAAGCCATATTCTCATAAAAATTGTTTTCATTGCTGTTATTATGAAATGTTATTGATTAAGCCTCAAGGGCTGAATGGAACTGCCGTGTCCAAGCAAGCAACGTTTTTCTTAATTCTTAATTTAATAAAAATTTAACATTGATTATATTATTAGCTTGGACACTTTACCGGGATCATCCACCACCAGGAATATTACAATCCATTGAGTTCGTTACACGGCCTATTCGTCGGTTAGGACGATGTCCTGCGTTACCACCATAGCTTCCGCCACCACCTCCTCCACCACCGGATCCCCAGCCACCACCACGGCTATTGTTACCACTACCACTACGATTTTCCGATTTAAAGGGAGCAATCAAAGTTGTAAAACTGAACCAAAATTAAAAAAATTAAGAAATGTTGAGCATTTCGTTATTGCAGTTATTAAAAACTTACAATTGCACCACCAAAAACCAAATTGCAGCAAAAATTTCTATTACACGGTTAAGGTCCCAAGGCCGTTTTTCTAAAACACGACCATCTGCAAAAATTAAATGAAATTTCATCAGTTTTCTGATTAATTTAATTATAATTACACTTACTTCGATCTATGTATACCATTTCGAAATGGCGTTTCTTTAAAATATAAATCAACCTGTCGAAATTCTTTTTATTTAGCTTTTTCTTTTACCAAAAAAATTTGAAGATAATTTTTTGTTAAATTTATTTGTGGATTTTATTTGGAATCTTCTTCTTATATCGGAATGACGTGTTTGTTGAAACAGCTGGTATTTACATGCTTTATTTTCCCATAAACAGAGTTGCTTTTTTTCAACGAAAAAAGTACTAAAATTTTTTGGTTTTTTAGTAACGAATTTTCTGGTTTAAAATCTATAAAGAGAAATATTATAAGATCTTTTTTAAATAAAAAATTATATTACAAATTATTATAACCTTAAGCAAAAGTTTCTTATAACATTAAAAAATAAGCTAAAAATATTCGACTTCATATAAATACGTACTAAGTTTTACAACTCTTAGAAAAGAATATAAGAAACATAACCTGTGAATAAAATATTTTTTTTATTTGTTACTTTTAAAACATAGTTAAAATCTACTAAACTAATGGTATAAGCACAGATTACTACTCTGTGGTATTAGTAAAATATAATGTGAAAGTTAAGAGTTCAAAAAGTTAAAGTATTTTTAAAGAAAAAAGGTGTAAACTTGTTTTGTGGTTGGCCGTTAAAAGTTATTTTAAAATTAAAATCGTGTACTTAATTGATTTTCGTACATACTAACCCAGCAAGCATTTTCAATCGTGTAAGAGTCTACTGGAAATCTTATGAAGAGTGTTTTTAATCATAATAGATTCCTCTGTGAGCTACTTCTACAGCACAGCGAAAGACGCTTATATTAATCGTTAAGGGAATCGTTTGAGATTTGTGTAAAGATCATGTCAGTTAATATGTTAAAAGTAATAATTAAAAATTGTAGATGTTTTTGTTATTGTTCCTCGTCAGATAATCACTAGAAGATTCTTTTAGGAATTATATTTTAAACACAATCGTCTAACAAACAGCGTATGCTAGCTGGGTACATATCGCACTTAATCAACATGAAGGCATTAACTTAAAATTTAAAAATTTTATGTAAAAAAAAAAAAAAAAAAAAAATAAGTTTTAAAAAGAAGAAAAACGATAACTTTACAACGGGTAGATATCAATATAATGTGAACAATAAAAATTTTGAGCTAATCCCGTCTTGTTGATCAAGTGCGATATGTACATATGTACATACTTAAGTACTTTGGCATGTACATGCCGGACGACATGGGTGGATTCCTTAATAGTACTTGTTTTAAATTGGAAGGTAAGTGGACTGAATTTATAAATGTTTAACCTTCCTTACGCATTATTAAAAAATAACGCGAGAGTATTGTATTTTCCGTCAGCTTCATTGGCTGAAATGCAGTTTACTGGGCATAGAGAAAAAAAAAATTAAAAGATATGCCACCAGATTCAGAATTAAAAAAAACACAAATTAAAAATTAAGGGGGCTGAGGCCCCCTGGACCCAAAAAACCGCCCGCCCACTTAATGGTATGTCTGGGTACTAAAATTAAAGGTAATTGTGTAAAAAAAAACGAAAATTATAAAATATAAGGCGGGTGAGATTTTTCGGGCCCTCTGAGGCAGAAAAAGTGCCCCTACCCCCACTAATATGTATGTATAGGCACTCAAATTAAAAGTAATTTGCTCACGATTGTTTTTGTATTCGATCATTATTTCCCCCTCCAGATTAGTTTAAGAATCTTTTAGATGTAGACAAGCTTAAGTTAGCGAAGCCGGTGTTTGTTATACCATAGAGGAAAAAATCCTTGCGCCCGGCCAAATGCCGGCTATGTAGACAAGCTTCACTTAGCAAAGAAGGTATTAGCTATACCATAGAGGAAAAAATCTTTGCGCCCGGCCGAAGGCCTTCTGAAACCTTTAATTTGAATACTCTCACATAGATATAGGTAAGGGTTGGTTCAAATAATAATATTAGTTTAGAATTATTAGTGTTGAATAAAGTAAACGTAGTTTTGATAGATTTTTAAACAAATACATTAAAATAAAAGGTAAAAATATTTATTTGCTTTTTCTGCAGCTTTGTTTAAGGAAAACTGTAAACAAATTTAAAAATTAATAATAAGGGCGAGTTACAAAACGTCAGTTGCAAAGCAATACGCTTTTTTAAATGAATTATACACTGTAACCATGTAGAATTTTTCAATGTTATCTGTCCCAATGCGCATCAAAAAAGTTATCGATGCGTACACAATAAGCAAACAGCGCTTTGTAAACTCTATGATACATTTTTGAATTTGTCTGCAAAGTAGTATGATATTTTGGAACTCAGCCTAACTTATTTCTTGACAAAATTTATTTTTTCTTGATTCTTGACGAGCACTAAAAATTCTTGTAAATCAAGAAAAATCAAGACCGTCTGGCAAGCTTATGTTATACCCAACCTAGAAGAAAAGGGCGCAAAATACTTAAGTTTTTAAATGAGTTTTGTTTTTTAAACAAAAATCTTATAAATATTAATTTTTAATAATATTGATAATCTCTTACGCTTACTACCTATTCAACAACGATGATCAGGCAGTTAATTTTGTATTAATTTTGTACGAAAAAAATTGGACCCTCCCTAGAATTAAAAAAAAGTAAGCAAAATTTAAATTTAAGAAGTCTGAGGGCCATGAGATCCCCCGGACCCAAAAAAACCGCCCAACAACTTAGTGGTATGTGTGGGTACTCAAATCAAAAGTAATTAGCTTACGATTATTTTTTTCGTTTGCCCCGTAATATGCATTTTTGCCAACAAAATAAATTACTTGAGTTTTTTAATTTTAACTTGAGTTTAGATCCAAAAGTGTACTGATATCGCCAATATTTATTATTGAGTATCTTTATCGGTATCGCATCGGCAAAAAGGCGTATCGTTGCATACCTATTTAAAACCAATTTTTAACAAGTAAGACTGCTATATTCGGCTATGCGGAATCGTATATATCCTTCAAAATGGTTTGATATAAACATACATATGTATGTATATACGGTGACCGTCCGTTGTATATTATACAGATCTGGAGGGCTACAATGTATTTCGATTCGAAAAGTATAATTTTTCGAAAGCAATTTCTGGTTCGAAAGTAAACCGTAATAACTAGCTCGTTGCAAATCTTCAAACACGATGTCAGAGTCGTATTTATAAACAAATGGGAAATTTGATTAAAAGTTGGTAGCACTGCAATGTAACTACCAAAATGGACGAAAATATCCCAAAACAAAAGAAATATTAAATACTATTCAATGTGTGAAAAATGTTATAATTGCGTTTTTTTAATAAAAACTTATTGTATTTTCTTGTGTTTGAAGATTCCAAAAAGAGTCAATCATTTCTTTATACTGCTTTTTATTTGTAAATGTAGGTAACCACAATCCACAACCACTTGTGGTGAATGAGGGTATACTAAGTTTGTCATTCCGTGCGAAACTTTTTTATTATACATCTTAGACCCCATAAAGCTCCTTGAGTTATTTTAAGTCCATTTAGCCACGTTCGTCTGTCTGTCCGGCTGTTGAAAACACGCTCACTTTCGAAAAACGCAAAAGAAAAGAACACACTTGGTTTCAAATTGCTTGTAGTTATTCTAACCAGTTGGGGATTGAAAACCATTAAGATCGGTTCAGTGTGACTAGAGCTATGAATCAATATGTGGAACCACCACCCTAAAAAATTTATAATTTTTTTTACAAAAACTAACATAAATGGTGGAAAAATGCACGGAATGATAAAATACTTTGCACAAATTCGTTTTATATGACTGAAAATCATACAGTTAAATTTCGTGAAGATCGGTCCATAATTGACCATAGGCTCCATATAAAGCTTACGCCCCGAAAAGAGTTTAGTACGCGTAAGCCCGTAATAAATAACGATATCATAGTTAAAATTTGGTACATCACAGTTTTATAAGGCTACAAATCATACTGTCAAATTTCGTGAAGATCGGTCCATAATTTACTCTACGCCCCATACTAACCCTACTCTCCGAAAACAGTTTATTACGCCTAAGACTGTATTAAGTAATGCTATTAGAATAACATTTAGTATATTCAACATTTTTTATTTTTTCGAATTTATTCTATGAGTTAAATTTCAGTTATGTATTTTATAAAGCTTTTTGTAATAGGTATATTCCTTAAATTTTTTAGAAATTACTTTATACACTACCAGACTATTATATTGTATTTTCTTGTTACATTTTACCTTAGCTTTCCGTTGGATAGCAATGAAGTATATTTATGTACAGAAAAATTTAAAATTATTAGACACCAGCAGAATGTAATGCATTTTCTGGCCCGCTACGGCCTTCGTCAGCATTCTTTGTGTCACACTGGATAGTGATACTTTATAAATTGAATGTAACAAGAAAATACAATATAATAGTCTGGTAGTGTATAAAGTCATTTCTAAAAAATTTAAGGAATAGACCTATTACAAAAAGCTTTATAAAATACATAACTGAAATTTAACTCATAGAATAAATTCGAAAAAATAAAAAATGTTGAATATAATAAAGTTGCTTATGAAATAGAAATAATTCCCAATATCTATTTGTTAATAACATTTAGTACTTCACAGTTTTATAGGACTAGAAATCGCACTAATAAATTTCGAGATGATCGGTGCATAATTTACCATAGGCCCCATATAAATTCCACTTTGGGAAAATAATTAAATTCGCCTAAAACCGTAGCAGATATACACCCCTATCGTGAATAATTTTTCCCTCGTAATTCTTTCCCCTTTCACGTATTTGCGATCATGAAAACCTCCCATGAAAAAAATTAATTCATAGGAGAATAATAACGTGTAAAAAATGTTAGCGCGAAAAATTCTCCTTATCGTGAAAAAAATTTTCCGTTATTGGTTCACTTTTCCCTTTGAATTTCTCATTTTATTTTTGCTAGGGAACAAAACATTTATGTAAGTAATTCTTCTTATAATTCGAATATTAAAGTTTACCAAATAAATTTTAAGGTCAATTTCCGTTAAAAGAGGCAAAAATTTATAGGTATGCATGTACCTATATTGTTAATCAAAATAAACGCAAAAAAAAACAGGTCGATTGCCTGAGGAGTAGCTTTTGAAAGACGTGGAGGCAGAATTTTAGAAATTATTTTACTACATAAAAGTGCAATAAGCTAATGTTGTTTTTCTTTTCTTTTAAATATACACGTATATTTTTAAACCAACATTTTTTTGTTTTCTTAATGTTTTTTAATATTTCTTCTTTTTTACATTCACTGAGAACTAATAGTTTGAAAAATTGTTCACGGGAGTTTCACGATAGCATTTTTCCCTTCGAGGGGAATAAAAATTTCATGGGAACAAAAATTCCACTTTTTTCACGATAAGAGGGATGGATATTGCGCTAAAATTTCCTCCAACTTAAATTCATATTGCCAGAAAAAATATCATGCAATTTTTTGATATACGATCTATAATTTTCCTTAGATCCCACATTATCCAGCCTACTGAAATTCACTGAAATTTATTCTTATTTATTTTTTTTAATACCAGAAATAAGTCTTCAAAATTTTGGGATGATTGGTCCATAATTTACCATAAGACCAATACAAATTACCCTCCTGAAAATCATTTAAGTTCGGCTAAAACTGTTACGAAATATGATATTTTACTCAAGCCAGTTAAAAGTTCTAAAACGAAACGCATAAAACTTTCGGATTGTCGGTCAATAATTTAAAATAGGTCTAAACCGCAACCAATTTTAATGCTGAAGTTCGTTTTTGTGAAGATTAGTTAATAATATATATGTTGATATCATATAGCCCACTCTTGTCGGTGGAGGGTATCAAAGATTCGGCACAGCCAAATATAGCACTCTAATTTTTTTTTGGAAAATTTCAAGACCATAAATATTAAAACATATTCAATACTAACATAAGTTTAATTTAGCTTATATCTAACATTATTTGGTTTAATTTGTTTGTTTTACACTTTTAATTATTTGAAAGATTTAAATATGTACTTAAATTTCTTATTTTTCTTTTACTATGCCACCAACAAAATAGCTTTCGAACAATTTCCTAACGCTTTTTGCATAACTATCGGTACAAATTGTTCGAGCTCGTAAATTATTTCTTTCAAATCGAAATACGCGGTAACCCTCCAGTACTGTATTTCAGATATTTGTTTTATTTAATGTTCTCTATTTGAACTAGAAAATTGGCTAATTCCATGTCAAATCGACTAAGAGTGGGACCCGACCCCTCTCGATTTGAAGGAAATTTGGTGAGAAGGTTCCTTTCATCCTCTAAGGAACATATATCATCGAAAAAAAATTTTTTTAATTTTTTTTGCAAAAGTTATGTCATATTCAAAATGTCATAATTTCGCCGAATAAGCGGAATGTGTTGAGTTTATTTTTTTTGCAGTAGTTTTTGAGATATAGAAAAAATAAACTCAACACATTCGGCTAATTCGGCGAAATTATGACATTTTAAATATGACATAACTTTTGCAAAATAAAATTTTAAAATTTTTTTCGTTGAAATATGTTCCTTAGAGGATGAAAGGAGCCTTCTTAACAAACTTCATTCAAATCGAAAGGGGTCGGGTCCTACTCTTGGTCGATTTGACATGCAATTACCCAATTTCAAATGTATTTGGCTTTTCTCATTACTGGAAACTTTTTAAATTTTTTTTTTTCCCTTAATTGCATATACATTAAGATCATCTTTAAAAATAATTTTACTTTCTTCCGATATGAAATTATGCAATCAGGGACTTATTCATAAACAATATTTAAGGTTTACAAAAGGCTTATAAAACGAATTTTCTATGAAAATTTTTAGGGGGTTAATGTTAATTTAAAGTTTAGCAAATTTAGTTTGGATTTAATGATTTTTGTTATCTTTTTTAGCAATTGACTTTAGTTGATGCGATGCTTATATGACAATTTTTTGTCAACAAGGTTCATATAAAATTTTTTTGTGAAAGAAAGTTATTAAAATATTATTATATTGTGTTGCCTAGGTGCATTTTACCAACTTTATTATAAAAAAAAGAGTACTTTTTAGGATATCAGCATACTGGTCGTAACTCCGGTAGTTTTTCACTGATTCGACAGATTTAAATATCGACGTGTTAAGGCAGAAATTTACTTGGGTTATAAAACTTGGACTCGGGAAGATAGTTGGCCTCCGAAAACGGGTATTTTTCAAAAAAAAAAATTATTTCTGGCCATAAATTTTTTGTATATGAACTGATTTTTTTCTAGTTTTTCCAGAAAATATATTCTACTAAAGATTTCCGACCACATGACATATAAGACGTAACAGCCCTAAAATGAAAGTTTTTATATAAATTTGGATGTTTTTTTTAGCCCATTTTTGGAGTATTTCGCACATTACTTGCACATTTATTATCCGATTTAAGAGAAATATGTATATACCGACGTGCTTAAGAAACAATTTACCATTTCACTTGGATTATAAAATTTGGACTCTATGGTAATGGGTATTTAAAAAAAAAATATGTTCTACTAAATATTTGCGATCTAAAATTCAAATTTACTTGGGTTAGAAAACTCGGAAAGATTTATTGTTCACCAAAATGGGTATGTTTCAAAAAATTTATATTTTGGGCATAATTCCACCATCTCTGGAAAAAAATTCCGAATTTTTGGGATATATGTATATTCTGCTTAAAGTTATTTTTACTCTATTTTTATAAAAAAATTTGTCCATAGGTCATACTTGAGCCCTAAAATTTAAAATGTTGACGTTTTCTAGACTATTTTTGGAGTAATTTGATCATAACTCGGCTAGTTTTTAACCGATTTGACAGATTTATATATCAACGGGCACTTCATAAATCCCGCCCACATTTTTCGGATGTTGTGTACTTATAACCAAGATGCTAGTACCTAATTTGAAAACTTTGGCTCTTTCCGTTCTTAAGATATACAGAAATTAATAATGTCTTCGTACGGGAGGTACCACGCTCAATATTCCATATTATGTGTTTCAAATTTGGACTACATTTCTCTAGTCGTTCTTAAGATACAAATAAATTTATTTGGTGCCACGCCCACTTATTCAATCCCGACCAGATTTTGTGGGATGCTTTGTATTGATAACCGATATGTTTGCACCTAATTCGTTCTCCAGATATGCAGAAATTTTAAATGTTTCTTCAATCCCATCCATTTTTAGAGAGTGGTGTATTGATAACCACGATGCTTGTAGCAAATTTGATAGCTCTGTCTCTTGCCGTTCTCCAGATATACAGAAAAAATAAATGACAACCAACAATAAGATGTTTATGGGAAAAATTAGAGGTTGTCGTGGGTTTTTGCTCATATCTCAGCCATTTGTTGATCGATCTGGTTGAATTTCAATGGCAAAATTAAAATGGGCATATCTGACATAAGTACATATGTATGTACCAATCAAGTCCCCATCATATCTGTGGGAAACCCATTTCAACATACGGACGGACATACGGACAACCGGATTTGAAGTTCTCTTCTCATGGGGAGCCAAGGGTCTAAGATCAATATTTTAGAAATTACAAACGGAATGACAAAGTTATATAACCTTTTGCCTTCGGTGAAGGGTTAAAACATAGAAGGAAAAAAGTGTTACACTAAGGGAAAAAACGTGCTAACATCAAGATTTTACGTTCAAAATCAAATCATTTCAATCTTAATAGTCTGTTAAATGCGAAAATTCTTAATTCAAGAATAAAATGATTTTATTAAAATCTCAATTTTTTAAAGATCGCATTTACGATTGTAATCTTGAATAAATTCTCATTTTAAGATCGAATTCAAGATTTTGTTCTTAATAAAAATCTTAAATTAAGATTGCATTCTTAAAAATTTAAGAATATAATATTGAATAAATTCTTGTATTAAGTTCGAATTTAAGATTAGAAATCTTAATTCAAGATTAAATTCTTAAATTTTAATCTTAATGAAATTCTTGTTTTAAGTTCGGTTTTAAGAATGTATTCTTAAAAGTATTCTTATTAGTTTTTATTCGAATTCAAATGTCGAAATAAAACACAAGGTTTTTATTTATTTAAATTTTTATTTATTTAAATATTTACATATATATGGATGTGCATTAAAAATAAGGAAAACGTAATGACAATGTAATAGTTACAAGTACATACATACTTATATTAACTTAGGCCTAACATATGTCTATCCATTGTTAATTTGATATAAATGTAAATGAGGGCTAGTAAAATCAGAGATTTTATTTATATTCAACATTTTTTATTTTTCGAGTTTATTCTATTTCAGTTATGTAATTTATAAAGCTTTTTGTAATAGTTCCATTCCTTAAATTTTTAGGAATGACTTTATTCACTACCAGACTATTAGAATAAATTCGAAAAATAAAAAATGTTGAATATAATAAAGTAGCTTATGAAGAAAAATAATTCCCAGATTCGATTTTAATTATATATATTTCAGTAAGTAAATAACCAATTTCATAAGACTGAAATTGGTTATCGAACTCATTTACTTGGATTAGATTGCACAAGACATAAACTTCTTCGTTTTGAAATACCTTTTTCCTTCGTTTTCCGGAGTTTTTCTTAAATCTGGCTGACAATTGAAAAATTGCGTTTAAGAGTATAATGAATATGTAGTCCTGTGCATCTATGGGCAAGAAATAAGCAGGGTCATAAAAAAATACACTTTATTTTGAACTGTTTTTTTTTCTACAAACCTTGGTTTGTTGATTTTGCATTACAAAATAATTTTTTGCAAAAATCCTTAAATATGTTATTTTCATAAAAAAGACTAATTTTCTTTTTAAATGCTTCCCATTTAAAAAACAGTAATTGATCTTTGCCTGGGAATATAACTTAAAAGTCGATGTTGATCTGAAAATTTTAAGAGAAAATGGGTTAAGCTTTCTTACTAATTCGGATGCTCCTGAATGCCTAAGATTTGACCACTCACGTAAAATTTCAAAACTTCGAATTTTTTGCAAATCTTTCTGCCGCATACTGTATGTGAGTTTTCATTTGTGGAAAACTTCCTCCCAATCAGCACTTTCTCAACTCAATCATAATTTATAACCAGATGCAACAGATTCATCAATTTACGAACCTTGCGTTTGATTTGTTGACACGATTTCACCATCATCTTCTTCAAACGAGATGAGCTTGTTTTGTGTCTTCTTTCTTCATGTACTGCAAACATTTGAAAGTCACTTTTGAGTCTGAAACAAATGAATTTAATGTCCAAAAACAGGTGTTGAAATAAATCAAGGATTTTAAGCAATTTTTTATATGCACATATTTCTTTTAATATTCTCGTTTCCTTAACTGTTTATGTATAAATAAGAAGGAGTACTCACTTCCTCCATTTGGAACTCTCGTAGAAGGTTTTTTTAGTAATGCGTCGTCTGACAACTCCGATGCAATTTCCTCCGGCGAGCTGATCACTTCATATTGTCCATATGTCAGCGGTAATAAATCGTCACTCACTAGTATTGTTATAAACACTTTTTCATCTGTGTTCTGATTTTCCATTTTGCCTTTTACAATAATTTAATATATCTTTTCACTTTTTTCCAAATACGTCTTCTTCGTTCAACGTCTTAAAATTTATGACACAACAAGCTTTCATTGATGATAAATTTCGAGAAAAATCAAGAATTAAATCTTAATTTTTAAAATATATTCTTAAATTCAAGAATACAATCTTAAAATTAAGATAACGTTCTTGGTTTTAAGAATGCGATCTTGATTTTAAGAATGCGTTCTTGATTTTGAGAATGTGTTCCTACAGCTTAAGACCACGTTCTTAAATTGAAGAATACGACCTTAAAATTAAGATTGCGATCTTGATTTTTAGAATTCATTCTAAAAATTTGAGAACGTTAATCTTACTGACCAACTTTTAAGATTGAAATCTGAAGATTTCTGAAATCTAAATTCAAGAATTTTGTTCTTAAATTTAGATCGTCATTTTTCTCTTAGTGTATTTGAACCACTGTACTGTATGGTGTTTTCATTTGTAGAGCGGCCAAAAATAGAGGTAATTATCGTCGTACGAGAACTGCTTAGGAGAATTTTTAAACAAAATTGTGTAAAAACTCCAAAACTTCAACATATTATAGAAATCAAATTTCTGATAAAATCTCCAAAAGCATTAGAAAATTTTGAAAATTTTTGTACAAATACTTGATTAATTTTCAATTGGCTTGGCAGCGATCAACAAATGCAACCTATTTGTTTGTAATATACGGGGAAACCGAAAATTTGAAATTGCAGGTTTTTCTTGTTTGAGCAATAATAACAATAGTTGCGTTCATTTGCTTTACTAGCAGAAACTTGCAACGAGAAAGTAAATTTAAAATTTACAAAATTTTGTTTCCAATTACTCAAAAAATAAAAAAGTAAATGAACGCTTTACCAGCAAAAACTAGCAAGTTAGGAATATCGACACTATGCATCTGTAAGAAACAAGATTTCTTCTTAATAAATGCTTTTGTTTTGAACTATTTGCGCAAGAATATTGTTCCTTAATTTTAAATTTTTAAATTTTTTATTTTATTGATGTTGTATTATAAATACTTTAAAATAAATTACTTTACAATTAGTTTTAAATATTGTTCTTTGAATTTTGTGTTATATAAATATGATTTAATATGAAAATAAATTATTTAGAATTGTTGTTAAAGCAGAAACAAATTGTTTTACATGGCGCAGTCGTAAAAAAAATATACTTTAAATAAAAAATTTTTTTTTACCTACGTACGGAATAAAAAGAAAATTCAAGACATTTCTGTAGAGAATAGATTTTAAAAATGGACTTAAAACCAATTCCCGATTTAAAAATATGTGGAAATAAAGCTAAGAACTGGGAAATATTTTTGCATGATTTCGAAGATTACTTAACAGCGAAAAATACGAAATTAAGTGATAATATTAAACTTGCTATATTACGAAATCAAATAGGAATTGATGGTAAAGAAATAATAAGGACATTGGATATTCCGGTTGAAGATTATAACAATTATCAAAATGTTATAAAAGCTTTAAATGATTATTTTACGCCCAAGAAAAATATTTTATATGAAAGATTTTTTTTTTACAACCGATCACAAAAACAAAATGAGCCCATTGATGATTTTGGTAGAGATTTAAAAGAAATATCTAGTAGCTGTGAATTTGGAAATATATCCGAAATGGTAAGAGATCGAATCGTTTTGGGGATAGCAGATTCAAAACTTCAAGAAAAGTTACTCAAGATGGATGACATTGAAATCGAAAAAATTATATTGGAATGCAGAATATATGAAAAACAAAAACAGCAACTAAAAGAAGTTCAAGAATCAAAGAAAACTGTGGATGTTGTTCAAGAAAATTGCGAAAATGTTGGTGAAAAAGAAAATTTAGATTTTATAAAAAAGAAAAAATATAAAGAAAGGTAAATTGAGAAATAATTATCACAAAAAATTTAATGAAAATGTAAAATGTGCTCGTTGCTTGCAATTTCATAAATTTAATAGTTGTCCTGCATTTGGTAAAATTTGTAGCAAATGTAAAAAATTTAATCATTTCTCTAAAGCTTGTAGATTAAATATTAATGTTAATACTTTAAATCAATATGAAAGTGATAGTTCAAATTGTGATTTTGCGTTGACTGAAAGTATTAATTCTCACAATGTTAATATCCTGTTAATATCATGAAATAGTTGTAGAAAATCAAAAAATTAAATTTAATTTAGATACTGGTTCAGATGCAAATATAATTCCAATATCTACTTTGAAGACAATATATAAAAATCACAATTTAAAACATACTAATATAACTTTACAAACTTATAGCGGACATAAAATACGTCCATTGGGTGAAATTAAACTTCAATGTATTTCGAAAAGTAATATTTCTAATGAGTTATTTTTAATAGTTGATGATGGTTATAAACCAATTTTAAGCAGAGATACCTGTGTTAAATTAGAGTTGATAAAAAGAATTTATAATGTAGAGAAATCTGCAGATTCACTGGAGGAATTATGTAATACATATAAAGATATTTTTAATGGCGTTGGAAAATTTAATAAAGAATATAATATAGAAATTGAACAAAATGCTGTTCCAGTTGCTCATCCTCCCAGAAGAGTTCCAATGAAAATTAAAAACAAATTAAAGAATAAATTAGATGAGTTGGTGAATAAGAATATTATAGTGAAAACGGATGAACCCCAATCATGGGTAAGCAATTTAGTTATACGTGAAAAAAAGATGGTAGTTTACGTTTATGTTTAGATCCAAGGGAACTCAATAAACACATAATTCCGAATCATTATTTAATTCCAACATTTGAAGAAATTAGTGTGAATTTAGTTGAATATGTATACTTTTCTGTTTTTGATTTGAAAGACGGATTTTGGCATATACCATTGACGGAAAGATCTAGTAATTTAGTTTCATTTAGTACACCATTTGGTTGTTATAAATTTAAAAGATTGCCTTTTGGGTTGGTAACTGCATCGGAAGTGTTTCAGAGATATAATTATGAAACTTTTGGGGATTTGCCAGGAGTAAATATATACATAGATGACATAATGATTGGAGGTAAAAAAATAGAAGAACATGATAGAAATGTTACTATGTTTTTGAGAAGAGCAAGGGAACAGAATATAAAATTGAATAAGAACAAAATTCAATTTAGAGTAAAGGAAGTACATTTTTTGGGACATATTATTTCGAATAAGGGTATAACACCTGATAAGAAACGTATAGAATCTATTTTAGCATTAAAATTTCCAAAAGATAAAACCAGTCTTCAATCGTTTTTTGGTCTTGTAAATTATTTAAGAAAATTTATACCAAATTTGGCGGATGTGACATCTTCTTTGAGAGAATTGCTGAAAAAAGGTACTGAATTTAAAGTGTTACCTATTCATGATGAATGTTTTAACAGATTAAAAATACTTAAAATACCGATTGTCCTTTATACAGAATTTCACAATACGTAGAAATAGTCCTTTTGTCATATTTGTAAACTTTTCAATTTCCTCCCATTTTTCTTCAATAATATTTAACGCTAAATCAACAGGGACACTGGGGAACAGAGAAACAACATCAAACGATATTAATCTTTCATCGTCCTGTATAGTCAAGTCTTTTATCTTATTCCTAAATTATTTACTCAAAGGAAGGGTCTACCGATGGGATCACCAGCGTCGCCAATAGTTGCAGATATTGTAATGGAGAAATTGTTGGAGACGGTGTTTGAAAGGCTAGCGGAAAAACCAAAGATTTTGACGAAATATGTGGATGACATCTTTAGTATAGTAAGGGAAAGTGCAATTGAGGAGATACTGACAAATTTAAATAGTTTTCACCATAGTATTAAGTTTACAGCTGAAAAAGAGTCCAATTTTAGATTACCGTATCTGGATACCGTTGTAATCAGAGATGGGAATAACTTAAAAATGGATTGGTACCAAAAACAGACAGCTTCCGGTAGAATTATTAACTACTTTTCGAAACATCCAAAAAGGGTTATCATTAATACGGCTAAAAACTTAATAATAAGAGTGTTGAATCTTAGTGACTTGGAGTTCCATAAAAATAATATAATTAAAATTAGAAACATCCTTCTTGACAATAATTTTCCTACAAAACTTACGAATAAACTTATTCGTGAAGAATTGTAAGCCGTCCGAAAGTTACTGACATATCCATGATTTATAAATCCCTTACCTATGTACCTGAAATATCAGAGAGATTTGAAAAATCCAAACTTTTTAATGGTGAAAACTTTAGAATGGCACACAAAACGGACAACAATCTCTCTAAAATATACAGCAAAACTAAAGATAAAATTCAGAACATGGAAAAATCAAATGTTATATATAATATACCCTGTATTGGAAATTTAAACGAAAGTTGTGACAAGGTTTATATCGGAACCACAAAAAACAAGCTAAAAACTAGGATTGCAGGCCATAAATCTGATCAGAAATTAAAACTCTGTAGAGAAACACCAAAAACAGCACTTGTGGACCACTGTGTCAAAAACAAACACTCGCCTGATTTTAGTAATGTAGGTGTGTTACAAACAGAGCCGAATTACAAACGTCGATACATGCTTGAGATGCTTCACATCATAGCAACAAAAAAGAGCGTCAACTTTAAGAGCGACGTAGAGTGTTCGTGTGCTAATAACTACAGAGGCTTAGTAAATAAGATCAAACTGCAGTAATAATTTTTAAGTTTAGTGTTATTTTAGATGTTGATACGTACACAATGTATTTTTAAGTTTTTGTATTAATAAAAATTCACTGTGAGTGTGTGTATATATTGTGAACGTATAAAACTGTTTAAAAAAACAAAATTTGTGTGATTGTTGTCTATATATGTTGTTATTTGTATGTTTATAATAATGATGTTTATACTTATGTTTTATTGTTCTTTTAATTAAATTTAAGGAAACAATCCCTGATGATGATCTTCAACGAAGATCGAAATATCGGAATTAAATAAAAAGGAATATTTATTTACAAAAAAACACTGGCCTCGAGCTTGATTAATTTTTATTTATTTAAAATTGGAAAGGTCGAATAATAACATATTTTATTATTTTAGCATTTTTTAAAATCATTTTAAAAAAAATATAATATTCAGGGAATATTAGAAATCTCTTATCATGTTGATTTCTTATTTTATTTCCCATACATACAGAAGATTTATTATTTAAATATTTCCTTTAAAAAAATTAAGTACAATAAATGTTAACTACGCAGACACTAAAAAAAACCTTATCATGTTAGCTAAAAGTTAACTACGTGTTCACTAAAAAATACAAAATAAGTACTTCAAAAGAACTTAACACGGACTCTAAAATATGTTCGGTAAGTTATCTAAGTGTTTCTGTTCGTCAGCTAACAATAGTTATGTACCATATTTTGTTTGTGTACAAATTCACAAAAATTAAAAAAACTGTGTGGTACTCTAACTCGCTGTACTTTACTGTTTATTTTCGAATTCTGGTTTTGTATATATGTCCAAAAAACATTTTTTCATTATTTTTCCAAGTTTTCAGAGCATATTCCATCTTTTTAAGTGTACTTTGATACTTGTTGAATGTTTTTTAAATGTATTAAATTTTGGTTAATTTTTCTATCTTAAAAATATGTTTGTAAAAATAAACCGACTTTTCGATTTCTTGTCAAAAGTGGTAGTTTTATGGAGATAAAAGTCTTACGTCTTATGGTTCCCTTCAAATAAATTCAAGACTAATCTTGAATTTAGTTGCAATTAAATCTAAAAACAAAACTTTTTCATGGCAAGGTAAAATGAAAGATAACGATGCTTCAGATTAAGATCTAAGAAAAATACGAATTTTTCAGTTTATTATTTCAATCTCTACGCCAAATTTTCAAAGTATTCAGTGAAAATTTAAAAACAATTTTTTAAGGTACAGTGCTAAAGATTTATTTGAAATTAGAACCATTTGTTAACGGCGTATTCTTCAGAAGCAGAGCACAAGTTGGGGTATTGAGGATTGGTGCCAGTGGTGCAAGATGTGCCGGCTTGGTTGCAACCAGCATAGATGGGAAAGTCAATCATGTTGGTGGTGGCATAATTGCAAGCAACCAAGAAGGCTTTGTAAGGTTTACTTTTAGGAGTGTACACGGAAGCGGCACAACCAACACGAATGTTTCGGTCAGCCATCATAACAGTAAAGTGACCAATAGCTCTATAAAAGAGTTTAAGAAAGACTATTTAAAATAATTATAATAATAAAAGCATTTAAAAAACTTACGGTCCCGAATAGCCATAAGGAAAAGAATCAATGTAGGCTTGTCGACTATTCTTTACTTCAGAGTACCACATTTCAACGGCTTCGTTCAATTGTTGAGCACGATTAACGGCGCCAGAGAAGCCCATACAGGCAAGATTTTGACCTGTATATTTAAAGGAATCAGTATTGCTGCATTCGTCGTGATCCATTTCACATTGTTTAACATTGAGTGCAGCAATGGCAGCTAATTCATTATCCCATTCCATGGTGGCCATACGACAAGCAGGAATATGTCTGGCATCACCTCCACCAGCAATGAAGTTACGTTTAACGTTGTGGGCATCAACTAAAATCTGTTTTAAACTGCTATCGATGCTAACCATTTCAGCATCGGACGGGCAAGAGGCAGAGAATTGCTAAACATTTTTCAATTTGATTATTAAAAATTTATATGTATATGTATAAATTTTTTTTATTAATAAAACTTACTCCACTGTGACCACAAGCAATATGTTCAGCACCGTTATAACAAATGGAATTAGAGCAATAATCGGTTGCTGCTACTGAAGTAATGATGCAGAAGAAGACTACGAAGCTATTCATTTTATTTGTATGATTTGTTTTCTTACACCAAAACTTATGAATTCATGACAAATGAATGAATTTATTTTTAAAAGTGTTATTCGTTAAATTCAAAACGTGAGATTCTTATAACTAATCTAGAACTAAAACTTCATTGTCTAATCGTTATCTATCGGCCGTCTAGACAGTTAATCTGTGTTTAATAATAACTAGTGGGTTTTCTCTTTGAGATCAATATTGAAAACCCGTTTTAAATTATCTGCTATCCTAAACAAACAATGTATACAAATAATAGCCGAAATATCAGGTAATAAATGTATCGTATCATGTCAGTATACTAAATGTATCTATTGAGTGTGTTTTAAAACAAAAAAAGTGTTTTAGTACAGTAGTGGCACAAAGACTTACGTATATCAATTATGGGTTAGGCAGTTAGTCTACGGTCGTAAGATGAGTGGATATAACAATAACAAATTCAGTAGGGCATTTCGTTTTTTTTCTTGTTGTTTGTTATTAGGTGCTTTTGATGAGTACTTTACAGTAAAATGCAGCAAATGAATAAACTGAAAAATTTGCTCTCACAAAAAGCTGTTGTATAGAAAAGAACGCGAACGCAATATTTGTAAAAATTCGTAAAGTTAAGGCAACAGCTGATGGCCAATAATTGTAGGTTTAAATAATTTTTGCACTTTTGACTTCTTAACTCGTTTTCTTATCGGTACTCGATTAAATACTTTTTATAAAACGAAAATTTTTTGAAAAATGCAAACAAATTATTTTCTGTAATCTTTCATATTTGTTTGTTTTACCAATAGTACATGAATACTTTTTTTACTATTGCTAACTTTAAAAATAAGAGCAGTTCTAAGTACCCGAATACTTCACACTTTTACAACCCCAAATAATTAACATAACACAAAAAAAATTTAAAAGTTGGTATTTAGCAATACAAATGCTTCGCAAACAAGTTTAATTAATTAATATTTATTCACTTTTTGTTTTTATTTTAGTTTTATTTAAACTTTTCTTTTTTTAAACAATTTTTTCACAATTTGTATGGTTTTTGTTTGTTTACCTTTTGAAACATATGTTTTTTTGTTTTACTAAATTTTACTGCAACAATTTCTGCAGTAAAATTTTGTAAGTTGTCAGTCAAGAACTTTTAATAAAATGCAGTAAAATTCAGTAAAAAATAATAAGAACTTTTGTGGTCTCGAACGCACCCATTAACTCAGTTGTTGCATTAGGTGCGTTCGATTACTTCTGCAGTAAAATGCAGTAAATAAGTAATTACTGAGTAAACTAAAAAATTACTCTCAAAACAAGCTGTTGCCCAAAAGTACGCAAACGGAAAATTTGTTAAAATCGTAAAATATATGGAACAGCTGATGGCAAATAAATGTAGTGCTGGAAAATATTAACACTTTTGACTACTAAGCTCGTTTTCTTATCGCTATTCGATTAAATACTTTTTATAACACGAACATTTAATGAAAATACAAAGAAACAAAGTTTCTAAAACTTCACACTTTTACAACTCTAAAAACTTAACATAACAAAAAAAAATTTCAAAAGTTGGGGTTTGGCCATATAAATGCTTCACAAGCAAGTTTAATTAAATAATCCGCCTTATTCCGGTTGTCATTGTCGTATATGACTGTGTCGTTTTTTGTAATAGATTAAAGTAAAAAACAACCTGTGTTCTTTAGTTTACTACAAAAAGCTACACAGTCGTATAAGACAACGACAACCGGAATAAGGCTGGATATTTAACAAAATGAGACATAGATCATAAAAATCGATAAACGCGTTTAACTTATATTCACAAGATACCTCATTTTTAAGTGAAGGAAAAAACGTCCATAAACAGAAAGGCAGCAAACACGCACACATTAAAATTTTTTGGCCCTAATCATGTACAACGCAGCGCAACGCCACAGAACTAACGCAACGCCAAAGAATAACATTGAAAGCACAAACAATGTCATAAATATTTTGTAATTTTGTTGTTGCTTTCTACAGAAATTCACATTGCGTTTTAAAATTTCAAACGCTCCATTGCTTGTGTCGTTGAAAGTTTTAAAACGGTACATGGATTTCTGTTGAAAGCAACAACAAAATTACAAAATATTTATGACATTGTTTGTGCTTTCAATGTTATTGTTTGGCGTTGCGCTGCGTTGTACATGATTAAGGCCTTTTATTTTTTTTATGGATATCGCGATTTATATCAATTCAGTTTTCTCAGGAAATTGTGAACAAAATAACGGTATATGGCGAAAAGTCGAGCTGATAGCGAAAAACTTAGTGCAGATTGGATTCAGTGTCCTAAATAACCTTAAAAACAACATTCAGTTCTTTATTAATAAAAATGTTGTTACCTTGTGTAATCGCTGCAACTTGCATTTTTATCTAAAAGAATACATTGGTTAACCTGGAAAAAATTAAAACAGTAAGCTTTTTCGGCGTTTACATTTAGTTTAAAAATGAAGGTTTCTTCTATGTCCGAAAATACTCGAAAAAAAGTTTTCCCAAATAAAGCACAATGCGAAAAATTTAAAATTACCACACAATCTTAATTGTGTGACCCCTTAGCAATGTAAAAAAAATTAAAAGCGATTTCTTAATACTCCTGTCCGACACACGTTATATAAGGAAAATGGTTATTTAAATGCCCAACAGTCCATAATGAGTTCCAAATATGACTGTTTTTCCATATTGCGAAAAACCTCTTTTGGCGTAAATTAAAACGAAAATTTTATTTTGGTGTAAATAAAATCAAATTTATTTGAAGAAAATTAAAAGATGGCCAACACAATTGTGTAAGTCCTGGATGCAATTCGCCTGCTACATCACGCATTCATAATAGATTTTGCCACCACACTGTGGACAACGATAACGTGTGGGTAGTTTTCCGATCAAACATACACTCTGTGATCTTTTGTGCAGCCAGGACATTCACCATGACGGATATAGGATACGTACGAAGCCAATAATTCTGCTAGATGAGAGAGCATAAATTCCGGTTGCATCTTGCAAAATCTGCATTTATGACATTATCTGATAAAAACTGCGTATATTCGACACCAACGTGTCTAGTAAATAGACCAGTAAGTGCCCTTTGTTCACTTTTTACTAGCAGACTTATTAGATTACCACGGAACAAAATGAAAAATCTTTTAGTTTGTCGAAATTTAGAAATATTCATCCAAGTAAATACTGGTACGGGCCATGATTTAATCGTTTTTCTTATGTAATAACGAGTTCTTAGTCCACTTTTTATAATAAAACCACTTAGCGGAAAAATTTGACGCAAATTTTCTGTTTTTTCGACGCTATCCTCAGAATAATAGCTAAAGGAAATATCGGTAATTCAACAATTACAACTCCTACAATGTTAAAAAAAAAGAAAGGCAACAATAAACACAGATAATAAACAACATTTTGACATTGTTAAGTTCACCTGTAATGAATTCGCCTTGATCAAAACAGACAAAAACAATTTTTTAGCCTTGTTCAATATTTGAATATTAAAACTGTTTTTCTTTGTTTCATTAAAGAAATTTTAGATTAAACAAGGAAGTATTCCAAAAGGTATTGCTCTTGGTAACCCCACATACGGTAAAATCCTATAGACTTACTGGAATATATCCAATACTAAAAGTAGCAATATTTTTACGGTTTTAGCGGCAGGTATGCCGCTGAAAAAAAATTTCTTGGATGCGTTTCTCAGGCGAGCTTGTGCCCCCGTTTAGATGAAATTCTACCATTGCTTTCAATAGTTGACAATTTTGTTATTAATTTTTAACAATGTGGTAGAATTTGAAACTTTTTTTTGTGTGCGAGGCACTTGACGTTTTAACCTAATTCTGGCAATAGGGGGCTTCCGTACATATATGGTGTTTTAATAAAATTCTTAAATTTATCCCCTGCAGCGCCCAGGTTGCTCCTAGGCGGATCAAAGCTATAACAAACCGCACTTTTTTTTCATCCACATCATTTGTTTCTAACGCACTTACTCGCTATCTCTAATACATAATTTGCAATACAGGCTTTTTGGGACTTTTTCTTCAATATATTGAACAAAAATTTCGAAATTTTGGTAAAAAATTATTATTATATAAAAATATGTTTCTAAAACGACTCAATAAACTAAACCACTTTTGAGTACCGCGAGTATCTTTTATACAACCTTCTCCATTTTCGAAATAACGGTATATCTCGAATACTAAAGCTAACCTAAAAAAAATGTTAGCACACCTGGATTCAGCGAACCCGAATAATGTTAAGCACTAGGAAGCCTCTTGCAGTTTTTTCAACCAGCACAGTGTATTTTGTATATTTATTTATTTGTCAAGTTTTATTAGAACGTTATCGCCTAAGAATTAAAAAATTTGCTTTTAAATTAAGAAGTAGAACCGATACCGATATAGCGGCGATACTTCACGTTTGCCAATATATCGGTATATACCGATACTTTTTTATAGTTTTTTTGAACCCACAATTTAATTTTCAATGCTTTTTGCCGTTTTTCGAGACGCATGCTAAAGTAGAAAGAAATCCTTCTTTATGCTTTCCACAAGTATGCTGTTAATACAATTTTATACGACGACTTTTTGAACTGATGGATAAACGCATTGAACGCTTGGTTTGGACCTGCAGCAGAATTTTCTGCTAACTTTTAATGATTTTTGTGAAAATAAAAATTACTTCGCTACAACTTTTGGGTTACTCCGAAGAGACTACAAAATCCATAAGCAAAGTCACTGCTACATTTTCTGACGCTACTTCGCTAGGCGAACATTATTAAAAAATACGATAAATGAATAAATTTAGATGTGGAATAATATAGAGCCCCAAAAATTGGCGATTTACGTAGCATTAGCTCTGACTGACAGATTTTAATGTTTAGAGAATAATGAAATCTATTGTTTATCTACAATTCTTTACCCTCGATACAAAGCTATAATTTTTCAAAGACAATAGATTGTAAAACGTCTTATTGAGCTACTCAACACGACTCTAAATTCCATACCTACACCTAGTTAAAGTTCTGATAAGTCTAAAAGAACTGACCTTTGGAGCATTTATGCAAATCTTTAAAGAAAATTTGGAGAAGGATGATCGTCTTTCGATCCTACGCAGTGGCTCAGCTAAAGAATAAGTCTAGATATACCTTAGATTTTCAAATTTTTCAAGAGATGCATTTCCGCTTGTTTACTGGCACAATTAAATGCTATGTTCAAAATTTAAGAACATGTCGCAGAAATACTTAAGTTGTCAAATGAGTGCAGTCACATCTGAGTGACGATTTTTTACTGCAGGTCAGATTCAAACGGAATTGCGAAATTATCTCCGCAAAAGTTGAAAATACTTTGTTTTTTAAACCAAAATCTTATTAATATTAATTTTGAATTCTTGTAATCATTTACACTATATCTTTTTTTGTTTAAAAATTAATTAATTTTACCATGAATTTAAATTAATTTCGTTGTTTTTAAAATCTTAAATATTAATAATCTCTTCACTGTAATTTTGAACACAGAAAAAATTAATAATTTTCTCCAATCACCAAATTTATATCAAATTCATAATCAGCCCAATTATGTATAAGAATTCCGCAGGGAATTATTTTCTCCTTTCCGCATTCCTCCTATTATTTAAAAAAATAACTTTTTTATTTATAAAATAAAGCTTTATAAAATACATAAAATACATAACTGAAATTTAACTCATAGAATAAATTCGAAAAAATAAAAAATGTTGAATATAATAAAGTTGCTTATGAAAAGAAATAATTCCCAATATCTCTTTGTTCAAATTACATCCGTAAATTAATTCACAATTGCAAATAAAATCACAATTACAAAATCAAATGTCAAACACAAATCAGCTGTTTATGAAATTCCCTTCCTCTAATTTACCAAATCACTCGTAAAACTGCTCTGAGTGGGGAAGCAGCTCGCGCTCGTTGTCATTATTTTTTAAGGACAATCAGGTCGTTCTTGTTTAACTACTTTTCGTGCGTTTTGTGGTGTCACCTCGCATTGGTTAATGGCGTGGCGTCGTATAACTGTACCGAGTTACAGTTTTTGCGGCTGTCAGCATTGACTTGATGCAGTCGTTTTTAACCTAACTTAAAACTCAGACGTTTACTGGTGGAGACCAAAAAATACTCTGGAGTGGATTCTTAAAGCTCTCGCCTTCCTATACGAAGGTTTAGGTCGAACGAGGACTTGCGGTTGAGGCTCCAAAATTTCGTGGGATACCCTGGAAATATGACTAAAATAGTCAGCCAAAAACTTTAGTTTTTAGGAAAATCAAAAAATAGGAGGATTTTTCCTAGATTGACATAATTGGGCTGAATATCAAGCAAACAATTTGTTGATTTTGCACCTATTACCAAAATGATTATATTGATTACTAAAAATTGTAAAGTTGTGAATATTTTTTTTGCAATAAATGATATTTTTAATTTTAATTAAAAGAATGATCAAAAAACTTTGCCATTTCAAACAATGTGTTAATTTATTTAAATAAATATTGACAATTCCCAACAACAATGCTACAAGTATAAATTATTTTATTTTAAACGAAAAAAGTCAATTAAGATTTTTTGTTATATAATTAAAAGTTTAATTGAAAATTTATTTCAAAACAACTAAAATGTTTATTAAATCAAAATTAAATTTTAACCTTTCTTTCAACTAAAAAATTATTGATTCAATTATCACATTAATTAAATTTAAACGCTTTTTAAAACATTTTTTATTTGATAAAACACTTTTTTCTGTGTATAATAAAGAAATTACTCTACTTGAATTTTGTTAATTTTACCTTAAATTTAAATTTTATATTCTATCGGTATCGGTATCAGCGATATTTGTTCTGTAGTATCCCTAGTAATAACATAATCAAAGCAAGTTTAAATATGCTCGAAAATTTCTAAAATATGCATGCAAATATACCGAAAAAATGTGCTGTCTTGATGAATCGTAAATTTAAATACTTTTCTTCTTTAGATAAGACGATATAATTGTTTAACAGAATTACCTTCATTTTCAAACCTAACCGAATGCTTAAGGCAGAATTTCATCGACCGTATTAAAAGTTGTCCATTATTAAAACTTTACTTTTACCTATCAGGTATGATGAAACTTCCTTTAGATCACTAGTAGATCACTGAATTCATTTTTCGTTTGTATGAAAAAATGTTTTCTAAACACAACCTTTTGTATATGAGACGAAACAAATAATAAAAAGCACAAAAAATATGTTTTAATACTACAAAAAGTTAAAAGTTTTGTTTCATCGGTTAATCGACTGAAATTTACCGGTTTAATGGTTAATCGAAAAAAGGCAATTTTAAATTAACCGATCAGTTAATCGAGTAGTAATTAATCGGTTAGCCGAATGCATACCCTAGTGAATACATAGTATAATAAGTACTTATTCTACCATGGGTGCGTATAAAAACAATATGTTTTGTTTTTATTCTGTGTAAAAATTGCTTTTAATTAGAACCATATGTTGACAACTTATTCTTCAGAATCTGAACACAAATTAGGATATTTGGGGTTTAATTTTAGAGTTTGTAGTCTTTTAAATAATTTTAAAAACTAACGGTCCTGAGTATCCACTAGGGTAGGAGTCAATGTAATCCTGTTTACTGTACTTTACTTCATAGTACCACATTTCACAGCTTCCTTTAATTTTTTACCATGATCAATAGAACCATAGTGGCTCATCCAGGCAAGATTTTGACCGGCATATTTGACAGCATCGGTCTTGCGGCAGCTTTCATAAGATATTTGGCAATGTTTAACATTGAAGGCAGCTACGGTGGCCATGTCTAGCTATGTCTAGCATCACCACCACCAGCAATGAAGTTACGTTTAGCATTATGGGCATCAACTAAAACCTTTTTTAAAGTGTTGTCAATTTGTACAATTTCAATATCAGATGAGCAGGAAGGATCAAATTGCTATAGAAATTGTAAATAGTAAATATAAAACTTTGATAGTTTCTTTTAGCACTTACTCCATTCTGACCACAAGCAATAAGACTGGAGCTATTGCAAATTGAATTGGAGCAAAAATCGGTTGCAGATACTGCTGCAACAATACAAAGCAAAGCGTTGAAGCTATTAATTTTTTAAAATAAAGAAGTTATATAGCCTAGAGCCCAATTGTTATTTTATTGCAAATTTGCTTCTTTTTAAACGAAATATTTTTATAAAATATAATTTAAGTTGATAATGGTTTCTGAAACTCATCTGACCTCGAGAAATACGTTTAAAATCAATGGTTATATATTATATGATACCAAGGACCCTCGAGATAGAGCTTGTGGAGGTTCTGCCATTTTGATAAAAAACCGAGTAAAACACTACTTAATGTGCGATCATCGTGAAGATTATCTCCAAGCAACGAGCATTTGCGTTGAGGAATTAAATCGAAACCTAGTTATTTCATCAATATATTCACCACCTAGATTTTCAATATCAGAAGGCCAATATAATAAATACTTCAAAGCATTAGGACCCTGCTTCCTGGCTGCTGGCGATTATAACGCTAAACATACTTTCTGGGGGTCTCGACTTATTACGCCTAAGGGTCGTGTTTTGTTTAACACAATTCGTAAAATGGATCTAAATGTGGTCGCGAGCGATGAACCAACATATTGGCCTACTGATCAGCAAAAAGTTCCAGATGTCATAGATTTTGGAGTGGTTAAAAACATCCCCGCAGAAACGATTTATGTTGAGGCTTCCTTAGAATTATCTTCCGACCACACACCTACAATTGTTACTATAATGATTCCAAATAGAATCGTATCGCCGTCTGGGTACTTATCCAAATCACCCTCACAAATAAATTGGTTAAAATATAAAAAATATCTTAGTGCCCATTGCACAGAAAATATTCCGCTTAGCACACCGGAGAGCGTGGATCTCGCTATTGTTAATTTTGACAGTTATCTCAAACTAGCTGTTCAACATTCCAGCACAACCCTCAAAAAAACCAAAAACAATATCATATATTCTGTAGATGTCGAGCGTCTATTGACTGAAAAAAGGAGAGTTCGAAGAGAGTGGCAATTGCACAGATCCCCCCAACTTAAGACTTTATTAAAAGAGTGCACAAAAAGGATAAGAAAGTTACTGCAGTCCCAAAAAACTGCATCCTTTGAAAAATATCTTAAGGAACTTGATGCAACTCCACAATCAGACTACTCATTATGGCGTGCAGCTAGAAATCTTAAAAGACCAGTTATCACTAAACCACCATTAAGAAACTTAAACGGAAGTTGGGCAAGAAATGATATAGAAAAAGGAAATCTTTTTGTTAATCATTTGAAAACCGTATTTACCGCTCACACATCTCTCGATATGGCGGTCGAGTTACCACCTGTTGCTGTTAGAGCAGCTGTTCCACTAAGATTTGAGATAAGAGAAATCGAAAAGGCTATTCATGATTTAAACCCGAAGAAAGCCCCTGGTTTTGATAAGATCAGTAACAAAATGCTTTTGGAGCTACCCAGCATAGCAAAGAAAATTATTCTCTTTATTTTTAATGCTATTTTTCGCCTTGAATACTACCCTCAGGAATGGAAAGTATCATTGGTTACCATGATACCTAAATCAGGAAAGGATCCTACAAAAGTTGAGTCATATAGACCTATAAGCTTATTGTCTAATATATCAAAGCTGTTTGAGAAGCTGTTAGTGTCAAAATTAACCCCAATTTTAAATGTAAATAGATGTATTCCAAACCATCAATTCGGCTTTAGAAGAGAACATAGCACAATTGAACAAACCCATCGTATAGTAAACGCCATAAGAAAAACCTTTGAAGAAAAAAAATATTGTTCCGCCCTCTTCATCGATGTTTCTCAAGCTTTTGATAAAGTCTGGCATGAAGGCTTATTACATAAATTGAAGCTAAATTTACCAGTAAACACACACAAGCTGTTAGAAAGCTACTTAGTCGGTCGAAAGTTTATTATTAAAGAAGGTGCTTTTATAAGTTCTCCTCAGCCAATTGACGCTGGAGTCCCTCAGGGAAGCATCATGGGCCCACTGTTATACCTAATATATACCTCAGACATGCCAACAAACAACCACACCCTAACTTCAACATTTGCTGATGATACAGCTTTTTTAAGCGTGCACGAAAACTGTCATGAAGCTTCTCGCTACTTGCAGGATCATATATTTGAACTGGAAAAGTGGTTAAAACAATGGAGGATAAAGGTTAATGAGCAAAAATGCGTACATATAACATTCACCTTGCGTCGGGAGTCATGTTCCCCTATTAAAATCAATAATCAATTAGTGCCCCAACAATCGCATGTAAAATATCTCGGAATTCATCTAGATCGGCGTTTAACATGGAAATGCCATATAGAAGCAAAACTAACACAAATGAAACTAAAAGCAATTCAACTTAATTGGCTTATTGGAAGAAACTCTGTTCTTAGTCTCGATTGTAAACTTCTACTTAACAACTCTATCTTAAAACCAATTTGGTGCTACGGTATTCAGTTATGGGGCACTGCCTCGGCTTCTAATATCGAAAAAATTCAAAGGCGACAAAATAAACTTCTTCGAATAATCACAGCCGCTCCCTGGTATGTTAAAAACTCAAATATTCACAAGGATCTCAATGTGCCGTTAGTAAAAACTATTATTACGAAGTATGCAGTAAAATATTTAAAAAGACTTGAGTCGCACCCAAATCCACTAGCTCGAAATATTTTAAATTACAGCGGCCACTCTAGATTAAGGAGAAGAGATACAGCAGGACTCATCAGACAAGAAGAGCGCTAAACATCTACATATGTGAACAGAAACCGTGAAGAGAAAAATTTTCGTCTAGCATTGGCAGGACAAAAATAAAGTATTAGTATAAGATTTGATTAATTATTGTTAGTTCATATTTAATATATGAAGATTCAATAAATAAATAAGGAAAAAAAAAAAAAAAAAAAAGTTGATAATTAACACAGGTGGTTTTTTTTTAAATTGTGCTATTATTTTTTTTCTGTAATACTTCTACATGTGGCATTTAATTTTTAAATTAATTTTTGGTACAAATAACACTGGTCTGCAGCAAAAATTCTTTTTAAATAGAAATACGAGGGCTGATCAATAAGTCCGTGACTTTTCGAACTTCCCTCGTAGTTATATGAAATACAACACTGCTCCCATCAAGTACTACCTGTTAAAAGACTATTGTCAAGTTTTGAGCAAGTTTTACTTTGCGTTTAACAGCTGTTCAAAACATACAACCTCGTGGATTTTTTTAAAAATGGAAAAAAGTGAATTTCGAGTGCTCATTAAACATTATTTTTTGGGTTTTTTTTTCATTCCTTGATATTGGGGCCACTTTTCATTTCACTTAAATTGCAAAAACACTCCACCGAAAGAATACAAAGAAACCAAAAAACTAAACAAAAAAAAAATACTCTTAAATTGCATGTTGGCACTTCATAAAAAATTTTGGGGTCATTCCTTATATAGTATTTTGGTGTCATATTTCCTAGCGCAACATTTCGCAGCGCCAAATCATAAGGACAAAAGTTTTACATTTTTATAATTTATCGGAAAGCCAGGTATGGCGGTGCGAAATGTGATCTCAGGAATTATTGCCCCTAAGTACTAAATGAAGAACGCCCTAAAACTTTACATGAAACACAACAACCCGCAATTTTGGGGCAATTTTTGTGTTTTTTGAGGTGGTTTTTTTTGGCATATATTCGTTGGGGTGTTTTTGCATTTTAAGTGAAATGAAAAGGCTGCCAGCAAAACCACCCTTGGCGAAATCGTCCAAATCAATTTGTCGAAAATTTCTCAAAAATTTTACATAAAAAATTTAGGTGATTATGCATAAGAAATATTACCCTTTTCTTGGGCGATTTTTCGTTATTTTTGGGTAATAATTTACCATTGTTTAGAAACCTTTTTGGGCGATTTTTCGTTTTCTTATTTTGACAAGTTCTTCCATGAGATAGTAAAAAAAACGGTTGAAAGATCTAGTAAAAGAGCATTTATTTTCAGTAATTGATATATATTATTCATTAATTCGAATTCGAAAATCACGAGTTCGAAAATCCAGAATTTAAAAATTCCAAATTTAAAAATCTGACATTAAAGTCTGCATAGCCAGTCTTTGGCCCTCAATGGTATAACAAATAGCGGCTGCGCTAGTTAAAGTTTTTTAATGCGGCAGAAGGCCGTCATTGCAGATAAACTTTACTTAGAGAAGCCGGAAAAACTGCATTTTGTGACTTAAAATTAATAAAATGTTGAAAAATTCCGAAATTCTTGATGTAAGCTACCGCTGGAAAATGTGAAAAAACATATTCTAGTATTATAATGTTCTGAAGAACTATGAAGTATATTATAAGGTATTTCTAAAGATAACTGCTAAATTTGTCACAGTTTGCAGGCCCCCTTTCAGACTCGGCAAGTTAGTTGCGCAAGTAACTTGCCGAGTACAAAAAAGTCTGTACTGAATGTTTTCCCCCTTTCCGCGCCCTTACCCCTGACATCTACAAATCAAGAGTTGTGCAAGGGACTTGCACAAGTAACTTGCGTAGTCTGAAAGGTGGCCAGCTATGGGCCGAAAATGGTGGAAAATATAAAAAAAATTAAAATTTTTCGACATTTAGCAATTTTAAGGCTTTACTATAAAAACAGTTATTTTTGGTTGGTTTGTTATACTTTTTTTGTTTTCTAGTCTATAACGACAATTGTGGTGAAAATAGGAAAACAAAATTTCAATTGGTGCTTGAGATATAGACGTAAAAAAATACATGTTCTTCGGAAAAACCAAGTTTAAGCCAAAATATGCATGAGGCCATATTTTATTTAACAGCCGAATAGCTGTTAAACTAACAAAACAAAATAGGGTTTTGTAAGTTTCGATAAGTATTGTTACGAAATTATATTTGTCTAAGAATTATTTATGGGTTTAGTTATAAGTTATCTTGTAAATTATAGTTTTATGTCATATTAGTTACTATTTTTATAAACGCCACTGTACTAAATTTTCTAGCAATTGTAATTGTAGACTTTAGATTTAAAATAATTCGAACATAATTTTCTAGAAACTACTAGACGGTTCTTGAACCAACTAGGAATAGTTTTGAACTATAAATACAGGCTAACTCATAAAAGTTTAGTTTAGTTTGATTGGAGACATTAAACGGTTCAAATCGATACTTTCAATAGTGTTTAAAATTTGTGAACATTATAATTAATTTCAATAAAGTTTGTTAAGTTGAATTCGCGTGTGTATTTATTTTTTATTTGCAATTAAAAGAACTCAAAGGTTTATTAGAAATTGAATAAACCTTAACGCGTTTTATTAAGTAAAAACGTAACAATTGGTGTCAGAAGTGAAATTGCAATAATGAAATTGCAGAATGAAATTCGATGAGCTTAAAGTTGAGCAGCTTAAGAAGGAGTTGGGCAAGTTGGATCTGCCGACTGCAGGAAATAAAGCTGAGCTGCAGAGAAGATTAATCGATGAGTTTAAGCGACGCAATATTGACATTGCAGCTTATGAATTTGACGAAAAAGAAGAAATAGAAGTTGCTACCCGTGCAGTAACAAGCAACATGGATCTTAGCACAATGTTTGCTGCTATGATGGAGAAGATGGAAAAAATGTCTGCAGAAACTTCTAGAAAAATGAAGAAAATTCTAGAAAAATGGAGGAAAACATGGAGAAAATGGTAAAAGAAACTTCGGCTGAAACTTCTAGAAAAATGAAGGAAAACTCAAGTACCATTTTAGCCGAAATTCAAGAAAATTCCAGACTGACAAACGAAAAACTTGAGAAGCTTCAAGAAATTTCTACTGCTATAAATGAAAGAGTAGACGATATGGAGATAGAATTCAACCAGAAGATGTTTTATGTAAAAACACAAGTCACTGATGTAAAAACTGAAGTCACGGATGTAAAACAACAAGTCACGGTTTTTGATGGAAAACTACATCATCTGGAAGAAAAAGTGAATAGTCTCCAATATCAAGAGGGATTGGTGAGAGTTTTTCCAGAAGTCTCGAATAGAATAAGAGCTCCAAGTTTTGACGGCAGCTCACCATTGAATGTGTTCAAGTTCCAGTTTGACACAGTTGCCAATAAAAATGCATGGAACAATGAAGAAAAAGCCATAGAGTTGATTCTGGCTTTAAAAGGAACTGCAGCTAGAAAGTGTACCAGTAAGTTGCAGAAACAATTATGATGGCATTATGGTAGCACTGCAACGTAAGTATGGTGGTCAACACAGAAAATAAATATTCAGAATGGAATTACGGGGCAGAGTACAAAAAGCAAACGAGACGCTACAGGATTTCGCACTAGAGGTCGAGCGTTTGGTGCAGCTTACTTATTCAGGTGAAAGTCATCCATTGTTAGATCACTTTAAGACCGAAGCATTTGTAAATGGTATACGAGATGCTGATGTAAAATTCGCGGTATGTGCATCACAGAAATCATCGTTTGCAGAAACGGTATCATTTGCCTTAGCCCAAGAAACCGCCAGGATAATTTCAAGGCCACAAGCGTATAAGGTACGAAAGCTTGATTTCTCTGCTGAGGACGAAGAAGATATTTTAAAGGAAGTGAGAAACATGACGGAGGCAGTTTTGCAAGCTTTGGGCGACAAGCAAAATAAAACCAAAAGCAAAGTAAAATGCTATAACTGTGGTAAGACTGGCCATATTCAAAGAAACTGCAAGTCACCTAGAAAACGATCCCGATCTGCTTCGCCACAAAAAGACATCCAGAGTGCTTATCGACATTCATCACAAGAGTCACTTTTAAACTAGAAAGAGCTAGCGCTGCGGGGCATGGGCTAGCTTCCACATCTGATGGCCCCACAATTTCTATATCAGTTGTGCAACATAGTAACAGTAATCTTACTGCTTGCGGTTATATTAACGGGCGAAAACGCATTTTTACTGTAGACACTGGGGCATCACATTCTATTATAAGGCCCGATTTAATACAAAAACCTATTGAACCACTGAGCGGGGTAAGACTGCGAACAGCTACGGGAGAGTCTGCCACAGTCTATGGAACAGTAAAAGTACGATTAAAAATGGCTAATACAATCGTCCATCACGTATTTATAGTGGCTGATATTGTAGACGAGGTAATCATTGGCGCAGATTTTATGATTGGACAGAGTATCCGCTTGGATATGGGTCAGCAAATTATGTATTGGCGTGATGTTGAAATACCCCTTGAAGTTGGATACGAAATCAAGGCCCATGTAAGACAATTAATCGCCCTTGAATGTGAAAAATTGCCACCCAAATCAGAAACTTTAGTATGGGCGCGAATGGATGGAGAATGTGAGAACAACAGTTTGTGGGTGGTGGAGCCAGCAGAAATTAAAGGCGATGACGTAACAGCAAATGCCCTCGTAAAACCTAGCAAGAGTTTGGTTCACGTGAGAATATTAAATTTATCCAGTAGTGAAAAAGTCCTTGCGCAGAACTGCAAGATTGGGCATTGTACTTCAACAGAAGCAATAATTAATTGCGAGCAGAATCAGGGCGCAGCAAGGAAGAGTATTAAGGACCACGAATCACTAGAGGAACATGTGCGAAAATGGACCCAAAAACTAACGCCGCCTAGTAAAAATAAGGCCAAACAACTACTACGTAAATATGCCTCTGTATTTGCTTTGAAAGGTCAAAAACAAGGTAGAACTTCAATCGTAAAACATGAAATTACCACCGGCGACGCTAAGCCAATAAAACAGGCACCTAGAAGCATTCCTCTAGCAAAGCGAGCTAAAGTAAGAGAGTTTGTTAGCGAGATGGTCCATGGAGCTCACCAGTGGTGTTAGTGAAAAAGATAGATGGAAGTACCAGATTCTGCGTAGACTACAGAAAACTTAATGACGTCACGAAAAAAGATAGTTATCCATTGCCTAGAATTGACGATACCTTGGACACGTTAGCCGGAACGGAATGGTTTTCTACATTAGATTTGCAGAGCGGTTATTGGCAAGTGGAAATTTCAGAAAATGATAAGAAGAAAACTGCGTTTAGTGCAAGTGATGGCTTATGGCAGTTTAATGTGATGCCATTTGGACTCTGCAATGCTCCGGCTACATTCGAGCGTTTAATGGAGCAGGTGTTAAAAGGTCTTCACCAAAAGACATGTTTGGTGTACCTTGACGACATTATTGTCATGGGGAAAACATTTGATGAACACCTGAAAAACCTGGAAGAAGTGTTGAAACGTGTATCCATGGCAGGACTTAAGCTAAGTGCTCTCGGCCTCGTCCGAAAAATCTACATGAATTACGCAGTTTTCTAGGCTTATGTACTTACTACAGGCGTTTCGCACCGAACTTTGCAAATATTGCTGCAAACTTACACGAGTTGACTAAAAAGGCGCAAAAATACATCTGGGGTGAAGCACAGGAAGCAGCATTTCAGAGACTGAAGGCATTATTGTGCTCAGCACCAATTTTGGCTTATCCTATTACTGAAGAGAAATTTGTGTTAGATACTGATGCGAGCGGATACGGAATTGGAGGACAGCAACCTTTGCCATTCGTATTCATTTGGTTACAGACCAGGCATGTCCGATGTTTGTGCTATGAGACAGAACATGAATGATACGCTTGGCCGTGACCTAGACATAATCTCAGAATGGAGTCGTGCGAATAGGGTCGAATTTAATGCCCGAAAGACCCAATGTTGCGTACTGACGCATAAACGCGCGACGGATCAAGGTGCCTCATCTGTATGTATGGGTGGTATAAATATTGAGGAAACAGAATCTCTTGATGTTCTGGGCATGAGGATACAATGTGATGTCCGATGGACAGAACATATATTTAAGGTGTCGAAAGAAGCATTCAAGTGCCTCGGTTTTTTGAAACGGTGTAAGATATACTTCACTCCATCTGATCTCCTTACTATTTATACCACCTATATCCGACCGCGAATGGAATACAACTCTCATGTGTGGGCCGGTGCTTCAAAGTCTATTTTGGAGCTTCTCGACCGCGTGCAGGAGAGGGCGAAGGTTCTCATTGGCGACAGTAGGGTATCCAATTCTATTGACTCCCTTGAGCACCGTCGCAATGTGGGTTGTACTTGCCTATTTTATCGTTACTACAACGGGATGTGTTCTGACGAAATTAGGCATTTGGTTCCCGAAACCCATAGCTTTGTTCGTAATACACGTTTTTCCTCAAGAGCCCATCGTTTTGTGGTCGATTGGCCGGTGAATCGTACAACGCATTACAGGGAAAATTCGTTTTTTGGCCGGACTGTTCGTATGTGGAATAATCTTCCTGCTGAAGTCTTCCCTCTCACTTACAACATGAATAAGTTCAAGTCGAATGTTCACAAGCACTACTCCCTCTTTCCTCCTTCCCATAACCTATTTTCCTAGTTCCATCACAATGCATTGCATTAGTAGGGGTCATCCCCTGAGTGCTGGTCCTAACAAAAAAAAAAAAAAAAAAATCGCAATGGATATAGCTGGACCTTTTCCTGTGAGTGATTCCGGCAACCGTTATGTGTTAGTAGTCATCGATTACTTTAGTTAGTGGCCAGAGGTGTATGCTATCCCAAATCAAGAAACCAGAACCGTTGTAGACGTATTTGTAAATAACTGGGTGTGCCGCTACGGAGTTCCAATAGAATTACACTCCGACCAAGGCAGAAATTTTGAATCTGCTGTGTTCAAAGAAATGTGTGAATTGTACGGTATAAGGAAAACTAGAACAACTCCTTTGCATCCACAATCCGATGGCATGGTTGAAAGACTTAACCGCACATTAGAAGAACACTTACGTAAAGTAGTGAGCACACATCAGAAGGACTGGGATGAACACATTCTAAAGTTTATGTTGGCATACAGATCAGCTGTTCACAATTCCACCTCTCGTACACCTGCCAAAATTGTCTTTGGAACAGAGCTCAGACTACCTGGAGATCTAGAATTTGGCGTTAAGCCTGGACTAAAAGATGAAAATAATGAAGGCTCTACCTCAAAAGAACAAGATAACCTTAATGAACTTCATGAGTTCGTACGAAGCCGGATCAAGCTGTCCAGTGACAAGATGAAAGCCAGATACGATCGAGCGGCAAATTCGGAAGGCTTTACAGAAGGCCAGTTGGTTTTACTTTTTAATCCACAACGCAAGAAAGGATTATCTCCCAAGCTGTAGACTAATTGGGATGGACCATATAAGGTAATAAAGAAACTGAATGACGTGGTGTATCGAATTCAGAAATATAAGAGTCCAAGATCAAAAATGAAGGTGGTACATTTAGAACGACTAGCCAATTATGGAAACGGAGAATCTGAGCCTATTCGGGACGAACAGGCTTAAGTGGAGGGCAGTGTTACGAAATTAGATTTGTCTAATAATTATTTATGGTTTTAGTTATAAGTTATCTTGTAAATTATAGTTTTATGTCATAGTAGTTACTATTTTTATGAACGCCACTGTACTAAATTTTCTAGCAATTGTAATTGTAGACTTTAGATTTAAAATAATTCGAACATAATTTTCTAGAAACTACTAGACGGTTCTTGAACCAACTAGGAATAGTTTTGAACTATAAATACAGGCTAACTCATAAAAGTTAAGTTTAGTTTGATTGGAGACATTAAACGGTTCAAATCGATACTTTCAATAGTGTTTAAAATTTGTGAACATTATAATTAATTTCAATAAAGTTTGTTAAGTTGAATTCGCGTGTGTATTTATTTTTTATTTGCAATTAAAAGAACTCGAAGGTTTATTAGAAATTGAATAAACAACCTTAACGCGTTTTATTAAGTAAAAACGTAACAGTATTTAGAGAAATTCTACACGAGAAGGAGTTTGCACTCCATTACTTTAAAAATATCGCACAGCGTTTCCTACCAAGCATTGCGTTTCATTTTAAGCGATTAAGTACAGTGTTATTAATATATGTAGGTGCCTTCACTTAATCGTGCATAAACTTTCCATTCATCCACCTATTTTCATGCTTATGTCTTAGTTTATTCGCAATATACCTGGTTCTTGGACAAGTGATGCAAATGTTAAATTTTTGTCCTTATAATTTTTTTTATGCATTTTTGAAAACAAAAGATTAGTATGTACTTATTTTGCATGAGAAAAAAAATTATCGCCGCTAATTCCTAAATAACTCCGAAACAGTTGGAAATATAAAAAATATGGATGACTTAAATGAAATTTTGTTCCTTATCTTTTTTATGATGTAATGTATACACACGTATACGACGTATTTGCATAAGCTCTTAAAATTCTTTCTAGTATACATATTTTTATTCAAAGGGACAAATTTTTTATGTTTTTTGCAGACCAGTGTAATTTGTTTTAACGCTTAAACAACAATTTTGTTTGTATTTAATACTTCTAAGATTGCATTTGAAATTTTCCAACTGTTGTTTTTTGATAATAAGTTGGTAGCAGTTTATTCATAAGTTCTAATACAGTCGCATTTTTCATTTCTGCTGTTTTAAATTTAATTATTGTAACTCTTATTAATAATAACGACTAACTAAATCTGTCTGGGTTATAAAAGTGGGGAATGTAAGAAAAAAAAGATAAAGTCACTGTTTTATTGTTGGTATTTTGTTTAAGCTTTGATATCGTTGCAGGTAAGACTTTTTGAGTGTATGTAGGTAATTCTCATTCCCTCTGTAGTTTTGTTTGCTGATAGCTTTGGCTGTTCTAAAATTATTTAGGAGAACGTTTCCTGATGATCTGGCCTAAGCAACCAGTGAAATGCGCATAGGAACAGCTTATCCACCAACAATAAATTGCAGTATTTTTTTTATCAATTATTAAAAAAAGGGAATTATGCACAACAAACAAAATCTTTTAATAAATAGTGTAATTTGTTTTAACGCTTAAACAACAATTTTGTTTGTATTTAATACTTCTAAGATTGCATTTGAAATTTTCCAACTGTTGTTTTTTGATAATAAGTTGGTAGCAGTTTATTCATAAGTTCTAATACAGTCGCATTTTTCATTTCTGCTGTTTTAAATTTAATTATTGTAACTCTTATTAATAATAACGACTAACTAAATCTGTCTGGGTTATAAAAGTGGGGAATGTAAGAAAAAAAAGATAAAGTCACTGTTTTATTGTTGGTATTTTGTTTAAGCTTTGATATCGTTGCAGGTAAGACTTTTTGAGTGTATGTAGGTAATTCTCATTCCCTCTGTAGTTTTGTTTGCTGATAGCTTTGGCTGTTCTAAAATTATTTAGGAGAACGTTTCCTGATGATCTGGCCTAAGCAACCAGTGAAATGCGCATAGGAACAGCTTATCCACCAACAATAAATTGCAGTATTTTTTTTATCAATTATTAAAAAAAGGGAATTATGCACAACAAACAAAATCTTTTAATAAATAATTATATTCCTAAAAACAACTTTGATAATAACATTTTTACAAGTGCATGTGCATAAAAAACTGAACAGGCAAATTGTTTTTATTTTGATTCCTTGCGAAAACAATAAAAGCAATTTGTTTTTGTTTTAAATATGTTTTTTCTTTACTCACTTACAACTACAATAAATGTTGGGATAATTCCAACTAATTGTAGTGGGGAATGTAAGAAAAGATAAATTCATCACTGATTTACTGTTTGGTATTTTGTTTAAGCTTTGATATCGTTGCAGATAAGACTTTTTGAGTCTATGTAGGTAATTCTCATTCCCTCTGTAGTTTTGTTTGCTGATAGCTTTGGCTTTTCTAAAATTATTTAGGAGAACGTTTCCTGATGATCTAGCCTAAGCAACCCAGTAAAATGCGCATTGGAACAGCTTATCCGCCAACAATATATTTCACAATTTTTTTTTTTTATTAATTATTAAAAAAAGAGAATTAAGCACAACAAACAAAATCTTTTAATAAATAATAGTATGTATTCCCAAAAACAACTTTGATAATATAATTTAAAAAATATATATACGATTTGAAGAGCCACGACATTAACTTCCTACGAAGCAGGTTTGTAAGGAAGCATAAAAAAGAATAACGGTAACAAAAAATTCAGTGTGCCACGCTGATCGTTACAGTCATAAATTTTTATATACGCTGAATGAAGCGCTTTCTGTGTCAAAAATGCGCTTTTTGTGGTGTAGTAGCACTACTAAATACAAAAAAACATCATAAAAAATTGTATTTATTTTCAAGGTGAACAAAAAAAAAGCAGCCTGATATTGCTTTGCCTGTAGTTGTATTATTGTGATATTGAGGCTACCTTGCTAAGTTATTTCAATGGAAACTTAAGTTTAATTTAAATGTACCACACCGGTGAATTAAGTTTCATTTAAGTGTTTAGTGAAGAAAATAATTTTGTACTTAAAACGATTTTAAACAAAAATCAATCCTGAAAATTGGCCATAAGACTGCCTGACGAGCTGCATGGCTGTTGGCTTGTTTGGTTGATAGATCAAGCTACACCAACATGTGTGAGTATACAGACGTTGATTTAGCAAAATTGGTTTCCCATCGAATAATTGCAATAAGGCAATTTTGCTTGCAACGGATGCGCATGCAGAAGTTTGGGAAATATAAAAATTTTTTACACTGCCATATTAATTTGGCGGCAGTGTTGGCAATGTTGTTTACCTTAAATGTGAAGTTTTATTTTTGATGACATAAGTAATATTTTCTCAAGTACTGCGTAAACCGTACGTAGCCAAAAAAGAAAAAGCTTACAGTTTCATTAAAATAATCTAATATTTACGAACTGTTTGATACCAATTATCATTTTCAAAACGTCGGGATTGAGTTTAAATGTAAATTGAAATGTAATAAAAGTCCCAATAAAAAATGGAAGACATGAATTTCATATGGCGAGTTCCCACTTTGAAGCAATAAATTTTTGACACAGAAAGCGCTTTATTCAGCGCATATAAAAATTGGTGAATGTAACGATACGCTTTGCACACTGAAATTTTTGTTACCGTTACTCTTTTATATGCTCCCTTAATTGCTTCGTAGGAAGGGAATGTCCTGGCTCTTCGATTTTTTTTTAAATGTATTAAGAATTCGTTCACTTACCTTACTCCATCTGTGTATGTCTTATTGCGTAGCGAATAAATGTGTGCTTTCTTTTTAAAATGTATCATTAGTGCTTCGCAAAATAGGAGCATTTTTTATTGGGGCTCTTAATCGTGTATACTTTTAATAACGTAAATTTTTCGTTGGGAAATCCTTGGACGGATTTTCTGAAAAAAACCTCTACTACATATTTTATACAAATATTTTGCTTTTTAAATATTGCTGTTGGCACAGCTATCTTACTATTATGGTTCTATTATGTACATATTTATATTGAAAATAAATTTCTTAAATAGTCTATTGTGTTTATTAAAAATCTGTTATTAAAAATATTTTGGCAAATATTTTGTTTCAACACATTTTGAAACAAACTAATTTATAAGCACAAAGTGTTTTAAACCAAAAAAATAGTATCCATTGTCTCGTAGCTAAGAATTAAATAATACAGTCAAATATCATCATTCCCCTAGAGATAACTTGCAATTTTAGTATAGAGAATAATATTTCAAGAATAACTTAAATTTTGCATTTAAAAAAGTAATACTTCAAGTTCTAGTATGTGTATATTTATTTTGAAAGTGTCTGTAAGGAATACAATTCCATAGACATATATTAATAAATAAATAAATAAAAATATAGAAAAACACTTTTCTGATTTTGCTTTTTTATGCTACAAACACACCTATTAAATATTTGACATCCTACACGTAAGCACTAGTGTTATTAAATAAATTTTTGGTTTTGCAAAACGTTTGCTAGATCAGTCATCATTTAACAGTTTCTAAAAAACATTATTCAAGTATCTTTTTACAAAAATAATTGTTAGAAATAAAGCTAAAGTTTGATCAATTTACAGGTAACGGTTATTTTTTTTTGATTATTTTGTCAAATATTTGTTAAGTCTGAACATGCCTTTAGAATAAATGATTTTGCATTAGGTTAAGTATACTTAAACTCATTATTACATACAATAATCATAAAATTTGTATGAAAGCACTTAGAACCATTCATTAACATCATAAACCTCTGAAGTAGAGCACAAATTATCATAATTGGGGTTAACGCCAGAAGTACAAGAGCTGGCAGCCTTACTGCAACTTGCATAAATGGGAGAATCAACCATGTTTGTAGTGGCATAATTGCAAGCAACCAAATAAACCTTATAAGGTTGATCGGAAACAGAGTAAGTAGAAGCAGCACATCCCACACGAATATTACGATCAGCTACCATGACAGTAAAATGACTAATTTCACTTAAATTAAGTAAAATACATTATAGATTAATCAGTTTCTTAAACATATTTAAATAAAAAACTTACGGCCCTTTATAATTGTCAGGATAATTTTCTATATACTCCATACTGCTATTATTTACTTCATTATACCACATTTCAACAACTTCTTCTAACAATGCAGTATCGTTTGGTGTGTCATAATAAGATGTCCAGGCTAAATTTTGTCCAGAGTAACGGAATGCATCAGTGTTGTGACACTTATCATGAGACATGTCGCATTGCTTAACATTTAGAGCGGCAAGGGATGCCAACTCGTCATCCCATTCAATGGTAGCCATACGACAAGCGGGACTATGTTTGGCATCACCGCCGCCAGCAATGAAGTTGCGTTTAGTATTATGGGCATTAACAATTAAAGCCTGTAAATTGTTATCAATATTGACTGAAACAGCGTCAGCCGGACAGGAGTCGGCAAAGTTCTAAAATATAAATTAATCACTTAGAAAGAGCTGGATTTATGTGCGAATAAATGTTTTTATTAAACGCTCAATGTGCTAAAATTAGGTTGTTAATCACATTATTTGCTAAAAAGTGGCATTGATTTATTGTTTTAATCTCATAGTAAAATGCATATTAACTATAAGATGTAAATTAAAATGACCAAGAAGCCTTACCGTATAGCCTATTTTCATTAGACCGTAATCTTGTAGAATTTATTTAATTTTATTTCAATCTTTTTCAAAAACTTGTGCGTTTTCATTAAAATTTTTTTGACATCAGCAAGATTTTTTTTCATAAAAAAAAAAAACAGCTGACTGAAAGTTTGTTGGTAACACATAGACATATATAAAGAAAAAGACCAATGTACATTTTCACAAGGTACATATATGCACTAGAAGAGGAGTTATGCTAGGTGTCCCTTTTTTTGCATATGGTTAAAACATATGTACTTATATATTCGTAATGTCAATTTGACATTTAAAATCCATACACATCTACATTAAAAAAAAGGGACAGCCATCATAGGCTTCCCTAGTGCATATCGTCGCAAGAATTAAAGAACGCTGTATCTGACAAAACATAAAATGTTCACCAGAGCCAAAACCCTGTATGAAAGTAGACAAAAAATTCATATCACAAAAACCATACAACATAAGGTACGTTCAGACTGATGAAATATTTGATATCAAACATCAAATATTTCATTAACATAGTCTGAACACAAAATATTTTTGAGTATCAAATAAAATAACAGCTGATTTTGAGCAAATAAAAGTATTTGCCGGCAAACAAATATTTGTCCAATGTGAACATAGTGTGAACACAAAAAATCAAATATTTCAGTAATTTTTGAGAAAACATTTATTTGATATTACAAAAAAATTGTAAGAGCAAACAACGACAAATAATTTTAGCCATGTTCCAGATAGAAGCAATTTTTCTGTAAGTTTTCGGATTCTTTACAATTTAAAAGATTTTTTATAATTATTAGACTTTGCTATTGTGCCGCTATTAGCAAATTTTTGCGAATTACCGCTAATTTAGAAATTTTTATAGAAATTTTGCCATTCCTTATAGTTTTAGGCACATTTACTAAATTTTATGGCTTGTTTGAAATATTAAAATGGTTCGCGAATTTTCGCTATTTTTGCAACATTTTTTTTTGTTTTTCCCCTACATTTTGTTTTTTAACCGATTTAGCAGTTTCAAATATATTTTAGGGTATGTTTCCAAGTTTGCAATTTTTCGCGAATTTTAGCCATGTTCGCAAAATAAGCGATTTCTTTCTGTGATTCTTTGCAGCTTTAAGTATTTTTAATAATTATGAGTATTGAACTTTGGTATCATGCCGCTATCAGCAAATTTTTGCGATTTTCCGCTAATTTAGCAATTTTTATCGAATTTTTGCCATTCCTTATACTTTTAGGCACCTTTAATAAATTTTATGGCTTGTTTGAAATATCTAAATTTTTCGCGAATTTTCGCTATTTTTGCAACATTTTTTTTTTGTTTTTTTCTTGACATTTTGTTTTTTAACCGATTTAGCGACTTCAAATATATTTTAGGGTTTGTTTCCAACTTTGCAATTTTTCGGAAATTTTAGCCATGTTCCCGTTACCCAGTGGCCTCCATTTTTTTTCTTTTACATTCTCCTGTTGTAACACTATAAGAGATGCTGATCCACAGAATAAAATAAATAAATTAGCTTTTGCGCTCATTTTTACTATTTGAGAAATATATTTTTATTTTTGGACACTTTCATTAAATAATTATTTGATGCAAATATTTCTTTTAGTCTGAACGCATGGAAAACATGAATTAATTTATTTTATTTAACACTGTTTGCCAACTGTTTCATTAAACAAAAATTGTCATTAAACAAAATATTTTTTTGTTTCACACAGTTTGAAGCAAATATCAGAACAAATATTTTCGTCAAATATTTCATCAGTCTGAACGTACCTTTAGGAACATGATTTTAAAAACTTATTTTTATTTTTTCTCGCTTTATATATTGGCTGTAAACATTTACTTTCAATTCTATTATTCCCGGTGATTCTGCGGCTTACAGCAAACGATTTTTCTTCCACAGACCTTTAAAATGCTGTAACTACTTATAATTATTTTTTTTATGGAAACAAAATTTTAGAATTTTAAAACGCTTAAACTGACACATTTGTTTTTTAACTAAAACTTAATAGCTGTAAGTTAAAGTGAATAAATTGGGAAAAATATTTTTTGAACAAAATGCAAAGATTTGAGTACATTTATTTAGTAATCTAGAACTAAATTCATTTATTTAATCATTTATATCTAAATATATATCAACAGGATAAGCCTTTTTTTTCTAAAATATTCAGTCTTCTTCATCGGCTTGTGATAGGCAATGGTGTAGGTCCAGAAATAACTGATACTTTATAATGAATCACATACGCAAAGAATGTCGTAAGTGTTAGTTTGAAAAACTTTGCTGACGCAAAAGTGTCGTAAGCAACAAATGCTTACGACAAAGAAGACACTAGTATTTTTCAAAACGCAGACGGCGCACTGTGGCTGAAAATTTAATTTCATCGGCCAAAAGTCCAATTTTTTGTCATCGCCGATTTCAAAAATTTTAATGCCATTCGATATCAATCATATTAGAACTAAGGTATCAAAAAAACTAGATTAAAATATTCGTAATTGTGGCTGTGGCATGTTCCTGGAAACAAATATTTTATTTGGTTTTAGAAAAAAATTAATTTTTGTAAATTTGATCAGAACTAAATTATGATTTCTCGCAAACCGTTATCAATATTTGGTCGAAATTTTTTTTGTTATATTAATGGGATAGTAGTCTTTAAGAAATGGATCATTACACCAATGTATCATTTATACCTGATGTGTTATTAAATGTTTCCCCAGGTTCTATATTTTAGTTAAATCCGAATTTTAGAGGAGTAGAACTTGTTAGGGTCAAAAGGGGTCAAAGAGATTTTAGTACCATCAGAAAGCTGAAGGTGCCCTCTTTAACCCCATATATATTTGTGCAACTGTTTGGAACTGTCTGTTGAACACTTTTTTCATTTTAATGAAATTACTCGCAACATTGTTTTTGCTCTTTTTATTTAAGCTGCTCATATGACTGAAATATAACACAATGGTTTACGAGCGTTTTGTTTTGAAAAATAATTTTGCTTCTTATGAACGGCTGAACATATTTGAATGAAATTTTAAACTGTCATGGCCGGGTAGCTTTTGTGTTGAATTTTAACAACACGGGTCCATGGAGGGTCGGGAGAGTGACTTGCGGACCTCGGAAATTCAAACTTTTAAAAAATTCACCAAAAATATATTTATGGATTGCAAAAACAAAAATTTAACTTAAGCTGAGTTACAAAAAATATGCTTAAATGTTTAGGTTATCTCCTTTGCTTTTGGAGATATTCGGATAAAACGGATTTTTTGGCTTGATTTTTATTATGTTTTATGTCAAACTGTTATCAATAGTGGGTTCAACATTTTTTATATTGGTAGTAAAGCAGTCTTTAAACAATGTTATGTTGTATTACTGTACCGATTATACCTGCTGTGTTATTAAATATTTTTTCAGGTTCTATATTTTAGTCAAATTGAAGTTCAGAAGAATAGAATAGAATTTTTTTCAGTCCACTGTTTTAAGAACTTTTTAATCTACATAGCTGCCAAAATTCATTATGATACCATAATTCATGTTAGATTTATAGAATGTCAAACATTAAAATTATTATTTATATAGTGTAAATGAATAAAAGGGCTTTCAACATGAGTAAAAAATAATTATTTTAAGGTTTGACATTCTATAAATCTGACATGAACAAAAATATATTAATGAAATTTGGCAGTTATGTAGATTAAAAAGTTCTTAAAACAGTGGGCAGAAAAACATCCCACTTTTTGAATAAAAAATACCATAATTCTCAATCTCAATCATTAGCATTTTCATACTAAATGCTAAAAAACATCAAAAGTTGACCTTAAATTTCTCAACAACTACTGAACTGATTTTAACAAAATTAACACTGCAAAAAAGTTCAAGAAGTCTTCTCTCCTGCAAAGAAAAATTTGCAAAATTATCTCTATCGGTTCAAAAGTTACAGATTTTTGGCCGATGAAAAACGATTTTCAGCCACTGTGCGGCGTAAGTGAATTTTTTTTCATCATACAAATATGGGACCGGGACCAATCGACGCAGTATTTTTTCTGATAAAAATGATGCAAAAAACGTATTTTCGATTTTTTGTCAGTTACAGCGTTCTTTAATTCTTGCGACGATATATTTTGTGTAAATGTACCTTGAAACAGGCATTTACAAATTGTAATTAATTACCTTTTATTTATAATTAACTTAATTTATTTCATAAATATTTTAAATTATAAATAAAATAGAACAGATGCCATTTTATTATTAAAAAAAATTTTGGAATTTCTTGAATTAAACAGTTTTACCAAGCCGCAATTATTATTTTTTGTTACGATGTCATTTTTTTCTTGTACAAAGAAGTATTTACTAGCAGACAACCATAGTTGCATAACTAACTACAACCAGATTTTGAATAGAGTAGATTTCGTCAAAATCTAGCCTTGAAGTAGATTTGCAAGAAATCTTGTTAGTAAATACTAGATTTTTGTGTAATGTAAACGGGCCGTTAAAAATAATGTTTGGTTAACTTCTTTAAGCCCCCCATACACGTTTCAATCCAATTGCCAACTGAGTCGGTTGTTGTCCAAATCAAGGCGTGTATGGCTCTGTCAATTGATTAGTTTGGCAGTTGTCCAGTTAGTTGAAGAAAAATCAAAAGATTTTGATTTTTTCAAGTTGGCTAGTAAGTCTTTTAATTCGATTTTGATGTGTGTGTTCGAGTCTCTTAATCAAGCTGTCAAAATTAATGTTTGTAGTTTTCTTTTGCAAAAAAAGTAAAGTATTTAAAAAAAAAGTCCTTAATTTCATTGAATAATTAAATTAATTTAAAAACAATGAAAATCTTTCAATTCAGTTTATGAAGTATGTGGCTAAGAATCGATTCAATTGAAATTTCGTTGGACGTGACCATATATAAAATTTGTTTTCTATGTGTCTAAAGCACCCCATACACGTTTCAATTGGCAATTTAATTGAAACGTGTATGGGGTGCTTTAGACACATAGAAAATAAATTTTATATATGGTCACGTCCAACGAAACTATTTTGACCGAAAACCATATTATTGTTAAATTAATGCTCCATCAATAAGCATTTACTATATTAGGGCTGCCTACAAACATGCTATGTTAAATAATAACAATAATTTGTTATGTTACATAAAAATATAATTTTATGCTTTTGAATTAAAAAAAACCGTTTTCTTCGTTTCCAAGAACAACATTTTATGGTTGAAAAACAAACATACTATTATCAATGGTTAAAATATTATTGTTATTATAAACGATAACATGTTCGTAGGCAACCATAATATGGTTGGAGCTTCTTGATAGAGGTATAATTTAACCATAATATATTTAAAACATTTTCGTTGAAAAAATTGTTTTGTTAAGTGCTGTGACCAAATAGAAAAATGTGTTTTCTCAGCGTACAGTTTGTTTCTAAAAAATTAAAGTGTATTGTTTCTATTCCTATTTAGCAATGCGCAGTTACATAGATGTTCGATTTTTATTTTATAATTCGTTCGTTAAGGGAGTAAAAATTTATATAATCAGCTCTTTCTATTATAAATAATATAATAAAATCTAATAGAAAATAAATCATCCCTAGAAGGTGTACCACTGAAGCCAATTGGACTTCCTGATAAACCTTTCACAGAAGACATTTTAAATTCCCTGAAAACTCCTCAACAGGAATTGCATGTCTTAACTATTCATTTTTATTTTGAAATAAACTCTAGATCTTATTTTAACTTTAACGTGTTGCACGGACACAATAAAATTTAATTTAATGTCAATAAGCAAAACCACTTCTGTGATGTCAATTTTAATTTTTTTTTCTCCCGCGGAATTTGTAATTGGGTGATTTTTTCTCGAGAAAGATATTTTCCCTCAGAAAGAAATTCTTTGGAAATATTCATAATTGAGCTGATAAATATTAGGGAGATCGAACGGTTATTATTCGTCCGGTTTTAACCGGTTATTTTTGCTTTGCCCAAGTCGGTTATTTTAAAATGCCCATTTTTCGAATATCGAATAAACCGGTTATTTTGGTACTATAAACCGGTTATTTTAATAATGTGTAATAAATATACATTTTCCTTACTCTGGTTATAGATGTACCCGTAATTTAAGTATTTTCTAATATTGGTCAAACTTAAACTTTTTATGAATAATGTCGAAACAAAATGTAACAAAGGTCAAAAAACATTACGAACACTGTAAATACAAATCTCTTATAAAGCGTGTGTTCTTGTAAAAAAAAACCAAAAACTATTCAAAATACTACAAAACGTGTGCAGTTAAAAAGTAAATAGTAATTTGTGCGAGAGCATTCTAAATATTAAATCAGTGTTTAAAAAACTGCAATAAATTTCATTTCTTTTGATTTGACTTCTGCTTGTGCTTCTGAAATCAACAACAGTTTCAGTCAAAGCAAAATCACAAAACGAAAAACAAACAGTTGAACGAAACTTTTGCCAGCAGTTGTTTCAAAAATTGTGATTTTGATTTTCTTTTCTTTTGAACAGTTTCGCAAGTAAAAGTAAAATCAATCTCTTTGCTTTTGTAAGTCGCAAACAGTCGCAGAAGCAAAAAGTTATTTGTATTTGCAAATTATAAGTCCCAATCAGGGCTGTCAGATTGATTTTGAACTTTTTCGCCAAATTCAATGTCAAAAATCGCCAAAATCGCCATGGCATTTATTTTTTAGTTTTTGACAAAAATATTTGTATCTTTTGAATAATTAAAAATATTTTTTTATAAATCCCAAAAAAAAAAAATTTGTTCCGTATCGCTAAAATCCCCTTCATTGAATTTTTCATTGAATGTAATTAGGGCTGAACTTTACAATATGTAAATTTACATAAGCCGTTGTAAAACGTTTACTTTTTATATGTAATGCTGAATTTTTCGATTATATTATTAGAAACATGTTTTCTTGCGTTTAAAATAGACAGTTTCAATTTGCCGATTTTTTTTTTTTTTTTTTAAATATGCCGATTTTTTACCAACACCATCTGGCACCCCTGTGTGTGAGTAGGTATAAATGTAAAAAAAAACAGAAGAGAAAAGAGAATATTTTTCTGTTAGAAATGTACAAAACTAAAAGACTGCCTGATTTTAGGCCTGCGACTTCTGACAACTTTCAAAAGCAAAGACACTGCTTGTATTTTTGATTTTTTTAACTTATCAAAAGCAGAAGAAAACTTAGCACACGACTGCCGATTGTTTTCATAAGTTTTAACAGAATCAATGTTTGATTTTAAAAAGCAGAGAAAAGTAAAAGCATTGAAAAGTTAAAATTTTGCGACTTTTCGACTTTTGACTTAAGTTTTTTAAACACTGTATTAAATATATTTTTATATAGAGGTTATCTCTAGAGATTTTTCGAACGCGATAAAAAAAGACAAATTTAGGTGCTTGAAGTGCCCTAAAATGATAAGTTACAACGGTTCTTCCATGTCACGACTTATTTATCACCTTTAATTAGTCTACATGCTTGACATTAATGTGCTCCACATAAAACATAACTCCGTTCGAAGTAGTTCTAAAGAGACGGCAAAGAATATTTTACTAAAATAAGCTGCCAAAAATTAATCATTGGTGAAATATTGGCCCATTGTGTTGCCGAGGACGAAGTGCACTTTAAGGCACTAAAAACTCCTAAGTAGTTCTAGCATCTCTTCACGCTGAAAACTACAACATTCCGGCGGAATAAACGATATGGGAAACATTTCTACCAGTTTTATTTATTAAAACACCAAAAAAAAAAAAAAAATTGAAGAAATCAAACAATGTCATGGAAGGTCTTAAATTGTAGTCGACGAATTGACAAATATTTCACACAACAAGCATGCTCATTTTACTATTCGTTTCTATAATGCTGAAACAAAATATTTACTATTCGTTTCTATAATGCTGAAACAAAATAATTTGAAATGGATAATCCTGGCTAAGAGGTTTTGTTTGCAACTTTTCAAAAATATTGTTGATTTATATAGACATGCTTAACCACCAACAAATTAAAACTCATTCAAAATAAATATGGTAGAATATTTCAAATAATAACTTTAATAAATTCCTATAATTTATTTGCTTTTGTAAAACGTTTGTCTAGATCAAATATCATTCAACAGTTTCTAAATTACATTAAACAAATATCTTCTTACAAATAAAGTTTAGTAAATCAATAAAAAATTGTTGAAAATTAAGCTAAAGTTTGATCAATTTACTGGTCCCACTTTTCTTGGATTTTATCGTCAAATATTTGTTAGGTCTGATCTAAGTCATATCTACATATGTATTTTATTGGGTTTTCACCTTTGCAAATTGTTTTGTTTTTATTCAAATTAATGTTTTATTACAAAAACTTATTTGATTTTTGGGTTTTTATGTATTCGAATTAAAACCGGTTAACCGGTTATTTAAAAAATGCTTAACCGAAAACCGGGTTTTTAAAATAGCAACTATTCGTAATATTCGAAAACCGGTTATTGAAAAAAGTCGAATAATCCATCTCCGTAATAAATATAGAATTATAGTTTAACATTTATCCTGATCCTTTCTAAAAGCGAGCCGATAACTGTTTGGTATTTTTTTATAATTCATTATTTTACGGAATAAAAATTGGTATTTTTCTAAATGGTTCAAACGCCTTTGGCTAGAGACATGATATTTAAAATGTAGATTCGTATATCGACAAATGGAAGAAACAAATTTTGGAACGTTTAAGGGGTAAAAGAAAAACTAGTAAATAGGGACACTTTTTAATGGAAGTGGAATAAACATTTAAAGACATTCAAAAACCGATCTAATAGGTGTTTGATACTCTTTGATTATTCATAATTTTTTTTTTAAATTTAAGTGTTTAAGAGGTAAAAATAACATGTTGGTAGTGTTAGAAGAGTAACGGTATTGGTTGATAGCTTTATTGCCAAGCCTAAACGTCTGAAGCTTGGGACGCAAAGTACTAAGTTATTTCAATGAACGGAGAAAATATTTTAAACCAATAAAAATATTAGTTATACATGTTTTTGTTTCATTTTATTTAAATTCCGTATTTAAATGCTTAATAAAACTAAAACGCAAGCACTGTTAGGTAATAATTACCTAAAATTCTAGATTGAGATTATTTTCTTCTTGCTTGTCAGATACACTAAAATCCCATCTATATATATTCATTATTTTTGACATATAATTTTTATATTGTAATCCACTTTTACTTAAACAAATATTTTGATTTCACTACAACTTACACCATTATGACCACAAGCGATATGCTTAACTCCCGCACCACAATTTAAATCGGAGCAATAATCGGTACCCGACGCAAAAGCAATAATCGCCACAATGTAAAATGCTATTAAGGAATTTGCCATTTTCACAACAAATTCACTTTGGAATAGAAATATTAGTGATTAACTGATAAGTTTTTAATTTTTTATTGCTTCTTATAGGATTTTTAAATTGTTTCTTTTTGTAAATATTGAAGATAAAAGGTGTGTTTCTTAACTCAAATAGTATAAACTTTCAACGAGAAAAAAAAAATTTAAATTACAAAATGTTTCTTCCAATTACTCAAAAAAATAAAAAAGTAACTGGTTGTTCCTCCATTTTAAAAGAAAATTTCGTTTGCATAACTTACATTTAAAACAAAAACAATAAATGAAAGTTTGTTGTTGTTTTAAATGTAAGTTAGGCACACGAAGTCTTTGTTCGAAGTCGAGGAACAGGCAGTAAATGAAAATTTTTCTTCATATACATAAATTTTCATAAGTTCTGGTACACGTTTTTTATGCAATAAAATCTTAATGGACTGTTTTTTAATAACAACTAGTTGTATTTTATTTGTTACATATTTAGGAATGTATTAAAAAAAATATTATTCATAATCGTCATCATTTGATTTCCATCATGACCGAAGTTTTACAGACAATTCGTCTACCGCAGTACGCACTACATCCATAGGAAAATTGTCCACAGCTCGGATAAGGGCACGCTTTAGAGATTGCAAATTGGGATGACGTTTAGTGCAGACCATGCTCTCTAACACCTACAATATTCTATAGTTCAAAGGGTTCGGATCGGGGCTTCCAGAAGGCCAATTATGAGTTGAAATAAAACTTGGTAATTTTTATTAACCTCAATCGTATGGTTTTTGTCTTTTGTTCTGGCGCACAGTCTTGCTGAAACGCCCAGTTTTGGTTTTCAAACAAAGAGTTGTTAAACTGCTTTACAATTTTCTCCATAACGGCAGATTGGTACACCGCTGCAGAGGTTTTCACTCCTTTATCACAAAAATGGAGTTTTGTTACCCCCTCATATGCGACTTCACACCATTCCATCACTAAAGCAGAATAATGTCCACTTTGAACTCTTAGAAAGACATCTGATTTGGTATATAGTCTATCATTTTGGTTCATCTAAATTTGGAAGCTCTAAGGAGTGCCCTTATACGAGCAGTGGATAATTTTTTAAATGAGTGTGTTGAAATTTCTTTTTATGTATTCTTGAGGAACTCTAGTGCGTACGCAATGGACGAACGAAAGGCCTGATTTCGGTCATACTGGAAGGCAAATGGTGGCCATTTTGAATAATATTACAATATGTAACAAATAAAATACAACTTGTTGTCTAAAAAAAAAACTTTTCATAATGATTTTATCGCATAAAAATCGTGTACCAGAACTTATGAAAGTGCAGTAATCCCTTGATTTACGTCGCCTCGATTAACGTTGTTTCGGTTTGGGTCGCCAAATTTTGTGTGACTTCTAAATTTGATTTGCGTCGCCATTCTATTTGAGTCTTCAGATTATGAGACAGAAATATGAGATCAAAAAAAACGTAATCATCCCATTTATGAATAAAAATTCCCCGAAAATTTTTTCCCTTTGCCCATTTTTACAATAGAATTTAAATAGGAAAAATGGGAGAAAAGAAAAAACTCCCCGGGAATTTTAATTTATAATTAGGCTGAATATGTAGTGGAAAGGGTATTATGCGTTTGTGCTAATGTTTGTAACACTTTAAAATATTGGTCCCAGACCCTACTTTAGTATACCGATCGACTAAGAATCACTTTTTATATCGATCTAACGATATCCGTTCGTTCGGATGGCTTGCAGGCTGTGAATGGAAACATTGTACGCAAATTACAATTCGTAATTTTGGAGATAATTTCATTAAATTTGGCATACATGCCATTTGAAAATGGTGAGTATCGGTTCATAATTTCACATAGCCCCCATACAAGGTTTTTTCGGAATTGAGTATTTGTACCCATGAACGCACTTATTATGTTGGTATTTAGCTTAAGTTTACTCCAAACTTATCTCATTGCAATTTAAATCATCTTAAAAAATTATATTAGAATTGATCCATATTATACCAAAGTTCCCATACAAATACTATCCCGAAAATATCTTTTTTATAAATGTTGGTATTGACACAAAATTTAGCGAAAAAAAACACTTTAACGATAGATTCTATGTCATGGCAAAACGTGGTATTTGAAGGACCACCTCCACTCCCTTATCTAAAATCATTTAAACTACTCTCATAAAGATGAAAATATCTAAATAATATTCGGCATAAAGAACTTTTACATGAATCTTAACCTCATAACATAATTTTTTCTTGCGAGTCCATGATTGCCCATGGGTCCCAAATAGGGTACACTTTGAAAATTTATTTTTAAAAATACTTTCTTACTTGTTTAATTCTGTAATTGTTTTGTAATTTTTTTTATAAATTAGTCTTTCTTTATGTTTTTAATAAAGGTACATTTTATAGAACACATATGGACATGTTTAAGTTCGATTTACGTTGTTTTGATGTACGTCGTCATGTTCCGGAACCAATTGCGACGTCAATCGAGGGACTACTGTACTAGGTATTTGCTGTTACCCATTAATACAACTTCAGCTTAATTATGAAAATATTTTAAGCAGTTATCGATATCAATGTTTTAAGAGAAATTTACACACATACAGATATATATATATTACAATGGAACAAACTATAATTTGTTAAACGTATATATAGACTTATTTAATTTACAAAAATTAACAATTTCAATTTCGATAGAAATTTATAAATATAAAGTTCACGGTTATTTGAAGATTTAGACAAATTGAAATTAACACTTCTGTGTGTACCAACAAGTAATGTTTGCGTTGAAATAGTTTTTGCAGCAATAAACGCAAAAAAGCAAAATTAAGAAATAATAATAAGTTTTAATTTTAAAAATAAATCAATTTGTTGCGGTACGTTTGAACCATCTCTGGAAAAAATAAAACTGATTAGTTCCAGAAATATGTATAAAATTTGAGAAGGATGACAAATTTTAATGTGAACTTAACTATTTATTAAGTTGGTGGTAGTATACGTATACATACATACACAGAAACAAGCTTTTTATCAATTAAAAAAATGGTTTAAAATGTATTTAAATTTAATTAATGTGATAATTGAATCAATTACTTTTTTAGTTGAAAGAAAATTAAAAATATAATTTGGATTTAATTAAAAATAATTTAAACTTGTAGAATTTTTGTTAGGAATTGTGAAAACCTGAGCTATATTTAAATAAATCAATTAACACATTGTTTAAAACGGCAAAGTTTTTTGATAATTTTTTTTAATTAAAATTAAAAATATCATTCATTAAAAAAAATATTCACAATTTTACAATTTTTAGTAATCAATAATTAGTATTGTGGTTATTTTATTGAACTCATAATGGTTTTTAATCCAAATTTCGATATTTTTATCATGAAATTATTGAAATTATTTTTATGAAGAAAGGAATCTCGCAACATGAAATGAATTAAAATTTTTGGATAATTTTTCTTTCTTGACTGAGCTGTGAATGGAACTCTGGTTTTCACGGACAGGTTGCCCTGGTTAGTTTCGATTGTTACCACAAAATCTCTTCAGAGGGGTTTGCCGTTTAACACTCACCGGCATTGACAATAAAAGTTTGCGCCACTTTTGAAAAATTGTATATAATCTGTAGAAATAAACTATATATTACCAAAAATAGAACAATACAAACACTTTTACAATAACTCACATTATTTTTCTTGATATTTTAATATAAAACTTTTTTATTTAATAACAGTATTTTATTCCACAACACTTGCCAAAATTTTGTTCATTAGCATTTTTTCCATACCTTTTTTTGTTTTGTTTATGTTTTACAGCTGTTTAACAATTTACACGAAGAAAAAGTTTGGGCTGTTTCGTGCAATAAGAAGAAGAATTTAATACTCTCAAACTCGCTCTCTTTTACACAAATTTAAAGTACGGGAACGCTTTTCGTGCAAATTGGGATCCCGAGGGATCCCAAAGTAGAGTAATGAAACAGAGCTAATGTGTTAATTTATTTAATTAAATATTGACAATTCCCAACAGCAATTTTACATGTTAAAAATATTTTATTTTAAACGAAAAAAGTCAATTAAGATTTTTTGTTATTTAATTAAAATTTTAATTGAAAATTTATTTGAAAACAACTAAAATGTTAATTAAATTTAAATTATATTTTTAATTTTCTTTAAACTAAAAAAATAATTAATTCAATTATCACATTAATTAAACTTAAAAGCTTTTTAAAACATTTTTTTAGTTGATAAAATTCTTTTTTCTGTGCATATTGTAAGATTCCTTTCTTCATAAAAATAATTAAATGAAAATTAAATTCAATGAACTTAAGCCTGATTAAAATATCGACATTTGGATTAAAAATTTCTAGTAATCACTATTATCATTTTGGTAATAGGTGCAAAATCAACAACTTGTTTGCTTGATATTATGAATTTGGTATATATTTGGTGGTTAGAGACAATTTTTGATTTTTTCTGTATGTGTTTCGATTCAGCTCTTCAACACAATTGTTCGTTGCTTGCAGATAATCCTCACAATGATTACACATTAAGTATTGTTTGATTCGGGCTTTTATTAAAATGGTAGAGCCTTCACAAGCTCTTTCTCGAGGGTTCTTGGCATCATATAATATATAACCATTGGTTTTAAACGTACGAGCATTTCTTGAGGTCAGATGAGTTTCAGAAACCATCATAACATCAATTTGTTTATTTTTAAGAAAGTATTCTAGTTAATTCTTATGTTGGCGAATGCCGTTTTCGTGCCAAAAATAAATTTTTAAACAGTGCATGGCTTGTTAAGTACAGCTTGCAATAACATCGATTGCATTCTTAACATTTCCTGCATCATATTACCCATTGTGTTCGTGAAATTATTTACTGTTTGAACTAATGTTTCCATTGTTTTTTCTAGACGACTTAAATTAGAAACTGGAGTTTCATCATTATTAGGCGAAGCACCTTGCATTTGATTTTAAGACGTTTATTACTAGGCTGCGATAGCTGAATGTCATTAATGTTTAATCGATTTGGTACCTGCGATTGAAGGGGATTGGGTTTCGGTCCAACCGAACGCTTTACGATGCAGTATACAGGGAATCCTCTATAGTTGGCGCCACAGTTGCTAAATTTTTTACGTTGTAGTCGTTTTAAGACTTACTTACAGACAAAGAAGTGTACCATGTAATTCACTGCATACGATGCAAACAGGGGGTAAATGGCAGTGTGCCCCTTAGTATGACCGAATTCTTGGCAGTTTAAAAATGTGCGGATCCTCTATCGTGATTCTTCTGTACAGAATATATTTCAAACTGTAAGTGGGGCGCGTCTCGTTTTTTTAATATTATCGTCTAACTCCACTTTAAATAGTGGTTGGGGATTTTTCCCCTATTTTTAATATTTGTTTCGTTTTTTATATTGAAGCTCTTTTCCTCTAAAAATGTTTTAATTTCGGCTGGGTCCACGCATGAGTCAATGCACTTAATCACTACCTGAAGACCTTTGCTGCTCTTCAGTTGCTATGCTTAAACGTTTTTATTAAGAGCTTCCTTTAGACCAAGGCATTGTTCAACATTTTAAATCCCTCTACCGCAAAGAAATTATTTCTCATATGTTGGATAGCATTGAAAAGGACCGGATAGCGGTCATAACAGTTTTAAAAGCTATAATCGTGATTGATAAAGCCTGAAAAATTTATATTCTACAACCCTTTATAACTGCTTCAAAAAGTACGATTTTACGCAAATGTCTTCAGCTCAATTATCAGAGCCACCTGAAGTTACGCACTCTTATCCAACTCTGGTGAGGTGAGTTTTGAAAAGTATGTTCAAGTAGACAATAATATCAGTGTCAACTATGTCCTAGCCGACGCTGAACTGTTAAAATTGACTTCTTTGGATGTGAAAGATTAAGCAGACGAAGATGAGCAACTACCAATTCATTGAGTGAACCAATGCCAAATCTCACTACATTACGCTCCCACGCTCGCAGAATTGATACAAGTGACGATTTCTTTCCAGCTTTAATCACAATTGGAAATTCATTGCACGAAGACCGATTGGAGTCGTTCACTCCAAAAAAAAAAAAAATTACAGACTTCTTTCATTATAATTATGTTCTTATACGTATGTTTATAACTGTAATGGCCGTTTTCTCATTAGCCAATTATCTGTTTTCCCAACGAAAAACTGCACATTAAAAAATTTGATTTTCTCAATGTCTAATTTGCTTCTATTCTGTCGCAAAGCTAACCGGAACTCATCTGCCAATTAGCTGACTCCCAACTCTTAATATTTATTTTGAGAGGTGTTGCCAACTGAAAACAATGTTTTTTCTCGGTATATTGAGAAAACCAAAACAATTAACGATCAGTTTATCGGTCTAACACATTTATGTCCACATTAAGTAACAGGCGGTTTGTCGATACATTGAGAAAATGGCCATAAGAATGTTCACAATAAAAAATCTGCAATTTTTATTAAACTCTTGTTAATTGAACTTTTTCTATCTCCCTCTTGATAATTTGAACTGTCGTAATTATAAAATCTCGATTATTTAAACTTTTTCTTTGGTCCCTTAAATTTCTAATTATCGAGATTCGACTGTAAAAATAAAATTATTTTATGATAAAATAAAAAAAAAAAAAATTTATTTACAATTTACGAGTATTTTTTGGGATGAAAAAAATCCGATTTGGGGATTTGTGTGAATACAAATTTAAAATTTTGGGTTAAAATTTAAAAAACATCTACATCTACAAACAATTCCAAATTAAATGTGTTCAAACTCAATTTACTCGAAACTATCGGAATCCACATACGACAATTAAATTATCAGCCGACGATTTGTACATGTGCAAAATAGATTTCACAATTGTTACAAATAAAACAAAATACATTATTTTTGTACTTTAACGTTGCCTTTACACATGCAAGTAGTGGCATGCCACTGTTCTATACATATTATCAACGAAAAAGTGTTCGAAATAGCCGAATCTCATGCCATTTGCTTTTCTGTTTACACATGCCACTGCCAGTTCATTTTCAAAATGTGGTCAAAGCGTCAACTTGAGATAATTTGTTTACTTTTCAAATTAAAAAAAAGTACCAGAAAACAAAAAGGAGTTACCGTCTTCATCACATAGTTTTAGTTTTGGGGAATAGTTTACATTTATTTATATTAGCATTATTTTAGCAAAATTAATGCTCTATAATTAACAAACTTGCTTTTTTTAATGGGCGTTTCAAAAAATGAATGATAATAATTCATTTAACAGTTAAAACTTTAATTAAAATTCGACAATAATCCAGTAAATTTGCATTATATGGTTAACAGGGTAATATTGCTAATCGTTTTGACATTTAGTGGCATGCAAGTGCCAATTTTCCACTCGCATGCAATTTTTGTTGCCACTGGAGCTGCCATTGCGAAAAATGTGGGTGTATTAGTAAAAACTTGTGATTGTGTTGAGTTTTTCGAACTGGCAGTGGCATGTGTAAATGCTAGGTAATAGATAAATGTGCGTTTTTCATAAAATCGCTTAAAATTGTTATTAGTGCAAATGGGTAAACTTGCGAGACTTTTTCATGAAGCCCCTTTTTAACTTATATGCAATTTTAAGCAATACCGGTTTGTAAGAAACGTCAATGCAATAATAAAAGTCAAAAAGTTAGTTTGTTTTAAAAAATTTCTAAAGAAAGTAAAAAGATTAAATTGCTCAGAACATACATTTAATTTGTTGCTTGTTTATACTTAAATTTTCTAAATAAAAACGATGGTAAGCATAAAAAATCTATTTTTAAAAATGCACAATTCAACAGCGCAAGTTTACGATCCAATATTGTTAGGCAAATTTACAGAGTTTTCTGTAAATGAACTTTCTAAAATGTGCAGTTTGCACAGATTACCAGACTTTCAAGCGATTTCGTGAATACCCTTATTGTGAATATTTACTTTTTAACTTTATATTTGCAAGTAATAGTTACGTAAGAAAACTAATTATTTATAAAAAAATACAAAGAGGAGAAAATAAAAAAACATCATTAGGATGGCTTATTTTATTGATATAAAGCATGATCCATTTCGAGGTTCCCTTATTTTTTAAAGAAAAAAAACACAGAAAATCCAAATTTAATGGGGAATGTTTATTATAATTTGAAAGAACATTCTTTGGCATTTATTTTTTGAAACTTATGTCTATCAAATGTTGGCCGTTGCTACGTCGCAGATGGTCCATCCATTGAATCCATATATCATATCCCCACAGGAAAAAGTCTAACGGTGTGATATTACACGATCTTGGTGGCCAATCGACCGGCCCAAAACGTGAAATTGTGTGCTCACCGAAGTGTTCTCTCAATAAATCTGTTGATTGATGCGATGTGTGGAAAGTGGCGTCGTTTTGCTGAAACCAAATGTCGCCGAGATCACCAGCTTCAATTTCAGGCATCATATAGTCGGTTATCATGGCACGATAACGTTCGCCATGTACGGTTACGCTCGCACTGGCATAATTTTTAAAGAAATATGGACCGATGATTTCACCGGCGCACAAACCACACCAGACCTTTCTTTTTTCTGGATGAAGTGGCAGTTCTTGAATCTCTTCAGGTTGCTCTTCGTCCCAAATGCGGCAATTTTGTTTGTTTACATACCATTGAGGCAGAAATGGGCCTCATCGCTGAACAAAATTTGCCTCGAAAACTTCGGATCTTCTTGGAACTTTTCAAGAGCCCATAGAGCGAAGCGGTGTCGCTTGGGAAGGTCGAGCGGCTTCAGTTGTTGCACAAGCTGTATTTTGTACGAACGGCGCCGAATCGACTCTCCACGGTCTTCGTGTACACTCTCAGCTACGGCCGCTATATTTTCTTCACATCGTACTGGACGTGTTCTATTCGGTCGAATATTATCCAATAATGAATGCTGGGTCTTAAAATGGGTGATGGTGTTGCGAATAGTACGCTCAGTAGGCCGATTATGTTGACCATAAGTTGAGCGAAGTGCACGAAACACATTCCTCACAGAACGTGAATTTTCGTAATAAAGTTGAAAGATTTATAAACGTTGTTCAGGCGTAAGTCTTTCCATTATGAAATGCCAAACAATACTAAACAAAAATAACATGACAGCTTGACACGACTACTTGAATTACCCATTATAATATTATTCTTGAATGAAGTTCCAGGTGTCCTTCACAGACACCTTCCTTTATCGGACAAATCCCTTTCGACGGACATTGTTCCGTGCATGATACAAAGAAACCAAGATATCGCATTTAGCTCTTAAAAATTAAATGTTTCTGCGCATCTACGTCACATTAGCTTATAAGTACAGTTAAAAGTGGAAACACAAGTAAACAAACATGTGTATAAAGTGCTGATGTGTGGTTACTTAATTATTGTTAAAACAGAAAATGTGTTTTTTTTATTGCCAAAGAGTAGTTTTTAAAATGGGCCAAAATTTAAATGGTGCTCTTATATGGACTAATACACAGAAAGAAAAACAGTCGGGATAAATTAAGCTTTTTATACGTACTTTGATTACGAGTCGTACTCAAAAATTTAAGTACGAATAACACTAAAACGTACTCACAACAATTCTAAATGGGATCACGTTCGAAAACCAATCCCGGAATTTCTTAAAGTAAGTATAAAATTCTTAAACAAAGTACAAAAAAGATTGAACTTTTCGTTTGTAGTGCCACTCTGAGAGTAAACTTCCAAAAGGAGCGTTTTAATCTCATATAACTTATCCAAATTTATTGTAGTCACTACAACAACACCACACAAGAAGCTAAAAAACGATTTGCTTGTTGTGTGTAGAAACAACAAAAACAACAGAACTAGAAGTGCGTGTTTAAATCGTAATCAATTTTACTATTTAAAGTTTAAAAATTGTCTCGCTTTCAATTTCTCACTTCTCATTTAGTTTATATTCTTAGCTAAATATGTACATTAAGTTTTTAAATAAAAAATCATATCGGGCATGATGGTGGTGTTTTATAATTGTGAAACAGGTAAGGAAATTAATTATAATAATAGCGGTATTCACCCTTTGTGTTAAGAGTACATTTCTGTTATATTTAATACGATTTTATACTTTAAAGCGTGAGTGTCTTTTTCGTATGCCTTTTAAATTAATGAATTTGCTAAATGAGAGAAAGAGACAGATAAAGTTTCTTCAACTGTTTTATTCTGGTTAATTCACACACTTTGTTTACTACTGCATTTTGTGGGATTTTTCAACCACAGCGTAGTATATTTTAGTCTAATACATTTTGTTGTTGCAGTGTTGTAAATGTTAGTATTTTTACTAAAATTATAAGATTAACAAGGTCTACAAGGGACTTTACTATTAAGGGTGAATTCCGCTAATATTCTTCTTCTAATTTAAGTTTTGGTTAATTCAAATACGAATTCGGGATTAAATCAACTTTATAACACTTGACTTAAGTACATTTAAGATTGACTCAATCTCAGTTTTACTTAAATCAATCTCATTTTCGGGTTATTTTAAGTACGAATCTGGGATTGAATATGGATAACTTGAGTATTTCGCGATTGAATAATCCGTACTTGAATCAATCTTTCTGTACTTGATTCAAGAAAATCCGTACTCACCGAACTATCGATACCGCTTCGGATGGATTTGAGTACGGATGGATTGATTTTTCTTTTGAGTGTAGGGTTGATAGCTTATGTATTCCATTAAAACACCATTTCGATTTTGACCCATTTTCGGGTTCTGAAAGTGGGACTTTTTTTTATAAGAAATCTCATAATTTCACTTTCAGCTTTGCTGTTTTACAAAAAATCTATACAAGTGAGAACAATGTAAACACAAGTTGCTTGTGTACAGGAAACTTGATAGCCAACTAAACGAAGCTAACTTCAAACCCATGTAGCATGAAACAATAGTTTTTTATATAGGGACATTTGCCATGGAAAACAGCTGTGAGCCGCTGTTGAGTGAAACAAATTGCATGATCTTCGGAAAAATCAAGTTATAGCCAACAAAAAAAATTTTTTTTTAAAAATCCCAAATGGGGTTTTGTTAAAAATTACACTTACACAAGTGGTTTTTCCATTGTTGAACCGCGAAAAACCGAAAAAGACAAGATTAAATTGAAAATGTTCTAACTATATGTAAATAAATTTATTTGCTTATGAAGAAAAAGGTTTTATATTACAATTTTTACAATTTTCCAAAAAAAAAAAATTTATTATTTAGCAAAATTGCAAAATTTTTGTTTTTTAAAAATTCATAAAAAATTGGAAAATGCCGCTTATCCTCTAGTTTTTATCAGACACATAAAAAACGAAGTTGCAAACAAAACAAGCCATACAAAAATAAAATCTGTTTACAACTTTTAATTTTATTCATAAAAGACGAAAAATTTTAATTAAATTTAAAAATTTCTTAAAACGCAATATTTGGGGAGCCCCCGTCAGAAGTGAAGATAAAGGGCAAGTATATTTTGAGAAAAAGTTAAAAACAAAAAACTCATGGAGTTCGGTTATACATTTTATCATTTATTCTTTTTCAAAATTAGGATTAATGAAAAAAGTTAACCATAATGAAAAAAATTAACCATAGGTTAAAAGTAGAAACTTGTGAGTCCATGCTATCAGCTCTAAATTTGCTAGATACCGAAATAAAAGGTTGGAAGCCAAGTAATACCCCTGCGATCAATAAGGACGACTTTATATAAGAAATTCAAACGCCAATAACACCTTGTTACTATTGATTTTGTAAAGTTTTTGCTCCGTTTTCATCTAAGATGACGATATACAAACCCATTATTAAAAATCAAATGTAAAATTAATACACAAAAATCTATTTAAACAAAGTTTTAATGAAATATTTCCTAGCCAATTATGTATATCGTTTGAATTGTTAAATCCTTTTTATTAAATTAAATAAGGTCAAATAAAAAACTGAATATAAATTTAAACATTTTTAGTAGAAGATAACCAGTGTTTAATTTAACATAATATGTAAATGAAAACCAACCGTTTCGTTACCAAAAAGTAGACGACATAGCACGATATTTTTACAGTGGGTAAATATGAATATTAAGTATAGAAAAGTGAAATTGAGTTAAAACCCTCTCTATGATCAATTGCGATATTCAAATCTCTAAAAATCCCATCTGAGTGGATCGATAAAACCCTCGATCCAAATTGCAACTTTTGAGCTTCAGTTAGTCAGTCAGTAACGTCACAATTGTATATATATGAAGATTTTAATCCCGTTTTCATAAAATATGCAATAATTTTGGTTTAAAAGGTATTAAAAAAATTATCATTAAAATTTTTCTTAAAACACATAAATTGTTTATGAACACTGCAGTTAATGTTTTAATTAAAAACCTTTGCGAACGGTAATATCTTCTTAAAAAGAATAATTTTTGGAGTTCCGTACGGTAATGAAAAAATAAAAGTTAACATCACTGGCTCTGCATTTAAAACTTTTAATGCTAATACATGTAAAACACCCTTTCTGATATTGCTATTTTAGGAAACATGGTTTTATTATATCTTAAGTCGGCTTAAAATCATTCTTAAATACAATAATCATTAAATTTGTTAGAAACCACTTAGAACCATTTATTAACGGCATAAACTTCTGAAGAAGAGCACAAATTACCATAATTGGGATTAACGCCAGAAGTACATGAGCTGGCAGCTTTACTGCAACTTGCATAAATGGGGAAATCAACCATGTTTGTAGTGGCATAATTGCAAGCAACCAAATAAGCCTTATAAGATTGACCAGAAATAGAGTAAGTAGAAGCAGCACATCCCACACGAATATTACGATCAGCTACCATGACAGTAAAATGTCCTATGGTTCTGAAATAAAGTAAAATACATTACAGATTAAGCAGTTTCTTAAAAATATTAACAACAGCTTACGGTCCTTTATAGTTTTTAGGATAAGCTTTTATATAATCCATTTTGCTGTTAGATACTTCATTGTACCACATATCTACAACTTTTTGTAACAATGCAGCATCGTTTGGTGTCCCGTAATAGCTTATCCAGCCTAGATTTTGTCCAGAGAATCGGAATGCGTCTGTGTTGTGGCACCTATCGTGAGACATGGCGCATTGTTTAACATTTAGAGCGGCAAGGGATGCCAACTCGTCATCCCATTTAATGGTAGCCATACGACAAGCGGGGCTATGCTTGGCATTACCACCGCCAGCAATGAAGTTGCGTTTAGCATTATGGGCATTAACAATAAAAGACTTTAAGTTGTTATTAATATTGACTAAAGCAGCATCAGCCGGACATGAATTTGCAAAGGTCTAAAATAGAAATGAATCACTATGAAAAGGGTAGACTTATGTGAGAATAAACGTTGTATTCTCCTATTAAAATGCATATTAACTTTAAGATGTAAATATAATTTATAATTTTTTTTGTTTTTAAACAATTTTCGGCATAAAATGAATCTTAAGTTATCAATTTAAAAGTTCGAAATAATTTGTTCGGAGAAAATAATCCGATTAGCCATAAAATTATACAATAGAATCCCCATAAATTTTTCTTTGGAAACGACATTTTGATTTAATTAAAGTTAAAGCCTTATTTAATAATTCATTAATTTTATTTATATCAAAGCGAATTAGTATCTTTAAGTTCATTAATAAATAAAATATAAAGTAAAATGCCCAACAAGCCATATTTTAAACTTAATGTCCGGTTAACTTCTATAGGCACAGAGAAAACATATTTATCTTTATGGACACTTCCAACAACACTATTTTTAACGAAAAATTTTAAATATATTAGTGTTTAACCGTTATTGTCACCGGCAACCATATTATGGTTAAATTAGTGCTCCATCAAGAGGCCATAACTACGAGTACATAAGGGTACCTCCAAACATGTTATGGGTAATAAAAACAATAATTTGTTTATCACTAATAATTGTATAGTCTTAAATTTAAACCAACATTTTCCTTGTTTCACAGAGCAATAATAATATGGTTGAAAAAACCATATTATTATTATTAGTGGTTAATATATTATTATTATTATTAACGATAACATATTCAGAGCAACCATATAATGGTTGTGGCTTCTCGATGGAGGTCTAATTTAAACACGATATGTTTATAAATTTCTCGATAAAATTAGTATAGTTTGAGGTGGCTATAGTATTCTATATATCGGGTGATTCATCGTGAGGTTTGATTTATAATGTAAAATAAAATACATAAATTTGAAAGTATACTTTAATTTTTTATTATCGGTTAAAAGAACAATTTATGTTTGAAAACGCTTTCATGCAAATGATGGCCATGACTACTTCTGAGGTGGTCCATTCGGAAGGTGTAATTGTGGGCGACTCGTTCGAACATATCGACTGGTATCTCGCAAATAACACGAGTAATGTTGGCTTCCATAGCGTCAATCGTAGCTGGCTTATTCCTGAAGAACTCATACTTTACTTATACCCTGAGAAAATAGTCCAAAAGTGTGAAAATAGTGTGTGAAATGATTTCGCAACAAGGTCATTGTTTCACGCACTGTATGGCTCGTAGCACCGTCTTGTTGAAACCAAAGCTCACCGAGAGCATGCGCTTGAATTTTAGGAAGCACATAGTCCGTAAACATGTTGAGATAACGGTTACCATTGACGGTAACATTCTGATTTTCCTCATTTCTGAAGATATATGTACCAATGATTCTACCAGTCCATAAACCACACCATACCGTTATTTTTAATAGATGTTATGGTAGCACTTGGTACTCTTTGGATTACTCATCAGCCCGAATATGGCAATTTGATTTATTAACGTATCTGTGGAGCCAGTAATGTGCTTTATTACTTCATGATTGCGTTTTTCCGCATGAAATTTCTCACTTTTTCCCAAAAATAGTCACTCGCAAAACCGAAGGGAGTTTATACAAAACTAGAGAGATGTTGAAAACAAGGTTATATCCATGTGGCCTCCTACTATTTGTGTTGCTGAGTGGACAAATGTTTGTTGTCAATAAAATTAATTGATTAACGATAGAAACCTCTTTGTAATTATACATATGAATCGATTTTTTATGAAAAGCCTCTTGTCACAGCCTTTGTTAAAAATAAATGATGGATATGAAAAATTAAGTGCGATTGGCCATATATTTGACCCATCTAGGAGCAGCCTACGAACTGCAAGGGCCATATTTGTATGGATAAAATTCTTAAATTAGGCCCCTGCAGTGGGGCTAGAAGGATGCTTCTAGATGGGTAGAATGTATGGCCAACCCCACTTAATTTTTGATATCCATTATTTATTTCTAAAAAGCCTAGCCGCTATCTCAATTCCTTAAAGTAGCTCTTATACAAAATTTTCAATGCAGACTTGAAATATATTGAAGAAAAAACCTCATAACCGCCCAGTAGTCGCCCTTAGGGGGATAACATGTAGGACCGACCTCCATTAGTTTTTTGTTCTTAACTTTTTCTCTAAACATACTTGCCCTTTAACACCACTTCTTAGGGGGGCGCCCATACAAATATTGCGTTTTAAGCAATTCTTAAATATTATTTAAATATTTCGGCTTTTGTGAATAAAATCAAAAGTTGTAAACAGATTTTAATTATTTATTTATGACTTGTTTTGTTTGCAACTTCGTTTTTATGTGTCTGGAAAAATGAGAAAATTTGCTGCATTTTCCAATTTTGCAAAATAAAAAAATAATTTCTAAAAATTCTAATATAAAACCTCTATCTTCATAAGCAAATAAATTTATTTGCATATAGTTAGAAAATATTCAATTTAAACTAGTCATTTCCGGTTTTCCGATGTTCAACAATGGAAAAACCACTTGTATTTGCACAACTTTAAACCCATAATAAAACTTTTACAATATAATAAGGACAATATAGGCTAATTTCGGTTAAAAATAACATTTAAAACAAAAAAAAATTTCAAAAATTCAATTTTCAATTTCATTTATTTGTCAAATATTATTAACATTATTTCTTATATGTTATATATATACAAAGAGTTTAAGACTGTTTCTTTTTCTTCTTAATAATTAAACTTAATTTATAAAATTATATGCATACATACATATATACAAAGTTTGGAGGGAAAAATTTACAAAACCTATTTAAAACATTTTTAAATGATTTTAGAAAAAACTTGTTTTACGAGCTTACATCTACTAAGGTGGTAATAAACCATTAATATGCGCATATTCAGAGTTACTACACCGCAGATAAAAGTTATCTGAGAGTCTATTTAATTTTTCCTCTACAAGTTCTATATTTGCGAGTTCATGGAGTCTATTGGTAGAGAAGTGCCAAGAAAGATTATATATCATCTTCAGTAGTTTGTTTTGAGAAATCTGAATCTTTTTAATGTGACATTTGGCACAGAAGCTGCGTAGAACATAACTGCATGAAATATTGCCTTGAGAATTATTTGTTTGTTAGCTATATTTAATCTTGAATTTCGATTTATAAAAGGATACAGTATGCGAATTAGAATATTTATCTTATTTAAAAAATATGGTATGTGATCCTTAAATTTCATTTTAGGATCTAGTATGAAATCTAAATATCTAACGTTTTGTTCTGATGGAATTAAATGGTTATTAATTTCAAAAACAGTTTTTGTTTTAAATGTAATTTTCTATGCGAACGTTAACGTTCGATATCGGCGAACAACCAGTAAAAAAATTATTACTAAGTTCGAAATATTTTGATTTATATTGGTCATTTCCGGTTTTGCAGATGATTTTTATTTTCAAATAATTTTTTTTTATCTCAAGATCAATAGATTTTCTACACGTAGAGAAAAAATATGTTTAAAAATGGTCACCTCCAACAAAACAATTTTTAAAAAAAAATTTTAAACATATTAAGTTTAATTTAACCATATTATTGTCACCGACAACCATATTATTGTTTAATTGATCCTCCATCAAGAAGCCACAACCATATTGTGGTTGTCTTTAAACCTGTTTTGGTTAAATATAACAATAATTTGTTTTTAAATTAACAATACTATTTTTCTCTTTTCCAAGAGCAACATGCTATGGTTAAAAACCAACAATGCTATTATAAGTGTTAAACATATTTTAGTCACTATTGACCAAAACATGTTTGGAGGCAACCATAATATGGTTGTGGCTTCTTGATGGAGGACAAAATTAACAATTATATGTTTGTCGGTGACAAAAGTATGATTATATTTAACATAATATGTTTAACATTTTCCTTTTAAAATAGTTTTGTTGGAGGTGACCATTTTTAAACATAATTTTTCTCTGGGTGTATTAGAATCACTTACATTTTTTTTGTTTGATTAGTTTCTAGTTCAAAAAAAAAAAAACATTTTTTTGAAAACGGCAACGTAAAGCGTAAATACACATCATAGAAAAAAAATGTTTCGCACACTTATTCATATCATCTACTAGAACTATAGTTATGCCAAATATAAAGGAATTCCAACAAAAAATTTTTATTGGGTTGTCCGCTTCACAAATAATGCCCCATATGTCTGGTTATGTAAAGAATATTATATACGGCAAAAGGATTCACAAGCCTGTAAAAATAGAAAGTAAACAGGAGGTTACCCAAATAAGGAGGAAATGTCCGTAGAAGGTGAACCAGTCCATTGGACTTACTGATAAACTCGTCACAGGTAACATTTTAAATTGCACGTAAACTCCTCAATAAGAACATGCTTTTAATTTGTATACCCACAACACAATAGTGAAGAGGGTATTAAGCATTTGTGCCTTCAAGTATACCGAGTCGATCTTACGATGTCCGTCTGAATGGCAGGCAGACGAGCTGGCAGTCCATGTAAATCTTGTGCAAAATTACAGGTCGCAATTTTGGAGATAGTTGGATGAAATTTAGTACAAAGGGTTCAATTGGCACAAGGACCAAGCCTATTGAACTTTATTTCACAAAGCTTCGTTCCGGAATAGGGTCGTTGTGCGCATAAACCATCTTATAAAGTTGGTCCAAACTTATTTCACTGCAATCTAAATCATCTTAGCAAATTTTATTGGAATCGGTCCATACTTGACCACTGCTGCCATACAAATAATATTCCCGAGAAAAGCTTTTAATGCCATAACTTCCTTATAAATGTTAGTATTTACATAAAAATTGGAGACAATGAATTTTACAATACGTATAAAATTAACCATAGGCCTCATATAAACCCCCTTCCTAAAGGCAAAGAAATTCCATAAAGATGAAGATATATAAATAATATTCGGCAAAAATAACTTTTATCTTAAACTCAATTACATCATATTGCCCAGGCGGGTCCATGATTGCCCATGTGTCCCAAAAGGTAACAGCTGCAAATATTTGTTCCTATATACTGTGGTGTAGGGTATCATATGGTCGGTCTTGACAGACTATACTGTCTTACTTGTTATTTTTTATTTTGAAATAAACTTTAAAACTTCCTTTTACTTTAACTTGTTGCACAGGCACAAAAATAATTAATTCAATGTCAATAAGCAAAACAACTTCGGTAATGCAATTTTTTAAATTTCTTACTCCCGCGGAATTAATAATTGGGAGATTTTTTTCTCGAAAAAAGTATTTTCCTTGGAAATATTCGTGAGTGCGCTTAATAAATATAGAAATGTAGTTTTACTTTTATCCTCCTCCTTTGAAAATTTGTATATATGGAAATTTGGTATTTTTTTAAATTGTCGCCTTTGGCTAGACAAATGGAAGAAAACAAATGTGGAGATTCAAACGTTTAAAGCCTAGTACTCTGTTTCAATTTGTGAAAAATTTTCTGCAACATATATTATTTCATGCGAAAAATTTGACATGTATCAATGTTACCTATTTCGCGAGTTTGTATGTAAGCAAAACCCGCATGTATTTTACAAAAAAAAAAAAAAATTATTAAAAATTAATGTAAATATGGATAAAAAACTGTTACCAGTACCCATGTTCTGTAACTTTGGTGAGAACTTCTCGCATCGAAAACATGTGAAACAAAATATTCCATCGTTTCTCGAAATGTGAGAAAAAAGTGTGCCTGTAACTCATTTCGAAAACTATCAAAAGAGATTACGTCGCTACGTTATTAATGTCATAAAATTGCACTCGAAGCCGATATGAAATTGCAGATGTTGTGAACGCCAGTCAAACATACGTTGACGGCGACCAAATTTGACTAAAATTTAAAATTTTTCAACGACGGCGACGAAAATACAACCGTCGGCTATACCAAAGTATGTAAATTGCGACTTTAATGTTTGTTGATGAATAAATTGCTTTGAAAACATTCGTATATGTATTTTAAAAATGTTAAAAACAAAATAATTAAACAATGAAAAATCTGCCAAGAACAAAATACTTATCTCTTCCGTGTTAATATTCATTGCATTTTTAATTTATTTTTTAGTGTTAAAATTTTTTCTCACCCCGTTTTTATGCGTGAGTTTATTTGACAGTTCAAAGCGGGAACTTTATCACAAAAATTTTACAGACACACTTTTTCTGTAAATTGGCGAGTAATTTCCTTACGTGACAGTTATTACTCGCCAAAAATGTTACAGACTCAGTTAAGTGAGAAAAACAGCTGCTTGTTTCAATTTATGGCATTGTTGTTTCATTTCTCACATTTCAATCGAAAAGTTTCCCGCCGCGGGAGTTACAGAACTTGGGCACAGTTGTGTTATTTATTTTTTTTCGTTCTCATATTAATTTTAAGTTTAAACTTTTCATTTGCTTAAAATTCCACGTGAAATAAGTGCAGCTTATATTATTTCGCAGTTTTAAAAAAATGTTGCCAGAAACATTTCATAACTTTTTCACAAATTGAACAGAGTACAACTCTATCAACATAATTTAGTAGAAATTTTGCACAAGTTCTTTTCATAAGCCTAGTACTCTGTTCCAATTTGTGAAAAATGTTTAGCAACATCTATTATTTCATGTGAAAAATTTGACATGTATCAATGTTACCTATCTCGAGAGTTTGCAACATTTGACGTTTTTAACCCTTCCAAGTATGCGACATTGTTTTTCACAAGTAAACAAAACCCACATGTATTTTACTAAAAAGTATTTTTTTAAATAAAAAATGAAGTAAAAATTAAAGTAAATATTGATGAAAAACTTTTACCGGTTGTGTTATTTATATTTTGCAGTTCTCATTTTAATATTAAGTTTAAACATTTTCATTTGTTTAAAATTCCACGTGAAATAAGTGCAGCTTATATTATTTCGCAGTTGTAAACAAATGTTGCCAGAAACATTTCGAAACTTTTTCACAAATTAAACAGAGTACAACTCTATCAACATTTTTTCATAGAAATTCCGCACAAGTTTTTTTCATATGGGTTTTGACAGCATTTCACGTGAAATGTTGAACAGAGTACTAGGCTATATGTGTTTTGACAGCGTTTCACGTTATATGTTGAACAGAGTACCAGGCTTAAGTGCTAAAAAATTAAAAACTAATAAATTGGGAAATCCTTTAATGGAAGTGGAATAAACATTTTAAGGCATTCAGTAAATGATTTGAAGGTGTTTGATTCAGACTAAATTGGTAGTTTCGTACTTTTTTAAATCACAAACAAACGGATTAATTTTCTACTTTTTTGCCCACAAAAAAAAAACCACATGTTGGTAGTGCTAAAAAATAAACCTTATGGATTGATAGCTTTATTGCCAGGTCCTAACTTCCGAACTTTGGGACGCAATGTACCAAATGTTAGTTTGTAAATTCTGCAATCACTTCTCCTTTGTAAATCACTTCTCCTTTTCCAAATTCTAATAGTAATATAGAGAAAAGTTAAACTGAGAAAATATTTTAAACCAATAACAATCCTTTTGTATTAAATATTAGATACCCACGTTTTTTTTTCATTTTATTTAACTGCTTCATTTTAAAAGTTAAGCAGGATTTACAATGAAAGCAACATTTCCACTCGGCGTTAACAATGAAAGCAACAATTTATTTTCACAAAACACATTTTTAATCAAGTAAACATTTGTAAAGTTTGTTCCGAACAACTTTACGTATAAATTATTATTTTCCAAACCTGTTGTTAAAAGTTTTATTTAAAACTTATAAAAATTATTTGTGGGTGAAGATAAATATGTCAAACTAAATATGTTTCGACGTTACAAAGAACTTAAAAATTGTATTACAAATACAATATGTGGACAAACTGAAAGCCCTTACGGGATGGGTCATACCTCATTTCAAAGCTAATTACGCCGCCCAGAGGTGTTTTCTTCAAAAGCAAAATAGATTACAAATGTGGGCATAATTAGCTTTAAAATGAGGTATGTCCCATCCCGTAAGGGCTTCCAGTTTGTCCACATATTGTATTTGTAATGCAATTTTTAAGTTCTTTCAAGTTTCATTAAATATGTAACAAATACGAAGATACATATGAGGAGCCGCAGAACAAAACGTACTTTTTCACACATTTAAAATTTTTGGGAAATTGAGGATTACTTATTTCGACCCCTTAAAAAACTGCATGAGCCTGGAAATGGAAACAAGTTTTTTGCTTACCAAAAGATGAATCAAACTGCCGTAAGTCAACACATTAAATGTCAAGGATGTTAAATATCAAATTAATTTTATATCGAAAAAAGTACGTTTTGTTAAAAAAAAATAAAAAAAGTACGTTTTGTTAAAAAATATAGAAAAAGGAACGTTTTGGTGTGCGTTTTTTTAGGCGATAATAATTTGACTGAATGTTTTTTACCTGAACCATTAAAGTAAAAAATAAATAAAAAATAAGTAAAATGAAAACTTTATTATTTTATTTCAAATTAAATAGAAAACTAAACAATTCTTTTTTATAATCATTAAGTTATAGATTTTAAAGTTATTAAGTATAATACTTTTTAAGTATAATACTTTTTTCCCAACGTCGTTTTCAAAATGTTGAAATAAAACTCGCAATATTTACTTTTTTTAGCATTTTTAAATTTTTGTTTTTTACGTATACTCGTATTTAAATTTTCTACAGATTCTTGTAATTCTTTCATGTTTTAATTATACTATTGTATTAATTTTTTTTTTTTCATAACACTCATTCACCAAACAATAGTTAAATTGTTGCAATTATTGGTGGATATTCCTGAAAACGCGTCGAAGAAATAAAAATTTACATTAAAACAAAAGAAAAGTTTAAAAAATAGTTTTTGTTTGTCAAACATTTCTAAATTAAATATATATACATGAGAATTTTGACGCGTTTCTCTCTTTCTAAAAAACGGTAAATTGTATGATAAACACAAAAAAATTTCTTAAACTTTATTTTTGTTTTAATGAAAATTTTCACTTTTTCAACAGTTAATTTTAACGAAAATTAAATGACATAAATAAACGTCAAACAAATTAAGAATATTAGGAAATGTTATGTTATTAAAACAACTACTCGAAGAAATGGCAAAAACAATGAAAAAAGGACGTTTTGAAAAATAAAAAAGAAAAATGTACGTTTTGTTATGCATCAATTTTTTTAGAACCCATTTTCTTGGTAAAAAAAAAATAAAATATGCTAACTAGATTTTTTCTTAAAGATTTCAACCCAAATATTATAAAAACATCAAAAAACCAATTTGTAAAAAAATGCGAAAAAGTACGTTTTGTTCTGCGGCTCCTCATATGTATGTATTTAATAATTTGATATTTGAAATATGTCACAAATACGAAAACATATTTAATAGCTTGTCAAAAACATATTTGGAAAAATGTCCCAAATACGAAAAACGTATTTTAAATATGTGAAGACGTAAGATGTAACGTCGAAACATATTTAGTTTGACATATTTATCTACATCCACATAAAAATTATAACAATCGTCATTTAGTCAATTTTTTAAAAAACTTTAGCTGAATTTTTGTTTAAAAATTATAAGAAAATATAAGACATTTATTAGGGGTGAAAATTTAATAAAAAAATAAACCAAATTGTTGCTCCCCTTCTGAATGTAGCTTTTTGAATAAAGGTAAACAATTTTTTTTTTTTTTTTAATTTTTCACTTTTTGTTTTGGTTTTTTGTTGATAATAAATGAGAAATTTCATTATTTTTGACGTTTAAATTTTAACCGTCCTATTATTGTCTTCAATCCGCCTTTAAACAAAAAAAATTATTTTGTTTTCACTACAACTTACACCATTATGACCACAAGCGATATGCGTAACTCCCGCACCACAATTTAAATCAGAGCAATAATCGGTACCCGACGCAAAAGCAATAATCGCCACAATGTAAAATGCTATTAAGGAATTTGCCATTTTCACAATAATTTCACTTTGGTATTGAACTATTTGTTATTAACTGATAAGTTTTTACTTTTTTGTTGCATTTTATAGGAGTTTTTAATTGTTTTTGTTTTGCAAATATTGAAGATAATAACAGAACAATACGTTTAAATTGGACGACATTTGTACGCGTGTAAACTAGTCTTCACAATTGTTACAAATAAAACAAAATACATACTTAGATTATTTTTGTATTTTGCTGCTTAAACAGATTGTGAATATTTACTTTTTAACTTTACATTTGTTAATTATAAGAAAAAGTAAGAAAATTAATTATTTATTAAAAAAAAAAAAAAAAAAGAGGAGAAAATATTAAAACGTCAGTGATGACGGTTTATTGTACTCATATTTCATATTATTCATGAATGAAGTTCCAGCTAAAAACAAAAAACAGTGTATTCTTCCTCAATGGACTAATCTTCTTTAAGCAGACACCCTGTTCCGGCGGATACTGTGCCCTGGTCCCGGCTGTGTTTTAAGGAACACGGCTGAGTTCTTATTAGAGGACATTCCCCCTGCAAGAGTACGTTGTAATGGTATCTTCAGTGTCCGGCCATTAGAGATTGCACTGTAATTGTTTTTAGATAAGAAAATATGTGTTTTTTTATTGACAAAGTATCGTTTTTACAAAAACTGCAGTTTAGTATAGAATTGTAATTATTAAAAAAATTAAGCTTAAGCAATACGTCGCATGTGGTTCCATGTCAACTTTTTGTAATGCTTTTCATTCTAAAAATTTTAACTTTGCTTATCGGCTCAAATGAATGCAAAATGTTTTTCATAAAAATTAAGACACATTTGTACTGTAAAACTTATTGGAACTACATTAGTTCCCGCTTAAATGAGTTCTCCGTTTATATGCGCAAAAACTTCGGGCAACAAAAGTATTCCCATATGTACCTATATTGAATTGCAATATTATCACTGAAATGCCCGCCGCTTAAAGAAGCCATTTTATAGAAACAAAATTTTATAGGTAAACGGTGTTTTTGCTGAGGGTTTTCAACTGACGGCCATTTTGTCAGCTGTCAAGTGATTTATGTTTAGTTTGGCTTGGCATTTCAACATGAATAGCCTGACGTCTGAACAACGATTTCAAATTGTGCAAAATTTATTTTGAAAATCATGGTTCTGTTCGAAATACGAAATAAGTATTTTTTTACTAATGAAGCGCACTTTTGTTTGAATGGACACGTTAATAAACAAAACTGCCGTATTTGGAGTGATGATAATCCTCAAGTGTATATTGAGACACCGTTATGCTAGGAACACAACTGGGACGAACGAGGAATTTCGCCCAACACGAGGATTTTTTCAGTAAAAATTCGCTGAGTAAATTTGTCGTATGAAGCACAATAACGACGATTAACAAGCAGCTTTTATAATTGAGAAAGTTGATTGCTGTTTGTGCAAAGAGAAAGAAATAGTGTGATCATATTTAAGAAAATAATGCTTAAAAATTAAAACATAATCAAAAACACAACTAAAAACAATTTTTATAGCAAAATACTTTGTATATATATATTTAAAATGTTATACAATAAAAAGAAAAACAATTATTAAAGTAAAAAGTAACTTTATTTATTAAAATACTTCTTAACTAAATCCAAATATGGTCACCTAGTACTGATTTGTTCGTCGTTCGCCGGCGTACTATGGGATTTCTGCTGCAAAAAAGGCATTTTTTGACTATTACTTTTAAAAAATCTAATAATGCTATTTTATAGAGAAGAGAATGGCAAACAAAAATCTGCATTTCTTTTAAAATATATGTATATATATTCTTAGAAAAGATCGGTTGAAATCAGGTTAATGTTGTGAAATAGTATATGGTAATTTTGTTAAAATTCAGAAATTTATATATCGAAGATGTTTCGAGCGGAAAAATCTGAGTGTCGATTTTATTTAAATCCGAAGCCTTGTTTTTAATTTAAAGGAAAATAAAAAGTTATTGCGTAAATAGTTTAGGAGATATGAGTGCATCAAAATTGTCCTTAAAAATTCAGCATTGGCTGTTTTCGTTGGAGAAAAAGTCAGTTAGCTCGGTTTACCTCCGTGCTCTCAGTATAACGAAATGAAAGGTAAAAGGCTTTTCTTTCGAATTAGGAAAACAAATTCACCAACTTTTGTAAAAAAAAGTCACGATTATTGCACCCTAGTATTTGTAATAAAAAAGTTTTGCATACCTTTAGGCATCAACCTTATAAGAATATTTTTGAATTGGATGATGTATTTAAACTTTATTATTATTTAAATTATTATTATTAATATTATTATTTATATTTTAAAGAAATGATAGTTGAAGAATAAAATGCTTACCAACCAATTTTTAGCATTTCTTTAATTAAATATTACTAGTATTTTCAATGAGAATTATATTTATGCAAAATTTTTTCATTCAGGTTACATACAAGACGACGCATTTCAACCAAAATTGTTAGTTTTTTCTTTTATCAATTAATAGGCGTGTGCCAAATTTAATCAAATTCTATTGAGAATTGCGCCCTAGACATTGAAAAGAAAAATACGTGGAAAAATGGGGGTCCAAGGGAAGTACCCTAGGAGTCGACGGATTTCAACTTATGGAGATCTGCTAAATTTTATCAAATTCCGTTGCGAATTGCGGCCCATACGTTGAGAAGAAACATAAGCGAAAAAATGGGGGTCCAAGGGAGGTACACCTAATAGTAGACGGATTTCAATAGTAGACGGATTAGCAGAACTATCTCTTGTATAAATTTATAGATGTCTGCCAAATTTCATCAGATTATATTGAGGATTACGGCCTATACACTCAAAAGAAAAATAAGTGAAAAAATTGGCGGTCCAAGGGAGGCAGCCCTAGAAGTCGATGGATTAAAACCAAAATTAGTCGAGCTCTTTCTTGGATCAACTAATAGACGTGTGCTAAATTTCGTCAAATTCTATGAAGAATTATAAATATACATTGAGGACAAAAATTCGTGGAAAAATTACGGTCCAAGGAGGTACCCCAAGGAGTCGACGGATTTTAAAATTTTTTTGAAATTTTCTTTTCTACTTAAAATTGATCAAGTGTGCAAAATTTCATCGTTTTAGGATCACTCCTTCTATTTTTTGTAGTTAAATGTATGTAGAAATACCACTGTGCGGCGTATTATTATTATTGTATGTAATTTAATATACACCAATATGTTTTATTTTTGGCGACGAATATTCGCGACCAAAAATTCGTCGTAAGTCCCAGTTGTGTTCCTAGCATTACATCCAAAGAATTACTGTTTGGTGTGCTTTATGGGCTGGTGGAATTATTGGCCCGTACTTCATTAAAAACGATGATGGTCAGAACATTTCAGTCAATGGTGACCGCTTTAGAGCCATGAATACTAGGGAGATCGATTATTCGATTTTTTTCAACAACCGGTTTTCGAATAGTTGCTATTTTAAAAAAACCCGGGTTTCGGTTAAGCATTTTTAAAATAATCGGTTTTAATTCAAATACATAAAAACACAAAAATCAAATAAGTTTTTGTAATAAAACGTTAATTTGAATAAAACCAAACGAATTCACAAAGGAAAGGAACCAACAAAATCCATAAATACTCGTATGACTTAGTTCAGACCTAACAAATATTTGACGATAAAATCTAAGAAAATGTGACCAGTAAATTGATCACACTTTAGCTTTATTTTTTACAATTTCTATTTATTTACTAAACTTTATTTGTAAGTTGATAATTGTATAATGTGATTTAGAGACTGTTAAATGATGAATGGTCTAGACAAACGTTTTGCAAAAGCAAATAAAAAATTATAAGAACTTAATAAATTTATTATTTGACATATTCCTTCATATTTGTTTTAAACGAGTTTTAATTGTCTATATGAACAGTAGACTTCAACCATATTTTTGAAAAGTTGCAAACGAAACCTCTTAGCCAGGATTATCCATTTCAAATTATTTTGTTTCAGCATTATATAAACGAATAGAAATATGAACATGCTTTTTTATGAAATATTTGTCAATTCGCCGATCACAATTTAAAACCTTCCATGACATTGTTTGATTTCTTCAATTTCGTTTTTTAGTTCTTGGTGTTTTAATAAATAAAACTGATGAAGTTTTTCCATATCGTTGATTCCGCTGGAATGTTGTAGTTTTAAGCATGAAGAAATGCTAGAACTATTTAAGAGTTTTTACTGCCTTAACAGGCATTTCGTCCTCGCTATCATAACGGGCTAATATTTCAACCAATGATTCATTTTTTCCTGCGTATTTTAATAAAGTATTATTTGTCGTCTATTTAGAACTATTTCGAACGGAGTTTATTTTAATTTAGAGTACATTAATGTCAAGCATGTGGAATAATTAAAGGTGATTAATAAGTCGTGACGTGGAAGAACCTTTGCAACTTATTAATTTAGGGCACTTCAGGCACCAAACTTTGTCTTTTGAATCCAGTTCGAAATATCTCCAGAGTTAACACCTATACAAAAATATATTTTATATTTCGAATACTCTCGCTTAAATAACTATTTACTTTTTAACTGAAAAATTTTTGAATTGTTTTTGGTGTTCACAAGAATACACGCTTTTATAAGCGATTTGTATTTACATTGCTCATAATGTTTTTTTGACTTTTGTTACATTTTGTTTTGGCAATCTTCATAAAAAGTTCAAGTTTGCCGAATATTTAATTAGATAACGGGTACATTTGCAACGGAAAATGTATATAAATTACACAATATTAAAATAACCGGTTTATTATACCAAAATAATTATTCGATATTCGAAAAATGGACATCTTAAAATAACCGGCTTGGGCAAAACAAAAATAGCCGGGTAAAACCTGTCGAATAATAACCGTCCGATCTTCCTAATGAATACTGACTTTTTCGTTCATCAATTGAACAACCGTGATATGCAGGAACTGTGGTTTCAACAAGACGGCTCAACATGTCACACAGTACGTGTCACAATTGATTTATTGAAGGAAACGCTTGGTAACCGCATAGTTTCACGTTTAGGACCCGTGAATTTGCCTCCCAAATCTTAAGTCGCTAGTCTACGCCGATAACGATGGACCACTTGGAGGATTATTGCCGATATACGGCCACAAATGTTCGAAAAAGTCATCGGAACTGGACCTCCAGATTAGACTTCTTCCAAGCCAGCCGTGGCGGTCATATGCCAGGAGTAATATTTAAATTATAAAGCCAGATTATCTTTCGAATAGTGTAAATTTCTTGTCAATTTTAAAAATGCATCTTTGTTTTATTCCATTTCAAAGTTCTCTATAAAAAACACCCTTTACATATCGAGCCATAACCGCAACAAAGCTTAAGCGACAACATTTTCAATTTTCGTTTTTTTTAATAAATGAATATTGGCAACACTTGCATCAGCTCCTAAAATCTCATGGTCACAGAAGGTACCGGTACGATTTTATAGCAAAAACAATTTTAGCTTAAGCGCCAATTTTCATACAAAATATTTATGAAATATAATAAAAAAACCTTCTCCTGTAAAATTTTGTTTTTGTCGCTTGAGCTTTGTTTTAAGGTTATTCAATTCAATTTCAATTTATTTATAAAGTCTTTGGACTTACAAATTACCCTTACAGACTACTCACTTATATTATGGCCCCATATGTCGCTCATTTGCTGCAAAATCGTCATAACTCAATAATATAAGTTTTCCATAAAACGACTTTAAAGTTTTAAACTTACAAACAACATGGAAAAATAAAATTTTAGTTTTCTCTCAAGCGCTGAGTTTACAATATCTTCATAAGAATGATTTATTCAGCATTAGTGATATTAGTTCAAAATTTTATTGACTTATGACGTTGTTGCAGCCAATGAGCGATATCAATTCGAATTAGAAATAATTTTTATAAAAAAAAAAATTATCTGGCAAATTTGTATTTCAACTAGAATGTGGCAACAATAAAATAAGAAAGTAGTAACCAATAAGATCCTATTATTGTGATTTTTGTATAGGCTTGCCAAATGTAAATTCTCCTAGAGTATCTTCATTATAATTTTTATTCATATAATTTTATTTATTTTATTTAGGAGTTTTTTAAATGAATCATTTGCTCTTATTTCCGAAAATTTTTAAATGTATCATTTGTGCATTTATCCGGGGTTTTTTAAATGCGGCATGTGCGCATTTAACCGAGGTTTTGCTTATATGTTCCCCGTTTAAATGCGCACTTTAGATGGAATTATTGTAGCTAAAACTCGAAATAGATTACTGCTTCTCTCGATTTCTAAGATAATTCTGCAAAATTCATATATTCTCTGACGATAAGATAGAGGCAGCCTGATTTTTTGCTCATATCGCAGCCATTTATAGGCTCATCTGGCCAAATTTCATTAGCCCACTTCTGACTATTAGGTCCTTTTTTTTAAAATTGAGATTAAGTGCCCTTGTGCTCCAAGCCTAACATGCATTTTAATAACAACTACCAGAAGTGGTCGCCATATCCCGCTACCGGTTAAGAATTCTAAATTCACCTCTTGTGCTCTGAACTTCTGTGAACTTCAGGTACTAATTGTATTCTTAATTTAAAAAAAGGCACTGGAATCGCGTCTTTAGTTGTTTAGGTTTAAGGCTAATTTACCTGAATTCCGAGAGTGGTCTTCATATGGGACCTAAGGTAAACTATGGAGCGAGCTTCGCGAAATTTGGTGACGTACAAAACGAATGAAATTGATGAAATTGAATGACGATTGCTGTATTCCGCCACCAGTGTATGTTAGTTTTTGTAAATTTTTAAGAGTTATAAACCACATTTTGGTTTATAACTCTTTACGTACTGAACCAATTCTGCTGGATTTCAATCCCATACTGCACGCAGAGAAAAAACATGATTAATGAATGGTCACTACGACCATTTTTGTTCATACTTGCCTAATATGTTTACCCTCATAAATTAATTATAGTCTTAATATAACTTAAAAAATTGTTTTTTGTCCTTAACATTTTTAAATTCACTATAATAATATTATATGGTGGCTTACACCTAAAAAGGTACTCTGGTCTAGCTAAACATATTTAATTATTTGCTATGTAAGCTACTATAATATATATATTTTTAACTATACAGTTAAAATCATAATATTAGTTGAACACAAAAGGTATGTTTAATACCATCATTTTTGTTTGCTTGAAAACACATTCTCTTAAGATGCAAACATTTATTGTCAAAACAAACAGTGTGTGCTTTAAAATTACATTTTCTCCGTCCGCGAGCGTCAGTTAATCAGGAAACATGAATGATGACAGAATAATTAAAACATTTTTCGGGGAGAAAAATGCCATGCTGCCTTGCAAAACTTACGAAATAAATTATTGTACGTTTATTGAAACAGGTAAGTTATTTAAATATAATTATAAAAATATATAAATATGCAATTATTTTGTCTTTCTTGCAGCCAAAAAAAAACTTATAACAAATTTTGACACATAATTTTGTCATCAGCCCCGAATTTTTTCAAAAACGGAATTCTTATTTGTTTGGATATATTTGTACCACACAACGTAAATTTATAATTTAAAACACATACACAGGTATATAAATATGTGTATTTAATTTTATTTTTAATATATGTATGCTATATTTTATTTATTATATTTGTAATAAAACATAAATTTTTTAAATTACATTTTTTATTGTAAGAACTATATAAAATGTTGAAGTAGCCATTTTGCATGGTATTGGGAAATATAGAAAAATGGTTTGAAAGATCGTGAGCATTTTTCTTCTGAACATAATAATATGTTTGAGACAACAATTATCTAAAATTATTATAACTGAACATATATTGTTACTTAAGACGAGTTTGACACAATCATAACCACAAACATTAATGATAGTTTGCGATTGTGATTGTATCAATCATGTTTTTTCTTTGCGTGTGCTTATGAGAACTTTGTCTAATTCGGCTCACTCACCTCTAAGGTTTACAAGTATAGACTGGATTCGAAGCTTAACTCATCCAAATTATTTTTCATTCCGTAAATCTTTCTACTAAGAGTTATGAAAAAAACTAGACTACAATTTGCCGTAGCAGCAGCAATATACTAAATAGTCTAGTTTAAAAATTTTCCTCCACATATTCTTATTAATATTTGTAGCAAAAAAAATTATGAACAGTAGAGTTTTTAAGTTCGACTGCTATATTAAAAATTAGAAAGCAGGAATTATAGAAATAGTCTTTTATTTCAAGCATACAATCACCGAAACAGCGGCTAATGTAGAAAAAGATGCCACAATTAAGCAACATTGAGGTAGCATTAGAAGTAGCATATAATTTAGCAATAAAAGCATATTATGTAGCAATATTGTAGCATATTTACAAATCAAAACAAAGTAGTTATTTTCATCGAACTTATATTACACAGAAAAAAGTTTAATTAATGTGATAATTAAATCAATTATTTTTTTAGTTGAAAGAAAATTAAAAATTTAATTTGGATTTAATTAACATTTTAGTTGTTTTGGAATAAATTTTCAATTAAAATTTTAATTAAATAACAAAAAATATTAATTGACTTTTTTCGTTTAAAATAAAATAATTTAAACAAGTAGAATTGTTGTTGGGAATTAATTGTCAATATTTAATTACATAAATTAACACATTGTTTGAAATGGCAAAGTTTTTTGATCATTTTATTAATTAAAATTAAAAATATCATTTATTGAGAAAAAATATTTAAAATCTTACAATTTTAAGTAATCAATATAATCATTTTTTAATAGGTGCATCATCAATAGAAAATTTTTTTAGCACTGTTGACGATTTTCTTGCTTTATTTTATTTTATTGCTACCTCAAAAACTACTTTTTTGCTACCTGAACAACTTCATAAAAGTTACATTTTAAAAGTAAACATCGAAAAAAAAACTACAAATGCTCTATTAGAATCCCTGCTTTGGGATATTAGAAATTTGGTTACAAAATGGGTAGATTAACAAGACTTTAGAGGGATCTGTAGGTATAATAGCACAAACTTTCAAAATACGAATAAAGCATTTATAATGTTACAAATACATACAAATTAAAAAACTTTTGTTTACGAAAAAAGGCTGAATGATGTTTTCCCGGCAAAAACCGCTATAACACAAATACTCAAAATCTTCAAAATCGTTTATTTCCGCACTTGAAAAGAAAAATTTCTTTGCAAGATCGTGAGCTTACTAAGTCATGGCTCAGGCTTGCATTTTTTGTTGCAGCAATTCTTGAGTTTATTGGTGAGTGAGGTGAGAAAATTTGTGAGGGGTACTCATCTCAGCAATAAAATCAAGAATTTCTGCAACAAAAATTGCAAGTCTGAACCATGAATAATAGAAATAACTGCAATTTTAACTAAAATTATTGGGATGTAATTTTTCAATTTGCTAGATAATGGATAGGAATTAGAAAAGTGCCAACATAAGATAGAGTAACTAAAAAAACGGAAGGTTCTTGAATAGTTTAGATTTATTTTATTTTAAAGTAGTTTTATTTTATCTTTAATGAAAAAGGAATTTAGTTAATTTAGAAATGAATAAGAACGTGGTGTAATTGCCGCTTATTCTTAGTTTTGTATAGTCACGCTCTTTCTAAGAGAACAAAATTTGAGTTTTTTAATAAGCAATTGCCAGAAGAAGAGGTTGTCTTGAGGTGTCTACAATAAATGGGATAACAGTGCGTAACCCTGTTTGAATTTTTTATATAATTATATATATGTAAAGTTTTAACACACCGATTTCTTACGATATTATTATTTTTATACCCACACCACAATAGTGGAAAGGGTATTTTGCATTTATGCTGATGTTCGAAACAACTTAAAATATTGGTCCTAGACCCACCTTAAAGTAAACGATCGACTCGGAATTACTTTCTGAGTCGATCTAGCGACGTACGTCCGGCTGGCTGGTTGGCTGTCCATGTAATTTTGGAAATAATTTGATGCAATTTGGTACGTAGGTTATAATAAGCTTAAGGACCATGCCTATTGGAAATGGCGAATCGGTATATAATTTCACATAACCCCAATACAAGCTTCTTTCCGGAATAGGGTCTGTGCCCATAAACCATCTTATTATGTTGGTAATTAGATTAAATTTGGTCCAAACTTATTTTATTGCAATCAAAATCATTTTACCAAATTTTATTGGAATCGGTCCATACTCGACCACAAATACATACTTCCATACAAATACTATTCCCGAAAATGGCTTAATGCTATAACTTCCTTATAAATCTTGGTATCTTGGTATTAATATAAAAATTGGCGATAATGACTTTTACAATATCTTCTCTGTCATGACAAAATGTTGTTCTTGTGTGCCAAAAATTAACCATAAAATCTCATAGATGAAAATATCTAAAGAATATGCGGCACAAAGAACTTTTACATGAATCTTAACCTCATAACATAATTTTAGACGGGTTCATCATTGCCCATGAGTCCCAAATAGGTACACTAGCAAAACTAGTTTTTATGTACTGTGGTGAAGGGCATCATATGTTCGGGCATGGTCGACTATACTTTCTTGTTTTAATTTTATATTGTTGTTTAAAGTTGCTTGAACTTACGAGTAATTTTTACTTGATACATTTGTATAAAATCTATAAAGCTGAGTGCAATTTGAAGGTGGGGATTATTTGAGTGGTGTATGGTGGGATAGTGTTGTATTGGGTATAAAAATTCTTCTATTTAAAAGCTATTGAAACCTAAAATTTTTCAGATTATCCGATACTATCAAAAATACAGAATTTAACATTAATTAATATTTTTGGAGCTCTAAACAGGGTACAACCGTTTTTTTTTTTTTCAAAAATTTGGTTTCAACCACATTGTGTAATTTCTTCAAAACAGACAAGTTTTGTTCACTTTTTTGCTAACTAATGAGAGAGGAAAAAATTTTAATTAAGTTCCTATCAAAATATAATAAAAAAAAACGATCTTTTTAATAACAATGAATGCAAATAAAAATATACTCGTATTTATTCACTTTTTTTTTAAATTGTACACATAGAAAATAATTCCTAAATGAAATGTATTTTTAACTAACGATATGAATCGTACATGATTTGTTTTTTTATCTACATACGAATTTTGATAAATGGTATGATATTGTTTTTTATATTTATTTTTTTATTATATATTTTTTAATCCAAATTTTTATTTTTAATCAGGCTTAAGTTCATTAAATTAATTTGCATTAAATTATTCTTATTAAGAAAGAAAGTTTACAACATAAAACTAATTAAAAGTTGTTGATAAAATTTCATTCTTGGCTGACCGGGGGATCGAACCCACGTTCACGGACAGGTTGATTTGACATTTTTCGATAGTAACCACACTATCTCCTCAGAAATCTTTGCGGTTTTACACTCGTCGCCATTGACAACGGCTGGCAGCTAAAAGCCAAACATCAATCTTTAAACCAAATTGGTAGATCGAAATTTGTTTTGAATGATTATCTATTTTAATTGATTTACATGTTCCTCCTTACTTCTGTTTTCATACTTTTTGTCAAGAATTCTTGAAGTCCAAAGTGCATTTTTTGTTTTTTTTTTATGTTTCCTTTTTGTTTTTATGTTTCTCCTTGACCTTATTCAGCACACCTTGAAGGACCAATGTATTTTATTTCATCATACAATTTTGAGCGGTTTAAATAGGACTCTTCTTACAACTATTTGTTTTTAACTTATTACTGGTATTGTACAATTAAGGGGGGTTTTTTTTTATTTTGTAAAATTTAATTAAGTATTAATTTTTTTGCCACTGCTTTATATGCAATTTAAAAGCAGTAGTTCTACATATAGTAAAAGTCGAAATTTTAAAACATATAACTATTAAATTTACGTAGTTACTTTTGATGATTACTTAAGAGTGCGTATTTTACTGTTTATGCACAAAATTATATACACACATCAGCCTGGCCATCTCTATACACGTTTAAATTTTTCAACACTTAATAGAGGTAAAAGACTTCTAGCATTTGGTCATCGAACACTGATTTCTAAATAATATTTCTTTATTCATGCAATCAGTCTATGGAGCGTAATTCCCTATAGGGGATTACGCTCCATCACAAGCCACTAGTAACGCACGTTAGGGATGGGCAAATTGAAAAAATATATCGATATATATCGTATCGATATTTTTTAAGAGTATCGATATATATCAATTAAAAATATCGATATATCGATGTATCGAACGCATTAAGCTGAAATTATTACTAAATTTAAAAGCTTAATATACCTATGACAGTACATTTTTACATAGGCACAAACTTATTACATATTACAAAAAAATTTTAAAAAAAAGTAAAGAATACAAAAAAGTTTTTACTCATTCGCCATATGAAATTTAAAAAAAATAATTAGGATTATATAATGTCGGATTATATACTGCCAGTAAACAAAACTTGTAACACATACTATATAAGTAAACTGAGCAATATTTTATTATTAATATATAAGAACATGCGCAAATAAAAAAAAAAAACAAAATATTTTTTTTATTATTAACATTCCAACTTTCATGAGTCGATTCTTTGCATAATTCTAGGAACCCTTTCCAGAATATTTTTTCCGCGCTTATTTTTTTGTTGTCATCTCTTAAAAAACCAAGACAAAACTGACCTGTGTAATCTATGAAAATGTACAATGGAAAAACGCCTTTAGTTTCTTAATATTAGTTTAAAAAAAACCTAGGATGCAATTCCTAAAAAAACAACAGTATTGTAAGCAGTTGAGCAACGGTTAAAATGTTGAATTTTATTATAAAGTGATCTTAAAAATATCGAATTCGATAGTCGTAGATAAATATCGATGTATCGATATATCGTTATTTTTAATATCGGCGATATATATCGATTATAATTTTTTTAAATATCGATATTTTGATATATCGATATTTATTGCCCATCCCTAACGCACGTAAATTCAGGAAAAGTATTTTTTTGTAATTTTTCACTCTGAATACAGATATATTCGTTTTAATAATTTCTGATTATATAAAAGTATAAAAATGTATGTTTTAAACTATTCTGGTTTCACATTTTCCATTTTTCGTTTCTTTTTTTTCTCTCTTATTTTTATTAAATCTTGCTAGCTTCATATAATTAAACGTTATTAAATTTTAAATATTATTTGAAACTTTAAGACTACTATTAACTAAATGTAACGCAGTTTTATTATTTTTAATTAAGTTTTGATTGATTGTATTTGCATATGCTCAATTCCATACTGCAATATAAGACTTAAGTCTTGTGTATGGAACATCGAAAAAAGATAAATAAATTATTTTATAAGATGTACTTAAGCTATTGAAAGAACTAAAAAAATGATACCACAGTTTATTTTTGAATTAAAAATATAATATGTATTAAATTAAAATTATACATTTTATATTTATAAATTATTTTTTTGTTTGCTCGTTTTAGTTCTTTTTGGTTTTTTTTTTTTTTTTTTTTTTCTTACTAATAATAACATTAGAAGTAAAAATAAAGTAGCATATGATGCAGCAATAAAGTAGCATGTAAGTCTCAATTTAGACGTTTCATCTTTTGATGCTCAACTTCTTTTCAATTCCCTTTTGAAGATGCCATTATGTTCACACGCAGCAACCGATTTCAACTTTTTTTGCTTCAAAACAACAACACTTTTATTCAAAGCGAACCAAAGAGAAAAAGGAAAGTAACAAATGTACATGCAGCCATTGTTGTGCATATACCTACGAATGAGAACACAAAGCGTACTGCCCGAGTACTGGCATCTCCGTACCAACCCCTTTTCTTCTTGCTTCCCTCTCCTTAAAACACAAGAGTTGAGCATCAAAAGATGAAACGTGTGAATGTAGACTAAACAAATAAAAATATTGTCACACAAACGGTTTTTTATCGCTATCATATAAGGAAACGCAGGTATTCTACGAACGTCTAAAGGTAGAAGAACATAACACGCGTTAATTCTTCGAAGAGTATCGTGCGCTTAAAAACTCTAGCAAATGAAAAATGGTAAGTTACACAACTCGCGTTATAAAAGCCTTTTCTGTCAGCTGTTTTTTATTTGTTTACTTATTTAAACTTGTAGAATTCCAAGCTTTGCTTTTGTACAACGTTATAACCCGAAAGTATACAGATGTACACAACATTCGCAGAAAATTCACAGATTGGCTGTGCGATCGCACAATTCTCACACCTAAAACGACTGAACGGAGTAGAATAAAAATTTGCAGATACTGAAGTGTATACGAATAAGACCGTTCACTATCCTGACCGAAGGTGATGCTACTCAGTGCAATGGGACGGACCCGATTGAGCGTGAAACCCATACATAAAAAACGTAGTAGAGACCATTATTATATACCGGCTGCATTATATTTACCGGATGTAATGCAGGGTCCATTCGAGTTTACAAGATTTTAATTCCCCCTTTAGGTATGTCTTGCAATAACTTTTAATAAACCTCAGGGTCGGTCTTTAAACAGTAGGTATTGGTCTAAGTGGGGATTATCATCTGAAGGCAGAACATCAAACGTAATAAATAGGCTAACAAATATAAACAAATTTATTATTTTTTATAAAAACAATTGCTGGTCTATAGACTTATGAAATAAAATATTAGGCACGTTTATAAACAACCTGATGAATAGTTTGAAAGAAGTCGCCGGCAAAATCTAGTACTGGTTAATATTTCAAACCAATGAAAACAGTTCACACTATAAAGATTCAAACTTTTTTCTGTGTATTCAATTTATTCAGATAAGTTGGTTACATACATACATACATACGTTTGTATTGTATTTGATATTAAATCATTTGAGAATCAAATTTGCAAGTTAATAATGTGTACTTGTTACTTTACTTAGTACATATGTATATTAAATTAAATAAATATTTGCAAATAAATTGTAACAAAAAACATATTTTATTAAAATATGGCGCATTATTTATACAATAAAATTTTTTTTGTTGGAATTCCTTTATATTTGGCAGAACTATAGTTCTAGTAGATATGAATAAGTGTGCGAAATACGCGCTGTAGTGTCCTTATGTGTATGGCTTAAATTCTTAAATTAAGCCCCTGAAGCATATATTTCTTACAAACCTACCCGCTATCTCCATGCCTTAAGGGAGCTCCTTTACAAAATTTTCAATACAGAATAGAAATATATTGAAGAAAAAGACCCATAACCGCCTAGGGGATAAAATGTAAAACCGATCTCCATGAGTTTTTTTGTTCTTAACTTTTTATCAAAACACACTTGCCCTTTATCGCCACTTGTTAGGGGGGGCTCCCATACAAATATTGCGTTTTAAGCAATTCTTAAATTTAATTTAAATATTTCGGCATTTGTGAATAAAATCAAAAGTTGTAAACAGATTTCAATTATTTATCGCTGGTTTTGTTTGCAACTTCGTTTTTTATATGTCTGAAACTAGAGGATAAGCTGCATTTTCCAATTATTTATGAATTTTTAAAAAAACAAAAATTTCGAAATTTTGCAAAAAAATTAATTTTTTTTTTTTGAACATTGTAATAAAAAACCTTTATCTTCATAAGCAAATAAATTTATTTACATATTGTTAGAAAATTTTCCATTGAAACTAGTCATTTCCGGTTTTCCGCGGTTCAACAATGGAATAACCACTTGTATGAGTTAAGAAATTTGCATAACTTTTAAACTAATAGATGTCCCATAAAAAAAACTTTTACAATATTATAAGGACACTATTGGCTTATTTAGGTTAAAAGAAATTATTACTAAGTTATAAATATTTTGATTTGAATTGGTCATTTCCGGTTTTGCAGATGATTTTTTTTTTCAAATAAATTTATTTTATTTAAAGATCAATGGATTTTCTATAAGAATCACTTCAATTTTTTTTGATTGATTAGTTTTTAGTTCAAAAAAAAAACATTTTTTTGAAAACGGCAACGTAAAGCGTAAATACACATCATAGAAAAAAATATTTCACACACTTGTTCATATCTACTAGATCTATAGTTATGCCAAATATAAAGGAGTTCCAATAAATTTTTTTTATTGGGTTGTCCGGTTCACAAATTATGCCCCATATATAAAGTAAAAATATTTAAATGTTTAAAAAAAAATTAAGCGAGTCAAATTATTTTATATGGGATATTTCCTATTGGATAGTAGTTTAGACACAAATTTTCAACAAGACATTTTGGCCAACCAGGTGTTCTTTCTCATCCATGTAACTTATAATCTACTGGTGTTAGCAAAATTTGTCCCAAACAAATTAGATAGCTATTTCTTCAATCTTTCGAAAAAAATTTTTTTTGTTGTTTTTAAATTTTTTTTTTAAACTTAAAATTTTTTTTTATTTGTTTTAATCGGGTACTTTTTTTTCTCAAAAAAAAGCTTAGGTCTTTTCCTTTAAGATAATTCTTGTCGCTTTTTGGGCCGCGAGTGGGTTATGTATAAAAAAAAAAATAGTTTCTAAAGCCTCTAGTACACGGAATGTAAAAAGCCACATGCGCATGTGGTTCTGACGTAATTTTGACCTCAATGCAAAGCCAATGTTGTGTGATGACGTCAAAATTACGTCAGAACCACATGCGCATGTGGCTTTTTACATGCCGTGTACTAGAGGCTTAAGTCAAGACGAGGATTTTTATGCACTATTTTGAACTTTTTCCTATTTGTATGTAAGTGTTTCTAAAATCTTAAAAATAAAACTTATGCTGAGAAACTAGACAAATTAACCTTTCCGACGGTATATAACATACTAGCATTTCATACCCTCGATACTGTAATACCCACAAAATGTTAATCCAAGGCAACGTTACCATATATTTTTTAAAAAAAATCTTTTTATCTCAGAAAAAAAAATTGTTTTCGCAAGAAAAAACTTTTGTTTTTCAAAAGTGCCAAATTTGTAAAGAAAATACCAAAATGTATTAGGAATTTTTTTCGTTATCCATCCTTTCAGTAAAATATGGTCATCCCATGCTTTTACGTAGTTCCCAAGTTTCCTTTTCTTAGGTTTCGTTGAACAACTTGGAGTCTCCGGTTGATTTGTTTCTTCCTCTGTAGTGGTTTCTTTTCTCGGGACTAAAACAATATAAAAAATTTTATTTAAAAATAGGCATAAATATTTTCTTCTATTCTTACCATTTTAACCATACAATAGTATGGTTAAATTTAAACATAATATGTTTGCAATTCTCTTTAAAAATAGTTTTGTTGGAAGTGACCATATCTAAACATATTTTTTCTCTGCGTGTAGTGTTGCGATAAACATAAATGTTAATTTTTACAACAGTTTTGCAAATAAATCTCAACTAAATAAATTTGTGTTCATTGGCCCTTCACACACTAGAACAATTATGCCAGCACAAAATGACTGCTTTTGGGCAAGCGAGCTAAAGAGAATAGTTTTTCGTTGGCGTAAAGTTTCAACCGGCTTCAACCCCGCACAAGCAGCATAAAACCAATACATGCACATTTTCGTAAACAAATAAATGCAAAAAACACTAATACATACAAAGCTGTGTACACGTATACATTTTATGCCAGATTAAATAATCCCGTGTGTGACGGAAAGAACAGAAATTGTGCGGCTTAAAAAATAGGCTAGTGTGTGAAGGATCATTGTATTGCGGCATAAAAGATGATTCAAAGAAAAATGAAAAAGGGCAGCTTTCTAAGAAAGAGACAAAAAATCTTCCGTCTCGTGACATATCTGTGTGTAATCTGTGCTACAAACTGTCAATGTATAAAAACGACCTTGTTGTACTTACATGCATGGTGAAATAATACAGGTGGCAGCACTAAGGCAACAAATACAACATTACAACAAAAATGAAAAATAAGTCTCCGCATACGTCAAAAATTATATTATATTAAGCTAAAATCAAATTTTACCGCCGAACGCAATGAAATAAATTAATTTTTAGCCAATTTTTATTTCACTACGGTTACTATCTTATTTAATTTTAATTTAAATAATCAAAAACTTGAATACAATAATCACAGCACAAAACGGGGACTTTTTGTAAACATAAACAAAACTTTGACATAAGACTAGACAACCAATACAAGAGCCAAAAATCGTCATCTGGCATAGTAATTCCACCTGTTTATTTCATCATGCTTACAGGGAGTATACTCAATTAAACACTGTTGCACTAATAAAGGAGTGAGCAAATATAAAATCGTTTAATTGTCTAAAAACATCATTTAATATTTTTATCCAATAAACTGCAAATTTTAAGTTATGTATTTATAAAAAACTGGGAAAACGTTATGTATTTATAAAAAAAAACTTGAAAAACTTTATATATTTATATAAAACTTTAAATAAATTAAAATCTTTTTGGCATCTCAAAAAACTTGCAAAAAAAGGAAATCTTAACAAATGTCAAGGCTGATCCCAGGAATAAAATCATTTATTTTCTGTAGAGATGTTGACAAATTAATTTTTTTTATTTATTTGTAATAATAATTAAATTAATATAATATAACTAGAATTTAACCCGCCACTTCGTTAGCGTCTCCATTTCTTTCTTGGACATATTTTTACGCCAACGTTTATGTTTCTAGGCCTTAACGGTACGAAAAAGTACCAAAAGACCACTCTTACAGATTCTCATTCACTTGGGAACTTGCAAGTTTAATATTCTGTTTATAGGTTCAGGTAAAGAACAAAAAGTACCAAAAAGCCCTTCTTGCAGATTCTCATTCACTCAGGACCTTGGGTGTTTAATTTCATGTTTCTATGGCCAATACTAACGGAAATTCAAAAACTACCAGTTAAAAAACAAAAGTGTACCTCAAATTTCCCTTTTATAGATTCTTGTCCACTCAGGACTGTTAATGTTGAATATTATGTATCTAGGTCTAATACTAACGGAAATTCAAATAGTACCAGCTAAAAAACAAAAATGTACCAAAAACCCCTTTTGCAGATTCTCATTCACTCAGGACCACGCATGTTTAATTTTATGTTAATAGGTCTAATATTAACGAAAATAAAAAAAGTACCAGTTAAAGAACAAAAACAAAAAGATCTAAAAAAATTTAATCTTAATCACATAAGATCCTTTTATAAAAATTTTTTTTTAAATTTAAAACTTTTTTTTATTTTTTTTAAGTGGGTACTTTTTTTTCTCAAAAGAAAGCTTAGGTCTTTTCCTTTTAGGTAGTTCTGGTCGCTTTTTGGGCTGCGAGTGAGTTATGTATAAAAATAATCATTTCTAAGTCAAGACGAGGATTTTTAAATTTTCATACTGAAAGATGCACATTGAAAACAATCATTTCAAATGTGCATGATTTTGTGGAAGAAATGTGTAGAGGATTGCTAAATTTAAGAACCCATGAATTTTTAGTCAACGAGCATTGGTCATTGTTCAAGGTTTTGAAGAATGTTTTTTCGTTTGATTTCGCTGAGAACTATAAATTAAAAAGAACTATAAACATACATCGGAGTTCATACTCTTGAAGAGTTGTGTGGTGACAAACGGAGTCACTGTCGACTCTACTTGCAGCACGCCTAGTTTTGGGCGTTAACCAACCAACCAATAATGAAATATGCTAACTTTCCTACACTCCTGCAGTCAAAGTAGGCTGTACATTGTGATCGAATATTAAAAATTGTTCATATTGACACAGACATGCTCTTACATTTTATATATTTGTGTGGCTTATTTGGCCCTTAAGTTTTTTTAGGCTTTCTTATTGCAAGCTTAATTTTTTTAAATTAAAATAAGTAAAATAAACTATGATAACATGACGGAAAATTGTTTTGAATTTATTTTAAACTGCGTTGACATGACTGAAATTTATTGTTAACACACGTGTTGGCAGAAAGATTAAATGAAAATAAAAAAGATTATTTTTCGCACATCACAATTAGAGAAGAAAAAACCTTCAAGTAAAGATATTTCCCTTCTTCTGGAAACACTGGCCTATACGGCAACCGCTTCGAATTGGCATCCTCTCTTCAGCATATTTTTCAATTTATAAAAACGCCTAATTTTCGCCACAAAAATACCAACCACGATAAGGGTGAATATGTTTTACTATCCCTTTCACGAATATGGGTACCAACTGTTATAAAATTGGTAACCAAAATAATGTAATATTCTGTCAAAAACCTTATATTCACTTAATAACAATAATATCATTCTTTTAAATTATTTAAAAGTATTAGAAAAATTATTATTTTCATACGGTAATATCGAACTCCAAATTAAACATTGTTTGAAACCGAGGACACAACAAACAGTAAGTTCTCGTTGATTGCGAGTAAGAAAACCTTGTCACAAGAAAAGACGGAGGAGCAGTTTTAAATATTTTGTAAAACAATAATAACAATTAATGATTTACAACGTCGCTAAAGCTGCATCCCAAAAAATCAAACACTTATGCCGAGACATGGTCGGTCCCAAGCTCAGAATCCATAAAAATATAAAATAACACTGTTGAAACATCTTTCTACCCATAAAACATTAGCTGCTGTTATTCCACTATAAACTTCTAAGCCATATGAAATAAGTGGCATCAACAAGACGTGGCCAATTCTCTTTTTAAAATCAATTGATAGGTTACAGGCAACACTATAAAGTCTACGTATGTATACGTAGACTTTACATTGCATTATAATGTAATTATAAATCGATGAATCATACAACTAATGTGTTGGCTGAAAGACAAATCCTTTTCAGTAAACATCCAAGAGCCTTTAATATGAAACGAATTGTAGAGTTATGTAACAATGTACAATATTAAAAAGGTTCTCGCGCATATCAATAAGCTTCGATCGACAGCTTGTACTATTACATTTTTCAATTGTATGCGTTGTATGAATTTTACATACATATGTTGTTTTTAAATTCTCTTCAATGTGTGTGCACACGGACGTATTAAAGGAGAAAACGCGGCGCCCACTAAATTTACATTTACATGTCGTTGTAAATGTAAATTACATTAATCTTACATAACCTAAAATCGTTCACAACAGCAACTTATTCATATCCTGATTTATATATGTATTCACTTTTAATTGAATTTCAGTAAATTAAATATCTTGTTTTATTTTTAAGGAATATGAGTAAACAAATGGATTTGTGTGTATAAGTTAACACAAAGTAAATTAATTTTAGCTTGACTCTATTGTTTACGAAATTCTCTTTTTCTGACGTTATGTTTATTAGGTTTCCGTGAGAAACAAAATTTTAGTTAACACCAAATCAATTCAATTTAATTCTGTTTCTTTAAAATTGCTGACACTATGTCTACCAAGTTTCCGTGTGAGGCAAAATTATTACACACGTAAACTTCCGTACAGACAATTCTAAAGAAACTATTGCACAATCAAATAAATATAAATAAAGTATTATTACCTGTATGTTTTGCTGACCAAAATATTTAAGTATTTTTTATATTTGATATTAACTATAAAAAGAAGAATATAAAGAATAAAAAGACAGATTGTATTAAACCTTTAGATAAACTAGTGTTGTTTTATTTTGATACTATTGCGATTCCCAAGGGACCCTCTAATAGCGAACTTATGAAAATAATTTAAAATAAATTAACTTATATATGCCGCTAAAAACAAATGACTTGCAAAACAGCTGATGGCAGATGGTTTATCAGTTCAAAATAGAAGAGGTTCTAATTGAAAAATTTTATACTGCAAATTCGAGCGGGCATACACAGAAACATATTTTTGCCTTTACATGATGGGCAATGAATATCGATATTTAAAAAAATTATAATCGATATATATCGCCGATATAAAAAATAACCATACATCGATACATCGATATTTATCTACGACTATCGAATTCTTTATTTTTAAGAAGATCTCTTTATAATACAATTCAACATTTTAACTGTTGCTCAACTGGTTACAATACTGTTGTTTTTAAAGAATTGCATTATATGTTTTTTAACTAATATTAAGACAATAACGGTGCTTTTTCAATATACATTTTTTTATAGATTACACAGTTCAGTTTTGTCTCGGATTTTTAAGAGATGACAACAAAAAAATAAGCGCGGAAAAAATATTCTGGAAAGGGTTCCTAGAATTATGCAAAGAATCGCCTTAATTATGGCGTATTAGCAGCAAAAGACTCATGAAAGTTGGAATGTTAATAATAAAAAAAAATATTTTGTTTTTTTTTTATTTGAGCATGTTCTTATATATTAAAAATAAAATATTGCACAGTTTACTTGTATAGCATGTGTCACAAGTTTCGTTTACCGGCAGTATATAATCCGGCATTATTTAATCCCAATTCATTTTTTTTTTAGATTTTATATGCCGAATAAATAAATTTTTTTTTGTATTCATTACTTTTTTTAAATTTTTTTTTTTTATTGTAGAATTAACTGCCGGTCCCTCGATTTCAAACGAAAACTTCGTTCGCATAACTTACCTTAAAAACTCAATTTTAAAATTGGTTTTTGTTTTAAATAAAAGCTAAGCGAATAATAGTTTGGTTCGAAATCGAGGGACAGGCAGTAAATTTGAAATTAAAAGAAGCAATAAAAAGTTAGAATGGAATTACATGTAATATGTCTGTACATATGTAAATATTTATTGACATATGTATACATATTAAGTTTTTAAATTTGGTTTAATACGTTCGATACATCGATATATCGATATTTTTTATTAATAAATATCGATAATCTTAAAAAATATCGATACGATAAATATCGATATATTTGTTCAATCTGCCCATCCCTACGACATGTATGCTTAATAAATATCGTTTAAAACCACCTTTAGGCAAATATAAACAAAAATATACCTCTACGAAATGCAATTTTTAACAATTTGTATACAAATACACTGAAACAAAACGATGAAATATTCGGGCATGTTCTAGAAATCGAAATGAAGTAAAATTGAAATCGAACAACATTTTAAGTTAAATTTTTTACAAAATGACCATACATTTTTCTGGTTTTAAGAGATGCTTTTAAAGAAATAACTAGCACTCAAAGAATGAAGTATAAAAATTAATACTTTTATGAACTTTTATCACAAGGTCGTTTTTAAAATTTGTTCGATTTTAAATCTTTTAAACCTTATTTCGATTTCTAGAACAAGCCCTATTCATTTGCTTTGTTTTATGAAAACTGTAAACAATTTTAAAAAATAATAACGTGTTTTTTGGTTAGGATATAAAACATCTTGAAAAACCCTTATTTTTTTTTCTTGATTCTAGACGAGCATTGAAAATTCTTGTAGTAAATCTAGGCCGTCTGTCAAGCCTATATACGGTCAAGTATGTACTCCTTTCCATTCTCCTTTTCCCTCTCTCCCTTAAACTCAAGACTGGACTAGTCAAACTTGATATGTGTGTGAACCATCACTAACTTTATTTATATATTTATCAATCATATGTATTTATATATATATGATTTTCATTTAGTTTGAAAAAGAGTGTACTTTCAGTTAGCAATAGCATGCGAAAGCAATCATTTTTATACTTTAAAGTAACGTTGAAATATTCTGAAGAATTCTGAATAATAAGAAATAATGGTAATATGTATTCAGATTTCTAAATAAATTGTATTTTATTTTTTTTTGCAGAAATACATGATTATTTTTGATTTTTTCCATAACATTTCTGGGATTCACTTTTGACGATCTAAGGCCGTCCATCAAATAAACAATTTTTTACACATTTAATCGAGTCATTTGAGTCAAAAAATCAAGGGAAAATTATATGAAAATAAAAAATAGCAATTATTTCTGCAAAAAATACCAAAACAATAAATTAAGAAAATCAAGAATTTTATGAAAATAAACTTTTAACAAATAAAATGGTGTCCTTGATTTAGTTCTTCACTATTTTCTTGTGGTGGCTTTTTCCTTCAACAATTCTAACATTGTACTTATTTCACATATTTAAACAACAGAAAAATTTATTTAAATACATTTACTGCCTGGCCCACAATGTCGACAAGAATTTCTTTCGTATATTTATATTGAAAACAAACCATTTTTAGTTGGTTATTATTGTTTTCAATATAAATATGCGAAAGAAATGTTCTTGTCGATATTGTGGGCCTGGCAGCTAAATAAAACTTTTATTTAGTTTTGTAATTTTCAGAAACATGACACAAACTAGGATAGTTGACACTTTTTTTTTTGCAATCATTACCGGGAATTTTGCATGATTTATAAACGGGCAAACCTGTTATATGAATACTGGCATAGTTGCAGACAAGCAACAAATACCAATTCTTTTCCTTATCTACGAAGTAAGTGGAAGTAGCACAACCTACATGGGAGTTGTGATCAACCATCATTACCATGAAATGATCAATAAAACTAGAAATAAAAACAAAAAAACATAATTATTGTACGACCGAACTTACAAAATTTAATTAATAAATTTAAATACATACACGCCGCTATAAGTGCAAGTATCGATGTGGGATTGAAAAACACTTTTAACTTCATTGTAAAATGCTTCAATCATATCGATCAATACTTTAGTTTCATTAAGAGGAAGAGAGTAACTGAACTCGGCAATATTTTGTCCAGATTGATTGAATTTAGGAGTGTTGTGGCACGCGTCATGACCCATAGCACACTGTCTAACATTATAAGCTGCAGTTTCAGCCAATTCGGGATCCCATCTCATTCTTACCATACGACATGCAGCATTTAGATTTTCGTTTTTACCACTAGCAATAAAGTTACGTTTATCATTGTGGGCACGAAGTATAACTTGTCGTAAGTTTTTATTTAAGGGTACCATTCTAGCGCCTTTTCCACAATTGGAATGAAAATCCTACATGAAATTTTATTTTTAATGCATAATTATTTTATATTAAAAATGGCAAAAAAAAAACACTTACTGTAGTTTGATTACAAGCAACGTGTCTTACACCTTCAGGGCAAAGTTCTTCTGAGCAGTAGTCGGTAGTTGTTACCGCGGCAATGGCAACGACAAAGCACAAGAACACTGAGAATCTATTCATTTTGTGTTATAAAATTCGAACTGATACTAAATTGGGCAATAACAGCCACTTTTATAGCTTGTAATTTATTCTTATAAATTACATTATTTATTTATTTTAAAAGTTAAGAATTAATTTTCGTTTATACTTTTATTCAAATATACACAAGTGTTTTTTTATTTTTTAAATAATAGTTTTAGTGTTGATTTTGCTTAAGAATATATCTTTAATATTGATTTAATAAAAACTTTGAAGTTAGGGAATAGTTAAAATTTATAAACGCGTAAAAAAATTTATATCTTTTTATACCCTCAGCCACCACTAGTGGTAATGAGGGTATACTAAGTTTGTCATTCCATGTGAAACGGTTTTATTATTTATCTCAGACCCCATAAAATATGTAAATTCTTGCACCCTAAGTTATTCTAAGTCGATTGATCCATGCCCGTCTGCCTGTCGGTCTGCTGAAAACCCACTCACTTTCGAAAAACTCAGAAGAAGATAAACATGTTGGTGTCAAAATGCTTCTATGTAACCTAAACAGTTTGGGATTAAAATCTAGTAAAATCTATTCAGTAGGATAAGAGTTATGAATCCAAATTGATAATTTGGTAACAAAAACTAACATAAATGGTGGCATAATACACAGATTGACATAAGATTTTGACTAGAAATCATACTGTCAAATTTCGTGAAGATCGGTCCATAATTTACCATAAGCGCCATATAAAGTATGATATCGGAAAACAGTTTAGCACGCCTAAAACCATAACAAATTGTTACGGTAACGTGCCAAATTGTAATACATTTTGGCACGTCACAGTTTTAAAGGAATAAAAATCACCCTGTTTAATTTCGTGAGGTCGGTCCATAATTTACAGCATCATATAAAGCCTGCCCCCGAAAAGAGTTTAGTAGGCCTAGTTTGTAGTATAACTTAGTAACAAATAATGCTACTGTAATAAAATTTGATTCTTCAAATAGAAAATAAATACTTGAAGTTAACAAAAAGTCATCACAATTGCCTATCCTTTAAGTTTTAAGATCTTTAGTTCACAAGACAAATCCAAATTTATATTTGGAAACTAAAAACTAATTTTTGAGAAGAAAATCAATTTTATATAAGCTTCTTTTTTATTTATTCATTAATTTTTTGTATATATGTAGTTTTTAGACAAATTTGGTTTTAACTAAAATATTAGGTGTGTTCATTTAATTTACTAGTAGAAACTTGCAACGAAAGAGTAAAAATTACAAAATTATTTCTTAATATATCCAATTGTTTTGAACTATTTGCGCAAGAATGTTGTTCTTAAATTTTAGAAAAATAAATATTTTAGGTTATTACTCTTAGTTTCAAATTTATAAAATTTGTATGTTTTGTAAACAAAAACATGAAACAGGTAAAAGGATAAAACTAGTAACAATTATTGAAAATAAGCAATAATTTTCAGTAAATGAACACACCTATTGTATCAATTTTAAAAATGTTTGACTTATAACGATATTTAATTCAAGAAGTTTTAAAATTATTTTAAAAGTTCAAATATTAAAAATAGTTCTAGTATTCCAGCATCATTTAAAAATGTCGTTTAAAACTTAAGCAACACTGCGCTATTTCAAAAATGTAAAAACATAACAAAACTGTGTTATTTCAAAAATTTAACAAGCGGTGCGCCCGGCGGGTTTACCTAATTCGGGAACGCTGAATGCAGTGGTGCTATTCATTTTTTAGATTAATAATTATTATTATTGATATTATAACACAGGTAGATATTTAAAAACTGTTTTTTTAACTATTCCATTTGATTCCGATGTTTTTTTGTCATGCTGAAGTCGATTATGTACATTTGTGTTTTTCGCGGTATACGAGTACTTCTCTTTCAGCCGTTTGCCAGAATCAAAGTCTGGTTTAATTAAAATTAAATTTATCTTGTTTCAGAGGCTACTAAATAGTGGTTCACTGGCCTCTTGTGTTGTATCAAAGCTAATTTATTATGAAAATTTCAACGTTTTTAATAATTTAATGCCATTTCGGAAGATGTTCTGTACACTGAACCAAAAATTACCCTAAATACTACAAAATGTGGAGTAAAAGTGAAGAAATGTAGGTTGTTCTACAACTTACAAATTTCTTATTCAAGTCTACGGACAGAAAAATTTCAGAAGTAAAAACAGAAAAATTTCGTAAATAGTTATAAATAAGAAATTTCTTCGATATAACTTTGCCTTTACGTTATTTATATAACAAAATTTTAGTTAAATTAATTACAAAATTAGTCATATTTACTATTTTTTCATTATATATTAATTATTAATCATTATTAATTAATTATTAATCATTATTTATTAGTTATTAATCATTATTAATTTATTATGTATATTAAATATGAATATATTAATATAAATATACCGAGGTATTTTACATGCGAGTGTTGATGTATTATTTGATTATTGATTTTAATAGGGGGTTATGTTTCCCGACGCAAAGTGAATGTTATTTGTATGCATTTTTGCTCATTGACTTTTATCCTCCATTGTTTTAACCACTTTTCCAGTTCAAATACATATATGATCCTGCAAGTAACGAGATGCTTCATGACAGTTTTCGTGTACGCTTAGAAAAGTTGTATCATCCGCAAATGTTGAAGTTTGGGCGCAGTTGTTTGTTGGCATGTCCGAAGTATACATTAAGTTAAATAAAGAGCCCAGGATGCTGACTTGTGGGACTCAAGCGTCAATTGGCTGAGGGAATTTAAAAAATCGCCTTCTTTAATAATAAATTTACGACCGACTAAGTAGCTTTCTAATAGCTTATGTGTGTTTGCTGGTAAGTTATGCTTAAATTTATGTAATAAGCCTTCATGCCAGACTTTATCAAAAGCTTGCGTGACATCGATGAAGAGTGCAGAGAAATATTTTTTTTTCTTCAAATGCTTTTCTTATGACATGTACTATTCGATGAGTTTGTTCAATTGTGCTTTGCTTTCTTCTAAACCCGAATTGCTGGTTTGGAAAACATCTATTTTCATTTAAAATCGGCTTTAGTTTTGACACTAGTGGTTTCTCAAATAGCTTTGAAATATTAGATAATAAGCTAATAGGGCGGTATGACTCAAATTTTGTGTGATAGTTTCCTGGCTTTGGTATCACGGTTACTTAGGAAACCTTCCATTCTTGAGGGTAGTATTCAAGGCGTAAAATAGCATTAAAAATAAAAAGAATAATTTTCTCTGCTATACAAGGAAGCTCCAAAAGCAATTTGCTACCGATCTTATCAAAGATATGTTTGGGTTAAATATGTTTCTCAAATGATTAACAAACAGGATTCCTGTTTCAATATCGTTTCTTGCCCAACTTCCATTCAAGTTTCTTAATGGTGGTTTAGAAATAACTGGACTTTTGAAATTTGTAGCTGCACGCCATAATGAGTAGTCTGATTGTGGAGTTGCATCAAGTTCCTTAAGATATTTTTCCAGGGAATACGTTTTCTGACACTGCAGTTTCTTGGGCCCTAATAATGTAAAACAATGTCAGGAAGCAACAACAAAATTACAAGATATTTTTGACATTGTTTGTGCTTTCAAAGTTATTCTTTGGCGTTGCGCTGCATTTTATATGATTAGGGCCGTAGCCTTTTTGTGCACTACTTTAATAAATTCTTAAGTTGAGGGGATCTGTGCAATTGTCACGCTCTAAAATCTCTTTTTTTCAGTCAAGAGCCGCTCGACATCTGTAGAACACATTTTATTATTTTTAATTTTTTTGAGGGTTTTGCTGGACTGTTGAACCGCTAGTTAAGCATAACTGTCAAAATTAACAAAAGCGAGATCCACGTTCGCATTGATGTTATACAGTTTTTTGGAAAGTCCGACCCAGACCGAAAAAAATCCCTATTTTTCCCTACGCGTTAAAAAAATTGTCTCTACAAAAATCCCTACAGCGTTTAAATGAATATATGTATGTATATCAATTAAAATAAAACCATTTGTATAAATTTATATCAGTTTTATTTAAAGTTGTTCCCAGCTATTATATGTGGGATCAGAGCTGCCGTTTTTGGTTATTTCTTACCAAAATTGGTTATTTTTTTCCTCAATGTGGAGATGTGAATATATTTTTCATTTTGATTACTATTTTCTAAAATATAAAATACGTATAGGTATGTCTTTCTTAATACACTTCCAATTTACTTTTTTTTAATTTCTTACCTTTTTATTTACATGGGGGGTAAATTCGAAATAAATTATTTACGACTTCCAATAGTATTTACTTTACACAACGACTTTCTCATTATTTGATTTATATGAACGAAAGTTTGTTTTACTTTATCGTAAACAAAAAATACCATTCAAAACAGTACGCAAAAGTAGTTTTAGAGTTTCTAAAAACTTGATTGTAAGGAAAATGTACTAAACGTACACTATTTCCAGTAGTTTTTTTTAATATATTGATATTAGGGAAATCGATTATTCGACTTTTTTCAATAACCGGTTTTCGAATATTACGAATAGTTGCTATTTTTAAAAACCCGGTTGTCGGATAAGCAATAAAACCGGTTAACCGGTTTTAATTCGAATACTTAAAGGGGACCAGTAAATTGATCAAACTTTAGCTAAATTTTCAACAATTTTTTATTGATTTACTAAAATTTATTTGTAAGAAGATATTTGTATAATGCAATTTAGAAACTGTTGAATGATATTTGACCTAGAGAAACGTTTTGCAAAAGCAAATAAATTATAGGAATTTTATAAAGTTATTATTTAAAATATTCTCTCAAATTTATTTTGAATGAGTTTTAATTTGTTGGTGGTAAAGTTATCTATATAGATCAACCATATTTTTGAAAAGTTGCAAACAAAACCTCTTAGCCAGGATTATCCATTTCAAATTATTTTGTTTCAGCATTATAGAAACGAATAGTGAACTTAACATTCTTTTTGTGTAAAATATTTGTCAATTCGTCGACTACAATTTAAAACATTCCATGACATTTTTTGATTTCTGTAATTTTGTTTTTTAGTTATTGGTGTTTTAATAAATAAAACTGATTCCTCCGTAATGTTGTAGTTTTCAGCATGAAGAGATGCTAGAACTACTTAAGAGTTTGTAGTGCCTTAACGGGCATTTTGTCCTCGGCAACACAACGGGCTAATATTTTACCCAATGATTATTTTTTTGCAGCGCATTTTAGTAAAGTATTATTTGTATTATTACTTCGACCGGAGTAAAGTTTCATTTGGATCACATTAATATCAAGCATGTATACTAATTAAAGGTGATTAATAAGTGACATGGAAGAACCTTTGTAACTTATCATTGTAGGGCACTTCAGGCAACTATCTTTGTCTTATTAATCGCGTTCGAAAAATATCTAGAGATAACCTTTATATAAAAATATATTTAATATTTAGAACACTCTTGCACAAATTACTATTTACTTTTTAACAGCACACGTTTTTGTAGAATTTTGAATAGTTTCTGGTTTTTTTCTACAAGAATACACGCTTTTTTAAACGATTTGTATTTACAGTGTTCATAAGGTTTTTTGACCTTTGTTAGGTTTTGTTTTGACATTCTTCATAAAAAGTTTAAGTTTGGCCAGTATTCAATTAGAAAATATTTAAATTACGGGTACATCTACAACAAGAGTAAGAAGGAAAATGTATATAAGTTACACATTACTAAAATAACCGGTTTATTATACCAAAATAGCCGGCTTATTCGATATTCGAAAAATGGGCATTTTAAAATAACCGACTTGGGCAAAACTAAAATAACCGGTTAAAACCGGTCGAATAATAACCGTTCGATCTCCCTAATTGATATACACATAGGCATTTTAAAGATTTTTCAAATATAAATTGATATGAAATCTATTATTTAGAACTTATGGAAATTACTGTAAGAAAATGGCGTGAATTTAAGAAATTTTAAATTTTACATATTACATCCTGCCGATATGTATATTTATTTAATGTTTTTTAGATAATTATTTGGCAATATTTTAAATTTAAAACAAAAAACCTTTGACTGTCAGTCATATACTTTTTGCCCATTGAATGTACGTTCTGAAATACGAATTTTTTTATATTCGCCATAATATTATACAAAATTTCACAAAATATTTCAAATAGAACAATTTTGAAACAGTAATAATAATAATTATGTATTTTTAATACAACTTACAAACAAGAGAAACAAGTTATACCCATTAAAATAATATTTTAGATATATTTAAATTGGAAAATATTCACAAAAAATGTATTAAGCATATCGCCAACAGTTTCCAACTTCGCCAAAACAATCGCTATATCGCCAAACGTAAATGTTAATCGCCAAAAGAATTTAAAAATCACCTAATTTCACAACCCTGCCAGTGACAGTTAAAAGGCGGAAAACAATTTAATAAAAAGTACAAATTCATTTATTGTAAAGGACAACCTGTCCGTGAACGCCTGGGTTCAAATCTCAGCGCAGTCAAGAATGAAAAATTATCAATAAAAATTTTAATTGATTTCATGTTGTAAAATTCCTGTCTTCATAAAAATAATTTAATGAAAATTAAATTCAATGAACTTAAGCCTAATTAAAATATCTAAATTTGGATTAAAAACCATTAACAGTTCAATAAAATAACCACAATACAAATTATTAATTACTAAAAATTGTAAAATTGTGAATATTTTTTTTTTTTTCAATAAATGATATTTTTAATTTTAATTAAACATACCTTCGGGGGTCACGACTTATATTTTGTTTAATAAAATCTCTAAAATGGATTTAAATGTGGTCGCGAGCGGACAACCAATATATTGGCCTATTGATCAGCAAAAAATTCCAGATGACATTGATTTTTAATATATTTCAAATATTTTTAATCGTCATATTTTTTAATTTTTTCTCAGATAATATACATATGTATTTCAACCAACTTTATTTTGAACCAAATAAAAGTTATTGGGTTCTCGCAAAGAAAAAGAATCCACGCACTTACATTTATTTTCAATAATTGAGAATAACTTTTTGGCTTCTTTTTTAGCTAATCTTTTTATTTGTTTATCTGATGCTAAAGTTTCTATTTTTTAATTTGGCCGGACGAATGTACAATAATTCAAAATATTTAAAAATCATAATTTGAACATATCAATGAATCATATAGGATTCCTTTTTATAATCGCTCAAGTTATAAATCAGTTTTTAATCATCAACAGTGATCAGAGAACACTCATTTAGGTGCTTTTTACAAAAAAAAAAAAAAATGTTCCACACAGTGCTGCCACGATTAATACAATTTTAACAACCAATTGAGAAAAACATTGAATTTTTTTTAAGTTGCATTGTAAAAAAAAGGAATTACAAATTAAGAAACCAAAACAAGAAATGTGATTCGTGTACATATTAAAAAAAACTTAATCAAACGTGGTATTTCACTTTGGTAGATCGAAATTTGCTTTGAATGAATGATTATCTATTTAATTGATTTACGTGTTCTTCCTAACTTCTGTATTTTCGTACTTTTTGTAAAGAATCCTTCTTGAAATCCAAAGTACATTTTTTTGTTTTTCCGGTTTTTGTCTTTCTTTTTTCTTGTTGACCTTTTTCAGCACAACTTGAAGGACAAATGTATACATAGCTTGTGCCTTAGCTGTTTACAATAATTAATATTGTGGTTATTTTATTGAACTGTTAATGGTTTTTAATCCAAATTTAGATATTTTAATTAGGCTTAAGTTCATTGAATTTAATTTTCATTAAATTATTTTTATGAAGACAGGAATTTTACAACATGAAATCAATTAAAATAAAGCAAATTTCGATCTACCAAGGTGAAATACCATTTGGTTTAAAGACGGTTTTTTTTATTTACTTTTAAAATGAAAAATTTAAAAAATTTATTCAGTTCAACACTTGTTTATTTATTTTAACTTAAAAAATTTAAATTTCTTCAATTCTACATACCTTTATTCAATTTAAGATTCCGTTAGTCATTTTGAAGAATTCTATTAGATTTTACTAAAACAAACTAGTAAAAAATCAACGAAATTTCTTCAATTCTACGGGCGTTAATTTCTTAAGGCATTTTTCTCTATTTTAATAAAATATCAGCTGTATTTAATAACAGTTCTTCAAATCTACAACTCTTTAATGTTTTACATGCCATAAGTAGGGATGCAACATCGTTCCGAAAAACATCGATGTTTCCACGATAAGTATCGATGTTAAAAAACATCAGTACAAACACGATACATCGATGTTTTAATTTTTTTTCTTATTATTATTGAAAGATTTAATATGTACCCAACAAAGAAGTCAGTTAAGTAAACTTTTGAGGAATTTTCTTGACAAAATGACATGAAATGCAAAGTATTTTAAAACAAATATTATATAATTTCAGTAATAAAAAAACATTTTAATTAAAAACTTCATGGCACTTAGCGCGTGTACTTTTTTAACAATAGCAAAAAGCTAAAAATGCAATTCTTAATATTTTTCCATGCCCTATACGATTTTACCTTGGGAGAATAGATATTTCCAAAAAATTAAAAAACTTATAACCCTATTACACAGTCTCCAAAATTGTTTTAACATTTCTTTAGTTTACAATATGGGAACCACATATGTTTATGTAGTTATGCAATGCATATTATGCAGGTATGTACATACACATGTACGTACTTTGTACACGCCGAGAAAAAACATGTTTAAATATGGTCATCTCCAAAAAAACTATTTTTAAAGAAAATTTTGAACATATTATGTTTAATTTTAACATATTATTGTTACCGATAGCCATATTATTGTTAAATTAGTCCTCCATCAAGATCGTTGTGTATTGGTTGTCGATGACAATAATTTGGTTAATTAAACCATAATATGTTCACAATTTTATTTAAAAATAGTTTTGTTGAAGGTGACCATATTTAAACATGCTATTTCTCTAGGTGTACGGCTATACTTTGAAATACACTTTTTTATATTTTTAAATGAAGGGTTTAATTAAAAAAATAAAAATTTAAAATGGTAAAAATATTATAAAAAAAATTTAAATACGTGAAAATATTAAATAGACGATGTCGATGTTTTTTAGTTTTGACGGCGATGTATCGCCGATGTATCGTTCATCAAAACATCGATGTTAACATCGGTGCTTATGACCAATAGATCGATGTTTTCTAAACATCGATGTATCGTTTGCATCCCTAGCCATAAGTCAGTTTTAAGAATTTTTTTCATTCATACTAAAACAAATTAGTAAATTTTAACAAAGTTTCTTTAGCTCTACATCAAATTCGTTCAAATAAAAACCTTTAAAAAAATTTTACACTTTTACGAAAATTCTTCATAAAAATTAATACTTATTTTTCCATGTTACTATAAAATTCTTCTTATTAATTAAACGAAATTTAAACGAATTTATATTCAAAATAAAACTTTCGAGGAATTAAATTAACAAAATTTAGTTAAATAAGCGATTGGAGTATTCAAATTAACATCCTTAAAGGAGGTTAATTCAAATATTTTTATGTGTTGTTACCAAAACATTACGGTGCTACTGGTAAACTACAATTTTAACAAAATTTTTGTGTATTTAACAGAATTTTAGCTATTCTTTTAACAACATTTTATTAATATACACAGATTTCATTAAAAAAAACTTATTAACAAGAACTATTGTGTTGATTTGAAGAAAATTAGTGTATTTGAATATTTCAGTTGATTTAACTATTTTTTTAGTTCAGGGTTTACGAATTTTTTAGTTAATATTACCGATGAAATTTGGTTTAGGTACAAATTAATAACAAAACCCATAGTTTTATAACTTTATTGTTTAGTCCATTGATTACACAAATGTTAAAGCATAGTGGAACGAAATCGTATACGTAGTTATTACGCACTACATAATAACTACATATTTTTATAAAATTCTTAAGAACTCTTAAGTAAAATACAAAGATACACACAAATATTTGTATTTTTTTTAAGTTTTAATATTTACCGTTGATTTCGTTATTGTTTTTAACTTATATTTTTTAAAGGCGTAGTCAATACGTTTGTCAATAATCCATTTATGTCTTTAACGAACAAAATATTTGTTTAAAATTTTAAATAAATTAGATTTAGAATAAAATTAGAATTAAAATGTTTTCATTTAAAATATTGAAATAAATAATAAGTATTCATAAATTTGTGTCCTGAACGTTCTATATCGTTTTGTTTTCTTTATAAAAATCGTGTAAAAAAATCAATACTTTGAGTAAACCAAGTGTGATCACAATTCTTTAGTTGACAAGACAAATCCGATTTATATTTGGAAACTGAAACGAAGTTTTACAAGTATTAACAAATTTCTATCCATTTCATGTCATAGTTTTTTAAAAATTTAGTTTTTGACTAGAATATTTTAAAAATTATTGTCTTATAACGATATTTAATTGAAAAAGTTTTAAAACTATTTTCAAAATTTAAATAATAAATTTGTTTTTTAAAAAAAATAGTTCTAGTAGTCCAGCATCATTAAAAAATGTGGTTTAAGGAACTTAGGCAACACTCCGTCAGTTCAAAAATGTAAAAACTTAAGCAACACTGTGCTATTTCAAAATCGAAACAAGCGTATATGTACCTACTACGAGGACGCTGAAGTCAGTGATGCTTATAATTTTTTATACCCTCCACCGCCACTAGTGGTGAATGAGGGTATAATAAGTTTGTCAGTCCGCTGAAACTTTTTTCTTATATATCTAAGACCCCATAAAAAATATATATTCTGTCTCCTTGAGTAATTCTAAGTCGATTTAGCCATGTCCGTCTGTTGAAAACACGCTCACTTTCGAAAAACGCAAAAGAAAAGAATAAACTTGGTCTCAAATTGCTCGTAGTTATCCTAAGCAGTTTGGGATTGAAATCCAGCAACATCGGTTCAGTAGGATCAGAACTATGAATTAAAATGTGGAACCACCACCCTAAAAAAATTGATAAGTTTGATACAAAAACTAACATTAATGGTGGAATAATACACGGAATGATATACAATTTTGCACGAATTTGCATTATATATAACTGCAAATCATACTGGTTAATTTCGTGAAGATCGGTCCATACTCCTACTCGCGGAAAACAGCTTAGTACGCCTAAAACCCTAATAAATAACGCTATCATACTAAAATTTGGTACGTCACTGTTTTATAGGACCAAAATTCACAGTGTAAAATTTTTTGAAGATCGGTCCATAATTTACACTAGGCCCCATATAAACCCTCCCGGTAAAGAGTTCAGTACGCCTAAAACCGTAAAACCGGTACGGTACAGTTCTGTAGGACTAGAAATTACACTGCTAAATTTCGTGAAGATGGGTCCATAATTAACCCTAGACCCCATATAAACCCTACTCTCGGAAAATATTTTAGTACGCCTAAAACCGTAATAAATAACGCTATCATACTAAAATTTGGTGCGTCACAGTTTTATATCACCAAAAATCACAGTGTAAAATTTTTTGAAGATCGGTCCATAATTTACACTAGGCCCCATATAAACCCTCCCGGTAAAGAGTTCAGTACGCCTAAAACCAAATAAAGCCCACTTTGGGAAAATAACTTGATTCGCCTTAAACCATAACAGATATAGATATTGCGGTAAAATTTCTTCCAACTAAGATTCATATGGCCAGAAAAAATATCATGCAATTTTGTGAAATTCACTGTTAACGCTAAAACTAATTACACTGCTGTATTGAAATTTATTCTAATTTATTTTTTTGGAAAACCAAAAATCAGTCTTTAGAATTTTGGAATGATTGGTCCTAAATTTACTATAGGTCCAATACAAATTACCCTCCTAAAAATCATTTTAGTTCGGCTAAAACTGTGTTTACTCAAGCCAGTATAAAGTTCTAACAAGCAACGCAAAAAACTTTCTTATTTTCGGTCAATAATTTTAAATTGGTCTTACCCGCAACCAATTTTAATGCTGAAGTTCGTTTTTCTGAAGCTTAATTAATAATATTTATATATGTATTTACAATATAGAGCCCACTTCTGTTGGTGGATAGTATCATAGATTCGGCACAGCCGAATATAGATAGCACTGTAACTTGTTTTAATTAAGATTGAAAATTATTCTTATTGATATTATATTAAAAGTATTTTTAACTATTCCATTTGATTCCTGATTTCATGCATGGTTAAGCCGATTATGAGCTCAGTTTTCTCCCATTACGTCATATTTAACAGATAACGGTACAGTTGTGTTTTTTGCTGTATACTTCTCTTTCAACCGCCTTCCAGAATCCAAGTCTGGTTCAATTAAAATGAATTATATCTTGTTTGAGAGGCTACTAAACAGTCGCTAACTAACTGGCTTGTTGTGGAGGATCAAAGCTAAGATTTTTTGAAAACTTTAACGCTTTTCACCAAGTATTGCCATTTCAGAAGAAGTTTTGTATCTCAATTAATAACAAAACTCACAGTTTTAAACTTTTATTGTATTAAAAAAAAAATATTGAAAAACGTTAAGGCATAATGGAACGAAATCGTATACGTATTTATTACGCACCGAATAATAACTACATATTTCTATACAGTTCTTAATAACTCTTAAGTAAAATACAAAGATACACAAAAATATTTGTCTTAATTATCTTTTTTACTTATATTATATATTTTTTAAAGACGAAGGTTAATTTGTCAATAACCAATTGCAAACAAATATGTATTTTCAGCTGTTAACATCGGCATTGTAAAGTAGGTTTTAAAATTTGAAAAATGATGTCATGCCATACGCTACACAATTTTAACCCGATACCAATCTTTTACTTGGTATTATCTCGTATTATGCAATGGCAAAATATTGATTATACAAAAGGTTTTTGGGCTGAAGTTCTTCCTGAAATTCAATAGAATGATCTCGGTGTGCTCTGGTTTTAACAAGACGGCGCCGAGCCATACACGAGCTATATGAAATAACCTTGTTGAGAAATCATTTTGGTGAGCAAATAACTTTACGTTTTGCTACGGTAAATTGGCCACTTAGATCGTACGATATCACACCTTTGGACTATTTTCTCTGGGGGTATGTAAAGTCTGAGGTCTTCAGCAAAGCTAGCTACGACTGACGCTTTGCAAGCCAACATTACACGTGTTATTTGCGCTATGCTCGAACGAGTCGACCAAAATTGGACTTTCCGAATGGACCATCTCAGGCGTAGTCATGGCCAGCATTTACATGATATCATTTTCAAACAGTAAATGACATAAATTGTTCTTTTAACCGATAATAAAAATTTTGAGTTCACTTTCAAATGTATGTGTTTTATTTAACATTGTAAATCAAACCTAACGATGAATCACCCGATATATACTTTATTTTCATAATAATTTATTCTTAATGCCTTATTCATAAAACACATTTCATGTCTTTAAAAGTTTCTGTGACAAATTCTTTAATTAACTTTAATCAAAAATTATTCCCTACGAAGCTTCCCCTATTTTCAATATTTTACCTAATTTTTCTTTCTCCTCAATTTAATGATCGATTAAAATGTTCAAAAAGCTAGCCCAAAAGTACTGATCAGCACCACTGATTAGCGTTTCTTGTGAGCATCTATTTCGTGCTGCTAAATAACTTTATTGCAACCGAAGAAGCTAATTCTAAGGCATAAATGCATAACAATATTTTTCTACCATTATAATATTAAAATATTAAATTTTCAAAACTTATGTATTGCATTTTTTCTCTATGATTCAAATATCGTTTATGTTTTCAAGAAATCCCAGGAAAAACTTTACTTACCTGGTAAGTTAGCAAGTAACGTTGGAGAAAAATAAACACTACTTATTTTTCGGCTGAATAACTACTTATTTCTGTTCGAGGTGTCCACAGAATTCAGTACTTACAATGCACTTACTAGAAGTCACAAAATATCTAGTTATTATTTAACTACCAGTAAGTTGAATTGTAAGTACTTAAAATATACTTACTGGAAGCCAAAAAATAACTAGTTTTTATTTAATTGGGGCTAGTTAATAGACCTAATAAGTAGTTATGGAGCTAGTTACCAGTAAGTAAATATTCAGGTCTGAAAACAATACAACTAATAAGTAGTTATTTAGCTGATTATTAGTAAGCAAATATTCATAATAGTAGTGAAAAGTACTTACTAAGGTCATTACTATCAAGTACTTATTGAGGTTTTCAGAATAATGACAATTATAATGACAACTACTTACCAGGTAACGTATGAAATAACTACGACCTATTACCAAAATTCAAAAAGTTTTTCCTGGGATGTAGGAAGTTTATTTTATTTTTAGTAAAACATATCAGATTAAATTTGTTAAATTTGTGTTAAAAAAAATTAAATCACAATATGTAAAATGGTTTTTATTCAATAAAAAAAAATATTAAATATGTGCAGGTCAAGCCCGACCATATGATATCCTCCACCACAGTATATAAACACAATTTTTGCTAGTGTACCCTACTTGGGACCCATGGGCAATCGGGTCAAACAAAATTTTTAATTAGGTAAAGTTTCATGCAAAAGTTCTTTGTGCCGAATATTATTTAGATATCTTCATCTATTTGATATTTTAGGATGGGAGTTCGTATGGGAACTTTGGTAAATTTTGGACCTATTAGGATAAAATGTTGTCATGAAGTAGTTCCTATCGCCAATTTGTATGTTAATACCAACATTTATAACGAAGTTATGACATTAAATTCTATTCTCGAAGTATTTGAATGGAACCTATGGTCAGATATGAACTGATTCCAATAAAATTTGGTAAGATGATAAGTTGGACCAAATTTAGTCTAAATGCGAATATAATAAGATGGCTTATGGACACAAAGACCTTATTCACGAAAGAAGCCTGTATGGCTTCTTTCTGCCTCCAAAATTCTTGCCTGTTTCCAAAATTTCGACCTGTACTTTGCGCACAAGGTTTACATGGACAGCCATCCAGCCAGACATCGTTAAATCGACTCTGAAAGTGATTCTGCATCATCAGCTCAAATACATAATACCCTCTCCACTATTGTGGTGTAGGTAGAGTGTTCAACTGATTAATTCTTGTTCGATTAATCGAACAATTTTATACAATTAATTGTTCGATTAATTTAAAATTGCTGATTTCGATTAAAGGATTAATCGAAGAATTTATGCCGATTAATCGACAATACATATATGGTTTTTCTGTCAAATGTATAATTTTTTAAAGTTTAAAGCCAAACAACAAAATGTATGTGTCCGTAAACAAAATGTATGTGTCCGTTGGAATTTAAAAAAAAAAACAGTCATGTTTAGTGAGTAATTCACATACATGGGCGTACTGCTTACTGACAAAAATTTTCAGTGACCAGCAAATACTTACCGTTAATTTTTACTTATTATTGAAACAAATGCAAAAAAAAATATTTTTAACCCTGGAGCCACACGTTCAATTAATCACTTTCAAGTTGTTCACAAAAACTGCTTGTCAAAACTTATTTGAATTGACAGCTGTGTCACAGGCTGCACTCAATTTTATAGTAAATTTCATTTTAAAAATGCCCCCAACGAATAAAAAACTCAAAGAAGCACAAGAATTTTTTTAATAAAGCACAGTTATTTTTTAAGAAATATATTTTTTATAAAGAAAGCGCCAAAGTTAATTTGTGGTCAATTGGTAAATTGAACGTAGAATTGGCAAACAAATAGAAAGAAATTTTTAAAAGATCTGTTTAATTGTTTGTACATTTAAAATTATATGATCTCATCACATGTTTTATTTTTTTTATCGTTGTAAAGGTTTTATCAATTAGTATGAATTGTAACATTTGATTTGTTTTTTTGTTAATAAAATATTAAAATATTTGTAATTAATAATGTTTATTTACTTAAGTACCAATTTTTTCTAATATTATCGAAAACAAAATCTCTTAATTGTTAAAATTTCTGGATTTTGAATTATTCGATTAATCGATTAATTTTAAAATTTTATTATTTTAATAGAATAAGCAAAAAATGCCAAATATCGATTAATCGTTTAATCAAACAAAAAGGGCCGATTAATTGAACACCCTAGGTGTGGGTATGAAACTTGAAAATTTAGATTATTCAAAATTATTTTTTTGGCAATCAGATATGTTTTTAAGGATGTTGCGTATGTTCGTCTAGCGAATGCAAATACTTTAATTTTTCAATAATGGCAGTAGTGGAAATATCGACCTATTAAACTGGCCGGCAAAAAAAGTATGGGATCATGAATTTTGTTGTGTGATTTTTTCTATCACGTCTAATTTTCTTTTTTAAGTACAATACTGATATTGAAATATTAAATATGTACACTGCTTTCAGGCTTATTGGATCTGTTCAATGATTCCATTATTAAAAATGCAAATTATTCCTTGTTGTTCATCTTTACAACATTTAACTTCAGCCCAAAAGTCTTTTGTAGCATCAATATTTAGCCATTGCACAAAGTTAATCAATCGGCATCCATTTTCAATACGAGATAATACCAAGTAAAAGATTGGTATCGGGTTAAAATTGTGTAGCTAATGGCATGATATCATTTTACAATGCCGATGTTAACAGCTGAAAAGAAATATTTGTTTGCAATTGGTTATTGACAAATTTACCTTCGTCTTTAAAAAATATAAGTTGAAAAGAACTGTAAATATTAAAACCAAGTAAGGAATATAATTAAGACAAATATTTTTGTGTATCTTTGTATTTTACTTAAGAGTTCTTAAGAACTGTATAGAAATAGGTACATAGTTTTTATGCGGTGCGTAATAAATACGTATATGGTTTCGTTCCATTACACAGTACAATATTTTTCAGATGATTGATTCGGGACTAAATTCTGATAATTGTTTATGAAAGTAGACCCAAAAGACCGTATAGGGGAATTTGTCACGTTTTAGGCTCTTTTCTTTGTCATAATATTTTTTGCCCAAAAAATTAAAATTTTCTATTTTTAATTCATAAAAAATTCAAAACGGTAAAAAAAAAAGTGTCAAGTCCTATTACTTTCACGTAAACCTATGAACAAAATGAGACATAAATCATGAAAGTCGATGAACGCTTTCGCTTTTATTCACAATTAAGTAAAGGTATGAATTTCAAAAATTTGCCCGAGATATCCACAAAATTCTTTGGAAAAAACATTGATGACTTTTTTTATGATTCTCAGAATTAAAAAAAAGGAATAAGCAAAAGGTTATTTGATTTTTATGATTGCGATAGCAAAGTAATAAGCGTTAATAAATGTGAGTGGACAATTAAAAGGAAAAAGGAAAGTGCCCTTTTTAATTATTTGTGTTTTTTCGTTCGTTACCTGCATGATTTTTTTTTACAGAAATTGCACCAACATTTATGAGTGCTCATGTTTTGGAACGTTTCGAAAACATATTTCATAAGTACCTGCCTGTAAAATATTGAAATATTTGTAGTATTTATAGTTGCTCTTTGATCGATTTTTGTCATTTAACAAGAGTCGACGAACGCGAGAAGTACAAGTGAATTTTTCTCCGGTTTTTAAAAGTGAATAAAAACAAAAATATAATATTATATGGAAAATAACAAGTGCCCACAATTGGATAATTTTTGTTACGTTTGTGGTCATATCGTCCCAAAAAGAGGCCAACTGGATTGAAAAAATTGATTACTGAGGAATTCAAAACAGCGTATTGTCATTATTTTGATGAAGCAGATTTAAGGGGTGCAAATTTTACGCCGAACACAGCGTGCAAAAATTGTTATAATACTCTTATAATGTGGATACATGGGAAAGGTGGACAGTTTTCTTTTATGAAGCCAGTAATTTGGGTGGAAGACCTAACTGGACATGATGAATCCAGGTGCTACGCATGCATAAATTCTCGTAATGGATTAAACAGAAAACAATTGAAAACAAAAGTATACATTGCTGCTTTTACTGCCGCACTTCCAGTTAAACGCGCTGCTGGTACCGATACACCTAAACCTCCGAGTCTGGATAATGTTTCCCTGCAAGCCAAACAATTTGAATGATGCTGATTGGACACCCGATATTGAAAATAATGGACCACAACCTCTAAAACAAACCGAAATCGATTACATTGTGGCTAAGATGGGACTATCACAACAAAACTCCGAAAGGTTGACATCATTTTTGAAAAGCAGAAAACTGACACAGCAAAATCTCAGCGCAACATCATACTGACAACGCCAAGCTGATTTTCAGCTGGGGAATTCGTCGAAGTGGTAGTCAAAGATATTGATGACGCCTATGACTGTTTGAAATTCATCTTTCCAAAACTCAGTGAAGCTAAAATTAGAAAAGGTACGTATCGTTGTCAGTTTTTTAATATTGTCATATCTAAATTTGTTCACTTTGATATATTCGCATTACCAATAATTTTTTCGTAAATGTTTTTTTTTTATATTTCAAACAGGTATTCTCAATGGATCGGATATACGAAAATTAATGAAAAGCGAACCTTTACAAATATTCTTTCGGACTATTATAACCACCTATGTGCATGGGACGCATTGAAACAAGTCTTCGAAGGCGTTATAGGAAAGAACCGTGTACAGCGAGATGACATACAGACACGAGTGGACAACTTGCTGTATTATTTTGAAAAAAATCAATGCATCCATGACGTTAAAATTACATTTCTTGCATTTCCACCTTGAAATTTTCTTGGAATCGGACGAACAAGGGGAGACGTTCCACCAGGTGACCATGCCAATGAAAAAGCGATTCAAAGGCAAGAAATTGGATGCATTGCTTGCGGAGGTTTGTTGGTGGAGTTCTAAAATTATGCAGTTTGAAATTTGTGGACACACTGAACAAAACATGCCCTTGAATATTACGTCTATCTCGGATGATCATGCAGACTCAGAGCATGAATATGAACAACCTACGAAGAAAATAAGGTTATCAGAACCACAAGCGTCAACTTCAACGAGGATGGATAGTGACAATAATTGAAAATGTTCTAAATTTTGTTTCCATGCATAGATAACATATAAAAATCGCATATTTTCTATGTAAGAATAGCTGTAATATGAATCGGAATCAGGGCTGCCAGATTTGAAGATTTATCGTCATTTTGACGATTATTGGTTCCGAAATTAGCAAAGTGCCGATTTGCTGATTTTTTTCTAAAAAGTGACGATTTTATTCAGTCTTCAAAATAAGACAATTTTAAATCTTTTGTAAACATCCCCATTGTAAATAAAATTATACTAGAAATTTTTGGTCTTTACCATAAAAAATTTTATTGACAAAAACAAAATTTTGAGTCAAGTCAATTTAAGTAAAAATTCGTACCAAAACCTTGATTTTGAGATTGAGAGTTCACTCGTGTGGGGAGCAGGTGAAGTTATGGACTGATTTGGCTCATTTTTAACATTTAATACTCCATATATATGAAAAATTTTTGAGCTTAATTTTATCCTCCTAGCTTATATGGGTGCCATTGTGCCATTATTTTAGGTAAAAAAGAAAAAAAAATAATAATAATAAATTATAAGAAGATTTAAAGAAGATAAGGTTTACAGGCCAAAATTAGAGATTTCTGGGTATAAATTACAGGCAGTCGTGGTTTTGTGTTTATATCTTAGGCATATGTAGACAGATCTGGCTGAAATATAATACCACACTTTTCCGTTCTATATCTAATATATATGTATAGCAATGATTTTATACGCGTCTTCGGAAATCCCATTTCAACAAGCACATGATTAGATTTACATCGTCAAACCAACTTTGCTTTTTATAAGGACATTAATATTGTATCAATTACAAAAGGAATGACAAACTTATAAAAAAATGTTTTTTCCAAAGGATTTTTTATGAATTAAAAATAAAAAATTTCAATTTTTTGGGCAAAAATTATTTTTTTTTTCTTCATTCATTTATTTATAACTGCGAAACTGTTGCTTATGTAGCGAAACGCTGTATGAACAGATTAAAGGAATTGTAATTCTTAATTTTTTTAAATTTATTCGGACTAGTGGTTCTCGAGTTATGACAAAGAAAAGAGCCTTAAACGTGACAAATTCCTCTATACGATACTTACTAACTTCAAATTAATTTTTAAATTATTATTTGATGTACCTTGACCAAACTAATGATGCAGAAGTTCTTCTTTTTGGGTCTTCTTTCATAAACAATTATCAGAATTGAGTCCCGAAGTCATGTGTTGTACTGTGTAATGCAAAAAAAAGTTAAAGTTCACATTAGTTAAACAACACGTTATGCCCATTCACTTTTGCTGGGCTTAATGTGTTGGTTAACTAATGTGAACTTTAACTTCTTTTTGTATAAGGGGGTTTATCTTTTTTCCAAATACAGTTCAATTAACATTTTTAATATAAAATTTAAAAGAATATAGAAAGAAAAAAAGAGGTAATTGCATAATAAATCCATTTTTAAAGATACTGACAACGAAATTTTCGATTTCAAATCGGTTTGTTTTCAAAATCGTTTTCCATCACATACCTGATTATTAATTTGAAAAAATAAATTGCAAAAAGTGTATTTGGCTTGCAAGAAAAGGAATAAAATTTGAAAAATATTATGGTAAATTACACTTCACTTGTTTATACATACTTTATTTATTATTTTATTTTAATATTTTTTTTTTCAATTTTACAATTTTAATTTTAAAAACACACGGCAATTGTACGCTTCATTAAAAGATTGTTTTAACGTTGTTAAACGATAAAACAATAATCGAGAAAAACAAAAACTATCGAAAACCATAGAACTGAAAACTATAAAGAAAAATAAAAAAATGCTGCCAACACTTATTTAAAAAACAGAGTGATTCGATCGATATGTTTTAAAAAAAAACTTTTTGATCGATTATGACGAACTATATCAAAATATATGTTTCTGAAAATGTTACACTTCATAACTAAAAAGAACGTTTTTATCAATAAAATTCTAAGAGGCCTTTTGATAAATATTAAATAGCAAACACAAGAAAATATAGTTTTGTATTTTTATTTTTGTTTACGAACAGTAAGTTTGCCTCTGTTGTGTTTTAATAAAAGGTCATTTGTTATGTTTTTTTCTAAAAAAAACTTTTTTTTTAAATTTAGGTTATTTTTTTAATGAATTAGAAGAATTTTTTGCTTCTCCTGTAAAATATATTCAATGAAACTTAGGGCTTTTTTGAAACTATATGGCGATATGTATTTTTATTCTAGAATCTAGATCGAGTTAATTAGCAGCGATGTCAATTTGGCGCGTTTCGCGCTAGACTTAGAACGTTTTTACTATACACAGCGCGCTTTTTTTTCTTCTTAGCGCGTTTTGTAAAAATCGCCCCATTACCTGGCAAGGAATGTCTTTATTGTAAATGTCGACATACCAAAATTGTCTTAATAACAAAATGTTTTATCAAAAGTTATATTCGGGAATACAAAATTGATTATTAATTCATTTTTTAATGACGAGCTAAATTCCCAATTTTTATTTTTAAATAAAAACACTAAAATTTATTTTTGTGGGAAGGCTAGTTTATATGCGCATTTCGCTGGTTGCTTAGGCCAGCTCATCAGGAAAATTTTTCCAAAGGCTTAAGAAAGCTTAAAATATTATACAAATAAGACCATAAAGTGAGTAAGAATTTTAAATACTCAGGTCTTACTTGTGACAATATGAAAGCTTCAACAAAGGCACAACAATAAACAGTGAATTTATCTTTTCTTCATTTGTTATAAACTTATAAAGCTTTCCATTTTCAATTGCAGAAGCTCATCTTTTAGTGTGATATTTTTAATCACAACAAAAATAAGAAATTAATTGTCACTCAACACAGTCAATTCTTTTATACACATTAAATGTGGCCTAAGATATAAAAAAAGATAACGGCTTAAGCAAAATAACAGTAACTAGCAGCAAAAAAACAGTAACTAGCTTAAGCAGATGTCAAAAATTATCGAAAAGCCCCTCAAATGCATTTAAAAGAAAAAAAAAATAAAATACATTTGATTCCGTATGGAAAGTGCGATCAGCTTCTTAATTTGCTTAAGCAAATGACAGTTTCATAAAACAGCAAAAGGTTTCGTTAAGTTTAATATCGTTTGACACATATGCTTAACATGTATTCGCACAATTGCTTAGGCCACGTTATGCACATTCTGGTTGGGCCTTAAGAAATATAACAATTCGAAGTATTGCATTCAATCGGTTTTGTGGCCAGAAGATGTGCCAGTTGGTTTAATTAAAAGTAATTTTTTATTGTCCACTTTTCTTACATATTTTTGCTTAAGTCAGCTTAAAAAGTTCTTATATGATATTTTTAATATATGTATGTAACTGTTAAAAATTTAATATTGTTTAGAAGTTTAATATTAAATAAAACAATGAGCTAGTAATTTAATATTTGTGCAATTTAATACGTGCAATTTTTTGTAATATTTAAAACATCCAATTCTTTATTGATATACCAAAATAATAAAAATAATATACATATTAAGTTTCTTTATCGTTTAAATATAATATTGGATTTTTTCTAATACATGTATCGTCTTTTATTCAAATTTAATTCAGCGCGCTGAAAGAAGTGCGTTTGGGTTATAAATATCTGTCAACGCTGTGATTTGGCACGTTTTTTTTTTATAAAAAGTTGGCAACTCGCATCGAAAAGATGTGAAACAAAATATTCCATCGTTTCTCGAAAAGTGAGAAAAAAAGTGTATCTGTAACTCATGTCGAAAATTATCAAAAGAGATAACGTCGCACAGTGGCGCCATTTGAGTTTTTTCGTTGCAAAAATCCTATCTTTTGAACCGAATAAGATAATTGAACAGTTTAAACAGCATATGATATATAACTGTTCAGCCTATGAAATGAGCGTTTGGAAAGGGTGCTACGCTTTGTAGGGGCCTACTTATGGGTTATCAAAGTTAAAATTAGTAGAAAAATCTATTTTATGGTAACTAAAAAAATTATTTTTACATTTTTAGATTGTTTTTATTTTTTTTTCTGTAGGGTTTTATGTTTTAAATTATTACCCAACAAATTAAAAAAAAAATAATTTTTTTTTTAAATTTATTTTTTCAATTTTCTGTAAAATATTCATCACAATTCGTAAGAGAAGGTATATCTAAAAGACTAACCATTTCTTAACTATAATTATTTTGTTACTCTATTCGTGACTTCACATGCCGCGGGGAAGAAATAAGTAGATCGGAAGATGCTGCCAACATGTTGAAGAGGTCCTCATTTTGCCTTACCCTTGATGCTTTGAATGTGTTCTGCAATCTATATTTTTTATAAAATTTGTTAAGAGACTCCTGTGCTTCTTCAGAAAGCTCTCCAATTGGCAAAGACTGGTACTCAATTATATCTTTGCCATGCGCCAATATTTTATGGACGGTCGGGGTCAACTTCTTCTGTGGATACATTTCTGCAGTTTTCGACGCATATTCTCCATATTTTGTAGAATTGACATTTTCTTTGCAGTTTAAAACATCCAAGATCGTTCCCAATCTTTTCACGATTTGATTGTCAATTCCAGTGATTCTAGTTACTGCCTCATCATTTTCAAAAAATCTCTTAGAAGTGTTTCCATCGTTTGAGTTACCGTATCCGTGCTTGGGACAGTCTACTTTTAGTCTAACTTGTTTAAAAAAGCCTACCTGTAGGGACCATAAGTCAATATTGTTCTTGATCATTTGCAATATATAGACTTATGCTGCCATGCCGAAAAATTTACCTGTTCCCTGCATACATATGGATTTAGGCTGAATAATGCAATTTTGATATTATGCACGTGTCCAAATAAGATTTGTGCCTACCTGTAGGGACCATATGCCAATATTGTTCTTAACCATTTGTACGCCAAAGTATTGTTTAAGTGAGGTACGTACCTGCTAATTTCAATGAGTATTTTTTTTCAAACTATTAGATCAAACTACTGTCAGTAAAAAAAAACATATAAGGGATGGACGCCATACAATTTCTGCAACCATGTCTTTTTAACCTTTTTTACCTCTAGAAGCCAAACGGGCACGTACGGGCAGATAAAACCTTTTGAATTATGTAAAGAAATAATCAAAGAACAGGTTTTGCAAATATGGCAAATATAGAAAAATATGGATTTTTTTTATTTTCCGTCAAAGTTGAAAAATAGTGAAAAAACGGACAGTTTTTAAATAGTGATTTACCAGGAGAAACACAGAGCAAACAGTTAATTTTTTTTTATCATTATACATTTGATAAATACATCAATCAATACAAACAAAAAATAAGGCGATTCGTTACCTATTTTTCGTGATATTACACCTGAAATCGCAACAAATTGACTAAAAACTGTGTGTTTTTTTGAAAACCCAAAGTCGGTCAATTTTGAACGGTTATATCTTCTAAACTAAAAATGTGATATTATTAAGAGTGGCATATTTGAAATCGTTGAAAAGTTTCCTATAACATGGGTTTATTCAAAACTTCGTCGGCGCTCATGAAAATTTTGATTTTTGCAACCTCGTTTGCTCTACGGGCGCCACTGTGCGTCGTTACGTTATAAATGTCATAATATTCCACTCGAAGCCGATGTGAACTTGAAGACGTTGAGAACGCCAGTAACACATATCGTTGACGGCGGCCAAAATGATTAAAATTGAAAAATTTTCAATGACGGCGGCGAAAATACAACCGTCGGCTATACCAAAAAATGTAAAGTGCGACTTGAATGTTTGTTGATTACAAATTGCTTTGAAAACATTAAAAACGTTAAAAGCAAAATAATTAAACAATGAAAAAATCAGTCAAAAACAAAATACTTATCTCTTCCATGTTATTATTCACTGCATTTTGCATATTTAATATATTTTTTTAGTGGTAAAATTTTTTCTCATCCCGTTTTCATGCGTGAGTTTATTTGACACTTCAAAGCGGAAACTTTCTCACAAAAATTTTACAGACGCACTTTTTCTGTAAATTGGCGAGTTATTTCCTTACGAGAAAGCTTTTACTCGCCAAAAATGTTACAGCCGCAGTTAAGTGAGAAAAATAGTTGTTTGTTTCAATTTATGGCATTTTTGTTTCAATTCTCGCATTTCAACCGAAAAGTTTCTCGAAGCGAGAGATACAGAACATGGGCACAGGTTCTAATTGAAAAATGTTATACTGCAAATTCGAGTGGGCATTTACAGAAACATATTTTTGCCTTTACACGATATGTTCGGGATGGGCAATGAATATCGATATATCAAAATATCGATATTTAAAAAAATTACAGTCGATATATATCGCCGATATTAAAAATACCCATATATCGATATTTATCTGCGACTATCGAATTCGATATTTTTAAGATTTCTTTATAATAAAATTCAACATTTTAACCGTTGCTCAACTGCTTACAATACTGTTGTTTTTTAGGAATTTCATCAAATGGTTTTTAACTAATATTAAGAAAATAACGGCGCTTTTCCATTTTACATTTTCATAGATTACACAGTTCAGTTTTGTTTCGGTTTTTTTAAGAGATGACAACAAAAAATAAGCACGGAAAAAATATTCTGGAAAGTTTTCCTAGAATTATGCAAAGAATCGCCTTAATTATGGCGTATTAGCAGCAATAGACTCATTTGAACATGTTCTTACATATTAAAAATAAAATATTGCACTGCTTACTTGTATGGCATGTGTCACAGGTTTCGTTTACCGGCAGTATATAATCCGGCATTATTTAATCCCAATTAATTTTTTTTTTTAGATTTCATATGGCGAATAAATAAAAATTTTTTTGTATTCTTTACTTTTTTTTAATTTTTGTAATTGTAGAATTAACTGCCGGTCCCTCGATTTCAAACGAAAACTTCGTTCACATAACTTACCTTAAAAACTATATTTTAAAATTGGTTTTTGTTTTAAATAAAAGCTAAGCGAATAATAGTTTGGTTCGAAATCGAGGGACAGGCAGTAAATTTGAAATTAAAAGAAGCAATAAAAAGTTAAAATGGAATTACATGTAATATGTCTGTACATATGAAAATATGTATTGACATATGTATACATATTAAGTTTTTAAATTTGGTTTAATACGTTCGATACATTGATATATCGATATTTTTTATTAATAAATATCGATAATCTTAAAAAATATCGATACGATAGATATCGATATATTTGTTCAATCTGCCCATCCCTACGACATATATGCTTAATAAATATCGTTTAAAACCACCTTTAGGCAAATATAAACAAAAATATACCTCTACGAAATGCAATTTTTAACAATTTGTATACAAAAACACTGAAACAAAACGATGAAATATTCGGGCATGTTCTAGAAATCGAAATGAAGTAAAATTGAAATCGAACAACATTTTTAGTTAAATTTTTTACAAAATGACCATACATTTTTCTGGTTTTAAGAGATGCTTTTAAAGAAATAACTAGCACTCAAAGAATGAAGTATAAAAATTAATACTTTTATGAACTTTTATCACAAGGTCGTTTTTAAAATTTGTTCGATTTTAAATCTTTAAAACCTTATTTCGATTTCTAGAATATGCCCTATTCATTTGCTTCTAACACAGATTTGTTTAAGGAAAACTGTAAACAAATTTAAAAAATAATAACGTGTTTTTTGGTTAGGCTATAAAACATCTTGACAACCCCTATTTTTTTCTTGATTCTAGACGAGCATTGAAAATTCTTGTAGTAAATCAAGGCCGTCTGTCAAGGCTATATACGGTCAAGTATGTACCCCTTTCCATTCTCCTTTTCCCTCTGTCCCTTAAACTCAAGACTGGACTAGTCAAACGTGATATGTGTGTGAAACATCACTAACTTTATTTATGGTTTTCATTTAGTTTGAAAAAGAGTCTAATTTCAGTTAGCAATAGCATGAGAAAGCAATAATTTTTATACTTTAAATTAACGTTGAAATATTCTGAAGAATTCTGAATAATAAGAAATAATGGTAATATGTATTCAGATTTTTATTTTTTTTTGCAGAAATAATTTTTATTTTTGAATTTTTCTTGCAGAAATAATTTTTAATTTCTAAATAAATTTTATTTTTTTGCAGAAATACATGATTATTTTTGATTTTTTCCATAACATTTCTGGGATTCACTTTTGACGATCTAAGGCCGTCCATCAAATAAACAATTTTTTACACATTTAATCGAGTCATTTGAGTCAAAAAATCAACGGAAAATTATATGAAAATAAAAAATAGCAATTATTTCTGCAAAAAATACCAAAACAATAAATTAAGAAAATCAAGAATTTTATGAAAATAAACTTTTAACAAATAAAATGGTGTCCTTGATTTAGTTCTTCACTATTTTCTTGTGGTGGCTTTTTCCTTCAACAATTCTAACATTGTACTTATTTCACATATTTAAACAACAGAAAAATTTATTTAAATACATTTACTGCCTGGCCCACAATGTCGACAAGAATTTCTTTCGTATATTTATATTGAAAACAAACCATTTTTAGTTGGTTATTATTGTTTTCAATATAAATATGCGAAAGAAATGTTCTTGTCGATATTGTGGGCCTGGCAGCTAAATAAAACTTTTATTTAGTTTTGTAATTTTCAGAAACATGACACAAACTAGGATAGTTGACACTTCTTTTTTTGCAATCATTACCGGGAATTTTGCATGATTTATAAACGGGCAAACCTGTTATATGAATACTGGCATAGTTGCAGACAAGCAACAAATACCAATTCTTTTCCTTATCTACGAAGTAAGTGGAAGTAGCACAACCTACATGGGAGTTGTGATCAACCATCATTACCATGAAATGATCAATAAAACTAGAAATAAAAACAAAAAAACATAATTATTGTACGACCGAACTTACAAAATTTAATTAATAAATTTAAATACATACACGCCGCTATAAGTGCAAGTATCGATGTGGGATTGAAAAACACTTTTAACTTCATTGTAAAATGCTTCAATCATATCGATCAATACTTTAGTTTCATTAAGAGGAAGAGAGTAACTGAACTCGGCAATATTTTGTCCAGATTGATTGAATTTAGGAGTGTTGTGGCACGCGTCATGACCCATAGCACACTGTCTAACATTATAAGCTGCAGTTTCAGCCAATTCGGGATCCCATCTCATTCTTACCATACGACATGCAGGATTTAGCTTTTTGTTTTTACCACTAGCAATAAAGTTACGTTTATCATTGTGGGCACGAAGTATAACTTGTCGTAAGTTTTTATTTAAGGGTACCATTCTAGCGCCTTTTCCACAATTGGAATGAAAATCCTACATGAAATTTTATTTTTAATGCATAATTATTTTATATTAAAAATGGCAAAAAAAAAAACACTTACTGTAGTTTGATTACAAGCAACGTGTCTTACACCTTCAGGGCAAAGTTCTTCTGAGCAGTAGTCGGTAGCTGTTACCGCGGCAATGGCAACGACAAAGCACAAGAACACTGAGAAGCTATTCATTTTGTGTTATAAAATTCGAACTGATACTAAATTGGGCAATAACAGCCACTTTTATAGCTTGCAATTTATTCTTATAAATTACATTATTTATTTATTTAAAAGTTAAGAATTAATTTTCGTTTATACTTTTATTCAAATATACACAAGTGTTTTTTTATTTTTTAAATAATAGTTTTAGTGTTGATTTTGCTTAAGAATATATCTTTAATATTGATTTAATAAAAACTTTGAAGTTAGGGAATAGTTAAAATTTATAAACGCGTAAAAAAATTTATATCTTTTTATACCCTCAGCCACCACTAGTGGTAATGAGGGTATACTAAGTTTGTCATTCCATGTGAAACGGTTTTATTATATATGTCAGACCCCATAAAATATGTAAATTATTGCACCCTAAGTTATTCTAAGTCGATTGAGCCATGCCCGTCTGCCTGTCGGTCTGCTGAAAACCCACTCACTTTCGAAAAACTCAGAAGAAGATAAACATGTTGGTGTCAAAATGCTTCTATGTAACCTAAACAGTTTGGGATTAAAATCTAGTAAAATCTATTCAGTAGGATAAGAGTTATGAATCCAAATTGATAATTTGGTAACAAAAACTAACATAAATGGTGGCATAATACACAGATTGACATAAGATTTTGACTAGAAATCATACTGTCAAATTTCGTGAAGATCGGTCCATAATTTACCATAAGCGCCATATAAAGTATGATATCGGAAAACAGTTTAGCACGCCTAAAACCATAACAAATTGTTACGGTAACGTGCCAAATTGTAATACATTTTGGCACGTCACAGTTTTAAAGGAATAAAAATCACCCTGTTTAATTCCGTGAGGTCGGTCCATAATTTACAGCATCATATAAAGCCTGCCCCCGAAAAGAGTTTAGTAGGCCTAGTTTGTAGTATAACTTAGTAACAAATAATGCTACTGTAATAAAATTTGATTCTTCAAATAGAAAATAAATACTTGAAGTTAACAAAAAGTCATCACAATTGCCTATCCTTTAAGTTTTAAGATCTTTAGTTCACAAGACAAATCCAAATTTATATTTGGAAACTAAAAACTAATTTTTGAGAAGAAAATCAATTTTATATAAGCTTGTTTTTTATTTATTCATTAATTTTTTGTATATATGTAGTTTTTAGACAAATTTGGTTTTAACTAAAATATTAGGTGTGTTCATTTAATTTACTAGTAGAAACTTGCAACGAAAGAGTAAAAATTACAAAATTATTTCTTAATATATCCAATTGTTTTGAACTATTTGCGCAAGAATGTTGTTCTTAAATTTTAGAAAAATAAATATTTTAGGTTATTACTCTTAGTTTCAAAGTTATAAAATTTGTATGTTTTGTAAACAAAAACAGGTAAAAGGATAAAACTAGTAACAATTATTGAAAATAAGCAATAATTTTCAGTAAATGAACACACCTATTGTATCAATTTTAAAAATGTTTGACTTATAACGATATTTAATTCAAGAAGTTTTAAAATTATTTTAAAAGTTCAAATATTAAAAATAGTTCTAGTAGTCCAGCATCATTTAAAAATGTCGTTTAAAACTTAAGCAACACTGCGCTATTTCAAAAATGTAAAAACATAACAAAACTGTGTTATTTCAAAAATTTAACAAGCGGTGCGCCCGGCGGGTTTACCTAATTCGGGAACGCTGAATGCAGTGGTGCTATTCATTTTTTAGATTAATAATTATTATTATTGATATTATAACACAGGTAGATATTTAAAAACTGTTTTTTTAACTATTCCATTTGATTCCGATGTTTTTTTGTCATGCTGAAGTCGATTATGTACATTTGTGTTTTTCGCGGTATACGAGTACTTCTCTTTCAGCCGTTTGCCAGAATCAAAGTCTGGTTTAATTAAAATTAAATTTATCTTGTTTCAGAGGCTACTAAATAGTGGTTCACTGGCCTCTTGTGTTGTATCAAAGCTAATTTATTATGAAAATTTCAACGTTTTTAATAATTTAATGCCATTTCGGAAGATGTTCTGTACACTGAACCAAAAATTACCCTAAATACTACAAAATGTGGAGTAAAAGTGAAGAAATGTAGGTTGTTCTACAACTTACAAATTTCTTATTCAAGTCTACGGACAGAAAAATTTCAGAAGTAAAAACAGAAAAATTTCGTAAATAGTTATAAATAAGAAATTTCTTCGATATAACTTTGCCTTTACGTTATTTATATAACAAAATTTTAGTTAAATTAATTACAAAATTAGTCATATTTACTATTTTTTCATTATATATTAATTATTAATCATTATTAATTAATTATTAATCATTATTTATTAGTTATTAATCATTATTAATTTATTATGTATATTAAATATGAATATATTAATATAAATATACCGAGGTATTTTACATGCGAGTGTTGATGTATTATTTGATTATTGATTTTAATAGGGGGTTATGTTTCCCGACGCAAAGTGAATGTTATTTGTATGCATTTTTGCTCATTGACTTTTATCCTCCATTGTTTTAACCACTTTTCCAGTTCAAATACATATATGATCCTGCAAGTAACGAGATGCTTCATGACAGTTTTCGTGTACGCTTAGAAAAGTTGTATCATCCGCAAATGTTGAAGTTTGGGCGCAGTTGTTTGTTGGCATGTCCGAAGTATACATTAAGTTAAATAAAGAGCCCAGGATGCTGACTTGTGGGACTCAAGCGACAATTGGCTGAGGGAATTTAAAAAATCGCCTTCTTTAATAATAAATTTACGACCGACTAAGTAGCTTTCTAATAGCTTATGTGTGTTTGCTGGTAAGTTATGCTTAAATTTATGTAATAAGCCTTCATGCCAGACTTTATCAAAAGCTTGCGTGACATCGATGAAGAGTGCAGAGAAATATTTTTTTTTCTTCAAATGCTTTTCTTATGACATGTACTATTCGATGAGTTTGTTCAATTGTGCTTTGCTTTCTTCTAAACCCGAATTGCTGGTTTGGAAAACATCTATTTTCATTTAAAATCGGCTTTAGTTTTGACACTAGTGGTTTCTCAAATAGCTTTGAAATATTAGATAATAAGCTAATAGGGCGGTATGACTCAAATTTTGTGTGATAGTTTCCTGGCTTTGGTATCACGGTTACTTAGGAAACCTTCCATTCTTGAGGGTAGTATTCAAGGCGTAAAATAGCATTAAAAATAAAAAGAATAATTTTCTCTGCTATACAAGGAAGCTCCAAAAGCAATTTGCTACCGATCTTATCAAAGATATGTTTGGGTTAAATATGTTTCTCAAATGATTAACAAACAGGATTCCTGTTTCAATATCGTTTCTTGCCCAACTTCCATTCAAGTTTCTTAATGGTGGTTTAGAAATAACTGGACTTTTGAAATTTGTAGCTGCACGCCATAATGAGTAGTCTGATTGTGGAGTTGCATCAAGTTCCTTAAGATATTTTTCCAGGGAATACGTTTTCTGACACTGCAGTTTCTTGGGCCCTAATAATGTAAAACAATGTCAGGAAGCAACAACAAAATTACAAGATATTTTTGACATTGTTTGTGCTTTCAAAGTTATTCTTTGGCGTTGCGCTGCATTTTATATGATTAGGGCCGTAGCCTTTTTGTGCACTACTTTAATAAATTCTTAAGTTGAGGGGATCTGTGCAATTGTCACGCTCTAAAATCTCTTTTTTTCAGTCAAGAGCCGCTCGACATCTGTAGAACACATTTTATTATTTTTAATTTTTTTGAGGGTTTTGCTGGACTGTTGAACCGCTAGTTAAGCATAACTGTCAAAATTAACAAAAGCGAGATCCACGTTCGCATTGATGTTATACAGTTTTTTGGAAAGTCCGACCCAGACCGAAAAAAATCCCTATTTTTCCCTACGCGTTAAAAAAATTGTCTCTACAAAAATCCCTACAGCGTTTAAATGAATATATGTATGTATATCAATTAAAATAAAACCATTTGTATAAATTTATATCAGTTTTATTTAAAGTTGTTCCCAGCTATTATATGTGGGATCAGAGCTGCCGTTTTTGGTTATTTCTTACCAAAATTGGTTATTTTTTTCCTCAATGTGGAGATGTGAATATATTTTTCATTTTGATTACTATTTTCTAAAATATAAAATACGTATAGGTATGTCTTTCTTAATACACTTCCAATTTACGTTTTTTTAATTTCTTACCTTTTTATTTACATGGGGGGTAAATTCGAAATAAATTATTTACGACTTCCAATAGTATTTACTTTACACAACGACTTTCTCATTATTTGATTTATATGAACGAAAGTTTGTTTTACTTTATCGTAAACAAAAAATACCATTCAAAACAGTACGCAAAAGTAGTTTTAGAGTTTCTAAAAACTTGATTGTAAGGAAAATGTACTAAACGTACACTATTTCCAGTAGTTTTTTTTAATATATTGATATTAGGGAAATCGATTATTCGACTTTTTTCAATAACCGGTTTTCGAATATTACGAATAGTTGCTATTTTTAAAAACCCGGTTGTCGGATAAGCAATAAAACCGGTTAACCGGTTTTAATTCGAATACTTAAAGGGGACCAGTAAATTGATCAAACTTTAGCTAAATTTTCAACAATTTTTTATTGATTTACTAAAATTTATTTGTAAGAAGATATTTGTATAATGCAATTTAGAAACTGTTGAATGATATTTGACCTAGAGAAACGTTTTGCAAAAGCAAATAAATTATAGGAATTTTATAAAGTTATTATTTAAAATATTCTCTCAAATTTATTTTGAATGAGTTTTAATTTGTTGGTGGTAAAGTTATCTATATAGATCAACCATATTTTTGAAAAGTTGCAAACAAAACCTCTTAGCCAGGATTATCCATTTCAAATTATTTTGTTTCAGCATTATAGAAACGAATAGTGAACTTAACATTCTTTTTGTGTAAAATATTTGTCAATTCGTCGACTACAATTTAAAACATTCCATGACATTTTTTGATTTCTGTAATTTTGTTTTTTAGTTATTGGTGTTTTAATAAATAAAACTGATTCCTCCGTAATGTTGTAGTTTTCAGCATGAAGAGATGCTAGAACTACTTAAGAGTTTGTAGTGCCTTAACGGGCATTTTGTCCTCGGCAACACAACGGGCTAATATTTTACCCAATGATTATTTTTTTGCAGCGCATTTTAGTAAAGTATTATTTGTATTATTACTTCGACCGGAGTAAAGTTTCATTTGGATCACATTAATATCAAGCATGTATACTAATTAAAGGTGATTAATAAGTGACATGGAAGAACCTTTGTAACTTATCATTGTAGGGCACTTCAGGCAACTATCTTTGTCTTATTAATCGCGTTCGAAAAATATCTAGAGATAACCTTTATATAAAAATATATTTAATATTTAGAACACTCTTGCACAAATTACTATTTACTTTTTAACAGCACACGTTTTTGTAGAATTTTGAATAGTTTCTGGTTTTTTTCTACAAGAATACACGCTTTTTTAAACGATTTGTATTTACAGTGTTCATAAGGGTTTTTGACCTTTGTTAGGTTTTGTTTTGACATTCTTCATAAAAAGTTTAAGTTTGGCCAGTATTCAATTAGAAAATATTTAAATTACGGGTACATCTACAACAAGAGTAAGAAGGAAAATGTATATAAGTTACACATTACTAAAATAACCGGTTTATTATACCAAAATAGCCGGTTTATTCGATATTCGAAAAATGGGCATTTTAAAATAACCGACTTGGGCAAAACTAAAATAACCGGTTAAAACCGTTCGATCTCCCTAATTGATATACACATAGGCATTTTAAAGATTTTTCAAATATAAATTGATATGAAATCTATTATTTAGAACTTATGGAAATTACTGTAAGAAAATGGCGTGAATTTAAGAAATTTTAAATTTTACATATTACATCCTGCCGATATGTATATTTATTTAATGTTTTTTAGATAATTATTTGGCAATATTTTAAATTTAAAACAAAAAACCTTTGACTGTCAGTCATATACTTTTTGCCCATTGAATGTACGTTCTGAAATACGAATTTTTTTATATTCGCCATAATATTATACAAAATTTCACAAAATATTTCAAATAGAACAATTTTGAAACAGTAATAATAATAATTATGTATTTTTAATACAACTTACAAACAAGAGAAACAAGTTATACCCATTAAAATAATATTTTAGATATATTTAAATTGGAAAATATTCACAAAAAATGTATTAAGCATATCGCCAACAGTTTCCAACTTCGCCAAAACAATCGCTATATCGCCAAACGTAAATGTTAATCGCCAAAAGAATTTAAAAATCACCTAATTTCACAACCCTGCCAGTGACAGTTAAAAGGCGGAAAACAATTTAATAAAAAGTACAAATTCATTTATTGTAAAGGACAACCTGTCCGTGAACGCCTGGGTTCAAATCTCAGCGCAGTCAAGAATGAAAAATTATCAATAAAAATTTTAATTGATTTCATGTTGTAAAATTCCTGTCTTCATAAAAATAATTTAATGAAAATTAAATTCAATGAACTTAAGCCTAATTAAAATATCTAAATTTGGATTAAAAACCATTAACAGTTCAATAAAATAACCACAATACAAATTATTAATTACTAAAAATTGTAAAATTGTGAATATTTTTTTTTTTTTCAATAAATGATATTTTTAATTTTAATTAAACATACCTTCGGGGGTCACGACTTATATTTTGTTTAATAAAATCTCTAAAATGGATTTAAATGTGGTCGCGAGCGGACAACCAATATATTGGCCTATTGATCAGCAAAAAATTCCAGATGACATTGATTTTTAATATATTTCAAATATTTTTAATCGTCATATTTTTTAATTTTTTCTCAGATAATATACATATGTATTTCAACCAACTTTATTTTGAACCAAATAAAAGTTATTGGGTTCTCGCAAAGAAAAAGAATCCACGCACTTACATTTATTTTCAATAATTGAGAATAACTTTTTGGCTTCTTTTTTAGCTAATCTTTTTATTTGTTTATCTGATGCTAAAGTTTCTATTTTTTAATTTGGCCGGACGAATGTACAATAATTCAAAATATTTAAAAATCATAATTTGAACATATCAATGAATCATATAGGATTCCTTTTTATAATCGCTCAAGTTATAAATCAGTTTTTAATCATCAACAGTGATCAGAGAACACTCATTTAGGTGCTTTTTACAAAAAAAAAAAAAAATGTTCCACACAGTGCTGCCACGATTAATACAATTTTAACAACCAATTGAGAAAAACATTGAATTTTTTTTAAGTTGCATTGTAAAAAAAAGGAATTACAAATTAAGAAACCAAAACAAGAAATGTGATTCGTGTACATATTAAAAAAAACTTAATCAAACGTGGTATTTCACTTTGGTAGATCGAAATTTGCTTTGAATGAATGATTATCTATTTAATTGATTTACGTGTTCTTCCTAACTTCTGTATTTTCGTACTTTTTGTAAAGAATCCTTCTTGAAATCCAAAGTACATTTTTTTGTTTTTCCGGTTTTTGTCTTTCTTTTTTCTTGTTGACCTTTTTCAGCACAACTTGAAGGACAAATGTATACATAGCTTGTGCCTTAGCTGTTTACAATAATTAGTATTGTGGTTATTTTATTGAACTGTTAATGGTTTTTAATCCAAATTTAGATATTTTAATTAGGCTTAAGTTCATTGAATTTAATTTTCATTAAATTATTTTTATGAAGACAGGAATTTTACAACATGAAATCAATTAAAATAAAGCAAATTTCGATCTACCAAGGTGAAATACCATTTGGTTTAAAGACGGTTTTTTTTATTTACTTTTAAAATGAAAAATTTAAAAAATTTATTCAGTTCAACACTTGTTTATTTATTTTAACTTAAAAAATTTAAATTTCTTCAATTCTACATACCTTTATTCAATTTAAGATTCCGTTAGTCATTTTGAAGAATTCTATTAGATTTTACTAAAACAAACTAGTAAAAAATCAACGAAATTTCTTCAATTCTACGGGCGTTAATTTCTTAAGGCATTTTTCTCTATTTTAATAAAATATCAGCTGTATTTAATAACAGTTCTTCAAATCTACAACTCTTTAATGTTTTACATGCCATAAGTAGGGATGCAACATCGTTCCGAAAAACATCGATGTTTCCACGATAAGTATCGATGTTAAAAAACATCAGTACAAACACGATACATCGATGTTTTAATTTTTTTTCTTATTATTATTGAAAGATTTAATATGTACCCAACAAAGAAGTCAGTTAAGTAAACTTTTGAGGAATTTTCTTGACAAAATGACATGAAATGCAAAGTATTTTAAAACAAATATTATATAATTTCAGTAATCAAAAAATATTTTAATTAAAAACTTCATGGCACTTAGCGCGTGTACTTTTTTAACAATAGCAAAAAGCTAAAAATGCAATTCTTAATATTTTTCCATGCCCTATACGATTTTACCTTGGGAGAATAGATATTTCCAAAAAATTAAAAAACTTATAACCCTATTACACAGTCTCCAAAATTGTTTTAACATTTCTTTAGTTTACAATATGGGAACCACATATGTTTATGTAGTTATGCAATGCATATTATGCAGGTATGTACATACACATGTACGTACTTTGTACACGCCGAGAAAAAACATGTTTAAATATGGTCATCTCCAAAAAAACTATTTTTAAAGAAAATTTTGAACATATTATGTTTAATTTTAACATATTATTGTTACCGATAGCCATATTATTGTTAAATTAGTCCTCCATCAAGATCGTTGTGTATTGGTTGTCGATGACAATAATTTGGTTAATTAAACCATAATATGTTCACAATTTTATTTAAAAAATAGTTTTGTTGAAGGTGACCATATTTAAACATGCTATTTCTCTAGGTGTACGGCTATACTTTGAAATACACTTTTTTATATTTTTAAATGAAGGGTTTAATTAAAAAAATAAAAATTTAAAATGGTAAAAATATTATAAAAAAAATTTAAATACGTGAAAATATTAAATAGACGATGTCGATGTTTTTTAGTTTTGACGGCGATGTATCGCCGATGTATCGTTCATCAAAACATCGATGTTAACATCGGTGCTTATGACCAATAGATCGATGTTTTCTAAACATCGATGTATCGTTTGCATCCCTAGCCATAAGTCAGTTTTAAGAATTTTTTTCATTCATAGTAAAACAAATTAGTAAATTTTAGAAAGTTTCTTTAGCTCTACATCAAATTCGTTCAAATAAAAACCTTTAAAAAAATTTTACACTTTTACGAAAATTCTTCATAAAAATTAATACTTATTTTTCAATGTTACTAACAAATTCTTCTTATTAATTAAACGAAATTTAAACGAATTTATATTCAAAATAAAACTTTCGAGGAATTAAATTAACAAAATTTAGTTAAATAAGCGATTGGAGTATTCAAATTAACATCCTTAAAGGAGGCTAATTCAAATATTTTTATGTGTTGTTACCAAAACATTGCGGTGCTACTGGTAAACTACAATTTTAACAAAATTTTTGTGTATTTAACAGAATTTTAGCTATTCTTTTAACAAAATTTTATTAATATACACAGATTTCATTAAAAAACTTTTTAACAAGAACTATTGTGTTGATTTGAAGAAAATTAGTGTATTTGAATATTTCAGTTGATTTAACTATTTTTTTAGTTCAGGGTTTACAAATTTTTTAGTTAATATTACCGATGAAATTTGGTTTAGGTACAAATTAATAACAAAACCCATAGTTTTATAACTTTATTGTTTAGTCCATTGATTACACAAATGTTAAAGCATAGTGGAACGAAATCGTATACGTAGTTATTACGCACTACATAATAACTACCTATTTTTATAAAATTCTTAAGAACTCTTAAGTAAAATACAAAGATACACACAAATATTTGTATTTTTTTTTAGTTTTAATATTTACCGTTGATTTCGTTATTGTTTTTAACTTATATTTTTTAAAGGCGTAGTCAATACGTTTGTCAATAATCCATTTATGTCTTTAACGAACAAAATATTTGTTTAAAATTATAAATAAATTAGATTTAGAATAAAATTAGAATTAAAATGTTTTCATTTAAAATATTGAAATAAATAATAAGTATTCATAAATTTGTGTCCTGAACGTTCTATATCGTTTTGTTTTCTTTATAAAAATCGTGTAAAAAAATCAATACTTTGAGTAAACCAAGTGTGATCACAATTCTTTAGTTGACAAGACAAATCCGATTTATATTTGGAAACTGAAACGAAGTTTTACAAGTATTAACAAATTTCTATCCATTTCATGTCATAGTTTTTTAAAAATTTAGTTTTTGACTAGAATATTTTAAAAATTATTGTCTTATAACGATATTTAATTGAAAAAGTTTTAAAACTATTTTCAAAATTTAAATAATAAATTTGTTTTTTAAAAAAAATAGTTCTAGTAGTCCAGCATCATTAAAAAATGTGGTTTAAGGAACTTAGGCAACACTCCGTCAGTTCAAAAATGTAAAAACTTAAGCAACACTGTGCTATTTCAAAATCGAAACAAGCGTATATGTACCTACTACGAGGACGCTGAAGTCAGTGATGCTTATAATTTTTTATACCCTCCACCGCCACTAGTGGTGAATGAGGGTATAATAAGTTTGTCAGTCCGCTGAAACTTTTTTCTTATATATCTAAGACCCCATAAAAAATATATATTCTGTCTCCTTGAGTAATTCTAAGTCGATTTAGCCATGTCCGTCTGTTGAAAACACGCTCACTTTCGAAAAACGCAAAAGAAAAGAATAAACTTGGTCTCAAATTGCTCGTAGTTATCCTAAGCAGTTTGGGATTGAAATCCAGCAACATCGGTTCAGTAGGATCAGAACTATGAATTAAAATGTGGAACCACCACCCTAAAAAAATTGATCAGTTTGATACAAAAACTAACATTAATGGTGGAATAATACACGGAATGATATACAATTTTGCACGAATTTGCATTATATATAACTGCAAATCATACTGGTTAATTTCGTGAAGATCGGTCCATACTCCGACTCGCGGAAAACAGCTTAGTACGCCTAAAACCCTAATAAATAACGCTATCATACTAAAATTTGGTACGTCACTGTTTTATAGGACCAAAATTCACAGTGTAAAATTTTTTGAAGATCGGTCCATAATTTACACTAGGCCCCATATAAACCCTCCCGGTAAAGAGTTCAGTACGCCTAAAACCGTAAAACCGGTACGGTACAGTTCTGTAGGACTAGAAATTACACTGCAAAATTTCGTGAAGATGGGTCCATAATTAACCCTAGACCCCATATAAACCCTACTCTCGGAAAATATTTTAGTACGCCTAAAACCGTAATAAATAACGCTATCATACTAAAATTTGGTGAGTCACAGTTTTATAGGACCAAAAATCACAGTGTAAAATGTTTTGAAGATCGGTCCATAATTTACACTAGGCCCCATATAAACCCTACTTTCGGAAAATATTTTAGTACGCCTAAAACCAAATAAAGCCCACTTTGGGAAAATAACTTGATACGCCTAAAACCATAACAGATATAGATATTGCGGTAAAATTTCTTCCAACTAAGATTCATATGGCCAGAAAAAATATCATCCAATTTTGTGAAATTCACTGTTAACGCTTAAACTAATTACACTGCTGTATTGAAATTTATTCTAATTTATTTTTTTGGAAAACCAAAAATCAGTCTTTAGAATTTTGGAATGATTGGTCCTAAATTTACTATAGGTCCAATACAAATTACCCTCCTAAAAATCATTTTAGTTCGGCTAAAACTGTGTTTACTCAAGCCAGTATAAAGTTCTAACAAGCAACGCAAAAAACTTTCTTATTTTCGGTCAATAATTTAAAATAGGTCTTACCCGCAACCAATTTTAATGCTGAAGTTCGTTTTTCTGAAGCTTAGTTAATAATATTTATATATGTATTTACAATATAGAGCCCACTTCTGTTGGTGGATAGTATCATAGATTCGGCACAGCCGAATATAGCACTGTAACTTGTTTTAATTAAGATTGAAAATTATTCTTATTGATATTATATTAAAAGTATTTTTAACTATTCCATTTGATTCCTGATTTCATGCATGGTTAAGCCGATTATGAGCTCAGTTTTCTCCCATTACGTCATATTTAACAGATAACGGTACAGTTGTGTTTTTTGCTGTATACTTCTCTTTCAACCGCCTTCCAGAATCCAAGTCTGGTTCAATTAAAATGAATTATATCTTGTTTGAGAGGCTGCTAAACAGTCGCTAACTAACTGGCTTGTTGTGGAGGATCAAAGCTAAGATTTTTTGAAAACTTTAACGCTTTTCACCAAGTATTGCCATTTCAGAAGAAGTATCTCAATTAATAACAAAACTCACAGTTTTAAACTTTTATTGTATTAAAAAAAAAATATTGAAAAACGTTAAGGCATAATGGAACGAAATCGTATACGTATTTATTACGCACCGAATAATAACTACATATTTCTATACAGTTCTTAATAACTCTTAAGTAAAATACAAAGATACACAAAAATATTTGTCTTAATTATCTTTTTTACTTATATTATATATTTTTTAAAGACGAAGGTTAATTTGTCAATAACCAATTGCAAACAAATATGTATTTTCAGCTGTTAACATCGGCATTGTAAAGTAGGTTTTAAAATTTGAAAAATGATGTCATGCCATAAGCTACACAATTTTAACCCGATACCAATCTTTTACTTGGTATTATCTCGTATTATGCAATGGCAAAATATTGATTATACAAAAGGTTTTTGGGCTGAAGTTCTTCCTGAAATTCAATAGAATGATCTCGGTGTGCTCTGGTTTTAACAAGACGGCGCCGAGCCATACACGAGCCATATGAAATAACCTTGTTGAGAAATCATTTTGGTGAGCAAATAACTTTACGTTTTGCTACGGTAAATTGGCCACTTAGATCGTACGATATCACACCTTTGGACTATTTTCTCTGGGGGTATGTAAAGTCTGAGGTCTTCAGCAAAGCTAGCTACGACTGACGCTTTGCAAGCCAACATTACACGTGTTATTTGCGCTATGCTCGAACGAGTCGACCAAAATTGGACTTTCCGAATGGACCACCTCAGGCGTAGTCATGGCCAGCATTTACATGATATCATTTTCAAACAGTAAATGACATAAATTGTTCTTTTAACCGATAATAAAAATTTTGAGTTCACTTTCAAATGTATGTGTTTTATTTAACATTGTAAATCAAACCTAACGATGAATCACCCGATATATACTTTATTTTCATAATAATTTATTCTTAATGCCTTATTCATAAAACACATTTCATGTCTCTAAAAGTTTCTGTGACAAATTCTTTAATTAACTTTAATCAAAAATTATTCCCTACGAAGCTTCCCCTATTTTCAATATTTTACCTAATTTTTCTTTCTCCTCAATTTAATGATCGATTAAAATGTTCAAAAAGCTAGCCCAAAAGTACTGATCAGCACCACCGACTAGCGTTTCTTGTGAGCATCTATTTCGTGCTGCTAAATAACTTTATTCCAACCGAAGAAGCTAATTCTAAGGCATAAATGCATAACAATATTTTTCTACCATTATAATATTAAAATATTAAATTTTCAAAACTTATGTATTGCATTTTTTCTCTATGATTCAAATATCGTTTATGTTTTCAAGAAATGCAGGAAGTTTATTTTATTTTTAGTAAAACATATCAGATTAAATTTGTTAAATTTGTGTTAAAAAAAAATTAAATCACAATATGTAAAATGGTTTTTATTCAATAAAAAAAAATATTAAATATGTGCAGGTCAAGCCCGACCATATGATATCCTCCACCACAGTATATAAACACAATTTTTGCTAGTGTACCCTACTTGGGACCCATGGGCAATCGGGTCAAACAAAATTTTTAATTAGGTAAAGTTTCATGCAAAAGTTCTTTGTGCCGAATATTATTTAGATATCTTCATCTATTTGAGATTTTAGGATGGGAGTTCGTATGGAAACTTTGGTAAATTTTGGACCTATTAGGATAAAATGTTGTCATGACGTCGTTCCTATCGCCAATTTGTATGTTAATACCAACATTTATAACGAAGTTATGACATTAAATTCTATTCTCGAAGTATTTGAATGGAACCTATGGTCAGATATGAACTGATTCCAATAAAATTTGGTAAGATGATAAGTTGGACCAAATTTAGTCTAAATGCGAATATAATAAGATGGCTTATGGACACAAATACCTTGTTCACGAAAGAAGCCTGTATGGCTTCTTTCTGCCTTCAAAATTCTTGCCTGTTTCCAAAATTTCGACCTGTACTTTGCGCACAAGGTTTACATGGACAGCCATCCAGCCAGACATCGTTAGATCGACTCTGAAAGTGATTCTGCATCATCAGCTCAAATACATAATACCCTCTCCACTATTGTGGTGTAGGTAGAGTGTTCAACTGATTAATTCTTGTTCGATTAATCGAACAATTTTATACAATTAATTGTTCGATTAATTTAAAATTGCTGATTTCGATTAAAGGATTAATCGAAGAATTTATGCCGATTAATCGACAATACATATATGGTTTTTCTGTCAAATGTATAATTTTTTAAAGTTTAAAGCCAAACAACAAAATGTATGTGTCCGTAAACAAAATGTATGTGTCCGTTGGAATTTAAAAAAAAAAACAGTCATGTTTAGTGAGTAATTCACATACATGGGCGTACTGCTTACTGACAAAAATTTTCAGTGACCAGCAAATACTTACCGTTAATTTTTACTTATTATTGAAACAAATGCAAAAAAAAATATTTTTAACCCTGGAGCCACACGTTCAATTAATCACTTTCAAGTTGTTCACAAAAACTGCTTGTCAAAACTTATTTGAATTGACAGCTGTGTCACAGGCTGCACTCAATTTTATAGTAAATTTCATTTTAAAAATGCCCCCAACGAATAAAAAACTCAAAGAAGCACAAGAATTTTTTTAATAAAGCACAGTTATTTTTTAAGAAATATATTTTTTATAAAGAAAGCGCCAAAGTTAATTTGTGGTCAATTGGTAAATTGAACGTAGAATTGGCAAACAAATAGAAAGAAATTTTTAAAAGATCTGTTTAATTGTTTGTACATTTAAAATTATATGATCTCATCACATGTTTTATTTTTTTTATCGTTGTAAAGGTTTTATCAATTAGTATGAATTGTAACATTTGATTTGTTTTTTTGTTAATAAAATATTAAAATATTTGTAATTAATAATGTTTATTTACTTAAGTACCAATTTTTTCTAATATTATCGAAAACAAAATCTCTTAATTGTTAAAATTTCTGGATTTTGAATTATTCGATTAATCGATTAATTTTAAAATTTTATTATTTTAATAGAATAAGCAAAAAATGCCAAATATCGATTAATCGTTTAATCAAACAAAAAGGGCCGATTAATTGAACACCCTAGGTGTGGGTATGAAACTTGAAAATTTAGATTATTCAAAATTATTTTTTTGGCAATCAGATATGTTTTTAAGGATGTTGCGTATGTTCGTCTAGCGAATGCAAATACTTTAATTTTTCAATAATGGCAGTAGTGGAAATATCGACCTATTAAACTGGCCGGCAAAAAAAGTATGGGATCATGAATTTTGTTGTGTGATTTTTTCTATCACGTCTAATTTTCTTTTTTAAGTACAATACTGATATTGAAATATTAAATATGTACACTGCTTTCAGGCTTATTGGATCTGTTCAATGATTCCATTATTAAAAATGCAAATTATTCCTTGTTGTTCATCTTTACAACATTTAACTTCAGCCCAAAAGTCTTTTGTAGCATCAATATTTAGCCATTGCACAAAGTTAATCAATCGGCATCCATTTTCAATACGAGATAATACCAAGTAAAAGATTGGTATCGGGTTAAAATTGTGTAGCTAATGGCATGATATCATTTTACAATGCCGATGTTAACAGCTGAAAAGAAATATTTGTTTGCAATTGGTTATTGACAAATTTACCTTCGTCTTTAAAAAATATAAGTTGAAAAGAACTGTAAATATTAAAACCAAGTAAGGAATATAATTAAGACAAATATTTTTGTGTATCTTTGTATTTTACTTAAGAGTTCTTAAGAACTGTATAGAAATAGGTACATAGTTTTTATGCGGTGCGTAATAAATACGTATATGGTTTCGTTCCATTACACAGTACAATATTTTTCAGATGATTGATTCGGGACTAAATTCTGATAATTGTTTATGAAAGTAGACCCAAAAGACCGTATAGGGGAATTTGTCACGTTTTAGGCTCTTTTCTTTGTCATAATATTTTTTGCCCAAAAAATTAAAATTTTCTATTTTTAATTCATAAAAAATTCAAAACGGTAAAAAAAAAAGTGTCAAGTCCTATTACTTTCACGTAAACCTATGAACAAAATGAGACATAAATCATGAAAGTCGATGAACGCTTTCGCTTTTATTCACAATTAAGTAAAGGTATGAATTTCAAAAATTTGCCCGAGATATCCACAAAATTCTTTGGAAAAAACATTGATGACTTTTTTTATGATTCTCAGAATTAAAAAAAAGGAATAAGCAAAAGGTTATTTGATTTTTATGATTGCGATAGCAAAGTAATAAGCGTTAATAAATGTGAGTGGACAATTAAAAGGAAAAAGGAAAGTGCCCTTTTTAATTATTTGTGTTTTTTCGTTCGTTACCTGCATGATTTTTTTTTACAGAAATTGCACCAACATTTATGAGTGCTCATGTTTTGGAACGTTTCGAAAACATATTTCATAAGTACCTGCCTGTAAAATATTGAAATATTTGTAGTATTTATAGTTGCTCTTTGATCGATTTTTGTCATTTAACAAGAGTCGACGAACGCGAGAAGTACAAGTGAATTTTTCTCCGGTTTTTAAAAGTGAATAAAAACAAAAATATAATATTATATGGAAAATAACAAGTGCCCACAATTGGATAATTTTTGTTACGTTTGTGGTCATATCGTCCCAAAAAGAGGCCAACTGGATTGAAAAAATTGATTACTGAGGAATTCAAAACAGCGTATTGTCATTATTTTGATGAAGCAGATTTAAGGGGTGCAAATTTTACGCCGAACACAGCGTGCAAAAATTGTTATAATACTCTTATAATGTGGATACATGGGAAAGGTGGACAGTTTTCTTTTATGAAGCCAGTAATTTGGGTGGAAGACCTAACTGGACATGATGAATCCAGGTGCTACGCATGCATAAATTCTCGTAATGGATTAAACAGAAAACAATTGAAAACAAAAGTATACATTGCTGCTTTTACTGCCGCACTTCCAGTTAAACGCGCTGCTGGTACCGATACACCTAAACCTCCGAGTCTGGATACTGTTTCCCTGCAAGCCAAACAATTTGAATGATGCTGATTGGACACCCTATATTGAAAATAATGGACCACAACCTCTAACACAAACCGAAATCGATTACATTGTGGCTAAGATGGGACTATCACAACAAAACTCCGAAAGGTTGACATAATTTTTTAAAAGCAGAAAACTGACACAGCAAAATCTCAGCGCCACATCATACTGACAACGCCAAGCTGATTTTCAGCTGGGGAATTCGTCGAAGTGATGACGCCTATGACTGTTTGAAATTCATCTTTCCAAAACTCAGTGAAGCTAAAATTAGAAAAGGTACGTATCGTTGTCAGTTTTTTAATATTGTCATATCTAAATTTGTTCACTTTGATATATTCGCATTACCAATAATTTTTTCGTAAATGTTTTTTTTTATATTTCAAACAGGTATTCTCAATGGATCGGATATACGAAAATTAATGAAAAGCGAACCTTTACAAATATTCTTTCGGACCATTATAACCACCTATGTGCATGGGACGCATTGAAACAAGTCTTCGAAGGCGTTATAGGAAAGAACCGTGTACAGCGAGATGACATACAGACACGAGTGGACAACTTGCTGTATTATTTTGAAAAAAATCAATGCATCCATGACGTTAAAATTACATTTCTTGCATTTCCACCTTGAAATTTTCTTGGAATTGGACGAACAAGGAGAGACGTTCCACCAGGTGACCATGCCAATGAAAAAGCGATTCAAAGGCAAAAAATTGGATGCATTGCTTGCGGACGTTTGTTGGTGGAGTTCTAAAATTATGCAGTTTGAAATTTGTGGACACACTGAACAAAACATGCCCTTGAATATTACGTCTATCTCGGATGATGATGCAGACTCAGAACATGAATATGAACAACCTACGAAGAAAATAAGGTTATCAGAACCACAAGCGTCAACTTCAACGAGGATGGATAGTGACAATAATTGAAAATGTTCTAAATTTTGTTTCCATGCATAGATAACATATAAAAATCGCATATTTTCTATGTAAGAATAGCTGTAATATGAATCGGAATCAGGGCTGCCAGATTTGAAGATTTATCGTCATTTTGACGATTATTGGTTCCGAAATTAGCAAAGTGCCGATTTGCTGATTTTTTTCTAAAAAGTGACGATTTTATTCAGTCTTCAAAATAAGACAATTTTAAATCTTTTGTAAACATCCCCATTGTAAATAAAATTATACTAGAAATTTTTGGTCTTTACCATAAAAAATTTTATTGACAAAAACAAAATTTTGAGTCAAGTCAATTTAAGTAAAAATTCGTACCAAAACCTTGATTTTGAGATTGAGAGTTCACTCGTGTGGGGAGCAGGTGAAGTTATGGACTGATTTGGCTCATTTTTAACATTTAATACTCCATATACATATATGAAAAATTTTTGAGCTTAATTTTATCCTCCTAGCTTATATGGGTGCCATTGTGCCATTATTTTAGGTAAAAAAGAAAAAAAAATAATAATAATAAATTATAAGAAGATTTAAAGAAGATAAGGTTTACAGGCCAAAATTAGAGATTTCTGGGTATAAATTACAGGCAGTCGTGGTTTTGTGTTTATATCTTAGGCATATGTAGACAGATCTGGCTGAAATATAATACCACACTTTTCCGTTCTATATCTAATATATATGTATAGCAATGATTTTATACGCGTCTTCGGAAATCCCATTTCAACAAGCACATGATTAGATTTACATCGTCAAACCAACTTTGCTTTTTATAAGGACTCAGAATATACATACATATATATATATTTTATAAGGCCTAACATTAATATTGTATCAATTACAAAAGGAATGACAAACTTATAAAAAAATGTTTTTTCCAAAGGATTTTTTATGAATTAAAAATAAAAAATTTCAATTTTTTGGGCAAAAATTATTTTTTTTTTCTTCATTCATTTATTTATAACTGCGAAACTGTTGCTTATGTAGCGAAACGCTGTATGAACAGATTAAAGGAATTGTAATTCTTAATTTTTTTAAATTTATTCGGACTAGTGGTTCTCGAGTTATGACAAAGAAAAGAGCCTTAAACGTGACAAATTCCTCTATACGATACTTACTAACTTCAAATTAATTTTTAAATTATTATTTGATGTACCTTGACCAAACTAATGATGCAGAAGTTCTTCTTTTTGGGTCTTCTTTCATAAACAATTATCAGAATTGAGTCCCGAAGTCATGTGTTGTACTGTGTAATGCAAAAAAAAGTTAAAGTTCACATTAGTTAAACAACACGTTATGCCCATTCACTTTTGCTGGGCTTAATGTGTTGGTTAACTAATGTGAACTTTAACTTCTTTTTGTATAAGGGGGTTTATCTTTTTTCCAAATACAGTTCAATTAACATTTTTAATATAAAATTTAAAAGAATATAGAAAGAAAAAAAGAGGTAATTGCATAATAAATCCATTTTTAAAGATACTGACAACGAAATTTTCGATTTCAAATCGGTTTGTTTTCAAAATCGTTTTCCATCACATACCTGATTATTAATTTGAAAAAATAAATTGCAAAAAGTGTATTTGGCTTGCAAGAAAAGGAATAAAATTTGAAAAATATTATGGTAAATTACACTTCACTTGTTTATACTTTATTTATTATTTTATTTTAATATTTTTTTTTTCAATTTTACAATTTTAATTTTAAAAACACACGGCAATTGTACGCTTCATTAAAAGATTGTTTTAACGTTGTTAAACGATAAAACAATAATCGAGAAAAACAAAAACTATCGAAAACCATAGAACTGAAAACTATAAAGAAAAATAAAAAAATGCTGCCAACACTTATTTAAAAAACAGAGTGATTCGATCGATATGTTTTAAAAAAAACTTTTTGATCGATTATGACGAACTATATCAAAATATATGTTTCTGAAAATGTTACACTTCATAACTAAAAAGAACGTTTTTATCAATAAAATTCTAAGAGGCCTTTTGATAAATATTAAATAGCAAACACAAGAAAATATAGTTTTGTATTTTTATTTTTGTTTACGAACAGTAAGTTTGCCTCTGTTGTGTTTTAATAAAAGGTCATTTGTTATGTTTTTTTCTAAAAAAAACTTTGTTTTTAAATTTAGGTTATTTTTTTAATGAATTAGAAGAATTGTTTGCTTCTCCTGTAAAATATATTCAATGAAACTTAGGGCTTTTTTGAAACTATATGGCGATATGTATTTTTATTCTAAAATCTAGATCGAGTTAATTAGCAGCGATGTCAATTTGGCGCGTTTCGCGCTAGACTTAGAACGTTTTTACTATACACAGCGCGCTTTTTTTTCTTCTTAGCGCGTTTTGTAAAAATCGCCCCATTACCTGGCAAGGAATGTCTTTATTGTAAATGTCGACATACCAAAATTGTCTTAATAACAAAATGTTTTATCAAAAGTTATATTCGGGAATACAAAATTGATTATTAATTCATTTTTTAATGACGAGCTAAATTCCCAATTTTTATTTTTAAATAAAAACACTAAAATTTATTTTTGTGGGAAGGCTAGTTTATATGCGCATTTCGCTGGTTGCTTAGGCCAGCTCATCAGGAAAATTTTTCCAAAGGCTTAAGAAAGCTTAAAATATTAAACAAATAAGACCATAAAGTGAGTAAGAATTTTAAATACTCAGGTCTTACTTGTGACAATATGAAAGCTTCAACAAAGGCACAACAATAAACAGTGAATTTATCTTTTCTTCATTTGTTATAAACTTATAAAGCTTTCCATTTTCAATTGCAGAAGCTCATCTTTCAGTGTGATATTTTTAATCACAACAAAAATAAGAAATTAATTGTCACTCAACACAGTCAATTCTTTTATACACATTAAATGTGGCCTAAGATATAAAAAAAGATAACGGCTTAAGCAAAATAACAGTAACTAGCAGCAAAAAAACAGTAACTAGCTTAAGCAGATGTCAAAAATTATCGAAAAGCCCCTCAAATGCATTTAAAAGAAAAAAAAAATAAAATACATTTGATTCCGTATGGAAAGTGCGATCAGCTTCTTAATTTGCTTAAGCAAATGACAGTTTCATAAAACAGCAAAAGGTTTCGTTAAGTTTAATATCGTTTGACACATATGCTTAACATGTATTCGCACAATTGCTTAGGCCACGTTATGCACATTCTGGTTGGGCCTTAAGAAATATAACAATTCGAAGTATTGCATTCAATCGGTTTTGTGGCCAGAAGATGTGCCAGTTGGTTTAATTAAAAGTAATTTTTTATTGTCCACTTTTCTTACATATTTTTGCTTAAGTCAGCTTAAAAAGTTCTTATATGATATTTTTAATATATGTATGTAACTGTTAAAAATTTAATATTGTTTAGAAGTTTAATATTAAATAAAACAATGAGCTAGTAATTTAATATTTGTGCAATTTAATACGTGCAATTTTTTGTAATATTTAAAACATCCAATTCTTTATTGATATACCAAAATAATAAAAATAATATACATATTAAGTTTCTTTATCGTTTAAATATAATATTGGATTTTTTCTAATACATGTATCGTCTTTTATTCAAATTTAATTCAGCGCGCTGAAAGAAGTGCGTTTGGGTTATAAATATCTGTCAACGCTGTGATTTGGCACGTTTTTTTTTTTATAAAAAGTTGGCAACTCGCATCGAAAAGATGTGAAACAAAATATTCCATCGTTTCTCGAAAAGTGAGAAAAAAAGTGTATCTGTAACTCATGTCGAAAATTATCAAAAGAGATAACGTCGCACAGTGGCGCCATTTGAGTTTTTTCGTTGCAAAAATCATATCTTTTGAACCGAATAAGATAATTGAACAGTTTAAACAGCATATGATATATAACTGTTCAGCCTATGAAATGAGCGTTTGGAAAGGGTGCTACGCTTTGTAGGGGCCTACTTATGGGTTATCAAAGTTAAAATTAGTAGAAAAATCTATTTTATGGTAACTAAAAAAATTATTTTTACATTTTTATTCTGGAAAGTTTTCCTAGAATTATGCAAAGAATCGCCTTAATTATGGCGTATTAGCAGCAATAGACTCATTTGAACATGTTCTTACATATTAAAAATAAAATATTGCACTGCTTACTTGTATGGCATGTGTCACAGGTTTCGTTTACCGGCAGTATATAATCCGGCATTATTTAATCCCAATTAATTTTTTTTTTTAGATTTCATATGGCGAATAAATAAAAATTTTTTTGTATTCTTTACTTTTTTTTAATTTTTGTAATTGTAGAATTAACTGCCGGTCCCTCGATTTCAAACGAAAACTTCGTTCACATAACTTACCTTAAAAACTATATTTTTAAATTGGTTTTTGTTTTAAATAAAAGCTAAGCGAATAATAGTTTGGTTCGAAATCGAGGGACAGGCAGTAAATTTGAAATTAAAAGAAGCAATAAAAAGTTAAAATGGAATTACATGTAATATGTCTGTACATATGAAAATATGTATTGACATATGTATACATATTAAGTTTTTAAATTTGGTTTAATACGTTCGATGCATTGATATATCGATATTTTTTATTAATAAATATCGATAATCTTAAAAAATATCGATACGATAGATATCGATATATTTGTTCAATCTGCCCATCCCTACGACATGTATGCTTAATAAATATCGTTTAAAACCACCTTTAGGCAAATATAAACAAAAATATACCTCTACGAAATGCAATTTTTAACAATTTGTATACAAATACACTGAAACAAAACGATGAAATATTCGGGCATGTTCTAGAAATCGAAATGAAGTAAAATTGAAATCGAACAACATTTTTAGTTAAATTTTTTACAAAATGACCATAAAGTTGTATCATCCGCAAATGTTGAAGTTTGGGCGCAGTTGTTTGTTGGCATGTCCGAAGTATACATTAAGTTAAATAAAGAGCCCAGGATGCTGACTTGTGGGACTCAAGCGTCAATTGGCTGAGGGAATTTAAAAAATCGCCTTCTTTAATAAAAAATTTACGACCGACTAAGTAGCTTTCTAATAGCTTATGTGTGTTTGCTGGTAAGTTATGCTTAAATTTATGTAATAAGCCTTCATGCCAGACTTTATCAAAAGCTTGCGTGACATCGATGAAGAGTGCAGAGAAATATTTTTTTTTCTTCAAATGCTTTTCTTATGACATGTACTATTCGATGAGTTTGTTCAATTGTGCTTTGCTTTCTTCTAAACCCGAATTGCTGGTTTGGAAAACATCTATTTTCATTTAAAATCGGCTTTAGTTTTGACACTAGTGGTCTCTCAAATAGCTTTGAAATATTAGATAATAAGCTAATAGGGCGGTATGACTCAAATTTTGTGTGATAGTTTCCTGGCTTTGGTATCACGGTTACTTAGGAAACCTTCCATTCTTGAGGGTAGTATTCAAGGCGTAAAATAGCATTAAAAATAAAAAGAATAATTTTCTCTGCTATACAAGGAAGCTCCAAAAGCAATTTGCTACCGATCTTATCAAAGATATGTTTGGGTTAAATATGTTTCTCAAATGATTAACAAACAGGATTCCTGTTTCAATATCGTTTCTTGCCCAACTTCCATTCAAGTTTCTTAATGGTGGTTTAGAAATAACTGGACTTTTGAAATTTGTAGCTGCACGCCATAATGAGTAGTCTGATTGTGGAGTTGTATCAAGTTCCTTAAGATATTTTTCCAGGGAATACGTTTTCTGACACTGCAGTTTCTTGGGCCCTAATAATGTAAAACAATGTCAGGAAGCAACAACAAAATTACAAAATATTTTTGACATTGTTTGTGCTTTCAAAGTTATTCTTTGGCGATGCGCTGCGTTTTATATGATTAGGGCCGTAGCCTTTTTGTGCACTACTTTAATAAATTCTTAAGTTGAGGGGATCTGTGCAATTGTCACGCTCTAAAATCTCTTTTTTTCAGTCAAGAGCCGCTCGACATCTGTAGAACACATTTTATTATTTTTAATTTTTTTGAGGGTTTTGCTGGACTGTTGAACCGCTAGTTAAGCATAACTGTCAAAATTAACAAAAGCGAGATCCACGTTCGCATTGATGTTATACAGTTTTTTGGAAAGTCCGACCCAGACCGAAAAAAATCCCTATTTTTCCCTACGCGTTAAAAAAATTGTCTCTACAAAAATCCCTACAGCGTTTAAATGAATATATGTATGTATATCAATTAAAATAAAACCATTTGTATAAATTTATATCAGTTTTATTTAAAGTTGTTCCCAGCTATTATATGTGGGATCAGAGCTGCCGTTTTTGGTTATTTCTTACCAAAATTGGTTATTTTTTTCCTCAATGTGGAGATGTGAATATATTTTTCATTTTGATTACTATTTTCTAAAATATAAAATACGTATAGGTATGTCTTTCTTAATACACTTCCAATTTACGTTTTTTTAATTTCTTACCTTTTTATTTACATGGGGGGTAAATTCGAAATAAATTATTTACGACTTCCAATAGTATTTACTTTACACAACGACTTTCTCATTATTTGATTTATATGAACGAAAGTTTGTTTTACTTTATCGTAAACAAAAAATACCATTCAAAACAGTACGCAAAAGTAGTTTTAGAGTTTCTAAAAACTTGATTGTAAGGAAAATGTACTAAACGTACACTATTTCCAGTAGTTTTTTTTAATATATTGATATTAGGGAAATCGATTATTCGACTTTTTTCAATAACCGGTTTTCGAATATTACGAATAGTTGCTATTTTTAAAAACCCGGTTGTCGGATAAGCAATAAAACCGGTTAACCGGTTTTAATTCGAATACTTAAAGGGGACCAGTAAATTGATCAAACTTTAGCTAAATTTTCAACAATTTTTTATTGATTTACTAAAATTTATTTGTAAGAAGATATTTGTATAATGCAATTTAGAAACTGTTGAATGATATTTGACCTAGAGAAACGTTTTGCAAAAGCAAATAAATTATAGGAATTTTATAAAGTTATTATTTAAAATATTCTCTCAAATTTATTTTGAATGAGTTTTAATTTGTTGGTGGTAAAGTTATCTATATAGATCAACCATATTTTTGAAAAGTTGCAAACAAAACCTCTTAGCCAGGATTATCCATTTCAAATTATTTTGTTTCAGCATTATAGAAACGAATAGTGAACTTAACATTCTTTTTGTGTAAAATATTTGTCAATTCGTCGACTACAATTTAAAACATTCCATGACATTTTTTGATTTCTGTAATTTTGTTTTTTAGTTATTGGTGTTTTAATAAATAAAACTGATTCCTCCGTAATGTTGTAGTTTTCAGCATGAAGAGATGCTAGAACTACTTAAGAGTTTGTAGTGCCTTAACGGGCATTTTGTCCTCGGCAACACAACGGGCTAATATTTTACCCAATGATTATTTTTTTGCAGCGCATTTTAGTAAAGTATTATTTGTATTATTACTTCGACCGGAGTAAAGTTTCATTTGGATCACATTAATATCAAGCATGTATACTAATTAAAGGTGATTAATAAGTGACATGGAAGAACCTTTGTAACTTATCATTGTAGGGCACTTCAGGCAACTATCTTTGTCTTATTAATCGCGTTCGAAAAATATCTAGAGATAACCTTTATATAAAAATATATTTAATATTTAGAACACTCTTGCACAAATTACTATTTACTTTTTAACAGCACACGTTTTTGTAGAATTTTGAATAGTTTCTGGTTTTTTTCTACAAGAATACACGCTTTTTTAAACGATTTGTATTTACAGTGTTCATAAGGGTTTTTGACCTTTGTTAGGTTTTGTTTTGACATTCTTCATAAAAAGTTTAAGTTTGGCCAGTATTCAATTAGAAAATATTTAAATTACGGGTACATCTACAACAAGAGTAAGAAGGAAAATGTATATAAGTTACACATTACTAAAATAACCGGTTTATTATACCAAAATAGCCGGTTTATTCGATATTCGAAAAATGGGCATTTTAAAATAACCGACTTGGGCAAAACTAAAATAACCGGTTAAAACCGTTCGATCTCCCTAATTGATATACACATAGGCATTTTAAAGATTTTTCAAATATAAATTGATATGAAATCTATTATTTAGAACTTATGGAAATTACTGTAAGAAAATGGCGTGAATTTAAGAAATTTTAAATTTTACATATTACATCCTGCCGATATGTATATTTATTTAATGTTTTTTAGATAATTATTTGGCAATATTTTAAATTTAAAACAAAAAACCTTTGACTGTCAGTCATATACTTTTTGCCCATTGAATGTACGTTCTGAAATACGAATTTTTTTATATTCGCCATAATATTATACAAAATTTCACAAAATATTTCAAATAGAACAATTTTGAAACAGTAATAATAATAATTATGTATTTTTAATACAACTTACAAACAAGAGAAACAAGTTATACCCATTAAAATAATATTTTAGATATATTTAAATTGGAAAATATTCACAAAAAATGTATTAAGCATATCGCCAACAGTTTCCAACTTCGCCAAAACAATCGCTATATCGCCAAACGTAAATGTTAATCGCCAAAAGAATTTAAAAATCACCTAATTTCACAACCCTGCCAGTGACAGTTAAAAGGCGGAAAACAATTTAATAAAAAGTACAAATTCATTTATTGTAAAGGACAACCTGTCCGTGAACGCCTGGGTTCAAATCTCAGCGCAGTCAAGAATGAAAAATTATCAATAAAAATTTTAATTGATTTCATGTTGTAAAATTCCTGTCTTCATAAAAATAATTTAATGAAAATTAAATTCAATGAACTTAAGCCTAATTAAAATATCTAAATTTGGATTAAAAACCATTAACAGTTCAATAAAATAACCACAATACAAATTATTAATTACTAAAAATTGTAAAATTGTGAATATTTTTTTTTTTTCAATAAATGATATTTTTAATTTTAATTAAAAAAAATTATCAAAATACTTTGCCATTTTAAACAATGGGTTAATTTATTTAATTAAATATTGAGAATTCCCAACAATAATTCTACAAGTTTAAATTTGTTTATTTTAAACGAAAATCCCATTAATATTTTTTGATATTTAATTAATTTTTTAATTAAAAATTTAGTCAAAATAACTAAAATGTTAGTTAAATAAAAATTATATTTTTAATTTTCTTTCAACTAAAAAATAATTGACTCAATTATCACATTAATTAAATTTAAGCACTTTTTAAACCATTTTTTTAATTGATAAAAAACGTTTTTCTGTGTAGTAATTTTACCTTTATACTGTCTACCTAGATTTTCGATATCAGAAAGCCAATATTACTAATATTATAAGTCATTAGGATCCAGCTTCCTGGCCGCTGGCGATTAAACCGTTAAACATACCTTCGGGGGTCACGACTTATATTTTGTTTAATAAAATCTCTAAAATGGATTTAAATGTGGTCGCGAGCGGACAACCAATATATTGGCCTATTGATCAACAAAAAATTCCAGATGACATTGATTTTTAATATATTTCAAATATTTTTAATCGTCATATTTTTTAATTTTTTCTCAGATAATATTCATATGTATTTCAACCAACTTTATTTTGAACCAAATAAAAGTTATTGGGTTCTCGCAAAGAAAAAGAATCCACGCACTTACATTTATTTTCAATAATTGAGAATAACTTTTTGGCTTCTTTTTTAGCTAATCTTTTTATTTGTTTATCTGATGCTAAAGTTTCTATTTTTTAATTTGGCCGGACGAATGTACAATAATTCAAAATATTTAAAAATCATAATTTGAACATATCAATGAATCATATAGGATTCCTTTTTATAATCGCTCAAGTTATAAATCAGTTTTTAATCATCAACAGTGATCAGAGAACACTCATTTAGGTGCTTTTTACAAAAAAAAAAAAAAATGTTCCACACAGTGCTGCCACGATTAATACAATTTTAACAACCAATTGAGAAAAACATTGAATTTTTTTTAAGTTGCATTGTAAAAAAAAGGAATTACAAATTAAGAAACCAAAACAAGAAATGTGATTCGTGTACATATTAAAAAAAACTTAATCAAACGTGGTATTTCACTTTGGTAGATCGAAATTTGCTTTGAATGAATGATTATCTATTTAATTGATTTACGTGTTCTTCCTAACTTCTGTATTTTCGTACTTTTTGTAAAGAATCCTTCTTGAAATCCAAAGTACATTTTTTTGTTTTTCCGGTTTTTGTCTTTCTTTTTTCTTGTTGACCTTTTTCAGCACAACTTGAAGGACAAATGTATACATAGCTTGTGCCTTAGCTGTTTACAATAATTAGTATTGTGGTTATTTTATTGAACTGTTAATGGTTTTTAATCCAAATTTAGATATTTTAATTAGGCTTAAGTTCATTGAATTTAATTTTCATTAAATTATTTTTATGAAGACAGGAATTTTACAACATGAAATCAATTAAAATAAAGCAAATTTCGATCTACCAAGGTGAAATACCATTTGGTTTAAAGACGGTTTTTTTTATTTACTTTTAAAATGAAAAATTTAAAAAATTTATTCAGTTCAACACTTGTTTATTTATTTTAACTTAAAAAATTTAAATTTCTTCAATTCTACATACCTTTATTCAATTTAAGATTCCGTTAGTCATTTTGAAGAATTCTATTAGATTTTACTAAAACAAACTAGTAAAAAATCAACGAAATTTCTTCAATTCTACGGGCGTTAATTTCTTAAGGCATTTTTCTCTATTTTAATAAAATATCAGCTGTATTTAATAACAGTTCTTCAAATCTACAACTCTTTAATGTTTTACATGCCATAAGTAGGGATGCAACATCGTTCCGAAAAACATCGATGTTTCCACGATAAGTATCGATGTTAAAAAACATCAGTACAAACACGATACATCGATGTTTTAATTTTTTTTCTTATTATTATTGAAAGATTTAATATGTACCCAACAAAGAAGTCAGTTAAGTAAACTTTTGAGGAATTTTCTTGACAAAATGACATGAAATGCAAAGTATTTTAAAACAAATATTATATAATTTCAGTAATAAAAAAACATTTTAATTAAAAACTTCATGGCACTTAGCGCGTGTACTTTTTTAACAATAGCAAAAAGCTAAAAATGCAATTCTTAATATTTTTCCATGCCCTATACGATTTTACCTTGGGAGAATAGATATTTCCAAAAAATTAAAAAACTTATAACCCTATTACACAGTCTCCAAAATTGTTTTAACATTTCTTTAGTTTACAATATGGGAACCACATATGTTTATGTAGTTATGCAATGCATATTATGCAGGTATGTACATACACATGTACGTACTTTGTACACGCCGAGAAAAAACATGTTTAAATATGGTCATCTCCAAAAAAACTATTTTTAAAGAAAATTTTGAACATATTATGTTTAATTTTAACATATTATTGTTACCGATAGCCATATTATTGTTAAATTAGTCCTCCATCAAGATCGTTGTGTATTGGTTGTCGATGACAATAATTTGGTTAATTAAACCATAATATGTTTACAATTTTATTTAAAAATAGTTTTGTTGAAGATGACCATATTTAAACATGCTATTTCTCTAGGTGTACGGCTATACTTTGAAATACACTTTTTTATATTTTTAAATGAAGGGTTTAATTAAAAAAATAAAAATTTAAAATGGTAAAAATATTATAAAAAAAATTTAAATACGTGAAAATATTAAATAGACGATGTCGATGTTTTTTAGTTTTGACGGCGATGTATCGCCGATGTATCGTTCATCAAAACATCGATGTTAACATCGGTGCTTATGACCAATAGATCGATGTTTTCTAAACATCGATGTATCGTTTGCATCCCTAGCCATAAGTCAGTTTTAAGAATTTTTTTCATTCATAGTAAAACAAATTAGTAAATTTTAACAAAGTTTCTTTAGCTCTACATCAAATTCGTTCAAATAAAAACCTTTAAAAAAATTTTACACTTTTACGAAAATTCTTCATAAAAATTAATACTTATTTTTCAATGTTACTAACAAATTCTTCTTATTAATTAAACGAAATTTAAACGAATTTATATTCAAAATAAAACTTTCGAGGAATTAAATTAACAAAATTTAGTTAAATAAACGATTGGAGTATTCAAATTAACATCCTTAAAGGAGGCTAATTCAAATATTTTTATGTGTTGTTACCAAAACATTGCGGTGCTACTGGTAAACTACAATTTTAACAAAATTTTTGTGTATTTAACAGAATTTTAGCTATTCTTTTAACAAAATTTTATTAATATACACAGATTTCATTAAAAAACTTTTTAACAAGAACTATTGTGTTGATTTGAAGAAAATTAGTGTATTTGAATATTTCAGTTGATTTAACTATTTTTTTAGTTCAGGGTTTACAAATTTTTTAGTTAATATTACCGATGAAATTTGGTTTAGGTACAAATTAATAACAAAACCCATAGTTTTATAACTTTATTGTTTAGTCCATTGATTACACAAATGTTAAAGCATAGTGGAACGAAATCGTATACGTAGTTATTACGCACTACATAATAACTACCTATTTTTATAAAATTCTTAAGAACTCTTAAGTAAAATACAAAGATACACACAAATATTTGTATTTTTTTTTAGTTTTAATATTTACCGTTGATTTCGTTATTGTTTTTAACTTATATTTTTTAAAGGCGTAGTCAATACGTTTGTCAATAATCCATTTATGTCTTTAACGAACAAAATATTTGTTTAAAATTATAAATAAATTAGATTTAGAATAAAATTAGAATTAAAATGTTTTCATTTAAAATATTGAAATAAATAATAAGTATTCATAAATTTGTGTCCTGAACGTTCTATATCGTTTTGTTTTCTTTATAAAAATCGTGTAAAAAAATCAATACTTTGAGTAAACCAAGTGTGATCACAATTCTTTAGTTGACAAGACAAATCCGATTTATATTTGGAAACTGAAACGAAGTTTTACAAGTATTAACAAATTTCTATCCATTTCATGTCATAGTTTTTTAAAAATTTAGTTTTTGACTAGAATATTTTAAAAATTATTGTCTTATAACGATATTTAATTGAAAAAGTTTTAAAACTATTTTCAAAATTTAAATAATAAATTTGTTTTTTAAAAAAAATAGTTCTAGTAGTCCAGCATCATTAAAAAATGTGGTTTAAGGAACTTAGGCAACACTCCGTCAGTTCAAAAATGTAAAAACTTAAGCAACACTGTGCTATTTCAAAATCGAAACAAGCGTATATGTACCTACTACGAGGACGCTGAAGTCAGTGATGCTTATAATTTTTTATACCCTCCACCGCCACTAGTGGTGAATGAGGGTATAATAAGTTTGTCAGTCCGCTGAAACTTTTTTCTTATATATCTAAGACCCCATAAAAAATATATATTCTGTCTCCTTGAGTAATTCTAAGTCGATTTAGCCATGTCCGTCTGTTGAAAACACGCTCACTTTCGAAAAACGCAAAAGAAAAGAATAAACTTGGTCTCAAATTGCTCGTAGTTATCCTAAGCAGTTTGGGATTGAAATCCAGCAACATCGGTTCAGTAGGATCAGAACTATGAATTAAAATGTGGAACCACCACCCTAAAAAAATTGATCAGTTTGATACAAAAACTAACATTAATGGTGGAATAATACACGGAATGATATACAATTTTGCACGAATTTGCATTATATATAACTGCAAATCATACTGGTTAATTTCGTGAAGATCGGTCCATACTCCTACTCGCGGAAAACAGCTTAGTACGCCTAAAACCCTAATAAATAACGCTATCATACTAAAATTTGGTACGTCACTGTTTTATAGGACCAAAATTCACAGTGTAAAATTTTTTGAAGATCGGTCCATAATTTACACTAGGCCCCATATAAACCCTCCCGGTAAAGAGTTCAGTACGCCTAAAACCGTAAAACCGGTACGGTACAGTTCTGTAGGACTAGAAATTACACTGCTAAATTTCGTGAAGATGGGTCCATAATTAACCCTAGACCCCATATAAACCCTACTCTCGGAAAATATTTTAGTACGCCTAAAACCGTAATAAATAACGCTATCATACTAAAATTTGGTGCGTCACAGTTTTATAGGACCAAAAATCACAGTGTAAAATTTTTTGAAGATCGGTCCATAATTTACACTAGGCCCCATATAAACCCTCCCGGTAAAGAGTTCAGTACGCCTAAAACCAAATAAAGCCCACTTTGGGAAAATAACTTGATTCGCCTTAAACCATAACAGATATAGATATTGCGGTAAAATTTCTTCCAACTAAGATTCATATGGCCAGAAAAAATATCATGCAATTTTGTGAAATTCACTGTTAACGCTAAAACTAATTACACTGCTGTATTGAAATTTATTCTAATTTATTTTTTTGGAAAACCAAAAATCAGTCTTTAGAATTTTGGAATGATTGGTCGTAAATTTACTATAGGTCCAATACAAATTACCCTCCTAAAAATCATTTTAGTTCGGCTAAAACTGTGTTTACTCAAGCCAGTATAAAGTTCTAACAAGCAACGCAAAAAACTTTCTTATTTTCGGTCAATAATTTAAAATAGGTCTTACCCGCAACCAATTTTAATGCTGAAGTTCGTTTTTCTGAAGCTTAGTTAATAATATTTATATATGTATTTACAATATAGAGCCCACTTCTGTTGGTGGATAGTATCATAGATTCGGCACAGCCGAATATAGATAGCACTGTAACTTGTTTTAATTAAGATTGAAAATTATTCTTATTGATATTATATTAAAAGTATTTTTAACTATTCCATTTGATTCCTGATTTCATGCATGGTTAAGCCGATTATGAGCTCAGTTTTCTCCCATTACGTCATATTTAACAGATAACGGTACAGTTGTGTTTTTTGCTGTATACTTCTCTTTCAACCGCCTTCCAGAATCCAAGTCTGGTTCAATTAAAATGAATTATATCTTGTTTGAGAGGCTACTAAACAGTCGCTAACTAACTGGCTTGTTGTGGAGGATCAAAGCTAAGATTTTTTGAAAACTTTAACGCTTTTCACCAAGTATTGCCATTTCAGAAGAAGTTTTGTATCTCAATTAATAACAAAACTCACAGTTTTAAACTTTTATTGTATTAAAAAAAAAATATTGAAAAACGTTAAGGCATAATGGAACGAAATCGTATACGTATTTATTACGCACCGAATAATAACTACATATTTCTATACAGTTCTTAATAACTCTTAAGTAAAATACAAAGATACACAAAAATATTTGTCTTAATTATCTTTTTTACTTATATTATATATTTTTTAAAGACGAAGGTTAATTTGTCAATAACCAATTGCAAACAAATATGTCTTTTCAGCTGTTAACATCGGCATTGTAAAGTAGGTTTTAAAATTTGAAAAATGATGTCATGCCATAAGCTACACAATTTTAACCCGATACCAATCTTTTACTTGGTATTATCTCGTATTATGCAATGGCAAAATATTGATTATACAAAAGGTTTTTGGGCTGAAGTTCTTCCTGAAATTCAATAGAATGATCTCGGTGTGCTCTGGTTTTAACAAGACGGCGCCGAGCCATACACGAGCTATATGAAATAACCTTGTTGAGAAATCATTTTGGTGAGCAAATAACTTTACGTTTTGCTACGGTAAATTGGCCACTTAGATCGTACGATATCACACCTTTGGACTATTTTCTCTGGGGGTATGTAAAGTCTGAGGTCTTCAGCAAAGCTAGCTACGACTGACGCTTTGCAAGCCAACATTACACGTGTTATTTGTGCTATGCTCGAACGAGTCGACCAAAATTGGACTTTCCGAATGGACCACCTCAGGCGTAGTCATGGCCAGCATTTACATGATATCATTTTCAAACAGTAAATGACATAAATTGTTCTTTTAACCGATAATAAAAATTTTGAGTTCACTTTCAAATGTATGTGTTTTATTTAACATTGTAAATCAAACCTAACGATGAATCACCCGATATATACTTTATTTTCATAATAATTTATTCTTAATGCCTTATTCATAAAACACATTTCATGTCTTTAAAAGTTTCTGTGACAAATTCTTTAATTAACTTTAATCAAAAATTATTCCCTACGAAGCTTCCCCTATTTTCAATATTTTACCTAATTTTTCTTTCTCCTCAATTTAATGATCGATTAAAATGTTCAAAAAGCTAGCCCAAAAGTACTGATCAGCACCACTGATTAGCGTTTCTTGTGAGCATCTATTTCGTGCTGCTAAATAACTTTATTGCAACCGAAGAAGCTAATTCTAAGGCATAAATGCATAACAATATTTTTCTACCATTATAATATTAAAATATTAAATTTTCAAAACTTATGTATTGCATTTTTTCTCTATGATTCAAATATCGTTTATGTTTTCAAGAAATCCCAGGAAAAACTTTACTTACCTGGTAAGTTAGCAAGTAACGTTGGAGAAAAATAAACACTACTTATTTTTCGGCTGAATAACTACTTATTTCTGTTCGAGGTGTCCACAGAATTCAGTACTTACAATGCACTTACTAGAAGTCACAAAATATCTAGTTATTATTTAACTACCAGTAAGTTGAATTGTAAGTACTTAAAATATACTTACTGGAAGCCAAAAAATAACTAGTTTTTATTTAATTGGGGCTAGTTAATAGACCTAATAAGTAGTTATGGAGCTAGTTACCAGTAAGTAAATATTCAGGTCTGAAAACAATACAACTAATAAGTAGTTATTTAGCTGATTATTAGTAAGCAAATATTCATAATAGTAGTGAAAAGTACTTACTAAGGTCATTACTATCAAGTACTTATTGAGGTTTTCAGAATAATGACAATTATAATGACAACTACTTACCAGGTAACGTATGAAATAACTACGACCTATTACCAAAATTCAAAAAGTTTTTCCTGGGATGTAGGAAGTTTATTTTATTTTTAGTAAAACATATCAGATTAAATTTGTTAAATTTGTGTTAAAAAAAATTAAATCACAATATGTAAAATGGTTTTTATTCAATAAAAAAAAATATTAAATATGTGCAGGTCAAGCCCGACCATATGATATCCTCCACCACAGTATATAAACACAATTTTTGCTAGTGTACCCTACTTGGGACCCATGGGCAATCGGGTCAAACAAAATTTTTAATTAGGTAAAGTTTCATGCAAAAGTTCTTTGTGCCGAATATTATTTAGATATCTTCATCTATTTGATATTTTAGGATGGGAGTTCGTATGGGAACTTTGGTAAATTTTGGACCTATTAGGATAAAATGTTGTCATGAAGTAGTTCCTATCGCCAATTTGTATGTTAATACCAACATTTATAACGAAGTTATGACATTAAATTCTATTCTCGAAGTATTTGAATGGAACCTATGGTCAGATATGAACTGATTCCAATAAAATTTGGTAAGATGATAAGTTGGACCAAATTTAGTCTAAATGCGAATATAATAAGATGGCTTATGGACACAAAGACCTTATTCACGAAAGAAGCCTGTATGGCTTCTTTCTGCCTCCAAAATTCTTGCCTGTTTCCAAAATTTCGACCTGTACTTTGCGCACAAGGTTTACATGGACAGCCATCCAGCCAGACATCGTTAAATCGACTCTGAAAGTGATTCTGCATCATCAGCTCAAATACATAATACCCTCTCCACTATTGTGGTGTAGGTAGAGTGTTCAACTGATTAATTCTTGTTCGATTAATCGAACAATTTTATACAATTAATTGTTCGATTAATTTAAAATTGCTGATTTCGATTAAAGGATTAATCGAAGAATTTATGCCGATTAATCGACAATACATATATGGTTTTTCTGTCAAATGTATAATTTTTTAAAGTTTAAAGCCAAACAACAAAATGTATGTGTCCGTAAACAAAATGTATGTGTCCGTTGGAATTTAAAAAAAAAAACAGTCATGTTTAGTGAGTAATTCACATACATGGGCGTACTGCTTACTGACAAAAATTTTCAGTGACCAGCAAATACTTACCGTTAATTTTTACTTATTATTGAAACAAATGCAAAAAAAAATATTTTTAACCCTGGAGCCACACGTTCAATTAATCACTTTCAAGTTGTTCACAAAAACTGCTTGTCAAAACTTATTTGAATTGACAGCTGTGTCACAGGCTGCACTCAATTTTATAGTAAATTTCATTTTAAAAATGCCCCCAACGAATAAAAAACTCAAAGAAGCACAAGAATTTTTTTAATAAAGCACAGTTATTTTTTAAGAAATATATTTTTTATAAAGAAAGCGCCAAAGTTAATTTGTGGTCAATTGGTAAATTGAACGTAGAATTGGCAAACAAATAGAAAGAAATTTTTAAAAGATCTGTTTAATTGTTTGTACATTTAAAATTATATGATCTCATCACATGTTTTATTTTTTTTATCGTTGTAAAGGTTTTATCAATTAGTATGAATTGTAACATTTGATTTGTTTTTTTGTTAATAAAATATTAAAATATTTGTAATTAATAATGTTTATTTACTTAAGTACCAATTTTTTCTAATATTATCGAAAACAAAATCTCTTAATTGTTAAAATTTCTGGATTTTGAATTATTCGATTAATCGATTAATTTTAAAATTTTATTATTTTAATAGAATAAGCAAAAAATGCCAAATATCGATTAATCGTTTAATCAAACAAAAAGGGCCGATTAATTGAACACCCTAGGTGTGGGTATGAAACTTGAAAATTTAGATTATTCAAAATTATTTTTTTGGCAATCAGATATGTTTTTAAGGATGTTGCGTATGTTCGTCTAGCGAATGCAAATACTTTAATTTTTGAATAATGGCAGTAGTGGAAATATCGACCTATTAAACTGGCCGGCAAAAAAAGTATGGGATCATGAATTTTGTTGTGTGATTTTTTCTATCACGTCTAATTTTCTTTTTTAAGTACAATACTGATATTGAAATATTAAATATGTACACTGCTTTCAGGCTTATTGGATCTGTTCAATGATTCCATTATTAAAAATGCAAATTATTCCTTGTTGTTCATCTTTACAACATTTAACTTCAGCCCAAAAGTCTTTTGTAGCATCAATATTTAGCCATTGCACAAAGTTAATCAATCGGCATCCATTTTCAATACGAGATAATACCAAGTAAAAGATTGGTATCGGGTTAAAATTGTGTAGCTAATGGCATGATATCATTTTACAATGCCGATGTTAACAGCTGAAAAGAAATATTTGTTTGCAATTGGTTATTGACAAATTTACCTTCGTCTTTAAAAAATATAAGTTGAAAAGAACTGTAAATATTAAAACCAAGTAAGGAATATAATTAAGACAAATATTTTTTTGTATCTTTGTATTTTACTTAAGAGTTCTTAAGAACTGTATAGAAATAGGTACATAGTTTTTATGCGGTGCGTAATAAATACGTATATGGTTTCGTTCCATTACACAGTACAATATTTTTCAGATGATTGATTCGGGACTAAATTCTGATAATTGTTTATGAAAGTAGACCCAAAAGACCGTATAGGGGAATTTGTCACGTTTTAGGCTCTTTTCTTTGTCATAATATTTTTTGCCCAAAAAATTAAAATTTTCTATTTTTAATTCATAAAAAATTCAAAACGGTAAAAAAAAAAGTGTCAAGTCCTATTACTTTCACGTAAACCCTTGAACAAAATGAGACATAAATCATGAAAGTCGATGAACGCTTTCGCTTTTATTCACAATTAAGTAAAGGTATGAATTTCAAAAATTTGCCCGAGATATCCACAAAATTCTTTGGAAAAAACATTGATGACTTTTTTTATGATTCTCAGAATTAAAAAAAGGAATAAGCAAAAGGTTATTTGATTTTTATGATTGCGATAGCAAAGTAATAAGCGTTAATAAATGTGAGTGGACAATTAAAAGGAAAAAGGAAAGTGCCCTTTTTAATTATTTGTGTTTTTTCGTTCGTTACCTGCATGATTTTTTTTTACAGAAATTGCACCAACATTTATGAGTGCTCATGTTTTGGAACGTTTCGAAAACATATTTCATAAGTACCTGCCTGTAAAATATTGAAATATTTGTAGTATTTATAGGTGCTCTTTGATCGATTTTTGTCATTTAACAAGAGTCGACGAACGCGAGAAGTACAAGTGAATTTTTCTCCGGTTTTTAAAAGTGAATAAAAACAAAAATATAATATTATATGGAAAATAACAAGTGCCCACAATTGGATAATTTTTGTTACGTTTGTGGTCATATCGTCCCAAAAAGAGGCCAACTGGATTGAAAAAAATTGATTACTGAGGAATTCAAAACAGCGTATTGTCATTATTTTGATGAAGCAGATTTAAGTGGTGCAAATTTTACGCCGAACACAGCGTGCAAAAATTGTTATAATACTCTTATAATGTGGATACATGGGAAAGGTGGACAGTTTTCTTTTATGAAGCCAGTAATTTGGGTGGAAGACCTAACTGGACATGATGAATCCAGGTGCTACGCATGCATAAATTCTCGTAATGGATTAAACAGAAAACAATTGAAAACAAAAGTATACATTGCTGCTTTTACTGCCGCACTTCCAGTTAAACGCGCTGCTGGTACCGATACACCTAAACCTCCGAGTCTGGATACTGTTTCCCTGCAAGCCAAACAATTTGAATGATGCTGATTGGACACCCTATATTGAAAATAATGGACCACAACCTCTAACACAAACCGAAATCGATTACATTGTGGCTAAGATGGGACTATCACAACAAAACTCCGAAAGGTTGACATCATTTTTGAAAAGCAGAAAACTGACACAGCAAAATCTCAGCGCAACATCATACTGACAACGCCAAGCTGATTTTCAGCTGGGGAATTCGTCGAAGTGGTAGTCAAAGATATTGATGACGCCTATGACTGTTTGAAATTCATCTTTCCAAAACTCAGTGAAGCTAAAATTAGAAAAGGTACGTATCGTTGTCAGTTTTTTAATATTGTCATATCTAAATTTGTTCACTTTGATATATTCGCATTACCAATAATTTTTTCGTAAATGTTTTTTTTTTATATTTCAAACAGGTATTCTCAATGGACCGGATATACGAAAATTAATGAAAAGCGAATCTTTCACAAATATTCTTTCGGACCATTATAACCACCTATGTGCATGGGACGCATTGAAACAAGTCATCGAAGGCGTTTTAGGAAAGAACTGTGTACAGGGAGATGACATACAGACACGAGTGGACAACTTGCTGTATTATTTTGAAAAAAATCAATGCATCCATGACGTTAAAATTACATTTCTTGCATTTCCACCTTGAAATTTTCTTGGAATCGGACGAACAAGGGGAGACGTTCCACCAGGTGACCATGCCAATGAAAAAGCGATTCAAAGGCAAGAAATTGGATGCATTGCTTGCGGAGGTTTGTTGGTGGAGTTCTAAAATTATGCAGTTTGAAATTTGTGGACACACTGAACAAAACATGCCCTTGAATATTACGTCTATCTCGGATGATCATGCAGACTCAGAGCATGAATATGAACAACCTACGAAGAAAATAAGGTTATCAGAACCACAAGCGTCAACTTCAACGAGGATGGATAGTGACAATAATTGAAAATGTTCTAAATTTTGTTTCCATGCATAGATAACATATAAAAATCGCATATTTTCTATGTAAGAATAGCTGTAATATGAATCGGAATCAGGGCTGCCAGATTTGAAGATTTATCGTCATTTTGACGATTATTGGTTCCGAAATTAGCAAAGTGCCGATTTGCTGATTTTTTTCTAAAAAGTGACGATTTTATTCAGTCTTCAAAATAAGACAATTTTAAATCTTTTGTAAACATCCCCATTGTAAATAAAATTATACTAGAAATTTTTGGTCTTTACCATAAAAAATTTTATTGACAAAAACAAAATTTTGAGTCAAGTCAATTTAAGTAAAAATTCGTACCAAAACCTTGATTTTGAGATTGAGAGTTCACTCGTGTGGGGAGCAGGTGAAGTTATGGACTGATTTGGCTCATTTTTAACATTTAATACTCCATATATATGAAAAATTTTTGAGCTTAATTTTATCCTCCTAGCTTAAATGGGTGCCATTGTGCCATTATTTTAGGTAAAAAAGAAAAAAAAATAATAATAATAAATTATAAGAAGATTTAAAGAAGATAAGGTTTACAGGCCAAAATTAGAGATTTCTGGGTATAAATTACAGGCAGTCGTGGTTTTGTGTTTATATCTTAGGCATATGTAGACAGATCTGGCTGAAATATAATACCACACTTTTCCGTTCTATATCTAATATATATGTATAGCAATGATTTTATACGCGTCTTCGGAAATCCCATTTCAACAAGCACATGATTAGATTTACATCGTCAAACCAACTTTGCTTTTTATAAGGACTCAGAATATACATACATATATATATATTTTATAAGGCCTAACATTAATATTGTATCAATTACAAAAGGAATGACAAACTTATAAAAAAATGTTTTTTCCAAAGGATTTTTTATGAATTAAAAATAAAAAATTTCAATTTTTTGGGCAAAAATTATTTTTTTTTTCTTCATTCATTTATTTATAACTGCGAAACTGTTGCTTATGTAGCGAAACGCTGTATGAACAGATTAAAGGAATTGTAATTCTTAATTTTTTTAAATTTATTCGGACTAGTGGTTCTCGAGTTATGACAAAGAAAAGAGCCTTAAACGTGACAAATTCCTCTATACGATACTTACTAACTTCAAATTAATTTTTAAATTATTATTTGATGTACCTTGACCAAACTAATGATGCAGAAGTTCTTCTTTTTGGGTCTTCTTTCATAAACAATTATCAGAATTGAGTCCCGAAGTCATGTGTTGTACTGTGTAATGCAAAAAAAAGTTAAAGTTCACATTAGTTAAACAACACGTTATGCCCATTCACTTTTGCTGGGCTTAATGTGTTGGTTAACTAATGTGAACTTTAACTTCTTTTTGTATAAGGGGGTTTATCTTTTTTCCAAATACAGTTCAATTAACATTTTTAATATAAAATTTAAAAGAATATAGAAAGAAAAAAAGAGGTAATTGCATAATAAATCCATTTTTAAAGATACTGACAACGAAATTTTCGATTTCAAATCGGTTTGTTTTCAAAATCGTTTTCCATCACATACCTGATTATTAATTTGAAAAAATAAATTGCAAAAAGTGTATTTGGCTTGCAAGAAAAGGAATAAAATTTGAAAAATATTATGGTAAATTACACTTCACTTGTTTATACTTTATTTATTATTTTATTTTAATATTTTTTTTTTCAATTTTACAATTTTAATTTTAAAAAACACACGGCAATTGTACGCTTCATTAAAAGATTGTTTTAACGTTGTTAAACGATAAAACAATAATCGAGAAAAACAAAAACTATCGAAAACCATAGAACTGAAAACTATAAAGAAAAATAAAAAAATGCTGCCAACACTTATTTAAAAAACAGAGTGATTCGATCGATATGTTTTAAAAAAAACTTTTTGATCGATTATGACGAACTATATCAAAATATATGTTTCTGAAAATGTTACACTTCATAACTAAAAAGAACGTTTTTATCAATAAAATTCTAAGAGGCCTTTTGATAAATATTAAATAGCAAACACAAGAAAATATAGTTTTGTATTTTTATTTTTGTTTACGAACAGTAAGTTTGCCTCTGTTGTGTTTTAATAAAAGGTCATTTGTTATGTTTTTTTCTAAAAAAAACTTTTTTTTTAAATTTAGGTTATTTTTTTAATGAATTAGAAGAATTTTTTGCTTCTCCTGTAAAATATATTCAATGAAACTTAGGGCTTTTTTGAAACTATATGGCGATATGTATTTTTATTCTAGAATCTAGATCGAGTTAATTAGCAGCGATGTCAATTTGGCGCGTTTCGCGCTAGACTTAGATCGTTTTTACTATACACAGCGCGCTTTTTTTTCTTCTTAGCGCGTTTTGTAAAAATCGCCCCATTACCTGGCAAGGAATGTCTTTATTGTAAATGTCGACATACCAAAATTGTCTTAATAACAAAATGTTTTATCAAAAGTTATATTCGGGAATACAAAATTGATTATTAATTCATTTTTTAATGACGAGCTAAATTCCCAATTTTTATTTTTAAATAAAAACACTAAAATTTATTTTTGTGGGAAGGCTAGTTTATATGCGCATTTCGCTGGTTGCTTAGGCCAGCTCATCAGGAAAATTTTTCCAAAGGCTTAAGAAAGCTTAAAATATTATACAAATAAGACCATAAAGTGAGTAAGAATTTTAAATACTCAGGTCTTACTTGTGACAATATGAAAGCTTCAACAAAGGCACAACAATAAACAGTGAATTTATCTTTTCTTCATTTGTTATAAACTTATAAAGCTTTCCATTTTCAATTGCAGAAGCTCATCTTTCAGTGTGATATTTTTAATCACAACAAAAATAAGAAATTAATTGTCACTCAACACAGTCAATTCTTTTATACACATTAAATGTGGCCTAAGATATAAAAAAAGATAACGGCTTAAGCAAAATAACAGTAACTAGCAGCAAAAAAACAGTAACTAGCTTAAGCAGATGTCAAAAATTATCGAAAAGCCCCTCAAATGCATTTAAAAGAAAAAAAAAATAAAATACATTTGATTCCGTATGGAAAGTGCGATCAGCTTCTTAATTTGCTTAAGCAAATGACAGTTTCATAAAACAGCAAAAGGTTTCGTTAAGTTTAATATCGTTTGACACATATGCTTAACATGTATTCGCACAATTGCTTAGGCCACGTTATGCACATTCTGGTTGGGCCTTAAGAAATATAACAATTCGAAGTATTGCATTCAATCGGTTTTGTGGCCAGAAGATGTGCCAGTTGGTTTAATTAAAAGTAATTTTTTATTGTCCACTTTTCTTACATATTTTTGCTTAAGTCAGCTTAAAAAGTTCTTATATGATATTTTTAATATATGTATGTAACTGTTAAAAATTTAATATTGTTTAGAAGTTTAATATTAAATAAAACAATGAGCTAGTAATTTAATATTTGTGCAATTTAATACGTGCAATTTTTTGTAATATTTAAAACATCCAATTCTTTATTGATATACCAAAATAATAAAAATAATATACATATTAAGTTTCTTTATCGTTTAAATATAATATTGGATTTTTTCTAATACATGTATCGTCTTTTATTCAAATTTAATTCAGCGCGCTGAAAGAAGTGCGTTTGGGTTATAAATATCTGTCAACGCTGTGATTTGGCACGTTTTTTTTTTTATAAAAAGTTGGCAACTCGCATCGAAAAGATGTGAAACAAAATATTCCATCGTTTCTCGAAAAGTGAGAAAAAAAGTGTATCTGTAACTCATGTCGAAAATTATCAAAAGAGATAACGTCGCACAGTGGCGCCATTTGAGTTTTTTCGTTGCAAAAATCATATCTTTTGAACCGAATAAGATAATTGAACAGTTTAAACAGCATATGATATATAACTGTTCAGCCTATGAAATGAGCGTTTGGAAAGGGTGCTACGCTTTGTAGGGGCCTACTTATGGGTTATCAAAGTTAAAATTAGTAGAAAAATCTATTTTATGGTAACTAAAAAAATTATTTTTACATTTTTAGATTGTTTTTATTTTTTTTTCTGTAGGGTTTTATGTTTTAAATTATTACCCAACAAATTAAAAAAAAAATAATTTTTTTTTTAAATTTATTTTTTCAATTTTCTGTAAAATATTCATCACAATTCGTAAGAGAAGGTATATCTAAAAGACTAACCATTTCTTAACTATAATTATTTTGTTACTCTATTCGTGACTTCACATGCCGCGGGGAAGAAATAAGTAGATCGGAAGATGCTGCCAACATGTTGAAGAGGTCCTCATTTTGCCTTACCCTTGATGCTTTGAATGTGTTCTGCAATCTATATTTTTTATAAAATTTGTTAAGAGACTCCTGTGCTTCTTCAGAAAGCTCTCCAATTGGCAAAGACTGGTACTCAATTATATCTTTGCCATGCGCCAATATTTTATGGACGGTCGGGGTCAACTTCTTCTGTGGATACATTTCTGCAGTTTTCGACGCATATTCTCCATATTTTGTAGAATTGACATTTTCTTTGCAGTTTAAAACATCCAAGATCGTTCCCAATCTTTTCACGATTTGATTGTCAATTCCAGTGATTCTAGTTACTGCCTCATCATTTTCAAAAAATCTCTTAGAAGTGTTTCCATCGTTTGAGTTACCGTATCCGTGCTTGGGACAGTCTACTTTTAGTCTAACTTGTTTAAAAAAGCCTACCTGTAGGGACCATAAGTCAATATTGTTCTTGATCATTTGCAATATATAGACTTATGCTGCCATGCCGAAAAATTTACCTGTTCCCTGCATACATATGGATTTAGGCTGAATAATGCAATTTTGATATTATGCACGTGTCCAAATAAGATTTGTGCCTACCTGTAGGGACCATAAGCCAATATTGTTCTTAACCATTTGTACGCCAAAGTATTGTTTAAGTGAGGTACGTACCTGCTAATTTCAATGAGTATTTTTTTTCAAACTATTAGATCAAACTACTGTCAGTAAAAAAAAACATATAAGGGATGGACGCCATACAATTTCTGCAACCATGTCTTTTTAACCTTTTTTACCTCTAGAAGCCAAACGGGCACGTACGGGCAGATAAAACCTTTTGAATTATGTAAAGAAATAATCAAAGAACAGGTTTTGCAAATATGGCAAATATAGAAAAATATGGATTTTTTTTATTTTCCGTCAAAGTTGAAAAATAGTGAAAAAACGGACAGTTTTTAAATAGTGATTTACCAGGAGAAACACAGAGCAAACAGTTAATTTTTTTTTATCATTATACATTTGATAAATACATCAATCAATACAAACAAAAAATAAGGCGATTCGTTACCTATTTTTCGTGATATTACACCTGAAATCGCAACAAATTGACTAAAAACTGTGTGTTTTTTTGAAAACCGAAAGTCGGTCAACTTTGAACGGTTATATCTTCTAAACTAAAAATGTGATATTATTAAGAGTGGCATATTTGAAATCGTTGAAAACATCCTATAACATGGGTTTATTCAAAACTTCGTCGGCGCTCATGAAAATTTTGATTTTTGCAACCTCGTTTGCTCTACGGGCGCCACTGTGCGTCGTTACGTTATAAATGTCATAATATTCCACTCGAAGCCGATGTGAACTTGAAGACGTTGAGAACGCCAGTAACACATATCGTTGACGGCGGCCAAAATGATTAAAATTGAAAAATTTTCAATGACGGCGGCGAAAATACAACCGTCGGCTATACCAAAAAATGTAAAGTGCGACTTGAATGTTTGTTGATTACAAATTGCTTTGAAAACATTAAAAACGTTAAAAGCAAAATAATTAAACAATGAAAAAATCAGTCAAAAACAAAATACTTATCTCTTCCATGTTATTATTCACTGCATTTTGCATATTTAATATATTTTTTTAGTGGTAAAATTTTTTCTCATCCCGTTTTCATGCGTGAGTTTATTTGACACTTCAAAGCGGAAACTTTCTCACAAAAATTTTACAGACGCACTTTTTCTGTAAATTGGCGAGTTATTTCCTTACGAGAAAGCTTTTACTCGCCAAAAATGTTACAGCCGCAGTTAAGTGAGAAAAATAGTTGTTTGTTTCAATTTATGGCATTTTTGTTTCAATTCTCGCATTTCAACCGAAAAGTTTCTCGAAGCGAGAGATACAGAACATGGGCACAGGTTCTAATTGAAAAATGTTATACTGCAAATTCGAGTGGGCATTTACAGAAACATATTTTTGCCTTTACACGATATGTTAGGGATGGGCAATGAATATCGATATATCAAAATATCGATATTTAAAAAAATTACAGTCGATATATATCGCCGATATTAAAAATACCCATATATCGATATTTATCTGCGACTATCGAATTCGATATTTTTAAGATTTCTTTATAATAAAATTCAACATTTTAACCGTTGCTCAACTGCTTACAATACTGTTGTTTTTTAGGAATTTCATCAAATGGTTTTTAACTAATATTAAGAAAATAACGGCGCTTTTCCATTTTACATTTTCATAGATTACACAGTTCAGTTTTGTTTCGGTTTTTTTAAGAGATGACAACAAAAAATAAGCACGGAAAAAATATTCTGGAAAGTTTTCCTAGAATTATGCAAAGAATCGCCTTAATTATGGCGTATTAGCAGCAATAGACTCATTTGAACATGTTCTTACATATTAAAAATAAAATATTGCACTGCTTACTTGTATGGCATGTGTCACAGGTTTCGTTTACCGGCAGTATATAATCCGGCATTATTTAATCCCAATTAATTTTTTTTTTTAGATTTCATATGGCGAATAAATAAAAATTTTTTTGTATTCTTTACTTTTTTTTAATTTTTGTAATTGTAGAATTAACTGCCGGTCCCTCGATTTCAAACGAAAACTTCGTTCACATAACTTACCTTAAAAACTATATTTTAAAATTGGTTTTTGTTTTAAATAAAAGCTAAGCGAATAATAGTTTGGTTCGAAATCGAGGGACAGGCAGTAAATTTGAAATTAAAAGAAGCAATAAAAAGTTAAAATGGAATTACATGTAATATGTCTGTACATATGAAAATATGTATTGACATATGTATACATATTAAGTTTTTAAATTTGGTTTAATACGTTCGATACATTGATATATCGATATTTTTTATTAATAAATATCGATAATCTTAAAAAATATCGATACGATAGATATCGATATATTTGTTCAATCTGCCCATCCCTACGACATGTATGCTTAATAAATATCGTTTAAAACCACCTTTAGGCAAATATAAACAAAAATATACCTCTACGAAATGCAATTTTTAACAATTTGTATACAAATACACTGAAACAAAACGATGAAATATTCGGGCATGTTCTAGAAATCGAAATGAAGTAAAATTGAAATCGAACAACATTTTTAGTTAAATTTTTTACAAAATGACCATACATTTTTCTGGGTTTAAGAGATGCTTTTAAAGAAATAACTAGCACTCAAAGAATGAAGTATAAAAATTAATACTTTTATGAACTTTTATCACAAGGTCGTTTTTAAAATTTGTTCGATTTTAAATCTTTAAAACCTTATTTCGATTTCTAGAATATGCCCTATTCATTTGCTTCTAACACAGATTTGTTTAAGGAAAACTGTAAACAAATTTAAAAAATAATAACGTGTTTTTTGGTTAGGCTATAAAACATCTTGACAACCCCTATTTTTTTCTTGATTCTAGACGAGCATTGAAAATTCTTGTAGTAAATCAAGGCCGTCTGTCAAGGCTATATACGGTCAAGTATGTACCCCTTTCCATTCTCCTTTTCCCTCTGTCCCTTAAACTCAAGACTGGACTAGTCAAACGTGATATGTGTGTGAAACATCACTAACTTTATTTATGGTTTTCATTTAGTTTGAAAAAGAGTCTAATTTCAGTTAGCAATAGCATGAGAAAGCAATAATTTTTATACTTTAAATTAACGTTGAAATATTCTGAAGAATTCTGAATAATAAGAAATAATGGTAATATGTATTCAGATTTTTATTTTTTTTTGCAGAAATAATTTTTATTTTTGAATTTTTCTTGCAGAAATAATTTTTAATTTCTAAATAAATTTTATTTTTTTGCAGAAATACATGATTATTTCTAATTTTTTCCATAACATTTCTGGGATTCACTTTTGACGATCTAAGGCCGTCCATCAAATAAACAATTTTTTACACATTTAATCGAGTCATTTGAGTCAAAAAATCAAGGGAAAATTATATGAAAATAAAAAATAGCAATTATTTCTGCAAAAAATACCAAAACAATAAATTAAGAAAATCAAGAATTTTATGAAAATAAACTTTTAACAAATAAAATGGTGTCCTTGATTTAGTTCTTCACTATTTTCTTGTGGTGGCTTTTTCCTTCAACAATTCTAACATTGTACTTATTTCACATATTTAAACAACAGAAAAATTTATTTAAATACATTTACTGCCTGGCCCACAATGTCGACAAGAATTTCTTTCGTATATTTATATTGAAAACAAACCATTTTTAGTTGGTTATTATTGTTTTCAATATAAATATGCGAAAGAAATGTTCTTGTCGATATTGTGGGCCTGGCAGCTAAATAAAACTTTTATTTAGTTTTGTAATTTTCAGAAACATGACACAAACTAGGATAGTTGACACTTCTTTTTTTGCAATCATTACCGGGAATTTTGCATGATTTATAAACGGGCAAACCTGTTATATGAATACTGGCATAGTTGCAGACAAGCAACAAATACCAATTCTTTTCCTTATCTACGAAGTAAGTGGAAGTAGCACAACCTACATGGGAGTTGTGATCAACCATCATTACCATGAAATGATCAATAAAACTGGAAATAAAAACAAAAAAACATAATTATTGTACGACCGAACTTACAAAATTTAATTAATAAATTTAAATACATACACGCCGCTATAAGTGCAAGTATCGATGTGGGATTGAAAAACACTTTTAACTTCATTGTAAAATGCTTCAATCATATCGATCAATACTTTAGTTTCATTAAGAGGAAGAGAGTAACTGAACTCGGCAATATTTTGTCCAGATTGATTGAATTTAGGAGTGTTGTGGCACGCGTCATGACCCATAGCACACTGTCTAACATTATAAGCTGCAGTTTCAGCCAATTCGGGATCCCATCTCATTCTTACCATACGACATGCAGCATTTAGATTTTCGTTTTTACCACTAGCAATAAAGTTACGTTTATCATTGTGGGCACGAAGTATAACTTGTCGTAAGTTTTTATTTAAGGGTACCATTCTAGCGCCTTTTCCACAATTGGAATGAAAATCCTACATGAAATTTTATTTTTAATGCATAATTATTTTATATTAAAAATGGCAAAAAAAAAACACTTACTGTAGTTTGATTACAAGCAACGTGTCTTACACCTTCAGGGCAAAGTTCTTCTGAGCAGTAGTCGGTAGCTGTTACCGCGGCAATGGCAACGACAAAGCACAAGAACACTGAGAAGCTATTCATTTTGTGTTATAAAATTCGAACTGATACTAAATTGGGCAATAACAGCCACTTTTATAGCTTGCAATTTATTCTTATAAATAACATTATTTATTTATTTTAAAAGTTAAGAATTAATTTTCGTTTATACTTTTATTCAAATATACACAAGTGTTTTTTTATTTTTTAAATAATAGTTTTAGTGTTGATTTTGCTTAAGAATATATCTTTAATATTGATTTAATAAAAACTTTGAAGTTAGGGAATAGTTAAAATTTATAAACGCGTAAAAAAATTTATATCTTTTTATACCCTCAGCCACCACTAGTGGTAATGAGGGTATACTAAGTTTGTCATTCCATGTGAAACGGTTTTATTATATATGTCAGACCCCATAAAATATGTAAATTATTGCACCCTAAGTTATTCTAAGTCGATTGAGCCATGCCCGTCTGCCTGTCGGTCTGCTGAAAACCCACTCACTTTCGAAAAACTCAGAAGAAGATAAACATGTTGGTGTCAAAATGCTTCTATGTAACCTAAACAGTTTGGGATTAAAATCTAGTAAAATCTATTCAGTAGGATAAGAGTTATGAATCCAAATTGATAATTTGGTAACAAAAACTAACATAAATGGTGGCATAATACACAGATTGACATAAGATTTTGACTAGAAATCATACTGTCAAATTTCGTGAAGATCGGTCCATAATTTACCATAAGCGCCATATAAAGTATGATATCGGAAAACAGTTTAGCACGCCTAAAACCATAACAAATTGTTACGGTAACGTGCCAAATTGTAATACATTTTGGCACGTCACAGTTTTAAAGGAATAAAAATCACCCTGTTTAATTTCGTGAGGTCGGTCCATAATTTACAGCATCATATAAAGCCTGCCCCCGAAAAGAGTTTAGTAGGCCTAGTTTGTAGTATAACTTAGTAACAAATAATGCTACTGTAATAAAATTTGATTCTTCAAATAGAAAATAAATACTTGAAGTTAACAAAAAGTCATCACAATTGCCTATCCTTTAAGTTTTAAGATCTTTAGTTCACAAGACAAATCCAAATTTATATTTGGAAACTAAAAACTAATTTTTGAGAAGAAAATCAATTTTATATAAGCTTGTTTTTTATTTATTCATTAATTTTTTGTATATATGTAGTTTTTAGACAAATTTGGTTTTAACTAAAATATTAGGTGTGTTCATTTAATTTACTAGTAGAAACTTGCAACGAAAGATTAAAAATTACAAAATTATTTCTTAATATATCCAATTGTTTTGAACTATTTGCGCAAGAATGTTGTTCTTAAATTTTAGAAAAATAAATATTTTAGGTTATTACTCTTAGTTTCAAATTTATAAAATTTGTATGTTTTGTAAACAAAAACATGAAACAGGTAAAAGGATAAAACTAGTAACAATTATTGAAAATAAGCAATAATTTTCAGTAAATGAACACACCTATTGTATCAATTTTAAAAATGTTTGACTTATAACGATATTTAATTCAAGAAGTTTTAAAATTATTTTAAAAGTTCAAATATTAAAAATAGTTCTAGTAGTCCAGCATCATTTAAAAATGTCGTTTAAAACTTAAGCAACACTGCGCTATTTCAAAAATGTAAAAACCAAACTGTGTTATTTCAAAAATTTAACAAGCGGTGCGCCCGGCGGGTTTACCTAATTCGGGAACGCTGAATGCAGTGGTGCTATTCATTTTTTAGATTAATAATTATTATTATTGATATTATAACACAGGTAGATATTTAAAAACTGTTTTTTTAACTATTCCATTTGATTCCGATGTTTTTTTGTCATGCTGAAGTCGATTATGTACATTTGTGTTTTTCGCGGTATACGAGTACTTCTCTTTCAGCCGTTTGCCAGAATCAAAGTCTGGTTTAATTAAAATTAAATTTATCTTGTTTCAGAGGCTACTAAATAGTGGTTCACTGGCCTCTTGTGTTGTATCAAAGCTAATTTATTATGAAAATTTCAACGTTTTTAATAATTTAATGCCATTTCGGAAGATGTTCTGTACACTGAACCAAAAATTTCCCTAAATACTACAAAATGTGGAGTAAAAGTGAAGAAATGTAGGTTGTTCTACAACTTACAAATTTCTAATTCAAGTCTACGGACAGAAAAATTTCAGAAGTAAAAACAGAAAAATTTCGTAAATAGTTATAAATAAGAAATTTCTTCGATATAACTTTGCCTTTACGTTATTTATATAACAAAATTTTAGTTAAATTAATTACAAAATTAGTCATATTTACTATTTTTTCATTATATATTAATTATTAATCATTATTAATTAATTATTAATCATTATTTATTAGTTATTAATCATTATTAATTTATTATGTATATTAAATATGAATATATTAATATAAATATACCGAGGTATTTTACATGCGAGTGTTGATGTATTATTTGATTATTGATTTTAATAGGGGGTTATGTTTCCCGACGCAAAGTGAATGTTATTTGTATGCATTTTTGCTCATTGACTTTTATCCTCCATTGTTTTAACCACTTTTCCAGTTCAAATACATATATGATCCTGCAAGTAACGAGATGCTTCATGACAGTTTTCGTGTACGCTTAGAAAAGTTGTATCATCCGCAAATGTTGAAGTTTGGGCGCAGTTGTTTGTTGGCATGTCCGAAGTATACATTAAGTTAAATAAAGAGCCCAGGATGCTGACTTGTGGGACTCAAGCGTCAATTGGCTGAGGGAATTTAAAAAATCGCCTTCTTTAATAATAAATTTACGACCGACTAAGTAGCTTTCTAATAGCTTATGTGTGTTTGCTGGTAAGTTATGCTTAAATTTATGTAATAAGCCTTCATGCCAGACTTTATCAAAAGCTTGCGTGACATCGATGAAGAGTGCAGAGAAATATTTTTTTTTCTTCAAATGCTTTTCTTATGACATGTACTATTCGATGAGTTTGTTCAATTGTGCTTTGCTTTCTTCTAAACCCGAATTGCTGGTTTGGAAAACATCTATTTTCATTTAAAATCGGCTTTAGTTTTGACACTAGTGGTTTCTCAAATAGCTTTGAAATATTAGATAATAAGCTAATAGGGCGGTATGACTCAAATTTTGTGTGATAGTTTCCTGGCTTTGGTATCACGGTTACTTAGGAAACCTTCCATTCTTGAGGGTAGTATTCAAGGCGTAAAATAGCATTAAAAATAAAAAGAATAATTTTCTCTGCTATACAAGGAAGCTCCAAAAGCAATTTGCTACCGATCTTATCAAAGATATGTTTGGGTTAAATATGTTTCTCAAATGATTAACAAACAGGATTCCTGTTTCAATATCGTTTCTTGCCCAACTTCCATTCAAGTTTCTTAATGGTGGTTTAGAAATAACTGGACTTTTGAAATTTGTAGCTGCACGCCATAATGAGTAGTCTGATTGTGGAGTTGCATCAAGTTCCTTAAGATATTTTTCCAGGGAATACGTTTTCTGACACTGCAGTTTCTTGGGCCCTAATAATGTAAAACAATGTCAGGAAGCAACAACAAAATTACAAGATATTTTTGACATTGTTTGTGCTTTCAAAGTTATTCTTTGGCGTTGCGCTGCATTTTATATGATTAGGGCCGTAGCCTTTTTGTGCACTACTTTAATAAATTCTTAAGATGAGGGGATCTGTGCAATTGTCACGCTCTAAAATCTCTTTTTTTCAGTCAAGAGCCGCTCGACATCTGTAGAACACATTTTATTATTTTTAATTTTTTTGAGGGTTTTGCTGGACTGTTGAACCGCTAGTTAAGCATAACTGTCAAAATTAACAAAAGCGAGATCCACGTTCGCATTGATGTTATACAGTTTTTTGGAAAGTCCGACCCAGACCGAAAAAAATCCCTATTTTTCCCTACGCGTTAAAAAAATTGTCTCTACAAAAATCCCTACAGCGTTTAAATGAATATATGTATGTATATCAATTAAAATAAAACCATTTGTATAAATTTATATCAGTTTTATTTAAAGTTGTTCCCAGCTATTATATGTGGGATCAGAGCTGCCGTTTTTGGTTATTTCTTACCAAAATTGGTTATTTTTTTCCTCAATGTGGAGATGTGAATATATTTTTCATTTTGATTACTATTTTCTAAAATATAAAATACGTATAGGTATGTCTTTCTTAATACACTTCCAATTTACGTTTTTTTAATTTCTTACCTTTTTATTTACATGGGGGGTAAATTCGAAATAAATTATTTACGACTTCCAATAGTATTTACTTTACACAACGACTTTCTCATTATTTGATTTATATGAACGAAAGTTTGTTTTACTTTATCATAAACAAAAAATACCATTCAAAACAGTACGCAAAAGTAGTTTTAGAGTTTCTAAAAACTTGATTGTAAGGAAAATGTACTAAACGTACACTATTTCCAGTAGTTTTTTTTAATATATTGATATTAGGGAAATCGATTATTCGACTTTTTTCAATAACCGGTTTTCGAATATTACGAATAGTTGCTATTTTTAAAAACCCGGTTGTCGGATAAGCAATAAAACCGGTTAACCGGTTTTAATTCGAATACTTAAAGGGGACCAGTAAATTGATCAAACTTTAGCTAAATTTTCAACAATTTTTTATTGATTTACTAAAATTTATTTGTAAGAAGATATTTGTATAATGCAATTTAGAAACTGTTGAATGATATTTGACCTAGAGAAACGTTTTGCAAAAGCAAATAAATTATAGGAATTTTATAAAGTTATTATTTAAAATATTCTCTCAAATTTATTTTGAATGAGTTTTAATTTGTTGGTGGTAAAGTTATCTATATAGATCAACCATATTTTTGAAAAGTTGCAAACAAAACCTCTTAGCCAGTATTATCCATTTCAAATTATTTTGTTTCAGCATTAAAGAAACGAATAGTGAACTTAACATTCTTTTTGTGTAAAATATTTGTCAATTCGTCGACTACAATTTAAAACATTCCATGACATTTTTTGATTTCTGTAATTTTGTTTTTTAGTTATTGGTGTTTTAATAAATAAAACTGATTCCGCCGTAATGTTGTAGTTTTCAGCATGAAGAGATGCTAGAACTACTTAAGAGTTTGTAGTGCCTTAACGGGCATTTTGTCCTCGGCAACACAACGGGCTAATATTTTACCCAATGATTATTTTTTTGCAGCGCATTTTAGTAAAGTATTATTTGTATTATTACTTCGACCGGAGTAAAGTTTCATTTGGATCACATTAATATCAAGCATGTATACTAATTAAAGGTGATTAATAAGTGACATGGAAGAACCTTTGTAACTTATCATTGTAGGGCACTTCAGGCAACTATCTTTGTCTTATTAATCGCGTTCGAAAAATATCTAGAGATAACCTTTATATAAAAATATATTTAATATTTAGAACACTCTTGCACAAATTACTATTTACTTTTTAACAGCACACGTTTTTGTAGAATTTTGAATAGTTTCTGGTTTTTTTCTACAAGAATACACGCTTTTTTAAACGATTTGTATTTACAGTGTTCATAAGGTTTTTTGACCTTTGTTAGGTTTTGTTTTGACATTCTTCATAAAAAGTTTAAGTTTGGCCAGTATTCAATTAGAAAATATTTAAATTACGGGTACATCTACAACAAGAGTAAGAAGGAAAATGTATATAAGTTACACATTACTAAAATAACCGGTTTATTATACCAAAATAGCCGGCTTATTCGATATTCGAAAAATGGGCATTTTAAAATAACCGACTTGGGCAAAACTAAAATAACCGGTTAAAACCGTTCGATCTCCCTAATTGATATACACATAGGCATTTTAAAGATTTTTCAAATATAAATTGATATGAAATCTATTATTTAGAACTTATGGAAATTACTGTAAGAAAATGGCGTGAATTTAAGAAATTTTAAATTTTACATATTACATCCTGCCGATATGTATATTTATTTAATGTTTTTTAGATAATTATTTGGCAATATTTTAAATTTAAAACAAAAAACCTTTGACTGTCAGTCATATACTTTTTGCCCATTGAATGTACGTTCTGAAATACGAATTTTTTTATATTCGCCATAATATTATACAAAATTTCACAAAATATTTCAAATAGAACAATTTTGAAACAGTAATAATAATAATTATGTATTTTTAATACAACTTACAAACAAGAGAAACAAGTTATACCCATTAAAATAATATTTTAGATATATTTAAATTGGAAAATATTCACAAAAAATGTATTAAGCATATCGCCAACAGTTTCCAACTTCGCCAAAACAATCGCTATATCGCCAAACGTAAATGTTAATCGCCAAAAGAATTTAAAAATCACCTAATTTCACAACCCTGCCAGTGACAGTTAAAAGGCGGAAAACAATTTAATAAAAAGTACAAATTCATTTATTGTAAAGGACAACCTGTCCGTGAACGCCTGGGTTCAAATCTCAGCGCAGTCAAGAATGAAAAATTATCAATAAAAATTTTAATTGATTTCATGTTGTAAAATTCCTGTCTTCATAAAAATAATTTAATGAAAATTAAATTCAATGAACTTAAGCCTAATTAAAATATCTAAATTTGGATTAAAAACCATTAACAGTTCAATAAAATAACCACAATACAAATTATTAATTACTAAAAATTGTAAAATTGTGAATATTTTTTTTTTTTTCAATAAATGATATTTTTAATTTTAATTAAACATACCTTCGGGGGTCACGACTTATATTTTGTTTAATAAAATCTCTAAAATGGATTTAAATGTGGTCGCGAGCGGACAACCAATATATTGGCCTATTGATCAGCAAAAAATTCCAGATGACATTGATTTTTAATATATTTCAAATATTTTTAATCGTCATATTTTTTAATTTTTTCTCAGATAATATACATATGTATTTCAACCAACTTTATTTTGAACCAAATAAAAGTTATTGGGTTCTCGCAAAGAAAAAAGAATCCACGCACTTACATTTATTTTCAATAATTGAGAATAACTTTTTGGCTTCTTTTTTAGCTAATCTTTTTATTTGTTTATCTGATGCTAAAGTTTCTATTTTTTAATTTGGCCGGACGAATGTACAATAATTCAAAATATTTAAAAATCATAATTTGAACATATCAATGAATCATATAGGATTCCTTTTTATAATCGCTCAAGTTATAAATCAGTTTTTAATCATCAACAGTGATCAGAGAACACTCATTTAGGTGCTTTTTACAAAAAAAAAAAAAAATGTTCCACACAGTGCTGCCACGATTAATACAATTTTAACAACCAATTGAGAAAAACATTGAATTTTTTTTAAGTTGCATTGTAAAAAAAAGGAATTACAAATTAAGAAACCAAAACAAGAAATGTGATTCGTGTACATATTAAAAAAAACTTAATCAAACGTGGTATTTCACTTTGGTAGATCGAAATTTGCTTTGAATGAATGATTATCTATTTAATTGATTTACGTGTTCTTCCTAACTTCTGTATTTTCGTACTTTTTGTAAAGAATCCTTCTTGAAATCCAAAGTACATTTTTTTGTTTTTCCGGTTTTTGTCTTTCTTTTTTCTTGTTGACCTTTTTCAGCACAACTTGAAGGACAAATGTATACATAGCTTGTGCCTTAGCTGTTTACAATAATTAGTATTGTGGTTATTTTATTGAACTGTTAATGGTTTTTAATCCAAATTTAGATATTTTAATTAGGCTTAAGTTCATTGAATTTAATTTTCATTAAATTATTTTTATGAAGACAGGAATTTTACAACATGAAATCAATTAAAATAAAGCAAATTTCGATCTACCAAGGTGAAATACCATTTGGTTTAAAGACGGTTTTTTTTATTTACTTTTAAAATGAAAAATTTAAAAAATTTATTCAGTTCAACACTTGTTTATTTATTTTAACTTAAAAAATTTAAATTTCTTCAATTCTACATACCTTTATTCAATTTAAGATTCCGTTAGTCATTTTGAAGAATTCTATTAGATTTTACTAAAACAAACTAGTAAAAAATCAACGAAATTTCTTCAATTCTACGGGCGTTAATTTCTTAAGGCATTTTTCTCTATTTTAATAAAATATCAGCTGTATTTAATAACAGTTCTTCAAATCTACAACTCTTTAATGTTTTACATGCCATAAGTAGGGATGCAACATCGTTCCGAAAAACATCGATGTTTCCACGATAAGTATCGATGTTAAAAAACATCAGTACAAACACGATACATCGATGTTTTAATTTTTTTTCTTATTATTATTGAAAGATTTAATATGTACCCAACAAAGAAGTCAGTTAAGTAAACTTTTGAGGAATTTTCTTGACAAAATGACATGAAATGCAAAGTATTTTAAAACAAATATTATATAATTTCAGTAATAAAAAAACATTTTAATTAAAAACTTCATGGCACTTAGCGCGTGTACTTTTTTAACAATAGCAAAAAGCTAAAAATGCAATTCTTAATATTTTTCCATGCCCTATACGATTTTACCTTGGGAGAATAGATATTTCCAAAAAATTAAAAAACTTATAACCCTATTACACAGTCTCCAAAATTGTTTTAACATTTCTTTAGTTTACAATATGGGAACCACATATGTTTATGTAGTTATGCAATGCATATTATGCAGGTATGTACATACACATGTACGTACTTTGTACACGCCGAGAAAAAACATGTTTAAATATGGTCATCTCCAAAAAAACTATTTTTAAAGAAAATTTTGAACATATTATGTTTAATTTTAACATATTATTGTTACCGATAGCCATATTATTGTTAAATTAGTCCTCCATCAAGATCGTTGTGTATTGGTTGTCGATGACAATAATTTGGTTAATTAAACCATAATATGTTCACAATTTTATTTAAAAATAGTTTTGTTGAAGGTGACCATATTTAAACATGCTATTTCTCTAGGTGTACGGCTATACTTTGAAATACACTTTTTTATATTTTTAAATGAAGGGTTTAATTAAAAAAATAAAAATTTAAAATGGTAAAAATATTATAAAAAAAATTTAAATACGTGAAAATATTAAATAGACGATGTCGATGTTTTTTAGTTTTGACGGCGATGTATCGCCGATGTATCGTTCATCAAAACATCGATGTTAACATCGGTGCTTATGACCAATAGATCGATGTTTTCTAAACATCGATGTATCGTTTGCATCCCTAGCCATAAGTCAGTTTTAAGAATTTTTTTCATTCATAGTAAAACAAATTAGTAAATTTTAACAAAGTTTCTTTAGCTCTACATCAAATTCGTTCAAATAAAAACCTTTAAAAAAATTTTACACTTTTACGAAAATTCTTCATAAAAATTAATACTTATTTTTCCATGTTACTATAAAATTCTTCTTATTAATTAAACGAAATTTAAACGAATTTATATTCAAAATAAAACTTTCGAGGAATTAAATTAACAAAATTTAGTTAAATAAACGATTGGAGTATTCAAATTAACATCCTTAAAGGAGGCTAATTCAAATATTTTTATGTGTTGTTACCAAAACATTACGGTGCTACTGGTAAACTACAATTTTAACAAAATTTTTGTGTATTTAACAGAATTTTAGCTATTCTTTTAACAAAATTTTATTAATATACACAGATTTCATTAAAAAACTTTTTAACAAGAACTATTGTGTTGATTTGAAGAAAATTAGTGTATTTGAATATTTCAGTTGATTTAACTATTTTTTTAGTTCAGGGTTTACAAATTTTTTAGTTAATATTACCGATGAAATTTGGTTTAGGTACAAATTAATAACAAAACCCATAGTTTTATAACTTTATTGTTTAGTCCATTGATTACACAAATGTTAAAGCATAGTGGAACGAAATCGTGTACGTAGTTATTACGCACTACATAATAACTACCTATTTTTATAAAATTCTTAAGAACTCTTAAGTAAAATACAAAGATACACACAAATATTTGTATTTTTTTTTAGTTTTAATATTTACCGTTGATTTCGTTATTGTTTTTAACTTATATTTTTTAAAGGCGTAGTCAATACGTTTGTCAATAATCCATTTATGTCTTTAACGAACAAAATATTTGTTTAAAATTATAAATAAATTAGATTTAGAATAAAATTAGAATTAAAATGTTTTCATTTAAAATATTGAAATAAATAATAAGTATTCATAAATTTGTGTCCTGAACGTTCTATATCGTTTTGTTTTCTTTATAAAAATCGTGTAAAAAAATCAATACTTTGAGTAAACCAAGTGTGATCACAATTCTTTAGTTGACAAGACAAATCCGATTTATATTTGGAAACTGAAACGAAGTTTTACAAGTATTAACAAATTTCTATCCATTTCATGTCATAGTTTTTTAAAAAATTAGTTTTTGACTAGAATATTTTAAAAATTATTGTCTTATAACGATATTTAATTGAAAAAGTTTTAAAACTATTTTCAAAATTTAAATAATAAATTTGTTTTTTAAAAAAAATAGTTCTAGTAGTCCAGCATCATTAAAAAATGTGGTTTAAGCCACTTAAGCAACACTCCGTCAGTTCAAAAATGTAAAAACTTAAGCAACACTGTGCTATTTCAAAATCGAAACAAGCGTATATGTACCTACTACGAGGACGCTGAAGTCAGTGATGCTTATAATTTTTTATACCCTCCACCGCCACTAGTGGTGAATGAGGGTATAATAAGTTTGTCATTCCGCTGAAACTTTTTTATTATACATCTAAGACCCCATAAAATATATATATTCTGGCTCCTTGAGTAATTCTAAGTCGATTTAGCCATGTCCGTATGTCTGTCCGTCTGTTGAAAACACGCTCACTTCCGAAAAACGCAAAAGAAAAGAACAAACTTGGTCTCAAATTGCTTGTAGTTATCCTAAACAGTTTGGGATTGAAGTCCAGCAACATCGGTTCAGTAGGATCAGAACTATGAATTAAAATGTGGAACCACCACCCTAAAAAAATTGATCAGTTTGATACAAAAACTAACATTAATGGTGGAATAATGCACGGAATGATATACAATTTTGCACGAATTTGCATTATATATAACTGCAAATCATACTGGTTAATTTCGTGAAGATCGGTCCATACTCCTACTCGCGGAAAACAGTTTAGTACGCCTAAAACCCTAATAAATAACGCTATCATACTAAAATTTGGTACGTCACTGTTTTATAGGACCAAAATTCACAGTGTAAAATTTTTTGAAGATCGGTCCATAATTTACACTAGGCCCCATATAAACCCTCCCGGTAAAGAGTTCAGTACGCCTAAAACCGTAAAACCGGTACGGTACAGTTCTGTAGGACTAGAAATTACACTGCTAAATTTCGTGAAGATGGGTCCATAATTAACCCTAGACCCCATATAAACCCTACTCTTGGAGAATATTTTAGTACGCCTAAAACCGTAATAAATAACGCTATCATACTAAAATTTGGTGCGTCACAGTTTTATATCACCAAAAATCACAGTGTAAAATTTTTTGAAGATCGGTCCATAATTTACACTAGGCCCCATATAAACCCTCCCGGTAAAGAGTTCAGTACGCCTAAAACCAAATAAAGCCCACTTTGGGAAAATAACTTGATTCGCCTTAAACCATAACAGATATAGATATTGCGGTAAAATTTCTTCCAACTAAGATTCATATGGCCAGAAAAAATATCATGCAATTTTGTGAAATTCACTGTTAACGCTAAAACTAATTACACTGCTGTATTGAAATTTATTCTAATTTATTTTTTTGGAAAACCAAAATTCAGTCTTTAGAATTTTGGAATGATTGGTCCTAAATTTACTATAGGTCCAATACAAATTACCCTCCTAAAAATCATTTTAGTTCGGCTAAAACTGTGTTTACTCAAGCCAGTATAAAGTTCTAACAAGCAACGCAAAAAACTTTCTTATTTTCGGTCAATAATTTTAAATTGGTCTTACCCGCAACCAATTTTAATGCTGAAGTTCGTTTTTCTGAAGCTTAATTAATAATATTTATATATGTATTTACAATATAGAGCCCACTTCTGTTGGTGGATAGTATCATAGATTCGGCACAGCCGAATATAGATAGCACTGTAACTTGTTTTAATTAAGATTGAAAATTATTCTTATTGATATTATATTAAAAGTATTTTTAACTATTCCATTTGATTCCTGATTTCATGCATGGTTAAGCCGATTATGAGCTCAGTTTTCTCCCATTACGTCATATTTAACAGATAACGGTACAGTTGTGTTTTTTGCTGTATACTTCTCTTTCAACCGCCTTCCAGAATCCAAGTCTGGTTCAATTAAAATGAATTATATCTTGTTTGAGAGGCTGCTAAACAGTCGCTAACTAACTGGCTTGTTGTGGAGGATCAAAGCTAAGATTTTTTGAAAACTTTAACGCTTTTCACCAAGTATTGCCATTTCAGAAGAAGTATCTCAATTAATAACAAAACTCACAGTTTTAAACTTTTATTGTATTAAAAAAAAATATTGAAAAACGTTAAGGCATAATGGAACGAAATCGTATACGTATTTATTACGCACCGAATAATAACTACCTATTTCTATACAGTTCTTAATAACTCTTAAGTAAAATACAAAGATACACAAAAATATTTGTCTTAATTATCTTTTTTACTTATATTATATATTTTTTAAAGACGAAGGTTAATTTGTCAATAACCAATTGCAAACAAATATGTATTTTCAGCTGTTAACATCGGCATTGTAAAGTAGGTTTTAAAATTTGAAAAATGATGTCATGCCATACGCTACACAATTTTAACCCGATACCAATCTTTTACTTGGTATTATCTCGTATTATGCAATGGCAAAATATTGATTATACAAAAGGTTTTTGGGCTGAAGTTCTTCCTGAAATTCAATAGAATGATCTCGGTGTGCTCTGGTTTTAACAAGACGGCGCCGAGCCATACACGAGCCATATGAAATAACCTTGTTGAGAAATCATTTTGGTGAGCAAATAACTTTACGTTTTGCTACGGTAAATTTACCACTTAGATCGTACGATATCACACCTTTGGACTATTTTCTCTGGGGGTATGTAAAGTCTGAGGTCTTCAGCAAAGCTAGCTACGACTGACGCTTTGCAAGCCAACATTACACGTGTTATTTGTGCTATGCTCGAACGAGTCGACCAAAATTGGACTTTCCGAATGGACCACCTCAGGCGTAGTCATGGCCAGCATTTACATGATATCATTTTCAAACAGTAAATGACATAAATTGTTCTTTTAACCGATAATAAAAATTTTGAGTTCACTTTCAAATGTATGTGTTTTATTTAACATTGTAAATCAAACCTAACGATGAATCACCCGATATATACTTTATTTTCATAATAATTTATTCTTAATGCCTTATTCATAAAACACATTTCATGTCTCTAAAAGTTTCTGTGACAAATTCTTTAATTAACTTTAATCAAAAATTATTCCCTACGAAGCTTCCCCTATTTTCAATATTTTACCTAATTTTTCTTTCTCCTCAATTTAATGATGGATTAAAATGTTCAAAAAGCTAGCCCAAAAGTAGTGATCAGCACCACCGACTAGCGTTTCTTGTGAGCATCTATTTCGTGCTGCTAAATAACTTTATTCCAACCGAAGAAGCCAATTCTAAGGCATAAATGCATAACAATATTTTTCTACCATTATAATATTAAAATATTAAATTTTCAAAACTTATGTATTGCATTTTTTCTCTATGATTCAAATATCGTTTATGTTTTCAAGAAATGCAGGAAGTTTATTTTATTTTTAGTAAAACATATCAGATTAAATTTGTTAAATTTGTGTTAAAAAAAAATTAAATCACAATATGTAAAATGGTTTTTATTCAAAAAAAAAAAAAATATTAAATATGTGCAGGTCAAGCCTGACCATATGATATCCTCCACCACAGTATATAAACACAATTTTTGCTAGTGTACCCTACTTGGGACCCATGGGCAATCGGGTCAAACAAAATTTTTAATTAGGTAAAGTTTCATGCAAAAGTTCTTTGTGCCGAATATTATTTAGATATCTTCATCTATTTGATATTTTAGGATGGGAGTTCGTATGGGAACTTTGGTAAATTTTGGACCTATTAGGATAAAATGTTGTCATGAAGTAGTTCCTATCGCCAATTTGTATGTTAATACCAACATTTATAACGAAGTTATGACATTAAATTCTATTTTCGGGAGAAGTATTTGAATGGAACCTATGGTCAAATATGAACTGATTCCAATAAAATTTGGTAAGATGATAAGTTGGACTAAATTTAGTCTAAATACGAATATAATAAGATGGCTTATGGACACAAAGACCTTGTTCAGGAAAGAAGCATGTATGGCTTCTTACCGTAAATGACACTTTAACTTAAGAGTTTTTAGTGCCCTTAAGTGCACTTCGTCCTCGGCAACACAATGGGCTAATATTTCACCAATGATTAGTTTTTGGCAGCTTATTTTAGTAAAATATTCTTTGCCGTCTCTTTAGAACTACTTCGAACGGAGTTAAGTTTTATGTGGAGCACATTAATGTCAAGCATGTAGACTAATTAAAGGTGATTAATAAGTCGTGACATGGAAGAACCGTTGTATCTTATCATTTTAGGGCACTTCAAGCACCTAAATTTGTCTTTTTTATCGCGTTCGAAAAATCTCTAGAGATAACCTCTATATTAAAATATATTTAATATTTAGAATGCTCTCGCACAAATTATTATTTACTTATTAACTGCACACGTTTTTGTAGTATTTTGAATAGGTTTTGGGTTTTTTTTACAAGAACACACGCTTTATAAGAGATTTGTATTTACAGTGTTCGTAATGTTTTTTGACCTTTGTTAGGTTTTGTTTTGTCATTCTTCATAAAAAGTTTAAGTTTGACCAATATTCAATTAGAAAATACTTAAATTACGGGTACATCTATAACCAGAGTAAGGAAAATGTATATTAATTACACATTATTAAAATAACCGGGTTATAGTACCAAAATAACCGGTTTATTCGATATTCGAAAAATGGGCATTTTAAAATAACCGACTTGGGCAAAGCAAAAATAACCGGTTAAAACCGGTCGAATAATAACCGTTCGATCTCCCTAGTCATTACCCACTGTAAAATTATGTTATCTTTCGTTTTTTAATAGTGAAAACGCTAGTTAAGGTATACATTTAATTAATCATTCTCTCATTCTTATAGCTCAAATTCATAAAATTCGCATTGTTCATTACCTCCCCGTTACTCAAGCCATCTAGAATTTTTTAAGTAAATCATTACTCATACTTCACGAACCTCAAAAACCTCTTAACAACATAACCCTTTGCCACTTTCAATAAGAATTGTCTATCATTACTAATTAAATTGTGTTTATTTCTTTTATTTTTTCTTCCCCTTTTTTAGTCACAAATCAAACCGCAGGCAAACGGCCACTCGGGAACCAAGCCCAAGCGGTAACACTAGTAGCGACCGTAGTCATCAGCCTAGGGACTTAGAAGTCCTTTATTGTTTACTCTGCCGGGGGTACAGCGGCTTAAGGTTCTGCCGGAAATTTAAGTGAATGACGAAAGGGAGGAGACTTCAATTTCCTAACAAGAAGCAACACGTTGAATTCATGCACCTTTATGGCAGCCTGAAAACGGTCAACGTCAACCACCAATCACAACATCAGAACCGCAACAACGAGCAACAGAACAACGGCCAACAACGTCGACAGCACCAGATTCCAGAATAATTATCGAGGGCATCAAGTCAGTGCTAGTGCATGTTTTGCGTTACGATGATGAGACCCCAGCTGTGATCTAATTTGAGCCCTGCGCTATGTATTTTATATTTATTAATATCATATGAATTATCATTTATTTATTTTATGTATTAATTTTATTAAATCTTGAATTCATAACCTTGTTTTACCTTAAATTTAATAATCATTTGGTTGAATTGAGAATTATTGAATTTCCATTTTTTGAACTGTCAGGTTTATCCGGCCTTTGGTTTGAGAAAAAAAACGAGGTCGGATCAATTTACAGTTAATTTTTTTTAATCACTTCCTATTTTAATCTCAACCAAAACAGTTGTCAACTTTTTCTTCTTCTTTTTTTAAACATTTTATATTTTGGCATTACCCTAAATTAAATTACCAATTGTAAAGTAAATAGTAAACACTCACTCCCTGTGTTCAATAAACACAATTGAATTTTCTGAAAAAGAGAACCATACCTCCTTATTCCTCAGGAAACACTACACAAAACGTAAGAATGCTTCAATTCCAACCCCTAAAAACTGAACTTTAACCCGTAATTCTTTCAAATTATTTCTACCATTCGCAACTAATTACACTGTGAGACAAATGGTAGGGGTCAGTGATCGGGAAGGGTTCAAACTACCAGAAAAGTTATATCGGTAAAAAAGAAGTTATACGTGTCCCGGCGTTTCGCTGGGTCACGTCTAGGAATTGAGATATATCGATTTGAAGTTAGTTACTATCATATAGGGGAAATTGTCACCTTTGGTGGTCTTTTTTTGACATAACTCGAGAACCACCAGTCCGGTTTTGCTGAAACAAAAAAAAATTAGGAATTACAATTCCTTTAATCTGTTCATACAACGTTTCGCTACATCAGCAACAGTTTCGCAGTTATAAATAAATGTATGAAGAAAAAAACTATTTTTTGCCTAAAAAATTGAATTTTTTATTTTAAATTCATAAAAAATCCAAAACGGTAAAAAAAAGTGTCAAGTCGTATTACTTTCACTTAAAGTCACATAACCTTTAAACAAAATGAGATATAGATCATGAAAATCGATGGACGCGTTTCGCTTTTATTCACAATTAGTGAAGGTATGAATTTCAAAAATTTGCTCAAGATATGCTCAAAATTCCTTGGAAAAACATTGATGACTTTTTTATGATCGTCAGAATTAAAAAAAAGTAATAAACAAAAGGTTAATTGATTTTTATGGTAGCGGTAACAAACTAAAAAACGGTCATCCCATCCCGATTTTGACTGTCGCATAGTGTTTTAATTACTCATTTACTTTCTGCTTTTTTTAAGTTAAACAGTTTTCAGTTAAGGCTCTAGAGTCCAAAATAAATCTTTATATCATTTTCTCCTACAATATTATATTGACCTGTTACTCGAACAAAACTTTTAAAAAAAATTAAAAAATTATTTCACTCTTTCTTGATTTGCAACCACAAAACATTTTGCCTGATATCTCTGTTAGAGTAAAAGATACGAACTTAAAATTTCATACAGGTCAAGAGCTCGACTTCTACTTTCCGGTTGTGTAGCAAATGAAGTTGCCACGCCCATTTTTATAGAGATGTTAAGATTTTCTTAAACAACTCAGAATTTCTTAATGTGGGCGTGGCAGAAGGCAGTTTATCGTGAAATTTTTTTAAAATCAAAGCTGAACTCTTTCCAATGACCAAAGTTTCATTTGAATATCTTCTTGGGTTTGGCAGTTATCAGCATTTAAAATTAATTTGCTGCAAAAAATCACCTCCTTCAAAATTATGTTGACCTGTTACTCGAACAAAATTTTAAGAAAAATTTAAAGAATTTTATTACTCTTTCTTGATTTGCAACCACAAAACATTTTGGTTGTTATCTCTGTTAGACTAAAAGATACGAACTTAAAATTTCATACAGGTCAAGAGCTCGACTTCTACTTTCCGGTTGTGTAGCAAATGAAGTTGCCACGCCCATTTTAATAGAGATGTTAAGATTTTCTTAAACAACTTAGAATTTCTTAATGTGGGCGTGGCAGAAGGCAGTTTATTGTGAAATTTTTTGAAAATACAAACTGAACTCTTTCCAATGACCAAAGTTTCATTTGAATATCTTCTTGGGTTTGGCAGTTATCAGCATTTAAAATTAATTTGCTGCAAAAAATCACCTCCTTCAAAATTATGTTGACCTGTTACTCGAACAAAATTTTAAGAAAAATTTAAAGAATTTTATTACTCTTTCTTGATTTGCAACCACAAAACATTTTGGTTGTTATCTCTGTTAGACTAAAAGATACGAACTTAAAATTTCATACAGGTCAAGAGCTCGACTTCTACTTTCCGGTTGTGTAGCAAATGAAGTTGCCACGCCCATTTTTATAGAGATGTTAAGATTTTCTTAAACAACTCAGAATTTCTTAATGTGGGCGTGGCAGAAGGCAGTTTATCGTGAAATTTTTTTAAAATCAAAGCTGAACTCTTTCCAATGACCAAAGTTTCATTTGAATATCTTCTTGGGTTTGGCAGTTATCAGCATTTAAAATTAATTTGCTGCAAAAAATCACCTCCTTCAAAATTATGTTGACCTGTTACTCGAACAAAATTTTAAGAAAAATTTAAAGAATTTTATTACTCTTTCTTGATTTGCAACCACAAAACATTTTGGTTGTTATCTCTGTTAGACTAAAAGATACGAACTTAAAATTTCATACAGGTCAAGAGCTCGACTTCTACTTTCCGGTTGTGTAGCAAATGAAGTTGCCACGCCCATTTTAATAGAGATGTTAAGATTTTCTTAAACAACTTAGAATTTCTTAATGTGGGCGTGGCAGAAGGCAGTTTATTGTGAAATTTTTTGAAAATACAAACTGAACTCTTTCCAATGACCAAAGTTTCATTTGAATATCTTCTTGGGTTTGGCAGTTATCAGCATTTAAAATTAATTTGCTGCAAAAAATCACCTCCTTCAAAATTATGTTGACCTGTTACTCGAACAAAATTTTAAGAAAAATTTAAAGAATTTTATTACTCTTTCTTGATTTGCAACCACAAAACATTTTGGTTGTTATCTCTGTTAGACTAAAAGATACGAACTTAAAATTTCATACAGGTCAAGAGCTCGACTTCTACTTTCCGGTTGTGTAGCAAATGAAGTTGCCACGCCCATTTTTATAGAGATGTTAAGATTTTCTTAAACAACTCAGAATTTCTTAATGTGGGCGTGGCAGAAGGCAGTTTATCGTGAAATTTTTTTAAAATCAAAGCTGAACTCTTTCCAATGACCAAAGTTTCATTTGAATATCTTCTTGGGTTTGGCAGTTATCAGCATTTAAAATTAATTTGCTGCAAAAAATCACCTCCTTCAAAATTATGTTGACCTGTTACTCGAACAAAATTTTAAGAAAAATTTAAAGAATTTTATTACTCTTTCTTGATTTGCAACCACAAAACATTTTGGTTGTTATCTCTGTTAGACTAAAAGATACGAACTTAAAATTTCATACAGGTCAAGAGCTCGACTTCTACTTTCCGGTTGTGTAGCAAATGAAGTTGCCACGCCCATTTTTATAGAGATGTTAAGATTTTCTTAAACAACTCAGAATTTCTTAATGTGGGCGTGGCAGAAGGCAGTTTATCGTGAAATTTTTTTAAAATCAAAGCTGAACTCTTTCCAATGACCAAAGTTTCATTTGAATATCTTCTTGGGTTTGGCAGTTATCAGCATTTAAAATTAATTTGCTGCAAAAAATAACCTCCTTCAAAATTATGTTGACCTGTTACTCGAACAAAATTTTAAAAAAAATTTAAAGAATTTTATTACTCTTTCTTGATTTGCAACCACAAAACATTTTGGTTGTTATCTCTGTTAGACTAAAAGATACGAACTTAAAATTTCATACAGGTCAAGAGCTCGACTTCTACTTTCCGGTTGTGTAGCAAATGAAGTTGCCACGCCCATTTTTATAGAGATGTTAAGATTTTCTTAAACAACTCAGAATTTCTTAATGTTGGCGTGGCAGAAGGCAGTTTATTGTGAAATTTTTTTAAAATCCGAGATGAACTCTTTCCAATGACCAAAGTTTCATTTGAATATCTTCTTAGGTTTGGCAGTTATCAGCATTTAAAAATAATTTGCTACAAAAAATCACCTCCTTCAAAATTATGTTGACCTGTAACTCAAACAAAATTTTAAGAAAAATTTAAAGAATTTTTTTACTCTTTCTTGATTTGCAACCACACAACATTTTGCTTGATATCTCTGTTACACTAAAAGATACGAACTTAAAATTTCATACAGGTCAAGAGCTCGACTTCTACTTTCCGGTTGTGTAGCAAATGAAGTTGCCACGCCCATTTTTATAGAGATGTTAAGATTTTCTTAAACAACTCAGAATTTCTTAATGTGGGCGTGGCAGAAGGCAGTTTATTGTGAAATTTTTTTAAAATCCGAGCTGAACTCTTTCCAATGACCAAAGTTTCATTTGAATATCTTCTTAGGTTTGGCAGTTATCAGCATTTAAAAATAATTTGCTACAAAAAATCACCTCCTTCAAAATTATGTTGACCTGTTACTCAAACAAAATTTTAAGAAAAATTTAAAGAATTTTTTTACTCTTTCTTGATTTGCAACCACACAACATTTTGCTTGATATCTCTGTTAGACTAAAAGATACGAACTTAAAATTTCATACAGGTCAAGAGCTCGACTTCTACTTTCCGGTTGTGTAGCAAATGAAGTTGCCACGCCCATTTTTATAGAGATGTTAAGATTTTCTTAAACAACTCAGAATTTCTTAATGTGGGCGTGGCAGAAGGCTGTTTATTGTGAAATTTTTTTAAAATCCGAGCTGAACTCTTTCCAATGACCAAAGTTTCATTTGAATATCTTCTTGGGTTCGGCAGTTATCAGCATTTAAAAATAATTGGCTGCAAAAAATCACCTCCTTCAAAATTATGTTGACCTGTTACTCAAACAAAATTTTAAGAAAAATTTAAAGAATTTTTTTACTCTTTCTTGATTTGCAACCACACAACATTTTGCTTGATATCTCTGTTAGACTAAAAGATACGAACTTAAAATTTCATACAGGTCAAGAGCTCGACTTCTACTTTCCGGTTGTGTAGCAAATGAAGTTGCCACGCCCATTTTTATAGAGATGTTAAGATTTTCTTAAACAACTCAGAATTTCTTAATGTGGGCGTGGCAGAAGGCAGTTTATTGTGAAATTTTTTGAAAATCCAAGCTGAACTCTTTCCAATGACCAAAGTTTCGTTTGAATATCTTCTTGGGTTCGGCAGTTATCAGCATTTAAAAATAATTGGCTGCAAAAAATCACCTCCTTCAAAATTATGTTGACCTGTTACTCAAACAAAATTTTAAGAAAAATTTAAAGAATTTTTTTACTCTTTCTTGATTTGCAACCACACAACATTTTGCTTGATATCTCTGTTAGACTAAAAGATACGAACTTAAAATTTCATACAGGTCAAGAGCTCGACTTCTACTTTCCGGTTGTGTAGCAAATGAAATTGCCACGCCCATTTTTATAGAGATGTTAAGATTTTCTTAAACAACTCAGAATTTCTTAATGTGGGCGTGGCAGAAGGCAGTTTATTGTGAAATTTTTTTAAAATCCGAGCTGAACTCTTTCCAATGACCAAAGTTTCATTTGAATATCTTCTTAGGTTTGGCAGTTATCAGCATTTAAAAATAATTTGCTACAAAAAATCACCTCCTTCAAAATTATGTTGACCTGTTACTCAAACAAAATTTTAAGAAAAATTTAAAGAATTTTTTTACTCTTTCTTGATTTGCAACCACACAACATTTTGCTTGATATCTCTGTTAGACTAAAAGATACGAACTTAAAATTTCATACAGGTCAAGAGCTCGACTTCTACTTTCCGGTTGTGTAGCAAATGAAGTTGCCACGCCCATTTTTATAGAGATGTTAAGATTTTCTTAAACAACTCAGAATTTCTTAATGTGGGCGTGGCAGAAGGCAGTTTATTGTGAAATTTTTTGAAAATCCAAGCTGAACTCTTTCCAATGACCAAAGTTTCGTTTGAATATCTTCTTGGGTTCGGCAGTTATCAGCATTTAAAAATAATTGGCTGCAAAAAATCACCTCCTTCAAAATTATGTTGACCTGTTACTCAAACAAAATTTTAAGAAAAATTTAAAGAATTTTTTTACTCTTTCTTGATTTGCAACCACACAACATTTTGCTTGATATCTCTGTTAGACTAAAAGATACGAACTTAAAATTTCATACAGGTCAAGAGCTCGACTTCTACTTTCCGGTTGTGTAGCAAATGAAGTTGCCACGCCCATTTTTATAGAGATGTTAAGATTTTCTTAAACAACTCAGAATTTCTTAATGTGGGCGTGGCAGAAGGCAGTTTATTGTGAAATTTTTTTAAAATCCGAGCTGAACTCTTTGCAATGACCAAAGTTTCATTTGAATATCTTCTTAGGTTTGGCAGTTATCAGCATTTAAAAATAATTTGCTACAAAAAATCACCTCCTTCAAAATTATGTTGAACTGTTACTCAAACAAAATTTTAAGAAAAATTTAAAGAATTTTTTTACTCTTTCTTGATTTGCAACCACACAACATTTTGCTTGATATCTCTGTTAGACTAAAAGATACGAACTTAAAATTTCATACAGGTCAAGAGCTCGACTTCTACTTTCCGGTTGTGTAGCAAATGAAGTTGCCACGCCCATTTTTATAGAGATGTTAAGATTTTCTTAAACAACTCAGAATTTCTTAATGTGGGCGTGGCAGAAGGCAGTTTATTGTGAAATTTTTTGAAAATCCAAGCTGAACTCTTTCCAATGACCAAAGTTTCGTTTGAATATCTTCTTGGGTTCGGCAGTTATCAGCATTTAAAAATAATTGGCTGCAAAAAATCACCTCCTTCAAAATTATGTTGACCTGTTACTCAAACAAAATTTTAAGAAAAATTTAAAGAATTTTTTTACTCTTTCTTGATTTGCAACCACACAACATTTTGCTTGATATCTCTGTTAGACTAAAAGATACGAACTTAAAATTTCATACAGGTCAAGAGCTCGACTTCTACTTTCCGGTTGTGTAGCAAATGAAGTTGCCACGCCCATTTTTATAGAGATGTTAAGATTTTCTTAAACAACTCAGAATTTCTTAATGTGGGCGTGGCAGAAGGCAGTTTATTGTGAAATTTTTTTAAAATCCGAGCTGAACTCTTTGCAATGACCAAAGTTTCATTTGAATATCTTCTTAGGTTTGGCAGTTATCAGCATTTAAAAATAATTTGCTACAAAAAATCACCTCCTTCAAAATTATGTTGACCTGTTACTCAAACAAAATTTTAAGAAAAATTTAAAGAATTTTTTTACTCTTTCTTGATTTGCAACCACACAACATTTTGCTTGATATCTCTGTTAGACTAAAAGATACGAACTTAAAATTTCATACAGGTCAAGAGCTCGACTTCTACTTTCCGGTTGTGTAGCAAATGAAATTGCCACGCCCATTTTTATAGAGATGTTAAGATTTTCTTAAACAACTCAGAATTTCTTAATGTGGGCGTGGCAGAAGGCAGTTTATTGTGAAATTTTTTTAAAATCCGAGCTGAACTCTTTCCAATGACCAAAGTTTCATTTGAATATCTTCTTAGGTTTGGCAGTTATCAGCATTTAAAAATAATTTGCTACAAAAAATCACCTCCTTCAAAATTATGTTGACCTGTTACTCAAACAAAATTTTAAGAAAAATTTAAAGAATTTTTTTACTCTTTCTTGATTTGCAACCACACAACATTTTGCTTGATATCTCTGTTAGACTAAAAGATACGAACTTAAAATTTCATACAGGTCAAGAGCTCGACTTCTACTTTCCGGTTGTGTAGCAAATGAAGTTGACACGCCCATTTTTATAGAGATGTTAAGATTTTCTTAAACAACTCAGAATTTCTTAATGTGGGCGTGGCAGAAGGCAGTTTATTGTGAAATTTTTTGAAAATCCAAGCTGAACTCTTTCCAATGACCAAAGTTTCGTTTGAATATCTTCTTGGGTTCGGCAGTTATCAGCATTTAAAAATAATTGGCTGCAAAAAATCACCTCCTTCAAAATTATGTTGACCTGTTACTCAAACAAAATTTTAAGAAAAATTTAAAGAATTTTTTTACTCTTTCTTGATTTGCAACCACACAACATTTTGCTTGATATCTCTGTTAGACTAAAAGATACGAACTTAAAATTTCATACAGGTCAAGAGCTCGACTTCTACTTTCCGGTTGTGTAGCAAATGAAATTGCCACGCCCATTTTTATAGAGATGTTAAGATTTTCTTAAACAACTCAGAATTTCTTAATGTGGGCGTGGCAGAAGGCAGTTTATTGTGAAATTTTTTTAAAATCCGATCTGAACTCTTTGCAATGACCAAAGTTTCATTTGAATATCTTCTTAGGTTTGGCAGTTATCAGCATTTAAAAATAATTTGCTACAAAAAATCACCTCCTTCAAAATTATGTTGACCTGTTACTCAAACAAAATTTTAAGAAAAATTTAAAGAATTTTTTTACTCTTTCTTGATTTGCAACCACACAACATTTTGCTTGATATCTCTGTTAGACTAAAAGATACGAACTTAAAATTTCATACAGGTCAAGAGCTCGACTTCTACTTTCCGGTTGTGTAGCAAATGAAGTTGACACGCCCATTTTTATAGAGATGTTAAGATTTTCTTAAACAACTCAGAATTTCTTAATGTGGGCGTGGCAGAAGGCAGTTTATTGTGAAATTTTTTGAAAATCCAAGCTGAACTCTTTCCAATGACCAAAGTTTCGTTTGAATATCTTCTTGGGTTCGGCAGTTATCAGCATTTAAAAATAATTGGCTGCAAAAAATCACCTCCTTCAAAATTATGTTGACCTGTTACTCAAACAAAATTTTAAGAAAAATTTAAAGAATTTTTTTACTCTTTCTTGATTTGCAACCACACAACATTTTGCTTGATATCTCTGTTAGACTAAAAGATACGAACTTAAAATTTCATACAGGTCAAGAGCTCGACTTCTACTTTCCGGTTGTGTAGCAAATGAAATTGCCACGCCCATTTTTATAGAGATGTTAAGATTTTCTTAAACAACTCAGAATTTCTTAATGTGGGCGTGGCAGAAGGCAGTTTATTGTGAAATTTTTTTAAAATCCGAGCTGAACTCTTTGCAATGACCAAAGTTTCATTTGAATATCTTCTTAGGTTTGGCAGTTATCAGCATTTAAAAATAATTTGCTACAAAAAATCACCTCCTTCAAAATTATGTTGACCTGTTACTCAAACAAAATTTTAAGAAAAATTTAAAGAATTTTTTTACTCTTTCTTGATTTGCAACCACACAACATTTTGCTTGATATCTCTGTTAGACTAAAAGATACGAACTTAAAATTTCATACAGGTCAAGAGCTCGACTTCTACTTTCCGGTTGTGTAGCAAATGAAATTGCCACGCCCATTTTTATAGAGATGTTAAGATTTTCTTAAACAACTCAGAATTTCTTAATGTGGGCGTGGCAGAAGGCAGTTTATTGTGAAATTTTTTTAAAATCCGAGCTGAACTCTTTCCAATGACCAAAGTTTCATTTGAATATCTTCTTAGGTTTGGCAGTTATCAGCATTTAAAAATAATTTGCTACAAAAAATCACCTCCTTCAAAATTATGTTGACCTGTTACTCAAACAAAATTTTAAGAAAAATTTAAAGAATTTTTTTACTCTTTCTTGATTTGCAACCACACAACATTTTGCTTGATATCTCTGTTAGACTAAAAGATACGAACTTAAAATTTCATACAGGTCAAGAGCTCGACTTCTACTTTCCGGTTGTGTAGCAAATGAAGTTGACACGCCCATTTTTATAGAGATGTTAAGATTTTCTTAAACAACTCAGAATTTCTTAATGTGGGCGTGGCAGAAGGCAGTTTATTGTGAAATTTTTTGAAAATCCAAGCTGAACTCTTTCCAATGACCAAAGTTTCGTTTGAATATCTTCTTGGGTTCGGCAGTTATCAGCATTTAAAAATAATTGGCTGCAAAAAATCACCTCCTTCAAAATTATGTTGACCTGTTACTCAAACAAAATTTTAAGAAAAATTTAAAGAATTTTTTTACTCTTTCTTGATTTGCAACCACACAACATTTTGCTTGATATCTCTGTTAGACTAAAAGATACGAACTTAAAATTTCATACAGGTCAAGAGCTCGACTTCTACTTTCCGGTTGTGTAGCAAATGAAATTGCCACGCCCATTTTTATAGAGATGTTAAGATTTTCTTAAACAACTCAGAATTTCTTAATGTGGGCGTGGCAGAAGGCAGTTTATTGTGAAATTTTTTTAAAATCCGAGCTGAACTCTTTGCAATGACCAAAGTTTCATTTGAATATCTTCTTAGGTTTGGCAGTTATCAGCATTTAAAAATAATTTGCTACAAAAAATCACCTCCTTCAAAATTATGTTGACCTGTTACTCAAACAAAATTTTAAGAAAAATTTAAAGAATTTTTTTACTCTTTCTTGATTTGCAACCACACAACATTTTGCTTGATATCTCTGTTAGACTAAAAGATACGAACTTAAAATTTCATACAGGTCAAGAGCTCGACTTCTACTTTCCGGTTGTGTAGCAAATGAAGTTGACACGCCCATTTTTATAGAGATGTTAAGATTTTCTTAAACAACTCAGAATTTCTTAATGTGGGCGTGGCAGAAGGCAGTTTATTGTGAAATTTTTTGAAAATCCAAGCTGAACTCTTTCCAATGACCAAAGTTTCGTTTGAATATCTTCTTGGGTTCGGCAGTTATCAGCATTTAAAAATAATTGGCTGCAAAAAATCACCTCCTTCAAAATTATGTTGACCTGTTACTCAAACAAAATTTTAAGAAAAATTTAAAGAATTTTTTTACTCTTTCTTGATTTGCAACCACACAACATTTTGCTTGATATCTCTGTTAGACTAAAAGATACGAACTTAAAATTTCATACAGGTCAAGAGCTCGACTTCTACTTTCCGGTTGTGTAGCAAATGAAATTGCCACGCCCATTTTTATAGAGATGTTAAGATTTTCTTAAACAACTCAGAATTTCTTAATGTGGGCGTGGCAGAAGGCAGTTTATTGTGAAATTTTTTTAAAATCCGAGCTGAACTCTTTGCAATGACCAAAGTTTCATTTGAATATCTTCTTAGGTTTGGCAGTTATCAGCATTTAAAAATAATTTGCTACAAAAAATCACCTCCTTCAAAATTATGTTGACCTGTTACTCAAACAAAATTTTAAGAAAAATTTAAAGAATTTTTTTACTCTTTCTTGATTTGCAACCACACAACATTTTGCTTGATATCTCTGTTAGACTAAAAGATACGAACTTAAAATTTCATACAGGTCAAGAGCTCGACTTCTACTTTCCGGTTGTGTAGCAAATGAAGTTGCCACGCCCATTTTTATAGAGATGTTAAGATTTTCTTAAACAACTCAGAATTTCTTAATGTGGGCGTGGCAGAAGGCAGTTTATTGTGAAATTTTTTTAAAATCCGAGCTGAACTCTTTGCAATGACCAAAGTTTCATTTGAATATCTTCTTAGGTTTGGCAGTTATCAGCATTTAAAAATAATTTGCTACAAAAAATCACCTCCTTCAAAATTATGTTGACCTGTTACTCAAACAAAATTTTAAGAAAAATTTAAAGAATTTTTTTACTCTTTCTTGATTTGCAACCACACAACATTTTGCTTGATATCTCTGTTAGACTAAAAGATACGAACTTAAAATTTCATACAGGTCAAGAGCTCGACTTCTACTTTCCGGTTGTGTAGCAAATGAAGTTGCCACGCCCATTTTTATAGAGATGTTAAGATTTTCTTAAACAACTCAGAATTTCTTAATGTGGGCGTGGCAGAAGGCAGTTTATTGTGAAATTTTTTGAAAATCCAAGCTGAACTCTTTCCAATGACCAAAGTTTCGTTTGAATATCTTCTTGGGTTCGGCAGTTATCAGCATTTAAAAATAATTGGCTGCAAAAAATCACCTCCTTCAAAATTATGTTGACCTGTTACTCGAACAAAATTTTAAGAAAAATTTAAAGAATTTTTTTACTCTTTCTTGATTTGCAACCACACAACATTTTGCTTGATATCTCTGTTAGACTAAAAGATACGAACTTAAAATTTCATACAGGTCAAGAGCTCGACTTCTACTTTCCGGTTGCGTAGCAAATGAAGTTGCCACGCCCATTTTTATAGAGATGTTAAGATTTTCTTAAACAACTCAGAATTTCTTAATGTGGGCGTGGCAGAAGGCAATTTATTGTGAAATTTTTTTAAAATCCGAGCTGAACTCTTTCCAATGACCAAAGTTTCATTTGAATATCTTCTTAGGTTTGGCAGTTATCAGCATTTAAAAATAATTTGCTACAAAAAATCACCTCCTTCAAAATTATGTTGACCTGTTACTCAAACAAAATTTTAAGAAAAATTTAAAGAATTTTTTTACTCTTTCTTGATTTGCAACCACACAACATTTTGCTTGATATCTCTGTTAGACTAAAAGATACGAACTTAAAATTTCATACAGGTCAAGAGCTCGACTTCTACTTTCCGGTTGTGTAGCAAATGAAATTGCCACGCCCATTTTTATAGAGATGTTAAGATTTTCTTAAACAACTCAGAATTTCTTAATGTGGGCGTGGCAGAAGGCAGTTTATTGTGAAATTTTTTTAAAATCCGAGCTGAACTCTTTCCAATGACCAAAGTTTCATTTGAATATCTTCTTAGGTTTGGCAGTTATCAGCATTTAAAAATAATTTGCTACAAAAAATCACCTCCTTCAAAATTATGTTGACCTGTTACTCAAACAAAATTTTAAGAAAAATTTAAAGAATTTTTTTACTCTTTCTTGATTTGCAACCACACAACATTTTGCTTGATATCTCTGTTAGACTAAAAGATACGAACTTAAAATTTCATACAGGTCAAGAGCTCGACTTCTACTTTCCGGTTGTGTAGCAAATGAAGTTGCCACGCCCATTTTTATAGAGATGTTAACATTTTCTTAAACAACTCAGAATTTCTTAATGTGGGCGTGGCAGAAGGCAGTTTATTGTGAAATTTTTTGAAAATCCAAGCTGAACTCTTTCCAATGACCAAAGTTTCGTTTGAATATCTTCTTGGGTTCGGCAGTTATCAGCATTTAAAAATAATTGGCTGCAAAAAATCACCTCCTTCAAAATTATGTTGACCTGTTACTCGAACAAAATTTTAAGAAAAATTTAAAGAATTTTTTTACTCTTTCTTGATTTGCAACCACACAACATTTTGCTTGATATCTCTTTTAGACTAAAAGATACGAACTTAAAATTTCATACAGGTCAAGAGCTCGACTTCTACTTTCCGGTTGTGTAGCAAATGAAGTAGCCACGCCCATTTTTGTAGAGATGTTAAGATTTTCTTAAACAACTCAGAATTTCTTAATGTGGGCGTGGCAGAAGGCATTTTGTTGTGAAATTTTTTGAAAATCCAAGCTGAACTCTTTCCAATGACCAAAGTTTCGTTTGAATATCTTCTTGGGTTCGGCAGTTATCAGCATTTAAAAATAATTGGCTGCAAAAAATCACCTCCTTCAAAATTATGTTGACCTGTTACTCGAACAAAATTTTAAGAAAAATTTAAAGAATTTTTTTACTCTTTCTTGATTTGCAACCACACAACATTTTGCTTGATATCTCTGTTAGACTAAAAGATACGAACTTAAAATTTCATACAGGTCAAGAGCTCGACTTCTACTTTCCGGTTGTGTAGCAAATGAAGTTGCCACGCCCATTTTTATAGAGATGTTAAGATTTCCTTAAACAACTCAGAATTTCTTAATTTGGGCGTGGCAGAAGGCAGTTTATTGTGAAATTTTTTGAAAATCCAAGCTGAACTCTTTCCAATGACCAAAGTTTCGTTTGAATATCTTCTTGGGTTCGGCAGTTATCAGCATTTAAAAATAATTGGCTGCAAAAAATCACCTCCTTCAAAATTATGTTGACCTGTTACTCGAACAAAATTTTAAGAAAAATTTAAAGAATTTTTTTACTCTTTCTTGATTTGCAACCACACAACATTTTGCTTGATATCTCTTTTAGACTAAAAGATACGAACTTAAAATTTCATACAGGTCAAGAGCTCGACTTCTACTTTCCGGTTGTGTAGCAAATGAAGTAGCCACGCCCATTTTTATAGAGATGTTAAGATTTTCTTAAACAACTCAGAATTTCTTAATGTGGGCGTGGCAGAAGGCAGTTTATTGTGAAATTTTTTGAAAATCCAAGCTGAACTCTTTCCAATGACCAAAGTTTCGTTTGAATATCTTCTTGGGTTCGGCAGTTATCAGCATTTAAAAATAATTGGCTGCAAAAAATCACCTCCTTCAAAATTATGTTGACCTGTTACTCGAACAAAATTTTAAGAAAAACTTAAAGAATTTGTTTACTCTTTCTTGATTTGCAACCACACAACATTTTGCTTGATATCTCTGTTAGACTAAAAGATACGAACTTAAAATTTCATACAGGTCAAGAGCTCGACTTCTACTTTCCGGTTGTGTAGCAAATGAAGTTGCCACGCCCATTTTTATAGAGATGTTAAGATTTTCTTAAACAACTCAGAATTTCTTAATGTGGGCGTGGCAGAAGGCAGTTTATTGTGAAATTTTTTGAAAATCCAAGCTGAACTCTTTCCAATGACCAAAGTTTCGTTTGAATATCTTCTTGGGTTCGGCAGTTATCAGCATTTAAAAATAATTGGCTGCAAAAAATCACCTCCTTCAAAATTATGTTGACCTGTTACTCGAACAAAATTTTAAGAAAAATTTAAAGAATTTTTTTACTCTTTCTTGATTTGCAACCACACAACATTTTGCTTGATATCTCTGTTAGACTAAAAGATACGAACTTAAAATTTCATACAGGTCAAGAGCTCGACTTCTACTTTCCGGTTGTGTAGCAAATGCAGTTGCCACGCCCATTTTTATAGAGATGTTAAGATTTTCTTAAACAACTCAGAATTTCTTAATGTGGGCGTGGCAGAAGGCAGTTTATTGTGAAATTTTTTGAAAATCCAAGCTGAACTCTTTCCAATGACCAAAGTTTCGTTTGAATATCTTCTTGGGTTCGGCAGTTATCAGCATTTAAAAATAATTGGCTGCAAAAAATCACCTCCTTCAAAATTATGTTGACCTGTTACTCGAACAAAATTTTAAGAAAAATTTAAAGAATTTTTTTACTCTTTCTTGATTTGCAACCACACAACATTTTGCTTGATATCTCTGTTAGACTAAAAGATACGAACTTAAAATTTCATACAGGTCAAGAGCTCGACTTCTACTTTCCGGTTGTGTAGCAAATGAAGTTGCCACGCCCATTTTTATAGAGATGTTAAGATTTTCTTAAACAACTCAGAATTTCTTAATGTGGGCGTGGCAGAAGGCAGTTTATTGTGAAATTTTTTGAAAATCCAAGCTGAACTCTTTCCAATGACCAAAGTTTCGTTTGAATATCTTCTTGGGTTCGGCAGTTATCAGCATTTAAAAATAATTGGCTGCAAAAAATCACCTCCTTCAAAATTATGTTGACCTGTTACTCGAACAAAATTTTAAGAAAAATTTAAAGAATTTTTTTACTCTTTCTTGATTTGCAACCACACAACATTTTGCTTGATATCTCTGTTAGACTAAAAGATACGAACTTAAAATTTCATACAGGTCAAGAGCTCGACTTCTACTTTCCGGTTGTGTAGCAAATGAAGTTGCCACGCCCATTTTTATAGAGATGTTAAGATTTTCTTAAACAACTCAGAATTTCTTAATGTGGGCGTGGCAGAAGGCAGTTTATTGTGAAATTTTTTGAAAATCCAAGCTGAACTCTTTCCAATGACCAAAGTTTCGTTTGAATATCTTCTTGGGTTCGGCAGTTATCAGCATTTAAAAATAATTGGCTGCAAAAAATCACCTCCTTCAAAATTATGTTGACCTGTTACTCGAACAAAATTTTAAGAAAAATTTAAAGAATTTTTTTACTCTTTCTTGATTTGCAACCACACAACATTTTGCTTGATATCTCTTTTAGACTAAAAGATACGAACTTAAAATTTCATACAGGTCAAGAGCTCGACTTCTACTTTCCGGTTGTGTAGCAAATGAAGTTGCCACGCCCATTTTTATAGAGATGTTAAGATTTTCTTAAACAACTCAGAATTTCTTAATGTGGGCGTGGCAGAAGGCAGTTTATTGTGAAATTTTTTGAAAATCCAAGCTGAACTCTTTCCAATGACCAAAGTTTCGTTTGAATATCTTCTTGGGTTCGGCAGTTATCAGCATTTAAAAATAATTGGCTGCAAAAAATCACCTCCTTCAAAATTATGTTGACCTGTTACTCGAACAAAATTTTAAGAAAAATTTAAAGAATTTTTTTACTCTTTCTTGATTTGCAACCACACAACATTTTGCTTGATATCTCTTTTAGACTAAAAGATACGAACTTAAAATTTCATACAGGTCAAGAGCTCGACTTCTACTTTCCGGTTGTGTAGCAAATGAAGTTGCCACGCCCATTTTTATAGAGATGTTAAGATTTTCTTAAACAACTCAGAATTTCTTAATGTGGGCGTGGCAGAAGGCAGTTTATTGTGAAATTTTTTGAAAATCCAAGCTGAACTCTTTCCAATGACCAAAGTTTCGTTTGAATATCTTCTTGGGTTCGGCAGTTATTAGCATTTAAAAATAATTGGCTGCAAAAAATCACCTCCTTCAAAATTATGTTGACCTGTTACTCGAACAAAATTTTAAGAAAAATTTAAAGAATTTTTTTACTCTTTCTTGATTTGCAACCACACAACATTTTGCTTGATATCTCTGTTAGACTAAAAGATACGAACTTAAAATTTCATACAGGTCAAGAGCTCGACTTCTACTTTCCGGTTGTGTAGCAAATGAAGTAGCCACGCCCATTTTTGTAGAGATGTTAAGATTTTCTTAAACAACTCAGAATTTCTTAATATGGGCGTGGCAGAAGGCATTTTGTTGTGAAATTTTTTGAAAATCCAAGCTGAACTCTTTCCAATGACCAAAGTTTCGTTTGAATATCTTCTTGGGTTCGGCAGTTATCAGCATTTAAAAATAATTGGCTGCAAAAAATCACCTCCTTCAAAATTATGTTGACCTGTTACTCGAACAAAATTTTAAGAAAAATTTAAAGAATTTTTTTACTCTTTCTTGATTTGCAACCACACAACATTTTGCTTGATATCTCTTTCAGACTAAAAGATACGAACTTAAAATTTCATACAGGTCAAGAGCTCGACTTCTACTTTCCGGTTGTGTAGCAAATGAAGTTGCCACGCCCATTTTTATAGAGATGTTAAGATTTCCTTAAACAACTCAGAATTTCTTAATGTGGGCGTGGCAGAAGGCAGTTTATTGTGAAATTTTTTGAAAATCCAAGCTGAACTCTTTCCAATGACCAAAGTTTCGTTTGAATATCTTCTTGGGTTCGGCAGTTATCAGCATTTAAAAATAATTGGCTGCAAAAAATCACCTCCTTCAAAATTATGTTGACCTGTTACTCGAACAAAATTTTAAGAAAAATTTAAAGAATTTTTTTACTCTTTCTTGATTTGCAACCACACAACATTTTGCTTGATATCTCTGTTAGACTAAAAGATACGAACTTAAAATTTCATACAGGTCAAGAGCTCGACTTCTACTTTCCGGTTGTGTAGCAAATGAAGTTGCCACGCACATTTTTATAGAGATGTTAAGATTTTCTTAAACAACTCAGAATTTCTTAATGTGGGCGTGGCAGAAGGCAGTTTATTGTGAAATTTTTTGAAAATCCAAGCTGAACTCTTTCCAATGACCAAAGTTTCGTTTGAATATCTTCTTGGGTTCGGCAGTTATCAGCATTTAAAAATAATTGGCTGCAAAAAATCACCTCCTTCAAAATTATGTTGACCTGTTACTCGAACAAAATTTTAAGAAAAATTTAAAGAATTTTTTTACTCTTTCTTGATTTGCAACCACACAACATTTTGCTTGATATCTCTGTTAGACTAAAAGATACGAACTTAAAATTTCATACAGGTCAAGAGCTCGACTTCTACTTTCCGGTTGTGTAGCAAATGAAGTTGCCACGCCCATTTTTATAGAGATGTTAAGATTTTCTTAAACAACTCTGAATTTCTTAATGTGGGCGTGGCAGAAGGCAGTTTATTGTGAAATTTTTTGAAAATCCAAGCTGAACTCTTTCCAATGACCAAAGTTTCGTTTGAATATCTTCTTGGGTTCGGCAGTTATCAGCATTTAAAACTAATTGGCTGCAAAAAATCACCTCCTTTAAAATTATGTTAACCTGTTACTCGAACAAAATTTTAAGAAAAATTTAAAGAATTTGTTTACTCTTTCTTGATTTGCAACCACACAACATTTTGCTTGATATCTCTGTTAGACTAAAAGATACGAACTTAAAATTTCATACAGGTCAAGAGCTCGACTTCTACTTTCCGGTTGTGTAGCAAATGAAGTTGCCACGCACATTTTTATAGAGATGTTAAGATTTTCTTAAACAACTCAGAATTTCTTAATGTGGGCGTGGCAGAAGGCAGTTTATTGTGAAATTTTTTGAAAATCCAAGCTGAACTCTTTCCAATGACCAAAGTTTCGTTTGAATATCTTCTTGGGTTCGGCAGTTATCAGCATTTAAAAATAATTGGCTGCAAAAAATCACCTCCTTCAAAATTATGTTGACCTGTTACTCGAACAAAATTTTAAGAAAAATTTAAAGAATTTTTTTACTCTTTCTTGATTTGCAACCACACAACATTTTGCTTGATATCTCTGTTAGACTAAAAGATACAAACTTAAAATTTCATACAGGTCAAGAGCTCGACTTCTACTTTCCGGTTGTGTAGCAAATGAAGTTGCCACGCCCATTTTTATAGAGATGTTAAGATTTTCTTAAACAACTCTGAATTTCTTAATGTGGGCGTGGCAGAAGGCAGTTTATTGTGAAATTTTTTGAAAATCCAAGCTGAACTCTTTCCAATGACCAAAGTTTCGTTTGAATATCTTCTTGGGTTCGGCAGTTATCAGCATTTAAAAATAATTGGCTGCAAAAAATCACCTCCTTCAAAATTATGTTTACCTGTTACTCGAACAAAATTTTAAGAAAAATTTAAAGAATTTTTTTACTCTTTCTTGATTTGCAACCACACAACATTTTGCTTGATATCTCTGTTAGACTAAAAGATACGAACTTAAAATTTCATACAGGTCAAGAGCTCGACTTCTACTTTCCGGTTGTGTAGCAAATGAAGTAGCCACGCCCATTTTTGTAGAGATGTTAAGATTTTCTTAAACAACTCAGAATTTCTTAATGTGGGCGTGGCAGAAGGCATTTTGTTGTGAAATTTTTTGAAAATCCAAGCTGAACTCTTTCCAATGACCAAAGTTTCGTTTGAATATCTTCTTGGGTTCGGCAGTTATCAGCATTTAAAAATAATTGGCTGCAAAAAATCACCTCCTTCAAAATTATGTTGACCTGTTACTCGAACAAAATTTTAAGAAAAATTTAAAGAATTTTTTTACTCTTTCTTGATTTGCAACCACACAACATTTTGCTTGATATCTCTGTTAGACTAAAAGATACGAACTTAAAATTTCATACAGGTCAAGAGCTCGACTTCTACTTTCCGGTTGTGTAGCAAATGAAGTTGCCACGCCCATTTTTATAGAGATGTTAAGATTTTCTTAAACAACTCTGAATTTCTTAATGTGGGCGTGGCAGAAGGCAGTTTATTGTGAAATTTTTTGAAAATCCAAGCTGAACTCTTTCCAATGACCAAAGTTTCGTTTGAATATCTTCTTGGGTTCGGCAGTTATCAGCATTTAAAAATAATTGGCTGCAAAAAATCACCTCCTTCAAAATTATGTTTACCTGTTACTCGAACAAAATTTTAAGAAAAATTTAAAGAATTTTTTTACTCTTTCTTGATTTGCAACCACACAACATTTTGCTTGATATCTCTGTTAGACTAAAAGATACGAACTTAAAATTTCATACAGGTCAAGAGCTCGACTTCTACTTTCCGGTTGTGTAGCAAATGAAGTAGCCACGCCCATTTTTGTAGAGATGTTAAGATTTTCTTAAACAACTCAGAATTTCTTAATGTGGGCGTGGCAGAAGGCAGTTTATTGTGAAATTTTTTGAAAATCCAAGCTGAACTCTTTCCAATGACCAAAGTTTCGTTTGAATATCTTCTTGGGTTCGGCAGTTATCAGCATTTAAAAATAATTGGCTGCAAAAAATCACCTCCTTCAAAATTATGTTGACCTGTTACTCGAACAAAATTTTAAGAAAAATTTAAAGAATTTTTTTACTCTTTCTTGATTTGCAACCACACAACATTTTGCTTGATATCTCTGTTAGACTAAAAGATACGAACTTAAAATTTCATACAGGTCAAGAGCTCGACTTCTACTTTCCGGTTGTGTAGCAAATGAAGTAGCCACGCCCATTTTTGTAGAGATGTTAAGATTTTCTTAAACAACTCAGAATTTCTTAATGTGGGCGTGGCAGAAGGCATTTTGTTGTGAAATTTTTTGAAAATCCAAGCTGAACTCTTTCCAATGACCAAAGTTTCGTTTGAATATCTTCTTGGGTTCGGCAGTTATCAGCATTTAAAAATAATTGGCTGCAAAAAATCACCTCCTTCAAAATTATGTTGACCTGTTACTCGAACAAAATTTTAAGAAAAATTTAAAGAATTTTTTTACTCTTTCTTGATTTGCAACCACACAACATTTTGCTTGATATCTCTGTTAGACTAAAAGATACGAACTTAAAATTTCATACAGGTCAAGAGCTCGACTTCTACTTTCCGGTTGTGTAGCAAATGAAGTAGCCACGCCCATTTTTGTAGAGATGTTAAGATTTTCTTAAACAACTCAGAATTTCTTAATGTGGGCGTGGCAGAAGGCAGTTTATTGTGAAATTTTTTGAAAATCCAAGCTGAACTCTTTCCAATGACCAAAGTTTCGTTTGAATATCTTCTTGGGTTCGGCAGTTATCAGCATTTAAAAATAATTGGCTGCAAAAAATCACCTCCTTCAAAATTATGTTGACCTGTTACTCGAACAAAATTTTAAGAAAAATTTAAAGAATTTTTTTACTCTTTCTTGATTTGCAACCACACAACATTTTGCTTGATATCTCTGTTAGACTAAAAGATACGAACTTAAAATTTCATACAGGTCAAGAGCTCGACTTCTACTTTCCGGTTGTGTAGCAAATGAAGTAGCCACGCCCATTTTTGTAGAGATGTTAAGATTTTCTTAAACAACTCAGAATTTCTTAATGTGGGCGTGGCAGAAGGCAGTTTATTGTGAAATTTTTTGAAAATCCAAGCTGAACTCTTTCCAATGACCAAAGTTTCGTTTGAATATCTTCTTGGGTTCGGCAGTTATCAGCATTTAAAAATAATTGGCTGCAAAAAATCACCTCCTTCAAAATTATGTTGACCTGTTACTCGAACAAAATTTTAAGAAAAATTTAAAGAATTTTTTTACTCTTTCTTGATTTGCAACCACACAACATTTTGCTTGATATCTCTGTTAGACTAAAAGATACGAACTTAAAATTTCATACAGGTCAAGAGCTCGACTTCTACTTTCCGGTTGTGTAGCAAATGAAGTTGCCACGCCCATTTTTGTAGAGATGTTAAGATTTTCTTAAACAACTCAGAATTTCTTAATGTGGGCGTGGCAGAAGGCATTTTGTTGTGAAATTTTTTGAAAATCCAAGCTGAACTCTTTCCAATGACCAAAGTTTCGTTTGAATATCTTCTTGGGTTCGGCAGTTATCAGCATTTAAAAATAATTGGCTGCAAAAAATCACCTCCTTCAAAATTATGTTGACCTGTTACTCGAACAAAATTTTAAGAAAAATTTAAAGAATTTTTTTACTCTTTCTTGATTTGCAACCACACAACATTTTGCTTGATATCTCTGTTAGACTAAAAGATACGAACTTAAAATTTCATACAGGTCAAGAGCTCGACTTCTACTTTCCGGTTGTGTAGCAAATGAAGTTGCCACGCCCATTTTTGTAGAGATGTTAAGATTTTCTTAAACAACTCAGAATTTCTTAATGTGGGCGTGGCAGAAGGCAGTTTGTTGTGAAATTTTTTGAAAATCCAAGCTGAACTCTTTCCAATGACCAAAGTTTCGTTTGAATATCTTCTTGGGTTCGGCAGTTATCAGCATTTAAAAATAATTGGCTGCAAAAAATCACCTCCTTCAAAATTATGTTGACCTGTTACTCGAACAAAATTTTAAGAAAAATTTAAAGAATTTTTTTACTCTTTCTTGATTTGCAACCACACAACATTTTGCTTGATATCTCTGTTAGACTAAAAGATACGAACTTAAAATTTCATACAGGTCAAGAGCTCGACTTCTACTTTCCGGTTGTGTAGCAAATGAAGTAGCCACGCCCATTTTTGTAGAGATGTTAAGATTTTCTTAAACAACTCAGAATTTCTTAATGTGGGCGTGGCAGAAGGCATTTTGTTGTGAAATTTTTTGAAAATCCAAGCTGAACTCTTTCCAATGACCAAAGTTTCGTTTGAATATCTTCTTGGGTTCGGCAGTTATCAGCATTTAAAAATAATTGGCTGCAAAAAATCACCTCCTTCAAAATTATGTTGACCTGTTACTCGAACAAAATTTTAAGAAAAATTTAAAGAATTTTTTTACTCTTTCTTGATTTGCAACCACACAACATTTTGCTTGATATCTCTTTTAGACTAAAAGATACGAACTTAAAATTTCATACAGGTCAAGAGCTCGACTTCTACTTTCCGGTTGTGTAGCAAATGAAGTTGCCACGCCCATTTTTATAGAGATGTTAAGATTTCCTTAAACAACTCAGAATTTCTTAATGTGGGCGTGGCAGAAGGCAGTTTATTGTGAAATTTTTTGAAAATCCAAGCTGAACTCTTTCCAATGACCAAAGTTTCGTTTGAATATCTTCTTGGGTTCGGCAGTTATCAGCATTTAAAAATAATTGGCTGCAAAAAATCACCTCCTTCAAAATTATGTTGACCTGTTACTCGAACAAAATTTTAAGAAAAATTTAAAGAATTTTTTTACTCTTTCTTGATTTGCAACCACACAACATTTTGCTTGATATCTCTGTTAGACTAAAAGATACGAACTTAAAATTTCATACAGGTCAAGAGCTCGACTTCTACTTTCCGGTTGTGTAGCAAATGAAGTTGCCACGCCCATTTTTATAGAGATGTTAAGATTTTCTTAAACAACTCAGAATTTCTTAATGTGGGCGTGGCAGAAGGCAGTTTATTGTGAAATTTTTTGAAAATCCAAGCTGAACTCTTTCCAATGGCCAAAGTTTCGTTTGAATATCTTCTTGGGTTCGGCAGTTATCAGCATTTAAAACTAATTGGCTGCAAAAAATCACCTCCTTTAAAATTATGTTAACCTGTTACTCGAACAAAATTTTAAGAAAAATTTAAAGAATTTGTTTACTCTTTCTTGATTTGCAACCACACAACATTTTGCTTGATATCTCTGTTAGACTAAAAGATACGAACTTAAAATTTCATACAGGTCAAGAGCTCGACTTCTACTTTCCGGTTGTGTAGCAAATGAAGTTGCCACGCACATTTTTATAGAGATGTTAAGATTTTCTTAAACAACTCAGAATTTCTTAATGTGGGCGTGGCAGAAGGCAGTTTATTGTGAAATTTTTTGAAAATCCAAGCTGAACTCTTTCCAATGACCAAAGTTTCGTTTGAATATCTTCTTGGGTTCGGCAGTTATCAGCATTTAAAAATGGGCCTGTTCGGAAATGCATCACTGCGCTGCATCTGATGCGCAGTACGTTCTAAAAAGCAAAAGTTGGCAACACTGCAAATGTCTTGAGTTCTAAAATGCATCAGTGAAACAGATGATGCGCAAAAAAACATCAAACAAGCATCACAAAAATGGCTGATGCAATGGAAGAGTAAGTATTAAATTTTTTTATAAATTTTTTTATTTTGTTAATTAAGTTTTTTATATCTTCTTTAGAATAGAATGTGATGCAAAATTCTCCAAATTGTTGGTGAGAGTACGTTTGGACATGGAGGAAGAATTTTCTTCAGGAAGGAAGAAAAAATCTGTGCTCTGGGGAAAGGCGTTGGAAAAAATGAAGGAGCAAGTACCTAACGTAAATTTTACAAAAGATCAAATTAACAGAAAGTTTTTAAACCTGCTTACAACGTATAGAAGAATAAAATCCAGGAATAAAGAATCTGGAAGAAATGCAACAACTTGGTTGTTTTTTGAAGATTTTGATGAAATTTACGGCACCAGGCATTCTGTAAATCCTCCAACAACACATTTGATCTCCACACTGGAAGATAATGAAGAATTAATTGAAATGTGTGAAGAAATAGAAAGCTCTCCGGAACCGCCACCCAAAAAGAAAAAAACTAAAAAGGATATTTTAATGTATTTGGAAGAAGAATCCGTGCAAGAACAAAAAAGACACGAAGAAATCCTGGCATTAGAAGAAAAAAAGTTACAATTAGAAGAAAAGCGAATAACTGCAATGATTGAACTGAAAAATGTGTTAGAAAAGGCAATTGCCAATAAATAATAATTATAACTAAATTTATAATTATTTAGAAGACTGATAAACATGAAATGTTTTATGTTATGTTTTTGTTTAAAATTAAAGTTTATGTTTTGTTTTTAAATAGTTATAAGATTTTTTATTAAATAAAATAAACAGAAAAAGGAAATTAATTAACATGAGAACAAAGTTGTTAAATAATTTCGTAAGGAAATTCCATCTTCATCTTCAGCTGTTATTTCATTTGTTATCTGGTTTGGTATACTCTCATTCTCTATTAAACTTATATCTGGTAATATGTACTCGTTAGCACTTCCCTTATTTATAATGAAGTTATGGAGAATTGTACAACCTAAAATTATTTCAGAAACATTTTTGAGGTTTAAGCTATCTAGACGATCCAAAATTCTGAATTTATTTTTTAAAATTCCAAAGGCTTGTTCGATAAACACTCTTGTAGAGCTCAGGCAATAATTGAATTTTTTTTGCTCGCGCGTGAGATGGCCGTTATCCCTATATGGAGTTAGTAAGAATTTTGAAATAGGATATGCTGAATCGCCTAGAATTAGGGCACCAGGAGCAAGTTGCACTTCTCGTGCTAATATTTTCTTGTATATTGGACTATTTTTCCACACATTTGCATCGTGGCAACTACCAGGGTAGCCAATAAAAACGTCCAGGAAACGAAATTTACTGTCGCATATTGCCTAAAAATGAACCAGTTTACATTTTACAATAATTGCTATATAATATTTATTGCGTCTACTACTTACCTGTACATTTGTGGAATAAAATCCTTTCCTGTTATAATAACTTATTGGATCAACTCTAGGTTTTGGTATTTTTATGTGTGTTCCGTCTACACATCCAATAACATATGGGAAAGGGTTCTCTCTTGCGTTTTGGAAACTCTCCATAACATTTTGTTGCTGCGCTAATGATGGCCATGAAATTTCTTTTTTTAAACGGCAGATAGTTTTGATAGTTTTGTAAAAAATTGTGTGTGCAGTGCCCTTTCCCACATTAAAACGATCGCTTATAAGTCGAAATGTTACTCCATTGTTACTTAGCTTCCACAACGTTATGTACAAGCATAGCTCCAAATCATATGCTAATCGGCCTCTGTGAAAAGTATTCCAGAATGGTTTTATAGCTATCGACAAAGCCTGAAAACCAAATTTGTGAACATTTTTAATCATTGTATTTCTATGGACATACATACCTCAAATGTTGAGCGGTTCATTCGAAAGTGGGCAAAAAATATATCATCCGGATATTGCTTTATAATATAAACATATTCCATTACTTTTGGGATTTGCCTGTTTTTGGAACACAAAGTTTTAAGCAATACATGCCTTTTTTTATATCTCAAGTGCCTTTTATATTGCTGTTTGCACAATTTTGAAACATTTTTGGTTTCATCCAAGTCAATAAATAAATTAATTATTAATTTGTCCATTTTTAATATTCCCGCGTCGTTATTGTAAACAATTTATTTATTTTTCGTCTGCGCATCAGCATCAGCTGATTTGCATCAGCATCGCAAACTAATCACAGATGCGCATCAGATGCAGCGCAGTGATGCATTTCCGAACAGGCCCAATAATTGGCTGCAAAAAATCACCTCCTTCAAAATTATGTTGACCTGTTACTCGAACAAAATTTTAAGAAAAATTTAAAGAATTTTTTTACTCTTTCTTGATTTGCAACCACACAACATTTTGCTTGATATCTCTGTTAGACTAAAAGATACGAACTTAAAATTTCATACAGGTCAAGAGCTCGACTTCTACTTTCCGGTTGTGTAGCAAATGAAGTAGCCACGCCCATTTTTGTAGAGATGTTAAGATTTTCTTAAACAACTCAGAATTTCTTAATGTGGGCGTGGCAGAAGGCATTTTGTTGTGAAATTTTTTGAAAATCCAAGCTGAACTCTTTCCAATGACCAAAGTTTCGTTTGAATATCTTCTTGGGTTCGGCAGTTATCAGCATTTAAAAATAATTGGCTGCAAAAAATCACCTCCTTCAAAATTATGTTGACCTGTTACTCGAACAAAATTTTAAGAAAAATTTAAAGAATTTTTTTACTCTTTCTTGATTTGCAACCACACAACATTTTGCTTGATATCTCTGTTAGACTAAAAGATACGAACTTAAAATTTCATACAGGTCAAGAGCTCGACTTCTACTTTCCGGTTGTGTAGCAAATGAAGTAGCCACGCCCATTTTTGTAGAGATGTTAAGATTTTCTTAAACAACTCAGAATTTCTTAATGTGGGCGTGGCAGAAGGCATTTTGTTGTGAAATTTTTTGAAAATCCAAGCTGAACTCTTTCCAATGACCAAAGTTTCGTTTGAATATCTTCTTGGGTTCGGCAGTTATCAGCATTTAAAAATAATTGGCTGCAAAAAATCACCTCCTTCAAAATTATGTTGACCTGTTACTCGAACAAAATTTTAAGAAAAATTTAAAGAATTTTTTTACTCTTTCTTGATTTGCAACCACACAACATTTTGCTTGATATCTCTTTTAGACTAAAAGATACGAACTTAAAATTTCATACAGGTCAAGAGCTCGACTTCTACTTTCCGGTTGTGTAGCAAATGAAGTTGCCACGCACATTTTTATAGAGATGTTAAGATTTTCTTAAACAACTCAGAATTTCTTAATGTGGGCGTGGCAGAAGGCAGTTTATTGTGAAATTTTTTGAAAATCCAAGCTGAACTCTTTCCAATGACCAAAGTTTCGTTTGAATATCTTCTTGGGTTCGGCAGTTATCAGCATTTAAAACTAATTGGCTGCAAAAAATCACCTCCTTTAAAATTATGTTAACCTGTTACTCGAACAAAATTTTAAGAAAAATTTAAAGAATTTGTTTACTCTTTCTTGATTTGCAACCACACAACATTTTGCTTGATATCTCTGTTAGACTAAAAGATACGAACTTAAAATTTCATACAGGTCAAGAGCTCGACTTCTACTTTCCGGTTGTGTAGCAAATGAAGTTGCCACGCACATTTTTATAGAGATGTTAAGATTTTCTTAAACAACTCAGAATTTCTTAATGTGGGCGTGGCAGAAGGCAGTTTATTGTGAAATTTTTTGAAAATCCAAGCTGAACTCTTTCCAATGACCAAAGTTTCGTTTGAATATCTTCTTGGGTTCGGCAGTTATCAGCATTTAAAACTAATTGGCTGCAAAAAATCACCTCCTTTAAAATTATGTTAACCTGTTACTCGAACAAAATTTTAAGAAAAATTTAAAGAATTTGTTTACTCTTTCTTGATTTGCAACCACACAACATTTTGCTTGATATCTCTGTTAGACTAAAAGATACGAACTTAAAATTTCATACAGGTCAAGAGCTCGACTTCTACTTTCCGGTTGTGTAGCAAATGAAGTTGCCACACACATTTTTATAGAGATGTTAAGATTTTCTTAAACAACTCAGAATTTCTTAATGTGGGCGTGGCAGAAGGCAGTTTATTGTGAAATTTTTTGAAAATCCAAGCTGAACTCTTTCCAATGACCAAAGTTTCGTTTGAATATCTTCTTGGGTTCGGCAGTTATCAGCATTTAAAAATAATTGGCTGCAAAAAATCACCTCCTTCAAAATTATGTTGACCTGTTACTCGAACAAAATTTTAAGAAAAATTTAAAGAATTTTTTTACTCTTTCTTGATTTGCAACCACACAACATTTTGCTTGATATCTCTGTTAGACTAAAAGATACGAACTTAAAATTTCATACAGTTCAAGAGCTCGACTTCTACTTTCCGGTTGTGTAGCAAATGAAGTTGCCACGCCCATTTTTATAGAGATGTTAAGATTTTCTTAAACAACTCTGAATTTCTTAATGTGGGCGTGGCAGAAGGCAGTTTATTGTGAAATTTTTTGAAAATCCAAGCTGAACTCTTTCCAATGACCAAAGTTTCGTTTGAATATCTTCTTGGGTTCGGCAGTTATCAGCATTTAAAAATAATTGGCTGCAAAAAATCACCTCCTTCAAAATTATGTTTACCTGTTACTCGAACAAAATTTTAAGAAAAATTTAAAGAATTTTTTTACTCTTTCTTGATTTGCAACCACACAACATTTTGCTTGATATCTCTGTTAGACTAAAAGATACGAACTTAAAATTTCATACAGGTCAAGAGCTCGACTTCTACTTTCCGGTTGTGTAGCAAATGAAGTTGCCACGCACATTTTTATAGAGATGTTAAGATTTTCTTAAACAACTCAGAATTTCTTAATGTGGGCGTGGCAGAAGGCAGTTTATTGTGAAATTTTTTGAAAATCCAAGCTGAACTCTTTCCAATGACGAAAGTTTCGTTTGAATATCTTCTTGGGTTCGGCAGTTATCAGCATTTAAAAATAATTGGCTGCAAAAAATCACCTCCTTCAAAATTATGTTGACCTGTTACTCGAACAAAATTTTAAGAAAAATTTAAAGAATTTTTTTACTCTTTCTTGATTTGCAACCACACAACATTTTGCTTGATATCTCTGTTAGACTAAAAGATACGAACTTAAAATTTCATACAGGTCAAGAGCTCGACTTCTACTTTCCGGTTGTGTAGCAAATGAAGTAGCCACGCCCATTTTTGTAGAGATGTTAAGATTTTCTTAAACAACTCAGAATTTCTTAATGTGGGCGTGGCAGAAGGCATTTTGTTGTGAAATTTTTTGAAAATCCAAGCTGAACTCTTTCCAATGACCAAAGTTTCGTTTGAATATCTTCTTGGGTTCGGCAGTTATCAGCATTTAAAAATAATTGGCTGCAAAAAATCACCTCCTTCAAAATTATGTTGACCTGTTACTCGAACAAAATTTTAAGAAAAATTTAAAGAATTTTTTTACTCTTTCTTGATTTGCAACCACACAACATTTTGCTTGATATCTCTGTTAGACTAAAAGATACGAACTTAAAATTTCATACAGGTCAAGAGCTCGACTTCTACTTTCCGGTTGTGTAGCAAATGAAGTAGCCACGCCCATTTTTGTAGAGATGTTAAGATTTTCTTAAACAACTCAGAATTTCTTAATGTGGGCGTGGCAGAAGGCATTTTGTTGTGAAATTTTTTGAAAATCCAAGCTGAACTCTTTCCAATGACCAAAGTTTCGTTTGAATATCTTCTTGGGTTCGGCAGTTATCAGCATTTAAAAATAATTGGCTGCAAAAAATCACCTCCTTCAAAATTATGTTGACCTGTTACTCGAACAAAATTTTAAGAAAAATTTAAAGAATTTTTTTACTCTTTCTTGATTTGCAACCACACAACATTTTGCTTGATATCTCTTTTAGACTAAAAGATACGAACTTAAAATTTCATACAGGTCAAGAGCTCGACTTCTACTTTCCGGTTGTGTAGCAAATGAAGTTGCCACGCCCATTTTTATAGAGATGTTAAGATTTCCTTAAACAACTCAGAATTTCTTAATGTGGGCGTGGCAGAAGGCAGTTTATTGTGAAATTTTTTGAAAATCCAAGCTGAACTCTTTCCAATGACCAAAGTTTCGTTTGAATATCTTCTTGGGTTCGGCAGTTATCAGCATTTAAAAATAATTGGCTGCAAAAAATCACCTCCTTCAAAATTATGTTGACCTGTTACTCGAACAAAATTTTAAGAAAAATTTAAAGAATTTTTTTACTCTTTCTTGATTTGCAACCACACAACATTTTGCTTGATATCTCTGTTAGACTAAAAGATACGAACTTAAAATTTCATACAGGTCAAGAGCTCGACTTCTACTTTCCGGTTGTGTAGCAAATGAAGTTGCCACGCCCATTTTTATAGAGATGTTAAGATTTTCTTAAACAACTCAGAATTTCTTAATGTGGGCGTGGCAGAAGGCAGTTTATTGTGAAATTTTTTGAAAATCCAAGCTGAACTCTTTCCAATGACCAAAGTTTCGTTTGAATATCTTCTTGGGTTCGGCAGTTATCAGCATTTAAAACTAATTGGCTGCAAAAAATCACCTCCTTTAAAATTATGTTAACCTGTTACTCGAACAAAATTTTAAGAAAAATTTAAAGAATTTGTTTACTCTTTCTTGATTTGCAACCACACAACATTTTGCTTGATATCTCTGTTAGACTAAAAGATACGAACTTAAAATTTCATACAGGTCAAGAGCTCGACTTCTACTTTCCGGTTGTGTAGCAAATGAAGTTGCCACGCACATTTTTATAGAGATGTTAAGATTTTCTTAAACAACTCAGAATTTCTTAATGTGGGCGTGGCAGAAGGCAGTTTATTGTGAAATTTTTTGAAAATCCAAGCTGAACTCTTTCCAATGACCAAAGTTTCGTTTGAATATCTTCTTGGGTTCGGCAGTTATCAGCATTTAAAAATGGGCCTGTTCGGAAATGCATCACTGCGCTGCATCTGATGCGCAGTACGTTCTAAAAAGCAAAAGTTGGCAACACTGCAAATGTCTTGAGTTCTAAAATGCATCAGTGAAACAGATGATGCGCAAAAAAACATCAAACAAGCATCACAAAAATGGCTGATGCAATGGAAGAGTAAGTATTAAATTTTTTTATAAATTTTTTTATTTTGTTAATTAAGTTTTTTATATCTTCTTTAGAATAGAATGTGATGCAAAATTCTCCAAATTGTTGGTGAGAGTGCGTTTGGACATGGAGGAAGAATTTTCTTCAGGAAGGAAGAAAAAATCTGTGCTCTGGGGAAAGGCGTTGGAAAAAATGAAGGAGCAAGTACCTAACGTAAATTTTACAAAAGATCAAATTAACAGAAAGTTTTTAAACCTGCTTACAACGTATAGAAGAATAAAATCCAGGAATAAAGAATCTGGAAGAAATGCAACAACTTGGTTGTTTTTTGAAGATTTTGATGAAATTTACGGCACCAGGCATTCTGTAAATCCTCCAACAACACATTTGATCTCCACACTGGAAGATAATGAAGAATTAATTGAAATGTGTGAAGAAATAGAAAGCTCTCCGGAACCGCCACCCAAAAAGAAAAAAACTAAAAAGGATATTTTAATGTATTTGGAAGAAGAATCCGTGCAAGAACAAAAAAGACACGAAGAAATCCTGGCATTAGAAGAAAAAAAGTTACAATTAGAAGAAAAGCGAATAACTGCAATGATTGAACTGAAAAATGTGTTAGAAAAGGCAATTGCCAATAAATAATAATTATAACTAAATTTATAATTATTTAGAAGACTGATAAACATGAAATGTTTTATGTTATGTTTTTGTTTAAAATTAAAGTTTATGTTTTGTTTTTAAATAGTTATAAGATTTTTTATTAAATAAAATAAACAGAAAAAGGAAATGAATTAACATGAGAACAAAGTTGTTAAATAATTTCGTAAGGAAATTCCATCTTCATCTTCAGCTGTTATTTCATTTGTTATCTGGTTTGGTATACTCTCATTCTCTATTAAACTTATATCTGGTAATATGTACTCGTTAGCACTTCCCTTATTTATAATGAAGTTATGGAGAATTGTACAACCTAAAATTATTTCAGAAACATTTTTGAGGTTTAAGCTATCTAGACGATCCAAAATTCTGAATTTATTTTTTAAAATTCCAAAGGCTTGTTCGATAAACACTCTTGTAGAGCTCAGGCAATAATTGAATTTTTTTTGCTCGCGCGTGAGATGGCCGTTATCCCTATATGGAGTTAGTAAGAATTTTGAAATAGGATATGCTGAATCGCCTAGAATTAGGGCACCAGGAGCAAGTTGCACTTCTCGTGCTAATATTTTCTTGTATATTGGACTATTTTTCCACACATTTGCATCGTGGCAACTACCAGGGTAGCCAATAAAAACGTCCAGGAAACGAAATTTACTGTCGCATATTGCCTAAAAATGAACCAGTTTACATTTTACAATAATTGCTATATAATATTTATTGCGTCTACTACTTACCTGTACATTTGTGGAATAAAATCCTTTCCTGTTATAATAACTTATTGGATCAACTCTAGGTTTTGGTATTTTTATGTGTGTTCCGTCTACACATCCAATAACATATGGGAAAGGGTTCTCTCTTGCGTTTTGGAAACTCTCCATAACATTTTGTTGCTGCGCTAATGATGGCCATGAAATTTCTTTTTTTAAACGGCAGATAGTTTTGATAGTTTTGTAAAAAATTGTGTGTGCAGTGCCCTTTCCCACATTAAAACGATCGCTTATAAGTCGAAATGTTACTCCATTGTTACTTAGCTTCCACAACGTTATGTACAAGCATAGCTCCAAATCATATGCTAATCGGCCTCTGTGAAAAGTATTCCAGAATGGTTTTATAGCTATCGACAAAGCCTGAAAACCAAATTTGTGAACATTTTTAATCATTGTATTTCTATGGACATACATACCTCAAATGTTGAGCGGTTCATTCGAAAGTGGGCAAAAAATATATCATCCGGATATTGCTTTATAATATAAACATATTCCATTACTTTTGGGATTTGCCTGTTTTTGGAACACAAAGTTTTAAGCAATACATGCCTTTTTTTATATCTCAAGTGCCTTTTATATTGCTGTTTGCACAATTTTGAAACATTTTTGGTTTCATCCAAGTCAATAAATAAATTAATTATTAATTTGTCCATTTTTAATATTCCCGCGTCGTTATTGTAAACAATTTATTTATTTTTCGTCTGCGCATCAGCATCAGCTGATTTGCATCAGCATCGCAAACTAATCACAGATGCGCATCAGATGCAGCGCAGTGATGCATTTCCGAACAGGCCCAATAATTGGCTGCAAAAAATCACCTCCTTCAAAATTATGTTGACCTGTTACTCGAACAAAATTTTAAGAAAAATTTAAAGAATTTTTTTACTCTTTCTTGATTTGCAACCACACAACATTTTGCTTGATATCTCTGTTAGACTAAAAGATACGAACTTAAAATTTCATACAGGTCAAGAGCTCGACTTCTACTTTCCGGTTGTGTAGCAAATGAAGTAGCCACGCCCATTTTTGTAGAGATGTTAAGATTTTCTTAAACAACTCAGAATTTCTTAATGTGGGCGTGGCAGAAGGCATTTTGTTGTGAAATTTTTTGAAAATCCAAGCTGAACTCTTTCCAATGACCAAAGTTTCGTTTGAATATCTTCTTGGGTTCGGCAGTTATCAGCATTTAAAAATAATTGGCTGCAAAAAATCACCTCCTTCAAAATTATGTTGACCTGTTACTCGAACAAAATTTTAAGAAAAATTTAAAGAATTTTTTTACTCTTTCTTGATTTGCAACCACACAACATTTTGCTTGATATCTCTGTTAGACTAAAAGATACGAACTTAAAATTTCATACAGGTCAAGAGCTCGACTTCTACTTTCCGGTTGTGTAGCAAATGAAGTAGCCACGCCCATTTTTGTAGAGATGTTAAGATTTTCTTAAACAACTCAGAATTTCTTAATGTGGGCGTGGCAGAAGGCATTTTGTTGTGAAATTTTTTGAAAATCCAAGCTGAACTCTTTCCAATGACCAAAGTTTCGTTTGAATATCTTCTTGGGTTCGGCAGTTATCAGCATTTAAAAATAATTGGCTGCAAAAAATCACCTCCTTCAAAATTATGTTGACCTGTTACTCGAACAAAATTTTAAGAAAAATTTAAAGAATTTTTTTACTCTTTCTTGATTTGCAACCACACAACATTTTGCTTGATATCTCTTTTAGACTAAAAGATACGAACTTAAAATTTCATACAGGTCAAGAGCTCGACTTCTACTTTCCGGTTGTGTAGCAAATGAAGTTGCCACGCACATTTTTATAGAGATGTTAAGATTTTCTTAAACAACTCAGAATTTCTTAATGTGGGCGTGGCAGAAGGCAGTTTATTGTGAAATTTTTTGAAAATCCAAGCTGAACTCTTTCCAATGACCAAAGTTTCGTTTGAATATCTTCTTGGGTTCGGCAGTTATCAGCATTTAAAACTAATTGGCTGCAAAAAATCACCTCCTTTAAAATTATGTTAACCTGTTACTCGAACAAAATTTTAAGAAAAATTTAAAGAATTTGTTTACTCTTTCTTGATTTGCAACCACACAACATTTTGCTTGATATCTCTGTTAGACTAAAAGATACGAACTTAAAATTTCATACAGGTCAAGAGCTCGACTTCTACTTTCCGGTTGTGTAGCAAATGAAGTTGCCACGCACATTTTTATAGAGATGTTAAGATTTTCTTAAACAACTCAGAATTTCTTAATGTGGGCGTGGCAGAAGGCAGTTTATTGTGAAATTTTTTGAAAATCCAAGCTGAACTCTTTCCAATGACCAAAGTTTCGTTTGAATATCTTCTTGGGTTCGGCAGTTATCAGCATTTAAAACTAATTGGCTGCAAAAAATCACCTCCTTTAAAATTATGTTAACCTGTTACTCGAACAAAATTTTAAGAAAAATTTAAAGAATTTGTTTACTCTTTCTTGATTTGCAACCACACAACATTTTGCTTGATATCTCTGTTAGACTAAAAGATACGAACTTAAAATTTCATACAGGTCAAGAGCTCGACTTCTACTTTCCGGTTGTGTAGCAAATGAAGTTGCCACGCACATTTTTATAGAGATGTTAAGATTTTCTTAAACAACTCAGAATTTCTTAATGTGGGCGTGGCAGAAGGCAGTTTATTGTGAAATTTTTTGAAAATCCAAGCTGAACTCTTTCCAATGACCAAAGTTTCGTTTGAATATCTTCTTGGGTTCGGCAGTTATCAGCATTTAAAAATAATTGGCTGCAAAAAATCACCTCCTTCAAAATTATGTTGACCTGTTACTCGAACAAAATTTTAAGAAAAATTTAAAGAATTTTTTTACTCTTTCTTGATTTGCAACCACACAACATTTTGCTTGATATCTCTGTTAGACTAAAAGATACGAACTTAAAATTTCATACAGGTCAAGAGCTCGACTTCTACTTTCCGGTTGTGTAGCAAATGAAGTTGCCACGCCCATTTTTATAGAGATGTTAAGATTTTCTTAAACAACTCTGAATTTCTTAATGTGGGCGTGGCAGAAGGCAGTTTATTGTGAAATTTTTTGAAAATCCAAGCTGAACTCTTTCCAATGACCAAAGTTTCGTTTGAATATCTTCTTGGGTTCGGCAGTTATCAGCATTTAAAACTAATTGGCTGCAAAAAATCACCTCCTTTAAAATTATGTTAACCTGTTACTCGAACAAAATTTTAAGAAAAATTTAAAGAATTTGTTTACTCTTTCTTGATTTGCAACCACACAACATTTTGCTTGATATCTCTGTTAGACTAAAAGATACGAACTTAAAATTTCATACAGGTCAAGAGCTCGACTTCTACTTTCCGGTTGTGTAGCAAATGAAGTTGCCACGCACATTTTTATAGAGATGTTAAGATTTTCTTAAACAACTCAGAATTTCTTAATGTGGGCGTGGCAGAAGGCAGTTTATTGTGAAATTTTTTGAAAATCCAAGCTGAACTCTTTCCAATGACCAAAGTTTCGTTTGAATATCTTCTTGGGTTCGGCAGTTATCAGCATTTAAAAATAATTGGCTGCAAAAAATCACCTCCTTCAAAATTATGTTGACCTGTTACTCGAACAAAATTTTAAGAAAAATTTAAAGAATTTTTTTACTCTTTCTTGATTTGCAACCACACAACATTTTGCTTGATATCTCTGTTAGACTAAAAGATACGAACTTAAAATTTCATACAGGTCAAGAGCTCGACTTCTACTTTCCGGTTGTGTAGCAAATGAAGTTGCCACGCCCATTTTTATAGAGATGTTAAGATTTTCTTAAACAACTCTGAATTTCTTAATGTGGGCGTGGCAGAAGGCAGTTTATTGTGAAATTTTTTGAAAATCCAAGCTGAACTCTTTCCAATGACCAAAGTTTCGTTTGAATATCTTCTTGGGTTCGGCAGTTATCAGCATTTAAAAATAATTGGCTGCAAAAAATCACCTCCTTCAAAATTATGTTGACCTGTTACTCGAACAAAATTTTAAGAAAAATTTAAAGAATTTTTTTACTCTTTCTTGATTTGCAACCACACAACATTTTGCTTGATATCTCTGTTAGACTAAAAGATACGAACTTAAAATTTCATACAGGTCAAGAGCTCGACTTCTACTTTCCGGTTGTGTAGCAAATGAAGTTGCCACGCCCATTTTTATAGAGATGTTAAGATTTTCTTAAACAACTCAGAATTTCTTAATGTGGGCGTGGCAGAAGGCAGTTTATTGTGAAATTTTTTGAAAATCCAAGCTGAACTCTTTCCAATGACCAAAGTTTCGTTTGAATATCTTCTTGGGTTCGGCAGTTATCAGCATTTAAAAATAATTGGCTGCAAAAAATCACCTCCTTCAAAATTATGTTGACCTGTTACTCGAACAAAATTTTAAGAAAAATTTAAAGAATTTTTTTACTCTTTCTTGATTTGCAACCACACAACATTTTGCTTGATATCTCTGTTAGACTAAAAGATACGAACTTAAAATTTCATACAGGTCAAGAGCTCGACTTCTACTTTCCGGTTGTGTAGCAAATGAAGTTGCCACGCCCATTTTTATAGAGATGTTAAGATTTTCTTAAACAACTCAGAATTTCTTAATGTGGGCGTGGCAGAAGGCAGTTTATTGTGAAATTTTTTGAAAATCCAAGCTGAACTCTTTCCAATGACCAAAGTTTCGTTTGAATATCTTCTTGGGTTCGGCAGTTATCAGCATTTAAAAATAATTGGCTGCAAAAAATCACCTCCTTCAAAATTATGTTGACCTGTTACTCGAACAAAATTTTAAGAAAAATTTAAAGAATTTTTTTACTCTTTCTTGATTTGCAACCACACAACATTTTGCTTGATATCTCTGTTAGACTAAAAGATACGAACTTAAAATTTCATACAGGTCAAGAGCTCGACTTCTACTTTCCGGTTGTGTAGCAAATGAAGTTGCCACGCCCATTTTTATAGAGATGTTAAGATTTTCTTAAACAACTCAGAATTTCTTAATGTGGGCGTGGCAGAAGGCAGTTTATTGTGAAATTTTTTGAAAATCCAAGCTGAACTCTTTCCAATGACCAAAGTTTCGTTTGAATATCTTCTTGGGTTCGGCAGTTATCAGCATTTAAAACTAATTGGCTGCAAAAAATCACCTCCTTTAAAATTATGTTAACCTGTTACTCGAACAAAATTTTAAGAAAAATTTAAAGAATTTGTTTAGTCTTTCTTGATTTGCAACCACACAACATTTTGCTTGATATCTCTGTTAGACTAAAAGATACGAACTTAAAATTTCATACAGGTCAAGAGCTCGACTTCTACTTTCCGGTTGTGTAGCAAATGAAGTTGCCACGCACATTTTTATAGAGATGTTAAGATTTTCTTAAACAACTCAGAATTTCTTAATGTGGGCGTGGCAGAAGGCAGTTTATTGTGAAATTTTTTGAAAATCCAAGCTGAACTCTTTCCAATGACCAAAGTTTCGTTTGAATATCTTCTTGGGTTCGGCAGTTATCAGCATTTAAAAATAATTGGCTGCAAAAAATCACCTCCTTCAAAATTATGTTGACCTGTTACTCGAACAAAATTTTAAGAAAAATTTAAAGAATTTTTTACTCTTTCTTGATTTGCAACCACACAACATTTTGCTTGATATCTCTGTTAGACTAAAAGATACGAACTTAAAATTTCATACAGGTCAAGAGCTCGACTTCTACTTTCCGGTTGTGTAGCAAATGAAGTTGCCACGCCCATTTTTATAGAGATGTTAAGATTTTCTTAAACAACTCAGAATTTCTTAATGTGGGCGTGGCAGAAGGCAGTTTATTGTGAAATTTTTTGAAAATCCAAGCTGAACTCTTTCCAATGACCAAAGTTTCGTTTGAATATCTTCTTGGGTTCGGCAGTTATCAGCATTTAAAAATAATTGGCTGCAAAAAATCACCTCCTTCAAAATTATGTTGACCTGTTACTCGAACAAAATTTTAAGAAAAATTTAAAGAATTTTTTACTCTTTCTTGATTTGCAACCACACAACATTTTGCTTGATATCTCTGTTAGACTAAAAGATACGAACTTAAAATTTCATACAGGTCAAGAGCTCGACTTCTACTTTCCGGTTGTGTAGCAAATGAAGTTGCCACGCCCATTTTTATAGAGATGTTAAGATTTTCTTAAACAACTCAGAATTTCTTAATGTGGGCGTGGCAGAAGGCAGTTTATTGTGAAATTTTTTGAAAATCCAAGCTGAACTCTTTCCAATGACCAAAGTTTCGTTTGAATATCTTCTTGGGTTCGGCAGTTATCAGCATTTAAAAATAATTGGCTGCAAAAAATCACCTCCTTCAAAATTATGTTGACCTGTTACTCGAACAAAATTTTAAGAAAAATTTAAAGAATTTTTTTACTCTTTCTTGATTTGCAACCACACAACATTTTGCTTGATATCTCTGTTAGACTAAAAGATACGAACTTAAAATTTCATACAGGTCAAGAGCTCGACTTCTACTTTCCGGTTGTGTAGCAAATGAAGTTGCCACGCCCATTTTTATAGAGATGTTAAGATTTTCTTAAACAACTCAGAATTTCTTAATGTGGGCGTGGCAGAAGGCAGTTTATTGTGAAATTTTTTGAAAATCCAAGCTGAACTCTTTCCAATGACCAAAGTTTCGTTTGAATATCTTCTTGGGTTCGGCAGTTATCAGCATTTAAAACTAATTGGCTGCAAAAAATCACCTCCTTTAAAATTATGTTAACCTGTTACTCGAACAAAATTTTAAGAAAAATTTAAAGAATTTGTTTACTCTTTCTTGATTTGCAACCACACAACATTTTGCTTGATATCTCTGTTAGACTAAAAGATACGAACTTAAAATTTCATACAGGTCAAGAGCTCGACTTCTACTTTCCGGTTGTGTAGCAAATGAAGTTGCCACGCACATTTTTATAGAGATGTTAAGATTTTCTTAAACAACTCAGAATTTCTTAATGTGGGCGTGGCAGAAGGCAGTTTATTGTGAAATTTTTTGAAAATCCAAGCTGAACTCTTTCCAATGACCAAAGTTTCGTTTGAATATCTTCTTGGGTTCGGCAGTTATCAGCATTTAAAAATAATTGGCTGCAAAAAATCACCTCCTTCAAAATTATGTTGACCTGTTACTCGAACAAAATTTTAAGAAAAATTTAAAGAATTTTTTTACTCTTTCTTGATTTGCAACCACACAACATTTTGCTTGATATCTCTGTTAGACTAAAAGATACGAACTTAAAATTTCATACAGGTCAAGAGCTCGACTTCTACTTTCCGGTTGTGTAGCAAATGAAGTTGCCACGCCCATTTTTATAGAGATGTTAAGATTTTCTTAAACAACTCTGAATTTCTTAATGTGGGCGTGGCAGAAGGCAGTTTATTGTGAAATTTTTTGAAAATCCAAGCTGAACTCTTTCCAATGACCAAAGTTTCGTTTGAATATCTTCTTGGGTTCGGCAGTTATCAGCATTTAAAAATAATTGGCTGCAAAAAATCACCTCCTTCAAAATTATGTTGACCTGTTACTCGAACAAAATTTTAAGAAAAATTTAAAGAATTTTTTTACTCTTTCTTGATTTGCAACCACACAACATTTTGCTTGATATCTCTGTTAGACTAAAAGATACGAACTTAAAATTTCATACAGGTCAAGAGCTCGACTTCTACTTTCCGGTTGTGTAGCAAATGAAGTTGCCACGCCCATTTTTATAGAGATGTTAAGATTTTCTTAAACAACTCTGAATTTCTTAATGTGGGCGTGGCAGAAGGCAGTTTATTGTGAAATTTTTTGAAAATCCAAGCTGAACTCTTTCCAATGACCAAAGTTTCGTTTGAATATCTTCTTGGGTTCGGCAGTTATCAGCATTTAAAAATAATTGGCTGCAAAAAATCACCTCCTTCAAAATTATGTTGACCTGTTACTCGAACAAAATTTTAAGAAAAATTTAAAGAATTTTTTTACTCTTTCTTGATTTGCAACCACACAACATTTTGCTTGATATCTCTGTTAGACTAAAAGATACGAACTTAAAATTTCATACAGGTCAAGAGCTCGACTTCTACTTTCCGGTTGTGTAGCAAATGAAGTTGCCACGCCCATTTTTATAGAGATGTTAAGATTTTCTTAAACAACTCTGAATTTCTTAATGTGGGCGTGGCAGAAGGCAGTTTATTGTGAAATTTTTTGAAAATCCAAGCTGAACTCTTTCCAATGACCAAAGTTTCGTTTGAATATCTTCTTGGGTTCGGCAGTTATCAGCATTTAAAAATAATTGGCTGCAAAAAATCACCTCCTTCAAAATTATGTTGACCTGTTACTCGAACAAAATTTTAAGAAAAATTTAAAGAATTTTTTTACTCTTTCTTGATTTGCAACCACACAACATTTTGCTTGATATCTCTGTTAGACTAAAAGATACGAACTTAAAATTTCATACAGGTCAAGAGCTCGACTTCTACTTTCCGGTTGTGTAGCAAATGAAGTTGCCACGCCCATTTTTATAGAGATGTTAAGATTTTCTTAAACAACTCAGAATTTCTTAATGTGGGCGTGGCAGAAGGCAGTTTATTGTGAAATTTTTTGAAAATCCAAGCTGAACTCTTTCCAATGACCAAAGTTTCGTTTGAATATCTTCTTGGGTTCGGCAGTTATCAGCATTTAAAACTAATTGGCTGCAAAAAATCACCTCCTTTAAAATTATGTTAACCTGTTACTCGAACAAAATTTTAAGAAAAATTTAAAGAATTTGTTTACTCTTTCTTGATTTGCAACCACACAACATTTTGCTTGATATCTCTGTTAGACTAAAAGATACGAACTTAAAATTTCATACAGGTCAAGAGCTCGACTTCTACTTTCCGGTTGTGTAGCAAATGAAGTTGCCACGCACATTTTTATAGAGATGTTAAGATTTTCTTAAACAACTCAGAATTTCTTAATGTGGGCGTGGCAGAAGGCAGTTTATTGTGAAATTTTTTGAAAATCCAAGCTGAACTCTTTCCAATGACCAAAGTTTCGTTTGAATATCTTCTTGGGTTCGGCAGTTATCAGCATTTAAAAATAATTGGCTGCAAAAAATCACCTCCTTCAAAATTATGTTGACCTGTTACTCGAACAAAATTTTAAGAAAAATTTAAAGAATTTTTTTACTCTTTCTTGATTTGCAACCACACAACATTTTGCTTGATATCTCTGTTAGACTAAAAGATACGAACTTAAAATTTCATACAGGTCAAGAGCTCGACTTCTACTTTCCGGTTGTGTAGCAAATGAAGTTGCCACGCCCATTTTTATAGAGATGTTAAGATTTTCTTAAACAACTCTGAATTTCTTAATGTGGGCGTGGCAGAAGGCAGTTTATTGTGAAATTTTTTGAAAATCCAAGCTGAACTCTTTCCAATGACCAAAGTTTCGTTTGAATATCTTCTTGGGTTCGGCAGTTATCAGCATTTAAAAATAATTGGCTGCAAAAAATCACCTCCTTCAAAATTATGTTGACCTGTTACTCGAACAAAATTTTAAGAAAAATTTAAAGAATTTTTTTACTCTTTCTTGATTTGCAACCACACAACATTTTGCTTGATATCTCTGTTAGACTAAAAGATACGAACTTAAAATTTCATACAGGTCAAGAGCTCGACTTCTACTTTCCGGTTGTGTAGCAAATGAAGTTGCCACGCCCATTTTTATAGAGATGTTAAGATTTTCTTAAACAACTCTGAATTTCTTAATGTGGGCGTGGCAGAAGGCAGTTTATTGTGAAATTTTTTGAAAATCCAAGCTGAACTCTTTCCAATGACCAAAGTTTCGTTTGAATATCTTCTTGGGTTCGGCAGATATCAGCATTTAAAAATAATTGGCTGCAAAAAATCACCTCCTTCAAAATTATGTTGACCTGTTACTCGAACAAAATTTTAAGAAAAATTTAAAGAATTTTTTTACTCTTTCTTGATTTGCAACCACACAACATTTTGCTTGATATCTCTGTTAGACTAAAAGATACGAACTTAAAATTTCATACAGGTCAAGAGCTCGACTTCTACTTTCCGGTTGTGTAGCAAATGAAGTTGCCACGCCCATTTTTATAGAGATGTTAAGATTTTCTTAAACAACTCTGAATTTCTTAATGTGGGCGTGGCAGAAGGCAGTTTATTGTGAAATTTTTTGAAAATCCAAGCTGAACTCTTTCCAATGACCAAAGTTTCGTTTGAATATCTTCTTGGGTTCGGCAGTTATCAGCATTTAAAAATAATTGGCTGCAAAAAATCACCTCCTTCAAAATTATGTTGACCTGTTACTCGAACAAAATTTTAAGAAAAATTTAAAGAATTTTTTTACTCTTTCTTGATTTGCAACCACACAACATTTTGCTTGATATCTCTGTTAGACTAAAAGATACGAACTTAAAATTTCATACAGGTCAAGAGCTCGACTTCTACTTTCCGGTTGTGTAGCAAATGAAGTTGCCACGCCCATTTTTATAGAGATGTTAAGATTTTCTTAAACAACTCTGAATTTCTTAATGTGGGCGTGGCAGAAGGCAGTTTATTGTGAAATTTTTTGAAAATCCAAGCTGAACTCTTTCCAATGACCAAAGTTTCGTTTGAATATCTTCTTGGGTTCGGCAGTTATCAGCATTTAAAAATAATTGGCTGCAAAAAATCACCTCCTTCAAAATTATGTTGACCTGTTACTCGAACAAAATTTTAAGAAAAATTTAAAGAATTTTTTTACTCTTTCTTGATTTGCAACCACACAACATTTTGCTTGATATCTCTGTTAGACTAAAAGATACGAACTTAAAATTTCATACAGGTCAAGAGCTCGACTTCTACTTTCCGGTTGTGTAGCAAATGAAGTTGCCACGCCCATTTTTATAGAGATGTTAAGATTTTCTTAAACAACTCTGAATTTCTTAATGTGGGCGTGGCAGAAGGCAGTTTATTGTGAAATTTTTTGAAAATCCAAGCTGAACTCTTTCCAATGACCAAAGTTTCGTTTGAATATCTTCTTGGGTTCGGCAGATATCAGCATTTAAAAATAATTGGCTGCAAAAAATCACCTCCTTTAAAATTATGTTAACCTGTTACTCGAACAAAATTTTAAGAAAAATTTAAAGAATTTGTTTACTCTTTCTTGATTTGCAACCACACAACATTTTGCTTGATATCTCTGTTAGACTAAAAGATACGAACTTAAAATTTCATACAGGTCAAGAGCTCGACTTCTACTTTCCGGTTGTGTAGCAAATGAAGTTGCCACGCCCATTTTTATAGAGATGTTAAGATTTTCTTAAACAACTCTGAATTTCTTAATGTGGGCGTGGCAGAAGGCAGTTTATTGTGAAATTTTTTGAAAATCCAAGCTGAACTCTTTCCAATGACCAAAGTTTCGTTTGAATATCTTCTTGGGTTCGGCAGTTATCAGCATTTAAAAATAATTGGCTGCAAAAAATCACCTCCTTCAAAATTATGTTGACCTGTTACTCGAACAAAATTTTAAGAAAAATTTAAAGAATTTTTTTACTCTTTCTTGATTTGCAACCACACAACATTTTGCTTGATATCTCTTTTAGACTAAAAGATACGAACTTAAAATTTCATACAGGTCAAGAGCTCGACTTCTACTTTCCGGTTGTGTAGCAAATGAAGTTGCCACGCCCATTTTTATAGAGATGTTAAGATTTTCTTAAACAACTCAGAATTTCTTAATGTGGGCGTGGCAGAAGGCAGTTTATTGTGAAATTTTTTGAAAATCCAAGCTGAACTCTTTCCAATGACCAAAGTTTCGTTTGAATATCTTCTTGGGTTCGGCAGTTATCAGCATTTAAAAATAATTGGCTGCAAAAAATCACCTCCTTCAAAATTATGTTGACCTGTTACTCGAACAAAATTTTAAGAAAAATTTAAAGAATTTTTTTACTCTTTCTTGATTTGCAACCACACAACATTTTGCTTGATATCTCTGTTAGACTAAAAGATACGAACTTAAAATTTCATACAGGTCAAGAGCTCGACTTCTACTTTCCGGTTGTGTAGCAAATGAAGTTGCCACGCCCATTTTTATAGAGATGTTAAGATTTTCTTAAACAACTCAGAATTTCTTAATGTGGGCGTGGCAGAAGGCAGTTTATTGTGAAATTTTTTGAAAATCCAAGCTGAACTCTTTCCAATGACCAAAGTTTCGTTTGAATATCTTCTTGGGTTCGGCAGTTATCAGCATTTAAAAATAATTGGCTGCAAAAAATCACCTCCTTCAAAATTATGTTGACCTGTTACTCGAACAAAATTTTAAGAAAAATTTAAAGAATTTTTTTACTCTTTCTTGATTTGCAACCACACAACATTTTGCTTGATATCTCTGTTAGACTAAAAGATACGAACTTAAAATTTCATACAGGTCAAGAGCTCGACTTCTACTTTCCGGTTGTGTAGCAAATGAAGTTGCCACGCCCATTTTTATAGAGATGTTAAGATTTTCTTAAACAACTCAGAATTTCTTAATGTGGGCGTGGCAGAAGGCAGTTTATTGTGAAATTTTTTGAAAATCCAAGCTGAACTCTTTCCAATGACCAAAGTTTCGTTTGAATATCTTCTTGGGTTCGGCAGTTATCAGCATTTAAAAATAATTGGCTGCAAAAAATCACCTCCTTCAAAATTATGTTGACCTGTTACTCGAACAAAATTTTAAGAAAAATTTAAAGAATTTTTTTACTCTTTCTTGATTTGCAACCACACAACATTTTGCTTGATATCTCTGTTAGACTAAAAGATACGAACTTAAAATTTCATACAGGTCAAGAGCTCGACTTCTACTTTCCGGTTGTGTAGCAAATGAAGTTGCCACGCCCATTTTTATAGAGATGTTAAGATTTTCTTAAACAACTCTGAATTTCTTAATGTGGGCGTGGCAGAAGGCAGTTTATTGTGAAATTTTTTGAAAATCCAAGCTGAACTCTTTCCAATGACCAAAGTTTCGTTTGAATATCTTCTTGGGTTCGGCAGTTATCAGCATTTAAAAATAATTGGCTGCAAAAAATCACCTCCTTCAAAATTATGTTGACCTGTTACTCGAACAAAATTTTAAGAAAAATTTAAAGAATTTTTTTACTCTTTCTTGATTTGCAACCACACAACATTTTGCTTGATATCTCTGTTAGACTAAAAGATACGAACTTAAAATTTCATACAGGTCAAGAGCTCGACTTCTACTTTCCGGTTGTGTAGCAAATGAAGTTGCCACGCCCATTTTTATAGAGATGTTAAGATTTTCTTAAACAACTCAGAATTTCTTAATGTGGGCGTGGCAGAAGGCAGTTTATTGTGAAATTTTTTGAAAATCCAAGCTGAACTCTTTCCAATGACCAAAGTTTCGTTTGAATATCTTCTTGGGTTCGGCAGTTATCAGCATTTAAAAATAATTGGCTGCAAAAAATCACCTCCTTCAAAATTATGTTGACCTGTTACTCGAACAAAATTTTAAGAAAAATTTAAAGAATTTTTTTACTCTTTCTTGATTTGCAACCACACAACATTTTGCTTGATATCTCTGTTAGACTAAAAGATACGAACTTAAAATTTCATACAGGTCAAGAGCTCGACTTCTACTTTCCGGTTGTGTAGCAAATGAAGTTGCCACGCCCATTTTTATAGAGATGTTAAGATTTTCTTAAACAACTCAGAATTTCTTAATGTGGGCGTGGCAGAAGGCAGTTTATTGTGAAATTTTTTGAAAATCCAAGCTGAACTCTTTCCAATGACCAAAGTTTCGTTTGAATATCTTCTTGGGTTCGGCAGTTATCAGCATTTAAAACTAATTGGCTGCAAAAAATCACCTCCTTTAAAATTATGTTAACCTGTTACTCGAACAAAATTTTAAGAAAAATTTAAAGAATTTGTTTACTCTTTCTTGATTTGCAACCACACAACATTTTGCTTGATATCTCTGTTAGACTAAAAGATACGAACTTAAAATTTCATACAGGTCAAGAGCTCGACTTCTACTTTCCGGTTGTGTAGCAAATGAAGTTGCCACGCACATTTTTATAGAGATGTTAAGATTTTCTTAAACAACTCAGAATTTCTTAATGTGGGCGTGGCAGAAGGCAGTTTATTGTGAAATTTTTTGAAAATCCAAGCTGAACTCTTTCCAATGGCCAAAGTTTCGTTTGAATATCTTCTTGGGTTCGGCAGTTATCAGCATTTAAAAATAATTGGCTGCAAAAAATCACCTCCTTCAAAATTATGTTGACCTGTTACTCGAACAAAATTTTAAGAAAAATTTTAAGAATTTTTTTACTCTTTCTTGATTTGCAACCACACAACATTTTGCTTGATATCTCTGTTAGACTAAAAGATACGAACTTAAAATTTCATACAGGTCAAGAGCTCGACTTCTACTTTCCGGTTGTGTAGCAAATGAAGTTGCCACGCCCATTTTTATAGAGATGTTAAGATTTTCTTAAACAACTCTGAATTTCTTAATGTGGGCGTGGCAGAAGGCAGTTTATTGTGAAATTTTTTGAAAATCCAAGCTGAACTCTTTCCAATGACCAAAGTTTCGTTTGAATATCTTCTTGGGTTCGGCAGTTATCAGCATTTAAAAATAATTGGCTGCAAAAAATCACCTCCTTCAAAATTATGTTGACCTGTTACTCGAACAAAATTTTAAGAAAAATTTAAAGAATTTTTTTACTCTTTCTTGATTTGCAACCACACAACATTTTGCTTGATATCTCTGTTAGACTAAAAGATACGAACTTAAAATTTCATACAGGTCAAGAGCTCGACTTCTACTTTCCGGTTGTGTAGCAAATGAAGTTGCCACGCCCATTTTTATAGAGATGTTAAGATTTTCTTAAACAACTCAGAATTTCTTAATGTGGGCGTGGCAGAAGGCAGTTTATTGTGAATTTTTTTGAAAATCCAAGCTGAACTCTTTCCAATGACCAAAGTTTCGTTTGAATATCTTCTTGGGTTCGGCAGTTATCAGCATTTAAAAATAATTGGCTGCAAAAAATCACCTCCTTCAAAATTATGTTGACAAAATTTTAAGAAAAATTTAAAGAATTTTTTTACTCTTTCTTGATTTGCAACCACACAACATTTTGCTTGATATCTCTGTTAGACTAAAAGATACGAACTTAAAATTTCATACAGGTCAAGAGCTCGACTTCTACTTTCCGGTTGTGTAGCAAATGAAGTTGCCACGCCCATTTTTATAGAGATGTTAAGATTTTCTTAAACAACTCTGAATTTCTTAATGTGGGCGTGGCAGAAGGCAGTTTATTGTGAAATTTTTTGAAAATCCAAGCTGAACTCTTTCCAATGACCAAAGTTTCGTTTGAATATCTTCTTGGGTTCGGCAGTTATCAGCATTTAAAAATAATTGGCTGCAAAAAATCACCTCCTTCAAAATTATGTTGACCTGTTACTCGAACAAAATTTTAAGAAAAATTTAAAGAATTTGTTTACTCTTTCTTGATTTGCAACCACACAACATTTTGCTTGATATCTCTGTTAGACTAAAAGATACGAACTTAAAATTTCATACAGGTCAAGAGCTCGACTTCTACTTTCCGGTTGTGTAGCAAATGAAGTTGCCACGCCCATTTTTATAGAGATGTTAAGATTTTCTTAAACAACTCAGAATTTCTTAATGTGGGCGTGGCAGAAGGCAGTTTATTGTGAATTTTTTTGAAAATCCAAGCTGAACTCTTTCCAATGACCAAAGTTTCGTTTGAATATCTTCTTGGGTTCGGCAGTTATCAGCATTTAAAAATAATTGGCTGCAAAAAATCACCTCCTTCAAAATTATGTTGACCTGTTACTCGAACAAAATTTTAAGAAAAATTTAAAGAATTTTTTTACTCTTTCTTGATTTGCAACCACACAACATTTTGCTTGATATCTCTGTTAGACTAAAAGATACGAACTTAAAATTTCATACAGGTCAAGAGCTCGACTTCTACTTTCCGGTTGTGTAGCAAATGAAGTTGCCACGCCCATTTTTATAGAGATGTTAAGATTTTCTTAAACAACTCTGAATTTCTTAATGTGGGCGTGGCAGAAGGCAGTTTATTGTGAAATTTTTTGAAAATCCAAGCTGAACTCTTTCCAATGACCAAAGTTTCGTTTGAATATCTTCTTGGGTTCGGCAGTTATCAGCATTTAAAAATAATTGGCTGCAAAAAATCACCTCCTTCAAAATTATGTTGACCTGTTACTCGAACAAAATTTTAAGAAAAATTTAAAGAATTTTTTTACTCTTTCTTGATTTGCAACCACACAACATTTTGCTTGATATCTCTGTTAGACTAAAAGATACGAACTTAAAATTTCATACAGGTCAAGAGCTCGACTTCTACTTTCCGGTTGTGTAGCAAATGAAGTTGCCACGCCCATTTTTATAGAGATGTTAAGATTTTCTTAAACAACTCAGAATTTCTTAATGTGGGCGTGGCAGAAGGCAGTTTATTGTGAAATTTTTTGAAAATCCAAGCTGAACTCTTTCCAATGACCAAAGTTTCGTTTGAATATCTTCTTGGGTTCGGCAGTTATCAGCATTTAAAAATAATTGGCTGCAAAAAATCACCTCCTTCAAAATTATGTTGACCTGTTACTCGAACAAAATTTTAAGAAAAATTTAAAGAATTTTTTTACTCTTTCTTGATTTGCAACCACACAACATTTTGCTTGATATCTCTGTTAGACTAAAAGATACGAACTTAAAATTTCATACAGGTCAAGAGCTCGACTTCTACTTTCCGGTTGAGTAGCAAATGAAGTTGCCACGCCCATTTTTATAGAGATGTTAAGATTTTCTTAAACAACTCAGAATTTCTTAATGTGGGCGTGGCAGAAGGCAGTTTATTGTGAAATTTTTTGAAAATCCAAGCTGAACTCTTTCCAATGACCAAAGTTTCGTTTGAATATCTTCTTGGGTTCGGCAGTTATCAGCATTTAAAACTAATTGGCTGCAAAAAATCACCTCCTTTAAAATTATGTTAACCTGTTACTCGAACAAAATTTTAAGAAAAATTTAAAGAATTTGTTTACTCTTTCTTGATTTGCAACCACACAACATTTTGCTTGATATCTCTGTTAGACTAAAAGAAACGAACTTAAAATTTCATACAGGTCAAGAGCTCGACTTCTACTTTCCGGTTGTGTAGCAAATGAAGTTGCCACGCACATTTTTATAGAGATGTTAAGATTTTCTTAAACAACTCAGAATTTCTTAATGTGGGCGTGGCAGAAGGCAGTTTATTGTGAAATTTTTTGAAAATCCAAGCTGAACTCTTTCCAATGACCAAAGTTTCGTTTGAATATCTTCTTGGGTTCGGCAGTTATCAGCATTTAAAAATAATTGGCTGCAAAAAATCACCTCCTTCAAAATTATGTTGACCTGTTACTCGAACAAAATTTTAAGAAAAATTTAAAGAATTTTTTTACTCTTTCTTGATTTGCAACCACACAACATTTTGCTTGATATCTCTGTTAGACTAAAAGATACGAACTTAAAATTTCATACAGGTCAAGAGCTCGACTTCTACTTTCCGGTTGAGTAGCAAATGAAGTTGCCACGCCCATTTTTATAGAGATGTTAAGATTTTCTTAAACAACTCAGAATTTCTTAATGTGGGCGTGGCAGAAGGCAGTTTATTGTGAAATTTTTTGAAAATCCAAGCTGAACTCTTTCCAATGACCAAAGTTTCGTTTGAATATCTTCTTGGGTTCGGCAGTTATCAGCATTTAAAACTAATTGGCTGCAAAAAATCACCTCCTTTAAAATTATGTTAACCTGTTACTCGAACAAAATTTTAAGAAAAATTTAAAGAATTTGTTTACTCTTTCTTGATTTGCAACCACACAACATTTTGCTTGATATCTCTGTTAGACTAAAAGATACGAACTTAAAATTTCATACAGGTCAAGAGCTCGACTTCTACTTTCCGGTTGTGTAGCAAATGAAGTTGCCACGCACATTTTTATAGAGATGTTAAGATTTTCTTAAACAACTCAGAATTTCTTAATGTGGGCGTGGCAGAAGGCAGTTTATTGTGAAATTTTTTGAAAATCCAAGCTGAACTCTTTCCAATGACCAAAGTTTCGTTTGAATATCTTCTTGGGTTCGGCAGTTATCAGCATTTAAAAATAATTGGCTGCAAAAAATCACCTCCTTCAAAATTATGTTGACCTGTTACTCGAACAAAATTTTAAGAAAAATTTAAAGAATTTTTTTACTCTTTCTTGATTTGCAACCACACAACATTTTGCTTGATATCTCTGTTAGACTAAAAGATACGAACTTAAAATTTCATACAGGTCAAGAGCTCGACTTCTACTTTCCGGTTGTGTAGCAAATGAAGTTGCCACGCCCATTTTTATAGAGATGTTAAGATTTTCTTAAACAACTCTGAATTTCTTAATGTGGGCGTGGCAGAAGGCAGTTTATTGTGAAATTTTTTGAAAATCCAAGCTGAACTCTTTCCAATGACCAAAGTTTCGTTTGAATATCTTCTTGGGTTCGGCAGTTATCAGCATTTAAAAATAATTGGCTGCAAAAAATCACCTCCTTCAAAATTATGTTGACCTGTTACTCGAACAAAATTTTAAGAAAAATTTAAAGAATTTTTTTACTCTTTCTTGATTTGCAACCACACAACATTTTGCTTGATATCTCTGTTAGACTAAAAGATACGAACTTAAAATTTCATACAGGTCAAGAGCTCGACTTCTACTTTCCGGTTGTGTAGCAAATGAAGTTGCCACGCCCATTTTTATAGAGATGTTAAGATTTTCTTAAACAACTCAGAATTTCTTAATGTGGGCGTGGCAGAAGGCAGTTTATTGTGAAATTTTTTGAAAATCCAAGCTGAACTCTTTCCAATGACCAAAGTTTCGTTTGAATATCTTCTTGGGTTCGGCAGTTATCAGCATTTAAAACTAATTGGCTGCAAAAAATCACCTCCTTTAAAATTATGTTAACCTGTTACTCGAACAAAATTTTAAGAAAAATTTAAAGAATTTGTTTACTCTTTCTTGATTTGCAACCACACAACATTTTGCTTGATATCTCTTTTAGACTAAAAGATACGAACTTAAAATTTCATACAGGTCAAGAGCTCGACTTCTACTTTCCGGTTGTGTAGCAAATGTAGTGGCCACGCCCATTTTTGTAGAGATGTTAAGATTTTCTTAAACAACTCAGAATTTCTTAATGTGGGCGTGGCAGAAGGCAGTTTATTGTGAAATTTTTTGAAAATCCAAGCTGAACTCTTTCCAATGACCAAAGTTTCGTTTGAATATCTTCTTGGGTTCGGCAGTTATCAGCATTTAAAAATAATTGGCTGCAAAAAATCACCTCCTTCAAAATTATGTTGACCTGTTACTCGAACAAAATTTTAAGAAAAATTTAAAGAATTTTTTTACTCTTTCTTGATTTGCAACCACACAACATTTTGCTTGATATCTCTTTTAGACTAAAAGATACGAGCTTAAAATTTCATACAGGTCAAGAGCTCGACTTCTACTTTCCGGTTGTGTAGCAAATGAAGTGGCCACGCCCATTTTTGTAGAGATGTTAAGATTTTCTTAAACAACTCAGAATTTCTTAATGTGGGCGTGGCAGAAGGCAGTTTATTGTGAAATTTTTTGAAAATCCAAGCTGAACTCTTTCCAATGACCAAAGTTTCGTTTGAATATCTTCTTGGGTTCGGCAGTTATCAGCATTTAAAAATAATTGGCTGCAAAAAATCACCTCCTTCAAAATTATGTTGACCTGTTACTCGAACAAAATTTTAAGAAAAATTTAAAGAATTTTTTTACTCTTTCTTTCTTGATTTGCAACCACACAACATTTTGCTTGATATCTCTTTTAGACTAAAAGATACGAACTTAAAATTTCATACAGGTCAAGAGCTCGACTTCTACTTTCCGGTTGTGTAGCAAATGAAGTGGCCACGCCCATTTTTGTAGAGATGTTAAGATTTTCTTAAACAACTCAGAATTTCTTAATGTGGGCGTGGCAAAAGGCAGTTTATTGTGAAATTTTTTGAAAATCCAAGCTGAACTCTTTCCAATGACCAAAGTTTCGTTTGAATATCTTCTTGGGTTCGGCAGTTATCAGCATTTAAAAATAATTGGCTGCAAAAAATCACCTCCTTCAAAATTATGTTGACCTGTTACTCGAACAAAATTTTAAGAAAAATTTAAAGAATTTTTTTACTCTTTCTTTCTTGATTTGCAACCACACAACATTTTGCTTGATATCTCTTTTAGACTAAAAGATACGAACTTAAAATTTCATACAGGTCAAGAGCTCGACTTCTACTTTCCGGTTGTGTAGCAAATGTAGTGGCCACGCCCATTTTTGTAGAGATGTTAAGATTTTCTTAAACAACTCAGAATTTCTTAATGTGGGCGTGGCAGAAGGCAGTTTATTGTGAAATTTTTTGAAAATCCAAGCTGAACTCTTTCCAATGACCAAAGTTTCGTTTGAATATCTTCTTGGGTTCGGCAGTTATCAGCATTTAAAAATAATTGGCTGCAAAAAATCACCTCCTTCAAAATTATGTTGACCTGTTACTCGAACAAAATTTTAAGAAAAATTTAAAGAATTTTTTTACTCTTTCTTGATTTGCAACCACACAACATTTTGCTTGATATCTCTTTTAGACTAAAAGATACGAGCTTAAAATTTCATACAGGTCAAGAGCTCGACTTCTACTTTCCGGTTGTGTAGCAAATGAAGTGGCCACGCCCATTTTTGTAGAGATGTTAAGATTTTCTTAAACAACTCAGAATTTCTTAATGTGGGCGTGGCAGAAGGCAGTTTATTGTGAAATTTTTTGAAAATCCAAGCTGAACTCTTTCCAATGACCAAAGTTTCGTTTGAATATCTTCTTGGGTTCGGCAGTTATCAGCATTTAAAAATAATTGGCTGCAAAAAATCACCTCCTTCAAAATTATGTTGACCTGTTACTCGAACAAAATTTTAAGAAAAATTTAAAGAATTTTTTTACTCTTTCTTGATTTGCAACCACACAACATTTTGCTTGATATCTCTTTTAGACTAAAAGATACGAGCTTAAAATTTCATACAGGTCAAGAGCTCGACTTCTACTTTCCGGTTGTGTAGCAAATGAAGTGGCCACGCCCATTTTTGTAGAGATGTTAAGATTTTCTTAAACAACTCAGAATTTCTTAATGTGGGCGTGGCAGAAGGCAGTTTATTGTGAAATTTTTTGAAAATCCAAGCTGAACTCTTTCCAATGACCAAAGTTTCGTTTGAATATCTTCTTGGGTTCGGCAGTTATCAGCATTTAAAAATAATTGGCTGCAAAAAATCACCTCCTTCAAAATTATGTTGACCTGTTACTCGAACAAAATTTTAAGAAAAATTTAAAGAATATTTTTACTCTTTCTTGATTTGCAACCACACAACATTTTGCTTGATATCTCTTTTAGACTAAAAGATACGAACTTAAAATTTCATACAGGTCAAGAGCTCGACTTCTACTTTCCGGTTGTGTAGCAAATGAAGTGGCCACGCCCATTTTTGTAGAGATGTTAAGATTTTCTTAAACAACTCAGAATTTCTTAATGTGGGCGTGGCAAAAGGCAGTTTATTGTGAAATTTTTTGAAAATCCAAGCTGAACTCTTTCCAATGACCAAAGTTTCGTTTGAATATCTTCTTGGGTTCGGCAGTTATCAGCATTTAAAAATAATTGGCTGCAAAAAATCACCTCCTTCAAAATTATGTTGACCTGTTACTCGAACAAAATTTTAAGAAAAATTTAAAGAATTTTTTTACTCTTTCTTTCTTGATTTGCAACCACACAACATTTTGCTTGATATCTCTTTTAGACTAAAAGATACGAACTTAAAATTTCATACAGGTCAAGAGCTCGACTTCTACTTTCCGGTTGTGTAGCAAATGTAGTGGCCACGCCCATTTTTGTAGAGATGTTAAGATTTTCTTAAACAACTCAGAATTTCTTAATGTGGGCGTGGCAGAAGGCAGTTTATTGTGAAATTTTTTGAAAATCCAAGCTGAACTCTTTCCAATGACCAAAGTTTCGTTTGAATATCTTCTTGGGTTCGGCAGTTATCAGCATTTAAAAATAATTGGCTGCAAAAAATCACCTCCTTCAAAATTATGTTGACCTGTTACTCGAACAAAATTTTAAGAAAAATTTAAAGAATTTTTTTACTCTTTCTTGATTTGCAACCACACAACATTTTGCTTGATATCTCTTTTAGACTAAAAGATACGAGCTTAAAATTTCATACAGGTCAAGAGCTCGACTTCTACTTTCCGGTTGTGTAGCAAATGAAGTGGCCACGCCCATTTTTGTAGAGATGTTAAGATTTTCTTAAACAACTCAGAATTTCTTAATGTGGGCGTGGCAGAAGGCAGTTTATTGTGAAATTTTTTGAAAATCCAAGCTGAACTCTTTCCAATGACCAAAGTTTCGTTTGAATATCTTCTTGGGTTCGGCAGTTATCAGCATTTAAAAATAATTGGCTGCAAAAAATCACCTCCTTCAAAATTATGTTGACCTGTTACTCGAACAAAATTTTAAGAAAAATTTAAAGAATATTTTTACTCTTTCTTGATTTGCAACCACACAACATTTTGCTTGATATCTCTTTTAGACTAAAATATACGAACTTAAAATTTCATACAGGTCAAGAGCTCGACTTCTACTTTCCGGTTGTGTAGCAAATGAGGTGGCCACGCCTATTTTTATAGAGATGTTAAGATTTTCTTAAACAACTCAGAATTTCTTAATGTGGGCGTGGCAGAAGGCAGTTTATTGTGAAATTTTTTGAAAATCCAAGCTGAACTCTTTCCAATGACCAAAGTTTCGTTTGAATATCTTCTTGGGTTCGGCAGTTATCAGCATTTAAAAATAATTGGCTGCAAAAAATCACCTCCTTCAAAATTATGTTGACCTGTTACTCGAACAAAATTTTAAGAAAAATTTAAAGAATTTTTTTACTCTTTCTTGATTTGCAACCACACAACATTTTGCTTGATATCTCTGTTAGACTAAAAGATACGAACTTAAAATTTCATACAGGTCAAGAGCTCGACTTCTACTTTCCGGTTGTGTAGCAAATGAAGTTGCCACGCCCATTTTTATAGAGATGTTAAGATTTTCTTAAACAACTCAGAATTTCTTAATGTGGGCGTGGCAGGAGGCAGTTTGTTGTGAAATTTTTTGAAAACCCAAGCTGAACTCTTTCCAATGACCAAAGTTTCGTTTGAATATCTTCTTGGGTTCGGCAGTTATCAGCATTTAAAAATAATTGGCTGCAAAAAATCACCTCCTTCAAAATTATGTTGACCTGTTACTCGAACAAAATTTTAAGAAAAATTTAAAGAATTTTTTTACTCTTTCTTGATTTGCAACCACACAACATTTTGCTTGATATCTCTGTAAGACTAAAAGATACGAACTTAAAATTTCATACAGGTCAAGAGCTCGACTTCTACTTTCCGGTTGTATAGCAAATGAAGTTGCCACGCACATTTTTATAGAGATGTTAAGATTTTCTTAAACAACTCAGAATTTCTTAATGTGGGCGTGGCAGAAGGCAGTTTGTTGTGAAATTTTTTGAAAACCCAAGCTGAACTCTTTCCAATGACCAAAGTTTCGTTTGAATATCTTCTTGGGTTCGGCAGTTATCAGCATTTAAAAATAATTGGCTGCAAAAAATCACCTCCTTCAAAATTATGTTGACCTGTTACTCGAACAAAATTTTAAGAAAAACTTAAAGAATTTGTTTACTCTTTCTTGATTTGCAACCACACAACATTTTGCTTGATATCTCTGTTAGACTAAAAGATACGAACTTAAAATTTCATACAGGTCAAGAGCTCGACTTCTACTTTCCGGTTGTGTAGCAAATGAAGTTGCCACGCACATTTTTATAGAGATGTTAAGATTTTCTTAAACAACTCAGAATTTCTTAATGTGGGCGTGGCAGAAGGCAGTTTATTGTAAATTTTTTTGAAAATCCAAGCTGAACTCTTTCCAATGACCAAAGTTTCGTTTGAATATCTTCTTGGGTTCGGCAGTTATCATCATTTAAAAATAATTGGCTGCAAAAAATCACCTCCTTCAAAATTATGTTGACCTGTTACTCGAACAAAATTTTAAGAAAAATTTAAAGAATTTTTTTTACTCTTTCTTGATTTGCAACCACACAACATTTTGCTTGATATCTCTTTTAGACTAAAATATACGAACTTAAAATTTCATACAGGTCAAGAGCTCGACTTCTACTTTCCGGTTGTGTAGCAAATGAGGTGGCCACGCCCATTTTTATAGAGATGTTAAGATTTTCTTAAACAACTCAGAATTTCTTAATGTGGGCGTGGCAGAAGGCAGTTTATTGTGAAATTTTTTGAAAATCCAAGCTGAACTCTTTCCAATGACCAAAGTTTCGTTTGAATATCTTCTTGGGTTCGGCAGTTATCAGCATTTAAAAATAATTGGCTGCAAAAAATCACCTCCTTCAAAATTATGTTGACCTGTTACTCGAACAAAATTTTAAGAAAAACTTAAAGAATTTGTTTACTCTTTCTTGATTTGCAACCACACAACATTTTGCTTGATATCTCTGTTAGACTAAAAGATACGAACTTAAAATTTCATACAGGTCAAGAGCTCGACTTCTACTTTCCGGTTGTGTAGCAAATGAAGTTGACACGCACATTTTTATAGAGATGTTAAGATTTTCTTAAACAACTCAGAATTTCTTAATGTGGGCGTGGCAGAAGGCAGTTTATTGTAAAATTTTTTGAAAATCCAAGCTGAACTCTTTCCAATGACCAAAGTTTCGTTTGAATATCTTCTTGGGTTCGGCAGTTATCAGCATTTAAAAATAATTGGCTGCAAAAAATCACCTCCTTCAATATTATGTTGAACTGTTACTCGAACAAAATTTTAAGAAAAACTTAAAGAATTTGTTTACTCATTCTTGATTTGCAACCACACAACATTTTGCTTGATATCTCTGTTAGACTAAAAGATACGAACTTAAAATTTCATACAGGTCAAGAGCTCGACTTCTACTTTCCGGTTGTGTAGCAAATGAAGTTGCCACGCACATTTTTATAGAGATGTTAAGATTTTCTTAAACAACTCAGAATTTCTTAATGTGGGCGTGGCAGAAGGCAGTTTGTTGTGAAATTTTTTGAAAACCCAAGCTGAACTCTTTCCAATGACCAAAGTTTCGTTTGAATATCTTGTTGGGTTCGGCAGTTATCAGCATTTAAAAATAATTGGCTGCAAAAAATCACCTCCTTCAAAATTATGTTGACCTGTTACTCGAACAAAATTTTAAGAAAAACTTAAAGAATTTGTTTACTCTTTCTTGATTTGCAACCACACAACATTTTGCTTGATATCTCTGTTAGACTAAAAGATACGAACTTAAAATTTCATACAGGTCAAGAGCTCGACTTCTACTTTCCGGTTGTGTAGCAAATGAAGTTGCCACGCCCATTTTTATAGAGATGTTAAGATTTCCTTAAACAACTCAGAATTTCTTAATTTGGGCGTGGCAGAAGGCAGTTTATTGTAAAATTTTTTGAAAATCCAAGCTGAACTCTTTCCAATGACCAAAGTTTCGTTTGAATATCTTCTTGGGTTCGGCAGTTATCAGCATTTAAAAATAATTGGCTGCAAAAAATCACCTCCTTCAAAATTATGTTGACCTGTTACTCGAACAAAATTTTAAGAAAAATTTAAAGAATTTTTTTACTCTTTCTTGATTTGCAACCACACAACATTTTGCTTGATATCTCTGTTAGACTAAAAGATACGAACTTAAAATTTCATACAGGTCAAGAGCTCGACTTCTACTTTCCGGTTGTGTAGCAAATGAAGTTGCCACGCCCATTTTTATAGAGATGTTAAGATTTCCTTAAACAACTCAGAATTTCTTAATTTGGGCGTGGCAGAAGGCAGTTTATTGTAAAATTTTTTGAAAATCCAAGCTGAACTCTTTCCAATGACCAAAGTTTCGTTTGAATATCTTCTTGGGTTCGGCAGTTATCAGCATGTAAAAATAATTGGCTGCAAAAAATCACCTCCTTCAAAATTATGTTGACCTGTTACTCGAACAAAATTTTAAGAAAAATTTAAAGAATTTTTTTACTCTTTCTTGATTTGCAACCACACAACATTTTGCTTGATATCTCTGTTAGACTAAAAGATACGAACTTAAAATTTCATACAGGTCAAGAGCTCGACTTCTACTTTCCGGTTGTGTAGCAAATGAAGTTGCCACGCACATTTTTATAGAGATGTTAAGATTTTCTTAAACAACTCAGAATTTCTTAATGTAGGCGTGGCAGAAGGCAGTTTATTGTGAAATTTTTTGAAAATCCAAGCTGAACTCTTTCCAATGACCAAAGTTTCGTTTGAATATCTTCTTGGGTTCGGCAGTTATCAGCATTTAAAAATAATTGGCTGCAAAAAATCACCTCCTTCAAAATTATGTTGACCTGTTACTCGAACAAAATTTTAAGAAAAATTTAAAGAATTTTTTTACTCTTTCTTGATTTGCAACCACACAACATTTTGCTTGATATCTCTGTTAGACTAAAAGATACGAACTTAAAATTTCATACAGGTCAAGAGCTCGACTTCTACTTTCCGGTTGTGTAGCAAATGAAGTTGCCACGCCCATTTTTATAGAGATGTTAAGATTTCCTTAAACAACTCAGAATTTCTTAATTTGGGCGTGGCAGAAGGCAGTTTATTGTGAAATTTTTTGAAAATCCAAGCTGAACTCTTTCCAATGACCAAAGTTTCGTTTGAATATCTTCTTGGGTTCGGCAGTTATCAGCATTTAAAAATAATTGGCTTCAAAAAATCACCTCCTTCAAAATTATGTTGACCTGTTACTCGAACAAAATTTTAAGAAAAATTTAAAGAATTTTTTTACTCTTTCTTGATTTGCAACCACACAACATTTTGCTTGATATCTCTTTTAGACTAAAAGATACGAACTTAAAATTTCATACAGGTCAAGAGCTCGACTTCTACTTTCCGGTTGTGTAGCAAATGAAGTTGCCACGCCCATTTTTATAGAGATGTTAAGATTTTCTTAAACAACTCAGAATTTTTAAATGTGGGCGTGGCAGAAGGCATTTTGTTGTGAAATTTTTTGAAAACCCAAGCTGAACTCTTTCCAATGACCAAAGATTCGTTTGAATATCTTCTTGGGTTCGGCAGTTATCAGCATTTAAAAATAATTGGCTGCAAAAAATCACCTCCTTCAAAATTATGTTGACCTGTTACTCGAACAAAATTTTAAGAAAAATTTAAAGAATTTTTTTACTCTTTCTTGATTTGCAACCACACAACATTTTGCTTGATATCTCTTTTAGACTAAAAGATACGAACTTAAAATTTCATACAGGTCAAGAGCTCGACTTCTACTTTCCGGTTGTGTAGCAAATGAAGTTGCCACGCCCATTTTTATAGAGATGTTAAGATTTCCTTAAACAACTCAGAATTTCTTAATTTGGGCGTGGCAGAAGGCAGTTTATTGTGAAATTTTTTGAAAATCCAAGCTGAACTCTTTCCAATGACCAAAGTTTCGTTTGAATATCTTCTTGGGTTCGGCAGTTATCAGCATTTAAAAATAATTAGCTGCAAAAAATCACCTCCTTCAAAATTATGTTGACCTGTTACTCGAACAAAATTTTAAGAAAAATTTAAAGAATTTTTTTACTCTTTCTTGATTTGCAACCACACAACATTTTGCTTGATATCTCTTTTAGACTAAAAGATACGAACTTAAAATTTCATACAGGTCAAGAGCTCGACTTCTACTTTCCGGTTGTGTAGCAAATGAAGTGGCCACGCCCATTTTTGTAGAGATGTTAAGATTTTCTTAAGCAACTCAGAATTTCTTAATGTGGGCGTGGCAGAAGGCAGTTTATTGTGAAATTTTTTGAAAATCCAAGCTGAACTCTTTCCAATGACCAAAGTTTCGTTTGAATATCTTCTTGGGTTCGGCAGTTATCAGCATTTAAAAATAATTGGCTGCAAAAAATCACCTCCTTCAAAATTATGTTGACCTGTTACTCGAACAAAATTTTAAGAAAAATTTAAAGAATTTTTTTACTCTTTCTTGATTTGCAACCACACAACATTTTCCTTGATATCTCTTTTAGACTAAAAGATACGAGCTTAAAATTTCATACAGGTCAAGAGCTCGACTTCTACTTTCCGGTTGTGTAGCAAATGAAGTGGCCACGCCCATTTTTGTAGAGATGTTAAGATTTTCTTAAACAACTCAGAATTTCTTAATGTGGGCGTGGCAGAAGGCAGTTTATTGTGAAATTTTTTGAAAATCCAAGCTGAACTCTTTCCAATGACCAAAGTTTCGTTTGAATATCTTCTTGGGTTCGGCAGTTATCAGCATTTAAAAATAATTGGCTGCAAAAAATCACCTCCTTCAAAATTATGTTGACCTGTTACTCGAACAAAATTTTAAGAAAAACTTAAAGAATTTGTTTACTCTTTCTTGACAGGTCAAGAGCTCGACTTCTACTTTCCGGTTGTGTAGCAAATGAAGTTGCCACGCACATTTTTATAGAGATGTTAAGATTTTCTTAAACAACTCAGAATTTCTTAATGTGGGCGTGGCAGAAGGCAGTTTGTTGTGAAATTTTTTGAAAACCCAAGCTGAACTCTTTCCAATGACCAAAGTTTCGTTTGAATATCTTCTTGGGTTCGGCAGTTATCAGCATTTAAAAATAATTGGCTGCAAAAAATCACCTCCTTCAAAATTATGTTGACCTGTTACTCGAACAAAATTTTAAGAAAAACTTAAAGAATTTGTTTACTCTTTCTTGATTTGCAACCACACAACATTTTGCTTGATATCTCTGTTAGACTAAAAGATACGAACTTAAAATTTCATACAGGTCAAGAGCTCGACTTCTACTTTCCGGTTGTGTAGCAAATGAAATTGCCACGCCCATTTTTATAGAGATGTTAAGATTTTCTTAAACAACTCAGAATTTCTTAATGTGGGCGTGGCAGAAGGCAGTTTATTGTGAAATTTTTTGAAAATCCAAGCTGAACTCTTTCCAATGACCAAAGTTTCGTTTGAATATCTTCTTGGGTTCGGCAGTTATCAGCATTTAAAAATAATTGGCTGCAAAAAATCACCTCCTTCAAAATTATGTTGACCTGTTACTCGAACAAAATTTTAAGAAAAACTTAAAGAATTTGTTTACTCTTTCTTGATTTGCAACCACACAACATTTTGCTTGATATCTCTGTTAGACTAAAAGATACGAACTTAAAATTTCATACAGGTCAAGAGCTCGACTTCTACTTTCCGGTTGTGTAGCAAATGAAGTTGCCACGCACATTTTTATAGAGATGTTAAGATTTTCTTAAACAACTCAGAATTTCTTAATGTGGGCGTGGCAGAAGGCAGTTTGTTGTGAAATTTTTTGAAAACCCAAGCTGAACTCTTTCCAATGACCAAAGTTTCGTTTGAATATCTTCTTGGGTTCGGCAGTTATCAGCATTTAAAAATAATTGGCTGCAAAAAATCACCTCCTTCAAAATTATGTTGACCTGTTACTCGAACAAAATTTTAAGAAAAATTTAAAGAATTTTTTTACTCTTTCTTGATTTGCAACCACACAACATTTTGCTTGATATCTCTGTTAGACTAAAAGATACGAACTTAAAATGTCATACAGGTCAAGAGCTCGACTTCTACTTTCCGGTTGTGTAGCAAATGAAGTGGCCACGCCCATTTTTGTAGAGATGTTAAGATTTTCTTAAACAACTCAGAATTTCTTTATGTGGGCGTGGCAGAAGGCAGTTTATTGTGAAATTTTTTGAAAATCCAAGCTGAACTCTTTCCAATGACCAAAGTTTCGTTTGAATATCTTCTTGGGTTCGGCAGTTATCAGCATTTAAAAATAATTGGCTGCAAAAAATCACCTCCTTCAAAATTATGTTGACCTGTTACTCGAACAAAATTTTAAGAAAAATTTAAAGAATTTTTTTACTCTTTCTTGATTTGCAACCACACAACATTTTGCTTGATATCTCTGTTAGACTAAAAGATACGAACTTAAAATTTCATACAGGTCAAGAGCTCGACTTCTACTTTCCGGTTGTGTAGCAAATGAAGTTGCCACGCCCATTTTTATAGAGATGTTAAGATTTTCTTAAACAACTCAGAATTTCTTAATGTGGGCGTGGCAGAAGGCAGTTTATTGTGAAATTTTTTGAAAATCCAAGCTGAACTCTTTCCAATGACCAAAGTTTCGTTTGAATATCTTCTTGGGTTCGGCAGTTATCAGCATTTAAAAATAATTGGCTGCAAAAAATCACCTCCTTCAAAATTATGTTGACCTGTTACTCGAACAAAATTTTAAGAAAAACTTAAAGAATTTGTTTACTCTTTCTTGACAGGTCAAGAGCTCGACTTCTACTTTCCGGTTGTGTAGCAAATGAAGTTGCCACGCACATTTTTATAGAGATGTTAAGATTTTCTTAAACAACTCAGAATTTCTTAATGTGGGCGTGGCAGAAGGCAGTTTATTGTGAAATTTTTTGAAAATCCAAGCTGAACTCTTTCCAATGACCAAAGTTTCGTTTGAATATCTTCTTGGGTTCGGCAGTTATCAGCATTTAAAAATAATTGGCTGCAAAAAATCACCTCCTTCAAAATTATGTTGACCTGTTACTCGAACAAAATTTTAAGAAAAACTTAAAGAATTTGTTTACTCTTTCTTGACAGGTCAAGAGCTCGACTTCTACTTTCCGGTTGTGTAGCAAATGAAGTTGCCACGCACATTTTTATAGAGATGTTAAGATTTTCTTAAACAACTCAGAATTTCTTAATGTGGGCGTGGCAGAAGGCAGTTTATTGTGAAATTTTTTGAAAATCCAAGCTGAACTCTTTCCAATGACCAAAGTTTCGTTTGAATATCTTCTTGGGTTCGGCAGTTATCAGCATTTAAAAATAATTGGCTGCAAAAAATCACCTCCTTCAAAATTATGTTGACCTGTTACTCGAACAAAATTTTAAGAAAAACTTAAAGAATTTGTTTACTCTTTCTTGATTTGCAACCACACAACATTTTGCTTGATATCTCTGTTAGACTAAAAGATACGAACTTAAAATTTCATACAGGTCAAGAGCTCGACTTCTACTTTCCGGTTGTGTAGCAAATGAAGTTGCCACGCACATTTTTATAGAGATGTTAAGATTTTCTTAAACAACTCAGAATTTCTTAATGTGGGCGTGGCAGAAGGCAGTTTGTTGTGAAATTTTTTGAAAACCCAAGCTGAACTCTTTCCAATGACCAAAGTTTCGTTTGAATATCTTCTTGGGTTCGGCAGTTATCAGCATTTAAAAATAATTGGCTGCAAAAAATCACCTCCTTCAAAATTATGTTGACCTGTTACTCGAACAAAATTTTAAGAAAAATTTAAAGAATTTTTTTACTCTTTCTTGATTTGCAACCACACAACATTTTGCTTGATATCTCTGTTAGACTAAAAGATACGAACTTAAAATGTCATACAGGTCAAGAGCTCGACTTCTACTTTCCGGTTGTGTAGCAAATGAAGTGGCCACGCCCATTTTTGTAGAGATGTTAAGATTTTCTTAAACAACTCAGAATTTCTTTATGTGGGCGTGGCAGAAGGCAGTTTATTGTGAAATTTTTTGAAAATCCAAGCTGAACTCTTTCCAATGACCAAAGTTTCGTTTGAATATCTTCTTGGGTTCGGCAGTTATCAGCATTTAAAAATAATTGGCTGCAAAAAATCACCTCCTTCAAAATTATGTTGACCTGTTACTCGAACAAAATTTTAAGAAAAATTTAAAGAATTTTTTTACTCTTTCTTGATTTGCAACCACACAACATTTTGCTTGATATCTCTGTTAGACTAAAAGATACGAACTTAAAATTTCATACAGGTCAAGAGCTCGACTTCTACTTTCCGGTTGTGTAGCAAATGAAGTTGCCACGCCCATTTTTATAGAGATGTTAAGATTTTCTTAAACAACTCAGAATTTCTTAATGTGGGCGTGGCAGAAGGCAGTTTATTGTGAAATTTTTTGAAAATCCAAGCTGAACTCTTTCCAATGACCAAAGTTTCGTTTGAATATCTTCTTGGGTTCGGCAGTTATCAGCATTTAAAAATAATTGGCTGCAAAAAATCACCTCCTTCAAAATTATGTTGACCTGTTACTCGAACAAAATTTTAAGAAAAATTTAAAGAATTTTTTTACTCTTTCTTGATTTGCAACCACACAACATTTTGCTTGATATCTCTTTTAGACTAAAAGATACGAGCTTAAAATTTCATACAGGTCAAGAGCTCGACTTCTACTTTCCGGTTGTGTAGCAAATGAAGTGGCCACGCCCATTTTTGTAGAGATGTTAAGATTTTCTTAAACAACTCAGAATTTCTTAATGTGGGCGTGGCAGAAGGCAGTTTATTGTGAAATTTTTTGAAAATCCAAGCTGAACTCTTTCCAATGACCAAAGTTTCGTTTGAATATCTTCTTGGGTTCGGCAGTTATCAGCATTTAAAAATAATTGGCTGCAAAAAATCACCTCCTTCAAAATTATGTTGACCTGTTACTCGAACAAAATTTTAAGAAAAACTTAAAGAATTTGTTTACTCTTTCTTGATTTGCAACCACACAACATTTTGCTTGATATCTCTGTTAGACTAAAAGATACGAACTTAAAATTTCATACAGGTCAAGAGCTCGACTTCTACTTTCCGGTTGTGTAGCAAATGAAGTGGCCACGCCCATTTTTGTAGAGATGTTAAGATTTTCTTAAACAACTCAGAATTTCTTAATGTGGGCGTGGCAGAAGGCAGTTTATTGTGAAATTTTTTGAAAATCCAAGCTGAACTCTTTCCAATGACCAAAGTTTCGTTTGAATATCTTCTTGGGTTCGGCAGTTATCAGCATTTAAAAATAATTGGCTGCAAAAAATCACCTCCTTCAAAATTATGTTGACCTGTTACTCGAACAAAATTTTAAGAAAAATTTAAAGAATTTTTTTACTCTTTCTTGATTTGCAACCACACAACATTTTGCTTGATATCTCTTTTAGACTAAAAGATACGAGCTTAAAATTTCATACAGGTCAAGAGCTCGACTTCTACTTTCCGGTTGTGTAGCAAATAAAGTGGCCACGCCCATTTTTGTAGAGATGTTAAGATTTTCTTAAACAACTCAGAATTTCTTAATGTGGGCGTGGCAGAAGGCAGTTTATTGTGAAATTTTTTGAAAATCCAAGCTGAACTCTTTCCAATGAGCAAAGTTTCGTTTGAATATCTTCTTGGGTTCGGCAGTTATCAGCATTTAAAAATAATTGGCTGCAAAAAATCACCTCCTTCAAAATTATGTTGACCTGTTACTCGAACAAAATTTTAAGAAAAATTTAAAGAATTTTTTTACTCTTTCTTGATTTGCAACCACACAACATTTTGCTTGATATCTCTGTTAGACTAAAAGATACGAACTTAAAATTTCATACAGGTCAAGAGCTCGACTTCTACTTTCCGGTTGTGTAGCAAATGAAGTTGCCACGCACATTTTTATAGAGATGTTAAGATTTTCTTAAACAACTCAGAATTTCTTAATGTGGGCGTGGCAGAAGGCAGTTTATTGTGAAATTTTTTGAAAATCCAAGCTGAACTCTTTCCAATGACCAAAGTTTCGTTTGAATATCTTCTTGGGTTCGGCAGTTATCAGCATTTAAAAATAATTGGCTGCAAAAAATCACCTCCTTCAAAATTATGTTGACCTGTTACTCGAACAAAATTTTAAGAAAAATTTAAAGAATTTTTTTACTCTTTCTTGATTTGCAACCACACAACATTTTGCTTGATATCTCTGTTAGACTAAAAGATACGAACTTAAAATTTCATACAGGTCAAGAGCTCGACTTCTACTTTCCGGATGTGTAGCAAATGAAGTTGCCACGCCCATTTTTATAGAGATGTTAAGATTTCCTTAAACAACTCAGAATTTCTTAATTTGGGCGTGGCAGAAGGCAGTTTATTGTGAAATTTTTTGAAAATCCAAGCTGAACTCTTTCCAATGACCAAAGTTTCGTTTGAATATCTTCTTGGGTTCGGCAGTTATCAGCATTTAAAAATAATTGGCTGCAAAAAATCACCTCCTTCAAAATTATGTTGACCTGTTACTCGAACAAAATTTTAAGAAAAATTTAAAGAATTTTTTTACTCTTTCTTGATTTGCAACCACACAACATTTTGCTTGATATCTCTGTTAGACTAAAAGATACGAACTTAAAATTTCATACAGGTCAAGAGCTCGACTTCTACTTTCCGGTTGTGTAGCAAATGAAGTTGCCACGCCCATTTTTATAGAGATGTTAAGATTTTCTTAAACAACTCAGAATTTCTTAATGTGGGCGTGGCAGAAGGCAGTTTATTGTGAAATTTTTTGAAAATCCAAGCTGAACTCTTTCCAATGACCAAAGTTTCGTTTGAATATCTTCTTGGGTTCGGCAGTTATCAGCATTTAAAAATAATTGGCTGCAAAAAATCACCTCCTTCAAAATTATGTTGACCTGTTACTCGAACAAAATTTTAAGAAAAACTTAAAGAATTTGTTTACTCTTTCTTGACAGGTCAAGAGCTCGACTTCTACTTTCCGGTTGTGTAGCAAATGAAGTTGCCACGCACATTTTTATAGAGATGTTAAGATTTTCTTAAACAACTCAGAATTTCTTAATGTGGGCGTGGCAGAAGGCAGTTTATTGTGAAATTTTTTGAAAATCCAAGCTGAACTCTTTCCAATGACCAAAGTTTCGTTTGAATATCTTCTTGGGTTCGGCAGTTATCAGCATTTAAAAATAATTGGCTGCAAAAAATCACCTCCTTCAAAATTATGTTGACCTGTTACTCGAACAAAATTTTAAGAAAAACTTAAAGAATTTGTTTACTCTTTCTTGATTTGCAACCACACAACATTTTGCTTGATATCTCTGTTAGACTAAAAGATACGAACTTAAAATTTCATACAGGTCAAGAGCTCGACTTCTACTTTCCGGTTGTGTAGCAAATGAAGTTGCCACGCACATTTTTATAGAGATGTTAAGATTTTCTTAAACAACTCAGAATTTCTTAATGTGGGCGTGGCAGAAGGCAGTTTGTTGTGAAATTTTTTGAAAACCCAAGCTGAACTCTTTCCAATGACCAAAGTTTCGTTTGAATATCTTCTTGGGTTCGGCAGTTATCAGCATTTAAAAATAATTGGCTGCAAAAAATCACCTCCTTCAAAATTATGTTGACCTGTTACTCGAACAAAATTTTAAGAAAAATTTAAAGAATTTTTTTACTCTTTCTTGATTTGCAACCACACAACATTTTGCTTGATATCTCTGTTAGACTAAAAGATACGAACTTAAAATGTCATACAGGTCAAGAGCTCGACTTCTACTTTCCGGTTGTGTAGCAAATGAAGTGGCCACGCCCATTTTTGTAGAGATGTTAAGATTTTCTTAAACAACTCAGAATTTCTTTATGTGGGCGTGGCAGAAGGCAGTTTATTGTGAAATTTTTTGAAAATCCAAGCTGAACTCTTTCCAATGACCAAAGTTTCGTTTGAATATCTTCTTGGGTTCGGCAGTTATCAGCATTTAAAAATAATTGGCTGCAAAAAATCACCTCCTTCAAAATTATGTTGACCTGTTACTCGAACAAAATTTTAAGAAAAATTTAAAGAATTTTTTTACTCTTTCTTGATTTGCAACCACACAACATTTTGCTTGATATCTCTGTTAGACTAAAAGATACGAACTTAAAATTTCATACAGGTCAAGAGCTCGACTTCTACTTTCCGGTTGTGTAGCAAATGAAGTTGCCACGCCCATTTTTATAGAGATGTTAAGATTTTCTTAAACAACTCAGAATTTCTTAATGTGGGCGTGGCAGAAGGCAGTTTATTGTGAAATTTTTTGAAAATCCAAGCTGAACTCTTTCCAATGACCAAAGTTTCGTTTGAATATCTTCTTGGGTTCGGCAGTTATCAGCATTTAAAAATAATTGGCTGCAAAAAATCACCTCCTTCAAAATTATGTTGACCTGTTACTCGAACAAAATTTTAAGAAAAATTTAAAGAATTTTTTTACTCTTTCTTGATTTGCAACCACACAACATTTTGCTTGATATCTCTTTTAGACTAAAAGATACGAACTTAAAATTTCATACAGGTCAAGAGCTCGACTTCTACTTTCCGGTTGTGTAGCAAATGAAGTGGCCACGCCCATTTTTGTAGAGATGTTAAGATTTTCTTAAACAACTCAGAATTTCTTAATGTGGGCGTGGCAGAAGGCAGTTTATTGTGAAATTTTTTGAAAATCCAAGCTGAACTCTCTCCAATGACCAAAGTTTCGTTTGAATATCTTCTTGGGTTCGGCAGTTATCAGCATTTAAAAATAATTGGCTGCAAAAAATCACCTCCTTCAAAATTATGTTGACCTGTTACTCGAACAAAATTTTAAGAAAAATTTAAAGAATTTTTTTACTCTTTCTTGATTTGCAACCACACAACATTTTGCTTGATATCTCTGTTAGACTAAAAGATACGAACTTAAAATTTCATACAGGTCAAGAGCTCGACTTCTACTTTCCGGTTGTGTAGCAAATGAAGTTGCCACGCACATTTTTATAGAGATGTTAAGATTTTCTTAAACAACTCAGAATTTCTTAATGTGGGCGTGGCAGAAGGCAGTTTATTGTGAAATTTTTTGAAAATCCAAGCTGAACTCTTTCCAATGACCAAAGTTTCGTTTGAATATCTTCTTGGGTTCGGCAGTTATCAGCATTTAAAAATAATTGGCTGCAAAAAATCACCTCCTTCAAAATTATGTTGACCTGTTACTCGAACAAAATTTTAAGAAAAATTTAAAGAATTTTTTTACTCTTTCTTGATTTGCAACCACACAACATTTTGCTTGATATCTCTGTTAGACTAAAAGATACGAACTTAAAATTTCATACAGGTCAAGAGCTCGACTTCTACTTTCCGGATGTGTAGCAAATGAAGTTGCCACGCCCATTTTTATAGAGATGTTAAGATTTCCTTAAACAACTCAGAATTTCTTAATTTGGGCGTGGCAGAAGGCAGTTTATTGTGAAATTTTTTGAAAATCCAAGCTGAACTCTTTCCAATGACCAAAGTTTCGTTTGAATATCTTCTTGGGTTCGGCAGTTATCAGCATTTAAAAATAATTGGCTGCAAAAAATCACCTCCTTCAAAATTATGTTGACCTGTTACTCGAACAAAATTTTAAGAAAAATTTAAAGAATTTTTTTACTCTTTCTTGATTTGCAACCACACAACATTTTGCTTGATATCTCTTTTAGACTAAAAGATACGAACTTAAAATTTCATACAGGTCAAGAGCTCGACTTCTACTTTCCGGTTGTGTAGCAAATGAAGTTGCCACGCCCATTTTTATAGAGATGTTAAGATTTCCTTAAACAACTCAGAATTTCTTAATTTGGGCGTGGCAGAAGGCAGTTTATTGTGAAATTTTTTGAAAATCCAAGCTGAACTCTTTCCAATGACCAAAGTTTCGTTTGAATATCTTCTTGGGTTCGGCAGTTATCAGCATTTAAAAATAATTGGCTGCAAAAAATCACCTCCTTCAAAATTATGTTGACCTGTTACTCGAACAAAATTTTAAGAAAAACTTAAAGAATTTGTTTATTCTTTCTTGATTTGCAACCACACAACATTTTGCTTGATATCTCTGTTAGACTAAAAGATACGAACTTAAAATTTCATACAGGTCAAGAGCTCGACTTCTACTTTCCGGTTGTGTAGCAAATGAAGTTGCCACGCACATTTTTATAGAGATGTTAAGATTTTCTTAAACAACTCAGAATTTCTTAATGTGGGCGTGGCAGAAGGCAGTTTGTTGTGAAATTTTTTGAAAATCCAAGCTGAACTCTTTCCAATGACCAAAGTTTCGTTTGAATATCTTCTTGGGTTCGGCAGTTATCAGCATTTAAAAATAATTGGCTGCAAAAAATCACCTCCTTCAAAATTATGTTGACCTGTTACTCGAACAAAATTTTAAGAAAAATTTAAAGAATTTTTTTACTCTTTCTTGATTTGCAACCACACAACATTTTGCTTGATATCTCTTTTAGACTAAAAGATACGAGCTTAAAATTTCATACAGGTCAAGAGCTCGACTTCTACTTTCCGGTTGTGTAGCAAATGAAGTGGCCACGCCCATTTTTGTAGAGATGTTAAGATTTTCTTAAACAACTCAGAATTTCTTAATGTGGGCGTGGCAGAAGGCAGTTTATTGTGAAATTTTTTGAAAATCCAAGCTGATCTCTTTCCAATGACCAAAGTTTCGTTTGAATATCTTCTTGGGTTCGGCAGTTATCAGCATTTAAAAATAATTGGCTGCAAAAAATCACCTCCTTCAAAATTATGTTGACCTGTTACTCGAACAAAATTTTAAGAAAAACTTAAAGAATTTGTTTATTCTTTCTTGATTTGCAACCACACAACATTTTGCTTGATATCTCTGTTAGACTAAAAGATACGAACTTAAAATTTCATACAGGTCAAGAGCTCGACTTCTACTTTCCGGTTGTGTAGCAAATGAAGTTGCCACGCACATTTTTATAGAGATGTTAAGATTTTCTTAAACAACTCAGAATTTCTTAATGTGGGCGTGGCAGAAGGCAGTTTGTTGTGAAATTTTTTGAAAACCCAAGCTGAACTCTTTCCAATGACCAAAGTTTCGTTTGAATATCTTCTTGGGTTCGGCAGTTATCAGCATTTAAAAATAATTGGCTGCAAAAAATCACCTCCTTCAAAATTATGTTGACCTGTTACTCGAACAAAATTTTAAGAAAAACTTAAAGAATTTGTTTACTCTTTCTTGATTTGCAACCACACAACATTTTGCTTGATATCTCTGTTAGACTAAAAGATACGAACTTAAAATTTCATACAGGTCAAGAGCTCGACTTCTACTTTCCGGTTGTGTAGCAAATGAAGTTGCCACGCCCATTTTTATAGAGATGTTAAGATTTTCTTAAACAACTCAGAATTTCTTAATGTGGGCGTGGCAGAAGGCAGTTTATTGTGAAATTTTTTGAAAATCCAAGCTGAACTCTTTCCAATGACCAAAGTTTCGTTTGAATATCTTCTTGGGTTCGGCAGTTATCAGCATTTAAAAATAATTGGCTGCAAAAAATCACCTCCTTCAAAATTATGTTGACCTGTTACTCGAACAAAATTTTAAGAAAAATTTAAAGAATTTTTTTACTCTTTCTTGATTTGCAACCACACAACATTTTGCTTGATATCTCTTTTAGACTAAAAGATACGAGCTTAAAATTTCATACAGGTCAAGAGCTCGACTTCTACTTTCCGGTTGTGTAGCAAATGAAGTGGCCACGCCCATTTTTGTAGAGATGTTAAGATTTTCTTAAACAACTCAGAATTTCTTAATGTGGGCGTGGCAGAAGGCAGTTTATTGTGAAATTTTTTGAAAATCCAAGCTGATCTCTTTCCAATGACCAAAGTTTCGTTTGAATATCTTCTTGGGTTCGGCAGTTATCAGCATTTAAAAATAATTGGCTGCAAAAAATCACCTCCTTCAAAATTATGTTGACCTGTTACTCGAACAAAATTTTAAGAAAAACTTAAAGAATTTGTTTATTCTTTCTTGATTTGCAACCACACAACATTTTGCTTGATATCTCTGTTAGACTAAAAGATACGAACTTAAAATTTCATACAGGTCAAGAGCTCGACTTCTACTTTCCGGTTGTGTAGCAAATGAAGTTGCCACGCACATTTTTATAGAGATGTTAAGATTTTCTTAAACAACTCAGAATTTCTTAATGTGGGCGTGGCAGAAGGCAGTTTGTTGTGAAATTTTTTGAAAACCCAAGCTGAACTCTTTCCAATGACCAAAGTTTCGTTTGAATATCTTCTTGGGTTCGGCAGTTATCAGCATTTAAAAATAATTGGCTGCAAAAAATCACCTCCTTCAAAATTATGTTGACCTGTTACTCGAACAAAATTTTAAGAAAAACTTAAAGAATTTGTTTACTCTTTCTTGATTTGCAACCACACAACATTTTGCTTGATATCTCTGTTAGACTAAAAGATACGAACTTAAAATTTCATACAGGTCAAGAGCTCGACTTCTACTTTCCGGTTGTGTAGCAAATGAAATTGCCACGCCCATTTTTATAGAGATGTTAAGATTTTCTTAAACAACTCAGAATTTCTTAATGTGGGCGTGGCAGAAGGCAGTTTATTGTGAAATTTTTTGAAAATCCAAGCTGAACTCTTTCCAATGACCAAAGTTTCGTTTGAATATCTTCTTGGGTTCGGCAGTTATCAGCATTTAAAAATAATTGGCTGCAAAAAATCACCTCCTTCAAAATTATGTTGACCTGTTACTCGAACAAAATTTTAAGAAAAATTTAAAGAATTTTTTTACTCTTTCTTGATTTGCAACCACACAACATTTTGCTTGATATCTCTTTTAGACTACAAGATACGAGCTTAAAATTTCATACAGGTCAAGAGCTCGACTTCTACTTTCCGGTTGTGTAGCAAATGAAGTGGCCACGCCCATTTTTGTAGAGATGTTAAGATTTTCTTAAACAACTCAGAATTTCTTAATGTGGGCGTGGCAGAAGGCTGTTTATTGTGAAATTTTTTGAAAATCCAAGCTGAACTCTTTCCAATGACCAAAGTTTCGTTTGAATATCTTCTTGGGTTTGGCAGTTATCAGCATTTAAAAATAATTGGCTGCAAAAAATCACCTCCTTCAAAATTATGTTGACCTGTTACTCGAACAAAATTTTAAGAAAAATTTAAAGAATTTGTTTACTCTTTCTTGATTTGCAACCACACAACATTTTGCTTGATATCTCTGTTAGACTAAAAGATACGAACTTAAAATTTCATACAGGTCAAGAGCTCGACTTCTACTTTCCGGTTGTGTAGCAAATGAAGTTGCCACGCCCATTTTTATAGAGATGTTAAGATTTTCTTAAACAACTCAGAATTTCTTAATGTGGGCGTGGCAGAAGGCAGTTTATTGTGAAATTTTTTGAAAATCCAAGCTGAACTCTTTCCAATGACCAAAGTTTCGTTTGAATATCTTCTTGGGTTCGGCAGTTATCAGCATTTAAAAATAATTGGCTGCAAAAAATCACCTCCTTCAAAATTATGTTGACCTGTTACTCGAACAAAATTTTAAGAAAAACTTAAAGAATTTGTTTACTCTTTCTTGATTTGCAACCACACAACATTTTGCTTGATATCTCTGTTAGACAAAAAGATACGAACTTAAAATTTCATACAGGTCAAGAGCTCGACTTCTACTTTCCGGTTGTGTAGCAAATGAAGTGGCCACGCCCATTTTTGTAGAGATGTTAAGATTTTCTTAAACAACTCAGAATTTCTTAATGTGGGCGTGGCAGAAGGCAGTTTATTGTGAAATTTTTTGAAAATCCAAGCTGAACTCTTTCCAATGACCAAAGTTTCGTTTGAATATCTTCTTGGGTTCGGCAGTTATCAGCATTTAAAAATAATTGGCTGCAAAAAATCACCTCCTTCAAAATTATGTTGACCTGTTGCTCGAACAAAATTTTAAGAAAAACTTAAAGAATTTGTTTACTCTTTCTTGATTTGCAACCACACAACATTTTGCTTGATATCTCTGTTAGACTAAAAGATACGAACTTAAAATTTCATACAGGTCAAGAGCTCGACTTCTACTTTCCGGTTGTGTAGCAAATGAAGTTGCCACGCACATTTTTATAGAGATGTTAAGATTTTCTTAAACAACTCAGAATTTCTTAATGTGGGCGTGGCAGAAGGCAGTTTGTTGTGAAATTTTTTGAAAACCCAAGCTGAACTCTTTCCAATGACCAAAGTTTCGTTTGAATATCTTCTTGGGTTCGGCAGTTATCAGCATTTAAAAATAATTGGCTGCAAAAAATCACCTCCTTCAAAATTATGTTGACCTGTTACTCGAACAAAATTTTAAGAAAAACTTAAAGAATTTGTTTACTCTTTCTTGATTTGCAACCACACAACATTTTGCTTGATATCTCTGTTAGACTAAAAGATACGAACTTAAAATTTCATACAGGTCAAGAGCTCGACTTCTACTTTCCGGTTGTGTAGCAAATGAAGTTGCCACGCCCATTTTTATAGAGATGTTAAGATTTTCTTAAACAACTCAGAATTTCTTAATGTGGGCGTGGCAGAAGGCAGTTTATTGTGAAATTTTTTGAAAATCCAAGCTGAACTCTTTCCAATGACCAAAGTTTCGTTTGAATATCTTCTTGGGTTCGGCAGTTATCAGCATTTAAAAATAATTGGCTGCAAAAAATCACCTCCTTCAAAATTATGTTGACCTGTTACTCGAACAAAATTTTAAGAAAAACTTAAAGAATTTGTTTACTCTTTCTTGATTTGCAACCACACAACATTTTGCTTGATATCTCTGTTAGACTAAAAGATACGAACTTAAAATTTCATACAGGTCAAGAGCTCGACTTCTACTTTCCGGTTGTGTAGCAAATGAAGTGGCCACGCCCATTTTTGTAGAGATGTTAAGATTTTCTTAAACAACTCAGAATTTCTTAATGTGGGCGTGGCAGAAGGCAGTTTATTGTGAAATTTTTTGAAAATCCAAGCTGAACTCTTTCCAATGACCAAAGTTTCGTTTGAATATCTTCTTGGGTTCGGCAGTTATCAGCATTTAAAAATAATTGGCTGCAAAAAATCACCTCCTTCAAAATTATGTTGACCTGTTACTCGAACAAAATTTTAAGAAAAATTTAAAGAATTTTTTTACTCTTTCTTGATTTGCAACCACACAACATTTTGCTTGATATCTCTTTTAGACTAAAAGATACGAGCTTAAAATTTTATACAGGTCAAGAGCTCGACTTCTACTTTCCGGTTGTGTAGCAAATGAAGTGGCCACGCCCATTTTTGTAGAGATGTTAAGATTTTCTTAAACAACTCAGAATTTCTTAATGTGGGCGTGGCAGAAGGCAGTTTATTGTGAAATTTTTTGAAAATCCAAGCTGAACTCTTTCCAATGACCAAAGTTTCGTTTGAATATCTTCTTGGGTTCGGCAGTTATCAGCATTTAAAAATAATTGGCTGCAAAAAATCACCTCCTTCAAAATGATGTTGACCTGTTACTCGAACAAAATTTTAAGAAAAATTTAAAGAATTTTTTTACTCTTTCTTGATTTGCAACCACACAACATTTTGCTTGATATCTCTTTTAGACTAAAAGATACGAACTGAAAATTTCATACAGGTCAAGAGCTCGACTTCTACTTTCCGGTTGTGTAGCAAATGAAGTGGCCACGCCCATTTTTGTAGAGATGTTAAGATTTTCTTAAACAACTCAGAATTTCTTAATGTGGGCGTGGCAGAAGGCTGTTTATTGTGAAATTTTTTGAAAATCCAAGCTGAACTCTTTCCAATGACCAAAGTTTCGTTTGAATATCTTCTTGGGTTCGGCAGTTATCAGCATTTAAAAATAATTGGCTGCAAAAAATCACCTCCTTCAAAATTATGTTGACCTGTTACTCGAACAAAATTTTAAGAAAAATTTAAAGAATTTGTTTACTCTTTCTTGATTTGCAACCACACAACATTTTGCTTGATATCTCTGTTAGACTAAAAGATACGAACTTAAAATTTCATACAGGTCAAGAGCTCGACTTCTACTTTCCGGTTGTGTAGCAAATGAAGTTGCCACGCCCATTTTTATAGAGATGTTAAGATTTTCTTAAACAACTCAGAATTTCTTAATGTGGGCGTGGCAGAAGGCAGTTTATTGTGAAATTTTTTGAAAATCCAAGCTGAACTCTTTCCAATGACCAAAGTTTCGTTTGAATATCTTCTTGGGTTCGGCAGTTATCAGCATTTAAAAATAATTGGCTGCAAAAAATCACCTCCTTCAAAATTATGTTGACCTGTTACTCGAACAAAATTTTAAGAAAAACTTAAAGAATTTGTTTACTCTTTCTTGATTTGCAACCACACAACATTTTGCTTGATATCTCTGTTAGACTAAAAGATACGAACTTAAAATTTCATACAGGTCAAGAGCTCGACTTCTACTTTCCGGTTGTGTAGCAAATGAAGTTGCCACGCACATTTTTATAGAGATGTTAAGATTTTCTTAAACAACTCAGAATTTCTTAATGTGGGCGTGGCAGAAGGCAGTTTGTTGTGAAATTTTTTGAAAACCCAAGCTGAACTCTTTCCAATGACCAAAGTTTCGTTTGAATATCTTCTTGGGTTCGGCAGTTATCAGCATTTAAAAATAATTGGCTGCAAAAAATCACCTGCTTCAAAATTATGTTGACCTGTTACTCGAACAAAATTTTAAGAAAAACTTAAAGAATTTGTTTACTCTTTCTTGATTTGCAACCACACAACATTTTGCTTGATATCTCTGTTAGACTAAAAGATACGAACTTAAAATTTCATACAGGTCAAGAGCTCGACTTCTACTTTCCGGTTGTGTAGCAAATGAAGTTGCCACGCCCATTTTTATAGAGATGTTAAGATTTTCTTAAACAACTCAGAATTTCTTAATGTGGGCGTGGCAGAAGGCAGTTTATTGTGAAATTTTTTGAAAATCCAAGCTGAACTCTTTCCAATGACCAAAGTTTCGTTTGAATATCTTCTTGGGTTCGGCAGTTATCAGCATTTAAAAATAATTGGCTGCAAAAAATCACCTCCTTCAAAATTATGTTGACCTGTTACTCGAACAAAATTTTAAGAAAAATTTAAAGAATTTTTTTACTCTTTCTTGATTTGCAACCACACAACATTTTGCTTGATATCTCTGTTAGACTAAAAGATACGAACTTAAAATTTCATACAGATCAAGAGCTCGACTTCTACTTTCCGGTTGTGTAGCAAATGAAGTTGCCACGCCCATTTTTATAGAGATGTTAAGATTTTCTTAAACAACTCAGAATTTCTTAATGTGGGCGTGGCAGAAGGCAGTTTATTGTGAAATTTTTTGAAAATCCAAGCTGAACTCTTTCCAATGACCAAAGTTTCGTTTGAATATCTTCTTGGGTTCGGCAGTTATCAGCATTTAAAAATAATTGGCTGCAAAAAATCACCTCCTTCAAAATTATGTTGACCTGTTACTCGAACAAAATTTTAAGAAAAACTTAAAGAATTTGTTTACTCTTTCTTGATTTGCAACCACACAACATTTTGCTTGATATCTCTGTTAGACTAAAAGATACGAACTTAAAATTTCATACAGGTCAAGAGCTCGACTTCTACTTTCCGGTTGTGTAGCAAATGAAGTGGCCACGCCCATTTTTGTAGAGATGTTAAGATTTTCTTAAACAACTCAGAATTTCTTAATGTGGGCGTGGCAGAAGGCAGTTTATTGTGAAATTTTTTGAAAATCCAAGCTGAACTCTTTCCAATGACCAAAGTTTCGTTTGAATATCTTCTTGGGTTCGGCAGTTATCAGCATTTAAAAATAATTGGCTGCAAAAAATCACCTCCTTCAAAATTATGTTGACCTGTTACTCGAACAAAATTTTAAGAAAAATTTAAAGAATTTTTTTACTCTTTCTTGATTTGCAACCACACAACATTTTGCTTGATATCTCTTTTAGACTAAAAGATACGAGCTTAAAATTTCATACAGGTCAAGAGCTCGACTTCTACTTTCCGGTTGTGTAGCAAATGAAGTGACCACGCCCATTTTTGTAGAGATGTTAAGATTTTCTTAAACAACTCAGAATTTCTTAATGTGGGCGTGGCAGAAGGCAGTTTATTGTGAAATTTTTTGAAAATCCAAGCTGAACTCTTTCCAATGACCAAAGTTTCGTTTGAATATCTTCTTGGGTTCGGCAGTTATCAGCATTTAAAAATAATTGGCTGCAAAAAATCACCTCCTTCAAAATTATGTTGACCTGTTACTCGAACAAAATTTTAAGAAAAATTTAAAGAATTTTTTTACTCTTTCTTGATTTGCAACCACACAACATTTTGCTTGATATCTCTGTTAGACTAAAAGATACGAGCTTAAAATTTCATACAGGTCAAGAGCTCGACTTCTACTTTCCGGTTGTGTAGCAAATGAAGTGGCCACGCCCATTTTTGTAGAGATGTTAAGATTTTCTTAAACAACTCAGAATTTCTTAATGTGGGCGTGGCAGAAGGCAGTTTATTGTGAAATTTTTTGAAAATCCAAGCTGAACTCTTTCCAATGACCAAAGTTTCGTTTGAATATCTTCTTGGGTTCGGCAGTTATCAGCATTTAAAAATAATTGGCTGCAAAAAATCACCTCCTTCAAAATTATGTTGACCTGTTACTCGAACAAAATTTTAAGAAAAATTTAAAGAATTTTTTTACTCTTTCTTGATTTGCAACCACACAACATTTTGCTTGATATCTCTGTTAGACTAAAAGATACGAGCTTAAAATTTCATAAAGGTCAAGAGCTCGACTTCTACTTTCCGGTTGTGTAGCAAATGAAGTTGCCACGCCCATTTTTATAGAGATGTTAAGATTTTCTTAAACAACTCAGAATTTCTTAATGTGGGCGTGGCAGAAGGCAGTTTATTGTGAAATTTTTTGAAAATCCAAGCTGAACTCTTTCCAATGACCAAAGTTTCGTTTGAATATCTTCTTGGGTTCGGCAGTTATCAGCATTTAAAAATAATTGGCTGCAAAAAATCACCTCCTTCAAAATTATGTTGACCTGTTACTCGAACAAAATTTTAAGAAAAATTTAAAGAATTTTTTTACTCTTGATTTGCAACCACACAACATTTTGCTTGATATCTCTGTTAGACTAAAAGATACGAGCTTAAAATTTCATACAGGTCAAGAGCTCGACTTCTACTTTCCGGTTGTGTAGCAAATGAAGTTGCCACGCCCATTTTTATAGAGATGTTAAGATTTTCTTAAACAACTCAGAATTTCTTAATGTGGGCGTGGCAGAAGGCAGTTTATTGTGAAATTTTTTGAAAATCCAAGCTGAACTCTTTCCAATGACCAAAGTTTCGTTTGAATATCTTCTTGGGTTCGGCAGTTATTAGCATTTAAAAATAATTGGCTGCAAAAAATCACCTCCTTCAAAATTATGTTGACCTGTTACTCGAACAAAATTTTAAGAAAAATTTAAAGAATTTTTTTACTCTTTCTTGATTTGCAACCACACAACATTTTGCTTGATATCTCTGTTAGACTAAAAGATACGAACTTAAAATTTCATACAGGTCAAGAGCTCGACTTCTACTTTCCGGTTGTGTAGCAACTGAAGTTGCCACGCCCATTTTTATAGAGATGTTAAGATTTTCTTAAACAACTCAGAATTTCTTAATGTGGGAGTGGCAGAAGGCAGTTTATTGTAACATTTTTTGAAAATCCAAGCTGAACTCTTTCCAATGACCAAAGTTTCGTTTGAATATCTTCTTGGGTTCGGCAGTTATCAGCATTTAAAAATAATTGGCTGCAAAAAATCACCTCCTTCAAAATTATGTTGACCTGTTACTCGAACAAAATTTTAAGAAAAATTTAAAGAATTTTTTTACTCTTTCTTGATTTGCAACCACACAACATTTTGCTTGATATCTCTTTTAGACTAAAAGATACGAACTGAAAATTTCATACAGGTCAAGAGCTCGACTTCTACTTTCCGGTTGTGTAGCAAATGAAGTGGCCACGCCCATTTTTGTAGAGATGTTAAGATTTTCTTAAACAACTCAGAATTTCTTAATGTGGGCGTGGCAGAAGGCAGTTTATTGTGAAATTTTTTGAAAATCCAAGCTGAACTCTTTCCAATGACCAAAGTTTCGTTTGAATATCTTCTTGGGTTCGGCAGTTATCAGCATTTAAAAATAATTGGCTGCAAAAAATCACCTCCTTCAAAATTATGTTGACCTGTTACTCGAACAAAATTTTAAGAAAAATTTAAAGAATTTTTTTACTCTTTCTTGATTTGCAACCACACAACATTTTGCTTGATATCTCTGTTAGACTAAAAGATACGAGCTTAAAATTTCATACAGGTCAAGAGCTCGACTTCTACTTTCCGGTTGTGTAGCAAATGAAGTTGCCACGCCCATTTTTATAGAGATGTTAAGATTTTCTTAAACAACTCAGAATTTCTTAATGTGGGCGTGGCAGAAGGCAGTTTATTGTGGAATTTTTTGAAAATCCAAGCTGAACTCTTTCCAATGACCAAAGTTTCGTTTGAATATCTTCTTGGGTTCGGCAGTTATCAGCATTTAAAAATAATTGGCTGCAAAAAATCACCTCCTTCAAAATTATGTTGACCTGTTACTCGAACAAAATTTTAAGAAAAATTTAAAGAATTTTTTTACTCTTGATTTGCAACCACACAACATTTTGCTTGATATCTCTGTTAGACTAAAAGATACGAGCTTAAAATTTCATACAGGTCAAGAGCTCGACTTCTACTTTCCGGTTGTGTAGCAAATGAAGTTGCCACGCCCATTTTTATAGAGATGTTAAGATTTTCTTAAACAACTCAGAATTTCTTAATGTGGGCGTGGCAGAAGGCAGTTTATTGTGAAATTTTTTGAAAATCCAAGCTGAACTCTTTCCAATGACCAAAGTTTCGTTTGAATATCTTCTTGGGTTCGGCAGTTATCAGCATTTAAAAATAATTGGCTGCAAAAAATCACCTCCTTCAAAATTATGTTGACCTGTTACTCGAACAAAATTTTAAGAAAAATTTAAAGAATTTTTTTACTCTTTCTTGATTTGCAACCACACAACATTTTGCTTGATATCTCTGTTAGACTAAAAGATACGAACTTAAAATTTCATACAGGTCAAGAGCTCGACTTCTACTTTCCGGTTGTGTAGCAAATGAAGTTGCCACGCCCATTTTTATAGAGATGTTAAGATTTTCTTAAACAACTCAGAATTTCTTAATGTGGGCGTGGCAGAAGGCATTTTGTTGTGAAATTTTTTGAAAACCCAAGCTGAACTCTTTCCAATGACCAAAGTTTCGTTTGAATATCTTCTTGGGTTCGGCAGTTATCAGCATTTAAAAATAATTGGCTGCAAAAAATCACCTCCTTCAAAATTATGTTGACCTGTTACTCGAACAAAATTTTAAGAAAAATTTAAAGAATTTTTTTACTCTTGATTTGCAACCACACAACATTTTGCTTGATATCTCTGTTAGACTAAAAGATACGAGCTTAAAATTTCATACAGGTCAAGAGCTCGACTTCTACTTTCCGGTTGTGTAGCAAATGAAGTTGCCACGCCCATTTTTATAGAGATGTTAAGATTTTCTTAAACAACTCAGAATTTCTTAATGTGGGCGTGGCAGAAGGCAGTTTATTGTGAAATTTTTTGAAAATCCAAGCTGAACTCTTTCCAATGACCAAAGTTTCGTTTGAATATCTTCTTGGGTTCGGCAGTTATTAGCATTTAAAAATAATTGGCTGCAAAAAATCACCTCCTTCAAAATTATGTTGACCTGTTACTCGAACAAAATTTTAAGAAAAATTTAAAGAATTTTTTTACTCTTTCTTGATTTGCAACCACACAACATTTTGCTTGATATCTCTGTTAGACTAAAAGATACGAACTTAAAATTTCATACAGGTCAAGAGCTCGACTTCTACTTTCCGGTTGTGTAGCAAATGAAGTTGCCACGCCCATTTTTATAGAGATGTTAAGATTTTCTTAAACAACTCAGAATTTCTTAATGTGGGCGTGGCAGAAGGCATTTTGTTGTGAAATTTTTTGAAAACCCAAGCTGAACTCTTTCCAATGACCAAAGTTTCGTTTGAATATCTTCTTGGGTTCGGCAGTTATCAGCATTTAAAAATAATTGGCTGCAAAAAATCACCTCCTTCAAAATTATGTTGACCTGTTACTCGAACAAAATTTTAAGAAAAATTTAAAGAATTTTTTTACTCTTGATTTGCAACCACACAACATTTTGCTTGATATCTCTGTTAGACTAAAAGATACGAGCTTAAAATTTCATACAGGTCAAGAGCTCGACTTCTACTTTCCGGTTGTGTAGCAAATGAAGTTGCCACGCCCATTTTTATAGAGATGTTAAGATTTTCTTAAACAACTCAGAATTTCTTAATGTGGGCGTGGCAGAAGGCAGTTTATTGTGAAATTTTTTGAAAATCCAAGCTGAACTCTTTCCAATGACCAAAGTTTCGTTTGAATATCTTCTTGGGTTCGGCAGTTATCAGCATTTAAAAATAATTGGCTGCAAAAAATCACCTCCTTCAAAATTATGTTGACCTGTTACTCGAACAAAATTTTAAGAAAAATTTAAAGAATTTTTTTACTCTTGATTTGCAACCACACAACATTTTGCTTGATATCTCTGTTAGACTAAAAGATACGAGCTTAAAATTTCATACAGGTCAAGAGCTCGACTTCTACTTTCCGGTTGTGTAGCAAATGAAGTTGCCACGCCCATTTTTATAGAGATGTTAAGATTTTCTTAAACAACTCAGAATTTCTTAATGTGGGCGTGGCAGAAGGCAGTTTATTGTGAAATTTTTTGAAAATCCAAGCTGAACTCTTTCCAATGACCAAAGTTTCGTTTGAATATCTTCTTGGGTTCGGCAGTTATCAGCATTTAAAAATAATTGGCTGCAAAAAATCACCTCCTTCAAAATTATGTTGACCTGTTACTCGAACAAAATTTTAAGAAAAATTTAAAGAATTTTTTTACTCTTGATTTGCAACCACACAACATTTTGCTTGATATCTCTGTTAGACTAAAAGATACGAGCTTAAAATTTCATACAGGTCAAGAGCTCGACTTCTACTTTCCGGTTGTGTAGCAAATGAAGTTGCCACGCCCATTTTTATAGAGATGTTAAGATTTTCTTAAACAACTCAGAATTTCTTAATGTGGGCGTGGCAGAAGGCAGTTTATTGTGAAATTTTTTGAAAATCCAAGCTGAACTCTTTCCAATGACCAAAGTTTCGTTTGAATATCTTCTTGGGTTCGGCAGTTATTAGCATTTAAAAATAATTGGCTGCAAAAAATCACCTCCTTCAAAATTATGTTGACCTGTTACTCGAACAAAATTTTAAGAAAAATTTAAAGAATTTTTTTACTCTTTCTTGATTTGCAACCACACAACATTTTGCTTGATATCTCTGTTAGACTAAAAGATACGAACTTAAAATTTCATACAGGTCAAGAGCTCGACTTCTACTTTCCGGTTGTGTAGCAAATGAAGTTGCCACGCCCATTTTTATAGAGATGTTAAGATTTTCTTAAACAACTCAGAATTTCTTAATGTGGGCGTGGCAGAAGGCATTTTGTTGTGAAATTTTTTGAAAACCCAAGCTGAACTCTTTCCAATGACCAAAGTTTCGTTTGAATATCTTCTTGGGTTCGGCAGTTATCAGCATTTAAAAATAATTGGCTGCAAAAAATCACCTCCTTCAAAATTATGTTGACCTGTTACTCGAACAAAATTTTAAGAAAAATTTAAAGAATTTTTTTACTCTTGATTTGCAACCACACAACATTTTGCTTGATATCTCTGTTAGACTAAAAGATACGAGCTTAAAATTTCATACAGGTCAAGAGCTCGACTTCTACTTTCCGGTTGTGTAGCAAATGAAGTTGCCACGCCCATTTTTATAGAGATGTTAAGATTTTCTTAAACAACTCAGAATTTCTTAATGTGGGCGTGGCAGAAGGCAGTTTATTGTGAAATTTTTTGAAAATCCAAGCTGAACTCTTTCCAATGACCAAAGTTTCGTTTGAATATCTTCTTGGGTTCGGCAGTTATTAGCATTTAAAAATAATTGGCTGCAAAAAATCACCTCCTTCAAAATTATGTTGACCTGTTACTCGAACAAAATTTTAAGAAAAATTTAAAGAATTTTTTTACTCTTTCTTGATTTGCAACCACACAACATTTTGCTTGATATCTCTGTTAGACTAAAAGATACGAACTTAAAATTTCATACAGGTCAAGAGCTCGACTTCTACTTTCCGGTTGTGTAGCAAATGAAGTTGCCACGCACATTTTTATAGAGATGTTAAGATTTTCTTAAACAACTCAGAATTTCTTAATGTGGGCGTGGCAGAAGGCATTTTGTTGTGAAATTTTTTGAAAACCCAAGCTGAACTCTTTCCAATGACCAAAGTTTCGTTTGAATATCTTCTTGGGTTCGGCAGTTATCAGCATTTAAAAATAATTGGCTGCAAAAAATCACCTCCTTCAAAATTATGTTGACCTGTTACTCGAACAAAATTTTAAGAAAAATTTAAAGAATTTTTTTACTCTTGATTTGCAACCACACAACATTTTGCTTGATATCTCTGTTAGACTAAAAGATACGAGCTTAAAATTTCATACAGGTCAAGAGCTCGACTTCTACTTTCCGGTTGTGTAGCAAATGAAGTTGCCACGCCCATTTTTATAGAGATGTTAAGATTTTCTTAAACAACTCAGAATTTCTTAATGTGGGCGTGGCAGAAGGCATTTTGTTGTGAAATTTTTTGAAAACCCAAGCTGAACTCTTTCCAATGACCAAAGTTTCGTTTGAATATCTTCTTGGGTTCGGCAGTTATCAGCATTTAAAAATAATTGGCTGCAAAAAATCACCTCCTTCAAAATTATGTTGACCTGTTACTCGAACAAAATTTTAAGAAAAATTTAAAGAATTTTTTTACTCTTGATTTGCAACCACACAACATTTTGCTTGATATCTCTGTTAGACTAAAAGATACGAGCTTAAAATTTCATACAGGTCAAGAGCTCGACTTCTACTTTCCGGTTGTGTAGCAAATGAAGTTGCCACGCCCATTTTTATAGAGATGTTAAGATTTTCTTAAACAACTCAGAATTTCTTAATGTGGGCGTGGCAGAAGGCAGTTTATTGTGAAATTTTTTGAAAATCCAAGCTGAACTCTTTCCAATGACCAAAGTTTCGTTTGAATATCTTCTTGGGTTCGGCAGTTATCAGCATTTAAAAATAATTGGCTGCAAAAAATCACCTCCTTCAAAATTATGTTGACATGTTACTCGAACAAAATTTTAAGAAAAATTTAAAGAATTTTTTTACTCTTGATTTGCAACCACACAACATTTTGCTTGATATCTCTGTTAGACTAAAAGATACGAGCTTAAAATTTCATACAGGTCAAGAGCTCGACTTCTACTTTCCGGTTGTGTAGCAAATGAAGTTGCCACGCCCATTTTTATAGAGATGTTAAGATTTTCTTAAACAACTCAGAATTTCTTAATGTGGGCGTGGCAGAAGGCAGTTTATTGTGAAATTTTTTGAAAATCCAAGCTGAACTCTTTCCAATGACCAAAGTTTCGTTTGAATATCTTCTTGGGTTCGGCAGTTATCAGCATTTAAAAATAATTGGCTGCAAAAAATCACCTCCTTCAAAATTATGTTGACCTGTTACTCGAACAAAATTTTAAGAAAAATTTAAAGAATTTTTTTACTCTTTCTTGATTTGCAACCACACAACATTTTGCTTGATATCTCTGTTAGACTAAAAGATACGAACTTAAAATTTCATACAGGTCAAGAGCTCGACTTCTACTTTCCGGTTGTGTAGCAAATGAAGTTGCCACGCCCATTTTTATAGAGATGTTAAGATTTTCTTAAACAACTCAGAATTTCTTAATGTGGGCGTGGCAGAAGGCATTTTGTTGTGAAATTTTTTGAAAACCCAAGCTGAACTCTTTCCAATGACCAAAGTTTCGTTTGAATATCTTCTTGGGTTCGGCAGTTATCAGCATTTAAAAATAATTGGCTGCAAAAAATCACCTCCTTCAAAATTATGTTGACCTGTTACTCGAACAAAATTTTAAGAAAAATTTAAAGAATTTTTTTACTCTTTCTTGATTTGCAACCACACAACATTTTGCTTGATATCTCTGTTAGACTAAAAGATACGAACTTAAAATTTCATACAGGTCAAGAGCTCGACTTCTACTTTCCGGTTGTGTAGCACCTGAAGTTGCCACGCCCATTTTTATAGAGATGTTAAGATTTTCTTAAACAACTCAGAATTTCTTAATGTGGGCGTAGCAGAAGGCAGTTTATTGTAACATTTTTTGAAAATCCAAGCTGAACTCTTTCCAATGACCAAAGTTTCGTTTGAATATCTTCTTGGGTTCGGCAGTTATCAGCATTTAAAAATAATTGGCTGCAAAAAATCACCTCCTTCAAAATTATGTTGACCTGTTACTCGAACAAAATTTTAAGAAAAATTTAAAGAATTTTTTTACTCTTTCTTGATTTGCAACCACACAACATTTTGCTTGATATCTCTGTTAGACTAAAAGATACGAACTTAAAATTTCATACAGGTCAAGAGCTCGACTTCTACTTTCCGGTTGTGTAGCAAATGAAGTTGCCACGCCCATTTTTATAGAGATGTTAAGATTTTCTTAAACAACTCAGAATTTCTTAATGTGGGCGTGGCAGAAGGCATTTTGTTGTGAAATTTTTTGAAAACCCAAGCTGAACTCTTTCCAATGACCAAAGTTTCGTTTGAATATCTTCTTGGGTTCGGCAGTTATCAGCATTTAAAAATAATTGGCTGCAAAAAATCACCTCCTTCAAAATTATGTTGACCTGTTACTCGAACAAAATTTTAAGAAAAATTTAAAGAATTTTTTTACTCTTTCTTGATTTGCAACCACACAACATTTTGCTTGATATCTCTGTTAGACTAAAAGATACGAACTTAAAATTTCATACAGGTCAAGAGCTCGACTTCTACTTTCCGGTTGTGTAGCACCTGAAGTTGCCACGCCCATTTTTATAGAGATGTTAAGATTTTCTTAAACAACTCAGAATTTCTTAATGTGGGCGTGGCAGAAGGCAGTTTATTGTAACATTTTTTGAAAATCCAAGCTGAACTCTTTCCAATGACCAAAGTTTCGTTTGAATATCTTCTTGGGTTCGGCAGTTATCAGCATTTAAAAATAATTGGCTGCAAAAAATCACCTCCTTCAAAATTATGTTGACCTGTTACTCGAACAAAATTTTAAGAAAAATTTAAAGAATTTTTTTACTCTTTCTTGATTTGCAACCACACAACATTTTGCTTGATATCTCTGTTAGACTAAAAGATACGAACTTAAAATTTCATACAGGTCAAGAGCTCGACTTCTACTTTCCGGTTGTGTAGCACCTGAAGTTGCCACGCCCATTTTTATAGAGATGTTAAGATTTTCTTAAACAACTCAGAATTTCTTAATGTGGGCGTGGCAGAAGGCAGTTTATTGTAACATTTTTTGAAAATCCAAGCTGAACTCTTTCCAATGACCAAAGTTTCGTTTGAATATCTTCTTGGGTTCGGCAGTTATCAGCATTTAAAAATAATTGGCTGCAAAAAATCACTTCCTTCAAAATTATGTTGACCTGTTACTCGAACAAAATTTTAAGAAAAATTTAAAGAATTTTTTTACTCTTTCTTGATTTGCAACCACACAACATTTTGCTTGATATCTCTGTTAGACTAAAAGATACGAACTTAAAATTTCATACAGGTCAAGAGCTCGACTTCTACTTTCCGGTTGTGTAGCAAATGAAGTTGCCACGCCCATTTTTATAGAGATGTTAAGATTTTCTTAAACAACTCAGAATTTCTTAATGTGGGCGTGGCAGAAGGCATTTTGTTGTGAAATTTTTTGAAAACCCAAGCTGAACTCTTTCCAATGACCAAAGTTTCGTTTGAATATCTTCTTGGGTTCGGCAGTTATCAGCATTTAAAAATAATTGGCTGCAAAAAATCACCTCCTTCAAAATTATGTTGACCTGTTACTCGAACAAAATTTTAAGAAAAATTTAAAGAATTTTTTTACTCTTTCTTGATTTGCAACCACACAACATTTTGCTTGATATCTCTGTTAGACTAAAAGATACGAACTTAAAATTTCATACAGGTCAAGAGCTCGACTTCTACTTTCCGGTTGTGTAGCAAATGAAGTTGCCACGCCCATTTTTATAGAGATGTTAAGATTTTCTTAAACAACTCAGAATTTCTTAATGTGGGCGTGGCAGAAGGCATTTTGTTGTGAAATTTTTTGAAAACCCAAGCTGAACTCTTTCCAATGACCAAAGTTTCGTTTGAATATCTTCTTGGGTTCGGCAGTTATCAGCATTTAAAAATAATTGGCTGCAAAAAATCACCTCCTTCAAAATTATGTTGACCTGTTACTCGAACAAAATTTTAAGAAAAATTTAAAGAATTTTTTTACTCTTTCTCGATTTGCAACCACACAACATTTTGCTTGATATCTCTGTTAGACTAAAAGATACGAACTTAAAATTTCATACAGGTCAAGAGCTCGACTTCTACTTTCCGGTTGTGTAGCAAATGAAGTTGCCACGCACATTTTTATAGAGATGTTAAGATTTTCTTAAACAACTCAGAATTTCTTAATGTGGGCGTGGCAGAAGGCAGTTTATTGTGAAATTTTTTGAAAATCCAAGCTGAACTCTTTCCAATGACCAAAGTTTCGTTTGAATATCTTCTTGGGTTCGGCAGTTATCAGCATTTAAAAATAATTGGCTGCAAAAAATCACCTCCTTCAAAATTATGTTGACCTGTTACTCGAACAAAATTTTAAGAAAAATTTAAAGAATTTTTTACACTTTCTTGATTTGCAACCACACAACATTTTGCTTGATATCTCTGTTAGACTAAAAGATACGAACTTAAAATTTCATACAGGTCAAGAGCTCGACTTCTACTTTCCGGTTGTGTAGCAAATGAAGTTGCCACGCCCATTTTTATAGAGATGTTAAGATTTTAAACAGATCTTAAACAACTCAGAATTTCTTAATGTGGGCGTGGCAGAAGGCAGTTTGTTGTGAAATTTTTTGAAAACCCAAGCTGAACTCTTTCCAATGACCAAAGTTTCGTTTGAATATCTTCTTGGGTTCGGCAGTTATCAGCATTTAAAAATAATTGGCTGCAAAAAATCACCTTCTTCAAAATTATGTTGACCTGTTACTCGAACAAAATTTTAAGAAAAATTTAAAGAATTTTTTACACTTTCTTGATTTGCAACCACACAACATTTTGCTTGATATCTCTGTTAGACTAAAAGATACGAACTTAAAATTTCATACAGGTCAAGAGCTCGACTTCTACTTTCCGGTTGTGTAGCAAATGAAGTTGCCACGCCCATTTTTATAGAGATGTTAAGATTTTCTTAAACAACTCAGAATTTCTTAATGTGGGCGTGGCAGAAGGCATTTTGTTGTGAAATTTTTTGAAAACCCAAGCTGAACTCTTTCCAATGCCCAAAGTTTCGTTTGAATATCTTCTTGGGTTCGGCAGTTATCAGCATTTAAAAATAATTGGCTGCAAAAAATCACCTTCTTCAAAATTATGTTGACCTGTTACTCGAACAAAATTTTAAGAAAAATTTAAAGAATTTTTTACACTTTCTTGATTTGCAACCACACAACATTTTGCTTGATATCTCTGTTAGACTAAAAGATACGAACTTAAAATTTCATACAGGTCAAGAGCTCGACTTCTACTTTCCGGTTGTGTAGCAAATGAAGTTGCCACGCCCATTTTTATAGAGATGTTAAGATTTTCTTAAACAACTCAGAATTTCTTAATGTGGGCGTGGCAGAAGGCATTTTGTTGTGAAATTTTTTGAAAACCCAAGCTGAACTCTTTCCAATGACCAAAGTTTCGTTTGAATATCTTCTTGGGTTCGGCAGTTATCAGCATTTAAAAATAATTGGCTGCAAAAAATCACCTCCTTCAAAATTATGTTAACCTGTTACTCGAACAAAATTTTAAGAAAAATTTAAAGAATTTTTTTACTCTTTCTTGATTTGCAACCACACAACATTTTGCTTGATATCTCTGTTAGACTAAAAGATACGAGCTTAAAATTTCATACAGGTCAAGAGCTCGACTTCTACTTTCGGGTTGTGTAGCAACTGAAGTTGCCACGCCCATTTTTATAGAGATGTTAAGATTTTCTTAAACAACTCAGAATTTCTTAATGTGGGCGTGGCAGAAGGCAGTTTATTGTAACATTTTTTGAAAATCCAAGCTGAACACTTTCCAATGACCAAAGTTTCGTTTGAATATCTTCTTGGGTTCGGCAGTTATCAGCATTTAAAAATAATTGGCTGCAAAAAATCACCTCCTTCAAAATTATGTTGACCTGTTACTCGAACAAAATTTTAAGAAAAATTTAAAGAATTTTTTTACTCTTTCTCGATTTGCAACCACACAACATTTTGCTTGATATCTCTGTTAGACTAAAAGATACGAACTTAAAATTTCATACAGGTCAAGAGCTCGACTTCTACTTTCCGGTTGTGTAGCAAATGAAGTTGCCACGCACATTTTTATAGAGATGTTAAGATTTTCTTAAACAACTCAGAATTTCTTAATGTGGGCGTGGCAGAAGGCAGTTTATTGTGAAATTTTTTGAAAATCCAAGCTGAACTCTTTCCAATGACCAAAGTTTCGTTTGAATATCTTCTTGGGTTCGGCAGTTATCAGCATTTAAAAATAATTGGCTGCAAAAAATCACCTCCTTCAAAATTATGTTGACCTGTTACTCGAACAAAATTTTAAGAAAAATTTAAAGAATTTTTTACACTTTCTTGATTTGCAACCACACAACATTTTGCTTGATATCTCTGTTAGACTAAAAGATACGAACTTAAAATTTCATACAGGTCAAGAGCTCGACTTCTACTTTCCGGTTGTGTAGCAAATGAAGTTGCCACGCCCATTTTTATAGAGATGTTAAGATTTTAAACAGATCTTAAACAACTCAGAATTTCTTAATGTGGGCGTGGCAGAAGGCAGTTTGTTGTGAAATTTTTTGAAAACCCAAGCTGAACTCTTTCCAATGACCAAAGTTTCGTTTGAATATCTTCTTGGGTTCGGCAGTTATCAGCATTTAAAAATAATTGGCTGCAAAAAATCACCTTCTTCAAAATTATGTTGACCTGTTACTCGAACAAAATTTTAAGAAAAATTTTAAGAATTTTTTACACTTTCTTGATTTGCAACCACACAACATTTTGCTTGATATCTCTGTTAGACTAAAATATACGAACTTAAAATTTCATACAGGTCAAGAGCTCGACTTCTACTTTCCGGATCTGTAGCAAATGAAGATGCCACGTCCATTTTTATAGACTTCGAAGATTTTCTCAAACAACTCAGAATTTCTTAATGAGGGCAGTAGGCAGTTTATTATGAAATTTTTTTAAAAACCAAGCTAAACTGTGTAAAAGAAAAAAAAAGTACGCTTAAAAAAGTAAAACAAATGCTTTTGTGGTATCTAAAACGTTATACTTACTTAGCAAATTTCAGATACATAAACTCAATGTTATTTGGATGTGTCAGAAGCTACAAGGCCTAACTCCACTTTTCGAAAATTTTTAATTTTGTTATATTACTATCTAATGAGTTGTGAACTCTTTGAAAATTATTTTCTTCTTCTTTTATTTAAATATTTTACCTTTCGAAAAACCGGTATTGGGATTCAATCTTAATTGATTTTGATCAGAAGCTAGCAGCCAAATAATAAGAAAATATAAATAATAATATTAGGCCGTAATATATTCCTGTAATATGAATTACATACGTTTCGCGTGTTCCGAAACTTCCTTTTTGTAGCATATTAATTTTTGGAAATCAATATTTCAAACACATCCATTTATAGATTTAAATTATTTTATTATTGGTTAATATCCTAAATTCATAAATACGAATTACATTAAATTTTACATTATTTAGTTTTAAATTTGAATCATATGTTTCGCCTTTTAAATAATAAGTATATTGTTAATATACATTTATAGTATATATATACTATATATATATATATATACACATATATATACACTATAAATATGACTGTCAAGATATACAAAGATAAAAAAAAAAACAAAAAAAAAAAAATTTCATCATAGAAAAGACGAATTATATACAGCATAAGTAAGTATGTAGATGATATTACTATAATAATTGTGCATGAATATGTTTGTTTGATATATGTTGATCCGACAAGAAATTCAGTGTTTTTTTAATTAATAATTTTTGAAAATATAAAATTTCTTAAGAAATGGAAGCATATGCTTAGACTATAACTAGATATGGTAATGGTTTAAAATCTAAGTTCGTGGTCAAACAAAAACATCAAAGCTTAGAATGAGTTAAGCTATGTTCACACCTATTAAATATTTGACGTAATACACGTAACCACTAGCTTGATTTTAACAGTTTCAGCTTCTAAATTACATTATACAATTATCTTCTTACAAAAAAATTTTATAAAAATACCAATAGAAATTATTAAAAATACAGCTAAAGTTTGATCAATTTACGGTTTTTTTCGTCAAATATTTGATAGGTCTAAACATAGCATAAGTAGAAAAAATTTTAAAATTGTTTGTATAAAATAAATATTTTCCACATTTCAGTTTTATTGCGAAAATAAAGAAAAGTTTGCATATTTGTTAAGTGAACTTTTATTTTCGTTTATAACATAAGGGAACAAAATTTAACTATTTTGTGTTGACAAAAACTTTATTGCATTTTTTTTTCTTATTTTAGGTCGCGGATTTCAAATTGAATCTCCATTTTATCCATCAGCTCGCATTTTAAGTTATAGATACTAATCGTATTTTTGATATTTTTTAAAAATTTAAAGTTAAAAAAATCCGAACTTTACTCTTCATTAAGCGATTTTCCAATTTTTTTTTAAAGATGTAATGTAACCTTTGAAAAACAACCAAATTTTTAAAAATCACCAAAGAAAAAATGGCTGAGTAATGGTTGTTGAAGTAAAAAAAAATTACAAATTTTTATTTTCTTCACCTCGATTATATAAATTTTTGAAATTGATTATAGAATCTACAAGAAATATTGATAACCTTTGCTATATAATGTCAATATATAAAAAATCTTATACATTTTCAAAAATTATTTTCGGGAATGAAATATTTTATTAATTAATTCATTTATTAATGATGTGCTAATAATCCCAATTTTTGAATGAAAATACTGAAATTTATTGTTGTGGGATAGCTAGTTCCTATGCGCATTTCGCTGGTTGCTTAGGCCAGCTCGTCAGGAAACTTTTTCCAAATACTTTAGAAAAGCTAAAAATATTATACAAGTAAGACCATAAAGTGAATAAGAATTTTAAAACACTCTGGTCTTAAATGTAACAATATCAAAGCTTCAACAAAGTCACAACAATAAAGCGTCAATCTTTTCTTTCTTACATTCCCCTACAATTGGCTGGTTTTTTTCCAACACGAATTGTAATTTTATTTTATTAAAACTATGTTATGTAATAAATATGGTTGCAAAACGAAATATGGTCAATACCCCCTGGGTATTGATCGAAATTTTTTATTTTGGTATCATAACACTCGAAATCGAATGAAATGTATCGCCCCAGGATCTGCGGTCAGGAAAATTTTGGTTCGGTAAAGTTTTTCTGGAAATATTTAATCGATTTATTGATAACAATCCATTTTTTAAGCTTTCTAGTATTGTTATAAATACACTGATATATCCGTGCTCAAACGCTAAAGTTAATTTATTTATGTACTAAATGTACACTTAACCTGTCATTATTAAAATTCCTTATGTAACAGATCGGAAAACAAACTTAAATTTTTATTCCAAATGTTATTGTACATTGAAAAAGATAAGCAAAAGTCATTTTGCTATTACTTCTTAAATAATCGTATAAAATAATTGAAACGTTTGCCCATGTGTACTTTTAAACTTTAAGATTTCAAAGGTGATTTAACTCAAATTTATATTGTGAAAAATTTAAGTTTGCTTTGTTATTCTAGTGTTTTGAAATCATGGTGTACAATTAAAATGTTATTTTGTTTCGAGAAATTGCAAGTACCATATCTAGTTCTTATCTATGCGCATTTTGAGCAAATTATAATGAATACTCTTTAAAAAAATAAGTTCATTAATAACTATGATAACAAATGCTTAGCGTTTTAGTTTTACATAAATTATAAATTAATGCATAATTAAAATCTAATTTAAGTATTTGTAAAAAACTTGTAAAAGATAACTATCGAAATGACAATTATAATATTACAATTAAGTAAAGCAATTGAGAGGGAATTTTATTAAAACTATACTTTTAATTTCTTTTTATTGTTTAAAACACAACTTAATTTTGTCATGAAGCGCCAAATTTTTTATCTTATTATTTTCTTTTAAATTATTAATTTATTTTGCGTTTAAACGTGATTTTTTATCAAGGTCTTTTTTATATCTTATACATATGTATATGCATATATAGTTTCGAATGGATTTTTATTTATAGTGTTTGAAAACTAATTATAATTAAGCATTTATTTTAAAGCATTAAAGATTTAAATATATTTTTGTATACAGCAGCCCTTTGTTGCCTTTATTACGTTTAACTTATATAGATAATATTAATTATAGTATGTATATATAATTTTTTGCTTTTATTTTAAATTTTCTGACTTGATTTGCTATCATAAGGATTATGTAATGTACCTTTTATGAAGAATTACTTTTGATAAATTGTTGTTTTGGTTTTTTTATTTAAATCTAAATATACTGCTATCAAAAAATACTTGTGTTATTTTTACTTTTCTTTTTTTCACTTTGTTTAAATATTTTCAACACGTACACATCTAATTAAGTAGTTTTAAGTTGTTAGTAGACACCATTATTAAAATTAGTTAGGGTTATCTTTTCTTAATTTTTATATTTATATGCACACATGTAAATCTTAAGGAAAATAAATTTCAAAATTCTTTGATGTAGAATATTTTCTTATTTTCTAAGTATACAAGTCTATATGGTGATTTTTTTCTTTCTTTTTAGATACATTTAAACACTAATAGTTAAGTAATTAATAAAGGTTTAATTAACTTTGTTGTTGGTGTTGCTATTGAGATTGCTGGTGTTGCTGCTGCTGCTGTTGTTGTTGTTGTTGTGTTCCAAATTTACTGGTTATTTTATGCGATACATTTACAATGGCTAATTCATGTTTTGAGTCCATATCACAATCATATAATCCACTTAAGGAATCTAAACTTAATAATCTGGAACTAGCTCGACTTGACACAGATGTATCGTCAACATCGGGGGCATTATATAAAGAATTGACATCGGATAAAGCACCTTCGGCGTCGGTTAAACCAGCCTCATTTAATAAAGAAATATTTTCCAAGCCCGGCTCATCTGTGATATAGCCAGTGGATTCAGCCCCTCCTAAATAAAAATTTATACATTAAAAAAAATTATGTTATTTTTGTCTTCATTATTTGAGTTTGACTTTTTTAACAAAAAAATATGAACATCTTTATGTACATAAATATATACATATGTATATTGATCATATTATCTTTTTCTAATTTTGACCAAATTATGGTCAAAATGACATTAAACAGCAAAGAACCGGATTGAAAAACAAAAATATTAGCTCGGATAACCACCAAATTGATATTACTATTACTTTTTAGTAACCTTAAAAGAATTTCAATAGGAAGATATTTTTCGCACTAACGCCCGCAGTTTGGGAAATTATAGGTAAAAGTTTCAAAACACTTTATCGATATCTCTTTAGGTACGAGTATAAACTGAATCCTAACAATGGGTATTATTGAAAAGTTCAAAGTGTGTTTGACATGGCGTTAAAATCATACCGGTTTCGTTTATTGAATAAACTAAAAAACCGAAATTCCGCAATAAAATTACCTTTAAGAAAGCTATATATATGAATAAAAATCAGAGTACCAAAACAAACAAAATGAAACGTTTGCTTTTATTTTGTTTTATTCTTTGCAGTAGAGATGAGGGATATTTCTGTACCTGTGATTTAATCACTGTTACTGAAAAATCACGAATCGCAGTTGTGACCAAATTTGTCAAGTAACAGGTACTTTCTAAGTTGTTCTTTTTGTATTTTGTTACATATACAAATTTATGATATTTCACTGTTTGTATGGGTAATAGCGTTTTTTGAATGAAATGTCGAATGATAATGCTGTTCCTTTCATTCTCTCTTCTATCCAGTGTGACCATATTAGCTTTTTTCGAGCTAAATTTAGCTTTATTTTTTTGGATTTAGCTTGATATATTTCATTTAGCTTTTAGCTTTTTTTTAAGCTTTTTTAAAAAATAAATTTGGCTTTTTCTAGCCTTTTTTCTATTTGTATTCCAATGATTTTTATATATATACATAATAAAAAAAGAAAATTCAATAAAATAAAGATATATTGGTAACCTTATAAACTAGTCTCAAACAGCTAAAATCTGGCATCACAGAAAAAATAAGTCAGCAAGTAATTCTTTAAAGTTTAACAAGGTGGTAGTAGGAGATTTGCAGTTATTTTTTCACTATTGTTTTTGTCAGCTTGATGATCTACACACATATGTATATGAAAACAATGCGATGTTTCAATATCTGCTATAATCTGTTTTGAATTTTACTTTTGTACACATTTTGTTTTCTTCTTTTATTGTGAACTACAATATAACTGTTTTTTCGTATTTGGCTTCTTAAATTCATACTTTATACCTATTAAATTAAAAAATTAATGAAAAGGAAAATGGAAAGGTCAGTATTAATATAAAACTATAAGTAAGGTGTATTATTTTTAATTACTTATACATATAGATTCTTAAAAAGAAATGAGTCGAATGATAAGCAAATTGTGCATAGCTGTAATAGTGATACAGAAGATGAATTTTCACCTAGTACTAGCAAAAGGTAGTTTTAATATTGAAAAGAAAAGTATAAGGAATTAAGTATTGTTTTATATTCTAGGAAATACACGCAAAAATTGAGAAAAAGCTGGTTCAATGATTCGAGACTTTCGAAGTGAATTGTTGAAGTAAATGACAAACAGGTAAAATGTAAATACTGTCATTGTACATTGAAATCAAAATTAAGTAACCTGTTAACGCATGGGAAGACAAGTAAGCATGTAGCTGCTGCATCACCTTTCAAGACCAAAAATCAAAAAACATTAGAGTTTCAAACTTCAAGTAGCTGTACGAAGAAAAAAGAAGCTGAGTTGTCTGGTGCATTGTTCGTGGCGGTGCATACTTCTATTAGGTCTGTAGATCACATGGTAAAAATGCAGAAAAATATTTTCAATGACAGCAAACCGGCGGTGGCAATGACTTTGGGGCGAACAAAATGTACCGCTATCATTACTTCTATTTTGGCACCACATTTCAAGCAATTGTTGACAGACGACATTAAGGGAAGTCATTATAGTCTTATAATAGACGAGTCAACCGATATTACTGTGGAAAAACATTTAGGTGTAGTAATTCGGTACTACAGTAAGTCATTAAAACATATCGTAAATACATTTTTACATTTGTATGCTCTAGAAGAAGCAACAGCTCTCGGAATTTCTTCAGCTATCTTTAAAATTTTAAATGCTTTTAATCTAGATATAAAATATATGGTAGGCTTAGGAACAGACAACGCAAAAGTTATGACCGGAGTGAACCGTGGTGTTATCGCAAATTTAAAAGAAAAAAACGATAAAATTGTATTAGTTCCTTGCGTTTGTCATTCGATACAATTATCTGTTTCACATGCGTCCAAAAGTTTGCCGTCCGAAATTGAATATTTAGTGGCAGAAACATATAATTGGTTTTCAAAATCATGTTTAAGACAAAAGAACTATAAAAACATATATGCAGCAATTAATTGTGATATGCAGCCACTTAAGTTAGTAAGAGCTTGTGACACTAGATGGCTGTCAATAGAAACAGCTGTAAATCGAATTGAAAACCAATGGTTAGAACTAAAAACCCATTTTGAAATTGCAGCTGTTTCTGAGTCGTGTCATCAAGCTAAATTTTTGAAAAAATTGTATAATGAAAAGAATTTACTTTATTTAAAATTTTTGAAACCGTTACTATCAGATGTTCAAAAAGTAAACAAAATGTTTGAAAGCAACGACGCAGATCCCACATTATTGCTCTCAGAAGTTTATTTATTATTGAAAGATCTTGCAAATCAAATTATTTTGAAAACTGAACATTTTGATCCGTTAAAATCTGATTTGGAAGATTTTTTAACTCCAATACCTTATTTTAATTATAGTTTTGAACAATATCTGATTTCGAAAAGACAAATAATAGATTCTGAAACAGAAAAATATATAAGATGTACTTGCCAAAATTTAATTAAACAATTAATATATCAATTACGCCAACGTTTGCCAAACAATATTTCATCATTGCAACAAACAAACTTCTTTTCTTTAGAAAATAGTCTCAAGAAAATAAAATGTACTTTGTATGAGAATTTTAAAGAAGAAATGACAATTTTAAAACTAGATGAAATTTCTGATTTAGAATTACAGTGGCAAAAATTAAATTGTTACGAGTGGCCTAATCAAAATTCAACAATAGAATTTTGGATCAATGTTTTTGAGTATAAGAATGCATTAAATGAAAACCCCTTTAGGGAATTATCTATTTTTGTGATGAAATTTTTAGTTTTGCCTTTCAGTAACGCTGAAGTTGAGCGCGTATTCAGCGGAATGAATCTCATAAAAACGAAAATTAGAAACAGATTTACTTTAAATACAGTAAATTCACTTCTCTATATAAGATGTGGCTTAAAAAGAATAAATAAATGTTGTCATAATTTTAAAATAACAAATGATCTCATAAAAAATTTTGATAAATCTATTTATACAAATAATAGTGATTTTTTGTCGAACTCTTTAGAGGAAGACGAATATTCATTTGAGGAAATATTTAACATGTAGTCAAATATTTATCAAGTTTATTCGTTTGCTTGTTAAAAAGTATTTTTTGGAATTGAAAATTTTTAAATCTAGTAAATATACTTATAATTTGTGCAAACAAAGAATCCAAATTTGTTCTATACTATACTATATATTAAACGATGAATTTGCACCTATTCCTTTTTGTATTTTAGCTTTAAGAGCTTTTTTATATATGTTCACCATTGTACAAAGATACATACATACATACGTTCATGTGATATAACTTTGTATATGTTAATTTTATATTTTTTGTTTTTACTTTATTTTTATATATATCAACCGAAGTAGTTTTGAATAGCTATCAATTTTATTTTAGTCTTAAGACTTTTCTTAACTTAATTTGCTTTGTGGTTAACTCTTGCTGGCATAAGAATTAAAAAAAATTATTTTATAATCATTATTATTATACGAGCATACATACATGCATATGTTTTTGAATTTAATGCTCATGAATTTATTTTTGTTCCATAAATATACATAGTTTGATTTGGTTACTGATTAAAAACATATTTTACTTAAATTTTGACTAAAAAAAAGGTTTTTACATAGTATGTGTACATGTATGTGTTATTTATAATACGAATAATGAATTAATATTATTAAAAAGCAATATAAAAATTTAGCTTTATTTTTTGGCCTTAATTTTTTTATATTTAGCTTTTTTTAGCTCTATTTTTAACCTGATTTAGCTCTATATTTTTTTAAAATCTGGTCACACTGCTTCTATCTTATTAGAATTTTTTTATGCCAAAATTTATTTGTTCAAGTATGTATGTATATGAAAGTAAACAGATTTAAAAGCTCTTACAATTTGTTGTTGTTTCTTTGTAAAGTGCTTACAAAAGCTCTTGCAAAAGCTCGCGCATTGTACATATAGCTTGGCCGCAATTGCTTTAAAAGAACAGAAAACTGATAACCCGTGATCACAATCACAGATTAAAGGAGCAGTGATTTTTAAATCACATTCACTAATCACGATGATCTTTAAAAATCACGGGATCGCTCATCTCTACTTTGCAGTGAGTAAAACAAAAACAAAACATAAACAATGAGAATGATTGTGCCATTTTGTTTTGTTTTGTTTGTGCTCCTGAGCAGCGTTACCGTTATGCGGCTTAAGTCGCATTTTGTGTTTTCCTACCACACAGTATTTACAGACAATTTTTGGATGGTACCCAGCAAAACAAAAGTATGTTATACGGCTAGGAATCATATTAACAGTTATTTGTGCCAAATATTATCTAAATAGCAAAATATGTATACATATAGGAAATTTTTCGGTCTTAAAGTCTTTTAAGGCGCGGTACTGATGGTGAATTATAAAAGGGGTAAAATTGACCATATTTTTCAATGAAAACATTTCAATGAAGGATATTTTGAAATGTAGTAAAAATGATAAATAGTTCAAGGTTATTGGTTACTTTATAAGATAATTTAAACAATATGATATTAGTAAAGGCTAGTTACACTATCACACATTTCTTACGTATTCCATAATACTTTGTGAGATGGAAATCTAATGAGTTTTGTTGTGACTGTCAAAAAATCTAATGTAATATTACAGTTTGTAGTCACACTATCACACATGAACATGCTTTTGTTAAAATGCAACCCTGATCCAATGAAAAGTATTAGCGTTTAGAAAAATTTCAAAAAACGATGAAGTCGTATGGGATGTCAAATTTTTTTCGTAATACTTGTGACACATTGCATTTACACTATCATACTTTGTCATATTACTTGAGTTTTTGACATGTATTAATACAAAGTATAATAGTGTAATCTAGCCTTAAGTAGAACTTCTAGTAATACATATACTTATTTTATTATTATTATAGTAGAATATCATATAAAAAATTATGTAAAAGTTTTTAAAACAAAAAAATTTAATAATTAAAAATAATAGATATTTTCTGTAGAATGTATTTTTTTAAACATAAACGTTTTTAGATAAAAATAATTTAAATTCTGCACAGCCCATTTGAAAATTGCTCTTTGTTATTAAAAGTGATTCTTAAGTAAGCACTTTTAATTCGGACTTTCCGATAATTTTATTATAAAATTATTAGCAATTGCAAGTAATCTTTTTGTTGTAACACTTAAGGCCGGTAGACGCACACAAAATTATATAAGCTTCATTATATTTTTACCTCCAATATTTTTTTTCCATCTACTTTTGATTCACTGATTATCATCTTTTCTCTACTTCTCACACTAACAATTGTATTAATGTTGTAAGTAATGTTATATTAATGTTAATATTTTGGGGTTTTGGGAAAATAAAACCTACAGTTTTTGAGTTTAAAGTAAAAAAGCCATAATCTAAAATAAGGAGAATTCACTCAAAAAAGGACAATCTACTGTCCTCTCTTTTGAAAAAAATCTTAAAGAATGTCGTATCAAAAAAAAGGACTGGCCTCTAAAAAAAGGACGAAGAGTCACCGTATAGATGGTTCATGGGCACACAGACAGACTTTTTTCCGGGAAAAAGTTTGTATGTGGAAAATGTTAAAGTTGTACCGATTCTCACGACTTTCAATAAATCGTTGAAAATTTCGCTCAATTATATCCAAAATTGTAGCTTTTTTGCACCATAACATCATTTTAATAAGGACTTTCTCTACTAAACAAAACAAAACAAAAATAGCCAACAGCAAAAAAGATCCAATTTTAAATCTTACAAGTATAAAGAATTGTATTTGTATGTTTGTAAAAATCATTTGTTAACTGGTTATTTAATAATACGGAATTGAAATAGTGAGTAATATGCAAGACTATATAGACTTGTTTGTAGCACCCTATGTTGCATTTTTCGTTACCGTTGGATATTTAAAAAAGGACCATTAAAAGGGGATATCTAAAAAAGTGGTACAAAAAGGGATTTTTTTAAAAAAGGGGCACCTGTTTTTAAATCAAAATAATTAGACAAAATTATGTACACAGAAAAAATTTAAAATTGCCTCTAATCACCAAACTCATAGAATCAAGCTATTACGAAAATGATTATATAGACTACTAGAAATTTTAAAAATTTAAAATTTTGATTATTTTTTTTTATTAAATGATATTTTTGATTTTTATTAAAAAAATGATCAAAAAACTTTGCTGTTTCAAACAATGTGTTAATTGATTTAATTAAATATAGCTCAGGTTTTGACAATTCCCAAGAAAAAAAAAATCAATTAAGATTTTTTGTTATTTAATTAAAAATTTATTTCAAAACAACTAAAGTATTTAATTTTCTTTGAGCAAAAAATAATTGATTCAATTATCACATTAATTAAATTGAAATACTTTTTAAACAATTTTTTTAATTGATAAAAAACTACTGATAATTTTTTCTGTGTACGTATTTTGTTCAATTTCATTAAAATTTAAAATCACGTTTAATAAGTGTTATAAAAACATGACAGAAAACATTATATAACACTGTTCGACACGATTTTTTAACCATTATCAAACTGATTAGATTCTAAAAATAAAGCTTAAACAAATAAACGTATCTCTCAGCTTTTCTCGATCCATTCATTTCGGTTTTAACGAGCAATTCAATTTTAAATGTAAATATATCTGTCTATTACTTGGGGCAGTTGCGATTAAAAATTTAGTTGTATCAAAATTTACAAAAATATTAAAATTTTTGAATCCGTAGACCGATTTAGATCATTTTTACACATTACATCTGATACCAATACCAAGTATTTAACCAAAAAATCTGCCGTATCGATCAACTGGTTTGGGTGTAATCGTAACTTCCCCAAGTAATAGAATCCTGGATTCTCATTAAAAATTGAATTGCGCGTAAGAAACCGAAATAAATTAATCTAGAAAACCTAAGATATGCGTTTATTTTTTTAGGCAACATACATTTATTTTTAGAATCTGGCCAGTTTGATCATGAGTGAGGCCAAATGTTGAAATTTGTCGTTCAGTGTAAAAACACTGATCGGCAAAAAGCAAAGAGAACTTTGTTATGTGATTTTAATTGATTAAAAGTGCTGAATCCAAGTCTGTTCACAGATTGGTTCTATCACGTCTAGGTTAGGGATAGGCTAATATTCCGCCCGAAATAAGGCGTTTAATATAATACAATTTATCATAACTTGGAAGCGACTTGTCCGATTTTGCTGGCAGCCACTTACGGTTGCTCAAAGGCAAATCACCCGAAGAAATATATGAAAAATCCCCCAAACGAAAAATGGCTCAACGTAAAAATATCTAAATTTGGATTAAAAACCATTAACAGTTCAATAATATAACCACAATACTAATATTGTTAACAGCTAAGGCACGAGCTATGTTTTCATTTGTCCTTCAAGTTGTGCTGAAAATGTCAACAAGAAAAAAGACAAAAACATGAAAAACAAAAATGTACTTTGGATTTCAAGAAGAATTCTTGACGAAGAAACAGAAGTTAGGAAGAACATGTAAATCAATTAAAATAGATAATCATTCATTCAAAAGCAAATTTCGATCTACCAAAGTGAAATACCATTTGGTTCAAGGATTGATGTTTGACTATTGACGTCATCCGGCTTCAATAGCCGAGTGAGTAAAACGGCAAACCCACTGACGAGATTGTGTAGTTACAATCGAAACTAGTATGGGCAACCTGTCCGTGAAAGCCTGGGTTCGAATCTCAGCGCAGTCAAGAATGAAAAATTATCAATAAAATTTTAATTAATTTCATGTTGTAAAAATTCCTGCCTTCATAAAAATAATTTAATGAAAATTAAATTCAATGAACTTAAGCCTAATTAAAAATATATAAATTTGGATGAAAAACCATTAACAGTTCAATAATATAACCACAATACTTATAATTTTAAAAAGAATTCCACAACTCCCAAAAAACTTCTAAAAATCACCAAAAATAAGCTTTGTGGAAATATTTTCCCATAACACAATGAAAACCTTGCTTAAAATTTTTGATTCTGGCTTTGCGAGTGACAAAATGTGACATAAAGTGGAAATTTGTAAAAAATAGGTCTATTTCGAAAGAGCCTTATGCCCGTAGTGATTTAAATTTTCGAACATTTTTTGCATAGCAATACTATGCATAAAGTAACCTTTCAAAAAAGTGTAAATAATATCTGATTTATGCAAACAAAAGTTAAGGTTCACGTTAGTTAACCAATACAATGAGGCCTGTTTTCACAAATTACCGATAGCTAAAGGTAGGATTTTATCGTCCGTATAAAAGTGTTACGTTATTACAACTTTATTTTTACGCAAAGGGAGTGAAAACTTTTTATACGGCCGATAAAATCCTTTTTTTTTTTTTTGCTATCAGTAAGTTCTGCAAACGATGGTATTCCCATTAAAAGTGTGTAGGTTAAGTGTAACGGTTAACTAACGTGAACTTAAACTTTTTTTTTGTATAAGACAATATTTTTTCTTATAAATAAAAATAATGCTAATAATTCTTCAGCTAAAAATGACAAAAACCTATATAATTCAGTATTTTAATTTCAAATGCATATAATTTTCTAATTGCAAAAGATTTTTTCACAATTTTTTGTTGAATATTAAACGACTTGCTGGTAATTCACAAATAAATATTTTAATAAATTATGAAATATTTGTGACTTCTATTTGCAAAATACTTGATCAAGATAGGTCAAAAATAGTAAATTTTAATTTTTATAGACCGACATTTCCCAATCGGGCATGTCCTGATAATCGCAAACCGCCTAACATTTGCGATTCTGACTTGAAATCGCTAAGTAGGTGTTCTGTAAATTGCAATCGCAAGAAGTTTGGCGACTAAAAATTGCAAAAGTTTGCTCAAGGGAACTAGAATATTTTTAAGAAACTATGGCAGATCGAAAGCATAACGCACCGGTTTTAATACACCATTAAATAAATCTGTCGTTTTGCGATTTCAAATCGTGCGATTGTCAGAACGTGGCCGTGTAAGAGATAAGTTATGCATGTTGCTCACTTTTTTGTAGAAATCGACTAATACTTTTCATTGATAAAAATCAGGCTAAAATTAAGAATTCTGGAACGTTTTTAGTTTTTGTTATATTTGAGTTACCCTATTTTTGGAATTTATAGCGGCCCTCCTGATATGTCTATAGACCACAAGTCCTTAATTGCCACCTGAAATTCTATTCTAATCGGAATAAGTTTGCAAAATGCAGAATTATTTCCATTTTATTTTCAAAATCTCCCACTGTGCGTTGTATTACGATTATTAAAATATATTTTTACTAACCACATTGCTTAGTAATTTTTTTTTCGAAACTGGAGATTATCATGTCTAATTTTGAGAAACAATCCTTATTTAATCCATTATTCAAAATTAAATACAAAGTTTTTTATAACACAAGTTAAACCCAAATATAAGCTGTTTTAGAAAAACATTTTGGTGTGGCAGTTTTTGTTAAAAAAAAAAAAAAAAAAAACTTAAACATACCTGTTGCTTCCTCCCTACAATCATCATCCGACCACTCGGATTGACTTTCCAAATGATTCGAGTCCATCGATTGATGATTATGATGACCAGCACCATATTTGAGCTCGTCGTTTATCACATTCGCTTTCACTAAATCGTTACGATGATCATACAAGCCATTCGATAAAGCTCCAACCAAAGCCTCCTCAGGACCGCATTCATGTTGGTCATCTTCTTCATCGTCTAGATCATCTTCACTTTGATAAGCACCGCATTGCTGCTGCTGTTGATAATTATGATGATTGACCATGTCAGGTTGTGCTAAACGCTTTTTTCGAACATCACGACCCACTTCATCATCTTCAAATTCTTCATCAGCTAAATTGTCCTCCGTATCATCACGATCATCTTCATCGTGATTATTGGCATGATGTTGATGATTGTTCCGCTGTCGTTGATGATTATGACCATGGTGATGATGATGGTGGTGGTGATGATGTCGTGTATAGCGTGAGTTCTTATTTTCGGCCGGATCGTCTAATTGATCAAGACTTTCATGACTTTGATCAAAATCTTTGGAGCGTGGACGCATACGATGGCGATGATTATGTTCTTTGGATGAAGCTTGTTGTTGTTGCTGTTGGTGATTTTGTATATGCTGAGAACAATTGTTATAATTTGTACCATTTGTTGAGGTCGATGATTTATTTGTCATATCCATCATGGCCAAATTTAATTGATTACGGGTTTCATGTAATATTTCACATGATTCGGTATCGGACGTCTGCCTATTATTAATCGTAAAATTACAACGGTTTAAATTAAAAATATACTTATACTCTTTACTTACATTTGACTGGATTCTGAGGGATTTTTATTTCTAGTTATTTCCTTTATAGCCTCCAGTCCCACAGGATGTTTGGCAATCATGAAACTTGTACTTACTGGTATCTTCGAACCTTGTAGTCTTCCCGTTGTTGGCGAATTTAATTCATCTAGTATTGTGGCTGCCATGGCTGTTGTAACGTTTTTCAAATTATTGTTTCCACTCAAGGGAGTACTTCCGCTTAAATTACCATTACTGCCTAAGCTACCACTGCCTCCTATGCCAGCGGCTACATTAAGACCATTTGAACTTAATTTACTATTGCTGCCGGAATAACTTATATCAATATTGTTACGACTACTGCTGTTGCTGGTGGTGTTACCACCTTCGGCATTTCCACCCGAACCAGATGTTGCATTACCACCCGTCGACGAAGAAGCTGTGGCTGCTGTTGAGTTATGAGTTGTTGTTGCTAAACCTCTTGCTCTTGAGGATTCATTTAAAAGTCTTTGCAATTCCCTCTCAAATGGTGATTTGGTGGCATTCTGATTACCACTACCCGATGTGTGATCTGCTACATTAGCCTGCTTGCTTTGGGCCAAAACTAAGCGGTCCTGATATTCGAAACTGTTACAGGAGTCACCTTTATTTTGAGTAGTAGTAGTATATTGACCCTGACTTTCAGTGGTGGAGCTGACTTCAAAGTCTTTAAGATTGGTCATGTCGATAACAGGAGATGTTGGATTCACTTGTATATCGCACGGATAAAGCCATTGTAAAGGATTGCCACCATTGCGGGTGACATGATTATTAGCTGCTGTTATGCGAGGTGACTCTTCTTCACCCTCTCCTTCGGTGGTTTTGGAATAACTTTCATCGGACGAACTCATTGAGGGTGAATGAGGTCGCGAACTCAAATCATCTGTGGAAGACATTTCACGACTCTCTTCCAGTTCATTTGGAAGCTTCGGCAGGGGCTTCATATACGATCGTAGAAGAGGTGCATTCTGTTTTAGACTCGTTGTTAGTGTGGCAGGTTTGGGTGGTAGGGCTGGTAGAGGAGGTTGTGGTTGTTGGGAGTACAGAGGATATTGATGTTGTTGCTGGACTTGTTGTTGTTGATAGAGTTGGAAATTCTGTTGGAGTTGTTGCTGTTGTTGTACAAACAAATTATTGGGACACATATAACGTGGTGGTTCATATTTATTGGGAGTAACATGTATAAATTGATGATGTTGCATGGGCATTATCTTTATGACGTTTATTTGTTATAATTGAGAAAGGAATTAGCATCAGCATATTTAAGCAACATTATTTTTTTGTTAGTTACAATTAAATGTTTGTTTAATATGTACATACAAACACATTTAAAGATAAATACACAGACACATAAAGATAATGGATTTCATGTTCCAACATGCAGTAAGGCGCACACAATTAATGGATTGATTTGAAGATTTTAAAAGAACATAGAAAATACATAAAAAAAATTATTTAAACATATACATATCACACATGATCAACAAGAGGGTATTAACTCAAAATTTTAAAATTTTCCGTAGAAGCAAAACTATTTTTATTTTTACATTGAATGCATAAATATAAAAAATAAGTTTTAAAACAACTGTTTCATTACATAAAAGTAGACAAAATAACACGATATTTTTACAGCGTGTAGACATGAGTATTACGTTTCGATTTTCTCCCGAAAGTGAACAAATAACAATTTTGAGTTAATACTCTCTTGTAGATCAAGTGCGATATTTATATAACCATTAACCATTTAGTAAATAAAAACATATTTATGTGTACAGAAAATTAGACTATTGTTTGATTTAGAAGATATCGACGATGTTGAAATATGTTTGGCAGTCAGTCTGTGTGTGTTTAGAAAAGATTAAACTCGAGAACGATGATAACTATTGCCCCAAATTACTAATAATATAAGTGCAGTAGAACACGGTTATACTTGAAGGGACAGACAATTTAAGTTCGTTATATACACGGTATATCCCTAAAGGAAATTATGTTAATACTATTTATTAATTATTAATTTATTATAATACTTTTGTAAAATCATACATTTTTAAGCAAAACAGAGTAAAATAAAAAAATACCGATATCATACCGGTATAAGCGTTTCGGTATTATACACTCTGCGCCACTTTAATAGCACACCTAAACTAACTTTTTCCTAAGCATGATTTTTTTAGAATGCAATGCAATGAAACCATATAAAATTTGTAAGGAAAAATAAACAAGTTTCAGTTTATACATATAAGTATTTCTTTTGGAAAATATTGTGCAATTGTTTTGTTTTCTTACTGTGGTACAATCACACACTGCACAGTGGGGTCTAATAAAAATTTTCAAAAAATAAAGCCCCCACTGAGATCTTACAACATACTTGGAGGTGCTTCTAATCTTACATAGTTTTCTAGTTATACGTGATTGAAAATTAAATTTAATTAATTTTGTAATATCTTTGCCTGCTTTTCGTATGTAATTTTAAACTGATTTTCTTGCCTAGTTAAAAAATTCAATTGCTAATCATATTTTGAAATGTTTAAGCCGAGGTCTGTTTTGCGAACTAAAATCATCACTTAGAAAAAAAATTTGGAAAACTAGTGATTTTTTTTTTGTCCAAAATATCATTATCATTCTTTCAATTTGATTTCTTTATGTAAGTTAACGTACATATGGGCATTTCCATGTCATCGAACGTGACATTTGTACGCCTTCGGAGCGATAAAGTGTTTAAACAAATAGTAGTATGTTTTAGTTAGAGGGTATTATATATGAAAAAATAATTATTACTTTCAGAACCTTGCTTTCCAAAATATCTAGCAAAGTAGGTGATTTTGGGGTGCATGTAAAAAATTAATTAATTAATAATAAATTTTGTATTCCCGAAAATAACTTTTGATAATTTCTTTTTTTAATTTTTTACATTAAACCACTGTATACAAAAATTGTTCTTAATATCGTTCGTGACATACCGTACGTGACAAATTTTTCTAATATATTATTTACATGGTATGAAATATATTTTTGGTAGATATATGTATACAAAAACTTAAAACAAATAAGTAAGAAAGTATAGCCTGACCATATGATACCCTACGCCATAATATGTTAAATCAAATTTTTGAGAGTGTACCCAATTTTTTTTACCCATCGTCAATCATGTTCGCCAGAACTGAATTATGCTATGAGGTTGAGAGTTATATAAAAGTTATTTGTGCCGAATATTATTCCTTTCACCGATTTTAGGAAGGGGGTTTATATGGGACTTATGGGTCATTTTGGACCTACCAGCACAACATTTTGTCATAACATAGTACCTATCGTAAAAGTTGTTGTCGCCAATTTTTTATGTCAATACCAATATAAGGAAGTTGTGACATTAAAAGCTTTTTTAGGGAGTAGTATTTCTGTGGGTGGTATGGTCGAATATGGACCGATATCAAAAATATTTGGTAAGATACTTAAGATTGCAATTAAATTAGTTTGGAATAAATTTCAACTTAATAGCAACATAATAAGATAATACATTTAGTTGCATTTCTAGTACTTACAATATCGTACGTGACGACCTTTAAAGGCTTATCAAATTTTTATTATACCTATTTAAAAAAAATTCCGATCAATATTTTTTTGCAACAAATATTTTGCTTTGAACTTTTATTTTGAAACACGTAAGACTGATCAAATACAAATGACATAGACAAATTATGTTTTTGCCCCACGTTCGTGACATTGGAATAGCATCCAAAACAAACCAAAAAATATACAGCTAATCGAACTATATATTGGGTCTTTCCTAATGGATCCTGTTCATTGTTGTTGTAACATTAATTTTAAACTATAATTCCAATGTTACCAGTATCTGTATTTAAAAACAGATGGTATGGTAAGGTTTAAGTGTTTTTTATTTTCTACCATACATATTTAAAAAAAAGGTTTCAAGGGTTTTTATTTTTTGAGACGTGGTTGACATTCTCATGGAAATGCCATATGCATGTAAATAATGTTATAAAATTGTATTCATATTTGCACGTGCCAAACAAGTGCTTAAGGCTAGATTACACTATTATACTTTGTATTAATACATGTCAAAAACTCAAGTAATATGACAAAGTGTGATAGTGTGAATGCAATGTGTCACAAGTATTACGAAAAAAGTTTGACATCCCATACGACTTAATCGTTTTTTGAAAAATTTCTAAACGCTAATACTTTTCATTAGATCAGGGTTGCATTTTAACAAAAGCATGTTTATGTGTGATAGTGTGACTACAAACTGTAATATTACATTAGATTTTTTGACAGTCACAACAAAACTCATTAGATTTCCATCTAACAAAGTATTATGGAATACGTATGAAATGTGTGATAGTGTAAACTAGCCTTTATGAATAATAGCACTGTGCTAGAAATTGACACATTTTTTAAGACAAGCTGGGCACTGGGCGTTTTAACATAGTTCGGGTACGCTGAATCCAGTGGTGCTAACCGTTTTTTAGGTTAGCTCTGGTTTTCGAGATATACTGTTATTTTGTAAATGGAGGGGGTTGCACAACATATGTTCGCGTAACTCAAAAACGATTTAGCTTATTGAACTAACCCGAAATTCCACAATAAAAATTTCTTTAAGAAAGGTTAAACTTTTTTCATATGCGAATTGGTGTTAGAAACAAAATTTTTTTTTTGCAAAAATAAATTATTTTTAGCAACATTTTGAAATTTTTATTTTTTAAAAATGCTTTTAATTTTTTCCAGATATATAAAAAACGAAGTTGCAAACAAAACAAACCATAATCGATTAAAATTTGTTAACAACTTTTGATTTTATAAAACGCAATATTTGTATGAGCGCCACCCTAAGAAGTGGATAAAATATTAAGGAAAAACCACTAATTGAGGTCGGTCATACATTATAATCCAATAGGGGCTACTACTGGGCATTTATGGCACTCTTTCTTCAATATATTTCTAGTTTGTATTGAACATTATGTATGGGAGCCCCCGTAATGGAGATAGCGGGTTGGTATGATAGAAATAAATGATTGGGATGAAAAACAAATTGGTGTTGGTCATACATTTGACCAATCTAGGGGCATCCATAGTGGCTCATTCTGCGCGAGCATCATAGAATTGCGCAAGAGGAGGTCTGGAATTCAATGACTACTGCAGAAGTTGTCATGATGAGGAGGATGAGGAGACTGTGCTTCACTTTCACTGTCAATGCCCTGGGCTCGGGGCATCAGGGAAAAATACCTGGGAGATCCGGGGTTTTTCTGCTTGGAGGATCTATCTAAAATAGAACTAAGATTGCTTCTTCTCTTCATTAGGAAGACGAATTGGCTCAACTCTGCAGTGACGCCATCCGAGTAACTGCTATTTGGGATGGGCATTGGCGCTGGGTATCACAAAGGGACCGCTGAAGGACCCAAGACAGCTGTCTCTCGATGGATGCCCATGGAACCTAACCTATCCATAGAAGCATAGCAGCACTTTCCCATTTTTGATGATTTTTTAAAAAATAAAAAATGCAACGTCGTCCATTTTCGAAATAACGGTATATCTCGAAAACTAGATCTAACCTAAAAAAAAACGGTTAGCACTACTGGATTCAGGGTACCCATATTATGTTAAAAAGCCAGGTCCCCGGCTTGTCTGTTTTTTCAACTAGCACAGTGTTATATATAAATTAAAAAATTTAAAACAAATGCCTAAAATTGCTATCGTTTGTAGATTTTTGTTACATGGTGTCTGTAGTTTTCATGCTTATGATCGTGTGCAATCTTGAAGGACCTTATATGGGTTACATGGCTTGTTATGCATTTAAAGTTTTGGTTTTTACATCTGACTTGTTAAATTTCCCACTGCAAAATACATACATGTCGTGTGTTACCTTTAAAACATTGCTATTGTAAAAGTCGCAAAGTCATCTGTCAAAATTTCAATTAGAGCGTGCTCTATTTTCTTCTGATAAGACATCTGACATCACCTGTGTCAGAAATCTATGCCGAGAAGAAGCCGGCAGCGGCGGTGCGCTATTGACGGAATCATTAGCCGGCTGATGTTAATATTTTACAATACCAATATATGTATGATCATTTCAACATTGAATAGAAATTATGTTCATATATACATATATATAAAAAACGTTTCATTATAATATCTTAAATAAGTTTCTTCGAATTTAAAGAAAAAAATTGTTGAGATGGCTGAACTCTTTTACGGCGCAACTAAAAATGTTTGTGGCGGCAGCAAACTATTTTGCAACCAAGAACTACTTTGGTTTCTGCAATAACTACACAGTAAAAAACAGAGACAATCTGAGAAGCAAATCTCAGAAAAAAAACTGTAACTGTAAAACAGCAATTCTGACAGACATTCACAATTACATTACAACTGACTAGTGACTAACTCATAATTGGTGCAGATTTGAGTCAGTTGTGTTTTGTGCGACTGACTTCTTCTCGATAAGTATTGAACTAGCCTTTGGCTAACTCAAAAGTTATGCAGAGATTAGTGAGTTGTGTTTTGTGCGACTGACTTTTTCTCGATAAGTATTGAACTAGCCTTTGGCTAACTCAAAAGTTATGCAGAGATTAGTGAGTTGTGTTTTGTGCGACTGACTTCTTCTCGATAACTTTTGAGCTAGCGTTTGGCTAACTCAAAGCTGATGCAGTGGACTGTGGTAAAAACACGTTTTGCTTGTTTCGTGTACTTTTTCAAAGTTAAAAAATAAGCAAAAGTTCCCATATTCTCTTTGTTAATATCATTTAGTTAAATACATCTCATTTTCAAAGTAGAATTATTATGAAAACCGGTTTTGGTCATATCGGGCATGCTGCTGGTGTCTTATAACTGAGATGTTTTTTGTAGACAAAGGGGAAATACAACAAAAGTGAAAAAAAACATATGTGTAATAGTCTCTGTCTCTCTTTAGAAAATAAATAAAGCAAAATACGTAATTTTTTTTTTATTCTCTTATTAAAGTCAACATATTGTATGCACCACAAGCTGACTCATAATGAGCTAACTTATGGTTATCTAAAAAGTTATGCAGTGTGAGTGAGTAATGACTCGTACTGCGGACATTGCGTGTAAAAACTGAATAGCTTTAACCATGTAAATGAGTTAGCTTGTGAGTCACCTCTGACTAACTTCTGGTTAACCATGAGTTGACTTTGAGCTAACTCATTTTCCGACAGGGGTACTGCGGACATTGCGTGTAAAAACTGAATAGCTTTAACCATGTAAATGAGTTAGCTTGTGAGTCACCTCTGACTAACTTCTGGTTAACTATGAGTTGACTTTGAGCTAACTCATTTTCCGAAAGGGAGCTAATAAAAAACCGACTGGGTTAGTGCCCGTTTATAACAGCGAAAGGTAACCTATACTATTACATTTTGGGATTGTATGCGTTGTATGAATTCTACATATGTTGTAATAAAAGAGAAAACAACAGGTCTGGTGGCCTGTAGCCCGTGTCTGTATTTCTCGCGTCGTAAAATTTCCCGCGTGGAACAAGTGAATTATGACAAAAACAGTGCAATATGAAACAAAAAATGGTTTTTCTCACATAAGTGTTTCTGTATCTTTAGAATTATCTGTCATTTAAATAATTTTCCAGCAATTATGGAAAGGATATGAGAAAAAGTGTGTCTGTAACAATATTTTGCGAAAATTTTCTTACAAGAACTGTCAAAATAACTAATATTTTAAATTGATGCGGGAAAAATTAAATTTAAAAAACCAGCCTTCCGTGAACAACCCAAATTGCTATATTTTTTTATTTTAATATTTTTTTTTAATTTCACAGTTTTCGTTTTATGCAGGGCTGCCAGATAAATTTGTGAAAAAATCGTTAATTTTCTAAGAAAAAAATAAAAAATATCGTCTTTTCTGTTTTAAAAATTCGGACGATTTAAAATTAATTTTGACAAATTTTGTTCGATTTTTATTAAAACATAATAAAAAAAAAAAAAAGATTAAAATTCATGAGTATTTTATACATACTTAAGCTTGAGGTCTCTTTTTATAAAATTATAATTTAATTTTTTCTTTAATCCGATAACAATTTAAAATTTCTGATTGTTATTTTTCCCTGAGGAAGTCACACAAAGGCAATACAAAATATCATATTGAACTAAAAATAACATTTTTGGCCAAAAAGTCGAAAATTTGCTTAGTGTATTGACAGAAAAATGGGGTAATAGTTTAGTGTCTTGATTACATAGAGAAACGGATTAATTAATCCAAGGAAATTTAAATTAAACAGTTTTCTCTCGAAATTTTGCTTTGGCCGATACATTTTTTAGGAAGCAGACAAACAATTTTTACAATAGGGTTAAATATAAAAATTTAAGCTGCCTAGTTTCAAAAGATATCTTTTTTCTGTGGTGCCTAACACACAAACATATAAAAATATTTAAAATTGTTTTATTTCGAAGACTGAATAATATCGTCACTAAAAAAATCAGCTAATCGGCACTTTGCCAATTTCGGAACAAAAAATCGTCAAAATGACGATAAATCATCAAATCTGGCAGCCCTATTTATATTAAATCTATTTCTTTCGTTAACGTTTCGGTTGCATTTGACACTTAATTACTAGAAGTATTCCAGTTAAAACAGAATCGGTGTTGTACTGTTCTCGCATTTAAATACAGAAACACTTTTTTTTCTCACAAATCGAGAAACGATGGATTTTTGTTTCACACTTCATGTGAGAAATTTTACGATGCGAAAAATACAGAAACGAGCATATCGCTGGTATACAAGAATAACAGATTTGCAATAGAACTTAAATACATTTTTCGCCAGATGTGAGAACAAAACGAATGGAAGAGTACACGCCCTTCTCGCCCATAAAGTAAGAGTTTTGGGGACAAAAACTGCTCAATGTTAACGGGCACTTACATGCTAAGGTATAATTTACAAGCTATTAAAAATTACACTGTGCTCGAATTTGACACTTTTTTTTAATAAGCTGGGAACCTTATTGGTAAAGTTAATTTGAGTAAGCTGAATTCAATGGTGCTAGTAATTTTTCGAAGTAAGCATTCGTATTCTCGATAAAAAAACAAATAATTGCATTTTAAAGAGTTGAATTGATTTGAACTGAAAAACGCTTCCAAAAGTATAAAAATATCGGTTAATGGTACATTACTATTGAAATTTTAATCGCGAGTATGAGCTCTAACTTTGAAAATCGGCTGTCACCATTGAATTCAGCGTACTCGAATTAGCCTTACCAGTGCCCAGCTTTTATTATAAATTGTATGTATGTATATATGTACATTAGACCGACTTAAGTTGAATGGAGCCGAAAAAAGTGTTTTAGTTACCCCTCTGAAAATAAAGGTCGATATGTTTTATGATGATTCCCAAAATATTTTGGTTCTAGCGTGGACCATCCGTGAGCTGGACCATTTTTAAAACAGGCCTTTTTTCAGTTTTTCGATTTTTTTTGTACTTTGCGTCAAGACGACATAAATAAAATTTGTTATCATCGAAAAGGGTTTTTTAAGCAGCATCCAATAGTATATATCCACTTGCGACTTACTTATTGAGAAGTTTAACTAAATACATATTTTCGTTTCGGGTTTTCATACAAATTTTACGTATGTGGAAGTAATGTTCTGCTTTTCAAATTGAATCTGTTTTAAAATAATGTTCATTTATTTTTTTTTTTTTTGTAATTTTTCACATAAACCGCGAAAATCGCGATATATTTTATCTTTTTTTCATATATAGGCAATATGACTATTAAATTTTTTCATTTTAAAATTTATCAAAATGTGAAAAATACAATAAAAAAATATAACATTAATAAAAAAAAGGAGAATTTATATGAAAACCCGAAACGAAAATATGTATTTAGTTAAATATCTCAATAAGAAGGTCGCAAGTGGTAAAGTTTTATATACCATTGGATGCTGCTTCAAAACCCCTTTTCGACGATAACGAATTTTATATATGTCGTCTTGGAGCAAAGTACAAAAAAATTCGAAAAACTGAAAAAAGACCTTTTTTAAAAATGTTCCAGCTCACGGATGGTCCACGCTAGAACCAAAATATTTTGGGAATCATCAAAAAACATATCAACCTTTATTTTCAGAGGGGTAACAAATCACTTTTTTTTTTTGAGTCGCTCTAATATTCATGTGTACAGAATCGAAGAATCTATATGGATTCTACTACATTTTAGCAACTTTTAACAAAATCGAAACTAATACCAGTATAAAATAAATGTGATGTTAATACTTTTATACAAAATGGACTGCTATGAGTGAATAATTATGTATTTAAAAAATTTCAAAAGTATATCACTATTACATTCAACTACTTCTAATGGAATCATAAGAGGTATTCTACGTTACCACCCAAAAATGCATCATCTTCATTGTCATTATTGTCATTACTACTATCATCGTCTATGTAACTCACCTTGGCCACTTGGGTGGCAAGCAACAACGGTTCACTCTCACGACAATTGTGATAATTGTTGAAACGATTGTTCGAGTTGTTGAGAGTCAAAATGGGCGAAGAGGACAATGACGAGGTTTGTTGTTGTTGCTGATAGTTTTTGTTATTATGATGTTGTTGCTGATGATAATTATTAAAATGTGATACATGATTATTAAGATTATGAGGATGTTGTTGTTGCTGTTGTTGTTGTGAGGACAACATTGCCGGGTGATGTTGATACAAATAATGATGGTAATTATTTAATGCAGAAGTAGTAACAGTTGAAGTTGGTGTAGTAGTAGAAGTAGTAGTTAGATTTGTCATAGTTGTAAGGATGGAGGATGCATGCATTTGTTCACGTTTACCATTACCACCGTTAGCGGCACCATATAAGAGATTATTAAAATTTTCCAGCGGAGCGTAAGGATCATGCATTTGTTGTTGCTGTTGTTGATGTTCAATTTGTTTTTGTTGTTGCTGATTTAACTGATTGTGTTGATGGTGATGACGCATTAAATGTTGTGAAAGAGGAGTAGGAGGATTATCATAATTATTAAGATTATTATAACGATTATTGCTAGGATTTTTAATAATATTAAATTGTTCACGGAACATTACCGATGATGATGTCAGGGATGATGCTTGTTGTTGGTTTTGGAGGTTTTGATGATGTTGTAGAGCGGGTGGTACATTGGACATTGCTGATGTAGATGAAAGAGGAGGTGTTGGTGGAAGTGGTAAAGGTTGTTGCTGTTGCTGGGTAATGGAATTAGGATTTAAACCCATACTGTTCATAGAACTAGAAGAATGTTGACGTTGATGCTGAGAACTCGTCTGCTGCTGTGCAAAGCCATTGCCACCTCCCCCTTCAACGCTGTCACCTAGATAATTCGTGTAACTATTAGAGAAACCATCATGATCTTTGCCATTTTGTTTACCATTGTGACTGTTCTCATGTATATTAGGTAGTCCACCATTGGCCAGGAAAGGTTGCTTCTGCAATTTACTATTTATTCTCTGTTGCTGTTGCAAATGATGATGATGATGATGTTGGGGCTGCATATGCTGCAGCAGTAGCTGCTGTTCTTCATTTATTAAGTTGGCTTTAATTGATACATTATTGCCTTCATGTTCCATATTATTGAAACCAAAATCTTTTTTCACATTGTAAGTTTCTGAATTTATATTGACATGATAGTTGTTATCTTGGTGTTGCGTTTGTTTTTGATAATATTCTGTGGACTGCAGTTGTGAGGCTAGTTGGGTTTGTGGCAGCTGGCCAAAGGATGGCCGGTTACCAATCATGGCATTGCGCACTTCGCCATTAAGTCCATTGCTGGAGTTGTCATTAAGGAAATAGGTGATCATATCACCTTTACCTTTTACCTTAATAGTACCACGACACCTGTTGAAAAGGGTAAAATTTATTAAATAATCATTGAAAAATACTTCACTTGCTTTAACTTACTTAAACTCAAAATGTGACCCATGCAGGCTGTCTACAACCTCTTGGGTAACTTGTGTATAGCCTGGTATGCCAGTCGAGTCCATACGACTGGCCACATTAACAGTGTTGCCCCAAATATCATACTGAGGTTTGCGGGCTCCTATGACACCAGCCACCACAGGCCCAATATTAATACCTTAAAAAAGAAATTTTTTTATGGAATTAACATTTAAAAGTTTGCCTTCTCTAATCTTAAGCTTACCAACTCTTAACATAAAATTATTATAGGAATGACTATTTATTTCCTGTAAGGACATACGCATAGCCTTGACATATTCCACCAATGCGGTCATATGACGACGTACAGAATATTGGTCCACTGGATTAATTTTGAATTCTTCAAAGGAATTTATATAGATAAATTGGTATATATTAAATAAAAATATAATTTATGTAACATTACCTGGTATTAAACCTACCACAGCCATATAAGTGCTACCCACAGTTTTGATTTTATCGATGCCATGGAAACGTTCTTCTTTTAGTAACTTTTAAAAAATTAAAATAAATGTATACAATTCTATTTAGTTTGGTTAAAATTGTTTACAACTCACCTCATCAAAATCTGCTATAATTTCATTAAGCAGACGTAAACATTCTAGACCCTGATCGGAACCATCCATTTCCGTATAAAATTCATGAAAATTGGGCACACTGGCAAATATGACACCGACTTTTGCATAACTTTGATGATAAAGTTCCTAATCAAGAAAAGAATAACAACATTTTAAACAATTTAACATATTTTTGCAAAAGAAATAAAAAATGTATTGTAATGGCAGTTGCCATAAATACTTAAGTATTTATCGGTTATATTCACACCGGTTATTAGCATTTAATTTTATGCATTCCAACTTGTGCTATTTGAAATAGCCGAACTTGTTTTGTATAAAAGCATTACGCTTATATGCATATCCCGCATTTATGCATTTCAATATACATAGGAACTAACTTTTTTTTTAAATTTCTTTCAAAAAATTCACATATCGCACAATAAAAACAAGAGAGTATTAACTCAAATTTTTAATTTTCACTGTTCGGTAAACATTACATAATATTCGCATATACCCACTGTCAAAATATCGTGCCATTTTGTCTTTTTTTGAAAAGGTTTTCCTAAAACTCTTTTTACATGCCTTTACTATTTAATTAAAGTGTTTTGCTTCTACTGAAAATTTTTAAATTTCGAGCTAAAACCCTATTGTTTATTATATGTGCGATGTAAGGCATAATTTTAAACTTTTTTTTATCTATACAAATATTGTTCCGACAAGATTAATTGGCTTAATTTAAACTAAACTTCAAATATACATACATATACAGTGCAACTTCGATAGTCCGGACATGCGCCAGTCCGGTCAATCGAATAATTTGGACGCTTCTACATTTCGGTCAATTTAACATTTTTACGTATACAATCCCTACAACTTTTGCAAGAATACAAATTAAATGCCTTTGTTTTACCGTTTTTACTTCGCGTGTTTGATTTTTCACATTTTTTTTATATTTTTAACTGGCGGTACTTTAGTTTCGGTTGTTTCCTTCACAAGCGTGTTTGTCTAATTTCGTACCAAACGCCAAGTTTTTAAATAATAAATGCAAAATGTAAAGTCCGACCATATAATATCCTACACTGTCCTGTTCCCTATTTGGGACCCATTGGCAATTGAGGAACCGCCACAACAAAATTATGTAATTGAGTTGAGATTCATATAAAAATTCTTTGTGCCGAACAGGGCTGTGGAGTTGGAGTCGAAGTACCCACAAAAACTCAATCCGACTACAAAATTTTTCGGCATAACAAAATAAGATGTAAAATTTTCTGCTTACTGAGCGTTTTTTTTTTTAAATTTTTTCCGTAACTAGTAAAATTCTACTGGTTTAGTCAATGCGCCTTGGGTTAGTTTGATTTTGACTATTTTACAATTGACATAATTTTCTTATATTTTTCATTTTAAATATTCGAATATGTTTCAATTTTGTTCTTTTTTAATTTAATTATTTTATAAAAATATACTGCCAGTTCATCGATTTCGAACGTTAACGTTTTCTATGCGAACTTTAACGTTCGAAATCGTTGAACAGGCAGATAATAACAAAGCTTTTAACATATCATTATAGAGAAATATCCTTTAATTTTTAAAAAGTAAAAAAATTATTAAATAAATAGATAATTATTAATAGATAATTAATATTATAATACTATGTGTTCTTAAATGTTTTATGTGTCTCATGTTTTGATTTACGCGATATGTTAAATTTCTGGCCCCATAAACGGAATTTGTATAAGTCCTGAACCTTGTTTTACGCGAATTTGATTTACACCTGGTTTTTTCGGTCCCAACAGACCGCGTAAATCGAGGGTTTAGTGTACTGATTTCTATTTCTTTTTTACTTTTAATTGTATTTCAGTCAATTCAAAATTTTGTTTTTTTTAAAGGATATGTGTAAATAAATTGATTTTCAAGTTTATTTGCCCGCCACAAACTAATGACTTGCCAAACAGCTGATTTCAGATGGTTTATCGTCCAAAATAGAACGAACTCTAGTTAATAATTTTTACAGTAAAAATTCGACCTGACATTAGTTGCGCTCGAGAACACAAAAGTTTTTACTATTTTTTACTGCACTTTACTAAATTTCGTTCCCGAAAACAAAATACAGTAAATGAGAACACTAATTGAGAGCGTAAAGTGACAGTTCTTGACTAAGTATTTATAAATTTTTTTTGTAGTAATTTGGTAAAACAAAAACGAAAGATTAAATTAAATAATGTCTTTGCATTTTCCTTAAATGTTCGTGTGATATATGAAGTATTTCATCGAGTACCGATAAAAAAACTGGATAAGTAGTCAAAAGTGTAAATATTTTCAACACTGTTTTACGAATTTTTACAAATTTTCCGTTCGCGTACTTTTTTGGGCAACAGCTTTTTTGAGAGTAATTTTTCAGTTTACTCAGTAATTTCTTATTAGTCGCATTTTACTGTTAAAGCACATATTTACAAAATCAATTTTTGTTTTGATTTTACACGACATGTGTGCACTTAGCAGTGGGAAATACACGTCGTCTAAGACTAAAGAGGCCTTTATCTTTTTAGCGAAGTATTCTATATAAGGACGTCAAAATTAAGCAAAATTAAATTTTAAACAAAGTTTAATTAAAACAAAGAAGTCTGAAGGCGCTAAAACCGTCATAAAAGTGTATAATTTTTATTTACCTCTTGAACTTAAGAAAAAAACTTAAGTAAGTGCAGGTAATATGGTATAGGCTGGTTATGTGGTACAGTGCCTTTTTTCATGACCAGCATATGGTATACGCCATTGCTTGCACATTTTTAAAATTGTGCTTAATGCGATTTGCAATATCTTCTTAAATATCACTGAAACTATGGGTGTAATATTTTTCGCAAATGACTTCGTGGAAGCCTAATATATGTAGCATGTAGATGGGTTATTCATATTTGTAGCGAACAAGAACTTAAAATTTAGCAATCTTAAAAGGAATAGGTATACCACTTTGTACGCACTTTATCGCGAGCGAGTCCAATTCGAGCGAGTTTTATTTTCAACATTGAAAAGAATTATTCTTTACTGCTCGCGAGTTTAAAAAATAAAACTCGCGAGCGAGTTTTATTTTTGCGAGTTGAAAAATATTGCTCACGAAAAGAATTCAAATTTTAAGAGTCAAAAATAAAACTCAACTCGCGAGTCGAGCTAAAAAGAATTGTTCGCGAGTTTTATTTTTGCGTATGAATTTTTTTTAATTAAAAATATATTTTTCCTGTTTATTTGTTTGTATGTGTGGATAAATGTGTGTATGTATGAATATTTCATCGAAACACAGAACAGCATTAGCAACTGGATCAGAGGTAAGGTGGGAAAAGGTATTTATTGATACAGCAAATATTACGTTGTGACAAGTATAACTAACCATGAAGAAGAAATAACAAAGGAAAGGATTCGTTTAAAAGAATGCAATCATGTTATACGTTTCGAAAATATAAAAAAGGCAGTTCATTAATTTCCTATGAATCGTAAACACTTCTATGTAAGTCACTAATGAACGCATACATTTTATTACACATCATTCAAAATTTAACATTTATACGTATTGCACATATATTTTAAAACACACTTATCTACCTGTTTATGAGCAGCATTCACTTGTGTGCATTTTTTTTAGTATAAACATTACTTTTACAACCCTTTCCCACACGTCTTGCCAGCCATTTTAACATAAACATTAATATAATAAGTTTTTCAGACCAATTGCACTGACATTTAAACACTCACTAGGGATCAAACAAACATATCAATGATCACATTTTCTATAAATAGTCGTGATTGTTTACTACCTGTTGATGTTTTCTATAAGAATCAACTAATTTAATTGTCACAAGACAATTATGTGATGGCTTTTGCTACCCTAAAAAACTCTTAATTCATTTATAACACTGGTCTTCAAAAACAAATGTAAGTCTTTAAATAAAAACATATAAAATATAAAGATTTTGAAGCGGTTAATTTAAATCCGTTTGCAGTTTAAAATTTTTTTTGGGCTTGACTAATATTCCGCCCGAAATAAGGGCCGATTTTTATAAAAACACCAATAAATGATTATTAATAATATTTCCTTTAAGTCAAACGAATAACATTTTTTATATTTTCCATTGTTTCGGACATTTTCAGAAATTAGTGGCGATAAACTTTTTTTTTCAAGCAAAATTAGTACTATTTTTTGTTTTTAAAAATTTGTTAACAAATTTAGAACAATTTTTGTTATTATTTATCAGAAAGCCAGATATATTGCGAATAAAATGAGCCATAAACCATGAAAATCGATTGACAAATGTTTATTTTATTCATAATTATTAAAGGCAGCTTTTATGAAAATAATATGTTACCAATCTCAAACACTTTTATTTAAGTCATTTAAGAACGCATACATTTTATTACACATCATTAAACATTTTGCAGGTTTACATATTTTTAAACAAGAAAACATTTATACATACAAACACACATACATTCTTATCAACATGGTTATGCCCAGCATTCATATGTGTGCATATGTTTTTATAACCCCTTCCTACACAATTGCCTACCTTTCGTTTCTAAAAATTCATATGTATGTATATTTTTACTTCGCAAAAGCAAACATTAATTTTTTTAAACGAGTTGCTCGATTTCAACTCGTATGCGCTCGTTTTCTGCTCGCATAAAATTTGTACTTACGAGTTGAAAAATAAAACTCGTAAGCACAAATTTTAAAACGAGTTGTTATCTGCTTACGAGTCGAGCACAAAAATCTTATGACTCGTAAAAAATTTGTGCTCGCGAGTTTAAAAATAAAACTCGCGAGCACAAATTTTAAAATGAGAGAGTTGACTCGAATTGTGCTCGCGAGTAGAATTTTTTCCTACCCTGGAATTTTGTGTATTTTTCGATCCCCTTCAAATTTGTTATATCGAAGTTTCACTGTATTTATTTAAATAGCTCAGAAAATACGAATCTTAATTTTTATTTGTAAACACCACATTCTTAAAAGAATTCATATAAATAAAATCGATATAATAATGTATGTATAAAATAAAATTTAAATAAATAAGAAACTCACCATATTACTGCGAAATTGATTATCAAGAAAGTGTGCAGCCACATGGGCTGGCAACAAATTGTGCAATATTCTTTTATTGGACTCTTGCAAAACATCCATTTCCTTTTTCTCTTGAGATGCCTGTAATTGCCACAGAAAATCTAACCTTGCTGTCCACTCAACTAAACGGCCATGGACAAGGATGGCAATCATAAATATTAATATTCGAGCCAATGATATTAAATGAAGTGGAATCGAAGAACTACAATTTGCAAATAAATTAAAAAATATACAGTTTAAAAGGACGACACGAAAAGAAAAGGGGAGAAATTTCAAGTAAAAAACATTTACACAAATGTAAACAAACTTACTTGACACGACTGTCATAACAATCAAAAATATTCGTGTGGGATAGTTCGATAAATAAAGTGTAAATGACACCCATCATAATAACCAGTAAAGATTTAAATAAAATGGGCAACCTAGAAAACATACATATAAATAATGTAAACATAATTTACTGATTATCTCAAAGCTAACTGGTCACTGGTATTTTTTTTTTTGTGTTTACGTACCTCAAAAACACCGATACAGAAAGTAAAGCAAATGTGGCTGAGAGTGAAACATACTGTGGCAGAGAACATTTACGATGAGCTTCACTTTGATGGGCTAACATTAGGAGATCTTCCTCAAGTGTGGGTGTAGAGGTAGTAATATTACTAGAGCAGGGGTGGTCAGAAACACATGTAAACTGGAACAATATAAATATGTATGTATAAATTAAAATATATTTAACACGTTGCAAAATTTTTACTTACCACATTAACTTGACCCACAGAATATATTAAAATCACCGTAAATATCGTAATGGCCATACGCAAGGTAAAACTTTGCGATAAATCCCAATTAATCCATTTCAAACGTACAGCCAGTAAAAGCATCAAAACAGCGCTGACCCACACAAAAGCCGTAAGAAACAGTAACAAGAGTATCAAAGTCCTAGGTAGAGCAGTAACCTGTAAAGCAGCTCCTAATATCAGCAACAAAAGAGAACAGCCCATAGCGGTAGTAAAACCTAAATCGAAATCTTTACGATATTCTCTTTCCTTATCGCTCTCACGAAATCTTAGCGTTATACGATCCACATGTTCGGATTTATCACAATCTACCGAACGGGCATTTATTGCTTGCGAGAGAAAACGATTTACACGATTCGTCGGCTGATGATGAACCGATGAGTGACGTTTACGAAATGGTCTCTTAAATTTATCGGTTACTTTGGACTATTTTATGTTTGTGTGGATTTTTTTTTGAAAGGTTAAAATGAAATTTAAAAACTCGTTAGAAATAGCAGAAACAATTTATTTGATTAAAAAAAAAAAATTAAAAATGTGTAGATGCTTAAATGTTATAATTAAAAAAAATATTCATGGTGTTTGCAAATAAAACTTACACCCAGAGCTAAAATGTTAGTAAAATAACTTCTACAACATGCATTTATGAAGTCTAGTGTAATGCTTTAACGGGTTTAAAAAGCTAAACATGTAACATTTTGAAATGGAATTTCGAGGTATGGAATTTTTACAAAAAATCGTACAATGGAAAATAAGTAAAGTTAAGATTTTGTTGCAAAAATGATAACCGAATTTATTATTATTCTTAAATTAAAAATTAAATTTTAATATTTAAAAAATAAAACTAAACTCAAATTCAAGGCGAATTCATTTTTCAGGTGGCGTTTAAAGCACTTTTCTTACTTAGAGAGAAAAATGTCAAAAGTGGCTTGTGTTTTTGACACATCGATGAACGAAAAATACATTGTTGTGTTTTTTGTGTTGTTACTTGTTTTAGTATCGACACCACCGTGTACATGATTTCGCCTTGCTCAAATTCATGCAAATTGTTTTTAAACCAATACAAAATTATTAAAATTTAAGTATTAACTACTCGGGCAAAAAATTTGATTGTGTTTTTTTATGTCGAAATGTTTGGATTTAAAATAAAAGAATTGTTTTTAAAACAATTTTTGAAAAATTCGTTTAAAAATAGAAATTTAGAAAACGGAAAAAAAGTTATTAAAAAATTCGTTTTATCATTAAAAGTTTCCAATAATATAATAATAAATAACTCAAAAGTTCCCAATTGCATTTCAAAACTTTCTAGTATGCAAAATAATATATATTATAAATATATTATTATATATTATAAATAATGGCACATTTCGTCGGTTGATAATTTAAATGTCGTATGTGGATTTTTTGCGGTTTTGAGTTAAGATCGATTCCTCAGGCAGGGTGAGAATATCTGCTCGATGGTCAGGACTCTATGGCCTGGGGGCCACTCTATATTCCGATGTGAATATAATTTCGATGGGAAAGCTAAATGTCATCTTGGTATTCTCTTTCTATTTATCAAAATTTTTTTTTTGAAAATGAAGCAATACTGACAATAAAAATTAAAGATGGCGCAGATTGACAATAGTAATAAAATATCAAAATATTTAAAAAAAATATGAAAATGGAAAATTTAAAAAAAATAAATAGTTATGATTTGCGAGAAGGAAATAAATAAAAAGATGCGAAAGACAAATGTGCAAACTCATTAAAGAGTAACAATTCCTAGATTTGCTACCATTTTATTTCGCATCGCGATATAGAGTGTAGCCTCCCTGGTTATAACGCGCGCAAAACCCGCATGCAACTAGAGCTTGGAAGAGACCAGATCATGACGGTGATATCTGTCATTACGGGTCACTGAATGACAGGGACACATGAGATGAGGAGGAGATGATATATCATGATGGGGAGCTGGAAACTGTGTTTAATTAGAATGAGGAAATTTGGAGACCAGAATTGCCGTGCGAGGGCTGATATCTGGAGAATAATTTGGTGAATACTGGCTTGACACTGGTCACTGGCTTAGGGTATCATAAAGGGACCGCTTTGAGAAACCAAGTGAGCCGTCCTCGAGTCGGCTGCCCATTGAACCTAACCTTATCTCAGAAGGTTCCCATCTTTTTATATAATATTTCAAAACCCGTAAAACGCCAAAGAATTATATTGAAAACAAAAACCAAGTCATAAATATTTTGTAATTTTTTTGTTGCTTTCTACTAAAATTTACATTGCGTTTTAAAATTTCAAACACTGCATAGCTTGTGGCGTTGAAAATTTTAAAACGGTACATGAATTTCTGTAGAAAGCAACAACAAAATTACAAAATTTTTATGACATTGTTTTTGCTTTCAATGTAATTCTTTGGCGTTGCGTTGAGTTTTACATGATTAGGGCCTAAATTGAAAGCAAAAACAAATTCAAAAATATTTTAACATTTTTTTGTTGCTTTCTACAGAAATTCATATTGAATTTTTAAATTTCAAACGCTGCATATCTTGTTGCGTTGAACATTTTAAAACGCAATTTGAATTTCTGTAGAAAGTAACAACAAAATTAAGAAATATTTTTGACTTTGTTTTTGTTTTCAATGTCATTTTTGTCGTTGCGTTTTACACAATAAAGGCCTTAATATCCGATTAAAAATCTCAGTATTTTAGAAGTAGAGCAATATTCACTGAAAAGTCAGACCTCGAGTTGTAATTTAACATAATATTTTTTGAATATTTTTGAGAATGTTAGGAAAGTTTTTTTGTAATGATTTAAATCCAAACATTTTTTTTAAAACACGTACAAAATAAAAAAATTTCAATTAAGAATTAATTTAAGGAATCAACATTATAAAAACGCTTTAAATATATTAAAATGAAAAAACTGCCAGTTTTGGATATGACAAAACAAAATGTTTTTATAAAAATATTTTTTTAGTTTCTATAAGAACATAATGTTTTTCATAAGTTAACAGGATAAAAGTTATTAAAAAAGAAAAAACAAAAACGAACTGCATTCAAAATAACACAGTGCTACAATGAAAAGTACTCTTGTGAAGTGCTACGTTAAGACAACTCCAATGTTTGACGAAATAAGCGAGACCATTTAAAATCATTTTGTATTTTAAGATTTAATAGAAACAAATTAAAAACAAATTTTGCCAATTCAAAATATGTTTTAAAGTGCTAATTTAGGCTAAATATCACTGTTGAGAACAGTCTATTGTATTACAACATGATAAATCAGTGAAAACGTCAAAACTAAATATAGAAAATTTATAAAAATATATTTTTTTATACCGTAAATAAATAAATAGTTAAAGAAAAATAATGAATGAACATTAACAACAGCTGGAAAAATAGCAGACTGAAAATCATAGGTAACAAAGTTGTTTTGTCATATGATATTCTAATAAAGGTATTCACGTAAATTTGTTTACCGTTGCAACTGTGCAAAAAAGCAGAGTTGAACTTATTTGACGTGAGAATTATTTTTTTTAACGATTTTTACTATTACAGATAAAGGAAAATTTATAACTGGTAAACTCGTGCAACTTCGCTCTGAAAAATGTCTAGTTTATTTGTCAAAATCAGTTGTTGAAATCAATGTATAAACAATTTTTGCCAAATAAGACAAATAAGATCAAAATGCACGGAAAAAATAGTCAGCTGATCTCACGAGTTCACCTGCTATGAATTCGCCTTATAACAGAAGATATATCAGTAGAAAAAAAAACTAGTTAAAAAATCTTTATATACTTATTTCGTCAAATATTTGCTTAATCTTAACATTCCTCTATATCACAGATCTGTTTGAGTGCATTTAAGGAAATATTTCAGGCACCAAATCCCAAATTTTAAGACTTTATAGAAAGTATTTTAAAGATGTAAAATAAGGTTTATGAATGTAAAGTACTTGGTATGTGACTTTAATTATTTTTATTTTGTAGCACAGTGTAACAATTTTAATTTTGCAAAAATTAACTAAATAAAAAACAATTTAAAAAAAACCAGCAAATGAATGGGAGGTGGTAAAAACAAATAACAACTTGTAAAAATGTTCTCGAAACATTTTTTTGCAAAAATAATGGATTTATGTTTTCTTTTCGATGTTTTTTTTTTTTTTTTTTTCAAACAACAAATCTCACTTTATTTTTGTAATTATGTCTATGAATGCGACTAATCGTATTCGAAGTTGAATTAGAAGTTGTTCCTACTTGTATGGTAGCACCGCCACCAGGAGGTGTTGGAGCATGTAAGATTTTTTGTAGACGTATCACCTAGAGAAAAACACAAATGAAAACACAAAAACAAATGTATAATAATAAAAATTAAATTAAATTAACAAACAAATAGAGAAACAGAAATAATATGTAAAATTAAATTAAAGTTTAAGAGATAGAAATATGAGATTCAAAATAGAGAAAGATAGAAATTAAAATTTTAAGATAGAAAAAAAATTAAAAGAGATCAAATAAAAGTAAAAGAAATAGAGAAAGAAAATATAAAAGAAGAAATAGTAGAGTTAAGATTTTATAGAGTTAATAAGAAGATTATTTACTAACAAAAACTGAACAAGGTTGATTTTTTAATTTGATGTCTACATATTTTAACATTTCGATCGTAAACGTTCGCAAAGATATACGCAGTTTTTAAATATATTTTCCATATGAAATTTCATCTGAACGTTAACGTCCGAGATTGTTAAACAGGCAGAAAACGTATTTTATTATACAATTTTCTAATAATAATAATAATACCATATAATAATTCTAGTAAATTTGTATGTGGAATGAAAAGGTTTAAATGATTTGCTTACAGTTTTTTTTTATTATTTTAATTAATTTTGAATTCTTAGGAGAGATTAAAGCACAGAGGCAAAAAGGCCAATCTAGCGGCGGAATAATAAAAAAATTAGTAAATTAAACAAAATTTAAGATTAGCATCAACGCGGACAAATCAGTGTATTTAAAAAAATGTACGAAGTAGGTTACTTGGTTTGGAAAATATGTATGGCTTTTTAAATATTGAGAAAAAATTGGGTTGCAATTCTTTATTTTATTTTAGTTTTATATCAAATATGGTGGTGTATTGAATTGGTAATGCTGGACGTTTTGGGACACAGTAACTATTTTAAATAAAGTGTTACATCAGCTATTTTTCACGTCTTTTCGTTGTATATTTGCTATTTCAGTTGAGGTTTAGAAACGTAAATACAGAAAAATTTTGTTTTTAAAACTTTTTTAAATCTTTGTAGATATACCAAAAAAGTATACCCCAGTAACACTGTAATGTTTGTGGAAACTTGTTATTAAATATAAAATTGATTTATTAGAGACTTGTTGATTGATATACCTAAACCATGGTTTGGAACAAATAATAATGGCAATACCGTCAGACCTTTTTTTCATATCCTAAGTTTTCTGCATCAATAACACTGTACAACAAAATGAATTTTTTTTTTCAAAATAACATTGTTCTGCCAACTAATTCTTTTAGAGCGGCCTAAAAAAATATAAACGTGTATCAGCGTCTTAAAAGTTTACATCTGAAACTCATTTTTCGGCCTATTTAAAGTTGCACATTTTCTGAGTAAATAAACGAAGAAAGTCAAGTGATACTTAAGTTTTTGGTGTATATTGTCTTCAGAAGATTAATTCAAAATATTACAAGCAACATATTGTTGATATGCATTAACCCCCCTAACTCTTCTGGACGTGGATCTTTTTTGCAATTTTTTTTTTTGTAAAAAGCAAAAATTACATTTAAAATAGGGATGTATGTAGTTGAAATATTCTGCGAAAATATTTGCCATGAAATTCTACTATAGGTCTCTAAATACACTTAAGTCGAAAATGCAACTTTAATACCAGAAATAAGCAAAAACTTAAAATGTGGTTTAGAGTTAATTATATACTTTTGCCAACATGGCGATAAAATATCGCAGAAAAATTATGTTACATGTAGGTTACTTTTTAAAGCTCTCACCTATTTAGCAATAAAAAGATAATTAAAGAAATAAAACGGAAAACTGCTGCAGTCGTCGACTAAAGAATCTTAACGTCAAAAAAGTTCTTATTATACAAACCACTGTGTAAAAAATAGTTTATCCTATAGTAGTACCTATAATTTATCGAGTAATTTATTGTCGAAAGTTCGCAAGTACTAAAATTCGGTGTATTCTAAACGGCCTTTTAGGGATTATACAGCACAATTACTGTAAGCGAATCATTTACATTAATTTTATTTTTTTGAATTTAGAATTTTGTTGTTTTGAAAATACAAAACATATTAACTCTGAAATTATATATTAATTTACATACATATATTTTTAAAAAAAATTAAGATCTAATAATAGCTGCGTTCGAGAACACAAAAGTTTTTACTATTTTTTACTGAACTTTACTGCATTTTACTAAATTGCGTTCGCGTACACAAACTACAGTAAATGAGAACACAAATTGAGAGCGTAAAGTGACAGTTCTTGACTGAGTACTTACAAATTTTTACTGCAGAAATTTTTGCAGTAAAATTTAGTAAATCAAAAAAACATATGTTACAAAAGGTAAACAAGCAAAAGAAACAAACAAAAACGATACAAATTGTGAAGAAATTGTTTTAAAAAAAGAAAGTTTAAATAAAAATTAAACAATAACAAAAAGTTAATAAATATTAGTTAATTAAACTTCTTTGTGGTGCATTTATATGGCTAAATTCCAACTTTTAAACTTTTGTTGTTGTTGTTTTACTTTTTAGAGTTGTTAAAAGTATTTGTATTTGGGTACTTAGTACTTCACTTATTTCTTAAGTAATCAATAGCGAAAAATGTATTCATGTATTTTCGAACAAATTTAGCCGGACAGAAAACAGTAAAATCAAATAAAATAAAAAAATAAATAAAAATGTGAAAGAGAAATGAAATAAATTGTTTTTATTTTCTTAAAATTTCGTGTTATAAAAAGTATTTAATCGGGTACCGATAAGAAAACGAGTTAAGTAGTCAAAAGTGTAAACTTTTTTCAACACTTTAATTATTTGCCATCAGCTGTTGCCTTTATTTTACGAAATTTTACAAATTTTGCGTTCGCGTACTTTTTTGGACAACAGCTTTTTGAGAGAGCAAAATTTTAAGTTTACTCATTTACTGCATTTTACTGTAAAAGTACTCAAACGCACCTAATATTAATGAAATATATAATTTATATATACAACAAATAAAATATATTCTGACATTTACAATGTTAAAACACAATATTTACTATCTATCAAATAATTAGTTACAATATGGAAAAATTAACTCATTAAATATTACAAGAATGGATTGTAGTAACACTATTTTCAATTTAATTTTTGTTCAACAATACTACGAGTATAATACCGAAAATTGTTAGTTGCATTTGTCAATGCACTAGTAAACCCATATTAAAATATTTTTTTTATTTTTTCAAAAATATTTCTCTCTTTATGTTCTGATATAAAAACTTGTAACGTATTTATAAAAAACTTAAAATTAAAACTAAAAAACAATAAATAAGAGCTATATTCGGCTATGCCGAATCTTGTATACCCTTCACCATGACACCTTTTCCTTACCCTACCGGTAAGGATAATTTGAGTACACACAATGGTGCTAGTCATTTTTCCAAGTCAGCGTTCGTATTCGCGATTAAAAATTTCAACACTAAAATACCATTAAATGATATTTTTTCTTACTTTTGAGATCATTGTTCAATTTATATAAATCCAACTCTGTTAAATAAAATTTTTGGTTATTTTTTCCTGATTTTTTTTAAAGAATTTTTTTTTTCTTAATTCTATTAAATATTTTTCTAACCCCTATTATATACAAAATAACATAACATTGTAAAATTTCTTTAAATAAAAAAAAAAAAAAAAAAAAAATCCCCTAAAAAAATAAAATAAAAATTGTATTTAACATATGGATTGAATTTAACAATAATCCCAAAAGTATCAAAATATATCGGAGAACATTTGTATAAGGGTCCTGCTGTTAAATAATGACCGATTTGATGCATTTTCACACATATTTTGGCTAAATTGTGTTCTTCTAGCATACAAAGTCTAGACTCCTTTACGCTAAATCCTTAATATCAGGAGGAAAAAGGTAGTTGTTTGCTTACATCTCCGCTTTCTATGAATCGTTGTTCTTGAAATATATTCCTGAAATAAATATACTATGGTCCCACCATATCTAAGGTCTATGGATTTCAATATACACACGGACAGAAACTGCACGCGTTATGGCAAAGTTATATGTACATACATATACATATACCCTTTATACTTGTGGTGAAAAGTATAAAAATAAAATTAAAAATTAAACTTACCGCATCCTGAAATAAAAAATAAAAGAAATAAAAAATTAAAATCACAAAAAATTTAACACATAATTTTAAACGAGTAAGAGTTTTTTTCAAAGATAAATATAAAACTAAAATTTTAAAAATTTAAACTGTTAAAAGCTAAATTTTGATGCAAAAAAGCGTGAAATTTAGAAAGGAAACAAAAGTTTTAATTGAAATTAAAAGTCAAGCCAATTAAAGTTAAATAAAGAAGAAGAAAAAATAAAATAAATTAATTGTAAAACATTTTCTTATGGTTAGTTATTTTTTTTTTTTTTTTGTTATTTGTATTCTATAGAAAATCATGCAAATTTAATTTTGTATTTTTAAAACCAAACTACTTTTTGTTTTTTTGTTTGTTTTGTATGAAAAAAAAAATAAATTTAAAGCAAATAATTTACTTTTTAGCAATAAAATTCAAATTTTGCCACTAAACCACTAAAAAAAATATTTAAATACACCTAATTCTCTTTTTACACGAATTATTTTTACACGAATTTTCATTTAACACGAGTTAAAAAGTTAACATTTTTCTCTTTTTACACGAATTGTTTTGTTTTAACACGATTTTTTTAATTTTTTATTGTTGTTTATTGTACTTTTACGTTATTTTTTAGGTATCTTTTTTTACACGAATTTTTTTACACGAATTTATTGGGAACGTATCTATCGTGTAAAAAGAGAATTGGGTGTACTGTTTTGTAATATAAACAAAAAGAATATGTATAAAACTTACTTTTCTAGTGCTTTTTTCTAATTGATTTTCTCCGCCTGCTGTACTGCCTCTGCCGCCGCCACTGCCAGCAGAGGATGGAAAAGAACCAGTGGCTATATTTGAAAATGGCACAGGTTCAGAAAACTTAATGGTATGCAATAATTGCATAACCACATTCGAAACATTGCGGAATGATAGTTTACGACGAGATCCAATAGCAGAACGGACACCCAAAGTATTTAACATTAAAGGCTAAAAGAATTCATAAATAAATTGTAGTTATAAACATTTTTTAACATAAATCTATTTAATTTCTTACCTTTCGCCTGTGTGGGGGTGGAACTATAAAATATGTGTCGACACCGTGATCTCTTAAATATGAAGATCTCTGATTACCATGACCGGCTTCAACCTCATATTCTCCGGATAAAGAGTCTAAGGTGGAACGGGTAACATGAACCCTACCTGGTTCACCACCTGATTCCATATGATTGGCCAATGTTACATCATTAGACCAGACATCAAATTGCCATTTGCGCAGACCTAAAACTCCACATAAAACTCGGCCTGTGTGAATTCCGACGCGCATGTTTAACATCACATCAGTAGCTTCAACAACAGAGCTGAAATATTCCAATATGTTAACAGTTAAAGTTTCAAAAGTATTTAGTTTACTTACGCTATTGCATCAATCATATCAAGCCCCATTTCAACTGTACATTTGGCATGATCTTTACGTGGCTCGGGTAGACCCGATACACAATAATAACAATCTCCTAAGATTTTAATACGCAAACAATGGTTGTCCTAAGGATTTATTAAAAACATTTATATAATAAATTTGTATAATAATAAAGGAACGGGTTTGGTTATATTTACATGAGCTAATTGATCAAATCTACCAAATAATTCGTTCAACAGTCTTACTAATTCCTGTGCACTGCACTGAGAGGACAATACAGTAAATCCAACAATATCCGCAAATAGAATGCTGAAGTAAAATAAAATAATAACATTTTTTAAACCAATAATTAGTATTGTGGTTATTTTATTGAACTGTTTATGGTTTCTAATCCAAATTTTTATATTTTAATCAGGCATAAGTTCTTCAAATTTAATTTTTATTAAATTATTTTTAATGAAGAAAGGAATTTACAACATGAAATGAATTAAAATTTATTGATCATTTTTCATTCTTGACTGAAGCTGGGATTGAACCCACGGACAGGTTGATTTGATATGTTTCGATAGTAACCACACTATCTTTGCCGTTTAACACTCACCGCCATTGGCGACGGCTGGCATTCGATAGTCTAACATCAACCATTAAACCAAATTGCATTTTTCTTGGTGGATTAAAATTTGTTGTTGTGAATGATTATCTATTTTCAATTGATTTACATGTTTTTCCTTTACTTCTGTTTTTTTTTAAGCCAGCAACTATAATAGAATAAAAACGAGTAAGAAAGTAAAGTTTGTCAAGCCCGACCATATGATACCCTACACCACTGTATATAAAAAAACTTTTCAAAGTGTGCCTAATTTGGGACACATGGGAAATAAGGACCCGCCTAAACAAAATTATGTTATGAGTTTAAGATTCATGTAAATGTTCCTTGTGCCGAATATTATTTAAATATCTTCATCTACTTATATGAGATTTTAGAACAGCACGAATATTTTTTTAGACCTTGTGAATTAGCTCAATTATTTTTATACCACCACAATATCGGAGAAGAAGTTGAGTGTTTTTAAAGCCTTAAAATAATGAACCTAGAGCTTTTAGTAAACAAATCGACTTAAAATAACTTTTTGAATCGATCTAACGATGTCCGTCCGGCTGGCTGTCCGTTTAAACCTTGTTCGCCATTTTGGAGATAATTTAATAAAGTTGGGTACACAGGTTCTGATTGCCACAAAAACTAAGCCCATTAAACATGGTGAGAATCGGTCCATAATTTCATATAGCCGCCATACAATCTTCTTTGCGTAATAGAGTCTTTGTGCCAATACGTCCGCCTGTTACTTTAGTAAGCTTAATTTGCTCCAAACTTATTTTATGGCAATCTAAATCATTTTACCAAATTTTATTAGAATCGGCCCATATTTTAGCATAGCTCTCATAGAAATACTACTACCGAAAAAAGTTTTTAATGCCATAACTTCCTTTTAAATGTTGGTATTAGCTTAACATTTCGACAATGACTTTTACGATAGCTACTATGTCTTGACAAAAGATTGTGCTGGTAGGTTCAAAGTTAACGATAGGTTCTATGTAATGCCCTATCCTTAAGTCACTTAAAGCAAACAAATCTTATACATCTCGATGAAGATAACTAAATAATTTTTGGCACAAAGAATCTTTACATTAATCTTTACCTCATAACATAAATTTGTTCTGGCGAGTCCATGATTGCCCATGGGTACACTCTGGAAATTTTTTTAAATACTGTGGTGTAGCGTATCATATGGTCGTGCTTTATCAACTTTACTTTTTTTGCGCTTCTGTCTTTTTTGTAAAAAATTAATTACCTTTATAATTAAAAATTATTTATGGCAATTAAACAAACACACTATTTTAAACAATAATTTACCATTTCAACTGGAGATGAATTTATGGTTCGAATATGACTATTTAAAAGTATTTCATTTAAATTTAAATGTTAAAATTTATAAACGATTTACATACACAATAAACTGCGGCAAATAAGAAAAAGTTCTTAAGTGGCTATTTTAAAAGAAGAATAAAAATTTAATTTCTATCTGGTGAATTTTTTTTTAGTTCCTGGTCAAAACTGGCAAATATGTATTACACTTTTGTTTTAAATTTTATGGCTCAAAAATATTTTTTTTATATGTTACATCTCTTTTTCTTTACATTTCTTGTTTTTTTGAACTGAGGCCGATATAAATTTTAAATGTAACCCAAAAATATAAAAATTACTTATTGTATACAAATTGTAAAAAAATTCTAATTCCACTAAATAATTGTGTTTAGCAGAAGATGTTTTTTTATGCAGAATTATCATTTAAATAAATCATAAAGCAAATAAATTTTTTATTTTGAATAAAAATTTTCTGTATATTAATTTTTATTTTACTTACCTAACATTCTCATGCTTTTGTATGTAAATCCGATGAAATTGTCCAGCCACCGGTGAGAGTATATCATTTTTCATTTGCATTGCTACATGCTGAGGTAGTACCGACAATAGAAGTCTTTCAAGTTTTTCATTCTCATCTTGTATCTCTAAACGCGCTGCTATGCAATTGCGCGTGTCTAAAAACGCACGACGTTGGGCACGTTCCATCATAATGTTTACAACAAGACCGGCCACATTAACACCAATAAACATAACAATGTTGGCAATAAGCTAAAATAAAAACGGAAGAAGAATAAATGAAGGTAATTAATAAAATTGTTAGTAAAATTTATGGCATTAAAACCTTTTAATGCTTCTTTTTTAAAAATGTCTTTCAATAGCGTTTTTGTGGAATAACAAAAGTGAGAATTTTTCTAATAAAACGGGAAATCCTTTTAAATGCAGCTATAACAACTCGCTTATATGCATTTACAGGGCCGGACGAATTCCTTAGCAACATCAAGAATGAAAACCACATTATTACTGAACTTCGTTTGGTGTTTGGATTGGTTCTTATGCTTTTTAAACGGAATTCTGAAGTGTCACATTAAAAAAGCTCTCAAGAATTGTTAAAGTTTGAAAATTTTGAAACTCTATATTTGTATCCCAGATTGTCCTTACAATTTTAAAGTTCATGGAAAACATGGACAGAATGTTGCTTAATCTTCACGAACAAAAATCGCAAATACCTATTAAGGCAAACAATGGGTAAATAATTGCTAAGAAATGGGTTAACAAGATTTGTAAAACAAAAACTCTCCTATTAAAAAAACCTACAAGTTTAAGAGATGATTTTTCTATGCTAAAAATTTTTAAATATGAAAGGTCAAATCATAGATAGATTTCAAGTTTTCGTCGTATAAGAAATTTGCGTAAATAAATTTAGTTAACTTCTACGTAATTTATAATCATAATAACACATCATATTTTTTGGTCAAAAACTGTATGGAAATTTTGCTAAATAAAAATCGGTATTCCAGTATAATCTATGTTCCAAAAAAGTGACTAAATTTTTAAAACTGCGTAACAAAATTAATTATACATAGTACATATACATATGTAGTAAAAATCTGCATGAAACTTAATAATGATGTTCATGAAACTTTCATTATAATTTTGTATTTGCTTCGTTTGTATTCAATATAATGAATAACTACGAAATGAAAGCGACAAACACACGAAATTTAAGAGATGAATAACTAGGCATTTACACATGAAAGTAGTTTCTTGAAAGTCGCAATACACTCACACTTTTTCACTAACACATTTACATTTTTCTACCTTCAGTCCAACTTTCAGCTAGCTTTCAATGAAAATTTCAAGAAAGCGATTTCATGAATGTAAATCAGAGCCCGGCAACACATACATGCAGACTTTTTGTTTTTTGTGAGAGAATAATAACTCTCCCTCTCAGAAGCACTTAAAGAAATTTTTGTGTTATTTTGTTATTGTTAAAATCAATCTGGCTGTTAATGTAAAAACTGAAAACATAAGCGTATGTTTTATTTAAAATAGAAAACAAAAAAATCATTAAAATTAAATAAATCATATTCTTCAAGAAAAATAAAAAAAACTATAATTTCATAAAAACGTGTTAATATATTAAAGCAAAAATAAATTCAGAAATTAATTACTTTCATAAAACTTAAACGATTCTTCAGGAAAAATTTAATGGAAAACAACCATTTAATTTAATTTATTTCGTTAAAAACTAATTTTCATTATTTGTAATAACATTTTCAAAAACTTCATCCCCTAAATGTTCATCTGTTAAACTATTTCTAAGTTTTAATTAGCTTTAAAATTGAAAACGAGGACTCGCATATATATGTATGTTGACCCGAACATAGAGTATAATTTAAAAATTTCATTTTTAGTTGTTAAGTATATCTCTTCGTTTAAATTTTTCCAGAATTCCACCCCAGCCGTCAACGGTATATTTAAATCCGAACGCATTTTCAAAAGTTCTTCTCTGATGTCATTACCCTGTTTATTGACATCACATGTTAAAGGATTGCTATGCAGTTCTAATAAACACTCAATTTTAGAAAAATCCGAAAAACGATTGTTACAATTATCTAATATGCCTTGAAGTAAACTTATATATTCAAGTCTATAATTATTAGAAAATTCATCATATATTTCATTTGTTCTTTTAAAACATATTACATTTTTATTTTTAAGATTTGTAATCAGAGTTTGAACTTTTGTTATAAACTGTTTTTACAGAGAACTATAAAGAAAATACAGTTTTATTTCTTCCTTGCAATTGAAGATTTAACTGATTAATTAATTCGGTAATATCTGTTAAAAACGCAAAATCTAATACAAACATGTTATCTATTAAATATCTTAGTAATTCATTCGATTCATTCGATGGATTATTTTCAAAAAATAACATCACCTCTTTCCGAAGACTGAATAACCTTTCCAAGCAACGTCCTTTACTGAGCCATCTCACTTCTGTAAACATTAATACGTCGCCATATTCAGTATTCATTTCATCCAAAAACGCTTTAAATTTTCTGTGGCTCAAAGCATTGTGGCCACCACGTATTTTATTTATTATTTTTGTTACAATTTGCATTGTATGCATCATATTCACGCTTTTTGTAAATAATGCCTGTTGATGGATTATACAATGGAAAATATAAATGTTAAAGTCGTTTCTTAAAAGGTAACCCACAAGACCCTCGTTTTTCCAAATACCAACAAATTCTTGTGGCAATTTTTTTCTTAATAATTTCTGCATTTAGGTACGTCTTTTTAACGAAAGAAAAAGGGACCCTTTTACAGGCATCAAAGAATTTTTCTCACAAACAAAACACATATCGCAAAACAATGTAGATATTATTTGAAAATTTAAAATATTTGTTGATTAGGATTCACGTTACATATGTATGTATTTTTATATCATTTTACAAAATTAAAAATGACGTATCATCAAATAAATATATAATTTTTTTTAACAGCATAATGTATAATCAAGCTCAAGAAAAAAATTAGCAGAGTTTTTAATTCTTTTTATAAGAACACATTAATATTTTTAAACACCAAAACTGGGTAATCTTTCTTATTACTATAGTGGAATTAGTGATCAGATAATAATTTATATAATATAATATAAAAAAATATAATATAATAAAAAAAATTTTCGGCAAACAAGAAATCAAATTCCCATTCTGTCTTGAACATTTCTCGCAGTGTTATTCTTAAGCAAGCGTCAACAGAACCTTCTTGTTTGAATGTTCGTACGAAAATTATTGATTTTGTTTGTTTTTTACAAAGTGAGAGCGAATGTTATTGTGAGAAAAAAAGCACGGTGTAGTACTTTTGCCGAGCTCTGATGTAAATGCCAATAAATAAGCAGTGTTGCCAGTTGAAATTGTTTTTTCGTATATATAAAGAATTTTAATATATTTTTTTAACTAAGTAAATATTAAGAACACAATGATTCTAATTAAAATTTATAAACATCATGAAAACTAATAAAAATAAATATTATTTTAAACGAATGCCTGAAGTTCGGTAACTCTGAAACTTGAAATAAGCAAAACAATAAAGGAAGAAGAAGAGAAATTTTTGATAGAAGTTTACCCTTTGACGAAATTTCACTTTCATGTAAATTTTCATGAAAGTTTATTATTTTTCTGTGAAATTTGTGGTGATAATCAGGGACCGTAACAGTTATTCCTTTTTTCATAAAAGTCTGATGATAACAGTTATTTTTTGATTTTTATTATTTTGAACAAAAATAACAGTTATTTTTTGAATTTAATTTTTTTGAACAAAAATAACAGTTATTTTTTGATTTTTTTTTTCGATCAAAAATAACAGTTATTTTATGATTTTTATTTTTTTCGAACAATAATAACAGTTATTTTTTGATTTTTATTTTTTCGATCAAAAATAACAGCTATTTTCTGATTTTTGTTTTTTCGAGCAAAAATAAAAATTATTCTTTAAAGAAATATACATGTTATAATTATTTAGTTGACTTCAAATACTTATTTTAATGCGCATAAGATATCCCAATGATGATCACACATTTAAATAAATATTTAAAGACAACTCAATAATTATAACACGTACATTTCTTTAAAGAATAATTTAATTTTTGCTCGAAAAACTAAAAAATCAAAAAATAATTGTTATTTTTGTTCAATAAAATAAAAATCATAAAATAACTCTTATTTTTGATCGAAAAAATAAAAATCAAAAAATAACTGTTATTTTTGTTCAAAAAAATAAAAATCAAAAAATAACTTACTTTTGTCCAAAAAAATAAAAATCAAAAAATTAATGTAATTTTTGATCGAAATAATAAAAATCAAAACTTTAAAAATCATAATATTTTATCAAAGAAAAGTTCATAAGGATCAATATGTTATACTTGAATCAGTTTGCCAGCATTTACTTCTATATGCTTTTTTTTGTTTTAAAATTTCAAAATAACTGTTATTTTCGGTCCCTGGTGATAATACGTATACAGAATTTTCATGAAAGTACTTTCATGTGTAAATGCAGCGTAAGATGCAGTTTTTTTGTTTACTTAAGCAAAAGAATATGAATACAAACAACTCTGAAACAAAACAAATGTGGAATAAGTTCATGGAATAACAACACATTTATTAAAAAGTGAAAAGTAAAATAATAAAAATAATACAAATTTGACTTTGTTTTCAATTAAATTAATTGTTTTTAATGTAAATTTCAAAACTTCAAAAAAATTTCATTTTATTTTCAAAAACATTTTTAGCAATGTGTTTTGCTTGGAAGTACATAAAAAAGTTGTTAGGAAAAAAATTTTAATTTAATTTAAAACATGCTTTACAAATTACATATATTATTGTAAAGGGAACAAAAAAGAAGAAATTACATAACTTTACTAAGTGGCAACATTGCTATTGAGGTTTTATATAAAAAAAATGAGAGAGAGTGAAAACTGTAAAACAAAAGTCGTTTCATTGAGAAAAGTCTTTGTGTTTGCCATAGGAAACGAAATGTGTTTGCTAGTAGCATGTATAAAACAACAGTTTGTTCAGTGGTTTGAAGTTTGTTTGAATACGAACTTCATTGAATAAATATTTCAGTATGTTCATGAATGAAGTTATTCATGCAGCCCTTTAATATGTAGTACAATGAACATAAGAGATTAAAAATTATTTAAGATATTTAAGGTCATAGTTTTGCCGTTGATTACATTTTTTTATTTAAATTTTTTTTTAATAATTTTTCTTACCTGATTATATTCCAAATAACGAAATGAATCTGTAAATATTTTATAAACGGTTAAACTAATATGCACCAGTGGTAAAATTATGCCAAAACAAACAGCTTCCCAGATTTGTAACGGCATCATGGCATACGCCAAAAAGACCACAAATACAATTTGCCAAACACCTTCGGCCATGACCTGTAAGATGATTTAAAAAAAAACAATAAAATTAGTAAACTGTAAAATATATGCGAAGCTCAAATACTATAGATAACAGAAATAAACTACAATGAGTTTTTGTGTATAGATTTCCAAAATAGTTAATAGTAACGATTACATCTGAGGTTTTATATCTGACATGAAAATGCATGTGATCAAATAGTGGAAAGATTTAAATTTCACTATGTTTGCATGTAAGTTAATATTATATAAATATGGCTATGTTTAATAGCAAATGGCAGACAAACAATTTGAATTTAATTTAGCCAATCTCGAAATTTTTTTTATGAAATTTATATGAGTGGAACACATAAATTAAGTTCGTACATGCATACAATATTTTAGTAAATAAAATTAATTTTTCAGTTGAATTTATTTTTTTCAGCATAGATTATGAAGCTTTTTCTAATGTCTATTTTGCACCTTAGCTGTAATTTTAAAACACCTTTAGATGTTATAAAACTGAGTTTTTAAATTTAGGACTACTTTTTGCAAAATACCAATAACAAAATAAAAATTCTATAAATGAAATGAATAGAACTCATTATTGCTGGTAATTAATTTTTTTTATAAGCCGTCTATATAATTCAACTACATACATATGTATATATTTAATTTTTTTTATTACCTCTGATTCTTCCTTTAAAAAAAAATCAAAAAGAAAATTGTAACAAAAAAAAAAAAAAAAAATGTTTTTAATGTTGCTGATTTAGTTTCTTAATCACGTAATAAATGTGCGAATTAAAATTTGTATGAGTGAATAACATGAAATATAATAAACATTTTGATTTCTTAGGTCCCATTGTGATACCCTGAACCGGTGATTGACTCTGGACACTGTTCCAGTGTCAGTGTTCACCAGATCATTCTCCATACATCACTGCAGCCTCGAACCGTTTCGACGTCCTGCACAAAAGAGATATCGACATTAGTTCTTCAATAGATAGAGCATCCACGCAAGGATATTCTGATCTCACAAAATACCCAATCCTAATAACTCCGAGATCAGAACTTTGACAGCGAAAGAAAGAAAGGCCCATCCTTAGCGCATAGGTCCCTATCAACTGTAGTGACCGTTATCACCGTCCCCTATTATACATACATTTCTCTTTTATAAATGCTAATTTATATTCTTGTTTATAATTAAATTTTAAAAATATTGAAAACATCCTGCTTTTATAAAACTTGGTCAGATTTTTTTTCAAAATTACGGACTATTTTAAATAATATTCTGCTTACCATTACCACCAATATCAGATCTGTTCTGATATGGGTGATATTAACGTATATTTTAGTAGAAGAAAGTTTGGCTTGGAAAGGCGTACACTTCGAAAACCACCTGAAGAAACTTCCTTGAGTGTTGTAAACAATAACCCCCAAGGAAGTGAAAAAAGAAGATGTTCCAAAACCACATGGCATGGTCTTGGAAGAACCTTCAACACCATCGGAGAGCTGAGAGATATAGCAGAACGTCTGCAAGATGGAAGTAAAAAAAGGCAATTCGTAATCATACGACGACGAGCAAGGCAATATATATTTCTTTTAATTGAGCTTTGTAAACAGTTCCACCATTCCCGTTTTTTACTTGGGTACCAGGTAAGATATTTTTATATTTTTCCTAATAAATATAAAACATTTGCTTTCTATCGGTAAACAGGTTTGAGATCCCCCTATCAATATAATTCGTGGAATAATTTATTTTATCTTTTTTTTTTTTTTAAATTGAGGTATCCTTTTTACGCAAGTGATGTATATATTTCTTGCTTTATGACAAATTTTTATATTTTTTATTAAAAATTGTGTACAATGTATATTATATGAGTAGGTGAGTTGCAAAACTTGCTCGTAACAAAATTAAAAATACGAGATGACAAATGATTAACTTAGTTTGTTTGGCGCTTTTTGAGAAGAAATATACTGATCGTATCAATGCATGTCCTCTTCCATGTTTTTCCGAGGACATGCATTAATACAATCAGAATATTTATTCTCATAAAGCGCCAATCGAACCGTGAGAACCATTTGTCATCTCGTATTTTTAATTTTGTAAGGAACGAGTCTAGCCTCATCATCCATGCAAGGTAAAATGTTACGCTTAAAAAGATGGCGATATAAACAAATTTTTTGGCGTTTTATTTTTTACTCTTTGTTGTTATTTTTAAGGCACCAAACCAATTTTTATGTATTTTTTCCCGTATCAAATAGCCCATTAAAGAAATCCGAACGAGAAAAAAATTTTTTTTCAAAATTATACCGCCATCGTTTTAGGCGTACAATTTTACCTTCGAACGGATATATTTAAAAAAATTTGACATCGGCGAGTTTTTTTAACGTACCTACTAAAAAAAAACTAGGGATGTAACGATACGGCTTTTGCCGATTTCGCATGTCTGTTTGAGCCCGACCTGCAGTGGAAAATAGTAAATAAGATGCGACAGAACTCATTTGAAAACTTTAAAATTCCTGCGACATTTTCTTTAAGTTTGGGTTTAACATGTCATCGCGCCCGTTAACAAGCGAATGTGCGTCTCTAGAAATATTAAGAGATCTAAAGTATCTCTCGAATTCTTCTTTAGCAGAATCACAGCATAGGATCGAAAGAGGCTCATCCTCCTCGGATCCTCTTATAATTTGATCACAAAAGCTTTAAAGGTTAGTTCTTGTGTACTTAGCAGAACTTGTACCACTTCTAGGTGTGACCGGGTTTTCAACAATTTAAACAAGTCAAACATTGTAGATAAACCATAGATTTTATCATAGATTTGGAGTTATTGCTCAGTCAGCCGCATAATTTTAGACTCCGAATTATTATCCATCTTCGCTGATTCATTTATTATATTAAACAATTTCATTATTCTATTTCATTTGTATGCTCTGCTTTTTAATGTGTTATTTCTCTTATTTGTTCAAAAATACTCCAAAACATATAAAAAGTATCGTCGTATCGACAACAAAATATCGCCGATACCGATTTATCAGAAAATCTGAAATATCGCCGATATATCAGTATTCGTTACTTCCCTAAAAAAACCTTAAAAATTTCCGTGTAAAACAAATTTCGTCAAAAACTCGTCCAAAACCTCAAGAATTTTTTTTTGGAAAAACTGCTATCGCCATCGTTTTAAGCGTACATTAATTATAACCTTGGGAAGGTACGAGTAATTTAAAAAAAAAATTAAATCAGCGGATTTTTTTATTACCTACTAAAAAAAACATTTAAAATAAAAGTTGAGAAAAAATAAAATAAATTTTGTCGTAATGGAATTTTTTTTTCCTCATGCTAAAAGCTATCGATGGCATAATATTGATAGCTAAATCGACCCACCCTATTAATTCCCACCCATACCATCCCTTTAAAATAAAATTTTCCTCAATCAGAATAGAAATTTCAAAAATGTTCATATGCATCATATTATAATAAAAAACTATACACTTACCTCTTTAGTATCCACAGGAAACACGGAACCTAAAGTTGGCATCGATACAATACAAATGGCAGCAGTAAACAATAAAATACCATAACACAGACAGGGTAAATGATGATCTTTGATCACTCGACATTGTAACAATATTAAAATTACGGCAAATAACAGGCACACAAATGAATTGAAGACGTTCTGTAAAAATATATACATATAATAATAAAAACGCAATTTTTTCGAAAAATAGGTTCCACTTACATGAAAAGTAGGAGCATTATTATAAGCTAAAGATAAAGATGCCATAGCACCACATAGCACCACAACCAAAGCCACTACCCCTAGCACCGAAAAACGTTGCAATTTCAACGTATAACGTTGATACAAACACTCTAGTTCGTCATTTTCAAAACGCAGCGTATTCCAGGGACGACCGCGTGTAGCTTTAACCGCATGATCCATGATAATCTCAATTTTGGCGTTCTTTTTTTTTCGGGGTTATAGAATTAAATAGTTCGAAAACTATTTTATTTGTATTTTTCTTTTCTTAGAAAAATAAATTTGAAAAATGCCCAACCAACCACCACCGCCTGCTAGAGGCGGTTTTTTAAAAGGACGAAGCCAAAATTATAGTATTTTTATGGCAGGTGAATAAAGGATAACATTGGCGGCTGCAAAGAGACAAAAAAGATTTGTTAGTAAAATATTTAAATTCTTAAAAATAATGTTTTTATAAACTGTTAAGCATAATTTTTTTTAAGTTTACAAACAATTTTAAATTGGTGCCCAGAAAAAAACTAGGCCAACTGCAACTTTTGCCTTTTTTGGCTTTTAAACCACAACACTCCTGGTTAGAAACGTTTAATCTACAACATATTGATTTTTGCTTAATATTTATACCCACACCACAACAGTAGTGAGGGTATTATGCATTTGTGCTGATGTTTGTAACACCTTAAAATATTGGTCGACCTTTGAGTATACTGATTGACTCAGAATCACTTTCCGAGTAGAATTAATGACGTCCGTCCGGCTGGTTGTCCATTTGAGCGTTGCGCGTAAAGTACAGGCCGCAATTTCGGAGATAATTTGAAGAAATTTGGTACATTTGGCACAATGACCAAGCCTATTGAATATGGGGCGAATCGGTCCATAATTTCAAATAGCCCCCATACAAGCTTCTTTCCGGAAAAGGGTATTTGTGCACAAAAACCGTCTTATTATTTATCTTAAATTTGATCCAAAATTATTTTATTGCAAATAAAATCATCTTTCCAAATACAACTCCCGATAATAGCTTTTAATGCCATAAATTTTAGTATTTATATAAAAATTTAAGACAATAAGTAATACTGAAATCGATGAAGATTTCCAGTTAAATTATTTTGAAAATTACTATAGTTTTCCCCGATTTTTCTGATGAAGATAAGCTGTACTCATAGTCATGTAAAACGAAATATTTTAATGAACTTCAAACACTGGATCCTTTTAAAAAGATGCCTGAATGACTATACAATACAAGTAGCTAGTATGTCATGACAAAATGTTGTGCTGGTGGGTCCATAAAAGTGATTTTCAGAACACCACAAAATCACACGTTTGATTTTAAAAAGCATGTGATTTTCAGAACAGGCCCGTATAGTTTCATATAATCCCCCTCTCTAAAATCACTTAGAGGCAAACAGATTTCAGATATATGGAGATATCTCCACAACACATATTCGGCACAAAGAAATATTATATCAATCCTAAACTCAATTACATAATTTTGTTCTGGCGGGTCCGTGATTGCCCATGGATCCCAATTAGAATACACTTGGCCAAATTTGATCTTATATACTGTGGTGTAGGGTATCATATAATTAGGCTTGACCGACTATACTTTCATACATGTTTTTTAATTTGTTACTTTTTTAAATTTACCATTTCGAGAACCTAAACCTTGTACAGTGGCTATAAATACTTGTATAATTTTACTTTCTCTATGATTTGTTTACAATTTTCTTCTACTATACAAATAACTAATAATTAAAAAAATATAAAAGAATTGGAAATTTGTATAAAAAATCGAGCCAATGTATTTGTTGCATGCCACTTAACAGCAACGACAATAAAGAAAGCACAAGAACAACAAAAACAACAGTAGAGAAGAAGAAGCGGGAGACTGAAATAATAACCTAACCACACAGTGTGGAGACATACCTGTGTAGTGCATGTTTGTACACCCAGAGAAAAAACAACTTAAAATCAAAAAAATATTGAATCAATAGAAAACATAAACAAAAGTCTAGTAATGTTGAAATTTTTTTATTTTAATATTGAACAGTATTAATTTAAAGTTGCCCTATTTTGATAATTTTGATTTGGAAAAAATATAGAAATAATATTTTTCGGCACTTCGTTCACAATGGCATCAAAATTTTCGTATTTTCTTATTTCTTCCCAAAGTATTTTATACATTTTCTTTTCATTATTCCAACAAAAATTTAACTAAGGCCCTAATCATGTAAAACGCAACACAACGCCAAAGAATTACATTGAAAGCAAAAGCAATGTAATAAATATTTTGTAATTTTGTTGTTGCTTTCTACAGAAATTCAAACGCTGCATAGCTTGAGGCGTTGAAATTTTTAAAACGATACATGAATTTCTGTAGAAAGCAACAACAAGATTACAAAATATTTATTACATTGCTTTTGCTTTCAATGAAATTCTTTAGCGTGGTGTTGGGTTTTACATGATTAGGGACTAAATTTTTTTTAAAAAGTTGAGTCTACTTCTACTTCAGCAACAATTTGTATAAAATTATAAATGACGTTTATAATAGTTTTATTTAGTTTTGAATGAAAATTTTAACAAAACGTTTAAAAAATAACGACAAATTCGTAATATTGTTGTGGGTAAAATTTTCAAGCGTTTTCTCAATTGAAAATATGTGTAGTGAAAAAAATTTTGCTTCATTGTGAACACCAAGCGAAAATGTTGCTGTCATTGTGAAAGAACAAAATTGCTAATATAGTTTGCATATGTATATAAATTTAAAATGTTGTCATATAGACTTTAAAGTGTTTTTTATAAATTCAATATTTTGCAATTTAAATTTCAATTTGATTAGGATTAATGAAATAAAAAAATATGTTTTAACTTTAAAACAATGTTGATTAAATGTTAATTCAAAGTTGAAAATTATTGGTTTAATGTGTTTCAATATAATTTTTCTATTAGACAAAAAATTATTAAGTTAATATGACGCGTTCTTATTTTTAAGTAGCAGCTTTTCCCTGAGTGTATCTGTATCTTTTATATATATCATGGGGTAGAAGAAAATAGGGGAGAAAAATAAACTAAACCGAACACGAATGATTTTATGCTTCGTTAACTGTAAAAATTCTATAATTATTTACAGCAACAACAACAACAGAATCTTATACTTCTATCTAACACGGCAAGGATGCAAGAGTATTAGGGCGTTTTTCGAAACCATTTTTTTAAATTTTCGCAAGTCTTAAAGCGAAATAAATATCCCTTTGTGTTTAGCAAGACTTTTAAAAATTGGTTAAAAACTTTTGAAGAACAATACGACATACATTGAGTTTGTAAAAAATAAAAATGCATAATTCATTTTTCCGCTGCTGTTGTTCCAAAAGGAGATGTAAATGAATTTAGAAAAGTCCTAGTGGAGTAATTGAAATTATCATCAGGAAAAATTATTATTACAAATATTACGCGGTCGAATGGAAAAGTTTACTTTGTTTCATGTTCATGCAGGTTATTCGAACGATTCGATTGCTGGTTAAAGTTCTTTTGTCCAATATTTCGAAACGTAACACTTTAAACGTTTCTGAGCGAAGATACGTTGCTAAACCCTGCGTTAACACAGATTCGTAATATCCAGAAATAATCAGGGGTGTTCTGGAAATCGAAAACGCAATCCAATTTTTTATAATTTTCTTATAGAATTCTGTTTAATTGAGAAATATTTGTATTGTATTGTATTTGTATTTCTTTTACTACAAAAATCTTATTAAAAAAACGACTTTTAAATTCTTGCGTTTTGCGTTTTCGATTTGACTCCATAATTAGCGTAGAGATCACAAAAGAATACAAAGTAATTTTCCAATCTAATCAAATGATATTTATCAAAACCATTAATATATTTAAATCTTACAATAATAGAGGGACTAGCACAACGTTATTACTTTCGTCCGAAGATGAACATGACATTCCAAAAAAATTTGGTGTTTTTGGAATGTATTGTTGTTAATCGTAGTCTTTAATTAGCATACGAAACATTTTTTAATATGAACATTAAATAATATGAATTTGAGAAACTTCAGAGAAATTATTTTTTATTGATTTTTTTATTTCAGAAATTACACAAAAATTTTACGGCTGATATTTTAAAATACAAAGTAGATTTTTGGATAATTATTCAGAAAGTGTCAATTTAACTTAAATTTCTACTAAAACATATAACGACTGATACATATTTATTAAGAATTGTATTATCTTTTTTTAATATTTTTTTTCCAGCTTTAAGAATTAAATTGACTTAACACCCTTCATTTGGTACTTGCTTCCTTGGGTTACCCTGAATTTGAATTATTTCATACTACAGACCAACAGTATTCTGCTTTAACTTTCCGATGATCTGTTAAATTTAAATTTATTTTTATTTAAGTTTGGAATAAATATACCTAGTTTAACTGAGAATATTTTTTAAAGTATACTATATATGTCTATTAAGTACCAATTTATCTAGTTTAATGGATATACAGAAGAAGATAATTTAGTAGATCGTTCTCTTAGAATTCTGATTCGATTCTCAAAAATCCTGTAAAACAAAAGAATTCATATTCCGTCTTAAGAATTTTAAAAATCAAAAAAGTAATTTTGGTTAAACGCCCTAATGTACAATAAATATATACGTGAAAAAGAAAAATATGTACACAAACGGTGTAAAGTTGGAAAAACAAAATTAAACGTAAAATTTAAAAATTTAAACTATATCCGTATACGAAATTGATTGAAGTTATGATTGATTTATGCATTTCGTAGGATTTAGTGAATTTTTCATTGGTAATTGATTGACATTTTATATACTAATAAAAATGATTTGAGATTGAAGGAATGTTTAACGAAAATGATTAAAATGAAAAATATTCGATGTAAATTACAAACTTGACCTTGGATAAAAAGAAAAAAAAAATCTTTTAAAATGTTTTGAGTAAAACCAAATATGAATTGTAGGCCTTGGTTTTTTGCAATCATAAAATAATATATTTTTTGGTTTTTAAGGTTATCGAAATCCTCCTTAAACAATATTATTACGAAGCGCTAAAAGACTTGTCATGTGCTTTTGTAGCATTTTAATCAATTACACTGGTCTAAAAAAAAAAAAAAACAAAAAGTCTCGAGCCCTGACTGACACCATTTCACACATATGACCTGCGTTTCGTCCACGCTTTATAATTCATGATTTATGAAATTTATTGCAAGTAATTTTTTTTTTTCAAAATTCTTTATTTTTCCAATATATTTGCTTCCAAGACTTCATCTTCATACTATATTCAGTATTCTGCTTCCAATTGCTGATTATCATGTGTTGAAACTACAGATTCAAATTTCTGGAAATTCTAATTACGATTTGTTGCTGTAGCTCTTTCCTTTAAAAGCGTTATACCGCGGTACATCTGTTTGCAGACTGATTTAGTCCTTTTTCAAATTTTGTTGCTTTAGCTCATCACGTGGGGCCGATGGACTTACACTTTGCACTTTAATATCTTTGTAGTGTTCTTCTCTACGTCATCTTTGGGCGACCTAGCCGTCAGCTTTTAATTTAATTTGTATTATAAGCATTTATAGCCATTGTAGAAAATTTAGTTCGTTATTACTATATAACCCTGCCTTTATACATGCAAGTAATTACTTGCAAGTGGAGTATACGTATTAACAACGAAAATGTCGAGTAAATAGTTGAATCTCATAAAAGTTGCATGAATGTTTATACAGTCAAGTGGAAGTTCTTTATAAAACAGAGTTAGCATGGGCACAGCTGACATTAATAACACTATGCTAGTTGAAAAAACAGACAAGCCGGGCACATGGCGTTTTAGCATAATTCGGTTACGCTGAATCCAGTGGTGTCCACGGTTTTTTAAGATTGGCTCTGGTTTTCGAGATATACCGTTATTTCGAAAATGGAGGAGGTTGCACAACATATATTCGTGTAACTCAAAAACGGTTTAGTTTATTGAAATTACTAAAAAAAACCGAAATTCCGCAATAAAATTTCATTTAAGAAAAATTAAACTTTTTTTCTAACATGAGTAGTCGTTATTGAAACATAATTTTTTTTTTGAAAAAAAAAAATTAATTTTTTTATCAAAATTTTGAAATTTTTGTTTCTTACAAATTCATAAAAAATTAAAAAATGCAGCTAGGCTTCTAATTGCACACATATCAAAAACGAAGCTGCAAACAAAACAAGCCATTAATAATAAAAATCTGTTAGCAACTTTTGATTTTATTCACAAAAGTCGACAAATTTTAATTAATTTGAGAATTTTATAAAACGCAATATTTGTATGGGAGCCCCCTTAAGAAGTGGCGATAAGGGGCAAGTATGTCTTGAGAAAATGTTAAGGACAAAAAATTAATTAAGGTCGGTCATACATTATATACCACTAGGGGCGACTTCTGGGAATTTGTGGGACTTTTTCTTCATTATATATGAAGAATATAATTTATATGGAGCATTTCATAGGATTTTTTTTAATTATTTATTCAACATAATGTATATATCGAGCCTTTGCTGCAATAGAGTCATAACTCAAAAACGCTGATTTTTGAGCTAATGTATTTAATGCTTTAGCTCACAGTGGAACATAGGGCCGCCTACTAGCTAATAATGTGGAGTTAACCATATCGCTTCTTCATATTGTGTAAAAATTTCATACAAATATCTTCTATATTTAATTCTAGAGAGAATTAAATTTTTAGATGCTAGAAATTCAAATTGGAGTTATGACTCTATTGCAGCAAAGGGCCGATATGGAGAATGTGCCAATGCAGAAAATTTATTTTCAATGACATTTTGACGTAAAATTTTTTAAATGCGGTTTTTGTGCCATTTACAATACAAAACAAAAGAACAAATATTCTAATTTATGCTATTCCAAAGAAATATGCATGCATTATTACCACACTTTAACTTTGTGGTAGGTATTTTGGAAAATCCACAGTTACCGATTAAAAAATTCTTAGAATTAAGAAATAAAGTCATAAATGCTCCACATCAAACTGGGAATTGTAAAAAATTTAATAAAAGCATTGAACCCAGATGGTGGTGCTTTTACCGAATTGTGCCGAATTTTTCCACGATTAAGCGGCATGAAAGTAAAAGAAGGTATGAACTCTAACTACTTTATTAAATTAGATTTATATTTCATCACATAATGTTTTTATTTTACAGGACCTCTTAATGGACCGGACATTCGTCGCCTTATGAAGGACCATCAATTTGAGGTTGCATTGAATGATATCGAGCTATTGGCCTGGAATTGTGTGAAATCAGTAATAGAAACTATATTAGAAAATCATCGGTCTGAAAACTGGCGAAACGTTAGAATGTCATTAAAAATACATTTTTTGCATTACCAGGCCGAAAAATTTAATAAACAATCACCAGTCGAGTCTGATGAACATGGCGAGAGATTTCACCAAGTAACAGCCAGGCTCGAACACTGGTATAGCGGCAAACAACTTGATTCGCTATTAGGGGATATTTGTTGGAATCTGCAGGAGGAAGAAGAATAAATTTCTAAATAAAAACTTTAACTTTAACTAATTAAAACCAAAAATAAATGTTTTACAATTTTTAAGTTTGGTTATTATAAAAAATAAGAAACTTCATCTTTTCTAAAAAAATCAAAAGTTGTAGACAGACTTTAATCACTTATAGCTTATTTTGTTTGGAACTTTGTTTTTTATACGCGTAGAACCCTAGCCTTAAATTTTGCACCTGCAGCGCCTGAGATACCCCTAGACGGGCCAAATGTATGAACAGCGCAACTTTATTTTTCATTCCCATCATTTGTTTCTAAGGCGGCCTCCAATGTTTTTTGTTCTTAACATTTTCTTAATAGCCAATTAACACTACAACGAAATCGAGTACTTTCGAGATTTCGAGCCAAATCTAGTTGTTTTTGGGTAGATTTCCCGTACAAAACAAAATCTACTCCGTAACTAGATTTTGACGAAATCTATTCGAAATCTAGTAGTACTTATTGATGCAACTATGTTTTTCCCCATATAGCACCAAAAACTACTTCCCTGCACAAGAAAAAAATGACATTTTAACAAAAAACAAAACAAAACCAATAAAAGCTGCTTGTTAGAATTGTTAAAAAAAATTCAAAAATTTTGTAAAATAGAAAAAAAAATGCAAATGACAAATAATATTGATAAAATAAATGAGTGGTTATAAAGAAAATGTAATGCAAATTTTTAAATGCCTATATGTAAGTATGTGTTACACAAAAAACTTTCAGTCGGCGGTTTTTGTTGTGAAAACCAAATCTCGCTAATGTCAAACAAGTATAATGTAAACGAACTAGATTTGGAAGAAGATTTCAAATGAAATCTACTAGATTTCGATGTAATGTAAATGCCCTATAAAACATAGTTGCCATATATCTCCACCCCTTAGGGGGGCTCCCATACAAATATGGCCGTTTAATGAAATTCTTAAATTTGGCCCCTGCAGCGCCTAGGATGCCCCTAGATGGGTCAAATGTATGACCAACCCCACATTATTTTTCATCTCAATCAATTTTTTCGAAGAAGATGCAATTTTTCTCAGAAAACAATAAAATTTTTCTTCCGTACAATTGCATAGACTAAAAAAAAAATTGTATATGAAATTAAAACGAACAAATAATGCCTCAAAATTGCTAAAATGTCGAAATATTAAATTTTTTTATATATTTATTTTCCACTTTTGGCCCATAACTGCAAAACTGTGGGAAATTCAGAAAAGTCATATTTAGAAAGGTTAAATTTTCATCCTTTTGGCCTGTTCTTGCAGCATATAAAACTATGTGTTCTTTATATCTGAAGTATAAGTTATGTTCAGCAACTATACGGAGCAATTATACGGCTAACCAACGGTTAGCGAAATATTAAAAATAATTAAATAAATAAATAATTAAATTTTTTTTTTCTAAAAAAGATCTAATTTTTTTTTTATAAATAAAAAAACGAGTTTTAACTTTAAATACATATAACTTTTGAATTACAAAAGATATTTTTCACAATTCTATCTAAAGAATATTTATCGATTTAGTGGTAATTCACAAAAAAATATTTCGAAAAAAAAAACATGATAAATTTGGATCCAATATTTGCAAAATACTCGACCAAGATAGGTAAAAAATAGTAGATTTTTATTTTCAAAGTCGGATATTTCCTGAACTATTAGAGATAGGAATTCTGGATAGTTTTTAATTTTTGTAATACCCAAGGTACCCTTCTTTGGGAACCTATCACAACCCTTATGATATGTATAGAGGCGGCAGATCCAAAAATTAAACTCGAACACAAGTCTTTGATTGGAACCTCAAATGTTATTACAATCTGACTAAGGCCGGGTTTTTGAGATGTGGATTCAGTTTAAGCTTAGTTTAACATACTCTGAAACTCGGATTTTTCCGGCGAAATGTGATTTCTTTTTTATTATTTCATTAAAGACCAACATTTTAATCAAAACTAAGCTGTTCCGTCAAATATTTGTATACAAGCTTGGTAATGGCGGCACAAATCTGTTTTCAGATTAACTAAACCTAGTTTAACTGAGAACTCAAAAACCCAGCCTAACTGTTGACAAAATCTAGAATTTGAAGCTTAAAGGGAGGTAAACATTTTATTGTTAAATATTTTATTAATCGTGAAAAAGAAATCTTAAAAACCACAATAACTCGTTTGTTGCCATTGCGGGGACCATAACAATTTTTTTTTTTACCATTCTTCATGTTTTTTCTCTGCGTGTTTATCGAAAAGAGAAAAAGTACCAAAAACAACAATTATTTCCGTTTTTGCCTCTTAAAAATTACCCTATATTTTAATCTGTGCATATGCTATCCGTCTACCAAATTTCATCCAAATCCATTGGCCGGGTTTCGCTCTCACAAATTCACAAACTTTCACACTCATAATATTAAAAAGATAAATGAAGAAAAAAAGACTTTCTAACCCATTCGGGATAAGCATTTACTTTTACACCCCTCTTTCAGCGGGATTTTTTCTCTTTACAATAAGGTATATCATCTACCGAAATCATTTGGACCAAGTTAAGAGACGCCAAATTCCTTTGTATGGGAAGGAGGCGTGGCAGTGGGCGGAACACCCCATTATCTGAATTTTTCTTGATGGTGATGGTTAACATCTTTGTGCAAAATTAGGTTTACACCGAAGCACGTTTCCTATTTTTGTCCAAAAACGCACTTCGTGGTTACCTAGAGCGTTGTTAGAACTGGTTCTGCACTACTCTAACCATAAGCGTTGCGGAAAATACGATTAAACATTTTTTACTTCTTTAAATTTTAACGGTCTTATGGCCAATTTTTAGGTTTGATACTTTTATATATTTAAAATCGTTTTAAATGCAAAATTCTGTTCTTCATTAAATAATAAAATTCAACTTAATTCACCAAGCTGGTAAATTTAAGTCCAATTTAAGTTTCCATTGTTTATAACTTAGCAAGATGGACTTAATATCACAACTATACAACAACAACACGCAAAGCAATAAAATTCAGATTTTTTTTTGAAACCACCTTTTAAATAAATACACTTTTTATGATATTTGTTTTTTGTATTTAGGTAGAAGTTTGGTAGAATTACTATCATAATTCTACCTTAATTAAATAAGACTTTTAAAATAACACTGAAAAAGCCAAACTGCATTTAAAAACGATTTAAGTTTATATAAAAATTAACAAAATATTTATTTAAATATTATCCTAAAAATAGGACATTAGTTATAAAACAGGTTTATGAAACGGATTTTCTATGAAAATTTGTTTAAGTATTTAAAACGGTTTGATTTACGGTTTAATGGTTTAATTACTAAAATTGGATATTTTTCTTTCACATTTAAATTTGAATAAAAGTTTGTGGCAAACAAAATAAGTAAAATATTCTAGGTAATTATTTTTTAAAGCCACGTCTGGTTGCACTTCTATTTAAAAGAATTTAACGACTTATTATGAAAACACTTCTGTCAAGGATGCCATGGCTATCATTCAAAGCAATTAAAACTTGTGCCTAAGGAGCCATTCCTAATTATACTCATAATAAAATAAGTCACCATGTAATACAAAATAAATAAAAAATAAAAGTTATCCAAGTTCATATTTAGCAAATATCTTGTTTTATACTAATAAATAACATAGGAACCAAAATGTGCTGGTAACAAAAGTAAAATAGTATTCAAGGTTCAAATAATTTAAAAACCTAACAACAAAGTTAAAAAAGAAACTTTTCTTTATTTCACCAAATAATTGTATTTATATTTCAGAATCAATTTTGAACATTCGTTCCTCATATCTGTCTACAAATGCGTTCAAAGTTGGAACAAATTAGCCTCTTAATTAAGTTCGTCAACAAGTATAACTTTTGTATGGTGCTTTATTTTTATATAGTTTTCATGATGGCAAAACATTATAATTTATTTAGTGGCAGGAAAGAAAATTAAATACAAATTCAAACACTTACACTCAAATCCTTTTCTAGTTGTGTATGAATAATTTCGAAACATTTATTTGTTTCCCCACTGTGTTTTAATTTTTTCTAAGTTCTGTTAAATATTCATACATTTACCCACAAAAGGGATTTAACTGGCACAGTAGCAAAGTTTTCTTAATGCTCCTAAAATGCTTAAAAAGTCTCTTATAATCTGAAAAAAGTTTTCAGAGCAACTCTTTACAGATGTATGTTTATTATAAGCTTAAAACTCGTAGTTCTACTACGATAGTTATATGATAAATGTTGCTTATTTTTTTGGGGCTTGTGGTCTGCTTTTATGGAGGAGTATGTTGTTGTTGTTGCTAAACAATAAGGACATAAACTATGAGTTATGGCAACAAGAACTGCAAAAGTAGAAGCAGCAACAATATCAACATAAGTACTGACACAATAAACACAAGTATCACTTTAAATCAGGGACCGTAAATAACAGTTATTTTGAAATTTTAAAACAAAAAGCATATAAAAGTAAATGTCGGAAAACTTATTCAAATATACCATATTGATTCTTATTAACTTTTCCATGATAAAATATATTGATTTTTAAAATTTTTATTTTTATTTTTTCGATCAAAAATAAGTTATTTTTTTATTTTTTCCAACAATTATAACAGTTATTTTTTGATTTTTATTTTTTGAGCAAAAATAACAATTATTTTTTATTTTTATTTTTTCGATCAAAAATAACAGTTAATTTAGATCATTAAAAGATTTTTTTTATTGTGCTTAATTCCCTTTTTTTATAATTGATAAAAATACTGAAATTTATTGTTGGAGGATAAACTGTTCCTATGCGCATTTCATTGCTGGCTTAGGCCAGATCATCAGGAAACGTTCTCATAAATAATTTTAGAAAAGCCAAAGCTCTCAGCAAACAAGACTACAGAGGGAATGTGAATTACCTACACCCAAAACGTCTTGTTTGCAACGATATCAAAGCTTAAACAAAATACCAACAAAAAAACAATGAAAAATAAAAATTATGTATTCCCAAAAACAACTTTTTTAATAGATAATTTAGATTTTTATTTTTTAAATCAAAAATAATAGTTATTATTTGATTTAAATTTTTTCTAACAAAAATAAAAGTTATTCTCTTAAGAATTAATATTAAGTAAGTTTACTTTAAGCCTTTGACGACCAATGGGACATATAAGTCCCATTTGGTTTTTTTCCTCTCACAAGCAAATTTTTACCAAATAAATTTTATTCAATAAAGAACAAATATATCTTTTTTAAAATATGTAAAAGTTTAAGATTTTTTGTCCGAATTCATTTCAATGTCATCTCAAAGTCAAAAATTTGTTTTTTTTTGTTATATGTTTGTTTGCTTAAATCTCGGAAACTGAATGATACACTTATGTAGCATTTTTGTTTTAATTGCACCAAATCCTGATGTAACCAGAAACCACAACGCCTTTTGATTTGCTTCAAAAGCTTTCTTGTGGGATCTGAAAATAAAATGAGACACATGTGTCCCATTGGTCCACAACGGTAAAAATAAAGGAAACTTTTTGTAATTATAATTTTATTTTTTATTTCAATCGAATTGCACAAAAACAATATAACATAAATATTTCAATAAAAACAAACATAAATCATAAAAACGACAAACTGAACAAATAATTCATTGTAAAATAAAAAAAAAAAAAAAAACAATCATTTGTGGTGGATTTCCAAACAATTTCGTTCCTTGGTATAGCAAAATGGTTTATTGCAAGTGAAGCAAATTGAATTTGTTCGATTGTCTATGCCATTTTTGGTGCAAAGTATACATTGCTTCCGCACGCCGTTATCCATTCTGGCGAGATAGTGACCAGATAATGGAATATTGGTTGTGGTCAGTCTTGCTCGTTTGGATCCAGCTCGTGACGTTGAGCTAGTTTCATATTTACGACTAGAGAAACAATTTATCATCTGTGTGGCGAGCTGTGCACGAAATTCCAGGAGGGAAATTGAAAATGGAGATGATATGTTCGTAGATAATTTGTTGTAAACAATGTAGGAATTTAGCACTCCTAAATCAATTAAATCGAAAAAAAAGACGAAGGTAGAATTTGATCTTCGACTTTCGGCTGTGTTCATAATATGACTGAAATGAAAGCGTTTCTTAGTAAATAAATTATATTTGTATACATATGTATGAACCAGCTTGACGCCTTCTGACGGTTGTTGTATCATTCGGATTTATGAAATTAGAACCCATATGAACTGCTCGATTATCAAATCCATTTAACAATTGTCACTCCTTTAGATTTGAAAGATATGAAATCGCCACGCTTAAATGTTTTGTCGGCGTAGAATTTTGGCATTTGTGCACGATTGCGTCGTAGAGTGCCACAAGCTTGAATACCATTAACTTTTAGTTTGTGCAATAGCAATGGACTATTGAAAAAATTATCAAAATACAGCTCAATGCCTAAGTTCTCAAGACCGGAAGCCATATTCAAGACAACTGACTCACCAATACCAACTTCCTTCATTTGTTTTATTCCTGTGTAAATATCAATTTTATGTAAATATCCAGTGCTGGCATCACAACGACACCATAATTTGAACCCCCAAGATATTGGCTTATCTTTCATATATTGCTTCATTATATTTCGACCTTTAAATTTCACCATGTGCTCATAAGTGTAAGAATATTTTTCGCTTTGTTCAGTTTGTTTCACTTTGTTCAGTGCAAAAAAAATTTCAGACTTTTTACACTTACCGACCAATGGGACATATATGTCCCATGCTTTTTTTTCAATAAGGAGTAAATTTTTTTTAATTATTTTTTATTTTTTTTTTTTATAAAATACGTCCAAAAACATGAATTCCAAAAAAAAAATTAAATTTACAAGCGGTTTAACTTTGGTCGTCAAAGGGTTAAATATGTATACTTAAATGTGTGATCATTATTGGGATTTCCTATTAAAATAAATATTTAGTCATCTAAATTATTATAATATGTACATTTTTTTAGAGAATAGCTTTTATTTTTGCTCGAAAAAGTCAAAATAAAAAATAACTGTTATATTTGTTCAAAAAAATAAAAAAATAACTGTTATTTTTGCTCAAAATAATCAAAATCAAAAAATAACTGTTATAATTGTTGGAAAAAATAAAAATCAAAAAATAACTGTTATTTTTGTTCAAAAGAATAAAAATCAGAAAATAACTGTTATTATTGTTCAAAAAAATAAAAATAAAAAGCAACTGTTATTGTTGTTCAAAAGCTAAACATTAAAAAAATAACTTTTATCATCTGATTTTTATGAAAAAAGTAATAACTTTTACGGTCTCTGTTTCAAATTATTCCTTAAAACACTTTCATACACACGCTCAACTTCCGTTTCCGTGTTAAATTTTAAGTTTTATTATACATATTACTTATAATTTTCTTTTTTACACCCTTCACTAAAGGTGGTTAGGTATATACAAGTTAGTCATTCCCTTTGGTATTTCAACAATATTGATCTTAGACCCTTAAAAGCATATCGAGCCTTTGCTGCAATTGAGCCATAACTCAACTTTGAATTTTCTGGCACCTTAAAATTTAATTCTTCTCTCTAGAATTGAGTATATAAGATATTTGTATGAAATTTTTACAAGATATGAAGTAACGATTAATTCCACATTATTAGCTAGTAGGGGGCCCTATGTTCCACTGGGAATTAAAGAAATTAATACAGTAGCTCTAAAATCAAGTTTTTTGAGTTATGACTCTATTGCAACAAAGGATCTATATATATATATATATATATATATATATATATTCTATGTCCTTATAAGTAACGAAGTAGATTTACCGATGCCCGTCTGTCCGTATGCCAGTTGTGATTTCGATTTATGTGAGCACCTGCCATATGGCTTAATCTCACTGTGGATCCCAACCGCATGATAAGTTAATATATGCACTTACCAAATGCTTCTGTGTGCCGGTCGTAATTCGAATGTATAGTCCGATAAAAATTATACTCTCACCTCTTGGTTAGGTCATCTAACCTCCACTGCTATAATTATTCCACCAGCTTATGTTGGCTAGATACAGCATCTAGGGATCTGCACAGGGCGTAGTTTCCCACAAGAGAGAAAATCAGTCTTTCAAGGTGCTCTACAGAGCACCCCGGACTCAAAAAATCCGAAAACTGCAAGTGCCCCTATCGTTTCAGATATTTGCCTCATCCTAGGTATGCATGCACCTGACACGCCCATAGATTTTTAATGTCCGAGGAGAGAATATCGACACAGCAGAAACTATAATGCACCTTTATCCTGCTACCATAACTTTGTTCTAAATAATTCTATGAAAGTACGACTCTTGAAGGTTTATATATGGTACGCATACTGTTTTCAGCTGATTTGCCCGGGAGGATTTAACACCAAAAATCACTACAACCCCTGGGGAGGATTAAGGGGGTTTCGATGTGACCATTGAAATGCGTTTTCTGAAGACTCTAGATATGATGGGCACTAGGTTGTTATATATTAATATCCAAAATTCATCCAGAACGATTTACAAATCGCTGAGTAGGAGCAAAAACCACGATTGCATCTAGTTGTTTTTTACTTACTTTACTTTTACCTTAAGTAAACTAAGTAAAATACTGGCAGTGAAAATTAAGAAAATCAGTTTATAAGAGTTACTGACAAAAGCTTGATTGATAAAATTATGTTCAAATATCTTCAGTATTTGAAATTGTTTTCATTTTCAAAATCAGCTTGATTGACATAATATTTCACAAGGCATCCATGTATGCAGAAAAAACATTATTGCAATATGGTTAAAAAAAAAACATATTATGGTCCCCGCAATAGCCACAAGCAACCTGTAACGCTTAACAAAAAGGTGGCTTCTATTTAACAATAAAATGATTACCTCCTTTGAAACTTTAAATATGGTTGAAATTTGGAATATAATGTTTAAATAAAATTAAGCTTCAGCCGTAGGTTGTAAAAAATTCAATACAATTATAATATTATTGCTTGTTTAGTTTAAAAAATATTATGTTCAAAAGTAAAAAACAAAATATGCATGTTTTGCCCCCTAAAGTAGTTGAACGCTGTTCAATCCCATTCTTTTAATTGATGATTCCAATACATAAATTTTCGCAGTTGTAGCACAAAGCCATAAGATTGAATAAATTTTGATAAAGGTCTCCGCGGGCTGGAAAATCAATTTAAGGATATCTTGTAAAAGTGGAACACGACATGATATAACGGGTACAAAAAATGAAAAAACAGGAAAATCGCTGAAATAAATATCCATAATGTGGTTACCATTGAACATATTATAGTTAATTCCGACCATAATGTGATCAAATTTGACAAAACGTTGGTTATTTTCGAGCAAATTATATTTAATTTTAATCATATTATAGTTTAATATAAACACAATACCTGCAATACCTACATGATCATTGTTTAAATCCAAATAATAGATCTTAAAATAAGGTTACCTCCGACCATGCGTAAACAAATATGCACCCGGATAAAGGATTTTGACACGATAGCGCCCATATCATATGAACTAGGAAGCGATTGGCTTTTCAATGGTATGGTGAAGGGTATATATAAGATTCGACACAGCTGAACTTGTTTCTGTTGGGTAAAGTTGTTTATGGGTTTTTAAACCCTTGTCAAATTCATAAAAGTTTAAAACTATATTTTACACAATACTTTTTTTTTTGGAAAAAAAGTTTATTGTTTTGTTTCTTCGTGTTTTCTTGAAATAGTTGCATTAAGATTTTGACACGTTGACAAAAGTTTTGAATACTTGTAATCGAAAAAATTTTGTGGGTGAGGGTAAACTTTCAACAACGAAAACATAAATACAACTTAATTTATATAGAAATAAAATTTAATAATTTTCGGGATCTTAAGCGAAAATTAAAAATCGGTGAAATTCCTCAATGTAAAACATATTGTTTCTGATTAAATTTGTTATTCTTAGGGCTCTTTTTACACCAATTTTTCACACAAAATAAACTTCATTTATACATTTATACCAACTACCTGTGAACCAAAATTTATAAACCCATTATTATCTTTTATAACAAACCGCTACTGAAAGAATTACACTACATTCACTTAGAAAGTACTTTTTCTCGCATATGCACGAACTCAGTTGGGTAGAGCGCAAAACTAAAAAAAATTAACAAAGAAAGAAAGTCAAATTTCAAATTTCAACTGAAGCCAGTGGCTTTCTTTTACAAATATTGATATTTGTGCTTGTAAAATAAAATAAAGTAAAATAAAACACATAAATTTGAAAGTGGACTTAAAATTTTTATTATCGGTTAAAAGAACAATTTATGGCTATTATTAATTAGTTCATTTATTAATGATGTGCTAATAATCCCAATTTTTGAATGAAAACACTGAAATTTATTGTTGTGGGAAAGCTAGTTCCTATGCGCATTTCGCTGGTTGCTTATGCCAGCTCGTCAGGAAACTTTTTCCAATTACTTTAGAAAAGATAAAAATATTATAAAAGTAAGACCATAAAGTGAATAAGAATTTTAAACACTCAGGTCTTGCATGTAACAATATCAAAGCTTCAACAAAGACACAACAAGAAACCGTCAATTTTTCATTTCCTGTTTAAAAATGATATCTTGTAAAAGTTGGCCATGACTACGTCTGAGGTGGTCCATTCGGAAGATCCAATTTTGTGCAACTCTTTCGAGCATAGCAACTGGTATCTCGCGAATAACAAGGATAATGTTGGCTCCCAAAGCGTCAATTGTAGCTGGCTTATTCCTTAAGACTTTACATATCCCCATAGAAAATAGTCCAGGAGTTTGATATCGCACGATCTAAGTGGCCAATTAACCGTAGCAAAACGAGAAATTGAGTGCTCACCGAAATGATGTGTTAACAAAGTGTTTCACGAACTGTAGCGCCGTCTTGTTGAAACCAGAGCTCGCCGAGACCATGTGCGTGAATTTCAGGAAGCAAATAGTCCGTTAACATGGTGCGATAACTGGTACCATTGACGGAAACATTCTGATTTTCCTTATTTTTGAACAAATTTGGACCAATGATTCCACCAGCCCAAGAACCACCCATACCGTTGTTTTTAATTGATATAATGACAGCTCTTGGCACTGTTCTGGTTGCTTATCAGCCCAAATACGACAATTTTGCTTATTAACGTATCCATTGACTCAGATTATTCGCACGAAAAATATTTCTCACAGAACGCTGATTTTCGTAATACGCTGAACAATTTGAAGACGGTGTTGCAGTGGAAGTCTCTCAATGATGACTTGCCAAACGATACTGAACAAAAATGACAAGGCAGTTTGATCACGCGTGATCGAGGGATGGGCAATAAATATCGATAAATCAAAATATCGATATTAAAAAAATATAATCGATATATATCGCCGATATCAAAAATACCCATATATCGATAAATCGATATTTATCTGCGACTATCGAATTCGATATTTTTAAAATCTCTTTTTAACAAAATTCAACATTTTAACCGTTGCTCAACTGGTTACAATGCTGTTGTTTTTTAAGAATTTCATCAAAGGTTTTTTAACTAATATTAAGAAAATAACGGCGCTTTTCCATTTTACATTTTCATAGATTACACAGTTCAGTTTTACCTCGGTTTTTAAGAGATGACAACAAAAAAAAAAAAAATAAGCGCGGAAAAAATATTCTGGAAAGGGTTCCTAGAATTATGCAAAGAAGAAAAATATTTTGTTTTCTTTTTATTGGAGCATGTTCTTATATATTAAAAATAAAATATTGCACAGTTTTCTTGTATAGTATGTGTCACAAGTTTCGTTTACCGGCAGTATATAATCCGGTATTAAATAATCCCAATTAATTTTTTTTAGATTTCATATGGCGAATAAATAAAAATTTTTTTGTATTCTTACTGTTTTTTATTGTAGAATTAACTCCCTCGATTTCAAAAGAAAACTTCGTTCACATAACTTACCTGAAAAACTTAATTTTAAAATTGGTTTTTGTTTTAAATAAAAATTAAGCGAATGAAAGTTTCGTTCGAAATCGAGGGACAGGCAGTAAATTTGAAATTGAAAGAAACAAAAAAAAGTTAAAATGGAATTACATGTAATATGTTTGTACATATGTATGTTAGAGTTTGTTCCCGGGATTTCCCGTCCCGGGAATTCCCGAGATTTTCAATTGTTTTCAATTCCCGCTTTCCCGGGAATAAGTTGCGGGAATACCGGGAAATTTGGAAGTTAATCTTTTTTTAAAACTTTAGTAAATCTAGTCTCTTTAGTAGTTTAATCCAACTTAATTTCACCACAATATTTAAATTTACTACAGTTTAAGGCATATTAAGCTTATTTTTAAGAATGGGCTTAAATAGGGCCTATGATAATTATAGGGCTATCTTAACGAAATTTTATTGCTTGTCTTAGCACACTGAAGTTTAAGGTTTTGCGGCTAAGAGCGTAGTAAAGTGTTTTCCTATATTGTGCTTTATATGCGGCATTTCAAGATATTTTGAGTCTTATGAAAGTAGAATATGCTAAATTGCACCACAAGAGCCGTAGGTAAATTATGGACCGACATTCACGAAATTTGGTGCCTTATAAAATGAATTTGTGGAAATTTAATGAAAAAAGATGCATTTCGCCACAAATTTATGTTAGTTTTTGTGGAGTTTTTAGGAAGGTATTCCACATTTGGGTGCAAAACTCTTTCCCTACTAAAGCGATTATACTGGAATTCACTCCCAAACAGCCTAGAAGATCTAGAAACAATTTGACACACATATGACGAAATCGGCTTAGAATTAATGAAGGATTCACAATAATATTAAAAATAAGATTCACATGGAATGACAAACTTAGTATACCTACATATACCACTGCTGATTAAGGGTTATAACATTGTAAAAAAAGTTATTAAATATATGTAGTAAATAACATTTCTCCTTCCTGCTGAATTTGTTAAACGGTAAAATTGTTTCAGAATTCCTATTTCGTAATGTTGTGCTTTCAGTTTCTAATCGCCCTTTCAGAAATGTTATTCCACTAAGACTTCAATACTTTCATTCCAATTATGCAAATAAGATCTGAATTTGACAATGTATATACGTATATTGATTTCTATGATCCTATTGGCATCAAAATAACCTCTTAAGTGTCTTAAAATTACTTGAATCTTAAATTTTTGTTATATAATATATACTAGATTTAATTATTTTAAGCTAATAGCCAGTACGAAATATTAGTATTTATTTCCCGCTTTCCCGGGAATCCAAAAAGTGCGGGAATAAAAAAACTCTAACATATGAGCAAAAATGTGTATTGACATAGGTATATTAAGTTTTTAAATTAGGTAATAATTTCAGCGTTATACGTTCGATACATCGATATATCGATATTTTTAATTAATAAATATCGATACTCTTAAAAATATCGATACGATATATCGATTTTTTTTTTAATTTTCCCATCCCTAGCGTGATCTGTAAAAAAGCATATTGAAAATCAAACCTCACGACGAATTACCCTTTATGTAAAAAAATTTAACATCTGCACAAGCACAAGAAAAATTACTTACAATCTCAACTAAAAAAGCAATCTCATTAAATTTAAATAGAGTGGGTATATCATAAAGCACATAATTTCAAAAATAATTGTTTTGCTTTACGATTAAAATATTAAAGAATAGAACAAAACTGCAAAAAGACCAATATTGAACAAAATAAAGTCGAAATAGAACATAAAAACTACAATAATAAGCGGTCGGACCAAACGGACGAATAATTATTATTCAAACTAAACACCTTTTTTCAATAAACCATAGAACAATATGATAGTGACAACGATATTTTATTTAACGGCGATTATAATATTATATACTATTTTAACAAATAGATATTAGGAATTATTCAGGCATGTTCTGAAAATCACTTTTTTGTGAAAGTGATTTGAAATCACAAGATCGTTCAGGACAAAAATTTTTTTTCATAATTGTGATTTAAAACCGGTCAGCTAAGCGGCAGCCGATTTAAAATAACTTGTTTATTTTTCCCCACCATTATAAACCAAGTTAAAACTTTTGGTGTTTTCAAAAAACCCTTAATTGACAATTGTGATTTTAAAATCACAAGTGATTTGAAATCTTGTGATTTTTAGAACATGCCTGATTATAGAATAAATTCGAAAAATAAAAAATGTTGATTATATACTATTATTTAAAAAGATGTCGTTACATTCCTTTTTCAAAAATGTTCTTCTCAATTTGGTATTTAATTGAAAAGAAAATTTAAAAAAAAACATCCAAAATTACACTGGTCGGCTTAAAATAAAAATATATGGAATATAAAGATTTTAAAGTGCTATACTCAAATCTGTTTTCAATTTTTTTTTTTTATCACAATTTTCATGAAATATGGGTTTCCTTTTATTTGTTTTATCTAGCCTTATTTGCGATTATATCGTAAGCGACAAAAAGCAAATTAAATTTCACGAGAAAAGGGAGTTTATTATTTTTTCTGCGGATATCAGAAAAAAGTTCAAGTTTTCTTAAAGCTAATTTTATGGTGGAATTTTGCCGAACTGAGCCGTTTTTGAGTTACCCGAATATATGTTGTGCAACCTCAATATGTTATGCAACCTTTCAAAACAAAAAAAAAAAAAAAAAAAAAAAAACATTCATTTTGCATTAAAAAAATTAAAACATTACTAATTTTTAAATATCTCCGACACTGTTGAAAATATATCAAACTATAGTTTGAGTGCCTTGAAGCGTACCTAGATTGAGTACCTTATTCCGAATCATTTGCTGGTAATTTTATCCAAATCGGACAAATCGTTCTCAAGTTATGATGAAATTAATTAGCAAAACCGTCTATTTTGAGAGAAATATTAGTCCCACCCATAGAAAAAAACTAGACGTGAGAGAAAAAACCGACAACGGATTTGGGTTCAGCACAAAAAAGTCAATTAATACCACATAAGAAAGTTCTTTAATATTGAAAATTTTTTTTTCATACATACATAAAAAAAGTTACCAAATAAGTTCCTATTACGGATAATCACGATGGGTAGTGCAAAGTGTGCAAACGCTGCACAACACAACAACAAAATGTATAGTAGCTCATATTTGCTCAGCTGTAAATAAGCACAAACAACAACATTTGATATACAGACCGCCATATTTTTTTCTGCATTTCATTTGACATTTCTCAATTTCAAACTAACTTAATTTGAAAGATACACAATCGAGCCACGCGTTAAAGTTATTCAGGCTTATTATGAAAATGGGCGTTCAAATCAAAATGCATATCGTGCACTTTGTGATTTTTTCGTCCAAATGTGCGTACAATCGGAAAAATCGTGCAAAAATTTGAGCAAACCGGGTCTGTAGGAGATGTGAAAAAACCATTGGATGCTCGTACAGCTCTTACTTCAGACAATATTGCTGCTGTTTGCGATATTGTAGCTGAAGAGCCGTCCACCTCAACTATTCGTCGTACCTAACAATTGCACCTCTCACGCTCGTCGTTGATGAACATTATGCATAAAGACTTGCATTTAAACGCTTACAAGGTGCAATTGACTCAAAAACTAAAGCCTCTTGACCATTAAGAAATCGTCAATGGTCAGAATGGTGGCAAGAAATGCAAACAGTGGATGATCAATTTTCGAAGAAAATCATCTTCAGTGATGAGGCACATTTTCACCAAAGTGGATTCGTCAATAAGCAGAATTGCCGCATTTGGGCGAATGATAATTTAAGAGTTATTGTCGAAAAACCAATGCACCCATAAAGAGTGACTGTTTGGTGCGGTTTATGGGCTGGCGGCATCATCGGGCCGTATTTTTTCCAAACTGAGGCCGGTCAGGCAGTTACTGTGAATGGTGTTCGCTATCGTGAGATGATTACGAACTTTCTATGGCCCGAATTGGAAGATATGGATGTGAACGATATGTGGTTTCAACAGGACGGTTCCACTTGCCACACAGCTAAAGAAACGATGGCTCTTTTGCGTGACAAATTCAATGGCCGTGTTATCTCACAGATCATGTGATTTGACACCGTTGGGGTTATTTGAAAGAAAAGGTGTACGTCAATAAGCCATCAACAATTCAAGAGCTAAAGGATGAGATAATTCGGTACATTAACGGCATAGAACCTCAATTATGCCTCAGTGTAATCGAAAATTTGGACCATCGGATGGAGGTGTGCCGCCGAGGTCGTGGCTGCCATTTGGCCGATATTTTGTTCCATACATAATTGAACCATACCAATATTATCATAATAAAAAGAAATGACAATAATTTCCTAAATAATTTGTGTTTTATTTAAAATCAACATCGGCCCTTAAAATTTAACCACCCTTTATATTTGAAATTGAAAAATTGCTAATCTATTTTTGCTGTACATATGAAAATTTGTTTTGAAGACAAAGAAAGAAAAATAGAAAAAATAGAAAGAAATAAAAAATAAAACGATTTTGAGTGAATGCCACGATTTCGGGTACATGTTTTTGATGTGTTTAACCATTTTCGTACTTCGTCTTCATTGTTTCTGACTTTGTAAATAACAAATCTCGACAGGCCAGCCCCACTCTCTGTTTCTTCATAATGTACTGGGTGGAATACTAAAAATAATTTTTTGCATTAATTTCTATAAATAAAAAACTTTAAAAAAATATACAACATTATAAAAAAAAATTTTATTCTTAAGTATTTTGTCTTAAAACGGGCACTAAAATGCACTAAAAGTGACTATGGCAAATGGCATAGAAAGACTGCAAGGTTTAATTTTTGATATACATATACAGTGTTGTGTCTTTAAAACTGATAACAAAATTTTATTTATTAATTTTAATTCCATATTTATGGAAACAAAAAATTATTTATAAAAAAGCTTACACACTTATTTTTGTGTACTCAAGTGTTTTCATTTAATTTAATTTTTTTTCTCTCCAACAAATATTTACCAGATATAAATACTTCATAGATGTATTTTCAAATTGTTTCCAATAACACGTCAACTACTTTTTTTGGCAAAAGAAAGAGCAGATGAAAATAATTTATAATTATTTTTTATTTTTTTTAAGAACTGAACACAAAATATTAAGCGAATCACATTTGAGTTCCTTTGTTTTGAATTTATGTTTATCTGGAAATTTGTTATAAATGACCTCCTTTCTGCGGAGATATGTAAAATTTATAAGATGTGAACAAACAGATGTACAAACTAAAAATTATTTCAGAATAGATGTGTGTGATGATAAATTTCAATATAACTAGTTTATTGCTTTTTTGGACTTGTTAACGTCACTCAGGTTCATAACACTAGTTTTATTTATTTGCTGCATTTTAAAATACACTATTAAAATAGATTAAAAGATATCGGGCAATTCGTTCTTGAGCTTTAATATAATTGTAAAGAAGACTTTTTTTTAAGTGGAAATGTAAAAAAAAGAGGAAATAATTTTTGTTAATATTTTTATTCAATGGAGGACTAGGGACCGCGTTAGGCATGTGTGTGATGACAAATACTTATTTAACTAGCAGAGATATTTACCACAATTTTTTTGCAGCACAGTTTTCAGTACATATTGCATTTAACAGTGATACTGCAGCATAAAAACTATATTGCAGGAAAATGGAACCGGTTCTAAAAAGGATTCTGGAAGTGGGATTTCAAATTTAAAAAAATTATATTTTGAAAAAATTCTAAAGTGGACTTTATGTTCTTTGGACAATATGCAGAACTCGTAAGGGGTACTCATATCACACAATAAAGGAATAGGGCAGAGGGTGTCGTGAAGAGGATAATGGTTGTGGGATATCTGAAATAATTTTTGAATCCTAGAAACTTAGATTTGAAAAACTTAATTTTTTACGAAAATTTCTGGAGAGCAAAGTAACCAATTTAAAAATATATTGAATGCTTCTCGTACTACACCATATCGAAATGGAGCTCCAAAGGGTTATCTATAGGATCACAGTAGTGTTATATCTGAATTAATTTTGGAAATTCAGAAAATAAAATTTAAAAAAATGCTTTTTGAAACATTTTAAAATTGGAATTTATGGGGGGTGGACAATATGGAGAAATGGTCAGTGGTACTCATATCACATTAATAGGCATGGGGAGAAGGAAGTGCCAAAGTGAATTATGGTTATGGGATATTATATCCCACTATCAGAATTATCTTTAGAACTATTTTCTTATGTGTTACCGGTTCCATTTCCCTGTGATATCTTCCTAAATATACTTTTTTCTGTTGCAGTGGTAATGCTTAATGCAATGTTATCACTGCGAACAGTGTGCTGTTAAGAAATTGTGGTGTATGTACCTGCTAGTTAAAGCCTAGTACTCTGTTCAACATTTCACGTGAAATGCTGTCAAAACTCATATGAAAAAAACTTGTGCGGAATTTCTATGAAAAAATGTTGATAGAGTTGTACTCTGTTTAATTTGTGAAAAAGTTGCGAAATGTTTCTAGCAAAATTTTTTTACAACTGCGAAATAATATAAGCTGCACTTATTCCACGTGGAATTTTAAGCAAATGAAAAATGTTTAAACTTAATATTAAAATGAGAACTGCAAAACATAAATAACACAACCGGTAACAGGTTTTCATCAATTTTTAATTTTATTTTTACTTAATTTTTTATTTAAAAAATACTTTTTAGTAAAATCAATGTCGCATACTTTGAAAGATTAAAAACGTCAAATTGTGCAAACTCTCGATATAGGTAACATTGATACATGTCAAATTTTTCGCATGAAATTAAAGATGTTGCTGAGTACCAGGCTTAAGCAAGTAAAGAGTGTTTTTTTTTATAGAAATTTAGAAATTGGAAATGGAATAAAACAAAGATGAATTTTTTTAATTTACATGAAATTTACTTTATTCGAAAGATAATCATTTGGCAATATAATTTAAATATGACTTCTGGCATATGACTGTCCGCCCCAAGTTATATGTAGGTCCAATTTTCGATGACTTTTTACAACATTTGTGGACGTATACCGGTAATAACGAATGTTGTCGTGCCAGTGGTCAATCGTTTCGCGCTTATCGACGTAGACTAGCGATTTCACATATCCCCACAGAAAATAGTCTAGCGGCGCTAAATCGCACGATCCTTTTTTACAAATAGTGCACTTGTAATAAATTAATTAGATACAATATAGTCCATTGTTGTCTGTCTTGTGCTATCAATTTTATCTGATGCCACGTTCCTCTGGACATACATTATGCATGTGTAGATCTTATCCATGCACTCTTGGGGCTTCCCTGACGTCTCGAGCCCTGAGGGTTCCATTCAAAAGCCATTTTTGCCAAGCCATTGTCAGGCTTGCGTAACGTGTGCCCTATCCAGCGCCATTTCCGGCGCTCGTTATTTCTACTCCTAAGTAAATCCACGCTGGAGATTGTGGAAGGCCAAAAATACTAGACATATACGTCACAGGCATTTATTGATGAATACCGGAAGTTTGTTGCATATAGCGTCTGTTACTTTCTAGGTTTCCGAGCCCTGTAAGAGGACCTGATTTATGCTGGTGTTAAAAATTTTCAATTTGATTCGCTGGGATATGTTGCGTGATTGTGGTATGCGTGACGGGCATTGTTAATAACATAACATCCTTATTCGCTCCACCATCTTTAGATACAATGCTACCAAGATAGGAAAATTGCCGGGAAAAAACCGGGAGCATTACAGGTGCAAGAATGTCAGATCCATATTTCATAAATTCCGCTGCTATATTGTCCGCGCCGGTACTTTTGTGGTTCTTCAACATGTGCATTGCTGACTGGATTTCCTCTAAAGATGGTGGGTGAGTCGAGATAGCGTCGATTGGGTTTCGTCGCGCATTGCTATTAAGATTTTCCACACTTTTTTCTAATATTTCAGCAGAGTTTTTAAAGAATTTTCGCCATTGATTTAGCTGTTCTTTATCTGCTGACATGGCGTTGCCATCGTTATCCTTTATGGGAGGTATGAGAGGTTCTACATTTGTCAAGTTATTAATAGCCTCATACACGCCGCGCATGTCGTTACGGAATGCTCCTCTTTTCGCGTTTAGGGTAATATTGTTATAATATCAAAGCTTATCTTTTTTAGCCATTTTTCTCACTTCCTTTTCTGCGTTGTTCTATGCTAATTTTTTAAACGTGAAACTATGCGATTACCAAACGTTTCTTTCAATAAATCAATTTGGGCACGAGCTGTGCGACATGTTGCGCCGTCTCCAAATACGACAGCTTTGTTTATTGACGTATCCATTCAAACAAAAGTGAGCTTCATCGCTAAACAAAATTCGCTTATGAAAATGGGATCAATGGCAATCTGGTTGTGGCCACATTCACCGAATTTACGTCTTGCTAGATGATTCATGTTGAAATGCCAAACCAAACTAAACATAATTAATTGGTAGCTGACAACATGGCCGCCAATTAAAAAGTGTTGCCAACTTTAAGTTTTATACCTCTTTAAACCACCCTTTATTTATCTTCACACACATCCGGTAGGTTAGCTTTCCGCCAGAGACTTTGGTATGTTCAAATAAATAAATTAATAGATAAGAACAAAATTTTCGAAGTTTGCAGGCCAGTGTCATCAGAAATAAAAACAAAACTATTAAGTAAAAGTATAAGTTAAAATAACAAAGATGTGAAGTTGGTTGTTAAGAAAACGTTACTAAAAATCACCAACAAATATATTTTACAAAATGAATTAATTTGTGTTCAATTGATGTCTACTTTGTATTGTTTATTTTCTACTTCAAATAAGTGTATATTTTTTTGGATTAAAAGAAAATCTGAATCTCATTTTGGCGCACTACATCACTTATTGTCAGTCACTCACTCTCTATTCTGTGTATTGTTGCTGTTCATTTAATTAAAATAATTTTATTGTTCTATTATTTGGTGTGGCGTCTGACTGAAGTGTCAAATGGTGTCAAATAGTTTAAGTGGCGGCAAGTATTGTAAAGATATCTTACAAATTAATATATCACAGCCACACTTGTACTAGAGATATTTGTGGTATGTGTGTGTGTGTGTGTAAATATATTTAGTACCAATTTTCTTTAGCAGACATTAATGAGATTCTTGTACGTTAACATCATTATAGAAATAGATAATTATAAAACGTATTGCAAGGTTATATTTAGAATTAAAAAAATTAATATTAAAATAATTTTATTTTCGTTTAATAGGCTTTTCAAATTAAAAGTATTTTAAAAGCAGTATTATTTTTCTTTTTCATTAAGGAAATATACTAGGGTATTTATTCGGTTAACCGATTAATTACTACCCGATGGACTGATCGGTTAAACAAAAATAGGCTATTTTCGATTCATGATTAAACCGATTTATTTCAGTCGATTAGCCGATATAACAAAATTCTTTACTTTTTGTACTATTATTAGTAATAATAATTTATTACATGTTTTTTTTGTTTTTAAATAATGGTTTTGTCTTATATAGGAAAGGTATTCGTATGTGCTCAGAAAATATTTTTTCATACAACTAAAGAAGGTGTTCCGTGATCTTCATTTTAAATAACTGTTTGCTGTCAACAGCTTTTTGTTTCACGTACTTTTTATATGTATGCGTTTAGTTATTTGTGTTTTCTCATATCAACCCAGGAAAAACTTTTTGAATTTTGGTAATAGGTCGTAGTTATTTCATACGTTACCTGGTAAGTAGTTGTCATTACAATTGTCATTATTCTGAAAACCTCAATAAGTACTTGCTAGTAATGACCTCAGTAAGTACTTTTCACTACTATTATTTTCAGTAATGAATATTTGCTTACTAATAATCAGCTAAGTAACTACCTTTTAGTTGTCTTGTTTTCAGTACTGAATATTTAAGTACTGGTAACTAGCTCCATAACTACTTATTAGGTATATTTACTAGCGCCAATTAAATAAAAACTAGTTATTTTTTGGCTTCTAGTAAGTATATTGTAAGTACTTACAATTCAACTTACTGGTAGTTAAATAATAACTAGATATTTTGTGACTTCTAGTAAGTGTATTGTAACTACTGAATTCTGTGGACAACTCGAACAAAAATAAGTAGTTATTCAGCCGAAAAATAAGTAGTGTTTATATTTCTCCAATGTTATTTGCTAACTTACCAGGTAAGTAAAGTTTTTGCTGGGAAACTTTTAACAGCATTAACCGAAATAACGCGAAGTCGGAAAAATTTAAAAAAATTAAAACATGAAGAATTAAAACAGGAAAATCCAGGAAGAGGACTGAGAAATAAGATATTCTGTAATATAGGTTACTTTTGATTTCTCGAACATCTACGATAAATGAAAGAATGTTTTCAAAGTCAAGTTTAATTAAAACTAAAGAAAATAAATGCTGAAATTCAAACATTTAAGCCAAATTATTTGTATTATTTTGTAGGATTTTCTTAAACTATTCAAATAACTAATAAAATGATCTTACAGTTTATTGATTAATTAAAACATAATATAAATTAATTAAAAAATATGTATTACATATTTATTAATTATTCTGTTGTTTGCACGTTTTAGTTCAAGAATTACATTGAAAGAACAAACAAAATCATAAATATTTTGAAATTTTGTTGTTGCTGCCTACAGAAATTCTCATTGCGTTTAAAAATTTTAAACGCTGCATAGCTTGAGGCGTTGAAATTTTTAAAACAGTACATGAATTTCTGTAGAAAGCAACAACAAAATTACAAAATATTTATGGCATTGTTTTTGTTTTCAATGTAATTTTTGGGGCTGCGTTGCGTTATACATGATTAGGGCCTAAATCTTATTGTCACTAAATTGAAATCTTATGGCCCAACCATAATATGCATAAGTTAGCTTAAAGTACTGTCAAAAATTAACGAAAAGTCTGTCAAATGCATAAGAAAATTAAAAGTGACTTAAAGGTGGCCCTAATGTACTTACATAAACTTAAGATCCATGTTGCATATTTGTGCAATATTTTGATTTCTTGAGAGTACTTCATACACAAGTACCAAAAATCTGTGGTTTTCACGAATAATCGCGTAAGTCGGTTTTTACCGAAATTGAGATAATGATGTCAAAGTGCTACATTTTGCATTAGGTTTTTATAAGTATTGAGCTTTTTAGAATATAATGTAGTATTATTAATTTTTTTCTGCTAAAAACAACTTAAGTTAACTGTTTAATAAAATATTTTGCTATTATAACGATTTATGTCGACATACATCGCCAAAAATTGTAAAATTGCTGAATATGTTTCCAAATAAAAAGCATATGTGATGTTATGTTGTTATTCGTGCAAAAAATATGAAAGTATTTTTTGAAAATTTTTCTATTAATAACAACTAAAGTCGAAAAATAACAACGTAAGTCGTCATGTGTAATTAAAATGATAACATTTATTTTCACAAAAAAGAACTTATGTGGAGATATGATGTTATATTGCACACACTTAATGAGTCAATCAAACATATGCATTTTTAATCCTTTTGCAGATTGTGATCCTGTGAGGATTTTTTCATGAAAACTATGTATAATACGTAGAAAGTCACTGTTAAGAGGATAGTAAAGAAAAAAAGTTTAAAAAAGCATATACAGAAGCCGCAATTGAAAAAATTAATTGTTTTTGCTCTCCTGAAAAGTTTGGTTTTATAACTTACGCGATTATTCGTGAAAACCACAGAAATTACAGCCCTGTAATTGCTTATTTTATGTTTTCTTTAATTTGCCAGCAACGTTATAAAAAGAAAAAAAAATTGATGATTGTTGTACATACTTTTTAATATTGCATATTATGGTTGGGCCTTTAGGGTCAATAACATTTTACTCTTAAATGTTTTCTTTGTTTTAATTTTAAAGGGAAAAATAAAGTAACCCAGTTTCTCTAATCTTTTCACTAGGGAGATCGGACGGTTATTATTCGACCGGTTTTAACCGGTTATTTTAGCTTTGCCCAAGTCGGATATTTTAAAATGCCCATTTTTCGAATATCAAATAAACCGGTTATATTGGTATAATAAACCGGTTATTTTAGTAATGTGTAATTTATATACATTTTTCTTGCTCTTGTTGTAGATGTACCGATAATTTAAGTATTTTTCTAATTGAATATTGGCCAAACTTAAACTTTTTATGAAGAATGTCAAAACAAAATGTTACAAAGGTCAAAAAACATTATGAGCACTGTAAATACAAATCGCTTATAAAGCGTGTGTTCTTGTAGAAAAAAAAAACCAAAAACTATTCAAAATACTACAAAAATGTGTGCACTAACTTGTGCAAGAGTATTCTAAAAATTAAATATATTTTTATATAAAGGTTATCTCTAGATATTTTTCAAACGCGATCAAAAAGACAAAGTTAGGTGCTTGAGGTGCCCTAAAATGATAAGTTACAAAGGTTCACGACTTATTAATCACCTTTAATTAGTCTACATGCTTGACATTAATGTGCTCTAAATAAAACTTAGCTCCGTTCGAAGAAGTTCTAAAGAGACGACAAATAAGAACTTACTAAAATACGCTGCAAAAAATTAATCATTCGGTGAAATATTAGCCCGTTGTGTTGCCGAGGACGAAATGCCCGTTAATGCACTAAAAACTCTTAAGTAGTTCTAGCATCTCTTCATGCTGAAAACTACAACATTTCGGCGGAATCAACGATATGGGAAAAATTTCTACCAGTTTTATTTATTAAAACACCAAGAACTAAAAAACAAAATTGAAGAAATCAAACAATGTCATGCAATGTTTTAAATTGTAGTCGACCAATTGAAACAAAATAATTTGAAATAGATAATCCTGGCTAAGAGGTTTTGTTTGCAACTTTTGAAAAATATGGTTGATTTATATAGACATGCTTAACCACCAACAAATTAAAACTGATTCAAAATAAATTTGAGAGAATATTTCTAATAATAACTTCATAAAATTCCTTTCATTTATTTGCTTTTGCAAAACGTTTGTCTAGATCAAATGTCATTCAACAGTTTCTAAATTACATTATACAAATATCTTCGTACAAATAAAGTTTAGTAAATCAATAAAAAATTGTTGAAAATTTAGCTTACTGGTCCCACTTTTCTTGGATTTTATCGTCAAATATTTGTAAGGTCTGATCTAAGTGATATCTATGTATTTTGTTAGTTCCTTACCTTTGCAAATTGTTTTGTTTTTATTCAAATTAACTTTTTATTACAAAAACTTATTTGATTTTTGTGTTTTTATGTATTCGAACTAAACGCGGTTAACCGGTTATTTAAAAAATGCTTAACCGAAAACCGGGTTTTTTAAAATAGCAACTATTCGTAATATTCGAAAACCGGTTATTGAAAAAAGTCGAATAATCGATCTCCCTACTTTTCACTCATATAAATCTCTGCTCATTACATTACTGATGTAAATGTGCATGTGTAGGTGTAGGTGCAGAGAAAATATTTTTATTATTTTTTTAATATTGTCGACTTGAGTACTTGACCTGACATACAAAATGAAACAAATTTCTTTTGGTAATATTTTCATTGACAAACAGCAACATAAAAACCCTTAATAAAAACACTTGAATAAGTTCATAGACATAAGTAAATGTTTGTTTGTATACAATATAATAACATTTACTTTTGTGTTGGTGTACAGTAGTATACGCACTACGGTTATTCTACTTGAAACAATTTATCAAATTTGACTTCTTAAAAATCTAAAAATTATATAAAAATGTCCACTGTGCTACACAAAAAATAAGAAGGGGTTCTGATAAAGCAATTCTGCTAAGTATATTTTCCATACACTTCCTTTAGTCTTTTTTTTAGTGAAAACACGGTACTATTACAATTACAAATTCAAAGTCATACACAAGTTTTTCTATTGCATATATCGCTCATTTGCTGCAACGTCGCCATAACTCCAAAAATAAAGTTTTGGAGTTAGTAATGCGGACATGGTCGGTATGCTTTTCTTTATATTGTGTACAAAATTCATCTTTATATCTTTTTTACTCTTCCCGTTTGAAGAGAATGTGTTGTTTTTTTTCTAAGTGGTACGAGCAATTTCAAAACTTAAAACACGTTTATTTCGAAATTTACGTTTTTGAGTTTGGCTACGTTACAGCAAATGAGTAATGTTTACAAATTTCGATAAACTTTTTCATTTGCTAGAAATGGAAGTTGGTTTTTTAGTAATTTCGAACGCTGAAGGCAAATCTGTACTGCTTTTTTATAATCAGCTCTAGTTTTCGCGATAAAACGTTTTATCCAAAATAAAGGAATTTTCAGGACATATATTATAACTTGACAAGGGGTTTCCCTATTGAGTAAAAAAGAAAAATCCGAAATTAGATTACAAAATTGCAAGCATTTTTTCTAAGTATGCTCAGTTGATTTGGAGATATCATAAAAGTTAGACCGAAAAAAAGAAGTTTTATAAAAAATTATTTTTTTTTTTAATTTGTTTGTGGTGGTTTTGTTCTGTCCCTAAATTGTTAATAAAATCAAAAATTTGCACCAAGTTCAATATAAATAGGCTCAATTTATTTAGAATATATTGAGCTACATGCTACTGGACTGTATGGTTGTTGTATTTTTATTTTTTTATGAATTTTTTTTTAAAAATTTAAAAAATTTTTGTAATATAATATTACAAAAAAAAAAAAATACAATTTTATAACTTTATATATAAAAGATTTCCTAAAGAAGATTTCCTACGGAAATCGAAATATTGAAAAATAAACAATATTTTAATTCATTTCTTAAAATAAGTGACCTAAAGCTTGAGAATAATATATGAAAATATAATATTTAATAGAAAAAGGTCGAAGTAATAAGAATATAATTCAAACTTTTACGATATCTTTGAACTACTGTGCAGGTTTAAAAATAATATTTGCACATTTTAATAATATTTGTTTTTTGTCGAATTTAAAATTTTTTAATTTTACTGAATGGGCCTTCTCAAGTATGTGTGTGGAGTTAAATTTTAAAATGAATGTATAACCCTAGACACATTAGGTCTGTCTGCGTACACATATTTTGCATAATTTTGTACAAAATGTCACAAAATCTTGCAAAATGTTGTCTGCGTACTCCAAATCTCTTACAGCGAGAGAGCCAAAAAGAGAATTTTTTGACAGTTGGAAATTAGAGAACTTGCAAAATGTTACTGGAGAAATTTCCTCTGGTAAGATTTTGCAACTAGTTTGAACAGCTGTTTTTATATACTGTTTGAATGAAAGAGTTTACGTGTGCCAAGATAGCGTCGACGAAATAGCGTCGAATTTGGGAATTTAAAAACCGGGAAACCAAAATACCCAAATAATGGGGATTTACAGTATATGAACAAAAAGTTAGCGTCGAATTTAGGAATTTAAAAAGGGGAAGTAAAAATATATTTATATTTTTAATAAAAATACTAAAAATATTTACCACAGGCTTTTGCACGGTATAAACTGTATATTTTCTGAAAGTAAATAGTTTTCTTGACAAAATGAGCGATGCGTGCAAAAAATATATAGTTTATACCGTGCAAAAGCCTGTGGTTCATTGCATAAATCAGTAAAGATTTTTACTGATCATTTTGGATGAACCCAGATTTCTCGGAAACTGTACGAACGATTTTTTGCACGCATCGCTCATTTTGTCCTGAAAACTATTTACTTTGAGAAAATATATAGTTTATACCCTGCAAAAGCCTGTGGTAAAAAAAATATAAATATATTTGGGCTTAAATCTAGTTTACCGACGCAGCTCCAAATAAAAAAAAGTACCAAGGGTGATAGAAAATGGAAAAATAAGAAGAAAAAATAAAATAAGAAAGTTGGCGAAAACGCTTAGTTTTCGAGTTATGGGCGTTTTAAGTTTTTATATAAATATGTGATTTTGCAGTACATTTCCAAATGTATATGGCTAATATTGGTATCATTGCAAAGCGTTTCACTAGATCTTTCTGGACATACAGAATTTATTTTAATATTTTTAGTTTATTAAGAAGTGGGACGAGTTTGCAAAATACAAAAGTTTTTTAGTAAGCATAAAAACAAATATATTAATTTTTTCTAATTCTTTAATGTATGTATATACTACATACTAATTTATTTAAGAATTTTAATTAAAATACAAGTAAAACCTTCTTTATGTTTATGTTATACTAATGAGGAGAGAATCCTTGCCCATGGGCAAAGGCCGTCTATGCAGAGAATCTTTAGTTAGCGAAGCCGGTATTAGTTATACCATAGGGGAGAACATCCTTGCGTCCGGCCAAATGTTGGCTATGCAAAGAATTTTTTTTTGCGATGCTAGTGTTTATTATTTTATAAAATTTGTATTACACTTTTATTTAAATAAACTACATTCTTTCCTAGTGCACTTCCGTAACATTTCGACGTAAAATGACAAAAAACTTTAATGTGATCTAAAGAGTTTAATATTTTGAAATAAATTATGTATATCCAGAAAAATCTGTTCAAGAGCTTTAAAATGATACCAATATTGGCCATATACGTTTAGAATTGTAGTGGAAAATCACATATTTATGTGAAAACTTTAAACGTCCATAACTCGAAAACTAAGCGTTTGCGCCAACTTTTTAATTTATTTTTTCTTCTTATTTTTTCATTTTCCATCACCCTGTGTATTTTTTTTTTATTTGGAGCTGCGTCGGTAAACTAGATTTGTTCCTATATTTGTACTTCCCTATTTTAAATTCCTAAATTCGACGCTAACTTTTTGTTTATACTGCAAATACCCATTATTTGGGTATTTTGGTTTCCCGGTTTTTAAATTCCCAAATTGGACGCTATTTCTTCAACGCTATCTTGGCTCACGTTTGTTATTTCAATTGTTTACACACCGATCAGCTGTTTTGTTGCAAGATTTCACTGGATACTGTTTGCGAACTTTTTGAGATATTCTCAGCCGAAAGAGTAAAATTTGTCTTACTCTCCCAAAAAAATTTACTGAGTATTTGCTACTGGAAAAGTACCCAGACAGACCTATTGTGTTATGTTAACAGAATAATGTTAACCACTTAACAGAATTTAAGTTAACGCTATTATGAGGGATGAGTCCAGATTTCTAGAAAAGGAGTCTCAACGGGGGCGAACAAATATGAATAGGATTTGTGAACAATAAGTTTCTCCATCGTTTCAACAGAAGTTTTAACAGAGCGAGTTGGAGCGACTTATTTAAAATTCAATTTAAACGATTCTCTGGGCGATGGGGGAACAAAAATAAAAAAATTAAAATGGACATCGATGGAGCAACTTATTGTTCACAAATCCTATTCATTTTTGTTTGCCCACGTTGGCTCCTATTTCAGAAATCTGGGCTCATCTCTGGAGTTAACATAAGTTATGTAACTTAACAGAATGTGTTTAGGGTTATAAATTTTAAAATTTAACTTCCAACACATTTGTCATGTTATGCTTATATATCTTCTGCAAGAGCTTTAGTTTTTAATATAACGCACGCTATATCGCGAAAATCAGAGCTGATAAAAACTTATTATTATATATTGACAATCTGTATAACATATTGACAACTTTATTTCAAAACATGCTAAGCCGAAAAAGTGAGTTTTGCAGAAGAAGGCCGAGGAACGCATCTTGTCGGAACTGTGTGATAAATGCTAAATTAAAAAAATAAGTAATTGGACGCGAAAACTCTGTTATTAAAAATGGAAGCATAAGCGAGACTATACACATTTTAGCTGTTGTTTCCACAGAAATGCGAAATGGCAATAACGTCGAAATAAAAAATTTTAAATGATTATCTACTATAATTTTGCTAAACAAGGAATTGATATTTCCGACCAGACGGCTTGCTATTTCATACCTCTGCGCAAATCCATTAGATGGTATCATAAGGAAGCATTGGAATATCGGTTGAGTGCATCCGTGGTAAATGCTTTCGTTCTTTACAAGCGAATCAACAAAAATATACAAATTCTTTATTTTAGGCAGTCGATCTGCGAGTCTCTTTGTGATGTTTGGGTCTCCTTTATCAGGGATAAGGAAAGCCAAACACGAGTTCAAGGAATTCGAAACCCGAGACGAATCTACCATAAAAATTAGAAAACGTTGTTCCAGTCGCTATGTGGAAATAAGTAAAGTAGAAGGAAGTAGCGCCTCAGTAAAAAAGGCTGAAAAGGTATCAATATATTATGGTCAATAAAAATGGTGAACCTGCCTTATGCCTGGAGTGCTTCACCAAAAACAAAAAAAAAAAACCATTAATTTTCTATATTTTTCCTTTTATGTAATTAATATTAAGTTAAAAATGAATTAAAAACAATAAATAGTTAAATATAATGAAAGAAAAAAAATTTAAATCAATGTTAAAATTTCGACCTGTGTGAGCAGGGCCCTAAAAAATTTATACAGTAAAAAGAATATAGTTCCATCAAGGTACCACCCCAGAAAACTTTTATCAGTCATCACCAGGACGAAAATTATTTGACGAACAAATAAAGTATACGTGTGCACCACCGGTGGTACACATAGTAAAATAAAATGTGACCCACCAATAATATAAAGCAAAGCGATATAAGCACATTTGCAATATATTCCATCTATCAGCGGCTGGCAAAAGTAAACGTAAAGCAAATTATTAGCTTTATAGTCACATTAGCACCATGCTCCGAATTCCTTTTAGTTTTCGCAGCCACAAACTATATAAAACGACTAATAATTAAATCGTTTAATTTTTCTCGTCAACCCTCAACTCAAAAAAATTAGTTTTAGTCTTGGTGTCATGGATGAAATATTTTATTAAATTTTAACTATTTTTTAATAGAGTAGGCAACTTTGTTGAAAACCTATAAAGGTTCAGTTGGGGGAACGTTGCTGTACCGTATCTGTACTGTATCAATCAGCTGTTCGCTTTTTGGTATATGAAAAACAATGCAAAAGCTTACCGAAATGTAATGTACCGTAGTTGTTACGTTTCATTCTGTATAAAATAGAATTTCATACCGTTGTTACGCGACATTTTTAAAACATTTATAAAATAGTTTTTTTAACTAACGTTCAATGCATTTATAAACTTATTGAATTGGTATTTGTTTTTAACTAAATATTTTTTTGCATCGTTTTGCAATGGCCGGGAATTCCCGAGATTTTCGGGCAATCGAAAAATGCATCCCGCTTTCCCGGGGAATTAAAAATTCCGGGAAAAGAAAAACTCAAGTCACTGTTAAACAAAATCTATATTCCATAGCCTTTGGCGTATGATTAATATTCACAGTTATTAATTTTTTTTATATTAACTATACGTATTTGTTTAATTTTCTTTCAATAAAATTAAGCAAAACTTTTTTTAAATCCGATAATTAAATTCAAAAATTTCTTATACATAAAATATTGACATTTAATTATATTAAAAAATATAAAACTGTAAATTTCTTTAAAATTTTTTTCATATTAATAAATATAAAAACGAGTTGTTTTATCTAATTTATAGCCATAACAAAATAAACAAACATTTTTTGTATTAAATAAATAAAACAAATAGCAGGTACACACTATAGGGTGATCCATTCCGAGGTTCCCTACTCTTCTAAAGAAAAAAACACAGAAAATTCAAATTAAATGGTGAATGTTTATTATCATTTAAAAGAACATTCTTTGGCATTTATTTTTTGAAGATTATGTCTATCAAATGTTGGCCGTTGCTACGTCGCAGATGGTCCATCCATTGAGTCCAATTTTCGATGACTCGTTCGAGCATTCCGACTGGTAACTGGCGAATGACACGCGTGATGTTTTCCTCTAAAGCCTGAATCGAAGCGGGTTTGTCCGCATAAACTTTAGACTTTACATATCCCACAGGAAAAAGTCTAACGGTGTCATATCACACGATCTTGGTAGCCAATCGACCGGACCAAAACGTGAAATTATGTGCTCACCGAAGTGTTCTCTCAATAAATCCATTGATTGATGCGATGTGTGGGAAGTGCCGCCGTCTTTCTGAAACCAAATATCGCCGAGATCACGAGCTTCTATTTCAGGCATCAAATAGTCGGTTATCATGGCACGATAACGGTCGCCATTGACGGTTACGTTCGCACCGGCATCATTTTTAAAAAAATATGGACCGATGATTCCACCGGCCAACAGGCCACACCAAACCGTTGTTTTTTCTGGATGAAGTGGCACTTCTTGAATCTCTTCAGGTTGCTCTTCGTCCCAAATGCGGCAATTTTGTTTGTTTACATATCCATTGAGCCAGAAATGGGCCTCATCGCTGAACAAAATTTGCTTCGAAAACGTCGGATCTTCTTGGAACTTTTGAAGAGCCCATAGAGCGAAGCGATGTCGCTTGGGAAGGGTTTTCCATTATGCAATGCCAAACAATACTAAACAAAAATAACATGACAGCATGACACGACTCACACGTGTTCGGTCAAAAAAAATGCTATTGAAAAAAGTATCTCTACTTGAATCATCCTTTATTAACACAGCTGTTTAAATAATAAAAATGTAAAAAATAATAATAAACAACTTATAAATAATAAACAGTTGAAGACGTTGAGGTGTTTATTTTATTATAAAAAAAAATTAAGTATCATAATTTTATGGGTTTGCAATACCGGACCGTTACTGGAAATTTGGGGACAAATTACGAAATTCGACCAATATCGAATGCAGTAAATTGCCACCAGTATTTTCAATAGCTATATTAAAAAATTAATTATTACTTTATCAACAATTTTCTCGACATCAAACATTTTTTTATACACACAATGAATTCTTTTAGTAAATGTTTGTAAGCGTAATACTTACACAGAAAAAGTTATTAAATTTCTCCAATCACCAAATTAATTCCAAATTCATAATATCAAGCAAACAAGTTGTTGATTTTGTACCTATTACCAAAATGATTATATTGATTACTAAAAATTTTAAAATTTTGAAAAAATATTTTCAATAAATTATATTTTTAATTTTAATTAAAAAGGTGATCAAAAAACTTTGCCATTTCAAACAATGTGTTAATTTATTTAAATAAATATTGACAATTCCCAACAACAATTCTACATTAAAAATGTTTTATTTTCAACGAAACAAGTCAATTAAGATTTTTTGTTATTTAATTAAAATTTTAATTGAAAATTTATTTCAAAAGAACTAAAATGTTAATTAAATCAAAATTAAATTTTTAATTTTCTTTCAACTAAATAAATAATTGATTCAATTATCACACTAATTTAATTTAAATACTTTTTAAACCATTTTTTTAATTGATAAAACACTTTTTTCTGTGTATTTATCGTTAAAATACTGCATTTAACAAATTAAGGCCAGTATTCAAAAAATATTTTAAATATTTAATAAGCATTTACAAAACAAATTTTCTATGTAAATTTTACTTAACAAACGATTGTTAAATTTAAAATTGTTTTTGAATACGGGGATAAATCTTTAACTGCGATTATATTATGTAGGGCACTTTTACTACTCTCCCAGTTTTAATACTCTTTGATAAAGAATATTTTTTTCTCTTATTCATTAATTTTTATGAACATTTTTATATTAAATGACTTTGTTGAAACAAGGACCAAGCCTATTGAAAATGGGGCGAATAGGTCCATAATTTCATATAGCCCTCATATAAGTTGCTTTCCGTAATAGGGTCTTTGTGAACACTATCAAAACAATTTTAATGAATTTTAAAACATTGAAAAATCCACATTTTTATGAACACATAAGCTTTGCATTTTCTTTAAAAATAGTACTATGAGGGGAGATAAGCGGCAATTTCTGCTGAGAAATTATCAAAGCGATTTTAATGAAATTTAATGAATGAATTTTTGGTGGTTGTATCATCAGTGCATATTTCTTTAAGAACGATGATGGTGATAAACATTCTCAAAACACTGAACGTTTTGTGCAAGTTGTTAGTGAACCCGCAAATAAAACGAATAGACGAAAGGCGCATGGACTATTTATTTGCTAAAATTAAAAGTTGCGAACAGTAAAGCAACCTCAGGAACAGCTGCTCGCATGAGGTCACACGTTATACTTTTTTTTTTATATATATAACACTTTTAAATTTAAAGACATTTCTGCCTCTCCGGAACTACCTCACTGATTTTAATGAAACTTAAAAGATAGATAGTTTCTACTTATATGGACACATTATCTTTACATTTTTTACAAAAATTGGACCACGAGGGGGAGTGGGGAATATTTCTGTCTATCCAAAACAATCTGGCAGATTTCAATGAAATTTTAAAGAGAGATAGATTCCTACTTACGGACACGTTAGCTATACATTTTTTTAAAAAATGGGACTACGAGAAGGGGGAACGTTGTAGCACACGTCGAGTGTATATAAAACTCAGACATAGTTTTTATCTAAGTGCATTATAGGCGTTGAAACTATCCAGCGGATGTACCACAAACCACCAGCTTCATTAGAAAGGTAATAACTCGAAGATTGTTTTAGACCACTAAAACAATGCATTAGGCACATTCGGTTCATTCTTGAAATCGATTTTTAACTTTTTCCATACAAAAATTTTACTGAATTTTGTAAATTGAATTTTTTTAATAATTTTTAATACATATCTTCTATGTGCCGACTCTGAAGCCATCCAACCGATGTGCTCCAAACCAATTTTGTGAAGATGGTTTTAGGCTATACAATATTTCGAAACTAGGACCACAAGGGCAGGTAGGGGGAAATTTCTGCCTCTTCGAAACTTTCTAACAGATTTTAATGAAATTTAAAACATAGATTGATAACTACACGCAGAGAAAAAACATGTTTAAAAATGGTCACCTCCAACAAAACTATTTTTAAAGAAAATTTTTCAACATATTATGTTTACTCTAACCATATTATTGTCACCGAAAACCATATTATTGTTAAATTGGTCCTCCATCAAGAAGTCACAACCATATTATGGTTGTCTTTAAAAATGTTTTGGTTAAATATGACAATAATTTGTTTTTAAATTAACAATAGTATTTTCCTCTTTTCCAAAAGCAACATGCTATGGTTGAAAACCAACCATGCTATTATAAGTGTTAAACATATTTTAGTTATTATTAACCAAAACATGTTTGGAGGCAACCATAATATGATCGTGGCTTCTTGATGAAGGACAAATTTAATCATTATATGTTTGTCGGTGACAAAAGTATGATTAAATTAAACATAATATATTTAAAATTTTTCTTTTAAAATAGTTTTGTTGGATGTGTCCATATATAAACATGTTTTTCTCTGGGTGTACTTATATGGACACATTAGCTATACATTTTTTTTAAAAAATAGGACCACAAGGGGAGGTAGAGGAAAATTTCTGCCTCTCAGAAACAATCTAAGCGATTTTATTAAAATTTTAAATATAGATAGATCCCTATTTCGATAGACACATATGCTATGAATTTTTTCAAAAATGGGACTTCTAGAAGGGGGAACGTAGTAACACACGCCGGGTATCCGCTAGTTAATTAAGAAAAAAAATCACATTTCGCAGGAAAAATCCAAGATTCAGAGTATGTTAAACTAAGTTTAAAATTAATCCAGATCTGAAAAACCCGACCTTAATGGTATTTATTCAAAATATCATATCCAGAAAACAGAATTAATCAGCATTGATCTGGTTAAATGTAATATGTATACGTAAAAAAAGCTAGGCATACTAATGATCAACGCCCGGATTTTTATGCAAATGCATATTTGTTGTCGATGGTCTGAGATCAACATAAACTAGATATCTTGGCGAATCATGAAATTCGACGTAAAGTAGCATCGATTTGTTAGTGCATATTTTTGCATATTTGGCTTTAAATGCATATTTTTGCATATATTGTTTTATTTTGCCATGCACCGTGTTGCAGAAGAGGTAAGAGGCAACTGCGATGATTTTGATTTATTGATTTCTTACGGAAATCAATAAAATTATGTGCTATGCTGAAAATTTTGACCAATTCAAGGATGTGGTGGAAGGATTCAACGAAGGTGATGCAGTTTCATTACAATAAGCAAATTTATCAAAAAGCTCATATAACGTTTGTGTCTTTAAATTATGGATTTATCTCTGAGAATATTTTACAATTAGTAAAATCTAATCCATTGATAAATAAAATGTATGTAGTGGAGGGTAACTATTGTAAACAAATTTGTATCAAGCTTGATAAAGTTTTTAGAAAAATGAAGGATTCAATCAAATAAAACAAACTGCTGGAATAATTAATTAAGCGTAGTGGAAAATTAATATACCACAAAGGAACTATCAGCATTTAATAACGTACCGATCCCTTCCGTCGCGTTGAACGTCATTTTCCATGTTTAAATGCTTTTTGAGGCCAAGCTGCCTTAACTTTACATTTTAAAATATTAAAAAAAGTTTTATGTATTTGTATAAACAAATTTTTTTTCGTATTGTTATTCATTTTACATGTTGGTTCAAATATGTATCTAACATGATTATTTTGCTTTTGGGTTTTATTTATATTTTTCTGCTTCACTTGAATTTAACTCCAACTTTTCTGTACATAAACCTGATTTTCGTTTTTGAGACTGAGTTTTTACGTTTTAATGTTATTTTTATTTTATTTCTTGAATTATTAATGTTTTTTTTATCATTATTAAATGTGTTAGAAAAAAATTTTAAGTGCATATTTTTCTATTTTTAGTGCATATTTAATGCGCATAAAACGCGATTTTAACTGCATAAAAATCCGGGCCTTGCTAATGATATAAGTGTAACATGTGATTTGGCAAAATTTTTAAATGCTAACCTAATGTTAAACAATCGCGTTTAATTTTACCAATAATTTCTAAGTATTGCACTCATGCCCCTTTAATTAAAATGAGTATTGAACATGTAGCATTTGTTTCAGGGAATCTTGAGAACGTTATACTTAAAAAAACATATATTTTTAAAAAAAAAAACATAAAGAGTTGTAAAAGGCAGAATAAATGCAGAATATTACTCAGAGGAGAAAACGCCAAAAGTTTTAGAAGGGCTTTCTTGCAACTTGCGAAAAATTCGACATTAGGAAGAAGGAGCCGAGATAGCCTAAGTGCCACCCAGAATTAGATGCCGGATTAAAAAGTCACCAAAGGCGAAAATGAAGCCATAGACAAATCATGAATAACGATATGAAATATGTTATGATCGGACTACAAATGGCGACGCAGTATACAAAAAACTAGAAGTGCATCATGCAGAGGAGTGGCGAAAAATTAAAAAAAAAAATTTATTTCTAAAGTTGTTTTCAACTATTCTTTGCTCCTAGGTGGTGGCTGGCTCAACTTTTTTTTCGAAGTGTGTACAAATATTAAAACTTTTGTCGAGAAAATGAGATCCAATTTTTTAAGTCTTAATCCAACCAAAACAAGTGATATATTTTTTAGTGTGAACAATGTTTCATCGACAAAGTGGCAGTCAGTACCACTTAGACACTTAGGCTGGGTTTTTGAGATCTCAGTTAAACTGGGTTTAGTTAATCTGAAACAGATTTGTGCAGCCACTACCAAGTTTGTATACAAAATTTTAACGGAACAGCTTAGTTTTGCATAAAATGTTGGTCTTTAATGAAATAATAAAAAAAAAATCACAAACTAAGTTTTAACTTATTATTAACAAGATTTCTCTATTACGTCCTAAATTCCCAATTTTTATTGACAGTGAAATGCGAATAGAAATTAGCTTTCCCTCAACCATAAATTTTAGTGTTTTTACCAAAATAAAAATTGGGAATTTATTAATAATAAATTTTGTGTTCCCAAAAATAACTTAAATGCGAAAAAGCAATGTGCCAAATTGAAGACTACATTTTCGATGAACAGCATGTGGAATAAAATAATTAAATAATAAAATTTTGTAATAAATTCCTATAAAAAAATAAAATATTAAGCATACGTGTAATAAAAATATATATTTATTAACTTTTTATTTAATTGGTCTAATTGTGGTCTGTCCAGACCAAGATGAGATCTAAGTTATAAAAAGCTACCGACAAATCTAGGGTTAAACAAGTCAATTAAACGTTTAATCAAGTGAATTAAACGTTTTCTACTAATTCGTTTACTGGTGTAACTTTTATAAATTTTTTAATTAATATTACAAATTTTTAAATTATTTCTGTGTACTTTTGAAGCAGAATAGCATAAAAAGTGCAATTGTACCAACTTTGGCAAACAGTATTTTTGCAATTCCATACATAACCTTTTTAAAACAAACAATGAGAGTTATTAATACTTTATACAAATTTGATTTATTTTAAATACGGAAATATCGGCATTTTTGATATTCGTTTGAATAATTGTATTCACCTCAGCATTTCAGACCATGATTTTGAATGTAATGTATGTATGTATTTTAAAAAGGAATATCTTTGTTGCATATGAATGTACTTCTGACACTTTTATATTTTAAATTGAAATATTAAACTAGTAAAACCCTATCAAGTGTTTCGTATGCATTTGGATGGCTGGTGTTTCTGGTAGTTATTTCTGAATTTCACTATACTCATTATATTGAACATTTTGCAAATAGAACATATGAATTTCATTGTCGCCCACAAATTTTAAAACTAATTTCTTATTAATAAGATAGAAAAAAACATAAATAGTATAAAATTTATTTTTTCTTATTTGTCAACCTTCCAATAAAAAAAATGAAAACAAATGTTTTCTATAAAATTCATAATTTTATTTCTCTTTCATATAAAGGGTAATTCATCGTGAGGTTTGATTTTCATTATACTTTTTTACAGATCACGCTCGACTCAATATCAAACTGCTTTATCATTTTTGTTAAGTATCGTTTGGCTGATAACTTGCCAATTACTTACACTACAAATTTGCGTCCTATTTTCAGTGAACAGGCTCTGGAAAAACTCAATGAAATTCCGGTATTTTGAAATTGTTTTCAGTGATGAAGCATATTTCTGGCTCAATGGATACCTTAATAAGCAAAATTGCCGTATTTGGGCTGATAAACGACCCGAAGAGCTACCATTACATCCATTAAAAACAACGGTATGCTGTGGTTTATGGGCTGGTGAAATCATTGGTTCATGTTTCTTCAAAAATGAGAAAAATCAGAATGTTACGGTCAATGGTAACCGTTATAACCGTGCTTTCTGAAATTTAAGCACATGGTCTCGGCAAGCTCTGGTTTCAACAAGACGGCGCTACGAGCCATACAGTGCGTGAAACAATGACCTTGTTGATAAATCATTTTGGTGAGCACTCAATTTCACGTTTTGCAATGGTAAATTGGCCACTTAGATCGTGGGATATCAAACCTTTGGACTATTTTCTCTGGGGATATGTAAAGTCTGAGGTCTTGAGGAATAAGCCAGCTACAATGGACGCTTTGGAAGCCAACATTACTCTTGTTACTCGCGAGATACCAGTTGCTATACTCGAAAGAGTTGCCCAAAATTGGATCTTCCGAATAGACCGCCTCAGACGTAGGCATGGCCAACATTTACATGATATCATTTTCAAACAGGAAATGCCATAAATTTTTCTTTTAACCGATAATAAAATTTTAAGTTGACTTTCAAATTTATATTACATTATAAATCCAACCTCACGATGAATCTCCCGATATTTTAATAAAATAATGACAATACGAATGTTTAACTCATAGTAGAATAAATGATCTACAACTGTCTGTCCGACTTCAGAGACATTATTATAAAACAGACTTCTTTCTACAACAGATATTTTGAATTAGAAGATGAAAAAACAAAAAAATAAAAAAACGTTTTTTTTCGCAAACAAGATTCATGATTTACGTCGACAATTAAAGAATTATATGGTCGAGGTGTGACAACATGTCACATTTTAAAATTTTTAACAATTTCAAGATGAAATTTTGTTTTTAAATATTTAAACACATTTTATATTTGCTTTAATTTATAGAAAAAACGTTTTTCTTATGTATAAATAAAGTCGTTTTTTTTTTGTTTTATTTCTGAATTAAATATTATTTAGTGAAATTTTAAAATAATTTCTATTTACTAATTGTTTTTCTTTTGCACTAGTAAATTGCTGACGTAAAAATGTAAAAAATTTTGTGAAAAGTATAAAAAAATTTGTAAATTTACGTCAATTTGGTTTGAAAATATACAATGTTTTTATTGAATAAGGAATATTTTAATAAACTATTTAATGATATGCAAATTTATCTTTAGAGGTTAATTTACGTACAAAAAGTTAATAAATATTATTTTTTACGATGGGAAAAATCAATTATAAGTTTAAAGGTGGATATTTCAATGTTGTATTGCAATTTTAATCGCACTCATAACAAAAACATGCCAATGTTATATTTTAAATTAAATTTTGTTTGAAATTTTTTTTTTAATTTCCTGATGGTGATAACCAACGCACAGTGGCGCCCGTAGAGCAAGCGAGGTTGCAAAAATCAAAATTTTCATGAATGCCGACGAAGTTTTGAATAAACCCATGTTATAGGAAACTTTTCAACGATTTCAAATATGCCACTCTTAATAATATCACATTTTTAGTTTAGAAGATATAACCGTTCAAAGTTGACCGACTTTCGGTTTTCAAAAAAACACACAATTTTTAGTCAATTTGTTGCGATTTCAGGTGTAATATCACGAAAAATAGGTAACGAATCGCCTTATTTTTTGTTTGTATTGATTGATGTATTTATTAAATGTATAATGATAAAAAAAAATTAACTGTTTGCTTTGTGTTTCTCCTGGTAAATCACTATTTAAAAACTATCCGTTTTTTCACTATTTTTCAACTTTGACGGAAAATAAAAAAAAACTATATTTTTCTATATTTGCCATATTTGCAAAACCTGTTCTTTGATTATTTCTTTACATAATTCAAAAGGTTTTATCTGCCCGTACGTGCCCGTTTGGCTTCTAGAGGTAAAAAAGTTTAAAAAGACATGGTTGCAGAAATTGTATGGCGTCCATCCCTTATATGTTTTGACTGACAGTAGTTTGATCTAATAGTTATTATATTAGCAGGTACGTACCTCACATAAACAATACTTTGGTGTACAAATGGTCAGGAACAATATTGACTTATGGTCCCTACAGGTATGCACAAATCTTATTTGGACACGTGCATAATATCAAAATTGCATTATTCAGCATAAATCCATATGTATGCAGGGAACAGGTAAATTTTTAGGCATGGTAGCATAAGCCTATATATTGCAAAATAAGCATAATGCCTGGATTAGTCTACGCCTGAAAGTTGGCGCAACAATTACTGAAACCATTAAACAATTTAAGTACTGAAAACATGGCGTTGAACAATTTAAAATTATTTGAACTGTTTAGAAAGTCAACCACACCAAAGTTTTTCACGGAAGTGAAAATTCTTCCTGAGAAGTTGACATTGATCAGCAAATGAGGCTGCGATGGATCATCCGGACAAAGCTTTTATAAGCAAAGGATATCTCCCGATGACGCTACAATATCGGACGGAAATATGTTTATGGCATCTGTTGTTCCTTTGCGGCTAAAATCGGATGATTCCCTACACTGGAAAAATCCACGTCCGTCATCAGTGCATTATTGCCGACCAATAATGTTTCAGTTTGCAAGGGAATCGGCAGAACTCATAAGGACTACGGTGAAGGACATTGAAGAACAAATAAGCAAGATTAAGCCTACAAGGCTGCAAATTGGAGAAGGAAAATATATTGAATGCAATTACGAGTTCCACCTGACCATGGTTGACGGAAAAGTCGTAAACGAACTGACAGGAACAACCTCAACAATGTCATGCCCGATTTGCAAAAAGAGTCAGAAGAACTTTTTTCAATTTATTTCATATATAATATGTTACATCTCAATTTTATATAATTAGTTGTAAAGAGTTTAAGATTAGTATCTTTTTCTGCTTAATTATAACATATTTCAATTAGTTATCATATACATATATATAGACAGAATTATATTGGAGGTAAAAATTTAGCAAAAACCTATTTAAACCCCTTTTTTCGTTTTATTTTTATATTTTTTTTATCGATTTTATATTATTATTTGTCAGAAGAACTTTGGTAATTTAAACGATTCTACAAATGAGGAGAATTACGAATAAGGAATGTCACCATTGCACGCAAGGATAAGGTTTATGGAATTCTTGCTAAAACTGGCATATACCCTACCACAAGAGGAAGAAAACTTCGATGAAAATACATCAATAAAGGATAAGGAAAAGATCAGAAAGAAGCAAATACAGGATGCTTTTTTTAAACAAGTTGGACTAAAAGTAGACTGTCCCAAGCACGGATACGGTAACTCAAACGATGGAAACACTTCTAGGAGATTTTTTGAAAATGATGAGGCAGTAACTAGAATCATTGGAATTGACAATCAAATCGTGAAAAGATTGGGAACGATCTTGGATGTTTTAAACTGCAAAGAAAATGTCAATTCTACAAAATATGGAGAATATGCGTCGAAAACTGCATCTCTTTTAGCAGAAATGTATCCACAGAAGAAGTTGACCCCGACCGTCCATAAAATATTGGCGCATGGTAAAGATATAATTGAGTACCAGTCTTTGCCAATTGGAGAGCTTTCTGAAGAAGCACAGGAGTCTCTTAACAAATTTTATAAAAAATATAGATTGCAGAACACATTCAAAGCATCAAGGGTGAGGCAAAATGAGGACCTCTTCAACATGTTGGCAGCATCTTCCGATCCACTTATTTCTTCCCTGCGGCATGTGAAGTCACGAATAGAGTTACAAAATAATTATAGTTTAGAAATGGTTAGTCTTTTAGATATACCTTCTCTTACGAATTGTGATGAATATTTTACAGAAAATTGAAAAAATAAATTTAAAAAAAAAAATAATTTTTTTTTTAATTTGTTGGGTAATAATTTAAAACATAAAACCCTTAAGAAAAAAAATAAAAACAATCTAAAAATGTAAAAAAAATTTTTTTTAGTTACCATAAAATTGATTTTTCTACTAATTTTAACTTTGATAACCCATAAGTAGGCCCCTACAAAGCGTAGACCCTTTCCAAACGCTCATTTCATAGGCTGAACAGTTATCTATCATATGCTGTTTAAACTGTTCAATTATCTTATTCGGTTCAAAAGATATGATTTTTGCAACGAAAAAACTCAAATGGCGCCACTGTGCAACGGTTAGCGAAATATTGAAAATAATTAAATAAATAAATATTTAAGTTTATAGGATAATTATATTAAACGGACAAAAAAAAAACAAATTAATATAAAGTTTCTATTACAATTTGTTTCGAAGGACCAAAAAAAAAAACTGTTTCAGCTATTGACTATTAGGTGTTAAGCTTTTACGATTATATATAACATTTTCTGGTCATAATTGCTAGATTTTGATCCAAGAAATATTTTTTTTCTTTAGGAATATAACACTTTTATTTTCATGCTTATTTAATATAATTGTTTTTGGGACCAAACTAGAAGAGCCTTTCGCGTTTCAGCTTTTGGATAATATCTAACAATTTTTTTAAGCATTTCAGTCAATTCAACAAGAGCATTCAAATTATTTGATTAAAAACTGTTTTTAATTTTAAACCACTTTTTTGTCTTCACCATAAGGAACTATCATTTACGATCAAAACAAAACGAAACCTTTTGTTTCTTAAAGAAATGTTATAATAAGTTGCTGTTGTTTTTTAATTTTTTAAAAAAACCCCACATTTAACAAATTGTGAACTAAATATTACTTAGAAACAATTATTTTTGTTAACTATTTATTTGCTTTTACATATAATTTATTTTTAAGATGAAGATCAAATAAAGTTCAAACTGAAACATTAATAAATAACTTAATTGCACAATTAACGTTAAAAAAAAATTACATTAATTAACAGCTCGTGATGTGCATTATAAATATGAAATATGTGAGAATTTTAGTTTGACTAAAAACCAAATTTTTATCAAAGGACAAATGAAAAAGTCCCAAGAGGAAAATAAAACCATTAATAGATTATTGTCGGTCAATCCCGACCATATGATAATTTACATCACAATATTTAAAAAACAAAATTTTTGATGCCATGGGCGGCAATCATGCTCCCGCAAGAAAAAAATTTTGCTATGAGGTTAAAATTAATGTAAAAAATCCTTGTATCTAAATATCTTTATCTAAATGGAATTGTTTGCCTTTAAGTGATTTTATGAAGGCGGTTTATTTTTTTTTTTTTTTTTTTTTAATCTAATCCCGTGATGCGAGGGAAAATTTTTTAATGAACTTTTAATCCCGTGATGCGGGGGAATCAAACCCGCAATCCCCGCACTGATAGACTAGCTGACTACCAACCAGTGATGCCAATTTAGCCATTTAGTGGCTAGATTTAGCCATTTTCACCTTGTTTAGCCATGATAAAATTAGCTTAGCCATTAGCCATTTTTTTCAACTTGTTTAGCCATAAAATCTTTTTTGCCGTTTTCCTTTAAAATAATAATTTCAATTTTCTTATAAAAATTTATAAAATTGATAAAAGTAAAATAAAATTTTTCAACAATTACAACACATTTAATTTAAAGCACAACTTTTGTGAATGTTGAAAATCGCCTCAAACGATGATGATGAAAATAAAGGAACAGTTTTCATTCCAATTAGAAATTTGGGGGATTTCATGTCAAGTGACCCAACTGTTGAAATCGATGTCTTCCGATTTGGAGGTGTTCTTTCTCAGCCATGTAACTTCTTATCTATTGGTGTTAGCAAAATTTGTTATAAACAAATTAGATAGCTATTTCTTCAATCTTTCGAAAATTTTTTTTTGTTTTTTGCTTAGTTAGGGGGTTTCCTTTAAGTTAGTTCTGGTCGCTATTTGGGCCGCGAGTGGGTTATATATAAAAAAAAAAAATTAATTATAAGTCAAGACGAGCATTTTTAAATTTTTAGCATATGCACTATTTTGAATTTTTTCCCATGTGTGTGTAAGTGTCTCTAAACTCTTAAAAATAAAACTTATGCTGAGAAAAATAGACAAATTAACCTTTCTGACGGTAAAAAACATACCCAACTAGCATTTCATACCCTCAATACTGTAAAACCCACAATTTAATTTTTTCACATATTAAATTTTTTAATTTATTTGTAATAATAATTAAATTAATATTAAATAATAATAAAAATACATATAAGTAATCTAAAAAAAATGAATCTTAATCATTTAAGATCCTTTTATAAAAAATTTTTTTTTTTTTAATTTAAAACTATTTTTTTTATTTTTATTTTAAAGGTGCATTTTTTTTTTTTTTCTTTTTTTTTGCTCCTTTAAGGTAGTTCTGGTCGCCTGTATAAAAAAAAATAATTTTTAAGTCAAGACGAGGATTTTGAAATTTTCAGACTGAAAGATGTACATTGAAAACAATAATTTCAAATTTTGTGGAAGAAATGTGTAGGGGATTGCTAAATTTAAGAACCCATGACATTTTAGTCAAAGAGCAATGGTCATTCTTCAAGGATTTGAAGATACATTTGAAGTCTTGGGAATTCGTTATTTCGTTTGATTTCACACAGAACTATAAATATGTTCTTTGCTTAAAAAAAAAAAAAATAAAAAAAAGTTTTAAATTAAAAAAAAAAAAATTTTTTAGAACATTAAAAAAAAAACAAAAAATTTTTTTTTCGAAAGATTGAAGAAATAGCTATCTAATTTGTTTGGGACAAATTTTGCTAACACCAATATATAATAAGTTACAAGGATGAGAAAGAACACCTGACTTTTAAAGACGTAACATGTCAAAAGGTGTACTTTTATTAAAAAATATGCCCACATTGAGTCCCAACAAGATATGCAACAAATAAACAAAAACAACCTTACCAATGATGTTACTTTTTCAAACAAATCAGATTTAATAAATACTTATTGCTCAAAATTAATATTTTAAACTTTTATTTTTAGATTATTTTTTTAAAGGATGCGAAAGCAAAAAAATCATATCTAAAAATAAACTCCTTCAAAGTTTCAGGATTTTTAAAGATCAGTTTGAGGTATTATATAAAAAAATTAGGCAAAAAAAAAAATAAGGTTTTTGACTAAGTCCATTTTAAAAATTAAATATTTTGCAGATATTACATTTGTTTTTTTTGTTTGTTTTTTTTATTAAATTGTGTAATAAAGAAGCCTTCAATGGCCAAATAAATTTTCCAAAGAAAATTTTTTTTCTTAAATATGTTGCTTATAGCCTCAAGTATTCTCTTTAAAATGTCATACAAATCATCTTTGTATGTGCAGTAGTTTTTGAGATATTGAAAAAATTAATTCAACACATTCTGCTAACTCTGCGAAATTATGACATTTGGAATATGACGTAACTTTTGAAAAAACAATTTTTAAATTTGTTTTCGTTCATATATATTCCTTATAGGATAAAAGGAACCTTCACACCAAATTTCATTCAAATCGAAAGGGGTCGGGACCTACTCTTGGTCGATTTGACATGGAATTACCGAAATATTATATTTGAATACAACTTTAAAGCCATTTTTTATCCTTTGCCTCATTTCTTCTCGAAGTAACAATGAAATTCGAATATAAAATTGGACCATAGTTTGACTTATTTTCAGATAGAGAATAAAGCTTATATAAATATTTCTGCAAAATTAAATTACCAAATCTCAAAATTTCTAGGTTTTAAAATGTTCAGCCCTGCTATGACAATCGCACGATTTAAAATCGCAAAACGCCAGATTTATTTTACGGTTTTCTGATCTGCCATAGTTTCTTACAAATATTCTAGTTTCCTTTAGCATACTTTTGCAATTTTAGGTCGCCAAACTTCTTGCGATTTCGATTTACAGAGCACCTATTACGCGATTTCGAGTTAAAATCGCAAATGTTAAGCGTTTTGCGAGTGTCAGAACATGCCCGATTTATTGTAAAACATTTAAAATACTATAATATGAACACACTACTAGAATAATGCAAAATATTGAATTTTTTTTTTTTAAATTAAGGTAAAATACACGTGGACTCCTATTTGGCGAATTTTTTTTTAATAAAATCTAAAATAATAAATTTTTGCCGATTTTCGGTATTGTATTTGGCGATGAAGGTAAAAAAAAATCTGACAACCCTTGTCGTTATTTATTGGGCCGCTTAAGGTGCATGTACACGACATGTTGTTTACATCTGACTTGTCACCTTTACAAGTCACATGTATTTGTGCATTTCTGTCAAAATTGCTGTTTTACATAAGGTTTATAATATTTTGTCACAAACGTACATGTAATTTGCTTCTGATATTGTCTCTGTTTCTTTTGCATAGTTATTGCAGAATCCAAAGTAGTTCTCGGTTTCAAAATAGCATGCTGCCGCCACAAAATTTTTTATTTGCGCCGTAAAAGAATTCAGGCTTCTTAACATTTTTTTTCTTTAAATTTGAAGAAACCTATTTAGGATATAATAATGAAACGTTATATATAAACATATATATATATATGGGGGATTTCATGTCAAGTGACCCAACTTTTGAAATCGATTTCTTCCGATTTGGATTAAATTTGCACCAAGGTTAGTCCTATTGGATAGTAGTTTAGACACAAATTTTCGGTTTAAAATTTTTTTTTTTCTTAAATTTAAAACTATTTTTGTATTTTTTTTGAAAAGGGTATTTTTTATTTTTTTTTTTGCTCAAAAGAAAGCTTAGGTCTTTTTCTTTAAGGTAGTTTTGGTCGGTTAGTGCGATGCGAGTGGGATATGTATAAAAAAAATAATTTGTAAGTCAAGACGTCAAATGCTAAAAAAAAATAAAAATCCTCGTCTTGAGTTAGAAGTTATTTTTTTTATACATATCCCACTCGCATCCCACTAACCGACCAAAACTACCTTAAAGGAAAAGACCTAAGCTTTCTTTTGAGCAAAAAAAAATACCCTTTTCAAAAAAAAAAAAATACAAAAATAGTTTTAAATTTAAGAAAACAAAAAAAAATATTAAAGGACTTATGTGATTAAGATTAAGTTTTTTAGATTATTTATCTTTTTGTTTTTATTATTATTATTTTATATTTATGTAATTATTATTACAAATAAATAAAAAGATTTAATTTGTCAACACCTCTATAGAAAAAGTGATGTTATTCCTGGGATTAACATATTGTGGGTATTACAGTATCGAGGGAATGAAATGCTAGTTCGGTATGTTATATACCGTCGGAGAGGTTAATTTGTCTAGTTTCTCAGCATAAGTATTATTTTTAAGATTTTAGAAACACTTAAGCCTATAGTACACGGCATGTAAAAATACACATGCGCATGTGGTTCTGACGTAATTTTGACGTCATAACACAACACGCAATGTTTATTGTGGCTTTGCATTGACGTCAAAATTACGTCAGAACCACATGCGCATGTGTATTTTTACATGCCGTGTACTATAGGCTTTACAGATAAAAAGGAAAAAATTCAAAATAGTGCATATGCTAAAAATTGAAAAACCCTCGTCTTGAGTTAGAAATTAGTTTTTTTATACATATCACACTCTCATCCCACTAAGCGACCAAAACTACCTAAAAGAAAAATACATAAGCTTTCTTTTGAGCAAAAAAAAGAGAGCTTACCGAGAAAGAACACCGGTTTGGCCAAAATGTCAAATTTTGACCCCCTCTAACTCAGAAACTTTTTGACCGATCTTGTTGAAAATTTGTGTCTAAACTACTTTCCAATAAGACTAACCTTGGTGCAAATTTCATCCAAATCGGAAGAAATCGATTTCAAAAGTTGGGTCACTTGACATGAAATCCCCCATATATCTATATAAACATAATTTCTATTCAATGGTGAAATGATTTTACATTTATCAGTATTGTAAAATATTAACTTCAGCCGGCTAATGATTTCGTCAATAGCTCACCGCCGCTGCCGCTTTCTTCTCGGCATAGATTTCTGACACAGCTGATGTCTGATGGTTTGTCAGAAGAAAATAGAGCTCGCTCTAATGAAAATTTTGCCAGATGACTTTGCGTCTTACTTTTGCAGATGCAATGTTTTAAAGGTTACACGTTTTAAAGGTAACACACGACATGTATGTATTTTGCAGTGGGAAATTTGACAAGTCAGATGTAAAAATCATGTCGTGTACGGGCACCTTTACACAGAGTACTATACAGAGCTGTGAAAAGCGACGTGTGAAAAAGGTCCAAATCAGTTGCGAAGGCAGCTTTCGAAGAAAAAGACAGAAAACGTTTCTTGGTAGTGAAAAGGCAATGTGTAAAAACAGGCCGCTGCAATCAACACATATTGAGTGATCAAATCAAAAAAAAAAAAAAAAAAAAAAAAAAAAAAAAACAAAGCACAACCCGCGTTAAAAAAAAAGCATTTAGTAGAATTTTGTAATATTCTTTTTTTTTATAAGGTTATTTACTTAAATTTTATTTACTCGTGTTGTGGTAATCTTTAACGTTAATTTTTATAACAGTTTTGCAAATAAATCGTAATTAAATAAATTTGTGTTCATTGCATTGCGGCATAAAAGATGGTGCAAAGAGAAATGTAAAAAGGGCAGCTTTCAAAGACAGCGAAAAAAAAACGCAAGTCTTCCGTCTCGTAACAACTCTGCATAGTTCTTTGTGCCGCTTAAGAGAACTCTCGCTTGAGTTGTCGATCGGAAGCCAGGCTGTTGGCTTCGTTGTTGGCAATTACTTCGCATTTGTTTGAAATTATTTAATTGCCATTGATTACAACTTTTTTGGAAGACAAAATCGGTTTTTGATATTATCCCCTAAGGTTGGGGATTTTTTAATTTTGTCACTTAGGGCGTTTTTAATTTTTTAGAATTAGGATTTATTTAATTTTTTTAATTTAATGATTTAAATTTAATTGAAATGTAGAATGGATCTATCGCTTTAACATTTCGTCTACCACCTTGTATTTAAGCGTCTTCTTGGTAAAAGGGTTACTGCACCAAACATAAATTTTTAAAAAAGAAATGGGGTTTCTGTTTAATATTTAAAATAGGTCAACTGGGTCTCTATATCAATGTTCTATTGAATTCAGGATTTTAACTGAACAGATATCACATGAGATGTGTTGAAATTTTATAAAAGAATTCAATTAGGAACTTTAACAACATATTAACTCATTTGGCTTCCTTTTACCACAACTCCACCTATTCTTAACTTATCGGACCATCCACTAAGAAACAGCTAATTTACTACCCATATATTTTTATCCCACACGAGGCGCTTTTTATAGCATAATCAGCACAAATGCACCCAGTGCATCTTAAATTAAAAACAATTACTATGACTTATATATGCGGCATTTCAAAATAAATATGTATAATCAAAGAAGTAGTAAAAAAATACAAAAAACTTGGTCCTTTGCCACATTAATCGACCATTTTATTTTGCTTTGATCTTGTTTACCAAGGGCACAACATACTATTTGGAACAAACATTTGCCTATAATCATTAAATCTCACATTCTACTTTATAAACGTTTAGAATATTAAAAACTACAATTAATATCATAAATGCATATTGAATTACGAACACTTCTCATATGAGTACAAACTCATTTAAATCTTTAACCATGATCTTGTAAACTTAAAATGAAATGAAACAAGCAGGTCAATTACCACAATTAGAGCCAGGTTAAATATGCAACCAATTAATTAACAAACATATAAAATTTTCAACAAACAACAAAAAGTCGAACACGTTTAGTAGAATGGAACGAACCACTTAATAAATAAAACTCGTATTCATAGCAAAACAGCAAATAAAAGGTGTAGAAAATATGCAAATTCAGCATTTAAAAAAAAAATAAAAAAAAGCAGCAGGAAAAGCAATTAAATGCACTTTGAGAACAAAAGCAACCGATTTCGATTATTTTGTAAAACAAAGGCAAAATATTTTTAGAAAAATTAGTAGAAATCGAAGTCAAATATCTACTACGTAGTACAAGATTTATGTGTAAAATACCAATTTTGTTCATTCAGCGTCATAATTGTCTGAGATTTAAAATCTTAAAAAAAAATATTGACGATGATGACGACTTGGTAGCATTTACTTTGTACAACGACTACAGCTGGCGAGGGTTGCTTCTAAACTTAGTAAACTTATAAATAGGGTTCCTTACTTAACGGACTATTCTTATTTCAGGGAGCGCACAAATTTTGTTTTCATCCCTAAGAATTTTTTCTAAGAAATAATATTGTTAATGATGAATAAAGAAGAAGAAAAATAAAATAATGATAATGCAAAAAACGAGCTTGCTTGTAAAAACTGAATCGTTTGTATTGTCAGAAATATGTTTAGGATATTAGAGTGTTATAGAAGTCGCTCAGCTTAGATTTTCATTCAAAATACTTGAAAACATCGTAAGATCTCCTCATCGCATCCTTTACCAGGCGTTTTCACATGCAAGTGCAAGTTCGTAAAACTCAATACACTCACACATTTTTACTAACACCATCACATTTTTCGTACTTGCAGCCCAACTTGCAAGAGAATTTGCTTGCAAGTAAATTTTTGACACTTGCAGCAAGTAAAATGACAAATATAGAAACAGTGTTACCGTGGATGCCTTGAGTATACTTAGTAATAGAGCGTGATCCATTTTAAGGTTCCCTACTTTTTTAAAGTAAAAAACACAGAAAATTCAAATTTAATGGGGAATGTTTATTATCATTTGAAAGAACATTCTTTGGCATTTATTTTTTGAAGATTATGTCTGGCCGTCCCTACGTTCCAAATGGTCCATCCGATGAGTCCAATTTTCGATGACTCGTTCGAGTATTTTGACTGGTAACTGGCGAATGACACGCGTGATGTTTTCCTGAATAGAAGCGGGTTTGTCCGAATAAACTTTAGACTTTACATATCCCCACAGGAAAAAGTCTAACGGTGTGATATCACACGATCTTGGTGGCCGATCGACCGGCCCAAAACGTGAAATTATGTGCTCACCGAAGTGTTCTCTCAATAAATCCATTGATTGATGCGATGTGTGGAAAGTGGCTCCGTCTTGCTGAAACCAAATATCGCCGAGATCACGAGCTTCAATTTCAGGCATCAAATAGTCGGTTATCATGGCACAATAACGGTCGCCATTGACGGTTACGTTCGCACCGGCATCATTTGTAAAGAAATATGGACCGATGATTCCACCGGCCCACAAACCACACCAAACCGTTGTTTTTTCTGGATGAAGTGGTAGTTCTTGAATCACTTTAGGTTGCTCTTCGTCCCAAATGCGGCAAGTTTGTTTGTTTACATATAAACAAAACTTGCCTCGTAAACGTCGGATATTCTTGGAACTTTTCAAGAGCCCATAGAGCAAAGCGATGTCGCTTGGGAAGGTCGAGCGGCTTCCGTTGTTCCACAAGCTGTATTTTGTACGCTTTCAATTTAAGATTTCGACGCCAAGTGGTTCCATACGTCAGCCCGAGTTGCTGCGAACGGCGCCTAATCGACTCTCCACGGTCTTCGTGTACACTTTCAGCTACGGCCGCTATATTTTCTTCACAGCGTGCTGGAAGTGGTCTATTCGGTCGAATATCAGTAGGCCGATTATGTTGACCATAAGTTGAGCGAAGTGCACGAAACACATTCCTCACAGAACGTGAATTTTCGTAATAAAGTTGAACGATTTGTAAACGTTGTTCAGGCGTAAGTCTTTCCATTATGAAAAGCCAAACAATACTAAACAAAAATTACATGACAGCATGACACGACTCACACGTGATCTGTCAAAAAAAGGCTATTGGAAAAAGTATCTCTACTTGAATCACCCATTATAAAAACTATTTTTATAGCTGATTTTCTGTGTTTTTTTTTTAAATAAAAAAACAAAACAAAAACCCTACTTCAAAGCAACACATCTTCCTGCTATTTTATAACATAAATTGTAGGCATTAAAAAATATGTTAATCAAAATATTTTCTCAGAAATTTTATGATAATACTGGATTCACATATTTTTAAAATAAACATAATTTTTTATCAAGATGGACCAAAAATAAAATAAAGAAATAATTATATTTTTTATATTTAATATTAATTCAAGAATTATCAAGATGGACCAAAAATAAAATAAAGAAATAATTATATTTTTTATATTTAATATTAATTAATAAATTTCGTGATTACATTAACATGATAATGTTTAAACTTAAACATAAAGATTTTTTCATAAGATGTTTTCGCTTCGAGAACATTTGAAAAATAAACTTGCAACTGACTCTGTAAACACTCAGGGTACTTGCAAGTGTTTTGGCTATTTCTTCGACATTTTCGTTGATAATACATATACACTACTTGCAAGTAATTACTTGCATGTGTAAAGGCAGGGTTAGGGCGGTCCGTCTACTCTCAGTTGAAATGGTAGGCCACGCTCTATAATTGTGGCAAAATATACTTTGATATATATATATCTTCATATATATACTTAGAATATTTCTTTCATAAAAAATCAAACAAAACAAACAAACAATAAGTCGCACCCTATCTCACCGCCTAAAATTCGTTGAGATGCTTAGTTTTTTATTTACCAAATTAGTCGAGGCAGAAAGGGTATATATAGGTTCCTCTTTCCATATGTAATTTCTACAAAAGGAAAGAGGATCGTCATAAGAACTGAAGTTCATTTCACGATGACTGTCTGTCCTTCAGCTAAAATCAAGTTTGTGTACCCCCTAAACTACCCCATTATATGTAGATACATCTGGCGATCGGTAATACTATTTTAAATCAGCCAAATCGGTTCATAAATAGCAAAAAAAAAAAAAATTTGCAAACAGAAGATTAATGCCCAAAAGATTAAAGCAAATATCTATTTTTAGGAAACTCAGAACTTCCTGAAACCAAATTTAATAACGCAGATTGATGACACATCGTTTCCAAATTATGGCCAAGATAGTGGTAAACTCAACATAAAAACTTAAGTTTTATATTGGTATATAAAAACATCAGAAATTTTTAGTAGAAAATATTTCGTCATAAAATTTCCGGAAATTCCCAAAATATTTTTCCCATTAAGTTTTCGGAATATTTTTCAGAGTAGGCACCCTATTTTTGAAGCAACCAGGCGTATGTTTTTCTTTCGAGTTTATTGCTTATGAGTTTATTTATTTTTAATTTAATTTTAAAAAAATCTATTTATTTGATTTATTGATGTCACACCACAAAATTCAAACGTCAATCTAGAGGAGCACTATAAACATTTTTTACTGCAAGTTTTTATTTTTTGTACTTTTATTTTAGAATAAGGGAATTCATTGGGAAAATGTTTTGACAAAAATAGAAATTAATAACAGTTTGTTACAGGCAATTATATTTGCATTTGGAATACAAAATACTATTAAGAAAATTACAAAACGGAAATAGAGGTGGACTAACATTAAAAGACCTCACAATAAATCATATTAAAAATTCGACTTAGAGGGAAATCCTAATATATGAATTTCTAAGGGATATGATTACTGTATCCAAATCCATCATACCCCTCTTAGAGACTCATATAAATATGTTTTTTTTTCAGAGTTTCTTTATTGAATCTTCATATATTAAATATGAACTAACAATAAGTAATCGAATCTTATCCTAATACATACTTTAATTCATGTCGTTCGTGCCAGTGCCCGACAAAAAATTTTCTTATCACGGTTTCTGTTCACATATTAAAGTGTTTATCGCTCTTCTGATTGGGTGAGTGCTGCAGTGTATCTTCTCCTTAAGCGAGTGTGGTCGCCATCATTTTTTTCGAGCTAGTGGTTTTGGGTGTAGTTCAAGAGCCTTTTTAAATATTTTACTGCGTATTTTGTAATCATAGTTTTTAACATACCAGGGAGCAGCTGTGATTATTCGAAGAAGTTCATTTTGGCGCCTTTGATTTGTTTCGATATTAGACGCTGAGGCAGTGCCCCATAATTAAATACCGTAGCACCAGATTGGTTTTAAGAAAGAGTTGTAAAGTAGAAGTTTGCAGTCGAGATTAAGGACAGAATTTCTTCCAATCAGCCAATGAATTTGACTGGCTTTTAGTTTCATTTGAGTTCATTTTGCATCTATATGGTATTTCCACGTTAAACGGCGATCAAGATGTATACCGAGATATTTTACATGCGAATGCTGAGGTATAATTTGATTATTGATTTTAATAGGGGGCATGAATCCCGACGCAAGGTGAATGTAATATGTACGCGTTTTTGCTCGTTGACCATTATCCTCCATTGTTTTAACCATATTTCTAGTTGAGATATATGCTCCTGCAAGTTACGAGATGCTTCATGATGGTTTTCATGTACGCTTAGGGAAGCTGTATCGTCCGCAAATGCTGAAGTTTGGGTGTAGTTGTTAGTTGGCATGTCCGAAGTATATATTAGGTATAATAGTGGACACATGATGCTGCCTTGTGGGACTCCAGCGGCAATTGACTGGGGAGATCTTAAAAAGTCGCCTTCTGAATGAATTTACGACCGACTAAGTAGCTTTCTAACAGCTTGTGTGTGTTTACTGGTAAGTTTAGCTTCAATTTATGTAATAAGCCCTCGTGCCAGACTTTATCAAATGCTTGAGACACATGAAAAGGCGTTTACTATCCGATGGGTTTGTTCAATTGTGCTGTGTTCTTTTCTAAAACCGAACTGATGATTAGGAATACATCTATTTTCATTTAAAATTGGGATTAATTTTGACACTAAGAGCTTCTCAAACAGCTTTGATATATTCGTTAATAAACTTATAGGCCTATGTAAATCAACTTTTGTGTGATCTTTTCCTGGTTTAGGTATCATGGTAACTAAGGAAACTTTCCATTATTTAGGGTAGTTTTCAAGGCGAAAAATAGCATTAAAAATAAAAAGAATAATTTTCTTTGCTATGCAAGGTAGTTCCAAAAGCATTTTGTTACTGATCTTGTCAAAACCAGGAGCTTTCTTGGGGTTTCAATCGCAAATAGCCTTTTCGATTTCTTTTATCTCGACTCTTAAGGGAACAGTTGTTCTGACATCAACAGGTGGTAACACCTCAGGAATATTGTGTGATGTATGAGAGGTAAAATTTCAAATGATTAACAAATAGATTTCCTTTTTCTGCATCATTTCTTGCCCAACTTCCATTAAAGTTTATACATATGTGTGCGAATTTCCTTTAAAGTCAAGTTTTCAAAAATTCACTAAAATGTTATTAATTTCAATTTGAATATAACATTTACAGATTATGTTAGTGTGTTTCATTGTCGTAATTTTCTATAAGTTTTGATTCCCTTTACTGAAAGAATTTGGTCATAGTGAACTTATCAACTACGGAACTCATATATGATCGACTCAGATACACTTTGTGAATCAATCTAACGATACGATGGACGGACATTGTTACAAACATCATCGCAAATGCATAATAACCATTCCTTCTATGGTGGTGTTAAAGTTGGAAAAAGGGTTAAATATAGTGAAGATTTGTGAAGGGTTAATTAAATAAAGTGAAGATTTGCAGCATTAAATGTTTTTAGCATTTATTAAGCTTAGAATAATTTTCTAGACTGAGCTCTATTTAAGTTTTCTCCTTAATTATAACAATTTGTATTTAAGTCAAACTTTGAATTACAATAGTTTGGGACATTTTCGGAACGACATGAATTATTGATAGCTTTCGGGAGAAAGATCTTAATGAGACCTATTGTAAAGCATGAGCATATCGCCACAAAATTGATTTTATTTTGGAAAAAGTTAAATTAATATATTGAAGTTATTTCTGCTAAATTTCTTATCGTGAAGTGAAATTAAAATCGTTCTGGAAAGTAGTAATAATTTCAAGGCTTATGGCCACAAAGAACACAGAGCTGAAGGAAGTGGCATATGAAAAATGCCCAAATTAGCTCTGCTGAATCTTTGATACCCTCCACCGACAGAAAAAATATTTCCGGAGTGGGCTTTATATGGAACCTACGGTAAAATACAGGCCGATCTTAACGAAATTTGACAAAGTGATTTATAGTCTTATAAAACTATGGCCGACCAAATTTTACTATTATAGCGTTATTATAAAGTGTTTTCCGAGAGTAATGTTTATATGGGGCCTATGGACAGTTATGAACCGATCTTCACGAAAGTTGACAGTCTGATTTCTAGTCATATGAAATTATGACAGACCGAGTTTTCTTACATCATTTTTCGTTACGATTTATATGGGGTTTATATGGAGGAATATGCAAAAATATGGACCGATCGTCTGGAAATTTTACAGTAATTTCAAGTCATATAAAACTCCGACAGACCAAAATTTATTAGAATTACATTATTCGTTACGGTTTTACGCGTACTAAACGCATTTTCGAGAGTAGGGTTTATATGGGGGAATATGCAAAATTATGGACCGATCGTCTGGAAATCTCATAAAACCATATGAATCATAATAAAACCATAAATCATATAAAACTGCGACAGACCAACATTTATTAGAATAACATTATTCGTTAAGGTTTCAGGTGTACTAAAGTGTTTTTCGAGAGTGGGCTTTATATGGCCTCTATGATAAATTATGGGACGATCTTCACGAAGCTTGAAAAAGTGGTTTATAGTCTTATAAAACTATGACTGACCAAATTTTATTAAAATAGCGTTATTCATTACGTTTTTACGCCGTTGCCGAGAGAAAGGTTTACATGGGGCCTATGGAAAATTATGGATCGATCTTTATAACATTTTGTGGCATGATTTCCAGTCATAAAGAACGAATTTGTGCCTTATCTGTGCATTGCGCCAATATTAACGTTAGCTTTTATTAAAAAATTATCAATTTTTTAGGGTGGTTGTTTCATATTTTGAATCATACCTCTTATCCTGCCGAACCGATTTTCCAAATTTCTTAGGAGAAATGGAAACAGTTAGACTCCAACATTGTTCTTTTCTTTTGAGTCGTTCGAAAGTGATCTTGATTTTAACAGACAGACGGAAATGGCTTAATCGTCTTAGAATTTCTCAATGACCCTGCATATAAAAAAAGGTTTCCCATGGAATGACAAATTTAGTATACCCTCATTCACCACTAGTGGTAGAGGGTATAAAAAGAGACAGAACGCATAACAGAAGAGTGAAGTGTCTCTATAAAAATAAGGCCGCTACATTAGAATTTCGTGATCAAAACAAATTGAACTAATGGGCTGCTTTTAGTAAAATAAACATACATAAAACACAACATTTTCTGCCTCGTGACACATCTGTGTACTTTGTACTTATGACAGTTATGGTCTCACCGAAATTAAATTTTGTTGTTTGGATGAAGCATCAACATTTCGACAAGAAAAATTCAAGTTAAAGTAACTTTTAGGTGTGAACTTTATATGTGTACCAAGTAGTCCATATTTTTTTTTTTTGCTTTTTTTTTTTGGACTAAAGTGTATTTTGACATCACATTTTTAAAGGTTTAGGTGAGAGAACATTTTAATAATGACAAAGTGAAATGATGGGCCAAAAGTCTGACCAGTAAGCCTTATTTTATTTACTTATCATAAGAATTAAAAGTTTGGTTCATAAACAATACTAGTTTACTTGTATAAGAAATTCCTTTTTAAAGACAAAAGAACTACAAGTTAAAGGAAATAAACTATTTTACTTAAGAAACCCCAAAATTTAAGGATATTTTCCTCTTGCTTTGGTCGTATATCAGCTAAGTATTTAAGCACAAATCGTTTAAACTAGGGTATTCATCTAATCGGGCTTTTAATTTAATCGGTTAATCGCTCGATTAATTAACCGATGTTTTGGTTTAATCGGATAATAATCGGCTAATTTGTTTATTAATCGGTTAACCGGTTAATAATTCTTTTATGAAATAAGCAATTACAATAAATAAAAATTCATAATTTATTTAGAGTTTATTAGTAAAAAAAACCATAGCAACAATTCTTAATTAAAACGAGCAACCAAAAAATAATTTATAAATATAAAATATATATTTTTAATTAATTTATAAATTAATGTATTACAGTCGAACTTCTCTATAGTGAACTTCTATGCAATGAAGCTCTCCCTTTTATGAATTGATTTTAAGAACACAGCTTTTTCATTAAAATTTTAGTGTAATTTGATCCCTTTATAATGAATTTCCATACAGTAAATTTTTCTTTACAATGAAAAAATTTTTCAAATAAAAATTTGCCTTTCATGCATTTTTTTCTCCATATAATGAATTAGTTCAAACAATTTTGACAGCAATCCGCTGTGCTTAGTGAACTAAGGTTTCACACCAAAGTAGCATATCTCTTGAAAAAAGTTAGTAGTATTTAATAAAGTTGAAGAATGAACAATAAAAACAAAATAGAGCCAAGCAATTCTTCCCAGCACTTAAAAAAATTAGTTATTCTAAATATGTAGAGGAAAAGCTGTTAAGCACTAAACACCTAAGGCTCCGATACTACCTTTTTGAGGATTTTGAGAAGCAATGTTTAAATGGATAACCGGCGTACGTTAAAGAGTGTAATCCAAACTAAAACACCTGATTATTTTAAATAAAAATGGAAAAAAAAAATAATTTCTTCATAATGAAGTTTCTATACAATGAAGTGAATTTATGGTCCCATCCATACTCATTATAGGGGAGTTCGACTGTAATTAAAAAATAAACTGTGATCTCATTTTATTAGCTATTTCAATAGTTTAAGGACATCTTATAAAATAATCTTTTAGGAAAAAAATTTGGTTTATATGTTTTGGATTTAGGCGATTTCTTTAGTGTTGATAAAACTTGACTAAAGTCTTTCACTTATCGTAGATATTGGAGAAATCGAAAGCAACTCCTAATACAGAATATCTTATTTCTCAGTCCTTTTCCTGGATTTCTCAAAACGTATAAAATCTTCCATTATGCCATTAGAGTCCTGTTTTAATTTTTAACCCTTTTAATTGTTTCGGTTATTTCTGTTAAAAAATTGATATGAGAAGATATGATAAGAAACAAATAACTGAACGCATACATATAAAAAGTACGTGAAACAAGAAGCTGTTGACAGCAGACATGAAAGAGAAAATGAAGATCACGAAACACCTTCTTTGGTTGTATGAAAAATTATTTTCTAAACGCATGCCTTTTGTATATGAGACGAAACAAATAATTATATAATACTTCAAAATAATACTACAAAAAAATAAAAATTTTTCTACGTCGATTAATCGGTTAAACGACTGAAATTAACCGGTTTAATCGTTAATCGAAAATAGCCGATTTTAAATTAACCGATCAGCTAATCGGGCAGTAATTAATCGGTTAACGGATTAACGGTTAACTGAATAAATACCCTAAATAAAAAATTACAGAATTTATAAGACATCTAAATTTATTTATCAATTCACATGTCAAACTTTCTTATCAGACAAGTAAATTCTTTTCTGTTACAGTTGCATGCATTTGTTTCTTAAATGTCAATAACAATCACTTTTTCTATATCACAGGGCAATTTCCTTAATCATTTGCATACAATTTTTATTCTTTTTTATAAATGCCCAGGTATCGACTTGCATACAAATGACGTATACGTCTGTCTCTTCCATTTTCCCGATACATACGATATTTTTGCATAAACGTATACGTATGTATTTTGTAATGTTCCCTATTAGATAAGAATATTAAATATAAACAATACCAAGTACTCGTACTACAATAGCAGCAATATAAAACTGATTTAATTTCAATTTATTTAGAAATACCGAGTAATAGTAAACAACACTGCTCACATTCACACTCACTAGTGTACTAAGGGGCACACACATCTACTCACTTACACTCACTGAAACTAGTCACTTACTCATACAAAATATCACAACAATAAAATTTTAGAAGTACCAACAACAAAGTGAATATAAAATATGAAACAATTTATCATAACAAAAAAGTACAAACTTACTACTACTAGTTTCAAGATTTTGAGCGCCTGTCACAAATTGTGATATGAAAAAAGAGAGGAATTTAACACAAACTGTAAAAATAACTATTATTAAACAACAACAAAGGAAACTTCAACTACGAAAATTTATTTTATCATATATGCAACATTCCAGTAACACGAACGCACTTTACCCAAGGCGGAAGCAAACCCCCTGTAGTAGGAGGTATAACATTAAGATTTTTATCAATGATGCTGATATTTTATCACACAAGAGAAATTGTAGTCATCATCATCCCCATTATCATTGTATCATTTTATATGATGTTTAGCCAGAGATATATTAACAACAACAAAACAAAAGGGAATACAATAACAACAAGAACTAAATATGAAAAATTATCACAAACATGTTTATGATAATTCATGCTAAATACCAGGCAAACAGAGTCTAATAACAGGTGTTTTTTTACTTTTGGATACAGACACATACCGCACATGAGTGGTAAGAAAAGAGAAGTGAGGAGTCAAAAACAGGAAAAAAGTAAAATAACAGTAAGAGCAGTAGTACTTTTCAAAACAAAACAAAATCTTGTGCCAAACAATTTAAAAACTAAAGATTGTTGGCGAAAAATTATTAACGTTTTTGTGGAAATGGGATTTAGGGGTAGGTTTCTAAAATATCTTGACTTTGAAAGGAATTTTCCGTAAAACAACTCTTTAAATAGTCCCCTCTATCGTGAACAAAAAGATAACAATTATTTTCCACCGCGAAATTTGGCTTTTCCCCATATTTTAGGCAAAAGGAAAAAAATTTCAAGGGAAATTTTATTCACGATAAGGGTGATTGTTAAACTTTTTTCAATATAGTATTGAACCTTCCGTTTATATAAAAGAGATTTTGTACAAATTAAATTTACGAATTTGTGCAAAAAATATTTCGATCGAGTTGAGAAACGAGTTGATGTTGTTGGCAAAGAAGCTGACCAAATTAACATTTCAAGAGGAGTCAGACGATGCATAAATACTATAGATATTATAGTTCAACATATGTTATAAAAAATAATCCAAGAAACACTTGAAGGGGAAAATAAAGGATACAAGTAAATTGAAAATCAATAATATAAGATAACCAGACCCTACGACATTGCTGGCTGGTAGTATATCCGTTCTATAAAAGCTGATGAAAAATCTGGACTTATTGATTTTTAGTTAAGATTTTAGAAAAAGACGAAATATATGATTATGAGTAGAATAAATCTTTATCTCAACGCAACGTTGAATATACAAAATATTCAAATCGAGCGAAACGATTTATCATAAATGACTAGTTGGAGAAACTAATGGGTCAATTACGGATGGCGACTGAACTGAAGTTGTGCTGCCAGTATTGAAATCATGCAACGCCGCCCATGTTAAAATATACATTTTTTTTAAATTTCATTTTTTAACATCAGCGGCATTGCTTAATTTCGCTGCTGGCAACACAACTTCAGTTCAGTTGCCATCCGTAATCAACACATAAACGCCGAAGTAAGATCAATAAAAAGACACATTTGGAAGTTGCTTATACATATATGGGGTAGAAGTTTGGACATAAAAAGTCTTCGATTAAAGAAAATTGGATGCTATCGAAAGGTGGATATGCCGCCAGAGTCCAGAGTAACCCATGACGAAGAACTAAGAAGGATGAATAACAATTGGCAACTAATATTAACAATAAAAGAGAGAAAAATTTCATATTAGAAGATTCTACAAGAAGTCATTAAAGGAAAAACTGAAGGAAGACGTGGCTCAGAGGATTTTAGTGTCAAAACCACTAATTTTAGATCACTCAATTTCAAAAATCTAATGATGCAGTTTTTCAGTGAAATGTTTCAAGATGAAATGTGCAATTATAGTTTTTTAAAAAAATTGTATTTTATTTTTAAAAAATGAAGCAAAGTTCATGCAAGGGTGCTAAGCACGCAATTCAGTGGACCATATATGAATAATCGTCCTGATAATACCATTTAACTTTAACATAAGCCTCTTAAAACTGAACAACAAATATTTTTCATTGAACAAAAATAATGTAGTCCTTAGCACTTTCCCCCAAGCTGTCAATAAAATACAAGGTGGGAGTGTTTTCTTTCGATTAAACAAAAAAAAAGTGGTTAATTTATAGAAGAAGTAACGAAACGACATACAACTAATGATAGGAAAGCATCACATAATAATCACTGCATGGATGCAGCAATTCTTCCTTTGTTAGCCAAGTGAAAAACTGGAACAAGCGAGAAATAAGGACTACAGAAAGTAGAGGTGAATGTTACCTGGGAAAATCAATAGAGTTTTGACAAGCACTAATATTTTTCGTCGCTTACTGGTTTCATCCATCAGAACCTTTTATAACCAGCTTAAGCTCCAAACAGGATTTCTGGTCAAATGATAACCCATTCTTTTAAAGCTCGGAATGTGTCTTTTTTTTAAAAAGTGTCGGACCAAATTTTTGGACTTTTGCTTAATTAGCAAAAATTGTATGCAAATAAATCGATTTGGATTGCATGGGCGGTAGAGGTGGGCATGGCTGATTTTATTGAAATTTAGCATTCGTTTTTTCTTGCTCTAGAAAATATATGTACCCAGTTTCAAGACTTTTGCTTGGATAAGAAAAATTTTATGCGAAAAATAGTTTTGGATTGCATTGGCAGTTGGCATTGGGCGTGGCTTATATCCCTATATCCTTTGTACTGTCCAATCAATTTACAAATCAATTCTCTTGGGAAACTATTAATTTCCCAAGTATTTTTGATTTTTATTTTATCAATTCTATGAAAAACAATATCAATAATATTTAGAGGCTGTGGGAAAAATCGCCCAAAGAAAAATGGCCAAAAAAAAGAAATGAAAAATCGCCCAAAAAAATTCCATGTAAAATTGGGCCTAAATTCATATGAAAAGTGACCTAAAATTTGTGGGCTATTTTTCGTTATTGTTGGGTGATTTTTCGTTTTTTAAATTTTCAAAAATGTTGTATGAAAAATGGCCCATTTTTTTTATTTTCTCCTCTATGGTATAACAAACACCGGCTTCGCTTACTAAAGCTGCTCTGCACAGACGGCGCAAGGATTTTCTCCTCTATGGTATAACAAATACCGGCTTCGCTAACTAAAGCTTCTCTGCACAGCCGGCCTTTGGCCGGGCGCAAGGATTTTCTCCTCTATGGTATAACAAACACCGGCTTCGCTAAGTAAAGCTTCTAAAATCTGCCTTGTTTCCAAATGAAAGCCGACTATGCAGAGAAGCTTTAGTTAGCGAAGCCGGTGTTTGTAATACCATAGAGGAGAAAATCCTTGCGCCCGGCCGAAGGCCGTCTGTGCAGAGAAGCTTTAGTTAGCGCAGTGTCCATGGACACTATGACACTTTTTGGAGTGTCATAACGTCCATGGACACTATGACACTGGACGTTATAACATGCCACCGGGAAAAAATTCGTTTTTGCTTTTTGGGTCATTTTTCATTTTTTTTTTGGGCCCTTTTTCGTTTCTTTTGGGCAAAATTTCATATATAACTTTTTGGGTCATTTTTCATGTTCTGTTGGGCGATTCTTCATTTGGGCGATTTTTCATTTCTTTTTTTGGGCCATTTTTCTTTGGGCGATTTTTCCCACAGCCATATTTAGAACTTTATCTATAAGATTTTTGGCTGTATTTATAATAACTCTTCTCGGATGTTTTGAATAATAATTAAATATTCTCCCGGACGAAATTGGTTTTTGGTACCAATCTACTCATAAGTTGATCTCTTTTCTTATTATTAATGTGTCTAAATATGGAAGTTTATGATCACATTCCGTTTCAATTGTAAATCTAATATCCCGGAGGAAGGAGTTTAATAAGTTTAACATATTTTCTATTTCACATTCTGAAATAATATAAAATAAATCATCTACATATTTTGTTATAATTTTTGGTTTAAGAGATAATCTTCTAATACATGTACGAGTATCAAGTATCCCCTCCATAACTATATCTGCTACAACTGGATAAGCTGGAGAACACATAGGTTATCCCTTTTGTTCAGAATATATTATGCTATTATATTGAAAATAAATACTATTATCTATACAAAATTTTAGAATTCTTAAAAATAATTCCTTTCCAATAGTCGTATATCCTCTAATTATATCCAATTTTCCTTCTCTAATACTTAATGCTACATCTATAGGTATACTAGGGAATTAGAATACTACATCTAACGAAATTATCTTTTCCTCATTTTGTATCCTTAAATTTTTAATCCTATCTTTAAATTTTAATGAGTTCTTTACATTATACACTGAATTTTCCGTTATCTTTCTAAGAATTCCTGTTATATATCTACTAAGTTCATGAGATGGAATATTAATGCTCGAGCAAATTGGTCTTAATGGAAATGTTTTCTTATGGACTTTCGGAACTCCATATAATTTGGGTGCTGTAGCAGTTGTTGTTTTTAAATTTTTCCTCTCAAAAGGTGTTGTTATCTCTAAAAAGTGTTTCTACTATATTATTGTTTGTCTGTTGTAGTTTAATCGTTGGGTCTTTTGTCAATATTTTATATGAGGAGTCATCATTAAGAATATTATCCATTCGTGAACTAAAGTCATGTTTATTCATCGCAACTGTAATATTACCCTTATCTGCATTCAGTATGAAAATATTAGGGTTACTTTTAAAAAAATTTCAGTTTTCTTAACATTGTTAAGAATAAACTTGTCTCTATGAGACAATTTAATTTTATTCATATGGTTATCAATTATAGTAGTTAGTATATTCCTTGCTATTTCGTGTTCTTCTTTTCCCCTAATAGTCTGAAGAAAATCTTCTCCATCTGCTATCATCTTAAGAATCGGAAAGTGTTTTTTGTGATGGGAAATGCATGTTAATTTCCTAATGAAAGAGTCCATTGTGTATCTATTGGAATGTAAAAATCTGATTTGTTTAAAAGCCAATTTTTTATTAAATTTAAATTTCATTATGTAATCCTCTGGACTATAAAAGAATTTTATTCTTAAAGTCCTTACAGTTGAAATAAATAAATAAAATAGATAAATAAATACCTAATTCTTTTTTCTGTAATTCAACCAGATGATCGAACTTTTTCCTCCGTATATCCTTAACCTTACCATTTAGTTTTAAAGCTAATCTATCTTCATGCCTTAACAAATTATTAATTACGTGATCTGTAAAATATTTCCTTAAATTGCGTTCTATTCGTTCTAATTGTTTCCTATTATAGCGTGATCCATTTCGAGGCTCCCTACTTTTTTAAAGAAAAAAACACAGAAAATTCAAATTTAATGGGGAATATTTATTATCATTTGAAAGAACATTGTTTGGAATTTTTTTTTGAAGATTATGTCTATCAAATGTTGGCCGTTGCTACGTCGCAGTTGGTCCATCCGTTGAGTCCAGTTCTTCAAAAAATAAATGCCAAAGAATGTTCTTTCAAATGATAATAAATATTCCCCATTAAATTTTAATTTTCTGTGTTTTTTTTTTTTTTTTCTTTAAAAAAAATAGGGAACCTCGAAATGGATCACGATTTATTTTCTAATGTATAGTGTTTTTGTTTAATGCTTAAACTAAATATCAGTACTACACTTTCTATGCGACTGCTCTAAGAATTGTTGTAATCTTTTCATGACCTTGACTTACTAAGGAAGTTACCACACAAGTGTGTCAAATTTTAGACACTGAAGAAAAGCCTTTACATCACCTTCTTTTTGATTGTTCTGCTGCATGAATCAGGTCAGACAAAAATTTACCCCTTCTTTGCTCTGGTCTACTCTAGAGAAGGATGGGCGTTAATGATGTGGATAATTGGATGATAAACTTTTTTAAAAAGAGGTTCTAAAATATGCCTAGTGATCTCACAAAAAGACGAGAGCGACTCATTCAATACACCCACTACAATTGCTCTTTAGCAGATTTAGTTTGAAAAAGTCAAACTTACAATTTGAATCCATTAGACTTTCTTTTTGATGTGTTTGGAGATTAATGCTTTAGGGATTATCTTGTCTTTATGAGATTTATTGTGAAACAAGGTAATAAAAATGATGACTTTTGCGTAGTATACAAATAGAATAAAAGCTAATGGACAAAAAGACAAAACTTATCTAATAGATTTTATTATTTTTTTTTTTTTTTATTCTTAAAAGGAAACCAAATATCGGTGCATCCTAATATGAAACAAATTTATCTAATTTTTGGAATTACTGCTTTAAAGTATAGCCAAGTTTTTGAAGACAAAGTAAAAAAAATTTCCAATAAAGAAAGAGGCAAAGGATAAATTATTTGATTTTAATAATGAAAACGTTGTTATAAATATTTATAGAAAAAAAAATATATAAAAAAAAAAATTTTAAAAGTTTTAGATATAATTTCATGAATTTTAATAATTATGTTACTCACTGTAAGTACCCATATATTTGTACAATAAATTTCAATTTAATGTTTAGATTTTGTATAAAAATATCCGGCATTTACCTGGAACGAACAAAAGAAAGTATATAATTTAAATATGCATTTGACAATTAGGTATTTAAAAAACAATACAAATACAATGTTAGTAAATATTAAATTGCTTTAATTTTAATTTATCTACTTTTTGTGCAAAAATTAGCAGTCAATTCAAATACTTAAAAAAAATTATCGGTTCATATTTGCAAAAACTAAATAAAAATAATATCGTTAATTACCAACCTCTTGTCGGATGCGGTAGCACTCGGGATGGAAACGGTACTGGGGACAAAATTGCAGTCAGAAAAGGCACTATCATGCTTAATGCCACAAAGAACAAAATATAGATGGGGACTGCAGGGGTGTCTTGAAGCTCTTGACTACTCGAAGGATATGTGTCTCCTCGCACATAGGCATTTTGTCATGCAGGAGAATATACAAATGGCCGAGGAAATGTCCGTAAGAGTGGGACTGAAAACAAACATAAGGAAACCCAAAACGAAGCTCACCAATACATCTACAGTACAATGTTTCCTTCGCCAACACCAACCGATAGAAGATGATGGTTCATCACAAGACATAAAGTGCAGACTATACAAGGCAATATAGGCTTTTGGAATGCTTAAGTCCGTGTGGCGCTCCTTCCACCTGTCGACTAATACAAAACTTAGAATCTTCAACTCCAACTGTACTTTTCCATGGTAGCAAATCTTGGAATGCTGCACAAAAATGCGTCGGCAGCATTCAAGTCGTTCCCATGACAATTGGTTACACGCACCGGAACGCCTCGGAGTTCAACAAACACCGATCAAGGGGTTCAGCATCACCTGTTCTTCAGGTGCCGACAACATCATTCAAATCATTGTCCTATGTATATTTTGGAGCGAAATAATAAGAAACGTTGATCTCTGGAACACCACCCTTAAATACCCAATCATACAGAGATTCGTAAGCATTAATGTTATTGAACTGGACACTCAGGATATAGCCAGACAACAGAATGGCCATCGTTAGGAACCCTTAAAGCCAGAGACGTATTGGCAGACATGCCTTATACATGGAGAAGGCAGCTCTATTTCGAAATCAGATGTTCGATACACAGTTGGAGTGAAATAAGGCGTATGACAAATGAAAGAGACGATTGAATTTATAAAAAGAGCTTTGAATATATATATTTGAACAAAATCTTACTTTCTTATAAAAAAAACATGTAAAATTTTCTTCCTGTCCACACTTTTCTATCGATACTTCGTTATGAAAAAAGGCAGTTATCATACATAAAAGAATACATAGGGTGGCCCAAAAGAAACGCAATGATTTATATGGTTTTAAACTTAATCATTTTAAAATAAAGACTTAAGCAATTGAATAGCAATTTTTTTTACCTTTGCTTATCCCGTGAAGCTCTTCGCTTTTCTGCAGGAGACCAGAGTCTCTGGCGGAAATCTAACCCGCAACCCCGGCACTGATAGACTAGCTCACTACCAGCTAGCCTACCGGGGCACCAAACTGAACTAAATATATTAAAATATAATGATCATGATTGTAAAACACAACCTGATATAGAGTGACGAAGGTCAGTTGCAATTTAATGGCCACGTCAGTAAAAAAAAATTGCATAATATATGCAACGAAAAATCTTACTGTATTTTACAAGAGGCAATGATGAAGCCACAGCGTCTAAACCCAGGCAAATAGTAGAGCTGTTAAGGGACATTTTTTGTGAACGCATTATTTCAAGAGGCAGCGATTTCATTAACTGGCATGTTCAAAGGATTTCGCCGCTTCCGATTTTATTCTTTGGTGGTGTTAAAAATAACGTGTTTTCATGTTTTCCCAGAGTATAACCAAACTAAAAAATAATATTCGCACAGAAACGATAGCGATACGAAAGCGATAGCTCAAGTGCGTCTATGCGAAGCTAAGAATAAGCTACGCGTCTAAATAAAGTAAATTTTCTATTTATTCATAAAAAAATTATTCGACTTTCAAATAAAAAAACTAAAGACAAATTGTTGCTTTTGAGCCACCCTGTATGAAATAAAAACAAACTCAATCAGAAGTAAAATAGTGAAAATACGCAAAAATATGTTTGCAGTTTTTTACACACACATTTCTTTCCTCTCTCTCTGCTTTTGCAAAGGCATCATGTTATGGATCATCGGAGTAAAAAATTTTATATGTACGACGACAACTACAACAACAAGCAAACAAACCACCAACTAACCAGCCAGCCCAGTCTACAGTCAGTTTATATTTCTTCCATCTACTTGTGGGTAGTGGGGTGTTGCCCCTTCAATTATAAAAATATCAACGAAAAAAATTGTGTATGATGACAGTGAAATAAAATACACTTGCTGCCTTGCCTGGTTGTTACTTTTTAAGTTTTGCAACGTAGCTGGTGTTTTTCTTTTTTTATTATAATTTTTTTTTTAAATATAACAATCACATGCAACAGTAGCAGCAACAACAGACAGTCGGACAGACAGACAAACTTATTTTTTTCTATAACAAGTTATGAGAGGGCGCCGTCAGCACTTTATTTTAGATAGACAGACAGTCGTATTTACATACATTCCGTCACATGGACGGACTTCTCAACAGATACATAAATAGAATTTAGAGGAAAGCAAAAACAAATTTACATGACAGGGATGAAATTTACCAAAACAAACTATTCAAATTTAACAACAACAATAAATAAAAGTTTAAATGCAAAAAATAAAAGCGATATGAATTGATAAGAAGGAAAAAATATGACCGAAAACCATAAAGTTCAAGCAAATTGCATAAAATTTAAAATCTCCAAAATTTTGGGGACGAAAAGTGCAGAAATAAAGCATTTTCATTTATTTCAATAACGTGATTAAATAAATTTAATGTTTTTAATCTTATATTCTTAGTTTCAAAATAAAACTTCAAAGTATGCCCGAAGGGAAAGGAAACCAACACCAAACTTGTCCCGTGACATTTCTAAAGTTGTAGGGACCGGTTCTAGTTCTAACACTTTATATAAAAAGAACTTTCCACTTAAAATGGCGATGTCCAAGGAGGTGCTCCCTTTTGCCACTTCGTAACAGGTCACTGGAATAACATACATGGACACAGTTAATTTCGGTAAATATAACGCATGACGCAGATATTGTTCCGACTGAACCATGGCAGTTATGGGCCATTTTCTTTAATAAATTTATAGTCTGTAATGACAATTTTGTATCGGAGTCCCTTTAAGGAATAGAGATAGCGGGAAGGTATGTTAGAAGCAAATGATTAGGATGAAAAATCAAGTGGGGTTGGTCATCATTTGAACCGTTTAGCGGCGCCGTGTCGCTGCAGGGGCCAAATTTTATTGCGGAATTTCGGCTATTTTAGTTTGTTCAATAAACTAAACTGTGTTTGACTTACGCGAATATATGTTGTGCAACCTCCTCCATTTTCGAAATAACGGTATATCTCGGTATATCTAAGAGCTAACCTAAAATACGGTTAGCACCACTGGATTCAGCGTACCCGAATTAGTTTAAAACGACAGTTGCCCGGCTTGTCTGTTTTTTCAACATGCAAAGTGTTATTAGGCGTATTTAAGTCATTTTCGGAAGGGGATTTTATACTGGACCTTTTGTAAATTATAGATTGTTCATCAAAAAATTCGGTAGTAGTTTTGAGTATTAAAAAGCTCTAAATTAGACCAAATTTCAATACAGAAATACAAATTTTTTTTTCAAATTGTATGCTTTTTAAGTGACTTTGCGCAAAATCTTATGAGAATCGGTGCGTTCTGTCAACAATTTATGGTAGTGTTGGTAACAAATAAACAAGTTTTCTGGGGAGTTTGTTCCACACTTAAGTTCATCGTCTTACTGAGACGAGTGTGCTGGATTTCAATCCGAAACTGTTTAGGAGAACTAGACACAATTTGACACTAAAATTCTTCTTTTCTGTTGAGTTTTTTTGGAAGTGGGCGTGTTTTTAACAGACTGACAGACATACATACATGGCTCAATCGACTTAGATGGAGTCTTAGATGAATATTCAAAAAGTTACATACGGAATAACAAACTTAGTATACCCGCATTCACCACTTGTGGCATATTAAGTGTTGGTATATTAAAAATACGGAACATAAATGGGAATAATTTATATATATCATATTTGTTTGTTAAAAAAAATTCTTAACTCGACCCTGTATTATACAAAGGCCGTACACAAAGGTCCTCTTTCAATAAAGGCTTTGGTATAATAGTAAAGACAAGAGTAGAGCTTAGTTGAAGAAATTTTATAAAAAAATTTAAATTTTACCATACAACCTCAGAGCTGGGCAGGGTATGATGTGTTTATGCTAATGCATAAACACAGGTTAGCCTGTATTTTTGATAATTGATAATTTTTTATTAAAGTATTATCCCCTTATTCATAAAAAATAAAACAGGTTTGTAAAAAGGTTATTTAATAAATTTTCATAGAGAAATTATTTTCATAAGCCTTTTATAAGCCTGTATTATTTTTTATGAATAATGCTGGGAACACAACTGGGACGATCGACGAATTTCGCCCAACAAAATTCGCTGAGTAAATTCGTCGTATGAAGCACAATAACGGCGAAGAACTAGAAGCTTTTATAATCGATAAAGTTGATAGCTGTTTGTTCAAAGAGAGAGAAAAAAGATTAGATATTAAAACAAAATAATGCATAAAAAATAAAAACATAATCAAAAACACAACTAAAAACTATTTTTATAGCAAAATACTTTGAATATTTATTTTAAATGTTAAGCCTGTAGTGCGATTCACCAACTTTTTTAAGATTATCGTATGGTTAAAATAAATATAACGAAAATTTATCGAATTTGCTATTCAGTAACAATTTTAACGATATTCGCTGTCGATTAAAGTCAGCTGTTACTTTAAGCAGTTTTTTTTTCGTTATTTTAACGACAATAATTTACGTTGTTTATTTATTTGATAAAGTGTATTTTATGTTTTAAGTGGCTGAGGCCCGACTTCTTACAAAATTCAAAACAAAGTTCTAAGTTCAATATGTACAAATAAAGCAAATTATGAACAAAAAGAAAATTCTAAATGTCAAATTCTCAAAATAATATATAAAAACATTAAATTAAGAACGATTTTCGTTTATTTTAACATTTTGTGCACAGCTGTTTACAATCGTTAAAAATAAATTACAGAATCACACTGTCGTTACTGCAAGGGACTATATATGTCGACAAAAATTACGATTATCGGATCTTTAAAAGTAAGTGAATCGCACCACTGCACTCTGTTCAACATTGAACATGAAATTCTATTAAAACTCATATGAAAAAAACTTGTGCGGAAGTTCCATGAAATTATGTGGATAGAGTTGGACTCTGTTCAATTTGTAAAAAAGTTACGAAATGTTTCTGGAAACATTTTTCATACAAAACGGTACATGAATTTCTGTAGAAAGCAACAACAAAATAACAAAATATTTATGACATTGTGCTTTCAATGTAATTATTTGGCGTTGCGTTTTACATGATTAGGGCCTTATTTTTTTTTTATTAATAAAAAAATACTTTTTGGTAAAATACATGTGGGTTTTGTTTACAAACGCAAAATAATGTCGCATACTTTTAAAGATTAAAAACGTCAAATTGTGCAAACTCGCTAGATAGGTAACATCGATACATGTCAAATTTTTCGCATGAAATAATAGATACTGCTGAACATTTTTCACAAATTGGAACAGAGTCCTAGGCTTAAGACAATAAAAATAAACAATTATTGATGTAAAAAGTAACTTTATTTACTAGAATACTTCTAAACTAAAATCAAACATGGTCACCTGGTACTGATTTGTTCGTCGTTTGCAAAGTCGCAGTGTATGACGAATTTCGGCGGACGCTATTATTGTGTATATTTTCATATATACCAATAGGTTTTATTTTTGGCGACGAATATTCGCGGCCAAAAATTCGTCGTTCGGTTGTGTTCCTAGCATAAGTTTTTTAAAGTTTCGTGAATGGATTTTTGTTTAATTAAATAATTTTTTTTAATCTTATTTCATAAAATAATGTATAACATTTTGTAATAATTTTCATAGCAAGCTTTTAAATATATATAATGTATAAGTTTTATACACAGAAGAAATTATCAGTAGTTTTTTATCACTTAAAATAATTATTTAAAAATTAAATTTAAATACATTCAATTAATGTGATAATTGTATTGATTATTATTTTAGTTAAAAGAAAATAAAAATATAATTTATTAACATTTTAGTTGTTTTGAAATAAATTTTTAATTAAAATATTAATTAAATAACAAAAAAATCTAAATTATTTTTTTTGCTTAAAATAATTTCAACTTGAAGAATTGTTGTGGGGAATTTTCAAAACCTGTGCTATATTTAATTAAATTAATTAACAAATTGCTTGAAACGGCAGTTTTTGATAATTTTTTATTTAAAATTAAAAATTTTATATATGTATTTAACTCTTTAAACAAATAGAATCTGGGAATTATTTCTTTTTCAAGTTACTTTATTATATTCAACATTTTTTATTTTTTCGAATTTATTCTATAAGTTAAATTTCAGTTATGTATTTTATAGGATAGCTAAGGTAAAATTTAACAAGAAGAAACAAGATAATAGTCTGGTAGTGTATAAAGTCATTCCTAATAATAGAAGGAATAGAACTACTACAAAAAGCTTTAAAAAAAAACATAACTGAATTTTGGCTCATAGAATAAATTCGAAAAATAAAAAATTTTGAATATAATAAAGTTACTTATGAAAAAAAAATTCCCAGATTCTATTTGTTAAAATAATTGAGTTAAATACATTCAATTTATATCTATCTAACAATTTATCACTATCCAGTGTGACACAAAAAATGCTGACGAAGGCCGTTGCGGGCCAGAAAATACATTACAATCTGCTGGTGTCTTATAATTGTAAATTTTTCTGTACATACAATACACTTCATTGCTATCCAAAGGATAGCTAAGGTAAAATGTAACAGGAAGATACAAGATAATAGTCTGGTAGTGTATAAAGCCATTCCCAAAAATTTAAGGAATAGAACTATTACAAAAAGCTTTATAAAATTCATAACTGAAATTTTACTCATAGAATAAATTCGAAAGAATAAAAAATGTTGAATTAAAAATATCATTTAATGAAATAAAATATATTCAAAATTTAAAATTTTTACAACTTTTAGTAATCAATATAAACATTTTGGTAATAGATGCAATATCGACAAATTGTTTGCTTAAATGGAAAAGGTTGCTAATGCGATTATACAAATTATGAACAACAAGGGTCCGCAGGTGAAGATGGTCTTGCTTAAACTAATGTGCTTAATATGGAACGCAGAAACTCTACTAAACGAGGGGCAATGCTGTATTATAATCCCCATTAGCAAAAAGAGGAACAAAATGAGATGAGAAAGTTATAGGGGATTAAATCTCCTTAACACCTCATACAAAGTTTTGTCTATTATTCTTAACAAGAAAAAAAAAATTGACCGTAATTAATGCATTTATTAAGGCATATGATGGAAAGATGCTATGAATATAAAAGAGATTTGCAACGAGAAGATGAGAGATGCTCTTGATTGATTACAAGCAAGCTTTCCTTTTAATTAACGGGAAAAGAATGATGCCAATCATGTAGGTAATGGAAATACTAGAAAAATAACAAAAATAGCCATTCTTACGCTCCGTAAAACTATATGCAAAGAAGTAATACAAAACAACCTCTCCAATGAGTTTCACATAACTTCAGGAGTGAGGCGCTGCTAAATTTTTTTTTTTTTTTATTTAATACACAACCAAGCAACATCATCAATATATAAAGGTGGACGCATATTCTCGAGAACCCCAATAATATGTGCTAACACAGATAATATTGCACTTATACCACAGAATATGCGAGATATAGGAGAAAACTTCCAAAGACTAGAAAGTGAAAGAAGCTAGGCTTGCTAATAAACGTGGGCAAGACCAAAAATATTTATATGTTTATCAGCTTCGCAATAGCCTTCAGAATCTAGCATCCACTATACTTTTGAAAAATTGATCGTTTTAAATATCTCGGTGCAATAATAAATAGCAAACGAGCGACTGCAAGCAGCTCAAAGAGCTTTTTAGGCAAAATTGGAAGATTTATATTGCGACAAATACCCTGGGCACTTAAAATAAGGCTATATAAGACAAAAGTTCTACCTGAACTTACATATAAATAGCTGTGAAACATGGGACTAACAATACTTGACGGACTTTTACACGTACATTCCATTGAGCTCTAAACACTTAGTCCAACGTTTCTCCAATTTTTTGGTGAGGTAATTTAATCGTTGTTCGTGGCTAAATCCGGTGAATAGGATGGATGCGGGAGCAATTCTTAGCCTGATTCATAGCTTTCTACCAACTTAACCATATATTTATGTTTAAAAACAAGAAATAGTAACTTGGAGCTAAATCCATAGATTTTAACCACGGAATGCTTAAAGAGCCCACGAAAATCCCTTTTTTCCATTTACTCCTTAAATCACAAACTAAATGACGCAGGTTATTAACATTTTGAGAGAAGTCAACCAGCAGATGCCTCTTGACAAAAGCAGTGTTTCTCCTTCAGTTAAGAGGCAGGATATTAAAAAGCTCTCTGGCTTATTGACCCGCTCTCGTACTGTTCATTTGTTGCGACATCTTCATAACTAATGCCTGGAACAGAATAAAGAAGTTGTAGTTGTAGCTGGACTTCACGAATGCTCTGTAGCGCAGCAAAGTTCAAACTTTCGAACTTTGCCCTTCAACTGCAACGATTACTACGACTACATATTCTGTTGACTCTACTTTCATACTACCGTTTTTAACTGTTCACATCTTGGAGAGCTATTCGTGACGTTGTACTACAGCGTCTATTCTGTTCCCCACTTAAAAAATATTGGTTTTGCAGAAAACGGCACAAATATACACACACCATAATAAAAGAAGAAGATTTTATACTTCTCTCAAGAGTTGAGTTAACAATATCTTTATATGCAATAATAACCACTTCATTAAACACCTGATTTGTGATATTTAGTCAACATTTCCGATTTTTTTACTTATGACGATGTTGCAGCAAATGAGCGAGTTGTATATGTAAATAAATTTTGAATTAAATTTCCATTAAAAATTTAAAATCTAAAATTAGTACTTTTCACTATTTTGTAGTGTCCGACCGATTAATCGGCTTCGATATTGGCCAAGACATGCTAATCGGCCAATTATCAGTGTTCGGCATCAGTTTGACCAAATTTTGACCAAACTTTTTGCATGTTTTTTTATTACTTAATATTTTTATAAATGAATTGTTTTTTCTGTTTAGTAAATTAATTGATCTTAAAACTAAAATTTAGCAACTTTGGCCGAACTTCGGCTAAGTCATCGGTCAAAAAAATTGACTTTAGTCGGTCATTTCTATTAAATTATATTCAATAAACTATTTAATTTTACGTTTGAAACAAAATTTATCAATTAAAACAATTGTTTCAAAAATATTCAAATTTAACTAATGTGATAATTGGATCAATTATTTTTTTTTGAAAGAAAATTAAAAATTGATTTGGATTTAATTAACATTTAAGTTGTTTTGAGATACATTTTTTATTAAAATATTAATTAAATATCAAAAAATATTAATTGATTTTTTTTCGTTTAAAATAAAATAATTTAAACTTGTAGAATTGTTGTTGGGAATTGTACATATTTAATTATATAAATTAACACATTGTTTGTAATGGCAAAGTTTTTTGATAATTTTTTTATTTAAAATCAAAAATATCATTTATTGAAAAAATATTCACAATTTTACAATTTTTAGTAATCAATATAATCATTTTGGTAATAGGTGCAAAATCAGAAACTTGTTTGCTTGATATTATGAATTTGATATAAATTTGGTGAGTAGAAAACATTTTAAATTTTTTTTGTGTATATTAAACGTGATATCGTAGTAGCATTATAATAGAAAAAGAAAAAGATACGGTTTGGTGTGCCTTACTTTACTTCAAAGAAGGTTGCCGTTAACGTTATAGTCAAGTGTGAGCGGTATAGAACCTTAAGATACAATTATTTTCACGCCTAATTGGATGGGTGAGTTGTTTACCGAAAATATTATGTTTAACATACCCACACAAATGGTGCAGTAATTGATTTATTAAGTGAATACAATTTGACGCATTTCAACTATTTTTTCGGTTATATAAAGCCATTGGTTTATGCGAACCGATCAGCAACATTGGACGAATTGGAGGATAAAATTGATTTTACGGATTACTACCCTGAAACTGCCAGAAATAATTAAAATTGTAATCGAAAATTGGATTTAAGAATGTAGATCGTTATGATTATGTTACTACAAAATCTCTTCCAAAAGTTTTCATATGCGTTTTGCGACGGAAATATCTTTTGGCGTTGCATAATCGGAGGATATAGGAGGATGCCATACCTTAGGTTTATCGTAGTGCAATCTGGTGTTACGGAATCAAGTAGCCCTTTGGACTTTTTAAGACCTGAACTGGATGTTGGTGGGGCCTACTCAGTGGTGGCTGTTGCCTTATATCCAAACTAAGAGCAGGGAAACCGAAAGGATGTTAGCTGATGTTTACAAGAGCTGTGCGCGTGGCCTGAAGATTTCATCTCATGAGTGAATCACTCGTCAATGTGATTGTAATATAAAATTAGCATGGGTGACCGCGCGTGCTTAAATATTTTATTATAACACACAATTGCTTACGCAGTAACGAAGATTTTTTTAGAAAACTATTAAATACATTAAAATTTTAATTTTGTTTATATAATTGCTTAAATTTTAATGCCCGTATTCATAAAAATATATAAAACTTAATAAAGGTTTACAAAACAAATTTTATATGAAAATTTTGCTTACTAAACGTTAATTTAATTTAATAATCGTTTATGAATACAGGAGTAAGAATTTTGCGGTAAAACTATTAAAAAAATTTGATTAGAACTACTTCGGAAGTGAGCGTGATTGTGAAAAGGAATCGTAAGTGAGCGTGCATAAGAGGAAAAATTGTATTTGTGAATGTATGTGATTGTGAGAATTTGAAAAATGTATTGCTCTTAAACGTACGAGATATTTCTTTCCTTTGTGAGCGTAATTGATCCTGAGTCAAAAACCTCTCACCCGCTAAGCTCTAATTTTTACATTAAGATTTTAGCTCATACAGCTTTAAAAATTCCATGTGCTAAAATTTTTAGTTATAAATTGACCAAAGAAGTATTTAACAAACTATTTAATACAATACAAATGTATGCTCCAAACCAATGAGTTCCCCCTTAATCATTCATGAAATAATTTTTTTTTTTAACATAAAATTCAAAAAACGTTAATAAGCTGAATTCCCATTTACAACCTTATATATCATAATTTTCCCCAAGCTCTAATAACAAAATATTTCAATAATTTTAATGTCCATTTGAAATGTCAGTCACGCAATGACAACGACAAGAACTTTAATTTTACGCATTGATCCGGTTTTATGAATTTGGTATTAAAGAAGTTTTTTCCCAAGCTGTTGCAGCTACTTCTTAAATGTTGCCGTTGAGTTTTTGTTGATGTTCAAAGAATGTTGTTTGTGGTATTTCTTGTTTCTATTTTCTCCAGGTTTCAGCATCATATAGCAACAAAACTTTGGCCAACAAAATTTTCCTCTTGCTGGTTTAAAAGTTACTTATTCGTATTAAAACCGAGTCAGTAGTTAAATATGAAAAGAAGAAATTGTTAGTGCTTTTTGTTCAATCATTTATTTTTCATTTCGTTTTTATTTTTTAAATTTTTTCCTCGTTATTTTATTTATTATTTTTGTTGTAGTGCTGGTTAGTTTCTACGACCAGGCGTTCAGAATTTTAAGTTTTATTCGTATCGCTAGCTACTACCGCTGCTGCTGTAGTTGGTGAGTCTCAATTTTCGCATTTCATTTATTTTATTTATATATGACTTGATAGCAACAGGAAAAAATTACAAAGTACTTGTTTGTTTGTATATTTAAGCAATATTTATTTTTACTAATTCATAAATGTGTGTATGTTTTATTTACATGCATACATTTTTATGGATGTTGCTAAAGCCCCCTTTACACTATGCTGCAAGGCTTAATGGTGTTTTCTTTTCTACAAAAAAAAATACCACCTTGTTAAAAGGTACATGTATAAAATGTCTTGCCGACCCTGTAATTATTTGGCGAGAACAAAACACAAAATTGGACCGCCCTGATTTTAACAGCTGACAAAAAGTTTGTTTTTCAAAATATAAGAAAAAATGTACATAAATTCAAAAGTTTGTTCTTCAAAATATAAAAAAACATGTATATTGTTACCAAAATTTGTTAATAGATTTATATTAAATAAATAAATAAATGAACAAAATGAATGACGAAATTCCAATTTCTTTAGTTTTTTTTTATAAAATATGTAAACAAGAAAATATCTTTGTCAGATTACTGAATTATTTACACCAAGTTTTTCAGATTTCTTGATGTGACGTTTTTTTTTAAATCAATTTTATAACATCGAATCCACTTAAATTTTATATCTCGGACAACCTATTTTTAACAAGTAATGCTTTCTTATGTTTTTACTATCAAATAATACAAAAAAAACTATTAAAATTTAAAATTTTTAATGCGCTGATTAGCGGCGAGTTTTTCCCAACTTCGTCTGGTAATCCTATATATAAACAGAAACCATTTTTTGACAGGGCATTATCACCACTGTCGATTTATACGGGGCGAAGAGTGCAATGCCTTAAGCCATTAGTAAAAGTTCATTTTTTAGAATAAAAAAAGCAACCCTTGTAGAGAGCGATGCATTTTTAAGAAACGAGCACCAAATTGCATTTTTTTAAATAAAATGTCACATTTTTTGTAGAAAAGAAAACACCATAAGATATTTGCTCTAGCAAAATCCAATCGTTTTTGTCAACAAATCAAGTAAATACATAAATTTTTTCCATTACATTTTGCATCTTTTGCACTATTACACTTCAAATAAAAAGGACAATCTTTGTAGAATATGAACAGCTGATCAGCAAAACAACTATCGTGGTTTAAATTAGAGAGTAAAAAAAGTGAGAAGCAACATCGTAAAATGTTAAATTTCTTTAATTTTTAATAATTTTTATTTTTATGTTAACTCAAATTTTATGCAAATTTTTCAACAGCTGTTTTTATTATTTTTCTCAAGGGTGAACAAGTTGATACGAATGTAATTTTTTTGTTTAGCTTTTACAAAAAATAAGTGTGATTTATTTAAAATTTTAAAGAAAAAACTTAAAATTTTTTTTACGAGAGAAAAAAAATAATGTGAAAAGTTGTGAACAAAATTTAAATTTTTTACCCCTGCTTTTATTTGTGTGCTTTTCTAAAAATAAAACTCTGATAAAATCTTATTATTTAAAAAATTTAAAAAAATTGTGAGACCAATGCGGCCGTCAAATTACTTTAGGTATTTTTTGACATTTCATTACAAATTGTTTCAACACTTTTATTATAGTGTAAAAGGGCCTTAATAAACATTTAATTAGTATAAAATTTAAAAAAATTTCTTTACAATTGTGGAAACAATTTCAAAAGTTCTATTTAAATATAACAAAGTATGTACTTATCAGAGTGGCAGGATGTTTTAAAAAATTCATAACATTTAGGAAAAAAAAAATTTTTTTTGCTTATAATTTAAATAATAAACCAAGAAGAGAAGTCCAATTATAATCGTAATTTAGTCAGCAGAATATTATCTTTAAGGTCATCCAAAGTTACCAGTTGAGTTAAGGATCCTTGAGCCTCAGCAAACTTCTTCCACTCGATTTTAGCCATCACAATTTCATTGTAGGCCAAGTTTTTCGCATCTTCAGAGGTTTGGCTTTAATTTGTCTTCACCTTTTGTGTGCGGTCGACCTTGTTTGTGGCTTCCCTGTGGGTTTGATTCAATGGACTTTCTAACGATGATTGACGAGAAATACATTTAATATTAGCTTTTTGCAACGTCCTTGTTTGCCAGAATATTTGACCGAAAAACACTTAAGTGAAGTAAGCATAATTTCGATAAAGCATACCGTTTAAACACACAAAAATAAAAGATACCCCAATACCCAGCTTTGCGCCTCTAATTGGGACCGGATTAATGCGACGCAAACCAAAACACTATTTCTCATACATTTGTATTGATTTTCATTTAATTGATTCCGACCAAGATTCATAATTTTAGCGAACTTCTCGTCTATTTTGCAATCATTTAATGAACAACTATATTAAGAATTAATAAAATAATTCCACCTCCTCTTAACACTTTATTGCGGGATTTGTGGGAGGTTTTGTATCAAGCCTTATCAGTTTCATCTCTTTAAAATGTTCGATAAGTTAAAAAAATATATCCTTATTTTGCTAAATTAGCCATCGGTGTACAATTCCAAACCTGGTGAGTTCGCACAAACCAAACATATCGAGAATCACAAGACAAAGTAATTCAAAGATACCACAATCTTGGCCATTTAGAGAAATTTGTGTTGCGAAAGTTTTATAACACGCTCGCCGTCAGCTTTCTTTATTTTAATAGGGACCAAGCGCAATAAACAGTGGATTTTGTAATGGGTTAAAGTATCCCCCTTTTGGCATGTTCGTGCAGCATATCCGTATATGAAAATATATGTGTTACTTACATCTGAGGTGTAAGGTATGTTCAGCAACTTTGTAGAAAATGTTATGGCAAAGATTTCTTTGGAATATATTAACCCTCTAACTCCCCTTTATAACTTAAATTTTTGACTATATTCTAACAAATCCTAAAAAACATCCATAAGAAGGGGGATGGCGCGTATGAAATGTTCTAGAAAAATGTTGGCCATGCAACACAAACGCGTAACTCAAACAGCAAACACCAGCCAAAGGTTAAGTTGTTATTACTTATGGCCAATTTCACCAATTTATTAAATATCAGTTATTCAGGCCAGGGATGTTAAAGTTGGTACAATTGTACTTTTTTTTGGTAAATTTTGCTGTTCTAAAGTACCGTAGTACTACCGCGACTCATTTGGTACAATTTAAAAATTTGTCATAGTTCCCCCTTTTTGAATTTTTAGTATAGGAAACAAATTATTGAGTTCTTTTCATTGCATTTATGTTGAACAACAAATCGTTAATGTAATGGCCGCTTAAATATGCGACTAGTATTGTGGTGTTTAGAGCGCTAAGTCCCCTTTTACAATATCCATATGTTTCCTGACATTTCTAGAGTCGTTGCTGGAATTTTATCCATTCCACATTCGTCTGCAAATGTGAAAAGAGTTTTTTCTTTTAAAAATAAAAAACTAGGGAAAGAAAGAAACTTCATGTGCCAACATTATCAAGTCTCATACAAACAAAGGATTGGTTCAGATCGATTCATGCTGCTATGATGAAAAATTCCAAATAGTTTATTAACTAAACAAATAAGTACCTTATTTTGATCTCATATATTTATAAAGCTTCGTACAGACGGTAGTCAGATCTTACAATATTGTAAGCAGGCGTTGCCAATAGAAATATTTTGATGACAATGGTAACATTGTCAGATGCAAAATACAAATGAGCTTACAATGTTCACAACGTTGCAAGACATTTTAAGTAAATTTTAGTGCAATTTAAGCAACGCTGCTTACCAATATTGTAAGATCTAACTACCGTCTGTACGAAGCTTAAGACTTTTTTGTACCTTATTTTATTCATTCATATAATGTACTCGTATGGTAATGTTAGATTTTTTTTTGTGTTCAATTGAATTTAAAAATTTGTTTTTGTTTTAAATATAAATTAAACGAGTCACTTTTGCGCTCGCGTTCTACAAACAGGCAGTTAATAAATTAAAAAAAAAAATTGTACCGTGAAGGTCCAAAAAGTAAATTTTTTTTGGAAGTTGGTACAAAATTGTAAACCCCATTTAACATCCCTGATTCAGGCCTGTTTTGAAAATCACTTTAATTGAATTCACGTGATTTCAAATCACATGTGCCTTTTAAAATCACACGTGTGTTACTCTAGTGTTCCGTTTTTTGTGTTTTTCGGTGTGATTTTCAATTGCCGAAAGCATACAGAGAAACACAAAAATGGTTCACGCTTTCAGAGCACCACAAAATTACACGTGTGATTTAAAAACACGTGATTTAAAATCACGTGATTTGCAATACAGACCTGTATGTTAAAGTTCGTTCTTCATGTCAAATAAAAATAAAATTATATGAAAAACTAAATTTAAATATGAATTAATATTTAAAAAGAACTGGTGAATTTGGCCATTAGAGTACAAAAAGTTTTTTAAAAATTGACTGCCTTAGTAAAATACGAAGAGCACAAATGGAGTGCATGGTGCGATTTAAAAGTAGTTAAATTTTTTTCTGAAATGAAGTCTGGATATGTAAAGTATTCATGCTTTTATGCATATGGGATAGGAGATGGCGTGTAAACCAGTATGAGAAAAAAAATTGGAATCCAGAGCCCCGAACTAATTCTTCTTCCATCGCCTCATATAATACTTAATGTAGTTAAGAATTTTGTAAAAAACTTTAGATACAAATGGGCGGGATTTGAAGTTTCTAAAGTAGATTTTTCCACAACTTGGTGAAGCATAGGTTATAGAAGTTATACATTTTGTTGTAAAAAAATTTGGATCACATTTTAAAAAATGCGTTTATTTTGTCTTTAATACAAAATGTGTTTTTTTTTTTTTTTTGACGAACATTTACAGTACATATGTTCCAACAGACTTAAATACCGGACGGGAAATTAAACCTCAAGGAAACACCTTTAATTTTTTGTAATATGTAAAATATATTAAGTTCGATGTAGCGTTGAATACCATAAATTAATGTAAATACTGCTTGACATCACTATTTGATGCACGCTGTGATTCTGTGTATTCCATTCAAAATATGTATTAAATTCATTAATCTAAATGGCAAGAAGACATAAAATAAATGTTATATTTATTAAGTAAATTGCAGTTATCATAAAAAAATACATTATACAAAAAATAATAATAAATCATATAGAATAAACATGATAATGAGAACAACAACCAAAACTTGATTCCCATGTAAAAGAATAATATTCTCAAAAAAATTTAATTAAACAATAGATAATAATAATACGAAGAGTTGTTCCATGGATTAAGTACAATACAATTTAATAACAATAACAAATAAGATTTGTTTTTGAATAGATAACAACCGACAATTTTATTCCATTAATTATTTAATATTTTTGTGTATGTATGTATGTATATGTACTGCTTAATTTCATTTATTTTATTGGGTCATCGTAAAACTGATTAACTTTTTCTAACAATTTAACGGTCTGGAGACAAACTGTCGTCACCAGAAGACTTACATATTATTATAATTGAAAAACAATTAACACAATTATTATTAGATAGCGGGGTATTACTATTTTTAAAGCTAAAGTTTCTGTTTTGTTTTTTTTTTTTATAATTTTGCAGTTGTTGGGGATAGAAAACACCACCGCAATGTTGTGAGAAAGACATACAATAGGAGTATTTTTAACCCATCTTATTCCACTACCCAAGCTCTTATCAACCTCCTGAAGACGAAAATCAAAGTTAGAAAAAAAATCGGGTGACCGTATTGGTCGTAGTGGACTGTTGCGAAAACGCAACGTTGGCTAATTACATGCAAATCACATTTGAGGTAAAAGTTAGTTAGTATATTGTTCTATGGTAGCAAAAGAATCATTTGATTTTGGCATATTAAAATAAAATAAAGTTTTAGGCCCTAATCATGTACAACGCAGCGCAACGCCACAGAACTAACGCAACGCCAAAGAATAACATCGAAAGCACAAACAATGTCATAAATTTTTTGTAATTTTGTTGTTGCTTTCTACAGAAATTCACACTAAAAACTTTATCAAGCTTGATACGAATTTGTTTACTAACGTTACCCTCCACTACATACATTATATTTATGGCATTATCAATTTATTTAATTCGCTTTATCAATGGATAAGATTTCTCTTATAAATCCATAATTTAAAGATACAAACGTTATCTGAGCTTTTTGATAAATTTGCTGTTTGTAATGAAACCATCGTTGAATCCTTCCACCACATCCTTGAATGGGTCAACATTTTCAGCATAATATAAAACTGCTTCCAACCACTTTCCAAAGCTGGTTGTTATCAACTGTGGAAGAAAAAATAAATCGGTATACTTCTATTAATATGCGGCAAATCGCGAGGAGCCTTGAAAAATATTGTTTCCCGAAAGAAATCAATAAATCAATATCATCGCAGTTGCCTCTTACCTCTTCTGCAACACGGTGCATCGCAAAATTGAACAAGTTTTGTTATCAAAATATGCAACAAAAATAGGCAATGTCAGCAATATATGCAAAAATATGCATTTAAAGCCAAATATGCAAAACTATGCACTAACAAATCGATGCCATTTTACTTCGAAAGTTCATGTTGATCTCAGACCGTCGACAACAAATATGCATTAGGATAAAAATTCAGGCCTTGGTTATTATTATATTATGGTTTGAGTAGATTTTTAAATGCTCTTTAAAATGTAAATGTAAAAATACATTTGTATCCCTCTCTGTAACAAAAGCATTGTTACCAACAGCAAAACCCAAATTACACTTTAGGCTAAGTAAAATTACCCGATTTAAATGAAATTATACCTGACATCAAATAAACGTTTATTTTATAAAAAAAAAGACTTTTATAACAAAGAAATTCACAAAAAATGTATATAAGTCATACTACACTATATACATACATATCGCACTTGATCATAAAGAGGGTATTAACTCAAAATTTTTATTTATTTACATTTTGGAAAAAACAACGCTGTAAAAATGGGCACATTCATAAGACGTAACTGTTGTATAACCGTTGGCTGTTTGTCTTAGAAACGTATAGTTGAGCAATTCCGCTCAACTCAACAGTTACATACACTTCGGAGAAACGCATGCAAGATGTTGAAAATATGAAACATGCATTAACACTTGAAACATCTACTATCAAAGTAACTTGAAATAAAATAACGAAAAAAAAAAAATAAAAAAATAAAACTCAAAATAAATTAACGATATATAAACGTAAAAAAATGAGTTCTACTTCCGCGTTTAGTTGCATATATATCCAGGGACGGTTCAAAATTATTATTACTTTTTCCTTGTATACCTCCTTTATAAGTAGATAAAATTTCTATAAAGATTTCAGACGACAATAGTAAAATAAAAATTAAAATTTGCCACAAGATATGCGTCGTTTGAAATTTAAAAATTTAATATGAATTTCTGTAGAAAGCAACAACAAAATTATAAAATATTTTTGACTTTTTTTTTCTTTCATTGTAATTTATGGCGTTGCCTTGGGTTTTACACAATAAGGGCCTTCATGTTTTCAGACACTTTGGGAGTAGGCATGAAATATATTTTTCTCTTCTAGTTAATTTTGAAGGACCTCCAGAATTTAGGTTGGATTCCTGGATAGAAGAATGCGTTCTCTTCACCAGTTCTCTAATTTCTCCTAAGAGATAAATAAAAATTTTTCTTTCAGCAGGATATTTTTACAAACTTTAAGAAATTTTCATACAGCGAACAAATATGGTTCATAATTTCACGAATTTGATAGCTTTGAAAACACGAATTTTATATCAATATTTATTTTGTACGCAAACTTTTTTGTGTAAATAAATTGATATTTTTTTTAATTACGATGCCTTATTATGAATAAACGTGGTTATTTAATTTAAAATACAGTCATAGAGTATTATATGGAAATAGGCCATATCGTAGGGTTAAAAAAAATAAGTTTTCCTTAATGTAATAAATATAATCCGTCAAATTTATTACAAACCGGAGTATATTGAAAATTCGTACATTATTGCAATTAAAATGTTTACCTTATTACTTTTTTTCTAAAATATTGATCGATTACTTATAAAATTAATAGCTTGAAAAACCCACCACAAAAATAAAAAATTTAAAAAAAAAATTGAAATAATACAAGTTCCCTTAAATTCCCAAGAAAAACGAAAATATTTATACAAATTCATTTATACATGTACAAGTATCAATTTGTGTTGAGTTTTTGCAACTGCCATAATTCTTTTGTTTGGATAAGAAATTTTAAAAAATTGTATTTTGATCTATTAAATTGGCGTTTACATACGCCAATCTGTAGTCATACAAATATTTACACACATTCAAAAAGTTGTTTTCTTTTGTTATTAAATGGGATTTGCAAATTGTTTACAAAAGTTTTTATTATTTTTCGGATATTATCTATTAAAAAAAAAAAATAAACAAAAGAGCTTAACTTGTATGAAATTACAGATAAATTTAATTTTATTTTATTTTTTAAATCTTTTGTGGTAAAACTGGATTAATTTGGCTTATATTTCGAAATAATGAATATACACTTTAACAATGTCCTACGCACTTACTATTGTTTAAAATGGTATACAAAATTTCATTTATGCGCTTTTTTAAATACTTTATTTAAATACAAGTAAGTTTTTATTTTGAAAACTACAAGTGGGTGCTACACTGGAAAAATGCTTTTACAACTTTTTTTATTTATTTACTTTTTTATTTTATTACACAGACAAGTCATTTGGCCGCCTAGAAAATTTATAAATGAAATAATTTCTACGTATTTAAGGTAAAAAAGAAACAATAAAATGTTGCAACTAAAAAAAAACCTGTAATATACACATTCATTTATTATACACATTAATTTCTAAAACCAAATTATCGCAGTATATTGCTCAATGGACATGTCTCAAAGTAAATTGTCGCTTTCGAAAGAAGTAAAGTCCACGAAAAAGGATAACAGTAATTATCGCTTTTACACAGAAAAAGTCATTAGTATTTTTTTTTTCAATTAAAAAATTTTTTGAAAACAATTTGATTAATGTGATAATTGAATCAATAATTTTTTTTGTTAGAAAAAAAAATTTCATATATACATAATTTTGATTTAATTAACATTTTAGTTATTTTAAAATAAATTTTTAATTAAAATATTAATTAAATAACAAAAAATCTCAATTGTTTTTTTTTCGCTTAAAATAATTTAAACTTGAAGAATTGTTGTCGGACATTGTCAAAACCTGAGCTATTTTTAATTAAATCAACTAACACATTGTTTAAAATGGCTAAGTTTTTTGATCATTTTTTTAATTAAAATTAAAAATATAATTTATTGAAAAAAAATATAAAATTCGCAATTTTTACAATTTGTAGTAATGAATATCAATATAATCATATTGGTAATAGATGCAAATTCAACAAATTGTTTGCTTGACTCTATGAATTTGGTAATTAGAAACAATTTTTCTGTGAATGCATTTCTCAATTTGCGTGGCGACCTCCCATACCAAAAAAAAAATATTGATTTCTGTATATCTGGAGAAAAGTTTTCACAGGTAGAACAGATATCTTGGTAATCAATACACAACATCCGACAAAACGTGGATGGGATTAACGAAGTGGAAGTGACACCTCCTATACAAGACAATGTAGGTTTCTGTATATTTGGAGAACGGGAAGAGCTACGGTTTCCAAATTTGGCGCAAATATCTTCGGTATTAAAACGCAAAATCTGATAAGGACGGGTTTGGAGAAGTGGGCGTGGCACAAACTTAATTTATTTATATCTATTCAAATTTTCGTAATTTGGTTCAAATAGTATGTTTATCAGTACTCAACCTTTTTAAAACATATTACTGGATTGGAGAAGTGGGCGAGGCACTTTTCTCATACAAAGATATTGTAGATTTATCTATATCTCGAGAATGGTAAGGGTCAATGTTTTCAAATGAGGTACAATCATTTTGGTTGCCAATACACAACATCCGACGAAATGTGGGCCAGATTGGAGAAGTGGCAGTGTCACCTCCCATACAAATACAAAATGGATTTTTGTATATCTGGAGAATTAAAGCAGTAAAAGCTTCTGAAGTTGTTCAAATAGCTTTGATGTCAATGCATGGTATTTGGCAAAAAGTGATTGGGATTGAATGGGCATGGCACAAAACGTAACAAATTCCGCCAAAGGTGGGTGTTATTCGATAGGTGGGCGTGGCACCTCCAATACAAAGAAATATGGTTTCCGTTTATCTTGAGAATGACAATAGGTAAAATTCGCAAATTTGGTACAAATAGCTGGGTTATCAATGCACAACAACATGCAATAAGTGGGCGGGATTGGATAAGTGGGAGTGACACAAAATAGGATTCTCTATATCTGGAGAACGGTAATATCTAAAGTTACCAAATTTGGTACAAATGGCTGGGTTATCAACTGTCAAAAAGTGGGCGGGAGTGGATCAGTGGGTTTATACTTCCCGTACAAAGACATAATTAATTTCTGTAAATCTAGAGAACTTTAACAGCTTTGTTTCCAAATTTGGTAATCAATATGCAACATCTGTTAAAATGTGAGCTGAATTTTGGAAGTGGGCGAGGAACCTCCCATACAAAGACAATATTTACTTACATGTCTCTTTAAAACGGTTAAATTAAAAGTTTTCAAATTTGGTACAAGTAACTTCGTTATCAAACGATATCAGTATTAAAAACATTTTACTTATTTTATTAAGCTATAGCTAAACCCGGCTACCTATTTTTTTATGTCAATTCACGCGCATATTGTCACCAACAAAAGAATAGTTTAATCTGAATGTTTTTGGTAAAAAAAAAAAATCTATAATTACCGAGCAGCGTCCGTCAATATTTGTCTTGTTATATACTTTCGTTGTCATGCGGGAGTGTGTAGACTATAATTTAATTTTTGGTTTTTAGCCTTAAAAGCTTCTTTGCAGATTTTTGTATATTTTATTCGTATGCATTTCCTACTGCAAAAGAGCTCTCTTATTGAAGATCTTGATTATGCGCTTTTTCTCTTAAGTGCTTCAAGAAACACGAATTCTAATGAAAATTTTTAAATTTTGAGTTAATACCCTCTTTATGATCAAGTACGATATGTACTACAAACACATTCAAAAATTAAAAAAAAATTAAATTAGTTAAAGATTTATTGGCCGTTATATTCAGTTTTATTTCAATGTATCCATTTCAATGTTTTAAATATGCATGCAAGTACTTTCATACAAATTAATTTTAAAGAATATAAAAAAAAGTTTATTATATGATTTGACTTTAATAATCAGGCATGTCACAGAACACAATTCCGTGCGAAATGATTCCGTTCGGAACTGAAGAAAACATATTTGTTTATTAATAGAAAGTACATTTTTATAGTTTTTTGGCCTCTAAGATACAGAAAACACCCATTCCGTTCATGAAAACAAAAATGGTTTCATGCCGCAAAGTTTTTTCGTAATTTTCTGAAGCATTAAAATACGGATTGAATTCCGTTTCCGAACGGAATTGTACTCTGTGACATGGCTGAATATTTAGTTTTATTTTGCGAAAGTGAATGTTATATTTTTGGTTATGATTGTTCTATATGGATGGAACGTGTGACTTTTAAATTGTTAATCTTTTTACACATTTTTAATTTTGGCGAAAATTTTAAACTGTGGATATATAAGAATTTTTTACATACAATTTCAAAAAACATTATTTTATTACGGTACATAAAAGCGAGATATGTATATAAGCGAAATGCATACACACACAAATTTGTTGGGTATTTAAAATACGAAAAGAAAAAATGTAATTTTGGGGGCCAATAAGCGTTAAATTCTTATAACCGATGTGCATATAAGCGATAAATACTGTGTTCATTTTCTTTTTAACAATTTTTATTGATTTACTAAACTATATTTGCATATTAATTTAAATCTGTATTCTAAGTCATATTACAATTTATAAAGCTTTCATACTTTAATAGTCTTATTCCTTCAATATTTTCCAGGAATATTTACTAAACTATATTTATAAAAAAATTGTAGAATGTAAAAATTAAACAAATGATAAGTAAAAACAGTTATTACATGTTTAACGCCAAAGATGTAATAAAATTTGCACCAGTAAACAAATTAATAGTATCAATTAAACGTTTAATTCACTAAATTACATTTTTAATTAAAACTGATTTTATTTTTGATTAATGCTTTAATAGGTGAAACATTTTGGTGAATGTTTTCTGTGTATGTTTGCTATCAAAGACAAAAGTAAAGCAAATAATTGGCGTCATAGTCACATGTACTGTACTATACTCTTTGTAATGTACTAAGCTCTTTTTATTTTCGAAACCACAGTCCATCTTAAGAACTAAGAATTAAATTACTTAGTTTTTGTCATTAACTCTACTCGTAAAAATTAGTTTTTTCCGTTGGTATCAGTTATGAACAGGGAACCCAGAGATATGCTCTAAGACGCGTTTTATGCTCATTAAATATGCAGTAAAAGCTCGAAAATATACCCTGAAAATAGTTAAGAATATGCCCAAAAAATCAAAAATTGCTCATTTGAAAACAAAATATTCAACAGTTTAAAAAAATTATAATCGGTAAAGCATAACGCCAGACGAATTTTCGAGATTTTACCCTATTTGGAAACGATGGGCAGTCATGGGCTCACAAAAACAAAGTTATGTAATGAGGTTAAAATTTATATGAGAGTTATTTGTGGCGAATATTATCTAGATATTAACATCCATATGAGATTTTATGTCTTAAAGGGATTTCAGGGGCGGTCGCTTAATTTTTTATTAATGTTAATATTTAAAAGGAAATTAAAACTATTTATAAATGGAAGCTTTGCGCAAATGTGAACCGATTCAAAAATCTAAATAACAAAATAATTAGACGGTGTACGGACACAAAAAGTCGAATTATGAAAGAAGTTTTTATGGTTATGTGAAATTATAGACCGATTCTCTCCATTTACATAGACTTCGTCCGTAGTACAAAGTTAACATGGACAGAAAAGCAGCCAGTCCGTCTGGATGGACTTTGTTAGATAATTTTTTTCTGAGTTGGTCGGAATACTGAAATACTGAAAGATTGGTCCAGATTTCTATGTATTACATCGCCAAAAACGTATAAAATTTGGTTTAAAGGATTTACGTGATTTCTTTAGTTATGATAAAACTTGACTTGGAAGAATTCTTACACTTATCATAGATGTTGGAGAAATCGAAAGCAACCCATAATACCGAATATCTAATTTCCCAGTCCTTATCATGGATTTCTTTAAAGCATATAAAATATTCAATTATGCCATTAGAGTCCTGTTTTAATTGTTTTAAATTGTTTACACTTCTAATTGTTTCCGTTGATTCTATTAAAATATTGAAATGAGAAAATATGAGAAGAAACAAATAACTAAACGTATACAAGTTAAGGTATTACGTCACATCCCTTAAAATAATATTACAAAAATTTTATTTTTGTTTTTTACTGACTTACCGTCTGTACATTTATTTTCCATACATTTTTGTTGTAACATTAACCCATTTTTAATTTAAACAACACAATTGCATTAATGACAAAAAATGCAACGTGAAGCTAAAATTAAGGCCCTTATTATATAAAACGCAGCGCAACGCCAAAGAATAACATTGAAAGCACAAACAATGTCAAAAATATTTTGTAATTTTGTTGTTGCTTCCTACAGAAATTCACATTGCGTTTTAAAATTTCAAACGCTCCATTGCTTGTGTCGTTGAAAATTTTAAAACGGTACATGAATTTCTGTTGAAAGCAACAACAAAATTACAAAATATTTATGACATTGTTTGTGCATTCAATGTTATTCTTGGCGTTGCGCTGCGTTTTACATGATTAGGGCCTAAATTGTGCTTCTTGGTTTTGAAAAGTTAGTTAGTTCTAGTTTAGACGTAAAAGAAGAATGTTGAAAAATAAAATAAATATTTTTTTAAATAAAAAAACGGTTCGAAAATTAATTTACATATAAAAAGTACGTGAAACAAAAAGCTGTTGACAGCAAACACTTAATTAATATGAAGATCATTGAACACCTTCTTTATTGGTATAAAAACATATTTTCTAAATGCATACCTTTTGTATATGAGACCAAACAAATAATTAAAAACACAAAAAAATATTTTTTTTAATACAACAAAAAAACTTTTTTAAATCAGTTAATCGTTAATCGAAAATAGCCAATTTTAAATTAACCGATCGGTTAATCGGGTAGCAATTAATCGGTTAGCTGATTAACGGCTAACCGAATGAATACTCTAGTATACAGATAGCTATTTAAATAAAACAGAAAATCAAGAATTTAAAAAAAAAAATGTTTTCCTTTGTTGCGAAAGCTCTTGTAAGCATCTAAAAAATACTTAACATGTATCAAAGTATGCCCAAAAATGCAAAATATCCGCTATAAGCATAAAAAAGGCTGCAAAAATGTTTTTTTTAATGCTGTAAAAGGTATATATAATATATATATAATATATATATAATATATGCAAAAATATGCACTAATAAATCGATGCCAAATTCAAAAAAGCTCTAAAACGGATAAATATATTTTTTCTGCCTTCATTGGTCGCACAAGGAAAAACATGCAATTGCATATTTATGGTTTCCCTGGTTCTCTGTTGCAAAATCATAAGCCTGCTGTCGTTGTAATTTATATGAATTTTTTATTTTTTTCATTATATTCATTATATTCAAATTGGGTTATATGCCTCATAGTGGCATATATGTTAATTGGGCTTATAGTCACATTAGCGATATAGTCCACAATTTGCCTGCAACTAAATGATGTGACTACAAGCGAAAAGTACTGTATTTATTAGGCGTGACCATAGCTTAACTAAAATAATCATCAAAAGTTGGATTTCCCTACACGGAAAAAAATAAAAATTGATTTCAATTAAAAAATTTGGGATATATAATTAATAAATCAATTAAATTTGCACCAGTAAACAAATAATTTGTATCAATCAGACGTTTCATCAAGTGAATGAATCGTTTGATTGATAGAATCAATTAAACGCTTAATTCAAATTAAACGTTTAATTCACTTGATTAAACGTTTTATTTACTTGATAACATTTTTAATTAAAACTAATTTTATTTTTGATTAATGCTAAAGCATTGGTGAAAAACTTTGGAGAATTTTTTCTGTGTACTAACTTTGTAACCAATACCACTGTGTGCATTACAAATTTTGTATCCACATTCAAATTAATTGTATGCAATTTTTCGGGTAATTGAGTTGATATAATGTGAGAAACCTCATCGTCATCGAAAACAATGAAACGAAAAATAAACTATTTTAATTCATTTAATTTAATATTAATGTTCATATAATTGCAATTATACTACAATGTGTTTAAGGGTTAAAAGAAAATTTGTCAAGTCATTTAAATGGATACATTTATACCAGAAAATAAACTTAAATAAATGTATACGTAAGTTTAAAAGAAAATTATATGTAAGTAAAAAGTAGAAAAATCTATTTTTAAATTATATGCAAAGCTAAAAAAAATATTTTACAGCACGGTTAGCAAATTATAGCACAAAATTATATAAATGATTATAATGACTTAATTTTCAAAATAGAAAAGTGGATGGAAATGCACCCAATAAAAATAAACAAAACATGGTCAGTTTTAAATATATTATCTAAATCAAGTCGAGATACTGTGCTGAACACAGACGGCATTAAAGTGTTCAGTGACTTAAAATATTTTATAATTTTTTTTACATCGCACTTGCTCAATTAAAGTGTATTAACTCAAAATTTTTTAATTTTTCACTTTTTGGAATAAATCGACATGTTATATTCATATCTCACCGCTGCACTATAGGAAATTTTCCCCCTTTTTTGGCCAAAATTAATAACAGCCAAACGGGTGGACCGATTTGAACGATTTTTTGGATTTGACTTTTGGTGAACACTTAAGAGACCGAAAAAGTTTTTCATACACTCAGAAAAAAACATAAGTAAATTTAACTACAAAATTAAAGAATAATTAGTTCTAAGGGGTTACGGGATATAAGTTCCCGCATCCAAGATTTTTTAGATCTTTGATAGATAATCTGGTTTTCTAAACTGCTTTTTTTTCTAAAAAAATTTTCGAATGTACATTTACCTTTCGAATATAACAGTAGAAATTAATTTTACCAATTGAATACTTCATTGAATTGGTAAAAAAAACAAAGTCATGTTTAAAAAGGATTTTATTAAACAATTTGATTTTCGAGTTCCAAACCGTCAAATAAATGTAATATACATGGGTTCAAAATGCCACCACAATGACAATGAGTTCGGCGTATAAAATTTCGGTTTTTTTGGTTTCCATAAAAGCAGATACAACATCCTCTTGCATTTTTACTATTCTTTCCGATGTGATTCAGTAACATTTCCAATCGATATATATCGCAATTTCTGATTTTATTTTCATATCTTATATTGCAATATTGCTTTTTTGAAAAGTTGTTCTCTAAAAGAAAGGCTAGTTCTTCATCAGCAGATAGCTTAGTTGGCGTTGCTTTTGAAGCTATTTTCCGTTTTTTTCGAAGCTCTAGTTGAAGTACTGAAAGCCTCTTTTAAAACCACTGCTAAATCCAATTGGTTACATTTACGAGCAGACGCAGATGCAGCAAGAATTAGGGATCCCACTTCATTATTATGATCTCGAGAGATTTCTGCTGCAACTCGTCGTTTTGTTCTCTTAGATTTTTGGCGAAAAGGTATTTGCGGTCGTCCAGGTTTCGATTTAATGGAGGCACAGTGCGTTTCACGTTTTCTGATCGAAGTATTGTCTTTAAGCCAAACAGCATGATGTGTTTCAAAAACTTTCAAATTTATGGAACTATTACGCCATTTTATATTCATATTTGAACAAAATAATCGCGAATGATCTTTTAAATACTGTTTAAAGCTTTCGGAACAATCACTCTCAGAAATGTATGACAAGAAATGGGCGTAAATAGCGGCTCTTTTGTCAATTTCGTTGTGTTGTCTAGCCATATATTGAAAAATTCTGAATTTGTCATGCAGTAGTCACCTGAAAAAATCTATTTTTTTTAAACTCGCAGATGAAATATATTAAATTTGGAAGATAATTGATTGTTGTAGAGAACTATTATAATATTATGTCTAACATGTGTTATCATTTTTTTGTAAGTCTATATAAAATTCTAATTCATAATTCCATTAGTTCATTTTAAGGTCAGTAGATGAGTTTTCCAACGTTTTCCTATAGAATGTAAAAGTAGTTACCTTCGGCATTATTTTCCTTTTTTTAATTTTTCAAAAATATTAATTATTGTTACGAAAACTATTATTAGAAGTTGTCACAAAATTCACTACACTTAAAGGTTTTCTGATAACTGGTTCAGAAATCGTAATTAAAACATCTGTTAAAGTAACAGAAATTTAATTTTTTTGAAAAATTTAAAAAGCTATGCTTACTTTTTTATATTTTTTTATTATAATAACGCAAAAGAATAAACTTTGCAAAAATTCAAATTTTTTACTTTTGGCCAAAAAAGGGGCGCTATATAAATATTGTCTACTTTTTGATAGCGGTTGGTTTAAAAAAATCTTTTTCATATGCCTCAAATGTAATATTTAAAATGTGTTTTGCTTCTACTCAAACTTTTAAAATTTTGAGTTAATACAGTATAGAAAATTTTTGTTGTTTTGACGATTACATTATTATATTTATACTTTTTAATAAAACTAGTCTAAAAATAACACTCGACAACACTAACGTTATCAAATCAAAAAATATTTATTATTACGCGAAGGTCGCGGGTTCGATCCCCTCATGGGCCAATAAACTTTTTGTTTTTTTTATTTTTTTTTTTAAATACTTTAATTACCTTCTAAAACAAACAATTTACTAAAAAAAATTTTAATAGACACTCCACCACGTAACGTAAAAAATTCAATAAATTTTCTGTTTATATTTAACAAAGAAATAAAATATAAAACTTTAAGCTGGTACGGAAATGTGACATTTTCAAAGTGGAAATAACAGAGGAAAAGGTAAAAAAAGACAAAAAAAAAAAAAATTCACGAGCAAAACAAAACCAAAAAAGTCATACAAATCAATAAATGACATTGATTACGGTATATAATTGTTTGCATGTAGACCACTGGTGTTCAAAAATGTTTTGCATATGTATTCTGAGAGAATTTTTTAAGTACAGTGACACGCAAAACTAAACACACAATTTTTATTAATATTATATCACAAGATTTTTTATTGGATATATAAAATTTATAATAATGCAGTTCACACTGAATTAAGTGTATGTGATTAACTTCCGTTGTTTAGGGGTTTCTAGAGAGTTGGTGATTAGGGATTAATTAAGAAAATTATGATTCTTTTCATAGCTATATGACTAGGTTACCGATGAGGAAAAAAAACTTTTTATTAGAAATAAAATTTTTTTTTTTTAATTTAAGGAATGGCTATCAGGGGAAGAAAATATTGAAATTAAATCAGATTTTATTTTAAAAAAAGCCATTTCATGTCAGTACTTTCATCTAAGCAAAAGGAAAAAAATACACAATTTCTTAATTTTTCCTTAATTGCCAACTCTACCGATGTTCCTAACTGCGCAGAGCTACGCGCAATAGTACTGCGGGACAAGGGCACAGATTATATTAAATTAACATTATAATTTAGCATATGAAGAAGTTTACTAAACAACTGTTTAATTAAAACTCCATCGATAAACGGTCTGCCCTGCCTGACAATATTTAAGGCGACTACGTCTGAAATGGCTTTTTTTAAAATAAAATCTGATTTATTTTCAATATTTTCTTCCCCTGATAGCCATTCCTTCAATTTTTCCAAAAAAATCTTTTTATTTCTTATAAAAAGGTTTTTTTTTCTTCATCGGTATATCCAGTCATATTGCTATGAAAAGAATCATAATGCCTCTTTATAACATTTTCCCAATGTCCTTTAAATGTTTGATAACATAAAAGACATTGGGCATTACCAAAGGCATTTTTAATCATAAAATAGTTTTGCATTTTAATATTTTTTAGCAACAAACTAGCGTCGCTTCCGCGCATGTGCATTCGTCGCTGTCTGACGAACAACTAAATTAATTTCATTATTGTTTATTTTACACACTGTATTTGAACAAATATCAATGCATCTATCGTACATGTGCGCTTATTGCTCTCACACGTACGACAAAAATAATGAGCGTAAAAAACAAAGGGGTGGGGCTTCTAAACAATTGTTTGCCAGAATGAGCATCACTGATGTAGACCTAAACACATATGTAAATAAGTGTTCTTTATAAATTTGTGTATAAATATTGCCATATACTTTTAAATACAATTATTGTACAACATGTGCCAAAAATAATTTGTTTTTTTACGAAGCTAGGCTGAAAAATCTTTTATGAAATCGAAAATTTGTTCTTTTTTCAATTTGAAAATTTATTAAGTTAAATTAAGCTGTGCACATTTTAAATTTTATACAAACTCCTTTTCCCCAGCCCCACCGCACAGTGGGAGATTTTGAAACAAAAATGGAAATATTTTTAAAATTTAAATTTTTTTTTATCAATGAAATGTAATAGTCGAATTCTACAAAAAATAAGCGGCATAGTGAAATACCCGACTTTGAAAATTTAAACTTGCTATTTTTGACCTACATTGGTCTAGTATATTGCAAATATAAGACTATCATGATTTTCTAAATAATCAGCAAGTCAATTAATATTCTAGAAAAAGAATTGTGCAAAGATCTTTTGTAATTAAAAAATTAATTTGCATTCTTCTTACCGTTTTTAGTTGAAAAGATATTTTCATTCTTATTATTAAAAAAAAAAATGTTAGACAACATATCGTTACTTCAAACGCTAACGGCCACATATAACCAAAAATTAAAAACCGCGGTTTTCATTGATTCTGATGTATTGCATCAATACAAATGTCCACAAAACTTTTGGAATCTTTCGAACAAAATTAGCGACTTAATTAACAAAAGTCCCTATCAACATAAGCGATTATATGATAAACGCTAATAGAACCAACTAACCGTTTGCATAATATGCAACATTGTCAAAACAACTGGTAGTTTCTACTGTCAAACAATTTATTTATTGAAGAAAAATAAATTTTAAGCAGTTTATAGGGCCCGTTTTCACAACTAACCGATAGCGAAAGGAAGAATTTTAAGTATTCCATTATAACAATTTTACTTTAATCTAAAGCGACGATAAGTTAAATTAAGGTTTACCTGGTCGGTTAAGGTAAAGTTGTAATAATACTACACTTTTATAAGGCTGATAAAATCCTACTACCTTTAAATATCAGTAAGTTGTGAAAATTGGGGGCAAAGCAATTTTTATTTTAAATAAGTTTTTTGCTTCTCCTGTAAAATGTTTAAAATATTAGTTTGGGCCGTTTGCGTTTCAGGAAACAATATTATTATATTATTTATGCTTTTTGAAAGTCTAATTCATGTATAATATTGCTCTGGGCTCTTCTGAAATATAATTATTTTTTTTAACAATTTCCACTTTACGCCACATTTTTTCAATTGTAATGGGAATTCTAAGACATAGTCTTGGCAGTGATCAAGGCGAATTTACAATAGGTGGCGGCGAAACTACAACAAGTCAACGACACAAAAAACAACAGGGTATTTTATTGTTGCTTTAGTTGGTCAGCATGTCAATAAACGTAAACAAGGCGAATTTAATTGTAAATAACTTGTGACGTTTCTCTACATGATTTTGAAAGAAGTTGTCTACAGCACATGTTAAAAAATTTATTTCCTAATTATTTTATTATTAAAGTTAAAAATTATTGCTTACTTTGTTCAAAAAAAATATTTCAAGGACTGTAAAAGAAAAGTGAAAAATGTTGAGCAGTAATAAATAAATTTATCACATTGTGTTATATAAAAATTGCAAGTTTATTTAAAACGTATTTAATACTGGTATGCTTTGATACCAGTGTACATGGTCGCTTAATGGGATTGATTTGTGGATTTCACTGTTTATCATTGGGCTGTCGCTTATTTGTGCTACAAAGTAGCATCCCCAGAAATTATGCAGTCACTTTAGGTAACCTTCTTATTACATGAAGCCAACGGTTTAATTATAATTTGGATATGCTTCAGATGGGACCACCGTTTCAATAAGGTACTTGGTTCAACAGGGCCACATCAAGGCAATAACCATTAAAGAGAAATTTGTTTGCATGCATGAACAGCAAAAAAGAACAACAACAGGAGAACTAAAAAATAAATGATCTTCTGAAAATTACAATGCAAATTAAAATCGAACACACCAAAAAATAAGCTGTGTTAGAAAAGTTTTCAGTGTGTAATCGTAAAAAAGAAAAGTCATCATCATCTTGATTTTTCCCTTAAGCAATATAAACGCGATGTTACAAGCAGAATGTATTGCATAAGTTTTAAATTTTTAAACATGGAGATGGTTGTTTTTACTATTTCTTCCTTTAAAAATCATCTTCATTCCTATGTATATTTAAACACTTTTTTTTAGCACTTTTTATTATTTTTTTATTAATAAATAAATAATATATATGTACACATAACATAATAAAATTTTCGCCATCACAGCTTTTTTTTAAATTGAGTTTTCAATAACTTCCGTTTACAATGTAAACATTAACAACTTTTGACATTTCTCTACATAATTATGGGGGGAAATTGTAAACAACTTTTGACATTTCTCTACCCAATTATGCAAGAAAAAAGTAGCACAGCTGTGTTTTCAACGCCACATGAAAATGAATTCGCCTTGGCAGGGATCATATTTCTAAAAAATTAATTGTTGGATATTTTAGGGAGATTTTTATGAATTGTGGGATTCGTTTGGAAATTTAAAAAATTTAGTTGATTTATATTAATTTTTATATTACAAAAAAAAAAAATATTAAAAAATATTAGTTCAGAATGATTTTATTGTTTAATTATAAACATGTATATTATTGACAAAAACTCAAAAAACTAATTTTTTACACTTTTTTCCAAAACCTTCAACAGATTTTACAATTGTTAAAATGTTTTCAAATCTGGAAACAATTCCTTATACTTAATATAATATTTCTACCTATACCTGTCTAATGAATTAGGAAAATAACATCCACTACTTACTACTGTCATGTGTTGCAAATATTGAACTTCTACTTCAAATTTTTTTTTAAGTTAAATTTTGAGTTCCAATTGGTGATTTCATGTACTCGAAGCAACTGGTCTATATAAGAACTTTGATTGGGGACAAATTTTATTCCTATCGAACTTTACAAAACACAGAATTTTTTTCTTTTTTTTTAAATCGCCCACTGTGCGCCGTGGTACATAGACCCCTTTTGTTGTGATGTAACTAGTATAATTCATTAGCGCATTTTTTGATTCATCCCTTTGATTTTTCAGACTACCCTCGCAATTTTCAATAATGTGTACAAGTGTTGTTTACGTGTGTTTAAGTCTACAACAAGAAAAAACATTTTCATACTACAACTACATTGATAAATACCTACTTTTTTAATATTTCGTCGATTTGACATGTGTCTTTTTTTTGAATTTAAAGATAATTTCCGTTAAATAACTTTTTAAATGTCAGATATAACCGATTACATATTTATATTAATAATAATAAATTATTTATGACTGTTCTCATGTGTGTTGTGTCACAAATATGTAAATATTTTTAGCTGGACATTTGTTAAACAATAGTAAATTATGTTGTGTTGCAAGAACTTTAATGATTATTTGACATTTGAAGAACTTTAATACATAATAAACGAGTGTGTACATAAAATTTATTTAAATTAGATATAGCAAATAATTGATTTTATAATTTTTTTTTCCACAAAGAAGTGAGAGTAAAATATAATAAAATGGCGGAAAAGTTAATTTATAATAGTAAAGTACAAAGCAGAAAAAAACATGCGATACTACTGGAAATTTTGTTATATTTACAGTTTGGGCCACGATATCGATCGAAGTTTCCCCAAATGGTAAAAAATCAGCCCTTGAAGCCGACTTTTTAGGATATCCCTTAACCCGACATTGAGCTTAAACCATTATATCCGAAGGGTTCTAACCAATAGTTAGTCCGGAACCGTATTTTCGGGTGCTACTGACTCTTCGGTCAGCCGCGATCTCAAGAGATCTGTTCAACTCTGCTGAGTTTCAGGTATTGACTGCGCCTTATTTCCCCAGAGGATGTAACACCGAAAGGTGAAATATCTTTAGGATGTCTCCTTACATACCCTTATGGGGAGAGTATACTAAAATCGAATTCATATTTAATTGATAAATCTTAGTACTCACTTTACTTTTTTATGTCATACTTAAACCCAAAGGGCCCTTTAAAAGTTTTATATTAATATCTACTAAGATTTTTAGATATACATATTTTTGTTTGTAAGGAAGACGCAATAACTATTCGCATAAAGTTGTCAATAATTACGAATTGTTCTTATACATACGTTATGTCTCTTATTTTAGTTGTAAAATTACCAGCCTCGATCGACAACTTAAGCGAGCGACAACAAGCGATTCATTACCGTTCTCTTAAGCGGCCCACTAACTATCGACTTCTCGGTCGACTGGTTTTACGTTTCCAACTTAAGGCCCAACTATAATATGCTTAAGTTGGCTCAAGAAACTGTGCGAATACATGTTGTAAATCATGTGTCAAGGCATATTGTACTTAAGGAAAATTTTTGTTAAGTTTTATGAATCTGTCATTTGCTTAAGCAAATGCGAAGCTGATCGCACTTTCCGAATGGAATAAAATGTTTTTCGATTTTGTTTTCGTTTTTAAATGCATTTGAAAGGTTTTTTGTTAATTGTTGACAGAAGCTTAACCAAGCTTCTGCATATTATAGTTGGGCCTTTAATCAATTTATTTATTGTCAATTGACTGTATTGCTACATCAACAATTCCACAAATAAAACGCTAATTAAAAAAAAAATCAGTAAAACATATAAATTAAGCCATAAAAATACAACGTTGTGCTACGAACAAAACAGAGCACAAAACAAAGAAATCAACAAAGAATTTTGTGAAAAATATTTTATAAAACTATATAATTTTATAAGTGGCGGTGTTTTAAAATATTTAATAATTAAAAAAATATTAAGTGTTGACGTGTTCACAGAAAAAGTGTTTTATCAATTAAAAAAAAGGTTTAAAATGTATTTAAATTTAATTAATGTGATAATTGAATCAATTATTATTTTAGTTGAAAGAAAATTAAAAATTTAATTTTGATTTAATTAGCATTTAAGTTGTTTTGAAATAAATTTTCAATTAAAATTTTAATTAAATAACAAAAAATCTTAATTGACCTTTTTCGTTTAAAATAAAATAATTTAAACAAATACATTGTTGTTGGGAATTGTCAATATTTAAATAAATAAATTAACAAATTATTTAAAATTGCAAAGTTTTTCGATCATTTTTTTAATTAAACTTTAAAATATCATTTATTGAAAAAAAATATTTAAAGTTTTACAATTATTAGTAATCAATATAATCATTTTGGTAATAGGTGCAAAATGAACAAATTGTTTGCTTGATTTATGAATTTGGAATAAATTTGGTGATTGGAGAAAATGAAAAATTTTTTCTGTGTGAAAAAAAAATTAATTTAATATTTAAAAAAAATGCCACTGTCGGCAACCGCAACGCAAGTGACTGATTTTGACTTGTCGTTGTTTGTCGTTGAAAGTGCAAGCGAACGATAGCGGTCGACATCGTAGGCCAGGCTGTACATTTCACGTTTTTATTATACCCTTTACCACCGGTGTAAAGGGTTCGTTTTTATATAAGGTTGTCACTTAGTTTGCAATTTCTTACAGTATTTAAGACCTTATAAAGTTATATATTCTAGATCCTTACGAAAAACGGAGTTCCATTGGTTATTAAATGACCTAGTTATATAAAAACAACTATATTTTTATCCTTCAGCCAAAATTGGCTGCATTCGTGGTCATACAACGAAACTTTTGTTTTGCAGCATTTCAGTATTTCCTCTTTATATCAATAACAAAATCACAAAAACGGCTTGTACACGAAACAGAGTACACTCTTTCATTCGTCTTTCGCCGCTTTCACCATCAAATGCAAACTTTTCGCAGCAAATGTTTCACAATATGGACGAGGACATAAGGGAAGTATTAAATATTAAAAATCCGCCCATTATTTCACCTGGCCCTCATATAAGAATTTTAAATAATATGGTGAAGGGTATAAAAGATTCGGCACAGCCGAATATTACACTGTTACTTGGTTTTTTTACCCCCTTTTTGGTGATGACTTTTTTTTGCGTTATTTTTTCTTAATTTTCACTTTTTGGTCATGCGAACATGTATGACTTAAAAGCCTTTCTATTATATTTTTTTTTTAAATTGGGGCTAAAATTACATTTAAACAATAAAGACTTTTTGTTTCTTTTTTTGCTTTATTGCTGTTATACTTATTTACGAAATGCTAAATTACAATAATATTCATTTCAATGTCATGTTCATTAGGAAGGTTCAACAAATAAATATTCTTCAGAAAGCACATCAAAAAAGAAGGCCTTTTTAAAATTTTTTTAAGGGGAATTTAATAAAAAACCAAAATTCTTCAGAAAACAGTTCCAAAAGACTTTGTGCTTTTAGTCGGCGATGTACAGGTCACTAAGGCAAATTTTTTTTAAATTTTTTAAGGGGATAAGTAAATATTAAATATAATTTTTTTGGGGAATTAAGTCGTGTATCAATTAAATTAAAAAATTTTAATATACATATGTACATACATACACATATGGTCAAAATTATTAGAATAAAATTTTCTTCCGCATATTGTAATTGATTAAAATTTATATTTTTTTAAGCTAAAAAAATATTTTTATATATATTTAATTTGAAATACATTTAGCAACAAAAAAATTAGCATCAAACCCCTAAAACTATAAACTTACTGCTCGTTTTTCAAACTAAAATAAACATTTTCGTTTACAAATTTATATTCAAAACAAAAACAAATTTAAGTTTTTTTATTATTGTTTTAATAAATGTAAATTCCCAAGCGAAAATTTTTATTTTATTTTGACAAACAGACAGTTAATTTTTATGAGGGAGTTGACATGGTGTCTTTGCAGACATGTCTAACAACCACGTTTGTTTTTTTTTTTGTAGGCGATCGGGTTAGAAAAGAGAGAGGGGTTGTCAAACAGACAAGAATCGAGTTTTCATGTTTGTTTTTATGAATTAGCACATTTTTTAATTTGTAAGGATTTGGATATTAGACAATAAGATATTAAAACAGACATGTTTGGAAAGACATCGTGAAAAGACAATAGGTTTTTGAAAGCATGTTCAAAAGAGAATGAAGTAAATAGACATGTCTGAAAAGACACCGTGTAAAAGCCCCCTATGAATTGAAAAAGAAAAATCAAAATTAGTGGACAAAATAATAGGTACATTAAAGTCATTCTTATTAAGTCAATAGCTAAATATAATCAAGCGATTTCTGTTATAGTTTTAATTATTTTTTTTATTATTTTGATTAATATTCATTTGTGGGATCTCCTTGTCTGAATGCTAACGGCAGGTATTCAAAACGAGTTCATTCCACGTTTTGTGAACAAAATGCGAAGTTAATTTTTATTTTAAAACTTTGTTTTGCTTAATAATTCTTTGTTTTAACTTGTCCCAAAGGTTTTCAATTGGAATTAGATCCAGTGACTAACTAGTTTAACAAAACCAATCTTTAACATAGCAGTATGTGTGTTTTGGGTCTTTATCCTGCTGGAAAACACGTATAAGTGGCATGTTTCTTTACCGTATGGCGACGTTGTGTTCTTTAATATGTTTTTATAATCAACCCGTCCCATAGTATCGGTAATACGACGAGAAACAACCTCATAACATAATTTTGTCGCCATCTTGCTTGATGATATTTTTTGCAAAACAAGATGAAATTCCTTAACAAGGGTTCAACGCACATTACGACCCATGTAATTTCTAAGCAGTTTTTGTTTCGCCGCTCCGTAGAATATTTTGCAATTTTTTTCACCTTCTTTTCCCGCAGCAACTGAAATGATTTTTGCAAGGGACAGGCTGGTCTTAAGATGTTTGTTCCGAAGCAGTGGAACTTTTCTGGCCAATCGGCCCGGTAAATTAGTACGCTGAAACTTCGTGGAATAGTTCAAGAGCTATCACATTATTTATGTGGGCAGAAATTGCCCTAGACGATATAAAAGGTTTTCTTTTGGCGAGAGTAACAATGTGATTATCGCTCGTATTCCACTTGTTTCAGGCTGATGTTCGTTTTGGACAAAAACAATGACCTGTCCAGAGATGTAGCTGTTGCCAGAAGATCGTATATCTTGTCTTTTCATTTCTATACCAGTCTACTTTCTTCTGGGGGTTAAGTTTTTTTTAGTTTAACTTAACATTTATTATTTAATTAAATCAGGGCTGTTGAGTCGTAATGAAAAAGTACTAACTCCGAATCCAAACGCTGAAATTTTTTAAGTGCGACTCTGACTCCACAGCCCTGAATTAAATACTATCGCCTATGTGCTAGAAATCGCAAATCGCAAGAAAGTTGTGATTACGATTTAAGGAGTTCGTAATCGCCTTAAATTTGGCGATTTTAAATCACAAGCCTACAGTAATGTGATCCACATGTGAACTTGTAAATTTCATTTAAAAGTTATTTTCAACATCAATAAAAAGCATATAAAAAGGAAATTTAATGTTTTTCTTTTCCTTTTATTTTAAAAACTCATAATACTTTGAGAAAATTTTCATAGAAAATATAAAATTAAAAAACAACATTGTTTTAATACTGATTGTTGTTTAACAATTTCTTTTTAATTTGCGTTTTGATTGTGAGCAGCTGTTTCTATTTAACTTGGAAAAAAATATGTAAGAAATTATAACCATTTATCAACAACATGTACTTATGGTACTTACCATTGTTCAGGAATATCTCTTGGGTTGTAATAATCCCTTAGAAGACGTTTTCTAATACGTTCTTTTTTAAAATACAATTTTTTTTTTTAATGAAATAACACGTAATATAAAAGCTGCCGGCATTTTTAATGCAAATAATTATTTTTTTTTTGTTCAAGTTTGACACCTAAAACATATGTTTTATTTTTCGACCACTACTTCGAAAAAAAAACAAAGCGCGTGAACTCTAGCACATGCTTAAATAAAATTGGCGATTTTCAGAACGCATGTGATTTTCAAATCATGCGATTTTCAGCACATGGCCGTATAACAAATAAGTGTACCAACCTGCCTGAAAATATGTAAAATATTACAAAACGTAAAATGTACTTATTATTTTTACCAAGCTTTTTTGACACATTAAGCACAAAATTAAAAAAAACCATGTAACGCGATTTTTGCAATGTTTTTTTAAAAAACGGTTTTGCTAATGTAAAATTATCGAAAACTGTCAAATAGACACAACAAGTTTAGGAAAACCATATAATATATAAAAATGAAAACGATTACTTAGATACTTATTATTTTGACCATATGTGTATATTACAAACTTGTATATGGTTTTAATACAAAAAAAAAAAAAAAATACATATTTTTGGAAAAATATCCAATAATGGCAAAATCTTATTTTAATCTGTCTAATTAACCACTTAATAAACGAACTAATTTTAAATGATTGAAGTTTAGAATTAAGACTGAACTTAATTTGGAATAATTACAATTTTTTTTTTCAAAATACAAAGACCAAAAATAGCCAAATTTTGTACAAAAAAATAGCTAAATTGCAACTTTGGGGGAGCACATGGTTGTTGTGGTTTAAGCACAAAGTCGTGGAAAGGGATATACCAAAAATTAAACTAAAGGGCTGATATTCCACCATATGTGCGAAAGTTGGGTCAAGGGAGGCCTATTCCTAGGTCCTACTGAGTAGCTTCTGCTAGTATATTTTCAAAAGCAGCAGAGGTAAGATAACTCCAGCTCCAAAACAAGGGGTGAGTGTATAATCTTGCTGGAGTATGCACTCAAATTGCTTTCTGTGTATGCTGGTTGCTCTGACACTCAGGGGCGGTTGGTAAACGTATTGTTTATCACCCAGTGAATAATATCCACCATGGAGTAGGCCTTCGATCCAGGTATCTCTGTGAATCGTTTTCCCATCTGCCAAACGAATCTGTCGTTTAATATCTAATTGCCAGTAAGTGTGCCTTGCAAGAGACGTACGAACATGTATGTATCTAGATAACCCAATAACTGTTTACAATATATATTCATTTAAAATTGGTAAAAAATTAAACTCCATATTTAAGTTATTCGCATTGTTCTTTACTTTGAAATGAAATGTTAGGATTTTTTAAAAATTTTGAAATTGTTTTAAAAATTTATATATAAAAAAACTGTTAAATTGGAGAAAAAGGTAAGTTTGGATCTCTTATACTTTATCATCAATTAGTCAATTTTTATCTATAATCTAAATTTTCAATATATTTATGTTAAATTAATAAAATAACTATTAATTTATTAAAATGTTTACTTAGCATATATTTTTGTGGAAAAAATCGTTCAGTTCTTGAACACCTCTAATTTACATACTCGTACAAACACAAGTATGTATGTGTATGTACATGCTTTTTAAATCGCACTCATTGAAGTCGAGTGTTTTCCAATGAATGCAATTGTTTGTGGGTGACTTCTTGATTGGGTGTTACGTTGTTTATTATTCTTCTATTAAAGAAAAAAAAATGTAGTATTTTAAAAAAACTGCACTAATTTAAAAGTTTTTAGCATAATTTCGTACAAGGATATTTATTAACGACTGTATTTAGAGCTGGTGTTTCTTACATGTATAAATCCATTAATTTTTTTTTTTTTACTGGAAAGCATTTTTATATGTGAGTCATACGTCATCATGTATTTAAATAAATGAATGAGTGAATAAGTTAATTTTAAGGGTGTTTATGTTATTTAAGACCTTCAGATAATTTTAATGTTTATTTAATTTGATCCTGTGAACGTTCCATGGGAAAGTTCGATATGTGATTAAATGATATTGAATGGGTTATTCAAATGAAACTTTAAGCTCAAACTTATTAGAATCTTTACAATATTTGTATTATCATTTAATAAATAGTGATATAATTCTGCAAATGTTGTCGGATTTTTATTGAAAGTAAATAATTTCCTCGCCAAATGTAATCGCAATCGAGCTGTATATAATTTTATATACAGTAGCCAGCAGAACTAATAGTGCATTTACACTTGTAATTTTCAAACTAATTTATGATCGTAAGCTACTTTCATAAAACTTACCGTTTAAACCAGCATTTAAGATAGTTAAGTTGTTTATCTTTGACATGTCGTAACATGTTTAGCCCCCACATTTAAAAAAAAACGGTGATGCACGTACATATGAACATATAAACATGCCCTTTATTTCCGTTTTCCATATTAAAAAAAACCGATTAAAAAAACAAACTTTTCTTATAAATTTGGATTTTTTTTTGCCTGAAATGCAGTTTACGGCGGCGAACACGCAAAAAAAAATTAAAAAAAGAAATACCACCGGAATGCAATCGTGATCAAATGACCTTTACTTTGAGTACCCACACATGGATATAAGTAGGGGTGGATCCACTTTTTTCCCCCCAGAGGGCCCTAGAACCTCCGCCTGCCCTAAATTTTATTATTTTCGTTTTTCTTACACAATTACTTTTAATTTGAGTACCCCCACTTACCACTTAACGTCCTGGTTTTTTGGATCCAGGGGGCCCATGGGCCTCAGCCCACTTATATTTTGATTTTTTTTTAATTCCAGAGGGGATCCAATTTTTTTTTCGTGTGCTCCGTAAACTGCATTTTTGCCTTTTTTTAATATTTTCTTTGTTTATTTATTTTATTTTTGTTATTGTTTTGGCTTTTTTCACAGATAAAAGTAAATTGTTTTCAATTTTATTTTTTATTTTTGAGGAAATGTTGCCAGAACAAAATTTGAAAAAACAGAGTTGCCTTAACAAAAACTGGTTGTTTGTAACTAGTTTATCTCTAAAACTAGTTACAAACGTGTTTATAATTTGTATGGAAAAACAAGTTTCTTAAACCAGTTTATCATCATAAACAACTTAAAGCCTGTTTATGGCGTAGGTGTAAATGCACTATAAGAATACTGCAGTTCTTTTTTTATTATTGTTGAATAATTTTTTATATAAAAAGAAATATCAACTCTTTTAAAATTTTAAATGTTTTTATTAAATTTACCAAAGTTTTGTTGTTTCGGCATTTGCCTTATTCCATTCTTTTTAAGATAAGATCCTACTATCGGAGCAATGTACCAACTTTTGGCGTATTTCATGTGCCGACAATCTGTACCGAAATTGTGCTGATTGTGATTAATCACATTAACCTTGTTGCGCCAATAATGTGCACACTTTTATGCAGAATGTGGAGCAATCAAATTGTTAAATATGAACCGATTTTTATCGGCCACTTGTGCGCTGATCACAGTCGACAATCAGCGCCGATACTTGGGATGGCAAAACGGAATTTTGAAATTGCACCAACTGGCTACTAAAATTTTAAATACATTTTTTTTTATCTATAATTCATATACATTAGGGTGGGTAAAAAAAAATTTTTTTCTCGTAACTACAGGGTGGGGCAAAAGTCGCGACGGGATTTGAAAAATTAATAACTTTTCTAATTTAATTTTTTTTTTTTTATTTTTCTTTTTTGGACTTGTAAAATAAATCTGGGAGATTAATTATGGCAGGTTACAACGTTATCCAGCGAACCAAAATCATAGAACTTTATTTTGAACACCATCGATCAATAATTCAAACTCAACGAGCCTATCGTCGTCATTTTAATGTGCGGAATTCACCGTCCGAATCAATGATTCGACGCTTAGTGACACGTTTTCAGGATCAAGGCTCAGTGAGGGATCTTCCACGAAGCGGAAGACCACATTCTGTAATTAGTGAAGCAAATATTCAACACGTTCTGGAGAGTGTTGAGGAGAATCCTGAAACATCAACTCGAAGGCGCTCTGCTGAGCTGCAAATGTCTCGGCGGTCTTTACGCAGAATATTAAAGGGATATTTACATCTTTTCCCATACAAGGTGCAGTTAGTGCAAAAACTAAAGCCAGGAGATTCCCAAGAACGAATAATTTATGCAGTTCGCTTCCAAGAATTGGCCAGAGAACATAATGATTTCATTCATCGTCTGATAATGAGCGATGAAGCACATTTTCAATTAAATGGTTTTGTAAACAAGCAGAACTGCAGAATATGGGGTATTGAGAACCAAAGAGTGGTTCATCAGAGACAATTACATCCACTTAAATATACAGTATGGTGCGCAATTACGTCCCAAAGAATTATTGGACCATTCTTTTTCGAAGATAACGATGGAAATGGTGTAACGGTAAATGGCGAGCGATATCGAGATAGGGTCCAAAATTTTTTAAGGCCAGCCCTTTCAGACAATCGAGAGATGTGGTTCCAACAAGATGGGGCCACTGCACACACTGCTCGAGCCACTATGCAGCTCCTAAGGCAGATTTTTGGCGAACGTTTAATTTCCAAAAATTCAGCATTCAATTGGCCTGCCCGTTCGCCGGATTTAACAGCACCAGATTATTTCCTTTGGGGATATTTGAAAGAGAAGGTGTATATCAATAAACCCAGAACACTTGCACAGCTCAAAGAGAATATTCGAGCCGAAATAAGAGCGTTGCAGCCAGATACTCTAACTCGTGTCATGGAAAATGCTATTAAAAGATCTCAACTTTGCGAGGCTAAAAATGGTGCTCACTTACGTGACGTAATCTTTCACACCTAAATTAAAAAAATCTCCCAATATCATATTTTATTATTTTGTAAAAAAAAAAAAAAAATTAAAAATTAAAAAAGTTATGACTGTTTTAAACCCCTTCGTGACTTTTGCCCCACCCTGTACTTCTAATAGCGTAAATATGTTGTATATTTGCCTGCATTAGACCCCTCTAAAATATTATTAATTTATTTTTAGTGTAAGAGCCCGCGCTTTGATCTTCATTTTGTTAAATTTGTTATATAACAGCAATAGCATTGTATTGCAAAAAAGCATATTACTGTATCCTAACGATTCTTAAGTTGTTTTTAGATATTGCAAAACTTGAAGCTCAAAGGATAGAATGCGTTAGAAGAAAATCGTCTCCTCCTACAGTGTCAAATACAGAAGTCATACAAGTAATAAAAGATTTTCTTATAGAAAGAAAATTTTCTTCGACGTAACAGAGTTTAGGTTCATATTTGTTCCTGTAGATGTAAATAAATTGAGCTTTTTTGATGTCCAAGGCAATATAAGGTACCCAAAGAAGAACAGCAGTTTCTGAGTGAGATGCGAGGGCGAGAAAGATGCGTATTGAAGGAGTAGTTCGAGATCTTCTAACTAAATTGCAAAAAAAGAGCAGCCCAAGCACCAAATACAGAAAAAACCGTAAATAAAAGTCGAGACAAAATTAACTTAAAACAGCAAGAGTTATCTGTAAGTATTTTCAGTGCTTCTTGTGACGGCTCTTTTAATTTACCTTCCACCTCAAAGGCAGAAAGAAAAAAAAATTTAGTTTGCCTATATTGTCAAAAACTTGTAACCGTTACAGTGTTTCCGATAGCGCAGTGGCTGCTATTGCTTCGTCTTTATTGCAAGATATCTCTCCTAGCAGTGAACCAATTGATAAATCAAAAATAAGACTGGAAAGAAAAAAGTACGAATTGAGTGTATTTAAGACCAGAAGCAGCTAGACCTACGAGCTTTATACTTTGACGGCCGAAAAGATAAGACGCTTAATATTATTTAAAAGAGAGCTAGGTCATATAGACAAATACTGATTGAGGAACATGTAAGAATATGTTAAGGAGCCAGTTTATGTTGGCTATGCAACACCAGATCGAAGTACTTCTAAAAATATTGAAATGTCAATTATTGCCCTTCCTTCGTCAAAATGAAAAAAAAAACTGGGAAATTTAACGGAGTAATAAGACTATTGGCAAAACGACTTCAGCGGCCACTGCAATGGATTATTTACGTTTGAACGAATTGCCATTAAAACATCTATTTTACAAGTTATATGATGTTACCAAAGGACGCATGCTGATCCTATTGGCAACTTATTAGAAAACAGCGAAAAACTTTCTTCTTTCGATGTTGTTGGGTGAAACAGTGAGAGAACTGGCAGCCAGACGTGTTCATGAAGCACGAAGCTCACCTCAAAAGTTTTTCGATCCACCAATTCTTCGGAACATCACTACTGAAGAAATCAATGCGGCAGTTGAGTGTCCAAAAAATAACTAATAAAATTTCGTGTTTTTATTGTTTTATGTTGTAAAGGAACCAAAGTTTTATTTTTTTATGTATAATTAAAAATGTTTTCAGTTTTAATTAATAATAAAAAATTTATAGTAAATAAAATATTCAAATTTAAAAAATGGATTTTTTTAACATACTTAATTTTTAGGAGCTCCGGCGCGGGCTCAAGATGTGACTTTCTTAAACTTTTTTTTTTAGCAATTTTTATTTGTTTTAACGTAAGACAACAAAATATTGCTATTAGAATATGATTCGAGAATTTTTATTTTTTCTCTTACATCATTGACCCACCCTAATATACATATATATTGAAATACTAAATTGAACAGTTGTACTGTTGAACAAAAGAAAACCAGTCGCTTTTACCAAAACATTGCAGTTGTACGGATGTCCCATCCCTGGCTTGTTAACATCTGTTTACCTTTTTAAAAGCGTTCCAGCTTAAAAACGGACAGCACAAGACTCAAACTGTTTTGGTAATCATTATAAAACAAACCATTTTATAACAATATATTTAAAATATTTTGTCTTAAGTTTTCAACCAACGGACAAATGTTTCAAAATATTGTTTCCAAAATACTCCTAATAACATTTAGCAAAAAAACATTATATTTCGTTAAATTAATCAGACTTAGTCTAGGACATGCCAGAATGGCACATGAACATATCATAAGGGGAATGTGGAAGTGCAATAATTATACCCCTCCCACCATTTCACATATCTTCAGTAATTGTGAGAAATATGAATACCATAGACTACAACTCTTCGGAAAAACCGACCCCCTTGCACTACTTTCGTCTCCACAAGAATATTATATTACATAAATTATACATTTCTTGAAAATCACAAAATTTTATGAGAAAATTTAATCAACATTGTTAATATTTATTATTATTTATGGTGACATATGTTAAATAACTTGTTAATTATGTACATAAAGCTTTTTATATACACACTAGCTGAATGGTCCCGGCGCTGTTCGGTATTTTCGTAGTAAAATAAAAAATTAAATACTGATGAATTTTGTTAATAACTTGACCCCAGAGCTATCTATCAGGTAACAATTTTATCATTAAACTAATTTTTGTTTAATAAATATATTTTGTGAATTTCAGCCAAATCGTAACATAAATAAAAAAATTATATCACAACAACAGCGCCACCTATTTGTATTAAACTTAAGAGAAACCTAGTACCCGACAGAGAAACCTTAGATAATTTATTGTCCACGTTTGGTGTCAGTCGGTCCAGCGGTTCTTGAGTTTTGGGAACACATAAAACGGCACAAACGTTTTTATAAATATAGATATTTGTAAATATTTTAGCTTAAGGCTTCGTTGCTATAGCTTATACATATGGGCATTTCCTCCGAATGGTCAACCAGGATGGAAAAATAAAATGTTGATAATCATCGTGTTTTACTGTTTATAATTATAAAAAAAGTCTATGTTTTTATAATAGAATGCTATATATGATATTCTATGATATCTTAGCTGTTTTACTTGAGGAAATTGGGCTTGAAACTGGAAAATTTAATATTTTCGTTTTAAGCTACTTTTAAAGACATTTTTATATTTTATTATTTTACATGCAAAAAAATTTGTTATGTTTGCACTCTTTCTTTAAAATCTCTATTACAATTAGGGAAATCGAACTGTTATTATTCGACCGGTTTTAACCGGTTATTTTAGCTTTGCCCAAGTCGGTTATTTTAAAATGCCCATTTTTCGAATATCGAATAAACCGGTTATTTTGGTATAATAAACCGGTTATTTTAGTAATGTGTAATTTATATACATTTGCCTTACTCTTGTTGTAGATGTACCCGTAATTTAAGTATTTTCTAATTGAATATTGGCCAAACTTAAACTTTTTATGGAGAATGTCAAAACAAAACGTAATAACAAAGGTCAAAAAACATAATGAACACTGTAAATACAAATCGTTTATAGGCGTTTGTTCTTGTAGAAAAAAAACCAATAACTATTAAAAATTCTACAAAAACGTGTGCAGTTAAAAAGTAAATAGTAATTTGTGCAAGAGTAGGGATGGGCAAATGGAAAAAATATATCGATGTATCGAACGTATTAAGGTGAAATTATTACAAAATTTAAAAACTTAATATACCTATGTCAATACATATTTACATATGCACAAACATATTACATGTAATTCCATTCTAAATTTTTATTGTTTCTTTTAAATTTAAATTTACTGCCTGTCCCTCGATTTCGAACGAAATTTTCATTCGCTTAACTTTGATTTATAACAAAAAACAATTTTAAAATTTTTAAGGTAAGTTATGCGAACGAAGTTTTCGATTGAAAAAAAAAAATTAAAGAAGAGTAAAGAATACAAAAAAGTTTTTATTTATTTGCCGTTTGAAATCTAAAAAAATTAATTGGGATTGTATAATGCCGGACTATATACTGCCGGTAAACGAAACTTGCGACACATACTATAGAAGTAAACTGTGCAATATTTTATTTTTAATATATAAGAACATACTCAAATAAAAAAAAAATATTTTTTTTTATTATTCCAACTTTCATGGGTCTATTGCTGCTAATACGCGATAATTAATGCATAATTCTAGGAACACTTTCCAGAATATTTTTTCCGAGCTTATTTTTTTGTTGTCATCTCTTATAAAACCGATACAAAACTGAACTGTGTAATCTATAAAAAAGTACAATGGAAAAGCGCCTTTATAATAAGATATTAATTAAAAAAACATACGATGAAATTCTTAAAAAACAACAGTATTGTAAGCAGTTGAGCAACGGGTAAAATATTTAATTTTATTAGAAAGAGATCTTAAAAATATCGAATTCGATAGTCGTAGATAAATATCGATGTATCGATATATCGGTATTTTTAATATCGGCGATATATATCAATTATAATTATTTTAAATATCGATATTTTGATATATCGATATTTATTGCCCATCCCTATGCAAGAGTGTTCTAATTATCAACCATATTTTTATATAAAGGTTATCTCTAGATATTTTTCGAACGCGATTAATAAGACAAAGATAGTTGCCTGAAGTGCCCTAAAATGATAAGTTACAAAGGTTCTTCCATGTCACGACTTATTAATCACCTTTAATTAGTATACATGCTTGACATTAATGTGATCCAAATGAAACTTAACTCCGTTCGAAGTAGTTCTAAGGAGACGACAAATAATTCTTTACTAAAATGCGCTGCAAAAAAATAATCATTGGGTAAAATATTAGCCAGTTGTGTTGCCGAGGACGAAATGCCCGTTAAAGCAATAAAAACTCTTAAGTAGTTCTAGCATCTCTTCATGCTGAAAACTACAACATTACGGCGGAATCAGTTTTATTTATTAAAGCACCAAGAACTAAAAACATAATTGAAGAAATCAAACAATGTCATGGAATGTTTTAAATTGTAGTCGCCGAATTGACAAATATTTTACACAAAAAGCATGTTCATTTTACTATTCGTTTCTTTAATGCTGAAACAAAATAATTTGAAATAGATAATCCTGGCTAAGAGGTTTTGTTTGCAACTTTTGAAAAATATGGTTGATTTATATAGACATGCTTAACCACTAATAAATTAAAACTCATTAAAAATAAATTTGAGAGAATATTTCAAATAATAACTTTATAAGATTCCTATAATTTATTTGCTTTTGCAAAACGTTTCTCTAGATCAAATATCATTCAACAGTTTCTAAATTGCTTTATACAAATATCTTCTTACAAATAAAGTTTAGTAAATCAATAAAAAATTGTTGAAAATTTAGCCAAAATTTGATCAATTTACTGGTCCCACTTTTCATCGATTTTATCCTAAAATATTTGTTAGGTCTGATCTAAGTCATATCTATGTATTTTGGTTGGTTGGTTGGTTCCTTACCTTTGAAACTGTTTTGTTTTTGTTCAAATTAATGTTTTATTTAAAAACTTATTTGATTTTTGTGTTTTTAAGTATTCGAATTAAAACCGGTTAACCGGTTATTTAAAAATTGCTTAACCGAAAACCGGGTTTTTTAATATATCAACTAATCGTTATATTCGAAAACCGGTAATTAAAAAAAGTCGAATAATCGATCTCCCTAATTACAATCAATTGAGAAGAGAAAAGTGTAAGGAGAACAAAAAAGTTTGATTAACGGTTAATTAGCGGTTAAATAAAAGATATGGAAAAATCGTACGTTCGCGACCCGCCCGTACTTTCGCGACCGATACTTAAGCCAATTAAACAAAAACCAAAAGAGATATTTTATTGTGTAAATACTGGATAAAGACCTACATTAATACACTTTTAAAATTAATTAATCACGTTTGAATATTCCGTTCCATTTCGCAGATTTTTACATTTCACTACTGTTAGCCAAAGTTGACTTCTATTTTGCGTACGTTCGTGACCACATGTTTTGTAACTATCATTATGAAAACTTAAACTCGATGAAATCCATCTTTTGCACTAAACATAGAGCTACCAAAATGCTATCGAATTGCAAAAAAAATACTAGGAAAAAGTTTTGTTTTCCATATTATTTGTACATCAAAAGCGTACGAACGTACGTTCGTGACTCCAGGCAATGCCCATATTAAGTACATACATTAATGTATAAACAAAATTTTTAAGAAATAAATAAAAAACATAATATACATACAGCAAAATCTTTAAAAAGACCAATTTCTCAAACAATCAAAAGTTAAAAGTAGAATCACTTTTTGAAGATAGTTCGAAGACTCTTCCGAACAAGTGTTGACGTAACGTTGCATGATGGGTTTTCTGGATTACATTTGTCTATAGACAACAAATTTTTTCTCTAGCTAAAAACTGTAATCACAACTGCCTTCAATTGAAATTTTACAAATTCTTCTAATCTATTACCCAAATGCGGCTTACAGCTTTTAAACCATTATTTAAATTAATTATTTACATCACATAATATTTATGTACATGTACATTTTAAAATTTAATTATTGTAAAGGGTGTTCTTTATAGAGGTATAAAACTTTAAGTTGGCATCACTTTTTTAACTGGCAGTTATGTTGTCAAGTGATTTATGTTTTGTTGGGTTTGACATTTCATCATGAATAGACTGACGCCCGAACAACGTTTCAAAATTGTACAAACTTATTTTGAAAATCAAGGTTCGGTTCGAAATACGTATACGAATGGATACGTCAATGAACAAAACTGCCGCATTTGGAATGATGATAATCCTCAAGTGTATGTTAGGACACCGTTACATCCAGAAAAACTAACTGTTTGGTGTGCTTTATGGGCTGGTGGAATCATTGGTACGGTACGTACTTCTTTAAAATCGATGCTAGTCAGAACGTTACAGTCAATAGTGACCGCTATAGAGCCATGATTGCTGACTTTTTTTGTTCATCGATTGAACAACCATGATATGCAGCAACTGTGGTCAAGACGACGCACCAGTTCACACAGCTTGTGGCACAATAGATTTATTGAAGGAAACGTTTGGTTACGGCATAGTTGCCCGTTTCGGACCCGTAAAACGGCCTCCAAGATCGTGCGATTTAACGCCGATAGACTTTTTTCTGTGGGAATATGTAAAATGTGTGCGAAATGCCTGACACGATTGACCACTTGGAGGACAACATTCGCAGCGTTATTGCCAACATACGGCCACAAATGTTGGAGAAGTCATCGAAAATTTGAGCTTCAGATTAAACTACGTCCGACTAAGTACGTGGCGGTCATATGCCAGAAATCATATTTAAAATATAATGCCATTATCATTCGAATAAAGCCAATTTCATGTCAATTTAAAAAATGTATCTATGTTTTATTCCATTTCAAAGCTCTATGACTCTATAGAATACACCCTTTATATGTATGTACATATTTTTATATGTATTTCTGTACATATGTATGTATGTATGTGATTTTTGTTAAGGACAAAGTCAATGTCAATTATTTTCGAATGCGTATTCAGTTCTTGTCTTCTGGTTGTTGTTTTTGGCGTGGCTGATTTGTATTTCATTTCTGTTGGTGTTGTTTTAAAACAAACAATATTGTTTGAATTTGACATTCAAAATTTTAAAATAACTAACGGATTGAAAAAAACAATTAAAATACAACAAGTAACTACTGCAACAAAAAACATAATAAAGTTAAATAAATTAAGTGAAGAGTTGGCGTTAAACAATAAAAACGCAATTGTAGTTAAAAAAATTACTCTGAAAATATTTTCATAAAGGTTTTTTTTTTCATATAAAAAAGTCATTTATTTTGGAACGTGACAAAACTATTCCGAAATATTTAAAAAACAGTAATAAAAATTTAAATTATTTACAGTGCATGTTTTCAGAGACAAAATAGCAAACAACAAAATTTTATAAATATTCAGATTTAAATTAATAACTTCATTTTGGAAGCATTTTTGCAAGTCTTAAAACAATCATTACGTTTCATTCAAGAGCCACATTTACCGATTTTAACTGACGAACAATTGGGGTAATTAAAAACGATGTAAAAAATTTAAAAATTCAACTTCAATTGAGGCCAATACAATTCCTTTTGAACACACATTCAAATTATGGAAAAAGTTTCAAACTCTATACTGTAGTTTCGCTGTCATAAACAAGTACTAAATAGGAGTAAGTGTGTGAGTGTTAGAATCAAAAAATTAAGGCTTTACTTATATATGTATGATTAACTCATGAATCAAAAAAAAGATAAGGCACTGAGCCGTACAAAAATTTTTTACTACTTACCTACGTCATCATAGAATGTTGCACTTCTTTAACACTTTCCATACACAAATGTACGTTGTTTACAACACAAATTCTATGTCTTCCTCAAAAAACAAAATAACGCAATGCGTATTCTTGTTTTTTTTTCGATTCATGAGCTTGACTGTAGTGAAAGTGCGGATATAAAAAAAAACTCTCAAAAACAAAGGAATGAAAAATACAAGCGGCAATCAGAGTGGGAACAAAAATTACACACATTCTTTATTTTTTTAATGTTAGTTTGGGATATGTAGATATGTTCGATATATTTTGTATGTTTATTTCTTTCTGAAAATATTGCAACAACAATTCTTTGCAAAAACAATTCTATGTATCCGTTTGCTACTTACGAAAGACAAGTAAACATTACAAATACTCGCAGACTACACGAGGTTATATTCAAATACTATGAGTAGAGGCAGATATTTTTTTACTCTATTGAAAGGCTTTGAAAGAAGCCAGGGCTATCTGGAATGTATTTCTTTGAATTCTTTAACCCTCACAACACCTTTAAAATTGTGCGACGAACAGTGCCGCATAGGATTTCTCATTGTGGTTGTACGCACATTAGATTTTAAACCAAATTGAAATGGCTGCCCCCTCGGGACTTTAAATTTGTATCAAAGTTTCTGTTGAGAAATAACGAATATGGCTAAGTGCTGTTGCTATTAAAAAAAAACACCACTCTGCAGCTTCTACCCAATAAAAACGGAGCTTCCAACGAAGCTGGTTTCTAAGGGAGAAACGTAAAAGTTTCGCTTACCATTCCGCTTACGGAAGACATGAATTTTATATAGCGAGTTCTCACTTTGAAGCAATACATTTTTGACACAGAAAACACTTTATTCGGCGCATATAAAATTTGGTGAATGTAACGATCAGCTTTGCCACTGAATTTTTTGTTACCGTTATTCTTTAATATGCTCCCTTACAAACCTGCTTCGTAGTAAGGGAATACAATGGCTCTTAAAATGTTATATATTTCTTTTTTAAATTTATTAATAATTCGTTTACTTGCCTACCTGCATCTCTGTATGTTTTATGGCGTAGCGCATAAATGTGTGCTTAATTTTAAAAAGTACCATTAATGCTTCGAAAATTAAGAAACATTTTTATTGTGTAAGCAAAAAAGTGCCAAAGTTGCCAAATGTGTTTAGATGTCCACGGGCGGGCTTTAGTAGATTCATTCTGTCCGCTCAGTAATTAGACCCCCATAACATTAGGCATTAAGCCAGGTAATGCTCACGTTAATCTTAAACATTTATACCTAAATAAATTTTATTTATGACTCAAAAATCGCATTATAAACTTTTAACGTTTTTTATGTTTGCTGGGAAATTTGAGAAAATGGTTTAAAGTTTTTAATGACCACTTAGAAATACATTTAAAATGCTAAAATAGATTTTAAATTAATGATTTTAAAGCAAATAAGAAAAAAAACCATAAAAGTTTAATTTATATTGGGCATTTTAAGCAAGGAAAGAAGACATCGAAAATAAATTTATATTAATAATTGGGTGATTCACAAGTCGTATCGACATAATATCCTAAATAATATTTTACAATTGTTTAAAACAATATTGATGTGTGTTAGACAAAATAAGAATTGTTATGCTGTGTTAATTGATTTGTCACAGTCGAAATCTAAATTATGAGCGGTCCTCACAGCAGTAATATATTTTTCTTGTTATTATTTTAAGACATATGATTTTATAACTTTATGACTCCCTTGTGAATCCGCCAAATAATTAAAAACAACTGCTTCAATTTCTAGAATTCTTGGTTTTTACATTTTAAATGAAAGAAAATTATTCATAAGCATTGAAAGAAAAACTATTTAAAATGAATAATTTAGAACAAATTTTAATGTAAAGCTTCGTTCAATTGGTGTTCACAATAAAGCAAAAACATTTTTTCGCAACAACACACATTTATATTTAAGTAAGCGTTTCCAAAATTTTATATACTGCGTATTTATTATTATATTACCTTTTAAAACATTTTTTTAACACGCCAAAAATTTTTGCTAGTCTTTAATTTGTTGTAAAATTAAATAACTACAAACGATTTCAAAATGAAAATTATCTACAACGCTTTGTTTAAGAGGACCTCTACTTATGCTTTAGCCATTATGGCTTCTGTATTTTTTTTTTTTTTTTTTGAACGTGCATTTGATGTCGCTTCCGACCAAATTTGCTTGGCTGCTAACAAAGGCAAGCTTTGGAACGACATCAAACACAAATTCGAATAAATATAGTTAATTGTTGTATCAATTTTAATAAAAAATGTTCAAACAGAATGAAAATACACCATAAAAAAAAAAAAAAAAAAGTTTTCATTCACACCTAAATAAAAGTATTAAAAACGCCATTTACAATTTGATACAAATTGTTGCCGAAGTAGAAGTAGACTCAACTTCTTTCAAAACCTGAAGTTAAATTTTTGTTCGAAAAATGAAAAAGTATTTATATAAAATACTTTAGGAAGAAATATGATATAAGAAAAAACGCCAATTGTAGGGGAATGTAAGAAAAGATAAACTCACTGTTTATTGTTGCTGTTCTGTTTAAAATTCTTATTCGCTTTACAGTCTTATTTGTATAATATTTTTAGCTTTTCTAAGGTCTTTGGAAAAAGTTTCCTGACGAGCTGGCCTAAGCAACCAGTGAAATGCGCATAGAAAACAGCTTTCCCTCAACAATAAATTTCAGTGTTATTATGAAAAATAAAAATTGGAAATTTAGCACGTCATTAAGAAATCTTATTAATAATAAATTTTGAATTCCTAAAAATGACTTTTGATAAAAAACGTAATTGTTGCTATCATTGGGAACGAAGCTTAAGTTTTAAAAAAAAATTATTCCAAAACTTTTATTAAAAATTTAAAAAAAAAACTTTAAATGCAACTAATTAAATTTGTTTTTTATTTCTTAATTTAGAAATTAAAATGCAATCCCTCTTTCTATAAATTCAATTTCCATTCAAAATTTACTTGCAATAGAAACTTAAATCATAAATTTTGTTTTGTGGTTACAACTTATTTCTAACCGCAAACAAGATTATGGAATAATAAAATCAAGTAACTTTATTGCTAAATACATGCAAAACATTTATTTGCAAATTAATATAAAAGTTATAATTAATGTTCGATTGGGGAAAATATAAATTATAAAACTATAACGAAATAAAAGTTTAAATTAAAGTATGTTATATTATTTATGTTATATATGTAAACATAAAAAGACACAGAAAAAATGATTAAATTTCTCCAATCACCAAATTCATTCCAAATTCATAATATCAAGCAAACAAGTTGTTGATTTTGCACCTATTACCAAAATGATTATATTGATTACTAAAAATTTTAAAATTTTGAAAAAATATTTTCAATAAATGATATTTTTAATTTTAACTAAAAAGGTGATCAAAAAACTTTGCCATTTCAAACAATGTGTTATTATATTTAAATAAATATTGACAATTCTCAACAACAATTCTCCATGTTTAAATTATTTAATTTTTAACGAAAAAAGGTCAATTAAGATTTTTTGTTATTTAATTAAAATTTTAATTGAAAATTTTTTTTCAAAACAACTAAAATGTTAATTAAATCAAAATTAAATTTTTAATTTTCTTTCAACTAAAAAAATAATTGATTCAATTATCATATTAATTAACTGCCAGGCCCACAATGTCGACAAGAACATTTCTTTCGCATTTTTATATTGAAAACAATAATAAAAAATTAAAATTTGTTTTTGTTTTCAATATAAATATAAGAAAGAAATGTTCTTGTCGACATTGTGGGCCAGGCAGTAAATTTCAAAACTTTTTAAACCATTTTTTTAATTGATAAAACTCTTTTTTCTGTGCATTAAATATTAATGTGCAGTTGGGCAGAATCAAAATTTTTTAAATATAAACAAAGAAAAGGTTATTCGTGTTTAGCTTTTGACGATGTCCCCACTATCGCTTTAGAACCGCGCTATAGTGTCTCAAAGCACATGACCTCGGACATGTAAAATTTGTTATAACCGACTAAAAAATTTATTTTAAATAATGTACAATATCTTGATAAGATGTTTTAATTTGTTAACCCTAGAATACGCCTAAAACCGTAACAAATAATTATATTTTTATAAAATTTCATTCAATTAGGTCTGCTCCATAATTTGCCGTACGTATGCGTATCATATTTAGAGGCACCCTACGCATAGACTCTTAAAATCTCACTGTGTGGATTTTCCCTAGTATCCAATTCATTTAAATGAAAAAACAGTCTAGGTTTCTTGGTTCCTATCCCTCTTTATAAAAATTTATTTTCAAATTCGCCTAAAATGTTTGAATTGGCGACCATTAATGACCGCCCATTGTAAAGTAGCTCCCATTGTCATTGATACAAATCATTGCGAGCTGGAAGCAAAAACAAAGCCTGTATTATATGTTTGAAGCAGGGATGTTAAAGTTGGTACAAATGCACTTTTTTTGGTACAACTTCATTTGGTACAATTTAAAAATTTGTCATAGTTCATTGCAAATCGTTAATATAATGGGCCCTTTAATATGCGACTAGTATTGTGGTTTATAGAGCGCTTAGTCCTCTTTTACAATGTGGCAAGTAAAAGACTGACAGATGAAGTTTGTATATTTGACACATTTTACTTATTTCCTCTCTCGCCTACAAACTTGGTATGTCTGCCTTTGACTTGCCACATTGTAAAAAGGGACTTATGGTACCCACAGACGAGATAAGTAAAAACCTGAATTTTACTACGGAGCAGAAGTGGCTTTATATATTTCTACAAATAATATCAATATTGATATTGCTAAAGGCCGGTATTCACTATCCTACATAATCGTACGATTCATTCACACGAAAATCTGACTGAATTCTATCCGACATAAAAAATGTCTGCAAAATCTGCTGTCAATGCCACACTATCCCACAAAAAAGATGCAAACTCTAATGACTCATCTACTTCACAAGAAAATGCCACTCTGATCGCATATTATCTATCATTTTATGAAAATTTTGAAAAACATTTGCAAGTCGGACAGACTTGTCAAAAAAATCTGTCACTCAATTCATTTTTAAGCCACACTGTCATACATTATGAGCACACACGATTTTTTTGACATATCGTGCGACTAAATAGGATAGTGAATACCGGCCTTAAGGGAATTAAAGAAAATGCAAAACATATATATAAAAATGAATTATGTATGTTTGTATGTTTGTATGTTTGTATGTTTGTATGTTTGTTTGTCGCTTTATAGACTCCGAAACTACTGAACCGATTTTCCTGAAATTTTTACAGTAACATCACGTGAGCCCTAAAAATAAAATAGGCTACTTATTTTTTCGATAGGGGCAGGGGAATTGGTACCCCCCATAGGATGCCAATATTAATTATCACATATCTTAAGAGCCGCTGCACGCATTTTGCTGAACTTTTTGTAGTAGGATCTTCTGAGCCCCGGAATTGAAATAAAATAGCAGCGGGGGTATAGGAATACCCCATAGGACGCCAATGTTTAACATCGCATATCTTAAGAACTGTAATAGTGAGAATGTTCAAACTTTCTAGAAGTCGCTCTTATGGTATACTACACTTTTGAAAATAAAAATAAAGCGGGTAGGCGCAGGGGGGGAAATACCTCCCATAGGATGCATACATTAAATATCGCTCAACTGAAGAACTATTAAAGGGAGAGTCTTCAAACGTGGTTAAAGCTACTATTATAGTAAACTATAAATTTCAATATAAAAATGTGCGGGGTAGAGTAGGAGCAGTACCCCTCATAGAAGACGTATTAAATACCATATATCTGAACACAAGAGCTATCAACCTTTACAGGACAAATTTTAAAACAAAAATTAATGGGGTAGGTGCAGGGGTAGCAATACATTTTTACAAAAGCATCCAAAAATAAAATAAACCACTTTTTTGTCGATACTGACAGGGAAGCAGTACCGCCATATAACACAAATATTGAATTAAATTTATAATTTAGTCAAGTGACTGATGCATCATTGCGCAACCAAAACTGCTAAAGGCTGTACGCAAAAAAAGTGGAAGTAAAATAGTTTAAAACCTGTACATATTGTATCCCACATAACATTTACAGTTATTTTAATAGAATTTAAATTTGAACGGATTTGTGCTTATTACGGTTTAAATCGATAATCATATTCTCCCCAAAATTATAACTCTTCGTTTTTAAATCCTTAAGGTGAAAACATACCTGCGTTATTTTTTAAACAAAAATTTTTTACAACAAAAAAGAATATATGTGACCCATATAACTTTTATTATGCCTACAAAATTTAAAATGCATCTTTATCTTTGAAAAAAATGAGAGCAATCACAAAAACAAATACTGTAATTTTTTTCTTATTTTTTTTTGCCAGTGTAGCGAAGCGCACCGGGTTAAGCTAGTTTAATATAAAATTTTGCGAAGTTTTGAGAACCAAAGTCAACTTTAATAACGAAGTTTTAATGTGGTTCCATAAATTTACTCCTGAAAATGTTATTTCAGGTAAAACAAGTAGTATTGAACCTCTTCTAGTAAAAATCTTCCCGAATGAAATTGCAAATTTTAATTCAATCATTAATTCATTTAGAGCTTTAGCTGATGTCGAGCAATTGCATTCGTTAAAAACTGAAAACATTTGTAGTTTTTGGTCAGTAGTAGATAATTTATAAGATTAGCTGAATGTCCATATATGTTCTGACATTTCTAGAGTCGTTGCTGAAATTTTATCCATTCCACATTCGTTTGCAAATGTGGAGAGTTTTTTCTTTTCAAAATATAATAAAAACAAAGGAAAGAAGCAGACTACATGTGCCAACATTATCAAGTCTCATACAAACAAAGGATTGGTTAAGATCGACAAATTCATGATGCTATAATGTAAAAATTCCAAATAGTTTATTAACTCAACAAATAAGTGCCTGATTTTGATCTTATATATTTATAAAACTTTTATCTACATTATTTTATTCATATATATAATGTATGTTAATGTTAAGTTTTGGTTTTTTGTGAACAATTGAATTTTTATGTATTTTTTTGTTGTTTGAATAAATTTAAAAAAAAATCGTACCGTGAAGGTGCAAAAAGTACATTTTTTTTGGAAGTTGGTACAAAATTTCAAACCCCCATTTAACATCCCTGGTTTGATGACAGCTGACCATTTTTCTGAGATAGCTAGAACGGGTTTCTTTGCACATTTGGCTATTCTCATGTTCTTTATATTTCTGTACCATTTTGTCTTTAAAACCGTATTTATTTGCCAATGCATTTTGCCGTACATTCGGCAATTTCTGCCTCCAACATACCTTGCGGCCACACGATCAACTTTTTGTTGATAGTCTTTTACATATACTGTTTGTCAAAATTTACATAAATTGAAAGCTGTGACGTAGGCTGCACGCAATTTTTAAGCAATTTACTTTCAATATGTCATCAAAAAAAGAATTTATACGGACAAACGAAAAATTTGCTCACTAAACTTCTAATCAGCTGTTAAATTGAACGTAAAATTTCCAAACAAATGTATAGTTAAAATTGAGATCAATCTAGTGGTCAATTTAAAAAGTGTGAGTGTGTTAGTAAAAAAAATGAGAGTGGGAGCAAATTGAGAGGAATTGAAAGACAAAAATTGATCGTGTGGCCTCCAAGATAGCTCGAGTTTGGTTGCATTGTATCAAATATTTTTACCGGATTGTCCTTCTCTACTTAACGGTTTTCCACTTTCGAATTATTTTATTGTCTTATATTTAGAAGATATTTTGATTTGGAAAAATTTCATATTTTCTTTTATGAGAATTATTTGCACAAAATTTACAAATCAACTTACGACATTATAGTTCGTTTTTTTTCTACTTCAATCAATTCATTGAACAGATCTTGAGCCAAATAATTACTTTTTCCCTATTTTGTTTTGAAATTAGTTTTATTTTTTATTTTTGAACTGATGATTGAAAAAGAGTCCATATTGCATTCCGCATACGTTAGTTCTATATACCAGTTACTATTTTTTTTAAATTACCTATGCTAATCCCGCAAAGCTATACGCTTGTCTGCAGGAGACCAGAGTCTCTGGCAGGAATCGAACCCGCAACCCCGGCGCTGATAGACTAGCTCACTACCAGCTAGCCTACCGGGGCACCCTAAAGGTCAATTACGACTTTAAGGCTCAAATTGATTATAGTTCTTATCCAAATCCAACTTCAAAAATTTACTTACAAATAGCAGTATAGTTATGAATTAAAAATATTATTGGATACTATATCCCCCCGGGGGCTATAGGTGCTAAGAACCTCTCGATGTTTCATCCTCGCGGGATATGGCAGCCTCTACCCGTTACTCGGCCGAGGGAAAATTAGTAGATCTCTTGTAAGTCACGGGGACGACAAGAGATCCTATCTACGACATAGGCAACCAGTAGCCCCAGAAACTTTGACCCTGGACCGGTTGTTGGTAAGGCTCCTTCGAGAATCACGTGGTAGTCTTTTACCCGAAATTGCGATAAGGTTTATCTTTAAAAGTCAGCTGTAAGGAATGATTTTTCACTCATTGTGGGAAAGTTCGGCGTGCAGGCGTAACTTTCTGTTACTAATCAACAGAAGTTGCCAACCTTTTAACTGCACTGATGGTTGATACATCCAGCTCCTTAGCGAAGGGTGAATGTATGGTTGTGCCGAATCGTGCACTCGCATTAAAAAGTTTAGACATATTCCCCCTTATCAATGAAAGTTTTAAGTTCAAATTAGTTAACTTTAACTTTTTTTGCGAAACGACGAAGAACTTTTTTTTTATTATTATTATTATTTTTGGATTAAAAATACACAATTTTGATTAAAATCAATTAAAAAAATGCTGCGGAATTTCTCATTAACTTATTGCCGTTGCCGTAAACGGCGAACTCGTTCTTTGTAGTATATTAAGGTTGTGTGTTACTTTAATCTATTACAAAAAACAGCACAGTCGTTACCAGTAATGATAACCTTAATAAGGTTGATTATATTTTATATAGAGCATTTGGAGTTAATGTCAACGTATGTTCGAAATCAAGGGGTATATATATATAATGTTAATATCAAGCAGTGGCTCTAACTCGCTCTGGTCAAACTTCTGTTGATGGCAAACGATGAAGCAGCTTATTTTTCACACATCCCATCATTTTTGTTCGCCCACAGTGACTCCTTTATTAGAAATCTGGACTCATACCTCATAAAAGTGTAAGCATACGTTCTGTTAAGTGGTTAACTTTATTTTGTAACCATAACAGAATGTGTCTAGGGTTATAAATTACTAAACTTAATTTCGCACACATTAATTCATCTAATGGGTGATTCAAGTAGAGATACTTTTTTCAATACTCTTTTTTGGTAAATCACGTGTGAGTCATGTCATGCTATCATGTTATTTTTGCTTAGTATTGTTTGGCATTTCATAATGAAAAGACTTACGCCTGAACAACGTTAACAAATCGTTCAACTTTATTACGAAAATTCACGTTCTGTGAGGAATGTGTTTCGTGCACTTCGCTCAACTTGTGGTCAACATAATCGGCCTACTGAGCGTACTTTTCGCAACACCATCACCCATTTTGAGACCCAGCATTCATTATTGGATAATATTCGACCGAATAGACCACGTCCAGCACGCTGTGAAGAAAATAAAGCGGCCGTAGCTGAGAGTGTACACGAAGACCGTGGATTCGGCGCCGTTCGCAGCAACTCGGACCGTTATCGTGCCATGATAACCGACTATTTGATGCCTGAAATTGAAGCTCGTGATCTCGGCGACATTTGGTTTCAGCAAGACGGCGCTACTTCCCACACATCGCATCAATCAATGGATTTATTGAGAGAACACTTCGGTGAGCACGTAATTTCACGTTTTGGGAACGTCGAGTCAAACTAAGAATTAGTTATTTTAAGGCAACACTACTTGGAATACAAGATAAAAAAAACTGATCAATTAACTGCCAGTTCATCGATTTCGAACGTTAACGTTCACATAAAAAATTACATTTAAAACAGCAACAAAATTTTAAAATTTGTTTTGGTTTTAAATGTTATTTTCTATGCGAACGTTAACGTTCGAAATCGTTGAACAGGCAGTAAATGTCAAAAAGTCCCCTGACGTTTGCAACAGAAAAGTCTGTATGTAAAGGTCAGTGAATTTAAGAAGGGATTCGAAAAGAGCATTATCGCAGCGACATCACCCTGAATGTAAATCGGCTCTTATAAGTATTTTTGTTTTTTTTTTTTTACATTAACAACAATCGATGTTCCTAAAAAGGATTTCAAATATTATTGTTATTGCCTTTTTAAGAAATTCGATTAAATATTCGCATATATTTTAGCGGATGCCAGTTGTTATCCAAATAGCAAAAATAAGCGAATAGAGTGCAAATGCGAATACGAAACCGAACATTTTGCCCAACACCTACTAAAAGCTTTATCAAAATATAGTTGACCATTTTCATTAGTTTACGCCTTGTACATGATTTTAATAGTTTTTAAAAGACCATCTTGTAGTGTTACGGACGTTTTGCTAAGATATTAACGTTTTTAACGATATTTTCATTCCTTAAAACTATAAATACCAAAATTATTTGAAATTTAAGAAATTTTATTCCAAAACATTTTACTTACGTTTTAATTATTTAAACTGAATGAAAGTATAAAGATGGTCACATACCTGTAAGAAAAGACAAGAAAATACCAAATTTAATATTTAAATAGACACATTTAATAACAAAAAATATTAATTATTAAATAATTTAATGTTTGCAAATGTGAATAAGTGTGCGCCTAATGTGTCTTTTATACATACTCGTACATCTAAAGATGACTTTAGAAAATTGTGCCGGCAAGTAATTGTTATAAAATTGTTACAAAAAAAAACTGCCACATTCATACATACTCATAAATTGTTAACAACATGATGTTGTTGTGCTAAAACAATAGCAGCAGAAACAACAACAACAGAACAAAATAATAACTATCAATGGGTAAAAAAATGTAGGTAATGACACAATGTAAAGGTTAATGAACTGAAAAAATAGTTAGATTAATAAACTTTGAAACACACACACACACACCTATACTAGGTTCAGGTATATGTATGTATGTATATGTGTCTGTTAGGTTTGTTGTAAACACTTTTTTGTTAAAAAATTTATGTGTAATTTACCTTTTTGAAATACTCATACAAGTATGTACATACTATGGAATAGGTAAAACAATAACGAAATAATAATACTTTGCTAAATAAAACTGCATTGTAATACAATGCCTGTGTATTATTTTTCGTTTAACAGCAGTAGCAACTGCTGCAGCAACAACAATAGAACTAGCGGAAGAAACAACAAAAATTTCTTAAACTAAATGAAGCAAAAATAAAACAATCTAGTGTTGACAAGAGTTGTTTTGTAAACCAATTAGGGTTATTTTATTCCCGGAATTTTTTGCTTCCCGGGAAAGCAGGAAAGAGTTTTGAATTTTCCGGGATGCTGGGAAATCTCGCTTTAAAGAAAAACTTTTTTTTTTTTTATTTATTTTCTATAGATATATAATTAGTCAATTCACAAGGTATCCTAACATCTCATATTGTCAAAATGTCCTAATATTTCACAATGGTTTAAAAATATTGTTGTTCGGCTCAGCCGCTCAGCGCTGGACTTTTCTGATTAGTTACGACAGCACAATAAACACAGCAAGCAACGTTCTATTTATTTAAGACACTTTTTGTTAACAAACCAACAACATAATTTTTAAACCATTGTGAAATATTAGGACATTTTGGCAATATGACATGTTAGGATACCTTGTGAATTGACTAAATGTATAGTACATTATTAATGCTAAAAACCTGCAAAGCCTTTTGGCTTGTCTGCGGGTAAATTTTGCTTAAAAATGTTTAACCTAATAAGATTAAGGCCCTTATCATGAAAAACGCAACGAAACGCCTAAAATTACATTGAAAACAAAAACAAAGTCAAAAATATTTTATAATTTTGTGGTTGCTTTCTACAGAACTTCACATTGCGTTTTAAGATTTCAAACGCTGCTTATCTTGTGTCGTTGAAAATTTTAAGACGGTAGTTGAATTTCTGTAGAAAGCCGCAACAAAATTACAAAATATTTATGACATTGCTTGTGCTTTTGTAATTCTTTGGTGCTGCGTTGCGTTTTACGTAATTAGGGCTTTACCCTTTTAATACTCATTAATTAAAAAAATTGTTCTTTAATTTTTGAAAAAAAAAATAAATTTATGGCAATGTAAAAAAATGCTCTGCTTAAATCAATAAGTTAATTATTACATTTTAAAATAAGATAACTTCACAGCAGTGTTGCCCATTTCGCTTTGAGTGGATTGATTTACAAAGTCAGTTTTGATCTTGTGTTTAGTTATGAACATTTTTAAGATTTTTTAATTTTTTCAAGAACTTTTTTACAAAGTTTTCCGTTCGTTTTGAAACATTTTTACCAACAAATGATATAAATGCTGTTTTAATTTTTTTTCATATTTAGTATACGGCAACGACTTTTATGAAGAAAAAATAAATTGTAATGAATCACAAATCACGTAAATTATTAAAAACCAGTTGCATGCAAATCGTCGTCAAGCCTGCTACATATGTGTTTTTAACAGGTATCCACACAAGCGAAATAACTGATTTATTGTACCCTTTAAAGATATTTTATTGCATTAATTAACCTCAATGATTCACGAATTAATTTACTTAAATACTGCGCTATAAATACTTCGGATAATCTCTGTTACAGGGCTGTGAGTGGTTTTTAAGAAAAACTACGCATCACACCTTTTGAAGGAGCCTTTTTTAAAATATGTTCATAACAGTTTAAAGACATAACACTTTTTGTTCATAGAAAAAAGCTTAGTTTTGCTTTTTTATGGAAAAAACGATATGTAAACTTATTAACATTTTATTTGTTTAGCCATTTTTTACTTAATAGCTAAGAGTTGGCATCACTGCGTTTAATTCACATCGCCAGAAATTTCTCATGCAGTAACTTAATTGTTTGGCCGGCTTTGCGGCTCGGCGCGACGTTATGCGGAAGCCACAGGACACTGAGCTCAACTTTAGCCAATTGCAACAACAAATAGTCAATATCAGAAGGAGGCTAATTACGAGGAAAATCTGCTCAAATTTTAAAAAATGATACAGAAAACTTTTCGCCATTTTGATAGTTAATTCCGTTGTTATAATTTTCCATGTTTTCAGTAAGTAATGAATTATTGACATTTCCTCATTTAACAGCCTATTCAATTCCTATCGTAAAATTTGGCCACCTTTTGCATAATGTTAATTTGAGCACACAAAAGAAAAACCTGTGATTTCGTTAAAATTTTAAGACAACAAAATTCCCCAGGAAATCTCGAAACGACAATGCCAGAATAAAAAACTCTGATTCCAATGCGTATGTTTGTGTGAGTTTGACTTGTAAGCCAGTGACAGATAATAGCATATAGCACTTCTATTCATACATGTGCATACACAGTTACACATACATTTGTATTCATTCATACCAGACTAAAACTATGATATTGCAATTGCACTGCATACCTTTACATCGTATTTAATACATACAAAGATACCTGCATGACAGGGGCGTCCTTTATGAACATGAATGTAAGTCTGGTTATTGTACTAGTAAATGACACTGCAACACTCGAATACTGTTGTACTAAATCATTATTCAGAAAAGTTTTTGCTACTGCTGTTCTTGTCGTTTCTGTTGGTGGCTGTTGCAGTAAATATGTAAAACTTGGTCAAAATTACATAAATATCAACATAAATGTTGGTTAGTGGTATGGTTGATAGACTTACATATCTACAGGTAAATGTGCTCATAAAAAAGGATATAGATACGCATAAAAATAGAATAAAAAGTAGAAACATACAATAATGAGTACACTCATAACAAAGTCTAACAGTAGATAGTAAAAGTTTCATACAAGTTTCATGTATACTTTTCTAAGCGATTGTAACGAGAAAAAGAAATGCGCGACCAACTAGTTTCATTGTCAGAAAAATGCTAATTTTTTTGTCATTCTAGTTCAGTATCGCCTACGTATATTGCCATAGGTAACACTGAACTATGCTAAAAAAAATTAACAAAAGGGGATAATTTCTATAAAAAATTTATTTACTTGTTGATTTATTAAGGACATACAAATTTAAATGATGTCAATATTTAACATTTCCCAGAATTCCCAATCAACTTAAAAAAATTGCCCAAAATAAGTATATTGGTATTTTCTTTTCTACAAAAAAATGCCACCTGGGGCCTATTTCATTAAGCTACAAGTTCACAATTACAAGTGTTTTTGCCTGTAAAATTGTGAACGGTCGCCGGAGATCCTTAGAAAAAATTTTACAAGTTACAAGTGAATGATAAATTGAATTAAAATTTTATTTTTAACTATTTTTGAACAAAAATTCAAAAATTTTAATATTAATTAGCATTTATTTATTTATTTTGTTTATTTTTAATTATTTATTTTTTTAAATATGTGATTATATGTAATAAAACAAACTATATCACATTGTTTGCTTATTAGAAATTATCGATAAGCGGCAACCCCACTAATCATATATAAAATAAAATATAAAAAACACGTGCAAATAAAACATATAAGATATTAACTTGTTCCTATTTTTTTTTTTTTTTTTAGTGCAAAATGAATCTTTTATACGATTCCAGTGATGAAAGCAGTAATGAAATCGCATTAAGAAGAAGAAGACTCTTTAGACCACGCCTGAAAAATGAATTCCTGGAATCCACGTTGGAGTACAATGAGCGTTTCAGGCTAAAACGGGACAAATTTCTTTTGATAATAAATTTGTTGTTTCCAATACTGGAGAGGGAGACAAATAGAAGCCATTCTCTCACGGTGCAACAGCAGCTGCTGATAACGTTACGCTGGCTAGGAACAGGAACCACGCAATAGGTGACTTGCATGGTGTAAGCAAAGCCACTGTGTGCAGAGTAGTAAAAAGCGTAGTAACAACTATTAATACCGATATACATTAGAGTACCCATAATTGCAAAAGTATTTATTGTTATCGCTCCCCGCACATTTTCCGATAGATTGGGTTTAAAAAATAAGAAATATTATTAAAATGTGTTATATTGCGTTTTTATAGGATATTTTAGCATTTTGAGTAATAATAAATAAGAATTGTAAAATTAATATCACAATATATACAAGCACTTGTAATTGTAGAAATTGTAGTTTACAAGTCCAAAAAGCTACAAGTGTTGTAAAAATTTTAATGAAACACAATTCATCAGCACTTGTAAGAATTAGACTTGTGATTGTAACTTGTTAACTTGTAGAATTGTAGTTTAGTGAAATAGGCCCCAGTTATAAACAAGTGGAATGCCCTGTTTTTAACTGCTGACAAAAAGTTTGTTCTTAGGTGAAAATTTAAATATCATAAATATTTCCTCCACATTAGAGCACGAAGATGGATCCAATAACTGATTTATTGACATTTGTGTACATACTCTTATAATGAATGCGGGAATATCCATGTTTTTACTTGTTCCTTTAAAAATGTTTAAAAATACTCAAAAATTGTCTTTTGCATTTTTTCCATAAAATATGTAAACATGAAAATACCGTTGCCAGATTGCCCCTTTATCGAAACCAAGTTTTAAAGATTTTTTGATTTGAAGACTTTTAAATGAGAACAATTTTATAACACCGAATCCACTTAGATTTTATTAAACTTACAACTCACCATTAACAATGTAATGCTTTCTTATGTCTTTATATAAAATAGTAAAAAAAAATAACTTTAAAAGCTTAACTTTTTTTACCGCCCTGATTCGAAGCGATTTTTCCCCAACTTTGTCTGGTAGCCCTATATATAAACAGAAGTAACAAGGCATTATCAATACTGTCGGTTTATGCGGGGGGATTTATGCCATTATTAAGGGTGATTTTTTTAGAATAAAACATGTCACCCTTTAAGAAAGCAAAAGATTTTTATGAAAAAAACACCAAATTGCCGTTTTTAAATAAAATTTCACCTTTTTTTTTGTAGAAAAGAAACCACCATATGATTAAATTATTGCAGGAACGTAAATTGTCCCCTTAAGTAGTGAAATTTAATTCCAGGCTTTTTTCCCAATTTTTTTTACTAATCTTCCACTGTGCTAACAGAGAAGGGCCGCATTGCAAATGCCACACTTAACATTTTTGTTTTTTCTTTTTTGTCTGGTGTATTTGGAAATAAAAGTTTTTTGTAAAGAAATTTATATCAATATTTATACGTTACTATTTTGAGAAAAATCGGTTTGTGGAAATAATACAAAACTTTTGGTGAGTTATAAACACATCACCATAAAATAATATTTCGAGTTTTATGCAGCAAAAATTTATTCGGTTTAGAAATTTATTTTGTTCAAAATTTTTTCATGTTAAATGATTTTCAAAACGAGGTCTACATTAGACATATGATCAATTTAAAGTAAATTTAATTATAAATTTTTATATGAATTCGAATGTGTATTCTAAGTCAAATTGCAATTTATAAAGCTTTCATACTTTAATAGTCTTATTCCTTTAATACTTTCCTGGAATATTTTCTATGCACTATCACAATTTTTTGTTTGTTTGTATATTTCGATTACGAGACTTACTTTAGAATACACATTCGAATTAATATAAAAATTTATAATAAAAATGAAACTCAAGATGGGAACTTAAAATTCCCAGATTCTATTTGTAAATTTTAATATGTATGTTCTTAATGCCAACAGTTAAAACAGATTTTTGCCAGTGAATGTGGATTATGGGAGTTATTTTTGTAAAGGAGATTTGATCAACAAAAGAACTGGGGTCTAATCACCACATTCGATATCGAGTACACTATCGTATCGAGTGAACTATCGTATCGAGTGAACTATCGTATCGTAAGACACTGACGTATCGAATGAAAATTCGAGAGATGTAATGTCTTTGGTTTCTCGATATCTAATGCTATCATCTCAAATTACGATACACTTCATTCGATGTCGAGTGTCATGGTACCGAAATAAAAAATTGCGATCAATTTTGTTCGATATTTTATTTTATTAAACTCCTTGGGGCTAATTCCGAAGTCGTGAACGAATACTTTTTTGTTTCGAAAACATTTTTTTTTTTCTAATTGTTCCAGTCGATACTGAACGAATCGATATTTTTGTTTAGTGTTGAAAAAACTCAAATAAATTCTTTACAACACTTGAAAAAATAATTTCGATTCGTTCAGTATCGACTAAAGGAATTAGAACTAAAATTGCTTTAAAATCGCAAAATTATTCGATCCCGACTGCCAGATTAACGCTCTGATTTCCACAAAATTTGGCAACGGGATTAAAATTGCAATAAAACCTTAACGTAAAGAATTGTGCTTTATTATAACAAAACTAGAAAATGTATAGAATATTTATAAATTGATGCTCAATATGTCCCTTCCTATTTCATTGATTTATTAGATCTGACGTCTTACAGCCGTATTCATAACAAAAAGTTAGCCACAGTTTGTACACTACGTACAACGAGCTGCTAACTAGAATGCCGATTAAGCTTAGCAGTTTGTAAGCATAAAGTTTATTAATAACAAATTTTATCCGTCTGCTAACTTTTAATAAATCAACTCTGAATATTAATGATGCCACATTAGAATACTCAAAAATGCAACACGTTTTGCAATAATCATCGCTGGTTTTGTCATTTCATTTCATTTTTTTTCTCCCTCTTTATATAAAAATTTTAAATGTTTTTAAATTAAAATATATTTAAAAAAGGACTCTTAACTAAAAAAAAAAAAAAAGTGTATTAAAAAAAAAACAAACAAAATTATTCAACATAAAACGGCTGTTTATTACAAGTTGGCAAACGTTTGGCAGCTTGTTGACAAGAGTTTAGCAAATCGTTAGCCAGAGTTTGGTAAGTGTATTATGAATAAACTTTGTGCTAACTTCATGCCAAATTTTCGTTATGAATACGGCTGTTATTGTTTAAACTGTATTTATTTAGACATCGAGCCCAATAACATTAAAAATGCATACATCTTTATACTTATTCCATTTCTTTCAATTCCATATTAAGTTGGTCTCATTCATATACTTTTATAACACCTTCAAATTGTAATAGAAATATAAAGGAGCATAAGGAATACAATGTGGCTTCTTAACTTTATAAATGTCTATTAAATGTTAACGTGTTATTTTTGTTTTATATCTTTTTCTATATACTTTTTTTATTTTTATATTACATTGTTTTGTGGCCGTGCTATAACCACAAATTTGCATTATTTTCTTATACACTCTTCACTGGTCCTTATTTTATATGACCGTACATGGTTTTTCGCTTAGTGTGTCACAACTTAAACTTTTATTATACGAGAATATTATTGTTCCAGCTGAACTGAGTTGAAACGACAAACCAAAACCAAAATGTGAATAAACTTTAAGTGAGGGAATGTGGCCGACGAATAAATGAGTGAATAAATATAAACGAATGTTGGGATGACAGATTGAATAAATGTTGTTTTGTAGTTTTATTAGCAGGTTGTTGTGCGGTTGTTGTGCTAGTGTTGTTTAAAGGACATTTCTATTATAAAATTGATGACCTGTTAGGTATTTTAAAATATGACACGTTTATGAAAATTCTATAAAATTTACAAGGGTTCTTACTACTACATGCATACTATTTATTAATCAAATTTTACTTTTTGTTATTAAAAAAATAAGTAACAATCAACTATTTGATGATAAAGTAAAAAAAAAATGAAATAAGGCAGGTTTTTTTTCAAATAAAAAAAAAAATATTTTTTTCCACAGTTTTGTTTGTGGGTAAAGAATACCTTTATCATAAATTTAAATATGTAGGTGGAATTTCTTTAAGAATTTTATGCTTAAACTGTAATTTATTACCAGGGAATTTTATATGCAGAAAAAAAAATTTGAAATATGCAAGAAAAAAGTTTAAATAAGTTATGGCTAATAAATCAGTGAGTGTTTAAACGCTGATTTAGTTGTCCTAAACTTAAATTTATATGAAGTTTAAACTCAAAGTTGTAAATCAGTATCCCATGTATAACATGTAATTTAAAAAGTAACATGTGGCAGCACTACGATAAATGTTGTCAAATTCATATGGTCTGCATTGAAAGTTTAAGTCAATTTTATGGGTTTAAAGATGGTTCATCGTGTTCTGATTAATAGGTATATTGGTTGAAGCACATTTTAAACCAAAACCAGAGTTTAAATGGCTCTAATTTATTGGGCCTTATATATATATATTATGTCCTGTGGTTCCTATAAGGAACAAAGGGCCACAACGAACTCTTTCCATTCGGTTCTGTTTGATGCTAGGTGTTTGATTTCCCTCCAGCTTAGCCCACTTTGGATTACTTCAGCATTTAGTTGACGTCTCCAGGAGTGCGACGGGCGTCCAACTCTTCGTGTATTTCCATGGGGATTCCAGTCAATAGCAGTTTTAGAAGGGTCGCCTTGTGGTCTACGGAGCGTGTGACCAATCCAGCGCCATTTTCGCTTGAGGATCTCGATGTTGATTGGACTTTGATTTGTTTGTGACCATAGTTGAATGTTTGATATGGTGCTTGGCCAGAATATCTTAAGGGTCCTTCGTAGACAGCGGTTAACCAACACCTGTATGACATTTATTTCACGTGATGTTGTGTTCCATGACTCACAACCGTAAAGGAGCACTGATTTGACGCACGAATTGAATATGCTGATCTTAGTGTGCTTTGAAAGAACAGTAGATTTCCATACAGGGCGGAGCATACCGAATGCCTGGTTGGCCTTTGACATTCTATAGGCGACGTCATTGCTGCAGCCGCCAGTATGATAGATAGCAAAACGACCTTACTTCCTCTAGTTCAACATCCTGTATTTTAAATCTGCTGTTATTAAAGGTGTTGCAGCGCATTACCTTACTCTTTTTAATATTTATTTTTAGACCAGCTTTTGTAGCTTCGGTTTCGATGGACTTAAGTTTAGCTGACATATGCCGATAGCTGTGAGACAGAAGACAAATATCATCTGCGTACTCCAGACTCTCGAGTTGTTGAGTGAGTCCCCAACGTATACCTCTGCTGTCCTGAGTAGCATTGCGCACTATGACGTCTAGGACGATGTTAAAGAGAAGAGGGGATAGTATACATCCCTGGCGCACTCCGGTTACAACGTTAAAACTGTTGCTTAGTGCGTTGTCATGGACAATACGACATCTAACATCCTTATACAGAGCTTGAGTAAGCATGATAATCTTTGGTGAAACACCTTTACACGCGAGAGCACTCCATATCGCACCGTGGCTCAGGGTGTCGAATGCTTTCTCAAAATCTATAAAGATCATGTACAGGGGGGACTGCCACTCGGCGGACTGCTCAATAATTATTCGCAAAGTGTTTATATGGTCCACACAAGACTTTTGTGGACGAAAGCCAGCCTGCTCAGGCCTGATATCATCCATTACAGCATCTGATATTCTTTTGTTGATAATATGCGCTATAATCTTGTTTACGTCACTAAGAATTGTGATACCTCTCCAGTTCCTGCAATCGGTAAGGTTGCCTTTCTTTGGTAGGTTTACAATGATACCTTCTTTAAGCTTTGAGTCGAGTTCGAGTGTGAGCCAAAAGTTCTCAATGAGGGGTAGCAGAATGTTCGCTGTTAGTTGAGGATCAGCTTTAAGCATTTCAGGGGCTATATTATCGGCACCGGGGGCCTTGTTTGCCTTCAAAGCATTAATATCGTTTAAAACTTCTGAAATGTCAGGGCATTCTGTTGAGATGTCTTGCCTAACTGTGTGGGTTGCGCATGAGCAGATGTTCGAAAGGTTGGATGGAGCGTTTGAAAGCATTGAAGAATAATGACGTCTCCATATTTCCAATTGCTCATTTTTGGATGTTGATAGTACTCCCTCACTGTTCATTAGTGGTTTTGTGTTAAGGAAATTTTCACCTGTGAGTTTTTTGGTGATTGCGTAAAGATCCTTGGGCCTATGCTCTTCAGATGCTTTTTGGGCATTACACGCAAGTTCCTCGTGCCATCTTCTCTTGTCATTTCTAGCACTCCGTTTCACTAACAAATCGTGACGCCTGTAGGCTTCACCTAACGTTATCTTTTCACCGCGTGTTCTAGCTATATTTTGCTTTGCCTTTACTTCCTTTCTTTCCAAAATTAACTTCCAGGTATCATCCGACATCCACTGTGCTCTTTTGGGGGTCATGTAACCGATATGTTCCCTGGCAGCATCGTTGAAGTTATTATTTATGTTTTGCCACTCTATCACCGGGTCCACGTAATTGTGACGGATTTGAACGTTTTTCAGTTTGCGTACGTCATATTTTCGATCAGCGGATGGTGGTTTACGGATAGCAGCTACCTTTAGGCGAATATTTCCAATTAAAAGATGATGGTCTGTGGAACAGTCTGCACCGCGTTTGGAACGTACGTCCCGAAGAGTCCTGCGCCATGATTTGCTTATAGCAATATGATCGATTTGATTTTCGGTCACTCTGTCTGGCGATACCCACGTTACTTTGTGGCTAGTTTTGTGGGGAAATATGGTGCCTCCCATCACGAGATTGTTGTTGCTACATATTTCAGTAAAAAGCTCTCCATTTTCCGTCGTTCTACCGATGCCATGCTGCCCCATTATGGTTTCTCTTCCAGTGTTGTCTGCTCCAAGTTGTGCGTTGAAATCACCCATGAGTATTACGATATCACCTCGCGGTATTAATGACAGCACTCTGTTCAGGTGACTGTACAAATTTTCCTTATCCGAAGATTCAGATGTTTCTGTTGGTGCATAGCACTGCACGCAGGTAAGGTTTCTAGCCCTAGTGCGGAATCTGGCTGTGATTATTCTGTCACCATATGGTTTCCAGTTGATCAGTGCACTACGGGCTTCCTTGGATAAGAGTAATCCGACTCCGCTCGACCTTGGCTCGTTCGGCGGTTTACCGGAGTATAAAAAAGTTAGGTTTTCGGAAGTATTGAATTCTCCTGCTTCTGGCCATCTGGTTTCGCACAGTCCTAAAAGTAGCAGGTTGTAGTTGGCAAATTCTCTGCATACTTGGGCCAGTTTAGATGTATCTAGGAGTGTGCGTACGTTCCATGTTCCTATTCGTGTCATTTTTTTCATGCTAAAGGTCGTCATCTTGGGGATCCGTTGGTAATTATTTGTTGTGGTTTCAGTAATCATTGGTGTTTAGGATTGAGTGACTGATTAGGCCTCCCATCCGATCCTAGTGTTGGGGCTGCCAACAACCTCTAGGCAGGTAAAGAACAGTTGAGTTTTAGTGGATAACAACTAATTACCTGAGACGCATCGGTTTTGGAATGCCATTCAGGTTACTCAACTGTGTGCCTTCTCACTCTAGCTGCCGACAGACGGGTGTCTGAAAGACATTTCCAGGGGATACTTGGTATAAGACCGGAAGTAGTGAGCTGCTTGAGAATTTCAAACAGAGGAATCGCTTCTCGCCATTCCCAAGTGAATGACAGACAGATAGCTTTCCGCACAAGTGCACCTCTGTGAAAAACCCCAATTTATTGGGCCTTAGAGTGCTTTATTCGGCCTACCTTATTTTTGATACCCACGGGCATTTAGAATATTTAAGGATCTTTAATCAATCTTTAGAAAAACTATCGTTAGTATTTTAATTGATTGCGGTTTAGACCTGCTTATGCTAAACTGTGGGCCGACTATCAGAATTTTTGACTCTATTATTTCTAGTAATATAAAACCTAATTTGACTTCATTTTAATCAATTAATATCATTAGTAAGAGTCTTAGCTGCACTAAAATTGTCTTCGGGAGTGGAATTTATATTGGACCCATGGGAAATTATGGATCAATCATCACAAAATTCGGTAGAGATTTCTGGTAATATGAAATCTAAATTAGACAAAATTTCAATATAGTAGTGAAATCTTTTAGGCGTTTATATGGGAAATATGGGAAATTATGGACCGATTCTTGTAAAATTGCATGGTGTTAGTTTTGGCCATATTAGCCCCAGGATTACCGTCTTGGTCTGGCCAGACCAAATTTGTGTTTTGCTTGTAAAATTTTTCGCATATAACAAAAAATCAAAAAAACAGGGACGTGAATTCTATAAATGATATGTTCTGATTCGAATGAAACTAATTTGGATTCGATTGGAGCAAATAAGTGGGGTCAAATTTCATTTTTATGTAAAAGTCTATGAAATGACCCTCTTGGTGTACCAGACCAAATTTTTTTTTTCCTTGATATTTCAAATAGGACAAAATATTAAAAAAACAGATACGTGAATTCTAGAAATGATATCGCTCATTTCGTGCAAGACCGTCACAACTCAAAATTTAAAACTTTACAGGAGAGCCTTTTTAAGATTCCAACCTATTATTTCTCACCTTCTCTTTCACTAAAATACAGTTATAAGATCAAATTTTTCTTTTTTGCTACAAAGAAAACCAGATGTACAAGAGGAATGCCAAACACAAACTGAAATGTGACCTTGTTGATGCTAATTGCTCAAGTTTGTTACGAGAGGTCATAGCGACACAAGCATCTGTATTACCGTTATTTTTTCGATAATTCTCTCCGTTCTTAGATCAATTTGTAGAGATTTAAGAGAAGAACATTTCTGCATTACTAACTCGAAATGCAAAATTTTGAGTTGTGACGGTCTTGCACGAAATGAGCGATATGTTCTAAATCGAATGAAATAAGTTTGAATCAAATCAGAAAACTACGGCCCATTTTCGCTTAGTTCAATTTAACTACAAAAACCTAACGCAAAACTCGTTTCAGCTGTGGTAGATGCGAAATAACAATGTGCGAAATTAAAGACTACATTTTCGATGACTTGCATATGGAATAAAATAATAAAATTATTTAATAAATTTGTATGATCTAAAGTAATTAGCATACGTTCAATAAAAAATATATTTATTTACTTTTCATTTAATTGGGGTTTTTAGCTGTACAAATTGTGGTCTGGCCAGACCAAGAGGAGAACTTAAAAAAAAAAAGTTACCGAGAATCCTAGGGTTAAACTTATTTTGATCAAATTTTAATACAATATCTATATTTGATACGGTTTATGGTGAATATTAATTATTTTCCAGAGTGTGATTTATTTGACGGTTTGATTTTTAGTCTTATTAAAATTTGATCTTCCATAATAATAACGACTTTATTACGGTTTTAGGCGTACTAAAGTGTTTTCCGAGAGTGAGCTTTATATGGAGCGTATGATAAATTGTGGACCGATCTTCACGAAATTAAAAAGTATGATTCCTAGTTTACAAAGGTTAAGCATTTATTTTAAAGGTAATTGGTAGGACGTTCAAACGCAATATCAGGCTTTATAAATATAAATGAATTCGAGTAGTTATACCGCATTGCATTTGGCGAAAACAGTGTTTTTTATATTTAAACCAGTAATGTTATAGGCTTTTTTGAAAAGTCCCTACGCACCCCGAAAAAAATCCCTATTTTTCACTACGCGCTCAAAAAATTGTGCCTACAAAAATCCCTACAACTTTTAAATGAGAATATATCAATCCAAACAAAACCGTTGGTGATTTATTATTAAACAATTTATATATTATTGCTCTGGAAAATTAAATTCTTGTAAGATAAAGTTTCACAGATTTACTCGTATCTTAAAATCAAAGTTGAAATTGGGGCAAGTATTCGCCCAAAGAAATTTAACAATTTGTAATTTCGCCGCATCATTAATTTTATTAGTATTTTGTCACAAACCGAAAAGATTGCCAAATATATACAGTTTTGCCACGTTTTTGAAAGTTTAATGATTTCAAATATCTGTCCTTCTTTTCCCTACTGCCATTTTTTTAGAAGAAAATCCCTACGAATATGGATTTTCCCTACGTATAACATCACTGATTTTAGCTTACATTACGCGAAAGCCTGATGTGATTGAGAAATTCTGAGATTCGAATTCAGCGCAAATTAAACTCTTAGAAAAGTATACTGTGGTCTATGCGTTAAACATCTGTTGGCCTGTATTATTGACTGAAAATATTGAAAATAATTTTTTCAACTGTTTTAATTAATATTGTCAGTTATGATCCAGATAGGATCTATGGGAGAATATATATAAAAATCTCCCAAGTTAATAAAATTGATGACTTAAACGAGTCAAAATTTGGCAATAATAAAGGGAGTTTTTCATAGAGGTATAAAACTTTGAAATGGAATAAAACAAAGATGAAATTTATTTATTTAAAAGATAATTAGGCCTTGTAGTTTAAATACGACCTCTGGCATATGACCGCCATGCTGGCTCGGAAGTAGTCGAATCTGGAGGTTCAATTTTCGAAGACTTTCTCCAACATTTGTGGACGTATATCAGCAATAACGTGGCGAATGTTGTCCTCAATCGTTTCGGGCTGCGTAGACTAGCGACTTCAGATATCCCCACAGAAAATAGTCTAGCGGCGTTTAATCGCACGATCTTGGAGGCCAATTCTCGTGTTTGAAACGTAAAACTATGAGGTTACCAAACGTTTCCTTTAATAAATCAATTATGACACGAGCTGTGCGACTTGTTGGGCCGTCTTGTTGAAACCACAGCTCCAGCACATCATGGTTGTTTAATTGATAAACGAAAATCATATTACAACTACAATTCGAGTTGCAAAAACCAGCCAATTGAAGGGAAATGTAAGAAAAGATAAACTCACTGTTTATTGTTGTTGCTTTGTTGAAACTTTGATATTGAGTGTTTAAAATTCGTATTCACTTTATAGTCTTATTTGTATAATATTTTTAGCTTTTCTAAAGTCTTTGAAAAAGGTTTCCTGACGAGCTGGTCTAAGCAACCAGTGAAATGAGCACATAAACCAGCTTTCCCGCAACAATAAATTTCAGTGTTTTTACCAAAAATAAAAATTGGGAATTAAGCACGTCATAGAGAAATCTTATAAATGCAAAAGTCACATATATAGCGGTAACTATTGACTGTTGCGTTTTTAAAAAAGTACGACCAATAATTCCAACAGCCCATAAATCAAACCAACCAGTCATTTTAATGGATGTAACGGTGTCTCAACATACACTTGAGGATTATCATCACTCCAAATACGGCAGTTTTGTTAACTGACGTATCCATTCAAACAAAAGTGGGCATCATTGCTGAACAAAATTCGCTTCAAACAGAAGCATGATTTTCAAAATAACTTTGCACAATTTGGAAGCGTTCTATTCATGTTGAAGTGCCAAACCAAAAACGCGAATCAAATGTGAATTTGGTAAACGCGGGAGATTAATAAAGGTCCCTAGTTTAGCGGTAGGGCTGCTTCCTTAATTTGTTCATAAAATAATATAAACAAACTAAATTTAAATCACTTCACAGCTGATAAAATGGCCGCCAGTTAAAAAAGTATAAAAAGCACCCTATATTTTGATTATTCAAGACTGACAAAAAAAATCATATTATTGTTGTTAAGAAATTAGTTGCAACCTACGCTTTTTCCCCATAATTCTTGACAAATATACTCAAAACTTGTATTTATGAAAAATGCTTGAAAAACTTACCCTATTTATTACACGTGTGTGCTATAAAAATATGTTGCTATATTTAATTCTTATGTTTTATAGCTAATAAAAAACTTTTTAATTAGATAAAAAAAAATGCTACCACGCTTTTGTCGGCAATTTGTGCTATAAATAAATTTTAAAAAAAATATTTGTTTATATTTATGATTAAAAAGATTGTGAAAATATATTTAGTAGTAGGAAATGTCTTGAAGTTCCTTTTTTAACACTACACGCTGGTCAATTCCGGCCAAAATTTTCTTTATCCTGTGTACACAACTGCATCACTATATTATACAATAAATATGTGTCTTACATGGCGTCACATGAAATTACTTTTTTATTATATGTATGCAATACAAAAATAACTGTATAGAAAAAAAAAGTACCAAAAATATTTATATATTCGAATTTCCGAAAAATACCAAAATGTACCTGAGAGCTTCTTAAAGAGACCCAATTTTAATTTTATTTCGATCTTTATTACTTTAGAAGATAAATGGGTTACCCAAAGAGAACAAAAATTATTTTTTTGCCCTTTTTCGTCCCCAAAATGTAGAAATTCAAAAAAAAAACTACTACTAGAAACTTTAAAATTACAAGAAAAAACGATTCCCTTTGCTCCAGTATTAACTCTAACAGAGTTATCCAAGAGCCAAATTATGAAATAAGTTTGTTTTGAAGCTATAATTTGTTATCAAAATTTTATTAAAATCAAAAAATTATGATTTTAGGCGGAGTTAAAAAATTCCCCGATTTGGCATATTCTTTTGATGAATCGGCATAGAAACCAATGTTGCCCTCACATTTTAGGTGTAAAAGAACTTTAGAATTTAAGTTTGATCTACAGTGTAATTAACACAAATTTTTAAAGAATATTTCTTAAAAATTAAAAATGAGCATAATTATTATTTTGGAACTCGGTTTTTATTTCTTTAAGCTCTAGACAATTCGATATCATTATCAAACACTGTCCATTGTTATATTTTTAGTGTTGTGCAGTGTAATCGATAACGCTGTGCTTTGCAAGAAATACTCGTATACAACCCAGCTAGCATTTTCAATCGTCTTGGAGTCTACTGGGAATCTCATGACGAGTGTTTTTGATCGTCGACGAGCTCATTTTTTAATTGTAGACGATTCCTCGCACGGGAGAAACTGTTACACGTGCTGATTCGTATGAGAGATTCTTCCATAACACAGCAAACGACTCTTATATTAATCCTAAAGGGAATCGTTTATGATGTATGTAGAGATTATCTAACGAATCTTTCAAAAAGCATGCCAAGGGTCGTATGAGACTCACGAAGGTATTATTTTACGACTCGTGAAATGCACAGCCTTATGACTGAGCTGCCTAAATAAGGACATCAAACGTGTTTTTCACGTCAAAACTTCTAATTTTCATACAATTTATATCAAACAAACCTTAAGGTCGCGAAAACAACACCATCCTGGCGGAAAATCTTATTTATAGATCCTTAGCTCGGTTTGTTTTATGGAAATTGTATTGGCAATAGAATTTTCATATTTCAAAAACGCTCTTATTTAGGTAGGTCAGTAATTCTTAAATGACTCTAACAGAGACTCGCAAAAGGTTCATTCCAAGATTAAAAAACGAGCGTGTCAAAAATATACAAAAAATGTAATAAATAAAAAAAAAATGTAGATGTTTTTGTTTTTGTAACTCGTCAGATAATCATCAGAAGACTCTTTTAGGAGTTGTATATTGAACATAATCGTCTAACAAACAGCCTATGCTAGCTGGGAAGGGTGTTCTGGAAATCGAAAACGCAAAACGCAAGAATTTTTAAGTTCTTTATAATACACTCTTAATCCAATTTTTTATAATTTTCTTAAAGAAATCTTTTTAATAGAGCAATATTTTTATTGTATTGTATTTGTATTTCTTTTACTACAAAATCTTATTAAAAAAACGACTTTTAAATTCTTGCGTTTTGCGTTTTCGATTTCTAGAACACCTGTGATAGTAATTCTGTTGTGATGAAATTCACATAATATAGAACTATAAATAATTCTTTTATATATTTTGTTCAGCCCTTTTTGTGAAATAAAAGTTATTTTAAAATACGCAGTTTTTTTTTATTTTTTCGAATTTATTCTATGATCTAAATTTCAGTTATGTATTTTAAAAACCTTTTTGTAATAGTTCTATTCCTTAAAGTATCACTATCCAGTGTCACACAAAGAATGCTGACGAAGCCCGTAGCGGGCCAGAAAATGCATTACATTCTGCTGGTGTCTAATAATTGTAAATTTTTCTGTACATACAATATACTTCATTGCTATCCAAAGGATAGCTAAGGTAAACTTTAACAAGAAGATACAAGATAATAGTCTGTTAGTGTATAAAGTCATTCCTTAAAATTTAAGGAATAGAACTATTAAAAAAAGGTTTATAAAATACATAACTGAAATTAAGCTCATAGAATAAATTCGAAAAATAAAAAAAAAAAAAATTGTTGAATATAATAAAGTAGCTTATAAAAAGAAATAATTCCCAGATTTTATAAGCAGTTTTTTAACACATTTTTTATTTGATAATCTTTAATTAAGTCGTTAAAATATTAAATATATTTTTCTAAATTTTATGGAAAAGTACAGTAATGCAGCTTTCGAAAACTAAATACATAAAAATATTTTAAAACTCATTTAGTTTTGTGCTATTTTGTTTACTTTTAATGTCTTCCTTATTTCAAAATGTTTTTTTTATTTTTTATACAACTCAGCAAACTCAGTGCATGAGTTTCGTATTTCTTGATAAATGTTTGTATACTCAGGTGTTTTGGAAAACCTAAAACGTAGTTTTATCATTAAAGTAGAAGCCAAATAGTTAACGAGAGTATAAGAAGCCTGAAATTTTATTTTAAAATATATTTTTACGGCCTTATGCAAAAAAAGTTAAAGTTGACATTAGTTAACCAGCACATTAATCCCATTCACTTTTGCTGGGCTTAATGTGTTGGTTAACTAAATGTGAACTTTAACTTTTTTTTGCATAGTAACGAGTTTTTTCTCCAATCGATTTAAAAAAAATATATTTTTGGTGGGTCTTTGAACTTTCGATTTTCGACTTAAGTTAAAATAAATGAACGAACAAATCTGTATGTAATATTATCGCGGTCATTGGACAAAAAAAAGCACGATTGTGAATGTAGCTGATTTAGATAATTCACAGTAGCTCGTGTCATCTGGGTTTTAAAACAAAAAATTCTTGTTTACAAATAAAAAAAATAAAAATTAAATCGAACATGACCACGACGGAATTATGGTTCGATGATTCGTCTTATAAAGATGGCAGCTTCCTGGAACTGGCCAGAAGCAGAAAAACATATTGGAAAAGGACACCGCTACTTAATTAAATCCCAACAATATTAATATTAATAATCGCAAAGGGATCGTACCAAAACAGCCGTGAGAAAATAAAAAAGGGTTGGCCTTGCACAGCCGACGGTATCTGTTGTTCTGTCAGAAGTTTGGATTAAAGACAATTATACAGCGGCAAAAAGAAATATTGTAATGAGCAATCAAGCTCCTGCCAGAGTTAATGCCACTTTTCTACTTCTTTAACTTTTATGAAACAAAGTACTTTATTCTATAAGGAAAATTAACAAAATGTATTAATAATGTGGTATTTGGTCTACCACAACAAAAAAAGACGATAAATACTTACACTTACAACAAGTTTTTTAAATTTAATTACAGCGTCGCAATCAAAACTGTTTTCGTTAAAAATTTCGATGCACAACGAAATTTGCGACAGTGCTTGGGCCTTTATATTATATTTTAAATTGGTAGAGAATTTAGAGTCTTTAGAGTCAGTAATTTGAAAATTACTGTTGTTGCATTATATATGGAGTCTAACAAAGAAGAATTGCTTTATGAGAACCCCTATATTTCCTATACAGAAAAAATTCTTAAAAGTTTTTCAACAATTATGAAAAATTAAATCAGTTTTAATTAAAAATTGAATCAAGTGAATTAAACGTTTAATCAAGTGTGTTTAATGTAGATTAAACACCTTAATTATATTTATATAAAATTACAGAATAAGATTTTCTATTACTTAAACTAAATATACGTTTCCTTCCATGAATTTATTTAGAACTCGTTGAAAATTCTATCAGGGGTGTTCTGGAAATCGAAAACGCAAAACGCAAGAATTGAAAAGTACAATACAATACAAATATTTCTCTATTAAACAGAATTCCATAAAAAAAATTTAAAAAATTGGATTAAGAGTGTATTAAAAAGAACACCCCTGTATATGTCACTCTTATCCAGATGCAGTAAACCATAAAAAAATGAAGTTGCTCATTTTTTAAAAGATACAAAAATTAAACACTTGCTTGTAAGAATTCAACCTAGCCAGTAGCGATTAAGCTGGGATCACACGATTGCCGCAATGCACCAATTTTCACACTTTTTAATATCCCAATCGTGTGACTGCACAATCAAATGCCTCATGTACCAATCGAGGGCAATATTGTGCTTACTTTTACCAATAAAATGCAACACTAACACTGGTGCGGCAATCGTGTGACTACTTGATATGCAACCGCGCGTCAATAAAAATGACAAAAATGTACCAATATTTATTGGGTTCTTGTGCGGCAATTAAACAACACAATACGCGCCAATATTTGTCTTTTTTAATAAATTTACTTTTGTGGGTTTCTTTTGATAGAAATAAATTAAAAATAAAAATTAATATTATATAATTTTTTTTTTTTTAATTAGTGCAATAGCTGTTCAGGACAATAATAAAGAATATACAGGAAAAGGGAGCAAAATGTATTGAAATTCTTTAAAGCGAATTTATTTTTGAATATAAATATTATCTATTTCTTTATATGTATATATGAAATAGAATTTTACTTTGTTTAATTTTTTGAGTTTCATATATTTTACATAAAAAATTTTAAATAAAACTATTCAACAAAAATTTGTTTGAATATATCGCTCATTTCGTGCAAGACCGTCACAACTCAAAATTTGGCATTTTCGAGTTAGTAATGCAGAAATGTTCTCCTCTTAAATCTCTACAAATTGATCTAAGAACGGAGAGAATTATCGAAAAAATAACGGTAATACAGATGCTTTTGACGCTATGACCTCTTGTAACAAACTTGAGCAATTAACATCAACAAGGTCACATTTCAGTTTTTTTGTTGGCATTCCTCTTGTACATGTGGTTTTCTTTGTAGCAAAAAAGAAACATTTGATTTTATAACTGTATATAAAATAAATAATAAAATAAATAATAATAGGTTGGAATCTTAAAAAGGCTCTCCTGTAAAGTTTCAAATTTTGAGTTGTGACGGTCTTGCACGAAATGAGCGATATGTATGCTACAATTTTTTTTTTTTTTTAATGAACAAGCCAACTAGATCTTTCAAACAAATAAAAAAAAACTACCACAACAGCTGTGTTCGCAATTGACACAAGTAAGAACAATCGTGTGACTGTGCTGTGGCAATTATTGTACCCATTTCGCTTTGTACCAAGTAGCGGCAATTAAATTTGTATAAAACAGGCCAATCGTGTGATTTTAGAATATTTTATTGGGGGCAATTTCATTAAGGTGCCCGTAGACGACATGTTTTTTACATCTGACTTGTCAAGTTTTCAAGTCACATGTAATTGTGAATGTCTGTCAAAATTGCTGTTTTACATAAGCTTTATAATATTTGGTCACACACGTACATGTAATTTGCTTCTGACATTGTCTATGTTTTTTTTTCTGTAGTGATGGAGTAAACCAAAGTAGTTCTTGGTTTCAAAATAGCGTGCTACCGCCACAAAAATTTTTATTTGCGCCGTAAAAAAATTCAGCCATCTAAACATTTTTTTTCTTTAAATTCCAATATACCAGTTTAGCATATTATAATGATACGTTTTTATTTATATATGTACATAATTTCTATTCAATGGTGAAATGATTATACATATATCGGTATTGTAAAATATTAACTTAAGCCGGCTAATGATTCCGTCAACAATGCACCGCCGCTGCGGTTTTCGTCCCGGCATAGATTTCTGACACAGCTGATGTCAGAAGAAAATAGAGCACGCTCTAATTGAAATTTTGTCAGATGACTTTGCGTCTGACTTGTACAGATGCAATGTTTTAAAGGTAACACACGACATGTATGTATTTTGCAGTGGGAAATTTGACATGTCAGATGTAAAAAACATGTCGTGTACATGCAACTTTATTGTGCGTGAATAAAGCGCAATCAAAATTGTGTCATATTGGTGCATTTGCGGCAATCGTGTGATCCCAGCTTTAGTTCTACACTTCTGCGTTAACAAATTCAAACATACCCATGTCATACATACTCTTGTATTTGATTTTACTACTAAGCTAATTAAACTTAACTTGCTGTATGTAAGTATACACCAATCTCCTTGTGAACTACCTACGAAAAATAAATACTCACCTTAATCTAAATACCCAGCGCTTCATTTATTAAGTGTACCCTACAAAAGGTAAGCATATGTAACTCAACTTCCTCGTAAAAGAAAGTTTTAGCCACCTCCTCTTTCTTTTACACATTATCCTCTGGTAACGATTATTGAGAGCAATTGTAATCCGTCACCTTTCTCAAAGATTGGCAATCTTGTTAATTCCAACTCCAAGCCCACAGCCAAACTATAAGAATCTTTCCATAAGTGCCCATCCGTACACCCACTTTTTTAAAGTGAATTAAACGTTTAATTGATCCTATTAATTTTTTTACTGGTGCAAAATTTAATTAATTTTTTTAATAATATCACAAATTTTTTAATTGAAATTAATTTCTTTTTCTGTGTACACTTTTGTAACCCCATCTAGCTGTTTATTTTTATTTAAGAACATTTATTATGTTAAAAACTCGTACACAATTCTAGGCATTTTAGTGAAATCTAAAAAAAGTATTTTTTTTCAATTAATCTTATTGCTTGCTACGTAAATATGTATCAGGGGTGTTCTGAAAATCGAAAACGCAAAACGCAAGAATTTTGAAGTTCTTTTTAATACACTCTTAATCCAATTTTTTAAATTTTTTTTATGGAATTCTGTTTAATAGAGAAATATTTGTATTGTATTGTACTTGTGTTTTATTTACTACAAAAATCTTATTAAAAAAACCGACTTTTAAATTCTTGCGTTTTGCGTTTTCGATTTCCAGAACACCCCTGTATATGTTGTATATAGGGTGTCGTTAAATGAACGCAAGATTGTTATTAAATAAAAAACACAGTCGTTATATTAGCGGAATTCACCCTTGATAGTAAAGTCCCTTGTAGACCTTGTTAATCTTATAATTTAAGTAAAAATACTAACATTTACAACACTGCAACAAAAAAATATATTAGACTAAAATATACTACGCTGTGGTTGAAAAATCCCACAAAAACCAGTAGTAAACAAAGTGTGTGAATTTATCAGAATAAAACAGTTGAAGAAACTTTATCTGTCTCTTTCTCTCACTCAGCAAATTCATTAATTTACAAAGCATACGAAAAAGACACTCATGCTTTGAAGTATAAAATCGTATTAAATATAAGAGAGTTGTACACTTAATACAAAGGGTGAATGTTAAGTCTATAGAAAACGAATAGAACAAAAAGAGTGCGAAAAAAGCCTATAGACCCAACCATAATATGCATAAGTTAGCTTAAAGAACTGTCAAAAATTAACGAAAAGTCTGTCAAATGCATGATAAAATTAAAAGAGACTTTAAGGTGGCCATAATGTACTTACATAAACTTAAGATCCATGACCTAAGCGGCCTCATGCATATTATAGTTAGGCCAAAACCCTAACTCTATAATTGAATCACTAAAGATATGTTTAGACCTAAGAAATATTTAACGAAAAAATCCAAAAAAAAAGCACGACCAGAAAATTTATCAAGCTTTAGCTTTGTTTTTAACAATTTTTATTGACTCCCTTATCTTTATTTGTTAGAAGAAAATTGTATAATGTAATTAAGAAACTGTTAAATGATGTTTAACCCAGCAAACGTTTTGCAAAAGCAAAAATTTTTTTAATAAAAGTAGTGGTTACGTGTAGGACATCAAATATTTAATAGGTGTGAATATAGCTTAAGTGTAGAAAGCGAAATACTGACATTTACTTCATGTACCTTATTTGAGTCTTAGAGTCTTCAAAGTCAGTTCTCCCCTCTACGACCTAAGCACATTATACTTGCATTTATTATTATCACCAACACTGTTTTATTTGATTATCTCAAAATGAATATACTGAAGTAGTTCTCTTTCTGCACTTCGCGATTCAATTGTGTATGTCCCTTTTTAGACAGGCAAAGTTTACTTTGACAAAGTCTGTTGAATTCTCTTTTAAACTTTGTTTCGTGCTCAGATACACAAAGTTAATTTGACAAATTTTTGTTTTCTCTTGTTTGAATATAATATAAAAACAGCGTTGCCTGAATAATGATTTTATTATATTTTGGATTATTATTTTAAACAAAAACATGATTAAAGATTTTTTTCTCAAATGATCATTTTTTATTTTTAGAAATTCTGACTTTTACTTTAATTTTGCTTATACAAAATACACGGTTATTTAAACAGTAAATTTTTAAAACAATGAAGTTTTGCATCAGCTTGATGTATATTGGTGCTGCACACTTTTGTACCCAGTATCTAGAATACATAAAATTGCATAATTTTTCTTTATATTTATATACAGCGTTACCAGAATCTTTGGAATGAAAATTGTCATATGGCGAAAGATTGTTTTTTTTTTTAATTTAAATTTTTTTAAACAAGGGCAAAATAGTAAGATTTATTAATTTTGAAACTTTATAAAAATACATTTTTTCTTTTCACAAATATTTTTTTTTATCAATATTCTAACTGCCTATTTCCGATAAAAAAAAATATTTCATTCAATCAACTTTTTTATATGCCGTATTTCCCCTTTTAAAGTAAATAATAAGACTAAGTTTATTATAAGCAAACAAAAAATATTTATTTCAGGTAGGAAGTGCACAACACAGTTTTCTTTATTGGACGTAATTTCCGTGTTTCAGCACCTGACAAAAAGGTTGTTTTTCATCATTATAGCTAATTTGTTAATGCTTTTTATGTTATTTTCCGAATTTATTTTCTTTTTTTTCTACCGATTTAGCGATTTCAAATATATTTTAGGGGTTGTTTCCAATTTTGCAATTGTTCGCGAATTTTAGCCATGTTCGCGATTTTTACCTGTAAGTTTTCTGATTCTTTAAAGCTTTAAAGATTTTTAATAAATATTTGGCTTTGCTATCAAACTGCTGTTACCAAATTTCTGGAAGTATCCGCTAATTTAGCAATTTTTACCAAATTTTTGCTATTCCTTTTAGTCTTAGGGACTTTAATCAATTTTATGGCTTATTTGATATATAAAAAATTTTCCCTCATATTTACAAATTTGTCCCGAATTTTTAAATTTTTTAGTAGCTTCATATATAAACCGAAGTCACCAAACTGCTGTTACCAAATTTCTGGAAGTATCCGCTAATTTAGCAATTTTTTACCAAATTTTTGCTATTCCTTTTAGTCTTAGGGACTTTAATCAATTTTTTAAAATAAAACATGGTACCCTTTTGGAGAGCAAAACATTTTTAGGAATCGAACACCAAATTGCATTTTTAAAATAACATGCCACCTTTTATATAGAAAAAAAAATACCATAAATTATTCAAAAAATAAAAAATATAGATAAAAAATATTTATGGATGCATATGAGATATGTTTGATATAAGGGAATTTGTACTTTACTATCGAAAATCTAAATCAGAAGTCGTAAAAAATGTTTTAAAACAACTTTTTTACGAAAACGAACTACTAGCTAGGAATGCGCGTTTTATATTTTGTTATTAAATATTCACTTGAAGTCCATTCCTCCTTCTCCACTTCGAACAAATCACTAGGGTATTCATTCGGTTTTTTTTTTTGCTTGCTCGTTTCAGTTCAAGAAATGCTGTTTGTTATGTTATTGCTTTTTTTACTAATAAACTCTAAATAATAAATCATTTTTATTCATTGAAATAACGTAATTTATAAAAAAAAACTTTATTTTTATTAACCGATTAAACCAAAACCTCGGTTAATTAATAGAGCTATTAACCGATTAAAGCAAGAGCCCGATTAAATGAATACAATAGCTGTTCACGCTTTGAGTCTTTAGGTCAATCTTTTGAGTTAAATTTACATAAACATATTATTTCTTAATGTACGATAAATAAAAATAATAACAATTCGCCACCATTTTCAATGCTAAATAAAATTTTGGCGTCGGACCAGTGTGGCCAGGTCTAAACAGCTAAGTCTGGCATTAGACATGGCCAAAAAATGCTAAAAATTATTTTAATAAAGTGCTAAATTAATGCTTAAATTTTTTAAAGATTTTTGTTAAAAACTTATTACCAGTATAAAATTTTATTCGAACCTAAATACACTGCAGTGACTATTTTTGTTACGAAATTGAAATAAATGGTAATATTTAAGCAAGTGACAAGATTTTGGTAAAGCATCTGATACATATAAATATGTAGCCCAAGTAGTTAAGATAAAATTTTAAATTTAGGGAGGCGCAAACCCCTGATACATGCTAAATTCAAACGATTAAATATACAAATTTTTTAAGTAATTTTATTTTTTATAGTTTAAGAAAAGTTGAATCTTTAAGACAATTATTTTTTCAGCAGTTAAGAGCAAACAATTTTTTTAAACATTTACACCATTGAATTTTTATCTAAATACAAAGTGAAATTTCCTTGTACTTTTATATCGTAATATCAAAGGGCGATACATGTTTACAATCGACATGATTAGAGCATTTCTAATATTTCCTGAATATTCAATTTTTTTTTAACAAGACAGGTTTCTAACATTAGCATTATCCATTTTCATACGATATTTAATTTTGGGTACAACTATTTCTAGTCAAAATGTATTATAATTTATAAAAATTTTTTTAGTAAAATCAATAAAACTATTCTTCCAAATTTTTAAAATAAATAATGCTAAAAAAAAGGTTAAAAACATTTTCCAAAAATGCTAAAAAAAAAAGGCCAAGTGCTAAATGAAAATTTTGCAGCTAAATATAAATATTTAATGCTAAATTTAGCTGCAAAAATGCAAAAATGGCCACACTGCATCGGACTCAAATTATGTAGCTAATGGGCATATAATTTTTAAAATAGCATAAACAAGACAAGACGTTTTGAGTGTAGATAATTCTCATTCCCTCTGTAGTCTTGTTTGCTGAGAGCTTTGGCTTTTCTAAAATTATTTAGGAGAACGTTTCCTGATGATTTGGCCTAAGCAACCAGTCAAATGCGCATAGGAACAGCTTATCCTCCAGCAATTAATTTTAGTATTTTTATTAATTATAAAAAAGGGAATTAAGCACAGTAAATAAAATCTTTTAATGAAAAAAATTATGTATTCCCAAAAACAACCTTTTTGATGATAATATTTATTTTACGAAAAATTGTAAGGCAATCTTTCCGGTTTCACTTTAACAAATTTTGTTGTTAATTGGAGGCAGTTTTTGATACCTCTAGTTTTGTATTACCGCCAATGTTCGTCAGCTCACAATCTTCATCTAAATTGTAACCCAATAAACAAACATTCCAATATCGAACTGACTGTCAGAATAGCTATTTATAAAAAAAAAGAGTTCGTTAATCATCAAATAATTTAGTTTGGTTGATAGAACTAGACTGAAATTCAGATTGACAAGCTGAACATCCTTAAGAATATATGACAAATATCATCTTTAAAATTTTTTTTGGTTTGATAAAAAGCACTGGCAATGTTTAAGTGAAGTTTTAAATTAAATCCTCATTTTTAAAATTACCTTAACGGACCTTTTTATGGTAAGCCCGCTAACGAGTTTCTACCATCTTATTTTATTCTTATGAACAAAAACAGTTTTCTTACATTTCAAGAAATTTTGGGATAAAATAATATTAAGTGCCACCGTAAATAAGAAAAAATCACTGAAGCTTTTAATAAAAAGCACAGGCAAAAGATTTTTTCGAGTTGTCAATTGCAAAAGCACTAAAACGGTGCGAAACTCGCCAAGTGAACAACGCCGCCAATTGCAAATAAAAAAAAACAATAGGCATGCCAATTAGTACTTTTTCGCAAAATCTTACAAAATATGCGAAAAACTTATTTTCAAGCAAAAAGTTTAAAAAACTTGTCCTTTTATTACAAAAAAAAAAAAAAAATTGAACTATGTATAATAAAATATAATTAACTGAAGGAAAATCAATTAAAATAATTTATTTGCTGTTTAATGGTTGTGAAAACATATTTTAAACTGGTATCAATTTAATTATAGTCTTATACAAAACTGCAGGCTAAAATAATTAAAAATAACTAAACTATTATATTAAAATCACTAAACTAATTAAAGGGGTGGCACCCATTCAGTCATAAACAACACAACGCACAGTGTACTTATTTTCCTCGTTATGAGATCAAAAATTTGAAACTTTATTGTCGCATATTTTTAATTTACATATTTGTCTTAAAGCCTATAGTACACGGCATGTAAAAAGACACATGCGCATGTGGTTCTGACGTAATTTTGACGTCATCACACAACTCGCAATGTTTATTGTGGCTTTGCATTGACGTGAAAATTACGTCAGAACCACATGCGCATTAGACCGTCTCAGTTTTTATACTTTTTTCGAAATTCCTTCATTGACATCGATTTTCTTTATCTACTATAAAAACTAAGAATTTTGGTGTATAACACTTAAATATTGATGAATGGGAAGTGGTCTCTCAAATCGATTCTTCATTTTTTTAGGCAAAATGCCTTTTTTCAAAAAGTGAAAAAATCTTAATTTAGTAATTTGCCTCAAACTCAAGCAGTTCTGAATGGATTTGAACATAATTTCATGCATTAGAAAGCTTATTAAATTTCCTAAATGTTTCTTAAAGCAACATTGCCATTTTGTTCGATGGTTTTTTATACATAGCACTACAAATTCAGATTTTCAAAAACAAACTTAAAATTTTTTTTAATTTTTGCTTACCTTTTCATATATAAAAATTGAACGAGGCAAAACTTTTATATTCTGTAAAATGTTCAATTTTATTTCATTATATCTTAAAAATATCGAATTCGATAGTCGTAGATAAATAGCGATGTATCGATATATGGGTATTTTTAATATCGGCGATATATATCGATTATAATTTTTTTAAATATCGATATTTTGATATATCGATATTTATTGCCCATCCCTATTGTATACCATTCTACATCTTCCGATTATTTTAGTTTCTTCACTAGAAAAGTGGCAATAAACTCTATTACTATTGCGGCATCACTGTCATAATGACAATTGTTTTAAATGTAGCGTTACCATTTGTCAAGTTTTCCTTCTTTTACAATTTTTTTTTTATATATTTGAACAAAATTAATTTAAAATAAATTTTGGTGTTTTTTTTTAAAATTTTAGCACTTTTCAGCAAAAGACTTTGCGTGTTGTGCTTAATCACCTATTTTTATTCTTGATAAAAACAATGAAATTTACTGTTGGAGGATAAGGTGGTTCTATGCGCATTTCACTGGTTGCTTAGGCCAGATCATTAGGAAACGTTTTTCCAAAAGTTTTAGAAAAGCCAAAGATATCAGTAAAAAGGATTAAAGAGGGAATGAGAATTACAAACACTCAAAAGTCTTATTTGTAAAAATATCAAAGCTAAAACAATATACACGCAGAGAAAAAATATGTTTGATTATGGTCACCTCCAACAAAACTATTTTTAACCATATTAAGTTTAATTTTAACATATTATTGTCACCGACAACCATATTATTGTTAAATTAGTCCTCCATTAAGAAGCCACAACCATATTATGGTTGCCTCTAAACATGTTATTGTTAAATATGACAATAATTTGTTTTGAAATTAACAATAGTATTTTCCTCTTTTCCAAGAGCAACATTCTATGGTTGAAAATCAACCATGCTATTATAAATGTTAAGCATATTTCAGTTATTATTAACCAAAACATGTTCGGAGGCAACCATAATATGGTTGTGCCTTCTTGATGGAGGACTAATTTAACCATAATATGGTTGTCGATGCCAATAATATGGTTAAAATAACCATAGTATGTTTACAATTTTTTTTTAAAAATAGTTTTGTTGGAGGTGACCATATTTAAACATATTTTTTCTCTGGGTGTACCAACAATAAAACAGAGAGTTTATCTTCTCTTACATTCCCCACTACACCACTTTGGCACTTTTGCTGAAAAAAAAATAAAAAGAAAGTTTTTTTTTCAGAAATGTTGACATTTTTGATTGATAGTAGATCTTAGATGTTGCAAGTGTGAATACAAAATTCACATTTTCAACATTATCCATGCGTTCCTCGAAGTGTATGTAAGTGTGAAAAGGCTTTTGATTTTGCTCTGCACTTCATATATCAAAATTCATCACTATTATGTAAGTCGCTGTCGATGTCGACTAGTTATCGAAAATCTGACAAAAATAAAAGTAAAGTATTCATCCTGACGACTTAAGTCATTTCATTTTAACTTCTGATGGGCTAATTTTACTCTTAAGTTCTTTTTTATTTTAAATGTACATACATATGTAATAAATATGTATATGTACAACATATTATATGTATATCCATATTTACTTTCTAACTTTAATTTGAGTAGTCGCAAAATTGTCTGTTGACAGATTCAATTCTAATCGACGCACCTTAGAAAATACCAAGCAACTGTCAATATCAATCGATTATTGTCAATAACAACTAAGAAAATAAAATTATTGTCCCATTACCATGGACATGTGTCGACATCGACTTTTATCTTAGGGGTGAATCATCACTGTTGTACTCGATATCGATAATTTTTTTTTTTTTTTTCAAAATGCTATTCAATAAAAATCAAAAAAAATTGTAAATATGAGAAATAAAAATGTTTAAACTGCCAAATATTTTTTGAAATTTTTTAACACTTTTCAAAAATTATTTTTCTTATTTTTGTTTAAAGCAAAAGTTCCCGGTATCCGGGTAAAACTCTTAATGACTTTGATAATCTTAAAGAAATATTGGTACTATGTATGCTTTGAAGGCTATTTCAAATTCTAAATATAATGGTATTTAATTTTATTGCATTATGTAGTACATTTTGTTTAGAGCTTAAAAAAATTTTAACACGTTTAAAAGTAATAAATTTTTGAGTACTCTCACCTTTAAAAAAAGAACACTGTACGAAGTATAATAAATTTTAACAGTTTTAATAATATATTTTAATAGCAAATAAATAACACTGATACCACTAAGTAAGACAGACAACTCTTAATAAATAGAGTAAAGAAACAATCTAATATTTTATATAGGTATTAGGGTATTCATTTAATCGGGCTTTTGCTTTAATCGGTTCATCGCTCGTTTAATTAACCGAGGTTTTAGTTTAATCGGTTAATAATCGGTTAATTTTGTAATTTATCGGTTAACCGATTAATAAATTTTTTTTATAAATTAAATAATTTCAATAAATAAAAATGGATAAAATATTTATTATTTGGAGTTTATTAGTAAGAAAAAAATAATTACATAACAAACATATCAATTCTTTAACTAAAATAAGCAAACAGAAAAAATAATTCATAAATATGTTATGCGTATTTTTTAATTAATACATATTTATTTAGTAGTAATTAAAAAATAAACCGTAAGATAATTTTATCAGTTATTTCAATAGTTTAAGGAGACCTTAAAAAATAATCTTTTAGAAACATATTTAGGATTTAAGCCATTCTTTTCTTTAGTTTTGATAAAACTTGACTTGAACAAATTCTTTCACTTCTCGTTTATGTTGGAGAAATCAAAAGCAACCCGCAATACAGAATATCTAATTACACATTCCTTTTCCTGGATTTCTCTAAACGTATAAAATCTTCCATTATGCCATTAGAGTCCTGTTTTAATTTTGTTTTAATGTTAACTCTTCTAATTGTTTCGGTTAATTTTGTTAAAATATTGATATGAGAAGATATTAAAAGAAACAAATAACTAAACACATACGGCCATGTTCTGAAAATCGAAATCACGTGAAATTAAAAGCGATATAGATTTTGAATTGAATTTTTGTTAAAATGAACGTAGAAGTTAGTCATCCAAGTATGAGATATAGAACAGGGCATATTTTTATGAACTTTGAACACGGTAGAGTTTCTAAATTAGGTTCGATTTCAATTCCACGTGATTTCGAATCCGAAAACATTCCCGATACATATAAAAAGTACGTAAAACAAAAAACTGTTGACAGCAAACAGCTATTTAAAATGAAGATCACTAAACACCTTCTTTTCTATAAAAAAAATATTTTCTAAACACATGCCTTTTGTATATGAGACCAAACAAATAATTAAAAACAAAAAAAAAATGTGTCATAATACTAAAAAAAAATTAAATATTTCGCTACATCGGTTAATCGACTGCAATTAACCGGTTTAATCGTTAATCGCAAATAGCCAATTTTAAATTAAGCGTTCAGTTAATCGGGTAGTAATTAATCGGTTAACCGAATGAATACCCTAATATGTATGTATGTATATGTACTTGAAAAACGTGTGTTTGTTTTAATTATTATGTAATATAATAATGTAACAAAAAAAAAACATTAAATAATTTTTATGCGTGTTTTATTATATTTTTTAGCATAACTTTATCAGCCTGTTCTTTTTTTACATTTTGCAGCATACTGATAGACAGACGGACCGACGGTGCGCCAGTTTATTCTTTTTATTATGGCCGTGGGAATTTCATTCAATTTGTTTCCCATTTTTTTTAATATAATTTTTTTATCATTTAATTACTGCGTTTAAATATTATATTGTTCAGTATATATGTATATATTTATAAATTTTAATTTGTGTATATGTTTATTTACATACACCTACACGCTTGTATAATTTATTTTTATTTATTATCTATGCTTTAAAAAAATTATTAAAATAAATGTTTTATCTTTTTGTATTTAAAACGCTGGTATGATTAATTGAGTTCTTTTTTAAAACATTTTTAATTTAAAATCTAAAAAAAAACAAAGTTAAACAATAATTAATTAATAACAGGAGCACATGTTGCACAGTGGTGGCATTAATTCATTATGTTTTAAAAAAAAAAATATGTTACCCTACGGTTAAGGCTTCTATTTAAGAAAATTTTTTAAGTATTTCACAGAAAAAGCGTTTTTTTCCGGAAATTTCTCTCCAAAGTTTTGAAAATAAATAAAGATTTTGTGGGATAAAGCAGAATACACAAACTTTTGCAGAAAAAGACAAGTAAGAAAGTGCAGACGGTCAAGTCCGATCATTTATAAAGAAAAATTTCAGAGAGTGTACGCTATTTCGGACCCATGGGTAATCGTTGAACCATCAGAACAAAATTAAGTTATGATCAGGGCTAGTCTTTAATGCTTATTGCATGAAATATATGCATTTAGTTATTTCTAGTTTTTATCCAAAAATTTTATGCAAAGCATAAAGCATGCGTATTTAGTGTTTTTAATATTTTTTAGCAGGTTGGCAACCGGTTTTAACATAAGAATTGCTATTGGGTTAATCTGTTGCAATTATAAAATAAAAATATATCGGTCCTTTTCTTTCATATGCATTTTCTAATCGAAATTTTTTAACAAGAACTTTAAGAAATTATTATTATTTAAACATGACAAAAGAAACTTAAAACGACTTTAATGCTCGTATGGTGAGATATAACCCAATGAGTTTAAAGGTAGAAGTACATAACACGCGTAAGTGCGTGTGCGCTCTGTAAACTTCTGTCAAAAAAAGTTAAACTAGTGTTTTTTCATAAAACAAGTTACAAAAACAAATTTTTTAAGCGTATGCGACAGAAAGTTGGTTAACTTTGAACTTTTTAACACGTTGTGTATTTTTGTCAAGTAATCAGCTGACAACCAAGAGGAATAATTTAACAAATTGGTAAATCTCTTAGGAAAAATGTATTGAAGAGTTTATAAACTGTATGTATAAAAAAAGAGCTGAAGCTTGGAATTCTATAAAAAAGTGTTAAACAAATAAAAAACAGCTGAATGGAAAGGCTTTTATAACGCGCGTTGTGTAACTTACAATTATTCACGCGTTTAAGTTTTTAAACGCACGATGTACGTCGACGAATCAACGCGTGTTATGTGCTTCTACCTTATTAGTATTCTGTGTCGATCTGTTTTGTGTGCTTTATATTAAAGTTTTTCCGTCATATAAGATGTAACATAAAAAGGTCAAAATATTGAGAAAATAGTATTTATTGAAAACCTTAACAGTGTTTTAAGATTAAATATTAAGGCCCAACTTTAATAAGCAAAAGCTAGCCTAAGCAAAAAACTACATTAAAAAAAATTAAATAAAGAAAAGCATCTGATTCCGTTCGGAATGTGCGATCAGTCTCGCGCTGTATGCTTAACCAAATGATAGTTTCATAAGACTTAACAAAAAATGTCATTAAGTTCAATATGGTAAGGCCAGCTTTTGCACGTTATGTTAAGGCTTAGTCTCCAAAAGTTGACCAACATACGCAAAGAGTATCCAATTATTCGACTTTTGGTTTTGTTCGAGTAAGAAATTAATTGATTTTTGATTTCTCAAATTGCATGATTAATCGAATAGGGGGTTTTATTTGTTCGAATTACTCATATGATTCGAATAATTCAAATAATATTATCCAATGGGAAAAAACATAAATCTCTTCTTCAATCGATACTTTAATTATATTTAAAAAAACAGAAAAAAACCCCAATAAAACATACAGTGAGCCACACTCAAAACTGAACGTTATTTCGAAAATGGAGGAGGAGGCACAACATATATTCGCGTAACTCAAAAATGATTTAGTTTATTGAATATACTAAGAAAATTCCGAAAAAGAATTACCTTTAAGAAAGGCTTAACTTTTTTCTAATCTTCGCTGTCGTTTTAGAAACATAATTTTTTTTTTTAGCAAAAAAATTTTTTAACGAAATTTCGAAATTTTTGTTTCTGCAAAAATAATAAAAAAATTGGAAAATGAAGCTACTCTTTTAATTTTTCTAGGCGTATAAAAAAACGAATTTGCAAAGTTTATTCAATAACCTTAACTGTTTTTGTGCTTCGCTAATATATCGCTCATTTCGTGCAAGACCGTCACAACTCAAAATTTGAAACTTTACAGGAGAGCCTTTTTAAGATTTCAACCTATTATTTTTTACCTTCTCTTTCACTAAAATACAGTTATAAAATCAAATGTTTCTTTTTTGCTACAAAAAAAACCACATGTACAAGAGGAATGCCAAACACAAACTGAAATGTGACCTTGTTGATGTTAATTGCTCAAGTTTGTTACGAGAGGTCATAGCGTCACAAGCATCTGTATTACCGTTATTTTTTCGATAATTCTCTCCGTTCTTAGATCAATTTGTAGAGATTTAAGAGAAGAAAATTTCTGCATTACTAACTCGAAAATGCCAAATTTTGAGTTGTGACGGTCTTGCACGAAATGAGCGATATGTTGTGCAACGTACTCCATTTTCGAAATAGCGGTATATCTCGAAAACAAAAGTCAACCTTAAAAATCGGTAAGCACCATTGGATTCAGCGTACCCGAATTAGGGTTAAGCTCCAGGTGCCCGCTTGTCAACTAGCACAGTGGTATTATTAACACAAAGTTTATTATAATGATTAAAGTGTTAAATTTTGGATGTAGCTCACTGTACATGTAGTTAAACAATAACCAATAAAATAACAATTCATATGGGCTACGTACACAGTTCTAAAATGTTTAACGTCCAATTTTACCAAGTTCAGTTAGAACTAACTATAACTTTAACTTTCAGTTAACAATATGTTTTTAACAGTTATAACTGGTAGTTAATTATTACTGAACTTGGTGATATTGGCCGTAAATAAAATAAATAATTAAAAAATCAAGAACCCGGCTGCAAAAAATACAGTTTTTAAAGTATTAAAAAGGACGAAACAAGATTAAGGCTGTGTTTTTGAGATCTCACTTACACTAGGTTGAGTCAATCTGAAAACAGATTTGTGCTGCCATTACCAAGTAACATAAAATGTAAGTCTTTAATGAAATAATAAAAAATAAATCTCATTTTGCCGGAAAAATTCGAGTTTCGGAGTACGTAAACCAAGTATTAACTTAATCCACTTCTCAAAAACCCGGCCTAAGAAAAACACACTATACACAAAGTAAACACTACTTCAGTTAACAAGCAAAAATATAAATTGATCTGCAATTTCCAATAGTGGCGGGACACTTAACATAATGCGTGTATTTTAGATCATATTTTTTAATATAATTTTTTATTTATTTAAGGGTATTATACACTACCCACAAAGTCTTAAGTAATTTTCGAAAATGCTTCCCCGATATAATTATTGTTTGAAAATTTTCAAAAACAATAACTACTTAACATGACAGGTTTGTATTTTTTTCAAAATACGTAAGACTTGTGTGATAGTGTAAAGCAGCTATTATTATATTTTTGTCATTTAAGTCCCGGCACTTTTTGTGAGAGGTGCCAGCGAGTTATAAAAAACTTTTTAAATCAATTTATTATTTCTGAAAATCGTGTCAAATTGTAATCGATGGAGATTCTCAGTTAAATTTTTTTAAAAATCATCCCATTTTTTTTTGATTTGTTTTTTATAAACTTTTAAAATTGGATAGTTTTAAAATTTATTTTGATTTCAATTTCTCTCGCATGTATTCGGCTTATATATATTTTTGTAATCCCTTTTAATTTCATTTATTTTAAAACATGGAGTGTTTGGCTGCTTTGTTTTTTAACGTTTTACTTTTTCGTGCCAAAACTCTGACACTTCGTTTTCAACTAAGGGCACTTAGGTTGCTAAGACTAATCTAAAGATATCTCAAATGTGAAAATGCAACTTATAAGAAGATACGTGGATTTAACAGTCGGGTAAAACAGGTAATCCATAATCTTACAGTCGTGGTTTACACATTAATTTTTTTTACGATAAATGTCAAACTATATATGAAAAATATGCTATTTAAGTATCAAATTTCTAACGCATGGAATTGAAGTTTCTCACGATATACATAATTTGTCCATCTAAAAAGATTCTAAAATTTGCTCACAAGTATGTGTGATGAAAATAAGTGCGGATGTTAAGAATATATCATTTTGTTTTAAATTAAGTATAAACCGTAGAAAAAAAGTAGAATTTTCGTAGAAATTTATCTTAATCGATTAATGGTTCGAGTTATTCGTTATTCGAAATTTTCTATTTTAATTATTCGATCAAATAATAGCGAGAAAACCCCCCGATTAATCGAGTGGATACTCTAGTGACAACCGAAGATCATTTCAATTTAAAAACTTGAAAACATACTAGAACATATCGTCACCTGAAATGCAAAAGGGCGTTACAAAAAAAAAATTATTTAAAAATTAATTAAAAAAATAAAGTTTTTTATTGATTTTTATTTGTTTTATTAAACTACATGTTCTCAAAAATTTTAATCCCCGCGGTCAAAAATGGCGAGTTTGGGCCTGTTCAATGATGCGTGTTCTAGATTTGTTTGCGCATCATCTGCACTTGTTATGTATTTTCGAACAGCTGACATTTGCAGTGATGCTTAGCCGAACGCGCTGCGCATCAGATGCAGCTCAGTGATGCATTTCCGAACAGGCCCTTTGTAAAGAAATTTAAGCGCCAAGTACACCTTGTTGTTATTGATTTTGGAAAATTTTTTGCTTCTCCTGTAAAAAAATAATAAGTGTTGTAACGCCCTTTTGCAGTTGAGGTGGCGATATATACTTTGTAATAAACATTTGTTCAAATTAAACCAACTAAAAAAATATTTTAATTTGTGATTTCGCGGGCATATTTTTGTGCATATTTTTTCTTAATATATGTGCATGAATATTTAAAACATGTTTGTGCATATTTAAACTTGCTCTAGTTATGAGGTTAAGATTCATGTAAAAGTTCTTTGTACCGAATATTATTTACATATCGTTATCGTTATGGGATTTCTTTGGTTTTAAGTAACTTAAGGAAGGGGGTTTCTATGGGACCTTTGGTTAATTTTGGTCCTACGAGCACAACAAGTTGTCATGATATATAATCGCTAACGTAAATATTATTGTCCCTAATTTATAAGTCAATACAAACATTTATGAGGAGATAATGGGATTAAATGCTATTTCGGGAGTAATATTTGTATGGTAACTCTGGTTACATATAAACTGACTCAGAAAGTGATTCTGAGTCGACCGTCGACTAAAAGTTATGTGTAACACAAATTGGCATAAACGCATAATACCCTCTCCACTATTGTGTTGTAGATAGAACAATTAAGAGTCTAGATAGGATGATTCTTAAGAGTGGAATCTATACGCGTCTATGGATTTACCACAACAAGCATTTCTTAGGAAGGAGTTTTAGAGAATTTTATAGGCTTTATCAATATGCAGACAAAATTTTTTCCAATAAAAATGGTATAAGGGAAGTCTATATTGGACCTATTAGGCAATATGTAGCTACATTGAAAGAAATATTGCAAAGCAACTATTGTTGCAAAAAAAAAATACAAATCTAAAAATAACAAAACATAAACAATTTTTTTTTTATCCTAAAAATAACCAACTGGCGGAAATTGTACAACCTCATATAAATAAAATCTAATCTTTTGAAATACAAAACTTACATAAATATTTTTCTTCCTATGAAAGTTTAAAGAAAATGGTTTGCTAAGGAACTTAACATTTTTTTATTAAACAAACTTGCAACACTTTCCAAATCTACAAAATGTGCATCCATATGGAAAATAAAATACCATAAAAGATGTGTAAGTATCGAAAGAAGAATATTTTATCCTTTTTTATTTTTACTGGAAAGTATAAGATAATAATCTTATAAATTGTTTACCAACTTCTAACAAAATTTAATTAAAAGTTCAATCAACTTTATTTAGAAAAGTGTTATTGAACCTTTTTAAAGGAAGTGAAGGACTGAGTGTGTGCGTATGGGAGTATGTCTAAGAGAAAAAGACGTTCAATACTTGTGCATTTGTACATATATTTTAATGGGTACATATATTTGTATTTGTATATGTCTGAAGATACCCTGCAGGAAACCTGGGATCAAGAGCCTGCAAGTCGCCACTTGTATCGATTATTTTGTTGACTCCGCAAAGCGTTTATACTTTAGTCTGTCTTTAAAAAAATTTTTTTTGATGCTGTAAGAGCCCGGATATTTTTTATGAAATATTTATTTATTTTTATTTATACGTTCTTTTTATTAATTAAACATTTTATATAAACCAGGACCCAAATTGTTTCATCCGCGAACATAGAACTCGTTACGTAAAAATAATTGTTTAAGTCATAATTGATCGTAAACCTGTGCCCATGTTCTGTAACTTTGGTGAGAACTTCTCGCATCGAAAAGATGTGAAACAAAATATTCCATCGTTTCTCGGAAAGTTAGAAAAAAAGTGTGTCTGTAACTTATGTCGAAAACTATCAAAAGAGATTAAGTCGTTACGTTATAAATTTCATAATATTCCACTCGATGTGAGCTTGCAGACGTTGAGAACGCCAGTCAAACATACCGTTGACGGCGGCCAAAATTATTCAAATTGAAAAATTTTCAATGACGGCGGCGAAAATACAACAGTCGGCTATACCAAAATATGTAAAGTGCGACTTGAATGTTTGTTGATTACAAAATTGCTTTGAAAACATTCGTATATTTTTCAAAAATGATAAAAGCAAAATAATTAAACAATGAAAAAATCAGTCAAAAACAAAATACTTATCCCTTCCATGTTATTATTCATTGAATTTTGCATATTTTTTGTCACCCCGTTTTTATGCGTGAGTTTATTTGACAGTTCAAAGCGGGAACTTTCTCACAAAAATTTTACAGACACACTTTTTCTGCAAACTGGAGAGTAATTTCCTTACGTGACAGCTATTACTCGCTAAAAATGTTACAGACGCAGTCAAGTGAGAAAAACAGTTGTTTTTTTCAATTGATTGCATTTTTGTTTAATTTCTCGCATTTCAATCGAAAAGTTTCTCAAAGTGAGCGTTACAGAATATGGGCACTGAATGTAAAAGGTGGTCCAACCATTATGTCGATGTTAATTGTGAGTCACACCTTAACGTCAAGTCTTTGCCCAATTTAATTTGATCAACCATGGAGAGGTACACAATTGAGCAACGCGTTAAGATTGTTGAAGCCTTTTACGAAAATGGGCGTTCAAATCAAAATGCATTTCGTGCACTTTGTGATTTTTTTGATCCTTAAAATATATCTCAGTGGATTCGTTAACAAGCAGAATTGCCGCATTTGGGCAAATGAGAATCCACGAGAGATGGTTGAAAAGCATTCACAATGTGTGACCGTTTGGTGCGGTTTATGGGCTAGCGGCTCATCGAGCCGTACTTCTTCAGCTGAGGTCGGCTAAGCAGTTACCCTGAATGGTGTTTGCTATCGCGATATAACAAACTTCTTGTGGCCAGAAATGGAGGATATGGACCTGGACGATATATGCCCACTTGCTACTGCCAACGAAACAATGGCTCCTTTGCGCGAGAAATTCAATGGCCATGTTATCTCACGTTGTGGCGATGTTAATTTGCCACCACGATCATGTGATTTGATGCCGTTGAACGTCTTTCTTTGGGGATATTTAAAATACAAAGTAGACGTCAATACGCTAAGAACAGTTCAAGAGCTAAAGGATGAGATAATTGGGCCCATTAACGACATCGAACGTCAATTATGCCTCAGCATTATTGAGCATATGGAACATCGGATAGAGTTATGCCACCAAAGCCGTGGCGAGAAATTGGCCGATATTTTGTTAGATAATTAATTACTATAATTCTTTGAAAACTTTTTGTTTTTTTTTTTAGAAAAAACATAGTGCGCTTTGCTTGTACCACCATTTACAACGAACTATCATCCGTTAACAAAATTCAATTCAACTACACACACATTTTTTTAATTTCATTAAAAAAAATAAGGTAAACTAGAATTTCAATTAATAAATTTTATTTTTTTTAGCATTATTATGTTTAAAGGACTGATTATAATAAATTTAACCCACGGCAGAGTTCATAGAGTAAACCAAAAATTTGCTCCATAGGAAGGAAAAGCTACAGATAACCGATTATAGGATGAGTTGGCGAAGCATCTGAATGCAGTAGGATCACCAGTTGAAGATGGAGAAAAATGCTAAAATACTGAATATCGTTAAAAAAAAAATATTTTTATTACTGCCTGTGCTTTGGGCATACACTGACCAGATATTTAAAAAATATTGTATATCTAGTTTTTAATTTGGATTACAAGTTGACACTATTTATATGGATTTGGCTAAAGCTTTCGATAAAATCGCTCATGGTATACTCCTGGCTAAATTGAATAAAATTGGATTCAACTCAACATTTCTGAAATGCCTGCTTTCATATTTATTGGACCGCATTTGTTATGTAAATGTTGATAAAGCTTTTTCTATACCATACATTGCAACTTCTGGTGTGCCTCAAGGAAGTGTTTTAGGTCCTTTTCTTTTCAATTTGTACATGAATGATATATCTTCATGCTTTACTGATGTGGAAGTTTTAATTTATGCTGATGATTTGAAGATATATCATAGAGTTAAATGTTTAGCAAATAGTTTACATTTGAAGAAAACTTTAAATAAAGTCGTTGCTTGGTCTGTTCGAAATAAACTGCATTTAAATATTGATAAATGCCTGTAACTATGTTTCCATAAAATAAAATGTGAAGTTTATATGAAGTATTCTATCAATTCCATCTCACTGCATCGGGTAAATGTCGTAATGGATTTGGGTGTACTGTTTGATGATAAACTAACTTTTACCAATCATCAGGATTACATTATCTAAGAATCGTTTTCTTTACTTGCTTTTGTGAAAAGAAATAGTAAAGAATTCAAAAACCCTTTAACGAGAAAAATTTTGTACTGCGCTTTCGTAAGTTCTTGAATATGCCTCTTTTATTTGGAATCCTATTTATACAGTTCATATAAACAGGTTAATTTGCTCTGTTGCTGAATTTTGACGATAATAACCCATTGTATTCCTATAGTAATCGATGTAATATTTTAGGAATAAAAACACTTGAGGAAAGAAGATCGATCCAATCTATTTTGTTCTTATTTGATATAATAAATTATAACATAAAATGTTCTAATTTATTGGCACTAGTAAATTTTAAAGTTCCTTGTAGATATTTTAGGTATCATACATATTTTGATATTGGATTGCATAAAACTAATTATTCTCTCAATGAGGCACACGTCAGATCTCAACTATTGTTTAATAAATTAAGTGAAAATGTTATATTAGATTTTAGTTTTTCTAAAGAAAAGTTTAAACCTAATTTACTAAGTTTAATATAAGCGAGTAGTCTGTAAGGAAATTTATAATTCCAAACACTTTATAAATAAATTGAAATTGAAATTGATATATCAGGCAAAAAAAAAAACTATCCTTTAAAAAATTTGCCAAAAAGCGGACTAGTAGTAGCCCTTATGTTGAAAAATTTTTGAAACTGAAAGAAGAGCTTTTAATTTAAGTAGCTGGACTTGAAGCAACAGCTTAAGGCAACAAATCGGTACCGAAATTTGCTTTGCCTTTCCATTGACAGCAATGTACTATACAAATTGTTGTTTAAGTTAAAAATTTCTTGAAATTTTTTTTTTCAAATTTATTCTATGAGCTAAATTTCAGTTATGTATTTTATAAAGCTTTTTTTGTTGTAATAGTTCTATTCCTTATATATTTAGGAATTACTTTATACACTACCAGACTATTATATTGTATCTTCTTGTTATATTTCACCTTAGCTATCCTTTGGATAGCAATGAAGTATATTGTATTTAAAGAAAAATTTACAATTATTAGACACCAGCAGAGTGTAATGCATTTTCTGGCCTCAGATTCTAATTACTAATTACTGTAAATGTTAAAGAAAATTACACTCCGTTTGCAATTGTATGTCATGATGAAATTTCTTTCATATGATTAATGTATCACGTAATTCTTTTTCGTATGATTGTCAATACGACCACAAATGTAACAATTCAAGCTTAGATATTGAGGTATTTTGATTTAATTAATTGTCTTATCTACTTATTTTTTAGTACGCATTTTTAGTAAAAAATTTCAAAAATGCAGACTAGAGCTATTAAAATATACTAGTGAATCTCCGGTTCCAATGTTTCCATATGGGTTCACAATAACTACTTAGTTTACTTAGTAACTACAGTAGCACTGGTGACAAAGTCACTAGTGAATCAGTATGTTTTCAGTATTGACATTTACTACAGGGTATATTTGTATATAAGTATGAATGCATGTGTAGTAAAATGTATTTGTATGAGAATATTTTGTTTTGTCTAGTTTTTACCTTTTAATTTTATGGGTATTAATCTTTACAGTCGGTAAACATCATTTATATTTTTTCTTATTCTTTAAAAAAAACAAAAAACTATTTAAAAAAAAAAATTAAAAATTAAGAGCTTATATGGAAATTTTATTTGTTTTGAAAAATTGTTTTGGAAAAAACTGTATTTTAAATAGCTGATTTACACCATCACACAAGTCTTACGTATTTTGAAAAATACAACCCTGTCATGATAAGTTGTTATTGTTTTTTTTTTTGGAAAATTTCAAACAATAATTAGATCAGAGATGCATTTTCGTCAAAATACGGTCAGACTTGTGGGATAATGTAAAACAGCCTTAAATTAGATGAAAAAATTTATTGAAATATAATTTAAGGCGAGCTAATTTCATTTCCAAAAAAATTGATCATTTTTGCTTAATGACAAAATAAATTAATTTAAAGGGTTTTTTCAGCAATTTTGTGTATTTTAAGTATTTCGTTGGTCTCATGTAGAAAGGCCCTAACTCACAAATTTGCAACTTTGCAGGAGAAGTTAAAAATATATAAGAAACTGTTTGTATCAAAATGTAAAATGGCTTGTAAAAACGTTAGTTTTGATACTAATGCACTACATTTTTGTGGCGAGGTGTGTATTTGTTTCAACTGTATAGACAAAAACTAAGTGTCGTAATTATTAATTAATTTTTAGTCCGATTGGTTTATATTTTTACCCAACAGTGTTACGAGCTGAAAACTGAATGTACTAAAAATTAATGATTATGAATTTTAATAACTTTAAATAACTTTTGCAATAAAAATCATTTTAAAAGTTTTCCTTGGTCTTTATATGAATTCGCATTACAAAAAAGTTAAAGAATACCATGTTTACCATGTTTATCTTTTTTTCTTTTTTTTTTTTTTTTTTTTTAAGCAGAATATATCAGGTAAATAAGTAAGTACGACGCATTTTGTTTTTAATATTTCTCGAATAGTAGTAAAATTGGTTTCTTAATGCTTCTACAGTTTAAAACTTAATTTAATTTTGTTTTTAACAAACTGTAGGTTTTATCGCGACTACGTAGCGTGCGCAGTGAATAGGTACTACGTACATACAAGAAAATCATCTTTTCGAATGAAGCTCAGTTATGGGTCGATGGCTTTGATTTGTTTCATTTAGACATCGTTAACGGAGATTGCTACAGCGCCATGATATCGAAGAATTTTTGAACGAGTTCAACTTTATAAAGCTAGGCGATATGAGGTATAACAAGATGGTGCAACTTGCCATACAGGGTACGACACAATGGATCAACCAAGTTTTACAAGAGAATTATCACACAAAACGGTGCTCGCCAATGGCCGCGTAGTTCGTCCGATCTAAGGCCGACTATAAATGTAGAAATGTTAATGTAGTTTCATCAGTTGATCTTTTTGTTATACTGAAACAATTAAAATGCTTAACTGACTGTAATGACCCTTAACCGGAACCTCCCAGCCTGTAGAAAATATAAATTCATTACGAGATGACGTGGCAGTTGTAGACATCACAACCAGTTGTTTTAATTACAACTCAACTGAGTTGAGTTGTAAACCGTAACGCTGCATTTATACATGAAAGTACTTTCATGAAAATTCTGTATACGTATTATCACCACGAATTTCACAGAAAAATAATAAACTTTCATGAAAATTTACATGAAAGTGAAATTTCATTTTCAAAATGTCGTCAAAGGGCAAACTTCTATCAAAAATGTCTCTTCTTCTTTTAAGTTGCATGTACACGACATGTTTTTTACATCTGACTTGTCAAATTTCTCACTGCAAAATACATACATGTCGTGTGCTACCTTTAAAACATTGCATCTGTAAAAGTCAGACGCAAAGTCATCTGACAAAATTTCAATTATAGCGTGCTCTATTTTCTTCTGACAAGCCATCTGACATCAGCTGTGTCAGAAATCTATGCCGGGAAGAAACCCGCAGCGGCGGTGCATTGTTGACGGAATCATTAGCCGGCTTAAGTTAATATTTTACAATACCGATATATGTATAATCATTTCACCATTGAAAAGAAATTATGTACATATATAAATAAAAACGCATCATTATAATATCCTTAATTGATATATTCGAATTTAAAGAAAAAAAAAATGTTTAGATGGCTGAACTTTTTTACAGCGAAAATAAAAATTTTTGTGGCCGCAGTACGCTATTTTAAAACCAAGAACTACTTTGGTTTATTCCATAACTACAGAGAAAAAACATAGACAATGTCAGAAGCAAATTACATATACGTTTGTGACCAAATGTTATTAACCTTCTGTAAAACAGCAATTTTGACAGACATTCACAATTACATATGACTTGAAAAGTTGACAAGTCAGATGTAAAAAACATGTCGTCTACGGGTACCTTTATTGTTTTGCTTGTTTCAAGTTTCAGAGTTGCCGAGCCAATTATTCACGCCGAACTTCAGGCATTCGTTCAAAATAATATTTATTTTTATTAGTTTTCATGATATGTATTTATAAATTTTAATTAGAATCATTGTGTTCTTAATATTTAGTTGAAAAAATATATTAAAATTCTTTATATATACCGAAAAAAAAATTCAATTGGCAACACTGCTTAGTTATTGTAAATTACTTTCATGAAATCGCTTTCTTGAAATTTTCATTGAAAGCTTGCTGAAAGTTGGACTGAAAGTAGAAAAATGTAAATGTGTTAGTGTATTGCTACTTTTAAGAAACTACTTTCATGTGTAAATGCCCAATAATAGGGGCCTAAAACACGCTTTTACATGTTCTATAATGGCACAAACGTTTAAACAACACGGTACGCTACTTAACATTAGAGTTTCAGCAACGGTCAGATAAAACGGCCTCTTACTTTTTCTTGCCAACAAGCCAAGTACGTAGGCAGAGCTGCAAGCTAAAATCCCGTTCCTGGTATTTTGTTGATTTTCTGCTCGAATCCTGATGTGGGCTTAACTCGTGCCAGCGCTTCTGCAGCATACATTTGAACAGTGCCGTTTTCCATAAAAAATGTTATCGATTGTTCTTTCATTTGAAATTAAAATAAGAAGTATTTTAATGCGTCGCCCTTAATGAAATCATCTATATATGTACATATAGTGCTCAATCAACAAGAGGGTACTAACTCAAAATTTAAAAATTTTCAGTAGAAGCAAAACAATTTTTAATTTAACATTGAAGGCATATGAAAACCCATTTAAAAAGTGAAAAGATTAGAATTTTGTGTTAATACCCTCTTGTTGATTAAGTGCGATATGTTAACGAATTAATTAAAATGAAAACTTATGGAAGATTTATAAATAAAAGAAATTTTTAATGCTTAATGGTGCCCTAGGAGCAATTACAAAAACTTTTGTTGTGGTTTTGTTAAATAAACGCGTATGTCAAAAACTTGAAATTTTGAATTCAAATAAATTCTATCCTTTGTCATTATCTACACCTACACATGCAACATATTTACGTCCAAAATCGCAAATACATCCCCTAAAAATAGTTTGCTGGTTTTTGTCTACATATATAATCATGGCTGTACACAAGTTCAAAGTAAGGTTCTTCTTCAGGAAAACTTTCCTGGGATTATTTTTCCGTTACATTTATGGAAAAAAATATGGGAGTTAGTGACTTCTGTTGGACCCTTATTTCAGAAAATATCACATAAAAAAATTTTTTTTTTGCCGGCCATAACACAAGTTCAGTGCTTAAGTCTGCTGGAACTACGTAAACGAAACTTGTGCTCACACTATTATAAGTAAACTGGGCAATTTTGTTTTTTTTTTTTTTTAATTGATAAGCGAAGAAAACAAATAAAAAAAATTGTTTGCCTTTTTATTACATTTTCCTGGGTTTCAGATTTCATGAATCTATTACTGCTTTTAATGTGCCATAATTCAGACCATTTTATTTATTTATTAAGGGGTTTATTTTGGAAATTTCTTCTTCACCTTGCATTGAGAAATTTTTATATAAAATTTTTTGAATTTAAAAAAATTTTATGAAAACATTTTTTAAGTGAGTTGAAGTGTTTTTCAAAAAAAGGAGGTAAGACCCTTAAAATACAATTTCAAATTATATTCTAACTTAATTAACCGAGCAATATTTAATACATTAGACGTTCAGCTCGTTGCACTGAAGCAAACCAGAGTCTCTGGCGGGAATCGAACCCGCAACCCTCGAACTGATAGACTACCTCACTAGCAATTAGCCTTTCGGGGACCGCAAGTCAGGAGTCAACTCTTAAAACCCGCGACAAAACTTAACATTTTTAAAATACACTACACAAGTTCACTGTACAGTTTTACAAAATTGAGCAAATATTAAAAACGTTATTTTAATTCATTTCATGGTGTAAATAACAAATGCACCGCCATACACTACACAAACGTACTGTACAGTGCCAGGCTTGAGCACTGATCTTGTGTAGTGTATGGCCGGCATTACACGATACATAAAAAGATCTAAATTGTTTTGTTAAATTTATATACTTCTTAATTTTTTTTTTCTTTACAAAAAATTCCGGGCTATAAAATAAAACCTTTAAATGGGAAAAGTCCTGTATATTAGAAACCCTTATTTAAACTTGTTAATTCACCAACAAAAGTATTGTCTCTTATATATTATTTTATTGTTTCACTGTCGGACGCTATTTCATTGTCTACTTTGTAGAACGTTAAGTGTTTTTTTTATCCGATTTTTGTTCTTTTGCTGAAAAGACTCTTACGGTGAAAAATGGTTATAATGAATGCAGTGTAGACCAGAACAGAGCAGAACGAGGCAAACGGGCCAAAAACTCAAAAAAAAAAAAAACTAAATAGACACATAAAAGTGAAATATGAATGCAAAAAAAAAAACTTGAAATGTCTCTGCATTGTCTGACCATTTTAGACATTTTTTTTTTTGGGTTTTATTTTTGCATGACAGTTTTATTAAAAAACAAATTTTTATGAAAATTACGAGCACATACATATGTATATATGTATGTATGTATGTATGTATGTAAACCAAATGAAGCCGTTGTTTAATCTAAATACAAATATTATGATTTCTTTTATAGGTTTCTTAAAAAATGACTAAAACAATGAACCAAAAATATATATAAAGCTTTTGCACATAGTCCTATTCCTTTAATATTTAACATACTTTTGTCTTTTGTAAATTTTTTCTACAAACAATTTACTTCATGGCTAACCAATGGATACTTTGAGTATTGGTGTCAAAAAATGTCTGGCGGCTAAAATCGTCAACGAATTAATTTACTTCTCTTATGAACTTTTACAAATCCTCCAAATAAACATCGTTCCTCCGGGTCAAAGTAAAAATAAATATGAAAAGCTGAAGGCAATTATGCCATTCGATATCGATTGAAATTGCAATACAATTGTAATGGAAATTTCCGTCGATATCGAATGCCGTAATTTGCACCCTGCTTTATTTACAATACAGAAGTTTTAATTTAAAACAAATATTTTCTTATTTCTGTTAATAATTTAAATTTTAAGACCCCTTCTTCTAAATTTACCAATTAATTTTAACAAAATTAATTTTGCTACTTCAATTTAACACAAAATATCTCTAAAATTTACAAAATTAATTAATATTATCTTGAGTTTTTTTTAATAAAGATCATTTAACATTTGTCATAAACAAATTAAGTCGCTTTGTTTGCTATTTCAATAGAAATTGTCGCAAAACAAAAAACCACAAAATAATCAATTGAAACTATTCCGAAATCCACAATTATCAAATTTGCTAAAGTGTTTTTACATCAACGAAATTGAACAAAAAATTTAAATTGATTAATTAATTTTGTATTTGTTTGCAAAATACTACATAAAATTAAATTAAAATAAATTAAATAAACCATTAAATAAAAAAGCAGCTAAATAAATGTACAAACAATAAAAAAAAGATAATTTGAATAAAAAAAAAATGTTTTACGACGCGTCGCCACAACAGCCAACTTTTTGGACTATACTAAAAAAAACACAGCTCTTCAACATTAAGGAGGAGCAATTAAGGGATGCAGAACTCATTATTATCACTGTGTTAAAGCAGTTGCAACACATTAGTGTCCTATTTAACCATAACATTAACCATACTATGGTCACCTATTGCCATAATATGGTTATGGCTTCTTGACGGAAGACTAATTCAACCATAATATGGTTGCTGGTGACAATAATATGGTTAAAGTAACCATAATATGTTTAAAATTTGTCGTTAAAAATTGTTTTGTTGCAGGATATTATAAATATAAAAAAAAAAAATTTTACATTTTAGAAATTTTTTTATCAAAGTTGTTTTTGGGAATACATAACTATTTATTAAAAGATTTTATTTGTTGTGCTTAATTCCCTATTTTTATTCTTGATAAATCACTGAAATTTTTTTTTTAGAAAAACTTAGTAATTTTTTTATTAACTTAATCGTTCTAGGGTATTCTTCTTGAGAGAAGTGTAGCGTGACTAATATCGTAGTATAAAACATAGTCTATATTGCCAAGATACAAGTACCAAAAAAAAGTATCAAGTAACTTTCAAATAATTACTGCGCACAAGTAACGATCAAATAACGCACGACGCCATGTGCAATGGCCAAAGTTGCACTTGGTGCTCAAGTGTCATCCAAAGTAGTTGAGACCAAAACAAACACACGCACACGATATTATTTGATACTCAACCCTACAATTTCCATAATACAAATTATATTCTTGAAAGAAGCTAATGGATCAGTTTTTTATTACAACTCCAAATATAGCAAAATTTGCTTATCCAGAAAAACAATTTGTTTTTTCTTTTTTGCCGATCAAACTTTTAGTGCAAAAATTTGGATTTTGTTTTGCAACCATTTGTCGAATGCACAGTCGCGTTCATGATAAAGAGATTAAAGTAGGCTGAAGCCGTTCTATTGAAAAGTACAGTAGAATCGGGAAAAAGAGAACTCGCGCAAAAGATAAACTCACGCTTAACAGCCATACCTAAACAAGAGCGGAACGCGTTTTCTAGCTGTCAAAAATCCTCATGCCAATTCAATTTGTATGAAGCATCCCTAAATAGCGCGGCGTCAACGCTTTGCAATTGGAAAATCCGATTTTGACAGCGCGTTAAAATAAACAGGGCTGCTATATTTGTTGTTTTGACAACCCTGTTTTTAATTTGTTTGATAATAAATAATGGAAAATTAGCTATTTCTAGGTCAAACTAGCGGTTTTAATTCAATTTCTGATGTCTTTTATGAGGGTTTTAGTCGGCACGAAAGTTAACACTACTGTTTATGGCACAACGCTGACGCTCTTATTTAGGTATGGCATCTCAGCGTAAAAGCTACGCTGAAGAAAACGTTCCGCCTTCCGCTCTTGTTTAGGTACGGCTGTAAGTTATACCGAATTTTACCGTTAACTCTCAGTTAACTTTTCACAGCGTATTAATAAAAAAAAGTTAACAAATCAAAAATTATAGCAGAAATTGGAGAGTTTGAACAACATTGCTTAACAAAAGTTATTTTTGGGAATACAAAAATTTTTATTAACAAGATTTCTTTATGGCGTGCTAAATTCCCTATTTTTATCTTTGATATTGCTTAAGATATACCGTGTAAACTTGGAAAATTTTAAGAAAAGAAATTGACCTATATCCATATAAGATCCAACTGGTGTAAAAACTAAAGAAGTTAAACCAGATTTTTATCTACAAATCCTGGCTTAACGGATATGTAAACAAGCAGAATTATCATTTTGGGAGTGAGCCAATCCTTACGAGGCTCTTGAGACTCCATTACATCCCGAAAAAATCACTGTTCGGTGCGCTATACATGCCGAAAGCATCATTTGTCTTTAAATCGGAAACCGGTACCGTGAATGGCGAATCATTGCAAATCATTTAGAGGAGAAATGGTTCCAACAAGAGGGCGCAACATGCCATACAGCGCGTGAAACATTTTGTTGAGCCAACATTTTTGGTGACCAAATTACCTGAAGAAATGGGCCTGTAAATTGGCCACACCGTTCGTGTGAGTTTACACCTTTTGACTAGTTTTTGTGTGCATTAAATCTCTGGTCTATGCTGATAAGCCAGCAACGATTGATCATTAAGAAGTCAACATTCGACGCACTGTTGACGAAAAAACACCGGGTATGCTAGAAAAAAATGTGCGAAATAGGTCCGACAGGATAGCGTACATAAAACGCAGTCGCGGAGGTCATATACCAAAAATTATTTATACACAAATTACACATGCAGGTGCATGTTCGAAAAACTCTAACACCATCCCATTCTCTTGCATCTCAACTTGCAAAAAAATTTGCTTGTAAATAAATTTTTGACACATGCAGCAAGAAAAATGACAAATGAAGAAAAAGTGTTACCTTAATGCACTTTTACACGATACCTATTTAGCAGCGTACTTATTAAATGTCCCACTGCAAAATGCATACATGTCGTATAAAAGCAAAAACAGTTTGCTTTTACAAATATCAGCTCAAATTAGCAGTGTAAGATTTTTTAATTGGAGTGTGTTCTATTTTTTAACTGAAAAGCCATCTGACTTCAGCTGTTTTGCAAATCATTTGTTTGTGGCGGCATATATTTATTATTTATTTATTTATTTACACATTTTCTTTAAAAAAACGATATGTTAAATTAACTGAAATACAATTAAAAGTGAATATAAATATAAATCAGTACATAATTTTCTGTTATGAACGATTTTAGAATATGTCAAATGACAGACATTGGCAATTACATATGGATTTTACATCTGACAAAGCCACTGCAAAATACATATCTATTGTGTAGAAGTGCCTTTAGGAAAATAAAAGTTTTATTTATAGTTGATTTTCTCTGTATAAAAAATAAAAAAGAACACAACTATACAACAACAAAAATTTCATGCATTTAGAAAAAATATTGTTAATGAAAATATTTTTTCAGAAATTTTATGATATTGGCAGCACGGCAATACTGGATTCACATCTGGGGTCTAATCACCGCATACGATATCGAGCAAAATTGATCGAAATGTTTTATTATGGTATTATGGAACTCGATATCGAATGAAAGGTATCGTAATTTGAGATAATAGCATACGATATGGAGTAACCAAAGACATTAAATCTCTCGAGTTTTCATTCGATACGTCAGTGTCTATCGTATCCCGCAAAATAAGATGGCTTACTCGATACGATAGTTTACACGATATCGGTGATTAGACCCTTGTATTTTTAAAAATAAAGATGGAGCAAAAATTTAATTAGGAAGAAATTATTAAATTAATATTGTTATATCGTTCACATGAGGATGTTTTTTAACTCCAAAAGTACAGGCATTCTCATAAGATGGTAACGCTTCGAAACAATTTGAAAATAAACTTACAGCTGACTGTGTAAACTATACAGCAACTTGCAAGGCATACATCCCTGCAGATAATATTGGACTACGTGGTCCATTATGGCTTAAATGGACTACTTACAACATAGTCCAATTTACTGTAGTATGGACCATATAAGACAAATTAACATACATTAACATGATGTATAGGTATACTATACTATAGTTTACAGTATTATACATTGGTAGCCCTGATGTTATCCATTATTAATTGTTTATTTAAAAGTGAAACAGGAAAGTTTTTTAAGATTTGTGAAAAAAAAAATTAAAAATACCAAGTAAATATATATTATAATAGCAATAATGGATTACAGTGCACGTCATAAAAGGCGATTAGTGAAAAAGTAGAAACATGGAGTACTTTTGAAACTAACCCACTAGTAGAGTACTCCATGGAGTAGTTTAGGGACTACTTCGGTGGGTTATATGGTCTACTCCTAGGACATCGTAATGTTAAATAGACCACCTTTTTACCATATAATTGGAGTAGTTTTAGAGTACTCCTACTCCTTTATGGACTACTCTTTACACGCATGTTTGGACTAGTCTCGATATCTGCAGGGCATATACACATACATATACATATGCACTACATGCAAGTAATTACTTGTATGTATAAAGGCAGTGTAAAGCTACGTTCACACCTATTAAATATTTGACGTCCTACATGTAACCACTAGTTTTATCAAAAAACGTGTTGCCTTTAGAAAACGTTTGCTGGTTCAAACATCATTAAATAGTTTCTTAATTACATTTTACAATTATCTTCTTAGAAATAAAGATAAGGAAGTCAATAAAAAATATTTAAAATAAAGCTAAAGTTTGATCAATTTGCTGGTCATGCTTTTTTTGTATTTGTTCGTCAAATATTTGTTAGGTCTGCTCATACCTTAATAAAGCCAAAAATTTTGTCATTCCATTGAATCTCTGGTGATTTATTTTTTTAAAAAGGTCTATGCCTCTAAAACAAAACACCCCTTATATATCCTTCTCCCTTCTGCAGGGGTATTTATTGTTATTCCTTCTCTTCAGGTCTTATGTCCTAACATTATTTTTTCCCTTAAATGTATAATTCACTTGATTATACGTTTAATTCACTTGATAAAATTTTTACTTAAGCTGATTTTATTTTTAATTGATGCTTTAATTGGGGCAAAAATTGTTTCTGTGTAGTGAGATTGTGAGTCTTAAAAACTTGAAAATTGTTCGTGCGAGAGCGTGCTTGATTACATTTCTTTATTTTGTGAGCCTGAGTGACCGTAAGTCAAAAACGAGCACAGCACTAAAATAAATTTCTTATGACTTCTTGCAACTAATTGATCCTGAATACACCAAGTAGCAGTTTATAGGCAAGTGTGACGAATATAATGGTTTTTCGTTGGCGTAAATTTTCAACCAGTTTTAACCCTGCACAACCTTGCAAATAATACGACTTGATCATACACACGTGTTAAATGTAGCCCATAAGGGACTAGGACTAGTCCAAAGGTAAACCAAATGTATTGAAAAACATGGTCTATTTAGTATTACGATGTCCTAGGGCTGGACCATATAACCCAGTTTTGCATTACAACGGAGAAATCTTAAAACTACTCCATGTTCCTACATACTCCCAGTGGATTAGTTTTAAAAGTAATTCATGGTATACTCCAGAGGATTATTGTAAAACTCGTTTTAAAACGAAAACATGTCATTTAAAAACGAAGACATAACGTTTAATTACAAACTCGTTTTTAACAATGACATGCTTCATGATTGCATTACATCGGACCATGTACAACAGTAGTCCATTTTATCAAAAATGGATCAAGTAGTCCAATATTGTTTGCATGGAAGCAGAACATAGCCAATACAAGAACACTTAAAAAAGAAGAACCACTACAGGACTTATGCGATTAGAAGAGCACTAAATATCTTCATTTGAGAACAGGAACCGTGATGGGGAATATTTTATATAGTACATAAAATACAGTATTAGATTAAGGTTTGATTAATTATTTTTAGTTCATATTTTATATATATTAGGGTATTCATTTAATCGGGCTTTTGCTTTAATCGGTTAATCGCTCGATTAATTAACCAAGGTTTTGGTTTAATCGGTTAATAGTCGGTTAATGTTGTCTTTAATCGGTTAACCGATTAATAAATTTTTTTTATAAATCAAGTAATGCTAATACATAAAAATGCATAAATTATTTATTATTAGGAGTTTTTTAGTTAAAAAAACCAATAACAACAATTCTTGAACTAAAACGAAAAACAAAAGAATAATTCATACATATATATGTATGTAATACACAATTGTTTAATTAATATATATTATGTATTAATTAAAAAATGAACTATAGGATCATTTTATTAGTTATTTCAATAGTTTAAGAAGATCTTATAAAATAATCTTTTATACAAATAATTTTGTTTAAATATTTAGGATTCAAGCGTTAATTTTCTCTAGTTTGGATAAAACTTGACTTTAAAAAAACTTTCATTTATTGTAGATGTTGAAGAAATCAAAAGCAACCATTAATACAGAATATCTAATTTCTCAGTCATTTTCCTGTATTTTTCTAAAGATATAAAATCTTTCATTATATCATTAGATTCCTGTTTTAAGTTTTTAACCCTTCTAATTGTTTTGGTTAATACTGTTAAAAGATTAATATGAGAAGATGTGAAAAAATATACCTTCTTTGTTTGTATGAAAAAATATGTTATAATTCTACAAAAAATTAAAAATTTTGTTACTGCGGTTAATAGACTGAAATTAACCGGTTTAATCGTTAATCGAAAAAAGGCAATTTTAAAATAACCGATCAGTTAATCGGGTAGAAAATAATCGGTTAACCGATTAACCGAATGAATACCCTAATATATATAAAATAAATTAATTAATATTCAAAAAGAAACAAATCAAACAAAAAACACTAAAGGCCATGTCAGATAAAACTATTGCTTCGCGTTGCGTTACAGATTCGCTTTGACATCTAAGATGAACTATAACTACTTAAACGAAACATGTCACATAAAGTACTTTTAAAGCAGAGCGAAGCGAAAAGTTAGGCAACTCTCATCTTTTTGCGCGCTTTGACAATCTGCTATTATAATTTTCTTTTATTTAATATTTTTTTTTTGCAAAATTCAATTCCAATAAATCTTCTAATAAAATGTTTAACTTTTATTTTTGTAACAAATAACTAAATGTGTAATTTACCAACTGCTTTTAAAGTTAAACAAGCAATGCCTGAGTGTTGTCAAAGTTTTTATTGTGTCATATATTTTTCGCTTTACGCTTTTTTTTTAAAGTTAGAAACGTCAGGCAACGCGACGAAGTTGTATCTGACACGGCCTTAATACATACGAAATTGTGTAACGTATATATTTTATGGCAGATAATTTTACTACCAAGTGTGAATGATAAGTCGCTTAAAAATTAACCTCGTGTGTTCAGGACCATTGTAATGTAAATACCCAGTATGATAACAACACCATTTAAATTTTTTTATAATTATTACAATATCAAGTTTTTTTATAAAGTTAACCTTAGACGAGATTTGACGTGTGCAGGGCTAAAATGAGTTAAATTGTATTAATCGTATCATCGAAGTGTACGGGTGATGAATTCTTTGACAATTTAAACATTAGATTAGTATTTAATAGATTAGTTATATTAATCAAAATAAGGCAAATATGTAATTATTTTAGAAAAATATCAAATATTCTCTAATTTTCGTTTGCAAGCGAATATTGGCTCATTTTTTCAACACATTCAAAATTAATCAAATTATTTTCATTAAATATATAAATACCGACATTTACTTTCAACAATATTTTCTTTAATTTTGTTTGCACTTATTTAATAAATTAATTCAGTTGATTAATACACATTTATCAAAGATACACACCCTACCGCGTCTTAATTAATCTAAGAGCTCTTGCAGTAGCAGAGAAACACACAATCCTTCCCAGTATGGAAGTGTAGGGTACACTTGCACTCGTTGATACAGTCACAACAAAACATTATCAAGAAATTGAATCAAAAATTAAATTAAAAATAACAACAGCAAAAAGGAAAAACAAAAAGCGTCTAATGCAATTAGTTAGACAATTTGTAAATTGTTTTTGTCTTTTATTGGCTACAATACAAAATTTCATTCTAATGATTAATTTTTATTGTTTTCAGTGTACAAATTGTTTTGTGTTCTGTGTTTTTTTATAGCCAAGATAAAAAAATTTAATTAATTAACAACGAATATTTTTCATTCATCAACACTCTATTGATTTTACGGCGATAATAAAAGATGAGTTTATTTGTATATTTTAAATTCAAAATAATGAATTAACGAAATGTTCGAGATTTAAATTGTTCAAATTTATCAAAAATCAAACAAAAACAACAACTTAACAAAATCAAATAAAAAAAATTAAATATAAACAAATTGAAAATAAAGTGTTAATTGGCCACTTAATCAAATAATGATTTTTAATAATTTTTAACAATAATAATAATATGTTTTTGTTTGCAAAATAAGTAAGTAAGTGCTATAATTGGCATTGACGACTCTTACCCATCACCACAAAACTAAAAATGGAAATTTCTTACAAAATTAAATTTTTTGGATTTCAAAATATTGACTATATGTCAGTCTAATAAAACAGCAAAATGATATCAGCTGAGAAAGTTACAGTTGTAGGCCGTTTACATTACAACGATATATAGTACATTTCATTTGAAATCTTCCTCAAAATCTAGTGCGTTTACATTATTTTGTGACATTAGCGAGACTGCCGACTGAAAGTTTTTTGTGTAACACATCCATACATAAAACTCAATAGGTATTGAAAAGTTTGCATTACGTTTTATTTATAATCAACTTAATTTATTTTAACAATATTATTTACCTTTCGCATTTTTTGTTTTTTTTTACTATTTTTACAAAAATTAGTATTGTGGTTATTTTATTGAACAGTTTATGATTTTTAATCCAAATTAAGATATTTTTAATTACGCTTAAGCTCATTGAATTTAATTTTCATTAAATTATTTTTATGAAGACAGGAATTTTACAACATGAAATTAATTCAAATTTTATTGATAATTTTTCATTCTTGACTGCGCTGAGATTTGAACCCAGGCTTTCACGGACAGGTTGCCCAGACTAGTTTCGATTGTAACCACACAATCTCTTCAGTGGATTTTTGCCGTCTTTACTTACTCGGCTATTGAAGCCGGATGACGTTAATAGTCAAACATCAATCTTAAAACCAAATGGTATTTCACCTTGGTAGATCGAAATTTGCTTTTGTATGAATGATTATCTATTTTAATTGATTAACATGTTCTTCCTAACTTCTGTTTTTTCGTACTTTTGTGTCAAGAATTCTTCTTGAAATCCAAAGTACATTTTTTTTTATCAATAAAATTTTAATTAATACCATGTTGTAAAATTCCTGTCTTCATAAAAATAATTTAATGAAAATTAAATTTAATGAACTTAAGCCTAATTAAAAATATCTAAATTTGGATTAAAAACTATTAACAGTTCAATAAAATAACCACAATACTAATTATTGTTAACAGCTAAGGCACGAGCTATGTTTACATTTGTCCTTCAAGTTGTGCTGAAAAAGGTCAACAAGAAAAACGAAAGATAAAAACATGAAAAACAAAAACAATGTACTTTGGATTTCAAGAAGAATTCTTGACACAAAAGTACGAAAAAACAGACGTTAGGAAGAACATGTAAATCAATTAAAATAGATAATCATTCATTCAAAAGCAAATTTCGATCTACCAAGGTGAAATACCATTTGGTTTAAAGATTGATGTTTGACTATTAACGTCATCCGGCTTCAATAGCCGAGTAAGTAAAGACGGCAAAAATCCACTGAAGAGATTGTGCGGTTACTTACAATCGAAACTAGTCTGGGCAACCTGTCCGTGAAAGCCTGGGTTCAATTCTAAGCGCAGTCAAAAATGAAAAATTATCAATAAAATTTGAATTAATTTCATGTTGTAAAATTCCTGTCTTCATAAAAATAATTTAAAATATCTTTCTAAATTAAAAATATCTTTCACAAAATTTTTGAATTTGTAACAGTTTTAACAAGCCGCTTTATTTTGGTTCAGTATTTTCTTAAAATTTCAATAATTTTTTCTTGTGCAGGGAAGTATTTTTTTTTTAGTGCTACATGGAAAAATTAATACAGGGGCCTAATTCTGGCAGTCGTCATCGAGTACTTTATCGATTCGAAAGCAATTTTATTTCTAATTCTTTTAGTCAATACTAAATGAATCGTAATTATTTTTTCAGTATTGTGAAACATAAATTAATGCTTTACAACACTGAAAAAATAATTCCGATTCGTTCAGTATTGACTGAAATAATTATATGTAAAATTGCTTTCGAATCGAGAAAGTACTCGATTACGAAGTTCTTTTTAATACACTCTTAATCCAATTTTTTATAATTTTCTTATAGAATTCTGTTTAATAGAGAAATATTTGTATTGTATTGTATTGTATTTGTATTTCTTTTGCTACAAAAATCTTATTAAAAATTTACTTTTAAATTCTTGCGTTTTGCGTTTTCGATTTCCAGAAGGCCTCTGATAATTGCATCACTAAGTTCTACTAGATTTTGAGCAGATTTCGCCAAAATCTAAGCACGAAGTAGATTCTGTTTTGTATGGGAATTCTAATCAAAAACAACTAGATTTGGCTCGAAATCTCGTAAGTACTAGATTTTGTTGTAGTGGTGTAAATTGGCTATTAGCTTATTAAACGTTTTTTGAGATTTATGAAAAATGACTTCAGGTGAAAGTAAGGAGTTTTGGAACTCATATGTTTGAATATAATTGACATTAAATTGTTAACAAAAAAACCTAAATATATCGGTATTGTAAAATATCAACTTCAGCCGGCTAATACTTCCAACAATAGCATACCGCCGCCGCCTGCTTTCTTACGGCATAGACTTCCGACAAATAATTTTTTCATTAAAAGACAGCTGATGTCAGATGGTTCGTCAGAAGAAAATAGAGCACGATCTAATTTAAATTTTTCCCACCTATGGTGCAGGGTATTTTTTTTTTTTTTTTTTTTTTTTTGCAAAATTGTTCAGTTTACATATTTATTTTTCTTGTTTGCATGTCATTTTTTAATACCAGTTGGGTGGTTAAGTGTTAATTCGATGGATTTAGTTGCAAGTGTGTTGCATTGATGTGACGTGCTTTTAAAAAAACGTGTCCTCCTTTAAACGCATGTCAAACAGACAGCTGTCAGTTCAACGATTTAAATGACTTTTAAAATAAAATCAATCATTTTAGAATAACATATTTAAAATAAAGAAACAAAAATCATACACATATATTCTATTCTGAGAATATATTAAGAGGGCAGATCAAGTTATCTGTAAAGGGCTAGAATAAAACGGCTTCATGACTCAATTGCAGTGTTCCCAGATGTTTTTCGAGTCTTATCCCCAATTTAATCCCTAATATTCTGCTAACAGCAGATTATTTATTATTTCTATATACAAATAATACTGTTTAAAGAAGCTAATATCAATATCAATTTAATTATTGCATAGCACATCGTCCCCTAAAATGCAAAAGCTATTACGCCCTTTATTTCTAAATAGAATTTTTCTAATGATTTTGGTTCGTTTTATTAAACTACATGTTCACAAAAAATGTTAGATCCTTGCGATCAAAAATGGCGACCTTATTAAAGAAATTTAAACGACAAGTACACCTTGTTGTTATTGATTTGTAAAGTTTTTTTCTTTTCCTGTAAAAAAATAAAAACTGTTGTTACGCCCTTTTGCATTTTAGTTGACGAAATGCTCTATATAATTTTTCTCAAATAAAATATTAAAATTAAAATATTTACATTTACAAATCATAAAAGAAAATCATGCAACGATTTTACTTGTCATTTGCTAAATTTTTTAGAATAGTGGTACTTTAGCGACTTATTTAGTACAGTTTAAAATGTTCAATTTGTATCAAAATCCCGCGGGAAATTTGTGTCAATTGCTCTTAAAGCAATTATCCCGTGAAAAAAATTTATAATTAAAAGGAACGAATTGTGATAGGTGAAAACAAGACCTATCACTTATCTGGTGTTAATGTGTTTATAGTGTAGCTGGTCCAGAGGAAAGGTAATTGGCACAAAACTATTCATGTGGCTGAATTTTGTACGAGTAGCGGCTGATTCTTTCTAGTTCTATTAATTTATATGAAGGCGATCTATCATATTGACATGGTTCATTTGTGACAATATCTGCGACAGGCATTATTTTAACCGAAATTGGATGTGTACATTAAGGTTATTTCAGTGACCTGTTAAAAAGTGTCAAAAAGGTGCCAATTAACCCCTCTTGGGAAATCGCCATGTTAAAGTTACTTGTCACGCAACAAGTTTAGTGGTAGTTCCCTTTCCCCTAGGCAAACAACTCGTGGTTTAAAATAAATGTTCAAAAATGTTGTACCTTTAATTATAAAGTACTTTTATAGACTTTACCATATATAAAAATTTTGGGTTAAAAACTTTCTTTATCAGCATCAAAATTGTATCTTGGAATTATAACGAATAAAACTTTTACGTGCAAGATACAAATAATTTATATTTATCATAATAAACACAATAAAAGTCAAATATTTCCGGTTAGTACTAGTTCATAGTTTTCCTGATATGTAATAAGTTTTAATTTCAGGTATGCATTTGAAAAAATTTTTGGTTGCAAGTAATCAATTTTAACCCATTCGTTAGCGAACTTGCAATTCGCTTCATTTCTGGATCCTACAAGAAAGATTAAAGTTAATATTAATTTAAACCTAAATTGTTGAAAAAATAAGACACACTTTGGAAATCTAAAGACAAGCATTTCAGAATTTTTAAGCAATTTTATAATCAGAAGATAAACAACCATTTAGAAAAATATCAATCGTAGAGCAAATCGTCAAAAGTTAACCTCGATTACAGTTCCAGCCAGTGATGCCAATAGTAGGGAATTTTCCTTTTTGTATGGATTTTTTCGGAAATTTTCAAGCGTAGGAAAAAAAAGACAGACTTATTAATTTTAAACAAATGTAGGGAATTTTCAAAATATTGTCTCATTTTCAATATAACTTTTATGTAAAAATATTCAAATATTCGTATTATTTTCATTTAAAAACTAAAATGTTCAATATAAAGAGTGCATTTGGGCAAATGAGAATCCACGAGTGATTGTTGAAAAGCCCGATGAATATTAGATACTTAAATCCTCAATAATATTTTAAGATTTTTAGTTTAAATAATATTGTCACCCAACTTTTTATAATTATATTTATATATTTAAATTTATGTTCGTATTTAATAAATTTTCTTGTTTGTCGAAATTTAGCAAAGGTGACGCAATAATGACATTATAAATAAAATGTACTTTTAAATTAAAAAACTTATTTTTAACCTTCTAAAATTAAAAATGTTCTTAATATAAATTCAAATATTAAAAAAAAAAACAAACACAATAATTTTTGTACAACCTGCCATTCGTTGTACAAAAGTTGTTATACATTCAATTTAAATTGTCACAACTGTCAGTAAAATAATTAATTAAGAACATATTCAAAAATTTATATTAAATGTTTTTTTTTATACGTTTAATAGGATAATTAAAAAAAAAATAAACACAAGTTCTATAAATAAATTACTAATTATATAGAAGTAAAAAAAAGAAAATCATTTTGGGGTTAATTTAAGAAATTAAGTGTAATAAAAATAAAAATCATTTTCTAATAAAAATGTGTATTGCTCAAGCAAAACTATTATTTTTACATAATAAAACAATAAATTTGTTATTTGTTTATTATAAATTTAAAAATAATAACTAATATTATTATTTAAAATATTTATCGAACCAAAAAAAAAACGATTTCAAAATATTAAATGGTTTAGAAGTCACAGTAATGCAACAGCTAGATTCTTCATAGATAACTAAGGACAAGACCAGTAGCTTGTGAGATAAAATATTAATTAGCTAGATTAATTCTACGCCAGTTTTTGAATAAAGGAATTATATGGTTCATGAAAATTTAAGGATATTCGGCCTTAATATGAAAGAAACCGATTAATCTGTTAATTCATTTCTCGAATTCCCAATCTCTGTCATATGGGTTATCGTTTTAAAATATACGATATTTATACCCACACTACAATAGTGGAGAGGGTATTATGCATTTGTGCTGATGTGTGTAACACCTTACACAGGGTCTCCACCTGATATAAGATATAAGATTTTTATATCTGCAAACGTCAAATTCAATCGCAGAGAGTATTATCTTACGTGTGGACTCTCAAATAGTGTTAGTATTAATATTATAATAAATGTTATGAGACAGTTGTTATGAGAAATCTATAACAACTATCTTATAAGATGAGCTGTCGAAAATACACATACATACATACACATAAATTAATAATAAGACGCTATCATTAAAATGTTTAATTTTTTAAGTGAAAATAGTTGAATTCTTGTGAAAAGTGCTTAAAAACAATATTAAACACTAAAAACAGAGAAAAAACTAAAAAAAGAATCAAAAACGACACAAGTTTACTGTACGAAAATCAGTAAATAATGAAATCTTATAAGATACATGTTCCCCTTGTTTAAGATTAAGATTAACATGAAAAAATGTGCTCTCTCATTCTGCCGACGTTCTCTCACATATTATATCAGATATTATCTCAGGTGGAGACCCTGTGTTAAAATATTGGTACTAGACCCACCTTAAAGTATACCGAAGTCGAAGAAAGTCGGTCCATAATTTCACATAGCCCCCATACAAGCTGCAAACCATTAAACCAATTTTTATGAAATTTTAAACATAGATAGATTCATATTTATATGGACACATAAGCTATGCATTTTTTTAATAGGAAAACGAGTGGAGATAGGGGGCAATTTCTACATTTCAGAAACTATCAAACCGATTTTAATGAAATTTAAAATATAGATAGATCCCTATTCATTAGCTATTCATTAGCTTCACTAGAAAAAATTTCGTATATACTGTGGTGAAGAGTATCATATGGTCGGGCTTCACCGACTATACTTTCTTACTTGTTGTTTATGCACTTGCGAAATGAAGCGGATCAATAAGTCCGTGACTTTTTGAATGAAACACAGTTTTTTTACCAAAAAAATTTATTTTTCAACATAATTAACGCAAGGATTGACACGGTTGAGTTTTGAAAAAACATAGAAAAAGTAATTTTTTTCCAATGTAATGTTCCAGTGAAAATCGGTGAATTTTTTTCCGACAAGCACAGTATAGATATAGGCTGAAATAGGAAAAATATATCTTTGTAACAGTTTAAAATTTTTGTAATTCAAAAAATTAGTTCTCAAGAGTTTTGAAAATAGACTTACAAACTACAAAAAAACAGATTTTTGGCGTACGAGGGAAGATCAATAAGTCCGTGAAAAAAAAATTTATTTTTCAACATAATCTCATTTTAGCTAAATACACTTAGTCCAACGTTTTTCCAATTTGTATATCCCTTCCAAAAAATTGGATTTTTCGAGGTCCATAAAATAGGCATTTGTTTGACCAATAATTTCATCGTTGGAGCTAAATCTCTTGCCACCGAGCCATTTCTTTAGGTTCGGAAATAGGAAATAGTCACTGGCGGCTAAATCCGGAGAATATGGCGGATGAGGTAACAATTCGTAGCCCAATTCATGTAATTTTGCCATTGAGACTGCACACGTGTGCACCCGTGCATTATCTTGATGGAGTATAACTTTTTTCTTGGCCATACGGGGTCGTTTTTTTTTAAATCCTCGTTAATCCTCGCCGTTTATTGTTTTTCCCTTTTGAAAGTAATCGATGTGGATTATCCCGCGTGCATCCCAAAAAACTGTTGCCATCACCTTATTGGCCGACAAACTTACCTTGGCCTTCTTCGGAGCCGGTTCACCCGGAGAAACCCATTGTGTAGACTGCTGCTTGGTCTCCGGAGTGTTGTAATGGATTCACAGTTACAAAACAACGCAAAAACTCATTCGAATTGCGGTTAAACAACTCCAAACAATCCTTTGAAGTTGTCACACGATTACGTTTATGGTCAATTGAGAGCAAAAGCGGCACCCATCTTGCAGACAGCTTTCTTAAACCCAGCTGATCATTTAAAATAAAACCCACACTGCCATATGAAATGCCTATGGCATCAACAATCTCACGCACTTTTACTCTTTGATCGACCAACACCATATCGTGATTTTTTTCGACATTTTCGGGTGTATTGACTTCCATTGGCCGTCCAGAACGTTCAGCGTCATTTGCACTTGTGCGACCAAAACGAAAGTCAGTAAACCACTTTTTTACCATTGAAATCGATGGTGCAGAGTCCACATTGTATTTATCAAGCTTTTCCTTGGTTTGCTTGACGGATTTTTTTTCGCAAAAAAATATGTTTAATGAGCATTCGAATTTCACTTTTTTCCATTTTTATCCACGAGGATGTAGGTTTTGAACAGCTGTTAAACGCAAAGTAAATGAGCATAACATGATTCGAGGCAGCCATAATATGGTTGTGGTTTCGTGATGGATGACTAATTTAACCATAATATGGTTGCCGGTGAATATAATATGGTTAAATTAACCATAATATGTTAAAAATTTTCAGTAATCATAGTCTTGTTGGAGGTGATCATATTGAAAAATGGTTTTTCTCTGCGTGTATACAAAGAAACTGCAATTTTGAACCTTCCCCAGATGCATAAAGGGTGTTTCATCGTGAGGTTTTATTTTCCATAAGTTATATTTAAAAGATCACACGTGACTCGTATCAAACTGCTTTGTTATTTTTGTTCAGTATCGTTTGTCAATCACCAATCACTCATGGAAGGGCACATACCACAACACCGTCTGCAAATTGTTTAGCTGTATTCTCAATGAAAATGCGGTGTTTTGTCGTGAAATTTGTTCTGCGTTAATGAATAAAATTGCCGTATTTGGGCTGATGACCACGAGCTACTATTACATCCATTAAAAACAACGGTATGGTGTGGTTTATGAGCTGGTGAAACCATTTTCATATTTCTTCAAAAATGAGTAAAATCAGAATGTTACCAATGGAAACCGTTATTGCATACTGTAAATGGACTGTGTGCTTCCTAAAATTTAAGCGCATGGTATCGGTGAGCTCTGGTTTCAACAAGACACATGAAACAATGACCCTGTTGAGAAATTATTTTGGTGAGCACTTAATTTCACATTTTGCTACGGTAAATTGACCAGCTTGATTGTGCGATATCACACCTTTCTACTAGTTGCTCTAGGGATATGTAAAGTCTGAGGTCTTCAGGAATATGCAACCTACGATTGACGCTTTGGAGGCCAACACTACTCGTGTTATTCGCGAGATACCAGATGCTACGCTCGAACGAGTCGCCACAAATTGGACATTCCGAATTGACCTCCTCAGACGTCGTCATGGCCAACATTTACATGATATCATTTTCAAGCAGTAAATGCCATAAATTGTTCTTTTAACCGATAATAAAAATTCCTAGTTTTCATTCAAATTTATGTGTTTTATTTTACTTTATAAATCAAATCTCACGATGAATCGCCCGATACTTGCAACCAAATGTGGAAGAAGAACTCATAATTTTATTATTTTTTTATATATATTTTTTTTAAACGTTAACTTGATGTCAGGTGATTTTTCATTTAAATTGGTAAATTTGGCTTTTTCTCAAGTGTAATTTAACATTTTGTTGGTTGTTACTCTGTTGTGTAAAATACACACATTTTCTTAAAGGAAATGTTCACAATAATTAAATAGTCCTACCACCTGTTTCGATTAAAATGGTTTTTTAATTTTGTAGCTGTAATTCCGAGCGAATTAGTAAGTCTTCTTAAACTAAATTTTTGTTTTCTGGTTGCAAAATACGGAAATTAGATCGGTATTTATGGCTGTGGTAGGGCTTAATAAGTAAAGAAACTTAGAATTTTATCTTAATCGTGAACTCCACATCACTGAATCTCTATTACAATCCGCTACGTTAAAATCAAATAAGTATATACAGTCAAAGCCCGGTATAACGAATACGCAGTTTAACGAATATCCGATATAACGAATGGCCAAATTTTTACATTAACTACCTTATATAGCGAATGGCAAAAAAAGATAATCCCGATTTAACGAATGACAAAGCAAAATAAAAAAATCGTTACAGAACCGTTAGATTTTTGTGTGTGTTTTTGGCTTCTTTGCTTTGTATTGAAAGAACACGTGTGATGCGTTGCTTTTTTCGTTAAAGTTTAAGTAGTTTTGTTTGGTTCATTGTGAAAACGAGATGTCAAATCGAAAAAGAATCTCTTTTGATAAAAAATTAAAGATTTTAGAAGAGTGTAAGAAAGGTGTAAATCTTTCAGTAATATCCCAAAAGTATGGAATACCAAAATCTTCAATATGTACCTTAAAAAAGAACGAACATAAAATCGTGGAAAATTTAAAAATTACAAACAATGGCACAAAAAATCGGCGATCTCTTAAAAAAGGTGAATTTCCAAGAATGGAAAAGGCTCTCTTCGAATGGTTTTTAAGCCAAAGAAACAAGCATATACCCGTCAATGGAATGATTTTAAAAGTAAAGGCATTAGAAATCCATAATCAAATGTACGGCTCCGAATTCCACGCAAGTGATGGCTGGCTATCACGTTTTAAGAAAAGATATGGAATCAGGTTGCTAAAGCAAACCGGCGAAAAACTTTCAGCTCGCCAAGATTTAGTGGAGCCTTTTAAAAATCATTTCCATAACTTAGTAAGCGAACAGAATTTAACAAGAGATGCAATTTTTAATGCGGATGAGACAGGTTTATGTTGGAAATTGCTGCCTGATAAGACACTTGTCCATGCAGGAGAATCCAGTGCTCCTGGTAGGAAGCTATCCAAGGAAAGGGTAACAGTTCTTCTTTGTGCAAATGCATCCGGTTCAAAACAATTAAAACCGCTCTTAATTGGTAAAGCAAAAAAACCTCGTTCATTTAAAAACAGGGTTATTCCAACGAATTACACCCATTCAAAAAATGCGTGGATGAATTCAGCAATTTTTAAAATGTGGTTCTTTGAAATGTTTGTTCCAGAGGTAGGTTTTATGCTCAGATATATTTTTTGTGGCAGTGTTTTATTTTTGTTTTTAATTTTTTCTAAGGTTGAACAATTTTTAAAAAGCAGCAATCTACCCATAAAAGCACTACTTATCCTTGATAATGCACCAAGTCATCCGCCCGCAGAGGAGCTGGTCAAAACAACCAAAGACGGAAAAATATGGACGCTTTATCTACCACCTAACGTAACACCCTTAATACAACCGATGGACCAAAATGCCATCCGAATTTTAAAAATGAATTACAGAAATCATTTACTCAGTAAAATTGTTTCATCAAAAACAGAAATTGTCGTTGATTTTTTAAAAAATCTTAATTTGTACGATGCAGCTTACATGATCGATCTGGCTTGGAAAAAGATAAAAAAAGAGTGCTTAGAAAATTGTTGGAATAAAATTATGTCATCAGATAGCGACCATTTTGACGAAGAAGACGAAATTCCTTTGTCCCGACTAGGTCAACTGGAAGATGTCGAGTGTATGAGACGTAGTGTGCGTTTACTGACCGCTGTTTTTCCAAATGTATGTTCTATGTGGTTAAATTAAAAAATTTTTATCCATATCTATCATAATTTCAGATAACCTTTAATGTAGAAGATGTAAGCAATTGGAATGAGGATATTATTCAAGATGCAGATATCGAAGATGAAGAAAATGAATGTGATGTTATTCCTGTCGAGACAGAGGAACTAAAAATTAAACACTCAGATGCAATCAAAGGGTTTGAAACCTGCATAATGTGGTGTGACCAGAATAGAATAGATTTTTCAAAATCGCTTGTATTAAGGGAGCTGCAAGAAGAAGCAATACAAAGAGGACTTCAGAGTACGTTAAAGCAATCGTTCATAACAGATTTCTTAAGAAATGAATAATACAATTGAAATGTAATAATAAACCTATGTTCATAGCATCCAAATATAGGTATGTATGTATATGCACCTATGTACATTTATTTTTAATGAAATTATATATTAGAAATAAAAAAAATTCTTAAATAAACGTGAAAATATCAATTAAAGTTTTATTTCTACACTAAATTTTAAACACAATTAAATTTTGATGTTTTTCAAATTGTGGACCACCGTTTTTTATAAAATTTTAAGGTAAAACATTACTGATCGATATAACGAATATCTCGGTATAACGAAAGGTCTGAACATTATATCATTCGTTAAACCGGGCTTTGACTGTATATATATTTCCAAACTTATCACATACAAAAAAAATATTTTAATTTTCTTGTACATTTCATTGTCTTACAACTTAATTTAATAAAATTCTCAAAACTACAACGAAAAAATAAGGTCAAAGAAATAAAATCTTATTATGTATTTTCGTAAATCTATTAATGCATACAAATCTGCTTGTGCATTTCAGAGATAAATGGAAAATTTTCAAAAAAGACACACAAGCAAACAAAAACAAACTAGAAGAGACACATAAATTTTCTAAATGTTTTACATTCTTAAACAAGTTTATACGATTATTTCTGTGGTATTTCAGGATTCATTTCCACAGCACCAGCAGCACCCATCCATCATCAACTTAAACAAAGTTGTGCGCAGCGCAGCTACTGGCTTTTATTTAAAGACATCCCAACTTGCTGGTGAACTGGATGAAGGCTTGCCAGACGGTCTTGATTTTTCTTGATTTACAAGAATTGTTAGTGCTTGTCAAGAATCAAGAAAAAATATATTTTGTCAAGATTTTTAAAGCCCAATCAAGAAAACACGTAACTATTTTTTAAATTTTCATACAGTTTTTCTTTAACAAAAGCTGTGTAAAAAAGCGAAAAAATATTTCATAATTTTTTTTACAGGGGTGTGCTGAAAATTTTTAAAGTAAAACGCAAGAATTTGGCAGATCTTTTTACTACACTTTTAATCTACTTTTTGTAATTTTTGCTATAAAATTCTATTCAATAGAGAAATATTTATCATAAAATTCTTTTATTACAGCAATCTTATTAAAAAACAACTTTTAAAATTCTTGCATTTTAAGTTTGCGATTTCCAGCACAACCCTGTTAGTGTATTTTTTAACAAATCTATCAAAATTACGTTTCCTACATTCAACACTCAATAATGCTGATTTGAAACAGAAGCCCGTATCAACACTTGCAAGTATTTTCCTCTAAACTCAACACCAATAATTGAGGGGCTAAATAGCAAGTGTAACCTTTCTGCTAAAATAAAACTTCTGAATAATTAAGCTTTAAAGTTTTTTTGTACAATGAATGATATAAGTAGTAAGTGTTGTATGCTGTATCTTACTAAATTTTGTTAGTTTTGGCGCCTCTAACCCTTTGCTTTTCCGCCCCTCACATAAAAACATTTAACAGCTGACTCAAAACAGTTCGTTTGCTTGTTTTTTTTGACTTTTAACCGGTTTTAACTATTGAGTTATTTTTATAAAATATTATTCATGGAAGTTTTTGTTGTTGTTAAGAATTTTGCAAATTTGAATCTGGCAAGCCTAAATGGCTGTCTAAGTGACCGAGTGACTGCTGCTAAATTGTACAATGTACATACATATATATCAGAGCTGTAAAAAACTGCTATTAATTAAGATTGCCATCAAAATTATTTCAACCAAACTGATTTAATTCTTTGAATTCAAATTATTTATTTCAGATTTGGAATGGTTGCAATCACTAGATACTTTGTGATTCCATTCATTTTAGAATCATTTTTTTTAGAATTCATTACACAGAAAAAAGTGTTTTATCAATTTAAAAAATGGTTTAAAAAGTATTTTAATTTAATTAATGTGATAATTGAATCAATAACTTTTTTAATTTAAAGCAAATTAAAATTTAATTTTGATTTAATTAACATTTTAGTTGTTTTGAAATAAATTTCCTATTAAAAAACAAAAAATCTTAATTGACTTTTTTCGTTTAAAATAAAATAGTTTAAACATGTAGAACTATTGTTGCGAACTGTCAATATTTAATTAAATAACTTAACACATTGTTTAAAATGGCAACGTTTTTTAATCACTTTTTAATTAAAATTAAAAATATCACTTTTTATTCAGTGTGACACAAAGAATGCTGACGAAGGCCGTAGCGGGCCAGAAAATGCATTACATTCTGCTGGTGTCTAATAATTGTAAATTTTTCTGTACATAATTATACTTCATTGCTATCCAACGGAAAGCTAAGGTAAAATGTAACAAGAAAATACATTTTAATAGTCTGGTAGTGTATAAAGTAATTTCTAAAAAAAATTTTTAAGGAATAGAGCTATTACAAAAAGCTTTATAAAATACACAACTGAAATTTAACTCATAGAATAAATTCGAAAAATGAAATATGTTGAATATTTTTAGTAATCAATATAATCATTTTGGTAATAGGTGCAATCAATAACTTGTTTGCTTGATATTATGAATTTGGAATTAATTTGGTGATCGGAGAAATTTTATAATTTTTTCAGTGTATTACTTTAATTGCAATAAAATTTTAATTAAAGTCATGCGATTTCAATCAATTCCCTTTGCAATCGCATTCAATTCAAAATTATCAGAGTCAGCATTACTGCTAAAAGAAGAAGTTTTATTTGAAGATAACGAAGATTTAAATTTTGATTTCATTTTGATTGCAATTATCGGATTTGGTTGCAATTACTATCACCCCAATTATGAATAAAAATTCCCCGGGAGCTTTTTCCCTTTTCCCATTTTTACAATAGAATTTAAATAGGAAAAATTGGAGAAGGGAAAAAAACTCCCGGAAATTTTTTATTTATAATTGGGCTGTATATGAATTGGCTTCAAAAAATTAATTGTATGTATTCAAAATCGGAAAATTAAAATATAAATCATACAATCAATTTTCCGATTTTGGATGCATTCAAAATACTAGCAATCGTTTACAGCTCTGACGCATATATATTTTCTATTTACCAACTCTCTCGCAGATTACACACATGATTATGACAAAGATCATAAATTTAGTTCGGCGGCATTTTCTCGTACAACAGACAAAAAAGAATTATTTTTTGAAATTCTTTATTTTCCACAATAAACAAACAATAAAACCCGAATGCATTTGGAAAATTTTTATGGTTCTTACACAATCTATTTATCTTAATAAATAAAAAATAAAAATGATGTGTTAACGATAAACAGAAGAAGAAAAACTCACTTTCGTTAAAATAATGAAATAAACTGGCTAAACTTCAAAACAAATGATTGAAGTGAATTTGAAATATTTGTTTAATAAATGGCAGAAACTATCGTCGGCCCATTGGTCGATTACTAAAAATATCCAAATTAAAAATAAAAATTTAAAAAAAAGACATCTTTGCAAGATTTCCAAATAACTGAAAAATAATCATATTAAAGCCCAAAAATCATAAAAGTCTTGCATCAACTACACCAACTAAACTCTCTTTCAGCACAAACAAAAGCATAAAATTATGTATGTAAATGAAATTGACATTACTACAAAGACAAATAACGACAACAAAATAATTCACAGCATCCATTGCGAAACAAACAACATACCCAGTCTACATTTTTTTTTTAAGTTATTGATCATATTCGAGTCTTTTTTTATTTCTCTGCGCGATTAAAATAATCATTTGTGCACTCGATTTTGAGTCGAAAATGACTGTTAATTTTTTTTTTTCTTCTTACTATGCTAATCCCGCGAAGCTCTACGCTTATCTGCAGGAAAGAAACCAGTCTCTGGGCGGGAATCGAACCCGCAACCCCGGCGCTGATAGACTAGCAATCTACCAACTAGCCTACCGGGGCACCCAATTCGAGAGAAAATGGTACCCCACCCGAGACTCTTCTAAAATAGTACTTTATGACTCGCGTTTCTGATCAATTACGACTCATTTTCGAGATAATTTGTGCTAGTACTTACAATCAATTGAGAAACTTTTTCGAGTCAATTTTCAGCCACCCGCGACTCATCTGAAAGACTGTTTCATGACCAGCGTCTCTGTACAATTACGACTCATTTTCGAGAGAGTTTTGATATAAAACCACTCACAAATCAAATTCTATTTTATATTATTTTCACAGTAACAACACAAAAAGAAACATTTTTTTATCGTTAGGCTGCGCAAAACCTGACTGCAAAATAATTCTTAAAACAGTCACATTTCAATGATCGGCATTATCAATTTATGATTGCGCACATTCTGTAAATTTTGTTTTTTAAGCAAGTCACTTTCTGAGCATTTCTGGGAATCATTTTCAAGTCTTATTTTAAGCGCTAAGGTAGTCTTAAAAGACTCCGTTTGGTGATTCGATCTCCAACATGCTGACTGGGTAGTGCCGAACCTACTGACTGGCTTTATGAAAAGGCTGCATGCAGTAAGTTCTGGTTCACACACATCAAGTCTACATAATTAGTTTTTATTTATTTTTCTTTTGAACCTGTTTTTTCTGCACGAACTGTACGTTTTATCAATTTTTTTCTGCGTAGATAAAACTTTAACTTGTATAGAATATTATGGAAAAAAGGGAAAAAAAACTTGACTAGTACGATCAAGTATGTACCTCTTTCCATTCTCTTTCTCACTCTCTCCCTAAAAACTAGACTAGTTAAACCTGATGTGTGTGAACCAGCACTAATATTTATACCAACCAGCAGCAACAGCCGTTTAGCCGCCAAAACGTCAAACAAATCGAATCCAACGAAAAAAACCAATTTAACATTTCGTATGTTGATGTTGTAACAACTGCTGCTGATTTAGCTGTTGCCATAGTAGTAGCAAAGTTTAGCTATGTCGTCTCCGTCTATTGACCTAAATTTTATAATACGCATTCATTTAGTGTTACACGTTCTTCGGATCGTTCTGTCGATTGTATTTACATTCATTGATTCGTTTGTTTGTTTGTTGATATTTCATGGCATTCAGAAAGAGAACAAATTAACAAGCCGATATTGTGCTAAGAGGTTCTCAAATAAAATGTAAATTTTTTTCTCTACATACATATATTTTTTTATACAGAAAAGATGTATCAATCAAAAAGAAAAATTCTTTTATTGCACCCTTTTGAAAGAGAAATATTTTGTGTCATAATTTCTCTTTTTTATATAATATTGATTTTTCCTTTCGTTCAGAAATAGAAATTGGTTCTTTACAGTAATAGAAATTGGCTTTTCTGATTTTAAAACCATTTCAACAAACAGACGGACAGCCGAACAGTGTTAAATCTACTCATAAGGATCCAGAATATATATACTTTATCGGATATATATATCCTTTCCTCCTGTGGCGAAGGGTATAAAAACAAACCATAAGTATGTGGAAGAGGTATTAAAATGTACAATTGTACCATAATTTGCATACCTTTCACTTTGCTACGGAAATTTGGCTGATTTTAAAGAAATACCATTAATTTTATCTCTCTCAAATAAAGAAACATTTATTCTTAACGAAATATAAAACTTATACCATTTAGGAACCACTGACAAATGCGTTGTTGTTACTACATACAAAAACTACTACTTTGACTTGTACTTCACAAATTTAGATAAAAAAAAAAACATCAACAACAAAATATGCACTACAATTTTATTTACTACTACAAAAACAACAACAAAATAAAGCTTTCAAGATATATTGTCAATGATTGAATTGAAAATATTCTATTGTACTTTTTATTATTATTGAATATGAAAATTAAAATTTAATACTCGGATAGAATTGTATATTTTTATTTAGTTGTACATGTGTATTGATTAGAGTATCCATTTATTTGACTTTTGATTTTGCTCGAGTAAGGAATTAGTCGATTTTAGAGTAAGAGTTTTTTAAAATGTTCGAATAACTCGAATAATTCAAATAATTTTATGCAATGGAAAAAATAAACATGTCTATTTGATTTGATACATTGAAAAAGAAATTATAAAAATATTGAAAAAATCATTAATTTAATTTATTTAATTTTTTTACTTAAAACTTTTCCTAACTAACATTTCAAAATTATCTGCTAGGCCCACTATGTCGACAAGAACATTTCTTTCGCATTTTTATATTGAAAACAATAATAAAAAAATAAAATCTGTTTTTGTTTTCAATATAAATATACGAAAGAAAAACTAACATAAACAAACGCCGCGATATGGGTCTTCTAATTTAGCCTCTATTTTCACCCCTCACTCTCAGAATCGACCTAACTTTTGCTAACCTGAATTTGTTCCATTGTGTTATATTAATAAACGGAAAAAAACAATAAAATAAAAATATAGTTTAACAATAAACAATTAAATAACAACTCATTTATGTCACGTATACAGTTCTAAAACTTTTAAATAAAATAAATAATTAAAAAATCGAAAACCCTGCTGCAAAACATACAGTTTTTAAGGCGCTAAAGAGACCGAAACAAGATTAAGGAAATTAAATAAACTATAAACAAAGTAAAGACCACTTCGGTTGAACCGACTATAAAATGATCTGAATGCCAAAGTTGAATCTATGCTTAAGGCTTAGCAGCAGTCGGGGTCCATTAGTTTTATTTTTGAGTATAATTTAGAATTATGTCCCGCTTGCTAAACTTAATACGGGAATTCAACAAAAATTTTTTAAATTATTTTTTAATTATTTATTTTATTTTAGACATTTTTCTCGCAGCATTTTTATGAGAGGTCCAGATTATTTAAACAAATTTATTATTCGTAATTCAATTGAACTAATTTATTATTACTGAAAATCAAGCAAAATTTAAATCAAAGAAGATTATCAGTTATTATTTTTTATATCACCGTATTTTTCCTAATTTTAATAGAAGTTCAGGTTAAGATAAGAACTCAAAGTAACTTTTATACACCCTTTTTTATTGGATCGTTTTCCAAGTTTGTTCGTTTTCAATTTAACTCATATGTATTCGATTAACCGAACATGGCTGATAACTATATTTTTCTTTATTTTAAAGCTCTACTCTATACACCCAAAAAAAAAAACATGTTTATATATGGTCACCTCCAACAAAACTATTTTAAAAGAAAAATTTTAAACATATTATGTTTAATTTAATCATACTTTTGTCCTCCATCAAGAAGCCACAACCATAATATGGTTGTCACCAAACATGTTTTGGTTAGTAATAACTAAAATATGCTTAACACTTATAATAGCATGGTTGGTTTTCAACCATAGCATGTTGCTCTTGGAGAAGAGGAAAATACTATTGTTAATTTAAAAACAAATTATTGTCATATTAAACCATAACATGTTTAGAGGCAACCATAATATGGTTGTGGCTTCTTGATGGAGGACCAATTAAACAGTAATATGGTTGTCGGTGACAATAATATGGTTTAATTAAACATAATATGTTTAAAAATTTTCTTTAAAAGTAGTTTTGTTGGAGGTGACCATTTTTAAACATATTTTTTCTTTGCGTGTAGGTTGGGGTAATTTGTTTCTTTAACATATTACTATTTTGCGCCAACGATCCGTTATTTTGTTTTCGACTACCCATCTAAGGACACTTCGGTTTTTAAGACGAATCTAACAATGGTAAAAAACAAATTGAAGGTCGGGTAAAAACAGGTACCCCATAATCTGACAGTTATGGTTTACACATTTATAAATGCTGATGCTTTTTTTACAATGCATGTCAATCTCAATGTGAAAAAGCGCTATTTTCGTACGAAAATTCTTATGTGTGAAATAAGTAGTTAATCGTTTATTACATAATTTGTCTAACACCCACCCACATCTAAAAAGGGGCTAAAATATGTTCAGAAGTGCGTATAATACAATAGATACAAAATATAACAACATGTTATTTAGTTGTAAGGTATTTTATTAGTTAGAAATCTAAAAAAAGATTTTTATATTAAAAAAAATAGAATTTTCTAAGAAATTAATTTTAATCGATTAATAAACAAAATTGTTCGAGTTATTCATTATTTAAAATTAGCCATTTTAATTATTCGATCAAATAATGCCAACAAATTTCTTCGATTAATCGAACAACGATTAATTGAGTGGATACTCTAGTATTCATCCAGCATGTTGTTCATTCAATTCAGTTACATTTTTTTTCTTCAGTGTGTATCTTGAATTTTAGGTTTAATTAAAATTTTTTTTTATGTATTTTTTATTTACTTGGTAAATCTTGATAAATAATATGAATGCAATATTTTATATGCATATTTAGCATCCACGTATTGTGCATATAGTTACTGAATCAAATATTTGTGCGAAGTCTCCACTTTATGCCAATTGTAAAATTTGTTTTAAGGAAAAAGAATTTTATCTACGATTTGATATTATCAGCAATAAAAAATTAGTTATTTATAGTTCAGATTTTTATGTTTAGTTTTATGTGTAAAGTGTGAATATAAGTATCGAGTATCAAGTTTAAAAAGTTTTAGAATATGCCAGCCAAAATGATCATTAAGAAATAGCTTAATAAAAAATCGTAAAATAAATGTCGCCCGAAATTTGTTACCTGTTCACAAAATTGCTATCGTTAATTTTGTTCACTCACAAATACAAACATCGTAAATAATTTTTTTACGGGAATTGGTTCGCCATTTTAAATATGTTTTTCACTTTGATTTGTAGCGGAAAACTGTTTAAAAGTAAAATGTAAGTGACATTAGTATTCTCAGTTTTTTTAAAAAATGCTAAGGAATTTGAAACATCTCGTATTTTTCTTCATGTATTTCTTTATTTTAATTACCTTTTATTTGCTTTTTCCAATTCAAGTAACAAAAATTGCACCGATTCTTTGTACAGTGTTCCACGGCGAGATAACAAATGATAACAATATTTTTGGGTAATAGTGCGGGGAGAGTATTGAAGCAAATACGCGTAGCTACCTCATTGCGGTAATAAACTTATCTTAATCTTGATGTATAAAAAAACTTTAAACTATATGCTGCATAGGAATTTGCACATGTTGCAGCTAACTCTCAAAGAGTGCAATAAAAAATAATGAAATTTGCTGTCTCAAATTTGATCTGTACTGCAAGAGGAATGCTCGTCCTCGGTGGCATCAATACTACAACAATACAAAAATAACCATTGCTGGTGTCTACGGTTCGAAATGTCAACCATTTCTTAAAAACACATTGTTAAACCAAAACAAATTGGTTTGAACTGTCAAAGTCAGCAGGCTTTTCGCTGCCACCTGTAGTAAATTTGGCTTGTTTCCTACAAACAAAAGAGTGAGCATACAAACATGGTTATGATTAATATGTTGACTTGGTTGCATGGCGAAATAATACAGGTGGCATCGCTACGGCAGCAGACACAAAATAAAGTGTTTTTTTTTATCAATTAAAAAAATGGTTTAAAAAGTATTTAAATTTAATTAATGTGATAATTGAATCAATTATTTTTTTAGTTGAAAGAAAATTAAAATTTTAATTTTGATTTAATTAACATTTTAGTTGTTTTGAAATAAATTTTCAATTAAAATATTAATTAAATATAAATAAGTCCGGAGTGTTTTAAAATTCTTATTCACTTTATGGTCTTACTTATATAATATTTTTAGCTTTTCTAAAGTATTTGGAAAAAGTTTCCTGACGAGCTGGCCTAAGCAACCAGCGAAATGCGCATAGAAACTAGCTTTCCCACAACAATAAATTTCAGTGTTTTCATTTAAAAATTGGGATTATTAGCACATCATTAATAAATGAATTAATTAATAAAATATTTCATTCCCGAAAATAATTTTTGATAAAAAGTCTTAATTTACTTTTTTCGTTTAAAATAAAATAATTCAAACATGTAGAATTGTTGTTGGGAATTGTCAATTTTTAATTAAATAAATTAACACATTGTTTAAAATGACAAAGTTTTTTGATCACTTTTTTAATTAAAATTAAAAATATCATTTATTGAAAATATTTTTTCAACATTTTAAAATTTTTAGTAATCAATATAATCATTTTGGTAAACAACTTGTTTGCTTGATATTATGAATTTGGAATAAATTTGGTGATTGGAGAAATTTAATAATTTTTTCTCTGGAAACAACATAAGAACATAAATGGAAATTAAAAATTATTTTAAACAAAAATCAAAGTGTGCCGCTGAACGTGATTAAATTTATCGTCGGTCACAGGTTGGCAACTCTTAACTCGCAAAAAAATCGAATCGGGGTATTATTTATTTTAATTTTTCTTTAATCTGAAATTATTTCAATACCTTTGTTTTCTTTACACCATCTTACAATAAATATCTCCTACTAATTTTGGTTTTTTTATTTACTTCCAACACGGTTTAGTAACGGAGTAATAACGTTTTTTTTTTTGTCTCCTGAAAAGTACAAAAAAACATGCTAAGAGTTGTCAACCTGTGACCGACGATATACATTGTTAATCAATTTTTATTTAATTATGGTCAATTACTTTTTTATTTTTAATTAAAATTATCAAAACATTAATAGAACACACCAATCACAACACAAATCGTGGACTTTTTCTAAACATAAACAAAACTTTGAAAAAAGATTGGACAAACAACGCAAGAGCAAAAAATCGTCACCTGGCGTAGTAGCGCCACCTGTTTATTTCACTATGCTTGGTTGCATTTCTTGCAGTGTGTGTTTTTGTCAAATAGTACTGATGAAATTAAGCGAATACAATTTTGAGGACAGTTCCCTACAAGAAGACTGCCGGCTATTTTACTAGTTAGATGAACGGTAGTGCTCACCGATATATTGGTTATAGTTTCTATTAGTATATTAAGAGCAAAATGAAAACACTGACCGAAACCTTGTGTACATTGGATTTTGCCTCTCTCTCTCTAACTCATTATGTCTCCCCCTCTAATCAATATAAAATTGTTGCAAGTGTGTTAGTAAAAAAATTTTTTTTTAGTTTTGGTTTATCAGTTCTTGTAGAGTTTATTTTGGGAGTTTAATTTTTGAGGCAATTACCCGAATTAAATAATTAAGCGTGTGTCAATTATTTATTTATGTATTTATTAAGATATACAATTTATATTCTTAAATAATAACCCGAGCAAATGTAACTTACACCTTAAGCCCGTTGTAGTGAAATAGACCGCAATCCGCGCACTACCAATTAGACTACCGGAGCAACCCCTACGGCAATTAAATGTGGACTTTTGTTTGAACAATGGAGGGAAAAGGCACTTAAATGATGAAACAGAACTGGGGCTGAACGTTGTTTTCCATACAGTTTGACATAAAATTATGCCAGAGAATGCGGTCGAGATATAAAATCAATTTTATTTTGAAGACGTTTTTTCTCATGCTCTCACATAGAGACAATTATTCTCCCAACAATGCTACCATACTTTCGATCAATTTCATACATTTTGTAAACAAAGAAAAAAAAGAACAAAAGAAAACGAAAGAAATGAGAGAAAATTGCAGTTACGGTCGTTTTAATTATGGGCTTAAAAATGTTTGCCTGAAGTTGAAGACTCAGTTCTGTTTCATCATTAAAACTTAAAGTAAATTAGCGTGAAGGACATTTTTGCGCAGTTTTAAAAATCTGATTTTAGTTTAAAAAATGTTTTTTTTTTTTTTTTTTACTTTTACTTAAGTTCGAATGAACACTACGATTCGAAAGGAAAAATAATTCTCGGGATATTTACGCAAGCAAATAATAAAATGATTGGGTTTTTCCACGATAAGGGTAATTATTATTAAAGAAAAATAAACAAAAGATTAGTTATTAACTTTTTAAATCAAACTAATCAATTATCCCACATACTAATAGAGCATAATGAAAATATTATCCAATTGAGGTAATACAGTGATGTTCTAATAATCGCACGATTTGATATCGCAAAGGATATTGCGACTTTTTTTATTTTTTGTCCAAAGATAACAATTTTGTGACAAATATGTTTGAAACAGAATTGTCTTTTAGATAAGGGTTAAAAAATTTAAAAATAATTTATTTTTGCCTTAACGGAAAGATTGAAAACGCTGAGTTTTGAAAAAATGTAGAAAAAGTAATTTTTTTCCAATGTAAAGGTGTATAACTCAGTGAGTTTTTTTCCTTTGTAACAGTTTAAAATTTTTGTAAACCAAAAAACTAGTTCTCAAGAGTTTTGGAAATAGCCTTACACACTACAAAAAACAGATTTTTGGCGTATAGCAGTCCCAAATTATCTTAGAAAACTTCACATTTTCATGAGATGAGGTTATGGCAAAAAGTTGAAAATTTGTGATCCAGTGTTATCAGAGGGACCTCTTAAGCTGCCAATAACGTCGGTATTAGAAAAATCATATTTTTGTTAAAAGTTGAGAATTAAATTGCAAAATTTGCAATTACATATATTTTAAATATTTTCCTAAATATCTGGCGAAATCTGCAAAAACTTATTTTTTTTAGCAAAAAGCTTGCCCTGAAACATGCCCTAATAATTATGATGATTAATTTTGTACTTAAAAATACAATATTTGTTCAGGTTTTATTTAAAAGCGAAAAATAGAAAAAATAATTGATTATAAAGAAAAATTTGTAAAGCAATTTAAAATTGGGACTAGTATTTAAAAGTCCTAAGAATCGGTCTACAATTTCGCGCGAACAGCTTTCTATTCATTCTTAAGAAAAATTTCGTTAATTTAATAGCCTATTTCCGATGTGCGAAAGAATTCTTTCGTTCGAATAAATACATTGAAAACAAAAACAAATTCTAAAAATTTGTTTTTGTTTTCAATGTAGTTATACGAAAGAAAGAATTCTTTCGCACATTAGAAATAGGCTATAAATTTTTTTTTTTCAATTACCCTAAACATTTTTTATTTAAATTAACTACTTCCAGAAATAAATACCGCCTTATATTACTTATTATTAATTTTTAAGCTATTCAGGAATGTGATGAAAATTGATCGATTTCAAAACGAACGTTTTAAAAACGTGTGATGAATTTCAAGCGATTTTAAAATCCATTTCTGAATTATAGTCTTACATTTTTGTTCAGAATACACTTCAGTTTACATATATAATATAAAATTTAAAAGTATAAAGTCAGAAAACAAAAGAAATAAACAAAGAAAAACGATATTTTCGGGTTCAAATCGTTCCGTTTTTAAAATCGAATTCCATCACATACCTGATTATTCACATATTTCAAAAAGTTAAATTTAGTTTTCAATTGATTTGAAAGTCTATATTTGCAAAATAAGTAAAAGTGATAAAAATGTTTTTAAATGAGCTTTCTTATTTATGTTATCATAAGACTTTTGCAAAATGTTTGTATTAGAAATGGAGCTAAAAGCTGTATGAAATCTTAGTCCAAAACTCATTTTAAATAATAACTATATTTTTTCACACAAGTTAATGAAAAATTATTGATTATCCAAAGCTTATAGAAAAATTTTAAAGTAGGCGTGAAATTAGGCATGGTCTGGGGCAAGACACATATATTCGCGCTTATATTTCTTGCTAAATTCACATTTTAAATGTATTTCATGTACTCGTATTAGTAATTTTGATGTAAAATTTCCACAGAAACGTTCTCTTTTTGTCCCTTTACGCCAGTAAGCAATTGAACTTATTGTTTTAGCCCATGTATTTCACTAAATCTAGAGCTTGTTGCACTCTATATCAAAATAAAAAAAAGTTAATAATATTTAGGCAAATCACAAAGTGTTCTATTGTGTCATATTGGTTGTATTTGCTTTAACAAAAATACAACCAATATGATAATAACAGTTTGTGAATTGCCTAATAGAAATTTGTCTTTCAGAAACAGTTTTTATTGCTTTCCGGCGTAACGGGACAAAAGATTTACTTTTCTGTGGAAATGCCCATATGTACTATTGTAATTCCATTGACAAATATGGGCTTTGTATATTTTAAAATTTTTAGGAATTGTTAACTTTTTTTCAAATAATCTATACGCCAAACACTACCTATGTCAACGGATTAGATCTTGCGAAGTTAAGTTAAGATCAAAAGTATTACATAAAAACCTTGTAATTGACGTCACCTTTTGAGGAAAATTCCCAGAAACAAAGTCGGTTTACGTATTGCAAAGAACATCAATTACTGCAACTTGGTTTTACACAAATAGATGAAAACTAACCTGAAAAGATAAGAAATATATTTTGTTAAAAGCTTTCATAAATAAAATTGTTTGTTTTTTATTATTTTCTTAGTTTTGTTCTGAAAGTTCCCAGAAGGGCACATTAAGTTTTTTAACTATAAGCTATTTTTATATTTTTTTGCATTGCTTAAATTTTTTCTTAAATTGATCTTATAAATAAATTTATTTTTATTCATGAAACATGTTCATATTTTATGAATATTATTTATGCTGTGGGTAACACATGTGTTTGTTACAACAAACAAATTTATACAACACTATAAATGTAACATTTATGTACACATGGATTTATTCATTCAAACAGCATTTATAATATTCCCATTAAACACTAAGGACAAGTTTAACGTCTGGTATTAATGTATTAAAAAAGTTTTAAGCCTTTTAAATTATACATGTGTCTCTCATAGAAGAGAAACAGATATTTTATGAAAAATTTTATTTTCTCGCAAATTTCTTTACACATAAAAAATTATTAAATTTCTCCTATCACCAAATTTGTTCTAATTCATAATATCAAGCAAACAAGTTGTTGATTTTGCACCTATTACCAAAATGATTATATTGATTACTAAAAATTTTAAATTTTTTAAAAAATATTTTCAATAAATGATATTTTTAATTTTAATTAAAAAAGTGATCAAAAAACTTTCAAATTTTAAACAATGTGTTAATTTATTTAAATAAATATTAACAATTTCCAACAACAATTCTACATGTTTAAATTATTTTATTTCAAACGAAAAACGTCAATTAAGATTTTTTGTTATTTAATTAAAATTTTAATTGAAAATTTATTTCAAAACAACTAAAATGTTAATTAAATCAAAATTTAATTTTTAAATTTTTTCAGCTAAAAAAATTATTGATTCAATTATCACATTAATTAAATTAAAATACTTTTTAAACCATTTTTTTAATTGATAAAACACTTTTTTCTGTGTACCCATAGCGCGAATAACAAGTGGAATTTTTGTTCCCATGAAATTTTTAATCGCCTCGAGGGAAAAATTCTATCATTAATCTCCCGTGAAAAATTTGTTCCGCTATCAGTTCTTAGTTAATGTAAAAAAGAAGGGAAAAAATTACAAATCAAAAAATTTTTGTTAAAAAAAACAGAGCAAAATATTTAGTATTGGAGTGATAGTTTGATTGCAACGTGTAAAATAATTTGACTACTTTTTACCACGCCTTTAGAAAGCTTTACAAATCCGCAGGCAATCGACCTGCTGTTTTGCAATTCGTTGTGCATTATATCAGTTTGCGCCAATTAGCGGATCTTGCCCTTAAAATAAATTTAGTAAGCTTTAATCTGTGAATACATTAAAGGAAAAAGTGAAAAAACTCACAGGAAAAAAATCATTCACGATAAGGGGAATTGTATTTTACCATGGCATTATTCACGGGGATTTTTACACGATTGCAAATTAAGGGAAATAAAATACATTTCGAGGGAAAAAGTATTCATGATGAGGTGAATAATTCAGATCAAAATTAAACAATTCCACCGCTGAACCGATCTTTAAAAAACTTTTACAGTATATTACTGATGGTCTGGAGATCTTTAGGCTATATATTTTTTAAAATTTTAAGTGGGCGTGGCACCTCCCCTACAAAGGCAATATAAATTTCCGTATATCTGGAGAACGAAAAGAGTTACCAAATTCGGTACAAACATCTTAGTTATCGATTCACATCTGACAAAATTTGGACTGGACGGGATAAGTGGGCGTGGCACAAAATAGATTTATTTGTATCTAAAGAACGGTAAGAGCAAACTTGTCGAAATTTGGTACAAATAACTGGCATATCAATACACAACCTTAACAAAGGTTATCGATACAAAACATTTAACAAAATTTGGGCAGGATTGGAATGGTCGGCGTGGCATCTCCCATACAAAGACATTATAGATTTATGTATATCTGGAGATCGACGAGAGCCAAAATTTCTTAATTAAGTACATACATATTGGTTACCAATTCACAACATCCGACAAAATATGGGCGAGTTTGGATAAGTGGGCGTGGCACATAAATAAATTTTTTTTATATCTAAAGAACGATAAGAGAAAATTTACCAAATTTGGTACACATATATGGTTATCAATGCACAACGTCGCTATAAAAACAGACGGGATTGGAGAAGTGGGCGTGACACCTCGCATACAAACACATTATATATATCTTTATACCTGGAAAACGGCATGAGACAACTTTGCCAAAATCGCTTCAAACATCTTGGCTATCAATACACAACATCCGACAAAATTGTGTATCGCAATTAAATAAGCGAACGTGGCACAAAATAGAGTTCCGTATATCTAAGGAAAGGTAAGTGTAAAATTGCCTATATTATATACAATTAGAATGCTTATCAATATATAGACAGCATCTGTAAGAAATGTACGGGACTGGAGAAGTGGGCGTGGCACAAACTAGATTTCTGGAACAACCGCAGCTACAATTTACAAATTTGGAACACATCGCTGAAAAATGAACAATATTTGTAAAAAAAAATGGGCATTATTGTAGACATAGGCGGGGCAACTTCAATACAAATACCATATAGATTTCTTTGTAACTGGTGAATGGTAATTTTAAGAGTATTCAAACTTGGTACAAATAACTTCGTAAGCAATGCAAGAGATCTGTATTTAAGACCAATTACATATTTTATTTTAATGGGGGTAGCGACGCGCACTGGGTTTTCTATAAAACTTATGAAATTCAAAACAAAAATTTTAAGTTCAAAAAGGTTAACAAAGTTCTGTTTAAACACAACATTTCTCTTGGGTTTATATCTATACGAATTTATTTACTATGATCAAAAAATTTCCAAATAAGTTTTCTAAATAACTTAAAAATTACCGAGAGACAAATTAATATATTATTGGAATTGTTTAAGTGGTAGTAAACTATTTCAGCACAACTAATCTTTATCGAAAAGTATGGGAATCGTGGCTTCAACTAATTTTTTTTTTTATTTATCCAAAAAATTGTTATAGTAGAATTCTTGCGTTTACGTACTCAGTTATTCAACCTAAACTAAATTTGCTAAATTTTAGTTAAACTTCGAAAAAAATAGTAGTTATGGGGGCCCACTACTTTACCTTAAATGTTATTGGGTGGATAGAAGTCTTAAATTACAGATTTGGAAAAAAAACGAAGTTTAAGGTCCAAAAATTTTAATCAAAAACACTTGGAATAATTTTCAATTTGGAAAATTATTAACAAAAAACAAAAAAAAATTAATACTCTGAAGCCTCTTCCGAAGTTAATTAAGTACACAAAATTGGAGAAATCAAATGTTTAATGAATTTTTTTTATTTATTTAAAAATGTTTGCGTTTTGTTACGGACCTCCTCATATCTGTATGTATAATTAAAGAACAGTTGACATATACATACGATTATCTGGCTTACTGCAACCTGGCTAAGCCGTTTGTCTAGGGATTAATGTTACAAATTCATTTTTCACTGTTTACAGTGACAAACTATAGAAAATAATTGTTAGTGGGTCAGTGGCCAAAGCTGTCATTTAAGCCACGTAAAAAATAAAACAGCAACGACTAAAACTAAATAACAAAAACATTCAAGAATCAACGATTATTACTAAAAACCAAACCAAAACAATTTGAAACGTTTAAACGCCTACATTACAACAATGGGAAAATATCAGATATGTGATGTAAATTTCCCATTTCATTTAGGCCGGCAATATAAACACGAACTTACTCACGCAGCTCACCAATATGCACATGCAATTAGGGTTGTCAAGTGTTTTTCAAATTGTATCCCAAAATTGTAAATTTGTATCCCCAAAAATAATTTTTTTGTTCATCTTCAAAATTTCCCACTAAATACTAGAGTATTCATTCGGTTAACCGTTAATCGAATAACCGATTAATTACGGCCCGATTAACTGATCGGTTAATATAAAATCGGTTATTTTCGATTAACGAATAAACCGGTTCATTTCAGTCGATTAACCGATTAACCGACGTAACAAAATCTTTATATTTTTGTAGCATTATAACATATTTTTTGAGTTTGATTTGTTTATTCTCATACACAAAAGGTATGTGTTTAGCAAATATTTTTCTTCATTTTAAATAAGTGTTTGCTGTCAACAGCTTTTCGTTTTACGTACTTTTTATATGGATGTGTTTAGTTATTTATTTCTTCTCATATATTCTCATATCAATCTTTTAACAGAATTAACCAAAACAATTAGAAGTGTGAAAAACTTTTAAAAAATAAAACAGGATTCTAATGGCACAATGGAAGATTTTATACGTTTAGAGAAATCCAGGAAAAGGACTGAGAAATTAGATATTCAGTATTATGGGTCGATTTCTCCAACATCTACTATAAGTGAAAGAATTTTTTCCAAATCAAGTTTTATCAAAACTAAAGAAAAGTGTCGTCGCTTTAATCCTAAACATTTAAGCCAAATTAAATTTTAAGATCTCCTTGAAGTATTGAAATAACTTTTAAAATTATCTCACAGTTTATTTTTTAATTAATACATCATATTTATGTATCAATTAAAAAATTTATATTACATATTTATGAATTATATTTTTGTTTGCTCGTTTTAGTTCAAGAATTGTTGTTTGTTATGTTTTTTTTTTTACCTAATAAACTCCAAAAAATAAATAATTATGCATTATTATTAATTAAAATTACTTAATTTATAAAAAACCGAATAATAACAAAATTAACCGATTATTAACCGATTAAACCCAAACCTCGGTTAATTAATCGAGCGATTAACCGATTAAACCAAAAGCCCGATTAAATGAATACCCTACTAAATACTCTTAAGCTTTATTTTAAATTTGTGATAAGATATTTTATTTGTGTTGCATTTCATTTGTACATTTACACCAAAAACCAATAAATGTTAATTTAATTAATAAAGGCAGATAATTTGCAATTTAACACAAGAATTGCTTATTGGTACACAAAGCAGTGCTAATAATACTTAGTCATCATCCAGACTTGCAACTTTTGTTCTTGAGTTTATTTGTGAGAGTGGTGAGATGATTGGGGGGTATTCAGAGTCATTCATGTACTCTGCAATTCTGTTTTGTTTTGTAAATTTCACAGTTTTAAACTTGAAGTAGGCTGTAGGTGTATTTGTATTTATATTTAAAATATAAAAAGAACAAGATAAAAATACAAAAATAGTTGCCCTAGAATTTCATAAGTTGGAGACTAGTGCAATTTCAAAGCAGAATTGAAAACAAAATTTCAGCAACTTGAATTTAAAGTCTGGACGATGACTTAATGAACTAAATCTATAAGTCGGCGTGATCCAGTGGCATCTTGAAATATTCAGCAAACGGCAGTTTTCTCCATTTTATTTCATAAATTTATCATAAAACATGAAATTGGGCTATTTTATTATATGTAAGTCTTGCAAAAGTTCAGATTTGTTGGGAAATGTTTTAATATTTGTTGAAATGAACTTTTTAGAAATAAAAAACATATCCTTTTTGACAAAGCATATAAAGAAATTAGCCTTAAATGTCATAATTTAGTGAAAGATTTGCAAACAAAGTTTTATTTCAAAAATAAAATTTTAATAACATACAAAAAATTTCCATTATCCTCCAAAACTAACACAAAAACTCCTAACAAAATCCCCAATCCTCAAGTAAAATTGTTATACCCTTTGCCAAAATAAAATCCCATATTTGGGGATAAATCATCTAATCTGACAACTCTGCATGCAATAGTGTTACAGACAACAACAACAACAATAAATATTATTTTACAGTTGTTAGTTAGAGCTGTGCCTTTGTAAAAACAAAGTATTAATTAAATTTTGTCTGTTGCGAAAAAAGACTTCTCTCTACGTAGGAAAAAGTTTCAAAAGGGAACAAAAGCAACAACAACGAATTGTAAAACGTTGTAGGTGGCGTCAGTGTCAAAATTTAAACAGTCATCAATTACATTTTAATCTTTTATTGTCTATTATAATTATTATTTTCTTCAAATAGCAATTTGTTTACCATTTTTTAAAGAGATTTAGTTTATTGGACACACGTGTAGGGGCTTAGTTAGATGATGGATTTTTTAAATGGAAATTTATGATTTGTTTTTAGTGATATTTATTAGGGAGGTACGGATTCGCCTTTTTGCCGATACGATACCGATACTTATACTCAAAAAGAAATATCGGCGATACCGATACCGATACTAATATACAATTTGAATTCTAGGTACAATTCACAAATCTCAAGTAGAATAATCTTTTTATTATACAAAATTATAGTGTAAGAAATTATTAATATTTGAAATTTAAATGAATAAGATTTTTGTTAAAAATGAAAGGTATTCCTAACTTTTGAGTAGATCGCAAATCCGTATGAACCAGACCTGCATTGGAAAATAGTCTCTCCGATGCGTCAGAACTAATTTTAAAACTTAAGTATTTCTGCACTAATCGCATCTGCGTCTCTAGAAATATTTGGAGATCAAGGGTATATCTCGACTTCTTCTTTAGCCGAACCACAGCTGAGGTTAGGCAAGGCTCATCGGATGTTCTTATAATTTGTTCACAAACTCTCCAAAGGCCATTTTTAGACTTATCAGAACTTTTAATAAGTGAAGGGCTGACCGTATCTTATACAATTTCAGAATTCTTAGTCATAGTAGCTCACTAAGACGTTTTTCGATACGATTAAAGCCGATTGTATTTAAAATATTCAAAGAATTTTAGATAAACAATAAATAATAAACAATAAAATAACCACAATACTAATATAAACAATAAATTTTATTATTCTCTAAACCCTCAAATCGTTTCTGAGATTGCTCATTTATTATATTTTCTAATAATGTGCGAAGACTGTAATCTAGCGGAATACCAGACAATGTCAGACAATGTAGCAGTGGCCTTGCTAATAGATTTTGAAGCCTCTTCGAAGTAACCCAACGGTGGGGTGTCGCAAAGCCATAGGACATAAAGCCATAATGGCGTTATGTCTCAATCCAAACGGACATAAAGCCATAATTTTGATATGGCCTTAAGTCTCATATCAATTTTAGTGAAATGGGACATAAAGCCATTATGGTTTTATGTCCCATTTGATGTTTTGCGTTACAAATGCTTTATTTCACTAAATATGCACAGCTGCAAACATTTTGTGAAAGGAAAAATCCTAAGTTATCATTTGAAAACATTTTTTTATTCTTGTGACGCACGCAGGAAAACTTTATTCAGCGAAGCCACCTGCCGCGTCCTACTGGAGGAAAAAACCCCTAAGCAGAAAAACTTTAGTATGCGAAGCCAGATTTCAATACTTAACTTTAGTGTCTCCGGAAAAAAATATGGCTTTATGTCTCATTTTCGGAAAAAAATTTATGGCCATTATAATGAGACTTAATGGCATATGCCCTTATGTCTCAATGGAATGGGACTTAACGCCATATGGCTTTATGTCCTATGGCTTTGTGACACCCCACCTAACCCAACATTTTCAACAAAATTATTTTTTTTCTCACAAATATCTCATTAAAATAACCATAAAACTCTAACCCCCATATTCATACAATTTTTTGATAAATAAAAGGTTTATTAAACAAATTTTCCTAGAAAATTCGTTTCATAAGCCTGCTATAAACCTAAAATAATTTTTAGGAATATGGGGGTAAAAATGTATAAAATGTATAAGTTTTTTGTTCTACAAATACATAAAAGTTTTAGCAGTGAGAGAAAATGTTACTACTATGGTGCAAAGCAAAACGGCCCATAGTACGCTTTCAATTCGTTAATGCGTTAAAGCATCTGTCATAAAAACAGAATCAGTGTAAAATTGTATTGACAAGTTAAACCGCAAACGCGTTTAATGCGTATTTGTATAGAAAGCATTAAGTGGGATTACTTTCCACATTTGCATGCGTCTTGAAAAAGGTCAAAAAAGTATCAAACGCATAGAACGCGTGGTGTGGACCTCCAGCTAAAGAATTAAAAGAAACAATTTATTAATTTGTTTTGATTTTATGTTCTGCTTTTAAATGTGTTATTAAATTTAGTTTTTATGCAAAAATAATCATTGAAAATTAATTTATTTTTCCAAAAAAATCCAAAAAAAAGTATTGACGTATCAACAGTAAAATATTGCCAATACCGATATATTGGCAAACGTGAAGTATCGCAGATATATCGGTATCGGTATTCGTTATGTCCTTAATATTTATAGTTTACTGTTTTTTAATGTTAAGAAAATGTTAAGAGATTATTAAATACAAAAAAATATTCACGCCTTCAGTTTTTTCCATTGAAATTTTGTTTTCCCCCATACACAGAAAAAAGTGTTTTATCAATTAAAAAAATGGTTTAAATAGTATTAAATTTTAATTAATGTGATTATTGAATCAATTATTTTTTTAGTTAAAAGAAAATTAAAAATTTTATTTTGATTTAATTAACATTTTAGTTGTTTTAAAATAAATTTTCAAATAAAATTTTAATTAAATAACAAAAAATCTTAATTGACTTTTTTGTTTAAAATAAAATAATTTAAACACATAGAATTGTTGTTGGGAATTGTCAATTTTTATTTAAATAAATTAACATATTGTTTAAAATGGCAAAGTTTATCGATCACTTTTTTAATTAAAATTAAAAATATCATTTATTGAAAATATTTTTTTAAAATTTTACAATTTTTAGTAATCAATTAAATCATTTTGGTAATAGGTGCAAAATCAACAACTTGTTTGCTTGATATTATGAATTTGGAATAAATTTGGTGATTGGAGAAATTTAATAATTTGTTCTGTGCTTAGATCGAAAGCATAACGCACATTCATTTTTCACAGTAAAGTTTTTCTTTTCAAACACTGATTTTTTGTAATTTTTTCAGTCTCTTCACAGTCAAACTTGTTTTTCAAACCCTGACTTCTTTCATTTTATTTTACTTTCCAACACAAATGTATAATAAAATGTTACATGGGTTCTTCACTAGCAATAAACTTGAAAATATTTATGAACTGACCTGTAAAACTTTATTGCCAACACCATATGTCCATGTGTAGACCGCAAAAATATTTATGTGCACATATGCATATTGCAAAAAATTGTTAAAACATATTTGAGGAAATTGTTTTTAACATAGACTGTGATTGTCATTTCCTTAACATTTGTTCTAGTGGTGGACGATATACATCGATGTAAGGTATCGATATATCGGAACAGTCCGATGTTTTTCTTTACTCATCAACATCGAATGAACATCTATGTTTTTTATTCGAGACAATTTTAATAAGGAAAAAACTTTGTGGCATTTATGAAATATCATTATTAACAAGAATTTATTTTTATTCCTTGTACTTCCCATACAAAATTTTGAGATCGAACCAAGGAAAAAATGGTCCTTCTCTTCTTTTGGACCTAACTTTATTTAAGCTTACTAAAAATTCATGTTGCCAGAAGTATGAAATTATATATTTTTATGCGATCTTTTTATAAATATAACTTTATGATTTAAACCCCTAGAAAGCCTTTATAAAAACACTCTTATTATTCAATATTATTTTGAAATTATTTAATTGTAAATAGATGTCAAAACTTAAATTTAAAATTGTTGTTACTTTATTTTACGATTTTTCACCAAAAGTAAAAAAAAATCAATTATTTTTTATAATTATTAACGTAATAAAGCTTTTTGTTATATTCGCACATATTCTGATAATTGAAATCGAGTGAAATTGTAATCAATGAAAATTTTCAAAAAAATGTTGATCTTAAAAGTAAGTAGTTCCGATAAAGATAAGTGGACTTAAAAGTAAAAGGATATATAACATTAAACTTTGAGAACAGCAAAGTTTTTTTTAAAATTAACGATATCAATTTCAAGAACATGGCTAATTATCACGGTTTTTTTATAAGCCGCATTCACATCTATTATGTTATGATATTTTGCGAAATATCGATATAACATCGATGACTGTATACGATGCATTATATGCCTGTATACGATGCATTATATGCCTATATACGATGCATTACATCGATGCTTTTATGCGATGCATTACATCGAAAAAAACATCGAACATAAAATAATAAAAACATCAGGCATATAATGCATCGTATACAGGCATATAATGCATCGCATACAGGCCAGAGAATGACAGAAGTATCATTTTAAGTACTCTTTTAGTATTTGGGAGAAAACATGTATGGGCATGTACGGGTAAAGATCAAAACCATACACATACATACCATTACCCATAACAAGTTGAAGTTAAATATGTATAGGTATACGCTGGCAATGTGTATTTGTATATTCATTCTTCTTTTAGAAAGTACATGCACATATAAATAAAACTTGTATTGGCTATCTGCAATACCCATAAGAATAAATAAGTATGTGTATTTACGTATGTATAACGTAAGTATACACAGAGTATGTATACCGTCGCAGAGATGGCAAATGCAATTTTAAAAATTTTGGATTTAGGCAGAAATTCGATTTTGGGTTCTTATACAACTTTGACTACCCGTATTACGGCGTCTAAGCAAACACTATAAATACCTATATATGTAAAGAGTTAACTCTGGAGTTTATCACAACCTGTGGTGAATTCAAGCGAAGTTGTTGAGAGCAGTTGATCAAGCGAAGTTGTTGAGAGCAGTTGATCAAGCGAAGTTGTTGAGAGCAGTTGATCAAGCGAAGTTGTTGAGTGCGGTCGATAAAAGTTGATGCCAAGTCGGATCTAATTATAATTTCTAATTTCTTTGCAACTACAGATTAAAATAGACTAAGTTTGTCATTAATTGAAATAATTATAGTACACAATAAACAACTATTATTAAATTTTACATTTGGGGGCTCAACCGGTGCCTAAACACATATGTACATGTTAAAATGATAAAATAAATTTCAGTATAAATTGTTTTATTTATTGTCTGTCGTATGCAAGTATAATATAAAAAAAAAAAACCAAAAGCAAATGGAAAAAACTAACGGTTCGGTAAAACCAACATTAAATACATACAATACAAGGGCGCAAGCAGCAAATAAAGAAACAAAAAATTCAACACAAGAAAACAAAAATAACGAAAAATCAAAAGTTGACCAAAAAATAGAACTAGAAAACCATAAAGTGGAAGTTTTAAATAAAAAAGTCGATACCGAAACAAAAGTTGAAAGTATTGGCAAAGCAAATAATAGTGAAGAAAAAGAAAATAAGAATAGACAAGTGGAGAACAAAAGTAAAAACGTTGAAATTAAAAACATTGAAAGCGACAAAATTAAATATACATCTGACTATAATAGTAAAAACCCAATTACAAGTGTGCAAATACTCAATACAAATTTTGAAAAAATAAAAATGGCAACCGATCAAAATCAAAGTTTAAATGATTTAGTCAAATTGTTGACCGAAAAAATGAAAAGAGAAGAAGAAAATAACATTAAAACAAATATAACAGTGGACAATTTTTCAAAGATTTTGGCTGATTTTGATGGTGAGAACATTCCAGTAAGGCAGTGGTTTAATAATTTTGAATTAAATGCATCAGCTTATGGTTTGAGTGAACAACAAAAATATGTGCAAACGCGAAATAAAATGATTGGTACAGCAAAATTATTTTTAGAAACAGTGAATGTAGGCGATTACGAAATGTTAAAATACAGCTTGATAAATGAATTTGACAGAACTTTAAACAGCAATGAATTACACAAAATGCTCTCAAACAGAAAAAAAACTGATAGTGAATCTTTCCATGAGTATATACTGCAAATGCGTAAAATAGCAGCTCTTGGCAATATCGACGAAATTTCAGTGATTCGCTATGTTGTTGATGGATTAAGAATTAGAAACGACGTCAAATTTCAGTTATACAGTGCAACTACTTTTAAAGAGCTTCGTGAAAAGTATGACATTTATGAGCGGGTGAATGAAAAACGTGATAATAGTGATCGTTTAAAGAAACAATCGCATTCTGCATCCGAAATACATAATAGTGGTGTAAAAAATCGATTTTCGCGTGAACATTGTTTTAACTGTGGGTCAAAAGACCATAAAAGAAGCGAATGTCAATCAGAACCGAAATGTTTTAAATGCAATGGCTATGGCCATTTTGCTAAGAATTGTGAAATGCGTAGCTCAAGTCACTTGCCAGAGAAAAATGTAAATGTTATTGTTGACAAAAAACGACTAAAAACCATTAAACTAAATAATAATGAAATAGACTGTTTAATTGATACGGGTTCAGATGTGTCTATCGTAAAAAACTCAATTTATAAAGATAAATTAAAGAAGTGCGAATTAAAAGACAGTAAAGCATTGCTATTTGGACTTGGTAATGTAAAAACTAAGCCAATCGGTTATATAACATGTAATGTAAATGTTGATGATGTGACAACAAAACACGACTTTATAGTTTTGCCGGATGAATCTATTAAGTTTGATGCAATTTTGGGATATGACTTTAGTAAAAACTTTATATTGTACGCAGATAAAGACGGATATGTCTTTAAATATGATAATAACAATTTGTGTGATCCGCTGTACAACGAATTGAACGTTTATAATGTTAACGCAATTGAACTAGATGTTGATAAAAACTATAAAGATACAATAAAAAGTGTTATAGATAAATATGAACCATCCGTAAATAGTAAAACATGTCCAGTTGAAATGAAAATTACTCCAAGTGATCAATTTAAGCCGTTTCATCACTCACCAAGTCGTCTACCGTTCCACGAAGAAGAAGTTGTAAACAAACAGATTGATGAATGGCTGCAGAAAGGCGTAATTCGAAAATCTTGCTCAGATGTGGCTAGCCGAGTTGTTGTTGTTAAAAAGAAGAATGGAGAACATAGAGTTTGTGTCGACTTCCGTCAATTAAATGCGATGGTACTTAAGGATCGTTTCCCTGTGCCAGTAATTGAGGATGTGTTGTTAAAACTACAAAAAGCTAAGTTTTTTACAGTTATGGATCTAGAAAATGGGTTCCTACATGTAGCTGTTGAAGAATATAGTAAAAAGTATACAGCTTTTGTTACAAAGCAAGGTTTATTTGAATTTAACAGAGCACCATTTGGGTTTTGTAACTCACCAGCAAATTTTATAAGGTATGTCAACTACATTTTTCAAGACCTTATTAATGATGAAATTATGGAAATGGATATCGACGATTTTGTAATCTATGCCGATACGGCCGAAAACTGTTTAAGGAAGCTTCAATTAGTATTAGAAAAAGCCTCAATATTTGGTCTTAAGTTTAAATGGTCTAAATGCGCTTTCATGAAAAACAGAATCGACTTTTTAGGTCATACTATAGAAGGCGGTAAAATATGGCCAGGAAAACAAAAAACAAAAGCTGTTGAAAAGTTCCCTATTCCAAAGAAGATTAAGGATGTACAATCATTCTTAGGGCTTACCGGCTATTTTAGAAAGTTTGTTAAAGGTTATGCCCAAATAGTTAAACCGCTAACCGATTTGCTTAAGAAAGATACAGACTTTAAAATGAACGCGGAGCAGCTCAATTCTATTCATCAGTTAAAGACCATTCTTACAAGTGAACCTGTTTTACGAATTTATGACAGAAACGGAGAGACCGAGCTACATACTGATGCGTCGAAAGAGGGTTTTGGTGCAGCATTACTTCAGAAATTCGGCAATGAATTTCACCCAGTTTTGTTCTGGAGCAAGAAGTGCACACCACAAGAAAATCGTTTGCATAGCTACATTCTTGAAGTTAAGGCAGCTTATCTATCGTTTAAGAAATTCCGACATTACTTACTCGGTATTGAGTTTAAACTTGTAACTGATTGTGCGGCGTTTAAGCAAACGGTGGCAAAAAGAGATGTACCTAGAGACGTAGCGCAATGGATATTATTTATACAAGACTTTAACTATACAGTAGAACACCGCTCTTCAAATCGAATGCGTCATGTTGATTCGTTAAGCAGATATCCTATTGATGTCATGACAATTACAACTAATATTACACCAAGACTACGGAAATTGCAATCGGAAGATGAATGCATTAAGGCAATAACAACTTGTTTGCAGCAAGGGCCATACGACAACTTTAAAATAAAAGGTGGTCTCGTTTACAAAAGTATAAATGGCCATGATCTCTTAGTAATACCGAAAATGATGGAGACAGAAATTATAAGGAATGCACACGAGAATGGACACTTTTCGGTACAAAAAACAATGCATACCGTTCAGCAGCAATTTTACATCGCTCATTTAGAGAAAAAAGTAATGAAAATTGTAAATAATTGCATTAGGTGTATTATACACAACAAGAAAACTGGCAAGAAAGAAGGTGTTCTTCATTGCATCGAAAAAGGCGACATTCCGTTACATACCTTGCATGTGGATCACCTTGGTCCGATGGATGCTACGTGTAAACAATATAAGCATATCCTGGCAATGGTGGATGGGTTTTCGAAGTTCCTGTGGTTATTCCCAACTAGATCGACTGGTGCTGAAGAAGTTGTTAGGAATTTAGATGTATGGTCGCAAACGTTTGGAAGTCCGACGAGAATTATCAGTGATAAGGGCCCAGCTTTTACGTCACAGCTGTTTCAAGATTGGTGCAAAGAAAATGTTGTCGATCATATTCTTACTACCACAGGTGTCCCTCGTGGTAATGGACAAATTGAACGAGTTAACCGCTCGATTTTATCGGTAATAGCAAAGTTATCAAGTGAGGATACAACTAAGTGGTATAAATTTGTAGGTGAGGTCCAAAAAGCTTTAAATTCCTCCCTACATAGCTCTACAAAAAGTACGCCTTTTGAGGTCATGTTCGGTGTAAGAATGAAGACTAATATATGCAGCAGGGTAATTGATATGCTTCAAGAAGAGCTTATTGAAAATTACAACATAGAAAGACAACAGTTAAGAGATGCAGTTAAACAACAAATCATTGAGGCGCAAAAAAAGTACAAATTTAATTTTGATAAACACCGTAGGCAATCGTCGGTTTATTCGGTGGGTGATTTAGTGGCCATAAAAAGGACACAGTTCGTAGCTGGTAGAAAGTTAGCTAGCGAGTATTTGGGACCGTACAAGGTGGTTAAAGTAAAGAGGAATGATCGTTATGATGTCGAGAAAGTTGCTGACTGCGATGGTCCACGTTATACATCAACAAGCGCCGACAATATGAAGGGGTGGAAGTCTTCTGATGACGATGATGAATTGTCATCTGGGACAGATGATATGCAGGATGGCCGAATGTAAAGAGTTAACTCTGGAGTTTATCACAACCTGTGGTGAATTCAAGCGAAGTTGTTGAGAGCAGTTGATCAAGCGAAGTTGTTGAGAGCAGTTGATCAAGCGAAGTTGTTGAGAGCAGTTGATCAAGCGAAGTTGTTGAGTGCGGTCGATAAAAGTTGATGCCAAGTCGGATCTAATTATAATTTCTAATTTCTTTGCAACTACAGATTAAAATAGACTAAGTTTGTCATTAATTGAAATAATTATAGTACACAATAAACAACTATTATTAAATTTTACGCTATTTTTAAACCGAGAACTACTTTGGTTTCTGCAAAAACTATGCGAAAATAAACATAAAATGAAACGTTTGAATTATAAATCGTTACAGAACGGCGTCTAAATATTGAGTGGCGGTTACACTCTTTCTTATTAGCATAACCATGGCCCAATTAGTAGGTCTGCTCGAAACGCCTGCTGATATTTTGTAGAGTTGCTTTTTTGTCGTGCAATTGTTATTGTAGCAATTGCTTTTGACATCTTATCTATTTTTTACACAAACAAATGCATTAATTTTTGACATCTTTGGTATCTTCAAATCCTTGAAGAATGAGCAATGTTCTTTTTTGTCACTGTAACACGCACATAGCATAGAGAGGTGACACGAGACGGAAGATATTGTTTTTTATGTATATAAGTATTGATTTGTATGTTGTGCTCATGGCCCAACTAGTATTTCTGCGCAAAACTACAACAATGCAACAATAGAAAAAACAACACACATTTTGATTGTGTAAATTATGTTAAAGATGTCAAAAATTAATGCATTTGTTTGTGTAAAAAATGGATAAGATGTCAAAAGCAATTGCTACAATAACAATTGCACGACAAAAAAGCAACTCTACAAAATATCAGCAGGCGTTTCGAGCAGACCTACTAATTGGGCCATGGTTATGCTAATAAGAAAGAGTGTAACCGCCACTCAATATTTAGACGCCGTTCTGTAACGATTTATAATTCAAACGTTTCATTTTATGTTTATTTTCGCATAGTTTTTGCAGAAACCAAAGTAGTTCTCGGTTTAAAAATAGCGTACTGCCGCCTCAAAAATTTTTATTTGTGTCGTAAGAGTTAACCCATCTTTAATTTTTTTTTCTTTAATTTTGAAGATACCAATTTAGGATGTAAAAATTAAACGTTTTATATATACTAGCGTTTGCCTAATGTTCAAAATTCGACCATAAATTTTTATGTAAATATGAAGAAAACATAGTACATCTAAGTATATATGAATTTACATGTTTTGAGCATTTATTTGTTCCGTCTTAGTTGATCGATTTGGCGATGGACCAACCTCCTTATCTTCCACTGAGTTAATCTATTTTGTAAGTTCAATATAAAAAATATCAGAAAATATCAATTGAAAAACAAAAAAGTATCAAAAAGTCTTCTCTTATAGATTCTAATCCGCTCAGGACATTGCATGTTTATAATTTAATTTTTATGTATGTAGACATACATTGGCACTGCTGATGTTACAAAAAAATTTATTTTATGTATCAAAAAAAATATGTACATAGTCCCATACCTGGCTAGTGATCAAAGCACATTTTTGCTAAAGCATTTCATACAAATTTTTTTTTTTCATTTTTACGCAGTAGTGCCAAAAATACTGAAGGAACCTATGTATATTTTCTTACACATAGATATTTTATATGTATGGCAGATAACCAAAACGCATTCATGGGTATTGAATAATATCTGCATAACATTCATGTATTTAAGTTTACTGAATGTGGTTGCGTGAAATATTGCCGTGCGTAAGTATAAGTAATACACATATTTTTTGCAACGCACAACCATAGCTGTTGTTATTATTTGTGTTATAAGTATGGATATACACAATAACGTAAAGCGTGGGTAAATACCTCTGTATCTTGTTCTTATGGGTACTTGTTGTCATTCTCTGATACAGGCATCGATGTTATATCGATATTTCGCAAAATATCATAACATAATAGATGTGAATGCGGCTTATAAAAAAACCGTGATAATTAGCCATCACTAATTTGTTCTTTACTTGTGATTAAAAAAATGAATAAATATTTGTGCAGTTTATTTTAAGACTATCGAGTGGTCAATACATTTTGGTTTTGTGTGTGTAATTTTGCTTTAAATGTGTAATTTGGGACGCAGTCATGTGTAATTTCCGAATTTTTCATTGTCAACACTGGTAATAATACACAAAACTTATCTGTCAAATGGGAGCTGAACTGGAAAAGTGAGCGTGGAACCACCCATACAAGGTCAATATAATTTTCTAGCAGAAGCACAATAGTAGAATTTTTAAATTTTGTACAAATTGCTTCGTTACCAATACACGAGATTTGTTTTAAATAAATTTTACTAATTTTATTTAAATGGGGGTAACAAAGTGCACAGGGTTAAGCAAAATTTTTTAAAAATAAAAATTTTAAAAAAAATGTTAAACAAATTTTTAATACCACTGGAAATTAAATTTTTTTTTTTTTAATTTATTTTTCTTTTTAAACTTTTTTTTTTTTTTGTTTGTAAGCTCTAATAAACTTTTTTACAAATATATCACTTGGGTGCTACTTAGTTTCCAAGTAACTACAGATTTGGTAAACAAAAAAAAAAAAAAAAAAAAACCAAAAATCCATTAAAAATCCAATTCAAATGCTTATATACTGCTTATTTTCCTAAAATTGGAAGTTGCATAGGTTTTTATTATTATTTTTTAACTGAATTGTCTAAAAAAAGAAAAACGTGTGCTAACGTTAATTACTCCAGTTACAAGCAGATACAATTACAATGAGCATGAGAGCAAATGTTTAGGAGGTTAAAGCTGCAACAATGTGAACGTTCACAAAGAAAAAATAACAAATTTAAAACTGTAAGTGACGTACGAAAATGTATTATATTATACAAGATAGTACTAACTAGAGTGTATTGTTCTAACATTCATTGCTTGCTCAATGTTGTGGGAAAGAGTATGTAGCTAAATTAGAAAATAGCTAGGAGAGTGGGCTTTAAAATCAATCATAATGCATCATTATTTCGTCGGTTGATAATTTAAATGTCGTATGTGGATTTTTGGCGGTTTTGAGTTAAGATCGATTCCTTAGGTTTTCCGACCTGTTCTTTCATTTGGCGTAATCAGTTTTGCGATACCTCATGCGGGTTCCGAGATATGGAGTGTTGAGTTTGTCGTATGTGGTATTTGCTGAAGCAATTTTCAAATTAAATTTAGTATGTAACTGCCACATACGACAAATTTCCATATAAAACGACCAAAAAATTAATTTATTATTTAAATGTCGTATGTGGATTTTATAAGAGTTCAAACTTCAAACTCAATTTACTCGAAACTATCGCAAACCACATACGACAATTAAATTATCAGCCGACGATTTGTCTATCAAATTTTACGCATTAAAGTGTTACAGCAATAAAATTTTAAAATCATTTTGAGGTAGCTAAATTACTGTATTTTGTTCAGATCAAGCCCCCCTTCTTTCACTAGTCTTGTTTATAATTTGTACTTTTAAATACTTTTAATTACAAGTTGCACTATATTGCACTACATTCACGCAAGCATGCATGTTTGTATTATTTATTTCTTTTTCCAATTTTGTTTAAACTTGTTGGCACGAGTGTGTTGAATGTTGAATGTGGCATAAATTAACCAGATAATATTAACTTGTATAATGGGGGTGATGATGATACTAACCAGTTCGAGTACTCTACTCTGCTTATTTTTTGACATATTGTAAATATATTGGTTTCTGTTAATGTCATTGTTTTTTTTTTTTTTTTTTTTTTTTGGAATTTGAATTGATTAATAATTTATTGATTTTATTGAAGTTATTACAATTTCATTGATGTTGTTGTTTAAGTTTTTGAAGTTTATATTTTTTTAGTGTTTTGTGGTTTCAACAGGGGCTGCAAAATTTGATATCAAATTGTATTTTAAATTGTGGTTTTAAAATGTGTAATTGGTAAATAAAAGTTGTGGTTACATTTTTAATTAGATTTAAGAAAATAAATAAATAACTGTTTTTTTAAGAAATCATTAAAACCGAAAGCCAAATAAATAGAAAATATTTGCAAATAAATGTCGGATAAAAAATTTTTTCGAAATTTTTGTCAAATTTCCTACACAAAAAATTTTTTTTACGAATTTCTAATAAATTTTTTGTAAATAGAAATTTTTAGCAAATTCTGATACATAACAATATTTGAAAATATACTCAATAAACCACCAAATGTTAAAAAATTTCATGATATGGAAAATTTTGACAAAACATATTTAAATGGAAAATGTCGAAAAAAGTTCCTATAAAAAGCAAATTTAAAAAAAAATATTTCTATTCTAAATAAATTTTAACAAAATTTCCTTTTAATAGCAAGTTTTAAAAACATTTCCTATAAAAATAAATTTTACAAAAAAAATTTCTTATAAATACCAAATTTTTTAAAAAAAAAAAATTTATTTAATAAAAAGGAACAATTTTGACAACATTTTTTATAACAAAATATCCTATTAGTAGCAAATTTTAAAAAAAATTTCTATTGGTTCAAAAATTTTAACAAAACTTTCCAATAAATAAAACATTTTCTATAAACCGAATTTATTATATATTGCAAGTTTTGAAAAAAAATTTATATTCAACCGTTTTTGAAAAAATTACCTATAAATAGTAAATTATCACAAACAAAATTTATAAAAAGCTAAATTTTGACAACATTTTCTATAAGAAAATTTCATATAAATAGCAAATTTTTATAAATACCACATTTAAATAACAAATCCTATAAAATTTAAAAAAGCAAATTTTGATAAATCTATATATACATATATAAAAACGTTTGTGCCATGTATGTGCTCCTAACACTCAAGAGCCGCTAGACCGATTGAAACCAAACATTGACAATAAATTATCTTAGTCGGGAGCTAGGTTTCTTTTAAGTTTAATCCTGATAGGTGGCGCTGTTGTCGTGATACAAAATTTTTTTTTATTTATGGTACGATTTGGCTGAAATTTACATTCTTGGGGTATTCACAAGGTGTGCTATCATGGTTTATTGTCATAATGTTCTAACATTTTACAATGGTTTAAAAATATTGTTGTTGGTTTGTAAACAAAAAGTGTCTTAAATAAATAGAACGTTGCTTGCTATGTTTATTGTGCTGTCGTAATTAATAGAACATTAAATTATGAGGGGTTGCTCACAACAGTCGTATTTTTTCATGTTATTATTTTAAGACATATGACTTTAATTAAGCAAAAAAAATTCAACTTATTAACAAAATTTTTGCATTTAATTCTTTATTTTTATTTAAATCCCGAGCAGCGCCGGGACCAAACAGCTAGTTTTTTATAAAAGGCAAAACTTTGACAACATTTTCTAAACCAAAATTTCTTATGAATAGCAAATTAAAAAAATGCTATGGAAAAAAAGTATCCTATTAATAACAAATTTTGGAAACTTTTTTTTTTAATAGGACATTTTGGTCAAATTTATTATATATTGCAAGTTTTCATAAAATATTCTATAATCCGCAATTTTTTTAAAAATTATTCTCAAATAACCAATTTTCAGAAAAAAATCTATAAAAAAGTTTTGACAGCATTTTCTATAACAAAATGTCGTATAAATGGCAATTTTTAAAAAATTTAAAAAAAAATTCCAACAACTTTTGATAAAATTTTAAATTTACTGAAGAGATTGTGTGGTTACAATCGAAACTAGTTTGGGCAACCTGTCCGTGAAAGCCTGGGTTCAAATCTCAGCGCAGTAAAGAATGAAAAATTACACTATGCTAGTTGAAAAAACAGACAGTGGTGCCCGCGGTTTTTTAAGATTGGCGATGGTTTTCGAGATATACCGTTATTTCGAAAATGGAGGAGGTTGCACAACATATATTCGCGTAACTCAAAAACGCTTTAGCTTATTCAAAAAGCTTAAAAACCGAAATTTCGCAATAAAATTTCCTTACTAATATCCTTAGTCGTTTTAGAAACATAATGATGGGAATGAAAAATAAAGTTGCGCTGGTCATACATTTGGGCCGTCTAGGGGTATCTCAGGCGTTGCAGGTGCAAAATTTAAAGCTAGGGTTCTACGCGTTTAAAAAACAAAGTTCCAAACAAAATAAGCTATAAGTGATTAAAGTCTGTCTACAAGTTTTGATTTTTTCAGAAAAGATGAAATTTTTTTATTTTTATTTAGAAATTTATTCTTCTTCCTCCTGCAGATTCCAACAAATATCCCCTAATAGCGAAGTTGTTTGCCGCTATACCAGTGTTCGAGCCTGGCTGTTACTTGGTGAAATCTCTCGCCATGTTCATCAGACTCGGCTGGTGATTGTTCATTAAATTTTTCGGCATGGTAATGCAAAAAATTTATTTTCAATGACATTCTGGCCAAATGTATGACCAGCGCAGCGCAACTTTATTTTTCATTACCATCATTTATTTCTAAGGCCTAGGATTAACTCCTAGGGGGATAAAATGTATGACCGACCTCCAATGTTTATTGTTCTTAACATTTTCTTAAAACATAGTTGCCATATATATCCACCCCTTAGGGGGCTCCCATACAAATATGGCCGTTTAATGAAAATCTTAAATTTGGCCCCTGCAGCGCCTAGGATGCCCCTAGATGGGTCAAATGTATGACCAACCCCACTTTATTTTTCATCTCAATCATTTATTTTTAACATACGCACCCGCTATCTCCATTCCTTAAGGGGGCTTCCATCCAAAATGTTCAATGCAGACTAGAAATATATTGAAGAAAAAGTCCCTTAAATGCCCAGGAGTCGCCCCTAGGGGGATAAAATGTATGACTGACCTCCATTAGTTTTTTGTTCTTAACATTTTCTCGAGACATACTTGCCCCTTATATTCACTTCTTAGGGGTGCTCCCACACGCAGAGAAAAAACATGTTTACATATGGTCACCTCCAACAAAACTATTTTTAGACAACATTTTAAACATATTACGTTTAAATTTAACCATATTATTGTCACCAACAACCATATTATTGTTTAATTAGTCCTCCATCAAGAAGCCACAACCATATTATGGTTGCCTCTTAACATGTTATGGTTAAATATGACAATAATTTGTTTTTAAATTAACAATAGTATTTTCCTCTTCTCTAAGAGCAACATGCTTTGGTTGAAAACCACATATGCTATTATAAGTGTTAAACATATTTTAGTTATTATTGACCAAAATATGTTCGGAGGCAACCATAATATGGTTGTGCCTTCTTGATGGAGGACACATTTAACCATAATATGGTTGTCGGTGATAATAATATGGTTAAATTTAACCATAATATGTTTACCATTTCCTTTAAAAATTTTTTTTTTGGAGGTGACCATATTTAAACATAGTTTTTCTCTGGGTGCATACAAATATTGCGTTTTATGAAATTCTTAAATTAATTAAAATTTGTCGACTTTTGTGAATAAAATCAAAAGTTGCAAACAGATTTTAATCATTTATGGCTTGTTTTGTTTGGAATTTCGGTTTTTATACGTCTGAATCATAGCTGCATTTTCCAATTTTTTATGAATTTTTAATAAACAAAAATTTCGAAATTTTGTTAAGAAAATTATTTTGTTTCCAAAACAAAAATTATGTTTCTTAAACGACTGCGGATATTAGAAAGCAGTTTTACTTTTCTTAAAGGGAATTTTATTGCGAAATTTCGGTTTTTTGTATAAGCTAAAGCGTTTTTGAGTTATGCGAATATATGTTGTGCAACATAAAAACACCGCGGGCACCACTTAATTCAGCGTACCCGAATTATGTTAAAACGCCAGGTGCCCAGCTTGTCACGAAAAAAAAGTGTCAATTTCTTGCACAGTGTTATCAATAAAATTTTAATTAATTTCATGTTGTAAAATTCCTGTCTTCATAAAAATAATTTAATGAAAATTAAATTCAATGAACTTAAGCCTAATTAAAATTATGTAAATTTGGATTAAAAACCATTAACAGTTCAATAAAATAACCACAATACTAATTATTTTAAATTTATAAGAATTTTTTTTAATGTAAAATAGCAAAATGTAGAAAAAAAATTATATATATATACATCTTGGGAACGCTTCTTATAAATAGCAAATTTATTTATTTTCTATATAAATTGATGTATAATTTATTGAGCTTGAATTTTTTCTTTATATAAAAAATTTCCTAATATTACCCAATTTTAATCAAATTTGCTATAAATAGCTAATTATTTATCTTAAAGATAATTTTGAATAGTACATCATTAGATGCAGTATTTTCGTAATATCCTTATAATTTAGTGTTTTATTTGTTTATGACTTAATTGTATAAACACACCCAAAAAAGAGACATGCAACACTCACTCTTTTATGACTATTTTACAATATAGAATTAGCTTTTATTTATTAAATAAAAAAACACCATGCGTTTTTGTACATTTATACATATTTTTACCTTTTATTTTTACAAATATCTATATTTTTTATCAAATAAATTACCTTTAATTTCCAAAAAAAAAAAATTGGAAAACCAGTTATTTATCGAACTAAACAAATAAACAAACAAAACAGACGTCCTAACAGATAAGCCAAACCAACAGTTTAATGTCATTTTGTAAGCCACACACTTCACACAACTCGTACATTTGAAAAACCGGAGTTTTCTTCATAATAAAAATACAAAAAATACAGAAATAAAAGCAACATTAAATTCTCATCACGTTTTTATTTCATAGTCGTTTATTTTGTATTCGTATCTAGTAGATACATATTAAATGTAGTTTTTGGTTTTTTTTTATTATTTTGTATATTTTTTTTTTCTTATATAAGTTTGAGTGCAAGTGTCAATGAGTAAGCGTAAGTGAAGTGTATTCCCTCATGTATTAAGGTGTGCATGAGCTCGATAACAACAACAAACAACACGTTGCCACCCTCTAATATTTTAAACATGCCTTATGACAGGCATGTAAATAATAGAGTGTTCAAAGTACAGAGCTGTTACTTCGAACTTTTAAAGATCCCGTTTGGTTTAAGACATATACTTAAATGTTTTATAATTTATGCTTAACTATATTCTACCTTTACATGAATAAGATATGAATCGAAATATTTTTTTTTAATTGAAAATATAACAGAATCTGACCTATTTTTTAAAAAAAATATTACAGAAAACTTGATTTTTTCTATACTTAAAATTTAGCGCTGAACTAAATTTCGACCCAACGTTCGGGTTCGGTTTTTCAAGTCATCGAGCATTCTCACAAAACGCATCCAAACTCCAACAAAAGTACAATTTTCATCGAGCATTCTCACAAAACGCATCCAAACTCCAACAAAAGTACAATTTTAGCAAATTTGAAAAAATAAAAAACCAACATCAATATCTTCTTACTTTATAATAATTTATTAATTAGTCAATTCACAAGGTATCCTAAAATGTCATATTGTCAAAATGTCCTAATATTTCACAATGGTTTAAAAATATTGTTGTACGGCTCAGCCGCTCAGCGCTGGACTTTTCTGATTAATTACGACAGCACAATAAACACAGCAAGCAACGTTCTATTTATTTAAGACACTTTTTGTTAACAAACCAACAACATAATTTTTAAACCATTGTGAAATATTAGGACATTTTGACAATATGACATGTTAGGATACCTTGTGAATTGACTAAATGAAATTGAAGCAAATTTACAAATAAACAACTTTACTCATTTTAGCATTTCTTAATAGAATGTTACTGTTATTTACATCAAAATCTTTATTTTAAAATTTCCTACCACACTGCATTTACAGAATATAAAAGTTTTTCTTTGTTAAATTTTAATATATGAAAAGGTAAGCAAAAATGAAAAAAAATGTTAAGTTCGTATTTGAAAATCTGAATTTGTAATGCTATGAATAAAAAACCATCGAACAAAATGGCAATGTTGCTTTAGGGAACATTTAGAAAATTTAATAAGCTTTATAATGGCTGTAAAGGTTCAAATCCGTTCAGAACGGCTTGAGTTTGAATTACTAAAGCAAAATTTTTGATTTTTTTGGAAAAAAGGCATTTTGCCTAAAAATATGAAAACACGATTTGAGAGATCACTTCCCGTTCATCAATATTTAAGTATTATACACCAAAATTCTTGGTTTTTATAGTAGATTAAGAAAAATGAAAAGTGAGACGGTCTAAAACATATAAGTACATATAAAAAATATACTAAAGTTTGTTTGTTTGTACTTTATAGACACATAAGCCGCTAGACAATTTTTGTAAAATTTTAACACTTCGTTACTGAAACTGTGACGGTAGGAGCCGAAAAAAGCTACTCGTTATTTAAAGTAAATACTAAATACAGTTTATTAAAAACTCTTTAAAAGCTTTTTCTTCGAAGCGCTTACATTGCCAGACTTAAACAAAATTATGGCTTCTATTATGAGTTACATTGGACAAACGATTTTCGCTGGCTATCGAACATCGACTATCGAATGCACATTTTGTATTATGAGTTTACAGCACTGTCGAAAAATTCGTTGTGCATCAAATTTTTCAACGAAAACAAATTTACTGTCGACGGTGCAAATAAATTTAAAAAACTAGTTGAAAATGTAAATATTTGTAAATTTTTTTGCGTTTGTATACCAAATACTACATTCTTAATCAGTTTTGTTAATTTTAGTCAAGTCCAACGTGGCAACAGCTATTGGAAAGGCTCGTTTTCCTTATGAACCAGCACTAAATGACTGAGTTAGAGACAAATAACTATTTTTTTCTTTCTTCCCAAAATAATAATATTGGCGCCCATAACAAATGAGCTAAAAGGACCATTTTTGGTTAAGATATTGGATAGATTGGTACGATATATTCAATACAAAACTAACTAGGTTGATAAAAATAGGCTCAGATATACTCTTTATAAGACCGAAATCGACTTATTATTTCACCTAGCAAGTTTGCTCCCGGAATAAGGATAGGGCCCATATCATATGAGCTTGAAACCAATAGGCTTTTCAATACTATTTATATAGTGGACTATCTGTGATATTTGTTGAATAAAATAAAGCACTGAAACCGATTTTTATTTTTCTACATGGATATCAACACAGATCTAAGCAATTTTCTACATATAAAATAGCAAAGGATCCGAGCAATTTCCAACACATGTATGTACACCAAAAAAAAAACATTAATTTCTCCAATCACCAAATTTATACCAAATTCATAATATCAAGCAAACAATTTGTTGATTTTGCACCTATTACCAACATGATTATTGGTAAATTATGAATATTTTGTTTCAATAAATGATATCTTTAATTTTAATTAAAAAAAATGATCAAAAAACTTTGCCATTTCAAACAATGTGTTAATTTATTTAATTAAATATTGACAATTCCCAGCAACAATTCTGCATGTTTAAATTATTTTATTTTAAACGAAAAAAGTCAATTAAGATATTTTATTATTTAATTAAGATTTTAATCGAAAATTTATTTCAAAACAACTAAAATGTTAATTAAATCAAAATTAAATTTTTAATTTTCTGTCAACTAAAAAAATAATTGATTCAATTATCACATTAATTGATAATTAATAATTGATAAAACGCTTTTTTCTGCGTATGTTGAATACAGTACAGAATCTAAGCTATTTCCAACACAGAAGATAGCAAGGAATTTACGCTGTTTTGTAAAAAGATTATAGGCTATATATTTGCCAAATTATATTTAATAAATAGTTAACTTTTTTTAGTTTGGCATGAGAAGTACATTTAGCATTGATTGCTAATTCGAATTTTTTTGAAAATAATCAAAAAAATTGTTTAGTTTATTTTTTAAAAAGACTATGCCAAGTGTCATATTTTTAACTAATTAAAACAAATTTTTTTTTGTTAATTATTTGCTAATGATTCTGGCCAATTGGCAGTTACAGCAGCAAAAAAAAACACCAACAAAATAATTTCTGATCGTGTCTATCATAATTTATTACATTTTATTAAAAAATTATTGCTGTTTTTTTATATTGAGTATTTCCTCAGCCTAATAATTTATTACAAAGAATTAATCAGTGTTGTTAGGCATGCGCTAAAACAATAAGTTTCAGATATTATAACGTCCCTCCAACTGTCCTTAGCATTCATTTGTTTCAGCCTGTATGAGTGCTAGTTGCTTCAAAAAAAAAAAACAAACATGTGCCAACAAGCAGTAGTTTCCAACACCCAGTAAATTTTTTTATAAAAATATTTAAAAAAAAACACAAGTAAAATGCCTATATGCCGAATCTTTGATACCCTTCACTGAAGGTGTTTTAATTTGTTGCTGTTTCAGACGTATTAAGTTAAATAATGGTCCGCCTTACGGTTTTATTTCTAGTCATATTAAATTAAAGTTTACCAAATTTCATAATATATCATGAGTTCCGTTTTATAAAGATTTTCAGGAGCGGTTTTTAAATTAGACCAATAATCAAAATAAGAGCTTTTAACGAAGCAGGTTTGTAAAAGAGCAACGTATGAGTTTCGCTTATCATATCGCTTACGGAAGACATGAATTTAATATGGTGAGTTCCCATTTTGAAGCAATCTATTTTTTAAACTATTAGTGCTTTGCCCAACAAGAAAAATTTTTTTATTGGGTAGTAATTTATGGACCGCTCATCACAAAATTTGGTAGAGTGATGTCTAGTATTAGAAAAGCTAAATTGGACCAAGTTTTTTTTTAGTTTTTATGTGTTTTAAAGTGCTTTTCGGAAGGTCGCATTAATGCGACCAATGCACGTTGGTTCCAAATCGATTTTATTTTTGGCAAAAATTAAAAAAAAAATTTTTTTATTGTTAAAAGTGAATTTATTTTCTTAGTGGCAACACTCCAAGCACTCGAGAAAATATATTAAAAAAATTAGCAACACTGCCGGTCTACAAGGCTTTCAAAGTTAGAAGTTTAAACACGTGTTCTAAAATAAGCGTTAAAACAGTGTTACAATTGAGGGGCTTAAAGCACCAGGGGTTTAAGTGCATTTTTTAAAAAATTTAAATTAAGTGCTCATATACCCCTTGTGCTCCAAGCGAAGCAGGTATTTTAATGACAATTGCTAGAATTGGTCGCCATATCTCCTTACCGGATGAGAATTCCAAATTAACCACTTGAACTTATCTGACCATCACCTACTAATTCCATATGTAATCTGAATTTAAAAAAAACCACTTAAGCCCCCTTCTACTTTAAGTCCCTCAATTGTACAACGAGCAAACCTTAAAAAAAAGTTAGTAAGTATTACAAAAATGGAAAATATAGCCCAAGGAAGGTAGTTTGAAGGCCACGTAGCCGACCAAAAATGTAGAAATGTAAATGTAATGTTTAACAACTGATCGACTCTGTTATATTGACAGCAATGCAAACGCTTAACTGACTGTAATGTCACATAACCGTAACTTTCCAACCTGTAAAAATTAGAATTTCTTTACGAGCTTACATGACAGTTGTAGCAAGTGATGGGCTGCTTGTATTTTAAATGGAATGCGGGTAAATTCACTCTTTTTCTTTTGTACTTTTTCAGTAATCATTTCTGTGGACTTTTGACAAAATAACTTGCAATACATACATATTATCATTTAGATATAAATATATGTTTAGATGTATAAAATAAAAAAATGCATACATATACAGAAACGATAAAAAGTCTGGCTTTTAATGGTATCAAAACCTGTACCCATGTTCTGTAACTTTGGTGAGAACTTCTCGCATCGAAAACATGTGAAACAAAATATTCCATCGTTTCTCGAAATGTGAGAAAAAACTGTGTATGTAACTCATGTCGAAAACTATCAAAAGAGATTACGTCGTCACGTAATAAATGTCATAATATTCTACTCGAGGCCGATAAGAAATTGCAGATGTTGTGAACGCCAGTCAAACATACGTTGACGGCGACCAAATTTGACTAAAATTTAAAAATTTTCAACGACGACGGCGAAAATCAACCGTCGGCTATACCAAAAAATGTAAAGTGCTACTTTAATGTTTGTTGATAACAAAATTGCTTTGAAAACATTCAATATTTTTCAAAAATGTTAAAAGCAAAATAATACTTATCTTTTCCGTTGGAATATTCATTTCATTTGGCATTTTTATTTTATTTTTGGGTGTAAAATTTTTTCTCACCTCGTTTTTATGCGTGAGTTTATTTGACAGTTCAAAGCGGGAACTTTCTCACAAAAATTTTACAGACACAGTTTTTCAGTATATTGACGAGAAATTTCCTTACGTGACAGTTATTACTCCCCAAAAATGTAACAGACGCAGTTAAGTGAGAAAAACAGCTGTTTGTTTCAATTTATGGCATTTTTGTTTCATTTCTTACATTTCAATCGAAAAGTTTCTCGCCGCGAAAGTTACAGGACATGGGCACTGGTTTTGTGTATGCACATTTTCAAAAAATATAAGTATATTTTTACTATAATACATATTTGTTTATTGTAAATCTTTATTATAAATAACAAATATTAAATTATTTATGTATTTATACATACAAGACATACAGTTTTAATACCATTAAAATCACTGGTACTTTTCCTGCAAAGCGGTCACCATTTGAGCATTTTTAATTCCCATCACTTTGTGTGTTGTTTTATGTATACTATTGCTTTTTTGTTTATGTTTTTGAAAAACAGATGACAAGTTCTTACATGTTCTATAAGTGCACAAACGTGCTTACAGTACGTTACGGTACGTTACATTGCATTTCATTACATTTACGGTCGGCAAAAGCAGCCTTTAAGGTATATTTTTGAATTCTGTTAGTGTGGAGTACTTCTCTTAATTCTTGATATTGTGTGGTTTTGTAGTCTCAACATAACATAAAAGTTCCGTGGACCAAAATGTTGTTTGGGCACGAACTTGCATGGAAGTTTAAATGTGGAAGTGTTGGTCACACTGTATATTTTAAGTTTATATCTCGCAAGCATTTTTCAGCAAACTCCGAAATGCTTATGGTTTGCAAAACAAACGGGTGCAAAGTAGTGTACTAATAGAGTGGTTTCTTCAAAAAATCAATAAATATCTGAATATTAACGAAAGATGTTGATCTTGTTTTATTTTTTCCATCATCTATCAAAGAAATCATTAATTTCAGCTGGGATACCTTCCCCTTTAATGAGCAAAGTGTGCGGGCGTGGTTAAAATTACTATTTTTTCAATTTATTTATATGACATGGCCATTAGATGTGTAGAATTTCAAAGCTCTGACATGGTTTTTTAATTTATGCTAAAAAAATAATCAATTTGGAACCATAGAGTAATCGTAAATTATGGGCAGATTGTCACAAAACTGACAATCTGCCCATAATAAAGCTAATCTGGTCAAAAGTTCACTCCTAAAGCAGTATTCATTATGGGACATTAACGTGTTTTCCGAGTGCAGCGAACTTCACAGAATTTGGAAGTATAATTTATTGCCTTACCAAACTGTGGTGAACCATATTATACTTCAATAACATAATTCGTTACTTTTTTAGGCGCACTAATGTGTTTTCCGAGAATAGGCTGTGTATGGAGTCTAGTACTACGTTTATACGTAGCCTAATCTCAAATAAAAATTATTTGCGATTGTATGTCAATTTTTTTACAAAAAATTCTTATTTTTTTGATGGCAGATGAACCATTAAATCATTTGGTAGCACTGTATGTACAGTAAGGGACTAAAGTCTACATGCAACCTACTTTTTACGATTTTTGGGAATTGGTAACGATATCGAGAAAAACTTGTATGCCAATATTTAAGGCATTAATAAATATTTTTATTAATGACACAAAAATATAATTCTAAAACATAACAAAAGCAATAATAACAAAAAACATTAAAAATTTCAAAGGACAAAAGTGTACATACACTAAAAAAGAACCAATAGAATTAAGAATTACATTTAAAACAATTTTAATATTTTAAAACTTAATATATCATTCACAGCTTGCAATTGTCGAGGCATGGAGTGTACTAAGTTTTCTGTAAATTCCGCAGTTATTTCTGTCCAAGTTCTGTTTAAAGCAGTTTTCAGCCATTCACTGCTCCTAATTTTACATTTTCTGACTTTTTTCTCTTTAACATCCCAGATATGTTTTTTATGATTTCAATACGGTGATTGTGGTGGGGAATTGAGTTGTCTGGGAGCATAATATAGAGGCTATTAGCGAACAATGTGCGCCGTTTGCTTGGGATCATTGCCCTGCTGAAAAATCCAGTTATTGTCAATATTTTCTAATATGTTCTTATATAGATATCGGTCCATTGTGCCTTCAACTAAAACTTAACATTGCCACCTCCATGTTTGACTGCGGGTATAACATTCTCTGGATCTAAGACTGTGTTGGAATTTCTCTAAACTTTGGAACGACTATCTCTTTCAAAAATATTGTATCTAATCTCGTCAGTAAATAAGATTCGTTTTGTATCTTATTAATGTGTATTAGCCAATTCAAGATAGAGTTTTTGCTTTTTGGCAGATATAAGTGGTTTTTTGCGTTTAACTCTACTTGTAAAGCGACTCTCATGCAAAGGCCGTTGTATAGTTTTTGGGTGGACACTATTTCTGGAACATTTTTCAATGTGTTCCGCCAAATTCGGGGGTCTTATTTTTGGATCCGCATTTACTTCTTAAAGAATACTGCTAACATTGCGTCGTGGCAGTTTTTTTTCACGTTCATATCTTGAATGATTTTCAGTTTTTCCATTTTTTGTATAGTTTCTAATAATTGTTGTACTGTAAACCGACAGATTTTACCGTTTTTGCAATTTCTCCATAATATGTTCGATCTTTACGAAGATTTCTTACAAAATTTCTCACTAAAATAGATATTTTTTGACTATTCTCCATTTAAAAAATCAATAATTTTTCTAAACAAAATATTTAAATATAATGCTACTTATTTAAAAATTGCTATGGTAAGTTAAATTCAATATCAATTAAAATAATGGGATTCCCCTTGTTTCGTTTTGTATTTTTCAGGTTTTCCTAGAAGTTGTCACGTTGTATGAAGACTTTAGTCCTTCTTAAAAATTTGCTTAACGCGTGAAATTCCATGTTAAGCTTTTCTTTTTAATTTGTTTTTTTTTTTAATAATCTTGTTTAATCGTGTCTTCATTAGTTGTATATAAACATTTTTCATTGTCATTACAAGTTCCCAAAAATCGAAAAAAAGGAGGTTGCATGTAGACTTTAGTCCTTCACTGCATATAACCTTTTTATTTTTTTTTTATATTACCCATACTAATCCCGCGAAGCTATACGCTTGTCTGCAGGAGACCATACCAGAGTCACTGGTGGGAATCGAGCCCGCAACCCCGGCGCTGAAAGACTAGCTCACTACCAACTACCCTACCGGGGCACCGCGGCAAATACAAATTTAATTCACTGTTTATGTGGCACTTTTATCTACTTGCAATATAATTATTTGCGAATAAGCTGTGCGTATAAACGTAGTATATGGTAAGTTATGGACTAATCTAAACGAAATTTAATAGAATGATTTTTTTGTTACATAAAATGAATTTGTGTAAAATTTAATAACAAAACTTAGTATGCCCTCAATCACCACTAGTGGTCGAGGGTATAACAACTTGATAATGAATTCGTTCAATTTATTTTAATCGATTTCTTTAAGCCGTTTAAGTTCACATAAAATATATGTTAAATGTTTATGCGCAAGCGTAAATAAATATTTGTATTTCAATTTATATTTCGTAGCATTGCATGCTTGAATGGATGTCTGTTTGATCGATTCCATTGCTCATGTGCAATAATACGTTCAATAGATTTATGCAATCACAATTAAATTGATTTTTTTTTTTAATAAAAATTTTCTTGGTTTTTATGCTAACAATTTTAAATTCAATTTTAGATTTTCGTTTATTTGTTACAATTGGGTTTGGTCATGTCAATTATGAAAACAATTTTGTTATAATTCCAGATAACATCGATAATAAACATGTCAGTATGTCTGAATATTCACTAATAATCTAGATAAAGTGATAATTGTTTAAATTCGAACAAGTTAAGTAATTTAAATAAAAAATATTTAAGCTTTATTTAATGAAATGTTAATTATAGTTAAGCACTTGAAATAATACTATAAAAAAAACTGTTGAAAACGAATAAAATTTATTTAAATGAGGTCATGATTAATTAAGCAAATTAATATTGTTAAATTGTCACTGTTATACAAAGATGTAAAATTACGATTAGTAATCAATTATTTAAAAAAAATATTACTGATTATAAATTTCAGTGCAATAGAATTTCTTATTACTCACCTCTATCGTGAATAATTTTTACCTAGTAATTTTTTCCCTTTTCAAGTATTTGCGATCATGAAAAACTCCAATGCAAAAAATGAATTCAAAGGATAATAACAACGTGAAATTTTTTTTACTTCTCCCTTTGAATTTCAGAATTTCTCACTTTATTTTTGATTTTTAAGATCAAGATTTGTTAAACCGGCACAAACAAATGCAAAACAACACTTCGCTTGCCTGAGGATTTGTGCAGGTTTCCAAAGACGTGGTGGCAGAATTTTAGAAATTATTTTACTACATAAAAGTGCAATAAGCCAATGTTGAAATCAAACGTTCACACCTCCAATACAACATATCGACCAATAAGCATTCATTCTGGACTAATTGATGTTTATTTTATAATTTACTGGCGTAAAAATATCTTATGGCCAATTTTCAGGATTGACATTAAAACACATTTATGTTTAAAATCGTTTTAAATACAAAATTCTCTTCTTCACTAAACACTTAAATGAAACTTAAGTCACCGATGTGGTACATTTAAATTCAACTTAAGATTTCATTGGATTAACTTAGCAATACAAAAACAACAGACAAAGTAATAACAACCAGCTGTTTTTTTTTTTTTTGACCACCTTGTAAATAACTACACTTTTCTTATGATATTTTTTTGTATTTAGTAGTGCTACCATACTTTTATCTTAATTAAATAAGACTTTTCATATAAAACTCAAAAAATCAATCTGTAATTAAATACGATTTAAGTTTTTATGAAAATTAACATAATATAGATTTAAATACTATCCTGAAAATTGGGCATTAGATTATGTGCTATTTGCTACTTTAAAAATAGCTAAAATTTAATGATACTTAGAAAAAAAGCTTAGTACTTGTGCTATTTGCTGCCTACCAGAAAAAAATGTTGCCCCAATTAAAGCATTAATCAAAAATAAAATCAGTTTTAATTAAAAATTATATAAAGTGAATTAAACGTTTAATCAAGTGAATTAAACGTTTAATTATAACTATTAATTTGTTTACTGTTGCAAATGAATAGTATCAATTAATCTTTTAATTCACTTGATTAAATTTTTAATAAAAACTAATTTAATTTTTGATTAATGATTGGGTCAACATTTTTGGAGAATTTTTGCTGTGTAGAAAATAGTTTAGACTTTGAGCTATTTGCTATTTAGAAAAGAGCGGTAGAATTTCTGTTCTATAAAATAACCTCCATTCTGCACAAGGGCGGGTCCAGCAGTCAAGAGTTAAGAGGGGAGGTGGTGATTTGGGAAAGCCTCCAAAGTTTTTATTTAAGGATACCATTTAGACCAGATGAGGTAATGAATTTATTAATATAATGACTTAAATAAGTTATTATTATATGATTTTAAAGAATTATTTGAATCAATTTGCAATATAGTCCATTAATATTTGTTAGATATACGGTAATATTATAAAATTTTAAGAATAATTTCGATGTGAAATACATGGAAAATCCAAAAATCAATCAATTGTATGGAAATATATACCTAAATATGTTCCAAAATTATTCACACAATCAGGCCATTCCCCGGAAGTTTTTTCCCTTTACCCATTTTTACAATATAATTTAAATAGGAAAAATGGGAGAAGGAAAAAAACTCCCGGGGAATTTAAGTCATAATTGAGGTGAATATATTTTTGTTATCAGAAAACTAGTAATGATATCAATCTAATGTTAACGATTTTTTTTGAAGAACATAATCAGGCCTGTCACAGAAACTGTTCGGTATGGTTTTGAACCCGTATTTTCATTTCGATCGATGTTCGTAATTCCGACAAATTTAAATTTTGTTATTTCTTAAGTTAAATGTGGCAACATTGTGCAAACCAAACAAAAACTTTTTCGAAAAATTAAAAGTGATTTCATTCCGAGAATTTGTATCGGTTTTCTTTTTCTGAAGAAGCTTTCTCAGAATTAAAAAAATTTCGATCGAAATTGATTTCTGTGACAGGCCCGTATATTTACATATAGTAAGACACACATTGTTATTACAGTGTAAGAGCTATAAATGATTTTGTGCAGCAAAAGCACTCTTTATTAAGTATTTTCTTACATTTCGAAAAATTTATTTTGCGTACACTTTTGTAACAAAAATTCCATAAGATTTCAGAGCAATTTTAATTAGTGTGTTTTGACCTTTTTTAGAGTAAATTTGAAAGTACTTATTTCTTGTCTCTTTTTGTAACTACTTATTTTTATACAACTTTTAAGTATAAAAAAAGGTATTATTTTTTAGGTTGTAATTGGCAAAATTATAAAGGATTACTTTTGGGACATCGCGAACAAAAATAAGTATTTTTTCTAGTAGAAAAATAAGTACTCTTTTCCTCAAGTTCTCATTATTTTTCTGCTTATTTTGTAAGCAAAGTTTTTTCTGGGTTATATGCACACTAGTTGTAAGTATTAACACCACTTATTCATGCGCTATCGATTTGAACAAGACATGAACAGAACGCTGGCAGATCAACTGTATTAATTTGTTCATGTTCTTGTATGTGGCGAACACGAGGGAATATTCATGTTCTGATTTATTTACGTATTAGCTTTGTTTATTTTTTCGGTTGTGTGGTTGTAGACAGAAAATGACATTGTAAGGTGAACATCATGGCGAACATGGTTGCAAAGACAAATGTTAAGGCAACGATGGCAGCACATGATGGCAGAACATGAGCAGAATTCTTGTGCGACATATGTTTTGTTTACTGTTCATACTAAGTTGATGAATAGTGCAGGTAATGCTTGTATACATGCCAACTTGTGTATCTGTAGTTTGGCTTAATATCATAATAGGAGAAATTGTTTTGTATATATTATAAGGATTTCGCTTATTTGCATCTTCAATATTTAGGCATCATAATATAGTACAATTTTAGGAAACCGTTTTCCAAAAACGTTCAAACGAGTACATTCATCATTTTAAACTAAAATCTGTACAAAACTTATTCCATAAAAATTAAATGTGCTAACTTTTAATTTAATTTTTTATAGCATCTGGTTTTTTATTATGCTAATGAATTTTACCAAGTTTTTCTTAAAGCACTGTATGTGCATATAAGCGAGTTTCTATAAATGTATGTATTTCTCCTATAAAAGATCTAGAAAGCGGCCAAATTATTAAATGCATAAAAGCGATGAGTACTTGAAATCATTAATAAAGAAAACATTTTTTGGAATTCAATATAGCAAAAAAAATCACTTTTTACAAAACAGCGGCAACATGTTTTTAAAAATTCAATATAAACTGCAAATAAACATGGCGAGCCAACAAGACATTGTAAATTATATTCCATCCGCATGATCATTTAAATGAGGTTTATCAGCCTGATTATTTACAATCAGCAAATACTTATTAGTACTTTGATTAATTCCACCAAAGTAAAAGCTTGCAAAATGCATACGTAAAAAAAAAGAAAACAACCAAACAGATGTTAAACAATTATGTATACCAGTCGAATACACTCATATACAATCTTTACACAAACACTCGTACGTAAATAACATGTAAACTTAATGTAAATATTGTAACATTTTTATGAAACAATCAAACACCGGGAAACAACTTCACAACACGGATTAAACTTTACCAGCAACAAAAACATAACATGAAATTGATTCAAGAAAACATGGCAATTTTTGCTGTTAAGAGAAAGAAGCCAATGGCCCTTACTGAACCCAAAAACGAAAAACCTTCACTGTAAAATTGAAATAATAGCAAAAACAACAATACATTGCTCTCCCCATCTTTATGAAAATTGTTATCGTATAAAAAATTTTAGGAATATGAAATAGAGAAGTTTTCAATGACGGTCGATTTTTAAATGACGCAAAATACCGGCATATAATTCAAAATAATAAATTTAAAAGTGATAAAAGTCTTTGCTTTTGAAAGTTTGTAGAAAAATGAAAAACGCATGAAACCAAACAAAAGTTCAAGGGCTAAATGGGAAAATACTAAGTTTCTTCTTCCTCAATAGATAAATAAAAACAAGTGAGAGTGATATTTGTGGTTGTGCCGAAACTTTGATACCCTCCACCGAGCGTTCATATATTTCAGGAGTGGGCTTTATATATCTTTATAAATACTGACCTAATAGTATTATTATTCGTGGCGGCTTTAGGGATATTAACGCCCTTATTATGATTTACAACTCAACTATAGTTCAGTTGAAATTTTGCAGTTTTGGTATTATGGTTTACAACTCTGTTATATTGCGGTTAAGAAAAGCATCAAAAAATTACAACTCATGGTTAGCAGTTGTCTTTATTTCATCAACTGAGTTGAGTTGTAAACCGTAATAGGGGCATAAATTCTTTTCCAAAAAGTCATATAAAATAAAAAGTTCATATAAAACTAATTTGTGCTCAAAATTATTTATGGACATTTACACCATCATATATGAGATTTTTCAGTCCGTCTTAAAAACAACCGCTTGCAAACGAAACCACAACGAAGTTTATTTATGTTGAAAAAAAAAAAGAAAAATGTACGTCCAGAGGAAACGATAGCGCATCTTATGGACAATTAAAAAGCTGAACTTTGTATTGATTTCTGGAGACAGGGTATAATTTTTAACATATTTTCAACTAAATGAAGGCATTTTACGCTGTATTTACACATGAAAGTACTTTCATGAAATATCTGTATACGTATTACATATAACGATTTTAATGAATTAGACGACTTTCTTGAAAATTTCTTGTTCGATTACACATGAAAGTGAAAGTTGAATTTAAAAATGTCGTCAAAGCGAAAAGTTGCAAGAATGATTTTACTTCTAGAATTAAAAACACTAGAAATGGAAAGTATATGTATGATTTATTATTCATATCCCATAAAATTGGGTATGAACGATATAAATTTATTATCTTAATTCTACTTTGGTGGTTTAATTTTGCCTTCATTTGTGTTGTTTTGGTTTCTACCTAATTAGAGTTGCCAAAGTTATCACATACACAAATTTATAGGGCAATAGTTGGAAATAATTATTATTGGTAACTTTTTAATGACATTATTGTTATCATTTTTTATGTATATTTAAAAAAAATATTATAAATATACATACAACCAAAAAAAAATCATAGGTAAAATTACCTAAAAATATGGTACGAAATTTACTAAGCGCAAGGGAAGCATGGAATTATCTAAGTTTCTTAGGTAATATAACTACATATTTAATTAGGTGATTTCTATGTTCGAAAATGTATCTAAATATTTTTGTTTAAATTACTTAAAAACTTTGTAATTTTACCAATGATAGCAAAGTTATTTTATATTTGTATTTTTGGCAAATTATCTAATGGCGATTTATTTTCTGAGAAATATGTTGCATATGTTTTTACTTATGGCGATTTCTTTTCTGAGAAAAATGTTGCATAAATGGTACATGCTCTACACAAAAGAGATAGAGCATGTACCATTTATGCAACATATTTCTCAGAAAAGAAATCGCCATTAAGGTGTTTATACTGCCCTGTTTTACAACTTTGGTACTTCTACTTTGTTCGTACAGCCAAGATTGTGAGAATATTGTTTAAAGACAATGTATAAAAATGTTGACATATAATGAAAAATTTTATGTATATTATTATCGTATTAACTTTATCCAAACTATATATAGTTTTTTCAGTTACATAATTTAAATAAAATCAACTTCCTTTTTCATTTCATTTTAATATGTTATTTATCAATTCATAATGTATAACAATTAACTAAATTATCTACTGAAACTCTTTACTTGTTTGTTTTTCTAAATCTATATATCGCCCATTTGTTGCAACGTTGTAATTATTCAAAAAAATTCGAAATAAACGTGTTAAAAATTTTTGATTTTCTTGCTCCATTTGGAAAAAATAACGACACATTCTCTTCAAACGGGAAAAGTATAACAGCCGTATTCATAAAAATTTATTTATGATTAATTAGACTTTTTTTAAGGAAAAATTGCTAAAGTTGTATTCATAAACGAAAAATAGTCTATTAAACCTTTAATAAACCATTCATAAAGTAAGAAAATTTATTGTAGGATTTACCCTTCTAACCAAAAATAATATGACATTTTGATAAATGTTTGCATTTTATGATATTTTTTTTTTTGGGAAATATGTTAAAAAAAATAATGAAAGAAATGTTTTATTTATTAATATGGACCTGCTTAATACATTTTAAGCTTTTTTAAATGCTTTTCTTTAGCTTCACTTCGGAAAATCAAATCTGGTAACGTTAATTTAACCGCCTTTTACTCATAGCAAATGGATGAAACTTTACAGGCATTCATACTCCCGATGACAATACACGAATACATGGGCGTAGCCAGGATGAAATCTAGGGGGGGGTAGATTTTTTTGTACCTACGAATCGAAGCCCTACAATGCGAAAAATTAACAGGGTCTAAATCTCACACATCCCTTAAAGAAAAGCGTGGGGCGCCCATACCAACCTGAACTTAAAAAAACATGACTGCCGTGAGTACATTTTAATATTTCAGACCAAAAGAAATACAACCAATCATGTTTAAAGCTACGAATTTTCAATAATTGAGCATTTTGTTTCATAACAACGCGCCCCACGCTTTTCTTTAAGGGATGTGTGAGATTTTTTCCACTTTGATTTAAAAGTTTATGTTGTTTGAAATGTTCTTATTTTTTGACTTTTAGTATTCATATTCATTTGTTCACATGTGTTCACAACTGATCAATATATTAAGGTAAAGAAAAGCGTTTGTTAAAAAATTTTTTTTTTTTTATTTTATTTTATTTATGACAACCAATTTAAAGTTATATTGTTAAATACTTTATAAAATGTTAACATGATTAAAATCATGGCCCAATTAGCAGGTCTGCTCGAAACGCCTGCTGATTTTTTGTAGAGTTGTGTTTTTATCGTGCAACTGTTTTTGTAGTAATTGTTTTTGACATCTCTTCCATTTCCTACACAAACAAATGCATTGGGTTTTAACATCTTTAACATAATTTACACAAACAAAATGCGTGTTGTTTTTTCTATTGTTGCATTGTTGCAGTTTTGCGCAGACCTACTAATTGGGCCATTATTAAAATGAATATGTTCAGGTGCAAATGCCGATATTCTCTTTAATTATTTATTAAATTATTTCAATTAGTTTTTTTTATGTTTTAAACAACGAATTGTTGTTCTAAAATATTTAAAAAAATAAAATAAGCAAATATCATAATAAAAGTGATGGTAATAAAAAGTCAACAAAATTGTAATTCGAATACTTTTTTAACGTATATTTAAAAAAAGGTCCAAACACACATTTTTATAATACCTTTCGGCAAAATTTTCTCAGAAACTACAATAATACGTAGTTTTATATTCTAAAAATAATTTTAGAGATCAAAAATTATAAGAAATATATATTAATTATAGAATAACATGTGAACCGAATAGAAGTTTCATGCATCACTAGCAATAAATTGGCAACAAAAGTTGCCATACTTAAACACAATTTCGCTCCAAACAGTTAATAGTTAAAAAGCGGTTATTGTACGTTTATGAATACAAATTTTTATAAGAGGTTTATAAGTCAAAAAGCGTTCGATAGTTATTACATACTATAAGCTTAAAATAACAACTTTTTATGAATATGACCGTAGAAATATAAAGATGAATTTTATACACAATATAAAGAAAAACATAGCGATCAATTTTTCATCACTACCTCATTTGTGCGATAAATAATGAAATGCTTTTTGTAAGTTTAAGATGCGACCATGTCTTTCAAATACGTGTGTTCGCCTTGATAAAATTACCTAGATTATTGTTTTGTGAGTACAAAATAAAATAAATTTACAGTTATCATTTTTGTGTGTGTGCAAAATAAATTAAATTTACAATTATTATTTGACCACACAGAAAAAAGTGTTTTATCCATTAAAAAAAAGGTTTAAAATGTATTTAAATTTAATTAATGTGATAATTGAATCAATTATTTTTTAGTTGAAAGAAAATTAAAAATTTAATTTTGAATTTATAAACATTTTAGCTGTTTTGAAACAAATTGTCAATTAAAATTTTAATAACATAAATAACAAAAAATCTTAATTGACTTTTTTCGTTTAAAATAAAATAACTTAAACATGTAGAATTGTTGTTGGGAATTGTCAATATTTATTTAAATAAATTAACACATTGTTTGAAATGGCAAAGTTTGTTGATCATTTTTTTTAAATTAAAATTAAAAATATCATTTATTGAAAAAAAATATTCCCAATTTTACAATTTTTAGTAATCAATTTTTGGTAATTTTGGTAATAGAATAATCAACAAATTGTTCGCTTGCTATTATGAATTTAGTATAAATTTGATGATTGGAGAAATGTAATAATTTTTTCTGTGCACAATCCTGTAAATTTGTATAAGTCTGTTTAGTGGGCAACAGTATTTACCGCTCTGTCATTTTACTTTCAGAAAGTGTCAAAAATTACTTTCTTGAAAAAATCGTTGAAAGCTGAGTGGTACGTAAAAAAATGTGAGTGTAGTAGTGAAAAAGTGTGAGTGTATTGAGACTTTCAAGAAATTACTTTCACGTGTAAATGCTCGGTTATAAGCTACAGAAGGAAAATAGTGCCGTACTTTATTTAAATAGACATAATTAAGCCTTAAAGTTTTTGTTTATTTCTGGTATTAAAGTTGCACTTTTGACAAATATTTTCGACGAATATTTCAACTACATACCTGTTTTAGGGGGAATTGCAAAAAAGACGCATTTCCAGAAGAGTAAGAGGGTTAATGTATACCAGCAAAATTTGCTTGTAATGTTAGGAATAAATCATCTGAATACACTTTATACCAAAAACCCCAGTATCGTACGATTTTCTACGTTTTTTTTTACTACACAAGGGTGCAACTTTCAATAGGCCGTAAATGAGTTTCAGATGTAAACTTTTAAAACGCCGATACACGTTTTTTTAAGTCCCCTCTACAGAATGATGCCAATAGTAGGGATTTTTCCCTTTTTGTAGGGATTTTTTTCAGTAAATTTAAAGCGTAGGGAAAAAAGGACAGATCTTTTAATTTAAGGAAAATGTAGGGAATTTTCAAAATATTATATCATTTTCAATATATTGTGTTAAAATACGTAATTATTCGATTTGTTGAGAATATTTAATGAATGAAATTTCTACATAGCCGAGAAAAACCAATCACACCTTCTAAACTAAGAGAAATAAAATCATACAATTTGGAATTATTAAAAAAAAAATTAATGAAAACTTTTAAGGATGTGGAAGGACATATTTTTGAAGGAAATTTTTTTTTTGGTTTGGCCGACTGAAATAAATATTTTTTTTTGCAATTCTACAGAGCCTTCCCTCTTATTTGGAACCGAGTTTGCTTAAAAATATAAGATACTTATTTTGATATTTTAATCAGGCTTAAGTTCATTGAATTTAATTTTCATTTAATTATTTTTATAAAGAAAGGAATTTTACAACATGAAATGAATTAAAATTTTTAAAGATTTTTAAAGATTGATGTTTGACTAATGACGTCATCCGTCGTCAATGGCGGTGAGATGTAAACGGCAAACCCCACTGAAGAGATTGTGTGGTAACAATCGAAACTAGTCTGGGCAACCTGTCTGTGAAAGCCTGGGTTCAATTCCCAGCTCAGTCAAGAATGAAAAATTATCAATAAATTTTAATTCATTTCATGTTGTAAAATTCCTTTCTTCATAAAAATAATTTAATGAAATTTAAATTCAATGAACTTAAGCCTGATTAAAATATCAAAATTTGGATTAAAAACCATTAACAGTTCAATAAAATAACCACAATACTAATTATAAGATACTTATATTAAAAAAATGTATTTAAAATTAGTAATCTTGAAAAAGGTTAAGTCCTTCAAATAGGATAAAACATGAGGAAATGAAAATCAAACACGCAGTTTGACTTACTGCCTGTTTGTAGAACGCGAGCGCAAAAGTGACTCGCTTAACTTAGATTGAAAACAAACAAAATATTTCAAAATTTGTTTTTCTTTTAAATTTAAATATAAAGGCGTTTCTGCCAAAAAAAAAAAATTTTAATTTGTCACACAGTGTCTTTTTTAAAATTTAATTTTTGTATGTGTGAGTACTGCATTGTACACATGGTGAAATTACTAAAAGGTGGCCTCGGTAAGCCAGCCGTTCATTGTTTGATTGTATGTGTTCGTGTATTGATCTTGTCAAGTGTGTTTTGGAGTTGTTATTAGAGCTGGCAAACAATCGATAGTACTATCGATAGTTCTGTTCCCAATGGCCTATCGATAGTTGCTTTTCGATAGCGATACTATCGTTGAATTTTTTTGGTAAATTGTCAACTGTTTTTGTTCAGCGGCGCCGGCTTCAGTGACTTTTAATTGGCTCGAATCGTTTTAACACAGTTTCGTTAAAATCATAGCAAATTTTTCAAAATTTATATATTTCTACTTCTTTGTTATGAGCCCCCAAATTTTGGATATATTATTCGTTTTATGTATCTGTAATATTACTTCTCCAATCGGAAAAAAATTGGTATCCTGGAACAGTTTGAGAATTTACCTTCCAAACTTGACAACTCCATTAACCCATTAACAGCGAAATAAAGAAAAACAATTTAAATATATTTAAGGAAAATAAATTTATTATCAATGTTTTTTTTTTGGGAATAGAATTATTTAAAAGATTTTATTTGTTGTGCTTAATTCCCTATTTTTATTCTTGATAAAACAACTGAAAATTGGGGAATGTAAGAAAAGATAAACACACTGTTTTATAGTTGAAATTTTGTTTAAGCTTTCTGTAGTCTTATTTGCTGATATTTTTGGCTTTTCTAAAATTTTTTTGTTAAAAACGTTTTCTGATGATCTAGCCTAAGCAACCACTGAAATGCGCATATACACAGCTTATCCTCCAGCAATAAATTACCAGTTGTTTATCAAGAATAAAAATAGGCAATTAAGCACAACAAATAAAATCTTTTAGAAAAATTAATTTTTTTAAATTAAAAATATTTTCTGACCTTTTAAATTTACTCATTTACTTAAAAATTATAAATTTTTCTTTTATTAAAAAAACATCAAAAACGGCTGCCCAATTTTACCATTGGCCAATTTTAAACTTAAATTGTGTTGAAGTTCTTACTTGCCACCTGAAATTTTATGCCGTTTACAAAATATAGAATTATTTCCATTTTTTCCAAACTGTGTGACGTAGGCCAAGTACTTAAAAAAATTTAATTTAACAGTAAAGAATTCGATATTATCGATAATTTATTAACAAACTATCGAAAATATCAATTGTTGTGACTATCGATAGTTTCCCACCTCTCTTTGTTATTAACTTGTCAAAGTATATTGAATTTGTATTTTGAATTTTTCTTTTTTTCTGTGTTTTAAATTTTTTTATATTTGTATTTTATAATAAAAAAATATTGGTTTTAACATTTCATACAATTTAAAAAACAAAAATGCGTATTTACTCTCTATTTGTAGCAAACGCAGGACATAAATAAGGAACTGAAATCCACATTATATACATTGAGATTATTGTGCGGGCTATGCATTTTGTGTATTTACAAATTAATCTCGGGCAAGATTTTGTTTTCCGTTTAATATACATACATATTATGTTGGAACTTCTTGCGTGAAATATTCTATTTTTCCAGCAAACGTCTTGCAGAAATAATAAAAATAAATCCACGCAGTGGATGTAGAACTTCTTGGGCTTAGCCTATGCATTTTTAGTATTTTTTTTTTTCTTGAAAATTGGAAATTTTAAAAATATCTCTTCTTGCCCAGTCGTCTTACCAAACAACAGCGACATAAATCATGAAATACGGACATAGTTAATTGTATAATATTTGTTATTTTTCATATTTTTACAAAAATAATAATTTTAAAATTTTTATAATTTGTTTTTCATTATTTGTTTACTTTGTATCAGCCTTTTGACGTTGATGATACACATGAAACAAAAACAAATTGCCTGTAGATTTTGTATTATTATGTTTGTTGTATTACCGAGGCCACCTTTTAGTAATTTCACCATGATTGTACATATTAATTTTGTTTTTTTTTCTTGTTATTAATAAATGCTTTTATATATAATAAATGTTATAATAAATGTTAATAAATAGATTAATTATAATATTTACAAAATGCTAACAGAGTATGTATTTGTTTGCGTGAAGCTAAAAAATAATAAATTAGGGAATAGTGTAGGGATAATGGTTTTGGTTGTAGGGAAAAAGGGAATTTTTTTTAGACAAGGGATGTTTTAAAATTTCTATTGGCATCCACTGCCTCTACAAGAATCAGTTGCCAGAACATTGTTATTTTTTTGTGTGTTGGACAGTGCAATTGATTAAATTTAATATACATTATCCATAAAATATATTCCTGAAATTATTTGGAATAAATGAAAACTTTTCTGCGCTCCTAGGAATGGAAAAAGTCAAACATATAAAATATATTAAATGAAAATAAGCAAAAATTACGGTATAAAAAAAGCATTCTTAGACTGAGGGAGTTAGGATTGATGGGGAATTTCACGCAGGGTCTCTCGCGGATCCTGGGTGAGATTGAATCTGGTGGTTATTGCTTAGGATTACCCGGCTCCACGGATTATGTGGGCACTAGGGTAGATTTTGGGCGGTTGCCGGTGGTAGTAATGCATACTAGGGAGAGTTGGTCAGGTAGAAGCAGATTATTTAGTGGATTTGCTATTTTCACTGATGGCTCGAAGATGAGAGGCACGGGTGCGGGGGTCTACATTGAGGATCTGGACATCAGAATGTCATATAGGCTTCCTGACGACTGCAGTGTTTTTCAGGCGGAGGTTCTGGGGGTCTTGAGGGCCGTGGAACTGATGAGGGATAACATTGATAGGATCTCGGAAGTCACTATATACGTGGACAGCCAGGCGGCCCTTATGGCCGTAAGGGGCTGTTATGTGAACTCCAAGCTAGTTGATGGTTGTACGAGGGCTCTGGAGGGAGCCTAAGGAGGGTATGTGTTGAGATTTTGCTGGGTGACGGGTCACTTCAACATTAACGGCAATGATGTTGCTGATGAGTTAGCGAGACAGGGCTCAGAGATGGAGGATCCTAACTGTATGGAGGCGGTTAGGGGTCCAATAGGCTTCTACTTTGGAAAGATCAGGGAATGGATTCTGGGCGCGACCAATCGGGCCTAGGGGAACCGAACGGACTGCCGGGTTTCACGGAAGCTGTGGCCGGTGCTTAGGAAGTCCGATTCGGAGTCGCTGCTGGGCAGAAGTAGGGTCTGCGTTAGGAGCATGATAGGAATTATCAAGGGCCACTGCATGATAGGCAGGATGGCGATGAGGATGGGATCCGACGTGTCGGATATGTGCGGGTTGTGTGAGGACCCGGAGGAGTTAGATACAGTTAAGCACATTCTGTGCCACTAACCCAGACTACAAGGCAGCAGGCTGAGGTGGCTGGGCGGCAGATTCCTAGGCAAATTAGGGGATGTCTGGGGCTGTGGACTCAAAAGTCTGATAGGATTGGTAATGGGGATGTCCTGGCTACGCAGCAGGAGACTGGGAGCTAGCCGCTCATAGGGCAGATTTGTGTTGAGTGGGATTTTCTCTCGGGTTTGGTCCGATCTTCTTTTCTTATCTATCATTTTTGTCTTTTCTTATGCTTTCGCTGTTTATTTCACCTACTTTCCAGCTATCTATATCTAAACAAGGCATCAAAATGGATCATATTGGCCTCTGGGTGTAGGTGTGAAGGAGACTTCACACCAGCCTTTCTATCTACCTACCTACGGTATAAAAATATTGTAATTTTTGCACTTCATACATACCTCTACATTTCGACACTTTAAATGGTCAATGTACCAGAAATAGATCAAAAAATAATAAATTTTAAATCGTTTTTAAAGTATTTTTATGATTTCCGTTTACAAAACATCCAACAGCTGAGAAAAAATGTTGAAGCAAATAAATTTTCATGAAGTAGAAAAAACTTAAACCCTTTAGTTTTATGTATTTAAAAACAAAAAATCAAACGAACTCTGTATCTCTGTCTCTAACACTATCAAGTTATTTTACAAATTTAAATTCATAATTATGATTGCAAATAGAGTGTGATTTGGCTTTCCTACAACATGTGTGCAACACATTTTAATTTAATGTGCCACAAAGTGTACACACAAACACAAAGTCAATGAAAATAGCGAACTAGAGCAGCTAAAATACAAATCTAAATCGAAAATTATATAACTCTTCTTAGTTCTTTGGCGGTGTGAAACATGATGATGAAAATGTTTATGATGACATTCTTATTGAGTATATTTCCCATTAAAAAATACATGGCTGATACTTGAGCAGATGAGATGATGATGGTGGCAGACTGGAGTGCCGTGTTATCAATGTTTGAAGGTAAATATAATTTCTTTCGTTTGTATTTTGTTGCCAGTTATAAATTTTATTTTTTTTTTTCTCTCTTTCTATTTACATCACTTAAGGTGAGAGTTTTTGTATCATCCTTTAAAAATGTAACGCAAACTTTTATACTTTTTTTCTAGTTATTAAAAGCAAAAAAAAATCACAAAACCCAATGAAAACCAAAAATTGTTGAACGTATGTAAACAGGCTTTTTTACACCCTTCACCACAGATGGAAAAGGGATATATTAGTTTATCATAGCGTTTGTAATTTCTAAATTATTGATCATATAATATTCAGTATCCTCAGCGATGTCCGTCTGTCCGTGTGTTAGTTGAAAAAGCTTTTCCAAAGACATCATTTATGACACCCAAGTGTCATTTACATTTATTTACAGATTAGTCAATTAAGGGCTAAGCTATAAGCGAAAAGCCACCACTATCTAAAATTTTTATACAAATATAAATGTAAGCAAATGTGCGAATACATATAAAACATAAGTGGCGAACTATAATTTACTTAATGAAACTTTTCGTCAAGTTTTATCAAATGTCATTTGCTTAATCAACGTGTCAAACTAAACGTTAGACTGTTTAGTTTGAACTGTTCGCGTAATGTTTAATATACAAAATTGAAATGGATAAAGAAAAAGAAGAGGAATAAGTTTCTATTTTTAATTTAATTGAAAATGTTGAAAAAATTATTTTAAGAGATTAAAATGTTGTATCTATTTTTAATTTATTAGTACAACAATCACCAATTTTGTTTTTTTTTTAAAACTTTGCTTGCAAGTAAAATCAAACTTAAAATAAACAAATACAGGACAGTAATTTGTGGCACTATTTTAATTTGAAGAACTCCAAAAAAAGCAACAATTTTCACAAATACGCAGCAATTGTTACATGGATCTTAAGGCCCAACTATGATGTCGCTTAAGTCAACTTAAACAACTGTGCGAATGCATATAAAACATATATGGCCAATTATAATGTACCTTACAAAACTTGTCGTCAAGTTATGTCAAATGTCATTTGCTTTAGCAAAGTGCCAAACTGAGCGGACATTCCGTACGGTATCAGCTGTTTGTGTAGTGCTAAAAAATAATAAATTAAATTGAAAGAAAATAAAATAAAAAAAAGAATTTTATATATTTTTATTTTGTGTTAATTTTTTTATAATTAAGTACAACAATTAATTAAAACTTAAAATTAAATATAACATAAATTAAACAAATACAGGGCTTTCGGTACTTTTTAATTTGAAGTACGTGCAAAATTCAAAATATTGGACAAATATAAAGCAATGGCTACATGGATCTTAAGTTAATGTAAGTACATTATGGACACCTAAAAGTCGTTGTTAATTAACTTCTACATTTGACAAAGGTTTCGTTCATTTTTGTCAGTAGCACATTAGTTAGCTTTTTCCATAGAAAAATAGTACTTATTCTATGGAAAAATAGTACTTATCACAGATTTTAACTATTTAAGCTCTATTTCTTATAGTATTCGAGAAAAACGCATTTAAAGTTGTTCATACGAAATCATGAACAAATAAATTTCTATTAAAAAATAAGTAGCGTATAGTGTAGCTAGAAGGCCTAAGATACGATATGTTTTCTACACAAGTTATTTACGGGAAATAAAACCAATCGGTTCATTATTTCACAGGGCCCTCATACAAATATCATTCGTAAATTAGTATTTTGACGCGATAGCGACAACCTACAGCTGGAATATTCGTAATATGTAAGCTTTTTTTAGTGTCGAAAATGAGCCAAATTTACCAATACTTCGACTTAACACATGTCCTCACCGAGACAAGGATTTTTCAAAAAGTATTTTAAGAATTGAGCAAACAAAACATTAAAAATGTTTTCAAAATTATATTTTTTAGCTCTAAATATGACTTTCACAATATTTTTTGCCTTAAATTTTACAATCCGATTTCACAAGAGCTGCAATGGTGAAGGGTATGTACAGGATTCGGCAAGGCCGAATAAAGCCCTCTTACTTGTTTCTTTATTTAGTTGTTTAAATTTTGATGCGGTTCACTGAACTGTAAGCACTACAAACCGCACACAATACGTCTCTTTTGCCCCTCGCTAAAAAGATATTACAACAAATGAACTCTAACCAACAAAAACGATAATGATGGCAACAACAAAAACAACATCATCGTCATCACCTCCAGGAATATGAATAAAGCAACAACAACAACAAGTAGTGCATAAGTAAAAGAAAAACAACATAACAAAGTCTTAATATTAACATTTCGCGTTCCAAGTGAAGCAAAATAACGCAGAGATATTTCTTTGTGGTGTGCAAGTGCAACATTGACTGAAGATGATGTATGCAGCACAGTGTGACGAATTTTATATAAATTTTACACGGTGTCAGAATTAAAAAAAAACACGAAAAAAAAATAACTAAGGAATTTTTTGTTTAGAAATTAAAATGCTTTGCTATTTTTAGGTTCAAATATTTGTATACAAATGCAGTTCATGTTTTTGTACTCCATTCTTTTTAAACAAATAGATAACTCAAGGCGATTTCATGTTAACGATACTACAACTAATACAACAACAAAAACACAAAATTGTATTTTATTGTTGCTTTCGTTTGTCGATATGTCAAAACTCCAAGCCATTTTTTTTTTGCCTATGATATTCCCGCGAAACTCTTCTCTGTCTGCAGGAGGCCAGAGTCTCCCTTTCGCTTAGGCAGAAAAAAGAAATAGCTCAGCTGTGCTTTCAACGCCACCTGAATAATGAATTCGCCTGGAGATAACTATAAGAGGCCATTGCCGCGATATTCACAATGACAGATCTAAGCAACGTACGAAGTCAATGATTCTGCTAAGTCAGAAAGCATAAATTTCGATTGGATGCATAATAGGGTCCTCAAGAAAATTCTGTTTATGAGTTCCTAAAGCAGACCAGTTACAGACAAGTTGTGCCATCATTCATCTCTAAGAATCTGCAGTGTTTGGTAAAGACATAGCCTAATATAAACTGACGTTATCTTTTTTTAAGCAAAAGTTACGTAAGTGATTTACCACGAGATGAGACAGATATTTTAGTCTGTCGAAGTTCAGTTAATATTCATCATGGCCGAGTAACTTCTTGTTTCGACCATGATTTTATCGTCTCGCTAATGTAACCAAAAAAGCGTTGGAAAAATTAATAGCCGGCAAGCCCCTTCACTTGCCAAGCAATCGGCTTGAGCCCACCCAAACGTTCGGATTCGGTGTCGAAAATCGGCAGACTTATGTTTAGTTGATGTTCGGCATATACGAGTATGATGCAGGAGGGGACTAGCTTGCCCCATGGCACATATTTCTGGATGATTATTTCTTTGTTTTGGAAACATACAAAGAAAAAGAAACTCGTAATAAATTAAAAAGAACATATGAAATCTTTATCTTTATTGAAAGAACTTGACTCAGAACCATATTTAGAGGATCCAGAAGAGCACAAAAAAATGTTAAAGGAATTATAGTTTCTTTGACTCAGACATAAAGTTGTAAAAACTCAAATATAAATTTTAAAATTTAACTTCAAACACATTTAACAGAGTGGCAAACGATGGAGAAAGTTATTGTCCCCCAATCCTTATCATTTTTGTTTGCCCACGTTGACCCCTTTATCAGAAATCTCGACTCATTCCCAAGAGAATTCTAAAAAGTAAATTATCAATATGTCGCTCCAACTCACTCTGTTTAAAATTCTGGTGATGGCAAATAATGGAGAAACTTATTGTCCACAATTCCTAATCATTTATGTTCGCCCACGTTGACTCCTTTTCCAGAAATCTCGACTCAACCCCCAGATAATTCTAAAGAGTAAAGTCTCAATAAATCGCTACAACTCACTCCGTTAAAAATTCTGGTAATGTAAACGATGGAGAAAATAGTGCTTTTTCTAAGTTTGGCACCAAAACTCAAAATTTGGCGATTTGAGACATTAAAAAGCACTAAAAATAGTGCCATAAGCACTTAGTTTCCATCGTTGCTGACGGTCGTTTCTAATGAGTTGCTATTTAATACTGCTGGATAACCTCATGCCGAACGCAGAAGCAATGTACACGGCATAAATACAGTAAAATTACTTTTCTGCCATTATTATACAAATATATTAAATTTTTAAAAGGTAAAAAGTTTTTCTTGTTTATTTTTAGTAATATCCCATAAAAGCTACAAATAATTTTGAAAAGTATGTAGTTATGAATATTCACCCTTATTCTGGATTCAGTTATGGCCATTTTACACTTGTCAACATTTAACATCTGCCATCATTTTGCGAAGAATTTGAAATTTTCCCATAAGTTTTTATTCTAAGCATTTTTCTAAAAGATTTATTTAAGGTCTCCTTAAACTATTGAAATAACTAATAAAATTATCTAACAGTTTATTTTTTAATCACTACATAATATTTATGTATTAATTTAAAAAAATGTATTACATATTTATGAATTATTTTTTTGTTTGCTCGTGTTAGTTCAAGAACTGTTATGTTTGTTTTGGTATTGTTTTCTTTTAACTATAAACTCCAAATAATAAATAATTTATGCAATTTAAGTATTGAAATTACTTAATTTATAAAGCAAACTTTATTAATCGGTTAACCGATCAATTACAAAATGAACCGATTATTAACCGATTAAACCAAAACCTCGGTTAATTTATCGAACGATTAACCGATTAAAGCAAAAGCCCGATTAAATGAATACCCTACTAAAAGCCTTTATTTACTCTCAAGTTTTCTGTCAAAGTACTGATAATAAATTGATTGCCGGTTGTCATCTTTAAAGAAAACAAACGAAGATACATATTGAAAGTTAACATTTCACAAACATACATACATATGTAAGTATGTATGCACAGCACATACTGAATAAATAAGTTTAAGCATTTCATCGAAATTTGAGTATAAGCAAAATTTTAAAGAAATTCGCCGACTCATTAACCTATGAACCCGTAAATGTATTTTTAGTTCAGGTCTCTTCAAAACAGTAGCTGAACGAGGCAATCTGCAGTCAGTTTGACGATAACGTGGTGTTTACATATTCGTTGTTAATTTTAAAAGTAAACAATACACAGTACAGCTAAATGTTTGTAAATAATAAATAAAAGCAAATGAAATAAATTAAAATATAGCAACAAAAACACAGAAGTGAGTGCAATGAAGAGAAATAGAATTAAGAAAAAAGCAGAAAAACATTTATAGAAAGAAGCCATTTGATTGTTGGAAACGTCAGTCACTGTTGGAAAACAGCGTTGCCGTTTTGGATACTTTTAACGATAATTGGTTACTTTTTTCTCAATGTGTACATGTGCACTTTTTTCCATTTTGGTTACTCTTTCACAACTTAAAAATACCAAATTTAAGTTTTAATTGGGAGTTATACGATTAAGTTTTGCACTTCTAGTTTTAATACCCTCAAACTTTTTTATGAATTCACTCATACTTATTAAAATTGAAACGCATTTTCTTTCAGTTTCTCTTTCAAATTAAGTATTTAAATTTACGTTAAAAACCAGCTAACTAATATGTTAATGAACTTCTTTTTCGATTGATTTTATGAGTTTCTTTCTTCCTGCTGAAGTCTTGATGATGATAATTTTTTGTTAATTTTGACAAGCAATATGTATGTGTAAATAACTTGAAAGCAACACTTGCTTGTGTGGCTGCAGGGTTAGTACTACCAAGGGTATTCATTCGGTTTACCGATTAACTTCTACCCGATTAACTGGTCGGTTAACTTAAAATTGGCGATTAAACCGGTATATTTCAGTCGATTAACCGATTAACCGATGTAGCAAAATTTTTAATTATTTGTAGTATTATAAGATACTTTTTTGTGTTTTTAATTATTTGTTTCGTCTCACCTACAAAAGGTATGTGTTTAGAAAATATTTTTCATTCAAACAAAATGATCTTTATTTTAAATAACCCAGCTAGCATTTGAGTGATAATTGTTTACAAAAACAACCTAAATGAGCCTTTTGAGATTACTTTTGAGATTTAAAACTGATTTATCACTAGAGCGATTGCAAAAGAATTCCCATATGATTCATTCATATGATCAAAAAGGAATCAGCAAATTGTACCACAAATGATTCTTTGAGGTGCTTCATCGGTAGGGTACCATTTTCTCACAACGAGAACACTTTTAATGATCGAAAAATGAGCTCCGGTTACTTTGCTTTTGAAGCTAAAGAGAAATATTATAAAATTGTAGTAAAAAAAATTATTTAGAAGAAACATGGTTGGCAAACTTTTGAGTTTACTACTGATGTATAAAACTATAAATTAATCTGGTGTGAATACCCCATCTGCGACTAAATAAAAATTATGCCCGTGTTAAATTAAATCTGTGGTTATATAGAAAAAGTGCCTAAGTCTATTTTTTTATTTTTGTAGTAGAGTCATTTTTAACATAAAAGGTGATTTTTAAAAATTTAATCTTATTCTATCTATAAACTATAACTTCTCTGCGTTTAAAGTTTTTTATGTTTTTATTGCTAAATATTCATCATGTATCAGAACAAAAGTAAACATAAGTTTTTATTCAAAATGTTATCGAATAATGAAAAAAGCTAAACAAAAAGTTATTTTGATATAACTTCCTGAACAATCGTACAAATACTTGAAACTTTGCGCATGTGTACTCTTGAACGTGAAGATCTCAAAGGTGCCATTAACTCAAATTAAGCTTAATTCAACTTGAGCACTCCCTACGGGAAAGGGAACTTACACTAAACATGTCACGTGACAAGTCACTTTTACATGGCGATGTCCTACGAGGGGGTTAATTGGCACCTTTTTGACACTTTGTAACAGGTTACTGAAATAACCTTCCAATTTCCACTCACATGAATAGTTTTGTGCCACTTACCTTTCCTCTAGACTAACTACACTCTAAACACATTATCACCAGTTAAGTGATAGGTCTTGTTTTCACCTATCACAATTCGTTCCTTTTAATAATTAAATTTTGTTCGCTGGTCACGGGATAAGTGCTTTAAGAGCAATTGACTCAAATTTTCCGCAGGGCTTTCCCTATTTTTGCAACAGAAATAATATTGTCATTCCTGTTATCTACGGATAATAACACTGAAGCGACAAAAAAAGTGTTTTTTTATAATTTCAGTTTCCTAAACGACCATATCAAAATAAGATAATTTATTTCTAGTTTGGTCAGTGATTTTATCATAAGTAGGCTGGACGATCGGTAAGCACGATATGACTCTCGGTCTCCCTTTTAATGAATGCTGCCGCAGCTGCTGAGAACCTGGAACTGAGGAGGCAGTATTTCATCTCATATATGATTGCCCATTGTTAAGTTCAACATGACATGGATTATTTGGGAATTTCCTTCTTTTGGGAATTGACTCTGAGATATCTCGGGTGAAGCTTGGCAATTTGGTAAAATATCTCAATGCAACGGGTTGGCTATAGCCACCTCAGTATTGCCCAGATGTCACGCTTGATCCTGGGTTCCTACCCTGGACGAGTTGTTTTTTTTTTTTTTTTTTTTTTTTTTTTTTTTTTTTTTTGGTTAGGACCAGCACTCAGGGCATGACCCCTATAAATGCAATGCGTTGTGTGTGTTGGAACTAGGAAAAAAAGTTATGGGAGGAGGAAACAGGGAGTAGTGCTTGTGAACATTCGACTTGAACTTATTCATGTTGAAAGTGAGAGGGAAGACTTCAGCAGGAAGGTTGTAAAACGAAAAGTTTTCGGGAACAAGATCCCTATTTTCATCAGAACACATCCCATTGTAGTATAGATAAAACAGGCGAATACAACCCACATTACGACGGTACTCAAGGGAGTGAACAGAATTGAACCTTCTGCACGCGGTCGAGAAGCTCCAAAATAAACTTTGAAGCAACGGCCCACACATGAGAGTTGGTTTCAAAACGGAGTCACTGTTGACTCTACTTGCAACATGCTTAGTTTTTGGGCGTGCAATCACGTTTACCAACCAACCAGACTAACGCCAAAAAAATAAAAGTTCGCATATCAAGAAACCCAGTGTTGTGTTATTTCTTAGCCACCAAGACTTAACATCCTTTTATGGGATCAAGAGAGTTCGTTGGGTCATGTGAACAAATCAAGAACTCATAACGTCTATTGCCAAATATTTCAAAAATTAATGAATACCACAATTCATATGTTAGTTTATATGGTTATTTCAAAAAAAAAACTCTCATCTGAATTTGTATTAAAGCTTTATATTTTATATTTCTATTTTATCGAGCTTATGGTCAATTTGTTATATTTTCCACAAAAGAATATTAATATTAAGTATTTATATTTATATTTCGTCGTTGATTTAAATATAAAAATGTTTTCGCTAAATAGAAATTTGTGCTGTTTCTAGCAGTTTTTGAAGTGCGATTTAACGGAAAGTGTTAAAGAAAGTTGGCAACAGTGGTAAATGATGAATAATATATTAGTATGATTGAGAGAAAGAGAGTTTACTTGTAAGTAAATATTTACATTGAATGTAAACAATAAGCTAAGAAGAACAACACAAAGAACACCATCATATTCTCTGGAGTTAAGTTTTGCTTACGTGTACATGTCATATCTTTAAGATCAAAATGTGTATGTGTATACAGATGTATTCATGTATCTGTGTATATCTACAACGAATATTAAAATTATTTAGATACAGGGAGTCGGTAATTTATACATCCCTTTCTCATTTCTGTTTAATCTTAATAATGTTTATGGTGTAGTAATTGCGTGTTAAATGCAGCTGTGTTAAAGTTGGAGAAAAAGTTTTTGTTTAGTTTATTTTCTAATAAAATCAAGAGCGCGTTTTTTGAAAACACATATCGCACTTGTTCAACAACACTGTATTAACTCTTAATTTAAAAATTTAATTTTTAGTATAAGCGAAACACTTTTTAATTTAGCATTTAAATCATATGAAAAATAATTTTTAACCCAACCGGTTCATTATCAAAAACTAGACAAAATAGCACGAAATTTTTACAGCGGTTAGATATAAATATTACGTGTCGACCTTTTTTCCAAGAAGTAAAAAAAAGTAAAAAATGTTGAGTTAATACACTATTGTTGAAAAAGTGCGATATGTAGATACACTTTCATACATACATACATAGATAAACATGGGTATGTTAATCAAATTGCATTGGAACGAAAATTAAAAAATTAACTGAAAGAGACTACTAAATTAAATATGTATTCTTAACTTGAAAACAACAATAAAAACTAAACAAAGTATTAGAATTTATAATCAAGAGTGATACGATTATGTTTGAAACTAATGTGAATTAGAGATTGTACACTTAGAAAATACAAATGCGGTTAATAATAAAAACATCAAATACTTTTCCCATGTACTTTTCTTATTTTATTAAACAAAACAAGATATTGAATTTTTCAAAATATCTCTTAACATTCTTTTTTCTTTAAGTGTATTTGCAGTTACGTAGCATGTTAGAGAATTCCATTGGAATTCATTTGCAATAAGAGACGTGCCATATTCGTTGAATGTAAATTTTAACTTTGAACCATGAAAAACATTATAAAGTCATAAACGTTAAATTTTAATTGCCATTTTTTTTAAATTTACTTCGTATTGAGTATTTTTGTTGTGAAATATTAATGAACAAAAGCTGAAAGCATTAATTAAACCCCGTTATACAGCATTGAGCTGACGTCTTGTACATGCCTAATTTTTATAGCCACGCCACAAGAGTGAAGAGGGTATTATGCGTTTGTGTTGATGTTTGTAACACCTGATGTTTTTAAAATATTGGTCCTAGATTCACCTTTAATATACTGATCAACTCGAGAATCACTTCTTGATCGATATAACAATGTCCATCCGTCCATCTGGCTGGCTGTCCATGTAAACCTTGTGCGCAAAGTACAAGTCGCATTTTTAAGATAAGTCGACGTAAATGTGTAGGTTCTAATTGTCACAAGAACTGCGCCTATTGAAAATTACGACAATCGGTCCATAATATCTCATAGCCCCGGTACAAGCTTCTTTCCGGAATAGAGCTTTTGTGGTCATAAACCATCTTATTTTGTTGGTATTTAGATTAAATTTGATCCAACTTACTTTATTGCAATTTAAATCATCTCACCATATTTTTTTGTAATCGGTCCATATTAAGCCATAGCTCTAATAAAGACGACTCGCGAAAATAGATTTTAATGACAGAGGTTTCTTATAAATGTGGATATAGACATACAATTTGGCCACAGTAACTTTGAAGATATCTACTACGTCGTGTGAAAATAATGTGTTGGTAGGTGCAGAATTAAAAATGGATCCTACATAAATCCCTCCCTAAAATCACTTAATGACAAAAAAAATCTTATATAGATAAAGAAATCTAAATAATATTCTTTTAACATGAATCTTAACCTCAAACCATAATTTGGTTCTTGCGAATCGTTTATGAATCGACCACAAGTCCCAAATAGGGTACATTGTTGAAAATTTGTCTCTTAATTCTGTTGTATAGGGTACCAACTATACTTTCTCACTTGTAATTTCTGAATTAGTGCCAACAAATTTTTTATAAAATATAGAATTTTAAATTTCGGCTCTTTATCTAAACTCAGAATATTTTAACTATATATGATTACATTTTACAGGGTACATATACTTTAGAGATGTTACACATATAAATTTGTAATATTCGAAGAAAATAAGAATACTAATATCTGAGCCAATATTAACCGAATACGAATATCCAATCTGGCAGGGCTACTCGCTATTGCGATGCGAATTCAATTTTGATACGAAACCAAAATGAAAATTTGGTACTCTCTATCACTTTCGCAAAAGTTTTGAAAGATGAAGTAAATTTAAGATGGCGCAGATTGACAGTAATGGAATGTCAAAATATGTTAGAAAATTTTAAATTGGAGAACCAATTACTTTAAATTTGAAAACCAATTACTTGATTTGGTACCACTTTCTTTCACATCACAATAGAGAGTAGCCCCCTGAACTTCAGCGAAATTCGATATTTCAAATTTAATCTTAAAGAATCTCCCGTTTGTGTTAATATAAATTGTAAAAAAAAACTGTCACACTTGTGTATGTATTTAACATTGTTTAGACATTCCGATGACTAAATTTGAAATTAGGAACTTCGCACCTGAATGCCACTACTAAACGGTAGCATAGTATTATGTTAAAAAAGATATTTCTCTGTGGGGATAAAACTGCATGTTTCTGCTGCGTGAAATGATATAATATTTGACGATATAAAATTTTGTCGTTTGTGAAAAGTAATTAAAAAATAAAGAACATTCAAAATTGTACAACATTGAGGAGATAGTCATACGTCTCTTAGAAATATATTTGTAACTCATTCCTTGATAATGATATCCGTTGGATATCGAAATATTGGAGAAAATTAATGAATAACTAACATATATACATTGCGTTGTCAAATCGGCGAGTTACACACCATTTTGTGTGTTTTTTTTTTGGCAAATCACTTCAATGATCATGTGAATAAATAAAATTGCAGAATATTGGATACCCAAAATTCAAGAATAATTAGTGGATATCAAATGCACCCGCTTAGATGCACAGTGTGTGGAATAAGATCATTGGACCATATTTTTTTCTAAAACGACGAACTAGTTACGATTAATGTGAATGGCATTGAATGCCGGGCAATGATTGAAATTTTTTTAAGAGCCAAGGTAGAGAACAATCCAGAATTGTAGTTCCAACAAGATGGAGCCACAGCGCACACAGCTCGTCCTGCTTACCTGCACTAAATTTTTGGCAATCGAATAATATTGCATAATTCTTATTTAAACTGGCCACTGCATTTGCCCGATTTAACTGCTGTCGATTTTTTTCTTTGCGATTACCTAAAGGATGCCAATAAGCCAAGAGCCAACCAACAGCTTAAGACGAATAACCAAGAAGAAGTGAGGGTTCTGTGACCTGAAATTCTAAGAAAAGTTGTGGGAAATGATCTTAAAAGAGCACGTAAGGTCGAAGCAAACAAAGGGCACCATTTAAAAGATATTATCCTTAAAATCTAATGTGAATATATTTCCAAGCTATAATCTAAGTTTAAATAACTGCGAACGTTAAATAAAATCAGAAAGAAAACCATTTTCATTAAATAAACAAACACTGCTGTATTCATAAAAAATAAAATAGATTTCAAACGTATTTTAAAACCAAAAGTTTCCATACAAATTTTCCTTAAAATAGATTTCATATCCAATTTAGTTTTTTATGAATACGGCAGACATTCTTTACAAAAAATCCCGGAAATAAAATAATTTGTAGTTTTACATTATTAGGAATAAAAAGTCCGTGGAACTAGGAACCCTACTTTTCTTATAAAGAACTCAAAAATTTATATTTTTTTTATTTTATAAATTTGTCAAAGATGAGTGTATACTGCACAAGGAAAGCTCAGACCATTGTTTGCGCACGAAATAAGAAAAAACACAATTAAAAATAGTTTGTATTGTACACGTTTTGTAGAGAAAAAAATTACTGTATCCAATTTCAGGGAGTATTTCAATATATTAAAAAAAAATATGTTTTTCTTCTTTTAAACTTGTATTGAAAATAAATTAATATTTTATTGAAAACAATAACAAAATGAACAAGTACCAAACAAGTTCAATTCTACTTTTTTAGATGCTTCAATTTTATTCTAGGTGCAATTAAACGAGATCACGCAATTACATAGTACATCAAAAAATGTGTTTGAGTACGATCGTGTACCCATGTTCCGTAACTTTAGTGAGAACTTCTCGAATCGTTTCTCGAAAATTGAGAAAAGAGTGTGTTAGTTACTCATGTCGAAAACTATCAAAAGAGATTGCGTCGTTACGTTATAAACGTCATAATATTCAACTCGAAGCCGTTATGAAATTGCAGATGTTGAGAACGCCAGTCAAACACATCGTTAACGGCGACCAAAATCTTTAAAAACTGAACCGAAGTCTATAATAAAGAGCTGCACAAGCACAAGAAAAATTGCTTACAAGCAATTTCATTAAATGTAGATAGTATGTGTATATTACTCTCTCATTACAAAACTCATACTTCCAAAAACAATTGTTTTGCCTTACGATCAAAATATAGAAGAATAGAACAAAACTGCACAAGAACAATGCTGAACTAAAATAAAGCTGAATTAGAACAAAGATGAAGTAGAACATTAAAACAGAAATAGAACATTCCAAGCATGTTTGAATGTTTTGATTGTAAACATAAACCAAAGAGAAAATTGCAAAGGCAGAAACTTTTGATTTAATTTCGTTTGAGTGGTTTTCAATGGGTTCGGTTGTAGGTTCCTTTAAAATATTATTAAAAATGTAGGAAATAATATAGGTAACAAAATTATTAAGCTTAAAGTCTTTTTTTTATTTTTATATAAAACTTTAAACGTTTATTTAACCAATATTTCGGCACTCCTTTGAGTGGCTTCTTCATGGTTTTTTCTTTCTTATTTTATAAATTTTCAACAATTTTTAACAAATTTAACAATAACTGACAAATTAAAAAATTTTTTAATTAGAAATATTGGTTAAATAAACGTTTAAAGTTGTATATAAAAATAAAAAAAGACATCAAGCTTGATAATTTAGTTATACCTAATATAATAATAAAGGTCGACTAAAATAAAATATACATTTAGGAAATAATTCAAAAAAATCAATTTTGCTTACATTTAATGCATCCATTTCTGTTATAAGCTAAGATCACTTTAAATTTTTTAAATTCCTAATTACGTGCACTCGATTTTTTTACTATAATTTACCGTTTCTTTATTTCATTGTCTGTTTTTGTGTTGATATTTTGTTTGTTTTGATAATACAAGCACTAACAAAGCAGAAGAGAAAAACTTTTCAAGTTATGCTTGTTTTGTTTTGGTGAGAGTAATGTGTTGTTATGTTTGTTTTGCTATGTATGTTTACAGTGAAATAATATGATTGATAGTTGTGTGAAGTAGAACACAGAACATTAAGAATATTTTGCGCAGCCCTTTAGTCTATACCAACTAATGCAAAGTGCGACTTTGTGGATGGTTATTTCAAAAATAGCTTTGAAAACATTCGTATATTTTTCAAAAATGTTAAAAGCAAAATAAACAATGAAAAAATGCTGACAAAAACAAAATACTTACCTTTTCCGTGTTATTATTCGTTGCATTTACATTTCTTATATATTTTTTAGTGTTAAAATTTTTTCTCACCCCGTTTTTATGCGTGAGTTTATTTGACAGTTCAAAGGGGGAACTTTCTCACAAAAATTTTACAGACACCCTTTTTCTGTAAATTGGCGAGGAATTTCCTTACGTGACAGCAATTACTCGCCAAAAATTGTACAGACGCAGCCAAATGAGAAAAACAGTTGTTTGTTTAAATTTCTGGCATTTTTGTTTTATTTCACACATTTCAATCGAAAAGTTTCTCGACGCGGGAGTTACAGAACATGGGCACTGGACAGGCTAAGATGTAGCGTATTTTAACCTTCCAATACTCACTTTGAAATATAAAACGCGTGTACTCACTCCTGATTGCAGAGCTTAAAAAACTTATATTAGTTAAAAAAAAATATTAAAACCCCATTTACTTTTAGAAAAGTATGATTGTGTTAAGTAATAATGGGTGATTCAAGTAGAGATACTTTTTTCAATAGCCTTTTTTTGCCAGATCACGTGTGAGTCGTGTCATGCTGTCATGTTATTTTTGTTTAGTATTGTTTGGCATTTCATAATGGAAAGACTTAGGACTGAACAACGTTTAAAAATCGTTTAACATGATTACTAAAATTCACGTTCTGTGGGGAATGTGTTTCGTGCACTTCGCTCAACTTATGGTCAACATAATCGGCCTACAGAGCGTACTATTCGCAACACCAACACCCATTTTGAGACCCAGCATTCATTATTGGATAATATTCGATCGAATAGACCACGTCCAGCACGCTGTGAAGAAAATATAGCGGCCGTAGCTGAGAGTGTACACGAAGGCCGTGGAGAGTCGATTCGGCGCCGTTCGGATTGACGTATGGAACGACTTGGCGCATTTTCGTCGAGATCTTAAATTGAAAGCGTACAAAATACAGCTTGTGCAACAACTGAAGCCGCTCGACCTTTCCAAGCGACATCGCTTCGCTCCATGTGCTCTTGAAAAGTTCCAAGAAGATCCGATGTTTTCGAAGAAAATTTTGTTGAGCGGGCTACTTTCTATTGCGATGCGAATTCAATTCCGATGCGAAAGCGAAATGCCAACTTGGTACTCTCTATCACTTTCGCAAAATTGTTTGAAAAAAAGCAATACTGGCAATAAAAATTTAAAATGGCGCAGATTAACAAACAATAATAAAACGTCAAAATATGTAAAAAAAAAGAATTGAAATTGGAAAATTTAAATTAAATAAATAATGATGATGCGCGAAAAGAAAAGAAATAAAGATGCGAAAGTTGAATTCCCAATCGTATTACGGAGTACCAATCACAAGATTTGCTTCAATTTTCTTCCGCAACGCAATAGGGAGTAGCCCCCCTGGTTCAATGGGTATGTAAACAAACAAAATTGCCGCATTTGGGACGAAGAGCAACCTGAAGAGATTCAAGAACTGCCACTTCATCCAAAAAAAAAAACGGTTTGGTGTGGTTTGTGGGCCGGTGGAATCTTCGGTCCATATTTCTTTAAAAATGATGCCGGTGCAAACGTAACCGTCAATGGCGACCGTTATCGTGCCATGACAACCGACTATTTGATGCCTGAAATTATAGCTCATGATCTCGGCGACATTTGATTTCAGCAAGGCGGCGCCACTTCCTACACATCGCATCAATCAATGGATTTATTGAGAGAACACTTCCGTGAGCACATAATTTCACGATTTGGCCCGGTCGATTGGCCACTAGAGATCTGCATTTGTGCGATTAAACGACACATGAATTCACATACCAGACTAGCCAGTAGTGTGTTGCGTGATTTTAGAATCATACACAATTTATTGTGTGTAAGAAATAACCTATGTGTGCAAAGCGTTCATTATTTATCTGAGTGTTGTGAGAGAAATATTTGATACAAGTATAAATAACAAATATGCTGTTTTACACGAGTAAATACACTTGTGTGGCGATGTACATATTAGGTCTGTCTGCGTACTTTTCCAGTAGCAAATACTCAGTAAATTTTTTTGGGAGAGTAAGACAAATTTTACTCTTTCGGCTGAGAATATCTCAAAAAGTACGCAGACAGTATCCAGTGAAATCTTGCAAGAAAACAGCTGATCGGTGTGTAAACAATTGAAATAACAAACGTGAGCCAAGATAGCGTTGAAGAAATAGCGTCCAATTTGGGAATTTAAAAACCGGGAAACCAAAATACCCAAATAATGGGTATTTGCAGTATAAACAAAAAGTTAGCGTCGAATTTAGGAATTTAAAATAGGGAAGTACAAATATAGTAACAAATCTAGTTTACCGACGCAGCTCCAAATAAAAAAAAATACACAGGGTGATGGAAAATGAAAAAATAAGAAGAAAAAATAAAATAAAAAAGTTGGCGCAAACGCTTAGTTTTCGAGTTATGGACGTTTAAAGTTTTCACATAAATATATGATTTTCCATTACAATTCTAAACGTATTTGGCCAATATTGGTATCATTTTAAAGCTCTTGAACAGATTTTTCTGGATATACATAATTTATTTCAAAATATTAAACTCTTTAGATCACATTACAGTTTTTTTCATTTTACGTCGAAATGTTACGGAAGTGCACTAGGAAAGAATGTAGTTTATTTAAATAAAAGTGTAATACAAATTTTATAAAATAACAAACACTAGCATCGCAAAAAAAAATTCTTTGCATAGCCAGCCTTTGGCCGGACGCAAGGATGTTCTTCTCTATGGTATAATAAACACCGGTTTCGCTTACTAAAGCTTCCTTGCATAGCCGGCCTTCGGGCGGGCGCAAATATTTTCTCCCCTATGGTATAACTTCGCTAACTAAAGATTCTCTGCATAGACGGCCTTTGCCCGTGGGCAAGGATTCTCTCCTCATTAGTATAACATAAACATAAAGAAGGTTTTACTTGTATTTTAATTAAAATTCTTAAATAAATTAGTATGTAGTATATACATACATTAAAGAATTAGAAAAAAATAATAAATTTGTTTTTATGCTTACTAAAAAACTTTTGTATTTTGCAAACTCGTCCCACTTCCTAATAAACTAAAAATGTTAAAATAAATTCTGTATGTCCAAAAAGATCTAGTGAAACGCTTTGCAATGATACCAATATTAGCCATATACATTTGGAAATGTTTTGCAAAATCACATATTTATATAAAAACTTAAAACGCCCATAACTCGAAAAGCCTTTTTGCCAACTTTCTTATTTTAATTTTTCTTCTTATTTTTCCATTTTCTATCACCATAGGTACTTTTTTTTATTTGGAGCTGCGTCGGTAAACTAGATTTAAGCCCAAATATATTTATATTTTTTTTACCACAGGCTTTTACAGGGTATAAACTATATATTTTCTGAAAGTAAATAGTTTTCTGGACAAAATGAGAGATGCGTGCAAAAAATCGTTCGGACAGTTTCCGAGAAATCTGGGTTCATCCAAAATGATCAGTAAAAATCTTTACTGATTTATGCAATGAACCACAGGCTTTTGCACGGTATAAACTATATATTTTTTGCACGCATCGTTAATTTGGCCAGAAAACTATTTACTTTCAGAAAATATACAGTTTATACCGTGCAAAAGCCTGTGGTAAATATTTTTAGTATTTTTATTAAAAATATAAATATATTTTTACTTCCCCTTTTTAAATTCCTAAATTCGACGCTAACTTTTTGTTCATATACTGTAAATCCCCATTATTTGGGTATTTTGGTTTCCCGGTTTTTAAATTCCCAAATTCGACGCTATTTCGTCGACGCTATCTTGGCACACGTAAACTCTTTCATTCAAACAGTATATAAAAACATCTGTTCAAACTAGTTGCAAAATCTTACCAGAGGAAATTTCTCCAGTAACATTTTGCAAGTTCTCTAATTTCCAACTGTCAAAAAATACTCTTTTTGGCTCTCTCGCTGTAAGAGATTTGGAGTACGCAGACAACATTTTGCAAGATTTTGCGACATTTTGTACAAAATTATGCAAAATATGTGTACGCAGACAGACCTATTGTGTTTTATCAACACATGTGTTTTGAGTTTTTGAAATTTTTTTATCGTATCGAAAACAAAATATTAGTAAAAATATATTGCATTAAAAGTGATACCAACTTTTTAGAAGCAAAAAGTAGTTTTAAATATATTTTTAAACAAATGAAATTTTTGTTAATTTTTTTTTAAATCAAGAGAACTTATAACTTATTTTTAAACGTTAATAGATTATTTTTATTTTATAACGAGCTTTCTTTCTTAGCTTTGATAATTTTTTTAAGTTTTAAGTTGAACAATTTTACATTTTTCTGACATTATTTAATTTTTTATCGATAATTTTAGTAAAATATTTGACGATTTGCATAATAATAATTTTTTTATTTATAATTTTATTACTGTTATTGTTTTTGCATATAAAAAATATATTTTTTACAACCATTTTATTTTCTTACTTTTTTTGTAACGATAGGGAAAATAATCAAATAGGGGAAAACCCAATTTTAACAAAACAAGAAAGACAACAAACACACGAATGATTAGTGTGATTTTTAAGTTAACTCAGGTTTTTTTATTGTAAGATGTATAAATTTGAGTTCATCAAACAATAAACAATAATAGGGACACACACACAATTAGTGTTAGTGTATGTGGCTGTGTTGATCTCTCATTTAAAATGATTGAGCGTGAATGACTTGAGAGCTAGTCACATTTTTTACACATTTGATTTGACTATCAAATACACACACAACAATCATTTGGCTAGCAAATACATTTGTGCAGACCTCTATTGGCCACCAAGATCGTGTGATATCACACCGTTAGACTTTTTCCTGTGGGGATATGTAAAGTCTAAAGTTTATGCGGACAAACCCGCTTCGATTCAGGCCTTGGAGGAAAACATTACGCGTGTCATGGACTCAACGGATGGACCATCTGCGACGTAGCAACGGCCATCATTTGATAGACATAATCTTCAAAAAATAAATGCCAAAGAATGTTCTTTCAAATGATAATAAACATTCCCCATTGAATTCGAATTTTTTGTGTTTTTTTTTTTTTTCTTTAAAAAAGTACTGAACCTCGAAATGGATCACGCATTATTAACATAAGTTTTAGATATTTATATATTAATTCGAATATGTATTCTAAGTCAAATTACAAATTAAAAAACTTTCACACTTAAATAGTCTTATTCCTTCAATATTTTCCAGGATTATTTTCTGGTAATTTGACTTAGAATACATATTCGAATTAATATAAAAATTTATAATAAAAATTAAACTCAACATGAGAAATAAAATTTCCAGGTTCTATATGTCAAAAGTTTTAGAGAAATAATTTCTCAATTTATGACTTACAGTTTATCATTTCAGTCTTTGTAAAATATGGTTAAATTCTTAAGAGATAAAAACCATTAAAAAAATATATATTTCTATTAAAAACGTCGGTCTCGCAGACCAAATATTGCTGTATGCGTTTATATGACTTGCGCACATAACCCTAGAAACCGCTATAAATTGAAGTGTATTGAGAATGGTAAAGCGAACAGACAATACTCTCGCGCTCTTTGATTTTGAAAAAACTATATTTTTCATTTTAGATACCGATTTTTGATTTTAGAGTAAAATATGGAAGGCCCACTAGTAAATATGGACGGACCACTATCGAATTGGTCTTAAAAGTTGTTGGGGGGATAGAAAATTTAAATTAAAAATTTTCAAAAAATCGGATGATTTGAAACTTTAAATCATAGCTTGGGAATAATGATTAGAAATCCTAATGATTAGCAATTGGATTAGAAATTTTAATTGTGCTGAAAAATTGATTAATTATGATTAGTTAGCCATTTTAGACGATTACTAATTGATTAGATTAGAAATAATCAAAAATCTAATCACAATTAGTGACGATTAGCATTTATAATCAAATCTAATCAAAAAAATAATTGATTAGATTTCTTGATTATTTTTGATTAGATTTGATTAGATCAACTATTTTTGTGAAAAGAAAATATTTATTTATCACATTTGTTGCTATATTTACATAATGTAACAGCTCTTGAATATTGAATATTGAAAATTAACATTAATAATAACACAACAACAAAGTGAACCAGCTGTGTCAAGTGTTTAGTTTTAGAACAGGGTGCCCCATATGCAATTTTATGCAATATTCAAAAACTGTTACATTATGTTAATATAGCAACAAATGTGAAAAATAAATATTTTCTTTTCACAAAAATAGTTAAAAATAGTTGATCTAATCAAATCTAATCAAAAATAATCAAGATATCTATTCAATTATTTTTTGGATTAGTTTTGATTAGATTTGATTAGAAATGCTAATCGTCACTAATTGTGATTCGATTTTTGATTATTTCTAATCAAATCAATTAGTAATCTGAAATTTGTATCAAAATTCAATTCTAATGATTAGATTATTTTATTTCTCTAATCGTAATGATTTCTAATTCTAATCGAAATTCCCCAGCTATGCTTTAAATCCAAAAATCTTAATCAAGAAATTTCAATTTGGACCATTATTTGGAAAGTTGTGAACAAAAAACTAAAAAAAAAGAGTCATTTAAATCAAAAAAAATGTCTGGATATATCAGGAAAGCCTTTTTGAAGTGTTCAATAACACAAAACTGGGGAAATCAATAAAAAACATTTCTTAAAGCATACGATTTGGCGTGGAATGCACCATATGTATGTAATAAGGAACCAACCTTTTCTAAGAATTGATCAATTATTTATAGTTCTCTTATACATTTTGCTTTTATAATTTGTATTTAAAAATCGGTCCGAAATTTATAATGGGTGTCCTCAAAAGCCAACAATTCCAAAAAATTGATCGCATACAAAATCAAAACGATTATGACATACATATACATTCATATATACATAAATTTGAGTACAAAAAGGTTCAAGTGCAAAGAAGTCTTGCTATAAAAAGTTGTAGCGATCCGTCCATAGTTGACCATAAGAGGAATGAATGGCTTACGACTTTTGTACTTTAAAAAATATAAATAGTTAATCCTTTCAATAGCATTTTAGTTGGTTAAACTTAAGAAAGCCAGAATAGTACAAAATGTTATATTGGAAACAAATTCGGTTAATATGACCTTATTTTTTGTTGCCTTTTTGTGTTTCTTTTGACGGGGTTAGTCAATATTTTGCATCTTTGCCAAAATTGTACTCCAATAATAGCAAAAATATTTCGTCTTTTTAAATAGATTTTATTTTTAGTGCAAGAAGAATGTTCTCTTTGGTTCAAAATGCAAGAAACAGTTGTCATTCTAAAACAATATTAGCTCCAAATATTTTTCTTGAATTAGTGAAAAAAATATATGGAAAGATTTTGCCTCTTTACATAAAAGAAAAATTTTAATAGCTTTCAATATTTCTTGCACACATTTATTTACATTTTTAATTTTTTAACCCACTGTTCATTGTTAGTTGAACTTTTCTTGATTTCTTAACTAACTATTTCTATTTTCTGCCGCCTCTCTAACAGACGATACCATAAAGTTGGTGACACAAAAAAAAAACTTGCTTAAATTCTTAAAATACGAATGTATTTATTCACTCACTAACAACAAAATAAACTTCTTTATATTCTTTATTTTTTGTTGCACAGACTAACGAATAAAATTGAAGTTGACAAAAGAACTATTGTTGAGCAACAAGAGAAAAACAATAAAAAATACAAAATTAATTGAAAAATAGCAAAGAATTTAACAAATAAGAAACATAGATAAGAAACTTCTTCTTTCGTTACTTTGTAAATGAAATAAATGAATAAATAAATGTACGAATTTATGTACATATGAAACTGAATAATTGTGTTACATTTTGTTGAGTTTCATTCTATTTTTTTAATTTTTTTTGTTTGAACTCATAAATTGCATAGATAGATGAAGAAGCATATAAAAAACTTCCTAGAAACAGCAAAATGTCAAAGTCTAACTGAAAAATCGTGTCAATTCAATTCAAATGATTGTACATATTTTACACCAATATATTGTTAAATAATTTATTTATATTAATACATATCGTCACCTTAAATGCAAACGGACGTTACAACATTATGCTTTTTCTTTTTTTACAGAAACAGTAAAAAACTTTTCAACATCAATAAGAAATAGTAAAGTACTCTTGGCCAATTACCAAAACTTCTTTACATAGTTGCCAGTTTTGATCGCATAATCAATCGATTATGGTAAATTAATTAAAATTTTTCGTCTTTTGTGAATAAAATTAAAAGTTGGTAACAGATTTAATCATTTATGGCTTGTGTTATTTGCAACCTGCCTCATTTATGCATCACAATTCTGATGTTAGAGTATCATCAATATGAAGACTTATTTTTCTATGAGTGTAGTTATGTTAGAAATAAATGATTGAGATGAAAAATAAAGTGGGGGTGGTCATGCATTTGACCCATCTAGAGGCATCCTACGCGCTGCAGGGGCCAAATTTAAGAATTTTATTAAACCGTCATATTAGAATAACCGCGTATATTAGAAAAAAGATTAACCCTTACTTAAAGGTAATTTTATTGCGGAGTTTCGTTTTTTTGGTAATTTCAATAAACTAAACCGTTTTTGAGTTACGCGAATATATGTTGTGCAACCTACTCCATTTTTGAAATAACGGTATATCTTGAAAACAAGAGCTAAACTAAAAAATACTGTTGGCACCACTAGATTCAGCGAGCCCAAATTAGGTTAAAACGCCAGGTCCCCGGCCGTATGTGTGCATTTTTCCTACAATGAACACGTTTTTCCTTTTTCACATTGTCAAACGCTAATTGAGTTAGCTAAATTGTGTATGTGTGAACAGAAAGATAATATTTTCAATAAACCAAAGATTAACTCAATAAAAAATGTATATCTGAATCCCATATTATAAAACTTGATTTTTTTCTCTAGGGCAATAACATACATATCTTTCATAACTATCTAACTTGAGCTGTAAAAACTTGCAAATCTCTTTGAAAAACGTATTTTTCTAGGTAACTTAAGTGTGCCAAATTCAGAGTTATTTAATTTATGGCGAGTAAAACGAAACGAAGCTGACAAATGGGCAACCATTTTATATTATATATTGTTAAAAGCAGGTATTCCGAATATTTTAAACAACATTTAAAAGAGCTGTCGCAAGTATTTTGTTAAAATCTCAGTTATAGATGGCATAAGAGTCGTCGAAAACTGCCAACAGGAAGACGAACAGCGTTGTCAAATTTGAAGTTTCAAAAGGAACCGAAATGGAGAAAAAAGCGCGTCATTAAAGGAAAAAAGCACCGAGTTTAAAATTTATTTTTTATTTAAAATCATAAATTAAAATTTTTCTTTACATAATACCAATTATCTACAAAAACAAGACCGATTTACTTTGTGCAAATAATTTGGTATATCTTAAACATCATTACTTGTGGTTCTTATTGTGATCTGTAAAAATGTAAGTAAAAATATTGCAACGTTGAATGAAATGGTATTGAAACAGGTGTATTTTATTGAACAAAGATTTCTTTCTCACACTGAAACAACAAGTTGAGTTGAATTTGATTTGGTGCCACAAAAAAATTAAAAAACGCAACGAAATTTAGAAAAAAGCGTACCACGCACCAACAAAGGAATTTTTTGCACACAAAAATTTAAAAAAGCACCCAAATTGGTACGAAACACATCGAGTTGACAACGCTGGTTTCATGCATTATAATGTGCTTAACCAGATAAAATTTAATGGTTTGGATTGCTAACAATCTATTTCATACATTTGAATCCAAAATAAGTGATATACCTTTGTTCCCAATCGCGTCACCCGTCATTTATAGAAAAGGTTTTTTAGTAGAATCTGGAAATATGTTTTCAAAAGATAAAGTCTAACAGCACGTCGTAGTCCGAAATGTATTGATATAGTTTTTAGACTAAACCGTCTTTGGTTCACGGTTATATTGTTAATGATTTGCAAACAATTATATCATGACTAAAAACTAGATCGATCTATTATTGACAAATGAACAGAAATATCTATTCAGCTTCAAAGACCGCAATCATTTTATCCAATTGGAATAATTTCTTTAAAAAACTTTTCATTTACCACAGATAAACTGGCATTTAGTGCCATAATTGTTACAAAACTGTAAACTCAATTTGAAAAATTTGTGTAGCAATTCCCGAAATTTTTCTTCTATGGAACCCCCGCAAAGTTCGTAAAAATTTTTTTCCAGCCATTTCAATTTCATGTAATATTTTAACAACAATAGTACCAAACTTTTATTAAAACGATAATTCAAATCAGGAATGTTAAAGTTGGTATAATTGTATTTTTTTTTTTTTTTTGGTACATTGTGACCTTCTAAAGTACCGTGTTACTACCGTGACTCATTTGGTACAATTTAAATAATTTGTCATAGTTCACCCTCTTTGAATTTTTAGTATAGCAAACAAATTATTGAGTCCTTTTCATTGCATTTATTTATTTTATTATTATTTCTTTCATCAGGATTTCCTTCTTTTAAATTTAAATTTTTATTTATGCAATATGCACTTAAAATTATTAATATGGTTAATGCAGAAATGCCATCAAAAGATGCTCGAGTGCATGTATTTTTACAAAGGCTAACTTTTTTGTTCCGCCAAATAGCACGTAATTTCATGAATTAAAATTTCACGTTCATGAATAAAAATGTTTTGGATGAGTATGAAATCTCTATCGTATACCTTTAAAAAAAATCACATGCCCTTTGAAAAAATTTATTGCGAAATTTTTAAGAAAATGCAAAACAATTTTATATAAAATTTTGCGAAGTTTTGAGAACCAAAGCCAACTTTAATAGCGAAGTTTTAATGTGGTTCCATAAATGTACTCCTGAAAATGTTATTTCAGGTAAAACAAGTATTATTGAACCTCTTCTAGTAAAAATGGTCCCGAATGAAATTGCAAATTTTGATTTAATCAATAATCCATTTAGAGCTTTAGCTGATGTCGAGCAACTGCAGTCGTTAAAAACTGAAAACGTTTGTAGTTTTTGGTCAGCAGTAGCTTATTTAAAAAATGAGCTGAATGTCCATATGTTTCCTGACTTTTCTAGAGTCGTTGCTGGAGTTTTATCCATACCACATTCGTCTGCAAATGTGGAAAGAGTTTTTTCTTTTCAAAATATAATAAAAACTAAGGAAAGACACAGACTACATGTGCCGACATTATCAAGTCTCATACAAACAAAGGATTGGTTAAGATCGACAAATTCATGCTGCAGTTTTACATCATAAACTTCCAAATAGTTTATTAACTAAACATATAAGTGCCTGATTTTGATTTATAACACTTTTATGTACCCTATTTTATTCATACAAATAATGTTTGTTAATGTTAAGTTTTTTTTTTTTTTTTTTTTTTTTTTTTTGGTGTACAATTGAAATTTTATGTCCTTTTTTGTTGTTATACTACATTTACACCTAGACAAAATCTAGAACTTAAGAGATTTTGAGCAACATCTTGTTCATTTCTACTAGATTTCCCATACAAAACAAAATCAAGTTCGTCACTAGATTTGGGCAAAATCTCACGAAATCTTGCAATTCTCAACGATACAACTACGAATTTCATACTAATGTACTAAAAAATACAGCTCTAAACAAGAAAAATCTGACAGTTTGGCAAAAAAAAAAAAAAAATTCAAAAAAATATAAAAAGAGCGGGGAAAATACATTTGCGGTAACTGAATAATTAACAAAAATAAGCATTTGTGACAATGGAGCTGTATGAAAATTATATTAATATAAACTGTGTAGCATTACAAAGGCCTTAATTTACAGAAAACGTACCTACAAAAAGGAAAAGCGGTGCAATTCAAATGAAGAGGAATTGAAAAAACAATTAATATTGTTTTTTTAAGTTTTTATTTGTTTTGCAAATTTTTTTTTTTTTCTAACACGTGTAAATAGAATTAAAAAATTTAAAAGATTTTTAATATCTTATCTTTAAGAAAAAGGAAGTCACTTACCTTATAAAAAAATGTAAATGCATACAACCAATAAATATGAAGAAGACAATGATTTAATCACATTTCATGTGGAGGCGAATAAAACACAAACAAAATCCAATCAAACTGGTTACTTCTTTTTCTAAACAATAAGCAAAAGAAAAAGGCTGAATGTTTTTTTTATTTTTGTTGTTTTCAACTGAAGATATTGTCTGTCGATCTGTCTGGTGATTCCTTTGTTCGTTTGTTACAGCAATAAATTTTATCAGTTTTTTTTTTCCTTGCAAATAAAAAATGCAAGAAATTTATGTTTCAAATTTAACTGGAATTAAAACTTTTCAAGTGATGACAGTATTGTGTTGTTGTTGGTGCTGGACTGGTGTCGTATTGTTGTTATTTTTAAAAAATGGTGGTTGTTAAGCAGCTTCTTTGATGGAAACAACCTATCCAGACACAATGAGTAGAGTCACTTCAGTTTTTGTTGTTTTTTTGAAATAATAGGGTTTATCCGAATAATTTGGATGTGAGATTCATATATATTTTTGTGTTCGGTATAGGTACTATATTTCTTTTAATTTTCAAATATTTTTATGTATTTTTGTTCACTTTTTTCGTAACTAATTTTTTGTTTGTTTTTATTTCAATTTATCTGCGAAATTCTAAATAAATAGAACCATTTAAATTACTATTTATATATAACAATACAGTGTGTCCTCAGTTACTGCAACCCTTGATAAGCGCAACTCCTCGATTATTGCAACAACTTAGATATTAACATTATAGGCTCAGTGTAATGCAACTTTGCAAAAATTTGTGACTCTTTAAACGCAACTTTTTAATTTTGTTGTGAGTTTCAAAATATTTAGTACCAAAAACGGTCTAAAGTTTCTGACTTCCTTTAATAACATTTTATAAAACTCTAATAAATACCCCATTACCATAGAAACACAATTGAACGGTATGAACTGCACAGTATGAACGTAGAACCGTATGACATAGATGCGCTGGCAAATTTGAGCGTATGATATTTTACACAAAGGCACACAATAGCTGGCGCAAACGTAAAAGCGTGTCTACTTCGTACGTCGGTATAGATCAAAATTTATTTTATACGCCGGCTTGTCATAGGAAAAGGAAAGTTTTTAATTTATATAAATTAAAATTATTTTTGTGTTTTTAAGTTAAGTATTTAAAAACAAAATAAAAGAAGCAAACAAAATGAAAATTTCAACAAATTTTGAGTTTAATATAATATTTAACATTTATATAATATTATAATCGGGTATGTGATGAAAATCGATCGATTTAAAAACGAACGTTTTTTAAAGGTGTGATGAATTTCGAGCGATTTAAAAATCAATTTCTGAATTATAATCTTAAGTTTTTGTTCAAAATACAGTAAAATAAACTCATGTAATACACAAGAAAAGCGACTGGAAATAAGAGGAATATGTAGAAGAAACCAATTTTAAAAGATTCTAAAATCGATATTATCGTTTTCAAATTGTTTCGTTTTCCAAATCGATTTCCAACACATACCTGAATATATTAATATCAAATTATATTTTGCATAACTCAAAATACGTTTACAATGGAATAGTGGGTAAATTAAGCGTGTTTAAAAAATGTACGGCCTCAAAATTTTCTTTTCGAACAATGAGTTTTTGTCATTATTTCAGTTTCAGTGGTTTTACACCCTGATTTATTTTACTTTCCATCTCCACGAGCAAAATACTCTACTGTCAAACTGTATTGCTAAGTATGGGCTTATACTATGAGTTTTTTTTGCCAGAAAGTCTGAGTTTATTGGCGAAAGGGTAAAGAAGAATAGCATGTTTAACATAAACTGTCAAATTTTATTTTAATTTCTTTAACATACCGCAACAATTTCATATTTAATAAAAATAGAAAATGCGAGTTCCTAAGGTTTTGTTCAAATAAAATAAATTTGAACTAAAAATTGCGCCACATATTTTTTTTTTTTTATATTGAGTAACTTATTGAATAGTGAAAATCGACAATAATTATAGCTATAAAGTACTCAATAAATTTGTTAAGTCGTTAAGTACCTTAAGGCAATAAGTTTGTTTAAATCCAACAACCACTCACAGCAAATTTTTAAAATTGATGTTGCTTTGGCTTGTAAAAAACATTTTTCTGCCGATGATCCGAAAAAATTACTGCGCGTGGATACGTGCTGTTGTACATTATCATCCACTTTTTTTTACTTCAGAAATTGGTAAGTTTTTTGTAAACCTATCAACTTAACTGCAAATAAGAAATATCAATAAGGTTTTGCAAGACGTATTCGTTCTAGCAAACCTACTTTTTCGATTTGTGTGTGTAATTATGCTACAAATGTGTGATATGTTACACAGTCATATTTAATTTCCGCAGGCATTGGCAACACTGCCTGCGTACCAATTGTGTTCCTAGAATTGCTCATATTTTTGTAAATAAGAATGAGTGTATTTTCTTTATTTTTTTTAAATAACTTTATAGGACCATATGAACTAAATATAGTCTGTGTTTAAATAATAAAATCAATGTTTATATAAAATAAAGTGACTTGGTCAATGCATCAACCGCGGTTGTTGCAATTGCCTTGGTTTTTATGAGTTGCATTAACCGAGGGCGCACTGTATTTCTTTGGATAATTTTGTCTTTTAAGGTTTCTTTTCTACATGTTTTGTATTTATTATGTACGTTGTAGTTGCCTTAGTACTTCGTACACATTTTTTAACACGCAGACGAAATAACAACATGCTGTGTCGAACAGAATGAGAGAAAATTAATTGTGTTAAACAGTGTTGCTAGGAAATATTTTTAATGTCCCCAATTTAAAGGTTGAACTTCCCAAAAAATCCCTATCGCAAAATTTTAATCCCAATTCTTTTTCGAGCACAATTTTAAAATGTTGATCTGCATTTTCCCCCGGAGTCTTAATCAATAAAACGAAAAGCAAAACAATTTTTTTTAAAAGAAAATAAAAATAAAATATACGAAAAAAGAACTTTAAAGTTAATTTATTTCACACTTTGAAATGTAAAGTCAATCATTAAAAGTAGAGGGAAAATTAAATCCGCTGTCTAAAATGCCGGTACTGGTTCAACTTTTGTTTGTATTGAAACCGAACCACTTTATATACAATCCCTAATTTGGGAACAAATCTTTTTACTTGACAACACTGGTTTTTAGAATTTAAGAATTAACAATTTAACAAACATAAGAGCAACACATATTGGAACTTTAAAAGAAGAACTTTATTTCTTTAGTTAACCATAAGTTGATTCAATTATGAAAAAAATATAAGAAATTTGGTAATTTTTGGCGAAATTTATTGCTAGAAAGAACCAAAATTTTGTTACAAACGTGGGAAATTCAAAATTTCTCGTGCATGAGCGTGCGTAATCGTGAGTCAGAAACCATTCACGAGTACACCTCTAACAAATACCTACATACTTATTTTTAAGCAATTTTCCATTTTTATTAATTTTATTCCCAAAAAGTACTTACTTAAAAGTAACAGGTACAATTTGAATTAAATTCTTTTTTATGGTGAAACACAACAACAGAAAACCAAGAGAAGAAACTTAATTATTGTAAAACAAGAAACGCAGAAAAAGCTTAAAAACAACATTGAACGACAACGATAAGAAATAATTACGACGATGATGACGACAACAATTCTCAAAAAAATAAATAACAGAACAACAACAAAGATAACAAAATATAAAAGTAACAAAAACAAACAATATTTAATGTAAACAACAAAAATAAAAAACAATAACAATAAAAAAAGAGTGAACCATTAGCATCAAATCAGACCAACTAAACTTTTAAATACCGGTTATATGTACGTAGGGCGAGTAGGATTTACGAAAATATATGTACGTAGTAAAAACATCCGTAAATAAAATTGTAGGTACCTTCTCGCTGATTTTTTTTAATGCCAGCAAAATGCAATAAACAATTTTGTAAAATATTTAAAGCTTGTTTTCATTGTTGAAACATTAAAAAACAAAGATAAAAAATCATATGCAATTTTAGGAATAAAAATTACAATAAAAAGTATCTATCCATTCTTTTATACAAGTAGTACGAGGCGGCAAAGTAGGCTTAAGAAACATAAAAAAGCAACAACAAAAATAAACAAAAAGGGCGCGACAAAAGATACAAGTGCAGGAAGCTCTTACAGAGAAACCAGTGTAGCACAAAAAAGGGCAAAAGGAAAGAAAGACCCACACACACACACTTACACACAACAAACCGTAAAAAATACGAATAGAAAAAAGGAAAGAAGAAAATTAAAAGAAAACAACAAGAAAGTAGAAGAAAAGGAAATTATTCACGGTCAAGTACGATCCTACATTACCCTACATTTTTATTTTAAAAGCTTTTTTAATAGTGAACGGAAAAATCATAAAATGGTCGATTTGTTTTGTTTAACGAAAATATTTTTTAAAGTGTATTTATGGTTAAGGTTGTTTGTTGTATTGGTTGTACTATTTTGCTTATATTTGAAAAATTAATAAAATACATTGTATGAATACCACCCGAAGAGGTCTAGGGAGAAAAACACAATCAGCATGACGTTATTATGTTGGTTTGGGGGTACAACTAACATCAGTTGTACATCTTATTTACCAAAATTATAATGCATTGCATGCAATACTAAATTGATAACGCCAATTGGCGGTCCTCTTACTCTTGTTTTCAATGTTTATATGATATTGTTAATTTAAATTTACAATGTCGTCACAATGTTAAATTAAAAACTAAATGGCCATCTTTTGACTATTGCGTTCAACGTCGCTAAAACACCAGATATACATATAAATATAATGGGGTAGTTTAACTAATTGATGAAATTAGAACGCTGTAAATATAACAAGGAGAATGTTTAAGAAATAAACTAAAAACCATTTTGATACTTTGATAAAATGTATGCAAATATTTGTTAATTTGTTAATATTAAAAGTGTTTCTTATGATTTGGCAACGTTTGTAAAAGCCTATCTCATTTTTAAGAAGTGTTGCATATTTTACGTTTACAAAAGAACACAAGTTTCGGCATAAAACAATAAAGACAATTGGCGTTTATAATTTTAAGCTCTTTTATACCGCTTATTTCTAAGTAGAAAAAAATACAAAAAAGAACGAACTAAATATATAAATTATTTATTCTGAAATAATAACAAAATCCGCCGTTAATGTAGTGCCCCTTTAAATCAAATAAGTGTAGCATTTTATCTTTTAAAGGGGAACATCATGAGAGAAGAACGCGTTACACTTTTAAAATTAGACATATTTTTCAGAATAGAATATAAAGAAATGTAAAAGGGAGAACACATGCAAAATATAACTCAGAAAAGAAAACGCCATAAATAAATATACTGCGTTTCTAACTAATTTGTTTCTTATTTTTACAAAATGAATTGAAATAGTTTTTGGGAAACTGAAGTAAATTTCAGTGTTTATTATCATAAATTAGGATTATTAGCACATCATTAATAAATAAATGAATTAATTAGTAAATTTTTATTTTTGGAGTGTTTTAGGGGAACATTTGCACAATCGAAAGATATAACTTTAGATATCTAAGTAAAAATTTTTGTATTTATACTGCCGTATTCATAAAAAAATAAAATATGTTTTAAATGTGTTTTTAGCAAAGAATTTTATACAAATTTATCTTAAGGTATATTCAGACCTAGCAAATATTTGACGAAAACCCCAAAAGAGCGTGACCAGTAAATCGATCAAATTTTTTTTTTTAACAATTTCTATTGATTTACTAAACTTTGTTTGTAAGAAGATAATTGTATAATGTAATTCAGAAACTGTTGAAAGATGTTTGATCTAGCCAAAACTTTTGCAAAAGCAAATAATTTCTTAAAAAAAAAACTAGTGGTTACGTGTAGGACGTCAAATATTTATTAGGTGCGCACAAAAAAAAGGTGCTTTAAAAAATTCAAATCCATTTTAATTTTTAATAAATACGGCAAATAACGTTTTAGTTGTGCAGGAATACTTTTAATGTAGTTATGCAAAACTTAAGTCATATTTTTTTAATAGTGGTACTGTGATGACACAACATTTGAGAAAAATGTCTTAATTTTGTAAACCGGACTTATTTACTTTCCGGGATAACAGAATACAATTTTTAATTTCCAGGGTTATCGGCATGTTCTGCTTATAAGAAAAGAAAACGAACTCATTTTAATAATTTTCAAAAAATATCCAAGAATTTAAAAGTAGTCCACAACTTAAACATACATTATTCAAAAATTTTAAACTAAAGGTAAAATCACTTTTTTGAAAGAATTAATCGCTTTTGAATTGTAAATTAAATCTATGTATGATGTGCGGCTATGATTTGTAAAGGAAAACATTTACAAAAATTGTTATACTCTCCACAACTATTTGTGAATAGGGTTACTAATAGTTTGTTATTCTGTATGAAACTTTTTTAATATTTATCTAAGACCCCATGTTCTGGGTCCTTGAGTAATTCTACGTCGAATTAGCCACGTCCATCTGTCTATCCGTCAGTTGAAATTACTCTCACTTTTGAACGACTCAAAAGAAAATAACAGTTTTGCTCTCAAATTCTTTCTTGTTATTCTTAACAGTTTGGGATTGACATTCAGCACAATCGGTTCCGAACGAAAAGAGGTATGAATCCAAATGTGAAACAAACTCTCTAAAATAATTTTAAAAATGTTACAAAAACTAATTTAAATGTTGGCAATATGCACGGATTGGCAAAAGATTTTGTGACAATAATAAGAAATCTTAGAACAAAGTTTTGTGACGATTGGTTCATAAATTACCATATGCCTCATAAATAGCCCACTAGAGTAAAACTTTAGTACGACTTAAGCTGTAACGAAATACGCTAAAGTAATAAAATGTTGTCTGCCATAATTATATTAGACTAGAAAACATGCTACCAATTTCCGTGAAGATCGATCCATTATTTACCCTAGGCCCCATATGAAGCCCACTCTCGGAAAACACTTTAGTATGCCTAAAGCTTTAACGAATAATGCTTTATAGTAGAATTTGGTTTGTCATAGTTTTGAGACTAGAAATCACACTGAGGAATTTCATGAAGATTGGTGCATAATTTACCTAAGGTCCCAAGGACGCCATAAAAAGCCCAGTCTTTAAAGGTTCTAACTCTCGGAGGAGGGCATCAATGATTCAGCACAGCCAATTGATTTAATTTAGTCTGTAGAATAAATTTGAACTTTAACGGCCAATTTCACCAAGTTCAGTTAAAACTTACTTTAACTTCCAGTTAACAATATGTTTTTGACAGTTATATCTAGTAGTTAATTATAACTACATAAGAAGTAATGTTCTTTTGCAATAAAATTTAGAAATTCTACAGAAAATAGTGGTGACCCGAAACCAAACAGTAAAATATTTTGAGATTTTTTTTAATCTTAATCATTTGCGAATACTTCGATTGAACACAAATTTATTTTGATCCAAAATTGTCAAAGATTGTGAAACTTAAATTTGTTGTATATTAATACATATTTCTTTTTTAATATTAATGTATTTAGAGCACTTCAAATATGTCTTACATTAACGGAAACTTAACGTTTACGTAAATGTAAGATTTCAAGGACTATGTGTGATTGGCACACATCTGTTGCAAAATCATAGCCCCATTATGCAAAAAAAAAAAGTAAAAGTTTACATTAGTTATCCATAACATTAAGCCCATACACTTTTCCTGGGCCTAATGTGTTGGTTAACTAATATGAACTTTAATTTTTTTTGCATATGGGGTAACTCTGTAAAATCCTAGAGTTAAATTTTTATTTATTTAAATCTGATCCAATGTTTTTAACACGAAATTTGCTTTTGTGAATAATTATGAGTTGTAATTGCTATTATCCCGCATTAGCAATAAGCATACGTCTTGAATTTGACCCAACTGTCTATTTGTCGTAACGAACGCAGTAAAAGATTTACCCCCCTAATCATAAAAAATATTTTAGGTTTATAGCAGGTTTATGAAACGAATTTCCTTTGAAAATTTGTTTAATAAGCCCTTTATTTATCAAAAATATTTTTATGAATATGGGGGTAAGACTACAACTTACAAGCCAACAAATTGATTATACTGGACCTATTGAATGCAACAAATTGCTACAACACTGCAAAATATTTTAAAGATTAAATCAAATATACTTACATTTGTAAAAAGCATATTTTTTTGAAATTTTAAAGCAAGTGTGTTTGTATATTATTATGTGTAATGTAATTAGGAAATTAAACACCTGCCAAAAGACGCTCGACTTCATCAAAATTATCGAAATATCAAAAATACATATTGCTGATCGCTGCACGGCCCTTATAACGGGGTATATTTATACCAGCTTAAAGCTATGAGCTTGGGCAATACGTGGTTCAAACAAGTCGGTGCAACTTGCCATACAGCATACGACACAACCAAATTATTTAAGGCCAAATTCGGAAAGAAAGTTATCTCACGCAACGAAGCTCACAAATGATCGCCTCGTAGACTTTTTTGGGTTGCATTAAATCGGTGGTCTATACCAACAAGCTTAGAACATTAGAAGAGCTGCAGACCAACAAAAAATACAAAATTTAGCCGATTTGCTCGAGTGAAGGAAAATTGGATCCAGTATATTCACTTGTCCAAGTGCTTCTTCGGCGGAAATTTAAACGAAGTCGTATTTCATTAATAATGGCATTGGTTGTACTTTTATTTGAAATAAAAACCATTTCCATAATTAAACCATAATTGAGAAAGCAAAATGCGTCGCTCTTAATGAAAAGCCCTTTATGCATTAAAGAAATATTTCTTAAAAAAAAAACAACTCTAAAACCTGCGTAATATATCTATTCAAAAAGACACTTGTATTTATTTAAATTAAGTTATAACTAAAATAAGTAAAATAAGTAAATATATATATTAAGTAAACATGAATTCTAAACTATAAAAGTGACTGTTATTGCCTCAATCAGTATCAGTTTAATATTTATACGCAATATCGAAAAACTAATTTGACAAAATGAATAACTTCTCAATGTTCCTGTGCTTTATTGTCACCATTGCTGCAGTAGGAGCAACTATTTCAAACCAACTTTGCCCTGATGGAGTAATGCATATTACTTGTAATAAGATAATAGTAAGTTTTAGTTTCTCTTTCGCAATTCCTATAATAAAATAAATACTCATAAAAAATGTAATCTCATGTAGAATTTTACTGGCAATTGTCCACCCGGTGTTAAATTGGTACACTATAACCAAACCCTTCAACAAGTTATACTTAATGCTCACAATGATAAACGTAACTTTATTGCTAGTGGTTATGACCTTAAATGGAAAGGAGACTTGGCTCAAGCTGCTGCTGATAAAATTAGACAATATAAAATGGGCAAAGACCTATGCAAAAACAATGATACTCTCACAAATTCTAACCAAAAAATTGCCAGTTGGGGTTTATTAACTTCCGTTAATGAAATTAATGATCTGATCACAGCCATACAATCGTTTTACACTCAAGTTGAAAATGTCAATCAAACCTACATCCACTCTTATCCTGAAAATTATAACGGACCGTAAGAATCAAAATTTATTATTCATAAAGATGTACAAACATATATTTAAAGAGCTCTTTTTCTAGTAAAATTGATCGAAACACCCACGTTGGTTGTTCTGGTGCCATTTTCCCTGTAAGACATAAAAAGTACTTCAAATTTTATTTGATGATCTGCAAATATGCCAGCTCTAACGTACCCGGTTTGCCTGAAGATTGCAAGAAAAAAGTCCAAAATACTTATATTTATGTACTTTTTAGGAATATTATACAGTGGATTTACATAACATTTCAAAATAATCCGAATGCTGATTAATTGTACAATTGAAATTTTGATTAGACAAGTTTGAACAATTTTATTTAAATAAATTTAACATAAATAAAAATGCTTCTATTACAAGCTCGAGGTCAGTAGTGAAAAAAATAATATTTTTATTTGTTGCCGATATTTCGATATTCTTTAAGTATCATAATCTGGGCTTGTAAAAAAAAAATTTATATTGAACAACCGACTTAAAAATTACAGTTTTTCATTAGCATCGTCTGTTATTACACTTAAACTGTTATTATACTAAATTGTTTAATAACAGGAAAAACAGTAGTTTTTAAGTCGGTTGCTCAATATAAATTATTTTTTTACAAGTTCAGATGATGACACTCCAAGAGTATCGAAATATCGGCAACAAATAATAATAAAATTATTTTCACTACTGACCTCGTAATAAAAACATTTTTATTTATAATTAGAAACGACGAATATAAATAACTTTAATTTAATTAAAATGCCTATTGTGAAAAATAAGATACCATTTGAGGGAATAATAAGCCATATGAATTGGATGTAAGGTCTTGCCACTGTGCACTCTAAATACTTATGTAAAGTACATGCAGAGTTTATAGCTTTTAAAATAGAAAAATTTTGATTATTCTTGATATTAATTAATTAAATTAAAATACGGAAGTCTGATTATCAGGTTAAATGATTATGTAGTTATATTAACAGCAACAAAATGCAAGAAAAATAAATAAATATATTTTGTTGCTGTTAATATAACTACATAACTACATAATCAAATAACCTGATAAACAGCTTTCAGTGAACACCCTAATGATTTTGATTAAACAAAATAAAATTTAATCTACCAATAAGAAATTTGATTTACCAAAGTTCTGATCACTTCAAGAATTGCAGGGATTATTGCTATAAAAGCATATGCCACAGATACAAATTGTTGAGATAATAATTTAAATAAAAACGCCAAATATTACATTGAAAGTGAAAAAAGGCCAAACATATTTTATAAAAATGTTGTTTCTTTCTACAGAAATTCATAATCCGTTTTAACATTTTTCAACGCCCAAGATATGCCGCAGATATGAAATTTAAAAACTCAATATGAATTTCTGTAGAAAGCAACAACTAAATTATAAAAAATTTGACTTTGTTGTTGCTTTCATGTAATTTTTGGCCTTTCATTGCGTTTGACACAATTTGGGCCTAAGTTTTAGTTATTACTTTCATTAATCCCGCCTTAGGAATAAGTAATTGTTTCTATTTTTATTATTTCTGTTCAAATATTCTTTAAGAACTTTTTACATCATAAGTCGTATGAATTTAATTAGTAATTTTTTTGTCACACGAAAATTTTAAAAATTATGTCCCGAAGGGTTTTTAAGATTTATTCATCGTTCCTTTGCGAGACGTCTTTGTACACCTACACATTCATGTCTCATTTCAAAAAAATCATGAATTCCATACATAACTTTCTAAAAATTAAAAATTTGGTTTTGGCGAAACGAAAAAGCAATCAACAAAAATATTGAATTGTAAAAAGTCAACTACAGTTTACCAGCCTGGCCCCCGATTCGACCGCTATCGTTCGCTTGCATTTTCAACGCTAAACAACTGATTTTCGGCCCACTAACAATTTTCAGCACGATAAGTCGACCGACAATGCAAGCGACCGATAGCGTAACAGTTTTCATACAAATTTGCGGCCCACTAAGAAATATTATGCGACCACGAATGTCATAAGAAGTCACTTGTGTTGTAGTTGTCGATATAGGCATTTTGTTAAAATATTGTTACGTTTTTATTTAATAAAACGCGTTAAGGTTTATTCTCTTTCTAATAAACCTTTGAGTTCTTTTAATTGCAAATCAAAATAAATACAAGCACGAATTCAACTTAACAAACTTTATTGAAATTAATTATAATGTTCACAAATTTTAACCACAATTGTAAGTAGCGATCTGAACCGTTTAATGTCTCCAATCAAACTAAACTAAATTTTCATGAGTTAGCCTGAATTTATAGTTCAAAACTGTTACTAGTTGATTCAAGAACCGTCTAGTAGTTACTAGAAAATTGTATTCGAATTATTTAAAAATAATAAAGTCTACAATTACAATTGCTAGAAAATTTAGTACAGTGGCGTTCATAAAAATAGTAACTAATATGACATAAAACTATAATTTTCAGGATAACTTATAACTAAAACCATAAATAATTCTTAGACAAGTCTATTTTCGTAACAATATTTAACAATATTTTTTGTCTACTCCTTTGTTTTCTTTTCCTATTTGGTTGTAGCTAGAGTTCTATTGTTTGGCTTAATTTATATGTTTTGTCGATTTTTATTTCCAAACTATTGTTTTATTTATAGAAACAGAAAAAGCTTTTATAACTTGCGCTAATGTTCTTAAACGCACGATAATCGTCGACGAATTAGCGCGCGTTATGTAATTTACGTCCGAATGAACAACAAAAATAAACAAATTTTTTGTGTCCAACGCATTATCGAACAAATCGGACAAAATGCCGTTATTTTAAAAACGTCGTTTTTTCACACGAAAATTTTGACATGTATCAATATTATCTATCTCGCGATTAACGCGTTTATTAGTAGCAAGTTTACAACAGTGTTTGAGAAGGTAAACAAAATCAGGTTTTTTTAATTGTCATTAAAAAAAGTATAACAATACTGTTTTTATAATTTTCCAAATCAAAAAACAAAAAAATTAAATTTTACTATTAATTTTAGCACTTTTCTACATTTTTCTTTATGAACCGCCTGTTATAAAAAACCACTTTAGAAATACAAAATAAGAAATTAAAAATTAAAATAAAAATGTTGCTAGAAACATTTCGAATGTTTGTCGCAATATAAATGAAGTACAGGGCTGCCAGATTTCACGATTTATCGTCATTTTGACGATTTTTGGTTCCGAAATTAGCAAAGTGCCGATTTGCTGATTTTTTTCTAAAACGTGACGATTTTATTCAGTCATCGAAATAAGACGATTTTAAATCTTTTGATATTTGTTTTTAGGCAGCACAGAAAAAAAACATGTTTGTAAACAAGAAAGCTTAAATTTTTATTTTAATCCCTATTGTAAATAAAATTATACTAGAAATTTTTGTTCTTTTCCATAAAAAATTGTATCGTACCAAAACCTTGATTTTGAGAGTTCACTCGTGTGGGGAGCAGGTGAAGTTACGGACTGGTTTGGCTAATTTTTAACATTTACTACTCCATATATATGAAAAATTTTTATGCCAAATTTTATCCTCCTAGCTTATATGTGTGCCATGGTGCCAAAACTATTTATAATTTCGTGAAGAAAGATTATTTCAGGTAAAGAAGAAATAACAATAATAAATTATAAGAGGATTTAAAGAAGTTAAGGTTTATAGGTCAAAATTAGAGATTTATGGGTATAAATTACAGGCAGTCGTGGTTTTTTTCATATCTTAGGCATGTGTAGACCGTACTATATCTTATATAAATGTATAGCAATGTCTTCGAATAAATATATACGAGTCTTCGAAAATTCCATTTCAACAAACACATGGTTAGATTGACATCAGAATATACATATATGCTTTATAGGGCCTAATATTAATATTGTAGCAATTACAAAAGGAATGACAAGCTTATATAAAAACGAACTTGTCTATATACCCTCTGTGGCTGACGGTATATAAATTTTAAATTTTTTAGAAAATGACCCGACTAAAAGTATCTTTTATTCTTTAGACTTGGAAAAAACCTTAGATTATTTTTATATAGTAATTAAAGGTTTAGAAAACAAATTTTTAATATAAATTTTCCTTAACAAACGTTTGTTAAATTTAACAAACAATTTCATAAGCATACGGAGGTATATGTATGTATATAATATGTTTTTGTTTGCTTGTTTTTAATTAAAATCGAACACAAGCAATTTAAATTGTCTGATTTTTTGACGATTTTTTAAACAGAAAAAGACGATTTTTTATTTTTTCGCAGGAAATTTACGTTTTTTTATAATTTTATCTGGCAGCCCTGAGAGAGTACAACTCTACACAGAAAAAAAATTGTGCCCCAAATTAAAGCATTTATCAAATATAAAATCAGTTTTAATTAACAATTTAATCAAGTGAATTAAACGTTTGTAACTATTAATTTGTTTAGTGGTGCAAGTTAATAGTATCAATTAAACTTTTAATTCACTTGATTACATTATTAATTAAAACTGATTTTATTTTTGATTAATGCTTTAATTGGGGCAACGTTTTTTTCTGTGTACCAACGTTTTATCGTGTATATATCACAGACATTTTTTTACATTGAATTCGACAACGTTTCGCACGAAATACTGAATAGAGTACCAGGCATTGATTTAAAAAAAAAAAACTACGTAGTTTCAATCTTTTTATATTAATGGAAAAAGGTTCGAGGTGCCCGAGCCACACTAGCAAAACATTCTTCTTCTACATTTCTTATACACCATAGCGAGGGGGTATTTATAGGTATTAGAAGAACTTTTACGATATACTTAAATATTCTTTCATCCGGCTGGCTAGTTATCTGTCAATGCATGTTAGCCCTGTGGGAAAATACAGGCCAATTCTTATGTAATTTTGAGACATACATCTGTGTTTACTATCACAAGTGTGAAGCCTATTTTAAATTGTGAGAATCGGTCTATTATTTCACATAGCTCCCTTATAACCTTCTTACCGGAATAGATTTGTGCCCATAACCTATCTTTGTTGGTATGAAGATAAATATCTTTTTGCAACACAAATCGTCTTATCAAATTTTTAAATAAGGGGCTGGAGATGACCCTGACAACATGATACAGTACCCTCTTGTGCATGCGGAGGTAACCGATGGAGAGGTATAGCCAAAAATTAAGCTAAATTCGAGCACTTTCTTAGCCGAATGTTAAATTATGTCCACTCTCAACTGCAAGTGACACCCCTATAAAATCGGAATTAGCAATATTTTTTTTATTTGATTTTTTAATTATATCATTTGAAAGATAAATCAGAAAAATTTTTTACTGATAGGTCCAGAATTGAAAATAGGTCTTCAAAATTACTTTAAGACGAACAAATCTTTTGTATGTATATGTCGATAGATATATAGATAATTACCGCACAAAGAACTCGTATATGTATTAATCTTAACCTCATGACATAATTCTGTTTTGGCGGGTCCCATGATTGACCATGGGTCCCAAATAGGGGACATATTGTTTGTATATTTTTAACAACTAACTTAGCAAAAATACGAAAATTTTAATATTAAATTTTAGTAATCAATCGAAAGAAAAAGGATTATTTCCTTAAAGCCAATCAGATTTTTTTTTCTTTCAAACCAAAATATCAAAATTTTAGGTTAGACACAAAGAAACTCCCTGTAACTAAAGACAAACTTTTTAACTAAAAATTTCGTAAGTATGGTGCTCTACTCAAACTAACTTAAGTACAGACACATACATACATAGATAGGTATAAAAAGTCTGCTTAAGCAAACAAAAACAAATCTAAAAACATTTTTGACTTTATCTTGAACAAACAAACAAACAACCGCATACAAATCCATTAAGGAATCATCATTTACCAAAAAATTTTAGGAACACAAAAAAAAAGAACTTCAAACCATATGAGACATGCGGAAATACGAACAAAACGGAGAGTAATAAGGAAAAAGAAAGACAAGTTGCAAAAAAACACGAGCTAGAATTGAAAAAAGGAATCAATAAAGGAATCGAAAAGAACAAAAAGAAAAAAGACAAAAACTAAAATAGACAAAAGCTGACGCAAAACATGTTTTCTTTAACACAATTTCGGTGGGTTCCCATTTAAACTTTCCACAATTATATATTATTGTGGTATTAGATAGTCTCTAAACTAAAAAAACATTTAAAAAGTCGATATTTAAAATAATTTTGTTTAATTTTAGTTATTGCTGGTTGCTTCTATACAATTTACATAACAAACGAATTGTAATTTTGTAAAATATTTTGTATTTGGCAGGGAAAATATTAAAAATGTATGAATATGTGGAATAAATGGAAATTCTGTTAAGATCTAAAGCACCATCAGCAGTCACTTTTCTTTCAACGGATACGATTATCTAACAGATACTAATTAAGATATATACAATTTATTTTAGTTAAAAATTTTGTCTGGTCATAAGTAAAATTTTAATTTGTTATAGGTAGTTATTTTTTTAAATAATAACATTATGTTTTATTTGTTAGTTTTATTGCTCGTTTTCCTTTTTTGTAGCTTGTTTTTTGTTTTTTTTTTTTTTTTGTTGTTACGCAAATATGTATTGATTTTCTTGTAGTATTTAAATTATTTTTTTACAATTTTAACTTAAAACTATAAAACTGTTTGCAATTTGTAAACAAAAATAAAACTTTACATTTTTTTATTTGTAAATTAAATTTTTATCATTAAACTGGTTTCTTTTTTGAAGTTACACGCACACAAACACTTCTTTTTAATTAATTTTTCATCAGAAAGATGTCGTAAATTTTTTCGTTTAAATATTGAACTTAAATCGATTATCTAGATTTTTTGTCATTAAATAATTTATTTATTTTTGTTTAGTTTAAACAAGCACTAGATGTTATTCACAAATTTTTGTTGTTCTTCTTTAATTTTAACCGTTCGCTTTGAAATCTCTTCGTAGACTAAATTAAAAGTGTTTAAAACTTTTTGTCTAATAAGAAACACTTCTTTTTGTTGGGTATTCGTACGAGCGAACCGTGCCGCATCGTACATTTGATTGTTTGTATTTCTGTTTAGTCTCGTACTAAATTATCTCAATGTTATTTATGCTCATGCTCATTCAACGCAATATTACTTGGCAGCAGTGTGACCAGATCTCAAAAATGTTAATAGCTAAAGCCGGCATAAGATACGGCTAAAAAATGCTACAAATTAAAAAATAATAATGATAAAAATTAATGCAAACATTTTTGAAAGAATTTTGTTTTTGGGAGTTATATGTAAACGATTGGCGACATTTTGTATGAACATACATACACGTAGAGAAAAAATATGTTTAGATATGGTCACCTCCAACAAAACTATTTTTAGACAAAATTTTAAACATATTATGTTTAAATTTAACCATATTATTGTCACCGACAAACATATAATGGTTAAATTAGTCCTCCATCAAGAAGCCACAGCCATATTATGGTTGCTTCTAAACATGTTATGGTTAAATATGACAATTATTTGTTTTTAAATTAACAATAGTATTTTCCTCTTTTCTAAGAGCAACATGCTTTGGTTGAAAATCAACCATGCTATTATAAATGTTAAACATATTTTAGTTATTGCTAACCAAAAGATGTTCGGAGGCAACCATAATATGGTTGTGCCTTCTTGATGGAGGACTAATTTAACAATAATATGTTTGTCGGTGACAATAATATGGTTTAATTTAAACATAATATGTTTGCAATTCTCTTTAAAAATAGTTTTGTTGGAGGTGACCAAATTTAAAAATATTTTTTCTCTGGGTGTACGTAGCACAGGTAGTTGAGGTTACATTTTGAATTTAGAACTTACTATCAGCCCAATTATGAATAAAAATTCCCTGGGAGTTTTTTCCCTTTTCCCATTTCTACAATTGAATTAACATAGGAAAATTGGAGAAGGGAGAAAACTCCCGGGGAGTTTTTCTTTCATAATTGGGCTGTATATGTATGGACCCAAGATTTCTGATATAAGCAAAATTGAAACAATTTTATTTTTTTTTTTTTTACTTTGTACCGATTCTATAAAATACAAGTAAGAAAGCATAGTCGGTCAAGCCCGACCATATAGCACCCTTCACCAATGTATATAAAAACAATTTTTGCTAGTGTAACCTTTTTTGGACCATGGGCAATCATGGACTCTCATGAAGAAAATTATGCTGAGAGGATAATGCAAAAGTTCTTTATGTCGAATATTATTAAGATATCTTCATCTATCTGAGATTTTTTACGATGAGGGTTTATATGGAACGTATGGCTAATTTTGAACCTACCAGGACAACATGTTGTCATGACATAATAGCTATCGTAAAAGTTCTTATGGCCAATTTTTATGTTAATACCGATATTTATAAGGAAGTTATGGCATTAAAAGCTATTTTTGGGAGTATTATTTGTATGGGAGCATTGTTCAAATAAGGACCGATTCCAATAACATTTGGTAGCCGATTTTAAATGCTGTAAAATAAGTTTGGACCAAATTTAATCCATTCCGGAAATAAGCTTGTATGTGGGCTATGCGATATTATGGAAAGATTCGCCTCATTTTAGATTGGTTTTAAAAGTCCTTGGGCCAATTAGAACTTATGTTTCAAATTTCAGCATATTATGTCAGAAATTGCGACCTGTACTTTGCGCACAAATGGGCAGTCAGCCAGCAAGCCAGCGGACAGCGTTAGATTGACTCAGAAAGTGTTTCTGAGTCGATCGGCATACTTGAAGGTGGTTCTAGGATCAATATGTTTAGGTGTCACATACTTCAGCACAAATGCATAATTCCCTCTTCACTATTGTGGTGTGGGTATAAACATTTCTTGATACATAAGGAATCGAAAAAGCCACAACAAATAAATATCGAAAATCCAAGTCAATGACACCATTTTGATCATATTCAGGGACACTGATACATAAAAGGAATTCATAACAACTTCTATCATGACAACTTCTGCAGTAGTCATTTAATTCCAAAACACCATTGCAAAACAAAAAATGAAGATTTAAAAATATTGCGCTGCATCAAAAACTGAATTTTCATAATATATGGATTTTGCTCCTTTACATCTGAAGGTAACAACGATGTGCTAATTCTTAATTTTTTAATAATTATTTTTTTTAAGTTGTTTTTTTTTCTATTTAATATTTTATAAGAAAAAATAATTATTATTTTTGTATTTTTATTCATTTTGGCAGAAATTAATTTTTACTTATTGATTTTTATTTGGCAGTAATAATTGTTTTTTTATTTTAGATTATTATTCTTTTTCTTTCTTTTTATTTAACTCAAGCTGTAACAAATCTTTTGCTTGATAGCATAAGAATTGCAAAAGTAAATTCCAGAAAATTTTTGGAAAAAAATAAAAATCAGAAAATAAAAATTATTTTATCAAAAATTATTTTCGGGAATGAAATATTTATTAATTAATTCATTTATTAATGATGTGCTAATAATCCCAATTTATGATAAAAAAACACTGAAATTTATTGTTGTGGGAAAGCTAGTTTCTATGCGCATTTCGCTGGTTGCTTAGGCCAGCTCGTCAGGAAACTTTTTCCAAATACTTTAGAAAAGCTAAAAATATTATACAAGTAAGACCATAAAGTGAATAAGAATTTTAAACACTCAGCTCTTACTTGTAACAATATCAAAGCTTCAACAAAGACACAACAATAAATAGTGAATTTTTTCTTTCTTACATTCCACTACAATTGGCTGGGTTTTTTCCAACACGAATTGTAGTTGTAAGAGGATAGAAAAAAACAAAATTAAAAAAAACAAGTTGCTAAATAAAGCAGCTTGCCATTTCAGTTTTTTATTTGCCGGGCACATGCAAATTTATTATCAAAAATTATTTTCGGGAATGAAATATTTATTAATTAATTCATTTATTAATGATGTGCTAATAATCCCAATTTATGATAAAAAACACTGAAATTTATTGTTGTGGGAAAGCTAGTTTCTATGCGCATTTCGCTGGTTGCTTAGGCCAGCTCGTCAGGAAACTTTTTCCAAATACTTTAGAAAAGCTAAAAATATTATACAAGTAAGACCATAAAGTGAATAAGAATTTTAAACACTCAGCTCTTACTTGTAACAATATCAAAGCTTCAACAAAGACACAACAATAAATAGTGAATTTTTTCTTTCTTACATTCCACTACAATTGGCTGGGTTTTTTCCAACACGAATTGTAGTTGTAAGAGGATAGAAAAAAACAAAATTAAAAAAAACAAGTTGCTAAATAAAGCAGCTTGCCATTTCAGTTTTTTATTTGCCGGGCACATGCAAATTTATTATCAAAAATTATTTTCGGGAATGAAATATTTATTAATTAATTCATTTATTAATGATGTGCTAATAATCCCAATTTATGATAAAAAACACTGAAATTTATTGTTGTGGGAAAGCTAGTTTCTATGCGCATTTCGCTGGTTGCTTAGGCCAGCTCGTCAGGAAACTTTTTCCAAATACTTTAGAAAAGCTAAAAATATTATACAAGTAAGACCATAAAGTGAATAAGAATTTTAAACACTCAGCTCTTACTTGTAACAATATCAAAGCTTCAACAAAGACACAACAATAAATAGTGAATTTTTTCTTTCTTACATTCCACTACAATTGGCTGGGTTTTTTCCAACACGAATTGTAGTTGTAAGAGGATAGAAAAAAACAAAATTAAAAATAACAAGTTGCTAAATAAAGCAGCTTGCCATTTCAGTTTTTTATTTGCCGGGCACATGCAAATTTATTATCAAAAATTATTTTCGGGAATGAAATATTTATTAATTAATTCATTTATTAATGATGTGCTAATAATCCCAATTTATGATAAAAAACACTGAAATTTATTGTTGTGGGAAAGCTAGTTTCTATGCGCATTTCGCTGGTTGCTTAGGCCAGCTCGTCAGGAAACTTTTTCCAAATACTTTAGAAAAGCTAAAAATATTATACAAGTAAGACCATAAAGTGAATAAGAATTTTAAACACTCAGCTCTTACTTGTAACAATATCAAAGCTTCAACAAAGACACAACAATAAATAGTGAATTTTTTCTTTCTTACATTCCACTACAATTGGCTGGGTTTTTTCCAACACGAATTGTAGTTGTAAGAGGATAGAAAAAAAACAAAATTAAAAAAAACAAGTTGCTAAATAAAGCAGCTTGCCATTTCAGTTTTTTATTTGCCGGGCACATGCAAATTTATTATCAAAAATTATTTTCGGGAATGAAATATTTATTAATTAATTCATTTATTAATGATGTGCTAATAATCCCAATTTATGATAAAAAATTTTATTTATGGAAAAAAATTAAATTCAGAATATAATAATAATATTTCGATTTTTATAATAAATGTCATAATTGTTACGGTCCCTAATTTTTTTCTTATAGTTCAAGAAAATTTGGAGTTTTGAAATTACATATTACAGTCGAACCTCCCTATAATGAATCTTCATGGGGCCAGAAAATCACTTCATTATATAGAAACTTGATTCTACAGAACATATATTCTTTTTCCACTATCGTAAAAGAAATTTTAGAGTATCCCCCGTGCGGCGGTTTTCCATTTGATGATAAAGTGCTGGAAAATAAGCTACTTAACCACAAAAATTAATATAATATAAAATTTTATATTAAATTGTGGTATAATTTATTGACATTACATAAACAATTCAATTTAAATTTTTTCCTCTGATGATGATACACATTGCTGTATCGAAATATTAGAATAAATAAATAGTGGCACAAATTTTTTATAGAAAAAGAAATCCTCAAGCTCAATAATTATGCAACAATTTAATAAAAAAGTAAATTTAAATAAAATTAAATTTTATATGAAAACAATAAAAGCACTTTGTTTTTGTTTTTAATATGTTTTTTCTTTACCCACTTACAACTACAATTAATGTTGGGAGAATTCCAAATAATTGTAGTGGGAAATGTAAGAAAAGAAAAAAAACTCATCACTGATTTATTGTTTGTTTAAGCTTTGATATCGTTGCAAAAAAGACTTTTTGAGTGTTTGTAAATAATTCTCATTCCCTCTGTAGTCTTGTTTGCTGATAGCTTTGGCTTTTCTCAAATTATTTAGGAGAACGTTTCCTGATGATCTGGCCTAAGCAACCAGTGAAATGCGCATAGGAACAGCTTATCCTCCAACAATAAATTTCAGTATTTTTTATCAATAAATAAAAAAGGGAATTAAGCACAACAAACAAAATCTTTTAATAAAAATGAAAATTTTTTAATAGAAATTTTACTCTGACTTTATCTTCTTATGGGTTCCTCTAATTTATGTATTTTACAATTTTTCTGTACACATTATCGTCCGTATGCGTAAGAGAAGACATTGCATTGAGACAAAAATACGTCCGAGTCATTATATAAATATGTTCATTGTAAAGAAACATTTACTCTATGTATTATAAGGAGATCAAAATACACTAAAAAAGAAAAGTAAAATTTATCAATTCATAATATCGAGAGCTTCATTGTAAAGAAGCTCACTATAAAGAAGTTCGACTGTATTTTTTTAGAGACAACTCTAAAAATTTAAATTTTATATTACACAGTAAGATGTCCTATTCTTTTTATATCGTACTTATGAAAAGACAAATGGTCAATATGATAAGAACAATTTCTACGATTCACTAAATATTTTAGTTTTTACAAAATATATAAGCCGTTTCTTAAGAAAATTAACAAAAAGAAACTATTCATTTTCATAAGGAATTTCTTTATAGTCGAAATTTATAATAATTTATTTAAAAATATATAAGTTTAATCAATAAAACCATTCCTACAAATTATAAAAATAAATCTTAGATTTAATAAAAAAAAACTTTTTATAAAAATGGTTATTAAGATGTCAAATGCTTAATAAGCATTAAAACAAAATAAAGCTTTGAACAAATACAAAATGGTCACACTGTTTGGCTGCATTTTGTTTGTATACTGCTCTTTTGGTTATCACTCTCACTTTTACTTCTGTTTGTTGCTTTAAAAGGGTTGTCAGATTAGTAGACTTATTCCCATATCGGTGATTTTATTTCAAAAACGGGGATACAAATTTGATTAGGGCATTAGGAATTTTTTTTTATTTTGGGGATTTTTCTATTCATTATTGTTCACCAATAATTGTATTAATATTTTCATAAAATTTTTTAAGGCCAACAAATAATGTTGGAAATAAATTTTTTGTTTGCCAAGTTTGACATTTAAGGTTATTTAATATATTCGCTTAAACAAAAGAAATATGTTCTTAATATCTAAAAAAGTTAGTGCAACAAATGTTAAAACGATGCCCACCAAATATAAATTTTTTTAAGAATTAAAAACATTTTGCTGCAAATAGATACATGTATATTAGGGCGGGTCGATTTTTTTTTAAAAAAAATCGTATATCAAAAACGTAAACTACATAAAATTCTTCGAAGAAACCATGTATCTAAAATAAAATCTTAATCCGCGCCTCTCGACTTGAAAATATTCACCAAGTTAAAAAGTTTGTATATAAGTTTGTATTTAATATTTTTATAAGGAACATAGATAAAAAAAATTTCTTTCATAATTTAATGAAAAAGATTGGAACTACAAAAAAAAATTACACTCAAAAAATTGTTTTCAGTATTTATAAAATAACCTTCTTATTTTATAATGCAAATAAAAACAAACAAAAAAAAGTGTTTTTACTCAAACAATATTTCAGTAATTATTTTACGCAAGCCAGAGGAGAAGCAAATTTGGATTCAACTGCTTTTTTGAAATTTTAATATTTTGATTAGTCTCAAAACAAAACCTGTATTGCATAAACTATAATATAATAAAACATAATATATTAAAAAAAAAGAAAATAATTTTCGCGAAAAGAAGAGGAAAAAAATTTTCAAGTCGAGAGGCGCGGATTAGGATTTGATTTTAGACCCATGGTTTCTTTGGAGAATTTTCTTGGAATTTTATGTAGATTGCGATTTTGCTATATGATTTTTAATTTGTTTTTCATCCATACAAATCAACCCGCCCTAATGTATATGTATGTCTTTACCCATTAGGACTACCAAAATTGCACTTCGTTATATGTAGGCATCAATGTTTCAAGACAAATTTTTATATCACAGTGAAGAAAACTGGCGTTTGTAATATGAAAGCATATAAGATATAGAAAAGTTAAACAATTGAAAATTATTTTGGATAGAAATATAAAGAAAAAAATTAAAAATTTGGGTATTTTTGGATTTATAAATTTATGATTTTGGAATAAAGTTTGAAAAACACTGGAGCCCCAATTAAATGTTTTGTGTTTGTTTATCAACTTGTTTATTAACTCACTGGTTAAAGAATTCTTATAACAATCTTTTTTACTAAATTGCATTCATTTATTTCTTGAATTAGACGCATTTTTATCAATGAGAAGAACTGGTTAAGAGCGCAACTAGTTAATTTTTTTCTTTAATTTTATTGCTGTTTATCCCTCTCTGTATCTCTGTGAAAATTTGTTTTTTGTTTACTCAGAATTTATTTTTATGAGGGTTCGTGTCTGCACTAAGGAAGAGCAAGGTAGTATTGGTAGGCCTGTTTTTAAATAACAGCTTTGTGCAAAAGAATATACATAATTAGATATACATATATGCCTACGCATCATTCTATCCGCATATGAATGTGGTATATCATTACCATTTCCAAAAAAAATTTTAAGTTTTTGAAGTTGACTCATCTAGGGGCATCCTAGGCACTGCAGGGACCAAATTTAAGAATTTCAATAAGCCGCAATATTTGTATGGGAGCGCCCTTAAGGGATGGAGATAAAGGGCAAGTATGTTTTGTGAGGATGCCCCTAGATGGGTCAAATGTATGACCAACACCACTTTGTTTTGCATCCCAATCATTTATTTCTAACATACCAACCCGCTATATCCATTCATTACGGGAGCTCGCATACATAATGTTCAATACAAACTAGAAATATATTAAAGAAAAAGTGCCATAAATGCCCAGGAGTCGCCCCTAGTGGGAAACCTCATTTAGTTTTTGTCCTTAATATTTTCTCGAGACATCCACTTCTTAGTGGGGCTCCTATATAAATAGAGCGTTTTATGAAATGTTTTAATTAGTTTATGTTTTTCGTCTTTTGAGAATAAAATCAAAAGTTATTAACATATTTTAATCATTTATGTCTGGAAAAAATTAGAAGCTGCTGCACTTTCCCATTTTTGATGAACTTTTAAAAAACAAAAATTTCAAAATGTTGCTACAAAAAACTATTTTTTTTTGCCAAAAAAATTTGGTTTCTAACATGACTCCACATATGAGAAAACCGAATTTCGGTTTTTTGAGTTTTTTCAATAAACTAAAAAGTTTTTGAGGTAAGCGAACATATGTTGTGCAACCTCCTCCATTTTACGGTATATCTCGAAAACCAGAGCTAACCTAAAAAACGGTACCATTGGATTCAGCGTACCCGAGTTATGTTAAAACGCCAGGTCCCCGGCTTGTCTGTTTTTTCAACTAGCACAGTGTAATTAATTATTTTTTTGTTAATTAAATTGCCAATATGCAGTAAAGATTACCGAGGGTACCTGCAACGAAAGCCTAATCCTTACGCGGAACAGGTGACAATTCTATTTTGTAACTTTTAGGATGTTCTTAAAACAAATTGATGCAACTTGGCTCAATTATGAGACTAGAGTTTGTTTGAAAAGGGGTAAGGTCTAAATGTGATTTTTATGATTATAGTGTGTTATCCCATGAAACAGGAGCCCCACTTTGCTCGTTTCAATATCCCTCCCCACGATTTAAGTTTAAATAACATTCATCACATACGGTGGCATGTCAAATGTCATAATGTACATGGACGTTATGCCAGACCAACAAGTGTCATAATGTCCATGAACAGAGTGCCATGTGGTCCATAGACATTTTGACAATTTGTGGTGTGTTATACTCAATTAGTTTTTGGTTTCATTATTGTCAAGCTCTGGGCCGAATGGGTTAACAAAATAACAAATTAATAATTTGAGATGGTATCAATATCCAGATTTTTTGTAAATTCAGAATTTCAGAATTCTGAATCTCAAAATCTCGAACTTTAAAATTCCGAATTTTGCAATCCTGAATTTAAAAATCCCGATATTAAATCCCGAATTTGTTTGTTATACCACAGAGGAGATAACTATTCCGCCCGGCCAAAGGCCAGCTATGCAGAGGAGCTTTAGTTAGCTTAGACGGTGTTTGTTATGCCATAGAGAAGAAATTACGTGTACAAGAACGAACACCGGCTTCGCTAACTAAAGCTTTTCAGCTTTGCCGGCATTCGGCCGGGCAAATGTATTTTCTACTCAATGGTGCAACAAACACCGACTTCGCTTACTCAAGCTTCTTAATTCGATAAAACAATTGCATAAGAAGAAAGAGGATATTAAAGAAAGCTATTTAAATTTTAGACAGAATGCAGATGTCTCAAAATGCATTATGTGTTTTGTGTAAGCGAGGAGTGTATTACTGATTCAATGCTTTTTAAAATTTGCTCCACCTGTTTTAAACAATTTAATATTAATTCAAAAAGAAAAGTATTCAAAAATAAAACGTTAATTGTTTTTGTTTTTTTATTAAGTGTACATTAGAGCGGGTCGGATTCCATTCAAAAAAATAAGTTGTACCAGTCACCCCCCCAAAATGAAAGATATGTCAAAAAGTTTCTAAAACAGGAAAACAAAATTGTTTTGCCACGCCCAAAAATACAACGTTATATGATTTTTATATATGTACATCGCTGCCATTTACAGTCCGATCTCAACATATTGCATATCGTTGTTCTTGGCTTAAAAATGGCTTAATTTTTGTCGTTGGTGACTTTTTAATCCGACCACAAGTGCCACTTATGTCTTCCCCAAATGCTCGACTTTATGACACGCCTCGAAATTAGGCTCCTATTTTCTTTTTCACATACATATTACATTAAACCAGGTAGAGCCCAACACAAAACAAAAAAATTGCCATCAGTGACGCCCTTTTAAACCTTTCATTCGGTTTATTTATTATATATAATTCGTGCCTTGGAAACTGCATTGACATATCTTTCATTCTGGGGGGGTGACTGGTACAACTTTTTTTCGACCCACCTTAGAGTACATTGCGACACATTTGAAAGGAAAACAGTAAAAAGTGTCACAATGTCCAAAGACATTAACACAGTTTTAAAAGAGTCATAACGTACATAGGCATTATGACATTGGACATTATCTGCTTGACCCCCTTTTTTACAATGGGATCAAATATAGAGTAGCCTGGAGTATGAAATGTGTCAGGTATATTAAATAATCATACAAATGTATCTTTAGGATAAAAATTTTAACAGAAATTGGCTCACACAAAATTACGAAACGCATTTTGATATAGGCAATCAATCCCTAGATTTTTTTATTTTATACTTATTTATGCCGATTTGTACTGGACAGTACTTTTGGACGATTTAATTTATGTGATGTTTCCAAATGATATCATTTTACTCAGTTTTTTAGTGCTTTTCATATAAATTTTACTACACAGTCAATCGCCTGTCATTTGGAAACAGCATATTAGATTATAAAAGATTTAGATATTTTTAATTAGGCTTAAGTTCATTGAATTTAATTTTCATTAAATTATTTTTATGAAGACAGGAATTTTACAACATGAAATTAATTAAAATTTTTATTGATAATCTTTCATTTAATTTTAACAGCTAAGGCACGAGCTATTTTTACATTTGTCCTTCAAGTTGTGCTGAAAAAGGTCAACAAGAAAAAAAAAGACAAAAACATGAAAAACCAAAATGTACTTTGGATTTCAAGAAGAATTCTTGACAAAAAGTACGAAAAAACAGAAGTTAGGAAGAACATGTTAATCAATTAAAATAGATAATCATTCATTCAACATCAAATTTCGATCTACCAAGGTGAAATACCATTTGGTTTAAAGATTGATGTTTGACTATTGACGTCATCCGGCTGCAATAGCCGAGTGAGTGAGACGGCAAACCCCACTGAAGAGATTGTGTGGTTACAATCGAAACTAGTCTGGGCAACCTGTCCGTGAACGCCTGGGTTCAAATCTCAGCGCAGTCAAGAATGAAAAATTATCAATAAAAATTTTAATTAATTTCATGTTGTAAAATTCCTGTCTTCATAAAAATAATTTAATGAAAATTAAATTCAATGAACTTAAGCCTAATTAAAAATATCTAAATTTGGATAAAAAACCATTAACAGTTCAATAAAATAACCACAATACTAATTATTATAAAAGATTTATATTTTTTCTTTTAAATAACACTTTTTCAAATTTTTTTTGTAGTCTATTGAATATATTATTTGCAGCATTTTTATGAAAATTCTTATATTAAAAAATTTATTTTTTGAGGACAACCCAGTCATCAACGAAGTGTGGAAGTGAAATGAATAAAAGGGTTAAAATGTAAAAGTTTGCCTATTATGAATAATTTTAGGAACTTTGACAGACGGTTTAAATATTTCATTGACTATCATTTATTTCTACCGAATATATTCTGTTGTTTTTTCCATACGAAACAGTAAAAAATAGCGGATATAACTCTTAAACTTTATCAGACCTGTCACTCATTTCGACCGATTTTGTTTGTTTCAGAATTTTTATTTTGTAGAATTTTAAACAAAAAGAAAACTTAATTAATAAAGTCAGCCATTAATTTCTTTAAGTGTAATACCAGAATGCAATGTTCTATTTACCATACATAATCCAGTTTGAAAGGAGAAAACAAAAATAAACTCAATAAAAATAAACTACAAAAACAGGATGTGCAAACTAGCTTTTGTAGAGGAAGAATCTTCCTATAAATAAGCACACCAAAGCCCATGAAATATCACTTCGTGTACAAAACTGCAGGTGAAAAGTAACTAACGATGGCAACTTTAAAAACTAAAACCTTACCACAAGGAATATTCATCATAATACTGGTGCAAATTTATCTGGCTCAAGCTGCTTTGCCTGGACTACAAACAACCACTTATGATGGTAAGTTAAAAGTTAAAAATACATTGAAAAGCCTCAAACAAGAAACGTCCTTAAATAAAAAATTTATTTTATATTTTTGTTTAAAAAAAAAGGTATTCCACCCAATTGGTTTGCCAATGTGGATGCAGCACCCTTTGTAAAATTGGGATCTAAATATTATTACTTTGAGACTCGTAAAAAGGCCAATTGGTTTGATGCTGCCCATATTTGTCGCACTATGCATGCCAATTTAGTGACTTATGAGGATGGATCGGAATTTGATGTTGTCAATGATCATATACGACGCCAACAATACGATGCCGGTAACTATTATTGGGTAGCTTCTAATGATTTGGGAACAGAAGGTAAATTCTTTTCAATTGGAACTGGTTTGCCTATGACCTTTGATCGTTTTACGCAAGGTAATCCGGATAATAGTTTTGGAAATGAAAATTGTGTACATTCCTGGTTCCATCAAGGACAATATTCAATGAATGATTTGGATTGTAAAAAAGAGTGTAATTATATTTGTCAAGCTGAAAATCCTAAGACAATCGCTTTTACAGTGTGGTAAATTTTTTTGGAGTATACATTTCATTTAATATGTAAACATTTTCATTTCGATGTTAAAGCAATTGGAAATAAAGTTAAAATGTAAAAAACTTATTAAAAGTGTTGGAAATCTAGGTTAAGATTCTGGGTTAGAGCTGAAAAACTGACGATAGACTATTTGAGTTGTTATTTTTTAAGGTGGAATAATAAGTTAATTAAAAAATTTAAAAATATTGGGGAACGTTTATCAATTCAAGTGATGTTTTATACAATGTGCACCCTTTAAAATTTATTATGAAAAATAAGTCATTATGATTACCTAGAAAAATATTCGATTTTTTAGCTCTAAATGGACTTATACCACTTTCAAAAATAAAATATTATAAGAAGTAAAAGTAAAAGCAAATCTGAGTCCATAATTTTATAGACATTTAGCTTTACTCAAATCATTTTTAAATGTAAAAAGTAATTAATCTGAAGACATTTTAATACACGATCTACCAAGTTTATTAAGGGCCATTATTACAATCTACTGATAAAGTTCCTGATAGTTAACGTGAACAATAGTTTTCATGAATGATAAAGTTATCATTAAGTTTTATTCATTATAACAACTGTCCGATAAAATGAAAAATGTAATTTATATACTGTGGCAATATTGAAATAGATACCGTATACTTTTGGTTGTTTAAAATACGTAGTGGCAACGACATTTGTTTATTTATTTAATTGAAAGTAGAAGTAAATTTGTTTGTGCTTAAATTTTGTTTTTGTATGGTAAATTGTTTTTTTTTTTGTGCCAAATTGTGGTTTTTTGCAAAAAATTTTATAATTTTATTTGATATAAAACTTTCATTGAAGTTACCATGTCTTCAGCAGATAATATGGCTGCTTCAAATTCATAAAGTTCACCTGTAAAGTTACCACACCTAGAGAAAAATTATGTTTAAAAATTGTCACCTCCAACAAAACTATTTTAAAAGGAAAATGTTAAACATATTATGTTTAATATAATCATACTTTTGTCACCGACAAACATATTATTGTTAAATTTGTCCTCCATCAAGAAGCCACATCCATATTATGGTTGCCTCCAAACATATTTTGGTTAATAGTGACTAAAAAATGGTTAAAACTTATAATAGCATGGTTGGTTTTCAACCATAGAATGTTGCTCTTGGAAAAGAGGAAAATAATATTGTTAATTTTAAAACAAATTATTGTTATATTTAACCAAAACATGTTTAAAGACAACCACAATATGGTTGTGGCTTCTCGATGGAGGAATAATTTAACAATAATATGGTTGTCGGTGACAATAATATGGTTAAATATGTTTAAAAATTTTCTTTAAAAATAGTTTTGTTGGAGGTGACCATTTTTAAACATATTTTTTCTCTACGTGCATGAGAATAATATGATGTTAGGTTATCTGTCACTTTTAAGGTTAATGTTGACTTGTAATAACCAAAAACCATTTATCTATCAGATAGCATGCTAAAAATAACTATTTGTAAGTTGTAATAATCGCCATAAGAGTTAATTTCAGTTATACAGAAGAATCCCGATAATTCGTAATCGAAGGAACTGACTGATTTTTAAGAGATAGATTAGCTTTCGAAATAAAGAGATTTATGTTATTGTTAGCTGATTGAACAGTCCTTAACTACATAAGCAAAAACTTAATATTTCAATTTTGTCCCGTACACATATCACTTTACGCACTTCATTGAATAGAGGATAATAAATCTAAATTGGACTTATACCACTTTCAAAAATAACAGCTCCTTTATTTGAATCGCTAAAGGGAACTACTGACATTTCTGGTCGAAAATAATTAATAATGTATTTATATATATATATTCGAATACGCTCTATTAATTGAGTGAGGTAAGAAAATGATGTGAAAATGATTTGTTTTAATATAAACAGCACAGTGCGACAGGAAAAATACCTGGGTTGCGATACGTTTTTTCTAGCAGGTCTTGCCGAGCACAACAAGACTCTGTCCTTAAAATTTGCGAAACACCTCCAAAATCTTGAGTTAGGGGTAAAACCGGGCTTTCGTACATTTTGCACTTATATGCCAGTAACTTTGTTGAATATCAACCAATTTTAAATTTCCCAGCGGATTTAGAAAGAAGAAACTGAGGCCTTTCAAAGAGGTGAACATGATATTAAAGTAATATTGAGGTAAATATGCGTATTTCTCCAGCAAACTAAATTAAAAATTTAAAAATCTCTATTTTTTACTTTGAAGATATTTTTGCGCATTTTTTGATTAAGGAACCGAATTATTTATGAATTTATTATAAAAGTATGATTACTTATGAATAAAATGCTACCTTGTTTTAAAATATCCATTAAAAATTACCCAAGTTATTAAACTTGTAAACAAAATTTGAATTGCAATGGCTATTTATACAGATAAAATAGCTTTTAGCGAAAAGATAATCAAAAATGTGAATAAACTTAATCACTATATTCCCGTTGAACACAATTACTTTTCTAAGGAACTGCTTGAATGTCCTATGACAGAAGAAGAATGGGATGAATCTTATGAATAGTTTAATATTTAAACCAATTCTAATCAATAACACAATATTTTCTGATTGTTATAATTGCTAAAATGCTTTTGAATAACAAAGAAAAAATAACATTTCGCTAATGTAATCAACGAATCTTGTATTTATATAACGGGTTCTTTGAATTGTATTGCTATTAAGTGCAGAAAGGGGTCATGTACCTTATTTGAGTATTGCTAAGAAACTAGTGTAAAAAGCAGGGCTGTGGAGTCGTCAGAAAAAAGTACTAACACCTACTCCGATTCCAAACGATGAAATTTTTTAAGTGCGACTCCGACTCCGCCTCCAACTCCTACTCTTACCTTGATGCTAAATATATATGAGACTGGTACTTACTTGAGTTTAAACTCTTTTTATACCCTCCACCACTATTCGTGAATAAGGGTATACTAAGTTTGTCATTCCGTGTGAAACTTGTTTTATTATGCATATAAGACCCCATTAAGTATATGGAGGATTTCATGTCAAGTGATCCAACTTTTGAAATCGATGTCTTCCGATTTGGATGAACCAAGGTTAGTCCTATTGGATAGTAGTTTAGACACAAATTTTCAACAAGATCTGTTTAAAAGTTTCTGAGAAATTTGACATTTTGGGCAAACAGGTGTTCTTTCTCAGCGATGTAACTTATTACCTATTGGTGTTAGCAAAATTTGTCCCAAACAAAAAAAATTTTTAAATTTTATTTTTTATATTTAAAATTTCTTTTTTATTTATTTTTTTTAACGGGTACTTTTTTTTGCACAAAAGAAAGCTTATCTTTTCCTATAAGGTATTTTTGGTCGCTTAGTGGACCGCGAGTGGGATATGTATAAAAATAAAACTCAAGACAAGGGTTTTTAAATTTTTAGCATATGCACTATTTTGAATTTTTCCCTTATTATGTGTAAATGTTTCTAAAACCTTAAAAATAAAACTTATGCTGAGAAACTAGACAAATTAATCTTTCCGACAGTATGTAACATACCTACCTAGCATTTATACCTTCGATACTGTAATATCCATAATATGTTAATCCCAGGAATAAAATTGGAAGACATCGATTTCAAAAGTTTGGTCACTTGACATGAAATCCTCCATATATATTCTGGTTTCTTGAGTAACTCTAAGTCGAGTTAGCCATGCCCGTCTGTCACGCTCACTTTCGAAAAACTCAAAAGATAGGAATAATGTTGGTGTCAAATTGCTTCTAGTTATCCTATAGTTTGGGATTGAAATCCAGCCAAATCCGATCAGTAGGATCAGACCAAAACCCTAAAAAATTTACAATTTTGTTGCAAAAACTAACATAAAAGGTGGCATAATGCACGGCATGATATAAGATTTTGCACAAACTCGTTCTATACGACTAGAAATCATACTGTACGTCTAAAACCGTAATAAATATTGCTATCATAATAAAATGTGAAAAAAATGTAAAATAGGACTAAAAATCACACTGTCAAATTTCGTAAAGATCGATCAACAATTTACCCTAGGCCGTTGGTTATTAAAAAACGTAATAAATAATGCTATTGTAATACAATTTGGTACGTCAAAGATTTGTGGGACTAAAAATTACACTATAAAATTTCGTGAAGTTTGGCCCATAATTCACCACGTCCAATATTATGCTCACTCTGGGAAATTATTTAAATACGCCTAAAACCGTACCAGATATAGATATTGGTTCATTTGGCCAGAAATAATATGCAATTTTCTAAGTATCGGTCCATATTTACCTTAGATCCCATATTAGGCAGCCTTCTGAAAAGCACTCTAAACGCTAAAACAAATTTTACTATTGTATAGAAATTTGTTCCATTTAGGTCTTCAATAACAAAAATCACTCTACAGGATTTCGTGATGATAAGTCCATAATTTATCATGGGTCTAATATAAATTCCCCTCCTGAAAATCTTTTTAGTTCGGCATAAACTGTTACGAATCATGATATTTTATTCAAGTTAGTTCAAATTGGCAGAAATAAAAGCATAACACTGTCTGACTGTCGTCCAATTGGTTTAAACCGGAACCAATTTTTATACTGACGTCCGGTTTTATAAAGATTAATTAATAATTTATAGATCTGATATATTCTTACTGTCGGTGGAGGGTATTAAAGATTCGGCACAGCCGTCTATATCACTCTAACTTGTTTTTAATGCAGTAACTTTAAATAGTTAAATATGGCAAAAAAAAAAATTTTCTGTAGAAACTTCAAATCGATATTTGAAATATTGCATAGCCAATTTTGAAGAATTTTTATTTTGGAAAATATTAGAAAATGTTTCTTAGTTTTTATGCCGAAAAATTTTGGAGTCGGAGTAGCGAGTTTTTCTGGGTACTACGACTCCGACTCCACAGCCCTGGTAAAAAGTGTCATATTAGACAACTTCAAATAAAAATCTGTTCACTCTCTACGAGACCAGAACATTAAACTTGCATTTATTATTATCCATAATTAATAACACTGTTTTCATTGATTATCTCAGAATGAATGTTTTGAAGTTGTCCCTTTCTGCACTTACATATTCATTTGATGTTTTCGATTGTTCATAATAATAATAATAATTCGTTCAATGACTCCAATATTTCGAAGAACTGTAAATGGCCCATTCTTATATTCTATACCGATAAAAACAATTTAAACCAGGGGGTTTCATCCTTGAGAAGTTCTACATTTGTTACGGGCCACTATTTGTAAATAAATACGACTTTAAGCAAATGTTTAATTGATAAGTTCTCTAAAGGTATATTTGACGAAAAAATCCATAAAAGGCGTGACCACTAATTTCATCGACCATTCACTTTCTTTCTAACAGTTTTTGTGGATTTCCTTGACGTTATTACTTAAAAAAAAAAATCATAGTAAATTATAAATAAAAAAGTCTAATAGGTTTTTGATCGTTAGTAATCGTTATGTAAAATCAAACAAATTGTGATAAAAATAATGGTTACGTGTAAGATGTCAAATGTTTGTTAAGTTAGGCCATACCTTTAGTTTGTTTGGTCATATAATACTGTAGATGTTAAATTAGAGTTATTAGAGATCAACAAAGGTCCATTTTCAACGCACTAAAAACTTGCATTCTTATTGGGAGTAACACAATCTACAATTTTTATTAAAAGCGTTAATATTTGTCTAGTAGCAGTAAAACTAAGTCCTATGGAAATCGAAAGTCGATTTTGTATGATAACAAATAAAACAGAATATTAAAAGTAATTTACTTCTGACGATGGTATATAACTTTAACAAGAAAAAATTTTGTTAACAAATTTAAAAAAGTTTTACAAACATTTTTTTCATACTCTCTTTCACAGACCGCTTAGAAAGCGTATACAATCCGCTATTTAACGACCTTTCGTTAAAATCATACTACTTTTGAATGATTTTTCAGCAAGTGTCAATATTATTTTTGGAGGATATGTTTCAGTTTTAAAATTAGAACAATTTCCAACATTAAATTTTTTAAATTTTTTGCAATTTACACTTGCCCAAGTACTGAGTTTATAGGTAACGCAGAAAAGTTTTATGAATAGAGTTTCTAAATTTGTATGTATAAAAAAGAGATTAGAAGAAAAGGCTTTAATCAAACATTTTTTTATAATACTCGTACTTCCGAGCACAAGAAGTTAAAGTAGCTTTTTTTATTGGAAGAGGCAGAAAGCTTTATCAAAAATTTACAAATAATATCTTCTTTTTTTGGATATCTTTAATTTAACAAGTGAGAGTGCCTATATTCGGCTGCGCCGAATCTTCGATACCTTCCACCGACAGTTAGAATATTTCTGGAGTGTGGTCCATATTGAATCTATAAGTTATTAACGAATCTTTATTAAAACAAACGTAAGTATTATAATTGGTTGCAATTTAGGCCTATGTTAAATTGTTGGTATTAATAAAGCAAATAAAGCCAGGCCACAAACAAATTTCCAGTCCCTGGAATCGCCGAGATATTTAATTGTTTTCAATTCCCCCTTTTTTGAAATAAATCTTTTTTTAAAACTTTAGTAAATCTATGTCGGACTAGTGGCTTTAGTAGTTTAGTCCAACATAATTTCACCACAATATTAAGCTTATTAAGCTAATTTTTGAGAATGGGCCTTTGATAAATTATAGACCTATCTTCAACACGGAGCCGTAGGTAAATTATGGACCGACATTCACGAAATTTGGTGCCTTATAAAACGAATTTGTTGAAATTTAATGACAATATGTACATTTCGCCACAAATTTATGTTAGTTTTTGTTGACTTTTTAGGGAGGTAGTTCCACATTTGGGTGCATAACTCTTTTCCTACTGAAGCCATTATGTTCATATATTCATATATTCATATATTCATATATTCATATATTCATATATTCATATATTCATATATTCATATATTCATATATTCATATATTCATATATTCATATATTCATATATTCATATATTCATATATTCATATATTCATATATTCATATATTCATATATTCATATATTCATATATTCATATATTCATATATTCATATATTCATATATTCATATATTCATATATTCATATATTCATATATTCATATATTCATATATTCATATATTCATATATTCATATATTCATATATTCATATATTCATATATTCATATATTCATATATTCATATATTCATATATTCATATATTCATATATTCATATATTCATATATTCATATATTCATATATTCATATATTCATATATTCATATATTCATATATTCATATATTCATATATTCATATATTCATATATTCATATATTCATATATTCATATATTCATATATTCATATATTCATATATTCATATATTCATATATTCATATATTCATATATTCATATATTCATATATTCATATATTCATATATTCATATATTCATATATTCATATATTCATATATTCATATATTCATATATTCATATATTCATATATTCATATATTCATATATTCATATATTCATATATTCATATATTCATATATTCATATATTCATATATTCATATATTCATATATTCATATATTCGTATATTCATATATTCATATATTCTTATATTCATATATTCATATATTCATATATTCATATATTCATATATTCATATATTCATATATTCATATATTCATATATTCGTATATTCATATATTCGTATATTCATATATTCAAATATTCATATATTCATATATTCATATATTCATATATTCATATATTCATATATTCATATATTCATATATTCATATATTCATATATTCATATATTCATATATTCATATATTCATATATTCATATATTCATATATTCATATATTCATATATTCATATATTCATATATTCATATATTCATATATTCATATATTCATATATTCATATATTCATATATTCATATATTCATATATTCATATATTCATATATTCATATATTCATATATTCATATATTCATATATTCATATATTCATATATTCATATATTCATATATTCATATATTCATATATTCATATATTCATATATTCATATATTCATATATTCATATATTCATATATTCATATATTCATATATTCATATATTCATATATTCATATATTCATATATTCATATATTCATATATTCATATATTCATATATTCATATATGAATAAAAGCGAAACGCGTGCATCGATTTTTATGATCTTTGTCTCATTTTGCTCATAGGTTATGTGACTTTGCGAAAAAATAACTAGACTTGAAACTTTTTTCCATTTTGGATTTTTTATGTATTTTTAAAAAAAAAATTTAAATTTTTAGGCAAAAAATAATTTTTTCCCTTCATACATTCATTTTTAACTTCGAAAGTGTTACTTGTATAGGAAAACAATATATGAACAGATTAAGGGAATTGTAATTCTTAATTTTTTAAAATTTATTTCAACTAAATTGGGCTAGTGGTTGTCGAGCTATGTCAAACAACAGGGCCTAAAACGTGATAAATTCCCCTATACGATAGTACTAACTTCAAATCGATACTAACTTCAAATCGCAGGTAAGAAGACAAAACGAATGATGCAGAAATTCTTCTTTTTGGGTCTAATTTCACATACAGTTCACAGAATTGAGTTGGCAATCAATTAACTGAAAAATGTTGTACTGTGTTATTCACATATTCATATATTCAAATATTCATATAATCATATATTCATATATTCATATATTCATATATTCATATATTCATATATTCATATATTCATATATTCATATATTCATATATTCATATATTCATATATTCATATATTCATATATTCATATATTCATATATTCATATATTCATATATTCATATATTCATATATTCATATATTCATATATTCATATATTCATATATTCATATATTCATATATTCATATATTCATATATTCAAATATTCAAATATTCATATATTCATATATTCATATATTCAAATATTCATATATTCATATATTCATATATTCATATATAAATATATTCATATATTCATATATTCATATATTCATATATTCATATATTCATATATTCATATATTCATATATTCATATATTCATATATTCATATATTCATATATTCATATATTCATATATTCATATATTCATATATTCATATATTCATATATTCATATATTCATATATTCATATATTCATATATTCATATATTCATATATTCATATATTCATATATTCATATATTCATATATTCATATATTGATATATTCATATATTCATATATTCATATATTCATATATTCATATATTCATATATTCATATATTCATATATTCATATATTCATATATTCATATATTCATATATTCATATATTCATATATTCAAATATTCATATATTCATATATTCATATATTCATATATTCATATATTCATATATTCATATATTCATATATTCATATATTCATATATTCATATATTCATATATTCATATATTCATATATTCATATATTAATATATTAATATATTCATATATTCATATATTCATATATTCATATATTCATTTATTCATATATTCATATATTCATTTATTGAATTACTATCGCAACAAGAATATATCTTATAAATTACAGTGATAGCAAGTAACATTTGTAATATAAACATGAAGTCAATTAAATTTTAGAGATTATTAATAAAACATTTTATCATAAAAATTAACATAATAATAAACATATGTAATCCAATTGACATTTAACATAGATTCAAAAGAATTTGAAGAGTTTCTTTTTGAAAAGTAATGAGTTGCTTTGTACTTGGATATATGATGAGAAGTTCTTCCAAAAAACACGTTGTGTAATTGAAAAATTGTCTTGTAGACATTAGATATTCGTATTTATCTAATCTCAAGTTTCTTCTACGAGGTGATTGCGCAAAAATAATTTTGTTAAAAAGATATTCTGGGTTCTTCTGGTATATAATCTTATGCATGATCAAAAGACTTTTATATTTCAATAAATCTTTAAAACTTATATTATATAACTGGTGTGAATATGATGATATGCTATCTCGCCTACTTCTATTGAAAGCCTATCAGGCTATATTGTTATACGTGACCTCGAGGCAATTTAGGTCAATAGTGTCGCAATTGGCAAATATTTTACACCCGTGCAGTAAATCTGGTATTAAATAGGTTTTTGCCAAAAGCCTTCTTATTTCAAACGGCGCACAGTGGCGCCCGTAGAGCAAGCGAGGTTGCAAAAATCAAAATTTTCATGAATGCCGACGAAGTTTTGAATAAACCCATGTTATAGGAAACTTTTCAACGATTTCAAATATGCCACTCTTAATAATATCACATTTTTAGTTTAGAAGATATAACCGTTCAAAGTTGACCGACTTTCGGTTTTCAAAAAAACACACAATTTTTAGTCAATTTGTTGCGATTTCAGGTGTAATATCACGAAAAATAGGTAACGATTCGCCTTATTTTTTATTTGTATTGATTGATGTATTTATTAAATGTATAATGATAAAAAAAAAATTAACTGTTTGCTTTGTGTTTCTCCTGGTAAATCACTATTTAAAAACTATCCGTTTTTTCACTATTTTTCAACTTTGACGGAAAATAAAAAAAAACTATATTTTTCTATATTTGCCATACGTGCAAAACCTGTTCTTTGATTATTTCTTTACATAATTCAAAAGGTTTTATCTGCCCGTACGTGCCCGTTTGGCTTCTAGAGGTAAAAAAGTTCAAAAAGACATGGTTGCAGAAATTGTATGGCGTCCATCCCTTATATGTTTTGACTGACAGTAGTTTGATCTAATAGTTTGAAAAAAACTACTCATTGAAATTAGCAGGTACGTACCTCACATAAACAATACTTTGGCGTACAAATGGTCAGGAACAATATTGACTTATGGTCCCTACAGGTAGGCACAAATCTTATTTGGACACGTGCATAATATCAAAATTGCATTATTTAGCCTAAATCCATATGTATGCAGGGAACAGGTAAATTTTTAGGCATGGTAGCATAAGCCTATATATTGCAAAATAAGCATAATGCCTGGATTAGTCTACGCCTGAAAGTTGGCGCAACAATTACTGAAACCATTAAACAATTTAAGTACTGAAAACATGGCGTTGAACAATTTAAAATTATTTGAACTGTTTAGCATTGATCAGCAAATGGGGCTGCGATGGATCATCCGGACAAAGCGTTTATAAGCAAAGGATATCTTTCGATGACGCTACAATATCGGACGGAAATATGTTTATGGCATCTGTTGTTCCTTTGCGGCTAAAATCGGATGATTCCCTACACTGGAAAAATCCACGTCCGTCATCAGTGCATTATTGCCGACCAATAATATTTCAGTTTGCAAGGGAATCGGCAGAACTCATAAGGACTACGGTGAAGGACATTGAAGAACAAATAAGCAAGATTAAGCCTACAAAGCTGCAAATTGGAGAAGGAAAATATATTGAATGCAATTACGAGTTCCACCTGACCATGGTTGACGGAAAAGTCGTAAACGAACTGACAGGAACAACCTCAACAATGTCATGCCCGATTTGCAAAAAGAGTCAGAAGAACTTTTTTCAATTCAATTCAATTTATTTCATATATAATATGTTACATCTCAATTTTATATAATTAGTTGTAAAGAGTTTAAGATTAGTATCTTTTTCTGCTTAATTATAATATATTTCAATTAGTTTTCATAGACAGAATTATATTGGAGGTAAAAATTTAGCAAAAACCTATCTAAACCCCTTTTTTCGTATTATTTTTATATTTTTTTTATCGATTTTATATTATTATTTGTCAGAAGAACTTTGGTAATTTAAACGATTCTACAAATGAGGAGAATTACGAATATGGAATGTCACCATTGCACGCAAGGATAAGGTGTATGGAATTCTTGCTAAAACTGGCATATACCCTACCACAAGAGGAGGAAAACTTCGATGAAAATACATCAATAAAGGATAAGGAAAAGATCAGAAAGAAGCAAATACAGGATGGTTTTTTTGAAACAAGTTGGACTAAAAGTAGACTGTCCCAAGCACGGATACGGTAACTCTAACGATGGAAACACTTCTAGGAGATTTTTTGAAAATGATGAGGCAGTAACTAGAATCATTGGAATTGACAATCAAATCGTGAAAAGATTGGGAACGATCTTGGATGTTTTAAACTGCAAAGAAAATGTCAATTCTACAAAATATGGAGAATATGCGTCGAAAACTGCATCTCTTTTAGCAGAAATGTATCCACAGAAGAAGTTGACCCCGACCGTCCATAAAATATTGGCGCATGGCAAAGATATAATTGAGTACCAGTCTTTGCCAATTGGAGAGCTTTCTGAAGAAGCACAGGAGTCTCTTAACAAATTTTATAAAAAATATAGATTGCAGAACACATTCAAAGCATCAAGGGTAAGGCAAAATAAGGACCTCTTCAACATGTTGGCAGCATCTTCCGATCCACTTATTTCTTCCCTGCGGCATGTGAAGTCACGAATAGAGTTACAAAATAATTATAGTTTAGAAATTGTTAGTCTTTTAGATATACCTTCTCTTACGAATTGTGATGAATATTTTACAGAAAATTGAAAAAATAAATTTAAAAAAATAAATAATTTTTTTTTTTAATTTGTTGGGTAATAATTTAAAACATAAAACCCTTAAGGCTGAACAGTTATCTATCATATGCTGTTTAAACTGTTCAATTATCTTATTCGGTTCAAAAGATATGATTTTTGCAACGAAAAAACTCAAATGGCGCCACTGTGCGGCGTTGAAGTTTGCACAGCCCACAAGTTTCTCAGCATCCCGTGAATTTTACCAGCTGATATATTTATATGGTTGGTCCAAGAAAGTTCGGCATTAAATAAGATACCCAAACTTGATGATGATTGAACAAAGTTGATTTTTGTGTTGTTAATATGTAGACAAATATTATCATTCAGTCTTTTTTTATTATTTCTTGATATGAAAATACATTTTGATTTGTCAAGGTTTATACACCAGATTATGTTGGAATTAAATCCCAAACAGCCTAGATCTAGAAACAATGTGAGACCCATATGGCTAAGTCGGCTTAGAATTAATGAAGGACTTACAATACATATACAAATATAAAAAAAGATTCGCATGAAATGACAAACTTAGTATACCTTCATACACCGCTGCTGATTGAGGGTAATAAAATGGTAAAAAAAATATGTTAGAAAAAATATGTTATGTTAAAAAAATATGTAGTAAATAAAATTAATCCTTCCTGCTGAATTTGTTAAATTGTTTCAGAATTCTTACTTCGAATTGTTGTGCTTTCCGTTCCTTATCGGCCTCCCGAAATGTTATTCCACTAAGGCTTCAATACTTTCATTATAATTATGCAAATGAGCTCTGATTTTGACAATGTATATACGTATATTTATTTCTATTGGCATCAAAAAAACCTCTTAAATATCTTAAAATTACTTTATTCTTTAATTTTTTACGTTTATTTGATTTAATTATTTAAAGCGTAATAGCAAATAAGAAATATTAGTTTCATTGGAAAAATAAGTAAATTAATAAATATAAAATTTTAGGCGGGAACCCCGGGATTCCGGGAATTATATTTTTATTTCCCGCGGGAATAAAAAAAAACTCTGATGCAAATGCATATTTTTCATGCAAAATACATTAAAAACTTTCCTGGGCCTTAATATGTTTACATACTATATGGGGTCTTAGATGGATATTAAAAAGTTTCGCCCGGAAATCTTTATAAAATTTTAATTAAATACTGGAACATATCAGTTCGAAAGTTTCTTAAAGAGAAAAATAATATTGGTTCAATTGGTTTAAAAATTATCCGTTTTAGTATATCAATATCGAGTCACTAAGAGTTTATACTTAAGGATGTCAAGCGGCAAAACTTTCAGCACGTTACATTCTTGAGAAAAATGTATTCTCGAAAAACTGTCCATTTTAAGAACGATTTCCATTTTAGAATTATTTTTTATTTTTATTCTTACCTGAAGTTTTGTCATTTCAGCATTAGGCAGACCGTTTTTTTTTTCCTAAAAAAGAAATATAAAAATATTTGATCAATAAGAAAATCCATATACATTAGGGCGGGTTGATTTGTAAGGATGAAAAAAAAATGAAAAATCGTATAGCAAAAACGTAATCTACATAATATTCTAAGAAAATTCTCCGAAGAAACCATGAGTCTAAAATCAAATCCTAATCCGCGACTCTCGACTTGAAAATTTTGTTCCTCTTCTTTCGCTAAAATTATTTTCTTTTTTTTTAATATATTATGTTTTATTATATTATAGTTTATGCATCGCACATTCAGGGAACTGAACGATGTGTGCAGTTGTTAACCAATGTTTCCCGACGTGTTACAGAAAAGAATAGAGATGATGTTCTGGCAGTAACTATAGAAAGAAAGTCGTGCCAAAGTTCCTAGAAGGGAGAGTAAATAAGACTTAAAAAAAATTAACTGAAGTTTTCTTAGTATTCTATAATTGCTTCTTTGGATGAATTAAAGACCTTATTTGTTTAATTGAAACAAAATTTGTTTATGGTAAAAAAATTACTCAAAAATTACTGAAATATTTTTTGAGTGAAACATTTTTTTTTTGTTTGCATTATAAAATAAGAATTGTTTATCGAAACAAAAAAAAACTTATTTTATAAATACTGAAAACAATTTTTTGAGTGAAATTTGTTTTTCGTATTTCCAACCTTTTTCATTAAATTATGAAAGAAATTTTTTTTTATCTATGTTCCTTATAAAAATATTAAATATGAAATTATATACAAACTTTTTTACTTGGGTGAATATTTTCAAGTCGAGAGGCGCGGATTAGGATTTTATTTTAGATACATGGTTTCTTCGGAGAATTTTCTTAGAATTTTTTGTAGTTTAAGTTTTTGCTATACGATTTTTAAAAAAAAAATCGACCCGCCCTAATATACATACATATCGAGCCTTTACTGCAATAGAGTCATAACTCTGAAAACCTACTTTTTTAACAAATTTATTTAATTCTTTAATTCCCAGTGAAACATAGGGCCGCCTACAAGCTAATAATGTGAAGTTAATCGAAGAATAAAAGTTTAAGGTGATAGAAAAAATTTGACTTATTAATCTATTACAACAAAGGATGGGTATGTATCAGTGTGGCCAGGTCTAAAAAAATTTTTCAGCTAAATCTGGCATTAGACATGGCCAAAAAATGCTACAAATGATTTTAAAAAATGGTAAAATTATGCTAAAATTTTTAATAGATTTTTGTTAAAAATTTATTACCAATATGAAATTTTATTCGAAACTTAATACATTTCAGTTACTAATTTTGTAACGAAATGGAAATAAATGGTAATATTTAAACAAGAGGCTACATTTTGGTAAAGCATCTGATACCAACATATAAATATGTAGCAACAGGTAGTTGAGATTAACTGCCTATTTCACTAAATGCGAACGAACGCTTTCTTTCGCACAACTATATGTAAAACAAAAACAAATTCTCAAAAATTTGTTTTTGTTTCATATGTATTTGTGCGAAAGAAAGCGTTCTTTCGACATCGTGAAATTGGCAGTTAATTTTTAACCTCTGATATATGCAAAATTTAAATGATATACACAATTTTTAGAGATCATTTTATTTTTTATAGTTTAAGAAAAGTTGAGGCTTTAAAATAATAATTTTTTCAGCAGTTTAGGGCAAACGATTTTTTCAGACGTTTACACCATTGATTTTTTTCTAAATACAAAGTGAAATTTCCTTGTACTTTTATATCGTAATATTAATAGGCATAGGGAGATCGAACGGTTATCATTCGACCGGTTTTAACCGGTTATTTTTGCTTTGCCCAAGGCGGTTATTTTAAAATGCCCATTTTTCGAATATCGAATAAAGCGATATAATAAATATTTTGGTGTAATTAATATACATTTTCATTACTCTGGTTATAGATGTAGCCGTAATTTAAGTATTTTCTAATTGAATATTGGTCAAACTTAAACTTTTAATAAAGAATGTCAAAACAAAATGTAACAGAGGTCAAAAAACATTATGAACACTGTAAATACAAATCTCTTAAAAAAGCGTGTGTTCTTGTAAAAAAGAAAAACAAAAACTATTCAAAATACTACAAAAACTTGTGCAGTTTAAAAGTAAGAATTTGTGCGAGAATATTCTAAATATTAAATATATTTTTATATAGAGGTTATCTCTAGAGATTTTTCGAACGCGATTTAAAATACAAAGTTAGGTGCTAGAAGTGCACTAAAATAATAAGATACAAAGGTTCTTCCCTGTCACGACTTATTAATCACTTTTAATTAGTCTACATGCTTGACATTAATGTGCTCCACATAAAACTTAACTCAGTTCGAAGTAGTTCTAAAGAGACGACAAAGAAACCTTTACTAAAATACGCGGCCAAAAATGAATCATTGGTGAAATATTAGCCCATTGTGTTGCCGAGGACGAAATGCACTTTAAGGCACTAAAAACTCTTAAGTAGTTCTAGCATTTCTTCATGCTGAAAACTACAAAATTCCGGCGGAATCAACGATATGGGAAACATTTGTTTTTTAATTAAAACACCAAGAACTAAAAAACAAAATTGAAGAAATCAAACAATGTCATGGAAGGTCTTATTGTAGTCGACGAATTGACAAATATTTCACACAAAAAGCATGTTCATTTTACTATTCGTTTCTATAATGCTGAAACAAAATAATTTGAAATAGATAATCCTGGCTAAGAGGTTTTGTTTGCAACTTTTGAAAAATATGGTTGATTTATATATTTAACTTAACCACCAACAAATTAAAACTCATCCAAAATAAATTTGAGAGAATATTTCAAATAATAACTTTATTAAATTCCTATAATTTATTTGCTTTTATAAAACGTTTGTCTAGATCAAATATCATTCAACAATTTCTAAATTACATTAATCAAATATCTTTTTACAAATAAAGTTTTGAAAATCAATAAAAAATTGTTGAAAACTAAGTTAAAGTTTGATCAATTTACTGGTCCCACTCTTCTTGGATTTTATCGTCAAATATTTGTTAGGTCTGATCTAAGTCATATCTATGTATTTTGTTGGTTCCTTACCTTTGCAAATTGTTCTGTTTTTGTTCGAATTAACGTTTTATTACAAAAACTTATTTGGATTTTGTGTTTTTATGTATTCGAATTAAAACCGGTTAACCGGTTATTTAAAAAATGCTTAACCGAAAACCGGGATTTTTAAAATAGCAACTATTCGTAATATTCGAAACCCGGTTATTGAAAAAAGTCGAATAATCGATCTCCCTAATTAGGCAAATAATATTTACAATCGACATGATAAGGGCATTTATTATATTCCCAGGATATTGTCCTTTTTTAACAAGACAGGTAAGATGTTTCTTAACATAAAAATTATCCATTTTCATACGTAATTTCATTTTTATATTATAATTTATAATCTATAAATTTAAGGAATAGAGCTATTACAAAAAGCTTTATAACATACATAACTGAAATTTAACTCATAGAATAAATTCGAAAAAAAAAAAATGTTGAATATAATAAAGTTGCTTATGAAAAAGAAATAATTCCCAATATCTATTTGTTAAAATAGTTGAGTTAAATACATTCAATTTATAAAGTATCACTATCCAGTGTGACACAAAGAATGCTGACGAAGGCCGTAGCGGGCCAGAAAATGCATTACATTCTGCTGGTGTCTAATAATTGTAAATTTTTCTGTACATAAATATACTTCATTGCTATCCAACGGAAAGCTTAGGTAAAATGTAACAAGAAGATACAAAATAATAGTCTGGTAGTGTATAAAATCATTCCTAAAAATTTAAGGAATAGAACTATTACAAAAAGCTTTATAAAATACATAACTGAAATTTAACTCATAGAATAAATTCGAAAAAATAAAAATGTTTAATTTTTTATCGAGAACTTAAGTAAAATGTTTGAGAGTTTTCTATTTATCCTAATACAGCTGAACTCTTTGCACTTGGCAAATTTTTCTATTACATTATATGTGCACTTTTTGCCGAAACTTCAACGATGCATAAAAAGTGTAGGGTCATAAGGGCTTTAGGATTTTTACCTGAAGTTGAACCCTCAATTCTGTTTGAACACTTACCTGTTTCTATATAAGAAAAGAATAAACACAATTTTTAGCTAAAAAAGGGCAAACAAAAAATGTTTATTTCAAATACATGAAATTTTAAATTACAAAAGATTTTTTAACAATTCTGCAGAACATTTATCGATCTTTAAAAAAAATCATAATAAATTTAAGTTTTATATTTGCCAAAAACTAGACCAAGGTACACGCAAAGAAAAAACATGGTTGATACAATCACAATCGTAAACTATCATTAATGTTTGTGGTTATGATTGTGTCAAACACGACTTAAGCAACAATATATGTTCAGTCATAATGTTTTTAGATAATTTTTGTCTCAAACATAATATTATGTTCAGAAGAAAAATGCGCACGATCTTTCAAACCATTTTTCTATATTTCCCAACACTATGCAAAATGTCTATTTCAACATTTTATATGGTTCTTACAATAAAACAAATAAAAATTTAATTTTAAAAAATGCATGTTTTATTACATATGATAAATAAAATATAGCACATACCAAAAATAAAATTAAATACACATATTTATATACATGTGTGTGTGTTTTAATTTATAAATTTTATATTACGTTGTGTGGTACAAATATATCCAAAAAAATAAGAATTCTATGTAGCTTTACTTCAGCATGCAATAACACTTTTCAATATTTTTATCCGTTCACTTAAGACTTCTAAAAAAGTCAAACACAAACTTACCTTTTATTTCTTTTATGAAATCTACGTCATATATAAATATAATGTTGAACCGTTTTTGAAAAAAATTCGGGGCTAATAACAAAATTATGTGTCAAAATTTATATGCCGGTTTGAATGTTATAAGTTTTTTTTTTTGCTGCAAGAAAGACAAAGTAATTGCATATTTATATATGTTTTTATAATTATATTAAAATAACTTATTTGAGGGTTACACGATCAAGTTTTGTCTATCAAGTTTTAATACACTCTCACTTTTTTACCAATACACTCACACTTTTAAAAATTGAAGCGAACTTGCCTTTAAAATTCTCTTACAAGTAAGTGTATCAATTTACGTTCAAGAAAACAGCTGATTACAAGTTTGGTGAGAAAATTTTTCGTTTGTCTTTATAAATTGTTCTCTTGATGACATCTTGAAAGTAAATTGCTTCAAAATTGCGTGCAGCCTACGTCACAGCTTCCAGTTTTTGGAAATTTTGACAAACTGTATATGTAAAAGACTATCAAGAACAACTTGATCGTGTGGCTGCAGTGTTACCTGTTTCAATAAACGTATAATAATTAATTTCGTTAGTTTTGCAAGGCAGCATGGCATTTTTCTCCCCGAAAAATGTTTTAATTATTCTGTCAACATTCATGTTTCCTGATTAACTGACGCTCGCGGACGGAGAAAATGTCATTTTTTTATAAGCACACACTGTTTGTTTTGACAATAAATTTTTGCTCCTTAAGAGAATTGGTTTTCAAGCAAACAAAAATTATAGTATTAAACATACCTTTTGTGTTCAACTCATATTATGATTTTAGTTGTTTAGTTGAAAATATATATATTATAGTAGCAAACATATCAAATAATTTAATATGTTAAGCTAGATCAGAGTAAATTTTTAGGTGTAAACCACCATATAATATTATTATAGTGGATTTAAAAATGTTAAGGACAAAAAACAATTTTGTAAGTTATATTAAGACTATAATTAATTTATGAGGGTAAACATATTAGGCAAGTATGAATAAAAATGGTCGTAGTGACCATTCATTAATCATGTTTTTTCTCTGCGTGTAGGTAAATCTAAGTTTTAAAAGTCAGATATTTCCTAAACTAAAGAAGAAAAACAATGCTTGTCGGCTAGTAAATGTCATCTGTAATATCCTTGTTGCCCTACTACACTGAATGGGGACGGCCCTTGTAAAAATAATGAGTTATTGCAGTTCAAAAGTTAGAGGTGTTTAACGAATTTTCTGATTGCATTTAACGCAACGTGGTAAGAAAAGGTTTTGCTGATTTGCTCACCAAAGTTTGGTTACAGCAAAAAGTATGCAAAATAGAATAGGATTTATGAAAGGACTATTAGCAAAAGCTATAGAAATTTAAATTTTCTTAAAAAAGCACAAAGATTGAAATTTTTTATATATAATAAAAGTACTTAATAAAAAAAGAAAAAAATCATTTTAAATTTTTATCGTATTATTTGCTAAATTTAAACACTTAATATGATGACACTACTGACAACATTCTAAGTGATGGATAAGTACATTTGTCTGAATGCACAGTTGTATCTCAGAGATACAAGAAACTGTTTTACCCCAAATAAAATATAACAAAAATATATAACTAAATGCCAAAACAAAGAAATTTTAAATATATAAATTGCTAAATTTTAACATTTAAATGATGAAAAACTAACAAAAACATTCTAAGTACTGTATAAATATAATTTTCTAAGTGCACAGTTGCATCTCAAAGATACAAGAAACTGTTTTACCCCAAATAAAATATAACAAAAATATACGAATAAATGCCACAACAAAGAAAAGTAAAGAATAGCCACCTGTCAATAATGACAATAACGAATGTCAGACAAAAATAAAATACTACAAAAACAGAGAGTGAAAATCTAATTGAGAGCACAAAATGAGCTCCACATTCGCACATGAAAAGTATCGAACAAATAACAAAAAAAAAAAAAAACAGTTTGACTTGGATCTCAAAAAAGGCGTATGGGGGATGTTATGAACGCATTACAAGTGTGAGAGAAAACTAAATAAAAACAACAACAGTCATAACAGAAGTATAAAAGTGTAATAAACAACGGTAAAAAGATTACAAGTATATAACGTTGTTGGTGTAGTCTAACACGGTGGTTTGATTTTGAAAACTCTTTGCAAATAACCCCACAGCAGAAGAAGAAGAAACGTTTTCTCTGTTTGCTGTTGTTATTTTTTTTTTTAAAGGGGGATAGGGAGAAAAAAAATGAAACACCAGCTGGGGTTTTGTACCAGGGCGGAGAGGAAACTATAATTTAACTGTATTTTATTTTACGAACGTTAAAAAAAGAGTGAAAAAAAAACGAAATTATGTGCTGCAAGTAACAATTATTATCAACTGAACAAGGAAAAAAGCATTCTTCCACACTTGTATAGAAGTAGAGAAAATTATAACGCGTAAACTTGTGCAAGGTAACGGAAGAAAATTTTCTTATTTTCAATTTGTGAAGAAGAAAAATTAAATAAACAGGAAAAAAATGTTATGAAATTTTGAGAAATTTTTTACAAAAGAAAATATATTTTGCTTTTAATCGCAATAAAAGCAAGTGATGGAATAAAATTAAAGAAAATTGTAGAATAAAGTCTGTTTTAATTTAAGTAAAGAAATATTAATGGTTTTACTATAAAAAATAAACTTTTAATAACTTTCATTAAGGCAATAATAAAAGTTTTGTGTATTGCAAAGTGATATTTTTTGTAAAAAAAAATATATACCTACATATATTTTTAAATATTAATTTAGATACAAATTGTTTAATATGTCAACTGAAAGCAATAATACTCCTGTGGATCCCAGAGTTCAGGTAAGTCCTACTCCCTATTTACACAAAAAAAAAACCGTTAATGTCCCTCTAACACAATTTTTCATAATGAGCATTAGAAGAAACGTATATTTTAATTTAAGTAACACCCTTGTTCGACAATTGTTTTATATGGAGATTAAGACTGTGTCTTAGTATAGATATTATTTCGGATTATTTGTCGTGTATCGTTCTTTGTTGCTGTTTTTTTATATTTATTTATTTTGGCTAACAATGACCCTCATAATCATTTAGTATACATTTTTCCATACATTTTTCTTGCCATTTTTGGGTTTTTCGTAAAAAAAAATCTATTTTCTCGTTATCTACATTTTGATTTTCTTTTCATTTTCTTTTAGTTAAATGTTTATGACAAATTTATCGTTTATGTTTACTATTCATGGTATCAATACAAACATACAAAAGTATATACATACATACATACATATTAACATACATTTGGTACGTCTTACCAAATTAAGATTTTTGCCTTAACCATGACATAAGCAGTATTTATAATTTATATTCTTCTTCAAATACATACATATATACATACATACATATGCATATGTGTACACCGCGAATCACTTGAAAAAGAAACTTTTTATTTCCAATTTGAAACAAATGCAAATATATAATAGACTTTTTGCCAAAATATTTTGTACCACTTATTGAGGGTGTGAGCAGGGCTGCCGTTTTTGGTTATTTCTAACCAAAATTGGAAATTTTTATTTTCAATGTGAAGAAGCGAAAATTTTTTTAATTTTGGTTATTCTTTCTTCTTAAAATAATCAGCCTTATTACGGTTGTCGCTTTTTGTAATAGATTAAAGTGCTTTAATCTACTACAAAAAACTACATAGTCGTTGACGACAACGAGAACCGAAATAAGACGTATGAAAATTTTTTCATTTTTCTTGGCAACTTTTAAATCACGTTTTTCTAATTTTTAACATGTTTATTTACTTGTTTTTATTACTTTTGTTGCATAACAAAAGTTATATGTACTCTGAAAATCGCGAAATGTTATTTTAGTAAGATTTTTGTTAAGAGAAAATCGCCAACGTGAATTTTTTAAAGGAAACGGCCATTATTGGAAAATCTAAATTTTCAATTAATTTTGTTAATGAGCGCAGTTTTTTCTGATTTTTAGAGTAGTATGAAATGTTAAAAGACCCAACACCCTTAACCTTCTGACAATTAATTTTCATAAAAAACCACATTGTCCACAAATTACATCAAATTTCAGCCGCCCACCGTTTTCCTGGAATTCACCTTACAGAGAATTTCCAAATTTGAGAAAATAGACAAATTGAAAAATTCATATAAAGACGCATCACCCTTAAAATTCTGACAATTAATTTTCATAACAAACCACTTTGTCCACAAATTCCATCAAACAACATCCGCCCATCTCCTACCGTTTTCCTGGAATTCGGAATAATCTGCCATGGAAGTTGTAAATTTAAAAAATTAGAAAAAACATGTAAAGTTATATTATATACATAAAATAATAAAAGTTTTTGATTAGCGGGATACGTGTTAAGCCCTAGAGTTTTTGCAGACCGTTTGATCTAAAAATGTAGGTATAATTCCAATTTGAATACCTATATCACAATTCGATATGGTTAACAGTGTTAAGTTAGCGCTTCAACAGAACTCTGTTATGCAATAAATTTGGAAATTTAACTTCACATGCATCTCATTTTAAAACTTTATATTGCTACACCAAGTGGATCAGCGTCTCTAGAAATATTAGGATATCTAAGGTATGTATATCTTGACTTCTTCTTTATCAGAACCACATCTGAGGATGGACGGAATCTCATCCTCCTCGGATTTTCTTATAATTTGTTCTCAAACACTTCAAAGGTTATTTTTAGACTTATCAGAACTTTAACGAAGTGTAGGAGTAACTGTGTCTTCCAGGATTTTAGATTGCATAGTCATAGTAGCTCAGTAAAACCTTTTTCGCTATTGAAGCCGATTCAGAATTAATGCTAACCCAAAATGTTCTCATCTCATTAAAAATAAGGATAAAAATATAAGAATGAACAAAATTTGTACGTTTGTTGTACAACAAATAGATAAAAGATTAAGCAGTGAAAGAATATTTTACTACTATGATGCAAAACAAAACGGCGCGTTCAATTCGCCGACGAGTTAAAGCATCTGTCAAAAAAGTAGAATCAGTGTTTAAATATTTTGACAAGTTACACAGCAAACGCGTATAATACATATACGTATATAACGCACTTTCCACATTTGCATGCGTCTTGAAAAAAGGTCAAGAAAGCATCAAACGCATAGAACGCGTGGTGTGGACCTCCAGCTAAAGAATTTAAATAAACAATTTATTATTCTGATTTGAATTTATGTTCTACATTTAAATGTGTGATCTCATTTAGTTGTTATGCAAAAAATAAGCATTGGAAATTAAATTGTTTTTTCAAAACAAATCTATAAAAAAGTATCGGCGTATCGACAGTAAAATATCGCCGATACCGATACATCGGCAAACCTGGGGTATCTCCGTTATATCGGAATCCTCATAGGAATTCGTTACCTCCCTAGTTAATATGTATATTTTTTAAGGTTTATATATGTATATTATATAAATTTGGCCATATTTTTAATTTATAATAAAAAAAACTAGGGATGTAACGGATACCGATACCGCTATATCGGTACCGATACTTTTTTATAGTTTTTTTGAACAAACAATTTAATTTTCAGTGCTTATTTTTTGCATAACAAGTAAGAGCAAACAGAATAATAAATTGTTTCTTTTAATGCTTAAGCTGGAGGTCTTTACACACCACGCGTTTTATGCGTATATTTCTTTTTTTAACTTTTTTCGAGACGCATGCTAAAGTAGATAGTAATCCTACTTCATGCCTTCGATACGTATGTATATGCGTTTTACACGTTTCCTGTGTAACTTGTCAATACAATTTTACACTACGGCTTTTTGGACTGATGCATTAAAGCATTAAACGCTTTGTTTACACCTGCAGCAGAATTTTCTGCTAATTTTTTATGATTTTTGTGAAAATAAAAATCTCTTCGCTACAACTTTTGGGTTACTTCGAAGAGACCACAAAACCCCTAAGCAAAGTCACTGCTACATTTTCTGACGCTATTTCGATAGTAAGCAGTCTTCGAACATTATAAGAAAATACGATCATTTAAAAAACTGAGATAATGAATAATTTAGAGTCCCAAAAATTGGCGAGTTACTTAGCATTAACTCGGAATGAAAGGTGTGTGTGTTTAGAGAATAATGAAATCTATTGCTTATCTACCTTCGATACAAAGCTAGAAAATTTCAAAGACAATAGATAGAAAAAACGTCTTATTGAGCTACTCAACATGATTCTACATTCCGAAAATGATGAAGACACGATCAGCCCTACACCTAGTAAAAGTACTGATAAGTCTACAAGAACTGACCTTTCTAGCGTTTGTGCAAATCTTAAAAGAATATTTGAAGAATGATGATCCTCTGTCGATCCTACGCTGTGGCTCAGCTAAAGAAGAAGTCTAGATATACCTTAGATTTTCTAATTTTTCTAGAGACGCAGGTCCGCTTTTTTACTGGCGCAAATAAATGCTATACTCAAAATTTAAGACCATAGCGCAGAAATACTTAAGTTGTCAAATGAGGTCAGCCACATCTGAAAGACGATTATATACTGCAGGTCTGGCTCAAACGGAGTTTCGAAATTATCTCCGGAGAAGTTGAGAATTCTTTGTTTTTTAAAAAAATACAAAAAGATAAAAACATAAAAATTTACAAAAAGTACGAAAGAAGGAAAAAACATGAAAATAAAAAAAATGGAAATTGATAATCAATTACAGCAAATTTCGATCTAACAATACCATTGGTTAAAGATTGATGTTCGAGTATAGACTGGCAGGCGCCGCAGTGGCGCAAACGGTAGAACGCAAAGAAATCTGATGATGGGAATGTGGTTATTCTCGAAACATCTAAATTCGGCCCGAGTTCAGTCAAGAATTATCAAAAAAAAAAAATTGAATTCATTTCATGTTGAAAATTTAATTTGATGAACTTAAGCCTAATTTAAATATCAAAAACTTCAAATAAAGAAATGCTCTACTTGAGATTTGTTAATTTTACCTTGAATTTAAATTTTATATTCGTATCGGTATCGGCGATATTTCTTCTTGAGTATCCCTTAGTTAGGTTAGGTTAAATGGGTAGCCGTCACGAAGACGACTCACTTGGGTCCTTATAGCGGTCCCTTTGTGATACCCCCAGCCAGTGACAAGGGTCAGCCAGTATCCACCAGACTATTCCCCAGAGGTCACCGCAGTCTCGAACCACCCCGATTCCCTGCAGAACAGGTAGATCGATTTCAGTCCCGCATTGGACAAATCGTCCAGACATGGCAATTCCGGTCTCCCAAAATGCCTCAACCTAGCGCCCGCCAGTCCGGGGCATTGGCAGAGGAAGTGAAACACCGTCTCCTCCTCCTCCACATCATGACAACTCCTGCAGTAGTCATTGTACGCAAGACCCATCCTCCTAGCATGAGTCCCTATCACCCAGTGACCCGTGATGACCGACATCACTGTCCTTATCCGATCCCTGCCGAGACCGAGTAGTACGCGCGTTCTCGCCGCGTCATAGCCAGGCCATAGAGTCCTGGCCATCAAACAGGTATGCTCGCCCTGCCATCTCTCCTGAGCCCTTCTGTACGATTCCCGTCTGATGAGAGTCCTGCAGCGGGCCATTGAAGTGCCAATCAGGCCATCGACGAACATGTCGTCCAAGAGACAGCCTTGTTTGGCTAGACTGTCCGCAGTATGGTTGCCCAGGAGCCCACTGTGTCCTGGTACCCATGCCAGCGTTACACTGGAATGTTTCGCGATCTCATTTAGAGACATCCGGCATTCCACTGTTAACATAGATGTCGTAAAGACACCAGCCAGAGCTGCAATGGCAGCCTTGCTGTCCGTAAATATACATATATCCCTCGATATACGATAGTACCTCAGCCAGTTTGCCGCCCGCCTTATGGCAGAAATTTCCGCCTGCAGCACACTACTGCCATCTGGCAGCCTAAAAGAGACCCTGATGTCCAATTCCTCGATGAAGAAACCTCCACCCACTCTGTCGCCCATCCTGGAACCATCGGTGTAGACCCGCAGGGTCGGCTCCAAAGATCGCGTGTTATCGAGCAGCTCATCATAGTTACCATGATGAACCGTGAACAAAGCACCGAAAAAGGGTTCCGGAGTGCAATAATCCAGCCCCGCCAGGTCCTGAGACGCGCGAAGCGTGACCCTGGCATGACCATAGTTCCGCGAAGACCATAGGCCCACCGCCCCCAGTCTCATAGCGGAAGTGAAGGCCTGTTGTTCGGCCATGATATCAATCGGCAACCAGTCTAACATAGTAAACAGTGCCTTTGTCGGTGTCGAGCGGAGTGATCCCGTGATCATCAGCGCAGCCAACCTATATACTTTCCCAAGCATCCTGCAGTACCGTCCCCTTTCCATGGCAGGCCACCACACTATGACCCCATAGAAGAGAATCGGTTTTACCACCGCTTCAAAGATCCATTCGACACCCTTGGGGCCCAGGCCCCAGCTCCTGCCCAAGGATCTCTTGCAGGTGTATAAGGCCACCATAGCCCTATCAACCCTCGTCTGAACGTTGAGTTCCCATGATAGTTTGCTATCGAGAATTACGCCCAAATATTTGGCACTGTTCGAGAGCTTCAGCTCCGTGCCGTTCAGCCTAGGAAGCCTAAAGTTGCCAACCTTGTACTTCCTGGTAAAGAGTATCCCTTGAGCATCCCTAAAAAAAAATCATTTGACTGTGAGTCATTTACTTCTATATTGATGAAGAATGTATGTATTGTTTTTAAAAAATATATTTTTATTTTTTAAAAAGAACAATTTTAAAACAGTTATAATAACAATTATAAATTTAAAATAAAATTCACAAACAAGAGAAAATAATTATACCGATTTTATAAAATTTTTTAAATGTATACGTTAATTAAAAAATATTTACAGAAATGTATTTTTCATATCGCTAACCATTTTCAATTTAAAAAAATAACGCCATTTCGCCAAATGTAAATTTCGATCGTCAAAAGGATTAAAAAATTGCCATATTTTGCTAGAAATCGGCTCATTTAACAGAGATGCCAATAGAAGGGAATTTTCCCTTTTTTTAGGGATTTTTTCAGAAAATTTCAATCGTAAGGAAAATAGGACAAATTTTTTATTTTAAGGTAAATGTAGGGAATTTTCAAAATATTATTTCATTTTCTATATATGTATTGTGTAAAAATATGTTTAACTTTTCATATACAATAGCACTAAGTACAAATGTAGTATTTTTTTAACAGAAACTCTATACTATGAGTCCTAACAGACTGGCGATCTTCAACAAGGTCCAATCCCATGTACGTATATATTAGCGGGGCAAGAAATATTCGGTTGTTTTTGCTATTTGCATTCGCACTAACATACGCTAAAATGCATGCGTATTTTAAAAGCGAATATCTAATGAATGAAATTTCTTAATAGAAATTCATTTTGTTCCGAAAAAACGATCACACCTTCCAAACTAAGATATATAAGTTTTTAATGAAAACTTTTAAGGATATATTTTTAAAAGAATTTTTTTTATATTATTTTTCAGGGGAACTGAAGTAAATATTTTTTTATATTCTACAAAGCCGTCCGTTTTGCTTGGTATCGAGTTTGGTAAAAAAAAGATTAACTGCCTGTTTTTCAAACTTATAAAAATTATAAAAATGGCTTTTAAGAGTGCAAAAACGAATGTTGATAAAAGTTAAATCCTTATTAAAGTGATTCGCAGTATACACATACATACAACACTGATGGTTTTGGTGGTGCACTTTGTAACAAATTTGGTACAATCGAAACTTTTTTGGTACACTGGAACAATTTATCTCTATTTGGTACAATTTAAAAAAATACCCACGATGTTTTATTATCTTTTTTTTTTCAATAATAAAAATAAATAAATAATACCATATCTCCAGCCCTGACAATAACTACAAAAAATTGCATTATTGGTAATTTGTGCTCATGACCACGTAACCACTATTTTTATTAAACATATGTTTGATTTTTCGTAACGCTTGCAACATTAAATAACATTTAAAAGAGAAAAAGAGAAATTTTTGCTAATTCTTCTTTTTGTCTACCGAGAGAACCAATTAATTTTACTAGGCAGGTCCCAAAATCAACGCTTTCACATTTGACTAAATTTTGCTTGAAAAGTATGGCATTATTTTTATACCTACATGCAGCCGATAAACTTGTGATTAAAAAAAGGTCCAAAAAATAAAAAAAAATTGGCAGGCCTGTCAAAAAATCCTTTTCTTAAACAAAATATTTTTTTTGTAATCAGGTTTGTAAATCATTACATGTAAATGATTATTTCATTCATTATAATAATGACATACATATAATACGGTACAAGAGGTAGTTATGTAATTGCTGCTACGTAACGCAAGAAGTAGCGAAGAAATATAGAGTGAAAGAAGCTGTCCATTTTGAAAAAGTTAGCGAATTTTTACTGTGTAATGAAATTTTGTACATTGGTTCCAATTCATAAAGACGAACCCTACAGAAAATGGCGGGAATCTATCCATAATTTCATGTATCCCCTATACAAACTTCTTTCCGGAATAGTGTTTGTGTATATAAACCATCATATTATGTTGGTATTTAGATTAAATATAGGCCAAACTTATTTAATTGAAATCTAAATAATCTTCCCAAAATCGGTCCATATTTCATGATTGCTAGAATCAAAATCTTCGTTGAAACTCATTCTTCTAGAAATAAAGATGACTCTGATAATTTTATTTTTATACAAATACAAAATTTTATGCAAATACTACTCCCGGAAATAACTTTTAATGCCATAACTTCCATATAAATGTTGATATTGACATAAAAATTGGCAGAGTTTTTACGCTTTCTGCACGGAACGCTTTCTGCTGAACATGTTGGTATTTTTAGAATTTATATCAGTTTTCGCTTGGAAGTTATGAATTTTTAAAGTTATGGTTATGAAGAACATAATTTTTTTAGTTTTTTATAGTGCCGGACTAATGTTTAAAATGTTAAAATAGTCACTTTTACAAATAGTCACTTTTACAAATAGTCACAGTAGTGAAAGGAGAACGAGAGAATCGGAATCAACTAAAATAAAAAACAAAATCCATTTTTTGACATTTTTTAGTAAATTTGCCATCCTGAAAATTAAGCCAAGTGAAGATTTGGTACCTTTTCATGTGAACGATCACTATTGTGCTGGTAGATCCAAAATAAAACATAGGTCCCATATAAACGCCCTACCTAAAATCACTTAAGGGAAAACAAATCTCATATAAAGGGTCCGCCAACTAACGTTTTTTTTTCAACTAGTGCTTACTTCGTGAATGGTAACAGTTAGCTCATGTCTGATTTGACAGATAATTAGTTTTATCCTTCCGCTGAACGAATATGGTTGTGTATACGCTTGAACAACGCTGGGAAATATTGCGACATTACTTTGAAAATCATGGTAATGTTGCAGAATGTGTGCGAAAATTGCGTACGGATTTTGGAAGAAGAGAAGCACCGTCAGCTCCGAATGTTCGTTATCTTGTGAAAAAAGTGAAAAAACTGGCATCCTCATCGATAAACCAAAGCGTGAAAAGCCAAAAACAGTGCGTACACCCGAGAATATTACTGCTGTGGCAGAAAGTGTGCGTAAAGCGCTATCAACATTAACTCAACGTCGTTCTCAACAATTGAACATTTCGGAGACATCATTGAGACGAATTTTGCATAAAGACCTTGGTATGACGCCATACAAAGTCCAATTGGTTCAGGAGTTGAAGCCAGCTGACCATCCAATGCGTTTTCGCTTCGCTAAGTGGGCCTGCGATCGACTTACAGAAGATGCCAATTTTGCCAAAAAAAAATCATCTTTTCAACATTAATTCAACGTCGTTGTCAACAATTGAACATTTCGGAGACATCATTGAGACGAATTTTGCATAAAGACCTTGGTATGACGCCATACAAAGTCCAATTGTTTCAGGAGTTGAAGCCAGCTGACCATCCAATGCGTTTTCGCTTCGCTAAGTGGGCCTGCGATCGACTTACAGAAGATGCCGATTTTGCCAAAAAAAATCATCTTTTCAGATGAAGCTCATTTTGATCTTGGCGGGTATGTAGACAAGCAAAATTGTCGTATTTGGGGCACAGAAAACCCGCACGCATACATTGAAAAGCCGATACACCCAAAACGAGTCACTGTTTGGTGCGGATTTTGGTCCAAAGGCATAATTGGGCCATTTTTCTTCGGAAAGGAGCAAGGAGTGGCCGTTACAGTCAATGGCGATCGTTATCGGGCCCTGTTGAACGAATTTTTGTTCACAAAAATTTAAGAGGAGGATATTGGCAACATTTGGTTTCAACAGGACGGCTCTACGTGCCGCACAGCCGAAGCTACACTCGATGTTTTGCGCCCTGTTTTTGAAGATCGCTTTATCAGCCGCAGAGCTGATGTCGTTTGGCCACCTCGGAGCTGCGATTTGACACCGTTGGACTATTATTTGTGGGGTGCCGTCAAAGATAAGTGTTACGCCGACAAGCCAGAGACAATTGACGCTTTAAAGGACAATATTCGTGAAGCCATTGGTGAAATACAGCTGCACACAATCGATAATGTGCTTAAAAAATGGACCGATCGTGTTGGCTACTGCATTGCCAGCCGAGGCAGCTATTTGAATGAAATTATTTTCCATAATTAACCAGAACGATTGTACTTTCAAATAAAAAAAGAAATTTGAGAAAATATTCAGTAGTTTTTTTTTATAGCATTTTCAAAAAAAAAAAGTTATTTGGCGGACCCTTTATATGAAGATGTCGAAATAATTATCCGCACAAGGAACTTTCACAAAAATCTTAACCTCCTAACAAAATTTTGAGTTTTGTTCTGGCGGGCCCATGATTGCTGCTCTCGAAATTTTACCTATAGACTGTGGCATAAGGTATCATATAGTCGGGCTTGAACGACTATACTTTTATACTTGTTTTGTTTTTATTTATATGCTTCTTATTTTATAGCAACATTTTTGTACAATTTATGTCGATTTGGTACAATTTTGCCAATGAAACAGTACAATTTAATAATTGTCAGATCTCAACAGTGATATAAATGTATAATGATTTTTTTTTTTAATGTGTTGGCGTCTGTGCCAAAACATTGTTGTTTTGTTACTCTAACCCAAATATATTGTTGCCCAAAATTATAATAAAATCGAACTTTTATTTTCATTTGAATTCATTATTATAAATTCTTATGTATCAGAGCTGTAAAAGATTGCAATTAATTTAATTGCAGTAACATGATTTCTCGTTAATGATTGCAAATTTTTTGATTACATTCAAATCGGAAAATTTATTTCATGATTTTAATTTGAAATCATTCAATAAATTTTCCTATTTTGAATGCAATCAATTTTATGACAGTAATTAATATATCAGTTGATTTCAATAGATTTGATTGCAATACCTTAATTGCAATCAAATCAAGTAATTGCAATCAAAATTATACTAGAATCAAAATCTTCGTTGAAACTCATTCTTCTAGAAATAAAGGTGACTCTAATAATTTGATGATGAATTACGAACAATGTAAAATTTTGTTAACAAAGTTTTTTTTAATGGGTTACGAATAATGCTTTTATAGTGAAATTTGGTCTGTCATAGTTTCATGTAGATCGACCTCCAGAAAAGCGCTTTAACACGCATAAAATGATAAAAAAAAATATATTACCGTATTGAAAGTTAGTCTAATTGAGGGTTTTTAATACTAGAAATCACACTACCGAATTTTTTGATGAACGATCGATAATTTACGATAGGTGTAAAAAAATCATCTTACATAAATACGCCTAATGGTATTTCTGAACAAATCATGATATTTTATTTATATGTATTTTTATAATAGACTTTAATACGCCTTAGACCGCAACGAATTATACACTCACAATATTATTACAGTAACAGACTATAGCTTATTCAAGAAGTATTCCGTTAAGTCATTTTTAACTAAATAAACATTTAAAATTCCTAGCAAATTTATTTTTAACTGATTTTAACATTTATTCAAAAAACTAAGTGCACATTAATACGGCTTTTCGGTTGTATTTAATATTGTCCTGTCCGTTGATTAGATAAAAGTATTCTGTATGTAAAATTAAATGAAAATGAAATGTAAAGCAACTGTAGATTTACTTAAAACCCGATCTACTAATTTTGCATTTAATTTTAACGAAAAGTTAATTTAATTTTTACTGTCAAAAATTCAACCGCGAATTCCATAAAAAATTAAACACAAATTCCGTAAAAACAAATGAATTTTCAGTTATTTTATATGATTAAGTACATATCGCTCATTTCGTGCAAGACCGTCACAACTCAAAATTTGAAACTTTACAGGAGAGCCTTTTTAAGATTCCAACCTATTATTATTTATTTTATTATTTATTTTATATACAGTTATAAAATCAAATGTTTCTTTTTTGCTACAAAGAAAACCACATGTACAAGAGGAATGCCAACAAAAAAACTGAAATGTGACCTTGTTGATGTTAATTGCTCAAGTTTGTTACAAGAGGTCATAGCGTCAAAAGCATCTGTATTACCGTTATTTTTTCGATAATTCTCTCCGTTCTTAGATCAATTTGTAGAGATTTAAGAGGAGAACATTTCTGCATTACTAACTCGAAAATGCCAAATTTTGAGTTGTGACGGTCTTGCACGAAATGAGCGATATGTATTTGGAATTATTTCTTTTTATAAGCAACTTTATTATATTCAACATTTTTTATTTTTTCGAATTTATTCTATGAGTTAAATTTCATAATAATCATATATGATATATATATATATATATATATATATATATATATATATATAGATATATATATATATATATATATATATATATTATTTCTAAAGCACTTTTTTTGTCGATTGCAAATATCTCCCATACCACCACATCAAATTTAATGAATGATATCTCATTTGAAAGCTTATTTCTAAAGCCTCTAGTACACGGCATGTAAAAAGCCACATGCGCATGTGGTTCTGACGTAATTTTGACGTCATCACACAACACGGAATGCTTATTGTGGCTTTGCATTGACGTCAAAATTACGTCAGAACCACATGCGCATGTGGCTTTTTACATTCCGTGTACTAGAGGCTTAACACTAATGACGAAAAATAATTAGAAATTGAAAAATTAATATTTTAATTGATAAAAATTATATTTCATATAGAACTGCATGATAATACTGTTGTCATTATGATTATATGTTTTTGTTCAAGTGTGGTAATACAGGGTCGCTTAATAGTAATGCAGTTCTACATAATATAGTATGTATTAAAATCCATTCTGGCAATACCGCTATTTACTATAATGCCGTTTATTAGACCCCTTTCAGACAAGCAAAATTTACTTTGCAAAGTCTTTAGTTTATAGAAGAGAAGGGAAAAGAGAATAGCGGGGGAGTACATACTTTGCTGTACTCACAAATTCGTTTTGTTTTTCGTTCGTAGATTATACCTGAAGTTGGCTGCAACTTTATATTTATATACAGCGTTACCAGAATCTTTGGAATGAAAATTGTCATATGGCGAAAGAAATCATATTTTGTAGAGGAAAATCTTAAATTTTTTTTTCTTAATTTAAATTTTTTAAAACAAAAATAGTAAGAATTAATAATTTTTTATAAAAACATGCTTCTTATTATTTAAATTGAAATACATAAAAACATAATCCGTCAGTATATGAAACTTTATAAAAATACATTTTTTCTTTTCACAAATATTTTTTTTATCAATATTCTAACTGCCTATTTCCGATGTGCGAAAGAATTATTTACTTCGTACAAATACATTTAAAACAAAAACAAAGTTTTTAGAATTTGTTTTTGTTTTTAATGTAGTTGTTCGAAAGAAGGAATTCTTTCGCACATTGGAAATAGGTTATAATATGCCTTTTTTAATTTTTTTTTTATGTCCAGAAATAATGATGCAATTTTGTGTATACTGGGTAAAAAAACTTCATTGTTTTAAAAAGTGACAGTTTAAATAATCGTGTATTTTGTATTAGCGAAATTAAAGTAAAAATCAGAATTTCTAAAAATAAAAAATCATCATTTGAGAAAAAATTTTTAATCATATTTTTGTTTAAAAAAATAATCCAAAATATGATAAAATCATCATTCTGACGACGCTGTTTATATATTATATTCAAACAAGAGAAAACCAAAATTTGTCAAATTAAACTTTGTGTGTCTGAGCACCAAACAAAGTTTAAAAGAGAATTCAACAGACTTTGTCAAAGTAAAATTTGCCTGTCTAAAAGGGGACTTACTAAGTCAGTTATATATAATTGCGTACGTTTAAAGATATTTTTGTTTGTATTAAGGATTCGTACGGGAAAAAAGTTAACGATGATCATGTCATTACCTCTAACATTGTATTCAAAGAAGTATTATAAAAGCATTTAAACATATGTATGTATGTATGTAAATATGTATGATATATATTATGATTTCTAATATTTTTATACTTTTTACAAAATGTATTGAAGTTACTAAAATTTCTATTAATTATTTTCATTTTATGTTACAAAAATGACAACTAACGGTGCGAAATATTCGCACGGGTCATCTAGTAGATAATAGTCTGGTAATGTATAGTCATTCCTGAAAATTTAAGGAATAGAGATATTACAAAAAGCTTTATAAAATACATAACTGAAATTTAACTCATAGAATAAATTCGAAAAAATAAAAAATGTTGACTAATTTAAGTACCAAAAAATTAATTTTTAGTTATCTATTTATAGATCTGTGGCAAAAAGTAAAAGTAAAATACGATTTGCTTGTTTTGTGTAGAAAATTCCCATATTCTATTTATTAAAACTATTTAGTTAAATACACCATATCGGGCAAGCTGCTGGTGTCATGTCATTGAAAGATCTTATTTAAACAAAGTCGTCAGTACAACAAAAGTAAAACAAACATGTATAACGGGGTAAGTGAATAAAAAAAATATTCTCTCTCTCATTAGAAAAACAAGCGGACAGGTGTGGTATTTTTTAAAAATTCAAGTAAAACCTGTATTATATAAAATAACTGAATTACGTAAAATAACTGAAAATTCATTTGTTTTTACGGAATTCGCAGTTGAATTCTTGACAGTAAAAAAAAAATTAGTAGACCGGTTTTTAACTGATGATTCGTTTATTTCATATTACAATTTCAGTTAATTTAACGTACAGAATATTGTGAGTGTAATACTGTGAGGTCATAACTTATAAAGATTGGTTTATAACTTATATATACACTCAAAATATTATGTAGCTAAATTCCACAGAAAAGTAATTTTAAACGACTAAAAATTTATTTAAGCAACGGATCGTTTTAAATGAAATGAATTTTAGATAAATTTTTGAATTTTTTATTTTATTAACTGCATATTGCATAAAATTTAACATTTGTTGCTTTAACAAAAATAAAATTTTACCAACAAATAATAAAACTGCATAACAATATTCACGGGTGTCATAGAATCCAAGTCGGTTTGGTAATTGTCGGGTTTTCAAACAAATATTGGTTTCATTTGATGTCATAAAAACATGTCGGTTTTGTTATTTTCGCATACAAATAAAACCGATATTCGAATCAGCTGTTTTATGTTTTGGCTCATTTGTTTACAGCTTTAAATGCAATTTTTGTTTGATAATTTTCTTAATTATAATTTTTGCGCTAAAATATTGTTTAAACTTGTGTTTTTAATAAAAGGAAATTTAAAGAAAGGAAAATAAGAATGGTAATACACTAAACATATGAAATTAAAGCCATCGTTGTATTATTTGCATTTGTTATTTACATTTGTGTAATTTTATTGTTTGGTAAAAAACATAAAGCGAATTAATTAAAAATACAAAAAAAAATGTTTTTGTTTATAAATAAATAAAATAAATGCTGTTGTTGCAAATTTTCTGTTTGCAGAAAAAGTGAGAAAGAAGACTTTCGCGAGATTGCAGCAACCCGCTGCCGGACACTGCCAGAGACATACAAAAAGTACTAGTTTACCAATTTTATTAACTTCTATCATCCATCTATGCAAAAAAAAAAATAACTGTTGAAACAAATAAAATAAAAAATTAAACTTAAACCAACTATATTTATAAAACACAAGAGCTGTAAGCTGCTTAATTTATTTTCAATAAAAACCGATAATATTGGTTTCTGTGGCACCTAAAACCGACACTAATTTCAGTTCGAACAAAAAATCCACAACATTGGATTTAATGACACCAATTTTTTTTTGTCGGTTTCAAATCGAAGTCCAATAAGATTGGTTTCTATGAGACCCTGATTAGTACGGAAAAACATTATTTTTTGGTAGTTTGTTTTTTGAATAACAAACATAAATGTTAAAAATAAAGTTGATCGTAAAATAACTAAGGCCCTAATCATGTAAAACGCAACGGAACGCCAAAGAATTATTTTGAAAGCACAAACAATGTCATAAATATTTTGTAATTTTCTTGCTGCTTCCTAAAGAAATTCACATTGCGTTTTAAAATTTCAAACGCTGCATAGCTTGTGGCGTTGAAAATTTTAAAACGGTATATGAATTTCTGTAGAAAGCAGCAACAAAATTACAAAATATTTATGACATTGTTTGTGCTTTCAAAATAATTCTTTGTCGTTGCGTTGCGTTTTACATGATTAGGGCCTAAATTTTTTTATTAAATTTTAAATGTACGGAAAACGTTTTTAATAACCCACAGTCAGTTACTGTAATAATTTTATGAGTGTATAGATTCCATAAACATAAGTTGAGGTTTTACTAGAATTGATTGGTTTTCACAAAAAATATAGAGATTTCCACTAAAATCTCTTGCTTTCCATCAAAAATTGGAGGGTTTACACTAGCGGAAACCTTTAGATTCCAAGCGTATATTATTTCGTTGAACTTTAACTATAGTTGTGGTTTTAGAGGAATTGATTGCAATTAAATTGATTACAGTCATTGAAAAAATGAGAAAATCATTACAAGCCTTAAATAATTTTGAAAACAGTTAATAATGAAATCAGTTTGGTTGAAATCATTTTGATTTCATTCCCAATTGATTGCAGTTTTTTACAGATCAGGTTTGTATGAGTGCTATAGAGAGATGAATATTTATTACACTTTTTTGCAATAGCCAAATTTAAAGCTATGGCTCATTTAATTAAGGTTTTTCATGAAATAAAATTGGCATTTGTGCAAATGGGCAAAATTGCAAGACTTGTTTTATGAAGTCCCTTTTGTGCAACTTAAAACAATAAATGTCAGTTTATTAGACAATTAAATACAAAAATAAATTAACTATAAAATAAAAAACGAAAAGTTAAAATATGTGTCCGAAAAGTGAAATTTGTTTTAAAAAATGCCTAAAGATAGCCAAAAGAATAAATTGCTCGAATCACACCAAGAATTTGTTGTTTATGGTATGATAACACTTGAAATTACACGAGAAGGCGGTCAAAATTCCATAACATTTGACTGAATCGGTATTTTTAGATGCGATTTTTTTTTGCTCGATAAGTGGGATCTTAGCCTTAAGTTTTCGCCATAAAACGTCAAACTCGACTGATAAATATATAAGTTATAGGGAGTTCAAAATTCATTTTAATTTTTTTGTTGAGTTCCAGGGTAAACGTTGAATATTTCAAATATATATTTTTTAAAATTTCTCATTATTTCTCTTGTATTTTACAACTGATACTTATTTTTTAGCCTTGAACTTAAATCTTGTCAGAAATTGCCAAAATATGGCACCGGCTATACCAAAAAATGTAAAGTGCGATATTAATGTTTGTTTATTACAAAATTGCTATGAAAATATTCGTATATTTTTCAAAAATGTTAAAAGAAAAATAATTAAACAATGAAAACATATGCCGAGAACAAAATACATTCCGTGTTGATATTCATTGCATTTTGCATTTTTAATTTATTTTTTATGGTGTTTTCTTTTCTACAAAAAAATGTGACATATTATTTAAAAAAATGCAATTTGGTGTTCGTTTCTTAAAAATGTTTTGCTCTCTTAAAGTGTAGCATGTTTTATTCTAAAAAAATCACCCTTACTAAGACCCCTTTCAGACAGGCAAAGTTTACTTTGACAAAGTCTGTTGAATTCTCTTTTAAACTTTGTTTGGTGCTCAGACACACAAAGTTTAATTTGACAAATTTTTGTTTTCTCTTGTTTGAATATAATATATAAACAGCGTTGCCAGAATAATGATTTTATCATATTTTTTTTTTATTTTTTCAAACATGATTAAAGATTTTTTTCTCAAATGATGATTTTTTATTTTTAGAAATTCTAATTTTTACTTAAATTTTGCTTATAGAAAATACACGATTACTTAAACAGTCAATTTTTAAAACAATGAAGTTTTGCATTAGCTTGATGTGTGTTGGTGCTGCACACTTTTGTACCCAGTATCTAGAATACACAAAATTGCATCATTATTTCTGGACATAAAAATATTAAAAAAGGCATATTATAACCTATTTCCAATGTGCGAAAGAATTCCTTCTTTCGAACAACTACATTTAAAACAAAAACAAATTCTAAAAACTTTGTTTTTGTTTTAAATGTATTTGTAAAGGTACGTTCAGACTGATGAAATATTTGAAAGCAAACATCAAATATTTCATAAACGTAGTCTGAACACAAAATATTTTTGAGTATCAAATAAAATAACAGCTGATTTTGAGCAAATAAAAGTATTTGCCGGCAAACAAATATTTGTCCAATGTGAAATAGTGTGAACACAAAAAATCAAATATTTTAGTAATTTTTGAGCAAACATTTATTTGATATTACAAAAAAATTGAAAGAGCAAACAACGACAAATAATTTTGGCCATGTTCCAGATAGAAGCAATTTTTACTGTAAGTTTTCGGATTCTTTACAATTTTAAAGATTTTTTATAATTATTAGACTTTGCTATTGCTATTAGCAAATTACCGCTAATTTAGAAATTTTTTATAGAATTTTTGCCATTCCTTAAAGTTTAAGGCACTTTTACTAAATTTTATGGCTTGTTTGAAATATTAAAATGGTTCGCGAATTTTCGCAATTTTTGCAACATTTTTTTTTTTGTTTTTTAACCGATTTAGCAATTTCAAATATATTTTAGGGTTTGCTTCCAAGTTTGCATTTTTTCGCGAATTTTAGCCATGTTCGCAAAAGAAGCGATTTCTTTCTGTGATTCTTTGCAGCTTTAACTATTTTTAATAATTATGAGTACTAAACTTTGGTATCATGCCGCTATTAGCAAATTTTTGTGAATTTCCGCTAATTTAGCAATTTTTACCGAATTTTTGCTATTCCTTATAGTTTTAGGCACCTTTAATAAATTTTATGGCTTGTTTAAAATATCTAAATTTTTCGCGAATTTTCGCTATTTTTGCAACATTTTTTTTGTTTTTTTCTTGACATTTTGTTTTTTAACCGATTTAACGACTTCAAATATATTTTAGCGTTTGTTCCCAAGTTTGCAATTTTTCGCAAATTTTAGCCATGTTCCCGTTACCCAGTGGCTTCCATTTTTTTCTTCTTCTACATTCTCCTGTTCTAACACTAAAAGAGATGCTGATCCACAGAATAAAATAAAAAAATTAGCTTTTGCGCTCATTTTTACCATTTGAGAAATATATTTTTATTTTTGAACACTTTCATTAAATAATTATTTGATGCAAATATTTCTTTTAGTCTGAACGCATGGCAAACATGAATTAATTTATTTTATTAACACTGTTTGCCAACTGTTTCATCAAACAAAAATTATCAAATATTTGAGCTTAGTTTGAACATTAACAAAATATTTTTTTGTTTCACACAGTTTGAAGCAAATATCAGAACAAATATTTTCGATAAATATTTCATTAGTCTGAACGTACCATAAGAAGTAAATAATTCTTTAGTACATCGGAAATAGGTGAAAAGAAAAAATGTATTTTTATAAAGTTTCATATACTGACGAATTATGTTTTTATGTATTTCAATTTAAATAATAAGAAGTATGATAATATATAAAAAATTTATAATTCTTACTAGTTTTCCCTTGTTTTAAAAAATTTAAATTAAGAAAAAAAATTTAAGATTTACCTCTTCAAAATATGATTTCTTTCGCCATATGACAATTTTTATTCCAAAGATTCTGGTAACGCTGTATATAAATATAAAGTTGCAGCCAACTTCAGGTATAATCTACGAACGAAAAACAAAACGACTTTGCGAGTACAGCAAAGTATGTACTCCCCCGCTATGCTCTTTTCCCTTCTCTTCCATAAACTCAAGACTTTGCAAAGTAAACTTTGCTTGTCTGAAAGGGGTCTAATATCGACAGTGTAAAAAGATGGCTTCTATTTATCTGTAGGGTTACCAGACAATGTTGGGAAAAATCGCCTATATTCAGGACAGTAAAAATTTAAAATTTTAATAGTTATTGTTTCTATTATTTAAGAGTAAAAACATATGAAAGCATTACATTGTTAATGATAGGTTGTCAGTGATAGAAAATTTAAGTGGATTCGGTGTTATAAAATTGTTTTTGTAAAATACGTCATATCAGAAATCTGAAAAACTTGGTGTTAATGAAACGGCAATCTGGCAAAGGTATTTTCTTGTTGACATATTTTATAAAAAAAAAAACAAACTAAAGAAATTGGAATTTCGTCATTCATTTTGTTCATTTATTTATTTATTTAATAACAATCTATTAACAAATTTTGGTTTGTGTATATTTCTTTTTATGTTCGGTAGAACAAACCTTTTAATTTATGAACATATGTATTTTTTATATTTTGAAGAACAAACTTTTTGTCAGCTGTTAAAAACAGGGCGGTCCAATTTTGTGTTTTGTTCTCGTCAAATAAAAAATTGCGTTATTACAGGGTCGGCAAGACATTTTATACATGTACCTTTTAATAAGGTGGAATTTTTTTTTTATAGAAAAGAAACCACCATTAGTGTTAAATTTTTTCTCACCCCGTTTTTATGCGTGAGTTTATTTGACAGTTCAAAGCGGGAACTTGCTCACAAAAATTTTACAGACAAACTTTTCCATTGTTTTGGCGAGTAATTTCCTTACGTGACAGCAATTACTCGCCAAAAATTTTAGACGCAATTAAGTGAGAAAAACAGTTGTTTGTTTCAATTTATGGCATTTTTGTTTCATTTCACACATTTCAATCGAAAAGTTTCTCGACGCGGGAGTTACAGAACATGGGAACTTATGTGCACAGCAAAATAGTAATAATTTCTTCATTGCGGCTAGTTGACACTATCACACCAGTCTTACGTATTTTGACAAAAATGCATCCCTGGCCTAATTATTGTTTTAACATTTAAAAAAAAACAATAACAACTTATCATGACAGGGTTGTATTTTCCTAAGAATACGTAAGATTTTTGTTATAGTGTAAACTAGCCTGTAGTACAACATCTGGACATTTTTCGTGTATTATGCTCACGGAAGAATCAGGAGGCTAATTCTGACAGTCGTGATCGAACACATACTCTATTCGAAAGCAATGTTAATTCTACTTCATTCAGTCGATACTGATCGAATCGAAATTATTTTTTCAGCGTTGTGAAAACTCAAATAAATGATTTGCACCACTGAAAAAATTATTTCGATTTGTTCATTATCGACTGAAAGAATAAGTAATAAAATTGCTTTCGTATCGAGAAAGTATTCGATTACGACTGCCAGAAGTCCTTTTTCTTGCGCTTCTTCAGAAAGATCTGCAATTGGTGGCATATTGTGTTAAACTATTTGTTCCCCATGGTACACAATTTTATGAATTGTGTATGGCATATATCTCAAAGAGAATTTTTTTATAAAGAATTGCTGTTTCATTTGCACACTGACCAAATTTTTTTGAATTTATCTTTTTGCTACATGCTATAACTTGTAATATGATTTGGAATAGTCTTATTTATTCATATAAAGTTAAATAATCTTTTATTACCACTTCTTTAAAACATAAAAAACCCTTTTTTAAATACAAATTTAGTTTTTATTACCATTACTTTAAAACATAAAAACCCCTGTTTTCACACTTTTTAAAAGGATTTTACATTAAAAAAATATAACTGCGTACTAGTTTTTTGCCATTTACCTGCTACTTCCATTTGTTAAATTAAATTGCAATTTTCAGGTATTTTAACTATGAAGTTTATGCTGCGCCTATTTACTTTTTGCTTTAAATTACTCACAAATCTAACGTCCCAGCAAAAAATTATGAATAAGGTAATCGAGTTTGGAATTAAGCATTTAAGGCGGAATGACTTCTAAACTGGATTACCATATTAATTATTTTTACAAGACATGAGACTTAAATAATTAGTTCCTAGTAATTTATTATTTTCCTAACTATTTTAATCTTAAAAGAAGTTAGCAGTGATTTTTTTTTACAAAATCATAACGCAGGTAATACATAAATATTTTCAGTCATTTTTATATTTCTTAAACAATTTATTCTTTAACTACTTCGTATTTTTATGATCTAATGTAATGCGTTTGGTAATAATAAATAGGTCATTATATGGCAAGCCGTTCTTTTGGTAATGTGTAATTTTTTGCTGGGGTGTTAGTCAATTTATGTCGCCTATTCGTTCTGCAGCATCCGTTCACCCACAATAAATTTATAAAAATGCCAATAAAAGAAACTTTTACCTTTCCCAATTGATAACCGAAATTGCTACATGATTCATTTGGCCGGAACGGGTTTTATCTTCGAAAATTATTTAAGATTCACCTTCTTTAATTTCAGTGACGTTTCCTTGCAGGACTTAATTTTTTAACCGAATCTAATGGGGTACAAAAATGTAGATGAGAATCAGGACTACAAGCTTGTATAGATTTTTTTAATCATTATGACGCACAGGATTTATGCTCTATAAAGTAGGAGATTTCCGGGAAATTCTGATATTGACAAAAAAAATTAAATTGTTCTACAGGTAGCAGAGTTTAATTCTTTAAGCCACTAGTAGTTAGTAGTGTAAAAAATCTTGAAACACAAAAATTTATGAGCATTTCAACTTTAAAAATTGACTAAGAAAATCATAACTACTCGTAGAACAAAATACTGAGGAAGTCCATTTGGGACCACCCTGTTCTCAATGAAATAGTTAAAATAGGGTTGGAATTTTCTGGCGCTCGAGGCCTACTAGTATTTATTTTCCATATGAATTGAATAATTTTGAAATCGGCGAACATAACAAATAAAATTATTTTGGCCGCCCTCTCACAATATGAACCAGTATGCGCCGGAAATCTTGCTTTAGCGCTTTAGAAAAAAATTGTTGAAAAATTAAAAATTATTTCAAAAACTTTTGTAAATATGTAAACAATTTGTCACCCGGAAAATCGTTAAATTTAGGGTACAAATAGTCAATAGTCTTTTCTTTTAAACCAAAAATCGTCAAATCGATAAAATCGAGGACACACTGGCACACGTAGAAAAAAAATATGGTTGCAGGTAACCATATTCTAAGAGCAACATACTATGGTTGTAATTTAACAATGTTTATGTTTACATGCTACCATATAATGGTTAAATATGACCATAATATGGTTAAAATTAACAACAAATTTCCCTAAATCAACCATTAAATGGTCAAAATTTAAACATAATTTGTTTAAAATTAACAATATTTTGGTTAATATTAGCAACAATAATGGCCAGATTTACCATATTATTTTCAAAATTAACCGTAATATGGTAAACATTTTTCAGCATTTGGACAAAAGTAACCAGATTACGGTCAGAACTGACAATAATATGGTCAATGTTGACCATATTATGGTAATTTAATTCAGTAATTTGTGTCAATTTAAAATTTTAAATATTAACAGGAATACGCTGTACCTTCCACTTTTACAAACAATCCCATTTAAATCGTTTCCCAGCCTTTGACGGCCTTCATTAGCACTCTTTCGGTTTTACTGGTTCATACTTCTACGTAAATTTATATATTTTTTTTATCAATATTTAAAATAAAATGAATGAGAATTTTAAGCAACCCAAGCAAGTATGTATTTAAAAAGCATTCAACTATTGCAGAGAGCAAAAAACATGATTTTGTTGCTTTTAAGCATATTATTTTAAATTTAAAATTAAACATACTATGTTTTTAAATATTATAATTTCGAACATACTATTGTTATTCTTAACCATAACATGTTTGGAGACAACCATAATATGGTTAAGCGCCATTTCTCTTGCAAAATGTAAAGTAACCACAATTTTTTTAGTTAATGTCACGAATTGATCAAAGATCTAAAATCGTGAATAAAAACATTTTTGATTTTTCGGATCGATTTTAAAATAATTAGATAAAACCTCCTGTAAAATTCGTTCTTTGGCGCTTACGATCTTTTTACTGTATTTGCACTATTTTAGAATGCACATTTGTAAGGGGGACATTTTCACTTTTTTAAACAAAAAAAAAATAAGCTTTGTACCCAAAAATAAGTTGTAAACAGTTTTTTCCATGTAATTTCTTGGCTGTCTACATAAATAAGTTTTTTTTGGCCTATGCCAATCCTGCGAAGCTCTACGCTTGTCTGCAGGAAACCAGAGTCTCTGGCGGGAATCAAACCCGCAACCCCCGCACTGATAGACTAGCTCACTACCGTGCTCACGGGACACCCTAGTAGTTTTTGCTGGGTATTCAAACATTAAGATATTATTTTTGACTGCAAATTTAACTTCTTATTTCATATAACTGACAAATGTGCTATTTTAAAAACTTTAAGTTTACATCATTTATTTATTTATTAAAACACATCCTTCTCTGTTTAAACTTAATACGTGTACAACCTTTCCTTGAAATCTGCTTTTTGTTTATCATATCGTTTGCAATTCACTCAGACACAATAAAACACAAAAAAAAAATAGAGAATTGCATTATTCCAATTAAATTTTTAATTAATTTTCTTTGTTTTTTATCTCTTCTCGTTTATTCGTTTCAGGTTGAACTAGAGAAGCTAAACACGGCAACTGACAATATAAACAAATATGAAGTAGAACTTGATGTAAGTATTGTGTTTCTATTCTTAAACTTAATATGTAGCCCGCAAATGGCATTGAACTACATTTTAATTAAATAACATGTGCGTATTTTACAAAACGAACTAAAACTATTAAATTTTCTTTCATCCTTTAACACAAATTAACAACAAACAGGAAGCGAAATGTGAATTTAAACGTATTTTAGCTGAAAGTGTTGTACGGATAAAACAGTCTGCACACAAATTAGGAAATTCTATAGAAGCAGCAAAACCTTATTATGAATCGCGAATATATGCCGCACAGGTGAGTGAAAAACTTTTAAGAAAAGGTTCGAAATATGTAGGTGTTAAAGTAAAGGGCATCAAAAAATTTTTTGTTTAGCTACTTTTGCATAAATCGGGAAGATTGCTCACAAATCCTACATTAAGGTAATTAAGCGTTCATATTTCAATCGCCCTATTTTAAAATCTTTCCAGTGTTAATAACACTGTGCTGCACAAGAGAAATGCATCGGTTATTATGTACCATCTCTGTTTCGTTGGAATTCACAGGTTACGAAATTTTTTTTTGATCACTTTGTTTAGTCCTATTTTTCCATAAAATAACGGCAACATTTAAGTTACAAATTCAAAAAGCTTAAGCCTCGAACACAATAGGCAGCAACATTTGCACTGGTGTTCATAATAGAGCAACAATTTTTTTCTCTAACCACACACATTTTCAGTTAAGAAACCGTTTGCAAATTATGCCCACAACAATTTTAAGAATTTATTATTCACCTTTATCGTGGTTGGCGAATTTAAAATACGCCTGCGACAGTTTGGTAATGGATTAAAAGAAATAAGTTCATGTTCTCTTTAATGTATTACCAAACAGTCGCAGGCGTATTTTAAATTCGCCAACCACAATAAGGGGATTATTTTTTAAAACATTTTGTTGAAATTTTCATTCAAAACTAAATAAAATTATTATAAACGTCATATACATGTTCATACAAATTATTGCTGAAGTAGAAGTAGACTCATGGTACAAGTACACAAGGTAGACTCGTTGGCCCAGATGTTTGTCAGCCCAGTTAACACCCAAATATCCAAAAAATTTTATTTTTGTTTACATACATATATTCGCCTTGGTTTACATACAAAAATGTTTATATTAAAAAACAGTTTTTTAATATAAAAATTTTGTGAATATAAATAAAATACAAAAACATTATAAAAATGCGTGAACGAAATGAAAGAATCATTGGCATAGGCCAGAAAAACGATATCTTGTGAATATGATTCAGTGAAGCACACGTTTTTGTTGAAAGCCATTAAGTCCGACGTAGATGATGATGAAGACAAAGAGATTGTTAAAGAGTGTTAGCCATTTCAAGTACAAGTAAATTTTTTTTATTTAGAATTAGGAGGATGTCAAATATGTGTTAAGTGTAAAATGTGGAGGTATGAGCTCAAATTTAGCTTTGTTCGAAGTAAAGCATGGTCTATACACAAAGGTGGAATGCTTTGGCCCCTTCTCCATAATCGAACAACATTTTACAGAAGAGTTGGTAAAATTATTTGTAAAGAAAATATAAATTGCATCCACATGAAAGTCATCGTTCATTAGCCAAGATCCGTTTTGCTGCTGCTAATTGTAAACATTTACCTTCCAATCAACTATTAATAGATTCCCTAACGGATGGTGTATATTTTAATAATCAAATGGGCCGAGCACGTTTTGAAAGTCTTACAAAGCCGGTTATTAATTCATTTATGAATATTTTAAATGAATGTGCGGAAAAGGCGTTAAAAGGCCATCCGGAAATTAAAAAATTGGATATGGTTTTATTTGGCGCCAAGGCACAAATACCCGAATTGCAAGCAGGCTAATTAAATTGATTCAATCACATTTTTTAACCTTCTTGACCTTACTGAAGCAGTTGCGTTCATTAAGTGGGCATAACGTTTAAAGACCTCCCAGACATCACGAGCTTGAGCCCCAATAGGTGATCATGGGCTTGCGAGGCATATGTTATAGATTTTATATTATATTTTGTAGATGCCGAAACACTCAATTGACCACTTTGTATTGTATCCATAATATTATTATTATTATTATGACATGTTCTTATTTACAATTCATGAAATTCGAACTTAGTCTAATCACAAATAAATATTTTTTGCAAAACTTCTCCATTCCGTTCTATTCCTAGCTATGTACCGCAACTGGTTAAATGATTTTCTAGTTTTAGCTGCAACTGTTCTCCCCCAGGTTGTTTTAGGTCTACCAACATCGCGCCGTCCTTGTGGGTTCCATTCCAAGGCAGAATGTGTTATTTCATCAATTCCTTTTCTGAGAGTGTGCCCCAGCCAACCATATTTACGTTTCTGTATTTCGTTTTTAATTGGTAGTTGTCTGGTTCTATTAAGTAAATCCTCGTTTGACACAGTTTGCGGCCACCAAATTCTTAGGATATTGCGTAAACATTTATTGATGAACGTTTGCAACTTCCTGCTGAGTGCTTCGGTTAGGAACCAGGTTTCGCAACCGAACAACAGTGTAGATTTAACACATGAGTCAAATATACGAATTTTCGTTGAATTGGTGATTGTGTTGGATCTCCATACATTGCTTAACATTGCAAAACTGCCCTTGGCTTTTTTAATCTGTTTTGTACATCTAGCAACGTCCCGCCATCTGTGCTAATTATGCTGCCAAGATATTCAAAACTGGTAACATCATCGATTTCTTGAGCGTTAACTGCGAATTTATCGGAATTTGTTGTGTTAACTCTCATTGCCTTCGTCTTTGATATGTTTGCCTTCAGACCTACTTTCATTGATTCAGTTGTAAGAGATGTTATAAGGGTTTGCATATCGGTCTGTTTGTTGCTTAACAGGACCACATCATCTGCGTATTCAAGATGACCTAATCTTTGGTACATTCTCCAATTTAAACCCACAGGCAATTCGTCTATAGCATCAAATACGATATCCATTACTGTGATAAATAGTAGTGGTGATAACGCACATCCTTGTCTTACGCCGCTGATTGTTGTAAAAGTATCACTGAGAGCACCATCATGTAACACCCTACATGTTGAATTTTCGTAACTGCTTTTTAAGATGTTTATTATTTTTTGGGGGATTCCCCTTGCTTCCAATGCCATCCATATGTACTCTCTTTTTAGGGCATCAAAGGCTTTCTCGTAGTCTATAAAAACGAGGTACATTGTCGAATTAAATTATGCTGCTTGCTCAATCAAGATACGCACAGTACTGATTTGGTCTGTGCACGATCTTCCAGGGCGGAAACCTGCCTGTGTGTTACGTATACTATCATTAAGTGTTTCTGCAATTCTTTCAAGGACGACTTTATTAAATATTTTAAAAACCACAGGGAGTAAGGAAATTCCCCTCCAGTTATTGCATTTTGTTTTATCACCCTTTTTGGGAAGCTTGACGATTATTGATTCTTTCCATTCTATTGGAAAACTTTCAGTACTCCAAATTCGACAGATTCGACATAATAACCATCACATAATACTAATTTTCTATTTTGTTACGGCAAATTAAAAAATGTAACATATTACAAGAAAACTTTTAAAAAAATTTTTATTTTCCTTCACGTTTGGTTAGTTTTTTTTTTTAATTTGTATTTTTATTTTGTGTTTCTGAAGGCACAGTGTTGCTCTTTTTTTGAAGTCTCGGTAGACAATACAAAAACAAATTTGCCTGTTGTTTTTGTCTTGTTGTACTTGTTGTAGCCACGAGTTTACCTTGTGTAGTTGTACCATGAGTAGACTCAACTTTAAAAAAAAAAAATTTAGTTACATTTTTGTTCGAAAAATGAAAGGAAAATATATGAAATACTTTGGGAAGAAATAAGGTAGAAGAAAAAACAAAATTGTTGCTAGCATTGTGTACGAGGCTTATACGAGTAATTCATTATTTTGGAATAGATTTTTAAAATATTTTTTCAGTTTTTTTTTTTCTTAAATAATTTTTTTATTAAGCTTTAATTTGATTACAAAGCAATAAGATTCGCTGTTTTCCTAAACGTATGTTCACAATCTGTAAATACAGTATTGACAGTTGATGCATTGTGTACCTTCATTTTTACCAATGTTGTATTATATATGTTTTGCATCTAAAATTGTTTAACTGTTTTATTTGCTTTTCTCTGCGCAGTGACAATCAACAGTAACAGTCGTTTAGGAATACAGCCATATTTTTATAATAACCCGCAGAAATCAAAGTGTCTTATAATCACTAAGAAAAAAATAAACTGCCTTTTAAACCGAGGATACTGCTTGACACTCAAAAAATTTATATTGTAACATACGCTAAAAATCTTGGTAATATATTAAATTAAACACTTGCGTGGTCAGATCACATAAATTCTGCAGCTGGGAAGACTTGCGCAAAGCTAAGGACTCTATCGTCGTCGAAAATCCAAAAGTACGTAACATCACTTTTCATAATTTTACAGGGCAAGCAAAAAACGTTATAAAATGAAAAATTTTTCCGATATAAAAACAAATAATTGAACATGGGCTTAAAATACAACAACAAAACTATTTCCCAAGGAAAAAAATTATTTTTCGAAATATTTTTGCAGTTATGTATGTTACGTTATTTTGAATTTGTGTTTTCTGAAACTAAAGTACGTATCATCATAATTTTTCTAAACAAAAGTGAAACATACGTTACAAATATAAAGTAATTTTTAAGTAATTTTTATTAACAGTTTCAGTTTTAATAAAACATTTAGGGCATTTATCATCTTTTATTTAAAATAAACTTATGACTTCTTTTAATAATAAGTATTAATTTTAACTAAACAAAAATTAGTTACAAAATAAAAAAAACAATTCATTATAAAGTTTTTCTAAGATTAATACTTAGAGTAATAATTTTATAATTAAAATAATACAAAACATAAAGAATTCAATTTCATTAAAAAAATAATATACAGAAGAGAAAACAATTCAATACTCAAATGGAATATTATCATAAAAATAATGACAGTCCGAAGGAAGTAATAATTTCAGGTCCTGTAAATGCTGCCATTTCTTTTTAGAAATTGTTAATCTTTCAGGATGCAAGAGGTTAGGATAGGTACATTCAGATTTATTGGCACCCCGTTGTGGAAGAACCTTATAATCTTCCTCAATGTTTGTTTTAAAATAAATGGTTCCCGATGAATCATAACCCAAAGATCGTATCATATTAACCGTAGGGTCTCCAGACTTTTTACCTACATTTTTAAACAAATTAATTTATTTATTTTGTTATACTTTACCTGGTCGAATAGATGAGTATCGCTTGGGAACAGCTTCGTAATCCAGGAAATAATCATGTTCAAGGTGATGAACGTTAAGTGGAAATGGGTTTTGTCGCGAATCCTTTATTAGTTCAACGAGTTGTGATGGTAAATTTATTTGCTTGTTATTAATTTTACGTTGAATAAGAGAGTGTGTTGAATCGCACTCCATTTGTGTATGTCCTACGATTAAATATTTATGTTCAATAGTAATGTTTTTTTCAACACTAAAGGAAATCAAAGCATTGGATAACAACACATTGCGATTTTGGTAGAAGCATCCGTCTGAATATATAATAATATGGTGAAAATTTTTCCTATCAAGGATTGCGTTTCTTAAATATTTTATTAGAATAGTGGCGAAAGTGGATGCAACGAGGCTTCCTTCAGTTTCATCCCAGACATAGTTGTCAGATTGATGAGTTACAATATTATAAATAGTAAAGTTGTGAACTTGCAACTTCATTTTGTAATATGAAGCATTTGCTTTTGACTGTGGAATTAGCTTTACAGCTTGCATGTCTATACATAACAGTAGGCATAAATTCGCCTTAGCACTTTCTATGTCATTTAATTTTTCTTCTCTCATACTGTCGATTTGTTTTCTGTGGCTCTCGTACTGCTCTTGTGAAATATTTTTAGATTCATATGATATACAAGTGTCACACATATCATTTCTGGGTTTGAAAATAGAATAGTTACGTTTTTTTAAAACTTCCATGAATCTTGGGAAAGATACAGGAGATATTTCATTTTCTTTGAGGGACTCACATTTCTTAGAATATACTTCATATACGTTTTTGTAAGATTTAAAATCCGTCTGAAAGTACAATCTAGTTGTGTGTTGACGTCGGTAATGCGACTCTAGCTTTGGAATTGCGTCTAACCATTTATTTAAATAATTTAACCTTGTTTCATAGCGTTTTCCTTGGGTGGTATTTCTTTTGGCTTCAGTTCTAAATTTTGTTTGGTTTTCCGGACCCATTTGTGTAACATGTAACTCACTGAAGTTCACCCATTTCCTAACCCCTGGTTCTGAAATTCCTAGGGTTGAAAAAAACATTTTACTACATACTTGCAGGCGGGCGGTTTCTTTGTTTAAATAATATGATTTTGAAAATGTTCGGCGCGAATTTTCTACGTATGTCCGCTTCTTGGTAGAACATTCAATTCTATCGGTAACATACATTTTTTTTTGGTCCCACGACATTTGCCAGAAACGATAAAATATTTCTTTTCTCACACTTTCGGAAAAGAGGGAACAATGCCGTGTTGAACATTTTTCACAATATTTCGAAGTGCACCCAGCTTTCATCTCTCTTGGCTTTCTTTCACAAACTATTCCCCGTGACAAACCTTCATATTTTTGTCCATTCATACGCTTTTGCTTATTTTCTTGTTTTTTGTTTGTGTTTTTGGAACAATGTACATTGTCATCATAAATATTTTCTATATTAGAACACATTTTTTTTTATTTTTACCACACTTTTCACTTCTGTTGCAATTTTAAGTTTGATATAAACTGAAATTCTTTTTAATGGTAAACGAAATCAACGCTAATAACTAATAATAACAAAAATAAATGCTTGCTATGTTAATTAAAAAATTCAAATATTTTTTTACATTTCCTACCCAAGTGTGATACGTTCTTTTGACATATGAAAATCATGAACATGTTGATACGTTATTTTGAATTATGGATATACAATCGTTGTTTTTGGTCACAGAAGTCTAAAAATTGGTAGAGGCATGTAGTTTAACCTAATGAATCATAATCAATCAAAAACACGATTTTGATTTTTTTGATGATACGTACTTTTGGATTTTCGACGACGCTATGGAACACTCAACATATAACCCCACTTAATATACGTATTTTGCGGGCAAAAACGTATCTTATACAATGTTTTAAATGTATACAATGTATGTATAATATACATACAAACATTATTTTAGGCTGTGAAATACATACAAGTTGTGATTCTGCCAGCCGTAAAAAACTAACAAATACGTACAATGCAATTTTGAGATATGTGTTTAACTGGCGGAAATATGACTGGATTTCTGTATATGTGACCACACTCTACAATGTCACATTATTAAACCTAATCAAAATGAGAACCTTCTTCACAAGAACCAGTCTATCTGTTTGATAAAATCTTTTTTATACAATCAGGAAGTTCAAATGACATTATTCATATACGATATCGAACTTTGGTATCTGAGTGGCAATTTTATATTCATGCAATCCGTCTTTGGAAATCGTTAACACCGGCCACACAGCTTATACACAACTAAAGTTTTTTTATTCCCGCACTTTTTGGATTCCCGGGAAAACGGGAAATAAAAATCGAATTCCCGGGATCTTTGGATTCCCGACCAAATTTTTTTTATTTATTTATTCACTTATTTCTCCAATGAAACTATTATTTATTACAGACTATTACGCTTAAAATAATTATATCTAGTATCTATTATATATCAAACCCGTAAACAAATTTAAGATTAAAATTATTTTAAGACACTTAAGAAGTTATTTTGATGCCAATAGGATCATAGAAATCAAGATACGTATATACATTTTCAAATGCGGAGCTTAGGGAAAACAAAGTACGTCTACGATGGAATTGTGCGTAATTAGTGTGTTTTAAGAAGTTACGTCATATATTCTTACGACGGAATAAAATTTCTGGAAGGGCGATTTGGAACTGAAAGCTCAACATTACGAAGTAGGAATTCTGAATCATATTTACCGTGTAACTGATTCAAGAGGAAGGAGACATTTTATTTACTACATATATTTAATAACATATTCTTATACAATTTTATAACCCTTAATCAGCAGTGGTGTATGAAGGTATACTTAGTTTGTCATTACAAGTGAATCTTTTTTTAATATTCATCTAAGGTCCCATAAAGTATTTGTATTATTAGCCCTTCATTATTTCTAAGCCGATTTAGCCATTTGGGTGTCAAGTTGTTTGGGATTGAATTCCTGCAGAATCTTTAACATAAATTTTTGGCGAAATGCACCTATTGTCATTAAATTTCAACAAATTCGTTTTATAAGGCACCAAATTTCACTTTACTACGTCCTTAACCGCAAAATATTGTAATATTGTTGTAAAATTTACACTTCCGTTTGCTAGGACAAGAAATAAAATTTCGTGAAGATAAGTATATAATTTATCATAGGCCCTATATAAAGCCACTTCTCAAAATTAAGTTGGATAAAACAACTTAAGACACGAGTCCGACATAGATTTACTAAAGTTTTAAAAAAGATTTTTTTTTCAAAATTTCCCGGGAATCCCGCAATTAATTCCCGGGAAAACGGGAATAGAAAACAATTGAAAATCCCGCGAATCCCCGGAACGAACATTATACACAACGCACTGCACTTTAAAAAAGAAATACTAAAGCATTATGGATTATGATTCACGCTGTCAAATTAAATACTAGTGTTGAATGTTGTTATTTAAAAACAATATTTGTTGTATTTCTGTGTTATGCAACAAACTTTTTGAATTACTGTATGAATTAAAATTAATACTACATATGTATTAAACGTCATATTCCTATACCTTTTAAAAAATCCTTTACTATAATTGTTATAAGATTTTAAATCTTGTTGTATTGAAAATCATATAAATAAAATAAAAAAATAATAAAAATATTGAGGCAGATTTCTAAAGTACCTACAATACACATGCATACAAACATACTCGTCTGTACATTAAACCGTCTCAGTTTTTATACTTTTTTCGAAATTCCTTCACGAACATCGATTTTCTTTATCTACTATAAAAACCAAGAATTTTGGTGTATAACACTTAAATATTGATGAACGGGAAGTGGTCTCTCAAACCGTTTTTTCATTTTTTTAAGCAAAATGCTTTTTTTCCAAAAAACTAAAAAATATTGATTTAGTAACTTGCCTCAAACTCAAGTATTTGTTAAATGCTATTTTTAATTTGTTAAGTTCATATAAAACACGTTTAACTAGAACTTGCACTGCGACATTCACGTTAGACATTTTTTTTAAAGTCTGAACGCCTACGTCACGAATACAGCAAGTACTGTTTCTGGCAACTAATATGCATTTTCTTAAGCCTATAGTACACGGCATGTAAAAAGCCACATGCGCATGTAGTTCTGACGTAATTTTGACGTCAATGCAAAGCCACAATAAACATTGCGTGTTGTGTGATGACGTCAAAATTACGTCAGAACCACATGCGCATGTGGCTTTTTACATGCCGTGTACTATAGGCTTAAGAAAATGCATATTAGTTGCCAGAAACAGTACTTGCTTACTTACATGCCGTGAACTATAGGCTTTAATGTCTTGCCATTACTGTCAAATGTAAACGCTGTGTTAGCTCTCTTAAAAGAGCGCTAAGTCAGCGCTTTTCTGCAAACATGTTTTGAAATCTCTGCATTCATTAAAACAAGACAACAAACTCGATTATTGAACAAAAAAACAACCCTGAATAAATATAGATAAACGCGTAAGAACGGTGTTCAGTCTTTATAAGTTTCGGTTGGCTAAATTTAATTTACTCTCTACACACGCATTGAAAAATGGAAGTATACAAATTAAAAAACATTGGTTTTTAAAATTTTAAAAAACATTGGTTTTTCAAATTTTTCAGCAAAGGTTCATTCGCAGTATTTCTTAGATTGAAAACCTTTTCCCAATACTCATGAGCAGAGAAACCAGAAATATTGTCTAAAGAACGCGTTTTATGCGCATTAAATATTCAGTAAAAACTCGAAAATATGCCCTCGAAATTGTTAAAAATATGCCTAAAAAAATCAAAAATTGCTCATTTGAAAACAAAATATTCAACAATTTAAAAACATTTGCATTTAAAAAAACAATCCTAAAATTATAATCGGTAAAGCCCAAGCACCATAGTATTTACAGACTAATTTTCGACATTTTACCCTGTTTGAAAACGATGGACAGCCATGGGCTCACAAAAACAAAGTTATATTATGAGCTTAAAATTCATATAAGAGTTATTTGTGGCAAGTTTTATCTTCATTCATTTAATTCATTTAATCGGGCTTTTGATTTAATCAGTTAATCGCTCGATTAATTAACCGAGGTTTTGGTTTAATCGGTTAATATTGTTTTTTATCGGTTATTCGATTAATAATTTTTTTATAAATCAAGTAATTTCAATACATAAAAATGCATAAATAATTTATAGTTTCGAGTTTATTAGTTAAAACAAACCAATAACATAACAAACAACAATTCTTGAACTAAAACGAACAAACAAAAGAATAATTCATAAATATCATTGGGGGGGTCTTTCGCAGATGTGGAAAACTTTCTGATTGCCATTCACTTGGGAATGGCCAGTAGTGATTCATCTGTTGAAATTCCCAAGCAACTCACACTTCCGGTTTTAAACCAAGTATCCCCTGGAAATGTCGCTCAGTCATCCGTCTGTCGATAGCTAACGTGAGAAGGCGACAGTTTGAGTAGCCTGACCGGCATGGTAACACCAATGCGTCTCAGGTAATTAGGTGGCAGACAGTATACCAATTAGTCACTGAAGCTCAACTGTTTATATGCCCTTTAGACGGCGCACCTGCCTAGAGGTTGTTGGCAGCCCCAACGCTAGGATCGGACGCTTTGGCCCAATCAGTCAATCGTCTTAAACAAACCGATTACAGAAACGTCAACAAATGAAAATAATAAATAAAGGCTCGTTTTAATTCCAAATACAGGAAGATATCTGTACTTCAGTGCTATGCTCCCACCGAACCAGATGATGACAAAACAAAAGAAGAGTTTTACTCCCAACTTGAAGCAGCTGTTAACACCATTCCATCGGGTGATATTAAAATAGTTCTGGGCGATTTTAATGCTAAAGTTGGAAATGATAACTACAACCTTCAAAGGATCATGGGATCTCATGGCTTAGGATCCTCGAGAAATAACAATGGGGAGCTTTTGGTTGATTTTTGTGCACGACACAGTTTATTTATTGGTGGTACTAAATTCCCTCACAAGGATATCAACAAGTACACGTGGGAATCGCCAAACGGTCAATATCGTAACCAAATAGATCACATACTGATCAATAAATTGTTCTTAGGATGCCTACTGGATGTTAAGACCCGTCGTGGCGCAGATATTTACAGTGATCATCAACTTTTAGTTGGGACCTTTAAACTACGTCCAGCAGCTCATAAGCGCTATACAAAGCGCAAAAGGTACAACCTACCTCGTCTCCTAAATCCTCAAACACAGTCGGCATACGAGGATTTATTGAAGAACAAACTTCAACCAAATGTACATCACCCTTGGCAAGAAATTGCACAAATTTGTAAGGATAGCGCAGAGTCCGTCCTTGGTATACGTAAACGTGACCACAAACCTTGGCTGAGTGAACAAACATGGCAACAGATCAAAGTCAGAAAACAGCTAAAACAAAAAGTTGACCGTGCAAAAGCAACAGAGGAGAAACAAAGATACAGACAGGAGTATGGACAGGCTGCACGTGATGTAAAATCAATGGTAAGAGCAGACTGTAAAGCTTACTATAATAATATTGCTTCAGATATGGAAAAAGCTGCAAATACTGGCAATCTGCGGGATGTCTATTCTGGCATAAAACAGCTCAGCGGTAAAAAATTAAATATAACGTCATCAATAAAGGATCAAAACGGTAACGATCTAAGTACCATTGACCAACAGCTCGCAAGATGGCGGGATTATTTCTCAACAGAACTCGCAAATGATGTAGAAACTTCCTTCCCTTTGTTAGTAGCACGTCGCAATCCAAACCGGCTAATATCAACGTCATCACCAACCTTACATGAAGTACAAAAAACCCTGGAGAATCTAAAGAACCAAAAAGCTTCCGGTAGCGACGACATCCCAGGTGAACTCCTAAAATATGGTGCAACAACACTTGCCAAATCCTTAACCCCAATTATAAGCGAAGCATGGGATACAAATTGTATACCTCGTTCTTGGAAGGAAGGTGTAGTAATAACTGTCCCCAAAAAGGGTGACTTAACGTCATGCAAAAACTGGAGAGGTATTACTCTACAGAACGCAATATGTAAAGTAATGTCGCTTTTAATTTTGGGAAGAATAATGCCGGTGGTGGAACCTCTTCTCCGCAAAGAACAAGCTGGATTTAGACCAAACCGCTCTTGTGCGGATCATATTAACACACTACGTATCATCATTGAGCAATCTGTTGAACATAATTCACAATTGTATCTTCTTTTTGTGGACTTCGAGCGTGCATTCGATACACTGTCTAGGAACGCTCTTTGGAATGCACTGGCTCTTAAGGGTATCCCTGAAAAGATAATCAATCTTATTAAGGAACTCTACAATGACTCGTTGTTGTGCGTTTTAACGGTCAGGATAGCCAACCTTTCCAAACAAACCGTGGTGTTAAGCAAGGATGTGTCTTATCGCCAACTCTATTTCTAATTCTCCTGGATTGTGTCATGCAAAAGACCAATTTAGATTCACCGCGTGGGATCCGTTGGAACTTAAACGAATTCCTTAATGATATTGACTATGCCGATGATTTGTGTTTAATGGCACACCGTTTTTCTGATATAGAAGACAAACTCAAAGTTCTCACACAAAATGCAAATGCGGTTGGTTTAATAATCAATGTCAAAAAGACAAAGCTGCTAAGGATCGGTAACACTTTAAATACATCCTTAACATTGAATGGTGAGAATATCGAAGATGTTGAGTCCTTCTGCTACCTCGGAAGCATTCTTACAAGCGACGGTGGCTCAGAAAAAGATATAAGTAATAGAATCAATAAAGCTAGAGATGCATTTCATAGTCTATTTAAAGTATGGAGATCAAAAAATATTTCTAGAAAAACTAAACTCCGTATATTTCAATGCAGTGTTATGTCAATATTATTGTATGGCTGTACTACTTGGGGCACTTCACAAAAACAAATAAGAAAACTTCAAACATTTGTTAATCGTTGTCTAAAGCAAATTCTTGGAATATTTTGGCCCAACTGGGTAACAAACGAACAACTACTCACGCTATCCAATTGTCAACCAGTAGCAGCAGAAATTTGCAAACGTAAATGGTCCTGGATAGGCCATATACTTCGGAGACAAAGAGATGATATTGCTAGATCTGCCTTAGACTGGAATCCCCAAGGTCAACGCCGAGTCTGTCGACCTCGTAACACCTGGCAACGAACTACTCAACGTGAATGTGAAATAGTGAACATAACATGGAACCAAGCCAAAGCACTTGCCGAAAATCGCAATAGATGGAAAGGATTCGTTGACGCCCTATGTTCAACAAAATGAACTTTCGTATAATTATTTATCATTACTATTTTTTTTTTTTTTTTGTTTGTAGTGATTAATATTTATTATGAATAAAGGCTTAAATATATATAAAAATATGTAATACATATTTTTTAATTAGTACATATTATGTTTTAATTAAAAAATTAACTGTAAGACCATTTTATTAGTTATTTCAGTAGTTTAAGAAGTTCTTATAAAAAAATCTTTTATACAAATAATTTTGTTTAAATGTTTAGGATTCAAGCGTTTATTTTCTCTAGTTTGGATAAAACTTTTATTTACTGTAGATGTTGAAGAAATCAAAAGCTACCCATAATACTACAGAATATATAATTTCTCAGTCCTTTTCCCGTATTTTTCTAAACATATGAAATCTTCCATTATTTCATTAGAGTCCAGTTTTAATTTTTTTAAATGTTTAACACTTCTAATGGTTTTGGTTAATTCTGTTAAAAGATTGGAATGAAAAGAAACAAAAAACTAAACTCATACATATAAAAAATACGTGAAACAAGAAGCTGTCGACAGCAAACACTTATTTAAAATTTAGATCACTGAATATCTTCTTCGTATGTATGAAGAAATGTTTTCTAAACACAACCTTTTCTATACGAGACGAAACAAATAATTAAAAGCAAAAAAAAAATATGTTATAATACTACAAAAAGTTAAAAATTTTGTTACATCTGTTAATCGGTTAATCGACTGAAATTAATCGGTTTAATCGTTAATCGAAAAGAGTCAATTTTAAATTAACCGAGTTAATCGGGTAGTAATTAATCGGTTAACCAATTAACGGTTAACCGTTAATCGGTTATGCGATATTTTGTCTTAAGGGGCTTTCAGGGACGGTTGCTAAATTGTTTATTAATGTTAACATTAAATAGGAAGTTAAAGCTCTTTATAGATAGGAACTTTGGGCAAATGTGAGCCAATTCGAAAAGAATTTAATTTGCAGTAAAATATTTTTGCGGCGAATTCTGAATATCAGCATAATTAGATGGTTTACGGACAAAAAAGAAGTCTAATTTGGAAATAATTGATCGATTCACATCATTAACAAAGACTTCGTCCTTAGTACAAATTGAACTTATTTTCCAAATTTAATAAAATTTTCTACAAAATTGTAACTGTGGACTTTGCGCACAAAGTTGACATGGACAGACAACCAGCCGGACGGACGGATGGGCATCGTTAGATTACCTTAAAAAATTATTATTTTTCTTATACATAAAATTTGAAAGTTTAAAATAACATTTATCTTTAATGACAACCCGGTTTGGCTTACAATTTAAGAGTAAACATAATTAGATGTAGATGGCGAAATTCAAGCAACACGTTGGGCATACAGCCACATATTTAAAACAGAATAACCAGAATTTTGAAAAAAAATTTTATTTACTGCGAAAGCCCTTTGTAAGCATCTAAAAAAATTTTTAATGTATTAAATTATGTCTCAAGCAGGCAAAATATGCGCTATTAACTTAAAAAATGCTGCAAACATGCTCTTTTGCTAAATTACGCAAAAAAAAATGATGACAAGGGTAAAATAAGCAAAAATATGCACTAACAAATCGATGACAAAATTCATAAAAAGCTCTAAAACTGATAAATAAATTCTTTCTGCCTTCATTGGTCGCACAAGGAAAAACATGCCATACCATATTTATGGTTTCCCTGGTCGTGAGCCTTTAAATCGGGACTCAGACACAGTGTTTCGTGGTTAAGGGGTGCGTGCTAACGTCATTCTTTATGTTAGGCGCGCAAAATTAGTTAAATTAGAAAATATTTTTTAAAATATTTTAGTTAAATCTTTTTGATTAATAAGATGTTCTTGTTTTTTAAATATCTTCGTAAAAGAAATTTTTAAGCATTATTAGTTTTAAAACTTAAATATAACAAGACTGACAAAAAGCGACGTTTAAGCAAAGACTTCGGATAAATTTTTCCTATCTATGTATATAAAGGAAAAAAGTAATTGAATTTGAAATTTAAAACTCCTTTCAGATACGAGCAGTGTTTGTAATTTTTTTCCTCTATAATATAACAAACACCCGCTTCGCTAGCTAAAGCTTCTCTGCATAGCCTTCCTTCGGACTGGCGCAGGTATTTGCTCTTCTATAGTATAACAAACACCGCCTTCGGTTCTCTGAATAGCCTAGAATTTAATATATTTATTCGAGGATTTAAAATTTTACCTTTAAATTTTTTCAATGTGAGGACTTATTTCATTTTTAAAATGGGGACTTATATCGTTATGAAATAAGTTTCCATTTATGGGGCTTAAGTTCATTTAAGTTTTCGGGGTTATTTGATATTTTTGGGAATTAGTTTTTATGAAAATTGGGCTTTTCATTTTCAAAATGGATTTTTTCAAAAAATAAAATTTTTTGTTATTTAATTAATATTTTTATTTAAAATTTATTTTAAAACAACTAAAATGTTACTTAATAGCCAATTTACACTACAACGAAATCTAGTACTTTCGAGATTTCGAGCCAAATCTAGTTGTTTTTGGCTAGATTTCCCGTACAAAACAAAATCTACTCCGTAACTAGATTTTGACGAAATCTATTCGAAATCTAGTAGTACTTATTGATGCAACTATGTTTTTCCCCATATAGCACTAAAAACTGCTTCCCTGCACAAGAAAAAAGTGACATTTTAACAAAAAACAAAACAAAAACAATAATAGCTGCTTGTTAAAATTGTTAAAAAAAATTTAAAAATTTTGTAAAATAGTAAAAAAAAATGCAAATGACAAATAATATTGATAAAATAAATGAAGTTGATTATAAAGAAAATGTAATGCAAATTTTTAAATGCCTATTTCTTTATATGTAAGTATGTGTTACACAAAAAACTTTCAGTCGGCGGTTTTTGTTGTGAAAACCAAATCTCGCTAATGTCAAACAAGTATAATGTAAACGAACTAGATTTGTTGGAAGATTTCAAATGTAATCTACTAGATTTCGATGTAATGTAAATGCCCTATAAATCAAAATTAAATTTTTAATTTTCATTCAACTAAAAAATAATTTATTCAATTATCACATTAATTAAATTGAAATACTTTTTAAACAATTTTTTTAATTGATAAAAAACTACTGATAATTTTTTTTGGTTGTAAATTCTGTTTTACAAAATTAAGCATGTTTTGACATGCTTATAAATATTGCTTTTTTTTATGAAAATAAGAACAAAAAACGAGTTGTGTACTGTTTAAAGATCAATATAAATATAAAACTTAAACCAGTCTTTACTTCTAATGTTCACCCTTCTTGGGCACTAGTTTCCGCTCAAAATAATATACATAGTATTTTATTAACCCGTATAGTATTTAATTACAAAACCAACCCCACCAACCATAATTTAATATTTATGTTTTAATGAAGATATTTTTATATATTTTAGCTTGCCAAAGAGACTCAACAGGCAGCCTCCAATTATGAGAAGGCAAAATCTATACACGCAGCAGCCAAGGAAATGGTTTATCTGGCTGAACAGGGCTTAGGTGAAAAATCTACCTTAGATACAGCATGTCAGGAAATGTTAAGTCATGCAGCGAGTAGGTGTTATATGTTTAAGAATATTTTTTATACAATTATTTTTCAAATAGTTTTTTATGCTAAAAATGACACTTTATATTGTGTATTCGTTCTGTTTTATTACTTTTTTTTTAAAGGTAAAGTAAATCAATCACAATTAGAGGTTACAGATTCTCGCAATTCATTAAAAATGTGTCAATTGAAGCTAGAAGTAGCTAATAACCGTGTGGGCAAATTACAGGGACAATTACGACAAGCCATTAAGGCATCAAGGTAAGTAAGTTTCTAAGGTGTCATAATAGAATAGAACATTCATATAGAAATCAAATTATTTAAAAAATATCCTAAACTCTTTACATTTCATGACATTTAAATTAGATAAATATTTAATGAAATCGAAAGTCCATCTCAGGGGCAGCCTTTGCTTGACAATGTGGTTCTAGCCTACCCCCCTTTTTTAGTGGGAAACGGCCCTTGTAAAATACGAAAACTAGGAAAACGTCTGTTGTTGTTTTTTTGCAATGCGTTAGAATCTAAAAAATTTTGTTAACAATCATATACATAAATTTTATTTGCTCTTCATTAAAAAAAAGGTCAAATCGAAACAAAAAACAAGCCTATCAAGAAAGTTAATAAAGAAAATATTCCTTTTTATATATGTACATTAGACCGACTCACCTTGTATGAAAGCGAAAAAAGTGTTTTTGTTACCCCTCTGAAAATAAAGCTTGATATTATCAAAAATTATTTTCGGGAAGAAATATTTATTATTAATTAATTCATTTATTAATGATGTGCTAATAATCCCAATTTTAGAATGAAAACACTGAAATTTATTGTAGTGGGAAAGCTAGTTTCTAGGCGCATTTCGCTGGTTCCTAAGGCCAGCTCGTCAGGAAACTTTTTCCAAATACTTTAGAAAAGCTAAAAATATTATACAAGTAAGACCATAAAGTGAATAAGAATTTTAAAACACTCAGATCTTAAATGTAACAATATCAAAGCTTCAACAAAGACACAACAATAAACAGTCAATTTTTCTTTCTTACATTCCCCTACAATATCTCAATTAGTAGATCGCAAGTGGATGCTGCTTCAAAAATTCTTTTCGATGATACCAAAGTAAGAAAAAAGTCGAAAAATTGAAAAAAATACCTTTTTTAAAAATGGTCCAGCTCACGGATGGTCAACGCTAGAACCAAAATATCTTGGGAATCATCATAAAACATATCAAGCTTTATTTTCAGAGGGGTAACAAAATCACTTTTTTGTTGATGTACCTCCTCAAAACTATCTTTGATATGCTTTATGAACATTCCCAAAATATATTTGGAGAGAATACGGATAAAAATATGAGAATCGGTCGGTAAATGTTCATTTTCTAAACCATTTTAGAAACTTATGTATTCTCATCACACCAGAGTCGCATTTTAACAGAGTACATATATTGAAGGTGGTAACATTTTTATAAAATTACAAAAACAAGCAGAATCAACTCAGAAAATGTTCATGCTGTTTTTGTAAATATTGTAAAACTGCAACCATCTGCTTTTTTGTTATTAACTCACTTTGCTTTTATTTTACTTAAACCATCCGTGTAAACATGAAAAATACTTACCAACAGATTTTTATTTTTTTATTTTAAACACGGAGAGAATTTCATAATATTTTGATTCCACAAAGTCGTAATACATTGTATTACCATGTAAACTAGCCTTAAGGAAGATATACATATTAACGCAAAAAAAAATTTAAAATTTTTTTTTGCAAAAGTTATTTATGTCTTATTCAAAATGTCATAATTTCGCCGAATTAGCCGAATGTGTTGAGATTATTTTTCCAATATCTCCACATACGAAGATGATTTGTCTGTCATTTTAAAGAGAATACTTGGGGCTACAAACAATATATTAAACGTTTACGTTTCTTGGAGACGTAAAGTGACAAAAAGTGAATTTTTTATATAAACTAATATAAATTCCGCTACTTCGTGAGCGTCTCCCTTTCCTTCGTAGACATATGTATTTATATGCCAAAGTTAATGTTTCTAGATTAAAAAACGACCAGTTGTAAAACAAAAAAGTACCAAACAGTTATTCTTATCCGCCCCGAGCGTATGTTTAATTTTATGTTTATAGGTTCAATATTAACGAAAATTGAAAAAAAGTACAAATTAAAGAACTAAAAGTACCAAAGCTATACCTTTTACAAAATCCCCATTCTCTCAGGACCTTGCATGTACAATTTTATGTTTCTAGGTCCAATACTAACGAAAATTCAAAAAGTACCAGTTAAAGAACAAAAAATTACCAAAAATATCCCTCGTACAGTTTCTCATTCACTGAGGACTTTGCATGTTTAATTTTATGTTTCTACGTCCAATACTAACTGAAATTCAAAAAGTACCAGTCAAAGAACAAAAAGTACCAAAAACCCTCTTACAGCTTTTCGTTCACGAGACCCCTTCCACGTTTCATGCACTCAGGACCTTGCACGTTTAATTTTATATTTTTAGATCCAATACTAACGGAAATTCAAAAAATACCACTAAATACCAATAAAAAATACCAAAAAATTCACTCCCAGGTTCTCATCCACTCAAGACATTGCATGTTGAATTTTGTGTTTTTAGGCAAAATATTAACTTTTATTAAAAAAAGTGCCAGTTGTTAAACAAAAAGCTCAAGAAAGAAATTTAATTTCCCGTATTTCCCCCTTTTTGGAACTTTTTTCACCCCATTAAAGTATCAAGAATTTTAATATTGTAGTGGTAGCCCATTAATTAATATGTATATGTCAATGAATGGAGAAAAATGTTTTGTAAAAGAAGTGCCAAAAATATTTGTATTTGTATTTGTACTTGTTAAATTTGTTTCGAATGTGATATAAAGTTTATTTCTTTGTTTATTGGTTTAAAAGATAAATGGGGTGACAAAAAAAATCCAAAATACATGTTTCACCCGTTTACTCCTAAAAAGGGCCGAATTTCAAAAGAGTACCAGACACCTGTCCGCTTATTTTTCTAGAAACTACGATAAGTATTACATTTTTTTGTATCTCTTTTAGTTCTGGAGATATTCGGTTACCGAATTTACTCGTTTTTACCCTTTTACCCCTAAACATTCGAATATCCAAAAATCCCGTCTTAGTGGATCGATTTGGGAGAGACCAACCTCCTGTCCAAATCTCAAGTTTTTAACTTCAGTCGTTTAGGCTGTGCAATTATGTCTCAGTCAGTATATTCCGATACCGACTATATATATATTATATAATATATATATAGTCGGTATTATATATACATATATATATATATTTTTTTTTTTTTTTTGATTATCGGTATCGTATCGGCAAAATGTCATATCGTTACATTCCTAGTTTCTATAAATTCTTAAGTTTAAGCCACCTTTCGTCGAAACCCTTCCGTCCGGACGAAGGCCCGCTAGGAAAAAAAATTATTGTAAGAAAAGCAGACCAGTCGAAGAACGATAATAGCAAACAAATTAAGTTATTAAAGGTACTTCTTCCTATACTCCGTCGGCCGAAAGCTTGGTTTGGAAATCATAATTAAATATGATGGACAGTCTATAAATCGAACAATGTAAATTAATTAGTTATTATTATCATTGTGGCTTTCTTTATTTTTATTTTTGCCATTTCCTTTATAAATTTATTTGTACCGGTTTATTTTAATTCATTATTTTTTGCACTATATTATTTTCTTATCAAAATAGTACATAAACATTTAAATACCACTAAGGTGTATGACAATTAATGCACTCCTTTTGCATTGTTATTAAGACGCATCATGAATAATGCATTATTATTACATTATCACTTGTAATAGTGAACATGAAAAACATTTTACGGCGGTCCTAAACGCTTGAAAGACCAGATTGCACGAATCTAAAGCTGCTACTTACCAACTTTTGTTTTTTTTAAACGCTTATCCTTAACAAGGCCTTTGGCTTTTAAAGCTATGTATGTTTCCAACTATGAGTAATTATAAAATATAATAATTTTATATTTTGCATAAAATATTAAGCATTTTTATCAATTTGCAATTCTTTTATTTCCCGAAATTTCCGGACCAATTTCCCTCGAAAACGAGAAATAAAACAAGTGGATTCCCAGGGATGGGAAATCAATACTTAGCTATAAAAATTACGCTCTTGAAGTTTCGATACAAATTTATTTCCCCAACTAAAAAATTTACATTCGAAAAAATGTAAATTCGATCTAAATAATTTCTCTCGTGCGTTAAAAATAAAATTGTTAATTGAACCAAGTTAAAGGGTTATATTCGGCTGTGTCGGATCTGTGCCCATGTTCTGATACTCCCGCGTCGAGAAACTTCACGATTGAAATGTGTGAAATGAAACAAAAATGCCATAAATTGAAACAAACAACTGTTTGTAAGGAAATTACTCGCTAATTTACAGAAAAAGTGTGGCTGTAAAATTTTGTGAGAAAGTTCTAGCTTTTAACTGTCAAAAAAACTCACGCATAAAAACGATGTGAGAAAATATGTTAGCAATAAAAAATATATTAAAACTGCAAAATGCAATGAATTATAACACGAAAGTAGTAAGTATTTTGTTCTTGTCAGATTTTTTCATTGTTTAATTATTTTGCTTTTAACATTTTAGAAAAATATACGAATGTTTCCAAAGCTATTTATTAAAAAACAAACTATTAAGTCGCACTTTACATTATTTGGTATAGCCGACGGCTGTATTTTCGCCACCGTCGCACAGTGGCGCCCGTAGAGCAAGCGAGGTTGCAAAAATCAAAATTTTCATGAGTGCCGACGAAGTTTTGAATAAACCCATGTTATAGGAAACTTTTCAACGATTTCAAATATGCCACTCTTAATAATATCACATTTTTAGTTTAGAAGATATAACCGTTCAAAGTTGACCGACTTTCGGTTTTCAAAAAAACACACAATTTTTAGTCAATTTGTTGCGATTTCAGGTGTAATATCACGAAAAATAGGTAACGAATCGCCTTATTTTTTATTTGTATTGATTGATGTATTTATTAAATGTATAATGATAAAAAAAAAATTAACTGTTTGCTTTGTGTTTCTCCTAGTAAATCACTATTTAAAAACTATCCGTTTTTTCACTATTTTTCAACTTTGACGGAAAATAAAAAAAAACTATATTTTTCTATATTTGCCATACGTGCAAAACCTGTTCTTTGATTATTTCTTTACATAATTCAAAAGGTTTTATCTGCCCGTACGTGCCCGTTTGGCTTCTAGAGGTAAAAAAGTTCAAAAAGACATGGTTGCAGAAATTGTATGGCGTCCATCCCTTATATGTTTTGACTGACAGTAGTTTGATCTAATAGTTTGAAAAAAACTACTCATTGAAATTAGCAGGTACGTACCTCACATAAACAATACTTTGGCGTACAAATGGTCAGGAACAATATTGACTTATGGTCCCTACAGGTAGGCACAAATCTTATTTGGACACGTGCATAATATCAAAATTGCATTATTCAGCCTAAATCCATATGTATGCAGGGAACAGGTAAATTTTTAGGCATGGTAGCATAAGCCTATATATTGCAAAATAAGCATAATGCCTGGATTAGTCTACGCCTGAAAGTTGGCGCAACAATTACTGAAACCATTAAACAATTTAAGTACTGAAAACATGGCGTTGAACAATTTAAAATTATTTGAACTGTTTAGAAAGTCAACCACAAAAAAGTTTTTCACGGAAGTGAAAATTCTTCCTGAGAAGTTGACATTGATCAGCAAATGGGGCTGCGATGGATCATCCGGACAAAGCGTTTATAAGCAAAGGATATCTTCCGATGACGCTACAATATCGGACGGAAATATGTTTATTTATGGCATCTGTTGTTCCTTTGCGGCTAAAATCGGATGATTCCCTACACTGGAAAAATCCACGTCCGTCATCAGTGCATTATTGCCGACCAATAATGTCTCAGTTTGCAAGGGAATCGGCAGAACTCATAAGGACTACGGTGAAGGACATTGAAGAACAAATAAGCAAGGTTAAGCCTACAAAGCTGCAAATTGGAGAAGGAAAATATATTGAATGCAATTACGAGTTCCACCTGACCATGGTTGACGGAAAAGTCGTAAACGAACTGACAGGAACAACCTCAACAATGTCATGCCCGATTTGCAAAAAGAGTCAGAAGAACTTTTTTCAATTTAATTCAATTTATTTCATATATAATATGTTACATCTCAATTTTATATAATTAGTTGTAAAGAGTTTAAGATTAGTATCTTTTTCTGCTTAATTATAATATATTTCAATTAGTTGTCATATACATATATATAGACAGAATTATATTGGAGGTAAAAATTTAGCAAAAACCTATTTAAACCCCTTTTTTCGTTTTATTTTTATATTTTTTTTTATCGATTTTATATTATTATTTGTCAGAAGAACTTTGGTAATTTAAACGATTCTACAAATGAGGAGAATTACGAATATGGAATGTCACCATTGCACGCAAGGATAAGGTGTATGGAATTCTTGCTAAAACTGGCATATACCCTACCACAAGAGGAGGAAAACTTCGATGAAAATACATCAATAAAGGATAAGGAAAAGTTTAGAAGGAAGCAAATACAGGATGCTTTTTTTAAACAAGTTGGACTAAAAGTAGACTGTCCCAAGCACGGATACGGTAACTCAAACGATGGAAACACTTCTAGGAGATTTTTTGAAAATGATGAGGCAGTAACTAGAATCATTGGAATTGACAATCAAATCGTGAAAAGATTGGGAACGATCTTGGATGTTTTAAACTGCAAAGAAAATGTCAATTCTACAAAATATGGAGAATATGCGTCCAAAATATGGAGAATATGCGCAGAAATGTATCCACAGAAGAAGTTGACCCCGACCGTCCATAAAATATTGGCGCATGGCAAACATATAATTGAGTACCAGTCTTTGCCAATTGGAGAGCTTTCTGAAGAAGCACAGGAGTCTCTTAACAAATTTTATAAAAAATATAGATTGCAGAACACATTCAAAGCATCAAGGGTAAGGCAAAATAAGGACCTCTTCAACATGTTGGCAGCATCTTCCGATCCACTTATTTCTTCCCTGCGGCATGTGAAGTCACGAATAGAGTTACAAAATAATTATAGTTTAGAAATGGTTAGTCTTTTAGATATACCTTCTCTTACGAATTGTGATGAATATTTTACAGAAAATTGAAAAAATAAATTTAAAAAAAAAAATTATTTTTTTTTTAATTTGTTGGGTAATAATTTAAAACATAAAACCCTTAAGAAAAAAAATAAAAACAATCTAAAAATGTAAAAATAATTTTTTTTAGTTACCATAAAATTGATTTTTCTACTAATTTTAACTTTGATAACCCATAAGTAGGCCCCTACAAAGCGTAGCACCCTTTCCAAACGCTCATTTCATAGGCTAAACAGTTATCTATCAGATGCTGTTTAAACTGTTCAATTATCTTATTCGGTTCAAAAGATATGATTTTTGCAACGAAAAAACTCAAATGGCGCCACTGTGCGTCGTTGAAAATTTTTCGGTTTAAGTACATTTTGGTCGCCGTCTACGATATGTTTTACTGGCGTTCTCAACATCTGCAATTTCATATCGGCTTCGAGTAGAATATTTTGACATTTATAACGTAACGACGTAATCTTTTTTGATAGTTTGCAACTTGAGTTACAGACACACTTTTTTCTCACTTTTCGAGAAACGATGGAGCATTTTGCTTCACATCTTTTCGATGCGAGAATTTCTCACCAAAGCTACAGAACATTCGTACTGATATGTATACCCATTACCATGATATTGAAAAGCCAATTGTTCCGCATCCCATACAGTACGGGCTCTATCGTGTTAAAATCCTTAGTCCGGAAGCATATTTGTATGGGCACAAGGTAATAAATATGTAGATTGCGCTTGTTTTTAAAAAGATAGAAAATTCATATATATAGAATATTTCTGCTTAATTTCATCAACCTAGCTGGTTTTGTTTTTAAAACACAGACAGACGGACATCGTTATATCAACTTCGTTTATAACTATCCAATATATATATATATATATATATATATATATATATATATATATGCATAAATATATACTTACTTGCAAGGGCCTGAGATCAATGTTGTTGAAATTACAGATGGAATGACGAACTTGTACATACTTTTTCCACCTGCGGTGAAGGGTATAATAAAGACTATTCCCTATTTTAGTTTTATTTTATACTACGTTCAATTTTATATCTTATTTTTTATTTTTGTTTTCATTCTATTTCTTTTGTTTTTTTTTTTAGTTTAAACATTAGACGAAATTTACTTTTAATTAATTTATTGGCATACCAACATGATTTAAATAATTTGTAAGTAATATATTGAAAAACTTATATAATTTCCATAAAGAATTTCTAACGAAATTTAAATAAATATAACATTATTTTTTAGGCCCTATTACGAAACCCGAGCCAATTATAATGGTATTTTAAAAGCACAAAAGGAGAAAATTAATAATCTAGAGAATAGAGTCGCTGAAGCCAAAATGTCATACAATGAAGCTTTGAAAAATCTAGAACAAATTTCTGAAGAAATTCACCGCCAACGTCAGCAGAAACAACAAGATTTAATAAACTATGAATCGATGCTAAAGCAAGTCGAAGTGCACGATGCGCCCTCGAATTATTCCTCGCCAATGGGAAGTGGTAATTACTCACAATTTCCTTGTGATATAGATACTTCTGATGAATATCTTGTGATGCCTGATAAATTGTCTTCGAACTCAAGCCCGGTTAGGCAACGACATCCAGATGAACATGAATGTCCACATTTGCTGCGCGACTTCGATACGGTCTTAACATTTCCCCAAAAAATCGCCAGCGGTATGCATAAATCGGCAAGTACTAGTAATACGAGTGATAATATGTTTGCTCAGGTGCAAATGCATGTGCCATATGAGATTAAATCCTCCATGGGTAGTGGACAAAATCTTACTAACGATAATAGTTCTAGTACGGGTAAGGGTGGTAGCGGAAGTGGAACTGGCGGTAAAAGTGGTATAGGAGAAAGTGACGATAATGATATCGAACAATGGACCGAAATACGCTTATCGCATTCGGAGAGTACTAGCTCGAGTTATTCCAACCAAAGTTTACTGCATGATCATGCAGATGGACAAGCCGAAGATGCTCAATCCCACCATTCATCATCGCCTTCATCAGACGAGCCTAAACGTAAAGTAACCTGTACTACAATATTTCAAGAAGATGAGCTTGGCAAAAAACAATCTTTGGCTCAATGGCTATCACGCTCTAACAGCCTTAAAGTCAGTGGTCGCCGCCAATCTTTGGATCTTCTTATTGATGCTAGTGACAAAGTTAAGGACGTTTTTTCGTTTGGCTTTCAGAAAGTCGGTCGTACCCTAGAACGTCGAAATAGTGAGTCAGAAATGAATAGCGAAAGTAGTAATGGCTCTGCGAATGTAGCCATTGGTGGTAGTGTAATGGGTAGTAGTGGTGCTGGTGGAGGCAATACGTCTACATCTTCAACTTCATCAGCTAGTGATTTCCTATTTTTCACAAGGTCAGTAGACCCATCATCAACAACGCATGATTATACAAATAACAAAAATCAAAAAAGCACTCTCACAAACTCTAGTATTAGTAACAATATTAACAATAATCGTAGTAGAGCTTTGCACAAAAAGACTGGATTATTTGGCGCTTTACAAACTCACTTTACAAAATTAAAACAATAATTTCAAGAACAAAACAAAATTCTTAACAAAAATCAAACAAACAAAATCTATTTTGCAAATTATTCTATATGTTTACACAAACACCACCAACTTACTTACAATTTTTTATGATCAAAAACTAAAACAAAAATGTTTACTCTCTTTATGAATGTACTTCTTTTCACAAAGGCAAGTACTTACAATTGGCTGCTATAGTAATATATAAATTTTTTTTATGTTTTATTTTCTCTTATTTTATAATAGATTTTTCAACATTTTTGCATACCTTTATTTACAACATATTTTTAAATCAGTCTGATTTACTAAGGATTTTAGGATCTTTTTCCATATTTTTTAATTAATCTAAATGTCTTTCTTTTTATTTATTTCTCCCTATGCATGCTTCTAATTAATGTGTTATGAATTTTAAATTTTTAATAAATATATAAAAATATGTGTCGAACTTAACATTTTAAACATTACCTTCCCTTTTACAAAATGTCTGTTATATTTTTTTATATTTAGCATACAAAAACTTCACTTTTTAATTTAAGATTTCTTAATTATTTGTCCCTACATTCAAGCCTATTCTTACATTTCAGAATAAAACGTGGGCAAACCAGCAAATACGTTGGTTTAGAAAAAAAAATTAACTTCCCGTCCCGGAAAACAAAAACCTTTTTTAAGCTTTAGTCCCTATTCATGTAAAACGCAAGGCAACACCAAAGAATTACATTGAAAGCACAAACAATGTCATGAATATTTTGTAATTTTGTTGTTGCTTTCTACAGAAATTCATGAACTGTTTTAAAATTTTCAACGCCACAAGCAATGCAGCGTTTTAAATTTTAAAACGCAATGTGAATTTCTGTGAAAAGCAACAACAAAATATTTATGGCTTTGTTTTTGCTTTCAATGTAATTCTTTGGCGTTGTGTTGTGTTTTACATGATAAGGGCCTTAGTAAATCTATGTGAGGCTCGTGTCTTAAGTTGTTGTATTCAACCAAATTTCATCAAAATATATCTATATTTGTTGCGGTTTTAGGCATATTTTCCTGATTTTCAAGAATGAGCTTTATATAGGGGCCTAAGGGCAATTAACGACCGATCTTCACAAAGTTTTATTTATATTCTTATCATACTGTAATGGAGTAGGTTAGGTTAGGTTTAATGGGCAGCCGACACGAAGTAGGCTCACTTGGGTCCTTATAGCGGCCCCTTTGTGATACCCTTAGCCAGTGACAAGAGCCAGTCAGTATTCACCAGACTGTACCACAGCAGTCACTGCAGCCCAGATCCACCCTGACTCCCTGCAGAACAGAGAAATCGATTTCAGTCCCATATTAGGCATGTCGTCTCGACATGGCAATTTCGGTCTCCCAAAATGCCTACTGTAATGGAGAACATTTTACAAAAACAATTTTATTTTTTACGACTTAAGGCACACTTAAGTGTTTTTCGAGAGTGGGTTTTCTATGTGGCCTTTAATAAATTTTGACTCGATCTTCATGAAATTAAGTGGTGTGATTTCGAGTCTTATGAACCTAGATTTTTCCAAAGTTCACAACAAGAGTATTATTAGTTGTGGTTTTATTTATACTAACGTGATTTGCGAGAGTGGTATTTATGGGCCCTAAGTGTAATTATGAACCCACGCAGTAAAAAAAATTTGTGATTTTTGAAGCACTTAAGAGAAAAAGCGCATAATCGAGCGCTTCGATAGGGTTCTTATAAAGCAGTAAACGATAACGAATAAAATATACAAAAAAGCTGCTATTTTAGTGCTGACAACGAAGAAGGTTTTAAAGCGATAACAAAATAAAAATATATTATGGTTTACGAAAATGCTTAATAAAAGGCATTTAAACCAGTAAAAGAAAAACATGAATGAATATGTTAATTTAGTTAGCCTTTAAAAAAGCACTTTAGGAGTGCTTTATATGCGTGTTTTATTATGTTAAAAGAAGCGCTTATTGTCAGCAGAAATTAGTGCTCCAAACCGGGAACACCCCATTCAAAAATCAGGCATCCCATCAGCAGCTTTGAAGCGATTTGAGGTATGAATTCATACATAAAACTTCACGAAATTTGGTAGTTTGATTGCTAGGCATATAAAATGAATTTGTTGAAATCAAATGCCAATCGGTGAATTCCGCCACTAATTTATGTTAGTTTTTGTAAACTTTTTAGAGAGTTTGTTGGGTTTATAACTCTTTTCCTATTTAAACGATTCTGCAGGGTTTCAACCCCTAAAAGCCAAGGATATTTAGAAATAATTTCTGTCGAGACGAGCCTAAGTCGACTTGGAATTACTCCAGGACCCAGATGAATATTAAAGGATCTAAGATGAATATAAGAAAAGTTTCACATGGAATGACAAACTTTTTATAACTTCATTCACCACTGCTGGTTAAGGATAAATAAATATGTTGTTAAATACGGTAAATTTAATCAGGAATCTTAGAATCCTGGGAAAATGATTTTTATTTCCCGCTTTCCCAGAAAACAAAAAAATGCGGGAAAACAATAGCCCTATTATATATATGTACTTTTTTTTTTAAATAATATAATTTTCAAATCATAATAAATTCATTTCTTGAGTTTTTTTTTATAACACTGTGCTAGAATCGAAAACTGTTTTTGGTAACAAGTTTGGCACCCGGCGGGTAACCTTATCCGGGTACGCTGAATTCAGTGCGTTAGCTTTTGTTAAAAATATAGTTAAGATTGAAAATAATGGCTAAAAGTACCTATAAAACGCCACTTTCTCTCAGTTTTCGAACATTTATTAATTTTTATATCGATGTTTATCAATTAATAAACATTCGTCCTTATAAAACTATTTGAAAAAAATAAATTCATGAATTCGGGTGTTTCCGTTTTCGCGAGTACTCTGTATTACTAAATAACTAATCCATTTAATTTTTTTCAAAAAAAGGCATGTTCATCAATATTAAAATCAATATACACAGAAAAAAGTTTTTTATCTATTAAAAAAATGGGTTAAAAAGTATTTAAATTTAATTAATGTAATAATGTAATCAACTATTTTTTTAGTTGAAAATTAAAAATTTAATTTGGATTTAATAAACATTTTAGTTGTTTTGAAAAAAAAAATTTAATTAAAATATTAATTAAATAACAAAAAATCTTTATTGACTTTTTTCGTTTAAAATAAAATAATTTAAACTTGTAAAATTGTTGTTGGGAATTGTCAATATTTAATTAAACACACTGTTTGAAAGGGTAAAGCTTTTTGATCATTTTTTTTTTATTAAAATTAAAAATATAGTTTATTTAAAAAAAAATATTCACAATTTTACAATTTTTAGTAATCAATATAATCATTTTGGTAATTGGTGCAAAATCAACAATTTGTTAGCTTGGTATTATGAATTTGGAATAAATTTGGTGATTAGAGAAAATTTTTAAATTTTTCTATGAACATACATATGTCTATAAAAAAAATTAATATATGGTGGAAAACTGAGAATAATTGGGTTTCTAAAGCTTCGGACAGACGGTGGTCAGATCCTACAATAATGTAAGATCTAACAATGTGTTGACAATATACTGCCAAAGAAAAATTGTCACCAAAAGTAAATTGTCAGTTCAGACGATTGTAAGAAAACCATACAATTTCATTGGCAGACAACTGTGAGATAATTGTATTATAGACATTGTCTGAAAATGGAAACTGCGTGTATTTTTATAATTTGGAAAAGTGGAAATATTGTTATAGAAGGGGGAAAGCAATAGCATTGTTGTTTTAAATAGGTTTCATTAATTATTATTAATTTAAATTTTGCAATATCAAACTTTTTTTTTGATACATTGGTGGCTAGTTTTAAAAAAAAATGTTCGTAATTAATAAAAAGTCTTTTTCCTAAATATATATATTAAGAAATTGCGCAGAAAATATATAATTGGTACCGTCATAGTCTCAAAACTACATTTTGTTATTGAAGTTGGTACAAAATCCGAAAACCCATTTTCCATCCCTGATACGTATGTATTTGCAGCGTTGCCAATAGAAAAAGGTCTTTAACAATGATGCCATTGTCAGACGCATAAGCTTCACAACTCTGATAATCAAAAATAATCTTCCAAGTTGTAAAAATGATCTGCCAATGACAACGAAGAATATTCACACGATTGATTGCCAGATACCTAACAATATTGTTGCCTTTCAATGGATTGTTAATGCTTTTTCTGACATAGATGTCAAACAAAAATTGCCCGTCCGCACGGTTGTAAAACATGTTTAGTACATTTTGCTGACAATATTGGTAGATCTGACAACCGTATGTACGAAGTTTAGAAACTTTTAACGATAATTTTCAATCTTAATTAGTTTTTATTAAGGCTCTAACCTTGAAAACTGGATTAAACGCACCAGAATTAGGACTACCCGCCCGCTGCTCTGCTTATTGCATTTTTGAACTAGCACAGTGTAATTGTCATTAGGTCGGATAATATTCACTTATTGCTTTTGGAAGCTAATCTATGTAGATCCTTTTAGATAAAAACTTAGTTTTCCTCTCTAAGGCAATAAAATCCCTGTAAAAATGTATCGTTTAAATTGTTGATTTGAGATCCTTGAAACTCATCTGATCATTTAAAATCGAAATTATGTAGCAATAAAATATATCTATTTTAATATATCTTTTTTATTGCTTCCGCAAATTGCTACTCTCCAATCAAAAAATTTTTGTAACTGCTGAATGTGCTGTTATATACGAATTCCCATACATTAAAACTTAAAACTAACCAGTCTTTATAAATGTTACTCCCCAATATTTAGTCCTTACATTCTGCCAATACAAATACAAAATGTTGTAACCCATAACTTTCACATAAATAATTTGAATTATCCACAAATTTAAATCCTGTTAAAAATCCAGGACTGATTTAAAATATGTATTTTTTATAGGTAAAACACACTAAATGAATAATTTTTTGCTTTTTTTGTAAATAGATCTGAACCAAAAGAATTATTATCGGATGAACAGGTGGAAAATCTATTACTTAATCATACAGTAGATGAAAATGGCACAATTATTGTGGAAGAGCTTAAATCACCTTTACAACAGCCAATTAGTAATAAGTTTGGTTTGCCAACCCTTTTAGTTTAAATTCGCAATAAAAAATAGTGAAATTTTATTTTTTTTAATTAAATATTAACAAATTAAACATTATTTTCCGTATATATTTCTTTGGACAATTAATTATTTATTTTCAGTTTATTTTTCTTTTTAAGCTAATAAGACCTAATGATATTGATGTAAATAAAACAAATTTATTACATTTCACCCGACGTTTCGTCACTTTTTTGGTGACTTTTTCAAGGGTCGTCTATTTAATTGAACGAGGGGAGAGGAAGAGATATACAATAGAAAGCTTGAGAATACAACAAAACATAATGAAAACAATGAACCACAATGAAGATATTGACAACATTAGCGCTAGTTACAGAACCGCAATATAATTAATGCAGTAATAATAATTTTAAGTTGTGCTTTACTGTTTTTTGTTAAATGTTTTTATGCAATTGAATTTTATTAAAAATCTAATGTTTTTAATGTAAAATAATATATAAATTTTGTAAGTTGTGTTTGCTTGTTGGGAAAAATATTTTGTATTAATGTTGTCCTTTTATTATTTTTATTTAAATAGACGACCCTTGAAAAAGTCACCAAAAAAGTGACGAAACGTCTGGTGAAATGTAATAAATTTGTTTTATTTACATCAATATCATTAGGTCTTATTAGCTTAAAAAGAAAAATAAACAGAAAACAAACATTATTTTATTTAATTTTTTTATTGATTTTTAAATTAATTTTAAGGAAACATATCAGTAAAGGTATTAATGATTGAACTAACAAAATACATAAAACAATTTGAATTAAAAAATATCTAAATGCTAATAAACTTTAAAATTTTTCAATTTAACACCCAACAAGATTTTTGTTTAGGAAAAAGGGGAAATAAAGAAGGTTTTCATTTTTTATCTCCCTTTAAGAAACCTACTTAAAAAAATTGCTAAGTGTAAATGAGGTCTAAAAATTTTTAAGATCACAACTTCTATAGAAAGTAAATTACTATTAATTCAATGAATTAAAATTTTTGTGATAACAACTATGTATTTTTAAGTGATTTTAATTGATGAAAATTATTTTTGAATTTTTATTTAAACGTCTTATTGGTTTTCTTTTAAAGATTAAGGTCAGTTTTTAGTGCAAATATATATATATATATATATATATATATATATCTAAAAACTAAAATCAAATAAATTAAAGGCTAATTAAAAAATGTTAAAAACGACAAAAATACATATCGCACTTGAACTAAAAATTATCAGTAGAAGCAAAACAATTTTTACTTTAATATTAGAGGCATATGAATAGCAATTTTTCGTTTCATTACCAAAAAGTGGACAAAATAGCACAATATTTTTATTTATTACATGTCGATTTTTTCCGACAAGTGCAAAAATTAAAATTTTATGTTAATACCCAATTTATGATCAAGTGCGATATGAATAATTGTGACTTAAATTACATAAATAATATTCTACATAAAATATGTAATACGAAATAAGCAAAATAATAAATATACGGTCATGTTCTGGAAACCAAAATCACGTGCAATTGAAATCGTTGGATATTTTCAATTCAATGTTTTCTTAAATTGAACGCATCTTTTCCTGATTTGAAAAGAGGTAGTGGTAAAGTTTAGTGGAATTCAAAATATGAGGCATATAAAAATAAATATTTTTATAAACTATAAACACAGGATTAATTTTAAATTTTGTTCGATTTTAATTTCACGTGATTTCGATTTCCAGAATATGGCCGATTGATTTGGATGACTATTGTTAGTAAAATTTTATTGTGGATAAAACGAATATTACATGATTTTTCTTAAGAAAACATGATGTAGGTGGAAACAAAAAGAAATAAAAAAGTATTATTCGATTGTTTAAAAAAAATATTGAAGTTTTTAATTAGATTGTGTTACCTAAATATTCTAAATCATTTTTATCCTCTTATTTTGTAAAATACTTTACCTCACGTAATAAGATATTTTCATAAAAATTTTTGGAAATTCCAAAAATTTTATTCATCTAAAAAATTTCTCAACGCAAGGTGAAGAATTTACAAAATAACTCCCCTAATTTTAAGTCCCAAAGTAGAAATGGTTTAAATCTCTGACTGCTTTTACCTTCCACGAAAAATCGATCGCTCCTTACATTCTTTCAATTATCTATTTTTTTTAAATGTTGAACTTTTCTATAATGTTTTCAAATAATAAGGATATTTACGATAGTTATTGTGCAAATTGCAATTTGTTTTGTGCAAATGTGCTATTTTTTAGTATAATTTGTCAGAAACCTGCCTTTATTTACAGTTTTTTTTTTTAAATAATTTTAATTTCTATTTTATTTTAAAGTTTACGAAAAATTTCAATTCCTACAAACAAAATATGACACCAAATGTGTCAAATTTTATTTTTATTGTTTACATTTGTTTTCAACTGAGTAATTTTGCATACTTCGTTTTACTCAAGGGTTTTTAGTGCAAACGAAGTAAAATGAAACAAATTGCAAATTCGTACATTCTGTTGTTGTCAGAATGTGTACTTATAAGGTGGCCGTAGTTCTACAAAAACAAAAAACGACATATATTTTTTTTTCGCGTTCTGACGTTTTTTTTTTTTTTTTTTTGTTTATTTACATTTTGTATAAAGGCATTTTGATAAAATGCCTGTTGTTTTTACTATTCTTGCATTGTTGTAGTAGTGAAGTCACTTTATTAATACATTTTGTTTGTTGTTTGTGTATATTAACACACATTTGCATCGTTTGCACACTTTGTCCTACCCACTGTAAAAACCCTTAAGGCTAGTTTACAGGACAACACAAGTCGTACGTATTTTGAGGCAAATACAACCCTGTCATGATAAGTTGTTAATGATGAAACAGAACTGGGGCTGAGCGATGTTTTCCATACAGTTTGACATGAAATTATGCCAGAGAATGCGGTCGAGAAATAAAATCAAAATTATTTTGAAAACGTTTTTTCTCATGCTCTCACATAGAGACAATTATTCTCCCAACAATGCTACCATACTTTCGTTCAGTTTCATACATTTTGTAAACAAGGAAAAAAAGAGCAAAAGAAAACAAAAGAAATGAGAGAAAATTTGCAGTTACGGTCGACGTTTTAATTATGGGCTTAAGAATTTTTGCCTGAAGTTGAAGAGTCAATTCTGTTTCATCATTTATTTTGAAAACGTTTTTTCTCATGCTCTCACATAGAGACAATTATTCTCCCAACAATGCTACCATACTTTCGTTCAATTTCATACATTTTGTAAACAAGGAAAAAAAGAGCAAAAGAAAACAAAAGAAATGAGAGCAAATTTGCAGTTACGGTCGACGTTTTAATTATGGGCTTAAGAATTTTTGCCTGAAGTTGAAGGCTCAATTCTGTTTCATCATTTAGTGGTTTTTGAAAATTTTCAAAAAATACGTACGACTTGTGGGATCGTGTTAACTAGCCTTTAATCGATTTATCTATATATTAATTAACAAACAGCAGCAAGACAGGGCGAAAATTGAAAATAATTATTAAAAAAAGAAATAGGCAAAATTTGATTGTCAAGTCAATGTTTTTACAATTTATTTTTTGTGTTTGTTAATTTTATTGGTGTAGTCATTTGAAATTTTGTTCTCAATTTTAAAACCCATATAATGTCAAACAGAAGTAAATTAGAAAAAAAAATTAAAACAAGCGTCAAAAATTAAATAAATAATTTAAATTTTTTAAGTTGTTGTATGTATTAATTATGTATATATTTGTTATTTTTTATTTAATTTTATATTTTTTATTTATATAGATATTATAGTAGGTGTAATTCTGTTAATAAATATATACATATGTATACTAAATTAAACTTATAAAACACTAAACTTTTATACTTTTTTGAAATTTATTTACAGTGAGCCACACTCAAAATTGAACGTTATTTCTAAGATGGTGGGGGTGGCACAACATATATTCGCGTAACTCAAAAATGATTTAGTTTATTGAATATACTAAAAACAACGAAATTCCGCAATAAAATCACCTTTAAGAAATGCTAAACTTTTTTCTAATCTCTTCTGCCGTTTTAGAAACATAATTTTTTTTTATTAAAATTTCGAAATTTTTGTTTCTTCAAAAGTAATTAAAAATTGGAAAATGAAGCTACTCTTTTAATTTTTCTAGATGTATAAAAAAACGAAGTTTCAAAGTTTAATCAATAATCTTAACTGTTTTTGTGTTACGCTAATATATATTGTGCAACGTACTCCATTTTCGAAATAGCGGTATATCTCGAAAACAAAAGCTAACCTAAAAAATCGGTAAGCACCATTGGATTCAGCGTACCCGCACAGTGTTATTATTAATTATTATGATAATGATTAAAGTGTTAAATTTTGGATGTGGATCACTGTATAAATTATATTTTATATTTATTAAAAACGCTTCAATATGACCTTTGATCAAAGGCATTTTTACAAGGATGGTCTGAAAGGCCATTTCAGAGCCATTAATTGAAAGGCCTTTTAACATGCCTTTCTAAAAAACCCTTCAAGATAACCTTTATTCTAAGGCCTTTTGGCAGTCATTTTCAGGAAAGCCTTCTAAGAGCCATTTATTTGAATGCCTTTCAAAAGCTCTGGCGAAAGAAAGGAAATAGGAACCCCTTCCCCGCAATGACAACGTGTGTAAAAAAGATATGAGTATGGAATGGAGCGACCAGGCCTTGTACATCCAAAAAAAAAGGGGTACAGAGGCCTTCTAGAAGGCCTCCGTACTCCTTCTTTTTCCCACTGGGCATTTTAAACACACAGACTGCTGTAATTGCTACTGAAAACCAGAAACTGCTGTGTATACTCTTTTTTTAAAAAAATAAATTCTGTTAATGTTTCTTCAGTAACAGTGCGCACACAGTTTAACTGTTTTAAATATGAATGGGGGTGAAAATTGATGGTTCGAACTATTTTCAGTATAGTTGCATGTGTAAAAATACACACTGGCGACTGAATTTTAAACACTGGTTCAAACTACTATTTTTCCTTACTCAAGTGAACATTGATAATAAATAAATGAATAAATTTTATTACTAAAAACTATCGTTCTTTTACGAGAACATCTATGAATGGGATCAATTTAGTTTACTATAACAAACAGGGGGTAAATTCTGGCAGTGGTGATAGAATACTTTTTCGATTCTAAAGCAATTTTATTTCTAATTCTTTAGACAATACTGAACGAATCGAAATTATTTTTTGAGAGTTATGAAAACTTAAATAAATGCTTTACAACACTGAAAAAATAAATTCGACTGAAAGAATTAGAAATTAAATTGCTTTCGAGTCGAAAAAGTGTTCGGTCACGACTACCAGAATTAGCCCCCAGATTGGAAAATCGGTGCAACAATTATCGTAAATGTTTTCAATTACAGGACAAATGGTATACAATATTTGAAATAGCTCTGAAAACTTAAATAGACTTATTATTCGATTAACCGAATAATTTTAAATTGTGCGATTATTATTCGATTAAATGTTTACCTCGAATAATTATTCGCGCGATTAATCGATTAATACAAAACATCGATTATTTGAATCCCCTAATATTTACATATGTATATCAGATGCTTTACCAAAATCTACCCACTTGTTTAAATATAACCATTTATTTAAATTTCGTTAAAAAATAATCAGTAAAATGTATTTAGTTTCGAATAAAATTTCATACTGGTAATAAATTTTTAACAAAAAAACATTTTAGCATTGTTTCATGGTCCAATTTTGTTTGTGTAAATTATGTTAAAGATGTAAAAACCCAATGCATTTTGTTGTGTAACACAGGGATGGCAAAATTGGTATAATTCTACTTTTTTTTGGTACTATTTAAACTTAAAAAGTACAGTGGTACACCAATGACTAATTTAGTACAATTACGGAATTTTCGCCGTTTAAGTAATTTCATATGGCAACCAGTGTTGTCATATCGTAAGATTTATCTTTTTTGCAAGTTTTTTGAGAAGCAAATATGTGCAAAAAAGTTTTTTTTTATAATTTGTAAAAATGAATCTTCACGTAGTTTAGTTCATTTTAAAATACAAGAATTTAGTACGTGATATAAAACAAATGAATGTATTAAATTTTTATTTATATATTTTATATATATTTGTAAGTTCAGACAAATGTATATTTTTTATCGGGTGCGTTATAAAATCCAAATTCACTCGAAAGTGCATTAGCTGTTTGGTGTTTTACAATTCACAGCCACATGTTTTTATTCGCTTTCAATTAGAGTAGTAAAGGGTTGGTGAAAGTAAAACGAATCGACTTTTATTCTAATATATGATAACATTTTTAGCAAAAGCAAAAAATTTTGGTTTTAAGTTTCAAATATTCTTTATCCACTTTAATCCAAAAAATATATATTTTCACACCAATTTTAATACAAAAAAGCTTTTTTAGCTTATCCAAAAACTCCAAGTTGTTTTTCTTGAACATCAGTTTTTTAAACAAACAAAAGCTCCTGTCATTTTTATGTACAAATTTTATTTTTTAGAAATAATTTTTGTACAATCACGAAAACAAAATATAATTTTTTTACAGCTGATAAAAAGCTGTTTTCGAACAAAAACTTCGAATACACATAACATTCAGACTTGAGAAAATCAACTTATGAATTATGCGGATCCCAATACACGTCGAAACCTAGAACACACCTGCATGTTATATTTTTTATTAAATAGAAAGAAACCACATGTAGAGTAAGTTATTTTATTTGACGATTGGGAAAAAAAAATTTTGTTTGGTCGAAGAAAAGTTTTATTTTCAGAAATTTAAAGATTTAAAAAAATAAAATATGACAACATTGATGGCAACTCATATATTCAGCCATATTTGCGAAGTTTTAAGAACAAAATTGCACTTCGAAAATTGACCTTTAAAATGGTTTAGTAAATTTTGTGCAGAATATGTATTCAATTGAAAAACCAATATTCAATCGAAATACCACTATTAGTAAAAATGTTTCCGAAAGAATACCAAAATTTTGATAACATAAATTTAGAGATCTTGCTGACATTGAAACATATAAATCTAACAAAGGAAGATTATCAATTCCACATTCAACTGCAAATGTGGAAGAATCTTTTCGTACAGAAATATTATCAAAATAAAAGACTGACTGACTAAAAGCCGCTATTATTAGCGGCTTAATCCAGACAAAGAACTTATTGAACTTACAAAATTGTAATTTTAATAATGTTAAAACAAACAACAAATAATTTATTATTAAATCTAATTGAAAACGAGTACATACATTCCTTATCTTAAATTCTAATTATATTAAAAATGTTAAAGTTTATATGTTTAGATATTTGCAGAAAACATCCTAAAAAGCGTGACCAGTAAATTGACCAAACTTTAGATTTATTTTTAACAATTTCTATTGATTTACTAAATTTTATTTGTAAGAAGAAAATTGTATAATATAATTTAGAAACAGTTAAATACTTTGAAAATCAAATTATTTTTTAATAAAACTAGTGGTTACGTGTAGGACGTCAAATAATTAATAGGTGTAAACAAAGATTTAGTTTGTAACCCAATCACGCGAAAGCCGCTTAATGGATTGGGATGAAATTTAGCAGACGGATTGCATATAGTCCAGATTCAAATAAAGGGCATTTTTTAATAGTTAAATCGGGGAAAATTGTTACTGTGGTACCTTTCCTCTTTTTGATAAATTTGGAATGCAAATTGCATATGGTCCAGATTTAAATAGTAAAAACGATTTATTAAGTAAAAACGAAAAAATTAGTACATACTTTTTCTATTTTTGATAAAATTGGTATACATATTACATATGGTCCACTGGCCGGATTATACATATTTACCCCATTGCTTTTCACCTGGACAGCTGAATGTCGGATGCTCAAGAGTATTGAGCGCTCTAAACTTATATGTATTGTTTATTAAAATAGTTTAACATAAAATTAGTATAGATGTAGAAAACCGTATAAAATATCTGTAAATTTGTTATAGGATAAACCATTTTCTATAAATCTTGCTCTAATTTAAAAGCTAGAAGTTTGTATACCAAACTACAAATAAGTTTTATAACCTTTTTGTGGTATTTTTTTTTTTTTTTATAAAGACAAATAAAATTAATTTGAACTTAAAAAATATTTTAGTACAGTAAAAGTCAAAAAAGTACAATTTTTAAAGGTTGTTGGTACAATTTTAAAATTCTCAATGCCATCCCTGCAACAACAACACCACGGAAGTACATAGTTAAAAACAATTTGCTTGTTGTGTGTAGAAACAACAAAAACAACAGAACAAGAAGAAAAAACATTATATTCAATTTAAAGCAAGAATTCTCATTTAGTTCATATTTTTAGTTAAATATGTATATTAAGTTTTTCAGAGCAAAAACTACTTCGGGCGTGATATTCGTGTTTCATCGTTCATGTTCTGCGAAGTGTAAAACGGGTAAGTAAAGCCAACCCCAGTTAGCTGTCAGTAACAGCAATGCTACGGTACCGTATAAAAAAGTAGGAGAATCTAGTTTTTACAGATTTAGGTGTTAGTGTCTTATTTATTTATTTATTTATTTATTTAGGGTCTTACTGCTAACTAAAATTATTATAATTGCTTTACATAGCAAAATAAAGCGGCCGACTTGCAACTATACTGTTACTGTCAGCTAGCTGGGAATTAAATCAATCATAATAATCAGCGATTCTAATTTAGTGCGTTTCGCGCTATATTAGGCGCAGTTTAACTAGGGTTAAAATACTCTAAAAGGCAGTGTTGTCCAGCGTTACCGTTGTGTTACTAAAGTAACAATTTGACCCTTTTAGACGTTCTTAATACCTTTTATTACCCTTATTTTAAATTACCCATTTGTATAATTTTTAACTATTTCGTGGCTTTTGTAAGTAGTAAGCACGTTTATGTCGCTGGCAGCTTTTATATGCAAGCGTGTCCCTAAAGTGGCAAATTTGATCCTTGTTAGAGGCTCTTGCTAATTTTGTAACTCTTTTCTTTACAGTTCACTTATGAATCATTTTAAATCAATTCATGCTACTTTTTGACCATTTTTGAATTTGTATCAATAATAAAAAAAGATACGAACATTTACGTTTTTAAGAATTTTAGAAACTTATTTATAAAACCCAAACAAGATATATATATTTTAAAATTGTTTCCTAATGGAGACATAATTTTAAGAAGAGAGGCTTTTGTCAAAGAATTTAAGTTATAAGAGAGTTATAATTTGAGATCGGAAATTTAAACCATAGATTTAACGAAAATATTTAGTCGAATTTAAATAAATTCGTTGCATTCATATTTTCTTTACCCCAAAAAATTAGCATTGCATAAATTTGTGGTTTTCACGAATAATCGCGTAAGTCATAAAACCAAACTTTTCAGGAGAGCAAAAACAATTATTTTTTTCAATTGCGGCTTCTGTAGATGCTTTTTTAAACTTTTTTCTTTACTATCCTCTTAACAGTAACTTTCTACGTATTATACATAGTTTTCATGAAAAAATCCTCACAGGATCACAATCTGTAAAAGGATTAAAAATGCATATGTTTGATTGACTCATTAAGTGTGTGCAATATAACATCATATCTCCACATAAGTTCTTTTTTTGAAAATAAATGTTATCATTTTAATCACACATGACGACTTACGTTGTTTTTTTACGACTTTAGTTGTTATTAATAGAAACATTTTCAAAAAATACTTTCATATTTTTTGCACGAATAACAACATAACATCACATATGCTTTTTATTTGGAAACATATTCAGCAATTTTACAATTTTTGGCGATGTATGTCGACATAAATCGTTATAATAGCAAAATATTTTATTAAACAGTTAACTTAAGTTGTTTTTAGCAGAAAAAAATTAATAATACTACATTATATTCTAAAAAGCTTAATACTTATAAAAACCTAATGCAAAATGTAGCACTTTGACATCATTATCTCAATTTCGGTAAAAACCGACTTACGCGATTATTCGTGAAAACCACAGAAATATGCATAAAAAAACAGCGGTTAAAATTCACTACCAGTTATAACTGTCAAAACGTACTGTTAACTGGAAGTTAAAGTAATAGTTAGTTTTAACTGAACTTGGGGAAATTGGCCACTAAAATCTTAATTAATTAATTGAGTTAAGTAAGAAATAAATATTTTTTGGTTGTTTATAGAAAACTTGGTCTGATTTTTTCAATACTGTTAATACTGCTTTTAAAAAAACCTGACTCTTTTTTACCTTTTGTGGCCTTTTTAGAAAATTTGCAACGGTGTTGTCATATAGTAAGATTTATCTTCTTTTGCAAGGTTATTGAGATGCAAAAAAGTTTTTAAGTTTTTTTCTAAAAATAAAAATATTTTTGAAACTTAAGTAGTAATTTGCATAAATTACGTTGTAATTTGTAAAAAAAAAATAATCTTCACTCCGGTCTTAGGTCACTCATTCGTTAGTAGTTCGTAGCATTTGTTCATTTCAAAATATATGCGATGTAAAAAATGATGAATTAAATTTTTTTTTTATATTTTACATATATTTATAAGTTCATACATATATGTATGTGTATGTATATTTGTATATTATGTTTTTTGATAAATAGAATCAAAACATGCAGTGCAAGAAGTGTTGCCACATTGTGGGTAATTACCCGAATTTGGTGTAATTTTTACACTCGTTGGTAGGGCGTGGGTAATTTCTTTGAGGTGTAGATCAGTTGTAATTTTAAAACAAATAATGTAAGCATTTGATTTTAGTAATAAAATGTATACCATTTAAGATATTGTTGTTTCAAAAAATTTACAGTATATTCAACCAAAGTCACTGTTTTTTTATATAAAAAAAAATATCGAGAGTTTTTGAAGCAACAGATTGGTTGGTAGTGATCAAGAACCGGAAAACGTTTTTTTTTATATTTTTTAAAAAATATTTATCATTGGTGTACGAAAAATATTTTAAATTGTACAATAACCAAAAATAGATAAAAATATTTTGTTTGATATTGTTTCTTTAAGTTCAAAATAATAAAGTTCTCAAAAAAAAAACGTTTTTAGAAAAATATTTTTTTTTGTACGTTTGTACAAAAAATTACCAACCGAAAATTTACTGCCTGTTTAACGATTTCGAAAGTCAACGGTCGCATAGAAAATTATATTTAAAACAAAAACAAAATTCTAAAATTGGTTTTTGTTTTAAATGTAATTTTCTATGCGAACGTTAACGTTCGAAATCATCGATGAACAGGCTGTAAATTTTTTCTTTTTAAAAATTTAAAAATCATGCGTACAAAATAATTTTTTTTTTCATCAGTTTAAAAAAATAAAAGCAAACCAAAAAAAAAAGATATTTATTTTTTCAGTACAATATTATTTTGTACATGAAAAAAAAGAATCGAAAACTTATGTGTAGTTTATAGAACACGAGCGCCTTACTCGTCCGTTCAAATAACATTTAAAACAAAAACAAAATTTCGAAATTTGTTTTTGTTTTAAATGTTATTTGAACGGACGAGTAAGGCGCTCGTGTTCTATAAACTACACATTAAAATTGAATTTTTTTAATTGACAAAATTTAAACTCATACGTACAAAATTATAGTAAATAATATAAAGCTAATTAATAATAAGTAGTTATAACATGATAAAGATTATCCTAGAACTAAATAGTAATCCTATCAATTAGCTTGATGTTGAGTTTGAGCAACCATAAATTTTCTACATGCTCAGAACTTAAATTCCTTCTATTTTTGGTCATAATAATTGGCAAAGCACTGAAGGCTGTCTCCACAGATACCTGTGTTGCGGGTACAGCTAATGCAACATTAGCTAGTGTTGATAATTAAGAATCTCTAAAGATTTTTTGCAATTGCAATTTTAAACACAATTTTATATGTTTTTAGCTTTTTTTAGCATTATGTATTTTAAAAATTTGGTCGAATTTATGCTCAATAACCGAATTTATTTACTTCACTTGAACTTTTTTATAAATTATAATAAATTTTGACTAAAAATAGTTGTACCTAAAATAAAGTTTAGTATGAAAATTAATAACTCTTATGTTAAGAAACATCTTACCTGTATTGTTAAAAAAAAAATAGAACTTTCAGTGAATATTATAAATGCCGTTCTCATATCGATTGTAAATATTATTTGCCCTTTGACATTACGTTATAAAAATAGAAAAAAAAAATCACTTTGTATATAAATAAAAATTCTATAGTATAAATGTTTGGAAAATTTTTTTGCTCTGAACGGATGAAAAATAATAATTTTAAAACTTCAACTTTATTTATTTATTTTATTTATTGATGATGATTTCCTGCACAACAGAACTAAGTCTTATATTTACAGTGTAGAATTTTGTATGTGTACAAATTAGTTTCCAAATTTAATAAAGTTGGAGGAAGTGCGGGTAATGTGGTATACCTATTTGTTTTTAGATTGACAAATTTTTAATTTTTGTCTGATTAAAATATGATTAACCTATTAACATGCTTCATATGTTAGGCTCCCACGAAGCCATTTGCGAAAAATATTAAACCCACACATTCAGAGGAATATAAGAAAATATTGCAAATCTCATTAGATACGACTTTAAAAAATGTGCGGGTATTGTGGTACACCAAGTGCTGGTAATGTGGTATAGTGAACTACTTTACCAAATCATAGTAGCGGAATTCACCCTTGATAGTAAATTCCCTTGTAGACCTTGTTAATCTTATAATTTTAGTAAAAATACTAACATTTACAACACTGCAAAACAAAATAGCGGAATTCGCCCTTGATAGTATAGTCCCTTGTAGACCTTGTTAATCTTATAATTTTAGTAAAAATACTAACATTTACAACACTGCAACAACAAAATGTATTAGACTTAAATATACTACGCCGTGGTTGACAAATCCCACAAAAAGCTGTAGTAAACAAAGTGTGTGAATTTACTACCAGAATAAAACAGTTGAAGAAACTTTATCTGTCTCTTTCTCTCATTCAGCAAATTCATTAATGTACAATGCATACGAAAAAGACACTCACGCTTTGAAGTATAAAATCGTATTAAATATAACAGAGTTGTACACTTAATACAAAGGGTGAATACCGCTAATGTATTAGACTAAAATATACTACGCTGTGGTTGAAAAATCCCACAAATAGCAGTAGTAAGCAAAGTGTGTGAATTTATCAGGATAAAACAGTTGAAGAAACTTTATCTGTCTCTTTCTCTTACTCAGCAAATTCATTTATTTACAATGCATAGAAAAAAGACACTCACGCTTTGAAGTATAAAATCGGGTTTAATATAACAGAGTTGTACAATTAATACAAAGGTTGAATACCGCTAGTATTTTCTTTAAAACTAGTCGTGTTATATATACATTTTTACTTTATTGCAAAAAAAAAAACAATAACAATTCATGTAAACAAACAACAATTTCATTAATATTTTATTTGACTGGTAATGTGGTGTACTATAACAAATTAGCTGATGTAAGGTATACCACATTAGGCGCACTTGAGGTTAATGCAGATATATATTAATTTTAAATTATTTACTACAGCTATTGAGTAATTGCATATATTGTTCACTAATTTGGTACTTCCCAATTACTTTAGTTATACACTTAAAAACTTTTAAATGCACCTTTACAACAAAACCTTATTTGTTAACAGCACCCAAAAAAAAAAGTCGACTTCGCAGTCAATCGAATTTTTCGACACTCACACTAAGAATGACTTTCAAAAATAAAGCAGATCAAAGTTTTCTTAATTTTTTGAGAGCGACAAACCATTTAGATTGGTTTCATTACGCTTGATTTGTTAGTTACCAGCCTATACCACATTACCCGCACTTACTCTAAACTTAACTTAAATGAAATCAAATTAATAAAAAAAATATGTTTATAAACATTTTGTAATAAGAATTAAATATAAAAAATTTGAAGAAAGAAAGAAAAAAAATTAATATAAAAAACATAAATAAATTTTAACATCAAAACTTTAAACAAAATAAATTAGGCAAAATATTTGTAGTTCTGTGTCTTAGGGTCACAGGCAGAACTCTAAAATCTTCTTTTGGTTCTTTCTTTGGAAGATGACTATTATTTCCACTCATAAAGCCTCTAGTACACGGAATGTAAAAAGCCACATGCGCATGTGGTTCTGACGTAATTTTGACGTCAATGCAAAGCCACAATAAGCATTGCGTGTTGTGTGATGACGTCAAAATTACGTCAGAACCACATGCGCATGTGGCTTTTTACATGCCGTGTACTAGAGGCTTAAGAGTGATTATAATGGTAGGGGTTTTAGGGTGAAAAGAAATAAAAAAAACAAGAGTTGAGGTTTTTTTTCTCTTTCCAAGGTAACATTTTGCAATTTCATTTAAAAAAAACTATTCAGATGTTACATGTTGTTAATTACAATGGTGTGAAATGCGAGGGGTTGGTATACTTTAACGTGTGCTTATTTTGCTTTTGCTATTTATTTATTTACCGATTTAAGATTAAACATAATACATTAAATTAAAAAGAAAATATACTAAGGGCAAACAAATCAGAGCAAGTTAAACTCTCTTTTTGGTTTAAAATGTGTTTAAACCAACAAATCTATAAATCAAGAAACATATAAGCCATCTTTAAACGTATAAAATGGGGCGTTTAAACTACCAATACAGACCATATGAATTTGACAACATTTGTCGTTGTGCTGCCACATGATACTTTTTAAACTACATATAATACATGGGATACTGATTTGCAACTGTTGAGTTTAAACTTCATATAAATTTAAGTTTAGTTCAACTAAACCAGCGCTTAAACACTCACTGATTTTTTAGCCATAAGAGTAATATTACAAGTTTTATAAAAAATAAAATATTAAAACAATATATAAAAATTACACAAAAAATAAAGATAGGGTAACATTTTATAAATTAATTAATCAATCACAGAATTTTTAGTTTAAGTTAAGCGAAAGATTTAAATAAAAATTTCCTAAAAAGAGTTGCGTTGCTATTTGTTTGTTGGTTGTTTGGCACATCATTCCAAAGACGAACTGCGTTTATTAAAAATTGCCATTCTGACACAAGACATTTAAATCTAGGAATAGTCATGTTCTAGCAAATTGGATAAAATTCTCTTTACACAGTGTCGATATTTTTTATTGTTTTTTAAAATATCGTTTTCAATAAGTGGTGTAATGGATTTTTTATGAATTGCTAAACATTTCGACGTTTGTGGATTAAGACAAAGGCTATTTGCAACTGCCCAGCATTGTGTTTTGTTCAGATCATTATTAAGTTTATCGACATTTTCCCTAATAGAGTTTGCAGGACTACTTAAGTACAACTGAACATCATCCGCATACATACATATGTATTTTACAATAAGTAAGTTGCTGTGGTAAATCATTCGCATAAACTTAAAAAAGGAGTGCTCCTAGAATCGATCCCTGTGGCACACCTTTTGTGAGTGTAATTGGATTTGTAGTTGTGTTATTTACGTGTACGGATTGACTTCTATCAGTAAGATATGAGGATATTAATTAAGTTACTGAGGATGAAAAATTGAAAAATTTATCAATTTCATGCATAAGGTATAAACCATCAATATAGTGTCAAATGCCTTGGAATGATCGAGAAGTACCAAGAAATTAATTTTTCCATTATCGAATTCGCGTCTTATATTCTCAGACACCTCAACCAGTGCAGTTACACAACTGTGGTTGGGACGAAACCCCGATTGTCTATCAGACATTAAACGATTTTCGTTTATGTAGGCACTCATTTGCAAATGCAAAATCGTTTCTAACATTTTTGAAAGAAAACTTAGTATTGCTATTGGGCGATATTCCGTGTTAGACTTTGGTAGTGGTATAACCTTCGCGTGCTTCCATTTTGTAGGAAAAGAACCAGTAGTTATAATTGTATTAAAAAGATGAGTTATGAATGGCAATAGTAATGGTAAGAGAATTTTAATAAAATAAGGATTTATATTGTCGAAACCCACTGCATTGGATTTAACCAATGAAAAGCAAGACAAAACTTCAACCTGGCTAACACAAGAAAACTCGAAATAATTTTCTTGAGAAGTCGAGGTATTAAATGGAACTATATTTTGTATTACATTATTTGCTGAAACAGATGGTATATTGGTAAAGATATTATTCAGTTCGTCGGCGTCAATGGGACAGCTATTATTTTTAACAGCTTTTCCGATACCAATGTCTTGAATGGTCTTCCATGTGTTTCGAGAGTCAATGGCAGAACTAAATCGTTTAGTATAATAGTTGGATTTAGCCAATCTTATCTGATTATTCACATCCTTTCTGGCAGAGCGGAATTCACCTTTAAGTCCTGTTGTTCTAAAACGTTTCCATCTAGAGTTAGCTAGATCTCTACGTTGTATGGATTGCTCAATATTTTTGGTGAACCACGGTTTATTCTTATTAGTAATATTTTTCCTAATTAAAGGCACAGTTTCATCATATAAGGATATTATATTATTTTCCAAAAATGCTAGCGGATCATCAACAGAACTCATAAAGTAAATGTTATTAAAATCAACAGAAAAGAAACTTTCATAAAGCTATATGAAGTGTAAAAAAAATTAAATGTAATGAACTTAGTGACTTCAACGTAGTAGTGGTGAAAAAAGCTAGTTAGCAACATTGCCATCCGGCACGTTATCATGCTGAGTAAACGAACTGAAATTACCATAAGTACGAAGAAAACTGTTTAGAGCATCCAAGCTTATTATCAATATTAGTCGGCTTATCGGTGATAGATCATTTAACGTATACAAGTCCTCGAAAGGAATAAGCAGAGTGTAGAAGATTTTGCTTTTTAAAAGAGACTGCCTCGCGAAGTATTTTAAAGTTTCCGTTGTTTTCATGCATATAAAAATAATTGTTTTTTTTATTTACTTCATCTGGTTCAAAACCAAGGAGACTCAACTTTAATTTCTTGTTTTCTTTTTTATATGCATTAAGCGACTTCAGCACAAAATTTTTAACAAACGGTGTCAATAATTTAGCAATGATTACACCGTCGCACAGTGGCGCCATTGAGTTTTTTCGTTGCAAAAATCATATCTTTTGAACCGAATAAGATAATTGAACAGTTTAAACAGCATATGATAGATAACTGTTCAGCCTATGAAATGAGCGTTTGGAAAGGGTGCTACGCTTTGTAGGGGCCTACTTATGGGTTATCAAAGTTAAAATTAGTAGAAAAATCAATTTTATGGTAACTAAAAAAAATTATTTTTACATTTTTAGATTGTTTTTATTTTTTTTCTTAAGGGTTTTATGTTTTAAATTATTACCCAACAAATTAAAAAAAAAAATTATTTATTTTTTTAAATTTATTTTTTCAATTTTCTGTAAAATATTCATCACAATTCGTAAGAGAAGGTATATCTAAAAGACTAACAATTTCTAAACTATAATTATTTTGTAACTCTATTCGTGACTTCACATGCCGCAGGGAAGAAATAAGTGGATCGGAAGATGCTGCCAACATGTTGAAGAGGTCCTTATTTTGCCTTACCCTTGATGCTTTGAATGTGTTCTGCAATCTATATTTTTTATAAAATTTGTTAAGAGACTCCTGTGCTTCTTCAGAAAGCTCTCCAATTGGCAAAGGCTGGTACTCAATTATATCTTTGCCATGCGCCAATATTTTATGGACGGTCGGGGTCAACTTCTTCTGTGGATACATTTCTGCTAAAAGAGATGCAGTTTTCGACGCATATTCTCCATATTTTGTAGAATTTACATTTTCTTTGCAGTTTAAAACATCCAAGATCGTTCCCAATCTTTTCACGATTTGATTGTCAATTCCAATGATTCTAGTTACTGCCTCATCATTTTCAAAAAATCTCCTAGAAGTGTTTCCATCGTTAGAGTTACCGTATCCGTGCTTGGGACAGTCTACTTTTAGTCCAACTTGTTTCAAAAAAACCATCCTGTATTTGCTGCTTTCTGATCTTTTCCTTATCCTTTATTGATGTATTTTCATCGAAGTTTTCCTCCTCTTGTGGTAGGGTATATGCCAGTTTTAGCAAGAATTCCATACACCTTATCCTTGCGTGCAATGGTGACATTCCATATTCGTAATTCTCCTCATTTGTAGAATCGTTTAAATTACCAAAGTTCTTCTGACAAATAATAATATAAAATCGATAAAAAAAAATATAAAAATAATACGAAAAAAGGGGTTTAGATAGGTTTTTGCTAAATTTTTACCTCCAATATAATTCTGTCTATGATAACTAATTGAAATATATTATAATTAAGCAGAAAAAGATACTAATCTTAAACTCTTTACAACTAATTATATAAAATTGAGATGTAACATATTATATATGAAATAAATTGAATTGAATTGAAAAAAGTTCTTCTGACTCTTTTTGCAAATCGGGCATGACATTGTTGAGGTTGTTCCTGTCAGTTCGTTTACGACTTTTCCGTCAACCATGGTCAGGTGGAACTCGTAATTGCATTCAATATATTTTCCTTCTCCAATTTGCAGCTTTGTAGGCTTAATCTTGCTTATTTGTTCTTCAATGTCCTTCACCGTAGTCCTTATGAGTTCTGCCGATTCCCTTGCAAACTGAAACATTATTGGTCGGCAATAATGCACTGATGACGGACGTGGATTTTTCCAGTGTAGGGAATCATCCGATTTTAGCCGCAAAGGAACAACAGATGCCATATACATATATCCGTCCGATATTGTAGCGTCATCGAAAGATATCCTTTGCTTATAAACGCTTTGTCCGGATGATCCATCGCAGCCCCATTTGCTGATCAATGTCAACTTCTCAGGAAGAATTTTCACTTCCGTGAAAAACTTTGGTGTGGTTGACTTTCTAAACAGTTCAAATAATTTTAAATTGTTCAACGCCATGTTTTCAGTACTTAAATTGTTTAATGGTTTCAGTAATTGTTGCGCCAACTTTCAGGCGTAGACTAATCCAGGCATTATGCTTATTTTGCAATATATAGGCTTATGCTACCATGCCTAAAAATTTACCTGTTCCCTGCATACATATGGATTTAGGCTAAATAATGCAATTTTGATATTATGCATTTGTCCAAATAAGATTTGTGCCTACCTGTAGGGACCATAAGTCAATATTGTTCCTGACCATTTGTACGCCAAAGTATTGTTTATGTGAGGTACGTACCTGCTAATTTCAATGAGTAGTTTTTTTCAAACTATTAGATCAAACTACTGTCAGTCAAAACATATAAGGGATGGACGCCATACAATTTCTGCAACCATGTCTTTTTGAACTTTTTTACCTCTAGAAGCCAAACGGGCACGTACGGGCAGATAAAACCTTTTGAATTATGTAAAGAAATAATCAAAGAACAGGTTTTGCACGTATGGCAAATATAGAAAAATATAGTTTTTTTTTATTTTCCGTCAAAGTTGAAAAATAGTGAAAAAACGGATAGTTTTTAAATAGTGATTTACTAGGAGAAACACAAAGCAAACAGTTAATTTTTTTTTTATCATTATACATTTAATAAATACATCAATCAATACAAATAAAAAATAAGGCGATTCGTTACCTATTTTTCGTGATATTACACCTGAAATCGCAACAAATTGACTAAAAATTGTGTGTTTTTTTGAAAACCGAAAGTCGGTCAACTTTGAACGGTTATATCTTCTAAACTAAAAATGTGATATTATTAAGAGTGGCATATTTGAAATCGTTGAAAAGTTTCCTATAACATGGGTTTATTCAAAACTTCGTCGGCACTCATGAAAATTTTGATTTTTGCAACCTCGCTTGTTCTACGGGCGCCACTGTGCGTCGGGAGAATTTACATTATTTTTATTATTTCTATTTTGTACCCGGTTTATTGATTGTAAAGGAGGTGTTGGAATATTGAGAGTTTTACATATTGTGTCGAAAATACCATGCAAGTCTTCATCAACATTATACGGAACACAGTTTATACCACTTGTTTGTTAGGTTAGGAGTTAGTTTTAAGTATAGATTCAGAATTTAGGTTTCAAAATTTAATTTAAGCGAGGTTGCTTTTAATGAACTTGTTCGTTCTGTTGCTAGGCAAGAATTGAACGACTAAATTTGTTTTATGTAAACTTATTCTACCTTCCTCGGCTTGCAGATAACCGAAGACAGGTTGTTTTCTACTTTAATCTTTTACAAAAAACGACACAGTCGTATACGACAACGACAACCACAATAATACCCATTGCTTATTTGTTGGTCATAAGGAAGAGCATTCCAAGGACGAATAGCGTTGATGAAAAATTGCCATTGAGAAATTAGGCATCGAAATTTCGGAAATATGATCCTTTCACCCCTTTGCGGTCTGGCAAATATTATTTTTTCAAAAACGTATTTCGGCTTTTCAGTGTAAATCACTTTATGTAAGAACAAAAGAACCCTTTTCTTAAGAAGGCTTTCGAAAGTAACTCCATAGAGTATTCGAGTATGTTGAAACTTGGCCACGCTTTTTTAGTCCATGAATATATCTTATTATGTTGTTATGTAATTCTAGTGTTTTTGTACTAGTGAAATCGCAATGAGAAAACAACTCGCTTGGAACCAAATAAGCTTTTGCAAGGAGGATTCCGACATTCAGCAGTGTAAAGTATTGCACGGACCACAGGGCTCTTAGTTTAAGATAAATTTGTCCCACCAGTGTATTTATATGGCTTAAGTTGTCAAATCTATTAATGTTTACATTTTAATTCACTGTCGGTCTAGTAGCAATGACAAATTACAAAACGTCAACTCGGCGCTTTTCATACTGTTCTTAGTGCTTTTTAAAATTTGCTACGGAAAAAATTCATTAATCGGTGATCAAGGTTATTTTTTTTAAAAAAAACTCTTGCTTTTTCATTTTCGGTGGCACTAAAATATGTTATTGTTGGTTCACACTGTTCAAGTCTTAGCCGTCAAGTCTTGAGTTTTTAGGAGAGAGAGGAAAATGAATGGCATTTTCTTTTCCCTTCTCTCCTAAGAGCTCAAGACTTGACGGCTAAAACTTGAACAGTGTGAACCAACACTGAATACATTACAAGTCAAGAATGATATAAAAAGAGATTACGCCATGCGCATGTTTTCCCGTTAGATGACGTAGCTTAACCCAAGCTAGAGTTACATATTCGTGTATGTTTTGTGACGTCATTTAACCCACCTGCGCAGAAAATTCAATTTTTGATTCGTGTTGTCGTAATCTTTCTTCTATCATTCTTGATTACAAGTATCTCAACAATGCACATTGGGACAATGGGATGTATTTTGTGCCATCAATTTTTAGACTGCTGGGTTTTGACGAACGTTTTATACATAAGTTTTAAGAGCATAATTATTGGATTGAGTTTATCTAAAATTTTGCAAAATTAAGAAAAATTGCACAAACACAAATATATATATATATATGTATATATATATCGCACTTAATCAACAAGAGGGTATTATCTCAAAATTTTTATTTTTCCACTTTTTCGAAAAAATCTACACGTTATATTCATATCTGCCCGCTGTAAAAATATCTTGCTATTTTGTCTACTTTTTGCTTATGAAACGGTTGGTTTTAAAATTCATTTCCATATGCCTTCAATGTTAAATTAAAAATTGTTTTGCTTCCACTGAAAATTTTTAAATTTTGAGTTAATACCCTCTTGTTGATTAAGTGCGATATATATTTATATATATATAAAACTCATTTAAAGTTTTATATTGAGATGGGGTGTTTATTACAGGTATTCATTACGGGTGCCACCAATATAAGTATAGTATTGGGATTATATATTTGCTAAAAAATAAAGAAATCAGGGATGAAAAATCAAATATTTTTAGCAAATAATTAAAAATTGTTTTTATTAAAAAAAAAATAAAAAGTTTGTGAAAATAAGTTTTATATGTTAAGCGAGAGATTGTAAATTGGGAATAAATAATTAGTTTTAACGACTTAAGCGACTTAATAGTGAACAAAAATCAAATTAATATTTCTAGTCCTACGACTTTTTAGTAACACTACATTAAGCTTAATTGTAAAAAAAAGTTTAAAATTAACGGCCTAAGTTATAACCTATTTAAAGTGCAATTGCACAAAAAATGCACTTTTTGAGTAAGACTTTTAAAGTAGTTCAAGTTCAAAACATTTCAGCCTACCAATCTGCGAAGTTGTTATATGTGAATAAAGGAGCTTTATAACTTTTTTATCATTGAATTTTCCCTTTTCTTAATTTTCCAAATATAACTGCTTAAAATGCACATAACTCTTAAAACACTAGGTGAAATTTGATGAGAGTTATTCTAATAGTCGTTTTTAATATTCAGCCTTATTGTGGTTGTCGTTGTCGTATACGACTGTGTCGTTTTTTGTAGTAGATTAAAGAACACAGGTTGTGTTTTACTTTAATCTATTACAAAAAACGACACAGTCGTATACGACAACCACAATAAGGCTGATTACCTTCCAATGTATGTAAATGGTTAAATAGTTTAAAATTGTTTACCTTTTAACTTAAAGCAACAATTTTTTTTATATATATATATTTTTTTTTTTTTTTTAATTTTCAAAGTGCCAATAAAAGGTGAGTGGTCAAATTAAAAAAAATACGCAGTAAAGTGCAGAAAAGAGAAAGCATTCAAATGATAGAGAAAAAGCACCTCAAATTTAAAAATTAAATTGTTGCCAAAAACTCCCATGCACCTGCCCCAACGTGCAAGGCTTTCTATCAAACGATCTTGAAAAATTAACGAAAAGTCTGTCAAATGCATGAGAAAATTAAAAGAGACTTTAAGGTGACCATAATGTACTTACATAAACTTAAGATCCATGTTGCATATTTGTGCAATATTTGTTTTTCTTGCGAGTACTTCAAATGAAGAAGTAACAAAAATTACAGCCCTGTATTTGTTTATTTTATGTTTTATTTAATTTGCCAGCAACATTTTAAAATGAAAAAATTGGAGATTGTTTTACATACTTTTTAATAGTTATGCAAAATTAATATATGTATGTAAAATTCCTCTTTTTCTATATTCTTGCATTTCTTTACGAGCTCTATTCACTAATACTAGTATGAAGCAATACAACCACAGCTCACATTTTGGACATCACTGATTAAAGGCCCAACCATAATATGCATGAAGTCACTTAAGTCAACTTAAGCAACTGTGCGAATACATATAAACCATATGTGGCCAACTATAATGTACTAAATGAAACTTTTCGTTAAGTTTCGTCATATGTCATTTGCTTAAGCAAAGTGCCAAACTGAACGCACATTCCGTACGGAATCAGCTGTTTGTGCATTATTAAAAAAATAAAATAAATTGAAATTAATAAAGCAAAAAAAAAAAAAGAAAAAAGAGGACGTTTACATGTTTTAATTTTGTATCCTTTTTTGATTAATAAGTATGCACAACAAACACCAATTTTTTTTTTTAAACGTTGCATGCAAATTAAATAAAACATAAAATAAACAAATACAGGGCTGTAATTTTTGGTACTTTTTAATTTGAAGTAATCGCAAGAAAACAAAATATTGCACAAATATTCAACATGGATCTTAAGTTTATGTAAATACATTATGGCCACCTAAAGTCCCAATCATAATATGCATGAGGCCACTTAAGTCAACTTAAGCAACTGTGCGAATACGTTTAAAACTTATATGGTCAACTATAATGTAGTTAATGAAACTTTTCGTTAAGTTTCGTCAAATGTCATTTTCTTAAGCAAAGTGCCAAACTGAACGCACATTCCGTGCGGAAGCAGCTGTTTGTGTGGTGTTACAAATATAAAATAAATTGAAATGAATAAAGAACAACAAGAATAAAAAAAAGAGGAATTTTACATATTTTAATTTTGTATCCATTTTTTATTAATTAGTATGTACAACAATCACCAATTTTTTTCTTTTTAAAACGCTGCTGGCAAATTAAATAAAACATAAAATAAACAAATACAGGGCTGTAATTTTTGTTACTTCTTTATTTGAAGTACTCGCAAGAAAACCAAATATTGCACAAATATGCAACATGGATCTTAAGTTTATGTAAGTACATTATGGCCACCTTAAACTCTCTTTTAATTTTCTCATGCATTTGACAGACTTTTCGTTAATTTTTGACAGTACTTTAAGCTAACTTATGCATATTATGGTTGGGCCTTAAGCTTTCTTTAAATTGCTTATTCATTTGGTAGACTTTTCGTTAATTTTTGACAGTCCCTTAAGCTAACATACAATGGTTGGGCCTTTACATTTAAGTACAAAAAGAATCTCTTCATTTAGAAAAAAAAATTATCAAAAAATGGCAAGAATTACAAAAAGTATCACATTTGGGTGCATTTTGTAAAAGTACCAAAATAGTATCCAAGCAGTCAAAAAACTGGCTATTTGTTACTTAAGTAGCACCAACGGCAACGCTGTTTGTAAGTACATTCTGACTAGGGATGCCAAACGGCAAGTCCCGAGTTCCGAAATCCCGGGATTTTTCGGGATTGATAAGTCCTGAATCCCGGGATTTATTTTTATGAGTCCCGGGATTTTTAACATATCAACTTTTATGTACAAAACTGTTCGTTTTTATTGAACTTTTATACTATATACAAAAAAAATTATTAAAAATTTATTTGAGTTATATTTTTTATTGCAAATAATTCTTATTTTTGAGTTTAATTTGTGTTTTTTGGAACACAGCGAGTATTTAAAATTTTCAATTTTTGCTTGATATATGACGACTATTTCTGGAGTTTTGTATTTTGCTTAATAAAAACCATTATTTTAAGTAGAAACGAAATTTTCAGACTCACACCTCAAGCCTTTATTACAATTACGTTTAGCAAGTTCAGCTTTGGCTTAAGACATAATTCCAAACTAAAAATGATTATTTTTATGCAAAATATAGAAATCAAGAAATAATTATATATCAAGCAAAAAATAAAAATTATTAACCATCTATTTATAGTTTTATTCAGAAACTAAAGAATAAAAGTTGATATTATTATAACAACTAAGTCGTAATATTGATGAAATAGCTCATATTCCTTCCGGTCCAATAATAATAAAAAATTTGCTTAAAAAACATACGGTAAATAAAATAATTTTTTTTATAAATAAACACTATTTGACGTATTCATAAATAAATTATTTAAACTTGAAATCTGTTTAAAGAAACATTTGTATAAACATTTTGTTTTAAAATAAATTTCAAACGTACTTAAATTATTGATAATGAATCTCGCCCTCACCCTGGAGGTGTACTGCACTGCAGTCGACATAGTTTTACAGTTTTTAACTCAGCTATTGAGATCGATGAGGGACTACACTTTGCAGTGTATAAATGTCGTCACATTTTAATTCACATTAAAAATTGAACTGCTGTCAAAAAACCGAAATGAATTGATCTAGAAAAACTAAGAGATACGTATATTTTTTTAAGCTTTTTTTCAGAATCTGAACAGTTTGATCATGGGTGAGGCCAGTGTTATAAACATATGTATAAAATAAATTGTTTTGTTGTTTTCATTTTTAAAAATTTATGTTACATATCGTCGGCTGATAATTTAATTGTCGTATGTGGATTCCGATAGTTTCGAATAAATTGACACATTTAAATTTAAAATTCCTTCAGCAAATACCACATACGACAAACTCAACACTCCACATCTCCAAAACCGTATGAGGTATCGAAAAACTGATTACGCCAAACGAAAGATCAGGTTGGAAAACTTAAGGAATCGATCTTAACTCAAACCCGCAAAAAATCCACATACGACATTTAAATTATCAACCGACGATATATAAAACCTTTTGAATATTTAAAGTGTTGTTTATTAAAAAAGTAGCATTTCAAGGCAACACATTGATCCCTAAAATCCCGAATCCCGGGATTTTCAAAAATCAGTACCGATTGGCATCCCTAATTCTGACTGCAGTTAACTTGACATTTTCACGAATTTATCCTGCAAAGTTTTTCCTTTATATACATATTTGTATATTTACATATTTAAAAAAAAAACCTATAATAATGAATACTGACAATACATTTATACATAAGAAAGTAATTTCTCCAGGGAAAATGTTTATACCATTAAAAGAAGGCACTAGGGTAAGGTTTAAGTAAAATTAAAGAAATCAATAAACGGCATTAGTTTAATTGCTTAAGGTCACATTCAATTTTCAAACTAGAAAACTAGATGGCACATTACTGGATGATAGTCGTACACTGGGCAGGCCTATGGAATTAGTACTGGGTAAAAAGTTTAAATTAGAGGTTTGGGAGGTTATAGTGCAAAAAATGGCCTTAAATGAGGTGGCAAAATTTACTGTAAACAAGAAGGTAAGTACATATGTATGTATATAATTATGTGGTAAATAATAGGTGTTTATTTAAAATTACGACAATTTTTGATATATTTTTAGTTAGTTTCCCAATACCCTTTCATATCAAAAACTTTAAGGGATTTCGGCAAAAAAGTGGAAGAGCGTCGTCATTGCTGTGGCATGACTTTACAAAACGAAGGCTTGGGTTATAAAGATTTAGATGATTTACTTTCAAATCCTTGTGACTTGGAGTTTATAATCGATTTATTTTCCATAGAAATGCCAGAAGATTACAAAAAAGATACTTGGCAAATGACGGATGAAGAAAAATTAAAAACTTCTATTGAACTTAAAGATGAAGGAAATGAACTTTATAAGCAAAAACAATTTAACAAGGCCGAGGAATGTTATCGTACAGCGGTTGGATTACTAGATCAGTTATTGTTAAAGTGAGTTTATTTTATTGAAAATACTGATTTTAATTGAATGAAAATTTTGTAGAGAAAAACCTCACGATGTTGAGTGGAACGAGTTGGCTAAACTTAAAGTTCCTGTGTTATTAAATTATGCTCAGTGCCGTCTTTTAGCTCACGATTACTATGCAGTTATCGAACATTGCTACGATGTCTTACAATTAGATCCCGATAATGTTAAGGCTTTTTTTCGTAGAGCGAAAGCCCATTTAGGTGCTTGGAATCCTAAGGAAGCACGTGATGATTTTCTTAGAGCTGCAGAATTAGATCATACACTTCAGGCTGCAGTGCATAAAGAACTAAAAGCCATTGAAAACATACAACAAGAACGAGATATGGAGGATAAGAAACGTTTACAGGGACTTTTTTAGTTACTTGTAGTACATATTATATTAGGTGTTGTAAAATTATTTTGAAATTTAATAAAGGATAGAATCTGGTAATTATTTCTTTTCATAAGCTGCTTTATTATATTCTTCATTTTTTATTTTTCGAATTTATTCTATGAGCTAAATTTCAGTTATGTATTTTATAAAGCTTTTTTTGTAATAGTTGTATCTATTCCTTAAATTTTAATGAATAAATTTTTAGAATAAATTTGAAAAATATAAAATAGGGGAATGTAAGAAAGAAAAAATTCACTATTTATTATTGTGTCTTTGTTGAAGCTTTGATATTGTTACAAGTAAGAGCTGAGAGTTTAAAATTCTTATTCACTTTATGGTCTTACTTGTATAATATTTTTAGCTTTTCTAAAGTATTTGGAAAAAGTTTCCTCACGAGCTGGCCTAAGCAACCAGCGAAATGCGCATAGAAACTAGCTTTCCCACAACAATAAATTTCAGTGTTTTTTATCATAAATTGGGATTATTAGCACATCATTAATAAATGAATTAATTAATATAAAATGTTGAATTTAATAAATTATATTAAAATGTAAATAAAATATTGATGTTTTAAAAACGATTATTAGCAAACAAACACAAACTACTTTTGTTCCAATCGAAGACAAAAAATACCCAATCTTTATTGCGAAAGAAAAATTTTTGGGGGACGAAGTTATAGAAGATTTTTAATAATCAAAAAAGAATTATTGATAAAAAGCTTGCACTATCTTTTTCTTTTATTTGTTCATGTTCTAGTAAAATCAATTTTCGATATATAGGGCATATATATTTTTTTTATTCTCAATTTTTTTTTTTTTTTGGGATTTTAACTAAAACATAATTATTCAAACAATATTAGTATACGCAAATCTAAACTTATTAGTAACTTAAGTTAGACATGGCATGTGTTTTTCTTTTACTTTTCAACTACAACCTTCTTAAACGCATTGCTCCCGAAGATTGAGAAACTGCTGCTGCTCCTTCGGCTTCACCACGTAATTTGTTGTCATCGGTACGCCAAACAAAAGCTTCTAAACGATCATCTACATCAAGAAAATTATTAATATCCTCCAAACTGGCTAGATTATCATTTAGTAAAGAGTTACAACGACTTAGTTGCTGGGATATTAAACGCACTTTATTAAATTGCTCAGCATAAGCGGCATATGACTTTTGCATATCTACAAAGGAAGCAAACAATGTGGTTATGGAATTGCTAACAACTTTCGTACGTTCCACCAAATGCGATTGTTCATGCGCCACTAGTGTAGCACACATATTAAGATGAGTTTGCATGCGGTTGCAAATATTTAGCAAGTGTGGTTGTAAATGTAATCGTTCCAAGCATTCAGCATCTTTAATAAATGTAGCCGAATTGACGGAATCCCTTAAGACAGGCAAAAACTGGGGTATACTTTGTAATTGATGTAGTTCTGTTTCGATTTCTTCATTGGCATCTTTAATTCCTGGTTTTACTATAACTATACTATGACTACTCACAGTTGATTGGGGCCTTTTGGGTTTGACACCAGTTTGGGGACGCTTCAAGACTAGAGAGTTGCGCTGCGTTGATGAGCTGGTTAAACTATTAGAAGATTTACCTCGTATTTTTGGTGAATCACCTATGGGTCTGTCAGTAGTGTAAGAAACGTAGGGTAGATCGGAACAGACACTTAGAGGTGGGGATGAAGGTCTACTAATTTCTGAAGTAGTAGGTGAGGGGATAGGATCATTGTTATATTTTAACTTATTTGTTGAACTGTTGCTATTGCAGTTTGGAGCGGTTGACTGTCTTAGCATTGTACGCTTTTTAATAGCTCCCGAATTTGCCGAGCCTGTAAAAGGTCTAGAGCCTACCGAATTAGGAAGACTAATATTGCTTTCTACATGAGATTCAAATATTTCACGACCATCGGCTTCGACTCTCTGTTGGGAATGTTCCGCGCCCATTATTTTTTATTGCAATTGTCTCTTTTAATATTTGACAATATCGATTTTCTCTTTTGCAGCCAATTTTTTAATTATTATTTTCTTGTTTATTTTATTATTTCTTTTTTTGTAATTTGTATGACTAAAACATATTAATAAAAATATTTTAGTTAATTAATTTTTTTAGTTTATTTATATATGTATTTAATTTAAAACTAAACCAAATTGTTTGGAAAAATTTGTTGCTGATATTTTCAAGAGCAACTTATGACGAATAACATAATCAAAACAAACTTACAAAATAATCAGTTAACGGAACACATTGAAATAAAACACTAAAATAGGGCTACCATCTCATTTAAATGGTCGATCACACATGAGAACATTTTTAATCCACACAACTTTTGTTCTTTCCGTGTACGTGTACACAACTTTGGATACATTAGTGTTTTTTGCACTCATTTGTTTAAGGCTAGTTTACATGGTAATACAATGTATTACGACTTTGTGGAATCAAAATATTATGAAATTCTCTCCGTGTTTAAAACAAAAACGGATGGTTTAAGTAAAATAAAAGCAAAGTGAGTTAATAACAAAAAAGCAGATGGTTGCAGTTTTACAATATTTACAAAAACAACATGAACACATCCTGAGATGATTCTGCTTGTTTTTGTAATTTTATAAAAATGTTACCACCTTCAATATACTCTGTTAAAATGCGACTCTGGTGTGATGAGAATACATAAGTTTCTAAAATGGTTTAGAAAATGAACATTTACCGACTGATTGTCATATTTTTATCCGTATTCTCTCTTACTCAATGCATTTTGCTTTTACATGATAAGATTTTTCTCATTCTACATCATTTTTTGACATGTCGTGGTTCTGAAGAAAGCAACAACAAAATTAAAAAATATTTATGATTTTGTTTGTGCTTTCAATGTAATTCTTTGGCGTTGCGTTGCGTTTTACATGATTAGGGCCTAAATGTTGCTACGAGAGTAGTAATGTTCTTATTGAAATATGTGTTACCTTTTTGGTTTCTCAAATATCCAAATATTTTGATATTTTATGTTTCTAAACACAATCAAGGCGAATTCATTTTTCTGGTGGCGTGGAAAGCACAGGTGTGCTATTTTTGTTTTTTCATACGCTGCCTTTACACATGAGTCATTTCTTGAAAGTTTCATATACAAACGTATTATCACCCCAAATTTCATAAAAAAAATAATAGAATTTTATGAAACATGAAAGTGAAATTTCATTTTCAAAATGTCGGCAAAGAGCAAACTTCTATCAAAAATGTCTCTTCTTCTTCTTTTATTGTTTTGTTTATTTCAAGTTTCAGAGTTGCCAAGAAAATTACTCACGCCGAACTTCAGGCATTCGTTCAAATTAAAATTTATTGTTATTAGTTTTCATGATATTTAAACATTTTAGTTAGAATCAACACAATGATTAATATTTAGTTAAAAAAAATATACATATTTATATTCTTTATATATATGCAAAAAAAAAAATTCAATTGGCAACACTGCTTAGTTATTGTCATTTACTTTCATGAAATCGCTTTCTTGAAATATTCATTGAAAACTAGCTGAAAGTTGGAGTGAAAGTAAAAAAATTTAAATGTGTTAGTGAAGAAGTGGGAGTGTATTGGTGTTGCACTTGTTGTAGTATTGCCAGCACCAAGGCTAATTTAAAAAGGTGAGTCCAACTCTACAACTACAAAACACCATGTGTATTTTGTTTTTGCAATTTAATTGCTTGTTGTCAAAAACAGCTGACCAATGCAAACATTTTTCTCAGAAATATTTTCGGTTATTTTGGCGCAAAACATAAACAAAAGTTTTTTTTGACGTTTGTGAATTATATTTAGAATTCGCCGTGGAGACAGCTGATGAACAGCTGACGAGTTCCACTTACCTTTTTAAATTTGCGTTCGTCACCACCTATTTCATGAATTCGCCTTTAAACACAATGGGTCATCGTGTGTGGCGATCGGTGTGACCAGATCTAAAAATAATTTTACATCTAAATCTGGCATTAGACAGGCCCAAAAAATTATATTAAAAAATGCTAAAATATTTGTTAAAAATGTATTGCCAGTATGAAATTTTATTCGAAACTAAATTCACTTTAGTGACTTATTTTTATAACGAAATTGAAATAAATGGTTATATTTAAACAAGTGGGTAGATTTGGCAGAACATCTGATACATATAAATATGTAGCACAGGTAGTTGAGACTCAATTTTAAAATTAGGGGGCTCAAACCCCTGACACACGCAAAATTTAAGCCATTTTATTTCTATGCTATACAAAGTTTTTAAGATCATTTTATTTCTTATAGTTTAAGAAAAGTTGAAGTTTTAAAGTTATTGTTTTTTCAGTAGTTAAGAGCAAAAAACATTTACACTTGGACTTTTTATATACATTAAAACAAAGTGAAATTTCATTGTACTTTTATATCGTAATATTAAAGGGCAAATAATATTTGCAATCAACATGACTAGGGCATTTCTAATATTTCCTGAATGGTCTATTTTTGTAACAAGACAGTTAAGATGTTTCTAAATATAAGAATTATAAATTTTTATACAAAACTTTATTTTGGGTACATCTATTTAGTCAAAATTTATTATACTTTATAAACATTTTTGGTTAAGTCATAAAATTATTCGTCCAAATTTTTAAAATAATGCTAAAAACATTTTATAAAAATTCTAAATAAAATGTCAATTGCTAAATGAAAATTTTGCAGCTAAATAAAAATATTTAATGCTAGCTGAAAAAATGCCAAAATGGCCACACTGGTACCCTTCTGGAAGCCTTCTAGAAGACTTCCGTACACCTCTTGCTTTTTCCCGCTATACTTTTGCACGCAAATATTTCACACAACCAAGCTCAGTAAACTTAAATATATGACATTTATGCATATATTAAAGTGTTGCCACTTTGTGGGTAATTACCCGAATTTGGTGTAATTTTTACTCTCTTGAGTAGAGCGTGGGTAATTTCTTTGAGGTGTACATCAGGTGTAATTTGAAATTCTTTCATTTTAAAACAAATAATATAAGGATTTGATTTTAGTGGTAAAACTTATATTATTTAAGATATTGATGATCTGAAAAATGTACAGTATATGCAACAAAGTCACTGTTTACTTAAAACAGTACCTTGTGTTGCGGTCGAAGTTGACGCCTGGGTAGTTTTTGAAGCAAAAAGTTGATAGTGATTGTCGGCAGATGGACAATTAGATTTAAATAAATATTAGCTTCATAGTGACTTATAACCCGAAGTTAAGTGGAAATAGAAGGGGTTTATACTAAGAAACCCCCTGAAGGAATCTTTACTTTCAATATTACAAAAAGTAATGAATTTTGTGTTTGCTTTAACATTTAAAATGCTTCAGTTGAAAAACATTTAGCGCCCTTAACATTTGTTAAACTGATTTGAGAAACAGACTGTCATCTAAAACCATTATAGGAATTTTATTTACTGAATAAAATTTTCAAAGGAACAGCAATGAACATTGTAAACTTTCCCTAGATATATGAAAGTAGAACTTATTATTTTAAACGTTTATTTAATTTCTTTGAGGATTTTAATGTTATTTGTGTTAAACTTTTTTGAATTACTATATGGATCTTAATAATATGACTAATATTGATCTTATTTAAATGAATAGGGTATTATGAGTTCGTGCTGATACAATAAACACATACAAATTTTTTTTTGTAGTATATCGATCGACTTTAGCCGCGGTCACACTTATTAAATATTTGAAATTATACCCTAGTTTGCCTGTTGGTCACGTTTTTTTCGTCAAATATTTGACAAGTGTGACCGTAATTTTAGAATCAGTATCTGTAGACTTTCTGCGCAGAGTACAGGTCGCAAATTTTAAGATAATTTAATAAAATCTCGTTCATACGTGAACATGAAAACGGTTTTTATAGCCCGCATAAAAACCTTTTTCATAATAGAGTATTTGTGCCCATAACCCACCTGATTATGTTGGTATTTTGAACAAATTTGGCCCAAATATATTTATTGTATTTCAACCTAAATTATCTTACAAAATAAATTTTGGAAACAGCTCCCATACAGACATTCTACAGAAAAATATTAATTATTATTCTGATAAATTAATCCTTTTTATTAAGCTTGAGGTCTTTTTCTTTTTTTTTATAAATAATATTAAATTTTATTGAATTCAATATTTCGGCACTCCGTTGTGTGCCTTCTTCAGGGATTTTTTTCTTGAATATAAAATATTCAAGAAAAAAAAAAAAAAAAAAAAAAAAAAAAAAAATCCCTGAAGAAGGCACACAACGGAGTGCCGAAATATTGGATTCAATAAAATTTAATATTATTTATAAAAAAAAAGAAAAAGACCTCAAGCTTAATAAAAAGGATTAATTTAAAAATTTTAAAGGTCGAATAAGAGCCAATTCATATTATTCTGATAGTTCATAGAAAATATTCCTGGAAAATATTGAAGGAATAAGACTATTAAAGTATAAAAGCTTTTTAAATTGGAATTTGACTTAGAATACACATTCGAATTAATATAAAAATTTATAATAAAAATGAAACTCAACACTAAAATTCCCAGATTCTATTTTTTAAATTTATATTTTGGCAAACTTTTTTGTATCTGAACCGAAATTTCTGATCTCTTGATATACATATAAGACGTATTCATAGGTCAAATGGCGGCCCAAATTTTTTTATTGTTTTCTGTACGGGAATGGCTTTTGTCAACTCATGTTTTTTTTTTTTTTTTTTTTTTTTTTTTTTTTTTTTTATAAAACATCAGTTGACAAAAGCTTACAGCTACAATAAAATGAATTTGTATTTATCAATTTATTTATTTTTATATTTTTTCAAAAACCCCTGAAGATGGTCAACAATGTTGACCGAAATATTGGGAATAAAATAATAAATTTAAAACAAAATATTTATGTTTTTTAAATTTGTTTAAAACGTATGACCTACTGCCGAACTAAATCAACAAATTTAAGTTTGTAAAAAGTTAAAAAAGTGCCAAAGGTAAATTAAAGTTTTTATTGCTTAATTTAGCTGCAAAACTGCCGAAATGGTCACACTGCTTAAAAGTGTTCATTTAATTTCGCACAAACACGCAAGGTTATCGCTCGTCGACAAAAATCGCAATTCGATCTTTTGGCGGTCTGCGATTTTTTCCGAAACTTTTTGAACTCATCTAATTTTACAGCTAGATATCTGTACATCTGCTATCGTCGTCATAACATTCAAAGCACTTAACAAAGTATTCTTCGTTTGGCAACATTGCCTTTTTTATTCTTTTGAAACATTGACATGGATAAAATATTAGACAGTTTTCAAGAAAATTTATACATAAATAAATACAAATGCATATCGTCAACAATGCAAGCAAATTATGTTATAATTTAGTCAGAAAATGTCAACAACGATACATGTTTTTTTATTTAGCTTGATTCTTTTATGTTTGGTATGTTTTATGTGTTATTTATAAGTAATAATCACTAAACTAGGTTTCCGACTTTTATTTTCTAAAACGACTATTTGTGCGACTTTACATTTATAAAATTACACTTTGTGCCACTTTTTAATAATACACAACGGTAGCCCTGCAAACAACTAAAATAGTTTGTTGTTGTAGTTTTTTTGTTCTTGTGTTGAACTTCCGTGGTGGGTTGAGGGTTCCGTTTTATTATGAGCCTTATCCCCAATTTGCCATTTTTTATCCCCAAAAATCCCCACATCTCCTTAAATTAAAAATACATCATATTATTTCAAAGGAGAACTAATCATACTTTGATTTATTTAAATAAATTCATTTGTGTGATATTATTAAAAGTAATGTAATTTATTCTTTGAGTTCTAAATATCCACGTACATATGTATAGTATCAATGTAACAAGGGTACAGTAAAAACGCAAAAGAAAAATAATGATGAGTCAATAGTATCATTGCAGGAACTAGGAAATCAAAATCTACTGATTCATCAGCCAATGCAATTTTGATTTACATGTTGTTTATTTAAAATGTGCATTTGAGTTTATTGAATAAACTTCTCACAGCAAGCTGCATTATTATGAAAGTGTTTTAATAATAATGCAGCTTTTAAGAATAGCTTCTAATAACGTATACTGCATTCTATTACAAATTTTGATTTTGGTTTAAAAAGCATATTTGAAACTATTTTAGCAAGCTCTTGAAAACCGTCAAAAAGACTAACATTGGTATCCACATCTTGACCATATCAGGGTTGCCCTTACACAAATGGAATTAAAAACAATATATTTTCCCCAAAAAGCCCCAGCGAAAAAAGTGCTTTTCCCAAAAAAATCCCCTGGGGATTTTTACAAAATTTGTATCCGCAATTCCAAAAAAAAATCCCTAAAACTGAGAACGCTGGGTGGGTTGTACTTCTTTTCTTTAATTTAAACTCTGCAGCTATTTTACACAAACAACAAACTAATGCAAAGAAATCTGTTTAAAAAAATAAATGTAGTTTTATGCCTTATTTAATGATGTTACTTTTTGTCTCAGTGACTGAATGGGCTAGCTGCTTTGTCGCAAATAATATTCTGTTAATTTCCGGGTCCAAGTCACACACGTCACATTAAACTTTTTTTTGTATCTACAATTTTTTTATTTAAAAATTTATACATTTTTTTATTTAAAAAAAAAAATTCATCAGGTTTTGTTATTAAACTTTATATGAACAAAATAATAAAATCCTTAAAGACTCTTTTTATTGTTTTATTATACCCTTTTTATACCCTTCACCCTAGATAAAAGGGTATATATAACTTTGTCATTCCGTTTGTAATTTCTACAATATTGATCTTAGACCCTATAAAGTATATACATATATTCTAGCTCCTTATGAGAAGAGAAGTTCAAATCCGGTTGTCCGTCTGTCCGTGTGTGTGTTTAAATGGGTTTTCCAATAACCTAGTCCCCATCATTTATGTAGTCATTTCCTAGCCAAAATACGAATGAAATTGGGTTTATGTATTATTTGTTATGTAGTATAACATCTTTTGTTATGTGTGGGCGTGGCACTTCCTATACAGACACATTTTAAATTTCTGTATATCAGTAGAACGAAAAACGCTAAGGTTTCCAAATTATGTACAAAAGCTGCGTAGAAAACATTGTGAAGAATGTCCTATCAAGGGTGGAAACTATTCAATTACAAACAACAATCGACTATCAATTTTCGACTGAGGAACAGGCGAAATGCACCGAATTGCTAAACATACTCGAATCTAATTATACCTCACTTACACTACAAAAAGTCAAAGATACGAATTTCTATGGTTATAACTATGCTATGGTTATGGCGGCGTTACACGGGTTGTCAGACCCGGGAGTAAAGGCGACAATAAAGTCAATTTCGAAAAGTTTCGTTTAGGATAAGATGAATGCAGAAATATTATCATTTGTGAAAAATTGTCAACACTGCCAACTATATAAAATAACACTACACACGAAGGGTTATTTAGAGACGTTTGCAGTACCGGGTGAAAGATTCGAACACATAAATATCGATTTAGTCGGTCCTTTACCGTTATCCAATTACTGTACGTACTGTTTAACGTGCGTAGATAGGAATTCACGGTGGATCGAAGTTATTCCAATAACGGACATCAGATCCAAAACAGTGGTTGGATAAGTAGATTTCGCGTGCCAAAATTCATAACAGCGGCCCAGGGTCGACAATTCGAGAGCACCTTTCGAAAATGTTAAGCATTAAACATATCCATTTAAACCCATACCACCCTCAGTCTAATGGCCTTATAGAACGTTGAAATCGAGTGCCAATGGGAATTGGACAGATATACTTCATATAGTGATGTTGGGCCTTCGAGCAGCAGTGAAGGAAGATTGAGGTGTGTCAAAAGTCAAAATAGTGTACCATGAGATTTCCTTATGGATAACGAGAACGAATTTTTGGCAAAGCTTCAACAACACGTACGAGGTCCTCGAAAGACATCACAAAACATACACAATAAAAATAGAAACGAAATCAAAAACAGTATTGATATATAGATACATTCCTATGGAAATTTCAGAATTGGAGAAAAGTTACTGTAGGCCTCGCAAGGTTCGATTTGTAAATCAACTTCCATATTCTGGATACCATGATTCTGGGAGGGGGTGATGTAGAGTGCACTCGTTCAAGATCTGGCAACTTGACACCTCATTTTGTATTTTGACAACATTTTGAATAAAACGAACTATTTGACGTCATCAATAGTTTTTGCTCTTGACTTAAGGTATGTTCAGACCTAACAAATATTTGACGAAAAATAAAAAAAAAAAACATGACCAGAAAATTTATCAAACTTTAGCTTTATTTTTAACAATTGTTATTGACTTTCTTGTCTTTATTTGTAAGAAGATAATTGTATTATTCAATTAAGAAACTGTTAAATGATGTTTGACGAATCAAACATTTTGAAAAATCCAACTAGTGGTTACGTGTAGGACGTCAAATATTAATTAGGTGTGAACATAGCTTTAGTAGGCTTGATTTAGCTTTTGTTTGAAGAACAAATAAAAAGTTCTTTTATTTTTTAATAATAAAATATCAATTGCGTTTTATTACATACACTCAAGGTACAACTTGCAACGTGAATTACCTAACTGAAAACGACATTATCTATTTCAAATCGTTTTGTTTTCAAAATCGTTTTCCGTCATATATATAGCTGTATATGTTATGTAAATATATAACAAGCTGGTCCCCATCATATCAGGAGCCTTCGGAAACCCAATTTCAACTGACAGACGGACATCATGAAATCAACTTTGCTGCTCAGAATATATGTATGCATGTACTTGTAGAAATTACAAACATATACATATATGTATACTCTTTTTTTAAATTTGTAATTTTTGCAGTATGCAACATATGAAGCATTTTAAAAGCCTTCATACGACCTTTGGACACAATTAATATGTATATTTTCATAGATATTAAGATAATAAATCCACCTGGGTTTGAGTATATTTTTTGGGTTTTCTTGTTTTTTTATTTATAAAATGATGAAAATCTTAAAATACTAAATTTTTTTGATAAAATCTAAAATAAAAAAGAATTTTATTGGGTACGCCTTCAAGAGCATTTAAAAGTATTAACATAAATAAATGTTCCGTAACCGATGAGTCTTATTTTGGAGCGGTCAATTTTTGTATTCTTGACTTTAGCCATTCGTTAGGATGAACAACTTTTCGATGCTTATGCATACATGAACTATACTTAAATGTCTGCGGACAGTGGGCACATGTGTAAAGATGTTCTCCAGTATGAGTACTCACGTGCTCTTTCAATTCTAGGGGACGTCTAAATTTTTTCTCGCATATATGACAGTCATATATACGTTTCATAGTGTGGACATAACTAATATGATGACGATGACTACTTCTATTGGTTGAAACCTTTGAGCAATAGGGACATAAAAACTCCAGCTGAATTTTGTCTGCATGCATTTTTTTCTTATGAAGTTTAAGTAGATGTTTACTAGTTGATTCAATTCCGCATAAATCACAAACTACTCTCTCTGTTGGTGCATTATTTTGTGCGTCACCTTTTTCGAGAAATGACTTATAGCAGTTTAAAATTCGTTTTCGTTTCTCACTTAATTGCTTGTGATATTTGAGATGAGTTTCGTAGCTCAAACCATCCTCTAAAATTTGATCACAAATTTTGCATTTGAAGTAATTTGGGTCATCATGTACCCTTAAGTGATCCACAAGCAATCCCAAGCTAAAAAGTTTTTTATTGCAACACATGGCATATCCATTTATTTTGTGTTTCTGGTAAAAGTGCTTTTTAAGATATACGAAATCCCTTAACGGAATGTTACAAAAATGACAAAGCAATTTGAACTTACTTTGAGCCAAATATTCATTATTTTTTTGGGTAATTTCAAATCCATTTTTTGATCTGATTGTTTTTAATTCACCAATACTTCTCTTTACTTGTTTTTGGTTCTTTTTAGATTTTTCCTCTTCAATTCTAGTTGCCTTTTTTAAGCCGTTCCCGTTATAATGATCTTGCTGCTCAAAAATATGGTCAACAGATCCGGTACTCATACAATCGATCATTTTGTTTATATCCACATAGTCATCAGTTATAATCTGCATTTCATCTATGTTACTTGCAACGTTTTCGTTTATATCTAAATCGTGAACCTCCCAATCGGTACTTATATAATCTTTAACTTTATTAGTATCTGTATCATCTGATGCCGCCAGCGTATGGTCTTTATAATTTTCTTGTTTAACCAGTTCATGTTCATTTGTATTATTATTCGCTTTATCGTCGTAATGATAAACTATTTTAATTGGCTCTAAAAGGTCATCCCACGAATCGCTATCCATAGAATCACTAATTTCAATAATATCTTTATCATCATAAGATATATGTTTTACATCATCTACATCACTAGTAATAGTTTCTTTATTAATATTAAAGGCATCTACAATGTTTTGGATATTTTTTCCATTTCTAGTGAGTTTTTCTATCGTCACTAAGTCGTTATTTGTATTATCGGGGTGTTTTTCTTCAAACTGGTAGCCAATTCTGAATGGATCTATAATTTTTTTTTCAAATACGCTATTCTTATAACCACTCATATCTTTTATGCCTTCATCAGATTTCTGCTGTGCATCGACTTTATCAGTATTTAGAAATCCTTCATTTTTTGCATTTTCACTGGACAACATTGGCCATTTGAGCAGGTTATTTTCTTTATGAAGTTGTTCTACATTTCTGTAAAATGTGTGAAAAGATGACAACTCCTGCCAACACTGTCGACAAATCCATCGCAAAATGGTTAAGGTTTGTTCCAAATGCAACCACGAAAAATGTTTCTCAATAATACGGTGAATATTAAATTTATTCCATTCAGTTGACTGAAAGTATATGCGGGAATGTGTTTTGTCATTTGTTGATAAGCATACAACACAATTGTTCATTTTGTTTGTGAATTAGGAATATATTTTAAATTTGTGCACAAAATAGAATTTGCAACAAAACAAAAACAAAAAAAAAAAATATTAAAATCTCAAAGCAATCTAAGTTGTCTCCAAAATAGGGATGGCAATAAATATCGATATTTTAAAAAAAAACGATATATATCGCCGATTAAATTTACGATTACCGAAACCGATATTTCTAACACAGGGCAGCGTTGCCATTTGTCAAGATTTCCCTTTTTTGCAAGTTTTTGAGGTGCCAAAAAGATTTTAATTTATTTAAAGTTTTTTCAAGTTTTTTATAAATATATAAAAATTTTCAAGTTTTTTTTATAAATACATAAAGTTTTTCCAGTTTTTTATAAACACATAACTTAAAATTAGCAGTTTATTGGATAAAATTATTAAATGATGTTTTTAGACAAAAAAAAACGAATAGTGTTTAATTGTGTATACTCCCTGTAAGTACAACAAGGTCGTTTTTATACATTGACAGTTTGTAGTGAACTTTTTAGTGCGGAAGACATTAAAAAAACATTTAACGAAGAATATAATTAAAATATTTATGCCTATTTTTAAATAAAATGTTTTGTATTGAGAAAAGAAACTACTACAGAGGAAGAAACAAATCAACCGGAGACTCCAAGCTGTTCAACGAAACCTAAGAAAAGGAAACTTGGAAACTACGGAAAGGCATGGGATGACCATATTTTACTGAAAGGATAACGAAAAAAATTCCTAATACATTTTGGTATTTTCTTTAAAAATTTGGCACTTTTGAAAACAAAAGTTTTTTCTTGCGAAAACAAGTTTTTTTCTGAGATAACAAGATTTTTTTTAAAAATATATAGTAACGCTGACACAGGGTCTCCACCTGAGATAAGATATAAGATTTTTATATCAGCAAACGTCAAATTCAATCTCCGAGCTTATTATCTTACGTGTGGACTATAGTTTTTTTAAGTTATCATTTCGTTATGAATACTAAAAAACAACAGTGAAAACTAAAAACAACAACAATATGTATTTTGTTGTTAAGTTTTCTGAGTTCTTTTGTAGCCTCCTTATTCTTGTCTATGTGTGTTAAGATAAAATTTTAGAAGAAAAATTTTCATGAACTTTTTGATATAATCGCCTTAGTATAAACGCCTTAACTCGTATATTAATTTTTACAAAAATGAATTTGCTTTGATAACATCCAAAAATAGTTACATATAATTAATTTCAAAGTTTGCTTACTGTATTTTAAAGAATTACATACCTATGTATACATATACCTACCTATACCTACATATAGGTATTTTTAACTTATTATAAATTAATTTATATGATATAATTTTCTTTACAATATTCATTAAATATGAAATAAAAATGTTATGTTAATATATCGCTCATTTCGTGCAAGACCGTCACAACTCAAAATTTGAAACTTTACAGGAGAGCCTTTTTAAGATTCCAACCTATTATTTTTTACCTTCTCATTCACTAAAATACAGTTATAAAATCAAATGTTTCTTTTTTGCTACAAAGAAAACCACATGTACAAGAGGAATGCCAAACACAAACTGAAATGTGACCTTGTTGATGTTAATTGCTCAAGTTTGTTACAAGAGGTCATAGCGTCACAAGCATCTGTATTACCGTTATTTTTTCGATAATTCTCTCCGTTCTTAGATCAATTTGTAGAGATTTAAGAGAAGAACATTTCTGCATTACTAACTCGAAAATGCCAAATTTTGAGTTGTGACGGTCTTGCACGAAATGAGCGATATGTTAAACGTTAAAAATGGATTTTCAAATTTTTTTCAAAATGTATCGTTTTGGAAAAGTGTATCTTTTTGGAACCTAAAATGTATGTATATAACAACTATCCCGCTTGACCTGAGATTCGAAAAAAGCGAACATTCACCACTGCGAAGAACTAGCAAAACAAAAATGTTCGCTAAAAGTTCGAAAATATAAGATAAAAGTGAACGTTCGCATTAACGAAGTTTTTGCGAAGATTTGGCGAACTTAAATTTGAGTAAGCTAATTTAAAACCGTTATCTTCGCTTACTTCTCACCAAATCTGTATAAATGATATTGCGGCATTCTTTTTGCGAACAAAAAATCATTAAAAAAAATGCTGCTCGCAAGAAAAGCAAAACCAAACAAAACGTTTTTTTTTTTTGTTGTTTTTAATTGAAAAATAAAAATAAACAGGTCATTTGTGAGTTAAAAGTGAAGTGTTAAAAGCTGAAAGCGCAAGTTTAAAAAACATTAATATTAAAAAAATACATAATAAAAATATAAATATTTATTTTCAAAATGAAAGAAAAATAAGGTAAGTAAAATGAAGAGAAAAAACAGATTACTCAGAATGAAGAAAATAATAAAGAGCCAATTTCAATATACACGGAGCTATTTCAACAAAATTCCGATACAAATTTTACCGGCAACAGTCAAATTTTAACCTTAACAGATTATACGGCAAACACAAACAATAAAAGCAGTGAATTAAGAGGTATGTATTTGTTATAGTCTTGTCCTTTATAATATACAAAAAATCATTAATTTTACATTTGAAAAATCCTCCATTTATACTTTTTCTAATAGAAATATTAAACCTTGTGCGGAAAATAGACCTGAATGTAACGATTCTTAATACAAAAACCGATCGTTTAACAAATGAGCTGATTTTAATTCGCAGTGAAATTTCATCCCTAAAAACGAAAGTATACGGAGACGTTGCTTGTATTGAACATATTGTTCCGATTCAACCATTTGTATTAATGCAACAATATAATAATTTTGAAAGCAGTTTGGAAGACGAAGAAACTTTTAAGCAATTCGTAAGTATCATTCACATTCATATGTACATATTATGTACATTCATAAATATACATTATTAACATACATATTTTTATACTTGTTTTTATTTAAGGTGAAGGAATTGTCAATGTCTAAAGAAAAGTCGTACGAAAAATTTATACGAAACTTGTGGAAAAGAATGTTTTCTGATGTACTGGCGGAGCAGTTCTCTTGGAGGGGAACTATCAGCAAAAAATGTATAAGGGGATCGCGATTAACTTCAGCTATTCGACGTAAGAACAATTTTGAACACTTTTGTTTATAATAATTGTAGAATAATTGATTTTTATATATATTTCATTAGATTCTTTTAAAAACAAATTTTCATTAGAAGATGATGATTTTGATAAAATATCACAGAGGTTTTTTCAATATGCCCATGACAGACTAAATAAATCAGCTAAGTACCAAGAAAAAAAGAATGGAAATTGACCATAATAAAACTGCGTTTTCTTAATTACTTTTTATTACCTTATTTTTTAAAAATATATGTACATATATTATTTTTTTAAAAATGATTTTCATGTAAATTAATTTATAAGCATTTGTAAGAATTATTTTTATTTAACTTAAAGTACAAATTTTTGTTTTGTTTTTATAAATAAATATTATATATGTATTATACATAAAAAAAAAAAACAAAACGTACTCTTTTTTTTGAGAAAAAAACAAAACACAAAATTAAGAGAGAAAAATATAAAAGCTTCGCTAACGAACTTTTGCAAAACTATTAAAAACGAATGTTTAGCGAATTTTAAATCGAATCTATAAAACTATTTCCAGCGAACATTTAGTGATATCGTTAAAGTTGTTCGTTATAGATATTGCCAAAAGATCATTATTAATATTAAAGCAAACCTTCGATATCGAAGAATTTGCTGCCACAAACTGAGCGACGGGTGAACTCTATGAGTTCTTTTTCGTTTCACTAGCAGTAGTCGTTCTCGAACGTTTTATCAGAGAAACGTTTGCCAATTGTTCAATAGCAATATTATTTTCGATTGCCGTGGTCAAGCGGGATCTTATAAGATGAGCTGTCAAAAATGCACATACATATACACACAAATAAAACAATAATAGGCCACCCTTACACAGGGTCTCCACCTGAGATAAGATATAAGATTTTTATATCAGCAAACGTCAAATTCAATCGCAGAGAGCATAATCTTACGTGTGGACTCTCAAATAGTGTTAGTATTAATATTATAATAAATAGGTGCGTTTGAGTACTTTTACAGTAAAATGCAGTAAATGAGTAAACTTAAAAATTTGCTCTCTCAAAAAGCTGTTGTCCAAAAAAGTACGCGAACGCAAAATTTGTAAAATTTCGTAAAATAAAGGCAACAGCTGATGGCAAATAATTAAAGTGTTGAAAAAAGTTTACACTTTTGACTACTTAACTCGTTTTCTTATCGGTACCCGATTAAATACTTTTTATAACACGAAATTTTAAGAAAATAAAAACAATTTATTTCATTTCTCTCAGGGTTCAGAAATATTCATACATGAATTCTAAAATTCCAACATTCATGATAAATTGTCATGAATAATGCTTGCAAAATTTTTTGTTTTATTCTCACACTGTAAAATGAATAGCTAAGAATTTGTTTTATTTTTAAGCACATGAATAGTTTTGTTTTTTATTTTCCAGTTTGTACATATGCACGTATGTGAATAAAGACAAGTACAAAATTGTAAAAACTAAAATATGAGAGGCTAATCGTTGCTGTCATTTATGTTTATAATAAAAAGAGTTCCTCTCTGTTGTGTTTTGCTTTATTCGTGTTTAAAAACACAAAATATCGCTTGCTTCATTTGTTCTTGTTTAATAGTATTTGTAGCCTTGATTTGTACATGATAAAAATGTTTTTTCGTTTATTCGTGGTTTTTTCATACATTAAGAAAACACTTGCAACTTTATTTTGAACAATTGTAAATATAACAACAGTACAAATTTTCAATGATTTACTTATTTTAAAAGTGTTGTGTTATGTTTTTTTTAAAACTTTAATAAAAAAAGATATAAAATAAATCATACCTATTTTTTTGTTTTTTTTTATGAGCAGTATTTTCACTTAAAAAATTTTTTTTCTCTAAATTTGCACTTCAAAAAAAAAAAAAAAGACATAAAAAAAAACTAATCGTGACACTAATTGTTGAAAATTTGTTTTTTTTCAACGTTCATAAATATTTATGTATGAATAGTAAAATTCAAACATTTATAATAAATAATTTGTCTTATCTCATGTTTTTTGTAGAAACAACACAAGAATGATATAAACACAGATTACGCATTGCGCATGTTTTTTATTATTTACAAAATTTAACTGTTTAATATTAAGTCACATCAGCACATTATACACATGTTTGTTTACTTGTGTTTCTACATTTCATTTTTAAAAGCTGAATGAGCTATTTTGGTGTCTTTGAATCATGGAAACAAAAAACAATACAAATAAAGCAAGAGATTTTTTGTGTGTTTTAAACACGAATAAAGCAAAACACAACAGAGATTATGATGTGAATAGCAAGTGTATATTTGGAAGTATGTATAAGAATGCAAGATGAACAAAAGAAGTTAAAAAAAAAAATCTCTCATGTACAAATGTAAGAAAAAATAAATCTCTATTATTATATCATGTGTTTTGTAGAAACGAAAAATAATAAAAATACTTTTATACAAGAACGAATAAAGCAAAATTTTTTTGTGTTTTTAAGCACGAATAAAACAGCACACAACAGTGTATAAAATTTTTTATTCCTACCCATGAGTGAATAGTGAGTGAATATTTGGAACTCTGATTTCTCTTTCACATTTTTATTTATTTTTTTATTTTATTTGATTTTAATGTTTTCTGTCCGGCTAAATTTGTTCGAAAATACATGAATACATTTTTCGCTATTGATTACTTAAGAAATAAGTGAAGTACTAAGTACCCAAATACAAATACTTTTAACAACTCTAAAAAGTAAAACAACAACAACAAAAGTTTAAAAGTTGGAATTTAGCCATATAAATGCACCACAAAGAAGTTTAATTAACTAATATTTATTAACTTTTTGTTATTGTTTAATTTTTATTTAAACTTTCTTTTTTTAAAACAATTTCTTCACAATTTGTATCGTTTTTGTTTGTTTCTTTTGCTTGTTTACCTTTTGTAACATATGTTTTTTTGATTTACTAAATTTTACTGCAAAAATTTCTGCAGTAAAAATTTGTAAGTACTCAGTCAAGAACTGTCACTTTACGCTCTCAATTTGTGTTCTCATTTACTGTAGTTTGTGTACGCGAACGCAATTTAGTAAAATGCAGTAAAGTTCAGTAAAAAATAGTAAAAACTTTTGTGTTCTCGAACGCAGCTAATGTTATGAGACAGTTGTTATAATAAATCTTATAACAACTATCTTATAAGATGAACTGTCAAAAATACACATGTATACACACATATAAAACAATAATAAGCCACCATTCTTAAAATGTGTAATTTGTTAATGCAAATAGTACCAATATTGTGAAAATTGTTAAAATAACAATATTTTAAACTAAAAAGCTAAAAATAGAATAAAAAAAGAATAAAAAAGATACAAGTTTACTGTAGGAGAATCAGTCGATTATGAAATCTTATAAGATACGTGTTCCCCTTGTTTGATATTAAGATTAACATAAAGAAATGTATTCTCTCATTCTGCCGACGTTCTCTCAGATATTATATCAGATATTATCTCATGGAGACCCTGTGTTATTAAAATGTGTAATTTATTAATGCAGATAGTGCCAATCTTGTGAAAAAGGATTTTTGAAAAGTGATTGCCGCTAGTTGGTACAAAGCGAAACTGGTACAATAATTGCCGCAGCACAGTCATACGATTGTTCTTACTTGTGTCAATTGTATCATAGGTTAGGTTAGGTTACATGGGCAGCCATCGAGAGACAGCTCACTTGGGTCCTTCAGTGGTCCCTTTGTGATACCCAGCGCCAATGCCCATCCCAAAGAGCAGTTACTCAGATGGCGTCACTGCAAGGATGAGCCAATTCGTCTTCCTAATGAAGAGAAGAAGCAATTTTAGTGCTATTTGTGATAGATCACAACAGGTAAACACCGGTTCTCCCAGGTATTTTTCCCTGATGCCCCGTAGCCCAGGGCATTGACAGAGAAAGTGAAGCATAGTTTCCTCTTCCTCCTCATCATGACAACTTCTACAGTAGTCATTGAATTCCAGACCCATTCTTCTTGCATGAGTCCCAACAGGGCAGTTATGACCGACACCACAGTCCTGATTTGGTTCCTATTGAACCTAAGTAGAGATTTGGTTCTCCGTTCATCATATCCAGGCCAAAGTACCCTTGATGTGAAGCAGGTGGACTCACGGGTCCATCCCTCTTGCGCAATTCTATAATTCTCGCGCAGAATGAGTGATTTACAGTGAGCCATTGGAAGGCCAATGAATTGATCAATGAATGTTTCATCCATGCGACCACCTTCCTTGGCCAGCTCATCTGCTATCTGGTTTCCCGGGCAGTTCGAGTGCCCTGGTATCCATATAAGCGTTAACTCTGAATGTTCAGCAATCTCATTCAAAGAAATCCGGCATTCCACAGTTAACCTAAATGTCGTATAGACACCCGCAAGAGAGGCAATGGCAGCCTGGCTATCAGTAAATATACGTATGTCTCCCGATACGCGATAATACTATAGCCAGTTGGCTGCCCGCTTTATAGCCGAGATTTCCGCCTGCAGGACACTACATTCATCCGGCAGACGAAAGAAAACTTTTACGCCCGGTTCCTCTATGTATAAACCTCCACCAACTCTTTCCCCCTTCCTTGAACCATCAATGTATACCCCCAGGGCTGGTTCATAGAAGATGCCCATGACCGACAGCGCACTTTTGTGCGCTATATGTGTCGCGTATCTCGCACCAAAGGCTCCGGGGTGCAGTAGTCAACTCCCTCAGGGACAATCGAGCATCCCATTATTCTGGAGTGTCCATAGTCACGGTTCGACCAGCCGTGTGCCGCGTTCAACCGTATCGCCGAGCAAAGAGCCATCTGTCTGGCCATGATGTCCACCGGCAGCCAGTTTAGCATTGTAAACAGCGCCCTGGTGGGAGTGGAGCGCATTGATCCTGTGATCATCAATGCGACCAGTCTGTGAACCTTTTCAAGCATCGCACGGTACCTGCCCATGTCCAGCGCAGTCCACCATACGACAACACCGTAATACAGAGTCGGCTTTACTACAGCTTCAAAGATCCAATTGACACACCTCGGGCCCATGCCCCAGTTCTTGCCGATTGCACCTCTGCACGCATATATAGCAACAATTCCGTCTTAGACGGATTAATACCCAAGCCGCATGATACGCTCCAGGTGCTAAGAACCCTTAATGCAGCCTCCATACACTGAGACATTATATTCAAATGCTTCCCCGTGATGGCCACTGCAACATCGTAAGCGTACGCCACAGTTTTAATTATTATGTCGTCCATTTTCGTCAACATGGTGTTCATAGTCAGGTTCCACAATAGTGGGGATAATACTCCTCCTTGGGGAGTACCCCTGTTTACCAGGTCAATTGTATCATATATTCAATCAAATTTTTGTTGAATAGTTTTATTTAAAATTTTTTTGTTTAAAATCGCTCTGCAAAAAAAAAACACTCAACCTGTTTTTTCATAAGTGTGTATGTATTGGTTTTGTTCTGCTAATGCGGGGTTGAAGCTGGATTAAAAGTTATGCCAACCAAAAACGACTCTCTTCACCTCTTTCGCCTACAAACTGTCGTTTTCTGCCAGAACAATTAGTCTAGTCTAAATTGGCTCATTGGTATATTTTTGCCATTTTTATTGACGCGTGGTTGCGTATCAAGTAGTCACACAATTGCCGCACTAGGGTTGCATTTTATTGGTAAAAGTAAGCACAATATTGCCCTCGATTGGTATATGAGGCATTTGATTGTGCAGTCACACGATTGGGGTATTAAAAAGTGTGAAAATTGGTGCCTTGCGGCAATCGTGTGATCCCAGCTTTAGTTTAAAATATTGTTTTTTAACACTTTTCACAATATTGGCACTATTTGCATTAATAAATTACTCATTTTAATAATGGTGGCTTATTATTGTTTTATATGTGTGTATGTATGTGTATTTTTTATAGCTCATCTTATAAAATAATTGTTATAAGATTTCTCATAACAACTGTCTCATAACATTTATTATAATATTAATACTAACACTATTTGAGAGTACACACGTAAGATAATATACTCTGTGATTGAATTTGACGTTTGCAGATATAAAAATCTTATATCTTATCCCAGGTGCAGACCCTGTGTTACGTAAAAACAAATGAATTTATTAAAAAACATTTAAAATAAAGAGTAAAGAGGTAGAAGAAGAAGCAATAAAATAATTTTCAGCCGTAAATTCAAATTTTTTGCCCCAAAACAGTTTTTTGTTTAGTGTACTCTTTACTACATATTATTTTTCGTTATTTTATATTTTTCTGCTTTTTAAACAAATAGCTAGCAAAATTTCCGGAGCAGAATCATCGTCAGCATTCATTGAAAGCAAAACAAAAATGAAAAATTAATGTTTATGTTTGTACGAAATATGATTGTGCTGTTGATTGGCAAACAGAATCAAAAACAAACTGCTTGTTTGCGTGGTTTATTATGCCCTTTAGACCCCTTTCAGACAAGCAAAGTTTACTTTGCAAAGTCTTGAGTTTATAGAAGAGAAGGGAAAAGAGTATAGCGGGGGAGTACATACTTTGCTGTACTCGCAAAGTCGTTTTGTTTTTCGTTCGTAGATTATACCTGAAGTTGGCTGCAACTTTATATTTATATACAGCGTTACCAGAATCTTTGGAATAAAAATTGTCATATGGCGAAAGAAATCATATTTTGAAAAGGAAAATCTTAAATTTTTTTTTCTTAATTTAAATTTTTTAAAACAAGGGCAAAATAGTAAGAATTATTAATTTTTTATAAAACCATACTTCTTATTACTAAAATTGAAATACAAAAAAACATAATTCGTCAGTATATGAAACTTTATAAAAATACATTTTTTCTTTTCACAAACAGTTTTTTTATCAATATTCTAAATGCCTATTTCCGATGTACGAAAGAATTATTTACTTCTTAAGGTACGTTCAGACTAATGAAATATTATTATTAGTTTAATATTATTAGTTTATGAATTCTAGTTTGTAAAAGTTTTATAGCACTTTTTCAATATCTCTTTGGGTAAAAACTTTATCTTAAAAGTTTTCGTAACATAAGAAAGCCTTTCGATATACATCTCACATGAAGTATTATATATACCGATTTATTAACCTCTTAAGAACCAACTTCAAAAATTAATATAAAAGATTTTCTACAAAATTTCATTTATCTTAAAATTTTGTCTTTGTGTATAAAAATATTTATTCAAATATAATATGTTATAGAGAACACTTCCAGTTTTTGTATGCTATATTTTATATAAAATTTCATATAAAATTTTGGAGTTATTAGGGTTAAAAAAAATTTCATTTTGGAATTTATTAATAAGTTTGAGTAAAAATATATATGTGGTAATAGCTTATGCACTTTTTACATATTTAATTATAGAAATATGTAAATATTTGAAGAACTTTTTTAATCAAAGCCCTAAAAACTTTGGTAACATGTGTATATTATTGTTAAATAATTATTGTTATATCGACATAATTTAAAGATACAGCCAAGTTAGTAAAAAAAAAGTCAGTTAATAAGTATGAGTATTTGAAATGTGCTCTTAATCAACTCAAAATATTTTAATTCAATACGCTTATGAACTAAAGGGCTGCGCAAAATATTCTTAATGTTCTGTGTTCTACTTCACACAACTATCAATCATATTATTTCACTGTAAACATACATAGCAAAACAAACATAACAACACATTACTCTCACCAAAACAAAACAAGCATAACTTGAAAAGTTTTTCTCTTCTGCTTTGTTAGTGCTTGTATTATCAAAACAAACAGAATATCAACACAAAAACAGACAATGAAATAAAGAAACGGTAAATTATAGTAAAAGCATCGAGTGAGCGTAATTAGGAATTTAAAAAATTTAAAGTGATCTTAGCTTATAACAGAAATGGATGCATTAAATGTAAGCAAAATTGATTTTTTTGAATTATTTCCTAAATGTATATTTTATTTTAGTCGACCTTTATTATTATATTAGGTATAACTAAATTATCAAGCTTGATGTCTTTTTTTATTTTTATATAAAACTTTAAACGTTTATTTAACTACTATTTCTAATTCAAAATTTTTTTAATGTGTCAGTTATTGTTAAATTTGTTAAAAATTGTTGAAAATTTATAAAATAAGGAAGAAGAAACCCTGAAGAAGGCACTCAAAGGAGTGCCGAAATATTGGTTAAATAAACGTTTAAAGTTTTATATAAAAATAAAAGACTTTAAGCTTAATAATTTAGTTACCTATATTATTTCCTAAATTTTTAATAATATTTTAAAGGAACCTACAACCGAACACATTGAAAACCACTCAAACGAAATTAAATCAAAAGTTTCTGCCTTTGCAATTTTCTCTTTGGTTTATGTTTACAATCAAAACATTCAAACATGCTTGGAATGTTCTATTTCTGTTTTAATGTTTTACTTCATCTTTGTGCTAATTCAGCTTTATTTTAGTTCAGCATTGTTCTTGTGCAGTTTTGTTCTATTCTTCTATATTTTGATCGTAAAGCAAAACAATTGTTTTTGGAAGTATGAGTTTTGTAATGAGAGAGTAATATACACATACTATCTACATTTAATGAAATTGCTTGTAAGCAATTTTTCTTGTGCTTGTGCAGCTCTATGAACTAATATGAACATATCGCACTGGTTTCTCTAAAGAGAGTCAGTTCAAAATTTTCAAATTTTCAGTCAAAAAACGGGTTTATTTAAATATTAACAATGAATGGCATTGTAAAGCAACACGAGTAAGAAGTATAAAATGGTAGATGTTTTTGAAATTTTTTCAGGTGTTATTGAAAAATAACAAGTTTTTTGAGTTGTTTCCCTTTATGTGAAATTTGTTTATTTATATAGTGGAGTCATTTCAACTTGTGCCAGCTTAACTACAAATAGAACATCATCAAAGTAAACCGTTGTGGCATAACCACTATCACAACTTAAAATGTTTCTCTTTAGTTGAAACAAAACTGATATGAGTTCCGCTTACATTTGGGGACAATTCAAAATATTTCTGTATAGTTGACTCTGGAGAAGCTACTTTTATAAATAAAGAAGAGGGATATATTTTTTATATATTTTTAGATATTTTTTTGGCGAAAGAGAAGAGAAAATGATGATTTTTACAGTGGGTGATACAGTGGGTATGATCACTGTACATCGATATCTGGATAAAAATGAACTTTTAAAAATTTCGAGTTGACACTCTTTAGAGGAACCAGTGCGATATGTTATGAAGATTAAAAAATTAAATTATATTTTGTTTAATTAATTTAATTATACATACTTACCTATTTTAAATGAAATAACCTTGAGGTTTAGGAAACGTACAAAGCAAAGAAATTAAAATATATTTGTATTGTTTGTGCCAGGGTTTAAAAATTATTAAATAGTTTTTTCGTCACTGCGAACAACACATTAAAGATTAAAAACTTAAATATTTAAAGGTAGTCATATTTCAAAAAAATTCATAATTAACTAAAAACCTCGTAGTAATATTCAAAAATATTTAACCAGTGGCAATTTTTGGATCAAATCTAGTTTACCGACGCAGATCCAAATAAAAAAATTACATAGGGAGATAGAAAATGGAAAAATAAGAAGAAAATATGAAATAAAAAAATTGTCGCAAACTCTTAGTTTCCGAGATAGTCACAATTTACACTATGGATATTTCTTGCCTTGCTTGGCTATGCAGAGAAGATTTAGTTAGCGAAGCCAGTGCTCGTTATGCCATGGAAGAGAAATTCTTTGAGCCCGGCAGAAGACCGGCTATACAGAAAGGGGAGAAAATCCTTGCGCACGGACGGCCGGCTATGCAAGGAAGGTTTAGTAAGCGAAGCCGGTGTTTGTTATACCATAGCGCAAAGATTTTCTCCGACATGGTATAACACACACTAGCTTCGCTACCTAAGCCAAGAATTCTCTCCTCATTATTATTACATAAACATAAAGGTTTTATTTTAATTAAAATTCTTAAATAAATTAGTGTGTAGTGTATACATGCATTAAACAAGGTGAAAGAATTCGCCTTGGCATTAAACAATTTGAAAAAAAATGAATAAAATTGTTTTTATGCTTACTAAAAACGTTTGTATTTTTGCAAACTCGTCCCACTTCTTAATAAACAAAATATATTCAAATAAATTCTGTAGGTATGTCCGGAAAGATCTAGTGAAAAGCTTCGAAATGAGACCAATATTAGCCAGATACGTTTGGAAACGTAGTGGAAAATCGTATATTTATATAAAAACTTTAAACGTCCGTAACTCGAAAACTAAGCGTTTGCGCCAATTTTTTTATTTCATTTTTTGTTCTTATTTTTCAATTTTCGCCCAAGGTACTTTATTTGTTTGGAGCTGCGTCGGTAAACTAGAATGAAGACCAATTTTATTTAAATAAACTACATACTTTCGTAGTGCACTTTCGTAACATTTCGACGTAAATCGTAAAAAAAACTGTAATGTTAGCTAGAGATAAAAATTTTAAAATAAATTTGGTATATTCAGAAAAGAGCTTTAAAATAATACCAATATGGGCCATAAACTTTTAGAATTATAGTGGAAAATCGCATATTTATAAGAAAATTTTAACCTTCCATAACTCGAAAACTAAGCGTTTACGCCAATTTTTTTATTTTATGTTTTCTTTTTTTCCATTTTCTATCACCATAGGTACTTTGTTTTTTTGGAGCTGCGTTTGTAAACTAGATTTAAGCCAAATTTTTAGTATTACAATGCGTAAAATATTAAATATTTCGCCGTGTAAAAACGGAGATTTAAAACGCAAGGTAAGTAATCGTGAAAGGCATTTAAGCGTGGGGTCATTAATCGGAGTATACCTACTTTATTAACAACATATGTATGTTTACAAGAAATGTAATACAATTGTAGAAATCTCTACATAAAAATTATGAAATGACCAAATTTAAGGCCCTAATCATGTAAAACGGAACGCAACGACAAAAAATTATATTGAAAGCAATGTCAAAAATATTTTTTAATTTCGTTGTTGCATTCTACAGAAATTCACATTACGTTTTAAAATTCGTTTTCGTTGCGTTGCTTTTTACATGATAAGGGCCGAAATCTTTTATGTACAATACTTACATTGGCACAGCTTTCGGCAATAATATACATAGCTTTTTGTCCAGTTTTTACGATGTTGATATACCTAGTAAAATGAACTCTGCATGCAACGTCGTGCCTCCGGAAGTCCATACCACAAATTTTGCTCCGTTTGAGCTTGCGGTCGTCATTAGATATATGCAAGGAACTTAAATTTTTCTGCGTTTTCCATTTTTTTACATATGTAAGTTTCTTTTTTTTTTGCTTATATTTGCTGTTTTTAAAATTTACACACAATTAGTTTTAAGAATATATTTTTTGCACAAAAGAAAAATAGAAGAGAAAAAGTATTCTATATTTTTATAAATTTCTTTTTAGTTTATTTTACGAATTTAATTTTCACACTTTTTAAAAATAACAAATTTTAAAAACTAAACGTCAACAACAAAGCTTTTGACAATTCTGGCCTGAAAACCCGGCTATATTTTGGCAGCAACCTTTAGTAAATTCGCTTTATCTACAAGATGACTGCCAAGGCGAATTCATAAAAAACGAATTTGTCACATAACTACCTTAAACCAAAATCGGGTACTTTTTTCTCAATGTGTACTTGTGTTCTTTTTTCTATTTTGTCTACTTTTTTTCAACTGAAAAATAACTAAATTTTTGTTTTACTTGGGGGAAGGCCTATCCAATAGGTCTGCTTACCGCTACAACAGTACAATAGTTCAAAAACGGTATTGTTATTTTTAATTATATTTATTTTTTTACTTAATTAATTAGAAAAAAAAACAATTGTAATACCTATAAAGGCAAAAACACTATGTATACGATTTAAAAATGTGTCAGCTCAGCTCATTTTTTTCTGAACAAGAATTTAAATTAAACCAATTCAGCAAAAAACTTGCCGAACAATATAATTTCTCTCATCAAAAGTAAGACGTCAACACAATAAAAAAAAATTTGGTCCGGACCAAGTCCTATCCAATAGGTCTGCAACAATATAACAGTACAAAAAACAACAGTCATTTTGTTTGTGTAATTTTCCTCACGGTTGTCAAAATCTTACTACTACATAGGGAAAACAAAAGGAAAAAACTTGTTTTGTATGCATGTATGTGTGGCAAAAAACAAATATACATGTATAAGCAAAATGTCAACAACTTTTGACATGGTTGAGGAATAAACCAAATAAACATCTGGCTCCTTAAGCAGACCTAATGGATAGACCTTGGTCCGGACAAAATTATTGTTCGAAACGCAAGGGGGCATCGAGCTTTACACGAGTTAATTCGCCTTAGTACAATTTCAATCGCAAGTCTTTTTAACTCCACGTCTCCATGCGCTATCGAATTGAACAAGATATGATCATAACGCCGGCAGAGCAACGGTACTTATTTGTTCACGTTCTTGTATGTAGCGAATAGGTGCTGATATTCATGTCCGGATTTACCACAAATTTTGTTGTTGTGCGTTGATGGATAGTGGAGACGGGTAGTAAAGGCATTTTACCGTACGTTTACATTTGACAGTACTGGCAAGACAGTAAGCAAATACATATTAGTTGCCAAAAACACTACTTGCTGTCTTCGTGACGTAGGCGTCCAGACAGTAGTTAAGACAGTTCACTTTTAAAAAAATGTCTAACGTGAATGTCGCAGTGCATGTTCTAGCTAAACGTGTTTTGTATGAACTTAACAAATTAAAAATAGCATTTAACAACTATTTTTTGTGAACATAAATAACCCTTAAGTAAAACATACAAAAACAAAGCATAATTTATTAATTTTCTTTTAATTGTTGATTTTTTTTTACTTTTGCGAACAAAACTTCAAATTACTGTCAGCAAATGTCAAAACACTGTCTATTTTACTGTCTGCAAAATTTACAAGACAGTTGGAAAAGTGAACATGTACTCGTATTAGTGAAAAAGTTTGCATGTATTGCAACTGTCTTGCCAGTACTGGCAAATGTAAACTCCGTGTTAACATCCTACGTCGCAATCGTAGCCCTTTTTCTGCTGTTGCATTGGTGTAGTACTGAGCATGATGAAATAAACAGGTGGCATTACTACGCCAGATGACGATTTTTTGCTCTTGTATTGTTTGTCTAGTCTTATGTCAAAGTTTTGTTTATGTTTACAAAAAGTCCACGTTTTGTGCTGTGATTATTGTATTGTATTTAAGTTTTTGATTATTTAAATTAAAATTAAATAAGTAACCATAGTGAAATAAAAATTGGCTAAAAATTAATTTATTTCATTGCGTTAGGCAGCAAAATTTGATTTTAGTTTAATATAATTTTTGACGTATACGGAGACTTATTTCCGTTTTTTGGTGTAATGTTGTATTTGTTGCCGTAGCGCTGCCACCTACTTATTCCACCATGGTACTGAGTGATTGATCTTCTGATTTTATTTGACATTTCATTTCACTGTGTGTTTGTTTATTCATATGTGTTTTATTTATTAACAAAGCAATCAAAACGCCGACAGTGTTTAGGGCGTAATAAACCACACAAATAGCTTGGCAAACATGTCACAATTTTACGTTTGTACAAATATTTTGTGTTGTTAATTAGGGTGTTTGCTGTTTGGACAAACATTTGAAGCAATGTTTGTAGAAATATTAAAAATTTTTAATATTTGGCAGACATGTTGGATATTTGTCAAACTTTTTGTTGAGTCTAGTGCTAAAAGTAATCATTTCAGCGAAAACTTTGCAGAGTAAAGACGTAGAAGAAGAAACATGAAATCATTTTCAGCGTAAATTGTAGTTTTTTAATAGCATTGTTTGCCCCAAAACAGCTCGTTGTTAGAGTACTCTTTACTCCAAAATTATTTTTTTTTTTTCATTTATATTTTTTCTCCGTTTTAAACAAACAGCGAGCCAAATTGCGGCAACACAATCGTCGTCTGCATTCATTGAAAATAAAACAAAAATGAAAAATTGATGTTTGTACGAAATATGATTGTGTTGTTTATTGGCAAATAGAAGCCAAAACAAAGTACATGTTTGCCAAGCAATTTGTGTGGTTTATTATGCCCTTTAGTTTTCATTTAATTTTCTACGCAAATTGTTTAAAACTTAAAGATGTTAAGTTAAAATCAACACCTACATATATTTATGATGAAATTATTTTATTGTTTGTTATTCATTAAAATGTTTGTGTTTTGTTTATTTTTTATATTTATTGTATGAATCAACTAATTTAAAAAAGAAAATTTAAAACCCATTGAAAAACAAAACCTAATACTTTCATTTGTTTTAAATACAGTCACTAATATTCATACAACTTCTCACGGTGAAAATTGCAAGCTTATGGCAAAGCAATTTCACATGTTCTTTAGCAATATAATCGGCAATTATTGCGCCATTGATCTGCCGACGTTTTTGCTTGTGCTTAGCAATAAAAATTGCTACGTGGAGACGAAGCGTTATTATTACCATGATAAAATTATGCCGGTGTCATCGCTACGGCAACAAATACAATATTATAACAGAAATGAAAATCAAAGAGTGCCGCAGAACTTGATGAAATACATACATTTTTAGCCAATTAATTAGGGTCCATATTTCATTTATTTTTAATTAAAATTATCAAAAACTATAATAAAATACTCTAATCACAACACAAAACATGGACATTTTGTAAACATAAACAAAGCTTTGACATAAGACTGCACAAACAATGCAAGAGCAAAAAATCGTCATCTGGCGAAGTAATGCCACCTATTTATTTCACAATGTTTGTCAATACATTTTGACACAGCTGATGATGACGTAGATTAACGAGGCCACCACCTAGTATTAAATTCGCCCATGGCCCAAATTCGCCTTAATTTACATTGGCGGGAGTTTTTTTTTTGTACGCGCGTCATAAAGGTTTTCATGGAAATTTGGGAGTGATTCAAAGTATTTACATAAGTAAAATTTAAAAATGTCTGAAGCAACTGAAGTAAAAAATAAAAAGTTGGAAGCTAGAACTAATGAATTGAATACAATAGAAAATTTAGAAAACAAAGATGAGCAGCAGTATTTAGATTTGATCGAGAAAATTATTAATACAGGTTTTTAAGAATAGTATAATTCTCAAGCAAATGTATTAATTGTATCTTATAGGAGTGGACCGAGGCGATCGTACTGGTGTGGGTACTTTATCAATTTTTGGGGCTCATATGCGTTTTAATATGCGCAACTCATTTCCTTTGTTAACCACTAAACGAGTATTTTGGCGTGCAGTTGCCGAAGAACTATTGTGGTTTGTGCATGGCTGCACAGATGCAAAAATTTTGCAAGAAAAAGATATTCATATTTGGGATGGCAATAGCGATAGGAAATTCTTGGATAAATTGGGATTTACCGAACGCGAGGAAGGTGATTTAGGGCCAGTATATGGCTTTCAATGGCGTCATTTTGGTGCCAAATATCGTACTTGTCACGATGACTATACTAATGAGGGAATCGATCAGCTTAAAGAAGTTATTAATACTGTACGTACTAATCCTAATGACAGGCGCATTATAATGTCAGCCTGGAATCCTATTGATATTCCACAAATGGCTTTGCCTCCTTGTCATTGTTTGGCACAATTTTATGTAGCGAATGGTGAATTATCTTGCCAGCTTTATCAGCGCAGTGCCGACATGGGTTTAGGTGTGCCATTTAATATTGCGTCTTATGCTTTGTTAACCCATATGATTGCTCACATTACTGGATTGAAACCGGGAGATTTCGTTCACACCACTGGCGACACACATGTTTATAAAAATCACATTGATCCATTAAAAGAACAACTCAAACGTAAACCTCGTCCGTTCCCTAAATTGATTTTTAAGAGACAAGTCAAGGAAATTGAGGATTTTAAGTTTGAAGATTTTGAAATAGTTGATTACAAGCCTTATCCAAAGATAGAAATGCAAATGGCTGTTTAACGTTAAACATTTACAGGAAACATTTTAGAATTTAACTTTTTTAAGTGTAATCCTTTTTTTTAATAATTTTTTATTTAAAATCCATGAATTAACCTTTTTTTAAACGATCGTTTTTTTATAATAATTGATACTATTAATATACATCTTAAAGACGTACATATCTATCTTTTTCTAATTTTTAAAAATGAATATGCGGCCAAACGGCTTACTAAATCGATATGAAATTTTTACGCTTCTGGGAAGGTTATGGGCTATCCGCCTAAGTTATAAAAATAAAAACAGGTTAATAAAAGATTTATGAAACGGATTTTGTATGGAAAAGCCCTTTATTAACGGATTTTGTATGGAAATCCTCAATATAGATTTCTGTATATCTGGAGAAGGCAAGAGCTTAAGTTTTAAAAGTTAGTGCAAATATCTTTATTAACATAAAACATCCGACAAAACATATGCAGACCTGCATATTTGCTGATTTTTTGCCTGTAAACTATCAAAGTTCTGATTTTTGCTCATAATATGCTGATTTTTCGATAAACAGTTAAAATGTGGTAACTTTGTTTTATTCTAACCAGAAACCGGAAATAACAGTTATTTTGAAATTTTAAAACAAAAAAAAAAACAAGTAAATGATCCTTATGCTGGGTACACGCGACGCAATGCATTTATGCAATCTAGCAAATTTAATTCATTTTCGTTCATTCGAATGAATGAAATTTGCATTGCATAGTGTGTACCTACCAAGCATTATAAACTTTTCTATAAATCGAAAGTGTGGATATTTAATCAATCGAGTTTTTAAAACCAACCAGTAAAGAAATTTCATGAAAGAGTTCCTTTTTATCTACGTAACACTCTTAGTACCAATTATCTTTACAAGAACAACTCTTTTAAACATGAAAAACTAGTCATTTTGTAAAAATATAAATCCAGATCTTGTTCGATTTCAATTCCAATTCATTTCGTTTTCTAGGACATACCTATCCGTATGATAAAATATATTGATTTTTAAAATTTAATTTCCACTTCATTTCGTTTCCTAGGACATGAAAAAATATATTGATTTTTAAAATTTCGATTTTTATTTTTTGGATAAAAAAATAAGTTAAGGTCCTTTCAGACTAATGAAATATTTGACGAAAATATTTGTTCTGATATTTGCTTCAAACTGTGAAACAAAAATATTTTGTTTAATGTTCAAACTAAGCTCAAATATTTGACAATTTTTGTTTGTTGAAACAGTTGGCAAATAGTTTCAAATAATACAAATTAAATCATTATCAAAAATTATTTTCGGGAATGAAATATTTATTAATTAATTCATTTATTAATGATGTGCTAATAATCCCAATTTATGATAAAAAAAACACTGAAATTTATTGTTGTGGGAAAGCTAGTTTCTATGCGCATTTCGCTGGTTGCTTAGGCCAGCTCGTCAGGAAACTTTTTCCAAATACTTTAGAAAAGCTAAAAATATACAAGTAAGACCATAAAGTGAATAAGAATTTTAAACACTCGGCTCTTACTTGTAACAATATCAAAGCTTCAACAAAGACACAACAATGAATAGTGATTTTTTTCTTTCTTACATTCCCCTACAATTGGCTGGGTTTTTTCCAACACGAACTGTAGTTGTAAGAGGATAGAAAAAAACAAAATTAAAAAAAAACAAGTTGCTAAATAAAGCAGCTTGCCATTTCAGTTTTTTATTTGCACATGCAAATTTATTATCAAAAATTATTTTTGGGAATGAAATATTTATTAATTAATTCATTTATTAATGATGTGCTAATAATCCCAATTTATGATAAAAAAACACTGAAATTTATTGTTGTGGGAAAGCTAGTTTCTATGCGCATTTCGCTGGTTGCTTAGGCCAGCTCGTCAGGAAACTTTTTCCAAATACTTTAGAAAAGCTAAAAATATTATACAAGTAAGACCATAAAGTGAATAAGAATTTTAAACACTCAGCTCTTACTTGTAACAATATCAAAGCTTCAACAAAGACACAACAATAAATAGTGATTTTTTTCCATGTTTGCCATGCGTTCAGACTAAAATAAATATTTGCATCAAATAATTATTTAATGAAAGTGTTCAAAAATAATAATATATTTCACAAATAGTAAAAATGAGCGCAAAAGCTAATTTATTTTTTTTTTATTCTGAAAGATAATGGTAACGGGAACATGGCTAAAATTTGCAAACTTGGAAACAAACCCTTAAATATATTTGAAGTCGCTAAATCAGTTAAAAAACAAAATGTCGGGAAAATTTTTTTCGCAAAATGGCGAAAATTCGCGAAAAATTTAGATATTTCAAACAAGCCATAAAATTTATTAAAAGTGCCTAAAACTATAAGGAATGGCAAAAATTCAATAAAAATTGCTAAATTAGCGGAAATTCGCAAAAATTTGCTAATAGCGGTATGATAGCAAAGCCTAATAATTATAAAAAATCTTTAAAATTGTAAAGAATCCGAAAACTTACAGGAAAAATTGCTTCCATCCGGAACATGGCTAAAATTATTTGTCGTTGTTTGCTCTTACAATTTTTTTGTAATATCAAATAAATGTTTGCTCAAAAATTACTAAAATATTTGATTTTTTGTGTTCACACTATGTTCACATTCGACAAATACCTATTTCTTTGCCGGCAAATAATTTTATTTGCTCAAAATCAGCTGTTATTTTATTTGATACTCAAAAATATTTTGTGTCCAGACTACGTTAATGAAATATTTGATGTTTGCTTTCAAATATTTCATCAGTCTGAACGTACCTTTATTTTATTGATTTTTAGTTTTGAACAAAAATAAGTTCTTTTATGATTTTTATTTTTTTTAATGTGTCTTTGTCTACCCCTCTTGCTTCTCTAACCCGGCCTTAGTAGCCCTAGATACGTGCTATCAAAATCAGTTATCAGATTTTATAACCCGGCAATTTTGTAGATTATATTCATGTAACATTTTGGTGATTTTTGAATTTTTTTCATTAATATGGAATACCCCCTAAACTTTTGATTTGTCGAAAGTGAAAACTGACCGCCTTAATAGCCCTAGTTACGTGCTATTAAAACCATAGCAAACAATTTGCATAATTTTTAATATATTAAAACCATAGCAAACAATTTGCATAATTTTTAATATATTAAAACCATAGCAAACAATTTGCATAATTTTTAATATATTGTATAGGTATATGAAGTAACTCTCTTTATAATAAAAAATGTTTAACATTGTGTAAAATAAGCCGTTTTTTATTTTAAGTTACTATCATAATTTTTTTTCTTGTGCTTATTTCTAATAATGTGTTGTTTAACTATACACGTTCTCAGCAATATTAATTAACAATTGTTATGTTTGCGGTTAATTTAAATAGACCAAAAAAAGTGGATAATTGCGGTTGAAAAAAAGTTATTTTGTTCACAGCGATATATCAGCTTTTTTGTTAAATCCAACAACAAAATACACAAAGTTTCCGTTATAAGTAGGGGGATCGAACGGTTATTATTCGACCGGTTATAACCGGTTATTTTGCCCAAGTCGGTTATTTTAAAATGACCATTTTTCGAATATCGAATTAACCGGTTATTGTGGTATAATAAACCGGTTATTTGAGTAATGTGTAATTTATATACATTTTCCTTACTCTTGTTGTAGATGTACCCGTAATTTAAATATTTTCTAATTGAATATTGGCCAAACTTGAACTTTTTATGAAAAATGTCAAAACAAAATGCAACAAAGGTCAAAAAACATTATGAACACTGTAAATACAAATCGCTTATAAAAGTGTGTTTTCTTGTAGGATAAAACCAAAAACTATTCAAAATATTACAAAAACGTGTGCAGTTAAAAAGTAAATAGTAATTTGTGCGAGAGTATTCTAAATATTCAATATATTTTTATATAAATGATATCTCTAGATCTTTTCCGAACTCGATTAAAAAGACAAAGTTAGGTTCTTAAAGTGCCCTAAAATGATAAGTTACAAATGTTCTTCCATGTCACGACTTATTAATCACCTTTAATTATTATACATGCTTGACTTTAATGTGATCCAAATGAAACTTAACTCGAAGTAGTTCTAAGGAGACGACAAATAATACTTTGCCAAAAATTAATCATTGGGTGAAATATTAGCCCGTTGTGTTGCCGAGGACGAAATGCCCGTTAAGGCACTAAAAACTCTTAAGTAGCTCTAGCATCTCTTCATGCTGAAAACTACAACATTACGGCGGAATCAACCATATGGGAAAAATTTCTACCAGTTTTATTTATTAAAATTCCAAGAACTAAAAAACAAAAATGAAGAAATCAAAAATCAAAAAAAATTTAAATTGTAGTCGACGAATTGACAAATTTTTTACAGTTCACTATTCGTTTCTATTGAAATATATATAAATATATATATATTGCTGAAACAAAATAATTTAAAATAGATAATCCTGGCTAAGAGGTTTTGTTTGCAACTTTTGAAAAATATGGTTGATTTATATAGACATGCATAACCACCAACAAATTAAAACTTATTCAAAATAAATTTTAGAGAATATTTTAAATAATAACTTTATAAATTCCTATAATTTATTTGCTTTTGCAAAACGGTTGTCTAGTTCAAATATCATTCAACAAAATTGTTGAAAACTTAGCTAAAATTGATCAATTTACTGGTTCCACTTTTCTTGGATTTTATCGTAAAATATTTGTTAGGTCTGATCTAAGTCATATCTATGTATTTTGTTGGTTCCTTACCTTTGCAAATTGTTTTGTTTTTATTCAAATTAACGTATTATTTTGAAAACTTATTTGATTTTTGTGTTTTTAAGTATTCGAATTAAAACCGGTTAACCGGTTATTTAAAAATTGCTTAACCGAAAACCGGGTTTTTTAAAATAGCAACTATTCGTAATATTCGAAAACCGGTTATTGAAAAAAGTCGAATAATCGATCTCCCTAGTTATAAGTCATAAAAAAGCAACGAAATTTTGCATTTGCTTTTTCGTAAGATCATTTGCACAAAACACTGAACTCCGCTATTGCTTATCCAAGGCGAATTCATGTATACGGTGGTGTCGATACTACAACAAGTAACAACACCAAAAACACAACAATGGATTTTTTTGTTGCTTTCGTTGATCGATATGTCAAAAACTCAAGCAACTTTTGACATTTCTCTCTCTTAGTAAAGGGCATAATAAACCACACAAATTGCTTGGCAAACATGCACTTTGTTTTTGCTTCTGTTTGCCAATAAACTACACAATCATATATCGTACAAACATTAATTTTTCATTTTTGTTTTGCTTTCAATGAAGGCTGACGACGATTGTGCGGCGGCAATTTTGCCCGCTATTTGTTAAAAACCCCGAAGAAATATAAAAGAAAGAAAAATAATTTGTAGTAAAGAGTGCTCTAAACAAAAAACTGTTTGGGGTAAACAATGCTATTAAAAAAATTAGAATTTACGGCTGTAAATAATTTTATTGCTTCTTCTTCTACATCTTTACTCTGCAAAGTTTTCGCTGAAATGATTAGTTTTAGCACTAGACACAACAAAAAGTTTGACAAATATCCAACATGTCTGCCAAATATTAAAAAATTTTAGGCCCTAATTATGTACAACGCAGCGCAACGCCAAACAATAACATTGAAAGCACAAACAATGTCATAAATATGTTGTAATTTTGTTGTTGCTTTCAACAGAAATTCATGTACCGTTTTAAAATTTTCAACGACACAAGCAATGGAGCGTTTGAAATTTTAAAACGCCATGTGAATTTCTGTAGAAAGCAACAACAAAATTACAAAATATTTATGACATTGTTTGTGCTTTCAATGTTATTCTTTGGCGTTGCGTTAGTTCTGTGGCGTTGCGCTGCGTTGTACATGATTAGGGCCTTAATATTTCTACAAACATTGCTTCAAATGATTGTCCAAACAGCAAACATCCCAATTAACAACACAAAATATTTGTACAAACGTATGATTTTGACATGTTTGCCAAGCTATTTGTGAGGTTTATTATGCCCTTAAGAAAAAAAGTAGCACAGCTGTGCTTTCAACGCCACCTAATAAATGAATTCGCCTTGTGCTTATCGATTTGACTTTTAGTGGCATGCAAGCAGAGCAGCCGTTTTTGGTTATTTCTAACCAAAATTGTTTTTTTTTTCGATGTGGAGATGTGAATATTTTTTTCATTTTGGTTACTTTTTTTCTAAAATATAAAATACGTATGAATGTTTTTCTTGATACACTTGCAATTTAGGTTTTTTAAATTTTTAACCTTTTTATTTACATGGGGAGTTATTGCGAATATCGATTCAAGGGAAATTATTTACGACTTCGAACAATATATACTTTGCGCTACGATTTTCTCATTATCGAAAAGAAAAATACCTTTCAAAACAGCTTCCAGATATTTTTTTAGGATTTTTGCTAAGAAAAAAAGTGCCAAATGTGATTTTTATATTAGAAACTGCCAAGTTCTGAAATTTAAATCAAATGAAGTTTTATCGATGGAGGTTTTCAATTAATTTTTTTAAATGAGCGTAGTTTTTTTTTTTTTTTTTTGATTTTAGGAGTAGTAAATATAAGTGGTACTTAAAGTAGAAAGTGCATATATCACGCGGAATCGATTTCAGAAAATGACTGAAAAAGTACACAAAAGTAGATTTGGTGTTTCTAAAACTTTGAATATAAGGAAAATCTTCTAAATTTGCACTATTTCCAGTAGTATATTTTAATATATTGATATACACATAGGCATTTTAAAGAGGTTTCAAAAATAAATTGATATAAAATCTATAATTTTAGAACTTATGGAATTTACTGTAAGAAAATATATAATAATTTGGCAGTATTTGTAATTTATAAAAAAAAACCTTTGACTGTCAGTCATAAACATTTTCCCAATTGTATTAACGTTCTAAAATCGAATTTGTTTATATTCGTTATAATATTATACAATGATTCACAAAATATTTCAAATAGAAAAATTTTGAAACCGTAATAATAACAATTATAATTTTAAAATACAATTTACAAACAAGAGAAATAAGTTATACCCATTTTAATAATATTCTGGATATATCTAAATCCACAAAACTTAAATGTTTATCGCAAAAAGAATTTAAAAATCGTCACATTAGACAACCCAGGCACTGACAGTTAAAAAGCGGAAAATAATTTAATTTTTTAATTTTTTGTTATTTAATATAAATGTGAAGTACAAATGTCGTACATATTCATAAAAAATTCAATTTATTAACTTCCAAAATTCTGAATTTTGTATGTAAATTTGACGGGTTTAATGTGCTGTTTTCAGAACACAAGTAATTGAACGCGTAGAAAAATTTATATGAAAAATAATCAAAAAAAACTGAGTGCTTTTGATGTAATTTTTACTACACGTTCAATCACTTGTGTTGTGAACACAGAACAAAAAAAACTTACAAAATAAAAATATTTTTCATAAAAAAGGTCTAAAGCCTATAGTACACGGCATGTAAAAATACACATGCGCATGTGGTTCTGACGAAATTTTGACGTCAATGCAAAGCCACAATAAACATTGCGTGTTGTGTGATGACGTCAAAATTACGTCAGAACCACATGCGCATGTGTCTTTTTACATGCCGTGTACTATAGGCTTAATAAATAAACCCGTTTAATTTAAGTTTCACCATATTTTTTAATATGTACAAGAATTGCATTTCTTTGTTTTCTTAATTTGTACTTAATATTTTCATATTAAGTGCAAATAACCTTTGTCTTACAATGTAGCTTAAAACAAATTTTTATGATTTTTCTCAATTAACAAAAGGCTTTTTAATTTGGTTATATTTTTTCACATTTGCTAACTTTTTCAAACATTTTGGTTGTAAACATTGTATTAGTCGTGGCAGCACTGCATGCAATTATCAAATTTCAACTCGCATGCAAATTTTGCTGCCACGGGAGCTGCCATTGCGAAAAATGTGAGTACATTAGTAAAAAATCGTGAGTGGATTGAGTTTTTCGAACTGGCAGTTGCATGTGCAAATACTAAGTTAATAGAACTGCACAAGTGCATACATATTTTACAACAATTAAAAGATTTTTTATACACTGTTTCAAACATACTGCATTAAACATTTTTAATTTACAGCTTAGTCATTGAACTAACTACATTTAATTGTTCCATACATTTTTCAACGTTATTTTTGGACTGTTTCGAACACTACTTTTATTTAAGAAATAGGTTCGATTGTTCAGGGATAAATAATCAACACAAGCGGTTTGGTCTATGATATAAAAAGTAAAGCATGTTTGTATAAAAACTTTCTTGCAGATATCTTGAAGACGTCGGACTGTTTTGCTGGCTGGGTTATAATAAAACAAAAATATTTTGAATCTAAGTGAATTTTTGGTATTGTTCTTAATAAAATAAAATACATACTTTATTACTAGGCTTTATTCATTCGAATGAATGAAAATGACGGAAATTTGCTAGATTGCGTAAATGCATTGCATAGTGTGTACCCAGCAATACTATTGGATTTATTTAAATACCCAGCCAGCAAAATAGTCCGACACCTTCCAGATATCTGAGAGTATTTTGCTAGCTGGGTACAAACATAAAATTAAAATAAGTATATTGAACATTTATTTCGAAACTATCAAAGTTATTTTGGACCTTTTAAATTTGGCACATAACAACAAAAAAAAACTCAAAATACATCACTGCTCTTTACTGAAGAAAATTACAGTATTCAGTAAAATTTTACAGGTAACTGAAATAATGCAGTATATAAAAAATATATTTAATCTGAAAAAGTCTAAAATTTAACTGATAATGTTTACAATAAACCTTTTTTTTATTGAAATTGTCTTAATATGTGAATACGGATTTTTTCGGTAATAAGTAAAAATTTACTGCGTTCTGTAATTTTTTCAATTTTTTTCAGTAACTAATAAAATTAAACCGGGTTTTTAGTGAATTGGCCTTGGTTCCGATTTATCCATGTCCGTCTCTCTGTCCGGCTGTTGAACACACGCTCACTTTCGAAAAACTCAAAAGATAAGAACAATGTTGGTATCAAATTGCTTCTAGTTGTCCTAAGCAGTTTGTAATTGAAATCAGGCAAAATCCCTAAAAAACTGACAATTTTGTTACAATAACTAACATAAAAGGTGGCATAGTGCACGGCATGATATAAGAATTTGTACAAACTCGTTCGATATTACTGGAAATCATACTGTTCGTCTAAATCCGTAATGAACATTGCTATCATATTAAAATGTGCTACGTCATAGTTTTAGAAATCACACTGTTCAAAGTCCATAACTTGCCATATACCTAGAGTTTGGGATTTTCAATTGTTTTCTATTCCCGCTTTCCCGGGAATTAAATGCGGGATTCCCGGGAAATTTTGAAGAAAATCTTTTTCTTAAACTTTAGTAAATCTATGTCGGACTACTGTCTTTAGAAAATTAATCCAACTTAATATCACCACAATATTTACATTTGCTACAGTTAAAGGCTTATTAATCGTTTGAGAATTGGCTTTATATAGGGCCAATGATAAATTATAGACCTATTTTCACGAAATTTTATTTCTTGTCTTATCAAACTGAAGTGTAAATTTTACAATAATACTATGTATAAGTTTTTGCGGTTAAGGGCGTAGTAAAGTGTTTTCCAAGATTGTGCTTTATATGCGGCATTTCAAGTAATTTTGAGTGTTATGAAGGAAGATTATGCTAAATTGCACCACAAAAGCATTATTCGTTACGCTTTAAGCCATACTTACATGATTAACGAGATTAATCTAAACATGGAGCCGTTGGTAAATTATGGACCGATATTCACGAAATTTGGTGCCTTATAAAACGAACTTGTTGAAATTTAATGATAAAAGGTTCATTCGCCACAAATTTATGTTAGTTTAGGGAGGTAGTTCCACATTTGAGTGCTTAACTTTTTTCCTACTGAAGCGATTCTGCACGAATTCAATCCCAAACAGCCTAGAAGATCTAAAAACAATTTGACACCCATATGGCTAAATCGGCTAAGAACGAATGAAGAACCCACAATAAAAATCCTTTATCGGATCTTAGATGAATATTAAAAAATATTCACATCGAATGACAAACTTAGTATACCTTCATACACCACTGCTGATTAAGGGTTATAAAATTGTAAAAAAATTAAATATATGCAGTAAATAAAATGTATCCTTTCTGCTGAATTTGTTAAACCGTAAAATTATTTCAGAATTCCTACTTCGTAATGTGGTTTCAGTTCCTAATCGCCCTTCCGAAAACTGTATTGGCATTGGCATTAAAATTACCCCTTAAGTGTTCTAAAATTACTTTAATCTTGAATTATTTACGTTTTTGGTATATAAAAGATACTAGATTTAATTATTTTAAGCGTAAAAGCCAGTAAGAAATATAAGTTTCATTAGAGAAATAAGTAAATAAATAAACAAAAAAATTTGGGCGGTAATCCCGGAATCCAAAAAGTGCGGGAATAAAAAAACTCTACATATACCCCATATGAAGTCTACTTTCGAAAATAGTTTAGTACGCCTAAAGCCGTAATAAATAAAGCTATCATAATAAAATGATACATCACTGTTTAATAAGACTAGAAATCAAACTGCAAAATTTGGTGAAGATCGGTCCATAATTGACTCTAGACCGCATATAAATCCTTCACTCGGAGAACAGTTCAATACGTATAAGCCCGTAACAAATAATGCTATTGTAATACAATTTGGTACGTCAAAGATTTATAGGACTAAAAATCACACTATAAAATTTTGTAATTTACCTTAATATGTTCAATATTATGCTCACTCTGGGAAGTTATTTAAATACGTCTATGATAAAATTTTGTCCTTCTTTAGTTCATATGGCCAGAAATAATATCATGCAATTTTCTGATTATCGGTCCATTTTTATCTTAGATCCCATAATAATCAGCATTCTGTAAAAGAATCTGTATTGAAATTTGTTCCATTTAGATTTTTAATAACATAAATCACTCTAATAAAATTCAACTCTTGAAAATCATTTTAGTTCGTCATTAACGGTAATGAATCATTATATTTTATTCAGGTTAATTCAAGCTGCTAGAAATAAAAGCATAACGCTGTCTGATTGTCTTCTTGGTTTAAACCGGAACCAATTTTTATAAAGATTAATTAATAATTTATAGCGCTCATATATTCTTACTGTCGAAGGAGGGTATCAAAGATTTGGCACAGCCGAAAATAGCGCTCTAACTGGTTTTCATTGCAGTACCTTTTAAATGGTTAAATATAGCATGAAAATAATTCTGTAAAAATTTCAAATCGATATATGAAATATTGCATCGCAAATTTCGAAGTATTTTTATTTTTGAAAATATTAGAAATTTTTTTTAAATTTTATTATGCCGAAAAATGTTGGAGTCGAGGTCATTTGAATTGGAAATTAATTGCAATTTATTGTTACCAAATTCATTTGAATTGACTCAAATTTAATTCCATTAACAGTCATCGATTATCACTCGTTGCGATCAGACGTGTTTTATTGACTGCGCTTATAGATAAAAGGAATAAGAAACAGATAGAAAATAAACTAATAACGGTTAACAGTTATATTTCATATTCTTTATTCCCCTTTTGTATTATTTTCTACTGAAACTTACTGTTTAAGTGAAAAAGTTATATTCATATACATATATTTTGAAAAGAGTTTAATATTATTAAAATGGCCCCACGGCCACCTGATAAACATTCCAATAGATTCGCCTTATTAGGCGATTTTATTGATCGACCATATATTGACAATTTCCCAGCTCTTCCACAACCAAAAGTAAATGTACTTAGTGACCCAAAATATTTAATAATATCGTCTGAAAACAATCAATTAAAAAAATTAAGCCCATTCATCATACACAAAGGTCTACACGCTATATCAACTTTAATTGATTCTATTAGTCAGTTAAGGGATGGCAATCTCCTGCTGTTAGTACGGAATCAGGTCATAGCTGATAAATTCTTAAAGGCTAAAACACTCGAATATTTGCCCAATTTCGGTTAAGCTACACGAAACCCTTAATTATGTAAAAGGTGTAATATTTGCTCCCTGCCTTATTGACGTGCCAGAGGAAGAGATTATCAACGAACTTAAAACACAAGGTGTAGTATCCGTATATAAATTCACAACTTCAAAAAAAGATAATACTAAAGAGAATGATGACGTAAATATCAACACTAAAACTGAATATTCTGGTTACATGGTTGTAACTTTCAACCTCTACAATTTACCTAAGGTTATTGACGTGGCTTGGTACAAGGTCAAAGTTAAGACATATTTCCCCAACCCAATGAGATGTCATAAATGTCAACTGCTAGGACACACAAAAAATAAATGTAATAATCCAGAAACATGCGTTATTTGTAATCTACCTCCTCACTCTCCTACTGAATGTTCCAGAACACAATGTGCCAACTGCAATGACAGTCACCCAGCTTCTGACAGAAATTGCCCTAGATATGTACAACAAAAAGAAATAATTCGAATCAAAACCCTGGAAAAATGCTCATATGGAGCTGCAAAACGTAAGTTTGAAATTAAAATATCATCTAATACTCAGCAGAGGGAAGCACAATCGTTCTCACAAATAACAAAAAGTAATAATAATGCTAAAAGGCAACCAGACAAACCATTGCAAAAAAGGGCTGCATCATCAAGTACAGAAAACGTCAATAATAAAGTTACGCGTCGTATATCTTCTAGTAGTTCCACATACAGTGATATTGAAATAACCGTTCCATCTAACTCATTTTTATTGAAAAACAAGAACACAAATATTCAACCTGATAACCAAATTTCAAACCAACATCAGCCCACTACACAAAAAAATTTAACAAATAATAAACAAAAAACAATTCAACCACAAACAACTTCCTCATCGGAAACAACAAGAGAAAAATTAACAAAGAAACAGAAAAAGTCTAAGAAAACTAAATTTATTGGTACTTTGAATTCAGGATCTGAAGGTGAAATAATTCCTTCAGAACAAAACTCTACTAACTCGATCTCTTCTCTTGATCGTTTAACACAAGAACTAATTTCGGATAACCAATATTACTTACCAGCGTCCGCAATGGATGCTACCTCTGATAGCTAAAAGGCAATTACAATGGCTCCGTGCTCCTTTCTAACAATTGTAAATTCATTTTACAATTAAGTTACGATAATATTCAACATGGCTCACTTTAAGATATTGCAATGGAACATGAAAGGTTTCATCAACAATTTCAACGAACTTCGGCTGTTAATTAAAGAGCACAATCCCGCCTTTATATCTATACAGGAAACACACTGCAAATATCACTTTAATCCAATGCCCCCAAAAGGGTATATGGCTTATTTTTCTAATCTCCCTTCCAACACAACTTCTAAACAAGGTTTATGTGTATTAATAAGGAACAATATACCGCATACGAAAATTAATATAACCTCAAACTTACAAACAATAGTTATAGAAATACAACTTAACATTAAATTCACTATCATCTCAGTTTACATTCCACCAGCACAATCATTCTCCAAACAAGACCTATGTCACTCTAATATAAAGGGAAATGTTAAGGCTGACGAGGCAGCGAAGTATGCAAATATGGCCCCTATAATCATGGATTACTATCCTGAAAAACTAGATATACGTAATTTAATCAACGATCATATTCGTCAGAACAATATCAGCACATGGTCCGGCTACTATCATCCTCATTATAAGGAAATTAACGAGCATTTCATTCCACCACGTTATCCAACTAATGTCAACAAACATCACATCAAAATTTTTTCCCGACTTCGCCTTGGTCATACTGTTGCCACACACAATCATATTCTTCGGAGTCAATCAACCCCTTTGTGTACCAAATGTGGACTGGTACTAACAGTTAATCATATTTTATCAGAATGTTTACATTTTAAAAAGATAAGAGATGCAATTTTTGGTCCATCCAGCCCGAGGAACGTATTGAAAGTTCCCAATAGCGAAAACGTAGAGAAAATATACCATTATATTAAGAAAGTTGGAATAATCATTTAATTTATTTACCTATATATGTATTTTATTTTCTTCTTTGTAATTATATACATTAGATACAAGTTAAGATTCCTTTAATAATTTTATACTTAGGATAGTTATTAAGTTTTTTTTTTTACTTTAACCCTAGAGCGGATGGCCTTGTTGCTAATGCTCCTGAATTTTTGTATTAGATTTTGTAATTTATTTACTTGTCTAATAAATAATAATAATAATAATTCCAATAATTTTTTGTGTGAAAATAATGAATTCAAAATTTGCTAATTCAGAGCATGAATGATTCGCGAATTATTTCAAAAATAAATGATTCATTTACAGCTCTGAAAACTTTATACATATCATTAAAAAGACACAAATTTCTAGAAAGTGAAAATAAAATTAATAATAAAATATATAAATTTATAATTTAGGTAGTCCCATTTTTGAAAAAATTCATAGTTTACGTGTCTGTCTGAATAGGGATCTATCTATGTTCAAAATTTTAATTAAATTGCTTAAATTGTTTCGGAGAGGCAGACATTTTCATCTACCTCCCCTCGTGTCCCTATTTTTTCAAAAATGTATAGCTAAGGTGTCCATATAAGTAGTTATCGATCTATGTTGAAATTGTCATTAAAATCTGTTTGATAGTTTCGGAGAGGCAGAAATCGGCCCATACCTCACCTCGTGGTCCTTTTTTTAAAAAAATGAATAGCTAATGTATCCATATAAGTAGGAATCTATCTATATTTAAAATTGCATTAAAATCTGTTAGATAGTTGCAGAGGCAGAAATTGCCACCTACCTCGCCTCGGAGTCCTATATTTAAAAAAAATGTATAGCTAATTTGTCCATAGATGTAGTTTTACATTTTTCCAAAACTCGGACCACGAAATTACCTCAGAGATTTTAATGATATAAATTGTCATAATTATCACCCTATTTCATGCCTATTAAAGACTGGCAATGTCCTTTCGTTTTTATTTTCAAGGACCAGCTGTGCACTCTCCCTTTATTTTTCTTATAACTGATTTAACATGAATCCTATAGTGGCGGAAAACTCTCAAATTACCATTGGTCCTGTCAGATAGATGTGACCTGTAAGCTAGGTCCCTAAGAGAAACATAGTAGGCGCTTATGTCGGATAATTTATCAAATGTCTTTATGTATTTCAGATTTTTTGGAACTGTTGGGTTTTGTTTTTAATTTTTGTGTGGTTTAATTGACCTTTTTATTAAAATATTATTTATATTATTTAAATTTTTTCAATTAATTTTTTTTTGTTTTTAAGTATTATTTACTAGTTTATTTTTAATTTTTAATTTCTTTTAAATTTTTTACAATTATCAAGTAGAAACTTGTGAGCGAGCCAATTATGGCAAATAGGTTAGGTTACTGAAATTTGATAATTTCTGCCCTGCCGGAACTACCTTCGCACATTCGGTTCATTCTTGAAGTCGATTTTTGACTTTTCCGATACAAAATTTTATTAAAATTTGTAAATTGAATTTTGTAATATTTTTTAATTTTTAATGTGTATGTACAATGTAAATACCTATACATAAAATACAAAAAATGTTTCTAGGTCCTTTACAGACTCTGAAACCATCCAACCGATGTGCTCAATTTAAGGGGGAAATTTCTGCCTCTCCGAAACAACCTAACAGATTTTATTGAAATTAAAAACATAGATCGATAACTACTTAATATGGAAACACTAGCTATACATTTTTAAAACTATAGCACCACGAGCGGAGGTAGAGGAAAATGTCTGCCTCTCCGAAACAATCTAAGCGATTTGATTAAAATTTTAAACATAGATGGATCTCTATTAAGATAGACACATAAGCTATGAATTTTTTCAAAAATGGGATTACTAGAAGGGGGAACGTAGTAGCACACGCCGGGCATCCGCTAGTATACTATAATATTATATTATGACTAAAAACAAAAATTCTACATTCAAAATATTTAGTTACATTAAAAATTGATTTTTGTTTAATTTAATAATCCTTTAGACGTAGATGTTAAGAGAGACTAAATTCATTTGAGTAACTTATCTGTACGATTATGCCTGATAAATTAATTCGCTCTGGTTTTAGTATATTTTTGGGTCTGCATTGCAATGATATTTAAATGTTCTCTGAAACGGTGACAAATTACTTTCACATTTTGGGCGATTTTATTTTTCTTGGCTTTGCCCATTCCTTGGTGTCAAAATTTTTAATAATTCCACAAATTTGTAAACGGGACGTCTTAATTTGTTCTTGCACAAATCAATCATATTTACGTTTCTTGGTGTGGGCATAGTAAATATGCTGATGATGCCTACTTCTATTGGTTGAAACCTTTGAGCAATAGGGACATACAAGCTCATGCTGAAATTTTTCAGCATGCATAATTTTTATATGAAGTTGGAATATATATTTACTAATCAATTCTTCTCCGCATAGATCACAGTTAAAAATTCGTTCTCGTTTCTCACCTAATTTCTTGTGATTTTGAAGGTGTTTTTTGTAGCTCATACCGTCCTGTAAAATTTGATCACAAATTTTGCATTTGAAATAATTTGGGTCATCATGTACTCTTAAGTGATCGACAAGCATTTCCAAGTTGAAAAGTTTTTTATTACAACACATGGCATATCCAGATATTTTGTGTTTCTGGTAAAAGTGCTCTTTAAGATATACAAAATCCCTTAATGGAACGTTACAAAAATGACAAAGCAATTTGAACTTACTTTGAACCAAATATTCATTATTTTTTCGTGTAATTTCAAATCCATTTTTTGATCTGATTGTTTTTATTTCACCAATAGTTCTCTTTACTTGGTTTTGGTTCTTTTTAGATTTTTCCTCTTCAATTCTAGTTACCTTTCTTAATATATCCCCGTTATAATGATCTTTCTGCTCAAAAATATGATCAACAGATCCGGTACTCATACAATCGATCATTTCGTTTATAACCACATGGTCATCAGTTATAATCTGCATTTCATCTATGTTACTTGTAACGTTTTCATTTGTATCTAAATGGTGAAACTCCCAATCGGTACTTATACAATCTTTAACTTTATTAGTATCTGCATCATCTGATGCCGCCTGCGTATGGTCTTTATAATTTTCTTGTTTAACTAGTCCATGTTCATTTGTATTATTATTCGCTTTATCATCATAATGATGAACTATTTTAATTGGCTCTAAAAGGTCATCCCACAAATCGCTATCCATAGAATCAATAATTTCAATAATATCTTTATCATCATAAGATACATCATCTACATCACTAGAAATAGTTTCTTTATTAATATTGAAAGCATCTACAATATTTTGGATATTTTTTCCATTTCTAGTGTGTTTTTCTATCGCTATTAAGTCTTTATTTGTATTATCGCGATGTTTTCCTTCAAACTGGTTGTTAATTATGAATGGATCTATACATTTATTTTCCAATACGCTATTCATATAATCACTCGTATTTTTAATACCTTCATTAGATTTTTGCTGTGCATTATCTTTATCAGTATTTAGAAATCCTTCATTTTTTGCATTTTCACTGGACAACATTGGCCATTTGAGCAGGTTATTTTCTTTATGAAGTTGTTCTACATTTCTGTAAAATGTGTGAAAAGATGACAACTCCTGCCAACACTGTCGACAAATCCATCGCAAGATGGTTAAGGTTTGTTCCAAATGCAACCACCAAAAATGTTTCTCAATAATACGGTGAATATTAAATTTATTCCATTCTGCTGACTGAAAGCATATGCGGGAAAATGTTTCGTCATTTGTTGATAAGCATACAACACAATTGTTCATTTTGTTTGTGAATTAGGAATATATTTTTACAATTTGTAACAAAATATTCTAAAATCTCAAAAGAATCTAGAGCAAGGCGAATTGAACTAGAGCAAGGTTGATCTAGAGTTGACGCCAAAATAAAGGATGGGCAATAAATATCGATATTAAAAAATAATCGATACATATCGCCGATATTTATTTACAATCGAGTCTGCTTTTTTAATAACTCTATGAGAAAATTAAACATTTTAACCGTTGTTCAACTGCTTACAATTTTATTGTTTTTTTTTTTTCAGAATTGCATTATATGTTTTTTTACCTAATACGGTGGGGGGGTAAAAGTCACGCCTTCGTGTTTTATTGTTTTTTTTATATATGTATAATATTAATTTTTAAACAGACGTGACTTTATTAATCAAAAAATGGAGGGTTTTCTATTGTGCATTTTCGTAGTTTATAGTGTTTTTACACCTAAAATTGGTTTTACACGATATGCATTTTGCAGTGGGTTTGTCAGATGTAATTGCACATGTCAGGCAAATATTTAATTGCACATGTCTGTCAAAATTGACAAATACAAAAGGTTTATAATTTTTGCATATGTGGGAATATACGTGGTAGTCAATGCATAATTGTTGTGTCCATAAAATTACCTTCTCGATTCCAATGAATACATTATTATTTTTTTTTTTTTTAGTTATTAATTTAATCAATTCCTTATTTCCCCGCTGGGAAGTTTCCATCATAAGGTGCAAATCAAAAATTTACCAAAATGTTGTTACATGAATAAAATCTACAAATTTGCCGGTTTATAAAATCTAATATCAGATTTAGATCAGTTGTCACTTTCGACAAATCAAAAGTTTAGTAAAAACAAATTTATTAATTTTTTTCTAATTGTTCAATGTATGTATGTATGTATATACTAAAGAGCTGCACAAGCATAACAAATATTGCTTACAAGCAATTTCATTAAATTCAGATAGTAGCAGGCCTGCGAGATAATTTTGATAAAAAATCGGCATATTTTCGAAAAAAAATCGGCATTATCGGCACTTCAATTAAAAAAATCAGCAAAAAAATCGGCAAATGAATAATAACCATTTTAAGAACAATAAAACATATTTCTATTAACACACAAAATAACAACACAGAAAATTTCAGCATTAACTTACATATAACCCATACAAAAACATAAAAATTAATAAAAAAAATGAATATTTTTATAAATAAATTGTAGTTAATTTAAAAAAATTTTGTACATTAGGTTAAAATTGTTTTTATAGTTGACAAATATATTTCAACATTTTATTTTAGCAAATATTTTATAGATACATATTTGAGTTTAATAGTTTAATTAAATCCATTTTAATATCAACATCAAAACAGTTTGCATTATTAAATTTTAAGTAATCTTTAGAAAAAAGAATTCCTTGAAAGGATTCATTTTCCAGGGAACATCGAAATTTGGTTTTATTAAGGTTCACTTAGCTACAAATTCTTTCCACGTTTGCGGAAGAAAGTGGAAGGACCATAATTTCTTGTACAAACTATGACAGCACTGGAAATGCATCCGTAGAACCCCCACGTTTGCCAAAAAGTTTGCAAATTTACTTCAATTCCCTATAAATCTTCTTAAAAATTTAAAAATTTTAACTCTATACATTCAGAATATAAAATTTGTATTTCTTTTTCAGAAATAAAGCTGGGGAACTCTTTCAGAATTTCCATAAAAGAAATATTTTCCTTTTTCATAATTTTGTTAGGGTTATCATATTTAAAGATTTATAAGATTTTTGTTCAAAATCAAAACGTTTTAATAGTTGATTTAAAAGTTCTATAAAAAAATTAATACATTTATTAACAATTTTGTTAATATCGCTTTTGTTGAGTTTTGATTTTAGAAAGTAACTCATTAGCCAATAAGCCTAAATACTAATCATTAAAGTTCAAAAAATGCTTTGTGTTCATAAATTCCGTTAAGTAAATTTTATTTTCCAATCGTTTTTTTGTAAAATTAGTTAATACAGTTTTAAACACCATTTGGTTGGTTGTAGAGGTAATGACAATTGCTTCAAAGTTGCCCAAAATTAATAAATTACACGTTGACAAGCAAAGTTACCGTTATTTAAGTTTATATAAAAAAATCGGCATTTTTGGAGCGAAAATCGGCCAATCGGCACTTTGATAATTTTAAGGCAAAAAATCGCCAAAATGCCGATAAATCGGCAAATATGGCAGGCCTGGATAGTAGGTGTATATTACTCTCTCATTACAAAACACATACTTCCAAAAACAATTGTTTTGCTTTACGATCAAAATATAGAAGAATAGAACAAAACTGCACAAGAACAATGCTGAACTAAAATAAAGCTGAATTAGAACAAAGATGAAGTAGAACATTAAAACAGAAATAGAACATTCCAAGCATGTTTGAATGTTTTGATTGTAAACATAAACCAAAGAGAAAATTGCAAAGGGAGAAACTTTTGATTTAATTTCGTTTGAGTGGTTTTCAATGGGTTCGGTTGTAGGTTCCTTTAAAATATTATTAAAAATTTAGGAAATAATAGAACTAAATTATTAAGCTTAAAGTCTTTTTTTTATTTTTATATAAAACTTTAAACGTTTATTTAACCAATATTTCGGCACTCCTTTGAGTGCCTTCTTCAGGGTTTTTTCTTCCTTATTTTATAAATTTTCAACAATTTTTAACAAATTTAACAATAACTGACAAATTAAAAAATTTTCTAATTAGAAATATTGGTTAAATAAACGTTTAATGTTATACCTATATAAAAATAAAAAAAGACATCAAGCTTGATAATTTAGTTATACCTAATATAATAATAAAGGTCGACTAAAATAAAATATACATTTAGGAAATAATTCAAAAAAAATCAATTTTGCTTACATTTAATGCATCCATTTCTGTTATAAGCTAAGATCACTTTAAATTTTTTAAATTCCTAATTACGTGCACTCGATGCTTTTACTATAATTTACCGTTTCTTTATTTCATTGTCGGTTTTTGTGTTGATATTCTGTTTGTTTTGATAATACAAGCACTAACAAAGCAGAAGAGAAAAACTTTTCAAGTTATGCTTGTTTTGTTTTGGTGAGAGTAACGTGTTGTTATGTTTGTTTTGCTATGTATGTTTACAGTGAAATAATATGATTGATAGTTGTGTGAAGTAGAACACAGAACATTAAGAATATTTTGCGCAGCCCTTTAGTATATACTACATACTAATTTATTTAAGAATTTTAAATTAAATAAAAGTAAAACCTTCTTTATGTTTATGTTATACTAATGTGGAGAGAATCCTTGCCCATGGGCAAAGGCCGGCTATGCAGAGCAGCTCTAGTTAGCGAAGCTAGTCTTTGTTATAAAATGGAAGAGAAAATCTTTGGTATCTTACAACAGATTTTTCTGAATATACAATTACAGTTTTTTGTCATGCAGAGAAGCTTTAGTTAGCGAAGCCAGTGCTCGTTATACCATGGAGGAGAAAATTTTTGCGCCCAGCCAAAAGCCGGCTATGCAGGGAATCTTTAGTTAGCGAATCCGGTATTAGTTATACCATAGGGGAGAATCTCATTGCGCCCGTACGAAGGCCAGCTATGCAAGGAAGCTTTAGTAAGCGAAGCCGGTGTTTGTCCTACCATAGAGAAGTATATCCGGCTAAAGGCTGGCTATGCAGAAAAGTTTTTTTTGCAATGCTGGTGTCTGTTATTTTATAAAATTTGTATTACACTTTTATTTAAATAAACTGCATTTTTTCCTAGTGCACTTCCGTAACAAAAACTGTAATTGTATATTCAGAAAAATCTGTTCAAGATACCAATATTGGCCATATACGTTTAGAATTGTAGTGGAAAATTGCATATATATATGAAAACCTTAAACGTCCATAACTCGAAAACTAAGCGTTTGCGCCAAATTTTTTATTATATTTTTTCTTCTAATTTTTCAACTTTCATTCACCCTAAAACGCGTCAGGTCAACTCTACAACACCATTGCTTTTGTAGTCCGATTGTCAAACATATTGCAAGTAAGAAAAAGGTTTGTTTATATAATGTTGTTTATATACAAACAAGGCGAATTCATATATACGGTGGTGTCGTACTACAACAAGTAACAACACCAAAAACACAACAATGTATTTTTTTGTTGCTTTCGTTGATCGATATGTCAAAAACACAAGCAACTTTTGAAATTTTTCTCTCTATTTAAGAAAAAACCGTAGAACAGCTGTGCTTTCAACGCCACCTGAAAAATGAATTCGCCTTGTATACAAACTTTGACAACTCGACCATCGAAAAAAAAACATTGCTGACTTGACCCCACCATCTAGTGATTTCGCTTTGGTAAGCACATTCTTGTGTACCCTGTATTAAACGAAATACTAGATCTGGCAACTTTGCAAATGAATTCATTTGTTTACAATTATTTCGTGTTTTTGTTGTGCATACTAAAATATTTCTTATATTGTACGGAAAATATTAAATAATTGCAAAAACAATGGATTCTTGTATAGTTTGTTGTAAATCAAATGAAGATTTGTTTTCGCGGATCAAGACTGAATCGAGTGAGTGGAAAGAATGGAACATCCACCGCATAATACAGAAGCATTTGTGGTGGTGGTATTTAAGGCCACCCTCTAATGGAGCAGAGCAGTGGTTATGTCGTCAATGTTGGCAAGAATTGTCATCATTTCATAAATTTTATATAAAAGTTGAAAAGGAACATAAACTTAAAGATGAACTCCTAATATCGTTAGTAAAAAGTGATGAGGATGAGGTGTCAGCTGTAGACATTAAAGTAGAAGAACAGCATTTTGATAATGAATCAATACTAACGGAAAACCTCATGAATTTGCAGAAACCTAAAAGACGAAGAAAAAAGAAACAAATTAATAACCCTGAAAGTATACGAATCGAAGATTTACCTATTGTACAGATTAAGTATGAAAATGATGTAAATGACAAAGAGGAACCGCCAAAATCGGAGTTAGATGTTAATGTTTTGGTAGGAGATGAAGTTGGTTCGGTTGATTGGGAACATTGCTTTTTGAATGAAAGTAACAGTATCACAGAGGAAGGTAATGAACGTGTCGAAATTGAAGATGATCAGTTAAATTTTCTTTTCAATAAGAGAAGTCCACGAAAAAATAAAATAAAATCTAAAGCAGTTACCAAATTTAGAAAAAAATACACGAAAACAAAAAAGGACAAGAAAGCTAAAGTAGCAAAGAAAAATGATATTTCGCATGTTTCACAGGCTATGAAGAAAAATGATGATTTTATATCTGATAATCAATTTCAGCTCTCCTGTAGTATATGTAGTGTTTCGTTGGGGGATTTTAACTGTTTAAAAACCCACTTTCGCAAGGAACACGACATTTTGGGTTATGCTATGTGTTGCAATAAAAAGTTCTACAAACGAGGTGTTTTGGTTGATCATCTTAATGTACACAAGGATCCAGATTACTTTAAGTGCCTACAGTGTAATAAGTCCCTTTCCACTCGACGAAGCTATGAAAAACACATGGAAACTCATCAGTTGGCAGAAACTCGTCAAAATTTGTTCACTTGCGATAAATGTGACAAATCATTTTTGAAAAAACCTGTATACGATCGTCACATTTTAACGCATGTACCTGAGGAGGAGAGAACTTTTCAGTGTAGTATGTGTGATAAGAAATTTGCCTCAGAATATCTCCGTAAACAACACTGCACCTTAACCCACTCAAAGAAATACGCAAAAATTTGTGATATTTGTGGCAAATTGTTAAGGGACAGTTTTTCATTTCTACGTCACATGGCAGAACACAATGGAGAGACACCAGCTAAAGTAAAATGTGAAATTTGTGGTGCAGAATTGACCAATAAATATAGATTAAATCGTCACAGGAAAATGATGCATACAGAAGAAAGTCAACAAGAACAAATATGTCCTTACTGTTCGAAAGTATCACCCAACATAAATGCCCATCGGCACCACGTTAAATACATTCATACTTTGGAACGAAAACATGCATGCAATATGTGCGATAAGAAATTTAGAAGACCTTTGGAATTGAAAGAACATTTAAGCACACATACCGGTGAGCCCCTATACACCTGTCCCCATTGTCCTCGAACTTTTATATCTAGTGCAAATATGCATAAACATCGTAAGCTTACACATCGAAAGGAATGGGAAGAGGGTAGAATGAAAAAAGAAGCAAAAGCTTTGGCGGGCAAAAAATTTTTAAAATCGTTAGATTCAGCACATAGTGAAACATCATATGCGGAACTTGCAATATTGGAGCCTGGAGGTGAAACGGTACCAAATTTAACTGTGTTAAATTTTTGAGAATAAAATAAATTATTCTATTCTTATTTCACTTTTTATAAATAGTTAAAGTAAAGTTAAACTTTAAAAATTTGTTAATTTCCTAAACAGCCAAAAGCTGTGTTTAAAAATAAAAATTTTTGTTCTCAATAAAAAGTAAGGCTTAATTCTGTGGCTTGGTGATAAAAGGGCCAATGTCAATATTTGATGTTTTAAGTTAATCGTTTTCTTACTCTCTTTTATTTTGCTAAAACAGCCAATGTCTAATTTAACCCAAAACAGCTTCATAACCCTACGTTTCCACTAGCCATCAAATAATGTTAGGGAAATAATGTTATAAAAGAGCCTTCAACATAAATTGCTTAAAAACGCTATTAAAGCATGAGAAAAATAAAAAATATGCCAATTGATATTATTCATTCCTGCGCTGTGTGCCCATTTTGGCATTTTTGCAGCTTAATTTAGCATTACAAATTTTAATTTAGCACTTCGCATTTTATTTAGCATTTTTATTAATTGTTTTTAGCTTCTTTTTTAGCATTATTTTAAAAACTTTGAAGATTAGTTTTATTGATTTTACTTAATTTTTTTTTTATAAATTTTAAATAAAAATAGTTGTACCCAAAATGAAATTTCGTTGGAATTAGAAATGCCCTCATTCTGGTGATTGTAAAAATGATTTGCCCTTTGATATTACAATATTAAAGTACAAAGATATTTCACTTTGTATTTAGATAAAAAATTTGTAGTGTAAATGTTTAAAAAATAATTTTCGCTTAAACTGCTGTAAAAATTATAGTTTTAAAACTTCAACTTTTCTTAAACTCTAAAAAATAAATTGATCTAAAAAATTTTGTATAGCATAGAAATAAAATCGTTAAAATTTTGTATGCATTAGGGGCTAAATTTAAATTTAATCTCAACTACGTATGCTACATATTAGCTCTGTTTTACATGCATAACGAAACAGTCCAAACTTTCACAAAGTTACCCAAGTTCCACATTACAATTTTTGTTCAATTGGGAGGGAGAGTAATTAAGTGAGTAATTTTTTTAATATCCTGTACAAATTTGCACGAACTTTTTCTTTGGGTAAGTTCGGACAAGAATAACCAATCAGCTGTTTTTTGTTCGCGTATGAAACTGATAAATTAATCAGAAAACTAACAAGCAACAGAAAAAGTTTAGTTCTTATTAAAAAATATATTAATAAGCAAAATGTAGGGTTTTAATGAAAAAATTTCCCTTAATCGGAAAAAATATAAAAAATGATGACGATGCAAATGTTTTTATTTCATAATGTTATGACTTTTATGCGTCTAAAGCACTTAAATAGACCTTAATTTGAAAAGTAAGCATCATTAGTATTTGAAGAAGTGCAAAATTCCCTTTTACAATGTGGCAAGTGGAAGGCAGACAGACGAAGTTTGTTGGCGAGGGGTTGTAGAGGTAGAGAGTGTAGTACATGACTATCTGTACCATGATGAAATAAACAGGTGGCATTACTACGCCAGATGACGATTTTTTGCTCTTGTATTGTTTGTCTAGTCTTATGTCAAAGTTTTGTGTATGCTTACGTTTTGTGCTGCGATTATTGTATTGTATTAAAGTTTTTGATTATTTAAATTAAAATTAAATAAGATAGTAACCATAGTGAAGTAAAAATTGGCTAAAAATTTATTTATTTCATTGCGTTTAGCGGCAAAATTTGGTTTTAGTTTAATATAATTTTTGACGTATACGGAGACTTATTTTTCATTTTTGTTGTAATGTTGTATTTGTTGCCGTAGCGCTGCCACCTACTTATTCCACCATGATCTGTACTAGACATTTTTCGTGTTTCTCTTTTACTGTTCGCAATTTTCATGTTGTTGCTTCATATCATTTTTCTCACACCAATGTAATTTTATATATCATTGCCTGTTAAATGTTCGTCTCCGTCAACAGCGAAAATGAACGAAAAAAGGAAACGAATAATTTCTGTCTGTCTATTAATTTCGCGATTGTAAAAGGTTAAGGCAAGTTCAAAAGAGAATAAGAAAAATGTCTGCCTACCACTTGCCACATTGTAAAAGGGAACAAAATGGTTTTTTGCGTTCCAGCAATTTTTGGTAGTTTTGGCAAATATAGAGAGTAATTTTCATTTTACTCTCATTAGTCCGAACTTGCCCGAGATCTTGTGGAACACACCTATTTATATGTATCAGATTCGTTACCAACATCTATCAACTTGTTTATATATAACCATTTATTTCAATTTCGTGAAAAAATAAGTCACTAAATGTATTTAGTTTTGAATAAAATCTCACACTGGTCAAACATGTTTAACAAAAAGCTTTAAAAAATGAAACCATTAATTTTAGCATTTTTATAAATCATTTTTAGCATTTTTTGGCCTTGTCTAATGCCAGATTACGCTGTTAACATTTTTAAGATCTGGTCACACTGTTCCTGCGGTATAAGCTTTCCGCAAACATATTTAACATCTCTGTTTTAATAATTATATCTAATCGCTATAAAAATATCGCGCTATGTTGTCTACTTTTTGGCAATGAAACGGTTGGTTTAAAAATTATTTTTCATATAGTTTTAATACAAAATTAAAAACTGTTTTGCTGAAAATCTGAACATTTTTATAGTTTGAGTTAACACAATATTGTTGAACTAGTGTGATATGTGAAAAATAAATTGTTTTAATTGTTATTTGTTTTTAACCAATTTTAGGCAAATAACTAAAGTTTACGAAAAGTTGGCATACCACTACAAATAATGAATATCACTTTTTTAGGTGATCTTTGTTCAGAAATGTTCCACACCAAATGTGATTTCTAAAAAAAGAAAACGTTTTATTTAAATATTTTTATTTTGAAACACAAATGTTTTAAATTAATAGAACAATTAAACACAAATTTGATACCCTAAAGACAAACTTCATCACTACAATATTATTTCCAAATGAACAGCAACTCTTAGGACGCGTCCAAAATATTTTCACACAATTACCACTCCGTTTTCCCTCTACTGTAAGACTAGCTCTAAGGTTAGCAAATAATCTACATATCGACCTTAAGCCGCAAAAGGTTTATAGCTCAACTACTTCTTACTGGAAACTAAAAACATCATGCTTTATAACCGACTTGTTATCGCTACCAAAAGAATCTACACATCCCAACATCTATTTATCACTCTTCAAAGACATCTCTTCATTTTACAACAGTAACAATTGGAAAATTCTTTACACGGATGGCTCCAAGACCTCAAATGCATCATTAGCCACAATTTAAAGACAAACTTCTTAGGATTACTAAACCACAGAAGCTCCATTTTTACCGCTGAATCCACAGCCATACTTCATACATTAAATAAGTATAAAAATACTCGAGGTAAATATATAATTTGCTCTGACTTTAAATCTACAATTACTGCTATCCAAAACACTAAAAAAAGTATTACCATTTCAAAAATAAGAGACCTATTAATCATGTTTCACACAAAATTCAAACTAATGTGGGTCCCTAGCAGGGCTTCCAATCAGGAAATCACGATCCCGGGATCTTCAGTATCCCGATTTTTTTTGAGTTTTACATTTTTTTCAATAATTTGTATAAATATTTTTTTGTATGCGTATTTAAATTTTAAATATTTACAAACAATTCTATTAACGAGTGTTTAGTGCGAAAGATGTCTTTCAGCTGCTTCATATCTAACAACAAAATTCCTTCGTGTTTAGCAGATACAACATTGGATGATTTAATATTCTTAAGAAACTACTTGAACTTGGTATTAAGTAGACTCCGTTTAAAAGTTTGAAATACATTATCTCCAATTGTGTTTTAAAAGTTTCCAAATTTTTTGAAAAAATGTTCAAATGTATTTAAAAGACTTTCGATTGTATTTAAAAATCGTTCATGTATATTTCAAAATTATCTTTCTTAAAATTATATTTTCCAATTTGGACATTTATATAATTTTGAAATACATATGGACAATTTAAAAATACATATGCAAAATTTCAAATTGTATTTGAAAAATTTAAATATTATTTGTACAATTTCAATACACATCTATTTGGACAATTTGAAAATACATTTAGAAAACTTAAAAATATATTTGGGCAATTTTAAAATTCATTTGGAAAATTTGAAAATACATTTGGAAATTTTAAAATACAATTGGAAATAGTTTAGTTCTTTATATCAGTAATCATGGATAAATTTGCTACCTTCGCCTCTATAATACGTCCAGCACACGTACACGAGTGAATTCGTCTGCATGACCTTTTTAAATAAATAAATAAATAAATTGTTATATGGGCATTTTCTCTGAATGGTCAACCAGGATGGAAAAATAAAATGTTGATAACCATCGTGTTTTATTGTTCATAATTATAAAAAAAGTCTGTTTTTATAATAGAATGGTTTATGTTTATGATTTGCTATGATATCTCAGCTGTTTTACTTGAGAAAATTGGACTGGAAACTGTAAAATTTAATATTTACTTAATATGCAACTTCTAAAGACATTTTTATATTTAATTATTAAACATGCAAAACAATTTGTTATGTTTGCACTCTTTTTTTAAAATCTCTCTTTTACAATCAATTAAGAAGAGAAAAGTCTAAGGAGAACAAAAAAGTTCGATTAACGCTTAAAACATATGGGAAAATCGTACGTTCGCTTTAAAATTAAAAAAAACTTTTAAAATAAAATAATCACGTTTGAATATTCCGTTGCATTTCGCAGATTTTAATATTTCACTACTGTCAGCCAAAGTTGGCTTCTATCTTGCGTACGTTCGTGACCATATGTTTATAGCTATCATTATGAAAACTTATGGCGATTTCTTTTCTGAGAAAAATGTTGCATAAATGGTACATGCTCTACACAAAAGAGATAGAGCATGTACCATTTATGCAACATACATATGTATTTCTCAGAAAAGAAATCGCCATTAAACTCGATGAAATCCATCTTTTGCACTAAACATAGAGCTACCAAAATGCTATCGAATCGTAAAAAAAATGCTAGGAAAAGTTTTGTTTTCTATATTATTTGTACATCAAAAGCAAACGAACGTACGTTCGTGACCCCAGGAAATGCCCATATGGGATGATTTATATAATAACAAAATATCTTTCACAATTTTAATTTCACGTTCTGCTCTCGAATTCCAATGAGCATTATTTTTTAAAAGTATATAGCTTGGACCAGTTCATATAAGTATTGCATGTCACACTTATATCCTTTTTTAAACAAATAATATTTAGATATTGGGAATTATTTCTTTTTATAAGCAACTTAATTATATTCAACATTTTTTTATTTTTTCGAATTTATTCTATGAGTTAAATTTCAGTTATGTATTTTATAAAGCTTATTGTAATAGTTGTATTCCTTAAATTTTTAGGAATGACTTTATACACTACCAGACTATTATCAGGTATTTTATACCACATAAATAAAAGGATTTTAAGTTTATCAATTCTTTTTATTCTATGTTCGTGGTATCATTTGTACCATTGCGATTAAAAAAGATTTTGGAAGATTTAGAGCTTTCGACTAGTACAACGCAAACAAAGGATATTTGGAAATTCAGCCTTTTAAAGGAGTAAACGCGTAAAACCTGCATTTTGGTACTTTTTTGTCACCCCATCTATCTTTTAAACCCATAAACATAGAAATAAGGGTTACATCACATTTGAAACTTATCTAAAAAATCCAAATACGAATTTGGTACTTTTTCGAAATTCGGACGTTTAAGGGGTAAAAAGCGTAACTATTTTTGGTACTTTTTTTATACAAATTTTTTTTTTTATTTATTGACATAAACGTATTAAATTATGAGCTCCCACTACAATATTGAAATTTTTCATGCTTCAATGGGGAGAAAAAAGTACTATAAAGGTTCTACAACTGGCAATTTTTTTTAGTTATCGTTAATATTGGACCTAGAAACATAAACTTCAACATGCAATGTCCTTAGTGGATAAGAACCTATGAGGGTACTTTTTGCTCTTCAACTGGTACTTTTTGAATTTCTGTTAGTATTTGACCTAGAAACATAAAATTAAACATGCAAAGTCCTGAGTAAATGAGAATTTTTTAGAGGGATCTTTTTGGTACTTTTCGTTATTTAACTGGTACTTTTTTAATTTTCGTTAATATTAGACCTATTAACATAAAATTAAACATGCAAGGTCTTGAGTGAATGAGAATCTGTAAGAGTGGTCTTTTTCGTACCGTTAAGGCCTAGAAACATAAACTTTGGCGTAAAAATATGTCCAAGAAAGAAAAGGAGACGCTAACGAAGTAGCGGGTTAAATGCTAGTTGGATATAAAGTTTTTTATATAAAAAGACCTTAAGCTCGATAATTTAATTATACTATAAATAATAATGGTCGAATGAAATATATATTATACTAGCTGACCCGGTCCGCGTTGCTGGCCCTAAGCAATATTATAAATTAAAATGTTGTTCATATACATATGTTTGATTTACATTTGATTTGAAAATACATATGGTTGTATGTATGTATATATATGCTGTGAATCTTACGAAAAAAGTGAGCGTAAAAGTGGGCGGGGCAACATTTTCTTTCCTCAAAACCTAAGTAAGACCATGGCGATCATTTTAAAGAAAAAATCGTCCAAATCGGTCAAGTCGTTCTCCAGTTATGCGCTTAATAGAAAAAGTGGGCGTAAAAGTAGGCGTGGTAAATTTTTATTTCGATGAAAACTTAAAGTTGATTAATACGAACATTTGAAAGAAAAATTAGTCAACTCGATGGAGCCGTTTTCTGATTTTAAGTAAATCGAAAAAAGTGGGCGTAAAAGTGGGCGGGGCAAAATTTTCTTTCCGTAAAAACCTAAGTTGGACCATGGCGATCATTTTAAAGAAAAAATCGTCCAAATCGGTCAAGTCGTTCTCCAGTTATGCGCTTAATAGAAAAAGTGGGCGTAAAAGTAGGCGTGGTAAATTTTTCTTTCGATGAAAACTTAAAGTTGATTAATACGAACATTTGAAAGAAAAATTAGTCAACTCGATGGAGCCGTTTTCTGATTTTAGGTAAATCGAAAAAAGTGGGCGTAAAAGTAGGCGGGGCAAAATTTTCTTTCCGTAAAAACCTAAGTTGGACCATGGCGATCATTTTAAAGAAAAAATCGTCCAAATCGGTCAAGTCGTTCTCCAGTTATGCGCTTAATAGAAAAAGTGGGCGTAAAAGTAGGCGTGGTAAATTTTTCTTTCGATGAAAACTTAAAGTTGATTAATACGAACATTTGAAAGAAAAATTAGTCAACTCGATGGAGCCGTTTTCTGATTTTAGGTAAATCGAAAAAAGTGGGCGTAAAAGTAGGCGGGGCAAAATTTTCTTTCCGTAAAAACCTAAGTTGGACCATGGCGATCATTTTAAAGAAAAAATCGTCCAAATCGGTCAAGTCGTTCTCCAGTTATGCGCTTAATAGAAAAAGTGGGCGTAAAAGTAGGCGTGGTAAATTTTTCTTTCGATGAAAACTTAAAGTTGATTAATACGAACATTTGAAAGAAAAATTAGTCAACTCGATGGAGCCGTTTTCTGATTTTAGGTAAATCGAAAAAAGTGGGCGTAAAAGTAGGCGGGGCAAAATTTTCTTTCCGTAAAAACCTAAGTTGGACCATGGCGATCATTTAAAAGAAAAAATCGTCCAAATCGGTCAAGTCGTTCTCCAGTTATGCGCTTAATAGAAAAAGTGGGCGTAAAAGTAGGCGTGGTAAATTTTTCTTTCGATGAAAACTTAAAGTTGATTAATACGAACATTTGAAAGAAAAATTAGTCAACTCGATGGAGCCGTTTTCTGATTTTAGATAAATCGAAAAAAGTGGGCGTAAAAGTGGGCGTAAAAGTGGGCGGGGCAAAATTTTCTTTCCGTAAAAACCTAAGTTGGACCATGGCGATAATTTTAAAGAAAAAATCGTCTAAATCGGTCAAGCCGTTCTCAAGTTATGGATTTTGCCACGCCCCTCCGCCCCCAGACCAAAAATCAAAAATCAGACTTCACAGTGTCACCCGCCTGAAGATTCTGAAGATTCCCTGAAAATTTCATCAAAATCGGCCCAGCCGTTTTGGAGTCCATACGTTACATACATACATACACACATCCTATTTTATATATATAGATATTGTAAATAATATTCGTTTCGTATCTTTTTAATATGTTTTAACAAATTCAAGATAAAGTTTTTGCTTTTTGGCACATATAAGTGGTTTTTTGCGGTTAACTCTTCTTGTAAAGCAGTTTTATAGTTTCTAATAATTACTTATAAAATTTCTCACTGAAATAAATATTTTTGACTATTCTCCATTTAAAAGATGAATAATTTTTCTAAACACAATATTTAAATACAATGTTACTAATTTAAAAAATTGTTTTGGTAAGTTAAATTTAATATCAGTTAAAATAATAGGATTCCCCTTATTTCGTTTTGTATTTTTCAGGTTTTCCTAGAAGGTGTCACGTTGTATGCAGACTTTAGTCCTTCTTAAAATTTTGCTTAACGCTTTAAATTTCCATGTTAAGCTTTTTTTAAATAATTTTGTTTAAAAGTGGGTTTATTAGTTGTAGAAAAACATTTTTCAATATTGTTACCCATTCCCAAAAGTCGTAAAAAGTAGGTTGCTTGTAGAATTTAGTCCTTCACTGTATGTACATAATTTTTTTGAAAATTGCTGACAAAATAAAATATTTTCAATCAAAGGAAAAGTTAGTCTTTGCCTTATTTCAAATCTGAAAAATTCTAATATCCAAATTATTTACAATTTTCTTTCAGAATAGCAACATATTTTTTAAGATTTAAATTCAGTGAATAAGTCATTATAATGGAGGGCTATACATCAGGAATTGCCGATAAAACCGCTGAACAAAGCTATTCTGCTCGTAGTTTATCCTCATCAATTAACGGTGGTAGCTCACGTTTCAATTTAACTTCGCGTAGTTATGATATCTCAAAGACCAGTGTGAGGTAACAAATCAATTACTCTTTTTAAGTCTGAATATATAATATACATACATACAAATATTAGTCTGATATATAAATATAGCGGCATGAAATGACACCCAAAAAAAAAATGAAAAAACCCCCCAAAGCGTGGTACCTTATTTCATATGAAATAAAACCCAAGTTTTGGAAGTGAAACCCCTAATCAAATAAAATAAAACTCCAAGAAAAAATAAAAAATTGCTCTAATTTTTGGGGTCTTGCTTCATATGAAATAAGACCCCAATTTCTGTAATGAAATAAGACACCAATATGTGTAATACAATTAATTGTATAGGTTTGGTTTTAAGTATCACCCGATACATATCATGGTTGGGAATTCAGCCGAGCGTAAGGATTTTCTCTTCTATGGTATAACAAATCCCGCTTCGCTTACTAAAGCTTAACTGCGTAGGCGGCCATCAATCAAGTATATGGCCGAATTTAGGGGCTTTTGTTAGTGAAGCCGGGGTTTTATATACCATAGAGGAAAAAATCCTTGTGCCCTGCCGAAGGCCGGCTATGCAGAGAAGCTTTAGTTAGCGAATCCGGTTTTTGTTATACCATAGAGGAGAAAACCTTGCGCCCAGAAACTTTTTTGTCATAAATTGAAAAATATTTTAGGGCTTTATTTCATAATAACTTTTTGGGCGGTAATTTCATATGCAATAATCCTTCAATTAAAAAATGCTGAGATGACAATCATTGGTCGTTGTTCTTTAAAATCCTAGTCGTTCCGGTGCGTAGAACCGATTGTCGTGGGAACTTTTTTTTACAAAAATCGTTGTTGTTGCTTTCAGTACAACTTTTTGGGGGGTATTTTTTTGGGAGTTAATTTTTGGAGGTTATATTTATATATGTAAGTAGGTAATTATTTTATACATAATTAGGCAATTCACAAAGTGTTCCATTGTGTCATATTGGTTGTATTGGATATAATTTTATGAATGTGACATTCACACAATAGAACACTTTGTGAATTGCATAAATAAACATGCATAGATATATAAGCCTAATATATAAATATATAATTAATTATAATTTTTAGACACATTAATTCAGCAGCATTTATAGAAAATAAACTTCAAGAAGTATCAAGTGATGACAATGTTAACTGTGAAATAGCCTCGGATAATCATAGTAATATTGTGCCGCCTTTGGACTTGAGATCTGAGGAAAATTATCCAACAAGAGATTATACCTTTTCATGTCGCAAACATTGTGAAGAATCTGAAATTGCTCTCAAGCCTGATAAAGCTTATGAAACTTGGCTTTCGGCAAAAAGGTAAATTGAAATAATTTAAAACCATCTTAAATTCATATATATTACAATTTAGAAAACTTCTGTCTAATGAGGCAGCTAGACGCCGAGAGGCAAAGGAAATAAAGCAGAGAGAAATTGAAGAACGTCAACGTTTGGCAAAAGAACATTACAAAAAATGGTTAGAGAAAAAATCCCAAACTTCCATTACTGATCAAGGCGATAAACCTAATACAAATTCAGATATAAGAATACGTCCCAAGTTAACAGACGAAGAAGCGAGAACTCGTTTGGAAGAATGGAAAAGAACAAAACGTTTAGAAGAGCAACGTCGCCGTAAGCTAATAAGTGAAGAGCAGCAACGTCGTTGTGAACTAGAGGAACATAGACGTCAAATGGCGGTTGAAGCTTGGAAAAACTGGGTAGCTTGTGCCGATAAAAAACCAAAACCTGTACCCCTAAATCGTGGTATATTTACTCTTCGTGGTACTGTATCTGATATTTTTATAAATCCTAACGAATGGAAACCAATAGTTAACATTAACAATGAAGATAATAAAAGGAAAATTTAAATATAATTAATTAACTTTACACAAATGTGACCGATCTTAGTTTTTGTTCTCAACATTTTTCAAAAGCAGCTGCCTGCAGTTTTATATATGTATGCAGTATGTATGTACAATACGTTAACTTTTTTAAAATAAATAAAATTATAAAAAAGTTATAACCAGTGTTCATAAAGTACACACTCATACACACAATGTCAGCGTTGTCAACTTTTTACAACCAAAAGGCGCCATTCTTCATCTTAAAACGAGCTAAAACGCGCCAAATCGGCGTTGAAAAACATTTATAACCAAAACGCGCTATTTCTTAGCGCGTTAAATTAACTTTGCATAAAAGTCGATGCATATTGGTTTTATTTGCTGTAAAGATGTTACATTCATAAATTTATAGCATATACAATCAAAATAAAACACTGAGAATTGCCTATACATATAGAACTATCTTTATATTTGTTTTTAAATTGCATTAAGGTCTTTAAGAAACAATATTTTTTCTCTATAAATTCAACAATTTTAAACTATTTGCGCAAGAATATTCTTGTTTAATTTTAGAAAAATATATTTTTTATTTTATTGAAAAACTTGTAAGCCTCGTACACAATAGTCAGCAACATTTTCACTGGTGTTCAAAACAGAGCAACAATTTTTTTCGTAACATTAACATTTTCAGTTAAGAAACCGTTTGCAAATTATGCCCACAACAATTTTAAGAATTTATTATTATCTTTTAAAACATTTTGTTGTTTAATTCAAAACTAAATAAAATTATTATAAACATAATATACATTTTCATACAAATTGTTGCTGAAGTAGAAGTAGACTCAACTTTTTAAAAAAACTTTAGTTACATTTTTGTTCGAAAAATTAAAGGATAATATATGAAATACTTTGGGAAGAAATAATATGAAAGAAAAAACGAAATTGTTGCTATCATTGGGTACAAGGCTTTAATATAAATTTTTATGTTAATTCGAATGTGTATTCATAGTCAAATTACAATTTAAAAAGCTTTTATACTTTAATAGTCTTATTCCCTCAATAGTCTACAGGAATATTTTCCATGCACTATCACAATTTTGTTTGTTTGTATAGTTCCATTACGAAGAAAATATTCCTGGAGAATATTGAGGGAATAAGACTATTAAAGTATAAAAGCTTTTTAAATTGTAAATTGACTATAAAATTTTATAATAAAAACGAAACTCAACATGAGAACTAAAATTCCCAGATTCTATTTGAAAAACTTTTAATTTAAAAATTATTTTTATTTCGTAAACAACAAGGCGAATTCATTCTAGGTAATCTCGGTAGTAAAACAAGTACAACTCGTACAAAAACCAAAAGCAATTTGCTTTTGTAAAATCTTTTTACAATGTCAAAAAACGAAACAAATCAAAACAAAAACAAAGATAATAAACAAAATTTTGACATCCAACAATTATAAAGCTAAAGAAAAAAAGTTATCTGCAGGGCTTTTAGGATCACCTGTAATGAATTCGCCTTGGTAAACAAAAACATAAAACAGGTGGTTGAATAATTCTTGCTAGTAAAAATTTTACTATCAAAAATTTTCAACAAATTTTTTGTCTCTCAAATTGATATGCTCTTTTTTCACTCTCTCGTTCCAAGTTTTTCGAGTACGGGAACACTTACTCCTAACAATTATTGAATATAATCAATAACTTTCTGTAAATGAACACACCTAAGAGTTTCTGTCTTTTTTATTTAATATTAAACTCTAATCATTATTACATTTTTAACAGTTAAGGTATGTCCAGATCTAAAAAATATTTGTCGAAAAATTTCAAAAAAAGCGCGGCCAGTAAATTCATCAAACTTAAGGTTTATTTTTTAACAATTTCTATTGATTTACTAAACTCTGTTAGAATATAATTGTATAATGTAATTTAGAAAATGTTAAATGATGTTTGATCTAGCCAAACGTTTTGCAAAAGCAAATAATTTTTTAAAACTAGTGGTCAAATATTTAATATTGGTCAAATATTTAAATGTAAGTTAGACAATTAGAGTCAAGATTGATTCTCATCAATAAAAAAATATGTACTTTTATTTAACCCATCTGACTTATTTTCTGGTCTCAATACCGATTATATGTTATACTTCGAAGTGTTATTGACGGAATTTGAGGTTAGATATGCACACACATCCAAGAGAAACTTCAATTAAAAGATTTTATTTATTTCCCAGCTAGCATTTTCAATCGTCTAGGAGAGTACTGGGAATCTCATGACGATTGTTTTTGATCGTCGAAGAGCTCATTTTTTAAAAATGTAGATGTTTTTGTTTTTGTAACTCGTCAGATAATCATCAGAAGACTCTTTTAGGAGTTGTATATTGAACATAATCGTCTAACAAACAGCCTATGCTAGATAGGTTGTGGCTTTTTTATATATACAAAACTCAGTATGTATATTGAAAGTTAATAAATTGAATTTTTTAAATATGTCCTTTACAATAAACGAAATTGGTACTTTTCAGTTATAAATAACAAGAAAGAAAAATTAAATTGTTTTCCGCTTTTTAACTGTCAGTGGCAGGGCTGTAAAATGTGGCAATTTTTTAATCCTTTTGGCGATGGAAATTAAATTGGCGATATGGCGATTGTTTTGGCGAAATTGGAAACTGTTGGCGATATGCGAAATACACTTGTTGTGAATATTTCCTAAATTGTATTTTAAATTTATAATTGTTATTATTACTGTTTCAAAATTTTTCTATTTAAAATATTTTCTGAATCATTGAATAATATTATGGTATTCACGTAAGGCTGTTTTTTTCCCGAGCACGGGAACGAAAACTATTGCTTTAATAGAATAGAGGCTTAGCGCCCCTGAACCCTATCCCGAGTTAGTACCAGTTATTGAAAAAAATACAAAAAGCCCTATTTACAGATTCGTATTCAGCACCTTGCATGTTTAATTTGATGTTTCTAGGTTCAATATTAGACATTAAATTTTTCGCAAAAGTGGATTTTTTATAAATATTCAGCCTTATTCCGGTTGCCGTCATCGTACACGACTGTGTCGTTTTTTTAGTATATTAAAGAACACAGGATGTGTTTTACTTTAATCTATTACAAAAAAGACACAGTCGTATACGACAACGACAACCGGAATAAGGCTGATTATTTTACCTACCAAATCGTTTTCCACCATTTTGAGTATTAATGAATTCAAGGACAATATTCACATTATTTAATTATCCGATTTGTATTTTTTTATGTAATGCATGGTTTGAAATATCATTATCTGGTTATCTGGTCATTGTTTTCATAACAATGATTATGCAGGCAGCTCTTAGCCAAGCAAACAAATCTCGCAAAAGCGCACGAGTGCTTTTTTAGGCACTGGGAATCATCCTCTTATAAATGAACTCTTTTTCTTAAGAACTGATGTTATTAATGGCATATTTCATATTGACCTTCCATTAGTCAAGATTGTCAGCATAACACATACACGTACCAGTAACACCAAAGAAAATAACCAAGAACTTTAAAGTCCTCACTGCGTTTATGAAGTCAGCCAATTATTACAATTAACACACTACAATAAATATCGTTAATGGCAACTTCAACCTCATTACGAAAGAAATAAAAGCAAGATTCCGTTGGCTAATAGTCCTAGTAAGTTTTTGTGGATGCAATTGTGTCTTATCTAATTCTCTTGGATTGGTTTTTACAATTTGGTTTTTTGACGTATCCATTCAAAGATTATAAATGTTTTTAATAGAAAGAACGAAACAATTTAAAAAATTTTTTTTCATTTCTAGTGTTTAAATAAAACCAAATTTTCAAGTCAAAATAATATTATAATTCTGGTCTGGATTATTTTGTATTATAAATAATTTTCTTACTCTAACACATCTTATTAACTGCAGATTTTATCTTTGAAATGGATGAACTTGCATAGCAGATTTAATATTGGTTTTTATAGCTGACGGTGCTTTACCCAACTGGTTGACCCCACCAGGACTGACAGAACTCATAGGGGCCGGTGGCCTTATAGCCGGTGGTACCATCATACTGCCAGGTCCACCGCCGGGTATTGACATGGGCATACTTAATTTTAAGCCCTTTCCCATACCGACTGCGGCTACAAGCGCGTGAGTATCAGCCATACTACTAGTTTGAGGTATACCAGCTCTCGAAGATGAATCCATTTCCCAATCTTCTCGCTGTTTGCTTACAATTTCCAAAACATGTGACACTACTTTATTGTATTGAGCAATTTGTTTGCTTGCTGCTTCATTTGTCAGACTGCTGGCTTTTTGTTCATTTTGTAACATTTTCTGTTCGGCTAAAGGGGCAGGTTTGGTGCGCAAATAATCCGGCACTATGTCATGTGAGAAAACTAAAACTCTTCCTTGGGTAAGGTTTACCAATGATTCATCTCTATCAGGTGATAACAGAAGTGGGAGTACTGTACGATTCCGAAGAGGAGGACATATTTCTTTGGATAAGATTTTCGAGAGACCAGTAAGCTGAATGTTTTAGAATGTGAATGTGTAGAAGAATAAATCAACTTGAAATGAACTTACATGACTTGAAATTAATGCAAAATTGTCTAAAAACTGTGGCCAACTAATCGTTTCATGCTCTGTTTCTAATTTGTGCAACATTGCTCCAATAGACATTTTTAAATCATTTAACCGATTCAATACTGCTTCTAGTGTGGCATCTAATTGCTTTTCTTCTCTAGACATTTTTAAATATTTTTTTTTATAATTTTAGCTTTATAATAACAAAAAATCCCAGAATTTTTATTTTGCTGCAACCAGCGTTGCCATCACAGATTACTACTGGTACTCTGTGGTTGCCATTAATTTTTAGAAAATAGCTGCATCTTCAGAAAAAAATGATTTTAACTTAAAAAACTGCACATAAAAATTGCCAAAAAAAAAATAAATATCATTTACATAATTTGTTTTTAACATACGTGTAATACAGAAACAAATACAATATATTATTATTATCGAATATCGTTACTTTGTATGCTAGAAGAAAGAGATTGGAATTAAGAGGGGTACACATGTACATGTTGTCATGCGATTTGTTTAATTAATACAAAAAATAAATTTAGTTCGCGCTCAGATTATATAGCAATTCTGAGTGAACATACATGATAAATTGGTGCAATAAAAATTTTACCTTGTAAACTTTTTTTTTTTTTTTTTTTTTCATTATTTATTTATTGAATCTTCATATATTAAATATGAACTAACAATAATTAATCAAATCTTATACTAATACTTTATTTTTGTCCTGCCAATGCTAGACGAAAATTTTTCTCCTCACTGTTTCTGTTCACATATGTAGATGTTTAGCGGTCTTCCCTTCGGATGAGTCCTGCGGTATCTCTTCTCCTTAATCTAGAGTGTCCACTGACATTTAAAATATTTCGAGCAAGTGGATTTGGGTGCGACTCAAGCCTTTTTAAATATTTTGCTGCGTACTTCGTTATAATAGTTTTTACTAATGGCACATTGAGATCCTTGTGAATATTAGAGTTTTTAACATACCAGGGAGCGGCTGTGATTATTCGAAGAAGTTTATTTTGGCGCCTTTGAATTTTTTCGATATTTGAGGCCGAGGCAGTGCCCCATAGCTGAATACCGTAGCACCAGATTGGCTTCAATATAGAGTTATAAAGTAGAAGTTTGCAGTCGAGGCTAAGAACAGAATTTCTTCCAATAAGCCAATATATTTGAATTGCTTTTAGTTTCATTTGTGTTAGTTTTGTTTCTATATGGCATTTCCATGTCAAACGCCGATCTAGATGAATACCGAGATATTTTACATGCGATTGCTGGGGCACTAATTGATTATTGATTTTAATAGGGGGACATGACTCCCGACGCAAGGTGAATGTTATATGTACGCATTTTTGCTCATTGACCTTTATCCTCCATTGTATTAACCACTTTTCCAGTTCAAATATATGATCCTGCAAGTAACGGGATGCTTCATGACAGTTTTCGTGTACGCTTATAAAAGCTGTATCATCAGCAAATGTTGAAGTTAGGGTGTGGTTGTTTGTTGGCATGTCTGAGGTATATATAAGGTATAAGAGTGGGCCCATGATGCTTCCCTGAGGGACTCCAGCGTCAATTGGCTGAGGAGAACTTATAAAATCACATTCTTTAATAATAAACTTTCGGCCGACTAAGTAGCTTTCTAACAGCTTGTGTGTGTTTACTGGTAAGTTTAGCTTCAATTTATGTAATAACCCTTCATGCCAGACTTTATCAAAAGCTTGGGAAACATCGATGAAGAGGGCGGAACAATATTTTTTTTCTTCAAAGGCTTTTCTTATGGCGTTTACTATACGATGGGTTTGTTCGATTGTGCTATGTTCTCTTCTAAAGCCGAATTGATGGTTAGGAATACATCTATTTACATTTAAAATTGGGGCTAATTTTGACACTAACAGCTTCTCAAACAGCTTTGATATATTAGACAATAAGCTAATAGGTCTATATGACTCAACTTTTGTAGGATCCTTTCCTGGCTTTCCTTGTAAACTTAAATGCAACTTTAAAAAAGAAACAACAAAAATGACAAAATGTAAACAGGGAAATAATTAAACTTTCAAAAGTAAAAGCCAAATAAACTATTCCAACGGTTTGGCAAACAGTTCAAAATTGTACGTTTGTACAATCCTTTTGCGTTGATAATTGGGGTATTTGGCAAACGATTAAAACATGTTTGTAGACAAATCGAAATTATTATTATTATAATTCTTTATTAGTATTCAAAATAATTTCAAATTTTTCACATTTATATTATAAATAAAATGTTATACATTATTATTGCTTTTAACAAAAACTACACATTGTTTTCTAAAAATATTAATATTTGTCTCATTTTTAATTTCATTTGAGAGTGAATTAAATAATTTAAGCCCTTTGTAGAATAAAGATCTTTGCCCAGCTGTTGTATTAGCCCTCTTTAGTCAGAAGTTATTAGCATTTCTTGTACTTCGCAACATATTTGATTTGGTCACATAGATATTTACATACATTCCCATACTTAATTTTGTGAATAACATTCAAAGTATTTAGTGCCAGTCTCTGTTTAATGTTGAGCCATTTAAGCGTATCAAGCATTGTTCGTATATTTGTATATCTATTACATTTAAAGATAGTTCGCATCGCTTTGTTTTGTAACTTTTGAAGTCTCTCTATTTGGAATTCATTACAGCACCTATATATTATTGTAGACCCGAACTCGAAATGAGGTTTTATTATTGTATTATATATATTAATAGAAGTTATCACAGATATTTTATTTCTTATTCTTTTAAAAAAGCCAATTTTTTACTATTTTTTACATATATATTCTATATGGTCTTTGAATTTCATTTCTTCGTTCAATGTTCATATTTATTTCCATAAGTTTTGTTTTGTTTTCATTTAGCTTTAGTTTATTCTTTTTTAACCATATGTTAACATTATCTATATCGCTCATCATATTATTATAACATATCTCACTAGTGTCTCCTTCTGTGTATATTAAAGTATCATCTTCCAAACTGTTTGCGCTACCTAGTTCTAAATTTAATCATTTAAGTAAAAGTTTTGCAGCGTCAAGAAGGAAACGGCGAAACATAAAGATTAGAGAGTAAAACTTTTTTTATTAAAATTTTTTGAAAAATGATTAATTCTGTGGCATTTTGACAAAACATCTTATGTCGAGATAAGATGGCAAAAAAGTTTTTAAAAAAAACTCGGTGGAAAAATAATTTTTATCAAATAATGAAATAAACCAAAATTAAAGAAAAATATCGTTTATAATATAAAATTTTAAAAACGTAAACCGAAATGTTTTTAGAAAGAAAATTTGTATGATTAACAACATCTTTTCCAACTTTTTGAATTTGGCCTAAGATGTTTTGGCAAAATGCCACAGAATTAGATTTGGGTCGTTTATTTATTTAAGGAAATTGCGTATTTCCCAAGCTGTTTGTGATTTTTTGTTTGGCTCTTAAAGATTGCTAGTGTTATAAGAGAATGTGTTAAGTAAATTAGGTAAGGTTATGGTTTAAGAAATAAAAAATAATATAACAAAATTGAACCGAAAAAAATTATAATGCAAAAACTGCAGTCTGCACAATTTGCAAAAAAAACTTATTTTTTTAACAAAATACTTCAAAACTGCTCAATGCTTAGAAAAACTGCAACATGCAGATAAATCTGCACATTTGGCAACGCTGGCTGCAACCAGCAAACAGAAACCTGTGCCGAAATTAAAAAAGCCACCGCCGACGCAAAAATACCGCCTTAAAATCAGCCGCCGTTTTGAATTTAAGTTATATTTGTGAATAAATTCAGTGTTATCAATGAAAAAATCGGAAACTACAGATGACTGTGTACCAAATTACACATTTGAAGCAAAATTACAGGCACAATTCGAAAAATAGCTTTGCTAATATAAATTTGGGTCGCGATGCGAAATATTTATTGCAGAACATAAGCAGTTACGTCGGCGGAAGAACAGCACAAAAAAATAAACACGCCTTAGAAACATAGGCGCATATTCATAAATGATCACCAATTGTTAACTTTTTTAAGTACCTATTTAAGTTATTCACAGTTGGTTACTTTCAGCATAAAAAGTTTAGACTTAATTATGGGTAAAGCTGTAACTAAATGCTAACTAACTAATACATTCAAAGAACAGTTGATTGACCAAAAAAAAAACACTTTTTTAGAGTTTGTATTAATTTTTTAAAGAACAGAAATGTTTTTTAAGAGCTTGGTAAGCTTTTTAATTAATTACAAAATATATCGTTCAAAATATTATCGACATTTAATTTTTTCTAAATGCCAATATACTCTGTTGCATTTCTTCTATTAGCTGAGAGCAGTTGCTACGTTAGTTATGAATTGTGAATAAGATCTATAACTATCTATAAACTATTTTTTAGTTTCTGTTTTGTTAGTTCCGATTTAAAGGGCTCTGGAGACTTTCAAATAAACCCGTCAATCAGTGCATATGTGTTAGTGTCGTTTATTTGAGGCTTTTTCGGAGACGTACAAATAAACACGGCAATCAAAAATTGTATTTTGTAAAAAAACCAAAATATTTATATTTTTCATGGCAACAAACACAAAGAAAATAATTTTTTTTTGTCAATCACAACAGGAGACTATCAAATAATCAGCCATCAAATAAAAAAATCAAAAATTTTTGATCAAGGCGAATTCAACAAGGTAAGTGCAACTCTACAACTACAAAAAGCCACATGTATTTTGTTTGCTTGTTGTCAAAAACAGTTGACCAAGGCAAAAATTTTCGTACGATAAAATTAATTTATTTATTAATAAATATTGTAATATAAAGCCATTAAGGCCAAAAAAACGTATTACATAGCAATGAATGCGCCTTGTCAGAAAATATTTCGGTTATTTTGGCGAAAAACATGACAACAAAAGTATTTTCTGACGTTTGGCAAATTCGCCGTGGAAACAGCTGATGAACGGCTGACGAGTTGCACTTACCTTGTTGAATTCGCCTTGTTTTTGATTTTCATCAAGCATTGCCGACAACGCGTATGTGTACCCGAAAAAGAACGACTGCACGCACACAACTATGTGATTGATGTATTTATTTGATAGTCTCCCAGGCGTTTTAGTTATGATTTCTGAATATGCGCCATAAATTTTAAACATTCGCTGTGAGTGGTTTTGTTTGATACCAATGTATTGACTTAAGGTACTGCCTACACAATATTGTTGAGTACTTTATATCTATTATTATTGCCGTTAACATAGCATTTACACATGCCACTGCCAGTTCGAAAAACTCAATACACTCACGATTTTTTTACTAATACACTCACATTTTTCGCAATGACAGCTCCAGTGGCAGCAAAAATTGCATGCAAGTGGAAATTTGGCACTTGCATGCCACTTAATGTCAAAACGATTAGCAATGTTACCCTGTTCAAAATTTAATGTAAATCGACTGGATTGTTGTCAAACTGTAATTAAAGTTTTAACTGTTATATATTTTTATGATTAGTTTGTAGAAATGGGCGTTAAAATAAGTAAGTTTTCTAATTATAGAGCATTAATTTTGCTAAAATAATGCTAATATAAATAAATGTAAACTATTTCCCCAAAACTAAAACTATGTGATGAGTCGGTAACTCTTTTTTGTTTTCTGGTACTTTTTTTTAATTTGAGAAGTAAACAAATTATCTCAAGTTGACGCTTCGACGACATTTTGAAAATGAGCTGGCAGTGGCATGTGTAAACAGAAAAGCAAATGGCATGAGATTCGACTATTTCGAACACTTTTTCGTTGATAATATGTATAGAACAGTGGCATGCCACTACTTGCATGTGTAAAGGCAACGTTAGATTCACATTATTCAATAAGTAGCGCAATATAAAACAATTATATGGCGCATTGTTTTGCCCAAATTTATTTTTTATTTAATTACATTACATTTTATTTAAAACACTATGAACTTTCTTCTTAATTCTAAAATCTCTAGAATGTTCATACTTTTTTTTTTATTAAATAGCGCAAAAACAAATCTTAAAGAAATTAAAATCAAATTTGACAGTTTTCGTTAAACATGATATTCTTTTCTCCCCTCTCATCAATAAACTCAGACTTTCTCAAAGAAAACTTTCATAGAGTAAACGAAGACTTAGCAATACAATGGTAATAACGCTGCAAAAAATGTGCACAAATATTGTCTTTATGGTACCCACAGACGATGCAACATTTGTCAAAACACGTGTTACTATATATGTTTCAGTTTTTACCGCAGACGATTACACTAGAAACGAAACATCAGTATTGAGTGTTTTTTTAATATACTACTACAAAACACAATAAAAAAAATTTATTTATTTTCTTCAACAAAATTTTAAAATATTTATGACATTATTTTTGCTTTCAATGTAATTCTTTGGCGTTGCGTTGCATTTTACATGATTAGGGCCTAAATCTAGGCCTAAAATAGCTAAGTTGTCATCACTAAATGCTTGGCACACGTCATATAAAGTGTGGCAACTATTAAAATATTCACAGGTTCAAGTCTATGCTAAAGCCATTATTAAAAGTTGCCACACTTTTAAATTTGTTAAACTATTTATGTCGGCTTACTGATAAATAGGGCAACCAAAAAAACTCGAAAAAACAGTTTTAAGCTCTTAAAAAAAGCATTTAAAAACATGAAAATAAGACCCCTTTCAGACAAGCAAAGTTTACTTTGCAAAGTCTTGAGTTTATAGAAGAGAAGGGAAAAGAGTATAGCGGGGGAGTACATACTTTGCCGTACTCGCAAAGTCGTTTTGTTTTTCGTTCGTAGATTATACCTGAAGTTGGCTGCAACTTTATATTTTTATACAGCGTTACCAGAATCTTTGGAATAAAAATTGTCATATTGCGAAAGAAATCATATTTTGAAGAGGAAAATCTTAAATTTTTTTTTCTTAATTTAAATATTTTAAAACAAGGGCAAAATAGTAAGAATTATTAATTTTTTATAAAAACATACTTCTTATTATTTAAATTGAAATACATAAAAACATAATTCGTCAGTATATGAAACTTTATAAAAATACATTTTTTCTTTTCACAAATATTTTTTTATCAATATTGTAAAGGTACGTTCAGACTGATGAAATATTTGAAAGCAAACATCAAATATTTCATTAACGTAGTCTGAACACAAAATATTTTTGAGTATCAAATAAAATAACAGCTGATTTTGAACAAATAAAAGTATTTGCCGGCAAGCAAATATTTGTCCAATGTGAACATATTGTGAACAGAAAAAATCAAATATTTTAGTAATTTTTGAGAAAACAATTATTTGATATTACAAAAAAATTGTAAGAGCAAACAACGACAAATAATTTTAGCCATGTTCCAGATAGAAGCAATTTTTCCTGTAAGTTTTCGGATTCTTTACAATTTTAAAGATTTTTTATAATTATTAGACTTTGCTATCATGCCGCTATTAGCAAATTTTTGCGAATTTCCGCTAATTTAGCAATTTTTACCATTCCTTAAAGTGTTAGGCACCTTTAATAAATTTTATGGCTTGTTTGAAATATCTAAATTTTTCGCTATTTTTGCAACATTTTTTTTGTTTTTTCTTGACATATTGTTTTTTAACCGATTTAGCGACTTCAAATATATTTTAGGGTTTTTTGTTTCCAACTTCGCAAATTTTAGCCATGTTCCCATTACCCAGTGGCTTCCATTTTTTTTTTCTTTTACATTCTCCTGTTCTAACACTATAAGAGATGCTGATCCACATAATAAAATAAAAAAAATTAGCTTTTGCGCTCATTTTTACTATTTGAGAAATATATTTTTATTTTTGAACACTTTCATTAAATAATTATTTGATGCAAATATTTCTTTTAGTCTGAACGCATAGCAAAAATGAATTAATTTATTTTATTTAACACTGTTTGCCAACTGTTTCATCAAACAAAAATTGTCAAATATTTGAGCTTAGTTTGAACATTAAACAAAATATTTTTTTGGTTCACACAGTTTGAAGCAAATATCAGAACAAATATTTTCGTTAAATATTTCATTAGTCTGAACGTCTGAAATAATCGTGTATTTTCTATAAGCAAAATTAAAGTAAAAATCAGAATTTCTAAAAATAAAAAATCATCATTTGAGATAAAAATCTTTAATCATATTTTTGTTAAAAAAAATAATCCAAAATATGATAAAATCATCATTCTGGCAACGCTGTTTATATATTATATTCAAACAAGAGAAAACAAAAATTTGTCAAATTAAACTTTGTGTGTCTGAGCACCAAACAAAGTTTAAAAGAGAATTCAACAGACTTTGTCAAAGTAAACTTTGCCTGTCTGAAAGGGGTCTAAGCTGTTAAAATTACAAAAAGCAATTTATATTTTATTGTTTATTTTCCACTTTATTCGTTTAATATGTTGTTACAGTAAATTATGAATTGATGCGATACATTTTCGAAAATAAAACTCTGTCTATTTCTTGTACATAGAAAAAGATCTTACTACGTCTACAGATATTAAGGGAGCATATTTAATATTGAGTATTTGCTCTGAAGTAGAGATGAGCGATATTTCTGTACCTGTGATTTAATCACTGTTACTGAAAAATCACGAATCACAGTTGTTACTAAATTTGTCAAGTAACAGGTACTTTCTAAGTCGTTCTTTTTGTATTTTGTTACATATACAAATTTATGATATTTCACTGTTATTAGAATTTTTTATGCCACAATTTATTTGTTCAAGTATGTATGTACATATATGAAAGTAAATAGATTTGAAAGATCTTACAATTTGTTGTTGTTTATTTGTAAAGTGCCTACAAAAGCTCATGCGAAAGCTCGCGCATTGTCATATAGCGTGGCCGCAATTGTTTTAAAAGAACAGAAAACTGATAAACCGTGATCACAATCACAGTTTAAAGGAGCAGTGATTTTTAAATCACATTCACTAATCACGATGATCTTTAAAAATCACGGGATCGCTCATCTCTACTCTGAAGTATATTTTATGCGGTTGGACTCATAATTCCGCTTGCCTCCCAAAATATCCCCAATATTTTTTTGTACCGAAAATACTTCATTTTTTAATAAAACTGAACACTGGACATTTTTGTATTAAATTTTGTTACAACTTCGTGTAAAAACCCAACATTTGCGGAAATGAACAATATTTGGTTCCGCAAATCACTTTGATTCCAAGATATACAGAGAAATTCTTATAGCTTAACCTATATTAAAAATGCAAACTAAAAACGTTACTATACCAAAAACAGAGAGAAGAGGAACTAACAGACGTTACTTTATACAAAAACTATATTTAAAAAGAAATAAGACGTTACAAACTATAAAGTAAAAAGACGTTAAAGAAAGAGTATTGTTGTATGAAGTGACTGTGTGCCTGAGGAATTTGATCGTTATAATACAGCTATGGAATTTTCAAGAGAAAAGAACTTAAGCAAGCAAATAATAAAATACGTTGATAAAAAGGCTTATTACAAAACGTTACAGTACCGCTAACAAGGAATAACATAAAAATCAAGTCAGAAAGTATAGTCGGTTAAGCCCAACACCACAGTATATAAAAACAAATTTTCGAGAGTGTATGGTTATATGAATAGGAGGCAAATTTTGCCTCCTATCCCACTCGTGGTCCTATTTTTTTTAAAAAAATTCATACCTTATGTCTCCATATAAATATGGCTCTATCTACATGTGTTTTAAATTTCATTAAAATTGGTTTGATAGTGGGCACAAGGACCCTATTCCGGAAAGCAGCTTGTATGGGAGCTATATGAAATTATGGACCGATTCGCCTCGTGCCAATTAGAACCTATATACCAAATTTTATTAAATTATCTTCAAAATTGCGACTTATTCTTTGCGCACAAGGTTACATGGACAGCGTGCCAGCCAGCCGGACGGACATCTTTAGATCGACTTAGAAAGTAATTCTTGTGCTTAATTAAGCACAACAAACAAAATCTTTTAATTTTTGCAAAAATTTATTAAATAATCTTTTTTTTGTCTGAAAAAATGAAAAATTATCTTAAAATGGCAAAATAAGTAAAAAAAAGCCGATATTGCAAAAATAACTAAAAAAAGCAGATATTGCCAAAATAAGCAAAAAAAAAGCCCTAACATATATATCTAATTTTTTTTTATGATCGGAATTTGTTTTCAATCAAAATCATTCTATCATTGGCCTGCTTAATAAACAATTGAAGCAAAGCCCGCGGAGAATAGCGTTATAAAAGACAAATTTAGGAAATCTGGATTTGCAGATTACCGTTAAAGTAATTTAACTTTCATGAAATTCTGTTATTTTTTATGAAATTTGTAGTGATAATACGAAAATGCAACATTCAAGAAATGACTTTCATGTGTAAAGGCAGCGTAACATAACTCTCTTACATTGCTAAAGCTAAACTTTAGCTAAAGTAACACGCAAGGCGAATTTATGTAAACGGTGGTGGCGATACGTACTACATAGTTTTTTTATTCCCGCACTTTTTGGATTCCCGGGAAAGCGGGAAATAAATATCAAATTCCCGTGATCCCGGGATTCCCACCCAAATTTTTTTATTTATTTATTTACGTATTTCTCCAATGAAACTAATATTTCTTACTGGCTATTACGCTTAAAATAATTAAATCTAGTATCTATTTTATAACAAAAACGTAAAAAATTTAAGATTAAAGAAAATTTAAGACTCTTAAGAGGTTATTTTGATGCCAATAGGATCATGGAATTCAATATACGTATGTATATACATTATAAAATTCAGATCTCATTTACATAATTAGAATGAAAGTATTGAAGTCTTAGTGGAATAAAATTTCTGAAAGAGCGATTAGGAACTGAAGGCACAACATTACGAAATAGGAATTCTGAAATAATTTTACTGTTTAACAAATTCAGCAGGAAGGAGAAATGTTATTTACTACATATATTTAATAACATATTTTTTACAATGTTATAACCCTTAATCAGCAGCGGTGTACGAAGGTATACTAAGTTTGTCATTCCATGTGAATCTTTTTTTAATATTATTGTGAATCCTTCATTAATTCTAAGCCGATTTAGTCATATGGGTGTCAAATTGTTTCTAGATCTTCTAGGCTGTTTGGGAGTGAATTCCAGTAGAATCGCTTCAGTAGGGAAAGAGTTATGCACCCAAATTTGTGGCGAAATGCACCTTTTGTCATTAAATTTCTACAAATTCGTTTTATAAGGCACCAATTTTCGTAAATTTCGGTCCATAATTTACCTACGGCTCCATGTTTAGACCAATCTTATAAATCATGTAAGTATGGCTAAAAGCGTAACGAATACTGCTTTTGTGGTGCAATTTAGCATATTCTACTTTCATAAGACTCAAAATTACTTGAAATGCCGCATATAAAGCACAATCTAGGAAAACACTTTATTACGCCCTTAGCCGCAAAGCTTATAATATTATCGAAAAATTTACACTTCTGTGTGCTAAGACAAAAAATTAAATTTCGTGAAGATAGGCCTATTAGTATCATAGGCCCTATATAAAGCCCATTCTTAAAAATGAGCTTAAACTGTAGTAAATTTAAATATTTTGGTGAAATTAAGTTGGATTAACCTCCAAAGGCACTAGTCCGACATAGATTTACTAAAGTTTTAAAAAAAGATTTTCTTCAAAATTTCCCGGGAATCCCGCAACTTATTCCCGGGAAAGCGGGAATTGAAAACAATTAAAAATCCCGGGACGGGAAAACCTTTTTTAAAGTTAACTGTCTTAACTACTGTCCGGACGCCTACGTCACCAAGACAGCAAGTAGTGTTTTTTGCAACTAATATGTATTTTCTTATTGTTTTGCCAGTACTGTCAAATGTAAACGCTATGTAAACAAATGGATAGTTAAAATTGAGAGCAATGTTAGTAAAAAATGAGAGCGAGATCAAATTGAAAGGAATTGAAAGACAAAAATTGATCGTGTGGCATCCAAGTAAGGGGCAATAATTACCGACATCCAGTTTCATGATTGTTATAGTATGCGGCAACACTGAGAAACAGATTTTTTGACGAACATTTTAATTTCAAATAAAAAATTTATTAAGCACATATATTGTATCATATTCTTATGATAATCTATGTACATTAGACCGACTCAAGTTGTATGGAGCCGAAAAAAGTGTTTTAGTTACCCCCCCGAAAATAAAGGTTGATATGTTTTATGATGATTCCCAAAATATTTTGGATCTTGCGTTGACCATCCGTGAGCTGGACCATTTTTAAAAAAGGGCTTTTTTTCATTTTTTCGAATTTTTTTGTACTTTGCTTCAATACGACATAAATAAAATTTGTTATCATCGAAAAGGGTTTTTGAAGCAGCATCCAATGGTATATAATACTTTACCACTTGCGAACTACTTATTGAGATATTTAACTAAATACATATTTTCGTTTCGGGTTTTCATACAAATTCTACGTATTATTTTATATTAATTTTATATTTTTTTATTGTATTTTTCACATTTTGATAAATTGAAATATTAAAAAATTTTATACCCATATTGCCTATATATGAAAAAAACATAAAATATTTATGTTTCTAAAATCTTAAAAATAAAACTTATGCTGAAAAACTAGACAAATTAACCTTTCCGACGGTATATAACATACCGAAGTAGCATTTCATTCCCTCGATACTGTAATACCCATAATATGTTAATCCCAGGAATAAAATCACTTTTTCTATAGAGATGTTGACAAATTAAATCTTTTTATTTATTTGTAATAATAATTAAATTAATATAAAATAATAATAATAAAAACAAAAAGATAAATAATCTAAAAAACTTAATCTCAATCACATGTCTTTAATATTTTTTTTTTGTTTTTTTTTTAAATTTTTAAAAAATTTTTTTTTTTCTTAATTTTAAAACTATTTTTGTATTTTTTTAAATTTAAGAAAAATTTTTCTCAGCATAAGTTTTTTTTTTAAGATTTTAGAAACACTTACACATAAAAAGGAAAAAATTCAAAATAGTATGCTAAAAATTGAAAAACCCTCGTCTTGAGTTAGAAATTATTTTTTTTATACATATCCCACTCTCATCCCACTAAGCGACCAAAACTACCTAAAAGAAAAATAGATAAGCTTTCTTTTGAGCAAAAAAAAAAAAAAAAAAAACCGTTTCCAAAAAAAAAATAAAAAATAAGTTTTAAATTTAAAAAAAAAAATTTTAAAAAATTTAAAAAAAATAGCTTGATAGAAATATCTATCTAATTTGTTTGGGACATATTTTGCTAACACCAATAGATAATAAGTTAGATGGACGAGAAAGAACACCGGTTTGGCCAAAATTTTAAATTTGTTTAAATAATTTAACTATTTTTGTTTTATTTCAATACTGTCGGCTATATATATAAAGAACTGATTTTTTTTACTAACGTTTTATGCATTAATAAACTTATTTAGTAGATCTTATGAATTCTTATTTGTTTTTTGTTTTAATAAATTAAATTTTATTTTGCATCGTTTTATATTAAGTGAAAATTTCCGGAAAATTTAAAAATAAGTCCCCCTTTGCCTGGAAATGAAAGAGACCGCGAAAAGAAAAACTCCACCTTGAGCATTTTCACACTATGAAAGTTTTTTTTCAGAAAGTCTGTGTTTATTGGTTAGAGGGAAGAGAATAATACCACGTTATCTCCCCTGAAGAGAAAACTTTCATAGTGTGAACCCAGACTTATAGTAATTTTTCAACACAATATAAATGGATAAATCCTTTTCTTTACATCCTGCCCTAATTTTCACTTGAACGAAGTCACGGATAGAACCTAGTTCTAAATGATGCTTCATTGTTGGTTAAATCGACGAAGGCCATTTACTCTTTATCATATAACTTTTTTGGTATTAAATTACGCTCTTTTTTTCAACAACTTTAGCTGATGACGAAAGCTTTAATAGTTTATTAATTTGAAAACACAAAACAGAGAAAAAGAACATTTAATTTAAAATTTTAAGTAAAATAATTAACTAAAATTGTTTTTGTTGATTTTTACTTTAAAAATCGGTCCGCTGGAATTTTTTTTAAATAGTTCGTCGATTCGACGAAGAGTTACCTTAATGTACCAAAATGAAGAGTAACCTTTCAGGGTTACTTTAATTCTTGGTAGAGGGTATTGAAATTCATTTTATCCATGGTATATATATGGTCGGTTTTGTGAAGTCTTTGTTTATGTTTCTTAAATATTTACTATTATTTTTTTATTATTTTGTTTTTTCAAGTAATAATTAAGTAAAATTAACGACTTAAGATAAAATGTTGTTCACTAACAGCAGTTTCTTAAAGTTAAAATTTTACCCGATTAAAGCTCAAATTAGACGTGACATAACCATAACTCTACAAAACTGCTGTTTGAACCAACCTTATGAGCAACACTGTATTTGATTATAGGTGACTTACCTCATATAACCGTAACCATGACCATACAAACCAATTGAATTTTTGTTTTGGTCATCGTTACGGCTATGGCATTATGTTAAAGTCTCGTCTAATTGGACCTTTAAGATTTTTTTTCTTTTTTGGCGGTTTTAAGATCTTATTTTGATTCAAATAAAATTTTTTAAATTAAATTTTTATTTAAGCAGGTGATTTTTTTTAATTAAAAATTTTTTATGAGAAGAGCGCAATATTAATTTTTTAAAAATAATCATATAAAAATATTTTCCAATTAAATATATTTTTCAGTTAATATTTGGAATTCGCAGTGCTCACATCTAAAATTCATATTCTGTCTGATAAATCCAATATATTTATAAAATACATTTTGTCAATAAATAGTAGTACAAAAATCTAGAGAAAAAATATGAAATAATTACTTAAACGTGTTATTAATCTATAATATTTCATTAAAAAACTACCAGTACACAATACGAAATATCTATAAAATAAATTACATTTAATAACGCAACAGTTATCGATCAAAAAGATTAAGAACAAAAAATATCAACATTATGAACAGTTTATTGTTTTCTTTAATTTGTGGTTTATTTATAATTTTAGTAATTTGTAAACAACGTAAGTCTTGGTACTTTATATGGCAACTAAATGGCTGGCGTGGCCTTCTCCAACAACCCATTTTATGGTTGTTATTAATTATTTATTTGGAACCAAAAAGTTAAGTGTAAAAAACATTTACATATTTATTTAACATTTTACGAACACTGACACCATGACTTTAAATTCATCCCCAATTTAATTGTTTCTATAACTACAACTCGCATCTTAAAATATTTCTATATTATTGCCAACATTATCATACACACCAGCATCATTTTGATCGTTACCAATAAAATCTACAGCAGTGTCAGTCGATTAAATTAAAACAAACTTTTTTTTTATTTTTTCATACTTCCATATATTTCCATTTACTCCTGGTTTATATAACAACGTCACAGGTATTATGAGCAGCATTCAGCGTTGTCATAAATATTTTCAATTCCCTTTGGCCATTATTGTGTTTAACCGAATATTATTGTATGTTGATGATCCCGGGACTATGGAAAGTATCCTTACTGCACCAGAGTGTTTGAATAAGACATTTTTACAAAATGGTTTTTATGCCAACAAGGGCTTATTACATGCCAAGGGTTAGTATTTTATGTAAATAAATGAATGAATGTATACGTATAGAGACATACAAACGTAAATGTATATAAACCTAAGCATTTATGAATGCTTACATTAGGGATATAACCAAAGTTTTGCCCTAGCACCACGCGATGGCGAATGTTGTGTTATTTACGAAAGAAAACTTTTGGAATAAAAAGCTCACACTCAAAACGATTTTAAATTCGCCTAAAAAAAGAAAAGTATGTGCATTCGTTTTAAACAAAAATGATTAATTATTTTATTTATATATAATTATAAAAAAAATTTAAATTAATAATGTAATTTGAATATTAAAAACAATGAAATTCAGCCGTGTCACTGATTCCGTTCGGAACCGAAGATGGTTATTTGGCCTTTAAGATAAAGAAAACTCCCATTCCGTTCATGAAAACAAAAATTGTTTCATTCCGCAAAATTTTTTCGTAATTTTCTGAAGCACTAAAATAGTGAATTAATCCCGTTTGCGAACGGAATTGTACTCTGTGACATGGCTGATTACATTACTTTTTTATATTTTTTTTAAGTAAAACACTGTTTAGTTATGTTAAGCGGACATTGCAAAGCAAGGAATATACCTTGACGGCATTCCTGGATATAGAGGGCACCTTTAACAATTTGAAGATAGAGGCTATTAGGCAGGCACTGCTTGATCTTGGTCGAATGGATAACTCTGATGCTTAGCAGCTGATGCTTAGCAGCAGAGTTATTTACTCGGACTGGGGAAACGAACGCTTAAAGAAACTGGTGACTAGACGGACCCCACAGGGGGAGTTCTCTCTCCCTTATTATGGCTCTTAGCTGTCAATGTCGTTCTGGAACTTTTTGACACAATGGGTCAGAATGTCATGGCCTACGCGGATGATGTAGTGATATTGGTATCGCGCAAACTTCTGTCGACAATTAGCGAAGTCATGCAAGGGGCGCTGGGCGAACTGTCAGCATCGGAGAAGAAGAAGTTGGTTCTTTTGACTAGGAGTTATAGGGTAGAGAATTTTAGGCTGCCGGTACTAGGAGGAGTAGAGCTTAGACTATCTGATAGCGCTTAGTATCTAGGAGTTTTTCTTGACAACAAGCTGTCATGGGGAAGGAATACTCAAGAGAGACTTAAGAGAGGTCTCAATGTCTACTATGCTTGCAGAGCATCGATAGGTAGATGCTGGGGACTCCGGCCTTCAGTAGTGGGATGACTGTACACTTCGGTGGTTAGGCCCAGTCTTATGTATGTATGCTGTGTTTGTTGGAGTCATTGAGAGTGGCTAGTCGAAGAAACCTTCTGTCTTAGGCTCAGAGGTGTTCATCAATCGGCATGACAGGTACCATGAGAAGTACTCTTCAAGCGGCCCTGGATTCATTCTACATATTCTGCCTATTGAGCAGTATGTGATGAGAATGGCAGCCAGGAACATTCTTAGACTGAGGGAGTTAGGACTGATGGGGAATTTCAGGCAGGGTCACTCGGTTGCCGGAGGTAATAATTCCTATTAGGGAGAGTTGGTCAGGTAGGAGCAGATTATTTCGCATACTTGATATTTTCACTTGATATTTAGAGACAGTTGAGCACATTCTGTACCACTGTCCCATGCTACAGGGCAGCAGGCTGAGGTGTCTGGCAATCAGATTCTTAGGCGAATTAGGGGATGTCTTGGGCTGTGGACTCGAGGGTCTGATAGGATTCGTAATGGGGTTGGCCTAGCTTGGGGACTGGGCGATAGCCGCACGTAGGGCGAATTTGTGTTGAGTGGGGTTTCTCTCGGGTTTGATCCGATATCTTCTGTTCTTATCTTTCATTTTTATCTTTTCTTATGCTTTCGCTATTTATTTCACCAACTTCCATCTATCTGTATGTAAACAAGGCGTCACAATTGACCATATTGGTCTCTGGGTGAGGCTGAGAAAGAGACTTCACATCATCCTTTTAACCTACCTACCTACCTACTCATTCCTTTTTTATGTGCCATTAGCAGTTCGTTGAATTTTTTGCAAATCATTCAAATAATTCGTTCAAAAAAAAAGTGACAATTAATACAATTAATCAAAAACTAGACTATTTAAAATTAATGCTACTAAATAAAAACTTTGTTTCTTAATAAGCACATGCATATAACAACCATAAAAATTCAAGGATTTTGCGAATAGTATGAATAAACAGAATTTGCATTCAAGAACATGCCTTTGGAAACAAAACGCATGTTGTGATGAATTATGCACTGACATCATGTTAAGTATTAAAAAAAATATAAATTTGTCATTTGAGTGGCATTAATGCACATCTCTGATGCAAACGAAGGGCTTGTCGCACGAGGTTTATAGCTCGAGAGAACGAAGTTAGGGGTTGGGGGAAAGCTCGTATCTACTCAGGAGTCGCCCATAGAGAGGAAAAATGTATGAGCATCCCTCCTTATTTTTGTATCCCCAATATTTCCCTACCATCTGCCTCCAACCTAGTGCTAATAAATATGTCATTTCATAAAAAAGTTTGCTTTTTGGTAACGTTCGGTAAAAATTTTGCTGACTACCGAACTGTGGCCAAACACCATTTTTAGCGCTAATGTGATTTCCCTATTAACGCAAATGTACTATCTGTGCATTTCAACACATAAAAAATATTGAAAGTCGTTTTAAAACTCAATAGTCCAAATTTCCTAAATCTTATTTCAAGCAGTCTACTCCATATATTTTTTCAATCAGAACTGACTAGTCTCCCATTGCTTTAATGAAATGTAGTTTTATAAAATAAAATATTTAAAATAAAAAAATGTGTAACTATCTCATAAGCAGACACCTCTTATAACCGGACAAAAATACCGCGACGGTCAGTGTCTTCTTATGAGAGGTTTCACTGTATATGAAGATTCTATACATATCTTATGAAAATAAAAATAAAACATTGATTTTTGTGTAAATACTTGGTTTAGTCTTAACTAGAGTATCCAATTATTTGACTTTTCGTCTTGTTCGAGTAAGGAATTAATTGGTTTTTAAATTATAATTTTACTCGATTAATCGAATAAGAGCTCTTATATGCTCGAATAACTCGAATAATTCAAATAATTATAACCGATGGAAAAACATGTCTTTTTGATTTGATACTTTTATTATATTACACAAACAAAACCATAAAATAAAAATATAGTTAAACAATAAACAATAAAATAAAAATTAATTTATACCACGTATACAGTTTTAAAACTTAAATAAAATAAGTAATTAAAAAATCAAAAACCCTCCTACAAAACACAGTTTTTAAGGCGCTAAAGAGACCGAAACAATTTTAAGGAAATAAAATAAAAATAAACTATAAATAAAGTAAACACTACTTCGGTTGAACAGACTATTAAATGATCTGAAAGCCAAAGTTTGATAAATGCACTACGTTCAGCAGCAATCGGGTTCCATTAATTTTATTTCAGCGTATAATTTGCAATTATGTCCCGCCTACTAAACTTAATACGGGAATTCAACACAGGCTTTCATCTCATATTTTTATAAATTATTTTTTAATTATTTATTTTATTTTAGACGTTTTTGTCGCGGTATTTTTATGAGAGTTCCAGCCTATTTAAACAAATTTATTATTCGTAATTCAATTCAAACTAATATTTTATTACTAAAAATCAAGTAAAATTGAAATCAATTGAGATTCTCAGTTAATTTTTTTTAATCTCTCTATAGTCCTGATTTTAAGAGAAATTTTGGTTAAAATAAGAACTCAATGTATGAAGAAACTTTTTACACTGGGTCGTTTTCAAAGTTTGTTCGATTTCAATTTCACTCATATGTATTCGATTTACCGAACATGGCTGATAACTTTATTTTTCTTCATTTTAAAGCTCTACTCTAAAGGTTTGGGTAATTTGCTTATTTAACGTATTACTATTTTGCGCCAACAATCCGTGATTTGGTTTTCAACTACCTATCTTAGGACACTTCGGTTTTTAAGACGAATCTTACAATACCTAAATTGTCAAAATTCATCCAGCCGTTTAGATGGTACCAGGTTATAAAGATATTGAAGTCAGGTAGAAATTGGTAACCCAAAATCTGATAGAGGATAGTTTACACAATTATAAATGTTGATGAATTTTTTAAAATAAACGTCAAATTCAATATCATAAAGCGCTATTTTAGTACGAAAATTCTTATGTATGGAATTAGTAGTTAATTGTTTATTACATGATTTGTCTCACACACACCCACTTCTAAAAAGGGACTAAAATATGTTCTGATTATATACAGAATATAACAACATGTTATTTGGTTGTTATGTATTTTATTAGTTAGAAATCGAAAAAAATACTTTTATATTAAAAAAGTACAATTTTCTTAGAAATTAATTTTAATCGATTAATTGACATAAATTGTTCGATTTGTTCGAGTTGTTCGTTATTTGAAATTGGCTATTTTAATTACATATTCGATCAAATAATGGTGAAAAATTTTTTCGATTAATTGAACAACGATTAGTTGAGTGGATACTCTAGTCTTAACATAAGACTTATAAGAGTCATAAATAATTTCATATCCTCCACACGCAAAACTTCTTCTAAGGAAATTTTTATGCGATTCTACGTAAAAAAATGTCAAATACGAGCACAGTATATAATTAACTAAATCTTATTCTTAGCAGTTTAAGTTTACGTCCTGCCAATGGGAAGGAAAATGTGAGAATCAGTCTATAATTAACTTTAGTTTTGCCATAAGACCGATTTAAATTTGAAAGATGTTTTTATTTTACTTTCAATTCATATTTCGCCACTATCATTTGGGAAAATATTTTTAAGATAATTTTTTAAGATTCAAACTAATTGGTGGAAATTAAGGACAAGCGTATGAAATGAATTAGGGGTGTTCAGTGTTTGGGCCAAATAAACTTGGAAAAAAGAAAAAGCAATTTATCGTAGCTCCTTTATTAATTCTAACGGAAAATATGTATAGTTATTGTTGGATTAAATAAACGATATTAATGTCCCATTATGGTATTACATATTAACAACTTTGAAATGTCTATAATGGGTCGATTACGGACTGAAGTTCAGTTGCTATAAAATAAAAGTTTTGGATCTTTTAACATGATCGGTGTTTTTGTTGTTGTAGCAGCGGACAGGTTCTGCTAAGTGGTTTGTCAACTTGGTAGGCGTAGGCGCGTGGTAGCATTGCCTAATTTCTCTACTGGCAACTCAACTTCAGCTGCAATCGACCCATAGTTCTTTATTTTTTTCCGAACTTTCTTGTTATCATTATTAAAATTATATTTTTGAAGTGCTTAAAACAAACAGTATCTGCAAGAGATTTTAGGATTTCGTAAACTTTGACGAGAATATGTTGAATTTTTGCAGCATTTTTTTTTAAATTAAATCAAAATCTTTACAAAAATGTGTCTATTTTTAATGCAATAAAAGAAAACTTGCGGATAAGGAGGCATTTCTTGTCGAAAATCGACCCCTTTTTTTTTAGGTAAAAGTAAATAAAAGTTAAAGTAAATAGTTTCTACATTTTTTATTTTTCGAATTTATTCTATGAGTTAAATTTCAGTTATGTATTTTATAAAGCTTTTTGTAATAGCTCTATTCCTTAAATTTTTTTTTTTTTTTTTTTTAGGAATGACTTTATACACTACCAGACTATTATATTGTATTTTCTTGTTACATTTTACCTTAGCTTTCCGTTGGATAGCAAAAAAAAAAAAAAAAAAATTTAAGGAATAGAGCTATTACAAAAAGCTTTATAAAATACATAACTGAAATTTAACTCATAGAATAAATTCGAAAAATAAAAAATGTTGAATATAATAAAGTTGCTTATGAAAAGAAATAATTCCCAATATCTATTTGTAAATCATTTCTGTTAAAAAAACATGTTTTATGCGCATATTTGTAATACTTAGTACAAAAATTCGGGCCCTACAATCACTCTAACTCAACAACGTGAGTGAAAAAAATCTCACGCTCTCATAACGATTTTTTCAACAAACTACGATACAACATTTTAGTCTGTATGACTTTAAAATCATACCCTTAAAATAAAATCCTATTGCTTTGTTATTTTATTTTCTTTTTATAAATTTTTAATTTTTGTTTTGCATTATGTTTATTTATTTGGGGAAAAACATGCAAAAAAGATGAACAATGGAAAATACGCCGCAAACAACTAAATCCAGCTTTTAGCCATAATACACTCGTTAGTTTCTTTGAAGTTTTTAATCGCGTTGCTAATGAGTTGAGGCTAAAAATCTCAGAGGATTTGCAGGGTAATAAAGTTAAATTCAAAAGTTTGGAAGATTTATTAACTCGTGCTGTTTTGGAAGTCTCATGTTGTAAGTACATATTGAGAGGAATACTTTTTAAAAATAGACACATGTAATTTGTTTGTGCTTTAAATTAGGGATGTAACGATACGCCTTATTGCCGATCGATACTGATACTAAAAGAAATATCCGCGACGCCAATACGCATATTGAATATGAATTTAAAGCGGCATGACCAAGCTCACATTTCTGTGATTGTGTTAATAATAAAAAAAAAATAAAACTAAAACGTATAGATTGATTCCAGTTTAATGTGTGGCCATGGTGCTTAAGTTAAAATTAACAAAATTCAATTATATAAGAGTAAGAGATTTTTAATATTTAAAATTGTTATTGCTAAGATTTAATAAAACAAGGAATTAAATTTCATTTTAAGGCAAAATTAACAAGAAGTAAGTTATTTTTTTTTATATCTATAAAAAACAGTGTAAAAGTAGATTCACCCATGTTTTCGTTTACTAAGAGTTTTCTGCAGCACGATTCCTTCATTTCGGAAAATTGTCCGGAAAATCAAAGCTGCGATATGTTCACAAAATCTTATAGTTTAACAAGATGGTAGTAACCCTGCAAATAAAATTAAACTACCTGATCCATTTTAGATAAAATGGACTTCTTACAACATCCAATGTAATGAAATCATGGACCATGTCAATGTTAAAAAAGAGTTTGTAGTTAAACGACATGCTTTCATTATTAACCGATTTCAAAGCTAATCCTCTGGAGTATACCATGGAGTAGTTTCAAAACTAATCCACAGTGAGTATATATGAACATAGAGTAGTTTTACGACAACTCCGTTTTAATGCAAAGCTGGGTTATATGGTCCAGCCCTAGGACATCGTAATGTTAAAAAGACCATATTTTTCAATACATTTGGGTTACATTTGGACCAGTCCTAGTCCCTTATGGGCTATATTTTATATGCGAGTATGGACTAGTAGTATTATTTGCAGGGAAACCTCTTCTAAGTAACCCAAAATTTTCATTAAAGTGATTTTTATTCTCCCTTTTATTTTTATAAATGGAAATATGCAAAAAAATCCAATACATACAAATTTTACAATGCAAGAAAATATCAGTACAAGATAATGGCTGATGAATTTTGCTACATTAAGAAACTGGAATAAATTTTTTCTGTAATGCATAGAACTTATTCAACCATTTTTCATTTAATAGCCCATCGAATTGTTTTAAAAATAGTTTAATTAGTCTTAAAGATTATTAAATTTAAATGCCCGCCCTTAGGTCAGGCGATCTTGGGGGCCAACGGAAGGTTGAGTTTCTTGAAATGAGCCTGTTAGGACACCTTCTGCATAATTCGGCCATAACAGGCTGAGTTATGTGTGCAGTTGAAGGGAATTATCTTTCGGCGTATTCCCGGATAGAATCAGCCACCCTGCATTATGCAAAGCAAATAGGCTAATCATTAAAAGCATAATGAAATAAACAGGTGGCATAACTTTGCCAGATGAACATTTTTATGCTTTTTTTATTGTTTGTCTAGTGTTCTATCGAAGTTTGGTTATGTTTTGTGTTGTGTTAAGTATATTTTATCAATTTTTTTTTAGTTTTCATTAAAATTAAGAAGATAGTGAAATATTAATTGGCTAAAAAGGTTTATACTTCATAACGTTCAGAGCCACAATTGGTTTTTCATTTAAAATAATGTTTAACGTATTCGAAGCCAAATTTCCATTTTTGTTGTGATGTTGTATTTGTTGCCCTAGTGGTGCCAGCTCTATTATTTCCCTGATGGTAAAAAGAAGGGGTGCGGCGAATATAGGTTTAGCAAATGCGATTAATTAAATAAAATTTTCGCGAATGGTAATTCGCCGCACTCCCTGTTAATTATTCTCTTTTGTTTTTATGTGCTGGCTTCAATGTGATATTTTGTAATGCCTAAAATAAGTATGGAAAATTAAATTGTTAAAAAAATATTTAAGAAGTATCGTCGTATCAAGAGCGAAATATCGCCGGTATTGATATATCCGCAAACCTGAAGTATCGCAGATATATCGGTATCGTTTACATCCCTACTTAAAGTATACATTTTTTTTGTAAAAATATAATTGATTTTCTGTTTCTTCCAAGTGACAACTATGGGCTATGAAACTAATTTTTTAAAACATGATCCTAAAGGCATTGCTAAGGCATACAGATAGTAAGTTTTAAGTTTTGTTTTACAGCACAAAAAAAATATTTATAATCTGTTAATAGTTTTACACTTTGATCTTTGAATTATTTTTTTTTGTCCTTCGAATTAATTTTTCATAACAACTTTCTCTTTTTTCCAATAACTTGGTGCTTTATATTGCAGTTTAATGGAACTTACTGCGCTGAGAATTTTAAGGCCATGGTATCAAATTGACTTGATCTTTCGTTTGCTGGACTATGAAAACTATGAAAAATCGAAAAGAGCCAATAAGTTGGTAAAAGAATTTGTGGCAAATGTAAGTTTTTCTTAATTTTTTATAATAGTCAACTTTAGTAAATGGATTTTTATTATAAATGTTTTAAAAATAATAATAATAGTCAGATTAAAAAAAAAAATAATCAAATTAATGTTGGAATGTAAGGAATGATAAACTCACTGCTTATTGTTGGTATTTTGTTTAAGCTTTGATATCGTTGACAATAAGACTTTTTGAGTGTTTATAATTCCTATTCCCTCTGTAGTTTAACTTACTGATAACTTTGGCTTTTCTAAAATGTTTTGGGAAAATGTTTCCTGATGATCTGGCTTAAGCAACCAGTGAAATGCGCATAGAAACAGCTTGTCCTCCAACAACAAATTTCAGTGCATTTATCAAGAATAAAAATCGGTAATTAAGTACGTCAAACAAAATCTTACTAATGAAAAATTATGTATTCCCAAAACAACTTTGATAAAAATCAAAAATTTTTAAAACGTTTTTTTAATAGGGTCACCTCTAACAAAACTATTTTTAAAGTAAATTTTAAAACATTTCCTTGTTAATTTAACCATATTATTGTCACCGGAAACCATTTATTATTAAATTAGTCCTTTATCACGAATCCACAACCATATTATGGTTGCGTCCAGTTAAGGTTAATTATAACAAAAATATTTTTAACACTTATGTATAATAGCATGGCTGTTTTTAGTTTTGTTAGAGGTGACCAAATATTATTTCTCTTCGTGCTGCATTGGGTTTTTGTCATTTATGATCAGTATACTCTTGATAATCATGCAAAAAAAAAAAAAAAATCATGGTACTAAATTATCCGAATTTACTTTGAAAAATCATTCATCGATATTTTTTCGTAAAATGGTGCTCATCTATGACGCTAAATTTTGGCTTAACGGCTTTGTTAGTAAGCAAAATTATAGAATATGGAGTTAGACCAATCCACAACAGACCCTTCCGACTCCACTAAATCCAGGAAAATGCACCGTTTGGTTTTGGAGGCCAACATTTATTCGTGACATACGGCCAGCAATGCTCTAAAAAATTGCCTAAAATTGGACTTCCAAACGTGCATCTTTATATACAGCCACGGCGGGCATATGCCCGAAATAATTTTTAATTGCTTAAGGGGCACTTACACGATGTCTTTTCAGACATGTCTAACAAACACGTTTGTTTTGTTAGTAGGTGATTGGGTGAGAGAAGAAAGAGGGGTTGCCAAACAGACATGAAATGGGTTTTTTTTTTGTTTGTTAATATGAGTTTTAATGTTTTTAATATGATGTACACAAGACAATTAGACATGAAAACAGACATGTTTGGAAGGACATCGTGTAAGTGCAATAGTTTTTGGTTGCATGTTTCAAAGAGTATGAATAAAACAGACATGTCTAAAAAAATCGTATAAATGTGCACTTATAAAATTTGTTTTTGATTAAAATTTAATTTTTTGTATTATTTTTTACAATTTCAAGTTCTGTCGGTCTTGAAAACTACCCTTTATTCTATTATATTAATATAAAATTTTTGGTGGAAAGTATAAACGATTCAGTATATATAGCTTTTTGGATTAAATATATTCGCTTTGCTCCCATACAAAATTCTATCTGGAACAGGATATTTTTCTAACGATTCCAAATAAAATTAATTTTTAAGGATTTTAAAAAAATCATACAAAATATAATAAATAAATTTAAAAATAATAAATATCTAAAAATATACATTTATAAATATACTTTCTCCTTTTAAGTTCTTAAAAAAAAACTTTTGCGGTAAAAAATTTACGCCACTGCTAGAAAGTAATTTACCTGATGTCACCAATAAAAAATGTCATACACACATCTCTAAAGTTTCTTTGGTTTTTTCTCTCTTTTACTACGACAAAAAAATATCATATGATATAAAATTTATTAGATTATACAAGAAAAACATATTGAGTGGCAAGTCAAAAACAGATTACAACCACAACTACAACACCAGAAGCCAGACATCAGAAGTACGACAAGTAATTGTGCAACTTCAATCAATAGAGGAACGGATGAGTTGCCATTGAATGAACAAGGGGAAAATCCTAATTTTACTGGCAATACGGACGCAGCTGCCAATGAAGCGTTAAAAAATATGGTAGAAAAACTTTTATCATTGCCAAATACGGATACAAATACGAATGCAAATGCCTTCATGGAACAGCAGCCTGAGCAAAAACAACGAATTTTTATTGATCAAATATTTTATTTGGCCCAGACTGGCAAATTGACATTGGAAGATATTATTAATGAATCACAGTCGATGGTTGTGGTGGTAAGTTTTATTTATTTAAAAGAATCTTTTGTTGTTTTATTAAAAAACTTGTTTAAATACGAGTTGGTAATTGCGAAATTTATTGAAAAGGCAGGGTACTCATGACCATCACAATATGTTTTAAAGTATAATAAGTACCCAGTTGTTTTGTTATAAATCTTCGACTTACACTCATTTAAATTCAAGGTTGTTTCGGTCTTCTGATATGTTGAAAAACTTTAAGTTAAACTTTTTAATTCAAAAGAATATTTAAAAAATTAGATAATCTTATTTTTCAATCTTTTCAAGTATAATTTGTACTCAATAAATTTTAAGATAGTCTTGGTATTGCACTCGAAGAAAATTAATTCGGAATTTAACTCTCTAAATTTGTACATGTATGGGTCTTTTCTTGCTCCATCGTCATAAAATAAAATGAGCATTTATAGGTAAAAGTATCCCTCCAGTTTTCTGGCTATAAACTTTCGGAAGTACAAGCAATAAGTTGGAAAAGTTTAACCGCATTCGAGGATCACAATAAATTGGGGGTCGTAGTTAAATGCCTGACGTGGAAATATTTTTCGGTTAGTGTTATGTATAGCTGTTCTTGCTTGCCTTATTCTTAGATTTTGTTCTTTTTTTTATATTTTGCGATGCTGTTGTATGAGTTGTATTAATCCCGCAAACGTGATACGTGATCGATATCTAATTTGTTAATTTTCTACTGCGCGTTCCTCTTGAGTTTGTAATGCACTTACATGATTTATTCCTCGTGTACTTGTGGCATTTTGATTAAATATTTTCGTAATGAATAACGTATTTGAGATAATTAATAAATATTTAGGCACTTCACAAAGTGTTCTATTGTGTCATATTGGTTGTATTTACTATATTTTTATGAATGTGACTTTCATAAAATTATATCATATACAATTAATATGACACAATAGAACATTTTGTGAATTGCCTAATTGACATGCAAATGATTATTATTTTAACTTTTTTTTATTCTGACCCTTAATAGGTTTTGATTTGACATATAATTTTTTTATTAAATTGTATTGTAAGAGAGTACCCTTCTTCCCGCTGGACTGGTGCTTGTCTGCTCCAAATGCTTGACAACGCAAATTATTTTCTTAATACCGAAGCCCAAATTAAGAGACTCTACATATCGGAGTTTTCATAGTTTTCCAGATATTGGATAACACTTTCTTTATACAAGAAACCCTTTCATCGCTTTTATCCCATAAGTTTTCTGCTTAAATATATCCTTCGAGGAAGTGGAAGAAATAAGTTGACAAGACACCTACTAACACAAATCTCGCCACGGTCCATAGAAAATATGTGTAAAGTTTGGTGAAAATCGGTGAAGTCGTTTTTGAGTTAAACGGTTACAAACAAACACAGTTCGAATTTACCCAGGAAAACATTTTTAAATTTTGGTAATAGGTCGTAGTTATTTCATACATTACCTGGTAAGTAGTTGTCATTACAATTGTCATTATTCTGAAAACCTCAATAAGTACTTGCTTGTAATGACCTCAGTAAGTACTTTTTACTACTATTATTATTAGTTATGAATATTTGCTTACTAATAATGAGCTAAATAACTACTTATTAGTTGTCTTGTTTTCAATACTGAATATTTACTTACTGGTAACAAGCTCCATAACTACTTATTAGGTCTTTTAACTAGCGCTAATTAAATAAAAACTAGTTATTTTTTGGCTTCTAGTAAGTATATTGTAAGTACTTACAATTCAACTTACTGGTAGTTAAATTATAACTAAATACCAATATTACTCGCTAACTTACCAGGTAAGTAAAGTTTTTGCTGGGTAGCCACCTTTTTAACTGAATCATTAGTATTTTTAACTTCAATATAAATTTTAAAAGTTACAGAGCATTATTTTTCAAATTTATGCTAAAATTACAAAAAAAATGTGATTAAGGGGACCCAAATGAACAAAAAAATAACCGAAACTTTTAATATCTGCACAGAGAAGTAAAGTTTGAGAAGTTTTCTTTAAAAAAATTGACTTAGTAACAAAGAAAATCGTGCTAATGGGCCGAGTAATCAACAACATTCAAAAAAGTCGAGAAAACCCGATTTTCGGATAAAATTCGATTTTAGCAACCTTCCGAAAAATCTGAAAAAAATCACAAAAATACCTATAAGCTCTCAAAAAATGCTGGGGTAGCTATAAAAATCAAAAAAAATTTTTTTTTGGGACACAATAGTGTACATTGTATAAAACATCACTTGAATACATGAACGTTCAATAATATTTTTAAATGAACTCAAACGCAAACTTTTAATTATTTCGATACATGAAAAAATATAACAGCTCATCTGTACATATCGAGCCCTTACCCGAAAAATAGCTTAAGCGACGCAATTTTCAATTTTTGTTTTTATTTAATAAGTTAATTTATTAGCAACACTTGCAGAAACAAATTTAGCCTAAGCGCCAACCCTTCATACAAAATTTTTATGAAATATAATAAAAAACCTTCTCCTGTAAAATTGTGTTTATGTCACTTAAGCTTTTTTTTGCGGCTAGGTCTCAATATATAGAGAAGCGAAGGACAGTTTAAACCGTTAGACAATTTTGCTGAGATTCTGGAAAAGAGCATATTTTTATTATGAGTCATAGAATTTTAGGAAAAACACGGATAAGAAAATATTCGAAAATTAATATTCGAAAAAACAATTGTAAAAAAGGAATTAATTGGATTTTTTTAAATAGTTCTTAGATCTATTTATTACTGTTATTTAGGTATTAAGAATAAAACTTAATTTATTTTTAAGAGAAACCGGTTTAAGGTCGTATATACCTTTAATTTGGGCAGATTTTCAAGATATATTATAAAAAATTTTCACTTACCATGTCTGCATTGTTGTTGATATAAAACAGGCTGTTTGAAGGTAGAGATTGCAGTTAATGCAATAAGAATCAAGTTTTCTTATTGCTTTACTGTATATTTAAATCTGAAAAACAAGACATTTAAACAGATTATGGTAATGTTATAAATAAAAGTTAATTTTTAATATCTGCATTTTAAACTCTTAAAAGGAGCTTAAAGTTCAAACAAATTGCATTTTTTTTAGATAAATATGAGCACCTTCATGGTCCTTCATAAGTCCCACGAAATAAGTAAAAAAAAACTTATTAAGTTCAAAAAAAAAAAAAAAAAAAAAATGAACAGAAAGCAATCAACAGCAACGTTTTTTGGGGAATTATTTTTTTGGGACTTTTTTCATTTTAGATTCGGGGACTTATTTCATATTAAATAAAGTTTCCAAAAGTCAGTAATGAAATAAATTAAAAAAATTTTTTTTGGGACTTATTATACCCTCTACCACCACTGTGGTAAATGAGGGTGTACTAAGTTTGTCATTCCGTGTGAAACTTTTTTATAATACATCTAAGACCCCATAAAGTATATACTTATATTCCGGCTTATTGAGTAATTCTAAGTCGATTTAGCCCTGCCCGTCTGTCTGTCCGTCTGACCATCTGACCGTCTCTCCGTCTCTCCGTCTGTTGAAAACACGCTCACTTTCGAAAAAAGGAAAAGAAAAGAACAAGCTTGGTCTCAAATTGCTTGTAGTTATCCTAAGCAGTTTGGGATTGTAATCCAGCAACATCGGTTCAGTAGGATCAGAACTATGAATCAAAATGTGGAACTACCACCCTAAAAAAATTTATAATTTTGTTACAAAAACTAGCATAAATGGTGGAATAATGCACGGAATGACATAACATTTTGCACGAATTCGCTTTATACGACTGCAAATCATACTGTTCAATTTCGTGACGATCGGTCCATAATTAACCATAGGACTCATATAAACCCTTTTCGTGGAAAACAGTTTAGTACGCCTTAAACCGTAATAAATAATGCTATCAAATTGAAATTCGGTACGTCACAGTTTTATAGGACGAGAAATCACACTGCCAAATTTCGTTAAGGTTGGCCCATAATTTACCCTAGGCCCCATATAAACCCTCTTTCGGACAAAAGTTTATTGCGCCTAAAACCAAATAAAGCCCACTTTGGGAAAATAATTAAATTCGCCTAAAACCATCACAGATATAGATATTGCGGTAAAATTTCTTACTTAAATTCATATGGCCAGAAAAAATATCAAGCAATTTTGTGAAAATCACTGTTAACGCTTAAACTAATTACACTGCTGTATTGAAATGTATTTTAATATATTGTTTGTAATACCAGAAATCAGTCTTTAGAATTTTGGGATAATTAATCCATAATTTACCATAGGTCCAACACAAATTACCCTCCTAAAAATTATTTTAGTCCGGCTAAAACTGTAACGAATCATGATATTTTACTCAAGCCAGTTCAAAGTTCTAACCAGAAACGCATAACATTTTCTTATTGTCGGTCAATAATTCAATTCAGGTCTAAACGGCAACAAATTTTAATTCTGACGTTCATTTTTGTGAAGATTAGTTAATAATATATATGTATTTATCATATAGAGCCCACTCCTGTCGATGGAGAATATCAAAGATTCGGCACAGCCGAATATAGCACTCTAACTTGTTTAATTTTTCAATTTATTAATCTTAAAAAGAATTTTAGGGACTAATTTAATTTTTCAATTCATGCAAATTATATTCCGTTATATTTGCTGCATTCTTTTACCATTCATAAAAAAGGAATAGTATCAAAATCCCGAAATGTCAAAATCAGGATTTTTTTAAATCCCGAATTTCAGAAGTCGGGATCTCATAATCCCGAATTTCAAAATCCTAAATTAAAAAATAGCAATATTAAGAAGCTTTAAGCTGGATTTTTGAGATCTCAATTAAACTTGGCTTAGTTAAACTGAAAACAGATTTGTATCACCATCACAAAGTTTGTTTACAAAATTTTCACGGAACATCTAGTTTGGCTTAAAATATTGGTCTTTAATGAAATAATAAAAACAATTCACGTTTCGCTAAAAAAAAATGCGAGTTTCAAACTACGTTGAACTAAGGTTAAACCAAATACACATCTCAAACAGCCGGCCTTAGTAAGCGATGTCATATTTTGTTATAACATAGAGGAGAAAATCCTTGCGCGCGGGCGATATCGGGGTCTTACTTACATCAATTAAGAAATCAGGGTTTTATTTCATATCAAATAAGCACCCACTACTGGGATGCAATTTCATTTATATATGTGGCGTATTTAAATACATTAGGGGCGTATTGAATTTTTAAAATTGGGAACTAATTTCATTTGATTTGGGGAATTATTTCAATAAACTTTACATTTTGCCATTCAGACTTTATAATCAAAATGTTTAATTTTAAACCAAATTTTTTTGTAAAAATTTTGTCTTGTTTTTTTTTATTTAGAAACATTGAAAAGAATTTTTTTTTGCCCAGATGAAATAAATAAAATACCTTTTATTAAGATAGAGCTATAGTTAGCAGGGATGAAAGGAGATCTGTTACACACAGTTAAGGTATGGAGTTCATTTCTGCAAAGAGCAGTTCATTCCAAAAAGTAGTAGGGGGATGGAAGTTACCCAACTTTAGAATTTCGTAAAATGGTTTTTGTTTAATTTTTATTTAAATAAAGCAGCCGTTAGAAATGTAAGATTAATTTGCCATCTGATAGTCCATGAATCCCCGCCAATTTTTTACATCATATCGAGCCATAACCGCCACAAAGACATAATCGTAAAAAACCAAATTGTTTAGCAGAAGCCCTGCGGGAAATTTGTATCAATTGTTCTTAAAGCACTTATCCCGTAACCAATGAATACAATACTACTTAAAAACAACGAATTGTAATATGTGAAAATGGGACATACCACTTAACGGTTGATAATATGTTTAAAGTGTAGTTACTCCAGAGGAAAGGTAATTGACACAAAACTAGTCATGTGATCTGGTTCTATCACTTAATATAATCTGCGACAGGCCGAAATTAAATGTGGCTATATTTAAAGGTACTAATTAACACCTTCCTAGGATATCGCAATGTTAAAGTCATAAGTACCCTTCATATAGAGTAGAAATATAACGTTGGAACTGCAATGGGACATATTTGGTGTTTGTTCCCTTTCCCCTAGGAAGGTTTTTGCTTAAAATCGTTTCTTCAGGATTTAGAATTTCCATTAAATTTAGTATGTAAACACGGTTACGGCTTAACTTTACATTGCATTTAGTTAATTTAATATACATACCCTAGAGGGAAGCGAACTGACACTAAAATGATCCCGTGATAGGTTTTTTGGTGGCAGAGACCGGTCCTAGTTTTAACACTTTATATGAATTTGAAATATCACTTTTACATGGGATTGTCAGGGGGTTAAATGACCTCTAATAGCCATCATTTGACCAGTCACACATCTATTCGCAATGAACGTGTTTAGTGTTAGTAATCACAATGCTAGTTCTTGGTATTTTTCCAATAAAAAAGTCCTAGAATTATTTTTAAGAACAAAATTTAACATATTCCCAAAAAAATGTATCACACCACCGATGAATACTAAACCTGTTATAAATAAATAAAAAATAATTGTTAACAGTATGTATTGTTGACCTTTTTTGTTGTTGTAGGTTATATTTGGTTCGGCTTGAGGTCATTAATTATAAATTAAAAAACAATTTTGAATTTAATTTTCAATATTTTTATTTTTGTACCCAATATTTCGCTAGCAATCCAAAGCTTACAGCGCACAGTGACAACAAGAATTTTTTAATTTTTTAATTTGTTTTTTATTTAAATAAATCCCCTGAAGATGAGCAACGGAGTTGCCTCGAAATATTGGGTACAAAAATAAAAATATTAAAAATTAAATTCAAAATTTTTTTTTAATTTATAATAAATGACCTCAAGCCGAACCAAATATAACCTACAACATAAAAAATAGTTTATACAATATGTGATTAGTTCTTCCTTCACATGTCATTAGTTATTTCTTTTCGTTTTTATTCTATTTTCACAAATCACAGGACCAGCTCTATTAGAACAATTGACACAAATTACCCGCCGTGTATTTTCAATGAAACGGCTTTGAATCGCCTAAATACGTCAGCGTCACCTTGTAGTAACACAATGTGTGCTATGAAGTCATATGGTCATAATGGCCTAAATAATATTTTACAATTGTTTAAAAAAAAATATTGTTGTGTTTCAAACAAAATAAAAATGTTAATGCTGTGTTCATTGATTCGTCATAATTGTACAGTATAAATCTAAATTATAAGCGGTTGCCCACAGCAGTTATATTTATTCCTTGTAATTATTTTCAGACATATGACTTTACAACTTTATGACCACCTTGTGAATCACCGATATGTAAACAAATTTAGAATTAAAATTAATTTTTTTTTGCTGTAAAATCATAACTAGCGATTTCTGTATGAAAAAAAACCAAAATCGATAATTATGACGCTTACGTCTTTTTGGCGGTTATGGATTGATATTAACATATTCTATATTGTAATTGTTAAATATTTGAATAAATTTTTTTTACCCTTTACTCTTTTTTCTCCACTTTCATGCAACATACACCAACTAGTCCTTTGAAACTGTATCGAGTTGCATTATTAACGCACTGCTGTGTTTGGCAATTAACCGCAAGTGTCAAGTGAAATTACGTCAAGAAATCAAACAAACGCTGTTGCAGTCGTCATTGTCCAAAGATAAAATCAAAAATAAAACAAAAATGACAACATCATCAATAACAATACCATCAATAAAACGCAATAACGATATGGCAGCGAGTAGAAATGAAGGTTGTACAAATACGATTGACGATGATTTAGTTTGCAATAAGACAGCAAATGTGAATTGCAAAAGTGATGAAAATAAAAGTGGCTCTTGTGAATATAATGATTACGATGAGAACGATTCTCGTGATGGTGATGATGTGAAAGTAACCATGGAAGATTTACTAAATATGCCATACCTTGACATGATTATAAATGAGTCGTTACGTTTATTGACAACGGTTCCCATGAATTTACGTAACGTCAGTGTAGATTTTCAATTGAATGTAATACAACGTGACAAATGTTCTTGTAGCATGAAAACTAACAGCAGCAACAACAACGGATTCCATTGCAGTAGTTGTCAGCGTTGTGTAGTTGTACCAAAGGATACTATGATTGCATTGGATACATTTAACATGCAACGTAACGAAATGTATTGGGGTAAAAATGCTTTGGAATTCTATCCAGAATATTTTGCAAAAAAACCCCAACAACAAAAAAATCAAACAAGAAAGAGTGATGGTGGAGAAGTACATGAAACTTCAGTATCATCTACAACAACAGCATCAACAAACAGACATTCTTATGCATTCATACCATTTTCGAAGGGATTACGCACCTGTATTGGTAAGTTGATTGTTATGTGTGAGTCTGTGTGGATTTGTGTTTGTTTAAACTTTTTGAAACTGTAAGTTGTTTGTGTTTTAGTATGCATGCCTGCGTGTTGTAATGTTGAAAATATTTTTTTCTTCTTTGTAAACACCTAGGGGTATGGTGAAAAGTATTTATTAGGGTTTTCCCAAATTGAAATTCTAGTTTTAAATAATCTAAATTTCACTTTCATAATTTTTTCGGAAGTTTTAAGTGCTTTAACCCGAGTTGCCAATTTAGCGCCTTTGGCGTTAGATTTAGCCCTTTTTAACAGTCGAAAAGTCGCGTATTTTTCGCTTAGCGCTTTTTTTTAAAAGGGTGCTAAGCTACCGCCTTTCAGTTAATATTTTTAGAAATTTAGATACTCAAAATGTTTTATACTTTTATTTTTATAAATTAGCATTACCAAAATTACAAAAATGGTAGTGTATAAAAAGTTCTATTCCCTAAATTTTTAGCTATTTTTTAACTATTACAAAAAGCTTTATATAATACATAACTGAAATTTAGCTCATAGAATATATTCGAAAAATAAGAAATATTGAATATAACAAAATTTGTTTTCGTATATCAAAAACTTTCGATATATAGTATATGTAATGGATTGGCAACCCTGCACCGAAACGTCAAACATCGTCTATTTTTTTGCGCTCAAATTTTATCAAAAAACTTTTTCTTTAAATAAAGAAATTTATAACAATAATTTACATTATACACCTTAATAATTACTTCGTGCGCTGGTGAACAAATTCTGTTTGTTATTTTATTGTAAAGGTCACAATTTATTGCTTTTTCTTTCAAAAGGATTGTAAGACAATAAAATAAGTTTCTTAACAAGATCAGCCTTATAAGGACCATACTAATAAATTATATGTGTGTTAGTTTAGGTTTATATATTTTCTTAGTGAAAGTAAATGCATTTCACTCCAGTAGTTGTCTGCATGTGTGCGTGTTTCTATTAGACAAAGTATTTACTTTGATGTTTTTTTGTAACACTTTGCACAGCAGGTCAATAGTAAAATTTTATAAAAACTAATAAAAAAAATTAGTTTATTTAACTTTTTTTTAGTTCGTTTTCATCTAAGAACCCACTGTACATTTTAGTTATACACTGAACCATAAGAGGAAGTAAATAATGTAAAATGGTGTATACAATTGCATAAAAATAGAAAAATATATAAAAATTTTTGGTGAACATTTTTCTATTTTATTAGTCCGGGGAAAAAGACAGTGACTTAACTTCGGTAAAAGGAAAGCGGAATTTTTGTTCGTCAAAACCTCGCTAACGGTAACTTTTTTCAAAAAATGAAGGTAACATTTAAGAAAAATTGTTTAAATAAATTGTAACGTAAAGTAGAGAACCAACGTCACACAGTGAAAGATTTTGAAAAAAATAATGGAAATACTTCTGTATTTTCTAAACAGTTGGTCCGATTGGAATTAAATTTTATATGGCTATTAAGGGGTTGTATACGAGCTTAAATTTTAGATTTGTGGTCTATAGACCTATCAAGATCGTAGAGTCCCAAAGAAGCATACCTTTGATATTACAAAAAGTAAAAACGATCCAGAATTCTTAATTTTAGTCCGATCTTAAAAAATTTCTATCAACGAAATGTTCTAGGCGAGTTCTACAAAATAGCGACATGCATATATACACATCTGAGTTTTAGATTTTTTCGATATGTGTTACCGTTAGCGAGATTTTTACAATAACCATTTTTCTTAGCCTTTGACCCTGCGTAACTTCTCCTTAATTAGTACAAAGTTTGTAATTTTTTGTTTGTTTTTGGGAAATTTACGAACAATTTTTCAAATTTAATATTTAAATTTACTAATTGGTCAATTAATTGACAGAGTTTTAATTAAACGGTTTTATTAAAAAAGAAAATATGTATAATTGAAAAATATTTAAGGCAAATTTTCGAAAAAAATGATAACTGAATTAAAAAAAAACAAGTTAGAGTGCTATATTCGGCTGTGCCGAATCTTCCACCGACAGGAGTGGGCTCTATATGATAAATACATATATATTATTAACTAATCTTCACAAAAACGAACGTCAGCGTTTCTTGTTAGAACTTTGAACTGGCTTGAGTAAAATATCATGATTTGTAAAAGTTTAAGCCGAATAATTTTAAAATATAAATAAATAATTTTTAGAAGCGTTATTTGTATTGGACCTATGGTAAATTATGGACCAATCATCCCAAAATTCTGAAGACTGATTTCTGGTATTACAAGAAATAAATTAGAATAAATTTCAATACAGCAGTGTAATTAGTTTTAGCGTTAACAGTGAATTTCACAAAATTGCATGATATTTTTTCTGGCCATATGAATCTAAGTTGGAAGAAATTTTACCGCCATATCTATTTCTGTTATGGTTTTAGATGAATTAAATTATTTTCCCAAAGTGGGCTTTATTTGGGTTTAGGCGCAATAAGCTGTTTTCCGAGAGTAGGGTTTATATGGGACCTAGTGTAAATTATGGATCGATCTTCAAAAAATTGTACAGTGTTATTTGTGATCCTATAAAACTGTGACGTAACAAATTTATGTATGCTAGCTTTAATTATTGCGGTTTGAAGCGTACTAAACTGTTTTCCGCGAGAAGGGTATATATGAGGCCTATGGTCAATTATGGACCGATCTTCACGAAATTTAATAGTCGTATAAAGAGAATTCATGCAAAATTTTATGTCATTCCTCATTTTGATTCACAGTTCTGATCCTACTGAACCGATGTTGCTGGATTTCAATCCCAAACTTCTTAGGATAACTACAAGCAATTTAAGACCAAGTTTGTTCTTTTCTTTTGCGTTTTTCGAAAGTGAACGTGTTTTCAACAGACAGAAAGACGGACAGACGGACAGACAGACGGACATGGCTAAATAGACTTAGAATTACTCAAGGAGGCAGAATATATATACTTTATGGGGTCTTAGTTGTATTATAAAAAAGTTTCACACGGAATGACAAACTTAGCATACCCTCATTCACCACACTGGTGATGGAGGGTATAAAAAATGCTTCGTGGATGATAAAATATTTATAGTTTGATGTAAGAACAATAAAAAAAATTGTTCCTTGATAAAATCTTTGTAATTTGGTTCAGTGTAAAAAGTGTTTTTTGCTACACTTAATAAATTAGTTTTCTATTTTTACCATAATACACATTAATTGTTTAATTAATTTCTTTTCATTTCATATTTAATTATATTTCATTTCTCTTTGAAGGTTATCGTTACAGCATTTACTTGTCAAAAATTGTTTTGATAAAACTTATTTCATCCTTTGAATTTTCCACTAACATTCAGCTGCAGGACTTAGAATGTTATGAGGGAGTTTCTTTAAAATTTCGCAATGCCGAGAAGATTCAATTTCAAATACATCCAGTTGGCTGAACAAAAGCGTGTTGGGAAACAAAACTGTATTGTTGTTGCTGTTAATTAGAAATACGTAATCGTTATTTAATTAATTAAAAATGGTGGTGGTTGATGAATTCATGAATTCATATTTTTTTCAACGAAATAAATTATAAAGCTTTAAGAAATGATTTAAATTCATGGGTTTGTCTAACACAGAAATTAAGTTTTGAAAAGTTTAATATATTATTGAAGTGCAAACACTTGACACAAAGTTATAATAAATACTAATATGAAAAAATTAATAAAATTTTTGTTTGTAATGGAAAATAAAAAAAACGTATAAAATAATTTATATAAAATTACTCATATGTGTGTTGTATTTATTAAATAATTTCTAAAACACCTACTTCCTCAATTAGATTTACCATGTATATATATTTTATTTAATCCCAAGTTTAGAGAAAATCCCTTTTCCACCTTTATTTAAATGAATCATACACATTAATTATAACGTTTTTGGCTAATTGCTATGTTACATCAATTATGGCCAATTTATTTTCATGTCATGTTACATTCTTCGCACCTGCCTGAGCGGATTTCAATTACTGCAAAAATGGTCCAACACTTTTTGATTTTATGGCTAAAGGAAAAACAAAACCTCAACAACAAATCACGTAAATAGAGCAGTTTGCTGCAATACACTGTACACCATGGCGTATGACTTTTACATTGAAAGCAAAATAGTACTCATACGTATAAGTGCAACTAAAAATGTAAATGTTTGAAACTTTAACAGGGATTTCCATGTTAATTAGTGTAATTCAAAAAATAAAAGACAATATAAATATTTTCAATTTAGTTGTAGGTCAATCATATTATGTAAATGGCTGAGGGAAAGTAACGGAAATTTTCTTGAATAACAGCGCATTCTATTGAAAAATAAAAACTGAGTATGAAATGTTTCAAATGTTTGTCACTTGTTTTTATACCCACACAACAGTAGAGAGGGTAGTATGCATTTGTGCTGATGTGTGTAACACCTTAAATTATTGGTCCTGGATCTCCCTTAGAGCCGATGGACTCAGAATCACTTTCTGAGTAGATTTAAAGATGTCCGTCCGGCTGGCTGCCTGTCGATGTAACCTTTTGCCCAAAGTACAGGTCGCAAATACAGGGATGAAGAGATTGTTAAAATTTGGCACAAAGGTTCTAATTAACACAAGGACCAAGCCTATTGAAAATGGGGCGAATCGGCCCATAATTTCATAAGGCCCCCTACAAGCTGCTTTCCGGAATAGGGTCTTTGTGTCCACTATCACTGTCAAACCATTTATGATGAAATTAAAAAATAGATAGATTTGACCACGAGGGAATATAGGGGGCAATTTCTGCCTCTCAGAAACTATCAATCTCATTTTAATGAAATATTAAATATACATAGAATCCTATTCATACAGCCACATTCACTATGCCATTTTCAAAACTAGGACCACGAGGGGAGGTAGGAGGCCCAATTTCTGCCTTTCCGAAACTACCTTACATATTTTAATGAAATTTAAAACATAGATAGAAATATATTTATATGGACACAAGAGCAATGTAGTTCTTTTTAAAAAAAAGGACCATGAGGGGAGGTAGGAGGCAATTTCTTTCTCTGCGAAACAATGAAACCGATTTTTATGTAATGTAAAACCTACACTTTTCCATATCTATATGGACACATTAGCTATGAATTTTTTCAAAACTTCGACCACGAGGAGGGAAAGGCCAATTTCTTCCACTGCGAAACAATCTAACCAATTTTAATGAAATTCAAAATATAGACAGATTTTTATTATTATGGACACATAAGCTTAATTTTTTTTTCAATTATTGTGGTGTGTTCTTTACCGACTATGCTTTCCTATTTGTTATGTATCTGCGCCACATGCAACACATATGTTATGTGAGGTACCTTGGGCAGCCATCAAGAAGACAACTCACTTGGGTCCTTAAGTGGTCCCTTTGTTAAACCCAGCACCAGTGCCCATCCTGCAGAGCGGTTACTCAATATGCATCACTGCAGAATTTAACCAATTCGTCTTTTTAATAAAGAGAAGAAGCAATCTTAGCTCTATGTCAGATAGATCATTCAAAAAGACAAATAAACGTTTTCCTAGGCATCTCTCCATAATATCATGAATTCCATGATACTAACACAGAATGATTACTTCTGCAGTAGTCGTTGAATTCAAGACCTATGCTTTTCGCATGAGTCGCTATTGGTCAATGCCCAGTTTTCACTGAGATAACTTTTCTAATCTGTTCCCTATTAACCCTAACTCATCATAGCCAGGCTACAATGCCGTGGATAAGGAGCAGGTGGATTCAGGAGTGCACCCCAACTGTGTAAGTCTATTAGACGAGTGCTTAGAAAGCCAACGAATTGATCAATAAAACTGTCATCCAGATGACCACCTCGTTTGGATAGCTCATCTGATATTTAATGACTCCGACAGTTCACATGCCACATTAGCTTCGATGTCGTATAGACAACCGCTAGGGCAGCAATTGCAGTAGGGAGATCGATTATTCGACTTTTTTCAATAACCGGTTTTCGAATATTACGAATAGTTGCTAATTCAAAAAACCGGGTTTCGGTTAAACATTTTTAAACTAACCGGTTAACCGGTTTTAACTTGAATACATAAAAACACCTACAAAATACATAGATATGACTTAAGGTATGGTCAGACCTAACAAATATTTGACGATAAAATTAAAAAAAAACGAGAACAGTTAAATGATAAAACTTTAACCGCATTTTTAACAATTTCTATTTATTTACACAGAAAAAAGTGTTTTATCAATTAAAAAAATGGTTTAAAAAGTATTTCAATTTAATTAATGTGATAATTGAATCAATTATTTTTATAGTTGAAAGAAAATTAAAAACTTAATTTTGATTTTATTAACATTTTAGTTGTTTCGAAATAAATTTTCAATTAAAATTTTAATTAAATAACAAAAAATCTTAATTGAATTTTTTCGTTTAAAAGAAAATAATTTAAACATGTAGAATTGTTGTTGGGAATTGTCAATATTTATTTAAATAAATTAACACATTGTTTAAAATTTCAAAGTTTTTAGATCACTTATTTAATTAAAATTAAAAATATCATTTATTGAAAATATTTTTTCAAAATTTTAAAATTTTTAGTAATCAATATAATAGGTGCAAAATCAACAACTTGTTTGTTTGATATTATGAATTTGGAATAAATTTGGTGATTGGAGAAATTTAATAATTTTTTTCTGTGTACTAATCTGTTTTTTTGAGACGATAATTGTAAAATATAATTTAAAAATAATTAAATGATGTTTGATCTAGACAAACGTTTTGCAAGAGCAAATAAAATATTAAAGCAATTTAATAAATTTTTATTTGAGTTATTCTCCTAAATTTATTTTAAATGAGTTTTAATTTGTTGGTGATTAAGCCATCTCTATATGAATCAGTAGACTTCAACCATATTTTTGAAAAGTTGCAAACAAAACCTCTTAGCCTGGATTATATATATATATCAAACGATTTTGTTTCAGCATTATATAAACTATTAGTAAGATGGAAATGCTTTTTGTATGAAATATTTGTCAATTCGTCGACCACAATTTGAAACCTTCCATGACATTGTTTGATTTCTCAATTTTGTTTTTTAGTTCTTGGTGTTTTAATAAATAAAACTGATGAAATATTTCCATATCGTTGACTCCGCCGGAATATTGTAGTTTTAAGCATAAAGAAATTCTGGAACTATTTAAGAGTTTTCAGTACCTTAAGGGCCATTCCGTCCTCGGCAACACAACGTTTTTATATTTCACCTAATGATTCATTTTTGGCCGCGTATTTTAGTAAAGTATTATTTGTCGACTCTTTAGACCTACTTCGAACGGGGTTGAGATTTATTTGTGGCACATTAATGTCAACCATATGGACTAATTAAAGGTGATTAATAAATCGTGACGTGAAAACCCCTTCGCGACTTATCACTTTGGGACACTTCAAGAGATTACTTTGTCTGTTTAACCCCGTTGGAAATATCTCTAGAGATAAAATCTATATAAAAATATTTTTAATATTTAGAAAACGGTCGCACAAATCAAATACTATTTTCTTTTCAACTGCACACGTTTTTGTAGTATTTTGAAAAGTTTTTGGTTTTTTTACAAGAACACACGCATTCATAAGTGGTTTTTATTTACAGTGTTCAAATGTTTTTTTTACTTTAGTTACATTTTGTTTTGTCATTGTTCAAATTTGCCTAATATAGAATTAGAAAAATACTTAAACTACGGGTACATCTACAACAAGAGTAAGAAACATGTATATAAATGACACATTATTGAAATAACCGGTTTATTATTCGATATTCGAAAAATGGACATTTTAAAATAACCGACTTGAGCAAAGCTAAAATAACCGGTTAAAACCGGTCGAATAATAACCGTTCGATCTCCCTAAATGGCGGCCTTGCTTTCAGTAAATTTAAATTTCGCACTTGATCATAAAGGGGGTATTGGCTATAATCAGTTAATTTAGTTATTGATCGGTTAACGGATGAATAAAGTTTTTTGTTTAAATTTAGTAATTTCAATAAATAAAAATGCATAATTTATTTATTATTTGGAGCTTATTAGTAAAAAAAAAACAATAATATAACAACCATAACAATTCTTGACCTAAAACGAGCAAACAAAATAATAATGCATAAAAAAGTATGCAATACATATTTTTTAAATAAAACATAAATAATATGCATTAATTAAAAAATAAACTGTAAGATCATTTTATTAAATATTTCATTAGTTTAAGGAGATCTTATGAAATATTTTTTTTAGACAAATAATCATATATATTAGTTCTAAAGCACTTTTTTTTGTCGGTTGCAAATATCTCCCATACCACCGCATCAAATTTAATGAATGATATCTCATTTTAAAGCTTATTTCTAACACTAATGACGAAAAATAATTAGAAATTGAAAAATTAATATTTTCATTGATAAAAATTGTATTTTATATAGAATTGCATGATAATACTGTTGTCATTATGATTATATGTTTTTGTTCAAGTGTGGTAATATAGGGTCGCTTAATAGTAATGCAGATCTACATAATATAGTATGTATTAAAATCCATTCTGGCAATACCGCTATTTACTATAATGCCGTTTATTACTAAGTCAGTTATATATAATTGCGTATGTTTAAAGATATTTTTGTTTGTATTAAGGATTCGTACGGGCAAAAAGTTAACGATGATCATGTCATTACCTCTAACATTGTATTCAAAAAAGTATTATAAAAGCATTTAAACATATGTATGTATGTATGTAAATATGTATGATATATATTATGATTTCTAATTTATAATTTCTAAGTTACTAAAATTTCTATTAATTATTTTCATTTTATGTTACAAAAATGACAACTAACGGTGCGAAATATTCGCACGGGTCATCTAGTTTGGTTTAAATGTAATTAAATTTAAATTGATGTAAGCGATTATTTTCTTTAGTTTTGAAAAAACTTGAATTGGAAAAAAATTCTTTTATTTATCGTAGATGTTGGAGATATCGAAAGCAACCCATAATACATAATATCTAATTTCTTTACCATTTTCCTGGGTTTCTCTTAACATATAAAATCTTCCATTTTGCCATTGGAGTCCTGTTTTAATTTTTTTTTAATTTTTAGCACTTCTAATTTTTTCGCTTAATTCTGTTAAAAAGATTTATATGAGAAGAAACAAATAACTAAACACTTACAAATAAAAAGTTCGTGAAACAAAAAGCTATTGACAGCAAACACTTATTTGAGACGAAGATCTTCACCGTCTTTGTATGTATGAGAAAATATTTTCTAAACACATACCTTTTGTATATGAGACGAAAAAAATAAATAAAAACAAAAAAATATGTTATAATACTACAAAAAATTAAAAATTTTGTTTAATCGGTTAACCGACTGAAATAAACCGGTTTAATCGTTAATCGAAAATAGCCAATTTTAAATAAGCCGATCAGTTAGTCGGGTAGTAATTAATCAGTTTATCGATTAACGGTTAACCGAATGAATACCCTAGAAATAACTCCAATTTTTTTCACTTGGAAAAAAAATCGACAGGTTATATTCATATCTAAAAGCTGTAAAAACATCTTGCTATTTTGAGTTAATACCCTCTTTATGATTAATTGCGATATATTCGCTAGTCAGTAAGCCGCTTGCGTTGTAGCAGAGATTTTCGAATGCAGAACAATACAGTCATCCAGACGATAAGAAACCTTAATATCCTCTTACGCTATGTATAGACCGGTAAAGACCATTAGCATTAGTTCTTAAAAAGGCATCGCTATAGATAGCCCTTTTCGGTATACCGTATATGCTGCGTATCGCGCATGAAAGAAAGGTTCCGGCATGCAGTAGTCAACACCCCTAGGGACAATCGAATGATGGACTATCTTTGAGTGGTTATAATCACAGTACGACCAACTCTTCGTCGCATCCGGCCGTACCACCGAAGCCAAATTTCTAGCCACAATATCCACCAGGAGTCAGTTTAACAACGTAAAAAACGCGTTCGTGGGAGTAGTACGCATTGATCCAGTAATCGTCATCAGTCTGCATACTTTCTCAAGCATCGCACGATATCTGCCCCTATTAATTGCACTCCACCATACCACAACTATATAAAAAAAGAGTCGACTTATGTAACGCATATCCACCGTTTATTTGAAGGTGATAATTTTATATAATTTTTGAGAACTGCCATTAATTCTGCCAAAATTCTCGCTTTCCCGATAACTTAATGCGGTATTACAGGAATATTTTTTAAAAAAAAAAGAGGAAGAATTTACTTTTTTTTACTACAATATTCAGACAAAAATAACTTTGTCGATATTCCACTTACATTTTCATTTAATTCTGCGGCAATAAGGAAAAGGTGCTTAAGTCAATTTTTTTTTTAGTTTTTTTGATGAGTAATTTTAAACATTCCTCGGTTTTAGTGTTTTAAGAATTTATTTCTAAATACAACTAAAATGTCGCAGATGGTAATTTAAGTTAAGGTACTTTTACACGACAAGTATTTTGCAGTGTATTTGTCAAATACCGAAGATTTTCTTAATTTTTGCTTTCACACCTTCGTTTTTGGTTTCATCTAATGTAACGGAAAGACATTCACAATAGCAAATTATATATTGATTTATATGTCTACTCATTTTTAATTGTATTTCAGTTAATTAAAATTGTTGTTTTTTTTTTTTTAAAGAATATTTGTATAAATAACTTGCATGAAATCTGATGTCAGATGGCTTGGCAGTTCAAAATAGAACACGCTCCTTTTTGAAAATATATACTGTGCTAATTCAAGCTGACATTTACAAAAGATTTTTTTTTGCTTTTGCACGAAAAGTATGCATTTGCATTGGGAAATTTAACAAGTACACTGCTAAATACATGTCGTGTAAAAGTACCTTTAAAATCGTAATTTAAAATAACTATACGCAGAGAAAACAAATTTTGCACTATGGTCACTTCCAACAAAACCTTTTAAAAACTCAATTTTATAGTCAAATTAGTTCTCTTCCAAGAAGACATAACCATAGAAATTAATTTGGTCAAATTTTGTTTCTGTAGCCACTGTCGTGTCAATATTCATTTTCCTGAATAATTAGGCTGAAACGTATCCCGTGTAGCCGCTATTATGCCCAAAGTCATATTCCCGGGGTATATTTGTAAGAAGGAGAAATAACGAGCCGACTTGACCTATTTTTAATATTTATTAAATCTGTCGTCTAAAAACTATTTTTTTATAAAGTTTTATACTCCTAAGTTTTCCATTGCAAGCTCAATTAAAATTTTATGTGTTAAGACAGACAGATATTGCTAGATCGTGCTACAATTTTACTAGGATCCCAAGCAATATTTAAACTTTTAAGGATAGTCTATATTTATGTTCATCATTAGAGCATCCTTTGATATTCTCTCATCGTTTTGATACGCCGATTATCAAAAAAAAAGTAAAAAACCATTCTGCTTGCAAAAAAAAGAGACACCCCTATTGCTTAAACGTGTTGTGGACAGTTATTTATTCATGTGCGTAGTTTGTTACGCGGAATGTTGGTACTGGTGGTGTTAGTGATGTTGATTGTGTTGGCATAATTAGTTTTTGTTAACCTAATTAAATACGTTTAAGCAATAAATAAATCGCATTAGAGACACAGTGCAGAGAAGAAAACAAATTTTATTTAGAAAACATATTTTTAATAAATATTGCCAAATAAGATGACCTTTTTAAGCAGTATTTCGATATTTAAGAGTTAGTTATCCTTAAATTGCATTAATCAGGGGGTGTTATAATATCTAAGTCGGGCTTTCTTATTGCCGGTTTTGCAAGCCAATATTGGTTTTATTTGGTATCATGAGAACAAGTCGATTTTGTTATTTTCAAATGCAAATAAGACCAACGTTCGAATAAGCTGTTTTCTGTTAAGGCTTACAGCTTTAATTACCATTTTTGTGTGATAGTTTTATAAATTATGGTTTTTGCCTTAAAATATTGTTAAAACTTGTGTTTTTTAATAAAAAGAAAATTATAAAAAAGAATATAAAGGTACGTTCAGACTGATGAAATATTTGAAAGCAAACATCAAATATTTCATTAACGTAGTCTGAACACAAAATATTTTTGAGTATCAAATAAAATAACAGCTGATTTTGAGCAAATAAGAGTATTTGCCGGCAAACAAATATTTGTCCAATGTGAACATAGTGTGAACACAAAAAATCAAATATTTTAGTAATTTTTGAGCAAACATTTATTTGATATTACAAACAAATTGTAAGAGCAAACAACGACAAATAATTTTAGCCATGTTCCGGATAGAAGCAATTTTTCCTGTAAGTTTTCGGATTCTTCACAATTTTAAAGATTTTTTATAATTATTAGACTTTGCTATCGTGCCGCTATTAGCAAATTTTTGCGAATTACCGCTAATAAAGCAATTTTAATAGAATTTTTGCCATTCCTTATAGTTTTAGGCACTTTTAATAAATTTTATGGCTTTTTTGAAATATATACATTTTTCTCGAATTTTCGCTATTTTTGCAAAAATTTTTTTTCCGACATTTTGGTTTTTAACTGATTTAGCGACTTCAAATATATTTAAGGGTGTGTTTCCATGTTTGCAATTTTTAGCAAATTTTCGCCATGTTCCCGTTACCCATTGTCTTCCAGTTTTTTCTTTCTTTTACATTCTCCTGTTCTAACACTATAAGAGATTCTGCTCCACAGAATAAAAAAATAAATTAGCTTTTGCGCTCATTTTTACTATTTGTGAAATATATTTTTATTTTTAAACACTTTTATTAAATAATTATTTGATGTAAATATTTATTTTAGTCTGAACGCATGGCAAACATGATTTAATTTATTTTATTTGAAACTATTTGCCAACTGTTTCAACAAACAAAAATTGTCAAATATTTGAGCTTAGTTTGAACCAAGGCGAATTTACTTCAGGTGGCGGCGAAGAGACAGCCTGTTATTTTGTTTAGTCATGCCAGAATTGTCAAAAGTTTTGTTTACATGTGCTTTTTAAAATTGTGTTTTTTAATTAAATTTTAGTTTGCAAATTATTAATGAAATAGTTAAAAAATAAAGGGACGATTAATTAAACTATGTGTAAGAATAAGGTACAGATCGTTTTTTGGTCACAAAAACCAATTTTTACCATTATCACTAAATCTTAAAGGTGTTTTTATGTTCAAATGCATAAAATGAATACAGAAAAGAAACGGTTTAAATTAATTTCAATGCCACGTTCACTTCCAACGAATTTGCATTTAAGTGCTCACAAAAGTTGCACAAGTTTATGTTATAAAAACTGTTATTTTCTTGATTCTAAAAATAATTTATTTTATTTTATATTTTTTGACTCAAATGTTTTTGTTCATTTTAGGCTAGGGCTGCCACATACATACATTCTTTCTTCATTCCCAAATTTAAAATCAAAATTTCTTAAAATATCTAAAAATAAGAAGCCAATAAATAAATTATTACTAAATAAAATAATGTTTTAATATTATTTATCAGTGGGCATTATTTTTATCTTATAAATTTGTATTTTTAACTCATATAAGCATAATCACACTAAAGCAATAGTGTATTTTAAGAAATTTCACAATTTGGTACTTATCTTTCAAATTCTGACCAAAAATATACTGTATTTAGGAAAAGGGATCATTCAGTTAATCCAAAATATTATACATATATGTATTTTAAATTTCCTGTATGACTGCCGGCTTAAATATAATTAAGGCCCTAATCATGTAAAACGCAGCGCAACGCCAAAGAATAACGTTGAAAGCACAAACAATGTCATAAATATTTTGTAATTTTTTTGTTGCTTTAACAGAAATTCACATTGCGTTTTAAAATTTGTACATGAATTTCTGTTGAAAGCAACAACAAAATTACAAAATATTTATGACGTTGTTTGTGCTTTCAATGTTATTCTTTGGCGTTGCGGTGCGCTTTACATGATTAGGGCCTAAAGGAACATGTGCATATTGCCAAACATACTTTTAGAATGAATGGTTTCAGCCTGAAAATCCATGTTGAATGATTTGATATCGTTTATGAACTTTTGAAGCTGTGAACATTTCAAATGTATAGAATTAGCATTATTATAACGACTCCACAAGCATATTCATTTTACGCGTGAAATATCAATATTTGTGGACATATATACGTTTAAAAGTAATTTTACTTCTTAGAATGTTTACAGGTTGACCTAAACAGAAGGGGTACATAAACGTTTTTTTATATGGTCCAATTAGTAGGTTGTGTTTTTCTGTACAATGGTTTTTGACATCCTTATCATGTTTTACACAAACAAAATTAGTGTTGTTTTCCCTATCGATGAATTGTTGTAGTTTTGCGCGACCTAGTCATTCGACCATGTTTTTTAAGATAAAAAAAATTTTGCTGCAGAAACATTTTGAATAAAAAACTGATGTGGCGATCAGCAAAATCAGACAGATATTGAATTTGCGTTATAATTTGTTTAATATAAATTGTATTAAAGGAGTTTTTAACATAAAAAATATTAGCCTTTTTATTTAGGTTATCTTGTAAAATAAACAAAACTTTAAATAATTTACCCAAAAAAAAAAATATTTTTTACATCCTCAAAATAAGCCCGAAACAAATTTTTTTTTTATCTAATTTGAGATTAGAACCCCAATTCTGGTAGCCCTGTTTTAGTCAACTGTTTTATGAAAGGCGAATTCATTTATACATTAAGTCGCCCTGTTTTTGACATTCCATGACCGAAAAACAAAAACAAAATACCATGTTGTTTTTTGTGTTGTTGACTTGTTGTAGTCTCGCCGCCACCTGAAGTAAATTCGCCTTGGTTTGAAAATTAAACAAAATATTTTTTTGTTTCACACAGTTTGAAGCAAATATCAGAACAAATATTTTCGTTAGTCTGAACGTACCTTAAGAATTGGAAATACGGTACACATATGAAAGAGGTAAATTGTATCGTTTTATTACTTGTATTTTCTAAGCTCATTATTGGTTTGACCTACCGACCATTAAAAAAAAAAAAAATGAGCTAGATATGGGGTATATATATTTTGAATACCCTCTTTCTGAACCCATAACCTGGTTTACGAATTTTTTTTATGTCTTCTGAGTTATTAAGCATTTATTTGCACTATTTTAAAGTTTTTTAAGAATTGGTTTGGTCTACACGCCATCGTTTGGCGTTTCAGCAAATTCCTCATACAAAAACGTACAAAATTAATTTCACTCTAGTAAATTTAGTTAGTGCGAAAGCAAAACAAAATGACAACAAGAAAATATATTAGACTCTTACTCATTGCCGTAAGAAAAAATGGAGTTAAAGCATAATCAAAGGGGGTGCCCCGGTAGGCTAGCTTGTAGTGAGCTACTCTATCAGTGCCGGGGTTGCGGGTACGATTTATGTTCTCTGACACTGGTCTCTCTTCGCGGGATTAGCATAGGGGAAAAAATAAATTAAATGGCAACAACTCAATACACAGCAGTATGTTTACGTATGCAGCACAAAAAGCTATTTTAAAAAACCAATTTGGAAAAGTGGGGTATGCGGCACACCACTGTAATTTTTAGTATCAATAAAATACTATTTATTAACTTCTAACTTCATTCATGAATGTTCATAAAAATTAAAATTTTTCTTAAAAACATATTTTTTTTCTATGCTAATCCCGCGAAGCTCTGCGCTTGTCTTCAAGAAACTACAGTCTCTGATAGGAATCGAACCCGCAACCCCGACGCTGATAGACTAGCTTATTCCCAACTAGCCTACCGGGGCACCCATGCCGTAAGCCGTAATCAGTGGTGAAATTACAAAAAAAAAAAAAATTCTATCGGTTATACTTTCAGAAAACTTCATGTAAATCTTTATTGTCGTTTTTCTTCCCTACGACTTTTTGGCTTATGCGCCAAATCAGTCATGAGCTGACGATATGTGTAGTTTTATTGTTTTATGAAAAAAAAGCGAATTTATTTAAAATGCAAACAATTGTTGCTTAAACCTAAAAATAAATAAAACGGGTTGTTGGATATTTACCATTGGAGTACGAGCGCACAGAAATGGTAGAATTTTGCGAGATTGCAGCAATCCAATTGAGCTACCGGAAACAGCCTTAGTACGTTTTATATTTTCTGCGCTCATATTTAAGGCTGCTTTGCAGATTCGTAGGTTATTACCAATTAAACACAGATGCTTTCCAAGTCATTCTTGACACAATAACAGAAAAAAGTGTTTTATCAATTAAAAAAATGGTCAAAATAGTATTTAAATTTAATTAATATGATAATTGAATCAATTATTTTTTTAGTTGAAAGAAAATTAAAAATTTAATATTGATTTAATTAACATTTTAGTTCTTTTGAAATAAATTTTCAATTAAAATTTTAATTAAATAACAAAAAATCTTAATTGACTTTTTTCGTTTAAAATAAAGTAACTTAAACATGTAGAATTGTTGCTGGGAACTGTCAATATTTATTTAAATAATATAACACATTGTTTAAATTGGCAGTTTGTTTTTAAAATTAAAAATATCATTTATTGTTTTTTTTTTTATTTATTTTTTCAAAATTTTAAAATTTTTAGTAATCAATATAATTATTTTGGTAATAGGTGCAAAATCAACAACTTGTTTGCTTGGTTTTATGAATTTGGAATAAATTTGGTGATTGGAAAAATTTAATAATTTTTTCTGTGAAAGGAACACCTTTCCCGTGCTAAGATTCTGCCATTGCTTGTAGCTGCGTTACGATTTTAAGCAGAAGGGTTCTATCAAAGATCGGTTGGATACGACTCTAGGATATGTCTGGGTAGGAGCTTGGTGTTAATAATTTTAGACGATGTGCTTAAGGTTATGGAGCGGTTCTTTTGCCCTCGGTGGGTTTAACTTGAAATGGACTCGAATGAAAAGCACAGGTCCCGGGAATACTACTACAACAAATACAAAATTCCATCCGTAATTGGTTTCATCGACGGGACACACGTAAAGATTATAAAACCTAGCGTTAACGAGCACTTATACCTTAATCGAAATGGATATTACAGTATGAATGCCACGATTGTAAGTGTAGTACAAACTCAATTTTACATTATTTACTTGCTTCAAAAATATGAAACTAATTTTAATGTATGCGCATTTATATTTAGATTTGTGACCACGACATCAAAATTCGAGCGGTAGATGCACGGTATCCCGGCTCTAGCCATGACGCGTTCATATGGAATATTAGTAGCGCTAGACATAATTTCCTTGGGAAGTAAAAGTCAGGAGAAAGGTCATTAAAATGATAAGGAGATTGTGGATATGGTATTGAACCTTTTTTGTTAACACCATATAGAAATTCATGCTACAACTCGAAATAAGGCTAATTCATCGGCCCGCAATATTGCAGAACGAACCATAGGGGTGTTGAAAAGCCGGCTTCGTTCCTTAATGAGCACATTATACTACCATCCAGAAAAAGTAGTACAAATTATAAATTCTTGCTGTGCGCTGTACAAGATCTGCAGAAACTACAAAGTGTAAAATACTGCACAGAAAAAAGTGTTTTATCAATTAAAAAAATGGTTTAAAAAGTATTTAAATTTAATTAATGTGATAATTGAATCAATTATTTTTTTAGTTAAAAGAAAGTGAAAAATTTAATTTTGATTTAATTAACATTTTAGATGTTTTGAAAAAAATTTTCAATTAAAATTTTAATTAAATAACAAAAAATCTTAATTGACTTTTTTCGTTTAAAATAAAATAATTTAAACATGTAGAATTGTTATTGGGAATTGTCAATATTTATTTAAATAAATTAACACATTGTTTGAAATGGCAAAGTTTTTTGATCACTTTTTTAATTAAAATTAAAAATATTATTTATTGAAAATATTTTTTCAAAATTTTAAAATTTCTAGTAATCAATATAATCATTTTGGTAATAGGTGCAAAATCAACAACTTGTTTGCTTGATATTATGAATTTGGAGATTGGAGAAATTTAATAATTTTTTCTGTGTGAGGATGATATAACTTTAATAGCACACGATAGTGCGGATAATGTGTTATACCGCCATTAAATACATCTCTTCAAAGTGAAGGTCAAAGAATCAGGGATGAAACAGCTGACGCCTTATAAAAAAATAAAAAACTTATTCATTAAAGTATAATAAAAGTTGTTTCTATTTAAAACAACAAAAACAAATAAAAATATAATTAAATTCACAGCCTTAAAATCTAAAATCGAAAGGTACATATGGGCATTTCCATGTTATCGTACGTGTCATTTGTACACCTTCAGAGAGATAGAGATTTTGCAAAAAAACTAGTAACTGAAAACATTTTTTTATCATTATGTTTCGTTAAGAGGGTTCTATATATTAATAAAAAATTATCACATTCGGAACATTTTGTATAAAATACCGAGCAAAATATGTGCATACCGTACGTGACACGAAACGGAAGTGATTTTGCGGGAGGTATTTTTCCTTTTTTTAATTTTTTACATTGAACCACATATTTTTATGTCTTTTAGTAATTACAAGGTATGACATATATTTTTTGTAAATAAATGTATACAAAAAATTAAAACAAACAAGTAAGAAAGTATTGTCGGTAAAGCCCGACCATATGATACCATACACCATAATATTTTAAAAACAAATTTGTAAGAGTGTACCTTATTTGGGACCCATGGTCAATCATGTTCGCCAGAATAGAATTATGCTTTGGGGTTAAGAATTATATAAAAGTTGTTTGTGCCGAATATTATTCAGATATCTTCATCTATATGAGATTTCTTTGCCCCTAACCAATTTAAGGTAGGGCGTCATCGTACATGATGACCTTTAAAAGCTTGAAAGATTTTTATTATACCAATTTAAAAAAAAGCTCCGATCAATATTTTCTTGCAACAAATATCTTGCTTTGAACTTTTATTTTGAAACACCTACGACTGATCAAATCAGACAAATGATGTGTTTGCACCACGTACGTGACATTAGAAAAGCCTCCAAAACAAACCAAAACTTATATCGCTCATCGAACTATATATTTGGTCTTTCTTCATGGATCTTGTTCATTGTTGTTGAAACACTAATTTTAAGGTATACTTCCAATGTTACTAGTTTCTGTATGAAATCGGAAATTAATCAAAGGGATAGTCAGAGATAGAAATAGAGTTTTAACTTTAATTTTTTGATTTTTTTCAATATCTATATATATATATATATATATATATATATATATATATATATATATGCAAAAATTATCTAGATTAAACCTTTAAAAATGAATATTATTTTTTTTTTAAAAATTTTTTTTAAAAATTAATACATGAAAATTTAATTATCAAAAACAATTCTTAAATTTTAAAAATTTTTTAATTTACATGAAAATTTAGTAGAAAAAATTTACCTTTCAAATTTTATATTGAACTATACAAAAAAAGATTTTTGGTCTATATACCAAATAAGGATTAATCGATATATATATATATATATATATATATAAATATTTAATTAATCAAAAAATATTTGCAATATTTCTCTTTTATCATATTTGACAAATATTTTCGAGGGTTTTGATTTTTTGAGTCGTGGTTGACATTCTCATGAAAATACCCTAATGTATGTTTAAAATTATAAAACTTAATAACTTAATGCAAAGTTGTTTCGATATCACTAGATTTTTTTTTTTGTATTAAAATTTCATTATGTCGTGTTCCTACTGTTTCTTTTTTATTTAATTTGTTCTTGCTTTGCTTTCAAAATTCCCCTATTTACCCAAACAAATACATTTTTGAGGTCTGCGACGGCATTAGTGGCAGACTCGTATCCCTTATTAGTCGCTCTATAGACCCGTCGTAAGCTGTTTGCATTTTTCTTCTCAATTTTTAGTAGTCCGACTAAATTTTCATTCAGTTCCACCTTTCTCTTATTGTCTTCATCCAAAAACTTTTTTAGCCGCTCATCAGTGTTTTCTGTTTTGAACCTTATTTGGAGATACAGGATTTCTTTACGATGTTGAGGGCATTTTTTCCTCTCTTCTTCCATTCTCACCACCTTCATTTTCAGCCAATCCAATAGCTACACCTTCGACCACTTGCTCCAAGCCACTTATGCGTATAATTGCTTCTTCTGATGCCTTCAGAATAGTCTTCCACCAGTTGCTTTGTACTCTGCTTTGTTTTGTGAAAGCTTTCTCTTGATATCTTTTTTTCAATTTCGTCCACGTTTGTATAATAATTTATTTACATTTTCTCAAAATATTCACCTGCATAAGAAAATTAAATTAAAAACGACGATTTTCTCAACTTGAATTATTCCCAATTAAGAAAAGCGACAGCTATTAGCTGCTTGGTTTATTTTCAATAAGAAAAGCGATAACATTCTGTGATTCCTAAAACCGACTCTAATTGTAGTTCGAACATAAAACCGATCATTTTCGATTTCATGACACCAAAGTAGTTTTTTGTCGTTTTGAAATCCAATACCAGATTAGATTCTATAACACCCCTGAATATTCAGAGATTTTGTAATTTAATAAAACTACGATCTAGAAAACAATGACTAGGGAATATGTAGCCATACATCTTGGTTGATAATAAAATTTCTTCTTGTACTTTTATATAAGAAGGGTCCAAAATCGAGATCTGATATTTTCTATCTACATATATATATATATATAATTGTAACGTTACTGACTGACGCACTGACTGACTGACTGATTCATCATCGCACAGCCTAAGCGCCTGAAGCTAAAAACTTGAAATTTGGACCAGGGGTTGGTCTCTCCCCAAATCGATCCACTAAACAGGGATTCTTGGAAATTCGAATGTTTAGGGGGTAAAAAATCGTAAAAACGGGTAAATTCGGTAACCTTATATCTCTAAAACTAAAAGAGATACAAAAAAATTTAATACTTATATGGTCCTGAGTGAATGAGAATCTGTAAAAGGGGTTTTTGGTACTTTTTTGTTCTTTAACTGGTATTATTTGAATTTCCGTTAGTATTAGACCTAGACACATAAAATTCAACATTAACAGTAGTGAGTAGACAAGAATCTATAAGAGGGAAATTTGAGGTACATTTTTGTTTTTTAACTGGTAGTTTTTGAATTTCCGTAAAGATGTTATGATACTTGCTATTTTTTGTATTTTTTCTTTATTGGAGAACAGTGCAAATATATTTGCATAGGAAAACTGACTAAGTGTAAAGAGTTTGATTATATCATAAAAAATCTTGAAATGTCAAAAAAATATACGTGTGTTATCGATAAATAATCTTAGACTGTCAAAAAAAATATAAAAATTTTTAACTTAAAACTGACATTTCCAGATTAAATGTTAGCACTGCTGCTAACTTTTTTAGTTTTTGATCGAAAGTAGCGGGTTTTAACTTTTTTTTTGCGATTTATAGCTTTTTTTGACGGTTTTTGTGGGAACAAAACGTGGTCAATATTGTTTGTTTTGTTTACATATTGTATTTCTTGTTCTTTCTCGCATTTGTTGTTTCATTCAGTCAATCCTAAAAAAATCCAATACAAAAAATAGCAAGTATCATTAGCCTTTAGTATTGGCCATAGAAACATGAAATTGAACATCCAAGGTCCTGAGTGAATGAGAATCTGTAAAAGGGGCTGTTTGGTACTTTTTGTTCTTTACCTGGTATTTTTTGAATTTCCGTTAAAATTGGACCTATAAACAGAATATTAAACTTGCAAGTTCCCAAGTGAATGAGAATCTGTAAGAGTGGTCTTTTGTTGATTTTTCGCACCGTTAAGGCCTAGAAACATAAACTTTGGCGTAAAAATATGTCCAAGAAAGAAAAGGAGACGCTAACGAAGTAGCGGGTTAAATGCTAGTAATACATATGTATATATATAATTTATTTACAAAAAATAGTTTTGAATTATTAAAGGCTCAATAAAAAAAATTTTCAAAGAAAATAAAATAATATTTCTTATGAACAGGGACCATAGTTTTTATAACAAACCAAAAAAAAAAAATATTTTTATGGTGAAAGTTTTATGGTGCAAGAAAAGAAACCACAACATTTTGCCTTGTTCCGCTACACTGTTCCTGAAGTCAACGGTTTCGTGGGCAACTTGGTAAACTAAGGTTTAATTAACCTCTTTATTGTATTGCATCTGTATATTATAAAAAACAAACATGCACATGCCAAACAACATGTCAATATTTCAACCTGCCACCTTCTGTCACTGTACGCCAAAGTACTTTTGCCATTTCAAGACAGTTTTTTTAATGGCAACAATTTATTGCAGCCATGCATTTCAGAAGTGTATGAGAATTATAGCTAACCCTACAACTCTGGCGGTAATACTATTTTAATAATTTCATAAAGCTGGTGCTAACTTGTGCAAAATTTACTAAATTTCCCTTTAAGATCGATGAAATAGTTAGTCAAGTTATTATTAGTCAATTAAATATTCTTTTTTTTTATTTAATTCATGTATATTGCCAGGGCATCTCACATATAAGGAGCCTGAAACAAAGTTATCGTTTGACCTACGACTTTTAGAATCCGCTAATTAGCATTATGGTCTCCAACAGTAGTCCGCAATGCTTTTAAAAAGTACTCAACAAAGTAAAATCGTGTTACATATAATGGTTCTGTACCAGACAAACAGGTGAGCTTAAAAACAAGTGCATATCGAACCGGATCCTCTAAAGGGGGTTAATTCAAAATTTATATACTTTCAGTAGATTCAAAAAATGTTTTTTTTTTTAATATGCCACAAAAAGGGACTGTATTTGCGAAAGAGTTGAGAAAATAATATAAGACTTTTACCGTGGGTAAATACACATGCCTACACGTAGAGAAAAAATATGTTTAGATATGGTCACCTCCAACAAAACTATTTTTAGACAAAATTTTAAACATATTATGTTTAAATTTAACAATATTATTGTCACCGACAAACATATAATTGTTAAATTAGTCCTCCATCAAGAAGCCACAACCATATTATGGTTGCCTCTAAACATGTTATGGTTAAATATGACAATAATTTGTTTTTAAATTAACAATAGTATTTTCTTTTTTTCTAAGAGCAACAAGCTTTGGTTGAAAATCAACCATTCTATTATAAAAGTTAAACATATTTTAGATATTACTAACCAAAAGATGTTCGGAAGCAACCATAATATGGTTGTGCCTTCTTGATGTAGGACTTATTTAACAATAATATGTTTGTCGGTGACAATAGTATGGTTAAATTTAAACATAATATGTTTGCAATTCTCTTTAAAAATAGTTTTGTTGGAGGTGACCAAATTTAAACATATTTTTTCTCTGGGTGTACTGTCGTTTTCTTGAATAAAGTAAATATTTGTTAATTTTGAGTTGACCCCGTTTAGAGGACCCGGTACCATCCCTAGATGGAAGTGAACTGACAGTAAAGTAGTTCCGTGATAGGTTCCTTGGTGGTAGAGGCCGGTCCTAGTTATTTACACTTTATATGAATTTGACCTATCACTTTTACATGAGGTTGCCATTGGACAGGCGCGGATTCAGGGGGTGTTGGAAAAGGAAATTCCCTCCCCCCTAAATTATAAAAATATGTTTTGCTTATTTCGTAAATACACGAATTTCCGAATGTACAACATTTTTGGAAATCCCATTAAGTTTAGGCAAGAGAAAAAACTTTCTATGGTCTTTAGTTCTGAATATATTTTAAGTCTGTAAATCCAGTTTTACTCCATTGCCGACTCTTTATTGGCTTACAAACCAACTAAAATAATACATTTATGTTTTACATAGCTTTTTGTGACTTACCACCTTTTCTATTATATATTTTTTACTTTTAATGTACATTTTAGTATGTCAATTTGCAAAAAATAAAATCTATATATATAAAAATAAGTCCGTATATGTACGTCGCCGAACTAATCATAAACGCGTCGTGCGATTTCAACCAAACTTATACACTACGTAGGCAGTGGCCCATATATGGTTTATATGAAGTTTGGTTGAAATCCGATAACGCATGTGTGTGCGGTGCGTATGTGAAGTGAGTGTGTTTTTGCCGCAGGCATTTTTTGTACCGCATACAGCATTCATTAGTATTGAATACATTTTGGTCGTTTGTGTATTGGAGAGCATTGCACGGAGTGATGCAAATAGCAATTTGTTATCATTTCTCTTTTCTTTTTGGACGTCATTGGTGATTGATCTTATCATAATCGATTTTTGAAAATATTAATTTCTTCGCATTTTTTGGTGAGTATTTTGATAAAAATAAATTAATTTTCGTTCTAATCATCGTTTTAATTTGAATATTTTGTTAAAAAAAATTTAAAAAAAAACAATGATTAATGAGATAAAAATCGATTGTTTTGCTAAACAAGTGTTCTGATTGTTACAAGTGCATCATATGATTTTGTAACATAATCTCAAATTTGATATTTTGTGAAAAAAATTAAAAAATTGTGTGAATTTTTTTTGTTTAATGTCCGATCAGTGAGCTAAAAATTACTTGGATTTTTTTTGCCAATTTTTAATTGAATTTTCTCACATTTTCAGCAGATTTTCGTGTCTTTTCGTCACTTTTTGGTGCTTTTCGAGTGCAGACGATCTCGAACGTTTCATTTTCGCTTCCGAACGGTAAGACAAAAATTATTTCGATTTTTTGGCCAATTTTTAATTGAATTTTGACACATTTTCAGCATATTTTTAACAATTTTTGTGTCTTTTCGTGACTTTTTGGTGCTTTTAAGTTGAATAATAGGGAACAAAACCAACTTTTTTAAAAACAAGTGTGTTTCTTTTATTATTTTGTTTTGCCGTGCGAAGCAGGCAACGGGTCCGCTAGTATACTATAAAATTATTTTATTTGTTTCAATGTGGACTATTAACAAATATTAACAAATTTTTTTTGAAATTTTCACATTTCAATGGGTTTTTAGCGCTTTTTCTTTAGCATTTTTGGACTTAGAACTTTTACATATCGTTGCAAAACAAGAACTAGAAAAAAATATTTGAATTTTTTCCGCAAACTTAATTTTAAAATTAGTGAAGCATATTCCTTCTTCCAAAATTGTGTTACAAACTGCATATGTTTTTTTTTTGTTCGAAAAATTGGTCAAACAATTTTGTATGATGTGGTCAAATAAATTGTCTCAAATAAAAAAAACATTAAAAATAAATAAAATTATTTTTATAGCCAAAACGTTATTTAAAAAGATTACTTTATTTTAATTTATATTGAACTGATCTTATATTTAATTTTACCTTATTGTTGAGTTTTTTTTAATATAATATCAACATAACGTTTTTAATAAACTTTTAAAACAAATTTTTTGCTTGTTTTGTATCATAAAAAACCATTCTATTATAAGTGTTAACGTTCCTAACGGTCCTAATAAATAACTAAACAATCATTTATGTATATGATAAGTTCATCTTTCACAGGTAAATAGTTATTTATTTTTATTCTTATTCTATTTTCACAAATACCAGGAACTGTTCTGTTAGAACAATTGACCCAAATTTCGAGCCGGGATGTGTTCAGTGTTGAAAAAAAAAATATAGTAACTCGGTACACGACGCCAAGCCCATGTGAATAAAACGTAAAACGCACAAAAAGTTGACAAGCAAAAACGGCCTTAGTACCCTGAAAATGAAGGTAATGACAATGAAGGGTAAGCTGCTACCCCGCCCAGAGCTGTTTAACGAATGAATTTAATATTCAACTGATTGTGTCTTGCATTGCAAAGTGTCAAAACATCAAAAAAATACGCTCGAAAAGTACAACACGGGATACATTACACACACGTGTTCAATTAATAATTATAATACGAAAAAACTGTTTATACTCGTACTTTACACTTTGTTCTCGGTAATTTTATTTAAATATTTACAGATCAGTAATGAGTATAAAAGTGCAAGCAGGAATAAAAAAAAGAAATGTAAAAAATGCATTTTACCATAAAACTCGCACATGTCGTGTGACGAACAAACGCGCACACACACGTGTCATTAAAATATGAAGGCAAACGAGCAGTTGTTTTAATTATATGAAAGTAAAAAAAAAGAAAAAAGACAACAAATTAATAGCATCATTTTAATGTTAATTACGATAAATTGTGCATATAAATATAATATGGAAGGCAGGGTGTGCAAAAATGGCCCTTATTCTTGCTTGTTTTATAAATATTCGATAAATCTACTTTAATTTATTTTATTAAAGTACACCGATTTTTTTTTAATAAGTATTTTTTAAAATCATAGCGATATTTTAAGTATTTTGGCTTTAAGGAATATCATTAAAATTTTGGGTTGGCGATTTTACTGTTTTATTATTATTAGCAAAATCAGAATATTTTACAAAGCTTTTCTGAATTTAAACGTAAAAGTGATTCGGTTAGAATATGCTATCGGGACAAAACTCATGATGTTATTTCCAGGAGCCACTGATAACGACTTGTAAGCAACCCCTCAGGTAACAAATTCCAAGAATTAATTTGTTTACCTCATAAAGAAATCTTATCAGGTGGTCAAAGTAACCCTTATAAGGGAGATCATTTTCATTTGCAAATCAGTTGCATTTTATACACACTTGTGATAGCATATTTTAAAATTTGTCGCAAAGTGAAACGAGTTTTTTGTTATGGAATATTCTGTTGAAGGTATGTACCATATTATGACTTATATTTTTTTATAAAAAATATATTTGCAGATAAGTTCAGCAAATTTTACATTAGTTGTTAACTTTAAAGAGTAGGCCCTTTTTTATCCACATATATCCACCTTGGTTTTTCTATATGTAATACCTACAACATTAAAGCACAGTTTCACGAGTCGCGAACGAGAATTTGGTACACTAGCATAAAATATCTTTGTTAAGAAAAATACGAGTTTTTGGAGAAATCGGTCCAAGGACACGCCTACCTCCCATGTGTCCTGAAAATGAAAAATGTAATTTTATCTTCAATAATGCCCATTCAGTTACAATAAGTGGTCATGCTAATAAACATACAACTAGCAATGAGTGTGTAAATTTTCATTTAAATCGGACCAAGGACTCAAGGTCCTGCCATATATCCTTTTTCTTAAAAACGCTATAACACCTACAAAAATTGTACGATCGTAATATATTTTAAGATATGTATTTATGCCAGATTTAGGTAGAATCGGATTATTGATGTTTAAAATACAAAAACATCATTTATTGAAAAATGAGTTAAAAACGATAAACGATGCCAGTACACATTTTTCAACTTTTTTTCTTCGTCAAATAGCTTAAGATGCCTGGAATATACATAAACAATTGCAGTAAGTGAAGAAATAATTTGTCCCGCTACCTTGTACTAGTCGAGACACTGTGCGCTGTATTAGAAATTTGGGTACGCAAGCAGCCAGTACAGGTTTTATATAACGGACATTTGTTCATTTATATTTTATCCATTTTATGTCCGCAGATCCATAGTTTTTTTGGTTTCATTTATCAGATTGTTCTCGCATAGATTAGACGCTTCCAAAATCCTTGTGTCAGCTGCCGCAGTAGGGGGATTTCTCGCATGATTACCCCTTAGAATAGACGTTTGTTTCATGCTTTAACATCAAAGAACTGAGTCGATGGGATACTTTTCATCCTCGTTATCTACGCCATATTGTTCTTGGCTTTGAATGACAGACGCAGTATCCAATTGACACCCTTCAAATATCTTGAGGACTAAGAATATACCGATGACGTATGTCTTCTGAACCAAGTTCGAGGATGTCTATAGGAAAATATTAAAGGCATTGGGTTTGAATCACGTACAGTTCAATATTTCCAAAACTAAGAAAATTACTGATGGCTTTATGGCTCAAATTCTTCACCACGCATAAGTTTGGATAACGAAGTAGTTGAATGTTTTGGCACCTTCAATTTTCTGGACAGTATGGCGACTAAAAAGGTTGGTACTAATGAAGGCATTAAAGTGCATGTAAATAAGGAAAAAGCTTCGTTCGGCATGCCGCTATCCATTTGGGTATCTCAACATATATCAATAACTTCTAAGCTACTCATATATAGGCAATTCACAAAGTGTTCTATTAATTCATATTGGTTGTTTTATGAATGTGACTTAAATAAAAATGCCGCAAATACAACCATTATGATACTATAGAACACTTTGTGAATTGCCTATAAGAGTTCGAACGGCAAGTGTATCCTGGGGGCTAGTTCTAGCACTCGTAATCGAATACTTTTTCGATTTGAAAGAAATTTTATTTCTAATTCTTTCAGTCGATAATTAACGAATCGAAATTACTTTTTAAGCGTTGTAAAGCATTCATTTAAGTTTTTACAACACTGAAAATATAATTTTGATTCGTTTTGGTGGAGGTGACCATCTCTGCGTGTATAAATAAAAAATTTTCATTTTTACAGGAACACCCTATAATAAATATGTTAATTAATTTGCATACATTTATATGTTAATGGTTTGGTAAAAGAATTTTTTTATAGTTAAATGTAAGTAATATATTAAAAGAAACAAGTAAAAGTACTTTATGCGGCTGTGCCGAATCTTTGATACCTTTCACCCAAAGTAGAATTGGGCTTTATATCTAAAAATTATAAGCCAATATAAATAAGAACTGACCTTACAACACTAAAATTCGAAGCGTTTATTAAAAAAGGGTATCAAAGCCCTTTTTAAAAGTATGCTTTTTATGGGGCCTATGGTAAATTATCGACCAATCCTTACAACATTTTGCAGCGTGATGTCTAGTCCTATGAAACCAAACGTGTTTTCCGAGAGTGGGATTTATATGGGATCTATGGAAAATTATGGACTATCTAATGAGAATCGGTGCATTCCGCCAACAATTTATGTTAGTTTTTATAAGAAAAATATCCGTTGTTAAGTTGCTTGTTCCATATTTTGGTTCATAACTATTTTTCCACTAAGCCGATTGTGCAGGGTTTGAATACCAACCAGTTAATTATATTTGACACCAAGTTTTTTATTTTCTATTGAGTCTTTTGAAAGAGGTCGTGTATTCAACGCACGGACAGACATTCAGATGGACATGGCTAAATCGGCTAAGAATTACTCAAGGAACCAGAATAAATATTCTTTATGGGACTTTTACCAGTGGTGGATTTACGCCTAGACCCTTAAGGTTCAGGCCTAGGGCGGCAAAATTTAAGGCGCGAAAAAATTCAAAGCTTAAATTTTGTGAGGGCGATTCACTGATTGAATTTGTAAAGTTCTTTTAAATAAGCCGACTTAGGGCCATTATTACAACTTACAAATAGTTATTTTTAGGATGCTATCTGACAGATAAATAGTTTTTGGTTATTACAAGTTAACATTAACCTAAAAAGTGACTGATAAGCTAACATCAGGTTTGTCCTCATGGTAACTTTACAAGTGAACTTTAAGAACTTGAAGATGCCATATTTTCTGCTGAAGATATGGTAACTTCAATGACAGTTTTATGTCATATTAAATTATTTAAACAAAACTAAGTCGTTGCCACTACGTATTTTAAACAACCAAAAGTAGTTGGTATATACTGCAATGTTGCCACAGTATATAAATTACATTTTTTATTTTATCGGACAGTTATAATAATGAAAAAACTTATTGGTCACTTTATCGTTCAAGATAGCTATTGTTCACGTTAACTATCAGCAACTTTATCATTAGGTTGTAATAATGGCCCTTAAAGGGATATCAATTCTGACTACAGGTTAAGTAAAGGAAATAAAGAAATATGTATTCTTAAAAATTCTGTGTACGAGTACCTTAACTTTTTATCTCGCCATAAACGCCGTGTTAAACTTAAAAAAAATCACTTGGACATAATGAACTGGGCAATCTTTTGACACTGCAATGAAGTTATCAGGATATATTTTCAGGACTTTAGGTATGAATTAAAACGTTAGCAGATTATGTGCCTTGCGCTGTCCATTCTTGAAATTTGGTAGGCACTTGTGCCTCTACTCGAAGCAGTAAATTTTGTGTTCACCTTGCAAGAGCTTTACCAACTTCCTTACAACTTTTGAGATTGAAGCCTATTTGGAACTAATAGGCAGTCATGGGCTCGCCAAAACTGAGTTGTGTTATGAGGTCAAAATTCATATAAGAGTTATTTGTGCCGAAAATTCTGCGCTATTATGAGTGTCGTTGTCGTAGTCGAAAACCAGTCGCTTTAAGACTTATTATTGTCGTTAAGGGTACTTTACACTATCATACAAATCTTACTTTTTTTTTGGAAAATACAACTCTGTTATGATAACTTGTTATTATTTTTTGATAATTTTCAAACAATAATTGGATCAGGAAAGCATTTTTCTCAAATACGTAAGACAATAGAGTAAAACGGCATTTAACGACATAAATACGACAAACTTACTATGTGTTAAAGATTGTCGTGAAATTTAAATAGCAACGACAAGCATTTTAAACGATTACGGCTTCGAGCACGACAAAAGCTTTTGTAATAAGGCTGACTATCTAGTTCACCATCTATATGAGATTTTTTTTTGGAATTTATGGACGGTTGCTAAATTTTATATTATTATTAACATTTGTAAGGAAGTTAAAGCTTTTTACGGATGGGAGCTTTGGGCATGTGTGAACGGATTCTAAAAATTATTAAATTTGCGTAAAATATTTGTGGCAGAAAATTAACCAAAATACAAGCATAGCAAAATGGTGCATGGACATAAAGAGTCTATTTCCGGAAGAAGTTTATGTAAGGACTATGTAAAATAATAGATTGATTTTCACTATTTACATAGGCTTCGTTCTTAGTATAAATTGTATCATACTACTCGTATCTAAAAAATTGCAAATTGTATTTTGCGCACAAGGTGGCCATACAACCAGCGGACGGACGGATGAACATCGTAAGCTCTCTTTAACAAGTGATTCTGTGTTGATCGGTATACTGAAAGTCGGAAGAGATTTATATGTTTTATACATATTCGCATACTCGTATATAATTGCTTTTTCCTTACCTTTTGCTTATGTGTAAAATTTTACAGTTTGGATAAGCATTTATCTTTAATGGCCACCTGATTTTTCTTACAACTGTAGTGTGAAAATTAATTGCCTGTTTTGAAATTTTATTTTAAATGTAATTTAAACGAACGAGTTTTGCGCTTGTTTTTTTAAAAACAGGCAGTTAATGCAGATGGCGAAATGGAGGCTGAATACAGATTCATATTTGAAACAGAAAAGTCATCTGTTAACGAGAATTTCAAACAATTTTTTTAATTTAAATCGCTCCTAAAGCACTTGAAGGCATATGAAAAAAATTTTACATTTATTCAACATTTTTTTATTTTTCGAATTTATTCTATAAGTTAAATTTCAGTTATGTATTTTATAAAGCTTTTTTGTAATAGTTCTATTCCTTTAATTTTTAGGAATGACTTTTATACACAACCAGAATATTATCTTGTATTTTCTTGTTACATTTTACTTTTGCTTTCCGTTGGATAGCAATGAAGAAATAATTCCCAATATCTATTTGTTAAGATAGTTGAGTTAAATACATTAAATTTATAAAGTATCACTATCCAGTGTGACACAAAGAATGCTGACGAAGGCCGTAGCGGGCCAGAAAATGCATTACATTCTGCTGGTGTCTAATAATTCTAAATTTTTCTGTACATAAATATACTTCATTGCTATCCAACGGAAAGCTAAGGTAAAATGTAACAAGAAAATACAATATAATAGTCTGGTAGTGTATAAAAGTCATTCCTAAAAATTTAAACTATTACAAAAAAGCTTTATAAAATACATAACTGAAATTTAACTCAGAATAAATTCTAAAAATAAAAAAATGTTGAATATAATAAAGTTGTTTATGAAAAAAAAAATAATTCCCAATATCTATTAAAAGATTTTGTTTGTTGTGCTTAATTCCCTTTTTAAATAATTGATAAAAAATACTGAAATTTATTGTTGGAGGATAAGCTGTTCCTATGCGCATTTCACTGGTTGCTTAGGCCAGATCGTCAGGAAACGTTCTCCTAAATAATTTTAGAAAAGCCAAAGCTATCAGCAAACAAAACTACAGAGGGAATGAGAATTACCTACAAACACTCAAAAAGTCTTGTTTGCAACGATATCAAAGCTTAAACAAAATACCAAACAATAAATCAGTGTTGAGTTTTTATATTTTTTACAATATCTATTTTACATTTATAAAAATATGCTTCTAAATGGTAAAATATGCGCTATTAACTAAGAATATGCTATAAAAATCTAAGACCCTATAAAATATATACAATCTGGCTTCTTATGAGAAGGGAAGTTCAAATCCGGTTGACCGTCCGTTGAAATGGGTTTTCCGAAGACCCCAGATATGATGGAGGCTGGGTTGTTATACATTTATTTCGCATATAGTCCGGAATTGTTTGCTATTGAAATTCAGGAAGATCGGTGTATAAATGGCTGAGATATGAGCAATATTTATATAAATATCCTTTTGTTCTTATCGCAACATGGTGAAGGGTATAGCAAATTCGGCACAGCCGAATATAGCACTCATACTTGTTTTAATTAAATTGAGTTACACAAATGGCTACGAAGAAAAGTTTAAGAAGACAGTGACTCACACGAAATTTTCGTCGTCGTTATACATTTCATTTGTGAACATGGGTAATGTTCTGTAACTTTGGTGAGAACTTCTCTCATCGAAATCATGTAAAACAAAATATTCCATCGTAATACGAAAAGTAAGAAAAAAGTTTGTCTGCAACTCATGTCGAAAACTATCAAAAAAGATTACGTCGTTATGTTATAAATGTCATAATATTGCACTCGAAGCCGATATGAAATTGCAGATGTTGAGAACGCCAGTCAAACATATAGTTGACGGCGACCAAAATTTACTAACATTTAAAATGTTCAACGACGGCGGCGAAAATACAACCGTCGGATATACCAACTAATGTAAAGTGCGACTTTAGAGTTTGTTGTTTGGAAACGTTCGTGTATTTTTCAAAACTGTTAAAAACAAAATAATTAAACAATGAAAAAATTTGACAAGAACGAAATACTTACCTCTTTCATGTTATTATTTATTGCATTTTGCATTTCTAATATATTGTTAAGTGTTCAAAGTTTTTCTCATCTCGTTCTTATACGCAAGTTTATTTGACGTTTCATAGCGGGAACTTTCTCACAAAAAATTTTACAGGCACACTTTTTCTGTAAATTGGCGAGTAATTTCCTTACGTGTCAGTGATTACTCATCAAAAATTTTACAGCCGGAATAAAGTGAGAAAACAGTTTTTTGTTTAAATTTATGGCATTTTTGTTTCATTTCAAATATTTCAATCTAAAAGGTTCTCTACGTGGGAGTTACAAAGATTGGGTTCGGGTTTATGAATAATTAAGCGGTTTTCATAAATTTTTAGTTGTGACTATTTATGATTGAGTGTACGATATGTATCTATGTCCTTATACTGATGTATGTTTTTTTTTGAAGGAAGGATTAAGTCCGCTACTGGATATTAGATGAATATTAAAAAAGTTTCATACGTAGTAACGAACTTAAAATATCCTCATTCATGACTAGTAAAAAACATTAATGTTATATTAATAAATAAAGATAATAATTGAAACAAAAATATTTATATAAACAAGCTTGTATATCAGTTATGCCAACTCCATAAAAACTAAAGTAGATTCGAATATATTTGAGGTTAACAAGTGAGTGTAATAAAAACAAATTAATCTTAACACATTAACCCCATTACTTATAAAAAATTAAACAGTTTTATAAAGGGGTTTTAAACAAATTTTCATAAAAAATCCGTTTCATAAATCATTAATACATTAATAAGCATGTTTTATTTTTTATAACTAGGCCGTTTGTGTTAAGCTATTGTAGCACTTAAGAAATATTGGACGCCCCACACGTAACAACTAATTATAATTAACAATTGATTGATTTGGCATAAAGTATTCTTAATCAAACAGCATTTAGCAGTTGAATATTTACATTCTTCTACAATTCTTTCAGGAATAAAATTAAATAAATCAGCAAAAGTGGTCACTTTTTTGTTTGGTGTGCACATGCCTTTATAAAATGAAAAAGTACTTGACGGTTTCGTATTAAATTGAATATAGAAATAGGAGTTAATACAAAAGTATTTGAAATATGTTTGTATTAGAAAAGGTATTCAAAGCATCTAAGAAACTCCTTATGATTCCAAAATAACAGCTTATTGTATTCTATTAAAAGAAGACAAATTTTATTTAATCATATAATAATCAACTTTGACACTTATCATCATAAAATGCCATACTGAATATTTCATTCTCTTGAAATCGTTCAAGTATTCCTTTTTTCATTAAGTGATTATTTTCTTGTATTCTCATCCTTTTTGTCTTCATATCAACGTCAGTATCAATGTCAATAATGACGTTAATGATATTAAATTCAAATACAATACAAAAGGGAGGCATACAGCAATCACAATTCACAATTCATTTAAACTATTTGCTGTTTGATAAATAAAAAAAAATTTAAGAATTTTCTTTATTATTAAATGTGGTGTTACCCATTTAGTTATTTAGTGAGTAGATTAACCCATTTTTTCATCTTGATAAGCCGTGAAAAAATGAATAAAGCCATTTTTCATTTTGTTAGATATTTTGATTGTGCAAAATTTCCTTTAAGTTACTAAAATATTTTAGACAAAAATTTGATAAATTCCCATTTTTATTATTTTTAATATTTTTAGAGGTAAACCCTTGGCAACACTGGTTAAATGCGTAATTTTTATAAAAAAACTCTGAGCAAGAGGAATTCTTTGTTACAGTGGCATAGAAAAAAATGAAAAAGTGAAAGTAAAGTAATCACAAGTTTCATTTCCGCTCTAAAATATGATTGACAAACGATAAAGATTTTCTACTGACTGGTTCTTAAATGGACAAAAAATATTGAGCTGCTCCTTTGTGATTTTGAACATGTGGCAAAACCAGTAAGAATCGTTAGTTCATTATTATTGAAACAAACAAATTGCAAAACGTAAAAAATCGCTAAAAAACTAAAATAAGATCTCAAAAAAGAAGTTTAAATTTTTTAAATATACTTTTTGTTAATTTAAATTTAAGTGCAACAAATTTCAATTGACAAAAAGCAAAACGTTAAATAGAAAATAACCAAAAATCGATTAAAGATTATAGTTCTCAATTGCAAAATCGTTAAATTAATGAGTTAATTAATAAAGTGTAAGACTGTAACATCCAAGAAATATTAAGAGAAATTTTTAGAGATACAATTTTAAAGCGGGATTAAACACAAACATTTTTTGCAGCTTTTTTTACCATTTAAAATTAATCATAAAAAAATTTAAGTTAAATCTATAAAACTATTCCTCCAAATTTTTAAGATAAAGTTAAAACAAGCATAAAACATATTTTAAAAATGCCAAATAAAATGTTAAATGAAAATTTTACAGCTTAATTAAAATTTGTTATGCTAAAATGTCAAAATAGTCACACTGGTAAAGGCCGTAAGCACTGCGACCCATACGATCTTTTAAAAAAATATATGCAATATTTAGACAAATTGCAAAATATGTAAAAATTGTGTGCAAATTGCTATTAAAATATCTCTAAAATAAAAAAACGAAAATTAAATAAAAATTTACTGCCTGTTTTTAGAACGCGAGGGCAAAACTCGTTCGTACATTTAAAGCAAAAACAAATTTTGAAATAGAAAAGAAAAGCAAACATTAATTATTATTTATCTTACATTTAAATTATTTTACACCACTGTCTTTTTTATTATGACACCATTATCGACTTAATAATAAAACAGTGTGACACTAAACTATTTCAAGTATTTTACTAAACTTTCCATTTCATACGGCTCCTTAGTCAGATTGGAGTTCTTAACTTTGTTGTCCTGAAGAACATTAAGTTCCTCTATTGTGTTCGAACTCGAACATTGTAAGAACATTATTAAATTCCTTTGTACAACATACTTTTCCTAGTAATTTATTATTTCCAACGGGGTAATAGAGAGAGAGAGGGAGGAAGAGCAAAATGCTTTAAGTTAATAAATAAAATATATTTAATGTTGAATGTGGAATTTTTCTTTGTTGAGTTTAGCATCATTCTCCAGTCAATTTATTATTACTTCATTTAATGCACAAGATTGTTTCGTTAAATAAAGTTTTTTTTTTCAAATTTAGTGCTTTCCTGTCTGTGTCTTGTTTTTTTTCTATTTTTCTGCTCTTTTTTTTATTTAATTTTATGTTTTTGTTTATTTTATAGTGAAAGATTATTCATGTTGCAACTTTTAGATAATATTTCAACTTCCATATCAATTTAAATAAACTAACACTATAACACTATAGAAATAGGAGTGAAATAAATTGTTTTGAGGTTAAAATAAAGTTTAAAATATATCATATATTTTTTAAGGGTGACCAGATAAAAGTCTATAATTTGTTTTCGTATTAAATACGATTTGAAATCAAACCAGTTTTCATTTGAATAGGTTTTTCGAAAACGAGCAATTTCTTTCTTTGATATCAAATATTATTTATGTATATCAAACCCGAATATATGGGAAAGTTGCTTTTAATATGCTCCACCACAAATGATGAATGAAGGTATAATAAGTTTGACATTTCGTGGTAAGCCTATAAATATTCGTCTAAGACCTTTAAAAGTTGATATATTCTGGTAGATAAATTTTAATAAATTCTAACGTTAAGAAAAATCAGAAATAAAAAAGTTATTCATTAAATAATTCTTAGCTTTACTGATGCGCCACCCTGTATATATATACGTTCTGGTCGATTTAGCCATGTCCGTCTGTTCAAAATACGCTCCCTTCCGAAAGACTCAGCAGAAAATAAGAATTTTGGTGTTAAATTGTTTCTTGTTCTAACAGACAAAAAGGCAAATCAATTGTCATATTTAATTCCATATTGGTCAATACAATTAATTTTTTAAATGAGAGGGCACCAACAGCCGAATTTGTAAATTTTAAGAAATAGTTTCGTTAATTGAAATTGTAAATATTCAACAAATATTTTTAGCAAATAGTTTGTTATACTGAATAAAATATTTGTTAACAATCAAATAAGGCTTTTTACTACGAGTTTGTCATATTAACAAAATATTTTGTTGCTTATTAATTTTTTGAATATTTAAATGCACTTTAAAATATTTAAAATTTTTTTTTTATTTAAAACTAAAAAAAGTCACATAACACATAGACTATGGGCTAATAAATTAGTGCAAGATGAACACTCTTTTTGGATTAAAATGTGCTTAAACCAGCAAATCTATAAATCAGCAAATATATAAACCACTGGAACCTAAACTACCAATCCAGATAGGCCTGCCAGACGGTCTTGATTATTCTTGATTTACAAAAATTTTCTGTGCTCGTCAAAAATCAAGTAAAAATATTTTAGTTAAGACTTAAGATTTAAGCCCAACAAAAAAACACTTTATTATTTTTTAAATTTATTTTTCTTCCGGTTTTCCTTCAACAAAGTGGCGTAATAAGCCAATAAATATTTAGTCGTTTTTTTAGTATTTTTATTTAAAAATTTATTAAAACTACGATTCCTTTATTCAACACTAACAAATTGACAGGACTGAGATGCTGATTTGAAACCGAAACTAGCATCTACACTTGAATAAAAAACAGTCAGCACCACTGGATTAAGCGTATTCGAATTAGGCTAACCCGCCCAATTGTAAAAAACTTTTCGTTTCCAGCACAGTGTCTTTAAAAACGTTTAGCAGCTGATTCAAACAAAAGCGTACAAACATTTTTGGTGCAAATAGTGAGTTAATTTTTCTGAATTTTTTTACTTTTAACCGGTAAAATTGTGTTATTTTTGTAAAAGATTACTTTGGGAAGTTTTTAATTGTCAAGAATTCTTTTTAAAATCAAGATTTCTTTTAGTATGTGTCAAGAATTTAGCAAAAGTGAATCTGGCAATTTTAAATACATTTATTGCAGTGTTGCCACAATTTTATTTTTAAACTACATGTCGCCAGCTTAAATGCAAAACTACGTATCATCACAAAATTCGAAAATGACTTTTTTATTGATTACAATTCACAATATCACATTACATATGCTTGCAAAATTCAAATGGACGTATCATCAAGTGCATAATTTTCTTATACAAAATAACGTATAACACACTTGCATAAGAAAAAATAGCAGCGTATTTTTTAAGAACACAGCGCTTAAGAAATCAGAGCTCACTCTGCGGATATTATCAAAATTTGCATATTGAAAGTATTGAAGTCTTAGGGGAATATCATTTCTGCAAGGGCGAATAGAAAATGTTAATCAACATTACGAAGTAGGAATTCTGAAACAACTTCACTGTATTTAATAACAAACACACATATTTCTTTATTGTTTCATACCCTTAATCAGCAGTGACGTGAAACTTTTTTAATATTCATCTAAGAAGGATCCAGAATATATATACTTTATGGGAGTATATATATTCTTTGTAATTCTTATTGGCAGTTTGGCATTGAATTCCAGCATAATCGTTTCAGTAGAAAAATAGTTATAAACGCAATTGTAAAACAACTTCCCTACAAAATAGACAAACATTAAAATAAATTGGTGATGGTATGCACCTATTGTCATATATTATTTAACAAATTCCTTTTACATGTCATTAAATTTCTCGAGGGTGGTTCCATAGTTCACCTACTTTACCATATTAACCCCACTCTCGGAAATCATGTGAGTATGGCTAAAAGCGTAACGAATAATGCTTTTGTGGTGTAATTAACCATGATCTACTTTCATTAGACTCGATATCACACCACTAGATTTTGTGAAGATTGAGTCTTAATTTATTTTACTTTACTACGCCCTTAACCGCAAAACTTAATAATATTGTTGTATAATTAAACTCACTTCAATTTGCTAAGACACGAAATAAAATTTCTTGAAGATATTTCTATAAATTACCATATGCCCTATAAAAACCCCATTCTCAAAAATCAGTCTTAAATTGGTGCAAATTTTTATATTGTGGTGAAATAGATTTACTAAAATTTTGAAAAAAAGTTTTTCCCGGGAATCCCGCAGTTAAGCGGGAACTGAAAACAATTGAAATCCCGGGAACAAACGTTGGTTATATCTCTAATAATATGTTATAATTTGGCTAAATTGTTTAATTATTTCATATTTTAAATGTTTGTTTAATTTAATACAAATATACTTTCATTAATGATACGTATTTTTGGTTCAGAAAATTACAAATCAAAATAACGTAACACACATAACTTAAAAACTAACAATAAATATAAATTTTTTTCTTCAAAAATAGATCAGTTATCGCTTTTAAAGCTTATATATTAAACATAGCTTTTATATCTCAAATATTTTCCATTTTACAAAGTTTTTGCTTCTTCTGTAAACTTATAAAAAGTGATGTTACGTTATTTCGCATTTTAGATGCAGATATAATAACTGATTTACAGCTGTTGAGTTTACAATACATATAAATTTAAGTTAAGTTCAACTTAATCAGCGTTTACAGCTGCTGAGTTTACACTACATATAAATCAAAGTTAAGTTCTACTTAAACAGCGTTAAAACATTCACTGATTTATTAGCCATTAGAACTGGATGCAGTTAGAGAAACTTCAAACTAGAATAAAGAAAACAGCTGTTAAAATTTGTTTATGAATGATAATATTGCTTATCCCAAAGATTAATTCAGTCTTTAATAATCGTCCTATCTTTTGTTTTTTATGTGCTGTTTTCACAATACAAGTGATTGAACGTGATGAAAAATTTTAATAAATTTTTTCTAACGATCAATCTCTTGTTTTGTGAAAACCGCACATTAGTAATTGAATCCAAAAAATATTGACAGGCTATTCAACAATTTTGAACGTTAACGTTCTTATAAAAAATGTCTATGAAAAACGCTAATAGCCATACATAAATAAGAGCGGAAGGCAGAACGTTCTCTTCCGCATAGCTCTTACGCTGAAATTCCGTACTTAAATAAAAGCGTCAACGTTGAGTTACGAACTTTCCTGTCTAATAAAACCCATATAATAGAATTTAAAAATAGTGATAAGCCCGCTAGATTCACCTAAAAACAGCTAATCTGCCATTATTTATCAACAATAGTGGCCAACTTTACTATTAAACGCTCTGCCAAAATCGGCTTTCCTATTGCAAGGCATTGCCGCCGCGTTATTTCGGTATGCTACATACAAATTGTATGGCCATGAGAACTTTTGACAGCTAGAAAACGCTTTCCGCTCTTATTTAGGTATGGCTGTAAGAGTTTAAAAAACTCAACGCTCTATACAAACGTTTACGTTCAATATTGTAGAACTGTCATACAATTCATATTTTATTTGGGATTTTTTTTGACACAAAAATTCTCTTCAACTGAAGAAATGGTTAATATGACAATTTAAAAACATGTTAATTAAGAAAATTGTTAAAAGTATTATAAAAGTTTTTAAAATATGTTATAATAACTTAATAACTGTTTCTTTTTTTTGCCGTGTAAGTTCAAAATTGACTTTAGATATAATTTTATATATATATATATATATATATAATTTTAAGTTTCGAGTTTTTATTTATAGTAGTTATTTTTCACAATAATATTGTCCTTGTATTTCGAAATCAATATTACATTTCTTTTATATAATACTTATTGAAACATACACATGCATTAGTTTTGCCTTCAGCTGATAAGTGAGTTTCAAACTATAGACTATTAATACAGATTTTCCTCCATATTTTTTATTGTACATTATGTTTTTATAATAAAAATTGTGGTATTTTCCGTACCAGCAGTTCTTCTTTTAATGCTTAAAGGAAAAAAAATCAGGTAAAAAGAAAATTAAAAAATAAATTGCAAGAAAATGTTGCACGCCAAAAACATGCTTGTTACTAAGACAAATTTTGACATACAACTTTCCTCAAAATGGGGAAACATTAAAAAGAAAATACAAGTAAAAAGTGTACTCGGCCAAGTTCGACTATATGGTACCATACACCATACACAGTATTAAAAAAACTGCTCGAATATGTACACTATTTAGGACCCATGGACCTGCTTAAACAAAATTAAATAATGAGGTTAAGATTTTAAAAATAGTTTAATGTGCAATATATTATTGAGATGTCAACATCCATATGAGAGTTGTTCGCTTTCAGTGATTTTATGCTGGACCTACCAGCATAAAAATTAAGCCTCGACATATTATACACTCATAGAAAAATGATTCTTCATATTGATGATGCCCTAACAACAGAATTGTGACATCAATGTTATTAAAAATGGCATCAATGAGGCAAAAAGTGACATCAATCCAATTACGAACGTTATCCTAAAATTTTGTCAAATTTTATGTGTCATCTACGCTATGACTACAGTGACATCAATTCGATGACACTGATGTATTTTGACATCAGCACAGACAAACTGTCATCAGTGCGATGACATAATATATTATAAACATTATTTTCATGTTTAAAAAGTAAAATCAGAAGCAAAAATTCCCATTAGAGATGAGCGTTCCCGTGATTTTTAAAGATCATCGTGATTAGTGAATGTGATTTAAAAATCACTGCTCCTTTAAACTGTGATTGTGATCACGGTTTATCAGTTTCTGTTCTTTTATAGCAATTGCGGCCAAGCTATATGTACAATGCGCGAGCTTTTGCAAGAGCTTTTGTAATCACTTTACAAAGAAACAACAACAAATTGTAAGAGCTTTCAAATCTGTTTACTTTCATATACATACATACTTGAACAAATAAATTTTGGCATAAAAAATTCTAATAAGACAGAAGAGAGAATGAAAGGAACAGCAATATCATTCGACATTTCATTCAAAAAACGGTATTATCCACACAAACAGTGAAATATCATAAATTTGTATATGTAACAAAATACAAAAAGAACGACTTAGAAAGTACCTGTTACTTGACAAATTTGGTCACAACTGTGATTCGTGATTTTTCAGTAACAGTGATTAAATCACAGGTACAGAAATATCGCTCATCTCTAATTCCCATATTCTATTTTTTTAAATTATTTATTTAAATACATCAAATTTTTTTTAGATGAATTATTACGAAACCATAGCGGGCATGCTGCTGGTGTCTTATAATTGCGAGTTCTTATGTTAACAAAGATCGGAATACAATAAAATTGAAACAAACATGTGTAACGGGTAAGTAAATAATGAAATTCTCTCAATTTGACTTAAGGTCAATTACAATGACTCAATTTGATGACAGTTTGTTATCGCACTGATGACATGCTTTATAAAACCGACTACGATTCGTTAGTTCTGTGATGCCAATGTGTCATCCCATTGCTGACATTACAATGATGAAAGGAGTCATGGAGTCAAAAACGTAGACACTTGCTATAGTACATCAACGTTATGACGCCTTTTCTATCAGTGTATTGTACATTATTAAAGATTAAATTTTGTATAAATACACAGAAACAAATAAAAATTAATTTTCTAATAAATAAATTAATAGTATCAATTAAACGTTTAATTTACTTGATTAAACGTTTAATTCACTTGATTACAATTTTAATTAAAACTGATTTTGTTTTTGATTAATACTTTAATTGATGAAAGTCTTTGGAGAATCTTTTCTGTGTACCAACATTTATGAAGAAGTTATGTCATTAAAAGCAATTTTCAGAAGTGGTAATTGTATATGAGTTATGGTTAAGTATGGAGCTATTTCAATGAAATTTAATAAGAATAGAGTTACAACAAACTATTTTTGAACTAAATTTAATCTTAATCCGACATTATAAGATAGTTTATGGACAGAAGGACTTTATTCCAGAAAGAACTATGAAAGTATAGACCGATTCACACTATAACCAATACCCTTCGTGCTATTAATTATTAAAAGTACTTAGTATTGAAATGTAAAAATGTTTAAAGTATAAAGAAAATATTTTTGCTAAATTGCTTTTAAATACAATAAAATGTGTACTTTTTACCCCTGACACTCAAAACTCAATAATGCAACCGCGATTTATAGTTACGTATCATTTTACAAAAACGAAATAAAGAAACTTGTTAAAAATTATTCATTCAGACGTACCGTGATTCAAAAATGCACACAACCATGACTACGACAACTACACATCAGGATTGGCAACTTTGGTACACCTATTCATTCTTTCCTTTGGTACAATTCAATATTTAAAAGTACTACAGCGGTAAGCTTATTGCTCCGTAATATATGAAATAAAAGGTCTTAGAATGCGTACTACTGAAAGTTGATAGCGGCCATATTGTTAAATTTTACATCTGTCTAATTGGCTGTCATTTATTAAGTCTGTTATGCCACATTACCGAATGATTAAATTGAAAATGACCTAGTATATATTGAAAAACCATCCTCATCGATGTGTTCCATTAAAAAAAAGGTGTACGTCAACAAACAAAATTGTCAAGTTTGGAACGATGCATGCCGAAAAAGTCTTTGTTCGGTGTGTATTTTGGGTTGGCGGCACCACCGTTATATATTTTTTTAAAACGATCTTGGCAAGGCCAAGAACGATGATTGCCAACTTTTTTATTGGCCTTAAAAATATGATATTTATATCAAAGACATGCGATTTTAACAGATCTGCTAAACTATTTCTGACGTTTTCTTAAGTCACAGGTCTATGCGAATAAGCCATAACCCATAGCGGCCTTCAAAGCCAACAGAACGACTCCTCTAGGTCATACATAACCAGATATATTCGCCATAGCGCCACCCAGAAAAGCTGGGGCGTACAGAAAAAAATTACAACAAATTAATTGTCATACAATTAATTTTTTAATTGAAAAGGCACCAATAACCGAATATGTATATATAAAAAATGCTTTTGTTAAATTAATTTGTTCACATTCAACAAATATTTTTTAGCACTGAGTTTGTTACATTAAATAAAATGTTCTTTAGCAATCAAATAAAAATGTTTATTACAAAATTTGTCATATTAGCAAAATATTTGCTAACCCATTAATTTTAAAAAAATTATTGCAATTTTAAAAGAATAACTAGAACGAATAATACCACATTAAAATTTCGATAAAAAGTTTTAAATAACAGCTTTACTTACTCTTTAGATAGATTCAGTTGTCAATAACATTCCTTTCGTCTATTTTTTACAAGATTAAAACCAAAAAAAAAAAAGAAATTTAGTTTTTTCATTTTGCATTGAAACTTATTGACAGAAAATTATTTTATTTTTTCAAATAACACAAATTTTTAATATGACAATTTACAAACAAATTAAATAATAATTAAATTAAATTTTTTTTATTAATAACATACTAATTATTGTTATTTTTTTTCTGTGTATGTTATATTCAGTGATGCCAATAGAAATCTAAAAAAAATCCCTACGTGTCTAATAAAAACCACCTTTTCCCTACAACCAAAAAAAATTATACCAACAGTATTCCCTAAAAAGTATTGTTTTGAGCTTCAGGCAAACAAATACATATTCTGTTAACATTTTGTAAATATTATAATTAAAGCATTTATTAACATTTACTATAAAAGTATTTATTAACAACAAGAAAAAAAGCAAAATAAATATGTACAATGCTAAACCCACACACATAAAAACTCAATTTAAAAAAAAAACAATGTAACAAATTAAAATTTTTTCTTTTTGGCAGAAACGCCACTATATATCCTTCAATCTAGAGTCAAACTGCGTGTTTAATTTTCATTTCCTCATCTTTTGTCCTTTTTGAAGGACTTTACCTTTTTCAAACTAGCTACCAAATAAAAGGGAAGGCTCTGTAGAATTTTAAAAAAATATTTACTTCAATTCCCCGAAACAAAAATATAAAAAAAATTTCCTTTTAAAAATATTTCCTTCCACATCCTTAAAAGTTTTAAATAAATTTTTTTAAAAATTCCACACTGTATGATTTTATTTCTCTTAGTTTTAAAAATCCCAAATTGTATATTGAAAATTAGATAATATTGAAAATTACATAATATTTAGAAAACTACCTACATCATCCTTAAAATAAAATATCTGTCCTTTTTTCCCTTCTCTTTAGATTTGCCTACTATTGGCATCACTGGTAATATTCATTACATTGGCATACTTTCTTTTATTCAAATTTATAGATAAAAATCGCTGAACGAAAGACACTTTATATTAATTGGATGGATCTGGTTATGGAAAAATTATCGTAGACAGTATAAGAACAATCTTGCGGGAGATTATTATAAGTCTTGGCATTTTTTTGAACAATGAGATGGAATCGATAGACACAATGTTATGAGATACGCAAAGGAACTGAGGCCGGTTTTAGGGCCGAAAGTTCAACAGAAAATACAAGAGGTACAACAATATAAATTATAAGAGTTTCTTAAACTACATATATCTCTTGATGCGCTGCATATAACACTACGACAACTTTCGATATGTTAAAAAAGTAAAAATGCAATTCCCATATGCTTCATTGCATATTCTGGGGTATATTGGAAATCAAAATCGAGTAAAATGGAAATTAATGGAAATTTGCAATTAAATTTAAATATAATACAATATAATATTTAAATATAAATATAAGTGGTACTAAAAGTATGACGTAAATAAAACGGAATATTTTTGTGAACTTTAAGCACTGGATAATTTTCAAAGTTTGTTCGATTTCAATTTCACTCGAATTCGATTTCCAGAACATGGCTGGCTATCAATTTTACTATCTTTTTACAAGAAGATGCCAACACACTTCAGTGTTTTTCAGTTAAGGAATAGCTAAGATACTCGTGATATAAAAATATCTTCTGGTACTAATTAGCTTAACAATAGTACAATTATAGCAAGAAGTTTGCCATCTCTGCACACCCATAAGAATGTTTTAAAGTGTATGGATATGTATGCGTAACTGTGTAAAAATCAGAAATCAAATTGGGGCTTTTGCTTTTTCCTGTTTTTTCGTTATTTTTTCTTCTTGTTTTATTTTTTTCGATCTAAAATCAATTTTAACCATTTTTCTCATTCTGGCTTTAACTTTCGATTCAATTTAAAACGCAAAATTGTTCATATCAAAAGCTAAATAAATTTTTGTTAGACAGTCTTTGGGATCCACAATGTTTTAAAGTACATTTTTTTTCTTAAATCAATTTAAACCGCGATTGGTTCGTTGTTTAGATGGTGGCATTCGTAAACTCTTTTTTATTTATTAGATACTCGTATACCACAAAAGGAACGTTTTTTATGCTTTTCCATTTTTCATTGTAGTCCTTAAATTGTATTTTGTTTTTTACGGAGGACAAGTTATAAATATGCATGTATTTTTTATGTTATCCAGGAGTATTTTTTCTTAGTCTTGCACAGACATGTCTTCAAATATATTTGTACTGCAAAAAATCGTATTTGCGTGAGAATTTATTCTTATAAAATTATTTACATGACGAATTTAACAGAATATTAAATTTCCCTTATGTGGAAGAATTATTTATTTATATTAAGAAAAAAAGAATAAATAAATAAATGAGTTGTACAAGTTTTGGTTCTGTGTTGCACAAAAAACTCTTGTTTCCTACATACTGAGCAAAGAATTTTTCAATAAAAGTAAAACTTATATTATTAACTGGGTTATTTAGGAATATATTATTTTTTTTCGAATTTTTAATAAATAAACTGGCTGCATTTATGTGAAAAAATAAAATTTTTTTTTTAATTTTAAGCAACCAGGATCACCCGGTGGTCTAATTTCGACCACTTGATATTTAAAGGTTAAACAAATCTTTTTATGTACATGCATATCGTCACCTTAAATGCAAGCTGGTGTAACTCCGCTTTTATTTTTTTACAGGAGAAGAAAAACCTTTACAAATTAATAATTATAAAGCGCTCTTTAAGTTTTAATTACGGATGTAACGGTACTCCTTTTTGCCGATACGATACTGCTTCGATACAAAAAATATCGCCGATATCGATACCGATACACATATTGAATTTGAATTCAATTAAAAATTAACAAAACTCAAGTAGAATAATTTTTTTATTATACAAAATATCATTGTAACAGATTACAAATTTGATATTAATAAGATTGCAGAAAGAAAGAATTAAATTTGAATTCATAGTAATATTAGCAAGAAAATAAATTATTTAATAAGATTTTTGATTGCAAGGCAAAGTATTCTTCACTTTTGTGGAAAAAGACGATTTCGCAAGTCTGTTTACAGTAGAACTGCAGTAAAAAATATTCTTTCTGATGCGATAGCACTCATTTGAAAACTTAAGATTTTCTGCACCATTTTTCTCAAGTTTTATCGATGCGATTGAAGTCGATTGTCTTTGAAATATTCGAGCATTATTTTGAGGGCAAAGAATTGTAGATAAACAATAGGTTCCATCTTTTTATAAAGCCTCAAAAGTTTTATTTAGAGCTAATGTCTAACTCAGCCGCTAAATTTTGGTTCTCCGAACTATTCCCCATATACGATTCATTAATTCATTTATTATATGAAATAATTTCATTATTCTGCTTTTATTTTATGCTCAGCTTTATTTTTCTTAGTTGCTATGCAAAAAAAGGAGAGAAAAAAGCCACATGCGCATGTGGTTCTGACGTAATTTTGACGTCATCACACAACACGCAATGCTTATTGTGGCTTTGCATTGACGTCAAAATTACGTCAGAACCACATGCGCATGTGGCTTTTTACATGCCGTGTACTAGCCACAATATTTGACGTCCTGCACGTAACCACTAGTTTTTTTAAAAAAATATTTGCTTTTGGGAAACGTTTTCTGGGTCAAACTTGATTTAATAGTTTCTTAATTAAATTATACAATTATCTTCTTACAAATAAAGATAAGAAAATCAATAAAAATTGTTAAAAATCAAGCTAAAATTTGATCAATTTAATCAAGCATGACCAGCAACATGCTGAACATACCTTTAGTAAAGTCGGCATTTTTTATCTCAGGTTTCTATATATTTGCGCGAACATGTTGTTGGGTAGAACAACATAATTGAATCAATTATTTTTTTAGTTGAAAGAAAATTAAAAATTTTCAATTTAAATTTTAATTAAATAACAAAAAATCCTAATTGACTTTTTTCGTTTAAAATAAAATAATTTAAACATGTAGAACTGTTGCTGGGAATTGTCAATATTTATTTTAATAAATTAACACGTTGTTTGAAACGGCAAAGTTTTTTGATCACTTTTTTAATTAAAAATATCATTTATTGAAAATATTTTTTCAAAATTTTACAATTTTTAGTAATCAATATATTCATTTTGGTAAAACGCGCAAAATCAACAACTTGTTTGCTTGATATTATGAATTTGGAATAAATTTGGTAATTGGAGAAAATTAATAATTTTTTTTGTGTAATCAATCAAATTCTGGATTTCGCATTTTTGTTTAGTTACGTCCGCTTGCATTTAAGGTGACATTATGTATATGTGATTGCCTTTTAATTTTGGCAACTAAAATTTTCTTTTATTCGTTACTTTAATTTCCCTAAACAATCATAGAAAATTTTAATTCCTCAAAAATTATGTAAATTGGATGACTACAACCAAAGACTTCACAGTAGCAACACACCACAATTTTAAAGAAACCAATACAAAAAAATTACGCACAGACCTTTGAACGTTTACATGCACATAACTTACACTTTCATTTCTACACACAAAAAAAAAAAAATATTTTCTATATTGTTCCATATAAGTTTTTAACTATTTGTTGTTGCTGGTTTTCTACACACATTATTAAATTTAATTCTTTTCATATCAAATTATTACTAGACACGTTCGTAACACCTCTTCTCAATCCAACTTCACCATTTATTTTATCATTTACATGGATTCTGTTCAGTTCGCCTTTTCTTTTTGCCAGTCATTCATTATCATAAATATCAATTAATATTAATTTATGCATGGATTTGAAAAGCGAAAACCATTTGTTGCATAAAGTTATTTACCATAAATTAGTAGTCATTAATTATGACTATAATAATACTCCTGCTGAGTTAATGTAAATAAAACTATTACGAAGTTATTTTATATAGATTTTATGTAAAGAAGAATAAATGAGTAGAGCTAAAACTGTAATGACTACACTGTTCTCGAATCGGAAACGTTTTTTTTGTAACAAGTGGGTCACCAGGCGGTTATACCAAATTCGTATACGCAGAATTCAGTAGTGCTTACCGTTTTTTTAGGTTAGCTCTTTTATCTTTAATTAAGATAGAACATTATGGTTTAAAGTATCTTAAAACGCATTTTTTCAGTTTACTACCATTTATTAATTATACAGATCGAAAAACTGATTCTTATGTTCTTTTGCATGTGCCGAATACGAGCACAGTTTTCTCTCATCAAGTGACAATTATCAGATTATAAGATAAAAAGTGGCTAAATTACTTTGATCGGATAAAAAAATACATTAAAAAATACAAAATACAATGTTAAATTATTATGATAATTTTTTGTACCACAACTAAAAATAAAATCCATAGTTTACATAATGAACAATCGAATAATAGTTTAAAGCCATAATGAATAATCGGATATAAACTAAAAGTCCTATAATAAAAAAAAAGGAAAAAAAAAAACTAGAATTCAACAGCCCGGCCTCTGATGTCGACAGCTATCGTTCGCTTGCATTTTCAACGACAATCAGCGGATTTGTGGCCCACTAACAATTTTCAGCACGACAAGTCAATTGCAAATGCAACCGGCCGATAAAGTTTGCATGTAAATTTGCGGGCCACTAAGAAATATGATGCGATCACATATGTCAAAAATCAGTCACTTGTGTTGTGGTTGTCGACAGAGCCATTTTGTTAAAATATTAAACAAATAAGAAAATTAAGCACTGAATATAATTTTATTTTTAAAACAACTCAACTTGTAAAATAATATAGTTTTAGAAAATATTTTTCACAAAATTCTATTCTATATTTTTTGTTTACTAAAATAAAACAATTTCTGTTTTGTTTGTAGCACAGAGTTGTATTTTTGTGGCTTAATTTATATGTTTTGTTGATTTATAGCGTTTTATTTGTGGAATTTTTAATGTGGCAATACGTTCATTTTTTTTTGATTTTACTTAATATCACACGAATTCGTATAGGAAGGCGAGAGCTTCCAGAATCCACTCCAGAGTATTTTTGGTCTCCACCAGTAAACGTCTGAGTTTTTTATGGCTCTCCACCAGTCCGTTGAGTTATAAATGGATCTCCACCAGACAAACACGTTAAAACATTGAGGTTAATTAATAAGGTCGATTAAATAAATAACATAATTAAAAAAAATGTCTGCCTTTGTTATTATATCGATAATAATAGCTTTAAATTTTAATTATTCTTGAAACCTAAAAAAGCGGCCACCACCACTGGATTCATAGTTATCGTTTATTACATTTTTAAGCTATCCCAGTGTTATTATTTTTTCTATAAAGAGGAAGAAATAAATATTTTTTTTTTATCCCATTTACTTAGTTTTAATGCATTCATCGCTGTAGATAATATTTCGAATAATGATCCACAATATACTTCGTAAACAATCTATAACTTTAAGCCAGTAACTTCAAATTTATTAAATACTTTAACGTTTAAACCCTGGTAGATTTAATAGTTTTGATATAACATGTTAAGTTTAATGCACTTCAATATCGAGTCCTGCTCCAATTGGTACCAATACAATAAATCGCTCATTTACTTCAATAGTGAAATAACTCAAAAAAAAAAAAAAAAAAAAAAAATCAATTTCGAGGTAAACGCGCTTAATAATTTTGATTTGCTCTACCCACTTAGAAAATACAATGACGCGTTATCTTCAAACGGGGAAAGTATAAAAGATATAAATATGAATTTTGTACACAATATAAAAAAACATAGCGAACACTTTTGCATCACTAACTCGGAAATTGTATTTTTTTAGGTTATGCCACTAATGAAGTAAAGGGCGATATGATCCCCCGCTTTATATGGGATTTATTAATTATAAATCAATTTCTAGGAGTATTTAAGTCTATTACAAAAGGTCATATACATAAAACTAAAATTGGCTAATCTATTGGCGATTTCTTTTCTGAGAAAAATGTGTTACAGTATATACACGTAACAAAATAATTTTTTTTTTGATTTTTCCTAAAACTAAAGTTTTTGGCTGACTATTTAAGTCATATTGCCAGGCTATCCCACGAAATTTTGGAGCCTCAACCACAAGTCCTCGTTCGACCTTAAACTTCGTATAGGCAGGCGAGAGCTTCCAGAATTCACTCCAGAATATTTTTGGTCTCCACCAGTAAACGTCTGAGTTATATATGGTTCTCCACCAGTCACATTGAGTTAGAAATGGTTCTCCACCAGACAAACACGTTAAAAACTTAAGGTTAAAAACGATTGCACCAAGTCAATGCCGACAACCGCAAAAACTGTAATTCGGTACAGTTATACAACGCCAAGCCATTAACCAATGCGAGGTGACAACGCAAAACGCACAAAGTAGACAAAGAAGAACGATCTGATTGTCCTAAAAAAATAATGACAACGAAAGCGGGCTGCTTCCCCACTCTGAGTACTTTAACGAGTGCATAACAAAATTAGCTGCTTTTATTTACAACTATTACACTTTTAAGATTAATCTTCTTCATTAGCGAGTTGTAAAGCTTTTTGAGCGGTTTCTACATCCTATTACGGTACGGAAACAAATATTGGCATCACTAATGGGTTGGAATTTTTTAATTTTAATATGTAAAAATTTATATATTTTGGTTTTTAACAATCTTTTCAAAAAACTATCAGCGGAATGAATTATAACAAACCAAATAAAACACTGGTTAAACAAAAAAAGTAGTATGTTCTAAAGTTGTAAAATAGGGCAGTATGAACACCGGGTGCCCCGGTAGGCTAGCTGGTAGTGAGCTAGTATATGAGTACCGGGGTTGCGGGTTCGATTCCCACCAGAGACTCTGGTATCCTGCAGACAAGCAAAAAAAAGCTTCGCGGGATTTAGTGTAGGAATAATAAAAAAAAAAAAAAAAGTAAGAGTGGGGGTAAACTATGCAACATATTTTGAATGTTTTTCATCAACATATTCACAAAAGAACTTGAAAATGTTTCCCACAGTTGTATTTTTTGCACAAAAGAACAAAAATATGTAGAACATGTAACATGAATGCAACATATTTCTCAGAAAAGAAATAGCCATAAATAAAATATTATGATTTCTTTAAGTTTTTGGCGTATTACAACAATTTTCTGGAGGGGATTTTATGTTGGACTTATCGTAAGTTATTGAAAAGATAGACGGACATGGAAGTGGATTGGGCACGCTTTGCGCAGACCCACATCCGATATAACAAGGATTGCTATTGACTGAAATCCCCGAGGCAGCCGAAGGAGGGGACGTCCAGGCCACACATTGTTGCGACAGGTGCAAATTGGAGATATCTAAAATAAACATATCGTGAAACGAGCTAAAGCTCAATTGTTGAGGACCTATGGTCCTTATAGGAACAAAAGAAATTAATATATATATACTAGGGTATTCATTTAATCGGGCTTTTGCTTTAATCGGTAAATCGCTCGATTAATTCACCGAGGTTTTGGTTTAATCGGTTAATAACACAGTACAACATTTTTCAGTTAATTGATTGCCAACTCAATTCTGTGAACTGTATGTGAAATTAGACCCAAAAAGAAAAATTTCTGCATCATTCGTTTTGTCTTCTTACCTGCGATTTGAAGTTAGTATCGATTTGAAGTTAGTACTATCGTATAGGGGAATTTATCACGTTTTAGGCCCCGTTGTTTGACATAGCTCGACAACCCCTAGCCCAATTTAGTTGAAATAAATTTTAAAAAATTAAGAATTACAATGCCCTTAATCTGTTCATATATTGTTTTCCTATACAAGTAACACTTTCGAAGTTAAAAATGAATGTATGAAGGGAAAAAATTATTTTTTGCCTAAAAATTTAAATTTTTTTTTTTTAAAAATACATAAAAAATGCAAAATGGAAAAAAGTTTCAAGTCTAGTTATTTTTTTGCAAAGTCACATAACCTATGAGCAAAATGAGACAAAGATCATAAAAATCGATGCACGCGTTTCGCTTTTATTCGCAATTGAGTAAATGTATGAATTTCAAAAATTTGCTCGAGATATGCACAACATTATTTGGAGAAAACATTGACACCTTTTTCATGATTCTGAGAATTAAAAAAAAGGAATAAACTAAAGGTTATTTGATTTTTATGATTGCGGTAATAAATGTACGTGGACAATTAAACGGAAAGTGGACCTTTTTATTATTTGGGTTTTTCCGGTGGCTACCTATATGATTTTTTTACAGAAATTGCACCCACATTTAAGGGTGGTCATTATTTGGAAAGTTTTGCACAGTTTGAAACGTACAAGTGCTGAATCAGGTATATAGCCAGCCGCCCTTAAAATATGCGCCCATTTATAAGTACCTGGCAGTAAAATATTCAAAAATACGTAGTATTTATAGGTGTGCATTGATCGATTTTTGGCATTCAGCCAGTGCCGACGAACGCGAACAGTAAAAGTGATTTTTCTCCAGTTTTTTAAAAGTGAATAACAACAAAACATAAAATATATCAATATGGAAAACAACAAGTGCCCATATTTGGATGAATATTGTTACGTTTGTGGTCATATCGTCCGAAAAATACAGAAAAAAGATCGAAAAAATTTGTTTACTGAGCAATTCAAAACCGCGTATTGTAATTATTTCGATGAAGCAGATTTAAGTGGTGCAAATTTTACGCCGAACACAGTGTGCAACAGTTGTTATACTACCCTTCTAAAATGGATTCACGGAAAAAGTAGAAAGTTATCTTTTATGAAGCCAGTAATTTGGGTGGAAGACACAACTGGACATGATGAATCCAGGTGCTATGCATGCATAAATTTTCGTCCTGGATTAAACAGACAACAATTGAAAACAAAAGTATACACTGCTGCATTTACTGCCACACTTCCAGTGCAACGCCCTGCTGATACCGATGCACCTAAACCTCCGAGTGCGGATACTGTGTCCCTGCTAGCCGAAACCGTTTTCACCAATCCGACCGATTCGGATGATGCTGATTGGATACCCGATATTGAAAATAGTGCACCACAACCGCTACCACAAATCGAAATGGATTACATTGTGGCCAAGCTGGGACTATCACAACACGACTCCGAATGGCTGACATCATTTTTGAAGAGAAGAAAACTCACACAGCAAAATGTCAGCGCAACATCATACCGACAACGCCAAGCTGACTCAGACCATGAATATGAACAACCTACGAAGAAAACAAGATCATCAGAACCACAATCGTCAACTTCTACAAGGATGGATATTGCCAATAATTGAAAAAATGTTCTAAATTTTGTTTTTATGCATATTATAATTGCGTATTAATTGCATATTATTTTATTTTCATTAAGTTTTTATAAATTAAGTTTTTTTTTGCATGATAATTTTTTAATTTATATTTTTATTTTAAGGGTGGTGGCTATAACTGATTTTTGAAATTCATACCTTTACTCAATTGCGAATAAAAGCGAAACGCGTGCATCGATTTTTATGATCTTTGTCTCATTTTGCTCATAGGTTATGTGACTTTGCGAAAAAATAACTAGACTTGAAACTTTTTTCTATTTTGCATTTTTTATGTATTTTTAAAAAAAAAAATTTAAATTTTTAGGCAAAAAATAATTTTTTCCCTTCATACATTCATTTTTAACTTCGAAAGTGTTACTTGTATAGGAAAACAATATATGAACAGATTAAGGGCATTGTAATTCTTAATTTTTTAAAATTTATTTCAACTAAATTGGGCTAGGGGTTGTCGAGCTATGTCAAACAACAGGGCCTAAAACGTGATAAATTCCCCTATACGATAGTACTAACTTCAAATCGATACTAACTTCAAATCGCAGGTAAGAAGACAAAACGAATGATGCAGAAATTCTTCTTTTTGGGTCTAATTTCACATACAGTTCACAGAATTGAGTTGGCAAATCATGTGTTGTACTGTGTAATCGGTTAATTTTGTTACTAATCGGTTAACCGATTAAAAAGGTTTTTTTTTATAAATTTACTAATTTCAATAAATTAATAAGCATAAATTATTTATTATTTTGAGTTCATTAGTAAAAAAACCCACAACATAACAATTCTTGAACTAAAACGAGCAAAACCAAATAATTCATAAATATGTAATACATATTTTTTTAATAAAACATATTATGTATTAATTAAAAAGTAAACTGTCAAATCATTTTATTAGTTATTTCAATAATTTAAAGAAATCTTATAAAAAAAATCTTTTAGAAAAATAATTTGGCTTAAATGTTTAGGATTTAAGTGATTCTTTTCTTTAGTTTTGATAAAACTTTATGTGGAAAAAATTCTTTTACTTATCGTAGATGTTGCATAAATCGGAAGCAGCCTATAATACAGAATATCCAATTTCTCAGTTATTTTTCTGGATTTCTTTAAACATATAAAATCTTCCATTATGCCATTACAGTCCTGTTTTAATTTCTTTTTAAATTTTTAACACTTCTAGAGTTTCGGTTAATTATGTTAAAAGCGGCTGGTCAGACAGTTAATGTGAATGGTGTTCGCTATCGTGAGATGATAACGAACTTTTTATGGCCCAAATTGGAAGAATTGGATGTGGACGATATGTGGTTTCAACTTGCCACACAGCTAAAGAAACAATGGCTGTTTTGCGCAACATATTCAATGGCCGTGTTATATCCCGTGGTGGCGATGTCATGGTGGTGTGCCATCGGATGGAGGAGTGCGGCCGAGGTCGCGGCGGCCATTTGGCCGATATTTTTTTCCATACATAATTGAACCATACCAATATTATCGTTATAAAAAGAAATGACAATGATTTCCTAAATATTTGGTGTTTTATTCAAAATCGTCGAATCAATAAGTCCGTGACTTTTCGAACTTTCCTCGTAGTTATATGAAATGCAACACTGCTCACATCAAGTACCACCTGTTAATAGACTACTGTCAAAGGATTGTTTGGAGTTGTTGACCCGCAATTCGAATGAGTTTTTGCGGAGTTTTGTAACTGTGGATGAAACATGGATCCATTACAACACTCCGGAGACCAAGTAGCAGTCTAAACAATGGGTTTCGCCGGATGAACCGGCTCCGAAGAAGGCCAAGGTAAGTTTGTCGGCCAATAAGGTGATGGCAACAGTTTTTCGTAATGCACGCGGGATAATTCACATCGAGTACCTTCAAAAGGGAAAAAAATAAACGGCGAATATTTTGCCAACTTATTGGACCGTCAAACAAATGCCTATTTTATGGACCTCGAAAAATCCTATTTTTTTGGAAGGGATACACAAATTGGAGAAACGTTGGACTAAGTGTATTGAGCTTAAAGGAGATTATGTTGAAAAATAATTTATTTTTTCTAAAAAAACTGTGTTTCATTCAAAACGGACTTATTGATCCGCCCTCGTATTTATGTATACATACATCGGAGGCCCTTTAAATCATTTCTGTATTTTTATCAAGAATAAAAATTGAGAATTAAGCCCAACAAACAAAATCTTTTAATGAAAAAACAAATTTGATAATAAATTTATAAGTGCACGTGCATAAAAAACTGAACTGGCAAAATGCTTTATTTTGATTTTCTTGCGAAAGCAATAAAGTGATTTGTTTTTATTTTTAAATTTTGTTTTTTCTTAATCCACTAACAACTACAATTAATGTTGGGAGAATTTTAACTAATTGTAGTGGGGAATGTTAGAAAAGATAAACTCACTGTTTTATTGTTGGTATTTTGTTTAAGCTTTGATATCGTTGCAAATAAGACTTTTTGAGTGTTTGAAATTCTCATTTCCTTTGTAGTCCTATTTACTGATATCTTTGGCTTTTCTAAAATTTTTTGGGAAAACGTTTCCTGATGATCAGGTCTAAGCAACCAGTGAAATGCGCATAGAAACAAGATAAATTTCAGTATTTTTATCAAGAATGAAAATAGGGATTTAAGCACAACAAACAAAATCTTTTAAAGGATTGATTTCAATATTTATTTATTAATTGTAACAGATATAATTACAAATTATATTCTTACTTAGTTTACCGAGCAAAAGTAAAGTAGACCTTTAGCCCGTTCTAGTTAAACAGACCAGAACCTCTGGCGGGAATCGAACCCGCAACCCTTGCACTAATATACTTGCTCAGTACCAACTAGCCTACCGAGGCTAGTGGCACCAGCCACTTAAAATTCTACAAATATTTTTAGCCTATGTTAAGAGTCGGGAAGTCCGGAAAATCGTTTCTAAAGTCAAGAGATTTAAAGGGATCAAACAAACACACAAACAAACTTTAAAAATTTGTATCGGTTTACAAAGGATAATTGTGTCTCATCTTTATAAATATGAATATAAAACTTGTCCGTTATTTGTAACAAAAATATCTAATTATGCACATGTATATTTACGAAAAATAAAACCATATAAACACAATCAAGTCTTAACGAATTTAATAAATGTTCTAACATTAAATTTAATAACATACAATTTTTTTTTAGAATTGTTCAGTCATGTGGAAACATATTTAAATCACGCAGAACATTGGCATGCACCCATCATTAAACTTTGCAGGCATATTTTTAGTTAATCAGAAGTATGAAAAAATTATTAATAAAAAAATGAATAAAAATAAAAAGGATCAACAAAAAGTGTAAAAAGTCATTTGCAATAAGACCAATCAACTTTCATTTATCAACATTCCCCTTCTACTCGATCTGGAAAATTTCTAGCAAACTCGTTTGTATAAAATATTTTGTTTATCTTTAGAGGGAGTAATCTAGGCCTATACTCCCAAGTACGTTGTTATTGTTGTTTTTTGTCTAACACAATTCTCAATTGGTGTTGGTAAAGTTAATACACATATACTTTATTTGGTACTTTTCGATCTTTCAATTAAAAACTTTCCTTATTTTCCAAATGTAATACATAAATGAACAAGGTATCGCAAATTCCCTTATTTTTTGTACGAAAATTTCTGCCTGGATGTCTGCGGTATAAACTTGATAACGTAAACTAGCCATAAATCCCTACTTGGCATGCACAGAAAAAAATAAAAATTGATTTTTATTAAAAAATTTGTGAAATCAATTAAAAAATTAATTACATTTGCACCAGTAAACAAATTAACAGTATTAATTAAATATGTTTTGATATTAAAAACATTTTCTGCAGTAATGTTTTTGATATAAATAAACGTTTTATTCACTTGATTAAATTTTTAATTAAAACTGATTTTGTTTTTGATTAATGATTTAATTTAAAAAAAAATTGGCGAGAATTTTTCCAGTGTGCATACTGTCATTATTATTTTCACTTTCGTCATTATTATTTTCACTATCATCAAATTTGTTTTTGGGAATACAATTATTTATTAAACGATTTTGTTTGTTGTGCTGAATTCCCTTTTTTTAATAATTGATAAAAAATACTGAAATTTATTTATATTTCACTATCGACAATAATCAGTTTCAATTCAATTTGTTTAATTTTTTTTAATGATGCTTTTGTATGATACTTACCAGAAACATACTTGTCAATTTGACAATGAGGTCCCAAGGCACACAAGGCACGGTATATCTTAGGCAACTTAATCTTAGAATTGACTTTAAAGATTAAAGAAGTTACGAAATAGCTTTAGAAATGTTTTTACAAATGTACAGAATTGCACCAAAATATATTTTTTTTGGTGCAACTAAGCCGGAAAGTACAATTTAAGAAGTGCACAATAAGTACAAATTAAAAACACACATTACCATCCTTGGCATATATATACAAAACCACAATGTTCATAACGTCCCGTACCCAAGAGAGTAATTTACGTATTTTTTTATTGTTTTTGTTACTGAATTGTTTTTTTTTTTGTTATTGCTGTTTGTATGTTTTTTGTTGTAACCGATAAAAATTAAAATGTTTTTATTGCCCTGTATAAACATTCACTACAATAACAAACTATGTACATTGTTTAATAATTGATTGGTTAGGGGTAAGAGTTATTTCTTTTGAAAGTTATAAGAAAATTATTTTAAGCTTTATTCTACCAATAAATAAAACTTCAGTAAATTACTTCTCTCAAAGTTAAAAATGTACTTTTTTATTTTTGTAAAATTTTGTGTTTTTTTTTTAAACACAATGTTTGGTCTTTGAGATTTTGATGATTGTGTTGGTTTACGATTTTTTTTTTTTTTATAAAAAATAATAAATTTATTAAATCCATTATTTTGGCACTCCTTCTTAATATTTGTCAGAATTAACAACTTTTAGCAAAATGTCATATTTTCAATTAAATCCAAGAAGGGTTTCCAATTCAAACTTATTCTATTACAGTTTAATTTAATTTTTAATTTCCGTTTCTATTTTTATAAATTAAATGTCTATAATTTTGTGCTACATTCCCAGTATCTGACTTAAAATTAATTCTGGTTATTGTATTGTAGGTACCAAATCTTTATGATTTTCAACCTTTCTAACATATATCTACGTTTATAATTATTTTCCGTGTTTAAAACTGTTATATGTTCAAAATCAGGATAATGAGACCTCAAGCTTAATTAAAAACGTTAGTACAATTGATTATTTATGATATAATTATATGATTGTGATGGTACACTAGTTGGTAGTGAGCTAGTCTATGAGTACGGAGGTTGCGAGTTCGATTCACACAAGAGATTCTGGTCTTCTGCAGACAAGCGTAGAGCTTTGCGGGATTAGCATAAGAAAAAAAAAATATATAGCACATACAACCAATATGTCACAGTGGAATACTTCGTGAATTGCCTGTATCTGTGTTTTATATTTTATAGAATTTTGGAATTTATTTTAAAGTGGACTAAGCGCCCCTTTTCGGCTTTTGTATTTAAAATTTCCTAAAAACCTTCGCATGAATTGCTTTTCTTTCTACTTTAGAAATTTTTTGATAACTTCGTATAGATTTATTACGAATTAAATTTTTCAATCCTTAGCAGAGTGTAACACATTAAAAAGTTTACCCTTGATACAACTTTTAGCACACCGAACGAATCAGAATAACTTTCTTAATCGATCTTACGACGTCCATCCAGCTGACTGGCTGGCTGGGTGTCTGTCCATGCGAACCATGCGCGCAAAGTACAGGTCGCAATTTTAAAAATGAAATTTGGAATATAACTACATATGTGTAAATTGTCATAAGGACATACCCAATAGGAGTATGTTTAGACTATCTTTAGGCTATTTAATCTTCTGGTGTTAAATCCTCTGGGGAAATCCATTGCAGTCAATGCCTGGAATTCGGCAAAGTTCAAAACTGACAGAGGAAGAAGTGAATGTGGGCAGGATTGGAGTGTAAATGCTGAAAAACTTATGCATAAAAATGATCAATGAATGTTGATTTAATAAGAAGGCAAGGCCCTCTACCTCAGTAGTGAAGAATAAATCAGGAGAGAATGCAGAGTACCAGGCTCATACGTACGGTGAATGAAGGAAGAATGATTAAAAGTGCATGAATGAATGAATATTGGAGAAAAGTAAGAGCAAGATGAAGATACATAAACTTACTTTCGTAAAAAATTTATATTCCAAGCGTAAAGGTACATTTAAACGAAAAATACTTTCGGGAATCAAGTGGCTTAGACCTAAATTCGCTGGAAGGGATATCCTAAAAAGCATACTCATAGCTCCAGATCCTAAGCAAGGGGCAAGTGCATAATCTTGCCGGAATGCATACTCCAAATGACACCTGTGTGCGGTGGTTGTTTCCATAGGCGGATGGCAAATTAACTGTTTATTTACCCAGTGGTTAAGCCCACCCTGAGATAAGGCCAAAATGGCAGGTGCTCAAGTTAATCTTTTTTTACTAATATCATAATGATCAAGCATTTAGAAATGGGTGAGAACCGGTCCATAATTTCACCACATAACGCCCCTTTAAGAAGTTTTCTGCAGTAAATTCTTTGTGCGCATAAAACATCTTATGATGTATGTATAAAAAAAAAGATTAAATTTGGCTCAATATTTTATAGCAGTCCAAGTCATCTTACCCAAAAAATCCTATAGCATCTACTGTGCTATTTTAAAATTGTGGCTGGTGGATCAAGAATGTACTTTACGTTCCACAAAACCACCTTCCTAAAGCCACTTTAAGTCCATAAAATGTAAAATTGATATAGATACTCGTATCTTTATAATATTTGACACAAAAATTTAATATATGATTCTTAATCTCAAAACATAATTTTGTTTTGGCGGGTTCATAATTGACCATGGGTCGAAAATTTATATTCAAATGCTGTGGTATAATATTTTCTCTTACTTGATTGTAATTTAAGAAGTTTGTTTTGCGGTCTAAGCTTATTTTATTAATGGTAATGTATTCTTTTTTAATATTAGCAATCTTTAGTTATAGGGATTCTAACGGTAAATTTTGTATTTGCTTTTGGGACTTCATCTATATTTTACAGTTTTTTTTATTCAGAATTCTAAAGAATTTAATTTTTTTTTGCGATTGTAAAAACTTCCCAGTAAAAAAAATTTGTTTTTTGTGTTATTTTTAGAATTGTTCTAATCAGGCTTTAAAGGTCATTAATTTTCTAAACGTAAATAAAAGACTTTTTATTTAATTCTTTCGTACTCCTACGTTTCGTCGGTATTTTCCGACCTCATCAGGGATTCGTTTTTATTAAATCTGGCAACCATGTAAACATAAAGAAAATAACCACTAAGAAATATCAACAACAATAACCTTAGCATTAGAATAATAACGCTTACAATTAGTCTTCTCGTCAAATTTACATCACTTTTAAAAAATCAACATCACAGGTTTTATACGACATTTAATAAACGACACAAAAATCTATTTTGTTTAATAAAATTTGTAATTAATAAAAAATAAATGCAAAAATAAATCACGAAAAATTAAAATATCACAGTTGAATTATTCTTATTTGTGTTTTTTGAAGCACTTAAGAAAAAAAACGCATAATCGAGCGCTTCAATAAGAGAGCTCTTTTAAATGATAACGAATAAAATGTACAAAAAAGCTGCTATTTTAGTGCTGACAACGAAGAAGGGTTCAAAGCGAAAAAAAATAAAGATATGTTATGGTTTACGAAAATGCCCTAAAAAGGTATTTAAACCAGTAAAATCAAAACGTTGATGAATATGTTAATATAGTTAGCAAGCACTTTCGGAGTGCTTTATTTGCTTTTTTCATTATGTTAAAAGAAGCGCTTATCGTCAGCAGAAAATAGTCCTCCAAACCGGGAACACTCCATACAAAAATCAGGCATCCCATCAGCAGGTTTGGAGCGATTTAAGGTATGAATTCATACATAAAACCTGCTCCTTTTGGAGCACATTTTTTACTGGATTTCGTCTTTGTTATCGTTTTGCCTGACAACAAACATTTTTTTATAATCGCCAAAATAAAAAATTACTGTTTATGCTATTGTCGATTTTGTCGCTTAATTTAAGGTTTTTACTATTTCAGCGTTTTTTAATGTTTAATTGTTAATAAATTTTTAATAGGATTTAATTTTTTCGATCTAACTTCTATTGCAATACATTATTTCTGTTAATAATCCTTATCAAGAATTAAACTTCTCCCCCACCTCATAAAAAAAACAAAACAAACGCAGTGTTTTAACAATACAGTCAGTCAGTTGAATTGTAATGAATGTTGGATAAATAGAAATGCGAGTTAAAACCAAAAGACCACAATGCGTGAAATCGATTTGTAGAGAAAAAGTTTTTCATTTTCTTATTTTAATACAAAAAAGAAAAAAAAAAACAATTATCAACAGAAATTTATAACTGTAAAAACATAGATAAATAATTTAATTTGAAAACATGAAACTGAATGAGCATTATAAATAACTGTAATTTCATACTAAATATATTGAGTTTCCTAACAGCCTTAAAAGGACTACATAAAGTTGGGTTTAAATAAAAAAAGTGTTGATAAAAACGAGAACAATTGTTTCAATTAATTGTAAAATTAACCTAAAAACAATAACAAAAGTCTACAATTAAAATAATAAAGAGTTGAGCTTTTTAATTAAGAATAAAAAGAAACGAAAAATTCGTATGAAAAAATTTATTAAACCAATCAAATGATAAAATAATGTAATTTTTTTTTAAATCAAAATTGGGTTACTGAAGAATCTGGGATGAAAACACTGATCAAATTGTTCAATCAAGTAGACAAATGTGATTTTTTGGTTGAGCTTAATAACAATTTATTTTTGTAGAAATTTACAAAAAAAAAATAAACTTAATTCTTGTTAATGAGGGGATTGGTTGTCGTAAATTCCTGGATCTCGGGATTTTTCGGGATATCAGGATTTTTCGGGATTCGGAATTTTTGAAAGTCAAACGATAAAGGCTTTTTATAGATATTTATTTAAAAAAAACGTCTTAAAAAAATGTTAAGAAACAAAACTTTTTTAATTCATTTAGTATTACAAAGTTGTTTAATGATTGTATTGGTAACTAATATTTTCAAAAATTGAAAAGTGTGATTTTTTCTTAATTAATGATTAATTTAATTAAAAATATGATAAAAAAGCCACGTACGATTTCCAATAATGTGTTAATTGATTCAATTAAAAAATAGTTAACATAAAATGTATATTTTACCCCAGTTGTTTCAAATCTAATAAAAAAATAATTTTAGTTTGAATTCTTTAGTTAACCATAAAAATCTTATGTTAACAAAAACACATTTTTATACCCACCGTCACTGGTGGAAGGAATTTTGTAGTGTATACATTACACTACTTAATTTCATGAAATCGCTCCATAAATTAAAGTAGGTCCCATGCCTACTCTCGAAAAACACTTTAATAAGCCTAAACGTGTAAAGAGTAAAGTTTAGATTTTGAATTTGGTAAACCAGTGGAATCAATTACATAATAAAACCTCACGGAACTTTTGGTTTTTCTTTTTGTTTTGTGCATTTTTAAAGACATTTAATTCTTAAATTAATTTTCTTCTTTTAATATTTTCAGCACTTCTCACATTAAAATTTCTTTATAATTGTTGGACACGCTTAAAAAAGTTAACTGTTTTTTTTTGTTTCAATGACAATCAAATAAATATGAAAGATCAATATTGTGTTCCCAATCCTCTCAAGGGAGAATGTCATGATTAATTGCTTTTTATAAAAAATGTAAAACAAAAAAAAAAATTAAGTTAACGATTTCGGGATTGACTAAATCCCGAAATTCCCGGGATTAAAAAAATTCAAATCCCGGGATTCGGTATTTTCGGGATCGGCATTGGCATCCATGATACATACATCCATATCTACATTATGATTATTAACTGCAAATCATCTTCCCACGGGGGTATGCAAAAACTTTTATTGTTACATCCTCCAGAGACATAAGATGTAGTCAATCTTATATATAATAAATACGGGAACAATATTTTGTCGCTGGATTTGAAGCATCTTTTCGTCCACCGATTTTAATAAAATATATGTATATGGTTTTAAAGGTATTTTTGTGTAGATATGCACCATAGCTTGGGAATAATGATTAGAAATCCTAATGATTAGCAATTGGATTAGAAATTTTAATTGTGCTGAAAAATTGATTAATTATGATTAGTTAGCCATTTTAGACGATTACTAATTGATTAGATTAGAAATAATCAAAAATCTAATCACAATTAGTGACGATTAGCATTTATAATCAAATCTAATCCAAACTAATCAAAAAAATAATTGATTAGATTTCTTGATTATTTTTGATTAGATTTGATTAGATCAACTATTTTTTACTATTTTTGTGAAAAGAAAATATTTATTTATCACATTTGCTGCTATACCCGCTTGTCCGCGGATACATTCCATAAGTCATTATACCATTATGCACAAAGCAATGGCCTATACTTGCTCGGCAATACCTACGCAGTGCGTTTGAGTGACGAATTTAACATGGGGATGACATTGGAAGTATACAATCGCCACCTTCTCGCTTACATTCCGTTGACGAAAACAGTGACGAATATTCATCATAGTTTTCATTCACAAAAATACTATGATGAAAAGAACACTGAAGCCGGATTTAAATAATGAACGGTTTCGTTAACGTTGGATAATGAACTACTTCGTAAATGCTCAGTAATGATATATTAAAAATGTCTTTAATGGTTTATGGTTTTATATAATATTGTATTTTTTTAATTCACAGCGTTTACAGTCTTTTAAATCTTATAAAACTAACATTAAAAATAGAACAAAAACTTTAATTCACATAAAAACAACAACGGTTGTGCTTAGGCTAGAAAACTATTGTACACATTTTTCTTTTCAACTTAATAGAATATGACAGAAAAAAAATTTTGCTCGCTTGCTTATATGCGATCAACGAATTCATATAAGATATTGGTACACCAAGTAGGTACTGGCAATTGTGAGTGACGAATTTATTACAGAAAAAACGTCAATAGCAGTTTTGCCGAACAAGCGGGTATTTACATAATGTAACAGTTTTTGAATATTGAATATTGAAAATTAACATTAATAGTAACACAACAACAAAGTGAACCAGCTGTGTCAAGTGTTTAGTTTAAGAACAGGGTGCACCGTATGCAATTTTATGCAATATTCAAAACTGTTACATTATGTAAATATAGCAACAAATGTGAAAAATAAATATTTTCTTTTCACAAAAATAGTTGATCTAATCAAAAATAATTAAGAAATATATTTAATTATTTTTTGGATTAGTTTTGATTAGATTTGATTAGAAATGCTAATCGTCACTAATTGTGATTAGATTTTTGATTATTTCTAATCAAATCAATTAGTAATCTGAAATTTTTATCAAAATTCAATTCTAATGATTAGATTATTTTATTTCTCTAATCGTAATGATTTCTAATTCTAATCGAAATTCCCCAGCTATGATATGCACAATATAAATAATTTTTTTTTATATTATTAGGATAGAAGTGGCGAAAACGCGTTTTAAATTTTCTTGCAAACACACGTACACACCAGAGAATGACAAAGTTATCATTTTAAGTATTAGTGAGAAAACATGTATGGACATGGTAAAGATCAAATCATACGTATACATACCGTTACCCATAAAAAGCTGAAGTTAAATATGTATAGGTATACGCTGGCAATGTGTATTTGGATATGCATTAAGCCTATAGTACACGGCATGTAAAAAGACACATGCGCATGTGGTTCTGACGTAATTTTGACGTCAATGTAAAGCCACAATAAACATTATTTTAGAAAGTACATGCAGATATAAATAAAACTTGTATTGGCTATCTGCAATACCCATAAAAATAAATAAGCATGTGTGTTTACGTATGTATAACGTGAATATACAAATAGTACACATAGGAATTAGGCGGGATTTCTATTTTGTGTTAGCAAAATATCGACATGATTTCAAGAAAATTTAAGATTTGACTTAGGCTGTATGCTTTTTGTTTTTATAGCTCGAGAACCACCCAACGCATTTACCAAACAATAAATGCATTAAAAAGGGGTATTTTCACTAATGGTTTAAAAAAAGCATTGAAAAGTTAGGACCACGAGGTGCGGTTGGGGGCAATTTCTGCCTCTCCGAACAGATTTTAATGAAAGTTAAAACATAGACAGAACATAGAAACCGGCAGCGACGGTCTACTATTGCGCAATCGTTAGCTGGCTAAAGTTAATTTTTTCAAATACTGATATCAGTATATTCATTTATTTCACCGTTTACTAGAATTTATGTACACTAGGGTGGGTTGAGTAAGCAATCGATATCGTGCCATCGATTTTCGATAGCTTTTCGCAAGAGGAAAAAAATATTCACTACGACATATCAAAAAAATGATTTTCGAGGCGTCCAAATTTAAATTTTTTTACTTTTTCTCAACTTTAGTTTTTAAGGCGGATTTAATTTTTTTAATATAACCTTTCTAAGGTGAAATTGCACGCTCAAAACGATGGCGATGTTTTTCTTGAGTTTTTTTTAACATACCTACTAAAAAAAACCTTACAAATTAACGCTTAATTTTTTTTTTTTACAAAAACTCCTCTAAAATCTTCGCCATCGTGTTTAGCGTACAATTTCACCTTAGAAAGGTTATATTAAAAAAAAAAAAAAATTAAATCAGCCGATTTTTTTATTACCTACTAAAAAACCTTAAAAATAAAAAAGGCAACCTATGGATATACTTCGTTAGCGTCTCCTTTTCTTTCGTGGATATATTTTTACGCCAAAGTTTATGTTTCTAGGCTTTAACTTGTTGTAGCCCGCTACTTTGTAATAGGTACGATTTTCACCTCTTAAACATTCGAATTTCGAAAATGTACCAAATTCTTATTTGTATTTTTTAGATGCTTTACGAATGTGATATATTTTTTATTTGAAGATAGATGGCGTGGCAAACAAGTTTCAAAATACAGGTTTTACCCCTTTACTCCCTAAAATGGCCGAATTTCAAAATAGTACCAGACACATATTCGCTTTTTTTTATTTAATGAACAACTATAAGTATTAAATTAAAAAGTACCACTTTTATTAAAAAGGCATTAGTAAGAGAAAGTAAAAGTACCAAAAATCCCCCTTACAGTGTGACGAACGAAGTCAACCTGTGTTTCGTTTTGATTCACACATGAATTTATTTTATTTTATTTATGTTTTTTCATTTGTTTATTGTTTAGTTTAGTTATTTAGTCATAAGCAATTAAAGATATATGTAAATCTGTTAAATTGTTAAGTTTGAATTTAATGGTTGGTAGGACGCCACCTGGTTGTCAGAAATGTAGTTATTTTTAATAGAGCAACCCTGAGTTGATATCATATGTTTGCACTACGACAGTTTGGTAGTGAGTGTATGTGTGTATTGTGCATACACAAGGGAAATCGTATAAAAGGGCAAACATCATTGAATGCGAGACAATCGGTCGTGGGATCGCAATAGGGTAAGACCTACTTAGGACAGTGGATACACATCCTAATTACTCTTAAACTATTTTGATCGGCTCCTTGGTACACTGGTGATCTTGGACAGCCCGTGTGAGGGTACACCTCGTGTTATCTGTGTTTTCCATAGTAGCGATTGGGAATTGAGTCTGCCCGTGTGTGGGTACACCTCGGGTGATCTTGAGTCTCCGTCCGAACCACCGCCGTAAGGTTACATGTGTTGCAAACTCTTGAGCAACTGACACCTTGAGTGGCGACCGTTAAGCTGTTTGTAATTGTGTATTGTTGTAAATAAAAAGTATTGTTTGTAACGTTGTGTGAAACCAAAGGAGTTTTATTTGTTATCCCGTATGAACCTGGACACCGCTGAGTCTACCCCTGCAACCAGCGGTAAACGTGTCGTTACAACAGATTCTCATTAACTCAGGAACTTGCATGTTTAATTTTTTGTATCTTGGTCCAATATTAACGGCAAATCAAAAAGTACCAGGTAAAGCAAAAAAAGAACCAAAAAGTTTCCTCATAGGTTCTTATCCACTCAGTACATTGCATTTTGAAGTTTATGTTTCTAGGTCCAATATAAAGGATAATTAAATAACTGCCAGTTTTAGAACTAAAAATCTAAAGTATTAAATTTCCCATATTTCCCCTTTTTGGTACTTTTTGTTTTTCAATATTGTAGTGGGAGCCCATAATTTAATACGTCAATGAATAAAGAAAAATGTTTTGTAAAAAAATAACCAAAAATAGTTACGGTTTTTACCACTTATACGTCAGAATTCCGATAAAGTACCAAATCGGTATTTGTATTTTTTAGATAAGTTTCAAATGTGATACAATCGGTATTTCTATGTTTATGCGTTTAAAAGATAGATGGGGTGACAATAAAGTACCAAAAATACAGGTTTTACCCGTTTACTCCGCAAAAGGGCTGAATTTCCAAAAAGTACCAGACACTTGTCCGCTTATTTTTCTAAAGAACAATGATAGGTATTACATTTTTTTGTATTTCTTTTGGTTTTGGAGATATAAGTTTACCGAATTTACCCGTTTTTACCCTTTTTACCCCTAAACTTTGGAATTTCCAAAAATCTCGTCTTAGCGGGTCGATTTGGGGAGAGACCAACCCCTGGTAAAATTTTAAATTTTTAGCTTCAGGCGGTTAGTCTGTGTGCTGATGAATCAGTGAGCCAATCAGTCAGTTAGTCAGTAACGTTACAATTTTATATATATAGATAAAAGTCGTCATATTTTTTTATGTACATATATATACATAGGTACTGCTGACGTTACAGAAAAATATATTTCATGTATCATTAAAATATGTACATAGTCCCATACCTTTCTAGTGATCAAAGCACATTTTTGCTAACCCATTTCATACAAAAAAAAAAAAAATGGTTTTTATATTAACGCAGTAGTGCCGAAAATTCTGACGGTACTCACTGTACCCTTGCAGAAGATGATTTTAGATGGAAATCTTATGGTCCTATGAAATATAAAGCATTAATTTGGCGCCATTGATGTTTGGCTTTTTCCTTGGTTCGGCTGATTACCTGGGCTCTAATTCTCTTAAATTTGTGAATACATATTTTCATTACCAAAATGACTTTATGCAAAAATAACTTCTTTTTATGGCGTTCATTTGAATTAAGCAAAGAAAAGTTATTGGGGGCGTATGCTTATAACGTTGGGGATACTAAATAGTATACGACATGATGCATCAAAGGCCAAATACCATGGCGTTTTTGTTTTATAAATATTTAAGGAAGAGTCTTAGAAAAGACAATAAAAACAGGAAACAAGCAAATTCCAAAATTATCTGAGTTGCATAAGCGTTGCTTAAAGCAGTAATTCTACTTTTAGTTCAGTTTTTAAATTTTCTTTTATTTATTTATTATTTTTTAATGAATAGCAAACATATTTAAGCCCACAATGGTAAAATGTTTTCTTTATTTAGGTGTTATAAAAAAAAAAAAAAAAAAAAATTAAACGAAAAAAGTGGTATTTTTTTATGTCACACTTTAAATCTCCGGAGAAGTACACAGTAAATGAAATATTAAATTATTTATAACGACGTATGTAAATATGTTTATTATGTGTGTATATATTTCGTTTATTTTAATAACAAAAATGTTCACAAGACCATTGTTAGTAAGGGAAAAAGGGTATAAAAACATTTTTATGAATGCCAGTCTTCCAGGCTAGTTTAAACATAGACTTTTAGCCAGGGATGTCAAAATGTATATATATTTTCTTCCATTCCTCGGGTGGTACCAATAATCTCGATCGTCGGATCGATGCTTGACAATAAAAGGTTAGGAATACTTGCGGGGATCACGTGGTGTGTTGCTTAAACGTATGGTGTTTTCTTTCTACAACAAATGTGACATTTTATTTAAAAAAATGCAATTTGATGTTCGCTTCTTAAAAATGCTTCGCTCGTTAAAAGGGTGGTTTATTCGAGAAAATGAACCCTTACTAATGGCATAAGGCATAGCACTTTACGCCCCGTATAAATCGACAGTGTTGACAATAGCTGTGTTCATTTACTAAAAATTGTTACGAATTAAAAGATTTTGTTTGTTGGGCTTAATTCCCTTTTTAAATAATTGATAAAAAATACTGAAATTTATTGTTGGAGGATAAGCTGTTCCTATGCGCATTTCACTGGTTGCTTAGGCCAGATCATCAGCAAACGTTCTCCTAAATAATTTTAGATAAGCCAAAGCTATCAGCAAACAAGACTACAGAGGGAATGAAAATTACCTACAAAGAAAAAAGTGTTTTATCAATTAAAAAAAATGGTTTAAAAAGTATTTAAATTTAATTAATGTAATAATTGAGTCAATCATTTTTTTAGTTGAAAGAAAATTAAAAATTTAATTTTGATTTAATAAGCATTTTAATTGTTTTGAAATAAATTTTCAAATAAAATTTTATTTAAATAACCAAAAATCTTAATTGACTTTTTTCGTTTAAAATAAACTTCTAGAATTGTTGTTGGGAATTGTCAATATTTATTTAATTAAATTAACATATTGTTTGAAATGGCAATGTTTTTTGATCACTTTTTTAATTAAAATTAAAAATATTATTTATTGAAAATATTTTTTCAAAATTTTAAAATTTCTAGTAATCAATATAATCTTTTTGGTAATAGGTGCAAAATCAACAACTTGTTTGCTTGATATTATGAATTTAGAACAAATTTGGTGATTGGAGAAATTTAATAATTTTTTCTGTGTACACTCAAGAAGTAGGATAAACACACTGTTTTATTGTTGGTATTTTGTTTAAGCTTTGATATCGTTGCAAATAGGACTTTTTGAATGTATGTAGGTAATTCTTATTCCCTCTGTAGTCTTGTTTGCTGATAGCTTTGGCTTTTCTAAAATTATTTAGGAGAACGTTTACTGATGATCTGGCCTAAGCAACCAGTGAAATGCGCATAGGAACAGCTTATCCTCCAACAATTAATTTCAGTATTTTTTATCAATTATTTAAAAAGGGAATTAAGCACAACAAACAAAATCTTTAAATAAATAATAGTATTCCCACAAACAACTTTGATAATAAATTGTTACGAATTTGTAACAATTGTTACTGGAAAGTGTTCATTAACCCAACAAATTTGCAAGTTGAGAGCGTCAAAAGAGAGAAAAAAAATTGAGAGACAAAAAATTCTTGCAAATTTTTACTGGTAAAATTTTTAATTCCAAGAATTTTTAAAACAGCTGTTTCATGTTTTTGTTTACAAAACAAACTTTTCCAAAAGAAGCTTTAAATAAGGATTTTTTGCAAAATGTATAAGTTAATGTTGATTTTTAAAATTATGAAAGATACATATTTATGCGATAAGAAATCAAACTTTTTTTTAACTTAGGACAGATATTTCGATATTTTTATTGCTAAATAAAATAACGAACTTGTTAAAAAATCCCTTAAGTATTTTGTTTTGCTTTTAACCGATCAGGTGTTGTTATTAGTACTGTGGGTATAATGGTTACCTAGATACCCGATATTTAACACTATTGCAGTATAATACCCCATTAGTTAAAAAATTGGCTTGCAAATTAAATTATTTACAAAATTAAAGAATTTTATTAATTATAAAATAATTTGAGATATTCTCATTGTTTACTTTATGACCGTCTTGTTTATTATGAAACAAACACCAAATAAATGAATTTGGACCAAATAAAACAGCCATAAAGTAGATAATGAGAATATCTAATATTATTTTATAATTAACAATAATTTAACCTGCCACCTCCTTACCTTTCTGTCGTGGTCATATTTAAATGCCAAAGTTTTAAAAAAAATTACGTTATTGGTTCTCATTCACTCAGGACCCTGCACCTATAATTTTATGTTTCTAATATCTTTTATAGCAAATTAAAAAGGTACCACTTGTAGAACGAAAAAGTAAAACAAAGACATTTAATTTCCCGCATTTCACCATTTTTTTTATATTTTTTCTCGATCGATTTAGCGAGAGACCAGCATCCGGTTCAAATTTTAACCTTATAACTCACGGCGTTAAGGCTGTGCGAAGATGAATCCGCCGGTCAGTCCATAACGTTGAAATTCTATATACCTATATACATAGGTTATACCTAGATTGTTAAATTAAATAATTTGTTTTGCCTTATAAATACTTTTATTTTTAACAAAGGGTTTTTTTTATCTTTTATTATTGATGAAAACCCGTATACTTCTTTCCCCTTCTAAATAAGAAAAAATCAAATTCATGATTCATTTTTTTCAACATAAACAAATATAAATTTATAAAATCACATTATTTTAACCGTAATGTATAAAATTTTCCCAAGTCTTAGAATAATTAATGGGTACTCAAATATTCCTGAATACTCGTCACTACTCTAACTTGCAAATTTTGGCTGGCAAAGTGTTCATTTACTTTTTAGTATTTTTGAGAGCAATTTCTTTAAATTCCTACTTACTCTCTCCTTGCAAGTTTCTGCTAGTAAAGTAAATGAACAAACCTAATTCCCTGTAAAAGATGGCTTCTGTTTATATATAGGGTGGCCAGACGAAGTTGGGAGAAAATCGCCTCTAATAAGGACAGTACAAATTTTAAATTTTAAGTTATTTTTATATAATTTAATCGTTAAAACATAAGAAAGCATTACATTGTTAATGCTAGTTTGTCAGTGATGCAAATTTTTAAGTGGACTCCGTGTTATAAAATTGTTTTTGAAAAAAAAAAATCAAATCAAGAATTCTGAAAAACTTGATGTTAATAAATCAGCAATCTGGCAAAGGTATTTTTTTGTTTACATATTTTATAAAAAATATACTAAAGAAATTGGAATTTCGTCATTCATTTTGTTCATTTATTTATTTATGTAATATCAATCTATTAGCAAATTTTGGTTTATGTATATTTTTTTTAAAATTTGGAAAACAATCTTTTTAATTTATGTACACATTTTTTTATATTTTGAAGAACAAACTTTTTGTCAGCTGTTAAAAACAGGGCGGTCCAATTTTGTGTTTTGTTCTCGTCAAATAAAAAATTGCATTATTACTGGGTCGGCAAGACATTTTATACATGTACCTTTTAACACAGTGGTATTTTTTTTGCAGAAAAGAAAACACCATCAAAGTCGGGATATTCCTGAAAATCCCACTAAAGGGCTTACTTTTCACCACTTGTGGGAGTGTTCGGCCTGAGGGAGGACTATATCTATGTGCTGTTGTTATGCAACAATAGCTGCTGGTAGTTTTTCAAAAGCAGTAGAGGTTAGATAGCTGCAGCTCCTTAACAATGGGTAAATGCAAAATTTAGCCGGATTATACAACCAGGAGCCTGTTTGTTAACGCATAGCTTATCACCTTGTAGGTAAGATCCACCATGAGGTTAGGCTGACATGACAGGTACTCATGTAAATATGTTTTCACAACTGTCGGTGCCTGTAGTAAACCCTTCAACGTACAAAGTTCAGCATATGGGCACTTCCACAGATGTGTTATGTTGGCCCATGTTTTTAAACATTTTCCTCTCTTTCACCAAAATACAAAAAAATTAAATAATAAAGATATAAATTTTTCTTTGTGAACCCATTTAAAAAGTTTGGTGGTGTAGCGTGACAAAAAGTAGACTTTCCTGTGGAAATACCCATATAAGGATTAAGCTGAAAGTAAAGCTATATTTTTTTCGCATCTGAAATTATATAGTGAAAAGAACACTTGGGGCGTATACATTTATATGTACATATTTTAGTCCTCTTGTTATTTCTAAATAACATTTCGCCTTTCTTAAGCGTCTTATAAAAGAATTGAATGAGTTTTTAAAGTAGAAATCCAGTGTGCGATTTCGAAGTTTGGCTTTTTACGACATTGTGTCTTTCTTTTTTATTAAATAAGACTTTGGAGCCTGTTGTGTCTTTTAAGATCAAAATTTCAAAAAAGAATTAAAAAAATTGTACTAACTTTGCCATCGTTGAATAATAGTTAAGACAATATTTTGTCATAAACACAAATGAAATATTCAATGAACTTAATGGGGTCAACTACAATAAAAACTGTTGCGTATTTGAACTACATCAATTTTAAAATCTTAAAGCGTTTTTAATTAAATTCGATGAATATTTAAAAATTTTGCAAACTGCACTTAACCGGAAATTTAACGAAAAATGGAAATAGATTTTAAAAAATGTTAAACTTTTTTTTAATCCTTAAAACGCACTTATTGATTCAAATTATACCCTAAAAAATTTAAGCATTGTAATTGAAAGAACACTATCAAATTAATGAAATCAACATCTTTATTAGATGTATGTATTTTTTTTATTAGCTCGACAAAATTTCGTCGCCCAAAATAAAAAAAAAGAATAAATTTCTAATAAAAATTTGTTAAACTAAGAAAAAGAAACATATAAAGAAAAACCTCGTACTACATTCAAGTTTGTTTCATTTACTTCTATTTAAGCACGAATTACACTAAAAAGTACTTTAAACAGTCCTCAATGAGATGATTACTTTCGAAAACCTTGACTTTTCGTTTCGTGCATATGCATGTTTTTGTAAAAGTTTGTTGTAGAAACAACAACAACACTACAAAAGTAGTTAAAAAACGATTAACCTGTTTAAATATAAATACCAACAACACAAGAAGAAAAACCTACAATATTTTCATATTTAAAAAATAAAATAAGAAGCAAAAATTCCCGGTTTCTATTTGTTAAAATTATAAAAGTAGAATGACTACGAAAACCATATCGGGTGTTTTATAATTGTGAGTTCTTCTGTGAACAAAGGGGGAATAAAACACAAATATAAAACAATTTCACTTTCGGATTATTTGAAGTTTTTAAATGAAGCATAGTTTGCGATTAAGGTTACATAATTTTCTCAATTTAAGTTAAATCCATGCCGTTTTCATTATTATTTTTATTACGGAAATAATCCGTACTTAAGCATTCTGTTCTTGATTTAAGGAAATTCGTACTTACCGTACTATTGACACTGCTTCGGCTTGATTTAAGTGATGATGGATTGATTTTTCCTTTCAGTGTACAATTTCGTTAAACTGAAATTCTTTAAAAAAAAAGTTAGATTAGTTATGTGTTACTATATTTAAATTTGGATAATTTTGTACTTAAGATAAAGATTATCAAAAATGTTTTAATAAGATCAAATAATAAGATTTAATTTTAATGTGTTAAATGCCCAATTCATACTCTTGATGAACACACTGAAATTTATTGTTGGTTGGATAAGCTGATTCCTATTTCTCTGGTTGATAAGGCCAGATCGACAGGAAACCTTTTTCCAATGACTTCAGAAAAGCTAAAGATACTATAACAATAAAACTGATTTGCGAATAAGAATTATAAATACTCAAGTTTTCTTGTAACGATATTAAAGCTTAAACAAGACAAAAATAATGAACAGTTAGTTTACCTTTTCTAACATTCCCGAATGTAAAAAAATAAAAAAAATTTCATTTTACAAATGAAGTTAAAGATCGTTTGTTTAATAACATGTGCTTTTAAGCGTACCTGAATAAACTTTTTTAAATTTATAAACGGCGATTAAAAATCAAGACTTGACTTAATAATTAATGAACGTTTTTGGTGAAAATTAAGTCGAAAATATTTGCTATTAAGCGGATATTTAACTGGCTAAGGTATTGTCGTATATAGAGAGATATATGCCTATTTACGTATAGCAAAGCTGCCGTTGCAGCTTTAGCGGTTGTATACACGCCATCTAAAGCGTGATCCATTTCGAGGTTCCCTACTTTTTTAAACAAAAAAAAAAAAAAAAAACACAGACAATTCAAATTTAATGGGTAATGTTTATTATCATTTGAAAGATCATTCTTTGGCATTTATTGTTTGAAGATTATGTCTATCAAATGTTGGCCGTTGCTACGTCGCAGAAGGTCCATCCGTTGAGTCCAATTTTCGATGTCTCGTTCGAGCATTTCGACTGGTAACTGGCGAATGACACGCGTGATGTTTTCCTCCAAGGCATGAATCGAAGCGGGTTTGTCCGCATAAGGTTTAGACTTTACATATCCCCACAGGAAAAAGTGTAACGGTGTCATATCACACGATCTTGGTGGCCAATCGACCGGACCAAAACGTGAAATTATGTGCTCACCGAAGTGTTCTCTCAATAAATCCATTGATTGATGCGATGTGTGGGAAGTGGCGCCGTCTTGCTGAAACCAAATGTCGATGAGATTACGAACTTCAATTTCAGGCATCAAATAGTCGGTTATCATGGCACGATAACGGTCGCCATTGACGGTTACGTTCGCACTGGTATCATTTTTAAAGAAATGTGGACACCAAACCGCTGTTTTTTCTGGATGAAGTGACAGATCTTGAATCTCTTTAGGTTGCTCTTTGTCCCAAATGCAGCAATTTTGTTTGTTTACATACCCATTGAGCCAGAAAAAGGCTGAACAAAATTTGCCTCGAAAACGTCGGATCTTCTTGGAACTTTTCAAGAGCCCATAGAGCGAAGCGATGTCGCTTGGGAAGGTCGAGCGGCTTCAGTTGTTGCACTAGTTGTATTTTGTACGCTTTCAATTTAAGATCTCGACGTAAAATGCGCCAAGTCGTGCCATACGTCAGTCCGAGTTACTGCGAACGGCGTCGAATCGACTCTCCACGGTCTTCGTGTACACTCTCAGCTACGGCCGCTATATTTTCTTTACAGCGTGCTGGACGTGGTGTATTCGGTCGAATATTATCCAATAATGAATGCTGGGTCTCAAAATGGGTGATGGTGTTGCGAATAGTACGCTCAGTAGGCCGATTATGTTGACCATAAGTTGAGCAAAGTGCACGAAACACATTCCTCACAGAACGTGAATTTTCGTAATAAAGTTGAACGATTTGTAAACGTTGTTCAGGCGTTAGTCTTTCCATTATGAAATGCCAAACATTACTAAACAAAAATAACATGACAGCATGACACTGAAAAAAGTATCTCTACTTGAATTATATAAACTGCGAAGTGTCGAATATTTCTGAGCGAGATTGCGAAACGGTCTAAGGTAACGCTTGCGTGTATAGCAGGATACAGTGGTGGTTGGGGAAACCATACTGAAGACGACCTAGTCAAACAGAGTTTTCTTTTTGAAGACATGAGCCATAGAGAAGGCATAATCGAGATAGCTAGATCAAAACACCTGCTCTTTGGCCAGAACTCTATGGTGTGGATATAATGGCCATGGAATGGGAAAGACTTAGGGGCAACGGGTTGATTGGGACCCATGCAATAAGACTGTTGAGACCATGAAGATGAGGAACAGACGACATTTCACTTTCTATGTCAATGCTATGGCCTGACGAATTTTAGGATGGAGCAGTTTGAGAGGAAGTTCTCTGTTTAAATGTTATATCTGAGGTACGACTTTCTTATTAGCATGGAATTGAAAGGGTTGGACGCTGCAGTGATGTTTATATAAAGGAATCTAGTTTTAACACTAGACACCGGTTAAGGGTTTTAGAAAAGGCACCGTTGTCAGTGCCCAAGTGAGCCGTTTTCGTGTCAGCTCCCCATTTAACTTAACCTTAATATTTTATTAAAGATTTTTAGTGAAGCACATCAAATGAGAAAACAAAATCACACATCGTCATTAGTCAAATTGATGAAATTTATCTCACACATTACAATTTACTAAGGCCCTAATCATGCAAAATGCAGCGCAACGCCAAAGAATAACATTGAAAGCACAAACAATGTCATAAATATTATGTAATTTTTTTGTTGCTTTCAAAAGAAATTCATGTACCGTTTCAAAATTTTCCACGCCACAAGCTTTGCAGCGTTTGAAATTTTAAAACGCCATGTGAATGTCTGTAGAAAGCAACAACAAAATTACAAAATATTTATGATATTGTTTGTGCTTTCAATATTATTCTTTGGCGTTGCGCTGCGTTTTATATGATTAGGGCCTAAAAAGCAATTTGAAACTAAAAATACATAAAACAAAATTGATATTGAGTAAAAATTGTTTAATATATAGAAAACATTTAATTTTTGCTTTCATTTCGTTAAACTGTGACCCTTTTAATTTTTGTACGACTAAAGTCCTCGTTGTAAATGCTAAAACTGTGACCCTCTTAATTTTTGTACGACTAAAGTCCTCGTTGTAACTGCTAAAATGTTAAAGACGTAAAAGTTTATGACTTTGTAGAAAATATACTCGTACCTTTTAAATGAAAGCAAAAATTAACTTTATTTCCATTTAAAATTTGCATTAAAGCTTTTTTATTTTAATTTAAACACATTTCTTTATGAGGAAAAGAAATATATTACCAAAAATTAACTGCTGATTGTACAAACGTTGGCACTTAATTGAGTGCTTAACAAATTTAAGTATAATTTTCTGTTTCTGTTGGAAAATTAATGTTACAAACTTTTTTCCAACATGAATGACTATAAGGTGTCCGACAATTCTAAAGAGTAGTTACAAATTGGTCAAACTTTTTATGTACACCTATACATCAATATTAACGCAATATTTACATGCATGTAAAAGAATTGTTTGCATTGTAGGTACAGTATGCCACGAAAATGTTTTGACATTTTAAAAATTGTTTATTTATTATTTTAATCATAAAAAAAGACTAGTTCTCTTTTATTGTTTAATTTATCTTTTTTATTAAACCGATTTATATATTGTTACCTAAAACGCAAAAGGCCCTATCTTACATTTTGAAAATTTTACAGAAGAAGCAAAAAACTATTTAAAATGGTAAATTGATAAATTGCCTTAAGCTGTTTATAATTAATTTTCTTCTATTTTTCTTGTTAAACCTACCAGTGGTTTTGACAAATAACAATGTTGCATATAATGCAAGTTGTTAGTTATATCTATTAGCGGTTATCGTATTATATTTTGTAGATAGGGCTTTTTGTTTTTTTGTTAATAAAATCGCTTATTTTCTTCGAATGATTCCAATTTGTTGTGGACATTTGTGTTGATGCAATACATCAGAATTAATGAAAAAGTCGATTTTTAATTTTTCATTAGTTAGGGCCTTTTGCGTTTTAGGTAACGATATATATTAATGAACATAACAACAGGACCCTATTTCTCAAAACTATAAGTAAAATAGATTTGAAATACAAAACAAAAATTTTTTATTATCAAAAAAATTGTTTTTGGGAATTCATAATTTTTTCATTAAAATATTTTATTTATGGTGCTTAATTCCCTTTTTTTAATTGATAAAAATACTAAAATGTATTAATTGAGGATAAGCTGTTCCAATGCGCATTTCACTGGTTGCTTAGGCCAGATCATCAGTAAACGTTCTCTTCAATAATTTTAAAAAAGTCAAAGCTATCAGAAAACAAGACTACAGAGGGAATGAGAATTACCTACACTCAAGATGTAGATAAACACACTGTTTTATTGTTGGTATTTTGTTTAAGCTCTGATATCGTTGCAAACAACAATTTTGAGTGTAGGTAATTCTCATTCCCTCTGTAGTCTTGTTTGCTGATAGCTTTGGCTTTTCTAAAATTATTTAGGAGAACGTTTCCTGATGAACTGACCTAAGCAACCAGTGAAATGCGCATAGGAACAGCTTATCCTCCAACAATAAATTTTAGTATTTTTATCAATTAAAAAAAGGGAATTAAGCACAATAAATAAAATCTTTTTTTCAAAAACAAAAATTATAAAATTGTTGCCCTGTTTCTCACAACTACAAGTTACAAATCTACAAGTAAAATAGACTTGAAACAAAAACCAAAATTGTAAAATTATTGCTTTTTTTAACGTATTTTACTTATAGATTTGTAACTTGTAGTTTCGAGAAACAGGGCCCAGGAAGAGAGGAAGAAAATCAAGCGGACCAATAAAGAAAATTATAGAAATAACAAAATTTAGTTATCAAGAAAATGTTTTTACAATTTCTTTTATGTGTATGTTAATTTTTTTTTCGCCGATTTTTAATATTAAACTCTTAGCCTGGCCCAGAATGTCGATCAACAACCTAAAGGTGCCCGTAGACGACATGTTTTCTACATCTTACTTGTCAAATTTCCTACTTGAAAATACCTATATGTCGTGTGTTGACTTTAATACATTGCATCTGTAAAAGTCAGACGCAAAGTCATTTGACAAAATTTCAATTTGATCGTGCTCTATTTTCTTCTGACAATCCATCTGACATCAGCTGTGTGAGAAATCTATGCCGGGAAGAAACCGGCAGCAGCGATGCATCATTGACTGAATCATTAGCCGGCTGAAGTGAATATTTTACAATACCGATATACATATGTATGATAATTTCACCATTGAATATAAATTATGTTCATATATATAAAAAACGTTTCATTATAATAACCCAAATTGGACTCTTCGAATTTAAAGAAAAAATGTTAAGATGGCTGAACTCTTTTACGGCTTAAATATAAAATTTTTGTGGCGGCAGCTCGCTATTTTGAAACCTAGAACTAATTTGGTTCTGCAATAACTATGCGAACAAAACAGAGACAATGTCAGAAGCAAATTACATGTACGTATGTGATCAGATATTATAAATCTTATGAAAAACAGCAATTTTGACTGACATGCAGAATTAAATGTTACTTGTAAAGTTGACAAGTCAGATGTAAAAAACATGTCGTGTACATGCACCTTAAGCGAGCAACAACAAGTCACTCATTATCGTTGTCTTAAGCGGCCCACTAACTATCGAGTTGTTGGGCGAATGGTTTTACGTTTCCCACGTAATTTATTTATTTATTGTCAAATTAATGTATTGCCACATCCACAATTCCACAAATAGAACGCTTGCTTGAAAAAAAAAATCGGCAAAACATATAAATTAAGCCATAAACATACAACTCTCTACTACACACAAAGCAGAATAGAAAACAAAGGAGTTTACAAAAAAATAGTGCTGTCTCACACTCTTCAAGTTTTAAGAAGAATGGCAAGGGAAATCCCTTTGGTATCCATACGAATGATTGCATGATTTGGTAGGGTAAGTTTTAAGAGAGGAACGATTTTCTATCCAGAAAATACCGAAAAAACCCTGCTTACAATGGAACAAATAGAAGAACAATTTTCTTCTTCTGTAACTCATGTTTTCAAAGTTGACGACTAGTGTAATGTAGTGATTGTAACAGAAAAGATAAATTGACTAAAAAGGGGGCGAAATACCTGTACTATAGAAATGAAACTTTAAGAATTTATTTTAAATTTGGCATTTTTCTAAAAGTTTTAGTTGTGAGCAGGCTGCCATATTTGCATTTTGGCTATTTTTTGCCTTAAAATTAGCAAAGTGCCGATATGCCGATTTTTTGATATAAACTTAAATCACGGTATCTTCGCTTGTCAACGTGTAATTTATTAATTTTGGGCAACTTTGAAGCAATTGTCATAACCTCTACAACCAAATGAAATGTGTTTTTAAAACTGTATTAACTAATTTTACAAAAAAACGATTAAAAAATTAAATTTACTTAACGGAATTTATGAACATTTTTCGAACTTTAATGATGAGTATTTGGCTTATTGGCTAATGAGTTACTTTCAAAATCAAAACTCAACAAAAGCGATATTGACAACATTGTTTATAACTGTATTAATTTTTTTATAGAACTTTCAAATCAAATATTAAAACGTTTTGATTTTGAACAAAAATCTTATAAATCTTTAAATATGATAACCCTCACAAAATTATGAAGAAGGAAAATATTTCCTTTATTGAAATTCTGAAAGAGTTCCCCAGCTTTATTTCTGAAAAAGCATTTCAAATTTTATACTCTGAGCGTAGAGAGGTAAAATTTTTAAATTTTTAAGAAGATTTATAGAGAATAAAACCAAATTTCGATGTTCCCTGGAAAATGAATCCTTTAAAGGAATTCTTTTTTCTAAGGATTACTTAAAATTTAATAATGCAAACTGTTTTGATGTTGATATTAAACTGGATTTAATTAAACTCTTAAACTCAAATATGTATCTATAAAATATTTGTTAAAAACAGTTTTAACCTAATGAACACAATTTTTTTAAATTAACTACAATTTATTTATAAAAATATTCATTTTTTCTTATTAATTTTTATGTTTTTGTATGGGTTATATGTAAGTTAATGCTGAATTATTCTGTGTTGTTATTTTATGTGTTAATAGAAATATGTTTTATTGTTCTTAAAATGGTTATTATTAATTTGCCGATTTTTTGCTGATTTTTTTAATTGAAGTGCCGATAATGCCGATTTTTTATCAAAATAATCTGGTAGGCCTGGTTGTGATGAATCCAAACCTTTACTCAGAATTTCTCCATCGCGATATCTTCGCTTAACGTTAGAAAAACTTTGTTTTTTTGTCATATTCGCGACGTTATACCTGCGCGAATTAATCTTTTATTATAAAACCTGATATGTCGTCTGAAGGTCTTACGAATTACCTTTACAATAATATATCCTAGAATCTGGGAATTATTTCTTTTCATTAGCTACTTTATTATACAATATTAAACTAGCGGACTCGGCGAACTTCACCTTGCCCCAATTTTAAGCCTTCAGACAAACTTTAGAGTAATTTCACACAAAATTTCGTACAAAAAAATTAGTTTTCGATTTTTCCAATTTTCCGACTTTTGCGGAAAGATTTTCCAATTTTCCGCATTTCGCATTTTCGGCAATTTTTCATGATTTACACTAAGAACTTTCTATTGTTTGATTTGGAAAACCATTAAGGAATTATTTTACACGAAATTTCATACAAAAACACGATTTTCGATTTTTCCAATTTTCCGATTTTTCCAGAGGAATTTTCTTCCGTAAAAACCTTCTCCTCGAAAATACGAACAACTGGCACAGCCGTTCTCATTTTATGAATTACTATAGATTTTTTACACCATTTTTATATATATAGATTTTTAATTTTTCGAATTTATTCTATGAGCTAAATTTCAGGTATGTATTTTATAAAGCTTTTTGTAATAGTTCTATTCCTTGAATTTTTTAGGAATGACTTTATGCACTACCAGACTATTATCTTGTATCCTCTTGTTACATTTTACGTTAGCTTTCCGTTGGATAGCAATGAAGTATATTGTATGTACAGAAAAATTTACAATTATTAGACACCAGCAGAATGTAATGCATTTTCTGGCCCGCTACGGCCTTTGTCAGCATTCTTTGTGTCACACTGGATAGTGATACTTCATAAATTGAATGCATTTAACTCAACTACTTTAAAAAATAGATATTGGGAATTATTTGTTTTTATAAGCAACTTTATTATATTCAACATTTTTTATTTTTCGAATTTATTCTATGAGTTAAATTTCAGTTATGTATTTTATAAAGCTTTTTGTAATAGTTCAGTTCCTTAAATTTTTAGGAATGACTTTTTACACTACCAGACTATTATCTTGTATCTTCTTATTAAATTTTATCTTATAGCAATGAAGTATATTGTATGTACAGAAAAATTTACAATTATTAGACACCAGCAGAATGTTATACTTTTTTTAATTTTTTTTTTAAATATTACCTATTCTAATCCTGCGAAGCTACACGCTTGTCTGCAGGAGACCAGAGTCTCTGGCGGGAATCGAACCCGCAACCCCGGCACTGATAGATTAGCTCACTACCAGCTAGCCTACCGGGGTACCCCATTTTCTAATAATAAAATACATAACTGAAATTTAGCTCATAGAAAAAATTCGAAAATAAAAAATTTTATATTATAATATATCCTCACAGCGATGTTATTCGTAGGGGAAAATTCCTATTCGTAGGGGGTTTCTTGTGTGGCAAAACTGTATATACTTGGCAATCTTTGTGGACTTGTGACAAAATACTAATAAAATTGTTGAAACTACACCATAACAAATTGTTAAATTTCTTTAAGCAATTTCTCGTCCCCATTTCAACTGAAACTCTCTTTTCCAAGAATTTATTTTTTCAGATCAATAAATAGATAACTTGCTTAAGATATGCATCAAAAACTTTTGAAGTAAAGTCACAAAAATTAAAATTCAAAAAATATTTTTTCTTGATTCTTGACGAGCAGTGAAAATTCATATAAATCAAGAAAAAGCAAGTCCGTCTGTTCCAGTGCACCGAAAATCATTTAAAAAATTGGTATCCTTACATCTGTACGATTGTTAGGAAATCACAAGTCAAAACTAATACGGACAAGCAAATAATTTTTCTAGTATCCCAAAATAGGAACATGCATATTTTTCTTTGTTTCGATTTCTTTAACCAATAAACTAAATGTGATTTAAAGTGTATATCACTTGTTTTTGGTTTTTTTTGTATTTTTGGTTTAATTATTTTTTAGCCTATAAAAAGAACTGATTACCGGTATGTATTTGCATTAATATTTTAACATTTAAATTATCATTTAAAAGTTGTAGGAATTTTTGTAGGGCCAACTATTTGAGCGCGTATGGCTTTTTGCAAATTGTCTATAACATCACTGTATCCTCATATCTTTTGTAATGTCTTGTACCTTCTCTGAGATATCTTCACCTGAAGTTTTAAAATCACTGTATCCTCATATCTTTTGTAATGTCTTGTACCTTCTCTGAGATATCTTCACCTGAAGTTTTAAAATCACTGTATCCTCATATCTTTTGTAATGTCTTGTACCTTCTCTGAGATATCTTCACCTGAAGTTTAAAAATTCGATTTTCGCTATATTCATAGTATTTTCACCATTTCTTTAATTTTTGTTTTCCTAATTTTGACTTGTTTTTCAAAATCAAATAAAAATGTTCACTTTGCAAATAAAATGAAACACAAATAAAAAAAAATTAAAATTTGTTTTTGTTTTCAATATAAATTTCTGAACGAAAATATTTATTTTAGTTTGAAAAACAGGCAGTTAATTTTTTGTATTTTGCGAGTTTTGTTAATTTTTTTCTTTTAGACGCCACTTTAGTATTTATAAAGATTAATTCGTGCAGGGTGAAAGGGTCATCGGGCCTAGCAACATTCAAAAGTGCCACAAATGGCCCAATCGTGCCATAAATTCCATCACTAGTGTGATGACGTAATATTTTGCGACGAGACTAATAGAGTATGGAGGAAACCTTCAAAAGCATTGAAAGATAATGTTAACTTTGAAATTTGTAAACCTTTCGGTAATGGCTTGGAGGTGCATATCTTGTAACGGAGTTGGAAAAATATGTATTTTTAAGAGCACCATTAATGTGAATCAATAGCTAAATATAACGAAGCGTCATTTAGCTTTCAGTACTTACTTATATATTTGAGTTTAACCCTCTGCGACTGACTTGTTGTCTAACAGACACCAATGAAAGAAAAAATGGATTTTCTATTTTGTGCCATGCCATTAAATATTGTTTAAAATCAATTATCGTTTTGTTCGCGAAAATAAATTACAGCAAATAACAAGCTATAACATTAATCTAAAATAAAAATTAATTTCAGAAGGTTTACAAAACAGAACTTGGAAAATATAAGCCATCAAAATGGTGTCTAGCGGACAACCACGTCATTGGAATTGTTATTACAAAGTCACGTCAGTCGCAGATGGTTAATTCTGATAGAAAGCCAAATTTAACATTTTTTCAGCATAAACTAAGTTACAAACTATAGGCTCTTTTTGTAAGTTAATGGCTATTCTACAACTACGGTAAAGTAAAGGATACACCTGCTTGGAGTCTAGAATAAACCCAATTCAAAATTGTTGGACTTATCTGAATAAAGTATGTACTGCCAAAAGGCGTACAAAAACCCAAGGTGAGTTCAAAACTGTAATTTTGTAAAAACGGCATAATAAACCAACAAATGAGGAGGTCCATAACAAAACGCAACAATTAAACTTTTTGAGTTTTTTGTTTTTTTGAATGAATCATATTCTACACATTTACAATTATTATTAAACATCAGAATAAATTACTAAAAGTCATCTTAAATTTACCATTAAATTTTTCAACTATTCGTCGTCACTCACTACCTAATATCCCACTAGTTAAGGATAAAATATAAACTTATACCAATCGATTTTATGAAAAATGTGCCCAGTTTTCTTACGGGCATATAAGTCATTTGTATCCTTAGTTACAAATTTTTTTAAGATATTAACGTTTTTCCTTTTCGTATAATTTTTTATACATTTTTTTTCCTATTTGAGGTTTTTTTTACAACTTTTTCCACTATTTGAAAATATGTCAATTAAAACATTGATCTTTTACATTTACCTACAAATAATTAAGCTTAAGATGAAAAGCCATGTGAATGTGCTAAACTCTTTACTACACTATATTATAATTATTCTAAAATATTCATATTAACTGAACAATAAATATACAAATACAAGATGCAAAAGCTCAATATTTGCACTAAAATTCAAATCAAATATAATGCTTCAGACCAAAATGAAACAATTCCACATCTATGCATTAAACCACTACGTGAGATTTTTGAAAAGTCAATGGTATAAATTAATTATGCTAAGATAACTGTCAAACGTTAAGAATTTAATAACAGCAGTTAATAGATTCTGCCTAAATTAAGCTAATTGTGAATCGACTAATTTATAAATATTAATATTTATGAATAAAAATATTTAAGATATTTATGGCAGAAACAAGACGAATTCATACAGGTGACATTTTCGAGTCATCTGTTTATTGTTTATTTATTTGTGTGTACACTGAATGTCAAACTTTGTTTAGAGTTTGTGAAAAAATTAGTTAAAATTTTAAATTCAATAAAAATCTAAATACTTGAAAAAAACTTATTTAAATTTTATAAAACAAAAAAAAAGTGAATATAAAATCAAGGAATAAAAAGAGCGTAAGGAATAAGTGGAGCCAAAATAAATTTGCAATACAGGAGAAAGACTTACCTTCTAAAGCAATTGTGTATATTTTATAAACAAAAAAAATCCCTTGTTTATGTTTTCAATAAATAATTTTGAAATTCACTCTAACCAAGGCGAATTCATTTTTCAGGTGGCGTTGAAAGCACAGCTGTGCTACTTTTTCTTCTTACTTATAGAGAGAAATGTCAAAAGTTGCTTGTGTTTTTGACATATCGATCAACGAAGGCAACAAAAAATACATTGTTGTGTTTTTGGTGTTGTTACTTGTTGTAGTATCGCCACCACCGTATACATGAATTCGCCTTGACTCTAACTTTTTAAAAAGACAAAATACAAAGTATTTTTCAAAAAAAAAAGAGATATCTAGCATAATCCTATCTCAAGATGCGGTCACCTGTATGAATTCGCCTTGGGCATAAACAACAGTAGGGAGTATAAACATCGGAAAAAGAAAGCGTGTTCCTATACGAGAAGGAATAAAAGACGAGAAAACCGTCATAAAAAGTAATTATTTTTAAGCTTTTTATTTGTTTTATCTAAAAAAATAGGTTTTTCGCAGATGTGCTGATAAAGATCCGTTGTCATTTTGTCATTTTACAAACCTTGCAATCACAAGGAAACAAGTGATTATAAATGTGCGCTGTTTAATAGGCATTTGATTATTTTCAATCGTAAGCTATTACACAAGGCAGTCATAATGTTGTAAAGTCATATGTCTTAAAATAATTACAAAAAGTATATATGACTGCTGTGGGCAACCGCTCTTAATTAAGATTTCTACTGTACAATTATGAGGAAACAATGAACACAGCATTAAAATTTTTAGTTTGTTTGAAACACAACAATATTTTTTTTAAGCAATTGTAAAATATTATTTAGGACGTTATGACGATATGACTTGATAGCACACCTCGTGAATCCCCCAAATATTTATTTTTTGTTTTATCGTTACTATACAGAATTTGAATTAAATAAATTGAATTTAATAATTATCGTTAACATAAAGAAGTGTTTTTTCTTTTTCTATACAGTTTCAATTTAAATTAAAATTATATAAAATAATAATTCCAAACCAAAACGCAACATTTCCATAGGGTTTAGAGCAAAACGAAATAAATACTATGTGACGGAGCAAATTGCAACAATTCCAATTTTGTTATATAAATAACTTGAAAACTATATTTCTAATTTGTATTGCTTGTTTAAAACTATTATAACACAATTATTATTCTTTTTTCCAAATATTGTATATACAAATTTCTTTAATTAAACTTATGCGTTTATCCAAAAAACTGTTATGGTGGAATTGTTGCGTTTTGTTATGGACCTCCTCAAATATGAAAAAACTAAATTTATTCCATCAAACGGCGTCTGGAAGCCGTGATTGATGACAATAGCGGCCACACAACTTTAATCATTTTACAATTAAAGATCTACTTAATTTTTTTATATAAGTAGACAGAAAAAACTAAATTAGCTGAACGCAACAATTAGAAAAAGTCAAACTGAACGCTATTCCATTAAAGTTGCATTTATAAATCTACACAGAAAACAATATTGCCCTAATTAAAGCATTAATCAAAAATAAAATCAATTTTAAAGTTAATCAACTGAGATAAGCGTTTAATCAAGAGAATTAAACGTTTTGTTATTTTTGATTTTGACATTGGTAAAACATATGAATAGTTCATACCGTTTCATTTTGTTTTAACTTCAGTTTGATAATGAGTGAATCCAGCTGCTCGGAGGATAAATTTTAACGAAGACATTCTGCAGTGGCCAACCGATCTCCCTACTTGTGCTTTTCAATAAATTGCATAAGATATCATTTTGCTACTAAGACCACGAAAATTCCAAAATAATTTTCGAAAAGGCCCCATCTCCGGAAACTGTTATGCTCATTTTCTCCTTCAAATATTGCTTAAAATAATTTATTTGTTTTTACTACAGTTTAAGGAAAAAACTCTGCTTCAAAAAGTCAAATGGTGTCAGAGATATTCAATTTTTTGTGTCTCCTAAACAGTTTATATTTTTGTACCAAGGCCCTTTTCGAAATTAATGATTCATTAATATAGTTATTCCAAATGAAGATAACTAAACACCTTCTTTGTTTGTATGAACAAATATTTTTATTTTGTATATAAAAAACAGAAAAAAACATGTTATCAATATACAAAAAATTAAAATTTTGTTACATCGGTTAATCGGTTAATCGACTGAAATTAGCCGGTTTAATCGTTAATCGAAAAAGCCACTTTTATATTAACCAATCAGTTAATCGGGTAGTAATTAATCGGTTAACCGATTAACGATTAACCGAATTAATACCCTAGTATGTATGTTATTTCTTGACAACAAAATTTTGGAGTTTCTCTTGTTTGTCGAATGTATACCTTAATATTATATTTTTCGTTTTTTCTTCTTGCCGTTATTTATTAGTTGATATTTGGCTAAAATTTAATTAGAAAAAATAGTAAAAATTATTGATGAAAAGCAGAAAAAATTTTTTTTTACTTTGTAAGACATTCTCTTGACATACTGTATGTATATGTACATTGTACATATAAAAATATAAACTTATATGTTGTATATGTACCATCAGACACTTGGCAAATGTATGTTAGTTTGCCTTTATTTATGTTTCTGTAAAAGAAAAAATGTAAATAAAAATAAACAAGAATATGTGCATACACTGAACAAAAAATTGTAGAAATAACTACTGTATAAAATTGCATGGAAAGTTGTAGAAAAAAATAAGTGAATAACATAGAAAAAAATTGACATCGCGTAGATCGCACCCCTTGTTAAAAAAAATAATTTTACAATATTAAAAGTTTCGATTTCACCTACAAAATCTAACGGTGTAATTGGTGTACGTCTTTCTGTGGAAAACACTCTTACTTGCGGCAAACTCAACAAATAATAATTATTTTGGTGTCAAATGGCTTCCAGTTCCCTGAAGAAGTTTAGGATTAAAATTTTGTAAAATTTGTTCAGTAGAAAAAAAAGCTATTAACCAAAGTGTCCAAAAACCTGTAATGTAATATTAATTTTAATCTTATAAAATTCTCTTTGTTATACCCCTAATACTTGTATAATCTTCTATAGCCCGAATGTATGTTCTTGTGGGTTGTTCCCTTTTTATTTGGTTGTATGTTTTTTTTGCAGCTGCTTGTTGCTTAAAGCATGTGTTGAAAACTTAATGAAATTTATAGAGGAAAAGTCTCTTAGTTTTACTTTCCCCTAGAGAATATTTTCAACAAAAATTGTAAGGAAAATATTTACAAGTTAAAAATAACAGAACACAAAAATAAAAATGAAGGCAAAACAACTATAAATTGGAATTTATGTTGCTAAAGCCAAGTAATATTTTTTTAAAGCTTCAAACACAATTTTACTCGAGTATTTGTTCATTTGCTGTTTCCAACCGAACAGAATAAAACAGACTAGACCATGACTGTATATAAACTGTAATACGAGTATTTGAACAGGGAAATAAATGTATACTGGTAATATTTAGTTAATAAATAAATTTAAAAAAAAATTTCAAGCTCTAAATATCATCTATTTAACAAAAAGAATGTGAGAATTGTTTCTTTTTATAAGTTATTTTTATAATATTATTAATTTTTTTTAATCCAAATTTAGATCTTTTTTAATTAGCCTAAAGTTCATTGAATTTAATTTTCATTAAATTATTTTTATAAAGACAGGAATTTTACAACATGAAAATAATTAAAATTTTATTGCTAATTTTTCATTCTTGACTGCGCTGAGATTTGAACCCAGCCTTTCACGGACAGGTTTCCCAGACTTGTTTCGATTGTAACCCCACATTCTGTTCAGTGGGGTTTGCCGTTTTACTCACTCGGCTATTGAAGCCGGGTGACGTCAATAGTCAAACATCAATCTTAAAACCAAATGGTATTTTACCTTGGTAGATCGAAATTTGCTTTTAAATGAATGATTATCTATTTTAATTGATTTACATGTTCTTCCTAATTAAGAATTACCTACATACACTTAAAAAGTCTTATTTGCAACGATATCAAAGCTTATACAAAATACCAACAATAAAAGAGTGACTTTATCTTTTCTTACATTCCCCACTACAAGTGTATGTAGGTAATTCTTATTCCCTCTGTAGTCTTGTTTGCTGATAGCTTTGGCTTTTCTAAAATTATTTAGGAGAACGTTTCCTGATGATCTGGCCTAAGCAACCAGTGAAATGCGCTTAGGAACAGCTTATCCTCCAACAATAAATTTCAGTATATTTTTTTATCAATTATTAAAAAAGGGAATTAAGCACAACAAACAAAATCTTTTAATAAATAATAGTATTCCCAAAAACAACTTTGATAATAAAATAATAATAATAAAAACAAAAAGATAAATAATCTAAAAAATTTAATCTTAATCACATAAGTCCTTTAATAATTTTTTTTTTGTTTTTTTTAAATTTTTAAAAAAATTTTTTTTTTTAAATTTAAAATAATTTTTGTATTTTTTTTGAAGCGGGTATTTTTTTTTTTTTTGCTCAAAAGAAAGCTTAGGTCTTTTCCTTTAAGGTAGTTCTGGTCGCTTTTTGGGCCGCGAGTGGGTTATGTATAAAAAAATAATTTGTAAGTCAAGACGTCATATGCTAAAAAATTTAAAAATCCTCGTCTTGACTTACAAATTATTTCAAAAGTCACTTGAGATGAAATCCCCCAAAAACAACTTTGATAATAATTTTTTTTTAAATGCAAGATATTCTGGCAGTGAAAAGAATCATTAAAAAAATTAATTTTAATATTGAAGGAATGGGACTATTGCAAGAACGTTTTATAAATTGAAATTTGATTCATTAAACACATGAGAAAAATAAAAATGGTTAACATCAACTATTTAACTAAAATAAACCATCACTATAATAATAAAGAGTGAAATATGGTTTTAGAAGTCTCTAATGTTGCTTGTATGGTCGACCTAATCAAATGCAATTTAGATATTAAGGATTTGTTAAATATATGCCAGCCAGCCAAAACGGCATCATTTGATCGATTCTGGAATTGATTTTGAGTCGCTCGATATGCTAACAAATTAGTCCATAATAAATTTTTTTATTTGCTACACACATCAGTACAATCGAAAAATAAATGTTAATTTCCCATATTATGTAAGGGGTTGTTGCTGTCGACAAAAGTTTTTATTTGTTGTCACATCAAGTCGACGACTACATAATTTTGACGCTAATTTGGTATTTTTTTAGAATGTTATTTCGATGTCGACTAGTTATCGAAAATCTGACAAAAAAAAAAAAAAAATCCCATCTCTAATTATTTTTGTTCTTCATCATTATAGATAATTTTTGAACGCCATTTTTTGACATTTTGTTATTTTTAACCGATTTAGCGATTTCAACTTCACTTCATGTGGGTGGTTCTTGCCGACAATCTGTACCATGGACACACACACTAACAAGAAATCATACCAGCTATTGGTTCTTTGAATTTTTTGGGGCTTAAAGTAGTCCTGCATCTCCCTACCTGTCATACCTATACCTAAATTATTTGCCCTTCCACTCGAGCACTTCCTCTCGCCATGACGTCATCTAACTCGACGTCCCCAAATCTAGCCTGCAAATCTTAAAACCACTTACCGCCGCTTGATACTTTAATCTAACCGATCATATTAAAATAATAACACACAAAATTTTCATTTTAACATTATAAAAAAAGAGTGTTTAATTTATTGAATTTAAAAAAAAACAAACTTTCAATTACTTTTTAAATTATTACTGAAAAAAAAAAAACAAAATTTAATTGGGGTACAATAAGTTTTTGATTCATATTTAAGTTCTATCACGTTTTAAATTCTCTTTCTATTGCTTTCTTTAGGGAGGATTCCCTAATCTGAATACTCAAGTCACCTCAGCAGCTAGACACACAACAGGTAGTGGTTGCGTTTCTGTCCGTCCGTCCATTCCTCTTATCGTTCGCGAAACTCCAGTGAGTGTATTTAATTATTCAGTTTTACTTTATCGCCTTTTAATTAATTTTCTTTCATTGTTTCGGAGAGGCAGATATATGCTCCCAACTTCCCTTGTGGTCCTATTTTTTAAAAATGTATAGATAATGTGTCCATATAAGTACAAACTATCTTTTTTTAAGTTTCATTCAAATCTGTGAGGTAGTTCCGGAGGTTCAGAAATATCCCCACACCACCCGTCGTTTTCCTATTTTTCAAAAAATGTTTTGAAAAAGTGTCCATATAAGTAGGGAAATATCAATCAATGTTTTGATTTTCATTAAAATCTAAAAGGTAATTTCAGAGGGGAAGAAATTTCCCCATAACTCCCCTCGTGGTCCAACGGCACCGGTTTGAAGCACATCGGTTGGGTGGTTCCAGAGTCTTAAGAGGACATAGAAACAATTTTTGTATTTTATATATACAAAGATTTTGATTTGACGCTTTTCTGGGGAGAAAAAAAATTTCTAGGGGAATAAGCCCTAGTGGATATATTTTGCCTATTATTGTCTTAAATATATGCGCAAATATTATATTGTAACTGCAGAGTTTATGACTAATTCACACTAGTATTAAAAAAACCTTTTACAAAGACTAAATATTAACATGCCAGAAATCAGAAGGCATTTAATCCCTAAAGTTTACCAGTATAAGCAGATTTTCGATTGCTTTAAAATTATTGCTATAAATTGTGAGATTTTTAAAAAACTACACCTGCTTTTAAGATAATTTTACATACGAGTAATTCCCTTTTTGCACTCCCTTAAACATACTTTTTGCATACGAAATGCAACATTTATTTCTGTATCTTTGGGGGTCAAAAAATTTTTTTTAATATGCTTCTAAATACGGATATGTCTGTATGTCTCTCTCTATAATTTGAAAACTTATGAAATTTTGCTTCATTAGTATTCATTACAAGTTAAATGTTAATTACAAAAACAAAAAAACAAAAAAAGTTGGTGAAAAGAAAACTTAAAACCGAACTTAAATCATGAGCAAAATATTCTTTACCATAATTGTGCTTTGAAGTATTAAAATTGCCAACAATAAAGATACTCAAAAACTCTTATCATCAAGGTTTTGCTGCAAACTAAAGTTCACTTGAATGTTCACAAAAAAAATTAAAAAAAAAAAAAAAAAATTAAAATTTATTAGAAGTTTTTATTAACAATTTGAAAAGTTTGAGATTTATTTTTTTTTATTTAAGTAGCGGGAATAGCAAAAACTTGAAAGGAATCTGAATAAATTTTGTGGGTAATAAAGACAGATTTTACGAAATTTAATTAAAGTTGAGTTAGTAGACTGATGAATAACTAATTTTGACATAGAAATGTTCTAATAATTTATTTTAAGCCCCTTGAAAACGATATCAATCGAATCTTTAAAAACTGTAATTCACATCAAAGCATTTTGCATGAGAACTTATTTAATGTCAATTTCAGTTTTAGTTTTACTTTTAAATCATTATTGTATAATTCTAAAACGCCTTTCGTTTTCAAACAAAAAATATTGTTCATGGTGCATATGTCAACTGCCAGAGCAATCAGTTAAGGGGTGAATAGAGTAATATAGACAAGAAGAGGAATAAAACGTAAATCCTTTGTTGAATAAAATATTTTTGTATTTGAACCACAAACAAAGATCATAAAACCATAAAACTATACGAAAAGGGTTATTATAAAGGAGATGTTATTCTTTGAAATAGATTGTGTGTACTCCAGAGATATCAGAAGTTTAATTATAAGTTTGTTTTAGGTTTGACCGCGTTCTATAACACATATAATTTTTTACATGTTTTAATGTAAGACTTATAAGTATGGCGTGGAATTACATGTAAATGCATGGGTTTTATGGAGCATTTAAAACATAACGGCTGTATTCAAGCAGGGTAAGCGAACGAATTCTTAATAAATTAAAAAAAAATATATATATAAAATTTGAAGAGACACGACATTCCCTTACAACGAAGCAGGTTTGTAATTTTTTTTTAAATAAAAATATATTTAAGTCTGCATTTAAAATATATATAAAATATAAGGTGTGATTTATCGCCAGGTTTGATTTTCAATATGCTTTTGTCACAGATCACTCGTGGCTCATATTAAACTGCTTTGTCATTTTTGTGCAGTATCCAAATTGTTTAGCTGAATTACGAAAATCAGCGTTTTCAGAAAAATTTATCGTGCGATTTGAGAAACTTACGGTGTGCATAATTGACCTACTGAAACCACTATTGCCAACACCATTCGCAAATTTGACCGACCGGTTAGACCATATCCAGCACGTACTGAAGTGAAAATATCAGCTGTAGCTGAGAGTGTACGAATATTGTAACTGACGCAGCTTGGTTTGTCGTATTCGACAACTTGGTGGATTTTACATAACTATGTACTTCCTTAAATTCCTACGCATGGTATCGGTGACCTCTGGTTTCAACAAGACTGCGCACAGTATTGTGAGGCGGCCAAAAATAGTAAAATGGACTGCTTGAAACTCGAAGATATGTATTTTGATTCTATATTTTGACTAAGAAAATTAGAAAAGAATAACAATTTTATTTTTAGCCGAAGTTAGTCAAAGTTGCACTTTGTAAACAAGTTCAATATTTTTTTTTTTAAATAAGTAAAATTGGCATGTGCTTTAAAGGTATAAAAAAGTAAATTACATCGATTTACATAAAAATTTGTTTACTAAATTATTTAATCTAATATGATTTTAATATGGCAACGCTATTAAAAATAATGATAATAAAGACAATAACAAAACAGAAATAGTTTTTCTCCAAAATCACATTTTTTGACAGAAGCTTAAAAAAACGTCTCGATATACTATACCGCATAACTTTTTATATAATTTAATTATTACAAGTACTTATAACAAAAAAAAAAAAAAAAAAAAAAAAAAAAAAAAAAAAAAAAAAAAACATAACTTTAGGTGCGCCTAGTTGCGCAACTTTTAAACTTATTGCATTTTTTTAGTATCAACTCATATGAAAATATGTGATTTTTTTTGGACTGAAGTAAAAATTGTTCCGAGGAAGATGTTATACAAAAATTAAAAAAATATGTAGAAATTCGAGTAAAGTTAAAATACGGTTAAAATCAAAAATAGACAGCTCTTGGAGCAAAAACCATCGATCCAAACAAAAATTTGAAAACAAAAATCACGATTGGCTTGCAACCGAATTGTTTTTTTTTGTGAAATAGAGTGTTCTATAGTAAGTTTTCCATTATATTTTTTATGATCTGTATTATTCTTAACAAAATCAAAAAAGAAATTTACAAGAATAAGTGGAAGTGTTTTGGTTTCAACAAAACCTACATACGGCCAATTACAATTTTTAGTTTAAAGGCATTTTGAATAAAAGAATAGGTTCTTATAAATTCAATAAATATACAAAGTTTCATGAAGCTCGAACTTTTTTTCTATATGCTATGACATTTTTTCATTTCAGGATATATGGGAAGGATGCAAATCCATGCACATAAATTTTTGAAAATTTATATTTGGTTACCACTTACCAATTAAAGTATGTGAGCCAAATTTCAACTTTTTTACAATAACTCTTTCTATTTTTGGCCGCTCGTTATGGGGAGATGTAAAGCCTGAGGTCTTCAGGAATAAGCCAGCTACGTGTTATTCGCAAAATACGAGTAGCTATGATTGAACAAGTCGGCAAACGTTTTAGAACGATTGCAATGAACATTTAAAAATATTTGTTTTATAAAACTAAGAATAAATTTTTAAGAAAAAATTTTTAAAAATTACTGATTGAGGATAGAGCTGATTTAGATATTTTTACGCGTTTGGAAATGGACCGAAAAACCATCTTCTAGCCAACATTTTTAGACTGATGGCTCAATAGCAAAAGGTGTTTCCAAATCTGAGGCAGCAAAAAACTTTTAATTAAATTTTAGTGGCCAAAAGCCAACCAACGCACACTGAGGTAGATCTAATATTAATCGCTTATAAATCATAAGTGGGAAACAGAATAGTCGCTGTAGTACAACGTTACGAATAGCGCTGCAAGTTGTGTTAAAAACTGCAGTTTGAAAGTAGTGTCAAGAGAATACGTAGTGTTGTTGTCGTTGCAGTTGAAGTTGAAGCGCAAAGTTCGAAATTTTGAACATTGTTGCGCTACAGAGCATTCGTCAGCTTCAGCTTCTACTACAACTACTTTATTCTGTTCCAGGCCATAGAGTCCTTAAACGCTGGCTTAGTTAAAATAAACTTAAATTATAAACACGGCAGTTGTAAATCAGTGTTCCATGTATTATATGTTGTTTAAAAACACATGGTAATTTGGACAAGTCTAACTAAGATTAAGTCCACAAAAAAAGAGATGTCAAATGCAAGATTCACATCCAATCAGCGAATTTGGTATTTTTAAAATTAATTTTCTCTATTTGAAATAACACATCTCTTTGAAAACTCATTGTTTCTTCACTTATAAAATAAATATGTATATACTGAAGATGACTTAGTCAAATACTCATCTAATATATTACATGTGCATGCATTCACTCAAACATGTTTTATAAGTGGTTTTGAAAGGCATTTTCTTAGTATTTGTTTTTACTCATATACACGCAGACACATAAATACAAGTTTGCATTAAAGTCTGTTTATTTTTGTGTATGAATATGGTAGTTAAATATCCGACGTTGTTATACCCTTTACCCATAGTAATGAATGAGGGTATATTAAGTTTGTCATTCCCTGTGCAACTTTTTAAATATTCATCTTAGAGTTTAAGGTTGTTATTCCGTATGAAACTTTTTAAATATTCATCTTAGAGCGCGTAAAGTATACGAGTATATATCTATTTCCTTGATTAATTCTAAGTTGATTTAGCCATGCCCGACTGCTCGTCCGTCTGTCGAAAGCATGTTTACTTCCGAAAAACTCCACAGAAAAGAGAAGATTTTGTATCAAATTGTTTCTAGTTCTAAGCAGATTGGTTTTCAAGTCCAGCACAATCGCTTCAGTAGGACAATAGGACCCAAATGTGGACTAATCTCTTTAAAAAAATTTTATATTTTTTTTAACATAAATTTTGCAAAAATTAGTTTTTTTATAACACGAAATCATACGGCTAATTTTCGTGATGATCGATCCATAATTTACCATCCCAATACTTCGCCTACAAAATAATGTGTTGCGTAATCCGAAAAAAGCAAAAATAAGAAATTCTACTAAAAGAACCATGGGACGCACATTGGGTTCGAATGGCGTCAACGCGGCGATTAATTGAAATTTAGAAATAAAGTTTATACAATCAATTTTGGTATAGGGGGAAAGTAGATAAAATTCTGCATAGCCAGCTGTGAAAATAAATCAACGAAGTTGTTTAGTTTCTTTTCAGTGAGCGGTCAAAGTAAGCAAATTATTGCTGTTTTAAAAAAGAGTGGAAAAATTGGAAATTTTTTACAATTAAAGCGATTATTATTAGTGTTAAATCTTTTAAAAGTAAATCTTTTATAATCGAACCTTCAACATCAAGAATTAAAGTATGTATATTAGGGCGGGTTGATTTGTATGGATGAATGAAAAAAAATGAAAAATCGTATAGCAAAAACGTAATCTACATAAAATTCTTAGAAAATTCTCCGAAGAAAACATGGGCCTAAAATCAAATCCTAATCCGCGCCTTTGGACTTGAAAATTTTTTTCCTCTTCTTTCGCTAAAATTCTTTTCTTTTTTTTTTAATATATTATGTTTAATTATATTATATTTTATGCAATACAGGTTTTGTTTTGAGACTAATCAAAATATTAAAATTTCAAAACAGCAATTGAGCCCCAATTTGCATTTCCTCTGGTTTGCGTTCTATATGAAAAATAGTTAGAACACGTTTTGCGGTTTGCATAAAACAAAGAATAATTAAAAAAATAGTTTCTTAAAACAGAAAAAAATATGTCCTCTTGTCCACTTTATTTGACCTCTAATTCGATGTGTGCAGTTGTTAACCAATGTTTCCCGACGTGTTGCAGAAAAGAATAGAGATGATGTTCTGGCAGTAACTATAGAAAGTCGTGCCAAAGTACCAAGAATGGAGAGTAAAAAAGACTTAAAAAAAATTAACATGTAACCAATAACTGAAGTTTTCTTAGTATTCTATAATTGCTTCTTTGTATGTATTAAAGACCTTATTTGTTTTAATGAAACAAAATTTGTATATGGTAAAAAAATTACTGAAAAAATACTGAAATATTGTTTGAGTAAAAACACTTTTTTTTTGTTTGTTTTTATTTGCATTATAAAATAAGAATTGTTTTTCAAAACAAAAAAAATTTTATTTTATAAATACTGCAAACAATTTTTTGAGTGTAAATCTTTTTCAATAAATTATGAAAGAAATTTTTTTTTATCTATGTTCCTTATAAATATATTAAATAAAAAATTATATACAAACTTTTTTACTTCGGTTAATATTTTCAAGTCGAGAGGCGCGGATTAGGATTTTATTTTAGATACATGGTTTCTGCGGAGAATTTTCTTAGAATTTTATGTAGTTTACGTTTTTGCTATACGATTTAAAAAAAAATCGACCCGCCCTAATGTATATACTATGTAGGTAAATTTTTTATTTTTATAAAAATTATGTGTAAATATTTTTAATAATTTTTTCAAAAAAAGTCCAAAATTGGGATAATTTCTGCATTGAATGGGCCACAAGTATTAAGTTAGTAAGAGTTGGAATTAGTTTTATGGATTTTTGAAAAGCTTATATTTTAAGTCCAGACAATGCCCGGCCCTTTTCTATTTTCATTTTTGTGTAAAAACTCTGGTTGTCATTTATTCTCTTAATTTTTGATATTTTATTGTTTTTATGATGAGTGCGTGAGTGAATTCGGTCACTAAGCCGACAAAAAATTGTATCACGCAGAATTTACAGGAAGTAAACATATTTTTAATACTCTTAGCTAAATTCAAGTAATCAAATTTTTATTAAATCTCGATTACAAATGGCTTACGCACGCTCACGAACTTATTCTTACGTACTAACATTTGCGTAACCAATAGGCATTATCACCATATTCTTTATGTTAGGGATGGGCAATAAATATCGAAATATCAAAATATCGATATTTAAAAAAATTATAATCGATATATATCGCCGGTATTAAAAATACCCATATATCGATACATCGATATTTATTTCCGACTATCGAATTCGATATTTTTAAGATCTATTTATAATAAAATTCAACATTTTAACCGTTGCTCAACTGCTTACAATACTGTAGTTTTTTAAGAATTGCATCAAATGTTTTTTAACTAATATTATGAAAATAACGGTGCTTTTCCATAGTACATTTTCATAGATTACACAGTTCACTTTTGTCTCGTTTTTTAAGAGATGACAAAAAAAAATAAGCGCGGAAAAATATTCTGGAAAGGGTTCCTAGAATTATGCAAAGAATCGCCTTAATGATGGCGTATTAGCAGCAATAGACTCATGAAATTTGAAATGTTAATAATAAAAATAAATATTTTGTTTTGTTTTTATTTGAGCATGTTCTTATATATTAAAAATAAAATATTGCACAGTTTACTGGTATAGTTTGTGTCACAAGTTTCGTTTACCGGCAGAATATAATCCGGCATTATATAATCGCAATTAATTTTTTTTTAGATTTCATATGGCCAATAAATAACAAATTTTTGTATTCTTTACTTTTTCTTTAAATTTTTTTTATTGAAGAATTAACTGCCGGTCCCTCGATTTCAAAAGAAAACTTCGTTCGCATAACTTACCTTAAAACCTAAATTTTACAATTGGTTTTTGTTTTAAATAAAAGTTAAGCGAATGAAAGTTTTGTTCGAAATCGAGGGACAGGCAGTAAATTTGAAATTAAAAGAAACAAAAAAAAAAAAAAGGTTAGAATGGAATTACATGTAATATGTTTGTACCTCTGTACATACCCAGCAAAAACTTAACTTACCTGGTAAGTTAGCAAGTAATATTGGAGAAATATAAACACTACTTATTTTTCGACTGAATAACTACTTATTTTTGTTAAAGTTGTCCACAGAATTCAGTAGTTACAATACACTTACTAGAAGTCACAAAATATCTAGTTATTATTTAACTACCAGTAAGTTGAATTGTAAGTACTTACAATATACTTACTAGAAGGCAAAAAATATTTAGTTTTTATTTAATTGGCACTAGTTAAAAAACCTAATAAGTAGTTATGGAGCTAGTTACCAGTAAGTAAATATTTAGTACTGAAAACAAGACAACTAATAAGTAGTTATTTAGCGGATTATTAGGAAGCAAATTTTCATAACTGCAAATAATTGCTATGAAAAGTACTTACTGAGGTCATTACTAGCAAGTACTTATTGAGGTTTTCAGAATAATGACAATTGTAATGACAACTACTTACCAGGTAACGTATGAAATATTTACGACCTATTACCCAAATTCAAAAAGTTTTTCCTGGGTATGTATTGAAATTTGGTAATCATTTCAGCTTTATACGTTCGATACATCGATATTTTTAATTAATAAATATCGATACTTTTAAGAAATACCGATACGATATCTTTTTTTCATTTGTCCATCCCTAGTTTATGTTAAAATAATTTTATTTAATAATAATTGAAACAAACACGTTTTAAAAGATTCATTTGGAACATTTTCGTAAATTTGCTCACAATACTGCTAGGTTTTTTTTTTTAAAAAATATCCATAGTTTTGTACGCCACCTACTTTGCATACATTTTTTATTCTCGGGCCGGGGATTATGCAGCGAGCACTTTTACCAATAGGAGAATTATCGGAAGAAGCTCAAGAAGCAAGAAGCAAGAAACAAAGATTTTAAAATTATAGATATCACTTTGCTCGCAAGTGCAGCCGGGAAAAGTCCAATGAAGATATTTTCAATAGGTTTCTGCTAAGTTCTGACCAGGCGCGGATTCAGGGTGGGGGGTGCAAAAAGGAAATTCCCCCCCCCCCCTAAATTATAACAATATGTTTTGCTTATTTCGATAATACATGAATTTCCGAATGAATAAAATTTTTGGAAATCCCATCAAGTTTTTTTTTATAGAATCTCTAATCAAATTTTCAATAAGTATCCAAGTATTTATCCTAATAGTTATTTATTATATATTTCCAATGAAACATCTGGTTTACTGTATTTAAATACATTATTCTACATGCAATCCCAGCAAGTGCCATCTATATCCGAAAATAAACGTTTGGGTTGAAAACGCGAGCGGTTGAATTATTAATAAGCCTTAGTATATGCATTCTACCTTCCCATATATACATATGTATATATGTATTGGTCTAGTAAAAGTTCACCAAAGAAGAAATTATATAACTGTTAAATTTCAAGTACATTTATAAGAAAAGTTCTTTGATATACAGAAATACATAAAAATGAGTGAAACAATGGTGAGTCCGTAATTTCTTTTTTTTAATATAAGGTACCCATATAAGTATATATCATTACCTTCAGTCGAAAAGGATGTAGTCCAATGTATAAATTTTATAGGAGAGAGAAAAAACTTTCTAAGGTCTTTAGTTCTGAATATATTTTAAGTCTGTAAGTCCAGTTTTGCTTCATTGCCGAATCTTTATTGGCTTGCAAACCAACTAAAAATAATACATTTATGTTTTACATAGCTTTTTGTGACTAATCACCTTTTCTATTATATATTTAATACTTTTAATGTACATTTTAGTATGTCAATTTGCAAAAAATAAAATATTCTATAAAATTATTTTCTTTATTTCAATGTTGACTATTATATTGATTCCTATGGTTCCAAGTTGGAACAAAGGGCCGTTACGAAATCTTTCCATCCGGATCTATCCTGTGCCATTAGTCTTATTTCAGACCAGGTTTTTCCTGTTTTGCTAATTTCGGATTCTAGTAGCCTTCTCCAGGTGTTAGCGGGCCTACCTATTCTCCTGCTGCCTTGAGGATTCCAGTCAATTGCCATCTTCGATATATCATCATAAGGTCTTCTTAGGATATGGCCAATCCAGCTCCATCTCCTTTTTGCAATTTCTAAACGGATTGGTGTTTCGCCTGTTCTTTGCCACAGGTCGCTATTGGAAACTACGTTCGGCCAAAAAATTCTCAATATTTTCCGCAAGCAACGGTTAATGAATACCTGTAGATGTTGTATGTCGTTTGCCGTAGAGTTCCAGGATTCACATCCATATAGCAAAGTAGAGCGAACATTTGAGGAGAAAAGACGCAGCTTAGTACCTGTATGTATTTGTGGTGATTTCCATATTCTTTGTAGTGCTCCAAATGACTGCTTTGCCTTTTTTATGCGATATGCAATATCTTCACGGGAGCCGCCCGTGGAGGAAATTACGCTTCCTAAGTAGCAAAACGATTGCACATCCTCGAGCTCTATGTTGTTGACCCTGAGCTTAGAGAGATTAGTTGTGTTGATGCGTATAACCTTTGTTTTGTCGATGTTAATATGAAGACCAACATTCGATGCTAGCTGGTGTATCTGTTCCAATTTGGCTGATATGTCGGTAAAGTTATGCGCGAGTAAGCAGATATCATCAGCATAGTCCAGATCTTCTAATCGACTATTCATACCCCATGTGATGCCTCTTCTAGTGCGAGTTGATTGCTGCAATTTTGAGCCCAGTACAATCTTGAATAACAGCGGGGAAAGGAAACCAATCGGGTTGCCTAGCACGCGTTCATGCAGTACCCGGCTTGTTGAGTTGCTATACAAAGCTTTAATAATGTCCATAAGCTCAGGTGGAACTCCCTTTCATCGAAGTGCATGCCAAATTGCCTGATGGTGGATTGTATCGAAGGCCCTGGCAAAGTCAATAAATATCAAATATAGAGGAGAACGCCATTCCACTGATTGCTCCACTATGATCCGTAGGGTATTTATGTGATCAATGCAAGATCGATGTGATCTAAAACCGGCTTGTTCTTTTCGAAGATCTGTTGCAATTAATGATGACAATCTAGCATGGATTATATTAGCTAACACCTTATTAATTATAGTCAGAAGAGTAATACCCCTCCAGATTTTGCACAAATATTAACAAATTTTTTTTTGAAAATTTCAAATTTTAATGGCGCCTAGCGCTTTTTCTTTAGCATTTTTGGACTTAGAACTTTTACATATCTTTGCAAAACAAGAACTATAAAAAAATTTGTATTTTTTTCCGCAAACGATGTATTTTTGTTTACTCTATTGAACTGCATCAAAAACTTAATTTTCAAAAATTAAAAATTAGCACATTTACGAATGACGGTACGTATGTATGTGCAGCCAAAATTATGTTTGTCTTTCCATTGTTATAAGCTTTAAAATTCTTTTCTAAATAAAAATAATTTAAATAAAAAAATTAACTGTAATCAACCTAAACCAGAATAATTATATATGTATCTTTAGATTAAAACCCAAATAGTTCGACTAAAATTCATAACTTAATTTTTAAATTAGTGAAGCGTATTTCTTCTTCCAAAATTTTGTTAACAATTACTTATGAAATTTTTTGGTCGAAAAATTGGTCAAACAATTTAGTATGATGTAGTCAAATAAATTGTTTCAATTAAAAAAAAACATTAAAAATAAATAAAATTATTTTTATAGCCAAAACGTTATTTAAAAAGATTAATATATTTTAATTTATATTGAACTGATCTTATATTTTATTTGACCTAATTGTTGATTTTTTTTTATATAATATAAACATATAGTTTTTAATAAACTTTTAAAAACAAATTTTTTACTTGTTTTGTATCATAAAAAAATCCCCCCCCCCCCCCTAAGGCTCAAGCTGGATCCGCGTCTGGTTCTGACTCACCCTTTTATATCTAGCATGAGCAAGAAGTATGAGCAGAAAAAAAAATTTAATTTATCAACTTCGGAATTAAGTTAGTTTTGCCAGATATTTCTAATGAAAATTATGATAAAGATGATGGAAATGAAGATTGTAATAAAGATGCTGATGATAACAACGATGAAGATAGTGATGATGATAATGATGAAGAAGATTATAATAATGATGATGAAGATAATTTGGATAGTTGTGATAAATTTGAAAATGCAGAATAATACAAATATTTTAATATAGTTTTTATTAAAAAGATAAAACGAAAACAAAAATTCCCCAAGAAGTTTTAAGTTTTTTATTTTTTTAGGTTAATTTTTACATTTACTGAATTTAGTGAGAGCAAAAACTGGATACACAATTTATACTAATAGGAATGCTTTTTCTTTAACTTTATTTTGATTTCAAAGTTAAGTGAAAATTGTGCATCATGGTTTTTCCGACAACAAAAAACGCCTAACAGGTTAAAAAAAACAATTTTTCTTATAATTATTCATTACTAAAAAAGTATAATACATATTGTCTTCTGTGACTCTTTTGAAAAAATTTGTACATTTATAAGATTTTGTGAAAAACGAAATTTCGATTTTAAATTAAATTTATACTAATATTAATACATACAATAAATTTATTATTTGAGTTTTTTAATAGCACATTAAGTCTGCTGTAATATCCAATTTTATTCATTATTTTATCGCGTTTCATTCCAAAGTTACAGCACAAATTGTGAACTAAGATCTTTTTAAAAAAAAAAAAAAAAAAAAACAATAATGCGCTTAACGGGTTAAAAAAAATTTTTTTTTTACTTTTTTTTTCTAAATAAAAAATATATAATATTTTAAAACTGAATTAATCGGTACCAACGAATCCACTGTGGGACGTCCCAAAATGAATTGACTTACAACTAAATGGTACTTGGAAAGTAAGTCAATCTTTTGATACCCACAGACATCCGAAAAGTAATTAGTAATTAAAAACCCAAAAAGTGGTTACACATTACCTTACAAATAGGGTAAATGTCACTAGTTACAGCTTAACCATAAAGCATACCAAAGTGCTTATCCTCGTAAGACCTAAACGTGAACTGATTAAGTAAAAGGTTTTTTAATAAATTTTTTTTCTTATGTGGTGTAATAAAAATTTCGGGTTTTGTTCTTTTTTTAAATTACTTTATTTAAAGTGATAGAAAAAGGAGGTGCACATATGTGTACTTCAGGTCTTAACGATTAGTTAGGGAGTAGCAATATCCATATCATTATGTTTTTTCAAACTGTTAAGCTCAAATGCAAAAATAGTGGCTAAACTATTGATATTTGTTGTGAAGCCCATTAGCTTAAAGCAAGTAGTAAAACTATTAATAGTGATCACATGATGTTAGTCTTTAAAACTTGTAATAAGTTAAGGTACACTTATGTGTACCCACGGTCTGAAGAGGTTAAAAGAAGCAAGATACTTACCAAAAAGGCAAATAAATATGGACGTTAACAAGAGAAAATTAATAAAAGATTTTGTTAACTTGTCAAAAATCGGGTTTCATTAAAAAAATATTTCCTTTTTTGGAATTAATTACTTTTGTAAATCGTTCCGTTGTAAGTGATCACTTTTTTCATTATGATATTAACTTTCATAATACGTTTTAAGAAGTATTTATATAATAGCTGCTATCTCAAGCAAATAGAGGCAAAAAACGCTCTGCAATTTTTTGCAATTAAAGCGTTAATCAGAAATAAAATTAGTTTAAATTAAAAATTTAATTAAGTAAATTAAGCTTTAATTTATACGGGTCTTTTCCGAAAATCACGTGATTTCAAATCAAGTGCTTTTAAAATCACATGTGTGATTTTGTGGCGTTCTGAAAGCAATACCATTTTTGTGTTTTTCGGTGTGCTTTCGGCAATTTAAAATCACATCGAAGAACACAATAACGGAACACCAAAATATCACACGTGTAATTTTAAAAGGCACATGTGATTTAAAATCATGTAATTTGAGTTAAAATGATTTTCAGAACAGGCCTGATAGAAACAACATTACTGCAGAAAATGTTGTTAAAATCAAAAAAATATTTAATTGACGCTATTAATTTGTTTGCTGGTAAAAGATGTAATAAATTTTTTAATAAATATCACAAATTTTTTAATTGATATCAATTTTTATTTTTTTCTCTGTACTAACTAATGGATGAAAGATGATATTCCATTTGAATAAATAAGCGAAGTTCTGACGAGCATAGGAGCCATATAAAGCGCATTCTAGAAAATCCTTAAGTTTAATGAAACTGTAGTAAAAACGAATGAATTTTAATACTGTGAGGTTGGGTCTTAAAAACAATCTATTACAAAGCCCAATCCGGAAATATTCTTACTTTCAGTGGAGAGTATCAAAGATTCGGCTTTAGCTTTAACTTGTTTTTGTTACTCTTCTTCAAGAGAATTTTATGCATGTTTGTCTACGTCAGTTTAACAAATGTAACACATGTAAAAAATGTTGGTGAAAATTTGTTTGGTAAAAGTTTAAGTGACAAATAAACATACTCAAAAACATTTCAAAAGTATGAGATTAACAGGAACATTCTATTTCTCCACAAGACACAGGTGTCTTTTTCAGTTTAAGTCAAAAATGTCTTTAAGATTATTGTTGTAATTTTTTACCGATGCCATACACATCATCAGTGTCATAATTTTAAGTGCAACGGGGTTTTAATATTTTTGCATGTGATTGTTGGATGCAGCAGTGATTTTATTTAGTTGTAATATTCAAAATGTTTTTTTTATTACATAACTTTTTTTTAGAAACTATTTATAATTTTTTTTTTATTTTTCTAAAATCGTGATATAAAGTGTACACTCACAGAAAAAATTATTAAATTTCTCCAATCACCAAATTTGTTCTAAATTCATAATATCAAGCAAACAATTTGTTGAATTTGCACCTATTACCAAAATGATTATATTGATTACTAAAAATTTTAAAATTTTGAAAAAATATTTTCAATAAATGATATTTTTAATTTTAATTAAAAAAATGATCCAAAAACTTTGCCTTTTCAAACACTGTGTTAATTTATTTAAATAAATATTGACAACTCCCAACAACAATTCTACATGCTTAAATTATTTTATTTTAAACGAAAAAAGTCAATTAAGATTTTTTGTTATTTAATTAAAATTTTAATTGAAAATTTATTTCAAAACAACTAAAATGTTAATTAAATCAAAATTAAATTTTTAATTTTCTTTCAACAAAAAAAATAATTGATTCAATTATCACATTAATTAAATCTAAATACTTTTTAAACTATTTTTTTATTGATAAAACACTTTTTTCTATGCTGTAACAAATTTTACGTGCAATTTTTAATTATAATTATAAAAAACAAAATCAAGAATGTCCATACACAGATAAAATTATCAGGATTTTATCATTAAAAAAATTGTTTAAAAAGTATTTCAATTTGATTAAGGTGATAATTGAATCAACTATTTTTTTAGTTCAAAGAAAATTATAAATATAATTTTGATTCAATTAACATTTTAGTTATTTTGGTATACATTTTTAATTAAAATATATATTAAATAAGTTTGATGTAATAAATATTCAAGAACAAGGTCAATTATATAAAAAATTAAAAAAAAAGAAATTAAAAAAATTAAAATAATATGTTAAACATATTAAACTCCTTCCAACGGGATATAAGATTTACAATTGAAACGGAATGTGATCGTAAACTTCCATATTTAGACACATTAATAATAAGAAAGGATAACAATTTATTAGTAGATTGGTACCAAAAACCAATTTCGTCAGGGAGAATAATTAATTATTATTCATAACTTCCGAGAAGAGTTATTATAAATACAGCCAAAAATCTTATAGATAAAGTTCTAAATATTAGTGATACAGTTTTTTATAGAATTAATAAAATAAAAATAAAAAATATTTTGGAGAGTAATAGTTTCCCAAGAGAATTGATTTGGCAGTACAAAGGACATAGGGAAGGTAATGTGAATACGGTTACTGAACCTAAGATTTACAAGTCTTTAACTTATGTACCAATGGTTTCTGAAATATTGGAAAATTCTAATATTTATGATATTAATAATTATAGGATGGCTCATAAAACATATAGTACATTAGATAGATTATTTAGTAAAATGAAAGATAGGACCGATAAATTAGATCGATCTAATATTATTTACAAGATACCTCACCCAGAGAAAAAATATGTTTAAATATGATCACCTCCAACAAAACTATTTTTAAATAAAATTGTGAACATACTATGGTTATTTTAACCATATTATTCTCATCGACAACCATATTATGGTTAAATAAGTTCCCCATCAATAAGATACATCCATATTATGGTGGCCTTCGAACATGTTTTGGTTAATAATAACCAAAATATGTTTAACATTTATAATAGCATGGTTGATTTTCAACCATAGACTGTTGCTTTTGGAAAAGAGGAAAATACAATTGGTAATTTAAAAACAAATTATTGTCATATTTAACCAAAACGTGTTTAGAGGCAACCATTATATGGTTGTGGCTTCTTGATGGAGTACTAATTTAACAATAATATGGTTGTCGATGACAATAATATGGTTAAATTAAACATAACATATTTAAAATTTTCTTTAAAAATAGTTTTGTTGGTGGTGACCATATTTAAACCTATTTTTTCTCCTCGTGCTTGCAAGGGTAAGGGTAAGGATAAGGAAATACGTAATAAAGTATATATAGGTACCACGAAAAACAAATTAAAAACTAGATTAGCAGGAAATAGGTCTGATCAAAAATACAAAAATACATCTTCTCAAAAAACTGCATTGTCATCACATTATGCCAATTTCAATCATGCACCAGATTTTGAAAATACAACAGTTTTAAATATAGAAACAAACTACAATCGACACTTCATGTTGGAAATGTTACAAATTATCAATACACCAATAGAACAAAGAATCAATTTTAAAACAGATATATTTAGACAATGTAGCTCAAAATTATAGACATTTAATTTATAAGAATAAGATAGGAAATTAAATAAGTTTATAAAAATGTAATAGAATAATTATTGGTTCCTGTGTATAATTTTTATTATTTTTCATAATTGGCAATTTTGTTGTTTTAATGAAATGTTGTTTTAAGAATTTGTTTAAAATTTTATAAAAGAAAAAAACCAAATATCTGAATCCCTGAAGAAGCTATTCATTGAGATAGCGAAATATTGGATAAAAAATAAATATTTTTTTTTATATAATTGACCTTGTGCTTGAATATTTATTACATCAAACTTATATTAAAAGGTCGAAGAAAATAAAACTAAATAATTTATTAAATTAAATAACAAAAAATCTTAATTGATTTTTTCGTTTAAAATAAAATAATTTAAAGTTGTAGAATTGTTGTTGGAAATTGTCAAAACCTGAGCTATATTTAATAAAATTAATTAACATATTGTTTGAAACGGCAAAGTTTTTTGATCATTTTTTTTTTAATAAAAATTAAAAATATCATTTCCAAAAAAAAGAATTATTCACAATTTTAAATTTTTACAATCTTTATCAATATAATCATTTTGATAATCGGCGCAATATCAACAAATTGTTTGCTTGATTCCATGAATTTGGTGATTAGAGACAATTTTTCCTTTTCTTTTGTGAATGAACTCATTAAAATTTAAAAAAATTACCCCATATTCATAAAAAATATTTTTGATTAATAAAAGGTTTATAAAAAAAATTTTAATTGAAAATTTGTTTCAAGAATTTCTGCAACAAAAATTGCAAGTCTGGACGATGAATAACAGATTTCGTATCTTTTACACATGGTTTGTATCTTTAATAATTCATTTGGCATTTTAAGCATCTGCCATTTATTCTTATTTAGTTTTAAACAAATAAAAAATAAAAAAAAATAATGACATTTTTGTCCATTTAACAAAAGTGAAGTCAAATTTTGTAAGTAGTACAATAGCAAAAATAACTTTTAAGCAAGTAGTAGCAAATATAAATATATATGAGGAGCCGCAGAACAAAACGTACTTTTTCGCATTTTTTTACAAATTGGTTTTTTGATATTTTTATAACATTTGGGTTGAAATCTTTAAGAAAAAATCTAGTTAGTATATTTTATTTTTTTTTTTTACCAAGAAAATGGGATCTAAAAAAATTGATGCATAACAAAACGTACATTTTTCATTTGTATTTTTCAAAACGTGCTTTTTTCATTGTTTTTGCTATTTCTACGAGTAGTTGTTTTAATAACATAACATTTCTTAATATTCTTAATTTGTTTGACGTTTATTTATGTCATTTAATTTTCGTTAAAATTAACTGTTGAATTATAAATTCTTGAAAACGCGTCGAAAAAGTGAAAATTTTCATTAAAACAAAAACAAAGTTTAAGAAATTTTTTTTTGTTTATCATAAAATTTACCGTTTTTTAAAGAGAGAGAAACGCGTCAAAATTCTCATGTATGTATATTTAATTTAGAAATGTTTGACAAACAAAAACTATTTTTTAAACTTTGCTTTTGTTTTAATGTACATTTTTATTTCTTCGACGCGTTTTCAAGAATATCCACCAATAATTGCAATAATTTAACTATTGTTTGGTGAATGAGTGTTATGAAAAAAATAATTAATACAATAGTATAATTAAAACATGGAAGAATTACAAGAATCTGTAGAAAATTTAAATATGGGAATACGTAAAAAGCAAAAACTTAAAAATGCTAAAAAAAAGTAAATATTGCGAGTTTCATTTCAACATTTTGAAAACGACGTTGGGAAAAAAGTTTAACTATTTAAAAAGTATTATACTTATTAACTTTAAAATCTGTATTGAATTAAAAAAAATAATTGTTTAGTTTCCTATTTAATTTGAAATAAAATAATAAAGTTTTCATTTTACTTATTTTTTATTTATTTTTTACTTTAATGGTTCAGGTTTAAAAACATTCAGTCAAAATATTATCGTCTAAAAAAACGCACACCAAAACGTTCCTTTTTCTATACTTTTTAACAAAACGTACTTTTTCATTTTTTTTTTAACAAAACGTACTTTTTCGATATAAAATTGGTTTGATATTAAACATCCTTGACATTTAATGTGTTGACTTACGGCAGTTTGATTCATCTATTGGTAAGCAAAAAACTTGTTTCCATTTCCAGGTTCATGCAGTTTTTTAAGGGGTCGAAATAAATAATCCTCAATTTCCCAAAAATTTTAAATGTGTGAAAAGGTACGTTTTGTTCTGCGGCTCCTCATATATAAACACAGAAAAAAATATCAATGTTAAATTAACATGGGCGCAATGTTAATTGAAAATCATAGTAAATTTCAGCAAAAACATGGTCTTAATTTAAAATTATCATTGTTTCATATTAATTTTAAATGAAAGATGTTAAAATAACATTGTTCAATATAATATAAAAATACTTTATAAAAAGAAGAAAAATTTCCGTATTCTTTTTGTAAAAATTATTTGGTTAAATACATAAAACTTTCAATGTAGAATTATGACGAAAGCCATATTGAGACATTCTGCTGCTGTCTTTTTATTGCGAGTGCTTCTGTAAACAAAGGGGAATAGAAAAAAGTGAAACATGTGTAACAGGAAAATAAATAATACTATTCTCTCTTTCCCTCTCTATCTGGTTCCGTGGGAAAGTATTGAGACTTATTCTTAAATAAATGCATATGTTGCAGTGTGACCAGATCTAAAAATATTTTACAGCTAAATCTGGCATTAAAAATGGCCAAAAAATGCTAAAAATCATTTTAAAAAATGCTAAAAATTATGCTAAAATTTTTAAAATATTTTTGTTAAAAATGTTTTACCAACATATAATTTTATTTGAAGCACAATCAATACCTTTTAGTGACTTATTTTTTAACCAAATTGGAATAAATGGTTATATTTGAACAAGTGGATAGATTTTGGTAAAGCATACGCATAAATATAAAGCACAGGTAGTTGAGATTAAATTTTAAATTTAGGGGCCCGCGCAACCCCTGATACATGCTAAATATAAACGAGTTATTTCTAAGATGCACCTACAAATTTTTTTAAGATTATTTAATTTTTTATAGTTTAAGAAATGTTGAAGCTTAGGAATTATTATTTTTGCATACATTTGCATTATTGAATTTTTATCTTAATACAAAGTGAAATAAATGTCTTTGTACTTTTATATCGTAATGACAAAGGGCAAATAATATTTGCAATCAACATGATAAGGACATTTCTAATATTCCCTGAATATTTTAGTTTTTTTAACAGGACAGGTAAGATGTTTCTTAACATAAGAATTATCCCTTTTCATACGAAATCATTTTAGGTACAACTATTTTAAGTCAACATTTATTATAATTTATGAAAAAAACTTAATTAAAATCAATAACTATTCGTCCAAATTTTTAAAATAGATAATGCTTAATAAAATGCCAAGGGCTAAATGAAAATTTTGCAGCTAAATAAAAAATTTTAATGCTAAATATAGTCGCAAAAATTCCAAAATGGCCACACTGACATGTTATCTCTGTAGCTTCTTCTCAGTGTTATTTTACACATAAACCAAATTGATTTCATGTAGAATCAATTCAAATTCGTATCGTTTCAACTTGAAATAACTTTCATTCAACTCGAATCGTTGTGTTATTTCAATATGAATGTCATTTTGTTCTAAATTTACTGGAGTGTTAAATTAACATGAATTATAGTTATTTTAAAAGAAAAAAATGTTGTTCGCAAGTTATTGTTAAATCATGTTAAATTAACATGAAGTAACTATGAAGCAAAATCACTACCGAAAAATGTAAAATCAACCTTGTTTTCGACCAATTTGGCAAACAATGCGTTTGCGATTCGGCCCTGTGTGTGAGAGCAACCAAGAGATACAGGTAACAATTTCAGTGTATAACCCGATCCTTTTTAAGAACTTCAGCTTCTAACCTCCGCTGCTTTTGGAAATTTGTCAGTAGCATCTTTTCGATAGAAATAGGACCTATGGATGATCCGTCCCTAAGGATGAACTCTTCCACAAGTGGTGAAAAATCAGGCGATTAGTTGCCTTTTAGGGATGACCCTTTACGCCATTGTGGGTTTAAACCAGAGATGCCCAAAATGTAAACTGTGGTAGTATTGCTGCATATTAGTATAAGAGAAGAGAGCAAGTTTAACAAGCAAACACAAAGTCAATAGTTTGAAACACGATACTGCTTTATGTTTCTTTAGTTAATAGCTTAATGCTAGGAACACAACTAGGACGAACGACGAAAAAAACATATTATGAATAGTGTAAATCAGGGACTGCAATGATTATAAAAATTACAATAAGCTGTAGTCAAACTTTTATTTATTGCTAAACAAATTAAAAACTAAAAATAATTCTAAGAATTCATTAGAGGCATTGCATTTTTCTAATAGAATTTACAAACATGAAATACCTTTCAAATTACATCAGTATATTATTTTTCTAAACATGAGATTAAGCCCGTGAGTTTCCTGGATAATTATTCTTGAAAAAATTCAAAAAAAGGTATTAAAAATAAATATGTAAGCTTCCGCTGCATATACACTCGTCGCTGGATCATTTACGACCGCATTAAGGAGCATTAAAAAGTGTGTGAATTAATTTCCACAATTTGTGTATGGGTTGGGCATCAAATGTTGAAGCCACAAATAACACGTGATCCCCTCCCGAAAAATTATGTTTGTGTAAAGAGACCTCTCAAAAAGTGAACTATTTTTTTTCAAAAAGTATCTTTCTCCGAGAGAAGTACGCTCCTGTCAAAAGCAATATTTCCGTTGCGCAAAGCATTATTTGACAAAAATATCCTTCCGAGGGTATTAACCAAAAGTCAGTCTAGGGCCTTGACACCAGGGACTACTGACTCCCGTCGTACCAGATATGATCTCTGACTATAGCCTTCTCTCTCAAGAGAACTCTCCATTTTGAACTTTGCTAAAGTCCAGGTATTAACAGCACCCGATTTCCCCGGAGGATGTAACACTAGAAGGTGACAAATCCCTAAGATGGTCCATACATACCCCCAAAGTGGGGGACCATTAAACAAACTGAATTTGTTTAGTAAAGGAATTTTACTAAAAAACTATATATACTAAATAAAAAATATAAGTTGTTTTAAATAATTTTTTTTAGCTCTCTTTACCTTAAAATGATAATTATAATGGAACAACTCTGATTGGCTCTGCAGCTATTAACCCTTTTTGAGACTTGAAAGCTTCAGATATTGTAATCTTTAATTAAATCTATTATATTATATCAATTTTTTTTTTAAATAAGGTGATATTTTTTTTTTTTTTGATATTCTTAAAGTTAAGAGCCGGTATTTAACATTTTCAATTAATATCTACCCAAATACTTGTTTTTTTTTGTTCGCCAAATTTCATATGAAATACTCCTAAGGATTCTTTAAACTTTTAACTTTAGAATAGAAAATATCCTTCTTTATAAATTTGAAATTCAGTTCGGCATTTACTCCCATGTGAATTACTCTTCATTAAATCCAATTAACTAAAACATTTTCATTTAATGTTTTGATATTGATAAAGCTCTTTTTTGTTCGAATTAAATGCCAGGAAATTTTTTCATTTCAAAATGATAACGCAGCTGATCATAAAGAGGGTATTAACTCAAAGTTTTTACTTTTTCACTTTTTGGGAAAAATTGACACGAAATATTCATATCTACCAGCTGTGAAAATATCGTGCTTGTCTACTTTTTGGTAATGAAACGGTTGGCTTGAAATGAATTTTTCATATGCCTTTAATATTAAATTATAAATTGTTTTGCTTCTACTGAACATTTTTAAATTATGAGTTAATACCCTCTTTATGATCAAGTGCGATATGCAAAATTAATTTTTCAATTTAAATTTATAGTGTGACAAACAGGCAAACACAAAAGTTGTTGTTTTCAACCTTTTTTCCAATTACTGCTGTTATTTTTTTATTTACCACATTTTTTACAGTTTTTTTCTATTTTGCACCTTTTTTGTGCTCTAACCCAATTTTTGTTTTTTATTTAAATTTCTTTACTTGTTTATGCGTGTTAGGTTGTGTGTCATTATTATCCAACTTTGTCGCCATGTGTTGGCAGGAAAAACATAAATCAAATCCATGTTAAATGTACCACATCATCGGATACGTTTTATGAAAAATATAAGAAACATTTTAAACGCATTTGTATAATTTGTTGGAAAAACACAAAAAAAAAATGTACATCAACAGGGGCAAATTAAAAAAAAATATTAAATAAAATAAACGCAACACATTTTAATCATAATTTAAAAACATGACGGAAATTATCATGATGGAAATTATGCATTTAGATCGTAAAAACCGCACGATGAACACATTTTTATTATTTAGCTGCTCATTGTTAGTTTAAAGAAAACACCGCAAAAAAAAAAAAAAAAAAAACAAAATTAAACGAAAGTGATGCCAATTAAAGAGATTTTCTAAATAGAATTTTTTAGCATAGAAAATTATTAAGCTGTAATTTATTTTATTTGCTATATAGTCTTTGAAGTATATTTTCAGGGTGCCCATGAAATGTTTATGCAAGGTTATGAACATTATGCATGTAAAGGTGTATGCTTTTTTTTAAAGATCACGCGTGAATTATATCAAACTGCTTTGCCATTCTTGTACAGTATAGTTTGGCAAGTCATCGTGGAAAGACTTACACTTAGGGCATATAAACTTACCGAAATTTGCTTTTACCGGTAAACGGTAAATGTTTTACTTAAAAACCGGTTTATCGGTAATTTACCGGTAATTATGTTTAATTTTAAGTTTATCAATAACGAGTAAAGTAAATGCTTAAAATTTTGCCAAGAGAACAATATATTGTTATATAGTAAAGAAATTAAACGTTTAATGCATTGTTCAACAAAGTAATTTAAAATAAAATGTAATTCATTAATAAAACAAAATAAGAATGTTAAAATATATTATATAATTAAAAAAAAATTTTAATTTTTGAATAGATCTGCCTGTGTATTAAAATATGCTCGCAATAGGCAAATGGTGTTAATTGTATTGTCATTAAGCCTGGTTCTAATTTTTGTGCAAATTAACCCTGCTGCAGAAAAAGCTCTTTCAGATTCCACACTCGTCGGCTTTACTGTAAAGAGATGGTTAAACTCTATCGTCAGATACTTTCTACGCTTTTGTTCCTCTCAAGGAGTGCGATTTCTTCTTTTATTACTTTTGTTAAAATTGCGGTATTGGTTACTGATGCGTTGGAACTTCTATTCAATTTTATTTTATTTTGATTTTTAATGGCCAATTGTAACCTGTCTTTCATTGTTAACGGGGTTAATTGAGGGATTTCTTCTACCTCATCAGAAGACTCATTTGAATCATTTGTCCAGTGACATTCATCTCTCATGTTCAATCGTTCTATTAGCGTCACAATAGTTTTTATCAATGAAGGTTTTTATAGTTTAAATAAATTATAATTATCCTCTAAATGCATATTTTTAAATTCTAACGGATTATGTAAGAACTGCATAACGTCCGAATAACTTGTGCGTCGCTCTTGGATGCGCAAAATTAATTGACATTTTAATTCCCGGCTAAGAGCATTATTTTGTGCAGATAATTCATCAAGCATGAACTTTACCCTATTGAACGGAAGGTTCTAAAAAGTTCAATAACCATAGATCATTTTTCAAAATATGCTTTGATTAACATTAAACAAACAATACATTTATACATATTACATAATTTTTTAAATTTAACAATACATTTAAACATATTACAGAATTTTTTAAATTTCTCTTCATTGAAGAAAATATAAATATGATCAACTTAATATTACTCTTTTTTTATATTTAAAACTACTCAAAAAATTCTTTATTTTATTTATATTCAAAACTCCTCCTTATGGAAAAATACATTGGGAAAAAAAAGTAATGGGTAGGCAGAATTTTTGGTGCTTTAAATAAAGAGCAAAAAAATGCTCCCTCTGTGGTATATGGGAAAAAAACTAATGGGTAGGCAGAATTTTTGCTGCTTTAAATAAAAAGCAAAATGCTCCCTCTGTGGTATATGGAATGGGTAGGCAGAATTTTTGCTGCTTTAAATAAAAAGCAAAATGCTCCCTCTGTGGGATATAGAATAGGGAGGCAGAATTTTTGCTGCCTCCACATTTCCCTACTACTGACATCGCTTGTCAGCAATGTGCAGTCAGCTGCACCCAAAGCTTCTACAGCCAATTTTACAGGAAGCAGTGCATATATTATCGTGCTAATTAAGTTAATTTCATCTTCTGAAAACGAGATTTCAATATTTAAGTCAATCAGACTCTTTCTGGTACACGATTTTAGATGATGGAACCGTTCCACCATAGCCAGTAAGGTGTTCCATCTAATTTTAGTATCCAAAATCAAAGGGATTTCTTTACGGTAATTGAGGCAATTCCCGCTGCAACCCTCCAAGTAGTAATGAATAACTTTTTCCTAAGATGTCGTAGATGTGTCACCGATGGTGGAGGCCATTTGAATTAAATTATTTTCAAAAATTAATGAATTACTTTAATAAAAATGTATTATTTTTCAAATGTAGTATAATAACTATTTAGTGCACTATACTTACTATGTAAATATTACTGTAACAATAACTGAAAAAATAATTGAATGTAGTTTAAACTCTACTACAGCAAAGCAAAAACACAATTTAAAACAAACCTTTACTTTCAATTAAAATTACCATTTAAAAGTATCTATGGCATATAGCTGGTACCTGCAAACTACAATTACGACCACTAGCTGAAGTGTGTATACTCGGCACTCGAAAACTAGGGGAATACCCATATTATATTTAAGACTTGTGTAATTTAGTAGCTTAAATCAGAATAGCCGTAGTACTTTAGAGCGACAACTGAGCAACAGAGCTGGACATTTATTATTATTTTATAACAAAAAATAGCTAAGAAGATCTTGACATACTGCATTATTATATTAAATCTTTATCTATATTATATAACGCTTAGTTCTTTGAACAAAATAAAGTAATATATTATTAATTCTTAAAAATTTATAATTTAATAACGATAAAGTAAATGTGATTTAATTTTAATCTAATAAAAAAAAAATTTATTTGTTAAAATATGAAATTTTATATTTAAATTTAACTTTATTTGGAATAAAATATTTATAAAAAATTATCGAAATTCCCGGTTTTTTTCTTTTAAATTTACCGGTAAATTCGGTAATTAATATGACCGGTAAAACCGGAAAACCGATTAACCGTTTAACGGTAATGTAACCCCAACTTACACTACAACAGCGTCTCTAAATGGTTCTGAATGGGTTCTGAAAACCTCAATGAAAATCCGGTATTATGTCGTGAAATATTGTTTAGTGATGAAGCACATTTCAGGCTCAATTGATACGTTAATTAGCAAAATTGCCATATTTGGGCTTATGATCAACCCGAAGAGTACCAAGATCCATTTAAAACCACGGTATGGTGTGATTTATGGGCTGGTGGCATTATTGGTCCATATTTCTTCAAAAATGAGGGAAATCATAATGTTACCGTCAATGGTAACCCTAATCGTACCATGTTAACGGACTATGTGCTTCCTGAAATTCAAGCGCATGGTCTCGGTGAGCTCTGGGTTCAACAAGACGGCGCACATTGATTCGGTTAGAACATGCTAGCGGGCCAAAACTCATGACGTAATTTCCAGGAGCCACTGATAACGACTTGTAAGCAACCCCTCAGGTAACAAATTCCAAGAATTAATTTGTTTATCACCTCATAAAGAAATCTTATCAGGGGGTCAAAGTAACCCTTATAAGGGAGATCATTTTCATTTGCAAATCAGTTGTATTTTATGCACACTTGTGATAGCATATTTTAAAATTTGTAGCAAAGTGAAACGAGTTTTTTGTTATGAAATATTCTGTTGAAGGTATGTACCCTATTATGACTTATATTTTTATAAATCCAGCAAATTTTACATTACATAATTATAAAATTTACATAGTAGCAACTTTTTTTATCCACCTAGATATTTCTATATGTAATACCTACAACGTTTAAGCACAGATTCACAAATATTTTAGACCCGAAAAGGCCCGAAAGTAAAATTATTTTATTTTTTCCAGAACGAGTCGCGCACTGCTTTATCCCCATATAACGAAGGCAGAAAAAGGGAGGGAGTTGTCAGATATTGAAATTTGGTACGCTAGCATGAAACATCTTAGTTAAGAAAACTACGAATTTTTGGAGAAATTGGTCCAAGGACACGCCTACCTCCCATGTGTCCTGAAAATGAAAAATGTAATTTTAGCTTCAATAATGCCAATTAAGTTACAAAATCATGCCGATATACATCCAACTAGCAACGTGTGTGTTAATTTTCATTTAAATCGGTCTAAGGACTCAAAGTCCTGCCATACAAAAATTGTCCGATCATAAAAAATTCGGTATACATACAACTAGCAACGGACTTATGACTCAAGATCTTGCCATATATCCTTTTTCTTAAAAACGCTATAAAACCTACAACAATTGTCCGATCATAAGACAATTTGGTATACATACAACTAGTAATAATTTTGTCCCGCTAGCTTGTACTAGTCGATATACTGTGCGGCGCTACGAGCCGTGAAACAATGACCTTGCTTAGAAATCATTTTGCAAAAAATTTGTGTGAGGTCTATGTGAAATTATTCACTTATTTCAATTAAAACTTATGTACCGAATTTCATTTAAAATTATCTCCAAAATTTCTACCTGTACTTTGCGCAAAAAGTTTACATGCACCCTACGGAAAAGGGAACTTACATTAAACTTGTCACTTGACAAGTCACTTTAACATGGTGATGTCCTACTAGGGGTTAATGTGCACCTTTTTGATACTTTGTAACAGGTCACTGAAATAACCTTCCAAATTCTGTTAAAATAATGCCTGTCGCAGAGATTGTCCTAAATGAGCCATGTCAATATGATAGATCCCCTTCATATAAAGTTATAGAACTAGAGAGAATCAGCCACTACCCGCACAAAATCCATTCACATGAATAGTTCCGTGCCAATTACCTTTCCTCTGGACCAACTACACTCTAAACACATTATCCCCAGTTAACTGATATGTCTTGTTTTCACTTATCACAATTCGTTCCTTTTAATTATAAAATTTTGTTCACTGGTCACGGGATAAGTGCTTTAAGAGCAATTGACACAAATTTCCCGCAGGGCACCGACGTCTTAAGGGTGGTCCAACCAAACGCACGATTGTAATTGTAAATAAAACAAAACGTTTTAAGAGAATTATCCTATTATTTTTTATTGTGATAGAATGCTCTATGACAATTATGTGCGAAACAAAATATCGCGCAAATGCTCGCTATGGCTTCGGTCATACCCTTATCCGATGGTCCATATTTTCAATGACTCTGAGGCATAATTGAGACTCAATGCCGCTAACGTGCCGAATTATCTCATTCTTTAGCTCTTGAATTTTTCTTGGCTTATTGGCATACACTTTTTCGTTTTTAAAGAAAGAATTCCAACGGTGTCAACTCACATGATCGTGGCAGCCAATTAACATCGACTCGACGGTGTAACACGGCCATGGAATTTCTAGCGCAAAAAAGCCATAATTTCGTTGGCTGTGTGGCAAGTGGCACCATCCTGTTGGACCCATATATCGTCCAGGTCCATATCCTCAATTTCTGGCCACAATAATTCCGTTTTCATCTCGCGATTCATATTAACTGCTTGGCCGACCTTATTCTCGAAGAAGTGCTGCAAAATGGCGCCAGCCCAAAAACCGCACTATCTCGGCATTTCAACAATTACTCGTGGATTCTCATTTACCCAAATGGGGCAGTTCTGCTTGTTAGCAAATCCACTGAGGTCGATTATGTTTACAAAAACAAATCACGAAGTGCACGAAATGCATTTTGATTTTAATGCCCATTTTCGTAAAAGGTAAATCTTAACGCGCTGCTGAATTGTTTATCTCTCCATGGTTGAATTTGTCAAACATTGAAACAAGGAAACGTTAAATTAAGTTGGGCAAAAATCTTGACGTTAAGGTGTCACACCGTGCATTAACATCGTGCATTATGTTGGACCACCTTTTAGTTGGAAGGACAGACATCATTAGTTTGGCTCAGAAAATGATTCTGAGCCGACCGGTATACTACTAAAAGGTGAGTCTAGAATCATTTCTATGTGTCACACATCTATGATTATGTGGATTACCACAATTCAATTATTTTTTTGTTGTCGTAAGAATTAAAAAAAATTTTTAACGATTTTTATCAAAATGTTCTTCAAAAAGGTGAAATATGCTCTACAAACTTAAAAATAAATAAAATAAATAAATAAAATATGCAATAATGCGCCGTAAAGTGTAAAATATGCAAAAATATGCACTAACAAATCGATGCCAACATTTACAAAAAGATCTAAAACGGATAAATATATTCCTTCCACCTCCATTAGCCGCACAAGGAAAAACATGAAATTGCATATTTACGGTTTCCCTGGTCATAATGAACTAAATTTAGGTGAATTTTATTTAAAAAATTATTAGATCCATGTTAATACCGATACACAGCGCGGTTATTAAAGCAAATAATAATTAGAACCTGGGAATTATTTCGTGTACAAGATAATGGTAGTGTATAAAGTCATTTATAAAAATTTAAGGAATAGAACTGTTTAAAAAAAAAAGAAAAAAAAAGCTTTATAAAATACACAACTGAAATTTAGCACATATAATAAATTCGTAAAATAAAAAATTTTGAATATAAATAATAATTTTTCAAATTGAAATTTTTCAGTATATAAAAAGAAAAAAAATCGCCAACTTAGCAGCTTTTTTATACAGTATATGCTAAATCTAAAAAAGCCAGGCAGCCATATTTATTTTTTTTTTATTTTTTGCATAAATTATTTATAATTTATAAAGCAAAAAATGTTTAAACATAAAAAAACTTAATTTTTTTAATACAAATTGTGTGGTGAAAAAGTCAGTCGTTATTGTTTTTTATAACTTGTTTTACCTTTTTGTTTTATTTTATTTCCTCCCAACAAACGCTTTGAGTTTTGCTAAAAATTATTTTTTTTTACAAATTAAATTTCTCACTAAAAAATAACCAACATTAACCAAAATGACAAACTCATCGCAACAATAAAACAGAGAATATACATACTCGTTCATATGTAAGTTTTTGTATGTAAAATTTAGAATTCTAAGATGTGTGTGTGTGTGTCTGTCCTCAGGCGGTTAAGGAAACACAAAATTTAAGTAATTTATTCAGTGTTGCCAGAAGAAAGATGTAGGTTGTTTTCTTCCTTAAAATACACAGATTTTTTTTCTTAATATTTTAAAATGTAAATACTTTTTTTAATTATGATTTTTTTACTAGTAAAATGCTACAAAATTGACCTACATAATTGTAGTTTGTTAAGTATAAAAACTTCTTACTTTATTAAATTGCATAACTATTTAGTTTTAAAAACAGAAGATCTTTGGAGAATAAAATTTTATATTAATAGTACGTAATCATGATTATTGGCACAATGGCAAATTCAGACTCCGCGGTAATTCGGACACTTAATTGTTCCCCATTATATACTATGTAATCCGGGCATTGCACAGTGTAAGATTTTGCTAATCTGGCTGAACAAAAGTCGTTTTTTTGAGTTTAAATTTGAGTAAATATATTTATCAAATATGAAGGAGCACTTTTTATAAAATAAGAAAATGCAAAAACTTTGATTTGTCAACAATTACTACTCGTATATAACGTTACTTTAAATTTGAATATTTTTGAGTGAATTAAAAACAACAAAAACACTTACATCAAATTGCTCATTTTTAAAAGCGTGTAACTTTTTGTTTGAAGCTCAACTTATTCGCTGTTATTATCATGAGAATTTATTTGTAGAACTGAAAAATTCTTTTAGTGCTATTTCAATTAAACAATTACTCTTTCCGTTATGTTAAGAAAAAAAAAAAAAAAATAAATTCTATAATCGATAAATACTTTTCTTCATAACGCTTCAACACCAAATTAGTTTTAAACGAACGTATGAAGTAACTTTTTTAAGGCACATATAAAATTATCTGCCGAGATTGGCTGTGGGAAAAATCACCCAAAGAAAAATGGCCCAAAAAAAGAAATGAAAAATCGCCCAAAAAAATTCCATGTAAAATTGGGCCTAAATTCATATGAAAAGTGACCTAAAATTTTTGGGCTATTTTTCGTTATTGTTGGGTGATTTTTCGTTTTTTAAATTTGGGTGAAATGTTGTATGAAAAATGGCCCATTTTTTTGATTTTCTCCTCTATGGTATAACAAACACCGGCTTCGCTTACTAAAGCTTCTCTGCACAGCCGGCCTTCGGCCGGGCGCAAGGATTTTCTCCTCTATGGTATAACAAATACCGGCTTCGCTAACTAAAGCTTCTCTGCACAGCCGGCCTCTGGCCGGGCGCAAGGATTTTCTCCTCTATGGTATAACAAACACCGGCTTCGCTAAGTAAAGCATCTAAAATCTGCCTTGTTTCCAAATGAAAGCCGACTATGCAGAGAAGCTTTAGTTAGCGAAGCCGGTGTTTGTTATACCATAGAGGAGAAAATCCTTGCGCCCGGCCGAAGGCCGGCTGTGCAGAAAAGCTTTAGTTAGCGCAGTATCCATGGAACCTATGACACTTTTTGGAGTGTCATAACGTCCATGGACACTATGACACTAGACGTTATAACATGCCACCGGGAAAAAATTCGTTTTTGCTTTTTGGGTCATTTTTCATTTTTTTTGGGCCCTTTTTCGTTTCTTTTGGGCAAAATTTCATATAGAACTTTTTGGGTCATTTTTCATGTTCTGTTGGGCGATTCTTCATTTGGGCGATTTTTCATTTTTTTTTTGGGCCATTTTTCTTTGGGCGATTTTTCCCACAGCCGCCGAGATTGGCCGATAAAAAAAAAACAAATAATGAGTGATAATACCACATACCACGAAAGTTTTGATATATGGCATATAACACCCGAAAATTAAAGGCTTGACCATTCCGTAAACCACATTTGTGGAAGTACTGAAGTACTAGATACAATCTCCGGAAATACCAGAAGAAAACCATTAATTTTAACATTTTATTCTTTTTTTAATTTTTATGTACATATGAAATATATTCTTACTAGCTGTCCCGGTCCGCGTTGCTGGCCCTAAGCAAACATTAGTGTTGTATTACCAGACGACTTAAATTGATCTTTAAACGAAATTTATGGCCTTTAAATAAAAATCCATGAAATACCTATCATAAAGTTTTTCTTACGAAAAAAGTGGGCGTAAAAGTGGGCGGGGCAAAATTTTCTTTCCGTAAAAACCTAAGTTGGACCATGGCGATTATTTTAAAGAAAAAATCGTCCAAATCGGTCAAGCCGTTCTCCAGTTATGCGCTTAATAGAAAAAGTTGACCCGGTCCGCGTTGCTGGCCCTAAGCAAACATTAGTGTTGTATTACCAGACGATTTAAATTGATCTTTAAACGAAATTTATGGCCTTTAAATAAAAATCCATGAAATACCTATCATAAAGTTTTTCTTACGAAAAAAGTGGGCGGGGGCAAAATTTTCTTTCCGTAAAAACCTGAGTTGGACCATGGCGATCATTTTAAAGAAAAAATCGTCCAAATCGGTCAAGCCGTTCTCCAGTTATGCGCTTAATAGAAAAAGTGGGCGTAAATGTAGGCGTGGTAAATTTTTCTTTCGATGAAAACTTAAAGTTGATTAATACGAATTTTGAAAGAAAAATAAGTCAACTCGATGGAGCCGTTTTCTGATTTTAGGTAAATCGAAAAAAGTGGGCGTAAAAGTGGGCGGGGCAAAATTTTCTTTCCGTAAAAGCCTAAGTTGGACCATGGCGATAATTTCAAAGAAAAAATCGTTCAAATCGGTCAAGCCGTTCTCAAGTTATGGATTTTGCCACGCCCCTCCGCCCCCAGGCCATTAATTTAAATAATAACTATCCTATCATCTAAGTTGGACCAAATTACATATATATGCCAATTTTCATGAATATCAGTTGACTCGTTTTTGAGTTTATTCGAAACATACACAGTGACACGGATTTTTTATATATTAAGATTTAAAAATTAATGAAAAAAAAATTAAATACTTATTATTATTTATTTTCAACATTTTCATGCATACTCGCCGCCTTTTTTAATTTGTGATTATCAAACGCGAATAATATCAGATATAAATTTTTGCAGTTATATGGGAGGTGGGCGTGACAGTTATTCAATTTCGCCCATTTTTTTTTGGCAGTGGCACATATTAGCCTTGTAACACCTGCTACCAAAATTCAAAAGTCTAGTTTAATTTTTTTTCCAATTTTTTTTAATTTTAAGATTTTATTCTTACTTTAAATTATATGTACAATGTATAAATTATCTAAAAAAAAACATGTGCTCAAATAAAAACTTATAACTTGGCCAAAATTAAAAATTAACCTTGAAATTTTCAATAATTTCTTTGCCATTACACCGACGATATTTTTTACGTTGTTCACGCAAACTTGTGCAATACAGAACAAGATCTTCAATATTGTGACCCAACGCTTTGGCAGTTGCACTGATAAAATGTATAGCTAATGGAGATGAAATATTGCCAGCATCCATACAAGGTAGCATTCTGTCGTCTATAAAATTCTTCTTTCCACGTTTTCGAATCGGCTTATTGGAGCAACTTGGAATGTTATCAGTATGTTTCACATCCGTCGCCAGCACATCTTCACCGGATATTCACCACTCTCAAATTCGACATGTTCCATAGTCAAGTCTGTACGTGAAATTAAGTGCACAAAAAAAAAAAAAAAAAAATAACCACTGTGCGTCCAAATACTACATACACCTGAAGTGCCCTTTTATTCTTTATAATTTTCGTTTCGACGAACAAAAAATTTTACTGTTTTTTTTAATAATAGTTGTTGGTATTAATATTGTTAGCATTTTTTAATTTCTATAAATATTTTACTATAGTAGTAGAAATACCATAAATTTTTGCAACTTAGAGCTCAATTAAAGATTAGAATATAAATGTATTTGATTCTGGTGGCATTGTATGCTTCAGCCCAAAAACAACTAATAACTAATTTACAAGTTATAAAAATATCAGATATACATTTTTGCAGTTATATGAGAGGTGGGCGTGGCATTGATCCAATTTCGCCCACTTTTTTTGACAATGGTACATAGTAGCCTAGTAACACCTTGTACCAAAATTCATAAGTCTAGTTTAATGTTTTTTTCCCATATTTTTAATTTTGTCTCCCTAGAATGGCAAATCTTACACTGTGCATTGTAATTATTTTATAACTATTATCTGAACAACGAATTGTTTGTTTAGATTTATTACATTAAAGTGTCGGATATCCTCCTTTAAGGCACAGGTGCAAAAAGAATTAACTCGTATGTTTGCAAATTTTATTTGTTTAGAAGTATAATTCTGTGCTTGTAATTAAGGTTGTGCTAGCTCTTATTTTGAGTGTTGGTTGATATTATGTGCCACCAATAAATAAAAAGAAACATAATTTCTTAACGATTGACCAGAAAAAAGAAATTCTTACGAAATTAAGATATTGAAAATCTATCCGTCAAGAAGCATTAGAATAATAATTCTTATAATGGAAGGTCTACAATTTCAGGCATTAAATCCAGCGGAGCTAAAATAGATAGGTAAGTAAAGGTGGATTCATCTATGTATTCCGAACAATATTTTTATGTCCGGAAAAACATTTTTTTACTGAGAGTGTTCAGCACAACGATTCACCCATTTCGGAAAATTTGTGCGGAAAAACAAAGCTACCATGTGGTTTACAGTTGCAAATTATTATAAAAAATGGCAGCACAACTAGCAAACTACTTAAATTGAATTGTTTACTTAAAGTGTGTTAAAAAAAATGGACAAAAAAAAGTGATATTTACATTTGTATATGTTTTTCTATATATTAAGCTGATGAGGCCTAACTCCGTTTATGTACATAAAAATGCAAATTTATTTATTTTATTTTTAATTATATTTATTTTTGTAATATAAATGTTGTAATATAAATGCAAAATCACTATATGATTTGGCAGCTCAATTCAACTTTTATGTACAAATTGAAAAAAGTTGCATCTCAGTTCATTTTGTTCTGCACCAGAATTAAAATAAACCAATTCAAGATAAACTTGCCGAACAAAATAATTTCCCTCTCTCTCTCAAAAAACAGACCTCGAACTCAATATAAAAAAATTTTTGTTCGAAACGCATGGGTGAATCGAGCTTAATTATGTGAAAGAAATATGGTTTTTCAATATGTATATTGTCAAGTATATTTCTCTAGTTATTTTTTGAAAACTGAGAGTGGCATTGGAAAACGCAAAACTATGTGAAGTGCTAAATATCAGATGATAGAAGTTTGTATAATTGGTTTATTAATAGGAGACAACATAACGCGCAAATATCACCTGAGATCATTCAAGAAAAATTTAAATAGTTATGTGCAGAAATTTATAGACCGAATTCTGAATTTAAAGCGAGTAATGCCTGATTTAATAATTTTCGATCGCGGTATTGAATAATATTTTAAGACTAATGGGAGCGAAACTTTCAAATTATCCATCTCGAGTCAAACCCTTTAATAAAACGCTTCGCGAAAAATGTCAGAGATGGGAATCACTTTTTCCCAAGCATACAATGGTGATGAAACAGCATTATTTTGTAGAAAGCTACCAGAAAAAACACACGCGCTACACACAGAAAAATCTGCACCTGGATAAGATTGGTAAGGAGAGAGTCACTATTCTGGTTTGCTGTAATAAAATCATTAGCAAACTTGGACAAAGACATTTGCAGTGATGGTTATTTAGCCCGTTCCGAGCTAGATTTACCGCGTTTTAACCATGCAAAGCTCGTCTTTTTCGTCTTAGCTCGTTTTATAAAAAACGCTCTAAATTGGCGCATTTTTAGTTCAGTAAATAAATGCGCTTTATTTAAAAATGTTCCTACTTTTACAACTATTTAAAGCATTTGATGTAGTTTTAGTCATGATCAAGTCAAAATTTATACTAGGTAGCCTCATTATCCTACGTCATCATCAGCTGTGCAAAGGCAAATTGGCTATTGAAATTAGAAGTGTCTAAAATGATTAATGTTTTCATGTTGGCTTTAATAAATTTTATTGTGCTTCTTGGAAAGTGGTTCCAAAAGACCGATTGGTAAAATTTATACTAGGCGAACTGTGTGTGGTTTTTTTTATTGTTATATAGTTGTAGCGATAGGGACACCTACTTTTTTGGATTGAAATATAATGTATTTGTTTATGCAAGATACATATATTTTTTTATCAGGAGGCGCAAAAGACTATATTTTTTAATATGTACTCTTAAATCACAAAGAGGGATATAACTGTATTTTTTGGCGAAAAAGTAGAGAACACAATAAGTCTGGGTTCACACTACCAAAGTTTTCTTTCAGAAAGTCTGAGTATATTGATGAGAGGGGAAGAGAACAGGCTGTTCTTTTCTCGCTTCTTACCAATAAACTCAGACTTTCGGAAAGAAAACTTTCATAGTGTTAACACAGACTAAGATTTTTACAGTGTAAGTAGATATGACCACTGTATATCGTTTTCTTGCAAAACATTTTTTAAATTTTGAGTTGACCCCCTTTAGGGCAACTGGAGCAGTATGTATCAACTTTAATTTTTATGTAATTTAGCGCGTTAAAAACGGTGTGTTTTGGTTATAAATATTTTTTAACGTTATGATTTAGCGCGTTTTGTGAATGGGGAAGGGGAATAGCGCGTTCTGTATTTAAAAGTTGACAGCGCTGGGCATTTTTGTTATGTTTCTTCCAGCGAACTGCACGGCACTTATTCAGCCTATGGACCAAAATGCCATTCGCAAAACTTTCCTATCACTTATTTAAACAAGTTCAGAATATCTAATGGGTGCATTAAAAACGGGTTCTTTGAAAAAGAAAAGGAAATAACGGATTTGTTAATTAACGGCCTAGTTATTAAAAAAAACTTGGCAGCACTGGTAGTATGCGTAAAATTGCATGCAATTGCATTACATTTAATATAAAAGTAATCTTATTAAAAATCATTACAATTACCATAAATTATTGAACAGCTACGTATCAAAGTATTAAAAAAAGTTTATTATTCAAATTATTCAAGAGTCTTTTTAACAGTTTGCAATGTTTTGGCTTAATTTTTTTTCTAAGCCGATTTAGCCATGTCCATCTGTCTGTTGAAAACAGGCTCACTATCGAAAGACTCAAAAGAAAAGAACAAACAGTTACAGAACCGCAATATAATTAATTCTGTAATAATAATTTCAAGTTGTGCTTTACTGTTTTTTGTTAAATGTTTTTGTGCAATTGAATTTTATTAAAAATCTAATGTTTTTAATGTAAAATAATATATAAATTTTACGAAAAAGTCGCCAAAAAAGTGACAAAACGTCGGGTGAAATGTAATAAATTTGCTTTATTTACATCAATATAATTAGGTCTTATTAGCTTAAAAAGAAAAATAAACTGAAAATAAATAATTAATTGGCCAAAGAAATATATACGAATAAACTTACTGTCGAATTGCTTGTAGTTACCCTAAGCAATTTGGAATTTTAAACCAGCAAAATCGGCGCAGTAAGATCAGAGCAATGAATCAAAATGTGGAACCATCATCCTAAAAAATTGTTATTTTTGTTACAAAAACTAACAAAAATGGTGACATAAAGCACGGAATAATATGAGATTTGCACAAATTCCTTTTATGTGACTGGAAATCATAGTGCTAAATTTCTTGAAGATCGTAATAAATAATGTTTTCATAATAAAATTTAATACTACACTTTGAAGAAAAGCATAAAACTGTCCGATTGACGGTCAATAATCTAATATATGTCTAAGCCACAACTAAATTTTATGCTGACGTCGTTTTTATAAAGATTTATTAATAATATATAGATATCATATACAGCCCACCATGTAGAGAAGCCGATGATTGGAATCATAAAGGAACGCGAAGAAAGTCTTAAAGAAGAGATAAATTTACATTTAGAAAATTTATCATGGAGCAGAATAAAACCCTTAAGTTCAAATAGAAATGATTGGAATAATTTTGTATTGGCACTATGCGCCCACGATCTGGAGTAAGCAACAAATAATAATATAGAGCACACTCCTGAAAAATTCGAAATGTTGGTGTGGGGTACCAAAGATTCGGCACAATCGAATAAAGCACTCTAAATTATTCCTACCTATTTTCGTCATGAAAAATATGCAAGCTATTGAATAAAGTTTTGGAAGAAACAATGGGTAATATGATAAACTTTTTTGTTTTAGTTAATTACTAATTTCATTTAAAACAAAATATAGAATTACGGCCAATTTTAATATAAAATCCCCTTCTGAAAATTATTTTAATACGCCCAATAATATTTTTGAAACAAATCAGGATATATTTTTTATATTAGGCAACGAATTATAATACTGTGAGTTTAGGTTTTATGAAAAATGGATTATAATTTATAGATCCCATACAAAGCTCACTCCTGAACTATTCGAACTCTCGGTGGAGGGTATTAAAGATTCGGTACAGCTGAATAGAGACCTCTTACTTCTTTTATATTTTATTTCCCAATTGAATTGAAAGAGACAATAAAGTACGTATTTATGTAATTTTATACCATGCTAATTATTATGTTCTGTCAAATTAAATCGTTTTTCTTTATATTTTTATATAATAATTTTTTAGCATTTTTTGTTGCATATTTTTTAATTTTTTTTTTTTTTTTTGAAAAATCTACTTTCTTTAATTTATTAAGTTTTGGCAACACTGGTCTTCTACAATGTATTAAAATTTATGTACATTACTTGTGAAGTTCACTTACAAACACCATTACGTTAAACAAATATTCTGTAAATTCAGCCATTTAATTTGTTTTTTAAAAAGCCTTCCTAAGCCATTATCAATCTCGTCCAGAACTCGGAAAGTTACGCGCAATTTCTCGTTAGATATTCAATACTCTTGCAAAACTCCCTATATTCATAGCTGCCAGGTTAAGTGTCTCAATCGGCAAATTTTGCAAGACAAATCGTCATAATCGTCCAATGTTTGTTTTATTTAAAATAAAAAACATTATACATATGTGTATTTCTTATCTCAAAAAATTGTTTAAAATTAAACCGCTATTCTCACTTCTATTGACTGTAAATGCAGGTTTTAATTCCTTTATTTACAGCCCAACTTAATTAAATAAGAGCGGCAAGTGTTTTTTATATATAAGAAATTCAGGTTTTCAATAATCCAAAATGTGGTGGTACATACGAGTATAAGTCAATTCTCAAGGCTTATCAACAGATGACTTTGCTAGTCTTATATTTTGTAGGATGTCACATATCCGAATTTGCTACAAAAGTTAAAGAATCTCGAATTAGAGACGTGACTCAAATAAGATCTTTAACCATTAATAAAAAAGTACGAAAATAGGGTGCCACATGAACTGAAAATGGTTGAAAATGTATATATAACAAAAATCCCAAGTTGTATTATGAACTGCTTACACTCGACAGTTTGCGTCAACCAAATAAACGAAAGTATCTAAGAAGTTGTTAATAAGAAGAAATAATACTCAAAATTTTTGGAAATGTGTACAAAATTGATCATTTCAAAAATCGTCAAATTTAGGATATAAATCGGCAAATCGTCAATGGGTCATTTTTAGACTCCAAAATCGTCAAATCTGGCAGCTGTATAGGCGTGACATTTCAGATTAAAAAAACAGGTTAAGTCGATTTGCTCAGAATTTTGTTTTTAACATATTATTTCCAATATATTTTCAGCTAAACAAGCCGACGTAGCCATCTGTAAAATAAGATTTTACAGGGTGGGGTTAAATGCGAGTTCTAGAGGTTCGTTTCATATAAATTGTATGAAAATGACAAGTTTTGACATAATAAAAAAACGCTTTCCGCTATTTTTAGGAAGCTCAGTTTTTTTTTATTAATTTCAGTAGTCGCCTATAATCGCAGTTGCCCTTTTGCCTTTTTTTCATTTTTCAATGCCAACAAGAGCCATGTCAAGGCAATCAGGAAGCTTGGACGGCCTCTTTTCCTCTGTGCAAGCAAATACTCTCAATCCGCCTCTATTGTAATCTTTGTGAGTGTATTAACATGGGCAATATCGAAGAGATCGTCTAAATCTTTGATAAACTTTTCGTATCTTACCTTATGCGATGGAACTCTTTTTGTTGTGCACTAGTTCAATTTCCTCCGCTCCTGGTAGAAATCGTCAACTTTATAAAATATTATAAGTCAAGAGAAATTATACAAAATATATTTTATCTTTCGATTCAAGTTTTGATCACTCTTTTCCAAATCCTTATCTTTAGCATAATCTGATTTTAAAAGAATCTTTGAATTTATATCAATACCTTATTATGTACTTTTGCCTGTTATTCAGTTTTACACATTTTCATTACCACACAAACATATATTTGCATGTATGTTTGAATGTACATATACTTGTATGTTAATGTGTGGCTTGTGTATATTTTTTTTATAATAAATAAAATGAGTGGTAAGGTTATAAGCCTAAAATTTTTATTATAGCAATTCATATTTCTTAATTTTGTATTATATTATATTGTGTGTATATAATGTTGTGTTAAAACAGGGTGTTTTTTTTTTGGATTTTATAAAGCAAAGAAAAATATTTGTAAAACCAAACAAACTGGCTTGAGTAGATAGATAATTTGATTCCATTAAGGTTTAAATATGATTTTGACCACATATGTGGCCGCCATGACTGCCGCGTTCATAGCGCAATTTGGTAGTCACAATTTTCACTCACTTTTCGCAGGACTTGCGGTCGAATTTCGCCAATAACTCACCAGATTTTAATTTACAGGTTTTCAATAGTCCCTGGTTTATCGGTGTAGACGAGAAATAAACAAAAATCCGATGGGCTTAAGTCTTGGTGGATAATTTATTGGACAATTTCGGAAAGTTATGCGTTAATCAAAAGTTTCATTGAATGAAATAATTATAACGTAAAATATTATAAATCTAAAAAACTCAGAGCTGTCTGCAATGTTCTGACCATCGTTGTTTGTTAAGACATAGAGAGCGATGATTCTACTACCCATTAGACTAATAAAACAATTAGTCAATTCACAAGGTATCCTAACATGTCATATTGTCAAAATGTCCTAATATTTCACAATGGTTTAAAAATATTGTTGTACGGCTCAGCCGCTCAGCGCTGGACTTTTCTGATTAATTACGACAGCACAATAAACACAGCAAGCAACGTTCTATTTATTTAAGACACTTTTTGTTAACAAACCAACAACAATATTTTTAAACCATTGTGAAATATTAGGACATTTTGACAATATGACATGTTAGGATACCTTGTGAATTGACTAAATATGTTTGTATTGCTTGAGAGTTACTATTTCTCCAAATGCTGCAATTCTGTTTATTGACATGGCCAAAAGGTGCAAACAAAAATTTCAAATGAAATTTTACCATAATTTTCAAAATTTAAAATTTTTCGAAATTATTTATGAGCTAAATTTCAGTTCTTTATTTTATAAACCTTTTTTTAATAGTTCTATTCCCTAAATTTTTTGGAATAGAACTATTAAAAAAAGCTTTATAAAATATATAACTGAAATTTAACTCATAGAATAAATTCGAAAAATAAAAAATTTTGAATATAATAAAGGAACTTATGAAAAAGAAATAATTCCCAGATTATATTTCATAATTTTCAAAGTAAATTAAAACAAATTAGTAAATATTTCTCTGGCCTGGTTCTCTTCATGATGAATTTCCAAACAAAACTTATTTCAAAACAACCATGAACTCTCAAATCAAATGGCACAGAGGCAGTGCTGCCACCTTTAAGTTCTTTGCCTCTAGAAAAACACCCGATATATTATTCTGATATTTATCACTGTAAAGGGTTGTTTTGCTTGATAATTATATGAACCAACTTTTTTAAGAAAAACTTTTATAACAGGGGATTACAGAAAAATGAGACCGCATTTACACATTTTTTTTTTTAGTAAAAGATCACATATAAGCGTAAAATCCCACTGTGTATTGCGTGAAAATACACGTGCACGTGTGGCACTAAAAAAAAATGCCACACAATTTTCCACGCATGTTGGCAGAAAAAAAATCTTGGTACAACACTCTTCATATACAGTGTGGCGCAGAATGAGCTATTGGGCTTGAATTCTTTATAAATTTTTTACAACAACAACGTTCTTTATGATTTAATTGCAAAGGTATACAACTTTATGTGTCAAAGGTCAATCGTAAAAGTATTTTCAACATGGAAAATTTACTTACAGAGTGGCTCTAAAAAACAAAGGCGCTTAAAATGCTCTTAAACTTTATTATTTTATAATAATGCTCTTTAACTTTTTCAGATTTTTGCAAAAAAGTTCTTGGAAATTAAAAATGTACACTGCTGAATAACGAACTAAAATAAATTAATTTAAATTAAATAATTGAATGACCGAAGGAAATTATGATTTGATACATAATCTGATAATGAGAGTTGAGGTTCAATTTTAATTACATGGTCAAGTCAATAAACAAAACTACAGAATATGGATAAAGGAAAATCCGAGGGGAACTTTCCAGTGACTATTACCCTTCTTAGATACTCTTTATTTCATCGCACGAAATACACTGGAAAGTTGCATAAGACGAAATAGCAAAATCGGATGACACAGAAAATACAACTACTTTTAAGCAAACGTCACAAATATGAAAACTTTAACTACGAATTTTACTAGGAGCTAAATAGGGAAATTCAAATCCAGAGCACCAAAATATAAACGCTTAAATATCTAAATCCAGGAAGTCTAAAGATTACAGAGTTTTTACAAAGACTTTAATCTACGCAAAAAAAAAAAAAAAAAATTAAGAAAACTTGCGATATGTATCACAGAATAAATTAATCAGTTTAATTCAACAACAGTAATAAAGTTATTTTTGAGAATGCAGGGAAGAAGATAATAATACCAGAATTAGAATCCCGATTTGGTAGGGAGTAATAAAGATTCTCAATTAATATCAACGAAATTTCGGCCCAAGCTTTTTTAATTCCGTCAAGAAAAGCTTATTTTGTTGCATATTGCCTGCCTGACTCATACACTTTGAAAAAAGTTATCCCAATATAATTTCTATAATACTAAGGTCAGGAGAATATGGGAGCCACTCCAAAATTTTACCATTCTGGCTTCGAATCCATTCTTTTACAACACCTGCTGTATGTATCGGGGCATTATCTTGTTGAAATATCCACGGAATAGGTCCAAGAAATATAAGAAAAATGTGGAAAAGCCTTGTCAGCTACAGTTTTGCAGCTCTTCGGTTGTATTCTAGATGAAAGAAATTAAAGCTCACATGTTCCATAGTATTACATTGCAATACACACCATCACACTTCCCTGCATCTATGCAGACGACACAGGTAACGTTCTTCTTTTCGTAAATCATGGAAATAACATTTATAACCATCTGGACCTTCCAAATTGAATTTTTTTCATCAGAAGAAACACTATGTTATCAAAAGTTATTTTCGGAAATACAAAATTTATTATTAATAAGATTTATTTATAACGTGCTAAATTTTTTTTTTTCATAAAAACACTGAAATTTATTGTTGAGGGAAATCTAGTTTTTATGCCATTCCTTTTTATAACACATGTGTTCTCGGGCAAACTGAATATACCATTTGGTTTAAAGATTGATGTTTGACTAATGTCGTCATCCGTCGTCAATGGCGGTGAGAGCTAAACGGCAAACCCCACTGAAGAGATTGTGTGGTTACAATCGAAACTAGTGTGGGCAACCTGCCCGTGAAAACCTCGGTTCAATTCCCAGATCAGTCAAGAATGAAAAATTATCAATAAATTTTTATTCATTTCTTGTTGTAAAATTCATTTCTTCATAAAAATCATTTAATGTAAATTAAATTCAATAAACTGTAGCCTGATTAAAATATCAAAATTTGGATTAAAAACCGTTAACAGTACCCATGTTCTGTAACTTTGGTGAGAACTTCTCGCATCGAAAAGATGTGAAACAAAATATTCCAATGTTTCTCGAAAAGTGATAAAAAAGTCTGTCTGTAACTCATGTCGAAAACTATCAAAAGAGATTACGTCGTTACGTTATAAATGTCATAATATTCCACTCGAAGCCAACGTGAACTTGCAGACGTTGAGAACACCAGTAACACATATCGTTGACGGCGGCCAAAATTGTTGAAATTGAAAAATTTCAATAACGGCGGCGAAAATGCAACCGTCGGCTATAGCAAATAATGTAGAGTGCGACTTTAATTTTTGTTGATAACAAAATTGCTTTGAAAACATTCGTATATTTTTCAAAAATGTTAAAAGCAAAATAATTAAACAATGAAAAAAATCACTAAAAACCAAATTACTTATCTCTTTCATGTTATTATTCATAGCATTTTGCATATTTAATATATTTTTTAGTGGTAAGATTTGTTCTCACCCCGTTTTTATGCGTGAGTTTATTTGACTGTTTAAAGCGGGAACCTTCTCATAAAAATTTTACAGACAAACTTTTTCTGTAAATTGGCGAGTAATTTCCTTACGTGACAGCTATTACTCGCAAAATATGTTACAGACGCAGTTAAGTGAGAAAAACAGTTGTTTGTTTCAATTTACGGCATTTTTGTTTCATTTCTCGCATTTCAATCGAAAAGTTTCTCGAAGCGAGACTTACAAACCATGGACACAGTTCAATAAAATAAGTTAAGAAACACTTAACTTATTAAAGATTTTATCCATTGTTATAGGTAAACTGATTTTATTCTTAATGCTCCATCACAGACTAGACTATTTTTTAAGCCACACAATTTTTGTTCCTTCCAGCACACACGTGATTATTTCATCTGACATAAAATGTCAGAAGGCCTTCTTTTGTATAAAAGATAAGATGCACATTCCACACTCGCTTCTATAAGAAGGGAGAAGGGAAGGAGTGGCATTTTTTGTTTTGTTTTTGGCCAAAGCAAAAGTCAGAGAATTTTTTTTTATCCAGTTGCAAAAGTCAGAGATTTTTTTTTAATCCAGTTGCCATTCTTATGTACCTGCCAAAGAAGTAAGAGCGGAAGGTCTATTCCGCAATGACAACGTGTGTAAAAAAGATACGAGTATGGAATGGAGCGGTCCAAAAGAAGGAGTACAGAGGCCTTCTAGAAGACATCCGCACACCTTCTTTTTCCCGCTGGGTATTTGTTTACGAAAATGTGCATGTATTGGTTTTATGCTGCTAATGCGGGTTTAAAGCTGGTTGAAAAATTATGCCAGCAAAAAACCCTTCTCCTCGCCCCTCTAGCTGTCATTTTGTGCCAGCAGAATTATGCCAGTGAGTGACAGAACAATGACCCTAATCAAGTGAGCAAAAAACTAGTACCGTTAGTTTTGATTCTCCAAATTATTAGCATACAGAACACCCCTGAACTTAAGTTCAAATAATTTCTTCTCTTAAAGTATGTATTCAGAGAAATTAAAATGATAATTGAAAAAAGTGAGCGGCAGTCAGCGTTGCCAAGTGTGCAGATTTATATGCATTTTACTGTTTTTCTAAGCATTGGGCAGTTTTGAAGTTTTTTGTTAAAAAAATAAGTTTTTTTTATAAATTGTGCAGATTTTGCAGCTTTTGCATTACAATTTTTATTATAAATTTTTTAATAATATTTTGTATTTCTTAAGCCCTAATCTGACCTAATTTGCTTAACACATAATCCTGTAACAGAGGCAAGCTTTAAGAGTCGAACAAAAAATGTTTCGTTGTTTCCTTCTTGACTGTAAAATTTTCTCTTAAATCACTAAATTTAGCACTAGGTAGCGCAAACAGTTTGAAAAATATAAAACATTCCGATTTTTCTACAAACATGATTGAATCGTTTGTCAAATACACCAATTAAGAACGCATGAGAATTGTACAAACGTACAGTTTTGTCATGTTTGCAAGGCCGTTTGAGTAGTTTATTTGGCTTTTCTTTTGGAAGTTTAATTACGTCCCTGTTTACATTTTGTGATTTTTGATGTTTCATTTTATTGCAGCATCTTTTCATGTATGTTCACCTGGCAAATTGCAAATCTGAGCCCGAAATAAAATTAATTTTGTATTAAATGAGGAAGCAAAACAAATCGCAAGACTATATTTTATTGTTACCACTCTAAATTCCACTCTCTTTCATCTAGACTACAAAGTACCGATATTCGTTAATAATTTATTATACATTTTTATATTAATTCGAATGTATATTGTAAGTCAATTTACAACTTATAAAGCTTTTATTCTTTAATAGTCTTATAACTTTAATATTTTCCAGAAATATTTTCTATGTATATCAGAATTTTTTGTTTGTATATTTGTATTGCGAGGCTTACTTTAGCTATCCTTTGGCTAGCAATGAAGTTAACTTTAAACCATTAGATACCAGCAGAATGTAAAGCATTTTTTTGTAATAAAAATGAAACACAACATGAGAATTAAAATTCCCAGATTCTATTTGTTAATAATTTATGTAATATTGTATTTGTTTCTGTATGACACGTATGTTAAAAAAATTAAGTAAATATATATATGTATATATATTTTTTGCTATTTTTAGGTGCAGTATTTTTAAGTTAAATTCAGTTTTTTTCCTTAAGATGCAGTTATTTTCAAAAAAATTATGGCAACGATGGCGGCAGTATACATGGTCAGTTTAATTATATTCGGTAGAAGTATGGACTGTTAAAGTTGCTGATATGAAAGGATTAGTAGCCTTCGAAAAGTGGATGTACCGATTATCTATCTAAGAACTGACAAGATTGAATCAGGAAAGAGAACTTGTATTCATTGTCGGACTAATTATGAGAAATATTTAAGTACTAATTGTTGCAAACAATTCTGGTGGCACAAATTGAAGGAAGGTTCCAAAGGCAGAAAGAGAAGTTTTGGCTTAAAAAAAAAAAATATGGAAGAATGCATAGATTTTCGCGATGTGTCGAATCTCTTGAATAAGTCAAGAAATTAAGAATTTTTCTAGAGAATTATTAACAGTTTATAAATGTTTATAATAGTCCAAGATTGTGAAATGGGCTAAAGTGATACATGTAATCCTGAAATATAAAATATGTTATTGTATGCTCGCTTACATTCGAATATCGAATATGCAAATAAAGAAGAAATGTACAGTTACCTGTGGAATATCATTCGCGTGGATTACTGGTTCTTTTTTGAAGAAAGTTTGAAGATTTTTTTAACGACATTTGTGGATGATTCTGGATGCAATATGTTGGAGCACAGCGCATGCAGCAAAACAAAATGTGGACCTGTAATGGAATACATATTTTCGGTGAACGGATTATTTTGAAGAGTAAGCGATTTAAATTGGCTAAGGCTAAAACAAATGCAATCGTTAAGTCTGTAAAGTTCGAGAGCAAAGAAGAAATATCTGACAACAAGATTTACAAATGGAAGAGATAATTAAATCCAATAACTATGTTTTCATTTGCTTTTTAAACTACTTTTAAGTCTGACCCCATATAAGACATTTCTAGGATATTCGAGTACATTCAGATATGTTTGTTTATAATGTCAGCGCTAAATTTATGAGCCAAAAAAATAAATTTTGTTTATTAATCGCTTTAGTTTAAGAGACTCATTCTTCCACTCTCTTTTACTCTTACGTACACATTCTGTTACTCATTTAGATTTCCGAATTATAATAATGATTTAAAATACATTTTTATTTCCATTTTTATCTTTTATTATCATATTTTGATACGGGTTGATACCCGTCTTTATATTTAATGATTTCCATTTTATGACAATCATTAAAAAGCGAAACAACATCTGTGTACTTAAATTTATGTTTATCTCATCGTTTTAAATATGATGTAAGCAAAAAAGACAATAATTTATGGGATTCATGAAAGGAAATAAACTTAAAACTTAGATGCTGGTTAGAATAACTGGTAGGAAATAATTGGGGAAGAGGTATTGAGAATTGACAAATTTGATTTATTTTTTTTTATAAGGATTTAAAATAATATGGTACTTTTCAGTTTTGTATGTACTATACATATAATAAAAAAAAAAGATTTGCTTTATATAAGATATTATTTTATTAATAAAGTTTAATTATAAACTTTATGATAAAAAATTGCTAACCTTGAAAGAAATAATAACGGGTTTTCACCTTTTGTGTTAAGTTTAAAACTCTGTTATATTTTCTACGATTTTATATAAAGCGAATTAACTTTTGAGGTGACGTTGAAAGCACAGCTCAGCTACTTTTTTTCTTACTTAAGCTGCATGTACACGACATGTTTTTTACATATGACTTGCCAACTTTTCAAGTCACATGTTATTGTGCAGGTGTGTCAAAATTGCTGTTTTTTTAATTAAATTAATATTTGGTCACAAACGTACATGTAATTTGCCTCTATTTTTTTCTCTGTAATTATTGTCCAAAGTAGTTCTCGGTTCAGCCATCTAAACTTTTATTTTCTTTAAATTCGAAGAATCGCACACTCATAAAATTATTACAGTAACTGATTGTAGGTTATTAAATTCGTTTTCCGCATTGCTAAAATTTAACGAAAATATAGTTATTTTACGAATCATGTGCTGTTTTCACAACACAAGTGATAGTAAAATTACATTGTAAAATATGAAAAACACTCAAAAAACTGAGTGCTGAGCGAATCCCTAATACCGGGATTTTAATTTTTTAATCCCGGGATTTTCGTAATTAACTCAATCCCGAATGTGCTAACTTAATTTTTTTTTGGTTTTACCTCCTTTTTAATAAAAAGAAATTTATCATAGGGAACACAATATTGATCTTTTATATTTATTTGGTTAACTCCGTTAATACTGTCATTGAGACGAAAAAAGTAAAATTTTGCTATTCCTTTTAAGCGTGTCCCAACAATTAAAAAGAAATTTCAATGTGAGAAGTACTGAAAATAATTAAATAAGAAAATAATTTAAAGACAAAAAGAAAAACCAAAATGTTGTGATTTTATTGTCTAATTGAATTCTTCACTGGTGCATCAAATGAAAAATTTAAACTTTACTCTTTACAGGCTTTGGCTTATAAAAGTGTTTTCTGAGAGTGGGCATGGGACCTACGGTAATTTATGGAGCAATTTCATGAAATTAGGTTTTGGAATTTATACACTACATAATTCCTACCACTAGCGTTGCGTTTTTGTTCAAATGAGATTTTTATGGTTAACTAAACAAATTAATTTTGCCAATAAATTTCGAATTCACATTTTAAAGTATTCATCTAAATTCATTAAGTAAACATTTTTAAAGAATCTTTCAAATAAATCAATTACTATTTTGCTCTAATTAATTTCTATATTAATTATTTTTTTTTAGTTTTAATCAACTGATTGGTAGTTGAATTAAATATAAATTTTATGTTAATTACTCTTTAATTGAATCAATTAACACATTGTTAAAAATCGTACGTTCTTTTTTTTATAATATTTTTAATTAAATTACCATTAATTAAAATAAAAAACACAATTTTTACAAATTTTAGCAATCAATATAATCATTACATTTAACTTTTTGATATTAAATGAATTATAGATTTTTGTTTAAAGACTTTATTTTAATAAATATCTATAAAAAGTATTTATCTTTTGAGTTTAAAAAATCCCGAATCCCGATATCCCGCAAAATTCCGGGATTTAAAGTTTTGAAATTCCGAATCCCGGGATATGCGAAAACCATTCCTGATTGGCATCCCAAATGCCAAGATTCTGAACAAGAAATGCGTTTAATGGCAACAAAGATATTATTGAAATAATAAAAACTACGACCAAGTGTAAGAAAAAAGTGTGTCTTAATTGACTGAATATTAAAATACTAGTGTAGGAATTCAAAAATATGAATTATACAAAATCTTTTTATACCCTCCACCACCACTGTGGTGAATGAGGGTATACTAAGTTTGTCATTTCGTGTGAAACATTTTTATTATACATCTAAGACCCCATAAACTATATATATTCTGGCTCCTTGAGTAATTCTAAGTCGATTTAGGCATGTCCGTCTGTCTGTCCGTCTGTTGAAAACACGCTCACTTTTGAAAAACGCAAAAGAAAAGAACAAACTTGGTCTCAAATTGCTTGTAGTTATCCTAAGCAGTTTGGGATTGAAATCCAGCCACATCGGTTCAGAAGGATCAGAGCTATGAATCAAAATGTGGAACCACACCCCTGAAAAAATTGATAATTTTGATACAAAAACTAACATAAATGGTTTATTAATGCACGGAATGACATAAAATTGCTCGAATTTGGTTTGTACGACTGCAAATCATACTGGTAAATTTCGTGACGATCGGTCCATAATTTACCATAGGCCCCATATAAACCCATCTCGAGGAAAACAGTTTAGTACACCTAAAACCGCAATAAAAAACGCTAGCATACTTAAATTTGGTACGTAACAGTTTTATAGGACGAGAAATCACATTGCCAAATTTCGTGAAGGTTGGTCCATAATTTACCCTAGGCCACATATAAACCCTACTCTCGGAAAACAGTTTATTGCGCCTAAAACCAAATAAAGCTCACTTTGGGAAAATAATAGAATTCGCCTTAAACCATCACATATATAGATATTGCGGTAAAATTTCTTACTTAAATTCATAAATTGCCAGAAAAAATATCAAGCAATTTTGTGAAATTTTCTGTTAACGCTAAAACTAATTACACTGCTGTATTCAAATTTATTCTAATTAATTTTTTGTAATACTAGAAATCAGTCTTCAGAATTTTGGGTTGATTGGGCCATAATTTACCATAGGTCCAATACAAATAACCCTCCTAAAATTTATTTTAGTTCGGCTAAAACTTTTACGAATCATGATATTTTACTCAAGCATGTTCAAAGTCCTAACAAGAAACGCATAAAATTTTCTTATTGTCGGTCAATAATTGAATTCATGTCTAAACCGCAACTAATTTTAATGCTGACGTTCGTTTTTGTGAAGCTTAGTTAATAACATATATGTATTTATCATATAGAGCTCACTCCAGTCGGTGAAGGGTATCAAAGATTCGGCACAGCCGAATATACCACTCTAACTTGTTTTTTAATGAACTAGTTTAAACTATAATAAATACATATTAAAATACAAAACGATAAAGTGTATTTCCAGTCGGTTTTGGATATAAGTCCCATTCCATTAACACATAAATGGTGTTTAGTTTTCGGAACTGGTTTTGTCAATAAATCAGCAATCATATTATCTGTTGACAGATATTCAAGTTTGACTGCACCGTTTTCTATTCTCGTATATATCTTTATCTCGTATAAAATAATAACGATAATGTATATGCTTAGTTCTGGAAGGATGGCTTCCGAAATTTGCCATACATTGAGCACTTTGCGAGTCACACATAATTGAAGTTGAATCGTTAACAGGCAATCCAAGTTCTTCTAATAAATATCTAAGATAAATAGCCTCTTTTGCACATTCTGTTAAATCCATGCATTTGGATTTAGCACTTGAAGTTGCAACACAACTTTGTTTTCTTGCCTCCCAAGATATAACAGCATCTGCCAAAATAAAACAAAATCCACATTGAGATTTAAGAGCATTTGTATCCTTTGCCCAATTTGCATCTACAAAACCAACTAAAGGCAAACTAGTTTTCTTATACATTAGTACGTACTCTTTTGTTGTTTTTAGATATCTAATAACTACTAAAGCTGCATTCCAATGCTGCCTTCTTGGATCATGAGTCATGACTGAATTGAGAAAGCTTATTTACACTGCAACAAATATCTGCTCGACTAAAAACTTCAAATAAATACATATTAAAGTACAAAACGATAAAGTATATTTCCAATAGATATATCGCACTGCTTCCTCTTAAGAGAGCCAATTCAAGATTTTTAAATTTTCACTTTATGCAAGAAATCGATGTACAGCGGTCATATCCACCTACTGTAGAAATCGTATATCATTTTCTCTAGTATTTTGTCAAAAAAATGCAAGTGAATCACCCTTTGTGGTAAAAGAGTACATATAAAAAGAAAACAATTTTTGCCTCTACTGAAAATTTATAAATTTTTGTGTTAACCTCCCAAAAAAGCTAAAATTACTTTTATGGCCATAAGTCTTTTGTATATGTTATAAGCGAAATTCGCCATAAGCTGCTATAAAGGTCTCGTAGAAATTTTAGATTCTGAAAAATGATCGTCACAAAGAAACTTCACCCAAACCATAATCTCACAGCTAATTTTTTTGGTGCTAAATAATTTTGAATAAAACAAAACTAGGTCCACTCATGCAAATCACTTTTACTTTAATTAATTTCAAACAAAAAACTTCGTCGCCAAAATTTCTAATTTAATCTTTTATCTGCCTCGATTTTTATTCTGGCAGATCCATTACTGCCTATATATTCCGTAGACGGTATAGTGTATTATGCGGTCGGTCGGAACTATACTTTCTTACTTGATTTTTAATTGTTTTTCTGTTTGAATTTTTGTTTTGTTTTTGCATTGAAAATAAAAATGAAATTTGTTTTATTATTCCTTATAATTATACCAATCGTTTCCTCAGATTCAGAAACGGAATCAGAGACTTCTCCATCTAGTGCGGAATCATCAGCAGAAAATCCTGGAGAAGAAACTGAAGAGTCAGGTGAAACAAGTTCAGATTTTGAAGATCATACAACTTTACCATCAAGCGGTGAAGCAGACGACCAAAATCAACCAATTGATGAAGGAGATTATTTTGATTATGAAATGGGGCCTTATCCAGGATATTCTAGCGGAATAACACGAAAACTGAAAATGAACAATTATGTTGTCATAATACAAATAACGCTTGCTTTTAGATTACGTTATTAGTTTATGTGATTTGAAGTAATAAAAAAATATATTATTGTACATACATACATACATATCGCTTATTTGCTGCAACGTCATTATAAAATGAAATTTTGGAGTTAGTGATTTTGAAATGTTCGCTATGGTTTTTCTTTCTTTATTGTGTATAGAATTCATCTTTATATCTTTAATACTTTTCCTGTCTGAAGAGAATGTGTCGTTATTTTGTCTATGTGGTGCTAGCAAATCAAAAACTTCAAACACGTTTATTTAAATATATATATTTTTTTAGTTATGACAACGTTGCAGCAAAGGAGCAATATGTACATTAGTGTGACTCAAATATTTTGTTTTTTAATTTTCATGGATGATTAAGCATAATTTAAAAGCTTAGAGGGTTTAGTATTTTTGAGATTTTTTTCAGATTTTTCCGAAGAGGTTTAGAGGTCGGTCAAGTCGAATTTTTAACAAAAGTCGGGTTTGCCGGCCTTTTTTTGAGTTTTCTTTATAACTTTGTCAAAACCCACGATTTTCTTCACTTATAAGGAAATAATATAAAAAAAATGTTTTTGCAATGAATTTGCTCATTTAGGCACCCTTTATTACAATTTTTCGTAATTTTTCCATAAATTTTGTAAATAACCCATTATATCTTTAAATTTTTTTTTTTAAAATGAATAAAACAAACAATGCAGTTTAAAAGATTAATTAATTCTAAACAATTAAGGAAAGACTATTTTTGAATTTGCTCTTACCGTTCCTGAGTTATACCGATTTTCAGCTTTGTACCTTAATACTCATAATACACAACAAACAAATAAAAATTAGACATTTTGCTTTTGCTTTGTTCAAAAATCATTTACTGGAGTTCTTACGATGTACTTCTATGTCCTGTAATAATGTTTAAGAATCAGTTCCATAACAGTTGACATTGAAGTAAAAAGTTTTTGGAACACAATAATGTACATGTTTATACATAAATTCTAAGCAATTGTTTTATTATAAGTAATAACTTTTGGAACTATCTAGTCAAAAGAATCCTAAAACAGTGGATTCTTTTACCCAAGAAGGCAAAGGTGGTTCTATCCGCCAACAAGATTCACATCGATTAATATGAAAGAGGGTGGAGGATTACAGGCGAATATTACTCACATCTTTTTTGGGACAGTTTCAATAATTATAATAAGCAAAAGCTGTCTCATCTAGTAAAGAAAACAAAGTATTATTCCATTAAAATAGTGCACAAGTGAACACTTGTGTACACCCAGAGAAAAACTATGTTTAAATATGGTCACCTCTAACAAAACTATTTTTAAAGAAAATTTTAAGCATATTATGGTTAATTTAACCATATTATTATCACCGACAACTATATTATGGTTAAATGAGTCCGAACATATTTTGGTCAGTAATAACTAAAATATGTTTAACACTTATAATAGCATGTTTTGATTTCAACCATAGCATGCTGCTCTTGGAGAATAGGAAAATACTACTTTTAATTTAAAAATAAACTATTGTCATATTTAACCATAACATGTTTAGAGGACTAATATAACAATAATATGGTTCTCGCTGAAAATAATATGGTTAAATTTAAACATAATATGTTTAAAATGTTGTCTAGAAATAGTTTTGTTGGAGGTGACCATATTCAAACATGTTTTTTCTCTGCGTGTAGTAACTACAAGAAATCCATGAATTGGACAAACTAATAACTTATCTATTAAGGGTCTTGATAAGTCTTATTATTTGGAGATAATAAAAAAAACTAGAAGACGATATACTAACTGCACTGATCTTAAAGTAGGCTATGTTATGAAATAAAATGTTTTTTGGAGAAAATTTTTTTTTATTCAGGAACCCAAAGCGAAATTTAAAAATCATTTTCTTGATAAGGCTAGTAAAAGGTGGATTATACTAAATAGCTACTACCAAGGAAAATTGGCCCACAGACGATACAAAAAACTCTTAACTACAACATAAAGGACATCTCGAGATTTAAATATGGTTTAACTGGTCACTCGGTGATCGGTAGACTCGCTAGCAGTTTTGGTCTCCCTTCTGATGAACAAAATATGGCGCAGAAAAAAACTAAAAAAATATTTGGTTGGAGTTTATCATGTTATGTTAATATTTTTACCATACTATTGTAAAATTTAAAACATATATGGATAAAAATAGCCATAATTTGGTCGAAATATCACAGAATTTGGTCAAAATTACTTTTATTTTGGTCAAAACTAACGATAATATGGTAAAAACTTAACATATTATGGTCAAAATTAACGATAATCACGTGTGTTATAGGGTTCGACTCTTATTGAAAACGCAAAATTTTTTGAATCCGGATAATTCATAAATTAGTGTTTATTCTTAGAGGGAGTTTACGCGGTGCCTTTTCAGACATATCTAACAAACACGTTTGCTTTGTTTGATGGCGATCGGGTTAGTGAGGAAAGAGGGGTTTTCTTACATACACGAACGAAACAAGTTTTCATGTTTGTTTTAATAAACTTTCATGTTTTTTTAATTTGTATGTATATGGATATTAGACAATTAGACATGAAAACAAATATATTTGGAAAAATATCGCGAAAAGACAATAGGTTTTTGGAAGCATGTTTAAAAGAGAATGAAGAAAACAGACGTGTCTAAAAAAACCGTGTAAATGCTCGTGTTGTTAAAAAAAATTTAAATGACCAAAACTGTTTTTTGTCAGCTGTTTTCTTGATAGTATCAAAAATTATTCCTAAAAAATCAAATCTTTACATAAAAATGCCAGGAGCTTTTGTTTTTATGTTTTTTTTCGCAAGTGATGTCCAACAAAAGTAACTTCAAATTTTTGGAAAAATTAAACATTTTTTTATTGAAAGAATACAAGTCGAGTCGTTTTACATTCACCAACCCCATACTACTCTAATTGAAAACAAATATAAACATGTGGATGGGAATTGCAGAACACCAAAAATGCTGAACTAATCCACTTTCGAGTGAATTCGGAACACACCTGAATGTAGGCAATGTGATATAAATTTGATGGATCTGAACTCGAAAAAAATGTAAACATATATTATTCTATAGAAGAAGTTCAGTACTCTGTAGCTATGCTCTAAATAATCATCAACTTGAAAGAGTAGAGACATTCCTTGATCTGGGTTTTTTACTTGATCATAAATTGTGTTTTAATGCGCACATATCGCAGACTATCAACAAGGCCAAAAGTGTCCTTGGATTTATTAAACGTTGAGCGAAGGAATTTGACGATCCCTACGTTATAAAACAGTTATATATTTCATTAGTGAGACCCATTCTGGAATACGACTCGGTCGTCTGGGACTCCCAGTAAGAGGTATATATTAAAAAACTGGAATCCGTACATAAGCAATTTCTTTTATTCCGTCTTCGAAAACTGCATTGGAATCCAAATATTAATTTACCTCCGCATGAAAACCGATTAAAACTAATTAATCTTCCAACCTTAAAAAATCGGAGGATATATATGAACATCACCTTCATGCTGAATGTGTTAAACGGTGAAATTGTCTCAGAATTTCTATATCGTCAGGTTGAGTGGGACCTGACCCCCTTCGATTTTAATGAAATTTGGTAAGAAGGTTCCTTTCATCCTATTAGGAACATATAAAAACGAAACAAATTAGAAAAAAATTTTTTTTTTTCAAAATGTCATAATTTCGCCAAATTAGCCGAATGTGTTGAATTATTTTTTTCAATATCTCCAAAACTACTTCACACACAAACTGATTTGTACGTCATTTTAAAGAGAATACTTGGGACTATAAACAGAGGTCTAATCACCGCATACGATACCGAGTAAAATTGATCGAAATTTTTTATTTTGGTATCATGAAACTCGATATCGAATGAAACGTATCGTAATTTGAGATGATAGCATTCGATAGCGAGTAACTAAAGACATTAAATCTCTTTAGCTTTCATTCGATACGTCAGTGTCTATCGTATGCAGAAAAATACGTTAATTTACTCGATAGCGAATGCGATGATTAGACCCCAGTATATTAAAATTTTTAAAATTTAATATTTTGCATATATTACACTTTTTTTAAAAAAATTAATTAATCGCCACTTTGGGTACCATCGAAACCACTGAAGGCGTTAAGTGAATAATTTTAGGTGATTTAATGTTTAGGCAGTGTAAGAGAGTTAGTTATGTATGTTAACGGTTATCTGCAAGAAAAACTGATTTCGCAAAAAATGGCTTATACAACGTTATTTGGGGCCTTGCTTCATATGGTCTACAAACAGATCTTTTTCTTCGTCATTTCTAGCCCAATCTATTGATATTAAGATTAAATTTAGTCGAATCTCTCTGCATTACAATTTCAAATAAAAAAAAATACTAATTTAAATTCATTTTTAACAATTTTCATAAATCAACATTAAGATAAATATTATTTAATTTAATCATAACAAAATTAAATTCATCCTTTTTTTTCAAGTTTCCTTCATTGTTATTTAACAATAACAATAGGGAGTTGGGGAAATCTTAAAAGTTTTGCAATATTTTCATTTCTTTTTATTTCCTCACAATTGACTTGTATTGTTTGGTTTCCACTTTGTAAGTAATTACATGTTATTTCCGTTATTTTTTACAGTATTTTGTAAAATAAATTCACCATCGTTATACATGCCATTGAAATAAATAAATAATTTATTTTCCAATTTTATTTCTGCAGACTAAATGAAACGGAACTATTTTAGAAATGCATTTTTTTTTATTAACTTTTTATTTCTATTTTACTTGAAATTTGCTTGTTTTCGCTGTTGCTGCAGTAAGAGACAGTGATGTTAATTTTTCGATAACAATTTGGGCGATTTTCTAAAAACTGCTTTAAAAGTTTTTGAGTCATATTGTTTGGCAATTACCAATATGCAATTAATCTGTTTTAGCATTTTTTTTTTTGTAAAAATATTATAAAACCTCTTTAACTTGTTAATAGGTCTCTGAATTGCCAGCAGAAGCTGATGCTTCCTTGGCAGCAGTATTGTAAGGGAGAATTCGAAGTGAAGCGCTTACACTTCTATGAAATATTATATGATTTTTGCTTCGAATTCCTCGCGTACAAGTTCTGCTTTAGGGATCTAAAAAAACATTTCACGTAAGTGAAAAAAATTAAGCATTGGAAAAAATGGTATTTCAGTGTTTGAAAAACTTTTAATAAATCTAACATATTTTTTTGGAATTAGAGGATTAAAGTTTTATATACAATTATATTTTATTGTTGTAGAATTTAGTTAACATTTTTGATGTTTTATCAACAGAATAAGGGGGTTATCTTGGAAATCACTTCACCTTGCGTTGAGAAATTTTTTTATATAAAATTTTTGGAATTTTTAAAAATTTTTATTAAGTGTGGAGAAGTGTTTTACAAAATAGGGGGGTAAATGATTTCACTGTTTCAATAAGGCAGTGGAAAATTTGATCTTAAAAAAACGAATAAACCGGTATTCTCCTCTATTATTCAGTACCGCATTTAACAAATTAAGGATCGCATCCCTTATGTTACAGCAGTAGAGTAACGCAGTAATTTTTAGAAGGAAAAAGTAAGCAGTTTGGATACAGTAGACTAAATAATTGCTTCCAAATCTTAAACATTTTTTGTTGGGTTAAAATGCAATGTAGATAATTGCCCAAAGTAATGCATACAAGAAGCTTTAATATTCCAAATTAATTACGAAGGTAAGTCGAACCCTTTTCATAAAAAGTAACTGAAAATTAGGGATAATCTAATAAAATTTTCTTAAGCAGAAAAACTTTTTCCAAAACTTCTTACATTTGCAAAGAAAATTTGAAGTCTCAAATCAACATTTGGCCTTACTTTTCTGATTGAGTAATATATATTTTTTTTATTGTTCTGTTTCCTTTTCATTTGCTTGATATTTGGAGTGGGTGTTTGCAGTTTTATACACCAGTGATGGAAAATTCAGTACTATGGTACTTTTTTCAGTACTTTTTCATTTCAAATATACCACGGTACCCCCACGCCAGTTTAAGTACTCTATTCTTATTTTGCTTCTTTGTTGAGAAATTTAGCGTTTCTATTTTTTTTTAACATTGACAACATTGCCTACACAAAATTTATTGTTCTTTTTTCGTTCATGTTAAGCAAAATTAAGAACGAAATGGACGAACTTTTGTTTCCTGATAATTCACGTATTGCTATTGGAATTTTGTCAATACCCCATTTATCAGCAGCAGCTAAGCGCACGTTTTCAGTGCAAAATGCTATAAAAACGAAAAAAAGAAATCGTTTGCAAGTATAAACTCTTTCAAATTTAATTAAAACTAAAGATCAATTAATGTCAAATGATTCTTGTTGTTACAATTATAATATTACTAATGATATCATTAAGTAAAATAAACAAATTGCTTAACAGCCTTAGACATCTAAACGTGTGTACCTTATATTAAATCACAAGCAAATACATATGTATGCAATAAAAAATATGTTTTAAAAAAGTACCAATATGTTGATAAAAGTACTCTTTTGCTTGATGGTTAGTACCATCTCAATTTTTAAGTTTTCCATCACTGACACCCACCCAAAAAAAAAACAACAAAACTTTTTCGGAAAAAAGCCAAAAAGTTTTCAAAACAATATACATTTTGTTTGCAAGCAAACTGTTTACACTACCAGCCACTATTTGTTGCAACGAATACATTTAGAATTTTTGTCAACGACTCAAATTGTAAATAGAGTCATTTGCAAAGAATTGAAAATGAGTACTTAAGTACATACAGACAAATCCAAAATTTTTTATGAAAATGTAAAGGGTGGTCCAACCAGGACGCACGATGTTAATTATAAACAAAACAAAAAATTGTCAGAGAATTGGATCAATATTTTTTATTATAATAGAAGGATCTATGACAATTATGTGGGAAATACAAAAAAAACCCATTTTTTTGGACTTCCCAATTAAACTTTAAAAATAAAAGTACTTCCACTAATAACTTTTTTTTTACAAATATAAAAAAACCATTTGAATAAATACCTGAACTAAATGGTTGCTTCGGTTAACATATTTATTACTTTTGAGAAATCGCATTTAACTACGAAAAGTTTTTAGCTTTTTCGCCTATTTTTTCTCATTTTTCTTACAATGTTTAATTTCAACGCGTCACTACAAAAGTACCGTTATATATTTGACAATTGTTTTTATGCCTAGTGATGCAGAATTTTGTGCACTTTAACCGAGTACTTTTAGTTCTCACGGTACTTGAATTTTTTTTTAATTAATCCGTGATCACCGCCTTTGGCCCGCCCCTGTGTGTGACGTGAGATAAAATGGCCATTAAATTTCTCACGCAAAAGAGGCATTCTTTCGTTGGCTATGTGGCAAGTGGCACCATCCTTTTGGTATAATCTCGCGTTAGGGAACACTAGGGTGTTCAGCCGATTAATTCTTGTTCGATTAATCGATCAATTTTAGACGTTCAAAAGATTAAAGGATTAATCGAAGAATTTATGCCTATTAATCGAATAACACGACATATATTGTTTTTCGGTCCAATGTATAATTTTTTAAAGTTTTAAGTCAAATAAATAAACCAAATGTATGTGTCCGTCGGAATAAAAAAAAACAGTCATGTTTAGTGAGTAATTCACTGCTTACTGAAAAAATGTTCAGTAACCAGTAAATTTTTACGTATTACTATTGAAACAAATGTGGGTACAATAGACCTGGTTTGGTCGCGGTACCGTCTCCGTTGGGAGAAATCTCCCCGCTCTCTCTCTCGAAAAAAAAAAAAAAAAAAAAAAATTGAAACAAATGCAAAAATATATTTCTAACCCTGGAGACACACGTTCAATAAATCACTTTCAACTTGTTCACAAAAACTGCTTGTCAATACCTGTTTGAATGGACAGCTGTGTCACAGGCTGCACTCAATTTGATAGTCAATTTCATTTTAAAAATGCCCCCAAAGAAGAAACAACTCAAAATAGTAGCACGACTCAAAGTATTAAAAAAAAAACACAAGAATTTTTTAGAACACAATTTTTTTTTAAAAAAAAAATCATTTATTTTTTATGAAATATATTTTTTATAAAGAAAGCGCCAAAGTTAATTGACCAGTTGTTAAATTGAACGTACAATTGGCAAACAAATGGAAAGGTCAAATTGAGAGCAATCTCGTGGTCAATATAAAAACTGTGAGTGCGTTAGTAAAAAAGTGAGAGAGTATTGCAAATAAACAGGAAAGACAAAACTTGATCGTGTGACGTCCAAGTAAAGCAAAACATTTGAACAACATTTTATTTTCAAAAGATTATTTTAAAAGATCTGTTTAATTGTTTGTACATATAAAATTATATGATCTCAACACATGTTTTATTTTTTGATAGTTGTAAAGGTTTTATCAATTAGTATGAATTGTTACGTTTGTTTGTTGTATTGTGTTAATAAAATATTAAAATACTTGTAATTAATAATGTTTATTTACTCAAGTACCAATTTTTTCTAAAATAATCGAAAATGCCAAATATCGATTAATCGTTTAATCAAACAAAAAAAAAATACCGTTTAATTGCACACCGTAGTGAACACCATTCATGGTAACTGCTTGGCCGGCCTCTTTTGGAAGAAGTACGACCTGCTTTAGCCTCCAGTCCATAAACCGCATCAGAGTGTTTTCACATTTTCTACAGACCCGGTTTGCTGAAATTTGCGTACAATTTTCCGGATTGTGGACACATTAAGTCGATTGATTATTCTGACCAAAAAACTCACGAAGTGCACGAAATGCATTTTGATTTGAACGCCAATTTTGGTGAATGGCTTCAACCATCTTAACACGCTGGTCAATTGTGTACCTCTTATCATATATCAACGTAGGGAATTTCATAGTTAAAAACTTTCTATGCTTGCTGACTTCTAATAAATTCATTTTTGCTTTCAAAAATTTTATGTGAGAGGCTTTAACAGCTTATTAGATCCATTTTTATCCCTACAAAAAACCGTAATTTGTTAGAGTTGATGCAGTATTTCCAATCGCAATATTTGTGTTTGACGTTTGCCCGCCTTTTAATATGAGTCACCACGTTTACCGTACAAAGATGATATAGATTTCTGTTTATAGGGAGAATGAAAGCGTGGCTATTAATATACAACATCTCAAGAGAAGTGGGCGTGGCATCTCCCATAAAAAGATGATATAGTTGTATGTATAACTGAAGAACGGCAGCAGTAAAAATATCAACATTTGGTGCAAAAAGCCTTATTCTTAATGCACAACAACTGAAAAAATTGAGATGTATAGAATAAGTTGGCATGGCACCTCACATACAAGGATAATATAAATTTCTTTATTTTTGGAGAATGGTAGCTGTAAAAGTATCAAATTTTAGTTCGAATAGTTTGGATTTCAAAACGTGGAATAGATTGGAGAAGTGGGCGTGGCACTTCTCATATAAAGAGAATAGAGATTTCTGTATACCTGAAAAGTGATAATAGTAAAAGTATCCAAATGTGGTACACTAAGCTGTGCCAAAAGGTGGGATGGAATGGAGAAGTGGGCGTGGTTCCTATTGTAAAAAGATAATATAGTTTTATGTAGTTATGAAGAACGATATTGAAGAGTACCTAAATTTGTTACAAAAAGCTTCGTTTTCAATACGCAGCATCTGCCAAAAACGGGATGGATTACAGAAATGGGCGTGGCACCTTCAACATAAAGACAATATTGATTTCTCTGTATTTGGTTATAGTAAAAGTATTAAAATTTGGTATAATAAGCCTGTCAAAAATTGGGATGGATCGCAGAAGTCAAAGAGGTAAAGTAAAAGTATCGGTTTCAATACACAACATCTGCCAAAAAGTGGGATGAATTGCAGAAGTGGGCGGGGAATCTTTTATACAAAGGCAAGTGAGATATCTCTTTATCTGGAGAACGGTAACTTGGTAGAAAGAGCTTGGTTATTATTACAGAACATTTGTTAAAATTGGGATTGATTGCAGAAGTGGACATGGCACCTCCCATCCAAAGATAATAGAGATTTCTGTATATCTGAAGAACGGTAACTGGAAAAGTATTAATAATACTTAAGATCTGTATAAAAAAAATTTCTTATATGATTTCAATGCAACTGGCAAAACCCACTGTGTTAAGTTAATTTGTTATATTTTGCAAAAATTCTTTAATCAATTTCAGAAATACAGGGTGGCGCAGAATGAGCTATATAGTTTATTGATTTATAACCTTTAATTTATGCGATTTTTAATGCTTTAAAACAGTATATTTTTACTTATTTATTTACTTAATTCGCAAATCAAACTTATATTTCTTACTGGCTAATATACGAGTACTTAAACTAAATAATTCCAGATACTTCAGGACATAACATAAAATGAAAAAATTTTGCATTAAATTTATCTTAAGACATTTGAGAGGTTATTTTTGACGCCAATAGGATCAGTGAAATCAATATATGTATAAACATTTTTAAATTCGGAGCTCATTCTGCGGATAGGATCAAAATTTGCATAATTAAAGCGAAAGTATTGAAGTCTAAGGGGTATATAATTTCTAGAAGGGCGAAAAGGAATTGAAAACTCAACCTGATGAAGTAGGAATTCTGAGACAATTTCGCCGTTTAGCAAATTAAGCATGAAGGTGATGTTCAAATATATCCTCCGATTTTTATGGTTGAAATTAATTAGTTTTAAGCAATTTTCATACAGAGGTAAATTAATATTTGGATTCCAATGCAGTTTTCGAAGACGGAATAAAAGAAATTGCTTCTGTACGGATTCCAGTTTTTTAGTATATACCTCTTACTGGGAGTCCCAGACGACCGAGTCGTATTCCAGAATAGGTCTCACTAATGAAATACTGTTTTATAAAGTAGGGATCGTCAAATTCCTTCGCCCAACGTTTAATAAATCCAAGGAGACTTTTGGCCTTGTTGATAGTCTGCGATATGTGCGCATTAAACCACAATTTATGATCAGGTAAAATACCCAGATCAAGGAATGTCTCTACTCTTTCAAGTTGATGATTGTTTAGTGTATAGCTACAGAGTACTGGACTTCTTCTGTAGAATAACATATGTTTAAATTTTTTCGAGTTCAGATCCATCAAATTTATATCGCACCATAAGTTCAAACTGTTTAGATCATCTTGGAGTAAGGAAGACACAGTTTAGTTTTTTTTAGCTAAGAAAAAGTTTTACATCATCTGCATACATTAGTATTTTCGAATATTTAATACACGATAATAAGTCATTAATGAATAGTAGGAATAATACTGGACCCAAGTAAGTAAGTATAACTTTAGAATTACAACTGCGAAACAATATGAACGGATACCTCCCCTTAAGATAAGTGGACATCCATTTAAGAAGTATAGGAGAGAGCCCGATTTTATCCAACTTGTACATAAGAGGGTTATAATTTACTTTGTCAAATGCTTTACTAAAATCCGTAAAAATGGTATCAGTTTGTTTCCAAGAATAGTATGAGGATATCACTTAAGTTGTAAATTCCAAAAGATTAGTAGAAGTTGAATGACCTTTCCTAAATCTATGTTGAAATGGTGAATTTTTTAATTAGTTTTAGAAAATTATATTCTGTTAGTAATTTTCATTTTCTGCTTCGCGCATACGTGCTATTTCTGATATATTTTCCATAACTTTTCGCAAAATTCCGTGTGTAATTATATTTGTTCGATAATAAAAAAAAAAAAAAAAAAAAAAAAAAAAAAAAAAAAAACAAGTAAGAAAGTATAGTCGGCCAAGCCTTACCATATGATACCCTACACCACAGTATATAAGAACAGATTTTTTGCAAGTGTACCTATTTGGGAACTAGTTTTGGAAAATGCATAGCAAATGTGGCTATATGAATAGGGATCAATCAATGTTTTAAATTTCATTAAAATCGGTTTGATAGTTTCTAAGAGGCAGAAATTGCCACCTATCTCCCTTCGTGGTCTTATTTTTTAAAAAAATTCATAGTTTATGTGTCCATATAAAAAGGATCTATCTGTTTTTTTAAATTTCATCAAAATTGGTTTGATAGTGGGCACAAAGACACTATTCCGGAAAGCAGTTTGCATGGGGGCTATATGAAATTATTGACCGATCGCCCCATTTTTAATAGGCTCGGTCCTTGTGCCAATTAAAACCTATGTACCAAATTTCAACAAATTATCTTCAAAGATGCGAACTGTACTTTGCGCACAAGGTTACATGGACAGCCAGCCAGCTGGACGAACATCGTTAGATCAACTCAGAAAGTGATTATGAGTGGATCGGTATACTTTTAGGTGGGTGTAGGACCGATATTTTAAGGTGTTACACACAGCACACATTACACAACACTGTGCTAGTTGAAAAAACAGACAAGCCGGGGACCTGGCATTTTAACCTAATTCGGGCACGCTGAATCCACTGGTGCTAACCTTTATTTTTTAGGTTAGCTCTTGTTTTCGAGATATACCGTTATTTCGAAAATTGAGGAGGTTGCACAACATATATTCGCGTAACTCAAGAGCGGCTTAGTTAATTAACAAACTAAAAAAAAAAAAAAAAAATTCCGCAATCAAATTTCCTTCAAGAAAGGCAATGATCTTTGCTCATATGCGCAGTCGTGTAAGAAACATAATTACACCACACATTTGACCCATCTAGGGGCATCCAAGGCACTGCAGGGGCCAAATTTTAGAATTTTATTTGTATGGTTGAAATTCTTAAATTTGGTCTCTGCAGTGCCTAGGATCCCCTAGATGGGTCAAATGTATGATCAACCCCAATTTATTTTTCATCGCCATCATTTATTTCTAACATACCTACCATTCCTAAAGGGGGTCCCATGCAAAATTATCAATACAGACCAGAAATATATTGAAAAAAAGTCCCATAACTGCCCAGGAGTCGCCCCTAGTGGGATATAATATATGACTGACCACAACTAGTTTTTTGTCCTTAACATTTTCTCGAGACATACTTGCCCTTTATCACCACTTCTTAGGGGGGCTGTCATACAAATATAGCGTTTTATGAAATTATTAAGTTCATTAAAATTGTTCGTCTTTTCTGAATAAAATCAAAATTTGTTAACAGATTTTAGTCATTTATGGCTTGTTTCGTTTGCAACGTCGTTTTTATATGTCTGGTAAAAATTAGAATCATAGCTGCACTCCAATTTTTGATGAATTTTTAAAAAACAAAAATTTCAAAATGTTACTAAAAATTATTTTTTTGACAAAAAACGGAAATTTTATTGTGGAATTTCGGTTTTTTGTGTTTGTGCAATAAACTAAGCCGATTTTGAGTTTCGCGAATATATGTTGTGCAACCTCCTCCATTTTCGAAATAACGGTATATCTCAAAAACAAGACGGTACTTAAAAAAAAAACGGTTAGCACCACTGGATTCAGCGTACCCGAATTAGGTTAAAACGCGAGATGACTAGCTTGTCTCAAAAAATTTCAATTTCTAGCACAGTGTAATTAAATAAGTTATAAAGAAATCAAACCATATAGTTCATTCTGCGCCACTCTGTACAAACTATTTTACATAATTTTTAAAATAATTATCTTTTCACTGCTAGTGTTAACACATTCGACACCAGAGTTATTTTCAAATTATCATTATCATATTTAATTTATGTTTAAATGTAAATGTTATATAAATTTTTATGTTTATTATGACAATTTTTTTTTAGCCTTGAACTCAGTACTTGTATTTGTTTTTGACCTTTTAGATATTGCAGAAGCAAAAAAAATTAAACTTTTTGGAAAATATTATTGAAAAAATTTAACTTTTTTATGTTTTATTGTTCGTGTATCCATTTCATAGAAATGCATACTACAGCAAGTTATGCAAAAACAATTATTATTTCTGTGGTCATATGGAAAAGTAGCTTAAGTCAAGAGCGGTTTTCACTCTTGGTTGTAAAGTTCCCTTTTAGACCTTGTTCATCTTATTAGTGTAGTTTACGTACTAACATTAACAACACCGCAACAAAAAAATATATTTAACTTTTATTAACTACGTTGTAGTTGAACAATCATACAAAAAGCTGTAGTAAACAGGTGTGTTAAATCTGCCAGAATAACAGTTGGCGAAACTATCTCTTTCTCTCCCAGCAGCTCTCGTATTAAATAAAACAGAGTTGTACACTAAACACAAAGGGTAAAAACCGCTAATATAACACAAAATTTAGTAGGAAAGGTGTAAAATCTTGTATATTTACTAAACTTTATTTAAACATTTACTTTTAGCCTCTATTGGAGTTGTTACCAATACGATAATAAAGCAGACTACTACCCGAGTTAAACTTCAACAAAACTGAGTTTATCTCGAAACTACTACAATATTCGACATAAGCTACTATTCCATATTGGCATAGATTTGTTTAAATGAAAAGCTTAAACTTTTATTATTATTATGTTTTGTTTATTATGCAACATTCTATTACTTTATATAATAATCACGTTGCAGCTTAAATTATTCAGCGTTTGTGTGTGGGCGTGTGTTTAAATATTGTGTGATTTTAATTTGGAAACTATTTTCTAAACAAAATAAATTTATTTAAAAAAAAAAAAATAAATAATATATAAAATGCAAAATAATATTATTTGCATTTTAATTAGATTTTTTTAATAAAGTGGTTTTTAATTTTATTTGTAAGTTAGCTAAATTGTGAATTTGTTTCGAAAGTGAAAGTATTAAGACTTTTGGGTTTGCATTAACTTTGCACATGATTCGATTTTATGCTTTTTTTGAGAAATTCCAGGCACTTTTTGACATTCGACGTTTTTTGTGTGGAAAAAGATTACAGTCGCTTCTTTTGTTGGAAGTTTTTGGAATTTGCTTGTGTTTCTGGAATTTCAGGTTCCAAAAACATCTTGTATTTTTCTTCTTTAATTAGCTTGAATATTAGGAATAGTCAGTCTTTTCTATACTTGAAATGGTATTCTTCGTTGAAGCGACAAAGTGAGTTTCAGGAATTTAAAAAATAAACTTGTTTTTAAGCATCGAACAACAACGTATGACCACACACAACAAAAGCAGACTGTTGATTAGAGCTACAGAAAAAATCAGAGTGTTACATGTAGAGAGAAAAAAAAAATATAAATATGAAAAAGGTGTTCGTCGATTCGACGAATGTGTATCAATTTAGGGTTTAATGTGGTTGAACCAGCAAATCAATAAATCAGTAAACATATAAACCATCTCCAAACGCATAAAATTGGGTGTTTATACACGGAAAGAACTTTATTTTCTAAAGTAATCCATTTCGTTGCCTAAAATAAGAATATCCATAATAATTTCTTGATTTTAACTTATTTCGTTCGTATTTAGTAACATTGTCTTAAATAAAGAAACATTTTGCTTTAACCAAGCAACACATATATTTGGAATAAGTAATTTTTGGCTTGGACGGGATCATGTAAAACTTTCTTTGTTCAAGCCATATTTTCTGGCGATTTCGTAAATAATTCTTTCCGTGTACTACAAATACAGATCATATGAATTTGACAAAATTTATCGTGGTATTGCCACAATATTTTTTTTAAACTAAATAAAATATTATGGATCACTGATTTACAGCTGTTGAGTTTAAGCTACATAAAAATTTAATTTAAGATCAACTACAGCGTTTAAACATTCACTGACTTATAAGCCATTAGGGAAGGTTCAGATTAGAGCTTGATTACACCCACTCTAAATGAAATAAAAGATCAACTAAAAACATTTGTCATTCCAGTCTTAAGAAACTATGCCTGACATTCTGATCTTCACGAAATATACTGGTATGATTTCTTGTCATATAAAATGATTTTGTGCAGTATTTAATTACAAGTCTTTTTTTAACAGAAATATTAATTATAAAGCTTCGTTCACAATGGCAGCAACATTTTCACTGGGTGTTCACAATAAAGCAACCATTTCTTTCGCAACCAATTTTCAATTAAGAACACGTTTGCTAATTTTGCCAACAACAATACTTCGTAGTTATTATTATTATTGAAAACATTTTGTTAAAATTTTCATTTAAAGCTAAATAAAATTAGAATCTGGGACTTATTTTTTTTCATAAGCTACTTTATTATATTTCAACATTTTTTATTTTTCGAATTTATTCTATGCAAAAAAAAATGCATTACATTCTGCTGGTGTCTAATAATTGTAAATTTTTCTGTACATACAATATACTTCATTGCTATCCAACGGATAGCTAAGGTAAAATGTAACAGGAAGATACAATATAATAGTCTGGTAGTGTATAAAGTCATTCCTAATAATTTAAGGAATATAACTATTAAAAAAGCTGTATAAAACACATAACTGAAATTTAGCTCATAGAATAAATTCGAAAAATAAAAAATGTTGTATGTTACATTAAGTATGAAAAGAAATAATATTTCTTAAGTTAATGAAAATAACTCAAAAAACCATAGAATATCTTATTGATAATATCGACAAATCGTTCATAAATTGTATAGTCATTATTCTATAACACCTTAAAAGGATTAATAACTCCCATCTAAGACCGATTCGCCAAAAGCTCTATAATGCAAATATAAAAGTAATTTTTTAGCTGTTATTGAAATTATCACAAAATAAAATTCATTAGAAATAATGTTTTCATCAATCCCCAGACCACACAGGCAATAAGTTTGGCACTTATTGACGTGGTCTCTGTCAAATTCTATTTTGCTAACACAAGATATTAACGTGTGCCGTACATAAGTGTGTGTTAGGATGCATGCTCAGCAACAGATGTTATAACAAGTTGCTGAGTAATTATCTCTCAACACATGCTGTCAAATTCAATTGCCAAGTAAATGCAAGTTAATGATACAAAAAAGAAAATCATAAAAAAATTTGAAAAAAAAACTTAATTACACTACAAATAAATAATTATTTTTAAAATATTTATTTTTAAATATTTTTATTTTCACCACTCATCCTTTTCTTCGCTATGAAAATAACACAAAACCTCTCTTTTACACATTTTTCAATTTATGTTCTAAGATATGTACGTGTTCGCCACCTCAAAATATGAACTTGAACATTGGCAATTTGACGCGGTTATTCGGAGGGCGTTATTGCGTTGTGTGGTAAAACATCACAAATTGCTGTTGTGGTCGGGGGATAAAGGAACTTTTCTCTATTGAGCATGAAGATCCCGCTCTTGAAAATTATCCTGTTATGTGTGATTATTTATTTGTTTCGGCTTAAGGTCTTGTGACGATAAATTATAAATAAAAACTAATTTTGTTGTTTTATTTAATTTAACAATTTATTTTCTCCGATATTTCGGTTAAGTTCGTTAACCATTTTCAAGGAATCTAAAAACAATAATTTTCTTGAATTTTACAACAATACAAGTTATAATTTAAAAATTACGTACATAAAGGGTTAATCTCTTTTACCGCGTCTTTTTTCACAAACCTAAAACGTTGAACACAACTAATCAACTAGTTGTCATTTCTTATTATGTTTATTAATTATGTGTCGATATAATTGAGCGCAATTGTCTGTGTCTATCTTATAATTAAGTCGTGTGTTTTTTGGAACATTTATTATATGTAACATTTCCAACGTAAATCTCTTTTTATAATTGGTTCTTCCTGCAGTATTCTCACTTTCTCAAAGTCTGGTTTGTGACCACTTATTGCACAGTGGGCAGCAAGTGCAGTTTTTTGTTCTAATGGTTTGTCTTTGTTTTTCAGGTCTGATTTGTGTGATGATATTCTAGTCTTTAATTTAGTCTTTGTTGTGCCCACATATGTTTTGTTGCACAACTGTGAACCATTACCATTACAGTATATCTTATATATTAGGTTTGATCTGTCATCCTTATTTAATTTGTCTTTAGTTTTACTGAACAACTTTCCAAGTGAGTTATGACTCTTCATAGCAAGTTCATACTTATCATTGTCATAAATATTTGTCTTCTTAATTCTCTCTGATAATCCTGCTATATATGTTATAGATTTGTAAATTTTCTGAGGTTTATCATTGTTTGTATATGTTTTTCTTGTTAAATTAACATGTCTAATTAAATCCTTTATGGTGTTCTTCGGATATTCATTTTTCTCCAGAATATTGGTAATTTTCTTTATATTATCTTTATGAAAAATTTCGTCGCTTATATCTAATACTCTTTTAATAAAGTTCGTCGCTGTATTAATTATATCTCGTCTGGGGTGTTTGGAATAAAAATTGATTATCCTATTAGATGAAGTGGGCTTTTGATACCAATCTTGTTTAAGTGATTCTCCGTCTCGTCTTATGACTGCATCCAAATAAGGTAGTTCATTATTCTTTTCTGTTTCCACAGTGAATTGAATCTGCCCATTATAAGCATTCAACATGTTCAAAGTGTCATCAACTGCATGTTTCTTCAAAATGGCAAAAATATCATCCACATATTTCGTCATTATTCTAGGTTTCGTAGTTTCCCAATTGTCAAATCTAAAAGTTCTTCCATAACAATGTCCGCTATGATTGGTGAGGCCGGTGATCCCATGGGCATTCCCTTTCGCTGCTCATAAATTTTTCCATCGTACCTAAAATACCTTGTGTCTTTAATACAAAATTTGACAATTTCCATAAAAAGTTCTCGAGGAATGTTAGTATATTGTTTTAATATGTCCCATTTCTCCAATATCGCCTTAAGTGCCAAATTTATAGGGATACTTGGAAACAATGACACTACGTCAAATGATATAAGAATTTCATCATTCTCAATATTTGTGTTATTAATTCTAGACTTAAACTGAATTGCGTCTTTTACGTTGTATTTCGATTCGTTCGTCAAATTCTTTAAAATGCCAACAATATATTTGCATAGTCCATGAGATACTGAATTTATTGAAGAACAAATTGGTCTTAATGGTATTCCCTGTTTGTGGATTTTTGGTAATCCATAAATCCTTGGCGCTACCGCAGTTCTGGTAGTTAATATTGCCTTTTCCCTTATACCTAGTAGTCCTAAATTAAATAAGTTGTCAACTATTAGATTATTCTTAGTCTGCAACGAAGACGTGGGGTCCTGCTTTAATCGTTTGTATGTGCACATATCACACAGAATGTTTTTCATTTTCCGTTGGTACTCCTCCTTGGTCATTGCTACTGTCTTGTTGCCTTTGTCTGCACTAAGTATTAATACATTTTTATTTTTGTCAAGAAATTGTTTAGTCTGATCCACTGTGTCAAGTAACATCCTATCTCTTGGGGTCAATTTAGTTTTACTCAAGTGGTTGTCTATAAGAGATGTTAATTTACATCTCGCAATATTTTGTTGTTCTTTATTATCTAGAGTCTGAACAATATCCTCACCGTCTGCTATGCATTTGAATAATGGGAACGTCGTCTTCGTATTCGGTAATGTATGTTTTGGTCCCTTATTATTAATTATCCTGTTACTATATTTTTTTCTACTGGTTACGTTTTACTTCGCATCAAGTTTTTAATAGGTCTTTCCAAAAACTTATTACACATTTATTTCTAATCCAATTAATGTTAAAAACAATAAATATATTTTATCAATTGTTTTAATTTTTTATACCCTTCACCACAGGTGGAAGGGGTATTTATAAGTTCGTTTTTATGTAAGTTTATAATTCCATTTGTAATTTTTACAACATTGATCTTAGACCTTATAACGTATATTTTTAATTTACAAATAAGAAGGGAAGGATAGCCTACATAAATATGTCTTAAAAAATTAATCATGTCTATATTAGGGACAGATTAAGAATAAGGGTACGCGTTTTGTCATGGCGTCTGGAAGTACATCTGTCAGTAGGGTGGGAACAATGTACCCCGATGGGTACACCTAGGGATGGGCAATAAATATCGATATATCAAAATATCGATATTTAAAAAAAATATAATCGATATATATCGCCGATATTAAAAATACCCATATATCGATACATCGATATTTATTTACGACTATCGAATTCGATATTTTTAAGATCTCTTTATAATAAAATTCAACATTTTAACCGTTGCTCAACTGCTTACAATACTGTTGTTTTTTTAAGAATTTCATCATATGTTTTTTTTAACTAATATTAAGAAAATAACGGCACTTTCCATTGTACATTTTCATTACACAGTTGCGTTTTGTCTCGGTTTTTTAAGAGATGTCAACAAAAAAATAAGCGCAGAAAAATATTCTGTAAAGGGTTCCTACAATTATGCAAAGAATCGCCTTAATTATGGCGTATTAGCATCAATAGACTCATGAAAGTTGGAATGTTAATAATAAAAAAAATATTTTGTTTTTTTTTTATTTGAGCATTATCTTGAATATTAAAAATAAAATATTGCACAGCTTATTTGCATAGTATGTGTCACAAGTTTCGTTTACCGGCAGTATTTAATCTGGCATTATATAATCCCAATTAATTTTTTTTTTGATTTCATATGGCGAATAAATAAAAATTTTTTTGTATTCTTACTTTTTTTTAAATTTTTTTTTTATTGTAGAATTAACTGCCGGTCCCTCGATTTCAAACGAAAGCTTTGTTCGCATAACTTACCTAAAAAACTAAATTTTAAAATTTGTTTTTGTCTTAAATAAAAGTTAAGCGAATGAAAGTTTCGTTCGAAATCGAGGGACAGACAGTAAATTTGAAATTAAAAGAAACAATAAAAAGTCAGAATGAAATTACATGTAATATGTTTGTATCTATGTAAATATGTATTGAAATTTGGTAATAATTTCAACTTAATACGTTCGATACATCGATATATCGATATTTTTAATTAATAAATATAGATACTCTTAAAAAATATCGAAACGATATATATCGATATATTTTTCAATTTGCCCATCCCTAGTACAACACCTTGCCATCAATATGTTGGATTTTTTTTGTTGTGTGAAGTTATTCCAATGAATATACTCTAAGGAATTTTAAGGTAAGGAGTGTATTATGTGTTATGCGTTATGTGTTATTATGTGTAGTGCGATTCACTATGCTTTTTAAATCCCAAATGTTTCGTTTATAAATGTTAACCACAACATTAACCATTTTATTATTCACTAACATTTTAAACGATATCTGATGGTGTTTAAAGACAGCTGCTTCAGTCAGCTGTTATTTTTAACAAAACAAATTGTGGTTTATTAACACCTGCATTTTTGGTGGGGTTTAATCCGTTAAGAAAAGTGTTTATTTATTGTCGATATTTTCACTTTAAGGTATTTAGCCTACAATTTATCCACTTCTTGTCGCACACCAATGTTTCGTGCAGCTTTCTTCTTATTTATCATAAATCCAACCATTTGACTCAGCTGCTCGGCAGACGCGCGGCTTTTTTTTTGCAGCAGTACTAGCCATTCTATTAAAATATCTAAAAGCGTTTACTAAATTGATAAAACTATTTAAGATTATTGTATAAATCAAAAGGTTTTGGTTTTGTTCTTTTTATTCTTCTTTGTTATTTTATCCTTTTTTGATGTTTCGCTTGGCAGAGCTGCCACGATATATCAATTTGAAGACAAAGAAATATAAAACTGCTTACCATGGTTATAAATAAGTTAGTGAATCACATAGTGGTTAGTGCAAACATCAAAATGTGTGGTTAAAGTTAACACCTGCTAAAGTGTTAAAAGTTAGTGAATCGCACTACGGGTTAAGAGCCTTCGATAACAATTGCGCAGCTAGCCGATTTAAACCTATATACCCCTTAACTACGTTTTCTAAAAACCGTATTTTTTATTATAGTTAATTTTTTTTTAATGAATACGACGCGTAACAATATATATATATTTTATGTATCTTTATGCATAGCTAAGTTGATTAAGCGATAGACGTCTGTCCATCCGTCAGTTTGTCTGTCCGTGTGTTTGTTGAAAAGGGGTTGCCGGATACCCCAAATATGATGGGAATTAGGCTGTTATTCATTTATATCGAGCCTTAACCGCAAAAATAGCTTAAGCGGCATCATTTTTAATTTTCGTTTTTTTTTTTAATAAATGAATTTATTAGCAACCTTGCAATATCTGCTCAAATGTCATGGTCACATAAGATACTGTTACGATTTTATAGCAAAAACAATTTCAGCTGAAGCGCTAACGTTCATACAAAATTTTATTGAAATATAATAAAAAAAACCTTCTCCTGTAATATTTTGTTTTTGTCGCTTAAGCTATTTTTGCGGTAAGGGCTCGATATTACATATTGTCCAAAGTACTTTGCTATTGATATTCAAACAGATCGGTCCACAAATGGCTAAGGTATGAGCAAAAAACAGAGATTTCATCTAATTTTCACCTTTAAATGTTCACTTTGTAAAGTCTTTTCTAAATTTATGAACTTTCTTTTTTCACTTGAAAAAAAACTTGTAGTAAAAATGAATAAAATTGGCTTATAAATAAAATAGTTATAGACAAATAACTCCCTTTTTTGGTTACAATAACGCCCAAAACCATATAAGAACCTTACAAGCGTGCTCCCAAATTTAAGGATTTGGACTTCTATTACTAGGGTGAATGATATTCGGTACAGCCGCAGATAAAACTTTTACTTGTTTTATATAAAAAAAAAAATTATAATTAAACATTTGATTGCCTAAAATCAATAAAACAATTAAATTAAATTCATTTAATTTTTAACATTTAAACATTAAAATGTTTTTACAATTCATAGAGTTTATGCAATGACCGAATAATAAAAATCAAATATTAAAAATAAAATTATTTTATTTGTATTCATTTGCATATTTGCTTCGACAATCTTGAAAAATCATATTTTTAATTAAATTTTTATGTGAATTGTAATAGCAATTGAATTGTCTCTAATTTGTTGAAATTTATTTACAAAAAGGACAACATGTCTTTTAACAATACAAATTGAAATGACAAAAATAAATTACGAATAAAAGAACACTAAGGGCTTATAATCAATCCATTTTGACATTTTAAGAACATACATACGTTAAGATCTAATAACAAGATTGCCAAGGCAGCACTGCAGAACCATCATCATCAAAGCTCCTGTCATCGCGGACGCCCAAAAACATCTTCGCGAACTACAACAAGACATGAATAAGATCTTTTATTAAAGGATGCAATAAAAACAGCTCCCAACAGAGCCCATTAATTAAGACCGGGGTTTCCCGAGCTGGAGAACACTTATCAGTTTTTTTTGTGTGCAGAAAACTGCAAGTATTACCAGACGGCAGCGATATATCATTACATAGTAATGGGCAAAATAACTACAAAGTAGTGCATAGCAGAAATAATGGCTAGTGGAATAGGATTTGGTTCATTAAGTCCTGAAAGTTCTATAGGAATTACATTGCTAAAATTTGATTAAATCATTACAGGGTAATGCGCAAAATAACTACAAAGTAATGCATAGCAGATGAAATTGCTATTATAATTAAAAGTACAATTTTTATTGGTAAATCGTGGAAATCATATTTCTCGTACTTTATTCAAACATTTAGGGATCTCATTTAAGCATTACCAGAAAGTTGTTTTGAGTCATTTCCTAATAATGCACAGATAAAGAATTAAGGGTATTTAGTAATAAAAAACACGAAGCTATTTTAGTTCAAATGAATAGTACAACTTTTGATTGTTTCATTATTTTTGAGTTTTTTTTTTTTAATAAAATAATAAGGAAAAAAGTGGTTAAGGTTACATAGTAATGAAAATTGCAGTTAATAAGGCTGAACCCACACCAATAAAAGACATAACAAATTTTTTTTTTTTAATTATACCGACAACAGAACATTAGTTCTTATGAGACAACCCTCATCAAGTAAAACAACCGCAAATCGGTCTTCTAGACTTTCTGCGACAAAACATATATTTATCTTCGCTTTCTTTTTCTCTATCTAGATTAAAGGAGTTCAAATACTGTCCCAAAAGCGTGATATAAGATTGAGATGTACAAAGCAATGCTACAAATTCCGAACATCGAGGGATTGATGTAAATTCTTTGGTGGTCATTTACTCATGTGTAAATGTAAGAACAACAGTAAAACTATATACATCATACAAGTAAGTGGTTGTATGCCCAAATGTGTAGTTTAGTTAAGAAATTTTCTTCATAAATTAAATTAAGATACAAAAGGAAGAAGAAACTAAATAAAGTAAAACTGTCAAAACTAGTTCAGATGATTTCCCAAATTGATAATTTTTTTTTCCACAAAGTAAAGAAATATTGTCCTTTATTCAGACATACGAGGGGTAATAAGTTAAAAAAAAATTTTTCTTTATTTTATTGTTGTATATATTTGTTGAATATAATGAATTTGTTAGTTATTGACATTATTTACTTTAGCTTTTTTTCATTCTACAATAAAATTTTAAAATGATTATAAGTCTATATATTTCTGCTGGAATAATTGAGTTAGTACAGTTAATGTATTTCAACTTTTAAAGTTTTTAACTGAGAAGGATAAATGGATTACCATAACTCAAACTTCAAATGCTTCTAATTTGTCCAATATAGTTTTTTTTCAAATAAGTACTTAAAACTTTGTCTATATTTTTTTAATAGTTTAATTCCATATACGTCTGCTGTTTTTGAGGTTCTAAACAATAACATCGTATGTCTCAAATAAAATAAAAGAAGATTCTTTCACTGCAATTTGTATACAAAATTTCCGGCCAATATCCGATTACCAAAAAAAACATATTAAATAACAAATGGAAGATTGTTTTTCGGCTTTGCCGAATCGTGTATACCATTTCACCATTACAAATCACCTAAAACCAAATTAAAAAATTTTAGTCAATTTCAAAACACTTTTGGGTTTTTTTCATAACTCGCCAACTTTTAACAAGAATTTCTTATTTCCTAGAACAAAAAAAAAACTTTCCATTAATTAAATGATATAGAAAATTAATTATGAACATAGGATTTATTCGAAAATATAAGTCTCTATGGAGGAAAACAAGTCGTATATAGAAATAATATATGTATATGCTTATATTATAATGGTATTAGATAAAAAACCCTCATTTCGAAAGGATATTTGTATGTGAACTATATGATCGTTTTTGCTGATTTTCAATGTAAAAGGAGGCTTATATATGAGGCATGCCACGCCACATCGAATAGTTTTCAAAAATTTTGTGATATTTTTTTTGAATTATTATTATGACGAAGTACGCAGCAAAATATTTAAAAAGGCTTGAGTCGCACCCAAAACCACTAGCTCGAAATATTTTAAATGACAGTGGCCACTCTAGATTAAGGAGAAGAGATACTGCAGGACTCATCCGACGAGAAGACCGCTAAACATCTACATATGTGAACAGAAACCGTGAGGAGAAAAATTTTCGTCTAGCATTGGCAGGACAAAAATAAAGTATTAGTATAAGATTTGATTAATAATTGTTAGTTCATATTTAATATATGAACATTCAATAAATAAATAATGAAAAAAAAAAAAAATTTTTTTTTTTAGAATATTTCAAAACGGTCTTCCTGGTGAATTTTAACATTCTGTTGATTACTCCTTCAAAGGACTTTCATATTTATTAATGACATGCTAAACTCCCAATTTTTATTTATGACAAAAACACTGAAATTTATTGTTGTGGGAAAGCCACTTTCGCTGGTTGCTTAGGCCAGCTCGTCAGGAAACTTTTTGCAAAGAGTTTGGAAAAGCTAAAAATATTATACAAATAAGACCATAAAGTGAATAAGAATTTTAAACACTCAGGTCTTACTTGTAACAATATCAAGGCTTCAACAAAGCCACAACAATAAACAGTGAATTTATCTCTCTTATATTGCCCATATAATTGGCTGGTTTTTTTTCCAACACGAGTTGTAGTTGTAAGACGGTTTTTAGTTTTTTCTTCATAACTTTTTTAATAATATTCGAAATTGAAATTTTCTATTTTTTCCATAGATACTATTTTTTCGATTTTTGAAATTTAACAAAAAACCTTTTTGTAATTTAGATACCCATTTTTGATTTTTAAAATTTTCAAAACCGAAAAAATAGTAGTTATGGAAGGTCCACTACCGGACTGGCGTTAAAAGTTATTGGGTGGATTTTCAAAAAATCAAAGAATACAATCAAACACGATTTCAAATCCAAAAATCTTAATCCAACAAAAACTTGTAATATTTTTTTTTTTGTAAAAATCATCTAACGAATATTCCACAATAAATTCTAATATGGACAGGTTTAACGTTGGAAACGTAAAACCTGTCGACCTACAAGTCGATAGTTAGTGGGCCAAATGCAGAAGGAATCACCTAATCCGACAGCACTCTCAACACTATGCTAACAGAGACTAGATTGGAATCTGATTAGTTGCTATTATTTAGTAAAAATACAGTGCCACTATTACTTCTTTTACACTTTCGATCAGATGATTTGAACCACTTGAATTTTAGAGTTTCGTTGGCCCAACCTTTTAAATTGTTTGCAGACAAACAAAAGTTTTATACTTTTGAACAGGGCTTTTCTTAAGATTACAAAATTAACAACTAGAAACATTAATGTTAAATGCAACTTTTCCAAAAAAAAAGGCAAAAATAAAACGGAATATTTTCATACATTAACCATATCATTATTGCCGTAACCATATTTAAGTAAAAAAGTTTTCCAACCACAACCATAATTCCTACAACTTATGGTAATTTTATGGTTGTAAAAAGTATTTATATACAAAGAAGTGTATGGCTGCTTGAACATCCGTAACATGTTGCTCTTAAAGGTGGCCGTAGACGACATATTTTTTACAGCTGACTTGTCAACTTTTCACGTCATATGTAATTGTGAATGTCTATCAAAATTGCTGTTTTACAGAAGGTTAATAACATTTGGTCACAAACGTACATGTAATTTGCTTCTGACATTGTGTATATTTTTTCTCTGTAGTTATGGAATAAGCCAAAGTTTTTTGCCGCCACAAAAATTTTTATTTGCGCCGTAAAAAAGTTCAGCCATCTAAATTCGATTAAACCAATTTAGGATATTATAATGATGCGTTTTTATTTATTTATATATGTACATAATTTCTACTCAATGGTGAAATGATTGTACATATATCGGTATTGTAAAATATTAACTTAAGCCGGCTCATGATGCCGTCAACAATGCACCGCCGCTGCTGGTTTCTTCCCGGCATAGATTTCTGAAACATCTGATGTCAGATGATTTGTCAGAATAAAAAACAGCACGCTCTAATTGAAATTTTGTCAGATGACTTTGCGTCTGACTTGTACAGATGCAATGTTTTAAAGGTAAAGCTGGGATCACACGATTGCCGCAAATGCACAAATATGACACAATTTTTATTGTGCTTTATTGGCGCATAATAATGAAATTGCCCAAATAAAATATTCCGAAATCATACGATTGCCCTGTTGTATACAAATTTAATTGCCGCTAGTTGGTACAAAGCGAAATGGGTACAATAATTGCCGCAGCACAGTCACACGATTGTTCTTACTTGTGTCAATTGCGAACACAGCTGTTGTGGTAGGTTTTTTATTTGTTTAAAAGATCTAGTTGGCTTGTTCATTAAACAAAAGAAAATTGTATCATATATTCAAACAAATTTTTGTTGAATAGTTTTATTTGAAGTTTTTTAAGTAAAATATATGAAATACCAAAAATTAAACAAAGTAAAATTCTACTTTAAATATATAAAGAAATAAAGAATATTTATATTCAAAAATAAATTCGCTTTAAAGAATTGCAATACATTTTGCTCCGTTTTTCTGTATATATTCTTTTATATTGTCCTGAACAGCTATTGTACTAATTTAAAAAAAAATTAAATATCAACAGTTATTTTCGGGAATACAAAATTTATTATTTATTTATTTATTTATTAATGACTTGCAAAATTCCCAATTTTTTTTTTTTGATAAATTTAATTTTTATTTTTAATTTATTCCTACTAAAAGAAACACACAAAAGAAAATTTTTAAAAAAGGCAATTATTAGTATTGTGTTGTTTAATTGCCGCACAAAAACCCAATAAGTATTGGTACATTTTTGTCATTTTTATTGACGCGCTGTTGCATATTAAGTAGTCGCACGATTGCCGCACCAGAGTTGCATTTTATAGGTAAAAGTAAGCACAATATTGCCCTCGATTGGTACATGAGGCATTTGATTGGGCAGTCACACGATTGTGGTATTAAAAAGTGTGAAAATTGGTGCATTGCGGCAATCGTGTGACCCCAGCTTAACACACGACATGTATGTATTTTGCAGTGGTAAATTTGACAAGTCAGATGTAAAAAACATGTTGTTTACATGCAACTTAAGATATGATAAAGAGATCACAATATTGTTCAGTGACTCACAGTGAAATTGGCCCACCCGTGAATAATAGAGTTTAAATGTAAAAAAGTCCAAAAAACTAAACACATGCCAATATACTTCTAAATTATTTCGTTTTATTAACATAACAGATACCTAAAAAAAAATTATAAAATGCAGAACATTTTGCAAAAAAAAAAATTCATTAAGCAAACTAAAAAAAATTATGTCACAACGAAAATGGTTCGCTTGGAATAACGTATATTAAAACAAGGTAGTAAACCAAAATTACGGATATTGTTAATTTTGTGGGATAACCTTCCTGTGCACTTTACACTAACACACAAGTCTTACGTATTTTGCCGGAAATACTTCCCTGATTTAATTGTTGTTTGAAAATTTTCAAAAACAATAACAACTTATCATGGCAGCAGTGATGCCATTAGGATACGAAATATACATTTTTCCTTTCTTTTGATGACTTCAGGTACCATGTATAATCCTGAAATTTCTCTACACGCAAAATGTGTAGAAATAAAATATTAAACTCTTTCCGTCTCTGGCAAAGTTTTTTAAAGTTATCATTTTGCTATGAATACTAAAAAAACAGTGACAACCAGAGTTGCCGTTTTTGGTTATTTCTAAGCAAAAAAAAAAAAATATTTTTTTTCTCAATGTGGAGATGTGAATATTTTTTTCATTTTGGTTACTTTTTTTCTAAAATATAAAATACGTATGAATAAGTTTTTCTTGATACACTTGCAATTTAGGTTTTTTAAATTTTTAACCTTTTTATTTACATGGTGGGTTATTGCGTATATGGATTCGAAGGAAATTATTTACGACATCGAACAATATGTACTTTGCACTACGATTTTCTCATTATTTGATTAAAATGAACAGAGGTTCTTTATACTTTATTGCACCCAAAAAATTCCTTCCAGACATTTTTTTAGGATTTTTGCTAAGAAAAAATTGACAAATGTGATTAGATTTATATTAGAAACTGAAATTGAAATCAAATGAAATTTTATCGATGGAGACTTCCAATTATTTTTTTTAAATGAGCGTAGTTTTTCTGATTTTAAGAGTAGTAAAGATAAGTGGTACTTAAAGTAGAAAGTGCATATATCACGCGGAATCGATTTCAGAAAATGACTGAAAGAGTACACAAAAACCTTGAATATAAGGAAAATGTTTAAAATTTGCACTTTTTCCAGTAGTATATTTTAATATATTAATATACACATAGGCATTTTAAAGATTTTTCAAAAATAAATTGATATAAAATCTATAATTTGAGAACTTACGGAATTTACTTACTGTAAGAAAATATATGATAATTTGGCAATATTTTATATTTATAAAAAAAATTTTGACTGTCAACATTTTCCCCCATTGAATTAAAGTTCTGAAATCGAATTTGTTTATACTCGCTTTAATGTTATACAATGATTCACAATTTTTTTTTTTTATTTTTTTATATTTCAAATAGAAAAATTTTGAAACAGTAACTATTGCAATTATAATTTAAAAATACAATTTACAAACAAGGGAAATAATTATATTTTAGATTAAATTCACAAAAAATACAGTTTCCAATTTCGCCAAGACAATCGATATATCGCCAAACGTAAATGTTCATCGCCAAAAGAATTTAAAAATCGCCACATTTCATAACCCAGCCCCTGACAGTTGAAAAGCGGAAAATAATTTAATTTTTTCATTTTTTGTTATTTATAACTGTGAAGTACAAATTTCGTTTATTGTAAAGGACATATTCAAAAAGTTCAAGTTATTAACTTCCAATATACTGAATTTTGTATGCAAATTTGACGGGTTTAATGTGCTGTTTTCAGAACACAAGTAATTGAATGTGTAGTAAAATTTATATGAAAAATAATCAAAAAACTGAGTGCTTTTCATGTAAATTTTACTACACGTTCAATCACTTGTGTTTGGAAAACAGAACAAAACTCTTACAAAATAAAAATTTTTTCATGAAAAAGGTATCAAATAAATAAAACCTTTAAATTTTAGTTTCTCCTTATTTTTTAATATGTGCAAGAATTACATTTCTTGTTTTGTTTTCTTAATTTGTAATTAATATTTTCATATTAAGTGCAAATAACCTTTGTCTTACAATGCAACTTAAAATTAATTTTCATGTTTTTCTCAATTAACAAAAGGCATTTCTAATTTGGTTATATTTTTTCACATTTGGTAACTTTTTAAAAAATTTTGGTTGTAAAAATTGCATTAGTCGTGGCAGCACTGGTGACAACTAAATACAAAAATAACATGTATTTGTAAAGTTGTATGTTGTTGTTAGGTTTTCTAAGTTCTTCTGTCGTCTGCTTAGTCTGAATATACACGTTTCATCTTTTGATGCTCAACTTCTTTTCAATTCCCTTTTGAAGATACCATTATGATCGCACGCAGCAACCGGTTTTATATTTTTTTGCTTCGAAACAAAAACACTTTTATTCAAAGCGAACCATTGTATACCTACGAATGAGAACACACAGCGCACTGACCGAGTACAGGCATCTCCGTACCAAACCCTTTTCTTCTTGCTCCCCTCTCCTTAAAACACAAGAGTTGAGCATCAAAAGATGAAACCTGTAAATGGAGACTTATTCTTGTGTACGAGTGTTAAGATGAAATTTTAGAAGAAAAATTTATATGAACTTTTTGATATAATCGCCTTAGTATATTATAATCGCCTTAACTCGTATATTAATTTTTACAAAAATGATTTTTTTTGATAACATCCAAAGATAGTTACATCTAATTAATTTTAATGTTTATTTACTGTATTTTAAAAAATTACATACCTAATATTTATGACTTTAATAAATATAAAAATGAATTTATATGTTATCATTTTCTTTACAATATTCTTTAAATATGATATAAAAATGTTATGTTAATAGATGTTAAAAATGGATTTTAAGATGTTTTCAAAATTTATCTTTTTGGGAAAAAGTGTATCTTGTTGGAAACTAAAAAGTATCTTTCTCGAAATTTCACTGGCAACACTGCATGGCAGGGTTTTATTTTCCTTAAGATACGTAAGACTTGTGTGAAAGTGTAGAGTACCCTTTATTAATAGATTTGAGGTACTTTGGAATATATTTTACAAGCTTTGTTGAGTATTCTGGAGTTATTTTACTCCATTCTTCCAAAAGATCCCTTCTAAGTTCATTTCGGTTTGAAAACTAATATTTTCATTTTGCAGTTTCCAGTTTTTTGCCACAAGTTTTCTATTGCATTCAAGTCTGGTGATTGGGGTGGAATTTTGAGTACAGAAGTATGTTTTGGATCATTGTCCTGATATATATGAAACATATTGCCTTTAATTAAGTGTTATTCACCAAAACCAGCAATCGAACAAGCACCTCAGACCATCACACCCCAACCACCATATTTGTATCTGCGTTTTCAGAATGAAAAGTCTTTTTCAGTGCGTTTTTTTACTTACAAATGGCTTCTTACGTGCAATCCTACTTCTTCATCCATTCTTTCTAAAAGTTCTTGGTATTGTTTCAGAGTTACAGACTATATTATAATGTTGGTCGACCCTATCCCGTAGTTTGGGTGCACTTAGTCTTGCTCAAATCTTGATTTGGTTATATTTTTTTTTTTATTAAATAAAGTAACAAATTTAGCTCTTTTCTTTTTCTTCAGCGTTTCATTTAGTTGGTTTTTTAAATTTTAAAATTCTTACTCACAGGTGGACCAATTTTATTGTGGTTCACTCTAGATAAAACATGGTTGTCAATATGTATTAAGTTGTGTGCAACCATAATACGATTATAATAGTCATAAAAAAGATTGAGTTAAGAGAACAAACTATTTTAAGAGTTTTATGCAATAATTTTAAATGTGTTGTTTATTTTTTTGGTTGTAGTTTTTTTTTGATAGTTTTGAAGATTTTCAAAATTTTAAAAACTGATTTAAACTATAAACAAAAATCTGGCGTTCGTTTTTAGCAGATAAAGGATATTTTATTTCATTGAAGTTGCTATTTAATATCACATTGCACAAGTTGCGTTTAAATTATTTTAATTTAAAAATAGGCAAAATAAAACTTAAGTAAAAAATATTAACCCTAGATGGTAACTGTTTGTCGAACCGACAAAGCTCATTTACACTTTATCATATAACTTTTTTATGTATATTTAAATGAAGCTCTTTTTTTCAAAAATGTTAGCTGATGACGAAAGCTTTAAAAAAGTAATAAATTTTTAAACTCCAAAATTAGTAAAAATTCGTATCAAATTTTAAAAGAGAAGAAAAACTTTTATCTTTTTTGCTTTATTTAGTTTTATTTTTTTAATAAAATGCTTAACAAAAAAATTTTTTGTTAATTTTTTACTTTAAAAATCGTTCTGCTTTTTTTAAAAAAGTTCGTCAATTCGACGAGTGAAACTTTAATGTACTTAAATGAAGTGTAACTTTTCAGGGTTAAAAAAAAAGAAAAATTTGCAAAATCAACATTTCAACAAAGCGCTATAAATTTTAAGTTATTTATGCAAAAATAAAAAAATATATCCATTAAATAACGCTTTACAAAAAAAGAGGGGAAAAGGTATCACCTGTGGTGTTGGTGGTTAAAATTTAACAAAAATTATACACACTGAAACCGAGTTACAAGCAAATGAATTGTGAAACTCATCTCTAACATTCACTCACACATTTATCCTAATGCATACATATATGCAATATACATATAAGTACATACATATATAGAATAAGGCTTAGTCTCATGGGAACTTAGCCGCATTTGTCCTGGCATTCGGAGCACTTTAACTTTTAAATTTTGACACAAGAACTCATCCCCTAAAAGTGTTTTCAATATTAAAGATTAAATAAATAAAAATATGCTACAATATGTTTTGGAATATTTTTGTTTTATTTTTCTTCTTCTTTTTCTGCTTGTTTTCTACTGTCCAAAAAAAAGTCTTTATTAAATCCTGGTAAACCCATTTGAAATGTAATAATTAGGGGCAGAATCTTTATATATTTTTTTTTAGAAAATGTGCGCATAAAAACTTCTTCAACGAATACAAAATATGCTCTAAAACTAATTCGGAGGATTACAATTTCTAGCGCTTTGGGTTATCCAATTTTCAATACAGCGTGCAGGTTGTATTTCAGACATGCAAACTCATCTTTTACCGTTTCTTGGCTTTGAATCTTGTGTTACCCAATTCGAATGAATTCCACTGCTTGCAATTTGAATGAATTGCTGCTTAATTGGCTTCAGATGATTTTGAAATTTTTTTTTGAGCTTGGCAACCATCTTAATGGAGTAAGCCCTCCAATTCTTCTTCAAACTATCTTGGCTGACCTGGGCGGTTTTTGTCTTCCATGTCAAAACCAGAATTACCAAACCGCCCAAAAAGTTCAAGGTAAAATGAGCTGAGCCATCAATTTGCTTCAGCTGCACTTTTTGTTTTCTTCCTTTGTTTGCTATACCTTTCCCAGATGGTGGTTTAAGTGTTAAAGGCCATTTACAGACCAACCAAAATCAGCTCGTCAAGCGAAAAGTTGTAATGCCTGCCTTTAACACTGAAATGATATAGTCTGCATTCACACGTTTCATCTTTTCAACTCTTGTATTTTTAGGAGAGGGAAGAATGAAGAAAGGGATTTGGTACGGAGAGGCCTATACTCGGTCAGTACGCTTTGTGTTTTCATTCGTAGGTATATGCACAACATTGGCGGCATGTAAATTTTTTTCTTTGCTTCGCTTTGAATAAAATTGTTGTTGTTTTGAAGCAAACAAACTTGAAACCGATTTCTGCGTCAAAAAGTGAAACGTGTAAATTCAGACATACTTAAATATAAAAGAGCGTTAATGTTGTATCATCAACAGTAATGTTTACTTATTGTCATTGCTTTTTAACAATAACAAAATAAAAATAACAGTTTTTTAGTAGCCAACTCCTTAACGCTCTACCAAAACCGATTTTTCATTTGTAAAGCGTTGAAGCTGCGTTAATTGGGCTTGCACTGGTTTATGTTAGTCCAGCGTTCTCAGTTTTGGGAGTTTATCTCCAAATTGGATTCTTTTTTTGGAATTGGGGATACAAATTTCGTGCAAAGCCCAGTGGATTTTTTTTTGGGGAAAAGCGCTTTTTTCGCAGGGATTTTTTGGGGATAATATATTATTATAAATTCCATTCACGCAATGGCAAGACCGATTTCGTCACGATGTGGGTAAAAATTTAAGTCTTTTTTGGTGGTTTAAAAACTTTTTAATAGCTTGCTGAAATAGTTTTAAATGTGCTTTTTGTACCAACAAGCGTTACTTCTGTTGAACGAGCCTTTTCTCTAATGAAAACAACCAAAATCAAAAGTGGCAACAGGATGCAGTATGAGTTATTAGAAGCTCTTCTTAAAATAACACTTCGAAAATATGCAGACTGCTGTGACAAAATGCACTTTTGAAACAAACAACAAGCAAAACAAATTTGCATTGGCTGATGAATCAGAAGGTTTTGATTCCTTAGTTCTTGAAAAAATAAATATTGACACATAATTATTTTTTTTTTGCGTTACATAGATACTATACATGATAGACATAGATATACACATATTTAGAACTTAAAGAATAAAAAAAATTAGTTTTAATAATATTACACAAATGGATTTATTTAAATATGTAAATCAATGTGTGCATTTTTCTTTGAGAAAATATGGTGTATTTTACCTTAAAGGAAATGTGGAAGGATTTTTGGCGATAAAAGAAAATAGCTATTTTGGGGATGATAAATCGCGAACTAGGGATAAGGCTCAAAATAAAATTGGGAACCCTGGGTTAGTCTGTTAAAACAGGAGAGAATAAAGAAAAATAAACATTATTTTTGTCAAACATATAAATTTAAACTAAATCTGTTTTCAAATATTTTTTTTTTAATTTTGCTTTAATTAAAAAAAATTGATTTCAATAAAATATATGCAAAAATATGCTTTCTTCCTGCAAGAGCTTAACATTATAATTAGCATTGTAGTTATTTTATTGAACTTTCAATGGTTTTAAACCAAATTTCGATATTTTAACCAGGCTTAAGTTCATTGAATTTAATTTTCATTAAATTATTTTTCTGAAAAAAGGAATTTTACAACATGAAATGAATTAAAATTTATTGTTAATTTTTCATTCTTGACTGGGAATTGAATGGCGGCGAGTGTAAAACGCAAGCCCCAGTGAAGAGATTGTGTGGTTACAATCGAAACAAGTCAGGGCAACTTGTCCGTGAAAACGTGGGCTCAGTTCCCAGTTTAGACAAGAATGAAAAACTATCAATAAATTTTAGTTCATTTCATGTTGTAAAATTCCTTTTTTCATAAAAATAATTTAATGAAAATTAAATTCAATGAACTTAAGCCTGGTTAAAATATCGAAAGTTTAACATAATATGCAAATTTTCATGCATTTTTTTTATAAAACCAATGATATGCTGAATATAGAAAAGGCGTAACTCGATTTCTTGCTAATTTACAGAGGAAGAAAAAACTTAATAAAATCTGAAGAATTTTATATTTAAAAAAGTTTTAATGCAATTTTTATGAAAATATCAAATTAAACAAAATATGCATTCGGCATTTGTCTGCCAGAAGAAACAAAAATCTTTATTTTGCAAAAAAGAATTACGCCTTTTTATCGATATAAAAAAAAATAATGCATTAACGATAAAATATAAATAAATCAATAAATAAATCAGAAATAAATCAATATAATTTCTTAAATCAAACTAAAATTCGGATCATAAAATTTAAACGTTCACGAAAGAATTTGCATAAAATTCCAGACCCTCTTAATACAAATGATGTGGTATTTCAAAAATTTTAAAAGATAAAATTAAACTTGATGTTGAAGGAAGAAAAAAAAACTTTTTTACACAAATATTTTTATAATATCTATCTATAAAAGTATTTAAGAATTAAATAATGTATGTATGATGTTTGTATGTAAATAAAAAAACAGTTCCGAAGAAAAACTAATTTGATGAAACTTAACTTCATGCTGCTGTTGCTGGAGTTCATGTGCTTAAATTGATTGCTTTAAACAAGGACATGTGTAATGTAGACTTAATGTCCTTGTGAACTTTAAGAAATTTTTTTTAACATGGTTTTGTTTGTTGTTAAACACAATCTACAAAATTAGTTTTTTAGTTTTACGCAACATTTTTTTTTTTAAATTTAAAAGCTTGTTAAGGTGAAAAATTATATTCAAAAGTTTTAGGAATTTTAGAAGAAATTTAAATAAAGAATTTAAGAAAATATGATGTACTTTTTGGGCACAAAATTAAATCATTTAAAAAGGAAATCCAAAATTTTAAAAAGTTATGTGTGACTGTGACGAATCTTTGATATTCTACACCAAGAATAAAAATAATATTAATTGAAAATATAAAACTATCGCTTTAAAAATATTTAAATTATTTTAAGCAAAGTTTATGTTATTAAATTGAAACAAATTGAAGGTCCTATTGTTAAAAGATCATAAGCCACCCAAAGATAAATTTTTGGATATTTACTTTAAAAATGCAAATATGAAACCGAAGAAAAAACAGCATCCGTCACCGGTGATTTAACATTATCAGCTTTTGCCGCGATGAATCATTCTGACCGGGCTGATCTCTTCTCTAGCACTTACACTAGATTTACACGGTGATTTTCAATCATGACTAAGCATCATGACAATTTTTTTTTTGGCGGTCGAGCGGGGTACAGAAGTAAGATCAATAGAAAAATCTTCACGATTTCTGTTTTCCTTGTTTTTTTTTGTGTTTGTCTTTCTTTAAAACAATAATGGTATAAATGCAAGAGATTTTTAGAAGATACTTTAAAAGGTCAATAAAAAAACAATGGGTTTTTGCTCCCCATGTAAATTAGGCGTTACTCAAATGCTGCATATGATTTAACAAGTATTATTCCGTTGCCGTTAGCAGAAAATCAGGTTATATCAATACCCTTTTTCGAGAACCACACGGTGGCCAATGGTCTATAAATTTTCTTTCAAATATGGTTCATATAAAATTCCGACTTGTATTTTTATTACAGAGGCCTTAGCTATCCCTTTTACACTATTGTTGAACGCATCAATCAAATTTTGGTATTTTCCAAAAATTTGCAAGGAATATTTTATTGTCCCATTGTTTAAGTCTGGCACTTGATTTGACACTGAAAATTTATCTGGTATTGCAAAACTTAGTACTATAACTAAACTTTTTGAAAAATTGATAGCAGAAAATTTATATTATCCAGTCTCAAATCTAATATCTCCATATCAACATGGATCTAAAAAAGGATACTCTACTCCAACAAATCTTCTTCCACTTACAATTGCAATCAATCGTAGTTTTTTCGTAGGGAGTCAAACAGACGTTACCAACACCGATCTTAGCAGAGCTCTTGACAAGGTTAATTATTTACTTTTGCTAAAGAATCTTCAACTAATGGGGTGTACAGATCTACAGTCTATTTATCAAATAGGATTCAAATATTCCTTTTTAACCCTAGATGGTTACCGTTCGTCGAATCGACAAAGCTCATTTACACTTTATCACTTGTGTCACTTTTTTGTGTGTCATAATGCCACTCCAGGATAATTGGATGTTCGATTGTCCTTGAGGGAGTGGACTACTGTACCCCGGAGCTTTTCTTTGGTGCGAGGTATGCGACACATATGGCGCACGGCAATGCGCTGTAGGTCATGAGCACCTTCCATCAACCGGCCCTAGGGGTATATACTGATGGTTCGAGGAAGGTGGAAAGAGTTGGCGGGGGTTTCTACAAAGAGGAGCTAGGCATAAAAGTTTCCTTTCGTATGCCGGATGGATGTAGTTTCCTGCAGGCATTCAGGGGTAACGCTTATATGGATACCAGGGCACTCAGACTGCCCGGGAAACCAGATAGCAGATGAGCTGGCCAAGGAAGGTGGCCGCATGATGACACATTCATTGATCAATTCATTGGCCTTCCAATGGCTCACTGTAAGTCACTCATTAGGCTCGAGTATTATAGGATTGCGAAAGAGGGATAGACATGTGAGTCCACCTACTCTATATCCAGGGCACTTTGGCCATTAGGGAAAAATATCTGGGAGAGTCGGTGATTTCCTGCTTGGAGGTTTTTTCTACAATAGAACTTAGATTGCTTCTTCTCTTCATTAGGAAGACTAATTGACTTAACTCTGCAGTGACGACATCTGAGTAACTGCTCTATGGGATGGGCATTGGCGCTGGGCATCACAAAGGGACCTCTGAAAGACCAAAGTGAGCTGTCTCTCGATGGCTGCCCATGGAATTTAACCTAAGCTTATGTCAACGTTCAACAACGTTAGCTGATGACGAAAGCTTTAAAAAAATAAAAAAATGTAAAACATCAAAACGAGTAAAAATTCGTATCAAATTATGAAAGAGAAGAAAACTTTTTTTTTTATGCAGTTTATTCAGTTTAATTTTTTAATAAAAAACTTAACTAAAAAACTTGTTGATATTTTACTTTAAAAATCGTTCCGGTAAAGTAACTTTACCGGAGAGTAACTTTAATGTACTAAAATGAAGAGTAACATTTCAGGGTTAATAAAACGTTTTCTAGAACAATAAATGCGCCATCATGAGTACCTTAGGGCAGCCACCTTGGGTTGCTATTGTTCTTACTTTTTATAAACGATTTGCTGGGAATTATGAAGTTTCTAAATGTTCTTATGTATGCTGACCATGTCAAATTATTTTTAACTTATAACCAAGTGTAAGATCACCAATGTCATCATGAATGATGTCAAGCGAACTTAATGGAGCTAAAAGAATTGAAAATTAGTGCGTTTTATAAGAAATATGTCATAAGTTGTTTGCTAAGAGGCATTCAGGTTGATGCAGTTGAAAACTTCCTTGATCTTGGAATACTACTTAACCTTTTACTAGCAATGGGCAGCTATCGATGGCACTTTCTAATCGATAGTTAAGAAATATGGAAAATATTGAATGTCAGCGATTGTATAAAAAATGTTTGAAAATTGCAATTTAATGGAAGCACACGATATTTGTGTAGAATTTCAAAAATGCTTTATTTAGGGAATTAACACAAGAGTTAATTTATTTTGACTTTGTAACGTGTAGATGTGTGTAGGTGTAAAGATAGTGAACTAGTAGAATCGCGAACGTTGCCTGGAAGGGGCATATTTTTATTTACTTTTGTCGTTTATACAAGAAAAACATACGCCTATTGTTCACAGTTATAACCGTAAGACAATACATTGTAAAACGGGTTAAAAACAAATTACTAACCCAAAATCAATTTCAATATTTATGAAAAGTGCTTTAAAATATCTTACAATTCCTGATATTCACTGCCTGCTTAAAGGAGCTGTTCAGCTGCCAAAAAATCTATTTCTAACCGATTAAAATTGGGGTTTTTTGAATATATTAATTTGAATACGTAAAATTTTTGTTTATTTCATTCATTTTATAACTAGTTTGTTTTAATCTATTAACTTTTTTCGATAAGTATCGAAATCGATAAAAGTAGCAATGTTACCGATGGTTGGCAATATGCTATACATATATATTGGTTGTGGTCACTATCGATAGTTTCCCATCACTGTCCTAAGCAAAATTTTATTTCGAATATTACGTTTATGATAAACAAAGCTAGATGTAAACTTGGATATATAAAACGATGGGCAACGGAGTTCGGGTCATCGAATTAGAATATATATTAGAAAAATCTTAATGACGTTTGTTGGGCCGATTCTATAATATGGATGGATTATATTCTACATTTTGTATTAATAAAGGTATTCTTAGTCATCCCTTTCGGTTCATAAACAATTCCTGCTCTTTTGTTTTCACCGATTACATTTAAACCTACAAGCCTTGTCCTCATTAACAGCTCGACTGGCTCTGATAAAGCTCCCTACTTTAAAAAGTTGTAGAACAATATGGAGTGTGTCGTTTTGTTGATATCTGCGCGGGATTTTGAATTAATAAGATTTCATTTAATAGTCCTCAACTATCATCACTAAATATCATACCATTATCCGTGAAATTATTCAGACCTAGATATGCTGATGCTGACCCTCTTAGAAGAATGTGTAACACTTTCAATTAATTATATTGATTTATTATAACCACACCATAAAAGTGGAGAGGGTATTATGCATTTGTGCTGGGGGGCTACACTCTATTGCTATACGAATACAATTTCGATGCGAAAGCTAAATGCCAACTTAGAACTCTTTATCACTTTCGCAAAATTGTTTGAAAATTAAGCAATACTAGTAATACAAATCAAAGATGGCGCAGATTTGCTGCAATGAAATGGCAAAATATTTAAAAAAAATTGAAATTGGAAAGTTTAAATAAAAGAAATAATGATGATTTGCAAAAAGGAAAAAAAAAGAAAAAGATGCGACAGATAAATGCGCAAACGCATTAAAGAGTACTAATCACTAGATTTGCTACAATTTTCTTTCGCATCGCAATGAAGAGTAGCCCCCGTGATGTTTGTAACACTTTAAGTATACATATCGGCTCAGAATCACTTTCTAAGTCAAATTAACGATATCCGTCTGGCTGTCCATGTAAACCTTGTGCGTACAAGTACAAGTCGCAATTTTTTAGATAATTTGATGCAATTTGGTAGATAAGTCTTAATAGACCTATTGAAAATAGGGCGAATCGGACCATAATTTCACATATCCCCCTTTCCTTCTTTCCGGAATAGGGTCTTTTTGCCCATAAACCATCTTATTATGTTGGTATTAAGATTAAATTTCGTCCAAACTTATTTTATTGAAAACAAAATCATCTTACCAAATTTTATTGGAATCGGTCCATATTTAACCATAGCTCCCCTACAAAGACTACTCCCAAGAACAAAATTACAAAATATTTATGACATTGTTGGTGCTTTCAATGTAATTCTTTGTCGTTGCATTGCGTTTTACATGATTAGGGACTAAATAATATTAACAATAAACATGATAAGGGCATTTGTAATAATTATTTCCTGAATATTCTATTTTTTTTAACAAGACAGGTAAGATGTTTCTTAACATAAGAATTATCCATTTTCATACGAAGTTTTATTTTGGGTACAACTATTTTTAGTCAAAATTTATTATAATTTATAACATATTTTAGTTAAATCAATAAAACTATTCCTCCAAATTTATAAAAAAGGTAAAAACATTTTCCAAAAATGCTAAATAAAATGTCAAGTGCTAATGAAAATTTTGCAGCTAAATAAAAATTTTTAATGCTTAATTTAGCTGCAAAAATGCCAAAATGGACACTGATGTTCACATCTATTCAATACTTGACGTCCTACACGTAACCACTACTTTTATTAAAAAATTGTTTGCTTTTGCAAAACGTTTGCTGAATTAAACATCATTTAACAGTTGCCTAATTAAATTATACAATTATCTTCTTACAAATAAAGATAAGGAAGTCAGTAAAAATTGTTAAAAATAAAGTTAAAATTTTATAAATTTGCTGGTCATGATTTTTTTGTATTTTTTCGTCAAATATTTTTTAGGTCTGAACATACCTTTAGGAAAACAATCCATAGACAATAAATTAATTAATAAATAAATAAAAATTATGAAAAGACCAATGTGAAAACTAATTTCGCTTTTTTTTTTAAACCCCACTGTGCAGCCTGTATAAATGAACAATTTCTATTTACATTTCATACTTAAAATTATAATACAGATAGATATATTGTCGGAAGGATATTTTTTTATTATAAGCTGGTAGATAATTTCATGCAAGTGAAATTATATGTCCACTACGGCTGTGAGTTACATGGTCGATTGTATAAGTCCCACTTTGAACAACTTTCCAACGCTTCAGGAGTTGCTGGTTTGTCTACATAAGTTATCTAGAGGCGTTAAATCGCACGGATAAGGGGCTAGTGATTAGGAATTAGCGACTGTGATTATTCGAAGAAATCTATTTTTGGCGCCTTTGAATTTTTTCGATATTTGAGGCCGAGGCAGTGCCCCATAGCTGAATACCGTAGCACCAGATTGGCTTTAATATAGAGTTGTAGAGTAGAAGTTTACAATCGATACTAAGAACAGAGTTTCTTCCAATAAGCCAATTAATTTTAATTGCTTTTAGTTTCATTTGTGTTAGTTTTGCTTCTATATGGCATTTCCATGTTAAACGCGGATCTAGATAAATACCAAGATATTTTACATGCGATTGTTGGGGCACTAATTGATTATTGATTTTAATAGGGGGACATGACTCCCGACGCAAGGTAAATTTTATATGTACGCATTTTTGCTCACTGACCTTTATCCTCCATTGTTTTAACCACTTTTCCAAATCAAATATATGATTCTGCAAGTAGCGAGATGCTTCATGACAGTTTTCGTGTACGCTTAAAAAAGCTGTATAATCAGCAAATGTTGAAGTTAGGGTGTGGTTATTTGTTGGCATGTCTGAGGTATATATTAAGTATAACAGTGGGCCCATGATGCTTCCCTGAGGGACCCCAGCGTCAATTGGCTGAGGAGAACATAAAAAAGCCCCTTCTTTAATAATAAACTTTCGACCGACTAAGTAGCTTTCTAACAGCTTGTGTGTGTTTACTGGTAAGTTTAGCTTCAATTTATGTAATAAGCCCTCGTGCCAGACTTTACCAAATGCTTGAGACACATCGATGAAGAGAGCGGAACAATATTTTTTTTCTTCAAAGGCCTTTCTAATGGCGTTTACAATCCGATGGGTTTGTTCAATTGTGCTGTGTTCTTTTCTAAAACCGAACTGATGGTTAGGAATACATCTATTTTCATTTAAAATTGGGATTAATTTTGACACTAAGATCTTCTCAAACAGCTTTGATATATTAGTTAATAAACTTATAGGCCTATATAGATCAACTTTTGTGTGATCTTTTCCTGGTTTAGGTATCATGGCAACTAAGGAAACTTTCCATTCTTGAGGGTAGTTTTCAAGGCGAAAAATAGCATTAAAAATCAGGAGAATAATTTTCTTTGCTATGCTGGGAAATAGAGATGAGCGATACTTCTGTACCTGTGATTTAATCACTTTTACTGAAAAATCACGAATTACAGTTGTGACCAAGTTTGTTAAGTAACAGGTACTTGCTAAGTCGTTCTTTTCGTTTTTTGTTACATACAAAGATTTATGATATTTCACTGTTTGTGTGGGTAATAGCGTTTTTTGAATGCAATGACGAATAATGTTGCTGTTACTTTTATTAAAGTAGACGAGAGACTTTATGAGTATTTTTTTCCCTTGTGTATGTATAGAGTTCACGGTTGTCAGTTGAGATCAGCTATATTTCTGTAACTGTGATTTAATCACTGTTACTGAAAAATCACGAATCACAGTTGTGACCAAATTTGCTAAGTAACAGGTACTTGCTAAGTCGTTATTGTCTCATTTTGTTACATACACAAATTTATGATATTTCACTATTTGTATGGGTAATAGCGTTTTTTGCATGCAGTAACGAATAATGTTGCTATTTTTTTATTGACAGTAATAAAACCACAATGTTTTTGTAAATGATAAAAATACCTTGTTAAAGCACTGTATTTGTAAAAATACATGTGTTAGTGCATATCTTGTTGTTTTTTACGTTCTGAATCTATTCACTTGATTCGTGCAATAAAAAATTAAACATATACTAGAAAATATATTATACTTGTTTTATTTTGTAATTACTATAAAAGACATGAAAACTAACAAACCGTGATCACAATCACAGTTTTAAAGAACAGTGATTTTTAAATCACATTCACTAAACACGATGTTCCTTAAAAATCACGGGATCGCTCATCTTTATTAGGAACACTTCTGAAAATAAAGTTGTTAAATAGCAAGCCGCTCCGTATTTTTGATACCAAATATCGTTAATGTTTAGCTGATTTATTTCTGGAAACGATAATTCAGTCAGCATGGTTCGATAGAGCTCGCCATTCATCTTGGCGGCAGCGCCTTGCTCATTTCGATAGAGCGTGTAAACTGTACCAAACAGTAAATTTTATTGGATGTAATACGGCTTGGCAATTTTGGTTATTGACGAAGCCATTTAACCTTAAATGAACTTAGTAGTAGTGCTCAATGAACTTTGCGAACAGATTTTATTTTTTAAGTAAGTTTTTACACTTTGTAAGCGTTTTTTGCGCTAAACGGCTCATGATGACTTGCCAGACCTAAGATTAAGATCCCGCATAGCCTTGTGGATTTATCAGTTATATCGGCAATGTCGATTATGTGTTTGGAAAATTCCTAATACTATCATCAATTGCATGCCATTTTTACTGACTTTTTTTTAAATGCAAGTTTATATTCCATTACATATTTTATTTTTATTTTGCCCAAATTACGATACTGTGAATCTGCCACGTGTCAAGAACTTTAGCAGCGGAAGTTTTACATAACACATTAAATTGCCTATTTTTCCTGTTCAAGTAAACAAACACATACATACATACATACATGTACAGGGGAAGGAGATGAACTCATGAATTTGCTTGAATTTCCATAATAATGAAATCGATTTTTATACTTGTTACGTTTCCTTCAACAGAATAAGATTCAAGGCAAATACAAATATATAAAGTACAATTTTTATTTCCTCGAGATAGAAAAGAGTTGTATTTTATTTTGATTTTTATTTATGTGGCTTGAAGGACTTTATAAAATATTACGGAATCAAAACAAATTTAAAGTGTTAAACGTGTTAAAAAATTAATTTAATGTCTTCCATAAAGGAAACTGAGAAAATGAAATTTAAAAAAAAAAAACTTTTTTACGAGAAATCTCTGATTTTTATACGATATTTCTCTCCGTAAGCAGAAAGTAAAATGAATTTCTTATAAGCAGTGTTCTTATCCAGCATGCAACGTTTTGAATCAACACAACTTTCGAAACCTAATTTTTATTGAAAATTGGGTTTAAACACTAAATGAAAAAAAAAAAATATCTATCATTTTATTGCAATTCTTAACAACAATATAAAAAAATTTCAATCAAAAATTGAAGAGAAATTTTTTCACCACATAGAAAAATAAGTTTCGCCTTTATAAAGAATTTAATATTGATTTAAAAAAAATAGTAAATTATTTTTGATACAAATTATATCCATTTGGCGTCTTGTATATTAAAAAAAACAAAAAAAAATTTACGTTATTTTTAGATATTCCCGATCATTTTTGTGTATGAATGTATGCACGTATTGAAAAATAACTAAGAGTGATATATTCGGCTATGCCGAATCTTGTATACCCTTCACCATGGTGCAATAAGAAAGTTACATATATATCATCCCCTACAGGGATCGTCACTATCAGTAACACTTTTTATTATTATTGCTTTTGACGACTTAAGTCGCATTATAAGCGCAAATAAGAGTGTAGATCACTGTATTTACGCAGACGACCTCTATGTTATAGCAAAAGAACAATCAAATGATAAAATTAAAGAAGCCTTTTCACAGACTTTAATCGCTTTTGACAACTGGTCCAAAACCTCGGGTGCAGATGTTTCGTTTGAAAAAACGAATCACCTGCACATTTGTAAAAAACATAACTGTAATAATATAGATTTAATTTTTAATAATAATACTATTAAAAATTTTGATAACTGTAAAATTTTAGGTTTATTATTTGATCGTAAATATAGTTTTAAAAATCATTGTATGTATCTTAAAAAGAACTTAACTAATAGATTAAACATCATCAAGTATCTATCATCTGCAAAGAGCCACATGCACACCAAATCAACCATCCTGGGGAAAATTGACTACGGTTTGGTTATTTATAGTAAAGCTGTTAAATCTATTTTCAAGCCTATTGAAACCATACTCCATGGCGCTGTTAGAGCCAGCCTTAGAGCATTTAGAACAACGCCTATTAAAAATCTTCTAGCTGAAGGTGGATTTGAACCGCTTCAAATTCATGCAAACAAACTTAAATTACGATTAACACATAAGATATTTTGCTCCAATTCCTCTCTGCTCTACAAACATGTCTCTTTATTAAAAAAAAAAGAAAAACGAGGTCAAATACCCATCAACGCTAGCACATATTTTTAAAATGGGTAAGAAATATAATATCGCAAAATATAACCCACCAGTGGAAAACTCTCCTCCTTGGCAGTTGGACGAAAGTGTTTTTCTGAAAAATTTACAAATTTTCAATAAAACAAATACAGCACCTCATATCTTTAAATCCCTTTTCAACGAAGTTTTTACAACATTAAAAAACGAAAATTGGCAATTCATCTTCACAGACAACAGATCATGTTGGATTTGCTGTTACCAGCGAAACTGGCTCAACACTTATAACCGGAATACTACCACAAAACGCAAACATATTTGAAGCCGAAGCGGAAGCTGTTCTAGAATTTCTAAAAATTTGTAAATCCAACCGAATGAAAAACGTTATATGCCGCTCTGTTTTTAATGCCACGCTTAATACCCGAAATAGAAATGAAACAATTGTCTCTATACAGCAGATGCTAATACAACTAAAAAATAGGGTAAAAATTATATGGATACCAAGCCATATTGGTATACTAGGGAACGAGGCTGCAGACAATGCCGCAAAAAATACTTGTATACAACCCACATATCTTTACATACCCCAGACAAAAAATTATATCATAAGATCCACGATAAAAAACTTAGATTCCACCATTCTCCAAAAATGGAGCAGATATAGTCATCTTTACCAAACAATAAACCCTAATAGAATACCAGTCATCCTTCCAAATTCAACAAACTGCCATAAAAATAAATGCTTTACAAGACTCCGTCTAACACACACTAGGCTCACACACCAACACCTGATATCAAAAGATTCACAACCTATTTGCATTTTTTGCAACAACGCAACATTAACAACAATTCACCTGCTATTAGAATGTCAGGCTCTCTATAACACCCGGTTAAGAATATTCAACTCTCACAGTATTATAGATATACTCAAATGTCCTTCAGAGGATAATATAAATAATACATATCATTTCCTACAACATCTTCAGCTACAAAACAAAATCTAACGTTCACATAAGTACTTTATACTAATCCTTTTTGTATGAAATTAATTTTGTATATACAATACAAGCCGATAGCCTTAGTTGCTAGTGCTTTAGCTTTAAGATTTATTGTAATTTTAATTATAATAAATATCTAAACAAATAAAATATATCATCCTTTAGATATTATTAAACAATTTGCGCCACGCCCATTTGTCCACATTTTGTTGGATGTTGTGTTTTGATAACCAAGATGCTTGCACATAATTTGGAAAAATTGGCTTTTGCCGTTCTTTAAAAATACAGAAAGCTATAATGACTTTTTACGGTAGATGCCACGCCCACTTCTCCATTCCCGCCCATATTTTAAGAGGGGTATTGTATTGATAACCTAGCTTTATGTAAACAATTTGGACATTTTTTCTTTCATCGTTTGATATCCAAGATGATTGATCCTTATTTGGCAGCTTTGGCTCTTGCCATACTCCAGATATAAAAAACAACAACAACAAGGAGGGAATATACATAGGGGATTTCATGTCAAGTGACCCAACTTTTAAAATCGATGTCTTCCGATTTGGATGAAATTTGCACCAAGGTTAGTCCTATTGATGAGTGGTTTAGACACAAATTTTCAACAAGATCGGTCAAAAAGTTTCTGAGTTAGAGGGGGTAAAAATTTGACATTTTGGCCAAACCGGTGTTCTCTCTCATCCATGTAACTTATTATCTATTGGTGTTAGCAAAATTTGTCCCAAACAAATTATTTTTTTTTATCGCAAAATATTCTCTCACAACTTTTTGAAAAAAAAAAAAAAATCGAAAAAATTATTTAGGCAATTCACAAAATATTCTACTGTGTCATATTGGTTGTATTTACTATAATTTTATGCCTGCCATAAAAATTTTGTTTAATTTTTCATATTAAATTATTTTATGACAAAACCTATTTGTCTGCTATTTTAATCACATATTTATTTATTCACGTGATATAAAAAAAAAACACATTTTTAAAGTGTTTGTCATTGAATTTCGACGTTTGCACTAATTTATCATATGACAATACAACAGGCTGTTTAAAAGAAGTAGTTTTAAACCTAATATCCTTTAGTACACTTGCATACATTTCGGAGGAACGCATGGAAGATGTTGAAAAAGTGAATCATGCGTTCACACTTGATACATCTAACATCTACTATCAATAAAAAAAATGTCAGTATTTCTGAAAAAAACTTTTATGATTTTTAAATACTTTTTTTCTACAAAAGTGTCAAAGTTTTAAAAGAAAACAAAAAAATGTTTTTGAAATAAATTTTGTTTAATAATCAAAAAAAAAAAAAAAATATTAAAAAAAGACTTGCAAAAAAGAAACACTTAACAAATGGAAACGCTGCTTTTAAAAGAAATAAAAGAGTTTAGTGCCACTTTTCTAGTTATGACACTAAAATAATTGAAAGATGTAGAATGGAAAAATGTAGAATAAGCAAGGAACATCTTGTAAAGATGTTTATTTTTAGCTCTATATTTTTCTTAGTGGAAAATTTCCACATCTTGCAAATTGATGGTAGATGTTTGATGTTGACAAGGCCAAACAATAGAACTTTACTACTTAGCACTTTAGAATACCGTGTGAATTAGCTAATTGTTAAAATTTCCGGCAATTTTCAATGCTTAATAAGTTATATATGAATTTCGAGTATATACATATTACAGACCAACTTAAATCAGCGCGTCAAGCGTAACATTTTCTTGCATCTGGCTTTCTGAAAAAGTGCGTCAACGTTGTGTTTTGAATAGTTGTAGTAGCTTATATTGATTTATAAATCCCACAAAATATAAATAAAAATTGATATGAAACCGCTAGATCGACATAAAAATAGCTAAATGCCCATTACTTTTTAATAATAGCAGTCCACTTCACTACTTCCAATTCCAATTTAAAAGCATTGGGTTTGGTTTATACATTTTGTTTGGACATGAGCATTTTTGACAAATAGAAAACGCTTGATGCGGTGATTTAAGTTGGTGGTTTCGATTAAGTTTATGAGTCACATATGACTCATTTATCTTCATTCAACTTAACGTAAATGTTTTCACCTAAACGTGACGTTATATATCTGTGAATGATACGTGGATGTGTGGCTTTCACTAAATGTGCTGTATAAGCAGAGGCAAGTTGTTTAATTCAAGCTTTTGTGTCATTAAATTTATCAATGCCGAAAGAAATAAAAGAAAAACATTTTTTGAAACAAAGCAAATTACTCAACCTTGAATTTCTTTATTTAGGAAGGATTCATACTTTACTTTATATAAGAATAAAACCAGCATTAAGCAATTTATAAAAAATATATGGTTTTATTCTTAAATACTTGTGACATGGGAGTTTACACAAAAACTCATTTCACATATATGTGTCGTATTTTTTGTGAAATGTATTTGCCTCTAATTTCGGGAATGTTTGTTGGAAACATTTTTCTTGTACATTTGAGTCTCTGTTACAATGTGGTATAACTAAAATTGCTGCGGTTTGTGTCTAGGCTGAGTAGTTTTTTAAGAAATTTGCTTTTTGTTCGGGTCATGTCACATATGTGTGACACATATTTTTTGTTCCTGAGTTTGGACAGAAAATGCCAAAAACTGCTGAGTGGTGAACGTGTTAATGTTCGGTAAGCGGTAGGGAATCACTGGTCCATATGTTTTTATAAATGAATATGGTCAGAACGTTACAGTCAACGCTGAGCGGCTTAGATAAATGATTGCTAATTTCTTAGTTCCTCAATAAGCTGGCATTAATCTTGTTGACAAGTTAAGACAGAGCCACTGGCAACACAGCGAATGCTATAGTTCATTTAGTCACTGTTAGTGACCCGCCATGATCATGTTGTCTAACCTCAGTAGATTATTTACCTTGGGGTTATGTAAAGCCCCTCATCTAAGGCGATAAACCACAGACCATCAAAACTCAACGACTATCAGATTGCACCCCACTCTAAAAAAAAACAACTTGTATTTGCTTTTATTTGTTCCGATTCAAATTTTTTTAATAACTTTCCATTAGACATTGGAGTTTCTCACAGAAGAATACAGAACACATTTTCAGAAGTCTTGTACCAATTAAAAAAAATTGTTTGAAAGGTATTTCAATTTAATTTATGTGATAATTGAATCGATTATTTTTTTAGTTGAAAAAGAAAATTAATATATAATTTTGATTTAATTAACATTTAAGTTGTTTCGAAATAAATTTTTAATAATAATATAAATTAAATAACAAAAAATCTTAATTGATTTTTTCGCTTAAAATAAAATAATTTATACTTGTATATTTAATTAAATTAATTAACACATGGGCTGAGTTGGGCCACTACCCAGCCCCTTCTAGAGGATATGGGTCTCAGGGAGCATATGAGATACTGGGTATCGCTCCCGGGAATGCGGAAGGCAAAACAACTGATATTTTCCGGGAATACAATAGAGACGAGGGGTCTCAATAGACGGGAATTACGACTGTTGGCGGCTTAGCTGACAGGTCACCACACGGTCAAGTACCACATGTTTGGGATGGGCCTGGCAGAGAACCAGCAATGCAGACTGTGTCGTGAAGGGGACGAGACCACGAGGCATTTACTGTGTGACTGCCCGGCGCTGGCATGGGCCAGGAGACACTCAAGACACGGCGCGATAGGCGCGTCCTGAGTCAGTGCAACACCAGCAAAATAAATAGTTAGGTTCCTATGGGAAGTATAGGGTCTTTTGGCCAACTAAAGGGGGGTGGGTACAATAGACCTGGCTAGGCCGCGGTACCGTCTCCGTTGGGAGGAATGTCCTCGCTCTCTCAAAAAAAAAAAAAAAAAAATTTAAATTAACGCATTGCTTGAAATGGCGAAGCTTTTATGATCATTTTTTAATTAAAAATATCATTTATTGAAAAAATTAATTCACAATTTTCCATTTAAAAAAAATTTTTTTTTTTAAATAATCATTTGGGTAATAGCTGCAATATCAGCAAATTGGTTGCTTGATTCTATGAATGAGACAATTTTAATTTTTCTGTAAATAATAAAATTAATTAATTTATTTGTTTACGCAAATAATTGGTTGCTGTTAATAAGAGACTACATAGCCATATAACCTGATAATCAGTCTTCCACAAACAACTCTATTGTTTTATTGCCAATTGGTATCCTTAAATGACACTTAACCTCAGACATTTGCCAATATTCAGGTTTTTAGTTCGAAATTTAAAGCAAGACGATAAAAGAAGACCTTTTTGTTCTGTAAAAAGTTGTTTTTAGAAGATAAAATTATTTACTCATTATACCCTCCACCACTAGTGATGGATGAGGGCATACTAAGTTTGTCATTCCGTCTGAAACTTTCTTAATACTCATCTTAGAGCCTATAAAGTATATATATATATATATTCTGGGCTCTTCTAAGTCGATTTAGCCAGGTCCGTCTGTCTGTCCGTCTGTTGAAATCACGCTCACTTTCGAACGGCTCAAAAGAAGAGAACAATGTTGGTGTCAAATTGTTTCTAGCTCTCCAGAGCAGTTTGCGATTAAAATCCAGCAAAATCAGTTAAGCAGGATAAGAGTTATGAATGCAAATGTAAGACAGCAACACTTAAAAATTGATAATTTTATTACAAAAACTAACAGAAATGGAGTCGATATCGGTCTATAACTTACCATATGCCCTATAGAATGTCTTCACTCGGAAAACACTTTAGTACGACTAAAACCGTAACGACAAACGCTATTGTAGAAAAGTTTCGTCTATCAAAGTTTTGTAAGACTACAAATCACACTCTCAAATTTCGTATCATATAAAGCCAACTCTCTGAAAACACGCCTAAGTTCGTAACGAATAACGCTATTGTAGTAAAATTTGATCTGTCATAGTTTTATAAGACAAGAAGTATAGATCGGTCCATAATTTACCAAAGGTCCCACATAAAGCCCACTCTGCGAAATCATTTAACCATGCCCAAAATCTTAGCAAATATAGAAATTGTTTTAAAATTTTGTCCACTTCAGCTTTATATGGCCAGAAAAAAAACCATGCGGGTTTTTAGTTGTTATAAAGATTGGTTAATAACTTAAATATAACATAAAGAGCCTACTCCTGAAGTATTCCAAATTTCGGTGGAGGGTATCAAGGATTCGGCTAAGCCGAATATAGCACTCTTACTTGTTTTAAACTCCATTTAAGACTTTATATAGTTTAAAAAAGTGTGATGTGTTAGAAAAAGTTAGTTTTTTGAGAAAACTTTAAAAAACTGTTTATCTCTTTTCCTTTCCAACCCCCTGTTTCTTATTTAAACAATAAGTTTATTTTTACTTTTGATTGTTTTTCAAGTATTTGGAAAGAAAAATAAGCCAACAACAAGAAAAAGATAAAAATCAATATTTAGACATGAACGTAAATATAAACTTTAAAACAAACTTAATTGTAAGAAGAAGATACTCACACACACTTGCAATTAAACACGCATATACACACCTACATAGCCTTAAGCACAAACATAGAAATTTCTCAAGAATATTCACTATAAAATACTAAAACAATGTAATTAAAGGATATAATTGAAAATTATTTAAGCAGAAAATTAACTAGAAATCCTTTTCACCTTTCTTTACCTTAACATTGAATTATTGATTTTTCTCTTTTCATTCTCCACAATTAATAAAAATGTGTGCAATAAACTTTAATGCATTTAGTTTTCTAATTTTCCGCTTAACATGTGAGGGAAAGCGCGAGAATATTTTTCACAAAGTGTCAAAGTAAGTTCATGTAAGTTTCATTTTTTGCGCCATCGAACAATTACGAAAGATGATTTGTTTATGAACTAAACGCTGAACTCGCATCATCATCTTTCACCCCATTTTTTTCCTCTTTTTTTTTGGTTCAAACGAGTACATCTGTACAAATTGTACATGTGTAAAAACACAATTGACAAACGCGATTTTAAGCAATTTAGAGTTGCGATATTTTTAAAAAAGTACACTGTAAATTTGTTTTTTTTAGGGAATTGTAGGTACTTTTTGCAAAAAGGACATTTTGTTTTAAGAAGGTTGAGCGGGAGAGAAATAAAATTAAATTATGTTTTCTTAAGCTTTAGTATAATTGCCTTTATTTATAATAATTATACACAAAGTTTGTGAATTAATTAAAATGCAGTTCATATAGTAGACAATACCCAGCAAAAATTTTGAAAAAACGTAATCGAGTTTGGAATTAAGCATTTTAGGGGGAATAACTTCTAAACTGGATTACCATATAAATTATTTTTACAAGGCATGAGACGAAAATAATTAGTTCCTAAGAATTGATTACTTTCCAAACTTTTTTAATCTTTAAAGGAAATAGCAGTTATTTTTTATACAAAATCATTACGCAGGTAATACAGAATTTCGTACACTATCCTTTTAATAATCACTTTTACAGTAAATATTTTCAGTCATTCTTATATTACTTAAAAAATTTGTTCTTTTACTACTTCGTATTTTTATGATTTAATGTAATGCGTTTGGTAATCGAGTGATCAAATTTGGCAACTAAAAAAGTAAGTCATTATATGGCAAGCCGTTCTTGTGGTAATGTGTAATTTTTTGCTGGGAAGGGGACCAACGAATTTTCTCCATTAATTTCGGTTAATGGCGAGGCGTTTTATTTGACTTTATGATTTATTTGTCATTTCGAATTCTTTTACTAGGGTAAGCTGGCAGGTGTTACGAGGGCGACCGGATCTACGATGTCCTTGGGGATTCCATTCCAAGCCAGCTCTTTCGATATAATTTATTGGTCTTCGGAGTATGTGGCCTATCCACGTCCATTTAAGTTTAAGTACGAGGGTAGATCAATAAGTCCGTGACTTTTTGAATGAAACACAGTTTTTTTTACAAAAAAAAATTTATTTTTCAACATAATCTCCTTTTTGCTCAATACACTTCGTCCAACGCTTACCCAATTTGTGTATCCCTTCCAAAAAATAGGATTTTTCGAGGTCCATAAAATAGGCATTTGTTTAACCAATAACTCCATCGTTGGAGCTAAGTCTTTTTCCACCGATCCATTTCTTTAGGTTCGGAAATAGGAAGTAGTCACTGGGGGCTAAATCCGGAGAATATGGGGTCGTTTTTTTTAAATCCTCGTTAAATCGGTCTAATAAGTTGGCATAATTTTCGCCGTTTATTGTTTTTCCCTTTTGAAGGTAATCGATGTGGATTATCCCGCGTGCATCCCAAAAACTGTTGCCATCACCTTATTGGTCGACAAACTTACCTTGGCCTTCTTCGGAGCCGGTTCACCCGGAGAAACCCATTGTTTAGACTGCTGCTTGGTCTACGGAGTGTTGTAATTGATCCATGTTTCATCCACAGTTACAAAACGCCGCAAAAACTCATTCGAATTGCGGTTAAACAACTCCAAACAATCCTTTGAAGTTGTCATACGATTACGTTTATGGTCAATTGAGAGCAAAAGCGGCACCCATCTGGCAGACAGCTTTCTTAAACCCAGCTGATCATTTAAAATCGAAATCGTGAATTTTGTTGACATTTTCAGGTGTATTGACTTCAGTTAGCCGTTCAGAACGTTCAGCGTCATTTGTACTTGTGCGACCATAGTATTTATCAAGCTTTTCCTTGGTTTGATTGACGGTTTTTTTTCGCAAAAAATAATGTTTAATGAGCACTCGAAATTCACTTTTTTCCATTTTTAAAAAATCCACGAGGTTGTATGTTTTGAACAGCTGTTAAACTCAAAGAAAATGACGGAACTTGCTCAAAACTTGACAGCCGTCTATTTACAGGTGGTACTTGATAGGAGCAGTGTTGCATTTCAAATAACTACAAGGGATGTGTGAAAAGTCACGGACTTATTGGTCTGCCCTCGTATCTCCGTCGTTGTGTTTTACCCGAGGTTGTGCAACCGTATAGTAGAATCCACATGATAGTACAGTTGCCAATATGTATTTTTGTTTTTCTGGATATATGGTTAGACCTCCATATCTTGTATAAACCGTGGCACGTTACTCGAGCTTTATTTATTATGTTAACGATATCATCATCTGAACCGCCGTCTTTAGTTAAAATACTTCCTAGGTAACTGAGATTCAACGTCGTCGATGACTTCTCCATTCAATGTTAGAGGAGTGTCGATTCCTGAGCCAATACGACTAAGTTTATTTTTATTTTACTTTAATTTTGAAACCTACTGCATTTGCGTTTGAGGCGAGTCTGTGTAGTTTCTCCTCAATATCAGTAAAGCGGATACCATGGGCGGAATCAATGTTAGGTTGCTACATAACACAGTCAATGAGAGTTAGGAATAGCATGGGAGATAGAACGCAGCCTTGTTTTACTCCTCTGGCTGTTTGAAATTATTTACTCTCCTGGCCCTTAAAGCGTGCGATAGATACTGAATCTGCATGTAGCTCCTTTATGAATTATATTAATTTTTCTGGTATACCCTTGATCGCGACAGCATCCTATAAAGCGTGCCTGCATACAGTATAAAAAGCTTTCTTAAGCTTTGCTGTGATTAAAGGAATACTTTTGTAAAACATTTACTTTTTAAGACAATAATATGTTTTAACATAAAAGAAGTTTTAGAAAAGATTTTCTGAACAAAGAAAATACGGTTTGGTTAGAATTAGGACTTGTTCTTTTTCCATGAAAAAAAAAGAAATGAAAATTTAAACATCCTGTACAGGCCTTTTGAAAAAAGCGGAGCTTTGTAAAAAAAGAGAAAATCCATTACATATTTTCTCATATAATACCTCTTTTGGAAAATGGATGCTATTGGGAGAAATATAGAACAGAAATTTTCTTAAAATCAAGCTAGAGTGCTGTATTCGGCTGTGTCGATAAAACCCTTTACCTAAAGCAGACCATACACGATTCAATTCAATTGTCAACTGAGTCGGTTGTTGTCCAAATCAAAGCGTGTATGGCCTTGTCAGTTGATTAGTTTGACGGTTGTCGAGTTGGTTGAAGAAAAATCAAAAGATTTTGATTTTTTCAAGTTGACTACTAAGTCTTTCAATTCGATTGTACTGTGTGTGATCAAGTCTCTTGATCAGCTGTCAAAATTTATGTAAAAAAAAGCTAAATTTGACAGTTGAATTAAAATCTTTCAATTCAGTTGAAGAAGTATGTGGCCAAGTATCAATTCAGTTGAAAGACTCAGTTGACAACTGAATTGAAACGTGTATGGGGCGCATAACATAATAAAAAATATTGTGGGTATTTTTTTTTCGTTTGAAACACATTATTCTTTTTAAAGCAAAAAAAGTCTACACATTAAAATAAACCGAGTAAGAGTGCTATATTCGGCTACGCCGAATCTTATAAACCCTTCGCCATGGTGCGATAATAGTAGAAATGTATATAAATACTGTTCTTTAGTTGCATTACACAGGTTTGTGGTATGTTGCGACGTTTATGTGCTACTCTGCGCTTTATACCTCTGCTAGTTATGGTATTACTTGCAAAAATACATTTATTTATATTTACTGAGAAAGCTGAACGTAACGAACAACAACACCATCCGTTACATTTGCTCCTTTAAAAAATGAATTGATAAAATATCGCAGTATTCTGGTCGTCTGAAATTAAATTAACCGTAAAATACATAACCAAAAAAAAAAAAATGACGCAAACACATAACCAGGGTACCTTTGTACCCCCCATTATAAGTTTTAATAATTTTCCGCTTCACAGCAAAAACTATTTGATTTAAAACACGTTCAATCAAAATCTAACAAATTTATTAAATTTTCTTTTATATTTGATACAACTTTTAATTGTTTATCAATTATTATAACAAAAAAATAATTATGGCAAGCTATAAATTAATATACATACAGTAGGCAAACAACCGAAAAATACCACGCAACCATATAACCGGGGTACCCCACTGTAATTTTTACCTTCACAAAAAAACCTTTATTTTGGAATCCCTTATTTAAAAGTTTAGAAAAAGTAATTAAATAATTTAGGCCCTAATTATGTAAAACGCAACAACAAAGAATTACATTGAAAGCACAAACAATGTCGTAAATATTTTGTAATTTTGTTGTTGCTTGTTGGTGAAATCTCTCGCCGTGTACGTCACTTACGTCACAAAGACTGTCCGGAAAGAAATTCAAATGCGAATGTAAGAAATGGATTTTTAGAGGCATTTTGACACATGTAAGAAATAAATAAAATGGTAAAAACAATACAATAGAAAACAACCATGAATAAATTAAATAATGGCATTCCGTACCCATCTTGTTGTAGTTCTTCACCAAATCGGTTATTATTGCCTCGTAGTTAGGGCCAAGAACGACCCAATCGGACATTTCTAGCTCGAGATATGACTTGTCAATTGAAAAAAGGTCGAAAAAATTAAAAAATTACAATATCTCAAAAACTGTTCCATAAAAAAAATTTTAACTTGATTTTCGTATTCAGCGGAAGAAAATACATACATAATGAAATCTATCAGAGGTGTTCTGGAAATCGAAAACGCAAAACGCAACAATTGAAAAGTCGTTTTTTTAACAAGATTTTTGTAGTAAAAGAAATACAAACACAATACAATACAAATATTTCCCTATTAAAAAGAGTTCTATAAGGAAATTATAAAAAATTGGATTAAGAGTGTATTAAAAAGAACTTCAAAATGCTTGCGGTTTGCGTTTTCGATTTCCAGAACACCCCTGTATATCTTATCAAATGTACATTTTCGGTGTAAACTAGTGTTATTTGATAAAAAAGTACTTTTTTGCAAAATACAACATTCCTCAAAGAAACATTTACATTTTTCTCTCTGTATATTTTTGTTTTACTTCCTAAATTAACTTTTCCGAAACTCATAAATGTTTCTGCCTCTCTGCAGATTCGTGTAAATGGAAAAACTTTTATTGGTAGTTATCTGAAGAAAGAAAAAAAAAATCCAATTTCATGTTCGTAATGTTTGTACAACAGAAAATAAAAAAAAACTTTGTCTAACTAAATTTCCAACCAGCCATAATTGTTAAGCCACTTTTTTAAGTGACTGATATGTTTTGATTGTTCAAATTGGAGATGGAGAATGTTATGGAATTGTGAGTACAAAAAACTAATTAACAAAAATTGATAGCAACAAAATCGTTCATATAATTTTTTGTTAAATATTTTCTTTTTTAAGCGATAAAAGGATTTCATGTGGTACTTAAACCTCTTGAACATTTGACCTTCTTTCGGTGGTATAAATATAAATTGTATTTTAGAATTGTGTTTTTTTGATTGCGCAGTATAAAATTGAATTTAAAAATCCTTTGAAATGTACTCAAAATAAATTTAAAAGTTTTTATATTGAATTTGTTAAATAAAAAAAAAAAAAAAAAAAAAAAAAAAAAAAAAAAAAAAACGTTTTAATAGGAGTACAGTTTACTGCAAAAAATTTCGGACTTTTTTTTTTTTTTTTTATTATAAAGATACTTCATTTATGATACAGTTTTCTTTAAATTTAATGAAAAATATCAAGTGCTTTTTAAAGCACTATGCGTTACACTTTTGTGCTTTAGTGTAAGTGTTATCGAATAATATCTACTTTTTTTTTTATATATAACACAAAAAAAAAAACGTTTAGTTTTTTAGCCTTGATAATTCTAAAAGCTTATGTAAATTGTGTGCAAGCGACTGGTTAATTGATTTATTTGTTGCAGGAAAAAGCAGAGTTTTTTAATAGATTAAATATGGAACTTTGTATACATTTTTCAGTGGTAATTTCTAAACTATAAAAACATATTTTTAATTTCTTGCAAAAGAAAGAAATAAAAGGAACAAACTCAATTTCATATGAAATCCAAATCCATATTTATGTTTTGGCGTGCTATGAAGATAAGCTGAAATCATATTGAATTGTAAAGCAGTAAATAAAGGTCAATATTAATAACGTGTACGGATTGGTTAACTAAAAAAGCTTAATTCTAGTAGGAGAGATGACTTTTTTTAAGAATTCACCTAATAAAAACATAAAAAGTTACTTTCGTTTGTTATACAGGCAAAGGCAACTTTATCAAGATACATATATCTATATGTATCGTATATATATGGGGGATTTCATGTCAAGTGACCCAACTTTTGAAATCGATGTCTTCCAATTTGGATGAAATTTGCACCAAGATTAGTCCTATTGTAGTAGAAAGTAGTTTAGACACAAATTTTTAACAAGATCGGTTAAAAAGTTTCTGAGATAGAGGGGGTCAAAATTTGACATTTTGGCCAAACAGGTATTCTTTCTCATCTATGTAACTCTAAAACGGGCTCTAAAACGGGCTCTCTAGTATATTTAATATAGAACATGGGAGTTTTGTATTTACAAAATGGTAGAAGGTTGAGAATTCCATTTGAAATATGTATGTATGTATGTTTAAATACAGTTAGTAATGAAAAAAGTTATAAAAACATCACTTTTTATAATTTTATGAAGATAAAAACTAAGGTCTAAGCTTAAAAATAGGAATTTCAATTTATTTAGATAGCCACCAATATTTTTTGGTACTGAATTTTTGTTCTTTACAATCTCTTAAAGATATACTTGTATCGTTTCTGAAGTTATGATAAGTGCTTAAAACGCAATTTACTGCTTTTATATAAGCACGTCTTAAATTGTGGTAAAAAATAGGTATGTCATTTTAATTTTGAATAATATTTAATTTATCGAGATAAAAAAAGGCATCTGGTGATACAAATCCTTTTTGCAAGGTGTAAGATATAAACTGTTCACTTGTATAGTATGGGGCCATTATAAGATTAATTTCTTTTCATAATATACATCTTAATATATAATTTCTAATTAAATTTATTCTAATAATAATTAAGATTTTATTATCAAAGTTGTTTTTGGGAATACTATTATTTATTAAAAGATTTTGTTTGTTGTGCTTAATTCTATATATGAGTTAAAACACGTCAAACCATCACGAAAAAATGGAATTTTCGGCATTATCACCTCCGATTTCAATGAAATTCAACACAAATATCATACACTATAAGAGTATAATTAAACAAAAGTTTGACCCCAGATTCTTTCGGGTTCCAAAATATAACGTCATAAAATTTGTGAAAAATTTTAAAAAATCCCAGAAGTCTCCTTACAAAAGGGGATTGAACTTCTAAACTATATAAGATAATTTAGTTTTTTTTTGGTATTGTTTTAAAGGTGAAAGTGCAACCTTTAAAATTATATACATATTGTGTTTTTTTAAGAAAAGGTCAAAGGTCATTTTTTGGGGTCTTGAGTTTAAAGGTCCATATCTGAAAAAGTATATTTTTTAAAATTCTTAAAAAAATATATGTCAAGTATTAGACCCTCTTCTACATTCGCAGAAAAAAGACTCGATTGGTGTCAGTGTTTTGGACCAGAACGTGATCCAAAGTATGTTTTGTGTTCATATTCAATTGATTGTTTGTTTTGTACAAGCTGAAGTCGTGAAATAAAATCAATTTTATTTTGAGGACCAATCATTAATTATTGCTGGCTTAATTTTGGAAAATTCATGTTTTTCACACGGCCAGTTGTATGTGGCTTGCTCCCGAGTTGGCACCCCAAAAACTCTATACGTTTTTACACCAAATAAAAAACAAAAAACATTGTCTATCCGCTAGCCTTAAGATGAAGTAATCAATAAATATAATTTCCAATTTGACTTAAATACATGTGTTTCTTTTTTCATTGAACCCACATCTACACCATATGTAAGTTATTCTGTAAAAAAAACTTAATGATAGGTATTTCATGGATTTTTATTTAAAGGCCGTAAATTTCGTTTAAAGATCAATTTAAATCGTCTGGTAATACAACACTAATGTTTGCTTAGGGCCAGCAACGCGGACCGGGTCAGCTAGTTAATAATAAAATGTAAGAAAAGATAAAAACTCATCACTGATTTATTGTTTGGTATTTTGTTTAAGCTTTGATATCGTTGCAAAAAAGACTTTTTGCGTGTTTGTAGGTAATTCTCATTCCCTCTGTAGTCTTGTTTGCTGATAGCTTTGGCTTTTCTAAAATTATTTAGGAGAACGTTTCCTGATGATCTGGCCTAAGCAACCAGTGAAATGTGCATAGGAACAGCTTATCCTCCAACAATTAATTTCAGTATTTTTTTTATCTATTATTTAAAAAGGGAATTAAGCACAACAAACAAAATCTTTTAATAAATATTTAAGATATTATATAATTTCTTATTTGATATAGATTTTGTGTAATTACTTTGAGGTGTTCTAAATAATGTCGTACAAGCCCTTAAGCACTTTCTTTCAAATACACGAACCTTTTCCATGTGTGATGGAGAAATATTAAACCAAATAGGACATCCGTTTGTAATAATTGGTCTGATTTATGACTGGTATATGATCATTTTGACCCTTTTATCAATGTATTTTGAATAAAATAGTGCCTTATACATAAAACATGCATTTTAAGCTTTTAATATTGCCTGGTCCACGTGACTGTTAAAATATAGGAATTTATATAAGTAAATGCTTAGGTATTTCACGATATGTTTATTTTTTATTATACTATTATTCAGTGTGGACTTAAAACCAAATAACTTCCAATTTATCTTAATGTTACTATAACATTTATCTAGAGGTCTAAATAAAATTGTTTCACATTTCTCCGCATTAGAATTCATAATCCAATCCATAGCGTATGTTTCTATGGTATTTAATGATTTTTGTAGGTTAAGATTGATTTTTTTCAATTGTATTATAAGAGCGATATATAATTATATCATCTGCAAACGAAATAATATTATCTATTTAATTTAGCAAGTCCTTAAGTACTTTTTACGTAGAAGCGCTGTTGCTTACCCTGTAGTAGTGTATAAAGTGTGTGGTGGTGTGTTGTCAAATAAAAAGAAGAAGGAAATCTTCATAAAATGTGTTACAGTACCGATTTTTGTGCTTATAGAAATTGGTATTGTATCTAAATATTAAAGTATTATACAAGAGAAAAAAATCGAATTTTTATTGTCTTGATTGGAACTTTATTGCAATTTAATTTAATAATTTGTGTTCGCTGATTTGAAATCTAATCTCCATTTTTTATCAGCTCGCAATTTTAAGTTACATGTCTAATCGTATTTTTGACTTTTATCCAAAAAATTTCAAGTTAAAAAAATTATAACGCGTTATTTGAGTAAAAAAAAAAAAAATTATTCTCGCTAAAATTTGATCGGCTGGGAACCAATGGTGCTTTGTTTTAGCTTTATGAAAAATCATATTAAAGTAGCTTTCTAACACATCTATGTGCATAAAAATCTAATGAATATTTAATGAGTTATGCCAACTTCTGTGATAACATATTTTTCTCCTTTTTTTGATTCTATCCAAAAAAAATTAAAATTTTGTATTTCCATGAAAAACCAAAAACGAGGAAAAAGTGTATAGTCTTATTACTTTCAGGTAAAGTCATATAACCTATGAACGAAATGAGACGTAGATCATAAATACGATGAACGCGTTTGGTTCTTATTCACAATTAAGTGAAGGTAGCTCACTTCTTCACATAAAAAGAACAGCAGCAAAACACAAATATTATTAAATGTTATTTTTGTATAGAAATCGCGATTCTTATCAATTGAGCTTTTTCAGTTAATTGTGAAAAAAATCAAAAGTTTTGCACCGATTACAATGACGTAAAGCTCACTTCATTCGCAATATGTTAAGCTAAATGTTTATAGACCAAAACTATGATTTTTTTTGGATTTTATATTGTTTTATGAATTTTTAAAGAACAATCTCTGAAACTATTTGTCAAATTTAAAACCAATGTATGAACGGCTTAAACATGCAGATTTGGACTCAGCGTCCCCAATAACTGTAAAAATAACATTCAGTTCTTAATTAACAAAAACCTAATTCTTTTGCATATAATTATATTAATTACGCTGTACAACAAAATGAATTTCTTTTTAAAATAAAAATGTTCTGCCAACTGATTCTTTTATAGGGGTCTAAAAAGCAGACGTTCTGAACAGTAAATGTTTTCAGCATCGTTTTTCATGGAATTTCTGCATATAAGATTTTAATTGATCCAATTACTTTGTTCGCTCGATTTAACAACTCCTGGTTTTTTTGTTTGCGGCTAATTTTAAGATGAAATGTATACTTATTAGCCAAGTTCGATGCAACAGCTTAAGGCCCTTATCCCACAAGGAGTAAGGATGCTAGGACTTTAAATCTTTAAAAAATTTTATTTATACATATTTCCAAATTAAAACCATAATTTCAATAAATGTCAGCCTTAAATAAACTCGCAATAGAAATGATATCATTACTTATACGCCCCCCTGTACACATACCCATGAACTATTTTTCATTTATGCAAGAACTGCTTTTGAAATCTTTCTAATAATATCTTCTACAGTTTTCTATTTTGTTTGGCATCCTGTTTTAAGTTGATTTTATTTCTTTAAGTTTGCAACTTTGTTTGTGCAACTGTTTATTTCTCAAAAAGGATGTGCTTGTGTTTTATAACAGAATTTTTTTTTTTTGATTTTAGTAACAACCGACATTTGTGTGCAGTTTAACTGCGAACTGTCAGGAAGACCGTGTGGCCTAATGGATAAGGCGTCGGACTTCGGATCCGACGATTGCAGGTTCGAGTCCTGTCACGGTCGAAAAGCGAACATTTTTTTTAAGTTTGAAATGATTTTGAGTTTATCATAGTTAAATAACGATGGCCGATAGCCTTAGATGCTAGTGCTTAAATTGTATAATTTATTGTAATTTAAGCAATAATAAATATTAAAATAAATAAATAATAAAAGGTACAGTAGTGCGATTCACTAACTTTTTTTACGATAATGGTCTCGTTAAAATAAATATAACGAAAGTTTATCGAATTTGCTATTTAGTAACATTTTTAACGATATTCGCTGTCGATTAAAGTCAGCTGTTACTTTAAGCATTTTTTTCGTTATTTAAACGACAATAATTTACGTTGTGTTTATTTAATCGATAAATTGTATTTTATGTTTAAAGTGGCTGAGGCCCGACTTCTTACATACGTACTACATACATACATATATATGTATGTATATATATGGGGGATTTCATGTCAAGTGACCCAACTTTTGAAATCGATGTCTTCCGATTTGGATGAAATTTGCACCAAGGTTAGTCTTATTGGATAGTAGTTTAGACACAAATTTTCAACAAGATCGGTCAAAAAGTTTCTGAGTTAGAGGGGGTAAAAATTTGACATTTTGGCCAAACCCTTGTTCTTTCTCTTCCATGTAACTTATTATGTAATGGTGTTAGCAAAATGTGTCCTAAACAAATTAGATAGCTATTTCTTCAAGCTTTCGAAAAATTTTTTTTTTGTATTTTTTAAAATTTTTAAAAAAATTTTTTTTTTTAAATTTAAAACTAATTTTTTATTTTTTTTTGAAAACGGTATTTTTTTTTTTTTTTTGCTCAAAAGAAAGCTTATGTATTTTCCTTTTAGGTAGTTTTGGTCGCTTAGTGGGATAAGAGTGGGATATGTATAAAAAAAAAAATAATTTCTAACTCAAGACGAGGGTTTTTCAATTTTTAGCATATGCACTATTTTGAATTTTTTCCTTTATATGTGTAAGTGTTTCTAAAATCTTAAAAATAAAACCTATGAGTTACAGCCACACCAATGTTCACAATATAAAAACATACAAACATTGACATACATATGTATGTTTGTATGTACTTTTATTATAAAACTACTTTCAAGACGATTGTCATATCGGCGCGTGTAACACTTCCGCCACAATCCAAATAATTCTTTGGAATTATTTGCAAACACTAAACAAAAACATACAAACATTAACATACATATGTATGTTTGTATTACTTCCAACATTTACAAGATCGTTGTCATATCGGCGCGTGTAACACTTCCGCCACAATCCAAATAATTCTTTGGAATTATTTGCAAACACTAAACAAAAACATACCTACAAACATTAACATACAAGATCGTTGTCATATCGGCGCGTGTAACACTTCCGCCACAATCCAAATAATTCTTTGGAATTATTTGCGAACACTAAACAAAGAAATAACAAATCAGGTCAATCGACCGACGAGTTCACAGAACTGTTTTTGTTTAAATAAATTGCTGAGATCTCTCTTTTTCATTCTTCAATTAATACTTTATAATTACTATAAATAACAAGTATCAAAAAAAGATAGTAGTCAGTTGTATCTTATACTTAGTTGTCTTGCTGTGCATTACCACAGCAGACAAAACAATAAAATCAATTCAAAAAAGATAAACAGTGTGTTTTTTTTATTAAATGAAATTAACATACATCTAATTGGCGCAGTCGGTAGGATTCGCGGAAAGATAATACTCTTTCTTTCATATTAATGAAAATTACGCGAATCTGCAATAAGCGAACCTTGCATTACCAAGGACTAAACCGTGAACCTGAAAATAGTCGGGAACAATAGTGCCGTAATCCTTACAATACTAAGGAAAAACAACCTTTAAATAAAAAAAAAAACTAAAACTAAAGACGTGATATCCTTAAGAACCACAGTCATAAAATTTTTTTTTAAAAGACTAAAATTGAAAAGTGAAACACAGTCATAAAATTTTTAAAAAGACAAGAATTAAAAAAAAGTGATATCCTTAAGAATCACAGTCATAAAATTTTTTCTTAAAGGACTAAAATTAAAAAGTGAAACACAGTCATAAAATTTTTTAAAAAGACAAAAATTAAAAAAGTGATATCCTTAACAATCACAAAAATTTTTTCTTAAAGGACTAAAATTAAAAAGTGAAACACAGTCATAACATTTTTAAAAAAGACAAAAATTAAAAAAGTGATATCCTTAAGAATCACAGTCATAAAAATTTTTTCTTAAAGGACTAAAATTAAAAAGCGAAACACAGTCATAAAATTTTTAAAAGACAAAAATTAAAAAGTGATATCCTTAAGAAACACAGTAATAAATTTTTAAAGGACAAAAATTAAAGAAGTGATATCCTTAAAATTTTTTACTTAAAATCAAATCAACAAACCGAAGAAGGAAGACCAAGAAATTCGTGAGCAGTGGGAAACAGGTAGAGCTAAGAAGTGAGAAGCCAGAACAACAACAACACGAGTTCCAGCAAACCAAGGAAGGAGGACTAAGAAGTTCGTGAACAATAGTATAGTAAGTTTCATTTAAGTATTAATAGTATAATATACATATACGTCTTATGAGTGACACGGAATCAGTAGAGTCAACGTTTCCGATCCCGAGTTTGAACAAACAAACCAATTTTTAGGAATACATTCAATAGAACTGGACCCAGGATTTGACTCAAACGACGGCTACCTGACCGAGGTGTACGAACATATTGGACAAAGAAACAATAGCGACACTCAAGAAAGACGTACCGTTAGAAGACGACGAAGACAACGACCTATTAGACCAATACAACATTTTTGAAAGACTTTTCCGTTTTCAATAGACACACTAGCAAAATGACACAGCCCAACCCTCCATCCATTGTTCTGGACCCCATCAAATACCTTGAAAGGCTTCCCGAATTTAATGGGGACAAACGTGATCTTTATAATTTTATAACCCTAGTGGATAGAGTATACCCACTTCTCAGACAATATGACGAAATGTCACAATTAGTATTCTCTGACTTGATTAAAAGTCGTCTTAGGGGCAAAGCTAGGGAGACAATTGAAATTAATTTTCACGCACAATCCTGGACGGATGTAAAAAAAATATTAATGAATAATTTTGGCGAAAAGTATAGTATTGAAGATTTATTCGATCAAATGAGAGCCGTCTCATTCAAAACAAACACAATCGAATTTTACAACGAAATAAAAGATAAATTAAGAAATTTGAATAACAAAACCAGCATGATAATGGGCGGAAACACAGGAGCAGGTCAAATCGCTACAAACAATATGCAAAGCGCCTTGAATATCTTCAAAGAAAAAATACCAGAACCCATGAGGACTATTCTAGCCTGCCGTAACCCGAGCACCCTAGAAGATCCATGGAAATTCTATTCAAGTCGGGTTATGCATACTACGGTAATAAAACAGTCAAGCCAGGTAACAATTCATACAGTACCAACAATAGACTGAAAATAGAAAACAACTTAAATAGACAATCTAGCGGACATAGTAATTCGAGTAACAGACAAACATACCAGAATTCCCATACAAGGAAAAATAACCACCAAGCACCAAACCAGCACTATAACCCACATTATCAGCAGAATCCAAATAACCATAGACACTTTAGTAATCCGAACTGGCGACAGCATAATTATCATTACCAACAGAACCCTAATAACCAGAATTACCAAAGAAATTTTAATAGCCCGAACATACCAAACTTCCATCAAAATGGACAACCAAATCAAAGAAATAATTTTTTGCCCGTCCCTGAACCAATGGACGTAAACCTCGTTCACGATTCCGAAGAGCCATATATACCTCAAGAGGCATCATTCGAACAATACTTCGACCAACAAGAAATACAAGATACTGATTCTTTCGAAACCCCCCAAAATTTTTCCTTTAGTAGCCACCCCGGCGAATTACCACATATAGTATTAAAGGGCGACCTAAAATTTATAATTGACACTGGTGCCACGCACTCAATCATCAATCCGGGGCTATGCAACCCCAAATGGAAGGTTGATGTACCACCAGTAAACCTCAAAACGTTGCAAAACAATGTGAAAACAAACACGGTATATAAAGTGCCATTGTTTTCTGAACTAGGGAATCCGCAAGACTGGATTTACTTAATCGAATGTAAATTCCATGACACATATGATGGTATAATTGGGAATGACATCTTACGTAAATACAAAGCAGTAACAGACTATAACCAAAATATTTTAAAGATAAATAACCAGATAATTCCCTTGAAATTTCCGAGTAATCATACAGTTAAATTTGTCACTAATGTAGAATGCGGATTGGTACACATTACAGATTTCCGTTCTTCCAGCGGCGAAATAATTCTTAGAGAGGGAATATATAATTCAGAAAATTTTAAAGTCGAAATAGAAACCAATCTTGAATGTCCCGAAATAATTTACATTAAACCTGAAAACGCGTGGCCAGTAACAATGGAAAACTACTTTCTTTCAAATGAGCCAATAACAAGTGATAATCACAGTGATTTACCATTACGGGACCAAATTAGAATAGATCATTTGAACTCTGAAGAAAAAACGAAATTTTTGCGATTAATAAACAAATACTCCCAATTGTTCTATCAGACAAATTCTAACCTAACTTTCACTAACGCTATTAAGCACCATATTAATACTGTTGACGACATTCCAATACATTCCAAAACTTACCGCTACCCGTACATACACAAGGAAGAAGTGAGCCGACAAATCCGTGAAATGCTAGAAAACGGGATAATTAGACCGTCAAATTCACCATATTCAGCTCCAATTTGGATAGTCCCTAAAAAGGACGATGCAAGTGGACAAAAAAAATGGAGGCTTGTGGTAGACTATCGTAAGCTTAATGAAAAGACTGTGGACGATAGATACCCCATCCCAAACATAGATGTGATCTTGGATAAACTTGGTAGAAGTCTATATTTTACTACACTTGATCTCGCTAAGGGATTTCACCAGGTCGAAATTGCAGATAGCGACATCCATAAAACTGCGTTTTCAGTTGAAGGAGGGCACTACGAATTCCTTCGTATGCCATTTGGCTTGAAAACCGCACCCGCCACTTTCCAACGCCTAATGAATAACATTCTGAGCGATTTGCTAAATAAAGTGTGCTTAGTATACTTAGACGACATTATCGTCTTCTCAACCTCTCTTGACGAACATTTAAATTCACTACGTTTAGTAATGGATCGACTAAAAGTTGCAAACTTGAAGATACAAATCGACAAGTGCGAATTTCTAAAACGCGAGACAGAATTTCTTGGCCACATTGTGACCCAAAATGGTATTAGACCAAATCCAAAAAAGGTGGAATGCATATTAAAATACCCGATCCCCCAAAGCCCAAAACAAATTAAACAATTTTTAGGACTTAGTGGGTACTACAGAAAATTTATTAAAGATTACTCCAGAATAGCAAAACCTATGACGAACTATTTAAAGAAGGACGCTAAAATTGACTTACATAACACTGAATATCAGAAAAGTTTCGAAACCTTAAAAACTCTACTTGTGAATGACCCCATACTAGCATACCCAAATTTCTCTAAGCCCTTTGTTTTGAACACCGATGCAAGCAATTTCGCATTAGGGGCGGTCTTATCACAAGAAGGCCATGCAATATGCTACGCAAGCAGGACTCTAAACGAACATGAACTTAATTATAGTACGATAGAGAAAGAGCTTCTTGCTATAGTATGGGCGGTAAAATACTTTCGACCATACTTATTCGGTAGAAAATTCTCTATCCACACTGACCACCAACCACTACAATGGCTATTCTCGATCAAAGAACCAAATTCACGACTCGTTAGATGGAGACTTAAATTAGAAGAATTTGACTTTACTATAAAATATAAAAAGGGTGCGAATAATGGAAACGCTGACGCGCTCTCCCGCATCAAACCACAAGTTAACTTTTTCGAGCAATTCATGACTAGCGTTATTACAGAGAAAAATGGCCCTATAAATATGTACAGAAACCAAATAATAATTCGAAAGGTGGGGTCAGGATCTCTAAAGATAAGGAACCAAAAATTTTCAATAACATCAGGAAACTTATTACCGCAAAAAACTTCGACGAAGCCACAATGTTGTTGATAATTAAGAATCACTTTGATCCCAAAAAGCTGAACGCTGTCTTTATCGAAGACCCTGAAACTTATGAAATATTCGAAAAAACAATTTCAATATACTTCGGACAAAGTAATGAATTTAAGATTATTAAATGTAACAACATCCTTACGGATATCCTTGACGAAAACGAACTGGTAGAACATATCAGGAAAGAACACATGAGAAATAATCATAGAGGTATAAATGAAAACTTCCAGCAATTAAAATATAGCATTTATCACCCCAAACTTAGAAAACGTATAACACAATTTATTAATAATTGTGACGTCTGTAATAGGGAAAAATACGAAAGGAATCCCATACGACCAAAACTCCAAATTACCGAGACACCAAGTGGACCTGGACAAATTGTACATATTGATGTTTTTTATAGCTTGAGAAATACCTTATTCCTGACTTTTATAGATAAATTTAGCAAATTTGCACAAGCAATAAAGATAGAAAACCGAACATGGATAGAATTTAAGAGAGCGGTTACTCAGTATCTGAGCATAGTGGGTAGTATAAAAAAAATTGTTACAGACAACGAGTTAGGTTTTAAAGCCCTACCTCTAAAGGATTTCCTCAAAGAAAGAAATATATAGATCCACTTTACATCGAATAACAATCATTCATCTAATTCAGACGTTGAACGCCTGCATAACACAATTAACGAACATATTAGAATCCTCAGACATGATCCTGACAAAGACATCGATACCGTTGAAGAGAAATTAAACAAAATAATAATGTTTTACAATAACACCATTCATTCCACGACCGGGTGCAGACCCTCAGATTTCATAAACGGAAAGATAACGCAAGATAACTATCCATTGATAAAAGATAGAATCCAAAACACAAAACGTAGGACGATAGAAAAAATTAATCAAAACCGCGAAGACTGTGAACTTCGTACCGGGGACGTTTACATAAAACAAGATAGGGGCGGGAAAAATCACTCAAAATTCCGTAAAGTTAATGTCACAGAGTTCGACGACAATCATGTTATCACAAAAAATGGGCATATATATTATAAATCTCATTTAAAAAGGAAAAGGGCACTGCAGTAACCTCCCTGTTATTTACAGATTCAAGATGATGAAACCACTAATTATTCTACTTCTAATAAGGACCGTTAAGCCACAAGTTCTGGACGTACAAGACTTGAGCAATAATCACGGATACCTACCCATAAAAATCAGAGACGTGAACATAGTAGACTACTATATAAAGGTTATCCATGTAATCAACACTACCAAATACATAGACACGGCAAACACGATAAACGACAATATACAAAAATTAGGTAATACATATTCTAACGTTACCCCTTTACTAGAAAGTATTGGGAAAAGTATGGACCTTTGTAGGACAAAGATTTCTAACCTCATACCTAAATTCAGACAGAAACGTGGTCTTATTAACATAATAGGAAAAGGACTTAAATACGTTACAGGGACAATGGACAGCGATGACGAACAAAACATATTAAACCACTTTTCCAGAATAGACAAATTTAATAACGAGACATCAACAGAAATAGACCAATTGACTTACTTAAGTACGACATTATCGAACAAAGTCTCTAATATAACTTCACACATTAATAACCAACAACATATTATACAGACATATATTCACCACTTTAAAAAATACATAGGAAATAAAATCCTCAACCTAGAAGACGAAACCACATTCCTAGAAAACATATTCAGAATTAATAACGATTTGAACTTACTGACAAACCATGTAGACGAAATAGGACACGTTATATTTAACTCTAGACTAGGAGTAATACCATCCGACATATTGACAAAAGAGGAATACGAGCTCATGGATAATATAGAATCCTACATCCATACCAATATTTCCGTAAAATACAGACATAATTTAGTTATACTTACTCTACAAATTCCTAGATTCTTAAACGAGACATTTGCTGAAATTTTAATTGAACCAATTCCAAATAAATTTAACAGATCACTAGCCTTAAAAGATAATACTTTTCTAATACATAATAATGAAACCTATAATAGCGACACTTTTGATTATAAGAAACTACGTAAAATAAAGGATAACTGCATCCAAAATATTGTAAACAACAAAGAACCAAATTGTAACATGAATATGTCAATTATGGAAGAGGAAAAAGAAATATATCCTGGATTGCTAATATTTAAGAATTTTAAAAGCAAAATCGAAACTAATTGTAACACCACTGTAAACTTTGGCAAAATTAAAACTTTCTTAATTAAATTCGAAAACTGCAATGTAAAAACTGAACACAGATCCTATGAAAATTATAAAATTAATGTTAAAGAAATGTTTGTTATAGAAAGGTTCATGTTAAAAATTAAAGAAAATAATGAATCCCTTCCAAACTTACACTTAGATCCACTAAAATTTAACGACACAATAACACGGATAAACAGAAAACTATTAAGTAACCATATACTAAATATCAGTAGTAATGTAAGTGCCTTGGTTGTCATTGTATCTATTATTATCCTAATCTACATAAGAATGAACAAGAGAATTTACATATTATCTTCGTCGGAGCCTCGAACTAACGGTGGGGGAGTTACAGCCACACCAATGTTCACAATATAAAAACATACAAACATTGACATACATATGTATGTTTGTATGTACTTTTATTATAAAACTACTTTCAAGACGATTGTCATATCGGCGCGTGTAACACTTCCGCCACAATCCAAATAATTCTTTGGAATTATTTGCAAACACTAAACAAAAACATACAAACATTAACATACATATGTATGTTTGTATTACTTCCAACATTTACAAGATCGTTGTCATATCGGCGCGTGTAACACTTCCGCCACAATCCAAATAATTCTTTGGAATTATTTGCAAACACTAAACAAAAACATACCTACAAACATTAACATACAAGATCGTTGTCATATCGGCGCGTGTAACACTTCCGCCACAATCCAAATAATTCTTTGGAATTATTTGCGAACACTAAACAAAGAAATAACAAATCAGGTCAATCGACCGACGAGTTCACAGAACTGTTTTTGTTTAAATAAATTGCTGAGATCTCTCTTTTTCATTCTTCAATTAATACTTTATAATTACTATAAATAACAAGTATCAAAAAAAGATAGTAGTCAGTTGTATCTTATACTTAGTTGTCTTGCTGTGCATTACCACAGCAGACAAAACAATAAAATCAATTCAAAAAAGATAAACAGTGTGTTTTTTTTATTAAATGAAATTAACATACATCTAATTCCTATGCTGAGAAACTAGACAAATTGACCTTTCCGACGGTATATAACATACCTAACTAGCATTTCATTCCCTCGTTACTGTAATGCCCACAATATGTCAATCCCAGGAATAAAATCACTTTTTCTATAGAGATGTTGACAAATTGATTTTTTTTATTTATTTGTAATAATAATTAAATTAATATAAAATAATTATAATAAATACAAAAAGATAAATAATCTAAAAAACTTAATCTCAATCACATAAGTCTTTTAATAAATTTTTGTAGTTTTTTTTAATTTTTTAAAATTTTTTTGTTATTCTTAAATTTAAAACTATTTTTGAATTTTTTTTGAAAAGGGTATTTTTTTTTGCTCAAAAGAAAGCTTATGTATTTTCCTTTTAGGTAGTTTTGGTCGCTTAGTGGGATGAGAGTGGGATATGTATAAAAAAAATAATTTCTAGCTCAAGACGAGGATTTTTAAATTTGTTAGCATATGACGTCTTGACTTACAAATTATTTTTTTTATACATATCCCACTCGCATCCCACTTTTTTTTGAGCAAAAAAAAAAAAAAAAAAAAAATACCCTTTTCAAAAAAAAAAAAAATACAAAAGTAGTTTCAGATTTTTCGAAAGCTTGAAGAAATAGCTATCTAATTTGTTTGGGACACATTTTGCTAACACCAATAGATAATAAGTTACATGGATGAGAAAGAACAACGGTTTGGCCAAAATGCCAAATTTTGACCCCCTCTAACTCAGAAACTTTTTGAAAATCTTGTTGAAAATTTGTGTCTAAACTACTATCCAATAAGACTAACCTTGGTGCAAATTTCATCCAAATCGGAAGGCATCGATTACAAAAGTTGGGTCACTTGACATGAAATCCCCCATATATATGAACAAAAACAAAATTCTAAATTCAAAATGTAAAAAAAAAAATTTCAAATGTAAAATTCACAAAATAAAATATAAAAACAGTAAATTAAACAGTAAATATTTGTTTTTTCTTTATTCTCTTTTGTTCTTTTCGTTTATTTTAAAATTTTGTAGACAGAGATGGTACAAAAACTACAGCTGTTTACAATCGTTTAAAATAAATTACAGAATCGCACTATCGTTACTGCAAGCGAATATATATGTCGACAAAAATTATGATTTTCGGATCGTTAAAAGATAGTGAATCGCACCACAGAAATTATACCATGCGATTTTTTCAGTTTTTTATTAAGATTGGTTAATTCCTATATAGAGCCTCGTGAAACATTCCAACTGCCGGTCGAGGAAAGAATCGGCACAACAGAATATAGAACTCTAACTTGTTTGCTTTTACTGTTGCTATTTTGACAACAAACAAGTAAATCGTTTTTATCTACATTTGTTTTTACAACAAACGTCGTCACGCATAATGCTATATAGTCTTAATTTCAAAATTGTATTAAAAATAGTATTTTTGTAACTAGTCTAGCAACAACTAGTTATAAACTGGCCCAAAAACCTTACTACACAGAAAAAATAAAAAACTGTCTCTAATCACTGAATTCATAGAAGCAAGCAAACAATTTGTTGATTTTTCACCTATTACCATTTTTGAATCGTTAAAAGTAAGTGAATCGCACCACAGGTATGTTCATTAGGGACGGTTGTCATTATTTGCCCATGTAATGTCAAATAAATTTTTTTAATCTTTGAAGCTTGTTTTAATTTTTTTCTTTTTTCTCTTTTGTTTGACGTTATATAGATTTGAAATTGTGAACAAAATTTGTATTAACTTAATCTTATACTTATTCTACCATGAAGTTTATTAAAAGTGTTAAAGTTTAACATTTTTGAAACCTTCGGTGTCAAAAAGGTTAAAAATCACAATAATTTAAGTATTTTTGTTTTGTATATATATTCCGATTTTCAAGAAAATTTGAACCATTTTTTCTAATGTATAAAAATTAATATTTTTTCAAGTAAAGTTGAGAATTTATTTAGAATTAAAATCCTTTAATAAAAGCAAATAAAAAATCTAATCAAATTTTCATTTCCTGTTACCATAAATGGACAACCAAAATAAATACACAAAATATTTTATTTTTTAAAAACAATAAATAATTTTTTGTTTTTGTTTCTTTACCATGGTTCAGGTTATAAGCTCCTTTACAAAAAAAAAAAAAAAAAAAGAAATGTAAAGAACATAATTCGTTAAAGATGTTAATATTTTTTTATCCCTTTTTTTGTAGTTCTTGCCGTTATATCTCCTTTTTCACTAATTTCATTATTTACCAAAAATAACAGTTTTTATGTTTCTTGTTTTTTTTTTTTATTTTCATAACAAATAAGGAACTGAAAAGTATTCTAGAGAGAAAGATAAATGAAAATCCCTTCTGGCAATTAACTTCATCTTATAAATTTTCATACGACGTTTTCTACTTTTCATTTTGGCTAAAGCTGTTTCGGTTAGAGCTCATAACAATTGATTCTCTTTAAGGGTCATGAGGTCTATTAAACAAAATAAAAAAAGAAACATCTGTTATTGTCTTTTTTCGTTTCGCCTTTTTTTCTGTGATAAAAATTTATACAATTTTAAACAACCAAATAGAGCAATTTGTTTATTGGTGTTTACAAAAATATATAAAGAACAATAAAAAAAGACAAAAAAAAACACAGTTTTCCCTTTAAGTCAAGTTGTAATTTGGTCTTTGACTTATGGGGTTTTTAGTCTTTATCCGGCTATGAGAAGGTTTCCCAAAAGACAATGAAGCTTTAACCAAAATTAAGATTACTTACTAGAACTAATCTAGCTAGAACTGCACTAGAACCGAACTAGAGCTGAAGTAGAACTGAACTAAACATGAACTAGAACTGAACTAGCACTGAAATAGAACCGAACTAGTACTAAACTGGAACTGAACTGAAATATAAATAAAAAAATATGCCTGAACTAGAGCTTAACTAAAACTGAACTAGAACTAAACAAGTAAAAAAGTAGGCGGACAAGCGAGACCATATAATACCCTACATCACAGTATATAAGAGCAAGTTTTTGTAAATGTGCCCAATTTGGGACCCGAATTTAATTTAGATATCTTCATTTTTAAAAACTATGTTTGTCTTTAAGTGATTTTATGAAGGGGGTTTTTATGGGATCTATGGCTAACTTAAGACCCACCAGCTAGAGTATCCAATTATTTGACTTTTGGTTTTGATCGAGTAAATAATTTATTGATTTTTGAATTTTAAAATTTATCGATTAATTGAATAAGGGGTTTAAATTGTTTGAATTTGTAATGTACTAAAAAAAGACCGAAACAATATTAAAGTAAACAAAATAAAAACAAACTATAAACAAAGTAAGCCCTACTTCAGGTTAACAGACTATAAAATGATCTGAACGCCAAAGTGTATCCAGGCACTTTCTGTAAGAGGGACCACAGCCAGTTATGAAAAACTTTTTATATAAATTTATTTCTTCTAGAAATCGAGTTAAATTGAAACGGAGTGAAATTCTCAGTTACATTTTTTTAAATTCACCGCAATTTTTTGGATGTTTTTATAAACTTTTAAAATTGAATAGTTTTTAAAATTACTTTGATTCCAATTTCACTCGCATGTGTTCGATTTCTTGAGAATGGCTAATAACTTGTATATATTTATGTAGTTTCCTTTTATTTCCTTTATTTTAAAACTCTACTCTATATATGTTGCGTTAGTTTGTTTTCCAACGTATTACTATTCCGTGCCAAAGGCCCGACACTTCGTTTTGAAATACCTACACTTATGTTGCTAAGACGATTCTAAAGATATATCAAATGTAAAAATCCAACATATTAGAACATACGGGGTAACAGTCGGGTAAAAACAGGTAATCCATAATCTGACAGTGCGTGGTTTGCACATTTCTTTACTATAAATGTGAAACTATATTTAAAAAATTTGCTATTTAAGTACCAAATTTCTAATGTATGGAATAAGACGTTTATAATGATATAAATAATTTGCCTCACACGCACCTACATTGAAGAAGGGTATAAAACTGTGATCGTATGCGTTGTATGAATTCTTCAGTGTGTGTACGCACGTACGTAATAAAAGATAGTAAAAGAGAAAAGTTAAAACAAGGCGCCCTGAATTTGCCGAACGCAGGTCTAAAATATGCCCAACACAGGGACTCCACCTGAAATAATATCTGACTGATGAATGTCTGAAAGAACCTCGACGGAATGAGATATCACATTTATATTATAAGATTTCATAATCGACTGATTCTCGTACAGTAAACTTATATCGTTTTTATTCTTGTTTTTTAGTTTTTTGATTTCTTAGTTTAAAATATTGTTTTTATAAACACTTTTCAGAAGATTGGCACTATTTACATTAATAAATTACAGATTTTAAAAATGGTGCCTTATTATTGTTTTATATGTGTATTTTTGACAGCTCATCTTATGAGATAGTTGTTATAAGATTTCTTATAACAACTGTAAAATAAATGTAGAAGTTATGGGCATGTTATTTAGTTTTAAATAACTATAAACAGTTAGAAACCGAAAATAATATTTTTTATTAAATAAGTAGAATTTTCAAAGAAATTTATCTTAATCGATTAATTGACATAAATTGTTCGAGTTATTCGTTATTCGAAATTGGCTATTTTTATTATTCGATCAAATAATGGCGGCAAAATTCATCGATTAATTGAACAACGATTAATCGAGTGGATACTCTACCACCACCATAACATTTTGTCATGACATAGTAACTACCATAAAAGTCATTGTCGCCAATTTTTATGTAAATACTAACATTTATAAGGAAGTTATGACATCAAGAGCTATTTTCGGGAGTAGTATTTGTATGGGACCGATTCTAATTAAATTTGTTAAGATGACTTTGATCTTAATACCAACATAATAAGATGGTTTATGGGAACAAAGACCCTATTCCGGAAAGAAGTTTGTATGGGGGCTATGTGCAATTACGAACCTATTCCTACCATTTTCAATAGGCTTGCGACCTGTACTTTGCGCACGAGGTTAACATGGACATCCAGCAAGCCAGCCAGCCAGCCGGACGAGCATCGTAAGACCCACTCATAAAGTCATTCTGAGTCGATCGGTATACTTTAAGGAAGGACCAATATTTTAAGGTGTTATATTAGCAGAGATGCATAATACCACTATTGTGGTGTGGGTATAAAAATAACTGAAATAGAACATAACTAGAAGCAAACTAGAACTATTCTATTAAGTGTGAACATATTAATCAAAAAGGAAAAGGGATGTGCAAAGTTGTTTTGAATGCTATGCCTTGCAACTGTAGTTTTACTTCACCTGTGCACTGTTTAAGGTGATCAGTGAGAATACTGAATATATTTGAATATTTAATATTTTTATGTGAATTATTATCCATCATAATACTTCAAGTCCAATGCCTTTTGTTAAATTACTTGTATTCATACCACTGTTTGTTTGTAGTCTTATTGTAGTTTTAAAAGTGTGCAAAAGGTTTTATATTTCAAAAAAATGATAAAATAAGTAGTTTTGACAAACATATGATAAATACACCACAATACTAGAACAGTACGACAACTGAACTAAAAATGAATTAAACAAGAATTGAACTGAAATTTATCTTAAACTTTCGAAACTGAACTTAACTTAAACTGAAGTAAACTAGAGCTGAGCGAGGTATCAGCCAAATATAAACAAGAGCTGAATTTAAATAGCCACTGATTTACTGGCATTCACAAAAATTAAATACAAACAGCGACTTTCGTTGGTATTCCTTCCCTTTTAGTATTTGCTTAGTTGTTTTGACTTGCGGGCAATGAAATTAAAATTGACTTTTAACATTTTTGTTTTTCATTGTCTTCTTTGTTTTGATAAACCAAAAAAAAAAAAAAACAAAAACAAAAAAAATATATATAAAATATGCATAATCTTTGTCAAAGAAGAGTTTGTTATCCTTTATATGTCCCACTTGAATAAATATATTTTATACTAGATTTATAGTTACTTTGTACATGTTAATGACCTAATGAATCGGTACCATAAAAAATATTCCAAATGAAATAAAGTCCCAGTGAAAAAACATTTAATGTCAGTTCATCGATTTCGACGTTAACGTTCGCCTAGAAAATTACATTTAAAACAGCAACAAAATTTTAAAATTTTGTTATTGTTTTGTTTTGTTGAACATGAAGTTAATAAAAAATATCCAACACATCCAAATACTTAATAATCCAAAAGCTCCCAAGCCACAAAATTAAAAACTCCGATTTATTGGAAATAAAAGAAAACATTTTTAACTCCCAAATAGTTGAAACAAATCCAAATGAAATAACTTCCAACCAATGCGACATAATAATCAATTTAAATGTTTAAATTAAAAGATTCTCACACAAATAGCTGCAGCAAAAATTATAAAAATGTTTTTGGCAATTGTTGGATTTATATTTTTGGCCGAGCGAAAAAGTTTCTTTTTCCTACTATTGCGAAAGTCTCTTTACGTACTAAAGTTATCTAGACGGTACGGGATTTGTCTTACAACAGATTTTTTTTCGAATAGCAGAGGGTATTTTTCTCTGAGAATGATGGAAATTGGCACCGTTTGCAATTTTTTTTGCAAAAAGGGTTTAATTCTTTGAGGATAAAAGCGGTTTCGCTTCCAATTGTTTTTGCATATCAGAACGAAAAAAGTTTTTTTTACTTTTAATTACTCTTTGGCCCCTCTATTAGCGACAAAAAAGGCTTCGCCTTCTCGCAATTCTCATAAAATGGTTTATGTGCACTTGTGAAGGCACATAAACCACACAAAAAAAAAATTAAAAATTGTCTCTAATCACAAAATTCATAGAATCAAGCAAACAATTTGTTGATTTTGCACCTTTTACCAAAATGATTATATGGGTTACTAAAAATTTTTTTAATATTTTATTCAGGCTAAGATGCATTAAATTTAATTTTCATTAAATTATTTTTATGAAGATAGGAATTTTACGAGATGAAATGATTTAAAATTTATTGATAATTTTTAATTCTTGACTCATTAAATTATTTTTATGAAGAAAGGAATTTTACAAGATGAAATGAATTAAAATTTATTGATAATTTTTCATTCTTGACTCAGCTGGGATAATAGAATTACCACAATACTGATTGTTAAACAGCTAAGGCACAAGCTCTATGTTTATATTTGCCCTTCAAGTTGTGCTGACAAAAAGGTCAACGAGAAAAAGAAAGACGAAAACATGAAAAACGGGGAAAAAATGTTCTTTGGACTTCAATCGAAACTTGTCAGGGCAACCTGTCCGTGTAAACCTGGGTTCAATTTCCAGCTGAGTCGAGAATGAAAAATTATTAATAAATTTAAATTAATGCATGTTGTAAAATTCCTTTCTTCATAAAAATTATTTAATGAAAACTAAATTTAATGAAATTTAGCCTAAATAGAATATTAAAAAAATTTGGATTAAAAACCATTCAACAGTTCAATAAAATAACCACAATACTAATTGATTACAAAAAATTGTAAAAATTGGAAATTAATAATATTTTTTTCAATAAAGGATATTTTTAATTTTAATTAAAAAAATGTTCAAAAACCATTGCCGTTTCAAACAACCTTTTAATTGATTTATATAAATATAACTCAGGTTTTGACAATTCCCAACAACAATTCTACAAGTTTAAATAAAAGAACTTTTTTTGAGCTCGAGGTCTTTTTTAATTATTTTTATTTTATAATAATTTATTAAATTTTGGCGATATTTCGTTCTTCATTGAAAAACATCTTCTGGGCTATAATATTGAAAAAATTATTAAACAGAAATAAAAACTTAACTATTATTATGTTGTGTTAACATCGTCTAATTGTGAACTGAGTGAGAAATATCGGCAAAATTTAATAAATTATTATAAAATAAAAATAATTAAAAAAGACCTCGAGCTCAAAAAAAGTTCTTTTATTTATATATTATAAAGGTCGAATAAAATACAATATAAAATTTATTCTACAAGTTTAAATTATTTTATTTTAAACGACCAAATCAATTAAGATTTTTTGTTATTTAATTAAAAATTTATTTAAAAACAACTACAATGTTAATAAAATCAGAGTTATATTTTTAATTTTCTTTCAACGAAAAAATTATTGATTTAATTATCCCATTAATTAGGGCCAAAGGGGCGTCGGCCACACTGTGTAGGATATTCGCCGAGGAGAACATCGGTCTTGCGCTTTTGCAAGAGCCGTGGGTCAGTGGTGGCCTGGTCCGGGGACTACAATCCCTCTCAAGTAAGTTGATCTATGATCGGTCAGTGGACAAACCACGCACTGCGTTACTTGTCGACAAGAGTGTTGAAATAATTCCATTGACAAATTTTATTTTCAGAGATCTAGTGGCTGCACAGATCAATATACCCACAGAATGGGGGTCGTCGGAGATCGTCGTAGCGACGGCACACTTCCCCGACGAAGAAGAATTTGCTCCACCGAAGGAGGTGGTGGACCTGGTACGTCACTGCAGTATGCATGGTAAGCAGATAATTCTTGGCTGCGATGCCAACGCTCATCACACCGTTTGGGGTAGCAGTGACATAAACAAAAGAGGTGCGTTATTACTAGACTATCTGGTAGGTACTAACTTAGACATAGCTAACGTCGGCTGCAAGCCGACCTTTATTAATGCAATCAGAGAGGAGGTATTGGACCTCACACTGGTCAGCGGCGCCCTGCGAGACTCAATTCGTAACTGGCGGGTAACGGATGAGGCCTCGCTGTCGGACCATCAACATATACGGTTCGACATACCGGGTAGGGCGGATCTGCGCAAAGGCGCTCTTAATCCTAGACGAACGGACTGGAAGGAGTTCCAGTCCCTCGTCAGCCGAAAGGCTGGGCTCCTAATGACCGACATCGGGTCAGTCGATGATATTGAGCTAGCAGCCAACCTTGTAGAGGATACACTGATCTCATCCTTTCGGGAGAGCACGACCATACGCAACTTCAGCTCCAGCCGTAGAACTCCATGGTGGAACGACACGCTCGAACTGAAGCGGCGACAGGTCAGAAGGTTATTCAACAAGGCAAAGAAGACTAAGAATTGGCAGGAGTACAAATGTGCTCTTACTGATTACAACAGATCCTTACGCAAATCCAAAAGGGATACATGGAGGAGCGTTTGCAGTGGCATAGCAAACCTCCCTGATGCGGCAAGGCTTCATAGGGTAATGGCCAAAGGACACTCCAACGGAGTGGGCCTAGTAGAGAGAACAGATGGTACCTTCACTACAAATCGTAGGGAAACTCTGGAAACCCTGCTACAAGTTCATTTCCCATGCTCTACTATTGTGACGGGCAATGAACACGCTGAGATCGAAGCGGCAATCCCAGGAGCTGGACGAGCCACGGGATTGGCCGGTAGAATTTTTGACAAGGATAGGGTTCGCTGGGCAGTTGGCTCCTTTAGCCCTTACAAGTCACCAGGTGGTGACGGGATTTTAACCGTATTACTACAGGAAAGTCTTAATATTATAATGGACCCGCTAATTGGTCTGTTTAAGGCTAGCTTCACCTGGGGTCATATTCCGACCGCGTGGAGAGCGGTCAGAGTGGTGTTTATCCCCAAATCTGACAACAAGCCGCTAGAGAAGCCGAAGTCCTATAGGCCTATTAGCCTCACTTCATTTCTGCTTAAAACTGTTGAGCGGCTACTGGACCTGCACATCCGGGACGAGCTGAGAATCTCCGCGCCATTGCACGGAACGCAGTTCGCCTATCAGAAGGGTAGGTCGACGGAAGTAGCATTGCACCATCTGGTTGCGCAAATAGAGAAGGCACATAACAACAAGGATATTGCACTATGTGCTTTTCTTGACGTGGAGGGTGCCTTCGACAACACAAGTTACGACTCTATCAAGGATGCTTTGTCGCAAAAACGGATAGATGATTATACCATCAATTGGATCAGCGCCATGCTGAGACAACGGAGAATTACCGCCTCTTGGGATGACGCTAGCGTCAGCATTAGTGCTGTTAAAGGTTGTCCACAGGGTGGGGTACTTTCTCCCCTGCTATGGTGCCTTGTGATTGATGACCTGCTCGTCAGACTTGAGGAATACGGCCTGCGGGCCATTGGTTATGCGGACGACCTGGCCATCATTGTGACCGGAAAATTCGAGAGAACAATCACTGAGGTGATGCAGGGTGCTCTCGACAAGGTTCTCAAATGGTGCCATGAAAGGGGGCTGAACATCAACCCCCAAAAAGCGGTCGTGGTCCCGTTCACGAGAAGATATAAGCACAGATTGGGTAGACTGTCAGTGAATGGGACGGAAATCGAGTACTCCAATGAAGTCAAGTACCTGGGAAGGCACTTGGATGCGACCCTGAAGAAGGCACTTAGGGCCTTCTGGGCCTGTAAGAGCTTCTTTAGGAAGACCTGGGGCTTTGGCCTTAGCATGATTAAGTGGCTTTATTTCATGATGATCACACCGATAATCACCTATGGATCCCTGGTATGGTGGCCAAAGATCCAGCAGGTGTCGGCGATTCAAAAGTGCGGAAGGCTACAGAGAATGGTCTGTGTAGCTCTTACGGGGGTGATGCGCACATATCCAACAGCGGCACTTGAAACTATTTTGGGCATCTTGCCATTACACATCCATATAAGGAAGGTCGCAATATCGAGTCTCCTTAGGATCCAACAAACATCCGGACTGTCAGATGGGGTCAACGGACACGCTGGTCTGATTAAATTAGCTCCTAGTCTATCGGTCTGCACAAGGGCGGACATTAAGACCACGGAACTGAGCTTTAACAGAAGGTTTAGCACGATCCTCCCAAATGGGGGAGCTTGGGACAGTGGAAATCCCTGTGATGGTAACCAGGGACTACGCTGGTATACTGATGGATCCAAATCGGAGCACGGGGTGGGTGCTGGGGTATTTGGACCAAACACGCGAATCTCGATAGCCATGGGAAGATCACCAAGTGTATTCCAGGCCGAGATCCACGCCATCGATGTGTGCTGTAGCAACACTCTTAACAAGGGAATGATAGGAAACAGCATTGCGATATTCACTGATAGCCAAGCGATATTCACTGAAGCACTCTCTTCCTGGAAATTGTCCTCGAAGTTGGTGGCGGAATGCCGGGGAAGGCTACAGGAGCTGGGCTCAAGAAACAGAGTGACACTCTGTTGGGTGCCGGGACACTCAGGGGTTCCGGGTAACGATAGGGCTGATGAACTGGCTAGGGCTGGAGCAAATGCCCAAATGTAGGGCCCCGAGCCCTTTTGTTTGTTAAGCTGGGCCACTACCCAGTCCCTATTGGGGGAATGGGCTCTCAGCGAGCACAGAAAATACTGGGTATCGCTACCGGGAATGCGTCAGGCGAAGGAATTTATATTTTCCGGGAGTACACTGGAGACAAGGGGTCTCAACAGACGAGAATTACGGCTGTTGGTGGCTTATTTGACGGGCCACCATACGGTCAAACACCACCTCTTTCGGATGGGCCTGGCAGAGGACCAGGAATGTAGACTATGCCGTGAAGAGGACGAAACTACAAAGCACCTACTGTGTGACTGCCCCGGCATGGGCCAGAAGGAGACACTTGGGGCACGGTACGATGGGCGCGTCCCGAGTCGGTGTAATACCGGCAAAAGACCTTCTTGGGTTTCTCTGGGAGGCAGAGGGTCTTTTGGCCAACTAAAGGGGGGTGGGTACAATAGACCTGGTTTGGTCGCGGTACCGTCTCCGTTGGGAGAAATCTCCCCGCTCTCTCTCTCTGGAAAAAAAAATCCCATTAATTAAATTGAAATATTATGAAACTTTTTTTTTAATTGATAAAAAACTATTGGTAATTTTGCTGTACAAAATACCAAGGCCATCTAACTAAAATAAGGTTAACACCCGAAACCGTTTTTTCTTATCATACCCACAGGAGAAAACTATTTTGCCTGACCGAAGGTAGGCAATACAAAGTAAAGCAATGAAGAAAGTATAGTCGGTCAAGCCCGACCATGTTATACCCTAAACCACAGAATGTAGTCACATTTTCCAGACTGCACCCTATTTGTAACCCATGGGCAATAAGGGATCCGACAGAACAAAATTATGTTATGAGGTTAAGATTTATATAAAAGATATTTGTGCCGAATATTATTTAGATATCTTCACTATAAGAGTTCACTATAAGCTATAAGAGTTTTTTTCCAATAATTGATTTTAGGGAGATGAAAAGAGATTTTTTTTTCCAATAATTGATTTTAGGGAGATGATTGGAGATTTTTTCTATAATTGATTTTAGGGAGATGGTTATAGGACCTATGTTCTATACGACCAACACAATATTTTGACACGACGTAGCTACATTAATAAGGAAATAATGGCGTTTAATGTAATTTTCGTGAGAAATATTTTTTTATATTTGGCTGTTGCCAAATATGAACCATTCCAAAAATTTTTGCTATGATGACTTAGTTTGCAATAAAATAAAATTGGATAAAATATAATCTCAATATCAAGATAATACTTAAGACGGCTTATGATCACAAAAAATATATGCCGGAAACGGGCTTTAATGGGAGTTATGTTAAATTAAAGACCGTGACTTGATCCTTGTCAAAATGAGAAAATATGTGGAAAATTACGTAAAATTATCTCCAAAATTGCTACCTGTATTTTGCACAAAAAGTTCACATGGACAGCCAGTAAGCCAGCCGGACGGATATCAACTTCGACAGTAATACAAAAAAAAAAAAAAAATGGTTCCATGGCTAGTATTTACTGTTATGGTATGGGTATAAATAACTAATAAAGGGATGTTTTTTTTTTGTCATACCCAGAGGAATTGCACAGGTCTGCGACGAAAATCTTTTTTAAATAATTTCATATAAAACAGTTCGATATTGGTCTATATATATACTACAAATATAAACTTCGTTTAAATGTACCACGTCACACGAGGTAACGGTATATGTGTATTTTTCGTTGTATACTTCTCTTTTAGGCACAATCCAGAGTGAAATGCAATTGTTTAAATTTTATAATTTATAGAAATGTACATTCATGTGAAATGAAAGAAGTACCTTCCAGCGAAATAACTGTCATCAAAGTTTCATTCTTTTTGAAATATAATAAGCCCGAATTGGATAAAATGACGACAAACAAAAAATTTTTGAGACTAAGTCAGCAAAAATTAGGTAATGTCTTGAAATTACTGAACAACTTACTTTTAAATGACTACTTGATACCACCTGCATTACATAGAAGTAGTTAAGTAATGATTGTCAAATAATCTAATTCATAAGCACTTGTTTATGGAATGATTAACGAAATTTATAATTAATTCATAATAAAATACATTTAAGGTATTAGTTATTCCAATCTAATACAAATTGATTTTAAATATACAGAAAAAATCATTAAATTTCTCAAATCACCAAATTAATTCCAAATTCATAATATCAAGCGAAGAAGTTGTTGATTTTGCACCTATTACCAAAATGATTATAAAGATTACTAAAAATTTTAAAATTTTGAAAAAATATTTTCAATAAACGATATTTTTAATTTTAATTAAAAAGTGATCAAAAAACTTTACCATTTCAAACACTGTGTTAATTTATTTAAATAAATATAAACAATTCCCAACAATAATTCTACATGTTTAAATTATTTTATTTTAAACGAAAAAAGTCAGTTAAGATTGTTTGTTATTTAATTAAAATATTAATTGAACATTTATTTCAAAACAACTAAAATGTTAGTTAAATAAAAATAAAATTTTTAATTTTCTTTTAACTAAAAAAATAATTGATTCAATTATCACATTAATTAAATTTAAATACTTTTTAAACCATTTTTTTAATTGATTAAACACTTTTTTCTGTGTATATATTTGTTCTTACAATTTGTTTTTTTTTTTATTTGTTATAAATGAATAAGAATTTGAATATGAAAAATTTAAATAATTAATTGATTTTGATATGTATTTTAAAATTAAAATTTGAATTAAAACTTATACTAATCAATCCAACAAACGATATTATAACGATATCGTCTAGGTGATATAAATTATAATATATGATATCGATCTTGTATCATAAACGATAGTATTTAAATTGAACATTTCCTAATAATATCGTTTTTCCATGAAAATATCATATCGTTTTTGCAATCATATCGTTCTCCGGTTTTTGGGTATAAATATGTCCTTGATGTAGGGTAATAAAATTTTGCATTAGAAAGCAAATTAAATTAAAGCCATAATTTGTTTGACAAATTCAATTTGGTTGATAACAATGTGAAGTGTCTTTTTATAAACAAACGTGGTAATGACTTATTTATCTTCCTATTTGTAAGCGAATGTGGTAATGAATTATTTAACTCCCTATTTGTAAGCGAGGATGGCCTCAAATGATATCACCGTGTTAAAATAATGCGTTAAAATGCCAATGTATAAGTGGTGAAGAGTAGTTATATTAGCTTTTTAGCTCATTACTCTGCAATGTAAGTTTTTGCTGGGAATTTCATTTGGAACTACTTTTTTATACCCAAAAAGTCACATTTGCCAAAACTCCAAATATTTTGATGATTATAATAATATTATAATCATTTTGAGGATTTTTGGTTCCAAAATTGGCAAAGTGCCGATTTACTGATTTTTTTCTAGTGACGATATTATTCAGTCTTTGAAATAAAACATTTTGATCTTTAGGTATCTTTAGAAACAAGGCAGCTAATATTTTTATTTTTATCCCTATAGTGAAAATTGTTTGTCTGTTTCCTAAAAAATGCATCGGACAAAGCTAAATTTTGAGTGAAAACTGTTTAATTTTTATTTCCTTGGATAATTCAATACATACATTTGATTATGTGATCAAAATAATAAACTATAACCCCATTTTTCAGTCAATGCACTATAGGAAATGATTGCCTTATTTTGGGCAAAAGTGTTATTTTTAGTTCAATATAATATATTGTCTCGCCTTTGTGTGAGTTCCTCAAAGAAACATAACAATCTGAAATTTTAAATTGTTATCGAATTAAAAAAAATAAAATAAATAATTTTATAAAATTAGACCTCAAGCTTAAGTATGTATGTATAAAATATGTATAAAATACCTATGAACTTTAATTATGTTTTTGTTTTGATTATGTTTAAATAAAACTTGGTCAATATTAATTTTAAATTGTCCGAGTTTTTAAAACAAAAGACGATTTCTTTAAATTTTTGCTTAGAAAATTTACGATTTTTTCACAAAATTATCTGGCAGCCCTGCATAAAACGAAAACAATGAAAGATTAAAAATAATTAAAATAACAAAATATAAGTCTGCATTCATGGTACAACTCGACAAGGTAGACTCGTTGCTACAACAAGACAAAAACAACATGCAATTTGTTTTTGTATTTTCTACCGAGACTTCAAAAAAAGAGCAACACTGTGTCTTCAGAAACACAAAATAAAAACACAAATTTAAAAAAAAAAACAACACGTGAAGGAAAATAATTAAAGTTTTCTCAACTAAAAACTAGTTTTTCTATTGAATTTGGGTTTGTTGGAAAAGAAAAAAAGAGCACAAAATAAACATCCTAGTGAATTTCATTATCATATGATTCGTTCTAAATGATATGATTGATAACATCATGACGAGGCAGAAAAAGATGAACATAGTAAGGACCAACTCGCTTTAATGGAAACACAGCACCTTACGTATGCATCCATGCAACGTTCCATGGAAGCAAAGAAAATAAAGCGTCTACAGACCCAGTTGCATATGATAGATCTTGCTAACACCGTTCAAAATAAACATTTATTTTTCGATGACCAAAATGGGGATGAAAGTGATGATGGTGTAGATAAGGGTAAAGAGCTGAACGACAAAGTATTGGCAGAACGTTTAGAAATTCATCCCAGCATGTTGGAAAGAAAAGCTTATAGACCAAGGTTGAAAGATTTAGAAAAATTAAATATTCCTCTATTGAGTCCTAAATAAATTAAAAAGGCAAACTTGTTAAAACAACGGGCCTATCAAGAACTTACAAAGCGTATTAAACGTGTAAAGGAATCGATCGTAACAAAAGTGTGAAATAAAACGTGTCCTACAACACCCTCGTCTATTAAAACAATAAAAAAAAAACAAAAAAAACAAAGATTCAACTCCTGTATACGAATTTAAAGTTTTTTTATGTATTCACGTTTAGTTTAGAATTCTTAAATTAACTTTTTATATTTTAATTTTGTAAATTATTTGAGTAAAATAAATTTTTATTTGAAGTTATAATAAATTTCATTACAAAACAAAAAACTAAATGTAAACAAACATGAAAAATTTCTGACATATTGGGTTTAACGGGGTAAACAGCTGACAAACAGCTGGGCCAACGAGTCTACCTTGTGTAGTTGTACCATGTCTGCACGGTTCATGTTTTATTGACATTTTTGGTACTTTATTGGTGAGAGAGACGAGGGAAAAAGAAACGAGTACACACATGCATGTACTGTCGGTACGCTTTGCTTTCTCATTCGCATTTTTTCTTCTTTCTTATTCGTAAAACTACACAAAAAAAAAACGTGTCGTCCAATGAATCATATGCACACAGAAAAAGGAAGAACTTTACTGCACTGTCCATTAACATTTCCCTTACAAGGTATTTTTATTTTAGTTGTTGGTACAACAAAAAAATAAATTTAAAACTAGGATAGCAGGACATAAGTCAGATCAAAATTATAGGAATATTTCATCACAAAAAACAGCTTTATCAACCCATTGTGCAAGTCTAAACCATTATCCTGATTTTGAAAATATATCGGTTTTAAACAATAAAAATAATTATAAGCGTAGCTTTATGTAAGAAATGTTGCAACTTATAAAGATTCCAACAATATCCAGAATTAATTTAAAGTCAGATACTGTAAATGGAGCCCAAAATTATAGACATTTAATTTATAAAAATAGAAACGGAAATTAAAAATTTATTTAAACTGGAATAGATTAGGGTCAAATTGGAAAACCTTTTTGTATTTAATTGAAAATATGACATTTTGTTAAATTTGTTAAATTTATTAAAAATTTTTAATTTTTTGTCAAATATTCAAGAAAAAATCCCTGAAGAAGGCACACAACGGAGTGCCGAAATATTGGATTCAACAAATTTAATATTTTTTATAAAAAAAAAGAAAAAGACTTAAAGCTTAAATAAGAGGATTAATTAAAAATGTTTAAAGGTCGAATAAAAGTCAATTTATATAAAATGAGAAGCACGTCTACAATCAATTACAATTTGGAATCAAGATGTAAGAAGAAATATTAATAGATAAAAAACTGTTAGAGATAAACTAAATTAAAGCAACAATAACTTTCTTAATTCGGTGTCGTAATGTAGGTATCATTCCTAAATTTATAAAGAATTCTACTAATAACATTTTAAATATTTTTCACGAGAATGGACGTTTACCATTATGTCGTCAAACTATAAGAAAGTATCTAAAAGATCTACATAATAAAATTCAAATTTTGAGGATAAATCAACAGCATCACTTAATGAGGGAAGTTCAAAAGGAATATAGAATGACCACAGAGGACTTACAAAGATACTTTAATAAGGAGGAATACACAAAATTTTTGGAATTCCAAGATAAATTAGCAAGAAATTTTAATGAAAAGGGCAAGAATAGACACAAGAGAAATTTTGATAATCTGGTGAATTTACAGAAGAAAGAATTCGGTATAAGGTTAAATAATAAATGGGTTGTTAATTAATCTAAGATAGATATACCAATAGATGCAAAATAGGTTCTTTCATTAGGACACAAACACATTTTACTAACAGAAAGAAAACATTTCCCAATTTTGAAAGTTATAACTGAAAGAGATGATTTAGTTCAAACACTGAATAATAAGGAAGAACAAGAAATAACTAGGACAAAACTAACAACATATATAGATAGCTCCATGAACAAAATGTGATTGACTAATAGGGATAAATTTGTTCTTGATAAAGTAAAGAAAACAGAAAAGTTTTTAAGACTTAATTGGAATATTCTTATTTTAAATGCAGATAAAGGTAATACCACAGTAGCAATGAACAGAACATATTATAATTTAAGGATTAATAATATTATAAAGGACAATTTAGTTTATAAGAAACTAGGTAAGGATCCTACTAATAGATTACAGAGGATAAATAATGATTTTGTTCAGGAACGTTTTAGGAGGAGTATAATAACAGTTACGAAAAAGAATAAACTTAAACCTTATATAGCAAATGCACCTAGATTATATGGTGTTCCGAAAATTCATAAAATTGATTTTCCATTAAGACCAATATGTTCATGTATAAATTCTCCATCATATGAACTTTGTAAATATATTACAACGATTCTTAACATAATAACGGAAAATTCTAAATTTAATGTAAGGGATTCTCTTTAATTTAAGGATAAGATTAAGAATATTAAGTAAAGTTATGATGGGAAATTAATTTCTTTAGATGTAGTTTCATTATTTCCAAGTACACCTATAGATCATGCTATAGATGTAATAGAGGAACAATGGAAAAAGGTAGAAGAACACACTAATATAGATAAAGATTTATCTTTACGTATTCTGAAATATTGCATAATTGATAATAGGTATTTTCAATTAGATAGTAGTAAATATGTTCAATTAAAAGGACTTCCTATGGGTTCACCTGCATCTCCTATTGTAGCATTTATTGTTATGGAAAAATTAATAGATAAATGTATAGAACAGTTAACTATTAAAGCTAAAATTATGACAAAATATGTGGATTATTTATTTTGTGTAATTAAAGAATCAGAATTCACAAACATTTTTAATACATTTAATTCTTTTCATGCAGATATAAAGTTTACAATGGAAAAGGAGTTTGAATCAAGATTGTCTTATTTAGACACTTTAATAATAGAAAAAGAAAAAAGTTTATTTATTGATTGGTATCAAAAACCAACATCGTCTGGTAGAATAGTTAACTATTTTTCAAATCATCCAAACAGAGTTATGATTAACACGACTAATTTAATAGAAAGGGTATTGGCAATAAGTGATACATATTTCATTAGGAATAATAAGGAAACAAATTTTAGAGCATTAATGGAAAATAGTTTTCCAAGGGAAATTATATCCAATTTATTATTAAAATATAATAACCATAGAATAAACCATTCTAACAGTAACGCAGAACCGAATCAATAACTTATGTACCAAGATTTTCAGAAAGATTAGAAAAATCAAATATTTATGATACGAAAATATATAAAATTGCACATAAACCTTTTAACACAATAGGTAGATTATTCACTAATATGAAGGATTAAATAAAAAAGTTGGAAATGTCAAATGTAGTTTATAAAATACCTTGTAAGGGAAATGTTAATGGACAATGCAGTAAAGTGTATGTGGGTACAACAAAAAAAAAAAATTAACTTAAAACTAGGATAGCAGGACATAAGTCAGATCAAAAATATAGGAATATTTCTTCACATAAACAGCTTTATCAACCCATTGTGCAATTTTAAACCATTATCCTGATTTTGAAAATATATCAGTTTTAAACACGGAAATTAAATTTAAGCGTAGCTTTATGTTAGAAATGTTGCAAATTATAAAGATTCCAACAATATCCAGAATTAATTTTAAGTCAAGCATTCAAGAAAAAAATCACTGAAGAAGGCACACAACGGAGTGCCGAAATATTGGATTCAATAAATTAAATATTTTTTATAAGAAAAAGACCTAAAGCTTAAATAAGTGGATTAATTAAAAATTTTTAAAGGTTGAATAACAGTCAATTTATAATTTATTTTCAAATTAAAAAAAAAAAAAATAATACACATTCTTGTGTACATGTGTATATGTATATACATCCACATATAATTATTTTTTTAGATAATTTGGACTCCATTTTTTGAAATTTAATTTTTCTCGCATCAATTTCAAATGTGACTTATTTTGATAGTTCTTGTGAGAAACTTTTCGCCAAATAATTTTGATTTAATTAACATTTTTGTTGCTTTGGTATACATTTTTAATTAAAATATTAATTAAAAAACGAAAAATCTTCATTGATTCTATGACTTTGTTTGATTTCTTCAATTTTGTTTTTCAGTTTTTGGTGTTTTACAAAATAAAACTGATGCATTTTCCCTTATTTGTTAATTCCGCCAGAATGTTGTATTTTTTGGCATGAAAATGTGGTAGATCTACTTAAGGTTTTTTAGGGCCTTAACGGGCATTTCGTCCTCGGCAACACAATGGGCCAATGAATAATTTTTGGCAGAGTATTTTAGTAAATTATTTTCTGCTGTCTCTTTAGAACTATATAGAACGGAGTCAAGGTTATTTGGAGCAGATGTAAGTCAAGCTTGTGGACTAATTTCAGGTTATCAAGAAGTAGAGACGTGGAAAAACCTGTGGAAGTTATCATTTAAGGGCTCTTCAGGTTTCGAACTTTGTCTTTTTAATCCCTTTCGAAATATTTCCAGAGATGATATCTGTGTAAAAATGTGTTTTATATTAAGAATTCTTTCACACAAATTACTATTTACCTTTCTAATTGCGCACTTTTTTAAAGTATTTTTAATTTTTTTTAGTTTTTCTTTATCACAAGAACACATGTTTTTATAAGCGATTTATATTTCTTCGTTCGTTATGGTTGTTGGTTTCATTACATTTTGTTTTGAAATTCTTAATAAAAACTTTAAGGTTGCCCAATATAACAATTAGAAAAATACTTAAATTATGGAAAATTATTGTAAATGTGTAACAAAAATAAGGAAAACGTACATAAATTACACATTATTACAATCACCGGTTTATTATACCAAAAAAGCGGTTTTTCGATATTCAAAATATGGACATTTTAAAAAAATCGGCAAATTAGCAAACCTAAAAAAAACCGGTTAAAATCGAATAATAACCGAACGATATCCCTAGTAAATACTTTCTATTAACTGCCTGGCCCACAATGTCGACAGGACAATTTCTGCCGTATATTTATATTGAAAACAAAAACTAATTTTAGTGTTTTTTTACTTGTTTTCAATATAAATATACGAAAGAAAAGTTCTTGTCGACATTGTGGGTCACGCAGTAAACTTACTTATAGCGGCAGAAAATAAAGATAAAATGGACTTTATCGCCTATGTAACTAAAAACGTAAGTCTCTATAAACGAAAAGTAGTGTACACTTATTTATTAAAAAAAAAAACCATTTTTTGCATACTTGTGGCTAAAGTTTGCTAAAAACCGTAAAAATGGTGGTAGTTTCGGTTCGGTTTTCGGGTTTTCTTTCAAATCTTGCATATTGTTGTGTTTGACCGGTGCTCTAATAATTTTAAACGTTTCCAAACTCCAGATTTTAGTTCAGACATTTCTAATTTAAATTAGGTATAATAAAATAAGTAAAAAAGGTTTAATATGCTGCCAAATTTTATTGGTAACACTGTGTCACAAATTTTCAACAAAGTCGTTACCAAATGAATCTTACAGCAAATGTAAAATTGTACGCTGAATCCGAATATGAAGTCAGAATGGTCAAAACTAGAACAGTTTTCGAGATATTGCATTACCGCTTTTTACATTTTGAAAAAAGGTCATGTCACTTTCATAAAAATATCTTCGAAAATATGCAATGGCTGTTTTATATGTTTTTTTTTTTTGTTGAAAGACAACGAAATTACCAAAACAACCACAAGTCGTTTGTAAATATTGGTCAAGAAATGACCGACTTACAGTGGACCAAATTTAAAATTTTACAAAAATTTTAATGATTTTTTGGAATTTGTTATCAAGTGTTATCAATTATTACGATAGTTTATTTCAATACGAATATTTTGTGCCCCATAGGATCTAGATCGGTGCAAAATGGCAAAGTTACAGTTGATTAATTGAATTGTCCCACTTTTCGAATTTTATCAAATAAAAAAAAAAAAAAAACAAAAAACAGAACAGTAAATATATAAAGCTTATGGTAGTAACAATAAATATTAAAAATGGCTTAAAACTGTTGAATGGCTTTGCCTATTGTGATTGTCTCTCGCACAAGGAACCAATAATAGTCGCCCAACATCGCCTCACCATACGCCCCTTGATACCGACGCTCCATTTCTTGTATTTGTTGGTGAAGGCGCTCACCATGCTCGTCACTTTCATCGCCAAGGTTGTTTGGGAAGAAATTTAAGTGGGAATGCAGAAGGTGTATTTTTAAAGACATATTTGCTCCTTTTTAAGTAAGATATACAAATGAATATTAATTTAATTCAAGCATATGAGGAGTTGGTTTTGTGAATGAGTTTTAATCTGCATATTGAACAGACTTATGACGTCCATTTTGCTTTACCTTGGCTAAGCAAAAATAACAGTCAACGTCGTGGTTCGTATGTGTATGTTCACGCTAAATTGCAGGATAATCAAACGGCATATACCGACTGCAGTTTAGGAAATAAACTTAAGATTCTGAAGGCAAATATTTTAAACACAAAATTAAGAAATAAATACTTACTTTGCGCCCGACATCCACATAGTTAAACGAGTTTTGCATGAATTGCAGAAAGTATTTGGGGTCCATGATTTCGAAATATTTTCCTTATTGACTTAAAAATACAGCCAAAATGCTTCCTTTGCGTCTCGTTTGGCGCAAAATATTCGTATCAAAATAATCTAATGTCTCATGTAATGAAACAGTTAACTATTGATTTGTTTGGTTTAAAAAAAAATAACTTCAAAAGAACAAAATTGCAAAAAATTATAAAATTTTATTTTTTTGCATATTTTGGTTTTCGATGCATATTTTGACATTTTTGAGTGATTGTTTTTTAATTTCCATACTATGTATAAAAAAAAATTCTTCAAGAAATTTATAATAGATACACAAAAAAAATCTTAAAAAAAAAATTTTTAAATCTATAAATAAAGTCTTTTGGAGCTCAACTAAAAGTACAAGATTTTTCAAGATTTCGATAATATTTTTTGAGATATTTTTAACCTTCTCAGTACTTGTTTAATGTATAAACATTTTTAATGAGAAGTACGAGTGTTATAAATAATTTGCAATTCCTTTAAGCGTTAATAGATTTTTAAAATAAAAGCAGAAAACCGTGGTTTTTTTTGTCGGTTTTCGGTTTCTGTTTTTAGGCATTTAAAACCGCGGTTTCGATTTCGGTTAAAACCGAACAGCAATCCCTACTTGTGCCGAAAATATGTCTGTTTTTAAAAGGATTTATATATCTCCACTTGTTTGTGTTTCTATACAACACAAATCTGTGCATGAGTATGGCAGTTAGTGTGAAAGAGAGTGCTTGGAAGTGTTCATACTTCACACTTTTGTAATACTATACGTAACCACCGCTACAACAACAATAATAACACAACTACAAAAATCCACTTGTTAATTCCACTTGTCATTGTTGTTATTTTACCATTGTGTTCTTTTTTTTCTCGTTTTTTCTTTCTATTTTTACACTTGTAACTTGTACAATTAATATAATTCCACTTGTGTTGTATTTTTGATCGTATGTGAAAAACAAACTTAATTATTAAGTAACTGCGAAAATTCATGTTAAAACCATATTGTTAATGTCAGGGCCTTGTTTATACCCTGCCATAGTGGTGATAGTGGTATAATAAATTTTTTATTCATAAGTGTAAATAGATTTCTCAAGTACCTTAAAGTCAATTTTGTCATGTTCGTTTATCGGTGAGTCTGTTGAAAACAGTCTCACATCAGAACGACAATTCTTTGACATGGGAGTTATGGACCCAAATCTTGAACAACATCCCTAAGTAGTTAATATTTCCGTTCTTAGTCATTACATCGTAATTACTACCTTTAAGAATGTTTTATTATTATTGTAAATTGTTAATGCAGTAGCCGTATTCTGTAATTCGATAAAGCTAAATTTTTATCGCTAAGCATCTATAAAGTTGATTTAGCGATTTTAGGATACGAATGAAATTCTGTAACGTGAATTGCTTAATTTGGCAATGGCATAAACATTTAATTCACCGCAATTTCAGCTTCCAATGGCATCGCTTAAACGTTTAAATTTGGTATTCTCTAACGCTTAATAAGAAGAAATAACTAAAAGGGTGACAAAAGAACTAAAGTATATGCTCATTTAGTATTTGGTGGAGCACAAAGAATTTTCCCAAGACAGGTATATAAAATATCTTCAACCTTAAGTCAAGTTAAATATAAAAATTCACTCTTTTAAGATTTGTAAATTCCGCCGGAGCTTGCTGAGCAATAGGACGCCTTAGCAGAGAAGCTGAACGCTTTAGGAGAAGCGCTTAAAAATGGTGCAAATTGGAAAAAGGCTTGGACAAATATGCGGCAAATTTTGGACCATATTTTAGAGATATCAAGTTGAACACTTTTTCTTTTTTCCATTTAATAGAAGCAAGGTAAAGCAGAAATTCCAAGACTACAAAAACTCGTCGGCATAAATGGCGTACAAGAACCTAAACTTACGGACTTAGACGAAAGAGTGATTGGGGTCATGGCAAAAGAATCTGTGGTTAATCAAGAAGAAATCAGCAAGCCTCTTGTATGTTTATTGTACAATATTGTGCATTATATCGGGTGATTCATCGTGGGGGTTTGACTTATAATGTAAAATAAAACACATAAATTTGAAAGTGAGTTTAAAATTTTTATTATCAGTTAATAGAACAATTTATGGCAGTTACTGTTTGAAAATTATATCATGTAAATGTTGGCCCTGACTACGTCAGAGGTGATCCATTCGGAAGGTCCAATTTTGGACAACTCGTTCGAGCATAGCGACTGGTATCTCGCGAATAGCACGAGAAATGTTGGCTTTCAAAGCGTCAATCGTAGCTGGCTTCTTTCAGAAAAACACAGACTTTACATATCTAGGTGGCAAATTAACCGTAGCAAAACGTAAAATTAAGTGGTCACCAAAATGATTTATCAACAAGCTCATTGTTTTAAGCGCTTTACGGCTCGTCTTGTTGAAATCAGGGCTCACCGAGACCATACGCTTGAATTTCAGGAAACAAACAGGCCGTTAACATGGTGCGATAACGGTTATAATTGACGTTAAAATTATTATTTTCCTAATTTTTGAAAAAATATGGACCAATGATTCCACTAGCCCCTAAACCACACTATTCCGTTGCCTTTAATGGATGTAATGGTTGCTAGTCAGCCCTAATACGGTAATTTTGTTTATTAACGTAACCATTTAGCCAGAATTGTGCTTCATCACTGAACACAATTTCACGTTAAACACCGGATTTTCATTAATCACAGAACGCTGATTTTCGTAATACACAGCTGAACAATTTGGAGATGCTGTTGTTGTGGGCTTATTTTCATGATGACTTGCCAAACGATACCGATCAAAAATTACAAAGCAGTTTCATATGAGTCACGCGTGATCTTTAAACAAATGAATATAGAAAATCAAACCTCACGATGAATCACCCTTTATAGAGCGCAGAAGGAATTGCAGCTGACGTTTCTTTCGTGACCGAAAATGATGACCCCGCACCAAGCTGCTCTGCTGACTCTGCAAGAACACGTTCATAGTATTTTAAACTCAATCATTATTTATTGTTTTTTGATTACGCAGGGTACCAAACATTTGTTAAATGCTTGATTAGAAGGAAGAAAAAGAAAATTAAGAAGCATAAGCGCAGAAATGTTAGAATTAGAACAACAAATGACATAGTAAGTTAAGGCGCTTAACTCTATAAATAAAACCTTATCAAATCTTGTAAGAAGAGGTCATAATTGACAACAATATGTCGACATTTTTAATTAAGAGGATGTCGATGCAATTCTTGGGAGATTCCATTAAAAAGGGTGTAACATCTAGAAGAACAGAAATTGTTTTATTTGTATTTCTTAGTAAAAACTCCAAAGAAATTTATCGTTTATTTAAAATTCTTACTGGCTTATTCATAAAAAATTTTTGTTTTTTAAAAGGCTGACAAAACAAATTTTGTATGAAAAATAAAGTTTAGAACTCTTATAAATCAAAAATAAAAACAATATATTAATATTAATATTTCCGCAACACACAAAATATTCCCAAACACTATAGGGCTTATTTTCTAAATCACTTCGCCTTGCGTTTTGAAATTTTTCATATAAAATTTTTTTGGAATTTTCAAAAATTTTTATGAAAATATTTTTCAAGTGAGGTGAAGTGTTTAAGAAAATAACCCCCTTTGATTTTTGTTTACATAAAATAAACAAACTATTTCTTGAGATGCCATCTGTTGAAAATTTTCACATAATTTCCGCATTTGGTTTTGTAATGAAAAAATACTGCGCATAAATTATCAACTTAAACTTTATTCAAATATATATTCGGCAATTTCTAAAAACATTTTGAGTAGAGCTTTTAAAATAACTTTTTAAAATTGAGATTTTAAAACATATCGCACTGGTTTCTCTAAAGAGCGTCAACTCAAAATTGACAAATTTTCGGTAGAGACAAAAAACTATTTTCTTAATATATGTTCTCTTATAACACAAAGGGGGATACAATTGTATATTTTTTTTGACTAGAGAAAATGATTTAAGATATTTACAGTCGTTAGATATGGCCACTGCACATCGATTTCTTGCAAAAAGTGACAATTGAAAAATTTTGAGTTGACCCTCTTTAGAGGACGCAGTGCGATATTATTAAAAGTTATTTAAGAAAAGTGTTAATATTTTTTAAGAAAACAAACTATAAAATAAGGTAACACTATAATGAATTGTCAAAAATTAATACAATATGTTTGTTTTTTTTAACAGCAGTTTACCAAAGCAAAAATAAATAAATAGTCTACAAGATAACAAATTAGCTGCGGCGAAATTAGTAAACTTTAGCTAAGCAATTGAACTTACAGAATACAAATTTTGCGACCTCGCTAAAATATATTCCCTAACTTTTTGTGTACAATTTTAGCGGTCGAGACTTAGCTTTAGCTAAGCGAATTACAGAATACGGCTGCAGAGGATAATCAGTTTTGAACTGCTCAATGACGTAGGTTTAATATCACAAAAAACTTGATTTCACGTATTTACGCGATAAAATAACATTATAAAATCAGAAGCAAAATAAAGGTGCTGTCATTATTTTAGAATACATCAGTCCTACATGTCGAGCAGTTTATAGCCACAGCCATATTATGATTGCCTCCGAACATGTTATGTTTCATTATAACTATAATATGTTTACCAATACTTAAAGTATGGTTGTCAATTGACAATAACATTTTCCTCTTTTCCAAGAGCAATAATGTTATGGTTCAAACGCCACTGTACTTTTGTTAGTGGCAAACATATTATTGTTATTACTAACCACGCAAAAGGAGGCAAACCAAACTGTCAATGTTAGCTTATGCTGAGGACATTGTGCTCTTCGCAGACGCGCATGAAAATGTAGAATATAATTAAAAAATACTTTCATCGGAAATGTCCTCAAGAGGTCTTATAGCTAATAAATCAGTGAGTGTTTAAACGTTGGTTTAGTTGAACTAAACTTAAATTTATATGTAATTTAAACTGAACAGTTGTAAATCAGTGTCGCATGTATTATATGCAATTTAAAAAGGAACACGTGGCAGCACTACGATAAATGTTGACAAATGCATATGGTCTGCATTGGTAGCTTAAGCGCTCAATTTTATGCGTTTAAAGCTGGTTTAAATGTTTACAGATTTATAAATATGTTGGTTTTAACACATTTTAAACCAAAAACTGAGTTTAACATGCTCTGATTTATTAGGCCTAAGAATTAATATTAGGAAAACCGAGACAATGATTATTAATTAAGAAAAGGAGTCGCACACAGTTCACATTGGAACAGAAGCCCTAAACAAGTGCAACATTTCGAATATCCAAGGAGCCTTAACTAGTGAAGACGGTAAATCGGACAATGACTTAAATACTAGAATTTATGCAAAGTGAAACTTGCACCACGTTCTTAACAGAAATGTTATAATTAAAAGAGAAGTACCGTCAAAAGCAACGATAGCGGTATACAGCTCCATGTATGTCCCTACACTTGTCTACACCTGTGAATCATCCAGGAAAATTCATACAGAGGCGACAGAAATAAAGTCATTACGCAGAGTAGTGGGAAAAGTCAGAAGAAGGAAATATACTATAAAAAGTAGCCTTCAGGTAGAAGCTCTAGATAGCAGAGAGGGAAATTGTAAATGCGATGGTGTAGACATGTATTAAATAGCTCTAGCCTAATAAAAAATGGAGCTTCCAACGAAGCAGGTTTGTAAGGGAGAAACGTAAAAGTTTCGCTTACCATATCGCCTACGGAAGACATGAATTTTATATGGCGAGTTCCCACTTTCAAGCAATACATTTTTGGGCTGTGGGAAAAATCGCCCCAAGAAAAATGGCCCAAAAAAAGAAATGAAAAATCGCCCAAAAAAATCCCATGTAAAATTGGGCCTAAATTTATATGAAAAGTGACCTAAAATTTTTGGGCTATTTTTCGTTATTGTTGGGTGATTTTTCGTTTTTTTAAATTTGGTGATTTTTCATAATGAAAATGTTGAATGAAAAATGGCCCATTTTTTTGATTTTCTCCTCTATGGTATAACAAACACCGGCTTCGCTTACTAAAGCTTCTCTGCACAGCCGGCCTTCGGCCGGGCGCAAGGATTTTCTCCTCTATGGTATAACAAATACCGGCTTCGCTAACTAAAGCTTCTCTGCACAGCCGGCCTTTGGCCGGGCGCAAGGATTTTCTCCTCTATGGTATAACAAACACCGGCTTCGCTAAGTAAAGCTTCTAAAATCTGCCTTGTTTCCAAATGAAAGCCGACTATGCAGAGAAGCTTTAGTTAGCGAAGCCGGTGTTTGTTATACCATAGAGGAGAAAATCCTTGCGCCCGGCCGAAGGCCGGCTGTGCAGAGAAGCTTTAGTTAGCGTAGTGTCAATGGACACTATGACACTTTTTGGGGTGTCATAGCGTCCATGGACACTATGACACTGGACGTCATAACATGCCACCGGGAAAAAATTCGTTTTTGTTTTTTGGGTCATTTTTCATTTTTTTTTTGGGCCCTTTTTCGTTTCTTTTGGGCAAAATTTCATATATAACTTTTTGGGTCATTTTTCATGTTCTGTTGGGCGATTCTTCATTTGGGCGATTTTTCATTTCTTTTTTTGGGCCATTTTTCTTGGGGCGATTTTTCCCACAGCCACATTTTTGAGACAGAAAGCGCTTTATTCAGCGCATATAAAAATTTGTAAATGTAACGATTAGCTTTTCACACTGAATTTTTTGTTACCGTCATTTTTTTATATGCTCCCCTACAAACCTGCTTCGTAGTAAGGGAATGTCGTGGCTCTTCATTTTTTTTTTTTAATTTATTAAGAATTCGTTCTTAATATAGCGTAGCGCATAAATATGTGCTTACTTTTTAAAATGTACCATTAGAGCTTCGTAAAATAGGAAAATTTTTTATTGGGAGATTACTGCAATAAGTACTCCTAGCAAAATCAACTGCTACCCGTTGAAGGTGGAGTAGGGTTCGGCACTCTATAAAGGCAACTCTAACGAATTGTGGCGTTAAACGAATTGTGGTGTTTAAATTAACAGCCTGGCCTACAATATCGATCGACAACTTAAGCGAGCGAAAACAAGTCAATCGTTATCTTTTTCTTAAGTGTCCTAATAATTATCGACATGCCGGCCGACAGACTTTACGTTTCTAACGAATAACGTTTTTTATTTATTTATTGTCAAATAACTATATTGACACATCAACAATTCCACAAATTAAACGCTAATTTAAAAATAAAAATCGGCAAAACATTTACATAAAGTTATACTAATTTTTTTTTTTTTTTTTTTTATTATAATTATTCCTACGCTAATCCCGCGAAGCTCTTCGCTTGTCTGCAGGATACCAGGGTCTCTGGCGGGAATCGAACCCGCCACCCCGGTACTGATAGACTAGCTCACTACCAGCTAGCCTACCGGGGCACCCAACAACTCTGTGCTGCAAACAAAGCAGTAAACAAAAAACCAACAAAGCAGTAGACAACAAATATAGAAAATAATTTTGTTAACAATATTTTGTTAAACTACACGCAGAGAAAAAATATGGTTGGGCATGGTTACGGCAAATACACTATGTTTTTTGTAACAATATATTGTTGTCGTACACAAAATATTACTATTTTTATTTAATATCAACAATATTATAGTTACTGTAAACATGTCTATGTTTATTGTAATTATAAATTTAAGTATGGTTCACTGAAAAATAATCATTTGTATAACAGCTAAATAATGATAACTTTGAAAATATATTAAATTCCTCACAGCCATTTAATGATATTGAATAACCATAACATTATAACTTTCTATACGTGTACTCATAATATGGTTAATATGCACACAAATTATCTTTACTCTAATAATATTTTGTTATCGCCATTTGTAAAATAATTTTGCATCAGTTGTGTCGTTTATTTTACATATGCGTATCGAATTCTTTGTTATTCAGTGGTTAAACAATTAAAAAAAAAAACCAATTAAAAAAATCCAAGTTTAAAGAAATTGTAGATACATAAAAAATTGTAAAGTGTCAGAAAATTAAATATCAGTGCTAAAAAAATTTTAATATTGTTTGAAAATGGTGCAAAAATATTGACCATTGTTTTGTGTTATTTAAAAGAAATAGAATAAAAGTTCTTTAAAATAATTTATAAATAATTGCGATCTACGACAAAAATATGTTTAAAATATTTTGTCTAAAGTTGCATCATATTATGATGTGAAATATCTGTAACCGTTTTACGCGAAGGTTGCCAGTAAGTAAATAAGCATAAATATATATTAAAAATATTTTTCGGTTTGAGATTTAATCTACATATTATTATGATTAACATGATAATAATATGATTAGTTCTAAGCTTATTATGATTAACATGATAATATTATGATTACTTCTTAACTGATTAACATGATTAATATATGTGATTTCATTAAATTGGAATATGATGTAATAAAAACAAATTAGGGTTAAGGGAAAAATATTATGATGTCATATTACGAATATATTTGGTCATAATATGACTCAATAAAAATCGAAATATGTTGACTACAATCATGAATCTTATCATAATATGTTGCTCTTAGAATATGATTACCACAGCCATATTTTTTCTTTGCGTGTACACAGAAAAAAAAAATTTTTTCTCTAATCACCAAATTTATACCAAATTCATAGAATCAAGCAAACAATTTGTTGATTTTGCACCAACACTCACAATATTATTACAGTGGCGGACTGTAGGTTATTTAAGAAGTATTCCGTTCAGCCATTTTTAAATAAATAAACATTTACTGCCGTATTCATAAAAAATAAAATAGATTTCAAACGTATTTTAAAACTAAATTTCCATACAAATTTTTCTTAAAACAGATTTCATATCCATTTAATTTTTTATGAATACGGCAGTTAAAATTCCAAGCAAATTTATTTTTAACTGATTCAAATATTTTTTCAAAAAACTAAGTGCACATTAATACGGATTTTCGCTTGCATTTAATATTTTCTCTTGATTAAGTAAAAGTATTCTGCATTTAAAATTAAATTTAAAAGGAAATTTAACACAACTGTAGATATACTTAAAAACTGATCGACTTATTTTGCATTTAATTTTAACGAAAAGTTCATTTAATGCTTACTGTCAAAAACAAATGAATTTTCAGTTAGTTTATTTAATTTAACTACAAAAAAATAAATTTTTAGTTATATATTTATAGATCTGTGACAAGAAGGAAAGTAAAAAACGATTTGCTTGTTTTGTGTCGAAAATTCCCATATTCTATTTTTTAAAATTATTTAGTTAAATAGATCACATTTTTAAAGTTAAATGATTGCGAATACTATATCGGTCATCCTGCTGGTATTTTATAATTGAAAGTTCTTCTGTAAACAAAGTTATCAGTACAACAAAAGTTAAACAGACATGTATAACGGGGCAAGTAAATAAAAATAAATATTCTCTCTCTCTCTCTTATTAGGAAAACAAGCGGACAGGTGTCTGGTATTTTTTAGAAATTCGACCTGTATTAAATAAAATTACGGAATTACATAAAATAACTGAAAATTCATTCATTTTTACGGAATTCGCAGTTGAATTTTTGTCAGTAAAAATTAAATGAACTTTTCGTTAAACATAAATGAAAAAACAATAAACAGGCTTTTAACTGAATATTCATAAATTTTATATTACAATTTCAGTTAATTTTACGTTCAGAATATACTGATTGTATTACCAAAAAAATTATATTGATAACTAAAAATTTTAATAATTTAATATTTTTAATATTACTTTTTCAATAAATGAAATTTTTAATTTTAATTAAAAAAAAATGATCAAAAAACTTTGCCATTTCAAACCATGTGTAAATTGATTTCATTAAATATATCTCCCAACAACAATTTTACAAGCTTAAATTTTATTTTAAACGAAAATTATTAATAAGATTTTTGTTATTTAATTATTCTTCTTATTAAAAATTTATTTCAGAACTACCAAAATGATAATCATATCAAAATTAAATTTTTGATTTTGTTTCAATTAAAAAAATAATTGATTTATGGCGATTTCTTTTCTGAGAAATATGTTGCATAAATGGTACATGCTCTATCTCTTTTGTGTAGAGCATGTACCAATTATGCAACATTTTTCTCAGAAAAGAAATCGCCATTAATTACCAGATTCATTAAATTGAAATACTTTTTAAGCAAATTTTTAATTGATAAAAAACTACTGATAATTTTTTCTGTGTATATAATTTTATTAGTGGTGTTATTTTAAAAAAAAATATTTTTTTTTAACTCAGTATTTATTTATTGAATCTGCATATATTAAATATGAACAAACAATAATTAATCAAATCTTATCCTAATACTTTATTTTATGTCCTGCCAGTGCCAGACAGAGAATTTCGTCATCACGGTTTCAGTTCACATATTAAGGTGTTTATCGCTCTTCTGATTGGGTGAGTGCTGCAGTGTCTCTTCTCCTTAAGCAAGTGTGGACGCCATAATTTAAAATATTTCGAGCTAGTGGATTTGGGTGCAGTTCAAGCCTTTTTTAAATATTTTAATGCATATTTCGTCATCATAATTTTAGCTAATGTCACATTGATATCCTTGTGGATATTTTAGTTTTTAATGTACCAGGGAACGGCTGTGATTACTCGAAGAAGTTTATTTTGGCGCTATTGAATTTTTTCGATATTAAAGGCCGAGACAGTACCCCATAATTGAATACAAAAGCACCAGATTGGCTTTAAAATAGAGTAGTAAATTCGTCATACAATAAAATATTTTAACATTAAACATAAAAATAAAAGAAATAAATATATAAAAACAGTTTTAAAAACAGTTTTATTAAAATGTTTTTTTTTTTTTTTTTTTTTTTTTTTTTTTTTTTTTTTAGATGTCATTGATCAAACAATATTAAATTAAAATTTTCAAGTTTGGGAATAATAATTAAAAATACATTTCCTAAACTGCGTTGCATTGCTAGTAAATTGAACAGATGCTGGTAGTGTGTTCCAAAGACGAATACTATGAACGAAAAACTGCAATTCAGATACAAAGAATTTCTTCCAATAAGCCAATTAATTTAATTAATTTGAATTGCTTCTAGTTTCATTTGAGTTAAATTAGCTTCTATATGCCATATCCACGTTAAACGCCGATCGAGATGTATACCGAGGTATTTTACATGCGAGTATTGAGGAATTATTTGACTACTGATTTTAATAGGGGCTCATATTTCCCGAAGCAATGTGAATGTTATATTTTTTGCTCGTTGACTTTTAATCTCCATTGTTTTAACCACTTTTCCAGTTCAAATATATTGTTACGGTTTAACTTAACAAAACGCGTTAAGGTTTATTCCCTTTATAATAAACCTTTGAGTTCTTTTAATTGCAAATCAAAATAAATACACACACGAATTCAACTTAACAAACTTTATTGAAATTCACAAAATTTAACCACTATTGTAAGTAACGATCTGAACCGTTTAATGTCTCCAATGAAACTAAACTAAGCTTTTATGAGTTAGCCTGTATTTGTAGTTCAAAACTATTCCTAGTTGTTTCATGAAGCATATAGTATTTTCTAGAATGTTGTGTTCGAATTATTTTAAAATAACTGTTATACATCTAAATCTAAAGTCTACAATTACAATTGTTAGAAAATTTAGTACAGTGGCGTTCATAAAAATAGTAACTAATATGACATAAAACTATACTTTACAAGAAAACTTATAAATAAAACCATAAATAATTATTAGACAAATCTAATTTCGTAACAATATGATCCTGCAAGTAACGAGATGCTTCATGACAGTTTTCATGTATGCCTAGAATAGCTGTATCATCCGCAAATATTGAAGTTTGGGTGTAGTTGTTTGTCGGCATGACCGAAGTGTAAATCATTGGTGTTCAAAAATGTTTTGCATATGTATTCTGAGAGAATTGTTTAAGTACAGTGACACACAAAACTAAACGCACAATTTTTATTAATATTATATCACAAGATTTTTTTTGGTTATATAAAATTTATAATAATGCAGTTCACACTGAATTAAGTGTATGTGATAAGTTTCCGTCGATTAGGGTTTTCTGTAGAGTTGGTGATTAGGGATTAATTAAGAAAATTATGATTCTTTTCCTAGCTATATGACTAGGTATACCGATGAGGAAAAAAAACTTTTTATTAGAAATAAAATTTTTTTTTAAATTTAAGGAATGGCTATCAGGGGAAAAAAATATTGAAAATAAATCAGATTTTATTTTAAAAAAAGCCATTTCATGTTAGTACTTTCATCTAAGCAAAAGGAAAAAAATACACAATTTCTTAATTTTTCCTTAATTGCCAACTCTACCGATGTTCTTAACTGCGCAGCGCGTCGCGCAATAGTACTGCGGGACAAGGGCACATATTCTATTAAATTAAAATTATAGTTTAGCATATGAAGAATTTTACTAAACAACTGTTAAATAAAAACTCCATCGATACACGGTCTTCCCTGCCTGACAATAGTTAAGGCGACTACGTCTGAAATGGCTTTTTTAAAATAAAATCTGATTTATTTTCAATATCTTTTATTCTTTTTATTTCTAATAAAAAGGTTTTTTTTCCTCATCGGTATATCCAGTCATATCGCTATGAAAAGAATCATAATGCCTCTTAATAACATTTTCCCAATGTCCTTTAAATGTTTGATAACATAAAAGACATTGGGCATTACCAAAGGCATTTTTTATCATAAAATAGTTTTGCAATTCCTTATTATTTAGCAACAAACTAACGTAGCTTCCGCACATGTGCATTCGTCGCTGTCTGACGAGCAACTAAATTAATTTCATTATTATTTATTTTACACACTGTATTTGAACAAATATCAATGCAGCTATCGTACATGTTTACTTGTTGCTCTCACACGTACGAGAAAAATAATGAGCGTAAAAAACAACGGGGTGGGGCTTCTAAACAATTGTTTGCCTGAATGAGCATCACTGGTATAAATTAAGTATACTAGAGGGCCCAGTATGATGCCTTGTGGGACTCCAGCTTCGATTGGCTTAGGAGAACTTAAAAAATGCCTTCTTTTATAATAAGTAGCTTTCTAATAGATTGCGTGTAATTGCTGGTAAGTTTTGCTTCACTTTATTTAATAAGCCTTCATGCCAGACTTTATCAAAAGCTTGCGAGATATCGATGAAGAGTGCAGAGGCATATTTTTTAAAGGCTTTTTTTTATGACATTAACTATTCGATGAGTTTGTTCAATTGTGCTGTGCTCCATCTTAATCCGGATTGATGGTTTGGAGTACATCTATTTTTATTTAAAATCGGCGTTAATTTTGACACTAGTAGTTTCTCAAATATCTTTGAAATATTAGATAATAAGCTAATAGGTCTGATTCAACTTTTGTATGTTCTTTTCCTGGCTTTGGTATCATGGTAAATAAGGAAACCTTCCATTTTTGATGGCAGTATTCAAGGCGTTAAATAGCATTAAAAATAAAGAGAATAATTTTCTTTGCTATGAGGGGTAACTCCAAAAGCATTTTATTAATACCAGGTGCCTTCTTAGTGTTTAAGTCACAAATTGCCTTTTATATTTCTCTTATCTGAAATCTTAGGGGAAAAGCTGTTCTAACATTAACAGGCGGTAACTCAACTGGTAAAAACGTTTTTCAAATGATTAACAAACATATTTCCTTTTTCAATATCTGTTCTTGCCTAACTTCCATTCAAGTTTCTTAATGGTGGCTTAGATAAAACTACTCTATTGATATTCCTTGCTGGAAGCCATAATGAGTAGTCTGATTATAGATTTTCATCAAGTTCCTTAAGATAATGTTCCAGGGAATCCGTTTGCTACAATTGCAGTAACTTTCTTGGTCCTTTTGTGCAATCTTTTAATAAATTCTTTAAGTTGAGAAAGAAACATTTCGTTTAATATTCCAACAAAATGCCTCCGTCAAAAACCACAACCCAAGTGACTGATTTTGATATTTTTGGTCGAATAATATTTCTGAGTGGGGCTCAAATTTGTATTAAAACTATGACATTATCGTTTGCTTGCATTTTCGATCGCACATCAGCTGTTTTTCATTGAAAATGTCAACGAACGATATCGGTCGACTCCAAGGACCAGTTTATTACTCTCTCGTTGCAAGTTTCTGTTAATTAATTCATTAACTTGCTTTTTTGAATATTTTATTAACATTTCTATGTCAACTAGAATTGAAAAATTTACAATATTCCGACTGAATTTCTTCCGATGTTCACACGCTTGACATCGACGTTATTTCACACATTCCGATCAGGAGGGTTTTTATTCCTTTTATTGGAATTCCAATCGAATTTGTCTTAGATTCTTTAAATTTTCGTTTTTTGGAGAAACAAAATACATAATAATTTCTACCTTACGATCGGAATTGATTTCTGTCATTTAGTGTTCAAACAGAATTGCTATTTTGAGAACGTTTTTTCTCATGTTCTCACAACAATGCTGCCATACTTACATTAAATTGCTTACATTTTGTAAACAGAAAATGAAAAACAAAATAAAATAAAATATTAAAACAAAAATATAAGAGAGAATTTAAGTTACTGTCGACGTTTTAACTAAAGGCTTTATGATTTTTGCTTGAAGTTGAAAACTCAGTTCTGTTTGTACACTTAAAACAAATAAAGTTTATTTAGAAAATTGTTGTTTCCGGAAATTGGAGTGTGACTTGAAATATACCAAAGGCATGATTTATGTATGTTAATAAGATTTCAAAAGCTTTTACATAGAAATTTTAAGCGAGAAGTTATTTTTTTATTTTTTCAGAACAATAAAATACAATTTTTGGAAACAAATAGAAGCGATTACAGAATAAATTACAAAACGACGACCTAAGCTTTTCAAATAATAAGTATAACTATTGTAGCTCACCATATAAATAGTCCTATATATATTCGTCATCCATTCCATAACATATTGTTTTAACATGACCATGGCGAAGTTTTTTTAACACATCTTAAATGTCATTTATTTAAGTGCAATTGAGAATGTGTTGTAGGTTTTTTTTTATTATTTTCTCCTTTTTGTTTTTCCATAATTTTTTATTATCTTTATTATCCTCACATTTAAACATGTGTGCAAACTAAATAAAATACAGGCACTTTAACCGACTACAAGTACTGCCATTCATTTCATTACACTCGAGTTGTAAAATAAAAAACTCTATATGCAGAAAAGAGGAAAAATTGAACATCAACTAAAGAATGAATGGCAAAAGTGTTCTGTGTTATGAAAATGTTACTTTTTTTTGTTTTGCTGTCTGCATATTGAATTTATTGTCATTTATGACTTTAACAATTTCCGCTTGCAAATAAATTGTAATAATATTTTATAATTTATTGTTTTTAAAAATTACTGTGTTATTAAAGGATCAGAAGCAAAATGTATGCAGATGCCCAACGGGGCGTATGACTTATGTTTAATGTGTTAATAAATATTACTTATGCGTCAAGGATTAAACTCAAAGTAAAACTTTTTGTTAAACCTCCATTAGGTTTCTTTTTCGAGAAGGCAATAGAATGGAATGGCAATATTGGGTGGAAATGTAGAACGAACACAGAAACAATTATCAGTAGTTTTTTATCAATTAAAAAAAATTTTTTTTTAATTTAATTAATGTGATAATTGAATCAATTATTTTTTTAGTTGAAAGAAAATTAAAAATATAATTTTGATTTAACTTACATTTTAGTTGGTTTGAAATACATTTTTAATTAAACTTTTAATTAAATAAGAAAAAATTTTAATTGATTTTTTCGTTTAAAATAAAATAATTAAAACTTGTAGAATTTTTGTTGGGAATTGTCAAAACCTGTGCTATATTTAATTAAATCAATTAACACAGTGTTTGAAACGGCAAAGTTTTTTGATCAGTTTTTTTTAATAAAACTAAAAATATCATTTACTGAAAAAAAAAATATTCAAAATTTGCAATCAATATCAATATAATCATTTTGGGAATAGGTGCAAAATCGACAAATTATTTGCTTGATTCTATGAATTTGGTGATTAGAGACAATTTTTAATTTTTTCTGTGAACTGAACATTATCACGGACCATATGGCCGAAATTAAAAATATAAAAGACACAACGTTAATTCTTAGCATTAAAAGGGTATCTCTAAGGACTAAAATAACAACGTGCCAACTTTACGTTAAGCTAAGATGGCACTTCAATTTTTTATGTGAACTGCGAGAATATTAATGAAATTGATGCAGCACAGCAGGGGCTCTCTACTGAACGAATTTTCCTGAAATTTTCTCTGTTATTTCCGGGCGCTTAACATATTATAAAGGGTGATTCAAATAGAAATACTTTTTTCAACAGCCTTTTTTGACAGATCACGTGTGAGTCGTGTTATTTTTGTTTAGTATTGTTTGGCATTTCATAATGAAAAGACTTACCCCTGAACAACGTTTACAAATCGTTCAACTTTATTACGAAAATTCACGTTCTGTGAGGAATGTGTTTCGTGGACTTCGCTCCACTTATGGTCAACATAATCGGCCTACTGAGCGTACTATTCGCAACACCATCACCCATTTTGAGACCCAGTATTCATTATTGGAGAATATTCGACCGAATAGACCACGTCCAGCACGCTGTGAAGAAAATATAGCGGCCGTAGCTGAGTGTGTACATGAAGACCGTGAAGAGTCGATTAGGCGCCGTTTGCAACAACTCGGACCGTTATCGTGCCATGATAACCGACTATTTGATGCCTGAAATTGAAACTCGTGATCTCGGCGACATTTGGTTTCAGCAAGACTGCGCCACTTCCCACACATCGCATCAATCAATGGATTTATTGAGAGAGCACTTCGGTGGGAACATAATTTTACGTTTTGGGCCGTTCGATTGGCCACCAAGATCGTGTGATATCACACCGTTAGACTTTTTTCTGTGGGGATATGTAAAGTCTAAAGCTTATGCGGACAAATCCGCTTCGATTCAGGCCTTGGAGGAAAACATCACGCGTTTCATTCGCCTGTTACCAGTCGAAATGCTCGAACGAGTCATCGAAAATTGGACTCAACGGACGTAGCAATGGCCAATAGTTGATAGACATAATCTTCAAAAAATAAATGCCAAAGATTGTTCTTTAAAATGATAATAAGCATTCCTCATTAAATTTGAATTCTCTGTGTTTTTTTCCTTAAAAAAGTAGGGACCTCAAAATGGATCACGCGTTATTTATATCTGTAAATTTTCAAGCGGTAATGGCAACTCTCACACAAAGACAGCAAAATTAATCACACCAACAAATGGTGCAAATACCAACCAGAAGATGACAGTACTAAAAAAAGCAATCCGGCAATATAGCAATGTCAATAACACCATTTAAATGGCAGCACGGTAAACAATACAAAACAACTGTCAAAAAGCGAGTTCAACTAGAAAACCGAGCATGAAACCTCCCATGTAACAGCCATACCTAAACAAGAGCGGAACGCGTTTTCTAGCTGTCAAAAATCCTCATGCCCATACAATTTGTATGTGGCATACCGAAACAACGCGACGGCAACGCAACGGTAGCGCTTTGCAATTGGAAAATCTGATTTTGACAGCGCGTTAAAATAAACAGGGCTGCTATATTTGTTGTTTTGACAACCCTGTTTTTATTGTTTGATAATTAATAATGGCAAATTAGCTATTTTTAGGTCAAACTAGCGGTTTTAATTAATTTCTTATGAGGTTTTTAGTCGGCACGAAAGTTAACACTACTGTTTATGGCACATCGCTGACGCTCTTATTTAGGTATGGCATATCAGCGTAAAAGCTACGCTGAAGAAAACTTTCCGCCTTCCGCTCTTGTTTAGGTACGGCTGTAAGGCTAAAGGTTTAAATATTAGGAGAAGGATAATAGTAGAAGTTTAAAATTTGATACAAATTGCTTCGTTATTAATACAAGAAATCTGTTTTGAAATGTTTTAATTTTTTTAATATGCGTAGCGAAGCGTAACGGTTTAAGTTATTGTCTATGTTTAGGTTTAAACTGAAGGTGTTTCCATTTTTGGGGTCTATTTTGTTGACATCGTGAGGCACCACTGCACAGTTTAAGATTTTGCTAATTTAGCTGAACAAAAGTCGTTTTTTTGAGTTTAAATTTGAGTAAATATATTTATCAAATATGAAAGAGAACTTGTTATAAAATAAGAAAATGCAAAAACTTTACCTAATTTGACAACAATAACAATATAATGATACTTTAAACTTGAATATTTTTGAGTGAATTAAAAACAACAAAAAAACTTATATGAATTTGCTCATTTTTAAAAGCGAGTAACTTTTTATTGGAATGGAATTTTTTAACGATTCTTTTTTTGTTTTGAAGCTCAACTTATTCGCTGTTAATATCATGGGAGTTTATTATATTAATAGAACTGGAAAATTCTTTTAGTGCTATTTCATTTCTTTTCGTTAAGTTAAGAAAAAAAACCTAATTCTATCATCGATCAATTCTTTTCTTCATAACGCTTCAACATCAAATTAGTTTTAAACGAACTTTAAGGCACATATAAAATTGTCTGCCGAGATTTGCCGATAAAAAAAAGGAACAAATAATGAGTGATAATACCACATACTACGAAATTTTTGATATATGTCATATACAGAGAAGACAAAAAAAAGCAAAAAACAAAGTGTTTACAGCAAAAAAAAATATATAAAAAAAGCACAAAAATTTAGAAAAAAAGCAGAAAAAGCATTTTTATTTTTTTAATATACAAACTCGCGAAAACGTGAACACTCGAAAGTGTGAACGTCTCAGAAACGTGAACAAATTTATTTTTACACAGACTATTCTAAAACGTGAACAAAATCTGAAAGCTCTAAAACGTGAACACATTTTTCTTTATTTTTGTATGCTGTTTAAAATGTTTTTTTTTAAATTGGGAAATCCCCCAATTGAGTTCACTTATTGGTTTATGTTACAGCGTTTGTTTTTCTTAATTTTATGTATACGCTGACCTGTTAGTTGTTTTTTGACATCGCTACGTAAAAGTTGAAAGTAATTAAAAATTTTGATTCGTGAAAGTGAAAAATGTCATTAAAAAACCGAAAGGTTTATCTTTGAAAGATAAAGTAAATATTCTTGAACTATTGCAAAAAGGTTATAGTGTCAGTGGCTTGGCAAGAAAATATGGTGTTGCTAAATCAACAGTTTGTTCCATTAAAAAAAAATAGGAAATAACAAATCGTGTAATTAATACTCTTTATGGTACCGGAAAGCGTAAAACATAACGTTCTTCTGAGCTTCCGAAAATGGAAAAAATTTGTTAAACATGGTCGAACAAAAAACTTATCAAAAAAAAAGATGACCGACTTTTTCCTATAAAATTTTTTTTCCTCATAAACATTTTTCAAACAAAAAATGTCCCCATTAGTTTTTGTTAATTTTATGTGTATTTTTTTTAATATTCATAAGAAATTTATTTTTTATTTATCATATGCAAAGTGAACTGAATTATTGCATATTTGTAAATATATATTTTGTTATTAAAAATGAATAAAATATTTGTTTTAAAATACTTGTTAAAATATTTATTTTGGAATAGTTAACGGTGTTATTTTTTTTAAATTTGGCATTCGATAACGTGAACAAACTCGAAAACGTGAACCGCCTTGGTAAAAATTAGTTCACGTTATCGCGAGTTCACTGTATACATTTAAATATAAAAAATTACAGTTATTCTATTTCTTCAGATTCGTGAAAACAGTTACAATAACCAATCATGTGGGCTTTTATATTTGTAAATGTCATTTTTCTTCGTCTTTCTGTTAAAAGTGAATTGTATAAGTAAAAACTTCTTTCCACGTCAACGGATGTTGTTGGAGCAAATTTATATTTCAAAATTTCATTTCGTCATCAGGTTTAGCACCAGTTTGAAGAATGTTGTTTATTTGTAAAATTTGTTTGAACCCTGGATTTCTTTGAAATACATACTGCATTAAATTTCTACATATATATTTTTTCATGTAGATTCTCAAGAGCTTTTCGTACATTTGACACAATATTTACTCTTTCGTGAATAGCTAACCCAACTTATTGTAGCTTTTTTTTATAGAAGACACAATAATTGAAAAATTGTTTTTGATAAACGCAAGTTGGGAACTTAATCCGGGCAAGTTATATATTTCCTTGGCGTGCGCGATCGAATCTGAGTCTTCACTTTTCAGTTAAGAAATAACAGCCTTTACTTTATCAAGGTATTCTGCGTAATGCATTGTGGCTTCTTTTAAGTACCCCAACGTGTAGGGCATGAGAACGGTGCAAGAGCCAAATTGGGATTCATTTGTAAAAATAACTGCTTTCTACGAGGAGCCTATGGAAATTAAAATTTTAGTTTGTATTTGTGTAAATACGAGTTATTGAAAAATTAACTTAACAAAAACGGATTTGGTACAATATATTAATTTATTAACATGCTGAAACTCTAAGCGCTGCATCAGTTACCATTAGCAATATTTTGTCGTATTGAATGCCTAGATTAAATTAAAAAAAAAAAACATAAAAAATAAAAAAAAAAAAATTATGAATTAAATATTCACTTACCATCAGGCCATAAAATTTGTAATGAATCGTTGAAGGAAGATGCAATAGAAGCCCCATTCGCATTTTCGAGAACACCCATGTTCAATAAAAAAGGTTTATTTCCAACATCGTCATTTAAAATACCAAATATAAAGTTGGCCACATATATTTGTTCACTGTCTGTTGTTTGATCAACAGAAATCCATATATATTTACCTTTAGCCTTTTCACGCATTGTTCCCAAAGCTTCCGTATACATTTGAGGTATGTATTTACCTCGAATAGAACTTTCGCTTGGAACTAACAAATTTGCGTACTTTTGAAAGATGTTTTTGAAACTGGGATGGCTTACTTTTTTTTACTGGTATATTGGTCTCCAACAAAAATTTACATATATCTTCGTGAAATGTATTAGCAGTAATAATAACAGATAATTCCGTTATAAGTTTTTGTGGACGATTTTCTTGGCAAGCAGCTAATTTGTGTTTTTTGTACTAAAATGTTGCTCCACATTGCACTTCTTTTCGCTATTAATTTTACTCGAACACACATTACAAAAAAGCCAATCTTTTTCAACTTTAAAAACTTCAGGATACAATTTTACCATTTTTAGCAAAAAATAACATATTTTACTTTTCTTTCGGCATTTTTTTTTTATTATTTTTTCGTTCACAACGGCCGGTTTACTTATTTTGTTTTAAACTCAAATAAGTAACATGGCTGTTTTTTTTGGGATGGTAAGTTTATTAATTTTAGTTGTAATAAAGCGCCCAAAAACGTTGAGTCCACAACTAACATATTTTTGTTTTAACCCAGAAAAAAGTTGTCAATTATTTTTTTTTCTCATGTTTTCTCAAAAAATTATTTTTTACGCAAAAATTATGTTAAAAAAGCTATTTTACAGCAAAAACATAGGAAAAAAGCAAAATAAGCACAAAAACAGCAAAAAAGAAGCAAAACAGCAAAAAAAGCAAATTTGTCTTCTCTGGTCATATAACACCCGGAAATGAAAGGCTTGACCGTTCCAGAAATACCGGAAGAAAACCATTAATTTTAACATTTTTATCTTACTTTAATTTATATGTACATATGAAATATATTCTTATTTTAAAATTAATGAAGAAAAATTAAACACTTATTATTACTTCTACCTCTTTATTATTTATTTTAAACATTCTCATGCATACTCGCCGCTCTTTATTTTTTGATTGTCCAACGCGAATAATATCAGATATACATTTTTGCAGTTATATGGGAGGTGGGCGTGGCAGTGATCAAATTTCGCCCATTTTTTCACAGTGGTTCATAGTAGCCTGGTAACACCTTGTACCAAAATTCATAAGTCTAGTTTAATTTTTTTTTCGAAGATATTTTATTTTGTCTTCCTAGAATGGCTAAATCTTACACTGTGCACTGTCATGCAATACGTGAGCATTTTAAGTTTTTAATTTAATTTTTATGGAGTTTCGAAAAGTTTTGTTCGAAGTATATATCAGAACTTTTAATGGTATTTAGAGCAAATTTAATTGAAATTTTAATGAAATTAAGTAATTGAATTGTTTGGAAATTTAATTTATATAATAGTTAATAAGAATTTTTGAAACGTTTCGAAAGTTACATAGGAAAGTTTTTTTAGTGGTAAAATGTTTACTTTTAAATTGGACTGCCTTTTTTATTTATTTTTCCTCATATCCCCAAGTTACTTGTACACTTGGCAGATATTGCGGAGCTTATACACCCTTTACAAGGGATGCCAATAGTAGGGAATTCTCCCTTTTTGTATGGGTTTTTTTTTTTGAAAATTAAAAGCGTAGGAAAAAAGGGACAGATTTTTTTTTATTTTAAGGCAAATGTAGGGAATTTTCAAAATATTATAGCATTTTCAATATATTGTGTAAAAATACGTAAATATTCGTATTATTTTTATTTAAAAATTAAAATTTTTCATATGCAATAGCATTAAAGTATAAATGTAGTATTTTATTTCAACAAGTGCCAAAATCATGAACGTATATATTAGGGGGCGCCAAATTTTCGGTTTCGCATTTGCGAACTATTTGCTTAATTTTCCCATTTGCATTCGCACTCACATTCGCTAAAATGTATGCGAATAATAAAAGAGAATATTTAATGAATAAAATTTCTACAAAGCCGACAAAAAACAATCACACCTTCCAAACTAAGAGAAATAAAATCATACAATTTGGAATTTAAAAAAAATGTAACGAAAACTTTGGAGGATGTGAAAGGATATATTATTAAAGGGATTTTTTTTTTGGCTTAGGGGAACTGAAGTAAATATTTTTTTTTTAATTCTACAGAGAATTCCCTTTTTTTTGGTACCTAGTTTGCTTAAAAATATTAGATGCTTATAATTATTAAAAAAATTATTTTGAATAAGTATTCTTGAAAAAGGTTAAGTCCTTTAAAAAGGACAAAAGATGAGGAAATGAAAATCAAACACGCAGTTTGACTCTAGATTGAGGGAAGTATAGTGGCGTTTCTGCCAAAAAGAATCTGTTTTTTTTTTAATTGAATTTTTATATGTGTGAGTATAGATTGCACATTTTAATTTTGTTTTTTTCTTGTTGTTAATAAATGCTTTTATAATAAATGTTAATAAGTCCTTTAATTATAATATTTACAAAATGTTAACAGAGTATGTATTTGTTTACCTGAAGCTTAAAACAATACATTTTTGACGTAGGGAATAGTGTAGGGATAAATATTTTGGTTGTAGGGAAAAAGGCAATTTTTTCTAAGACACGTAGGGATTTTTTTGAAATTTCTTTTGGCATCACTGCCCTATACGTGCATATCTTTCAAGAAAGTATATGTTAATATATACATTCTTCAAAGTTTCATTGGGTCCATTAACAAACGTAATCGACGTTTTTGGTTTACATAAAAGGCAGAAAAGGCTGGTCGTTATGAAACAGGGCGGTCCGATTTTTTGCTTTGTTCTCGTCAAATAAAAAATTGCATTTTTACGGGGTCGGCAAGACATTTTATACATGTACCTTTTAACAAGGTGTTATATTTTTTGTAGAAACGAAAACAACATTAGTTTTCTGCCTTTGTTTTTCTTCTGCTGAAGCGTTTCGCAGTGGTCTTCAATGGCATAATAAAAGTATTAAGACTTTTTATATATTCACAGAAAAAATTATTAAATTTCTCGAATCACCAAATTTATACCAAGTTCATAATATCAAGCAAAAAATTTGTTGATTTTGCACCTATTACCAAAGTGATTATATTGATTACAAAAAATTGTAAAATTGTGAATATTTTTTTTCAATAAATGATATTTTTAATTTTTATTAAAAAATTATCAAAAATCGTTGCCATTTCAAACAATGTGTTAATTTGTTTAAATAAATATTGACAATTCGCAACAACAATTCTACATGTTTAAATTATTTTATTTTAAACGAAAAAATTCAATTAAAATTTTTTGTTATTTAATTAAAATTTTAATTGAAAATTTGTTTCAAAACAACTAAAAGGTTAATTAAATCAATATTAAATTTTTAATTTTCTTTCAACTAAAAAAATAATTGATTCAATTATCACATTAATTAAATTTAAATACTTTTTAAACCATTTTTTTAATTGATAAAAACTTTTTTCTGAGTTGTTGTTAATAAACGCTATTATAATTAATGTTAATAAGTCTTTTAATTATAATATTTACAAAATGTTAACAGAGTATGTATTTGTTTGCCTGAGGCTAAAAACAATAAATTTTTAAAGTAGGGAATAGTGAAGGGATAATTTTTTTGGTTGTAGGGAAATAGGGGATTTTTTAAGACATGTAGGGATTTTTTTGAAATTTCCTTGGCTTCACAGCCCTATACGTACATATCATAACGTATATATTAATATATACGCTCTTCAAAGTTTCATTGGGTCCATTAATAAACGTAATCGTTGTTTTTGGTTTACAGAAAAGGCAGTAAAAGCTGTTCGTTATGAATCACGCCGGTCCGATTTTGTGTTTTGTTCTCGTCAAATAAAAAATTGCATTTTTACCGTGTAGGCAAGACATTTTATACATGTACCTTTTTTTGTAGAAAAGAAAACAACATTAGTTTACTGCCTTTCTATTTCTCCTTCCGAAGCGATTCGCAGTGGTCTTCAATGGCATTATAAGAGTATTAAGACTTTTTATACATTCGTTTAAAAATCTGTGTTTGTTCGTTGTTATGAACGATCTCATAGTAATTAATTCCCTGTATCCCGCCGGTTTTTTTGAATATAAAGTCATGTTATTAACAAAATATCAAGTTTAAGATGCATAAAGAAATAAGGTACTTGTGAATCAGGAACTTATTTTAAATGCTCTCAGGAGTCATATATGGCTAATTAGACAGCAAGATTTTTAATTTTAATTGCTTGATTTTACATTAACTAAATATTTTATCAACGATTTTGTATTTTTTTTAATCCTACGGTCAATAATCGGGCACCCGATTAACTTTTTCAACTTAAAAATGCACGCAATTCTTTTACAATGAAAATATGGCGATTCAACTTCAAATCATCGATTTTAGTTCTTAAAAGACATTAAAAAAAAAATTATATTTATTGCCAGATATTTGTTAAAACTTGCTTTACATTTGCCACCTACGTAAGTCAATGACCGGGTACCGTGGTACCCTTAAAAGTTTAATTTGTTTCTTGTTGCAACTTACAACTTGCTGCTTTGTTTTTGATTAAAAAATCATTTTTAAACTTTCAAAACATTTTGAAATAGCATTGGTATGATGGTGGCATATTAGTTTATGACACATGTTGCATACTTTTCTGATTTTTCTTTTTCATGGTAGTGTAAGGCACAAGAAACATGAACCAACAATGCACTTTCTTCTCCGAATTCGGCTAGATATCGACGTCTGTTCACAACCTATATTTGTGGGAATAGGTTTGCCTAGATAGCCATTCAATAGCAGATCTGGATGGAAAGTAGAAAGTAGTTTGGCTATTTGCAGCACACAAACTCCTCGCCAAGCCACTGAAAAGAGCTATTGTTTTCAGAAAACTCACTGACAGCAGACTCTAATATACACCCATAGAAAAAATATGTTTAAATTTGATCACCTATTTTTAAATAGAATTGCAAACATATTATGTTTAAATTTAACCATATTATTGTCACCGACAAACATATTATTGTTAAATTAGTCCTATTTCAAGAAGGCACAACCATATTATGGTTGCCTTCGAACATCTTTTGGTTAGTAATAACTAAAATATGTTTAACATTTATAATAGCATGGTTGATTTTCAACCAAAGCATGTTGCTCTTAGAAAAGAGGAAAATACTATTGTTAATTTAAAAACAAATTATTGTCATATTTAACCATAAAAAGTTTAGAGGCAACCATAACAATTATATGTTTGTCGGTGACAATAATATGGTTAAATTTAAACATAATATGTTTAAAATTTTGTCTAAAAATAGTTTTGTTGGAGGTGACCATATCTAAACATATTTTTTCTCTGCGTGTACGATAAAATAGTGACAAAGGCCACCTTTTTGTTTGCCCAGCATTTATTCCATGACATCCACAAGCCACTTTTTTTTTGTTATTAAATGTGATCATATTTGGGGGCTAATTCTGGCAGTCGTGATTGAATACTTTCAATTCGAAAGCAATTTATTCCCGATTGCCAGAACTAGCCTCCTGATTTTCCAGTACTACCAAAACTGTTGCTCATTGTGGATAATATAATTACAGAACTTGATGCGAAATTGGAGAATCCAGTAGCTTATTTTTTATCCTTTATTATATCAGGAATGTAAAGCTAATTTTTGCTCAGCATTCCCGCTATTGTCAATTTGTATGATAGTAAATGTTCCGCGAAATTAAGGATTGTAAAAAATTATCCATTGTGATGTTGCGCCCACTTCCATGGAAAGGGCCTGTTAGATCCTAAATCATTCTTATCCTTGCCGAATCAACGATCCATTGCTGTTTTCCCGGTATAAAGTTGCCCTTCGAGCGGATGAGAGTTTTTTGCGTCACAAGTTTTTGAATGTATGTATTGTGTGAACTTAGTTCTGCCCCGTTATGGGATGATATGTACATCGATTTTAAGATTCTTGCTGGGTTTGTAATGTGCTGAAAGATTTGTGTTGAGCATAATCCATATGGAGCAGATTAATTCGTAATTTTGCTTTCAGCTCTGGTGTTTACATTGTCAAAGGGCGTAAAATGTAGTAGTGAAGGGAATCTGTTAATGTCCATTTTTGCTCGGTATAGAGAATAATATGCTTTGGCCAATAAAATAAACTCACGCAGGCTTATTTTATTTAGCTTCTTTTAAAACCATAATTTATAATATAAAAGTGAAAAACCTTCAAAGGGGTACCGGGGTAGCCGGTTGTTGACTAACGTATATATTTTTGGTTATTGACCGAGGGGTTAATATTTCTATAAAAGTTTTTGTTGTTTTTTTTTAAATTAATTTGGTTTTTTTTTATTAAATTTTGTCAAAATTGGCAAAACGATTTTGTGGTTTTGAAGTGTTTCATTTCAGTTTGCGTTTTAATTTCAATATATTTTTAATCACATTGCACATAAATAATCATATTAATTTCATATGATATACAAATGCAGATGAAGAAACGATTTTTAATTCATGTATGCCTATGCTATTAATATTAGAAAAAAAAAACAAAAAAAAAATACACAGTATTATCCAGCTTAAATCCAGATGTATAAATTGTTTATTCAGAAATTATCGTGAAATATTTATTTTGTGTATTTTGCTTAACATTTTGCAAATATGATTTATATTAACTGAACCTCAGCAAAATTTGTGGTTGGGTTTATTGCGTTCTTCCTTGTTATTTAGCCGAAATAATCTATTTATTTAAAAACGTTGTTTGAAGTTCACTTATGGAAAAACATTTACAATAACTAAATAGAAATGTAACTAAAGCTGATGTCTGATGTTTACAAGCAACAATTTGTCTTAAAAATAAAATGGTTGTGTTGTGAATATAAAAATATGTATATAAGTGAATAAATTAAATACTGCTACAAGTATGTATCGGCATTAAGCACATTTTATTGTAGCGTAAATCGCACATTTACCCAAACAATGTCATAACTAAAAAACTGCTATTCGCTAAATCATATTTCATTTCTATTACTTTTAAACTTTTTATAGAAGGCTTAATATCGGATAAAAATGTTATACGATGTCTTTTCAGACATGTCTAACAAACACGTTTGTTTTGTTTATAGGCGATCGGGTTGCAGAATAAAGAGGTGTTACCAAACAAACACGAAATGGGGGTTCATGTTTTAAAATCTATGTATTAGACAATTAAACATAAAAACGGTGAAAATGCAAAAGGTTTTTGGTAGCATGAATAATATGAATAAAACAGACATGCCTGAAAAGACATCGTATAAATACCGCCTATGAGAAATTTTTTTTTTTACAAAATTTATTGAAATTTATAAAAGTCTACCATCTTTGTTGAAAGTGAAGTGTAAAGACTATATCAACAGAATTTCAAACAACAGAGACTATAATATTTAGGTAGACAAGTTGAAAAAAATATTCAGAGGCCAATAAAGAAATGGTAATAAAAATAATTAATATTATCCGAATATCATATCGGCGCTAGCTCAATAAAGAAAAAATGAGTCTGAAATCTGGTTCTGACGCAGACGAGAAATACCTTCCAACACTTTGATGATTTAATAGCTGCAGCACAATTGTCATCTGCAAAATAAAAATGAAAAAATTTATGTTTTTATGAAATATGTTTGCGTTGTTTATTTGCAAACAGAAGCAAAGTGTATGTTTGCAAAGCAATTTGTGTGGCTTATTTTGTTGCACTTTAGTAGAAAAATAATAAAATCATTTTAAAATTGAAAAACGTTTACGATTTTTTAAGATTTTGGTAATTAAAAAAGTATAGAAACTAAAAATAGCTCCATGGAGTTAAAAAAAAAAATTAGAAAGTTACGGTGCAGGACTTAAATAACCCATTACAAGTGTTGATCTGCTGGCGAGTCATGTGCCGTCGTCATCCCGCGATCGTGAGCAAAAAACTACTACGGAGGTCCTGTAGCAGGAAATGCTTCAAGTGTACAGCATGCCTACGGCAAAAATGTAGAGGTGAAAGAGAAGGTTGCACTCGGAGGGGGCTCAAAGCAACCTCCCTCCTTGAATAAAGGCGATGGATCCGAATCCTCAAAAAATTAAAACAACATTGGCATACCAAATCCAAACAAAGAAGAGGTAGACCGAATGGTGAAAGAGGAGAGCGATGGTATAGCCAAACTATCGACCACCAAAAAACAATTATCTGGGGCACAGCGAAGGAAGTTGAAGAAGATGCACCTAAAAAACATATTGGGCCAATCTTGGGACACTCCAATCAGAACCTCCTTCAGCCTCTGAGCCGAAGAGAACCAGATTTCCCGAGGAGATGAATACTGGGAACAAACCCAAGAAGAAAAAGAGCTCCCCGCCAACAAATAGACTGTTTAAGCCTAGCCATACCTCACTCAAAGAAGACTCTTGTCAGAATTCGGTGAGTAAGGGAGACAAAGCCAAAACAGCTATCGAGAAGGTGAGCACGTCGGCCAAATCAACCCCGAAGGCAAGGGTACCTGGAAAGGAGCCTCCTTCGATGCTGTAGAGGAAGCTAGACGCTGAAAAAGGTAAAGAACCGCCATCTTACGCCAAAATTGCCAAAAAAAAAAAGATACCGGGACGATCTATGCTATGCAGTATATGACGCTGGTAATCCTACAGGCAAAATTTCGCAAGACCAGCAGAGTAAAGTTGAAGACTTGGTCAGCAATAAAATAGTGGATCACGCAATCGCTTTTAAGGGCAAACAGCCCATAGATAGCGTGAGCAGGGAATTCATCAGGGGTTTGATGATTATGAGGCTGGTATTACACCAATGTGCTTGCACCCTGAAGAATTTAGTGGAAAGCATTCCTCCTCCTTAGCAGGGCGCCTAGCTGGGACTGGTGAAGAGGAAAGAACTGCCGGTGCTCTCGAAGTCTACTGTATACATTAAAGGATGGGGCAGCAAGCTGGCGAACGACCGTACACTGGAAATACTTGGCAGCCAAAACGCTAAGCTAGCCATGGAGAAATGGGAGGTCTTTCACAGGAAAGGGAACTCTGATAGTACTCTTCTTGTGATAGGCCTCGACCAGGACTCCAAGGCCAGCCTTGCCAAGAACAAAGGTATGGCTTATTTCGCCTCTCAAGCTGTCTTCTTCAAAAATAAAACTCCACCGGAGCGAGACGGCAACCAACGGTCTGATGTCTAAAATAAATAAAGGTAAGATACACATTGCTCTAATACAGGAACCTTGGACCCTTCCGATTAAAGTTTCTGGGTTGAATCATGTTAATTTCCAACTTTTTTTACTCCGATACAGGGTCTCGCCCGATAACTTGTATCCTTTGTCACTTACGTTTTCTTTTATTCGATTAACGGTTAATCGAATAAATACCCTAGTTTTTAGTCAGGCCTTGGTAGATTATATAAGGAATTTGCTATTTTTACGGATGGGTCGAGGATGAGTTGCGCGGGTATAGGGATCTATTTTGAGGATCTTAATATAAGAAGGTCATAGAGGCTTTCCGACGACTGTAGGGCATTTCAGGCGGAGGTTATAGAGATCTTGAAGGTCGTAGATGTGACGAAGTTTTGATAGGTAACATTACTGGGGTCTCGGAGGTCACTTCATATGTGGAGAGCCAGGCGGCTCCTAGGGCCTTGATGTCCTGTTTTGTGACTTCTTGGAGAGCACTAAGGGAAATCTAAGGGACTATATAGCGGGGCTATGCTGGGTATTGTAGCGCATTACCCGTAAACCTTATTGTGTTTCTGTAAAAGTCAGCATGCAGAAAACTGCGGCTTTGGCTCGTTGGTAATCAGGCGGGTACATGAACTGAACGTAGTTATTAAAAAAGGCTACAAAAAGTTAGATATTTTAATTATATGCAGAAAAACAAATAAAAAATTAAAAATGTGGTTCAATAGCTTAAAAGAGATGGAAAAATAGCACTGGGCTCGTATTTACCACTCTTTTTTCTGTCAAGTTTTAATAATAATAAATTTATATTTATTTCACAATGTAGTTGGCTTTCTAATACAACAAGATATGATATCTTATGAATTATAGTATTAGAATCAGGTAGGTTATAATAGACAGATAGGATATTAAGCAATAGTATAATAATACACAATTTTAGCAAAATATAATAAATAGGTATACAATCAAATAATAATAAAGATTAATAAAATACTAAATAACAATAATAGGATACTAAATAATAATTAGGAAATATAATCAGTAAGTAATTTTCTGAATTTTATTGCGCTGCAAGTTGTTTGCAAATGATTTTGAAGTTGATTCCAGAGACGTATACTAAATATAAAAAATTTGCGTTCTGATGCATGATTTCGATGACGAAATTGCATAATAAATTTTCCTCTAAGCGATCTTGCAAACCGCAATCGATCAAACAGGTACTTCGGTTCCCTAGTTATAATAATTTTGTGTAGGAAGATAATGCTCCTAAATTTAAGAAAGTTATTAAATGGTAAATTAAGTAAACGGCAGGAATACGAACTTATTCTTCAGACATTTAGACAAAAAACGTAACGGACAATGTTGTTATACGTGGCGGTAAGTTTCCTCATATCTCAGGAGATACAGCCAGCATATATTTCAGATGCATACAGTAGCGTCGGTAGGACCCAAGTCTTCGCAATTAAAGTTCTTATTCTAAGTGGTGTAAAATATTGTGTGATCCACAATCCCCTTAACATACCATATATTCTGCCGTGGCAACAACAGCAATTCTAGCATCCCCAATATAAATATTCAAATCATCATCTATTGCTACATTTTTTTTTTCTTATCATCAGAAAACCACGGTCTTTGTCCTTTTTTCAATTTCCTAGTTCTTTTGGGTACATTACAATCATATAGCTGCAATACTTCCCTATTCAAAAATAACAGTTTCTCATCAACCGTAGGAAAGTTGGAGATATCATTCCAAGTTACATTTATAAAGTCGCTATACAAGCATAAGTAATCAATATTGTTAAAGTCGCGAAAACTATAACTCTGAGACTGTTGAGCAATTGAAATATCATAAGAGATAAAAATAGCGTCATGCCTCGAAAACGCAGATGCTGCCAGCTGCTCATAATGTAAGTCAAGTAGTGTAGTTAATGATGATGTGAAATGTGTGGGTCGATGTGTATTCACAGAAAATAAATTAATAGACGACATAATTGTGGTTAGTTCACAAGTCATAAACAAATGACTATTAAAATCCCCAATTATAATAATAACCTCAGAATACGTCACAGATAAAAGCTCCAATTTCTCAGTTAAAGTGTTTTTTTTAATCTAATCGTTTAAGAAATAAAATTTTTTTTTATCAAATTTCCAATATTTTTGTTTTTTAAAACCATATATAAAATAGGAAAATACAGCCTAATTTCTAGCGTTAATTTTTCAACATAAATATTACTATCTCAAAAACGAAGAACAAATTTATCGCATGATATTAATTATCATAACATCTTGTTTTCAAAGTAAATTCTGAATTTGATTTCATTTCTGATATTGATCGTCATATACAAATATTTTTTAATTTGTTGGCAAACAGTACAATCCGAAAACAATTGGATATCCTTTCTGCAAAAACTCCAGTTATGCCGTTTTATAAGTAAGCGAGCAACATAGAGACGAGTATATTTGTTAATATAAGAAACACACTTCATTTTCATGTTTATAGTCAGAAAATTGTAATAATATGTATGTATAAGTGCTCATATTTGATAAACCCATATCGCATAACATACTTGCAAGCAAACTGACATAACTCAAAAATGTTAATATATAATTATTTTCTCTATTTTGCTTACATGATTTTTTTTTAGCAAAGAGCCCATAGTCTTTAAAAAAGTCTGAACTTTTTACTTATTACACTATTCTTGCAAATTTTCGGTAAATGTATAGATTTTTGTATGTCCATTATATTTTAGTAATGTTTGCTTTAATCTTTGCAGTATTTTTTTGACTATAATATGATTCTAGTACTCACTTATATGAATGTTTTGTAAATAGTTATACGCATGTTTTTACATAGTCTGTGATATAATGTGGTAGTAAGATATTTCGACCATATGTAGACATATACTTCTATTTAAGTGTGTAGAGACATCGGTTTTTATATTTAAAGCATATTTTATGTCATTGAAATACATAATATGGGTATATTGATAGAATATAGTTGTCATTAAGGAACCATTTTCATGTTAACAAAAAACAAATATCAAGAATTAGTTCTTCAACTAATTTGACTGTAAATGGCAAATCAACAAAGTCATATGAATATTCAAATATTTTTTTTAACAAATTAAATCTGGGTTAATAGCAACATAAACAGAATAAATATTTGAAATTAAAAATTTTACTTAAATAGTAGAATTGATCTTTAAGACAGAATAAAATGCAGGGTAGTTTAAGTGCAAATTGGGACTGTGTGACGATTAACATGGATATAGTAGGGGGGTATTTAAGTTTATGTTTTGATGGTGGTCTTCATATACTCCTAAGACATGTAAAATTTCGTCCAATTTCTTCATACTTAAAGCACTGATTTATATATGTTCAAGAAAAACAATATTTTGCGTTCTTTTCGCAATAATCATATGTACTCGCTATTTGGCAACAAATGAGAACCACATGTTAAGACGTTTCTTCGTTGGAAATAGAAAATAGTCTTATAAGCAAAAAATTTCAATATGTTTTTCCAAAAAAAAAAAATGCCACAGAAAAAAAAATTTAATTTCCATTATTATGGCAAAACTCAGGGGTGCCAGAAAATTTTGATAAAAAATCGGCATATTTTCAAAAAAAAAAAAAAAAAAAAAAAATCGGCATTATCGGCACTTCAATTAAAGAAAATCGGCAAAAAAAAATCGGAACAGAATAATTCAGTATTAACTTACATATAACCCATATAATAACATAAAAATTATTAAAAAATAATATTTTTATAAATAAATTGTAGTTGATTTAAACAAAATTTGTACATTAGGTTAAAATGGTTTTTATAGTTGAAAAGTTTTTTTCAACATTTTATTTTAACAAACATTTTACATATACATAAGAGCGACTTACCAAAAATGGTGCTCGATGTACCCTCCTAAAAATGAACCTTGGACATTTTTAAGATGACAATTAAAATATTTCGGCTCCAGTTTTGTCCTCTCGTGAGCTCGACCATTTTGAAAAAGGGTCTATTTTTGCACGTTGTGTTAATTTGAGAATCTGTTTTCTTATCAACATTAACGATATGGGTATCATAAGAAAGGTTTTTTAAGGCGCGTCTAACTGTATATACAACATACGGTCATCCATGTGCTTTTTTTAAGGATATTCTGTAAAAAAGAACGGTTTTTGAATTTTTTGTTCGGGGTTGTTTGTAATAAAAATGCCATATTAACATATTTTAATCTTTAGTCGATTTAATTAAATACGGGTCTCAGATTTTTTGAAATTCGTGCAAGTTCGCGTTTTGACAAAAATGCAATGGGGTGGTAGCCCTTCGTTTTTAATAGGGCAATATGGGTATCCAAGTTTTTCTTTTGCCAAGTACATCATTTTTGTAAGTAAATAATTTAGATTTTTGCAAATTAGATGCATTTTACACGGTGCTCTGGAATATATATAAATGCTATTTTGTGGTAACACTAATTTGATAGCGGATTTATTTTCTAGATCATGTATGGATGAAAATAGCACTAAAGAAAGAAAAAAAGAAATGATCCACGACTTTTTGATGGCATATTTTTTTCGCAAATTAAAAAAATTTATTAAATTTACGTCACCTTTAATTAGTCCACATGCTAGACAATAATGTGCTCCAAATAAAACTAAACTCCGTTCGAAGGAGTTCGAAACAGACGACAAATAATATCTTCTTTACTCAAATACGCTGCCAAAAATGAATCATTGATTGAAATATTAGCCATTTGTGTTGTCGAGGACGGAATGCCCGATAATGATCTTAGAACTCTTAAGTAATTCTAGCATATTTTCATGCTTAAAACATAGACATTTCGGCGGAATGAACGATATGGAAAATGCATCAGTTTTATTTATTAAAACACCAAGAACTAAAAAACAATATGGAAGAAAGCAAACAATGTCATGGAAGGTATTAAGCTGTGGCCGACGAATTAATAAAGTTAAGTAATTAAATAGAAATTGTAAAAAAGCCAAAGTTTAATCAATTAACTGGTCACCTTTTTTTTGATTTTACTGCAAATATTTGTTAGGTCTGACATACCTTAAGTCATATCCATGTATTTTGTTGGTTCCATACCTTTGTGAATTGTTTTGATTTTATTTAAATTAACGTTTTACTACAAAAACTGATTTGAATTTTGTATTTTTATGTATTCGAATTAAAACCGGTTATTAAAAAATGTTTAACCTAAAACCGGGTTTTTAAGAATAGCCTTAAAATCACTTGGCCAAATTGTCATCGGGGTCAAAAATATAAATTATGACATCAATGGGATGAAACATTGGCATCACATAAATTATGAATCGGAGAGGGTTTTATAAAGCATGTCATCAGTGCGATGACAAACTGTCATCAAATAGAGTTATTGTAGTCATTATTTACTTAGCCGCTACACATGTTTGTTTCGTTTTTGTTGTATTCCGTCCATTGTTTACATAAGAACTCTAAATTATAAGATACCAGCAGCATGTCCGATATGGTTTTCATTATAATTATACTTAAAAAATTTGATGTATTTAAATAAATAATTAAAAAAAAAATAGAATATGGGAATATTTGCTTCTAATTTTACTTTTTAAACATTAAAATAATTGTTAATAATATATTATGACATGATATATTATGTCATCGCACAGTTTGTCATCGCAGTGATGACAGTTTGTCATCGCAGTGATGACAGTTTGTCATCGCACTGATGACAGTTTGTCTGGTTTGATGCCAAAATACATCAGCGTTATGACGCCTTTTCTATCAGTGTACACAAAATGTGTCATCGAATTGATGTCACTGTAGTCATAGCGTAGATGACGCATAAAATATAACAAAATTTTACGATGACGTTCGACATTGGATTGATGTCACTTTTGCTTCATTGATGCCGTTTGTTATAACATTGATGTCACAATTCTGATGACAGGGCATCATCAATATGAAGATGAATTTTTCTATGAGTGTACAGTCAGTATTCCTTATTTAAGTTTGCAAATAAAAATTTCAACACAGATATTGCTTAAATTTTGCTAAGTCTTAATAAATATTTTCATTCTTTCTTCAAAACAAAGCTGCTATGTGTAAATAATTAAAAAAATTATTATTAGGAATGCTCTAACAAAAGGAGTTTTGTGTAGTTTTTCGAAAAAAATTTGTTATAGCTGCTGCCTAATGGCGAATAAGTCAAGTTTTGTTTTACAAAATACTTAAAGCGAAGTTAACGTTTAACCAATGAACCATTTTAATTTAAAAATACGTGCTAAGGTTACTACATAAAAGGCTTTTTTGCTCTCCGGAAAACTCAGGAAAAAAACACCTAGCTGGTTTTGTCAGAGTAACGACGATATGTACAAATGATATATTTATCTTTATTATATTCAGCACGGATCCATGATTGCCAATACATATACATATAGGGTACACTATCGAAAGCTTGTCTCTAAATACTGTGGTGAACGGTATCATATGGTCGGTATTGTCTTCATATCAAATAAAAAATATGTATTAATATTAACGTAATATTGACAAATGGTCAAATCTACAATAAAATCATTTAATTCCAAATAGCTGTCTAAATTTAAAAATCTATACATTTATTATCCTAATACTTGTGCTGACTTTGCTACTTGCAGATAAAAAGGATTCATAAATTGTTATCAGCACGTTTAAAACCAAAAGTAAAACTCCACAATTTGTTTTCAATTCATGTGACTTAAAGCCATTAATAAATGTCAATTGAGTATAAGTGGGTGAAAACAGCATAAAAGTATTTGGATCTAAGTAAATGTTTGAAAAAACATTGACGTTAAAAAACAAAAGTAAAACAGCTTACGATTGATAAAAAAAGAAGCTGCTCAACCAATAAACAAGCAAATGAACTGATAAATAGAAGAATATAAAATAAAATCTAAAAAAAAGAAACTGTAAAACACATCATTTATAAAGCTTAAAATCAAAAGCTGTCATTAAGACAAGAGACAAAAAATTCTAAAAATACAAAAATATGTTTAAAAATATTATCATATAAAATACTTTAAGTAGGTTAAATTTATTAAATATGTTTATTATTTTAAAAAAAATATACACAATATTATATAATAATCAGAGTACGGAGAGTGCTCGAATTAAACTCGCTCGCGAGCGAGTCCAATTCGAGCGAGTTTTATTTTCAACATTGAAAAGAATTATTCTTTACTGCTCGCGAGTTTAAAAAATAAAACTCGCGAGCGAGTTTTATTTTTGCGAGTTGAAAAATATTGCTCGCGAAAAGAATTCAAATTTTAAGAGTCAAAAATAAAACTCAACTCGCGAGTCGAGCTAAAAAGAATTGTTCGCGAGTTTTATTTTTGCGTATGAATTTTTTTTAATTAAAAATAGATTTTTCCTGTTTATTTGTTTGTATGTGTGGATAAATGTGTGTATGTATGAATATTTCATTGAAACACAGAACAGCATTAGCAAATGGATCAGAAGTAAAGTGGGAAAAGGTATTTATTGATACAGCAAATATTACGTTGTGACAAGTATAACTAACCATGAAGAAGAAATAGCAAAGGAAAGGATTCGTTTAAAAGAATGCAATCATGTTATACGTTTCGAAAATATAAAAAAGGCAGTTCATTATTTTCCTATGAATCGTAAACACTTCTATGTAAGTCACTAATGAACGCATACATTTTATTACACATCATTCAAAATTTAACATTTATACGTATTGCACATATATTTTAAAACACACTTATCTACCTGTTTATGAGCAGCATTCACTTGTGTGCATTTTTTTAGTATAAAAATTACTTTTACAACCCTTTTCCACACGTCTTGCCAGCCATTTTACCATAAACATTAATATAATAAGTTTTTCAGACCCATTGCACTGACATTTAAACACTCACTAGGGATCAAACAAACATATCAATGATCACATTTTCTATAAATAGTCGTGATTGTTTACTACCTGCTGATGTTTTCTATAAGAATCAACTAATTTGGTTGTCACAAGACAATTATGTGATGGCTTTTGCTACCCTAAAAAACTCTTAATTCATTTATAACACTGGTCTTCAAAAACAAATGTAAGTCTTTAAATAAAAACATATAAAATATAAAGATTTTGAAGCGGTTAATTTAAATCCGTTTGCAGTTTCAAATTTTTTTATGGGCTTGACTAATATTCCGCCCGAAATAAGGGCCGATTTTTATAAAAACACCAACAAATGATTATTAATAATATTTCCTTTAAGTCAAACGAATAACATTTTTTATATTTTCCACTGTTTCGGACATTTTCAGAAATTAGTGGCGATAAACTTTTTTTTTAAGCAAAATTAGTACTATTTTTTGTTTTCAAAAATTTGTTAACAAATTTAGAACAATTTTTTTATTATTTATCAGAAAGCCAGATATATTGCGAATAAAATGAGCCATAAACCATGAAAATCGATTGACAAATGTTTATTTTATTCATAATTATTAAAGGCAGCTTTTATGAAAATAATATGTTACCAATCTCAAACACTTTTATTTAAGTAATTTAAGAACGCATACATTTTATTACACATCATTAAACATTTTGCAGGTTTACATATTTTTAAACAAGAAAACATTTATACATACAAACACACATACATTCTTATCAACATGGTTATGCCCAGCATTCATATGTGTGCATATGTTTTTATAACCCCTTCCTACACATTTGCCTGCCCTTCGTTTCTAAAAATTCATATGTATGTATATTTTTACTTCGCACAAGCAAACATTTATTTTTTTAAACGAGTTGCTCGATTTCAACTCGTATGCGCTCGTTTTCTGCTCGCATAAAATTTGTACTTACGAGTTGAAAAATAAAACTCGTAAGCACAAATTTTAAAACGAGTTGTTATCTGCTTACGAGTCGAGCACAAAAATCTTATGACTCGTAAAAAATTTGTGCTCGCGAGTTTAAAAATAAAACTCGCGAGCACAAATTTTAAATTGAGAGAGTTGACTCGAATTGTGCTCGCGAGTAGAATTTTTTCCTACCCTGATAATAATAATATAACACACAACAGGTGGCGTATGAGTAATATGAATTTCAGGCTACTTTTAAATATGAATCATACGCACTGTACTCCTCAATTGCTTTTGTTATTCTTCAAAAGCATTTTAAATATTTATCAATTCATTCCCTTTTATATCAATATAACACTTAAAGAAAATCTATAAATGTGTAGATAAACTGCTCTTAGTACAAAACTCTCAGACACGTACAAAAAAGTATAAAATCTTTATTTTGTTCATTTCCAAAAAAAAAAAAAAAAATACGAAATTATTTAAAGAGATTTTTTTATTACATATAAGGAAAATTTGTAAAATGATTATCTTATTTATGAGAGTGTAAGATGAGAACTATTTTCATTCTTCTTTCTGGAATTATAAATGTGTTTTAGAATGCAATAATTTGGTTGAATAAATTTTACGACCAGGAAGTTTTATTTCAAGGGAATTTATAATTTATTTCATGGAAATCTTCAGCAGATGGGTGTTGAAATGAATTACATATTTTCAATAGTTATTTGGACTTGAAATTTAAAGAATTTAAATAGTTTCTTACAAAATTGCTTTAAACTATTAAATTATTTTAGGGGCTTTGACGGTTACAATTTTAATTGTATGAAAAATTCGCGCTAAAATTATTTTTATAACATTTGGGTTGCGGTCAACAAAACAATTATTGCTGCGCATACAGAGAAATTTTAAAGTGGAAAATGATAATTTCGCCCTAGATATAAACAATACAAATAAATTTTTTTGTTTTAAGTTCACAAGGCATTACAGTATTTTTAACAAGATATTAACATTGTTTGAATTTAAAAAACTTTTTTCAACATATTTTTAAAAAATAATGAATTCAATAAAATCAATAAAATGAAAAAAGAAATTCTTTTTCTTATATTACAAAACAAATAAAAAAATTGTTATTGCGTGCACAATTTAAAAATGCGGGACACGCCACACACGTAACAGAATGTTTTGTATAATTATACCCGTACTATCATTGTGGAGAGGGCATTATGCGTTTGTGCTGATGTGTGTAACACATAAAAATATTTCAGTATACCGATCGACTTTAAATCACATTCTGAGTCGATCCAATAAGTCCTTTCTTCCCTCCATATGGCAGTCTATCATGTTGTATGTCCACGTTAATATTGTGCACGAAGTACAGTTCGTCATGTCGAAGACAATGTTATGAAACTTGGTAAATACTGGGGCGGGTCGATTTAAAAATCGACCAAGCGACAAGGAAAATCGTATTATAGGGATCCAAATAAGAAACTTTGCCCACGGAACCATACCTCTAAGCTGAATTCTGATGTTCCTTATTTTGACCCAAAGGTCAAATTTTTAAAAAACCCACTTTGACCCATTTTAAGTGCCCCAATCCCTCTACTAACTGTAGATGGACGACCCACCCTTGTCAGTTGGGCGATTTTTAAATCGACCCGCTAATGATTGTAATATGTATTTTTTTTTTTAAAGAAAAATCTGCAAGGAAAACATCTGTCAAGTTACTTGGTTACGTATGAGTATTATTTAATTCCAATTTATTAACATTCATACGCCATGTGGAACAACTAATGAAGTTTCTTATTTTGATCCCTAGAATACGATTTTCCTTGTCACTTGGGTGATTTTTTGAGTCCCTACGCGCCCTAGTATATACGCTTTTTTTTAATTATTAAGCCAATTTAAATTAATGATTTCACAAATCCCCATACAAACTTCTCTCCGGAATACAGTGTGTACATTTTTTAAATTCTTTGTTTGGGTTGTCAGCACTGACATTTGCAATTTGAAAATTTTTTTTGGAATTTAGTAAGTCCGGAAAATCTTCCAATTTTATAAAAAAAAATCCAGGAAATCTTTATTTTAAGGAATTTTAAAGTATAAATGTGCAAACACTATAATGCCTATAAATGTTCGCCAGCGTTTAAAAAACGCTTGCAATTTCAACCTTTTCTTTATTTAACATTGGCCATAAAAAAAACTGTTGCTTTTACTAACTTATTCATTATTTCGTTGTTGCACCAGCACAAAAAGCGAAAATGTGAACATAAATTTTGATTTTTGTTCGACAGTTTTTCGTTTCGACTGCAGTTTTTTAAACCCTGGTTTTTGCATACTCTTACTTTTGTATACAGAAACATATAACAAAAGTAATTTTGTAATTAAAATAAATTTGTTAACTGCCTGGCCCACAGGGTCGACAAGAACATTCCTTTCGAATATTTATATTGAAAAAAAAAACAAAATTTTTTTTTTTACTATTGTTTTCAATATAAATATGCGAAAGAAATGTTCTTGTCGACATTGTGGGGCTGGCAGTAAATCTTTTAAATACTTTTAAAAATGTTTTCATTAATAATGTTTGTAAGTTGATATATGTATGTACGTATGAACAATTTATTTGATTTGTAGAAAATTAATAGGGAAATTAATAGGTTTTTAAGACATCCTTAAAGACGGATGCACGACATGTGAGCCACAGCCAAAACAAAGCGACAACGACATTTTCGAACAAGTGTTGCGAGAATCGTGCACGACACAAAGAAAGACATTGTCGCTCTTCGTGTCGTGTATTAATAGAGAATTCCTTACAAGACACTGTCACTCATACTGTATAGGTGTTGATATAATACACCTTAAAAGACAATGTCGGTCATGCTTTCGTGGATGGGCTTGTATAAAAGAAAACTTGGAAGACATTGTCGGTCATGTCGTCGTTTACAAACTTCTTTAAATGACAGTGCAATAGACAATGTCGAGTATTAGGTCAAGATTCCGTTTTGCGTTGATGTCAGAACCTGGTAGTGCATCCAGATCAATATTTGTTGCTTAAATAAGTTGTAATGGTTTTTGTAAAGTGATTTCTAATTAATTTTACTAAAAAAAATTGAAAAAAGAAACAACTTTTAAATGCATATTTTAAGCAACAAAAATTTGGTTTATATGGCGTTTTCGTAATCAAAATTTATATTCGATTGTTAACAAATATTGTATTCAATATTGCAAACTATTTGTTTAAAGTATTTGTTGAGTCTGACAACTGAGTTGTCGTATTTTTTTCTGTGTATGCATTAAAAACGATTATAAGTAGAAATGATTTATACCTCTGTTAAACTCACACTTAAAATTACAATATCTCCGTAGCTAAGAATGTAATAATACTCTGGAAAACCTTCAAAAAAAAAAAAAAAATAAAACACATCTACGTCACACTAATAAATAAGCAAAAATAAAATCTCCGAAGCAAAACAAAATCAAACATAAAGCATAAACACAGGGCCTCTGTGGAAATGCATCACCGCCAGTTTGGTTATGTTATTGAACACAATTTGCATCAACAATTTTTGTGATGCGTGTTTGCACATCATCTGCATTTGTTATGTATTTTCGAACAGCTGACATTTGCATTGACGCTTTAACAAACGCGCTGCGCATCAGATGCAGCATTTTTTTATGTATTTCCAGAATAGGCCCCTCATCAAACAAGCAGGAGTATACACAGTTGAGCCTTTAAAAGAAGAATACATTTTATATGCAAACATTACGATGGACCTTATTTAATATATTTTTGTGAAAATTCATTTTTTTGTATTTGCACTTGGTATGTAACGAATACCGATATCGATGCCGATACATCGGAAATACTTCATCGCAAACGTGAAGTTTTTTTCAACAAAGAATTTAATTTTAAATGGTTTTTTTTTGCATAACAACTAATAGCAAAAAATCATAAAGAATAAAAATTGTTTCTCTTAATTCTTAAGCTGGAGGTCTGTCCACACTACGCGTTTTTTCCTTTTTTCGAGACGCATGCAAGAGAGTTACCCTACTTCATACTTTCGATATATATATGCAGTTTTCGCGTTTACTATGTAACTTGTCAATACAATTTTAAACTACGATTTTTTTGACTGATGCATAAACGTATTGAACGCTTGATGTGGAGCATCAGCCACTTTTTTTTCACCATAATGGTAAAACGTTCTCCCATTGATAATTCTTATATGTATTTGTACGTTTTAAGAATTTTCTGCCAATTTTTAATGATTTTTGCAAAAAAAAAAAATCATTTCGCTACAAATTTTGGGTTACTTCAAAGAGACCACAAAATCCATAAGCAAATCCTATGCTTCATTTTCTAATGCTATTTCGCTAGTTACCAGTAAACTGACATGCAGAACAGTTTGGAGTCCCATAAATTGGCGAATTATGTAGCATTAGCTCTGAACGAAAGATTTTAGGGCTTAGAGAGTAATAAAATCCTTTGTTTATCTAAAATTCTTTACCTCCGATACATCCAGAGAAAAAACATTTTTCGATATGGTCACCTTCAACAAAACTATTTTGAAAGAACATTTTTAAACATGTGATTGTTAATGTAACCATATTTCTGTCACCGGCAACCATATTATGGTTAAATTTATCCTCCATTAAGAAGCGACAACCATATTATGGTTGCCTCCAGACATAATATGGTTAATTATAACAAAAATATGTTTAGCACTTATAATAGTGTGGTTGTTTTTCAACCATAGTACGTTGCTCTTAGAAAAGAGGAAATACTATTGTTAATTTAAAAACAAATTACTATCATATTTAACCATAACATGCTTAGAGGCAACCATAATATGGTTTTCGCTTCTTTCTTGATGGAGGATAAATTTAACCATAATATGATTGTTGGTGACAATAATATGGTTAAATTAACCATAATGTGTTTAAAAATTTTCGGTAAACATAGTTATGTTGGAGGCGACCATATTGAAAAATGTGTTTTCTCTGCGTGTACAAAGCTAGACAATTTCAAAGACAATAGATCGAAAAAACTTCTTATTGCGCTACTTAACATGACTCTTCATTCCGAAAGTGTTGAAGACACGGTAACCCCCCCATCTAGAAAAAGTTCTGATAAGTCTACAAGAACTGACTTTTAGAGCGTTTGTGAAAATCTTAAAAGACAATTTGGAGAAGAATGATCCTCTGTTCATCCTATTTAGCTGAGCCACATTAAATAAGAAGTCTAGATATACCTTAGATCTTCTAAATTTACTAGAGACGTAGATCTGTTTGTTTATTGGCGGTATTAGATATTACACTCAAAATTTAAGACCTTGGCGCAGAAATACTTAAGTTGTCAAATGGGTTCATTCACTTCTGAGAGACGGCTTTTTACTGCAGGTCTGCTTCAAGCTGTGAAATTATCTCTGCAAAAGTTGAGAATACTTTACCCGTTTTAATTTTTGTGTAATTTTAAACAATTAATATCAGTTTATAAGAAACGTTAATGCAAACAAATTAAAAAAAAAATATATATGTATATAAAAATAAAAATTGAAGTTTGTGGTCAAAATATGAAATTTGTATAAAAAAAATGTATAAAGAATGCTCAAAGGCTAATTTGTACATATTATTGGAAGAATTTATTGTTTGTGATTTAAAAATACTTGAGTTTTTCATTGAAAACGATGGTAAGCATTACAAAAATCGGTTTATATAAATGCACAATTGAACAGCGCAAGTTTGCGAGTCAAAATTTTTGGGCAAATTTTCGAAGTTTGTGTAAAATTATTCTCATATAATTTTTGACAGTTCATTTGCGAGGGCGTAAAAATGCACAGTTTGCACCGATTGAAAGCCTTTTAAGCGATATCATGAAAACCCTTGCAGTTTGTTTTGTTTAAAAAATAAATTAATTTAGCATGAATTTAAATTAATTTCGCTTTTTTTTTTAATCTTATTAAAATCAATTTTAAATATTAATAATCTCTTTCACTGTAATTTTTTATAATACAGAATTTAAATTTAATATTCGTATCGGTATCGTTATCGTCGGAATATCATCTTGAGTATCGGTATCGGTATCGCTATCGGCGGAATATCATCTTGAGTATCGGTATCGTATCGGCAAAAGAGCGTATCGTAACATCCCTAATTTGGACCGTCTGAATGGTTAAAGATTGAGTGAAAGTGTGTTATAGAAAAATATTGGGGACACAAAATTAATACATTCTACTTATCTAAGGAAAAATCCTGAGTACCCAGGCAGAAAAAGACAATCAGCACGACGCTGTGCCGATGTGGATTGGGGTACAATCAACATCAATACAACGTACTGTTTACCAAATTTACAATGTACTCACAATATTAAAATGATAACGCCAAATGTACGTCTTCCGACTCTTGTTTTTAGTGTTGCCACAATACTCTAAATTTAAATTTACAATATTGGATTCACGAATTTACAACGAAGTCACAACATTTAAATGATAACGCCAAATAACCGCCTTCCGACTATTGTTTTCAACATTGTCACAAACCCCTAAATTTAAATTAACAACATTGGATCAATAAACATAAAATATATATATTAATTTAATGATGAAATAATAGATATTACTCTTTAACATAAATAATTACATGTAATGTGCATATGTATGTAACTACATAAATTCGTGTAATCAACAAACAAAATTTTGCAGTAAATTTGTATATTTTTTCTTACCTTAAATAGTTTTTTGTTTAAATTTTAATACGACACTATATAGTAAATTAAGACTATATTTTGTTTATACAGCTTAATAGCGGTATAGAATTATTGTAAACTCGGTATAAGGAAATTAAGGTTAAGTTCTTTTATATACAGTATTGCAGCAGTATAGTTTTATTGTAAATACGACATTACAAAACTAAAGTCGTTTATTTGTATTTAGTGTGTTGTACCTGCACGCAGAGAAAAACTATGTTTAGATATGGTCACCTCCAACAAAACTATATTAAGACAAAATTTTAAACATATTATGTTTAAATTTAACCATATAATTGTCACCGACGAACATATAATTGTTAAATTAGTCCTCTATCAAGAAGCCACAACCATATTATGGTTGCCTCTAAACATGTTATGGTTAAATATGACAATAATTTGTTTTTAAATTAACAATAGTATTTTCCTCTTTTCTAAGAGCAACATGCTTTGGTTGAAAATCAACCATGCTATTATAAATGTTAAACATATTTTAGTTATTACTAACCAAAAGATGTTCGGAGGCAACCATAATATGGTTGTGCCTTCTTGATGTTGGACTAATTTAACAATAATATGTTCGTCGGTGACAATAATATGGTTAAATTTAAACATAATATGTTTGCAATTCTCTTTAAAAATAGTTTTGTTGGAGGTGACCAAATTTAAACATATTTTTTCTCTGGGTGTGTGTAGAAAAACTAAGGTTGTAATTTTGTGTCTTCAGTGTTGAGATGGCACAATATTTTTGGAAGAGTCAACAATTTGTATTTACAGGGTCGCGGCGGTACATTATATTTAGAAGAGTCGTAATTTCTGCCTGGGTAGTTACGAGATTTTTTATATCCAGTTTCCTTCGATTTCGCTCTTGCGAACTTTAATTGATCGAGCTAAATTTTTTGTCAAATTTTGTTTTATTCTAACCTAACACAAAAATCGAATACGAATTTGAAATTTTTTCAAACATTGAGCATCCACCTTAACATACATATATCATGATCCTTATAATTTAATCTTTAATATTTTCTACAAGCACTCGAAGTATTGCAAATATCTTAAAGCACTCTTAATGTTTTCGTTTTTTTTAACCTAAATATTTGTATGTTGTGCATATTAAAAAGGGTGTAACTGTCCCTCAACACATTATCCACTTTCATTCGTATACATTCGTACATGTGTTTTGTGATTATAATTTATGAGGCAGATGCGTGGCGACATATATTGGCTTTTAGTTTTGAGTGTGCACACATAGTTTTACAACAAATAAATTGTTGTTTTTATTCTTTGTGGTTTAAGTGAACTCATATAAAATGCAACTTCATATTGACGATGCCCAAACATCAGTAACATAAATGCTATTACAAATGACATCAATGAAGCAAAAAGTGACATGACGAATGTCATCATAAAAGTTTGTCATATATTATGCGTCATCTACGCTATGACTATAGTGACATCAATTCGATGCCACATTTTCTTTATTATTAGCATTATTTTCATGTTTAAAAAGTAAAATAGGAAGCGAAAATTCCCCTATTCAATTTTCTTAAATTATTTAGTTCAATCAAACTTTCAAAGTAGAATGATTATAAAAACCATATCGGACATGCTGCTGGTGTCTTATAATTAAGAGTTATTCTTTAAAAAAAGGTCGGAATGCAATTAGAGTGAAACAAACATGTGTAGCGGGTAGGTAAATTATAATATTCTCTCACTTTGACTTAAGTCAATCCCAATGACTCATCTTAATGACAGTTTGTCATAAAGTTGAGCATAATGAGGCCATTCTACGATGTAACTGGGTCATCGCACTGATGACATGTTTTGTTAAACTGACTCCGATTGGTCATATCTGTGATGCCGATGTGTCATTCCATTGCAGACATAATTTCGATTTTTGACCCAGATGACTTTTCATCAAAATGATGATACTTTTCATCAAAATTATGAAAAGTGTCATGGGGTCAAAAACGAAGACACTTGTCGTACATAGCACTGATGTCAACATACAGCAGCGTTATTACACCTTTTCTAACAGTGTAAAAATAAAAAAAACATAGAACATGTCACAATTATACGTCTGCACAAATGTTTTGTGTTGTTTATTGGGGTATTTGCTGTTTGAACAAATATTTGAAGTTTGTAGAAATATAAAATTTTTTTTAAATATTTGGCAGACATGTTGGATATTTTGCGACCTTCTTTTGGTGCCTAGTGCAAAATGTAATAATTTCAGCGAAAACTTTGCATTAAAATCAGAATTTTTTCAAGCATCATTTGCCCTAAAACAGCTCTTTTTTTAAACCACTCTATACTCTAAATTCTTTTACTTTATTTTATATTCATACACCGTTTTAGACAAATAGCGAGCAAAATTGTCAAAGCACTATCGGCGTCATTCTGCGTTCTTTGAAAATAAAACAAAAATTAAAAATTAATGTTTATACGAAATATGTTTGTGTTGTTAACTGGCGAACACGAAACGGAAACAAAGTGTGTGGTTTATTTTGCCCTTGAGTAAAAGTACTAAAAAAGTACTTTAGTAAAAGTACTTCTTTTTTCAAGTACTAAATGTCATTCTCTAGTATAAACAGAAAAAAATCAGTGTAAAATCATCGAAAACACGGTTAATTTTACATTTTTTGGAATTTATTTTGCTTCATGGTCACATCGTGTTAATTTAACAGGATTTTACAATAACTTGCGAACAACATTGTTTTCTTTTAAAATAACTGTAATTAATGTTTATTTAACATTTCAGTAAGTTAGAGGAAAATCCATACCAACCATCAGGGTTTAAAAAACTGCAGTCGAAACCAAAACTGTCGAACAAAAAACGAAAAGTTGTATACACCTTTTCTCTTTTTGAGTTAGTTTGACAGCGACTGTTTGCATTTAATGAATAAGAAGTAAAAGCAATATTTAGTTTTTTTGGCCATTGACAAATGAAAAAGTGGAAGATATGGCAGTTTTTTAACTTTGACTGCAATTTTTTAAACGCTGCGAACCATAATGAACGATGTTAATAATGAGTCATACCTTAACGTCACGATTTTTGCCCAACTTAATATGACATTTCTTTGTTTCAGTGTTGGATAAATTTAACCATAGAGAGATACACAATTGAGCAGCGCGTTAAGATTTTTGAAGCCTTTTACGAAAATGGGCGTTCAAGCCAAAATGCATGTCGTGCACTTTGTGATTTTTTTGGTCAGCATAATCGATTTAAGTGAATTCGTTAGTAAGCAGAGTTGCCGATGCGTTCACAAAGAGTGACTGTTTGGTGCGGTATATAGGCTGGCGGCGTCATTCGGCTGTACTTCTTCGAAAATGATGTTGGCCAAGCAGTTACCGTGAATTGTGTTCTCTATCGCGAGATGATAACGAACTTCTTGTGGCCATAAATTAAGGATACGTACCTGGACGACATGTGGTTACAACAGCATGGTGCAACTTGCCACGCAGCCTGTGCAACAATGGCTCTTTTGCACGAAAAATTCCATGGCTGTGTTATGACGTCATGGCGATGTTAATTGGCCGCCACGATCATGTGATTTGACACCGTTGGACTTGTTTCTTTGGAGATATTTCAAAGCAGAAGCCTACGTCAATAGGCCAAGAGAAATTCCATGGCCGTGTTATCTCACGTCATGGCGTCATGGCGATGTTAATTGGCCGCCACGATCATGTGGTTTGACACCATTGAATTTCTTTCTTTGGGGACATTTCAAAGAAAAAGTGTACGTCAATAGGTCAAGAACAATTCAAGAGCTAAAGGATGAGATAATTCGGCACATTAGCGACATCGAACCTCAATTATGGCTCAGTGTCATTGAAATTATGGACAATCGGATAGGGACATGCCACGAAGCCGAAGCGAGCATTTGGCGGATTATTTGTTTCACATATAATTCTCATAAATCTTTCTATCATAATACAAAATATGTGCGTTTTGTTTGGACCACCTATTTTTTAGTTAAATAATTTTAATAAAAAGAATACGGGAATTTTTCTTCTTTTCAAAAACACTTCATGTTTTTCTTGTTGAAGTGTTGCTGTTGTTTCTACACAAAACAAGTAAAATGGGATTTTGTGGATTCAATATACAGAAATGTTTTTTTTTTTCATTTAAATTTTTTACGTAACAATGACTTTAGCAGAAATTAACTTTGATGTTCTATGAACATTGCGCTATGTTAATTTTACATTGGTACTCTTTTCTGTGTGTATGTCTAACTCAAAATAGGGGGAATGTTATGAATTGGATTTCCCATTTGGCATCTCCAGCCAAAACATATTTGGGGGATTCACAAGGTGTCATAAAAACATATGTCTTAAAATAATAACATGAACAAATACGACTGTTGTGAGCAACACCTCATAATTTAATGTGCTATTAATTACAACAGCACAATAAACATAGCAAGCAACGTTCTATTTCTTTAAGACACTTTTTGTTTACAAACCAACAACAATATTTTTAAACCATTGTAAAATGTTAGAACATTATGACAATAAATCATGATAGCTCACCTTGTGAAAACCCCAATTGTCTAAACAAATATTAAAAAATCAAAGACTTGAAATGTTCTATTAAAATTCTAATATAGAAAACTGTTAGTAGACCTAGTCAAAGTGTAATTAAGAATAAAACAATAAATTATTTTAACAATTGTTACAAATTACTACTACTAACTGTATGTGCACTAAATAAAACAGATATTATTTTAAATTTATATTTATCTTGGGTACAATAAAATAATAAAACGTATGCAGTTGAATTTCATTTCAATTTTAATTTGGCTTCTGGCCAATATTACCAGCCTGGGTATAAATGAATTTAATTTTTAAACTAATTTCTCTTTGGATTTGGGCTTAAATGCTGTTAATTAATATTTTTCTTTTTTTACTTTTTGTTTAGTTCACTAAACTATTCTAAATAAAAACAACCATTTAATTCTTTGCAAAATTTGTTTGACCCCAAAACAGAGTTTTTACAAAACACAAAAAATAAAAAAACATTAAATCATTACAAAATGCATCGTTAGCAGGGAAGTTTTTCGTACATAAATTGCGTATTTTAATTGTGTTTTTAGAATATTTTATTATACTACATGTTCTTTTATTGTTCATAATTTTTAGTTTTTATGGCCTCGAAAAAAAAACCCATTAAAACATTTAAACATATGAGTTTATTGATCAGAACAACATGAATGTGTAGATTTAATGGCCGGCAATAAAAAAAGTTCTTTTCCATCGTTTAACTTTATGAGTTTAATACAGTTTGAATAATAAAAAGATTTTTTTTTTTAAGTTTTGCTTTTATTTTTTGTGTACAATTGTATTGATTTGTGTTCAAAAATATTAATTTCTTTGGTTAATCTTAATTTTCGCTAGAACGCTAATGGCTATTGCTTCCGTTTTTGGCCAAAAATAAAATTTTTCTGGGCCATTTTACGCGTTCATATCGCACTTGATCAACAAGAGGGTATTAACTCAAAATTTTTATTTTTTCACTTTGTAGAAAAAATCGTCATGTTATATTCATTTCTACCCGCTCTAAAAATATCGGGTTATTTTGTCTACTCTTTGGTAATGAAACGTTTGTTTTAAAAATTATTTTTCATATGCCATTAATATTAAATTAAAAATTATTTTGTTTCTACTGAAAATTTTTAAATTTTGAGTTAATACCCTCTTGTTGATCAAGTGCGATATGTAGTGTATTCCTTTTGGCTAAAAACTATTTCATATTGTTAGTTTGAAGCTACACCCAGAGAAAAAACATGTTTAAATATGGTCCACTACAACAAAACTATTTTTAACAAAAATGTTAAACATATTATGTTTAATTCTACCATATTATTGTCACCGAAACCCATATAATGGTTCCATTAGACCTTCATCAATAAGATATAACCATATTATGGTTGCCTCTGAACATGTTATGATTAATAATAACTAAAATATGTTTAACACTTATAATAGCATGGCTGTTTTTCAACCATAGTATGTTGCTCTTAGAGAAGAGGAAAATACTAATGTTAATTTAAAAGCAAATTATTGTCATATTTAACCATTACATGTTTAGAGGCAATCATAATATGGTTGTGGCTTTTTGATGGAAGACTAATTTAACAATAATATGGTTGTAGGTAACAATAATATGGTTTAATTAAACATAAGATGTTAAATTTTTTTTTTTTTTAAATACCATATTAAAACATGTTTTTTCTCTGCGTGTAAAGTTTAAAGTAAAATATTTTCTTAATGTGCTTAAGGCAATGCAATAAATCTGCAATAGTTTTGTATTCATCATGATGAAAATTTTAAGTTGTAAAGGTGTGAGAAGTTCGTGGCTGGCTGTGTATCCATGTACCCGGAAAAAAATATTGCTAACCACTTTCAAACCAACGTCTACTTTGAATATTTTTTAAATTTCTATAAATGTATTTACTGTTTCTGTTAATATTTTTGTTTGAAAAATGGATTTGTGTGTTTGTTTAGAAATAACAACACCACCATAAGAAAAAAAAAACATAAATTTTTGATCGGTTTTAAAATTGACATATTGGGTTTTGATTTTCATTTTGAGATAATTTCCATTTAAGAAGTAAAACAAAAAGTGAAGAATTAATCGCTTTAGCTGAAGCTACTGGATATATTCAAAGCAAAAGCGGTAGATATGTAATATGCACAGATTCACTTTCATCTCTTAAATTTATTTCTAATATCTCTAACAACAATACGTACGCTACCCAAATACGAAATATCTTGATGAAACGATACCCTGAAATAAAATTAATATGAGTCCCAAGCCACTGCAAAATCCCAGGAAATGAATACGCTGCAAAAAGCACTTCAAGAAAATTATAATTCCAAAGATACATATTTTCCACTACAAAGAAAACGATAACACTTACTATATCCCTACAAAAAACGAGACTACTCTATACATGCAAGTATGGACTACTCCATAAGGGAGTAGGACTACTCCATAAGGGTGTAGGACTACTCCAATACCTAACCTAAATGTATGTAAAAAACATACTCCAATTTACATTGCGATGTCCTAGGGCTGGACCACGTAACCCAGCTATGCATTTCATTGGGGTACCCTCAAAACTACTCTATGTCGCTATACCATAGATCACCCACAAATACAAGTTTTAAAAGTACTCTATTTCACTACCCTATGGTAGAGAATAACCACGAAAGTGGTTATTCTCAAAACATGTAAATTCGACGCGAGTTAAATCCCGTGCTCAGTCAAGAATTATCAAAAAAATTTTAATGCATTTCATGTTGTAAGTTCTTTCCTTCAATAAAAAAAATTTAATGAAAATTAAACTTAATCAATTTAAGCCTAATTAAGATATAAACAACTTCAAGTACAATTACAATTTTAAAAATGATTTTTTTTTTAAATAACGCACTTGTTCAACAATAGTGTATTGACTTAACGTTTTTGTTTTTTCAGTTTTTGGGAAAAATTTACATGCGATATTAATATCTTACCACTGTAAAAATATCGAGCTATTTTGTCTACTTTTTGGTAATGAAGCGGTTGGCTTGCAATTCTTTCCATATGCCTTTAATTTAAAATTAAAAATTGTTTTGCTTCTACTGAAAGTTTTTAAATTTTGAGTTAATACAGTATTGTTAAACAAGTGCGATATGGCTTAAAATGTTTTATTAACCCAAGGAGAATAGTCTTTTAAAATTGTGACAGTTGATCTTTTTCATATGATATAGGATACCCATTTCTAAACTTAAATAAGACCCCAATATGTATAATATAATTGTAAAGGTTTGGTTTTAAGAATCGCGCGAAAGATAGCATGGTTGGGACTTCGGCCGGGCACAAGCATTTTCTCCTCTATTGTATAACAAATACTGGCTTCGCTAACTAAAGCTCCCAAGATCGGCCTTGTGCCCGACTGAAAGCTGGATACACAGCGAAGATTTATTAAGCGAGGCCGGTGTTTGTTATACCATAGAGGAGAATATCTTTGCGCTTTAAGATGCTTTCGTTATAAGTTTAAAAACGAAATAGTTCACCAAACAATATATTTGGGTTTTGTTGGATACTGATTTCATGTGAACAAAATTCCCTAAGCAAAAGAAATGAAATAACACAAAAAAAATAAGCTCCCAAAATTCGTTGTTGTTGTTGTCTGTAAAAACTTTTGGGGGATTTTTTAATTTATATGTGGAGTTTTTTTTTTGTTGGGATTATTTAATGTTGCCAGATTTTTGAGTTATATTTAAATAAATAAATATTGATTGATTTATATTCAAAAGCTACGGTCACGTTTAAAAAACATTGGACGCTCCATACGTAACCGCTATTTTTATTAAACATTTGTTTGATTTTGTATAACGTTTGGTACATCAAATTCCATTTAACAAATTATCAAATACATTATTCATTAATTTTTTTCAGTAATTTAGTTTTGTTGATCAACAAAAATTATTAAAACGAAAGTTAAACTTTGATTAATTTAGTGGTCAAGATTATTTTTTGAATTTTTTCGTCCAGTATTTGTTAAGTGTGAACATACCTTAACTAATACTACTAAAAATTGCTAGTGTATGTGTTTGCCGGGTCTGCTCTTAACTTTATATCTTAATAATTCTTGTCTTTAATACGAGTAGTACAAAAGGTATACATTTTGCTAACAAAAATATTTTGTATAAAAATACTCCTACGGCACAATTTTCTATAATCACATCCGTCCTACAAAAAATTATTGTGTTATTTAAAAATTTATGTCATTTCAAGTGTGAAATTATATTTTTAATCGCAAAAAAGGTAAAAGAAAAATAAGCAACTTTCCTTTAATGTCGCATTTTAAAAATTTCTACAAATGGTACAAATAAGAACTTGTTAAAGTATGAAATCTTACCTGGAAATTAAACTTTGGAACCTGTAATTTAAAAAAAAAAAAATTAAAACTTGTAAAACTTAAAAAGAAATAAATAGTATTTACAAATAAGCTCAAAGGCGATTACAAAATAAAAGTCAACTTTCAGTGCGTTTAAAGTGGCGGCTGAGCACAAATGAAGTTAAGTTTTTTTTCTGCCATGTAATCCATCTCTTTTTGAAGCTTGTTAAATGTTGTTTTTAATAGTCACGCAAAACTAACGCCTAAACTAATACAAACTGAAAGACCTACTGATACACACAGACATACACAGGCACGCACAGTTGAGTAAACAAAAAAGAATGCAGAAAACAACTTCAATACCATCATGTGAATGTGTGTACGTTAACGAGTGTGAGCTCACGTTGTAATACACAAGTTTACCCTGCAAACAATTTCGATCGAAAAATAATCTAAATAGTTTCCCCATTTAGCAAAAATCTATCGCTTTTGCTATTCAATTCTTATTGATGTAGTTACATCGTTCGGGAAGAAGTGTCCCACTATGGTAATATTTACTTCAAGAATCCACTTAGTGTCTATATTATATGACGAATTAGAGCGCTTTGGAAGTTTAATATCAATTAAATTTAGTAGTATCGCTGTTGGCTCCAAAAAGTACTCTTTTGAAGTTAAATTTTTTCTTATTGTTCTTTATAATAAAAAAGTGGGTAATTTTACTGTTTATCTTGATTTTGTAAGGGAAATCTAAGTAAAATATAAAAAAATGAGCTTAAAGTTAAACAAATATTAAAAAATCTACGCTACATTTAATCAAAATAACTGTTAATGTTTTAAAGTTAAGAACCTAATGTGGACAAATTTTGTTAAAGAAAACTACACAAAATCACAAATTTGTTCAAACACTAATTTTGTAAACTTTCATCATATTATAACTAGCATATCTTTTTATTGCCAATTTTTATTTACAAATTTTCTTCACTCAAAGTTATTGTTGATCTTCACTAGAAAATTTAACAAAAACACTAATTTGCACACTAAAATTTTTAAAGTCATTAAATAAACAGACAGTTTAAAAAAATCACTAATATCCTTTAAAAAAGATAATTAACAAATTATTATTTTTAATTTCATTTTCATTTGCTCTAAAAAAAATATGCATGAGAAATTATTAAAACTTTAACCAATCTAACCCAAGAATAAGTTTGGGCAGTTTTGTGCACTCATTTATACGTGAACATTTTTTTTTTCGGTAACATTTGGATTCCGCGGAGTCCCAATTTTAAGTACAATACTATAACTATTTCTATTTTCAAATATTAAAAATTTCACTCTATTTTACATAATTTTATATATTAATATTATTTTACACGCACGTAGCACCGATCACATGGCAACTTAAATACAAACTGTGCTCTTTTACGTATTTTGCTTTTGTAATATTCACTATTAAACAGCAAATCGTTGCGAAGAAGTCAATATAATATGTGAAATATTCAATTGTGCCATTGTTGCAGTTGTATAACTGTTACAATTATCTGAACAACTCACTAAAGTGACGAAAAAGTATAATTTAAGAACTCATAATGCGATTCTACCGTATTTTGTTGTTGTTTAATTCCGAAAAATCTACTGTTTAACTACCAAATGTGACGAAGTAGTTAAAATTCGTAGACAATCGAAAAACACTCTACCAATTGCTTGGAGGGTAATAACCCAGAACACTAACACTTACATGCACTTACACTCACAATCACTCTCTTAAATTTATTAATTTACCCACCCAACGCAAACCAATAAATTAATACACAGACGATTAATATTGTTGTATAGTGCTCACCTAAAAGAGAAATAATTGTTCCATTATTATTTTTCTCTCTTTCACAAACACACACCACTTATACACACACGTTTTTACATAAACTTACATACTGATATAAGCGCTTTAAATCCAAACTGAATCCTTAAAAAAATAAGGATTTAATGTACCATCATCGTCTTCTGCTTGGTCGGAATCTTGTATATGTATGATTTTAAGAAGGGATCAACACACACACACACACACACACACACTCAATCTCAATGCCATAAAAGAGAGAAATTGGATTTATGACCATGTCAACAACTAACAAAATGTATTTGTACACATATTATTTTATTCAACAATGCATCTATGAGTAGGTTGGGTGTTAAATTTTTAGATCAAGGACCCTATTTTGAGTTATAGTCGACAAACAAATTTTCGCTGGCTATCGAAAATCGGCTATCGAATGTAAAATTTGTATTATAAGTTGACAGTATTTTGAAAATTTTAATTGTGCGTTGAACTTTTTAACGAACACAATTTTGCTTTTGACGCTGCAATCATATTTAAAAACTTTGTTGATAACCTACACTGAAAAGACAAAACAATCCATTCGTACTGAAATCAAGCCGAAGCGGTGTCAATAGTACGATAAGTACGGATTTCCTTAAATCAAGTACATAGTGCTTGATTCACAGAGTGCTTGATTGTACAGAATGCTTGATTCTTATCGCTTAATTACAATGCGTTAAATAATCATGAAAGTATGTACTTATTATGTATAAAATAGTAAAAACTAATTCCACATATTTTAATAAACAAATAGAAAATTTGTTTATGATTTCGGTTGCAAAAAAACAAATTTAAGTCGATGCAAAAACAAATATTTAATCTCCCTCTATAATTCATAGTGCTGCTTAATCGAGGCCCTACTGTAAGTAAAAAAAAGACATGCAACTAAAAATCATCGTATAAACGCAAAAGATTTTTTTGGAGGTTGCTTCAAAAGTTAATAAAAAAAAAAAAAAACGACGTCGTAAAAGCTCTCGTATGAATTAGCTGTAACAAACAACAACAGGGGATTTTATGACAATAGTTCACAGAAAAAATTATTGCTAAAAAATTTTCCAGCAAACGCTGGTTTGAAAATTTTCTAAATTTCAAAAATTTTTATTTACTATATTCAACATTTTTTTATTTTTCGAATTTATTCTATGAGTTAAATTTCCGTTATGTATTCTACAAAGCTTTTTGTAATAGCTCTATTCCTTAATTTTTTTTTAAGAATGACTTTATACACTACCAGACTATTATATTGTATTTTCTTGTTACATTTTACCTTAGCTTTCCGTTGGATAGCAATGAAGTTTATTTATGTACAGAAAAATTTACAATTATTAGACACCAGAAGAATGTAATGCATTTTCGGGCCCGCTACGGCCTTCGCCAGCATTCTTTGTGTCACACTGGATAGTGATGCTTTATAAATTGAATGTATTTAACTCAACTATTTTAACAAATAGATATTGGGAATTATTTCTTTTTTTCATAAGCAACTTTATTATATTCAACATTTTTTTTATTTTTATGAAAAAAACGAAATAATTCCCAATATCTAATTTTTATTTACTGTTTTTTTTTTTAATAATTTCCGAACACCATTTGTGTTGCTGTACACAATGATTCTTTCTCCCTCACTTTCGCTGTATCCTTTCCTTGGCTACAGAAGAAAAATCTCAATTGGAAATACCAGCATACGACAAACTTATACCAAATTCATAATATCAAGCAAACAATTTGTTGATTTTGCACCTATTACCAAAATGATTATATTGATTACTAAAAATTATAAAATTGTGAATATTTTTTTTTTCAATAAATGACATTTTTAATTTTAATTAAAAAAAAGATCAAAAAACTTTGCCATTTCAAACAATGTGTTAATTTATTTAAATTAATATTGACAATTCGCAACAACAATTCTACATGTTTAAATTATTTTATTTTAAACGAAAAAAGTCAATTAACATTTTTTGATATTTAATTAATATTTTAATTAAAAATTTATTTCAAAACAACTAAAATGTTTATTAAATCAAAATTAAATTTTTAATTTTCTTTCAACTAAAAAAATAATTGATTTAATTATCACATTAATTAAATTTAAATACTTTTTAAACCATTTTTTAATTGATAAAACACTTTTTTCTGTGTAGCTATTGTTCACGTTAACTATCAGTAGATTATAATATTTGTCCTAATAGTTTCTTTTAAAGGTTTTTACTGCCTGTTGTTAGTAAATGAAAATAAAATTTCGTGTAAGAAATTATATTGAAAACAAAAACTAATTTTTTATTAATAACATGTCTTTATGACGTGCTAAATTCCCAATTTTTAATTTTGATAAAAACACTGAAATTTATTGTTGAGGGAAAGCCAGTTTCTATGCGCATTTCGCTGGTTGCTTTGGCCAGCTCGCCAAGAAACTTTCTCCAAAGACTATAGAAGAGCTAAAAATATTATACAAATAGAAAACCAGCCAATTGTTGGGGAATATAAGAAGAGATAAACCCACTGTTTATTGTTGTTGTTTTGTTGAATTTTTGATATTGTTGCAAGTAAGACCTGAGTGCTTAAAGTTCTTGAACACTTTATAGTCTTACCCCCATATTCATAAAAAATATTTTTGATTAATAAAAGGCTTATTTAACAGACTTTCATAGAAAATTCTTTTCATTAACCTGCTATGAACTTAAAATATTTTTTATGAAAATGGGGGTTATTGTATAATATTTTCAGTTTTTCTAAAGTCTTTGGAAAACGTTTCCTAACGAGCTGGCCTAAGCAACCAGCGCAATGCGCATATAAACTGGCTCTCCCTCAACAATAAATTTCAGTGTTTTTTATCAAAAATAAAAATTGGGAATTTAGTACGTCATAGAGAAATCTTATTAATAATAAATTTTGTATTTCCAAAAATAATTTTTGAATAAAACTTTGGTATTTTATCGTTGCTTTCAATACAATTTCTCACAAGAAATTTTGTTTTAATTTTCTGAAAACAGGCAGTAAAAACCTTTAAAAAAAAACTATTAAGTCCATTATTATAATTTACTGATAAAATATAAAGTTAATAATCATTTTGAATAAAGTTTGTAAATTTTTATTTTTCGAAGAAAATTAAACTGCACGGAAAAAATGTCCTAGCAAAAACTTTACTTATCACTTGTACAGTTACGTCAAGGTCAGCATAACAGGTATCCTTTAATTATCTTTTGAACCTGCTTGTGCGTTCATACACAATCACTTAGTGCCGATCATTTTTTTGTTGTTGTTTACCTTAAACTTAAACTCATCAAGCATATTACTAAAACGAAAACAAAAGGAACCAAGTAAGAACGTATAGTCGGCCAAGCTCACCCAATTGATATGTTACACCACATAATTTAGAAACAAATTTTAAACAGTGTACCCTATTTAGGACCTTTGAGCAATAACGTTGGTCATAATGACAATAGGAGCCTATGTACTGAAAGGTAGATCTAAGGCTAATATTTTAAAATGTGTTACATATATCAGCACAAACGCATAAACTCTCCCCACTATTGTGATGTGAGTATAAAAATAAAACTTTTTGGTGCGGTACACCGTCTCTTTTTCTCTCTCTCCTTTAAAGTCAAGACTTGACGAGTTAAACTTGATGTGTGTGAACCAGCACTAACTTCTCACTAGCAATTTCCATACCAATCGATACTAGAAGGACGCATTTCATTTCACCCACTTATAAAGTAATTTCTGGCTATTCACACAGTAGTTCGCATCTGAACGTACCTCAATTGGCTAGAAAGCAGAATCGAAAAAATCAACGAAATAATAAAGACCCATGTTCAAATCTCAACTACTTCAGTGAATCACATATTAACTGTTATTGTATTTAAATAGTTAGTTTAACGAAATAACTCATAAGAATATTAGTTACTTGGGGTTTTTGAAATTTGGATTAAGCTTAAACTTAGTTTAACGTACTCTGAACCTCGGATCCGGTGGAATGTGTTTTTTTCTTATTATTTTTCTGTTCTGCCAAAATTTTGTATACAAACTTCATAATGGCGGCACAGATCTGTTTTCAGATTAACTAAACCTAGTTAAACTGAGATCTCAAGATCGTTCCTTGGTCGAGAAGTTTTTGCTGAGATGGGTATTAAACAGAACAGTAGCCCGTTCCTGTATTTCTCGCATTGTATAATTTCCCGCATGAAACAAGTGAATTAGGACAAAAACAGTGCAATAAGAAACAAATACTGCCCGTTCGCCGATATCGAACGTTAACGTTCGCATAGTAAATAACATTTAAAACAAAAAAATTGTTTTTGTTTTAAATGTAACTTTCTATGCGAACGTTAATGTTCGATATCGCTGAACGGGCAGATGTTTTTTCTCACATACGTGTGTCTGTATCTTTACTTTGAGAGAATTATCTGTCCTTTAAATAATTTTCCAGTAATTATTGGAAGGATGCGAGAAAAAGTGTTTCTGTATCAATATTTTGCTAAAAGTTTCTCACAAGAACTATCAAAATAAGTCACATTTGAAATTGATGCGAGAAAAATTAAATTTCAAAAATTATGTACACAAGAATGTGTATTTTTTTTTTATTTGAAGAGAAAGAATACATTAATTAATTAAAATGATGAAAATAAATAAGACACAATTGTTATATTTTGTTATTTTAATTTTTTTTTAGCCCTTCATTGTTTTCGTTTTATGCAGGGCTGCCATTTAAATTTGTGAAAAATCGTTAATTTCCTAAGAAAAAATAAAAAATATCGTCTATTTTGTTTTAAAAAATCTTACAATTTAAAATTAATTTTGACATATTTTGTTTGATTTTTATAAAAACATAATCAAAAAAAAAAAAAAAAAAAAAAAAAGTTCATGGGTAAAGAACATATTTTATACATACATACATATTTTGAGGTCTATTTAAATAAAATTATTTATTTTATTTTTTCTTTAATCCGATAACAATTTAAAATTTCAGAATGTTTTTTTTTTGCCTGAAAAAATCCCACAAAGGCGTGACAAAATAATAATATTGAACTAAAATATTAGTTCAATATTATTATTTTGAAAAATGGAGTTATAGTTTAATATTTGATCACATAAACAAATGTATTAAATTATCCAAGGAAATAAAAATTAAACAGTTTTCCTTCGAAATTTTGATTTTGCCGATAAATGTTTTAAGTTGCCTTGTTTTTAAAGAAATCGTTTTTCTGTGGTGCCTAATATACAAACATATTAAACTATTTAAAATAATTTTATTTCGAAGACTGAATATTACCATCACTAGAAAAAATCAGCAAATCGGCACTTTGCCAATTTGGGGGGAAAAAAATCGTCAAATCTGGCAGCCCTATTTTTATTATATCAATTTCTTTCGTTGACCTTTCGTTTGCATTTGACACTTAATTACTGGAAGTATTCTAGTTAAAACGGAATCTGTGTTATCTGTTCTTGCATTCAAATACAGAAACACTTTTTTCTCAGAAATCGAGAAGCGATGGAATTTTTTGTTTCACACTTAATGTGAGACATTTTGTGATGCGAGAAATACAGAAACGAGCTACTGGATATCAATAAAATTATTGGAATACATAAAATTAAATTTTTTTTATTTTTTTCGAATTTATTCTATAAGCTAAATTTCAGTTATGTATTTTATTAAGCTTTTTGTAATACATCCATTCCTTAAATTTTTAGGAATGACTTTATACACTATTATCTTGTATATTCTTGTTAAATGTACCTTAGATATCCTTTGGATAACAATGAAGTATATGAATGAAGAAAAATTTACAATTATTAGAGACCAGCAGAATGTTACGCATTTTCTGGCCCGGTACGGCCTTCGTCTTAACTGAAATTTAGCTCATAAAATAAATTCGAAAAAAAAATTAAAAAATTTTGAATATAATAAAGTAACACTTATGAAAAATAAATAATTCCCGCATTCTTATAAAATAAAAATGTTTAAATTACCAAATACTTTTGAGATCTTCAACATAATTTTTTCAAAAACTATAAATATGTATAGTAATTTACGGAGTATTTGTGTGACCCCCTGTAAACTCAAATGGTTTCCCGCTTTCTTGCCAAGTGAAAAAGTCCGGAAAAAACACCTAAAAAGTAATAGTCCGTAAAAAATTAAGTTAAAAGTTTAAATTGATATAAGCAGACATATACATATCTAAATACAAATATTTAAGATTTATAAGTTTGAATATGATTTTCAGGAGAGGGCCCATATGGCCGCTTATGGGCCAAATCACGATCTATCATCACAAAAAAAAAAAAAAAATTATATTCTTGTTGTCTTAAAAGTAATTTTTTAATTTTATTTATTTTTATACCAAGATTTATAGGAATTCAATGGCTTTGATCAAATTTTCGGTAGTACTTTTTGGGCAAATGTTGATGTGTTTTTGTAATTAATGGTGTTTTCTTTTCTACTAAAAAATACCATATTGTTAAAAGGTACATGTATTAAAATATATTGCCGACCCTGTAATAATGCAATTTTTTATTTGACGGGAACAAAACACAAAATTAGACCGCCTTGTTTTGAACAGCTGACAAAAAGTTTGTTCTACAAAATATAAAAAAAATATTCATTAAGCAACATTTTTTAATAGATTGATATTAAATAAATAAATAAATGAACAAAATGAATGACGAAATTCCAATTTCTTTAGTTTGTTTTTTATAAAATATGTAAACAAGAAAATACTTTTGCCAGATTTCTGATTTATTAACACCAAGTTTTTCAGATTTCTTGATTTGACGTTTTTTTTTTCAAAAACAATTTTATAACACCGAATCCACTTAAATTTTATATCACTGACAAACTATTATTAACAATGAAATGCTTTCTTATGTTTTTACTATTAAATAATAGAAAAATAACTATTAAAATTTAACATTTTTACTGTCCTTATTAGAGTCGATTTTTCCCAACTTCGTCTGGTAACCCTATATATAAACAGAAGCAATCTATTTATAGGGCATTATCAACACTTTCGATTTATACGGGGCGTAAAGTGCAATGACTTATGCCATTAGTAAGGATTCATTTATTAGAATAAAACAAGCAACCCTTTAAGAGAGCGAAGCATTTTTAAGAAACGAACACCAAATTGCATTTTTTTTTAATAAAATTTCGCTTTTTTTGTAGAAAAGAAAACACCATAAGTCTAGTTTAGATAGTTTTTGCCCTCAATTGGAAAAACAGCAGACATTTAACTTACCAATTAGTCGGACGGGTTGCCGATTTGATCCGCTTGACTCAGAAAGTGATTCTGAGGCTAACGGCACCCTAAAAATTGGGTAAGGTGCCAATAAAGTTACAAACTTTACAAACAATTTACAAAAAAGCCTTAAGTGGGTAAAGGTTTACAAATTCCAAATGCAAGTAAGTCAAAGAAGCAAAAACCAAATGAGCTTTTGCTCTAACGAGTACGATTGTACAAAATTTATCAATTCGCAAGGACATATTTTAAAAGCCAAAAAGTCGTTTATTTTTGTCAATGTTTTTAATAAAAATGTTACTTTTGGTTTCTCCGCAATCACGTCCTTTAGTTTTTACTAATAAATTTCAAATTTCTCGCCCTCTCCACTACAACACACTTTCCATTAAATATTTCATTCTAATACAAATACAAAAACCACATTTTATATTATATTTTGTCGTTGAATAACGATCTACAAAAAATTAAGGATAAAAAGGGATATATATATAAGGGAAAACGACACATTATAAATATCTTAATACACTTTGCATAACATTCTCTGTTATTTCCTGCTCCTTTTATTTTCGAAGAACAACCACCATTTCATTGGAAATATGAAAATGATTTATTATAACAATTGTTTGTTTATTAGATTGTACTGGAGACAGAATTGAATTTCATTAGTAACATTGTGTATTTAGGACTGAGTTCTCATATTATAAAGCTTATGACGTAAATTTTACAGGATACCATTCTTATAACTCACACACACACACACACACACACACACACACACACACACACATACACACACACACACACACACACACACACACACACACACACACATACACACTTTGCATGTAATAAGATAACATTTAGAAGACAAAGTGCCTTCCATACATAAAACTGCATATGACAACTACATTCATAAGCATGAAACATCAAACCTTTAATGTTTTTTTTCCAGGACCTTTGGATTTACTAATGAGGATGCTTTCTGTTCTTTGGGTTTATATCAATTTGATTTGAGTTTGGTCAGTTCAAATATTACGGTCGTAATGATGTAGACAAAGGGATAGACAGAAACATAAAAAGGCCATAAGTTGTTAATAGTTAGTAAAATTAAAAAAAAAAAATGTTAATGCCTTATATTTTTTAAAAGTCTGTTTTAAGCTAAAAAAAAAAAATTATTTAGCAATTTTATGATTGCTGATTGGTAAATTTTAATTAAACATATACTTGCAATTTAATAAAAATGAAATTTAATTTAAACCAGGCTAAAGTTAATTGAATTTTATTTTCATTAAATTATTTTTATGAAGAAAGGAATTTTACAACATGAAATGAATTAAAATTTATTGATAATTTTTCATTCTTGACTGAGCTGAGAATTGAACCCAGATTTTCACGGACAGGTTGCCCTGACATGTTTAACTAATTAAAAAAAAAAACCATTTTCCAGTTCAATAAAAAACTTACAATACTAATTATTTAATTTAAACTTTTATTGAAATAAAGTATATTTTATCGGGTGTTTTTTTTTAGCTGCATGGGAACCTTCGATTTCGATAACTATGGTTTGGCGGCTGAGAATGTCAAACTGTGTTGACATTTCTGTTCAGTAAGGTTTGACAAGTCTTCATTGTTCGTTTAACGCAAGAACAACGATTCAAAATTGTGAAAATTTCCTTCGGAAAAAAATTAATCTCTTCGAGATTTTCACAAAGCACTTCTTCCATTTAACGAGGCTCATTACTAGTTAAATGGATACTTCAATAAGAAAAAAAACCTTATTTGGAGCGAATACAATCCTCAAGCTGTTAATGAATCACCATAACATTCATTAACATTGACTGTTTGGTGCGGTTTACAAGCTCTTTCGAAATTAGCAAGCAGCTGTGGTTAAGGTGACGGATTTTCGTTTTTAAAAATTAGTCCGCTAAGCATCAACGATATTTGGTATCAACAAGACGGCGCAACATGCCATACAGCGCGCTAAACAATTGATGTTTTGCAAATTAAATTTGGTGACAACTTTATTTCCAGAAATGCTCGCTGGCCTCCTCGTTCGTGCGATTTAACGCCTCTTGATAACTTTTTATGGGACCATGTTAAGTCAGTGGCTTATGCCGACAAGCCATCAATTCCTGAAGCATTGAAAGTCAATAGTCAAGCCACCATTGACGCCATACGGCCAGATTTATTGGAAGAAGTAGTCAACAATTGAACTGATGAAATGGACCATGTAACCCGTAGCGGCGGCGGACACATGCCGGAAATCACATTTAAATAATAAATGCCATTAAATTATCCACCAAATTAGATTTAAAAAACAACATCTAAGCGCAGTCAAGAATGAAAAATTATCAAAAAAATTTCAATTAATTTCATGTTGTAAAATGACTGTCTTCATAAAGATAATTTAATGAAAATTAAATTCAATGAACTTAAGCCTGATTAAAAATATCTAAATTTGGATTAAAAACCATTAACAGTTTAATAAAATAACCACAATACTAATTAAAACAACATATTCTAAAAATTAAGGAAATAAAAGAATCCAAATTTCTTTTTAACTTATTAATGCCCAATTTTCAGGATAGCATTTAAATCTATATTATGTTAATTTTCATAAAAACTTAAATCGTATTTAATTACATATTGATTTTTTGAGTTTTATATGAAAAGTCTTATTTAATTAAGATAAAAGTATGGTAGCACTACTTAATCCAAAAAAATATCATAAAAAAAGTGTAGTTATTTAAAAGGTGGTCTCAAAAAATAGCTGGTTGTTATTACTTTGTCTGTTGTTTTTGTATTGTTGTGATATTGAGGTTACCTTGCTTAGTTAATCCAATGGAAACTTAAGTTGGATTTAAGTGTACCACATCGGTGATTTAAGTTTCGTTTAAGTGTTTAGTGAAGAAGAGAATTTTGTATTTAAAACGATTTTAAACATAAATGTGTTTTAATGTTAATCCTGAAAATTGGCCATAAGAGATTTGAGTTGAGGAATTAATTTGGTATGTATTTTAAAGCAAAAAACCGCCAGAAAAAATTAAAAAAAAGTCTTAAAAATGTACAAAAGTGAAGCAAAATTTATAAAAAAAAAATCACCAAAAAAAATATATAAAAATTAAATGGCAAGAATCCCATGAATGCAGTGAAAAATTGGATTTTTAAGATTTCAGTTTAATATAAGATACAATATAGAGGAGGAACCAGATATCACAAATATTTTACATTTATTTTACCAGACGACATATCAGGTTTTTTAATAAAGATTATTTCGCGCAGCTATAACGCCTCGAAGATGGCGAAACACAGGGGTTTTTTTAAACATTAAGCGTAGATATGGCGAAATATTTAGGTAATTCACATGGTAGTCATAAAGTTGTAAAGTCATATGAAAGGTTGCCAATTTAGCCATTTGCCGGCTAGATCTGGCGATTTTTTTCATCTAGCCATAAAAAAATGGCCAGATTTTTTTTAGCCGGAAGATCTAGCCATTTTTTTTTTCTTCATAGCCATTTTTTATTTTCATTTTTTCAATATTTTTTTATGACGATTTTTTGGCAGTTTTTTATATTAAATGTGCTTACTTTGATGTTGATTTACATTTAATATATTAAAATGCAACAATGTCATTTACCTCAAATGACAGTTTTAGCAGCCTTGAAATATCAACGGTACTAAGATCCGCCCAGAGCTTACTACTTGTCATCTGATAAGGACTATGGAGATGAAGATGTAAGTACAAACCCGCAAAACTTGCCGAAAGCACTACTTACCATGCGAAATTTCCATTTGGAATTCATCCGTCGTCAAGTATCGATGATAATCAGGAAGATAAAAAATTTAATTTTGAAAATTTAGATAGTTAAAATATTGCAGCCTAAGGCCTAAAGCAACTACAATCAAGGACATACTTTGATTTTTTTAACTTTGTATGGTCTTGAAAACATTAAAAAGAGAATTGATTCAGTGGGTGAAAGATGATGATGAATGGTGTCAACGGATATTTACTGAGCCCGACTTTTTTGATTGCACTGACTCTCCAATCTACGTGCATTTTGAGAAGTTTTTGAAGATGACTTTGTACAAATGTTATGTAAAGAAAGTAACAGTAAAGTAGTTTATAGTGGACAAGAGAACCCAAAGAACCCGATGACTGATATAGGTATCCCAATTGTAACAGATTATGCTACAGTTCCTTCAAAGAGGAATTTTTAGCCAAATGAAAGCGATCTTTAAAATGCAATGGTTTCGGATTCCATTCGTAGAAATTGTTTTGATACGATATTATGTCATATACATTTAATTGTTAATGCAGAGCAACAAGATGAAAAAAATCTGTAAACTACTTTTTTTGTGTAAAATGCATTAAATAAAATAAAATTGTTTCTATTACCTTTTATGCAATAAATCTTTTTCGTTAAGTTTTGTTTTTAATAAATATAAGTTTTATTTGAAATATGCAAGCCCCAAAAATTGTAAATACTTCCCACTGTTACGTTTTTATTAAAATAGGTTTTTTGACTTAGGTAAATTGCTGTTCAAAATTGTATTGATCTATGAATGAATATCATTAAATAATCAATATTCCTGCATTAAATAATGAAGTTTTTTAATAATTTTACAAATCTAGCCATTTCTAGCTATTTTTGTTTTCAATTCTAGCCTTTTTTTTAACTGTCGAGCTGGCAACCTTGGTCATACATCTTAAAATAATTACAAGAAATGTATATAACTGGTGTGGGCAACTGCTTATAATTTCGATTTCTACTGTACAGTTATGACGAATCAATGAACACAGCAATTACATTTTTATTTTGTTGGAAAAACAACAATATTTTTTTTAAACAATTGTAAAATTTTATTTAGGACATTATGACGATATGACTTGATAGCACACCTTGTGAATCACCCAATTATATATTTGTTAGTCTTTCTTATTAAAGTAAAAATTACCTCATTTACAGATACACTTGACACATAGTCACCTGTTACTAACTTGTTCGTCGTTCGTCGAAGTAAGAAATAAGAAAACATTCATATACACACATACAAATGATTTATTTATGGCGACAAAGAGTTGGTGCCAAAAAAATTCGTCCTTAGTGCCAGTTGTGTTTCTAGCATAAAACTCTCAAAAAGGAGTTCGTTTAGTGCCAAAAAAAAATCATTATTTATTCAATAAATCCTTTTAAAAACTGCCTTCAGTTAGACTTATGAATTCATTCTGGATAATGCTAATTAATTTTAAAATCTTTAAGCCAAAAAAAAAAAAATGCTGCAAGCCACAATCAGTGTTGGGCAAAATACATGCAAAATAAAAAAAAACAGTCAATTTTAAATCAATGTACAATAAATCTACATTTATATGTAATAGTCAGTTAAGTAACAACCACCGCGCAAAACATGTATTTCCTTATTGATTGTAAGATTCATTTAAATGTAAAGGGTATTTTTAAGCCAGATAAAATTTACGAAAGGAATTGTGAACTGTCGTACTGCGCTTACTTTTCGACATTTATGATCAGTATATACTGGCAAATCGTTATGAACAGGTTAACGTTTTAACAACAACACCGCGTTATCCAAATTTACATTGATAATCAGTTATCGATCCGACTTTGAGATTCTAATGGCGCACGGCTTATGTTTAGATTTTTTGAAAATAAACAAAATTGGACGTTTAAAATGCGCTAAATTTTTTAAATAAATATTTAATTCCTTAAAACATTTATAATTGATAAAAATACCGAAATTTATTGTTGGAGGATAAGCTGTTCCTATGCCCATTTCACTGGTCGCTTAGGCCAGATCATCAGGAAACGTTCTCTTAAATAATTTTAGCAAAGACAAAGCTATCAGCAAACAAGACTACAGAGGGAATGAGAATTATCTACACTCAAAACGTCTTGTTTGCAACGATATCAAAGCTTAAACAAAATACCAACAATTAAACAGTGTGTTTATCTTTTCTTACATTCCCCACTACAATTAGTTAGAATTATCCCAACACTAATTTTGTAAGTACGTAAAGAAAAAACAAATTACACACAAAAACAAATTGCTTTTATTGTTTTCGCAAGAAATCAATAATCAATAATGTTTAAAATTCTTATTCACTTTATGGTCTTACTTGTATAATATTTTTAACTTTTCTAAAGTATTTGGAAAAAGTTTCCTGGCGATAGCTTCAAAAGACAACCTTAAACACTAGAAAAACAGCCTTTTCTAAAAGCATAAATGAAACAGAAAGGAAAACCATATTTCATCTGTATTGCGATACGAAAGTCAATCCGCCTGGAAAATATATAAATGCGAACGATTGCTATTCTTTGTTTAAAATGCGAAAAAGGGGCAAGTCGGTATTCTGTAATGCGAAAACAATTGTCAAAATCGCAAAATGTATGGTTAAATATGACAATAATTTGTTAAATTAACAAAAGTATTTTTCTCATTTCCAAGTGCAACATGATATGGTTGACAAACAACCATGTTATCATAAGTGTTAAACATATTTTAGTTATTATTTACCATAAGATGTTCGGAGGCAACCATTATATGGTTGTGACGTCTTGATGCATGACTAATTTAACCATAATATGATTGTCGCTGAAAATAATATGGTGAAATTAATCATAATATGTTAACAATTTTATTTAAAACTTGTTTTGTTTGAGGTGACCATAATGAAATATTTTTTTCTGGGTGTAGTTAGTGGCTAAAGAACTTAATGTGCGATAAACTTTTTTGTTTTTTATTAATATGAACTTAATTCAGTGAAAATTTATTTTGAGCCTTAAAGTATTTGAAATACAAAATACTTGCATCGCACACCCAGAGAAAAAATATGTTTAAATATAGTCACCTCCAACAGAACTATTTTTAAATAAAATTGTAAACATACTATGGTTATTTTAACCATATTATTGTCATCGACAACCATATTATGGTAAAATTAGTCCCCCATCAAGAAGCCACAACCATATTATGGTTGCCTCCGAACATGTTTTGGTTAATAGTAACTAAAATATGTTGAACATTTATAATAGCATTGTTGATTTTTAACCATAGAATGTTGCTCTTGGAAAAGGGGAATATACTATTGTTAATTTAAAAACAAATTATTGTCACATATAACCAAAACATGTTTAGAGGCAACCATAATATGGTTGTGGCTTCTTGATGGAGGACTAATTTTACCATAATATGGTTGTCGGTGACTATAATATGGTTAAATTAAACATAATATGTTTAAAATTTTCTATAAAAATTGTTTTGGTTGGAGGTGACCATATTTAAAAATATATTTTCTCTGCGTGCAGGTACACAAAAATAATACTGTACTTATTCAACCCAACAGAAACATGAGAACCTTTAATTGCTTTTTTTTAAACCATAAACTTCGTTGTATTTGGTTAAGCACTTTAATGTTCGCTCGTTTCAATTGTGTTTAGCATCTTTGTGGCTGGTAAAAAAAACATCAATTTTTTTTACAAAAATAAAATACATATACGAAAAAAAGCAAAAAGCCAGCAACAAAAATTTTACTATAAGAAAACATTTTCACACACAATCTATTCGTGCTGTGGTTGTTGCTAAAATTTTTTGTTTGTTCATTTCATTATCCATGTCAAAAAGAAACACTTTAGAACATTAAAATATAATGTATGTCTACAGAACCTCTTCATTTGTTCTGTTTTATAACGAGGAACAGAAATCTATATAATGTTCGTTACTTTCTTGAAAATACAGAGTGTCTGGTGGCAAATTTATATTTTTAAATACGTTTATTTCAAAAAGTAATAAACGTTGCGGAGGGAGGGTGGCGCCGTTGGAATTATCGATTGTGCGGATTTGTCAGTCACGATGTCGCAGTAGTTGAATGAACATCGCGCGTTCGCTGTGGAGACATTTTTAAGAGTAATGATTCTTACGTTATTGCTAGTCGACAATTTTGTTCAAAGTTCGGTATTTGGCGAATACGTGATAGACCGAGTGTAAATTTAATTCGTTCAATCTTCAATGACTCCCGAAAACATTGAACTGGTTGAAAGCCGTTGATGTGAAAATCTGCGACTTTCTATACGGAAAAGAGTAGCTTCACTGGGACTTGTAAGAGGAATTACTCATGAAATTTTAATAAGGATCTGAAGGTCCATACTTTTAAAATTCAAATCGTTCAAGAACTGAAAGAAAGTGACTTTGATTTACGCCAAAATTTTTTTGAAACGACGTTGGAGCATTTTTGCACTGTAAATCCCATTTTTTGGAACGACGAGGCTAATTTTCACTTAAGCGGCCACGTCAACAAGCTAAACTTTCGTTAATGGTCTCCAAGAACCCGCAACCCTCGATTGAAACATCAAAAACCATTGCATTGCCCCAGGGTAACTATTTGGTGTGCCTTATCCACGCATGATATAATTGGACCTTTTTTTCGAAAATTCTCGAGGCCAGGCGACGAATGTCAACGGTGAAAATTATCGACGCACGATTACGGGATTTTTATTGCCAAACCTGCGAGCTCATTCATCGTACTCTTCACACCCAGAGAAAAAACATGTTTAAATATGGTCACCTCCAACAAAACTATTTTTAAGGAATATTGTAAACATATCGAGGGCCTATATTAAAATCCCTCTATCTTTGATTTTCACAAAATTTACTTTTTAATGGTTAAATGTTCAGTAAAACAGCCCTCATCTATGGTGTGATTTTCATAACAAACATATTTGTTTTTGCTGTTTTATTTGCATTTTTGTATTTTCTCTATCTTACACAATTAATTTTTCCGAATGCAAAACCCTCTATCTTTTCTAATAATTAATTTCCAAATATTTTTGGAATAACTTGTTCTTGCAAAACATGTTATTTTTTACTATTTTTTGCAAGCTGAACATGAATTTGACATTTTTAATGGTTTATCAAAATAGCGAAAGCCGATTCTGAACTGAATTATGTACCATGAAAATATTTTACATGCTTGTTTTTGGAAAATATAATGTCCATGGCATAAAAATAAATGGTTAAAGTTGGAATTTGCTTAAAAATGTGTCTTCTTTTAAAGTGTCATCTATGATATTATTGTCAAATAATTTATAGGATATTTAAAATCGTATGTAATTAAAATATTATTATCGTGTGATAAACTGATATAATAGTAAGTTTAAAATTTAGTTTAATTATAAGATTTTATTAATAAACTTTTGTAACAGTTAATGGTTAATTGTTAATTTTTTTTTATCTTATGTTGTATTATTAGCCTTTATCTTAAATATACCACGTTAAACACCGACATAAAAAAAAATCAAAATAATTTAGTTTTAATAAAATGCAAACCCCTCTATCTTTTAATTTTCATGCATACATATTGAATATTTTTGAGAAGCAAAACCCTCTATCTCGCATACAGTCCCCAGTAATGCAAAATTTTATGAACCAATTATCTGTGGGATTCAGTAGTTGATTTAAAAAAAATTGTAGAACACCGAATTTTAATAACTCAAGTAATACGCGAAAAAAGCAGTTTTTTGGCTCTCCTGAAAAGTTTGGTTTTTTTAAATTGAGGATTTTGAATATAGGCCCTCGATATTATGGTTAATTTAACCAAATTATTGTCAGCGACAACCATATTATTGTTAAATTGGTCCTCCATAAAGAAGCCACAACCATATTGTGGTTGTCTCTAACCATGTTTTGGTTAAATATGACAATAATTTGTTTTTTAATTAACAATAGTATTTTCCTCTTTTCCAAGAGCAACATTCTATTGTTGAAAACCAACCATGCTTTTATAAGTGTTAATCATATTTTTTGTTATTAACCAAAACATGTTTGGAGGCAACCATAATATGGTTGTGGCTTAATTAAACATAATATGTTTAAAATGTTTCTTCTAAAATAGTTTTGTTGGAGGTGACCATAGATAAACATGTTTTTTCTCTGGGTGCAGAGCATCGATGAATTTGCTTTGGGGACATTCCATGGCCGCAGAGGTCGCCCGATCTAGCTCCCATGGATTTTTTTACGGGGCTACCTTAAAGACAGGGTTTATAATGACAATCCCCAATCTCTTGTAGCTTTAAAGGAAAATATTCGCCGAGAAATCAGCTCAATTGAACCAAGTTTACTGCAGCGTGTGGGGCAGAATACAAGGCTCTGCTTTGAACAGTGTGTTCAATTCGACGGAAGACATCTGGATGACATACTCTTTATAATAAAATCCACATCGAATTCTATCGTTCAATGCTCTTAATAAAACATTGTGTCAATTATTAAGTTTTTTATTTAAGTTAAAAAAAATATATATCTGCTACCAGACACCCGTTAGTAACGAACGGTATTAAGTATTGAGTTCGTAAACACAAACGCTATAAAATAGATATCGTTTCTGGGTGTGTGATCCGAATGCTAAATAATGTTCAGTTTATTTTCGAAATACAAAATACGTATTTATATGTTAAATACGTACATATTTCAAATACATATTTTTTATGTACTACCCAACCCTGGATACAATTAATTAAAAACTACATATACATACATTTTTATATATATGTATGTACATTTATTGCTGATAAATTATCAAGGATACACATTTGAAATTATCTTGTGCAAGTTACATTTTTCGTTATTATTTTTACCGCTTCATGTAATTTCAAGGAAACGTGAGTGCTTTAATACATAATAATCTCATTTTATATTTTTATAATATTTATTTATTATTATTCAAGTTGTTGGATTTTTTTTCTGTACATTTAAAATTATACTCGTTTTAACTTATGTATATAGCGCAGTGGTATCTGTTTGTTGTATTTCGAGCATGTTCTTGAAAATTCTTATATCTGTTATTAATTTTTGAAATTGTCTTCAATTTATATTAAAGAATTTTCATTTTGTTCCATTTTTTTTTCGCTTATTTGCTACTCATAAAAGACATTTTGTATTTGCTTATAATAAATCTCGATTGTTTTTATGCAAATATTCGTATTTTTTCCTTATAGCGATATATTTTGGCCTTGTAAAGCAAATAATATTTGACAAATAAGAGATACATAATTTGTAAAAATTTATAAAGGATAATAATGGTTTTATGTAATTTCCTTTTTTTTTTTGGTTTATTGAAAGAGTACTTAAAAGATTATAATGATTTTACAAATCAAAATGTTAAAATATGTTTAAATAAATAAATAAAATTTTTTGATGTAATTAACGTTTAGCGTGTAGATATAAATGATATAAATTTTGAAGTAAAATGTCGAAAGGAATATTACTTACAAATAAATTTTGTAAATAATACAATATTAAATGTTAAACATTAAAGTGATAATTGTTTGATTATTGTTACTCATTGTCTTATTTCCTGATGATGCTTACCGATGGCGAAATATTGAATAAAATAAATAAATAAAATATTTTAAACAAAGACCTCGAGCCGGATTATTATTTTTTAATTATTTTAATTTAATTATTTTTTTTTCTAATATCCCAAGTTGTTTAATTGAAATACATTTTTCTTTTCTTTTGTGTATTGCCATTAATTCAAAAATAATAAAATTTGGATTTTATATTATTTGTTATCAAATTCAATTCAGCAGATTTGAAGGAGTATCCTAATAATGTATGTAGGCAGGCCAAATATAATTATACAATTCACAAATTGTTCTATTGTTCCATATTGGTTTACATGTAATACTTGTATGAATGTTATAATGTTAACAAAGTCTGTGTATTGCTTGTTAATTTCTCCCTATAAATGATTACATTTTTTTTTCACATTTTCCAATGAAATTTTGCTTTTTGTCATAGACCAGTGATTTAGTGAAACCCAAAAGAAAAAAAATTTAAATAGGCAAAATTGTACAAACGAGGTAGCCATTCGCGAACACCTTTGCGTGAAATAGACTGTTCGGTGAACTTCCTCTTCAATAATTTAACTTTGACTTGCACTGTATTGCACGTTGCAAGTCCTGTTGAAACCACTTAACGATAAAATTCATAGCGTTGAGATTACAAAATAAAAGTTCGATAAACAGAAAACAGTGTTTCATCAATTAAAAAAATTGTTTAAAAAGTATTTAAATTTAATAAATGTGATAATTGAATCAATTATTTTTTTAGTTGAAAGAAAATTAAAAATGTAATATTGATTTAGGCCTCTATTACGGTGCACAACTCAACTCAGTTGAGTTGTAATTTCTTAATTTTTGCATTATGGTTTACAACTTTGCAACAAATTACAACTCATCACAACCAGTTGTTTTAACTACAACTCAACTGAGTTGAGTTGTAAACCGTAATAGGGGCCTTAATTAACATTTTAGTTGTTTTGAAATAAATTTTCAATTAAAATTTTAATTAAATAACAAAAATTCTTAATTGACTTTTTTCGTTTAAAATAAAATAATTTAAACATGTAGAATTATTGTTGGGAATTGTCAATATTTATTTAAATAAATAAACACATTTTTTTAAATGGCAAAGTATTTTGATCACTTTTTTAATTAAAATTAAAAATTTCATTATAGAAAATATTTTTTTAAAATTTTTAGTAATCAATATAATCATTTTGTTAATAGGTGCAAAATCAACAGCTTGTTTGCTTGATATTATAAATTTGAAATACATTTGGTAATTGTAAAAATGTAATAATTTTTTCTGTGATATCATGGCCGTAAAGCGATGATGTCTGACGGTTTTGGAGCGGGTTTTTCGTTTAAAAAAGAAATACTTATATTTTGTACATATTTTCAGGCTGCTTGCTCGTATATATGCGAGTACATATTTCTCTTTTCGAAACAACCATCGAGCCAGACGTCCCTTTTATCAAAAATTAGCGTAAGCACACGCAACGTAGTCGCTGTAGAAAATTAACTTCAACAAAAAAACATATTAAATAATTTGCAAACGATTATTAAACACGTGTCTCTATCTATTACTAAATGATAATAGACTGACATTCCAAAAAAAAAATGCTTCTGACATACTGAAAAACTGATTCAACTTACCGAAGGATATAAACAAAAAATTTATTTTTTTTTCTATTATTTAAATTTAACCGAAAAAAAAATTTTAATTCATACCAAACGAGTTTTAAGCGACTTTAAAAATCTAATAAAAGATAGAAAAAAATAGCTTAAGTCGTTAAAAGAAAGAATTGATTTATTACAAGTAGAAAAGGTGTAAAACCTTCTATATTTACCATTTTTGTTTTAACATTTAAGTTAAGCCTCTTTTGAAGTTGTTACTAATACAGACTTAAAGCAAAATAGTACTCGAATAAAACTTCAACAAAACTGAGGATATTTCGAATCCTCAATATTCGACAAACGTTTTGTTTCCATATTGGCACCGACTTATAGTGTTAATCATACGGCATCGTATAAGTTTAAATTGTATGTTGTATTAGTAAAAATATTATGCATGATTGTGCCATTAACACCACGGTGCAGATTACTTTAAAAGAAGTCTTTAAATTAAAATATATATTCAAGTTATAGTGTCTAAATTAATAGAAATTTGTTATAATTATGCTAGAAGGTTTCAGAAACCACTGAAAGTTGAAAAAAGAATGGATTTTTTAATTCTTCTTGTGTTTAAATTTGTCACTATATAAAACTTGATAAAATTTTGAACTAAGTTCGTTTTTACAGTGAATGTTTTTAAGCTGAAAAAGTGTCTGAATTTATTTAAATTCAAAGGTTTGTTATAAAGGGAATGAAGCAACGCGTGTTTGTTAAAGGTAAACATTTATCAATTGTATTAGAATTAAGCAATATTATTAACTCAAAAATAATAGTTATGTGCGGCTTCCACAATACAAGAGATTGGACGTATAGAATTTTTTTTATGAAAATGACTTAAAAAACAAAAGGCGTGTAGTAAAACGTTCGATCGCTTGTATTGTGGACACCGCACATTATTTTCTGAGTAAAAAATAAAACTTAAAAGATTTTGTTTGTTGTGCTTAGTTCCCCATTTTTATAACTGATAAAAATACGGAAATTTATTGCCGGATGATAAGCTGTTACTATGCGCATTTCACTGGTCGCTTAGGCCAGATCATCAGGAAACGTTCTCCTAAATAATTTTAGAAAAGCCAAAGCTATCAGCAAACAAGACTACAGAGGGAATGAGCATAACATACACTCAAAAATTTCTGATGAATAAATAAAACTAAAGATATTACTCAAGGCGAATTCATGTATACGGTGGTGTCGATACTACAACAAGTAACAACACCAAAACACAACAATGTATTTTTTTGTTGCTTTCGTTGAACACAAGCAACTTTTGACATTTCTCTCTCGAAGTAAGAAATAAAAGTAGCACAGCTGTGCTTTCAACTCCACCTGAAAAATGAATTCGCCTTGATATAACTTTTATTTTCTAAGCAAAAAATAATACTCAAAAATAATTTTTGTTTTCTAAGGAATAAATTAGACTCAGAAAGATGAGTTTTTTCATAAAGCTGAAAAAAGTATGCATCTAAAGGATTATCTTGGTGTATTCCTTATGCACGTAGCTCTGCTCTTTTAGCTTTAATTTTTTAGATTAAATTTGAAATATATTCGTTATTTGAAGTACCTAAAATTTAATTTTTAAATAGTATCGAAATCACTATACAGAGCGTATGATTAATGTCAAATTACAAAAACTCATACGTCTGCTTTTTTAAACACTTTTACATAGTAATGCTTATTTTGCAAATTTTTTTCCAACCCAATATTTCACTCACCCAATTTGTTTCCCCAAATTAAAATAACTTTGGTTTTAATTTTCTGGTATGGTGGTCATTTTATTTTAATTTTTTTTTGATTTTTTATGTATTTCTTATATTATAAATTTATGTTACGATTCTATAAATTTTTTTTTTAAGTTTTTGTTTTTTTTTTAATACTAGATTATTACAATAAAGAAATATAATTATCACATCTCATATACATAAGTTCATATTATAGTTTGTAATTTTAAATATATATAAATATTTTTTTTTTTGATTATTTTTTCTGTTGGTTTAATAAAAATTTGTCTAAGTTTATTTGCTAATACTTATAGTACAGGGATAATGGTTTTTATAAATTCTGGTTAAATTAAAAAAAAAACTCATAGGGAAAGCTGTAGATAACTAGGATATGGTTAAATGGATTTGTGCTTTCTTGTAATTGTTTACTTTAAATCGTAGACATTTATAAAAGTGAACATCAAACGGAAAATTTAAAATGAGTTTCAATCCAAAGGGTTCTTGTAATTCTTGGTAGATATTGAAATATTAAAAGGAATGTGTTAATTTTAGGGGATTTTTTAGAAAATATGGTAAACAAGATTACTAAACGACATTTAAAAATGGCTGTAGTCGTTTAACTAAAAAGAAAACAATTTAGGAATTACATCTGCGATGGTAATTTTGATGTACTTTTACAAAAATACTGCTTGTTTGATTAAAATAATATCATCTGCAAAAAAGTGCATTTTGCTAAAATAACAGTGCAGATTATGCTGATGGAATTAGCATAGAAAAGGTACTTTTCCTCAAAAAAGCAGTCTTCTTAAAAATCGGCTCCCTTTTGTAAAAAGGTGCTTTATTTAAAAAAGCCACTTGTTAAAATATGTATTTTTTCAGAAACGTAATTTTTCCAAAAACGATCTTTTTCCAATTAGGTACTTTTTTCAAAAAGGTACTTTTTCAATTAGGTTTTTTTTTCAAAAAGGAACTTTATTCAAAAAGGTACTTTTTTACACATGGAACTTTATTCAAAAAGGTACCTTTAAAAAAAAGGAACTTTATTCAAAAAGGTACTTTTGAAAAAGGGATCTTTATTCAAAAACGTACTTTTTAAAAAAAGCAGATTGTTCAAATTAAGCAGCTTTAAAAAGGGAGTAGGTTTGGAAGAAAGGATATTTTTGAATAAAAGGGTCTTTTTGAGGAACAGTACCTTTTTGTAGGAAATTCCCTTTTTGAAGAAAAACACATTTTTGCAATAAAGCACATTTTTCGTAAAAAGTTCCTAAATAAAGAAAAGTACCATTTTGGGAAAAGTAACTTTGTATAGAGAAAGAAGCACTTGTGAAGTTTTACTGAGGAAAATTTTTATGAAAGGTACTCTCTTGAATAAATCAAAGTTTTTGAAGAAGATTACATTTCTTATATATTATTACTTTTTAAAAAAGGCGCTTTCTCATGTCATATAAAAAAATTTCTGTAGCTTAAAATGACATTTGATAGATTTTATATTCTTTTTAAAGGATTTAAAAACAGTTTCTTAAAAACGTGCTCAAGAAAAAGTAATAAAAATTATAAAAAGGACTTTTTAAAAAGTACCTTTTATAAGAACTCTCTTATACAAAAAATGCTTAAATGTTGGAAAAATTGATATTAAAAAATCTAACGTACTATAGATGAACACATTCCTTTCAATACCTTCTTCTGTAATTGCTTTCCTTTGATAATTTAAGAGAACACGTTTCTATGATGTTTAATTTTGATTTTTTTTAACTTCTTTTTAAATATTTTATAAAGCTTTTTTAATGTCTTAATCAAAATACGCCTTCTAGAAATTGGCAGCAGAGTCTGGTCTTTCTTGCTTTTTATTTGTTTAAATAAATAAAATTTCATATAAAATTAATTTATGTTGCACTTATATCCAGCATTTTTATTATTATTTTTTTTCTTTGTAAATCCTTGAAGCTGATTTAACGTTAAAGCTGCTATAAATTAAACTGTTTAAATCGCACTTAAAATAATTTTTAAAATAAAAGGAGCCAAAAAAAGTTTATAAAAATAAAACTGTTATTTTAAGAGTATTTTCTGCAATTGTAATGTCGGATAGAAGGGATGTTACAATATTATAAAAAAAAAAAAAAATTATTTAAATTGAAGTTTCCAAGTATTTACATAAAAGGCTTTTAAGTAAATGTGTACGTTTTGTGAATTTTTCTATTCTAAATAAAAATTTTGAATTTAAAAACAAAAATTATAATATGGGAGAAAAAATGATGGGTTTTCAACTGCAAAAAGTAGGAAGTATACTCTCAGGAAGTTATTGTAGAATAGATGCACTGAAAAAATTCTCCAAAATTTTTCACCAATTAAAGCATTAATCAAAAATAAAATCAGTTTTAGATACAAATTTAATCAAGTGAATTAAACGTTTAATCAAGTAAATGAAACGCTTAATCAAGAGAACTAAACGTTTAATTGATACCATTAATTTGTTTACTTGTTTACTGGTGCAAATTTAATTAATTTTTTAATTAATATAACAAATTTTTTTAATTGAATTCAATTTTTAAATTTTTCTGTATGCGTAAATTAACGAACAAGATGTCTTAAATGCTTGGTCGATCTTACACATGTTAAGGTCATGGTTAGCAAAGGAAAGTTTTTAAATTATACAAACTTGCTTCTGTAACTGCACGTTTTCAAGCTTAATTGCTCCAAAATGTATTTTTTCTAAAGTTTTCTGAAAACTACAAGGATTATTCAAACGACTCTGAATATTAACAAATCCGAAACATACTTTTATTGGTAAATACCGCAGTAATTGCAAGTCTACATACAGAAACTTACAAAAAATCAAGCGAATTAAGCGAACAATTACAGTGAAGATAAATTGAAATTGGACCCAGTATCATCTGTATCTTTAGGTCATTCTATCTGAAGCACATCCTAATGACCAAAATTGTGACATTATACTTCGATGTCGATGAGATTGATAAAATTTTTCTAATTAAGTCATTAGTATAGAATTTAACTTTGAAATATTAAATAGTACAGAAAAATCCAAAATGCCAGTCGCGCTCCGACTTTGCCAATCCTGGGTTAGACAACAAAAATGTCCTGGCTTGATATTCACATAAGTACACTAAAAAATTATCCTTACTAAAGCTTTTTCTTAGATTTTCTTCTTTTTGGTATAACAAATAATGGCTACGTTAACTTAAGCTTCTTTTTTCGGGATTATTTATAGGGTCTTCATACCTTGAGGGAAATTTGGGTCAATTGTTCCAACAGACTGGTCCTGGGATTTGCGAAGAAAAAAACAAGTACAAAGAGAAAGTTCTCATGAACCAATGAAAGGAGCACCAATCTATTATTTGGTATATGAAGAAAAAGTAATAAATTACAGTACAGTTTGTGGTGTGACACATTTTTTTTGGGACTTTTTTAAAATTTGGTACTTAAATTTAGTTCTTGGACGTGTTTTATTGAAACAATACTTCATTGTATTGCAATAATACTCCGTTGAAGTAACTAACACTAAACACGTTCATTGAGAATAGATGTGTGCCTTGTCAAATGGTGGCTGTTAGGTGTCAATTGACCCCCTCCAATGACAACTCCATGTAAAAGTGATAGTTCCCATTCATATAAAGTGTAAGAACTAGAACCGGCCTCTACCACCAAACCCCTATCACGGGACTACTTTGATGTCAGTTTGCTTCCCTCTAGGGTAAATTTAGGATTTAAAAATTCTGGATTTTAAAGTTTGGGATTTAAAGACTCAGAATTTTGAAATTGGGATGTTGAAATTCTGGATTTCGATAATATCCTTATTTAAACAAAATAAATTGTTTGCTGCTTTAAACCAGGTATGGGTTAAACATATCGATGCCTTAGTTTCTCAACCTCGTATCTTAAAAAAATACGGCTTGGACTTTTTTATATATAACGATTGCTTTTTTTTGTGTTCTATTACTGCAAAAACTTATTATTTCAATAATTTATTAATATTTAACACAAAAAAAAAACAATCGTTTTATATGAACAAGTCCAAACCGTATTTTTTTAAGATACGAGGTTGAGAAAGTAAGGCATCGATATGCAACATATGGAATCAACTAGTGCAGTGTTTCCCATTTCACCAAACAATTATTTAGAATCAAAAACTTGTTTCTTTTTATGCTCCTTAATTTAGTTGTTCATAAGAAAGCGACGATTGCACATACATAGTACTTGATATTGAAATTTTCTCAAATACAGTACATAAAATAAATGACGGAATTAATAAAATATTTTATAATAAACAATCAGCACCCCTATCGTAAATAATAAGTGGAATTTTTGTTCCCATTAAATTTTTATTCCCCTCAAAGGGAAAAATGCTATCGTGAAGCTCCCGTGTACAATTTTTCGCGCTATCAGTTCTCAGTGAATGTAAAAAAGAAGAAAGATTAAAAAATCAAAGAAATTTGTGTTCAAAAATATATACAAAGAAAAGTTAAAAAAAAAAACAAAGTAAAATATGTTTTATTGGATTCATAGTTTGATTGCAACATTAGCCTATTGCACTTTTATGTAAATAGTAAAATAATTTCTAAAATTCTACCACCACGTCTTTGGAAAGCTTCACAAATCCTCAGGCAATCGACCTGTTGCTTTGCATTTGTTGAGTAATATATATACATATAAGTTTGTGACCTTTTAACGGATCTTGACCTTAAAATTAATTTTGTAAACTTCAATATTCGAATTATTTAAAGAATAACTTACATAAATGTTTTGTTTCCCAGCAAAAATAAAGTGAGCAGTTCAAAGGGAAAAGTGAAAAAATTACGAGGGAAAAGATTTTTCACGATAAGGGGAATTTATCCCGCGAACATTTTTTCACGTTATTATTCTTCTTTGAATTCATTTTTTTCATGGGAGTTTTTCATGATCGCAAATACGTGAAAAGGGAAAAAATTATTAACGATAGGGGTGACTGTCTTTTCTGTCTTCAAACATTTAAAAGGCATTGGGAAAAAATATTATAAAGAGGCATTTTTGCACTCTTATACATGTTTTACAACCAAAACAATTAAAATCTTAATGAAAATCTTTCAAAATTCACCCACCTGCACAGCTGCAAAATATTTTTGGGTAACACTGGGCTAGAGCAAAAACTTTATCGGAATCAAATGAAAAACTATCGCTCAAAATTCCATACGTGTGAAGTTTAAACAACAAAGTAAATACTTTTCTAACCTACAGCATCATATTGATAGTTTGATTTGACAGCTGATTTAAATTTCTCTTCATCTCTATCTTTTCTTGTCATTTTCTATGCAGCGATGCCAATTTAGCGCGTTTTAAATATGCAAAGCTCGCATTTTTCGTCTTAATTGGCTCGTTTTTATTAAAGTAAATAGCAATGCTTGAGCTCAACATTTTCCTTATTTTTGTATCTACATTTACCCAGTACTATTTTGTACAAGTACTAAACGCATTTTGTGTAGTTTAATTCATAATATATTTTTTTATTCATTATGTACTCGTATATTTGGCATGTTCTGACAATTTCAGAACGCTAAACATTTGCGATTCTGACTTGAATCCACATAATAGCTATTCTGTAAATTGCAATCGCAAGAAGTTTGGCGACTTCAAATAGCTAAAGTATGCTCAAGGGAACTTGAATATTTTTACGAAAGTATGGCAGATCACAAGCGAAAAGCACGAGCTTCATAACACCGTAAAATAAATCTGGGGCTTTGCAATTGCAAATCGTGCGATTGTCCAACCATGGCCGTATATTTTCGAAATTTTCAGTAGAGGAAAAGACTGTATTTTTTTAAATGAGCTCTTATATTACAAAAGAGTATACAATTATAGTTTTTGTGACGAAAGAGTAAAGAAAACGATGTACGATTTTTAAGGTATTAATTTTCATTTTTACATTTTGAATTGACCTCCTTAAGAGGAACTGCTGCGATATCTATCGACTTCTATTGAAATTTAAATTATCACGTTAAAAATAGCGCGTTTTGCTTATAAATATTTTGAAGCGCTGTGATTAAGCGTGTTTTGAGAAGAGAAAAAGCGCGTTTTGGTTATAAAATGTTCATTCATTTTATTACTCCCGCATTTAGTCCTACAAAAAAGATAAAATAATTCAGTTCCTCCTGACAGACAGTTTGCTTTAGTATATTTATTTGGCTTATTTTACACTGACAGGGACCTTTAATGTCAAATGCTTACTTAAATGCATTCCTGCGTTTGTTCAAATTTTTGTTTCTTAGTCCTCTTTTAGACTTGCCAATAGTTGCTATTACAACTCTCTCTATAGGAGAGACGTTAAACTATATATGTGGCAAAAAAAGAAAAACTGCTTAACCCATTTTTCGCCGCCCTAAGTAAACTGACAATATAATAACGAAAAAATATTTTAAGTAACTGTTAGAAAATAAAACAGTAGGAATTCTGGTGGTTATAATCACCTGTCGGCGAAAAATGGGTTAAGTCGACTTAGGCAAAATTTGAAAATTTATGCCACCTTTGTAATCCCATATTAAAATGAACTTTTGCTTATTTTGTATGATTTTTTTGAAGTTAAAGCAAAATTACTTTTTGCTTATTTTTTTAATGTGCAATAAATTTTGGTATAAAAGATTAATAGCCAATCCCACGATGTCACACGTTAACGTTCGCATAGAAAATTACATTTAAAACCAAAACTATTTTTAGAATTTGTTTTTGTTTTAAATGTAATTTTCTATGCGAACGTTAACGCGGGACATCGTGGGATTGCTTTTAAGCTTACTTCCGATCTGTGGCGTAAGTAATATTAAGATATAAAAACTTCAAAAAACTATCATCAAAGAGAATTGCTGATTTTATTAGAACAAAATAATATATTAAAAAAACCTTTTACAGTTTGAAATTGCTCTCCTGCAAAACCAAAACAACAGACTCAAGTTTTTTTTCTTCTTATAGCCAGAATCATTAACTCAAAATTTTTCTTTTTACTTTTGAAAAAAATCAACACGTAATATTCATATCTAACCGCTGTAAAAACATCGTAATATTTTGTCTATTTGTTGGTAATGAAAAGATTGGTTTAAACGTTATTTTTCATATATCTTTAATGTTAAATTAAAATTAGTTTTGCTTCTACGGAAAATTTTTAAATTTTGGATTAATACAGTGTTGTTGAACAGGTGGGATATAAAAAATTTCAGCAACTAAAGTTGCTAGCCTAGACAAGGTCTTAAAGGGAACTGTAAGATAATTCATCACAAAGGCTTTTCACAGATTAACAAGTACAAGTTGAGATTTTGTGTTCCTCTATTGGAGCTTAAAAGTTTAAACCAAGTTTCCTCAATAAAAGAGCACAAAAGACTTAGTAGTGCTCTATCACTACTCAGCATTCGCAATAAGTTTTAAATAAAAGTCAAGGTGAATTCCCTACAGTTGGCAGCGAAAAGTCTGCTGACTTTGACAGCTCGAACAAAATTGTTTTGATTGTAAAATATTTTGTTTAGAAATGGTTGAAATGTCGAGCCGTAAATACTAACAATGCAATACAGAAAAAAACTTTTGCTTTGTTTTGTATTGTTGTAGTAGTGCTGCCACCGTGTATATAAATTTGCCTTGCTTTAAGCGATCTCGCTTTTCTCTTTTGAAAGCTAACAATCTTCTAATTAGATAAAGTCGTACCCATTCGAGTTATGTATATGAAGAGTTGCGAAATCAATTTTTCTAGGTCACCAATATGACTGAGGAGGGCTGCTTTAAACCGGTGAGAGGTAGATTCCCAATTTGGTGACATGCGAATTTAGGCATCTGCTTGCGCGACTAAAACAAACAATCGCTATAGATTTCTCCCTCTCTTCTATCTTTATTTCCTACTCATATTACAAAACCTTCAATTTGTTTTAGTTTTTCTGTTGCTTTATTGTAATTTCTTACAAAATAAATAAAGAAAATTACCTGCTGCTTTACACATACAAGCGTAAATTCTATATTTTTATTTATACAAACTCCTTAAAAAAAGTTTTTAATTAGCTAAAAAAATTTAAGCTGTGTTATTTCAAAATCCTCTTTAATTTCCCTACATTTACTTTCTCAGAAAATCTTGTCATCTCAATTATTTTTGCATTTACTAATCACTGTTTATCTTTTAGACTTTTTTTTCCAAAATAAAACAAACTTGTCTGTCAATTACATCCAATTATTTCCAATTTATCACTTATTGTTAGTTAATAGTCTGGTTTTACCACCCAATAACACCCAAAATGTCAATGTGTAGCCCTCTAATTATCTCCCTTGGAATGTCTCTTGTCTTCTGTTGATAAATATTAAAGTAGTATCTACTTATTCAAGTATTCTTTATACACTTTTTACTTTATGGCTAAATAAATCCGTGCTAAAGAGTCTCTATAGACACTTTGTGTGTTATGCTTTAATTATAAAAGTTTTGCTTTGTTGTGCATAAATTTTTTTTATCGTCCATTTAATAAGTCTTTAACCCCTTCTGGCATTTTAGATTAATACAACCAAATAAAAGCAAGACAGAAAAAAAACATGATACAAATGTTTTACTTAATTAGTATTTCGTGTAAATAAGAAAAAAGAAAAAGTTCAAAATTTTTTAAGAAATTATTAATGAATAAAATATAGAATTTATAGTTGATTTTCAGCATTTCTTCTCTGCTGCCAATTTTCCAGGAAAGAGATCTTAATTTGTTTATTTACTATCTCAAAATTTTTGTTTATATACTAGTGATTGTTGAAAAAAAAAACGAAACTCAAACGAAAAACTTTCTTACGATATTATCGTAAATAAAAAAAGAACATCAACCAAAAACTTAAAAAAAAAACTGAGAAATAAAACTCATTTTTATTTCTTTTAACAATTTTATCATTATTTTAAACTACTCCAAATGCTTTGTAGCTTTCAGTAATTTTGCACTTTTAAATAAAACACACTTAAAGATTTACCTCCTCATTACAAACTTTCTGAATCCAAAATGGTCGTCCTCATTGCCGCCCCTCTTCCGTCGCTGACATCACGTTATGATTTGAAAGCACTTTTAGTAAATGCATTCACCCAATAAATCGCATTCACCTCTTTCGAGCGGTTTCAACCACAATGGATTGTAGTTGGGGCACAATTTACGATGAATGGGTATTTTAATTTGTACGGGTGTGATGGGTGCACCCTCCCATTGGAAGCCGTCAAAGCGAAAACCGTCCGATTTGTTACACTGCATACTAAGTGGTTCCTGAATATACATTGTGTACAATTGGTCGACTCGTGGTTGTGTCCACTTGATGCTGCGATAATTTTTCGAACGTGCTCCATTTAAGCGTATGCCATGTTGATGCTCCTTCCTGTGCAGACATAAACGTAAATACAAAATAATACAAAAGGGGGAGAGAGAAGAGAAAAAAGAACAAGACAAGGAGAGGAAACAAAATTTTCAATATTAAAAATTATATATTTTATATGATTGTGTTGGTGTAAAAGCGGTGTGTATGTTTGGGTTTGTAAATCAAACTTTGTCTCTTTGCAGGTGTGTGTGTGTGTGTATAGCGATGTCCTGTATCTTGTTAAGAATACAAGTAAACTTGATTAGAATTGTTAGCAAAATCTTTGTATCTACATAAAAGAAATTATAAGAAATGTAATAAAAACAAACAATAATGCTACATTCCGCTGCGGCGAATCTTTGATAGTGACCAAGAATTACAATTTTTTAGTAGCGGACTTTATGTAGACTGTGATCAATTACGAATCAATCTTAATGAAATCTTAATAAATTTTTATATACATAAAAGTGATGTATGCCAAATTTCATCAAAATGTTAATATTAATGTTATTCTTAAAAATGTTTTCACAGAAAAAATTATTAAATTTCTCCAATCACCAAATTTATTCCAAATTAATAATATCAAGCAAACAAGTTGTTGACTTTGCACCTATTACCAAAATGATTACTAAACATTTTTAAAAAATATTTTCAATAAATGATATTTTTAATTTTAATTAAAAAAGTGATCAACAAACTTTGCCATTTCAAACAATGTGTTAATTTATTTAAATAAATATTGACAATTCCCAACAACTATTCTACATGCTTAAATTATTTTATTTTAAACGAAAAAAGTCAATTAAGATTTTTTTTATTTAATTAAAATTTTAATTGAAAATTTATTTGAAAACAACTAAAATATTAATTAAATCAAAATTAAATTTTTAATTTTCTTTCAGCAAAAAAAATAATTGATTCAATTATCACATTCATTAAATTTAAATATATTTTAAACCATTTTTTTAATTGATAAAACACTTTTTTCTGTGTTTATTATCGAAAGTCTTTTTCGAGTCAAGACTTTATATGAGGGGATTAAAACACAAGGGGTTTCAGTGCCTTTTTTAAAAATTGAGATTACATATGGAATTAGTTGGCTAAGTTCAGAACAAAAGAGGTGAATGTGGAATTCTCATCCGGTAGCGAGATATGGCGATCAATTTAAGCAGTTGTCATTAAAATACCTGTTTGGCTTGGAGCACACGGGGTATATGAGCACTTAATCTCAATTTAAAAAAAGGTACTTAAGCCCCTTTTGCTTTAAGCCCCACATATGAGATAAGTGGTAAATTATAAACGGATCATTATTAAAATTGGTAGTGATTGTAGTTTGAAATAATAAAATTCGACCAAATTTCCTTACAATACTAAATTTTTTTAGCGTTTCAGGCGTAATAAAGCGCTTTTCGGGAGAAATCTCTATATATGATCTTTAATCAATTATGGACCGATCGTTACGATTATCAAGATCGTAGATCAACTTTTAGTCATGTAGAACAATTCTTGCGATAAATTTCATCACAAAAACTACTTTTCGCCACTGATTTCATGATAATTTCTATTTTCGCAAATCGAAGACGTCTGGTAGTTTTGCTACCTAAAATGCATAGAAAAATCATCCAGAGGCTCCAAGAGGACGCTGAAAATTGTATCAATAAAGCCCGATAAGCCTACGGTCAACTTAATCATGTTTGGAACTCCCAATATATCTCGAGGCAAACCAAGCTCAACATATTTAATAGCTGCGTGAAGTCAATTGCCCTTTATTGATCTTCAAATGTACCTCGTTGCGATGTAAAAGCCATCCAAGTTTTCAATAACCGATATCGTTGCCGAATCCTTTGAATTGTTTGGCCAAACACAATCTGCAATGCTGAACTCTGGGCACAAACTAGGCAACCCCAAGCTGAAACTGAGATCCGAAGATGAAACTGGACATGAATTGGACATGCTTTGGAAAGACCACAATCCGACATAGCCAGAAATGCCATTGAGTGGAATCCCCAAGGCAGTCGCAGAATACGACGTTCAAGTCACACTTGGCGATGGCAGCTGGATATGGAAATAGCAAGAATAGTCAATCATGGAACGAGATAAAACCTGTCGCAACAGACAAACAAAAAATGGAACGCAATTTTTGAGATATTTATATTTAAGCCCTTATGACACTAGATTTTTAATGCATTGTTCAAGTTTCGATGAACAGTGCAAATATAATGTAAAAGAAAAATTTACTAAGTGCAAAGAGTTCAGCCTTATTAAGATAAATAGCAAACTGTCAAAAACTTTTACTAAATTTGTCGATAAAAAATTAAGTTATGCCACAAAAAATTTAAGATTATTCAGCTTAAAATTTACATTTCAAGCTTGAAATATTAAAAGTGTTTCTGAATCAGCGGCTTATGGGCAAATTCAACGATTTACCGCTTTTTATTTTTATATTTCTCATAAAAAATAAGCAAAACCATTGCCCATGTTCTGTAACTCACGCGTCGAGAAACTTTTCGATTGAAATGTGAGAAATAAAACAAAAATGTAAACAAACAGATGTTTTTCTCACTTAACTGCGTCTGTAACATTTTTGGCGAGTAATAACTGTCACGTAAGAACATTTCTCGCTAATATACTGAAAAAGTGTGTCTGTAAAATTTTTGTGAGGATTGAGAAAAAATTTTAACACTAAAAAATAAATTACAAATGCAAAATGCAATGAATATTAACACGTAAGAGATAAGTATTTTGTTCTTGGCTGATTTTTTCTTGGTTTAATTATATTGCTTTTAACATTTTTGAAAAATATACGAATGTTCAAAGCTATTTTTTAAACAACACAAATTAAGTCGCACTTTACATTTTTGGTATAGCCGACGGTTGTATTTTCGCCGCCGTCGTTGAAAAATTTTCAGTTTTAGTCAAATTTGGTCGTCATCAACGATATGTTTGACTGGCGTTCTCAACATCTGCAATTTCATATCGGCTTCGAGTGGAATATTATGACATTTATAACGTAACAACGTAATCTCTTTTGATAGTTTTCGACATCAGTTACAGACAGACTTTTTTCTCACATTTCGAGAAACGATGGAATATTTTCTTTCACATGTTTTCGTTGCGAGAAGTTCTCACCAAAGTTACAGAACATGGGTATAGATTTTGTTTTGTTTTGATAAGTGAATTTTTTGCCATATTATACAAAGATAAATACTGATGCTGCCAAATTGGTTACATAAAAATCGCTTAAACAAAATATTTCGGAACGATAAGATCGATTGGAATCTAAAGCACCGAAAATGATTTTGAACGAATTGGCAAATACGGAATTGAATCCAAACGGAAGCTGTGACACGGCTGAACGTTTGAAAATTCGAACCATATGACACTGGACTAGGGATGCCAATCCCGAAATCCCGATCCCTAAAAATTCCCGAAGTTTTGGGATTCGCAGAATGGGATCTTAATTCTTTAATCCCGGGATTTTAGTCAAACCCGAATTCGTTAACTTAATTTTTTTTATATTGGGAATTATTTCTTTTCATAAGCAACTTTATTATATTCAACATTTTTCATTTTTCGAATTAAATTTCAGTTATGTATTTTATAAAGCTTTTTGTAATGGCTCTATTCCTTTTATTTTTTTAGAAATGACTTTATACACTATATACAATATAATAGTCTGGTAGTGTATAAAGTCATTTCTAAAAAAATTTAAGGAATAGAGCTATTACAAAAAGCTTTATAAAATACATAACTGAAATTTAACTCATAGAATAAATTCGAAAAATGAAAAATGTTTAATTTTTTTTATTTTACCTTTTTTTATAAAAAGAAATTCATCATGACATTTTCCATTGAGAAGAAAGGGAACATAATATTGATCTTTTATATTTAATTGATTTGATACTGCCATTTAAAACTAAAGAAAAAAATCAAACTTTGTTATTCTTTTTAAGTGTATCCAACAATTATAAAGAAATTTGAATGTTAGAAGTGTTGAAAATAATTAAAGAAGAAAATTATTTAAGAAATAAAGGTCTTTTGAAGTGCACAAAACAAAAAGAAAAACCAAAAGTTCCGTTTGGTTTTATTTTCTAATTGATTTCACTGGTGCACCAAATGCAAAATTTAAACTTTACTCTTTACAGGTTTAGGCTTATTAAAGCGCTTTCAGAGATTCGGCATGAGACATGGAGTGATTTCACGAAATTGAGTAGTGTAATTTATACACTACCCAAAATTCCAAAAAAAGTTGATTTTTTTTGAAATCCCAGTACCTATTGACATCCTTACACTGAGCTTACAGTATACATGTGTCAAACAGTGTAACTACTATGAAATTTCGAAAGATACAACACTGAACTAGCATATGGTAGTATATAATATAAACAAAATTTCGCTTAAGCATTTATAACCTAACGTTTGGTACGGGTTAACGAAAATGCATTACTATTCTTACAGGACAACGCATTACCAAAGCTATTAATCGAAAATATTCAAGATGTTAATTTTGTGTAATAAAAATATTTTACTTCCACTTATTAAGTTTTCTCAAAACAGGTGTATTCAACGGGCCTGATATTCGCAAACTTCTTGTAGATGCGAATTTCAATGAAATATTGGACGAAACTTTATTGAGCGCAAATGACTCAATTCGTGCGGTTATTGAAAATGTGATATGCAAACATTGCACTTCATATTACCGAGTCTAAGTTGATAACATGATGCAGTCTTTTGACGCATTTGGCGTGAAAATGTCGTTGCAAATTCACACCTTGAATGCACATTTCGATTTTTATAAGGGATCAATGTCCACTGAAACAAGCGAAAGATTTCACCAAACTATAATGACATTCGAAGACCGGTTCGCTGGAAGAGAATTGACTCTATGCTCGAGGATTTCTGTTGGTCCATTGCAATCGAAAAATAGAATTGAAAAGAATATGTTCTGCTACCGGTTTTAACTCAGCAAATTGTTTAAATTAGAATAAATGACAATAAAAATGCATATTTTTTAGACTAAAGGTATGTTCAGACCTACCAAATATTTGCCTAACAAATCCAAAAAAGCTTGACCAGTAACTTGATCAAACTTTAGCTTTATTTTTTTTTAAATTTCTAGTGATTTACAAAACCTGATTTGTAAGAAGATAATTGATTAATGTTATTAAGAAACCCAAATTTTTTAATAGTTCACTAAATTTAATTTTCATTAATTTATTTTTATGAAGAAAGGAATTTTTACAATATGAAATGAATTAAAATTTATTGATAATTTTTCATTCTTGACTGAGCTGGGAATTGAACCCAGGTTTTCAAGGACAGGTAACCCTGACATGTTTTAATTGGAACCAAACAATCTTCTCAAAGGGGTTTGCCGTCTTAACACATACCACCATTGAAGGCAGCTGCCAGTCAATTGCCAAACATCAATCTTTCAACCAAATTGATACATCGAAATGAGTTTGTGAATGATTATCTATTTTTTAATTGATTTACTTTTGTTTTTCATACATTTTGTCAAGAATTCTTCTTAAAGTCCAAAGTACATTTTTCTGTTTTTGTCTTTTTTCACGTTGACCTTTTTAATTCATTTCATGTTGTAAAAAGAGATTGCTGAACATTCAGAGTTAAAGCTTATATGGATACCAGGGCACTCAAACTGCCCGGGAAACCAGATAGCAGATGAGCTGGCCAAGGAAGGTGGTCGTATGGATGAAGCATTCATTGATCAATTCATTGGCCTTCCAATGGCTCACTGTAAGTCACTCATTATGCGCGAGAATTATAGAATTGCGCAAGAGGGATGGACCCGTGAGTCCACCTGCTCCATATCCAGGGCCCTTTGGCCTGTATATGATGAACGGAGAACCAAATCTCTACTTGGGTTCAATAGGAACCAAATCAGGACCGTGGTGACGGTCATAACTGGACACTGGCCTGTTGGGACTCATGCTAGAAGAATGGGTCTGGTATTCAATGACTACTGTAGAAGTTGTCATGATGAGGAGGAAGAGGAAACTGTGCTTCACTTTATCTGTCAATGCCCTGGGCTGCGGGGCATCAGGGGAAAATACCTGGGAGAACCGGTGTTTTCCTGTTTGGAGGATCTATCGGCAATAGAACTAAAATTGCTTCTTCTCTTCATTAGGAAGACGAATTGGCTCAACACTGCAGTGACGCCATCTGAGTAACTGCTATCTGGGATGGGCATTGGCGCTGGGTATCACAAAGGGACCGCTATAGGACCCAAGTGAGCTGTCTCTTGATGGCTGCCCATGGAACCTAACCTAACCATGTTGTAAAAATTCCTTTCTTCATAAGAATTTAATGAACTTTAGCCTGAATAATATATTAAAAAATTTGGATTAAAATCTTAAATAGTTCAATAATATAACCAAAATACTAATTGTTATTTAAAAACTTTTAAATGATGTTTGATCGAGCCAAGCGTTTTGAAAAAGCAAAAACTATTTCAATAAAACTTGTGGTTACGTGCAGGACATCAAATATTTAATAAGTGTGAACATAGCTTTTGTAGTGCCACAAACTTAAAATAATTGAATTGTACCCACCTAAAAATATTCGGCTATCATTGCTACAGTTAAGTATCGACCAATAAACAATATATCATGTTATTTCAAAGAGCCTTTTCCATATGTAGTAAAAAAAAGTTTGCGAGATAATATAAACTTAAAAATGGAATATCTCTTGATTTTGACCTAATCGTTTAAAACAGAGTATAACACTGTGCCCAAAATTAAGTCTCGGTGTTTTTCCGTGTCATTTTGACGTATTTACCAGTATTATAAGAAAAATATATTATAAACAGTTAAAGACAATTTATAATTTTAAATAGTTTTTTGCTTATCCTGTAAAGTTTTTAAAATCTTAGATAGGGCCTTCTGCGTTATAGGTAACGATATATTAAATATGAACTAATTAATCAAATCTTGTTGCAATACTTTATCTTACATTGTATATCCTGCCAAGGCCGGGAGAGAATTTCCCCACCACGGTTTCTGTTCACATATGTAGATGTTTAGCGCTCTACTAAACAGATGAGTCTCACCTTCTAAATGGGGTGTGACCATTAAAATATTTCGAGTGGATTTGGAACCAATATAAATCTATGTATAAAATATTTCTATTGTCGCTTAAAAACCTGAAATCAATGATTCCGTGAAGTAGCACACTAAGTAGAAGGGACAAACGAAATAGCAATATATCGTTGAGATACATAGAAAATGGAATGAAGTGAAATCCTTAACTGTTTAAAAGAACTAAAACAAAATTCTACACCAAAATCTATTTTGGATGGGCATGGCGAAATCGACCTGGAGTTATTCGAGGAACCACATGGTTGTTACACACGAGATGACAAACTTAGAGTACCCTCATGCACCATGAAGGATAAAGAAAAACACACCAACTAGTACTAGAAATTTATTAAGTTGTTTGCTTGACTTGCTCATAAAGAAACTGCAAATTGAGATTGTATTTAATTTTACTTTGTTCTTCTTTTTCTTTTTCCTTTTGCACTCGCACAAATCGTTTTAGTTTGGTTTCCGTTTTACTTGTTTTGAAATATTTACTTTAAATTCAATTGTTTGTATTTAAGTATTTGAAATTTTCCAAATTTTTGTCAATTATAAAAGGAGAAGTTGTCTTGTGGGGTTGTTTGTTCTGTGTCTTATAATATCAATTTAATTTAATAATTGTGAGTTTTGTTTCATTATTTAAATTAATAAAATGAAAATTATTGCGATGATAATTGGATGAGTTTTAAATTGAATGGACATAGAACAAACAGTAAACATTAAAACCAAATTAGATTAATTAACATTTGTTTTATTTACTTTTGATTAACAAAAACTGCAGCTGTTATAGTAAATTGGAATAGAAATAAGTCTATGTCATCAATAGTAAAGATTTTAAGGTAATGTTTCCGAGTCCCCTTCATGCAGGCCTGTTACATATTCCGATAGAAAGGGTTTTTATTCCGTAGCTTTGATTTTGTAAAAGCGTCTTTAAGTAAAATTTTCGTTTTCTGCAGAAGCAAAATACGGACCACAGCACTTTCGTTCGGAATTGGTAGATAATAAAAGTTAGAATTTTTTACACAGTTTTAAACTCATACTCCGTAATGCTCATTTATTTCTCTTAATAATGTCTTCAATACCGCGACCGAAAATAATGATTTTTTTCAAAATTTATTACCGAAGAATCAGATTAGGACACACCTGCATGTTTTGTCCTTAAGTTTCTGCTTAAATACAACGGCCTTATTTATAAAAAATAAATCGGAATAATAAAAGGTTATGAAACCTTTTATAAATCTGTTTTTGGTTATGAAACGGAATTTCTATGAAAATTTGTTTAATAACCTGTTTATAAACCTGCTTTATTTTTTAAAGGGCGGAATATATATATGGGGCAAATCGATAAAAATTTAACTTAAACTTAAACTTTAATTCAATGTTTCGCGATGGAAAAGGATTTAAGAGAATAGCAAGGCTTGGAATGAATGATGCAAAACTTTTCAAATATTAGACGTCGCCTCGATGTTGGATATTTTTGAAAACAGAATTTTAGTTCAACATATTTTAAATATCGAAATCACCATTTAAATATCTGAGAGACTTGAGAAGAGATCAGAAAATATATTCTTGTATATAGCATTTTCAGTTAAAATAAAACCTTTTTCAAATTGAACGAAACCTTTTTGAAATTAAACGAAACCTTTTCCAAAATAATCGAAACTTTACTCAAAATAAACGAAACTTTATTCAAAATAACCGAAAAATTTTTCAAAATAGACGAAACTTTATTCAAAATAAATGAAACTTTATTCAAATACAGTTAAACATTTTTTAAAATAAATTAAACCATTTTTAAAATTTGTAGTTTAATTTTTTGGATTTCTTTGAATTACTGATTAATAAAGAGGCGACACTTACAATATTACGATCAGTGGTAAAATAACTTAATAATGATTGGGCATGAAATTTTAACTTTGAAAATGGGTTCTCTTTCGGGTTCAGCAATGGAGAATAAAGTGGTAACATTGTAATGTACATTCACTATTGTCCACCATATGAAATATTACATGGGATTTATGGATTCTGGCATACTCCATAATTAAAAATGAGTTTTGTAGCAGACCATTAGTCTAAGAGCTCCCGAAGGAATACTTGGAAATGGGCCGAATTCACAGTAGATACAGAAATAACTTTATGGTAACCAACGCCAGTATAATCTGTCGTAGCAATTAGAGTATATATTCCTTCTCTTTACGGTTGGCTCTTTCACCTTCTAATTCCTACAAGATTTTAAAAATGGTTTTATTTAATTTGAAAAATGTTTAACTGTATTTGAATAAAGTTTGGTTTAATTTGAAAAAAGTTTCGTTTATTCTGAAAAAGGTTTCGTTTAATTTGAAAAAGGTTTTGTTTTATTTGAAAAATGTTTTATTTAAACTGAAAATGCTATATATTATCCCAAAGTGACTAAAAAAATAGAAAACAAATTTTATGAATATGATGGGGCCAACAAAATCTAGTTTAAACATATCGAGAGGTATGCAGATTAAAAGATCTCATGGAAGACAGGAGGATTTCTGGATCCTTTGACTTCCTAAAAAATCATCAAAATGCGTGCTATTTATCTCGACACTAAATTATAAGCAGTCTTAACTAAAAATATATAAAAATCATTCTGTTTTTCATAAGCCGGTTCATAAATCAAATCTCCAACGACCAAGAAAATTTCGTTTGCGTAACTGTCTTAAATTTAAAAAATATCCGTATATCTGTTTGTTACGGCGGGTCAAATTGTTTGGAACGATTTTTTTGATGAAGCGTATAGCAAAAACGTAATCTATAGGTGATTCTGAGAAATTTTGCTCAAAACCGCCCAAAATTTCAAAATATAAATTTTTCCATATATACATAGAACAATTTAATTAAATTTTCTTATTTTTAGTAGAGATATTAGGAATTTTTTGTCGAAAAAGAGCCTAAAATGAACTTTTAACTAATAAATTCTGAATTTTCTTCGATTTTTTCGAGATTTTTTTTTCTTTTGCAGATTATGAAAGTTCAGATAGTTTCCAACAACTTTTATTACGGTAAATTTTTTTGTTTTCACTTGGTTACGTATGAGTATTTTTAAACTCAAATTTATTAACATGCATACGCCATGTGGTACAACTAATAATTCAAACTTTTAAAAAAGCACTAAAATATTGGTATCAATACAGATTCTGAAAGGTGATAAAAATACCTTTCAAACAAGCCCATATTGAGAAATCTACTATAGTTTTATCCGATTTTATGACGAATTTAATTAAATTCTTCTATGTATATATGGATTTTCTATTTTGAAATTTGGGGGGGCTCCAAATCCGACTTAGAGCTATGGTCTCTTGAGCAAAATATCTCACATATAGATTATCTTTTTGCTATACGCTTCATCAAAAAAAAAAATTAACCCGCCCTACTGTTTGTATATTTCTTCTACCACTTGTACATTAGCAACTAAAGAGTACTATTTTTAGTGTTAACAGTGCGCTTATGAGTAATTGAGTAGGTTTTTTCACCTAAATAGTATTCTTTCGAGTTTGGACACTATTAATGAAAAAAAGTGTTGTGGTGCACCATTTAGAGTTATGAATAATCCTAGAGAGTCATAACTCACAATAAGCAAAATTAAAAACAAATCAGGTAAACTCTCTTCTCATGTTATAAGATAACAACAATTTCCCTGAACATTTGTAAACTTTAAGTTGCGGCTGTTTATCCTTAAGTGTACGATATGTAGCTTGTCCGTTAATACTCCTTAGATCATATAGCTAATTTGCTGCAACATCGTCATAATTCAAAAATATTATTTTTACAAAAACGACTTACACACCTACAAACGATATCTATTCTTATAGTGATTGTGTTTATGAACACAATCCTTAGTACCGTTCGTAACTATTTTCAAGAAAGTTAAGAACATTATCTAGTGTACTATTCTTCGTTATAAAACAGAACAATTGTAGTGGTTCTGTAGACATACACTATATTTAAATGATCAATATTGTTGTGGTTTTTTTTTACATTGATAAAGAATAGAGCAAACAAAACATTTTAGCAATGACCACAGCTCGAATAGCTTGTGCGTGGATTGTGCACAAATTTTGTTTTAGTTAAATTTTTTTCACTGGCTTTTTGTTTTTTTCGTATATGTATTTTGTTTTCGTAAAAAATTTTTGGTTTCTTTTTACCAGCCAAATGGGACCTTAACATAATTGAATCGAACGAACATTAATGTGCTGAACCGATCACAACGAAGTTGTGGTTAAAAACAAACAGAACACAATTAAATGTTCTCATCTTTTTGTTGATTCGGATAAACACAGTATTATTTTTGTGCTCGAAGATCACAAACAGGAAACGTTATTTTTTTAATAATGTACTACAAAAACACTATTGGCGTTTTTGTTTTCCACAAATCTAGCGAACCGAACACTAAGGAGCGATATTTAATGTTTATTTTCGTACTGTGATATTTACGATTTCTTACTTACGACGTTGTTGCTGCAAATGGACGATATATAATAAATGAAATTGTAAATCTTCTTGACTTGGTGCAAAACATGAGATTTACATTTTGGATATGACCATTGCAACCTAAACATACCAACATTTGCTAAGCTGCTAAGACTTTCAAGCTTTCTTAATTGATATTTAGATATAAATTTGTGTCTTAGTCGAAGATAGAACACTTTTATTAATACAAGTGGGAATTGTAGAAAAATTTGCTTTTGTATTCCAATTTTTCATTTTAACTTTTTCCCCTTGAGATTTTTTTATACCCTTCCCCGAAGGTAAAAGTGTATATATAACTTTGTCATTCCGTTTGTAATTTCTACAATATTGTTCTAGGACACTATATAAATATATATTCTGGATCTTTATGAGAAGAAAAGTTCAAATCCGGTTGTCAGTCTTTCCGTCCGTCTTTTGAAATGGGTTTTTCGAAATCCCCAGATATGATGGGGACTTGGTTGGTATATATTTATATCAGATATGCCAGTTCGATTCATAAATGGCTGAGATATGAGTAAAAACCCACGACAACCTATAATTTGTCCCATAAATCCCTTGTTGTTTTTTTCTGTATATCTGGAGAACGGCAAGGGCCAAATTTGGTAAAAGCATATCGGTCATCAATACACAGCATCCCAGAAAATATGGGCGGAGTTGGAGAAGTGGCCGTGGCACTGCTCATACAAAGACATCATAGATTTTTTTAATTGCTCGAGAACGGCAAGAGCCAAAGGCTGCAAATTAGGTACAAACATCTTGGTAATCAATATGCATCATCCGAAAAAATGTGGGGGCGGGATTGTATAATTGAGCGTGGCACAAAATATATTTATTTATATTTTAAGAACTATAAGGGAAATTGTCTAAATTTGAAACACATAGCTGGGTTATCACTGCACAACTTCTCTAAAATAATGGGCGGAATTGGAAAAGACAACGTGGTACCTCCCGTACAAAGACATTTATAATTTCTGTATACCTAGAGAACGGAAAGAGCCAAAGTTTTGAAAAAAGATATTATCATTTAGGTTATCAATACAGAATATCCTATTTATGAAGTGCATGTCGATATATAAATCTGTCAAATCGGTAAAAGATGGCCAAGTTTTAACCAAAATACTCCAAAAAATACTACAAAATATGGTGAATAAAACATTAACATTTTAAATTTTATGGCTCTAGTATGAACTATGGTCACGTTTCATATTTCAAAATATCGGAAAACTTTAGCAGAATATATTTCCAAATTAGTCGAATTTTTTTTCAGAAATGGAAGAGTTATGGCCATTAAAATTTGGTAATTTTCGAGAACCATAGATCTTTCCGAATTCAAGTTTTATAATTGAAGTAAATGGTAAATTTTTTCTTAAACACGTCGGTATATTAATCTGTTAAATCGGGTAAACAATCCCCAAGTTATAAGCGAAATAGCCCAAAAATGGGTTTATGCGTCTTAGCGCGCTTTACGGAAGGCCGCTGTAGCCTATTGCAACATATGGCCCGATCTTCACGATATTTGCAGAGTAATTTCTTATATTATGAAACCAAATAGACTACAGTAGCATTATTCGTTACGGCTTTAAACGTAATATAGTTCAATAACATAACGTTACATAAACGCAAAAAGCCAAATCTTACATTTTAAAATTTTGCAGGAGAGACAAAAAAATATTTAAAATTATAAATTGATGAATTGCCCTTAACTGTTTAGAAATTATTTTTCTTGTAAAACCAACCAGTTGTTTTGACAATTGAAAGCGTTGCATATTATGCAAACTGTTAGTTAGGCCTTTTAGTGATTATCATATAATCTTTTGTAGCAAATGCCGTTTCTTGTTACTAAAATCACTAATTTTGGTCGAAAAAGTACATCAGAATTAACGAAAAAGTCAATTTTTAATGTTTGGTTAGTTAGGGCCTTTGGCGTTTTAATTAATGATGTGAAGATTCGTTCGTTTTAAGGAGTATTAGACTGATTTTAGGGGGGTTATGCTGAATTTCATCAACCAATTAGGGACCGATCTTTACGAATTTTGATTATGTAAATTCTTGAAAGATAACACGAATTTGTAGAGGTTGTATCACATTTAGGTCAATAAATGGATTTTAGTCTCCAACTGCACGAATAAGAAACAATTTGATACCAAAATCGTTCTTTTCTGTTGAGTCTTTGAAAAGTGAGCGTTTTTTCAACAGGCGGAAAGATGAACAGACAAACAGGCGGACAAGCTTTAATCAACTAAGAATTACTAAAGGATCAATATATATTAGACCGAGTCAAGTTGTATGGAGCCGAAAAAGTGTTTTATTTACCCCTCTGAAAATAAAGGTTGATATGTTTTATGATGATTCCCAAAATATTTTGGTTCTAACGTTGACCATCCGTGACCTGGACCATTTTTAAAAAAGGTCTTTTTTCAGTTTTTCGAATTTTTTTGTACTTTGCTCTAGGACGACATAAATAAAATTTGTTATCATCGAAAAGGATTTTTGAAGCAGCATCCAATGGTATATAAAACTTTACCACTTGCGACCTACTTATTGAGATATTTAACTAAATACATATTTTCGTTTCGGGTCAACCTTTAAATTCAGAGGGATAACAAAATCACTTTTTTTTTTTGAGTCGCTCTAATATATATACTTTATGGGGTTGGGTTGTGGAGGGTATAAAAACGATTTCAAAAAAATTTATCAGCGGAACGAACTAATAAAGTTAGCGACATGCTTAGTTTATCGCTTTTAGCTTACGAAATATCCGACCATTTTTGACCTACTATTTTTTCGAAAATTTCCACTCAACACAGGTTAATTCAATATCAGTCATTTGAGAAATATTTACGGCAATAGAAAACCTAAGGAAAAGAGTTTTTGCTAAGACGTACTTTGTTTGGTCTTGGCGTCTACATTGTTTTAAGATCGATAAAAAAAATATATTTATAGCCCGGAATATATTTTTAAAACACTCTCTCTTTGTATTGTAATGTGTTCAATGACCATTTTATTAGTCATTATCTTTTAAATCTTCTAGTTTCAAACTTCGATTATTAAATTGGTCCAGAATAATAGACGAAAATGTTGAAAATGGTATTGTTATTATCAAATTAAAAATTATGTTTCGCTAAAATAACACTTTTCTTTCACTGCCACTATAAAAACAAAAACAAATTAAAGCCTTTTTAGACACCATTTTCGGATTATATTGTATTAGAATATTTTGCTAAATAAATTCTCAGAAACTCTTAAAAATGATGAAAAAACAAAAACTTTTTTAGAACAACAAAACTGTCAGTTCAAGCAGACATTTTGCATTTTGTGTGGGAGGTTGTTTGTTTGCTTGTTTTTTTTTTTTTGCTAAGAAAATAATTCCGTCTGCCATCATCATGAATTAATTTGCATGGAAAAACTTTTATTTTCCAAAAATTTTAATTTTTAGTTGAATCAACAATTCTTCCAACTCATTTGTGACACAAATACATGTTTTAAGTGAAAGTATGAAAGAAATAGCACAACACAGCAAAAAATGATAGTAAAGTGAAAGACGAAAACAAAAAAAAATATTTAACTGAAAAAAAAATCAACGCAGAAACAATTTTCCAACTTACTTTTTCATGTAAATGAAGTAATTTTCCAAAGTATCTTCTGACACGGAACTCTTGCAAACTTCCAATTTTGTAGCTGGATAATAGTGAACATAATTAACACACATCTCATCACTAATGGAAAAACCACCCAGAGTGGCATTATCGTAACCCAAGGTATTATAGTAGCAGGTTGTAACCAAAGCATCTCCCTTTGGAAAGCAAGCGAACAAAAATACGATTAAACAGGGTTAGAAAACAATTTCAAGTTCTTAAATATAATAAAACAACAATTGTTGACATATTCAGCAAAAAAAAAAAAGTAAAAAGAAATGCAACTTAAAAAAAAATTAAAACAAAATTAAAACAAAAGACGCAAATGAAAGTGGAATGTGCAGAAACACCAAATGAATAAATTTTACTCCCTACTTGTGCATATGTGTGTGTTTAAGTGTGTTTAAGCCTTGACACATTTTGTAATGTCATTAACTTAAGTACGTATGGATTTACTCCCTCACACACAGAGCCATGCAACATGCATTTATTGTAATAAAGCAGACATCTAAATTTGTATATATTAAAATATGTTAATGCTCTTACATACATACACACATACACAGGAGTATGTATGTACATGTGCATGTGGTTTAGATTAAATGTGCAATAAAAAAAAAAAAAGATCTTTAAAAGTGTAAATTCATGTTATTAATTTTTTAGTTCTATTGACAAGGGAATACGTAACGATACTTATACATGCACTTACAGTATCTCTTACACCTACATAAAATTCCAAACTCATTGTACCTGTCTGCCTGAGTGTGTACACTCTCCGAGATATGAGCTAAGAATTTTATGCATTTTTTCTTGTTGGTCTTACTCTTGTTCGCATTACAGAAAATAACTCAACAATAAAAAAAAAAAATAATTTTCCACAGAAATCGATTACAGCATTTCCAATATGTAATTTTAAAGACATTTATGTAAAATGTAATGTATTACACAGTAAGGCCTTAATTTTAAAATAGTTCTAAGCCCTTTGGCGGCAAAATGTTTCTTATTCAAGCGAATTTAATTATGCATTTACTCTGTGAGACCTGTAGCTTCCCTGCAGGCAAAGTGACTATTATTTAGCTAGAAATATACTGGTTGGTATTTACTTTAAACTAGTTGCACTTTTGATTTTTTCATATATCAAACTATCGTATTTCACTTTGGGTTGTCATAGGAGCCCAACTAGTTTATTTTTATAATAGTTTAAAACTAGTTGCTTTATTTACAGTATAAGGACTATTAAAAGCAAGCAAAAGTAAATATGGCAATTCCCCTCAATATTTTTTTTCATACTTAATTATTTGTTTTAAAGTGCATTTTAGAATAATTCTAAGCACTTACCTTTGGAACCAGAGAGAAAAAGAATATTGTATTATTTATTTTCCTGTTACACCATTTTTTGACTTTGTTAAATTCCCCGTTTGTTTAAAGAATTATAAGAAACTAGCAGAATTTTCCGATATGGTTTTTCGTCATCATCTACATTGAAGAATTTGAATATGGGAAATTTCCTTATCTTTAATCTTTATATAAATCGGCAAAGGCAAAAGAGTTAAGAACACTTTCCTCCTCTGTTTGTCAACCGATTTGAACAAAAAAATACAGCATTTGAAAGGCTTACAGAAGTGCACAATATCTATATCTATTTATTAAAATCTGTTGGATAAATTCGGTATTCGCATATCTCCAAGACTAAAATACATACGAAAAAAATTTAATACTTATCGCTGTTCCCTAGAATAAGCGAACAGGTGTCTGGTAGTTTTTTTGAAATTCGGCCCTTTTTGCACAATAGACGGATATAACCTGTATTTTGGAACTTCTTTGTCTCCCCATCTAACTTTTAAGCAAATATACAAAGAAATAACAATTATACCAAATTAATTTGATACGTTTTCGAAATACGTATGCTGGCATCCCAATCGTACCTATTTTTGGTACTTTTCCTACAAAACATTTTTCTCTATTTATTGCCATAAAAGAATTAAATTATCGGCTACCACTACAATATTGATTTTTTTTAATATTTCAATGGGGAGAAAAAAGAGCATCAAAACGTGGAACTATGGGAAATTATATTTCTTTCTTTTACTTTTCCCTGGTGGATGTTATAATTTTTGAATTTTCTATAATAGTGAACTTTTAAACATAAAATTGTATGTGCAGGTAACTGAGTCAATGATAACCTATAAGATGGTACTTTTTTATTCGTCAACTGGAACTTTTTGAATTTACGTTATATGTTTTGGACTTAGAAACATGAAATTAGGCATGAATGATCCTGAGTGTATAAGAATCTTTAGGGGGGGCTTTATGGTACTTTTTCGTTCAACAGCTGGTACTTAATTTCTTTCGTTAATTTTTGACCTAGAAACATTAAATTAATCATACAATGTCCGGAGTGGATGAGAATCTATAAGAGAGAACTTTTTGGTACTCTTTGTTCTTTAACTGGAACTTTTCCAATTAAACTTGCAGGGTCCTGAATAAATTAGAATCAGTAAAAGGGATCTTTATAGTACTTTTTCGTTCTTTCACTCGTAAATTTTAATGAATACTGGACCTAGAAACAAAAAATTCAATATGCAGAGTCCAGAGTGATTGAGAAACTATAAGAGGAGCCTTTTTGGTACTTTATTAATTTTCAATTTATATCTTCTGAACTTTTTTACGTTATTTTTGAACTTACAAAATAAATTAAACATTCACGGACTTGAGTGGTAGTTAACATATGGACCGATGGTTGGTACCTTAAATAATTATGGTCAAATATCGACCACATGGCGAACACTAGTTATTTTTTAAGCACGAAAATAATTTATCAACTCTAAAACCAAACAAAAATTTACGTTTTTCTTCTTGTAGTGTTGTTTTTGTTGTTTATACAACCAACAAGTAATTTGTTTTTTATCTACATTTGTAGAGTTGTTGTTGTTCTCTCAACGAACAAGTGATAAATCGTTTTTTTTTTTACTAACTTTGGCAATGTTTTTGTTGTTTCTACAATAAAAGGCGTCACATATAAAGCTGCGCCACCGAAATGTAATAATTTTAGCTAGTAAAAAACTAGTCCGATTTTAGCTGCAGGGTTTAAAAACAATTAAACTGTTTTATAATCAAATAAAGTTACTGCAGGCCCTCCTAATTTTTTAAGCTTGTAACAATTATCTATTAATCGCTAAATCATTTATTTTTATTTATATCAGAAAAACTTGCAATACGTTTGTATATATTTAAATTAAAGGGAATCAATACGGAAAATCTGCCACGAGAGAGTACGCTGGACCAAATTTTCCATGACTATAGCTCTTAATCACCCAAAATACTGGGAATTTTGCGTTCTATATTGGTCTACAGCTCTTCCTACAGCGTTGGCATAGACCGGCGAATTTAATATTATTGTAAAGAATGCCTTAAGCGGTTAAATCGTACAAATGCGGCGATTAGTCGTGACCACCATAGCGTATGATAATTCGCTTACCATATTTCATCTTTAATAATTCAATTGTGTCGTACGCTGTATGGGACGTTGCGCCATGCTGTTCGACCCAAATTTTGCCCAAGTTCACAGAGCCCAGTTGGTTTCAAAAATGACTCCGATATCAAAGCCCTGTAGCGATCGCCGTTGCCGGTGGTTAGTCCGCCACTTTATCATAAATAAATTGGTCCGATGAAACCGCTGGCATGAAAACCGTACGAAACATTTTAAACTTTAGCATAAAGTTTCATCATTCCGGCTGCCCACTCCTTGATCAAAATAACGGAAGCGTACGCAACGTAGGCACGATAAAATGTAAACTTTGTAAAAAAAAGGGGTGGCTATTCTTGAAAACGCGTCGAAGGAGAGTGAAATTTTGCATAAAAAAAACCAATGTAAAAATTGTTTTTTCTAACATACAAAATTTAGTTTTTAAAAGAAGCATAAACTCGTATAACTCTCACGTTAATATGATTTTAAAAGTGTATAGACAACAAAAAAAAAACTTCGTAAGTTTTGTTTTTATTTTCACGTAGTGATTCATCCTTCGAAGCGTTTTCAAGAATAGCCGCGAATAATTGCAAACATTCTTAAAGAGTTTTCCTTTATGTTAAATGGCACAGACTGTCGTTTTACCTTCTTCTAATAATCGTCGCTTAAAAAAAAAAAAAAAAAAAAAAAAAACAAATAACCCTAAAACCCTAAAAAAGTATGAGGCTTAAAATAATTAAAATTAGCTTGATTTCAGTCGAGTACCTGGCAGACAATTAGCCATTGAACTAAGGTCTGTTTTGTCGGTAAATCAAACTCTAATGGAGAGGGATTTAAAGGGCGTCCGTCAGTGATTCACTTTGCAAAATTCTCTATCATATATCTGGAAGACGTCAGATTATTTCTGCTTGCTGAGTATGTAAATAAAACTAATAGTAAAACCTAGTAATAAAGTATATATGTTTTATTTTAAGAACAAAACAAATTTTATTCCAACATAAGCTTCCGAACAAGAGTAAAGTAGATTTATGTCCGTTGTAGTGACACAGACCATAGTCTCTGTCAGGAATGGTACTCGCAATCCTTGCACTAATAGACTTTAGCAAAGAAACGGGCTTCCAAATGATATTGACAATTAAAATAACAATCATGTTCAACTAAATATTAAATCAAAAATCAAGCTTAAAAAAATTTCAATTCAAAACAGTGTACATATTGATTATTCATAAGATAAAAAATAAAAAATACGCAACGAGAAAAAAATATTTATGTGCATTATAAGGAATTTTCTTAGCAACTACTTAAGATGACAATAAGAATAAAGCAAAAAAAAAAAAAAAAAATATATATAAAATGTAAAATAAACAAAATTCAAAGAAAACTCACCGGTAATACACGTGGTTTATAATGCAAATTTCTCATCTCTTGAAAATGATGCGAATAATAATCATCACGGTTCAATTCACGTAATTCTTCGCTGCCACGAAAGTGTCGCGTCAATATCCGTACACCACGTAAATGGGTGTGTAATTGTGATCCAAAAACAACAATACCAGAGGGAGGAAATGCCTGGAAATTTTTTAATATGAAACAATTTTAAAGGTTGAAATGAAAACAATTTTAATAAATAAATTGTCATGTTTAGTTACACAAGGAAGCTTTGGGTTATTTTTTGTTATGAAATTTTGAATATCCAACAACAAAAAAAAAAAAAAAAAAAAAAAAAATAAAATAAATAAAAAATTGCTATAGACACACCTATTTTTGTAAGTATTCGCTGGTGTATCAAGGAAATTTATTTCTTTAACGTTACAAATCTTAAAGCAAACTACTTAAATATAATCTAAGTACAAGTCATCTATGGAAAACATCTATATTATAGAATATATATACAGTTACTGATAAGATCATTTGTAATTTTTCTTTTCAATGTTATAACATCACCATTTTTGAAATAATATCGAAATAATTAGTATTGTGGTTATTTTATGGAACTGTTAATAGTTTTTAATCCAACTTTCGATATTTTAATTAGGCTTAAGTTCATTGAATTTAATTTTCATTAAATTATTTTTATGAAGACAGGAATTTTACAACATGAAATCAATTAAAATGTTTATTGATAATTTTTCATTCTTGACTGAGCTGAGAATTGAACCCAGGCTTTCACGGACAGGTTGCCCTGACTAGTTTCGGCCATTGAAATAATTCAATGAAAATTAAAGTCAATGAACTTAAGCCTAATTAAAATATCGAAAAAAAAAAATAATATCGAAATATGTTAAATTTAATTTTGGAAAATATCTGGCTTGTGATGGAAATCTGTTTTGAAAACAAAACGATTAAAAACACAAATATTCGCTTCAGTATCTTAAGAAATTTATTTCTAAAGGCCCAACTATAATGTGCTTCAGTTGACTTAAGCAAGTATGTAAATGATATGTGTCACACCATATTGAACTTAAGGAAACTTTTTGTAAAGTTTAATAAATCGATCATTTGCTAAGCAAACAGATCGCTCTTTCCTTACGGAATCAAATGTTTTTTGAAATGCATTTCGTCGGTTGATAATTTAAATGTCGTATGTGGATTTTTTGCGGTTTTGAGTTAAGATCGATTGCTTAGGTTTTCCGACCTGATCTTTCATACGGGTTTCGAGATATGGAGTGTTGAGCTTGTCGTATGTGGTATTTGCTGAAGCAATTTTCAAACTAAATGTCGTATGTAACTGCCACATACGACAAATTTCCATATAAAACGACCAAAAAATGAATTTATTATTTAAATGTCGTATGTGGATTTTATCAGATTTCAAACTTCAAACTCAATTTACTCGAAACTATCGGAATCCACATACGACAATTAAATTATCAACCGACGATTTGTGAGGCTTCTTGTTAATCTTTGACAAAAGCTTAAACAAGTTTATGCATATTATAATTGGGCCTTCAGGCGCAGATTCAGGGAGGGGGGGGGAAGGATATTCCCCCCCCTAAATTATAAAAATATGTTTTGCTTATTTCGATAATACACGAATTTCCGAATGTACAAAATTTTTGGAAATCCCATCAAGTTTTTTTTTTGTTTTTTATTGAATCTCTAATCAAATTTTCAATATGTATCCAAATATTTATCCTAATAGCTATTTATTATATATTTCTAATGAAACATCTAGTTTACTGTATTTAAATACATATTATTCTACATTCAATCCCAGCAAGTGCCATCTATTTCCGAAAAATAAACGTTTGGGTTGAATATGCGAGCGGTTGAATTTTTAATAAGCCTTAGTATATGCAATATTTTTATTTGTGATTTATGATAATTATTTACTATATACATTTGAATATAACCGTTTTTCGTATCATATTTTCATAATTGTAGGATTTGAATTGGAATTTTATATGCATTGCCATTCAACCTTCCCATACATACATATGAATATATGTATTGGTCTAGTAAAAGTTCACCAAAGAAGAATTATATAACTCGCTGATAATTTAATTGTCGTATGTGCATTCCGATAGTTTCGAGTACACTGAGTTTGAACACATTTAATTTGAAAATTGCTTCAGCAAATACCACAAACGACAAACTCAACACTTCATATCTCGAAAACCGTATGAGGTATCGAAAAACTGATTACGCCAAATAAAAGATCAGGTCGGAAAACCTAAGGAATCGATCTTAACTCAAAACCACCAAAAATCCACATACGACATTTAAATAATCAACCGACGAACTGTCAAATTTCAAGTGCATTAATAAGAAAAGTTCTTTGATATACAAAAATACATAAAAATTAGTGAAACAATGGTGAGTCCGTAATTTTTATTTTAATATAATGTACCTATATAAGTATTTATCATTACCTTCAGTCGAAAAGGATGTAGTCCAATGAAAACATTTTATAGGAGAGAGAAAAAACTTTCTAAGGTCTTTAGTTCTGAATATATTTTAAGTCTGTAAATCCAGTTTTGCTTCATTGCCGACTCTTTATTGGCTTGCAAACCAACTAAAAATAATACATTTATGTTTTACATAGCTTTTTGTGACTTATCACCTTTTCTTTTATATATTTTATACTTTTAATTTACATTTTAGCATGTCAATTTGCAAAAAATAAAATATACTATAAAATTATTTTATTTATTTCAATGTTGACTATTAACAAATATTAACAAATTTTTTTTTAAATTTTCACATTTCAATGGGCCCTAGCGCTTTTTCTTTAGCATTTTTGGAATTACATCTTTAGCATTTGGAATATTTGTATTTTTTCTGCAAACGATGTATTTTTGTTAACTCTATTGAACTGCATCAAAAAACTTAATTTTCAAAAATTGTGGCATTAGCACATTTACGGCTGAAGGTACATATGTACGTATGTATGTATGTGCAGCCAAAATTATTTTTGTCTTTCCATTGTTATAAGCTTTAAAATTTCCTTTCTAAATAAAAATAATTTAAATAAAATAATTAGCTGTAATAAACTTAAACCAGAATAATTATATATGTATCTTTAGATTAAAACCCAAACAGTTCGACTAAAATTCATAACTTAATTTTAAAATTAGTGAAGCATATTCCTTCTTCCAAAATTTTGTTAACAATTGCATATGAATTTTTTTGGTCGAAAAATTGGTCAAACAATTTAGTATGATGTAGTCAAATAAATTGTTTCAAATAAAAAAAAAGCATTAAAAATAAATAAAATTATTTTTATAGCCAAAACGTTATTTAAAAAGATTAATTTATATTGAACTGATTTTATATTCTATTTTACCTTGTTGTTGAGTTTTTTTTTAATATAATATAAACATATCGTTTTTAATAAACTTTTAAAAACAAATTTTTTACTTGTTTTGTACCATAACAAATTTGCCCCCCCCCCCCTAAGGCTCAAGCTGGGTCCGCGCCTGTGGGCCTTAATACATTTTATTTAACTATTCGTCCATTTATTTTTAAATTAAACTTTTTTAAATTAAACTTTTTTAAATTAAACTGTTTTTATTAAACCTCAGCCTCCTGAGCTTTCAATAGCAAAGCTCACAAGTTAATTACAATATTTTTAGAGCACATCATGTGTATTGAGCAGGAAGCAATTTTTACCAAATGAGGAAACTTCTACTCCTATGCTTCTACAGATATTTGGACATTCTAATGTATAGGAGTTGCCACCCTTCTTTAATGCTGCTCAATATTTGATAGATACAAATTTGGAAACTTTAACTGTAATCTTTCTCCAGATAGAGTGTTATTTATATTATCTTTATATGGAAGGTTCTATGTCGATTTTTCCAATTGAGCCTAGGCGGTGCCACTCCCACTTCTCGAATTTAGACAGTTGTTTTATATACCGTATATATACTAATTGATCCACTGTGATACCATGGGGATCCACTCAACATACCTCCCACCGCATAACCAACCCGAACATCTAGCGAAGTTTGAAATGCGCTCCAGTTTAACGCCAGAGATAACGTATAATCCGTCAAAGGTGGCATTTCAGCAATTCCAATTTCTTCTTCTCACCAGTGCAGGACAGTGAGAGAAAGTGCTCTACGTTTTTCTCCTCATTTTCGTCAGCACAGCTGCGAAAATAATCATAGTATTCGGCTACCAGAAGCTGTGCTAGCTAAAAAACATTGTCCCGTGACAATAGATACCAAAAGTGATACGTCCGTCTTGGTCAACGATAGTAGATACATGTTTTGCATGTCATCTATGCGGTACCAGAATTACATGGAAATCCTGCATCCAGTGTGTTCTGGGTCCATCTGTCATCAGCAACATTCATACTCTATCGCGGAAGTTCGAGTTTGCAGGAGAGCAGAATTACCGCAGCGCCTTCCAAAGTCGAACCCATAAGGTAATGCCAAGTCAAGCAAGCTCAACGGCGCTAAGGTTCACCAGCATATTCCCATGCCCAGGGACCCATACAATCCTGATATTAAATTGCTGAGTCGTCTCGCTTAAAGATGAGCTGCAATCAAGGGCTGTTCTCGTTCTCAGGGAGACAGAATTCCAGGCCATAACGGCGACACGACTAACAGTGTAAATATTTACAGCAGTCGTCGACACATTATCTAGTCTGCGACAGTCAACAGCTTTCTTTAGCGCAAGTAGCACCACCTGGAAAATGTTACAGTAATGCGGAAGTCTTCGCGATAAATTAAGGATGAACTCCTTCGATTGTATTCCAGAGCCCACACCTTCTCGTGACTTAGAAACATCCGTGTAGAAGTTCCACTTCTCCTCTTGCCTGGAACACCCTTTCTCCATGCATTCTAGCTTGGTATCAGCGTGATATTATTTCCTTTTTCTTTGATTGCCCTTTTTACAATATCTTTTTGTAATGCCGTTATATATCAGGCAATGAAGTAACATGATGCCACATGAAAGAATCCACACCATTCGTTCAGTATTCGTTGCTATCTGTGTGTATAGCCTGCAGTTTTGCTTAAGGCTTTATATTTTGGTGTGCCTTTTTTCAAATTGAAAACATGTAAGGAAGTGTAGTCGGTCTATCCCGACCATACGTTACACTACACCACAGCATATAAGAACGAATTTTTGCAAGTGTTACTATTAGGGTATTCATTGGGTTAACCGTTAATGGGTTAACCGATTAATTACTACCCGATTAACTGATCGGTTAATTTAAAATTGGATATTTTCGATTAACTATTAAACCGGTCAATTTCAGTCGATTAACCGCTAACCGATGTAACAAAATTTTTAATTTTGTTGTAGTATTAGAACATATTTTTTAGTTTTTAATTATTTGTTTCGTCTCATATACAAAAGCTATGTGTTTATGAAAAAAATTTTCATACTGACGAAAAAGGTGTTCAGTGATCTTCATTTTAAATAACCCACACAGAAAAAAAACTTTGCCCCAATTAAAGCATTAATAAAAAATAAAATCAGTTTAAGTTAAAAATTTAATCAAGTGAATTTAACGTTTAATCAAGTGAATTAAACGTTTAATCAAGTAAATTAAACGTTAAATCACGTGAATTAAAAGTTTAATTGATATCCACCAGTAAACAAATTAATAGTAACAATTAAACGTTTAATTCACTTGATTCCACGTTTAATTCACTTGATTACATTTTTAATTAAATCTGATTTTTTTTTTGATAAATGCTTTAATTGGGGCAACATTTTGTTCTGTGCAGCTAGAACTTGGGTGATAATTTTTTTTTTTAAAATAACCCAAATGAGCGTTTTCAGATTTCTTTTGAGATAAGAAACTGATTTATTACTTGTGCGATTGAAAATGCATTCATTCATATGTTCAAATAATAGTTTCTAAATGTTTTGAATTAAAAACTAATTTATCACTAGATCGATTGAAGAAGGATTAACATATAATTCATTCATATGATCAAAAAGGAATCAGCAAATTGTGTAATTAATGCTTATTTGAGTAGATGCATCGTTAGGGTACCATTTCCTCACACCGAGAGTATCATTTATGATCGAAATATGAGCTCATATGCGGATATTTTGCTCATTAAACTGATTCTTATAAAATTCGATTATGATTCAAAATGTTAGCTGGGAAGCGTTTTTTTTCTGTCAACAGCTTTTTTATATGTATGTGTTTAGATATATGTTTCTTCTCTTATCTTCTCATATCATTATTTTAACAGAATTAACCGAACCCGAAAATGACTAAGAGTATAATGAAAGATTTTATATGTTAAGAGAAAAGGATTGAGAACTTAAATGTTCTGTATTATGTGTTGCTTTTGATTTCTCTAACATCTTCGATAAATGAAAGAAATTTTTCAAGTCAAATTTTTTTAAAACTAAAAAAAACGAATCGCCTAAATCCTAAAAATTAATATCAAATTGTTTGTCAACAGATTATTTTATAAGATCTCCTTAAACTATTAAAATAACTAATAATAGCTCACAAAAACTAATGAACATATTATGTATTTATTAAAAACTATTGGCCAATTTCACGAATTCTATTTAAATATCAAGTTATATTTTAATATTTTTATTTCACATGAAAAACAAGTTTTAAAACTTTAATTGATATTTAAATAAATTTATGAAATAATTCATAAATATGTATGAATTATTTTTGAGTTGGCTCGTTTTAGTTTAAGAATTTTTATGTTTGTAATGTTATTGTTTTTTTTTACTAATAAACTCCAAATAATAAATAATTTATGCATTTTTATATATTGAAATTACTAAGTTTATAAAAAAAACTTTATTAATCGGTTAACCGATCAATAACAAAATTAGCCGATTAAACCAAAACCTCGGTTAATTAATCGAGCAATCAACCGATTAAAGCAAAAGCCGATTTAATGAATACCCTAGTAACTAATTTATGCTTATATGAATAGAGATGTTTCTATGTTTTAAATTTCATTCAAGTCTGTTAGATAGTTTCGGAGAGGCAGAAATTGCCCCCAATCTCCCCTCGAGGTCCTATTTTTAAAAAACTTCTTAACTTATATTTCCATATTTATATGGATCTATCCATGTTTTTAATTTCATTAAAATTGGTTTGATTGTGGGCACAAAGACCCAATTCTGGAAAGCAGATTCTACGGGGACTATATGAAATTATGGACCGAGTCTCCCCATTTCCAATAGGCTTGACCCATGTGTCAAAAATAACGTGTGCATCAAATTTCAACAAATTATCTTCAAAATTGACGACATGTACTTTGCGCACAAGGTTTCATGGACATCCAGCTAGCCAGCCAGCCGGACGGACATCGTTAGATCGACTCAAAAAGTGATTCTTAGTCGATCGGTATACTTTAAAGTGGGTCTATGACCAATAGTTTAAGGTGTTACACTCATCAGCACAAATGCATAATACCTCTCCAATATTGTGGTGTTGGATTAAAAAGTAATCAAGGGCGAAATAGTTTTATGAAGAACTAAATTGTGGTGTTTTTCGACCTGTGTAATTTTAAAAAAACCAACGATTTTCGTAATTTCGCTTTAGGATTTTTCCAAACAAACACCAAAACAAAACCATGTATAAACATTTATTCAATCACCATTAAAACCATTCACACCATTCATTAAGTATTCGCTACTTTTGGGAGTGTAAGTTAACATTTCGCACTTGTTCAACAATCGTGTATTAACCCAAAATTTTAATTTTTGCACTTTCTGGAAATATTCGACACGAAATATTCATATCTTACCGCTGTAAAAATATCGTGCCATTTTGTCTACTTTTTGGTAATGAAACGGTTGGTTTAAAAATTCTTTATCGTATGCCTTTAATGTAAAATTTAGCAATGTTTTTCTTCTACTGAAAATTTTGAAATTTTTAATTAATACAGAATTTTTGAACAAGTGAGATCTGTATGAGACATGCAATGCATGCATTGTTTTTCGTTACACTACATTTTCAGAATAGTGTCATGCATTCACGCATTCATAAAAAAAAATTTTTTTCAATATGGGCACCTCCAACAAAACTTTGTTTAACGAAAAATTTTAAACATATTATGGTTAATTTAACCATATTATTCTTACTGACAGCCCTATTATGGTTAAATTAGTCCTCCATCACTAAGCCACAACCATATTATGGTTGCCTCTCAACATGTTAGGGTTAAATATGACAATCATTTGTTTTTAAATTAGCAATTGTATTTTCCTCTTTTCTAAGAGAAATATACTATGGTTGAAGAACATCCATGCTATTATAAGTATTAGACATATTTTTGTTAGAAATAACCATAACATGTTTGGAGGCAACCATAATATGGTTCTGGCTTCTTGATGGACGACAAATTTAACTATAATATGGTTGCCGGTGACAATAATATGGTTAAATTTAACAATAACATGTTTAAAAATTTACTTTAAAAATAGTTTTGTTGAAGGTGACCATATGGAAAAATGTTTTTTCTCTGGGTTTTGCTTTACTGAATTGTTTAACTGTTGTATGCCAAAGCAAAAAATAGAGCAATCAAAACGTTCTGTTATAGATAAATATCTTAATTAAATTTATTTGTTTTATAACATAAATTATGGCCTGTTTATTGATTTCGAACGAAGACTTCGCTCGCTTAACTTACATGTAAAACAAAAACAATATTTTATAATTTGTTTTTGTTTGAAATTTAAGTTAAGCGAAAGAAGTCTTCATTCGGAAATAGATTAACAGGCAGTATGACTTAAATTCAGAAATAGATTTTCAAATTGTTCGAGATTCTACACATCTTTAAAAACTATCGCTTTGAAATCGATCGATTTTCATCACATACCTGTAATTAACTTATTTCGTTTTTAATATGGTATACATATTATCTATATTTTTAATTTTATCTTTTTCATGTTGCTAAGAGTTTTTAAATTTTTAAAATAATTTTAAATTGTATATGGAAAAACATTTCTATTTTTCATTATTTATATACACAAAATTGTAACTTTTGCATATCAGTGCAGTTAAAATTTTTTTGTTGCTGTTGTATTAACAACCATCAAATATTAAATAGTGTAATTTGTTTCCTAACATTATTTCTGTTTAATAAATAAAAAATAAAAATACTCACCAATTCAGTGCACTCTGCAATACAGTAACCACTTAGTGGAAATGCCACCTGCTCAGGTGGTATGGCCATTTTGTCCGTATATTCAAGGCCCAATTCCATGACACCAGCATCAAATTGCCTCAGCTGTGAGACCATTTTAATGCGCAAACCTGAACTATCGACATGACCTATATGGTTAAGACACAAAGAAATCAAACACAAATTTTGAAAACACACGTACAAATTTGAAAAAGAAGAAAAAAATCGAAAGTTAAAATATTGATGATTATTTGTTATTCTTTTGTTGAACATCTTTAATATAGATATATTGTGTTGCAGAAAGGTTTGCGAGCTCAATTTACATTAGAACTTTTACAACGAGTGTGTGTCTGTGTGTGTGTTTGTTTAATGTCCTCCCATGTGTGCCACTAAGTGGCAAGTAAATTTAAGTTCTTTGTTAAAATTTGGTTGAGGGTAAAAGCAGTTTCTTCCAACAAAAAAATTTGGGTTAGATGAGTATTTAATTTTCAGCCAGGACCCCGATGTCGAATGAGAATTAAAGCGAGCGACAACAAGTCATTCATTGTCGTTCTCTTAAGCGGTACCCAATAAATATCGACTTGTCGGACGACAGGTTTTACGTGTCCAACGTAATTTATTTATTTATTTTCAAATGACTGTATTTATTGCCACATCATCAATTCAATAAATAAAACGCAAGTTTGGAATTAAAATCGACATGGCAAATAAATTAAGCCAAAAAATAGAACTCTGGCTACAACTAAATCAGAATAGAAAACAAAGGAGTGAACAATAAACAAACAAAGCAGTAAGCAAAACAAAATATAGAACAATTACAACACAAGTGACTGATTATGACATATATGGTCGCATAATATTTCTAAGTTGGCCGCAAATTTGTATGAAAACTGTTACGTTATCGGTCGCTTTGCATTGTCGATCGACTTGTCGTACTGAAAATTGTTAGTGGGCCGCAAATCAGTTGTTCGTCGTTGAAAATGCAAGCGAACAATAGCAGTCGACATCGGAGGCCAGGCTGTTTATTAAAAGAAATAAAGCAAAGCAGCGAATAACGCTGTAAGCGAATAACGCTGTTTGTGGATATGAAACGTTTTTCCACAAAAAAAAATTAAATACTAAATTTACATTAACGGCCTGCTTATCGATTTGCGAACGAAGACTTCGATAGCTTAAATGACATTTAAGACAAAAAGCAATAATAAAATATTGTTTTTGTTTTACATGTAAGTTAGGCGAACGAAATCTTCGTTCAAAATCGATGAAAAGGCCATAAATTTTAATTGCCTATTTCCGATGTGCGAAAGAATTCTTTCTTTCGTACAAATACATTTAAAACAAAAACAAAGTTTTTAGAATTTGTTTTTTCTTTAAATGTAGTTATTTGAAAGAGAGAATTCTTTCGCACGTTGGAAATAGGATATAAATTTAAATTCAAATAAAAAAAAGGTTTCTCGGGTTTTGAAAACGTTTTTTTGGTCTGCTGAAAAATTATTATTTTTTCATTAAGTGCCCATTTACATTATACGATTTTTGTCGTTGCGATTATTGTCATTTCTTCTTTGAAGTCGCATTGTGCCAATTTCTGTCGTTACAACTTTTTGCGTATACATATATTTTGTATATACATTGGCTTCATGTTTTTAACTACAAATGAATGAATAAAACGAATCGAAGAGTATACTCGCTTGTGTACCCCTTTTATTTTTTTTATTTATTTATAGAGCAATTCCATATGAAAACGATCAAAATTGGCAAATTTTTGGACGACCCCTCTCCGATTTTAAAATAAATAGTCTCAATCGATTGCCCAGCAAAAAATAATGTACCTACATATTTTTTTTTTTTTTTATAGTGACTGGTTTAGTGGTGGTGTACACCACTGTCATGTGAAAAATTGAAGAATTGTTCATAAGGGACCTCATTGAAATTTGTTTTAAAAAAAAACTACTAAAGCGATCGCAACGAGTGATAGCTCGTTGGAGAGGTATTAAATCAGGCTTTAATAAAAATAAAATTTTCCTAATTTTTCTTAGAAATTTACCTTTAAATTTTCCCAAGAAAATTTAATTTTCCGATTTTCCACAGAAGCTCTTAAATTTTCCGGCTAATTTTTTTTTTTTTGGATTCCTCATAATTTTTGCTTTAAGAATCAGCAATAAAAAAATGGGCCCCGACTCCTTGTTTGGACAGGAGAAGAGCATTTAAGAGACCACCTTGTTAAAAATACATTTTAAAAATTACACTGTGCACGAAATTGACACTTTTTTTTCGTGACAAGCTGGGCACCTGGCGTTTTAACATAATTCGGGTACGCTGAATCCAGTGGTGCCCTCGGTTTTTTAAGATTGGCTCTGGTTTTCGAGATATACCGTTATTTCTAAAATGGAGGAGGTTGCACAACATATGTTCGCGTAACTCAAAAACGCTTTAGCTTATTGAAAAAACTTAAAAAACCGAAATTCCGCAATAAAATTTTCTTTGAGAAAAGTAAAACTTCGTTCTAATATCCGCATTTGTTTTAGAAACATAATTTTTTTTTTGAAAAAAAAAATAATTTTTTTTATCAAAATTTTGAAATTTTTGTTTTTTAAAAATTCATAAAAAATTGAAAAATGCAGCGAGGCTTCTAATTTTTTGCAGGCATATAAAAAACGAAGCTGCAAACAAAGCAAGCCATAAGCGATTAAAATCTGTTAGCAACTTTTGATTTTATTCACAAAAGTCGACAAATTTTGATTAATTTAAGATTCTTAAATTAATAATTAAATTAATATTTAAGATTCTTAAATTAATCAAAATTTGTCGACTTTTGTGAATAAAATCAAAAGTTGCTAACAGATTTTAATCGCTTATGGCTTGCTTTGTTTGCAGCTTCGTTTTTTATATGCCTGCAAAAAATTAGAAGCCTCGCTGCATTTTTCAATTTTTTATGAATTTTTAAAAAACAAAAATTTCAAAATTTTGATAAAAAAAATTATTTTTTTTTTCAAAAAAAAAATTATGTTTCTAAAACAAATGCGGATATTAGAACGAAGTTTTACTTTTCTCAAAGAAAATTTTATTGCGGAATTTCGGTTTTTTAAGTTTTTTCAATAAGCTAAAGCGTTTTTGAGTTACGCGAACATATGTTGTGCAACCTCCTCCATTTTAGAAATAACGGTATATCTCGAAAACCAGAGCCAATCTTAAAAAACCGAGGGCACCACTGGATTCAGCGTACCCGAATTATGTTAAAACGCCAGGTGCCCAGCTTGTCACGAAAAAAAAGTGTCAATTTCGTGCACAGTGTAATTTTTAAAATGTATTTTTAACAAGGTGGTCTCTTAAATGCTCTTCTCCTGTCCAAACAAGGAGTCGGGGCCCATTTTTTTATTGCTGATTCTTAAAGCAAAAATTATGAGGAATCCAAAAAAAAAAAAATTAGCCGGAAAATTTAAGAGCTTCTGTGGAAAATCGGAAAATTAAATTTTCTTGGGAAAATTTAAAGGTAAATTTCTAAGAAAAATTAGGAAAATTTTATTTTTATTAAAGCCTGATTTAATACCTCTCCAACGAGCTATCACTCGTTGCGATCGCTTTAGTAGTTTTTTTTTAAAACAAATTTCAATGAGGTCCCTTATGAACAATTCTTCAATTTTTCACATGACAGTGGTGTACACCACCAATAAACCAGTCACTATAAAAAAAAAAAAAATATGTAGGTACATTATTTTTTGCTGGGCAATCGATTGAGACTATTTATTTTAAAATCGGAGAGGGGTCGTCCAAAAGGTGATCGCTTTCATATGGAATTGCTCTATATTTATTCAGAAAACATTTTTGTTGCCTCAGCGTCCCCTCTCGCCAATAAGGTAAGAATCACAACGACAAAAATCTTATAATGTAAATGGGCACTTAATGAAAAAATAATAATTTTTCAGCAGACCAAAAAAACGTTTTCAAAACCCGAGAAACCTTTTTTTTATTTGAATTTAAATTTATATCCTATTTCCAACGTGCGAAAGAATTCTCTCTTTCAAATAACTACATTTAAAGAAAAAACAAATTCTAAAAACTTTGTTTTTGTTTTAAATGTATTTGTACGAAAGAAAGAATTCTTTCGCACATCGGAAATAGGCAATTAAAATTTATGGCCTTTTCATCGATTTTGAACGAAGATTTCGTTCGCCTAACTTACATGTAAAACAAAAACAATATTTTATTATTGCTTTTTGTCTTAAATGTCATTTAAGCGATCGAAGTCTTCGTTCGCAAATCGATAAGCAGGCCGTTAATGTAAATTTAGTATTTCATTTTTTTTTTGTGGAAAAACGTTTCATATCCACAAACGCGATAATAGTTAAAACGTTTTTCCGCTATGAAAAGCTTTCAAAACTGGAGCAATTTTTTAGAGGTATGCTCTTATTTTTTCTTCTTTTATATGCATTTCTGCACAATTTTCAACGTTTTAATTTCATTGTCTTTTCGATTTTCCACATAAGCTGTTATGGTAGTACCTCTGCTACACAAAGCAGTTGCCTCCGACAATTTCACTCGTATTATTTTGTTAGCAACTTACAGGTACCCCTCGATCTGCGCGGTCTATTGCGACCGAAGAAAGCATGTATACATCAAATTAGCGTAATACAAAGTTCAGAACTGGTATAAATTCCAATTATGGGACCAGAAATTTAATATATCGCGCAAATCAAAGCTTGAAATACATACAAAATTAAATTTTGGTGCCTAAAAACCGTGTGTTATATCAAGAACACATATTCTTTTTAATAACTTTATTTTAACATATTTTAAATTAAAGGGTATTTTTATATATTGATATGTATAAAGCTTTGATATTATATAATTATACCACAATTGAATGAAAATTTAAAAACGAAAATAATTGAAACCTTTTCCAATATTTAGGCCCTAATCATATAAAACGCAGCGCAACGCTAAAGAATAACATTGAGAACACAGACAATGTCATAAATATTTTGTAATTTTGTTGCTTTCTGCAGAAATTCTCATGGCGTTTTAAAATTTCAAGCGCTGCAAAACTTGTTGTGAAAGCAACAACAAAATTACAAAATATTTATGACATTGTCTGTGTTCTCAATGTTATTCTTTAGCGTTGCGCTGCGTTTTACATGATTAGGGCCTTAAAATCTAAAATATAAGAATATTATGCCAATTGTAAAATAGTCAAAAACAAACTAAGCCAAGGCGAATTGACTAAAAAACCAGTAAAGTTTTGCTGGAGCTGAACAAATTTAAAAATTTCAGTAATCAGCAAAATTGCAGTGACCTTTAAAAATTTGCAAAAAGCACTTAATTTAGAATTTTTAATGCAGTATTTAGTTAACGCAGTATACCCATGTATATTTTAAACATTGCATAAAAAATCTTTTAAAGTTTCTAAAATATGTATGCACTTGTGCAGTTCTATTTTAGCACACAGCTGATGAAATTTCTTGAATCACAGTACTGGATTACGCGTAAAATAACTACTGCCATAATTTTTTGAGCGTGTTTTATTAAAATCGCGTAAAAAAAGCGAGGAATTTCATAAAGGGTAACTATTATTGATCCGTGTTGTATCTAAATCTCGTAAATGAAGTACCGTGTTAATCAAGGGATTCCTGAACAACGTTCTTCTCCTGCCTGACTCTTTTTAATTGCATTTTAATGGCTATTAGATACACCATTTTAGGTGATTTGGTGTTTAAGCAATGTAAGAGAGGTTTGTTAACGGATCTCTTAAAAAACAGGTTTTGCAAAAATTGCCTCTTTCAAATATTGTAAAAGCCCAAAGAGCCCATTTATTCTCCTACTTTGTTCTAATTTTATTATCTTCAATTTCTTTAAATTATAAAAAAACAATTAAATTTCTATTAATCTTTTACTTTATCTTACTTAACTCTGCTGTGTTTTTATTAGTTATACTCCACATAACTCTGTTTTACTTCATATGAGGGGTATATATTCAAAGGTATCTATCTCCATTTTGGTAATTTATATAATAAATAACAAAAACCTATATCTTCATTGATTTTTGCATTGGTATTGTGATGTATTGCTATTTGATACAAACTATTTCGAAGAAGATATAATGCAAGTCTGAACCAAACCCACTTCGAGGTTAAGGACACAGAAAAAAATTATTAAATTTCTCCAATCACCAAATTTGTTTTAAATTCATAATATCAAGCAAACAAGTTGTTGATTTTTCACCATTTACCAAAATGATTATATTGATTACTAAAAATTTTTAAGTTTTGAAAAAATATTTTCAATAAATGATATTTTTAATTTTAATTAAAAAAGTGATCAAAAAACTTTGCCATTTCAAAAAATGTGTTATTTTATTTAAAGAAATGTTGACAATTCACAACAACAACTCTACATGTTTAAATTATTTTATTTTAAACGAAAAAAGTCAATTAAAATTTTTTGTTATTTAATTAAAATTTTAATTGAAAATTTATTTCAAAACAACTAAAATGTTAATTAAATCAAAATTAAATTTTTAATTTTCTTTCAACTAAAAAAATATTTGATTCAATTATCACATTTATTAAAATTAAATACTTTTTAAACCATTTTTTTAATTAATAAAACACTTTTTTCTGTGGAGTAAATCCAATGGGCACTACTGCATTTGATATAATTGTATATAAATAATTTAAGCTCGATACACACTTTATTGGTGTTGCCAAATTCACACCTTTCACTAATTCAACAAATGCAACTGCATCCTTTTTTTCTATAACCCTCATCTACTCTATATTCCCTACCCTACTCTTTGTAGAATTACAGTTCTATTTTCGTTTTTAACTTTTTTTCTCATACCAAGTCTTTCCTGTTCTCAGTTTTCGCTTAGTTATCTAATCTGAACTCAGTGTTTGAAGTTTTTTTTAATCTTATTTCTGTTGTTTTCCCCATTCCATTCCGTCACAAGTTAATATTTACTGGTTCCCTTTTCTTCTTTATATTTCTATTTATTTCTCGGTTCAATACGCAATTATGATTTTTGTCGAGTATTTATGTGCCCTTATCTGCTGTAATCTAAGTTTAGTTATTAATTTTTATTGTGCTCCCTATTCTCATTTTTAAAGTCTTAGCTCTATTGTTTTTTACTTCTCCGTTTAATCGGCCCTCAGTTTTCCGTTTTGTCCCTTGTGGTGTTTCTTTGTCATGATTTCTAATGTTTATTCTTAATTCCTTGTTGATCTCCATAAAATTTGCTATCCCACATAAAAGTAAGCTAAAGCTTATCCAAGGCGAAATCATTTTTCAGGTTGTGTTGAAAGCACAGCTGAGCTACTTATTTTTTCTTACTTAGAAATATGAATGTCAGTTGTTTGTGCGTTTGACATATCGACCCACGAAAGCAACAAATTAAGACCCTAATTATGTAAAACGCAACGCAACGCCAAAGAATCACATTGAAAGCACAAACAATGTCTTAAATATTGTGTAATTTTGTTGTTGCTTCCTACAGAAATTCATGTACGGTTTTAAAAATTTCAACGCCTCAAGCTATGCAGCCTTTGAAATTTCAAAACGCAATGTGAATTTCTGTAGAAAGCAACAACAAAATTACAAAATATTAATGACATTGTTTGTGCTTTCAATGTAATTTTTTGGCATTGCGTTGCGTTTTACATGATTAGGGCCTAAATATAATGTTGTGTTTTTGGTGTTGTACTTGTTGTAGTATCGCCACCACCATTTACATGAATTCGCCTTAAGCTTATCAATTTATTTTTTGCAAGACTTAATTGTGTAAAAACAAAGTCTATGACTATAGCAAACGTTACGGAAATGTTAAAAGATTTTGTTATAAACCAATATATCATACATTCTAACAAATTTTATTTATAATATAAAATTAATTTACCCACAGAAACTACTTTTCCGCACAACTAACAAAAATATTTACTTGTTCTTTTCCCATTTTTACTTTGTTGCTTTAAGTTCAAACTAAATTGGCTTTCAACTCCCATGTCCAAGTCGATTTTACTTATGCATGCACGCCTGTATGTATGTGTATTGACCCGTATACATGTATGAGCCCATACATTTGCACAAACGACATGTTATGTTACCATAAATCACATTTGACAGTTTTATATGTATCCAGTATAGCAACCCACCTTTCTCTAGTTCGGGATTATTAAAATGCACCTCTAAACGAATGTATGGATTGTATGCTTTCCCACCTATTGGCAAACCTGTTTCAGGTGGATATGTGAAGGTACTGGCACCCATCGCCCACAAGGCAATGACTTTTGAACAGACTTTTGCTTCGGCCGGCAACTGTTCACAATCACCACTGTACAGTGGGATTTCAGCATTCCAATCGGTTTCACAGTGAAATACCTCCATGTGATGGACGACACCGGGTGTGGATATAATCGGCTCAAATTGTACAATATGATGTTTCTGCTGTACAAAATCATCGAGTTTTTGTATGTGACACCAATAAGTGGTTTCTTTCACTGGCACCGGCACTTCATTGAGTGCAACTTCGATGTGTTTAAGGTCACTAAAGGAGAGATAAAATGAAAAGGACAGTAAAAGGAATGTGACAAATAAAATGGGGGCAGTATAGAAAACGAAAGTCATCATGAAAAAACATAAAATGAAAATTAAAAAAAAAATTATGTCAGAAGTGATAAAATGTTAAATTTATATATCTTCAAGGATGTTTGATTAAAGATGAAATGGGTATTAAGGGAATTCACTTAACGGATAAAGTGAGTAAATAATAAGGTTTGTAAACTTTAAAACTATGGTTAAATTGAAGCTTCTTTTCTGATAAATTAATTTTTTGAGGTATGAGTATTTAAGAATAAAACAATGCATTTATTACAAACTAGAACTGAACTAGAACTGAACTAGAACTGAACTAGAACTGAACTAGAACTGAACTAGAACTGAACTAGAACTGAACTAGAACTGAACTAGAACTGAACTAGAACTGAACTAGAACTGAACTAGAATTGAACTAGAACTGAACTAGAACTGAACTAGAACTGAACTAGAACTGAACTAGAACTGAACTAGAACTGAACTAGAACTGAACTAGAACTGAACTAGAACTGAACTAGAACTGAACTAGAACTGAACTAGAACTGAACTAGAACGGAACTAAAACTGAACTAGAACTGAACTATGAGCAAAATAAGAGCGGATCATGGACTGAATGACGGACTTTTAAGAAATATCTTAAAACTTGTTACTCACGTTTCTGGTATAAGTATTTTATCAGCTCTCAGTAATTGCATCATTTTAATGCCCGACTCTTGCGACGAAACATTTGGAAAGGGAAATTGATAATCCGTTAGTTCCAATTCAACTTCGCCTCTCGCCCACATAATATACATGGTACCATCCTAAAATATTCAAGATACATAAAAATAAAGCAATAAATATCAATTATAAATATTTTAGCAATTTTTCAACCATCCCACACAATCAGATACATCAACTTACATGCATGCGAAAATCAGATGGATCACATGTATCAAATTTCCTTTTAAACGCCAGCGTATATTCGTCCATTTTAAACAACACACAATCCTGCTGATAATCCTTGTGCACAAATTTACCATCCGGACTGGTGTAGGTGTCCGTAACAACATTAAAGAAACCATTTTGATTTTCAAAAAAACAAATATCAGCATCACCAATGCCACCCCGCTTCGAGAAGCCCAAGTAGAACCAACGATGTTGTTCGTTGAAGGCGTTCTGCAGATGAAATAAAACTTCTTGTTTGTACCAATCAACCATCCAACTGAGTTTAATTTCTTTATTGTCCAAATAAATTTCATGCAGTTTAGTGTCGGAGAGTCCTGCAAGAAGAGTTAAAACAAAGAAAAACAGTTTTAAAATTAAAATCCTGTCAGATGTGTTAGAGGGGAAAGAGAATTTAATGCGCAACTAAGTATAAAATACAAAATTAAATACAAAATAAGCCCCTTTCAACATTTTCTGCTACTTCTTTAGTATTCAGGTAAATTTTCTGTTTCCTGTGTTTGAAAAAATTTCTTCCATGAATGAAGGATTTAAGTTTTGAAAGGTATAAAAAAGGTTTATTTTGTATTTTTTTTATTTTATTTGAAATTGTAATTACTGCTTCAGTCCTGCTGCGCATTTCTACTCGGTTTAATATTAATTTTATTTAGGAAATTATAATAATTGATTAATAATACTTTAATCTTTTAAAGGTACAGTATTTGACATTAAATTGTAAATCGAAGCTTTTGAAATTTTTTGAAGGGCTGTACTTATTTAACATTTTATTTTAAATCTCTTGAGTAATATCTCTTTTTAATAAAAAATTTGTATATTTGGCTTTAAAGTCCTTTTAAGATAAGAATACAATAATTCCTTCAATGACAAATTTTCGCTAAATCGTGATTATTTGAAAAGAATGTACAATGGGTCTAACAGCTGCGCTCAACATAAACACCATTTTTGGCCGTGAAGGCTTAGCCATCTCTTTCCCACTCCCACCCCCACTCTTTCCTATAACTAGTGTAGACATAGTAGACTACTTATAGCCTCGTGTGCGAACAAACAAGTGGGAATTTTAATAAACAATTGGCAGAGTCATGCACCTACGCCTTGCTCAAGAGGCTGGGGCTTGATATAAATCAAAGGTCAGCTTCTGTTGTGTACCAACAACATACAAAGGCTGCACCCTAAGTAACGAGCAAAATTAATTTTCTACCATTTTTAAGGCCTCCATCACTTACATTTCCAAAAGGGGTGCACCAACAAAGTGTCGGGGACGTTTATGGAACTTGGAGCTGCTGGTTTCCTCCGTCACGCGGCATTCTTGGAAATTCTGTAAATATAGAGCGCCGAACTAGTTCTGCGTATTGGCAAAATACGCACTATCACTATGGACCCTTGCATAGATACATGAGCTGCCTAAACTTTATTTCTTTCGCCGCTCAGTCAGATAGAAACATAATGAAATAAGATTCTTCTGCAAATACTTATCCCCTTTATTTTGGTTAAAGTCACAGCCCCTAAAACCAAGAGGCCTCGGTTTTCTAAACATTCATCTACTGAAAGAGCAACTTTACTGTTAATTCCTATAGTAAAATATACCTCTCATTTCATCATCTTTAATAAAAAGTCAAGACAGTGTTAATCCACTGTTTTCAAAAAGACCTCCACTAGGGTGTAGGGATTTTCATAAGGATAATATTTCACATTAGGTGTTGCATCCTCCGTGTCATAATGAGGTGCAGTCATACCTGGAATTCGACTTAGATTGAAAATTATAGAGCTCTTGAATTCTTCTTGATTTCTTGAGACCGAAGGCAGACCAGATATTTTTTATTTGGATCTATTTTTATCAGTAGCCTCCGGTGAGCAATGCTTTGGTCTGGCTAATGATTGAGGCCTCCGTTAGAAGGCTTTTTGCGAGAAATGTTTCCTGTCTTTCAGGATGATTGTCTTTGCGAAAGCTTTACATTTCTTTACGTTTAGTACTTCCAGCAGGTTGAGCACACGTGCCTTGAAGTAAGATGATCAACGGAGGTAATTTTTGGAAGAAGGTATACTTTCGGAGGTCACAAAAGTATACCATCGAACGTATGCCAAAATTCGAGGGAATGGAGACTTCCGCATGGAAGGCGGATTTTTCATCATTGCGGAATGTTTTGTGAGATAGCCAAAGTGGGGTTTGAGTTGGTGGTTTTGACTATTATCATGAAATGTGTTTTCGAGGGGAAAGTTCGGCCTGTGGCGGGTCTCCCTAGGTGAAGTTTCTATTCAACAAATGCTGCTGGCTATTCCTAAAGCAGTAGAGATAAGACAGCTCTGGCTCCCAAACAAGGGGTGGGTGTATAATTTTTTTCGGATTATAAACTCAAATTGCTACCCGTGAAAATTGCTACCCGTGCATGTGTTTAGGCCGTGCGCGCACGGTGTGGTCGGTAAACGCATTATTAGTTAACTAGTGGTTAAGATTCGCCATGAGATTAGGCCATGTGGCAGGTGCTCATGTAAATTATTTTCACAGTAGCTGCCATAGGGTAGTCCGTGGAAGAACCTCGATCTGTTTACAGTTAATCATATCGCATTTGAAGCCATTGTATTTAACAGATTTTTATTTTCGAATATTTAAATTTATTAAAACACAAAATTTCAATTGATAATTATAATGCAGTCATAGACATATAATTAGGGGTCTCTAGTGCAACCGCGTAGCTCAATTTTTTTTATAATTTTTTAACTAATCACCAAATATCGGCTCTCAATTATATAAAGTAAAAAGTAAGTGAAACGATAGGGTGCCCCGGTAGGCTAGTTGGTAGTAAGCTAGTCTCTTAGTGCGGGGGTTGCGGGTTCGATTCCTGCCAGTCTCCTGCAGACAAGCGTAGAGCAAAAAAGTGTTTTTAAGATTTTTTGTTCAATATTTCATGCGTATCCTCATATCTTCAGGAATAGGATGGCGCACAGTGATGTCTCACACATATAATATTTCAGAAGATTTAAATAAAAGTCAGGTTTATCTTTAGATGCCTCAATTTTAAAATTATAAAAAAATATATTTTTCAATTAGGCTTAAGTTCATCAAATTTAATTTCCATTAAATTATTTTTTCAATTCCAGCTTTTGTGTTTAGTCAAGAAAGAAAATTATTAAAAAACATTTTAATTAGTTTCATTATGTAAAATTTTTTTATTTATTGAAAAAATCATTTTATGGAAATTAAATTTTATAAACTTGAGCCTAATTTAAAAAGACCATCCATAAATTAAAATTTCTATTTTATCAAGCTTATGGTAAATTTTGATTTATTTTTAATAAAAAAATTTTTATTTCCTTGTGTTACGTCTTCAGGAAATAAAAAAAAAATTAATTAGAAACCAAGAGTTCAATAAATCTCAATTATTTATTATAAAAAATATACATTTTAACAATTAGAAATTTTTGACTTAAAAGGTTGCGTTAAAAAACCACCGATATGTGTTTACACAAAACATTATTTAAGAAATTTGACAAAGAGGTACTTTTTACACAATCCTTTTGACTTGAAATATAAAACGCATCTAGACAGAGTGTCCTGGTAAGGGGGTTTCCTCCCAGATTTAGGGGGTTTTATTTCATTTAGGGTCAAATTTAGGGGGTACAAATGCTTAGGGGGGACATTTGAAGGACATAAATTTATATTTAGGGGGTATCACTGCTTGTCTGTACATAAAAATAACTAAGTAGCACTAGATATATTTTACAGCTTGTTTTTTGGTTAAGCCAAATAGTTTTTGAAAAGATAAAAAATAAAGCGTTTTAAGTGTGAAGTACTCATTGAAAAATACGTGTCACAACTTTAATCTAACACCTGAAATGCTCAAACGCTTTAAATCCTATAATATAAACACAGTTAACGAAAATTATTTGGCAACACTCAATATATTTGAAGAAACTTTATTCCAATATTTAAAAAAGCAGATTTCTATTAACACTTTTTTGACTTATATACATATGTACATACCCTACTAGCATTTGGAAGATTGTTTTATCAAAAATTACCTCACTTAGTCTTCCTCGAGTACTTTTGACAATTAATAACTGATTAATCACTTGCCCGCTTGAAAAAAGACTCGAAAATAATTCGTGCTTATGTTTAAAAAGAAATTTATTGAAAAACAATAACAAAACATACAGCAATCGAAAATGGGTCATACAGGTGTTTGAAATATTACTGCCTTGAAGCAACCGTAAAATATTAGAATATACACGTAGAAAAAAATATGTTTAAATATGGTCACCTCCAACAAAACTATTTTTACATAAAATTTTAAACATATTATGTTTAAATTAAACCATATTATTATCACCGACAACCATATTATGGTTAAATGTGTCCTCCATCATGAAGCCACAACCATATTATAGTTGCCTCTAAACATATTATGGTTAAATATGACAATAATTTGTTTTTAAATTAACAATAGTATTTTCCTCTTCTCCAAGAGCAACATGCTATGGTTGAAAACCAACCATGCTATTATAAGTGTTTAGCATATTTTAGTTATTATTAAACAAAACATGTTTGGAGGCAACCATAATTTGGTTGTGCCCTCTTGATGGAGGACACATTTAACCATAATATGGTTGTCGGTGATAATAATATGGTTAAATTTAACCATAATATGTTTACAATTTACTTTAAAAATAGTTTTGTTGGAGGTGACCATATTTAAACATAGTTTTTCTCTGGGTGTAGGAATCAACAAAGTTTAAACCAGTAAGAACACACAGACCGAAAGACAGACATAACCAAGCAAATCCAAACTAGAGAGACCAAAACATTACAGCAACAACCATTTTAAAACAAATAAGAACACAAGACAAATATATAAAACAAATAAGAAAAACAAACTACACGCGATTTGATTATTTTAGTCCGAACAAAACACCACCTGTAACCATTACAAGAAAATAAACAATAACAGCATAACTGTTAAACAGTAAACAAAAGTGATCGACATGTCCTGCATATCCTCGAATTTTAGTTAATTTTTTTAAATTCCCTTAATGACGCATCGGAATTTTCGAAATATTTGAGCAATGGAGAACTAAGATTCTCCTCGGCCTTCGAGGACTTTCCGGTCTATGGTCAAAGTAATGTACAGCTACAACAGCATCACATTAATGGTGGTGTACTGGTTAATGGTAATGGTGAAATAATTAGCAGTAGTGGTGAAGAAGGAAATTCAAATATTGAAAATACTCAGCCTGTTGTAACAACCGTGCAACATTATGGCAGTTATCAAGCACATCAACAACAACAAATGACACCGCAGCATCATGGAAATCTTCAGCATCAACAACAGCAAACGAGATGGGCTTTGCCCCACCAACAAGCCAGTCATCAGCAGAATCTTCCACAAAATTTAGCTGGCTCAGTATCCTCGGGTAGTGCATCTGGTGTAGCGACATCAGGTAACCAACACTTAGATGGTTCCTTTGAGTTCATAAAGTATTTACGTCATTCAAATGACAACTACAGCGATAGTTCGCATGGTGGCAATGGCCACCACAGTCAAACACAAACTTCTTAAGCAACAGCAGTGGGATCAAAACCAGAAGCTTCTTTAAATAATGGTCTAATGGATATAGATAACAAATTGGAAAATAATCAGTGTGTTATTATAACACTATTGTGTTATAATTACACACTATACAAAATTTAAGACGAATTATGATTACCACTATTATTATTATTATTATTTTTTTTAAAAAATTCAATTCCTTTTTTTCTGTAATTTTTTTTAACTTAACATTTTTATATTATTATTTATTATATAATTTAATAATAATTTAATTTATTGTATAATTTAATAATAATTTAACTTATTGTATAATTTAATAATAATTTAATTTACATATTTATATAAACTGAAGTAATTAATAATTTAAGTCGAAAAATATTTATTTTTGTAATCGATTCCAAATAAGACTGATAAAAGAGTCAAAAACGACTCGCAAACGATCGGAAATACGCCGAAAAAACGGCTCATTAATGATTCGCGAACGATTAGAAATAGGACTGAAAAATGAGTCGAAAAAGACTCTTAGACGATCAAAAATACGACTAAAAAATGATTAGAAAATAATTAGAAATACAGCTAAAAAAATTACCCGAAAAAGACTCTCAAACAATCAGCAATACGACTAAAAAATTAGTTTTAATTGAGTTTTTAGGGAGGTAGTTCCACATTTGGGTGCATAACTCTTTTCCTACTGAGGCGATTCTGCTGGAATTCAATCCTAAACAGTCTAGAAAATCTAGAAACAATTTGACACCCAAATGGCAAAATCGGCTTAGAAATAATAAAGAACTAATAATAAAAATACTTTATGGGACCTCAATATCACATGGAATGAAAAACTTAGTATACCTTCATACACCACTGCTGGTTAAGGGCTATAAAATTGTAAAAAAATATGTTATTAAATATATGTAGTAAATAAAATTTCTCCTTTCTGCTGAATTTGTTAAACGGTAAAATTGTTTCAGAATTCCTACTTCGTAATGTGCCCCGGTAGGCTAGCTGGTAGTGAGCTAGTCTATCAGTACCGAAGTTGCGGGTTCGATTCCCGCCAGAGACTCTGGTATCATGCAGACAAGCAAAAAAGCTTCGCGGGATTTAGTGTAGGAATAATAATAATGTTAGGCTTTTAGTTCCAAATCACCCTTCCAGAATTTCATTCTAATTATGCAAATAAGCTCTGAACTTGACAATGTTTATACGTATATTGATTTATATTATCCTATTGGCATCAATATAACCTCTTAAGTGTCTTAGAATAATTTTAATCTTAAATTTTTTACGTTCTTGTTATATAATAGATACTAGATTCAATTCTTTTAAGCGTAATAGCCAATAAGAAATATTAGTTTCATTGGAGAAATAAGTAAATAGATAAATACAAATGTTTTGGCGGGAGTCCCGGGATCCCGGGAATTGGATTTTTATATCCCGCTTTCCCGGGAATCCATAAAGTGCTGGAATAAAAAAACTCTAGTTCTGAGTCCAAATCTAGAATAACCATACTGTGCGATCAGTTTCTTAAAAATATTTTAGGTGATAATTTAAAGAAATATTCTACCTCTTGGTTATGGGTATCAATTATTCGGTACAGCCGAAACTATCACTCATACTTGATTCATCGCTTATCTTTGTTCATTTACTTCCATCCATCATAGACTCTTTCACATGTACTTTTCAAAACTTTTTTTCTACAGCAAAATAAATTAAACTTCTTATTGAAAGTTTTAAAATTTTAATTCATATGCAAATATTTGATTTTATTTAATGTGATATCGTTTTCACAAGATTCAATGACAATACACAAAAAAAATTTCATGAAAATTTGCAAAAAAAATATTGCTGTTAAATCAGAAAGTCTTTTCAAATTGCTGACTGTAAAAAATCACTCAAAATCAGTGATTACTTTTTTTATAACCATAAAAACTGTGGCATGAGGTCATAAACATTTATACAACCGAACATCCTGCATTTACTCATAAATAAAGTATCAGGCAGACATAAAAATAACAAATTATTATTAAAAATATATTGACATATTGCCAAATATGTTGTATAAGTATTTATGAATGTTACTTGCGACTGACAAAAGTAACAAATTTTTTTTTTAATAAATATTAAATTTATGGAATTTAATAGAGATTTATGAAGCAGCAAAAAAAAAAAAAAGGAAAACAGTAGAGTGCTATATTCCGCTGTGCCGAATCTTTCATACCCTCCATCGACAGTTAAAATATATCAGGGGTAGGCTCTATATGGGATTATACACAGAAAAAAATTACAAAAGTTATTAAGCAATTAAAGAAAATTTTTTTTAATCTTTTTAATACCTATATTTAACAATTTTTTTAATTAGCATGTTTGTAAATTGTCATATTTACAATTTGTTTTATTTGTAGAAAATTAATAGGTTTATCATAGAAAAAATTATTAAGTGTCTGTTTAGTTTCATATTTCGCTTTGCATACTATTTAAAGAAAAGCATTGAACTTATTTAATAAGTTTTTTTTACCCTTATGTTTGTTTACCTGAGCAAGCATAAATTATTAATCAAATATTAATGAAATACACCACAAATATAACGACCATATGTTTTTATATACAGACGGCTCTAGAACCAATAATGGAACAAGCTATGGTGTTGTAAATAATGAAAAAACTTTGATTAACTCAATTCTATCAGAATATAGTACCAATTTTTCTGCCGAAATCATAGATATCTATGAGGCTATTAAACTCATACAGAACTCTAGAGGCAGATATGCAATCTGCACTGACTCCCTCTTTAGACGCAATAAAAAATGTAAATAATGACCAAATATATCCTAGTTTGATTCGTCAAGCTATCATTGAAAGACAAGCCTACATTAAACTTATTTGGGTTCCAGGACACGCTGGAATTAGAGGCAACGAAGCAGCAGATGAGTGTGCAAAAGGTGCACTCTCTGCTCCTCTCATAACTACACCTAATCTTTCTGCAGATGACATATTAAACTTCTTAAAATTAAAATGTCGAACAAAAAAACTAGACAACTGGCGCCAGACCACAATATGGTACAGAAATAATAATCCCTCAAAAATAAATGCCAACAGTATCTTTAAAAATATTAACGATAACGTTCTCTTAAGAAAAGACAAAATCAAGATAATACGTTTGAGGCTGGGTCACACTCGAGTCTCCCACGCACATATTATGAACAGGAATTTATCAAACTCGTGTCCTTTTTGCGGATTCAATCCGATAACCATTGATCATTTATTTTCAAATTGTCCCCATGTTAACAAATTCAAAAATACCATACTCAGCAATAGAGACTTTTTCCAATTGATCGACACTACAATGACAGACAACAACATCAATCTCTTAATTACATTTTTAAAACAATGTAACCTTTATAAATCTATTTAAAATAATATTTTACTGCCCTTTGAGCTTAAGGCCATCGATGACATAGCTCTTCCTTTTATTATATTAATAATTTAGTTATAAGTATAATTTTTTTTTAATAAAAATAATAATAATTAATCAATAAAATGCAAGGCACACTTATTTTCTTTTATTTTATTTTACTTTAATTTTTATATGGAAAAGAACAAGGCGAATTCATTTATCAGGTGGCGTTGAAAGCACAGCTGTGCTACTTTTTTTTCTTACTTAGAGAAAGAAATGTCAAAAGTTGCTTGTGTTTTTGACATATCGATCAACGAAAGCAACAAAAAAATACATTGGTGTGTTTTTGGTGTTGTTACTTGTTGTAGTATCGACATCACCGTATACATGAATTCGCCTTGGAAAAGAATAACAAAAAAATTTGATCGAGTGGCCGCAGAGTTACAAGTGCCGCTCTATCCATTCAACAATCCTTATTGTGAATCGCAATTAGGAAACTCGCAAATCAAACAGTGTCCAAAAATTAAAAAAAGTAAAATAAAATAAAAAATCTTTAAAATCAATCAATCTATACGGTTAGTAAAATTACTATTAAATAATTCATAAAGAAATTTTAACCGGTCTGTTATAAATTCTAGTTTTTCAAATAATACCGTTGATTATGTCAAGATTCCGTTTCGTGTTGATGTCAGAACATCACAGTGCATCCAGGTTTATATATATTGCTTAAAAAAGTTAAAATGCTTTTTGTCATGTTATTTTAAACAATTTTTAATAACAACCACTTTTAAATGCATGTTTTATTTCAATTTAGTTAGCAACAAAATATTTTTTTAATATGAATATTTTGTAATAAAAATTTATTTTTAATTGTTAACAAATATTTTATACAATAAAGCAAACTCATTCTTAAAAAAAATTATTTAGTTTTAACATTATTAACAAAATCATTTTTTGTATTAACAAATTCAGTTGCTGGCGCTTTTTCAATTAAAAAGTTAATTTTATTGAGAAATATGGTATTCAATATGACAATTGACTTGTCGTATTTTTTTTCTGTGTAAAAACAGAAAAAATTGTATGGCTTTATTTCAGGCCATATTATGCTAAATTAGGCCAAAGCTTGTCACAATTTCTACATGTGCTACGGTTTCAGCATAGTTAAGGGGTAGTGCACTAAATATTGATTCAAATCAGCAGTGCATTATCACTAAATAAAACTGCCAAAAATTAGTCTGCACTCTTTTATTACCAGATTTAGTGATGATTGCTATTTTTTTAACTACCTCTAAAAAAAATAGTGATATTGCATATTATTTCACTATCCCTAAACGAAGATTGAATGCAAAAATCTGCACACAATTCAAATAGTGCAAAATTTGTACTTGCAAGCAATAAAGCTGCATATAAACAGACACTCAATAAAATTTGATAAATGTAATTTTGTATGAGTATAATTTGTGATTCTTATTATGACATGCATAAGAAAGGAAATTTAACAACATGTCAATAATTTGTCAATAACGGAATATCTCATGGCTGTAATCATGAAAAAAACAAGTTTTTTGTTTGTAAATTTAAGGCAAAATTTTAAGTTGCACTCAAATGAGTGAAGAGCAAAAAAGTTGCAATAAACTGATGATTGCTTTTTCTTAAATCAAATAATTTTTTTTTTCAGCGAAAAATTTTTTTAGCATCACTATCACTCATGTTTAGTGAGGCTGGTAATTTTCAATTCATCACTCAACATCAACAAAATGATTGCAATAATTTTGCGCTATCACTAACTGTGATTTGAAAATGCAAAATGAGTGCACTACCCCCATCTATGGGCTTTAGTATTTGAATGATTTCCCAGAGTGGGCTTTATATGGGGCATATGGTAAATTATGGTTCGATCTTCAACAAATTCAGCGGAGTGATTTCTACTCTTGTAATACTGCGACAGACCAAATTTTTTTACAATACAATTCATTATTCATTACAGTTTAATGCGTTCTTAACTGTTTTCCGAGTCTAGGCCTTCTATGGGGCATATGGTTAATATGTTCCGATGTTCACTAAATTATAGTATGATTTCCAGTCATATAAAATGAATTTGTGCAAAATCTTATATCAGTTTTTGTAACAAAATTATAAATTTTTTAGGGTGGTTGTTCCACATTTGGATTCATAACTCTTCTGAACCGATTTTAGCCAAACTTCAAGAAATTTGACATCAATATCGCTCTTTTGTATGATTCTTTTCAGTCGTTTGAAAATGCGCGTGATTTGAATAGACAGAAGGACATGGTTAAATCGAGAATTACTCAAGGACCCAGTTTATATTATTGGTTGCTTTTTATTGAGGTACATAACTTTAATTTGGCAACACTTTTTTCACTGTCGGCCATTTTGTCAGCCGTCAAATGATTAATGTTAAGTTTGGTTTGGCATTTGAACATTAATAGACAAAAACGCTTATAAATTGTGCAAATTGGGCCCAAAACAAAATTGCCGTTGATCCCGAATTTCGTTTAGCGTTTAAGCCCACTTTTGTTTGAATGGATACGTCAATAAAAAAAACTGCCATATTTAGAGTGATAATAATCCTCAAATATATGCTAAGACACCATTACATCCAGAAAAACTGACTGTTTGGTGTGCTTTATGGGCTGGGGGAGTCATTGGTCCGTACTTCTTTAAAAACGATGCTGGTCAGAACGTTACAGTCAATGGTGACCGCTATACAGCCATGATTACCGACTTTTTCGTTAATCAATTGAACAACCATGATGTCAGGAGCTGTGATGTCAACACGACGGCGCAATATGTCACATAGTTCGTGCCGCAATTGATTTATTGATGGAAACGTTTGGTACCCGCATAGTTTCACGTTTCGGACCCGTAAATTGCCCTCAAAGATCGTACGATTTAACGCCCTAGACAATTTTTTTGTGGAAACATCTGAAGTCACTAGTCTACGCCGATAAGCCGATAAACGATTGACCACTTGGAGGACAACATTGGCCGCATTATTGCCGATATAAGGCCACAGATGTTGGAAAAAGGCATTGAAAATTTGACCTACAGATTCGACTAAGCCCGAGCCAGCCGTGGCGGCCAGATGCCAGAAGATTATCTATCGAATAAAGTAAATTTCATATCAATTTAAACAATTCATCTTTGTTTTTTTTTCCATTTCAAAGTTCTACACCTCTATAACAAACACGCTTATATATTTAATACACAGAAAAAATTATTAAATTTCTCCAATCACCAAATTTCTACCAAATTCATAATATCAAGCAACCAATTTGTTGATTTTGCACCTATTAAAGAAGTGATTATATTAATTACTAAAAATTGTAAAATTGTGAATATTTTTTTTTAAAAAAATTATATTTTTAATTTAAAAAAAAAAATTATTAAAAAAATTTGCCACTTCAAACAATGTGTTAATTTATTTGAATAAATATTGACAATTCCCAACAGCAATTCTACATATTTAAATTATTTTATTTTAAACGAAAAAAGTCAATTAAGATTTTTTGTAATTTAATTAAAATTTTAACTGAAAATTTATTTCAAAACAACTAAAATGTTAATTAAATCATTATAAAATTTTTAATTTTCTTTCAACTAAAAAAATAATTAATTCAATTATCATACTTCTATTCTGTCGCAAAGCTAACCGGCACTCATCTGACAATTATTTATTTGCCGTACAGATAAATTCAATCAGCTGACTCCCAACTCTTTACATGTATTTTGAGACGTGTCGCCAACTGAAAACAATGTTTTTTTGTCGGTATATTGAGAAAACCAAAATCGTTAACGATCAGCTTATCGGTCTAATAAATTTTTGTCGACATTAAGTAAAAGAGTAATTTGTCGATACATTGAGAAAATGGCCATTATAGTATTCTAAATCGTTGCGTTTTTAGGCGTATTAGACTTTATTCCAAAAGTACGCTCTATATAGGAGCTAAGTTATATAATGGGATTTTATTACTAGTCAATGTGTGTGAAGATAAATACGAAAAGCTAAACTCATTCTTAAATATATCGCATACGATAACAAATATTTTATAAAATATCGCAAGCGATAAAAAAATATTATAAAGCAAATACGAGTCTTTGCACGAAATTTTAAAGTATTTAATATGAGTTAGATTGAAATTCTTATAAATGAGTTCCGTGAAGGATATGGCCATTGTGCACAAACCCTTGCATCTCAAGGAATCAAACCTATAAGAAAATGAAGACTATGGACAAGGCTACAATCAGCTATAAACACTATATCCAAATTGTATTTGTGAAAATTGTTATACATTTTTGAAAATTTGAGTTAGAGTGAAATTGCGATATTTTTTTAAAAAAATTTTTATCGCATGCGATATTTTTAAAAAATGAATTTAACTTTTTGTATTTATCTTCACACACATTTCTAGTCATATAAAACATAATTGGAACTAATTTCAATCAAAATGATTTCTAGTATTAAAAAACTAAATTGCTCCTGATTTTAATACAGTAATGTAATTTGTTAGCGTGTTAAGCGTTTTGAAGTGCTTTGTGGAAGGCGGCATTATATAGGATCGACCTGTGATATTATGGAACAATCATCACAACATTTTTTTAGTGTAGTTTTCGGTTTCACAAAACTAAATTCACCTAAATTTCACCACAAGTATACAGAAAAATAAAAATAAAAAGTAATTTCAATTAAGAAATTTGTGATATTTATTTAAAAAATAATTAAATTTGCATTATTGAAATTGATTATCGTTTAACTCACTTGATTAAATGTTTAATTCCCTTGATTAAGTATTTAATTAAAACTGATTTTATTTTTGATGAATGCTTTAATTGGTGAAAGACTGAATTTTTTTTAATACTTTTAGATGTATTTTAAGCGTTTCCCTAGAGTTATTTACATGGGCCCTGTGGTAAATTATAAACCGATCTTCACAAAACATGGTTTAAGACGTACTTAAGTATTTTTCGAGGGTTTTGCTTTATTGGGTCTAGAGTAAATTATTATTAAATAAAATGAATTTGTGCAAAAAATATATATATTTTTTATAGAAGCTGGAACATATTTGAGCCCAAAACTCTTTTTTTACTTCGTCGATTGTGCTGGAGTTCAGTGCCAAGCTACTACTAAGAAAAATTAAAAGCAATTTGACATCAACATTTTTCCTGACTGAATATAAACAGTCGTTTTTGGGGGTATTTTTTAAAATATTTTAAACGGAATGACAAACTCAGTATACCATTATTCTAAAAAAATTATAATATTTATGTTATAAATTTTTTACACAAATTTATTCACTTTTAGTGCAAAAATATTATAACAAATATATTTTGCGCCTTAAAAAATTCGTCTTTCCCAAGGGTTTTGATGTTAAGAGCAATATGAACAAATTTATTAGACCCATTTAGTGCATTTGTTTACGCTTGTGTTAATTTGGGTGTTTGCATAAACAAACGAACGAGTTTAAATGTTCAAGTTTGTCTGATATTGTTTTTTATGTCTGCTAACATTGTGTAATAAAATTACGTCTTTCGAAACAATAAAAACACAAAAGAAGCATAAAAACATACTAACAAGTATATGTATGTACACACAGGCTCAAACAAAAAACCAACAAAACCTATTGACACTGATACTGACACATTTTAAATGCTAACAAATACGAACATGTTAGAACTTGTTAAATTGTTATAAATTTTCTGTTTATGACCTTAAAACGTAAACAGGCATATTAATCTATATTTCAGAATGTATATATATTTGTGTGGATGTTTGTTTGTACAGATCTGATGCTTTAAAATATTCTGCCATTTTTTATTGCTTTTTATTTGGCTAAATAGTTACACATGTATTAAGTAGCACGACCATTATGTAATTTTTTGTGGGTTTCTTTTTACAACTTTGTTTTGTACATGTCCTTTTTTTTTATAAAATATAACAACAAGCCAAAGTACAAAAAAAGCCATCAAAACAACATTTCGAAGAGAAGAGTGAACAAAATTGAAGCTTAAGTTTAAAGGTAAATTTCATTAAAAAAGTTTATTTTTTTCGAACTTTAAAATTACAATTAATCACATTGTTGTTGGGTTAATCATGTAGAAAATGTACAAAATTGTTTTGAGCGTGAATTAATGAGAGACTTCTTGTGTTTGTTTTTAATATAAAAAAAACAAAATGAATTCACAAAAATATTTGTCACCTGTCGGCATAAAATGATTTCAAAAGGCCCGAGTGAAAACCATGCCGGAAATATTAACAAAATTTGCCTTTAAGCAGCAAAAGTAGAGGGGAACAATTTAATTAAACTTTCATTTGTTTTTTGTTTTTATAAAAAATAGGAAGATTTTTATTGAGAATTCATGACATCGACAAAAAATGTTAGAAACTAAATTTCTAATAAAATCTTTAAGTTTATGTAGGTCCATTAGAACTTTAACGAAGTTCTTAAGAAACAAGATATTTAGCAATTTGAGTTACAATGACTGAGAAAAAAACGAGCTTTTATACCAATTTATAATTAATTTTTTATTAGATTTATTTATAATTAAAATAATTGCTTTAAAACCAATTTGTTATTTATGAAAAAGGATATTAGGGACGATCCAAAAACAAAGCAGGTATTTTCAAAATTGTAGCACTTTTTGATAAACAATTTATAAGCACATGTTGTAAAGCATTTAAATTAAATTTTTTTTTCATATTTCTATTCAGAACTATTTTGTCATCATAGTTTTAACTAATGGCACATTGAGCTCCTTGTGGATATTTGAGTTTTTAACATACCAGGGAGCAGCTGTGATTATTCGAAGAAGTATATTTTGGCGCTTTTGCATTTTTTTTATATTAGAGGCCGAGGCAGTGCCCCGCAACTGAATACCGTAGCACCAGATTGGCTTTAAGATGGAGGTGCAAAGTTGATGTTTGCAATCGAGACTAAGAACAGAATTTTTTCCGATAAGCCAATCAATTTGAATTGCTTTTAGTTTCATTTGAGTTAATTTTGCTTCTATATGCCATTTCCACGTCACCAAAAAAATTGTGTTCTCTAATAAAGCTAATTACTAGCATTAAATTAATTAAATGATTTAAAGCATTTTTGTACACTTTACTAAAAAAAAATGTAAATACTAGAAAAAAGGATATAAGAACAGAATTTGAATGCTAATAGTTATTTAAAAAATAATAACAAGAATATCATAAGTGCTTTAAGGGGCGAATTGTGAAATATACATTTAATAAAAAAAATTTATCAAAAACCAGAAAAGTAAGAAACTTCTACACAGCGTTGTTGTTTAAAAAAGCTACCATTTTATTTCTTTATATAATTCAATAGAGCAGAGCTCCCTACTAACTTTTCGAAAAACCTAAATAAGTAAATATAATAAAATAAAATAAGGATATTAAAAGTATAGACTATGAATAAGTTTTGTTTCAATGCACAGAAAAAATTATTAAATTTCTCCAATCACCAAATTTATTCCAAATTCATTATATCAAGCAAACAAGTTGTTGTTTTTGCACCTATTACCAAAATGATAATATTGATTACTAAAAATTTTAAAATTTTAAAATTGTGAATATTTTGTACGTAGAACACAGGCGAATGTCTCTGTGCCCATAAATCATTTTATTATGTTAATATTTAGATTAAGTCTTATCCTAACTTATTTCATTGCAATCTAAGGCATCTAACCATATTTAATTGGAATCGGGCCAAATTAGCCATAGCTCCCACACAAATACTACTCCCGAAAATAGCGTTTAATGCCATAACTTCCTTATAAAGGTTAGTATTTACATACAAATTGACAACAATGACTTCTACGAAAGCTGCTACGTCATGAAAAAAATGCAGATGGGTCTAAAATTAACCATAGATCCCATATGAACCCCATTTCTTAAATCACCTAAAATTTTGAAATTTTCTTTTTCAATAAATGATATTTTTAATTTTATTTAAAAAAGGGATCAAAAAACTTTACCATTTCAAACAATGTGTTAATTTATTTAAATAAATATTGACAATTCCCAACAACAATTCTACATGTTTAAATTATTTTATTTTAAACGAAAAAAGTCAATTAAGATTTTTTGTTATTTAATTAAAATTTTAATTGAAAATTTATTTCAAAACAACTTAAATGTTAATTGAATCAAAATTAAAAAAAATAATTGATTCAATTATCACATTTATTAAATTTAAATACTTTTTAAACCATTTTTTTAACTGATAAAACACTATTTTCTGTGTGTGCAAAAATTATGTTTCGAAGTAATAAATTATAAGAAATTTTATTAACCCTAGAAAGATAATCTGCGTAAATTTTACGCATGCACCTTATAAATATTTTTAATGAGCATGAATCCGTGGACGTGCACTTCAGGCATTTCAGTCGTTATGTAGAACTTCTCGGAGGCACACACGTCGCTGCGGTAGGTATTGCCGATTTCGAAATAAAACGAGTCTGTGAGTCAAAATTACTCAGATAAGTGATCACTTTTCAAAGGAATACGATTTTTACATTGATTACTGAAGATTTTAATTACTGAGGAAGTTTTTTTTTTTTTACTTGCCTATCTCATAATAAATATATATAGACATATTTTTAATTTCGGTATTTTTTTTAATATATATTTAAAAATATAACCCACATAAGTTTGTTCTAAATAAATCAATAAATACAATATAACAGGTTAAAATAATGCGTCAGTTTTACGCATGACTATCTTTAACGAATGTGATGATATGATTATCTTTCTCTAGTTATACAATTTATCCAGAAAATTATTTACAGACTAATTTTTAAAAATAAATTTTGCTTTAACAAAATTAGTTAATTAGTTTATAATAAAATTGTTAAAATATTAAAATTATTAATAAAAAAAAAGATATATGGTGAGCACTAGGGTATTCATTAGGTTAACCGTTAATCGGTTAAGCGATTAATTACTACCCGATAAGCTGATCGGTTAATTTAAAATTGGCTATTTTAAACCGGTTAATTTCAGTCGATTAACCGATTAACCGACTTAGCAAAATTTTTAATTTTTTGTAGTATTAAAGGGTGATTCAAGTAGAGATACTTTTTTCAATAGCCTTTTTTTGACAGATCACGTGTGAGTCGTGTCATGCTGTCATGTTATTTTTGTTTAGTTTGGTTTGGCATTTCATAATGGAAAGACTTACGCCTGAACAACGTTTACAAATCGTTCAACTTTATTACGAAAATTCACGTTCTGTGAGGAATGTGTTTCGTGTACTTCGGTCAACTTATGGTCAACATAATCGGCCTACTGAGCGTACTATTCGCAACACCATCACCCATTTTGAGACCCAGCATTCATTATTGGATAATATTCGACCTAATAGACCACGTCCAGCACGCTGTGAAGAACATATAGCGGCCGTAGCTGAGAGTGTACACGAAGACCGTGGAGAGTCGATTCGGCGCCGTTCGCAGCAACTCGGACCGAAATGAAATTGAAGCTCGTGATCTCGGCGACATTTGGCTTCAGCAAGACTGCGCCACTTCCCACACATCGCATCAATCAATGGATTTATTGAGAGAACACTTCGGTGAGCACATAACTTCACGTTTTGGGCCGGTCGATTGGCCACCAAGATCGTGTGATATCACACCGTTAGACTTTTTTCTGTGGGGATATGTAAAGTCTAAAGTTTATGCGGACAAACCCGCTTCGATTCAGGCCTTGGAGGAAAACATCACGCGTGTCATTCGCCAGTCACCAGTCGAAATGCTGGAACGAGTCATCGAAAATTGGACTCAACGGATGGACCATCTGCGACGTAGCAACGGTCCATTATTTTTTTCTTTAAAAAAGTAGGGAACCACGAAATGGATCACGCTTTATAACATATTTTTTTGTGTTTTTTTTTTATTTCTTTCGTCTCCATTGCGAAAGGTATGCGTTTAGAAAATATTTTTTCACACAAAGAAGGAAGGGATCTTTATTTTAAATGTTTGCTGTCAACACCTTTTTGTTTTATGTATTTTCTATATGGGCATTTCCATTGTGACGTGACGTGATATTTGTACGACAAAATGTAAAAAAATTAAATGAAGAAGTCAAATTTGTAAAAAGGTTTTTTTTTATATTTGCAAAGTAATGAAGTAGCACTTTACTCAGAAAAAAAGTTACAGCAATCAACCCTATGGATTTGAAGATATAAGCAAAAATATGCGCTGGCGTGACGTTACAAAAAACATAAGTAGATTTTGACTTGCATTACAAAATTGCATAAGTCTGTGAATTGAGCAAAACTTTTTGTATAAAACCTTGTTTAGCCGGTTAGCGCCCAACTTTTAAAAAATGAAAAAATTTGTTTTTATTTTGGTAACACGTTTTTAATTAAAGTAAAATAACACAAGAATTCAAATATTTATTTATTTTTTTTTAAAAATATGGAAAATATTGCCTGTCCTATAAATAGGACGCTGGGACTTAGAGGTATCATAGGTGATATGAAACCAAAATAAATTTATTGTTTTATTCAAATAAAACGCCGATTATTTTGCATGATATGGGATAAAACAGTCTTTGCAAAGTGTCACATCACATTTGGCGCAAAATGAAAGTGGTTTTTATATACAGTTTTGTCCCTGGCATCTACGCTGTTTCTCTCGTTTTTTCATAAAATGTCCTTTGTTATCATATCTAACATCTGAAAAAACTTTCGAAGAAGACGTTCTCGGTCTGCCGACAGACGGCTTTTGAGTCATCTTCAAGCAAGGGACGGCGATAGATCTTTTGTACTCTAGCAAATTAATGCTATTTTCGTTTACTAGCTTATAAACAATCCATGAGTTCACCATAGCTATATCTATGCATCTTATAAATAGAGGCCTGTACCATTTCTTGGCTCTAATATTTGTTGCGTATTTACCCACCAACCAGTCATGTTGATCCACTCCACCCATGTAACTATTATAATTTTTCAGCAAAAGTGGTTGTGGTATGTTCTTTTTTTCTTTAGCCTTTCGATCCTACCTGCTTGCTTCATTGATAGGTTCTATTGCATCAAAATTGGTAGCTATTCTCACACACTTGTTGTCATTCCATTTTACGATAAGTATTTCAGCATTTGTGTCGAACCGGTAATCAAACGAGCCACGTTCTTCCTTTCCAAGAGATTAAGGCCCTAATCATGTACAACGCAGCGCAACGCCACAGAACTAACGCAACGCCAAAGAATAACATTGAAAGCACAAACAATGTCATAAATATTTTGTAATTTTGTTGTTGCTTTCTACAGAAATTCACATTGCGTTTTAAAATTTCAAACGCTCCATTGCTTGTGTCGTTGAAAATTTTAAAACGGTACATGAATTTCTGTTGAAAGCAAAAACAAAATTACAAAAAAATTATGACATTGTTTGTGCTTTCAATGTTATTGTTTGGCGTTGCGCTGCGTTGTACATGATTAGGGCCTAAGAGTCTTTAAGAGGACATGATGGTAGTCTGTTCTCCCTTAAAGTCCCAGTCGCACGATATCCTAACTGCTGCAAATGAATTAGTAGGTCTCTACTAGTAAATAAATTGTCAAAATATATTTGGACAACGCCAACAAACACAATATAAAGCAGAAAATAGTAAACACTTAGCGCGCGGCAACTGAACTGAAACAAACAAAATACTGAATATAAAAAAACTGTAAATATTTTGATAACGCCAAGTACCAGTGTAGACAGTCACATTGCATCATCAGTTTTTGGAAGTATGTAAATTTTTTTATTACAGTTACTTTGTAAATAGTTTGGGTGAACGCTTTTTAATATAAATAATAGTATATAATTTCGTTAAGGTTTGAGTTATATGATTTATAAACATATGTATAATGTCGCCCAAGATTCATAAAAAAGAGCTAAGTCTAATAATTTTTTACTGGAAAGTTATAATAAAATAAAAAAGCAAGCATAGATATAAAGACTTGTTGGGATTATACCTAATGAATAAAAAAAAATATTTTTAGAATACAAACTATATAAGTGACAAAAAAAACATGATTTTTGTAGTGTCCTATAAATAGGACGCTGGCCTATAATGGGTTAGTAAGCTTTGGGCTTACGAGTATAAAGATTTATTTTCCAAGTTATTAAAGTTAAAAATATTTGCTCGTTTTAGATACATATGTATTGGAATTTCCAGCGAAAAGTCACACTTTTGTAATGTAACGCCAGAAAGCAAATAAGCTTGTATTTTCGGACCATGTTGTTCAAAAATTATCCCTTTTGTAACTTAATATAGAGCTAGTTTAGACAAAATATAAAAAAGTTAATTATACGTATACAAGTTTTGATAAACGATTTTTCTGGCGTTACGTTACAAAAAGGAGACTTTTCGCTGGAACTTCCCATATGTATGTATGTGTTTAGTTATTTCTTTCTTCTCATATTTTCTCATATCCATCTTTTAACAGAATTAACCGAATCAGTTAGAAGAGTTGAAAATTTAAAAAATAAATTAAAACAGGACTCTAATGGCAAAAAGGAAGATTTTATATGCTTAGAGAAATCCAGGAAAAGGACTGAAAAATTAGAAATTCTTACGGGTTTCTTTTGATTTCTCTAACATCTACGATAAATGAAAGAATTTTTTCCACGTCAAGTTTAATCAAAACAAAGGAAAAGAATCGCTTAAATCCTTAACATTTTTCTAAAAGATGATTTCTTACGGTCTCCTTAAACTATCGAAATAACTAATAAAAATTATCTAACAGTTTATTTTTTAATCACTACATAACATTTATGTATTAATTAAAAAATATGTAAAACAGATTAATGAATTATTTTGTTGTTTGCTCGTGTTAGTTCAAGAATCGTTATGTTTGTTATGTTATGGCTTTTTTGTAAAATAAACTCCAAATAATAAAAGATTTATGCATTTTTATGTATTAAAATTACTAAATTTATAAAAAAAACTTTATTAATCGGTTCATTTAAAAAATTAACCGATTAAGCCAAAGCCTCGATTAATTGATCGAGCGAATAACCGATTAAAGCAAAAGCCCGATTAAATGAATACCCCAGTGAGAACTGAATTTTATAGTAGGCTTTTTGTTTGTCTTGGATAATAAGCATATGCAATTTTTAGTTGACAGGTAACTTTGAGAGACTACACCATTTAAGCATTCTATTGTAAGAAGAGGTTTAGAAAAAGTCAATGATAAAATCGTATTAAAATGCGAGTTTCATTCGATATTGTTTGCCGTTATTTGACCCCAGTTTTTAAATACAAAGAAAAAAAAATAATTATTATTATTTTAATGAATATTTTAAATTTCAATTATTTTTTTTGTAATAAAAAAAATCTCATTATGAAAAGAACTAATAATTGCACCGTCAACCCGTTTTGTTTTTAGAAATATGAGTGGGGTATTAAAAAAGGTTAAAAAGACGATTAAATTAATATTTAAAATTCTCAAAACATTTACTTGTTTAAGTTTTGGGGTAAAAAGGTACAAAAACAACCAAAATTTTAAAGCTTTGGATAATACACAATTAATGTAAAGCACATCCATCCCTTTTGCTCAGTTTAAAATTATTTTTTTGTTTTATTTTTAAAATTTGGTGGTTTCAGTGTTGAAAGAAAGGGACTTTAAACGAAAAATATCCGCTGAAATTTCTTAATAGAACACCAACAACTTTATCGTGGTTTTGAAAATTTACCTAATTAGGCCTGAATGTGATTAGCATAAAAAAAAAAAAATAACTTTAAATAAAATTTTTAATTAATTTATTTTTTTAATTCTGAAAGACGATTTAAAGGCATCGGCAAAACATTTACAGTTAACCAACGCTGTACAATTGCATAGACTCCCCTTTTAAATTTTAGAGTAGTTTTTATGCGGGATTATATATTTATTTAATACCACAGTGCAACACAAAGAATGCGCATTTCGTTTCGCCTTCAGTTTCTGAAAGTACTAATAGAAACTAGAAAGTAATTATACCATAATATGGTTGCCGGTGGTAATAATATGGTTAAATTAATCATAATATGTTAACAAATTTTCGATAAAAACAGTCTTGTTGTGTATCTTCATCTATATCAGAATTATTTTTTCCTTTAAGTGATTTCAGGAAGGGGCCTTATATGGGACATATGGCTGATGCCATTTGTCACGACATAGTAGCTATCGTAAAGGTTATCGTCGTCAATTATTATGACATCACCAACAATTATAAGGAAATTATGGCATTAAAAGCTATTATAGGGAGTAGTATTTGTATGGGAGCTATAGACCAAAAATGGTCATATATGCACCGATTTCAATAAAATTTGCTAAGATCCAATAAAACAGTTTAATCTAAAACCAACTTTATATTATCAAGCAAACAAGTTGTTGATTTTGCACCTATTACCAAAATGATTATATTGATAACTAAAAATTTTAACATTTTTAAAAAATAGAATCTGGGAATTATTTCTTTTCATAAGCTACTTTATTATATTCAACATTTTTTTATTTTTCGAATTTATTCTATGAGCTAAATTTCAGTTATGTATCTCATAACGCTTTTTGTAATAGTTCTATTCCTTAAATATTTAGGAATGACTTTATACAAAAAGCTTTATAAAATACATAACTGAAATTTAGCTCATAGAATAATTTCGAAAAAATAAAAATTTTTGAATATTTTGAAAAAATATTTTCAATAAATGATATTTTTAATTTTAATTGGAAAAGTGATCAAAAAACCTTGCCATTTCAAACAATGTGTTAATTTATTTGAATAAATATTGACAATTCCCAACAACAATTCTATATGTTCAAATTATTTTATTTTAAACGAAAAAAGTCAATTAAGATTTTTTGTTATTTAATTAAAATTTTAATTGAAAATTTATTTCAAAACAACTAAAATGTTAATTAAATCAAAATAAAATTTTTAATTTTCTTTCAACTAAAGAAATAATTTATTTAATTATGACATTAATAAAATTTAAATACTTTTTGAACCATTTTTTTAATTGATAAAATAGTTTTTCTGTGAATATAAAAGATGATTTATAGGCACAAAGACACTATTCCGAAAAGAATCTTGTATAGTAGCGATATGAAATAACAGAGGGATTCTTACCATTTTTAAAAGGCTAGAAGCTTATGGCAATTAGAACCCATATACACAGAAAAAATTATTAAATTTCTTCTATCACCAAATTTGTTCTAAATTCATAATATCAAGCAAACAAATTGTTGAGTTTGCACCTATTACCAAAATGATTATATTGATTACTAAAAATTTTAAAATTTTGAAAAAATATTTTCAATAAATGATATTTTTAATATTAATTAAAAAAGTGATCAAAAAACTTTGAAATTTTAAACAATGTGTTAATTTATTTAAATAAATATTGACAATTCCCAACAACAATTCTACATGTTTAAATTATTTTATTTTAAACGAAAAGAGTCAATTAAGATTTTTTGTTATTTAATTAAAATATTAATTGAAAATTTATTTCAAAACAACTAAAATGTTAATTAAATCAAAATTAAATTTTTAATTTTTTTCAGCTAAAAAAATTAAATTAAAATACTTTTTAAACCATTTTTTTAATTGATAAAACACTTTTTTCTGTGTTACAAATTTCATAAAATTATTCCTTAAATTTCGACCTGTAATTGGTACGAAATGTTTACACGTTTAACCAGCTAGCAGGATGGACGGACATCGTTAGATAGATATAAAAAGTTAATCTATATATTTAAAGCTGGGTCTAGAATCAATATTTTAAGGTGTTACAGAAGGGTGTAATGTCCAAACGTATAATATCCTTTCTACTATTGTGCTGTGAGTATAGTGATGCTGCTTCATGCTGCGAAGGAAAGTTATTGCCCTTCTACAAATCGTCGGTTGATAATTTAAATGTCGTATGTGGTCCTGAGTTAAGATCGATTCCTTAGGTTTTCGACCTGATCTTTCATATGGCGCAATCAGTTTTTTAATACCTCATACGGTTTTCGGGATATGTAGTGTTGAGTTCATCGTATGTGGTATTTTCTGAAGCGATTTTCAAATTAAATGTGTTCAAGCTCAATTTACTCGAAACTATCGGAATCCACATACGACAATTAAATTATCAACCGACGAAATCTAACTTTAAAGAACTGAAGCAAAGCCGCGAATTACGTTGTAACAGAAAAAAATTTGCAAGCCCTGTTTTTCCAGATTCCCGATGACATAGTTCACTTACATTGCTAAAACAGCAAATTACATAGAATTTTGCACCTTATCGTCGTCAAAATGCAAATGCAAACAAAACCAAATTGTCGGAGGTAACTGATACCTGTAACAAGAAAAACAATTTATGTGGAAAATCAAGAAGACAATGAAAATAAAATGTTGAAAATTTACAGAAATGCGTATAGATTCAGAAAAAAATAAGAGAATACCACAAAAATCGCTCCAGAGCAGGTAATGTGGAAAAACGTTTTAAGTACGCAATTTCTGTTGTGAAACGTGGAAAAACGTTTTAAAAACCGATATTCGTTACGCTAGGCGTAGTGGAAAAACGTTTTAACTGACATCGCGATTTTGGATATGACACTTTTTTCCTCTAAAAAAAATTCTAAACACACAAAAAAAAAATTTTTTTTTTCAATTCAAACAAAAAAATTTTAGAAGCAAAACTTTTTTTGTTTAAAACAGGACCTACAAACGATTTTGCATATTCAATCAATTTATTTTGCATTTCGTTTATTGAAAAAGAACTCGGAGTTTTTCAAGCAAATAGTTGTTGTTATTGGTTAAATGCGTATATGATATTAAAAAAATTTTCAAACAAATATTTAGCTGAATTAAACAAAAAAGTTTATTGAAATTATTAAAAAATTAAAAAACAAATAATTTTGCTGAATCAGTGAAGAGTGGCTGGGATTTTTTTTATTGTCCTTGGGATTTTATTTTTTTTTAATAATTTCCTAACACCATTCGACTTGCTGTACATAATGTTTCTTCCCCCTCACTGTCGCTGTATCCTTTTCTTGACTGCAGAAGAAGAAATCTCAAATTAAAACAGCAGTATTACGACCAGATATACTGCCCGTTCGCCGATATAGAACGTTAACGTTCGCATAGAAAATTACATTTAAAACAAAAACCATTTTTGAACTTTTGTTTTTGTTTTAAATGTTATTTGCTATGCGAACGGTAACGTTCGATATCGGTGAACGGGCAGATAGTTTTCATCATCATTCTACTCTCAAAATTTGATGTATTTAACTAAAAAATTTAAAGAAATAGAATACGGGATTTTTTTCATTGCTTTTTATAAACTTAGAAACCAACAAAAAAATTCTGTTTTTTTAGTGTTGTTATTGTGGCGACACAAACATTGAATCGGTTTTACCTACTTTTGTTATTGCTTTAATTAGAAACTTCGCCACGCTATTTTATCATCTTTCTTATTGTTGTACTTTTTTAATGAGTCCAAAAATAGACTGTATGTGTTTTTGTTGTTGTTCATTTTCTTAGTGTTGCTTACGATCAAAAAAAAAAAAATTAAATAAAAAACGACCACTTTGAAAAGCGTTAAGTATTTCATACAAAATTAATAAAACTTGAAACCAATAGCGCGTTTATCATATTTTTGAATAGTTGTCAACATTTTTGTTGCTAAAATAAAAATGAAGCAAAAATATTAATAGAAACAGTAAAAATATTTTGATGAAATTTAAAAAATTTTTAAAGTTTGCTTGAAAATATTTTAGCAATATTTTTAGTAAATTTACATGTCACCAAAAATTTAAATTTGTTGATTTGTTGCAAAAAAGTTTTTATTGTTATTATTTTTGATAATAAAAAAAATTTTTATAATAAATATTCCTGCATTTTAACCCTGGATGGTAAATGTTCCTCGAATCAACGAAGCTCATTTATACTTTATCATATAACTTTTTTATGTGCATTCTCTAAAGAGATCGATTATTTGGTTTTTTTTAAAAACCGGTTTTCAAATATTCCGAATAGTTGCTATTTAAAAAACGCGGTTTTCGGTTGAGCATTTTCAAAAATAACCGGTTAACCGGTTTTAATTCGAATATATAAAAACACAAATATCAAATAAGTTTTTGTAATAAAACGTTAATTTGAATAAAAACAAAACAATTCCCCAAGGTAAGGAACAAACAAAATATCTACAAAGATATGACTTAAGGTAGTTCATACACATGGTCCAATTAGTAGGTCCGCTCGAAACGCCTGCTGTTTTTTTGTAGAGTTGTATTTTTATCGCGCAATTGTTTTTGGCATCTTGTCCATTTATTACACAAACAAATGCATTGGGTTTTGACATCTTTAACATCATTTACACAAACAAAGTGCGTGTTGTTTTTTCTATTCTTGCATTGTTGTAGTTTCGCGCAGACCTACTAATTGGGCCATGTTCAGGCCTAACAAATATTTGAGGATAAAATCGAAGAAAAGTGTGACAAGTAAATTGATCAACTTAGCTTTATTTTTTACAATTTCCATTTATTTACTAAACTTTATTTGTAAGTAAATTAATTTTATAATGTAATTTACAAACTGTTAAATGATGTTTGATCTAGGCAAACGTTTTTCAAACGCAAATAAAAAATTACAGGAATTTAATAAATTTATTTTTTGAGATGTTCTCCCAAATTTATTTCAATTGAGTCTTAATTTGTTGGTGGTTAAGCATGTCTATCAAAATCAGTAGACTGTCACCATATATTTCAAAAGTTGCAAGCAAAACCTCTTAGCCAGGATTATATATTTCAAATGATTTTATTTCAGCATTTTAGAAACGAATAGTAGTAATATGAACATATTTTTTGTATGAAATATCTGTCCATTCGTCGACCACAATTTAAAACCTTTCATGACATTGTTTGACTTATTCAATATTGTTTTTTAGGTCTTGGTGTTTTAATAAATAAATCTGATGTATTTTTTCGATATCGGTTATTCTGGCGGAATGTTGTAGTTTTAAGCATGAAGATACGCTATAACTACTTAAGCTTTTTGTGTGCCTTAACGGGCATTCCGTCTTCGGCAACACAACGGGCTAATATTTCACCCAATGACATATGGCTGCGCATTTTAGTGAAAATTTATTTGTCGTTTCTTTAGAGCTACTTCGAACGAAGTTAAGTGTAATTAAAGGTGATTAATAAGTCGTGGCGTGGAAGAACCTTTGCAACTTATCATTTTAGGGCACTTCAGGCACTTTACCGTTCGAAATATCTCCAGAAATAACCTCCATTAAAAATATATTTAATATTTAGAATACTCTCGCACAAATTACTATTAACTTTAAAACTTAACACTTTGTTGTAATATTTTGAATTGTATTTGGTTTTTCTAAGAACATACGCTTTTATAAGCGATTTGTATTTACATTGTTCGTAATGTTTTTTTACTTTTGTTACTTTTTGTTTTGACATTCTTCATAAAAAGTTTTAGTTTGCTCCATATTCAATTAGAAGAAAAAGAAAAACGTATATAAATTACACATTATCAAAATAACCGGCTTATTATTCAAAAATAACCGGGTTATTCGATATTCGAAAAATGGACATTTTAAAATAACCGACTTGAACAATACTAAAACTAAAATAACCGGTTTAAGCCGGTCGAATAAAAACCTTTCGATCTCCCTAGCATTCACATTACGCTCTTTTTTCCAACAACGTTTGCTGATGACCAACGTTGCCATAATTTTTTAGAAAATAACTGCATCTTAAGAAAAAAAAACAACTGATTTTAACCTAAAAAAAATGCCCATAAAAATTGCCAAAAAAAATATTATTTACATAATTTGTTTTTAACACGTATGTTAAAAACAAATTATGTTTAATTGGATTGAACAAAAAACTGCCCTTGCGGCCCACGGTACAATAACGGGCCACAAACTTCAACAACTGCATGTTAATTTGTCCAATATGGTCCATACTACAGTACATTGGACCATGTTGTAAGTAGTCCATTTAAGCCACAATGGACCACGTAGTCAATATTATCTGCAGGGAAACACACCAACAAACTTAATACTCAATTACAAGACAGACACCGATAAGATTTCGCAAATATAAAAATACATAATAAGCAAACACCGACATAAAAAACCGAAATAAGAAAAAGTCGATAAGGCGAAATCGATAGGACAATATCAGTTGATGAAAACATGTTAAGCTGTTAAGACGTATCAACTTGTTTGTAGTTTTTTAATTTTTACAGTGTTTTAAATGTATGCATTGATAGATGTTTTTATCGTATAAAATTAAAACATTAAATACATATATGTGTATTTTGTAGCCCCTGAAGATGACCATCGATGTATGGTCGAAATATCGGATGAAAAATAAAGAACAAAATTAAAAATATAAAAATTTAAATAATTAAAAAATTTTTTATTTAAAATTTTTTATGACCCTAAGCCAAACTAATAAACAACAACATAGATAATCGACACAGGTCAACAATAAATAATGAACAATATAACAAAATTTAAACTAAAAATACATTTGGCAACGCTGCTGATGACAAAAGTTTTAAAAAATAATTCATTTGAAAACGCAAAAAAGAGTGCAAACTCGTCTCAAATTTTGAGAGAGATGAACAACTTTTTTTTATTTTTTTTTTTTACTTAAAAATCGTTCTGCTAGAACTTTTTTTAAAAAATTCGTCGAAGAGCAACCGTAATGTACTAAAAAGAGCAACCTTTCAGGGTTAAAAACGTTTTTTTGCTCTCCTGAAAAATAAATATTTTGTCACTTATAACGTTATTCGCGGCTTTGCTTCAACTGTTAACGCTTGACCTCTGGTAATTCTACGTCTACTATTTTTTAAACTTGTAGAAAATGCTTTCGAATAATTCGTCCTTACTTGCTAGAGTTTTATTATATAGATTCAAATATATTGTCTGTATTTATTACCATTTAAATAAAATTTTTCCGATTGCAAATGTTTTAAAAACTCTTAATTTGCTTCAGTAGCCTTTTTTTCAAAAAAAAAAAAAAATAAATAATATGTATTTCACAACTGGCCATTACCAAAGTTGCAAATAATTTTGTATACAATTTGTCATATTTTGTAATTGTAGCTTTGCGATTCAACTTTAAGCATATTTTTTTATTTTATTTTTAGCCCAACTTATACTTATTTTACGTTTTAAAAAAATTTTTGTCGCCTTTTAGTACCTCAGTGCAAATATATGCAAAAAAAATCTTTAAAATTCATGGAGCTCTTAACATCATCACTATAAAATGAATATCAGAATATTCCATTTTATTACAGAATTTATGAGAGTTTTATTAAAATGTAATTTAACACACAGATACAGGTTAACAACAACAACAATTACAGTAACATAAAACTGTAACAACCCTGCAAACACTTTCGATCGAAAAATATCCTAAATAGTTTCACCATTTAGCAAAAATCTATCGCTTTTGCTATTCAATTCCTATTGATGTAGTTACTTTGTTCGGGAAGAAGTGTCCCACTATGGTAATATTAATTTCAAGAATCCACTTAGTGTCTACATTTTATGACGAATTAGTGCGATTTGGAAGTTTGCTATCAATTAAATTTAGTAGTATCGCTTTTGGCTCTAAAAAGTACTCTTTTGAAGTTACATTTTTTCTTATTGTTCTTTATAATAAAAAAGTGGGACATTTTACTGTTTTTCTTTGTTTGATTTTGTAAGGAAATCGAAGCAAAATATAAAATAAATGAGCTTAGAGTTAAACAAATATCAAAAAAAATCTACAGTACAATTAATCAAAATAGCTGTTAATGCTTTAAAGTTAAAAACCTAATGTCGACAAATTTTTTTAGAGGAGTTTACAGAAAATCCCAAATTTGTTCAAACACTAACTTTGTAAACTTTCATCATATAACTAGCATATCTTTTTATTGCTTCTCAAAACTAATTTTACAAATTTTCTTCACTAATAACGTTGATCTTCACTAGAAAAATTAATCAAACAATTAATCAAAATAGCTGTTAATGCTTTAAAGTTAAAAACCTAATGTCGACAAATTTTGTTAAAGGAATTTACAGAAAATTCCAAATTTGTTCAAACACTAACTTTGTAAACTTTCATCATATAACTAGCATATCTTTTTATTGCTTCACAAAACTAATTTTACAAATTTTCTTCACTAATAACGTTGATCTTCACTAGAAAAATTAAACAAAAACACTAAATTTCACACAATAATTTTTAAAGTCATTAAATAAACAAACAGTTAAAAAAAATCGCTAATATACTTTAAAAAAAGATAATTATCAAATTATTTCTTTAATTTTATTTTCATTTGCTCTAAAATATTTATTAAAAATTTACCCAATCTAACCGAAGAATAAGTTTGGGCTGTTTTGTGCACTCATTTATGCAACTTTCGTGAACTAGAACGCTTTTCGGTAACATTTGGATTCCGCGGGGTCCTAATTTTAAGTACATACGGTACTAAAGCTATTTAATTTTTCAAATATTAAAATTTCCACTTTATTTTACATAATTTTATAAATTTATATTATTTCACACGCACGTAGCACCGATCACATGGCAACTTAAATACAATCTGTGCTCTTTTACGCATTTTCCTTTTGTAGTATTCTCTATTAAACAGCAAATCGTTGCAAAGAAGTCAATATAGTATGGGAATTGTTCAGTTGTGCTATTGTTGTAATTATATAACTGTTACAATTATCTCAACAACTCATTAAAGTGACGAAAAAGTATAATTTGAGTACTCATAATTCGATTCTTACGTATTTTGTTGTTGTTAAATTCCGAAAAATCTACTGTTTAACTACCAAATGTGACGAAGTAGTTAAAATTCGTAGACAGTCGAAAAATACTCTACCAATTGCTTGGAAGGAAGACCAAAACGAAAAGAGAAAAAAATTCTGAAAATATTATTTGTATGTGTGAGAGAAAATGTGTGTGGATGTGTGATTGCCTATGAGTTAATGTACAAGAAAAAAATTTTACAAATATTTCCACACGTATGCAGACTCCTGGTTTTTGTGGTAAGAGGAAAAGATCCTTTTTTATTGTGTATATTTTTCGTGAGTTGAAATTTGTGTTTTGCAGATAGTTGTTGGTTTTTGTTGTTGTTGGTATTATTATTGTTGGTAAGACGAAAGTGTGAGCTGAATTTTATTCATTGCATTAAAGTTATTACAACAATAAAAGCCATTTACATGCAAAATATAAAATATGAATATAACGACATGAACCATATTTTTTATTTTTTCTCCCTCTTCTTCCTCTATTTTTCTATGCATTTATTACAATTTTGCTACGTTTTTATTTATTTCGCTGACTGTTGGGTAATTCTGCTATCATAAGTTCAAACACAACATAGAGAGCAAGATTTTAATTTGTAATCATTTAAGAATTCGTTTAAGAATAAACATATTTCTTAAATGAGTGAGTGTTTGGAAAAGTGCTGATGCTGCTGAATGTGGATGATGAAGTGTCAATAAATTTTGACGAAAGTAAAACAGACAATAAAAAAAAAGAAGTGACAATAGCAAATTTCTGGTTTATTGGTCGTTTGTTTTCAGTGAGCGTTACAAGAATAAATTTAGCTTTTAATCTTCTTATACCTGTACACAAATATGGACACATTTTATCGTCGTACACATAAAAAATTCTCGCCCATTTTTTTTTTAATTAAGCCATTAACCAAAAAAAAAAAAAAAATAAGTTTTAATTAAAAATGTAATCAAGTGAATTAAACGTTTACTTAAATCAACCACATAACTGCAGAAAATGTTGTTAATATCAAAAAATACTTAATTGATACTATTAATTTGTTTGCTGGTGCACATTTAATAGTTTTTTTAATCAATATCACAAATTTTTTAATTGACATTAAGTTTTATTGTAGACATTTAAGTAACTTGGCTTAAAATGGTTTAAAAGGTACACAGAAAAAGAAAAATTGATTTTAATTAAAATTTTGTGATATTATTTAAAAATGAATTAAATTTGCAGTAGTAAACAAATTAATGGTATTAATTAAACGTTTAAGTCCCTCGATTAGCCGTTTTATTCCCTTGATTAAACGTTTAATTCACTTGATTAAACGTTTAATTAACTTGATTACATTTTTAGTAAAATCGATATTTTTTGACCGATTCAACTTATTGGACCAATTTAACGAGGATTTAAAAAAAACGACCCCATATGGCCAAGAAAAACGTTCTTTTTCATCAAGATAATGCACGGGTTCACACGTGTGCAGTCTCAACGGCAAAATTACATTAACTGGGCTACGAATTGGTACACAGAAAAAATTATTAAATTTCTCCAATTACCAAATTTATTCTAAATTCATAATACCAAGCAAACAAGTTGTTGATTTTGCACCTTTTACCAAAATGATTATATTGATTACTAAAAATTTTAAAATTTTGAAAAAATATTTTCAATAAATGATATTTTTAATTTTAATTAAACAAGTGATCAAAAAATTTTGCCATTTCAAATAATTTGTTAATTTATTTAATTAAATACAACAACAATTCTACTTGTTTAAATTATTTTATTTTAAACGAAAAAAGTCAATTAAGATTTTTTGTTATTTAATTAAAATTTTAATTGAAAATTTATTTCAAAACAACTAAAATGTTAATTAAATCAAAATTTAATTTTTAATTTTCTTTCAACAAAAAAACAAAATAAATGATTCAATTATCACATTAATTAAATTTAAATACTTTAAAAACCATTTTTTTAATTGATAAAACACTTTTTTCTGTGTACCTCATCCGCCATATTCTCCGGATTTAGCCCCGAGTGACTATTTCCTATTTCCGAGGGATACACAAATTGAAGAAACGTTGGACTAAGTGTATTGAGCTAAAATGAGATTATGTTGAAAAATAAATTTTTTTTTGTAAAAAAAAAAAAACTGTGTTTCATTCAAAAAGTCATTGACTTATTGATCCGCCCTCGTAAAGTGTTAAAAATCGTTTTAAATTTGTCTAATACTCTTGTGGAAAATAAGCGATATGTTTATTGAGAAGTTTAATTACGCTTTCCATCGGTCTATGGAAGCACGATTGGGGAAGTGGAAAGGCCATAGAAAGATTAAAGTTGGTAAAACTTTTTTTGATGAGGGTTTTCATTTGTACTGAAAATAAGTTAGATCAGACTATTTCTCCTAGTCCCTATATAAATTTCTTTCTTAAATTAAAGTCTTATCACGACATTAGTAAACCTGAGCAACTCAGGGATCAACCTTTGTATATATAATAATGAGCAGTATTTTTAATGGTTTTGTGAAATTGTATACCTTGTTCTTTTTTAAAATTTTTCTTTTTTTAGAAAAAATATTTTCTCCTAATTTAAGTAGCTAAAATATTTCAATATTGGCTACTATAGTTTGCATTTCGTATTATCTGCTTGATGTAGCACATTTGTAAATTTAATCCCTAATGCCTTACATTGAAAATTGAATATGTGCCTTAAAATGAAAGTTGTATAAATATTTTAAGCATTTTCCTTCTTTTTTAGCTTAAGGATGTTATAAACATACCAAAATAACAAAAATCCCTTTTATAAGAACTCCAGGAAGATATGTATGTATCGGTTTAAGGAAACAACTCTTAACAAGAGAAAAAAAGACCAAAAAAATTATAAACACATCTTTTGATTCATACTAATTTTCTACTAACAAACACCTATTGTTGAAATATATTAGCAAACAAGCCAGCAGGAAAACTGAAAAATAAAAAAAAATGTTAAAAGAAATATCTAACAAATATGCTTTTTAACAAAATGTTGTTGGTAAATTTTTGTGCTATTTGTGCTGACACACACACACACTTGGCATCACAACTAAAAACGAGAAATGCCAACAAATAGAGGAAACGGAAATAAAAGAACCCAAAATATGAGATACTTAACACATGAGTGCTTAACAAATATTTTCAACACAACAATACATATGTGTTCGAGACCAATTTGTATTGTCCTCCCCTACCACACAGAAACCGACAACCATACACTAAACTACTCATATGTACTCATGCACTCCATGTCTGAAAAAAATATACAAGTAAGAAATGAATAAAAAAATGAGAAAAGTGAATTCAAATAGAAACCACTTTAATTTAACTAAAAGAAAATATTTACAATTTTTTTTAACACGTGTGTTTCATGTCACAGTGGGAGAAAATAATTTTCTAGGGCAATTTTTTATTTTTTAATTACAGCGTTAAGCAAAATCAAGGCGTTAATAAAAATGAAAGATATCGTATAATGTACAAAGCATTGTGTGTTACTACGAAAACGTAACAAATGTTCTGTTAGTGTAGGGAAAAGGTTAATTTCTGATCGGATCAACTTAGTGAACACAGAGTTATCCTTAACCATTACATTTTCAGTCGATCCACCATTAGAATATGATGCATTATACTAATCATCTGCTTATCTGAAATTATATATGATTAACGAAACCTCATGGAGGCACTATGCTGCTCTTAGGATCGAAAGGAACTTATAAAGACTGTTCCAAAATTAACGCAAGATATGAATTGGTCGCTATTTGTGCAGTAAAGTGTTGGCAGCCCTAAACAGAAAATCGACATCCGACAGTTTAGGGTTACTGAAAATGGTGTGTTTCACGGTAGAACAACGTGGAAACTTTTCATTATTGAACAATATTTAAAAAAAAATAAAAGCTTGTGGTCTACAGCTCGAAAATTTCCAAATTTGGTCAGAATGTGTTTTAACTTCGTCAACTGTGAAGAGATTCATTTCAAATATCAGGGAGACTGAAGTTTTAAATCCATTCTTAGTAACCCTAAACTGTCAGCGGTCGAATGGTGACATATTTAAGTCTTGCGTTAATTTTGGTGTACCCTTTATTATATATGTTAAATCGCTTTTTATTACTTATATTTGTGGGGCTTAAAAGCAAAAGGGAAGAAGTGCAAAAAACATAATTCTAAGTAAATAATTTGTTCCCATGCATTTCATACATAATCAGACCATAGTTTTTTCCCTTTTCCCATTTTTACAATTGAATTTATATAGGAAAAATGGGAGAAGGAAGAAAACTCCCGGGGAATTTTTATTCATAATTGAGTTGAATATTTTTTGTTTCTGGAACATACCGTCTTCTGAGGTCATCATACAGGTTTGAATTTTTGTCGAGGAATAGATATTGGAATAAAGTGTTGATTCTTGCATGTAACTTAATTTTTTATATTTGGCACTTGTACCCCTTTGCTTTCAAGCCCCACAATAATACATTTTTTTTTGAATTAATTGCATCGTAGTGCACAGTTTTGGTTGAGTATTTAGAACAGTTACCGAATACGCCTGCGTTCTAAAACGTCAGTTACAAACCAAATCGCTTTTTTATATGTATTCTACAATGCAACCGTGAAGAATTTTACAATATTATCTGTCCTACAGTGCCACCGAAGGGGGTGTAGAAATGAATCATCTTGGGGGTATTTCACCTTTTCGTGTTACATCCTACGGGGCATAATCAGGCTTTACCTGGGATTAGGCATAAATCCAAAACTGACAGATCCAGGTGCTTTTCACGATATTTTGCTATCGCGGCTAATCAGAGATCGTATCTGGTACCGTCGATAGTCTTAGGTTACTGGCACGGCTTCTTGAGGAAATTGCTTACTGTCTTTCAGGAAGATGGTCTTTGCGGAAGTTTCGCCTTTGAAATGAAAGAATACTTTCGTTGGATAGTGTGGAAGTGCTATTCTGAAAATCCCACTAAAGGGCTAATTTTTCAAGACTTGTGGCCTAAGGGAGGACAATCCCTAAGTATTGTTGCTACTCAACAGATGCTGCTAGCATTTTTCCAATAACAGGGGAGATTAGATAGCTCCAGTTCCTAAACTTGCCAAATTATGCACTCAAATTACTACCTGGGTATGCTAGTTACTCTCACCCTTGCCGGCTTTTGGTAAACGCATTGTTTGTCACCCAGTGGTTAAGATCCAACATGAAGTAGACCCTAGGACAGGTATCCAAGGATTTTAAAAAGGCTATCTATGTGTACCCAATAAGCAAACTGGGCATCTTTAAACTTAATGATAAATTTTTGACTTTGACAGTAATAGATGAAGTTTGAATTGAAAAACATTTTTGTATTTAATTCAAGGCGAATTCATTACAGGTGATCGTAAAAGCACTGCTGGTAACTTTTTTCTTTAACTTTTTAATTTTTGGATGTCAACATTTTATTATCTTTGTTTCTGTTTTGATTTGTTTCGGTTTTTGACATTGTACAATGATTTTACAAAAACAAATTGCTTGTGGTTTTTGTACGAGTTGTACTTGCTGTACTACCGAGATTACCTGGAATGAATTCGCCTTGATTTTGTACATGACATTTTCATATAAATTGTTAAATATGATAAAAAAAAAAACTGGTAAATTATGTTAAACAATCAAAAACCCTCCTGAAAAAGGCATAAAAAGGGGTGCCGAAATATTGGATAAAAAAAATTTAATATTTTTTATAGGTATAAAAAAAAGAAGAAATACCTCAAGCTTAATAAGAGAAATTAATATACATACATAAATTTCTAAAGGTCGAATTAAAGCCAATCCAGAGATATTTTTAAACAAGAGGTTTTAAGTAAGTTTATGCTAACGAATAGCAAGACTATTTCGGTTAAGTTAGCTACGGCAATTTTATTTGTATTATTTTTGAACATTTTGCACAAATTGCAAAAATCTGGTTAAAAACGTTTTTTTCGCGAAATGTGGAATTGATTGTTTTCGGTATATGCAAACAAATTTTAGCTCTGAAGATTTATATATACATAGTTAAAAAAAAAAAACAAAAATAAAAGTGGTTACGTTAAGCAAACATTTTAAAAGACAGTATCTTTTTGAGAACAATCATTTTCAGCTCTAGTTGTTACCAGATTTTTTCTATATTATGAACAACTTCAATAAGTTTGTTCTTTGGCTTCCCAGAAATATTCTAGAAGTTGATCTTATGTTATCTGTCTGTATATCTTTAATCCCCCGGGGGTATACAGGAATACATCTTAAGTATATTTCACCGCTTGACGTTACATTACCCAGAAAAAGAGCGCATCCAATACCCCTTATTCAACAGAATCAAAATTGGCAGATCTCTTTTTCTTAGACTCCAGGTGTCCAGAGATCCGTTTTTTGAGCCGCGGAAACTAGTAGCTCTTAAGATTTTTTTTCTTTGTAAATAATAATTTTTATTTTCTTGTTCCTGTTATTGGGGAAAAGACGTGCACGTAGAGAAAAAACATATTTAAATATGGTCACCTCCAACAAAACTATTTTTAAAGAAAATTGTAAGCATATAATGGTTTAATTTAACCATTTTATTGTCACCGACAACCATATTATTGTTAAATTAGTCCGCCATCAAGAAGCGACAACACTATTATTGTTGCTTCTTAACATGTTATGGTTAAATTTTACAATATTTTGTTTTGAAATTAACAATAGTATTTTCCTCTTTTCCAAGAGCAACATGCTTTGGTTGAAAACCAACCATGCTATAATAAGCGTTAAATATAGTTTAGTTATTATTAACCAAAACATGTTCGGAGGCAACCATAATATGGTTGTGTATTCTTGATGGAGGACTAACTATAATATGGTTGTCAGTGACAATAATATGGTTAAATTTAACCATAATATGTTCAAAATTTTCATTAAAAATAGTTTTGTTGGAGGTGAACATATTTAAACATGTTTTTTCTCTGGTTGTGGGAAGGGCTTTCTTAAAATGTTCGCTTAAAGGGCTGATTTTCTACCCATTTCAGAGAAGTTTGGCCTGCTGAAAGATTTCTCTAGGTACTGTTGTTAATCAACAGAAGCCGCTGTATTTTAGTAGTGGAGGTTAGAAAGCTACAGCTTCAGCTCCTAAACAACAGTGAAGTCTGTGGTTCTGCCGAATCATTTACACATCTGTATATCAATGACAATTTTGCTATAAAAGCTATGTTCACACCTATTAAATATTTGACCCCTAGTTTTATTAAAAATATTTGCTTTTGCAAAACGTTTGGCTAGATCAAAAATCATTTAACAGTTTCTAAATTACATTAATTAAATGTCTTCTTACAAACACAGTTTAGTAAATCAATAGAAATTGTTAACAATAAAGCCAAAGTTTGATCAAATCAAGTCATGCTTTTTTGGATTTTTCGTCAAATATTTGCCAGGTCTGAACATACCTTAAGACACAACTAGAAATTTAATAAAATTGTTTGTTCTAAATTTTTTTAACTTAGTCCCATTGTATGATAATACATTACAGCCAAAAATAACACTAACTCCAAAAGCTTTTGTAATTTTGTAGATACTTTTATAAATGGCAAAGTATGTAAGTATGTGTCTTTACAATTTTTGTGTAGGTATGATGATGATCTTCGTCATGACAATAACAGAATGCCAACTTAAGGTGCGATGAAAGTATAATTAACGATGATTGTTTGCGACATTATTTTTGAGAAATTATTCCAAACACACAAGCAGGTACCACAGCAGAGTAAGAGATTTCCCAAAATTTTTTTTGTTTAAGAACAAATTTTATCAAATTAACAAAGATTTACGTATAATGAAATAATAAATAAAATAAAAAGCTTTTAATGATATTGCAGGCTACGTTGTTTTTAGGTAAAAACAAAACAACACCACAAAACATATAAAAATGGCAACAAAAAAAGTCAAAATATTCAAAGTTATAAATAAAAAAATTATTTTTTTAATGTCTTTTTGATCAGATTTTAAGAAAGAATCATTTAAATAAAACTGAAACCATTCAAGATTCCTATTGAAGGTCCATGTAATAATTTATAATGAAAATTCATAGATTAATAGATTTTATAATAATACGTTGGCTAAGCCAATTCTGTGGAATTATACATTTAAGTCATAACAAATTTAAAAATTCTGCCATTTAATAAATTCATAAATTAATTATTTAAATCAATTAGGATAATTTTAATTTGTCAAATCAAAAAAAAATTATTTAAAACTTTAGTATTTCATCGCAATTGAAATTACATATAATATTGGCCGATTTTAAAGAAATTGGACCAAATCTGTATTCATACGGAAATACTAAATTAAATTAAAGATATTTTTTTTAGAAATTCGTCAAAAATACTTATTTAATTAAACGGAGTTTTCTTTTCTTTTTGCAAATTTTTTCTATTAAAATCAAACATTATTTTTTTTCATTTATTAAAGACTTGCGGATACCCGGATTAATAAAGCGTATTATGAGGAAGATTTATTTTATATGTTTATTCGTAAATCAAGGATGATTAAAATATGATATAAAAGAAAAGAAAAATCATAATAATATGGAACTTAAATAAAAAAATTTTTGTTGTTGGATTTTTAAAAATTTTCACAGAGGAAAAAAGAGAAATTTTTGAATTTTGAATCAAATAAAATAAAACTACATAAATTAAATAAAAAAAAATAGGGAAAAATTCCTTTTATAAAATAAAAAGCAACGGAAATTTTAATAAATCCAGAAAACTAATCAATTTGGTGGTCAAGTGAATATTTGGAAACACGTCATTTGGCATCAAGGGAATTTTTGCATACGAGGGAAATCTTTTGATGTTTGCGTGGTTGTGATTCCCAAGTTCCAAAGACTTAATTATTTCGGAAGGCGGTACCCATAATTTGTTCGCTGCTTTCGAACACTGGCTCTGAGGCATAAATGTTATCATTTGGCGATAAGTAACTTTTTTCTTTTTAAAATAAATTAATTTTTTTTATTACATTGATGGTTGTAAATTTAACTTTGATCCTAATTTAAACTAGATCACTGTAACTGTGTCTCTAATTTTTTTTAATGCAAATGTTGTGTTTGCGTATATGGAGCAAAAATTCTGATATTCCTTAATAAAAAGGATCACTTAATTTACCAACTTGAATAATTACAAGACTTTATATGTTATTGCCATTATAATTTATTAAATGAAGTTTTTGTGATATTTAGCACCTGATGGTTAAATAATTTTTATATCTAAACAATTATAATCTATAACAATAATACTTAAAAAAAAGATATCATAACTTGTTAACATTCATTGATACATATTGAAATCGAGTGTGTTACATTTACTCTAACGGTTTACTAATATAAAACCTCCAACTTTCCATGATCCTGACTTCAGGCCTGCAGTCATCGATGGAACCACATTATGGTGAGTTGAAAAAATTATGTTTATTATAATATCTTAGAGTATAATTAATACTACAATTACGAAGATTTATAATATAAAAAGACATGTTTAAATAAAAAAAAGAGATAAAAATATTAATAGATTAATTAAACGCACGCCAAAAAAACCTAGATATACATACTTACATTAAAAATAATTAATTACTTTAAAATTTAACTTTAAAAAATAATTTTAACCATTATTTAAATACCTCCCTATTATCTGAAAATCTCATTTTATTATTTTTCTATGGTCATTATGGTTGTTATTCCAAATTGCTTATAAATAAATATAACTTAACAATGAAATATTAAGTTTGCTATTTTTTAAATTTCATGAAAGGTATAGAACGGAAATAGACTCAAAAATAAGAAATGTTATGTTGATATTCCAAAATGTCAAGCATCATTTAACCTGCCAATAACAAATAAAATCAATAAAGCAGATCTAGAAGACTTTATTATTATAGTTTATTATATTATTATTTTGACAATGGCTATCCTCTATAAATTTTACTTTTATGTTACGATCCTTTACTTAGTTCTCTTGGAAAAAGAACCAGACCCCAAACTGAGCACAGTAGGCACATAAAATGGTTAATATTTCGATGAAAACAAGGCCGTAAGGTGGGATTCGTTACAATATACGCTTAGAAATTCTTTATTAATGTAGGGGAAATTCTTTATTATTATTGTTAGAAAGTTTAGGCAGATATTGCCCCACAGCTCCTTTATGGTCCAATTTTTTTAAAACAAACGCAAAGCTTCTGTTCCCGTCTATCTATGGTTTTTAGGAAATTTCACCCCCCTACCTCCTATCGTGGTCCAATTTTTGAAAACCTGCATAGCTTATGTATCCATCTGAATTTGATTAAAGTCTATAAGATAGTTTCGGAGAGGCAAACATTTCACCCTTCCTAACCTGGTTGTCCTATTTTTGAAAAAAAATTTAACATAGCTTATGTCTCCATTCGTATAAGGATTTTTCTTGTTTTAAAAAAGCTTTTGACTCTAAAATACGTAGTGCTATATGGGACGCATTGGGGCTAAAATTTGTACCATAAGTACTTATAAGGCTAATCAATGCGATGTATAAAAATGCATCACTACAAGTTCGGCATTGTAGCATGACAACATAGAAAAAATTAAAAATTGTCTCTAATCACCAAATTCATAGAATCAAGCAAATAAGTGGTTGATTTTGCACCCAATACCAAAATGATTATATTGATTACTAAAAATTGTAAAAATTTTAAAATTGTGAATATTTTCTTTCAATAAATGTTATTTTGAATTTTTAATAAAAAAAATGATCAAAATCTTTGCGGTGTCAAACAATGCGTTAATTGATTTAATTAAATATTGCTCAGGTTTTGATAATTCCAGGGCTCTGTGGAGTCGGAGTTGAGGTTTTTGTAGCGGAGTCAGAGTCGTAGTACCCACAAAAACTGGCGACTCCGACTCCAAATTTTTCGGCATAAAAATTTTAAAAAATTTTCCTAAATAAAATTTCTTCGAAATTGGCGATGCAATATTTCAAATATCGATTTCAAATTTCTACAGAATCATTTTCTGGCTATATTTAACCATTTAAAAGGTATTGCATTTAACACAAGTAAGAGCGCTATATTCGGCTGTGCCGAATCTTTGATACCCTTCACCGACAGTTATAATATATGACAGCTATAAATTATTTTTTAATCTTTATAAAAACGGACGTCAGTATAAAAATTGGTTAAGGTTTAAATCAATTGGACGACAATCAGATAGTGTTATGCTTTTATTTCTAGCACAAAAAAGCCAAAAAAAAAAAAAAACTCCCACTGTGGGGTATGTGTGGGGTGTAAAGTAGGAAAATTTGCTAATATAACAATATTTAACCAATACAAATTTTTTTAAAGATTTATTTTCATTATCTGTTTTTTTCTTAATTCCACACCAAATTTGACACAATTTAGCAGAAATTTTTGGTTTTCAAAATAAAATCTGATATCAATGGCAAATTTGTATTCAGGCTTAATTATTGCTTAAAATTCAAAATTAAAAAACAAATCATATTAGTTATGCCAATATTTTACACACTTTATTAAATCCTATCATACATTATTTAAACCTCCACCCACCCCCATCCCACAAGGAAGATAAAAAAATTTTACCTTAAACTAGCTGGCATATTTAACAATAAATTGCTTATAATGGCTATGATAATATTATGTTAATTATAATATTTTGTTTTAGTTAAACAAAACTTTATAGGATTTTAATCTTTCTAAAATGTCATAAATTTATAACAAAAGCTGATTTTGCCTTACAGTAGCGAAATTGAGGTTGTCACAGTCTCTAAAAGAGACTGACTCAAAGTATCATTAGCAAAAGAGTTTCTATAATAAACTGTGATTGCTATGAGCAAGTTTTAATTCATAAGCTGATAATACAACATTTATGCACACACAACCACACACATATTGTTTATATAAATATGGAAATAAAGTTATTTAAATTTCAGTTGGGCCATAATGGAATAGAAAGGCAATAATGGAAAACTAACAGCTGTTACTTAAATAAACTGAACAAAAACAAAAAAAAAAAACAATTTCTAAACAAATTTAAGCAAAATAGTTTTTAAGGGCTTTTTAATCTAAAAATACAGTGGGGGGAAAGTGTGGCCAGCAGAATTGTTTCAAATATACATACGCAGTCTATGCAAAATCCTTATTTTCTTCTACATGCCAAAAATATTAGTTTCCTTACTCGTAAAATAATCCCCGCATTTTAAAAACCGAATCTTATATACCCTTCGCCAAAGATTTTAAAATTCACTAAAAACTTATGTTCGGAAGTACACTTGCATTAGGGCTGGGTGAAATCACGGCCCGATTTGGTTTCTATTCAATATTTAATAAAAATAAGAGTTATTAAAAACTTAAATTAAAACCCAAATGTTAAAAAATAAAACTAATTACATATTTCTAAGTAAATAGCGGAGTTCACGGTTTGCTATTGTAGACCTGGCACATTTTGTAGGTCTTTTAAATCTTGATTTAAAACAGGACAACAACAAAATCCATACGTTTTATAATTTAGTTTTGTAAATTAAAAATGTATGCATTTTGTTGATGTCGTGTTTTAATTTAATATTTACAAGACCTACAAGATGTACATGATCTACAATAGCAAATCGCGAGTTCCACTAAAATTTATTTAAACTTAGGAAGAACTTATTGGACTAATTTAGGAAGTTATTCTATAATACAATTCAACGCACTTTAAAAATATTTTCATACATATTATTGAAAATTTAAGAACACAGAAAGAAAAACACTCGGGATAAATTAAGCTTTTTATACTTACTTTGAGTACGAGTCGTACTCAAAAATTCAAGTACGAATAACACGAAAACGTACTCACAACAATCCTAAATGGGATAACTTTCGAAAATCATTCCCGAAAGTTCTTAAAGTAAGTATACAATTCTTAAGCCAAGTACAAAAAAGATTGAACTTTTCGTTGGTACTGCCACTCTGAGAGTAAAAAAAAAAATACAAATTGAGCGTTTTAATCTCATATAACTTATTCAAATTTGTTGTAGCCACTACAACAACACCACACAAGTAGCTAAAAAACGATTTGCTTGTTGTGTGTAGAAACAACAAAAACAACAGAACAGGAAGAAATCATATTATTTTCATATTTAAATCTTTATCAATTTTACTTGTCTTGCCTTCAATTTCTCACTTCTCATTTAGTTTATATTCTTAGCTAAATATATACATTAAGTTTTTAAAATAAAAATCATATCGGGCAGGGTGGTGGTGTTTTATAATTGGAACTTTGTAAGGTGTGAAAGAAGTAAGTAAATTAATTATAATAATATTCATTTTCTAATTTCAGTTTGGATTTATTTAAAGTACGAATTCGGGATTAAATTAGCTTTATAACACTTGACTTAAGTACATTTTGAGATTGATTCAATCTCAGTTTTACTTAAATCAATCTCATTTTCGGATTATTTTAAGTACGAATCCGGGATTGAATATGGATAACTTGAGTATTTTGCGATTGAATAATCCGTACTTGAATCAATCTTTCTGTACTTGATTCAAGAAAATCCGTACTCACCGAACTATCGATACCGCTTCGGATTGATTTGAGTACGGATGGATTGATTTTTCTTTTGAGAGGAGGTATGTGTGGAGATTTAAGTTCAGTTGTATACCGCTTACTTTCTTTGCATGGTACAATTAAGTCGTTGCAGAAATTCTAGCATTTAAATAAATTTCCGGTTTACCGTCTTCTTATATCCCTTGTAGATTGAAAATGTTAAACTTGTGTTTTGAGTTCTGTGGTCTAGTGTTTCTGATATAAGTTGATATTGTTATTATTTGTAGCAGAGTGGATGTGAGTGGATAAAAAGAGAATGAATGTGAAGCGAATAACCCAACAAAAAATTTTTGCTGGAATTCATTTATATTTGACATAACTATAGTTCTAGAAGATATTAAACATCTGCATGAAACTTAATAATGATGTTCATGAAACCTTTGATGTTCATAAAACACATTTATTTAAAAGCCTGTATTGCCAGTTGAAGGAACATAAGAAAAATAAAAAAAAATAAAAAAATTACCATGAATAGTAAAAGCAACAAGATTAAGGACGGGTTTTTGAGATGTGGATTAAGTTTGAACTAAGTTTAACGTTCTCTGAAACACGGATTTTTCCGGCGAAATGTGATATTTGTTTTTATTATTTCATTAAAAACAAACATTTTAAGCAAAACTAAGCTGTTCCGTCAACACTGCAATAACCATATGTACGAGTGTAAAGAAATTTGCATAACTTTCAAACTAATAGAGAGCACATAATAACACTTTTACAATATAATAAGGATACTGAAGGCTTATTTCGGTTAAAAAATAAAGCAAATAAATTATGACTAAATTTTTATTTAAATTGGTCATTTCCGTTTTTACAAATGGAAAAAATTAATTTTTTCAAATAAATTTTTTATTAAGTTTTTTAGTAATTCGACCTGTTTTATTATAATTTAAAAAATAAATAATTTGTTCAAGTTTGAGATCTGTTGTTATTCTTTAAATTCTTTAGTTTTCAATATTTCCACATCCTTTAGATGTCATGTTCAGGCATAACGAGTCACAAAAATACACAACAATTAGTTTGAATGTCTATTAGTGCAATAACAGACCTACAAACTAATTGTTGTTTATTTTTTTATTATTTAGAGATCAATCGATTTTCCATAAGAATCACTTAAAATTGGTTTTTATTTGATTAGTTTCTAGTTCGAAAAAATAATTTAAAAAAACATTTTTTTGTAAACAGCAACATCATACAATATTTCGCACACTCATTCATATCTATTAGATCTATAGTTGCGCTTAATATAAAGGAATTCCAACAAAAAATTTTTATCGGGTTGTGCGCTTCACAAATATGTGGCATTATTATAATTATTGTTGTCGTTTGCTTCGCACAAGCAGATAATGATGGAATACAATAAGTTACTTATTTGTACGATGCCGTTTTTTCTATTATTTTTCAACGTAAAAGCCGAACCTTTTGGCTTGTAAAAAAACAATCATATACTTTTTTACAAAAACAAAATAAATATGTTCAGTTATTTTAGTTTCTTTTTTCAATACTTTTTGTTTAAATGTGTTTCGAGCAAAAAAAAGCCAAACCTAAAAATTTTACAAAACCAAAACTTGTACACTTGCCGAGCAACGGTACTAGTGAGAAGCGAAGCGATCGTATATTAGTTTTTCTAAACTCTGTTATTTACATTAACTCACCAACAATATCTTAAAATACAACAGATAATTAGTATTGTGATTTAAATTTGTCCTTCAAGTTGTGCTGAAAAAGGCCAACAAGAAAAAGAAAGACAAAACCATGAAAAATAAAAAAGGTATTTGGATTTCAAGAAGTCTTGACAAAAAGTATGGAACATCATTCATTCAAAAGCAAATTTCGATCTACCAAGGTAAAATACCTTTTGGTTTAAACATTGATGATTGACTAATGACGTCATCCGTCGTCAATGGCGGTGAGGGCTAAACGGCAAACTCCTCTGAAGAGATTGCGTGGTTACAATCAAAACTAGTCAGGGCAACCTGTCCTTGAAAACCTGGGTTCGATTCCCAGCTCAGTCAAGAATGAAAAATTATCAATAAATTTTAATTCATTTCATGTTGTAAAATTCCTTTCTTCATAAAAATTATTTAATGAAAATTAAATTCAATAAACTTAAGCCTGATTAAAAAATCTAAATTATATTAATTAGTATTGTAGTTATTTTATTAAACTTTTAATGGTTTTTAATGCAAATTGCGATATTTTTAACAGGCTCAAGTTCATTGAACTAATTTTCATTAAATTATTTTTATGAAGAAAGGAATTTTACAACATGAAATGAATTAAAATTTATTGATAATTTTTCATTCCTGACTGAGCTGGGAATTGAACCCAGATTTTCACGGAAATTTTAATTAAAATACAACCGATATTTTTAAAATTCTTATGATGACAGCAGATATTTATGAGCAAAAAAAAAAAAAAAAGTTATGACATACTCAATGCAAAACAATAAACCAATGTTTTGTTTTTAAGATATGGTGCGTGGGCAAATGCAAAGCCATACAATATCAGTTACACTCAGTCTCCCATTTATATTGTTACGTTACTGCCTTTTCAATAACTTTTTGGTTTGTTTCCTTTAACACGAACCTCTTGAGTTATTTTATTGCAACTTAAATAAAATAAATAAAACACTTTAAACACTTTACTTATAGCTGGTACTATAAACTATTCACGCCACTTTATTTAGAACTTATATACTTATACAACTTATAATTGCGATCTACACACTTAAATGTTTGTACCAATACTGATTATCGATACCCACCTTCACGAGTATTTATACTCTGTTCGAAAGCTGACATCTAGATGGCTCTAGCACATTCGACGTTTTCGAAATGTCTGTAACATTTTCAAAATTTCTGGACCATTCGAGCTTTTATTATCTTAACAGCTAATATCATTATGCATTAATACTATGGCTGAATTTAAATTGAGCTAGTCTATCAGTACCGGGGTTGCGGGTTCGATTCCTGCAGACAAGCGAGGAGCTTCGCGGGATTGGCGTAGAAATAAAAAAACAACAAAGAAACCCTGAATTTCTCCATATTCGAAACGTTATAACGTATTAATATTTATTTTTAAAATCTGATATCTCGTCTGAAAGTCCTACCAATTAGCTTTAAGGTAATCTGGGAATTAAGTTCTAATGGCGAGTACAAACAAAAATTCTGATAGTGCATAGAAAAATATTCCTGGAAAATATTGAGGGAATAAGACTATTAGAGTATGAAAGAACGCTTTATAAATTGTAATTTGACTAAGAACACAACTTCGAATTAACATGAAAATTCAAAATTAATGTTTAATATCTGTAACATCTTATTCCTTCTCCGAGATATCTTAACCGGGTTTTCGCTATATTCATGTTATCCGCTATTTTATTTTTTTAATTTTCTCAAACTTAAACCTTTAAAAAAGTATACTATGGTCCATGGGTTTAAAGTTTGTAGGGCTGTACTATATTTTTCTCGGCTTTCCCTATGATAATTCTTAGACCTCTCGAGGACATTTCCAATGAAAGTATATTTAAATTATATTCATCAGATGTTGCGTTTCCTCCTCGTACTACTAATCGCAAATAAATGACTTTGCTCGAATTCACCAAGAACGAATTTATACTGCCAATATTGAGAATCAAGTCTGTAACACTAATTTGTTACTTACTGTTTCCAAAAATAGTGATATTTTATTTTATAATATTGATACTAAATCACATGCTTTTTCACATGCTTATTCGGAATATAACCCCAAATTTTTTTTTACAAATCCAACAAACAAACACATTTCCTTATCCTTTTTAAATAAGAGTAAACTTTAAGACAGACATACAATAACAAACAAATAAACACATTATTCCCTGCAGTCATTCCCATACTCTTGTTATATATCAATGACTATTAGATTTGAAGGATTCTCAACTAAATCATGTTATTTCTTCATTCTCTAACAATCAAAATGTTTCCGTTTCTATTTACAAAATGTTGAGATACGAGCACAAAAATAAATAGATGACGAATAAACAAGATTCGAAAAAAAAACAACACCATAAAGTGAGGAAGTAACTCTAAAAGTATAAATGTTGGAGAAAACAAGCAAAACAGAATCCTCAACGAAAAAAATGGAACTATTTCATCTCTTAAACAGTCTTTCGAAATTCTAACAACGTAAATAATTTTAACCCAATTTACTAAATGATGTTTAGTATTTTTATGATGAACATACGAACGAACTCAAGTTTTGTACGACCAAAGAAATTTTTTTTGGGGTTGGTTGGTTCGTAAGACAAAAAATATTTTGTAAACAACATTGTTAAAATCATTATGATGACAACTCCAGATGAAGATAGATGACGACTGGCTTAGAAACAAATAGACTAAGTGACTGGTATATGAATAGAATTTAAGGCAGGGAGTCTTAAATGGTTAAGATAGTCAAACGTTGTTCCTAATTGTGTAAAAGTACAGGCCTAGACTAAAATGTTAGCTTAGAACAACTATCCAGCCGCATATATCGGCTTTTATTCACTTTTATTTTAAAAAAGGGCTAAAAATTTCATTGAAAGCAAAAACAAATTTAAAAATATTTTATAATATTGTTGTTGCTTTCTACAGGAATTCATATTGAATTTTAAAATTACAAACACTTCATATTTTGTGGCGTTGAAAGTTTTAAAAAAACAATATAAATTTCTGTAGAAAGCGACAACAATATTATAAAATATTTTTGAATTTGTTTTTGTTTTCAATGAAATTTTTAGCCCTTTTTTAAAATAAAAGTGAAATTGTTCGGTAATGCGGCAGGATAGTTGCTCTTAGCTAAAATGTTAGTCTAAGGCTGTACAGTGGGTTGTTCTTCAAACAAACTAATCATAAAACTGAACTAAATTTTAATTTAAAAAAGTTTTAACTTTGAAAAATTCTAGAAATATTCATATGCCACAATGGTATATTTATATATACATATCGAGCCATAACCGCAAAAAAAGCTTTAGCGACAACAGTTTAAATTTTCGTTTTTTTTTTCAATAAATTAATTTATTGGCAACACTTGCATCATCTCCTAAAATCTCATGTTCACAGAAGGCGTCGTTTCGATTTTATAGCAAAAGCAATTTTAGTTTAAGGGCCAATTTTCATACAAAATTTTTATGATATAATATAATAAAAAAAACATTCTCCTGGAAAATTTTGTTTTTGTCGCTTGAGCTTTTTTTGCGGTTATGACTCGATATGTATATATAAGTTCCCGTAGTTCATAAGAGGGGCATATGGTCATAACAAATTTATTCCATTCTGATTTGCACGATGCAAGTGTTTTTATCTCATTCCAGCTCTTGTCTTGGTTGGCGCTTCAATATCGATGGTCTTCCTTTTGTACGGCTTCATTGCTGATTTCATTCGATAGATTGTCTTGTGACATCTTCCACGGGTTTTCGTAGGAAATGCCGTAGCCAGCGCCATTTTTTCCGGATCTGGACATGTACGTGGATTTGAGTGGTTTGAGCCCATATACTTTCATTGGATATCGTAACTAGCCAAAATATTTTCAGAATTCTACGCAGGCAGGGAGGCTACCATCTCCACAACAAAAGTGGAAAGGTTATTATTCGTTTGTGCTAATGTTTATACCACCTTAAAATATAAGTTCTAGAAAACCATTAATAGACCAATAGACTTAGATTCACTTTTTTAATCGATTTAACGATGCCTGTCCGTCCGGCTGGTAGGCTGGCTGTCCATGTTATTCTTGTACGTAAAAAACAGGTTGCAAATTTGAAGATAATTTGATGGAATTTGGTAGGTAGTTTCTTATTGTTGCAACGACCAAGCCTAAAATGGTGGGCAGCGGGCCACAATTTTGCATGGCCCTCATACAAATTTTCTTTTTTGAAATAGAGTCTTTGTACCCATAATCTATATTATTATGTAGGCATTTATGTAGATTAAATTTGGTCCAAATATGTTTTATTGGATCATTAGCAGAGCTGTGCAGTCGTCAAAAAATTGTTCTAACTCTGACCCCGACTCCAACCGCTAAAATTTTTTAAGTACGCCTCCGACTCCTACTCTTACATTGCTGCTAAATGTATATGAGACTGGTCCTTATTTGCCTTTAAACTAATTTTTTTAATGCTGTCCCTTTTAAATAATTAAATATAGCAAGAAAATTATTCTATAACAATTTCGAATCGATATTTTAAATATCCTACCATTTTTATTTTTTTTATCATAGCTCTCCCATAAAAATATAAGCCCCATTCCTAAAATTACTTAACTAAAAACAAAAGATGAAAATATCTAAATAATATTTGGCACAAAAAAGTTTTACATGAATCTTAAAGTCATAGAATAATTTTGTTCTGTCGCGTTTATGATTGTCCATTGATCCACAAAGGGGATACACTCTCTACAATTTGTATTTAAATACTGTGGAGTAGGGTTTAAAAAATTCGGGTTAAACAGACCAAACTTTCTTGCTTGTTAAGGAATTTTTTTTGTTGTTTGCAGAGAACTCTCGAAAAAATAACAGACCGTCTAGATTACCCATCGCTATGTTTAAACAACAAATAATTTCTTTTTAATAAGATTTCTCTATGACGTGCTAAATTCCTAATTTTTATTTTTAATAATTACACTGAAATTTATTGTTTAGGGAAAGCTTGTTATTCGCATTTCACCGATGGCTAAGGCCAGTTCATCAGGAAACCTTTTTCCAAAGACTTTAGACAAGGTAAAACTACTATACAAATAAAACTGTAAAGCGAATAAGAATTATATACTAAGTTTATTCGCACGACTTATTCGCAAACTATTATATTGCAAGTAGAGAAAATTGCCGCATAAACAGTGAATTAAATTTTTATTTGCGAATAGCTAACTAACGAAAACAATTCGTGATTAACGATACTATTTGCAAATAAAATTTTGAACATTGCCACACTTTTACCGGTTTTAAGTTTTTATTTCGATGTGGCACATCCATATGACAACAAAAATAAAATTAACTCAAAATTCCGCAAATAAAATATAAAATAATTTTTGATTTTCTTAAGTTCTCATTTAAAAAATAAAAAGGTTATATACATACAGTGCTACCAAATGATTAAATTTTCCATTCGGCATCACATAGAAATAAGAAATTTCTGTAAGAAAATTGAGATATAAACAGTAATTTAGTTAATCGAAAATAATTTTTATTTGCGAAAATGCTACGTATAAACGTTGTAATAAACACTCAAGTTTACTTGTAAGAGTAAAAGCGCTTAAACAAAAAAACAACAATAAACAGTGAGTTATTTCTTGTGCACAATTTGGATAGTGAAGACTGCTGTTGTCGATGTTTTGTTCTTGTTAAAACAGCATTACAACGCGTTGTTATAATTAAAATTTTTTGCACAAAGATGTCTAACATCCCTGCAGTATTGTCATATAAATAAACGCCATCTTTATTGTTATTGTTGGTTTTTATATGGGTTGCCTTGCCATATGTTTTCCCCATTTCAAAGAACATAAACAATTGTGCGTCACCATGTGAGATAAGGCCATTATGGCTTTATTGTTCAATTGAATGGGAGATAAAGCCATAATGGCCTTATTGCCCAATCATTGAGAGGTAAGGTCATATTTAAAACTTTGCGAAATGAGAGATATAGCCATACTTTTTTTTCGCAAATGAGAGATAAAGCCATATTTTAAACTTTAGTATGCGAAGCCAGATTCCAATACTTTACTTTAGTGTTTCCGGGAAAAGAAACACTAAAGTTGTGACGCACGCAGGAAAACTTTATTCAGCGAAGCCACCTGCCCGTAAGCACGGCCGTAGGCCGCCACGCAGAAAAACTTTAGTATGCGAAGGCAGATTTCGTAAAAGGAAAAATCTATTATTAATCAATGTAAAATGCAAAAGTTCTTCAAAACTGAAATGAGAGATAAAGCCTTTTTCTAATATTGCTAATGTGAGCTAAGGCCATGATGGCTTTATCTCCCATTCAAATGAAAAAAGGCTTTATCTCCGTATTGAATGAGAGATAAAGCCATCATGGCCTTATCTCACATGGTTTTAAAGCACCCCCCTAGTTTGCGTCGCCAGGCGTGGGAAGTTCTGGCTAATCTTCATGCCCCATCCTGTGGTTTACAAACAATGGTAATATTCGCAATGCCATTTGGGGTGTAGAATTTCAATATGGATTGGCCGTTTATTTGTTTGGTGTTTGGCCACAAGACTTTTACTTCATGCTCTGTTAGCATGCCACATGCATAAAGAAGCACAGACTTGACTCACGTCATAGCAGTATATGAGTGTCCACTTGCAAACATCGCTAGATTAAAAAAAAATCTGTAAAAGCCACCATTTTTGTTTTTTAAAGTTGTTCCCTAAGCCATTATCAATCTCGTTCAAAACTTGATAAGTAAAGCGCAATTTCCGGTAAATATTCAATACTCCTGCAAAACCCGATTTCCTCAAAAAAAAATTTTTTTTTTAAAATAAGCGGTGTTTCCAAGTGGTCTACTTATATATTGATAAGACGATAACTTACATAACAGCTGGTCTGTCATGTGAAATTTTTTTTCCCAAAAAGTGTACACTCTCGAAAATTTGTCGGCAAGTACTGTGGTATAGTGCATCTAAAGGTCGGGCTTGACTGACTATCCTTTATCTTACATCTTTAAAAATGTTTTTGTTATTTCAAATAAATATTTGACATCATTAATTTTAAGCATCCTGTTAATAATAAAGTTTAAGAACATCTCTCTTTAAAAGCAGAGATTTTTATTTTCGTTTCTCTTACTACTTAATTTCCTTTTTTCTGTTTATTTTTTTCACTTTCAGCAGACAATCATACAAAAATATCATTGTCTTTACATAAGCATGTTTTTAAAATTTTTGTGCTTGAAAATATATTTCAAAATAAGTAAGAAAGTATAGCCGCTCAAGACCGACCATTTAATTAATACCCTACACGATAGTATATAAAGCTGCAATAGGCAAATTTAGGACGCGACGTTTTGCCTTTTTACTTTTATTGCATACGTGTCCCAGAGGTGCCAGAAAATTTTGATAAAAAATCGGCATATTTTCAAAAAAAAAGAAATCGGCATTATCGGCCCCTAAATTAAAGAAAATCGACAAAAAGATCAGCAAAAAATCGGCAAATTAAAAATTTTCCTACTAAGAACAATAAAATATATTTTTATCAACACAAAATAACAAAACAAAATAATTCAGCATTAACTTACACATAAACCATATATAAACATTAAAATTAATGAAAAAGAATATTTTTATAAATAAATTGTAGTTAATTTAAAAAAAATTTGTACATTAGGTTAAAATTATTTTTATAGTTGAAAAATGTTTTTCAACCTTTTATTTTAAATTTTTACTATTTAATTAGGCTTAAGTTCATTAAATTTAATTTTCATTAAATTATTTTTATGAAGAAAGGAATTTTTACAACATGGAAGATTAATTAAAATTGTTATTGATAATTTTCATTCTTGACTGACCTGGGATTCGAAGCCAGGCTGGCTGGCGTGTGATTCGAACCCAGGCGGCTGGTTACCCTGACATGTTTCGACCTCAACCACTAGGTCTTCTCAAAGGGATTTGCCGTCTTACACTCGCAGCCATCGATGACTGCTGACGTCAGTAGTCAAACATCAATCCTTAAACCAAATTGTATTTTAACCTTTGGTAGATCGAAATTTGCTTATTGAATGATTATCCATTTTTAATTGATCTCACATGTTTTTCCTTTTACTTCTGTTTTTTCCGTACATTTGTCAAGAATTCTTCTTGAAGTCCAAAGTACATTTCAATAAGCAAATTTCGATCTACCAAAGGTTAAAATACAATTTGGTTTAAGGATTGATGTTTGACTACTGACGTCAGCAGTCATCGATGGCTGCGAGTGTAAGACGGCAAATCCCTTTGAGAAGACCTAGTGGTTGAGGTCGAAACATGTCAGGGTAACCAGCCGCCTGGGTTCGAATCACACGCCAGCCAGCCTGGCTTCGAATCCCAGGTCAGTCAAGAATGAAAATTATCAATAACAATTTTAATTAATCTTCCATGTTGTAAAAATTCCTTTCTTCATAAAAATAATTTAATGAAAATTAAATTTAATGAACTTAAGCCTAATTAAATAGTAAAAATTTGGATTAAAAACCATGAATAGTTCAACAAAATAACCACAATACTAATTACTTTTATTTTAACATATCTTTTATAGATACATATATCGCCGCTGTTTTAACTAACCGACCCAACTAACATTTAACAAATTTAACAGGAAAGCACTTTTAATGTTTTTTGTCTTAAATGTAGTCATTTCCTAGCCAAAATACGAATGAAATTGGGTTTATGCATTATGTGTTATGTGGTAAAACATCTTTTTTTATGTGTTAAATAAAGAATAAGACAAATATTTTTATTTTTTGTACTTAACTCAATTTTCAAAAAAACTTTAGTTCAGTCAGTTAGTAAAAACAGCGACGATATGAGTTTAATTAAATCCATTTTAATATCAACATCAACACAGTTTGCATTATAAAATTTTAAGTAATCTTTAGAAAAAAGAATTCCTTGCAAGGATTAATTTTTAAGGGAACATTTGGTTTTATTAAGGTTGACTTGTCTAAAAATTCTGTCCACATTTGCGGAAGAATGTTGAAGAACCGTTATTTGTTGTACAATTATTGACAGCACTGGAAATGCATCCGTAGAATCCCAACGTTTTAAGTCTAAAATTGTTTGCCAAAAAGTTTGCAAATTTACTTTAATTCCTTTTAAATCTTCTTAAAAGTTTAAAAATTTAGGGTCTAAAATTAATTTTTCTTTTTCAGAAATATAGCTGGACAAGTCTTTCAGAATTTTCATAAAAGAAATATTTTCCTTTTTCATAATTTTGTTAGGGCTAATCATATTTAAAGATTTATAAGATTTTTGTTCAAAATCCAAACGTTCTATATAAAAATCAATGCAGTTATTAAAAATTTTGTTAAATTTTCGCTTTTGTTGAGTTTTGATTTTGATAGTAAGTCATTGGCCAATAAGCCCAAATGCTCCTCATCAAAGTTCAAAAAATTCTTTGTATTGATAAATTAAATTAAATTTTTAAATTGTTTTTTATTAAATAAGTTAATACAGTTTAAAAAAGATTTTCCGTTTGGTTTAATAGATTATGACAAGTGCTCCATAGTTGCCCAAAATTAATATATTACACGTTAACAAGCAAAGTTACCTTGGTTTAAGTGTTTACCAAAAAATCGGCATTTTTGGAGCAAAAATCGGCAAATCAGCACTTTGCTAATTTTATGGCAAAAAATCGGCAAATATGGCAGGTCTGACGTGTACACACACATTGAAGAGAATCATACAATATTAACAACAGCATATGTAGAATTCATACAACGCATAAAATTGCAAAATATAATAGTAAAGGGTGCCCATCGCTGATATAAACACAACTTTTCGAGAGCGTACCACATATCTGGGACCCATGGCTAACCATGGACCCGGACAACAAAATTATGTTATGAGGTTAAGATTCAGATAAGAGTTCCTCGTGCCGAATAATATTTAAATATGTGATTTGTGGGACCTATGGTCAGTACAAAATTTTGCCGTGACACAGTAGCTGTTGTAAGAGTTATCATCGCTTAATTTTATAAAAATACTAACATTAATCAGGAAGTAATGGCATTTTTGGGAGCGGTATTTGTATGACTGCTATGTACCGATTTTATAAATTTTGGTAAGACGATTTTTGTTGCAATTAAATATGTTTGAGCCAAATTTAAGCTAAATATTAATTTAATAAGATAGTTTATGGACACATAGACCATTTCGAAAAAAAGTTTGTATGTGGGCTTGGTGTGGACTAGTCCAACCTTTTACGGACTAGTCCACACCAAGCGTTCTACACGCAAATAAAAAACATGGTTGTGGTAAACATTTTTTAAGAGCAACATATTATGATAAGATTCATGATTGTAGTCAATTTAAATTTACTTGTTTAAATTAAGCGATTTGTATTGTATTAACAAAAGAAAAAAAATAGTATTTTTTAAGGAATTTTAATTGTTTTTTTTTTTTCTTTTTGTTATAATAGCTCCTCATAAAAAGTACTATAACTTCCTCATTTCTCAACCCATTTCAACAAATGTCTTATTATTATTGTCTTTAAATTAAATTCGGAAAAAAGTCGCGTAGAAATTTTAAAAGTTTAAAAAAAATTAAAAATTTTCCATATAATTGAAAAAATCTATTCATATTTGTGCTAATCTTGTATGAGAAGTGTATATATTTACAAATAACAATTGTTTTGCTTTCCAAAACCGTTTGAATTTCAAAAATCGGTTAATAAATAAAAAAGTTATAAATGTTTAAAAGTAGCAGCCTGGTCCATAACTCGGGAATTTGGAGCTATATTGAAACTTTTAAAACCGGTTTTATAATACACTCATCTAGACCTATAACAAACACTAGGTCACTTTGAAAGTGCTTGCAAAAAAGGAAATTTTGTAGCACCGTGTTATTATTGAATCATCTTATGACCAAATATATTCGTTATATTACATCAAAATATTTTGCCCTTACTCCTAATTTGTTTTTATTACATCATATTATAATTTAATGCAATCATATTATTCTCATGTTAATCATAATAATATGTAAATAAAATCTAAAACCGAAAAATATTTTTGATATATATTTATGCTTATTTACTTAATGGCAACCTTAACGTAAATCTGTTACAGATATTTCACATCATTATATGATGCAACTTTAAACATAATACTTTTAACCTATTTTTTGTCGTAGGTCGCAATTATTTATAAATTATTTTATAGAATTTTCACTCTTTTTCTCTAAAATAATACAAAACAATGGTCAATATTTGTGTACCATTTTCAAACAATATGGACATTTTTTTAACTATTGTTATTTTTTTTTTGACACTACAATTTTTAAATGTACCTACAATTTCTTTATTTTTTAATTTATTTAAACTTGGTTTTTTAATGGGTATTTTTTTGAAATTGTTTGACCACGGAATAACAAATAATTCGATAGGCATATGTAAAACAAACAACACAACTGATGCAAAATTATTTGACAAATGGCGATAACATTCGAGTAAATATATTTTGTTTGCATCTTGAACATCCCTATGGGAAAGGAATCAAACACTAAACTTGTTACGTGACAAGTCACTTTAACATGGCGATGTCCTACGAGGGGGTTAATTGGCACCTTTTTGACATTTTGTAACAGGTCAATGAAATAACCATCCAATTTCGGTTAAAATAATGCCTGTCGCAGAGATTGTCCTAAATGAGCCATGTCAATATTATAGATCCCCTTCATATAAAGTTATAGAGCTAGAGAGAATCAGCCACTACCCGGACAAAATTTAGTCACATGAATAGTTTTGTGCGAATTACCTTTCCTCTGGACTAACTACACTCTAAACACATTATCACCAGTTAAGTCATATGTCTTGTTTTCACCTACCACAATTCGTTCCTTTTAATTATAAAATTTTGTTCACTGGTCACGGGATAAGTGCTTTACGAGCAATTGACACAAATTTCCCGTAGGGATATTATGAGTACACGTATAGAAAGTTATCATGTTATGGTTCTTAAATATCATTAATTGAGTGGCAGGAATATAATATGTTATCAAAGTTATCATTATTAAGTTGTTATAAAAATGATTATTTTTCAGTGAACCATACTCAAATTTATAATTGCGATACAGAATGACATGTTTACAGTGACTATAATGTTGTTGATGTTAAATAAAAATAACAATATTTGGATTAGCATAGGAATAAAAAAAAAAAAAAAAATATTGCTACAATAAGCATCGTGTAGTTGCCGTAACCATGCCCAACTATATTTTTTCTCTGCGTGTATGCGTTTGCAAAAGTAGGGAGTAACCATTCTTCAAAATAAAATTTTTAGGATGCTTGGAGGCCTTATGTCTGGAAAAAAAAGCCTTTAAGAAGCCCTTTTTACTACTTCATTTACCCGCTGGAAAATTATTTTCAAAATCGCGACCTGTACTTTGCACAAAAAGTTACATGGCCAACAAGCCAGCCAGCCGGATGGACGGACATCTGTATACTAAAAGGTGGGTCTAACCCAAATATTTTTATTAGTGTTACATAAATCAGCACAAACACACAATACCCTCTCCATTATTGTAGTGTGGCTATAAAAAAAAGTAGCACAATTTTTCGCTTTTTGGAACCGCTTTTAGCAGTCAATCTAAGACGAGTTACATAATGACACTACATGACAGGTTTTTTAAAAATTGTTTTCTTTTTGTTTCTAAAAATTAGTTTGCTAAAAATTTTACTTTTTAACATATCAATATAGATTTCCCTGCATAAATATTAATAATATAACTAAATTTGCAGTTTTCCTTTTAATATACCGAATACACCGAATACATTATTTTAAATAAATTTGGCAGCAAATCGAAAAAGGAGAAAACAAAACTACAGCCCGTAATTTTCGTTAAATAAAGTTTTTAATTTAGTTTTCATCTTTTTTTTTTTTTTTTTTTTTTTTTGAAATCCTTATGGATTTTCGTTATTTTCTTTAGACTAAAATTATTTTTTTTGTAAGTTTTGTCATAAAACAATCAAAAAAAAGTTACAACTTCCTTTGGTAAGTAGGATGGATGTCTTAAGTACATCTGGTAAGAATTTAATTTATTTGTTTTAGATGTTTAATTAATTTTTGCATGTTTTGTGAAAATGTTCTGGGAATTTTAGATATAATAAAACTACATTTTATGTAGTTGTATTTTAAGAGATAAAGATTATTTATTATAATTTACATTAGTTCAAATTTGAAAATATAAATTTTCTTTAAAATAACGAAACTTTTTTGGCACAGAAAAATAGGATTTTTAAAAAAAAAATGCTATTTAGCATTTCATTTTCACTAATATATAAAATCAAAACCACACAAACATATGAAAATACAAGTAAGGAAGTATAGTCGGTCAAGCCCAACCATATGATTCTCTACACCACAGTATTCAAAAAATTTCGATAGTGCACCTCATTTGGGACTTGCCAGACAAAATTATGTTGTAAGGTTAAGATTCATGTAAAAGTTCTTTGTGCCGAATATTATTTAGTTAACTCCATCTATATGAGACTTTTTTGTCTTTAAGACATTTCAGAGAGATGAATTATATGGGACACAGAAGCAAAAAAATTATTGTCGCCAATTTATTTGTCAACACCAATATTTATTAATACATTATGTCATTGGAAGCTGTTTTCGGGAGTAGTATTTGAATACAGGCTGTGGTAAAATATGGACGCTATTCCAATAATATTTGGTAAGATGATTTAGATTACAACAAAATAAGTTTGGGCCAAATTTAATCTTAATACCAACATAATTAGATGGCTTATTGGCACTAAGACTCTATTCCGGAAAGAAGCTTTTATAGGTGCCATTTGAAATTATGGACCGATTCTTATCATTTTAAATAGGCCCTTATGACAATTAAAACATATAGCACTGCTTCCTCTAAAGAGGGCCAACACAAAATTTTTACATTTTCACTTTTTGCGAGAAATCGATGTACAGTGGCCATATCTACCCACTGTAAAAATCTTACATCATTTTCTCTTGTATTTTGTCAAAAAAAATGCAATTGTATCCTCCTTTGTGATATAAGAGACCATATAAAAAGAAAACAGTTTTTTGTCTCTAATGAAAATTTGTAAATTTTGAGTTGACGCTCTTTAGAGTAAGCAGTGCGATATGCTCTAAATTTCATGAAATTATCTCCAAAATTGCGACCTGTATTTTATGCAAAAGATTTACATGGATAGCCAGTCAGCCGGACGGACGATCAGTAGTCAATTTAAAAGGTGTTACAAACAACAGCACAAATGCTTAATAATCCTGTTGACTCTTGTTAAGTAGGTAACTGTGGAGCATGTTTTGAATTTGTAATATTCACACAAATAATCCTGTGTCGTTTATTTGGTCATTCTTAGCCAATTATAAGCCATAGAGCCGGCAGTATTAAACCCACGTTTAAGCGTGAGCTGATTATCAAGAAATTTTAAGTAATACAAAATTAACTATGACTAAATTTCATCAAACAGTCGTTGGCTATGAAGTCAGTTCTCTTCGTGCCAACAGTCAAACTCCGTTTTGACAAACACATCACAATATAATTGAATCATTTATTTCAAAATGGGCGCAGGTACAAATTTTTGGAAATTGAGTTTTTTTTTTGGCAGTTTTTTGAGGTACATATATAAACCGATACACTGTGAGAATGAAAGGTTATATACACCTTTCATAGCGGAGAAAAAAGGTGTCATTTTAGAATGACGTTTGAAAAGGACTCATCTTCATATTTATTTAGAATATGTATTTAATATGTGTTTTTTAGATAGCAATTGAAAAAAACTTGTATTCAAAATTTTAACAGTGTGAGGTAAGTTTTGACTATATGGTTTGTTATAAAAAATTTGCTATAAAAAATTATTTTTTGATTTTGCCATTGTTATCTGAATAGTGAACAGCTTCAGGAGAAAAATTAATATACAGTTGAATCTCTGTTATTCGCGCCTCTATTAACCGGTATGTTGCTCGCGTTATTTAACATCGCGATTTCACCCCTATTATCCGGCAACAAACATAAGCTTGTTCTCTCTTCCAATCAAATGCACGTAAGCATAATTCAAATTTGGTGATTCCCATTTTTTGTTATTCATGCACTCATGTATACAATACATACATATGTAAAACGTATTCACTAAAATACTTTGTAAAATGTAAACAACAATTTTAAGTTAAAAAAATATGTAATTGTTTGTGTTTTCATACTATCAGAAATTGTTCGGAATGGTTTTGAATCCGTATTTTCTTTTCGATCAATTTTGTTTAACCCTTTCCGGGCCAAAAATAGTTTAAGTCGAGCTTAAAATCTAAAAACTTATATTTTTGGTAATATGATGGTGCTGAAGCCATGAAAAAAGTAGTTTTCATCTTTCCCATCTCCGTTAAAAAATAAAGAAACAAATACAATCTCTATATTATAATAAACTTTAAATTTGTATACCGTTCAAGAGCATAGAATCAGAGTACAATGTAATGTCTAATATATTCGACAAAAACACGGAAAGGGTAAAACTTCTTCAGACTTTGATCGATTATCGTAATTCCGACAAATTTTAATTTGGTTATTTTTAAGTTAAATGTGGCAATATTGTGTAAATCAAAACGAAAACTTTTTTCGATTGAAAAATTAAAAGTGATTTCATTCCGAGAAAATTTATCGGTTTTCGTTTTCTGAAGAACCTTTTACGGAATTTAGAAAAACTTACGATCGAAATTGATTTCTGTGACAGGCCCGTATATCTACTAACCGTTCTTTTCGATTATCCGTGCATAGTCCGATCCAGTGCGAGCCGGATAATCGAGGTTCAACTGTAATAACACAATTTTTGTTTATCTTCATTTTGTAAATGTGCGAATGCAGCTACTCGGAGGATAACGATTTCCAGATATTGGATTTTCGAAATTGTTATGAAGATATTCTGCAATGGCCAACCGACAATGTGTGTGAAGATAAATACGTATTTAACTAGCGGAGACACCAACCACAATTTATTAACAGCAACTATTTTCAGTTAACATTGCATTTAACAGTGCTACTGTAATAGGAAAAATGTCATTTAGGAAGATTTTCAGGAAAAAGGAACCGGTTCCACATAAGAAAAAAGTTCTAAGGAGGATTCTGGTAGTGGGATATCTGAAATATTTTTCGAATTTCAGAAATTCAGACCTGAAAAATTTCGTTTTTTGCGAAAATTTCTGGCGAGGATTAGTGACCATTTTGGAAAAATATGGAATGTTACTGGCAATCCACTATATAGACCATTTTCTGAAATTTCAAAATTATTTCAGATATCCCACTACCAGAATTCACTTAAGGACTCCCTTCTCCCCCATTCCTAGATGGTGTGATATTAGTAAATATCACCATTTCTCCATATTGTCTAACGTTCATAAAGTCCACTTTTAACATTTTTCAAAATAGCCATTTCTTAAAATTCTATTTTCTTAATTACCAAAATGATTTCCCCTTGGAGCAGCATTTGTATATAGTTGGTTGCTAGTAACATTCCATATTTTTCCAAAATGGTCACTAATCCTCGCCAGAAATGTTTGTTTTTGTTCAATGCATGAATGTGTTTTCTAGTTTGTAATCTTAATAAACAGATAAAAATGCACCGAAATGTTCTTATTATTCCTTTTTAATAAAAAGCTTTTGTTGAAAATTTTGTTTACTTTTATTAACATTTTTGAGTTCTTTAGCGAATCTTCAAAGGGAATGATCTTATCGTATAGTGCAAATATATATTTAAACATTATGAATTATTTTAATATTTGAGTGTTTCAATAATTTACTTACACTAAAGATATCATTTTGCTACTAAAACGACGAACATTTGAAAACTAATTTTCGAAAAGGGCTTATCTCCGGAAACTTTAATGACCATTTTCTAATACAAAAATATTACATTAAATAATTTTTAAGAGATATTCAGTTTTTTGTGTCTGCTGAACACTTTGAATTTTTGTACCTCTTAATTTTTCGTAAGAATTATTAAATTATTTGATATGGTTGAAGTCGCATAATGAAACTTCAAACTTATCGATGGCATTTTGTTTTTTCTCGATACTTAATTTTTTTTATAGACTATTGACTGTTTTTTTTTTAACTAAAAATGTATTCAAAGTACCATATAACCCAAATGTTATTTAATGGAGCTCTAGTATTTCGTACCAGATTTCTTGGGGATCCACTTTTTCAAATTGTTAGTACCATTTAAGTTTTTTCATTCATGTCTAAGTAATATTTAAGCCACTGCTTAGTCCGCCCGATAAAAGTGATCAACTTTTTTATATGTAACAGTGAATCAGTTATTTAAAGATACAAAATTAGCGTTTGGTGTCCTTTGACTTCAGTTTATGCGATACCCAGTTTTACTGCTTCTAAACTGACATCAACGATGTTAAATAAAATTGGCGATTTTATTACTTCCATAGTTTCGGCATGTTTGTCTTTCATTGCACTTTATCGAGTAGCAATAACAAACTCTATCCTCATAATTTTTAATTGATGGATTCAAGATTGCCCAATTGAGTCCCAAATCAGATACGCTCTCGAAAATTTGTCGCTATAAACTGTGGTGTAGGGCATCAAATGGCCGACTATACTTTCTATCTTGTTTTAATTACATCACTTAAATACGTGTGCACCCAATAATTAATTATATATATTCTTGGAATTTTCTGCAAAACCGCATAAATGATAATAAATAAGTGATTAAAATTGCTATGTTATTTAAATATAAACATTTGATAGACAAACAGTATAATTAATATAAAAAAAAAACAAAACGGAAAATCACAGCAGGAAAAACTCTAGTACTGGCATGCGTGTGGAATTAATGAATTGCTGTCGACCCCAAAAACAATTGAGCGTTTTGTATGTTTAATTAAAATGAATTTTTGCTGCTTTAATGATTCAATTTAATTAGAATTGATGATAAAGCAGTTGTGGCGCAGCATCAACATCAACTACAAGGGAAGTACGTACACCAAAAAGTACCAGCAAGTACAATAACAAAAACGTCAGTAGTTGTAAAATTGTGATATAAAACGTTGCACAGTGGGGGATTTTGAAAAAAAAAAAAAATTAAATAATTCTGTATTTTGTAAACGGGTAGTCCGAATAGAATAAAACTTCAGGTAGCAATTAAAGACTTGTATTAAGTTAAAGTTTTGGATTTGGGGCTTTTAGACATTTTAGGAAGGCCGCCATAGGTTCCCAAAAAAAGGCAGCTCGGGTATTACAAAAATTAAAAACGATCCTGAATTTGTATTTTTAGCCCGATTCCTAAAAAATTTTATCAGTGAAATGCAATAGTTGAATTTATCTCTTATACTGTAGGAAATATTCGTGTTTGAAAATTAAAATTTGCTTTTTTGCCTTACCTTGGTCTAGGATTATGCAAAAGAAGTTCAAAAAGTTCAATTACTACGGGCTATATGCGCTTCCGAAATAGTTAATTTTTTTTTTACAAATTTCCACTTTATGCCACATTTTCTCCAATTGAAAATGTAGAATCAAAAAATTTTAAACTCTGTTTGCAAGAAAGGATCCTGAGACCCGCACTTGAAAGGGAAAATATTTCTAAAAAATTAAAAACAAACCATTTTTTTGGGAATTTTCAGAAGTTTTTCGGGAGTTGTGGGATGGTCTTTGAAAATTTAAAAGAAATTTTAGTTGTCTTTTAAGAAGGAAGTTGTAAATTTTTTTAGTAAGTAATATTTTTATTGCATAAATAAAAATTTATACTGTTAAAAAAATTCAAAAATCCAATTTTTAGCACTTTTTTTCAAATTGTCTTCAACAAAGTGTAAATTTGTGAAAAAAAACCTATTTCGAAAGAGCCTAAGCCTTCAGCAAATTCAATTTTTGAACATTTTTTGCATTGCAAATAGGGATATAACGATACGCCTTTTTCCGATATGGTACCGATACCGATACCTAAAAAGAAATATCGGCGATACCGATAAGAATATTAAATTGAATTCTAGTTATATAACGGTTAGTTAACAAAACTACAGTGTTAGAGATTATTAATATTTAAAATTGATATTAATGTGATTTAAAAACGAATTCGATTTTATGGTAATGTTAACCAAAAAAAAATAAATAATGTTTTTATAGTTAAGGACAGCGTAAGAGATTTAATATATTACAAATGGAAATAACTAAAATTTTTGTTAAAAATGCAAAGTGTTCTCTATTTTTGAGGAATCGCTTATCCTTTCGAACCTGATCTGCAGTGAAAAATAGCCTCCCAGATGCGACAGAACTCATTTGAAAACTTAAGAATTTCTGCACCAAGTGGATCTGCATCTCTTGAAATATTAGATCTAAGGTATATCTCGACTTTTTCTTTATCAGAACGAAAGATGACAGAGGTTTATCCTCCACGGATTTTCTATAGTTTGTTCAAAAACGTTCCAAGGGCCATTTTTAGACTTATCAGAACTTTTACTAGTGTAGGGGTGACTGGACCTTCCACAGTTTCCGAATGCATAGTCATAGCAGCTCAGTAATACGTTTTTTCTATACGATTGAAGCCGATTGCCTGTAAAATTTTCGAAGAATTTTAGATAAACAATAGATTTCATTATTCTCTAAACCCTAAAGTCTTCCACTTAGAACTAAGTCGCCAATTTTTGGGCCTCTGAACTATTCTCTTTCTCAGTTTATTAATGTATTATATTTTCTAATAATGTTCGAAGACTGTTAACTATCGGAATAACGTCAGACAATGGAGCAGTGGTATTGCTTTTATATTAAAAATATCCTTAAAAATCTAAAAATGTACAAAATTAGTAAGTTTTTTAATACAACAAATACATTAAAGGTTAAGCAGTGAGAGAACATTTCACTTGTATGGTGCAAAGCAAAACGGCTAAAGCTGGAGCTCCACAGTACGCGTTCAATCAATTGAGGCGTTTAAGCATCTGTCAAAAAAGAAGAATCAGTTTAAAATTGTGTTGGCAAGTTACACGGCAAACGCGTATAGTGCATATTCGAATAGCACAAAATAAGGACCGTTTTCAAAACTTACCGATAGCTAAAGGTAGGATTTTATCCAACGTATGAAAAGTGTTTCATTATTACAACTTAACTTTTACCTTAAGAGGGCGATATGTTAAAGGAAGGTTCATCCTACCTGTTAGATTAGAGAAGAGTTGTAATAATGGAACACTTTCTATACGGCCGATAAAAAACTACTTTTTAGCTATCCTTAAGTTGTGAAAACGGGCATGAGTGTGATTATATTCCACATTTGCATACGTCTTGAAAAAAATGTCAAGAAAGTATCAAATGCATAGAACGCGTAGGGTGGACTTCCAGTTAAAGAATTAAAAGAAAAAAATTTTTTTTCTACTGTAATTTTATCGGGCATGTTCTGAAATTCACATGATTTCAAATCCTGTGCTTTTAAATTTCCGCGTGTGATTTTATGGTGTTCTGAAAAACATTTCGGTTTTATGTTTCTCGGTATGCTTTCGGCAATTGAAAATCACGCCAAAACATACAAAAACGGAACACTAAAATATCAAACGTGTGATTTTTAAAGGGACATGTGATTTGAAATCACGTGAGTTGAATAAAAGTGATTTTCAGAACAGGCCTGTATGTGATGCTTTTTAATATGTCATTTCTCTTAGTTGTTATGCAAAAAATAAGCATTGAAAATAAAAAATTTTTTTTAAAAAAAAACTCAAAGAAGAATCGGCGTATCAACAGTAAAATACCGCCGATACCGATATATCGGCAAATCTGAAGTATCGCCGATAGTTGAAGTATCCTTTCAAAAAAGTTTAAATATATACACATCGTCATCTGAAAGACCTAATAACCTATCTGCAAAAATTGAGTTTTGTTATGGATTTTTATTCCATATATCATAACACATATGTGTGCAAAATTTTGAACATGTTAATTACAAATGACCAAGTGATAACCAAATTACACAATAACCTATCAGCAAGTGTACAATTTTCTGAAACCAAATAACCTAAGCAACTATTTTTTTAATTTACTTTTTTTTACGAAGTAACATTTGATTTGTTATTGTTTGTGTTTTATTAAATTTAATTTATTGTTAGAAGTGAAAAAAAAAATAAAAAAGTGTTAAAAAGCAACCAAAAGTGTTTCATAATCGAAAAAAGTTTTGAGGAAAACGTGAAAGTAACTAAAAAAGTCAACAAAAAAGAAGAAAGAAAGAAAAATCGTATGAACGGTAAAGGATAAGAAAGTTTTTCAAAAGGCAAAACCGTTTACAAAAAGCCAAGAGAAATTAAACCTGGGTGCACGTCAAAATGTTGCGAAAGGGCTTCGAATAGACATTGTTCTATTTTTTCCGAAAACTTGCTTCAGGAAATATTTGAACGTTTTTGGCAGATGTCATGGGACCAGAAGGAAACGTATGTAACCAGTAGTATTGAAGTTTTCGCTAAAAAGAGAACTTGTGGAGAAAATTCCTGACGCACAAACTCAAAAGCATTTTTTTTTAATATAATAAAACAAACTATTTTTAAAAATCTTTATCCATAGGCTTTAAATTTCGACAGTTTTTGTACCTAGAGGACCGTTACGCACTAAAAAAAAAGAGAAAAATAAATCATCAAAAATCACGATAAAAGTTTAATTTTGTTACATAGTGTAATTTAAACAAACATTAAGTTCTTTTTTTTTTGCTTAAACCAGTTAAAGTAACTACTCGTATAACTGTTATTATTTAATTTATATAATATTCATATGTATAAAGAAATTGTTATTTTTTCATACTAATTAGTACTGCTGATAGGTTATTTGGTTTCAGATTTTTTCAATTCCAAATAACCTAAGTGACATAACATAAGCAGTGTTTAGAAAAACAAAATTTTCTCCACCGGTATATATTTATGGTTTAATTTTAAACAAAATATGTAATATTGTAAATAGTTCCAATTTTATAACGTTTTTTCCCTCTTTTGAAACTTTTGAAACCTGCAGATAAGTTATTTCATCTTTAAGGTGACGATATATTTTGCTTAACAATTTTTTTCTATAAATAAAAAAAAATTTAAATACTTTTTCAGCTAAAAAAAAGGCCAAGAACAAATTCCTTTAGAATTTTAAATTCAAATGCATACAATATTGAATTTCAAAAGATGTTTAATAATAATTATTTTGAAATATTTATTTATTGGTAAGTAATTGACGAAAAGATATTTAAAAAAAATCGTGATAAATGTGTGCAAAATACTGCCCCAAGATAGTTCAAAAATAGCAAATTCTAATTTTCAAAAAAGTCTGATATTTTCCGAACTATAAGAGATAAACTTTACATGTCAGTTACTTTTTTGTAGAACTCGTACAGAAGATTAAATTGATAAAAATTAATAAATAATGTAGGTCATACGGCAGTAGGTCATACGTTTTAAACAAATTTAAATAAAAACATAAATATTTTGTTTTAAATTTATTATTTTATTCCCAATATTTCGGTCAACATTGTTGACCATCTTCAGGGGTTTTTGAAAAAATATAAAAATAAATAAATTGATAAATAAAAATTCACTTTATTGTTGTTGACAAAAGCTTGCAGCATTTACAACATTTAACAAATTAATTAATTAATATAAATCGAGCATAAATGAAGAATTCTAGATCGTTTTTAATTATTGTAAAACTTCGGGAACCTATGGCGGCTATCTTGGTATGTCTTTAGACCCCAACGCCAATAGTTAAACTCTAACACAAGTATTTAATCGACGCCTAAAACTGTATTCCAATCGTACTAACCGATTACAAAATGCAGAATTATTTCCATTTTTTTAAGCCTCCCACTGTGGATCGTTTTTAGTTTTTGTAATAACCGGTGTGTCTTAATTTGAGAACCTATGGCGGCCTTTCTGTCGTGTCCACAGACCAAAATCCAAAACTTTAACTCGAATACAAGCCCTTAATTGCCGCCTGAAATTGTATTCCAATTAGTTTACGAAATACAAAATTCAAAATAAAGAATTATTTCAAATCCTTCTACCACTGTGCGTTGCTTTTTTTTATTTTTTGCTACGGTTGAATGAGTTTGAAATCAAAAGTTCAGTGATTTGTTTAGTGAAAAGTGCACAGAAAAAGAAAATAAAATAAATTTTTAAATTGAGAAAACAAGAACCTTTAAAATCAATAAATATAAAATTTTAAACTTTATTCTTCCATGGCAAGGAAATAAAACTTTTATTTTTTTTTTTTATAAAATATAACAAACATTTCGTTAATGTGATAGAATTCAATTTATAGAAAGTCAAAAACAGACATTTTATAAAAAATATAATTATTTGAAGGATTCCAAAATGAGGGGTTTTAAAAAAGTGAGTGTTTTTTTTTCGACTAAGTCAAACTTTTAATTTCTATTATCATGGGGATATTTTTCCTTTATAAAACTCGTTACACAGAAAAACATCTACAAAATTGTTCACCAATTAAAGCATTAATCGAAAATAAAATCAATTTTAATTAAAAATTTAATCAAGTGAATTAAACGTTTAATCAAGTGAATTAAATTTATTTGCTAGTGCAAATTTAATTAATGTTTTAATAAATAGCACAAATTTTTTAATTAAAATCAATTTTTATTTTTTCTGTGTACGGTTTATTCCCTTAAAAATATGTTGCTCTTAGAAAAGAATAAAATGCTACGTTGAATTTAAAACCATACAATTGTTAGTGGTAAGCAGATTATTGTTGTTATTAAACATAACATGTTCCGAGCCAATCACGATATGTTTGTGTGTCCTTTTGTGATGACTTGTTTAACCATAAAATGGTTGGCGGTGACAATACTATGATTAAAATAACCATAATATTTTTAAACTGTCTTAAAAATTATTATTTTTGAATGTAACCCAATCAAAAAGTGTGTTTTCTGTACATTAGAGGTGTTCAAAAAAATTATAGTGAATTCTTAAGTCAATAAATAGGCTAATTTTGTATACAAATTTGGTATACATTTTTATATAAAAGCATTTAATATAAAGCTTATTGTTGATTGGATAAAGAAAAGTCTAGGTGGAAATTATTTGAAAAATTTTAATAGTGAATACAAGGCGAAAAAATTACTCTTTTTTTTGTTTTTGTCAATTTTTTTTTAATGTCGAAAAAATTTTAATTTTAGTTGATGAATTTAACGAAATTAAAATACAATTATGTTTTCAAAAACGTATAAAAACCCAAAATCGGGTAAGAACTAGCCCAGTAATAAATAATGCCCCCAGACTACTTATGTACCAATTATTACTTGACCGAGAAATTCGAGGACACTACTTAAACATTTCTGAAATGGATTTCTAAAATACAATTTTTTTATTCAAAATACTCGAAATTCTAAAATATGGAAAAAGTTTTATTTTTTGGACGGCGTTTACCTGTCCTTAGGTGATGTCAATAGCGGACAACATTTTTGGCGTGTTTTTTAAATCTCCAATTTCAAATTAAAATAAAAAATTAAAAAAGTTAATAAGGATTTATTAAATAATTTCCGTATTTTTAATCCAAGTTTTTGATATTTTATTCAGGCTAATAGTACGTTTCCACTTACATGTTTTGGGCCACAAAACCAGTTTTGCTGTAAAACAAGTGTTTTGCTTCTTGTTTTTCCATACATTTTTCATGTTCGAAAAACCCAAACAAAAACTAGTTTTGCTCCAAAACATATCGAAAATTTTTGAAAATCATGAATACAACTCTGAGTTATCCATTATTGATGATTGACAAATTCGAAAAAGTGACATATTTACCAAAATAACCAGACTTTTTAATAAGGTTAATGCAACTTTCCAGCTGATTTTTATATTGCAATGTAAAATAATGAAATAATATAATAAAAACGTAGTAAATGATGTGCTTTTATACACGTACAATGTACGTTCAATTTCGTACATATGTATATGTATATCTGTGTATTAAAAACAAACAAGGCAAAAAAAAATATTTTTGTTCAACACATATTTTGTTTGTCTTTCATGTTTGTTTACAACATAAATGTCACATTAATTTCGAAAATTCGAAAACCAAAACGACTTTAACATAATGGAAACACTTTGACAAATTTTGCTTAAAACATTAAATTATTGTTATGATGAAAGGAATTTTATAACGTAAAATTAACTAAACTTTATTAATAATTTTTCATTATTGACTGAGCTGGGAATTGAACCCAGGTTTTCACGGACAGGTTGCCATAACATGTTTCGATTTTAACCACACAATCTCCTCAGAGGAGTTTGACGTTCAACAGTCAGCGCCATCGAAGGCAGCTGGCAGTCAATAGCCATACATCAATCTTTAAACCAAATTGGTAAATCGAAAAATTTTTTTTAATTAATATCTATTTTAACTGGATTACATGTTCAACCTTTCTTCTGTTATACATACTGTTATTCGTAATGAAAATTAAACTTAATTTATATAAAAAATCATAAACAGTACCCGTGTTATGTAACTTTGGTGAGCACTTCTCGCATCGAAAACATTTGAAACAAAATATTCCATCGTTTCTCGAAAAGTTAGAAAAAAGTGTGTCTGTAACTCATGTCGTAAACTATCAAAGGAGATTACGCCGTTACGTTATAAATGTCATAATATTCCACTCGAAGCCGATATTTAAATGCAGATGTTGAGAACGCCAGTCAAACATATGGTTGACGGCGTCCAAATTTGCCTAAAATTTAAAAATTTTCAACGACGGCGGCGAAAATACAACCGTCGGCTATACCAAAAAAAGTAAAGTACGACTTTAATTTGTGTTGTTTAAAAAATAGCTTTGAAATCATTCGTATATTTTTCAAAAATGTTAAAAGTAAATTAATTAAGCAATGAAAAAATCTGCCAAGAACAAAATACTTATCTCTTCCGTGTTAATATTCACTGCATTTTGCATTTTTAATTTATATTTTAGTGTTAAAATTTTTCTCATCCCATTTTTATACGTGATTTTATCTGACAGTTCAAAGCGGGAACTTTCTCACAAAAATTGTATAGACACACTTTTTAAGTATATTGGCGTGTAATTTCCTTTCGTGACAGTTATTACTCGCCAAAAATGTTACAGACGCAGTTTAGTGGAAAAAACAGCTGTTTGTTTCAATTTATGGCATTTTTGTTCAATTTCTCACATTTCAATCGAAAAGTTTCTCGCCGCGGGAGTTACAGAACATGGGCACAGTTCAATTAAATAACCACAATACTAATTGTTAGTTTCAGTATTATTTATAAAACTCCAAGTCAATAAAAAAGAAAATCTGTAATTTTTTTCTATTTAAAAATTTGTATTTTTATTATGCTGTTATTTAAATAAGACTGCGTTTTTCACGTTAGAAACGTATTGGGTAATTTTTCCCACAAGCACTTAAAAGGATTAACATCGATTTTTTTCTTTTGAAATATAAATTACCAATAACAGAAAATAGTTAAGTCAACTTCCTTCGAAATATGAGTGTACCCCACGTAATTTCGTTAACAATATAATGAAAAATTCAAAATTTCCAAAATATTAAATTTTGACCATGTCATTTGACCTTTGGCTTGGTTCCACTATGACCAAATTTTCCGAATATGGTCCTTGTAGTTTGTGTTATAGAACTCTGAATAATATTAAATGTAACTAAATAAGAAAATGAGTTTAACCCTATTAATAAATTTTGTGCAAAAATAAGCATTTTCCTCGAAATCCGTAAAAATCAAATTGTTGTCCTACTCAAGTGTACCGGGGGATTATTTTGAAAATATTTTATTTTAATTCTTTAAGATGTTTTAAACAAGTCCCTGGAGTGAAAATTTGAATTTTTTCGATTGATTTGAAAAAAAAAACAATTTAAATTGGAGATTTAAAAAAAATCCCAAAAATGTTGCTCGGTTATTACATCAGTTTTGGACCAGATTACGCTATTAAAAAAAAACTGCTTCCATATCACAAAGTTTTTAGTCTAGTTTAGTTAAAAAAAAAAAATTAAATTGCGGAAATTAATTTAAGAAATGTTTCAGGTGTGTACACGCAAAGAAAAAACCTGGTTGTGGTAAACATATTCTAAGAGCATAATATTATGATAAGATTCATGATTGTAGTCAAAACATATTATGATTATTATTAGAATCATAATATATCATATTATGACCAAATATATTCGAAATATTATACCTATCATAATATTTTGCCTTTAATCATAATTTGTTTTTATTTCATCATATTATATTTATTATTAATTTAATATACTCTTATCATATTAATCATAATGCGTTTAAAAGGTTTGATGACCTAATCCAATTAATATAATATGATTACTTTTACCCTTTTTCCAAAGACTTTAGAAAAGCTAAAGATATTTTGCAAATAAAACTGTAAAGCGAATGAGAATTACAAACACTCAAGTTTTACTTGCAACAAATCTGAAAGAATCATAATATAATGCCAAATATGATTACAGTAATCATATTATAATCGTAGGTTATCATAATATCGTTTGTCGCAAGGTATATATTATTAAATGGTTTAGTTGTTAAAAAAATAATTATTTTTCAGTGAACCATTCTCAAATGGATAATTGCGATAAAAATGGAAATGTTTACAGTAACTAAAATATTGCTGATTTAAAATAAAAATAACCATTTGTTGTGTACCACAACAAAATTTTGTTACCATAAGCATAGTGTAGTTGCCGTAACAATGCCGAACGATATATTTTTTCTGCGTGTACTCGAATTACTCGGCCAAATAGTTATTGGCGCATTAGTGGTCTGGGGCATTATTAATTACTAAGCTAGTTCTTAACCGAATTACGATTTTTATACCTTTTTGAAAGCAAAATTGTATCTACCATAATCCAGAGAAAAGTGATTTTTTCGCCTTGTATTGTATATTCAAATTTTTAATCGATTTCCGACTGGACTTTTCTTTATGCAATCGGCACCAGAATTCATATTAAATGTTTTAAGATATAAAGGAACTAAATTCACTTTGAAAGATGGCCATGCAACGCATTAAATTTTTTGTTTGGTTTTATTACATTTAACCTCAAAGCGAAGCGATTTTTTTTAAATTTTTCTTCCCTAACAAAAAATTTGATATCACCATCTCTACTTTCATAGAACCTTTAACCACGATGTTATTAATAGCATTTTGTTTCAAACTCATGATCATAATTCTCGCCACCATTAGTGTACTTGTAAGTCATTAAAATAAAAAAAAAATGTTTTTCTCTTAATTATTCTTTTTAATTATAATGTTTTGCAGTGCATACCTTAACATAAAAGTACCAACTTAAACACTTATTATGCCACAATAGAAAACAAGAAACAAATCATGTCCTTTGAGAAAACATGCATCTTCTGCTGGATATTTAAGACCCCACAGACATAAATTTCAAGGAATGCTTATGACCATAACCAACTTAAAAAAACACACAGGAATGAGTGGGATCATCCTTTTCAAATGCAAATTAAATTACATACTTTTAGTATTTCTTTTACCGAATATAACAACAACATCAATTCCAGTCACTTGCATCGAGCATTAGTTTAGTAGTTACATCTGCACTCACTTTTCGCTCTTCATCCTTGTTTAGAACTTTCTTGTTATGCATTTAACTTGTCCCTGTTAATTAAGTTAAGATAGTTTATGTTAGTACAGGGTAGCCGAAAATAAAGGAAGAGTTTAAATGGTCAATAAAATTATTATTTAAATATGATATTCTTTTATTCTTTAGATTGATGCGAAGAAGACTTTGGGTGTTGAAAATAGAAAGATACACCATAGTACAACAAACTATAATAATTTAGTTTCATTTTGAATTCCGGCGATTATTTTGCCAAACTTTCAATGTTAGTGGTGCGATTCACTAACTTTAAACGATCAGACAATCGTAATTTTCTTGCAGTAACAATTCGCTTTCAGTAACGATAGTGTGATTCTGTAATTTATTTTTAACGATTGTAAACAGCTATAGTTTTTGTAACATCTCCAAAATGTAAAAATAAACGAAAAGCACAAAAGAGAGTATGAAAAAACAAATGAAATTGTGCTTAATTTACTGTATTTTATTTTGTGAATTTTACATTTAGAATTTTGCTTTTGTTCATAATTTGCTTAATTTTGTACATTTTGAACTTAGAATTTTGTTTTTGTTCATACACATATATATCATATATAGTATGTATGTAAGAAGTAGGGCTGAAGCCACTTTAAACATGAAATACACTTTATCGATTAAATAAACACAACGTAAATTATTGTCGTTAAAACAACGAAAATAAAAACTGCTTAAAGTAACAGCTGACTTTAATCGACAGCGAATATCGTTAAAAATGTTACTAAATAGCAAATTCGATAAATTTGCGTAATATTTATTTTAGCGATACGACACTTGTAAAAAAAAGTTAGTGAATCGCACTACAGAACTGGTCCCCTACAGGCTGATTGCAAGCAATGCGCTGTCAATCCTCGAACCTTAAAACTACAAACGGTTTTAAATGAAGAAAATGTTCGACGCCTAAAAAACAAGAAAATCCAGCAAGGAGTCGTTCAATGGATTCAATGTCAGAACTGGACATTCTCGAACTTTGAAATTAAAAAACGGTGAAAAGAAGACAATGTTTCAGGCGTAAAAACGTAGGCAGGAAATTTGAGCAAGAAGACGTTTAACGCGACTTGGATTGTTGCAAACCAACAATGTCAGAACTGGATTGGCATAGGCTAATTGCACGCTATCAACACTGTCAACGACCTTCCTCCAACTTTAAAGCCACGAACGATTTTAAATAAAGAAAATGTTTGACGCGTAAAAAAGCGCATGCAGAAAAATCCAGCAAGGAGACGTTAACCCAGTATTCGCCGACCGGTGATTATAATCACCAGCACTCTTACTGTTTTTTTTTTTTTTTTTTTTTTTTTTTGTTGCAATGGGTTTTTTTTACTTCGTTATTATATTGTCAGTTTACTTGGTGCGGCGAAAAATGGTTTAAACGCAATTTGGGTTGTCCCAAACATCAAATCAACGAATAATATACAAATTCCACACAGAAAATTTTTTCCAAAATTTTTTCCAAAATTTTTTACCAATTAAAGCATTAATCAAAAATAAAATCAGTTTTAATTCAAGGATCAAGTGAAATTAATCTCTGATCAAGTGAATTTAATGTTTAATTGATACTATTAATTTGTTTGCTGGTGCAAATTTAAAATTTTTTATATAATATCACAAATTTTTTAATTGAAATCAAATTTTATTATTTTCTGTGCACATGTTGCCTTATAAAGTAGTAATGAGCTATAATTTACCGATTGCTAGAATCTTTTTTTAGAAGCATTATTTCAAGAAGTAGCGATTGTAAATTATTGCCGTGTTCGCCGGATTTAACCGGAGGATATTAAAAAAAACATGAGTACCTGATTAAGCAGCAGAGCATTCTGCAACTAAAAAGTAATATTTGAGAAAAAAAATCTGGAAAAAAATCTTAGAAAATGTTTTAGGAAGAGGGCAATTAATTGACCCAAAGACTATTAAATAATGCAATAAGCGCTCACATACATATCGCCCATGATCGTAAAGAGGGTATTATCTCAAAATGTAAACATTTTCAATATAAACCAATCTATTCATACCCACAGCACAAAAGTGGAGAGGGTATTATGCATTTATGCTTATATGTGTAACATCTTTAAATATTGTGGTAGACCCACCCTATAGTATACCGATCGATTCAGAAAAACTTTCTGAGTCGATCTAACGATGTCCGTCCGTCTGGCTGGCTGACTGTCCATGTAACCTTGTGCGCACAGTACAGGTCGTAATTTTGAAGATAATGTAATGAAATTTGTTACATAAGTTTTAATTGGCAAGGACCAAGCCTAGGATTAGCGTATTGGGGCCGAATCGGCCCATAATTTCATATAGCCCCCATACGAGCTGCCTTCCGGAATTGGGTCTTTGTACCCACAATCAAACCAATTTTGATAAAATTTAAAAAATAGATAGATCCATATTTAAATGAAAACATAAGCTATGCACTATTTAACAGATATAAATGAAATGTAAAACATTAATATTCTCCTATTTAGCCATACACTCTCGAAAATTCATTTTTAAATACTGTGGTGTAGGGCATCATATGGTCGGGCTTGACTTTGTTATACTTTCTTACTTGTTTTAATTTAACATTAAGGGCATTTGAAAATTAATTTTTAAGCCAACCGTTTCAACTTGGCGCCCACGAGGGACCATCAAATAAACACTCGTCAAATGAAAATATATTTTTTTTAAAACTGACCGCGCGTACGTGTAGCCGAAAAAGCACAACAAAACAAACACCTGAAGTGCTTTGTGGTTTGTTTGATCGTTTCTAGGCTATTTAACGTCTTAATAACTTAAATTCCCCATTAATTAACATGAAATAAATGACTTAAAAATTAAGAAATTTAAGACTCTTCAAACCCCTTCGCCTGTTTTAGGTCACCCTCTACATGTTTTGGGTGAATAATTCCTATATGGAAATTTGAATAGAGGAACTGCACTTATCCACTTTTACATAATGACACATACTTAGAAAAACATAAACAGAGAAAAACAATTGCACACATTAACTCTTACACATACAAACATGCTTCCATACACGTAGACATTGTTTAATTCAAAGGACCAAACAGATATAAAGTTCAATGTATGTGACATTAAAATTAAACGCTTGAAAGCAAAGAAATTACAAGGTTATTTGAGAAACACTATTAAGCCAACAATAAAGCAATATAAATCTAATATTACATTGTAATACTCTATGTAAAGGGAAGTATGTCCTTCATAAATTTGCTAGCACTAAAACTAAAATTGTTAAATTTACTTTGATTAAAAAAAAAAGAAAAAAACTTGTTGATCAGAACTCAATGGTGAATGGTGATCTAGAGCTAAATGTAGCTGAAACCTTAAAAACTGGGAAGGAGATTTTAAAGATGTTAGTTAAGGGGCTGACTTTTGCCCCTGACCTAGTACCAATGTACAGAGTGTTGGCGGGTTATCTTTTTTCGAACGAACCGCATTCGAGATTAAATAGCTCTGGTTCCAAATAAGCACCCCAAAAATTATTTTGTCAGTTTGCGAAGCAAATATGATACATTTTGAAAAATAAGCGCTCATTTTTGCACTACGCAATAAGACATACAGAGATGCAGTAAAGTAAAAGAATGAACATGTTTTATAAAAAATAACATTAAAAATGCCATCCCATTCCCATATTTCAAAGCAGGTTAGATAGGAAAAATATTGTTACGAAAGTAGCTTTAGCTAAGAATAAGTTTAGTTTATTAGTAATTTTATTAGTTTAAAATGTTATTGTATTAGTTTCACATATTTCTAATGTAAACCCACTGTACAGAGTGTTCTAGTACAAATGTAATGTTATGATTGTTATAGATAACTGTATAAGGTAATAGTGTTAAGAATATTTGTAACCCATAAAGTATGCTTTAGTTTATTGATGTATAAATCAATTTAAATTCAGCCACAGTGTTAATGCATAATGATATTAGCTGTAAGATAATCAAATCTCGATTGGCCCAGAAATGTCGAAAATGTTACAGACATTTCGACGAGTCGAATGCTCTAGAGACATCTAGATGTCAGCGAACAGAGTATAAATACTCGCGAAGGTGGGCATCGATAATCAGTATTAGTACGATTATTTAAGTGTGCACATCGCAATTATAAGTGGTAAAATTGACTAAGTTCTAAATAAAGTGGCGTGAATAGTGTATAGTACATCTTAAAAGTAAAGTGTTTAAAGTGTTTTATTTATTTTATTAAAGTTGCAAAAGATGAACTCAAGAGGTTTATTATAAAGGAAATAAACCAAAACCGTTATTGAAAAGGCAGTAACGTAACAATATTAAGAAATAACTATAACAAAAAATACAGCGTGTAAGGCTGATATCTGCACTCACCAGTTTAAATATGCGTCAATTTTAGTGCTTTTTGTATCAAAAAGGTACAGCTATAAAGTGGGAACTCACTTTAACATTTCACTCTTACAAACCTGCTACGTTTGAAGCTCCAATTTTTATTAGAAAGTTATCTCCATAATAACAACAACAATTAGGTGCTAAAATGGTTTGAAGACGCGTTGTTATTAATGGGCATTAATTGCGACATCAAATTCGTTCTAGAATTTATTTTATAAGCAAAAAGTATACATAGATATACATATGTATATAGGAGGCAATAAGCACCACGACCCAGAGAGTCTTTTGTGTAGCCTGTATATCTCAGCATGGCAGGTTTAAGCTTCTTAATAAGACATTTAATCTGCTTTAATCTGCTTGAAAAATCATAACCGACAAATTTCAAAATCATCATAAATTTCACAAAATTTTGCAAAGCATTAAAATAACCCAGTGTAAACGGGTGGAATCTCCAACTACAGTGCCCAATAAGTTACCTCAGTTCCCATGTTTAAAGCAGAAGTAGCCTTCTTGATTTACCACGGGACATGGTCACAAATCTCTTAGATTGTCTCAGCCCTGAAAGGGACGTCCATGTGTGAATGATTTCATGCTCGGACCATGATTTAATCGTTTCCCTTATGTGGCGGACAGGGATATCGAACTCAGGGCCTTTAAATAGACGACGAGCGGCTCCGTTTACCGAGCAGTCTGCCTGTTTGCCCTCATGGCCCTCGTGGCCGGGTATCCAACTCAAATTTAAATTATTGTGTTTCCCAAGATTGTTCAGAGATGTTATACAGTCCATAAATAGCCTGAACTTTACCTCTAAAGAGTATATCGCTCTAAAAGCAAACAAAAATTACGATCCTCAATTATTTTCAGTAGCAGGTTAGCAGTCCTTCTCTTTCCTTTAATGTATGAGCAAAACTTCATGTACACAAGATGTGACTTTTTTAATTGTATAAATGAGCTTTGAATGCAGGCAAACAAGCTGGATTCATGATGCATACAAAATACTTGAACATGATGCATATGCATCCTTAATATTTGTTTAAAAACAAAATGTTATGCCATCTCAACATAAATAAAATTTATACACTCCCAATATTATTACAGTAACGGACTGTAGGTTGTTTAAGAAGTATTCCGTTCAGTCGTTTTTAAATAGATAAACATTTAAAATTCCAAGCAAATTTATTTTTAGCTGATTCTAACATTTATTCAAAAAACTAAGTGCACATTAATACGGATTTTTGGTTGCATTTAATATTGTCTGCCAACAGAGAAAAACATGTTTAAATATGGTCACCTCCAACAAAACTATTTTTAAATAAAATTGTAAAAATGCTATGTTTAATTTAACCATATTATTGTCATCGACCACCATATTATATATTATGGTTAAATGAGTCCTCCATCAAGGAGACACAACCATATTATGGTTGCCTCCGAACATGTTTTGGTTAATAATAACTAAGATATATTTAACATTTACAATAGCATGGTTGATTTTCAACCATAGTATGTTGCTTTTGGAAAAGAGGAAAATACTATTGTTAATTTAAAAACAAATTATTGTCATATTTAACCAAAACATGTTTAAAGGCAACCATAATATGGTTGTGGCTTCTTGATGGAGGACTAATTTAACAATAATATGGTTGTCGGTGACAATAATATGGTTAAATTAAACATAATATGTTTAAAATTTTTTTAAAAAATAGTTTTGTTGGAGGTGACCATATTTAAACGTGTCTTTTTTCTGAGTGTGTTGATTAAGTAAAGGCTTCTGTATGTAAAATTAAATGAAAATGAAATTTAAAACAGCTGTAAATTAACCTCAAAACCGATCAACTTCTTTTGCATTTAATTTTAATGAAAAGTTCATTTAATTTTTACTTTCAAAAATTCAACCGAGAAATCCGTAAAAAATTAAACCACAAATTCCGTAAAAAAATGAATTTTCAGTTATTTTATATAATTTAACTACCAAAAAATTAATTTTTAGTTATCTATTTATCATGGTGAATAAACAGGTGGCATTACTACGTCAGATGACGACTTTTTTGATCTTGCATTGTTTGTCCAATATAATGTCAAAGTTTTGTTTATGTCTACAAAAAGTCCACGTTTTGTGTTGGGATTTGTGTATTTTATTAATGTTTTTGATAATTTTAATTAAAAATAAAATAGTAATTGACCATAATTAAATAAAAATTGATAAAAAATTTAATTATTTCATCACGTTCAGCGGCAGGCTTTGATTTTTGTATAAAATTATTTTTAACGATAGCTGCGACTAATTTTCATTTTTGTTGTAATGTTGTATTTGTTGCCGTAGCGCTGCCACATGTATTATATCACCATGTCTATTTATATATCTGTGACCAAAAGTAAAAGTAAAAAACGATTTAGTTGTTTTGTGTAGAAAATTCCCATATTCTATTTCTGAAAATAATTTAGTTAACTAAGTACATAAACTTTTTAAAGTAAAATTATTGCGAATATCATATCGGTCATGCTGCTGGTGTCTTAAAATTGAGAGTTCTTTAGTAAACAAAGTGGTCAGTACAACAAAAGTAAAACAAACATGTTTAAGGGGCAGTGTGGCCAGGTCTAAAAAATGTTTACAGCTAACACTGGTATTAGACATGGGCAAAAAATGCTAAAAGTGATTTTAAGAAATGATAAAAATAATGCTATAATTTTTTAAAAGATTTTTGCTAAAAATTTATTACCAGTATGAAATCTTATTCGAAACAAAATATATTTTAGTGACTTATTTCTAAACGAAATTTAAGTAAATGGTTATATTGAGGCAAATGGCTAGATTGACTTAAGACAACATGTTAAATTTAGGGGGCCTGCCAATCTCTGATCTATGCAAAATTTAAACGATTTATTTCTATGATATGCAAAATTTTTAGATCATTTTGTTTTTTTTATAGTTTAAGAAAAGTTGAAGCTTTTAAATAATTATTTCTCCACTAGTTAACAGCAAACAATTTTTTCGAACATTTACACTATTGAATTTTTATATAAATACTACTTTTATATCGTAATAACAAAGGGTAAATAATATTACCAATCAACATGATAAGGGCATTTCTAATATGTATTCCCTAAATATTCTATTTTTTAAAAACACAGAAAAAATTATTAAATTTCTCCAATCACCAAATTTGTTCTAAATTCATAATATCAAGCAAACAAGTTGTTGATTTTTCATCATTTACCAAAATGATTATATTGATTACTAAAAATTTTGAAAAAATATTTTCAATAAATGATATTTTTAGTTTTAATTAAAAAAACGATCAAAAAACTTTGCCATTTCAACCAATGTGTTAATTTATTTAAATAAATATTGACAATTCCCAACAACAATTCTACAAGTTTATTTTAAACGAAAAAAGTCAATTAAGATTTTTGGTTATTTTAATTCAAAATTTATTTCAAAACAATTAAAATGTTAATTAAATCAAAATTAAATTTTTAATTTTCTTTCAACTAAAAAAATAATTAATTCAATTATCACATTAATTAAATTTAAATACTTTTTAAACCATTTTTTTAATTCTTAAAACACTTTTTTCTGTAAAAGGCAGGTAAGATATATCTAAACATAAGAATTATCCATTTTCGAAAATTCATTTTGGGAACGACTATTTTTAGTCAAAATTTATTATAATTGATAAAATTTTTTTTAGCAAGATCAATAAAACTATTCGTCCAAATTTTGAAAATAAATAATGCTAAAAAAGCTAAAAAAATTTTCCAATAATGCTAAATAAAATGCCAAGTGCTAAATGAAAATTTTGCAGCTAAATAAAAATTTGTAATGCTAGATTTAGCTGCAAAAATGCCAAAATGGCCACACTGATAACGGGGGTAAGTAAATAATAATAATATCTCTCTCTCTCTCTCATTAGAAAAACACTGAGTTTTCTTTTATTTTATATTACAATTTCAGTTAATTTTACGTACAAAATTTTGTGAGTGTACATAATGAAAATTCTAATTCTAAAAATACGAAAACATAAAACATCATTGGACATGAGTAGGTATTGCAAAAAAATAAATTCTACAACTTTTTTTTCTCGATTGCAACAAATTTTTGGTTTCTGCTAAAGGTTCATTTAAATTTTATGCAAATGTTCAACTATTTAGAAATTTAATTGGTGCAAATATTTTTTTGGAAGCCCAGTCCTAAAGTCCTAGTGCTAAAGCTAAAGTTCTAACTAGAAAAAATGCAAACTTTTGCTTTTATTTTTGCCAAAATAATATTTCCATTGTCAGAAACTTTTAACATTTGTAGTAAAATATTTATACTGACAGTGTTTGTTGCAAGTTCTTGTTTTATACTCATTCCTTTTCGTTTTAATGTTGTTGTTTCTGAAAATGTTAATATATTTCTTTTATTTTTAATACAACATAATTATATTAAATGCACTCCAATGCACAGATACAACAAACTGTATAAAGAGAGCAAAAATGTTTTGAATTATTCCATTGCAAAGATGAAAAAAAGTTATCATTACGTTGGTACTCATTAGCTCGTTGAGAGCAATTGCTTAAATGAATGAAATGATTTTTCAAGTGATATGAATTTTTTTTTAGGAATTGAAATAAATTGTATTGTGGATCATAGGTTGGTTGAGGTTGAGGTGCCAATGTAGCCGGACATTAGACAAAAAATTAAATTTAAGAAATGTAAAAATTTACGTACGCAGCTCGACAGACATAGTAGACAGTATAGTGAATTTTCAAGTTTTTTGCTTGAGATTTGTGGTTTTGGGACACTGCTAAAGTCATGAAAGTTGAGTAAATTGCATGCGTGTTCATTGACTTTTTACGGTTTTAAGAGGTTTACAATATATTGTTTTGTGGATAAACGAATAATCTGTTTACATTGATTTTACATTTTTCTGTGAAAGACTATATTAACAGCTACTTATAAAAAAATTTTAGAAAAATTTTTTTTTCAATTTTTATAATAAAAAAATTCGTTCGAAATTAAAAAAACGACTTTTTTGTAAAAAAAAAAAATTTAAAAGGTTTTTGAAAGTGAATCTAGTTGCGTTTTTTAAAATGTTATATATCACGATAAAATTTTAAATCTCTACCTTAAAATTAAAAAAAAAAAAAAAAAAAAAAAATGGGCGTTTTGCGCCTTTTTTGTGTTTTTTTTTTTAGAAATTTTCACCTTTTTCTGTTTTTGCTCATATCGCACAGGTACAAATGATGGAAACCCTTTCGTCAGCCATAAAATGTTTTGGCTGTACGTAGATGTTTTTTATAAAAATTATTACATCTAAGACTAATATTTCCTGTGTAAAGAAAGGAATGTGCGAAACAGTAAGTAACGGTTTTTAACCACCTAAGAAGCAGCTAAATGACGTCTATTTGAGAGCATATTACACCTGTCGTATAAACTCACAATAAAAAAGTGGCAATTAAGATCGGATGACGTCAAAACTATTGTTAAAAAGAGAACAAATACTATCCAAGAAAAAATGTAGAAGTGAATGTAGCAGTGGCAATTAAGATCTGATGAGGTCAAAACTATTGTTAAAAAGAGAACAAATACTATCCAAGAAAAAATGTAGAAGTGAATTTGGGCTGATAATGGATGTTCGGTACATCTGGAATTGGAAACAGATGATGGTAACACCAGCAGAAGATTTTTTTCCAATCCTGAATTAGCTGCAGAAATAACTGGAATTGCATTTCATCTACCGAATCAAAGTAATTACTGAAGTAATTACAAATGGTCACAAAATCCATTTGCACGAGTTCGCCAGTTATTGCTTAGATACTGCAAAACTTTACGTTACTCTATATCCCTGGCATCCTATGACACATACAATGCACAAGGTTTTAAAACATGGCGCAACTGCAATGAGCGAGGCATTGTTGTCTATCGGGTTATTGTCAGAAGAAGCGTCTGAGGCACGAAATAAACTTTTTCGGCTTTACAGGTAAAATTTTGCTAGAAAGTTTTCGAAATTTCAGTGTAACAAAGATATTATAAATAGACTTTTGCTCAGTTTTGAGCAACGGGTTTGGAGGGATACCTCCCCCCTGCCCATGAAAATTCAAAAATGTAATTCTTATAGTATTAAGGCGTTAGTAATCTATTTCTATTAATATAAAATTTTTTTTTTAATATTAATATTTTATGCCCACAAAAGGGGCGGTTACATAATTTATTTTACGATCTTTTGGATCCAATTTTAGGTTTTTTTTTACTTTCGCCGGCGTTAAAAATTGGATTTGCTAAACAAAAGTATAGGAAATCTTAAAAAAATGCATTTTTCAGAGGTTGGATTAGTTCTTCTAGGGGGAACTTTTTCCTGCTTGGTCCGATTTGATTTATTTTTGAGGTTTTCCTGCCTATGACCATAACACATATTTCTGGCAAGTTTCATCGATCTAGGGGCACCACTCACTAACTTTTAAGAAGCAATATAAGCTAAAACAAATAGAAATGTTCGGCTGGATTGGCCAATTACCTCTATCTGCGTCGACGAAAACGGGTCCAGATTTTAGCAACTCATAATAACACAAAATTAAAAAAGGTATATTTAATTGTATACAGAAAGGTAAAAATGTGCCAATAATAATTTTTAGTTTATTATTTTAAAGTTTTTATTTTTCTTTTTTTATTATTTTGCCACGTTCTGGAAATCGTATTCGAGTGAAATTCGAGTCTAGCATACAATTTTGAAAACGACCCTGTCTTAAAAGATTATAAAAATATTCCTTTTTATAACGGGTTATTCATCGTGAGGTTTGATTTTCAATATGCTCTTTTATAGATGACTCATATCAAACTGCTTTCTCCTTTTTGTTCGCTATAGTTTGGCAAGTCATCATGGAAAGACTCACACAACAACAGCGTCTCCAAATTTTTCAGCTGTATTACGAAAATTGTCGTGCAGCTCGAGCAACTTAAGGTACGCATAATCGAACTACTGAAACCACTAGTGCCAATAGCATTCGCCAATTTGAGCCCTTATTTACATTGGTGGATGATACTCGACCGGTTAGACCAATTCCAGCACGTAGTGAAGTGAATGTAACAGCACTAGCTGAGAGTGTTCGCAAAGGCGTGACGAATCGATTCGGCGTCGTTCTCAGCAGCTTGGATTGTTCTACTGGACAACTTTGTGTATTTGTCGTAAGGATTCCGGCCCTAAATTCCATCGCATGGCCTCGGTGGGCTCTGGTTTCAAGAAGACTGCGCTACGAGCCATACAGCGTGTTAAAACAATGATCTTGTTGAAAAACCATTTTGGTGCGCACTTAAGTTCGCGTTTTGATAAGCTTAATTGGCCACCTTGACCCTGTCATATCACACCTTTGGACTATTTTCTCTGGGGATATGTAAAGTCTGAGTTCTTCAGGAATAATCCAGCTACGATTGATGCCTTGGAAGCCAGCATTACTCGTGCTATTCGCGAGATACCAGTCACTATGCTCGAACGAGTCGCCCACAATTGGACCTTCCAAATGGATTACCTCAGACGTAGTCATAGCCGATATTTACATGATATAATTTTCAAACAGTAAATGCCATAAATTGATCTTTTAAGTGATAATAAAAATTTTAGGTTCACTTTCAAATTTATGTGCTTTATTTTACATTAAAAACCAAACCTCACGATGAAGCACCCGATGTAATTCATACTACGGCTACTAATATCTTTAACAGAATTACTCTTATTTACATTTTCAAAATAATTAAACCTTAAATCTCGCTTCACTTCAATTCCACTCGATTTAGAACAAAAGTAAAAAACTTTTTATACCCTCCACCACCACTGTGGTGAATGAGGGTATACTAAGTTTGTCATTCCGTGTGAAACTTTTTTATTATACATCTAAGACCCCATAAAGTATATATATTCTGGGTCCTTGAGTAATTCTAAGTCGATTAAGCCATGTCCGTCTGTCTGTCCATCTGTCCGTCTGTTGAAAACACGCTTACTTTCGAAAAACGCAAAAGAAAAGAACAAACTTGGTATTAAATTGCTTGTAGTTATCCTAAGCAGTTTGGGATTGAAATCCAGCAACATCGGTTAAGTAGGATCAGAACTATGAATCAAAATGTGGAACCACTACCCAAAAAAAATTGATAATTTTGATACAAAAACTAACATAAATGGTGGAATAATGCACGGAATGACATAAAATTTTGCACGAATTCGCTTTATACGACTGCAAATCAAACTGTTAAATTTCGTGAAGATCGGTCCATAATTTACCATAGGCCCCATATAAACCCTTCTCGCGGATAACAGTTTAGTACGCCTAAAACCGCAATAAATAACGTTAGCATACTTAAATTTGGTACGTCACAGTTTTATAGGACCAGAAATCACACTGTAAGGTTTTTTGAAGATCGTTCCACAATTTACACTAGGCCCCATATAAACCCTACTCCCGGAAAACCGTTTAGTACGCCTAAAACCGTAATAAATAATGCCATCAAATTGAAGTTCGGTGCAACACAGTTTTATAGGACGAGAAATCACACTGCCAAATTTCGTGAAGATTTGTCCATAATTTACCATAGGCCCCATATAAACCCTACTCTCGGAAAATAGTTTATTGCGCCTAAAACCAAATAAAGCCCACTTTGGGATTTATAGATATTGCGGTGAAATTTTTTACTTCAATTCATATGGCAAGAAAAACTATCATGCAATTTTGTGAAATTTACTGTTAACGCTAAAACTAGTTACACTGCTGTATTGAAATTTATTCTAATTTATTTTTTGTAATACCAGAAATCAGTCTTCAGAATTTTGGGATGATTTGTACATAATTTACCATAGGTCCAATACAAATAACGCTCCTAAAAATCATTTGAGTCCGGCTAAAACTGTTACGAATAATGATATTTTACTCAAGCCAGTTCAAAGTTCTAACAAGAAACGCATAAAACTTTCTTATCGTCGTTCAATAATTTAATTCAGGTCTAAGCCGCAACCAATTTTTATGCTGACGTTCGTTTTTGTGAAGCTTAATTAATAATATATATGTATTTATCATATACAGCCCACTCCTGTCGGTGGATGGTATCAAAGATTCGGCACAGCCGAATATAGCACTCTAACTTGTTTTTTTTTTTTTTTTTTTTTTTTGGAAATTTATAAAACCAAACAATTGGAGGTATTTTTCATCTCAAGTCTATTTTCTTCAATATTTGCATAAGCTTTCTTTTTTTAAAAAAGGCTGTTAAAAAAAAAATATTCTTTAAAAAAAAAAATTTTATTATTACAAAAAATTATTCTTTTTTTAAAAAATACACTTTTTATGCAAAACCGTACCCTTTTTTTCGAGAAAAAAAGTTTAAATGTAAAAAATTTTTCTAACCCCTTTTTCAAGAGAGTCGTCCACTTTAGAAAATTATTTTTTTTTTGTTCACAAAACGTTATTCTTAAACAAGTAAGAGTGCTATTTTCGACTGTTCCGAAACTTTGATAACAGTGTTACCGCCAGCAACATTTAAAATTAAACTTGTGATGGAGAAAACTTCCCGATTTAAGTAATCTAACACCTCATACCACTCAAATTGTCAACGTCCATCTGGCGCCATTCATTATTAAGATTTTGAAAATAGTATAACGATTGTGAAAATATATATTAAAATAAATATTAAATGAATTTCGCATTATTGGGATCAACAACATTTTAAATGGCATTAAATTTTTCACTGAAATCAGGTCATTATATTATTCGTTTTAAACGAACGAATTTTTTATTACACGTGATCTACACCTAAAAGAAATTACCCACGCTATAACCACGACGGTAAAAATTACACCAAATTTGGGTAATTATTAGGGTATTCATTCGGTTAACTGATTATTTACTATCCGATTAACTGATCGGTTAATCTAAAATTAGCTACTTTCGGTTAACGATTAAACCGGTTAATTTCAGTCGATTAACCGATATAACAAATTTTTGAATTTTTTGTGGTATTATAATATATTTTTTGTGTTTTTTATTAATTGTTTTGTCTCATATACAAAAAGTATGTGTTTAGAAAATATTATTTCATACAAACAAAGAAGGTGTTCAGTGATCTTCATTTTAAATATATAAGTGTTGGCTGTCAACAGCTTTCCCAACAGACAAAATCAGAGCAAAATGTAAATCAGTTGTAGATTATGAGAATAAGATTATCATAACAGATTTCCTACAACATGACAAGATATATAATTGCAAATGACTTATTATCGTTATAGGTTTGTAAGTGTTTTTGAGAATGATGTCCCTTATTTGACGCGTGCCTAAATTTTATTTTTTAAAGTTTTCATTCTTTGTGTTTTGATGAAGTGCTTTAAAGTGTTTAAAGTATTTTAAGCAGTGCACAATTTAAAAAAAGTAATAAAACAAGTAAAATTTTGTAAATATGCCATATAAATTTAAATTGAGTATTCATACAGAATGTAATCTTGTTATAGATTAGAAAAGTATTTTCTGTAAGCTTATTCTATAATTAGACTTCTTAGCTTGCATTATATTATAGTATTATTATCGCAAGGGATCAGTTTTCATTATAAAATAATTTTATGTAAGCCTTTTATAATAGTAATCACAACAGTTTTCTAAGCTTAAGGCTTATGTTAGTTAGTTTACTACAAGTTCTTTCGAATTCGATTTGGTTTGTTGGGGTTTGTTTCACGTACTTTTTATATGTATTTGTTTTGTTATTTGTTTTTTCACATATCTTCTCATATCAATCTTTTAACAGAATTGACCGAAACAATTAGCAGTTAAAAATTTAAAAAAATTTAAACAGGACTCTTATGGCACAATGGAAGATTTTATACATTTAGAGATTTCCAGGACACGGACTGAGAAATTATATATTCTGTATTATGGGTTGCTTTCGATTTCTGCAACATCTACGATAAATGAAAGAATTTTTTCAAGTCAATTTTATCAAAACTAATGAAAAGAATCTCTTAAATTCTAAACATTTAAACCAAATTATTTTTCTAAGATTATTTTATAAGATCTTACACTATGGAAATCATAGTATAGAACTAGTATGCCGACTGGTGAGAACGTTCTCTTTTTTTTATAACTCTCATCACACATATAGGTTCTGTGTGAATTCAACACACATAAGAACAACAAAAACAAAACAAAATTTGAAATTTTTCAATTTAAAATTTTTCACAATATAACACTTCATGTTTAATTTTATGACTAAAACACATAATTTCAATACATTTTGCTAATTTGCTTTTGCAAAATGTTTTTATTTTTCACAAGCTAAAAATTTTTAAATAAATTTTTTTGACACTAAATTTTTTCTGTTGTTAATATTATTAAAGCCAGCAGAGTAGCATTTTGTGGTAAAAAAATAATATTTGAAATCATTAATTATTTATATATAATCCGATATCGCAGAATAAAAATTTAGCAAAAATGGCTTTTAAAAGTTTATAAATGCAGCCAGCATTTAATAAATTGAAAATTTATTGAACTAAGAAAATTTTAATTTGGAAAAAAAATTGTTGCCACATTCTATACGATTTTATGCAACTATGTTTAGTGGTGGAAATAGTTTTATACACCAATACAGTTAAAAAAAAATCTTACTAATACAAACATAAAATATGTACCACTGACAGTTGAGTTATGTACCTGTCAAAGAGTCGGCATACTAGTTGTATACTATGATGGAAATAACTTATAAAATTGTCTTACATTTTATTGCATTTTTACTTATTGAAATTACTTAGTTTATAAAAAAACTTCATTAATCGGTTAACCGATCAATTACATAATTAACCGATTAAACCAAGCCACCGGTTAATTAATCGAACGGTTAACCGATTAAAGCAAAATACCCTAGTACTTACACACAAGTGGCAGCACAGTTTTATACCCTTCACCGATAGTTACAAAATTTCAGGAGTGGGCTTCCAAAAAAACTTTATTTTTATAAAAACTGACGTCAGAATTATAGTTGGTTGCGGTTAAGACCTACATATTGACACCTGAAATGCAAAAGGGCGTAAAAACACTTTTTATTTTTTTTACAGGAGAAGCAAGCTATTTTACAAAATCAATAAAAACAAGGTTTACTTGGGGTTTGAAAGGCGCCATTTTTGATCGGAGGAATCTAACATGTAGTTTAATGAAACGAACAAAAATCAATCAAAAATTCTATTCCGAATTTTTTTCTTGTTACGCCCCTTTGCATGTTAGGTGGCGATATGTCAAAAATGTCTCGCTATTTGACAGTCTGATAAAAAAAAATAAAAAATTTCACAAGAAATAACAAACTTAGTACTCATTCACTAATAGTTATGGAGGACATAAAACATCTCCTATTTTCAAAGAGAACCATTATTACAAATATTCGCATTTTGTACCTAAGAAAAGTTCTATTTTATACAAAAAAAAAAAAAAAAAATGAATTCTTTTCAATAAGGTGTGCCTTTTATAGCCTTAACCCTTAGATGTCCTACATGGTATGGCCAGTCCATATTTGACTTTCATATGTAATATCTTTTTTTATAGTAAAAGTTTTAGGAAACGAAGCATATAAATTCGACAAGTAAGTTTTCCTGAATCGAATAAAACAGATTTGGAATCATTTTAGGTCACAATTAGGGCACAAACAACCCCCAAAAGAAAATGTTCGCTAAGTGCTGCTCATGCCTGGCTGGACCACATGTCACTGTTTTGAATTATTGCTTTTGAACTGACAAAATTTACTTTGCTAGTTCTTTTAAAGTGCCTTTTGCTTTAGAGAAGTGTTTTTGCTCTTATATTATTATTGTTTTAAAACACTTTTTTGCTTTGTCGCCGTATTTGCGGTGGTACCACGAACATACTTCATTTGATTTGGCGTCACGGGAGCGGGATCTGCTTCGTGGACGCTGGGAAAACTTTGTTATTCACTCAGCCACCTCTTTGACAAGTAAGCTAATCTGTTGTGCTAGTGTTGATTGTGCTGACGATACGCTTTGTAGCACAGAAACGCTTCCCTCAAATATTTTGTCAGCGAGTATAGATAATTTTTCAAGCGGATCACCACGTATTGAACTAACGGTACGCACATTTTGTGGTAGTCGGCTCATCCAGACAGATTTGATCATATTGTCGTTCATTTCGTTGCCGCCTCAATCTGGAATTTCGCGAAGCAATTGTGTTGGACGCATGTCGCCAAGTTCCGAACCAGTAACACTTTTTTATGGGTTTCCGCTCTGGGAGGCATAATGCCCCAAGAACCGTGCATTAAATATGTCGTACATGTTATCTATAGGTGGATTAAGCAAGGCTTTTCCAACTATATGGTATTTCGTTTAGTCGTTAGTTATACCAGAGCCGGCAAACTGAGATTATATTTGTGCGATCCATAGAGCAGGTTTGGCATGCTAGAATGGAGGAATTCGTACTGAAACTCTTGCGATTCGCACAACTGCGTTACTGGCAACATGTTGTTGTCGGTGGAAGCCTCTGCGGCAGTACTCACAATTTCGTCGTCGTTACCGACCATAATAATTTATGTTTTTTTTTTTTTTATAAATTAGTATAATTAAAATAGTTGTGATGGTCTATTTAATTGATCTGCGTTCTTAAAATCGTTTCTTTTCAGAATCACGTTGGGCTCATCATTTATGGAGTATGCTGTTACGTGCTTTTAATAGGACTAACTTTAATTACAAAATAAAAATTGTGCATCTTATAATTCAGGGTTGCCAGCGGTACCGTACCCGCCAGGCGCGGAATCAGGGGGGGGAAAAGGAAATTTCCCCCCCCCCCCCCCCCTAAATTATAAAAATATGTTTTGCTTATTTCGATAATACAGGAATTTCTGAATGTACAAAATTTTTGGAAATTCCCTCAAGTTTTTTTTTTGTTTTTTATTGAATCTCTAATCAAATTTTCAATAAGTATCCAAGTATTTATCCTAATAGTTAATTATTTTATATTTCCAATGAAAATTCTAGTTTACTGTATTTAAATACATAATATTCTACATTCAATCCCAGCACGTCCCATCTATGTATATCCGAAAAATAAACGTTTGGCTTGAAAATGCGAGCGGTTGAATTATTAATAAGCCTTAGTATATGCAATATTTTTATTTGTGATTTATGATAATTATTTATTATATACATTTGAATTAACCCGTTTTTCGTATCATATTTTCATCATAGTAGGCTTTGAATTTGAATTTTATATGCATTGCCATTCTACCTTCCCATATATACATATGAATATATGTATTGGTCTAGTAAAAGTTCACCAAAGAAGAACTATATAACTGTCAAATTTCAAGTGCATTAATAAGAAAAGTGCTTTGATATACAAAAATATATAAAAATGAGTGAAACAATGGTGAGTCCGAAATTTTTTTTTAATATAATGTACCTATATAAGTATATATCATTACCTTCAGTAAAAAAGGATGTAGTCCAATGTATAAATTTTATAGGAGGGAGAAAAAACTTACTTAAGTCTTTAGTTCTGAATATATTTTAAGTCTGTAAATCCAGTTTTGCTTCATTGCCGACTCTTGATTGGCTTGCAAACCAACTAAAAATAATACATTTATGTTTTACATAGCTTTTTGTAACTTATCACCTTTTCTATTATATATTTTATACTTTTAATGTACATTTAAGTATGTCAATTTGCAAAAATAAAATATACTATAAAATTATTTTATTTATTTCAATGTTGACATTAACAAATATTAACAAATTTTTTTTTGAAATTTTTAGATTTTAATGGGCCCTAGCGCTTTAGCATTTTTGGACTTAGAACTTTTACATATCGTTGCAAAACAAGAACTAGAAAAAAATATTTATATTTTTTTTCGCAAACGATGTATTTCTGTTTACTTTTATTGAACTGCATCAAAAACTTAATTTTCAAAAATTGTGGCTTTAGCGAATTTACGACTGAAGGTACGTATGTATGTTCAGCCAAAATTATTTTTGTCTTTCCATTGTTATAAGCTTTAAAATTCCTTTCTAAATAAAAATAATTTAAATTAAAAAAATTAACTGTAATCAACTTAAACCAGAATAATTATATGTATATTTATCTTTAGATTAAAACCCAAACAGTTCGACTTAAATTCATAACTTAATTTTAAAATTAGTGAAGGATATTCCTTCTTCCAAAATGTTGTTAACAATTGCATATGTTTTTTTTTTGGTCGAAAAATTGGTCAAACAATTTAGTATGATGTAGACAAATAAATTGTTTCAAATAAAAAAAAAAAACATTAAAAATAAATAAAAGCTCTTTGTTGTTGTTTTTTTGCAAAGTACTTACAAAAGCTCACGCGAAAGCTCGCGCATTGTACATTAGCTTGGACGCACTTGCTATAAAAGAACTAAAAACTGACAAACCGTGATCACAATCACAGTTTTAAGGAGCAGTGATTTTTAAATCACGTTCACTAATCACGATGTTCTTTAAAAATCACGGGATCGCTCATCTCTGGTTCACACTGCCACAAATTATTGTAGCACTCAGTAAAAATTGAACAATGAACTTGTATAATTTTACAAAATATACTTCTTGTTGCTGTAGGTTTTGCTCTACTGAACGTCAAACGTTCATTAGGATTTTGAGGACTCCGTTTAAAAACTAGTTTAAACGTTGGTTAACCAAGTTATTTTAGGTCCTTTTAATCCTCTGCCTCTTATCCCATTACCAAAGAAGCGCCGACAATAAAATAATGATTATTATTATTTTTTTTTGCTTGTTTCACTGCAAAGTGAATATAAAAGTATCTGAGTAAAAATTTCAGTTAAAAGATTTTGCGTTTGTCATTCTGCTCATTTATTTTATATCCTTTACCCGCTAATGGCAGACAAACTGATTTTTTTCAAGCGGAAGTAGAAAATGCAAAGGAATGTTCTGGAAAAGAAAGGCCTGTAGTTAATGGCTACATACTGCAGCACTTGTGCCCTGCTCAGTTGTTAATGAATTATTAATAATGTTGTTATCCTTCTCTGCACAAATGCTATTTGGGGTTTATGTACTTGTGTTTGCGAGTAAATATTTTATTCAGTCTTTTTGTTAAAAATAAGAAGTGAAGTAAAATTTATCAATTATTTAAAAATCCTAAAACAAATTGTCATTTAGGGGTGGTTTGCATTAAAATTGATAGTCAAACTAACACGAAATGTTAAATTCGGGGGTTACATAAGAAATAACTGAGAAATTTAAAAATTATACAGAAAAAAATTTCAGTAGCTTTTTATCAATTAAAAAAATTGTTTGAAAAGTATTTCAATTCAACCCCTGTAGTGCTGGAAATCCAAACCATAACATGCACGAATTTTTAATACACTTTAAATCGATTTTATATAATTTGCTTTTTTTTTTTATAAAATTCTGTTAAATAGAGAAATATTTGTAGCATATTTGTTATAAAATTCTTTTATTACAGAAATCTTATAAAAAAGCGACATTTAAAATTCTTGCGTTTTACGTTTTCGATTGGCAGCACGCCCTTGTTAATTGAATCAATTATTTTTTTAGTTGAAAAAAAATTAAATTTTGATTTAATTAATGTGCTGTTTTCACAAGACAAGTGATTGAACGTGTAGTAAAATTTTTATGAAAAGCACTCAAAAAATTGAGTGTTTTTCATATAAATTTTACTACACGTTCAACCGCTTGTGTTATAAAAACCGCACTCAATATTTAAGTTGCTTTGAAATAAATTTTTAATTCAAATATTAATTAAATAACAAAATATCTTAATTGATTTTTTCACAGAAAAAATATCTCAAGACAATTTTTAACAACACAGTTTGTTTAATTAAACATTTTAGGTCAATAAACTTTTTATTTGATTTAATGAAAAATTCATCAGAATTGCAATTTGCAAAATAGCACTCAATAAATATATTTTATAATGAAATAATTATATGTTTCTTCATATTCAATAAAACAATATTTGAATTAAAGTAAAGACAGTGTTTTTATAACTCTTGTTAATTTTTTGATAGCTTTTGTATCGTTGCAAATAAGACTTGTAATTCTCATTTGCTTTACAGTGTTATTTGTATAATATCTTTGGTAAAAGGTTTCCTGATGACCTGGCCTAAGCAACCAGCGAAATACGCATAAGAACTAACTTATTTCCCAACAATAAATTTAAGTATATTTATCAAAGAATAAAAATTGGGAACTATTATGTGCTATAGTTAAATAATAAATAAATAAAGATTCGATAAAAATTTTGTTTGATTTATTTTTCATTTCCAAAAATTTATTTTAACAAATCACGTAAACATTTAGATAAAAGAAAATTATTTTGAGCAACAACTTTTTTTATTGACTCAATAAAATTCAATATTTTTACCTACTAACTTTTTTTTATCAATACCGCAAAATCCGCAAATTCACAAATTGTTTTAATCAAATATGCGATTTTCGTGTTCAAATATTAAAATTATTTTTTTTTTGTGTTCGATTTAAATAAAATAATATAAACTTGCAGAATTGTTGTTGTGAATTGTCAAAACCTGAGATATATTTAATTAAATTAATTTCCAAATTATTTGAAATGGCAAAGTTTTTTGATCATATTTTTAATTATAATTAAAGAAAAAATTCACTATTTTAAATTTTTACAATATTTAGTAATCAATATAATCATTTTGGTAATAGATGCAAATCAACAAATTGTTTGCTTGATTCTATGAATTTGGTGATTAGAAACAATTTTTTAGTTTTTCTATGTAGAGGAGTAAAATGTTTTTGGATTTGAGTTTTAGAAAGTTTAAAAAAGGGAAGGTTTTGAAATAATTGAAAATCGAAAATGAATTTCTGACAATGAAAACTGTTTATATATACAATTTTCTTTTATCTTTCGGAATTATCGGGACTTGTAGCTCAACCCAAAGACGATCTCTGGATTTAAATAGATTTTGCTATTAAAAACGAATATGCAGTCATGCCACAGAGTATAATTCCGTTCGGAAATGGCATTCCGTATTTTGGTGCTTTAGAAAATTACGAAAAAAAAACTTTGCGGAATGAAACCATTTTCGTTTTCATGAAGGGAACGGGAGTTTTCTGTATCTTAAAGGCCAAAAAACTATCAAAATTTACTTTATATTAATAAACAAATATGTGTTCTTCGGTTCCGAACGGAATTTTACTCTGTGACATGGCTGATAGTCTATTAAAACTCGCTACTTTTGTAAAAAAAACACTGCATGTTTTATTAAAATCAATAGTTTGGCTTTGTAGCCAAATGTGTTTTAATTACAAAAAAAAAAAAAAAAAAAAAAAAAAAAAAATCCATTCGCAAATTTATGTTATTGTGTAGTTAACGATCCTCTTCTTAAGTTTTTTACTTACACGCAGACAAAATACATTTTGCGATATGGTCACCTCCAACAAAACTGTTTTTGTAACGAAATATTTTTAATCATACTGTTGCCATTTTCATCCATGTTATAATTGCAGTCAACCATATAATCGTTAAATTAGTCCTCCATTAAGAGACCACAACAATATTATGGTTGCATTCGAACATGTTATGGTTAATAATAATTATAATTTGTTGACCACTAATAATTGTATGGTTTTAAGATTTTCTTGTTCAAGACCAAAATGTTATGGTTAAAAAACAATAATACTTATATAAGTCATAAACATATTTTAGTTATTATTATTCATAATATATTTCGAAGCTTCTTGATAGCATCTTGATGGGGGACTCATGTTACTATAATATGGTTGCCAGCAAAAATTATAAGGTTAAAGTAACCATGATATGTTTAAAATTGTTTTATAATAATAGTTTTGTTGGAGGTGACCATATCGAAATATGTGCTTTGTTTAGGTCTGTATAAATGTTTAATAATTTGTTTACAAAACTATGCTTATTAATTCATTTAATATCATTTATTTTATTTTTTCTTCACAAATATTGATAACAATAATGTCAATTACATTTAGCTTAAAGCCCTCATTTTATACTGCATTAACTATATTTTTTAATGCCATTAAGTCTGATGTCACAATTTCAAAAATCTTATAAATGTCATTATTTGTTCGTTGTTTAAAACAACTTTAAATCTATACAAAAATTTTAAAAATTTGTGTAGTCTAGCAATCAAAAATAGCAACACGTGTCAGTCGAATTCGCACGTCATTTTAATTAAATAATTTCCATTCAAATGTTGTTTTTGTTGTCTGTGTAAAAGTCATATAAATGAAATGTTTGTCATTTATATTTTATGCATTCAATTGAATAATTTAATAGTCTGTCAAATCATCAAAACATTTGTGTATTGTCTTTATAATTTTTGCTGTTGTTGTTGCTTTAATAGTTTAATTGCTTATAAGAATATAATAGACTTAATGCACGCAGAGAAAAAAAAATATGGTTGGGCATGGTTACGGCAACTACACTATGTTTATTGTAAAAATCAGTGTTCGAAAATAAACAGTACATTATTTAACGTTTGGCTCACACACCCAGGAACGATATCTATTTTTTTAGTGATTCTGTAGACATACACAACCCTTAATACCGTTCGTAACTATTTTCAAGAAAGAACCGAACATTATATAATGTTCGGTTCTTCGTTAAAAAACAGAACAATTGTAGTGATACTGTAGAAGAACATTATATTTTAATGTTCTATAATGTTTTTTTCGTGTGTGTATTTTGTTTTTGTAAAAAATGTATGTTTTTTTTTTACCAGCCAAAAGCGACAAACATTAATGAGCCGAACCGAACACATTGAAGTTCGTGGATTTTCAAAAAAAACCGAACGGAATAAAATGTTTTCATCTTTTGTTGAGTTTGATAAAAACAGTATTTTTTTGTGTTCGATAGATGACTAACAGGGAAACGTTATTTTTTTTAATGATTTTCTACACAAACACTATTAGCGTTTGTGTTTTCCACAAATCTACCGAACCGAACATTAAAGAACGATATTTAGTGTTTATTTTCGAACACTGGTAAAATATATTGTTGTCGTACAAAAAATATTGTTATTTTTATTTAATTTCAACAATATTATAGTTACTGTTAACATGTCAATGTTTTTCGTAATTATAAATTTAATTATGGTTCACTGAAAAATAATAATTTTTATAACAACTAAATTATGATATTTTTGAAACCATATTATATTCCTCACAACTTTTTAATGATATTTAATAACCATAACATGATAACTTTCCATACGTGTACTCATAATATGTTTAAAGTGCAAACAAAATATATTAACTCTAATAAAATTTCGCTATCGCCATTTGTAAAATAAATTTTGCATCAGTTGTGTCGTTTGTTTTACATATGCCCATCGAATTATTTGTTATTTATAAAACCCCAAGTTTAAAGAAATTAAAAAATAAAGAAATTGTAGGTACATTAAAAAAAATTGTAAAGTGTCACAAAATAAAATATTAACGTTAAAAAAATTTAAATATTATTTGAAAATGGTGCAAAAATCTTTGCCATTGTTTTGTGTTATTTTAGAGAAAAAGAAGGAAAATTCTATAAAATAATTTATAAATAATTGCGACCTACGACAAAAATAGGTTAATAATATTATGTTTGAATTTGCATCATATAATGATGTCAAATATCTGTAACAGTTTTACGTTAAGGTTGCCAGTAAGTAAATAAGCATATGAAAAGGTCGCTTATGACTCAAAAACAAAATTTCTAAGATCAGCTGTTAAAGATAAACAATGCATTTCGTCAGTTTCTCGGTAGTTGTTCTCCTTCGTTCTGTTTCTGTTGGTCTTTTCCGTTATAAACTACACTCAAAAAAAAATAGTTTTTCTTAAATTAGCACAACGATCTGCTGGCCTAATATTAGCAAATTTCTCTGTAATAATTACGGGTTTTTTCTGTAACTTTTACAGACTTTTTTATTTCATTTGTGCTCTTCTTTCTCTACATTTTTAGTACGCTTCTAAGCAAGTTAGGACTTTCTGCCTTTCACCATGTTAAAGAGCGTGTCAAAAACTATCCGAACCAAAAAAAAGTGAAAAATAATTTTTTGAGTCATAAGCCACCTTTTCATAGACCGGGTCACATATATTAAAAATATTTTTCAATTTTAGATTTAATCTAATTATTATTATGATTAACATGATAATAATATGATTACATTAAATTATAATACGTGTGTTCATTTACTTTACAAGCCGAAACTTGCTAAGAGAGGGTAAGTTGGAATTTAAAGAAATTGCTCTCAAAAATACTTAAACGTAAATAAACACTTTGCCAGCCAAAATTTGCAAGTTAAAGTAGTGACGAATATACAGGAATATTTGAGTAGCCATTAATTATTCTAAGACGTGCGAAAATTTTATACATTACTGTAAAAATAATGTGATTTCATTAATTTATATTTGTTTATGTTGAATAAAATGAATCATGAATTGAATTTTTTTTTATTTAGGAGGTAAAAGAAGAATTAGGGTTTTCATCAATAATAAGAGATAAAAAAAACCCTTTGTTAACAATAAAAGTATTTATAAGGCAACACAAAATATTTAATTTAACAATCTATGTATAACCTATGTATTATGTAGGTATATAACATTTCAACGTTACGGACTGACTGACAGATTCATCTTCGCACAGCCTTAACGCCTTGAGTTATAAGGTTGAAGTTTGAACCGGATGCTGGTCTCTCGCTAATTCGAACCACTAAAAATCGAAGAAATTGCCTACTAGTACACAGAAAAATTTATTAAATTTCTCCAATCACCAAATTTGTTCTAAATTCATAATAATAAAAGCAAACAAGTTGTTGATTTTGCACCTATTACCAAAATGATTATATTGATTACTAAAAATTTTAAAATTTTGAAAAAATATTTTCAATAAATGATATTTTTAATTTTAATTAAAAAAATGATCAAAAAACTTTGCCATTTCAAACAATGTGTTAATTTCTTTAAATAAAAATTGACAATTCCCAACAATAATTCTACATGTTAAAATTATTTTTTTTTAACCGAAAAAAGTCAATTAAGATTTTTTGTTATTTAATTAAAATTTATTTCAAATAACTAAAATGTTAATTAAATCAAATTAAATTTTTAATTTTCTTTCAACTAAAAAAATAATTGAGTCAATTATCACATTATTTAAATTTAAATACTTTTTAAACCATTTTTTTAATTGATAAAAAACTTTTTTCTGTGTACGAAAGTTGTGTGTGTGTTAGTGAACAAATTTAGTGCATTGCGACTCGCAAGAAACTACTTTAATGTGTAAATGCTAGGTAAGATTGAATTTTTGGAAATTCGAATATTTAGGGGATAAATAGCGTAAAAACGAGTAAATTTGCTGACCTCATAACTCCTAAAGTAACCGTGGATTCATCCACGCGTTCCGAACAATATTTATGTCCGAAGAATCATTTCTATACTGAGAGTGTTCTTCAGACCGAATCACCTATTTCGGAAAATTTTCCAGGATAAAAAAAGCTACCATATTGTTTACAGATGTTAACAATTACACAAACTGGCAGCACAACTAGCAAACTACTTATCTACTTATATTGAATTGTTTTCTAAAAGTGTGTTAAGAAAATGGACGAAAAAAGGAAAGTGATTTTATTATTCTTAATAATTTTTATTTTTCTTTAATTTAATTATTCAGCAAAAAACAGTTGTTGCACTATAGCCCTATATTATATGGCAGCTCAATTCAACTGTTATGTACAAATAGAAAAAAGTGGCATCGCAGTTCATTTTGTTCTGAACAAAAATTAAAATTAAACCATTAATTTTTCAATTAATGACAATAAACATAGAAATAAAAACTGTTTTACATCCGTAACTTATCCAACAAATACAAATTTATTTCTTTTTCGAAATTCAAACATTTAAGGGGTGAAAATTTTACCTATTTTTGGTTCTTTCTTAACAAAAAACATTTTTTAGTTATGAGCTTCCACTACAATAATGAGTTTTTTTTATATTTAAATGGGGAGAAAAAATATAAAAAATGGTGAAATGCGGGAAATAAAATTTCTTTGCTTTACTTTTTCGTTCTGCAAGTGGCACCTTTTTAATTTGGTATAATAGATATTAGAAACATAAAACTATAGGTGACGTGAATGAGGAGAACCTATAACGTTGGTAATTTTTTTTTAAACTTAGAAACATAAACTTTGGCATTTAAATATTACCACGAAAGAAAGGTAACGAGGTAGCGGGTGAAATTATTGTTAATTATAATATAATTTTATTTGGTCCAAATCCACCAAAGAGTCATAAAGTAAACAATGAAAATATATCAAATTATTTTATAATTAATAAGAATCTTTAATTTTGTAAATAATTTAATTTGCAAACAAATTTTTTAACTAATGGAGTATTATGCTGCAATAGTGTTAAGTATCGGTTGTCTAGGTAACCATTATACTCACAGTACTAATAACAACACCTGATCGGTTAAAAGCAAAACAAAATACAAAAGGGATTTTTTTTTAACCAGTTCGTTATTTTATTTAGCAATAAAAATATCGAAATATCTGCCCTAAGTTAAACGAAATTATGATTTCTTATCGCATACATATTTTTAATAATTTTAAAAATCAACCTTAGCAAATATGTATTTAAAACATCTTTGGAAAAGTGTGTTTTGTAAACAAAAACATGAAACAGCTGTTTCAAAAATTCTTGCCAGTAAAAATTTTTACAGTAAAAATTTGCAAGAATTTTTTTGTCTCTTAATTTTTTTCTCTGTTTTGACGCTCCAATTTTTTGGGTTAATGAACACTACAATCATGAATCTTATCATAATATGTTGCTCTTAGAATATGTTTACAATAACCATGTTTTTTCTTTGCGTGTTGGTACTTAAAAATAAAGAAAAATGAAATATAAATTTGTAATTTGAAATGACCTTTCAACCCTACAAACTACAAACTTTCTACGAACTGCGTGTTGCCATAAATTGACAAAATAAGTAGAGCAACACTATCAACAAGTACATTATGCTGCCATTGCCAGCATGTCTTGTTCGTAATTGAAAACAAGCAACAAATTGGTTTTTGAGTTTTATTTATTTTTGAATTTGAGATTGAAAATGAAAGTTCGTCGCTAAAATCGTGTCATAGCATGTCATTTTGTGGTAAGCACCATTCTCATCATCGTTATGTAGTAAATCGTGGAAACTCTACCCTGAATATAATAAACAATGCCTTTTTTTTTTCTTTTCTTAAAAATAAAATATTTTTTTTTTTTTTGCAAAGAAAGAAAAAAAAAATTACTTATATTACCACTACCAAAATTATGGGCGACATGTAAAATTTGAAATTCCGTTTGTAAAACGTCCTATCACTTTCGATCGCTTTAGTAAATCAAGAGAGATAAAAAGTGGCACATATTAATGTTTGCACTAGAATTCGGGCAGATCGGCTAATTTTTTTCAAGTAAAACTTTTTTCTTATTCTACCAATTATAATTTTGAAGTCCACAAAAACCAAAGTAACCAGAAAATGTTGTCAATTTAGAAGTCCGTTAAGTAAAAATATATAAACATTTTAATTTTATTAGATTGATCCGCACATCAACGTCACGTTTAAGTAAAAATACCTTTTTATATAAAAGCTTGGTAAGAAAAATGGAATTGCTGATCCCCAAAATATAATTCTAAGGGCTTATAAATCAGAGCAAGTAAAACTCTATTTTTGGTTTATATGTGCTTAAGCCAACAAATCTATAAATCAGAAAACATATAAACCATCTTTAAACGCATAAAATTGGATGTGTGTGAAGTTAAATTTTAAAATGTATAACCCTAGACACATTCTGTTATGTTAACAGAATAATGTTAACCACTTAACAGAACTTATGTTAACGCTTTTATGAGGGATAAATGCAGATTTCTGGAAAAGGAGTCAACGTGGGCGAACAAAAATGATTAGGAATTGTGGACAATAAGTTTCTCCATCGTTTGCTACAATTAGGATTTTTAACAGAGTGAGTTGAAGGGACTTATTGACAATTTACCTTTTAGAATTCTCTGGGGGATGAGTCCAGATTTCTGGAAAAGGAGTCAACGTGGGCGAACAAAAATGATAAGGATTTGTGGACAATAGGTTTCTCCATCGTTTGCTATAATTAGGATTTTTAACAGAGTGAGTTGAAGGGACTTATTGACAATTTACCCTTTAGAATTCTCTGGGGGATGAGTCCAGATTTCTGGAAAAGGAGTCAACGTGGGCGTACAAAAATGATAAGGATTTGTGGACAATAGGTTTCTACATCGTTTGCTATAATTAGGATTTTTAACAGAGTGAGTTGAAGGGACTTATTGACAATTTACCCTTTAGAATTCTCTGGGGGATGAGTCCAGATTTCTGGAAAAGGAGTCAACGTGGGCGTACAAAAATGATAAGGATTTGTGGACAATAGGTTTCTCCATCGTTTGCTATAATTAGGATTTTTAACAGAGTGAGTTGAAGGGACTGATTGACAATTTACCCTTTAGAATTCTCTGGGGGATGAGTCCAGATTTCTGGAAAAGGAGTCAACGTGGGCGTACAAAAATGATAAGGATTTGTGGACAATAGGTTTCTCCATCGTTTGCTATAATTAGGATTTTTAACAGAGTGAGTTGAAGGGACTTATTGACAATTTACCCTTTAGAATTCTCTGGGGGATGAGTCCAGATTTCTGGAAAAGGAGTCAACGTGGGCGTACAAAAATGATAAGGATTTGTGGACAATAGGTTTCTCCATCGTTTGCTATAATTAGGATTTTTAACAGAGTGAGTTGAAGGGACTTATTGACAATTTACCTTTTAGAATTCTCTGGGGGATGAGTCCAGATTTCTGGAAAAGGAGTCAACGTGGGCGAACAAAAATGATAAGGATTTGTGGACAATAGGTTTCTCCATCGTTTGCTATAATTAGGATTTTTAACAGAGTGAGTTGAAGGGACTTATTGACAATTTACCCTTTAGAATTCTCTGGGGGATGAGTCCAGATTTCTGGAAAAGGAGTCAACTCACTCTGGTAAAAATCCTAATTATAGCAAACGATGGAGAAACTTATTGTCCACAAATCCTTATCATTTTTGTTCGCCCACGTTGACTCCTTTTCCAGAAATCTGCATTTATCCCTCATAAAAGCGTTAACGTAAGTTATGTTAAGTGGTTAACATTATTCTGTTAACATAACAGAATGTGTCTAGTGTTATAAATTTTAAAATTTAACTTCACACACATTAAAATTGGGCGTTTAAACTAAAAATACAAACCATATGAATTTGTCAACATTTATCGTAGTGCTGCCACATGTTACTTTTTAAACTACATACATTTCGAGGTTTCCTACTTTTTTAAAGACAAAAACACAGATAATTCAAATTAAATGGGGAATGTTTATTATCATTTGAAAGAACATTCTTTGGTATTTATTTTTAAGGTTTTTTTGTAGGTAATAAAAAAATCGGCTTATTGAAATTGTGAAATTGTACGCTAAAACATACATACATGTATGCATTTATATGTACTTATATAATTTTTTCAAATACTCATAAAGTTTGTTTGATATATTTTCTTTTTTCTTCCTTTTTCCATTACAGTGATAAACATAAGTTTCAATCATTACGCAGCGGATTTCTTTTTAATGAAGTTTTCGAATTTCAACAACAAAAACAACACAACGGCAGTGTTGGGTTGCCTAAAGCAACAACAAAATAAAAGTCTGGAAAAAGCAAACAAAGTTCTTAATCGCAGTATTGGACTTTTACGCACGTTCGCGTTCTCATTCATTCATTTATTTTTCGTTTTTGTTTTGGGTAACCTTCTTGGCCAGTAATCATGGGCAGCATGAAATTGGAGTATTCAACAGTTTGTTTTTGTACCAGAATGATTGCCATTTCTTTAATATTCTCTTATTGGTTTTTATACTAAAAAGCATTTTGGGGCCAATTGATTAAATATTAATTTTCATTGTAACTAATATTTAATCAAATGGTATTTCAATAGAATGTACATACATATGTTACATTTAACTTTGTAGGTATTAAAAGCAAAAGCCCTTAACAAAATTAATGGAAACTAAATGAGGACTTTTATATTAAAAAGATATAATTCTACTTGAACAACTTTGTGGATAAATGGTCTATAAACTTATTACATGAATATAATGTTCTTTTCCTATACACAGAAAGAAAAAACTCGTACTAAATTAAAGTTTTTTTTTACTTACTTTAGTACGAGTCATTCTTAAAAATTTAAGTACAAATAACACTAAAAAAATACTTTAAACAATCCAAGATGAGCTAACTTTCGAAAACTAATATGTGTGCATACTAGAGTATCCAATTATTTGACTTTTCGTTTTGTTCGAGTAAGGAATTAATCGATTTTTCAATTTTAATATTGTTCGATAAATCGAATAAGAGTTTTAATATGTTCGCATAACTCGAATAATTCCAATAATTTTTCCCAATAGAAAAACATACATGTCTTTTTGATTTGATACTTTTTATATTAATAAACATAAAATAAAAATAACGTTAAACAATAAAATAACAATTCATTTATACCACGTATACAATTTAAAAACTTTTAAATAAAATAAATAATCAAAAAACCAACACCCCTGCTGCAAAACATACAGTTTTTAAGGCGCTAAATGGCAAAAACAAGAATAAGGAAATAAAATAAACTATAAACAAAGTAAACACTACTTCGGTTGAACAGACTATAAAACGATCTGAAATCCAAAGTTTAATACATGCATTAGGTTCAGCAGCAATCGGGGTCCATTAATTTTATTTCAGTGTATAATTTGCAATTATGTCCCACCTGCTAAACTTAATACGGGAATTCTACATAGACTTTCATCTCATATTTTTATATATTTTTTTTTTAATTATTTATTTTATTTAAGACGTTGTTGTCGCGGTATTTTTATGAGAGGTCCAGCCTATTTATACAAATTTATTAGTCGTAATTCAATTTATTTAATACACAGAAAAAAGTTTTTTATCAATTAAAAAAATGGTTTAAAAAGTATTTAAATTTAATTAATGTGATAATTGGATCAATCATTTTTTTAGCTGAAAGAAAATTAAAAATTTAATTTCGATTTAATTAATATTTTAGTTTTGAAATAAATTTTCAATTAAAATAAATAAATTAAATAACAAAAAATCTTAATTGACTTTCTTCGTTTAAAATAAAATAATTTAAACATGTAGAATTGCTGTTGGGAATTGCCAATATTTATTTAAATAAATTAACACATTGTTTGAAATGGCAAAGTTTTTTGATAACTTTTTTAATTAAAATTAAAAATCTCATTTATTGAAAATATTTTTTCAAAATTTTAAAACTTTTAGTAATCAATATAATCATTTTGGTAATAGGTGCAAAATCAACAATTTGTTTGCTTGATATTATGAATTTGGAGTAAATTTCGTGATTGGAGAAATTTAGTAATTTTTCTCTGTGAACCGACGATTATTTTAGCGTTGATGCTTTGTTCGGTAATCCCATTATTTCAAAAACTTAGATTTAACTGTCCATCACTTTTTTCGGATTAACCTACTGCCAGTTTATTTGCTTTGTAGTTTTTTTTAAATAAAATAGTGTTCTTGAATAAGACACAACGCATTAGCTAGCTGAGAAAAAAATTTGGAGAAAAAATACGCAGCTAACAAGCAGCTTTTTTTAAGTCCACTTTTTCAATAGCGTCCTATTTTGTCGGATGTTTTGATAAACAAGGTGCCTGTACCTAATGTGAAAAATTTGGCTCTTACCGTTCTCCAGATATACAGAAATCTTTAATATCATTGTATGGGAAGTGGCACTCCCACTTCTCATATTTTTAGGAAGCAAGTGTTTGATATCCCAACTATTTGTACCAAATTTTAATACGTTTTTCTCTTACCATTCTTAACATATAAATAAATCAATTTTGTGCCACGCCTATATCTCTACTCCCGCCCACATTTTGTCGGAGGTTGTCCATTGAAAACCGCAATGCTTCTACCTTATTTGAAAACTTGTCGCTTGCCGTTCTCCAGATATACATGTTGAGCGTCACCCTCGTATATTATAAGGGGAGGGATGTTGAGAGTCACCCTCGTATATTATAAGTATTATTTTATTATTAAGAATTAAGCAATCAAAAATTATGCTGACTCAATTATGTGAGTCAGCAGTTGAGTTCAAGAAATTTACTGACTTAAGCATTTTTATTTATAAGAACTGGGAATAAATAGTGACTAAGAATAGTTTTATGTAGGTTGTAATTAGTAAGGCAATAACCGTTCTACCTGCGATCTCCACGGAGCACTCCAGGTAAGAAAAATAAAGAAAATAATAATAATAATAATAATAAATCAACACAATAGTCTTCTAAATTGGAAAGTGCCAGATGATGTGCATTGATAACCAATACTCTTGTGCCTTATTTGAAAACTTTGGCTCCTGCCGTTTTTAAGATATACAGAAAACAAATGGGTTTTACGGGTAAATTTAGAGGCAATTGTGAAACAAATGGGATTTATGGGTACAATTGCAGCCAATTGTGATTTTTAACTCATATCTCAGCCATTTGTGGACCGTTCATGCTGAATTTCAATAGCAAGTAATGGTGGACTATATGGGGCATAAATGTAAAACAACATAGCCCCTATTATATATGGGGTGTTCAGAAAACGCATATAAAACATAAGACGGATATACGGACATCGTTCTATCAACTTCACTCTTCATAAGGACCCAGAATATATATTTCAACATGAAACAATTCCGGACTTTAAGCGACATCCCAATCATATCTTTGTTTTCCGGGCACCCTATTTCAACAGATACACGGACATATGGACATGGTCAAATCTACTTCATTACTCATTAGGACCTAGAATATATCTACTTTATAGGGTCTTAGACCAATAGTGTAGAAATTACAAGCGAAAAGACAAACTTAAATATGGCTATCCAAAACGCAAAAGGCCCTAACTACTAAAAAAACCGATTTAACACAAATATCAGACATAAACCCCTAACTAACAGTTTTCATAATATGCAACATTCTGAATTATCAAAACATCTGGTAGATTTGACACGAAAAATAGAAGACAAATAAATTATAAACTTCTCCTGTAAAATTTTTCATAATGTCAGATCGGACTAGATTCTGTAAAGGGTATACAAAAATATTTAATTTCCGAACTTCCTTTTTTATGAACACATCTGTTAACATTCCTTTCAATAAACACAGGAAATAGATACTATGTCAAATTGCTAATAAAGTAATTTATTAACCAGCTAATGTCTCACACGAAACCTGTCCTCTATTAAATTCCAGAAAAAAAAACTTAATAAAAATAAAGTAGAAGCAGTTAATTGACTTTATTTGTTAGCCAACATAAAATCATTTCAAGTCGTTATCTACTTGGCAAATCTAATGAATTTATTACACAGTTAATTTTATTTATTTTACCGTCGTTTTTGTATTTTGTTATTATTAACTTTTCTTTTTAATTTTTTGTTCAATTTGGCGTGTTTCATTTAAAAGCTAAATGTCACGAAACGCACTAATGTGGGAATTTTGATGACTGAAGTTAAAAGGAAAGAATAAATAAATTGTAGAGATTAGAAAACGTAACTTTTTTTTATAGTTAAAATTAAGGTCGCTTTTATGTTTTAATTCGTTAAGCCACTAATTCACAAATATTTATTCATAAAAAAACTCATTATAATTAACATTATAATAAAAACAAAAATCGTTTTAGTAGTAAAAAGAAATTAAAACAAATAAACTATAATAAAAGAAGGAACGCCACCTTTAAATCAATAAAAAAAGGAAGACATTTAAAAATTCTTTAATTTTTAAGGCTCCATTTATGAGTTGATGCAACAAAAAAAAAAAAAGTAAACAGCAGGATAACAAGTGTGCAACCGAGTGTAACTGAAACAATAAAATCTCAATGTTAAAAAAAGATATTTTTTGTTGGGTAGAAATCTAACTAGTAAGAAAAGGTTTTTTTATTAGTCCTACAGCCAGCCAGCCAACCGTTACTTTGCACAAACTCCTTTTACCTTTTTTATCGTTTTTATATCTTTCGCCCTCCACAAGTAGTGAAGAAGGGTATATTAAGTTTATCATTCTGTGTGCTACGCTAAGAAATATTCATATAAGTTCCCATAAAATATATATAATAATGTGGATTAAGTTTAAACTTAGTTTAACGTACTATGAAACTCTGATTTTACCGGCAAAATGTAATTTTTTTTTATTAATTTCAGTTAAGCCTATCATTTTAAGCAAAAATAAGCTGTTCAGTCAAAATTGTGTATACAAACTTGGTAATGGCGTCAAAAAACTGTTTTCAGCTTAACTAAACCTAGTTTAACGGAGATCTCAAAAACCAAGCCTAAGTCCACTAAGCCCAGTCCGTCTGTCCTTCTGCTGAAGACGCTCTTACTTCCGAACAACTCAACAGAAACAAATAATTTTGATTCCAAATTGTTTTTAGTTCTCATTAGTCATTTTTAACAGAAATTTTGCATTATCAGGGGTGCTAAGCGCCTACGACGCAGGGATTTCGGTTTCGGTGCAACCACGCAATTTTAAAAATCAGTCATAGAGGGCATTATGGCACGGATTGGACGCAGGGACAACCAGCGTTCTACAGGGATCGGATATTAGTCGCCTTGGGACCCTTATAAGGTTCTTGACGGTTCATTGTTCTGTTAGGGCTTTTACGAGCAAATGGTACAAGACCGTAGCGGACTTCTGCAGGTTCTGCGACGATTCTGAAGAGCTAGAGACGATTAAGCATGAACTATGCCACTGTCCGAGGATGCGGGGTCTCAGGCAGAAAAGGCTAGGAGATTATGGGGTGTATTGCTGGATGTTATCCAGTCGGCTTACCAGGTAAATAGGACGGTTGTTTTTGATGAGGGGACAGTTGTGGAGGTTTTTGTTCTGTATGGCATTTATTAACTATCTAAAATCTGTCTGCCATCTCCTTTCTTCTTTTATTTCCCTCTTCTTTATTTCTTCCTCTATATTGAAGGGCTTCACAATGGACCGTATTGGTCTCCGAGCGGAGGTGTGGCCTTGGGTGCACAACCCTTCCTTACATTACCTTGCCTTTATTGCGGTCAACGTGTGATGTAGTTCAGTTCATTACCCAGCAAAAAATTATAAAAAAGGTAATCGAGTTTGGAAGCATTTAAGGCGGAATGACTTCTAAACTGGATTACCATTTTAATTATTTTTACAACACATGAGACTTAAATAATTAGTTCCTAGGAATTTATTATTTTCCTAACTATTTTAATCTTAAAAGAAGTGATTTTTTTTGCACAAAATCATAACGCAGATAACACTTAAATTCGTATACTTTTATTTTAATAATCACTTTTACATTAAATATTTTCAGTCATTCTTATATTTCTTAAAAAATTAATTTTTTTACTACTTCGTATTTTTATGATCTAACGTAATGCGTTTGGTAATCGAGTGATCAAACTTGGCAACCAAAAAAGTAAGTCATTATATGGCAAGCCGTTCTTTTGGTAATGTGTAATTTTTTTGCTGGGTACCAACAGAATTTGAAAAAATTTGTGAATCAAATAATTTTGATTTTGATTTTCAATAAAAAGAACTCAAAGTTTTATTATAAAGGAAATAAGACAAAATCTAAATTTTGTGATGATGGGGTTATATTTTACAGTAGATTCCGTATAAGCTCCACTCTTGAAAAACACTTTCTACGCCCAAAATCGTAATAAATATTTGACACTTTCGAAGAATGACGATAACTCTGTTCTTTACCTTTGTAGAAGCTCTGTTGTGAACTTTTAAGTTATGCACCAACCAGGAGGCAGAAATGTAGAAGGCCATATGCACTACGATCCAGAGGATTTTTTGTGCAGCCTGTGTACCACCATGTCAGATTCAGACGTTCATCAGCTTTCACCCGCCCGGTGAAACATCATTAATTTTAGTTGAGCTCATCGGTAACCGCCCGAAAAATTCCCACCTGGAAATCGCCAAGGCTGGATAGCAGCAGAGCAGATGTTCCGACGTTTCGTCATCAACTTCGCAAAATCTGCATATCTTGGTACTAACATTATCCATTATAAACTGATGGTATCTAAGACCACAGTGCTTCGTAAATAGGCCGACAAGTAGTCTAAGTTCCCCCTTCGCAAGCAGAAGTAATAATTTCTTGGAATGTCTTACTCTAGAAATGGACGTCCATGTTTTGAAGGAATTCACGTTCGGACCATGATTGTATCGTCCCCTTAATGTGACCTGCATAGACGCCGAAGAAAGGCTCAGGGCCTATAAGTGGATGGCGAGCGCCCCTGGCCTCATGGCCGGGTACCCAACACAAATTAAAATCCTTGCGTTTCCCCAGATCGTTCAGAGATGCAAAACAGTCCATGACCAACCTCTACTTCACTGCAAAGGAAGAAGATAGTAATACTCTCATTCAATCTGGTACACATTAGTCTTATTTAATTATATAAAGTCCAAAGGAGAAATGTAAAGGATATCAAAGATGCGGCGCAGTCTTTTATAACACATCGTTTGCAAGTTTTTTTTAATAAAAACTCTTCAGTCCTTATTCTACCACCAATAGAAAAGAATGTATGGCAACATTTTTTTATATTTTTCTTAGCCCCACGAAAGAAAAGAAAAACGAACATTTTGCTTGTCTATCTTTTTGCAATTGAAACAATTTTCCATTGTATGTGTTCCAGTGTAAATTAACATGTTTTCTTTTAGGCGTATGTATATAAACATGTGTATCTGTGAAAGTTCGTATTGCAATAAAGTACAAAAGAGAGTAACTATTGTACGTTATATAACGCAGTTGTTGTTATTGTTGGTTGTTCTTTTATTTATGTTCTCATACTTTAAATTTGCCTTTAGCCAGTAAAAAAATAAAATAAAGCCGCCTCTCTGCTCCGGCAATAATTCTAGGAAAAAGAAATTGTTATATTGAAAAATAAAGAAAAAGGAAAAACAATGGAATGAATTATATCCCACTACACACGGAAAATATCAAGCTGACAATGATTTATATGAGAATGTATCAGATATACTCAAACCAAGACTTTTCACATGTAACACGGTGTGAAAAGAATGAAGGAAAACAAATATGTTTGTTGAAATACATACAGTGGCACAGAAAACTCTTCTTACACCTCACTTTTCTTAATTTTGGGTATCATAGGCACCCTTATTATAGTTTTTACTATGTAAAAAAATAAAGGGGACTGTAGAGTTTTCTGTACCACTGTATGTTTGCATAAATATGATAAAAATGAAGACAACAACAGTATTTTACCACCTAAGAATGCCTCTCTAACTTAAACAGGATCGCTGCTATGGGCACATGAACAACTATAAACTGTTAAGGTGAAGGGCTTCGAAAAGCTTCTATTCTCGCCCCAAGCTTTTCTACATAATTGGCCTACTTAAATTAAAAATGCCTTTTCCCCAAAAAAATTAATACGCTCAAAATATTATGTTGGTAAATCCCACAGAAAATTTATTTAAAACAACTAAAAATTTATTTAAAAAACGGATCATTTTCATTTCATTTAAAATAAATGAATTTTACATAAATTTTTTCATTTATTTTTAACAGAATACTCCGTAAAATTTTAAATTATATTTAAAAAAATATAATTTACCTAAAAAAAAAATCCAACTACATAACAATATTAGTACGGAAAAACAGTATTTTTTGGTAGTATGTTTGCTGAATAACAAACATAAAGTTTAAAAAATAAATTGATTCGCAAAATAACTATATTTTCATTAAATTTTAATAGTACGGAAAACGAATTTAATAACCTACAATCAGTTACTGTAATAATTTTATGATTGTAGGCAATTATTTTCTCTAAGAAAAAGCAAAATTAAAGTTTTTAGAAAAAAAAATTTTAAAAAAGATTATTATTTTAATAAAACTCAATCCCTGAAGAAGTTGGAAAGAATACCAACGAAACGTCGGATTTTATTGAAAATGAAATAAATAATCTTTTATTTACATTAAATTAATGACCTTGAAAGCCTGTATATAGGAAACTATAACAACTATTTGGAGTAATCTAAAAAGAAGGTCGATAAATACTTATAATTAAAGTTTTTAGAGTTTTTAAGTCAAATTACTAAAAAAAGAGAAAAAAGTTTATTTATGTCAAGGACGGAACTAACCCTGTCTGAGTCGCCAAAATATTTGAGAGTGCTTTTAGACAGCATGAAATAAGAAATTAGCAATAAGGGAGCGGTAATGGGGTCATATTATTCGAAGACCTTGTCAGAGTATTGCACTACAGTCATTCAAGTGAAAGTAAAAAGGTTGCCGGCGGCCTTGTATTCCCGCTAAGACCTGGAGGTGAGCCATTGATGATGAGCCGAATTCAGCAAATTATAATTAGAGGGTCATCGTTCGAGAGGCCAATAACAGAGTTAAATACAAAAAAAGGCTTGCAAAACTTTATAGGTATGAATTGTGAACTCAGGGCATTGGTGGTAAACTAAAACAAGGTTTGTAAAGTATTCAGTACGGAAGACTTGCTATGAATCCTACAAACTTGGCCCTAATCATGTACAACGCAGCGCAACGCCAAACAATAACATTGAAAGCACAAACAATGACATAAATATTTTGTAATTTTGTTGTTGCTTTCAACAGAAATTCACATTGCGTCTTAAAATTTCAAACGCTCCACTGCTTGTGTCGTTGAAAATTTTAAAACGGTACATGGCGTTGCGTTAGTTCTGTGGGGTTGCGCTGCGTTGTACATGATTAGGGCCTTAATTTGCTTTATTTACTTTTTTTAACACCAGTAGCTGCCTAACTACAGCATGCAAGAGCGAGCTTAGGCTGCTGTCAAGAATTATAGAAAAATTATAACTAACTTTCATCTTTTTTCATACTGAATATGCGATTCACACTTTCCGATCATTAAACCTAAAAAAAGTTTCCTTTAGTTCAATATGGCTTGACATATATGATTTACATGTGTTCGCACAATTGCTTAAGCAATTCTATTGATTTTGTTTAAATAATTTGTTTAATTTTCCATAACTTATTTTTTGTAAAAACTAGTCTTTTAAATAATATATAAATTAAAAATAAGAAACATAATTACGCTACCCATTGTGCAGATTTTTTTTATGTAAATAAAAGATGTATTTAGATCAGCAAGGATACCAGTTTTGTCGGCTCTTAACACTGGCTGGACTCAATGCGGTCACCAACACCCCCATGTGTGAGTGCACTCCTTACCTTACACATGGGTAGCAGCTTCTGACCGGATTGGTTCCCGCAGAAACAAGTAAGCTCACCCCTTTTTTGGGAGCTGGAGCATTCTATCATCTTCTGCACAGCAATTTCTGTTGATTAGCACCATCACCTAAGGAGATTCGCTAGCCAGAGTTCCCCACAGTAGGTATTAGCACTTAAAAGAGTTACTTCTTAGTGCCAAAAGCGATACGACTTAAGTATTAAATGTTTGTGTAATATTAAACGTTTAATTTCGGGCATTCTTATCGCTGAAGTGATAATGAAATAATAAATTCTCATTGTCAATATTAGTTGGCCACTGTTTCCCGATGTTACTAAATCTTCATCGACTTTAATTTGGCTTTTCATCAATGAAAATTCGATAACTGAGGCCAAATTTTTCTAAATACTGTAACTCCTCAAGGAGAACTCGCCTCATTTCTTCTTAAATTTTAAGAACCCATGCAATCCATCGCATACCATGTCAATCTTTCCAATATGCAATCAATCTTTCAAATTCGTTACCTTGGTCCTGCATTTGGTATGACACTGATTGTGGCCAAATCATACCAGGGAGCTTTAAAACCTGCATAAGAAAAATTGTTTAACTTTCGCTTTTAGTTACGCGCTGATTATGAGTTCACAATTAAATAAGTATTTTCACCCTCCTGAATAGTACAGATTTGCATATTGGGTAGTTAAAAATGGTAGGTAGGATATGCTATTTTGTTTTGCATACTGAATTCCAATCAGAAAATACATACAGAGAAAACTCTTCTTCAAAAATTTCCTTGATGTTTTTTTTTTTATCAAACAAACTTTTTAACATCCTCATCCCACTGTCTGGTTGTACATAGACCTCTGCTGTTAACGCTGTTTTTAAAACAAGAAATTTAAGAAAAAAAGAAAATACACACAGCAACAATAAACAACTCATTGCAATTAAAAAAAAAAGACAAAAAAAAAAAGAATATTACAAAACAATATCAGGTAGATAAAAATAAATTGTTAGTTATGTAAAGTTAATATCTCTTCTTTCCATTTCATCTTTTTCACTTCCACTATAAACATGTTGAAAGCGAAACTTTTAAAGAACTCAAGCATGAAGTACATGAATATGAAATGTTTCGAAATATTGGGAAAATATAACAAACAAATTTAAAATGAAAATATTTCAAATGTTGCTCTAAAAAAAAAAAAAAAAAAAAAAAAAAAAAAAAAACAACGAAGCGTATAAGCATAAGATTAAATATTTATGTTGCTCATACGCATAGATGCTAAAAGTCAGGAAAATAAACCGTGATTTATTGTGAGGTTTGATTTTCAATACGCTTTTTTCACAGATCACGCGTGACTCATATTAAACTGCTTTGTCATTTTTGCCCAGTATCGTTTGGCGAGTCATCATGAAAAACTCACGCGTCTCCAAATTGTTCAGATGTATTACGAAAATCAGCGTTTTGTCAAAAATGATGTTCGTGCGATTCGAGAAACTTTCGAGTCGCATAATTAAACTACTTAAACTACTATTGCCAGCGTTTACATTGGTGTATGATACTCGACCGGTTAGACCACATTCAGCACGTACAATCAGAAGTACAATCATGCAGTACATGCATTTTAAATGATCTTAAGGTCAGCGACATAAGGGGTGATTTATCGTGAGGTTTGATTTTCAATACGCTTTTTTCACAGATCACGCGTGACTCATATCAAACTGCTTTGTCATTTTTGCCCAGTATCGTTTGGCGAGTCATCAAGAAAAACTCACGCGTCTCCAAATTGTTCAGATGTATTACGAAAATCGGCTTTCTGTCAGAAATGTTTGTCGTGCGATTCGAGGAACTTACGGGTCGCATTAGCAACCTACTGAAACCACTATTGCCAACGTTTCCATAAGTGTATGGTACTCGGCCGGGTAGACCACATTCAGCACGCAGTGAAGTGAATATAGCAGCTGAAGCTGTGAGTGTACGGGAAGACCATGACGAACTGATTCGTCGTCGTTTTCAGCAATTTGACTACTTATGGTATTCCACAAATTGGCGTATTAAACGTCAGGATCATGGTCACGGTGAGCTTCGGTTTCAATAAGGCAGCGCTACGAACCATTTAGCGTGGGAAACAATGACCTTGTTGAGTAATAATTTTGGTGCGCACTTAATTTCACATTTTGCTGCGGTGGTCACCTAGATCTAGCGATATCACACCTTTGGACCATTTTCTCTGCGAACCTGTAGGGTCTGAATAAGGAATAAGCCAGCTACGATTGACACTTTGAAGCCAACATTACTCGTATTATTCGCTAGAGCGAGTCGTCAAAATTGGACCATCCAAATGGACCACTTCAGACGTAGTCGTGGCCAACATTTACATAATATCGTTTTCAAACAATGCATGCCATAAATTGTTCTTTTAACCGAAAATTAAGATTTTAAGTTCACTTTAAAATTAATATGTTTTATTTTACATTATAAATCAAATCTTACGATGAATCACCCGATACTTTCAGATGCATTTTAGTGCTTATAAATAAACATAAACAAAAAGCTTTAATATCCTTTTTTTTTTTTTTGCATAAAATATTTAAGTTAACTATAAGTGATTGTAGTTCATAAGCATTTTTTCGGGCTAAATGTTTTTCAAATGCAATTTTTTGTCTTAAGCTTACAGATTGTAAATGATTTTATTAGAAATTTACAAAAGATTTTTTGTGTTCTTGAGATTTTTGGAAAAAAAAGAAAATAAATTCGATTTGCAAAGCAATTTTTTATTCATCATTTAAAGGTACATATCGCCCTTGATCAACAGTTGCGGTATTAACTAGAGTATCCACTCAATCAATCGTTGATCGATTAATCGAAAAAAAATTTCGCCATTATTTGATCGAATAATTAAAAATGCCAATTTCAAATAACGAATAACTCGAACAATTTATGTCATTTAATTGATTAAAATTATTTTCTTAAAAACTCTACTTTTTTTAAATAAAAAAATTTTTTTTTAGATTTCTAAATAATAAAAAATATTGCAACTAAATAACATGTTCTTATATTCTGTATCTATTGTGTTACTCGCACTTTTGAACATACTTCATGCCCTTTTTAGATGTGGGTATGTGTGAGACAAATCATGTACTAAACGATTACATAATAATTCCATACGTAAGAATTTTCGTACTAAAATATCGCTTTTGCGTTCATTGCAACAAAATCTGTCTGTCAGATTATGGGTTACCTGTTTTTACCCGACCTTCAATTTCCTTAGTTGAAAACAAAATCACGAATTGCTTGCGCAAAATAGTAGTTCGTTAAATCGAATACATATGAGTAAAATTGAAATAGAACAAACGTTGAAAACGATACAGTTTAAAAAGTTTCTTCATGCTTTGAGTTCTAATCCTACCAGAACTTCTCTTAAAATCAAGAAAAATATGGTGTATAAAAAAAATTATCTGAGAATCTCCAATGATTTCAATTTGACTTGATTTTTAGGTAAATTAGTTAAATTGAATTACGAATAATAAATTTTTATAAATAAGCTGGACCTCTCATAAAAATACCGCGGCAACAACGTCTAAAATAAAATAAATAATTTAAAAATACTTTATAAAATATGAGATGAAAGCCTATGATGAATTCCCATATTAATTTTAGCAGGCGGGACATAATTGCAAATTATACACTGAAATAAAATTAATGCTTTCAGATCATTTCATAGTCTGTTCAACCGAAGTAGTGTTTATTTTGTTAATAGTTATAATTTTTCCTGAATCCTGATCCGGTCGCTTTAGTGCCTTAAAAACTGTAGTGTTTGCTGCAGTGTTTTTGATTTTTTAATTATTTATTTTATTTACAAGTTTTAGAACTGTGTGCGTATTATAAATGCATTGTTATCTTATTGTAACTATTTTATGTTTTTTTTTCCTTTATAAAAATAATAAAAGTACCCAGTCAAATAGCCATGTACGTTTTCCCATTGGATAAAATTATTTGAATTATTCGAGTTATTCGAGTAACTCGAACATATTAAAACTCTTATTCGATTAATCGAGCAAAATTTAAATTCGAAAATAGATTAATTCCTTGCTCGAACAAAATCAAAAGTCAAATAATTGGAAACTCAAGTATTAACTCAAAATGTTGTATTTTTTCACTTTTTGGAAAAAATCGAGACGTAATATTCATATCTATACGCTGAAAAAATATCGTGTTTGGTAATGAAACGGTTGTTTTAAATATTCTTTTGCATATGCCTTTAATGAAAAATTTAAAATTGTTTTGCTTCTATTGAAAATTATGGAATTAAATTATCTATATATAAATTTTTGGTCTTCAAATGGTACTTTTTGCATTTCCGTTAGTATTGGATCTTGAAACATAAAATTAAACATGCATGGCTTTGAGTGAATAAGGAACAGCTTTTTGGTACTTTTCGTTCTTTAACTGATACTTTTTGAATTTTTAATAATACTGAACATAGAAACATGAAATTCAGCATGCAGAGTCCTGAGTGATTGAGAGACTATATTTAAGAGGCGAAATTTTTGTACTTTTTCTTTTTTTAATTAGTACTTTCTGACTTTTTTCATATAATTCAACTTAAAAAACTAAATTAAACATTTACGGACCTGAGTAGAAGAGAACATATTGTTCGGAGGTTGGTAACGAAAATAACGAATTCTCTAAACATTTAAATTCATATATACTTATATGTATGTTTTCTTCATATTTGCATAAATAATTATGGTCGAATTTCGACCACTTGGCAAACTCTAGTAAAAATTTATTAGCGAAGGTAACAATAGAACTGACGCTCTCGACTTAAATATTAAATTTCGACACGCCCAGGCGGACTTCTTACGAAATACATGCAAGTGTCAAATAACCTGGGAATGCTTAAATGCAATTATGCTGGATCAGCATCCGCATTAGCAAATATATTGGTGCAACGTGATCTCCTAGTCGCTGAGATAATAGGGGAAGTAAAAACAAAGGCGCCTATTATGAACTAAATTCAATTTTCGACAGCAGTCGAATTATTTTTCTTTGATCTTATGGCCCACACTCGATAAAAAAAAGTACTACTGTGGTTTAGTTTATTCACAGTAGTACATTTATATCAGATGCCACTTTAAATACAAACTTTTAGTTTACAAATTTAAAAAATTACGCTGAAGTTAAACATGACTACAAAGGATTTTTAGTTGACTCCAAACAATTTAACTTCTGTGAGTTTTCATCCCAATTTTTTACAGGCTAAGCTTTTAAATGCAAATCCTTTTTGACTAAAAAGCATTTTGTTCCATAAGGCAACCGAGACTTTCCAAACGATCTTAGAGTTGCATAAAATGAACAAAACTGATTGAGAATGTGGTATTTGGTATACGAAAACAAAAAAATTTAGAAATATTTACATTTTCAACAACTTTTTTTAATTTATTTGCTACAAATTTGTTTTCGTTGAAAAAGTCGATGCACAACGAAATTTTCGGCAGTGCTGCCAACTCATAATACAAAATGTACATTCGATAGTCGATGTTCGATATCCAGCAAAAATCGTTTGTCGAATATAACTCATAATAGGGGTTTAAGTAATATCAGCTACGGAGCAAACAACTTCGGAAATAAGTTAAATCTATTGTATTTTTTAAGTGTATTATTAGGTGCATTTTCTAATAAATAAATACAAATTTAAAATTAACCTCAAATCTGTTAGTCTTTGATTAAGGCTCCGGTGCGAGAATCGTAAGGATCATCTTAAGGATTGTCGGGATCTTCTTAATGATATTCAACTGTCTGGTGTTACATCCTCTGGCGAAATCAGGTGCAGCTAATAAGAGCTCTTGAGATTACGGCTGACCAGAAATCCTATTTGGTACTACCGGAGTCAGTAGCCCCTGGTGTCTCACCACTAGACAGACTTTTGAGACCTCCGCAAGGAAACTTTTTGTAAAAGACTATCACCCCAGTTACGAAAAAAATCTAAGGAATTTTTATTCGTAATTAGACTATACATTTTCCCACAAAAATAAATCTTTTGCAAGGAACATGATTTTCTCACAAAGATATAGTTTTTAGTCTTTCGCGTAACACGTGGTGGTTGGGATTTGGACCTAAAGATCCGGGAAGAGAACTGCTGCAAAATCTAGCATGAGGACTGAGTTTTCACTACTTATGGGAAAGTTTGGCCTGCAGGACGGATCATCCCTGAGAGCTGTTGCTATCCAACAGATGCTGCTAGCGAATTTTAAAAAGCCGAGAAGACATTAGATAGCTCCAGGTTCTAAGCAAGGGGTGATGGCATAATTCTGCCGGATTATACACTCATATTGCCACCTGCTTGTGCTGGCTGCTATCACACATAGCGACGGTTGATAAGCGCATTGATTGATTTTCTGCACATCCCTTGTTTAAATAATTTAAGTGCAATTTTATTTTTGCTCTGCATACAAAGCTAAACCAGCTTTGTACGATTATTTTGGAGAACCCTTTACATACTAAAAAAATGCAGTAAGTATGAACGGAATTTAATAAATTTCCATCTTTCACTATAAAATAGTTAGAGTTGTTTTTAAATTTTTTATAAGTTTTTTTTTACCATTTACCTTTCTAATAATATCTCTACCATTTCTTTACTTTTTTTTAAATGTTTATTAACTTTTATCATAATTTTATTAAAAAAAGCACAAACAAGAAAAATAGAAAACACAAGCAAACTCTACGAAAAGTTAATGTTGAGAAAAACGATCTACTTTAACTTTTCTTTCTTAAAACACCAAGTTGTTGTTTGTGTATCAAAGTACTGCAGAGGTTGTATATTGTGGTCAAAACTATTGGAAATTTATTATTGAATATTAAAGCAAAATACAAGAATCTACTAAAATGAAAAGTGTAAAGTATTTTGAGATTTAACATTTACAGTGGGCTTAAAGGAAAAATAAATAACCAGAGTTTTATAATATCTTTAATAGTTTTAAGCGAAAAATATTAAGCGATAGATATTTGCTAGCACCTTTTACACCTTTTAGAGTGTGAATTTTCGATAGCAATTTTGAGTAATTAAAATTGCATTAATCGAAAAATAACGACTAATATTGGGTTTATAATGCTAAAAAAAGGTCAAAACGTTGTTCGCATTAAGGCCCAGTTTGTAGTCCCGGGTAGTCTTATATAAGTTTAACCGTGATATTTATCGGTCGTGTCTGGAAATCTAGTGAAATTTAAATTGATGGAGATATTCAGCTTAATATTTTTTTTAAAATTTACGTAGCGTTTCCTGATTTTAAGATAACTTCTGGTTAAGGTTAGTGGTCCTTAAAGTAAGGGGGAATATTTTTATGAACTTTTAAATTTGCTTAATTTAAATTTATCTTGAATTTGTTATTCAAAACAATGCAGAATATTTTGAACGTTTATTGTGAGTTATTCAAGGTACTAGTGATCGTAAGTTATATATATATATATTTTCAACTTTCCGTTGAATTTAGCATCTAAAGAATTGGTCATATTTTAAAGCTTAAAATAAATTAAGCCAATTTTGGAAAAGGGTATTTTATTAAAAGAGCTCTTCATTGATTAAAATAAATGCTTGTTTTGAAAGGGTCTTATGACATCTGACGGCGCACATTCATGATAGAATATTACGGCTTTATGACTAGTGACATATTCAGGCCATTTTTCACATGTCCTCTGTGAGCAACTGGTACCATTTCATAACAGATGCGAACATTCTGATCCTAATACAGGGCATAACGTTGGCAACATGAATTTTCAGAATTGGCGTTGATTCGGACGATTGGCTGGGTGTCGCACACCATTTCTTGCAATTTAAGTTGCCATATCGGATCAGTTTTCCATTGCCAGTAAATTTATTTCTTTTTATGAAATTGAAGCAAGATTTCGAACATGCAGCATCGCTTTCCAACGTTGCTTGCCTTTATTTAGTGTGGTCAATAGTTTCCTTGCTTTAAGATGAATCCTGCTTGCAGGGGTTTTATAATTGATGCTTTAGAGGGTCCCAATGAACTTGCAAGTGTGACAACCATTTGTATCGTGTAATACCACTACTTCACCATCTTTAAACTTTTTTTTGGCTATTCTGAGTGTCTCAAAACAACTTTTTAATTCGCTAAGGTTAATCTTTGTTAAGTCGTATGTTTAGGCAGTGTTTTTTAATAAGAGATATGAACGAACGAAAAGGCCTATTCACAATTGTTAACATCTAACATCTGCGATCATCGGGTGCCCCGGTAGACTAGTTGGTAGTGAGCTAGTCAATCAGCCCCGGGGTTGCGGGTTCGATTGCCGCCAGAGACTCTGGTTTCTTTTCTGCAGACAAGCGTAGAGCTTCGCGGGATTAGCATAGGAAGAAATAAAAATGTGCGAAAATGTAGAAATTTTCCTATAAGAAATACATAGAGCTAATATATTTACAAGATGCTCCTATCTCTTTGTTTTCCATTCTACATCTTCCGATTATTTTAGTGGCATCACTAGAAAAGTGGTAATAAATTATATTATTATTGTGGCACCACCGACAAAATGGCATTTGTTTTGAAAGCAGTGTTACCTTTTGTTAAGTTTTTCCTTGCTTGCAAGTCTTTTTTGTGTGATTTTTTTATTATTTAAAAAAAATGAGTTCCAAATACATTTTGTTGTTTTCTTTTAAAATTGTTAAGCTTTTGTAGAAAAAAGTATTTAAAAAAATTTTTTTTCAGAAATGGTGACATTTTTAATTGATAGTAGATGTTAGATGTTTCAAGTGTGAATGCATGTTTCACATTTTCAACATCTTTCGTGCGCTCCTCCAAGATGTAAGCAAGTGTACAAACAGTATTAAAAATATCTTGGAACTCTGGATCCAACTAATGCGGAGAGCAACCTCTTTTTTGTAAAAAAGACAGAGAACGCCCACCAAGTAGAACATGAAGAGTAAGGGGCATTTTATAATATATTTTAAATACAAGACGAACTTGCACTATATCTTTCAAGGAGCGACAGAACTTTACTAGACACAATATTCTCATCTAATATTTAGATAGTTTTCATACAAGATCACCACAATATTTATGAATCATTCTGAGCAGCCTTTGACAGCACCTTTCAACCACTAGTTTTTTATTTTAGCCACTGCTATCGAAATTTTGAAAACTTTTATTAAAAGCCAAAAGTTTGCTTTTGGTTTGTGCAAAAACGCCAACTTTTGAAATTTTTTTTTTAAATGTATAGCCACGTTAAAGGCAAAAGCCCAAATCAATTATTTTGCCTCTTGCTTCTTTTAAAAAAGAGCTAGCTAAAAAAGAGGAAAAAAAAGAAAAAAATACGAAGTAAGGAAAATCATGTAAATAAAAATTTATAATAAATTACAGCAAATTTCAATCTACCAAGTCCATTGTTTAAATATTGATGTGTGACTGTAGACTGTGTGTCGCAAACGATAGAACACAAAGAATTGATGACGGGAATGAGTTTTTTTGCGATGTACATATGTAAGTTTGACCCGAGTTCAATTCCGAGTTGAGTCAAGCATATCAAAAAAAAAATTTTTTTTTAAATTAATTTCATGTTGTTAATTCCATCCTTCAATAAAAATAATTTAATGAAAATGAAATTTAATGAACTTAAGCCTAATTAAAATATCAAAAACTTCACCTAAAAGAGACAAAACTAAAAATATTTACAAATTGCTACTTCACAAAAGAACAGTCTTACAAAATTCTTCCCTGGCGGGTAATTACAAAAAATGCTAATTAAAAAAAAAATCAAAAAGAGTAAAAAAAAGTTGAACACACAGGAGCTAATAGGAGCCGGTGAAAGAGCTTATTAGAGCCGAAGTACCTGCTAATTGCCACCGAATGATGTGCTAAAAGCAAAGCACACAAATTGTAACGTTCATTTGATTCTTCTGTTGTACGGAAAATAAAAACAAATTTTTATTATCTGCGGTTTGGGTTAAAGTAAGAATAAAAAGTCCTACACTTATTTTTTGTTTGACGGTTTACAGAAGCTTTTTGTTCCAATTTTTTTTATAAAATATTTTTAACGATATAAAACTTATTGCTGTTCTTTTAATTAAGAAATTTTTGCATTTGTTAAAATAGAAAAGTTGGCAGCAGCTAGTGCTTTTCAAAAAGTTATTTTGCTACTGCTTTTGAAAAGTGTTGATTTTTTAAGTTTTGGCACTTGTTAACTTTTGGCTTTTGATTTTTATTTCAGCCTTTAATAAGGACTTTTATGCAACAATTTATGTAAAAAATTATATGGTGGCAGAACCACTTTTAATAATAAACATTTGACAATTAACAAATAGAGCCAATTAAGAACTTTCCATCAGTGTTCGAAAAGAAATATTACATATCATTCCTTAATGTTCGGTTCGGTAGATTTGTAGAAAACACTGATAGTGTTTGTGTAGTAAGTCATTAAAAAAAAAATAAAGTTTCCCTATTTGTGATCTTCGAACACAAAAATAATACTGTACTTATCCAACTCAACAAAAAGATGAGAACATTTATGCCCTAATCATGTAAAACGCAACGCAACCCCAAAGAGTAAGAAACAACAATATTACAAAATATTTATGACTCTGTTTTTGCTGTAATGTAATGTAATGTAATTCTTTGGCGTTGCGTTGCGTTTTACATGATTAGGGCCTTAATTCTGTTCTGTTTTATTAAAAAATCACAAACTTCGTAGTGTTCGGTTCAGCTCATTAATGTTCGTTCTTTTCAGTTTTGTTTAGCGAAAAAACACAAAAAGCCAGCAACAAAATTTTACACAAACAAAACATGTTCACAATACACACACAAGCTATTCGTTGCAAGAAATTTTTGTTTGCTCATTTCTCTATCAATATAAAAAAAAGAAACACTATAGAACATTGAAATATAATGTTTGTCTGCGGAACCACTAAAATTGTTCTGTTTTAAAACGAAGAACAGAACACTGTTTAATGTTCGTTACTTTCTTGAAAATATTTACGAATGGTATGAAGGGTTGTGTTCGTCTATACAAACACTAAAAAAAAATCGTTGCTCTGTTTATTTATTATAATGTTCTGTTTATTTTCGAACACTGTTTAAAATACTTATTTAAAAGTATTTTGATTTTCGTTTTAATCCTAAACTATTCTATTTATACACAGAACAAAATAATAATTTTCTCTAATCACCAAATTTATACCAAATTCATAATATCAAGCAAACAATTTTTTGAATTTGCATCTATTACCAAAATGGTTAAATTGATTACTAAAAATTGTAAAATTGTGAATATTTTTTTTTTCAATAAATAAAATTTTAATTAAAAAAATTATCAAAAAACTTTGCCATTTCAAAAAATGTGTTAATTTATTTAATTAAATATTGACAATCCCCAACAACAATTCCACATGTTTAAATTATTTTATTTTAAACGAAAAAAGTCAATTAAGATTTTTTGTTATTTAATTAAAATTTTAATTGAAAATTTATTTCAAAACAACTAAAATGTTAATTAAATCAGCATTAAAGTTTTAATTTCCTTTCAACAAAAAAATTAAATAATTAATTTTAAATACCTTTTTCTGTGCAGTAACTTCAAAACAAATTTTATTATAAACAATTTAAACTGTTGAATTTAAAACTCAAATAATTTGATGTTCTTTTACACTCTAATAACACAAATAATCAAATAAAATGAAATCTAAAAAGTATGCTAACGCATATTAAATTAACAAATTGATAGTCTTCAAAATAAAATGTTCAATTTATTTTTAATATAATAAAAATCGCCTTGAACTGTCATCAACAAAAAGTCAGGCTACACAACCCACAAACAATTTTTTTGATTAGAAGCCAGAAAAGAAAATCAACTTGGTTTAAACATTTAACAAATTGCACAAGTCACAAAACATTCCATAACAGGCCAACTCACACCATCACACTAAACCACGGAACAACCAACCTCATCACTCATGTAGTTCTTGTGCCCACTTCCGACAGAAATAACTCACATTTATTCAAATACTACTTAATTACAAAAGAAAAATTAAAGATTAGACCAAAGAAAAATGTCTTAAAATTTAAGAGAATATTGAAAAAATAAGAAAAGCTGCATAAAACTTCTGTATTTTTCTTTATTAAGAACACAAAAACAAGATAAATAAAATAAATACATTGAACAAAGAAGATTTTCATTTAAATTTTGGCTTTTACGCAAAGTTAATGCCTGTCTTAGGATATAATATCCTTAGATGTTTTAGTTTGTGGGCGAATGTGTGTGAGGATATGAGACAATCTGTTATATCAATAAAAAAAACTTAGAAAATAAAGCCGGTTAATCCAGACCATATGATACCCTACATTACATCATTTAAAAACAAATTTTCGAGAGTATACCCTATTTGGTACTCATGGGCAATCATGGAGCTTACAGAAAAAAAATTATGTTAAGAGGTTAAGATTGATGGAAAAGTTCATTGTGCCGAATATTATTTAGATATCAGTTAGTATTGTGGTTATTTTATTGAACTGTTAAGGGTGTTAATCCAAATTTTTAATATATTATTTAGGCTAAATTAAATTAAATTAAAATAGAAAATCATTCAAAAACAAATTTTGATCTACCGATTTGCTTTAAAGATTGATCTTTGGCTATTGACTGACAGCTGCGTTCGATGGTGGTGAGTGTTAAGATGGTAAACCCCTTTGAGAAGAGTGAGTGGTTACAATTGAAACATGTCAGGGCAACCTGTCCGGGAAAACCTGGGTTCAATTCCCAGCTAAGTCAAGAATGAAAAGTTATCAATAAATTTTAATTCATTTCATGTTGTAAAAATTCTTTTTTTCATAAAAATAATTTAATGAAAATTAAATTTAATGAAGGCAGAAAAAAGTTTTTTATCAATTAAATAAATGGTTTAAAAAGTATTTAAATTTAATCAATGTGATAATTGAATGAATTATTTTTTTAGTTGAAAGAAAATTAAAAATATAATTTTGATTTAATTAACATTTTAGTTGTTTTGAAATAAATTTTTAATTAAAATAATAATTATATATCAAAAAAATATTTATTTATTTTTTTCGTTTAAAATTAAATAATTGAATCTTGTAGACTTGTTGTTGGGAGTTATCAATATTTAATAAAATAAATTAACACACTGTTTGAAATAGCAATGTTTTTTGATCACTTTTTAATTAAAATTAAAAATATCATTTATTGAAACAGAAAATTTCAAAATTTTAAAATTTTTAGTAATCAATATTATTATTTTGAAAATAGGTGCAAAATCAACAAACTGTTTGCTTGATATTATGAATTTGGAATAAATTTGGTGATTATAGAAAATTTTTAATTTTTTCTGTGAACTTTAGCCTGAATAAAATATTAAAAATTTGGATTATTTAGATATCTTCATTTATATGCGATTTGCTTGCCTTTAGGTGATTTAAGCAATGGGGTTCATATGGGATCTATGGTTAATTTTGGACCCATCTGAACAAAATTTTTTTCATGACATCATGAAAGTCATTATTGTCAATTTGTATGTAAATACTAACATTTATAAGGAAGTTATGGCATTAAACGCTATTTTCGGGAGTAGTATTTGTGTGGGATCTAAGGCTAAATATGGCCCGATTCCAATTAAATATCTTAAGATTGCAATAAAATAAGTAAGGATTATACTTAATCTAAATATCAACATAATAAAATGTATTATGGGCCAAAAGACATTCGCCTGTGTTCTACTTTCGTCAAATGAAATGAAATTGAAAATTCCACTCATTTTGTGTTCTTAAAATCGTTAAAGTGAAATGAAAAGTAAAATTTCATTTCAGGAATTTTTGTGTTCTACAAATCATTTTAACTATAAAAAAAAGGAATTTCAAATCGAAAGCAAAGAGCCGCGTGAAAGAAAATACTTTTTGGTAAAATATTATTTTTCTAACTTTTTTTTTTAAATATTTGTTGCGCAAATAATAAAATGTAAATAAATTAATAAAATTTTCGACGTAATTTTCTTTTTGGTAAGTTTGTTTCTGTTTTTAAGGAAGAAGCACAAAAATTGGAAAAAGGAAGAGGCGTTGCTAAGGCTCATGAAAAAACCTTGGATCAGCTAAAGGATTTTATAAGGGTGAAAGGGCGGTGCTTAATCAACTACGAAAAGTTGTAGCAAGAGAACTAACTTTCATAGGTCCTTCAGAAAAATATCCTTCTGCTTGAAAAAAGGTTTGGGCTGATTGAAAAGCCTGCATTTGCAAAAAATTGGCCGAGAACAGAGCGGATACGTTAGCATATAGTGGTGGTCCTAACAAAAATCAGAACATTTCATCTAAAGATGATGCAGTTGCAAAGCTTTACGGTCTTTATAGAGCTTTCGGGGGTTTAAATGGTGTACGATCATTCGCGTTTTTAGAAAAGTGACAAATCAGCCCATTGAATTGGAAAACTTACATGCCAATAGTTTCGGAGATACATTTTTAGATGAAGTTGTAGAGCCCAAATGAAAAGTAACAAGTTTGGAAGCAATACAACATAATTTACACGATTTTATAAAATAACAACAAATGAAACATTTTTTTAAAATTTTGCCAGACGTCAGTAACACATTTAAATAAATGTAAAAGAGCAAAAAGAAATTTTCATTTCTTTAAATAGTTGTTTAAAACAAAATGAAAATGAAATCATCATCATGAAAATAGTGTTTCATTAACGGTTTCTAGAACAAAGTGAAATTGTATATGTGGAATTAAAAAGTTTTTCACTTTCATTTTGTAGTGAAATATAGAACACAGGCGTATATTCCGGAAAAAAGCTTGTATGGGGGCTATGTGGAATGATATACCGATTCGCACCATTTTCCATAAGATTACTCCTTGTAACAATTAGAACCCATCTACCAAATTTCATTAATTTATCATTATCTTCTATTTAATCTGCACTTGGCGCACAAAGTTAACATGGATAGACATCGTTAGATCGATTCAAAAAATTATTCTGAGTCGATCGGTATACTTAAAGGTGGGTCAATGACCAATATTTTAAGGTGTCTCAAACATTAGCATAAATCCATATTACCCTCTAAACTATTGTTTTGTGGGTACAAAAAGTAACTTCAAGTAGACACCACAGATCAGGGATGGAAAATTGAAGTTTTAAAATAATACCGAATCCCAAACAACTTTTTTTTGTTAAAAAAAAAAAAAAAAAAAAAAATAGTGGCACAAATATAATGTAAAGCCATGGTCACGCTTTACATATATTTGATGTCCCCCACATATCCTCTCTTTTTTTTAAATATTTGAAGCAAAGACGTAAATAACTTTGTAAGAGACAAATTTTGCAAAACCTGTTTTATTGCCAATTTCCGTTAACATAACTCTCTTGCATTGCTCAAATATCAAATCACCCAAAATCTTGCAACTTATTGCCGTCAAAATGTAATTGCAAAGAGTCGGATATGGAAGAACGTTGTACGTTACTTACAAAACCTGCGCGAAATTTGTGTCAATTGTACTTAAAGCACTTTTCCCGTGACCAGTGAACACGATATTATAAAAAAAGCAACCAATTGCGATAGGTGTAATTAAGACATAACATTTAGCTGGTGATAATGTGTTTAAGGTGTCGTCAGTCCAAAGGAAAGGTAATTGCCACAAAACTAGTCATGTAACTAGATTTTGAGGGGGCAGTAGCGGATTGCATCTTGTTCTGTTACTTTATATGAAGAGAATCTATAATGTTATCATGGTTCTCTCGGGACAATATCTGCGGCAGCAATTATTTTAACCAAAATTGAATTTGTCCATTTAGGTTATATCAGTGACCTGTTACAAAGCGTCAAAAAGGTGCCAAATAGGGAGATCGATTATTTGACTTTTTTCAATAACCGGTTATCGAATATTACGAATAGTTGCTATTTTACAAAACCCGGTTTTCGGTTAAGCAATTTTTAAATAACCGGTTTTAATTCGAATACTTAACAACACAAAAATCAAATAATTTTTTAAATAAAACGTTAATTTGAATAAAAACAAAACAATTTCAAAGGTAAGGAACCAACAAAATACATAGATATGACTTAGATCAGACCTAACAAATATTTTAGGATAAAATCGAGAAAAGTGGGACCAGTAAATTGATCAATCTTTAGCTAAATTTTCAACATTTTTTTTATTGATTTACTAAATTTTATTTGTAAGAAGATATTTGTATAATGTAATTTAGAAACTGTTGAATGATATTTGATCTAGACAAACGTTTTGCAAAAGCAACTAAATTATAGGAATTTTATAAAGCTATTATTTGAAATATTCTCTCAAATTTATTTTGAATGAGTTTTAGTTTGATGGTGGTTAAGCCATCTATATAAATCAACCATATTTTTCAAAAGTTGCAAACAAAACCTCTTAGCCAGGATTATCTATTTCAAATTATTTTGTTTCAGCATTATAAAAACGAATAGTGAACTTAGCATTATTTTTGTGTAAAATATTTGTCAATTCGTCGACTACTATTTAAAACATTCCATGACATTGTTTGATTTCTTCAATTATGTTTTTTAGTTCTTGGTGTTTAAATAGATAAAACTGATTCCGCCGTAATGTTGTAGTTTTCAGCATAAAGAGATGCTAGAACTACTTATGAGTTTTTAGTGATTTAACGGGCATTTCGTTCTCGGCAACACAACGGCCTAATATTTCACCTAATGATTATTTTTTGCAGCGCATTTTAGTAAAGTATTATTTGTCGTCTCCTTAGAACTACTTCGAACGGAGTTAAGTTTCATTTGGATCACATTAATGTCAACCATGTAAACTAATATGTGGTTAATAAGTGACATGGAAGCGCCTTTGTAACTTATCATTTTAGGGCACTTTAGGCAACTATCTTTGTCTTATTAATCCCGTTCGAAAAATATCTAGAGATAACCTTTATATAAAAAAATATTTAATATTTAGAACACTCTTGCACAAATTACTATTTACTTTTTATCAGCACACGTTTTTGTAGAATTTTTAATAGTTTTTGGTTTTTTTTCTACAAGAACACACGCTTTTATAAACGATTTGTATTTACAGTGTTCATAATGTTTTTTGACCTTTTTTACATTTTGTTTTGACATTCTTCATAAAAAGTTAAAGTTTGGCCAATATTCAATTAGAAAATACTTAAATTACGGGTACATCTACAATAAGAGTAAGGAAAATGTATATAAGTTACACATTACTAAAATAACCGGTTTATTATACCAAAATAACCGGTTTATTCGATATTCGAAAAATGGGCATTTTAAAATAACCGACTTGGGCAAATCTAAAATAACCGGTTAAAACCGGTCGAATAATAACCGTTCGATTTCCCTACTGCCAACTAACCCCCTCCCAGAACATCGCCATGTTAAAGTGACAAGCCCCTTTCATATAAAGTGTTAGCACCAGAACCGGCCCCCACCACTTTAGAACTGTCACGTGACGAGTTTGGTGTTAGTTCTCTTTCCCCTAGGGAGGGGATACAAAGTAATTTGTCGGAAGTAACTGATATGTGTAACAGAGCTACAAAAATGAAAGTTTGTGTGAAAAATCAAAAAGACAAGAAAAAAAAAATGTTAAAAATTGGCAAATCAGAAAAAATAAAGTCATACCATCAGCATACTGTTCCAGAGCAGGTAATATGGAAAAAGTACACGCTCTTTGTTGTGAATCGTGGAATAACGTTTTAAAAGCCACTTGGCATTATGCTTTGCGCAGTAAAAAACGATTTAACTGACATCGCGATTATGAATATGAAACGTTTTTCCACTAAAAAAAATTTCAAATTCACCTCGCGTTGAGAAATTATTTATAAAAAATTTTTAAAATTTTCAAATATTTGTATGAAAATATTTTTTAAGTGAGTTGAAGTGTTTTACAAAATAAAGGGGTTAATTTCTTGATTTTTGCATTAAAGTTTTTATTATCATTATTTTTGATAATATCAAAAAAAAAAAAAAATTTAAATAAATAATGTTGCCTTTTAAAACCGTTTTTACTGAAAAATAATTATTTTTGCACTTAACACGTTATTAGCGGCTTTGCTTTATTTTGCTAAGCGTTTGCTATATTAAACAAAGTCTAACAATTTATTAGTTTCATAGTAATAAATTTAAGCTAATCAACAAAAATTGTACAAAAGAACGGTAAATGTTCACCAATTAAGTGGTAATGCTTTTTAAGGAATTTTTGTTAAGTGTGAACATAACTTAAGTTTTGTATTATTTGATGACATTCTTGTTCTTAACTATTTTCTTACAAATAACAAGCATAATAATATTTATACATATTATGCGGTCTCACACGAGGAGCCTTCCATCAGCTATCTGCTATAGCATCCTTATGAAAGACCCTTAAAGTACCGGTTGGTATTCGACTACTATTTACTGGATAGGTAATCCTAAAAGTCCCTCTTACTGATTTCATCATAGATTAAGTTGGCTCATAGATATTTTCCACTGCGACAATTGTTGCATTATTACAAGGACTTCTCTGTTATTTGCTTCTCTAATCCGATGGAGCACCTGATGTAGCCTCCAAGTTCAAACGTCTCCTCTACTGCTTCTGACTCTGAGCAAAAATCACTGTGATTCTCATCTAAGTCAAGAGACAGATCCTTTAGCCTCTCTATAATACAGGATATGGGTAGAAAGTCAATCGAAAAGTCCATTATTCTGTACATTTCCTTAAAATATATCAGAATAGTAATTACTAACAAGTTCGATTAAATGTCTTACTCCTTTAATGTCCGTTTACAAGTTCTGACCTTAGATCACTTCTAGCTCAGGGCTTTTCAACTCCGCCCTGATTAAACGATCACCGTTTTTGTATTGTTTTCCTTGTTTTGTACCCCTTTAGTGTCAATAGATATTACAAATTAGAAAAGTTAAGTAAATATGTATCAAAGTCTTGAGCTATTTTTTAGTTTTCCTTCAATTCCTTTTTATATACTTAAAGTTTTTTATTGTTTGAAGTACAGCGGTATTTCCTATCATAAAAGATACCAAAAATGGACACATTGCATTTCCCATGCCTGGCACAGATATCCACGTTTCGGAATTCAGATTGACAAGATTATTTTTCATTTTTTTTTGTGTCATTTTGTTTTGTATTTTTTGTTGTCTTTTTTTTAAGCACCACGTGAGTGTAATTAAATCATGGATACAATGTTGTTCTATTACTATTCAAAACTAGCATCAGTGATGAGGATAAGCATAACGACAGTCAGGAGCAATAAAATGTTGTTTTCTAAAGATAGCGAATTTTCACATAATTTGCAATAAATAGAACATTTTCACCAAAACTGTTATTTTCAGAAAATACTGAGCTACTTATAGCAATTTAGCACTAAATTTTCTTTTTATATAAATTTCCTTTTTAGAAAATAAGCAATTTATAGCTTATTTACAAAAAATTTGCTATAAATAGGAAATTATGATTAAATTTGTTATAAATAAATAACAAAGTTTTATCAATTTTCCTATTCATAACAAATTTCTACTAAATTTTCTATTTAATCAAGTGTCTATATTGAGAGTGGATAGCTATAGGAAGATGCTCAGCGAGGCTCAAAGGAATGCATCTCTTGGCATCACAGGTGCAATGAGAAGTACGCCACAGCCAGCGTTGGATGTCCTACTGTATCTGTCCCCTAATGAACTTTATGTAAAGGGTGTGGCTGCCAGGAACTTATTTAAACGATACGAGCCTTCTTTGGTTATACCTAGGCGGGATAATCACACGAGAATTTTGTACGAAGTGGGTCTGCTTGGTCAGGGTAGTATTCACGAGAGAATTTCGGATCACAGAATTATGACCTTAGACTTCGGTGTAACACTACTGGTGTCTTAAACCACCCTAATGTCACTTCAATGGGGTGATACGGGAAAAAATTGAGTGATGCCATTAACCGGTCCTGGAGGGATAGAACGATGTGCTGGGTGTCAAGGGCATTATGGCCCGGAGTGGACGCAAGGGCAACCAGGGATCTATTAGGATTGGATAGGCGTGGTCTTAGACACTGATAGGGTTATTGACGGGTCATTGTTTTGCTAGGGCTTTAATGAGTAAAAGGGACAATACCATACCGGACTTCTGCAGGTTATGCGAGGATTCTAAGGAGCTAGAGATGATTAAGCATGTACTGTGCCACTTTCCTAGAATACAGGGTCTCAGGCAGAAATGGCTAGGAGATCGATTTCACGGCAAACTGGTGTGTACCGCTGGATGTAATCCAGTCGATCTACTGGGTCTTGTCAGGGAAATAGAACAGTTGTTTGTGATGAAGGGACTGATGTGGAAGCTTTTGTTCTATGTGGCATCTATTAACTTTCTTAAATCTATTTGCAATCTGCTTTCTTCCTCACTTCTCTCTTTCTTCTTCCTCTATATTGAAAAGATTCACAGGGGACCGATTTGGTCTCCGAGTGGAGGTGTGACCTTACCAAAGTCTCTATAATTAATTTGCTGATTTTATCAAAATTTCATTAAATTAGCATTGAAAGAAAACTTCATAAATTTACTATTTAAAACAAATTTTCTTTTTGCCGTTTAAAGATAGAATAGATCATTTTAGCGTTGTGAATCGTGAACCCACGAAATATGACTCCAAAGTGCTAAAACAGGAATAGCACCAAATTAAACCAACAACATGCAATTTAAGGGTATTTCTTGTTATTTTTGGGGTTGTTTTTGCATTCCTTCTATGGGATGCTTTTGCAATACCGAGGAATGAAAAATTATCCCAAGAAAAATTGCAATTTTTTACTATTGAACTATTTTGATTTTATTAATATTGAGAGGTTTAGTAAGCGAAGCCAGTGTTTGTTATACGATAGAGGAGAAAATCCTTTCGCTCGCCCGCAGGGACAACTATGCTATCTATCCAAAAAAAATTTAGATTAAAACTGTCCAATTATGTGGAATTTTAAGATTTGGGTCAAATTTCTACAATTAATTTGTTTGTGTGTGTTTCTTTTTTTTAATTTTTTTTTTTATGGTAATTATTTATTTACAAATTCATCGTGATTTTTTCATAAAGAAGAATCACGCTAAATTTAGGGGTATATTTAACGTTAGTTAAAGGGCTACCTTTTCATTATTTTTGGGTGACATTTCATTAAAATAAACTTGGGTTATCTTGACTAATGAAAAAAAATCCTAAATTTGCTGTAAATTTTCCATTTGCATTTTGGGGCAATATTTCCTGGGGCCACATTTCGCAGCTCAGTAAATTTGACCAAATTTTCCTTTAGTAAATAATTTTACAAGACCAAATTTCTATTAAATTTGCTAAAAATTTTCTTATTATAGCAAATGTTTACTTAATGTGCTATTTGTAGCAAATTTTTTTAAAATGTTTTTCTTTAGGTGTTCTCCCAAAAAATTTCTGTTAACATAAACTTCCTTAACAACAATAGTTTTATCTTTTTGTTACGACATTCACTGCACTCTTTGTGTTATCTAAATTATTGTGGCAATATAAGTAGTAGTTGAAATTTAAGTAGTAAAATCAGAAGTTGAAGTGGTAGTGGAAATACAGAACTCTTCTCTATGTGTTATTTCTCCCATTTTTTTATCCTTAATTACTGTAACATTCAACTTACGACGAGTAAGCACTCATTTATAATTTTTTTGTTTTGTACTCTGTGCAAAAAGAGAAAAAAAAAACAGACGAATAAACAACAAGATGAAAAGAGGACTTGAATAAATACAAATAAATAAAATAAAGATACGAATATATTTTCATGTCATTCAAACTTATCGCTTGTTCAAGTTATTAATGGTTTAGTTGTTTGCTCCTTTATATACTTAATATTTGCCCTTAACGACTATCAAAGAAAAAATTTTTTTTTATTATTTGCTTATGTTTAGGACAACTATGATTATGTATTAACTTTTAGTCCTTTATACCTCAAACAACTTTACCAACCCAAAATATAAAAATATTATTAGTTGTAGTTGTGTTGTGAGAGTTTGTGTGTGTGTGTGTAAAAACACACAAGCAAAAGTGCAAATATGTATAAAGTAGCATATATTGTAGCTGAACAAGTGCTTTTAGCTTTCTCACCCCTTCCTACTTATTTCCTACATAGAAAGTAATTTCCTTAATTAAGTTACAAAAGTCTTGGCTATTGTCCATAATGACTTCTACACAAACATTGTAATTCATGTTACTATTAGGAATAATTACAGCTCCTGAAACGAAAGAAAATAGCCAATATATTTAAGTACCTTCAGTGCAAATTATTAATAACATTTTAATACCTAATAAAACTAATATTTTTGTTTGTTGTCTTTCATTACTAAATAATAAAAATCAATTAATTTCTGAATGATTAGCATTACACATGAACTAATAGGATGTTATTTGGCATCATAATTTCTGCTAAGGCATGAGTTAAATATTCTATTTTATGAATACTAATAATGGTAATAGAAACAATTTATTATTTATTAGTTTTTAACTGAAAGATACTTATATATTGCAACAATAAGTTTGTAGCAAAGGTAATGTGTAAAGTTAAATTTTAATATTTATAACCCTAGACACATTCTGTTATGTTAACAGAATTATGTTAACCACTTAACAGAACTTATTTTAACGCCTTTATTAGGGATAAAACCAAATTTCTGGAAGAGCAGTCAACGTGGGCAAACAACAATTATAAGTATTTGTTTACAATAAGTTTCTCCATCGTTTGCCGTCACCAGAATTTTTAACAGAGCGAGTTGGAGCGACGTGTTGTCAATTTACCCTTTAGAATGACTCCTTTTCAAGAAATCTGAATTTAGCCCTCATAAAGGCTTTAACATTAGTTCTGTTAAGTGTTTAACATATTTCTGTTAACATAAGAGAATGTGTCTAGGGTTCAGTGCTGCCACGAATAATAAAATTTTTACACACCAAAATTTTTGAAAATGTTACCAAATGTAAAAAAATATAACCAAATTAGTAATGTCATTTGTTAATTGCAAAAACATTAAAATATTTAGGAAAATATTAATTACAAATTAAGAAAACAAAGCAAGAAATGTAATTCTTGTTCATATTAAACAAATAATTTATTATTATTATTTATTTGAGACCTTTTTCATAAACAATATTTTTGATTTTATAAGAGTACATTTAACCCGTCAAATTTCCATACAAAATTCAGTTTATTAAAAGTTATTGAATTGAATTTTTTGAATATATTCTTTACAAAAAACAAAATTTGTACTTCCCAGTTATAAATAACAAATATGGAAATATTAAATTGTTTTCCGCTTTTTTTAACTGCCAGCGGATGGGCTGCCAAATGTTGCGATTTTTTAATCCTCTTGTTGATTTACGTTTGGCGATTGGTGTCAAAGGTTTATATATAAGAAATCAATTTATTTGTGGAAAATCTTTAAAATTCCTATTGTTATTTCAATATATTAAAATATACTACTGGACATAATATAAATTTAGAACATTTTACTTCTATTCAAGTTTTTAAAAACACTAAAACGACATTTGTGTACTTTTTCAGTCATGTTCTTAAATCGATTCCGCGTAATATTTTCCATTTTCTACTTGAAGTACCACTTATCTTTACTATTCTTAAAATTAGGAAAAACTAAGCTCATTTAAAATAAAATTAAATCAAAATCTCCAACGATAAATTTGATATCAATTCAAGAACATGGCCGTTTCTAATATTAAAAACACATTTGGTAATTTTTTTCTTAACAAAAATCTTAAAAAAAATATCTGGTAGCTCTTTTAAAAGGAATTTTTTGTTTTCGATAAAGTATAAGAAACTTCCGTTCATTTTAAACATATAGTTAATGAGAAAATCGTAGTAAAGTACACATTATTCGAAGTCATAAATAAATACGCGATAACCCCAAATGTAAATAAGAACGTTAAAAGTTTAAATTACAAGTGTACCAAGAAAAACATATTTATACGTATTATTATTTTTAGGAATAAGTAACCAAAATTAAAAAAATATTCGCATCTCCACATTGAGAAAAAATATAAACAAATTTGGTTAGAAATAACCAAAAGCGGCAGCCCTGCTAGGGTTATACCTTTTAAAGTTTAACTTCACACACATGCAAAGTCAAGCAAGTTTAAACAGCAAAATATGAGCGCAATTGGGATTCTTTAACAGATATATTCGATGCGTAGCTTAAAAATGTGGTACTGACAACCAGTGAAGCCAACGCTTAACTACTTAAAATGGCTAAATTTGTAGTAAAAAATATCTGAAATATGGTTAAACAAGATTTTATTACAAAAAATGCATCAAAATTAATAAAAAACTTAAAAAAATTATTTACTTCACTAAAATTGCACCTAAGACATTATCTTGTTTGCACTAATGGCCAATTTCACCAAATCTATTTAAATATCTATTAAATGTCAAATAAAAATAAAACTATATGAAAAACTATATTTAAATATGAATTGATATTTAACTTAAATTGGTGAAATTGGCCAAAATACATTTTTAGTTACAATAAACTAAACATAAAAAAAATGTTTGAAAAAGAAAAAGTTCAAATTATCGATAAATTTGATTTTTTTTTTTTTGGAAATTTCATTTGGTTTAACTATTTACTTAATTAAGAAAAGTTCAACGTAATAACACAACTTATGCAGCATTTATAAAAATTTTTGTTCTAAAAACTTGAAGGAAATTTATCTTAATAAAAATGGCTAATTGCTATATTGATTTTTTCTTAGCTAAACAAGATGAAAAATTACTAAATCTAGCCACAAAATTGGCTAAATTAGCAACACTGATCACAGCTGATGTCTTATCTAGTGCACATGGTTTGAAACTTTAATAACCTAAATGGAACTGAAACTCATCAAATACTCAATAAATTTAGCCCCGAATAAATTTCACCGATTTCCACGTTTGAGAAATAATTGTTTAGTTAACACAGTAGATAAAAACCGCCTACTTCAACCAAAAAACTTCGAACATAATGAATGTAAAATATGGGCATTTTAAGCGGAAAGTCAACTTTTTGTAACGTAACGCCAGCAAGCAAACAATCTTGAATTTCAGACCCAAATGTTATGCCTTTTGTTACTAAATGTAGAACTATTGAAGCTTTACACCAAAATGTAAAATAGTAAATCATGGTGAAATTATTAAATTCATCAATTTGTTTTATAGGTTCACGCATGGTGAAATTATTAAAAGGTGGCCTCAGTAATACAACAAACGTAATAATACAAACTCTACAGGCAAAAAGTGTATCATTAACGTCAAAAAAGCAGATACAAAGTATACAAATATTGAGTAACATATTATAAAAAATTTAAAATAGTTAAAAAAAATTATAATTTTTGTAAAAAGATCCAAATAACAAATATTACATTATCAAAATTGTGCGGGTTTCATGATTTGTGTCGCTGTTGGTGACTGGGCAAGAAAATATATTTAGAAAACATCTAAGTTTCAAGAAAAAAGAAAAAAATACTTAAATTGCATATCATATATAAGCCCAAGAAGCTCTACATATACTACGTGAATAAAAGAGAATATTCCACTCAAGAAGTTCCAACATAATATAGCACATATGTAAATATATTAAACGGAAAACATAATCGTGGCCGAGATTTATATGTAATTGCATAAAATGCATATCCCGGCACAAGAAGCTCAATGTATACAACATGGATTTATCTTCCTTATTTATTTCCTACGTTTGCTACAAATTGAGAGTAAACACGCATTTTTGTTTTTTATATTGTATTAAATCTTTAAAGCAATATTTTTTATTATAAAATACAAATATTTAAAAATTTAAAACACAGAAAAAAAGACCAATTCAAAACACAAAGTTCAATACACTTTGACAATAAAATAGCACTTTGACAAGTTCATAACAAATAGAGCTGGCAAACTATCGATAGTCAATACAATTGATATTTTCGATAGTTTGTTAACTATTAATAGTATCGAATTCTTAGTAGAACTGTTCAATTTAATTTTTTGAACTACTCGAACTTGAACTACGCCTCACAGTAGGAGATTTTGAAAAAAATTTTAATAATTATATCGGACCTGTTCTAAAACTCACGTGATTTTAAGTCACGTGTGATTTTGTGGTGTTCTGAATATCATTCCGTTTTTGTGTTTCTCGGTGTGCTTTCGGCAATTGAAAATCACACCTAAGCCCACAAAAACGGGACACCAAAATATCACACGTGTGATTTCAAAAGGCACATGTGATTTGAATTAAAGTGATTTTCAGAACAGGCCTGTATATTTTGTAAACGGTTAGTCGAATTGGTATTAATTTTCAGGACTTGTGTTTAAATTAAAGTTTTCTATTTGGGGTCTATAGCATATGATGAAGGCCGCCATAGTTTTCCAAAGTATGGCACATTGGGTATAACAAGAATTTAACTGCACTTGTTGAAATTGGCCAGTAGATGTTTATTTAATAAAAGAAAAATTTATAATTTTTAAGCAAATGAGTAAATTTTAAAACTGAAAAGGCCAGAAAATATTGTTAATTAAAAGAATTCCGGTTTTAATAAATTAATTTTCCTTAAATATATTTTGAATGCTTTTCTTTATTTCGCTGTTAATGGGTTAATGGAGTTGTTAAGTTTGAGAGGTAATTTCTTAAACTGTTCCAGGATACTAATGTTTTGCCGATTGGAGAAGTAATATTAGAGATACATAAAACGAATTATGTATCCAAAATTTGGGGGCCCATAACTTGGGCAATATTGTTCGCCACTCATAGCAAAAAACATTATCAATGTTAAAATTTTGGAGTCAATATTACAAGTTTGGACAAGCTAGTTTTCAGCCATATAAAACATTACCAGAAAATGCTCAGAAAAAAGCAAACATTAAAGGCTGTGCTACGATTCCATATAACAACAAATGGAAACGCAAAAATTGGAACTTTTTTGACTTGAAGACATTTTTAACAAAGAAGTAGAAAAATATAAATTTTGAAAGATTTACTATGATTTCAACGAAACTGTGGTATAAACGATTCCAGCCGATTAAAAGCCAATGAAGCCGGCGCCGCTGAACAAAAATTGTTGACAATTTACCAAAAATTTAAACGATAGTATCACTATAGAAATTAAATTAGCAATAGTCCTATAGGAACAGAACTCTCGATAGTATCGATTGTTTGCCAGCATTACTAAAAAACCCAAAAGAAATTTGACAATATCAATACACGAACACATACAATCAAACAATAAACGGCTGGCTTACCGAGGCCACCTTTTAGTAATTTCACCATGTAGTAAATTATACATCTAACATTTTTTGACAAGCAATTTTAATTCGCTGGAAGCGACCATATACAAATATTTAAGTATATTAATAAAAAAAAAGTAAAATTATCTTTTGACGTGAAAAATTCAATTTAAGATATTGACCTTTTTACGGCCTAAATTAATTTAATTAAACTCCCTAATTAAGGTACCATTATGGGCATAATTTGCAGGCAGCTCTTAAGCATCAAGATGGTATATTAGATGGCATTGCAGGAAATATTAATAATAAAAAATACATATCATAAGCAAGAAAAATATAATGCCGGATGGAAATAATTGAATATTATTAAGTGACGGCCAAATGCATATTAAATAAATATATTGTTGCCAGCTGTGAACACGAAAAATATGTATGGAAATATAAAGGCTTCAGACAACTGAAGTACATTGGAGATACTACTACAAGAAAGTTGTCATTAAACCTTAAATTAAATTTAAAAAATTATAGGTAGCCCATCAAGTAGCAATTTTAAACATTTTTCAATCAGCAGGAGTCATCTAAAAGCAAAAAGTTCACAGCCGTGCTATTTAAAACCGTAAGGGCAATGCTACACGTTTAATACGTACTGTCATATTTGGATCGCGCTCCATTTGTATGGTTTAATGGATCTCGCGCGTATGCTACATAGTTAATATTTATCGCATCAGTATTTACATAATTTTGTGCTGGTCGTACACGCAGAGAAAAAACATGATTAATGAATGGTCACTACGACCATTTTTGTTTATACTTGCCTTATATGTTTACCCTCATAAATTAATTATAGTCTTAATATAACTTAAAAAATGGTTTTTTGTCCTTAACATTTTTAAATTCACTATAATAATATTATATGGTGGCTTATACCTAAAATGGTGCTCTGGTCTATTTAAACATATTATATTATTAGCTACTATAATATATATATTTTCAACTATACAGTTAAAATCATAATATTAGTTGAACAAAAAAGGTATGTTTAATACCATCATTTTTGTTTGCTTAAAAACACATTCTCTTAAGATGCAAACATTTATTGTCAAAACAAACAGTGTGTGCTTTAAAATTATATTTTCTCCGTCCGCGAGCGTCAGTTAATCAGGAAACATGAATGATGACAGAATAATTAAAACATTTTTCGGGGAGAAAAATGCCATGATGCCTTGCAAAACTAACGAAATAAATTATTATACGTTTATTGAAACAGGTAAGTTATTTAAATATAATTATAAAAATAAATAAATATGAAATTATTTTGTCTTTCTTTCAGCCAAAAAAACCTATAACAAATTTTGACACATAATTTTGTCATCAGCCCCGAATTTTTTCAAAAACGGAATTCTTATTTGTTTGGATATATTTGTACCACACAACGAAAATTTATAAATTAAAACACATACACAGGTATATAAATATGTGTATTTAATTTTATTTTTAATATATGTATGCTATATTTTATTTATTATATTTGTAATAAAACATAAATTTTTTAAATTACATTTTTTATTGTTTTTATTGTAAGAACCGTATAAAATGTTGAAGTAGACATTTTGCATGGTATTGGGAAATATAGAAAAATGGTTTGAAAGATCGTGCGCATTTTTCTTCTGAACATAATAATATGTTTGAGACAACAATTATCTAAAATCAATATAACTGAACATATATTGTTGCTTAAGACGTGTTTGACACAATCATTAACACAAACATTAATGATAGTTTGCGATTGTGATTGTATCAATCATTGTTTTTCTTTGCGTGTAGATTTAAAAATGTCACGGGAGATAAAAAAAAAACGCGGATTAACATTTTTGTTTGCTTTTTCATTACAGTACAATCACTAAAAAAAGTTTTTCTTTCTAATTTGTTCTGTTATTTCACTTCTTACTTACGTCTCACGAATAAATACTACGAAGTATACTAAACGTTCAATATTTTTCGCGAGATGACATTCATGAATACAACATGATACACGTTTGATAAATATCGTGATACTGGATCACGTTCAGCTTTGTGTCCAAAATGCATCCAAGTTTCAGAAATTTAAAGCATAAAATTTTCCAGAGTATATCGGCGAAGCTATTTAACTTTAAAAATCTCTTGTTTTTCTAATTCAATCATTTTTTTTCGCTCAACAGACTGTTGACATAATGGACTCTGTTTTCGCCCGCATCAAAGACAATAAGGTTTTTAAAGATGTCAATATATCTGCGCTTCTTTTGCAGTGGTCTTAAGCGTAGACGAAGGCAAAAAAAAAAAAGTGTAGAACAATTGCCAACCTCGATTAATTATCGCTCTTTAAACTTGAAATGAATACCGAGATACCCAGAGAAAAAACATGTTTAAATATGGTCACCTCCGACAAAACTATTTTTAAATAAAATTGTAAATATATTATGATTAATTTTACCAAATTATTGTCATCGACAACCATATTATAGTTAAATTACTCCTCCATCAAGAATACACAACCATATTATGGTTGCCTCCAAACATATTTTGGTTAATAATAACTAAAATATGTTTAACACTTATAATAGTATGGTTGTTTTTCAACCAAAGCATGTGCTCTTGGAAAAGCGGAAAATACTATTGTTAATTTAAAAACAAATTATTGTCAAATTTAACCATAACATGTTTAGAGGCAAGCATAATATGGTTGTGGCTTCTTGATGGAGGACTAATTTAACAATAATATGGGTGCCGGTGATAATAATATGCTTAAATTTAAACATAATATGCTTAAAATTTTCTTTAAAAATAGTTTTGTTGGAGGTGACCATATTTAAACATGTTTTTTCTCTGCGAGTAGAAGGGTTTTCGATTTGGAAGGATTGTCTTCTGACCTAAGAATAATTAAACGGAATGCAATTATAACTCTTAAAGGCAGTTTCACACTATAATACAAGTCTTAGGCCCTCATTGTGTAAAACGCAACGCAACACAACGACAAAATTGATATTGGTAGCAAAAACAAAGCCGGAAATAATTCATAATTTTGTTGTTGCTTTCTACATAAATTCATATTACATTTTTATATTTCAAACGGTGCCTTTCTTGTGGCGTTACAAATTTTAAAACGCAATATGAAAATTATAAAATATTTTTGACTTTGTTTTTTTCTTTCAACGTAATTTTTGGCGTTGCGTTGCGTTTTACACAATTAGGGTCTTAAGCATTTTGAGGGAAAAAACAACCCTAACAGAATGAGTTGTTATTATTTAAAAAAAAAAAAAATGTAAACAATATTTAGTTCAAGGAAGCTTCTTTTAGATAAGTATAATAATTTTAGGCTATCTGGCAACACTGGACTTATTATAGTTATATTCCCATCGCCACCATAGATGGGAATGGTATTATGCATTTGTGCTCCAGCTTGTAACACATAAACTAAGTAGTCCTGGGGCCTAATTCTGGCAGTCGTAATCAAGTACTTTCTCGATTCGAAAGCAATTTGATTTCTAATTCTTTCAGGCGATACTGAACGAATCGAAATAATATGTTGAGTATTTTGAAACTCAAATTAATGCTTTACAATACTGAAAAAATAATTCCGATTCGTTCAGTATTGACTTAAATAATTAGATATTAAATTCCTTTCGAAACGAGAAAGAACTCGATCACGACTGCCAGAATCAGGCCCCTGATTCCATCTCAGGGTAATCTTAGCAAATCTTAATTACATTTTCGAGCCGACTGACACATGTCCGTCCATCTGTTCGCCTGGCTGCCTGTTATTGTTTCTTAAACAGAATATGAAAACAAACAAAATATTTCAAAAATGTTTGCAAACTTGACAATAATTTTAAAATTTTTTTAATCGTTTTGCACATGAGCAAAGCCAAAACAAATACTTTTTGAGTGACAAAGAGGGCAAGTAAAACACTTGGCTTTTTATTAATCTGCATGCTTGAATTTAACGTTGCAATCCTAATTTTGAGAACTAAGCAAATGCCACAAAGTATTTTGTGAATAATTTATTTAATTTTTTTTTTAATAAAATTTTTATATTTTGCCCAAAAGTATTATAATTCGCTTTTTTAAATAAGAATAATAAAAAAAAGATGTTAAACCAAAAAAAGACGTTTTATTTCTACTCGAATAAAGGAGCAAATCATAAGAAGCAAATCAATTAGCAAACGTTAGCAAAATGGTTTTGCTTAGAAGGTTTTAATTTCACTCCCTTTGTTTTCTTTTATACCTCTGTACATTTAAGATAGTGTACGTATCATGTTTAAAAGCCAAAACAATACAAAACTTTATGTTTTGGTTTTTCTCACTTGGGCTATCATATCAAGCTGTTTATCAGGTTATAAAGTTATTAAGTTATGCTCACAACAACAAAATTATTAAAATTTTTTTTTTTTATATATTTTTAATTTGTTGTTGTTAATGTTACTACATAACCAGATAACCTAATAATCTGGCTTTCGTGTACAGTACAGAAAAAGGACAAAAATACAAAAGCAAACGATGGTAAACGTTTAATTTATTTGCGCATTCTGGTCTTAAGTAAAGCTTGTAGTTTTAAAATAATGAAATTAAATTTGGTATAAATTATTTAATTTGCCTAAGGACGATGCCTATTGATTTCATTGGCATCTATACAAAACCCTTCCGAAAAAAAACATTTCTACTAATAACTCTTCTAATTATGTTTGTATTTTAATAGAATTCAACTGAAATACTAGAACAACTTCGTTATTAATATAAAGATACAATTTCGCAATAGAAAATTTATAAAATTAAGTATTTTATTTTTTATGAAATTTTTTTGTTACGGTAGATAATTATCCATAATCTACATCTCAAATAGGGACTTGAAAGTCGCTTAGGGTATCATATTTTCTTCTTGATATGAGATAAGAAGAGTTTTTATGATTCAATTATGACATACATCGTTCAGAGGAAAAATTTAAAATTGTCTCTTATAACCAAATTCGTACAAAATTAATGTAATCAAGCAATCAATTTGTTGATTTTGCACCAAAATTGATTACTAAAAATTTTAAAAATTTTGAATATCTGTTTTTTTCAATAAATGATTTTTTTAATTTTAATTAAAAAAAAATGATCAAAAAACTTTGTCGTTTCAAACAATGTCTTAATTGATATTAAATATAGCTCAGGTTTTGACAATTTCCACACAGAAAAAATTATTAAATTTCTCGAATCACCAAATTTATTCGAAATTCATAATATCAAGCAAACAAGTTGTTGATTTTGCACCTATTACGAAAATGATTATTTTGATTACTAAAAATTTTAAAATTTTGAAAAAATATTTTCAATAAATGATATTTTTAATTTAATTAAAAAAGTGATCAAAAAACTTTGCTATTTCAAACAATGTGTTAATTTATTTAAATAAATATTGACAATTCCCAACAACAATTCTACATGTTTAAATTATTTTATTTTATGCGAAAAAAGGCAATTAAGATTTTTTGTTATTTAATTAAAATTTTAATTGAAAATTTATTTTAAAACAACTAAAATGTTAATAAAATCCAAATTAAATTTTTAATTTTCTTTCAACCAAAAAAATAATTGATTCAATTATCTCACTTTTTTCTGTGCAACAACAATTTTAAATGTTTATATTATTTTATTTTAAACGAAAAAATCATTTAAAATTTTTTAATATTTAATTAATATTTTAATTAAAAATTTATTTCAAAACAACTAAAATGTAAATTAACTAAAAATTATATTTTTAATTTTCTTTCAAATAAAGAATTAATTGATTCATTTGTCACATTAATTTAATTGAAATACTTTTTAAACAATTTTTTTAATTGATAAAAAACTACTGATACTTTTGTCTGTGTTATCATAGAATAATACAAATGTTAGTAAAAAAAATATAAATAGATATTTTCTTGCAAGTGCTACTAGGTGTTTTCAAATTTATCAATTTTGTTGTGCCTTGTATAATTGTAAAGATACGCCAAAAAAGGTCGCAAAAAATAAAATTAAAAAAATCGTGGGCTTACTAACCCAAAAACCACACAGAACACACACATATACTTAAACACTCCCTCAGATGTATATTAATTGAGGGCACCACCCTCTCGTGCTACAAATGTAATTTGAGCGTATGATTAACAACGAGAGCAAAACTGCTACTCAATTTAAATAAAGTATACGCAACCTGATACTCAACTCGACCGCAAAAAATAAACGAAGAAAATAAACAACAAAATAACTAAAAAAAAAAATTCCACGCAAAAAGAATATTCCGTTTTCTCTTTTATTTTGACAAATTGTAACTCATTAAAATCAAACCATTTTAAAACATTTACACAAACAAATACTCAAGACGTTCATTCAACTTTTCCTGGCAAACAAGGCACACGCTGTACAAATAGTGTGAACATAAATACGAGTACATACATTTATCCATATATACTAGATAATAATAATAAGTGCTGTGTAGAATATGTAGCAAATTTTTACTCGCATTTATACTAAGAAGTCTGCAAAATTACATTTTAATGTCAGAAAATAGATCACAGTAATTAATTTAAAAAAAACGTTCCTTTTTTCTTATTAAAAAAAACGTGATGTTATAAAGAAACAAAGTGAAAATATTTGGTAAATTCCAACTGGTGCGTAAGATAGTATTGCGTTATTTCGTAGAGAGAGTATAAAAATGTAAAAAAATTTAATAAATAGCGAAAAGTTAAAATAAGTACCATATAAAACCAACGTTGCACAGGGTAAAGCAAACTTTTGCCTACAATTATAACAATAAAATTTCCATAATAAAAAATATCAAAAGTATGTAAATTAATAGTGAGCACTTTTTTTTTTTTTTTTTTTTAATTAGCAAATTTTCTATATTTTTATGATTATTTTTAAAATTTAACCCAAATTTTGATATTTGATTCAGGCTTAAAGCCTCGTGCACAATAGGCAGCAACATTTTCAATGGTGTTCAAGATAGAGCAACAATTTTTTTTTTTCGTAACCACTTTCAGTTAAGAAACCGTTTGCATATTATGCCCAAACAATTTTAAGAATTTATTATTATTTTTAAAAAAATTTTGTTGAAATTTTCATTCAAAATTAAATAAAATTATAAACGTCATATACATTTTCATACAAATTTTTGCTGAAGTAGAAGTTGACTAAACTTTTAAAAAAACTTAAGTTACATTTTTGTTCGAAAAATGAAAGGGAAATCTATGAAATTCTTTGGGAAGAAATAAGATAGAAGAAAAAACGAAATTGTTGCTAGCATTGTGTACGAGGGTTAAGTCCACCAAATTTAATTTTCATTTAATTCTTGACTGAAGCTGGGATTGAACCCACGGACAGGTTTATTTGACATGTTTCGATAGTAACGGCACTATCTCTTCAGAAATCTTTGCCGTTTCACACTCACCGCCATTGACGACGGCTGACAGTCAATAGTCAAGCATCAATCTCTAAGCCAAATTGTATTTTTCCTGGTGGATCGAAATTTGTTGCTGTGAAAGATTATCTATTATCAATTGATTTAGGTGTTTTTTCTTTACTTCTGTTTTTTTCATAATGAAATGAAAAATGATCAATAAATTTTAATTCATTTCGTGTTGTAAATTCCTTTCTTCATTAAAAGGAATTTAATGAAAATTAAATTTGAAGAACTTGAGCCTGACTAAAATATAACATTTGGATTAAACCCATAAACAGTTCAATAAAATAACCACGATACTAATTATTTTTAAAATTTTTGCGAATGTTAAGACTGAAAATCGTTTATAATACACTTTTTTTTTAAATGTGGAACGCTTCACGATTTTGCGTATCATCCTTAAAATTTCTTGTATAATTCAGGTACAAAAAAAAATCGAATCAACATATTTCTCACAAAAATGGGTCGATATTTTATAATTTAATAGTGTTTTCTTTTCTACAAAAAAAAAAAGGTACATGTATAAGATGTCTTGCCGACCCTGAAATAATACAATTTTTTATTTGACGAGAACAAAACACGAGCTTGGACCGCCCTGATTTTAACAGCTGACAAAAAGTTTGTTCTTCAAAATATAAAAAAATATGTGCATAAATTAAAAAGTTTGTTCTTTAAAATATAAAAAATATACATTAACCAAAATTTGTTAATAGATTGATATATAATAAATAAATAAATGAACAAAATGAATGACGAAATTCCAATTTCTTTAGTTTGTTTTTTATAAAATATGTAAACAAGAAAATACCTTTGCCAGAGTGCTGATTTATTAACACCAATTTTTTCAGATTTCTTGATTTGGCGTTCTTTTTTCAAAAACAATTTAATAACACCCAATCCACTTAAATTTTATATCACTGACAACCTATAATTAACAATGTAATGCTTTCTTATGTTTTTACTATTAAATAATAGAAAAAATAACGATTCAAATTTTAAATTTTTACTGTCATGATTAGAGTCGATTTTTTTCCAACTTCGTCTGGTAACCCTATATATATACAGAAGCCATCATTTTACAGGGAATTATCAACACTCTCGATATATACGGGGCGTAAAGTGCAATACCTTATGCCACTATTAAGGGCGGATTTTTTAAAATAAAACAACCCACCCGTTTAGAGAGCGAAGCTTTGTTAAGAAACGAACACCAAATTGCATTTTTGAAAATAAAATGTTACATTTTTTGTAGAAAAGAAAACACCATAAAAGTATAAACAAGAAAAAGAAAATATTGGCTGCTTTTTGCGAACTGTTCGTTAACGGCAAAACACAAATTTTACAGGTAATTTTTTTTTCTAAATTTCTTTTTATACAATTTTCCGAAAAATGCAAGATATTTTTTTTTTGCATGATTTTAGAATTTGTTCAATACGTATAGAACTCAACAAGTACATTCCACTGATAACATTTTAAAATCTGCTCAAAATTAGGAATCCTGTAATGTTTTTAATTTCTGGAATACCTGAGGTGCCCTAATTGGGGAACCTAATATGTCTATAGGTCCAAAATCCTAATCTTTAATTCGAATAGAAGCAGCTGGAATTTTATTTCAGTCATTCTTACCGTTTACAAAATCCACACTTGTCTCCCTTTTTCCAAAATATCCCACTGTGTGTTGTTCACTACCAATTGATATAACAAAAATTGTCTACATGACGAATACCTCATTTATTTGACGTTTTTAACAATTTTGACATTTTGTTGATAAGAAAACATGGATATGTTCATAAAATTTTAATTTCAATCATTAAATTATTTTTCAAAATCACGCTTACGATCATTTTGATAAAAAAGTGTTCAAAAATTTTTGTTTTTTTCTATATTTTGAACCCTGGTTTCTCAAATGTTACTTCAATCTATTCGCTATTTTAAAATTCTTTTCGATAACAAAAGTATTGGACTGTTTTTAAGACATTTTTAAAATTTCGTCTTATGTGAAATGAACCAGGCACATTCACGAGTCATATGCATCAAAGAGAGTTATGCCTACTATCGATATTTTTTTGTATGAAGTTTAACATTTCTAAAACATAGAGCCACAAACAAGCAAAAGGGGAATCGAACATAACTCTCTGTCTCCCTCTTCTCTCTCTCTCTCTCTCTCTCTCTCTAATGCATATTTGTAAGTTTGTATAGGCTTTATTTGTATTCATGTTGTATTTATGGTACAAAAACATTATAAAAAGCAACGTTCCAATTGCGAAAATAGTTTTTTTGTTTTTGGCAATTTTATAAATTCTTATTGAAAATAAAATTAAAATAAACATTGTGAAAAAATGGCTAATTTGCAAGGTAAAAAAAGCGAAATATAGCTACTAAATGGCTAAATTAGCAACACTGGAGCATATTTAGGAACAACTGTAACAACAAAAAATACAGTGTCTTAAGCTGAACACTACACTCACAACTTTATTATGCCTTCAGCAAAGCTCCTTTTGTGTCTAAAATTTCTTGCTTTAAAGTGCGAACTCTACCAATACCGACCTCATATTTCATCTGTCTCCACGTCTTCCCGAAATTAGGATCTTTAAGCAATTTTTGCTTTTTTTGACATATTTGAATTGTTTTAAGATTTTTACTAAAGGTGTGGGCTTAATCGATTAATCGTAGATCTCGATTATGCAAAATAATAAACAATGAATTATTCGGTTAGTTAGTAATTTAAATTTAATTACAAAATAAAATTGTTCAATTTTTGATGACTCGATTTACTATTTTCACTGATGGCACGGGTGCGGGGGTCTACATTGACATCAGAATGTCATATAGACTTCTTTACGACTACAGTGTATTTAAGGCAGAGGTTCTGGGGATTCTAAGGCCCGTAGAATTGGTATGGAGCAACATTATTAGGGGCTCTTTGGTCACTATTTATGTAGACAGCCAGGCGGCCCTTAGGCCTTGATTTTTTATTTTTTTCTTTCTATGCTAATCCCGCGAAGCTCCACCCTTGCCTGCAGGAAAGAAACAAGAGTCTCTAGAGGGAATCGAATCCGCAAACCCGGCGCTGAGTGACTAGCTCACTACCAACTAGCCTACCGGGGCACCGGATATGGGCTGCTATGTAACCTCCAGGTTAGTGGATGATTGCAGGATGGCTCTAGGATAAACCTGCTGGGTACCGGGTCACTGCAACATCACCGGCAACAAGATAGCTGATGAATTGGCGAGACTGGGCTCGGAAGTGAATGATCCTGGTTGTTTTGAGGCAGTCAGGCCTCCAATGGGCTTTTACTTTGAGTGGATCAGGGAATGGGTTCTGAGCGGAACTTATCGGGTCTGGGGTAACAGCACGGACTGCGCGCGCTGTGGCCGGTGAAAAATCCGATACAGATTCGCTGCTAGGCAGAAGATGCTCTGCGTAAGAACCATTATAGGTATTATCACGGGCCACTGTATGATAGGCAGGATGGCGGTAATAATGGGATCTAAATTGTCAGATATTAAAGGTTGTGTGAGGACCCATAGGAGCTGGAGACAGCTGAGCACTTTCTGCGCTTGTGTTCTCTGATTGTTTATCTTCCACTACTTTCTCTATTCCTGTGCTTTCACTCCTTATTTCTCCTATACTTAACTTACTAGAATTAAATTTTTTTTTTTTTTTTTTTTTTTTTTTTTTTTTGTTAGGACCAGCAGGATGACCCCTACTAATGCAATGCATTGTGTTGGAACTAGGAAAATAGCTTATGGGAAGGAGGATAGAGAGGGTGTGAAGTTTACAGACCTAACCTGATGACTCAGTTTATTTTATTTTTTTTTTTTTTAACAATTTTATGATTGATTGATTACATTTGTATAATTTGAATGATATGATGATGTGCAATATTGCATGGCCTTACATCAGAATAATTTGGCTTTGATGCAATTAAACTGGCATAACTGCATCTTAATTAACATTTTGCTTAATTTTTAAATGTTTTACAATTTAAATACTTTAGGAAAACAGTTGCAAACCTGGTTCATTTATATTTAAATTATTCAATTATTATGAATTGGCATTAATTAGAAATGCTGATTATTTGATTAATTCTGATTAATTGAAATTTTAATTAACCGAATAAATACATCACACATCCCTTATTTTCACATGACTGGAAAGTTTATGATTTACTGCCTGTTTTTCAAATAAAAATAAAAATTTTCGCTTGGGAAAATATATTGAAACAACAATAAAAAAACTCTGTTTTTTATTTCTATATAAATTTGTACACGAAAATTTTTATCTTAGTTTGAAAAATAGGCAGAGTGTCTATCATATAGAAAAATATTTACAGTTTTCCATTTATTTTTTTTTTTTTTGGAAATTAATTTTTAACAACAAAACGTTTTTAAATACGTTAATAACACCTTAAAACGATTTAGGTGCCTTTAACTTCCTCTCTGCTTCTTTTTAAAGTATTGTTCAACATATTTTCAGTTCCATTTTATTCTTATGCATAAAATTATGATATAAAACAGTGTAATAAATTGAAAATACTTAAACTAATATTATGTATAATAAATATGAAAATAAGATTAAAATTTTACAGCGATTTTAACGTAAATAATAAAACTAAGGGACTAAAAAAATTACTAAGATTTAAAACTTACGATTGGCCATTACGGTAATTGGCAATAAGGTCACCGCCGCCACCAAAAAGATTACAAAAACCCAGGAAGAATTCATGATGATGGGTCTGGTATATAAAATGGGTTTTGTCTTACTGCCACCGACATTAGTAACCTTTTTATACATTTGACGTTTGTTAATATTGTTACTTTGTTGTTTTGAAGGAAGATGTTGTTGGGGATGTTGGCGCAACTGTGGCCATGTTGATGGTGTTGTGTTTCCGCTAGATGTGATTAATTTATCCGCTAACAAGGTCATTATTGTATACACACAGGCACACCCAAAACACTAATGATAGTAGCACAACTACAACAACATTGGCTTTTAAGACAAGTACCAGCAAGTTAGCGGTCGCTTCAACACATTCAGACACACAAAATTACCGAATGTTGCAGTAACCGTTACGCGGATAAATTTATGTCTTGTTTGGTTTTGTTTAAAATTCTTGTTGTTGTATGTTTGCGAGCAATTTTTACTTTTTTTTATTTTTTTTTTTTTTGGAATGTCTGTTGTTGCCGTTATCTAATTTGTTGTTATTTAAATTTGATGGTAAATTGGGAGGTCTTCAATTTATTATTGTTTTTTTTAGTTGCTGCTGCTGCCCTTGTAATTACTTAACGAGATAAATTCACTTGAAATAATTTTTTTATTATACCTCCACCGCTATTTTCTAATTAAATAATTTATTTGTATAGTATATATATTTTTTTTTTTTAGATAAAATATTTTTCGTCGTTATCAATTTTAAGCAGGTTTATTTAACTTTTTTTTAATATTCATCTTTTTTTTAATTATTAGCCACATTTATGTCCTTATTATGGCAGCCAAGAAGATTGTCTGAAAAAATTATGGCGCTTTATAGAAATTTATTTGCTGGCAATTTATTACAACAACAAAAAGTCATATTGAATTATTTCTTTCTTGCTTTTGTTTACTTTTTTTGTGGCAAAAAAAAAGATAATGACTTTTTGTTTCTTTTATTCCTTTGTTTGTGTTTTTATTTATTTTAGTTTTATTGTTTATTTTTCTATAGTTTTTTTCCGTTTATTATATTTTTAACACAATTTCAAATATTTACCATAATTTTACCCACATGTCGATAAAAAGGAAGGGAACCTAAAGAAAAAAAATTGCGCGTTACGGGAACTTTAAGGGTTCCAAGTGGCATCAACGTATAGCATTCTTACAGCCGCACCTAAACAAAAGCGCCAAGCGTTTTTTAGTTGTCAAAAATTGTCATGCCCATACAATTTGTATGGAACATCCCTAAATAGCACGTCGTCAGCGATTTGCTATTGGAAAATCTGAGTTGGACAGCGCGTTCTACAATGACGTTGGCCGCTATTCTTAATAAATAATGGTCAATCTAGCGGTTTTGATCTCCATTTGTCTCTTATGTGGGGTTTTATTAACCCTTTCAGGGTCAAAAATAATTTTTGGCGAGATAAAAATCTGAAAATTGGTACTTAAGGTAATGTGATGGCGCTGAACCCGGGAAAAATAATAGTTTTTGCCTCATGCAGCTCCCCTGGTTTTTAGGGAATGCCGAATATATTCAAAATTTACCTTTAAATGTCCACAAAAGAACCTACAATTTATTTATGCAATATATTTTTTCAAGAAAATACTTATTTACGCATGTATCAATACTTAAAATTATTTTTAATATCGCCTGATCCCCGAAATTATTATTTTTTTCTTTCTTCCTAAATCTAAGCTTTTTACAAATTTCCTGACTTGGGTACGACAATGCACTCAATAATAAAAAAAGAAAGTCAATGTCTACTATAATAACAATTTTAAATATCAAAAGTGTCCCCCTTATAGATAAAACAAAAAAAAAAATATAATTAACTGTACATTTTTATTAACTAGAAAGCTAACACTAGTGTTCATGGCACAACGTTGACGCTCTGCTTTAGTTATGGAAAATCAGCGTAAAAACTTAGCGGAAAATCGTTCCGTTTGTAATTTCCACAATATTGATCTAAGACCCTTTAAGGTATATCGAACTTGTTCAACAACAGTTTTTTTTTTTTTTTTTTTTTGTTGGGACCAGCACTCAGGGGATGACCCCTACTCATGCAATGCATTGTATTAACTCGAAATTTATTCTTACACTTTTTAGAAAAATCCAAACGTAATATTCATATCTCTGTAGAAATATTGAGCTATTTTACTTTTTGGTAATGAAACGGTTGGTGTAAAAATTCTTTTGCATATGCCTTTAATGAAAAATAAAAATGGTTTTGCTTCCACAGAAAATTTTTAAATTTTGACTTAATACTGTATTAAAGAACAAGTGCGATATATATTCTGGGTCCTTATGAGTAGCGAAGTTGATCGCCTATTCAATTGAGTTTTTCGAAGACCCAAGAAATAATAGGATTTATATATTTCTGTCACATGGGCGTTAAATTTTGCATACCCGTTTATTTTTGCTATTTAAATTCAGCCAGATCGGTCCCATAAATGACTGAGATATGAGCAAGTAATTACAATTGACCCCAACATTTTGTCACAAAATCGCTGGTCGTTTTTGTTTTCTTATTTTTTATTTTAATGTGTAGACTTTAACGTGTTGATTTGCCGCTTAAATAGAGAAATGTGCATTTAACGAAAGAATTGATTTTGTTTATATTTTCTTTACTAATGTGCGTTAGTGGGTTAGTGGTCTAAGACGCTGCATTTCGTCAGGTAAAGAAAGGGTAGGTATAGCACAGCCGAATATCGCACTCTTACTTATTTTTTCCCCAACACTTTACGGCAAAGTCGGGCTTACATTTTAGTTAAAGTGCTTTAATATTGGCTTAAAATGACTTATACCCACAATCACCACAACGAGTTAGTGGTAAATGAAGCTTTTTTATGTTTCTCATTTTGTGTGTAAGGCTTGATAATATTTATTTAAGACCCCCTAAAGTATTTTGTGGGTCCTTGAAATGTTCTTAGCCGATTTAGTCATATTCGTTCGTCCTTTCTGAAAAAAACACGCTCAGTTTCGAACGACTTTTTAGAAAATAATTGTTTTGATGTCAAACTACTTCTAGTTCTCCTATACAGAAAAGATTAAAAATTGTCTCTAATCAACAAATTCATAGAATCAAGTAAACAATTTGTTGATTTTTGCATCAATTACCAGATTGTTTTTATTGATTACTTAAAATTGAAAATTGTGAATATTTTTTTTTTCAATAAATGATATTTTTAATAATTAATTAATTCATTTATTAATGACGTGCTAAACTCCCAATTTTTATTTTTGATAAAAACACTGAAATTTATTGTTGTGGGAAAGCCAGTTTCTATGCGCAGGTCAGCTTTTAATTAAAAAAAATGATAAAAAAATGATAAAAAAAACTTTTCCATTTTAAACGATGTGTTAATTGATTTAATTAAATATACTCGTAGCTCAGGTTTTGACAATTCCCAACAACAATTCTACAAGCTTAAAATGTTTTATTTTAAGAGGAAAACTCAATTAAGATTTTTTTGTTATTTAATTATTATTTTAATTAAAAATTTATTTCAAAACAACTAATATGTTAATTAAATCAAAATTATATTTTAAATTATATTTTTCCATATAAAAAAAATAATTGATTCAATCATCACATTAATTAAATTAATATACTTTTCAAACAATTTTTTTAATTGATAAAACACCACTGAACATTTTTTTCTGCATAAGTTGTTTGGGATTAAAAAATATTTTAAAAATAACGAAAGAGATATACTGCTAAGGTTTTGTACAATCTTAAGAAAATGTGATAGGTGTCGCGTTTTCGGTTGAAATCCTAAAAACGTCTAAGGGAACATCTTCTAGTGAACGCCGACTTTTTGAGCAAAATTTTCGTAAGCAAAGGGCAAGTTTACACCTTAGAAGCTTTGTTCATCGTCAAAACCACACGTAATTGTAAAAAAGAAACAAATGCATCCACAACGTTTAAAAAAGTATACATGTGCTTATTTTAGGATCATTAAAACCATTTGCCAGTTTTAACAATTTTAGGGCATATTGTCGATATATGATCTTTTTGATATGTGCTGGTACCAGGGATGTTAAATCGGGTTTTAAATTTTGTACCAACTTTCCAAAAAAGTTGGACCTTCACGGTACCATTTTTTTTTTAATTCATTAAAACCACAAAAAAGTACATAAAAATTCAATTGTACACAAAAAAACATAACATTAGTATACATTATATGTATGAAATAAATAAGGTACTTATAAGTCTTTAAAATATATGAGATCAAAATCAGGCACTTATTTGTTTAGTAGTAAACTATTTCTAATTTTTACAGCATAGCAGCATGAATTTGTCGATCTTAACCACTCCTTTGTTTGTATGAGACTTAATAATGTTGGCACATATAGTCTGTTTCTTTCCTAAGTTTAAATTATATTTTGAAAAGAAAACACTCTTTCCACATTTGCAGATGAATGTAGAATGGATAAAATTCCAGCAACGATTCTAGAAATGTCAGGAAACATATGGAGATTCAGCTCATTTTGTAAATTAGCTACTGCCGAACAAAAACTACAAATGTTTTCAGTTTTTAACGACTGCAGTTGCTCGACTTCAGCTAAAGCTCTAAATTGATTATTGATTGAATCAAAATTTAAAATTTCATTCGGGATCATTTTTACTTGTTTTACCTGAAATAACATTTTCAGAAGTAAATTTTTGGACCCACATTAAAACTTCCTTATTAAAGTTGACTTTGGTTCACAAAACTTCGCAAAATTTTATATAAAATTGTTTTGCATTTTCTTTCATTTCTCAAACAATATAAATATTGATATTATTTGTAGAAATATATATATGTATATCTACTTTTGTTCCGCAATAAATTTCTTCAAAGAGCACGCGATTTTGGATAAGGTATACGATAGAGATATCAAAGTCATCCAAAACATATTTATTCATGAAATAACGTGCTATTTGGCGAAACAAAAAAGTAAGCCTTTGTAAAAATACATGCATTCGAGCATCTTCTGATTGCATTTCTAAATTAACCATGTTAATAATTTTAAGTGCATACTGCATAAATAAAAAATGCAATTTAAAAGAAGGATTTTCAAATCCTGATAAAAGAAATAAAAAAAGTACTCAAAAGAAATAAAAAAGTACTCAATAATTTGTTTGCTATACTAAAAATTAAAAAAGGGGGAACTATGATAAATTTTAAAATTGTACTAAATGAGTCACGGTAGTACCAAGGTACTTTAGAAGGTTAAAATGTACCAACTTTAACATCCCTGGCTGGTACCCATTCTTTAAGTTTCAGCCGCCAAATCGCATTCTCTTTTCCCTTCTCTCCAAATAGTTAAAGAATTAACGGCTAGATCTTGAAGATTGTGAAACAGTTCTGTGGTTTTAAATTGATTGATTTTTCTTAATATTTTGATTTGAGTGATATTTTATTAATTTCAACGATTTGTTCACATGTTATAAATCTTACCGAATTAGGCGATTTTATATGGTATTGCAATTTACTTAACCAACTAAAAGAATTTGTACAGGTTTTTAGTATTTTTTTTTATTGATTTTTCGCAATTTTGGCGATTTGATTTTCCAATAATCACTTTTTTGTAATATTGGCGCGTTTTTTTATATCTTAATGATCTTTCTAAAATCAGCTGAATTTAAATTATTTTTGCCGCTGTCTTTATTATTTTGGTGATATTTTTTTTATTCAACGATTTTATGACATTTTATAAGTTAAGCAGATTTTGGCGATTTTTTTTTACATAGCGATTAGTTTTGCTAGTAAAAGGGATTTATTCGATTTTTGTTGCTTTTTTATATTTATTGAGTGTTTGCAATTCTAGCTATTTTACTACTGTTTTCGAAATATAGTAGTTTTTAATTATTTTGGCGAAATTATAATGGGCAACCTCCATTTATAGCATTCTAGCTCAAACTATGGACTAGGAATTGCACTTTTTTAACTTTGTTTGTAAAATGCATTTCAAATTAGGCAATATTGCATCAATATCTGAAAATCGAAGAAATGGACGTACGCGGGTGCCCATGAAAAGCACAGATTTGGCAAAACTATTTAAAATTTAGAAACTGTTGCCAGTATTTTGATTTTTACAACTTTTTTTTAATCTAAACAGATTTCAGAAAGTTTAAATAATTTCCGACTTTTTGCTACGAAATTTTGATTATTTTGCTAAATATTTGTTTGGATGTTACTGGCGCTCATTATCGCGAAATGCTTAAACGTTTCGTTGTTCCGATATTGAAAAATATTGACGAGTCTATTTCGGCTGATGAAAATACTTGTGGAGAATCGAGAAACATTTGGCACATTATAAATGGAAAAAGGGCTGAGCGGACTTTAAAGCTGTCCGGACTTAACCTCAGGAACCAAATTGCGGTTATAACTGGCCGTTGGCCTATTGAAAAACACGCCGATTGGAAAACACGGTAGGGCTCTCTTACAACGGACTGTACAGAAGTGGCGGCGACCAGGAATAAGAGGAGTCAAGGCAAGATCTTCTCCGTCATTGCCCGGTATTCGAAGAAATATAACTCAAACCATTTGGTCAAATTGTCTCTCTGACATTTACTTGAATTGAATCCACTCCTTCATTGAATCAAACGGCTGGCAAATTGTAAATTTCAGCAGCCAGTTAAAACAGGTCCCCTGGGAGACTGTGGACATGGTAACACTATGGAAACTGATTGCTGGACCCACGTGTGCTCTGCTTGATTGCGGCTGCCAGTGAAATCTAATCTAACCTATGAAGGCCGTGAATTATTTCAATTACAGCATGAGACATTTGCTGGTCGTGTACTCTAGTGTTTCAGTGATTAGAATTATCCGCACAAATCGTCTGATTGTACAATATTCGACTCTTTATTTATGAAGTTTTTTGAAGTAAAAGGTCTGTCTTAAGAAGCACGTAATCATCCGTGCATTACGGAAGAGAGCTGAAGGCTGTATCAATAAAAAATAAAAAATCCAGGCACGTTTACGCAACACGGTACTACGAAGTTTCGAGATATGGCCATTAGTCCAATGTATTATCTTATAAATTAAATATTACTGACAAGACAAAAGCATGGCCACTCGTTCAATATAATTCCTAATAACTCAAAAATATTATGGTCTATTTAATCATATTTTTTCCTTGGAGCAACCATATTATGAATAAATTAGTCTATTTTATGTCTGGTAAGGTCATATATCCGAATAAGCAAAACCATGTACATTTTCATTGCGAATATTTTAATATCTTAAGCTAAACACTAACATTTTGCTAAATTTATTATTTTTTAAGAGCAAAATATTTTTGTTGTAATGGGTGATTCAAGCAGAGATACTTTTTTCAACAGCCTTTTTTTGACAGATCACGTGTGAGTCGTGTCATGTTATTTTTCTTTAGTATTGTTTGGCATTACTTACGCCTGAACAACGTTTACAAATCGTTCAACTTTATTACGAAAATTCACTTTCTGTGAGGAAAGTGGTTCGTGTACTGAGCGTACTATTCGCAACACAATCATCCATTTTGAGACCCAGCATTCATTATTGGATAATATTCGACCAAATAGAGCACCTCCAGCACGCTGTGAAGAAAATATAGCGGCCGTAGCTGAGAGTGTACACGAAGACCGTGGAGAGTCGATTCGGCGCCGTTCGCAGCAACTCGGACTGACGTATGGAACGACTTGGCGCATTTTACGTCGATACCTTAAAAATGTGCAACAACTGAAGCCGCTCGACCTTCCCAAGCGCCATCGCTTCGACTTTGGGCTCTTGAAAAGTTCCAAGAAGATCCGACGTTTTCGAGGCAAATTTTGTTCAGCGATGAGGGCAGTTTCTGGCTCAATGGGAATGTAAACAAACAAAATGGCCGCATTTGGGACGAAGAGCAACCTGAAGAGATTCAAGAACAGCTACTTCATCCAGAAAAAAACAACGGTTTGGTGTGGTTTGTGGTCCGGTGGAATCATCGGTCCATATTTCTTTACAAATGATGCCGGTGCGAACGTAACCGTCAATGGTGACCGTTATCGTGCCATGATAACCGACTATTTGATGCCTGAAATTACAGCTAGTGATCTCGGCGACATTTGGTTTCAGCAAGGCGGCGCCACTTCCAACACATCGCATCAATCAATGGATTTATTGAGAGAACACTTCGGTGAGCACATAATTTCAAGTTTTGGGTCGGTTGATTGGCCACCAGTATCGTGTAATATAACACCGTTAGACTTGTTCCTGTGGAGATATGTAAGGTTTATGCGCAAAAACCCGACCTTGAAGGAAAACAGGCGTGTCATTCGCCAGTTACCAGTCGAAATGCTCGAACAAGTCATCGAAAATTGGACTCAACATTTGATAGACATAATCTTCAAAAAATAAATGCCAAAGAATGTTCTTTCAAATGTTAATAAACATTTCTCATTAAAGTTGAATTTTCCGTGTTTTTTTTTTCTTTAAAAAAGTAGGGAACCTCGAAATGGATCATGCTTTACAAGCTGCCATACAATGACAATAATATGATTGTGCTTGCGATAAGAAGGCCAGCTTAAAATACCGTATGATTGTATTGAAAATAATATGGCTGAAGTAAGCAAATTTTACTGAAGTATAAACATTTTTCGTAAAAAATTATTTAGGTAACCGACAAGACCGTACGAAAACATAAACATATTTGATTTGCTAATACTAATTACCTCATGATTCAATGAATTTTAATGAATAAAAACCGTATTTTCTCTGAAAGAAATATTGCTACAAAATGTTATATCTGGTAATTGGAAACCGTTCCTTTTCTATTGCATTTTATACAATTACATTATAACACGCAAGTTGTAATAGAAAAAAAAGCATAAGAAGGTAAAAATACTTATTGATAAAGTTTTCGATTTTATAAATTTATTTTACTTTCAGTTTGTTTGCTTTTCGATTTTGCTCATTGTTGTCTTTAACAAAACAAACACAAGCTGTCTTGCCTTTGTTGACTTAATAAAAACCAGGCAAGAAAAAAACACTACAAAAATGAAATGAAAAACAATACGATAAAGAAAAATAAAGGACCAACCCAGCCATCAGTAAACTTTAGTATGAGTATAAAAAATACAATAAAAAACTTAAGGAAAACAAAAAAAATAAAAAAAAACAACCGGCATTTGTTGTTTGTTGTTGTCAGAGCTGCTGCCTTGTTTTATAGTTTTGCCACTTTGCAACTGCTGTTGCCTTTCAAACAACGACAATAACAAAAATCCACAACAATAAAATAAATAAAATATACAGACATAAACACAATCTCTAATACCCTTGTACACATACTTATAAACAATAAAACTTTATTCTAATACACTAATACAGAACTTCTTGGCTTAAGGATATAAGCAACTCAGAGTGGGAATTGTTAATGTATATGTAAATAATGTAAATATGAAATTGAGTGTGTGTGTGTGTGTGCTTGGAGAATTTTTCTGTCTATGCATTAATATCCTTTTAATTTTTCAGACAATTTCTTGGCTCCAAATGAATTATCGTTTGCTGCACTACGTAGCACCAGCAAAAGGCAAGTCTGCCTACTTTTACACAAACATTCTCTTACACAACTTTTCCGTCCAAGAAAAGTATTAAAAATTTTCTTTTTTTTAATTTTTATTTCGTATTTTTTCAAAACCAGATTTTTTCTTTAAAAGAAATTCTTGTTTTTGTGTTTGGACCTTAACTTTTCACTTTTCTTTCATACCGGCAATATCTAAATCAGGATGTCCGCTTATATCCGTTTCCGCTTTTATTTTCTTTGTTCCGATAAAGTTTTGCTTCACTACAATGATAATAATTTGTTGTTCTTATTATTATTATTTTTTTTTTAATATTTTGTTAGGCTTTTATGGAAATTTTTATAATTTTTTTTTTAATTTATTTTCTTGTAATTTTATGTTATTTTATTGTGTTATCCGTTGGATCTTTACGCTTTAAGCTTCTGATTCAAACTGCTGCCAAATGGATGTTGTCTTTTGATTTTATACTTGTTGTACAAAACATATTGCTTAACATCATGCAACATGCTTGAGGTTGTGTTTTGTTCGAGAGGTTGGTTTTATTGGTGGTTTTATGTTGGTGACAGTGGCGTTGTATAAGTACTTTAAAACAAGGATTCCTAAATTAAAAAGTTACAATATCTCAAAAACAATTCCATAAAAAAAATTAACCTTGATTTTCGAATCAGCGGAAGAAAATACATAAGGAAATCTAACTCTTAACAAATGTACTTTCAAAACATTTCATTTTGTAAACTAATGTAATTAATCGGTTAACCGATTAACCGAATGGATACCCTAATAAATACGTCAAAAAAACTTTAAGTTGAAGTTATGGAAGTTTCTGAAATTTGTTATCCCAAAATCTTCGAGTATTTAAAAAAATTATTTCCTGACGATTTAATACAGTTTTATTAACTTAAAAACTCAAGAAACCTAGCGGTAAATATTAAAAGAACCACAAGTGCCAATTGTTTTTGAATGCCTCTATAATCCTTTCTAAAAGATTTATTCCTTATGTATATCCTGCCTTTAGAAATATGCCTTCCAGAAGGTATGAATTTCTTTTAAAAAGACCTCCAAAATATTAATTACACATTCGTTACTCCCTTTTTTAAGAATGCAGGATCAAAGTTGTTCAGTTTTTAATATTTTTTGTGTTTTAGTGTCACCGTTACTCTTTTCTTTAGGAAGGGAAAAAATATATATTATATTTTTATATATATATTTTTTTTTGTCTAGTTACTCTTACGTAAATAAATAGGTTGCGGATCAGCTGTTCTATTTTCCTTCCCAAGCTTATGTTTAAATAGGTACTCTTACGTGACCGTGACGTTGCCTTGCGGATGTACCATCAAATAAGAATGAAAAACTCTGGTGATAAAGATGCCGCTATTAAAAATTAAGTTACAAAGGAACATTTTTCTATTTCCAAGAGAACGGAGTCGGAACCATTACCCTGACGAAAACCATTACCCTGATTCTAGTGATGTACCAGGACAAAAAATGTTAAAATTTTTTTTTACACATTTATGCTACTAGCAAATATTATGATTAAATCATTAACCAAAAAATTTCTTTGTCACTGTACAAATCTTATGATAAAGATGCCGCTTTAAAAATTATTTAATATAGCAGGAATTAATCACAAAATTCTAATACCGTTTAAAATTATTCCACTTGTCATACCTTCCCCTTCAACCATTATTCAATTACAACTTAACTGCTAAGTTTACTTGCAACCTCAAACATGTTTCCTTATACAGCAGCACGTGTATAAATATTTGTTGTACGATTATTGGTTTCCTAACATTTTTTTTTTTTTTTTTTTGTCTTATTTCACTTTCCTTTTATATCTTTATTATACTCCTTATTTTTGTGATTCCAACCAATAAAAACAAAAATCAAACGAAGAAATTAAATTAAAACATAACAAAAATTATTTTCTTAAATTGAAATGAAAGCGCTTAAATAACAATTAGAAGACCAACAATGAAATGAAAAACGGCTTAATAGACAAATTGCTAAAATTCCAATATCAAAGGATTGTTTTCTAAAACAAATTAAATTAAATTCATTAATAACGGCCAATACTAAACTTTACATTTCAAATTTGATTGAGATGTTAAGGGTTTTATTTGGATAGTCTCTTCACCTTGCGTTGAGAAATTTTTCATAAAAATTTTTTTAATTTTTAAAAATTTGTATGAAAATATTATTCAAGTGAGATGAAGTGTTTTCCAAAATAACCCCCTAAAAGTTTCTAAGTACTTCTTAAGACCGACTGTACGGTTTTATTTATTTGTGTTTAAAAAGGCTTTTAACGCCAGGTAAATGAGAATTTTAAATGGGATGGGGTTGTTTGGTGTATGAAATGGAAAATCCCATGAGTGTTTTCTGAGTTAAATAAACAACGAATAGCTTTTTAATTTAAATACTTTATTTTTAAGAATTGCTAAGAGAAAAAAGTTGTGAATAATTAAGATTGAATTATTATGAATTGCCATGTAAGAGCTAAGTTCAAAAAGTATTTTTAAAGAAATTTTTAACTAGTCATGCAACATTCCTTCAAGCGCAATCGCTATGGAATATTACGGCTTCGTGTCTGGTCATAAATTTGTCGAGTTATTCGGTCAATGCTCGCTTCAGTTAAAGCAGTAACGTTAGGTACTGGGTACAATGACCGTGTGTCCCGATTTCAGCAATGCGTTACGTTTGCGCCATATAAATTCGTGTTTAGCGGTGATTCGGCTGGTTGAGCCAGCTCTACATACGACTTATTGCGCCGCAGTGGATCCATTCTTCAACGACAATAATAGTTATATGTTAAAAGGACTTCATTTTATCCCGTTCAAGCAGCCTTTTTCATATGATAATTCTCCTTTCAACGCCTCTTACTTTAAATTGGTGTGGTATCCAATTTTTTAGCTTTCCAGCTTCTTCTTGCAAATGTTTTAAAATTACTTACTGTTAAAGATTTTGGAAATTTTCTTAAAGTTTGATGGCTTATATTTTCCAATTTCTGTTTTGTACACCTTCTGGAATTATTTTTTATTTTAGATTAAGATTATAGCCTGTTATTTGCTGTAATTTATTTTTGAGAACAAAACGACAATTAATTTTAAACCATATTTAATGGCATGGCACAAGAAAAGATTAAAAAAAATTAAAACGTCCTATATCTTGTTACAAGTTTTACATCTGAGCTAACCAGTGTAGAAAAATTAGAAAATTGTAATGGTTAAATAAAAAGATACAACTTATTTTATCTAGTGCATTGAACCAGACATTATAACATGGATATGTCAAATTGTTTGATCCAAAGCTCAGAATCTGCTCTTCACGGCTTTTGAAAGTTCCAGATAATGTTTTCTTAGACCAATGAAGAATTTGTTTTGTATTAGAGCGACCTATCAAAGCAAAAATAATAAGAGATATAAAATATCGAAACAATTTTATAGACGTGTTGCTTAAAAGACACTACAAAAATTTATCAAAAATATAACAATAATATTGAAATGGTTGTTTCTCAGACACCTACTTTAATATTGAAGAGGTTGTCTTGAATACACTTCTCTGCTCAGCGCGACGCATTCGCTCTATTTGATCGCGTTCGTCACGCCAACGTACATATGAAAACGTATTAAGAAGGTACTGAATGCTTGAGATCCGATGTTGGAAAAAGAACGGAGAAAATCCGTTACTAAAGTAAACCACCTAGCATTTTTCATCTTTTAAGAGTTTACTGGGAGTCTCATGAAGAGCGCGTTTGATCGGCGACGAGCGCATTTTTTAATCGTAGAAGATTCCTCGCACGGGTGAAACAGTTACACGAGCTAATTCCTCCGTGAGGTTCTTCTATAATTCAGTGAAAGACGCTTACCTTAATAATAGAGGTCATTGTTTGAGATGTGTGTAAAGATTATTTAATAGAGTATTCAATCAATCGATGTTTTGTATTAATCGACTAATCACGCGAATAATTATTCGAGGTACAAATTTAATCAAATAATAATCGAACAATTTGAAGCTATTCGGAAATTTAAAATTAAGACCAAAAATGATTTTTTTAACAACAATATAACAAAAGGTACTTCATGTAATAAAAGAGTAAACCTTGTTTAATAAAAAACAGCATCAAAACTTAAGCTAATCTTCTTTAAAAAAAAGAGTATACAGTTTAAATGTTTATGTTTCAAACGATATCTTTCTTTTGTTTTGATGAAACTTGATTTAGAAAAGATTCTTTTACTTATTGTTGACGTTGGACTGATTGAAAGTAAAGCGTTATAAAGCATATCCAATTTCTGTTTCTTGTCTTTTCCAAAAATTATATTATTCCATTATACCACTTGAATCTCTTTTTGATTACTTAATAATTTTAATACACTTAAAAGTCTTCTTCAGGTCTGGTAGAAAAGGTTGTTTTCATTCTTCACAAAAAATTAATCTGTTTCATCTGAATCATTACTCGAATGAAATGTTCCCTGAGTTAAGAAACAATAAAAGCGCATTTAAAAGGTACCGGCTTGTGTTTTTTACATAAAAAAAAATAAAACAAAACTTATACACATGTACTGTGAAAACACAAATTTTCGATTAATCCATTAATCGACATAAATTATCCAAATTAATCGTTATTCGAAAATAAGCAATTTTAAATTATTCGAACAGTTAATCGACCAAAATTAATCGATTAATCGAACAACGGTTAATCGTTTGAATACCCTATTATTTAAGTCATGGTTCAGACTTGCCATTTTGTTTTGTAGCAATTCTTAATTTTATTGATGAGATGAGTACCCCTCCCAAATTTTCTCACCTCTCTCACCAATAAACTCAAAAATTGCTGCAACAAAAACTGCCAGTCTGAACCATAACTAACGAGTCTTTCAAAAAGCATGTCAAAAAGAATTGAATCTGAAACAGAAAAATCAAAAGTTTTCAACTCATAAATCTATACCGAGGCCACGCGTGTGATTTATTTCAGCAATCAAATTATTAATTGAGTTAAGAGACTTTTCTTAACTGCGTTGGAAACGCTTTAAAACAACTGATTTTCGCCACCAGTATAATATTGCGAGACGGAATGTGACCAATAAGATACAAAAAGCTAAATGTGATTACTATTCGTTTTTCAAACGCTATTAATAGTAAATAGACTTGGCAAACTATCAGGGAAATATGTATTGGTAGGGATAAGGATAATTGCAATTATTCTATTGATGTCAATAAAGTTAATATATCATTTGTTAACCAATATAATATATATACCAATGATCTCATTTAATCCACACTTTTATGATGTTGACAACAATGCGGTGAATAATAATGACGAGCTAATCGATACATGAGTTGATCAAATGGATGCCATATCTTGCTGTTTATGAATAAAATCGAATGCAGTTGGTGCAGACAATATTCACTTTAAGTTTGTTAAATTAATGCTGCCTCTCCTATTGCCATACATAGGCTCATCTGTATAATGCTATCATTACTACAAGCTCTTGCCCGGTCAAATGGAAACATGCAGGAATAATACCTGTTTCAAATCAAAATTCCGAATTTAGACCAATTGCTACATTTCCATCACAGGAAAAATAAAAAAAAATTCTCTAATCACCAAATTTATACCCAATTAATAATATCAAGCAAACAATTTGTTGATTTTGCTTCTATTACCAAAATGATTATATTGATTACTAAAAGTTTATGAATTTAGAAATTTTTTTTTCAATAAATGATATTTTAAAATTTGAATTAAAAAAATGATCAAAAAACTTTGCCATTTCAAACATTGTGTTAATTTATTTAATTAAATATTAACAATTCCCAACAACAATTCTACAAGTTTAAATTAATTTATTTTAAACGAAAAAAATCAATTAATATTTTTTGAATATTTAATGAATATTTTAATTGAAATTTTTTTTCTCAAAACAACTAAAATATTAATTATATCAAAATTATATTTATAATTTTCTTTCAACTAAAAAAATAATTGATTCAATTATCACACTAATTAGATTTAAAAACTTTGTAAACAATTTGTTTAATTGATAAAAAACTTTTTTCTGTGATATATTTCGAAGGTACTTGAGAGACTACTTCATAATCAACCCACAGCTTTTTTAAATCATCATCGACTACTTTCTAATTACCAATCAGGTTTCCGCGCAAAGCGTAGTTGTGTAACCGCTTTTCTTAATGTTGCTGAGGACATAAGAAGCCATATTGCTGATAGTTTAGTGGAATTGTTAATACTTCCGGATCACTTAAAAGCATTCGATACAGTGGACCAAAATACATATAATGTTTCAAACTTAAGAATATGTTTTTCAAATTTTATAAATACCTCATGTAAATTAATGTTTTCATACCTTTCAAGTCGGACCCAATCTCTATGCACGAATAAGAACTCGTCTAATTCTTTATCTGTAACGAGAGGTGTTCCTCAGGGATCAATATTGGGACCTCTTCTATTCACTTTGTACGTTAATGATCTACTTTTAAAGTTAAAGCACTGCACAATACATATGTATGCTGATGATGTACCGGTCTACTTCAATTGATGAATAAATAGTAATAATATTAATAATGATTTGGGTGCCCCGGTAGGGTAGTTGGTAGTGAGCTAGTCTCTCAGTACCGGGGTTGCGGGTTCGATTCCCGCCAGAGACTCTGATCTCCTGCAAACAAGCGAAGAGCTTTGCGGGCTTAGCGTAGGAAAATAACAAACAAAAAATCGAGTTCATCATTGGGCTTCGGGAATTGGGCATGGTAATCCATAAAAGAACCCTTTATCTAAATCGAGATTTTCATGTTTTCCTAAACAGCCAGAAGATTGAAATTGTTACTTTGGTAAAAAATCTTGGCATAATTACACGGTGCTAGAATTTGACACTTTTTTTTTTTGAGACAAGCCGGGCACCTGGCGTTTTAATATAACTTGGGTACGCTGAATCCAATGGTGATAACCGTTTTTTAGGTTAGCCCTTATTTTCGAAATATACCGTTATTTCGAAAATGCAGGAAGTTGCACAACATATATTCGCGTAACTCAAAAACGGCTTAGTTTATTGAAATTACTAAAAAAAAACCGAAATTCAGCAATAAAATTTCCTTTAAGTGAAGGCTAATATGCGCAGTCGTTTTAGAAACATAATCTTTTTGGCAAAAAAAAAAATATCTTTTAGCAACATTTTGAAATTGTTGTTTTTTTTTTTAAATTCATCAAAAATTGGAAAATGCAGCTATGCTTCTAATTTTTCCCAGATTTTTAAAGTTGCAAACTAAACATATCATAAATGATTAAAATCTGTTAACAACTATTGATTTTATTCACAAATGGCCCCCTTAAGGAATTGAGAAAGCAGGTAGGTATGTTAAAAGCAAATGATGGGGATGAAAAATAAAGTGGGGTTTGGTCATACAGGTGACCCATCTAAGGGCATCCTGCAGGGTCCAAAGTTAAGAATTATATTAAACCGCCATATTTGTATGGTTGAAATTCTTAAATAAAATACGTAATTGCTTGTCCATAAGAGACAAAAGAAGCAAAGTCGATTGCCAAAGCATTAATGGAAAATTTAATACTAAAATATGGCTTATTTAGCGTACTCAAATCGGATAGAGGAACAGAATTTGCAAGTGAGTTAATGAACGAGATATGTAAATTGTTAAAGATAGAACAAAAATTTTCGACTCCATATCACCATGAGACATTAGGAACCGTTGAAAGAAATCAAAGGGTACTTAATGAATATTTCCTAACTTTTGTAGAGGACGATAATTGGGAACAATGGATTCCTTATTATACATTTGCGTATAATATAACTCCTCATGTAGATACTGAATACTCTTCATTTGAACTTATTTTCGGAAAATGACCAAGTCTACCGGGAGATGAAGTCATGAATCATCCAAAGGTCTACAATTTTGAAAATTATGCTAATGAACTTAAGGCCAGACTGAAGTTTTCGTTAGAAAACGCAAAGAAGATGATAGAAAAAATAAAAAAGCATAGACAAATAGATTCATATAAGAATATAAACAGTATAGAGTCAAAAACAGGAGATTTAGTATTAGTTAAGGTAGAGATTAGGAAAAAGTATGAACAACCATATAGAGGTCCATATGAAATAATTAAAAAAGATAATGTAAATATAACTGTAAAAATAAAAAACACTACTTAAACTTATCATAAGAATTTATTAAAGACATACAACATAGAATAAATAACACAAATTGTTTTTGCTAAAGTATAAAGTAAAACCAAAAATAAAATTAACTGACGTACACCAAACACACATATGAAATTTATAAGTTAAATAAAACAAAATGTAAGAATAAGCATTATTAAACTAGCTATAAGTATCACTCAAATTTTAAAACAACAATTAAACAATGTAACTTGAAATTTTGTATAAGCAAATTCTATATTTAGTAAACACTGTGTAATTTATAAGAATATCAAAATATTATCCAATTTCAAAAAAAAAAAAAAACAAAACTATACTTAAAAATTATCCAATTTCAAAAATTGTAAAAATTTTCTGAAGGGTGAGGGTGTAGTGTACGTATACTTACGTACCACACTGTATTTTTTTTTTTTTTTTTTTTTTTTTTTTTTATTTGTTAAATTATTTTTAATTCTTAATTATACGTCAGCATTATTGAATTTAGTTTAATGACCACTCGTGCAAAGACACTATTATGCTGATCGTTGATCGAATTTTAGTATATAAGCTAGCATAATTTGTAAATAAAATCAGAATTAATCTAAGAGTTCAAGAATATATCAGTAATTGTTTTCATTTTAATTCTATAACAAAAGGGCATTTTGATGCTCGACAGAAGCGGCAGGAGTGCTCAGATAAATACTCAAACTTAGGACAACACTAACATTTTTTTTATTACAGCTTTCCTCATAACAACATACATAAATTCACGGATAATTGCCTTTGTGAAAAATACCTAAAGCCAAACGTTTTTAAGCGAGAAATGCATTTAATGCGTTACTAAAACATTTAAAAGAATCTTGGTTAATTGCGTTACTAACGAATTTAACAAAATTCTATCTTAATTGCGTTCACAATGCAATTCTTGAAAATGTAGCTTAAATGCTTACATCTTCATTTCCTGCAACAACGTCATAAGTCAACTATCGCAACTTTTGACTTAATATCACTAATGCATAGTAAATTTTTCTCCCTATGCTATCAGGTGGTTTTTGATGTGGTAATTATTTCATGTGAAGATTTTGTAAATACAACTCTTTAGAGAAGTATAAATTTTTTGCCATTATGTTGTGTGGAAATTTTAGAATTTAAGGTCTTTTTCAACAAGGCAATGAAATGGTTTGAAATGGTTAAAAATTATACCCGAAAATAGTTTACTAGTTCACAAAGGGCTCTTAAGTGCTAAGTATTAAAGTACTATTTTAATCTAAATAGCACTCTTATGAACAGCCTGTTGCAATATAATATTAACAATAAGTATAAACATTAATATTGAATGACAAGATACAACATTAAAAGTACATAGTTAACAAATTTGTATTGTCATAATTAGGGCACACTTGCCCTGATAATTTTTTTTTTTTTTTTTTTTTTTTTTTCGTTATTTATTTATTGAATCTTCATATATTTAATATGAACTAACAATAATTTATCAAATCTTAACCTAATACTTTATTTATGTCCTGCCAGTGCCAGACAAAAATTTTCTTCATCACGGGTTCTGTTCACTTATATAGGTGTTTATCTCTCATCTAGTTGGGTAAGTGCTGCAGTGTCTCTTCTCCTTAAGCGAGTGTGGCCGCCATGATTTAAAATATTTCGAGCTAAAGGATTTGGGTGTTGTTCAAGTCTTTTTAAATATTTTACTGCATATTTTGTAATCATAGTTTTTACTAATGGCACGTTGAGATCCTTATGAATGTTTGAGTTTTTAACATACCAGGGGGCGGCTGTGATTATACGAAGAAGTTTATTTTGGCGCCTTTGAATTTTTTCGATATTAGAGGCCGAGGCAGTGCCCCATAGTTGAATACCGTAGCACCAGATAGGCTTTAAGATAGAGTTGTAAAGTAGAAGCTTGCAATCGAGTCTAAGAACAGAATTTCTTCCAATAAGCCAATGAATTTGGATGGCTTTTAGTTTCATTTGAGTTAATTTTGCCTCTATATGGCATTTCCACGTTAATCGCCGATCCAGATGTATACCGAGATATTTTACATGCGAATGTTGAGGAATAATTTGATTATTGATTGTAATAGGGGGGCAAGATTCCCGGCGCAGGGTGAATGTTATATGTACGCATTTTTGCTCATTGACCATTATCCTCCATTGTCTTAGCCATATTTCTAGTTGAAATATATGATGCTGTAGGTAACGAGATGCTTCATAACGGTTTTCGTGGACGCTTAGAAAAGCTGTGTCGTCTGCAAATGTTGAAGTTTGGGTGTAGTTGTTTGTTGGCATGTCCGAAGTATAAATTAAGTATAATAGAGGGCCCAGGATGCTGCCCTGTGGGACTCCAGCGCCAATCGGCTGAGGTGAACTTAAGGAATTTCCTTCTTTAATAATAAATTGACGACCGACTAAGTAGCTTTCTAACAGTTTGTGTGTGTTTGCTGGTAAATTTTGCTTCAATTTGTGTAATAAGCCTTCATGCCAGACTTTGTCAAAAGCTTGCGAAACATCGATGAAGAGTGCTGAGCAATATTTTTTTTCTTCAAATGTTTTTCTTATGACATTTACTATTCGATGAGTTTGTTCAATTGTGCTGTGTTTTCTTCTAAATCCGAATTGATGGTTTGGAATACATCTATTTTCACTTAAAATCGGTGTTAACTTTGAAACTAATAATTTCTCAAATAGCTTTGACATATTTGATAATAAGCTAATAGGCCTATAAGACTCAACTTTCGTATGATCTTTACCTGGCTTTGGTATCATGGTAACTAAGGAAACCTTCCATTTTTGAGGAAAGTATTCAAGGCGTAAAATAGCATTAAAAATAAAAAGAATAATTTTCTTTGCTACGCGAGGTAGCTCTAATAGCATTTTATTGCTGATCTTATCAATGCCAGGTGCCTTCTTAGTGTTTAAGTCACATATAACCTTTTCGATTTCTCTCATCTCAAATCTTAGGGGAATAGCTGCTCTAGCAGCAACAGGTGGTAAATCGACCGCAATATTGTGAGATATATTAGGTGTAAATACGTTTTTCAAGTGGCTTACAAACAGATTTCTTTTTTCAACATCATTTCTTGCCCAACTTCCATTCAAGTTTCTTAATGGTGGTTTAGAGACAACTGGCCTTTTGAGGTTTCTAGCTGCACGCCATAATGAGTAGTCCGATTGTGGAGTTGCATCAAGTTCCTTAAGATATTTTTCCAGAGAAGCCGTTTTCTGAGTCTGCAATAACTTTCTTAATCTTTTTGTACACTCTTTTAGCAAGTTCTTAAGTTGAGGAGATCTGTGCAATTGCCACTCTCTTCGTGCCCTCCTTTTTTCAGACAAGAGACGCTCGACATCTGTGGAATATATTTTAATAGTTTTTGTTTTTTTTGGGGGCAATATTGGAATGTTGAACAGCTAGTTTCAGAAAACTGTCAAAATTATCAATAGAGCGATCTACATACTCCGGTGTACTGAGCGGAATATTTTCTGTGCAATGGGCACTGAGATATTTTTTATATTTTAACCAATTTATTTGTGTGGCTGACGTCGCTAGGTAACCAGTCGGAGATACAATTCTATTGGGGTTCATTATAGTAACAATTGTAGGTGTGTGGTCGGAAGATAATTCTAGGGAAGCTTCAACGTGAATCGTTTCTGTGGGGATGTTTTTAACCACGCCAAAATCGATGACATCTGGAATTTTTTGCGGGTCAGCAGGCCAATATGTTGGTTGGCCGCTCGCGACAACATTTAAATTCATTTTAGAGATTGTATTAAACAAAACACGACCCTTTGGTGTTATTAGTCGTGACCCCCAGAAGGTATGTTTAGCGTTATAATCGCCAGCGGCCAGGAAACAGGGTCCTAGTGATTTATAATATTCACAATATTGGCTTTCTGATATTGAAAATCTAGGTGGAGAGTATAAAGATGAGATTACAATGCTACGATTCAGCTCTTCAACACAAATGATCGTTGCTTGGAGATAATCCTCACGATGATCACACATTAGGTAGTGTTTGACTCGATTTTTTATCAAATAATACATTTTAATATTTAAAAATAAAAAACATTTTTAAGCCAGTCATTGAATTATCAAAAAAAGTTGTTTTTGGGAATACATAATTTTTCATTAAAAGATTTTGTTTGTTGTCTTAATCTTAATTCCTATGGATAAGTTGTTATCCTCCAACAATAAATTTCTGTATTTTTATCAATTCTCTATTCAGTTTTTAGTTATTCGACCTTTTTTATCATAATTTATAAATTAAATAATTTTTTCAAGCTGGAGGTCTGTTCTATTCTTTAAATTCTTTATTTTTCAATAGTGCAATAAAAGACCTACAAGATAATTGTTGTGTATTTTTGTGACTCGTTATTCCTGAAGATGACATCCCAAAGATGTCGAAATATTGAAAAATAGAGAATTTAAAGAGCAAAACAGACCTCGAGCTTGAAAAAATTATTTAATTTATAAATTATTCTTATCAATTATAAAAATAGGGAATTAAGCACAACAAATGAAATATATAACCCATTTATGAGTGTAACGCAGTTCAGCAGGAAAATTTTAACACAAATTAAATGGACCAAGGAAAATGTTTCATTTTAAAATTATTTAAGCGTGACACTTACTTAAGCGTGATGCACTTATCCGTGAATCACTGTAGTATTATATGTGTCCTGGTCGACGGGCTTAAACTTCTGGCAGCCCTTTGCTACGAACATTATGGTCAACACATTATTTAACTCCATTACAAACAAGAATTCTTATTACGAAGGCTTAACTAATGCCGTGTTAACTTTAAGGCTGCGAAATATTTTCCAACTGCGACTCGAACAACATGGAGAAACTTAACAAGGTATACAATAATTTTGTTATGTAAGTATGGCAGTATTTCTACACATGAAACTAAACTTTATGGTGTCACTTATGAAAATTTTCTTAGAATTATAAGCCTAATTTGATCCATAAAATTATATATGAGAAAGTACGAATGTCATTCACAAGATAAGATTGGGGGAAATACTCGTAAGATAATACCTTTGAGATACCGAACTCTTGTCTCTTCGGGGCATTTTTTCACCGGAACTATCAGACTTTGGAAGTTATTACCTCATAACATTAAGCAAAATAGTAACGCATTTAAATTTAAAAAAGAAATATTAAATTTGTATACTACAACTTAACTTTGTTATTGTTATCTGTCATATTTTCCATGTTTTTAGACAACAATTTTTCATTTAAATTCCTGCATTTCATTTCACTTTAGCATAATAATCTTTTAATTAATTAATTCATAAGTATTTATACTCGTATGTAAATTCTTGAAATTAATTTATCATCAACATGTTAGTTTTAAATTAAATTTATGTATATGCTATAATAATAAGCAGCGCCCGTAACAGTTATTCCCTTTTTCATAAAAGTCAGATGATAACAGTTATTTTTTTATTTTTTTGAAAAGAAATAACAGTTATTTTTGATGTTTATTTATTTGAACAAAAATAACAATTATTTTTTGATTTTTATTTTTTCGAGCAAAAATAAAAGTTATTCTTTAAAGAAATGTACGTGTTATAATAACTTAGTTGTCTTTAAGGCCCTAATCATGAAAAACGCAACGCAATGCCAAAGAATTACATTGAAAGCACAAACAATGTCATAAATATTTTGTAATTTTGGTGTTGCTTTCTACAGAAAATCACATTGCGTTTTAAAATTTGAAACACTGCATAGCTTTAGGCGTTAAGAATTTCAAAACGGTACATGAATTTCTGTAGAAAGCAACATCAAAATTACAAAATTCTTATGACATTGTTTGTGCTTTCAATGTAAGTCTTTGGCGTTGAGTTGCGTTTCACATGATTGGGGCCTAAATATTTATTTTAATGCGTATAAGAAATCCCAATGATGATCACACATTTAAATAAATATTTAAATACATTTCAACAATTATAACATTTAAAGAATAACTTTAATTTTTGCTCGAAAAAATTAAAGTCAAAAAATAATTGTTATTTTTGGTAAAAAAAAAATAAAAATCATAAAATTACTGTTATTTTTGATCGAAAAAATAAATATCAAAAAATAACTGTTATTTTTGTTCAAAAAAATAAAAATCAAAACAAAAACTGTTACTTTTGTTCAAAAAAATATAAATGAAAAAATAACTGTAATTTTTGATTTAAAAAATAAAAATCAAAACTTAAAAAATCATAATATATTAATTACACTGTGCAAGAAATTGACACTTTTTTTCGTGACAAGCTGGGCACCTGGCGTTTTAACATAATTCGGGTACGCTGAATCCAGTGGTGCACGCGTTTTTTAAGATTGGCTCTGGTTTTTGAGATATACCGTTATTCCGAAAATGGAGGAGGTTGGACAACATATGTTCGCGTAACTCAAAAACGCTTAAATTTATTGAAAAACGTAAAAAAACCGAAATTCCGCAATAAAATTGCTTTTAAGAAAAGTAAAACTTCTTTCTAATATTCGCAGTCGTTATAGAAACATAATTTTTTTAACAAAATTTGAAAATTTTAGTTTTTTAAAAATTCATAAAAATTGGAAATGCAGCTAGGCTTCTAATTTTCTCCAGACGTATAAAAAAACGAAATTCCAAACAAACCAAGCCATAAATAATTTGCAACTTTTGATTTTATTCATAAAAGCCGACAAGTTTTAATTAATTTAAGAATTTCATTAAACGCAATATTTGTATGGGAGCCCCCCTAAGGTATGGTGATAAAGGGAAAGTATAATTTGAGAAAATGTTAAGAACAAAAAACTAATGGAGGTCAGTCATACATTTTATCCAGGTAGGGGCGACTCCTGGGCATTTATGGGACTTTTTCTGCAATATATTTCTAGTCTGCATTGAACATTTTGTATGGAAGGCCCCTTAAGGAATGGAGATAGCGGGTGGGTATGTTAGAAATAAATGATTGAGATGAAAAATAAAGTGGGGTTGGTCATACATTTGACCAGCTAGGGCCAAATTTAAGAATTACATTAAACGGCCATATTTGTATGGGAGCGCCCCTAAGGGATGGAGATATGTGGCAACTATGTTTTAAGAAAATGTTAAGAACAAAAAACATTGGAGGTCGGTCATTCATTTTATCCCCCTAGGAGTGAATCCTAGGCCTTAGAAACAAATGATGGAAATGAAAAATAAAGTTGCGCTGGTCATGCATTTGGCACGTCTGGGGGTATCTCAGGCGCTGCAGGTGCAAAATTTAAGGCTAGGGTTCTACGCGTATAAAAAACAAAGTTCCAAACAAAATAAGCTAAAAGTGATTAAAGTATGTCTACAACTTTTGATTTTTTCAGAAAAGATGAAATTTTTTATTTTTTATGATAACCAAACTTAAAAATTTTAAAACATTTATTTTTGTTGTTAATTAGTTAAAGTTAAAGTTTTTATTTAGAAAATTATTCTTCTTCCTCCTGCAGATTCCAACAAATATCCCCTAATAGCGAATCAAGTTGTTTGCCGCTATACCAGTGTTCGAGCCTGGCTGTTACTTGGTGAAATCTCTCGCCATGTTCATCAGACTCGGCTGGTGATTGTTCATTAAATTCAATGAATAAGCGCCAATCTCCAGGATTATATTCATTTTGCATTGTTAAAACCAAGCCGCGGTTGTCAGTACAATACGCGATATAATTATTCTCAATAGATTTAATAAAGTCGTAAATCGTCTATGGCGATTGATAGATTAAAGTAGCTGGTCCACCCGCTTCAACAGAATGAATTATTGAGGAAATATGTTCTGTTGGTATTTGGCTATCCGGAACAGGAATTTCATCAGAATAAGGCAGCGGAAATCGATCATATGCTGTTTCAGTATAAGATATATAAGTCATTTTTCTTCTGTTCATACCCGCTGTATAATTTTTGCACGCATAACACTCATCTTCAACATGAACTTTGGGATCTCTCCAAACACCAAATGGCATGGCGTCTACATTTTTGATGACTATTTATGGTGTCCAACTCTTATGATATATAACACTTAAAGAAAAATATGATTCATACAAGGTACTTGTTTCAATAGTGATTTTACAGCGACTTGGCATATTTTTATATTTCCCACACACATAACAAAAGTAATTAAACTTTTTACACGCCTCCATCTTAGATATTGCAATATAACTGAAAAACAGTTTTACTTTTCTGAAATGAAATTTTATTGTGGAATTTCGGTTTTTGTAGTAATTTCAATAACCTAAACCGTTTTTGAGTTACGCGAATATATGTTATGCAACCTCCTCCATTTTCAAAATAACGGTGTATCTCGAAAACCAGAGCCAATCTTAAAAAACCACTAAATCGCCATGTGCCCGGCTTGTCTGTTTTTTCAACTAGCATAGTGTTATCATAGAAAAGTTCATAAGGATTAACATGGTATACTTAAATCAGTTTGCCGGCATTTACTTCTCTATGCTTTTTTTGTTTAAAAATTTCAAAATAACTGTTAATTTCGGTCCCTGATAATAAGATCTAATTTTGTAGCACAAAAAACTCAAAAATAAAATGAAATAAATCGCATGACACTCATGTAGAGTAAAATGCTAGTAAAATGCTCAGTCGTATAAGTCTTACATATCTGATTCATACAGAGAGTCGCAAAAGATTCGTTAGATGATGGTTTAACATAAGATAAACTAAGTTGTTTTTATACTCTTGAAATAATCATTAAAAGATTTTTTTGTATAAAAAACTAAAATATAAAAAAATAAATGTCTTTATTATTGTTTCTCGTCAGATCATCATCAGAAGAATATTTAAGGAGATGTATATTTAACACAATCGTCTTAAAACGGCCTATCCTAACTGTAAATGCATTCAAATCATCATGTTCGAACTTTTTAGTCTTTGTCATCCTTATCTCTAAACTGCAAAAACCATATCTCACACATTGAAGACGATAAAATATATCTAATAGAAATTTCAGAACTTAAGCAAAACTTTCGGCAAATGATGCTTTGTGGCACAAGATTCGACATTTTCAAACTAAAAAAAAAAATAGTTAACTTTCTGGGTTACACTATGTCGCACTTTTTTTACACTTTTAAAGTGTTGTAAACCCAAACATTTTGGTTTAAAATATTAATGATTTTCGCGTATTTCGATATAAAAAATTAGCACACGAGTAACTCGTAATAGTCATTTGAATACCGATAATTTTTGTTGTATGTAACCAGCGTTACCGTTGGTGCTACTAAAGTAGCAATTTGCCACTTTTTCGACTGCTTGGATACTATTTTGCTACTTTTACAAAATGCAACCAAATGTGATACTTTTTGTAGTTCTTGCCACTTTTTTGGTACTTTTTCTAAATGATGAGATAATTTTTGAACTTTCTGTTTTATTACAACTACACAACTACCAGCGTTAATATAAACTATAATTGTTTTAATATATATGTAAGCAAGCTTATCTGAAAAAATTTTTTGCCTATCGTAATAAGCTTATGCATTTATTGCAAATATATTATGTTACATGTGTACATATTAATTATTCGCAAGCAAGTGCTCTTGGGAAGTACCGCTTTTGTACCGTTTTTGTGCTTATGCGGTATATAATGATGAAATAAATACTTATACCATGGCGTATACGTATGCCTGTATAAATCAGGGTTGTCAGATTTTTTCACCTTCGTGACCAACAAATTTAATTTTCTTAAGATTTTTGTTATGAAAAATTCGCCAAAAATCACAATATTTTATTTTTATTTAACATTTAAATAAACATTTTCATGGCTTATGGCTTTTTTTATTCGTTATATACCTAGCCTCGATAATTTATACAAATGTAAAAGTTTTGCTATTATAATTTTTTTTTGTAAATTTTTGAAAACGTTTATTTGTTTTGGATATTTTTGAAAAATTTACCAATTATTTTTTTAATATCTCCGAAACTGTTAAAAATAAAAAAAACCATTGGTAAGATCATTCGCTTGTAATATCATCCAATTCGGACATACCGCTCCCAATTCATGATGAAATATACATATTAGCATCATGCCCCCAACAATGAATAATACATAAAATTAATATTTGTCCTACGATCTTCATGAAATATGCCGTATTTTATTCATACTCGTGATTTTTAAATTAATGATTAAAATGCCAAATTTTTGTCCTTATAACTTTTGTATGAATTTTTTAAAGCAAAAATAGTACTAATTTTGCAAAAAATATTGCCACTAATTTCTGAATAACTTCGAAACAGTTGAAAATATAAAAAAAGTATATGGATGACTCACAGGCTTTTAAAAAACTAGACCTGATGGAACCAATCTTTGAATAGATTTGGATTCAGCAAGCTAGGGTCAATTAAAATCACATATAAAAGTGTTTGCTTACATCTGATATAATCTTTTCTGGATTTTTTTTAATCATTTAAAAATGTTATGGGAAATTTTAAAATAAATTCAACAAAACACGTGCAAAATCATTATTTTGTGTACATCTTCCTATTTTAAAATACGTGCCGGCTTTTTTTTTCTTAAATCTAATTTTTGGTGCCACTTTTTTTGTAAAAATCCCCTTTTTTTGGTACTTTTTGAAAATATCCAACGGTAACGCTGTATGTAACAAAGTGTTCAACGATATTCGTGCGTTTTTGTTGTTAGACTCGTTGCAAATCTAATCTCCCTTACAAATCTAGTTGCCAAGTAAACTGTGTTGAAAATGTTGAAATTATATGGAAAAAATCGTCAAAACCGTCAAGTGAACTAAATTAAATCGCCATATTGTAAAATAACACTAACTTTTGTAAATTTTTGAAAAATTTGTTTAAGCCCATTCGAACTAACGACGGGTTAGCTCTCAAGTGAACTGTCATACTGCTCTCACTTTTTGACATTCATGATTAGCAAATTATCGTGAACAGATTCACGCTTGAGCAGTGCGACCAAGCTATCCAAATTTACTTTGAAAATCAGTCATCGATGTTTTATCGCAAAATTGTTTTCAGCATAAACGCAAATTTGTGGCATATGAAGTGATACCAATCCACAATAGACCCTATCGATACAATTATATCCAGAAACAAGTAAGAAAGTATAGTTGGTCAAGCCCGACCATATGATACCTTATACCACAGTATATAAAAAACCATTTTTTGCAAGCGTACCTATTTGGGACAAAGTTTTAAAATGCATAGCTAATCTGGCCATATGAATAGGGATCTATCTATGTTTTAAATTTCATTAAAATCGCTTTAACAGTTTCTGAGAGGCAGAAATTACCTCCATCTCCCTTCGTGGTTCTACTTTTTAAAAATTGCATAGCTTAGCGCCTGTCTTCTAAATTCGGCAAATGAAATGAAAGTGAAAAATCCTCTCAGTTTCTTAAATCGTTAAAGTGAAATGAAAAGTAAAATTTCATTTCCACTTTATATCCAGAAGAATTGTTGTGTTCTACAAATCATTTTAACTATAAAAAAAGGAATTTTAAATCGAAAGCAAACAGCAGCGTGAAAGAAAATACTTTTTGGTAAAATATTATTTTTCTAACTTTTTTTATATATTTGTGTTGCGAAAATCATAAAATATGAGTAAATTAATAAAATGGTATACGTAATTTTCTTTTTGGTGAGTTTATTTCTGTTTTTAAAGGAGAAGCAGAAAAATTGGAAAAAAGAAGAGGCGTTGCTAAGGCTCATGATCAACTATGAAAGGTCGTAGCAAGAGAACTAACTTTCATAGGCCCTTCAGAAAAATATACTTCTACTTGAAAAAAGGTTTGGGCTGATTGAAAGGCCTGCATTTGCAAAAACTTGGCATCTAGTGGTGGTCCTAACAAAAAGGAGCACATTTTATCTAAAGAAGATGCAGTTGCACAGCTCTGCGGTCTTTATAGAGCTTTCGAGGGCTTAAAAGGTGTACGAAAAGAGTCAAATCAGCCCATTGAATTGGAAAACATTTTTAGATGAAACGCCAGATGAAGTGGCAGAGCCCAAATGAAATGTAAGAGGTTTGGAAGCAATATAACATAATTTACATGATTTTATTAAGACCACAATAACAACAAATGAAGAAAATTTTAAAGTTTTGCAAGACGTCAGTAACACATTTAAATATATGTTAAAAGAGCAAAAATAAATTTTCATTTCTTTAAATAGTTATTTAAAACAAAATGAAAGTGAAATCATCATCATGAAAATAACGTTTCATTGCTTTTCTAGAACACAGTGAAATTGTATATGTGGAATTAAAAAGTGTTTCACTTTCATTTTGCAGTGGAATATAGAACCCAGGCGTATGTGTCCATATAAAGATGAAAATATCTATGTTTAAAATTTAACTAAAATAAGTTTTTAGTGGGCACAAAGACCCTATTCCGGAAAGTAGGTCCATATTATTTAATTATGGACCGATTTTGAAAAGGTTTAGTCATTGCGCCAAGTAAAACCTATGCACCAAATTTCATCAAATTATCTTCAATATTGCGACATTCACTTTGCGCACAAGGTTACATGGAAAGCCAGCCAGCCCGCCGGACGGACATCATTCAATCGACTTAGAAATTGGTTTTTAGTCGATCGGTATATTTTAAGGTGGGCCTAGGATCAATATTTTAAGGTGTTACACACATCAGCACAAATGATAATACCCTCTCCACTATTGCGGTTTGGGTACAAAAATGCACCATTTGATCCGGTAAATATACGCAGGTGGCCTCATCGGACTTATTTCTTCAAAAATGAAGCCAAAACTCACAATACGGGCAATGTAATTCGTTAACGCACAATGATCAATGATTTTTGGTTGAAAATATAGATGACATTGATCCGGGCGAGATGTGAATTCAACAGGATGACGCTACGTGCCTTATTAAAATCCAAATATGGCTATAACTTTTATTTCGAAAAATTTACCTCTCAATCGGTCGTGTGATTTGACACTTCTCGACTGTTTCCTCTGGTGCTAAGTGAAGTAAATGGTTTATGCAGAGAAACAAATGACGTTTTGCAGGCCAATGCTGTTCGTGTGACTCGTGACAGGCTGCTAACAGTGTTCGAAAAAGTGCCTTAAAATTAGATGTGCTTCTTAAAGAACAACTTAAAATAATTTTTTAATGTTAATGCCTTGTACTTATCTTTCGAATAAAAAAAATTTTTTTTTTTTTTTTTTGTTTAGAAAGAAATTTTCGTGTTGATTCTTTACAATTTAATGCTAGGAACACAACTAGGACGAACGACGAATTTCGCCCAGCACGACGAATTTTTCAGTAAAAATTCGCTGAGTAATTTCGTTGTATGAAGTGCAATAACGACGAATAACTAGCAGCTTTTATAATTAAGAACGTTGATTGCTGTTTGTGCAAAGAGAGAGAAATAGTATGACCTGATTAAAAACAATAATGCTTAAAAATTAAAACATAATCAAAAACACAACTAAAAACAAGTTTTATAGCAAAATACTTTGTATATTTATTTTAAATGTTATACAATAAATAAAAAACAATGGTTAAAGTAAAAAGTAACTTTATGCACTAAGATACTTCTAAACTAATATCACACATGGTCCCTTGGTACTGACTTGTTCGTCGTTCGCCGGCGCACAGTGGCGCCCGTAGAGCAAGCGAGGTTGCAAAAATCAAAATTTTCATGAATGCCGACGAAGTTTTGAATAAACCCATGTTATAGGAAACTTTTCAACGATTTCAAATATGCCACTCTTAATAATATCACATTTTTAGTTTAGAAGATATAACCGTTCAAAGTTGACCGACTTTCGGTTTTCAAAAAAACACACAATTTTTAGTCAATTTGTTGCGATTTCAGGTGTAATATCACGAAAAATAGGTAACGAATCGCCTTATTTTTTGTTTGTATTGATTGATGTATTTATTAAATGTATAATGATAAAAAAAAATTAACTGTTTGCTTTGTGTTTCTCCTGGTAAATCACTATTTAAAAACTATCCGTTTTTTCACTATTTTTCAACTTTGACGGAAAATAAAAAAAAACTATATTTTTCTATATTTGCCATATTTGCAAAACCTGTTCTTTGATTATTTCTTTACATAATTCAAAAGGTTTTATCTGCCCGTACGTGCCCGTTTGGCTTCTAGAGGTAAAAAAGTTTAAAAAGACATGGTTGCAGAAATTGTATGGCGTCCATCCCTTATATGTTTTGACTGACAGTAGTTTGATCTAATAGTTATTATATTAGCAGGTACGTACCTCACATAAACAATACTTTGGCGTACAAATGGTCAGGAACAATATTGACTTATGGTCCCTACAGGTAGGCACAAATCTTATTTGGACACGTGCATAATATCAAAATTGCATTATTCAGCATAAATCCATATGTATGCAGGGAACAGGTAAATTTTTAGGCATGGTAGCATAAGCCTATATATTGCAAAATAAGCATAATGCCTGGATTAGTCTACGCCTGAAAGTTGGCGCAACAATTACTGAAACCATTTAACAATTTAAGTACTGAAAACATGGCGTTGTACAATTTAAAATTATTTGAACTGTTTAGAAAGTCAACCACACCAAAGTTTTTCACGGAAGTGAAAATTCTTCCTGAGAAGTTGACATTGATCAGCAAATGAGGCTGCGATGGATCATCCGGACAAAGCGTTTATAAGCAAAGGATATCTCCCGATGACGCTACAATATCGGACGGAAATATGTTTATGGCATCTGTTGTTCCTTTGCGGCTAAAATCGGATGATTCCCTACACTGGAAAAATCCACGTCCGTCATCAGTGCATTATTGCCGACCAATAATGTTTCAGTTTGCAAGGGAATCGGCAGAACTCATAAGGACTACGGTGAAGGACATTAAAGAACAAATAAGCAAGATTAAGCCTACAAAGCTGCAAATTGGAGAAGGAAAATATATTGAATGCAATTACGAGTTCCACCTGACCATGGTTGACGGAAAAGTCGTAAACGAACTGACAGGAACAACCTCAACAATGTCATGCCCGATTTGCAAAAAGAGTCAGAAGAACTTTTTTCAATTCAATTCAATTTATTTCATATATAATATGTTACATCTCAATTTTATATAATTAGTTGTAAAGAGTTTAAGATTAGTATCTTTTTCTGCTTAATTATAACATATTTCAATTAGTTATCATATACATATATATAGACAGAATTATATTGGAGGTAAAAATTTAGCAAAAACCTATTTAAACCCCTTTTTTCGTTTTATTTTTATATTTTTTTTATCGATTTTATATTATTATTTGTCAGAAAAACTTTGGTAATTTAAACGATTCTACAAATGAGGAGAATTACGAATATGGAATGTCACCATTGCACGCAAGGATAAGGTGTATGGAATTCTTGCTAAAACTGGCATATACCCTACCACAAGAGGAAGAAAACTTCGATGAAAATACATCAATAAAGGATAAGGAAAAGATCAGAAAGAAGCAAATACAGGATGCTTTTTTTAAACAAGTTGGACTAAAAGTAGACTGTCCCAAGCACGGATACGGTAACTCAAACGATGGAAACACTTCTAGGAGATTTTTTGAAAATGATGAGGCAGTAACTAGAATCATTGGAATTGACAATCAAATCGTGAAAAGATTGGGAACGATCTTGGATGTTTTAAACTGCAAAGAAAATGTCAATTCTACAAAATATGGAGAATATGCGTCGAAAACTGCATCTCTTTTAGCAGAAATGTATCCACAGAAGAAGTTGACCCCGACCGTCCATAAAATATTGGCGCATGGTAAAGATATAATTGAGTACCAGTCTTTGCCAATTGGAGAGCTTTCTGAAGAAGCACAGGAGTCTCTTAACAAATTTTATAAAAAATATAGATTGCAGAACACATTCAAAGCATCAAGGGTGAGGCAAAATGAGGACCTCTTCAACATGTTGGCAGCATCTTCCGATCCACTTATTTCTTCCCTGCGGCATGTGAAGTCACGAATAGAGTTACAAAATAATTATAGTTTAGAAATGGTTAGTCTTTTAGATATACCTTCTCTTACGAATTGTGATGAATATTTTACAGAAAATTGAAAAAATAAATTTAAAAAAAAAAATAATTTTTTTTTTAATTTGTTGGGTAATAATTTAAAACATAAAACCCTTAAGAAAAAAAATAAAAACAATCTAAAAATGTAAAAAAAATTTTTTTTAGTTACCATAAAATGGATTTTTCTACTAATTTTAACTTTGATAACTCATAAGTAGGCCCCTACAAAGCGTAGCACCCTTTCCAAACGCTCATTTCATAGGCTGAACAGTTATCTATCATATGCTGTTTAAACTGTTCAATTATCTTATTCGGTTCAAAAGATATGATTTTTGCAACGAAAAAACTCAAATGGCGCCACTGTGCGGCGTATAAAATATAAATAAATCTATTGCAAAGACGCCGTGTATGACGAATTTCGCCGGACGCTATTATTTTGTGGATTTTTATATACAGCAATATGTTGAATTTTTGGCGACGAATATTCGCGGCCAAAAATTCGCCGTTAAGCCCAGATGTGTTCCTAGCATAACTTATGCCGGACTTAAAAAGCAGTTATTATTTTTTGTCTCACATAATCCCCAACAAAAAATAATCTTGATTTAAGAGCAATAAATTTAATTATTGTATTCTTGTTGCTTCTAATTGTGCCGACAAAAATGTTTAGCTTACCAAAATTAATTATGTTAGTAAAAAAGTTCAGTGGTTTCTGAAGCAGTATTTAAATGGTAAAATGTCACTTCTTCACATACATATGTATATGTTTTAAATGATATTATTTGAACATGTGGGTGTTAGTATATAATTTTATATTCTTTTGAAATTTACCATTGTTACTGCGCGATTTATAACGGACATTAAACTGATAGTGGAACATAACCATACATATATAGTATACAAATATACATATACGAGAGAGAGAGAGAGAGAGAGAGCTTTGGAAAACATTTGTTAAGTTAAAGAGAGAGAATTGTTGTTTTATTTAATATGCTGTTGTGCTTCTCTGAAGCACTAACGTAAGCCAAATGCATTAAAATTACATCAAATTTAAAAGAAAATTTTTTTTTTAATATGTACAAACGCTTCGTAATAGCTGTAAAGTAAAGGTAGAGTTAGCCGAACGTCCGCGATCCCTAACGAAACATCTGGTCCGTTTTGTTATTTGCTTACAATGTAAATGCTTACCGAATTTAAATGTCACGTAACGGAACGTCTCAATCTGTATAAATTAGAATTTCTTGGTGTCGTTACGTGACAGTTGTAAAGCAGTGATGGCCTGCTTGCATATTAAATTTCGCTCTTTTTTTTGTACTTTTTTCCAGTATATCTATGGACTTTCGACAAAACGACTTACAATACAACATATTTCCATATATATAAATATACATACGATTAGATGTACAAAATAAACAAATGCATATGCACATACAATAGAAATGAGAAATATATAAAAGGCTTTTTTGACTGGTTACAAAATATTGTTTTGTCTATGCACATTTACAAAATAATACATGTAAAAGTGTATGTATATGCTAAAATACATATTTGTTTATTGTAAATCTATAATATAAATATCAGATATTAAATTATTAATGTTTTTTTACTTACACTTAATACTGTTTTAATACCATTTTAATCACTTGGTACTTTTTCTGCACAACGGTCAACATTTAAACCTTTTGATTTCCAATCACTGTGTGTGTTGTTTTATGTATACCATTGCTTTTTTGTTTATGTATGTGAAAAACATATGACATGTTTTTAGATGTTCTATAAGAGCACCAACGTGCAAGCAGTCCGTTACAGTAAGTTACGGGAACAGCAACGTTCGCCTAACTCAGCCTTAAGTCAGAGTAAAAAAAAATTAGTGGCGAACCTAAAAAGAGAAATGTTTAAGTTGGTGAGTACAATTTTTTAAACTCAACTTACTTTAGCGCTTCTCCAAAGCACTAACGTAAGGCAACTAAAAAAAAAAAAAAATATTTACGAACCTAAGACGATATCAAATGAGTAAATTAAAATAATTATTTAAGACGTGCGCTCTAATAATAGTAAATAATTTTAGTTGACGCGAGTCAGTAATTGAAGTGAAAACACAATACATACCTACAATTCTAAATAACGGTACAACGTTGTTGAAAGAACTAAAAGGTAAGTTTATTGAGTATACAACATAAAAAATGTATCTTAACTATGTAAAAGAAAGTCGAAATTGGTATAAAATGGTAGGCAAAAATCAAATTAACAAATTAATTAAAAAAGAACAAACAAAAAATAATTTAGCGCTTCTTGCCACATTTTCTAATGATGAAAATAACTTTCCAGAAGAAAATTCTTCCAACATAGACAAAATATCATCAGAAAATATTCTGAATTATCAAGAAATTAATATACAAAACATAAATGTAAGGGATAAAATTAAAGAATGGTATTTGAAATTCCGACCGTCTCACGAGGGCACTTCATCTTTATTAGAAATATTAAATAAAAAGCATTTGTGTTAGTTTTGGCGGTATTCCTGTTCAAATTATATCGTTTTTAGAAAATAATAAATTTGAATGTAAAGGTTTTGAAAACACTAAAGACATGTTTTTAAAGCCTATTAGATCTAAGAATTTAGGAATATTGGTTGTAAATTTAAATTTTAGTAAAAAAAAGGTATTTTTAAATTGGAAGAAATATGTGGCAAATTAGTTCCCTTGTCATATGAAAACGAATACCTTTTGCTTACATTTGTTCACAGTTTGTAATTTTTTAAGCTCCTTACCATATAAACTTTTTATAGATGTTTTAATTTTAATAATACAACTTAAATCTCAAAAATATACGATTTCTTAAACAAAATATGAACAAATTAAAATTTTAATATAATATACTTCTTAATAATTTTGCTTTGTAGGCATAATTAATGGATATGAGACGCTCTAAAGCTATAAAAGATGTAACAATTACATCAAAAAATCCATCAACTTCTATTTATGTACTTTCAAAGTTGGATGAAATACAAAAAAGTATTGAAGAAATAAAAAGAAATAGAGATATCTCTAAAAATAAAACAATTATTCTCGCTCCTGTTAATTATAAAGAAAACGTTCATAGTGTGGGCTATGAAAGCTTTCTTTTAGAAAGTCGGAGTTTATAAATGAGAGTTTATGGGTCCTCTTCGAACGTGCTATTCTTACCCCCACCCTCCCCCCCCCTCCTTTAACCAATAAACTCTGACTTTCTTAAAGAAAACTTTCATTGTGTGAATGCAAGCTAAATATGTATACAAGTTTTATTTTGTTTTGTATGCCATTCTAATGGCTAATAAATCAGTGAGTGTTTAAACGCTAGTTTAGTTGAACTAAACTTAAATTTATATGTAGTTTAAACTCAACAGTTGTAAATCAGTGTCCCATGTATTATATGTAGTTTAAAAAGTAACATATGGCAGCACTACGATAAATGTTGACAAATTCATATGGTTTGTACTGGTAGTTTAAACGCCCAATTTTATGCGTTTAAAGATGGTTTATATGTTTTCTGATTTATAGATTTGTTGGCTTAAACACATTTTAAACCAAAAAGAGAGTTTAACTTGCTCTGATTTATTAGCCCTAAATAGGTGTTTTTATATATAAGAAAGTCAATTTTTTAAAAATCTAAAAAAGGAAAATATTTGAAACATAGGTAGTATAAGTTAATTTTCGAAGCTTGTCAACAGATGACTTTGCCTCTTCTACATTGTTTAGAATGTCATACATTCAAAAAGGCTACAAAAGTTTGATAAGTTAGAATTGGAGACGTGACTTTTCTTAACAAGTACAATATTTGTCATTAATCGGTCAATAGGCCATTTTTAAGTCCCAAAAATCGTCAAAATGACTATAATTCGTCAAGTCGTTAAGAGCGTTTACAAACCTTTTGCTACGTATGCAAAAATGTAGCATTAAAAATTAATGTATATTTTATATTTGGGGGATTTCATGTCAAGTGACCCAACATTTGAAATCGATGACTTCCGATTTGGATGAAATTTGGACCAAGGTTAGTCTTATTGGATAGTAGCTTAGACACAAATTTTCAACAAGGTCGGTCAAAAAGTTTCTGAGTTACAGGGGGTCAAAATTTGACATTTTGGCCAAACCGGTTGTCTTTCTCATCCATGTAACTTATTATCTATTGGTGTTAGCAAAATTTGTCCCAAACAAATTAGATAGCTATTTCTTCAAGCTATCGAAAATTTATTAAAGGACTTATGTGATTGAGATTAAATTTTTTAGATTATTTATCTTTTTGTTTTTGTTATTTTTATTTTAAATCCAAATCGGAAGACATCGATTTCAAAAGTTGGGTCACTTGACATGAAATCCCCCATTTATATATTTTTTTATATTATGTTTTTTTATATATATATATTGGTTTAATTTTGCTTAGAATTTCTTGTCTTCACCGGGTTGGTTCATCGGCATATTTTGTAGAGCTTTAATGGGCGCTTACTTTTTAAGTTGCACCCACAAAAAATATTTGACTAGGATTTTATATATTAAAACACTCAATGGTCTCCTAGGTCACACCCTCATTTTAAACAACTTTAAATCCAATTTTTAAAAATCAACTAAAATATAGAATTAAATATCGAAAAAGTTTTGAAACGAAATATTTTTATAAAAACTAATTGATTTGGTTTTACATTTTATGGCCCAAAATTCTAATTATGTATCAATAAACATTAAGTTCTTAATCATCTAAACAAGGCTTTTTTCTATGTTTTTTTTAAGTAAATAAGTATATATTTTGTAATTAAAAAGTTTATATTTGCTGTAATACCTCTCTAATGTAAAAGCTTAATAATGTAAATATAAAAATTATTAATATCTTTTTATTAAAATGATGGTTAAAAAATAAATAAATTCAAAACAAAGTTTTAAATCAATATAAGAATTATATGTTTGGCCCCTATTCCGTATATTTTTATCGCAAAAAGGTACTCGTATGTACAGCTACTCACACTATAAGTGGGACACCTCATTAAAGTATTTAGTTAACATACTATATGTTGATTATTTTCTGTAGGTCTGAATTAAATTGGATTAATGTATGTAAAATTAAATAATAATAAATGAAAATTTTCAAACTAGACAAAGGCTTTTATTTTGAGTTCTAAACTTAGTAACATAAGACTTTTTCTATGTGTCCCACTTTACGTATGAGTATTCAGCCTTATTGTGGTTGTGCTTGCCGTATCGGTTTTTGTAGTAGATTAAAGAACACAGGTTGTGTTTTACTTTAATCTATTACAAAAAAACGACATAGTCGTATACGACAACGACAACCGCAAGAAGGCTGATGGTTTGTTGGTTGGGTAATTTCTTTCGTCTTAATCTTTTTTTTTTTTTTTTTTGTTTAGAACAATTTTCGCTTAAAAAGCTTGAATGAATTGATTTGAACATGCAAATGAATGTGAACGCAACATGTAAATACATACATGATAGTGCCCTGTAGTTCGTGAAATATATAATATATAATTTTAAGAACTTGTTAACTTAAAAGCATTTCTTTTTTAGTTTAAGAATATTAAATACAGTTAAATTTTAATTTCTCCTTAGCAAAGACACAATAAAGAATTTACATTTAAAATTTAATTAAACAATTCTTCTCACTTTTCTGTCCTGTGTAAGCGTATGTAGTTGTGGAAAGGAAACCCTACTAACTACCCATTTTAAATTTATGTCGCGTATTTGAATGAAACTACCAGTGAACCTCGGGAGCCAAAAAATTGCAGCTCTATTCCAACTAAATCAGAGCGGAAAACGTGATCCAAAATAGACTTTTCCTTTTTTTTTTAATTTAAATTTTTAAATGACTATTAGTTCTTTGTTTTAAGAGATTTTATAGCACAATGTATATTGTATAAATTTCTAAATCATAAGCTATTAGTGCTGGAAAAAAGGTTTTGCTAGAAATTGTCTTTTAAAAAAGGTTAAAATTGCCCGAAAACGTCCTACTTAATACAGCATAACTCCTTAACGTTTTCACTAATCACAGAAGTATTGCACCATTTTATAGCTAAAACCCTGTTCTACAACCCTTTACCTTGTTGCATGTCAGCCAGGTTCCGTTCTTGTAAAAACAATTTTTTTGACCCAATATTAGATATTTTGTGCAAGATTTATCAATGCAAACGTTTTCCACTTGACGCGTCTAAGGGCTTTCTAGGCGCTGCAGGGGCCCAATTTATGAATTTTATTAGTGGTGGCGAAATGGGGAAAGTGTGTTTGAGAAAATATTTAGGACAAACAACTAATCGAGGGCGGTCATACATTTTAACCTGCTAGGGGTCTCCTTGGCAGTTATGGAACTGTTCCTTCAATATATTTTTGGTCTATATTGAAAATATTGTATAAGAACACCCTTTAGGAATAGTAATGACGGTTGGGTGTGTTGGAAACAAATGTTTGGGATGAAATATGACGTTTGTTCCTGATATAAGAAATTAACTGCCAGGCCTACAATGTCGACACGAACATTTCTTTCGCATTTTTATATTGAAAACAATAATAAAAAATTTAAATTTGTTTTTGTTTTCAATATAAATATAAGAAAGAAATGTTCTTGTCGATATTTTGGGCCAGGCTGTAAGTAAAATTTCTTAATATTTACCCCCAAATTCATAAAAAATATTTTTGATTAATAAAAGGTTTATTAAACAAAGTTTTATACAAAATTCGTTTCGTAAACTTGCTATAAACCTAAAATATTTTTTATGAATATGGGGGTTATTTTATAAATTTACAATAAAAATTGATAAAGTAACATTTAAAAACATAAAAAAATGTTTTTAACTAAAAAAAAACTATGCGATTTTTATATAAAACCTTCTCTATATATCTATCTATCTATCTATCTATCTATCTATCTATATATATAAAAATGAATTATGTATGTTTGTATGTTTGTCGCTTTATAGACTCCGAAACTACTGAACCGATTTTCCTGAAATTTTTACAGTAACATCACGTGAGCCCTAAAAATAAAATAGGCTACTTATTTTTTCGATAGGGGCAGGGGAATTGGTACCCCCCATAGGATGCCAATATTAATTATCGCATATCTTAAGAGCCGCTGCACGCATTTTGCTGAACTTTTTGTAGTAGGATCTTCTGAGCCCCAGAATTGAAATAAAATAGCAGCGGGGGTATAGGAATACCCCATAGGACGCCAATGTTTAACATCGCATATCTTAAGAACTGTAATAGTGAGAATGTTCAAACTTTCTAAAAGTCACTCTTATGGTATACTACTCTATTGAGAATAAAAATAAAGCGGTAGGCGCAGGGGGGGAAATACCTCCCATAGGATGCATATATTAAATATCGCTCAACTGAAGAACTATAAAAGGGACAGTCTTCAAACTTGGTTAAAGCTACTATTATGGTAAAATATAAATTTCAATATAAAAATGGGCGGGGTTGACAGGGGAGGAGCAGTACCCCTCATAGATAGAAATATAATTAAGAGCCGCTGCACGCATTTTGTTGAACTTTTGGTAGTAGGATCTTCAGAGCCCCCAAATTGAAATATAATAGCAGCGGGGGAAGTGGTACCCACCATAGGACGCCAATGGTTAATATCGCATATCTTAAGAACTTTTATAGTGAGAATGTTAAACTTTGCAGAAGTCTCTCTTATGGTATACTATACTTTTGAAAATAAAAATAAAGCGGGTAGGCGCAAGGGGGGAAATACCTTCCATAGGATGCATAAATTAAGTATCGCTCAACAGAAGAACTATTAAAGGAAGAGTCTTCAAACGTGGTTACAGCTACTACTATGGTAAACTATTAATTTCAATATAGAAATGGGCGGGGTAGACAGAGGAGGAGCAGTACCCCTCATATAAAGAAATATTAAATACCATATATCTGAACACAAAAGTTATCAACCTTTACAGGACAACTTTCAAAACAAAAAAAAAGGGGGTAGGTGCAGGGGGAGCAAAAATAAATAAATTACACATTAAAAAAATACTGCAATTTTTTTCTTATTTATTTTTTTTACCAGTGTAGCGAAGCGCACCGGGTTAAGCTAGTCTCATATAAATTTTAACCAATATCAGATTACTTTTACTTTCGCTACCTAATAGACTTTATTGTAATTCATGATCTTCTAAAAAAAAACCTTGGACTAAAAAGTTTACAGCGGCCAACGTTTGGCATTTTCTGATAAGATCCAAGTAAGAAATTTGTTAAAATTCTAAGTTAAAAAAGTAATTTATAAAATAAAACACTATATAAAAAAAAATGTTCACATGTTTTACCATTTCACTTTTATACTAAAATTCGACTTAAATGTATTTAAATCCCTTTGTTGGAAGTGATCATACCGAAAAGTATTTAAAGACAACTTTTTAACATATTTTGTACTCCATCAAGAAGCCACAACAATATAATGGTTGGCTCTAAACATGCTATGACAATAAGTTATTTACCACACTATGGCATGTCAATACTGCATTAGAGAGATGTGAGTTTGTATTTGACTGAAGCTACGGTCACACTTGGCAAATATTTGACGAAAAACCGTGATCAACAGGCAAACTAAAATATAATTTCATTTAATTCCAATATTTATTTTGATCCGAATGCCACATCTTACAAAACCCCTTTTTGTCTTGCAGTATAATCCATATTTTTTGCAATTTTTCATAATGCAATATGACCTCATTTTTTTAATGAACAATTACAATTATAAAAAATAAAATATGACCAAAAATGAGGGGTAATTCTTCATTATGAAAAATCACCTCAACATTTTTAATGAATTTTAACCCCCAAAAAAGTTAACATTAAAAACACAAAAAAAGTTATATTAAAAATTTGGGTTGGGTTCATGTGCCCGAAAATTAAAATCCTGCATTTCAAAATCTGAAGTTTAAAAATCCAGAATTTCAAAATCCTGATATTTCATAACATGAATAATTATACAATTTTTGTTTAAAAAATCGCACGATAGATAGTCGTAGCATGGTTGCTCCTTCGGGCTCCTAAGTATCGAAAGCACGCTCGAAGTCTACAAAAAGTAGGCAGAGAGGGCTATTGAATTCCGCGGATTTTTCTATAAGAATTCGCAGGATTGTTACATGTTACATGGTCTGAGCACGAGCGGTTTGATCTGAATCTTGCTTGTTCATTGCGTAAGATTGTCTCCCCATATGATGTAATGCGTTGAAGGATTATAAAACGATTACTTTATTAATGGTATTGAGAAGTGTTTTACCTCGCCAGTTTTTGCACAGGGAAATATCGTCTTTCTTGGCAATCGTCACAATCGCTCCTTTCTTCCATTCAGATATGACGTAGCGTTAGTGTTAGCACGTATGCTAGGGGTTCTGCATCGTACATCAGGCATATTGCCCGGTCCGGGTGACTTGCCATTCTTTAGCTGTCGTATGTCGTCGATTGTAATCGGCCCTAATTCGGCAATTTTCCGCCATGTTCTGATAATCACATGACTTTAAATCACAAAACGCCAGATTCATTTTATAAGGTTCTGAAACTCGTGCGTTTAGCTTGTGATTTGTCATAGTTCCATTGATCATACTTTTGCAATTTTAAGTCTTCAAACTTCTTGCTATTTCGATTTACAGGACACTTTTAATGCGATTTCAAGTCAGAATCGCCAACATTAAGCGTTTCGCGATTGTCAGAACATGTCCGTTTGTTTGATGCAGTTACTTTTTATTTACCTATAGAAATTGGCGACATCACTTATTAAGGACAGCAGAAGGTGTTGTGGAACCATACGCGGTGATTTATGCTTTTCTAAATAATAAAGGGGGATTCCACATTACCCGCCTATTCCACAATACCCGAATCTACTTATTTTCTTTGTGTCCGTCTTTAAAACGTTCTGCTGGGCTTAAGAAACTGATGGGTTAACTTTCAGTTATAACTTTCTTTACGTCAATATAGTTTGTAAGGATTCGAATTCCATTTTTTTTTTTTAATTTCTTGCTTCTTTTTTACCCAAAAAATTTTGCATAAGCACTACCACTAGAAAAATTCAGTAGACAATAAAAAATACTACTTCTGAACTACCAAAACTACAATAGTAGAAAAGAAGTTTAAAAAAGAAAAAAATCAAACTACATGCAACTAGAGATTAAAATTGTGCATCGTAATGGATTATGGTCACTTTGAGAATTGCGAACGTTTATCTAAAATTGAGAAATGGAAAAAAACTTTTTGTCTTCCTTTTTTTGGAACATTTTTTTTTTTGCTCTTTGCCAAGTTTTTACCCCTTTATCGACAGATTTAAAGTTGGAAATTGCTTGAAAATATATTCATACAAAAACTAACCACTACGCATTTTATTGAAATGAAATCAATATTCAAACGAACAATCATGCATAGAAAAATTCTATTCTTGAGAAATATTTCAACATTTCTGCAAATTCTTCATTTATAATTTTTTGAGGCTGAGGAAATAGAACAATAGACATATGTATATGTATGTGAAATACTCAAACAAGCAGACATCAGGATTAAACAGAACATTTTTAAGGCAAGGAAAACTATTTATCACCTTTTGGCAAAAGGAGCAGGATGTGGAGTAAGAAAAGGAGGAGCACCAATTTTTTATATGTCTTTTTTTATAACAAGTATAAAGTAAATCGTTGTACAAACAAAAATGTGTGTACGTATCGCAATGTCAATACTAATGTGACTTCAATGACAATTAAATATAAGCATATTTTAATGCTTACAAACCAAGCTGAGTGGAGCAACCTTCTCTTAAAATGAAAATCAAAATAGCAATTGCTACTGCAAATCTCTTAATAGAATTACTATATCTCCTTCTCGACCCACTTTGCCCTTTATGTCTAAATAGGGTTGTTCTTATCATTAAGAACCATAGATGCGTGTATTTATTTTTACATCTTCCTGTCAGGCAATAGGAAATCTTCATTAGAATGCTGTATAGGAAGTGGTAGCACAGGCAAGAATAAGACCAAAACCATGCAGCACACATAAAAAATGGGGGAGCCTTGAAATAAGAAAATTAAATTCCTTTGTTTATAGCTGCCAGGCATATTTGATGAAAATATTAAAAATAATAGTACAAAAAACAAGACAAAATAAAATAGATAGGAAAATAAAATTAAATACTTGACTACCCAACACTTGACATTTGCTACCCACAAAATATTATTAAGTCATCGTTGCTCCACAATAATAAAATAATAAAAAAAATGTCACTAAAAATTCCACTATTGAAAAGTTTATACATATTTTGCTCTGTGTTCTCGACTTTGTGATTTGAAAATTTAAATAGAAATAGAACAAAAAACAAAGATGAGGTGCTATGAATGAACAGTCAAAATTGTGGTTGAATTGGAATCGCTAGTGTAATTTACAAACAGACTGAATTGGAGTTGGGAAAAATAAAAGTATAATTTTCACATAGAAAAAATTCTATCCAATTTTGTTCCAATTAAACCATTTATTAAAAATAAAATTAGTTTTAATTACAAATTTAATCAAGTGAATTAAACATTAACTTATATCAAAAACATTACTGCAGAACATGTTATTAATATCACTAATAATAGCCTACCGGGGCTAGCTGGTAGTGAGCTAGTCTATCAGTACCGGCGTTGCGGGTTTGATTCCCGCCAGAGACTCTGGTCTCCTGCAGACAAGCGAAAAGCTTCGCGGTATTAAGTGTGGGAATAATAAAAAAAAAAAATTTAATTGCTATTTAATTTTTTTAATTTCTTTACTACACCATTTTTCATTGAAAATGAGAAAATTCCATATGAAATTGAGAAAATTCCAAATGAAAATGAGAATTTCAATTTGAAATTGAGAAAATTCCAATTGAAATTGAGAATATCAATTTGAAATTGAGAAAATTCCAATTGAAATTGAGAATATCAATTTGAAATTGAGAAAAATCCAATTGAAATTGAGAATATCAATTTGAAATTGAGAAAATTCCAAATGAAATTGGGAAATTATAATTTGAAATTGAGAAAATTCCAAATGAAATTGAGAAATTTTGATTTATAAAATTAAATTATATATTTTTTTTAATATTCATACAACGCACGTACATAATAAACATAATGATGAAAAAAATTTAAATAAATACAAATGGCGAAAACAAATATGAATGTACCGAACGTAATTCCCCCCAATGTAGGAGAGCAAAGGCTTGCCTTTTTAGAAGAGGTGATTAAGGCTTCTAAGTATACATGTCTTACTGTCTACTGGAGTTTGCAGTAGATCCATACAACATACTACAACGTTTTATCAATCAGCTTTGGATCTGGAAGATGTGGTCAATAATACTGCGATTTGTATTTATTTTCATTTCTTCATCCTGATGTTTGTTGCATGAATATAATAAAAATCATATAATTCAGTTTTATCAATTTAAAATTAAAATTTCTCAATTTCATTTGGATTTTTCTCAATTTCAAATTAAAATTTCTCAATTTCAAGTTGATATTCTCAATTTCAATTGGAATTTTCTCAATTTCAAATTGATATTCTCAATTTCAATTGGAATTTTCTGAATTTCAAATTGATATTCTCAATTTCAATTGGAATTTTCTCAATTTCAAATTGATATTCTCAATTTCAATTGGAATTTTCTCAATTTCAAATTGATATTCTCAATTTCAATTAGAATTTTCTCAATTTCAAATTGAAATTCTCATTTTCATTTGGAATTTTCTCAATTTCAATGAAAAATGGTGTAGTGAAAATTCAATTAATTTTTTAATTAATATCACACATTTTTTAATTGAAATCAATTTCTATTTGTTTTTTTCTGTACAATAAGAATTGAACTCATATACGGAAGTCATAAAGAGAATATTGGCCGCATATGGTTGCAACCACTACCTTAACTTAAGATTTACCGATTTCTTAACGACCGCGCCTGAACTATATGGCAACACGAGAACCAGAAGCCACGAAAGCACCTTCCGAATCAGGGAGCTACTCTCTACTGCGATGCAAATTTAATTTCGATGCGAAAGCTAAACGCCAATTAAGTAGTTTCTAACGCTTTCGCAAAATTTGGAAAATGAAACAACAGTGGCAATTCAAATTAAAGATGGCGGAGATTAACAGTAATGAGATGTCAAAATATGTAAAATTTTATATTAAAATAATATAAATAGTAATGATATGCGAAAAGAAAAAAATTTAAAGATGCAAAAGACAAAAGAGTAAAAATGCGCTAACGCCTTAAAGAGTACCAAAGACTTGATTTGCTCCCACTTTTTTGCATCGCAGATATTAAAAGGATATATCAAAAACTCTGGGTAAGTGGGTAATTTTGACCATACTCTAGGATGAAGATTGGTATGCTGGCGGATGTCACTAGAAGCAGCTTTTGCAGTAATGCTTAGATAGTTCTGGATCTAAAACAGGCAATAAGTGCTTAAGCAAGACAATCATAGACAGTTAAAAATTATTTGACCTTTTGTGGCATTCGCACTATGGGGTCGGTGTTTAAACCACCACGATAATAAGCCGATATAACTGGCCCATTAACATAGAACTCTTCTTTCATACGGCTTTACGATATATTATCATATCTTGGCAGTCTAGTTAATCACCTGATATTGCTTCGGCTAGGACTCCTCTGAGTTCTGTTAATTAAAAAAAAATAATTTTATTATTAGAAAAATGCACAGAACATACATCTAGAAAAACTAACTGTTTGTCTGGCCGATAGAACATTCAGTTATTACTTCTTAAAAATAAGGCCGGCAAGAACTTTTCTGGCAGTAGCATCAAAATTTAGTTTTAGGATTTCAAATTGATAAAAAAAATGCTCAACTATTTGAAATTGCCCATGTAACCAGAATTTTGATTAAATATATTTTGTAACTCTTCACAACGGTGTTACCATTTTATTACAATTTGTAATAATTAATTGAAAGAAAAGGTTAAAAGACTTTATGAAAAAAAAGGAGAGGAAAGTAAATTGTTAAAGTGGTCATGTTTTTCTGGGGTTTTCGTCAATCACAATGAGGAAGTTCCAAAAAATCATTTGCAAAGGAACTCGCTATTTTAAATGAATCCTGCAATGCAACCGTAAAGAAACTTACAATGTTATCTGTCCCAAAGTGGTACCAAAAAAACTACTGACACATATACAATACGCAAACTATGCATCGGTAAACTTGAGGATACATTTTTGACTATGACTGCAAGGTTTTATGATTTTTTGGAGCTCAGCCAATGTTTGCTGAGTCTGAGCATACTTTAAGAACTTCATTAAATCAAATTAAGCAAGAAAGTGAAGTCGGTGAATACCCTACAAAACAGTATTAATAGAAACTTTTTGACAGTCTACACTATTTGGGATCCATGGGCAATCATGGGCCCGGCAAATCCAAATAATTTTATGTGGTTTATAATTATAAAAGATTTCTTTTTGCCGAATGCTATCTAGATATTGTCATTTACATTCGACGTTTTCATCTTAAAGTGCTTTAAGTGTGGGATTTATATGGCCCAATGTAGAAAAATTCCTCTGGTACAGTTGAATTTATATAATAAAAATGGGAGAAGGGAAAAAACTCCCGGGGACTTTTTTTTTATAATTGGGCTAATAGTAAATTTTTGAACTACCTGCACAAATCTTAACAGTTACATAATATAAATTATTAAAGTTATCGTCGCCACATTTTACATCAATACAAACTTTTTTAAGGAAGTTATGACTCTAAAAGCTTTTTTCGAGAGTGGTATTTCTATAGGTGCTTTGTTAAACATAGACCGATTCGATACAATTTGAAAAGACGATAAACCATGGATGGTTACTGTTCGTCGAATCCACGAAGCTCATTTAGTCTTTATCATTTAGCTTTTTTATGTGTATTTAAATTGCGCTCTTGTTTTCAACTACGCTAGCTGGTGACGAAAGCTTTAAAAAGTTAATTAATTTGAAAACACAAAAAAAAGTTAAAATTCGTATCGAATTTTTAGAGAGAAAAAATTTTTTTATTATTGTTGCTTTATTTTTACTTTAAAAATCGGTCCGTTAGAATTTATTTTTAAATAGTTCGTCGAATCAACGAAGAGTAACCTTAATGTAATAAAATTAAGAGTAACCTTTCAGGGTTAAGGGTGTAATAAAATATTTTTAGTCCAAATTTGTTCTTAGTACCAACATAATACAAAGGATTATTGGCATAGACTTTATTTCGGAATGAAGTTCATATGGGGCTTAATGAAATTTTGAACCGATTCTCACCACTTTCAAAAGACTTGGTTTTTGTGATAGTTAGAGCCTGTGTACCAAATTGCATCAACACTGCGACCTGAACCTTGCGCATAAGTTTAACAAGGACAGCCAGTCAGCCGAACGAAAAGAGAGCGTTAAATCGACTCAAATTAAAAAAAAAAAATTTATTATTTAACTTAGAAACTCTTAAATGATGTTTGATCTAGCCAAACATTTTGCAAAAGCAAATATTTTTAATAAAACTAGTGGTTACGTGTAGGACGTCAAAAATTTAATAGTTGTGTAAAGACCGTACGCTATATATATATATATATATATATAATCCTAAAAATGTCTAAAAGGAACATAGGGCCTTACTAACTGACCACCATCTAGTTCTATCTGATACTGCTCTTTTGGCTTCATTCCAGGTTAATCCAGCAGTTTGTATGTAGTTCGGCTTGAACTTGGCGTCTCCATGTACATATTTTTAGGTCGTCCCCTTCTTCTTGCTCCTTGTGGGTTGTAATCAAAGGATTTCCTATTGATGTCATTGGCTGGCTTACGTAGGGTATGACCCAACCATCTATATTTATATATTTTCACCTCATGCAAAATTTTAGCATGTTGCGCTCTAAACCATAACTCAGAATTTGTTATAATTTGAGGCTAAAATATCTTAACGATTCGGGGAAGGCATTTATTGACGAAGATCTATAGTTTTCCATTTCTATTAAATACCTTAATTTTTGTTTATACTGTAATGTTAGCCGCCCTCAAGAACTTATTCAAGATTCCAAACACTTGTCTAACTTTATTTAGTCTATCTTCGCTACAGCCACCGAAAGTAGCAATAATGCAACCCAAGAAGCAAGTATTATCATGTAGCAGTGATAATTCAAGAAACCTTATTTTGAAGAAAGGGGAAAAATTAAATGTTCATTCAAATTTTTCATTTTGGAGATTCTTCAAAAGTTTATGATGCTCATGTTAAATAAGTTATCCATTTATTGCTCTTAAAAATTCTTGTAAAAGAAAATTTCATAAATTTACCTTACAATCAAAGTTGAAATGGGGACAAGCGATCACTCAATTGTATTGTATTGTTTCCGTATCAAAAATTTTTTAAGTATTTTGTCACAAATCTGAAAATATTGCCAAATATATACACTCAAAATATCATGTAGGTAAATTCAACAGAAAATTCATTTTAAGCAACTAAAAAGACATTTAAAAAACGGATCGTTCACATTTCATTTAAAATAAACATATTTTAAATTAGTTTTTAAATTTTTATTTATTTAACAGCATATTTCGTAAAATTTTATAGTTGTTACTTTAAAAAAAATGTATTTTAACCGACAAAAAATCAAACTACATAACATTGAAAGTAAGGAAAAACATTATTTTTTGGTAACTTATTTTTTTAAATAACAAACATAAATGTTAAAAAATGAAGTTATTCGTAAATTACTATATTTTTATTCAATTTTAACAGTACGAAAAACGAATTTAATAACCCACAATCAGTTACTGTAATAATTTTATGAGTGTACAGTTTTGGCACATTTTTAAAAAGGCCCTTCAGAGAAAAAATTCTCCAAAAATTGTTTTTACCAATTAAAGGATTAATTAAAAATAATATTAATTTTTAATAAAAACTTTAATCAAGTGAATTAAATGTGTAATGAAGTGAATTAAACGTTTAATTAAGTGAGTCATGAGTTTATTTGATACTATTAATTTGTTTGCTGGAGCAAATTTAACTCATTTTTTAATTATAATTATTATTGAGGTAAAGTTGGTTTCTATGCGCATTTCGCTGGTTACTTAGGCCAGCTCGTCAGGAAACTTTTTCCAATGACTTAAGAAAAGCCAAAAATATTATACATAGAAAACTGTAAAGCGAATAAGAACTTCAAACACTCAGGTTGTACTTGTAACAATATCAAAGCTTCAACCAAAATCGCTTTCGCTCAACAATAAATATCAGAGTTTTCTTTATCAAAAATAACAATTAGGAATTTAGCACGTCATAGAGAAATCTTATTAATAAAAAATTTTGTATTCCCAATAATAACTTTTGATAAAACTAATTTTTATTTGTTTCTGTGTACATTTTAATGATTTCAAAATATTTGTCCTTCTTTTCCCTACGGCCATTTTTTCAAAAGAAAATCAGTATTAATAGCGATTTTCCCTGCGTATAAAATCACTGGACTAAAATCATCATTTTACATTTTTCATTGTTAAGATAGTTTTTTATTTCCTCTTCGTTATTTAAAAGTACGAATTTCATAGAAAAAATGTTTTTAATTTTTTATATTTTGTAGACAAAAACTATGGAAAAATTTTTTATGATTTTTTTTTTTTTGTTGGATTAATTTTGGATAAATAAAAACCAATAGCAACAATGTTGGCAGCTAAAAAATTTAAACTAACAATATCTCCCATAACATTTAAAAAAATTGCTTATAGAAAAACAAAGGAAGGGATGTTTTCATTCACATTTAAGATCACATTTCAGAACCTTTTTTCTATTTGTTCATTTATTTTGTTTTTCGTTGGTTGCTTTTGGTTTGATAGACCAGTTCGTTATGTAAATTGTTAGTTAGTTTGTTATTTAGTAAGTTGGATGACATTTTACCTTCAACATCACCTAAGGCTCATTGGTGGACATAATCCTAACATCACAGCAATAATAATGACAGCAATGATAACAGCAGCAACAACAAATACAGCAACATTAACAACGGGAACATACATTCATTTATTTAAATGCAGGTGGGTTTGTGTGTGATAATGAAGACATAAATTTTATGCAGCAAATGTCCCTTTTCCCATAAATGAATGCCAGAACTAACAAGCTGATTCTGAATAAATGTGATGTTACTACGAACAGTAAAGTTGTGTAGGTAAGTGTTTGTATGCGTTTGTGTATGTTGCACTCAACACCAAAAGCATCAACTATCCAAGTAAATTCACAATGGCACTTGACACAACTAACTTATAATTGTGTTGCTGCAAATGGACAGACAAATGCAACGATTCTCTCTCGCTCGCTCTTACATATACATATCTACACCAGGCCTGCCATATTTATCGGCATTTTGCCGATTGTTTGTCTCTAAATTATTAAAGTGCGGATTTGACGATTTTTTCTCCAAAAATGCCGATTTTTCGATAAACTCTCAAAACCGTAATTTTTGCTTGCGTTTGTAAAGGGTCCGCCATCTAAGGTTTTTTTTCAACTAGTGCTTATTTCGAGAATGGTAACACTTAGCTTATGTCTGATTTGACAGATAATTAGTTTTATCCTTCCGCTGAACGAATATGGTTGTGTATACGCTTGAACAACGCTGGGAAATATTGCGACATTACTTTGAAAATCATGGAAATGTTGCAGAGTGTGTGCGAAAATTGCGTACGGATTTTGGAAGAAGAGAAGCACCGTCAGCTCCGTATGTTCGTTATCTTGTGAAAAAAAGTGAAAGAAACTGGCATCCTCATCGATAAACCAAAGCGTGAAAAGCCAAAAACAGTGCGTACAGCCTAGAATATTGCTGCTGTGGCAGAAAGTGTGCGTGTAGCGCCATCAACATAAATTCACCGTCGTTCTCAACAATTGAACATTTCGGAGACATCATTGAGACGAATTTTGCATAAAGACCTTGGTATGACGCCATACAAAGTCCAATTGGTTCAGGAGTTGAAGCCAATTGACCATCCAATTCGCATCGCTTAGTGGGACTGCACAGAAAACCCGCAAACATATATTGAAAAGCCGATACACCCAAAACGAGTCACTGTTTGGTGCGGATTTTGGTCCAAAGGTATAATTGGGCCATTTTTCTTCGAAAATGAGCAAGGAGTGGCCGTTACAGTCAATGGCGATCGTTATCGGGCCGTGTTGAACGAATTTTTGTTCTCAAAAATTGAAGAGGAGGATATTGGCAACATTTGGTTTCAACAGGACGGCGCTATTATTTGTGGGGTGCCGTCAAAGACAAGTGTTACGCCGACAAGCCAGAGACAATTGACGCTTTAAAGGACAATATTCGTGAAGCCATTGGTGAAATACAGCTGCACACAATCGATAATGTGCTTAAAAATAAAAATCAGGACATACAGCAATGGACCCGCGTCGGTCTCACAGACCGAATGTTACTGAATTCACGAGCACGGACGCCTCTTACAAATACGTGGAGGGAGCTTAAATAAAACTTTTAGTGTTTCTGGAAAAATAAATATGCACAGAAAAGTATTTCTTCGGCCTCTCAGACCAACGCGCGTGTATAGGGAGGTTAAAGATTATTTGAAATTTCAATTTTTTTAAGGTTTTGATTCTGATATTTAAAAGAATTTAATATATCTATAAAATATGCTTTAATATAAAAAACTTAAAAAACTTTTTTAATTAACTATAATTTTTTTGTAAAACTTTTATTTTGATTGATTTTTATGTTATTTTATAGGTGGTTAACATTATTTAATGCTGAATTAATCTGTATTGTTATTTTTTGTTAATAAATTTTGTATTTAAATTAGGTATTTAAAATTTGCCGATTTTGTGCCGATTTTTTTAAATACAACTGCCGATAATGCCGATTTTTTTTTAAAAATATGCCTATATTCTATCAAAATTATCTGGCACCCCTGATCTACACAACTAACACACTCAGTGCTATCCATAGACTTTTGAGTAGTTGGTAGCAAATGACAATGGCCCAAAATGTCAGAATAAATAAATGTATTAAAGTGGCATACATTTGGGATACTGCAGTTATTTATATTTGTCTCTATATCTGTATCTGTGTGTATGAGAACGTATGTGTTTGTGCATACTTAATGTGTGGGAGTTTTTGGACGATGCCAATACTTTTCAGGCACACAAAATACCTTTTTTTCTTAATTTATTTTAATTATTTATTTTACTGTATGTGTATGTGATTTTGTGAAAATGGCCGAGGCTTAATAAACAAAAATTTACACAATTACCCATAAAGAAGAAAGTATTAAATGCATACGAGAAGTAATTTAAATGATGAGTTTCACCATAAACCATTGGCAATTCGTATTTAAGATGCAAACGATTTGTACTACATTCATATTTTAATTTTGTTATAATGAATTCGATTTAAGTTTATGCTGTAAACTAGTAAAATAGAAGATAGTGATACTGAAAATGTTAATTAAACTGGGAGTTAGTGATTTAAGGCAATAAAAGCAAATATTAGGCCGGACTATAAAAGGTTTGATTGAAATAGTATAAATACAGGCTCTTTATAGTTCTTTTGGCAAAGGCGGTTTTGAAACGCTTTACTTGCTAAAAAAAAAAACTTTTAACAGGCAGGTTTTAAACGACATTACGATAATTGTGGAATGGACATGTCGCAAAATTGTCAATATTGTCAAATAGATGCTGGAATACGAAAGTTAGTCGACAAATTTTAATCGATCCACTTCGCATTACTTACAAAAAATGCTAGCGCATTTTCTTTCCAGCCATTCAAGAGAAAATATCGTCCCTGCAGGGGAATACTTTAAAGAAGATCAAAATTTTTGATAATTGGCAAGCATTTCTAATACCAACCCTTATCCGCAAACAAATTAGAAATTACAAGCCACTACCATTATTCGGTTGGGCATATGCATCTTGACACTTGGGAGCTATCCCCAGCTTATCTAATACATAGATTTGGATAAATCATCAGTAACTTGTCGCTGGCTAAAGTCCTGTACCACATAAAGAACTATCCACCAGAACTTTATAGGTCTAGACAGAGTGTTAGTATGGATTACTTAAGTTGCTCTTGGTATCTGTAGTGTGTAACCGAATCGCAAGGTGCGAGATCTTGTGCACTCATTATACCCTTCACCACAGGTGGAAATGGTATATTTAAGTTTGTCTTTCCATTTTTAATTTCTACAATATTGATCTATAAAGTATATATATTCTGGGTCCTTATAAGTAGCGAAGTTGATTTAACGACGTCCGTCTCTCCTTGTGTATGTTGAAAGGGGTTTTCCGCAGACCCTAGAAATGCTGGGTACTCGGTTGTTATGTCACATTTATCTTGGTACCCGATTTTTGTTTAAAACTACTCTTCTAATACTACCTCTTAAGGTCTGGAATTTTGCTCCACTTGTAATTTTAAACGAAATTTGTATACATGTTATCTTATATGCATCATACGATTGCTATGGAAAATTTCAAATTGATTATGACTGCACACACACAAAAGATATTTTTACATATGATCACAGCGAACTTAACAGTTTTTCCCAGAAAATTCATGTGATGGTTACTTAAATCGTTAAATGGGTTAAATCAATCCTTCATAAAGAAACCGCAAGTATATATATTAAAGGGCTGCATGAATAACTTCATTCATGAACATACTGAAATATTTATTCAATGAAGTTCGTATTCAAATAAAATTCAGACCCCTGAACAAACTGCTGTTTTATTCATGCTACTAGCAAACACATTTCGTTTCATAAGGCAAGCACAAAAACTTCCCTGTCGGATTTTTAGTAGCTAGCTCGACATTTAGTTGACTCTTAGCTAACTTATTTACAACTGACTTGTAAACTAAGTCATAATTGGTACATATTTGAGTCAGTTGTGTTGTGTACAACTGACTTTTTCTCGATAAGTATTCGACTAGCGTTTGGCTAACTAAAAAACGTTTTGCTTGTTTTGTGTACTTTTTGAAAGTTAAATAATTAGCAAAAGTTCCCATATTCTATTTGTTAATATTATTTAGTTAAAAACATCTCATTTTCGAAGTTGAATTATTATGAAAACCATATCGGGCATACTGCTGGTGTCTTATAATTAAGAGTTTTTCTGTAGACAAAGGGGCAATACAATAAAAGGGAAAAAAAACATATGTGTAAAATTCTCTGTCTCTCATTAAAAATTAAAAAAAGCAAAAATACGTAATTTTTTTTTTATTCTTTTATTAAAGTCAACATATTGTATGCACCACAAGCTAACTCATAATGAGCTAACTTATGGTTATCTGAAAGTTATGCAGTGTGAGTACGAGTCAGTACTGCGGACATTGCGTGTAAAAACTGAATAGATTTAACCATGTAAATGAGTTAGCTTGTGAGTCACCTGTGACTAACTTGTGATTAACCATGAGTTAACATTAAACAAACTCATTTTCCGACAGGGTTTGTTCAATGAAACGACTTTTGTTTCACAGTTTTCACTCTCTCTGATTTTTTTTTATATAAATACTCAATAGCAATGTTGCCACTTAGTAAATTTATGTAATTTTTTGTTACCTTTACAAAAATATATGTAATTTGTAAAGCATTTTTTAAATTAATGTGGTGTTTTCACAACAGAAGTGATTGAACGTGTAGTAGAATTTTTATGAAAACCAATCAAAAAAACTGATTGCTTTTCATATACATTTTACTACACGTTCAATCACTTGTGTTGTGAAAACAGCACGTAAATTTAAATTTGTTTCCTAACAACTTTTTTATGTACTTCGAAGCAAAACACATTGCTGGAAATTTTTTTTAAAATAAAATGAAATTTTTTCGAAGTTTAAAAACTATTTTTTTATTTATTTATTTTTATTAATTTATCTTATCAATACAATACAACAAGAAAAAATCTTATATTACAGTATTGGGTGGTAATTTGGCAAATATTCATATTATATTCAATATTATATTTAATTAAATAAAAATACAATTAAAAGAAAAAAGAAGAACAAAAAAGATCGAAAAATAAAGTGACTATACGCTTCGTTCGCAAATAAAAATAACATATAAGCATTTGTAAATAAAAAAGACTATTTTCACTGAAGTACTCAAATATGGCAGATTTGAAATGACTTGCACTGCTTATGATTTGAATTTGAGGGGGTAGTTGGCTCCAGAGACGAATCGAGTTAATAAAGAAGTGTTGATCAGAAATTGATTTGTTATACCTGATCCTATTAATCTTGTTACCTCTGTTCGATCTAGAGAATATGAATATGATCATATAGGTAGGAAGGCTGTTGACTATATATAATCTTCAATCAATAAATTATCAAATGTTAAGTTATACATTTGTTTCGCATATTGTGAGATGCTCTGGTTCCTTTTTTTTATGATACACAATAAGTAAAATATTTGTTTTTAAAAGTTTATTAAAAACGATATGTTGATATTGTATTAAAAAAAAACTCAACAATAAGGTTAAATAAAATATAAGATCAGTTCAATATAAATTAACCTTTTTATATAACGTTTTTGCTATAAAAATTATGTTTTTTATTTTTAATGTTTTTTGTTTTTTATTTGAAACAATTTATTTGACTACATCATACTAAATTGTTTGACCAATTTTTCGACCAAAAAAAAAACATATGCAATTGTTAACAAAATTTTGGAAGAAGGAATATGCTTCACTAATTTAAAAATTAAGTTATGAATTTTAGTCGAAGTGTTTGGGTTTTAATCTAAAGATAAATATACATATAATTATTCTGGTTTAAGTTGATTACAGTTAATTTTTTTATTTAAATTATTTTTATTTAGAAAGGAATTTTAAAGCTTATAACAATGGAAAGACAAAAATAATTTTGGCTGCACATACATACATACATATGTACCTTCAGTTGTAAATTCGCTAATTTTTAATTTTTGAGAATAACGTTTTTGATGCAGTTCAATAGAGAAAACAAATATACATCGTTTGCGAAAAAAAATATTTTTACATATCTTGTTTTGCAACGATATGTAAAAGTTCTAAGTCCAAAAATGCTAAAGAAAAAGCGCTAGAGCCCACTAAAATGTGAAAATTTCAAAAAAAATTTGTTAATAGACAACATTGAAATAAACAAAATATAAATATAAATAAAGCAAAACTGGATTTACAGACTTAAAATATATTCAGAACTAAAGACTTTAGAAAGTTTTTTCTCTCTCCTATAAAATTTATACACTGGACTTACATCCTTTACGACTAAATGATATATACTTATATAGGTAAATTATATTAAAAAAAAATTCCGGACTCACCATTGTTTCACTCATTTTTATGTATTTTTGTATATCAAAGAACTTTTCTTATTAATGCACTTGAAATTTGACAGTTATATAATTCTTCTTTGGTAAACTTTTACTAGACCAATACATATATTCATATGTATATGTGTGAAGGTAGAATGGCAATGCATATAAAATTCAAATTCAAAGCCTACTATGACGAAACTATGATACGTGTTATCCAAATAAGCAAAACATATTTTTATAATTTAGGGGGGTGGGGGATTTCCTTTTTTCACCCCCCCTGAATCCGCGCCTGAAGCTAAGGCCACTTGCAGATGCCCAAAGATAAATATGATACAGATCTTCGTTAATCCGTTATATGCAATTGCGTCATCTGATATTTTGCAACTTATATAGAGTTGTACGTCGTCAGCATACATTTGAATTTTTCAATGTTTCACTTGTAAAGGCAGATTATTAGCGTATATTGAATACAATAGTGGCCCCAATATTGAGCCAATTAAACAATTAATTTACATTGAAAACAAAGTCAAATTTTTATTATTTTAATACTAATGTACTTCCTGATCTTGTTGCTTTTACTCTTCATGGTTATTTTTGTTTTTTTTTTATCTTTCCTAAGGTTTTTCATTTCTTTCAAGTGGCAATACTGACTTTAAAATAAATATGTTTTTCCATGAACTTTTTCGACATTTATTCAGTGGTTGTTTTGTTTCAGAGTTGTTAGTATTCATATTATCTTGTTTAAGTAAACAAAAAAAAACTGCATCTTACTCGTCTCTTAAATTTCATTTGTTTGTTGCTTTCATTTCGTAGTTATTCATTTTACTGAATACAAACGAAGCAAATACAAAATTATAATGAAAGTTTCATGAACATCATTATTAAGTATTAATGCAGATGTTTTTAATATATATTAAACATCTGCATGAATCTTAATTATCATGGTCATTAAACCTTCATTATAATTTTGTACTCGCTTCGTTTGTATTCAGTAAAGCCTAGTACTCTGTTGAAATCTGTGAAAAATGTTGAGCAACATCTTTTATTTCATACGAAAAATTTGACATGTATCAATGTTACTTATCTCGAGAGTTTGCACAATTTGGAGTTTTTAATCTTTCAACATTGTTTTGCGTATATAAACAAAACCTACATGTATTTTACTAAAAAGTGTTTTTTTTTTAATAGAAAATTAAAAAAAAAAGTAGAAAGTAATTTTCAAAATACATTGCTGGTTGCTGATAATCTTTTTAATAAATTATGTGAAAAATGTATCAAAAACTTTATTTACAGCTGTCAAAATTCCGTATGAAATAAAGAGCATTTGCTTTATTTCACAGTTTTAAAAAAATGTTGCCAGAATCATTTCGCAACTTTTTCACAAAATGAAGAGAGTTCTACTCTAACAACATTATTTCATAGATATTCCATACAAGTTTTTTTCATGTGAGTTTTGACAGCATTTCACGTGAAATGTTGAACAGAGCATCAGGCTTAACATGAATAACTATGACATGAAAGCAACAAACACTCGATATTTAAGAAGAGAGCAAGATGATGTTAGTTTGTGCGCTTATACAAGAGAATATGAACACTAACAACTCTGAAACAAAACAACCATTGAATAAATGTCGAACAATTTCATGAAATGCTTTCAACGCTTAACAAATTACATACGTTATTATAAAGGTAACAAAAATAAAAACTTACATGAACTTACCAAAGTGGCAACATGTCTATCGAGTATTTATAAAAAAAAAATGAACAACCTCTTTGTGTTTGACATGTGAAACGAAATGTGTTTACTAGTAGGATAAATAAAACAACAGTTTGTTCAGTAATCTTAATTTTCTTTGATTACGAACTTCAGCGAATAAACATTTCAATGTGTTTATGAATGAAGTTGTTCATGCAACCCTTTAATACACATAAAAGTTTGTAGGAAACCATAATACAATTGTGGACCAGAATAATAAAGTTGTGCTAGACACATGACATACAGATTCAATCATAATATGTGTATGGCTTAAAATGGTGTATTTGAGAAGACCATAATATTTATAGATTTCTGCAATTTACGCGCCCATATCTAACAATATTTCATCTCTGGTAGTATTTCTGAAAATTTAACTTAAAACCCCTAAACGAATCTTTTAAATATTAAGCAGATAAGAAATAATTTGTATTTCCGTTTCATTTCCTTAATTCACATTTAATAACGAATATCTACCACTATAATCTGCAAATATACAATGTTCTTCCTATCCAAAACAAATTGTTAAATTAAATGGATAATTATTATTTCAAAACGTGCCATGACTTGACAACAATGCGTTGAAGAAATACCATTAACATCTCAAAATATCATTGTCATTTCAAAATCATTGTTATTCTCCTCAAAATGAATTCATAATATAAATGAGAAACAAAATATTTATTTATCACAACGTTTAACAACTCTCCCCCCAATAACGACCGCAAAGTAAATGCCATCAAATCAAATTTTTTATGTTGGTAAACAGGGAATAATTTTCAATGAGCGAAAAAAACAGAAAAAAAATAAATAAATAAATAATTGAAATACTCATAGTGTAGAAAAGGTGGGTAACAAAGCAACAACAGCAATATGGCCAACTTCCAGGACACGAGAAAAAATGGTCCGGAGCAAACCAGAAATTATAACAAAAAAAAAAAAACAATTGTTGAGTATTTTAAAATGACAGACAGCAAAAGTTATAACGAAAACAATAATGCTGCTGCTGCTGTTCGTACTAATGATGCTGATGAAGAGAATGAAGACGATGATGATGACGTTCAATAAAGCTACAGCAGTCATTCAACTAGCAACATGTTGTCAATGTAATAGGTAGTCGTGGTTGCTCCCACTTACAAATATGTAGTACTTAGCAATGCATAATGTGTATGTGTTAGTGTAAGTGTTTATTCATTGGTGTAAGTTAGTTTTGTTGCTGTTGCTATTTTTATTGCGCAACGTATTAACATAAATGCAATAAAAACACATCAGAAGCAACGTCAGCAGAAGCCAGCAATTGTAATACAAGGATAAATAAAAGCAGTAATGGAAAAACATTGTTACCATTTCTTTTTTTGTTTCAATTAATTTTTTTTCTATTCTTTATACTGTCTTCTGTGCAATGGTGTTTACTGTTGTTATTGTTGTTAAAAAAGCAACAAAAAATTAACAGCATCAACAAACACAAAAAAAGCAAAGAAACAGTCAGTTGTTTAAATGACAATAATGTGATACAATTGTTGCTGCTTCTGTAAGAGTGAGTATTGGCTGCGCTGCTGTTCCATTCCATTAGGATGCAAAGAACTTTTGTATATGCATCATCATGCTATCTCTTGTGGCAGGTATTTGTTTTATTAATTTGATTTTATACAGCAAACAGTTGTTTTGAAATTTATTTAAATTGGCCTCTTAGACTTACTTTTTTCAATTTTATTTCACTTTATTTTTGCATCATGATGAGATGAGATACACTCAAAGAAATACATTTTTTCGAAGTGAAAAGTTTGGAGAATATTTTTCAAGCATATTATGAATAGTGCAAGCATGTCAAGCTTTAACTAGGCCATTTCAAGCTTACCACAATCGTATCATTCATTATTGGCCCAAATCATTGTTTATCGGAAGCATCTATATAAATAAAAACATAATCGGCCTACTGAGCGTACTATTTGCAACACCATCACCCATTTTGAGACCCAGCATTCATTATTGGATAATATTCGACCAAATAGAGCACCTCCAGCACGCTGTGAAGAAAATATAGCGGCCGTAGCTGAGAGTGCATACGAAGGCCGTGGAGAGTCGATTCGGCGCCGTTCGCAGCAACTCGGACTGACGTATGGAGCGACTTGGCGCATTTTACGTCGAGATCTTAAATTGAAACCGTACAAAATACAGCTTGTGCAACAACTGAAGCCGCTCGACCTTCCCAAGCGACATCACTTCACTCTATGTGCTCTTGAAAAGTTCCAATAATATCCGACGCTTTCGAGGCAAATTTTGTTCAGCGATGAGGCCCATTTCTGGCTAAATGGGTATGTTAACAAACAAAATTGCCGTATTTGGGACGAAGAGCAACCTGAATAGATTTAAGAACAGCCCCTTCATCCAGAAAAAACAACGGTTTGGTGTGGTTTGTGGGCCGGTGGAATCATCGGTCCATATTTCTTTACAAATGATGCCGGTGCGAACGTAACCGTCAATGGCGTCCGTTATCATGCCATGATAGCTGACTATTTGAAATTGTAGCTCGTGATCTCGGCGACTTTTGGTTTCAGCAAGACGGGGCCACTTCCCACACATCGCATCAATCAATGAATTTTTAGAGGGAACACTTCGGTGAGCACATAATTACACGTTTTGGGCCGGTCGATTGGCCACCAAGATCGTGTGATATCACACCGTTAAACTTTTTCCTGTGGGGATATGTAAAGTCTAAAGTTTATGCGGATAAAACCGCTTCGATTCAGGCCTTGGAGGAAAATATCACGCGTGGCATTCGCCAAACGAGTCATCGAAAATTGGACTCAACGGATGGACCATCTGCGACGTAGTAACGGCCAACATTGGATAGACATAATCTTCAAAAAATAAATGCCAAAGAATGTTCTTTCAAATGATAATAAACATTCCCCATTAAATTTGAATTTTCTGTGTTTTTTTCTTTAAAAAAGTAGGGAACCTCAAAATGGATCACGCTTTATATATAGGCCCTTTAAGTAATCCAATCGTAGTATAGTTGTTCTAAACATGAGTATTATTAAAGTGATCGTAGTATTATTTAATTCTCTGCAACTCATTTATGCAGAGTGGCTGTTTGTAGGATACTCTTTCTTTAAGTGTAGATGGGTAGAAGGAAAATTCCGAGTACAAAAGGTAAGGCTGATGACTCTATTACTAGTTTACAGTCGACTGAATGTCAGTGACATCAAAAGTAAATAACTGCTGCATTTTTATCAGCTTGTGAACTTAAACTTTTTTTGTTTAGTGGCCAATAAATAACTAAAGGAGTTTAGCCTTTGATTGGGGAGTCAATTAGATTACACTGTTGAATCCTGCATGTGTGACTGCACAACCACTTAAATCTGGTTAAAAAAGGTTACTTTGCCGTGTCTGGGAGTAAATGTTTAACTTCTATACTTCCAGCATATCTAAAACAGATTTAAGTTCACAGATTTTCTAATGCTTTTTAAAATCCAAATTACATATCGTTACCTTTACTCGTAAATGTGCTAAGTCCAATTTGATAAATTTTACAGGAGAGTGAAAAATTTGCTAAAATCTTTAGTTGGCAATATTTTTTAACTGGAAATACTTAAACAAACTGACATATAGATGATATTATAAATATAATTGAAAACAATAATTAGTATTGTGGTTATTTTATTGAACTGTTTATGGTTTTAATCCAAATTTAGATATTTTAATTAGGCTTAAGTTCATTGAATTTAATTTGCATTAAATTATTTTTTATGAAGAAAGGAATTTTTACAACATGGAAGATTAATTAAAATTGTTATTGATAATTTTCATTCTTGACTGACCTGGGATTCGAAGCCAGGCTGTCTGGCGTGTGATTCGAACCCAGGCGGCTGGTTACCCTGACATGTTTCGACCTCAACCACTAGGTCTTCTCAAAGGGATTTGCCGTCTTACACTCGCAGCCATCGAAGACTGCTGACGTCAGTAGTCAAACATCAATCCTTAAACCAAATTGTATTTTAACCTTTGGTAGATCGAAATTTGCTTTTTGAATGATTATCCATTTTTAATTGATCTCACATGTTTTCCTTACTTCTGTTTTTTCGTACTTTTGTCAAGAATTCTTCTTGAAGTCCAAAGTACATTTTTTTGTTTTTCCTGTTTTTGTCTTTCTTTTTTAGTTGACCTTTTTTCAGCACAACTTGAAGGACAAATGTAAACATAGCTCGTGCCTTAGCTGTTAACAATAATTAGTATTGTGGTTATTTTATTGAACTGTTTATGGTTTTAATCCAAATTTAGATATTTTAATTAGGCTTAAGTTCATTGAATTTAATTTGCATTAAATTATTTTTTTATGAAGAAAGGAATTTTTACAACATGGAAGATTAATTAAAATTGTTATTGATAATTTTCATTCTTGACTGACCTGGGATTCGAAGCCAGGCTGTCAACTAAAAAAGAAAGACAAAAACAGGAAAAACAAAAAAATGTACTTTGGACTTCAAGAAGAATTCTTGACAAAAGTACGAAAAAACAGAAGTAAGGAAAACATGTGAGATCAATTAAAAATGGATAATCATTCAAAAAGCAAATTTCGATCTACCAAAGGTTAAAATACAATTTGGTTTAAGGATTGATGTTTGACTACTGACGTCAGCAGTCTTCGATGGCTGCGAGTGTAAGACGGCAAATCCCTTTGAGAAGACCTAGTGGTTGAGGTCGAAACATGTCAGGATAACCAGCCGCCTGGGTTCGAATCACACGCCAGACAGCCTGGCTTCGAATCCCAGGTCAGTCAAGAATGAAAATTATCAATAACAATTTTAATTAATCTTCCATGTTGTAAAAATTCCTTTCTTCATAAAAAATAATTTAATGCAAATTAAATTCAATGAACTTAAGCCTAATTAAAATATCTAAATTTGGATTAAAACCATAAACAGTTCAATAAAATAACCACAATACTAATTATTGTTAACAGCTAAGGCACGAGCTATGTTTACATTTGTCCTTCAAGTTGTGCTGAAAAAAGGTCAACTAAAAAAGAAAGACAAAAACAGGAAAAACAAAAAAATGTACTTTGGACTTCAAGAAGAATTCTTGACAAAAGTACGAAAAAACAGAAGTAAGGAAAACATGTGAGATCAATTAAAAATGGATAATCATTCAAAAAGCAAATTTCGATCTACCAAAGGTTAAAATACAATTTGGTTTAAGGATTGATGTTTGACTACTGACGTCAGCAGTCTTCGATGGCTGCGAGTGTAAGACGGCAAATCCCTTTGAGAAGACCTAGTGGTTGAGGTCGAAACATGTCAGGGTAACCAGCCGCCTGGGTTCGAATCACACGCCAGACAGCCTGGCTTCGAATCCCAGGTCAGTCAAGAATGAAAATTATCAATAACAATTTTAATTAATCTTCCATGTTGTAAAAATTCCTTTCTTCATAAAAAATAATTTAATGCAAATTAAATTCAATGAACTTAAGCCTAATTAAAATATCTAAATTTGGATAATTGAAAATTTAAATCTTAAAATGCAGTTTTGTTTTGTTTTCGAACGTGTTTTGACATGCAAGGCAAGGACAACTAAAAATTAAAGATCTTTATTTTACAAAGATATTTGCGACTTAGCGCCTTTTCTGTTTTATATTTTGTACTTTCAATGTAGATTTAGCAATTTTTCTTTTACTTGTTTTGAATTTTATATAAACTAACTTATATGTATTTAAGGAAGAATAAAGCATTTAAGAGGTTTCGCAATGCTTACTATACTTTTTAGGATCTGGGGACTCCGGCCGTCAGTAGACGGATGGCTTGACACATCGGTGGCAGGTCGGAGGAACCTTCTCTCTAAGACTCACAGGTTTGCTTCTATCGGAATGATATACGCCATGAGAAGTACTTCTCAAGCAGATTTGGATGTTATTCGACATCTTCTGCCTATTTATCAGTGTGGAATAGCAGCCAGAATTCTTCTTTGACTGATGAAACTGGGCTTGTTAGGAGATTTTGCTATAGGTGGTCACTGCCTTGACTCGCCCGGGTCCACGGATTACATGAAAATTTGGGCATTATCCGAGGGTGGAGTTACCTTCTAGGGAGAGCTGGTCAGTTCAGGGCAGATTTTATTAATATGTGTGAAGATAAATTCAAAAGTTAAATTCATTTTTTAAAAATATCGCATGCGTTAAAAAATATTTTAAAAAAATATCGCAAGCAATAAAAACATTATAGAAATATTAAGGTTTTTGTGAAGCATAAATCATTTTTATCGATTTTTTTTTATAAATCTTTAAATTAGTCTTTTAATATTAAAATTTATGATTTTTGAAAAAATATGAGTTATACTAAAATTCTTATCAATGAGTTCCGTGATGGATATGACCACTGTGTCCAAACCCTTCCACCTCAAGGAACCAAAACTATAAGAAAATGATGCCTATGGATAAGGCTACCATAAACTATTAACACTATATCCAAATTCTATTTGTGAAAAATTTTATACATTTTTGAAAATTTGACATAGAGTGAAATTCTCATGAAAGTGCTCCGTGAGGGATATGGCCACTGTGTCCAAGCCTTTTCATCTCAAGGAATTAAACCTATAAGAAAATGATGCCTATTGATAATGCTACCAAAAACTATAAACAGTATATACAAATTGTTTTTGTGAAAATTTTTATACATTTCATTCTACGTCAAATTTTCAAACATGTATAAAAATTTTCACATATACAATTTGGATATAGTGTTTATACTTTATGGTAGCATTATTTATAGGCATCATTTTCTTATAGGTTTAATTCCTTGAGATGAAAGGGCTTGGACACAGTGGCCATATCCCTCACGGAGCTATTTCATGAGAATTTCACTCGAAATCAATTTTTTTAAAAATGTATATTTCTATGTGTTGTACACATCAGCACAAACTTATAATCAGGGGTGCAAGATTATTTTGATAAAAAATCGGCATATTTTCAAAAAAAAGATCGGAATTACAGGCACTTTAATTAAAACTAGCGTTTTTCCAGTGGTCGAAATTCGACCATATTTAGTTTTGCAAATAAGTTATAAAAAAATTAACATATTGCGATCGGTCCTAATTTTATCTTTCACTCAAGTCCTTGAATGTTTAATTTAATTTTGTAAGTTCAATAATAAATGTAAAAAAAATCAGAAAATACAAATTTCTCTGTCACTCCGAACTCTGAATGTTGAATTTCATGTTTATTGTTTCAGTATTAATACAATTTCAGAACGTTCTAGTTAAAGGACGAAAAAGTCCCGAAAAACCCCCTTACAGATTCTCATTCACTAGGAACATGCATTTTTAATATTATGTTTCTAGGTCAAATATAACGAAAATTCAAAAAGTGCCAATTGAAGAACAAAAAAGTACCAGTATTTTTCCTCTTACAGTTTTTCTTTTACTCAGAACGCTGCACCTAAGTTAGTTTATACCTATTGAAATTAGAATGCTTTTAGCTAAAACGTATCTGGTGCCAACTCTATTATATGGTTGTGAACTCTTCACAAACTGTGATTCTACCAGTATGCGTAAACTTAGAGTATCTTTTAACAGTATAACACGTTATATATATGGTCTTCGACGGTTCGAAAGAATATCACATTATGCCAAGAAAGTTTATGGAGTGTCCTTTGAGTCTTTATTACAATGCAGATCTTTAATATACCTACATAAAATTATATACACAGGCCAACCAAAATATCTTTACGACAGACTAATTTTTCTTAGATCAAATAGGGGCAATCGCATCATGCAACAACGATATAAGACAGAATTATCCAAACAACATTTTTATATTAATACCATTAATATTTGGAATCAGCTACCCTTGCATTTGCAAAGAATCGGCAATGCAACGCAATTCAAAAAATTTATCTTTGAATATTTTCAACAAAAATAACAATATTTACTAAAGAAATTAAATTTTACCTTGTTAAATTTTAAATTTTATTCTATTTTATACATATTTATTTATTTTTTTATTTTTTTAATTTTTTAAATATTATATATGTATAAGTTTTCACTGTCTTTATAAAGTTTTTATTTTCATTACTGTAAATATGTTTTGTATACCAAATCATGTAATCCAGTACTTTAATATAAGATTTATCTTTGTACTGGGTTGTGATCAATAAATAAATAAATAAATAAATAAAATAAAAAAATAAATAAAAAATTACCACATTCAGCACGGAAGAGTAAAAGAAAGAAAATAAATTTCCCGTATTTCCCCTTTTTGTTACTTTTTTCTCACTATTGAAGTATCAAAAATTTCAAAATTGTGGTGGGAGCCAATAATTTAATATGTACATATATGTATGTCAATGAATTGAGAAACATGTTTTGTAAAAAAGTACCAAAAATAGGTACGATTTTCAACCTTCAAGGGTTTGATTTTCGAAAAATTACCAAATTTACATTTTTGATATGTTGCGAATTTGGTATAATCTTTATTTCTATGTTTATTGGTTTAAAAGTTAGATGGGATGATAAAAAGATCTAAGTACATGTTTTATCCGTTTTGTCCCCAAAAGTGGCGAATTTCAAAAAAGTACCAGACAAATGTCCGCTGATTCTATTGAACAACGATAAGCATTATTTTTTATATCCCTTTCAGGGTCAAAAATAATTTTTGGCGAGATAAAAATCTGAAAATTTGTATTTAAGGTAATGTGATGGCGCTGAAGCCGGGAAAAATAATAGTTTTTGCCTCATGCAGCTCCCCTGGTTTTTAGGGAATGCCGAATATATTCAAAATTGACCTTCAAATGTCCACAAAAGAACCTACAATTTATTTTTGCAATATTTTTTTCAAGAAAATACTTATTTACCCCCGTATTAATACTTAAGTTTTTTTTAAAGTCGCCTGATGCCCGAAATTGTTTTTTTTTCTTTCTTCCTAAATTTAAGCTTTTTTTAAATTTCCTGACTTGGGTACGACAATGCACTCAATAATAAGGAATGAAAGTCAATGTCTACTATAATAACAATTTAAAATAACAAAAGTGTCCCTCTTTCAGATAAAACAAAAAAAATATAATTAACTGTTAATTTTTATACAGTAAAAGTGCGTAGAAAGAGAGTACAATGAAATGTCGAATATATTCGACAAAAACACTGAGAGGGATATGTATAGAATTTACCCTTTAATTTACCGATATATTAAATATAATATATATTGTGCACTTCTGCATGTAATTACCTTTCAAAAGGTTTATTTTTTGTTCAAATCGGTTGAAAAACAAAGAAGGAAAGTGTTCTGAACTGTTTTGCATTTGCCAATTTATATATAGATAAATTGGCAAAAAATCAGTAAATTAAAAATATCTCTTTTAAGAACAATAAAACATATTTTTATTAACACAAAATATAACAAAACAGAATAATTCAGCATTAGCTAACATATAAACCATATAAAAACATTAAAATTAATGAAAAAGAATATTTTTATGGATAAATTGAAGTTAATTTTAAAAAAATTTTACACAAGTTTAAAATTGTTTTTATAGTTGACTCTTTTTTGCAACGTTTTATTTTACAAAACATTTAACATATTTCAATTTAATAGTTTAATTAAATCCATTTTAATATCAACATTAAAACAGTTTGCATTATTAAATTTTACTTAATCTTTAGAAAAAAGAATTCCTTGCAAGGATTCATTTTCTAGGGAACATCGAAATTGGTTTTATTATGGTTTACTTGGCTGCAAATTCTTTCCACATTTGCGGAAGAATGTAGAAGGATCATAATTTGATGTACAAACTTTGACAGCACTGGAAATGCATCTGTAGAATCCCCACGTTTTTAGTCTGAAATTTTTTTCTTACTTCAATCAATATTCTTCAAAATGTCCAAATTTTAACTCTCTAAATTCAGAGTCCAAAATTTGTTTTTCTCTTTCAGAAATAAAGCTGGAGAACTCTTTCAGAATTTCCATAAAAGAAATATTTTCCTTCTTCATAATTTTGTTTAAAGATTTATAATATTTTTGTTCAAAATCAAAACGTTTTGATATTCGATTTGAAAGTTCTATATAAGAATTAATACAGTTATTAACAATTTTGTTAATTTCCCCAACAAAAACTAGGTAATGAATTGAAATTACAGAACAACTTACTTTTCAATGACTACTTCATACCATCTGCATTACATAGTAGTAGCTAAGTAATGGCTGAAATATAATCTGATACATAAGCTCTCGTTTATGAGTTGATTAACGAAATGTATAATTAATTCATAATTAAATACATTTTAGGTTTTATTTATTCAAATCTAATACAAATTGATATTTCAATATTTGTTCTTACAATTTGTTTTTTTTTTATTTGTTATAAATGAAAATGAATTTGAATATGAAAAATTTAAATACTTAATTGGTTTTGGTATGTATTTTAAAATTAAAATTTTGAATAAAAACTACACTACTCAATCAAACAAACGATATTATAACAATATCGTCTAGGTAATATAAATTGTAATATATGATATCGATCTTGTATCATAAACTATAGTATTTGAATTGTACCTGTCCTTATAATATCGTTTTTCCATGAAAATATCATATAGTTCTGCAATCATATCGTTCTCTGGTTTATTGGGTATGAATATGTCCTTGAAGCAGGGTAGTAAAATTTTGCATTAGAAAGCAAATTAAATTAAAGACGTTATTTGTTTAACAAATCCAGTTTTGTTGATAACAATGTGAAGTGTCTATTTGTAAGCAAATGTGGAAATGACTTATTTAACTCCCTATTTGTAAGCGAATGTGGTAATGACTTATTTAACTCCCTATTTGTAAGCGTGGGTGCTAAGTACTTGTCCCAATGAAATCAACGTGTTAAAACAATGAGTTAAAATGCCAATGTATAAGTAGTGCAGAGTAGTTATTAGGGTATTCATTTAATCGGGCTTTTGCTGTAATCGGTTAATCGCTCGATTCATTAACCGAGGTTTTGGTTTAATCGGTTAATTTTGTTATTGATCGGTTAACCGATTAATTAAGTTTTTTTTTTATAAGTTAAGTAATTTCAATATATAAAAACGCATAATTTATTTGCTATTTGAAGCTTATTAGTAAAAAAAACCAAAAACATAACAAACATAACAATTCTTGAACTAAAACGTGCAAACAGAAGAATAATTAATACATATTATGTATTAAATAAACAATAAACTTTAAGATCATTTTATTAGTTATTTTAATAGTTTAAGAAAATCTTATAAAATAATCTTTTATCTTTATATAAATCGGCAAAGGCAAAACAGTTAAGAACACTTTCCTCCTCTGTTTCTCAACCAATTTGAACAAGAAGTATGCCATTTGAAAGCTATTTACTTACGGAATATATATTTTATTAAAATATGACGGGTAAAAAAGGGGTAAAAACGGGTAAATAAGTGGTACTTTTTTGAAATTCGGCCTTTTTGGGACCTCTTTGTTACCCCATCTATCTTTTAGACCGATAAATATAGAAGTAAAGAATATACCAAAATCGTGACAAATATAAATTTGTAACAAATATAAATTTGTTACTATTTTTGAAATTTTAACGTTTAAGATTTGAAAATTGTACATATGTTTGGTACTTTTTTTGAAAACATTTTTCTGTAAATACGTATTCAACTATGGACTGTAACTACAAAAAAGTATCAAAAAGGGGGAAATATGGGAAATTAAATTTCTTTCTCTTACTTCTGTGGAACTGCATGTGATAGTTTCATAGATTATTGAACTTAGAAACATAACATTATAGGCGCAGTTTCTTGAGTGCGAGAACCTATAAGGTGAAAGCTGTTAGTACTTTTTTGATCTTCAACTGGTACTATTAGAAATTTCGTTAACATGGGGACTACAAACATTAAAAGAAACATGCATGGTTCTAAGTAAATAAAAATCTGTAAGGGGAACCTTTTGGTACTTATTCGTTGCACAACTGATACTTTTTTTGATTTTCCTTAATATTGGACCTAGAAACATAAAATTAAACATACAATGTCCTGATTGGAGGACAGTCTATAAAAGGAAACTTTTTGGTACGTTTTAGTTCTTTAACTGATAGTTCTGGAATTTTTACTAATACTGATTTGATTTTTAATTTGTACTTTTTGATTTTGTTTTTTATATCAATGAACTTACAAAACTAAATTAAGCATTCATGGACTAGAGTGGAAGGTAATATATGGACCGAAAGTTGGTCCCTCAACAAATCAATCCTCTAAGATGAGAAAAAAAATGCTCGAAATATGTTAATTTATTATTACTTATATATAATATGAATATCTCTTGAGAGTCCCAGGTATTGACTGCGCCCAATTATGCCCTGAAGGTGTTACATCCAAAAGGTGAAATATCCTCAAGATGATCCCACACCCCCGTGGGTGACATATGGCGGTATAAATATAATCTATTTTAAACCTTTTTCACTTTTCGAATCTTAGTTTGCCTTTGCAAATTTTCCAAAAACTATTGTTTTCGCCACTTAAATACTTTTATTAACTTACAGACAAATAAACGTACATTTGCCAGTGAATCTCACAAAGCAAATGGTTGAGAAGAAAGTCAAGTGCCTCTAATTTGTTTAACTGCAACAAGAATTTTGCCACTACAATGAGCAACTTTGTCTTATTGTTTTAAAGACAAATAAAGAATTTTTTTGTTTAATTAAAAATCCAAAAAACTTTTAATCTTTTTCTACCTTTTTTACGAACTCACTCAAGTCAAACAAAAGCTCTTTTGCTGAAATGACTATTTTTTTTCCTTTTTTTTATACTAAAGCTGAAGTGTATTTTAGGCACAGCCAAAGATATGTAACAAAGGAGAAAGGAAAAGTTCAAAATTATCAAAAAACTTCCAGAAACTTGCCCACTTATTTTGTAAAACACTTCATCTTAAGCCTAGTACTCTGTTCAAATTTGTCAAAAATTTTCAGCAACATCTATTATTTCGTACGAAAAATTTGACATGTATCAATATTTCCTATCTTGAGCATTTGCACAATTTGACGTTTTTAATCTTTCAAAGTATGCGACATTGTTTTGCGTATGTAAACAAAACCCACAATTATTTTACTAAAAAGTATTTTTTTAAATAAAAAATTAATTAAAAATATGGATGAAAAACTCTTACCGGTTGTGTTATTTATGTTTTTTCGTTCTCATTTAATATTAAGTGTAAACTTTTTTTCATTTGCTTAAAATTCCACGTGAAATAAGTGCAGCCTATAAAATATCGCAGTTGTAAAAAAAATATTGCCAGAAACATTTCGCAACTTTTTCACAAATTGAACAGAGTACAACTATATCAACATAATTTCATAGAAAGTCCGCGCAAGTTTTTATCATATGAGTTTTGACAGCATTTCACGTGAAATGTTGAACAGTGTACCAGGCTTTACTTAAAAATGTTCATGAAAATTTTTAAATATAAAAAAATCTTATACGAGATCAACACAAAATAAAGTGATTTACAAAGTAGCTGCTTTAATGTTAAAAATATTAAAAAAATTATATCTTAATAATGCTCGTTTTCACAACATACCGATAGCTAAAGGTAGGATTTTATCGGTCGGAAAAAAGTGTTACATTATTATAACTTAACTTTGAACTGGTGTAAGCGATAACTTAAATGAAGATTCATCCTGCCTGGTAGGTTAAAGTTAAGATTTAAAAATAGAAAACATTTTATACGGCCTATAAAATCGTACCTTTAGCTATCGGTTAGTTGTGAAAACGAGCATAAAAGAAGTATGATCTTAAAATTAAATTATGTCTTTTTTGTATACCTGTCACCGCAGGTGGAAAGTGTATACATATATAAGTTTGTCATTCCGTTTGTAATTTCTACAATGTTGATCCAAGACGCTATAAAATACGAGGGCGTATCAATAAGTCTGTGACTTTTCGAACTTCCCTCGTAGTTATATGAAATGCAACACTGCCCCCATCAAGTACCACCTGTAAATAGACTACTGTCAAGTTTTGAGCAAGTTCCGTCATTTACTTTGCGCTAAACAGCTGTTCAAAACATACAACTTCGTGGATTTCTTAAAGAATGGAAAAAACTGAATTTCGAGTTCTCATTAAACATTATTTTTTGCGAAAAAAACTGTCAATCAAACCAAAGAAAAGTTTGATAAATACTATGGGGAGTGGTTTACTGACTTTCGTTGTGGTCGCACAAGTACAAATGACGCTGAACGTTCTGGACGGCCAATTGAAGTCACTACACCCCAAAATGTGGAAAAAATCACGATACACAGAAAAAATTATTAAATTTCTCCAATCACCAAATTTGTTCTAAATTCATAATATCAAGCAAACTAGTTGTTTATATTGCACCTATTACCAAAATGATTATATTGATTACTAAAAATTTTAAAATTTTAAAAAAATATTTTCTATAATGATATTTTTAATTTTAATTAAAAAAGTGATCAAAAAACTTTGCCATTTTAAACAATGTGTTAATTTATTTAAATAAATATGACAACTCCCAACAACAATTCTACATGTTTAAATTATTTTATTTTAAACGAAAAAAGTCAATTAAGATTGTTTGTTATTTAATTAAAATTTTAATTGAAAATTTATTTCAAAACAACTAAAACGTTAATTAAATCAAAATTAAATTTTTAATTTCCTTTCAACTAAACAAATTGTTGATTCAATTATCACATTAATTAAATTTATATATTTTTAATTGATAAAACACTTTTTTCTGTGTTTTATAAATTCGGGAATTCTAAAAGGAAATCTTCAGGATATCCCACTATAATGAGGTACTTAAATCATGAATCCTGTAATGATTTGATAACAAGTAACTAATTTGCCGACTTTTTTGCAACTACCTATTCTGATGCCCAATACAACAACTCCAATAATTACCCTTATCTGATTGATGAACACCAAACAATATCATTTTCTCCCATTATAACCTCCCAAATAGCAACCAGTCTGAAAAGCGTAAAGTATCCTTCTTCAGTGGAGCTGATGGTGTTCCAATCCTTTATCAATAATATTGAACCTATCAATTAAATTTGGTTACTTTCCTCAATTTTGGAAAAAATCTTATATAATTCCGCTAAATAAGTCTGGAAATAAATCAAATGCACAAAATTATAGAGGTATCGCTAAACTTAGTGCTATTCCTAATAAACATCTGCATGAAACTTAATAATGATGTTCATGAAACTTTCATTATAATTTTGAATTTGCTTCGTTTGTATTCAGTTAAATGAATAACTACGAAATGAAAGCAACAAACACATGAAATTTAAGAGACGAGTAAGATGCAGTTTTTTTTTGTTTACTTAAACAAGAGAATATGAATACTAACAACTCTGAAACAAAACAGCCACTGAATAAATGTCGAATAAGTTCATGGAAAAATACATTTGTTTTAAAGTCAGTATTGCCAGTTGAAAGAAATGAAAAACCTTAGGAAAGATATAAAAAAAACAAAAATAACCATGAAGAGTAAAAGCAACAAGATCAGGAAGTACAAGTGAATAATACACGATTCCTTTGATGGTTGAATACAGAATGGTTTCTTTTCTTTATTTAAAAAAACACTAAAGCTATTAGTGCTAACAGTGCACTTTAATGAAATTCCAAAATTTACTTAAGATTGGCCAATCATAAAAATATGCTCATATTGCAATTACAAAGGTATAGCTACTGTGAGGCTTATTGTAATAAGATATTAGTATTTAGCAAAACAAAAAATATAAAAAATATGTTGACATTGCAATTATAAAATTAGTTTTCAGTTTAAAATTTACGGTGAATTGGCCAATCACAGAACAAAGCTAAAATGCTAATGAGTTAAATAAAACATTAGTGGTGTTCTGTAATGCAGAATAAATTCCATTAAAACATTAGGGCAGTTCTGTTATCGTGCACACGTTAACTTACATTAATATTAGCAGAATAAAAATTTGACTTTGTTTTCAATGTAAATTAATTGTTTTTAATGTACATTTTTAAACTTCAAAAAAAATTTCATTTTATTTTCAAAAACATTTTGCAGCAATAGGTGTGTTCCACAAGATCTCGGGCAAGTTCGGACTAATGAGAGTAAAATGAACATTACTCTCTGAATTTGCCAAAACTACCCAATATTTCTTCAAATACGAACCATGCTTACTTTTCAAATTAAGATCTATTTAAGTGATTTTAGACGTTTAAAAGTCATAACATTATAAAACCAAAATATTTGCATAATTGTCATTTTTTATATTTTGTTTTCTTTTATGTTAAAAATTAAGGGAAATATGTATGCAATAATGTATTTACAATAATGTATCTGTTCCACATGCATAACGAAACCGTCCGAACTTGCACAAAGTTACCCAAAAGCTTTCCACATAACAATTTTTGTGCACATAAGAGACTAATTTTTTTCATTTCCTGTACAAATTTGCCCGAACTTTTTCTTTGGGTAAGTTCGGACAAGAATAAACAATCAGCTGTTTTTGTTTAAATATGAAAATGATAAATTATTCAGAAAACAACCAAGCAAAAGAAAAAGGGTAGTTTTTATTACAAAATATATATAAAAACAATATGTAGGGTTTTATTGATAAAATTAAATTAATCAAATTAATTATCAATAAAATTTTAATTGATTTCATGTTGTAAAATTCCTGTCTTCATAAAAATAATATAATGAAAATTAAATTAAATGAAAATTAAGCCTAATTAAAAATATCTAAATTTGGATTAAAAACCATTAACAGTTCAATAAAATAACCACAATACTAATTATTAAATTAATTAATAAATAAAAGGAATTTTTATAGATCGTTTTTTCATAACAAAGTATATTAAGATAATTCTCTGAAAACTTTTTTGTTTTATTTGCAATCTGCATCGTGCATTATGATTGGATCACCCTTTACATGCATCTTGTTATCAACAGACAACATCCGCCAACGTGGCTCAAATTAGATTTATTTTTTTCTAAAGAACGGTATTTATATAACTAACTAAAACTAAACTAAAGTGTAGTAAAGTGTAGTATTTATATAACTTTATGTTCTTATCGCACCATGGTGCAGATTCGGATGGCCAAATATAGTTGGTACTATTGATTGTTTAATTTTAGTGTTTTCAAATCAGCTTCTTATGAATGTTGCATTTTATTCTAATCAAAATTGGATCTTTTTAAAAGTCTCCATTTACATTCCACATGAACGCACATAAATGATATATTTTATTCCTCTGACTACTAAAGGTTTGTCATTCTTAATTAATTCATTTATTAATGATGTGCTTATATCCCAATCTTTATTTATGACAATGAAATTGATTGTTGTGGGAAAGCTAGTTTCTATGCGCATTTCGCTGGTTACTTAGGCCAACTCGTCAGGAAACTTTTTCCAAATACTTTAGAAAAGCTAAAAATATTATACAAGTAAGACCATAAAGTTAATAAGAATTTTAAACACTCAGGTCTTACTTGTAATAATATCAAAGCTTCAACAAATCATTCTGTTTGGTCCTTTTACAATGTTTATCTTAGACGCCATGAAGATTATTTATTCTAACGAGTAGCGAGTTTGTTTAATGATGTCCGTCTGCCAGTGTGTAAGTTGAAATGGCTTTTTCGAAGAGCCCACATAAGATAGGGACTAGGTTGTTCTATATTTATATCACATATAGTCCGGAATAGTTTGGTATTTCGATTCAGTCAGGCCGGTCCACAAATGGCTAAAATTTTAGGACAAACGACGACTGCCTCTAAGTTTCCTTTCTAAATTTCCAACTTTTACCCATCAACCTTTAATTTTAAAGTCTTCTTATAACATTCCAATTTTAATTTTTCATTAGCTTTTCAATACTACGGTGAAGGGTACATAAGATTCGGCACAGGCGAAAATACTACTTTTACTTGTTTTTTCTACTTTCTTTCTTTTTCGTTTTTCATGTAGAGGTTTTTTCATTTGTAGTTGTTGATTACATTCAGCCTGCAGTTAAAAAAAAAAAAAAAAACCTAAAAGAAAAAACCTTATAAAAGTGAATTTTTTTAAACATTGCCATCGTATTTGTCTTTACAAGAGTTGGTAAAATATTAACTTTCATTAAACTTACAGATCTACAAATAACAACAATGAACTTTTATATCATAAAAGAAGGACACATTTGGATTTCGAGACATATAAAAATGTATAAATGTATGCTTATGAAGACTTAACACATATGCATTATCAGTTTAAATATCATTAAAGTGGTTAACCAGAATCCCAAAGTAAGTCCAGAGGATCTCAGAATGGAATCGTGAACATAAAGAGGGGGTCTATCGCATATTTTGTTGAGAAACATATAATTCACGAGTTTCTTACTCGGTAGACGCGTCGGAAGATGTGGGAAATTTGAAGAAAAGTTATTGTTTGTAATCAAAAATTGCTGTTTTGAAGTGATTTTTGTTTTCGATAAGGTATAAAAACTTTCGTTCGTTCGCAACAAATAGTACGAAAATCGTAATACAAAGTTAAAATTTTTCGAAATCGAAAATTATTTCTTCCGCCTCGAAATACGAGGTTATCCCCAAGGTAAATTAACTTTGAAATGTATACTTTAGAAAAGACTTATATCGCTTTTATTTCCCGATTAAGAGTTTATTTTTTTTATTATTTTATATAATTCTTGAGTGTCGTTTGAGGACCTATACTCCTTATAGGTCAGAGGGGAGTGTATATATATATATATATATGGTCAAAAAGTACCCGTTTCTGGTCATTTATAACAGCAACATTTCGATTTTGGAAGGGAATTTATATGGGAGCTATGAGAAATGATTGATCGAAGCCCACCATCGTTATAGACTAGTCTTTGTGATAATAAAATTATGTATACACAAGGTTTGCACACAGACGGATAATCAAATGGATCAAATGGTCGATGCGTTACAAACTTTTGCACAAACGCATAATTAATATGCAAATAACTTTGCGCTTAAAAATTGTAATATTAACTTATTAAATTGTAACGTTATTTTTAAAATAAAATAGGCTACTTATTTTTTTGAAAGGCGCAGGGGAAGTGGTACCCCCCATGGGATACCAATTAAGAGCCGCTGTACCCATTTTCTTGAATTTTTGTTGTAGGATCTTCTGAGCACCGAAATTGAAGTAAGATAGCTGCAGGGGAAGTGCTACCCCCATAGGACGCCAATGTTTAATATCGCATATCTTAAGAACTGTTATAGTCAGAATGTTCAAACTTAATAGGAGTCACTCTTACGGAAAACCACACCTTTAAAAATATAAATAAAAGGGTTAGGCGCAGGGGGAGAAATACCCCCATAGGAAGCATATATTTAATATCGCGTAACTGAAGAACTATTACAGCGAGAGTCTTTAAATGTGGTTAAAGCATCTATTATGGTTACCTATAAATTCGAAAATTAAAATGGGCGGGGTAGACGAAGGAGGAGCAATACCCTCCATAGGATGAAAATATTAAATACTTCATATCTGAAGGCAAAAGTCTTGAAGCTTTGTAGGACTATCTCTTATGGTAAACTACACATTTCAAATTAAAAATTTAATATATAAATGAAAAAGCGTATGTTTGTTTCTTCTCTATAGACTCCTAAGCTACTGAGCCGATTTTCCTGAAAGTTTTGTAGTAATTTCCTGACTACCCGGCGCTTAGCATAAGGCTATTAATATATTTTAATTTTCAAGTAGGCGTGGCACCAATCATACAATAAAACTATGAATAACCTACTATCTGGACGACGGTTGCAGTAAAAGTTTCCCAATATGAAACAAATAACTTCGTTATCAATACATGACATCTGCTAAAAAGTCGGCTGGACTAGACAAGCGGGCATGGCACCTCAATGGCAATAAATATTTCTAAGTATTTTACTTTTTTTTATTTTATTTATTTGGTATGGATTGTAAGCCCTGTCGGCCAAATTAATCCAGCTAATTCTTATGGCAAATATTAAATTTTTCTTTTTCCTAAACTAATGTATCAATATTTTTAACAACCCCCCTATTGCACAAATGTTGAAAAAGATATAAGATCAAACCACTCATGGCAAGTTTATCCAGTCAACTTCCACTTCTCTACAGATTTTCTAATAGCATTTTCTTGAACTTTGGAATAGAATTTGAGAACACGCGCTCTCTACAAGGTATGAACGAATTCCACATCCTTGAGACTCTGGCCGTAAATGACCTACTCATAATTTTAGTAGAATGTCTAGGTATGGTCAATAAACTAGTTCTAGTAGAGTGTCCGAAACTAAATTTGTCCTTAAGGTACACAGGATTCCCAAATTTAAAAATCTTATACAACTGTAATAACATTCTCATATAAATGAATCTTTCAAACGGGAAATCCCGAAATCCCGGGATTTATTTTTATGAGTCCCGGAATTTTTAACATATCAACTTTTATGTACAAAACTGTTCGTTTTTATTGAATTTTTATACTATATACAAAAAAATTATTAAAAATTATATTTGAGTTATATGTTTTATTGCAAATAATTCTTATTTTTGAGTTTAATAATTGTTTTTGGAACATAGCGAGTATTTAAAATTTTCAATTTTTGTTTGATATATGACGACTATTTCTGGATTTTTGTATTTTGCTTAATAAAAACCATTATTTTAAGTAGAAACGAAATTTCAGATTCACATCTCAAGCCTTTTTTACAATTACGTTTAGCAAGTTCAGCTTTGGCTTAAGACATAATTCAAAAAAAAAAATTGTTAATTATTTTTATGCAAAATATAGAAATCAAGAAATAATTGTTATATATCAAGCAAAAAATAAAAATTATTCACGATCCAATTAAAGTACATTAAGAAACTAAAGAATAAAAGTTGATATAATTATAACAATTAAGTCGTAATATTGATGAAATAGCTCATATTCCTTCCGGTCCAATAATAATAAAAAATTTGCTTAAAAAACATACGGTAAATAAAATAATTTTTTTTATAAATAAACACTATTTGACGTATTCATAAATAAATTATTTAAACTTGAAATCTCTTTTAAGAAACATTTGTATAAACATTTGGTTTTAAAATAAATTTCAAACGTACTTAAATTATTGATTATGAATCTCTTAACCCTCATCCTGGAGATGTACTGCACTGCAGTCGACATAGTGTTACAGTTTTTAGCTCAGCTACCGATCTCTATGAGGGACTACACTTTCAGTGTATTAATGTCGTCAGAACTTAATTCACATTAAACATTGAATTGCTGTCAAAAAACCGAAATGAATTGATCTAGAAAAACTAAGAGATACGTATATTTTTTTAAGCTTTTTTCGGAATCTGATCAGTTGTTTATTAAAAAAAAGTAGCATTTTAAGGCAACACATTGATCCCGAAAAATCCCGAGATCCACAAAATCCCGGGATTTCTGGATCGGGATTTCAAAATACCGAATCCCGGGATTTTCAAAAATCAGTCCCGATTGGCATCCCTAATTTCTAGTATAAGAAGTCATTTGAATGTGCGATCTATATTTTAGTCCAAAGATATATCGCGCTACTCTATTAAAACACTGTTTAAGTTTATTGATACTAGTTTGTGATACCGCATAATAGACTTCTAGTCCATATAGTAATATAGGAAGACATAATGCCATAGCAACATTCCTCTTTACATTACTTGGCAAATACAGTGCTATAGCATACAACCTCCTCAAAACAAAATTAATTCTTGAAGCAACATGATTAATTTGAAATATTATGGATAAATAAATTAATTGAATTGAATTGGAAATGATGAATATGAAACTCAAAATTCAGGTTATCATCTATGTACAATCCTAAAACTTTATAATATGACACAAACTCTACATTCTCATCACCTAATATCAAATGCGATTTTATGTAAGATTGCGAAAACCACATGCATCGTGTTTTGAAGGGATTCATACAGAGATTATTTATTTTAGACCACCTCATAACGACATGTAACTCGTCATTAACTTTTTGTTCTAAAAACTAAAAAACCCGACCATTGTCATCCGCCAGCAAGAGACCATCATCAGCGTATGTATAACACGTACTGAATTTTATGTGATGATATAACTCATTCATATAAGTCATAAATAACAAAGACCCCAAAATAGACCCTTGGGGTACCCCCCTGAGAGTGAAAGTACTCCAATTGAGTACAAATAGCTTAGATAATAACACACAACATATTTCAAAAGATATGTTCAATGGGAAAAGTAGGCATGGCACCTCCCATACGAAGACAATTGAAATTTCTGTATATCTGTTGAGCGGTTAATGTAAAATCATTCAAATTTAGTCCAAGTTGCTTTGCTTTTTAAAAAAATCTTACCAATTTTATTTCGATGGGGGTAGCAAAGCCCACCGGGTTCAGCTGGTAGGATATATATTTAAAGAGATTTAAAATGTTAAAGATTTAAAATAAAAGAATATATACTTTTGAATGGAAATATTAACTACATACGGATTCAGCTTATTTAAGCATTTAGTTCCTATTTGTTTAACTGACACTGTAGACTATACTTGTTTCATTATATTTTTTTTACAGCCAAAGGATTTGTTTGTCGTAATTGTAGGGTTTTAAAGGGCTCTTAAAAACAGTCTTGACTGTTTTTTTCATAGGCATTGTATGGTTTTTATAATAATTTTACTTTTGCCGTTAAAAAGAAAGCAAGTTTAGAATACCTGCAGTCCTTTAAAGAAACAAAAACAACTGTTAACAGACATCTTAATGCCACTTGAACTTTGTATGAGGTAAAACTAACACATTTTTCCCACGAAGGGGAGAAAAAAGTGAACACAAATTTTCATTCAGTGGTTTACTAAGACGTTAATGCTCGTAATTATGTACACAGAAAAAATTATTAAATTTCTCCAATCACCAAATTTGTTCCAAATTCATAATATCAAGCAAACAATTTGTTGATTTTGCACCTATTACCAAAATGATTATATTGATTACTAAAAATTTTAAAATTTTGAAAAAATATTTTCAATAAATGACATTTTTAATTTTAATTAAAAAAGTGATCAAAAAACTTTGCCATTTCAAACAATGTGGTTATCTTTTTAAATAAATATTGACAACTCGCAACAACAATTCTACATGTTTAAATTATTTTATTTTAAACGAAAAAAGTCAATTAAGATTTTTTGTTATTTAATTAAAATTTTAATTGAAAATTTATTTCAAAACAACTAAAATGTTAATTAAAGCAAAATTAAATTTTTAATTTTCTTTCAACAAAAAAAATAATTGACTCAATTATCATATTAATTAAATTTTAACACTTTTTTCTGTGTAAAAGGCATGGAAAATGGTCTTTCTTAATTTTTTATAGCAAAATTTACTATGACACACAGATTGATAAAGAGCTTAAAATATTTATGTAATATATATTTTTGTAAAGTAAAAAAAAAGTATCTTAAATATTTTTGTAATTAGAATGTTAGAACTATTTCTTCACAGAAAAAATTTTCATTGGTTTTTTATCAATTAAATAAAATTGTTAAAATATATAAAAATTTAATAAATATGGTAATTAAATGAATTAATTTTTTTGTTGAACAAAAATTAAAAATTTTATTTTCATTCAATTAATTCAATCATTTAAAATATTAATTTTAATTAAAACAATAATTAGATTAATCAAAACCTTTATTGTTTACATCGTTTAAACTAAAATAATGCCAACGTGTAAAACTGAAAAAAAACGCTTAGTAAAGAGGAAAATGATTGTGTTTCATTTTGCGTATTGTCTTGGATAATTGGATAAACATGAGTTATGTATATTTACAAAATTATTACAATTTCGTATTTTGTTGAAACTTATTATTGTGAAAGCTTTTCAAACCTTTTGTTAGTTTTAATTTTGAAAATTGGTAAAAAAAAAGTTCTGAATTTTGTTTTCAGCTTTTCAGTTTAAAAAATAAAATGATTTTTTTGTTAATAATATACGATTAAATTTTTAACGTTATCGTATTTATGTCTCAATTTAGATTTGCTTTGTGTATTTATAAATTCATTCTTGGTTTTTTCTATAGCAATTTTTCATGCTTATTCTTAAATGTAATTGAACTACAATAATATATTAAGCCAACAAAATAGAAACAAAATTTGCTTGTATTTTAGAGCTGCCAGCAAAATCGCCCTAAGAAAAATTGACCAAACGAAAAAATGATTCAACGTAAGCGAAATATGGTCCAAAAAAATATAAATGGAAATTATATCCAGCAATGGTGAAAAGAAATGTAAAATCACCCTATTTTTATTAAACTTTTATACTTATTTGGGCTTGGGTCATATGCCCGAAACTTAAAAACCCAAAATCCCGCCTACCTTACTTAAGCTTTTCTTCATAGACGGCCTTCGACCGGGCACAAGGACTTTCTCCTCTATGGTATAAAAAACACCGCTTTCGCTAACTAAAGCATCACTACATAGCCTACTTTCGGCCGAAAAACATAATAAAAGTAAGTAAATATAAAAAACCTAAGAACCATACTTTTAACTATTGTTTTTACCTTTTATTGTTGTTTGTATTTATAGAATCTAAGACCCCTACGGTCATGTGGTATTTGCATCACTTATTTCCTCCAAGCCTTAAAACCAATATAAATGCAAGTGACAGCTAAATAAATCTTTTGTTTTTGTTCTATATCAGTTTATTTTGTAATCTCATTAACATAATTTTTCATTTAATAAAAATTTTGATTGAATCCAAAAAAATTTAATTAATTAATTGCTTAATTCAATTACTATATTATTATGAATTAACTGAAATAATTGAATAAAATACAGATTTTTGGAAAATTATTTTTTTAGTTAACACATTGTTTGAAATCGTACAGTTTTTTGAACATATTTTTTATTAAAATCGAAAATATCATTTATTGGAAGAAAAATCAGAATTTTCCATTTTAAAAGTTTATGGTTATCAATATAATTATTTTGGTAATAGGTGCAAAATCAACAAATTGTGTACTTGATTCTACGAATTTGGTGATTAAAATCAATTTTTTCTGTGTTTTTATAAGTTATAATAAAAATACCTTAAGGGTAATTTCATATCAAATCGACCAAAAGTGGGACCCGACCCCCTTTCGATTTGAATGAAATTTGGTGATAAGGTTCCTTTCATCCTCTAAGGAACATATATCAACGAAAAAAAATTTAAAAATTTTTTTTTAAAAAGTTATAGTCATATTCAAAATGTCATAATTTCGCCGTATTAGCCGAATGTGTTGAGTTTATTTTTTCAATATCTCAAAAACTACTTAACATACGAAGATGATTTGTATGTATGTCACTTTAAAGAGAATACTTGGGGCTACAAACAATATATTTAAAAATGTAATATGTGCAAAATATTAAATTTTCAAAATGGACCAAGTCAAAACTCTAATTTTTTATTTGGCTGATTTTTATTTTTTTTTATACCTCAAACTTTTCTTTAACAATCCTGAAACTTTGAAGGAGGTTTTTTTCTTTTTTAAGATATGATTTTTTTTCTTTCGCAGCCTTAAAAAAAATCATCTTAAAATAAAATTTTCATATTGTAATTTTGAGCAATAAGTACTTATTAAGTCTGATTTATTTGATTTAAGGGGTTTAAAAAAAAAGTAACGAAATTGATAAAGTTTCTTTTGTTTAATTGTTGCATTTTTTTTCTTGGAGCTCAATGTGGGCACATTGAAAGAGAGGTATACTTTTTGTCACGTCAAGTGAATTAAACGTTTAATTGTTACTATAAACTTGTTTGCTGGTGCAACGTTTAATTCACTTAACGTACTGTAAGCTTGTTTGTGCACTTATAGAACATGTAAGAGCGTGTCATCAATTTTTCGAAAACATAAATAAAAAAGCATTAGTATACATAAAACACACACACAGTGATGGGAATTTAAAATGTTCAAATGTTGACCGCTGTGCAGAAAAAGTACCAAGTAATTAAAATGGTATTAAAAATGTATTTCTTATATGTATAAATACATAAATTATTTAATATTTGTTATTTATATTTTAGATTTACAATAAACATTGTAGCATATACATACACGTTTAAATATATTATTTTGAAAATGTGCATATACAAAACCAGGTTTTGATAGCATTAAAAACACAGTTTGTATGGTTTGTGTATATGTATGCATTTTTTTTATTTTATACATCTAAACATATATTTGTATAAATGAAAAAATTTATGTATTATAAGTTATTTTGTCAAAAGTCCACAGATATTATTACTGAAAAAAGTACCAAAAAAAAAGAGTGAATTTACCCGCATTCCATTTAAAATACAAGCAGCCCATCACTGTCTACAGCTGTCACGTAACTTCGCAATGAAATTCTATTTTCTACAGGTTGGCACGTTACGGCTAAGTGACATTACAGTCAGTTAAGCATTTGTATTGCTTTCCATATAACGGAAACGATCAGTTTTTACATTACATTTACATTTCTACATTTACGGTCGGCTAAAGCGGCCTTAACACTAATATCAGAATAGCGGAACCATTTTGTTCATGTTAATATTAAACATGTTAATATTAAAGGGTAACATGTATTAATGTTAATCTTATACGAATACATATTTGACTCACTCTCGTACAGTAAGTCCCAATTCACACGTTGCAAGTCTTATTGATCAGCTTGCTAATTTTACAGGCGGAAGAGAGAGCGAAACGTTTCTTTCCTCGTCGCTCTCGCCTTTAAAGTAGCAAGCTAATCAATAAGACTTCCAAACGTGTAAATTTGGACTAAACACGAGTCTAATTGGCGATGAGTAAGTCTATCAGTGCAAGTGTTGCGGGTTTGATTGCCACCAGAGACTCTGTTCTGTTTCACTACAACGGTCTACGTTATTATTGCTCGATAAATTAAGCCAGAATATAATTTATAATTCTGTTGATTACATAATATAATAAATAAATAAAGGAATATAAAATTTATAAAATTTTTCTGCAATACGCTTAAACTCCTTCACAGAAAAAAGTGTTTTATCAATTAAAAAAATTGTTTAAAAAGTATTTAAATTTAATTAATGGTATAATTGAATCAATAATTTTTTTAGTTGAAAGAAAATTAAAAATTTAATATTGATTTAATTAATTTTTTAATTAATCCAATATTAATAAACATTTTAGTTGTTTTGAAATAAATTTTCAATTAGAATTTTCATTATATAACAAAAAATCTTAATTGACTTTTTTCGTTTAAAATAAAATAATTTAAACTTGTCGAATTGTTGTTGGGAATTGTCAATATTTATTTAAATAAATTAACACATTGTTTAAAATTGCAAAGTTTTTTTGATCTTTTTTTTAATTAAAATTAAGAATATAATTTATTTTAAAAAAATTATTGACAACTTTACAATTTTTAGTAATCAATATAATCATTTTGGTAATCGGTGCAAAATCAACAACTTGTTTGCTTGATATTATGAATTAGGAATAAATTTGGTGATTGGAGAAATTTAATAATTTTTTTCTGTGTTGCCAATCAAATATATAAAGTTTTTACATTTCTATTAAGTAATTTTATTATTTTTATTTAAATTTCGAAGTATTTTTTACGGATTTGAAACCACTAGTTGTATCACACAGTCTATATTATTTTGTATCTATTTGGTAAATAAATATATTTGGCTTTTTTTTAAATACTCTTTAAAGTATTTGTGTTTGAGTTTAGAAAAATTAAACAGAATAAAACAACGCTAACGTGTTTTTGAATAACATTGGTTTAAATGAACGTAATAAACTCCAGCACTAATACACCTAAATTGTATTTCATCTGACTTAAAAATACATTGTTGTGCATTTTATTGAAAATTAATTTTCATTTAAAAACCCAATAATAATAAACATTTTATATGAGTGCGCGAGTACGAATGTTAAAATCATACACAAACATAGACAGATACAAAACTGCATTCACATGAGCACATTTACACTAACAGCGATAAATAAAAATACAATGAATACGAAATGTAACTGAGCACAGAGTAAAAGATATTATTAACCACAGATTGTAAATAATTTTCATATCCTTTTTTTTGTAATTTGAAAGAAGCGAAATCTTAATCAACCTTAAGCTCAAATTAGACGTGACATAATCATAACCATATAAAACCGCCGTTTGAACTATCTTTATGGGCAACACTGTATGTGATTATAAGTGACTTACCATAACGCCATAACCAAAACCATGCAAACCATTTGAATTTTGGTTTCTATGGTCATGGTTACGGCTATGACATTAGGTTTATGTCGCGTCTTAAGCCCCAATTGAGCCGACAGTAACAGTAACCTTTCAAATAAGCTGTTGTATGTAAAGAAATTAGAACGATTACAGTTAGCACTAAGACTGTAACGTCTAAATCTGAAGAAAAAAGATGTTCTTACTTTTTTCTGTACGGTTACATTATTGTTACTGTCAGCTTAACTGGACTCTTATTCTGCATTTCGATAACGTTTCCGCACTCAGTTACGCATCAATCGAAAAAAGGTATTCCAACAAGAAACTGAATCGAAACAAAATTAAGAAAACAACATTTGCAGTTTTGCCATGAAACGTATGAAATCGGAACAGAAAAATTAAGCAATTTTGTAAACATTTTAATAAAAAGGCAAATTTAGTGCAAAAAACAGTAATAAATAAAATAAATAAAAAAATTAAATTATTTACAGTGAAAAACTTAATTACATAAATTCGCCAGCTTTTCTTACTGTTCAGTTGTTATTGTTTTCATCCTGCAATAAATTGAACCTGGGTTCAATGCCCAGCTCAATCAAAAAAAAAAAATTATCAAAAAAGTTTAATTCATTTCTTCTTGTAAAATTCTTTTCTTCATAAAAATAATTTAATAAAAATTAAATTTATGTGCTGTTTCCAGGTGACAGGCAATGGATTGTGTAGTAAAATTTATATGAAAACCACTCAGTTTTTTGAGTGTTTTTCATATAAATTTTCCTACACAATCAGTTGTCTGTCACCTGGAAACAACACATTAATGAACTTACGCCTGAAAAAAAAATTAAAAATTTGGATTAAAAAAACATAAACAGTTCAATTTAACCACAATAATAATTGTTAAAAAAAATTTAATTTAAGTACAACAAGTAAGAGTGCCATATTCGTCCATGCTGAATCTTATACCCAATCCACCATGATGCGACGAGAACAGAAAGTTGTATAAATATCGTTCTTTAGATGAAAATAAATCTATTTTGTGCCACGCCTATTTCTCCAATCCCGGCCACACATTGTCGAATGTTGTCATACGATATTTTTACGAAATTAAATCGTACTTCAGGTTACTTCATCGATCTCGAAAAAACTATTTGAAACCGGAACAAAAGGTATAAATTTGTAAAAAATTTTAAACTTTAATAAGGATGTAGTTACTGGTCTTAAATTTTAAAATAATGGCCTACACAGAAAAAAAAATTAATTACCAAATTCGCAGAATCAACAAAGCAATTTGTTGTTTCTATAAGACTCGCGCTTAATAAGTGACTTACAGTGAACGAATTGATCGATAAATATGTCATCCATGCGACCACCACGTTTGGCCTGATCATCTCCTATCCATCCGGCAGACGAAAGGAGACTTTCATATCCAGTTCCTCTATGAAGAAATATTTTTTACTAAAAATTTAAAAAATTTATATTGTGGTTTTTTCAATACCCAGGAAAACTTTTTGAATTTTGGTAATAAGTAGTAGTTCTTTCATACCTGGTAAGTAGTTGTCATGACAATTGTCTTTATTCTGAAAACCTCAATCAGTTCTTACTACTAATGACCTCAGTAACTAGTTATTACTTCTAGTATCTTCACTACTGCATATTTTCTTACTAATCATCAGCTCAATAACTACTTCTTAGCTGTCTTGTTTTTAGTACTAAATATTTACTTACTGGTGACGGGCTTAATAACTATTTATTAGGTCTATTAACTAGCGACCATTTTTTAATTTCACAATTAAGGTGATATAAAAATATTAGAATTACAAAAAATAAATTAGAATAAATTTCAATACAGCAGTGTATTTAGTTTTAGCGTTAACGGTGAATTTCACAAAATTGCATGATATTTTTTCTGGCCACATGAATCTTAGTTGGAAGAAATTTTACGGCAATATCTATATCTGTTATGGCGAATTATATTGGGCGAATTAAATTATTTTCCCAAAGTGAGCTTTATTTGGTTTTAGGCGCAATAAACTGTTTTCCGAGAGTACGTTTAATATGGGGCCTAGCGTAAATTATGGACCGATCTTCACGAAATTTGACACTGCGATTTCTAGTCTTCTAAAACTGTGATATAACAAATTTTATTATGATGGCATTATTTATTACGGTTTTAGGCGTACTAAACTGTTTTCCGGGAGTAGGGTTTATATGAAGTCTAAGGTTAATTATGGACCAATCTTCAAAAAATTTTACATTATTATTTGCAGTTATATAAAGCAAATTCGCTCAATTTTTTTTCATTCCGTGCATTATTCCACCATTTATTTTAGTTTTTGGAACAAAAATATATATTTTTTTTTAGGGTGGTGGTTCCAAATTTTGATTCATAGTTCTGATCCTACTGAACCGATGTTGCTGGATTTTAATCACAAACTGCTTAGGAGAACTACAAGCAATTTGAGACCAAGTTTGTTCTTTTCCTTTGCGTTTTTTCGAGAGTGAGCGTGTTTTCAACAGACGGACAGACAGACGGACATGGCAAAATCGACTAAGAATTACTCAAGGAGCCAGAATATATATACTTTATGGGGACTTAGATGTATAATAAAAAAGTTTCACACGGAATGGCAAACTTAGTATACCCTCATTCACCACAGTGGTGGTGGAGGGTATAAGAACTGCGATTTCAAACAATGTGTTAGTTGAATTAATTATCAAAATAATTAACAAGAAATCTATTTTTTATTTAATCACCTGAGTTGATTGAAAAATAAGTTATATAGTAATTGAATTGAGGAAACTACTAATCGAATTATTTGTTAGATCCAATTAAAATTTTTAATAAAAAAATTAATATTAATAATTGAAATTTAAATTCAAAATGAACAAAATTAATTTATTTATACAATTATTGAATTCTTTTTTAAACAAATTCATAATTTATTTACCACGAATTAGAGTATGAAAAATTCTACATCGATTTAGCCATGAACGTCTTTCTGCATCACTCACTTCAAAATTATGTGAAGACTGGCCCATAGGCTGTTCACTAGGGATGCCAATCGGGACTGATTTTTGAAAATCACGGGATTCGGGATTTTGTGTGTTTCCTTAAGATACGACTTTTTTTAAATAAACAACACTTTTTGAATATTCAAAAGATTTTATATACATAACATAAATGTAAAAAAAAAAACAACAAAACCATTTATTTTATACATATGTTTATAACACTGGCCTCACCCATGATCAAACTGATCAGATTCTGAAAAAAGCTTAAAAAAATATACGTATCTCTTAGTTTTTCTAGTTCAGTTAATTTCGGTTTTTTGACAGCAATTCAATTTTTAATGTGAATTAAGTTGTGACGACATTAATACACTGCAAAGTGTAGTCCCTCATCGATCTCGATAGCTGAGTTAAAAACTGTAACACTATGTCGACTGCAGTGCAGTACATCTCCAGGGTGAGGGCTGGAGATTCATAATCAATAATTTAAGTACGTTTGAAATTTATTTTAAAACCAAATGTTTATACAAATGTTTCTTAAAAGAGATTTCAAGTTTAAATAATTTATTTATGAATTCGTCAGATAGTGTTTATTTATAAAAAAAAATTATTTTATTTACCGTATATTTTTTAAGCAAATTTTTTTTCTTTTATTGGACCGGAAGGAATATGAGCTATTTCATTAATATAACGACTTAATTGTTATAATAATATCAACTTTTATTTTTTTGTTTCTGAATAATACTTTAATTAGATCGTGAATAATTTTATATATTTTGCATAAAAATAATCATTTTTATTTTGGTATTATGTCTTAAGCCAAAGCTGAACTTGCTAAACGTAATTGTAAAAAAGACGTGAGATGTGAATCTGCAAATTTCGTTTCTACTTAAAATAATGGTTTTTATTAAGCAAAATACAAAAATCCAGAAATAGTCGTCATATATCAAGCAAAAATTAAAAATTGTAAATACTCGCTGTGTGTCAAAAACAAAAATTAAACTCAAAAATAAGAATTATTTGCAATAAAAAATATAACTCAAATATAATTTTTTTGTATATATGTAGTTTAAAAACGAACATTTTTGTACATAAAAGTTGGTATGTTAAAAATCCCGGAACACATGAAAATTAATCCCGGGATTTATCAATCCCGAAAATCCCGGGATTCGGGATTTCCCGTTTGGCATCCCTAATGTTCACCATAGGCTGTTATAAGCCCAACTTTTGATAATCAGTAAAAAACGGCTTAAACTATAACAAATAATGAGATTGTAGTGAAATTTTGTCTACTTTAGTTCAATAAGACTGTAAATTCATTTCAACTTTTTGCCATAACCTTAAAAATTAGATGTTTTCTTAGATAAATTCGGACTGCTGAACACGAATATGGCATTCGTTTGTTATCCTCAAGAAGCGTTCTCGAGATATACACGAAACACTATGGCCCTAATCATGTAAAACGTAACGCAACGCCAAAGAATTACATTGAAAGCAAAAATAATGGAAAAATTATTTTGTAATTTTGTTGTTGCTTTCTACATAAATTCATGTACCGTTTTAAAATTTTCAACGCCACAAGCTATGTAGCCTTTAAAATTTTAAAACGCAATGTGAATTTCTGTAGAAAGCAACAACAAAATAACAAAAATGTATAACATTGTTTGTGCTTTCAATGTAATTCTTTTGAGTTGGCTTGCGTTATACGTGATTAGGGCTTATGTAGTTTTTTGCCGTTTATAAGCTTGTTTCCAAAGATCTTGAGAACTCACTTTTTTATTTGGGCATATTTTACGCTGTTACAACGATATACATTTTTTTCCTCTTTCAGCAGCCCAAATCAGTTGCGAAGGCAGCTTATCTGATAAGGTAAATGTTTTTAAGAACAGAATGCCAATAGAAAGTTCGTACAAGTGTTTCTTAAATAATGGATATTTTCTTATTCTTAATTCACTCTGTTCCAATAAATATCTTCTCAATCTGGCAGAAATCCTTCGAATAGTAAAAGCGAAATAAAAGTACAGAAAATTAAATTAAATTAAATTTTCAATTGCACAATATTTTTTTTTTTTATTACTGCAAAACGGTACACGTATACGTTAATTTTGGTTTATCCTTTACCAGAATTGTTGGTTATTATTGTTGTTGTTGTTTTGTTAATACTGACATTTTTTTTTTTTTTGTTAAATAAACGTGTAATATCTACACAAACGGAGAAATGTACACTTTTAGTATTCCTGTTAAAAAAGCATTGATATTTGTTGCAAACATTATTAAATTTTTTTTTTTTTTTTTTTGCCATTTTATAAACACTAAAATAAAACTTTTTTAATTACAAGAAGAAAAAAATGTTCATAACAGACAATTGTAAAATTTTTAATAACAAATTCGCAAAACAATAAATTGAAAAATAAGAAAGAATATTTTAATTAGAAATAGTGTTCGCTGTTCATTTTAATTCTTTTTACAAACAAAAAAGCATAAAGCAGCTTCATGTTCCAGTACCTCAATACAAAATGTACCTACGCACACTAAAATAGTGAAGGGTATTGTGCATTTGTTCTTATGTGTGTAAAACGGAAAATATTGTTTCTAGGCCACTGGTGCCCGAAAATACACAATCATAATTATGTGCATGTGGTCAAAGCAGCAAATTACGTAGTAACGATTTTTAGTCTAGAATCTAGACCCATTTTTTAGTATATAGTGAGAATTAAAATATATTTTTTTCTAATAGTGTACGAAAATAACAACAATTGGTTGTTCTCGAAAGGCGGATTATCAGGTTATATATATATTTCGAAGAAAGCACAGCAAAATTGAACAAACTCATCGCATAGTAAATGTCATAAGAAAAGCCTTTGAAGAAAAAAATATTGCTCAGCACTATTCATCAATGTGTCTCAAGCTTTTGGTAAAGTCTGGCATGAATGTTTACTACTGAAACTTACCAACAAACATACACAAGCTGTTAGAAAGCTACTTAGTCGATCGTCAATTTATTATTAAAGAAGGCGATTTTTTAAGTTCGCCTCAGCCAATTAACGCTGGAGTCCCACAAGGCAGCATCCTGGGCCCTCTATTATACTTAATTTATACTTCGGACATGCCAACAAACAGCTACACACAAACCTCAACATTTGCGGACGATACGGCTTTTCTAAGCGTACACGCAAACTGTCAAGAAGCATCCCGTTACTTACAGGATCATATATTTGAACTGGAAAGGTGGTTAAAAAAATTGAGGATAAAGATCAATGAGCATAAATGTGCATATATTACATTCACATAGCGTCGGGAAACATGCCCCCCTATTAAAATCAATAATCAAATAATACCCCAACACTCGCATGTAAAATACCTCGGTATACATCTAGATCGGCGTTTAACGTGGAAATGGCACATAGAAGCTAAATTAACTCAAATGAAACTAAAAGTAATTCAAATTAATTGGCTCATTGGAAGAAATTCTGTTCTTAGTCTCGATTGCAAACTTCTACTTTACAACTCTATCTTAAAGCCAATTTGGTGCTATGGTATTCAGGTTTGGGGCACTGCCTCGGCTTCTAACATCGAAAAAATTCAAAGGCGCCAAAATAAACTTCTTCGAATACTCCCAGCCGCCCCCTGGTACGTCAAAAACTCAAATATACACAAGGATCTCAATGTGCCATTAGTAAAAATTATGATAACGAAATATGCAGTAAAATATTTAAAATGGCTGGAACTGCACCCAAATCTATTAGCTCGAAATATTTTAAATTATGGCGGCCACACTCGCTTAAGGAGAAGAGATACTGCAGCACTCACCCAATCAGATGAGCGATAAACATCTACATTTGTGAACAGAAACCGTGATGCCTAAATCTTTTTTGTCTGGCACTGGCAGGACATAAAGTAAATATTAGGATAAGATTTGATTAATTATTGTTAGTTCTTATTTAATATATGCAGATTCAATACTTAAATACTGAAAAAAATATAGTTATGTAGTTATATTTTAACAGCAGCAAAATATATTTAAAAAAAATTTATAAATGTATCTTGTTGTTGTGAATATAAACATATAACCTGATAACCAGCCTTTCGGAACAACCCAAATAAAATATCAAGATTATATTAAAATTAGTTATTATCGTAAATACAGTAAAAGTCTTTAATAATAGTAATGAATAAGAGATAAAAAGTATTATCGATTATAATAGTGATGAGCAATGAAAAAAGTTATTAATTGAATGTTATAGTTATGTCCTGGGAGAAGGATTCATGCAAATGCATGTTTTTCCCTTAAGCCCGATAATGGCTTAACCTAAATAACTTTATGAAACTAAGAATTTGCTTTAAAATTACATCGATTTGTTAGTTCATATTATTGTATATTTTGATGAAATATCATATTTTTGTTATAAATGCATATTTTGTGAAAAATTCAAGCTTAAAAAAAAAAATATTTGGAAAATAATGACGCATACAAATATGGGATAGTTTCATGCAAATTCATTTGCTGATGTTGTTGTAGAAAAAAGGTACACGATTATACAAATATCAGATTAAAGATAAGTTGCTATTTTGATTTAATTTTCAAAGACAAGTATTTATTATTGACCACAGTATAATCAGGGTTACCGTTAAGAATTTTGAAAAGGTCGAACAAAAAGTCGTTTTTAAAATTACTTTTTTTAACACTCTTCTTAAACAAAAAAACAACACAAAAAGGAGTTACCAATGCAAATGATACGAGGGCGGATCAATAAGTCTGTGACTTTTCGAACTTCCCTCGTAGTTATATGAAATGCAACACTGCTCCCATCAAGTTCCACCTGTTAATAGACTACTGTCAAGTTTTGAGCAAGTTCCGTCCGTCATTTACTTTGCGTTTAACAGCTGCTCAAAACATACAACCTCGTGGATTTTTTTAAGAATTAAACATTATTTTTTGCGAAAAAAAAACCGTCAATCAAACCAAGGAAAAGCTTGATAAATACTATGGGGAGTATTTACTGACTTTCGTTGTGGAAGGCCAATTGAAGTCACTACACCCGAAAATGTCGAAAAAAGTCACGATATTGTGTTGGCCGATCGAAGAGTAAAAGTGCGTGAGATTGTTGATGCCATAGGCATTTCATGTGGCATTGTGGTTTCGATTTTAAATGATCAGCTGAGTTTAAGAAAGCTGTCTGCAAGATGGGTGCCGCGTTTGCTCTCAATTGACCATAAACGTAATCGTGTGACGACTTCAAAGGATTTTTTGGAGTTGTTTAACTGCAATTATAATAAGTGAACCGGCTCCGAAGAAAGCCAAGGGAAGTTTGTCGGCCAATAAGGTGATGGCAACAGTTTTTTGGGATGCACGCGGGATAATCCACATCGAATACCTTCAAAAGGGAAAAACAATAAACGGCGTATATTATGCCAACTTATAGGAACGATTTAACGAGGATTCAAAAAATAACCCAATAAAAAATGGAGCTTCCAACGAAGTAGGTTTGTAAGGAAGAAACGTAAGAGTTTCGCTTACCATATCGCTTACGGAAGACATGAATTTTATATGGCGAGTTCCCATTTTGAAGCAATACATTTTTGACACAGAAAGCGCTTTATTCAGCGTTTTAAAAAATAAGCGAATATAACGATACGCTTTGCACACTGAACTTTTTGTTACCGTTATTCTTTTATATGTATGTTCCCTCACAAACCTGCTTCGTAGTAAGGGAATGTCGTGGCTCTTCAAATATTATATATATATTTTTTTAGTTTATTAAGAATTCGTTCACTTACCCTGCTGCATCTCTGTATGTCTTATTGCGTAGCGCTTAAATGTGTGCTTACTTTTTAAATTGTACCATTAGTGCTTCGCAAAATAGGAAAATTTTTTATTTGTTTGTTTTTCATCAAGATAATGCGCGGGCGCACACGTGTGCAGTCTCAATGGCAAAATTACATGAATTGGGCTACGAATTCTCCGGATTTAGCCCCCAGTGACTATTTCCTATTTCCGAACCTAAAGAAATGGCTCGGTGGAAAGAGATTTTGATGCCTATTTTATGGACCTCGAAAAATCCCATTTTTTGGAACCGATACACAAATTGGAGAAACGTTGTACTAAGTGTACTGAGCTAAAAGGAGATTATGTTGAAAAAAAATTTTTGTAAAAAAAACTGTCTTTCATTCAAAAGGTCACGGACTTTTTGATCCGCCCCCGTATAAATAGCTCGGAAATAATTCATTAAAAATGTGTTTAAATAAACTTTTGTGTATTAATTTTACATTTGATTCTAAATAATATGTTTGTATATCGTCAACTTAGATGCAAACGAACGCAACTATATTTTTATTTTTTTACAGGAGAAGCAAAAAGCAAGGTGTTCTTGGCGTTTGAATTTCTTAAATAAAGTCGCCATTATTGATCGCAGGGATATAAAAATGAACATGTAGTTTAATAAAACGAACGAAAATCAAACAAAAACTCAATTTTTGTGTAGCTTCGTCCGTTTACATTTGAGATGGCGATATATGTACTTTAATTGTATATATTTTTTTTTTTTTGTACCTTCGTCTCTGTCTTTTCACACAAGTTCATTACTTGGCTTTTAACCTTCTATTTCGGCATCTAGCAAATGTAGAGCTGATAGCATGGACTCACAAGGTTTTAGTTTTAACCTTTAACTGTGGAGGTGGTGGTAAATTTCTGTTCCATTGCGCTCTATAAATTTAATTTTCTTAGTATCTTCTCATATCGTGATCGTCGTTATTCACTTGTGTTTTGGCTGAGCTCGACTTAGCACGAGCGGAGCTATGGACATGCTGGTGTAAAAATTACCACACGTCATCATTTACGTAATATTTTCTTTGAAAATATTTTACCACCACGTCAGCGTTAGCGTAAGTATTTAGTAGAAAAAAATTTACCCCACATCAAAATTAACATATTATTTCCATGGAATTATTTTTGCCACTCGTTCGTTTTCTTGTTAGTAAAAAATATTTTATATGATATAAGCTCATTAACTCAGTGCGCTTTGCTAACCTAATTAAAAAAAAAGAAGTACATTTTATTAAAAACAGGTCTCGTGCATTGTGTAGGAAGCTGTTTGTACTAAGTTTGAATACTCTTACTGTTACCATTCTCCAGTTATACAGAAATCTATAATCTCTGTGTATAAGAGGTGCCACACCCACTTCCCGCCCATTTTTGTAGAGTGGTTGCTTATTGATAACCCAGCTGTGTGTACCAAATATGAACAATTTTCTGCTTACCGTTCATTAGATACAAAAAAATTTATTTTGTGCCACGCCCAATTCTCTATTTCCACCCACATTTTGTCGGATGTTGTGTATTGCTAACCAAGATGACTGTACTTCATTGCGAAACTTTGACTCTTATTCAGATATATATAAATCTATAAGGTCTTTGTATAAAAGGTGCCACGCCCACTTCTACCGCCCAAATTTTGTCAGATGTTGTGTATTGGTAACCAAGATATTACGACCAAAATTTGAAGCTTTAGCTCTTACCGATTTGTCTGCAATGTAGTAAGCCAATGTGTATGGGATGCAGATTTTTATGAGTAAAAAACCTCCAAAATGTTGACCTGTAGTTTCTACACCTAATTATTTTTTTCATGATCTCTTTTATATCTTTAAGTGTATACATTTGGCTGTGAAAAAAATGCCCTTTATGTTTTTGTTTTTTTTTTTAATTCATATTTTTTTAATAAGTTTTTGATATATCGTTTTTTTTTATTTAACCTGTTGGTTAATTTATTTTTCATTTATCCTTATATGGAAAAAGAATTTCTGCACACACAATGCTGTGCGGAAATTAGAGTTTGCCAAAAACCGTAAAAATGTGAAACCGCGGTTTCGGTTTTAAAATGATAAAAACCGGTCGGTTTCGGTTCGGTTTTCGGTTTTTCTTAAAATTTTTGCATATTGTTGTGTTTGACTGGTGGTCTGGGGGGCTACTCTCTATTGCGCTGCGAAAGAAATTTGTCGCAAATCTAGTGATTGGTTCTTTTTAATGCGTTTGCGCATTTGTCTGTCGCATCTTTTTATTTATTTCTTTTCGCGAATCATCATTATTTATTTTATTTCAACTTTCCAATTAAATTTTTTTTGCATATTTTGCCATTTAATTTCTGGAAATCCGCGCTATCTTTGATTTTTATTACCAGTATTGCTTAATTTTCAAACAATTTTGCGAAAGTGATAGAGAGTACCAAGTTGGCATTTAGCTTTCGCATCGCAATAGTGAGTAGCCTCCTGATATTTTGAAGGGTTTCCTAACTCCAGATGGTTCCAGACATTTCTGAAATAAAATTAGTGTGATAAAATAAGTAAAAAAGGTTTAATATGCTGCCAAATTTAATTGGTATTTATTATGGCTGCGATTTTCATGCAAATGCACAATCTTTTTGTCGAAAGTCTTATTTGCGTTAAAATGGCATCAATTTGTTATGCATATTGTTGCATATTTTGATTTTCTATGCATATTTTGATATTTTTGAGTTATTTTTTTTTTTATTTCCATATTATAAAAAAAAGTGCTCCAAAAAATTTATATACACAAAAAAATCTTCAAAAAAAAAAAATAAATCTATAAATAAATTCTTTTTGGAGCTTTGCTTAAAATACAAGATATTTTAAGATTTCGACAAAATATCCTTCTAGTTTTAACCGATGCAGCACCTTCTCATTCTTTGTTTTATTTTAAGAATATTTAAAACACCTTTCCATTGTTGCCGGCTGTAATTTATAAACTTTTTTTATGAGAAGTACGAGTATTAGGTTGAATTTGCAATTTCTTTAAGCATAAATATATTTTAAAAGTAAAATCTGAAAACCGAGGTGTTTGCGTCGGTTTTCGATTTCGGCTTAAACCGAACAGCAATCCCTAGTTAATACATGCGCTGCCAATTTATATAAATTATGTTACAAAGTTTCATTTAAAGCAAAAAAAAAAAATAAAACTCCTAAAATGAGTTTTATTTAAGACGGAAAAAATAAAACTCTTTTTTAAATACCACTACAGATTCTGAAAGAGCTCGTCAGTACGAATCTATTGATATATGCCGCTGTAGGTCTCCGTTGGCTATAACATGAAGAGTTTTTATGTTAAAATTTTCCGGATAACTGTTATTTACTGTCCCTGGTCAAAAATGATCAGCATTTGTAATTTCAAAAATGTATTTGTATGATTTATCATTGGATTTACTTTTATAATAATTTAAAATTTAAATATAAAGCCCCATATTCATAAAAAATATTTTTGATTACTAAAAGGTTAACTAAACAAATTTTCATATAAAATTCGTTTCGTAAGCCTGCAATAAACCTAAAATATTTTTTATGAATATGGGGGAAAAATATAAAAAATAAATGCCAATCATCCGCGATTGACGTGGAAATTCATTTAACACGATACAAAACATGGAAAATTCAATACAGTTAAATTCGCATTGATACAAAATAATCACCTGATCAATCGGGAATGTTTTAAACAAAACTAAAATTTTTAAGGGAAAATATGTGTAATTTTGCAGTGTATGTCTATGAAAAAAAGGGAAAAAGAATCGCACAAAAAGTCTCAGAGCGTCAAAAAGTTTGCAAATTGTAACTAAAGTCGCACAACAGTAACGCTGAGTATAATTGTAAGTTCAAGGTAGTTTCAATAGGGAGTGTTGTCATTCTTAAGCCATGCACTGTTAAATTAATTTATTTGATTTTTGACGCTGGTTTTAATTTGTTCCATTATTTTCTCCTGTTTGACGTTATATGGACCTTAAAATTTAGAGCAAAGTATAGTTGCAAAGTAAAGTTGTATTCCACCTCATCAAAAACTCAAAATGTTTGTTTACAAACATGCATACATATCGTCATATGATTTCAAAAAAGCCCTAAGTTCCATTGACAAAATTTTACAGGATAAGCAAAAAACTCTACATTGAAAAATAGCCTAAATTTTTTTAAGTTCAATATGGTTGGACACATATGATTAACATGTATTCGCACAGTTGCTTATACCAACTTAAGCATATTAAAGTTGTGCCTTAACTTTTGATAAACAAAAATATACAAAAAAAAAAAATTCTTTTTTTTTGTGTTTGTTATCTATTTTTTTATCGAAAGGCCTTTTAGAATTTTGTTATAAGGAATATAATTTTTAATTGTAGGAGTGTAAAATTTTCAAGAAACGTATATTTTGATATCGATCAAAAGTCGGTTTTGAATTTTTTGTAACTTCTTTTTTTAAGCCATATGACGATATATTGTATTTTTACTTTTTATACCTTCAATTTAAACTTTTCTAATGATTCTTTATTGAAATGTTTTGTTAGGCTGAAGTGCACTTTACGGGGCGTACGAAAAAAAAATATAAAAAATATGCCACCCGATCCAGAATTAAAAAAAAATACCAAAATGAATATTTAAGGGGGCTGAGGCCCGTGGGGACCCCTGGGTCCAAAAAACCGCCCCGCCCACTGAATGGTCTGTGTGGGTACTCAAATTAAAGGTAATTGTGCAATTAAAACGAAAATAATAAAATTTTGGGTGGGCGGCATTTCTAGGGCCCTCTGGGGCAAAAAAAGTGTCCCCCCATAACACTTATGTATATCTGTGTGGGTACTCAAATTAAAGGTAATTTGCTCACGATTGCAAATATGTATTTTGTTTTTGTATTCGTTTAATATTTTCCTCTTTAGTTTAATTTATGTATCTTTTTTAGGTATGCAGAGAAGTTTTAGTTAGCGAAGCCGGTCTTTGTTATACCATAGAGGAGAAAATCCTTGCGCCCGGCCGAAGGTCGGCTATACAAAGAAGCTTTAGTTACAAAAAAATTATAAAACTCATTTAAAAATTTTAGCGCATAGGTATAACATTAAAAAAGCAAAATAAAAAAAAAATATTTACAATCGTAAGCAAAATACCTTTCATTCGAGTACCCACACATAGTGATAAGGGTGGTAGGGGCAATTTTTTTTACCCCCAGAGGGACCCAGAAGTCCCGCTCGACCTAAATTTTATTAATTTCGTATTTTTTACACAATTTCCTTCAATTTGAGTACCCACACATACCACTAACTGGGCGGGCCGCTTTTTTTGATCCATGGAGTCCCAGGGGCCTCAACCCCCTTAAATTTTAATTTTGTTTTTTTCTTTTTTTATTCCAGAGGGGGTCCAACTTTTTTTTTCGTACGCCCCGTAAAGTGCACTTTTGCCTTTTGTTATTGTAACAAAAAAAAAAAAAAATAAAAAAATTGTCAAATAAGTGTCAAAAATTGTCAAAAATGTTTTTGTTGAATATTTCTTGTTTTTAATGACATATTTTATGTGGCTTAAGTACCTTTTTTGAGTGCATTAAGTCCTTGTCCCTGGTTATGTCCAACAAATATTTATTTACACTCAATTATATGAATTACAACCAATTCTTATAGAATAATTCTTGAAAGTACCAATTTTTCAGGTAAAAAAATTTACACAATACAATATATCCCACTGCTGCCTTAAAAAATAAATAATTTTTTTTTTCGAATCGGCGTATATTTGACTTTAACTCCCCAACAAATACCACTCCCGAAAATATCGGTAAATCATTATAAATGTTGGTAAAGTAGTAGAAATTTCCATAACAAGCAGTGCTGCCACGACTGATGAAATTTTTACAACCAAAATTTTTTAAAAAGTAACCAAATAAGAAAGCCTTTTGTTAATTGAGAAAAACATTAAAATTTATTGTTGCATTGTTAAACGAAGGTTATTTGCACTTAAATATTAATTAAAAATTAAGAAAACAAAACTTGAAATGTAATTCTTTTACATATTAAAAAAATAACTTGAAATGTAATTCTTTTACATATTAAAAAAATAACTTGAAATGTAATTCTTTTACATATTAAAAAAATAACGAGAAAGCTAAATCTAAATTTTTTATTTATTTGAGAATTTTTTCATAAAAAATATTTTTATTTTATAAGAGTTAAACCCGTCAAATTTCTATACAAAATTCAGTATATTTAAAGATAATAAATATAATTTTTTTGAATATGTCCCTTACAATAAACGAAATTTGTACTTCACAGTTACAAATAACAACAACTGTCAGTTGCAGGGCTGTAAGATGTGCCAATTTTAAAATCCCTTTGGCGACGGAAATTCGTGTGGCGATATGGCGAAATTGTAAACTGTTGGCGATATGCGAAATGTGAATATTTTCAAATTTACATACATATGTCTAAAATATTATAAAAATGGGTATAACTTCTTTATATTGTTGTAAATTGTATTTTAAATTTATAATTGCTATTATTACTGTTTCAAAAGTTGTTCTATTTGAAATATTTTCTGAATTATTGTATAATATTATAGCGAATATAAGCAAATTAGTATTTCAAAACGTACATTCAATGGGTAGAAAGTATATGACTGACAGTCAAAGGGATTTTTTATAAATTAAAAATCATTATCTAAAAACCATTAAATAAATATGCATACCAACAGGTTATAAAAAGTAAAATTTTAAATTTCTTAAATGCACGCCATTTTCTTACAGTAATTTCTATAAGTTCTAAAATTGTAGATTCTATATCAATTTATTTTTGAAAAATCTTTAAAATTCCTATGTGTATTTCAATATATTAAAATATAGTACTGGAAATAATGTAAATTTAGAACATATTACTTTTATTCAAGTTGTTAGAAACACTTAAACTACTTTTGAGTACTTTTTTCAGTAATATTCTGAAATCGATTCAGCGTGATATTACGCACTTTCTACTTTAAGTACCACTTATCTTTACTACTATTAAAATCATTAAAAACTACGCTGTTTTAACAAAAATTACTGACAAATCTCCATCGGTTAAAACTTCATTTGATTTCAATTTCAGAACATGGCCGTTTCTAATATAAAAATCTCATTTTTTTTTTCTTAACAAAATTAAAAAACTGGTAGCTTTTTTGAAAGCGATGAACTCACGTTCATTTGACACAAATAATGAGAAAATCGTATTGCAAAGTAAACATTATTCGAAGTTGTAAATCCATTCGAATTGAAATACGCAATGCAAGTCTATTAAGAAAAACATATTCAAACTATTCATACGTATTTTATATTTTAGAAAAAAGTAACCAAAATGAAAAAAATATTCACATCTCCACATTGAGAAAAAATATTACCAATTTTGGTTAGAAATAACCAAAAACGGCAGCTCTGATAACAAGTATAATAGTTAATCTTGTAAAAGTGAAAAGCAAAATTCGTTATTATGTTATTTGAAAGCTGTTTGGGTTTATGTATTAACTAATTAGTTGCTTAAGTAAATTCGTTAAAAAACTGTTAGCAGAAAACACAACCAATTAAAAAGCATATATTGTGAATAATTGTAAATGTTGGTTTGAGACGTTGATATTGACAAACGAAAGTGGTGAATAAAAGATGACGAAGAGTTTAATATCCAAGGCAAGGAACTCAATGCAATTTCATGTTTGTTGTCGGTGAATAATTGTAAATGTTGGTTTGAGACGTTGATATTGGGTACGTTCATAAGACGTAGCTGTTGAGCTCAACTGCTAGAAAACTGTTCACAACTGTTGAGCCGAACATTTTCGTCTTAGAAACGGCATTATGAGTATAATGCAAAATTAACAGCTGATAAACATAAACAATTGAAAAAAAATAAAGGTTGAGGTTGAGCACAACATGTTGACTTTAGGTAGCTAAAAAATTTTATGATGGAATAAATGGCCTCAAATACCCAACTGTTGTGTTGAGCGTAAGTGCTCAACTATGCGTTTCTAAGAAAAACACTAAACGGTTACACAACAGTTACGCCTTATGAACGTGCCTATTGACAAACGAAAGTGGTGAATAAAAGATGACGAAGAGTTTAATATCCAAGGCAAGGAACTCAATGCAATTTCATGTTTGTTGTCGGTGAATAATTGTAAATGTTGGTTTGAGACGTTGATATTGACAAACGAAAGTGGTGAATAAAAGATGACGAAGAGTTTAATATCCAAGGCAAGGAACTCAATGCAATTTCATGTTTGTTTTCGGTACTCTGAGGCCCATCAGAAGTTAAATTTTAACGAATCCCAAAACTTCCAGTAAAATGGCATTAAATTTTCTTTTAAATGCATGTTTTTACATATTTTGTTATACATTTTTTTTTACTTGTTTTTTTTCAGAGTTTCTTTATTGAATCTTCATATATTAAATATGAACTAACAATAAGTAATCAAATCTTATCCTAATACTTAAATTCATGCCGTGCCAGTGCCCGAAAAAAATTTTCTTATCACGGTTTTGTTATAAATGCATATTAATAATTAAAATTTTTTTTTTTTTTTTTTTTTGTTAAATATTGTCCAGTTGGAAAAGGTGGATCATGCTTCAATAGCTCGTGATTTTAATGATTCAGTTTCGCTTTTAGGAGTAAAATTACACAAAAATAAAATTATCCTCTACATAACTGTTTCAGCGCCATAAATGGTTAATTCTGGATATTTTTTAAAGGTATTTCAGCACAAAATGTTACATGTCACATACTTAGCTCATGCCATATATCGTGTGGGTGAGGATATTAGAAATCAATTTGAAAATTTATATAGATTTCTTGATATCATGTGGTACAAAAATAATTTTAAAGTCACCTTGGCGTTTTTCCGTATTTAAAGGAAAATATCCTAACTTGAATTATCCACCACAACTGGTGGCATCTGAGTATTCCGCCAAACATTTTAAAGAATTTAAAGATGTTGCAAAAATTTTAACGAAAATTATGACGCCGCTTACAAAAATTACCAATATTTTAAATTTGCCTAATATCGACTAGTATCTGAAAACTTAAACTATGGACTTCTAGTCGAGATAATAATCAAACTGCAGCAGAATATTTCCACTTATTTAATTTTTTTTTTGTGATAACCACTTGTGTTTGTGGACCAAAATGTATGAGGTAGGACAACTTAAGGCGGTGGCAAACTATTCCGATCGGAATGTGTGACATGTCTGTATATTTAAGGGAGTGTTGTCAGAAAAAAAAAGTATCTCCAAAAACAAATGGGATAAAAAAACATTTTTTGGTGATTGGAGACTTTATTGTTGATACTTTTAATGTTCTTGGGACTTTGATTCCACATGTTTTTGAGATTTTGTTGAATTTTATTGTAATTTTAGAAGTTCATAATGTTTTGTTAAGTCAATTGATTTTTCATCTTCACCAATAATCCGATGCAAATATATGTACTCTTTCAGGGTGCCCCAGTAGGCTAGCTGGTAGTGAGCTAGTCTATCAGTACCGGAGTTGCGGGTTTTATTCCCGCCAGAGACTCTGGTCTCCTGCAGACAAACAAAAAGCTTCGCGGGATTTAGTGTAGGAATAATAATAAAAAAAAAAAAAAAAAAAAAAAAAAAAAAAAAAGCATTACAAAAAATAAATAGTTTTTAGCTTTTTTCGGCTTGAAATCGTGTGGTACCTAATTCCTTTGGTTTTCGATGAATCTCGCTGTTTCCAGTGAGCTTAAGTGACTTCTTGTATTTGACGACAATATTAATGGAGTAATGCCTTAAATTCTTCACATTGTAACGATTTATTGAAAAATTTAAGGAATTTGTTTTACTTCAATATTTTTCCTATTTGTACTTTTTAATTTAACGTATGTTAATGAGGGTTCATCACATTTCCTAGTCTACTTTTATTTGCCCTTCTACTACACCTTATTTCGCTCAATTGGGCATGCACATCTAAAGTCATAAACCTCAACAGTGTCAAAATTTTACTTCCATGAGTACAATGCTACCGTTTCACACACACTCTAAAGGCCGGTATTCGCTATCCTATTTAGTCGCACGATATTTCAAAAAAAAACGTGTGTAAAATGTGAATTGAGTGACAGATTTTTTTGACAAGTCTGTCCGACTTGGAAATGTTTATGAACGTTTTCATAAAATGACAGATTATATGCAATCAGAGTTGCATTTTCTTGTAAAGTAGATGAGTCATTTGCATGTTTTTTGTGGGATAGTGTGGCATTGACAGCAGATCTTGCAGACATTTTATTATGTCGGATAGAATTCCGTCAGATTTTCGTGTGAATGAATCGTACGATTATGTAGGATAGTGAGTATCGGCCTAAAGTAGAAAAAATAATAGCGGTCACGTAGCCGCCACCAGATTTTATGTCCATACGGACCTGATTTATGGCATTTTTTATCACTTGGTTGCATATAGTCATGACTTCAGAAGAAGTTTAGAACGTGTATATCGGGCGATTTTTCTAGTCAGTGCAAATCACTTAACGAAAAATTAGACGACCCGGAAACAATTACTCTGGGTTCTTTAGGAATATAGTGCTTTATTTTTTATTATTGTGTATTTTGTATCTGTTTACATCACAAATTTCAAAGAACTGATATCTAGTGCCATTTGCAAAAGTTATAGCATCTTTCGATAGGGTGATATCGCTGGCGCCAGTTAGTTTGGCATCGGTGAAATAACTGTTCCTGTACCATCTTAGACATATATGTTGCTATATATAAACTAAATCAATATGATGTCTCTTAATAAAATATAAGTTACATATAAGTAAAATAAAACATTTTTCCTTACAAGGCGTGTTTTGTAGAGGCATAAAACTATTTTTTTTTTATATAAAAACAACAAATTTAATAGAATAACTAAAATTTTGGCTTCGTGAGGTAATACGAATTTCATCGCCTCGGCGACTGTGCCTTAAGAATGCCATCCTCTCGGTCCAACTTTGGGCCACTTTCGAGCATACCTGGTCTAATTTCGTGGAAAGTGCGTCGAATGTTGGCTTCTAAATGATAAACCGTTGCTAGTTTATCGGCATAGACCCGATAATTGGCGTACCCCTACACAAAGTAGCCAAAGGTGTAAAATCACATGGACGATATGGCCAATTCACAAGTCCATTTCTTGAAATTATTCGATTACCAAACGTTTGGCTCAAAAAAGTAATGGTTTTACACGCTGTACGGCATATTGCACCGTCTTGTTGGAACCACTTCTTCTCCAAATGATTTGCAATGACATGGAAAAAAAAATTAAGAATCATTTGCCTGTAGTGCTCTCCAATTTACGGTTATGTTGGCACCGGTCTCGGACTTAAAGACATATGGGCTGACACCTTCGGCATGTATACCACACCAAAAACTGATATTTTCGCGATGTAATGGAGTCGCAAGAGGTTTAGTAGGATTCTAATCTCTACAAAAACGACAAATCTCATTGCGGGTATGTAGCCCGTTAAGCTAGAAATGAACCATGGTAGCTCAATATTGGCAAAGAATTGTGTCAGTTTTGATATATTTATACTGGATTTTCTCCTCTGTGTAATTGAAAGATATCTATTGTCCATAATGCCATATGAGTTACTAAAGATACAGATCATGTTTAGAAGACAAAATGCCATATCAGTTACAAAAGATACAAATCATGTATAGAAGACGCGCCATCTGTTGTGAATCCCCCATTATTAGGTTATCCCTTAATTTTCCAAAACATTTAAATTTCCACTAATCTCTGAAAGTCCGTAATAAAAATCATTGATTTTATACGTTATATATTTATATATACAGTGAGCCACACTGAAAGTTAAACATTATTTTGAAAATGGAGTAGGTGGCGTAACTAATCGTCGTTTTAAAAAATATTTTTTTTATCAAAATTTCGAAATTTTTGTTCTTAAAAAATCATAAAAAATTGGAAAACGCAGCTATGTTTTTAATTTTTCTAGACGTATAAAAAAACGAAGTTGCAAAGTTTATTCAATAAACTTAACTGTTTTTGTGTTATGGTAATATATGTTGTGCAACCTACTCCATTTTTGAAATAGCGTATATCTGGAAAACAAAAGCTAACCTAAAAAATCGGTAAGCACCATTGGATTCAGCGTACCCGAATTAGGTAAAAGTGCCAGGTGCCCCGCTTATTAACTAGCACAGTGCTATTATTAACACAGAGTTTATGATAATTATTAAAGTGTTCAATTTTGGATGTGGCTCACTGTATATATGTATGTACAGGGTGATTCAAGTAGAGATACTTTTTTCAATAGCCTTTTTTGACAGATCACGTGTGAGTCGTATCATACTGTCATGTTATTTTTGTTTAGTATTGTTTGGCATTTCATAATGGAAAGACTTACGCCTTCCCAAACGACATCGCTTCGCTCTATAGGCTCTTGAAAAGTTCCAAGAAGATCCGACGTTTTCGAGGCAAATTTTGTCCAGCGATGAGGCCCAATTCTGGCTCAATGGGTATGCAAACAAACAAAATTGCAGCATTTGGGACGAAGAGCGACCTGAAGAGATTCAAGAACTGCCACTTCATGGTTTGTGGACCGGTGGAATCATCGGTCCATATTTCTTTAAAAATGATTGCGGTACGAACGTAACCGTCAATGGCGACCGCTATCGCGCCATGATAGCTGACTATATGATGGCTGAAATTGAAGCTCGTGATATCGGCGACATTTGGTTTCAGCAAGACGGAGCCACTTTCCACACATCGCATCAATCAATGGATTTATTGAGAGAATACTTCGGTGAGCACATAATTTCACGTTTTGGGCCGTGTGATATCACACCGTTAGAATTTTTCCTGTGGGGATATGTAAAGTCTAAAGTTTATGCGGACAAACCCGCTTCGATTCAGGCCTTGGAGGAAAACATCACGCGTGTCATTCGCCAGTTACCAGTCGAAATGATCGAACGAGTCCTCGAAAATTGGACTCAACGGATGGACCATCTGCGACGTAGCAACGGTCAACATTTGATAGACATAATCTTCACAAAATAAATGACGAAGAATGTTCTTTCAAATGATAATAAACATTCCCCATTAAATTTGAATTTTCTGTGGTTTTTTCTTTAAAAAAGCATGGAACCTCAAAATGGATGGATATAAAAGTTATACTTTGACACCAACTATTTACAATTAATTTGAATTACTCCTCAAATATGTATATATAAATTTATTGAGAGCAAGTTGTGGTAAAAATGTTATAAATTTAAATGAGAACAAACACCTTTATTGATTTAAGCAACCAACAAACTATTGGTTTATTTAATCAATCATCATCATCATCACACTACAAGTGTTACGATATTGTGGTTAGTCAAGCAAACGCAGCGCACAACATCAATAAAACGATGACACTTATGTACATAATAGGCTTAAAGATGAAATCCAATTGAGTTATTCATATACATAACTCAACACTACTTGTATTCATCCATTTATAAATGATGATGTACAAACAACCACACTCTATGCGACACTAGACACACACAATGCAACGCAACTTAATACTTGACAGCACTTCATGGACTGAACACAATTTTTTGTTTGCGGTAAACGAACGTATGCTCGTAATAACAATAAAAAATATAACAACAATTTGTTGTAAAATTATGTAATAAATAATCATCAACAAAACAAACAAAAAAACATTTAAACTTTTTTTCAAGAAAATTCACACTTCAATTCCACCAACCAAAAGACGCTTAAATAGTCAAACCGTCTGCCGTTAAAATAGTGTGATATTGTTGACACAATACTTGCTCAGGCGGGCTGGCATTTAAGTGCTGCGAGTTTATTGTAGTGTAAAATACGGAAATTTAAGTTTTAAGTTGTAGTTTTTAGTATATTTACATTACCCAGGAAGCCTGAAAGTGGTAATATTCTCCCCATTATTATGGGAAATTCACTAAAATGATTTAATATAAATATAACCCATAGTCAACGCCAAGTTTTGATGCCAATTTAATACTAAAGGAAGTCTGTTGGACATTTTCTGCATTACTTGTCGTAAATAAATTCGTCACTGGGGTTATAACTTTTTTAAAGGACAAATTGCTTTTTACCTTTTGTAATTTGTACTATCTACTGCTAATCGAGAAAGGAACAGTTGTCTCAAAATGCCCCCACCCCCCACGGGAGTTTCTTTGTATCATCTAAAGGATATTTCACCATTTGCTCTACACCCTCCGGACCATCAGGTGGAGCAGTCAATACGTTAAATTCGATAAAAACCCGAAATTGGCAGAAAGAGATCTGCTCGATCTTTAAACATCGCGGCTAACCAGAGAGATCCTATATGGTACGACGGGAGTAAGTAACCTCTGGCGGCACGTCATCAGACTGACTATTGGTCCCCGAAAGTATACTTCTTTCGGTAAATGCTTTCTGTCTTTCAGAAAAATTAACTTTGCGGGGAGGGGAGTGTTTCTTTTACATTGAAAAAATACTTTTGGATATCAAATGGGAAGTCCTGAAACCCCCACTCAATGGCTGATTTTTCGCCCTTGTGGGATTGTTAGGCCTGAGGGACGGATCATCCCCAGGTGCTATTGCTAGTCGGCAGATGTTGCTGGCACATTTCCAAAAGCAGCGGAGGTAAGATAGCTGTCGCTCCTAAACAAGAAGCGAGTATTTCATTCTGTCGAGTTATACACTCAAATTGGTACCTGTATGTGCTGATTCGCTCACACACCGGGTCGGTGCTTAAGACCACCTTGAGATAAAGCCAACATGGGAGGTGCTCATGTAAATCTTTGCTGCTATTTGGCACAAAATCATTGAAATCGCCTAAGGTTGACACAAGCACCTGACTGAGATCTTCACGATCTGCTGGGTTCTTCAATATTTATTAAAAATGCGTGCAGAGGCATTTGTTAAAAATCATGTGCATGTTTGTTTTTGAATAATTCATTTAATTTTCTTAATGTTTTATTTTTATAGTTTGAGCATTTAATTGATTCATTTTAATTACAATAAAAAAATTAAATTTAATTGAAAAAATTGCTCAACAAGTGTTTCTTTATTTGAGGTTAATTTCTTCTTTAAAATATAAATATTTTATTTAAGGCCATTATTTTTATCCCAAATTCAATTCATATAATTTTATAGGCTCGTTCCAATACAATTTAAAAGCTTTTTTTGGCATTTTATTTCTTTAAATAAATTTTCCATTACATGACTGCAAAATTCGTATATTGACCCAAATATTTGATGATATTTTGCCAAGTTTGTTTAATGAGAGATTTCCGTGATAACAAAGTTAATGGGTAATTTAGTGAAAAATTTAATTTAATCAGAAAATAGAAAAATCAATTGATATCTTTTATAACCAAAGACTATTAACTGCTTTTTTATACCATCCACCACTAGTGGTGAATGAGGGTATACTATGTTTGTCATTCCGTGTGAAACTTTTTTATTATACATCTAAGACCCCATAAAGTGTATATATTCTGGCTCCTTGAGTAATTCTAAGTCGATCTAGCCATGTCCGTCTGTCTGTCCGTCAGTTGAAAACACGCTCACTTTCGAAAAACGCAAAAGAAAAGAACAAACTTGGTCTCAAATTGCTTGTAGTTATCCTAAGCAGTTTGGGATTCAAACCCAGCAACATCGGTTCAGTAGGATCTGAAGTATGAATCAAAATGTGAAACCACCATCTTAAAAAATTGATCATTTTGATACAAAAACTGCAAATCATACTGTTAAATTTCGTGAAGATCGGTCCATAATTTAGCCTAGGCCCCATATAAGCGCTACCCCCGAAAAACAGTTTAGTACGCCTAAAACCGTAATTAATAATGCTATCATAATAAAATTTGGTATATCACAGTTTTAGAAGACTAGAAATCGCAGTGTCAAATTTCGTGAAGATCGGTCCATAATTTACACTAGGCCCCATATAAACTCTACTCTCGCAAAATTGTTTATTGCGCCTAAAAGCCCACTTTGAGAAAATAATTTAATTCGCCTAAGACCATAACAGATATAGATATTGCGGTAAAATTTCTTTCAACTAAGATTTACCTATATGGCCAGAAAAAAGATCATGCAATTTTGTGAAATTCACTGTTAACGCAAAAACTAAATACACTGCTGTATTGAAATTTATTTTTTGTAATACCAGATATCAGTCTTCAGAACTTTGGGATGATTGATCCATAATTTACCATAGGTCCAAAACAAATTACCCTCCTAAAAATATTTTTAGTTCGGCTAAAACTGTTACGAATCCTGATATTTTATTCAAGCCAGTTTAAAGTTCTAACAAGAAACGCGTAAAACTTTCTTATTGTCGGTCAATAATTTAATTCAGGTCTAAACCGCAACCAATTTTAATGCTGACGTCCATTTTTGTGAAGCTTAGTTAAACATATGTATTTACAATATAGAGCCCACTTCTGTTGGTGGAGGGTATCATAGATTCGGCATAGCCGAATATAGCACTCTTACTTATTTAGATTAAGATTACATATAGAATTAGTAGGTGCAGTTCAGTGAAGTACAGAACACAGAAAAAAGTGTTTTATGAATTAAAAAAATAGTTTAAAAAGTATTAAAATTTAATTAACGTGATAATTGAATCAATTATTTTTTTTGTTGATAGAAAATTAAAAATTTAATTTTTATTTAATTAACATTTTAGTTGTTTTGAAATAAATTTTCAAATAAAATTTTAATTAAATAACAAAAAATCTTAATTGACTTGTTTCGTTTAAAATAAAATAATTTAAACATGTAGAATTGTTGTTGGAAGTTGTCAATATTTATTTAAATAAATTAACACATTTTTTGAAATAGCAAAGTTTTTTGATCACTTTTTTAATTAAAATTAAAAATATCATTTATTGAAAATATTTTTTCAAAATTTTAAAATTTTTAAGTAATCAATATAATTATTTTGGTAATAGGTGCAAAATCAACAAATTGTTTGCTTGATATTATGAATTTAGAACAAATTTGGTGATTGGAGAAATTTAATAATTTTTTCTGTGAACACAAGGGGTGAATGTGGAATTCTCGTACGGTAGCGAGATCCGGCGATCAATTCTGGCAGTTATCATTTAAATGCCTGTTTCGCTTAGAGCACACACAGTGTGAGAGCACTTAATTTCAATTTTTTAAAAAGGGCACCTAAATCCCTTGTGCTTATAGCCCTCATTTCTAATTGATTTAAGGTCCTTGTTGAAAACGCAACAGACCTATGGAACTAAGAGGCTTCCAGTAGATTTTAAATATAATATTTTTAATTTTTAATCCAAATTTTCATATTTTAATTAGGCTAAAGTTCATTAACCCCAGGATTACCGTCTTGGTCTGGCCAGACCAAATTTGTGTTTTGCTTGTAATATTTTTCGCATAAAACAAAAAATCAAAAAAAACCGGGACGTGAATTCTATAAATGATATGTTCTGAATCGAATGAAACTAATTTGGATTCGATTGGAGCAAATAAGTGGGGTTAAATTCCATTCTCTTGGTCTAGCCAAACCAAATTTTTTTTTCCTTAAAAGATATTTCAAATAGGACAAAATATTAATAAAAAAAAAACAGATACGTGAATTCTAGAAGTGATATGTTCTAAATGAAGTTTGAATCAAATCAGAAAACTACGGCCCATTATGCGCTTAGTTCAATTTAACTACAAAAACCTAACGAAAAACTCGTTTCAGCTGTGGTAGATGCGAAATACAAATGTGCGAAATTAAAGACTACATTTTCGATGACTTGCATATGGAATAAAATAATGAAATACTAAAATTTTATAATAATTTTGTATAATCTAAAGTAATTAGCTTACGTTCAATAAAAAATATATTTATTTACTTTTTATTTAATTAAGGTTTTTAGCTGTACAAATTGTGGCCTGGCCAGACCAAGAGGAGAACTAAGTGGTAAAAAGTTACGGAGAATTCTAGGGTTAAATAATTTTTATGAAGGAAGGAATTTTACAACATGAAATTAACTAAAATTTATTGATAATTCTTCATTCTTGACTGCCGTGGGGCTCGAACCCGCGTTCACTGACAGATTGATCTGACGCGTTTCGATAGTAACCACACTATCTCTTCAGAGGTCTTTGCCGTTTTACACTCACCGCCATTGACAACAGCCAGCAGTCAATAGTCAAATATCAATCTTTTAACCAAATGGTATTTTTACCTTGTAGTAGATCGAAATTTGTTGTAAATGATTATCCACATTTTAATCATATTTACATTCTCTTCCTTACTTCTGTTATTTCATAATTTTTGTCAATAATTCTTTTTGATATCCAAACTACATTTTTCTGTTTATCATGTTTTTTTTTTTATTTCTGTTTATCGTTGACCTTTTCCAGCATAACTTGAAGGACAAATGTCAACATAGAGAATTCAATTCATAAATATATTTCCGGAAATGCAGCCAAAGTCAAATGTTATTACTCACTTGGAAAAATTCAAAACTGAAGGCCAAAATATGCATTAGCATATTTTTCAAGTTCTTTCCAAAAAGACGTGCTTTGCATATTACGCAGATTGGCAACCGTTTTTAACCCTGAAAGGTAACTCATCATTTAAGTACATTCAGGTTAGTTACTCTTTGTCGAATCGACGAACTTTTAGAAAAAAATTATTTCATTTAAGCATTTTATTACAAAATAAAATAAAGCATAAAAAATACAAGTTTTTCTTCTATCTGAAAATTTAACTCATTTTTTTGTTTTAAAATTTTTATTTTTTAAAGCTTTCATCATCAGCTAACGTTGTTGCAAAAAAGAGCGTAATTTAAATACACATAAAAAACTTATATGATAAAGTTTAAATGAGCTTCGTCAATTCGACGAATATTTACCATCCAGGGTTAACAAAAGAATTGCATTTGAGTCAAAAAATATATCGGTCCTTTTCTGATATTAAGGCCCTAATCATGTAAAACGCAGCGCCACGCCAAAGAATAACATTGAAAGCACAAACAATGCCATAAATATTTTGTAATTTTGTTATTGCTTTCAACAGAAATTCATGTACCGTTTTAAAATTTTCAACGACACAAGCAATGGAGCGTTTGAAATTTTAAAAAGCAATGTGAATTTCTGTAGGAAGCAACAACAAAATTACAAAATATTTTTCACATTGTTTGTGCTTTCAATGTTATTCTTTGTCGTGCGCTGCGTTTTATATGATTAGGGCCTAAAATTCTTAACAAGAACTGGAAGAAATTACATCTGGTTAAGTTTTTTCTAAAATAAACAGTTACTGAACTATTTTGGTTGTTTTGTTTAAGATAGTGATGTATTTAAACTGCCAAAAGAAACTAAAAAATACCTTAATGCTCGTATGGTGAGAGAACCCCAGCAGGAATTTTAAGAGTTAATTGTTTCGTTCTGTTTTGTTTGCTTTACATGAATGTTTTTTTTTTGTCATAAGAGATGTGATAGAAAAAATTCAAAGTATTTGGATATAATATTTGTTGAAAAACATAACAAACTTTAATATTGTTTTCATTGGAAACGTTGACCAAGTTAAAAAAAAACAACTATATATTAATAAAAGCGAAACTGATAGATATATATACACTATCTCCATGGGAACTAAAATTATCTAACCATGCGCCGCACTGTGGCTGAAAATTGAATTGATCGGCCAAAAGTCCAATTTTTTGTCATCGCCGATTTCAAAAATTTTAATGCCATTCGATAGCAAACGTATTAGAACTAAGGTATCAAAAAAACTAGATTAAAATATTCGTAATTGTGGCTGTGGCATGCTGCTGGAAACAAATATTTTATTTTGTTTTAGAAAAAAATTAATTTTTGTAAATTTGATCAGAACTAAATTATGATTTCTCTCAAACCGTTATCAATAATTGGACGAAATTTTTTTGTTATATTAATGGGATAGTAGTCTTTAAGAAATGGATCATTACATCAATGTGTCATTTATACCTGATGTGTTATTAAATGTTTCCCCAGGTTCTATATTTTAGTTAAATCCGAATTTTAGAGGAGTAGAACTTGTTAGGGTCAAAAGGGGTCAAAGAGATTTTAGTACCATCAGAAAGCTGAAGGTGTCCTCTTTAACCCCATATATACTTGTGTAACTGTTTGGAACTGTCTGTTGAACACTTTTTTCATTTTAATGAAATTACTCGCAACATTTTTTTTTTGCTCTTTTTATTTAAGCTGCTCATATGACTGAAATATATATAACACAATGGTTTACGAGCGTTTTGTTTTGAAAACTAATTTTGCTTCTTATGAAAGGCTGAACATATTTGAATGAAATTTTAAACTGTCATGGCCGGGTAGCTTTTGTGTTGAATTGGAAGAACACGGGTCCATGGACGGTCGGGAGAGTGACTTGCGGACCTCTAAAATTGGTAACCTCGGAAATTCAAACTTTTAAAAAATTTAACAAAAATATATTTATGGATTGCAAAAAAAAAATTTAACTTAAGCTGAGTTACAAAAAATATGCTTAAATGTTTAGGTTATCTCCTTTGCTTTTGGAGATATTCGGATAAAACGGATTTTTTGGCTTGATTTTTATTATGTTTTATGTCAAACTGTTATCAATAGTGGGTTCAACATTTTTTATATTGGTAGTAAAGCAGTCTTTAAACAATGTTATGTTGTATTACTGTACTGATTATACCTGCTGTGTTATTAAATATTTTTTCAGGTTCTATATTTTAGTCAAATTGAAGTTCAGAAGAATAGAATTTATGAGGTCAAAAGGGGTTAAAGAAATTTTACTAGCTGTAGGTAGGTGAAAGTGTCCACTTTAAACCCAAATGCACTTTTGTACCGGTTTGGACCAGCCTATAGAACACTTTTTTAGTTTGTGTAAAATTATTCGCAACATTTCTTTTGCTCTTTTAATTTTACCTATTCATATGACTGAAATATAAGTGTACCAAGCCAAGTATTTTATATTATATAATTACCAATACCTGTGGGATTTTAAGCGTATCCTACTTAAGCCCATTTTAGTTCTTTATTCTACCTTGTTTTGCTACCTAGGAACACAGTATAACGCAAGCTTTGTATAAAAGCCAGTGGTATTCGAATAAAATCTCAGTTGTTAAAATATACCTAAGCAATAACAATCTAATTTTTTTAATATCTATAAAAATGGAGAGCTTCAGCTATAAAGAATTATCCGAAGAGTATTTTAAAAATAAAAAGGAGGAAGATGTTTTAAGTTACATTGAAGGAAAACTCAATATATATTCCTGCAAGATTTATAGAATGTCAAACATTAAAATTTTTATTTATATAGTGTAAATGAATAAAAGGGCTTTCAACATGAGTAAAAAATAATAATTTTAAGGTTTGACATTCTATAAATCTGACATGAACAAAGATATATTAATGAAATTTGGCAGTTATGTAGATTAAAAAGTTCTTAAAACAGTGGGCAGAAAAGCATCCCACTTTTTGAATAAAAAATACCATAATTCTTAATCTCAATCATTAGCATTTTCATACTAAATGCTAAAAAACATCAAAAGTTCAACTTTGACCTTAAATTTCTCAACAACTACTGAACCGATTTTAACAAAATTAACACTGCAAAAAAGTTCAAGAAGTCTTCTCTTCTTGGCCGATGAAAAACGATTTTCAACCACTGTGCGCCGGTAACATTGATTCATATTGAAAACTTGAAAAAAAAACACATGACTATCGGCCGTGTTCTAGAAACCGAAATCACGTGAAATTAAAACCTTATAAATTTTAAAAAACTGCCCCGTGTTCAAAGTTCACAAGAATATTTCTTTGTGTGTACCTATTACTTTGAGGACCCCTTTTCTCTACCTAAACTAAGTACTTTTGAAAGCAGGAAAAGCAACGTTCATTTTTACAAAAATTCAATTCAAAATCTTCATCGATTTAAATTTCACGTGATTTCGATTTCCAGGACATGGCCGTATACTTTGTAATAAACATTTGTTCAAATAAAAGTAATTTAAAATTAACCCCTATATGCATAAAAAATATTTTAGGTATATAGCAGGTTTATGAAACGAATTTTCTATGAAAATTTGTTTAATAACATTTTTTAGCTTTTAATTTCCTCCACTACCACTAGGGCTGAATGAGGGTATACTAAGTTTGTCATTCCGTGTGAAACATTTTTTATTATTCATCTCAGAGTCCATAAATCATATAATATCTGGCTCTTTGAGTAATTCTAAATCGATCTATTTATATAAAATCAGCGTAACTGGCTGGGTGATTATCGCCCATCCCAAAACAACTTAAGCCAGAGAAATGAAATTATCTATAAAGTAGTCATCCAATATCTAGAGAAATTAAGTAGGAATTTTTGAGAATTTAATTCCTAAGGGGTTAAAAATGGGTAAAAACACGTAAAACGTTAACCTTATATCTCGTGATCTAACAGAGGTAGACGTAAAATTCAAAAAATATCATTATAAATTCAAAAAATTATTTGATACGAGCTGGGTAGTTTTCGGAAATTTGTACATTTTTGGGACGAAAAATGGCAAAAATATATTTTTGTTATCTTTTGTTTCTAATGTAATAAAGCTAGAAAAAATTATATTGTGTACTCATCTCTTTAAAAAGCTCGTAAGTACATTTTGGTACTTTTCGGAAATATGAATAGATAAATATTGTTGGTACTTTTTCAATACAGCTATTTATGTATCGCATAAAAAAATATAGTTCAAAATAATCTATTTTCGCGAAAAACTTGGTGAATTTTAAAATGGGAGCGCACATTTATGACTACGCAACACGCTATACAGAAAGGTAGCAACCAAGTAGAATTCATTTATCAGGTGGCGTTGAAAGCAGAGCTGTGCTACTTTGTTTCTTACTTAAGCCTATAGTACACGGCATGTAAAAAGACACATGTGCATGTAGTTCTGACGTAATTTTGACGTCATCACACAACACGCAATGTTTATTGTGGCTTTGCATTGACGTCAAAATTACGTCAGAACCACATGCGCATGTGTCTTTTTACATGCCGTGTACTATAGGCTTTAGAGAGAGAATTGTCAAAAGCTGCTTGTGTTTTTGACATATCGATCAACGAAAGCAACAAAAAAATACATTGCTGTGTTTTTGGTGTTGTTACTTGTTGTAGTATCGACACCACCGTATACATGAATTCGCCTTGGTAGCAACCTAATTGAACGATCTCTCAAAAAAAATATATAAGAAAAAAAAAAACAATTTATGGGTAACGGCATTACCTTACAACGAACTAGGTTTGAAAGGGAGAATGTTAAAAAACATCTGTAACAACATGTGCTAAGAAGTAAGTAAATGTAATCGTTATACTCACAGCAAGGCCTGATCAGCAGTGTGGCCATTTAAGCATTTTTGCAGCTAAATTTAGCATTAAAAATTTTTATTTAGCTTCAAAATTTTCATTTAACACTTATCATTGTATTTAGCATTTTTAGAAAATGTTTTTAGCCTTTTTAGCATTATTTATTTTGAAAATTTGGACAAATAGTTTTATTGATTTTACTAAAAAAAATTTATAAATTATAATAAAATTTGACTAAAAACAATTGTACCCAAAATGAAAATTCGTATGAAAATGAAAATTTCTTATGTTAAGGAACATCTTACCTGTCTTGTTAAAAAAAAAATTGAATATTCAGGGAATATTAGAAATGCCTTTATTATGTTGATTGCAAATATTATTTGCCCTTTGATATTACCATATAAAAGTACAAGGAAATTTCACTTTGAATTAGACATAAATTTGATAGTGTAAATGTCTAAAACAATTGTTTACTCTAAACTGCTGACAAATAATTATTTTAAAGCTTCAACTTTTCTTAAACTATAAAAAATATGACTTAAAAAATTTTGTATATCATAAAACTAAATCGTTTAAATTTTGCATATATCAGATTAATTTAACATTTAATCTTAACTACCTGTGCTACATATTTATATGTATCAGATGCTTTAGAAAAATCTCACCATTTGCTTAAATATAAATATAAAAAATTAGTCACAAAAATGTATTTAGTTTCGAATAAACTTTTATACCGGTAATAAGTTTATAACTAAAATCTTTAAAAAAAAATTAGCATTTTTAAAAATCCTTTTTAGCATTTTTTGGCCATGTCTAATGCCAGATTTAGCTGTAAAACATTTTTTGACGTGGCCACACTGCTGATCAGGCTGATAAAAACTTGTTAACTGATCCTCAAAATAAAAACGCGTAGTTAGTACCAAGCAAGGCCTATCCAATAGGTCTGCTTACCGCTACAGCAAAACAACAATACAAAAAACAACAGACATTTTGTTTGTGTAAAATTCCTCACGGTTGTCAAAATCTTACTATTACATAGGGAAAACAAAAGGAAAAACGTGGTTTGTATGCATGTATGTGTGACAAAAAACAAAAAACGTTAACAAAAATACTCATGTGTAAGCAAAATGTAAACAACTTTTGACATAGTTGAGGAATAAACCAAATTAACATCTAGCTCCTTGCGCAGACCTAATGGATAGACCTTGGTACCAAGATACATTAAAGATCTCAGAGGCTGCAAGAGAAATACAAAAATCGAGTGCGCAATCGAAAGAGCGTAGTTGCTTTAGAGCCTGAGAGCTCCAATTTTGGAAAAAAAAGTAAAATTTAATTTAGAACCTTGTCGCGCGAATAGTCGCGAATGGTTGTCATTGTTAAAAAATTCAACAAGCAAATTAACGATTTTGCCATTCTGTAACATTTGTTATCGTAAAGTCAGGTGTTTGTGTTAAATACACGACAAGGCGAATTAAAAATTCAATTCGTCTTGATACACGACAAGTGTTTTATTGTTTAAAATCGAAAAATTAAAAACATTTTATTTTAAAGAAAAAATTTAACCTGAAAATGGTGTTTGAATATTATGCATTTAATTTAATAGTTAAAATGTGTTATATGTATACCATGGCCCAATTAGTAGGTCTGGGCACAACTACAACAATGCAACAATAAAAAAAACAACACGCATTTTGTTTGTGTATACAAATGGTAAAAATGTCAAAAACTTGTCACCTGTTAAGAAAAATGGTTTTTGTGTTTATCATGTATTTATTTTATTTAATAAAAATTTTCAACCGGAATTTTGGCTTACAATGCTTGCTTCCGAAAAACGGTCTGCGCAAATTTCATGTGATGGCGCCAAATTCATGACACAAATTTTACCTCATTTTGCACTCTCCACTGGGTCTTTTGGCACTGAAAATAACGTACCGCATACATTTTTAATATATTTTTTACACACTGCACAATAACGCATTTTAATGTTATTACACTTTTTTTATTCTTATATTTACTTAAAATATTTATTCACAATTTTTTTTTCGCAATTTATATATTTTATTTTTGTTTTAACAATAAGAAAAACGATTTCTTGAAATTAAAAGGAATATTAAAAAAAATATAATAAAAATGTAAACAACTTTTGACATTTTGCCCATTTATGCCTATGTATTATGATTAAAAACACAACTCTACAAAAAATCAGCAGGCGTTTCGAGCAGACCTACTAATTGGGCCATGATGTATACCATTTAAAAAAAATAAAAAACTAGAAAAAACTGTTTAGTTTTTATAATTTGATTTTTTTTTTTTTTATTTTATACCTTTTTGCGTTTTTTTTTTTGTTATACTAAAGGGATTTTGTAACTTTTAAAAATAACAACAGTTGTTACAATTGACAACCAGACAGCATAACCTTTGCACTAACGATTGTGCGATTCTGTTAATTGTTCTTAACCATCAATCAAATCAAAGGACCGTTATATTGTTGATGGTTTTTCTGACGTAGAAAAATACTATTGGTCTCTGTTTTGAAAGCAAAATCTCAAGGCGGTCTTATTTTGAAAGCGGACGCAACTCTGTAAAAATAATTTCACGATGTGTCAAAATAATGCAACACTGTAGTAAACAAGTTAGCTGTGTTCCAAAAATATATGCAGTCACATTTCATTTTTTTTTTTTTATTTAAAATTTGTTATGAAATGGAATAATTTAAAAATGTGTTACAAACATCAGCACAAATTCCTAATACCCTTGCGGATAAAGGAAGGAGTACACAATACACAGATTCCTTCTAGAAGACCCTGATGCAGTAACGATTTCTTTTTTCTATGTTTTTAGGAATACGGAACAAAGTTCCTTCTCTTGTATTTACTTGTTTGCAAATAGTAAATCTTGAAATTTAATTCGAATTTTTTTGACATAATAAGTTATCAGCTGTTGCTAACGTAGCAAACCAAGGTCACCTAGTGTGAATTCGCCTTACAAAATCTCATACTGTTAAGTCTTTTGTGACGCATCTTTGACTTTTGTAGAACATCTATATAGATGAAAATGAATGTTTGTATGTTTATTTGTTTGTTTGACCCTTATAGCCGCCTAAACGGCTAAACCGATCTTCATGAAACTTTTACAGTAAATTACTGACGGTCTGGAAGGATCTATAGGCTATATATCTTTTTGAAATTTTGAGTGGGCGTGGCACCTCCCACACAAAGACAATATACATTTCAGTATATCTGGAGAACGGAAAGGCTTACAGTTTCTAAAGTTGGTACAAGCATCTTGGTTATCAATACAGAACATCTCTGACAAAATGGGCGGGATTGGAATATTGGGCGGGGCATTATAGATTTATGTTTATCTAGAGAACGACAGGAGCCAAAATTTCCAAATAAGGTAAAAAGCATCTTAGTTATCAATATAAAACATCCGACAAAGTTTGGTCGGAATTGGAATAGTGCACCTCCCATACAAAGAGATTGTAGATATCTTTACATCTGAAGATCGACAAGAGCCAAAATTTCCCAATTCGGTACAAGCATCTTGGTAAGTAATACACAACATCTGACCAAATTTTTGCGGGATTGGAAAAGTGGGCGTGGCATAAAATAGATTTTTTTATATCTAGAGAACGGTGAGATAAAAGTTGTCCAAATTTGGTACACATAGCTGGGCTGTCGACGCGAAAAATCTGTCAACAAAGAGGTGGAAGTGGATAGCTGAGCGTGGCTACTTACATACAAATGCAAAAGAGATTTATGTTCAGCTAGAGAACGGCCATAACTGAAGTTTCCAAATTTGATACAAATAGCTTGGTGCTCTACGCAACAGCAGTCAAAAAGTATGCGCGATTCTATAAGTAAGCGTGGCGCAAAATAGAAGATCGTGTATTTGAAGAACGGTAAATGTAAAATTTGTCTAGCTTTGGTACAATAAGAATGGCTATCAATATACTGACATCATCTGTATGTAATGTGCGGGATTGGATTAGTTGGCGTGGATCAAACTAGATTTCTGTATATCTAGAGAACGGCCACAGCCACAATTTGGAAAACAGCTTGGTATATACATATATATATATCGACGGTTGATAATTTGCAGTTTTGAGTTAAGATCCACCTGATCTTTCATTTGGCATAATCAGTTTTTCGATACCTCATACGGGTTTCGAGATATGGAGTGTTGAGTTTGTCGTATGTGGTATTTGCTGAAGCAATTTTTAAATTAAATGTCGTATAAAACTTCCACTAACGACAAATTTCCATATAAAACGACCAAAATATTAATTTATTATTTAAATGTCGTATGTGGATTTTATAAGAGTTCAAACTTCAAACTCAATTTACTCGAAACTATCGGAATCCTCATACGATAATTAAATTATCAGCCTACGATATGTAAATATTAGATATAGAACAGGCCCACTGCCTTATTGTTGACATAGGCGGCATAACTTCAATACAAATACCATATAGATTTCTGTGAATATAGTGAATGGTAACAGTAAACGTATTCAAACTTGGTACAAATAACTTTAAGAGCAATGCACGAGATCTGTATTGAACAAATTACAAATTTTATTTTAATGGGCGTAGCGAAGAGCACTCGGTTAAGCTAGTTATATATAAAAGAGGAATGAGCCATCTGTATTTGTTGCTTTAAGTCTCTTAACCATAAATAAAAAAAAAACAAGATTGCGAACTTAGCCTTACAGCCAAGAGCGGAACGCGTTTTCTAGCTGTCAAAAATCCTCATGCCCATACTATTTGTATGAAGCATCCCTAAATAGCGCGGCGTCAACGCTTTGCAATTGGAAAATCCGGGCTGCTATATTTGTTGTTTTGATAATAAATAATGGCAAATTAGTTATTTTTAGGTCAAACTAGCGGTTTTAATTCTATTTATTATGTCTTTTATGAGGGTTTTAGATGGCACGAAAGTTAACACTACTGTTTATGGCTCAACGCTGACGCTTTTATTTAGGTATGACATATCAGCGTAAAAGCTACGCTGAAGAAAGCGTTCCGCCTTCCGCTCTTGTTTAGGTACGGCTGTTACAAAAAAATTTTCTACTTCGCATCTACGTCAACGTAGAATGCAAATGAGTGTTTGTTGTAAGGGTGACCCGGTACTCTAGTTTGTAGGAGTGATGCATATTGAGCTTTTTTGTTTTGGGCCAAATTAACGATTTTAAAAAGGGCCAAAATAACTTTGATAGGGCCAAAAATGTTTTTAATATATTTGATTATTATGTTTGTACCCAACCAGCAAAATACTCTCTCAGTTATCTGGAAAAAGTCGGACTAGTTTGCTGGCGGAGTTTTTAAATAAAACTAATAGTAAAACCAAACATTCGCATTGTTATTCTCTCCACCACAAGTAGTTGGGAAGAGGATATACTTAATTGATCATTCCGTGTTTATATTTTTTTAATATTCATCTTAATCTATTAAGCCATGTCCGTATGTCTGTCCGTCTGTTGAAATCACGACTACTTTCGAACGACTTAAAAGAAAAGAACAGTATTGATACCAAATTGTTCCCAGTTCTCCTAAGCAGTTTTGGATAGAAATCCAGCAAAATTGGTTCAGTAGTAAAAGAGCAATATATATGATAATTTTTTTTTACAAAAACTAGCATAAATAGTGGCGGATGGCAAATATTGATATAAGATTTTGCACAAATTCGTTTATACCACATATTTTCATAAAGATTGGTCCATAATCTACCACATGCCCCTTATAAATCCAAATCTCGGAAAATACTATAGTAAGCCTAAAACCTTAACGAACAATGGTATTGTAATACATTTTGACCTCTCACAGTTATATATGACTAGAAATCACACTATCACATTTTTAAAGGTTAGTCCGTAATTTACCATAGGCCCCATATAAAGCGCGCTCCTAAAGTATTCTTACTGCCGTTGGAGGATATCAAAGGTTCGGTACAGCCGAATATAGCCCTCTTACTTGTTTTAAAATATTGTTGTCTATTTTTGCTCCATTTTAACCAAGCCATTAAAACAGTGCGAGCCTTAAACATATCTATCTGTAAGAAACGTCGATTTTATACAAACATGCTTTAGCTGTTTTTTTATAATATAGATCCAACCGTTTGTGTGGTTTATTTGGCCCTAAGCAATCAAAAGAACTTCGTAAATTAAACTAGTGTTCGAAACAGTGTAAAATAACATTAAAAAATGTATTGAACGATTAAAAGTAGTTAGTTAAATTTGACCTGAAAGGGCCAAAATAGATTTCCACAGGGCCATTAAACAATCAAAAGTGCCACAAATGGCACAATTGTGCCACATTTTGCATCATTGGTTTGTAGTGAGCTGGTCTATCAGCGCGGTGATTCCCACCAGGGACTCTTGTCTCCTGCATACAAGCGTTGTGCTTCGCGGGATTAGCCTAGAAAGGGAAATTTTTTTTTGCACTTTCCATTCACAAATGTACTTTATTTATAACACAAATTTTATGCCTTCGTCACACAACAAAATAACAAACCTGCGCAATGCGTAATTTTGTTTTTTGATTCATGGTTCTTAGCAATATAGACAAAAATTAACGTCAAGTGGCATCACTGCAAAACAATGGCAAAATAACGAAAAGTTCAAAGAGGAATAAAGAAAAACAAATTTAATTATTAAACTAAACATCCATAGTATATAACTAGTATGCCGACTCTTTGACAGGTACATAACTCAAATGTCAGTGGTACCTAACTCATGTTTGGATTAGTAAGATTTTTTCAAATGTATTGGTGTATAAAACTATTTCCACCATTAAACATAGTAAACATAAAATCGTATAGAATGTGGCAACAGTTTTTTTTTCTAAAATAAAACCTTCTTAGTTCAATAAATTTGCAATTTATTTAATGTTGTCTGCATTTCTAAACTTTTATAAACAATGTTTGTAAAAGTTTTATTCTGCAATATTGGTAAATATTTAAATAGTTAATGATTTCAAATATTATTTTCATACCACAAAATTCAACTCTGCTGGCTTTAATAATATTAACAACAGAAAAAAATTAGTACCAAAAATATTTATTTCAAAATTTTTAGTTTGTGAAAAACAAAAACATTTTTTAAAACCAAATGAGCAAAATGTATTGGAAAAAAATTATTGATTATGTGTTTGTGTCATGAAATCAAACAAAAAGTGTTATATTGTGAAAAATTTTAAATAGAAAAAATTTCAAATTTTATTTTGTTTTTATGTGTGTTGAATTCACACAGAACGTAGATGTGTGAGGAGTGAACTAAAAAATTGAGAACGCTCTCTCCAGTTGGCATACTAGTTGTTTACTATGTAAACAGCATTTTTTTCGTTTTTTTGTTTTTTTTTTTTTTTTTTTTTTTTATAATGCAAGCTAAACATTTTAAATTAAAATTAATTTTACACTAAAATTTTTATTTTATGTTGAATCTTAATCGGAAGCAAGCGTGTTTTCAACAGATTATATTAAAGGGATCTGTAGGCGGTAAAAGTGCTTGATGATAATCGCTTGACCGTGTACAGACCCCTTTAAAATCAGAAAATAACAGTTTTATTTTTAAGTTCACAATGTGTTTCAGTAATAATGCGATAATAACGCACTATTCATTTATTTTAATAATAATGCAAAAGTAATGCAATAATTGGCATACACTTTAAGGCTAGTTTACACTATCACACATTTCATACGTATTCCATAATACTTTGTGAGATGGAAATCTAATGAGTTTTGTTGTGACTGTCAAAAAATCTAATGTAACATTACAGTTTGTAGTCACACTATCACACATGAACATGCTTTTGTTAAAATGTAACCCTGGTCCAATGAAAAGTATTAGCGTTTAGAAAAATTTCAAAAAACGATGAAGTCGTATGGGATGTCAAATTTTTTTCGTAATACTTGTCATTTTCATAACACTTTGCATTCACACTATCACACTTTTACATATTACTTCAGTTTTTGACAGGTATTAATACAAAGTATAATAGTGTTAACTAGCCTTTAGTGGCATTAAAAAAACCATGTACTACTTTGATAAGAAAATCATGTAGTGCAACATACAACGTTTTAGAACAGCTAGTGTAAGTGGTAATGCAATAAACTTGCATTACCATTGATTTGGTTTAATCTAAAAAAATGTTCAATGCTTGAGCATATTTAATGCATTTGTCGCAGGTCAAGTATATGAAAGGTTCACGTCTTCAAACCACAAACAACTCTGTCATCGATTCGAACGAGTTACGCAGTACGATTTAACTTTCGAATCAGAAATTGCTTTCGAAAAATTTTACTTTTCGAATTGAAATAAGTGGTAGCCCCTGGAATGCAAACGCAAATGCAACTTAAACGAAGACACGAGAAAAATTTAAAAGACAAGATTTATTTTTTTTAATTTTCAACTTTATTTTTGTATATGTATATGTACTACAGTCTTGTACTAGTTTTAAGTCTTTACATATTTTATTTTTCGTTGCGTTATTTCACAGCTTTGGAAAATGCAATAAGTAAGAAACGACACAGTAAAATAATTCCACCAACCACCTTGATAGACGCTTTTCATTAAATAATTTCCTATTTCCAATCCGCCTATAGAGTAACAACTTGCATATGAAGAGGCAATAAGGACTTGTGAACCTAATAGGGCATTAAAACGCTGAAGCGCTTTGTCAGTTAACTTTAGGTTATTTTTCATAAAACTACTGTATTTAGGCAATTTCACTAAAGACTTTACGACTTGTTCACCAAGCAAACAACAGAAATTAAATACAATCCATATGAAAATATATGTATAATGACCACGCCAAAAAAACACAAACGAAAATGTAGTGGCTGTTGCTACAATTTTTCTTAACGTCGATGAATTTTTGCAGCACATTTCGACATATATGTGTGAGAATAAGAACTCATAAAGACCTACGTCAAAATGTTTCCACATATCAGAATAATAATTGATGAACCCAACACAGCGAGGTTGTCGAGGTGGATGTAATCCATCTAATTGTGCAAAAGCTATACCAAGCCCGAATGAAATAACGTAGAACATGAAGAAAAAATGACCCAGGAAAAAGACCACAGCATATAGACCAAACTTTGTGTTAAATACTTCTAAGGCGCGTATATCGAAAGCCATATAATTAACATATACGAAGTGCATGGCTATTTCTAAAACAAGCCACCAAATTAATACTCTGCAAATCTGCCAAAAAAATTGTCTGAATTTATGTATTCCAATTTGATTATTTGCATGCACAATGACAATATAACGATTATAACCCATAAAAGGTCCCACTCTTAGACAGGGAAAATATAAAGCGTAACCCAAGAAGTGTTGCAATGTGTATTTCCTACTAAATGCAGCTTCCTGTATGCTATACGATTTTTGACGTTGCAAACTATAGCTACACCCGCGTAATATGGACCAAGCTAATGCAACTATAACATTACTAAACTCAATGCGTCCCAGGTTCTCTCGCAAAAAACCATTCGATTTAAGAAATATCATAGCAATCATCCATGCAACAGACAACAGCCACGTTAATATTTTTGAATTTCTTTGGGCAACAAAATAATATGACATTAGCACGCATCCAAGTAGAGCTATTGATATCAGTTTCATTGTCATTAATAATATCAGTATACAAACTATCGCATTTGCCAAGCTCTGCCATTTAGCTTTATATTTTCGAATCGCAGTAGTCACTGTTATATGAAAAATATACCAAGGCCAGTAAGTTTTCATATATTCATTAAAAGAGTAAAGATCATAATTCGTATCATCTTTGAATGAATTTAATATTGACCATCCTTCGGGAAATTTATACTCAGTCATCTTCCATATTTTATGGCGGGCTTCAATCAACATCCATAGTTCATACACTATATAAATAATATAAACACTAAAATATACAATTATTTCACTCTTGTTTAAAATTTTGCTTTGCATTTTCGACATGCATAGACGACAGCACCAGTTCAAATACACATTAACATACTTTTCATAGCTGTTTAAAATTTTATTAATGTAAAACACGTCATAAAGTACATAAGTTTTTTTTTCAACCAATTAGAAAAGAAAAATATGTATGTTTGTAATATGCGTCGTGTTTGAAACGGTAGCAGAGTACTTTTGTAAGTAAAATTTTGACACTTCTGAGGTGAATAATATTTCACTAGCCCTGGTAGCTGGTAGCATATACAGCTACAGCAAAAAAATTATGTTATGGTATATATTTTTCTTAATTTTTCATTCTTTTATAAGTATTTTTTAATTAATTTTTACAAACGTCAAAATTTTATGTATTTCAAAAAAGATATCAATTCACACCTTTGCTACTGTTTCACATACGCCCAAAGTACCAGAAAAGGAAAAAACTACTAACATATACAGTTCTTATCGCTCACACTGACATCATTTAGTTGCAGACAAATCGTGGACTATATCGCTAATGTGACTTTAAGCCAGTGTTGCAAAACTTGGTTACCAAAAAAGGCAAAATTTTTTTTTTATAAACACACTAAAATAAAACAACAAAACAAAAATTATTCATTAAGAGTTTTTTACAAAAATAATTCATTAAAAGTCTTTAAAATGAAATTGTAAATTGAGCTCAATTTAAGCTTCAAAATAAACAAAAATTAAATATATTTTTTAACATTAAAAAATTAAATCGTCGATAAATTCAATGTCGTTATTGTTCATCTCATATGAATCACTGTACCTATTAGTTTTAAATGTTTTGAAGGTAAATCATAATCATCCACCACGTGGATAACTATCTTGCCATGATATAGTGGCTTAAGTGTCGGCTGTAGTGTCTGTCTTGGAACTTGAATCCGGACAGTCGAGTCGGAACAAGTTTAAAAGCAGACGCTTTAGGGCCAGCATGACCACAGGTTATCCTCCTCCTATTTTCTGAGGTCACAATCGAGACAGAGAGTAAATAGGCGAGGTAACATCGGAGAGCCGATCGAATCTCGAAAAAGCCAAGTGTGGTGTAAGCGTCTCTTTAGCCTTTCTAGAAAAGATAGCTTAGAAAAACTCTTCATTGCACGATGGGCGGGATAGGCATTTGCTGAGGAAGCACCGGAAGAACGTTGCTAGATTCGAACGAATCCACGGTTCTATCGGTATCGAATCCACGGTTCTTCGGCTTTCCTACCCTGCGGAATATACAGCAAAGGCTGCTGAGGAATCAAAAAATCCTCACCAGACTCTGCTGTCCTATCCTCTTGTAAGGGAGCTAGGCCTGGGGCCGAATTACCCACTACTAGACGCGCGATGAGGACTGGAAATGTCTTAATAATTTCCGGCAGTGACTCACAAAAGGGAATCAACAAAGGATTGTTACCGGGGCAAACCAGTCCACATCTGCAAGGAAATCGGGTGATCACCGGAATTACTCTAGTAGGAGCCCTAAAAATGGGGAAATTAAGAGTGTTACGTCTGGTGATGACCAGAAATCCCCGGAGGCCAAGAGGATAGGTCAGGCTGCTGTCAGCCCTTTTAAGAACACCGCAAGGAGATTGTTAAGAATGCTGGCTCCAGAGAGCACCAATCGCCCACGCTGCAAAAACTAAGGGCGATGTCGAATAAGGACGGTATTCTGGCGGCTGTCATCGATCGCACGGATCCCGATGGTAGCATCAGTGTCGAGAGATGGTAGGTGCTAGAGAACAAACTTCTCCACGAAATCTTCAGTGTAAGAGGAAGGCCGGACGAAGTAGCGTTCAAAGGGGCTGACTAGGCAGGAGGTGTCAAAACTGTCAGTTGCGGCAATTAAAAAACCTTTGAGTTTTTTAAGGCCGCAAACCAATAAAGGTCACACTAGGGCTACTAGCTAATCAGAACGGGGGACTCGATACAAGCGAGTGGAAGCTGATAGCTTCACTTGAGCTTGTTTTATGTGGATTTTGCTTTTATAACGATAATTTTTCAATTTGTTATGAGTTAATTTGTTTTTCTGTACAAGGTAATTGCACAGCAGCCGAGTTTAAAATGCAAAAAATTATTCTCGATATTGTATTTTTGGCGAAAACAGTAAAATGAGCAATTGGTCAGAAATTTCCATGGACGTCCAAAAAATTATTATAAATCTTCACGCGCAAGGATAATCATATCGCGAAATGAGTGTCATTGTACAGAGGCCACATACTAGTGTCAGAAACATTGTAAAATATCTAAGCAGATGTAAAGGTAATGGACCGATCTCTTTTGAAAGCCATGCTGCGCCTAAACTGAGATTTTAACTATAAAATTTAGAAGTGCTATCTCTTGCTCATCTCTGCTTTCAAGAGTTTGAAAGCCGAGTTTTGTGGCTTTGTTGTTGGTATTGCATATTTTTGGCCCAACGAGAGAAGCCATTGAATGTCGTTTGGAATGTCAATACTGGATTTATTAACAAACCAATTTTCGTTTTTAGGAACTTCTTACTCCTTTCTTTGTTCATCTCTTAATATGTTAAACTTTCTCTTGTGCCGTTTCTTGATTTTCATGTTCCTTAGATTTTCAAGGGTCTGTTCGCTGTACCACAATTGTTGTTGTTCTTCCGCAGTCAAGTGTCTGTTAATTTCGTTTTTTATTTCTTTTATGTATTCTTCGTTGTATTTTTCTATTTCGTGCTTTTGTCCAGAGTGGCTTGGTTAGGGGTTTTCCCCCCAGATTAAGGGGGGTTTTATTTTATTTAGGGCGTACAAATTCTTTGTGAAAAATTTGGGGGTATACATTTATATTAAGGGCGTTTCGCTATTTGCTTGTGTGTACATAACAATATCTAAGTAATACTATATTTTACAGCTTGTCTTTGGTAGAGCAAAAATCGCTAGACTTCCGCTATATGTATCTTCAAACCTCTAGATTTCGCGGGAAAATAGCTAAATTACCATCATTGAATATAATAACTAAGTAAAGCTTTGAAAAGAGTACAAAAAAGCGTTTTAAGTGTGAAGTATTCATTAAATAATACGTGTTTTAATTTGTGATACACCTAAATGCTCAAACTTTTTAATTCCGATAATATGTGTTATGTTAACGATAATGATTTTGCAACACTCGATATTTTTGAAGATACTTGATATATAATTTATGTATGTATGTACATTGGGGTATTGACTTTTTAAATATTTTTGCAAATTCATTAAAAGATTTTGTGGAGATTGTAAGAAAAGATAAACACACTGTTTAAATGTTGGTATTTTGTTTAAGCTTTGATATCGTTGCAAGCGAGACGGTTTGAGTGTAGGTAATTCTCATTCTCTCTGTAGTCTTGTTTGCTGATAGCTTTGGCTTTTCTAAAATTATTTAGGATAACGTTTCCTGATGATCTGGCCTAAGCAACCAGTGAATTGCGCAGAGGAACAGCTTATCCTCCAACAATAAATTTTAGTACTTTTATCAATTAAAAAAAGGGAATTAAGCACAATAAATAAAATGTTTTAATGAAAAAATTATGTATTCCCCAAAACAACTTTTTTGATAATAAAGTATTTTTGCAAATATTAAATCGTATTGACAAACGCTATCTCTAAAAAAAGTTCCCGCACCAAACGAGTTAAAATATGTTCAAAACAAAATGTTAAATTTAACATTGTCACAATTTTAAATGGCTGAAGTATATCGTAGCTCTTTTAAGAAATCTAACGGCAACTTTTTATATTTTGTTGTTAGATTTGACAGAAGAGCTACGATTTTTTACATTTGCGCTTTCAGAACTCCGCTTATGTATTAAAAAAAATATGTGTGAATTTTTAGAAATTGCATTTGGTGCGGAAAGTTTTTGTACCAACATGCCCAGCAAACAGGATTTTTATCACTTATTTAGTATTGGCTACAACGTGGTGTCACCACCCTAATGTACTTACAACCCTAATGTAGTCATCACCCAAATGTACTTACATATGTTACAGTCTTTTTAAACTGTTTTTGGTGAAATTTCAATAAAATGTAAAAATGTTTGGTGATATTAGTACGTAAAGTTAAATTAATTGAAATCAAATTATTATCTAAACTTTTACATTTAGGGGGATTTTTTCAAAATACGTTAAATTTTGGGGTTTATAAATTTTTTTTGGGGGAAAGGAAAATAATTACCTGGCTGCACTGACTTTGTGTAATTGGCAAATTCAACATTTTGCCGTTGAAATTTTTTAGAATATGTTTTAGTAGACTCTTCGTTTTTGGAGGTTACAGCCAAAAACGACACAGTGCTGACGCTCTTGTTTAGGTATGGCATATCAGCGTAAAAGCTACGCGGAACAAAACGTTCCGCCTTCCGCACTTGTTAAGGTACGACTGTAAGTTTTCATTAGTTTGGAGTTTTCATCATTTGGATACTATGGTCATCAGGAGAGGGAATCAGATTAAAATTGACTGGTATCAAAAAGCAAATTCGTCGGAAAGAATTATTAATTATTTTTTTCGTGCCATCCAAAGAGTATAATCATGTATAATGCAAGTAAGTTTATTAAGAGAGTCTTCACAATCCGTGATAAACAATTCCATAAAAAAATTACGTATAATAAGTGATTTTTTAGGAAAATACTCGTTTCCGCAACATATTATTAAAAACTAATTTATAAAAATAAGAACAGTAAACAAATACCAATACCAGAATACTCTAATAGAATATATAAATCAATGACCTAATCGCCAAAAATCGCGGAACGTATTCAAAACTCTGGTATTTATAACAAAGAAAAATATAAAATAGCTCCAACAATATCCCTGCGGGAAATTTGTGTCAATTGCTCATAAAGCACTTATCCCGTGACCAGTGAACAAAATTTTATAATAAAAAGGAACAAATTGTGATAGGTGAAAACAAGACATATCACTTAACTGGTGATAATGTGTTTAGAGTGTAGTTAGTCCAGAGGAAAGGTTAGTGGCATAAAACTATTCATGTGACCGGATTTTGTGCGGGTAGTGGCTGATTCTCTCTAGTTCTATTACTTTATATGAAGGGGTCTACCATATTGGCATGGCTCATTTGGGACAATATCTGCGACAGGCATTATTTTAACCGAAATTGGATGTGTCCATTAACGTTATTTCAGTGACCTGTTACAAAGTGTGAAAAAGGTGCCAATTAACCCCTCGTAGGACATCGCCATGTTAAAGTGACTTGTCACGTGACAAGTTTAGTGTTAGTTCCCTTTCCCCTCGGGATATAACACTCTAAGACAACTTTTTTCAAATACAAAAAGTAAGACTGATGACATGGATAAATCATATCTTATCTACAAAATAAAATGCTTGTGGGACAACACTAATATACATATGGGCATTTGCTCCGAATGGTTGGAAAAATAAAATGTTGATAATCATCGTGTTTAGTTCTTTATAATTATAAAAAAAGTCTATGTTCTTATAATAGAATGCTATATATGATATTTAATGATATCTTAGCTGTTTTACTTGAGGAAATTGGGCTGGAAACTAGAAAATTTAATATTTTCGTTTTAAAGTACTTCTAAAGACATTTTTATATTTAATTATTTTACATGCAAAAAAATTTGTTATGTTTGCACTCTTTCTTTAAAATCTCTCTAGTACAATCAATTAAGAAGAGAAAAGTGTAAGGAGAAGATAAAAAGTTCGATTAACGGTTAATTAACGGTTAAAACATATCGAAAAATCGTACGTTGGCGACCCGTACGTTCTCGACCGGTACTTAAGCCAATTAAACAAAAACTAATAGAGATATTTTATTGTGTAAATACTGGATAGAGACCTACAATAATACACTTTTAAAAAAAATTAATCACGCTTGAATATTCCGTTCCATTTCGCAGATTTTTATATTTCACTACTGTCAGCCAATGTTGTCTTCTATTTTGCGTACGTTCGTGACCACATGCTTATAACTATCATTATGAAAACTTAAACTCGATGAAACCCATCTTTTGCACTAAACATAGAGCTACCGAAATGCTATCGAATTGCAAAAAAAAATGCTAGGATAAAATTTTATTTTCCATATTACTACAAAAAACAAGCTTTAAACTAAATGAGCAGAAGACAGATCAGATATAAGATGCAGAGATAGTTCATCAACACAAAAAATTGCACTTGCGGCCCATTGTGTAATGAGAGGACATACACCAGATTTTGACAATGTAAAAATTTTACAACGAGAGAAAATATATATACACGAAGATTTACATTGGAAATGTTAAGGGATCTGTAAGCGGTCAAACATTACTCATCATGCGCTATTGTATCAGTAAAAATGTGTTTGTTTTTGTGACACCGTCGATGCTGAAAAAATTTAACTTTATCTTTTCCCCCCTTAAACCGAATTTGCCACTGACATCTAAAAACCAAGTAACTTGAGGAGTCTTAAAGGGTTATTATTCTTGTGAGAATCATGTTTTGTTACTTATGTTATTACTGAAATATCGAGCCATAACTGCAAAAAAAGCTCAAGCGACAAAAACAAAATTTTACAGGAGAAGGTTTTTTTTATTATATTTCATAAAAATTTTGTATGAAAATTGGCGCTTAAACTAAAATGGTTTTTGCTATAATATCGAAACGATGCCTTCTGTGATGATGCAAGTGTTACCATTTATTAAAAAAACGACAATTGAAAATAATGTCGCTTAAACTTTTTTGCGGTTATGGCTGGATATACTGATTGGAAAAAGTGTAAAATGAACATAGAACTTTTAAAACATTTTGCGGAGCTCTCTAGTATATACTACATACATATAGAAACTTCTGTTCTCTTCCAACAATGGTGAAGGGTAAATAAGATTCGGCATTGCCGAATAAAGTACTTTTACTTGTTATTGTTGCCTTAGTTGATCGATATGTCAAAAACACTTGAAACTTATCCCCCTAAGACTTTTTTTAGTAACAAGATTTGTAAGCGGTTCATAATGATTCATTATGTGCTTTCAACGCCTTCTATAAAGTGAATCCACCTTGCGGGTACTTTAGAAGAACTATCCATTTTTTAGAAACTGTTTGTGAAAGGGTCAGTGTTCATTAGTTTGAACACATAAATCTGTACTAGCACCAATTTCCTAAATTAGTTTTCTTGCAAGCATTCAGGAAATTTTGAATGCAACAATTAGTGAAGAAAATGCTAATTTTATTCAAAGCAAATATTTTTCTTTAAAAGGGGAATTACAAGTTTTTAAAGGAAGTGTTGAGGAAACTAAAAGTTTCCAAAGATTATTCGTAGAAAGGAAACAAGTTTTCTCATTGACAGGGCTATTCTTAACTAAAATTAGAAAAAGCCTTTAAAACGATTCTCTAAATGATAATCCTGTGCCCATGTTCTGTAACAACGCCCGCGAGAAACTTTCCGATTAAAATGTGAGAAATTAAACAAAAATTACATAAATTGAAACAAACAACTGCTTTTCTCACGAATCTGTGTCTGTAAGATTTTTGTCTTGTTATAGCTGTCACGTAAGGAAATTACACGCCAATTTGCAAAAAAGTGTGTCTGTAAGATTTTTGTGAGAAAGGCACTTAAAATTATATTAAAAATTAAATGAATAATAATACGGAATAGATAAGTAGTTTGTTCTGGTCTGTTTTTTCATTGTTTTATTATTTTTGATAAATATACGAATGTTTTTAAAGCCATTTTGTAAGCAATAAACATTTAAGTCGAGCTTTACATTATTTGGTATAGCCGACGGTTGTATTTTCGCCGCCGCCGTTGAAAGTCAATTTTAATAAATGTTGTTCACCTTCAACTAGGGTATTCATTTAATCGGACTTTTGCTTTAATCGGTTATTCGCTCGATTAATTAACCCAGTTTTTGGTTTTATGGGTTAATAATCGGTTAATTTTTTAATTGATCGCTTACCCGATTAATATAGTTTTTTTATAAATTAAGTAATTTCAATACATAAAAATGCATTAATTATTTATTATTTGGTGTTTATTTTTAAGAAAAAGCAATAACATAACAAAAATAACAATTCTTGAACTAACACGAGCAAACAAAAAAAAATAATTCATAAATATATAATACATATTTTTTAATTAATACATAAATATTATGTAATTATAAAATAAACTGTTTGATAATTTTATTAGTTATTTCAATAGTTTAGGCAGACCTTAAAAATAATCTTTTAGAAAAATGTTTAGGACTTAGGCGATTCTTTTCTTTAGTTTTGATAAATATTGACTTGGGAAAAATTCTTTCACTTATCGTTGATATTGGAGAAATCGAACGTAATCCATAATACAGAATATCTCATTTCTCAGTCCTTTTCCTGGATTTTTCTAAACGTTTAAAATCTTCGATTATGTAATTAGAGTCCTGTTTTAATTTTTTTTTAAATTTTCAACTCTTCTAACTGCTTCGGTAAATTCTGTTAAAAGATTGATATGAGAAAATTAGAGAAGAAAGAAATAACTAAACACATGGGAAGTTCCAGCGAAAAGTCTCCTTTTTGTAACGTTACGCCAGAAGTTATTAAAATCGTAATTAAAATCGAAAAAAAGCTTTACATTAAGTTACAAGAGGGAAAACTTTGGAATAGCATGGTCCTAAAATACAAGCTTATTTGCTTTCTGGCGTTCCATTACAAAAAGTCGTCTTCTCGCTGCAAATTGCCATATGTAACTAAAACGAGCAAAGATTTTTATATTTGATAACTTAGAAACTTAATCTTTGTAAGTCCAAAGCTGATCAAAAAAGATTTTATATAAAAAGTCTTGCTCAATTCACAGACTTATGCAGTTTTGTAATGCAAGTCAAAATCAACTTCTGTTTTTTGTAACGCCACGCCGGCGCATATTTTTACTTAAATCTTCAAATCCTCTTAGGGTTGATTGCTGTAAATTTTTATAGCTTATTACATTGTTATATAAAAAAACTTTTTACAAATTTTACTTCTTAATTGAATTTTTTTTGTTTGTATGAAAAAATATTTTGTGCACATGAGACGAAACAAATAATTAAAAACACAAAAAATAGGTTTTACTACTACAAAAAATTAAAAATTTTGTTACGTCGGTTAATCGGTTAAGCGACTGAAATTAACCGGCTTATTCGTTAATCGAAAATAGCCAATTTTAAATTAACCAATCAGTTAATCGGGTAGAATTTAATCGGTTAACCGATTAACGGTTAAACGAATGAATACCCTACCGTCAACGTAATGTGTGATTGGCGTTTTTAACGTCTGCAATTTCACATCCGCTTCGAGTGAAGTATTATGGCATTTATAACGTAACGTCGTAATTTCTTTTGATATTTTTCGACAGAACATGGGTACTGTACTAAAATCCTATTTTCAAAGAAATATTGTCTTTAAATAACTTAACTCTGTATTTTGGTTTTATGTCAATGCTGTTGGCTTTGCAGTTTTTTTTTTTTTTTTTTTTTTTACTAAATTTTAATGCATTAATCTTATTTAATAGATGTTCGTTTCAATAAGTTAGATTACATTTTGTTTCTCAATAATACGTGCATAGTCCGGTCCAGTGCGATGGTTCTATGAAATGGTTCTATTGAAAAAGAGTTTTTGGTCACTACGATATCGGCTTTAGGAATGAAAAACTGTCACAAATCCACAAAACATATTAAGAACTAAGAATTAAATCGCTTAATTTTTGACTTCAACTCTCTACTTTTAAAAATTTGTTTTTTTTCCGTTGGTATCAGTTACACAGAAAAAAGTGTTTTATCAATTAAAAAAACGTTTTAAAAAGTATTTTAATTTAATTAATGTGGTTATTGAATCAATAATTTTTTTAGCGGAAAAAAATTAAAAATTTAATTTTGATTTAATTAACATTTTAGTTGTTTTGAAATAAATTTTCAATTAAAATTTTAATTAAATAACGAAAAATCTTAATTGACTTTTTTCGTTTAAAATAAAAAATTTAAACATGTAGAATTGTTGTTGGGAATTTTAAATATTTATTTAAATAAATTAACACATTGTTGAAAATTTCAAAGTTTTTTGATCACTTTTTTAACTAAAATTAAAAATATCATTTATTGAAAATATTTTTTCAAAATTTTAAATTTTTAAATTTTTTTTTAGTAATGTTGTTCCCCTAATGTATTATAACATCTGTTCAAAAACCTTTTTCATTAACCAACACTTATTCATTTTTAAATCCTAAATGTTGGTACTACCTTTTTTTTAATCTATATTAGATTTTTATGATTAGATTATCGCTATACTTTAATAAATGAATTACTAAATACAAAATTCAAGCTTTCTATTTTTCTTACTATTTAAAAAACCACCGGCTACAACAATTGGCGACGATTGGAGAAACAACATCTTAAAAGGAAATTGGCTAAATTCTACAATAATTCGAACACAAAAGCAATTAATAGTACGAACATTAATTGCAAAAATACATTTCACGCGTGTTAATACAAAATGGACGCTAAGCAGTTCGAGAAATTTTTAGAAGTACAAAGGCAAATGCTTGAACTAATGAAAATGGCGACAACTCCTGTACAACTAAAAAGTAGCACATCCAATGCAATTTTGGTCCCAAATTTTGATCCGTTCGATTCTAATAAAGAGCCATATAAGAATTACATACAAAGATTTCAAAATTATATAGAAATGAAAGGAATTAGCGCTAACAAGGAGTATTGTTTAAAACTTCTCCTTAATTCAATTGGGACAAATACATTTAGTGTAATCACATCTTTGGCTGCACCGAAATCTCCGACTGAACTCAAGTACGAGGAATTGCTCGCACTGCTAATAACGCATTTATCCCCAACAAAAAATGTATTAGTTGCACAGCATCGGTTTCTATCAAAATATCAAAATGATCAACAGACAATAGCTGAATATATTGCTACTCTATGTGCAGAAATAATCGAATGTGAGTTTACCTCTCCATGCAATTGTAAAATTTCAATTGCAGATATGTTTTTGCGCGCACAATTTATACGTGGTATCCGAGACTGTCACATACGTGAGCAATTGCTACAGTCCAGTACTGCAAAGTTTGATGAAATCGTTGCAAAAGCTTTAGCACTTGAAGCGGCTAAAAGTGATGCCCGGGAACTAGCAGATAAAGCTGGTCCGTCAACAAATATTTCTACAGACATAAATAAAATTTCAAATTTTAAAAAATCGAAACGTCCGGCCAAACACGTAAATCAGAACAGAATAAATTATCAAGACCTGGGTATTTCTGGGTTATGTTTTCGCTGTGGGAGAAATAACCACCAGGCCAAAGAGTGTCGAACGGATAAAGGAAAATTGAAATGCTCGAGCTTTAATAAAAATGGTCACGTAAGCAAAGTATGTATTAAAGGAATTATAAAAACAAACTCGGGAAGTAAAGTAGCTGACAAAACAGTAAATCAAGTGCAAAATATTCAAGATACAAACTACGGCGTCTACAAAATAATTGATGTTTATCAAAACAATTTTCAAAACTCAAACTCAGAACGTTATTATGCAAACATAACCATTGAAGGGAAGCCTGTGAAGTTTGAAGTTGACTCTGGCTCAGGATTTACATTCCTTCCAAGAAAAGAATTCAATGAATTGAATATAAATGCGCAAGTCAATCCTACAAGCTTGATCTTCCGATCGTATACACAAAATACTTTCGTACCATATGGCAAAGTCCGTGTCAACGTTCACTTTAAGGGAATGTCAACCGTAGATGAATTATACATATATTGTTCCAGATGATTGTGCAGCCCTAGTAGGTAGATCTTGTATTCGACGCCTCAAAATCAACTTAAATGAGCTAGATAAGTTTGATTTAGGTAAGAAATCAAATGATATTTTCTATAATCATAATGGCATTGAAGACATTATGCGCGAATTTAAAGACGTTTTTGAAGAAAAAATTGGATGTGTTCCAAATCACAAAGTATCTCTAAAATTACGTGATAATGCTAAACCGATTTATACAAAAGAACGTCAGGTGCCATACTCATTAAGAGAACGCGTTGATAAGGAATTAGATAGTTTGGAAAGTGCAGGTATAATTTCAAAAATTTCGAATAGTGACTGGGGCTCACCCCTGGTTGTAATTCAAAAAACCGATGGAGGCGATCGATTATGCGTGGATTACAAAGTGGGAGTAAATCAGCGCTTAGTAAACGCACACTACCCAATTCGAAAAACTGAACATATTTTTAATAGTCTTCGTAATGCGAAATATTTTTGTCGACTCGACTTGTATAAGGCCTACCTACATCTTCCAGTTGATGAACCATCAAGTATGGTACAAACCATATCAACACATAGAGGGACTTATCGTATGCACAGGTTATCTTTTGGTATAAAAACTGCACCTGCCGAGTTTAATCGGATAATAGATCAAATCCTCCGTGACGTACCAAGCACTGAGTCTTACTTTGACGATATTATTGTACATGGGGAAACTTTTGAAGAGTGCAAATCCAATTTGAAGTGCTGTTTACAACAATTACAGAAGTTCGACTTGCACCTAAATGTTTCCAAGTGTTTGTTTTTCGAAAACAAAATTGAATTTCTGGGACAAACTATAGAACACAATAAAGTGCAAAAATCACCATCAAAAATTCAAGCAATTTTGCAAATGCCAGAGCCTAAATCGGCTGATGATGTCAGGCGATTTCTAGGTATGGTCACATATTATTCAAGATTTATATTAAACGTTTCAACGGTAACCACACCCTTACGTAAACTATCCCAGCAAAAACTTTACTTACATGGTAAGTTAGCAAGTAACATTGGAGACATATGAACACTACTTATTTTTCGGCTGAATAACTACTTATTTTTGTTCGAGTTGTCCACAGAATTCAGTAGTTACAATACACTTACTAGAAGTCACAAAATATCTAGTTATTATTTAACTACCAGTAAGTTGAATTGTAAGTACTTACAATATACTTACTAGAAGCCGAAAAATAACTAGTTTTTATTTAATTTGCGCTAGTTTATAGACCTAATAATTAGTTATGGAGCTAGTTACCAGTAAGTAAATATTCAGTACTGAAAACCAGACAACTGATAAGTAGTTATTTAGCTGATTATTAGTAAACAAATATTCATAACTGAAAATAATAGTAGTGAGAAGTACTTACTGAGGTCATTACTAGCAAGTACTTATTGAGGTTTTCAGAATAATGATAATTGTAATGACAACTACTTACCAGGTAATGTATGAAATAACTACGACCTATTACCAAAATTCAAAAAGTTTTTCCTGGGATTATATAAAAATTCTAAATTTAAGTGGTCCGCCGAATGTCAAAATGCATTCAATAAACTAAAAAAGGAAATCGCAAGTGATAGGGTAATAATGCCGTACAACCCAGAGCTGCCACTTCAACTGGCTTGTGATGCGAGCCCAACTGGTATAGCAGGCGTACTTTCCCATCTAGTTCAGGGAGAAGAAAGGCCAATTGCCTTTACATCTCGATCCCTAACAAAGGCAGAACAAAATTATTCGCAGTTGGACAGATAAGCTTTGGCTATTTTCTACGCAATTCAGCGTTTTCACGAATATCTCTTTGGTCGACAGTTTAACCTTGTTACGGATAACCAGCCTTTGGTAAGAATATTTCATCAAAGCAATAAGCTACCACAAATGACATCAGCCCGGTTACAAAGATATGCTGCGTTTTTAAGTGGTTATAATTACGAAATTATTCACAAAAATGGTACAGAAAACGTCAGTGCAGATTGTTTTTCAAGGGCACCGGTAACACGTACAGGGAACTGTATAAATTCAATTGACCAGGAAGTACATCAGTTATGCATTGCATCAATCAACCAAATTTGTTCAGGACGCCTTAACTTCAAAACAATTCAAGAAGAGAGGCAAAAAGATGAAACACTTTTTAAAATGTTATCTAATTTACGTCACAGTACAGCAAATGATTCGGAGCTAACTATTGATAGCAACGTTTTATTTAAAGGGCAACGAGTGGTAATACCGAGCTGATTACAAAACTATGTTTTACAGGAACTTTATCATACACACACAGGTACGACTAAGATGAAACAATTAGCTTGGCGTTACGTTTATTGGAGTGCGATCGATAAAGACATCGAGAAATTTGTACGTGCTTGTCAGGCTTGTGCTTCTACGAAGAGCAATCCGGCAAAAGCCTCGCTTCATCCATGGGAAGAACCAGACTACAACTGGCAGCGTATCCACATAGATTACGCTGGGCCATTTCAAGGCCACTATTTTTTAATAGTCGTGGATGACAAATCAAAATGGATAAAAGTTGGAATATGTTCGACAGCGCCATCGTCAATGTCAACGATAGAAATTCTACTTAATATTTTTACAAGAAATGGATATCCGGATGTCATGGTATCCGACAATGCAACAATTTTCAAAAGTGAAGAATTTTCCACCTTTTGCCAGGATTGCGGTATTTTTCAGAAGTTCATCGCTCCAGGACATCCAGCTACTAATGGTCTAGCTGAAAGAAATATTCAGACCCTCAAACACAAATTAGCAGCTATGTCAAATGAAGTATCGTCAATGCAGAAGAAGGTAAGAGACATTATTTTCAAATATCGAACTACGCCATTAAGAAGTGGTAAAACGCCTTCCGTCGATTGGATGTTTTACAACCGCCAAAAATTGAAAATATTAACTTGTTGCATTCCATCAAGACAACTATGCGTGGGAGAAAGGGTTCAAGCCCGATACTACACTCCAAACAAACCGCTATGGAAATTTGGTACTATAATTAAGAAAATAGGTCGTCTTCACTATATTGTCAAATTGGACAATGGATATGTTTTTAAGAGACATATAAATCAATTGTTTTCAACAAACGTTCAAACTAGTGGGTTAACCAGTATCCAACCATCGCCTGAACAAACGAACGAAGAAAATAGTAATCATAAACAACCAGGTCAGCAAGTTGTATTCCAGCAGGGAACAGTCAACAATCCAGGCAATGTCAACAATCGCAATGGAGTGGTTGAAGATGAGTCATCAGCAAATCGATCTACAGCCCCACCCAGCGGTCATGAACACTCTTCATCTACTGGTCTAGATCCTGCGCCAGTTCAGAATCAAAGTTCAAATCGTGCCTCATCGCGACAACGCAGGACCCCAAGATATCTAGAAGAATATGTCTTGAATTAAAACCGATTAACACCTGTGGGTTCTCTTAAGCGTGGGAGAATTGTTATACCCCTAATGTATTATAACATCTGTTCAAAAACCTTTTTCATTAACCAACACTTATTCATTTTTAAATCCTAAATGTTGGTACTACCTTTTTTTTATCTATATTAGATTTTTATGATTAGATTATCGCTATACCTTAATAAATGAATTACTAAATACAAAATTCAAGCTTTCTATTTTTCTTACTATTTAAAAAACCACCGGCTACAACAAGTAATCAATATAATCATTTTGGTAATAGGTGCAAAATCAACAACTTGTTTGCTTGATATTATGAATTTAGAAAAAATTTGGTGATAGGAGAAATTTAATAATTTTTTCTGTGTACGAAATATCTTATTATTATTTTTACTTTTTTCTTTTTAAATACAGTATGCATCTATGTAGCAAGACCCTAAGCATAACTTAATTATATTCTAATTCGGTAATTGGCATCATAGTGGCATACACATACGCGAATAAGGCTTATCTCAGTGTTGCCAATTTAGCCATTTAGTGGCTAGTTTTAGCCCTTTTGCACCTTGTTTAGCCATTAAAAAATAAGTTTAGTCATTAGCTATTTTCCAACTTGTTAAGCCATAACATTTTTTTCCGTTTTTTCTTTGAAAATAATACTTTTTATTTTCTTATAAAAATTTATAAAATTGCTAAAAGTAAAATAAACATTTTTAACAATTAAAACGCATTTAATTTAAATCACAACTTTTACAAATGTTGAAAATCGCTATAAACTATCCGTTTTCACAAAAAAGCAACAAAGCAACATCTCTTAGCGTCGACAAATGCAAAAGTGTATTGTGTGCAGGTGGCAACAAGAAATTTTTAGAGATTTCGGAATTTACTTTAAAGTTGCTCCCACTTCCGTGGTCTAATACTGAAGTAGGGATGAGCAATAAATATCGATATATCAAAATATCGATATTTGAAAAAAATTATAATCGATATATATAGCCGATTTTTAAAATACCGATATATCAATACATCGATATTTATCTAAGACGAATTCGATATTTTTAAGATCTCTTTATAATAAAATTCAACATTTTAAGCGTAGCTCAACTGCGTTTTTTTAAGAATTGCATCATATGTTTTTAATAAAAGTTGGAATATTAATAATAAAAAAAAAAATAGTTTGTTTTTTTTTATTTGACTTCCCACCAATTTTTTCTACGAATTCTGGCACTATTTACATTTGTAAATATGTTAACTATCAATTGCTTTTCGTTTGTGGTTTTGCAAACTATTTTGTTTTTTTATTAAAATGTGTGCCTCTACGACAAAAACTCTGTTGTTTCTATCAGGCGCGGATACGGAGGGTGGTAAATGGGATATTCCCCCAACTCTTTTTAATTATTGGAATTTAAAAAATAATATTTAAAAGAACACAATTTTAGGATTAAACATACAAGTGTCCCCCCAAACGATAAAGCTGGAATTTCTGAAATTTTTCAAATGCTGAATTCAAATTTGCAACAAAGCTACAGGACAGGCGAACATTTGACTGTGGATGAACAGCTTTTTTCCTTTCAGGGGCCCAATTAATTCCTTCTAAACCGGAAAAATACGGTATAAACTTATGGTGGGTATGTGATGCAAAATCGTACTACCCACTTACTGGGCAAATATACACTGGCAAATCAGGAAGTAATAGAGAGAAAAATCAAGGAGAGAGGGTTGTTAAAGACTTGGTTAAACAATATAAAAACACTGGGAGAAATGTTACCTGTGGCAACTTTTTTAAAAGCCTTTTGTTAGCTAATGCACTTACAGAATGGAACTTGTCTATGGTTGGAACATTGAAAACAATAAACCCTATTTGTCCTCCAATTTCAAACCATCTTCGCAACGAGCTGAATATTCAACTATCTTCGGATATAGCGAAAAGAGAATACTTTGTTCATATGTTCCCAAAAAGAACAAGGCCGTCAGTTTGTTGTCCACAATGCCGAGTGATGACACAATATCTGAGATAAAGAAAAAACCAATTATTATATTGTTTTACAACAAAACAAAAGGAAGGATTGACGTAATGTACCACATGTTAACGGAATATTCAACAAAACGGAAAACAAATCATTAGCCCCTTGCACTTTTTTATAACATACTTGATATATTAGCTCTTGCAGGTTATACATATATTATATTCAAAAAATAATCCATCAAAGTTTAAGTCCAAGAGAGGTGATTGTTTTTTTTTTATTAAAATTTACAACACAGAGTATTACCCATATTTTTCTGTTAAAATAGGTGGTCGTCGTCTGTTTCTTCAAGAATTAGGAGTAACTGCTCTCCAACCAGTAACTTTAAAATTACACAAATTCCGCGAGTCCTATCATACTTTCCAACAAAGAATGAAATCGAATGCATAATGGGTGTTCCTATCGAATCACTAATTAAGGACAGAACTAAGATTTCGCTCCAGATGAAGCCGACCGTGAACATTCGAAAGTGAAGGGCGCTTGCTACATATGCTATCGAGAGAACAATAAAAGAAAACGATCGACCCGATAAGCATGCGGCCTATGTAAGAAAACTGTTTGCATAGTAAAGTCCAAACAAAGTGCAACCAATGCCTCAAAGAATAATTAACTTTTTTTCGGTTACTGTTTGTCTTTCTCTGTAGAAATAAAATAAAATAAATTGAATTACATGCAAATAAAGTAGTAATTTTAACATATTTACAAATGTAAATAGTGCCATATAATAAAGAAATTTATATCAAATGGCTAAAAATGAATCTAAAATTAACTTTTTTAAATTTGTTTTCTTATTTTTCCACGAAACATAAGAAACTAGTCACTGAGTCCAAAAAAATTCAAGATCGGATCAAAAATATAAAAGTTATTGCATTTTTAAAATCCATATATTTACATATGTAAATAGTGCCAGAGCTAGGGATATATTAAAAATAAAATATTGCACTATTTAATTGCATAGTATGTGTCAAAGTTTTGTTTACCGGCATTATATAATCCCAATTAATTTTTTTTGTTAGATTTCATATGGCGAATATATTAAAATCATTTTGTATTCTCTACTTTTTTTTAATTTTTTTATTTTTGTAGAATGTACTGGCGGTCCCTTCGTTCGCATAACTTACCTTAAAAACTCAATTGGTTTTTGTTTTAAATAAAAGTTAAGCGAATGAAAGCTTCGTTCGAAATCGAGGGACAGGCAGTGAATTTGAAATTAAAAGAAACAATAAAAAGTTAGAATGGAATTATATTTAATATGTTTGTACATATGTAAATGTGTATTGACATAGGTATATTAAGTTTTTAAATTTGGTAATAATTTCAGCTCAATACGTTCGATACATCGATATATCGATATTTTTAATTAATAAATATCGATACTAAATTAAATATTATTCCTTCGACCTTTTATTAAATATCGATACTCTTAAAAAATATCGATACGATATATATATCGATATATTTTTTCAATTTGCCCATCCCTATACTGAAGTAGAGAGGGTATTTAGCCAAGTAAACATCGTTAAAAGCGATTTTGGAAATAGGTTACCATTAATTTGATTTTATAAATTAGGTAAATATTATTACCATAACAGTAAAATATTTTTCATCTTTTTTTTTTGAGATTTGGAATCAAAAGGTTCGGAAAATGTTGTCATGATTTTGATTTACCTTCAAAACATTTAAAACTAATAGGTACAATTGATTCCTATGAGATAACCAATAACGACATTCGATTTATCGACGATTTAATTTTTTTATTGCTAAAAAATATTTAATTTTCGTTTATTTTTAAGTTACAAATTGATCTCAATTTATAATTTCATTGTAAAAAATTTTAATTTTGATTTGATGTTGAATTTTAATGTGTTTTTAACATTTTTTTTAGCCATTTTAAAGAAAATTTGTAGCCCTTTATAAACCATTGTGTTTCGTAAATTTACCCATTTTTAGTAACCAAGTTTTGGCAACACTGGCTTATAGTCACATTAGCGATATAGTCCACGATTTGTCTGCAACTAAATTTTTTTTTTTTTTTATTGTTCCTACACTAAATCCCGCGAAGTTTTTCGCTGCAGGAGACCAGAATCTCTGGCGGGAATCGAACACGAAGCCCCGGTCCTGATAGACTAGCTCCCTACCAGCTAGCCTACCGGGACACCCAATATAGGCTAAGTGTAAGCGATAAGAACTGTATATGTTAGTAGTTTTTTTCTTTTCTGATACTTTGGGATTTGATATCTTCTGTGTGAATTGATATCTTTTTTGAAATACATAAAATTTTGACGTTTGCAAAAATAATCAAAAAAATACTTATAAAAGAATGAAAAATTAAGAAAAATATATACCATAACATAATTTTTTTTCATGCAGCTGTATATGCTACCAGCTACCAAGGCTAGTGAAATATTATTCACCTCAGAAGTGTCAAAATTTTACTATCAAAAGTACTCTGCTACCGTTTCAAACACGACCCATATTACAAACATACATATTTTTCTTTTCTAATTGGTTGAAAAAAAAAACTTATGTACTTTATGACGTGTTTTACATTAATAAAATTTTAAACAGCTATGAAAAAATATGTTAACGTGTATTTGAACTGGTTCTGTCGTCTGTGCATGTCGAAAATGCAAAGCAAAATTTTAAACAAGAGTGAAATAATTGTATATTTTAGTGTTTATATTATTTATATAGTGTATGAACTATGGATGTTGATTGAAGCCCGCCATAAAATATGGAAGATGACTGAGTATAAATTTCCCGAAGGATGGTCAATATTAAATTCATTCAAAGATGATACGAATTATGATCTTTACTCTTTTAATGAATATATGAAAACTTACTGGCCTTGGTATATTTTTCATATAACAGTGACTACTGCGATTCGAAAATATAAAGCTAAATGGCAGAGCTTGGCAAATGCGATAGTTTGTATACTGATATTATTAATGACAATGAAACTGATATCAATAGCTCTACTTGGATGCGTGCTAATGTCATATTATTTTGTTGCCCAAAGAAATTCAAAAATATTAACGTGGCTGTTGTCTGTTGCATGGATGATTGCTATGATATTTCTTAAATCGAATCGTTTTTTGCGAGAGAACCTGGGATACATTGAGTTTAGTAATGTTATAGTTGCATTAGGTTGGTCCATATTACGCGGATGTAGCTATAGTTTGCAACGTCAAAAATCGTATAGCATACAGGAGGCGACATTTTGCAGCAAATACACGTTGCAACACTTCTTGGGTTACGCTTTATATTTTCCATGTCTAATAATGGGACCTTTTATGGGTTATAATCGTTATATTGTCATTGTGCATGCAAATAATCAAATTGGAATACATAAATTCAGACAATTTTTTTGGCAGATTTGCAGAGTATTAATTTGGTGGCTTGTTTTAGAAATAGCCATGCACTTCGTATATGTAAATTATATGGCTATCGATATACGCGCCTTAGAAGTATTTAACACAAAGTTTGGTCTATATGCTGTGGTCTTTTTCCTGGGTCATTTTTTCTTCATGTTCTACGTTATTTCATTCGGGCTTGGTATAGCTTTTGCACAATTAGATGGATTACATCCACCTCGACAACCTCGCTGTGTTGGGTTCATCAATTGTTATTCTGATATGTGGAAACATTTTGACGTAGGTCTTTATGAGTTCTTATTCTCACACATATATGTCGAAATGTGCTGCAAAAATTCATCGACGTTAAGAAAAATTGTAGCAACAGCCACTACATTTTCGTTTGTGTTTTTTTGGCGTGGTCATTATACATATATTTTCATATGGATTGTATTTAATTTCTGTTGTTTGCTTGGTGAAAAAGGTGTAAAGTCTTTAGTGAAATCGCCTAAATACAGTAGTTTTATGAAAAATAACGTAAAGCTAACTGACAAAGGGCTTCAGCGTTTTAATGCCCTATTAGGTTCACAAGTCTTTATTCCCTCTTCATATGCAAGTTCTTACTGTATAGGCGGATTGAAAATAGGAAATTATTTAATGAAAAGCGTCTATCAAGGTGGTTGGTGGAATTATTTAACTGTGTCGTTTCTTACTTATTGCATTTTCCAAAGCTGTGAAATAACGCAACGAAAAATAAAATATGTAAAGACTTAAATTTAGTACAAGACTGTAGTACATATACATATACAAAAATAAAGTTGAAAATTAAAAAAAATAAATCTTGCCTTTTAAATTTTTCTCGTGTCTTCTTTTAAGTTGCATTTGCGTTTGCATTCCAGGGGCTACCACTTAATTCAATTCGAAAAGTAAAATTTTTCGAAAGAAATTTCTGATTCGAAAGTTAAATCGTACTGCGTAACTTGTTCGAATCGATGACAGAGTTGTTTGTGGTTTGAAGACGTGAACCTTTCAGAAAGAGTGCAAAGAAGAAGGCACCCATTTCTTTATACTAGACCTGGGACAAATGCATTAAATATGCTCACGCATTGAACATTTTTTACATTAAACCAAATCAATGGTGATGCAAGTTTATTGCATTACCACTTAAGCCTCTAGTACACGGAATGTAAAAAGCCACATGCGCATGTGGTTCTGACGTAATTTTAACGTCAATGCAAAGCCACAATAAGCATTGCGTGTTGTGTGATGACGTTAAAATTTCGTCAGAACCACATGCGCATGTGGCTTTTTACATGCCGTGTACTAGAGGCTTTACATTAGCAGTTCTAATACGTTGTATGTTGCACTACATGATTTTCTTATTAAAGTAGTGAATTTTTTTTTAATGCCGCTAAAGTGTATGCCAATTATTTCACTACTTTTGCATTATTATTAAAATACATCATGAATAGTGCATTATTATCGCATTACAGTTATGACATTTGCTATAAGCAATTAAAAATAAAACTGTTATTTTCTGATTTTTAAGGGGTCTGTGCACGGTCCAGGATTTCTCATCAAGCACTATGGTAGTATTAGTGAAAATCTGTCTGTATGTGTGACAGCCGCCGAGGCTGGATGGAAATTAAAAAAATTAAGATGTGAGGGCGAATAATTCGTCCAGCACAAAAACACGAGTGAATTCGAATGACCGTGTGACACTTTCGCTTCCAAAAGATTCAACATAAAACAACAATTTTTGGTGAAAAATTTAATTTTAATTTAAAATGTTTTGCTTGCATTGTTAAAAAAAAAACAAAAAAATACAAAATGCTGCTTAGTTTAATAATAATTTAATTTGTTTTTTTTTATTCCTCTTTGAACTTTTTGTTATTTTGCAATTTTTTACAGTGATGCCACTTGACGTTAATTTTTGTCTATATTGTTAAGAAACATGAATCAGAAAAACAAGGGTACGAATTGCGCAGGTCCGTTATTTTGTTGCGAGACCAGAGTCTCTGTTGGGAATTAAACCCAAAACCACCGCTCTGATTGACTAGCTCACTACAAACTAACGTACCGGGTCACCCTTACAACAAACACTCAATTAAATTCTATGATGACGTAGATGCGCAGTAGAAAATTCTTTTGTAAGTCTGAGTGCGCAATTTTTTTTTTTTTTTTTTATTAGTGTTTAAGAACCATACTGTAACACACAGATGGCTCATTCCTCTTTTAAAAATAATGTTCTACTTAAGTCAAAGTTGCGTCATAAAAGGCTAAACAGTATGCGATTTTGTAAGGCGAATTCACACTAGGTGACCTTGGATCGCTACGTAAGCAACAGCTGATAACTGATAATATGTCAAAAAAAAAAAAAAAAAACAAATAAAATTTCTAGATTTATTTTTTTTTAAAAATTATAAATGCGTGTGTGTGCTGTTTGCAAATAGAAAAAAATTAATACAGGAGAAGGAACTTTGTTCCGTGTTTCTAAAAACATAGTAAAAAGAAGGAAATGGAGTGAGGTTTGTGGCAAAATCGTTACTGCATCAGTATCAGTCTGTGCAGACCACTTCCTTTCTTTTAGGGTTATTTAAGGAGGTGGTAAGGTATCTCTTATTTATAATGCTGAACCAGAGTTAAAGATAAGAAACGATAATATATCGAACGAAGTCAACGAAGTTTATAACTTAAAGTTAGTAAATATGTATGTAATAATCAGGAACCGGATTTTTATGCATTTTAAATCACGTTTTATGCGCATAAAACATGCAATACAAATAGATAAATATGCTCTAAAAATTGGAAAAATATGCACTTGAATTTTTTTTAACACCTTTATTAATGTTAAAAAAAATTTTTTAAATAACAAGAAGAAAAACAAAAATAAGATAAAAACGTAAAAATTCAGTCTTATAAACGAAAGTACGTTACAATAAACACAAAAGACGAAGTAAAATTAAAGTGAAGCACAAAAATATAAAGAAATTCCACAAGCAAAATAATCCTATAAATTAAGTCACTTGTTAGATAGACGTTTTGAGAAAAAAGTGTTTTTTCAATTAAAAAAATGGTTTAAAAAGTATTTAAATTTAATTAATGTCATAATTAATTCAATTAATTTTTTAGTGGAAAGAAAATTAAAAATTTAATTTTGAATTAATTAACATTTTAGTTGTTTTGAAATAAATTTTCAATTAAATTTTAATTAAATAACAAAAAATCTTAATGGACTTTTTTCGTTTAAAAGAAAATAATTTAAACATGTAGAATTGTTGTTGGGAATTGTCAATATTTATTGAAATAAACTAACACATTGTTTGAAATGGCAAAGTTTTTTGATCACTTTTTTAATTAAAATTAAAAATTTTATTTATTGAAAATATTTTTTCAAAATTTTAAAATTTTTAGTAACCAGGCTTAAGTTCATTAAATTATTTTTATGAAGAAAGGAATTTTTACAACATGGAAGATTAGTTAAAATTGTTATTGATAATTTTCATTCTTGACTGACCAGCCGCCTGGGTTCGATTCACACGCCAGCCAGCCTGGCTTCGAATCCCAGGTCAGTCAAGAATGAAAATTATCAATAACAATTTTAATTAATCTTCCATGTTGTAAAAATTCCTTTCTTCATAAAAATAATTTAATGAAAATTAAATTTAATGAACTTAAGCCTAATTAAAAATAGTAAAATTTGGATTAAAAAACCATGAATAGTTCAACAAAATAACCACAATACTAATTATTGTTAAAGCTAAGGCACAAGCTCTATGTGTTCATTTGTCCTTCAAGTTGTGCTGAAAAATGTCAACAAGAAAAAAGAAAGACAAAAACATGATAAACAAAAAATGTACTTTGGACTTCAAGAAGAATTCTTGACAAAAGTACGAAAAAACAGAAGTAAGGAAAACATGTGAGATCAATTAAAAATGGATAATCATTCAAAAAGCAAATTTCGATCTACCAAAGGTTAAAATACAATTTGGTTTAAGGATTGATGTTTGACTACTGACGTCAGCAGTCATCGATGGCTGCGAGTGTAAGACGGCAAATCCCTCTGAGGAGACCTAGTGGTTGAGGTCGAAACATGTCAGGGTAACCAGCCGCCTGGGTTCGAATCACACGCCAGCCAGCCTGGCTTCGAATCCCAGGTCAGTCAAGAATGAAAATTATCAATAACAATTTTAATTAATCTTCCATGTTGTAAAAATTCCTTTCTTCATAAAAATAATTTAATGAAAATTAAATTTAATGAACTTAAGCCTAATTAAAAATAGTAAAATTTGGTTTAAAAAACCATGAATAGTTCAACAAAATAACCACAATACTAATTATTTTTAGTAACCAATAAAATCATTTTGGTAATAGGTGCAACGTCAACAATTTGTTTGCTTGATATTATGAATTTGGAATAAATTTGGTGATTGGAGAAATTTAATAATTTTTTCTGTATACATATAAAAAGAATTAAACAATAAGAAAAAATAAAAAAATTTATAAATAAATAATTTTATTTTAATATTTTCAAATGTAAAGTAAAGGCAGCTTATCTTGGCTTCAAAAAGCTTTTAAGCATTGAAAATTACCGTTAAACGCGACGGAAGTGATCGGTACATGATTTAATGCTGATAGTTCCTTTGTGCAATATTTATTTTCCAGTACGCTGTTTTCGTAAAAATGTAAATGAAATATGCCAGCAGTTTGTTTTATTGTTTTAAATACTTTTTTTTTCTAAAAACTTTATCAAGCTTGATACGAATTGGTTTACTAAAGTTACCCCTACTGCATACATTTTATTTATGGCATTGTCAATTAATTTAATTTGCTTTCTCAATGGATTAGATTTCGCTAATTTCACAATAGTCTCAGAGATAAACCCATAATTTAACGATACAATCAATATCTAAGCTTTTTATATTTGATAAATTTAAATTCTACCACCACATCGTTGAATTGCTCAAAATGTTCAGCATAATAAAGAACTGCTTTCAACCACGTTTCCCACCTGGTTGTTATAGGCTATGGAGGAACAAATAAATCAGGATACTTCTCTTTCCCATAAGAAATCAATAAATCAATATAATCGCAGTTGCATCTTATCTCCTCTGCAACACGTTGTATCGCAGGATAAAACAAACAAAACCAATTTTTCTTTTCAAAATATGCAATGTCAGCAATATATGCACAAATATGCATTTAAAGCAAAATATGCAAAAATATGCGCAAACAAATCGATGCCATTTTACTTCAAATTCCATGATTCGCAAAGATATTTAGTTTATGTTGATCTCAGACTGACGACAACAAATATGCATTTGCATAAAAATCCGGGCCTTGGTAATAATACATGCTTATATCCACACCACAATAGTGGAAAGGGTCTCAGTGGGAAAACTCAGAAGACCTTCTTACTTCAGGTCATGTTAAAGGCCTGGTAAATAATGTCTCACAAAAGGCTTCGGCTCTTTCGTATAAAAGATAAGATACACATTACGTTCTAAGAGAAGGGAGAAGAGAAGGAGTAAAATTTTTTATTTTGTTTTTTTTTTTGCCAAAGCAAAAGAATAATATTTTTATCCAGTTGCCATTCTTATGAAACTGCCAAAGAAGCGACAACGGAAGGCCTTCCCTGCAATGAAAACATGTGCAAAAAAATATGAGTATGGACTGGAGCAAGCAGGCCTTGTACATCCAAAAGAAGGAGTACAGAGGCCTTCTAGAAGGTATCGGTACATAAAGATTAGGTGTCAGATACATTTGGTTTAAACCCGGTTACTTAGTGTAATCAACAAAAAAACAGTTGTCGTGTATTAAGACGAATTGAATTTTCAATTCGCCTTGTCGTGTATTTAACACAAACAGCTGACTTTACGATAACAAGTATTGTATAAAATGTTACAGAATGGAAAAACCGTTAATATGCTTGTTGAATTTTCTAACAATGACAACCATTCGCGACCTTAGAACAACAAGGTTCTAAATTATTATTATTTTTTTTTTCTTTTTTTTTTCAAAAATTGGAGCGTTCAGGGTCTGAAGCGACTAGGGAGTTCGATTATTCGACTTTTTTTAATAACCGGTTTTCAAATATTACGAATAGTTGATATTTTAAAAAACCCGGTTTTCGGTTAAACATTTTTAAAATAAACGGTTTTAATTCAAATACATAAAAACACCTACAAAATTCATAGATATGACTTAAGGTAAGGTCAGACCTAACAAATATTTGACGATAAAATCCAAAAAAAACGAGACCAGTAAATTGATCAAACTTTAACCTAATTTTTAACAATTTCTATTTATTTACTAATCTGTTTTTGTAAGGAGACAATTGTATAATGCAATTTAAAAACTATTAAATTATGTTTGATGTAGCCAAACGTTTTGCAAAAGCAAATAATATATTAAAAAACGTGAAACAGCTGTTTCAAAAATTCTTCCAATTAAAAATTTTACCAGTAAAAATTTGCAATAATTTTTTTGTCTCTCAATTTTTTTCTCTCTTTTGACGCTCTCAACTTGCAAATTTTTTGGTCTAATGAACACTTTCCAGTAACAATTGTTACAAATTCGTAAAAAATTTTGTAAATGAACACATTGTCGTTAATCAGGAATTGTTTTCGTGAGTTAGCTGTTCCCAAATAAAAATTTAATTCACTGTTTATGCGGTAATTTTTTCTACTTGCAATATAATTATTTGCGAATAAGCTGTGCGTATAAACGTAGTATGTGATTCCGTAATTTATTTTTAACGATTGTTAACATCTGCAGTTTTTGTAACATCTCTGTCTACAAAATGTTAAAATAAACGAAAAGCACAAAAGAGAATAAAGAAAAAACAAATTAAATTGTGCTCAATTTACTGTTTTTATACCCTTCACCGAAGGTAAAAGGGTATATATAACTTTGTTATATTTTATTTTGTGAATTTTACATTTAGAATTTTATATATATTCATAATTTGCTTTGTTTCGTACATTTTGAATTAAGAATTTTGTTTCTGTTTATATATATATATGCAAATGTATGTATGTATGTAAGAAGTCGGGCCTCAGCAATTTTAAACATAAAATACACTTTATCGATTAAATAAACACAACGTAAATTATTGTCGTTAAAATACCGAAAAAAAAATGCTTAAAGTAACAGCTGACTTTAATCGACAGCGAATATCGTTAAAATGTTACTGAATAGCAAATTCGATAAATTTTGGTTATATGTATTTACTTTAACGAAACGATTATCGTAAAAAAAGTTAGTGAATCGCACTACTGGTGTCTTATAATCAGTGTTGGCCATTTTAGCATTTTTGCAGCTAAATTTAGCATTACAAATTTCTATTTAGCAGCAAAATTTTCATTTCGCACTTGGCATTTTATTTAGCATTTTTGGAAAATCTTTTTAGCTTTTTTAGCATTATTTATTTTAAAAATTTGGATGAATAGTTTTATTGATTTTACTAAAAAAAATTTATAAATTATAATAAATTTTGACTAAAAATAGTTGTACCCAAAATGAAATATCGTATGAAAATGGATAATACCCAGCAAGAACTTTGCTTACAAAATAAGCAGAAAAATAATGAGAACTTGAGGAATAGAGTACTTATTTTTCTACTATAAAAAGTACTTATTTTTGTTCGCGATGTCCCAAAAGTAATCCTTTATAATTTGGCCAATTACAACCTAAAAAATAATACCTTTATTTTATACTTAAAAGTTGTATAAAAATAAGAAGTTACAAAAAGAGACAAGAAATAAGTACTTTCAAAAAAGTTAAAACACACTAATTAAAATTGCACTGAAATCTTATGGAATTTTTGTTGCAAAAGTGTACGCAACAATAAATTTTTCGATATGTAAGAAAATGTTTAATAAAGAGTGCTTTTGCTGCACAATATCATTTATAGCTCTAACACTGTAATAACAATGTGTGTCTATGTGTGTAAATATACGGGACTGTCACAGAAATCAATTTCGATCGAAATTTTTTTTAATTCCGAGAAAGCTTCTTCAGAAAATGAAAACCGATAAATATTCTCGGAATGAAATCACTTTTAATTTTTCGATCGAAAAAGTTTTTGTTTGGTTTGCACAATATTGCCACATTTAACTTAAAAATAAAAAATTAAAATTTGTCGGAATTACGAAAATCGATCGAAATGAAATACGGCTTCAAAATCATTCCGAACAGTTTCTGTGACAGGCCTGATTATGTTCTTCAAAAAAAATCGTTAACATTAGATTGATATCACTACTAGTATTCTGATAACAAAAATAAAATGTGTGGGTAATTGTGGAACATATTTATGTATATATTTACATACAATTGATTGATTTTTAGATTTCATAATAATAACTTAATTAAATCTTTATATTAAAGTATTCTTTTCTTATGTATTATTTTGACTTCTTTAAGATATAATAAGCAATTTATTATTTAATATATAACTGATAATGCAAAAAGTGGCGAATACAGCTACAAAGTAATGAATTGAGGAAGTCATTAAAAGTAGCATTGTAAGTTAAGTTTTTTCTGGGTATGTTAAGAAACCTGTATTGGTAAATATTATTTGCCCTTTGATATATCGATATAAAAGTTCAAGGAAATTTCACTTAGGAATGGTTGATTCAAGTAGAGATACCTTTTTCAATAGCCTTTTTTGACAGATCACATGTGAGTCGTGTCATGCTGTCATGTTATTTTTCTTTAGTATTGTTTGGCATTACTTACGCCTGAACAACGTTTACAAATCGTTCAACTTTATTACGAAAATTCACGTTCTGTGAGGAATGTGTTTCGTGTATGGTCAACATAATCGGCCTACTGAGCGTACTATTCGCAACACCATCACCCATTTTGAGACCCAGCATTCATTATTGGATAATATACAACCAAATCGAGCACCTCCAGCCCGCTGTGAAGAAAAATAGCGGCCGTAGCTGAGAGTGTACACGAAGACCGTGGAGAGTCGATTCAGCGCCGTTCGCAGCAACTCGGACTGACGTATAGAACGACTTGGCGCATTTTACGTCGAGATCTTAAATCGAAAGCGTACAAAATACAGCTTGTGCAACAACTGAAGCCGTTCGACCTTCCCAACCGACATCGCTTCGCTCTATGGGCTCTTGAAAAGTTCCAAGAAGATCCGACGTTTTCCAGGCAAATTTTGTTCAGCGGTGATGCCCATTTCTGGCTCAATGGGTATGTAAACAAACAAAATTGCCGCATTTGGGACGAAGAGCAACCTGAAGAGGTTCAAGAACTGCTACTTCATCCAGAAAAAACAACGGTTTGGTGTGGTTTGTGGGCCGGTGGAATCATCGGTCCATATTTCTTTACAAATGATGCCGGTGCGAACGTAACCGTCAATGGCGACCGTTATCGTGCCATGATAACCGACTATTTGATGCCTGAAATTGAAGCTCGTGTTCTCGGCGACATTTGGTTTCAGCAAGACGGCGCCACTTTCCGCACATCGCATCAATCAATAGATTTATTGACATAACACTTCGGTGAGCACATAATTTCACGTTTTGGGCCGGTCGGCCACCAAGATCGTGTGATATCACACCGTTAGACTTTTTCCTGTGGTGTGTTTATGCGGACAAACCCGCTTCGATTCAGGCCTTGGAGGAAAACATCACGCGTGTCATTCGCCAGTCACCAGTCGAAATGCTCGAACGAGTCAGCGAAAATTGGACTCAACGGATGGACCATATGCGACGTAGCAACGGCCAACATTTGATAGGGAACCTCGAAATTTGACTAAATTGAATTGTGTAAATGTTTGAAAAAATTAATTGCTCTAAACTGCTGAAAATATTATTATTTTAAAGATTCAACTTTTCTTAAAGTATAAAATATTAAATAATCTAACAAATTTGGTATATCATAGAAATAAATCGTTTAAATTTTGCGTTTTTGCCATTTGGGTGTTAAATTGTTTCTAGATCTTCTAGGCTGTTTGGATTCTAGCAGAATCGCTTCAGTAGGAAAAGAGTTATGCACCCAAATGTGCAACTACCTCCCTAAAAACTCAGCAAAAACTAACATAAACTTGTGGCGAAATTCAAAAACGCATATAAAACACAATCTAGGAAAACACTTTACTACACCCTTAACCGCAAAGCTTTATAATAATGTTATAAAATTTACACTTCTGTTTGCTATGACAAGAAATAAAATTTCGTGTTGATAGGTCTATAATTTATCATAGGCCCAATATAAGGCCCATTTTCAAAAATAAGCTTAAAAGCCTTAAACTGTAGGAAATTTAAATATTGTAGTGAAATTAAGTTGGATAAAACAACTTAAGACACAAGTCTGACATAAATTTACTAAAGTTTTAACAAAAGATTTTCTTCAAAATTTTCCGGGAATTCCGCAATAAATTCCCGGGAAAGCGGGAATTGAAAACATCTCAAAATCCCGGGAACAACCTCTAGTTAGGTATCACTGACATTTGAGTACCTGTCAAAGAGTCGGCATACTAGTTGTATACTATGGTGTTAAATTTCCATAATTTACTATAGACCCCATATAAAGCCTACTCTCGGAAAACAGATTAGTACGCCAAAGCCTGTAACAAACTGATGCTATTGTTATAACATTTGGTACTTCACGGTTTTAAAGGACTAAAAATCACACTGTTAAATTTCGTGAAGATCGGTTCAAATTTACCATAGGCCCATATAATGGGAAATTATTGAAATTCACCAAAAACAGTAGAAGATATAGATATAGTGGTAAAATTTGGTCCAATTAAGCGTCATATGGCCAGAATAATACCATGCAATTTTGTGGTAATCGGTCCATAACTTACCTTAGGTCCCATATTAAGCAGCCTTCTTTAAACCACTTTAAAACTACAAAACGCTAAATAAATTGCACTTTTATATCGAAATTTGTTCTGATTAAGCTTTTTAATACCAGAAAATACTGTTTACAATTTGGTGATCATTTGTCCATAATGTACCTTGGGTCCAATATAAATTCCCCTCTCGAAAATAATTTAAGTTCGGCTAAAACTGATCAAGATCCGTTTAAAGAGGCACAAACTTATATGTATATTGTTCAACAAAATGCCAAAAACCAGGTCGGTTGCCTGAGGAGTTATGAAGCTTTTCAAAGACTTGCTGGAAGAATTTTATAAATAATTGTACTACATAAAAGTGCAATAAGCTAATGTTGACTTCAATATGTCACTCCAATACAATATGTTTTATTTTGCTTTTGTACTTTTCTTTAAAATATACGTGTATATTTTTGAAAAAAAAAATTTTTGTAATATTTTTTAATATTTCTTCTTTTTTACATTCACTGAGAACTGATAGCGCGAAAAATTGTTCACGGGAGTTTCACGACATTTTTCCCTTCGAGGAGAATAAAAATTTCATGGGAACAAAAATTTTACTTGTTTTTCACGATAGGGGTGAATGTGTAACGACATGCCAAAAAATGATGTAGAATGAAAAAATCTTACCATGTAAAAGCAAAATGTATTGAGTAACAGAGAATACGGATAAAAAATTTGCAAAATGCCTTTTTTCCAAAAAATTTAAAAATCTTGATTTAGTAATTTGCCTCCAACTCAAGCAGTTCTAAATGGATTTGAACATCATTTCATGCATTCGAAAGCTTATTAAATTTCCTAAATGTTTCTTAAAGCAACATTGCCATTTTGTTTGATGGTTTTTCATTCATAGCACTACAAATTCAGATTTTCAAATACAAACTTAACATTTTTTTTAATTTTTGCTTACCTTTTCATATATAAAAATTGAACGAGGCAAAACTTTTATATTCTGTAAATGCAGTATGGTAGGAAATTTTAAAATAAAGATTTTGGTGTAAATAACAGTCGTATTCTGTTAAAAAAACTGCAGTTTTAGTTGAAATGTTTTTTTGTTGATTACACTAAGTAACCGGGTTTAAACCAAATGTATCTGACACCTAATCTTTATGTACCGATACCTTCTAGAAGGCCTCTGTACTCCTTCTTTTGGATGTACAAGGCCTGCTTGCTCCAGTCCATACTCATATTTTTTTGCACATGTTTTCATTGCAGGGAAGGCCTTCCGTTGTCGCTTCTTTGGCAGTTTCATAAGAATGGCAACTGGATAAAAATATTATTCTTTTGCTTTGGCAAAAAAAAAACAAAATAAAAAATTTTACTCCTTCTCTTCTCCCTTCTCTTAGAACGTAATGTGTATCTTATCTTTTATACGAAAGAGCCGAAGCCTTTTGTGAGACATTATTTACCAGGCCTTTAACATGACCTGAAGTAAGAAGGTCTCTCTGAGTTTTCCCACTGAGACCCTTTCCACTATTGTGGTGTGGATATAAGCATGTATTATTACCAAGGCCCGGATTTTTATGCAAATGCATATTTGTTGTCGTCAGTCTGAGATCAACATAAACTAAATATCTTTGCGAATCATGGAATTTGAAGTAAAATGGCATCGATTTGTTTGCGCATATTTTTGCATATTTTGCTTTAAATGCATATTTGTGCATATATTGCTGACATTGCATATTTTGAAAAGAAAAATTGGTTTTGTTTGTTTTATCCTGCGATACAACGTGTTGCAGAGGAGATAAGATGCAACTGCGATTATATTGATTTATTGATTTCTTATGGGAAAGAGAAGTATCCTGATTTATTTGTTCCTCCATAGCCTATAACAACCAGGTGGGAAACGTGGTTGAAAGCAGTTCTTTATTATGCTGAACATTTTGAGCAATTCAACGATGTGGTGGAAGAATTTAAATTTATCAAATATAAAAAGCTTAGATATTGATTGTATCGTTAAATTATGGGTTTATCTCTGAGACTATTGTGAAATTAGCGAAATCTAATCCATTGAGAAAGCAAATTAAATTAATTGACAATGCCATAAATAAAATGTATGCAGTAGGGGTAACTTTAGTAAACCAATTCGTATCAAGCTTGATAAAGTTTTTAGAAAAAAAAAGTATTTAAAACAATAAAACAAACTGCTGGCATATTTCATTTACATTTTTACGAAAACAGCGTACTGGAAAATAAATATTGCACAAAGGAACTATCAGCATTAAATCATGTACCGATCACTTCCGTCGCGTTTAACGGTAATTTTCAATGCTTAAAAGCTTTTTGAAGCCAAGATAAGCTGCCTTTACTTTACATTTGAAAATATTAAAATAAAATTATTTATTTATAAATTTTTTTATTTTTTCTTATTGTTTAATTCTTTTTATATGTATACAGAAAAAATTATTAAATTTCTCCAATCACCAAATTTATTCCAAATTCATAATATCAAGCAAACAAATTGTTGACGTTGCACCTATTACCAAAATGATTTTATTGGTTACTAAAAATAATTAGTATTGTGGTTATTTTGTTGAACTATTCATGGTTTTTTAATCCAAATTTTACTATTTTTAATTAGGCTTAAGTTCATTAAATTTAATTTTCATTAAATTATTTTTATGAAGAAAGGAATTTTTACAACATGGAAGATTAATTAAAATTGTTATTGATAATTTTCATTCTTGACTGACCTGGGATTCGAAACCAGGCTGGCTGGCGTGTGATTCGAACCCAGGCGGCTGGTTACCCTGACATGTTTCGACCTCAACCACTAGGTCTCCTCAGAGGGATTTGCCGTCTTACACTCGCAGCCATCGATGACTGCTGACGTCAGTAGTCAAACATCAATCCTTAAACCAAATTGTATTTTAACCTTTGGTAGATCGAAATTTGCTTTTTGAATGATTATCCATTTTTAATTGATCTCACATGTTTTCCTTACTTCTGTTTTTTCGTACTTTTGTCAAGAATTCTTCTTGAAGTCCAAAGTACATTTTTTGTTTATCATGTTTTTGTCTTTCTTTTTTCTTGTTGACATTTTTCAGCACAACTTGAAGGACAAATGAACACATAGAGCTTGTGCCTTAGCTTTAACAATAATTAGTATTGTGGTTATTTTGTTGAACTATTCATGGTTTTTTAATCCAAATTTTACTATTTTTAATTAGGCTTAAGTTCATTAAATTTAATTTTCATTAAATTATTTTTATGAAGAAAGGAATTTTTACAACATGAAAGATTAATTAAAATTGTTATTGATAATTTTCATTCTTGACTGACCAGGGATTCGAAGCCAGGCTGGCTGGCGTGTGATTCGAACCCAGGCGGCTGGTTACCCTGACATGTTTCGACCTCAACCACTAGGTCTCCTCAGAGGGATTTGCCGTCTTACACTCGCAGCCATCGATGACTGCTGACGTCAGTAGTCAAACATCAATCCTTAAACCAAATTGTATTTTAACCTTTGGTAGATCGAAATTTGCTTTTTGAATGATTATCCATTTTTAATTGATCTCACATGTTTCCTTGCTTCTGTTTTTTCGTACTTTTGTCAAGAATTCTTCTTGAAGTCCAAAGTACATTTTTTGTTTATCATGTTTTTGTCTTTCTTTTTTCTTGTTGACATTTTTCAGCACAACTTGAAGGACAAATGAACACATAGAGCTTGTGCCTTAGCTTTAACAATAATTAGTATTGTGGTTATTTTGTTGAACTATTCATGGTTTTTTAATCCAAATTTTACTATTTTTAATTAGGCTTAAGTTCATTAAATTTAATTTTCATTAAATTATTTTTATGAAGAAAGGAATTTTTACAACATGGAAGATTAATTAAAATTGTTATTGATAATTTTCATTCTTGACTGACCTGGGATTCGAAGCCAGGCTGGCTGGCGTGTGATTCGAACCCAGGCGGCTGGTCAGTCAAGAATGAAAATTATCAATAACAATTTTAATTAATCTTCCATGTTGTAAAAATTCCTTTCTTCATAAAAATAATTTAATGAACTTAAGCCTGGTTACTAAAAATTTTAAAATTTTGAAAAAATATTTTCAATAAATAAAATTTTTAATTTTAATTAAAAAAGTGATCAAAAAACTTTGCCATTTCAAACAATGTGTTAGTTTATTTCAATAAATATTGACAATTCCCAACAACAATTCTACATGTTTAAATTATTTTCTTTTAAACGAAAAAAGTCCATTAAGATTTTTTGTTATTTAATTAAAATTTAATTGAAAATTTATTTCAAAACAACTAAAATGTTAATTAATTCAAAATTAAATTTTTAATTTTCTTTCCACTAAAAAATTAATTGAATTAATTATGACATTAATTAAATTTAAATACTTTTTAAACCATTTTTTTAATTGAAAAAACACTTTTTTCTCAAAACGTCTATCTAACAAGTGACTTAATTTATAGGATTATTTTGCTTGTGGAATTTCTTTATATTTTTGTGCTTCACTTTAATTTTACTTCGTCTTTTGTGTTTATTGTAACGTACTTTCGTTTATAAGACTGAATTTTTACGTTTTTATCTTATTTTTGTTTTTCTTCTTGTTATTTAAAAATTTTTTTTTAACATTAATTAAAGGTGTTAAAAAAATTCAAGTGCATATTTTTCCAATTTTTAGAGCATATTTATCTATTTGTATTGCATGTTTTATGCGCATAAAACGTGATTTAAAATGCATAAAAATCCGGTTCCTGATTATTACATACATATTTACTAACTTTAAGTTATAAACTTCGTTGACTTCGTTCGATATATTATCGTTTCTTATCTTTAACTCTGGTTCAGCATTATAAATAAGAGATACCTTACCACCTCCTTAAATAACCCTAAAAGAAAGGAAGTGGTCTGCACAGACTAATACTGATGCAGTAACGATTTTGCCACAAACCTCACTCCATTTCCTTCTTTTTACTATGTTTTTAGAAACACGGAACAAAGTTCCTTCTCCTGTATTAATTTTTTTCTATTTGCAAACAGCACACACACGCATTTATAATTTTTAAAAAAAAATAAATCTAGAAATTTTATTTGTTTTTTTTTTTTTTTTTGACATATTATCAGTTATCAGCTGTTGCTTACGTAGCGATCCAAGGTCACCTAGTGTGAATTCGCCTTACAAAATCGCATACTGTTTAGCCTTTTATGACGCAACTTTGACTTAAGTAGAACATTATTTTTAAAAGAGGAATGAGCCATCTGTGTTTGTTACTGTATGGTTCTTAAACACTAATAAAAAAAAAAAAAAAAATTGCGCACTCAGACTTACAAAAGAATTTTCTACTGCGCATCTACGTCATCATAGAATTTAATTGAGTGTTTGTTGTAAGGGTGACCCGGTACGTTAGTTTGTAGTGAGCTATTCAATCAGAGCGGTGGTTTTGGGTTTAATTCCCAACAGAGACTCTGGTCTCGCAACAAAATAACGGACCTGCGCAATTCGTACCCTTGTTTTTCTGATTCATGTTTCTTAACAATATAGACAAAAATTAACGTCAAGTGGCATCACTGTAAAAAATTGCAAAATAACAAAAAGTTCAAAGAGGAATAAAAAAAAACAAATTAAATTATTATTAAACTAAGCAGCATTTTGTATTTTTTTGTTTTTTTTTAACAATGCAAGCAAAACATTTTAAATTAAAATTAAATTTTTCACCAAAAATTGTTGTTTTATGTTGAATCTTTTGGAAGCGAAAGTGTCACACGGTCATTCGAATTCACTCGTGTTTTTGTGCTGGACGAATTATTCGCCCTCACATCTTAATTTTTTTAATTTCCATCCAGCATCGGCGGCTGTCACACATACAGACAGATTTTCAATAATACTACCATAGTGCTTGATGAGAAATCCTGGACCGTGTACAGACCCCTTAAAAATCAGAAAATAACAGTTTTATTTTTAATTGTTTATAGCAAATGTCATAACTGTTATCATAACTCTATGCTTCTTGTATGATACAAAATAGACAAGTTGTATTGTTCACAATGTGTTTCAATAATAATGCGATAATAATGCACTATTCATGATGTATTTTAATAATAATGCAAAAGTAGTGAAATAATTGGCATACACTTTAGCGGCATTAAAAAAAATGCACTACTTTAATAAGAAAATCATGTAGTGCAACATACAACGTATTAGAACTGCTAATGTAAAGCCTCTAGTACACGGCATGTAAAAAGCCACATGCGCATGTGGTTCTGACGTAATTTTAACGTCATCACACAACACGCAATGCTTATTGTGGCTTTGCATTGACGTCAAAATTACGTCAGAACCACATGCGCATGTGGCTTTTTACATTCCGTGTACTAGAGGCTTAAGTGGTAATGCAATAAACTTGCATTACCATTGATTTGGTTTAATGTAAAAAATGTTCAATGCGTGAGCATATTTAATGCATTTGTCCCAGGTCTAGTATAAAGAAATGGTTGCCTTCTTCTTTGCACTCTTTCTGAAAGGTTCACGTCTTCAAACCACAAACAACTCTGTCATCGATTCGAACAAGTTACGCAGTACGATTTAACTTTCGAATCAGAAATTTCTTTCGAAAAATTTTACTTTTCGAATTGAAATAAGTGGTAGCCCCTGGAATGCAAACGCAAATGTAACTTAAAAGAAGACACGAGAAAAATTTAAAAGACAAGATTTATTTTTTTTAATTTTCAACTTTATTTTTGTATATGTATATGTACTACAGTCTTGTACTAGTTTTAAGTCTTTACATATTTTATTTTTCGTTGCATTATTTCACAGCTTTGGAAAAAGCAATAAGTAAGAAACGACACAGTTAAATAATTCCACCAACCACCTTGATAGACGCTTTTCATTAAATAATTTCCTATTTCCAATCCGCCTATACAGTAAGAACTTGCATATAAAGAGGGAATAAGGACTTGTGAACCTAATAGGGCATTAAAACGCTGAAGCCCTTTGTCAGTTAGCTTTACGTTATTTTTCATAAAACTACTGTATTTAGGCGATTTCACTAAAGACTTTACCCCTTTTTCACCAAGCAAACAACAGAAATTAAATACAATCCATATGAAAATAAATGTATAATGACCACGCCAAAAAAACACAAACGAAAATGTAGTGGCTGTTGCTACAATTCTTCTTAACGTCGATGAATTTTTGCAGCACATTTCGACATATATGTGTGAGAATAAGAACTCATAAAGACCTTCGTCAAAATGTTTCCACAGATCAGAATAATAATTGATTAACCCAACACAGCGAGGTTGTCGAGGTGGATGTAATCCATCTAATTGTGCAAAAGCTATACCAAGCCCGAATGAAATAACGTATAACATGAAGAAAAACTGGCCTTGGAAATAGACCACAGCACATAGACCAAACTTTGTGTTAAATATTTCTAAGGCGCGTATATCGAAAGCCATATAATTAACATAAACGTAGTGTATGGCTATTTCTAAAACAAGCCACCAAATTAATACTCTGCAAATCTGCCATAAAAATTGTCTGAATTTATGTATTCCAATTTGATTATTTGCATGCACAATGACAATATAACGATTATAACCCATAAAAGGTCCCATTATTAGACATGGAAAATATAAAGCGTAACCCAAGAAGTGTTGCAACGTGTATTTGCTGCAAAATGTCGCTTCCTGTATGCTATATGATTTTTGACGTTGCAAACTATAGCTACACCCGCGTAATATGGACCAAGCTAATGTAAGTATAACACTACTAAACTCAATGTCTCCCAGAATCTCTTCCCAAAAATGATTCGATTTAAGATATATCATAGCAATAATCCACGCAATAGACAACAGCCACGTTAATATTTTTGAATTTCTTTGGGCAACAAAATAATATGACATTAGCACGCATCCAAGTAGAGCTATTGATATCAGTTTCATTGTCATTAATAATATCAGTATACAAACTATCGCATTTGCCAAGCTCTGCCATTTAGCTTTATATTTTCGAATCGCAGTAGTCACTGTTATATGAAAAATATACCAAGGCCAGTAAGTTTTCATATATTCATTAAAAGTGTACAACTCATCATTCGTATCATCTTTGAATGAATTTGATATTGACAATCCTTTGGGAAATTTATCCTCCGACATCTTCCATATTTTATGGCGGGCTTCAATCAACATCCATAGTTCATACACTATATAAATAATATAAACACTAAAATATACAATTATTTCACTCTTGTTTAAAATTTTGCTTTGCATTTTCGACATGCATAGACGACAGCACCAGTTCAAATACACATTAACATATTTTTTCATAGCTGTTTAAAATTTTATTAATGTAAAACACGTCATAAAGTACATAAGTTTTTTTTTAACCAATTAGAAAAGAAAAATATGTATGTATGTAACATAGTATAGAACTAGTATGCCCACTGGTGAGAACGTTCTCTTTTTTTTATAACTCTCATCACACATATAGGTTCTGTGCATGGTGGAATAAGTAGGTGGCAGCGCTACGGCAACAAATACAACATTACAACAAAAAACGGAAATAAGTCTCCGTATACGTCAAAAATTATATTATAGCCTATTTCTAATGTGCGAAAGAATTCTTTCTTTCGTATAACTACATTGAAAACAAAAACAAATTTTTAGAATTTGTTTTTGTTTTCAATGTAGTTATTCGAACGAAAGAATTCTTTCGCACATCGGAAATAGGCTATTAAACTAAAATCAAATTTTGCTGCCTAACGCAATGAAATAAATTAATTTTTAGCCAATTTTTATTTCACTATGGTTACTACTTATTTAATTTTAATTTAAATAATCAAAAACTTTAATACAATACAATAATCACAGCACAAAACGTGGACTTTTTGTAAACATAAACAAAACTTTGACATAAGACTAGACAAACAATACAAGAGCAAAAAATCGTCATCTGGCGTAGTAATGCCACCTGTCTATTTCATCATGGTTCTGTGTGAATTCAACACACATAAGAACAACAAAAACAAAACAAAATTTGAAATTTTTCAATTTAAAATTTTTCACAATATAACACTTCATGTTTATTTTTATGACTTAAACACATAATTAATAATTTTTTTCAATACATTTTGCTAATTTGCTTTTGCAAAATGTTTTTATTTTTCACAAAATAAAAATTTTTAAATAAATTTTTTTGACACTAAATTTTTTCTGTTGTTAATATTATTAACAGAGTAGCATTTTGTGGTATAAAAATAATATTTGAAATCATTAATTATTTATATATTATTCGATATCGCAGAATAAAAATTTAGCAAACATGGCTTTTAAAAGTTTATAAATGCAGCCAGCATTTATAAGAACTAAGAAAATTTTATTTTGGAAAAAAAATTGTTGCCACATTCTATACGATTTTATGCAACTTTGTTTAGTGGTGGAAATAGTTTTATACACCAATACATTTGAAAAAAATCTTACTAATACAAACATAAAATATGTACCACTGACAGTTGAGTTATGTACCTGTCAAAGAGTCGGCATACTAGTTGTATACTATGATATACAGTTCTTATCGCTTACACCGTTTAGTTGCAGACAAATCGTGGACTATATCGCTAATGTGACTTTAAGCCAGTGTTGCCAAAACTTGGTTACCAAAAAGGCAAAATTTTTTTTTAATAAAAACACTAAAATTCGACTACAAAACAAAAATTATTCATTAAAAGTTTTTTACAAAAATAATTCATTAAAAGTTTTTTACAATGAAATTGTAAATTGAGATCAATTTTAGCTTCAAAATAAACAAAAATTAAATATATTTTTTAACATTAAAAAATTAAATCGTCGATAAATTCAATGTCGTTATTGTTCATCTCATATGAATCACTGTACCTATTAGTTTTAAATGTTTTGAAGGTAAATCATAATCATCCACCACCTGGATAAGTATCTTGCCATGATATGGTGGCTTAAATCCGGACAGTCGAGTCGGAACAAGTTTAAAAGCAGACGCTTTAAGGCCAGCATCACCACGGATAACCCCTCCTCCTCCTATTTTCTGAGGTCACAATTGAGACAGAGAGTAAATAGGCGAGGTAACATCGGAGAGCCGATCGAATCTCTCTTTAACCTTCCTAAAAAAGATAGCTTAGAAAAACTCTTCATTGCACGATGGGCGGGATAGGCATTTGCTGAGGAAGCACCGGAAGAACGTTGCTAGATTCGAAAGAATCCACGGTTCTATCGGTATCATCCTTCGGCTTCCCTACCCTGCGGAATATACAGCAAAGGCTGCTGAGGAATCAAAAATTATCAGTAAAGGTAAAGGATTCTCACCACACTCTGCCGTCCTATCCTCTTGCAAGGGAGCGTGGCCTGAGGCCGAATTACCCACTTCTAGCCGCGCGATGAGGACTGGAAATGTCTTAATAATTTCCGGCACTGACTCCCAAAAGGGAATCACTAAAGGAATTGTTACCGGGGCAAACCAGTCCACATCTGCAAGGAAATCGGGTGATCACCGGAATTACTCTAGTAAGAGCCCTAAAAATGGGGAAATTAAGAGTGTAACGTCTGGTGATGACCAGAAATCCCCGGAGGCTAAGAGGAGTGGTTAAGCTGCTGTCAGCCTTTTTAAGAACACCGCAAGGAGATTGTTAAGAATGCTGGCTCCAGAGAGGACCAATCGCCCACGCTGCAAAAACTGAGGGCGATGTCGAATAAGGACGGTATTCTGGCGGCTGTCATCGATCGCACGGATCCCGATGGTAGCATTAGTGTCGAGAGATGGCAGGTGCTAGAGAACAAACTTCTCCACGAAATCTTCAGTGTAAGAGGAAGGCCGGACGAAGTAGCGTTCAAAGGGGCTGACTAGGCAGGAGGTGTCAAAACTGTCAGTTGCGGCAATTAAAAAACCTTTGAGTTTTTGAAGGCCGCAAACCAATAAAGGTCACACTGGGGCTACTAGCTAATCAGAACGGGGGACTCGATACAAGCCAGTGGAAGCTGATAGCTTCACTTAAGCTTGTTTTATGTGGATTTTGCTTTTATAACGATAATTTTTCAATTTGTTATGAGTTAATTCGTTTTTCTGTACAAGGTAATTGCACAGTAGCCGAGTTTAAAATGCAAAAAATTATTCTCGATATTGTATTTTTGGCGAAAACAGTAAAATGAGCAATTGGTCAGAAATTTCCATGGACGTTCACAAAAGTATTATAAACCTTCACGCGCAAGGATAATCATATCGCGAAATGAGTGTCATTGTACAGAGGCCACATTCTAGTGTCAGAAACATTGTAAAATATCCAAGCAGATGTAAAGGTAATGGACCGATCTCTTTTGAAAGCCATGCTGTGCCTAAACTGAGATTTTAACTATAAAATTTAGAAGTGCTATCTCTTGCTCATCTCTGCTTTCAAGAGTTTGAAAGCCGAGTTTTGTGGCTTTGTTGTTGGTATTGCATATTTTTGGCCCAACGAGAGAAGCCATTGAATGTCGTTTGGAATGTCAATACTGGATTTATTAACAAACCAATTTTCGTTTTTAGGAACTTCTTACTCCTTTCTTTGTTCATCTCTTAATATGTTAAACTTTCTCTTGTGCCGTTTCTTGATTTTCATGTTCCTTAGATTTTCAAGGGTCTGTTCGCTGTACCACAATTGTTGTTGTTCTTCCGCAGTCAAGTGTCTGTTAATTTCGTTTTTTATTTCTTTTATGTATTCTTCGTTGTATTTTTCTATTTCGTGCTTTTGTCCAGAGTGGCTTGGTTAGGGGTTTTCCCCCCAGATTAAGGGGGGTTTTATTTTATTTAGGGCGTACAAATTCTTTGAGAAAAATTTGGGGGTATACATTTATATTAAGGGCGTTTCGCTATTTGCTTGTGTGTACATAACAATATCTAAGTAATACTATATTTTACAGCTTGTCTTTGGTAGAGCAAAAATCGCTAGACTTCCGCTATATGTATCTTCAAACCTCTAGATTTCGCGGGAAAATAGCTAAATTACCATCATTGAATATAATAACTAAGTAAAGCTTTGAAAAGAGTACAAAAAAGCGTTTTAAGTGTGAAGTATTCATTAAATAATACGTGTTTTAATTTGTGATACACCTAAATGCTCAAACTTTTTAATTCCGATAATATGTGTTATGTTAACGATAATGATTTTGCAACACTCGATATTTTTGAAGATACTTGATATATAATTTATGTATGTATGTACATTGGGGTATTGACTTTTAAAATATTTTTGCAAATTCATTAAAAGATTTTGTGGAGATTGTAAGAAAAGATAAACACACTGTTTAATTGTTGGTATTTTGTTTAAGCTTTGATATCGTTGCAAGCGAGACGGTTTGAGTGTCGGTAATTCTCATTCCCTCTTTAGTCTTGTTTGCTGATAGCTTTGGCTTTTCTAAAATTATTTAGGAGAACGTTTCCTGATGATCTGGCCTAAGCAACCAGTGAAATGCGCATAGGAACAGCTTATCATCCAACAATAAATTTTAGTACTTTTATCAATTAAAAAAAGGGAATTAAGCACAATAAATAAAATTTTTTAATGAAAAAATTATGTATTCCCAAAAACCACTTTTTTGATAATAAAGTATTTTTGCAAATATTAAATCGTATTGACAAACGCTATCTCTAAAAAAAGTTCCCGCACCAAACGAGTTAAAATTTGTTCAAAACAAACTGTTAAATTTAACATTATCACAATTTTAAATGGCTGAAGTATATCGTAGCTCTTTTAAGAAATCTAACGGCAACTTTTTATATTTTGTTGTTAGATTTGACAGAAGAGCTATGATTTTTTACATTTGCGCTTTCAGAACTCCGCTTATGTATAAAAAAAATATTTGTAAATTCTTAGAAATTGCATTTGGTGCGGAAGGTTTTTCTACCAACATGCCCAGCAGGATTTTTATCACTTATTTAGTATTGGCTATAACGTGGTGTCATCACCCTAATGTACTTACAACCCTAATGTAGTCATCACCCTAATGTACTTACATATGTTACAGTCTTTTCAAACTGTTTTTGGTGAAATTTCAATAAAATGTAAAAATGTTTCGTGATATTAGTACGTAAAGTTAAATTAATTGAAATTAAATTATTATCTAAACTTTTTCATTTAGGGGCATTTTTTCAAAATACGTTAAATTTGGGGGTTTATAAATTGTTTTTGGGGGAAAGGAAAATAATTACCTGGCAGCACTGACTTTGTGTAATTGGCAAATTCAACATTTTGCCGTTGAAATTTTTTAGAATATGTTTTAGTAGACTCTTCGTTTTTGGAGGTTACAGCCAAAAACGACACAGTGCTGACGCTCTTGTTTAGGTATGGCATATCAGCGTAAAAGCTACGCGGAACAAAACGTTCCGCCTTCCGCACTTGTTTAGGTATGGTTGTAAGTTTTCATTAGTTTGGAGTTTTCATCATTTGGATACTATGGTCATCAGGAGAGGGAATCAGATTAAAATTGACTGGTATCAAAAAGCAACGGCTCACGTGATGTTACTGTAAAAATTTCAGGAAAATCGGTTCAGTAGTTTCGGAGTCTATAAAGCGACAAACAAACATACAAACATACATAATTCATTTTTATATATATAGATGAATAAATCTCGTCGCAGCACACAAAACTCTAGTGAAACTTGTCTCCAATGTAAATTAGTTGTGAACGAAAAAGAAGAAGATTGCATTGAGTGCGACAAGTGTAATAATCTATTTCATGTTGTTTGTACAAAATTAGACAAACGTAAATATGAATATCTGCTCAACAACAAAAGCAAAGAGTTTGTTTGTCATATCTGTGATGATAGTGGTACCATTAAAGCAGAGCTTAATGGTATTAAAGAGGAATTAAAAAAACTTGATCAGCTGTCAAGTCTACATGATGCAATGAATTTTATGTCAAAGCAGTTTGATGACATTTTAAAAGGGATGGCAGAAAACAAAAAGAAGTTGGAAATAGTACAAAAGGAGAACAAAATATTAAAATCTGAGGTGGAATGTCTTAAAAATTCCGTTAAAATTTTAAACAATGAAAAAGTTAGAAATGATTGTTTAATCAGTGGTATTGAAGTTGTTGATAAAGTGTCTCCTGTTGAAACCGTTTTAAAAATGTCCAATGAGGCTGGTATAGTTCTACCGCCTGAGTCTATTGATGATGCTTATTTTATTAAAAATAAAAATCATTCAGCAAGAAAGAATGAAAAGCAAATGGTTGTCGTCAAGTTTAATTCTAAGCGTTCCAAAGAAACATTTATGTCCATTAAACCGAAGTTAAAGGAAAATGAATGTACAAAAAATGTTTTTGTTAATGACTTCTTAAGTAAAGAAACTTTATCTCTATTAAATTATGCAAAGTCTTTGAAAAAAGTTGGCTATCGTGCTGTGTACCCCGTTCGAGGAAATGTTTTCATTAAAAGAAGTGAGCTGTCTAGACCGAGGATTGTTAGATGTGAATCTGAAGTGGATGAAATTTTATTAGAGGCTACTACAAAGAAGATAACGGGTCGCAAATCTCAAAATGCTATTGATGAAGAAGAAGTCTATTTATCGTCATAAATTGTAAAGTATTCAAATTTATAATTATTAATTTTTAAATTCAATATGGATAATAATCATTACTTTTTTAACGTAAATTCATTTCAAAACACTGTAAATTATTCTGAATATTTTAATGTAATTTCAATTAATATGAGAAGTATTTCTTCAACTGATAAATTTAATAAATTTAAAAGCTTAATTACTGAATTTTCACCCCTACCCAATATTATTGCTGTGCAGGAAACATGGTTTCGGAAAGATTTGGTTCAATTGTACGATATTGGTGGTTATGCCCCTGTACATTGTTGTCGGAGTGATGGATATGGAGGTACCTCTATATTTGTAAAAAGTGATTTGGATTACATAATTGACATTGTCTCCAGTAGCAATTTTTGTGATGTGATTGTTTTAACTCTAAACAACGTTAAAATAAGTGGCAAAAGTTTGCAGCTTGTGTCTTTTTATAGATCACAAAAATGTTTATTAAATATTTTTTTCACCCAGCTTGAAAATTTACTCCAAAGCTATGGTCGCAGTCCATGTGTTATATTAGGTGATTCCAATATCGATTGTTTAAATGTATCCCTGTCTGATGAACTCTTAAACTTGGTAAAAAACTATGATTTTACTAACTGTCATACACTAGTAACAAGGCCAGATAGTCAAACAAGTATTGATCATGTGTATAGCAATATAAGCAACAAATTGAGAATAGACAGTATGGAATGTAAGTTTTCAGATCATAACCTTATATAATGCGGAATCAGAATAAAGAAAGAATCTATGGAATTTGTAGAAGAAATTGTATCAATCTGTAACTATGATGATGTTAAATTGTACATTCAAGAAAATATCCCAAATCTAAGAGAGACCGGCGATCCAACAAGAGATACACATTCACTGATGTCATTCTTGCAAAATGGTGTTGAAAATTGCACCATAAGAAAGGTAAAAAAAGTAAATCTTAAACGGAAAATCGCTCCATGGATAAATGCAAACTTACTTAAGTTAATAAATTATAAAAACAATCTGTTGAAGATTAGAAGGAAAAGACCACATGATTTTGCTATACAAGAAAGATTAAAGAGAATAAGCAAAGTAATTAAAAAGGCTTTAAACGATTCAATGAACAACTATTACATTGAAAACTTAAGTGAATTTAATCAGAATCCAAAAAAGACTTGGAAGTTCTTAAATAGTACTCTGGGACGAACAGCAAACCCATCAATCAAGTTGAAGGACGCTAACGGCGACTTAGTCCTGAACGATTCTGAAAAGGCTGAATTGTTTAATAGACATTTTCTTGAATCTATAGAGTCTATGAGAATTCAGATAAACCATAATCCCATCGATTCATGTAACTCCTTAAGGACACTGAGTCAACAAAACGGCAGTTTTCAAGTTGTACATACCACGTTTAATGAGGTATTTCATATCATATCAAATCTAACACCAGGTAAAAGTGCTGGTCATGACAATTTATCTCCAAAACTTTTTTTAAAATGTGCTAATGAACTGACGCCATTTATGGTCAGGATTTTCAACAAACACCAGCCTATATCCAAATGTCTTGAAAATGCATAAGATAATTCCAATTCCTAAAGAGGTGAATAACTTTATGCTTGATAAGTTTCGGCCAATAGCAGTACTTTCGGTAATTAACAATATATTTGAGAGAATTATATACAATCAACTATTGAACTACATTCAAAATCAAAATTTGTTGAATGATTTCCAATATGGTTTCAGGAAAGGCTGCAACACAGAAGAGGCTGTTGTTAATGTTGTAAATTATATTTGTAAAGGGCTTGATGAAGGTCATAAAGGGGTAGTTGGTATATTTTACGATTTCTCCAAAGCATTTGATCTAATAGATCACAATATTTTACTACAAAAACTACGATATTATGGGATTTCAGGACGAAATTTGTCACTTTTTGAAAGTTATATTACGCACCGTAAGCAATTTGTACAAAAAAACTCACATAAAAGTTCTATTGGCTCTGTTGAATGTGGAGTCCCTCAAGGCAGTGTTTTGGGGCCCTTGTTGTTTGTAATTTACCTCAATGATATTAAAAATTTTTGCTTATATGGAAAACTTTTCTTATATGCGGACGACATTTGCTTATTTTATCCCTACAAGCATGAAGAAGTAGTTAAAGCTTATATGGAGCGGGACGCGGCTTTTCTGGCTGAATTTTCCAGAATAAACAAACTTGTTTTAAATGCAAATAAAACAAAAATGGTTCGATTTTCACCGTGTAGTCAGAGAATGAACGATTTTAGTATTCATGTTGATGGAAAACGAATAACTGAAGTTGATTCTGTGAAGTATTTAGGCATACAGCTACAAAACAACCTATCTTGGTCTCTTCACATTCGAAGCCTTAAATCAAAAACTTCTAATGCTATTGGACTTTTATATAAATTCAAAAACAAATTTAATCGTGCCACTAAATTTATGATTTATAATGCTTTGATACAAAGTCATTATAACTATCTAGCTATTTTGTATGGCTGGAAGAAGACAACAGAACTGAAATCTCTACAGCGTTTGCAAAATAAAGCATTAAAAGTAGTATCTAACCTTCCTGTTATGTTTTCGACCTATTTGTTGTACACAGTTGAATTTAAAACCATTTTACCGATTTATGCTCTTTATAAAAAACAGATTTTATTGTTTGTTTTTAAATGTCTACATAATATTGGACATCATACATTACATTTTCGCCAGAACCAACGCGTTTTTAATACAAGAAATAGCAGTAACTTAGCAATTGCAAGATGCAGATTGGAGTTAACAAAGCAGCGAATAGAGTATATGGGTACTCGTGAATATAATAACTTACCAATGGCTTTAAAAACGATAAACAGAATTTCTGTTTTTAAAAATCAACTGAAGAATTATCTATTTAATAATCTTGAAGAACTTCTCACATAAATATCCAAATCAATTTTAGTTTATATTCTTTATTATTTTTTTTATTTATTTTAATATTTAAATTGTAATACATGCATTTATTTGCCAACTCGCCTCAATAATGCCTTATGGCGCTGAGGTTCATAATCGATACAAATTGTAAAATGTTTTTTAAATGAAAATAAATAAATGAAAAATGAAAAAAAAAAAGAAAAAAAAGTGTCAAAAAGGTGCCAATTAACCCCTCGTAGGACATCGCCATGTTAAAGTGACTTGTCACGTGACAAGTTTAGTGTTAGTTCCCTTTCCCCTCGGGATATAACACTCTAAGACAACTTTTTTCAAATACAAAAAGTAAGACTGATGACATGGATAAATCATATCTTTTCAAGTATACGTTGGGACTACAAAAAACAAGCTTTAAACTAAATGAGCAGAAGGCTGCACTTGCGGCCCATTGTGCAATGAGAGGACATACACCAGATTTTGACAATGTAAAAATTTTACAACGAGAGAAAATATATATACACGAAGATTTACATTGGAAATGTTAAGGGATCTGTAAGCGGTCAAACATTACTCATCATGCGCTATTGTATCAGTAAAAATGTGTTTGTTTTTGTGACACCGTCGATGCTGAAAAAATTTAACTTTATATTTTTCCCCCTTAAACCGAATTTGCCACTGACATCTAAAAACCAAGTAACTTGAGGAGTCTTAAAGGGTTATTATTCTTGTGAGAATCATGTTTTGTTACTTATGTTATTACTGAAATATCGAGCCATAACTGCAAAAAAAGCTCAAGCGACAAAAACAAAATTTTACAGGAGAAGGTTTTTTTTTATTATATTTCATAAAAATTTTGTATGAAAATTGGCGCTTAAACTAAAATGGCTTTTGCTATAATATCGAAACGATGCCTTCTGTGATGATGCAAGTGTTACCATTTATTAAAAAAAAGACAATTGAAAATAATGTCGCTTAAACTTTTTTGCGGTTATGGCTGGATATACTGATTGGAAGTCGTGTAAAATAGAACATAGAACTTTTAAAACATTTTGCGGAGCTCTCTAGTATATACTACATACATATAGAAACTTCTGTTCTCTTCCAACAATGGTGAAGGGTAAATAACATTCGGCATAGCCGAATAAAGTACTTTTACTTGTTATTGTTGCCTTAGTTGATCGATATGTCAAAAACACTTGAAACTTATCCCCCTAAGATTTGTAAGCGGTTCATAATGATTCATTATGTGCTTTCAACGCCTTCTATAAAGTGAATCCACCTTGCGGGTACTTTAGAAGAACTATCCATTTTTTAGAAACTGTTTGTGGAAGGGTCAGTGTTCATTAGTTTGAACACATAAATCTGTACTAGCACCAATTTCCTAAATTAGTTTTCTTGCAAGCATTCAGGAAATTTTGAATGCAACAATTAGTGAAGAAAATGCTAATTTTATTCAAAGCAAATATTTTTCTTTAAAAGGGGAATTACAAGTTTTTAAAGGAAGTGTTGAGGAAACTAAAAGTTTCCAGAGATTATTCGTAGAAAGGAAACAAGTTTTTTCATTGACAGGACTATTCTTAACTAAAATTAGAAAAAGCCTGTAAAACGATTCTCTAAATGATAATCCTGTGCCCATGTTCTGTAACAACGCCCGCGAGAAACTTTCCTATTGAAATGTGAGAAATTAAACAAAAATTACATAAATTGAAACAAACAACTGCTTTTCTCACGAATCTGTGTCTGTAAGATTTTTGTCTTGTTATAGCTGTCACGTAAGGAAATAACACGCCAATTTGCAAAAAAATGTGCCTGTAAGATTTTTGTGAGAAAGGCACTTAAAATTATATTAAAAATTAAATGAATAATAATACGGAATAGATAAGTAGTTTGTTCTTGTCTGTTTTTTCATTGTTTTATTATTTTTGATAAGTATACGAATGTTTTTAAAGCCATTTTGTAAGCAATAAACATTTAAGTCGAGCTTTACATTATTTGGTATAGCCGACGGTTGTATTTTCGCCGCCGCCGTTGAAAGTCAATTTTAATAAATGTTGTTCACCTTCAACTAGGGTATTCATTTAATCGGACTTTTGCTTTAATCGGTTATTCGCTCGATTAATTAACCCAGTTTTTGGTTTTATGGGTTAATAATCGGTTAATTTTTTAATTGATCGCTTACCCGATTAATATAGTTTTTTTATAAATTAAGTAATTTCAATACATAAAAATGCATTAATTATTTATTATTTGGTGTTTATTTTTAAGAAAAAGCAAAAACATAACAAAAATAACAATTCTTGAACTAACACGAGCAAACAAAAAAAAATAATTCATAAATATGTATATAATACATATTTTTTAATTAATACATAAATATTATGTAATTATAAAATAAACTGTTTGATAATTTTATTAGTTATTTCAATAGTTTAAGCAGACCTTAAAAATAATCTTTTAGAAAAATGTTTAGGACTTAGGCGATTCTTTTCTTTAGTTTTGATAAATATTGACTTGGGAAAAATTCTTTCACTTATCGTTGATATTGGAGAAATCGAACGTAATCCATAATACAGAATATCTCATTTCTCAGTCCTTTTCCTGGATTTTTCTAAACGTTTAAAATCTTCGATTATGTAATTAGAGTCCTGTTTTAATTTTTTTTTAAATTTTCAACTCTTCTAACTGCTTCGGTAAATTCTGTTAAAAGATTGATATGAGAAAATTAGAGAAGAAAGAAATAACTAAACACATACATTCATGTGGGAAGTTCCAGCGAAAAGTCTCCTTTTTGTAACGTTAAAATCGTAATTAAAATCGAAAAAAGCTTTACATTAAGTTACAAGAGGGAAAACTTTGGAATAGCATGGTCCTAAAATACAAGCTTATTTGCTTTCTGGCGTTCCATTACAAAAAGTCGTCTTCTCGCTGCAAATTGCCATATGTAACTAAAACGAGCAAAGATTTTTAAATTTGATAACTTAGAAACTTAATCTTTGTAAGTCCAAAGCTGATCGAAAAAGATTTTATACAAAAAGTCTTGCTCAATTCACAGACTTATGCAGTTTTGTAATGCAAGTCAAAATCAACTTCTGTTTTTTGTAACGCCACGCCGCACACTGGTTCATATTTTGAGAAGGCGGCCAAAACTATTTTTTTTATGTTCTCCGATTTTGAAATTTTTTATTCATGTGAAAGTAAATACTAGTGAACCTCGGGAGCCAAAAAATTTCAACCCTATTTCAACTATTTCATTGAGAACAGGGTGGTCCCAAATGGACTTTCTCAGTATTTGGTTATAGTTTTGAATTTCTGAGTAAACTTTTGAAGTTGAAATGCTCATAACTTTTTTGTTTTTCAAGATTTTTTGACAGAATAAGTTTTGTGTATTAGTTTATCTTATTAGCTATACGTGGTTTAAAGCATTAAACTCTGCGACCTGTAGAACTATTCAATTTTTTTTTTTTTTTTATGTCAAAATTTCCCGGAAATTTCCTATTTTATAGAACATAAGTCCTGCCCGTCAAAACGCGTCAAAAAAAAAATCTATACTCTCCTGCAGTCCAGAATCTAACCTACATTTCTATACCCCATTGTACACACATCTGGATACCATCTTGCGAACTACAGCAATTTCTGTGACCCAAGGTAAGATATTCGGTTCAAAACATAAGTCCTGCAAGGAAACATTACTGAAATTAAAGAAGGTGAATCTTAAAGAATTTTCGACAAATAAAGCAGTTCAGGCCACATAAATTATCTAGCACGTCAGGTTATCAATTAATTTTGAGAAGGTAAAGGTATTGCCATTGTTATAAACTTATTGTGGGTGAACGGATGCTGTAAAACGAATAGGCGACATAAATAGACTAACACGTTAGATTTTTGAGTAAGTTAAAAGGTTAAACATTAGTAAATAGCCGCAACATAAACTACATAGTTTAATTACCTGAAAATTGCAACTTAATTTAAAAAAATGGAAGAGCAGTTATATTTTACGTGAAAATTACCTAAATGTTACCTGTTAATTTATTGCCGGTATGTTATCCTTTTAAAAAGTGTAAAAAAAGGGGTTTTTTATGTTTCAAAGAAATGGTAATAAAAGATTAAATTTGTAATTAAAAAAGGGTTTTATATGTTTCCAAGAAGTGGTAACAAAAGATCATTTAAAAAAACTTCTATCAAGAGTATAAAAATGCATGCATTCATAATTTTACCTTCATTATTGTTTAAACAATGGCTAAGTTCAGTTATAAAGTTCTCGCAGATATATATTTTCAACAGAAAGATGAAAAAGATTTTGTGTTACACATAATGAATAATCCATTCTTTAAATTATGCAACGAACAAGAAATCAAAATTCATAGGATAAAAATTTTTCATTTTCATTAAGAAAAGGGTACTTTAAATATTCTAGAAACAAGAAAACGTTTTACTTACGCAACGAAAAATGGCTAACAAATGATCTGATTTTTAAGAAGCTGTCAATAACCGCTAATGAAACTGGAAAAGTGGGTCGGCCCGCAAAACAAATTGACAATTGCAGTGAAAGATCACGAAGACGCAAGCTTGCAAATATCAATGAAGAAATTTCTCATAGTATGATAAAAAAAAAATAGTGGAAGCGAACCCTAAACGCACAAAGATGATTTTAAAAAGTATGCCTACACCAACTGCAGAAATTAAATTTATTCCAGAAGAAGCATTTGCACTATCTTTGGATTTAAAACTGACAAAAAATCAGTATACAGAACTGCGAAAGCGAACCAATGTAAAAAATTGTGGAATCTTTCCAGCATATCGAGATTTAGTTTCTGTCAAAAAAGAGTGCTTACCTTCACAAACGGCTATTAGTGTAACTTCAAGTTCAGCAGAAGTAAAATTGCAGGCTCTTCTCGAACACACTGCAGAACGATTATTAAATACACTTGATGCTGACTGTTTAAAAAAACTTAAAAATTGCAGCATCACTTTATTTTCTAAATGGGGATGTGATGGAAGCTCAGGTCAGAAACAATACAAGCAATGTAATTCAGAAAACTCATCTGATGCTAACTTATTCATGGTATCTTTCGTTCCATTACGTTTAAGAAACACTTATATTGGCTTAGAGCCGTCAACCAGTAGAGTTACAGAAATGGATGTATGGAAAAATTAAATTCCCTCTTCAACAAAGTATTGCAGACCAATAAAGTTTGTTTACAAAAAGGAAACTAAAGATGTCATAACTGAAGAAGTTCGAAAAATAAAAGATCAAATTAAAGAACTTCAACCGGCAATATTTAAATTTGATGACCAATGCATTGAAATTAATTTTCAAATATTCCTTACAATGATCGATGGAAAAGTTGCACAAGCATTAACCGAAACATAGTCTTCGTCAAGCTGTACCATATGCCAGAAGACATGAAGTCAATTAAGCCAACCCCCATCACAAGACAATAGTTTCAATGAAGCATACGAATTTGGAATGTCCCCTCTTCATACCAGAATTCGTTTCATGGAGCATATTCTTAAATTGGGTTATGATTTGGAATTTGGCCCGTTAGGCGAAACAGTGAGAAAAAACAAAGAAAATGTGGAAAAAAGGAAGCAAAGAAAAAAAAAATTCAAGAAAAATACCTTCACCTAGGCCTTATAATTGATCAGCCAAAACAAGGAGAAGGAAATTCAAATGATGGAAACACTGCAAGGAGATTCTTTTCCGATCCAGAAACTGCAGCATCTATCACAGGAGTACATTTTGAATTAATAAGACGATTCCAGATCATTTTACAAGTTATATCATGTAGCAGAAAGAAAAATGCTAAAAAATTTGACCAGTATGCAAATGAAACAGCAATTCTTTATAACAAAAAATACTCTTGGAGACATATGCCAACCACAGTTCATAAAATTTTATACCATGGGGAACAAATAGTTCAACACAATATCCTACCAATTGGAGATCTATCTGAAGAAGCGCAAGAAAAAAGGAACAAAGACTACAGATTCTTCCGCGAGCATAATACAAGAAAAATGTCCAGATGTTGTACTAATGAAGATCTTATTACTATTTTGTTGTGCACATCAGATCCATATATGTCCAGTATTCGACAAAAATGGAAATCAACCTCAATCGAATTAGAGGAAGAAGCTAAACAACTTCTGGAAAATGAAACCCAAAGTTATTTAGAAGAAATTTTTACTAATATTGTTTAATTTAAAATTGTTTATAGATTATAATTTGTTTTTGATTTAAGTATATATTTGTATTAATATATAAAAATAAAATACACATACATACATCTCAAACCAAAAATAAAAGTTGAATTACCTAAAATATTATCGATAGCCAAGAATGCTATTTGGGCATTTTTCAAAATATTCCTTTTCAGTTTTATCCTTATAACAACTCGTCTCGTCCCAAAAAAGCCAAACTTTGGCCCCTGTGAATATTGGGACTAAAAAACTTACAGGGGCCAAATATTGGCATTTTATGACAGGATCTAAGTTCGACAATAAAAAATAAGTATCAGTTGTAAAATACAAGAGAAATAATGATAAATTATAAAAAAATTCATATTTGAAATATTCAACTTTTACACCGAAACTCAACAAAAAAATGAAAATGCATTTTGAACTCCCCATAACTTTTGCTCCTATCAGTCAAATTTTACGTTTTATAGCGCAAATTAAAGCCTAATATCGCACCTATCGAGCAAATAAAAATACCGATCCCGTCAAAAGTTATGGAATTTTGACCGCCTTCTCGTAAAATTTCCCACTGTGCGCCGGCGCATATTTTTACTTAAATCTTCAAATCCTTAGGGTTGATTGCTGTAAGTTTTTATAGCTTATTACATTGTTATATAAAAAAACTTTTTACAAATTTGACTTCTTAATTGAATTTTTTTTGTTTGTACGAAAAAATATTTTGTGCACATGAGACGAAACAAATAATTAAAAACACAAAAAATAGGTTTTACTACTACAAAAAATTAAAAATTTTGTTACGTCGGTTAATCGGTTAAGCGACTGAAATTAACCGGCTTATTCGTTAATCGAAAATAGCCAATTTTAAATTAACCAATCAGTTAATCGGGTAGAATTTAATCGGTTAACCGATTAACGGTTAAACGAAAGAATACCCTACCGTCAACGTAATGTGTGATTGGCGTTTTTAACGTCTGCAATTTCACATCCGCTTCGAGTGAAGTATTATGGCATTTATAACGTAACGTCGTAATTTCTTTTGATATTTTTCGACAGAACATGGGTACTGTACTAAAATCCTATTTTCAAAGAAATATTGTCTTTAAATAACTTAACTCTGTATTTTGGTTTTATGTCAATGCTGTTGGCTTTGTAGTTTTTTTTTTTTTTTTTTTTTTTTACTAAATTTTAATGCATTAATCTTATTTAATAAATGTTCGTTTCAATAAGTTAGATTACATTTTGTTTTTCAATAATACGTGCATAGTCCGGTCCAGTGCGATGGTTCTATGAAATGGTTCTATTGAAAAAGAGTTTTTGGTCACTACGATATCGGCTTTAGGAATGAAAAACTGTCACAAATCCACAAAACATATTAAGAACTAAGAATTAAATCGCTTAATTTTTGACTTCGACTCTCTACTTTTAAAAATTTGTTTTTCCGTTGGTATCAGTTATGAAATATCTTATTATTATTTTTACTTTTTTCTTTTTCTGTAGCAAGACCTTAAGCCTGCTGTCGGAGTAATTTATATGAATTTTTTATTTTCTATATTCACATAACTTGATTATATTCGAATTCGGTAATTGGCATCATAGTGGCATATACATACGCGAATTAGGCTTATCTCAGTGTTGCCAATTTAGCCATTTAGTGGCTAGTTTTACCCCTTTTGCACCTTTTTTAGCCATTAAAAAATAAGTTTAGTCATTAGCCATTTTCCAACTTGTTAAGCCATAACATTTTTTTCCGTTTTTTCTTTGAAAATAATACTTTATATTTTCTTATAAAAATTTATAAAATTGCTAAAAGTAAAATAAACATTTTTAACAGTTAAAACGCATTTAATTTAAATCACAACTTTTACAAATGTTGAAAATCGCTATAAACTATCCGTTTTCACAAAAAAGCAACAAAGCAACATCTCTTAGCGTCGACAAATGCAACAGTGTATTGTGTGCAGGTGGCAACAAGAAATTTTTAGAGATTTCGGAATTTACTTTAAAGTTGCTCCCACTTCCGTGGTCTAATACTGAAGTAGGGATGATCAATAAATATCGATATATCAAAATATCGATATTTGAAAAAATTATAATCGATATATATCGCCGATTTTTAAAATACCGATATATCGATACATCGATATTTATCTACGACTATCGAATTCGATATTTTTAAGATCTCTTTATAATAAAATTCAACATTTTAAGCGTAGCTCAACTGCGTTTTTTTAATAATCGATATATCAAAATATCGATATGTGAAAAAATTATAATCGATATATATCGCCGATTTTTAAAATACCGATATATCGATACATCGATATTTATCTACGACTATCGTATTCGATATTTTTAAGATCTCTTTATAATAAAATTCAACATTTTAAGCGTAGCTCAACTGCGTTTTTTTAAGAATTGCAACATATGTTTTTTAACTCATAAAAGTTGGAATGTTAATAATAAAAAAAAAAATAGTTTGTTTTTTTTTATTTGACTTCTCACCAATTTTTTCTACGAATTCTGGCACTATTTACATTTGTAAATATGTTAACTATCAATTGCTTTTCGTTTGTGGTTTTGCAAACTATTTTGTTTTTTTATTAAAATGTGTGCCTCTACGACAAAAACTCTGTTGTTTCTATCAGGCGCGGATACGGAGGGTGGTAAATGGGATATTCCCCCAACTCTTTTTAATTATTGGAATTTAAAAAATAATATTTAAAAGAACACAATTTTAGGATTAAACATACAAGTGTCCCCCCCAAACGATAAAGCTGGAATTTCTGAAATTTTTAAAATGCTGAATTCAAATTTGCAACAAAGCTACAGGACAGGCGAAAATTTGACTGTGGATGAACAGCTTTTTCCTTTCAGGGGCCGCACAAAATTTACCCAATTAATTCCTTCTAAACCGGAAAAATACGGTATAAAGTTATGGTGGGTATGTGATGCAAAATCGTACTACCCACTTACTGGGCAAATATACACTGGCAAATCAGGAAGTAATAGAGAGCAAAATCAAGGAGAGAGGGTTGTTAAAGACTTGGTTAAACAATATAAAAACACTGGGAGAAATGTTACCTGTGGCAACTTTTTTAAAAGCCTTTCGTTAGCTAATGCACTTACAGAATGGAACTTGTCTATGGTTGGAACATTGAAAACAATAACCCCTATTTGCCCTCCAATTTCAAACCATCTTCGCAACGAGCTGAATATTCAACTATCTTCGGATATTGCGAAAACAGGACACTTTGTTCATAAAAGAACAAGGCCGTCAGTTTGTTGTCCACAATGCCGAGTGATGACACAATATCTGAGATAAAGAAAAAACCAATTATTATATTGTTTTACAACAAAACAAAAGGAAGGATTGACGTAATGTACCACATGTTAACGGAATATTCAACAAAACGGAAAACAAATCATTAGCCCCTTGCACTTTTTTATAACATGCTTGATATATTAGCTCTTGCAGGTTATACATATATTATATTCAAAAAATAATCCATCAAAGTTTAAGTCCAAGAGAGGTGATTGTTTTTTTTTTATTAAAATTTACAACACAGAGTATTACCCATATTTTTCTGTTAAAATAGGTGGTCGTCGTCTGTTTCTTCAAGAATTAGGAGTAACTGCTCTCCAACCAGTAACTTTAAAATTACACAAATTCCGCGAGTCCTATCATACTTTCCAACAAAGAATGCAATCGAATGCATAATGGGTGTTCCTATCGAATCACTAATTAAGGACAGAACTAAGATTTCGCTCCAGATGAAGCCGACCGTGAACATTCGAAAGTGAAGGGCGCTTGCTACATATGCTTTCGAGAGAACAATAAAATAAAACGATCGACCCGATAAGCATGCGGCCTATGTAAGAAAACTGTTTGCATAGTAAAGTCCAAACAAAGTGCAACCAATGCCTCAAATAATAATTAACTTTTTTTCGGTTACTGTTTGTCTTTCTCTGTAGAAATAAAATAATATAAATTGAATTACATGCAAATAAAGTAGTAATTTTAACATATTTACAAATGTAAATAGTGCCATATAATAAAGAAATTTATATAAAATGGCTAAAAATGAATCTAAAATTAACTTTTTTAAATTTTTTCACGAAACATAAGAAATTAGTCACTGAGTCCAAAAAAATTCAAGATCGGATCAAAAATATAAAAGTTATTGCGTTTTTAAAATCCATATATTTACATATGTAAATAGTGCCAGAGCTAGGGATATATTAAAAATAAAATATTACACTATTTAATTGCATAGTATGAGTCACAAGTTTCGTTTACCGGCAGTATATAATCCCAATTAATTTTTTTTTGTTAGATTTCATATGGCGAATATATTAAAATCATTTTGTATTCTCTACTTTTTTTTAATTTTTTTATTTTTGTAGAATGTACTGGCGGTCCCTCGATTTCAAACGAAAACTTCATTCGCATAACTTACCTTAAAAACTCAATTTTAAAATTGGTTTTTGTTTTAAATAAAAGTTAAGCGAATGAAAGCTTCGGTCTAAATCGAGGGACAGGCAGTGAATTTGAAATTAAAAGAAACAATAAAAAGTTAGAATGGAATTATATTTAATATGTTTGTACATATGTAAATGTGTATTGACATAGGTATATTAAGTTTTTAAATTTGGTAATTAATTTCAGCTCAATATGGTTCGATACATCGATATATCGATATTTTTAATTAATAAATATCGATACTCTTAAAAAATATCGATACGATATATATCGATATATTTTTTCAATTTGCCCATCCCTATACTGAAGTAGAGAGGGTATTTAGCCAAGTAAACATCGTTAAAAGCGATTTAGGAAATAGGTTACCATTAATTTGATTTAATAAATTAGGTAAATATTATTACCATAACAGTAAAATATTTTTCATCTTTTTTTTTGAGATTTGGAATCAAAAGGTTCGGAAAATGTTGTCATGATTTTGATTTACCTTCTAAACATTTAAAACTAATAGGTACAAGTGATTCCTATGAGATGAACAATAACGACATTTTTTTATTGCTAAAAAATATTTAATTTTCGTTTATTTTTAAGTTACAAATTGATCTCAATTTATAATTTCATTGTAAAAAATTTTAATTTTGATTTGTTGTTGAATTTTAATGTGTTTTTATTCAAAACATTTTTTTAGCCATTTTAAAGAAAATTTGTAGCCCTTTTTAAACCATTGTGTTTCGTAAATTTACCCATTTTTGGTAACCAAGTTTTGGCAACACTGGCTTATAGTCACATTAGCGATATAGTCCACGATTTGTCTGCAACTAAATTTTTTTTTTTTTTTTTATTGTTCCTACACTAAATCCCGCGAAGTTTTTCGCTTGTCTGCAGGAGACCAGAATCTCTGGCGGGAATCGAACACGAAGCCCCGGTCCTGATAGACTAGCTCCCTACCAGCTAGCCTACCGGGGCACCCAATATAGGCTAAGTGTAAGCGATAAGAACTGTATATGTTAGCAGTTTTTTTCTTTTCTGATACTTTGGGATTTGATATCTTCTGTGTGAATTGATATCTTTTTTGAAATACATAAAATTTTGACGTTTGCAAAAATAATCAAAAAAATACTTATAAAAGAATGAAAAATTAAGAAAAATATATACCATAACATAATTTTTTTTCATGCAGCTGTATATGCTACCAGCTACCAAGGCTAGTGAAATATTATTCACCTCAGAAGTGTCAAAATTTTACTATCAAAAGTACTCTGCTACCGTTTCAAACACGACCCATATTACAAACATACATATTTTTCTTTTCTTATTGGTTGAAGAAAAAACTTATGTACTTTATGACGTGTTTTACATTAATAAAATTTTAAACAGCTATGAAAAAATATGTTAACGTGTATTTGAACTGGTTCTGTCGTCTGTGCATGTCGAAAATGCAAAGCAAAATTTTAAACAAGAGTGAAATAATTGTATATTTTAGTGTTTATATTATTTATATAGTGTATGAACTATGGATGTTGATTGAAGCCCGCCATAAAATATGGAAGATGACTGAGTATAAATTTCCCAAAGGATTGTCAATATTAAATTCATTCAAAGATGATACGAATTATGAGTTTTACTCTTTTAATGAATATATGAAAACTTACTGGCCTTGGTATATTTTTTATATAACAGTGACTACTGCGATTCGAAAATATAAAGCTAAATGGCTGAGCTTGGCAAATGCGATAGTTTGTATACTGATATTATTAATGACAATGAAACTGATATCAATAGCTCTACTTGGATGCGTGCTAATGTCATATTATTTTGTTGCCCAAAGAAATTCAAAAATATTAACGTGGCTGTTGTCTGTTGCATGGATTATTGCTATGATATTTCTTAAATCGAATCGTTTTTTGCGAGAGAACCTGGGACGCATTGAGTTTAGTAATGTTATAGTTGCATTAGGTTGGTCCATATTACGCGGGTGTAGCTATAGTTTGCAACGTCAAAAATCATATAGCATACAGGAAGCGACATTTTGCAGCAAATACACGTTGCAACACTTCTTGGGTTACGCTTTATATTTTCCATGTCTAATAATGGGACCTTTTATGGGTTATAATCGTTATATTGTCATTGTGCATGCAAATAATCAAATTGGAATACATAAATTCAGACAATTTTTTTGGCAGATTTGCAGAGTATTAATTTGGTGGCTTGTTTTAGAAATAGCCATGCACTTCGTATATGTTAATTATATGGCTTTCGATATACGCGCCTTAGAAGTATTTAACACAAAGTTTGGTCTATATGCTGTGGTCTTTTTCCTGGGTCATTTTTTCTTCATGTTATACGTTATTTCATTCGGGCTTGGTATAGCTTTTGCACAATTAGATGGATTACATCCACCTCGACAACCTCGCTGTGTTGGGTTCATAAATTATTATTCTGAGATGTGGAAATATTTTGACGAAGGTCTTTATGAGTTCTTATTCTCACACATATATGTCGAAATGTGCTGCAAAAATTCATCGACGTTAAGAAAAATTGTAGCAACAGCCACTACATTTTCGTTTGTGTTTTTTTGGCGTGGTCATTATACATATATTTTCATATGGATTGTATTTAATTTCTGTTGTTTGCTTGGTGAAAAAGGTGTAAAGTCTTTAGTGAAATCGCCTAAATACAGTAGTTTTATGAAAAATAACGTAAAGCTAACTGACAAAGGGCTTCAGCGTTTTAATGCCCTATTAGGTTCACAAGTCTTTATTCCCTCTTCATATGCAAGTTCTTACTGTATAGGCGGATTGAAAATAGGAAATTATTTAATGAAAAGCGTCTATCAAGGTGGTTGGTGGAATTATTTAACTGTGTCGTTTCTTACTTATTGCATTTTCCAAAGCTGTGAAATAACGCAACGAAAAATAAAATATGTAAAGACTTAAATTTAGTACAAGACTGTAGTACATATACATATACAAAAATAAAGTTGAAAATTAAAAAAAATAAATCTTGTCTTTTAAATTTTTCTCGTGTCTTCTTTTAAGTTGTATTTGCGTTTGCATTCCAGGGGCTACCACTTATTTCACTTCGAAAAGTAAAATTTTTCGAAAGCAATTTCTGATTCGAAAGTTAAATCGTACTGCGTAACTCGTTCGAATCGATGACAGAGTTGTTTGTGGTTTGAAGACGTGAACCTTTCAGAAAGAGTGCAAAGAAGAAGGCAACCATTTCTTTATACTTGACCTGGGACAAATGCATTAAATATGCTCACGCATTGAACATTTTTTACATTAAACCAAATCAATGGTGATGCAAGTTTATTGCATTACCACTTACATTAGCAGTTCTAATACGTTGTATGTTGCACTACATGATTTTCTTATCAAAGTAGTGCATTGGTTTTTTAATGCCACTAAAGTGTATGCCAATTATTGCACTACTTTTGCATTATTATTAAAATACATCATGTATGGTGCGTTATTATCGCATTATTACTGAAACACATTGTGAACTTAAAAATAAAACTGTTATTTTCTGATTTTAAAGGGGTCTGTACACGGTCCAGGATTTCTCATCAAGCACTATGGTAGTATTATTGAAAATCTGTCTGTATGTGTGACAGCCGCCGATGCTGGATGGAAATTAAAAAAATTAAGATGTGAGGGCGAATAATTCGTCCAGCACAAAAACACGAGTGAATTCGAATGACCGTGTGACACTTTCGCTTCCAAAAGATTCAACATAAAACAACAATTTTTGGTGAAAAATTTAATTTTAATTTAAAATGTTTTGCTTGCATTGTTAAAAAAAAAACAAAAAAATACAAAATGCTGCTTAGTTTAATAATAATTTAATTTGTTTTTTTTATTCCTCTTTGAACTTTTTGTTATTTTGCAATTTTTTACAGTGATGCCACTTGACGTTAATTTTTGTCTATATTGTTAAGAAACATAAATCAGAAAAACAAGGGTACGCATTGCGCAGGTCCGTTATTTTACTGCGAGACCAGAGTCTCTGTTGGGAATTAAACTCAAAACCACCGCTCTGATTGACTAGCTCACTACAAACTAGCGTACCGGGTCACCCTTACAACAAACACTCACTTGAATTCTATGATGACGTAGATGCGCAGTAGAAAATTCATTTTTTAGTCTGAGTGCACAATCTTGTTTTTTTTTATTAGTGTTTAAGAACCATACAGTAACAAACACAGATGGCTCATTCCTCTTTTAAAAATAATGTTCTACTTAAGTCAAAGTTGCGTCATAAAAGGCTAACCAGTATGAGATTTTGTAAGGCGAATTCACACTAGGTGACCTGGGATCGCTACGTAAGCAACAACTGATAACTGATAATATGTCAAAAAAAAAAAAAAAAACAAATAAAATTTCTAGATTTTTTTTTTTTTTTTAAATTATAAATGCGTGTGTGTGCTGTTTTCAAATAGAAAAAAATTAATACAGGAGAAGGAACTTTGTTCCGTGTTTCTAAAAACATAGTAAAAAGAAGGAAATGGAGTGAGGTTTGTGGCAAAATCGTTACTGCATCAGTATCAGTCTGTGCAGACCACTTCCTTTCTTTTAGGGTTATTTAAGGAGGTGGTAAGGTATCTCTTATTTATAATGCTGAACCAGAGTTAAAGATAAGAAACGATAATATATCGAACGAAGTCAACGAAGTTTATAACTTAAAGTTAGTAAATATGTATGTAATAATACATGCTTATATCCACACCACAATAGTGGAAAGGGTCTCAGTGGGAAAACTTAGAAGACCTTCTTACTTCAGGCCTTGTTAAAGGCCTGGTAAATAATGTCTCACAAAAGGCTTCGGCTCTTTCGTATAAAAGATAAGATACACATTACGTGCTAAGAGAAGGGAGAAGAGAAGGAGTACAATTTTTTATTTTGTTTTTTTTTTTTTGCCAAAGCAAAAGAATAATTTTTTTATCCAGTTGCCATTCTTATGAAACTGCCAAAGAAGCGACAACGGAAGGCCTTCCCTGCAATGACAACATGTGCAAAAAATATGAGTATGGACTGGAGCAAGCAGGCCTTGTACATCCAAAAGAAGGAGTACAGAGGCCTTCTAGAAGGTATCGGTACATAAAGATTAGGTGTCAGATACATTTGGTTTAAACCCGTTTACTTAGTGTAATCAACCAAAAAACAGTTGTCGTGTATTAAGACGAATTGAATTTTTAATTCGCCTTGTCGTGTATTTAACACAAACAGCTGACTTTACGATAACAAGTATTGTACAAAATGTTACAGAATGGCAAAACCGTTAATATGCTTGTTGAATTTTCTAACAATGACAACCATTCGCGACCTTAGAACAACAAGGTTCTAAATTATTATTATATTTTTTTGTTTTTTTTTTTTTCAAAAATTGGAGCGTTCAGGGTCTGAAGCGACTAGGGAGATCGATTATTCGACTTTTTTCAATAACCGGTTTTCGAATATTACGAATAGTTGATATTTTAAAAAACCCGGTTTTCGGTTAAACATTTTTAAAATAACCGGTTTTAATTCGAATACATAAAAATACCTACAAAATTCATAGATATGACTTAAGGTAAGGTCAGACCTAACAAATATTTGACGATAAAATCCAAAAAAAAACGAGACCAGTAAATTGATCAAACTTTAACCTAATTTTTAACAATTTCTATTTATTTACTAATCTGTTTTTGTAAGAAGACAATTGTATAATGCAATAATTTTTTTGTCTCTCAATTTTTTTCTCTCTTTTGACGCTCTCAACTTGCAAATTTTTTGGGCTAATGAACACTTTCCAGTAACAATTGTTACAAATTCGTAAATATTTTTGTAAATGAACAGATTGTCGTTAATCAGGAATTGTTTTCGTGAGTTAGCTGTTCCCAAATAAAAATTTAATTCACTGTTTATGCGGTAATTTTTTCTACTTGCAATATAATTATTTGCGAATAAGCTGTGCGTATAAACGTAGTATGTGATTCCGTAATTTATTTTTAACGATTGTAAACATCTGCAGTTTTTGTAACATCTCTATCTACAAAATGTTAAAATAAACGAAAAGCACAAAAGAGAATAAAGAAAAAACAAATTAAATTGTGCTCAATTTACTGTTTTTATACCCTTCACCGAAGGTAAAAGGGAATATATTTTTTTTTTTTTTTTCTCATTATTTATTTATTGAATCTTCATATATTAAATATGAACTAACAATAATTAATCAAATCTTATACTAATACTTTATTTTTGTCCTGCCAATGCTAGACGAAAATTTTTCTCTTTACGGTTTCTGTTCACATATGTAGATGTTTAGCGCTCTTCTTGTCTGATGAGTCCTGCTGTATCTCTTCTCCTTAATCTAGAGTGGCCGCTGTAATTTAAAATTTTTCGAGCTAGTGGATTTGGGTGCGACTCAAGTCTTTTTAAATATTTTACTCCATACTTCGTAATAATAGTTTTTACTAACGGCACATTGAGATCCTTGTGAATATTTGAGTTTTTAACATACCAGGGAGCGGCTGTGATTATTCGAAGAAGTTTGTTTTGTCGCCTTTGAATTTTTTCGATATTAGAAGCCGAGGCAGTGCCCCATAACTGAATACCGTAGCACCAAATTGGTTTTAAGATAGAGTTAGGTTAGGTTAGGTTAAATGGGTAGCCGTCACGAAGACGACTCACTTGGGTCCTTATAGTGGTCCCTTTGTGATACCCCCAGCCAGTGACAAGGGTCAGCCAGTATCCACCAGACTATTCCCCAGAGGTCACCGCAGTCTCGAACCACCCCGATTCCCTGCAGAACAGGTAGATCGATTTCAGTCCCGCATTGGACAAATCGTCCAGACATGGCAATTCCGGTCTCCCAAAATGCCTCAACCTAGCGCCCGCCAGTCCGGGGCATTGGCAGAGGAAGTGAAACACCGTCTCCTCCTCCTCCACATCATGACAACTCCTGCAGTAGTCATTGTACGCAAGACCCATCCTCCTAGCATGAGTCCCTATCGCCCAGTGACCCGTGATGACCGACATCACTGTCCTTATCCGATCCCTGCCGAGACCGAGTAGTACGCGCGTTCTCGCCGCGTCATAGCCAGGCCATAGAGTCCTGGCCATCAAACAGGTATGCTCGCCCTGCCATCTCTCCTGAGCCCTTCTGTACGATTCCCGTCTGATGAGAGTCCTGCAGCGGGCCATTGAAGTGCCAATCAGGCCGTCGACGAACATGTCGTCCAAGAGACAGCCTTGTTTGGCTAGACTGTCCGCAGTATGGTTGCCCAGGAGCCCACTGTGTCCTGGTACCCATGCCAGCGTTACACTGGAATGTTTCGCGATCTCATTTAGAGACATCCGGCATTCCACTGTTAACATAGATGTCGTAAAGACACCAGCCAGAGCTGCAATGGCAGCCTTGCTGTCCGTAAATATACATATATCCCTCGATATACGATAGTACCTCAGCCAGTTTGCCGCCCGCCTTATGGCAGAAATTTCCGCCTGCAGCACACTACTGCCATCTGGCAGCCTAAAAGAGACCCTGATGTCCAATTCCTCGATGAAGAAACCTCCACCCACTCTGTCGCCCATCCTGGAACCATCGGTGTAGACCCGCAGGGTCGGCTCCAAAGATCGCGTGTTATCGAGCAGCTCATCATAGTTGCCATGATGAACCGCGAACAAAGCACCGAAAAAGGGTTCCGGAGTGCAATAGTCCAGCCCCGCCAGGTCCTGAGACGCGCGAAGCGTGACCCTGGCATGACCATAGTTCCGCGAAGACCATAGGCCCACCGCCCCCAGTCTCATAGCGGAAGTCAAGGCCTTTTGTTCGGCCATGATATCAATCGGCAACCAGTCTAACATAGTAAACAGTGCCTTTGTCGGTGTCGAGCGGAGTGATCCCGTGATCATCAGCGCAGCCAACCTATATACTTTCCCAAGCATCCTGCAGTACCGTCCCCTTTCCATGGCAGGCCACCACACTATGACCCCATAGAAGAGAATCGGTTTTACCACCGCTTCAAAGATCCATTCGACACCCTTGGGGCCCAGGCCCCAGCTCCTGCCCAAGGATCTCTTGCAGGTGTATAAGGCCACCATAGCCCTATCAACCCTCGTCCGAACGTTGAGTTCCCATGATAGTTTGCTATCGAGAATTACGCCCAAATATTTGGCACTGTTCGAGAGCTTCAGCTCCGTGCCGTTCAGCCTAGGAAGCCTAAAGTTGCCAACCTTGTACTTCCTGGTAAAGAGTACCAACTCAGTTTTCCGTGGATTGACACCAAGTCCACAGGAAATGCTCCAAGAGCTTAGAATCCGCAATGCAGATTCCATACAATGGGACAGTGTGTCCAGGTGTTTACCCGCGACCGCCACCGCCACGTCATCCGCATACGCGACGGTTCTTATCCCCAATCTGTCGAACCGGCACAGCAAAGTGTTCACCGTCAGGTTCCACAGTAGAGGGGACAGAACCCCACCTTGCGGGGTGCCCCTGTGCACAAATCTGCAAACATCGGTAGCACCCATCGTGGATTCAATGATCCTATTATCGAGTAGATTACCAATAAATCCACAAATTGCATCGTCAACCCCAACCTCTCTCATCGACTCCAAGATGGAGTTGGGTTTGACATTATTGAAAGCTCCCTCAATGTCCAGAAAGGCCACAAGTGAGTATTCCCGAAATTCAAGGGATTTCTCAATGTAGCCGACCAGTGAGTGGAGCGCCGTCTCCACAGACTTGCCCTTGGTGTAGGCATGCTGCGATGAAGAGAGCAAATGTCTAGGAATAGACATCCTCAGATGAATATCAATGACCCTTTCCAGGGTCTTGAGAAGAAATGACGACAGGCTGATTGGCCTGTAGTCCTTAGGTCCGGTGTGGGATGTTTTACCCCCCTTTGGAATGAAAACAACCCTACATCTAGTCCATCGGATGGGAACGTACGAGAATCTAATACATTCCGTATAGATAGCGGACAGCCAAGGAATCAGAAGCCCCGCGTTCTTTTGAAGGTCGGCCGGAATAATACCGTCCGGACCAGGAGCCTTAAAGGAGTCGAAGCTCCTTATCGCCCAATTGAGCCTATCATAGCACAGAGAAATGGACACTGGTCCAGGCTCTGATAAGCAGTTGATCTTCCGTAGTGTTGGAAGGGAATTGCCAGGAAAGTGCGTGTCAATTAACACCTCCAGCGTCTCCTGACTATTCGTAGTCCAGCTACCATCAGCTTTCTGAATGTAGCTAGGGACAGCCGGGCAAGAAGCCATTATTTTGCGCAACCGGTTTGTCTCAGAGGATCCTTCCACGCCACTGCAGAAGTTCCTCCAGGCATTCCGTTTCGCCGATCTAACCAAATTCTTGAACCTATTCAATGCCGACTTATAATCCGCCCAGTTTCCCAGACGTTTAGCCATATTGAATAACCTACGACAGTCTCTGCGAGACTGTGCAATCTCAGGGCTCCACCATGGTGGCTTGCCCCCCTTCTTCCTAACCACTGGCCTACAGGCCAGTGCCGTTGCCTGTCGCAGTGCCCCCGATAGGAATTCCACTGCCATTTCAGTCTCCGTAACGCCACTAATGACAGGGACTGAGCCCAGAGAATCAGCGAGTAGACTAGCCTGATAGTCCCACCTCGTTCTCCTCCTATTCACAAAAGTACACACCCCCAAGGGGGGTGGACCCAATTGAAACTCAACATACCTGTGGTCCGAAAAAGAACAGTCATCTGAGACCGCCCAGTTACTTATCAAGTCGGAGTGTTCCGAGCTGACCAATGTCACATCAAGAACCTCCTGCCTATTAGCTACAATGAACGTGGGTTCCGCGCCTATGTTTGCTATTTCTAGATTACTGCTACAGATAAAAGAAAATAGCGACTCACCTCTAGTGTTGGTGTTGGAGCTGCCCCACGTGATGTGGTGCGCATTAGCGTCAGCACAGATAACCACCGGGGTACCCATGGAGCCGGCTTTGGCTACCAAGCCACGAACAAGCCTATTAGGTGGCTCATTGTCCTGGTCGTGCGCCATATAGCCCGATACGATCCAGGTCGATATGTCGCCCATCTCTAGGGCCGCTGAAGTTGTGTCTCCATCACTGAAATCAGAAAGAATGAAGATATCCAGCGTGTTTTTAGCCAAAATACAAGATCTAATTTTACCTGTTGCTTTGGCATATAGGAGCTTATAGCCCTTGAGGTTTAATCCGCAAACCCGATCCTTGTGGATCCATGGCTCTTGGATCATTATTAGCTCCTCCTCTCTCTCTACCACCCGGAGGAGCAGTGCAGCGGATGCTGCCTTAGAGTGGTGAAGGTTTATCTGTGTCACCTTCACCATGTCCAGTATTAACGACCGTGACATTGGCGTCCTCCTGATCTGATTCCAGGAGGGCGTCCTCATCAGCCAATTCACCCATGCGTTCAAAGAGGTCACCCAGCATGTCAGAGACGGACGGGGTGTCTTCATTGTCACATGAATGAACGGAAGCGTCATTCGTGCAGTCCGCAGGCTGCGTAGGCTCCACAACCTTCGGAGCGGGATCGCCCTTGTCATCACCTCGGTAGACACGGAGCAAGATGGTACTAAAACCGTAGTAAATCTTGCCCTGTTTCTCCCTCAGTGGCTTCAAGGAGTCCTGATTCAGGACAACGATCGCCGTTCTTGAGGATCCTTCAGCTGCTGAAACCTTGACAACTTTCCAGTTATGAGTGGGAAGTTGGGGGTTGCAGCACTGAATAATCTTCAAGATTTCCTCCGGTGCAGAAGGTTCCGCTGGGATGGTGACGATGGATCTAGGTCTCCGTGGTATCTCACTCACCAAAACCACGTCGAGCCTAGCACCTTCCCATATTTCGCCAATCGCTCCAATGGCAAGCTTTAGCAGAAGTGCAGAGCGCTCATCCACACACGCCATCAGCTTAACGCGACCCTGGTACCAGCCAGCATCGTCGCATTGCGGGGGTGCTCCTGGATTCTCACTAAGGATCTTCCAAAAGACACCCATCATTTGCTGTTTCACCAAGTCCCACCTAGAGTGGGAGATGGATCCATCAGCAGCACTTCTGTCTATAATAGCCCTAACAAGATGGTCTTTCGCCACCTCGCTGTAGGACCTATTAGTCGACTTTGGTGCTTGCTTGGGACGTTTTGTCCCTGGTTGCTGTCTAACGGCTGTCGCTTCTTCCTCCGAACGTTGCCGTTTAGGCATTGCCTTTGCAGGGGCAGGAGGTGAAACGCTTTGAAGCCCAGCAGTAAGATAGAGTTATAAAATAGAAGTTTACAATCGAGACTAAGAACAGAGTTTCTTCCAATAAGCCAATTAAGTTGAATTGCTTTTAGTTTCATTTGTGTTAGTTTTGCTTCTATATGGCATTTCCATGTTAAACGCCGATCTAGATGAATTCCGAGATATTTTACATGCGATTGTTGGGGCACTAGTTGATTATTGATTTTAATACGGGGACATGACTCCCGACGCAAGGTGAATGTTATATGTACGCATTTTTGCTCATTAACCTTTATCCTCCATTGTTTTAACCACTTTTCCAGTTCAAATATATGATCCTGCAAGTAGCGAGAAGCTTCATGACAGTTTTCAGCAAATGTTGAAGTTAGGGTGTGGTTGTTTGTTGGCATGTCTGAGGTATATATTAGGTATAACAGTGGGCCCATGATGCTTCCCTGACGGACTCCAGCGTCAATTGGCTGAGGAGAACTTATAAAAGCACCTTCTTTAATAATAAACTTTCGACCGACTAAGTAGCTTTCTAACAGCTTGTGTGTATTTACTGGTAAATTTAGCTTCAATTTATGTAATAAGCCTTCATGCCAGACTTTATCAAAAGCTTGAGAAACATCGATGAAGAGGGCGGAACATAATTTTTTTTTCTTCAAAGGTTTTTCTTATGGCGTTTACTATACGATGGGTTTGTTCAATTGTGCTATGTTCTCTTCTAAAGCCGAATTGATGGTTTGGAATACATCTATTTACATTTAAAATTGGGGTTAATTTTGACACTAACAGCTTCTCAAACAGCTTTGATATATTAGACAATAAGCTTATAGGTCTATATGACTCAACTTTTGTAGGATCCTTTCCTGATTTAGGTATCATGGTAACTAATGATACTTTCCATTCCTGAGGGTAGTATTCAAGGCGTAAAATAGCATTAAAAATAAAGAGAATAATTTTCTTTGCTATGCTGGGTAGCTCCAAAAGCATTTTGTTACTGATCTTATCAAAACCAGGGGCTTTCTTCGGGTTTAAATCATGAATAGCCTTTTCGATTTCTCTTATCTCAAATCTTAGTGGAACAGCTGCTCTAACAGCAACAGGCGGTAACTCTACCGCCATATCGAGAGATGTGTGAGCGGTAAATACGGTTTTCAAATGATTAACAAAAAGATTTCCTTTTTCTATATAATTTCTTGCCCAACTTCCGTTTAAGTTTCTTAATGGTGGTTTAGTGATAACTGGTCTTTTAAGATTTCTAGCTGCACGCCATAATGATTAGTCTGATTGTGGAGTTGCATCAAGTTCCTTAAGATATTTTTCAAAGGATGCAGTTTTTTGGGACTGCAGTAACTTTCTTAGCCTTTTTGTGCACTCTTTTAATAAAGTCTTAAGTTGGGGGGATCTGTGCAATTGCCACTCTCTTCGAACTCTCCTTTTTTCAGTCAATAGACGCTCGACATCTACAGAATATTTGATATTGTTTTTGGTTTTTTTGAGGGTTGTGCTGGAATGTTGAACAGCTAGTTTGAGATAACTGTCAAAATTAACAATAGCGAGATCCACGCTCTCCGGTGTGCTAAGCGGAATATTTTCTGTGCAATGGGCACTAAGATATTTTTAATATTTTAACCAATTTATTTGTGAGGGTGATTTCGATAAGTACCCAGACGGCGATACGATTCTATTTGGAATCATTATAGTAACAATTGTAGGTGTGTGGTCGGAAGATAATTCTAAGGAAGCCTCAACATAAATCGTTTCTGCGGGGATGTTTTTAACCACTCCAAAATCTATGACATCTGAAACTTTTTGCTGATCAGTAGGCCAATATGTTGGTTCCCCGCTCGCGACCACATTTAGATCTATTTTACGAATTGTGTTAAACAAAACACGACCCTTAGGCGTAATAAGTCGTGACCCCCAGAAAGTATGTTTAGCGTTATAATCGCCAGCAGCCAGGAAGCAGGGTCCTAATGATTTGAAATATTTATTATATTGGCTTTCTGATATTGAAAATCTAGGTGGTGAATATATTGATGAAATAACTAGGTTTCGATTTAATTCCTCAACGCAAATGCTCGTTGCTTGGAGATAATCTTCACGATGATCGCACATTAAGTAGTGTTTTACTCGGTTTTTTATCAAAATGGCAGAACCTCCACAAGCTCTACCTCGAGGGTCCTTGGTATCATATAATATATAACCATTGATTTTAAACGTATTTCTCGAGGTCAGATGAGTTTCAGAAACCATCATAACATCGATTTGTTTATTTTTAAGGAAGTATTCTAGTTCATTTTTATGTTGGCGGATGCCATTTGCGTTCTAAAAGCAAATTTTTAGACAGTTCATGGCTTATTTAGTACAGCTTGCAATAACATCGATTGCATTCTTAACATTTCTTGCATCATGTTACCCATTGTGTTGGTAAAATTGTTAACGGTTTGCACTAATGTTTCCATGGTTTTTTCTAGCCGAGTTAAATTAGAAATGGGAATTTCGTCATTATTTGGTAAATCACCTTGCAAAGGCATATGATTAGATTTTAAGACATTAGCGTACGAGGTTCTGTTATTATTTGGCTGCGGTATTTGAACGCCGTTAGTGTTCTGCCTGCGTTTGAGGGGGATTAAGTTTCTTTCCAACAGAACGCTTGACAATCGAATATACCGGACATCCTCTATAGTTGGCAGTGTGATTACCACCACAGTTGCTACATTTTTTTACATTAGGGTCATTTTTTGACTTATCACACTGGACGGTACCATGTAGTTCTCCACATACGACACAAACAGGGGGTAAATAGCAGTATGCCCTAGTATGACCAAATTCTTGGCAGTTTAAACACTGAACGGGCCCATTTCTTTTGTGCGGCTCTTCTATAGTTATTTTCCTGTACAGGATGTATTTTAAACTGTAAATGGGATGCTTTTAATTTTTTTTTAGCTTAACGTCGCCGGGCTCTAACTCCACTCGAAATAGTGGTTGGGGATTTTTGTCCCTATTTTTAATATTTGTAACATTTTTAATTTTGAAACCCTTTTCTTCTAAAAATGTTTTTATTTCGTCTGGGTCCACGCATGAGTCAATGCCCTTTATCACAACCTGCAGACCTTTGCTGCTTTTCAGCTGGTAAGTATAGAAGCTTTTTTTAAGTGCTTCAAACTTATTAATTAATTTACGAAAATCATTCTCATTATTAATCTGTATTTTTGTTTCGTTAATATTACCACGCTTGATTGCAGCTACGTAAAACGAATTTTCACCTATCACCGATATTACTTTTTATTAGCTCACTTGAGTTTTGCTCTCTAAGATATATCGGGGGTGGCTTCGACGATTTTATGACGTTGGGTGTTTCAGAAGATTCATCCTCCAGAATTGAAAAACGATTTTGCGAGTTTATTCTATCAAAAGATGGAACTTTCGAGGCAGAGGCAACAGCTGAAGAGGCTTAAACGTGCGAACACGTTTAAGCACTGTTATATACCTATCCATACCAACTTGCACTTGTGGTTTTTGACAACTTTTTTCTTGTTTGTTTACCATTGCGTCTATGTTTGGGATTATGGTATCAGTGGTAACGTTTGTATTGTTTTCTGTTGTTGTGTTTATTTCCACATTGCTTTCACTAGCATGAATATCATTTATTTTTGTTGTTGTTTCATTGTTATTACTCATATAGAGTTGTTTTTGTTTTTTTCACCGTTTTTTTTTTATTTCTTTTTTATTTTTTGTTGACTGTGCTCTTTTTATTATATATAATGTTGTTACACCGAGATAATAAAAGAAAAAAGAATAAATATTTTTTTGCACAGATTATTTGCAAGTACGTATGTGCGTACATACATACATATGTAGGTATATTTTTTTTACTTGTATTTTTTTTTTCTTAATTTTTTTTATAGTTATTCTATTGTTCACTTTAATATTGAGCGTCCAAATTCGCTTGTTAAACTGATATTATTAACTAATTTATGTTAAAAAAAAAGAACCGTATGCGGAGTTAAAAGAAACACGTCTTTTCTCATCGAGCACGACCGGCTGTCTTTTAGGGTATATATAACTTTGTTATATTTTATTTTGTGAATTTTACATTTATAATTTTATATATATTCATAATTTGCTTTGTTTCGTACATTTTGAATTAAGAATTTTGTTTCTGTTTATATATATATATGCAAATGTATGTATGTATGTAAGAAGTCGGGCCTCAGCAATTTTAAACATAAAATACACTTTATCGATTAAATAAACACAACGTAAATGATTGTCGTTAAAATAACGAAAAAAAATGCTTAAAGTAACAGCTGACTTTAATCGACAGCGAATATCGTTAAAATGTTACTGAATAGCAAATTCGATAAATTTTGGTTATATGTATTTACTTTAACGAAACGATTATCGTAAAAAAAGTTAGTGAATCGCACTACTGGTGTCTTATAAACAGTGTTGGCCATTTTAGCATTTTTGCAGCTAAATTTAGCATTACAAATTTCTATTTAGCAGCAAAATTTTCATTTCGCACTTGGCATTTTATTTAGCATTTTTGGAAAATCTTTTTAGCTTTTTTAGCATTATTTATTTTAAAAATTTGGATGAATAGTTTTATTGATTTTACTAAAAAAAATTTATAAATTATAATAAATTTTGACTAAAAATAGTTGTACCCAAAATGAAATATCGTATGAAAATGGATAATACCCAGCAAGAACTTTGCTTACAAAATAAGCAGAAAAATAATGAGAACTTGAGGAATAGAGTACTTATTTTTCTACTATAAAAATTACTTATTTTTGTTCGCGATGTCCCAAAAGTAATCCTTTATAATTTGGCCAATTACAACCTAAAAAATAATACCTTTATTTTATACTTAAAAGTTGTATAAAAATAAGAAGTTACCAAAAGAGACAAGAAATAAGTACTTTCAAAAAAGTTAAAACACACTAATTAAAATTGCACTGAAATCTTATGGAATTTTTGTTGCAAAAGTGTACGCAACAATAAATTTTTCGATATGTAAGAAAATGTTTAATAAAGAGTGCTTTTGCTGCACAATATCATTTATAGCTCTAACACTGTAATAACAATGTGTGTCTATGTGTGTAAATATACGGGACTGTCACAGCAATCAATTTCGATCGAAATTTTTTTTAATTCCGAGAAAGCTTCTTCAGAAAACGAAAACCGATAAATTTTCTCGGAATGAAATCACTTTTAATTTTTCGATCGAAAAAGTTTTTGTTTGGTTTGCACAATATTGCCACATTTAACTTAAAAATAAAAAATTAAAATTTGTCGGAATTACGAAAATCGATCGAAATGAAATACGGCTTCAAAATCATTCCGAACAGTTTCTGTGACAGGCCTGATTATGTTCTTCAAAAAAAATCGTTAACATTAGATTGATATCACTACTAGTATTCTGATAACAAAAATAAAATGTGTGGGTAATTGTGGAACATATTTATGTATATATTTACATACAATTGATTGATTTTTAGATTTAATAATAATAACTTAATTAAATCTTTATATTAAAGTATTCTTTTCTTATGTATTATTATGACTTCTTTAAGATATAATAAGCAAGTTATTATTTAATATATAACTGATAATGCAAAAAGTGGCGAATACAGCTACAAAGTAATAAATTGAGAAAGTCATTAAAAGTAGCATTGTAAGTTAAGTTTTTTCTGGGTATGTTAAGAAACCTGTATTGGTAAATATTATTTGCCCTTTGATATATCGATATAAAAGTTCAAGGAAATTTGATTCAAGTAGAGATACCTTTTTCAATAGCCTTTTTTGACAGATCACATGTGAGTCGTGTCATGCTGTCATGTTATTTTTCTTTAGTATTGTTTGGCATTACTTACGCCTGAACAACGTTTACAAATCGTTCAACTTTATTACGAAAATTCAAGTTCTGCGAGGAATATATTTCGTGTATGGTGAACATAATCGGCCTACTGAGCGTACTATTCGCAACACCATCACCCATTTTGAGACCCAGCATTCATTATTGGATAATATACGACCAAATCGAGCACCTCCAGCCCGCTGTGAAGAAAAATAGCGGCCGTAGCTGAGAGTGTACACGAAGACCGTGGAGAGTCGATTCAGCGCCGTTCGCAGCAACTCGGACTGACGTATAGAACGACTTGGCGCATTTTACGTCGAGATCTTAAATCGAAAGCGTACAAAATACAGCTTGTGCAACAACTGAAGCCGTTCGACCTTCCCAAGCGACATCGCTTCGCTCTATGGGCTCTTGAAAAGTTCCAAGAAGATCCGACGTTTTCGAGGCAAATTTTGTTCAGCGGTGATGCCCATTTCTGGCTCAATGGGTATGTAAACAAACAAAATTGCCGCATTTGGGACGAAGAGCAACCTGAAGAGGTTCAAGAACTGCTACTTCATCCAGAAAAAACAACGGTTTGGTGTGGTTTGTGGGCCGGTGGAATCATCGGTCCATATTTCTTTACAAATGATGCCGGTGCGAACGTAACCGTCAATGGCGACCGTTATCGTGCCATGATAACCGACTATTTGATGCCTGAAATTGAAGCTCGTGTTCTCGGCGACATTTGGTTTCAGCAAGACGGCGCCACTTTCCGCACATCGCATCAATCAATAGATTTATTGACATAACACTTCGGTGAGCACATAATTTCACGTTTTGGGCCGGTCGGCCACCAAGATCGTGTGATATCACACCGTTAGACTTTTTCCTGTGGTGTGTTTATGCGGACAAACCCGCTTCGATTCAGGCCTTGGAGGAAAACATCACGCGTGTCATTCGCCAGTCACCAGTCGAAATTCTCGAACGAGTCATCGAAAATTGGACTCAACGGATGGACCATCTGCGACGCACAGTGGCGCCATTTGAGTTTTTTCGTTGCAAAAATCATATCTTTTGAACCGAATAAGATAATTGAACAGTTTTAACAGCATATGATAGATAACTGTTCAGCCTATGAAATGAGCGTTTGGAAAGGGTGCTACGCTTTGTAGGGGCCTACTTATGGGTTATCAAAGTTAAAATTAGTAGAAAAATCAATTTTATGGTAACTAAAAAAAATTATTTTTACATTTTTAGATTGTTTTTATTTTTTTCTTTAGGGTTTTATGTTTTAAATTATTACCCAACAAATTAAAAAAAAAAATAATTTTTTTTTAAAATTTATTTTTTCAATTTTCTGTATAATATTCATCACAATTCGTAAGAGAAGGTATATCTAAAAGACTAACCATTTCTAAACTATAATTATTTTGTAACTCTATTCGTGACTTCACATGCCGCAGGGAAGAAATAAGTGGATCGGAAGATGCTGCCAACATGTTGAAGAGGTCCTCATTTTGCCATACCCTTGATGCTTTGAATGTGTTCTGCAATCTATATTTTTTATAAAATTTGTTAAGGGCTCCTGTGCTTCTTCAGAAAGCTCTCCAATTGGCAAAGACTGGTACTCAATTATATATTTGCCATGCGCCAATATTTTATGGACAATCGGGGTCAACTTCTTCTGTGGATACATTTCTGCTAAAAGAGATGCAGTTTTCGACGCATATTCTCCATATTTTGTAGAATTGACATTTTCTTTGCAGTTTAAAACATCCAAGATCGTTCCCAATCTTTTCACGATTTGATTGTCAATTCCAATGATTCTAGTTACTGCCTCATCATTTTCAAAAAATCTCCTAGAAGTGTTTCCATCGTTTGAGTTACCGTATCCGTGCTTGGGACAGTCTACTTTTAGTCCAACTTGTTTAAAAAAAGCATCCTGTATTTGCTTCTTTCTGATCTTTTCCTTATCCTTTAATGATGTATTTTCATCGAAGTTTTCCTCCTCTTGTGGTGGGGTATATGCCAGTTTTAGCAAGAGTTCCATACACCTTATCCTTGCGTGCAATGGTGACATTCCATATTCGTAATTCTCCTCATTTGTAGAATCGTTTAAATTACCAAAGTTCTTCTGACAAATAATAATATAAAATCGATAAAAAAAAATATAAACATAAAACGAAAAAAGGGGTTTAAATAGGTTTTTGCTAAATTTTTACCTCCAATATAATTCTGTCTAAATATATGTATATGATAACTAATTGAAATATATTATAATTAAGCAGAAAAAGATACTAATCTTAAACTCTTTACAACTAATTATAAAAATTGAGATGTAACATATTATATATGAAATAAATTGAATTGAATTGAAAAAAGTTCTTCTGACTCTTTTTGCAAATCGGGCATGACATTGTTGAGGTTGTTCCTGTCAGTTCGTTTACGACTTTTCCGTCAACCATGGTCAGGTGGAACTCGTAATTGCATTCAATATATTTTCCTTCTCCAATTTGCAGCTTTGTAGGCTTAATCTTGCATATTTGTTCTTCAATGTCCTTCACCGTAGTCCTTATGAGTTCTGCCAATTCCCTTGCAAACTGAAACATTATTGGTCGGCAATAATGCACTGATGACGGACGTGGATTTTTCCAGTGTAGGGAATCATCCGATTTTAGCCGCAAAGGAACAACAGATACCATAAACATATTTCCGTCCGATATTGTAGCGTCATCGGAAGATATCCTTTGGTTATAAACGCTTTGTCCGGATGATCCATCGCAGCCCCATTTGCTGATCAATGTCAACTTTTCAGGAAGAATTTTCACTTCCGTGAAAATCTTTGGTGTGGTTGACTTTCTAAACAGTTCAAATAATTTTAAATTGTTCAACGCCATGTTTTCAGTACTTAAATTGTTTAATGGTTTCAGTAATTGTTGCGCCAACTTTCAGGCGTAGACTAATCCAGGCATTATGCTTATTTTGCAATATATAGGCTTATGCTACCATGCCTAAAAATTTACCTGTTCCCTGCATACATATGGATTTAGGCTGAATAATGCAATTTTGATATTATGCACGTGTCCAAATAAGATTTGTGCCTACCTGTAGGGACCATAAGTCAATATTGTTCCTGACCATTTGTACGCCAAAGTATTGTTTATGTGAGGTACGTACCTGCTAATTTCAATGAGTAGTTTTTTTTTTCAAACTATTAGAAAAATACTGTCAGTCAAAACATATAAGGGATGGACGCCATACAATTTCTGCAACCATGTCTTTTTAAACTTTTTTACCTCTAGAAGCCAAACGGGCACGTACGGGCAGATAAAACCTTTTGAATTATGTAAAGAAATAATCAAAGAACAGGTTTTGCAAATATGGCAAATATAGAAAAATATAGTTTTTTTTTATTTTCCGTCAAAGTTGAAAAATAGTGAAAAAACGGATGGTTTTTAAATAGTGATTTACCAGGAGAAACACAAAGCAAACAGTTAATTTTTTTTTTATCATTATACATTTAATAAATACATCAATCAATACAAACAAAAAATAAGGCGATTCGTTACCTATTTTTCGTGATATTACACCTGAAATCGCAACAAATTGACTAAAAATTGTGTGTTTTTTTGAAAACCGAAAGTCGGTCAACTTTGAACGGTTATATCTTCTAAACTAAAAATGTGATATTATTAAGAGTGGCATATTTGAAATCGTTGAAAAGTTTCCTATAACATGGGTTTATTCAAAACTTCGTCGGCACTCATGAAAATTTTGATTTTTGCAACCTCGCTTGCTCTACGGGCGCCACTGTGCGACGTAGCAACGGTCAACATATGATAGACATAATCTTCAAAAAATAAATGGCAAAGAATGTTCTTTTAAATAATAATAAAAAGCATTCACCATTAAATTTGAATTTTCTGTGTTTTTTTTTTCTTTAAAAAAGTAGGGAACCTCGAAATTTAACTAAATTGAATTGTGTAAATGTTTGAAAAAATTAATTGCTCTAAACTGCTGAAAAAATTATTATTTTAAAGATTCAACTTTTCCATTGTAACGACACGTTTTTGCTGGGTGCTGGGGTAGCTCATCGGGCCAGCGTCGTTTCCGTTCTTCGACATAAATAAAACACGCACAATTACAAAACGTTATAAATCGTATACTTTATTAACACTAGGACTACAATACAATACACAGGCACTTTCAGGCTAGGCAGTAATTGCGCGCTGCGTTCGGAGCTAGAGGTGAGCGCGTTGGGAGATGTAATCTCCTTGCCCACCACTATCACAGACCTACTTAAGTCTTCAACCAGTGGGGAAGGAACGCACGCACGAAGGACGCTTCGGTTGTGTGGGCGCGACAGTAAAGATAGAAGTGTGACCTCTGGTTTTACTATTTCTTCCACTAGTTAACTACTTAAGCATTCACGTAAAAAAAACAGTGAAAAACAGATGTAATCTCCTCGCCAATGGTAGTTCTTTCCCGGTTGCTAGCTACTAGCCGACTGACTCGCTTTCATTAAAACACACCCTTATATACCGTGTCAACCTCAACTCACCACGGTCAACCAGCTGTTCATTGCTTTCACCACTACATCCTCAGGGATGTATTTTGCCGTCGGCCGGTTTCCATAACTTTACGCCAGGTGCCGCCCCTACTCAATTATTTCCGTTATGTTTAAATAAGTGCCGATATAATAAATAAATAATAAATACAATAATTATAATACATACAATAATTATAATAACAACTAATAAAGACTAAAAATATAATAACAATAATAACAATATATACAGCTAAGATGTAGGCAAAAACGAGAGGAGCGACTTTTGTCGTCACATTACCCCCTCCCGACCGATCGAGTGGTTATGGCTTGACCCATACTTCTCGTTTTACTATTTCTTCCACTAGTTGACTACTTAAGCATTCACGTAAGAAAAACAGTTGGGGAGATGTAATCTCCTCGCCAATGGTAGTTCTTACCCGGTTGCTAGCTACTAGCCGACCGGGTCCCTTTATGATGAGGTCACCGTGGGAACAGGAGCAAGAAACCCTAACCCGGAGGAACGGGCCACCGAGTTGAAAGAAGTCTTCGATTTATTAAATAATCTAACAAATTTGGTATATCATAGAAATAAATCGTTTAAATTTTGCGTTTTTGCCATTTGGGTGTTAAATTGTTTCTAGATCTTCTAGGCTGTTTGGATTCTAGCAGAATCGCTTCAGTAGGAAAAGAGTTATGCACCCAAATGTGCAACTACCTCCCTAAAAACTCAGCAAAAACTAACATAAACTTGTGGCGAAATGCAAAACGCATATAAAACACAATCTAGGAAAACACTTTACTACACCCTTAACCGCAAAGCTTTATAATCATGTTATAAAATTTACACTTCTGTTTGCTATGACAAGAAATAAAATTTCGTGTTGATAGGTCTATAATTTATCATAGGCCCAATATAAGGCCCATTCTCAAAAATAAGTTTAAAAGCCTTAAACTGTTGGAAATTTAAATATTGTAGTGAAATTAAGTTGGATAAAACAACTAAAGACACAAGTCTGACATAAATTTACTAAAGTTTTAACAAAAGATTTTCTTCAAAATTTTCCGGGAATTCCGCAATAAATTCCCGGGAAAGCGGGAATTGAAAACATCTCAAAATCCCGGGAACAACCTCTAGTTAGGTATCACTGACATTTGAGTACCTGTCAAAGAGTCGGCATACTTGTTGTATACTATGGTGTTAAATTTCCATAATTTACTATAGACCCAATATAAAGCCTACTCTCGGAAAACAGATAAGTACGCCAAAGCCTGTAACAAACTGATGCTATTGTTATAACATTTGGTACTTCACGGTTTTAAAGGACTAAAAATCACACTGTTAAATTTCGTGAAGATCGGTTCAAATTTACCATAGGCCCATATAATGGGAAATTATTGAAATTCACCAAAAACTGTAGAAGATATAGATATAGTGGTAAAATTTGGTCCAATTAAGCGTCATATGGCCAGAATAATACCATGCAATTTTGTGGTAATCGGTCCATAACTTACCTTAGGTCCCATATTAAGCAGCCTTCTGAAAACCACTTTAAAACTACAAAACGCTAAATAAATTGCACTTCTATATCGAAATTTGTTCTGATTAAGCTTTTTAATACCAGAAAATACTGTTTACAATTTGGTGATCATTTGTCCATAATGTACCTTGGGTCCAATATAAATTCCCCTCTCGAAAATAATTTAAGTTCGGCTAAAACTGTTACGAATCATGATATAATAATCAAATTTTTTCAAATTAAGTTTTATAGAAGTAAAAATAAAAGCATGCAGCTTTTTGATTGCCGGTCAATAATTTAACATATGTACGCCTAAACCGAGACGAATTTAAATACTGACGCCCTTTTTTATAAAGATTCATTAATAATTAGTAGATCACATATAGGGCCCACGCCTGAAATATTCTACCTGTCGGTGGAGGGTATCAAAGATTCGGCACATCGCTCAAAGTTGTGTTTAAAATGAATTGTTTTTGTTTTAGATACATGTATTGATATTCAAAGAGTATAAAGATATTTGTCAAACTTAATGATAAAAGGATATTGCATGCCTTAATTTATTTTGAAATAAGAAAAAAACTTTTACATAAGTGCACATTTATGCATGTAAGTAAAAAAATACTGCAAAGGCTAGTTTACACGATAATACAATCACCCTTATCGTGAATAATTTTTCCCTCTTAATTTTTTCTCTTTGCACGTATTTGCGATCATGAAAAACTCTCATGAAAAAAATAAACTCATAGGAAAATAATAACGTGAAAAAATGTTCGGGGGAAAAATTCCCCTTATCGTGAAAAATTGTTTCCCTCGTAATTTGTTCACTTTTCCCTTTCAATGTCTCACCTTGTTTTTGCTGGGGAACAAAACGTTTATGTACGTTATTCTTCTCATAATTCGAATAATAAAGTTTACAAAATTAATTTTAAGGTCAAGATCCGTTTAAAGAGGCACAAACTTATATGTATATTGTTCAACAAAATGCCAAAAACCAGGTCGGTTGCCTGAGGAGTTATGAAGCTTTTCAAAGACTTGCTGGAAGAATTTTATAAATTATTGTACTACATAAAAGTGCAATAAGCTAATGTTGACTTCAATATGTCACTCCAATACAATATGTTTTATTTTGCTTTTGTACTTTTCTTTAAAATATACGTGTATATTTTTGAAAAAAAAAATTTTTGTAATATTTTTTAATATTTCTTCTTTTTTACATTCACAGAGAAATGATAGCGCGAAAAATTGTTCACGGGAGTTTCACGACATTTTTCCCTTCGAGGAGAATAAAAATTTCATGGGAACAAAAATGTTACTTGTTTTTCACGATAGGGGTGAGTGTGTAACGACATGCCAAAAAATGATGTAGAATGAAAAAATCTTACCATGTAAAAGCAAAATGTATTGAGTAACAGAGAATACGGATACAAAATTTGACAAAAGGTCGGTAAATGTTTATTTATTTTCTAAGTCGCAATTTACACTATGGACATCATAGTATACAACTAGTATGCCGACTCTTTGACAGGTACATAACTCAACTGTCAGTGGTACATTTTTATGTTTGTATTAGTAAGATTTTTTTCAAATGTATTGGTGTATAAAACTATTTCCACCACTAAACATAGTTGCATAAAATCGTATAGAATGTGGCAACAATTTTTTTTTCCAAAATAAAATTTTCTTAGTTCAATAAATTTTCAATTTATTGAATGCTGGCTGCATTTATAAACTTTTAAAAGCCATGTTTGCTAAATTTTTATTCTGCAATATCGGATAATATATAAATAATTAATGATTTCAAATATTATTTTTATACCACAAAATGCTACTCTGCTGGCTGTAATAATATTAACAACAGAAAAAATTTAGTGTCAAAAAAATTTATTTAAAAATTTTTAGTTTGTGAAAAATAAAAACATTTTGTAAAAGCAAATTAGCAAAATGTATTGAAAAAAATTATTAATTATGTGTTTAAGTCATAAAATTAAACATGAAGTGTTATATTGTGAAAAATTTTAAATTAAAAAATTTCAAATTTTGTTTTTGTTGTTCTTAAGTGTGTTGAATTCACATAGAACCAATATGTGTGATGAGAGTTATAAAAAAAGAGAACGTTCTCACCAGTCGGCATACTAGTTATATACTATGATGGACATATCTTGCCTTACAGACGTGGTTTGTTGGTAAGGGGGCGACGATGCATGCTTACTCTTTGCCTCTCTCGCCAACAAACTATACCATTTTACACCCAGGCTACAACTGACATCAAATGGTTAACATTAACACTAACATCATGTTAGTGTTAGGTATAGCCTCCTCATGTTAGTGTTTTGTTTGTGTTTTAACAGCGTTGTTAAGCAATCTGTCTTGAAAGCTATTTTATAACATAACTTGACGTTTAAGTTTGACTGACAGCTTTTTTTTGTTGCTTTTTATTAACTTTTTTATACAACTTGGCAAAAATACGCGCGTGGCTGATAAATAATTAATTTTAAAGCGCAAAATAAAGTGCAAAATAAGTTTTCCGAAAATAAATTCATTTTAAAAGCGATGTATACTATGTTTAAGCGCTAAACTTTTGCTTCGCTATGAATATAACACACAACCTGTCTTTAGCTTATTTTTAAACTTATGTTGTAAGATATTTACGTGTTCTCCACCTAAAACACATGGGCAATTTGACGAAGTTATTCTGCCGGCGTTATTGCTTGTGTTAAGACATCACAAATTGCACGTGTGGCCGTAGGGTTAGAAACTTATATATTCTCATCACACCAGAGGTGCATTTTAAAAGTATATGTTGAAGGTGGTAAAATTTTTATACAATTACAAAAACATCGAAAATCAACTCAGGAAATTTTCATGTTGTTTTTGTAAAAATTGTAAAACTGTAACCATCTGCTTTTTTGTTATAACTGCTGTTTAATATCTTTACTTTGATTTTACTTATACCATCCGTGTAAACATGAAAAATACTTTCAACAGATTTTTATTTTAAACGCGGAGAGAATTACCGTGTAAACTGGCCTTAGGTGAATACTGCGCAACAGAATATTTTGCGTAACTCCAAGAATTTTCGTGCAAACTTGAATGTGCAGCTAAACGAATAATACTGTAATATGTATGTGTAAAAGAAAAATTGGGCGTGGCATAAAATTGAGCATATTGAAACCCAGGGCTGTGGAGTCGTCAAAAAATAGTTATAACTCCGACTCCGGCTCCAACCGCCGAAATTTTTTTTTAAGACCGACTCCGACTCCTACTCCAACCTTGTTCCTAATTTAATATGAGACTGGTCTTTATTTGACTTTAAACTCTTTTTTTAATCACTACTTTTTAATTGGCGAAATATAGCAAATCGATAATTTAATTTAAACACATGCTGCATTGAGCTTTAATATAATTATTAACATATGTATGTAAAAATATCAGAGTCGCGAGTTTTGTAGGTACTTCGATTCCAACTTCGACTCCGGTACAAAAACCTCAACTCCGACGCTAAAACTCCGACTACACAGCCCTGATTCCCTTACTACGAAATAGGTTTGTAAGTGAGAATATTAAAGCACATATGTAACAAGTACTCACAAGTAAGTAAAATTAATCGTTATACGCACTATCAGCCTGATCAGGGTGATAAAACCTTGTTAACTGATCCTCAAGTTGAAACCCGTAGTTAGTACCTGGTTACATTGAAGATCTCGGAAGCTGTAAGAGAAATACAAAAATTGAGTGCGCCAAACGAAAGAGCGTAGGAGATCGAACGGTTATTATTTTAGCTTTGCCCAAGTCGGTTATTTTAAAATGTCCATTTTTCGAATATCGAATAAACCGGTTATTTTAGTATAATTAACCGGTTATTTTAATAATGTGTAATTTGTGTAGATTTTCCCTACTCTTGTTGTAGATGTATCCGTAATTTAAGTATTTTTCTAATTAAATATTGGGCTAACCAATTAAAATTTTTATTGACAATTTTTCATTCTTGACTACGCTGAGATTTGAACCCAGTCGTTCACGGACAGTTGCCCAGACAAGTTTCGATTGTAACCACACAATCTCTTCAGTGGGGTTTGCCGTCTTACTCACTCGGCTATTGCAGCCGGATGACTTCAATAGTCAAACATCAATCCTTAAACCAAATGGTATTTCAACTTGGTAGATCGAAATTTGCTTTTGAATGAATGATTATCTATTTTAATTGATTTACATGTTCTTCTTAACTTCTGTTTTTTCGTACTTTTTGTCAAGAATTCTTCTTGAAATCCAAAGTACATTTTTGTTTTTCATGTTTTTGTCTTTCTTTTTTCTTGTTGACCTTTTTCAGCACAACTTAAAGGACAAATGTAAACATAGCTCGTGCCTTAGCTGTTAAAAATAATTAGTATTGTGGTTATTTTATTGAACTGTTAATGGTTTTTAATCCCAATAAAAATTTTAATTGATTTCATGTTGTAAAATTCCTGTCTTCATAAAAATAATTTAATGAAAATTAAATGCAATGAACTTAAGCCTAATTAAAAATATCTAAATTTGGATTAAAAACCATTAACAGTTCAATTAAATAACCACAATACTAATTATATTGGGCTAACTTAAACTTTTTATGAAGAATGTCAAACCAAAATGTAACTAAAGTCAAAAAACATTATGAACACTGTAAATAAAAATCGCTTTTAAATGCGTGTGTTCTTATAAAACCAAAAGTATTTAAAATACTACATAAACGTGTGCAGTTAAAAAGTAAATAGTAATTTACGCGAGAGTTTTCTAAATATAAAAAAATTTTATACAGATGTTATCTCTAGAGATATTTCGAACGGGATTAAAAAGACAAAGTTAGCTGCTTGAAGTGTCCTAAAGGGATAAGTGGCGGAGGGGTTTCCACGTCACGATTTATTAATCACATTTAATTAGTCCATATGCTTGACATTAATGTGCTCCGAAACTTAAAAATTTACCCCTTTCGAAGTAGTTCTAAAGAGTCGACCAATAATACTTTACTAAAATACGCTGACAAAAATTAATCATTGGGTGAAATATTAAGCCGTTATGTTGCCAAGGACGGAATGACCCTTAAGGTACTAAAAACTCTTAGACAGTTCCAGCATTTCTTTATGCTTAAAACTACAACATTCCGGCAGAATCAACGATATGGAAACAATTCATCAGATTTATTTATTTAAACACCAAGAACTAATTTAAAGAAATCAAACAATGTCATGGAAGGTTTCAAATTGTGGTCGACGAATTGACAAATATTTCATACAAAAAGCATGTTCATATTACTAGTCGTCTATATAATGCTGAAACAAAATCGTTTGATATATATAACCCAGGCTAAGAGGTTTCGTTTGCAACTTTTCAAAAATATGGTTGAAGTCTTCTGATTCATATAGAGATGGCTCAACCACTAATAAATTAAAACTCATTTAAGGTAAATTTAGGAGAATATCTCAAATAATAAATTTATTAAATTCTTATAATATATTATTTGCTTTTGCAAAACGTTTGTCTAGATCAAACATCATTTAATAGTTTTTAAATTGCATTATACAATTGTCTCCTTACAAAAACAGATTAGTAAATAAATAGAAATTGTTAAAAATTGGCTTAAAGTTTGATCAATTTACTGGTCTCTTTTTTTTGGATTTTATCGTCAAATATTTGTTAGGTCTGACCTTACCTTAAGTCATATCTATGAATTTTGTAGGTGTTTTTATGTATTCGAATTACAACCGGTTAACCGGTTATTTTAACCCTTTCACCCCGGAGCTTTTTCTGGAAATCTGTTAGGTTTTTTTAAATTCTTATTGCAAATTTATTTATAAGGAAATAATATAAGATGTTGAGGATACGTGAGATGTCGGTAATCCTACCGTTACCCTGGGACATATAGTCCCAATAAGTTCTTACGGAGGGATATTTTGTCCCAATAAAGTTATCTGCATACACAAAAACCACAAAACTTGTATTTTTAACTTATATTGGGATAATGAATCCCACTCGATAATAAATCCCCATCTCTTTAGGACAATATGTCCCATTGTAAAAAAAACCTTTCTAACTTAATACTCTATTGGGAAACCTTAACTATTACAATATAAGAGGTTAAACAAGCGTTAGGACATAAGAAATATTGATGGGCCTAATAATCCCAGAAGGGGCGAAAGGGTTAAAAATGTTTAACCGAAAACCGGGTTTTTTAAAATATCAACTATTCGTAATATTCGAAAACCGGTTATTGAAAAAAGTCGAATAATCCATCTCCCTAGTCGCTTCAGACCCTGAACGCTCCAATTTTTGAAAAAAAAACAAAAAAATATAATAATAATTTAGAACCTTGTTGTTCTAAGGTCGCGAATGGTTGTCCTTGTTAGAAAATTCAACAAGCATATTAACGGTTTTGCCATTCTGTAACATTTTATACAATACTTGTTATCGTAAAGTCAGCTGTTTGTGTTAAATACACGACAAGGCGAATTGAAAATTCAATTCGTCTTAATACACGACAACTGTTTTTTGTTGATTACACTAAGTAAACGGGTTTAAACCAAATGTATCTGACACCTAATCTTTATGTACCGATACCTTCTAGAAGGCCTCTGTACTCCTTCTTTTGGATGTACAAGGCCTGCTTGCTCCAGTCCATACTCATATTTTTTGCACATGTTGTCATTGCAGGGAAGGCCTTCCGTTGTCGCTTCTTTGGCAGTTTCATAAGAATGGCAACTGGATAAAAAAATTATTCTTTTGCTTTGGCAAAAAAAAAAAACAAAATAAAAAATTTTACTCCTTCTCTTCTCCCTTCTCTTAGCACGTAATGTGTATCTTATCTTTTATACGAAAGAGCCGAAGCCTTTTGTGAGACATTATTTACCAGGCCTTAAACAAGGCCTGAAGTAAGAAGGTCTTCTAAGTTTTCCCACTGAGACCCTTTCCACTATTGTGGTGTGGATATAAGCATGTATTATTACATACATATTTACTAACTTTAAGTTATAAACTTCGTTGACTTCGTTCGATATATTATCGTTTCTTATCTTTAACTCTGATTCAGCATTATAAATAAGAGATACCTTACCACCTCCTTAAATAACCCTAAAAGAAAGGAAGTGGTCTGCACAGACTGATACTGATGCAGTAACGATTTTGCCACAAACCTCACTCCATTTCCTTCTTTTTACTATGTTTTTAGAAACACGGAACAAAGATCCTTCTCCTGTATTAATTTTTTTCTATTTGCAAACAGCACACACACGCATTTATAATTTAAAAAAAAAAATAAATCTAGAAATTTTATTTGTTTTTTTTTTTTGACATATTATCAGTTATCAGCTGTTGCTTACGTAGCGATCCAAGGTCACCTAGTGTGAATTCGCCTTACAAAATCTCATACTGGTTAGCCTTTTATGACGCAACTTTGACTTAAGTAGAACATTATTTTTAAAAGAGGAATGAGCCATCTGTGTTTGTTACTGTATGGTTCTTAAACACTAATAAAAAAAAAACAAGATTGTGCACTCAGACTAACAAATGAATTTTCTACTGCGCATCTACGTCATCATAGAATTCAATTGAGTGTTTGTTGTAAGGGTGACCCGGTATGCTAGTTTGTAGTGAGCTAGTCAATCAGAGCGGTGGTTTTGGGTTTAATTCCCAACAGAGACTCTGGTCTCGCAACAAAATAACGGACCTGCGCAATTCGTACCCTTGTTTTTCTGATTCATGTTTCTTAACAATATAGACAAAAATTAACGTCAAGTGGCATCACTGTAAAAAATTGCAAAATAACAAAAAGTTCAAAGAGGAATAAAAAAAAACAAATTAAATTATTATTAAACTAAGCAGCATTTTGTATTTTTTTGTTTTTTTTTTTAACAATGCAAGCAAAACATTTTAAATGAAAATTAAATTTTTCACCAAAAATTGTTGTTTTATGTTGAATCTTTTGGAAGCGAAAGTGTCACACGGTCATTCGAATTCACTCGTGTTTTTGTGCTGGACGAATTATTCGCCCTCACATCTTAATTTTTTTAATTTCCATCCAGCATCGGCGGCTGTCACACATACAGACAGATTTTCATTAATACTACCATAGTGCTTGATGAGAAATCCTGGACCGTGTACAGACCCCTTAAAAATCAGAAAATAACCGTTTTATTTTTAATTGTTTATAACAAATGTCATAACTGTTATCATAACTCTATGCTTCTTGTATGATACAAAATAGACAAGTTGTATTGTTCACAATGTGTTTCAATAATAATGCGATAATAATGCACTACTCATGATGTATTTTAATAATAATGCAAAAGTAGTAGGCATTAAAAAAGCAATGCACTACTTTGATAAGAAAATCATGTAGTGCAACATACGACGTATTAGAACTGCTAATGTAAGTGGTAATGCAATAAACTTGCATTACCATTGATTTGGTTTAATGTAAAAAATGTTCAATGCGTGAGCATATTTAATGCATTTGTCCCAGGTCAAGTATAAAGAAATGGTTGCCTTCTTCTTTGCACTTTTTCTGAAAGGTTCACGTCTTCAAACCACAAACAACTCTGTCATCGATTCGAACAAGTTACGCAGTACGATTTAACTTTCGAATCAGAAATTGCTTTCGAAAAATTTTACTTTTCGAATTGAATTAAGTGGTAGCCCCTGGAATGCAAACGCAAATGCAACTTAAAAGAAGACACGAGAAAAATTTAAAAGGCAAGATTTATTTTTTTTAATTTTCAACTTTATTTTTGTATATGTATATGTACTACAGTCTTGTACTAGTTTTAAGTCTTTACATATTTTATTTTTCGTTGCATTATTTCACAGCTTTGGAAAAAGCAATAAGTAAGAAACGACACAGTTAAATAATTCCACCAACCACCTTGATAGACGCTTTTCATTAAATAATTTCCTATTTCCAATCCGCCTAAACCGTAAGAACTTGCATATAAAGAGGGAATAAGGACTTGTGAACCTAATAGGGCATTAAAACGCTGAAGCCCTTTGTCAGTTAGCTTTACGTTATTTTTCATAAAACTACTGTATTTAGGCGATTTCACTAAAGACTTTACACCTTTTTCACCAAGCAAACAACAGAAATTAAATACAATCCATATGAAAATAAATGTATAATGACCACGCCAAAAAAACACAAACGAAAATGTAGTGGCTGTTGCTACAATTTTTCTTAACGTCGATGAATTTTTGCAGCACATTTCGACATATATGTGTGAGAATAAGAACTCATAAAGACCTTCGTCAAAATGTTTCCACAGATCAGAATAATAATTGATGAACCCAACACAGCGAGGTTGTCGAGGTGGATGTAATCCATCTAATTGTGCAAAAGCTATACCAAGCCCGAATGAAATAACGTAGAACATAAAGAAAAAATGACCCAGGAAAAAGACCACAGCATATAGACCAAACTTTGTGTTAAATACTTCTAAGGCGCGTATATCGATAGCCATATAATTTACATATACGAAGTGCATGGCTATTTCTAAAACAAGCCACCAAATTAATACTCTGCAAATCTGCCACAAAAATTGTCTGAATTTATGTATTCCAATTTTATTATTTGCATGCACAATGACAATATAACGATTATAACCCATAAAAGGTCCCATTATTAGACATGGAAAATATAAAGCGTAACCCAAGAAGTGTTGCAACGTGTATTTGCTGCAAAATGTCGCTTCCTGTATGCTATATGATTTTTGACGTTGCAAACTATAGCTACACCCGCGTAATATGGACCAAGCTAATGCAACTATAACATTACTAAACTCAATGTGTGCCGGGTTCTCTCGCAAAAAACGATTCGATTTAAAATATATCATAATAATAATCCATGCAACAGACAACAGCCACGTTAATATTTTTGAATTTCTTTGGGCAACAAAATAATATGACATTAGCACGCATCCAAGTAGTGCTATTGATATCAGTTTCATTGTCATTAATAATATCAGTATACAAACTATCGCATTTGCCAAGCTCTGCCATTTAGCTTTATATTTTCGAATCGCAGTAGTCACTGTTATATGAAAAATATACCAAGGCCAGTAAGTTTTCATATATTCATTAAAAGAGTAAAACTCATAATTCGTATCATCTTTGAATGAGTTTAATATTGACAATCCTTTGGGAAATTTATACTCAGACATCTTCCATATTTTATGGCGGGCTTTAATCAACATCCATAGTTCATACACTATATAAATAATATAAACACTAAAATATACAATTATTTCACTCTTGTTTAAAATTTTGCTTTGCATTTTCGACATGCATAGACGACAGCACCAGTTCAAATACACATTAACATATTTTTTCATAGCTGCTTAAAATTTTATTAATGTAAAACACGTCATAAAGTACATAAGTTTTTTTTTCAACCAATTAGAAAAGAAAAATATGTATGTTTGTAATATGGGTCGTGTTTGAAACGGTAGCAGAGTACTTTTGATAGTAAAATTTTGACACTTCTGAGGTGAATAATATTTCACTAGCCTTGGTAGCTGGTAGCATATACAGCTGCATGAAAAAAAATTATGTTATGGTATATATTTTCTTAATTTTTCATTCTTTTATAAGTATTTTTTTGATTAATTTGCAAACGTCAAAATTTTATGTATTTCAAAAAAGATATCAATTCACACAGAAGATATCAAATCCCAAAGTATCAGAAAAGAAAAAAACTACTAACATATACAGTTCTTATCGCTTACACTTAGCCTATATTGGGTGCCCCGGTAGGCTAGCTGGTAGGGAGCTAGTCTATCAGGACCGGGGCTTCCTGTTCGATTCCCGCCAGAGATTCTGGTCTCCTGCAGCGAAAAACTTCGCGGGATTTAGTGTAGGAACAATAAAAAAAAATTTAGTTGCAGACAAATCGTGGACTATATCGCTAATGTGACTATAAGCCAGTGTTGCCAAAACTTGGTTACCAAAAATGGGTAAATTTACGAAACACAATGGTTTAAAAAGGGCTACAAATTTTCTTTAAAATGGCTAAAAAAATGTTGTTGAAGCGACTTCAGACTTTATTTTATTTTTTTTTTCTAATTTTCTTTATTATGCTTTAATCTTTATTTATTTATTTTTTTTTCTTCTTATTTTATTTCTTAAATCTTAAATCTTTAATTTTGTAATTTTCTTTAATTTTGAATTTTGTTTTTTGAATTTGTATTTCCTTTTCTCTAAGTGTAGAGTAATTCTCAAGGGTTCTTTTACTCTTTTACTTTGTTTTTTTTGCTATAATTGTCTCTTGAGATTGTTTTTATTTGAGTCTTATTTGGTTACTAAGAACCTACAATTGTTAAAGTAATTTGTTTAGTATTAGTATTAATCTCACAACAGAAGGAGCAAGAAGCTCAATAAAAACCATTTTTGAATTGAAAATAAAGACCAACCGTGTTTTTATTTTTTAACACTTCTAAGCGGCTAGGAAGAAAGTCTAGCCCACAAATGTTTTGAATAAAAACACATTAAAATTCAACAACAAATCAAAATTAAAATTTTTTACAATGAAATTATAAATTGAGATCAATTTGTAACTTAAAAATAAACGAAAATTAAATATTTTTTAGCAATAAAAAAATTAAATCGTCGATAAATCGAATGTCGTTATTGTTCATCTCATAGGAATCACTTGTACCTATTAGTTTTAAATGTTTAGAAGGTAAATAAAAATCATGGCAACATTTTCCGAACCTTTTGATTCCAAATCTCAAAAAAAAGATGAAAAATATTTTACTGTTATGGTAATAATATTTACCTAATTTATTAAATCAAATTAATGGTAACCTATTTCCTAAATCGCTTTTAACGATGTTTACTTGGCTAAATACCCTCTCTACTTCAGTATAGGGATGGGCAAATTGAAAAAATATATCGATATATATCGTATCGATATTTTTTAAGAGTATCGATATTTATTAATTAAAAATATCGATATATCGATGTATCGAACCATATTGAGCTGAAATTAATTACCAAATTTAAAAACTTAATATACCTATGTCAATACACATTTACATATGTACAAACATATTAAATATAATTCCATTCTAACTTTTTATTGTTTCTTTTAATTTCAAATTCACTGCCTGTCCCTCGATTTAGACCGAAGCTTTCATTCGCTTAACTTTTATTTAAAACAAAAACCAATTTTAAAATTGAGTTTTTAAGGTAAGTTATGCGAATGAAGTTTTCGTTTGAAATCGAGGGACCGCCAGTACATTCTACAAAAATAAAAAAATTAAAAAAAAGTAGAGAATACAAAATGATTTTAATATATTCGCCATATGAAATCTAACAAAAAAAAATTAATTGGGATTATATACTGCCGGTAAACGAAACTTGTGACTCATACTATGCAATTAAATAGTGTAATATTTTATTTTTAATATATCCCTAGCTCTGGCACTATTTACATATGTAAATATATGGATTTTAAAAACGCAATAACTTTTATATTTTTGATCCGATCTTGAATTTTTTTGGACTCAGTGACTAATTTCTTATGTTTCGTGGAAAAATAAGAAAAAAATTTAAAAAAGTTAATTTTAGATTCATTTTTAGCCATTTGATATAAATTTCTTTATTATATGGCACTATTTACATTTGTAAATATGTTAAAATTACTACTTTATTTGCATGTATTTCAATTTATTTTATTTTATTTCTACAGAGAAAGACAAACAGTAACCGAAAAAAGTTAATTATTCTTTGAGGCATTGGTTGCACTTTGTTTGGACTTTACTATGCAAACAGTTTTCTTACATAGGCCGCATGCTTATCGGGTCAATCGTTTTCTTTTATTGTTCTCTCGAAAGCATATGTAGCAAGCGCCCTTCACTTTCGAATGTTCACGGTCGGCTTCATCTGGAGCGAAATCTTAGTTCTGTCCTTAATTAGTGATTCGATAGGAACACCCATTATGCATTCGATTGCATTCTTTGTTGGAAAGTATGATAGGACTCGCGGAATTTGTGTAATTTTAAAGTTACTGGTTGGAGAGCAGTTACTCCTAATTCTTGAAGAAACAGACGACGACCACCTATTTTAACAGAAAAATATGGGTAATACTCTGTGCTGTAAATTTTAATAAAAAAAAAACAATCACCTCTCTTGGACTTAAACTTTGATGGATTATTTTTTGAATATAATATATGTATAACCTGCAAGAGCTAATATATCAAGCATGTTATAAAAAAGTGCAAGGGGCTAATGATTTGTTTTCCGTTTTGTTGAATATTCCGTTAACATGTGGTACATTACGTCAATCCTTCCTTTTGTTTTGTTGTAAAACAATATAATAATTGGTTTTTTCTTTATCTCAGATATTGTGTCATCACTCGGCATTGTGGACAACAAACTGACGGCCTTGTTCTTTTAGGGAACATATGAACAAAGTGTTCTCTTTTCGCTATATCCGAAGATAGTTGAATATTCAGCTCGTTGCGAAGATGGTTTGAAATTGGAGGGCAAATAGGGGTTATTGTTTTCAATGTTCCAACCATAGACAAGTTCCATTCTGTAAGTGCATTAGCTAACGAAAGGCTTTTAAAAAAGTTGTCACAGGTAACATTTCTCCCAGTGTTTTTATATTGTTTAACCAAGTCTTTAACAACCCTCTCTCCTTGATTTTGCACTCTATTACTTCCTGATTTGCCAGTGTATATTTGCCCAGTAAGTGGGTAGTACGATTTTGCATCACATACCCACCATAACTTTATTACGTATTTTTCCGGTTTAGAAGGAATTAATTGGGCCCCTGAAAGGAAAAAAGCTGTTCATCCACAGTCAAATGTTCGCCTGTCCTGTAGCTTTGTTGCAAATTTGAATTCAGCATTTTAAAAATTTCAGAAATTCCAGCTTTATCGTTTGGTGGGGACACTTGTATGTTTAATCCTAAAATTGTGGTCTTTTAAATATTATTTTTTAAATTCCAATAATTAAAAAGAGTTGGGGGAATATCCCATTTACCACCCTCCGTATCCGCTCCTGATAGAAACAACAGAGTTTTTGTCGTAGAGGCACACATTTTAATAAAAAAACGAAATAGTTTGCAAAACCACAAACGAAAAGCAATTGATAGTTAACATATTTATAAATGTAAATAGTGCCAGAATTCGTAGAAAAAAATTGGTGGGAAGTCAAATAAAAAAAAACAAACTATTTTTTTTTTTATTATTAACATTCCAACTTTTATGAGTTAAAAAACATATGATGCAATTCTTAAAAAAACGCAGTTGAGCTACGCTTAAAATGTTGAATTTTATTATAAAGAGATCTTAAAAATATCGAATACGATAGTCGTAGATAAATATCGATGTATCGATATATCGGTATTTTAAAAATCGGCGATATATATCGATTATAATTTTTTCACATAGCGATATTTTGATATATCGATTATTAAAAAAACGCAGTTGAGCTACGCTTAAAATGTTGAATTTTATTATAAAGAGATCTTAAAAATATCGAATTCGATAGTCGTAGATAAATATCGATGTATCGATATATCGGTATTTTAAAAATCGGCGATATATATCGATTATAATTTTTTTCAAATATCGATATTTTGATATATCGATATTTATTGCTCATCCCTACTTCAGTATTAGACCACGGAAGTGGGAGCAACTTTAAAGTAAATTCCGAAATCTCTAAAAATTTCTTGTTGCCACCTGCACACAATACACTGTTGCATTTGTCGACGCTAAGAGATGTTGCTTTTTTGTGAAAACGGATAGTTTATAGCGATTTTCAACATTTGTAAAAGTTGTGATTTAAATTAAATGCGTTTTAATTGTTAAAAATGTTTATTTTACTTTTAGCAATTTTATAAATTTTTATAAGAAAATAAAAAGTATTATTTTCAAAGAAAAAACGGAAAAAAATGTTATGGCTTAACAAGTTGGAAAATGGCTAATGACTAAACTTATTTTTTAATGGCTAAAAAAGGTGCAAAAGGGGTAAAACTAGCCACTAAATGGCTAAATTGGCAACACTGAGATAAGCCTAATTCGCGTATGTATATGCCACTATGATGCCAATTACCGAATTCGAATATAATCAAGTTATGTGAATATAGAAAATAAAAAATTCATATAAATTACTCCGACAGCAGGCTTAAGGTCTTGCTACAGAAAAAGAAAAAAGTAAAAATAATAATAAGATATTTCATAACTGATACCAACGGAAAAAACAAATTTTTAAAAGTAGAGAGTTGAAGTCAAAAATTAAGCGATTTAATTCTTAGTTCTTAATATGTTTTGTGGATTTGTGACAGTTTTTCATTCCTAAAGCCGATATCGTAGTGACCAAAAACTCTTTTTCAATAGAACCATTTCATAGAACCATCGCACTGGACCGGACTATGCACGTATTATTGAAAAACACGGTTAAAAATTACATATTTTTTTAACTTGAAGTGTTTGTCTACATTTTACAAAGGTATTTTAAGGTATTTTACTACTTTCTTCATATGTATGTAATATAAACTTGAGTATACACCAGTGTTGCCAATCTGTGTGTAAAAGCAGATATTGTGTGTAATTTTTATTTGCATGTGTAGCGCATGTGTAAAAGGAAATAATGTTAGACAAAAACTGTAAAAGTTGATTTTTATTTCTTTGACATTTTTTATTTGATCGAATCATTAAAAAAAAACTTGCACATTTTATAGATTTTAGAATTTAAGTGGTAAGAAAGTTCCAAAAGTTTTAATTTAAGGCTATCGGGTGGGCAATACAGGATACCTATAAGTAATTTAATTTTATTACATCAAACTAGTTTATGTTGCTTTAGCTTGTACATAAACATTTTTGGACTGTTATTCTGCTGACGCCATTGCTTATGTTCGGAAATAAATTCATTTCCATTCATTTCTTACTTCAGTCACCTTTCAAACAAGGAAAATCAATATGGTTATTTATGCAAGGCGAATTCATTCTATTAAAGCTACTTTTTGGTTTTGTGTGTTTAATTTTGCTTTAAATGTGTAATTTGGGAGAAGGTCATGTGTAATTTTCGAATCCTTCGTTGGCAACACTGGTGCATACATGCATAACAAAAATTGGCAATCGCCGAATTTGAATTATACTTATGTGTATTTGAATGGAAGAAAAAAAACTTATGTTTGTTGCACGGGATAAGAGAGGTAAAGTACGGTTAATAAAGCTATAAGAAACGAAGCACTTGATTATTTACCCCTATAATCACGGATTTTAGAGGTTGTAAAAGAAAGCGAGCAGCATGCTGGTCAATAGATGTAACCGGTTAATAAAGGTCCCGATAACCGAGGTTCAACTGTACATTTTATTGCAATATCCAGGTCTGCCAAATATGGCGATTTCTCGCCAAACGTGGCGTTTTTTTAACCCATTTGGCTATGGCAATTTTCGTCTGGCGACTTTCAGGAAAAAAGTATATTACTAAAAATACGAAGGTTGGTTTTTTGATGGCAGATTAAAAACATCTCCAGATAAAAAACAATAGCGTGGTTATGTTGTAAGTCTCTTCACATTTCGTTGCGAAATTTTTTAAGGGCTGATGTTGGTTTTGAGCCATGCCAATATGATAGATCCCCTTCATAAAAAGTAATAGAACTAGAGAGAATCAGCCACTACCCACATCCGGGCACATGAATAGTTTTGTGCCACTTACCTTTCCTCTGGACTAACTACACTCTAAACACATTATCACCAGTTAAGTGATATGTCTTGTTTTCACCTATCACAATTTGTTCCTTTTTATTATAAAATTTTGTTCACTGGTCACGGGATAAGTGCTTTATGAATAATTGACAAAAATTTCCCGCAGGGATATTGTTGGAGCTATTTTATATTTTTCTTTGTTATAAATACCAGAGTTTTGAATACGTTCCGCGATTTTTGGCGATTAAGTCATTGATTTATATATATTCTATTAGAGTATTCTGGTATTGGTATTTGTTTACTGTTCTTATTTTTATAAATTAGTTTTTTAATAATATGTTGCGGAAACGAGTTTTTTCCTAAAAAATCACTTATTTTACGTAAATTTTTTTATGGAATTGTTTATCACTGATTGTGAAGACTCTCTTAATAAACTTACTTGCATTATTCATGATTATACTCTTTGGATGGCACGAAAAAAATAATTAATAATTCTTTCCGACGAAGTTGCTTTTTGATACCAGTCAACTTTAATCTGATTCCCTCTCCTGATGACCATAGTATCCAAATGATGAAAACTCCAAACTAATGAAAACTTACAGTCGTACCTAAACAAGTGCGGAAGGCGGAACGTTTTGTTCCGCGTAGCTTTTACGCTGATATGCCATACCCAAACAAGAGCGTCAGCACTATGTCACAAACAGTAGTGTAAACCCTCATAAAATAAATAAGAAGTGGAATTAAAACCGATAATTTATCCTAAAAATAGCTATTATGCCATTATTTATTACCAGACGATTAAAACATGGTTTTCAAACTTTTTTTACGCGCTGTCAAAATCGGATTTTCGAATTGCTAAGCGTTGACTGTGCAGGAGGATTTTTGACAGCTAGAAAACTCGTTCCGCTCCTATTTAGATATGACTGTTACCTCCAAAAACGAAGAGTCTACTAAAACATATTCTAAAAAATTTCAACGGCAAAATATTGAATTTGCTTATTACACAAAGTCAGTGCTGCCAGGTAATTATTTTCCTTTCCCCCCAAAAAAAACTTATAAACCCCCAAATTTAACGTAATGTAAAAGTTTAGATAATAATTTAATTTCAATTAATTTAACTTTACGTACTAATATCACCAAACATTTTTACATTTTATTGAAATTTCACCAAAAACAGTTTAAAAAGACTGTAACATATGTAAGTACATTAGGGTGATGACTACATTAGGGTTGTAAGTACATTAGGGTGATGACATCACGTTATAGCCAATACTAAATAAGTGATAAAAATCCTGCTGGGCATGTTGGTAGAAAAACCTTCCGCACCAAATGCAATTTCTAAGAATTTACACATATTTTTTTTATACATAAGCGGAGTTCTGAAAGCGCAAATGTAAAAAATCGTAGCTCTTCTGTCAAATCTAACAACAATATATAAAAAGTTGCCGTTAGATTTCTTAAAATAGCTACGATATTGTGACAATGTTTAATTTAACAGTTGGTTTTGTTTTTAATATTTAACAAATTTTAACTCGTTTGGTGCGGGAACTTTTTTTAGAGATAGCGTTTGTCAATACGATTTAATATTTGCAAAAATACTTTATTATCAAAAAAGTTGTTTTTGGGAATACATAATTTTTTCATTAAAACATTTTATTTATTGTGCTTAATTCCCTTTTTTTAATTGATAAAAGTACTAAAATTTATTGTTGGAGGATAAGCTGTTCCTATGCGCAATTCACTGGTTGCTTAGGCCAGATCATCAGGAAACGTTCTCCTAAATAATTTTAGAAAAGCCAAAGCTATCAGCAAACAAGACTACAGAGGGAAAGAGAATTACCTACACTCAAACCATCTGGCTTACAACGATATCAAAGCTTAAACAAAATACCAACAATAAAACAGTGTGTTTATCTTTTCTTACATTCTCAAAATCTTTTAAAGAATTTGCAAAAATATTTAAAAAGTCATTACCCCAATGTACATACATACATAAATTATATATCAAGTATCTTCAAAAATATCGAGTGTTGCAAAATCATTATCGTTAACATAACACATATTATCGGAATTAAAAAGTTTGAGCATTTAGGTGTATCACAAATTAAAACACGTATTATTTAATGAATACTTCACACTTAAAACGCTTTTTTGTACTCTTTTCAAAGCTTTACTTAGTTATTATATTCAATGATGGTAATTTAGCTATTTTCCCGCGAAATGTAAAGGTTTGAAGATAGATATAGCGGAACTCTAGCGATTTTTGCTCTACCAAAGACAAGCTGTAAAATATAGTAATACTTAGATATTGTTATGTACACACAAGCAAATAGCGAAATGCCCTTAATATAAATGTATACCCCCCAAATTTTTCTCAAAGAATTTGTACGCCCTAAATAAAATAAAACCCCCCTTAATCTGGGGGGAAAACCCCTAACCAAGCCACTCTGGACAAAAGCACGAAATAGAAAAATACAACGAAGAATACATAAAAGAAATAAAAAACGAAATTAACAGACACTTGACTGCGGAAGAACAACAACAATTGTGGTACAGCGAACAGACCCTTGAAAATCTAAGGAACATGAAAATCAAGAAACGGCACAAGAGAAAGTTTAACATATTAAGAGATGAACAAAGAAAGGAGTAAGAAGTTCCTAAAAACGAAAATTGGTTTGTTAATAAATCCAGTATTGACATTCCAAACGACATTCAATGGCAATACCAACAACATAGCAACAAAACTCTGCTTTCAAACTCTTGAAAGCAGAGATGAGCAAGAGATAGCACTTCTAAATTTTATAGTTAAAATCTCAGTTTAGGCACAGCATGGCTTTCAAAAGAGATCGGTCCATTACCTTTACATCTGCTTGGATATTTTACAATGTTTCTGACACTAGTATGTGGCCTCTGTACAATGACACTCATTTCGCGATATGATTATCCTTGCGCGTGAAGATTTATAATACTTTTATGGGCGTCCATGGAAATTTCTGACCAATTGCTCATTTTACTGTTTTCGCCAAAAATACAATATCGAGAATAATTTTTTGCATTTTAAACTCGGCTACTGTGCAATTACTGTGTACAGAAAAACGAATTAACTCATAACAAATTGAAAAATTATCGTTATAAAAGCAAAATCCACATAAAACAAGCTTAAGTGAAGCTATCAGCTTCCACTGGCTTGTATCGAGTCCCCCGTTCTGATTAGCTAGTAGCCCCAGTGTGACCTTTATTGGTTTACTGCGGTTTTTTAATTGCCGCAACTGACAGTTTTGACACCTCCTGCCTAGTCAGCCCCTTTGAACGCTACTTCGTCCGGCCTTCCTCTTACACTGAAGATCTCGTGGAGAAGTTTGTTCTCTAGCACCTGCCATCTCTCGACACTGATGCTACCATCGGGATCCGTGCGATCGATGACAGCCGCCAGAATACCGTCCTTATTCGACATCGCCCTCAGTTTTTGCAGCGTGGGCGATTGGTCCTCTCTGGAGCCAGCATTCTTAACAATCTCCTTGCGGTGTTCTTAAAAGGGCTGACAGCAGCCTAACCACTCCTCTTAGCCTCCGGGGATTTCTGGTCATCACCAGACGTTACACTCTTAATTTCCCCATTTTTAGGGCTCTTACTAGAGTAATTCCGGTGATCACCCGATATCCTTGCAGATGTGGACTGGTTTGCCCCGGTAACAATTCCTTTAGTGATTCCCTTTTGGGAGTCACTGCCGGAAATTATTAAGACATTTCCAGTCCTCATCGCGCGGCTAGTAGTGGGTAATTCGGCCTCAGGCCACGCTCCCTTGCAAGAGGATAGGACGGCAGAGTGTGGTGAGAATCCTTTACCTTTACTGATAATTTTTGATTCCTCAGCAGCCTTTGCTGTATATTCCGCAGGGTAGGAAAGCCGAAGAACCGTGGATTCGATACCGATAGAACCGTGGATTCGTTCGAATCTAGCAACGTTCTTCCGGTGCTTCCTCAGCAAATGCCTATCCCGCCCATCGTGCAATGAAGAGTTTTTCTAAGCTATCTGTTTTAGAAAGGCTAAAGAGACGCTTACACCACACTTGGCTTTTTCGAGATTCGATCGGCTCTCCGATGTTACCTCGCCTATTTACTCTCTGTCTCAATTGTGACATCAGAAAATAGGAGGAGGAATGGATAACCCGTGGTGATGCTAGCCTTAAAGCGTCTGCTTTTAAACTTGTTCCGACTCGACTGTCCGGATTCAAGTTCCAAGACAGACACTACAGCCGACACTTAAGCCACTATATCATGGCAAGATAGTTATCCACGTGGTGGATGATTATGATTTACCTTCAAAACATTTAAAACTAATAGGTACAGTGATTCATATGAGATGAACAATAACGACATTGAATTTATCGACGATTTAATTTTTTAATGTTAAAAAATATATTTAATTTTTGTTTATTTTGAAGCTAAAATTGAGCTCAATTTACAATTTCATTGTAAAAAACTTTTAATGAATTATTTTTGTAAAAAACTTTTAATGAATAATTTTTGTTTATTATTTTTGTTTTGTTGTTGAATTTTAGTGTTTTTATTAAAAAAAAATTTTGCCTTTTTTGGTAACCAAGTTTTGGCAACACTGGCTTAAAGTCACATTAGCGATATAGTCCACGATTTGTCTGCAACTAAATGGTGTAAGCGATAAGAACTGTATATGTTAGTAGTTTTTTTTCTTTTCTGGTACTTTGGGCGTGTGTGAAACAGTAGCAAAGGTTTCTGCGGTGTGAATTAATATCTTTTTTGAAATACATAAAATTTTGACGTTTGTAAAAATTAATTAAAAAATACTTATAAAAGAATGAACAATTAAGGAAAATATATACCATAACATAATTTTTTTGCATGTAGCTGTAAATGCTACCAGGGCTAGTGAAATATTATTCACCTCAGAAGTGTCAACATTTTACTTACAAAAGTACTCTGCTACCGTTTCAAACACGACCCATATTACAAACATACATATTTTTCTTTTCTAATTGGTTGAAGAAAAAACTTATGTACTTTATGACGTGTTTTACATTAATAAAATTTTAAACAGCTATGAAAAAATATGTTAACGTGTATTTGAACTGGTGCTGTCGTCTGTGCATGTCGAAAATGCAAAGCAAAATTTTAAACAAGAGTGAAATAATTGTATATTTTAGTGTTCATTATATTTATATAGTGTATGAACTATGGATGTTGATTGAAGCCCGCCATAAAATATGGAAGATGACTGAGTATAAATTTCCCGAAGGATGGTCAATATTAAATTCATTCAAAGATGATACGAATTATGATCTTAACTTTTTTAATGGATATATGAAAACTTACTGGCCTTGGTATATTTTTCATATAACAGTGACTACTGCGATTCGAAAATATAAAGCTAAATGGCAGAGCTTGGCAAATGCGATAGTTTGTATACTGATATTATTAATGACAATGAAACTGATATCAATAGCTCTACTTGGATGCGTGCTAATGTCATATTATTTTGTTGCCCAAAGAAATTCAAAAATATTAACGTGGCTGTTGTCTGTTGCATGGATGATTGCTATGATATTTCTTAAATCGAATCGTTTTTTGCGAGAGAACCTGGGATACATTGAGTTTAGTAATGTTATAGTTGCATTAGCTTGGTCCATATTACGCGGGTGTAGCTATAGTTTGCAACGTCAAAAATCATATAGCATACAGGAAGCGACATTTTGCAGCAAATACACGTTGCAACACTTCTTGGGTTACGCTTTATATTTTCCATGTCTAATAATGGGACCTTTTATGGGTTATAATCGTTATATTGTCATTGTGCATGCAAATAATCAAATTGGAATACATAAATTCAGACAATTTTTTTGGCAGATTTGCAGAGTATTAATTTGGTGGCTTGTTTTAGAAATAGCCATGCACTTCGTATATGTTAATTATATGGCTTTCGATATACGCGCCTTAGAAGTATTTAACACAAAGTTTGGTCTATATGCTGTGGTCTATTTAATGGGTCATTTTTTCTTCATGTTCTACGTTATTTCATTCGGGCTTGGTATAGCTTTTGCACAATTAGATGGATTACATCCACCTCGACAACCTCGCTGTGTTGGGTTAATCAAATATTATTCTGATATGTGGAAACATTTTGACGTAGGTCTTTATGAGTTCTTATTCTCTCACATATATGTCGAAATGTGCTGCAAAAATTCATCGACGTTAAGAAAAATTGTAGCAACAGCCACTACATTTTCGTTTGTGTTTTTTTGGCGTGGTCATTATACATCTATTTTCATATGGATTGTATTTAATTTCTGTTGTTTGCTTGGTGAACAAGTCGTAAAGTCTTTAGTGAAATTGCCTAAATACAGTAGTTTTATGAAAAATAACGTAAAGCTAACTGACAAAGGGCTTCAGCGTTTTAATGCCCTATTAGGTTCACAAGTCCTTATTGCCTCTTCATATGCAAGTTGTTACTCTATAGGCGGATTGGAAATAGGAAATTATTTAATGAAAAGCGTCTATCAAGGTGGTTGGTGGAATTATTTTACTGTGTCGATTATTATTTATTGCTTTTTCCAAAGCTGTGAAATAATGCGACCAAAAACAAAATGTGTTAAGACTTAAAACAATTTATTACATATTAATATACTAAAATAAAGTCAAAAATTAAAAAAAAAAATTGTGTCGTTTAAATTTTTTTCGTCAGATTGAAACATAATAACAACATTAACACGATCTCAGTGCATCATGCTGGCCCGCCTAAGAGTGGCAAAACGCTTGTTTAACTCAAAGCACTACTTTGTAATGAAACGCTTAGTACCTGATATATTCTAAACGTTTTCCCGATTTCAAAGATGGATGAGCCACTGGAGCATATTGTACAAGATCTGACGACATACGGAGAATAATAAGATGTCTGCAGCACCACGACATCCAGGATGTTTAGTTTTATCATCGAAAACTTTATTTTCACGAATTCTTTCTTTTCTTTGTTCAAAATTTATTTTTTATTTCACAGATAATTAAATTAGTTATGTAATTTTTTGTTTTTCTTTTAAATATGTTTGTAACATTATTTTTCACTTTATAACCAATGATAATACGATGGCTCATGGTCTGGTTACCGGCGCCTATTTTCGTATATATATTTTATAATTTTTTTGTAAGGTATATTTGGGGGATTCACAAGGTGTGTTATAAAGTCATATCGTCATCATGTCCTAAATAATATTTTACAATTGTTTGAAAAAAATCTTGTTATGTATCAAACAAAATAAAAATTTTAATGATGTGTTCATTGATTCGTCATAACTGTACAATAGAAATCTAAATTAAAAGCGGTTGCCCACAGCAGTCATACATATATATATATCTTACAATTATTTTAAGACATATGACTTTACAAATTTATGATTACCTTGTGAACCCCCCAAGTATATATAAATAAATAAATACATTTTTCTTGTGTCTTCTTTTAAGTTGCATTTGCGTTTGCATTCCAGGGGCTTATTTCAATTCGAAAGGTAACATTTTTCGAAAGCAATTTCTGATTCGAAAGTTAAATCGTACTACGTAGCTCGTTCGAAACGAAAACTGTAGGAGATTAAATCAAACTCCAATTTTTTAATTTTTAAAAATCAGCAATTCTTTATTAAGCAGCAAGGCTGTTAAACTCATTTTACGCAGGTAGGCAGAAATTCTGTATGTATAGCGTTCAGTGTTGCCACTTTATGGGTAATTACCCGAATTTGGTGTAGTTTTTACTTTTGTGGGTAGGGCGTGGGTAATTTCTTTGAGGTGTAGATTAGGTGTGATTTGAAATTCTTTCATTTTAAAACAAATAATAAAAGCACTTGATTTTAGTGATACAATTTATATCATTTAAGATATTGTTGATTCAAAAAATTTACAGTATATTCAACCAAAGTCACTGTTTATTTTAAATAAAAAAAGATTTCCATAGTTTTTGAAGCAAAAGATTGGTATTGATTGGCGATAGATGGACAATTAGATTTCGATAAATATGAATTTCATAGGGACTTAGAACCTGAAGTTTAATCGAAAAAGAAGGTATTTATATTAAAAAAAACCCTGAACGAATCTTTGTTTTCAATACTACAAAGACATTTAACATTAAAAACATTTAAAATGCTTTAGTTGAGAAATATTTAGCGACCTTAACATTTGTTAAACTGATTTGCGAAACAAACTGTTATCTGAAACCATTACATTAATTTTATTTACTTAATAAAGTATACTAAGCAACGGCACTGAACAATTTGAACCTTTTCTAGATATTTATATGGAAGTAAAACTTATTACTTTAAATTTTGGTTAATTTATTTGAGGTTTTCAATTTTTTTTTATTAAATTATTTTGAATTACTATGTATATGAATCTTAAAAGAATGATTAATATTACTCTTATTTAAGTATTATGTGCTTGTGCTGATATATGAAACACATACAAATATTTGTTGAAGTATCTATATCCTTGGACTTAGAATCTGTTTCTGAGTCTTTCGTCCGGCTGACTGGCCTGTCCATGTAGACAGACGTAATAATTATAACGATAGACAAAAAATTATTTCAGATAAGTTTGCTTACATATATATTAAAACAACTACAGTTTATATTAAAGCTGGGAGTTGTAATAAAACAGAAAGTTCAAAAAGTATCAAAAGTATCATTTAGTAAAAAGTACCAAAAAAGTGGCAAGAATTACAAAAAGTATCACATTTGGGTGCATTTTGTAAAAGTAGCAAAATAGTATCCAAGCAGTCGAAAAAATGGCAAATTGCTACTTTAGTAGCACCAATGGTAACGCTGTGTATGGGCTGCTTTTTTTTTGTAATTCCGCAATGTTGTTTTCCAAAAACTGCATCGTTTCGTGTATTAATATAAAGGCATATTGTGAATCACGCACTGTAAAGGTTTTGCATTTCCTTTTCCATCTGCCTCACTTTGTACTGCTTTTAGCTTTTGAAAAATTAGGTAGTGTGGGCACCACAATAGCTTTAAATACGTATTTTCGGAATCTAGAAAGTAAATATTTAATTAATTAGATTTTGGTTCGTTATTGGCTTTTTCGGTGAAAATATAACCATAATCAAGATCGTCTATATCGATCGAATCCGTCACCTGTTTGAAATCGGCATCGCGTGTTTTTGCTCCATTCTTCAGTGTGTTATCATTTCTCTCTACGATGTTTGGAAATAAAACTTCTTCTGACAGCATCATTTTTAATTTATGTTGAGTTTTAACATCCTACAAATAACGATTTATCTCACCTGTTAAGTAAGAAATTTCTGAAAAAAAACTTCCTTATCTAATTTTTGGCTAAATGAAATAAAAACTGATAAAAGCGATTCTGTAATTATAGTAAACAGATTTTCACATCATTTTTCCGCATAAGTTCTTGCAAAATGAAAGTAGGCAAATAGCCCTGTTTCAAATATCAATATATTCTTATGCACCTGTTTTAAAAGAACTTCATCACTTCACATAAGTTTCTTGTTTCCAAAACCAATTTTTTTTATTTTTTCAGTTGTTTTACTTTCAATTAAGACTTTATCAATTGTTTCTTTACGGTCAACACTTAACGTTTTTGTTACTGAGTGCATCTTACGCACTTAAATTTGGATGAGTTTTTATAAACTGTACCTATTACAACACTTATATTTATTCAAAGTCTTAAGGAAATTATAGCTCTTTAAATGTTCAAAATAGTACTCGTGGTTTATAAAAATTTTTTTTCAAATAAAGCAATTCATTATTTTCTAGCCGGCTTCCAAAAAAAGTTATTTAAAAAAAAAAAAATCCAGACGACCGCCAAAACTAAGACCGCACTACGCAATGAGTTTTAAAAAATAAACTGATCTAGAACAAACAAAACACATTTCCAAGGCGAATTCATTTTTCAGGTGGCGTTGAAAGCACAGCTGTGCTACATTTTTTTCTTACTTAAGGCTCAGTTATGCGAACGTTGCTGTACTGTATCAATCAGCTGCTCGCTTTTTGGTATATGAAAAGCAATGCAAAAGCTTACCGAAATGTAATGTACCGTAGTTGTAACGTTTCATTCTGTTTAAAACAGAATTTCATACCGTTGTTACGTGACATTTGTAAAACAGTGATGGGTTGCTTCTATGTTAAATTGAATGGGGGTATTTTCGCTCTTTGCTTTGGTACTTTTTTTCAGTATATCTATGGACTTTCAAAAAAACTACTTACAATACATATATATAAATATACATATGCTTAGATGTACAAGATAAACAAATGCATATGCACATACAATATAAATGAGACATATATAAAAGGCTTTAAACATTGTTTTGTCCATGCACATTTACAAAATAATACATGTAAATGTGTATGTACATTCAAAAATACATATTTGTTTATTGTAAATCTATAATATAAATATCAGATATTAAATTATTAATGTTTTTTTACTTACACTTAATACTGTTTTAATACCATTTTAATCACTTGGTACTTTTTCTGCACAGCGGTCACCATTTAAACCTTTTGATTTCCCATCACTGTGTGTTGTTTTATGTATACTATTGCTTTTTTGTTTATGTATGTGAAAAACATATGACACGTTTTAAGATGTTCTATTAGTGCACCAACGTGCAAGCAGTCCGTTACAGTAAGTTACGGGTACAGCAACGTTCGCCTAACTCAGCCTTTAGAGAGAGAAATGTCAAAAGTTGCTTCTGAAAGCAACAAAAAAAAAATACATTGTTGTGTTTTTGGTGTTGTTACTTCTTGTAGTATCGACACTACCGTCAGGGTTACCTTTGGAAATTTTCGAAAAGGGTCATAAAATGGGTGAAGTTTTTTTATAAAATGTTTGTCCCATTTTTAACAAACAAAAAATATTTATTACAGGTAGGAAGTGCTCAACAAAATTTTTTATGGAATGCCCTTACCTGATTTCAGCACCTGACAAAAAAAGGTTGTTCTTTATCATTACAGCTTATTTTTAATGCTTTTTATGCTATTTTCCGACCTTTTCTTTTTTATTACCGATTAAGCGATTTCAAATCAATTTTAGGGTTTGTTTCCAAATTTGCAATTTTTCGCGAATTTCACCTGTAAGTTTTCTAATTATTTAAAGCTTTAAAAATTTTTAATATATATGAGGCTTTGTTATCATACCGCTGCTACCAATTTTTGGAGATTTCCGCTAATTTAGCAATTTTTACCGAATTTAGGCCATTCCTTTTAGTTTTGGGGACTTTAATCAATTTTATGGCTTTTTTGTTATATAAAAAATGTTCGCTAATTGTACCAAGCTTTTCCAAATTTTTAAATTTTTGTGTAGCTTCGTTGCTCTTTGAGGCTTTCGTCGCCGTTTAAAAAAAAGCCCCTAAATAAGCCGAAGTCACTTATTTTACAGGGCCCTATCAATACTATCGATTTATATGGGGCGAAAAGTTCAATGCCTTATGCCATTTAATTTGTAAGATAAAACATGCTTCCCTTTTGGAGAGCAAAACATTTTTAAGAAACGAATACAAAACTGCATTTTTTTAAATAAAATGTTACATATTTTGAGGAAAAGAAAAAACAATAAGTTATTCAATAAATAAAAAATATGTTTATATTAGGGAGATCGAATGGTTATTATTCGACCGGTTTTAACCGGTTGTTTAGTTTAAGCTTTGTCCAAGTCGGTTATTTTAAAATGCCCATTTTTCGAATATCGAATAAACCGGGTATTTTGGTATAATAAACCGGTTATTTTAGTAATATGTAATTTATATATATTTTCCTTACTCTTGTTGTAGATGTACCCGTAATTTAAGTATTTTCTAATTGAATATTAGTCAAACTTAAACTTTTAATGAAGAATGACAAAACAAAATGTAACTACAGTCAAAAAACATTATGAACACTGTAAATACAAATCGCTTATAAAAGCGTGTGTTCTTGTTAAAAAAAAACCAAAAACTATTCAAAATACTACAAAAACGTGTGCAGTTCAAAAGTAAGAATTTTTGCGAGAATATTATAAATATTAAATATATTTTTATAAAGAGGTTATCTCTAGATCTTTTTCGAAAGCGATTAAAAAGACAAGGTTAGGTTCTTGAAGTGCCCTAAAATGATAAGTTACAAAGGTTCAATAATTAGTATTGTGGTTATTTTATTGAACTGTTAATGGTTTTTAATCCAAATTTAGTTATTTTTAATTAGGAGTAAGTTCATTGAATTTAATTTTCATTAAATTATTTTTATGAAGACAGGAATTTTACAACATGAAATTAATTAAAATTTTTCTTGATAATTTTTCATTCTTGACTGCGCTGAGATTTGAACCCAGGCGTTCACGGACAGGTTGCCCAGACTAGTTTCGATTGTAACCACACAATCTCTTCAGTGGGGTTTGCCGTCTTACTACGTCAATAGCCAAACATCAATCTTTAAACCAAATGGTATTTCACCTTGGTAGATCGAAATTTGCTTTTGAATGAATGATTATCTATTTTAATTGATTTACATGTTCTTCCTAACTTCTGTTTTTCGTACTCTTTGTCAAGAATTCTTCTGGAAATCCAAAGTACATTTTTGTTTTTCATGTTTTTGTCTTTCTTTTTTCTTGTTGACCCTTTTCAGCACAACTTGAAGGACAAATGTAAACATTTATATTTTAACCACCAACAAAGTAAAACTCATTCAAAATAAATTTGAGAGAATATTTCAAATTATAACTTTATAAAATTCCTATAATTTAGTTGCTTTTGCAAAACGTTTGTCTTGATCAAATATCATTCAACAGTTTCTAAATTACATTATACAAATATCTTCTTACAAATAAAGTTTAGTAAATCAATAAAAATTTTTTGAAAATTTAGCTAAAGTTTGATCAATTTACTGGTCCCACTTTTCTTGGATTTTTTCGTAAAATATTTGTTAGGTCTGATCTAAGTCATACCTATGTATTTTGTTGGTTCCTTACCTTTGCAAATTGTTTTGTTTTTTTCAAATTAAGGTTTTATTTTAAAAAATTATTTGATTTTTGTGTTTTTAAGTATTCGAATTAAAACCGGTTAACCGGTTATTTAGAAATTGCTTAACCGAAAACCGGGTTTTTTAAAATATCAACTATTCGTAATATTCGAAAACCGGTTATTGAAAAAAGTCGAATAATCGAGTATGCATATAAGTTATGTTTGCTATAAGAGAAATTCCACTTTACTATCGAAAATCTAAGTAAGAAGTCGGCAAATATGTTTAAACACAACTTTTATGTGAACACTAACTTCTTTTAAGGAATGTGCGTTCTATATTTTGTTTTTAAATCTGCACTTGAAGTACATTCCTCCATCTCCAGTTCAAACAAGGTAAGAGTGAAAAGCATGGAATTGTAAGTTTTACTTTCAGTCTGTTTCAAAGTTTATTTTTAAGCAATGCTTATTTCAAAAACACTAGTTTAGCTGAAACACTAGTTCAGCAGTGTTGACAAAATACAAGATGTGAGTGCTATTTCTAAAAAGGGTCAACAAGTGGCACAAAATAGTTAAAAATTATAGAAAAGGGTGTAATTTAAAAAAAGGGTCATAAAGAGTATCAAGATTGTCGAAAGATGGTAAAATTGATACTTTAGTTTCACAGCAGTAACGCTGACCACCGTATACATGAATTCGCCTTGCACATTTCCTTTAAAAGAATTTAAATGAAATGAGTGCAATTACATATGTATGAGGGAGTTTACACGGTGTCTATTCAGACATGTCTGACAAACACGTCTGTTTTGTTTGTAGGCGATCGGGGTAGAGAAGAAAGAGGGGTTGCCAAACAAACACGAAACGAGTTTTCATGTTTGTTTTTATGAATTTTCATGTTTATTAGTTTGTATGTATATGGCTATTAGACAATTAGACATGAAAACAGACATGTTTGGAAAGACATCGTGAAAAGATAATAGGTTTTTGGAAGCATGTTCAAAAGGGAATGAAGAAAACAGACATGTCTGAATAGACACCGTGTAAACTCCCTCTATGTCAGGGCTATCAGATGTGGCGATTTCTCGCCAAACGTGGCGATTTTCAAACTTGTTTGGCGTCCTAATTTTCGATTTGGCGACATGGCGATTTATAAAATAGTTGGCGATTTTGTTGGCTATTTTTGATGAGCCATGATTTTCTTTTTAAATTTGTAAAATTCCATACGTAGTAAAAATATTTTGTTTTATTCTGATATTTCAATGTATGAAATTTGATGCATTCATATGTATGACCAGTATTTAAAACTAAATTATGTTGAAATGACTGATGAAGATAATGAAAATTTTGTGCTCTTGAAAGAAGTAATAAGTAGAATTCTTTAAAAAATTAATATAATTAAAGTTTATGAACATTTTTCCATTACACAATGTGACAAATTATCACAGATAAAATTCGTTGTTGTTAAAGATACTTAAAAGATTTTTATGAATCCACAGTGGAAAAATAACGTTTGTTAAAAGAGAATTTTAATGATGATATTCAATCTAATTTAAATCAGTTAAGTCCACAATTTGTAGCTACAAGGATACGGCAGGTACGTACCATTTTAAGGAACTTGCCTTGGCTGTTCTTCATATGCTGATTATAGCAACTGGTAATGCCTGTGCTAAAAAAATGAACTCCACTGAAATTCGCCTTCGAAATAGAATGCGATATGAAGTTTTCGACACGTTTTACAAGTTAAAAGTTATATGAATGTAAATAGTACATGTTGCATTTCTTTTGTACCTTCACAATGTATTACAAGGGAAAGAAAAACAGGGAGTCTTCTCTGTGAAGTATATAGCGTTTTAGATATATAATAGAATTGCAACTACATACAAATGTATTGTATACCCAATATTTGTTTAACACATACCGCAAATTAAATATTAAATATTTTAAACATTGCCCATTTTTCGTGTTCAATAATCATTTTTACTTTGTTCTAAATAAAAATTATACAATATATATCATGGGGACTTTTTTGAATTTTTGGCGGATTTAAGCGATACGGAACATTTTTTTTTTTTTCTTTTTGGATTTATAAAAAAATATTTTTAATTACTTTAAAAAATACATATATTATTGTCAAAAACTAAAAAATAAATGCTTTGGCGATTTTTGACATTGAATTTGGAGAAGAAAAAATCAATCTGACAACCCTGATGTATGTTAGAAAAAATTTTTTGGTTTCTTTGTTGTCAGGTGTACTTTACTTTGTGTGTTGTTTGTTTGTTATAGATCGGTTAACCGATTAATAAAGTTTTTTTTATAAATAGAGTAATTTCAATTAATAAATGTGCATAAATTATTTATTATTTGGAGTTCTTTAGTAGAAAAATTAATGAAATAACAATTCTTGAACTAAAACGATTTATTTTTATTTTCAAAAACATTCACTAACTTCAACAAGATTTTTCAGCAATATGTTTTGCTTGGAAGTACATAAAAAAAGTAGTTAGCCAAAAAATTCAAAATGCTTTGAAAAAATACATATATTATTGTAGGGGTAACAAAAGAGAAAAATAATAACATGAATTTACTAAAGTGGTAACATTGCTCTTGAGTATTTATAAAAAACAAATGAGAAAGAGTGAAAACTGCCAAACAAAACCTGTTTCATTGAACAAAGTCTTTGTATTTACGATGTGAAACAAAATGTGTTCAGTAATCTGAATTTTATTTGAACACGAACTTCAGTGGATAAACATTTCAGTATGTTTATGAATGATGTTATTCATGCAGCCCTTTAATACATATACATACATAATACAGACTGTGTGATCATTTTATTAGTTATGTATTTCAATAGTTAAAGCGGAACTTAAAAAATAATCTTCTAGACAAATAATTTGGTTTAAATGTTTAGGATTTTTCTTTAGCTTTGATAAAACTTGACTTGGAAAAAAATCTTTCATTTATCGTAGATGTTGGAGAAATCAAAGGCAACTTATAATACAGAATATTTTATTTCTCAGTCCTCTTTCTGGATTTCTCTAAACATATAAAATCTTCCATTATGCCAATATAGTCCTGTTTTAATTTTTTTTTTTTTTGTAAATTTATCACTCTTCTAATTGTTTCGGTCGATTTAGTTAAAAGATTGATATGAGAAGATACATTAACTAAATACATACATATACAAAGTACGTGAAGAAAAGCTGTTGACAGCAAGTACTTATTTTAAATGAAGATAACTGTGCATGAAAAAATATTTTCTAAACACATACCTTTTGTATATGAGACGAAAAAAATATTTAAAAACACACAAAAAAATATGTTATAATCAGGGACCGAAAATAACTGTTAATTTTGAATTTTTGATTAAAAAAAGCAACCTCAAGGAAATGTCGAAGAATGAAACCAAGTATACCATTTTGGAAGTATTGGACCAAATTGTTAGAAAATGCGATGCTTTTAAAAAATCTGATTTTTATTTTTTCTGGCAAAAATAACAGTTATTTTTTGAGCAAAAATAACAGTTATTTTTTAACTTTTATTTTTTGAGCAAAAATAAAAGTTATTTTTTAACTTTTATTTTTTCTAGCAAAAATAACAGTTATTTTTGACTTTTATTATCTCGAGCATGAATAAAAGTTATTTTTTTACTTTTATTTTTTCGAGCAGAAATAAAAGTTATTTTTGACTTTTATTTTTTCGAGTAGAAATAAAAGTTATTTTTTGACTTCTATTTTTTTGAGCAGAAATAAAAGTTATTTTTGTGTTTTCAACCCCTTTGACAAAGAAATTATTATTTAATATTCCAAATATTCTTTTCTAAATAAGTAAATTTAACGATTCACTATTGCAAACGCGCCAAAATTGACGTCGAACAAAAATGACTTATAAATGTGGTCATAATGTATTTTAGAATTATAAAATGCGAAAGAAAACATATGTATTTCACATCTTAATAAAAAAAACACCGTTATTTTGATCATTTGGTTTCTTTTAATTTTTGATGAAAATAGTATTGTTCGTAGCTCACTCCAAGATGGGTCGTAAACGTAATTATTATTGTCGCAATGGAAATGCCTATAAAAAAAGAACGCGAAACAAAAAGCTGTTGACAGCAAAGACCTATTTAAAATGAAGATATCTTCTTTGTCTGTACGAAAAAATATTTTCTAAACCCATACCTTTTGTATATGAAACGAAACAAATAATTAAAAACACAAAAAAATATGTTATAATACTACAAAAAATTAAAAGTTTTGTTACGTCGGTTAATCGGCTGAAATTAACCGTTTTAGTCGTTAATCGAAAATACCCAATTTTAATTTAACCGATCAGGTAATCGGGTATTAATTAAACGGTTAACCGATCAACGGTGAACCGAATGAATACCCCACTAAATACCATCTCTACTTCAGTATTAGACCATGGAAGTGGGAGCAACTTTAAAGTAAATTTCGAAATTTCTAACAATTTCTTGTTGCCGCCTGCACACAATACACTTTTGCATTTTTTGACGCAAACAGATGTTGCTTTGTTGCTCTTTCTTTGTGAAAACTTATCGTTCATATCGATTTTCAACATTTGTTAAAGTTGTGATTTAAATTAAATGCGTTTTAATTGTAATTTTTATTTAACTTTAGCAATTTTATAAATTTTTATAATAAAATAAAAATTATTATTTTCAAAGAAAAAACCGAAGAAAAATTTTTATGGCTAAACCAGTTGGAAAATGTCTAAATCTAGCCACTAAATGGCACTAGTGGTGGTGGAGGATCGAGGCAAATTCAACTACAGGTGGTGTCGGAACTACAACAATCCAAAAACAACAGAAACAACATTGAGTTTTTTTGCACTGCATTGTTAGTGTTTCAGGTTCGAAGTATCAACCATTCCTTACAAAACACTAGCAAATCCATAAAAAAAAATGGCTCGAACTGTCAAAATCGGATAGCATTCCGACACCACCTGTAGTTGAATTTGCCTTGGTAGAGGGTATAACAAATAAAAAATTACAGTTCTTTATATGCAAAGACAACAGCATTGACATAAAACCAAAATACACAATTAAGTTTTTAAACTACAATATTTCTTAAGTGATTTTTGTTTAGCTGCAGGTCCAAGTAAATATATAAAGAATCTAATAGCTCGTGATTATCTGTTTTTTTTTTTTAATTATTTATTTTTAATTCCCAATATTTCAGTTAGCGTCGCTAAGCATCTTCAGGTATGTTAACAGTTAAAATATAATAACAAAACTTCACAAAAATTCTTTCTTCACTTGCTATTAGATTTTCTTATAGGATTTTGATACCTGTACCCATGTTCTGTAACTTTAGTAAGAACTTCTCGCATCGAAAAGATGTGAAACAAATGATTCCATCGTTTCTCGAAAAGTTAGAAAAAATGTGTCTTGAACTCATTTCGAAAACTGTCAAAAGATTTTACGATGCCATGATATTTCACGCGAAGCGGATGTGAAATTGAAGACGTTGAAAATGCCAATCACTCATAACGTTAACGGCGAACAAAATTTATTAAAATTAAAAAAAATTTCAACGACGAAAAGGTTCTCGACGTGGGAGTTAAAGAACAGAGGCACTGATATAACTATTGTTTGAAAATTTTAAAAAATCTATGACAACTTATGATGGGGTTACATTTTTCTAAAATTGCGTCAGAATTGTGTGATAGTGTAAAGTACCCTTAAGCAACGGCCCTATTATTGGCGACATACATTTGTATCGCGATTGCCATTAGCAAAAAAAAAAAAATATAATCAGCAGATATTCCCATTACAGTTTTACTCAAACAAATATTTGTTTTGAGTAGCAATAAACACCGAAATATCATCACACAAAAAATCTATTAATGACAATGACTTTTGAAAAGCGATGCTAATGTTTGATGTCGTTTTTTTTTATATTTCATCATTGTTTATGATCATAATTTTAAATGTCACACTAAATCACTCAACAGTAATTGTAGCACAGCATAAGCAAAAATGACATGCCACAAATTTTACACAACAACTATAATAAAAACCAAAGACAATGTACACCTGATAGATACATTCAAGATGGACAAATATACAATAAAACAAATTATAAACAAAGCTAGAAAAAATTTATATCTTTAACAACAAGAAGACATTTGTAACAAACAACCATTATTTTAAAAGAAAAAAAAAACATCGATATTAACCCTTCCCCCCTCCAAAAACAAAAAGCAATGCCAAATAATGTGGCAAACGAAAACAATTGCTGTAAGCAACTTAGTCAAAAACAACAATAGTGATAACCAGAAGCACACAAATGATAATGTTAACAATTTGTGGCAGTAGCAGAAAAAATGGAAGACAAGCGGCAAAAACAACAAACGGCATACAACAAACAACTTTTTGTCAATATTCAAGTATAAGAAACCAAACAACAATTCCACAAGAAGCAGCAACAAGAAAAATCTACTAAATTCAGCCATCAGCAAGAAAACTCTTTTATTTTTGTGGTGTTTCTTCTTAAATTACTGAATTTTTTCCGTTTAAATTTTCGTTTTTTTTTCAATTTCATTTATTACATGACCAAAATGAAAGTGAAAATAGCTGATGGAGAAGACGTTGAAAAATTCCAACAAAATTTTTATCAACAAAATATAAGAAATAAAACCAGCTGAAATAAAATGAATAAAAAAAAAGAAAAATTGCAAGCATCATTTATTATGTTGCCACAATAAGAAAAGGTCCCAGCAGCATCTTACTGGCGATAAACGGGACGACTTTGTGTCGTGGTGCGAGTATGAATGTGCCTGGTTGTTGCATTTCTAAAGAATACTTGCATACACACTAGGGCTTCCATTCGGGAAATCCCGATCCCGGAAATCCCGGTATTTTCGGTTTTAGGCGAATACCGATTCCCGGGATTGCTGATTTTTAACCCCGGAGTTTTCGGGATCCCGATTTTTTATATATTTTTTATTTTTTTTACATTTTTTCCAATAATTTGTATAAATATTTTTTTGTACGCGTATTAAAATCTAAAATTTAGATACTTACAAACAATTCTATTAACGAGTGTTGAGTGCGAAATATGTTTTTCAACTGCATCATATCTTAACAACAAAATTTGGTCGTGCCCAGCAGATACAACATTGGATGATTTAATATTCTTAAGAAACTACTTGAACTTATTATTAAGTACGCGCCTTTTAAAATTTTCAAATGAGTAAGACGGCAAACCCCACTGAAGAGATTGTGTGGTTACAATCGTGGTTACTAGTCTGGGCAACCTGTCCGTGAACGCCTGGGTTCAAATCACAGCGCAGTCAAGAATGAAAAATTATCAATAAAAAAAAAAATTAATTTTAATTAATTTTATGTTGAAAATTCCTGTCTTCATAAAAATAATTTAATGAAAATTAAATTCAATGAACTTAAGCCTAATTAAAAAATATATAAATTTGGATTAAAAACCATAAACAGTTCAATAAAATAACCACAATACTAATTATTGTTAACAGCTAAGGCACGAGCTATATTTACATTTGTCCTTCAAGTTGTGCTGAAAAAGGTCAACAAGAAAAAAGAAAGACAAAAACATGAAAAACAAAAATGTACTTTGGATTTCAAAAAGAATTCTTGACAATAAGTACGAAAAAACAGAAGTTAGGAAGAACATGTCAATCAATTAAAATAGATAATCATTCATTCAAAAGCAAATTTCGATCTACCAAGTTGAAATACCATTTGGTTTAAAGATTGATGTTTGACTATTGAAGTCATCCGGCTGCAATAGCCGAGTGAGTAAGACGGCAAACCCCACTGAAGAGATTATGTGGTTACAATGGAAACTAGTCTGGGCAACCTGTCCGTGAACGCCTGGGTTCAAATCTCAGCGCAGTCAAGAATGAAAAATTATCAATAAAAAAAAAATTTTAAAAATCACGTGAGTCCCGGGATTAAAAATATCCCGAAAATCACGGGATCCCGAATTGGTTTCTTCAGTCCTGAATTCCGGGGTTTATAAAAACCAGTTCCGTTTGGAAGCCCTAATACAGACTAACACAATAAATGACTTCAGTTGAAAAATTTCTTCTACTTGTGCTGCATTCACTGTGGAGTTTAATCAACTTTGCGAGTCATGCCTGTAAGATTGTAGTATTTTGTTGAATTTATGTTAACCAATTTTGGAGGAATTTCATCTACTCTACAGTAATGTTAGGAGAATATAGTATCCCAGATTGTGTAAGATACATATAATCCATAACAATTAAAAGGAAGGAAGTAACGAATGACGATACCGATATATCGGCAATACTTCGGGTTTGCCGATGTACCGGTATCGGTGATATTTTACCGGCGATACGACGATACTTTTTTATAGTTTTTTTGAACACACCATTTAATTTGCAATGCTTATTTTTTACATAAATTATGCTCAGACCTAACAAATATTTGACGAAAAAATCCAAAAAAACGCATGACCAGATAATTGATCAAACTTTAGCTTTATTTTTATTAACTTTCTTATCTTTATTTGTAAGAAAATACTTGTGTAATTCAATTAAGAAACTGTTAAATGACGTTTGATCCAGCAAACGTTTTGCAAAAGCAAACAATTTTTTAATAAAACTAGTGGTTACGTGTAGGACCTCAAATATTAAATAGGTGTGAACATACCTTAAGAACAATAACACATTCAAAGCATTGCATAAAATCAAACAGAACAATAAATTGTTTCTTTTTATTCTTAATATGGAGGAAAAATTAAAAATGTTATCTAATCACCAAATTTATTCCAAATTCATAATATCAAGCAAACAAATTGTTGAATTTGCACCTATTACCAAAATTATTATATTGATTACTGAAAATTTTAAAATTTTGAAAAAATATTTGATGATATTTTTAATTTTAATTAAAAAAGTGTTAAAAAAACTTTGCCATTTCAAACAATGTGTTTATTTATTTAAATAAATATTGACAATTCCCAACAACAATTCTACAGGTTTAAATTATTTTATTTTAAACGAAAAAAATTAATTAATATTTTTTGATATTTAATTATTATATTAATTAAAAATTTATTTCAAAACAATCGGACCATATTTCTTTACAAATGATGCCGGTGCGAACGTAACCGTCAATGGCGACCGTGATCGTGCCATGATAACCGACTATTTGATGCCTGAAATTGAAGCTCGTGTTCTCGGCGACATTTGGTTTCAGCAAGACGGAGCCACTTTCCACACATCGCATCAAACAATGGATTTATTGAGAGAACACTTCGGTGAGCACATAATTTCACGTTTTGGGCCGGTCGATTGGCCACCAAGATCGTGTGATATCACACGGTTAGACTTTTTCCTGTGGGGATAAGTCTAAAGTTTATGCGGACAAGCCCGCTTCGATTCAGGCCTTGGAGGAAAACATCACGCGTGTCATTCGCCAGTCACCAGTCGAAATGCGCGAACGAGTCATCGAAAATTGGACTCAACGGATGGACCATCTGCGACGTAGCAACGGCCAACATTTGATAGACATAATCTTCAAAAAATAAATGCAAAGAATGTTCTTTCAAATGATAATAAACATTCCCCATTAAATTTGAATTTTCTGTGTTTTTTTCTTTAAAAAAGTAGGGAGCCTCGAAATGGATCGCGCTTTATAATCAATTTCCGAATCTGAATAATCGAAACGCTTTCTGCATTGAGCAGTTCTCGTATCTCATCTTCGCTAGAATTTGCCATGTAGTAAGAAAAACATGTCTGAACTTATGAAAACAACACACAAATTGAACCAAGCAAATATTTTGTGCAAATATTTGTTCTAATTTTTAACAAAACTGAAAAATGGGGATCCCACAATTGTCTTTTACATATTTAATCTGTGTTGATTAAAAAAAAAAAAACAAAAAAAGGGAATACGCACTTGTTTTTTTACATAAGCACTTTATATGGACCAAATGGTCCAATCACCTAACATTCATATGTTTTTTCTAATCTAACAGCAGGGTTAAACGAGTCACTTTCGAGCTCGCAATCTACAAACAGTTGAACAAAAATATATTTTAAGCCTTAAATGGCGCGTTTTTCTCCCTTCCGCGTGCGTTTTGAAAGTTGAAAGTTGACAACGCTGTTTGTTATTGTCCCAGCCCAAGGGGAATTCAATTATACGGTGGTGTCGATACTACAACAAGTAACAACACCAAAAACACAACAATTAATTTTTTTGTTACTTTCGTTGATCGATATATCGAAAACACAAGGAACTTTTGACATTTCTCTCTCTAAGTAAGAAAAAAAAGTAGCACAGCTGTGCTTTCAACGCCACCTGATAAATTAATTCGCCTTGTCCCAGTCGGTTCAACAAAAATAAACAATCGAGTTGCACTTGTGCCAACCGAAATTAAAGAGAAATATAATTAAGAATCTTTTAGACATGAACGCACGCATTAAATTCTTTTTGTCCTTATTTTTCTCATAGTTTTCTTACCCTTAAAATTTTAAATAAAAAAAAAAACAAATATCTCAAGTCTGTCTTTACAAAATTCTTCAAGTCTGTTTATTTTATTTTGGTCGGTAGTTCAAAAGAAAATTGTTTATCTCAGCGTGCTTCTCTTTATTGTCATGTCAAGTAACAAAAAAGTGCTTCATTGCTTTGGGAGTAGAATACGAAATATGTATAAAACTGCAGCATGAATGCATTTTAATTTTATATTTTCATACAAAAAAAAAAATAACAATCACATTTTAAATATGCAAAAACTGAGTTTCTGTAACAAGTTTTTTTTTTTTTTTGTTTTGATGCTGCAAAAATATTCGCAAAACCTTAAGGCAAATTATTACTTGTTTCTATGTCTTTTAAGACTTAACGTTAAACCTCTTTGAATATAGAGTTACTAATTTTCATTTTTAGTAATACTATGTGTACTTGCAACGAAAAGTATATGATTAAGGCTTTAATGAAGATATTTAGCAAAATAATTTATGCTGAAATTACAACCACTTGGAACTAGTCATAAACTACATACACTTTAACGTATGACCCGAGGACAATGAATGTTTGAATGTTGTGTGTGTAACATGTTATTTAAATTAAAATGAAATGGTTAATTTTTCACTTTAACTTGTAATAAATAAGTACATCATAAATTGTGAAAAGTGAATAGTATAATGATTATTGTTTGAACATGGTTTGTGAAAGACTGTAAATGAGATCAATGAAATTTGATTAAAAGACTTTCTTATTTTTAGAAACGTGTACATAGTGCATACATACATAATAAAGCCATTATTCTGCAAATAGTAGAGCTACAGCATAGTGATATCATTAAAAGTTGACATTTCCCTAACTTCTCGTAGGTACTACAACTCAGAACAAATTATTCATAAATGTCAATTACCTTTGTCATCTTTTAAACCACAATTTTTCCATTTCTTTAACAAACTATTTCACAGCTTATAAAAAAAAATTAAAAAAAAAAAATCCTTAACCAGAAGTAACTTAACTTTTAAAGCCACATTTTTATTCTATACGGGTAGTACGACTATAATTGTAGTTTGTACTGTACCTTATGTATGTAAGCGTATTACCGGTGAACTGGAAAAGTGGTTAAAACAATGGAGGATAAAGGTCAATGAGCAAAAATGCGTACATATAACATTCACCTTGCGTCGGGAGTCATGTCCCCCTATTAAAATCAATAATCAATTAGTGCCCCAGCAATCGCATGTAAAATATCTCGGTATTCATCTAGATCGGCGTTTAACATGGAAATGCCATATAGAAGCAAAACTAACACAAATGAAACTAAAAGCAATTCAAATATATTGGCTTATTGGAAGAAATTCTGTTCTTAGCCTCGATTGCAAACTTCTACTTTATAACTCTATATTGAAGCCAATCTGGTGCTACGGTATTCAGCTATGGGGCACTGCCTCGGCCTCAAATATCGAAAAAATTCAAAGGCGCCAAAATAAACTTCTTCGAATAATCACAGCCGCTCCCTGGTATGTTAAAAACTCTAATATTCACAAGGATCTCAATGTGCCATTAGTAAAAACTATTATAACGAAGTACGCAGCAAAATATTTAAAAAGGCTTGAGTCGCACCCAAATCCACTTGCTCGAAATATTTTAAATGACAGTGGACACTCTAGATTAAGGAGAAGAGATACCGCAGGACTCATCCGAAGGGAAGACCGCTAAACATCTACATATGTGAACAGAAACAGTGAGGAGAAAAATTTTCGTCTAGCATTGGCAGGACAAAAATAAAGTATTAGTATAAGATTTGATTAATTATTGTTAGTTCATATTTAATATATGAAGATTCAATAAATAAATAATGAAAAAAAAAAAAATTTTTATTCTCATATAAAAACAAACGAAAAAAATATTCGCTTAGGTGAAACAACATCCAGCTACTCAATTATCAGCGACGTGTGCTTGATATAAAAGCACAACATTAAAATAGAAAAAAATAACTCTAAAAGCCAAACAGCCAAAATCATTCAATAACTGAAAAAACCCACAAAAATACTTACGCTTTCATGTGATTCCAGACACGATTGTAGCTAAAAGAAAAAATGTTCAACAATGTGTTGCATGCAAAGTAACCACAATGTGATAGCAGTGATGGAAAGGAGTGCAGTCGTCATGAAACAAAAATAAACTAAGCTAATCGTTACGAAATGAAAATGTTTTAAATAAATTTAACGTTTGGTATGAAAAATAACAAATTTTATTGACCAAATAACGCTTTGCTATACCAAAAACAAGAAAAAATAGTTCGACACACAGTTTTCTTTACATCATAAGAACTTAGAATCACGTTCGTTTCAAAAACGATTTTACGAGCTCAGAGTGAAATTGTTAAGTCCTTAATAATGTAAAACGCAACGCAGAGCCAAAGAATTACATTGAAAGCAAAAACAAAGTAATAAATATTTTGTAATTTTGTTATTGGTTTCTACAGAAATTCAAACGCTGCATAGCTCGCGGCGTTGAAAATTTTAAAACGGTACATAAATTTCTGTAGAAAGCAACAACAAAATTAAAAAATATTTATGATATTGTTTTTGCTTTGAATATCATTCTTTGGCGTTGCGTTGCGTTTTAAATGATTAGGGCCTAAGATGTTTATAGTGTAAGACTTGAAATTAATCGTATTTTTCTTTTATCGATGTCTGAAAAATAGCCCCCAAAAATGTAACATTTTTAACAGTTAGTGATGGGAAACTATCGATACTGACAATCGATATATCTAAATATCTTATATCATCATATATATTAATAGGCAAGTGGATTTCTTTGGATCCCTTTTACTCCTAAACTATATACATATTGTGTATTAACAAATAATATATCATTCGAAAGATATTTTTCTGTTAAGGAGATTCTGTTAATGTTAATTTTGTTAAAATCGGTTCAGTATTTTACGAGTTATACGCGTTGGAAAGTGGTACTAAAACATTGAAACAATTCACATACGTGTCAGCAAAAACAATGTAAGCACAGCAGCGAATATTCGTCGCCAAAAATAAAACATATTGGGTACGTTCATAAGGCGTAACTGTTGTGTAACCGTTTAGTGTTTGTCTTAGAAACGCATAGTTGAGCACTTCCGCTCAACACAACAGTTGGGTATTTGAGGCCATTTATTCCATCATAAAATTTTTTAGCTACCTAAAGTCAACATGTTGTGCTCAACCTCAACCTTTATTTTTTTCAATTGTTTATGTTTATCAGCTGTTAATTTTGCATTATACTTATAATGCCGTTCCTAAGACGAAAATGTTCGGCTCAACAGTTGTCAACAATTTTCTAGCAGTTGAGCTCAACAGCTACGTCTTATGAACGTACCCATTGGTGTATATGAAAATACACACAATAATAGCGTCCGGCGAAATTCTTCATACTTTGCAATAGATTTATTTCTATTTCCTACGCCGGCGAACGACGAACAAATCAGTACTAGGTACTTTGGTTTTAATTTAGAAGTATTTTAGTAAATAAAGTTACTTTTTACTTTAATAATTGTTTTTCTTTTTATTGTATAACATTTAAAATATATATGCAAAGTATTTTGCTATAAAAATAGTTTTTAGTTGTGCTTTTGATTATGTTTTGATTTTTAAGCATTATTTTTTTTAATATGGTCACACTATTTCTCTCTTTGCACAAACAGCAATCAACTTTCTCAATTATAAAAGCTGATTGTTATTCGTCATTATTGTGCTTCGTACGACGAATTTACTCAGCGAATTTTTACTGAAAAATTCGTCGTGTTGGGCGAAATTTGTCGTTCGTCCTATTTGTGTTCCTTGCATTAATAATGTTTATTGCATATTTTTTTTTTTTTTTTGTAAATAAAGAGCGATCTTTTGATGGGTTGATATTTTATATAACAGACACTAACGATCAGGGTCATTTATTATATGATAATCATTTATTTACTAAAAAATATACATATAGAGAGAGGTTATGACAACACCATCCATCAACGAAATAAATACAAATGGAAAATATATAAAAGGCTTTGTTATAAACATTGAGATGAGGAAACTTATGTTATATATACATTTTTAAAAAAATCGTAACTAAATTTCATATGCCTAAAAGAAATATGCCTCATAAAATAAAAATTGTACTGCTCTACTATTATTATTAAATTTTGAGTTAATACCCTCTTTATGATCGAGTGCGCTATGTTTTTAATATTAAATAAATACATATCTTCATACATATATATATATTAAATAAAGTTTTAACCCAAACGTTTGAATGGTTAATTTTAGAAATAACGGTACAAATAAGTTATTTCTAGATTGCAGTCGATTGTGTCGACTGCTGGCCCATTCTAGTGTATATAAATACGGAAACAATTTTTTTGTAGTTGATTTTTCAGTATCTTATCGTCTACCGATTTTAATGAAACATATATCGTTTTAAAGGTATTAAAGGTTATAGAAATGTGATGTGTACAATATAAATTTCTTTTTGAAACTTTTAGAATTGAAGTGTTTAATAGCATTTTAATTTATTTTGCAAACTTACGTACACACATGTATTAACGGTGGTTGAAAAATCAAATGCTGTTTGTTGTTGTTTAAAAATGTTTATGTTTTTTTTTTACTTGCTGCTTCGGGCGAAACTAGTATTTATAAAAATACAAGGCCTGACTTACTCATCCATTAATTCACTCACTCACTGACTCATGAACGTCTAGCACAAACGGCTAAAGCAAGACTTAAAATTCGGTACACAGGTACCTCTTTTGATAAGCAGATCCACTAAAAAGGGAATCTTATATACATACATACATATATGTAAATCGGCAAAGGTAAACCATTAAGAACACGTTCCTCCTCTGTTTGCCCAACGACTAGAATAAAAGATATGCCATTTTAAAGGCATTTACTTACAGAAGTGCACAATGTATATTTATTAAAATCCGTTTCGTATTTTCGGTGTTAAAAGCGTTCCAATTTGGTTCATATGCGAAACAAATAAATAAAAAAAAAAAATTTTCCAATTATACAAAGTTTTTTCTATCAAATAAAAAATTTAAAATAAGGGTGATCGATTATCCGACATTTTTTAGAAACCGGTTTGCCTATGCCGACTTATATAGGCAAACCAGTTTAAAACACTTTCCTTCTTTATTTATCAACCGAACCTCAATGGGGAAATACGGGAAATTTAATTTCTTTCTTTTACTTGGGAATTTTTGAATTGTCTATATGTAATATTGAACTAAGAAACATAATATTATAGGAGTATGTAAGAGGAAACATTTTGGTACATTTTTGTTCTTCAAATGGTACTTTTTGAATTTCCGGTAATATTAGACCTAAAAACATAAAATGAAACATGCAAGATCCAGAGTAAATGTGAATCTGTAATAGGGATCTTTTTGGTACTGTTTCTTACTTTAACATGTAAATATATACTTTTATGTATGTTTTCTTTATATTTGAATAAATATAAATAGCCAAAAACTAGTTTTTGAAATTCGATCACTAAAAGGATAAAAAGGGTAAAAAAGGCTAAAATCAGTAATCTTATATCTCCGAATTTAAAAGAGATGGAAGCAAAATTCACAGAAGCACGCAAATGCCGCAAAAAACAAAGGTGACGTGTGTTAAACTCTTTTTGGATAATTGTACTTTTAAAGGATTAAACGGGTAAACATCGTACTTAAGTACTTTTTTTTTTACTTAATTTATCTTCAAAAGTATTAAAGATAGGAACAAAATTGAAATCGAATTGTTCTCTCCTTAAAAACATCTTGAATGAGTTTTGATACATTTTGAAATTCAGTCGGATAAGGGAACAAAATGTAACTTATTTTTTAGTACTTTTTCTAAACAAATATTTTTTTTAATTCACAATGTTACTTCTGTGATTCGAATCGATCGAAATACTCGTAGATCAAACTTCAGGTAAAATTTATTTTCCGCGTGTTGATGAATTTTTATATTTTTGGGACTTAAGGCGGCGAAAAATAGATAGTTAGGTCTCATTCCTGGGAAAATCAGTTTTCCGCGCTTATTTGCACATTTTGCGTGGCGTTAAAAGATAATACGTTCTCTAGCAAATTTCGTTAATACCGGATGCGCTCGAGGTGAATCGGTGTTTATACGAAGTTTTCCAATTATAACGAATGTCATGCAGTACTTATTCGAGTTAAGAAGATCGTAATTTCCCCTTCAGGTCTCGTTTGCAATTACTATTAATAAATCTCAGTCTGTAAAAACCAGCAGAAATTTATCTAAGATGGGATGGCTGCTCACATGGGCAGTTTAACGTGGCCTGCTCAAGAGTGATCACACCTAGCGACTTGGTCGTGTAAGCACCTGAATGTAGAGCATCTAACGTGTTGTATAAAGAGGTACTTTAAGAACAAAATAAATAGATTTAAAACAAATATATTATAAAAAAATATTTAAAATATTTTACAAAGATTGCTCTCCTTAGGACTTATTAAATATTAAAGTAGGCATTTTAATCCACAAACTGATAAATAGTTTTAATCATAAAGTATTTCCTAAGGATGGTTTTTCGCGCGAACGAAGCAGAAACATCTAGTTTATATATATAGATAACATCGGTATCACCATTGATTAGAAAAAAATTAAGAAAAAAAACGGAACAAACTTGTTAAATACCTAACTAACTATGTAGTTCTATAAACTATTACGTATTCATATACAAGCGGCAGCAGTCCTCCGCTTCCAGACGATGCACATAAAGATATTTTGCCAATCTAGCCGGATTGTTTTGTTGTGTAGACCAGAAATTACAAAATTAAAGACAGACAACAAAATTCAGCATCGCTTAGTGAATTTTAAATTCTTTTGCTTGAGATTTGTCGTTTTGGTACAGTGTTAGTGGAGGAAGTTTCTACATAAAGGAACTTGGCATAAAAGTTTCTTTTCGTCTGCGGAATGAATGTAGTGTCCTGCAAGCGGAAATTTCGGCTATAAGGCGGGCAGCCAACTGGCTATGTTACAGGAGTGGGCTCTATCTATGAAAATGGCAATTTTTTAGGGGGGAACGTTTCCCCCCTAGAAGAAATAATCCTATCTTTAAAAAATAAATTATTTTAAAGATTTCCCATACTTTGGTTTAGTTAATGCTTAAACTTAAAATTGGACTAAGGAGATCGTAAAATTGAATTTTTCATCCCCGCTCTCATTTGTGGGTGGTTACATAAAATAATATTTAAAAAAAATGGTCCGATATTATTTATTTTTGGGCTTTACCAGCCTATGACCATAATACATATTTCTGGCAGGTTTCATCGATCTGCCCCTAGATCGATAATTTTTAAGAAGCAATATATACTAAAAAGTTATGTCCTGCTTGATGGCGATCGCTTTTCTTCTAACTCACCATCTGCACACCTGCAAGTACACTACAAATTACAACAAAAATCTACACTTTAGCAATTCCCAAATGAAGGAAAAATAAATTCTGTTGCAACACAAATTTCGTTTGCCTACCATTTAAGCGAAATTTTTAAAAAAAACATTCAATATTTTTTTTAGCTATCGATATATATCGATAATTTCTTTTCACTGGTACATACAGTTAAACTTATACTAGTGTGGCTCATTGTAAACACATGACGTCTTTACATTATGTACTACACATCGAGCGCTTTGTTTTGAGTATTTCATAGACAGCCAGTTAATCACCGCTGCAGCGTCTATTACAAAGTATGAAATGCATAAAGTTCGACTGTCTGAATATCATTTAGTTTATTGTTTTAAACTACAGTAGGGGGCGCTAAAGTGAAGACATTATAAGTATTCACTATAATTAAAACGATATGTTTTCAGTTTTAGAATGTTTATTTTTATACACTGGAAAAGGGTATAAATAAGTTTGTCATTTCGTTTGTAATTTCTACAATATTGATCTTAGACCCTACAAGGTATATATATTATGGGTCCTTATGAGGAGTGTAGTTGATACAACGATGTCCGTCTGTCCGTCTTATGTTTGATATGTCTTTTCCGAGCACCCCATATATGATAGGGGCTTGGTTGTTTAACATTTATGCCACCATTACTTGCTATTGAAATTCAGCATGATCGGTCCACAAATGGTTGAGATATGACCAAAAAACCACGACTGATTCTAATTTTCCCATAAATCGTTTGTGGTTGTTTATTGTTTTATTTTTTATTTTAATGTGTAGAATTTTACACATAACAACACATACAAATGAATGTAAATGATTTGTCTATATGTATGCATATTAAACAAAGTTTTCTTCAATATATTCTGCTTTAATGCTTTGTAAGCAACAGCGTTCTTAGTCGAGTTGTCTAAAGGCTCAGCTAGGCGAACGTTGCTGTACCGTATCTCTACTGTATCAATCAGCTGTTTTTTTTAGTATATGAAAAGCAATACAACAGCTTGCCGAAATGTAATGTACCGTATTTGTAACGTTTTATAAAATAGAATTTCATACCGTTGTTACCAAGGCGAATTCACAACAAGGTGGGGTCAAGTCAGCATATGGTTATTTTTTTCGGTGGTCGATTTGTCAAAGTTTGTATACAAGCTAGTTTTTTAAGTAAACAAACGTTTTTTTATTTAACTAACAATATTTTTGACAATCGGACCACAAAAGCAGTGTTGTCGTAGAGTTGACCTCTCCTTCTATTGAATTCGCCTTGGTTGTTACGAGACATTTGTAAAACAGTGATGGGTTTCTTCTATGCTAAATTGCATGCGGGTATTTTCGCTCTTTTTTGGTATTGGGAGTTAATGCGAAAAAAAATTATGAGCATGAGGATTATAGAAACACGTTAAAGCGTTTTTATACACTTAACAATTCAGTCTTTCAGATTTCTGCTTTATAGCAGTAAAATTAAATATTGTTGTTACTGCAGATATAAGTTGGTGGTGAATATTATTGTTATTACCGCTTCTGATGATGACGATCACCAGTACAACAAATAACAACAACAACATAAGCATTTTAACAGCTCCCATTAATTGAGCAGGCGCCTGAGCCAAAAAAAAAAAACAGTTTGTACGATAGCAAACGGCAAACGTTACGACGACAATAACAAACAATAAAAACGACGACAAGTCGAAGAAGAAGAAAAGAAAAAAAAAACAGTTTCAATTTCATTTTTAAACAAATGATTGCCGCTTAACAAAGTTTAATACACAGAAAACTTTTAAAGCAAACGGTACGGTGGTTTATTAAACGGACGATAAAAAGTGATATAAAAATAATAATTTTAATTAAGAGAATAAATAAAAACCAATTGCTTACAATACAAAAAAGGAAATTTTGCCTTAATTAAAAAGTCGATGTAAAATTACATTAATTTCATAAATTTAAAAAACAAAAATCATGTTACGGATGAAAATAATTGGCACCATTTTACTTGTCGTGTCGTCTTACGTTCTAGTCGAATGTCGCAGTTATAATAATGGTTTAATATTTTACAATTTGGAAAATCATAATACGTACTTACCGCCCACTATATCGGTTTCACGTGGCCGTGGTCTGGCGAAATTCAAATATTCACCACGCGGCTCCATTTGGTCTACGTTTGGTAAACCCTGTACCTGTAAAGGAGCCTTGTGTGGCTGTTGTGTTGGCATCAAAGTGAAACAATATAATTTCGATCAAAAAAGTAGGTGAAATACACACGACCGATTTATTTTTATTTATGTATTCCTTTTTTTTTTTTTTTTAATAAAAAACACCGAGAAACGATTTGAACCGAACCGAAATTATCATGTTATACCGCAAAACGATTACAATCTAAAAAGAGAAAAAAAGTATTTCTTAAATATTTTGTGCATGAAATTTTGATTATTTAGTTTTTTGTAAATTAAGGTCCTAATCATGTACAACGCAGCGCAACGCCAAACAATAACATTGAAAGCACAAACAATGTCATAAATATTTTGTAATTTTGTTGTTGCTTTCAACAGAAATTCATGTACCGTTTTAAAATTTTCAACGACACAAGCAATGGAGCGTTTGAAATTTTAAGACGCAATGTGAATTTATGTAGAAAGCAACAACAAAATTACAAAATATTTATGACATTGTTTGTGCTTTCAATATTATTCTTTGGCGTTTCGTTAGTTCTGTGGCGTTGCGCTGCGTTGTACATGATTAGGGCCTAAGTGTTTTGTAAAACACTTCACCTACACTTCAAAAATATTTTTATACAAAAGGTTAAGGTATTTACAAAATAACCCCTTAAAATTTCTTATATGTATAAAATTTGTTTGTTCATTTTGTGGGTGAAATGTATCAAAAGTTGTTTGTAGTTGAATTAATTTTTTTTTCATGATGATTTTTTAATGGTTTTTGTTGTTGTTGTTCAATTATTTTGGTGAAATTGTTAAATGCATTAATTACAGAAATAAATTTATTTTTTGCTTTGCTTGTACTACTGCAGCTCTGTTTTCACTTTTGGACAGATGTAGATACTGGTGCCAATTTTCTTTTAAATAAATTTTTGTATTGGCAAAATAATGTGGGAGAAAAACAAAAAATAACATTTACTTAACGGTTATATAATGAAAATTAACTTATTTAATAGTTAAAAAAGCTTTTAATACAGCGCAGTTTGTTCGACCTTTGACTATTAGGTGTATAACTTTAAAACGAGGGATTTAGTGACACATTGTGAACCTTTATTGTAATACCTACATTGAAAGCACTGCCAATTGTTGGCTTTGACCTTTTTCCATTTTACAAGCAATATTTAGATTCCGCACCTAATCAGTTCAATTTTTAATACCTTGTTCTAAATAAAAGCGTATACCAGTTATAGCTTTCTGCACCGATCGAAACAAATGGAAGTTGGACGTTACAAGGTCTCAAAATAGGCCGGATGAGGCTGAACTTCTTAACCGCTATTTTCTAAAGAGTTTTGGACTGGTCTTGCAACATTTAGCTGAGCGCTATCATAACAAAATATAACGGGTTTATGTCGTGTCGCAAAAATAATTGCTTTAAACGAATCCATTGTATTTGTTACAGGTCGTGTGTCACTGCTTGTTCATGTATTACACAGAAAAAACTTTTCAAAGTTTTTCACCAAATAACAGCATTAATCAAAAATAAAATCAGTTTTAATTAAAAATGTAATTAAGTGTATTTAACGTTTATCCAAGTGAATTAAACGTTTAATCAAGTGAATTTAATGTTTGATCAAGTGAATTATACGTTTAATTGATACTATTCATTTGTTTGCTGGTGCAAATTTAATTAGTTTTTTAATTAATATTACAAATTTTTTAAACAGAAATCAATTTTTATTTTTTTCTGTGTACATAAAGCAATTTTTTATATAATACACAAAAAAAAGTGTTTTATCAATTAAAAAAATGGTTTAAAGACTATTTAAATTTAATCAATGTCATAATTGAATCAATTATTTTTTTAGTTGAAAGAAAATTAAAAATTTAATTTTGATTTAATAAACATTTTAGTTGTTTTGAAATAAATTTTCAATTAAAATTTTAATTAAATAACAAAAAATCTTAATTGACTTTATTCGTTTAAAATAAAATAATTTAAACATGTAGAATTGTTGTTGGGAATTGTCAATATTTATTTAAATAAATTAACACAGTGTTTGAAATGGCAAAGTTTTTTGATCACTTTTTTAATTAAAATTAAAAATATCATTTATTGAAAATATTTTTTCAAAATTTTAAAATTTTTAGTAATCAATATAATCATTTTGGTAATAGGTGCAAAATCAACCACTTGTTTGCTTGATATTATGAATTTAGAACAAATTTGGTGATTGGAGAAATTAATAATTTTTTCTGTGTAGATGATTGGTGGCGAAGTCTAAACAGTTGCTTGTTGAGAAAATTTAATTTTGTTCTTTGATATGTCTTGTATAAATTTTTGAAATTTAAGCCTCGTACAAAATATGCAGCAACATTTTCAGTGGCGTTCATAAGAAAGCAACAATTTTCCGTTAAGAAACCAATTGCAAATTTTGCCCACAACAATATTACGTATTTATTATTATTTTTTAAAATATTTTATTGAAATTTTCATTCAAAACTAAATAAAATTATTATAAATGGTATATACACTTTCATACAAGTTGTTGCTGAAGTAGAAGTAGACTCAACTTGAGTTACATTTTTGTTCGAAAAATGAAAACAAAATATATGAAATACTTTGGGAAGAAATAATATAGAAGATAAAATGAAATTGTTGCTACCAGGGACCGTAACAGTTATTCCTTTTTTCATAAAAGTCAGATGATAACATTTATTTTTTTATTTTTATTTTTTTAAACAATAATAACAGTTAGTTTATGATTTTTATTTTTTAAACAATAAAAAATAAAAGTTATTCTTTAAAGAAATGTACACTCAGCAGCAAAAGTCTGCGTACAAGTCACTGATATATTTTTCAGAACTAAAAAAGTAAAAACATTTTGTGTAAATCTATAAAAAAATTTATTTTATTTATATATTAGGATTAGTTCTAAAAATATTTGTACTTATTTTCAACAAAAATAAGAACGGTAGTTCATAACTACAAAGGAAACTTACAGCCTATTCAAAATAGCATATGCAAAAGTCTGCGTACAAACATGTATTTTAATGTTTTTGGTTCAAATTTTAAATAAAAAAAAAATTAATATCAAGTTGAAAATCCTTTTCGTTAGAGAACCTCCGCTAAACGTTTAAGCATATAATCGACTACCTTCGACGTCTCTTGAACGGAAATTTTGTTCCATTCTTCAATTATCGAATTTTAAATGTTGATATATTAATAGAAAATTTGCAGATCAGCGTAGACAAATTGAACCTGGGTAACGATTATATGTTTTAACAACATAACGACCCAAAGTATACGGCTCATAATACGAAGCTTTGGCTACTCTACAATGTCCCACAACAGCTTAAAACTCCACCGCAGTCTCCATTCATAAGTCCCGTAGAACATTTAAAGGATTTATTAGATCCTCGTATTCGACAGGACAAAATTTATTCCATACAAACATTTAAAATTCGATAATTGAAGAATGGAACAAAATTTCCGTTCAAGAGACGTCGAAGGTAGTCGATTATATGCCAAAACGTTTACCGGAGGTTCTCGAACGAAAAAGAATTTCAACTTGATATTAATCTTTTTTTTAATTAAAAATTTGAAACAAAAAACATTAAAATACATGTTTGTACGCAGACTTTTGCATATGCCTTTTTGAATAGGCTGTAAGTTTCCTTTGTAGTTATGAACTACCGTTCTTATTTTTGTTGACAATAAGTACAAATATTTTAAGAACTAATCCTAATCAATAAATAAAATAAAGTTTTTTATAGATTTACACAAAATGTTTTTATTTTTTTAGTTCTGAAAAACATATCAAGGGCATGTACGCAGACTTTTGCTGCTGAGTGTACGTGTTATAATTATTTAGTTGACTATAAATATTTATTTTAATGTGCATAAGATATCCCAATGATGATCACACATTTAAATAAATATTTAAAGTCAACTAAATAATTATAACACGTACGTACATTTCTTTAAAGAATAACTATTATTTTTGCTCGAAAAAATAAAAATCAAAAAATAATTGGTATTTTTGTTCAAAAAAAAAAATAGAAATCAAAAAATTACGGTTATTTTTGATCGAAAAAATATAAATCAAAAAATAACTGTAATTTTTGATCGAAAAAATAAAAATCATAATATTTTAGCATAGAAAAGTTCATATGGATCAATATGGTATACTTGAATCAGTTTGCCAGCATTTATTTCTATATGCTTTTTTTGTTTTAAAATTTCAAAATAAACTGTTATTTTCGGTCCCTGGTTGCTACCAGAGAATGACAAAAGTATCATTTTAAGTACTCTTTTAGTATTAGTGAGAAAACATGTATGGGCATGTATGGGTAAAGATCAAAATCATACACATACATACAATGTTGCTGTTCCTCTTATTCTCTATTCTATGATATTAGTATTTTCTTTAAGCCAAAGCTTATTTGTTCAAGTATGTATTTGTTTGTTGTTTCTTTGCAAAATACTTACAAAAGCTCTTGCGAAAGCTCGCGCATTGTACATATAGCTTGGACGCACTTACTAAAAAAAAAAACTAAAAACTGAGAAACCGTGATCGCAATCACAGTTTTAAGGAGCAGTGATTTTTAAATCACGTTCACTAATCACGATGTTCTTTAAAAATCACGGGATCGCTCATCTCTACTGTGAAGTGTTTAAAGTGATGTGAATAACATTTAAAATCAATGACTCAAAATACGCAAAAAGCTTATGACGACAAAAAAGTATAAGAAGAAAAAGTGCCTGATGGGCAAAACTAACAAAAGGTGAAATTAAAAAAAAAATCATTAAAAATAATGGTGGAAGCTTATTTTAAACCCTTTAACTAAGATGTTTATTAAATCAAAATTAAATTATTCATTTTCTTTCAATTTAAAAAATAATTGATTCAATTATCACACTTATTAAATTGCGATACTTTTCAAATAATTTTTTTTATTTGATTAAAAACTACTAATAGTTTTTTCTGTGAACATAAATATTAAAGATTATCCTTTTCTTAATATTGAGTATAGCTTTTGATCAAGTTTTTGAGTGAAAAAAATCAATGTAGTACCTTTATTCGTCTTTATGAGTCTTTTTTTTTTTGTAAAAGATTAAAGTAACACATAACCTGTGTTTTCCGATTATATAAACATCATGAAGCCGAAAAAAAAAACATTAAAAACGGATGTATTCTTCACTTTCCTGACTTAAGCAGTGTCCCGAAACTACAATACTCAACCTAAAGTCCAGAAAATTTAAAAAACTATTTAAAATGTTGTTGTCTATCGAGTTGCGTACTTGGTTCTTAAGATTTCTTTAAATTCCTTTTTTTCCTATACTAATCCCTCGAAGCTCTTCACTTGTCTGCAGGAGACCAGAGCCTCTGGCGGGAGTCGAACCCGCAACCCCGGCACTGATAGACTAGCTCAGCTAGTCTAGGCCAGCTTTCTGGGTCAAATACTCCTGCGATATGAGTTTTTAAAGTGACATCTAAAGAAATTATGGATATTGTTGCAGTGTTATGTCGCATTGTGTCAAACAGAGTAAATTGTCTCGCTTGATTTCAGCAGCTCATAATAGACGAGACCCACCTGGTTGACATACAATTTTTGGTAATTTTTTTTTCAACTAAAATTAAGAAAATGGGAATATTACTTTACCGCACTTACGTAATTTGGACAAATGTTGTATAACCGACATTTAGATACGATTTGCATTTCATAAATACGAATTCAAAAAAAGTTTAAAAGTCTAAAACAATTATACCGAAACAAAAGCACAGTTTGAAATTTTATTCCAGCTGTGCTAATTACAAATGCTTCGTGAATTACTTTTTTTTAAACTAAAGCTAAAAGCAAAAAATACGTTGGTTTTAAGCCACGTTTTTCTAATACGTTTCATATCACGCGATTCAGACAGTGATTTTTTCCATGTTTTTTAAGACATGATATTTGGTGTTTGTAAGCGAACAGTGTAGAGAACCAAGCGGGTAGAGAAAAAACACGTTTTCTATTCTCTGTGGCTTTTTTTTATATTTTTCTTTGCACACATTCGTATTTTTGTTATGTTGCTTCATGGAGCACATTTAAATTGCTTGTTTTTATAAATAAACAAGTAAAAAAGAATTAGCGATAATAGAAAAAAAATCAACCCTTAAATCATGGGGAAAATATCTTCGTTTAAATCTGTTGTGTTTTTGGAAGCCACTTTCAATAGGAATTAAAAATAGACAAGATTTTTAAATCACGGTCTGAATCTAGTGTTTGTATATTCAAATTTGTATACACAGAATAAAGTGTTTTATCAATTAAAAAAATGGTTTAAAAAGTATTTAAATTTAATTAATGTGATAATTGAATCAATTATTTTTTTAGTTGAAAGAAAATAAAAATTTTATTTTTATTTCACTAAAATTTTAGTTGTTTTGAATTAAATTTTCAATTAAAATTTTAATTGAATAACCAAAAAATCTTAATTGACATTTTTCGTTTAAAATAAAATAATTTAAACATGTAGAATTGTTGTTGAGAATAGTCAATATTTATTTAAATAAATTAACACATTGTTTGAAATAGCAAAGTTTTTTGATCACTTCTTTAATTAAGATTAAAAATATCATTTATTGAAAATATTTTTTCCAAATTTTAAAATTTTTAGTAATCAATACAATTATTTTGGTAATAGGTGCAAAATCAGCAACTTGTTTGCTTGATATTATGAATTTGGAATAAATTTGGTGATTGGAGAAATGTAATAATTTTTTCTGTGTACTCAAATAAAATTTTTCATTTTAAGCACCGAAAAAAAGAGATTTGTTGATAATAATAAAATCATTGAAACCACTTGCCGATTTTAGTGATTTCAAATATGGACGATGTTTTTCGATATTCTTTAAATTTTAGTTATTTTAAAGGTTAAATTTAAGTTTTTCCTTCCATTTGCAATTGCTACAATAGTGGTCTTCAGGCCCAAAAACCATAATAAGTATATATATTCTGGATGCTTATTAGTGGGGCAGTTCACTCACCAATGTTCGTCTGTCCATGTGTATGTTGAAATAAACTTTTCGAAGACGACAGATATGATGAGCCCTAGGTATTTTTATACATTTATATCGCTCTGCTTCTGACTATTTTTTTTTAAGTAAATGCTTTTGCATACTATATGAATTTCTGATATTTTTGCACTTCTTTAATATTTATTATTTGTATGAAATTTTGTACAATTCTACTGGCGTTTTTTTTTCATATTTTGTCGATCTTCAGCGAAATTATTTGGAGTTAAATGATTTTTTGTCAATTTTTTGATTTTGACTGCATTTTAAATGTTTAACGATTTTTTACTTCTTTAAATTTAACAGATTTTGACGATTTTTATTTTGTGTTAAGAGTTATATTATTTGTTAATAATTAGTATTGTGGTTATTTTGTTGAACTGTTTATGCTTTTTAATCCAAATTTTTAATATTTAATTCAGGCTAAAGTTCATTAAATTTCATTTTCATTAAATTATTTTTATGAAGAAAGAAATTTTACAACATGAAATGAATTTAAATTGATTTATAGTTTTTCATTCTTGATTGAGCTGGGAATTTAACCCAGGGTGCCCTGATATGTTTCGATTGCAACTAGGGTGTTCAGTCGATTAATTCTTGTTCGATTAATCGAATAATTTTAGACGATTAATTGTTCGATTAATTTAAAATTGCTGATTTCGATTAAAGGATTAATTGAATAATTTATGCCGACTAATCGAATAACAATACATATATGGGGTTTCTGTCAAATGTATAATTTTTTAAAGTTTTAAGTCAAATAAACAAACCAAATGTATGCGGCCGTTGGAATTAAAAAAACCAGTCATGTTTAATGAATAATTCACATACATGGGCGTAAATTTTTACTGATTACTGAAATAATGCAGTAATTCGTTAATTTTTAATTATAATTGAAACAGATGCAAAAAAAAAATATTTTTAACCCTGGAGCCACACTTTCAATAAATCACTTTCAAGTTGTTCACAAAAACTGCTTGTCAAAACTTGTTTGATTTGACAGCTGTGTCACAGGCTGCATTCAATTTGATAATCAATTTCATTTTTAAAATGCCCCTGCGAAAAACGACTTAAAATTGTAGCATGACTCAAAGCATTTTGTAAAAAAGAACAAGAATTTTTTAGAAAACAATTTTTTTTTAATAAAGCACATTTGTTTTTAAAGAAATATATTTTTTAATTAGTTATGGTAAATTTAATTTAATTTGTGGTCAGTTGTTATATTGAACGTAAAATTGGCCAACAAATGGAAAGGTAAAATTGAGAGCAATCTAATGGTCAATTTAAAAAGTGTGAGCAGGGGTGCCAGATAGTTTTGATAAAAAATCGACATATTTTCAAAAAAAAATCGGCATTATCGGTACTTAAAATAAAAAAAAGACGGTAAATTAATAATATAATTTTAAGAACAATAAAACATATTTTTATTAACACAAAAAACATCAAAACAGAATAATTCAGCATTAACTTACATATAAACCATATAAAAACATTAAAATTAATGAAAAATAATATTTGTATAAATAAATTGTAGTTAATTTAAAAAAATTTTGTACATTAATTTACAATTATTTTATAGTTGAAAAATTGTTTTCAACATTTTATTAAAACAAATATTTTGTAGACACATATCTGAGTTTAATAGCTCAATTAAATCCATTTTAATATCAACATAAAAACAGTTTGCATTATTAAATTTTGAATAATCGTTAAAATAAATAAGAATTCCTTTCAAGGATTAATTTCTCCAGGGAACATCGTAATTTCAACTTATTAAGGTTCTCTTGGCTACAAATTCTTTCCACATTTGCGGAAGAATGTGGAAGGATAAATCGTTGTACAAACATTGACAGCACTGGAAATGCATCCTTAGAATCCCTACGTTTTAAGTCTCAAATTTTTGTCAAAAAGTTTGCAAACCTACTACTTCAAAATTCATTCTAAATCTTCCTAAACATTTTAAGTCTCTAAATTCAGAGTCAAAAATTTGGTTTTCTTTTGCATAAATAAAGCTGGGGAACTCAAAGCTTATTAAAAAAAAGTTTTTATACAAAAAGTCTTGCTCAATTCGCAGACTTATGCGGTTTTATAGTGCAAGTCAAAAACCACTTCTGTTTCCTGTAATGGTATGCTCAGAAGTCTATAGTACAGTCAACGGTTCACACCACCGAAAATAAGAATGATGATAGCTAGGACATACCTAATACCAACCCTTACTTGTTCTTCTGAAGCTTTCGCCGGGTGCAATGCTAATGACAAACGAAAGCTAAATACTAGGTTTAATAACATTATACGTTACATTTTTGATAAACCCAGGTTTGCGAGTGTAACAACATATTCGAAACGAATCCTTGGAATGACTTTCAATAACTATCTGAAGTTTAAGAATTTACTTTTTCTACACAAAATTATTATTACCAAGGAACCCAGCTGCCTATACAAAAAGCTAACATCTTTTAACCAATTTTTCGTTTACACAATACATCTCTGAAACCATCTTTCTACAAATATTCAACTCACCAGCAACGCAATGAGATTCAAAAAATTGTTAATGACGTACTATGCATAATGTTTTTATTATATATTATCTTCTTTTTATTTTATTATTTTCAACTACTTTGTACTCCAAGTTTAAAATGTTTAAATGTTATTAATGTTTAATGTTTATTTATGACAATTTACACTAGATTAGTAAAGCTTCAACAAATGTTATTTTACCAATATTATATCTGATAACTCATCTGATTCTCGAGTTGTCATTCATAAGATTTTATATCTTGTTGGTTTGAAGGCAATTATTAATAACTAGCATTTAACCCGCTACTTCGTTAGCATCTCCTTTTCTTTCTTGGACATATTTTTACGCCAAAGCTTATGTTTCTAGGCTTTAACAGTACGAAAAAATACCAAAAGACCACTCTTACAGATTCTCATTCACTTGGGAACTTGCAAGTTTAATATTCTGTTTATAAGTCCAATTTTAATGGAAATTCAAAAAGCACCAGGTAAAGAACAAAAAGTACCAAAAAGCCGCTCCTACAGATTCTCATTCACTCAGGAGCCTGGATGTTCAATGTCATGTTTCTATGGCCAATACTAACGGAAATTCAAAAACTACCAGTTAAAAAACAAAAATGTACCTCAAATTTCCCTCTTGTAGATTCTTGTCCACTCAGGACTTTTAATGCTGAATTGTATGTGCCTTGGTGTATTACTAACGGAAAATCAAATAGCACCAGTTAAATAACAAAAAAGTACCAAAAACCCCTTTTACAGATTCTCAATCACTCAGGAGCATGCATGTTTAATTTTATGTTCATAGGTCCAATACTAACGAAAATTCAAAAAAGTACCATTTAAAGAACGAAAAAGTACCAAAAAGATCCCTCTTACGAATTCTCATTCACTCAGGACTTTGCATGTTTATTTTTATGTTTCTAGGTCTAATACTAACGGAAATTCAAAAAGTACCAGTTGAAGAGCAAAAAGTACCAAAAAGTACCCTCATAGGTTCTTATCTACTCAGGGCATTGCATGTTGAAGCTTATGTTTCTAGGTCCAATATTAACAATAATTAAAAAATTGCCAGTTGTAGAACCAAGCATAACAAATTTCAATATTGTAGTGGGAGCCCATAATGTAATACGTATGTGTTAATGAATAAAAAAAAGTTTTTTGTAAAAAAGTATCAAAAGTAGTTACGGTTTTTACCCCTTAAACGTCTGAATTTTGAAAAAGTACCATATTCATATTTGGATTTTTTATATAAGTTTCAAATGTGATAAGGGTTTATTTCTATGTTTATGGGTTTAAAAGATAGATGAGGTGACAAAAAAGTACCAAAATACAGGTTTTATCCGTTTACTCCGTTAAAGGGCTGAATTTCCAAAAAGTACCAGACAACTGTCCGCTTATTTTTCTAAAGAACAACGATAAGTATTAAATTTTTTTTGTATCACTTTTAGTTTTGGAGATATAAGTTTACCGAATTTTAGCCTTTTTACCCCCTAAACATTTGAATTTCCAAAAATCCCGTCTTAGTGGATCGATTTGGGGAGAGACCAACCCCTGGTCCAAATTGCAAGTTTTTAGCTTCAGGCGTTAAGGCTCTGCGATGATGAATCCGTCAGTGAGTGAGTCAGTAACGTAACAATTTTATATATATAGATATATACAAATACAAACGTTACGCCGGCGCATATTTTTGTTTATATCTTCAAATCCTTATGGTTGATTGTTGTAAATTTTTAGTGCTGCCTTATTACTTTGTAATATAAAAAAACTTTTTACAAATTTGACTTCTTCATTTAATTTTTTTACATTTGTCGTACAAATATCACGTGACGTTACAGTGGAAATGCCCATATAAAAAGTACGTGAAACAAAAAGCTGTTGACAGCAAAGACCTATTTAAAATGAAGATCACTTCTTTGTTTGTATGAAAAAATATTTTCTAAACGCATACCTTTTGCATATGTGATGAAACAAATAATTAAAAACACAAAGAAATATGTTATAATACTACAAAAAATAAAAAATTTTGTTACGCCGGTTAATCGGTTAATCGACTGAAATTAACCGGTTTAATCGTTAGTCGAAAATAGCCAATTTTAAATTAACCGATCAGTTAATCGGGTAGTGATTAATCGGTTAACCGATTAACATTAACCGAATGAATACCATAGTGGTTACTATTGAAACATGTCAGAATTAACCTGTCCGTGAATTTGGGTTTGATCCACCAGTCAGTCAAGAATTAAAAAATATCAATAAATTTTAATTAGTTTCATGTTATAAAGTTCATTTCTTCATAGAAATAATTTAATGAATATTAAATTTGTCTGATTAAAATGTAAAAAATTTGGATGTCTTTAGTATTATTGTATTTTATCATTGATTAAGTTGTGGAACACCACCACTAATAACAAATTCCATATCAAAAAAATTTTTATAACTTACTTATCCCCCATATTCTCTTCAAACTCTTTAAATTAACACCTCATTAGCATATAAATAAATTTTTATATCGTCCAATTACAAAAAAATTAACATAAATATACATCAGCCGTACACATGCAAGTAATCGTTCATTGTTTGTAAACACGAAAGCAAAAAATCTGCTGCTGAGTGCAAACACTTTTCCATTGTCTTATTTTTCAGATACAAAATATAAAAATGTTTGTTTAGATACAATATAAAATCTACATGATTGAAAAATATAAATAAATAAATAAATGTATGCAAAATGTAAAACATATTCAAATATAGCTGCAAAGCAATACATTTTCAACTTTTGGGCTGGATATAAAACAATTAACATTCAATGACAATGTCAACGAAATAAGACAGTTAAATATTTACACGCTAACTGAAAATATTTACATGACACTTGAATTTAATTTGCTTACAATGTATTTTATTTTGATTAAAAATTATTATTAATTTAATTTTAAATTCATTAAACTTACTTAAAGTTTTCATTTCAATGGCAATGCCATGTAATCATAATGGTTATGTAAACATTGTTCAAATACTGGTATAGCAACACTTTTTTCATGTTCATGTTTATGACAATTGCCATTTTTATGTCGCTGTCATTGATCTAATGAATAATGAATTTTGGTTAAAATTTATTTAAGCACATCTGTAATTACGCCCTTTTTATGTTGCGTTATTTGTTTTATAATTGCACTTATTCATTTCAAATGTATTTTCAATCTGCTTAAATCATTTTTAATGACCTTGACAATGATGCTGTATATTGGTAAGTACTGATGACATTTACAATTGAAAAAAGCCACATAAAACTCGTAATGACACGCACACATGGCCAACATTTAGTTACGTTGGACAAGAAACAACATGAGGAAAATTTAAATAAAATTTATTAAATTTAAAACTTCGTTCACAATGGCAGCAACATTTTCACTTGGTGTTCACAAATAAGCACCAATTTTTTTTTCGCAACCACACACATTGTCAATTAAGAAAACGTTTACAAATTTTGCCCACAACATTAATTCATATTAATTATTATTTTTTAAAACGTTTTGTTAAAATGTTCATTCAAAACTAAATTAAATTATTATAAACTTTATAATTTATAATTTCATACAAATTGTTGTTTCATACTTTGTTTCATACAATAGGTGGTCGTCGTCTGTTTCTTCAAGAATTAGGAGTAACTGCTCTCCAACCAGTAACTTTAAAATTACACAAATTCCGCGAGTCCTATCATACTTTCCAACAAAGAATGCAATCGAATGCATAATGGGTGTTCCTATCGAATCACTAATTAAGGACAGAACTAAGATTTCGCTCCATATGAAGCCGACCGTGAACATTCGAAAGTGAAGGCCGCTTGCTACATATGCTATCGAGAGAACAATAAAAGAAAACGATTGACCCGATAAGCATGCGGCCTATGTAAGAAAACTGTTTGCATAGTAAAGTCCAAGCAAAGTGCAACCAATGCCTCAAAGAATAATTAACTTTTTTTCGGTTACTGTTTGTCTTTCTCTGTAGAAATAAAATAAAATAAATTGAATTACATGCAAATAAAGTAGTAATTTTAACATATTTACAAATGTAAATAGTGCCATATAATAAAGAAATTTATATCAAATGGCTAAAAATGAATCTAAAATTAACTTTTTTAAATTTTTTTTCTTATTTTTCCACGAAACATAAGAAATTAGTCACTGAGTCCAAAAAAATTCAAGATCGGATCAAAAATATAAAAGTTATTGCGTTTTTAAAATCCATATATTTACATATGTAAATAGTGCCAGAGCTAGGGATATATTAAAAATAAAATATTGCACTATTTAATTGCATATATATGTTCCCGAAGATCCTATAAGGAGCATAGGGCCCCTTAGTATGTGTCAAAGTTTCGTTTACCGGCAGTATATAATCCGGCATTATATAATCCCAATTAATTTTTTTTTGTTAGATTTCATATGGCGAATATATTAAAATCATTTTGTATTCTCTACTTTTTTTTAATTTTTTTATTTTTGTAGAATGTACTGGCGGTCCCTCGATTTCAAACGAAAACTTCATTCGCATAACTTACCTTAAAAACTCAATTTTAAAATTGGTTTTGGTTTTAAATAAAAGTTAAGCGAATGAAAGCTTCGTTCGAAATCGAGGGACAGGCAGTTTATTTGAAATTAAAAGAAACAATAAAAAGTTAGAATGGAATTATATTTAATATGTTTGTACATACGTAAATATGTATTGACATAGGTATATTAAGTTTTTAAATTTGGTAATAATTTCAGCTCAATACGTTCGATACATCGATATATCGATATTTTTAATTAATAAATATCGATACTAAATTAAATATTATTCCTTCGACCTTTTATTTTTAAATATCGATACTCTTAAAAAATATCGATACGATACATATATCGATATATTTTTTCAATTTGCCCATCCCTATACTGCAGTAGAGAGGGTATTTAGCCAAGTAAACATCGTTAAAAGCGATTTTGGAAATAGGTTACCATTAATTTGATTTTATAAATTAGGTAAATATTATTACCATAACAGTAAAATATTTTTCATCTTTTTTTTTGAGATTTGGAATCAAAAGGTTCGGAAAATGTTGTCATGATTTTGATTTACCTTCAAAACATTTAAAACTAATAGGTACAAGTGATTCCTATGAGATGAACAATAACGACATTCGATTTATCGACGATTTAATTTTTTTATTGCTAAAAAATATTTAATTTTCGTTTATTTTTAAGTTACAAATTGATCTCAATTTATAATTTCATTGTAAAAAATTTTAATTTTGATTTGTTGTTGAATTTTAATGTGTTTTTATTCCAAAAATTTTTTTTAGCCATTTTAAAGAAAATTTGTAGCCCTTTTTAAACCATTGTGTTTCGTAAATTTACCCATTTTTGGTAACCAAGTTTTGGCAACACTGGCTTATAGTCACATTAGCGATATAGTCCACGATTTGTCTGCAACCAAATTTTTTTTTTATTGTTCCTACACTAAATCCCGCGAAGTTTTTCGCTGCAGGAGACCAGAATCTCTGGCGGGAACTGTATATGTTAGCAGTTTTTTTCTTTTCTGATACTTTGGGATTTGATATCTTCTGTGTGAATTGATATCTTTTTTGAAATACATAAAATTTTGACGTTTGCAAAAATAATCAAAAAAATACTTATAAAAGAATGAAAAATTAAGAAAAATATATACCATAACATAATTTTTTTTCATGCAGCTGTATATGCTACCAGCTACCAAGGCTAGTGAAATATTATTCACCTCAGAAGTGTCAAAATTTTACTATCAAAAGTACTCTGCTACCGTTTCAAACACGACCCATATTACAAACATACATATTTTTCTTTTCTAATTGGTTGAAAAAAAAAACTTATGTACTTTATGACGTGTTTTACATTAATAAAATTTTAAACAGCTATGAAAAAATATGTTAACGTGTATTTGAACTGGTGCTGTCGTCTGTGCATGTCGAAAATGCAAAGCAAAATTTTAAACAAGAGTGAAATAATTGTATATTTTAGTGTTTATATTATTTATATAGTGTATGAACTATGGATGTTGATTGAAGCCCGCCATAAAATATGGAAGATGACTGAGTATAAATTTCCCGAAGGATGGTCAATATTAAATTCATTCAAAGATGATACGAATTATGATCTTTACTCTTTTAATGAATATATGAAAACTTACTGGCCTTGGTATATTTTTCATATAACAGTGACTACTGCGATTCGAAAATATAAAGCTAAATGGCAGAGCTTGGCAAATGCGATAGTTTGTATACTGATATTATTAATGACAATGAAACTGATATCAATAGCTCTACTTGGATGCGTGCTAATGTCATATTATTTTGTTGCCCAAAGAAATTCAAAAATATTAACGTGGCTGTTGTCTGTTGCATGGATGATTGCTATGATATTTCTTAAATCGAATCGTTTTTTGCGAGAGAACCTGGGATACATTGAGTTTAGTAATGTTATAGTTGCATTAGGTTGGTCCATATTACGCGGATGTAGCTATAGTTTGCAACGTCAAAAATCGTATAGCATACAGGAGGCGACATTTTGCAGCAAATACACGTTGCAACACTTCTTGGGTTACGCTTTATATTTTCCATGTCTAATAATGGGACCTTTTATGGGTTATAATCGTTATATTGTCATTGTGCATGCAAATAATCAAATTGGAATACATAAATTCAGACAATTTTTTTGGCAGATTTGCAGAGTATTAATTTGGTGGCTTGTTTTAGAAATAGCCATGCACTTCGTATATGTTAATTATATGGCTTTCGATATACGCGCCTTAGAAGTATTTAACACAAAGTTTGGTCTATATGCTGTGGTCTTTTTCCTGGGTCATTTTTTCTTCATGTTCTACGTTATTTCATTCGGGCTTGGTATAGCTTTTGCACAATTAGATGGATTACATCCACCTCGACAACCTCGCTGTGTTGGGTTCATCAATTATTATTCTGATATGTGGAAACATTTTGACGTAGGTCTTTATGAGTTCTTATTCTCACACATATATGTCGAAATGTGCTGCAAAAATTCATCGACGTTAAGAAAAATTGTAGCAACAGCCACTACATTTTCGTTTGTGTTTTTTTGGCGTGGTCATTATACAGATATTTTCATATGGATTGTATTTAATTTCTGTTGTTTGCTTGGTGAAAAAGGTGTAAAGTCTTTAGTGAAATCGCCTAAATACAGTAGTTTTATGAAAAATAACGTAAAGCTAACTGACAAAGGGCTTCAGCGTTTTAATGCCCTATTAGGTTCACAAGTCTTTATTCCCTCTTCATATGCAAGTTGTTACTCTATAGGCGGATTGGAAATAGGAAATTATTTAATGAAAAGCGTCTATCAAGGTGGTTGGTGGAATTATTTAACTCTGTCGTTTCTTACTTATTGCATTTTCCAAAGCTGTGAAATAATGCAACGAAAAATAAAATATGTAAAGACTTAAAACTAGTACAAGACTGTAGTACATATACATATACAAAAATAAAGTTTAAAAATAAAAAAAAAAAAATCTTGTCTTTTAAATTTTTCTCGTGTCTTCTTTTAAGTTGCATTTGCGTTTGCATTCCAGGGGCTTCCACTTATTTCACTGCGAAAAGTAAAATTTTTCGAAAGCAATTTCTGATTCGAAAGTTAAATCGTACTGCGTAACTCGTTCGAATCGATGACAGAGTTGTTTGTGGTTTGAAGACGTGAACCTTTCAGAAAGAGTGCAAAGAAGAAGGCAACCATTTCTTTATACTTGACCTGGGACAAATGCATTAAATATGCTCAATGCAAAGCCAGAATAAGCATTGCGTGTTGTGTGATGACGTCAAAATTACGTCAGAACCACATGCGCATGTGGCTTTTTACATGCCGTGTACTAGAGGCTTAAAGTAGAAGTACACTCAATTTAAAGGAAAATACGTGAAATAAATTATCTATACAATTTACGTCATTGCTAGCCAAAGGATAGCTAAAGTAAGCCTTGTAAAATATATATACAAAAAAAAAGCATTAATTCTGAGTTCATAGGAAATATTCCTGGAAAATTTATTATCAAAGTTGTTTTTGGGAATACAATTATTTATTAAAAGATTTTGTTTGTTGTGCTTAAAAAAAGGGAATTAAGCACAGCAAACAAATTCTTTTAATATTCCTGGAAAATATTGAAGGAATAAGACTATTAAAGTATGAAAGCTTTATAAATTGTAATTTGACTTAGAATACACACGAATTAGTATAAAAATGTATCTTATTTTACCTGACTCTTTTGATAAGGATTCTCTATATTTTTCTTAAATGATTTTTTACGCGAGTTTTCGTATCTATTGCGTAGAAACAGAAATAAGTGTGTACCCTTTCCACCTGTAGTGAGGGGAATAATAACATAATTTTATATTTGAATTAAAGTCGCAAATGAATGCTATATTTTGTATATATATATATATATATGTGTGTATTGTATTTAAATCTAATCATTTAACTAACTTCGAATTTTTAAGTTTTTGAAGTATTGTTTAAAAATTATATTTCTTATTTCGAATATTATATAAAATAAAGCAATACATATTTTTAAAATATAAATTTTTTTTATTTTATAATTATTCTGAATAATTTTACATATTTTTGAACTTATATTCGAATTTTCGAACATGATAAAAATTACATATTTTAAATAGTCTGCTTAAAATGAATGTTTTTTAATACATTTTTTATTTGCCTGCAAAGCTACACATTTTAAAATTCGTTATTATAGAAATAATCTAATATTTTTTTAAAAAATGTTTTTAAATTAAGCTTAAATTTTCGAATATAATTTAAGGAAGATTTTATTTAAAATTTTACTTTAGAAAAAGTCAGATTTTTTAAATATGTATTCCTAAAAGTATTTTGACGGTTTTATGCATAACATAAAATGGTGTATTTTCGAATTTTTAAATCAAATTAAAATCAGATTTATTTTAAAACTATAATCTAGAGAAAAAAGAAAATACAAAAACAAATAAGGATAATTAACAGTAGTAAAGATAAGTTTGTCGTGACTAAATGCAGTATAAAGTTTTATTCCAAATTTCGAATATGAGTATTTCCACACGAAAGTCTACTTTTTGTCAAGTTACGCCACCAAGCATTTCAAATTGTTTCTCAAAGAATAATTTATATATTATTTAGTTTTGTTGCATTTTGGTCTAAAGCGCAATTTAGTGAAAGAGAGGAAAAATGTTAACAACATGGATCTGAAATACAGGATTAATTTTTTGGTGGCGTAATGTGGCACTTCTGTGGAAGTGCCCATATCACTTAAAAGATATTAATGTTTCACATATTGTTGAAACTTTTGAAATAAAAATCAACTTATGTTTTAAAACTTAAAATTCTCAAATGATTAGACAATACAAAAGAAACAACCTTTAACCCCTAATTTTCGAAAACTGCTTAAAATTTTATTTTTAAATTCTTTTGAAAAAGGAAATAAGCATTTTATATTTGTCTTAAAAATGAATTACATACATAGAAAATCGAAAATGTGAAAAATTACAATCAGACGACATTTTCAAAATACCGAAACGTTAACAAAGACGTGCTCGAATTTTCGAACATAGATTATAAATTATTTACAAAAACTATTAAATTACAAATAAATTTTGCCTAAATTCTACAATTTTATTTTAATTAAAAATTAATTTAATTCAATTTTAAAATAAAAAAATTTTCGACTTTAAGGCAAAATTCGAACAAAAGTTTTGCGGTAAAAGTTTTCAAACATCAGGTGTATTCATTTATGGAAAATTATTTTTTTTTTTTTTTTTTTGTTAGGGCCAGCACTCAGGGGATGACCCCTACTAATGCATTGCATTGTGTTGGAACTAGGAAAATAGGTTATGGGAAGGAGGAAAGACGGAGTAGTGCTTGTGAACATTCGACTTGAACTTATTCATGTTGTAAGTGAGAGGGAAGACTTCAGCAGGAAGGTTATTCCACATACGAACAGTCCGGCCAAAAAACGAATTTTCCCTGTAATGCGTTGTACGATTCACAGGCCAATCGACCACAAAAGGATGGGCTCTTGAGGAAAAACGTGTATTACGAACAAAGCTATGGGTTTCGGGAACCAAATCCCTAATTTCATCAGAACACATCCCGTTGTAGTAACGATAAAATAGGCAAGTACAACCCACATTGCGACGGTGCTCAAGGGAGTCAATAGAATTGGATACCCTACTGTCGCCGATGAGAACCTTCGCCCTCTCCTGCACGCGGTCGAGAAGCTCCAAAATAGACTTTGAAGCACCGGCCCACACATGAGAGTTGTATTCCATTCGCGGTCGGATATAGGTGGTATAAATAATAAGGAGATCAGATGGAGTGAAGTATATCTTACACCGTTTCAAAAAACCGAGGCACTTGAATGCTTCTTTCGACACCTTAAATATATGTTCAGTCCATCGGACATCACATTGTATCCTCATGCCCAGAACATCAAGAGATTCTGTTTCCTCAATATTTATACCACCCATACATACAGATGAGGCACCTTGATCCGTCGCGCGTTTATGCGTCAGTACGCAACATTGGGTCTTTCGGGCATTAAATTCGACCCTATTCGCACGACCCCATTCTGAGATTATGTCTAGGTCACGGCCAAGCGTATCATTCATGTTCTGTCTCATAGCACAAACATCGGACACGCCTGGTCTGTAACCAAATGAATACGAATGGCAAAGGTTTCTGTCATCTGCAAAAGAATAGATAGGGTGTGAAGTTTGACATAAGAGGTCATTTAGAAAAATAAGAAATAGAGTAGGAGAAAGAACGGAGCCTTGCGGTACCCCTGAATGAATCTTGAACTCGTTTGATGAAACCCCATCTATAACAACCCGTATAGTGCGATCTCTGAGAAAGCTCGATATAAATCGAGAGAAATTATCACCGACACCAAATGCAACAAGTTTAGACAAGAGTGCACCATGCCAGACTCCGTCAAACGCCTTGGAAATATCTAAAGCAATTACCTTACTTTCGCCAAAATGGTGAATAGAACGACACCATTTTTCTGATAACAGGGCCAGTAGGTCTCCAGTAGAACGACCTCTACGAAAGCCATACTGGCGGTCGCTTAGTAGGTAATTTGACTCTAAAAATTTTACAAGATGGTGATTTACCATACTCTCCATAACTTTGGAAAGTGCCGAACAAATTGCAATTGGGCGGTAATTTTCAGGGTTATTAGCCACTCCTTTTTTAGGAATTGGCGTTACATTAGCAACTTTCCAGCAGACGGGAAATTCACCAGCATGGTATAAAGTGCTGAAAAGATTTGCTAAGGGACGAGCTAGCGTCGAAGAGCACTGCTTCAAGACCAGTGCATGTATACCATTACACAGTGGTACTGGTTAAACAATAATTTGTATTAAATTCCTTTTGAAAAAACTTTAGTTATTTTTTTTTAAACAGGTCCGAAGTGCCATGTAATCTGAAATAAAGGGAGACAACTGCATTGTTTAATATTTTATTATGGTTTATTTTATTATTCATTAAATTATTAAAAATATCCTTAATAAAAATACATTATAAACTCAGTTTAAAAACAGAATATTTTCTTTAGTAAGACAAATATAACCAATAAAATTGGACTCTATAGATTGAACGTCAATAGCAAAATAATTTTGTTCATAGTCAATTCGAAAAGCGTGATAATGGGAATCAAATCCATGGGTTATAAGTCTTTGAACACAAAGTTTATAAGAATCGTCAATACAATAAATATAGTTTATAAGTCCAAATAATGGAATATCGTCCTCATACATTCCCACGTGAATAACCATTCCTGGTTTAAAAACCATATCTTCATATTGGAGATATGATATAATTTGTAGTGGTAATTCGGAAGAAATTCCATATTTGTTTAAACCGTTATTTGGTAATAATTTAAAAGGTCCTTTTTCAATTTAAATCGTAATAGTTAATCGTCATAGTTCAGTAAGAAATCTAGTAATTTAATTTGATATTTGGCATAGATTGTCTTTAAAACATTAATTTTGTTGTTAGAGCTTTTACTGATATTTTTTAAAATTTTGTGTACTGATTCAAATCTCATTGAAGAAATATGTTTTAAAGGTCCAACTTTGCGAACTATACTAGCGTAATGTAGCATATTATGAAATTTTGGTTTCAAGTTTGATTTGGACAATTTAAGATACAAGTTATTGTGTTCGATAATTAATTCTTTCAGGTGTTCATCTCCACCATTTTGAATTGAATCAGATTCACAAACTATAAACACAATTTGTCTTAAAATTAGATATAACGACCATTCTTCACAGTTAGAAACTAAGTCACCTATAATTAATCCAAGACATTTGAAAAGTGTTAGCATTTCAGATGATGAAAGCTTTAATTTTGTTTTTTTTTGGAAATCTACATTTAAAATTGGAGGTTTGTTTCTTCCATATATGGGCCCATAGTTAAATGTTAGCATTCTATAGTTTTCTCTTAAAATGACACAATACTTACGAGCAATGGTCAATATTCTTGCACCAATATTTTCGAACTTTCACATTTATAATAAAAAAAATTAATTTTTTTTTTAGCGTTGCTATTTTATTTTGTGACACTTAACAATTCTTTGTATGCTCAATTTGATTATAGTTTTTAAATTCTTTAAAATTGTAATTTTGTTATTATATAATTTATTTTTAATGGGTAATGTTTTTTTAATTGTTTTACCACTTTATTTATACTAACAAAAAATTCGGTAGGTAAGTATATGTTACAAAAACGACACAACTGATGCAAAATTATTTTACAAATGGCGATAACAAAATATTATCAGAAGCAAATATATTTTGTTTGCATCTTAAACATATTATGAGCACACGTATAGAAAGTAATCATGTTATGGCTATTACATATCATTAATGGTTGTGAGGAATATAATATATTTTCAAGGTTATCATTATTTAGTTGTTATAAAAATGAGTATTTTTCAGTGAACCATAATTAAATTTATAATTGCTATAAACATTGACATGTTTACAGTAACTATAATAATTGTTGATATTGAATGAAAATAACAATATTATGTGTACGGCAACAATATATTGTTACAATAAACATAGTGTAGTTGCCGTAATCATGCCCAACCATATTTATTCTCTGCGTGTATATACGTATATTGATTTCTGTGATCCTATTGACATAAAAATAACCTCTTAAGTATCTTAAAATAATTTTAATCTTAAATTTTTTACATTTTTTTTATACAATAGATACTAGACTTAATTATTTTAAGCGTAATATTCAGAAAAAAATATCAGTTTCATTTGAGAAATAAGTAAAGAAATAAATAAAAAATTTTGGGCGGGAATCCCGGGATCCCGGGAATTTGATTTTTATTTCCCGCTTTCCCGGGAATCCAAAAAGTGCGGGAATAAAAAAACTCTCATAGTAAGTGTTCACGTACCCAAAAAAACTTGCAACGAAGGAGTGAAAAAAGAGCATACAAATTTCAGAGACAAAAATTTTTTTGAAAATTTCTGATATTAATGTAAGACTATCGGCCGAAATTAAGCAACTTATTGAAAATAGGAGACGATTAAGAAGAATATACCAAAGCACTAGAAGCGTATAAGATAAAACAAATTTTAATAGAGCATCATAACAAATAAAAAAGCGCATTTAAGATTATAAAAACGACTTGTTAAACAATTATTTTAAAAATTTCGATGCTCTTACAAATGATAGCGAACATAAACTGTGGAACGCAACAAAGTACTTAAAACGTCCAATAAAGAAAAATATTCCAATTAAAAATATTAATAGTGAATGGTGTAGATCGGATATCAGCAAAGCAGATGCTTTTAAGGAACATTTAGAATCAACATTTAACCCATTTACTATAAGCAGTCCCCTTGTAAGGGCTGATATTGAAAACTTTTTAGATGTTCCTTGTCAAATGGATCGCCCTATAAGAACAATATCCCCAGCATAAGAAGAAAAGCCTATTGGCAAATTAAATAATAACAAAACTCCTGGTTACGACAATATTGACTCCATGGTTCTAAAATCTTTACCGCAAAAAGGAGTTGTTTTTCTCACAACAATATATAACTCCATATTAAGGTTACACAATTTCCCATCGCAATGGAAATACGCAAAAATAATAATGGTATTAAAGCCTAAAAAACCTGAGCATAATGTTACACCCTATAGACCAATAAGTTTGTTGTCCAGCTTTTAAAAAAAATTTTAAAGACTTCTTTTAAAGAGATTATTGCCAATTTTAGAGAAACAATATATTATACCTGATTACCAGTTTGGGTTTAGACGTAAACATGGCACACCAGAACAATGGCATAGGGTTGTCAACAGCATTTCTAATGCATTAGAAAGAAAATTATATTGTTCTATTGTTTTTCAAGATGTTGAACAGGCTTTCGACAGAGTTTAGCATGTTGGACTTTTGTACAAATTAAAAAATCTAGTCCCAGCTCCATTTTATTTAATGCAAAAAGCCTATATTCATGACAGATACTTTTTTGTGAGTGTAAATGAAAATTATTCTAGTTTTGGTCGTATTAACGCGGGTATACCACAAGCAGAGCTGCCGTTTTTGGTCATTTCTAACCGAAATTGGTAATTTTTCTTTTCAATGTAGAGATGTGAATATTTTTTTCATTTTGGTTACTTTTTTTCTAAAATAAAAAGACGTATGAATATGTTTTCCTGATACACTTGCAGTTTTCGTTTTTTAAACTTTTAGCGTTTTTAATTGCATGGAGGGTTACCGCGTATTTCGATTCGAAGAAAATTATTTACGATGTTGAATAATGTGTACTTTGCACTACGATATTCTCATTAACTATTTGTTTCAAATGAACAAAAGTTTTTTATACTTTGTCGAAAACGAAAAATTTCTTTCAGAACAGCTACCAGATATTTTTTAAGATTTTTGTAAAGAAAAGAATTACCAAATGTGATTTTTATATTTGAAACGGCCATGTTCTGAAATTTACCCAGCAAAAACTTACATTGAAAAGTAATGAGTTAAAAAGCTTATATAACTACTCTTCACTACTTATACATTGGCATTTTAACTCATTATTTTAACACACTGATGTCATTGGAGGCAAGTACTTACCAACCTCGCTTACAAATAGGGAGTTAAATAAGTCATTACCACGTACGCTTACAAATAGGTACTTCACATTGGTATCAACAAAACTGAATTTGTCCCACAAATTGTGTTTTTAATTTAATTTACTTTCTAATGCATAATTTTACTACCCTGCATTGAGGACATCAATTAAGTATTTAAATTTTGAATACACAGAAAAAAGTTTTTATCACTTAAAAAATAGTTCAAAACGTATTTAAATTTATTTAATATGATAATTGAATCAGTTATTTTTTTAGTTGAAAGAAAATTAATAATATAATTTTGATTTAATTAATATTTAAGTTATTTTGAAATAAATTTTTAATTAAAAAATTAATTAAAAAACAAAAAATCTTAATTGACTTGTTTCGTTTAAAATAAAATAATTTAAACTTGTAGAATTGTTGTTGGGAATTGTCAATATTTAATTAAATAAATTAACATATTGTTTGAAATGACAGTCTTTTGATCATTTTTTTAATTAAAATTAATAATATAATTTATCATTTTTACAATTTTAAGTAATCGATATAATATTTTCGTAATAGGTGCAAAATTAACAAATTGTTTGCTTGATCCTATGAATTTGGAATGAATTCAAATTTATCACAATTTGTTTTTCATTCATAAGATATAAAAAAAACTGTAAGAACAAATATGTATTTAAAATCAATTTGTATTAGATTTGAATAAATAAAACCTTAAATGCATATTATTATGAATTAATTATAAATTTCGTTAATCAGCTAATAATTAAGTGCTTATGTATCAGATTATATGTCAGTCATTATTAAGCTACTTCTATGTAACGCAGATGGTATGCAGTTGTCATTGAAAAGTAAGTTGTTCAGTAATTGCAAGTGATTACCAAGTTTTTGCAGGGTATATCAATTAATTTTTATAAATGAGCGTCGTTTTTCCTAATTTTAAGAGTAGTAAAGATAATGGATACTTAAAGTAGAAAGTGCATAAAAAGTACACAAAAGTAGTTTTAGTGTTTCTAAAAACTTCAGTTGAAGTAAAATGTTCTAAATTTACATTATTTCCAGTAGTATATTTTAATATACATATTGAAATACACAGGAATTTTAAAGATTTTTCAAAAATAAATTGATATATAGTCTATAATTTAGACTTGTGTCGTTCATGAATGAATTACTTCAACTGAATGATACACTAAAGTGAAAGAATGAAATATTTCTGTATTTTCTTTCAATTTCTTTCATCAATCGGTTTCATCTTTTTTCATTCATATTTCTTGAATTCTCTGTTTTATGCCAAATACATTCATTAGTCTACCTTTCAGTTGTTTTGACAATGTTGCATATTATGCTGTTAGTTAGGTCCTTTATTATTTAAAAAAAAGTAGATTTTAATTTTTTTGTAAATTAGGGTCTTCTGCGTTTAAGGTAACGATTTGTACATACTAAATGCATGCATAATAAATATTTCTAAAACAACTCTTTAAATTAAAAAGAAAATCTAGGTATATATAATCAATTTATAATAAAAAATTGTTTTTTGTTTTTAAAATAACAATTTAAACATTCATTTAAAAAGATAGTTACTTCATATTGAAAGCTGTGTACTTTTTGGAAAGGTGAAAGAAAAGAATGAATTAATTCACTTAACCTTTCTGAAAGAGAATGAAAGATTAACATAAATGAAAGATTTTGCCAATTACTACTATAATTTAAGAATTTATAAAATTTACTGTAATTTATAAAATTTACTGGAGAAAGTTAAGATATTTGAAATTGTACTTTATATGTTTATTTATTTAATATTTTTTTGGCAGTATTTTTTATTTATAAAGAAAACCTTTGACAACAATCGCCATATTGCTAAATGTAAATTTTCATCAACAAGAGGATTAACAAATCGCAACATTTGACAGCCCTGCCAATGACAGTTAAAAAACGGAAACCAATTTAATTATTCTTATTTGTTATTTATAACTGTGAAGTACAAATTTCGTTTATTGAATAGGATATATTCAAAAAAACTCCATTTATTAACTTTCAATAAAATGAATTTTGTGATGAAATTTGACGGGTTTAACTTTTAAAATAAAAATATTGTTTATGCAAAAGGTCTCAAATAAATAAACTGTTTTAAACTAAGTTTCTCGTTATTTGTTTAATATGTACATTGTACAAGAATTACAATATTTTGTTTTCTTAATTTGTAATTAATATTTTACTATGAATTTTAATGGTTTTTCAATTAACAAAAGGCATTTATAATTTGGTTATATTTTTCCACATTTGGTAACTTTTTCAAAAATTTTGGTTGTAAAAGTGTTACTAGTCGTGGCAGCACTGACCACAAGGAAGTGTTCTTGGACCAGTGTTGTATAACATTTTTACAGCAGATGTGCCTACAATTGAAAACTTAACGACTGATACATATGCAGACTAGTAGGGATGCCGAACGGGAAATCCCGAATCCCGAAATCCCGGGATTTATCGTGATTGATAAATCCCGAATCCCGGGATTTATTTTTATGAGTCCCGGGATTTTTAAAATATCAACTTTTATGTACAAAACTGTTCGTTTTTATTGAATTTTTATACTATATACAAAAAAATTATTAAAAATTATATTTGAATTATATTTTTTATTGCAAATAATTCTTATTTCTGTTTTTGGCACACAGCAAGTATTTAAAATTTTTAATTTTTGCTTGATATATGACGACTATTTTTGAATTTTTGTATTTTGCTTAATTAAAACCATTATTTTAATTAGAAACGATATTTGAAGATTCACATCTCCAGCCTTTTTTATAATTACGTTTAGCAAGTTCAGCTTTGGCTTAAGACATAATTCCAAAATAAAAATGATTATTTTTATGCAAAATATAGAAATCGATAAATAATTGTTATATACCAAGCAAAAAATAAAAATTATTAACGATCCACAATTAAAGAACATTGAGAAACTAAAGAATAAAAGTTGATATAGTTATAACAATTAAGTCGTTATATTTATGAAATAGCTCATATCCGGTCCAATAATAATAAAAAATTTGCTTAAAAAACATACGGCAAATAAAAGAATTTTTTTTTTATAAATAAACACTATCTGACGTATTCATAAAAAAATTATTTAAACTTGAAATCTGTTTTAAGAAACATTTGCATAAACATTTTGTTTTAAAATAAATTTCAAACGTACTTAAGTTATTGATTATGAATCTCGCCCTCAACCTGGAGGTGTACTGCACTGCAGTCGACAGAGTGTTACAGTTTTTAACTCAGCTATCGAGATCGCTGAGGGACTACACTTTGCCGAGTATTAATGTCGTCACAACTTAATTCACATTAAAAGTTGAATTGCTGTCAAAAAACCGAAATAAATTGATCTAGAGAAACTAAGAGGTACGTTTTTTTAAGCTTTTTTCAGAATCTGATCAGTTGTATAAACATATGTATAAACTAATTTGGTTTGTTGTTTTCTTTTTCTAAAATTTCTGTTATGTATATAAAATCTTTTGAATATTAAAAAAGTGTTGTTTATTTTAAAAAACGTCGTATCTTAAAGAAACACATTGATCCCGAATCCCGAATATCCCGCGATTTTCAAAAATCAGTCCCGATTGGTATCCCTAATGCAGAACTTACATCGAAGCAGCATGCCAAAATAAAACGTGAACAACTAAATATAAGACCCAAAAAAATGTCTCCAAGATATGGGTCCAATGATCAAGCTTAAGCTTGGAAAACAAAATTTTATTATACAAAATAATACTAAAGCCGATATGGACATATGGTATTAAATTTTGGGGAACAACAAGTAACTCTAATATTGAGATATTGCAGAGGTATCAATCAAAAACTCTCAGACTATTGCCAAATGCGAAATGGTTTATCAGCAAAAAAAACATACACAAAGATCTGCATATTTTAATAGTCAAAGATGAGATTAAAAAGTTTAGTGAAAAATACTTAAATAGACTAAGTTATCTTTCCAATTTATTGGCAATAAACCTGTTAGACGATAGCGACGAAATCAAAAGATTTAAAAGGCTTCATATACGCGACCTAACCCTCAGAAAGTAGATAAATGTATGAAATTATACAAGTAAAATAATTGTATCTACTTTTTTTTTTTGAGTTCACTTGGAACTAGGGATGCCAATCGGGACTGATTTTTGAAAATCCCGGGATTCGGGATTTTGAAATACCGATCCCGAAATCTCGGGATTTTGTGGATCCCGGGATTTCGGGATTTTCCGGGATTTTTCGGAATTTTTTTTTAATAAACAACACTTTTTAAATATTCAAAAGTTTTTATAAACGTAACAGAAATTTTTAAAAATGAAAACAACAAAACAATTTATTTTATACATATGTTTATAACACTGGCGTCACCCATGATCAGAATGAGCAGATTCTGAAAAAAGCTTAAAAAAACATACGTATCTCTTAGTTTTTCTAGATCAATTCATTTCGGTTTTTTGACAGCAATTCAATTTTTAATGTGAATTAAGTTGTGACGTCATTAATACACGGCAAAGTGTAGTCCCTCATCAATCTCGATAGCTGAGTTAAAAACTGCAAATTATGTCGAATGCAGTGCAGTACACCTCCAGGGTGAGGGCGAAATTCATTATTAATAAGTTAAGTACGTTTGAAATTTATTTTAAAACAAAATGTTTCTTAAAACAGATTTCAAGTTTAAATTATTTATTTATGAATACCGTATGTTTTTTAAGCAAATTTGTTATTATTATTGGAGCAGAAGGAATATGAGCTATTTCATCAATATTACGACTTAATTGTTATAATTATATCAACTTTTATTCTTTAGTTTCTGAATAAAACTTTAATTGGATCGTGAATAATATTTATTTTTTGCTTGATATATAACAACTATTTCTTGATTTCTATATTTTGTATAAAAATAATTATTTTTAATTTGGAATTATGTCTTAAGCCAAAGCTGAACTTGCTAAACGTAATTGTAATAAAGGCTTGAGATGTAAATCTGCAAATTTCGTTTCTACTTAAAATAATGGTTTTTATTAAGCAAAATACAAAAATCCAGAAATAGTCGTCATATATCAAGCAAAAATTGCAAATTTTAAATACTCGCTGTGTTCCAAAAACAAAAATTTAACTCAAAAATAAGAATTATTTGCAATAGAAAATATAACCCAAATATAATTTTTAATAATTTTTTTGTATATACTATAAAAATTCAATAAAAACGAACAGTTTTGTACATAAAAGTTGATATGTTAAAAATCCCGGGACTCATAAAAATAAATCCCGGGATTTCGGGATTCGGGATTTCCCGTTTGGCATCCCTACTTGGAACTCAATATGTGTTATTTTTCTTATTCTAAAGTTATGAAATTTGCTCATTAGCTTATTTTGTAAAATAGATTGTAAATTTGAGGGACAAAAATTTTTTGAAAATTCTGATAGTAAAATTTTTAGTAGAAGAATTATTCAATTAAAAGTTTTTTTTTTTTTTAATTAAGTTTTTTTTATCTTACAGCTAAATAGTGTCAATATGCCTAACGTGCTAGTTTTTGCTGGTACAGTGTTCATTCACTTTTTTTTATATTTTTGAGTAATTGGGAGAAAAATTTTGAAAATTGCAAGTTTCTGCTACTAAAGTAAATTAACACATCTATATTCAAATATTTTATATACAATATTTAAATTTCATAATTTCAACGGGTAGGCCCATTGAAATTTCGAAAATTTATTTTGAATAATATTCAATTAATGAAATAAGCATCCGTCGCCAATGGCGGTGAGTATTAAACGGCAAACCCCACTGAAGAGATTGTATGGTTACAATCGAAACTAGTCAGGGCAACCTGTCCGCGAAAACCTGGGTTCAATTCCCAGCTTAGTCAAGAATGAAAATTATTAATAAATTTTAATTAATTTCATGTTGTAAAATTTCTTGCTTCATAAAAATAATTTAATGAAAATTAAATTCAATGAACTTAACTCTGATTAAAATAACCGAAATTTGGATTAAAAACTATTAACAGTTCAATAAAATAAACACAATACTAATTAATTAAGTAATTTTAAGTGTCCAAAATATAATGACATCAAATTTTTTTTTCTCTTTTTCAGTGTGCGCGAATGTCTCATATGTCCTCCCGAAAGATGAAATCCAATTAGAAGTATTTCTAAACGACACAGCCACAGCAAAATATGGCATCGCCGCTCGTAATCCTTCACCTTTGTGTGTACCCATAATGATGGGCATACCCATGTCAATGTGTATACAAATGTCCAACATTGGTGTACAGGGGGATAATTTGAACATGTGTATGGATTTCCTGGTACGTCTGGCATCGACAGAACTCTTTGAAATGCACTTTCAATGTATGAAAGTCGGTCTTCAGGGAATTAGTTGGGTAGGAGCAGATGGCCAACCCGTTATACCCGCTAGTGGGGGTAAACTTAAGGATAAAAGTTCGCATGAATCAGAGGAGTACTATGATGAGAGTGAGATGGAGGTAGAGAATGAAGTTATATCGAAGGAAAAGAATGAGGACAATGTTGCTATGAATATGCAGCAGGAGGATTCAAATAATGCGGAAGAGGAACTGGATTATAATGACATAACCGAGAAAATAATGGATATAGTTAAAGAACAAGAGAGAGAAGAAGACGAAGAAAATGTAAAAGAGACCTCTGAATTGGTTAAAGAGAATGAAGTGGAGAGCGTAAGTCCAGTAAAAGATAACACAAGTATTGAAGAAATTGTTACAAATATAATGAATAGTATAAACAAAGGTAATGCTGCCGAAGAGATTGATGAGTTAATGGAAACTCAAGATAAATCAGAAGCAAGTGCCAGTGAAATTGATAATATGCAGAGTATACAAGAATCGTCAGATTTTAGCGAATTAGGAGACCCTGAAACAAATTCGGTTGCATTGGAGGCTGCAGAGAGTAATATAGAGAACATGCAACCAGTTTTAGAAACAAATGATTTCATAGACCATAAAAAAGAATCAAATAAACTCTCGAAAGAGCCAGTGATAAAAGAGGCGCAATCTTTAAAGCAAGCGATAAACAATTTAAAAGAAAGCGCAATAAGTGATACAGAATTGGAGAAATCTAGCGAGATTGTGGGAGAAAAGAAAGACGTAGAAAATGTATCAAATATTGATATCCATTTGGAAGAATTGTTCGAAAATGCCGAGGAGAAGGAAATGCAAGTGAAAAACAAGACAAAAGAAACTCACGAGCCCTTTAAAGAGAGCAATGACATATTATTTGTTTCAGAAAATAATAATGCCATTATTCAAGAGAATCATTATGCCAATAAAGAGCCTGTCTTGTTAATTAAAGAGCAACCTGTCACCGAACACCTTTCTGAAGATCATGATTCAATAAATATTGAAAAACTTGTAATATTAATCAATGGAGCTGATGCACTAGAAACCATTGAATTGAACAAAAATGTTAATGAGCTAAACCACACTTTGGAAATGATCCAACAGTCAATGGACACCAGCACCGAATCGTTAATGTCAGCTAATTTAAAACCAACAATGCCACAAAATGCAGAAAAAACAAGTGAAATTGGTAATATCGATAGCATAGATAATAGTGTAACAACTGCCACAATTATGACCACAACAACAACTACAGTGACTGAAGCAAATAAACCAACAATACCAGATGAAATCCCAACAGTGGCAGTAACATTAATTGAAAACATTGATGGCGTTGATAAAAACGATAATAAAGATAATGATGATGATGATGGTGCAGGTGAAGAGGTAGACGATGAAGGAGACAATGAAACTGACGATGGTGATAATAGTCTTGAGAATGACAGTGATGATTATGATGATGAAGAAAGTGAAGACAATGAAGATGAGACAACAGAAAAAGTAATTAAATTAAATGACTCCACCACTACCACAATTGTTATGACAACTGCATTTGAATTGAATAACGAAAAACATGACAGTATACAAAAAGAATCTTCGGCCAATGCCTCTAACAGCAATGAATCTTCTTCTAGCGAAGAAACAAATGTAAATAAAACAAACGATGAATTTGAAACCATACAGCATGAATTTGAGGATAATGCTAATGAAAAAGACGAAGAAGAGTCTAACCAAGACCATGAAAATGATGCTGAGGATAAGGAGGAGGATGAAGAGGCCGAATATGAAGAAGATGAGGATTATGAAGACACAACCACATTCACTTTAAGCTCTGCACAAATTCAAAGTGATAATGATACGTGTTGTAAAGCTGTCACATCAACTTCTTCTGCCTTAAATGACTTACAAAGCACCACAAATAATCAATATGACGACAACAGTAATAATAAGCAAATGCCACAAATTGATACTGCAAAGTAATATTTTACAATTTGTAAGCAATGGTAATTCCATGATTAGCAGTGCAGCCATTAACGTAAGCAACGTTAAAACAACTACCAATCCCATGTTAAAAGTCATTTCTACACCAGCTGTAGCCGCAATTGTAACAGCTACAGGGAGTAAAACCAATGGCAATGTAATGCCTCTACCGTTAGCGCGTAAATTTTTTGCACTTCATCACCAGCAACAGAGCCAACAACAGCAACAACATCAACTTCACTATCATCAGCAACTTCATCGTCTTAGTCGTCAACGTCAGCATTATGTTTAAGCTCCACCACATTCTGCAGTGTTTTTATGAGAAAGTGTTTAAGCACATTTATATCCAACATAATTTATATGGTTTATTGATGTCAACACCCCACTTGACTTTGTAAGACGCATAATAATTTAAGAAATAATTGTATATAGAAATTATTTTTTTATTCAACCAATGAAGTTTATACAGTTAAGTCTAGGATTATTAGGAAGGCTATTTGGGAAAGAACAGATTTTTTTTTTAAATACATTAGGGTTTTCAAGCTATTGGGTGTATAACTTAAACATGCGGAATTTTTAAAAAATTGCATACCTTTTTTCTTTGTCCTTCATTTGCAATGGACCGCATTGGTCTCCGAGTGGAAGTGTGCCCTTGGGCGCACAAACCTTCTTAACCTAACCTATACATTTTTGGCCATCGTTAGCTAAGGTCACAGCTTCTCTTACTTTTCTGGTAACATATATAAGTAAATTCCACGCTAAAATAACTTATCATTTTCAAAAACGAAGAATAATTCAAGCCAATTTCGGGGTATCCGAACTAAAGTGAAGCGTATTATAGTACGAAAGTTCTTATCGATTGAAACAAATAGTTGTCAGGTGAGCTAATGATTGAGTTGTAAAGCGGGCGAGGAAAAACCTGACAACCTGTACCTTTATTTTAAAATCGTTTTTAACTGGCTTTAGTCTGGTGGCTTATTCCGCACGTTTCTCGGCAAATGTCCTCGTAAAACGAATTAGTTATGTTCGGTAAAGGTCCCCGGAGTCGTCTGACCCGTTTTCAGAAAATCATGGAATAGAAAATTTTACTGGCTCCCCATGAAGTTATTTCGGCCGTATTTCTTACTTGAGTTCCCGCACTACTTTAAAACGTTTCGAAATTCCTTTTTAAGTGACTAACAATAACTTTGCGAGTTCTACTTGATCATGAAAACAATCTTAATGGTGAAATGTCTGAAACTCGTCCTCTTAAATTTTTTTTTTTTTTTTTTTGGTGCCTTCGTCTTTGGTGATAAAATCAAGCCCTTATTTACCTCAAAAACCAGGGGGCTAATTCTGGCAGTCGTGTTCGAGCACTTTCTCGATTCGAACGCAATTTTATTTCTTCTGTTTTCCGTCGATACTGAACGAATCGAAATTATTTTTTTAGCGTTGTGAAAACTCAAATAAATGCATTACAACACTAAAAAAATAATTTTGATTCGTTTAGTATTGACTGAAAGAGTTAGTAATAAAATTGCTTTCGAATCGAGAAAGTGCTCGATCACGACTGCCAGAATTAGACCCCAGTTCTTGCACATTGAAATCGATGGAACATTTTTAGAGTGAAGGTTTATTTACAATGGCAGCAACAATTTGGTTTCTACTTTTGTTTAATTTTTTCAAAAAATATGTCAGATATTTTCCTTTAATTTTTTTTAACAAAATTTTTTCTAAAGTTTTTAAAAATTTGGGCACCAATTTGCATAAAATTGTTAATTAAATTAAAAATATTTTTTATAAGTTTTGAATGAATATTTGTTTAAATTTAAATATTACAATAAAATGGAACGAATTGTTATATGTGAAAACAAGACATATCACTTTACTGGCGATAATAAGTTTAAAGTGTAGTTACTCCAGAGGGAAGATAGTTGACACAAAACTAGTCTTCTGACTGGATTTTGTGCAGGTACTGGTTCTATTACTTTATATGAGGGGGATCTATCATATTTACATTGTTCATTTGGGATAGGAATTATATAAACTTAAACTGAACGTGTCAAAAAGTGCGAACTACGACCCTCCTGGGACATCGCCACCTTAAAGTGACAAGTACCAATCATATAAAGTGTTAGAGTTAGAACTGGTCCCTACCACTTTAGAACTGTAAAGTGACAAGTTTGGTGTTAGTGCCCTTTCCCCTACGGATATGTCTTGAAAATAATAATTTATACGTAAAACTGTTCGGAACAAAATTTGCAAAAGTTTTTTCTTGATCGAAAAAGTGTTTGGTTTTGAATAAATAGTTACTTTCATTTCGAACATACAGCGGAAATGTTGCTTCCATTGTTAATCTGATTTAAGATTTGTTGAACAATCGATGGGCTTCAGTTGCACCGTTTTTCCAATTAAGGAAGTAAAGTAAAACTTTTCGCAAATCGTCATTATTGTTAACACTGCTTCAGTGAAAATAATTGACAGATGCTAAATCTGAAAAATCTGTTTTGAAGCCCGAATATTTCTGTAATACACTCGATAGGATCAAACATTTTGGTCTGTTATCAGTAGTGAATTTAATTAAACATTCATAAATAATTTTTTCGATTACTGTAGAACTATAGAAAATTAACGGAAGGAGAGCTAAGAATTTTTTAAATTATATAATTTTGCTTCTCGAAGTTAAATGAAATTATAATTTGGTTCTATCTATACTCGTTTAAGTCAACAGCAATTACTGAATGTTGTATAAAAATTGTTTAAAGAATTATCTTCCATCAGTTTTCTATGTAACGAGAACAAACGGCTACCTTATTCCTCACTAATATCCTAAATAACTCTTATTTTTTTATTTCTACATATCGTCACCTCAAATGCAACCGGACGTAACGTAACACTTTTATTCATTTTTTTTTTCAGAAGAAGCAAAAAACTTTACAAAGTCAATAATAATAAAGTATACTTGGCATTTGAATTTCTAACATAAAGCCGCCATTTTAGATCGCAGAGTTCTAAACACTTGGTCGAACATGTAGTTTAATGAAGCGAACCATAATCAATCCAAAACTCGATTTTGAATTTTTATGTAGTTACGACCGTTTGCATTTAAGCTGACAATATGTAAAATTTCTAACTCTACTTTCTTTATTAACAAGCTGTTCATTTTAATAACTAGCCTTTCTTTGTTATAATGCCACTACTGTACTCGTTTACAACTCATTTACTTTCTACTATTCCATGTTTTGCTCGCACATTAAGAAAATACTTTGATAAATGTGCATGTATTTATTATAATTATTTCTATTAATTGCTATTGCTAACCGAATGGTTTTAATTTATTTGTTAATGTGTTATTTATTATTAATTTATTGAGATTTATCTAATTGTTGATTTTATTTATTTAAACTATTAAGTAGGTTAAATACAAACTTGTGGTAATATAATTTAGTTATCTATTAAATAAAATATTTATTATGAATCAAATAAATCAATTATTTTCTTTGTGAAAGACGTGCACATTCCATTGTAGTGCATTAAGGACTCGTTTCATTATAAATAAAAACAAAAATCAAGTAATTTCTTACGAATTGGCAGGAGATCTTTACAAGTTCTTGTAAGAACTTCTAAATTACAAAAAGCTACTACTTTAAGAACCCAGCAAACAAATTTATCTTACCAAGTGACGTGAATATATTGTAGTGAGAAATTTCTTGAAAAGTAAGAAGTGTATTCTCCAAGTGCAGTTATTAATTGTTTCTGCAAGGAATGCCCACTTTCTGGCAACCAGAAAAAATTTATTGTAGGAAAATCAATTTAGCTGAGCTGAGATTCACACTTCTCCCTAGATTCTCACCCACTAGGTACACTATGTCCGCACTATTTTAATGACAGTACATACAAGCAAAAATTTTAATATGTTAAGATTTGAACTGTATCCTGTCTTTTATTCGTTAATTTGTATACCCTCCACCACCACTAGTGGAAACTTTTTTATTATACATCCCTGCAAACAATTCCGATCGAAAAATAATCTAAATAGTTTCCCCATTTAGCAAAAATCTATTGCTTTTGCTATTAAATTCTTACATCGTTCGGGAAGAAGTGTCCCACTATGGTAATATTAACTTCAAAAATCCACTTAGTGTCTACATTTTATGACGAATTAGTGCGCATTGGTAGTTTAATATCAATTAAACTAAGAAGTATCGCTTTTGGCTCCAAAAAGCACTCTTTTGAAGTTACATTTTTTCTTATTGTTCTTTATAATAAAAAGTGGGCCATTTTAATGTTGATTTTGTAAGGGTAATTTAGTAAAATATAAAATAAATGAGCTCAAAGTTAAACAAATATTAAAAAATTTACAGTACATTTAATCAAAGTAACTGTTAATGCTTTAAAATTAAAAACCTAATGTGGACAAATTTTGTTAAAGGAATTTACAGAAAATCACAAATTTGTCCAAACACTAACTTTGTAAACCTTCATCGTATTACAACAAGCATATATTTTTATTGCCTTACAAATTTTATTTTACAAATGTTCTTCACTTAATAACGTTGATCTTCACTAGAAACAAAAACACTAATTTTCACACAAAAATTTTTAAAGTCATTTAATAAACAAACAGTTTAAAAAATTGCAAACTCGTAAACAAACCCTAAAACTTATTTGAAATCGCTAAATGGCCTAAAAAAAACAAAATACCGGAAAATAAAAGATTTTTGCAAAAATAGCTAAAATTCGCGAAGATTTTTAATAGTACAAACAAGCAAAAGAATTGATTAAAAGTCCCTAAAACTATAAGGAATGACAAAAATTCGGTAAAAATTGCTAAATTAGTGGAAATTCGGAAAAAATTTGCTAACTGTGGCAAGATAGTAGAGTCTTGTATTTTTTATATATCTTTAAAGCTGTGAAGAATCAGAAATCTTACAGTAACAAATCGCGAACATGGCTATAATTCGTGAAAAATTGCAAAATTTGAAACAAGACCTAAAACCAACTTGAGATCGCCAAATCGGTTAAAAACACAAATAACATAAAAAGCGTTAACAAAAAAAGGTACGCCTTTGTAGAACAAGCAGTTGTTAAAAACTTGTGTTTGCTTGTGCTTTCGACAATTGAAAATCACACCGAAAAACACAAAAACGGTGTGATTTACAGAACTCCACAAAATCACACGTGTGAATTTAAAAGCACATGTGATTTGAAATCACGTGATTTTCAGAACAGACCTAATATTCTATATTCCTTGAGTAATTCTAAGTTGATTAAGCCATGTCCGTCTGTCTGTCCGTACGACGGTCTGCCCGTCACTCAAAAAAAGAAATTGCTTGTAACTATCCTCAGCAGCTTGGGATTAAAATCCAGCAAAATCGATTCCGTAGAATCGGAGTTATGAATCAAAATTTGGAACCACCATCCTAAAAAATTGATAATTGTGTTACAAAAACTAACATGAATAGTGTTGTACTGCACGGATTCATATAAGATTTTGTATTAGTTCTATATGACTATGAATCATGTTGTAAAATTTCATAAAGATCGGTCCATAAGTTATCATTGGCCCAATACAACGCCTTATTTCGGAAAACAGTTAAGTAGGCCAAAAACAGTTACAAATTATGCTATTGTAATAACATTTTCGTACGTCACGGTTTTATAGGATTGAAAATTACACTGTGAAATTTAGTGAAGATCGGTCCTTAATTTAACATATGCCCCATATGAAGCCTAATTTCGGAAAACTAATAATAGGATAATATCACAATAACATTTAATACTTTAGAGTTTTATAGTACTAGAAATCACACTAATAAATTTTGTGACCATAATTTATTTTTTTTCTTTCTTCCTATACTACTCCCGCGAAGCTCTATGCTTGTCTGCAGGAAAGACAACCAGAGTCTCTGACGGGAATAGACTAACTTACTACTAACTAGCCTACCGGGGCACCCAAAGCCCCCACATAAAGCGCACTCTGGGAAATTAAATTAATATGCCTAAAACCGTAGCACATATAGATATTACGGTAACATTTTTTCCAACTTAGCTTCATATGGATAGAAAAAATGTTATGCAATTTTGTGGTATACGACTCATAATTTACCTAAGATCCCACATCACTGTTAACGCTAAAACGAATTTCACTGCTGTATTGAAATTTATTCTAATTTATGTTTTTAATGCCAGAAATCCCTCTAAAGAATTTTGGGATGATTGGTCCATATTTTACCATGGGTCCAATATAAATTCCCCTCCTGAAAATTATTTTAGTTCGGCTAATAGATATTATATAGAGCCCAATCCTGATATATTCGAACTGTCGGCAGGGTGTGTCAAAGATTCGGATCAGCCGAATAATGCATTCTAACTTGTTTTTTTTTTTAATTTTCCACTCCAAGCAAGTTGTATATGCAAAAATCTAAGTTAGTTGTGAGAAAATACTTAAAAAAGAACAATTCGCACTTGATCATTAAGAGGGTATTAACTCAACATTTTTTTTTACTTTTTAAAAAAAATCTTTACGTTATATTCATATCTACCCGCCGTAAAAATATCTTTCTTTTTGTTTATCCAGTATTTGGTAATGAAACGGTTTGTGTAAAAATTATTTCTCATATGACTTTAGTATAAGATTTAAAATTGTTTTGCTTCTACTGAAAATGTTTTAATTTTGAGTTAATATTCTCTTAATGATCGAATTGTTGAAATTAATCGCACATAATCTTCACGCGCATTCGTATGCTCTTTCATTAGTTTGAAGGCCTTCAGTATTACCTAAGGAATTATAGGGATCATATTTCAAACGCTTGACTATGTGTTTGCTGGTTAAACTCGCTCTCTTCACTAATACTTAGAAGCAGAAATAGAAGCACAGTTTAAATATTTGCGGATCTCTGGTGTAATGTAATTCTGCGATAAGCGATTAGGTTTAAAAGATAATGCGTTGAGAAAGCTTTCACTCAACCAGCTGTTGGTAAAACGTAGTGAGTAAAGGTTTTGCTTGGGATGTCTATATTTGTAGTCTTGTATTTTACTAACAACTCCACGTTCGTAATTTTTAACTGACTGTTAACAATCGATTTTAAAATATAAGCATAAATCTTTAAAATTCAAAAAAATATTCCATCCCTCAGTTATGATTCGATCTTGAATCTTTCATTTGTTTGTTTTTTTTTTTCAATTATAGAAGTTTTTTTTTTTAATTGTATATCATTTTCACCATTATTGAGGGGTTATGGCAGTAAAAGCAAGTTTTGGGAGTAGTATAGGAGATTTGGCCAAATATAAAAAAATAAAATTAACATGAACTAGACTGCAATAAGACGAATAATGTTTAAAATGCAAACATAAGAAGTTGGTTTTGTAAACTTTGGCTCTATTTTCGCATGGCGGGGTAATACAATACTCTTATAATTTTTCAATAATATCTACAAATGCTTTTATTGCTATGGACCCAATAAAAGCTAATGTACGTATCGACGTAGCAGTTACGTCATGACATATTTAGAAATACGTCTTTCGTATTTGTGACATATATATCGCACTGCTTTCTCTAAAGGGGGTTAACTCAAAGACAAAAATTATTTTCTTTTTATTACACTTGCACTTTTTTTACACTTTTTTTTTTTTTTTTTTTGACAAAATACAAGAGAAAATTATGTAATATTATTACAATGGGTAGATAGATACGACCACTGTACATCGATTTCTTGCATAAAGTGAAAATTGAAAATTTTTTAGTTGACTCTCTTTAGGGGAAGCAGTGCGAGAGGGTATTAACTTGAAATTTTTATTTTTTTACTTTTTCGGAAAATTCGACACGTTATATTCATATCTACCCGCTGTAAAAGAATCGTCTATTTTGTCTACTTTTTGGTAATGAAACGGTACGTTAAATTCAATGTTCAATGTTAAATTAGAAATTGTTTTGTTTCTACTTAACATTTTAAATCTTGTCGATTTGTATTTCCAGATATGTTTTAATATTTATTTTCGAATTTGTAATATATTTAAAGAAATTTGAAAAAATTAAATTAAAGAATTTTTGGAAATGCTTAACAAACTAAAAAATATTACAAATTGCGACATAAGTTTTTTTTTTTTTTTTTTTTTTTTTTTTTTTTTTTTTTTTTTTTTATTCCTCCTACACTAAATCCCGCGAAGCTGTTTGCTTCCCTGCAGGAGACCAGAGTCTCTGGCGGGAATCGAACCCGCAACCCCGGTACTGATAGACCAGCTCACTACCAGCTAGTCTACCGGGGCACCCAAGTCATTCTAAAAATAATAATTAAGCCTGAATTTTTAATCTATTTTGTTTTGTAGCCAAACAAAAAGCACCGCATCTTTTTCCATTTAAACGCTTATTTACTGAAATTTTAAAGACTTGAGAATTTTTTGAATTTTTACATGAAAAATCAAATTGTGGTGAAAAATATGATTGACTAATTTAAACTCTTATTTACTGAAATAGTAAAGATTTAAGGTTTTTTTAAATTTTTGTAAACAGTTTTGGTAAACAATTTAAGTGATCACAGATTACGCTTATTTTAACATTTAAACGATTATTTACTTAAATATTGAATTTTTACATGAAAAATCAAATTTTGGTAAAAATAATGAGTGATCACAGATTTCGTTTGTTTTTTAAAATTGAAACGCCTATTTACTAGGGTATTCATTCGGTTACCCGTTAATCGGTTAACCGATTAATTACTACTCGATTAACTGATCGGTTAATTAAAAATTGCCGCTTTTCGATTAACCTATTAATTTCAGTCGATTAACCGATGTAACAAAATTTTTAACTTTTTGTAGTATTATAACAAATTTTTTTGTGTTTTAAATTATTTGTTTCGTCTCATATACAAAAAGGTATGTTTAGAAAACATTTTTTCATACAAACGAAGAAGGTATTAAGTGATCTGCATTTTAAATAAGTGTTTGCTGTCAACATCTCTTTGTTTCTCGTACTTTTTACATATAAGCGTTCAGTTATTTGTTTCTTTTCAGAATTAAGAAATATGTTTATCGTCCGATAAACTTACGGTGCGTATAATCCACCTACTGAAATCAATGTTGCCAACACCATTTAAAAATTTAAGTCCCAGTTTACATAAGTGGATGATACGCGACCGGTTAGACCACTTCCAGCACGAAGTGAAGTATATGTAACAGCTGTAGCTGAGAGTGTGCGCGAGAAAATCAGAATGGTACCATCTATGGTAGCCGTTATCGGACCATATTAACGGACTGTATGCTTCCGGAAATTTAAGCGCTTGGTCTCGGTGAGCTCTGGTTTCAAAAAGACGGTGCAACGAGCCATACAGTCCATGTTACAATGACCTTGTTGATAAATCATTTTGGCGAGCACTTAATTTCATGTTTTCTTACGGTAAATTGGCCGCATATAACGTACGATATCACACCTTTGGACTATTTTCTCTGGGGATATGAAAAGTCTGAGGCCGTCAGGAAAAAGCCAGCTAAGATTGACGCTGGGGAAGCCAACATTACTCGTGTAATTCGCGAGATACCAGTCCCTATGCTCGAACTAGTCGCTACAAACTGGCCAACATTTCCATGATATAATTTTCAAACACTATACCCAATAAAGAAATTCCCAAAAAAGAAATATACCTGTTCATACCAAACATCAGTTAAATACCGGATAGAATCCCATCTATATAAGGCATTTTGATATAAATCAACTTATAATTTATAGAAAGAAAACTTTTGCATTATTCCATAAAACTTTAAAAATTTATTTCACTTTATTTGGAAAATCTTTAAGTAATTATGTTATCTACATTAATTACTGTAATTAAATAAAAAACTTAATGGTTGATTTATCATTAAATCAATGTAAATTTCAAACACATTCCAATAAGCATTTTATGTTAATTTTTCCACAAGGTGCGTGAATTTAATTGTTGTAATAGTAATTAAAATTTATTTAGGAATGAGAAAACATTTGAATCAAAAGTTATTTGAACCTTTTGCTGCTGCCACTGCTGCTTTCCAAAGCCAAGTAAATGTTTGTTGCTTTTTGATTACACGCTAAAGTAAAATAAAATTAACATAAAAATTAGCTGAAAGTGTAACGTTTTCCCATACATTTTCACAATTATTTTTCTGGTGTTATTTTGCTTGCTGTTTATAATTTTAGTTATTTGTACATTTAAAATTTGTCTTTTGTGTTTTAAACAATTTGTAGAAAAAAATCAAATTAAGACCCCAATATTTAAAACATTTTGAGTAGGTATTTGTAGTATTTTTATTGTTAAAAGTCACCTTTTATCGCTTCGATTAAAAACCATCTGTGTGCAAGTATTTGATTACATTTTTATTCAGTTATCGTTTTACTTTTTTACAACTGATGTTGGTGTTGTTAATGGGATAGTAAAGTGTGGGATCTCCAAGAGCAAAAAATAAATTTAAAAAATAATACAGTAAGTTCATGAATACAACAATTGCTCTAGATTGCTGTGAATGTACATAAATAAATACAGTGTATTCTCCCTTAATGGACTCCTTTCGAAAACGGACAGCCCCTCTCAGCGGACACTGTTCCCGTGATCCCGGAAGTGTTCTAAAGGAAAGCATTGAGTTTTTTTGAGACAGAATTCCCCTCCTGGCGGCGTCCGGCCATGGAAGCTTTCATTGTATATATGTAGATGTTTATAGAAGCACAGTAGCACTACATGGTATATTGCCAAGCAAGCATTTTCTATCGAAAAATAATCTAGTTTTACCCGTTTAGCAAAAATATTATTAGTTCGGGAAAAAATGCGTAAATAAAGTGCCGAATAAATTGCGCAAACGGGTTCAAAAGTAGAAACTTTCAAAATGCGAATTCATTTTTCAGGTGGCGTTGAAAGCACAGCTGTGCTACTTTTTTTGTACTTAGAGAGAGAAATGTCAAAAGTTGCTTGTGATTTTGACATATCGATTAACGAAAGCAACAAAAAAATACATGGTTGTGTTTTTGGTGTTGTTACTTGTTGTAATATCGACACCACCGTATACATGAATTCGCCTTGCAGTTTTCGTTTATAATTAAACGTCAAAAAAACATAAATTTTAATATTTCAATAAATGTTCCTTTTTCTTTCTGCAAAGTTTACACTGAAACAATTCATTTTTGCACTAGATAGTGCTACCAGACATTGATAAATAGTCTATATGTTCGCGCAAACACTCAAACACGTCAATTAAAATGGCAAAAAGTTTGTGCAACAAATTCTTTTTTCTCTTTTTGTCAAGCCGGTTGTGTAGTTTATTTGGCACTTTAATGTAATATTTATGCAAAAATATATTACAAAACGTCTTTATATCGTTCTCTGTTATCTCTTAATATGGTTTGTTCAAACTTCTTTGCTACAATTAGCGATTTTTTAAATGTTGGTCATAAAAATTATTGTAGCAAAGAAGTTGGAAATATTGAATACTGAAACAAATATGTGAGCAACTTTTTAAAAACGGAAAGAATAATTGAAAATACCATAATTCTGTGGCCGTATGGAAAAACTAGTTAACTGCACTTGTTGCGAATTGGGATAACGCCAAAAGTGAAAGCATGTTTCATTTACTATCACTCTGTCACATCAAAATTTTGATATAGTCTCTCATTTAAAAGTTATTTGAAAAACAAAAATTAGAAAAATTTCAATTTCTATGTAAAAACTAGATAACTCTATGCCTTTTTTGAAAAAACAAGGCAGCTCCAAAGCGTCATAAAAAAACAGAAAAATTAGAATTTTAAAACGACGTTGTGTCGAAAACTGAGAGAGAAAGAGCGAATTGGAACAAATTCGGGTCACAAGCTCTTTGGGTCAAAGTGTTGAACCTAAAAATTGCAAATCCCTAGAATTCATATAAACAATGCATATTATGCAATGCGTAATTGCATTCTTTATATGCATATTATATCTTTTCAAAAGTTGTTGATTCATAGAAAACGACTGTCAAACACTCGGAATCTTTCCAATTAATATGGGTTAACCCATATAGATCTACCGTAATGTGGTACTGTAACTTTGAAAAACCATTTCGACTTACCCTCTAATAACACCGTGCTTTAATTTGACAATTTTTTGAGACAAGCAGGGCACCTGGTGTTTTAACATAATTCATTTTTAACATAATTATACTTAACCCAATGGTGCTAACCGTTTTTTTAAGGTAAGCTCTTTTTTTTCGCGATATACCGTTATTTCGAAAACGGAGGATGTTGCACAACATATATTCGCGTAACTCAAAAACGGGTTAGTTTATTGAAATTACTATAAAAAAAACTGAAACTCCGCAATAAAATTACATTTCAGTAAACGTTAACGTAATAATTGTTTACCAACGTTTTGAAATTTTTGTTTTTTATTAGAATAGTGGTTATTTTATTGAACTGTTAATGGTTTTTATTCCAAATTTTGATATTTTAATGAGGCTTAAGTTCATTGAATTTAATTTTCATTAAATTATTTTTACCAAGAAAGGAATTTTACAACATGAAATGAATTAAAATTTATTGATAATTCTTTATCCTTGACTGAGCTGAGAATTGAACCCAGGTTTTCACGGACAGGTTGCCCAGACTAGTTGCGATTGTAACCACACAATCTCTTCAGTGGGGTTTGCCGTTTAGCTCACACCGGCATTGACGACGGATGACGTCATTAGTCAAACATCAATCTTTAAACAAAATGGTTTTTACCTTGGTAGATCGAAATTTGGTTTGAATGAATGATTACCTATTTTAATTGATTTACATGGTCTTCCTTATTTCTGTTTTTCGTACTTTTTGTCAAGAATTCTTCTTGAATTCAAAAGTATATTTTTTTTGTTTTTCATGTTTTTTGTCTTTCTTTTTTCTTGCTGACATTGTTCAGCACAACTTGAAGGGCAAATGTAAACATATAGCTCGTGGGTTAGCTGTTACCAATTTTTTAAAAATTCATCAAAAATTGGAAAATGCAGCTATGTTTCTAATTTGTCCCAGATGTATAAAGTTGCAACCTAAACAAGTCATAAATGATTTAGGTCTGCTAACAACTTTTGATTTTATGCACAAATGACGAAACATTTTAATTAATTTAAGAATTTCATAAAGAAGTGGAGATAAAGGGCAAGTATGTCTCGAGAAAATGTTAATGACAAACTATTAATTGAGGTCGGACATTCATTATATCTCACTACAGGCGACTCCTGGGCATTTATGGGACTTCTTCTTCAATACATTTCTATTCTGCATTGAAAATTTTGTATGGGAGCCGCCTTAATGAATGGAGATAGCTGGTAGGTATGTTAGAAATAAATAATGGAGATGAAAAATAAAGTGCGGTTGTTCATACATTTGAATCATCTAGGAGCATCCTGTGCACTGCAGGGGCAAAATTAAGGAATTTTAACCATACAAATATGGTATAAAAAAATGGGTAAATTAACGTGCTGAGTCAAATAGTTAATGTTTTTCCATAAATAATTTCTTAAATTGTCTAATTTCCGAAAAATATTAAAATAAGTTAAAAAAAAATTTTTTTTTTTTCAAAAAAAAAAAACAAGACAACTGACATTGATTTTCACAAGGATCTCAATGTGCCATTAGTAAAAACTATTATTACGAAGTACGCAGCAAAATATTTAAAAAGGCTTGAGTCGCACCCAAATCCACTAGCTCGAAATATTTTAAATGACAGTGGCCACTCTAGATTAATGAGAAGAGATACGGCAGGACTTATCCGACGAGAAGACCGCTAAACATCTACGAGACGAGAAGACCGCTAAACATCTACATATGTGAACAGAAACCGTGAGGAGAAAAATTTTCGTCTAGCATTGGCAGGACAAAAATAAATTATTAGTATAAGATTTGATTAATTATTGTTAGTTCATATTTAATATATGAAGATTCAATAAATAAATAATGAAAAAAAAAATTCGGTTAAAATCTTCAAAAAATTGTTCAATGGAATCAGACATTTTTAACATTATTTGAAATTATGATTTGTTTAATGCGCATGCATAATAAGATAAATTCATATTAAATAATTAAAGAAATATGTTTAAAATTTGAAGTCTGTTTTTCTCATGTTTTCAAAAAATGGAGTTATTTAGTTTTTCCAAAAGGCCACAGAATTGTACCCACACCACAATAGTGGAGAAGGTATTACAACTAAAAATTATTGATCCTAGACCCACCTAATAGTATGTATACCGATCTACTCAGAAAGTCATTCGAACGCTGTCCGGCTGTCTGCTGATTATCGTTCATGTGACTTTGTACGCAAAGTGCAACTCACACTTTTGAGGATAATTTCATGAAATTGTCTCCATACGTTTCAGCCTCTTGAAAATAGTAATAATAGGTCCATAATCTCACATTCCCGCCACACAAACTTCATTCCAGAATTGAGATTTTCCGCCCATAATATATCTTATTCTATTGGCGTTTATAAGAAATGTGGTATAAACATGTGTTATTGCATCATTAATCGTCGTACAAATTTAGTTTTACATCGGTGCATTTTTGACCACAGTTCCCATACAAATAGCACTCTCGTAAAAAGCTCATATTGTATCGGGTGTTTTTTTCAGTGGTATAGAACTTCGAATTGAAATAAAACACAAGAAAATCGTTTTAATGACCATCAATTTGGCTTTATTGGAACGATAATTTTATGCCATTAATGTTTAAATATGATTTCAGGCATGTGGCCGCCGCGGCTGGCTCGAATAAAGCCAATTCTACAGGTCCAATTTTCAACCAATTTTTCGAGCATATGGGGCCGTATGTCGGCAATAACGCCACGAATGTTGGCTTCCAATTCCCCTAACGTTTCTGGTTTGTTGGCGTAGACGAGCGACTTCACATATCCCCAAAGAAAATAATCCAATGGTGTCAAATCACACGATCTTGGTGGCCAATTGACAGGTCCATTCCGCGAAATTATGCGCTCATCGAATGTTTCCTTCAATAAATCGATTGTGGCGTGCGCTGTGTGGCATGTAGCGCCGTCTTGTTGGAACCACAACTCATCCACATTCATGCCATCCAATTCGGGAACAAAATAGTCGGTTATCATGGCTCTATACCGGTCTCCATTAACGGTAACTGCCTCTCCAGCATTATTTCGGAAGAAGTATGGCCCAATGACTCCACCAGCCCATAGATCACACCAAACAGTCAGTTTTTGTGGATGTAATGGCGTCTCAAGGGTCTCATGTGGATTCTCTTCACTCCAAATGCGGCAATTTTGCTTGTTGACGTAGCCATTCAACCAAAAATGAGCCTCATCACTGAACAAAATTTTGCCATGAAAATCAGCATCGAGATCAATCTCATTTTCGGCCCATACACCAAAATCACGACGCATTGCATGGTCTCGCGGCTTTAATTCTTGCACAAGCTGGATCTTGTAAGGTCGCAAGCCAAGATCTTTGCGCAAAATCTTCCATAAAGTTGATGGACAAAGCTCCAATTGCTGTGCACGGTGGCGAATCGATTCATTCGGGTCCTCTTCAACACTTTGCTGTACAGCGACAATTGTTTCTTCGGTGCGCACTGTTCGACGTCTCTGCGGATGCGTATTATCACATAGAGTAAACGTAGTGCGAAAACGATCCATGGTTAACCGAATTAATTGATCTGATGGACGATTATGTCGACCATAAAATGGACGGAGCTTGCGGTAAACTTCGCGAACTGAACCGTTATTTTCGAAATAAATTTGCACGATTTGCAAGCGTTGTTCTTTTGTCAACCTGTTCATGATGAAATGGCAAACCAAACTGAACATAAATGACATTAGAGTTGCCATATTTGACCACAAAATGCCAGTTTTATCTCTATTCGAAAAACAAACCTGTAAAAAAAACACCCTGTAATTACTTCCTTATCAAAGATGGTACTGATATAAAATTTGACAACGATAGATTTTTTAATATCTTTTATGTAACGACAAAGTTTTGTGCTAGTATGTCTAGAATTGCCTATATATAGGTCCCGTATTATAGGTCCCGTAAAAAATGGCTTTAGGACGAACATTTGGATAGAGATATCTAGAAGTCTTATATAAATCTTAACACTTAATTTCACATGGGCCCCAGATATGGTGCAGTCTCAGAAAACTTTCTGAATTTACTGTATGTAGGGTAATGTAGGGTCAAAAGATCGGGCTTAACTATACTTTCTTATTTGTTTTATTATTGTTTTTTGTAAAATTCTGCAAAATCTTTTTTATAACTACCAAATGTGACGAAATTATAGCATTTTGGTAAATAATTACAAAACACTCTCCCAAATGTTTGATGGGTATTTGTTTGCATACAAACATAAATAAACACGCAAAAAATATAAATACCTTGTTCTACTACAAGTCTTCTTTTAAGTTCAGAGATGGAAAATTGAAATTGATTAATATTTCATTATTTGCATAAGACCAACAACGTAAGTTACACAAAACCACTAAATTTGCACGGCAAAGTCAAGGTGGTAATTTCTGTATGGATTAAAAACGACAATATGGATATGTTTATTGTGTCGTTACCCAGTAATTGCTTCCTTTTTCAGAAATTTACTACCATTTTACAAACTATGGCATGTTTTGTGGCATTTTGAGAAAATAAAGTAATAAAATTGTTTTTCGTTATGTAAATTTTTTCAACAAAATTTTACAGTTTTTATAGAAAACTTCTCAGCAAATGGCTTTTTAAAAAAATTTTAGAAAATTATACAATTGTGAACTGTTGATTTTAATTTAAGTTGTTGATATTTTAATTAGGCTTAAGTTCATTAAATTTACTTTTCATTAAATTATTTTTATTAACAACAGAATTAACAACATGTTATTTTTATTTTTTTTTCATAATTCTTGACTCAACACGGGATTGAACTCGGGTCGATTAAAAATAATATAATGAAAATTTAATTTGATAAACTGAAGCCTAATTAAAATATCAAAAACTTCAAAAACTCTGTTGTTTGGTAAAATCATAATTGACTAAAAGTCTTTGCCTCCTTTTGTAAAAAAGTCAGTTGGCCTAATATATCTCGTACTATGTATATTAAATGTTACTTAAGAAAAAAGCAAAATACTGAAAGGAAGTTAAAATTATTTTTAATGGCACACAAAAGTTGCCCGGCAATAAAAACGAAAAGCTACACTTACAAAATTAATCCATTGCATTTAATACAGTACGCATAATTTAACGTCTTTCAAATCGTCATAATATTTGTTGTCGTTTTTGAAATTTACCTAATGTTTATGAACTCTTCTTTAACAAATCGGAAGTTTAAGACATCAGGACAGGATAACGTCAAATAGCAGAATTATATGTGTAAATTGCCTTTGACGCGTTGACGCTTATTCTTCCAATTAACCACTTTTATAACTAAGATTATTGTTAAAAGTTTCAATAAAACCAATATATATAATTTATTGTTTTAAGGAAATAAATAACGATGTGAACTTGATGTTTAACCCTGGATGGTTATTGTTCGTCGTTAAGGTTCGCATAGAAAATTACATTTAAAACAAAAACAATTTTTGAAATTTTGTTTTTGTTTTAAATGTTATTTACTATGCGAACGTTCGATATCGGAGAACGGGCAGTAAAATCTGTTCAATGTTTATCGAGCTATAACCGTTCAAATTTGCTACTAACACATATGCAAAACACACAAATAAAAAATTTATTTTTTCCAATTAAACAAAGTATTTTTTATCTAATAATATAAATCTTATATATAAAACGGGAGAGGCAATACACTTTGTTTGTCAAAAAACCTCGATGGGGAGAAAAAAGTATCTAATAGAGAAAATACAGGAAATAAAATTTGATTCTTTATTTTCCGTGCTGCATGTGGGAATTTTTTCAAATTTTCATAGAAACATAATATTATAGTGCAGGGTCCTAAGTGAATAACTATAAGATGACAAATGTTAGTACTTTTTTTTTCTTTATCTAATATATATTGAATTCTTGACCTAAAAATATAAAATTAAACACGCATGGGCGCGACTGGTTAAGAATATATAAGGAAGCTTTTTGGCACCTTTTCGTTCTACATCGGGATCTTTCCTCAATTTTCGCCCATATTAGACATAGAAACATAAAATTAAACATGCAATGTCCTGAGCGTATGCGAATCGAAAATAGAAGACTTTATGATACTTTTTTGTTTTTCAATTGATACTTTCTGATATTTTTTATGTTGAATTTATAAAATTAAATGTAACATTCACGAACTCACGTGGAAGATAACATATGGACCGAAGCTTCGTCTCTCTCCAAATCGGTACACTATCGTGGAAAAAATAATTGCTCGAAGCATGTTAATTCATATATACTTAGATGTAATATATTTTCTTCATATTTGCTTAAAAATTTATTGTCGATGTTCGACCACTAACCAAACACTAGTAAAAATAAATTTTTTTGATTTTTTTTAATTAAAAATAATTCCACTAGAATTTGTTTTTAAATATTTCGTCGATTCGACGAAGAGTAACTTCCTAAAATCACGTTTAACGTATATTGTTGTTATCGAGATAAATTTTGTAACAAATTATTTCCATAATAGCTGATATACCTATTTTGGCTGTAGGTCTAAAACCGCGTAAAGGTCCCACAGAAACCTTCTGCATAAAATAATTTTATTTACTTATTAAAAACTTAAATATATAGTGAAATTTTTAATATCCAGATAAATTTCGTCACAACAAAACTCTTCGTAAGCCTTAAACCTGACATATGGGTGATTCACAAAGTGTGCTATCAAGTCATATCATCATAATGTCCTAAATAATATTTTACAATTCTTTAAAAAAATATTGTTGTGTTTCAAACAAAATAAAAATTTTAATGCTGTTATTATTAATTCGTCATAAATGTACAGTAAAAATGTAAATAATAAGCGGCTGCCCACAGCAGTAGTTATTTAAAGACTTGAAAAACTTTATGACTACCTTGTGAATCACCGAATAATAATTTTTGACTTTAGGTCTATGTATTTTATCTATTGGCCATACAATTTATCACAAATAACTTGTTAATTACACCATACTGAAAAATATTGTAATTAAAGGTCTTGAATAAAGGGCCCGCTTTAGAATATGCTTCCGTCTGTGTTCACAAGTATTTATTTATTTTTTTTTTTCAAAACATTTTAATTTCTGATAAACTATAAAGCATCATATTTTCCATCCCTGATTAAAATGTTACTTCGTTGACTTTCAGTTTCATTTATATATTTTGTTGTTGTTGCACAGTGTAGTTGGTTCATTGTTTACTTTTAAATCCATTCAAGTTTTGCTAGGAACACAACTGGGACGAACGACGAATTTGTGGCCGCAAATATACTCAAATATATATGAAAAAACACACAATAATAGCGTAGGCCAAAATTCGTAATACTCGGTGACTTTGCAATAGATTTATTTCTATTTTATACGCCGGCGAACGACGAACAAGTCAGTACTAGGTGGCATGCTTTTATTTAGTTTTATGTACCTTTTATAGTAAACTAGCTTAACCCGGTGCGCTTCGCTACACTGGCATCCTATGGGAGGTATTTCCCCCCCTGCGCCTACCCGCTTTATTTTTATTTTCAAAAGTGTAGTATACCATAAGAGTGACTTTTAGAAAGTTTGAACATTCTCACTATTACAGTTCTTAAGATATGCGATGTTAAACATTGGCGTCCTATGGGGTATTCCTATACCCCCGCTGCTATTTTATTTCAATTCCGGGGCTCAGAAGATCCTACTACAAAAAGTTCAGCAAAATGCGTGCAGCGGCTCTTAAGATATGCGATAATTAATATTGGCATCCTATGGGGGGTACCAATTCCCCTGCCCCTATCGAAAAAATAAGTAGCCTATTTTATTTTTAGGGCTCACGTGATGTTACTGTAAAAATTTCAGGAAAATCGGTTCAGTATAATATTGGCATCCTATGGGGGTACCAATTCCCCTGCCCCTATCGAAAAAATAAGTAGCCTATTTTATTTTTAGGGCTCACGTGATGTTACTGTAAAAATTTCAGGAAAATCGGTTCAGTAGTTTCGGAGTCTATAAAGCGACAAACATACAAACATACAAACATACAAACACACATAATTTCATTTTTATATATGTATATAGATAGATAGATAGATAGATGATGAAATATGAATAATACATAAAATTAACATTTGTCCTAAGATTTTCATGAAATATGCCGTATTTTATTCATACTCGTGGCTTTTAGATTAATGATTAAAAAGTCAAATTTTTGTCCTTATAACTTTTGTATGAATTTTTGAAACAAAAATAGTACTAATTTTGCAAAAAATATATTGCCAATAATTTCTGAATAACTTCGAAACAGTTGAAAATATTAAAAAAATTATATGGACTCAAAGGCTTTTAAAAAACTAGACCTGATAGAACCAATCATTGAACAGATTTGGATTCAGCAAGCGGCACGCATTTTATAGTTTTCAAAAATTGCCATGCCCATGCAATTTGAATAAAGCATCCCTAAATAGCGCTGCGTCAACGCATTGCAATTGGAAAATTCAATCTTTACAGAGCGTTTAGTAGTGAAGTTGGCAGCTTTTCTTTACAAATAACGTAAAATTATTTTTTTTTTGGTCAATCTAACGGTTTTTTCTCAATTTTTAATTTTTATTATGTGGGTTTTATTAAACAAGGAAGTTAACAGTACTGCTCGTCACACATCGTTGATGCTCTTGTTGAGGTGTAAGGCCGAACATAATATGCATAGCCTTGCTTAACCTACTGCCAAAAATTGACAAAAAGTCTCTCAAATGTACTTGAAAAAACAGAATAAAATAAATTTGACTCCCTACGGAACGTGCGATCAGTTTCGCACTTTGCTTAAGCAAATGACAGTCTCATAAAACTTAACAAAAAGTTTCCTTAAGTTTAATATGGTTAGCCCCATATAATTAACGTGTATTCGCACATTTGCTTTAGCCAATTTATGCACATTATGGTTGGGCCTTATGTCATATCAGCGCTAAAGCTAAGCGGAAGAAAACGTTTCGTCTTCCGCTCTTGTTTAAGGCTGTAAGTTATTCGTTGTTATTGTGCCTAATACGACGAATTTACTCAGCGAATATTTACTGAAAAATTCGTCGTCTTGGGTGAAATTCGTTTTTCGTCCCAGTTGTGTTCCTTGCATTACAATTAAAGTGTTGGGAAAAAGAGAAAGAGAACTTACTCATCGGCGAACTTTCGGAGGCCATCATTTGAAGGGCCTTCTGTAAGAACTTCGTAGAACTTTTTTTAGATCCAGTACTCATGCGCGCTTGCCTTCTAAGGAAGGTCTACTCCCTTCTACAAAGGTTGTTTGCATACTTTTTGGCCACGTGCTAAGTTTGAAGCAACAAAACTGATAGGCCGGTACAAGGACAAATCAACAAAAACCTTAAGTAAAAATGCAAAAAGTGAATAGCAAAAAAAAAAGCTTAAAATAGTGTTGCTTAAATTCTTTGAAGCAGGCCTCTAATCGGACCTGTTGAAGAACGGAACGCAGAATGCCTTAGTTGTCTAGGACATCGCGTGTAAAAATGCATGAGTATGTAATAGGATAATAAGGCATTGCATCTGACAAATAAGGGCTTCCAGAGGGCCTGCTTAATACTTCTTTTCTTGTATGAGACTCTTGTTATTGTTATTGCAAATTATTGAAGCTTTATTTTGTTGTATATCTTTAAGTATAGACTTGGACATGAAGTAGATAACATTTACTATAGCTTGACTGTTGATTTACTTAGTTGTGGGTTTATTTATATTGGTTTTAAGTCTTCTGGCTTTGTTCGTCCTTCTGACTTGCTTTGAAATAAACATCTTAATGTTTTTTATGTTATATGTACACACTTATATTGTTAATGTGACTTCAGTTGTCTGCGTGCTTCTTTTTTACGGTCAAAAATATGGTCATTAATATAAAAATTAGCAAAACATAGATTTAAATACTATTCTAAGAATTAGGCATAAGGCATTGTGTGATAATTTTAAATAATATCAGGATACGCTTTGGATTAAATCTCGTAGGTATTGCAATGTAAAGGAGACCAGATAAGAAAATGCAATATTATTTTGACACGAATTCACAAGATCCATTTAATTATTATTTTTTAATATTTTAGTTTATCTCTTAACTGACCATTTGGACCACGTAAAATAAAAATTTTGTTAAGATCTAAATTCGAAAGGACTTGTCTATCTTAAGAAATAAATTCTTAACAATTTATCACATTTGATCTCTATTTGTAGGGATATTTTACTTTGTATCAAAGTAAACACAAAATGTAACATGCATCAACAAGTAACGTAAATTGTGGTAGCTACAGCCCAATAAACGTTTCCAACTTTTTCAATGACTACACCATTTTCAAGTGTAGTTAGCAGTATTTTATTTTTATGTAGAATACAAACTAGGGTTAATTTAAAATTTGCTATTTTCGATTAACGATTGAATCGGTTATTTCAGTATGTAACAAAATTTTAAATTTTTTGTAGTATTATAACACTTTTTTTGTGTTTTTAATTATTTTTTTCGTCGCATATAGAAAAAGTATGTTTTTAGAAAATAGCTTTGCATACAAACAAAGAATGTGTTCAGTGATCTTCATTTTAAATATGTGTTTGCTATCAACAGCTTTTTGTGTCACGTACTTTTTATATGTATGTGTTTAGTTATTTGTTTCTTCTCATATCAATCGTTCAACAGAATTAACCGGAACAATTAGAAGTGTTAAAAATTTAAAAAAATTAAATCAGGACTCTAATCGCATAATGGAAGATTTTATATGTTTAGAGAAATCCAGGAAAAGGACTGAGAAATTATATATTCTGTATTATGGATTGCTTTTGATTTCTCCAACATTTACACGCAGAGAAAAAACATGTTTAAACTAATTGATAAAAATACTGAAATTTATTGTTGGAGGATAAGATGTTCTTGTGCGCATTTCACTGGCTGCTTAGCCCAAAAACTGAACTGGCAAATTGTTTTTATTTTGATTTCTTGAGAAAACAATAATAGCAATTTGTTTTTGTTTTTTAATTTGTTTTTTCTTTACACACTTACAACTGCAATTAATGTTGGGAGAATTCCAACTAATTGTAGTGGGGAATGTAAGAAAAGATAAACTCACTGTTTTATTGTTGGTATTTTGTTTAAGCTTTGATATCGTTGCAAATAAGACTTTATGAGTGTATGTAGGTAATTATCATTCCCTCTGTAGTCTTGTTTGCTGATAGCTTTGGCTTTTCTAAAATTATTTAGGAGAACGTTTCCTGATGATCTGGCCTAAGCAACCAATGAAATGCGCAAAGAAACAGCTTATCCTCCAACAATAAATTTCAGTATTTTTTATCAATTATTAAATTAAAGGGAATTAAGCACAACAAACAAAATCTTTTAATAAATAATTGAGTTCCTAAAAACCACCTTGAAAATACAATTTTTGCAAGTTTAACGTTTAATCAAGTGAATTAACAGTTTAATTGAGACTACTAATTTGCACTAGTAAACAAATTAATAGTTACAATTAAACGTTTAATTCACTTGAATCAACGTTTAATTTACTTGATTAAATTTTTAATTCACTTGATTAAATTTTTAATTCACCTGATTAAATTTTTAATTCAAACTGATTTTATTTTTGATTAATGCTGTAATTGGGGCAACATTTTTTTCTGTGTAATGTTATCCACGAACCTCTTGTAAAGTATTTTGCTACCACCACTTCATAATAAATTGGGTCCTTTCAAAAATTTTAAAGAAGTGTTTTCTGTAGATGGACCATCTTTAACCACTTTAAGATCTAAAAGTTAAAAAAAGGTATTGTATACAAATAAAATAAATGATTTTACAAAATGAGTTTACAATATTTTTTTCCTCTAATTTTACAGGTATGTTTAATGGTCCAGACATAAGAAGATTGATGAAAAATAAGGATTTTAATAATTCTTTGGATCAAAATCAATTAATTGCTTTAAATGCAATTAAAGACGTAATCGAAAATTTCTTGGTAAAAAACGAGAAGCAGATAGTGCACATAGAGTTAAACGTCTCGTCTCTTGAAAGCCTGTGAGAAACTTGGTGTGAATATGTCATTAAAAATTCATTTTCTCCATCACCATATGGATTGGTTTGAAAACCAACTTTCCACCGAATCTTCGATGATTTATGCTGGTGGTTAAAGAGAACAACCGATGAAGAGGATACTAACGAAGAGCAAGAACCAGAAACATACAGAGATCCACAAGCGTTTACTTCTGGAGCTTTTGCTACTTCAAACATGTAAATTGACAGTGATAGTGATGATGATTAAGCGGATCCACAATGAGATCCAAATAAGAAGTAATAACCTATAATACTTTTAAATAAAAAAATTGTCTTTGTAGTAAAAACATATTAATTTTTCCAATAAAAATTTTTTTCCATAAAAATTGCATTTTTGTATATCGACGCACTTAACCCTGCTACTATGCTAGAAAAATAATACACATGTTATGTTCGGGTCATATTTTGACCCCACATTTTTTATTGAGAAAATTCAAATATGTACATTTCAAAAATATTTTTAAGGCTTGTGATCAATGCAATATGTCGTCGTTAGAATGATTGTGTGCGGTGTGCCGGATAAACAGGTTTTTTGCACGTTATGCACTCAGTAAAGGTTTTTTTTTACTTTTTTAACGGGCAAAATTTGCACCTTTTCTGTTCACCAGCGCATTGTTGATTTGGAGAAGGCGAATTCGTAGATGGTGATACACTATCTTCTTCTCGAATTCTTTGTACCAATGCACTATAGGTAATTTGACCCGAAATCTTGGCCAAAAATAATTTTTTGCACTAACAATAATAATGTTTTTGCTAATGACGTTCGATTAAGAACATATCAAAGCAAATAACTGCATATTAGGTTTTTGTAAAAAACAAATATCAGCTGATTTATGGGAAGTCAATGTTAATATTTCCAATCAACGTGCACAATAAATACAGCATAAAAAGTGAATTTTGAAATAAATTAAAACGGTTTTTATCAGTTATTAAACAAATAGGAGGAAATCGTGCATAATATGGAGAAGAGAGGGGATAGTAAGTAATTAAAAAAACCCAAAATATTTTGGTGGACGTTATTGCTTTTGGTAAAAAAAAACGTGTATTTCTAACATAACCTCAAATAAATGACTTTTTCCATAAATATAAACTTTGCATAAGCTTTTGATAATGTTGGCCGTGGACTGCCGTGTTTTTCCTTGATGAAAAATGTTAAGAAAAGCATTCTGAATTTATTTATTTTTATTTTAAGTTGCGATTTTTTGCGTTTTTTGAATTATATCATTTTCTTTCAGACAGCCTCAGCTTAAAATATAGCGATCTTTTTAATATTTGGATTTGTGAAAAAAATAAAAAGAAACAAAATGATGCTGTATACAATGTTATTATCAGTAAAATTGATTTAAATAATGTTTCAAAAAAAGATTTGGCTTCGTTAAAGCAAAAGGTACAAACTTTTTGTAAAAATTTATCTTTAAGGTGGCACAAGGCTCGCAGAAAAATGAACGTCTTTTTCCAGCAAAACCAAAACTGGCTACCACGTACCTTCATTTTACAAACTAAGTTGTATTCGCCTATATCTGATTCTTCTTCCAGGGGGCGTCCAAGAAAAGGGTATTCAGAGAAATCTGAACGATCAAGGAGGAGAGATGCAGAGAATTTAGCAAAAAGCAACTGCCATGAAACAGAGTTACTAGTACGTGCAGCTGCAGTATCGGCAAATAAGCAAAAGCAAGCCGATATGGCTGTGGTACTCAAAGCAACTTTAGCTAGTCCAAATAGACCTTCAATGATAAGGAAAGTTACTTTTTTTTTTTTTTTGAACTTGAAAAAAGAAATTAATAATTTTATTTGTTTAAGATTTTGTCTGCGTGGCTGATAGGCTATTTTGTTAGCCCCCTTGCGTAAATTAATCGTGCCGAATTTCGAAAAAATATATCTGTTAGTTTTCGAGATATTCTGTATTTATTTTTTCATATGCTGGCAACCCTAAAAATTTCAACTATTACAAAAATCAAAAACCCCAGCGTGCCTGTCCATGAACAACTCTTAAATTCCAAATTTCAGCCATATCGGTCCAAAAGTTTGGCTGTAAATAATTTTGGCCTAAAAAGTGTTTTAAATTACCTAGTGTGCAATGGTGCAGAGGCTTCTGCGCGAGGAAGCCGACTACGTCTCTTGAGCTAAAACTTCACCGAGTTGTTCTAAAAATAGGCGCCTTTTATGCAGTTTATTTGTTTGCCATTCAGGATATATTTCGGTCCATATTATAAAAGCGTTAAGAGCAGAAACATGTAATAAATTAGAAAACAGCGCAACTGGCCACCGATTGGTTTTTCTTTTGCACGAATATGTACGAAACATTTGGTCCAATGTGTCGACTCCGCCTTTTGTCGAGTTGTAGTATTAAATTATTTCCGGAATTTTTTTTTGGATGATCTTCCATAATGTTGCTGTTATGGTGAAGAGTGCTAAGCAAATAAACCATTCTGGGGCCAAATTACCGCATTCGATATCGATCGAAATTATAATACAATTTAAATGGAAATGTCGATCGACATCGAATGTCGTAATTTGGCTCCTATATTTTTTAGGCACATACAAAACTACAGTTTCTTTTTCATGAAAAAAAATTTACTTGAGTGTATTGGAGGCTTACGCAATTCTTGTGTTGTTGCATGAACCGGCAAAAACGTTTGTTTTTCCTCACTAACTTACAGTATGTCTAGATTCCATGTCTTATTAAAATCTATCGTCTATAAACTTAGATTTACAACAGCAACTTATCACTATGAAATTTAGCATAGAACTAGAAGTATTTGGCTTCGTTGTTATTAAAAACAAAAATTATAACTGTAAACGTATCCAGTGCATTCGCAACAGAGAGATGTTCCAGACGATGACTCTGCACTAAGGCTTTTTGTTGACTTGCTTTCAACAACCATGCGTTATTTTTTTGGGCGTTTTGACGGTCATTCTTATTTTGTTTGTTTTGTTGTCATGTAAAACACCACAGAGGTGAAAGACAAATGCAAAAACATATAATATAGACATATTATATTATATATTTATTATTGGTTTTAGAAAAATAATAGAGGCTCAAAAAATGACCCGAACATGATATGTGTAAACACTTGCAACAAAAAATTGTCTAAGCCTATAGTGATAGAACTAATTGAATTCCATATATTTAAACAATTGATGCACTGAGTAGTAAGAACTTTCAAATATATTCCACCAGTTAGAAATACGGTAATGTTAATTAAGATTTGGGTCATCAAAAGACTCTAAGGTAGTAGCAGGGTTAAAATAATAAAATGTACTTCGTAATATCATTTGAAACAATAATTGATTTTTCAGCCTAAAAAAAGTAAAAACACCGGTTTTTTTTATGAAAATCTACAAGAGATAGCTTCACTTGTGTGACAGCGCCATCTAACGTGAGATTAAGGTAAAAATAAATTTCAAAAATTAATTCCTCGACCCCAAAAACAGTAAGATACCACAACTTTCCAGGATAATAAAAATAAATAAGCATTATTTTATCAAATTTTCGTTCCAAAATCACCAACTTCAAATTCGTGTAAAAAAATTTCGCACTGAACTTGTTATGGAAAATGTCAACTTTCATTTGCAATTGGTCTCATCCCATTCGTATTCGGAAAGATTGATTTTGTATCACTGTGTAATTGTTGCCAACATTTATGTATATGGATGGCAACATGAATATGGAAATTATGGTATTAAAATCGTTGGGAGTGTTATTCGTATGAGAGCGCTATGGTCAAACATGGGCCGATTCCCATTAACTTTGGTAATATGATTAGTAATATTTTTGGACAAAATTTAATCTAAATGTCAACAAAAGATATTTTAAGGATACAAAAGGACTATTCCGAAAAAATGCTTGTATGAGGGCTATGTGAAATTATGAAATGATTGTCACTATTTTAAACAGACTTGGTCCTTATGAAAATTAAAACGCACATGCCAAATTTAATTAAAATATCTTAAAAATTGCGACATGTGTTTTGCGCACGTGCTGTCCATGCGCAAAAAACAGGTCGCATCAAAACATAAAATTAATTAATAAACAAATTTCTGTTCACTAAAAAATGGCATTTAAAAACTTAAAATTTGTATTAAGAAGTTTTAATACAAACAAATATAAATAGTTTTGTTAAAATGAATACAATTCTGTTTATTTATATGCTTTTGGAATAGCTCGCGTTACAAAGGGTTCAAGGCTTTTGATGAATAAAGACAAAATTTATGGAATGCAAATAAGTTATTTTGGAATTCCCTAATTTTAATCTTTCTTTTAGGTATTATATTTTGTGTACTTTATTATGAAAAATTCTCTTAAAATTACGAAAACACACTTCAACTTTTAAAATTACTTCCACTTTCTGATCAATTATTAAGCAACAAATATGATTAATGCCGTTCTAAAGTACACATTAATTCCACTTAACACTATTGGGTGATTCACAAGGTGTGCTAACAAGTCATATCGTCATAATATCCTAAATAATATTTTTCAATTGTAAAAAAAAAATATTGTTGTGTTTCAAACAAAATAAAAATTGTAATGCTGTTTTCCAGTGATGCAAAATGTGGCACAATTGTGCCATTTGTGGCACTTGTAATTGTTTGATGGCCCGGTGAAAATCTATTTTGGCCCTTTCAGGTCAAAATTTAACTAACTTCTTTTAATCGTTCTATACATTTTTTAATGTTATTTTTTCACTGATTCATGGCAATGTTGCAGAATGTGTGCGAAAATTGCGTACGGATTTTGGAAGAAGAGAAGCACCGTCACCTCCGTATGTTCGTTATCTTGTGAAAAAACTGAAATAAACTGTCATCCTCATCGATAAACCAAAGCGTGAAAAGAAAAAAACAGTGCGTACACCCGAGAATATTGCTGCTGTGGCAGAAAGTGTGCGTGAAGCGCCATCAACATCAATTCACCGTCGTTCTCAACAATTGAACATTTCGGAGACATTATTGAGACGAATTTTGCATAAAGACCTTGGTATGACGCCATTTGAATGAAATTATTTTCCATTATTAACCGGAAGGATTGCACTTTGAAAAAAAAAATTTGAGAAAATATTCAGTAGTTTTTTTTATAGCATTTTCAAAAAAAAAAAGTTATTTGGCGGACCCTTTATACGTTGAAGCTAATTCTTTTGGAAGGTCAAAAAAATTTTTTTAATAAAAAAACGCGTGCGAATGCAGCGTTCGCGATGAAGCGAACCAAGTCAAAAAAGACAATTCAAAAATATTTTGTGGTTCATTAAGTGAAATTACATTAATTTCTGGAGCCATTGACTTGGGTATATTACCGTTACCTTGGGTAAGAAACACTTTTTGATTTAGTCCGTAACAGAAATGAATTTAATGACTTAGTTCGGTTAAGCTCTGGCCCCTTCATTTGTATGTCGGATAAATAGTCGTTTTGGCTCAATCTATTCTATAAATTCTATGTTGTTGCGAACGAACGGTATTGTGCCAAAATACTAATTTCTGGGGAACTTTTTTGTTTGAGATATCTTAGCTATTTATAAACCGTTGTCGGTAATTTTTACCAACAGTATTCTGTTGAGCTGCTTTATAGTTATATATTACCCAGGAGAGGTGCATAGGTGCATATATTTTTCCCCTATTTTTTTTGGTATTTCTGGATAAATTTGCATAAATTTTAATAGAAATCTATTCCAGACTTTGCGTGATATTTATATGGAAAAACCTAAGCCTCATCTTAATAGGGATCTACGGTAAGTTGATTTCAACATATACACGCACAGATGGCCATCGTGTAATCAACTGCCTTACTTATAAGGATTCAAAATATTTTATATACTCTTTATGCGATTCATGCTCAACATTGTAAAATTTACTCTCTACTTCAAAAAAAAATCGGTCATTAATGTGATACAATCAGGGACCGTAACAGTTATTCCTTTTTTCATAAAACTCAGATGATAACAGTTACTTTTTGATTTTTATTTTTTGAACTAAAATAACAGTAATTTTTTGATTTTTATTTTTTTGAACAAAAATAACAGTTTTTTTTTTGATTTTTTTGAACAATAATAACAGTTATTTTTAGATTTTTATTTTTTTGAACAAAAATAACAATTATTTTTTGATTTTTATTTCTTCGAGCAAAAATAAAAGTTATTCTTTAAAGAAATTTACGTGTTATAATTATTAAGTTGACTTTAAATATTTATTTTAATGCGCATAAGTTATCCAAATGATGATCACACATTTAAATAAATTTTTAAAGACAAATCAAAAATTATAACACGTACATTTTTTTAAAGAATAACTTTTATTTTTGCTCGAAAAAATAAAAATCAAAAAACAACTGTTATTATTGTTCAAAAAAAATAAAAATCATAATATAACTGTTATTATTGTTCAAAAAAAATAAAAATCATAAAATAGCTGTTATTTTTGATCGAAAAAATAAAAATCAAAAATTAACTGCTATTTTTGTTCAAAAAAATAGAAATCAAAAAATGACTGTAATTTTTGATCGAAAAAATAAAAATCAAAACTTTAAAAAGCATAATATATTATCATAGAAAAGTTCATACGGATCAATATGAATCAATACTTGAATCAGTTTGCCGGCATTTACATCGATATGCTTTTTTTGTTTTAAAATATCAAAATAACTGTTATTTTCGGTCCCTGGTTACAATAAAATCGTTTAGCGTTTATTGTCCCCTTAATTTAACTTAGCCGTATATGGGTGCTTCCACAGAAAATATCTCTTGTTGTCACATTACACAACCAAGCAATTAAGCATGTATTTAATACTTTTCTATGGAAATGCTCATATAATAATAATTTAATTTATTAATTTTTATTCGTATTTAATCTTGAGTTTTTTCTTAATTACTGCTGAAAATGGTGTTGAGAGTGTATTTTCCTTTTTTATGTTGTAATTTAAGGATTTTCTTTATTATTTCTTTTGCAGCTTCTTACAACTTTTACAAGCATCCTTGTCTTTTTTTCTTTTTTGTTAAGCTTTTTTTAACACAAATATGTTGTTGCCAGTCTGTCGGTTACTTTTTCTAAAAAAAAGATTATTTTATAGTGGATAGAAGGATGTTGGTACAGGGTCCTGTCAACTTTATATTCAACTTAATATTTATGAGTTTATTGTAGGATTTGATGAAGACATCAGCTAATTAACTGGGAAGACAGAAATTATATTTTTTGTTTGTGCTATTTGATGTTTCTTTTGTTAAATCATTTCAAAAATATCACACAGGATGTAAACGAAAGAAATTTTTCCGGATATAATTTAAAACAGGACAAAGCAAATGAACAAATTTTTTGCTGGTGTTTAATTGGAGCATTAAAAGAGGCAACAAAAAAATACAGTTAAAATTATAAAAAAATTGTCTTTTTACGAAAAGAGAATTAGCTTATTTTTAGTTTGTAAATAAAAAGGCAGTTGTTTTTTGCTTTAGGTATAGAGGAGGAAATATTGAAGAAAGATAAAATATTATTCTGCAGTTTCTAAAAGGAGAGTGAGATTTTGATAAACTCTCACATATCTTAAGAAAATGTGTAGCCGTTGGGAATGTAAGTATGTATTTAGTAATCAAATTTTTTATTTTCGTATATTTTTTAGAAGTAACTTAAATAAATATCGAAAATTTATGATGAAAAATTCAGTACAGAAGAGAGAGCCAAAGCTGTTAAATTTTATTTTAAAAGTTTGCCTTCCACCATTTGAATACAAAGGCAATGCATCTCAAAATGTCTTTCATGTTCGAAATTTATCTAATTTGTTGAGAATTTTCGGCAGCAAAGGGCTGCATTAAGGAAAACTCTGGAACATCTACTAGCCGAAGTTCTTTGCCGTTTGAGAAGTCTATGCGATCTTTACAAATATTTTTTTTTCACTTGTGGTTCCAACCAGAGAAAGCCGCGCTTGTCCAACTATGACTCCTCTGCTTAAAATTTTTTTGGCATTAAATAATATCAATTTTTTCTTTTCTGATCTAGTCATCAACTAGTCATCCCGTTGCCCTAATGTAACTCATTTCGATTTTCATCTTTTTGGTAGCCTTAAGGGTGTGTGTGAAAATAAACTTAGAATAATCCAATTGCTTAAGATCAATATTCCAAAAGAAATGATGGCGCTACGATCTAAACGTTAATTATGCACCACCCTGTATAATGAGGCGCACCTAGAGGAACACATAAAAATCCAAAATTCGCTATTTTAATATTGAATCGGCATAGAAGGTTGTAAAGCAGCGTTGTCAACTCGGTGTAATGTTAATGTAACTGCTTATAGGGATGTACGTTTTGAGGACTAAAAAAAAATAAATCCAGTCAGCACTTTTTATCAAAACAGTGCCCATGTTCTGTAACTCCCGCGGCAAGAAACTTTTCGATTGAAATGAGAGAAATTAAACAAAAATGCCATAAATTGAAACAAACAGCTGTTTTTCTCACTTAACTGCGTCTGTAACATTTTTGGCGAGTAATAACTGCCACGTAAGGAAATTTCTCGCTAATATACTGAAAAAGTGTGTCTGTAAAATTTTTGTGAGAAAGTTTTCGCTTTGAACTGTCAAATAAACTCACTCGTAGAAACGGGGTGAGAAAAATTTTTAACACTAAAAAATTAATTAAAAATGCAAAATGCAATGAATATTAACACGAAAGAGATAAGTATTTTGTTCTTGGCCGATTGTTTCATTGTTTAATTATTTTGCTTTTAACATTTTTGAAAAATATACAAATGTTTTCAAAGCCATTTGTTCATCAACAGACAATAGTCGCACTTTACATTTTTTGGTATAGCCGACGGTTGTTTCTTCGCCGCCTTCGTTGAAAATTTTTCAATTTTAGTCAAATTTTTTCGCCGTCAGCGATATGTTTGACTGGCGTTCTCAACATCTGCCATTTCTAATCGGCTTCGAGTGGAATATTATGACATTTGTAACGTAACGACGTAATCTCTTTTGATAGTTTTCGACATGAGTTACAGACACACTTTTTTCTCACTTTTCGAGAAACGATGGAATATTTTGTTTCACTTGTTTTCGATGCGGGAAGTTCTCACCAAAGTTACAGAACATGGGTACAGTATTAGAAAGAATAACAGTGGGAGCCATTGTATAACTAACTAACAGTCAGGTGGGATAGGATTGTTGTTACTCCTGTCGCACTGCAGGGTCGCAATTACATTGCTCTTTTTGTTTTAGACTCCCTCTAAGCCATCTCTTAAAAAAAAATCCTAAGCCGATGTTATATTAGGTTAAAATTCAAAACAAACGATTAATCTAAGTGTCCTTTGATCCCCTAGATATCATCAGGATCTTGCGCCCCAATTTGTCAGTTGTCTAAGGTCACAAAGTTGGCAATATTTCTTACAATCTTTCGGTGATATGCATGGCTACAGTAATGAATTATAAGAAACTCTTGACCCTCAGTCATCGCCTGAGTGCAGAGATGACAGACAGAGTGCTCAGTAATGACTGGCGCTAAAGGTAGAGGTGGTGGTGAGGTATGATCGACAGACATTTAAAAAATTTAAAATTTTAAAGGAAAACAAATTAAGCCGGTTTATAATAAAGGGTTCTGTTTTTCCGGCCACACGTCCCCACGAAACTCCGTACTGATATCTAAGACTTAAAAAAAAATAACTTTATTCAACGCGCTCCGTACGATCGGATAAATTGTATCATAAGTTATACTTAGTGAAGGTATTGATGAAAAAATAAACAAAGTTGGAGTGAAACAGACTATAAGGATAATATAACCTTAATATTATTCAATCTTTGAAATTTTCTAAAGTAATGTCAAGTATACTCGTATAATAATGTGGCTTCTTCTTGACATGTTGAATGCATGTAATTCCGTGTAGTAATAGCAGACATTTCAAAAAAGGAGTATATAAAAATTAGATTATTAAGATTAATAACAGTATCAAAGAGATTTAATTTAGAATATTCACGCAGACATGTTAAAATTTGTCCCCAGAAGACATTCTCAGAACAGTGCCGGTCAGTATTTGCAGCCAGCAAATAGCTGAGCTCCTTACAAAGTACGAGGGCGGAAATTAATTACTAAAGCGAACCGATTTAATAATCCACTCGGTTCAACAAAGGCAAAACTCATTTCCAAATTAGATTTCGACCATTAAAAAAAAGACTTTTACTTAAGCCTATAGTACACGGCATGTAAAAATACACATGCGCATGTGGTTCTGACGTAATTTTGACGTCAATGCAAAGCCACAATAAACATTGCGTGTTGTGTGATGACGTCAAAATTACGTCAGAACCACATGCGCATGTGTCTTTTTACATGCCGTGTACTATAGGCTTTACTAAAGGGTCAACATATTCGAACCTTGCCTCCTCAAATATTTAAGTATAAAAGTTTATTTATTTATTTATAAAATTAACTTATAATAACAAAATAAAAGCTAACTGTAAGAATAAAAGCCATAGCTATTGAGGCTTTCAGCTCATTTATATTAAAATTATATATAGATATTGGGAATTATTTCTTTTTCATAAGCAACTTTATTATATTCAACATTTTTTATTTTTCGAATTTATTCTATGAGTTAAATTTCAGTTATGTATTTTATAAAGCTTTTTGTAATAGCTTTATACACTACCAGAATATAAATACAATATAATATACAACTGACCAAATTTTTAAAATATTTAAACTTAAATATGTCGTTATATAAAATACAAATTGGCCTGTTATCATTTTAAAAAATTTTTCAGGAGTGATAAGGAACTTAATAAAAAGGCAAACTATTGGCTGAGCCGTAGACCGTACCCAAAAAAAAGTTTCCCCGTACACCCTGTAATACATATAAAGTATATTTGCAAGGAGGTTTCACAAAATATTTTTTTGCCGAACGTAGGGATCGCCTTTCTACATTTTTCGTTATCATTTAGGCAATAACAGTCCGATCTTAAAATATTATATATCGGTGTTTTTGTCTCGAGAAGACCAATATTTTGCCCTTAGGACCCATTGACCTCAAGTATCACGTTTTAATATTTTCCCACCAGATCTCTGTTTCGATAATTCCAGCATTTTTTGAATCCTACTTGTTCTACTGAGCTCCAAAACATCCTCATACAAAGTAAACAATGTATCAAAGAGTTTAACAATGCATAGTATGCTTATTGTTTTCGCGTTGATAACTTTTTTGGTGCACTTTGGGACAAATAGTATTGTAAAAATCCACACGGTTGCATTGTAGAATGCCAACAGATGTTTTGGAACTCACCCGTACTTTCTGCAAGTTCTGCGCCTCTTATACCATTAAAAAACATGATAAAAAATACAGTATTAAAGTATCACACAGTTATAATTCTTCCAAAGAAGTCCATCTTGTATAACAAACACCTTATATCTTATGGGGTGGTACAGAACAGTTTTCCTGAAAACACTACCAGTCATTACGTTAGCGCCGTTTGTTGCCAATCCGATAAAATATTTTAAAGGAATATTGTTTGTTGATAAGGAGTTTTTTTATAAGAACAAAAATTTTAACGGCATCTGACTTGGTAATCTCAAATAAGGTGACAAAACTATCCTAAATAAAACTAACACCGTTTATGCTACTAACGTAATACATTTCATTTCACTGCCACATCCATAGTTTCATCAACAATAAAAAAAAATTGTGTTTTGTAAAAAACATATTAGATATGCACTTGCTGCTTTGCCGACCAAAATTAGGTTTGGCCTACTATCCGACCAAACGCAAAACATCCGACCAAATTTGGTCGGAAAAGACCAAGTTCGGCAGCCCTGCCGACCACTTTATTTACAGAAGAACTTTCAATTATAAGACACCAGCAGCATCCCCGATATGGTATGCTCCACGAAAATTTATTTATTTATTTGCTTGATTTTCTAATACAACAAGACAAACATATCTTATAAATTACAGTATTAGAATTAGACAAGTTACATATATAAAAGATGACCATTTGACAAATTCTTTAATAAAAGATATAAAAATATATATTTAAAAAGGGGGGGAAAAAATAATAATAATAGTAAAATTTTTTTTTTTTTTTTTTTTTTTTTTATAATACTATAATAATACGATTTTATTTAAGGTACTCTGTAAGTAATCTCCTAAATCTCATTGCGTTGTCGGTGCTCTGCATATAATTAGGGAGTTGATTAGGATGTTGATTCCGCAATTAAGTTAATCTAAAAATTTTATGTATTTAACTACATAATTTTAACAAATAGAATATGGGAATTTTCTACACAAAACAAGCAAACCGTTTTTTACTTTTACATTTTGCCACAGATCTATAAATAGATAAGTGAAAATTTATTTTTTTGTAGTTAAATTATATAAAATAAATGAAAGCTCATTTGTTTTTACGGAATTTGTGGTTATTTTTTTATGGAATTCGCGGTTGAAATTTTGACAGTAAATATTAAATTAACTTTTCGTTAAAATTAAATTCAAAATAAGTAGATCGGGTTTTAAGTAAATTTGCAGTTGCTTTAAATTTAATTTTCATTTAATTTTACATACAGGATATTTTTACTTAATCAACTGAAAATATTAAATGCAACCGAAAATCCGTATTAATGTGCAATTAGTTTGTTGAATAAATGTAAGAATCAGTTAAAAATAAATCTGGTTGGAATTTTAAATGTGTATTTATTTAAAAATGACTGAACGGAATACTTCTTGAATAACCTGGAGTCCGTTACTGTAATAATATTGTGGGCGAAGAAATATATTTGTATATATTTGAATTTTGAAAATTAACTGTTAACATAATTGACTTTTAGCACGGGAGTCCCAGTAAGGAATGAAGATAGCGGGTAGGTATTTTAGCAACAAATGTCGGGAAGGAAAAATGTCTCCATAGTAGTGACTCTGTGGCAGCTATGGAGTTTTCTTAAGCAATTTTTTCCTTTTTGTGCCCACTATTAGGCCGATGAGTGCCTCTTTCTGCTTGTCCTAGCACTTCTATTTTGTTCTTGACCTTATAGAACTAGGTGAGCTAGCGCATTCAAATCCTGCTCCTTAGAAACTCTATGCATCACTATCCTATAGTTAATGTACTCCTACATACATAAATTTGCATAATTTTCAATCTTATGGATACCAATTTTTTAACTTTTAGAATATAATAAAGACAACGTACGCTTATTTCGGTTAAAAAAAAAACAGAAATATGGGGTCTTAGTTAAAATTTTTTTATTGAAATGGCCACTTCCGGTTTCGCAGTGCGACTAGTGCGGCCATTTTGGCATTTTTGCAGCTAAATTTAGCATTTAAAATTTTTATTTGGTTGCAAAATTTTCATTAAGACCTCGGCATTTTATTTAGCATTTTTAGAAAATGGTTTTAGCTTCTTTTAGCATTATTTATTTTAAAAATTTGGACGAATAGTTTTATTGATTTTACTAAAAAAAAAGTTTGTTGTTGTACCCAAAATGAAATTTCGCATGAAAATGGATAATTCTTATAATAATGTTGATTGTAAATATTATTTATTAATAAATATTATTACGATATAAAAGTACAAAGAAATGTCACTTTGTATTTAGATAAAAATTCAATAGTGTAAAAAAATTGTTTGCTCTAAACTGCTGAAGAAATAATTATTTTGAAGCTTCAACTTTTCTTAAACTATAAATAATAAAATGATCTAAAAATTTTGTATATCATAGAAATAAATCGTTTAAATTTTTCATATATCAGAGGTTTGAAGGCCCAATAAATTTAACATTTATGGTGTGTTCTTTTCTACAATAAATGTGACATTTTATTTAAAAAAAATGCAATTTGGTGTTCGTTTCTTAGAAATGCTTCGCTCTCTAAAAGGGTGGCTTGTTTTATTCTAATAAATGAACCCCTACTTTTTTATGTATATTTTTTTTTATATTTTGGAGAACAAACTTTTTAATTTATGTACAAATTTTTTTTTATATTTTGAAGAACAAACTTTTTGTCTGCTGTTAAAAACAGGGCGGTCCAATTTTGTGTTTTGTTCTCGTCAAATAAAAAATTGCATTATAACAGGGTCGGCAACACATTTTATACATGTACCTTTTAACAAGGTGGTATTTTTTTTGTGGAAAAGAAAACACCATTAATCTAAGCCCCCTTTGCTGCATATTTATATGTATCACATGCTTTACCAAAATCTAGTCATTTGCTTTAATATAACTATTTATTTCAATTTCGTTCAAAAATTAGTCACTAAATGTATTTAGTTTTGAATAAGTGATTCCTATGAGATGAACAAGCGATTGTTTTCTGTAAATTTGGCCACTCTTGGTCACCAAGTTTTTGCAACACTGATTTGCAGTTTTATATAAATTTTACCCTTTTTTTGTTCATTCAATATTATTGGCAAATGGTAAAGTTAAATCGATATTTTATTTGGCCGGCATTTCTTTTTATTTGGCACAAATATACCTCTCGTGACATGAATGTGTGGCCCAATTTTGTTTTGTGTGACGTTTCTTTGTCGAGTTATGGGCTATGTGATTCTTATAGTTAATCGTTTGATCTTTCTAAAAAAAAATACTTCGAACCATTTTAATGAGCCTAATTCCATTTTTTTTTCTAGCTTAGACCCAATTTTTTATATTATCTAATCCGAAATTAGCCTAGAGTAGTACACTTATATTACTGTAAACGTTTGGAAGTGGGATATGTAAAAGTTAAAAATATACGTCAATAACTGTCCATAGTTGTTGCACTCAGTGTGGCCACGTCAAAATAAATTTTACAGCTAAATCTGGCATTAAAAATGGCCAAAAAATGCTAAAAATTATTTAAAAATAAAGCTTACATTTTTTAAAGATTTTTGTTAAAAATTATAGTATGACATTTTATTCAAAACTAAATACATTTAGTTTTTCATGACAACATCTATCCAACCTTTTGAGTCCAAAATAAAAAAAGATAACATTTTTTGTATTGGAATAGTAAATATATTTACCTAATTGATTAAATCGAATTAACGGTTGCTAAACGTAAACGATTTTTTAAATTACTTTCAACGAAAAAAAATTGTTATGGCTAAACAAGTTGGAAAATGGCTTACTCTAGCCACTAAATGGCTAAATTGGCAACACTGCTGCATATGCTCTGTTGGGACAAATATTTGTGTTATTTTTGCAACTTCATTAATATTTTATGGGAAAATATGTTAACAATGTTACCTAATAATCTTTTTCGTCTCTTTTTCCTGTTTTACAACTGAAATAACAAATTATTTTTTTAATTTAATAGCCATTTTTTCACATTCTCTGTTTCAAAATGATACAAAAAAAAAACCCAAAAAAAGACAAAAATAAGAGCAAATTTAATAGATGAAAAATAACAAAAGAAAATTGCGTAATTTTATTTATTACATTTTTATGATAATTTTGTTATTTACGTTTTTCCACTTCAAATGTTTCTTCGCATCAACCTCATTTTTGTTTGTTGTTTTTTTTTAATTTGCATTTCTGTTTTTTTTTTTTTTTGAGATTCAGATTTTTTTTTAACAAATTTTAAATTTGACCTTTCCAAGAAAATGACGGGTTAAAAAAGACTAAAAAATTTACATAACATATACAAAAAAGTAGCTGTTATTGAATTTTTTACGTGTTTACAAATATATTTTTTTGGGCTAAGATTTTTTCTCATCGTAGGCACAGTGGGGGGTATAAGAAACAGAAAATAAATTTGCAATCTGCAATATCAATTGCAACGGTGTAGTCGAGTTGAAGTCTTGAATTTTTGTATTTGGTATTTATTTTTGAAAAAAATTTCTACACAGAAAAAAATAATAAATTTCTCTAATCACCAAATTCATAATATCAAGCAAACAATTTGTTGATTTTGCACCTATTACCAAAATGATTATATTGATTACTAAAAATTGTAAAATTGTGAATATTTTTTTTTCAATAAATGATATTTTTAATTTTAATTAAGAAAATGATCAAAAAACTTTGCCATTTCAAACAATGTGTTAATCTATTTAATTAAATATTGACAATTCCCAACAACAATTCTACATGTTTAAATTATTTTATTTTAAACGAAAAAAGTCAATTAAACTTTTTTTTATTTAATTAAAATTTTAATTGAAAAATTTATTACAAAACAACTAAAATGTTAATTAAATCAAAACTAAATTTTGTATTTTCTTTCAACTAAAAAAATAATTGATTCAATTATCACATTAACTAAATTTAAATACTTTTTAAACCATTTTTTTAATGGATAAAAAACTTTTTTCTGTGTAGCAACACTGATGTGGAACCTATAGGTGCAATGGTGATGGATATAGATAGGATTTATGGATTTATTTTGACTTTATAGGTTTATTTTTTTTTTTTTATTATATATTTTCTAAATCCAGTTAATACAGACAAAAGCGGAATAATGGCTATTTTTGCGCTTAAGCTCTTTAGCCCTCTCTGATTGTGTCATTTGAGATAAAATATTCTTGCACTTAAGTAAAAATGTAACAAATAATACGATTATAGTGAAATTTAGTCTAGGGATGGGCAAATTGAAAAAATATATCGATATATATCGTACCGATTTTTTTTAAGAGTATCGATAGTTATTAATTAAAAATATCGATATATCGATGTATCGAACGTATTGAGCTGAAATTATTACTAAATTTAAATACTTAATATACCTATGTCAATACACATTTACATATGTACAAACATATTAAATATAATTCCATTCTAACTTTTTATTGTTTCTTTTAAATTCAAATTTACTGCCTGTCCCTCGATTTCGAATGAAACTTTCATTCGCTTAACTTTTATTTAAAACAAACACCAATTTTAAAATTGAGTTTTTAAGGTAATTTATGCGAACGAAGTTTTCGTTTGAAATCGAGGGACCGGCAGTTAATTCTACAATAAAAAAATCAAAAAAAAAGTAAAGCATACAAAAAAATTTTAATTTTTTCGCCATATGAAATCTAACAAAAAAAAATTAATTGGGATTATATAATGCCGGATTATATACTGCCGGTAAACGAAACTTGTGACACATACTATGCAATTAAATAGTGTAATATTTTATTTTTAATATATAAGAACATGTTCAAATAAAAAAAAAAACAAAATAATATTAGTATTGTGGTTATTGAACTGTTAATGATTTTGGGTTCAAATCTCAGCGCAGTCAAGAATGAAAAATTATCAATTAAATTTTAATCAATTTCATGTTGTAAAATTCCTGTCTTCATAAAAATAATTTAATGAAAATTAAATTCAATGAACTTAAGGCTTATTAAAAATATCTAATACGCCATAATTAAGGCGATTCTTTGCATAATTCTAGGATCCCTTTCCAGAATATTTTTTCCGCGCTTATTTTTTGTTTGTTGTAGTCACTTAAAAAACCGATACAAAACTGAACTGTGTAATCTATGAAATTGTACAATGGAAAAGCGTCGTTATTTTCTTAATATTAGTTAAATAACATATGATGCAATTCTTATAAAACAACGGTATTGGAAGCAGTTGAGCAACGGTTAAAATGTTGAATTTTATTTTAAAGAGATTTTAAAAATATCGAATTCGATAGTCGAAGATAAATATCGATGTATCGATATATCGGTATTTTATATATCGGCGATATATATCGATTATAATTTTTTTAAATATCGATATTTTGATATATCGATATTTATTGCCCATCCCTAATTTAGTCTGTAATAAGATTATAAATCGCAATTTCCATAAAAATAGGTCCATAACTTATCATAAGCCCCTTATAAAGCCCACTCTCGAAAATCACTTTAGTACACCTAAAAACGCACAGAATAATGCTTTTGTACTAAAATCAGGCCTGTCAAAGTTGCATAAGACTAGAAATCACACTGCCAAATATCGTAAAGATCCTCCATAATTAGCTCTATGTGGCTACACATGTTAATCGGTTCATAATTCACCGTAGGTCCTATTTCAAGCGGCCTTCCTTAAGGGCTTAAAATTACAATATTGCATCAAAATTTGGTTCTGTTCAGGTTTTCTAATACAACCAGCCATCAATGTGCACTTAGGCGAAAATTGTTTTTTATTAATAAGATTTATGTTTAACGTGCTAAATTCCCAATTTTTATTTTTGATAAAAACACAGAAATTTATTGTTGAGGGAATCTATAAGCATTTCGCTGGTTGCTGGTCGTCAGAAAACTTTTTCCAAAGACTTTAGAAAAGCTAAAAATATTATACGATTAACAACAAAGCCACAACAATAAACAGTGGGTTTATCTTTTCTTACATTCTCCTACAATTGGCTGTTTTTTTCCAACTCGAATTGTATTTTTAAAAGCGTAAAAAGAAAAAACAAAATTAAAAAAACAATTTGTTTTTGTTATAAATTCTTAACGGTACTTTGTGTGACCATGAAACTTTACGAGATGATTCAAGTGTTGCCAATGAAACGAAAATTAAAAAATTTGTCGCTTAAGCAATTTTCTAGGTTAAGGCTCGATATGATATTAAATACCCCATTACACCTGTTTCTTAAAGTCGAATACATCTCTGCTATCGAAATTCAAACTTTTACCAAAATTGGAGCAACCTTTTAGAAACCGCCGGTTTGTTATATATTTTTTTTTATCTATTCCACTGTTTCATTGGCCATAATTTCATTAATGTTTTTATTTACGTTCTGTTAGAAAAAGGATCTTTATTCATGGCTTTATTCGTTTACAGGTAATAAGCTTAACAGTATGTTGGCATTTTTAAGTCAGTATTTTATATTCAATCGAACGGAGTACATGTACTTATAGAACCGCAAGATCCCACAACATCTATAAATATTTTAATGGACATTACTAGTGTTGCAGACCATTTAATATGAATATATTTTGACTACTTATTTCATTTAACAGCTGAAAAAAAGATTCACAAAAATTATCATTAACTCAATAATTTATCAAGCTATAAATCTGTGGTTACAAGCGATAACCGCCTAAGTCGACTTAAGAAACAATTGAGTATATATTTTTCTTTATTAAATATTTCTGAAATAAATACAACTTTCGTTATAATTGTTTTTTCTTAGCATTGTGGGTATAACAATCTTCGATTCTGAATTACTTTTTTTTTAATGTAATTAAGTTTTTCAGAAACGCAAGTATAAATATAAAGTGCCTTTTCTCAAAAACTATTTCGACTTAGGCGGTTTTTGCTTGTGGCCACAAAAATATCCTCCCGGAATAAACATTTTAGAACGATAGCGGTATAAATGGAATGGAATTTGGTTAAACTAAAATATTCTTAGAGCAACATACTGTGGTTGGAATTTAACAATGTTTTTGGTGTTATGGTCGTACTTAAACATAATATGGTTGAAATTAGCAATAATTTGTCCGAAATCAACCATAATATGGCCAAAATTAACCATAATTTGAAACAAATTAATTATATTTAAAATCGAACAAAAATAACATGAGAAACCCATAAGAGTAACATAAATCATAAATCAACATAAATTTTTGGCCAAAAACTCTTCAACATCTAGTTAAAACAATATTTTCTTTTTAAGAACAGTTAATATGTAAAATTGCAGCCAATCAGATTTTATTAATATCTTTTTACTCACATACAACTACAATTCGAGCTGAAAAAAACCAGCCAATTGTAGGGAAATGTAAGTTAAGATAAACTCACTGTTTATTGTTGTTGTTTTTTAAAGCTTTTATAATGTTACAAGCATGACCTGAGTGTTTAAAATTCTTATTCACTTTATAGTCTTATTTGTATAATATTTTTAGCTTTTCTAAAGTCTTTCGAAAAAGTTTCCTGACGTGGTGGCCTAAGCAACCAGCGAAATGCACATAGAAACGGGCTTTCCCTCAACAATAAATTTCAGTGTTTTTTTTTTTCAAAAATAAAGAATTGGGAATTTAGCACGTCATAAAGAAATCTTATTAATAATAAATTTTGTATTCCCAAAAATAACTTTTTTATAAACATGTATTTTATTTTCATTGTTATGACTGATGCCACATATTTACTTTCTTCATATTATAAAGGTATTACCAGATTAGCTAATTAAAACAAAATTTAAATATTTATAATTTTGATGTTTATAATAGAAAATTTTTAGAATAAAACTGCAATTGAACAAAAATCCCTGCAATTCAACAGAAGTAGGAAATCTTTCCCTTTTTCCCTATATGTCAAATTTTTAAAAAAACCCCCCTACAAAAGGGGAAAATCAGTACACTTGGCATCACTGGTTATGTTCCACTTTTTTAAGCAGTCCCCTTTAATTAATTTTCCAGCCTGTGACGACATTCATTAGCATTCTTTCTGTTTTACTTGCTAATAGCACTACGTGAATTTGTGTATTTTAATCAATAATAAAATGAAATGATTGGGAATTTTAAGCAAACTAAGCAAGTATGTAATGGAAAAGAATTCAACTATGGATGATTTTAACCATTTACTAAAGTTACCATAAGATGTTTAAGTCTATGGCAGGGTTGTCATATTAATTTTGACCTTTTTCGCCTAATTTAATGTCAAAAATCGCCAAAGCATTTTTTTTTTTAGAATAATTAAAAATATTTTTTTCTAAATCCCAAAAAAAAATTTGTTCCGTATCGCTAAAGTCCGCCAAAATTTAAAAAAAAAGTCGGCATTGTTTATTTTGTTAAATTTTTATTTAGAACAAAGTAAAAATTATTGGTGCGCACAAAAAAGGTGCAATGTTTAAAATATTTAATAGTGGTGTACTTAAAGCAGCAATAAAAAAATTTTTGCGGTAAGTAATAAACAAATATTAGATATACAATACATTTGTATGTAGTTGCAGTTCTATATATATCTAAAACGCTATATACTTCACCGAGAAGACTCCCTTTTTGTCTTCTTTTTTAGAATACATTTTAAAGGTACTAAAGAAATGCAACATGTACTATTTACATTCATAAACCTTTTAACTCGTAAAAACGCGTCGAAAACTTCATAACGCTTTCTACTACGAAAGTGAATTTTAGTGCAGTTCATTATTTCAACACAGGCATTACTAGTTGCAATAACCAGCTAAAAATTGTTGGCCTAAACTGATTTAAATTAGATTAAATATCATCATTAAAATTCTCTTTTAACAAACGGTATTTTTCCATTGTGTTTTATTAACATCCAAATGTACGTTAGGATTCATAAAAATCTTTAAAATATCTTTAACAACAAACTTTATCTGTGATAGTTTGTCACGCATCTTTAACAACGAACTTTATCTGTGATTGTTTGTCACGCTTTAGGAAAAATGTTCATAAACTTAAATTATATTCATTTTTAAAAAAAATCTACTTATGAATTCTTTCAAGAGCACATTTAAATGTGAAAAAAAAAATTCTCGAAGATTTTTCATTACCTTCAGCAGCCATTTCAACGTAATTTAGTATAGCGGTCATACATATGGGCATTTCCATGTCATCGTACGTGACATTTGTAAAAATTTTGACATTATGTTCCACTCACAGGGTACTATATTTGCAAAAAAAAAATTATTACTTTCGAAACCTTGTAGTCCAAAATATCTAGCAAAATAGGGGTATATCGTACGTGACAGAAAACGGAAGTGATTTTGAGGTGCATGTTAAGATATGTGAAAATCTGCGAATTGTAGGATTTTTTTTTTCTTTTTTTTCTTCGTACACTAAGCCAGATATTTTCCCTTTATAATCCGTTATTTTGAAATAAAAAAAATTTTTGGTTGGGTTTTAAATGAAAAATATTTAATATCGTACGTGACATACCGTACGTGACTTTTTTTCTCTTATAGTATTTAAGTATAAGTAATGAAATATATGTTAAGAAAAACTAAAAAAAAAATAAAAAATAAGTATTCAGTTATAATAGCAATAAAAATAATTAAGATCTAAATTCATTTATAACTACGTACTACATAGTGTTAGCGTTTGCCTAGTTTGTTACTAATTATATTTTAATTTTTTCCTTTAATGAATAGGCAGTTCGAGATACATTTATGTATTGACTATCAATATATGAAAACGAATGAAGTTTTTTTTTTTTGGGAATGGACTGGACATTTTTCCACTTTTCATTAAGAACGGATGAAAACTTTTCAATCTCTTCGGCAGCAATATACAACAACTTAACTCCTTTAATATATTTATTACCACATTCATAAAATGAGAAAGCATCTGGCAATATTAAATTTTTTGCTTTCACAACCTGCCAGACTTTTCTTTTAACCGTAGCACCTACTCCATCAACAGCACCTTTACCATGGGATGTTGCGAAGAAGTTCCATTCTATATATTTACAAATAAATTCATTTGCGAAAGTGGGAATACTTTTTAAAATTAATTTGTTTTTGAATTGAGCGCTGCTCCCATCGGAGAATATGTAAACAGATGTAATGTGTTCATATTGTTTTCTTATTTGTAGCATAATTTTCGTGATGAAAAAAAAAACATCAAACTTGTTGTGTGTTAATTTGTCACTGATAATTGCAAACGATATACTTTTTCCCAAGAGCCAGGCAACGCATGTAAAAATAGTGACCTGCTGATAGCTGAAGTGAGCATCTTGAATTTCATTTTGATTTACTAATCGATAGTTTTCAGCGAAATCTATTTGAAGAACCACTTCATCAGCTGTAACATTTATTTTTTTATCATTAAAATATTTTTGCTGGCATTGCTTTACAAAACTATGCAGTTTGAAAATCGGCAGTTGGACTTCTATTTCATGAATTAGCTCTGCCAATGGAGCTATAGTATAGCTCAACGTTAAACGGTTATCCATTTTTCTCCAATACTTCCATTTCATATTTTTGTCCATTTCTGTATAGAAATGTAGGGGAATAAAATCATATTCTATATTTTGCACGCAATTCTCGCATTTTTCAGCCATATAATTTTCATCCAGTACATTGCAACAGGCAGATTGTAAGAACTTTTTAAATGAATTTGGAAACGTTGGTATAACTTTTGCACAGGATTCCAGCAAAAATGCAAAATTTGCGTGGTATTTACAAACACACATGTTGTGCGGCATTTTGTCTATTAATTGTACGTAGCTAGGACGTTGTTGAAAAAAAAAATGATTTCTGAACACTTTCTGTGGTGAATTCCTGTTTGAATAGTTGGTAAGCTTCTCCAACAGTCAAAAGCATAAAGCGTTTGGCAACTATTTTTCCATCGTAGATTACTGTGTCTTTTCGACCAGGAGCTTGCACACTTATTTCATCTCGCAAGTAGAATTCTTTGATTATTTTAATATTTTTAGTTTCGGGCAGGGGGTTTTCCTGTTCTCGTTCTGTGGGTTCTACATATTTCTTATGTAAAGTCTCAATAACTTCAACTTTTTTACTTAAGTCCACTGGCAAAACCCTTTCTACCTTTCTTACAGCTTTTCCCAAAGTTTGTCTACATTTGTAAGAAGATTCACGGATAAAGTTACCTGAACTTTTTTTTATTTCTTCTCTCCGCCTTTGCTGTCGAATTCGATATTTTGTTCTTATTTCTTGAAGAAGCTTTTTGTCTTGTTTGGCTGCATCTGACATCTTTTTTCGATAGGCACGCTGTCTTTCAGCCTCTTTTTTACGGTACTTCTTAATTTTTTCTTCGTTTTTTTTTTAACTCTGCTCTCCATTTCTTTGTAGTCTCATAGCTACTTTTACCCATCTTTAAAAAAAAATCTAATTATCAAGTGAACTATGAAATATTTAGTTGCATTTGTAGTACTTACATTATCGTACGTGACAAACTTAATAAGCTTATAAAATTTTGATTATTCCAATTAAAAAGAAAAATTCGATTAATATATGTTTGTGACAAATATCTTGCTTTGAACTTTAATTTTAAAACACTTGCGACTGATCAAATAGAAATGACAGAGAAAAATTATGTTTTTGCTCGACGTACGAGACATTAGAATAGCATCCAAAGCAAATCAAAAAATATACCGCTAATCTACATTATATTGTCTCTTTTCTCATGAATCTTGTTAATTGTTGTTGTAATATTAATTTTGAAGTATAATTGCAATGTTACAGTTATGTAAATTAAAACGCTAGAAAAGAGAAAATTGTTGATTGCAATTTTTAAAATGAATCAAAAAGATCGTCAGTGGAATTTTGCATTTTTTTCTCTTAAAAAATTGTAATATGCTTAAGGTACTCCTAAATAGTAAAATTTGAAGGTTTTTTTTCTTATTGCCATATTTTAAAAAAAGTTTCAAGGGTTTTTATTTTTTGAGTCGTGGTTGACATTCTCATGGAAATGCCCATATGCATCAAATTTCATACATTGAAATACTAGATTAAAAAAAATATTATTTCTTCGTATTGAATTTAACAATTTTCAAAACAAATTCATGGCTCATCAAAAATAGCAAACAAAATCGTCAACTATTTTATAATTCGCCAAAAAATCGCCATCGGTTTATAAAAAGGGTTCGAAAAGCAAACGAAGAGAGTAAATTTTAATAAACATGTTATTTATTGTTATATTTATCAAATGCATTGCAAAGTTGACCAGGTTGTTCTATATATTTTTCAGTTCTCCTGAAATAATGTTTTGCTTCCCTTGATATTATACATAATTTTTAATGTTAGCTAGTATACAATATAGTCAGATTGATTCCGAATTCGGGTTTTAGTACGATTTCTGTGATTTCTGATATTTCCACCAAAAAGATAATTAAAAATCGCAATTACTCCTGGTTATTTGAAAACAATCCTACCATTCACTCGGAAGTATAAAATACCGGTTTTACTATCCCAAGCAACATCAAAATTAACCTCGTAAATATGGCAAAATATAGCGGAGTTATTATAGGAAATGAAATAAGTTTTTATCAGAATGTCCTTGATCACAGTTGCTATTCCCGTCTACAATAATGTCATTGACCGCTGCCCTTGAGAGTTATTTGACTCTTAACAATATAACTGAAAAGTATGTCAGGGCCCAAGGGCACATAGAAATACAGCACAACATTAAGGGGAATGATCTTAAAAGATTTGGCACAACCTTACGAAGTCCACTTACATAGAAGGCCTATATGGATCACTGCTCTCTTGTAAACTTAAACTTCGCGAAGGACTATTAAAATTCTCTTCAACTGAAAACTATAGGATATCCAGACAATTGTAGCATTATTAAGATTGCAAGCGATCACTAATCTACTGACATTGAAAAACTTATCTTTGTGAATACAGGGGCAAGTTGTACCAAACTTTTTACTTGAAAAATACATACAGCGTCTAAGTGAGAGACATTTAGACTTCCCTCGCATCTGTGTCATAGTCCTACGTTGTCTAGAAAGCGATAAGCTATATAAGTATCTGCTACTTTCGGGGAACTGTCAAATGTTTCGGCAAAGATTAAGAGCAGGGACCAAAAATAACAGTTATTTTATTATTTTAAAACAAAAGAAGGATATAGAAGTAAATGCCGGCAAACTGATTCAAGTATACCATATTAATCCTTATGAACTTTTCTATGATAATTAACATATTATGATTTTTAAAGATTTTATTTTTATTTTTTCGATCAAAAATTACAGGTATTTTTTGATTTATATTTTTTTGGACAAAAGTAGCAGTGATTGTCAGAATGGTGGCGATAGCGGTAACAGGTGCCATTAGAACAACCCTCTCTAAGGCATTGTTTACTATTTTAAGCTGGCTACCACCAGACATTTTGGCGAAAAGGATAGCTGCGAACGCGGCGGTTAGACTAAGGGCCACCGGAGCATTGAGGGATTACAATATCGGACATGCTAACATTCTGAACGATATTAATTGGCACGTGGATGTTGATTATGTCACACCCGAGCCAATCTTTGATCCTGGCTTCATGGTAAGCATTTTGGATAACGTGGTTCACTATGATGACCTGCAAATTCCCGCGAATGCGATTCGAATCTTTACGGACGGGTCTAAAACACTGTATGATGTCGGTTCTAGCATATACTCCGAGCAGCTAAACTGGAGCATTCCTATAAGGCTGCCGGAACACTGCAGTGTAATCCAGGCCGAGATAATGGCCATCCACACAGCCGCCAGACGCATCCGGTACTGTGAAATATCTGGAAGGGATATTCACATTATTACCGATAGCAAGGCGGCCATAAGATCCCTGGAGAATGTGTTCATCACATCAAGAATTGTCCGAGAATGCCGGATGTCTCTGGAGGAGATAGCGAGACATTCACTGGTCACCCTTAATTGGGTCCCCGGGCACGGGGACATACATGGGAACTGCATGGCGGATTCGTTGGCATATGCAGGTACCACCTTGAATCGGGACGGTTCCACATATTATGTAGGTGCTTCACTCCCAGGGTGTAAGCAACTTATAGCGCACAGGTTTCATCTTATCGCCAGTTAGAGGTGGCACGATAAAACCACCTGTGGGGAAACCAGTAAAATCTGGCCCATCATAGATTAAAAAAGGACGCGGCGGGTATTACAGCTTTCCAGACATCATCTAAGAAACCTAATTGCGGTTATAACTGGCCACTGGCCCCTTATAATGACTTTTGTAGAAGTTGCGGCGATGACGAGGAGGAAGAGTCAACGGAACATCTTCTCCCGGCATTCGGAGACTTAAGACTCGAAATGTTTGGTCGAAGAGCCCTTGCCCGGCATTCGGAGACTTAAGACTCGAAATGTTTGGTCGAAGAGCCCTTGGAGACAAAACTTGTCTCTCTGATGTTGATATGATATGATATGATATGATATTTATTATTGTTTTACCCATACAACAAGATATACAAAATCTTTTAGATTATAGTAGGGATGACTGGTAGTTATACAATTAAATGTTTATAACATGGTACTTATTATTTTATATAAAACATTAACCAAGGTGTTGAGAAAAAGAAAAAAAAGAAAAGAAATGAATAATAATAAATGAATTACAATAACATTTATGAATAATCTAAAAACATGCAAAAAAAGAAAATTTTAAAACATTAACTGCCGTATTCATAAAAATATTTCAAATTTCATAAAGGTTTACGAAACATATTTTCTATGAAAATTTTACTTAATAAACGTTTGTTAAATTTAATAATCGTTTATAAATACGGGCATAAATGATTGAAAAATTATTAATATTAATATTAAGAAAACAGTTTAATAATTTCATTTTTGAAAATATTCGCATTGCTGATTGGTTGAATTCTGTTTGGAAGTCTGTTCCACAAACGGATAGCATTAATGAAAAACTGCCGCTCTGAAACCTGACACTTGTATCTAATACTTGTTAGTTTACAGCCGCGGTTCGATCTTACAAATTGCAACCTGTTGTACAAGTATGATGGTGTTTTAAGATATATGATTTTGTGCAGTAGTATTAAAGTTCTGCTGTCAATTAGATTTGAGAAAGTCATGCCATACAATTGTTTCGAAAAAGGAGTTATATGATCACGTCTGCGAAGACCAAAAACGTATCTGGTTATGTTGTTAAATGCTACCTTTAACTTTCGTGTACTATCTGAGTTACAATGTCCAAATATTTCACTTCCGTAAAGTAAGCAGGGCATTACGTATGTTTTAGCAATAAGCATTCTTATGTTAACCGGTGTGCAAGAAATGGTTGACCATAGAGAACGTATCATGGATTGAGTTTTACATACAATAGAGTTAACATGATTCGACCAACTTAATGTTTGATTGAATACAAGCCCCAGGTTTTTTGATGAGGTGACTATATCAATTTTTTGTCCATTTATCATTACGTTAATATTGGGAATTAGTAGATTGGTTTTTCTGTGAATTATTATACATTTTGATTTTCTGGGATTTAAACAAAGGCCGTTCTCAGATGCCCATGAAGAGACTTTATTCAGATCTATGTTTAGAGCATCAACACTTTGTTGTAGTGACTTAATGGGTGAACCTATGTTGAGCTGTACATCATCCGCATACATGTGAAATTTGCAGTATGAAATACAGTTAGGTAAGTCGTTTGCATACATCGAAAATAACAATGGTCCTAAGATTGAGCCTTGTGGTACTCCTTTAGTAACTGGTAGAGCAGCAGAGTAATTATTTCTTAGGAAGACAGTTTGAAAACGGTTTGTGACGTATGATTTCATAAGTGAAACCGCAGTACTGGAAAAATTAAACTGTTGTCTTAGTTTCTTACAAAGCACAAAATGATCAACTGTGTCAAACGCCTTTGAGTGATCTAAAAGAACCAACATCGTTACCATCCCATTATCTATATCACTGCGAATATCTTCAGAGACATCAATGAGCGCAGATACACAACTGTGTTTTTGACGAAATCCAGATTGCTTAACATTAAGAAGTTGATTTCTTTCCAGGTATTTGCACATTTGTTTATGGACAATTTTTTCAAAAATTTTGGAGAGATAGGAAAGTATAGCAATAGGTCTATACTCAGAGCTTGTCTTAGGCACAGGTATAATTTTAATATATTTCCAACGTGAAGGAAAAACTGATGTTAAGATAATTGTGTTTATTAAGTGAGTTAAGTATGGTAGGATTTGTGGCAGTAGTATCTTAATGAATTTCGGATTTATGTCGTCACACCCAATAGCATTTGATTTAATTGCTTTCATGCTATATAAAACATCAATTTCATCAATGCAGTGAAATTTAAATAAATCATAGTTTTGTAAGCCGAGGCTATTGCACTGGTATAAATTAAGTGTATTTAAGTTTATTGGAGGTGTAGGCAAAGATACAAAAGCTTGATTAAGATCATCTGCATTAAGATTTAGTTCCTTATTATGATGCTTAATATTACATATTCCAATTTCACGGATGGTTTTCCACGTGCTTCTTCCATCTATTGCTCTGGTAAAACGTTCGGAAAAGTATTTATATTTTGCTTTTTTAATCAGGCAATTGACTTTATTACGCTCTGCACGAAAAACTTCCAATAGATACAATGTCTTAAATCGTTTCCATCGTTTGTAGGCTTTGTTTCGCGCTTCAATTTGATTTTTTATGGATGACGTAAACCATGGCCTCGTTGTTGGTTTTATAACTCTTGTTGTTAAGGGCACTGATGAAGTGTATAAAAACAGAATATTTTCTTCAAGAAAACGTAGCTGATCATCCACACACTGCATGCGAAATATACTGTTCCAGTTTATTTAAAAAAATTGATCTTCGAGTAGTTGAATATTTATTCTTCTAAAGTCACGAGATGTGATAGACTCAGTTTTATGAGACAAAGGGAAATCATAAATTGTATAAATCAGATCATGCCGAGAAAAACAAGGAGCCGAGAGCTGGTCATAGTGCAATATATTAGATTTATAGTTTACAAAAAACAAATCAAGAAGAGTACTGCAGGTGTTTGTAAAATGAGTAGGTATACTTTGATTAACAGGTACGAGACCAAGTTGTAACATATCATCGGCAAGTTTATTATCTTCCAATAAGTTTGAGTTAAAATCGCCAGCATTAATAGTTCCGCATATGGTTCAGTTATATATTGCAGATTAGTTAAAAACGAAACTGCGTCAACGTTGCGATTGGGCCTATAAACACACCTGTTAACATCTATATATATATATATAGATGTTAACAGGATCCATTCCTTTATTTAATCGACCGGAAGGCTGCATGGGAATACTAGCAGCCAGTTTTCATATGATATGGTAACACAACGGGAACTAATTAATGGACCCACGTGAGCTGTGCTGGATCACAGCTGCCAATGGAACCTAACCTAACCTAACAGTTATGCTTTGATTTTTATTTTTTTTTTTAGCAAAAATAACAGTTATTTTTTGATTTTTATTTTTTCGAGCAAAAATAAAAGTTATTCTTTACAGAAATGTACGTGTTATAGTTATTGACTTGTCTGTAAATAGTTATTTAAATGTGTGATCATCATTGGGATATCTTGAAAATATTTAAAGTCAACCAAATAATTATAACACGTACATTTATTTAAAGAATAACTTTAATTTTTGCTCGAAAAAATAATAATCATAACATAACTGTTATTTTTGATCGAACAAATTTAAATCAAAGAATAACTATTATTATTGTTCAAAAAAAAATAAAAATCATAAAATAACTGTTATTTTTGCTCAAAAAAATAAAAATCAAAAAATAACTGTTATTTTTGCTCAAAAAAATCAAAATCAAAATATAACTGTTATCTTCTGTCTTTTATGAAAAAAAAAGAATAACTGTTACGGTCCCTGATTAAGAGTGCACTTTAAAATTCGTGCAAAGTTCGAATTGGTTCTACAGGGTTCCATGGCTTTAAAATGAATTTAGTGCGTTTAAGTGTGTCAGTTAAAACTGACTACTACTTTTGTCATGCCTTGCCTAAATCGTTTTCAATTCAATTAATATATTACTTCATTAGGAAAATAATAAATATCACTATAATATTATGTAAATGAATATACTTTTATAACAAAAATAAGCCATATCCATAACGACAAACATTCTCATTCGATGATTTTGTCATTATGTTTGTAACAAAGAGAAATTATTATCGGAGACCTTATAAAATATATGTATGTGTTTCATTCTGGATCTTTGTAAAATTCTTAGACGATCTAGACATCTCCGTCCGTATGTCTGCAATAAAATACTTAGGACGATAAAATTTAGCAATAATTATATTTAAACGACTTATAACGATAACATTTACAAATAATTATTATTTTACAACATGCTCGCTTAGTATTACAAATGGGCCACATCGGTTATTTATTTCACTTAGGTCTCATACAAAGTCCTTTTATAAGGCTTTTGGCATTATAACGGCCATAAGGGGCTTTATAACGGCCATAAGGGATGAGCTAAAGCAACAAATCTCAAATCTGGTAGCAAAAATAGGCCAATTCAGTCAAACAACGATACAAATTTTAATTTTTTTTTATGATTAAATATTTTTTTTTTGCATTAAAAGTTTTGTTTTTTGTGCTTAATTCCATATTTTTATTCTTGCTAAAAACACTGAACCAGCTAAATGCGCATAGAAACAGCTTATCGACCAACAATAAATTTCAGTGTTTTAATCAAGAATAAAAATAGGAAATTAAGCATAACAAACGAAATGTTGTTATGAAAAATTATGCATTCCCATAAACAACTTTGATAATTAATAATTTCTTTGCTAAAATCTTATTACGTCGTTTTAGTTAAACTGATTGATGGTGATGGATATCATAGATTTGGCACGGACGAAAATATTCTCCTTCTCACTATTTAAAATTCTCTCCTTTAAACTATTTTACATATTACTCAAACTCTAAAACTTTTTATCAAACCAAATTCAAACAATTTGTTACTCTAATGTTTTAAGATGTTGTATTAAAATCAGTTATTATTTAAGAAAAAAATCCAAAAAAATTTATTTGTTTCATCTATTAAAACAAATATTTTTTAATCCCATACTTTTATCTTAATGAAATTATATTTTTTTCTCGTTCTTTTTTTTTATTAAATGTAAAATATCTAATTCAAAACAATTTTCTAAATGGCCTTTTAACCAGTCCAAAACAGACATACAACCAGACACTTTTAAATTTTGTTATAAAATTTCTTTTTCTTTCCACCAGTATAAATCTCAGCTTTAGCTACTTTGTATGTTGCCAAATAAATGGAAATAGAAATAAAAACGAAAGGAAGAGGAAATCACACACATACACACTGTTTCACTCCTGAATCGTGACTCGTGTCCACATATAATTTAAAATAATATAAACAGGGTGGCGCAAAATGAACTTTTTGATTTAATAATTGAATAAATGTTTTGTTTACGTTTTTTTTTTGTTTTCTTTTCAAAATTAACTGTAAAGAACTTGGGAAATTTATGATGGAAAGAATCCTATGGAAACACGTTATATGTTTGCGGATTTGTTTGCTTTAACCTACTCTAATATGTTTGCGGATTTGTTTGCTCTAATATGTTTGCGGATTTGTTTGCTTTAACCTACTCTAATGAGGAATATGACTCATCGAAAACCTATCCATTTTATATCCCTGAACAACAGCCCATTTCCATTCGTCACTACTGTCAATATGACAACACTATTATTGAAACTAAAATCGTCGTTCTACAGTGGACCTGACGGTATACCTAGCTGCCTTCTTATAAACTGTGCGCAAATTCTTGCTATTTTATTTAATATGAGTATTGTGGTTATTTTATTGAACTGTTAATGGTTTTTGATCCAAATTTAAATATTTTTAATTAGGCTTAAGTTCATTGAATTTAATTTTCATTAAATTATTTTTTTTATGAAGACAGGAATTTTTACTACATGAAATTAATTAAAATTTTATTGATAAGTTTTCATTCTTGACTGCGCTGAGATTTGAACTCAGGCTTTCACGGACAGGTTGTCCATACTAGTTTCGATTGTAACCACACAATCTCGTTAGTGGGGTTTGCCGTTTTACTCACTCGGCTATTGAAGCCGGATGACGTCAATAGTCAAACATCAATCCTTAAACCAAATGGTATTTCACTTTTGGTAGATCGAAATTTTCCTTTTGAATGAATGATTATCTATTTTAATTGATTTACATGTTCTTCCTAACTTCTGTTGACCCTGTTCGTCGAATATGTGTAAATTTTAATGATCTGTACAATATTATTGATATAACTTTAGATATTAACACTATCAATCTCATTTTAATTTTATATTTAAATAGATGATGTTAAATTTATTTGTAAAATTTTGTAATATTTTGTCTGAAAGGAGTAAATCCATAGACTAATAAATAAATAAATACTCGTAAATAAAAAAGGCTCAGCATAGAAAAATTAACCAAAATTTTTTTCATTTTACTTTTACTAAAAGCCGGCATTCGATGATTCAGTGGCAAATATTATATTCCATTTTTTGAGTAATGAGGTTATTTTCTTACCTCAGTAGTCATCATAATAAAAAATATGTGGTACACAAAATCCAAGAATAACTCAGATGCACAGTATGGAGTTGAATAACTTCAGAAAAGATCATGGGATAATATATTTTCAAAACGGCGAACAAGTTCCGCTTAATGTGAATGACATTCAATACCAGGCAATTATTGAAAAAACAATCCAGAATTGAGATTCCAACAAGATGGAGACACAACTTACACAGCTCGTCCAACTATGGTTCTTTGGTTTGGCGATTATAACATTACTTATGCGCCACCGTATACGAGTATATTTTTTATGTAAAAAAGATGTAATAAATAATATCTTATTTATGCATATTGTTGTTGCTATTATTGTTTTTTTAACTCTGTTATATTTTGTGTTAGTGTAAGTGCTTTAAATTATTATATACTAACACATACATACATAGTCACAGATATAAATGCAAAATACTTGGTTATTTAATACAAAACATATGGCTCCAAAAAATTTGGTTTATTATACCACACAACTGTTGTGTAATTTAAGATAAAAAAAATTATGTTATAAATGGGGAAAAAATATTTAACAGAATTGTTAAAAAAAAAATCAAATTTATTGGTCTAGTTTTTAAGGAAAAATTGAATTTTTGTTAGAGTTAGTTAAGTTAGAATAACCTGTCTTTCTTGGTTATTCTAACTTAACTTTTGTGCCTGACTGACTGTGTCTAGGGTCTGATAAAAGGATTAAAATTAGAGAATTAGTTTTTAACCCTTATGTGTGCAGCAAGGTACCGGCATATCTCTGGCGTTTTCAACTCAAACTTTCTCTTTGTAATTGATCATTTGCATATCTGAAACTTCTTCAGAACTAATAACTTTAAAAAGATTTTAATTTTCCTTTGTAATTTATGTGAGAATCCAATTTACTCTAAGACCGTTTATTTTTTTTTTTGCCGCGCACATAAGGCTAAGGACATATTTAACTTTTTTTTTAAACATATCAGAGATGTTTTAACTGTTTCAACTAACATTTAGTTTGTGTAATTAAAATTTATTTCTTTGACTACATACATACATGCCACACAACAAAAACAACAATAATTTTTAAGCGTAGAAATAGCTGGACTGTGACAGTGTTGCCGGAATGTAGATTTTATCGTTTCGTGTCTTTGAGTTTGCTTCAAATGTGTAATTTGGGACACATGCATGTGTCATTTCTTTGTTTTTTATTGACAGCACTGGCTGTGAATTAATGCACGAGCACTAAAAATACATTTATTTCGTTTTTGGGTGTGTGAGAAGTACGCTCAGTAATGTTCTGTTTATTTTCGAACACTGGTTGTACGTATTTATCATGTTAACACGAATGGTATCAGTAAAATCAAAGCAAAGATACTAAATAGCTGAGTTAATAAAAAAATTTATAAAAAAAACAATAATTTTTTTAAACTTCATTTCATACAAGTCGTCTATTTTTCGACTTTTTTTATTTAAAATTTTATGTTTACTTAATTATGCTTGAGGTTTATTTATATTATTTTTTTCTATTTTTATTCAAATATTTCGTCACGCCTTTGTGTGACTTTTTCAGAGAAATATAACAATATAACATTTCTTAAATAATTATGCAAAAAGTTCATGTGTGTGAAGATAAATTCAAAAGTTAAATTCATTTTTTAAAAATATCGCATGCGATAAAAAACATTTTAAAAAAATATTGCAAGCGATAAAAAAATATTATAGAGAAAATACAAGTATCTACACGAAATTTTAAGATTTTTATAAAATAAAAATCTTTTTTATCGATTTTTTTTTGTAATTATCTATAAATTAGTCTTTTAATATTAAAATTTATGATTTTTGAAAAAATATGAGTTAGACTGAAATTCTTATCAATGAGTTCCGTGATGGATATGGCCACTGTGTTCAAACCCTTCCATCTCAAGGAATCAAACCTATTAGAAAATTAAGCCTATGGATAAGGCTACCATAAACTATAAACACTATATTCAAATTGTGTTTGTGAAAATTTTTATACATTTTTGAAAATTTGACTTAAAGTGAAATTCTTATGAAAGTGCTCTGTGAGGGATATGGCTACTGTGTCCAAACCCTTCCATCACAAGGAATCAAACCTATTTAAATATATCCTTATCCATAGGCTTAATTTTATAGGTTTGATTCCTTGAGATGGAAGGGTTTGGGCACAGTGGCCATATCCATCACGGAACTCATTGATTAGAATTTCAGTCTAACTTATATTTTTTCAAAAATCATACATTTTTATATTAAAAGACTAATTTAAAGATTTATTTAAAAAAAATCGATTTATATTTCATAAAAACCTTAAAATTTCGTGTAAATACTTGTATTTTCTTTATAATATTTTTTATCGCTTGCGATATTTTTTTAAAATATTTTTTATCGCGTGCGATATTTTTAAAAAATTAATTTAACTTTTGAATTTATCTTCACACACATAAAAAGTTCTATAAAATTTAATTTTTTTTTTTAATTTTATCATACATGGGCGTACTGCATTAATTTTTTACTGCATTTTGTATAGCAGTTCCCGGTAGAGTTGTACTGGGGTCTAATCACCGCATACGATATTTAGCAAAACTGATCGAAATTTTTTATTTTGGTATCATGACACTCGATATCGAATGAAATGTATCGTAATTTGAGATGATATCATTCGATATGGAGTAACCAAAGACATTACATCTCTCGAGTTTTCATTCGATACACAGAAAAATACGACAGTTTACTCGATACGATAGTGTACTCGATATCGAATGCGGTGATTAGACCTCTGCTCACTAAAAAAATTTTTAATGCCTACTGAAAAAAATATCAGTATCCAGTAGGTTTTTTTTTTCAGTAAGCAGTAAATTTTTACTGTTAACATTTTAAAAATTGATGACTAATTTGTTTTGGTAAAAATATATAGTTATTCCTTGAAATTTCATAAAAAAAAACATTAACATTTTCATAATAGCAACTTCTTTTAGCTCCAATAAAAAAAAATTTTGTGAAAAAAAATCGCTTAAAATTGCGGCATAAAATATTTAATATTTTTGAAAAAATTCTTAGCACACATGAAAACTGTTTAGGAGAAAATGCCATCATCATTTGGGGTTTGCATTTCTTTTTTTATAAATAACACAAATTGTTTACAACTTATTTTTAAATATTAATTAAAAACCTTTTATTTATAAGCAAATTTTTATTTAACGTTCATTCATAGTTCAAGAATTGGTATTTCAATGTTTTATTTATTTCGATGAAAAATTTGTGGAGAAAGTAAACGAAAAATGTTTAAAATTTTGTATGTTTAAACGCCATTAACAAAACAAAATGTTCTTGTAGTTAGTTTAGTTCAGTTGTTTAGACATTCCCTGATTTGGGATTTAAAACAAACCAAAAAAATTAAAAAAAAAAACAACAAAAATCCTTTGTATTAACAACTTAAGTGGCGCGTAAATACTTACCAATAGTATTTTGAGGTTTGCAGTAGTAATAACAACAAGGCAGCTTAGAAAACCAACTATACTACATCTTAAGTATGCAAGTGTGTAGTAGTTTGTGTGTATGTGAAGGTAAATTTTGCAAAGTACATAATTACAAGTGAATTTTTAAGACTTAAGCAAGAACTTTTTTCTATTTGATTTTATGGTATTTTCCGCCCATTAAAAGAATTCCAGCATTTAAGTCTAAAAATGTCTTCAACTTTTCAAATATTTGTTGTAGTAGAAAAATTGTTTTATAAAATATTTGCATAACAAACACGTTATTTGTATTCTTAAGTAAAATAAAAAATAAAATTTATTGCTGTCACATTAATCGATAATATTAAATGGTGTGAAAAATATTTTTCAAATGCTTTTATTTATGTTTCTCTATATTTTATTTACAAGCGAAATTGATTTGATGTCAAACATCCATCTGTTTGCTTTCGTTGTAACCAGCCATTTGAAACATGAATAATCTAACACGTTTATATTGTCAACAGCTGATAAGACACCGCACTTTATGTTGGCAAAGGCAAAATACACAAGAACAACATCTGCGAAAACTGAAGAACAAGAAAATCTTCTTACGCATTTTTTAGGCCAACAATCAGGAACTAAAAACCGGGTTCATAAACAGACTTTCAACAGAAGCGTATTTTTTTCGGGGCAAAGAGCGAACATGCGCAGTAAAAATTGATTTTTAAGAGAAAACACAGTCGCAGGAAAAATAAGTGGCATTGAGGGACAATTAATTGCATATTGTAGATGCAAAACAAAGTCTGTCTCGTATTTCCGATTTTCAGGATAGTATTTAAATTAATGTAATGCTAATTTTCCTATAAACTTAAATCGTATTTAAATACAGATTGGTTTATTACGTTTTATTTGAAAAGTCCTATTTAATTAAGACAAAAGTATGGTAGCACTAGATATAAAAAAAATTATCATAAAAAAGTGTAAATTTTTCCAAGGTGGACTCAAAAAACAGCTGACTGTTATTGCTGGGCATGTTGCTAAGTTATTACAATGAAAACTTAAGTGGAATTTAATTGTACCACATCGGTGAATTAAGTTTTATTTAAGTGTTTAGTGAAGAAAAGAATTTTGTACTTAAAACGATTTTAAACATAAATGTGTTTTAATATCAATACTGAAAATTGGCCATTAATAATTTAAAATAAAATCTGTATAAACTCAGAAAGTTCTTTTGTGCACAAAATAATTTTTTGATAAAACTTACGACTAAGTGCGACAATGAATTGGCGGCTTACGATTGACTACCCAACAAACACGGAGGTTTACCTGTCAATTAAAAATGAGTTGAAATCAATCCTTTTCTCAAACGACAAACCTTTGAAAATCATAGCACTCTCAACCAAAAGGGAAGTTATTTTCAAATTGAGAAATGCATTTATTTTCATCTTGCTTTCAAACGCTATTCTCAAATGTTTTTCAAATGTGGATTTTAATACAATGTGAAACATAAGTGAAAAATATTTTTTTTTCAAATTTAAACTTATTGTTTATTTAAATAAATTGTCCGCTAAACATTCGGCATCAAAGCCGATAATATAATATTCTTTCTGTCCTTAAATTCTTGGAAAGACGAAATACTTGGCGCCTTTTTGTCTTGAGGATTGTCATGGCGTAGCACCTTCACATTCTTACACTTTATACTTAATTTTTTCTCACAAATAATTAATATATTTTCACAAGAAATTAAAGTTTTCTAAAGGCGAATTCACTTCACGTAACAAGTAATTTTTCTTTAATTGTAAAGCACATTTAACTTTAATCGCCATTATTTAATGTTTACATTTATTTTTCGCTTTAGTGTTGTAAAATTTATATTTGATTTGAGAATAAAATTTGATAACAATTTGATATAAATTGATAAAATTCAAATGTTAAATCATACAATTTTAAACAGTTTGAGAATTGTGTTTGACGTCAAATGATAAAGTCATTTCATATCAAAGGTTTGACTTCGTGTTTGTTGGGTAGCTCTAATGATCTAATCATATTTTTGGATTGCACTCCATTGCACAGTAGGTGATGTGAACCGAAATCTTGGCCAAAAATAATTTTTTGCACTAACAATAATAATGTTTTTATTAATAACGTTCGATTAAGAACATATCAAAGCAAATATCTGCATATGGGCAGTCGAAGTAGAGATTTGAAGGCAACTTTCACAATGCAGCATTAAAATTGTAAATTTTGATATAAATTAAAACGTTTTTCTTATTAGCTATTAAGCAAAAAGAAGGAAATCGTGTATAATATAAGGGAAGAGGGGGGATAGTAAGTAATTAAAAAAAAAACAAAATATTTTGGCTTTTTCCATAAATATCAAACTTCGCATAAGCTATTGATAATGTTGGCCGTGGACTGCCGTGTTATTCATTGATGAAAAGTGTTAATAAAATAATTCTGAATTTATTTTTTGTTATTTTAGGTTTCGTTTTTTTTTCATTTTTGATTCATATCATATTCTTTCGAACCTCCTCAGCTTAAAATATATAAAATATATTAAAATATAGCGAACTTTCTAATATTTGGATATGCGAAAAAAATTAAAAGAAAAAGAACTGATGCTGTTTACGATTTAATTAATGGTGAAATTGATTTAAATAATTTTTCAAAACAAGATTTGGCTTCGTTAATGCAAAAGGTATACACTTTTTGTAAAAATTTATCGTTAAGGTGGCACAAGGCTCACGGAAAAATTAACGACTTTTTCAAGCAAAACCCTTGAATAATTTAAAAAAAATGTATCCGTTAGTTCGAGATACTCAGTGTTTTTACTTTCTTTCAAATGGTAGCAACTAGGGTATTCATTCGGTTAACCGTTAATCGGTGAACCGATTAATTACTACCCGATTAACTGATCGGTTAATTTTAAATTGGCTTTTTCCATTATCGATTAAACCGGTTAATTTAATTTTTTATAGTATTATAACTCATTTTTTTGTGTTTTTAATTATTCGTTTCGTCTCATATACAAAAGGTATGTGTTTAGAACATAGTTCGAAAAAAACTGTACACTAACGTAGTGTACTTGTCTTACCACACAAACTGTAATCTGTATTTTTTTGTTTGTGAATTTGTGCACAAACATGTTTCCTATATTTTTGCACTCCTGTTATATAACTCAACTTCAAATTATATTTTGGGTTTTTTTTTTTTCAATATATAAGCAAACCATTAAAAAATTATATTTCTTATTTTTTTCCCATACATACAGAGGATTTATTATTTTAAATATTTCCTTTAAAAAAGTAAGTACAATAAATGTTAACTACGCAGACACTAAAAAAATATATCATGTTAGCTAAAAGTTAACTACGTGTTCACTAAAAAATACAGAATAAGTACCTCAAAAGAACTAAACGCGGACTATAAAATAAGTTCGGTAAGTTATCTAAGAGTTTCTGTTCGTCAGCTCACAATAGTAATGTACCATATTTTGTTAGTGTACAAATTCACAAACAAAAATTAAAAAAACTGTGTGGTACTTTAACTTGCTGTACTTAACTGTTTATTTTCGAACTCTGGTTTAGAAATATTTTTTCATTGAAAAGAAGGTGTTTAGTGATCTTCATTTTGAATAGGTGTTTGCCGTCAAAGCTTTTTGTTTCACATACTTTTTATATGTATCGGGAATGTTCTGGAATTCGAAATCACGTGGAATTGAAATCGAACCTATTTTTTAAACTCTACCGTGACAAAATATGTCCTGTTCTATCTTATGCTTTGAGGAACTTCTGCTACCTTAACTACTTCTGAAATCAGGAATCGCTACGTTCATTTTAACAAAAATTCAATTGAAAATCTGTTTCGATTTAAATTTCACGTGATTTCGATTTTCAGAACATGGCCGTATGGGTTTAGTTATTTGTTGTTTTTTTTTTTTTCATATTTTCTCATATCAATCTTTTAACAAAATTTACCGAAACAATTAAAAGAGTTAAAAATTAAAAAATTAAAACAAGACTCTAATGGCATAATGGCAGATTTTATACGTTTAGAGAAATCCAGGAAAAGGACTGTGTAATTAGATATTCTGTATTATGGGTTGCTTTCAATTTCTCCAACATCAACGAGAAGTGAAAGAATTTGTTGAAGTCAAGTTTTATCAAAACTAAAGAAAATAATCGCTAAACATTTAGCTAAAAGATTATTTCTTAAGGTCTCCTTAAACTATTGAAATAACTGATGAAATTATTCTACAATTTATTTTTTAATTACATCATAAAATTTATGTATTGATTAAAAAATATGTATAACATATTTTATTTTTTTGTTTGCTTATTTTAGTTCAAGAATTGTTATGTTATTATTTTTTTTTTACTAATAAACTCAAAAAATCAAAAACCCCAGCGTGCCTGACCATGAAAAACTCTTAAATTTCAAATTACAGCCATATCTATCCAAAACATTGGCTGAAATTAATTTTGGCCTAAAAAGTAGCTCACATTACCCAAATCACCATATTTAGAAGCGAAAACTTTTGTATTTCCTAGGCAGAGCTCCCTTGAATGATAACAGCACACAGGTAGACCCGCCAACAGCCGAATTTAGGTCTAGGGTTAACATCTGCCCACATTCAGACATTTTTAAGTGCTCTCACGTCATTTTGTTTTAGCCACAACCGTTACTTGATCTTCGATAAGTCTTAATCAACAACAATGGTAAGTCCTTCTGCTACGCTATTAAATAAACTATGGCCGGCAAACCTTTAAGTGTGTTTGGGTGTTCTAATAATGTAAGAGTATTCCACGATAGTGCAATGGCCAAAAGGATATCCACTCTAAGGCATATAGGAACAACTCTCGGGGAAATTATTCATGTCCCTATTACAGTTCACAACTCAACTCAGTTGAGTTAAAATTAAAACAACTGCTAAAGATGAATTGTAAATTATTGACGTTTTTGTTAACCGCAGTATAACAGAGTGGTGACCCATAATGCGAAAACTGTAAAATTTCAACTGTACTAGAGTGGAGTTGTAAGCCGTTTAAGGTCCATCAGTGTTTTAGCTTTCCGTTTTCATCACCTTTTGGCTCTATAATGATCCCAATACTTCTAGACTTGGCAATTTATTTACCCGTTATTCGTGGTTTTTAAGGCGCACATAATGATGATGCGTATACGACCCTGCTGTGTCATCAGCTGATGTTATTTCTATAAAAAAAACTGGACATCCAAAATGAGCTCTGTCAAGTACAGCCGCGGTGTCCACATGCACGAAATCATTTTTAAATGTTAGCTTGAATTCTGGTTTTATTTCTACATGAAAAGCATTGTATTTCAAAGCTTGAATTCAACCAAAGTTCAAAATAATTTTTAATTGTAATTTAAGCTTATTTCAATTATAACTCAAGACTTAAATCTTGCATTAATTCAAGGCTTGAGTTGAACTACAATTCAAGGATTGTATTGAGCTGTATTTCAAGGCTTAAGTTAAACTGTATTAAAACTGTAATATTTCACTTGATTTCAAGTCTCATTTTAATGGAGAATGCTATTAAAACTTTAAATTCGACCTTGAATACCAATTGTTTTCCACATGATTTCCAGCAAAATTGCTTATTTGGTTAAAACAACAACAAAATGTCAAAATTTGTAAATCTTAATTGTAAAAAAATTATAAAAAAATAAATATAAAGAGATAAATTAACAGCTTGGTTTTTTTACAAAGCCGTCAGCTGGAAGTCTAGGTAACGATATATTCTATCTTGACTTTGGTGCGCTTTATTGACGTACTTATGGTATGCATAGTTTTTAATTTCCTCCATCAAGAATATGTTCCCTTTGTTCCATAGCATTTTATTTTGTTCAATGTTGTTGTGATCTACGTTATACTGTACAACTGTACAGTTTTTTTTAAGTTTTTGTGCCAATAGATATTTTTAAATATTACTTTTCTTGATAACAGGTGAGGTAATCTATGATTTTCATATTCGAAAATAGTTTTTGAAATATATTTTAAGGCTGAGTTTTTGAGACCTCAGTTAAACTAGGTTTAGTTAATCTGAAAACAGATTTGTGTCGCCATTACCATGTTAAAATTGTTGTCTTTAATAAAATAATAAAAAAAATCATAGTTCATTGGACAAATCCGAGTTTAGACTACGATAAACTAAGTTTAAACTTAATCCACATCTCAAAAAGCCTAAGTGTAGAGCAGGCGTGTAGAAGTGGCCATCTTCTTGATTTGTTTCTAATGCAATTACGTAATTTGGTGTGTTGTCTGGTAGTTTGAGGATTCTTTTCGTAAAATATCTATTCAGTTTAATTCAAAGTTTTGAGTATCCCCATATTTATATATTAAAAGCGTCATATCCAAAGCATGCATTTCTATTTCTTCCTATTTAGAATAACAAACTCTCAAATTCATAAAAAATGCTTTTTAAAATTTTTTTGTTCAATTGATAACAGAAAAACTGACAAAAGATTCTCCAGATAACTATATATTAAGTAAATGTTACAGTTTGACGATATCGTTGGTATTTACTCTTTTAGAATGAAACCAGAGGAAACGTTATTGCCAGCCACAAGCAATATAAACAAATTACTTGGGACCTTAATCGCTCACTGATTAATGCTTTCGCCATCAACTAAAGACGATTTAGAAAATTCGACATGGATTCGACCCCTAAGAGTGGAAGATACTCTATAACCTGGATGTTTAAATACCCGAAATAACAGTCAAAAAGTAACGTCATAAGACTACTAAAATAAAATTCAATTTTTTTTAATCAAAGTTGCGAGTTCTATATAAAAATGCGAGTTCTTTATAAAGTATGCGAAGCTAGAAGCGATTATTAGTTTATCAATCCCGTCCCTGATATTTATACACTTGCTCTCCCTACTACATAAACTCAAATCTCAATTGTTGAATTTGCAGCCAAAATAAGAGCAAATCAGGACACACACAGCATCAGCAAACTGCCTGTTCATACAAAAATAAAGAATCAGTTCTATTTTAGGTTTTCTGGGTGAAAGTGTATAAAATAATCTTCAGAAACCTAAAAACAATAAAAACCAAAACGGATTTAAGTGAGAGTGTAACAAACAAATAAAAAGTGAAAGTTTAACATTTGTTTTATATAAAAATTAAAAAAAAATTATAATAAAATTTTTAGTTTGTACAAAAGTTTGAAATAACTAATTCAATAAATAAGTGTAAAATAATGTTGATTTGTGTCAAAGTAAATTTATAAATATCTCAATAAAAAAAAGTAAAAAAAAAAATATTTTCATTGTTGTTGTTGTTAAAAAAAAATATTTTCATTGTTGGTGTTGTTAAAAAAAAAATAAACCATATAATCATGTTATTGTTATAGAATTTATTTTTACTTTCATTTGGCCAAGTAGTGGTTTTATTTTTGTTCTTTCAAATCAAAGTGCTAGAAAAACTGTAATCTCGGTCATTTCATTCGTTACAACAACAACAAAGAAATTTATGCAGTGTGGCATAAAGCAAAAGACAAATAAATAACAAAAAAAAAAGTAAATTGAATCATATACCAAATACAATAACAATAAAAAACAATATAAAGAATAAAGCCAACGACAACAAGAATAAAAAAACAACTAAATAAAATACATAAAAACACAAACACACACCATCAAACGTACCAAAAGACAATAGAAAGAAAGACATACATAAATATTTGTATTGCATACTTTTCTCTACAACAACACGCACATCCGCCGGAAGTCCGCAGACAACTTTAAATAAAAGTTTAGGGTAAGTTTTCCTTTTACTACAGTTATTGTTTCAAGATAATTTTTGAATGCCTGAGTGAATGTGTGTGTGTGTGTGTATGTGAGTAAGTAAGTGCCTAGAAAAATGTGTGAGTGTAGCCAAGTGTTCGAAAACCTTGTCTGTTTGTGTGCTCTGTATTGTTAACTTAAGTTTGCATTACGGATTAACATGCTTGTTCGTCGTTGTTGTAGGCAGTAATTGTCTGAAAATGTTTTAGACTTTGTTTTGAACATACTGTCAATATTGTTTCTTTAAAATGACAAAACATCTGGTAGAAACAGCGTGCGATAATGATGTGTGCAAAATGTGACCACAATTTTATTTTTGAAGTATTTATTTCCTAACATTTTTTATGAACTATTTTATTAGGAATTGATAAAATATAGCAAATACATAAGGATAATAACATGAACGTGCTTGTGGTTTATATTATTTGTAGATTGACTGGTTAAATGATTGTATTAAAATTTTGGTAAAATATCAAATTTTCTATAAATTGTATTTTATCCAACCTTTACTATCTGTTATTATTAAATTTATGTGAAATCTATTGAGCAGATATTGTAATGGAGTAATTGTTAGACACTTGTTTTGCAATATTGACTATTACACCAAAAATTATGACAAAATATGTTGATGTCATATTTTTCACTATTGAAGAATCGGAAATAGAAAATGTTTTGCCAACTTTTAAATCCGGACATTAAATTTGCTATTGAGAAATGAGTGTAACTTAAAAATTCCATATTTAGATACTTTGTTAATAAGAAGAAGAGAAAAATTATTAATGGATTGGTACCAAAAACCAACTTCTTCCAGTAGAATTATTAGTTATTTCTCCAAACATCCAAAGAGAGTTATAATTAATACTGGGAAAAATCTTATAGAAAGAATACTGAGAATAAGTGACTTAGAATTTCATAACATAAATTTGAAAGAAATTAAAGATGGAACTGATATCAAATTAAGCAAGACGATACAAGACTCAAAAACTTACAAATCACTAACTTATATTTCTAAAATAGCGCAACGCTTAGAAAAGTCGAAAATATTCTACACAATAATATTTAAAGGGTGAATTTTTAAGAGCTATAGAAAAGTTAAAAAAAAAACACATAAAATTCAGAGAAATGCATGAAATCTTTATTTGAATCGATAGTACGGTCCATATAATTAAATGTTTGAAGATTATTTCATCATTCCGCTAAGTCCAATTTTGGCCTACTCTTTCCAACATTTCGGCCGGTATCTCATGAATAAATGCTTCAATGTTGTCTTCCAATACGTCAATTGAAGCGGGCATGTGTGTATAGCCATGAGCTTTAACATAGCCCCACAAAAAATAGTCTAAATGTTCACCGAACTCGCCTCTCAATAAGTCCATTATTAAGCGTGCTGTGGTGTATGTGTTGAAACCACATGTCATGCAAGTCAAGCTCTTGCATTTTGGGCAAAAAAAAGTTGGATATCATCTCACGGTAGCGCTCACCATTCACAGTTACGTTACGATTCGCATCATCTTTGAAGAAGTACGGTCCAATGATGCCACCAGCCCATAAACCGCACCAAACTGTGATTTTTTCTGGATGCATTGGTAGCTCTTGCAATGCTTCTGGCTGATCTTCATTCCAAAATCGACAATTCTGCTTATTAACGTACCCATTGAGCCAAAAATGAGCTTCGTCGCTGAACGCGATGAACTTTCTTAACAGAGCACGCATTTTGATAATAAATTTCAATAATTTTAAACCAGTGTTGCCAAAAAGATAATAGCTAAAAAATCACACGTTAAAACAGCACATAAATCATTTAATATAATTTGTAAATTATTCACCAAAACTAAAGATAAAGTACGTTAATTGGAAATGTAGAATGTGGTTTGTAAAATACCTTGTAAGAGAAATAATGATGGACAATGCAATAAATTATATGTAGGTAAAACGAAGAATAACCTGAAAACTAGAATTCAAGGTCACAAATCCAATCAAAAATTTAGGTATATTTCGTCACAAAATCACAAAGAGCACTTATCCACTGAGATGGAAACAAGCCAAAATACTATCAATACCAAAATCTTCCACTGAATACAGGCCAATTGATATTTTACCATATCTGTCAAATGCATTTGAAAAACTTTTACGTTCAATATATACATAATAACAATCTACTAACTTACAAACAATTTGGGTTCCGAGCTAAGCATAGCTGCATTACTGCTCTGACTGATGTATCTGAGGATATTAGAAAGGAAGGGGATGATGGCTGCTTTGTAATGCTCATATTGTTAGACCATTCTAAGACATTTGATACAGTGGACCATACAATATTAGTTCAAAAACTTGAAAAATTTATGAATTTTTCTATAAATTCGGTTAAATTTAATTCGTCATACCTTGAAGGTCGAATGCAGTATGTTAAAACTAATGGTTTGACGTCTTCACAGTTTCTGCTCATTATCAGAGTTGTTCCCCAGGGTTCCATTCTCGGACCGTTACTGTTCTCAATTTATGCTAACGATTTACCTGATGAGTTACACCATTGCCTTGTTAGATTATATGCTGACGACGTCCAATTATATATAAGTACAAAAAAATTAAATATTGAGGCATGTCAAGTTGAATGTACACGCAGAGAAAAAACATGTTTAAATATGGTCAGCTCCAACAAAACTATTTTTAAACAAAATTGTAATCATATTATGGTTAAATTTAACCATATTATTATCACCGACAACCATATTATGGTAAAATGTGTCCTCCATCAAGAAGCCACAGCCATAATATGGTTGCCTCTAAACATGTTAAGGTTAAATATGACAATATTTGTTTTTAAATTAACAATAGTATTTTCCTCTTCTCCAAGAGCAACATTCTATGGTTGAAAACCAACCATGCTATAATAAGTGTAAAACATATTTTAGTTATTATTGACCAAAACATGTTCGGAGGCAACCATAATATGGGTGTGCCTTCTCGATGAAGGACACGTTTAACCATAATATGGTTGTCGGTGATAATAATATGGTTTAATTTAACCATATGTTTACAATTTTCTTTAAAAATTGTTTTTTTGGAGGTGACCATATTTAAACATAGTTTTTCTCTGGGTGTAGATCCCAAAAGTGTTGCACATTGGGCAGATATAAACGGTTTAAGTATAAATCCTTCAAAATCGAAATGTATTATAATACGAGGGCGAACACAGAAAATACAACAACTTCCGAAAGTCTGTAATAACGGCAAAAAATCTTGGTCTCATTTTTAACAACACACTCACTTGGTCAGATCATGTAACAGTTTGGTTGTGGCAGAACTAACTCAACGCTTACAACACTATTGCAAACGCCATGTGTTACACCAATGAATATTACAGTACTTATTGCGAAAACATATTTGATACCATTTCTAGCCTACGGCTGTGAGATCTTTGCAAGTTGTGATTCAAACAGCAAACATAAGTTGAAGGTAGCTTTTAACAATATCACGAGATATGTTTATGGCATAAAAAATTATGTTAGTAATGGCAATTATACTATTAATATTACTCCGTTTTCGAAATAAATATACGGGGTGCTATTTGAAGACTTGTTGAAAATAAAAACTCTTGTTTATTGGCATAAAATTATAACCACTCATTAGCCAAATCATCTCTATAATCGTTCAAATTTTAGTCGCCTCGGAAGGAACAAGAATATACTTCAATTTAGGCACCACACAAAAATACACAACAATTATTTTGTAGGTCTATTATTGCACTCTACAAAATAATTGACCTACTAAATAATTGTTGTGTATTTTTGTGACTCGTTATTCCTGAAGATGACATCCAAAGGATGTCGAAATATTGAAAAATAAAGAATTTAAAGAATAAAACAGACCTCGAGCTTGAAAAAATTATTTAATTTATAAATTATAATCAAAAAGGTCGAATAACTAAAAACTTAATAGAGAAAGTAAAAAATAAATAAATAAAAACATTATTCACAACCCACTGTGCTAGTTTAAATCACTTGAGAATGTATCAGTTTTAAACACAGAAAAAAATTATAAACGCCGCTATATGCAAGAAATGTTTCAAATCCTTTAAGTACCACAATTGCTAGGAATTAATTTTAAATCAAACACAGAGATTGTAGCACAAAATTATAGACATTAACCCCCTTATTCATAAAAAATATTTTATTCGTATAAAATGTTTTTTTTTTGTTCCCTCCAAGCAACTTCTACGGATCCCCAGGTACATACTTAAAATTTTAGTTTAAATCGTTCGAGCTAGGGATTGCTGTTCGGTTTAAACCGAAATCAAGACCGAGGTCTTAATGCCTAAAAACCGAAACCGAAAACCGACGAAAAAACATCGGTTTTTAGACTTTACTTTAAAAATATATTTATGATTGAAGAAATTGAAATTATAAATAACACTCGTTCTGCTCATAAAAAAGTTTATACACTACAGCCGGCAACAATGGCAAGGTATTTCAAAGATTCGTAAAATAAAAAAAGTTCTGAGAAGGTGCTGCATCGGTTAAAAATAGAAGGATATTTTGTCGAAATCTTGAAATATCTTGTATTTTAAGCAAAGCTCCAAAAGAATTTGTTTATAGATAAGTTTTTTTTTTTTTTTTTTTTTTTTTTTTTTTTTTTTTTTTTTTTTCTAAGTTTTTTTTGTGTATATAAATTTTTTTTTTTTTATAATATGGAAATTAAAAAAAAATAACTCAAAAATATCAAAATATGCATTGAAAACCAAAATCTGCAACAATATGCAGAACAAATCGATACCGTTTTAACGCAAATCAGACTATCGACAAAAACATGCATTTGTATGGAAATCGCAGCCATAATAATTACCAATAAAATTTGGCTGCATATTAAAAATTTTTGACTTTTTTTATATTATTAATTTTATTTCAGAAATGTCTGAAAAAATCTGGAGTTTGGAAACATTTCAAACATTAAGAGCACCAGTCAAACGCAACAATATGCAAGATTTGTAAGAAAAACTGAAAACCGAAACGAAACCGACCGATTTCAATTATTTTAAAATCGAAGCCGCGGTTTTACATCTTTACGGTTTTTAGCAAACTCTAGTACGAGCGGATCTATAGGCAGACATTAATGGGTAAATATGCCTTCAGAAATTTAGGTATTTTTTTATTATACATAGTATTATAATTAAATTCATTTATATATTTATACCGTTTTATACCCACACCACAATAGTGGAGAGGTTATTATGCACTTGTGGTGATGTGTGTAACACCTCAGAATCGACTCAGAATCACTTTTTGAGTCGATCTGAACATGTCCGTCCAGCTGGCTGTCCATGTAACCTTGTGCGCAAATTACAGGGTGCAATTTTGAAGATAATCTGATGAACTTTGGTACATAAGCTCTAATTGTTACAAGGTCCAAACCTATTGAAAATGTGCCGAGTCGCTTTCATATAGCCCCCATACAAGAAATATGATCTTTGCGTCCACTATCAAATCATTTTTAAGGAAATTTAAAACATAGATAGATCCATAATATATATATATATATATATATATATATATAAACACATAAGCTATGCTTTTTTTAAAATTAGGTACACGAGGACAGGTAGAAGACAATTTCTGCATCTCCGAAATTTGTTTTTCAATACTGTGGTGTAGGGTATCATATGGTCGTGCTTGACGGGCTCTACTTTCTTACTTGTTCAACATTTAAAAACTTAAATCGTATATTCTTGCGAGTATTACAAGAAAAAAAGAAAAAAAAAACAGTTATTTAATTAAAAATTATTGTTGACAACTCCCAATATAAATAATTCCCAATTTTATAATTTAAAAGATTTTATTATGAACGAAAGAATCAAATAAAAATTTTGATTTATTTTTAAAACAGTTAGGGTCATTATAACAAATAGCCGATAGTTAAAAATAGGATTTTGTCCCACTTGTAAAAAGTTTTTCACTATTAAAACTTTGCTCTAAACTAAAGTAAGCAATACTTGAAAGGCAAGTTAAGTCGCAATAATAAATTATTTGTTGTACGTCCGACAAAATCCTACATTTAACTAACGGCAAATTGTCATAATGACCCTTAAAATGTTAAACATATATTTTTAAAGCCAGGCCCACGATTTCGATCTAAGCAACTTAAGCGAGCGACAACATGTACCTCATTATCGTTTTCATAAGCGTTCCATTAACTATCGACTTGACGGTCATCAGGTTTTTTGTTTCCAACGTACGAGTAAATTAAGCCATTAAAATACAGCACTGTGCTTCTTGATTTGCTGCAAATGACTACAAAGCAACGTCTGTTTTCAACAATGGAATTTTGTGAAAATATTTTAGTTTTCTTATTATAAATAAAATATTAAGTGTTGGTGTTTTAAGTAAAGAAATAATTTCGCATAATATTGCAACAAAATGCCTCTGTCGACAACCAAAGTGATTGATGTCATCATTTGTGTAGCAAATCAGCGTTTTGCCGCTGAAAATGCAAGCGAAATGATAGCGGTCAACATCGTGGGCCAGGCTGTTAGTTATTGTTTAATTTAAAGAATAACACAATGCAACAGTGCAAGAAATACACGGATTGGACAGTATAGATTCGATTGTGATACCAGTAAAACCCTATATGGGTAATTCCATGTCAACTCGCCAAAGAGTGGGGCCCGACCCTCTTCGATTTGAATAAAATTTGGTGTGAAGGTTCCAAAAACCTAATTTTTTTTTTGGCTGATTTTTTTTTATGTAATATATTTTATTTTAATATATTCATTCGAAATAGGAATGGCTGCATGACAAAATCGGTAGGAGTAGAGCCAAAGATAAAAAAACTCAGCCCAAAAAAAAATTAGGTTTTTGTCCATTTTAGTCCATTTTTAAAATTTTATATTTTGTAGATATTAAATTTTTTTAAAAAAAATTGTTTTTAATATATTGTTTGTAGCCCCAAGTATTCTCTTTAAAATGACATACAAATCATCTTCGTATGTGCAGTAGTTTTTGAGATATTGAAAAAATTAACTCAACACATTCGGCTAATTCGGCGAAATTATGACATTTTGAATATGACGTAACTTTTGCAAAAAAGTTACTATATTCGTTAATATATGTTCCGTATAGGATGAAAGGAACCTTCACACCAAATTTCATTTAAATCGAAGGGGGTCGGGTCCCACTCTTGGTCGATTTGACATGGAATTACCCATATGTACTCAATTTTTTTTATGGGCCATCAAAAATTCTCAAAATCGGCGGGCCCTTAAAAAGGTATCGTTAGCTAATCAAGACTTCGTAATACCGCTTAACTATGATTATTATAATGGCAAAGAGTCCTTCCCTGAAGGAATTTTTTAAAAATGTATTGTCAAAAAATAACTTTTTCGTGCACTTTTTTTTTTAAAAATAGTAAAAGAGTGTGTTTTTACTTTTTTCAAGTAACTTACAGGGACAATATTCATCAAAGTTGTAGGTACGCTAAAGCTCAAAACTTTTGTGAACAATGTGAACAATCAATGCAATCTAAATGTGTCTAGGCATTCTTAATAGGTCATAATAGCTGCTTTACACGATCACACAAGTCCTAAATATTTGCAAAAAAATACAAACACGTCATGATAAGTTGTTATTGATTTTTGAAAATTTGCAAACAATTGTTAGTTCAGAGATATAGTTTCGTCAAAATACGTAAGACCTGTGTGATAGTGTGAAACGGCCTTTAGGAGCACTTTGTACCTTACAAATTGTCGTTTTTCAAAAAAATTGTTTCGTTAGCTAAACGAGTAATAAGTTATACAAATGAGCATATAAATATTTTTCTTCTAAATTTTTGTTTGAGATCTTTTTTCACTTTAAAATCTTTTTTTTAACCCGAATAAGGCCATTCCGAAAACAGGCTTCTAATATTTTATTACAAACTGGAGAAAGAGTTCTCCGATTTACTATAAACAAGATTACAAAACCACGTAATCAATAATTATGCCTGTTAACCTCTGAAGTCCCTTAGGAGTAGAGCGTATGGCACTTTCCCAGGATAAGGGTACAGTTTGTGTATTGACTGCATCTTTTCTGGGACTAAAAATGAACAGATCTCCGAAAGATCAGGATGAACCAGAGTCATACCTTGTATGGAAATTATTTTTGCCTTTGAACAAGTACATGATACATAGGGCGTTAGTAGACGCATAGTTCTTATGTTACATACTACTCGAGCAGTAGATGATCCAGTATTATTTTTTCGTTACGCTCTTTCCTATAGTACTCTTGATCCGGCTAAAAATACGTACCAATTTCAAACACATTCTTGACAAGGCTGGTTATGAAATATGTTGACACTACTTGACTCTACTTTCCTTCTCGTTGTTGTTTTTCTTTAAGTTTTTCAAAATTAAAGTGCTTTATTAGCCATCTAGCTGAGTGACTTCAGAACCATTACCAATTATTATAGAACATGAAAACGTTCAAAATTCTGATAAAAATCCAACAAATTTTTTTTGTTTTTTTTTTGCAAAAGGTTTTATGTTTTATAATTTAATTTTCCTAAATATTTCGTGACTTAAATTTTAACTTTTAATCAAAAAGGACATGTCTTTTATTTTTTAAATAAACTTTATTTTTTCGATACAGACTGACAGAAAAGTTGTTTTACAACAAAAATTTAAGCTAATATGTCTTTTCTAAGATTTTTGAAATATTCTACTTTGTATTTATCCAAATAACAAAATGATAATATAAATGTATGTTAAATGAAATTCTGGTAAAAGTGTAGTGTATTTAGTAAACAAAAAAAATAGAGGATAAAAACTCTGTAAATATTCCAAGTTAGAAAAAATAAAGCTCTTCATTTTACTTAAAGAGTTTTAAAAAAAACTCATAAATATGCAGTAAAACCACCACCTACACAAAAACCCACTTTGGGGTTCCTTATACGTGATGAAGAAATATTTATAAACTTATTTTAAGTATAAATTATTCTTTATTCAATAAAATCAAATTAAACAATGAAAAAACTAGACATTTATCAATACAAATAAAAATGGTTAACTTGATTATTAAATAATTATAAAAACTAAGTTGACGACAAGTATTATTCTAACAACTCGGCCATCCTGATACTTGATCGACCCGATCATAAAGTAAAATTAAGTGCCGCTTCAGAACTAATTTCATTACTCGGGGTTAACCACAAACGTAACCGTCTTGATTCGACCACACTATTATAAGGTTTTTGAGTTTTCAATGTTCAAAGGTTCATGAGGTTCAATGTCTGTTGTAACATATCGATCATGTGGTAATTTTTTTGAAATAGCTTTTTGAATTTTATATTTCTTTTGGTTGAATTTTGTTTTATTAAATTTTGAATTTTTTTTAATGAATTAATCATTTTAAACCACTTTCAACTTAAAATCTAAATTTGACCGTCAAACAGCTTGGGAAATTATTTCCCAACTGTTATATTGTCAAATTGTAAGAACCATTTTTAAAAAATAAAATTATGTAATTGTGTATTATTATTGAAAGTGACCGGTAGTGTTTTATTTTTGAGTGTGATTTTTGATTTAAAAAGTTTTAAAAACAACCCCAAAAAAATTATTAAATATTAAATTTAAAAAATCCTTAAAAAATATTATGGAAAAACATTTTGGACCTTTGTATTTTTCTGATAATTTCCTATTTTTACCCATATGTGAACTAAAATCCTCCATAACTACAAAATCGCCTACCTTCGCAGGAGTACTGTGTTTCATAAAATAGTTTTGACAGTACTGTTGAGACTTTTCTATGTTTACTAATGCTTCTGAACGAAACTTTTCCAAATTAATAGCCACAGCATTTCCCTTTTCCTCCAAAAATTCTGTTAGTTCATCTTCAATCCTTCCCCGTTGTTTAACCCCAAATAATAGTACAGACGGAGATTTACGTGTTGTTGAATGAATGATATTATTAAGAGCATATTCAACATTAACTAATTTGGACACCCAATCAGCGTGAGTGACATGTTCCGTAAATTTAGCCAACATTGACTTTAAAATTCTATTAACTTTTTCAACCTGTCTATTTGCCTCTGGGGAAGCTACTGATATTTTTATATGGACTATATTGTTTTGTGAAAGGAATCCGGAAAATTCTTTAGCAGTAAAGTATCAGTAATTATACGTACTGGTCTACTAAAGTTATCAAAATACTTATGTAACGACATACACACTTCCTTTGAACTTATTGATTTGACAGGGTATAATTTAACATGCTTTGTGAAACCATCCACAACAACCAAAACATGTTTACGAACGGATCGTATAGAAGGTAAAGGGCCAAAATGATCAACATGAATTGTATGAAAAGGAATAGGTTCTTTGGAAACACAATACAAATTATGTTCATTAGAACTACTAGATTGTGAATAAATTATACATTTTACACAGTTTTTAATAAAATTAATCACTTGTTTCCTTAGTTTTGTAAACCAGTAATTTTGCTTCAGTTTTTCAAGGGTTCTGTTCACACCTAAACGATCTATTTTCTCGTGTATGATTCGAATAATATTATTTTCCATTTCACTTGGAACATACATTTGTCTTCAACCATTCCCCTCATTTTTTCTTAAAACTATTCCATCAACTACATCAAAATGGTCATAAGTCCCATGTTCCAGTTCCTTTATTTTGATATCGCGGTTTTGTGTGATTTGAATATTCAAATAAGTTTCATAAATCTCCTCAGATTCAATTACACAACAACGACTTAATGCATCTACATGACTCATAGAAATTACACATCGATGTCTTACACTGTAATTGTTGTTGTCAAATGAAAACACCCACTTAGCTATTCTCAAATTAACTTGTTTTTTCTGTATAGCTTGCGTAAGGGCATTACAATCAGTAACAATTACAAAATGTATACCTCCAAGTTGTGTCCTAAATCTTTCCAGAGCATATACAATTGCTAATGTTTCCAACTCGAAACTGTGTAATTTCGATTCAATTTCGGATGATGTTTTTGAAAAGTATGCAATTGGATGAAACTCGTCATCATTCTGCTTTTGCAAAAGAACAGCACCAAAACCTAATTTTACTAGCATCTGTATGCAATTCTGTTTCCCTTTCCGGGTTATAAATTGATAATATTGGGGGAGTCATCAATAATTCTTTCAATTTTGTAAATGCATTGATACAATTACTGTCAAAATTATATGGAACGCTTTTCTTCAATAACGATGTCATCGGTTTATCTATTGTTGAAAAATTCGGTACAAATTTTCTAAAGTAAGAGAATAACCCAAGACATCGTTGTAATTGCTTAACATTTTGAGGCTGTAGAAAATTTGTTATTGCCTGTAGGTAAACACTATTCGGACGTATTCCCATAGAATTTACAATATATCCTAGAAATTGTATTTCAGTGTATCCGAACTTACACTTACTCAACTTAAACCAAGACCTCTCGAATATAAGCGCATAAGAACCTTTTCTACAATTTTCAAATGTCTTTCGAAATCAGAAGTTGCTATTGTACTGTCATCGATATATACAACTATTTTCCCTGATAATATAAAATCCTTCAAAATATCATTAAAAAAAACGTTGAAAAAATGCTGGTGCATTCTTTAACCCAAATGGCATTTTTGTATATTCGTATTGTCCTCTAGGTGTCACAAATGAAGTGTATTTTACCGAATCTTCATGGATTTTTACCGGATGAAAGCCATTCTTTAAATCTAAAACTGTAAAATATTTTTTCCTTTCAAGATGTTCAAAACAATCTTCTGCAATTGGCAAAGGAAAGTGGTCTCTAACTGTTTTCTTATTTAAAAACCTAAAGTCAATACATAATCTTCCCTCAATCAAATCAAGTTGATGACAAGTATTACTCTAGCACTTATTTAAATAAAATCTAATTTTTTACGTCCACCAAAGAAAGTAACATAATTCATTATTCATTTTAAATTTAGAAACCTCCTAAAGGAAATTAACTGCATACACGCAAAGAAAAAACATGGTTGTGTTAAACATATTCTAAGAACAACATATTATGATAAGATTCATCATATTAGAAACTATATTCGTAATATTACATCATAATATTTTCCCCTTAATCCTAATTTGTTTTTTTTACATCATATAACACTTGAATGTAATCATATTATTATCATGTTAATCATAATAATATGTAGATGAAATCTAAAACCGAAAAATATTTTTAATATATATTTATGCCTATTTACGTACTGGTAACCTTAACGTAAAACTGTTACAGATATTTCACATCATAATATGATGGAATTTTAAACCTAATATTTTTAGCCTATTTTTGTCGTAGGTTGCAATTATTTATAAATTATTTTATAGAATTTTAATTCTTTTTCTCTAAAATAACACAAAACAATTGTCAATATTTTTGCACGCTTTTCAAACAATATTAAAATTTTTTTAGAATTGAAATTTTATTTTCTGACACTTTAAAATTTTTTTCAATTATTTATAAATTATTTTATAGAATTTTCCAGGGCTGTGGAGTCGGAGTCGGAGTTGAAGAGTCGGAGTTGAGGTTTTTGTACCGGAGTCGGAGTCGCAGTACCCAAAAAAACGCGCGACTCCGACTCCAAAATTTTTCGGCATAAAAAATTTTAAAAAATTTTTAATATATTCCAATATAAAAATTCTTCGAAATTGGCGATGCAATATTTTGCAGATCAATATGAATAAGTAGATTTTAATTTATTTTATGAGAAATAGTTGATTCAAGTACTTTACTATTTAAGTATATTTAGGTATATTTTTTATACGTGCGGGAAAAAGTCTAAATTACATTAGCAAAACTTATACTCAGTTATTAATCTAGTTGAAAAAGATGTGTGATTTTTTAAATAATTTACTCATGCTAAAAAATGTTAATGACAGGAATTGCCAATAATTTTAATATCAGAATTTTTTAACCATCAACGCTGAAATATTTTCAACATTGTACAGAATAAGTGTTGCTATAGCGCATAAATACTAGTAAGTATTAGAAAAATTGTGACGTAAAATTATTTCTCTTTTGTGTAGAAACATCTTTATCGGCCTGCCTTTAATTCCTACCATAACACTCATGTTTTTCTTATGCACATTACGCGGGGATTCCCATAATTCGTTTAATAAAGATGTTTCTACACAAAAGAGAAATAATTGTACGTATCATTCATTTCGCAGCACGGTTAGAGTAGGAGTCGGAACCGTGAGTCGGAGTCGGAGTCGCACTTAAAAAATTTCAGCGTTTGGAGTCGGAGTCGGAGTTAGTACTTTTTTCGGACGACTCCACAGCCTTGGAATTTTCATTCTTTTTCTCTAAAATAACACAAAACAATTGTCAATATTTTTCCACCATTTTCAAACAATATTAAAATTTTTTTAACCATTGCTATTTTATTTTGTGACACTTAACAATTTTTTTTAATGTACCTTCAATCTCTTTTTTTTAATTTATTTAAACTTGGTTTTTAAATGGGTATTTTTTTTAAATTGTTTAACCACTGAATAACAAATAATTCGATAGGCATATGTAAAACAAACGACATAACTGATGCAAAATTATTTTACAAATGGCGATAAAAAAATATTATTAGAGTAAAGATATTTTGTTTGCATCTTAAAAATGTTATGAGTACACGTATAGAAAATAATCATATTATGGCTATTAAATACGATTAAATGGTTGTGAGGAATATAATATGTTTTCAAAGTTATCATTATTTATTTGTTATAAAAATAATTATTTTTCAGTGAACCATAATTAAATTTATAATTGCGATAAGCATTGACATTTTTACAGTTACTATAATATTGTTGATATTAAATAAAAATAACAATATTTTTCGTACGACAACAATATATTGTTACCATAAACATAGTGTAGTTGCCGTAACCATGCCTAAGCATATTTTTTCTCTGCGTGTAGTTCACTAAATGCAAAATGACTCCTTCTTTCGCACAAGTACGTTTAAAACAAAAACAAAATATAGAAACTTTGCTTTTGTTTCAAATGTATTTGTGTGAAAGAATGACTTCTTTCGACATCGTAAAATTGGCAGTAAAGAAATGCCAAACATATTATTATACATTTTGTAACACAAGGCGTATAATTAATCAATCTTTTTATTTAATATTAATCATACGTTAAGGTGTTTGTTGTTCCTAAAGACTAGAGTTATTCACTTACATACAGTGATGGAAAATTGAAAAATTGTGATGGTACTGACCAGCAAGCAGTAGAGTACTTTATTCAACATTATGGTACTTTTTTTAAAACATATTTTTCATTAAAAAATATACTCAAAAAAACACAAAAATTAAAAAAAAAATTAAATTAAATATATAAAATGTTGGTAAACAAACTAAAAATTAATTCATTTTGATATAAAAATATATGTAATGCAAATGTACATACAAACAGAAAATATCACTGTTAAATCGTCGAAAACGAGTTTTTTCGGTAGTGATTTCACTTAATGGCTACTTCATGTAATCTAACATGATTTTACAATAACTTGCGAACAACATTTTTTCTTTTAAAATAACTTTAATTAATATTAATTTAAAATTCCAGCAAAGTTAGTGCAAAATGACAGTGATATTGAAATAACACTAGGAATAACGTTGAATTAAAGTGATTTCAAGTTGAAACAAAGTGAATTTAATGTCGAATCAATTTAATTTGAGTGCGAAATAACAGCAAGAAGAAAACAACATATTATTTTATTTAAGAATGATTGCAAACACTTTTCGCTTAAGAAGAGAGAGAGAGAAAGAATATTATTATTTTGTTTCCTTATGAGCTTTGTTATTTTCCCCGATGTTTACAGGAGCATTCACAGTTAAAAGAATCCAGCAGGCCCGATATGTTTTCGTCATCACTCTACTACGAAAATGTGATGTATTTAACTAAATAATTATGTATAACGAAAAGAAAACGAATACGGGAATTTTTCTTCTTTTTTAAATATGAAAATCAAAAAAATCATGTTTTTCTTCTTGTAGAGTTAATGTTGTTTTCACACAAAACACGTAAAACGGATTTTATGGATTCAATATTGAACAATTTTACTTTGACATTATTCATTTAAAATTAATATGAAACAATGATAATTTTAAATAAAGTCCGTACTTAAGCAGATATTTACTATGATTTTCAATCAGCACTGCGCCTAGTTAATTTGACATTGGTATTTTTTCTGTCTGTATGTATGTACATCTAATTTCTAGAAATGTTAAAAATGTTTACCCATTGGCAGCAGACTAAATTTATTGCAAAGTTTCAATGCATCGTTTTATTTTCGTCCTTAATTTCCGAACAAAAGGTTTATTTCATATTTCCTAGTGGGCGAGTAAAAATAGTAAATACATACTTTGTTATACAGTTCTCGAATCCATGTAGTTGAAACGCATTTAAAATGTCATTGGTGCTTGAAGAATATAAATATTTTTGAAACAAAAAAAAAAAAAAAAAAAAATACACGAAAAAGAACAATAAATTGTATGTGTGCCCAGTATATTATTGGCACGTAGAATATGTTATTAGTGTTTAAAAAAAGTCACCCGGGTTTCTTTACAAGAATAAAAAGAAAAGGGTACTAAGATTGACGTGGGGGTACTGGGGTATTTATAAAAAGTACTGAAAATAGTACCATAGTACTGAATTTTCCATCACTGCTTACATATATAGTATATATGTATGTACATATGTAATACATATATTCATATTTAGGTTATCGCGTTTTTTCCCTTCTTATTCTATATTATAACATATAACAACCAAACTGAGTTATCCCCCGAAGGATTTATTTATTTGGGTTTTTGGTTTTAATAAATTTCATATTGTATGTTTCATGAGACATACATTTATTAAAACTTTTGGTTGTCTCGTCGACTTGTTTGTTTTTTTTTTTTTTTTTTTGCTTTTAATGTGCTCTTCCTCCTTTAAAAGTTTGAGCGATTCAGTTTATTTGTATAATTCCGCCTTTTGGCATTTTTATTATCCTTTATTTCTTATCCTGTCTTAACATCTATTGCAAATCATATATAAAAAGGAGGTCCCTAAGATAATAACGACAGTAAAAAAGTACTAAATAAAATATTTTTTTTTTTTTGATAATTTTAGGATTGTACAAAAGTTTACATATGAAAGGGCGTGTGTATGGGTAACAATTATTTTACGGACGCTAACGTTTGTAAGTGAATGTCACTAGAATATAAAAACATTAATAAATTCACTTACAACATTTATTTTCTAAGATGTCAAGTAAATGTTTATGTAAAAGGGTAGTAAGAAAAGCTTTATTAACATAATTTACGCTATTGCAGAATCAAGATAAAGAACTTCACCAAAAAAAAGTAAGAATGTTTAGTCGGCCAAGCTAGACCAAGTGATACCCTACAACACAGTATTTAATTTTTTTTTTAATTTTCGAGGGTGTACACTATTTGGGACCCATGGTACGCCAAAATAAAATTAATTTATGAGCGCAAACAAAGTCTCGCTAATTTTTTTTTTAATTAAATCATTAATCAAAAATAAAATAAGTTTCAATTAAAAATTTAATCAATTGAATTAAACATTTAATTATATCAACAACATTACTGCAGAAAATTTTGTTTAGATCAAAAAATATTTATTTGATATCATTAATTTGTAAACTGGTGCAAATTTAATTAATATTATTAATTAATATCACAAATTTTTTAATTGAAATTAATTTCTATTTTTTTCTGTGAGGTTAAGTTTCATGTGCTTGTACCGAATAATATTTGGATATCTTCATCTATATGCTTAGAGAAAACCTACGCCAATGAACTTATTTAGTTTATATGATGTAACTTTTCATTAATGAAGTGGAATATTTTCATTTATTTAAAAACATGGTCTCATTAATACAATGATCTTGTTCATTACTTTTCGTTCCGTAAATGAATAAAGTTCATAAATAGGCTACGTAATTCTATATTCCACTTTCATAAGCTTTTATCATTTCTCAGCCCGCTTTAAGAGCAATTGACACAAATTTCCCGCAGGGTTTATTTTACGCATAGTAGGGGTAGTAACCATATTCTAAGAAAATATACTGTAGTTGGATTTAAGCAATACTTATGTTTGGATACAATATCCCCCCTGGCCCTGGGGGATATTGTAGCAATTGCTCTTAAAGCACTTATACCGTGACCAGTGAACAAAATTTTATAATTAAAAGGAACGAATTGTGATAGATGAAAACAAGACATATCACTTAACTGGTGATAATGTGTTTAAAGTGTAGTTGGTCCAGAGGAAAGATAGTTGGCACAAAACTATTCTTGTGACTGGATTTTGTGCGGGTAGTGGCTGATTATATCTAGTTCTATCAGCGGGTAGTGGCTGATTTTCTCTAGTTCTATTACCTTATATGAAGGGGATTTATCATATTGACATGATTCATTTGTGACAATATCTGCCGAAATTCGATGTGTCCATTAACGTTATTTCAGTGAACTGTTACAAAGTGTCAAAAAGGTGCAACTTAACCCCTCGTAGGACATCGCCATGCTAAAGTGACCTGTCTCGTAACAAGTTTAGTGCTAGTTCAATTTCCCCTAGGGATTAAAGTGAAAAATTATTACAATATGGTTAAAATTAACCATAACTTTGTAGAAATTAATTTTTCTTTCGATTTTATTTGTGAGTCAGGTTGCAATTTTATTACTTTTTTTCCTTTAACATACTATAGTTCCGCATTTATAAGGTATCTTTTAAGTCACAGTTAAGTAGCAAATTGGATTTAATTCATGTCCCAGCCTGCAACGAACTTCATCAGCATTCTTTCAATTTTGCTGCTTTGTGCTACTTCGTAAATTCTATGTACTCAAATCAACAATGAAAAGAAAAAGAGTGCAGGAAAATTAAGCAAACCAAGCATGTGATTAAATTTGCTTTTAACCACTGTAGAGAACAAAGGAAATATAATTTAGTTGTTTTCAAACATAATATTATATTTAATATTAAACATACAAAACTTAGAAATCTAGTACCCAGTACCCAAAAAAACGCGCGACTCCGACTCCAAAATTTTTCGGCATAAAAAATTTAAAAAAAGTTCTAATATTTTCCAATATAAAAATTCTTTGAAATTGGCGATGCAATATTTTGCAGATCAATATGAATAAGTAGATTTTAATTTATTTTATGAGAAATAGTTGATTCAAGTACTTTACTATTTAAGTATATTTAGGTATATTTTTTATACGTGCGGGAAAAAGTCTAAATTACATTAGCAAAACTTATACTCAGTTATTGATCTAGTTGAAAAAGATGTGTGATTTTTTAAATAATTTACTCATGCTAAAAAATGTTAATGACAGGAATTGCCAATAATTTTAATATCAGAATTTTTTAATCATCAACGCTGAAATATTTTCAACATTGTACAGAATAAGTGTTGCTATAGCGCATAAATACTAGTAAGTATTAGAAAAATTGTGACGTAAAATTATTTCTCTTTTGTGTAGAAACATCTTTATCGGCCTGCCTTTAATTCCTACCATAACACTCATGTTTTTCTTATGCACATTACGCGGGGATTCCCATAATTCGTTTAATAAAGATGTTTCTACAGAAAAGAGAAATAATTTTACGTCTCATTCATTTCGCATCACGGTTAGAGTAGGAGTCGGAGTCGTGAGTCGGAGTCGGAGTCGCACTTAAAAAATTTCAGCGTTTGGAGTCGGAGTCGGAGTTAGTACTTTTTTCGGACGACTCCACAGCCCTGCTTTTAAGTCTACCTTGCCCCTCAGACCAGGAAAATCTAGTATGTAGTGTAGGTTTTTTAGTTCTTTTATGGATTTAAAATACTGTAGTATCCTTACGACGAAAAAAGTTTCTTTTATATACCCCTCACCGAAGGTACCGCATAAATGTCTTCCCGGAGACACTAAAGTTAAGTATTGAAATCTGGCTTCGCATACTAAAGTTTTTCTGCGTGCGTCACAAGAATAAAAAAATGTCTTTTCCGAAAAAATATGTCTTTATCTCAAAATTCGCAAAATTTTAAATATGACCTTAACTCTCAATGGTTGGGCAATAAGGCCATTATGGCTTTATCTCCCATTCAATTAAGAATTAAAGCCATCATGACCTTATCTCACATGGTTTTAAAGCACCCCCCCGTTTGTTATTTCTACATTACTGATCTAAGACCATATAAAGTATACATTCTTACTTCTTATGAGAAGGAAAGTTCAATAAGATTCGGCATAGCACTCTTACTTGTTTTCAATTACAAAGTTTTCAGCAAGTCTTGTCTGACATATTTTTTTAACAAAATGAAGACTTTATTGATTACACTGTTTAACCCATATTATATTGACTAGAATCGAAACTCTCTCAAAACAAAACAAATAACTTCTCTCTCAAAATTATGTATGTACATGTGAATATATGTGTGTTCATTTACTTTACTAGCAGAAACTTGCAACGAGATAGTAAACTTAGAATTTACAAAACTCTCCCCCAATTACTCAAAACTATAAAAAGTAAATTAACGCTTTACCTGTAAAAACAAGCAAGTTAGGCATATCGATACTATTCAGCTCTAAGATGCGATATTATTTCTAAATAAATTTAATTGTTTTGAAAAATTTGCGCAAGCGTATTGTTCCTAAATTTTAACAAAGTCAATATTTTATGTTATTGAAAAATTTTTAATTTAAAAATTATGAAAATGATTTTTGTTTTGTAAACAAAAACATGAAACAGGTGGTTGAATAATTCTTGCTAGTAAAAATTTTACTATCAGAAATTTTCAAAAAAAAAACATTTGTCTCTCAAATTTGTATGCTCTTTTTTCACTCTCTCGTTGCAAGTTTTTCGAGTACTAAAACACTTTCTAGTAACAATTATGGAAAATAAGCAATAATTTTCTGTAAATGAACATACTTTATGTAACAAAAAAATATGCCAGTTTTTAACTAAAACAATAGAGTTACACCGCATTGAGATCATTGAAGTCCAAAAATGTTTTGCACATGTATTGTGAGAGAATTTTAAAGTACTGTGATACGCAAAACTTAGCGCATAGATTTCCAATAAAATTTCCAATAAGATTTGCAATAAAATTAATAGCACGAATTATTTTGGTTGTATAACATTTAAAATAATACAGTCCAAACTAAATTTTCTATTTTTTTTTAATTTGACATTTAACATTTTTTAAAAAAATATGTATTGAAAATTTTCCAATTTGTATTTGTATTTATTAATTTGATTTTATGATACAACAAGATTTAAATTACACAGTACAACATATGATGACTAAATTCTGACAATTGCACGTGAAAGTAGCCAACAAAATAAGATCTTTGGCATCATTAGTTTTGTCAAGTGGGCTGCATTAATAATTTAATGGCCATACGAATTTTTTTTTTTTTTTTGCTCAATGTGGGATTTTTATCACTTATTCTATATTTTAACACGGTTATATCTCGGTATACCGTTCGGAATATCTCTTTTGTGTCTGAAGCAAAGTTGTAGATATTTAATAGGAGAACAAACCTACCCGAAAAAAGTGCACCCAGTGCTTTAAAAATCGCAAAAGTGCCCAATTTTTACAATTTGTCCCCCCAATTTTCCCCCATTTTTGCTCAATAACTGGATTACATATCCTAAATATGTTGTTTTGTATCAGTCAATTGGTTTGACTTTCCTGTAGCTCGTTTCTGTATTTCTCGCATCGCAAAATTTCTCGCATTAAGTGTGAAACAAAAAATTCCATCGTTTCTCGATTTGTGAGAAAAAAGTGTTTCTGTATTTGAATGCGAGAACAGACAACACAGATTCTGTTTTAACTGGAATATTTCCAGTAATTAAGTGTCAAATGCAAGCGAAACGTCAACGAAAGAAGTAGATATAATAAAAATAGGGCTGCCAGATTTGACGATTTTTTGTTCCAAAATTGGTAAAGTGCCGATTTGCTGATTTTTTCTTCGAAATAAAAAAATTTTAAATAGTTTTATATGTTTGTGTATTAGACACCATAGAAAAACGATATCTTCAAAAAAAAGACAGCTTAAAAAATGCATCGGCAAAATCAAAATTTCGAAGGAAAACTGTTTATTTCTTTAGATGATTTAATACATTTGTTTATGTGATAAAAACTTTAAACTATTAACCCATTTTTCAGTCAATGCACTAGAGGAAATTTTTGCCTTTTTTTGGCCAAAAGTGTTAGTTTTATTCCAATATAATATTTTGTCACCCCCTTGCGTGATTTTTTTAGGAAAAAAAAAACAATCTGAAATTTTAAGTTGTTATCGGATAAAAGAAAAAATAAAATAAATAATTGTATTTAAATAGGTTGTATGTATGTATAAAATATGTATTTTACCCATGAACTTTAACTATTTTTTTTATTGTTTTAGTAAAAATCGAACAAAATTTGTCAAAATTAATTTTAAATTATCCGATTTTTTATCAAAGTTGTTTTTGGGAATACAAATATTTATTAAAAGATTTTGTTTGTTGTGCTTAATTCCCTTTTTTTAATAATTGATAAAAATACTGAAATTTATTGTTGGAGGATAAGCTGTTCCTATGCGCATTTCACTGGTTGCTTAGGCCAGATCGTCAGGAAACGTTCTCCTAAATAATTTTAGAAAAGCCAAAGCTATCAGCAAACAAACAGCCATGTCACAAACAGCCATGTCACAGAGCACAATTCCGTTCGGAACCGAAGAAAACACATTTTTTTATTGATAGAAAGTATATTTTTATAGTTTTTTGGGCTCTAAGATACAGAAAGCTCCTATTCCGTTCATGAAAACAAAAATGGTTTCATTCCGCAAAGTTTTTTCGTAATTTTCTGAAGCACAAAAATACGGAATGAATTCCGTTTCCGAACGGAATTGTTCTCTGTGACATGGCTGAAAATAGACATTTTTTTTATTTTTTCTTAGAAAATTAACGATTTTTTCACAAATTTATCTGGCAGCCCTGCATAAAACGAAAACAATAAAGGGCTTAAGAAATTAAAATAATAATTGTGTTTTAATTATTTTCATCATTTAAATTCTTTCTCTTCAAATAATATAAAAAAAAATAATACACATTCTTGTGTAAATAATTTGTGCTCCATTTTTTAAAATTTTATTTTTCTCGCATCAATTTCAAATGTGACTTATTTTGACAGTTCTTATGAGAAACTTTTAGCAAAATATTAATACAGAAACACTTTTTCTCACATCCTTCCAATAAATGCTGGAAAATTATTTAAATGACAGACAATTCTCCCAAAGTAAAGATACAGAAACACTTATGTAAGAAAAACCATTTTTTCTTTCATATTGCACTGTTTTTGTCATAATTCTCTTGTTTCATGCGGGAAATTTTACGATGCGAGAAATACAGAAACGAGCTACTGGTGGCAGGGTCACAAAGCAGAAATATCCCCGCGTGCCGCCCAAAAACCGAAAAAATCTGGCTTCGTTACGATATTCCGCATAATTATATTTAAGCTATATGTGAGTTAAAGGCACCTTTGCGATTTTCACGTTAAAGAGTACACATGGAAAAAGTCTCAATCATTTTGATAGATTTTTTACTTGACAGCAACACGATTAACTTTTGCCTTTCCATTCCTGTAAATTATCAATTAACCCTTTTTCTACTAATACATTCACACTTTTTAAATTGATCACTACATTGCTTTCAAAATGACCTTTCAATTTATTTCGCAATTTGCAATTGTCTTTCCTTTCAAAAATGTATTTCTCAAAAAAAAAATTAAAAAATAAAAAATGTGCTTAGCTTAAAAAAAAATTGTGTTTTAAAAATTCTTGTGGTTTTTTACAAAATAACTTGATAAAGTAATTTGTGTGAACAATTTGGAAGTGATTATTAACCGTGTGGCTGCAGGGTTGGAAGTATTAGCATAATGACCTTTTGCTTATCTTTTGTCAATGAGCAATAACATTTGGAACAAAAACTTAAGTTTTCTGACGATCTGTGACATTTGGAATATTTCGGAATAAAAACTTAAAAGAACTGTAACCGCAGATAGGTGATGATAATATTTGAATTTGAGTAAAATTTCAAAAACACCTTTAAACTGTAGAGTTTAAAATTCTTTTCCCACTAAAAGAAAAAAAAACTTAAGTAGTTCTCCCTTACTGTCACAAATATATTTTTAAGTTTAAAACACAAGTTGCCTTTCATTTTTTATATACTTTTTTTTTTTTATTTAACCTACTCCTCTGCTTTGATACTATTCAACGTGAATAGTTGTTTGAATACAAATTAAATAAGACGAGTTAGATTTTGTAGGATGATTTAGTGTGAAAAAAATTGTAAATGTATAATGAATGGTGTGAGTAAAACATGTTCTATCACTGGACTCAGATTTACTTAAATGAAGCGTTCACCACTTCACTCATAGCAAAATACATATTCATATTGATGATGCCCTTACATTAGAATTGTGTCATCAATGTTATTACAAATGGCATCAATGAGACAAAAAGTGACATCAATCCAATGACGAACGTCATCATAAAATGTCATATTTTATGTGTCATCTTTGCTTTGACAACAATGAAATCAATTCAATGGCATATTTTTGTATTATTAACATTATTTTCATGCTTAAGAGGTATATGAAGAAGCCGAAATTCCCAATTCTATTTTTTGAAATTAGTTAGATAAATACATCAAACTTTCAAAGTAGAATGATTACGAAACCCCTATTGGGCATGCTGCTGGTGTTTAATAATTGAGAGTTCTTCTGTAAGCAAAGGGCGGAATACAAAAAAAGTGAAACAAACATGTGTAACGGGTAAGGTAATAGAATATTCTCTCAATTTGACTAAAGTCGATCTCAAAGCCTCAATTTAATGGCAGTTTTTCATTAAATTGAGCATAAGGAGTCCATTCTATGATGTTACTGAGTCATCGCACTTATGACATGTTTTATTAAACTTTCTACGATTTGTAATTTCTGTGATACCGATGTGTCATACCGTTTATGACATAATTTAAATTTTTGACCCTAATGACAATTTGGCCAAGTGATGTTAAGGCTGGCATCACAATGATGAAAAGTGTCATGGGGTCAAAAACGAATACACTTATCATAGTAGTAATGTCAAAATGCATCAGCGCCTTTTTTATCAGTGAATAACAAATTTAATGTATGAAGAAATCAGGAGTTAAGCGATTTTTGCCGTTCTCTGGTAAGTATTCGCAGTGGTTTATCGTTACAGGAGGGATTATATGGATTCCGTGGACCAAAATGAACGATTTAAGGGAATTGTCTAGGGACTTTTTTCGGGCCAGATGCTACGAAGAGGTTGAGGAAACTGTCTTTTTACCTTGATTAGGAACGTCAAAACACAGTGATTTATGTTAACAATCGGAATTAAAGGAATTACCCATCAGTTGTGTGGTGGGTTTAAATAGTCGTTCCATCTAGCTCTAAAACGATGCGCTTATTTGACAGGTTAATCCCTGAAATAATGGAACAAAAACGAAGAGGTTTTAGACTCTTCGGATTACCAATTAACTTTAAAGGTCTGCCATAGGACCGTTAAGCGTGCAAAGTGGCGAATAATTCGCCAGGACGAAATACGAAAAAAGTGCATAAGTACGACATTTGAATGCATTTATAATTGTAAGTGAAATATATATTCAGTTTAGAAATTGAGCTGATCCTCAAACTTGAATGTCATCAAAAAATATTGTCAGCGTTTGAAATTTTTTTTAAATAATACAAAAGGGTTGTACTCTTATTTTTCAAAAGTACTTTTTTAAGAGAAGATTTTGTACCAATTCAAAATCTAAATTATCCATCTCTGTCTCAGAACATTAAAAAACTGTGTGTGAAACTACAAAACTGCCAACTTTGCTAAAAGTAACAAAAAAAAAAAAAAAGTAATGGTGGTGTAAAAAAACAATATTTTAAATTGCTGATGAGGACGATTATGTGGATTTTTTATTAATAGCATCCTGTAACATCCTGTTCACACGTGAAAAAGTCAATCCGCCCATGGAAATAGGCAAGCTACATAATCACGTATTCTTCTGATTACATTAGATATTCTTTTGAAATTGAGCATGTTTAAAAAAAAATTTTAAAATATGCACATATACGAATAGAAATAAAACTCAAGTATATGTTTGTATATATTGTAAAAATATTCAAATCAACATTTTTGATTAAAAATTTTGTTGTAAAATCATTTTGATTTTGAGCATAACATCCATTCGCTACAATTATAAAGTCATACTGACAAAATTTATTAATATTTGCTTTTAAAATATCTAGAGAAAGAGTTCAAGTTAATTGAATAAACTTAACTTTTCCATAATGATATAAAAAATTTAAGATTTTATTTAATTTTATCGTCTTTTTGAAATGTCAGATATTTTTTTAATATAACCGACAACGCTGGGGATCCAGTTTCAATCATATATTAGTTTGTTCGTGTGTGATGAAATTTTTGGGAAATTATTGTAATAAAACGAGGCATAAAGATTTCTTTAACCAATTTTCTAACCACACCGTATTGCCAAATACCAACGAATATTGTATCCTTTTATTTTTGCAAAAAATAAATTTAATCATACTTAACAGCCTCAAGCCTTTTGGAATGTTTTCAATGGAAATAAAACCCTTTTTTTAGGATATTATCTTAAAAATAGCTACAAAATGAAATAAATTTAATTTAAGTGTACAATTTGTATAGATGTAATTTTTTTATACCCTCCACCACGAGGTTGTACCAAGGGTTTCTAGTTCTTTAAAGAACTTAGGAATTTTAATCCAGCACGGTTTAGTAGGAAAGCAGTTGTGGACCCAAAACGAAACTCGTTCATGATTTCATGTGTTTACGAGACAAACTAACAACGGACGCGAAATGTACCGATTGTCATGGAATTCGTTCAATATGACTAGAAATTACATTATCAGCTTTCGCATTTCGAATTTTCCCCAAATCCCATATAAAACTACCTTCTAAAAGTCACTTTAATGGTAATACAATTTGGTCCAATTTAGTTGTATAAGACTAAAATCCAACTTCCACCAAACATTTCATAAAGACCGGTCTATATATAATCAAAAGTCGTATATAAAGCCCACTTTCGAAAGGCAAACGCCTTAAAGCGTAACAAATTATAATATTGAGTTTAATGTGGCCGAATTTAGTTTGATATGACGGCTGCCAGCACAAGGACCCTAAGCGAAATCACCCAGAGAAATATGTAAAAAATCGCCCAAAAATTTTACCTACAAATTTGAATGATTTTGCCTAAGAAATATTATCCTTTTTTTGGGTGTTTTTTCGTAATGGTTGGGTTATAATTCACATTTAAATAGTAATGAAAAATTTTTGGCGATTTTTCGTTTTTTTTATTTTGACAAATTTCTCAATGAGATAGTTAAAAATAACGGCTAAAAAATCTGGTTAAAAAACTTCGGTTTTCAGTAATTGATATATTATACTAAAAATTCCGAATACAAATTCCCGGACTCGAAAAGCTCTAATCGCTAACTAAAGCTTCCCTTCATAGCCGGCCTTCGGCCTTGCCCAAAGATTTTCTACTCTATGGCACAACAAATACCGTATTCGATAACTAAAGCTTATAAATTCGGCCTTGCGCAAGTCCGGAGGCCCATACTTCCCAAGAGTAGTAGCGGACACAATTGAGCTCTATACAAAAAAGTAGGGATACACAGAAAAAATTATTAAATTTCTCCAATCACCAAGTTTGTTCTAAATTCATAATATCAAGTAAACAATTTGTTGATTTTGCTCCTATTACCAAAATGATTATATTGATTACTAAAAATGTTAAAATTTTGAAAAAATATTTTCAATAAATGATATTTTTAATTTTAATTAAAAAAGTGATCAAAAAACTTTGCCATTTCAAACATTGTGTTAATTTATTTAAATATATATTGACAACTCCCAACAACAATTCTACATGTTTAAATTTTTTTATTTTAAACAAAAAAAGTCAATTAAGATTTTTTGTTATTTAATTAAAATTTTAATTGAAAATTTATTTTAAAACAACTAAAATGTTAATTAAATCAAAATTAAATTTTTAATTTTCTTTCAACTAAAAAAATAATTGATTCAATTATCACATTAATTAAATTTAAATACTTTTTAAACAATTTTTTTAATTGATAAAAGTCTTTTTTCTGTGTAGTATCAAAATCCCATTTTTTTAATTCCGAAGTTCAGAACTCTGGATTTTAAAATCACGATCTTTATAATTCCGAATTTTGAAATCCTAAATTGAAAAATCAGTACATCAAAATCCGAATTTAGAAGCAGTAGTAAGTAAAGCCGGTGCTTGTTATACCATAGAGGAAAGAAAATTTTTAGCTTTACTTAGCGATTTGGAATTTTTAAATTCGGGATATTGAAATTCGGTTATTTGAATTCGGGATTTTAAGTATCGACCCAAATAAGTTCGTTTGTAGGCTTATAGCCAATTTACACTACAACGAAATCTAGTACTTTCGAGATTTCGAGCCAAATCTAGTTGTTTTTGGCTAGATTTCCCGTACAAAACAAAATCTACTCCGTAACTAGATTTTGACGAAATCTATTCGAAATCTAGTAGTACTTATTGATGCAACTATGTTTTTCCCCATATAGCACTAAAAACTACTTCCCTGCACAAGAAAAAAATGATATTTTAACATAAAACAAAACTAAAACAATAATAGCTGCTTGTTAAAATTGTTAAAAATTCAAAAATTTTGTAATATAATAAAAAAAAATGCAAATGACAAATAATATTGATCAAATAAATGAAGTTGATTATAAAGAAAATGTAATGCAAATTTTTAAATGCCAATTTCTTTTTATGTAAGTATGTGTTACGCAAAAAACTTTCAGTCGGCGGTTTTTGTTGTGAAAACCAAATCTCGCTAATGTCAAACAAGTATAATGTAAACGACCTAGATTTGGAGGAAGATTTCAAATGAAATCTACTAGATTTCGATGTAATGTAAATGCCCTATTAGAAAAATTGTTTGAATTTTCATTATTTTTTGTGCAGTTTTCACCATTTTTCCATTTTAATTCTTTGGTCCATTTTTCGTTTACGTTGGGCAATTTTAAAAAAATTTATAAATTTATGATTTTTCAGATATTGCTTTAGCCCAGTTTGCTTAGGGTCATATTTTTGGCAGCCTTATATGACTAGAAATAAGGCTATAATACTTACCATATAGAGCATACTTTCGAATGCTCTTTAGTAAGACAAAAGCCGTTACTGCTAAAAAAAAATTTATTTAGTAATTTTTATATGACTAGCATTTAAAATTTTAGATTTAATGAAGATTGATTTGAAGTTTATCTCATATCCCATAAAATGTCGTCTCTAAAAAAAATCTCAGTTGAGAATATCAAAGATTCGCTACAGCTGAATAGAGCATTCTTACTTCTTAATGCTACAAATCATGGTTTTACAAATATTTCCATTTTTCACTTTTGTTTTTTTTTATATATTTTTTGTTCTTTTTTTGATTGATGTTAATACTAAAACGTATAAAAAAAAATATATGTAAATAAAGTTCTTCACGAAATTAAATAAGGACGAAGAAAAAGTTTTCAAATTAAAGAGGACTTCTTCTTTCTAGCAAATTATCTTCTTTTCAAAAATAAACAATATTTTTGCTTAAGCTTTAATGTTCGTGATTGTTTTTTCGTGGTTTACCCTTCACCGCATAGTATTTAAATATAAATATGTCATTCCGTTTGTAACTCCTACAATATTGAGCTTAGATCGTTTATGTCAACATACATAAGTATATTATCTGGATCCTTATGAGCAGTGGTTTGATCTAAGGATTTGTCCGTCTGTCCTTGTGTTGGTTTTCTAAAGATGCTAGATATCATCAGGCTCAGACTGTTCTACGTTTATATTAGATATGGCCCGCAAAACATTTCTTTTAACTTTCAGCTAGATCAGTCTTCAAATGGCCGAAATATGGGGAAAACCCCTCAACTGCCTCTTAATTCTGCCAATAAAACTTCACATTTTTAAGTGAAGTGGGCCTTTCAATTATTTTGAAATATTTTCTTTATACAAAGTGTTTTAAATATTCAAAATAGGCTTAGAAGGCCCATTATATTACAAAGCTCTTGTACAAATACCCCTTGAATTAAAAATTTAAGGCACTATCTATATTCTTACTGATTAATTGGTTATGACAGTGGGCCCCATATATCTATTATTTTTATTTATTTATTTATTTTATTAATTTTAAAAATGACAACAAGCCCTTAGGGCCAATTTTTGTCACAAGAAATTTTGGCAATACAATTCAATATAAAATTCAAAATATGTTTTTTTTATTTATACATACCTAAACTAACCCTCCCCACAAAGATACAAAGAATAAATATGTACATTTATAATAATACATAGTGTACAATTTTAAAGCTTATGGTTGGTGATGTAATGTAGATAAGCGTATTGACTTAAAAGTTCTCTAACAAAATTTTTTCAAATTTTGCCACTGAGTTTGAAAATCGTCTTTCTCGATATGGTATGATATGGTTCCATATTCGTGTAACGCGTATTACAAATGATCTATCCTTTATAAGAGATGAATGAGCAGGTATAATTAAAGAATTTGTCCTAGATGAGTTGCTAAAAATGAATCTATCCGATAGATATTCGGGACTCCCATTTTTAATGATTTTATAAAACATTATCATTATCCTTTTCGATATAAAATCATTGAAATTACATCCTAATAACTTTCTAGTGTAAGAGGATACATGATCACGACGTCTTAGTCCAAAAATAAACCTTACGACTCTATGGAAGCAGAGCTTCAGCTTATTGAGATTGTTTTGCGATGTTCCTGAGTAAAATTCAATACCACCCAAAAATAAAGGCAGACACAGAGATAGAGCTACTTTCTTTCTGATTAAAAATGGAAGAAAGCATCCTAATGAATACAATCTTCTCAATGTGCCTACCACCCTGGCAAATATATAATTAATGTGCATGTTTAAATCTAGCCTAGAATCCAAAAAAAACCCTAATGATTTACAGTGATCCACGTAATGAACCAATATCCCATCTAAAATAATTTTCGGTTTTCTGTAAGAGGTATGTGAAATAAACATTGCCTTTGTTTTTGAAGGATTAAGTTTTAAGCAGTTTCTCTGAGACCATTCAAATATACTAGCCAAGTCCCTATTAATATTGTCCTCGAAACCCACTTCATCATATCCTTCATTTACAGCTAAAAGCTGTATGTCATCCGCATATACATAACATTCTGAAAAAGTAATATTAGAAAATATGTCATTGGTGTACATCATAAAAAGAAGTGGGCTAATAATAGATCCTTGCGGAACTCCTCTGTATGTATATAAAGTGTCTGAAATATTTTTATTTTACCTCGCCCACATAAAAATGGCCTCTGAAATACCGATATTTTTCCAACAAATCCTATTCCTAGAGATCCTCTAAAACTAACAAACGTATTTAGTATACGATTAAAATGAAAATGTTTTTTCTCCAAAAAAAAAATCGGTTCAAATATCGCTAATTTTTACCATAAAAATTATTTAACAAAAAACAATCGAATTTTTGTGGCCTTAATATGACTTACATAATATTTTTGCCTAAAATGTTAGGAACTGAGTTAAGAAACAATTTCCATTTTTGAAAATCTCATGGTAACCAATAAAAAAAAATTAAAAAAAAAAATCACAAAATGTTTTACTCTAGAACACACAGAGAAAAAACATGGATGAAGTATGGCAAAAAAAAACATATTATGGTCCCCGCAATGGTAACAAACTATTGTTGTTTCGAACAGTACTTTTTCACGATTGATAATATTTTGTTTGTATTTAACTATAAATTGCTTACCTCCCTTAAAAATTCAAATATGGTTAAATTTAACAATATAACACTTAAACTTATTATGGTTATTTTAACCATATGACCCAGTAAAAAAATTGTGTTTTTTGAAGCACTTAAGAGAAAAAGCGCATAATCGAGCGCATCAATAAGAGAGCTCTTATACAGCAGTAAATGATAACGAATAAAATATACAAAAACAGCTGCTATTTTAGTGCAGAAAACGAAGAAATCGAAAAAAATATATTATGGTTTACGAAAATGCTTGAAAAAAAGGCATTTAAATCAGTAATAGCAAAACATTAATATATATGTTAATATAGTAAGCCCTTAAAAAGCCCTTTGCATGTTTTATTGTGTTAAGAGAAGCGTTTATTGTCAGCAGAAATTAGTCCTCCAAACCGGGAACACCCCATACAAAAATCAGGCATCCCATCAGCAGCTTTGAAGCGATTTGAGGTATGCATTCATACATAAAACCTGCTCCTTTTGGAGCACATTTTTTACTGGGTATTGACACCGGCAACCATATTATGATTGAAATCATTTATCCAAAAGCCATAACCATATTATGGTTATTTCCGAACATGTTATGGTTAAAAATAACAATAATATATTGGAAATTAAAACATAGTATGTTTAAGATCGTGTGTTTAAAAGCAACAAAATCATGTTGCTCTTTACAATAGTTGAATGGTTATCACTTACATACTTGCTTGGTTTGCTTAAAATTCTCATTAATTTTATTTAATTATTGGATTATATATATAAATTTACGTAGAAGTATGAACCAGTAATACGAAAGGAGTGGTAATGAAGGCCGGCAAAGCCTGGAAAATTATTTAAATGGGATTGCTTATAAAGTGGAAAGTAACACGTAACAGGAATTAAAACTAAATAAAATTATTAATTGACACTTCAATTGGTTAACATGTTAAAATTTACTATATTATTGTTAATTCTGACCATAATTTTGTTACTTTTGTCCAAATTCTGGAATATGTTGACCATTATCATGGTTAATATTGAACAAATTATGGTAAATGTTTACCATATTATAGTTGATTTCGGGAAAATTCTTGTTTATTTTAACCATAATCTGGTCACATTTAACCATAATATGGTAACCTGTAAACATAAACATTGTTTAAATCCAACCATAATATATTGCTCTTAGATTATGGTAACCTACAACCATATTTTTTTCTGCGTGAAAAAACCTGTTTATAATGCACTATGGCAAAGGGTATATCAAATTCGGCAAAACCGAATCTAATACAGTCACTTGTTTCCTATAAAGAAGAAATTGAGACAAGGTAAAGGTAAAATAATTGTAAGATGAGAAATAGAATTTAAGGAATTTAGGGGGAGTAAAAAATCTTTGTATTTTTTCAACACGCAAATTCTTTCATCCGGAAATAGGTCTAATTCTTAGAAATATTTTCAAATATTTTTTAAGGACAATAAGTAGTTAGGATGTACAGAGTGGCATAAAGACATTTGTACAACAATAATGTTTAAGTTTGAATTTATGTTTTAAATTATAATAAATTAAATGTCCAATCAACAGCCAATTATTTCATCATTCAGTAGAAACAAACTTTCAGAACAGGAAACAGGAATATGATTTATATTAATTGTCTTTATATATTTACTGCCCGTATTCATAAAAAATAAAATAGATTTCAAACGTAATTTAAAACTAAATTTCCATACAAATTTACCTTAAAATAGATTTCATATCCAATTTAGTTTTTTATGAATACGGCAGTTAAGAAATACCCAAATTTTTGGTTTTATTATTACCTTACAATTAAATAAATTGTTATGCCTGTCAGTCTTTGAAAGAACAATTACTTAGTCTCGCTTGTAAAATTAGACTTATTAATATAAAGATGGGTGAACATTTATTTAAGGCAGATTTATTTGATATTAAAAATGGTCTAAATTGTTTCATCAATTCACATCGCCCCAATACAAGCTACTCGTTTCGAGGAGTACAAAATTGGTTATTATTCATTAATTATGATGTGCTAAATTCCCAATTTTTGGTCTTGATAAATACACTGAAATTTATTGTTGCGTGGGATAAGCTAGTTTTGCACCCGATTATAAACCAGACGATGTCATTCCAAGATTTCTTTCAGATCACCCCTACAGCCACGGGGCGATTACAAAAGAGTATAAGATGTTCAATGCAGAGCGTCCCTGTAAATTTAAGATATAATAGTTAATATCTGGTCCAGGCATTTCTTTAGTCTTCCATCTTCATGTTCAGTATTTTGCCTCTCTAACTCGGATAACTTACGGATGCAAGTACTAGTCATCATCATTGTCTCCCGAGAAATCAAACTCGCTATCATTGAACATATCCGCAATCTCTTGTTCATTCATATCCAGGCTACGAAATGTTCAATGTTTAGGCAAAACAAACTTTTAATCTCAAGGTATACAACCATACATACATATCACAGAAACAAATAAGCATTTAATTTTGAAAAGCACAAAACATTAAAATGGGGCTTACCCCCATATTACAAAAAAATATTTTTGATTAATAAAAGGTTTATTAAACAAATTTTCATAGAAAAATTTTTACACGTTTACCAAGCAACATAATTTACAATAGCAAACTTCAAAAAGTAGAAGTGTAACTAAGGAAATACATTTTTAAGAAACTTTTTTACAATTTTAGCCGAGGACTAATAGAAACTATTTGAAACTGTCAAATTCAAATGCCAAAATAATGGCTATAAATTCACAGCAATGCCATTTGATGATATTTTTTGAAGCCCAGTAGTCTAAAGCGAGTAAAAAGCTGTTGGCAGTGATCACAAGATGTGAATAGTGTTAAAACTTGAAATAAATTAAGGTACGCATATATGTGAGTACCGTCGGTCGTAAGAGATTAGACCCATCCTTTAGTTTATTCATCGACTCAGAATTACTTTCTGAGTCAATTGGTGCATGTCCGCCCATTTACCTAGACAGCTGACTTGTTGCCTGCCTTTGTTTATAAAGGTCGCAATTTTTAAGATAATTATATTATATTTGGTACATAAGGACGAAGCCTTTTGAAAGTTTTGAGAATCGGTTCACGATTCCAGCTTGCTCCCGTTGAAATGCTCAACGGGAATAAGACATTGCTGACGATAAACATTCTAATTATTGCAACCATAATCACGGTATCAAATTTACTGGGAATCGTTCTGTATTTAACTATAGCTGGCATACAAGTGTGACTTCTGTAAAATAGCATATAATTAAAAAATTTTGTGACGGCAAATTCAGAAGTAAGTGCAAGTCCAATATAAGCCCCGTCCCAAAAATAATTTTCAAATATGTAAATCCCATATAGATTTTAGTTTTTAGATAAAGCAATTCTTGTAACTATATTGTAAATCTAAACGTCTTAATAAAATGTTGTGCGTAATAGGTCCATAATTGTCCATAGGTCCCTAATCCACTACTTTCTTCGAAGCATGATAGAGGGAGAGAAAGAGAGCGCCAGAAAAGGCTTGCTTGCTATACACTTTTATATCGTTAGCTAAAATATAATGAAATCGTTTTCTTTGAAAATTGTTTGTAGAATTCCATGAACTTCTTATCAGTGCATGTTTTTCTGACGTGAAAAACACATCGTTAAAAATCTTTATTGTTTTCACGTTACGAAGTTTTTTGCTTCTGCTGGAAAATTTTTAGCTAACGATATACTTTAAAGCACTATTCCAAAAAATATTAATATTTCGCAAAAAAAAAATAATTTTTCGTGTAAACGTTTCTGAAATTTTTGAATCTATTGTAAAACAGTGAAAACTCTTCTGTACAATCAACATTCCGCAACTTACACGTTGTAACTTAAAGGTGTTCGCCATAAAAATCTGATTCCCACTAATGCCGCACACACATGTTTTTTTTTAAATTATTGTCACTTTCTTTAATTCCTGATAAGTTCATTTGACAAGTTCAACATTTTTCCAGAACTTAATTTGCAACTAACGACAAAGTTTATTTTTTTTTTAACCAGTACTAAACTAAAATAAAGACTTAGATAAAATGCGAAACGAACTGACATCATAATTAAGAAGTATAACGATGCAAAATGATAAACTCGGTTGCAAAACTTAAATTTGAAGAAGAATAAAGTTTTATTTCCGTTTTATATTATTTCCTTCAAATAAGTTAAGACACCGTTATGAAGAAAAATTAATGTGTAATTTAAAAGTAGTTTTGTTATTAAGAAAATTTTTAATTATTTAAAGGATTTTTATACTTTAAAAAAATTTTTTTTTTTAACTTTTAATTGTCTTGATAAAGGAGAAGGACGAAGTAGATATATCCTACCTGTGGGTTAACAAAGGCTAGTATTTTGACTTAAAGATTTAACATTGGGTTATATTTGCTAAGAATACACAGAGATTTACTGTGATATACTTATTGAATGGACCAAAATAGACCGTTCAATGGGTTTGTCAGGGTAGTCTTTATGAGACACAGGTGCCACAGAGAGGTTTGCAATTTGTGTCTTCACGCAGAGAAAAAATATGTTTAGATATGGTCACCTCCAACAAAACTATTTTTAGACAAAATTTTAAACATATTTAAATTTAACCATATTATTGTCACCGACAAACATATAATTGTTAAATTAGTCCTCTATCAATAAGCCACAACATATTATGGTTGCCTCTAAACATGTTATGGTTAAATACGACAATAATTTGTTTTTAAATTAACAATAGTATTTTCCTCTTGTCTAAGAGCAACATGCTTTGGTTGAAAATCAACCATGCTATTATAAATGTTAAACATATTTTAGTTATTACTAACCAAAAGATGTTCGGAGGCAACCATAATATGGTTGTGCCTTCTTGATGTAGGACTAATTTAACAATAATATGTTTGTCGGTGACAATAATATGGTTAAATTTAAACATAATATGTTTGCAATTCTCTTTAAAAATAGTTTTGTTGGAGGAGACTAAATTTAAACATATTTTTTCTCTGGGTGTTGGCTCTGGTAAAAGGCATAAAAACACAGCGATCTCTGCTTACAGTAAGATTCATAAAAATAATTTACTAGCTTCTGTGCTGATTTCTTGACTCCGAAGGCATATGCAATAGTACATGTGACTCTTAGCCTGAATTGATATTTCGGCAGGAAGATAGAGGAAAAAAATAATATTAGTATTTGAGCGTCTTACAATGTCCTTATAAAAGGCATTGAAGAGATATATTACTATCGGTAGATGTCACAGCAATCGTCGGACCAATATTCTAGTACGAAGACCATTTTGGGTATTTTCTGAAAAAAAAAAAATGTTTACAGCTTCTCTGTTGTTTCGGATTTTTCTGGTTATTTCTAATTATTAAATTTATAAATAATATGATCTGTGTGAAGATAAAAGTATACCGAGTTAAATATGTTTTGACGTAACAGTTTACTTCGCTTCATATTTAATTATTACGGGCGTAGGCCGAGTTGTTAAGAACATCGTCGAATCGATAAATTCAAGTCCCCAGTCACACTCACTACTACAACGGCGATGGTGCTCAATAAGTTTGGCAAACAGAGGGCGAATTTTGGAAATAAATTTCTTAACGTTGCACACAGGGGCCAAAGGCAGTCATTTCACGGAGTAATTAAAAAAAAAAGTTAAAGTACCGTGAAAACTAAAAGTACTCGACTAAAGCGCACGAAAAAAAATAAATGTCAAATATGTTACGGTGCTCTTGTACTGACGCGTTGAAATTTTGACATTGTAACAAAATATTTAAAAAAAATTGGTAGAAAAGCTAAATTTTTTTTCGTAAATAAATTTGATTTACCGAAAGTGAATTCAAAAAGTAATTAATGTTACCATACAATGTGTAGCTTAAAATTGTAAAAAAATTATTTGTGGAAGTGCTTTTATTTTTTAAGTTTATAAGGGATATGCAAAAAAAAAAATTAATTTTCTCAATATAAGTGGACATAAAGTTATTAATTAGGCTTAAATAAGTAGAGACTTTAACTTTATTTTAAAGGTTAAATAAATCAGCGTTGTTTTAGAAAAAAATAGGTTGCGCATCGGTGCGCCTTAGAAGTTATGTACGAATTAGTACCAACACGCGTTGTGTTACCAACAAAAAGGGCTTCACGACTTCTGCTACTTATAATTTTTATTAGAGATGTGCAAATGTCGTGATGTCGTGAGTCACACATGAGTCACGCGTGACCGTGATTAAATTTATATATTATATATAATTTATATATTTTAAATGTTGTTTTGTATATTTCAATGCAATATGCTTACATTTTGCAGGAACAAGCTCCAGCGTTGTTTTTTTTAGCCGCCAAACAATAGTTATGTATATATAAGTAAATATTATAATGAGTAAATCAATTACCAAACGTTTGCCAAACGTTTTTTCTCCGAATGTTTCAATATTGTTCTTACTCTTTTCTTTTTCAGCTGTGTACTCAAAACGAAAGCAAACGTTTTCTGCAAGAAAGTACCTTATAATATTTTTGTTCACATGTTTTTTTAATTGAAAATCGTTATTTTTAATTAAACTATATAACATTTTAGTGGAAAACTAAAAAAAAGTATTTAAAACAGAACTGATGAAAAATAATTTTTTAAATAATACGTATGTGAAGTCATTTAGCAGGAGTGTGCGTGAATAAAAAATCCTGTTTATTTGTTTATAATTAATTTTTTTGCATTGGAGGTACCCGTCTCCTCCCTCTTATATCACCAAAGTTTTGTTGGAACATGAAGTTTGTTTTAAGAGTTACGCACATCAAATTTAGTATTCTTCACTATTGTAATTCTTCAGATATAAGAAAAAAAACAAATTTTTTTGTATGGGGAGTACCCGTATCCCCCCTCTTATACCTACAAGATTTTGTTGAAAAATTAAGTTTGTTCTAAGAGCTACGCACATCAAATTTAGTGTTCTTCACTATTGTAGTGCTTCAGATATAAAAAAACTAATTTTTTGTATGGCGGGTACCCGTATCCCCCCTCTTATACCCCCAAGATTCTGTTAGAACATGAAGTTTGATCTAAGAGTTACCCCCATCAAATTTAGTGTGCCTCACTATTGTAGCTGAGGAGCTATGGATTAATCCTCGAAAAAAGGGCGTTTGGCCCCAGTGTGCGTTATTCTGGTGTAAGTCTTTGCATGGTGATTTGCTAAAGTATACTGAAACAAAGTCAAACACACTTCACTGTTATGACAGAAGATCCATACTATCAAAGCTGTTTTTTAGGAATACTATTATTTATAAAAAGATTTTTTTGTTGTGCTTAATTCCCTTTTTTAATAATTGATAAAAAAAAAATACGGAAATTTATTGTTGGAGGATAAGCTGTTCCTATGCGCTTTTTACTGGTTGCTTAGGCCAGATCATCAGGAAACGTTCTCCTAAATAATTTTAGAAAAGCTAAAGCTATCAGCAAACAAGACTACAGAGGGAATGAGAATTACCTACAAACACTCAAAAAGTCTTTTTCGCAACGATTCCATACTTCAAAAAACATCCTTTATAATAAAGGACGCAACGAAATGATTAAAAAATACATATTTAACTTCACATATTAACGATGTGGTTATATAGAAAAATACCTAGAAAAATGGATAAAAAAATCCAATTATTATATTATTTATGCCCTAATAAGTAATAAAGACAAGTTTGAAAAATACCTCAAAAAAAAAATTATGGGATTGCACATCCTTCTTTATCACTCACCCAGACGAAATGGAGAACAAGCAACATGGTTCGCACTATACTGTAATGGTACCCATATGCCTGAATTGCATTTATAATATTTTAAAAAAAAAATAAAAAAATTAAACTTCAATTTGTTTTGTATTGCTAGGGGGATTTTTGGCATATTTGAGCACCTCCTTTTTAGCCACTCATCCGAAACATATAAAAAATGTGAACTAGGGACCAGCCATGAATAGAGGGATAGTATCTCCTTTTTCTGGTTGGGGTTTGGTAATCCATCAAGTGCATCGATAACGCATTTTTTAAAAGTGACAGAATATATTATTATGTATATAAATCATTATTACCCTGTGCCTCTCAGAACCCTTGATATTTCCTTCTCTTTTGTGTTTTATTTCCAAAATTATGCAATCATTCTTCTTACAAAGTTTTAATGTGAAAGAAAAAATGTTTGCTTCTTATACTTCCATTTACTTCAATGATATTTTACTTATTTAGTTTCCATTAAAATTAACTTTTATGGACATTTCTGTAAGAACTTTTTGCCATTAACGTACAACACAAAAACACAAACAACATAATATCGTATTTTGATTAGTACTTAATAATGTTTATGTTTACAAGTTAGTTGCTCTAAGATAAAAATGTTTATTAAATATCAAGATTAAAAAGAGAGCAATAATAGAAATAAAAACAAATATAAAGAGGATAAAAGAATAAAAAGATATTAAGGGACTTTTCAGCTTTGAAATAAGAATGAAAATTAAAAAAATGGTATATTAGATTAGATTAGAAAGGGATAAAAACGAGAAATTTGTTCGAAGCTAAAATGTACTACGCAAACAGCAAAAAAAAAAGGCAGCGTAGAAAGGGTAAGATAAAACTGGTAAAATAATTTGAGGACAAGCATTATAAGAGCCTAAAATAACAGAGGCTTGACACCATTCATACTCTGTATTTAGTTTAATTGGTTAAGAAGCACCTAAACAAAATACATTAAATTCAAGCCAAAAATATTCATATAGTGATACACAGAGTCTAAAAAATCCGAATTTTTGATATCTTAGGAAAATCTATGTTTTTTCCAATTTAAAAAAAAAAAACATTTCAACAAAATCGACTTTAAGCACAAGGTCTTTCAATTAACTTCACTAAGGAAAATATGTCTTCCTTTTCGATTAATTATCTAAGTTAAACTCAAAGTTAAATTTGATAATTTTAGGTTTATTGTTTGAAACAGCATTTATTCTATTTCAATCAATTTGGGATAAAGTGCATGACATCGCCCTAGAATGTACTCTTTTTATAAATAAGATTAAGAAGATTACCGCCAAATATTGATTAATTGATGGACTATGCAATAAATATTGATAGAGGATTGTTTAAGTTCATTTCTTAGGTATAAGCTATCTAAAATTTTATTAACCTTTTAACCTTTAAACATTTCGATTATTTGTAGTGGGGTACACAGAAAAAAAATAACAACAGTTATTAAGTAAATAAATAAAATTTTTGTAATCTTTCAAATATATTTAACAATTTTCTTAATCAATATGCTTGTTAATTGTCATATTAACAATTTGGTTTAGTTAAAAAATAAATACAAACATACAGTAAAAATTATTTTGTCATATTAACTGTTAATTGTCATATTAACAATTTGGTTTAGTTAAAAAATAAATACCATCATACAGTTAAAATTATTTTGTGTCAAAAGTTTTTTTTAAATATTTTGGTTTAAATCACTAAAAGGCCAAACGATGGGCAGATTATTAGTATTAAAACTGGATATATGTTTGGGGTAAGTTAAGTTGTGTTTTTAATAGTTAGATTTTACAGATTTTAAGGGTTTTCGTTTATTTTGTGTCCAACCAGTTCTTAGACTGAATCAGCTGGAATAAATATTTATGGTGTTTTTGATGTAGTTTTTAAAATCTTTTAATCAAAATGAATTAAGCAAATAATGAAATGCATTTCATTCTTTCATTCTAATAAGAAAATATTTGACTAACTCGTATTACACAATTGTATATAATTGTTAACAACTATTTTGTTTAATATTACAATATCGTTGTTTATTCAATTATTTAAAAAAGGGAATTAAGCACAACAAACAAAATCTTTTAATAAATAATTGTATTCCCAAAAACAACTATGATAATTAAATGTTTGTTGAATATCAACAATTTAAATAAACGAAGGTATTTTTTTATATTTTAAAATTCGGTTGTTGGTGCCTTTTCAATTTAACATTTAATTATATTGACGAATATGACAATTGGTTTGTCGTAAATTTTTTCTGTAAAGAATTTGAAATCATGGTACGATTTTGGAATACTCCCACCTCACATATACAAATACCTGTCTTAAGGGGTCACTGGTTCTCGTGATACTAGAAAATACGCTGGTGAACCGCAATCTTAAGGACTGCCACAGCTACCGTTACATTAATTTTTCAAAAGTCTTTCTGCTTCTTTTTCAAAAATGTTCCACTAAGGCAATAGTTGACTTTATTAATACTTGATTTTTTTTCAAAACTTGAATATTCTCCCCACCTACTAACAGACTTTTGTCCGATAAGCGTTTTGAACTCATGTTCTAAGATAATAGAAATCTTATTAAGGGATCAACTGTTGGAACATCTTGAATCTGGAAATTATTTAAAAAGGTATCAAACTGGATTTAGAAGATGTTATATCACAACAACTTTGATATAAATATCATCATATATATTTCTTCCATAAAACAAGTGTAATTTTAGACTGTGTCGGGAATATAAGAAACAATTAAGACAAGAAACTGAGCTCTGTATTAATATCTCTTGATTTTAGTAGAGCGTTTGGCTCCATTGACCATAAAAGACTATGTAGTAAATTATTATCCCAATATGACCTAGGATTTTCCGCTTGCAAGTTAATTGAGTCTTTTATCACAAAAAGATACCAATATGTACAGTATAAATCGACCTGTTCATCAATCGCTAAAACTTTTAGGGGGGTACCCCAAGGGTCTATTTTGGGGCCTTTATTGTTTATGACTTATATGAATGACTTATATCATCACATAAAATTCAGTACGTGTTATACATACGCTGACGATGTTCTCTTGCTGGCGGATGACAATGGTCGTGGTCTTAAGTTTTTAGAACAAAAAGTTAATGAGGAGGTAAATGTCGTTATGAGGTGGTCTAAAATAAATAATCTTTGTGTGAATCCCTTCAAAACACGATGCATGTGGTTTTCGCAATCTTACGTAAAACCGAATTTGATATGAGGTGAAGAGAATATAGAGTTTGTGTCATATTATAAAGTTTTAGGATTGTACATAGATGATAACCTGAACTTTGAGTTTCATATTAATCATGTTGTTTCAAGAATTAATTTCGTTTTGAGGAGGTTGTATGCTATAGCACTGTATTTGCCAAGTAATGTAAAGGGGAATGTTGATATGGCATTATGTCTTCCTATATTACTATATGGACTAGAAGTCTATTCTGCGGTATCACAAACTAGTATCAATAAACTTAAACAGTGTTTTAATAGAGTAGCGCGTTATATCTTTGCACTAAAAAATAGATCGCACATTCATATGACTTCTTATACTATAAATCTTTTGGGATGTGATTTTGAAAGCTTCATTAATATGAGAATGTTATTACAATTTTATAAGATTTTTAAATTTGGAAATCCTGTGTACCTTAAGGACAAATTTAGTTTCGGACACTCTACTAGAACTAGTTTATTGATCATACCTAGACATTCTACTCAAATTATGAACAGGTCATTTACTGTCAGAGTTTCAAGGATGTGGAATTCGTTCATACCTTGTAGAGAGCGCGCGTTCTCAAATTATATTCCAAAATCCAAGAAAATACTATTAGAAAATATGTAGAGAAGTGAAAGTTGACTGTATAAATGTGCCACCTGTGGCTTGTCCATATATCTTTTCAACATTTGTTCAATAGCGGGGTTGTTAAAAAAAGTGATACATTAGTTAAGAAAAAGAAAATGTAATATTTGCCATAAGAATTAGCTGGATTAATTTGGCCGACAGGGCTTACAATCCATACCAAATAAATAAATAAATAAATATAATTAGTATTGTGGTTATTTTGTTGAACTATTCATGGTTTTTAATCCAAATTTTTACTATTTTTAATTAGGCTTAAGTTCATTAAATTTAATTTTCATTAAATTATTTTTATGAAGAAAGGAATTTTACAACATGGGAAATTAATTAAAATTGTTATTGATAATTTTCATTCTTGACTGACCTGGGATTCGAAGCCAGGCTGGCTGGCGTGTGATTCAAACCCAGGCGGCTGGTTACCCTGACATGTTTCGACCTCAACCACTAGGTCTCCTCAGAGGGATTTGCCGTCTTACACTCGCAGCCATCGATGACTGCTGACGTCAGTAGTCAAACATCAATCCTTAAACCAAATTGTATTTTAACCTTTGGTAGATCGAAATTTGCTTTTTGAATGATTATCCATTTTTAATTGATCTCACATGTTTTCCTTACTTCTGTTTTTTCGTAGTTTTGTCAAGAATTCTTCTTGAAGTCCAAAGTACATTTTTTTGTTTATCATGTTTTTGTCTTTCTTTTTTCTTGTTGACATTTTTCAGCACAACTTGAAGGACAAATGAACACATAGAGCTTGTGCCTTAACTTTAACAATAATTAGTATTGTGGTTATTTTGTTGAACTATTCATGGTTTTTAATCCAAATTTTTACTATTTTTAATTAGGCTTAAGTTCATTAAATTTAATTTTCATTAAATTATTTTTATGAAGAAAGGAATTTTACAACATGGGAAATTAATTAAAATTGTTATTGTTATTCAAACAGCAAATTTCGATCTACCAAAGGTTAAAATACAATTTGTTTTAAGGATTGATGTTTGACTACTGACGTCAGCAGTCATCGATGGCTGCGAGTGTAAGACGGCAAATCCCTCTGAGGAGACCTAGTGGTTGAGGTCGAAACATGTCAGGGTAACCAGCCGCCTGGGTTCGAATCACACGCCAGCCAGCCTGGCTTCGAATCCCAGGTCAGTCAAGAATGAAAATTATCAATAACAATTTTAATTAATTTCCCATGTTGTAAAATTCCTTTCTTCATAAAAATAATTTAATGAAAATTAAATTTAATGAACTTAAGCCTAATTAAAAATAGTAAAAATTTGGATTAAAAACCATGAATAGTTCAACAAAATAACCACAATACTAATTATTGTTAAAGCTAAGGCACAAGCTCTATGTGTTCATTTGTCCTTCAAGTTGTGCTGAAAAATGTCAACAAGAAAAAAGAAAGACAAAAACATGATAAACAAAAAAATGTACTTTGGACTTCAAGAAGAATTCTTGACAAAAGTACGAAAAAACAGAAGTAAGGAAAACATGTGAGATCAATTAAAAATGGATAATCATTCAAAAAGCAAATTTCGATCTACCAAAGGTTAAAATACAATTTGGTTTAAGGATTGATGTTTGACTACTGACGTCAGCAGTCATCGATGGCTGCGAGTGTAAGACGGCAAATCCCTCTGAGGAGACCTAGTGGTTGAGGTCGAAACATGTCAGGGTAACCAGCCGCCTGGGTTCGAATCACACGCCAGCCAGCCTGGCTTCGAATCCCAGGTCAGTCAAGAATGAAAATTATCAATAACAATTTTAATTAATTTCCCATGTTGTAAAATTCCTTTCTTCATAAAAATAATTTAATGAAAATTAAATTTAATGAACTTAAGCCTAATTAAAAATAGTAAAAATTTGGATTAAAAATAAATAAATATAAATAAAAAATTCCACTTTTGACAGAACTTTTTTGTAATGAAAACTTATCGAAAATTAAATTGGGCTAAAGCTCTTTAATTACACCAGAAAAAAAGAATAAAGGGCATAATTTCGTGAAAAAAGATTATTTAAGTTCAAAATAGCATTCATAAAAAACTACTTTCTCAAATTGTGCAAAAACACAAAAAATGTTTTGAAAAGAACCTCCTCATATATGAAAATTATATTTTTTGCAAACTTAAAAATCGTCAAGGAAGAAAATAAAGCTGTATTAAGGCAATCAGCAACGATTTGCGAAATTATTCAATCGGACTTTAAGTGGCGCCGTTATATACAAAAAATAAAGGGTGGAAATTTAAGGCGTGGCAAATAAAATATTTTTACATTTTAAAAAACGTTATTTATTTATTATTAAAGGCGGTGACTGGTTCAACTTATTTTTTGTATAGAGTATCGATTTTTTTTAAGAGTATCGATATCACTGTGCATGAAATTTACACTTTTTTTCGTTACAAGCTGGGTACCTGGAGTTTTAACATAATTCGGGTATGCTGAATCCAGTGCTGCCCGCGGTTTTTTAAGATTGGCTCTGGTTTTCGAGATATACCGTTATTTCCAAAATGGAGGAGGTTGCACAACATATGCTCGCGTAACTCAAAAACCCTTTAGCTAATTGAAAAAACTTAAAAAAACCGAAATGCCGCAATAAAATTTCCTTTAAGAAAAGTTAAACTTCTTTCTAATATCCGTAGTCGTTTTAGAAACATTATTTTTTTTTGGAAAAAAAAATAATTTTTTTATCAAAATTTCGAAATTATTGTTTTTTAAAAATTCATAAAAAATTAAAAAATGCAGCTAGGCTTCTAATTTTTTGCAGACATATAAAAAACGAAGTTGCAAACAAAACAAGCCATAAATGATTCACAAAAGTCGGCAAATTTTAATTATATTTAATTTCGAAATTTTGATAAAAAAATTATTTTTTTTTCCAAAAAAAACAATTATGTTTCTAAAACGACTACGGTTATTAGAAAGAAGTTTTACTTTTCTTAAAGGAAATTTTATTGCGGCATTTCGGTTTTTTTAAGTTTTTTCAATTAGCTAAAGGGTTTTTGAGTAACGCGAACTTATGTTGTGCAACCTCCTCCATTTTCGAAATAACGGTATATCTCGAAAACCAGAGCCAATCTTAAAAAACCGCGGACACCACTGGATTCAGCGTACCCGAATTATGTTAAAACGCCATGTGCCCGGCTGGTGTGTTTTTTCAACTAGCATAGTGTATTTATTTATTAAAAATAACGATATATCGATGTATCGAACGTATAAAGCTGAAATTATTAACAAATTTAAAAACTTAATACATTTGTAAATATGTAAATACATATTTACATATGTACAAACATATTACATGTAATTATATTCTAACTTGTTATTGTTTCTTTTAATTTCAAATTTACTGCCTGTCCCTCAATTTCGAACGATACTTTCATTCGCTTAAATTTTATTTAAAGCAAAAACCAATTTTAAAAATTTAGTCTTTAAGGTAAGTTATGCGAACGAAGTTTTCGTTTGAAATCGAGGGACCGGCAGTTAAATATACAATATAAAAAAATAAAAAAAGCCATATGAAATCTAACAAAAAAAAATTTATTGGGATTATATAATGCCGAATTATATACTGCCGGTAAACGAAACTTGTGACACATACTATGCAATTAAGCTGTGTAATATTTTATTTTTAAGATATAAGAACAATATTTTTTTTATTATTAACATTCCAACGTTCATGAGTCTATAACTGCTAATACGCTATAATTAAGGCGATTCTTTGCATAATTCTAGGAACCCTTTCCAGAATATTTTTTTGTTGTCATCTCTTAAAAAATCGAGACAAACTGAACTGTGTAATCTATGAAAATGTATAATAGAAAAGCGCTTTTATGTTCTTAATATTAGTTAAAAAACATATGATGCAATTCTTACAAAACAACAGTATTGTAAGCAGTTGAGCAACGGTTAAAATGTTGAATTTTATTATAAAGATATCTTAAAAATATCGAACTCGATAGTCGTAGATAAATATTGATATATGGGTATTTTTAATATTGGCGATATATATCGATTATAATTTTTTTAAATTTCGATATTTTGATGTATCGATATTTATTGCCCATCCCTAAGACCGACACACTCTAATGCTTTTTACAGCGATGTTAAATTGACCTGCACATTCGGACAGATGAACTAACTGCTAGTCAAAGCATGACTCATACAATAACGCATATGTTGACTTTCACTAATTCAGAACTTTTTGATAATAAGAATTTTTTAATGAAAAGAGAACTGAAGGCATACAACAATAACAGCAAGACAATGTGGAATATTTCCATAAAAAAATCTCTTCTTTGGGCCAAGTCATTTGATTTCTTTTATTTATAAAGTAATTAATCTCTATATCCTTTGCAAAGTACAGTATTTATCGCTCATATGCACACCGGTTATAACCATTTAACCCTTTTGGCACCCCAACATGAACAATTCGTATTTAAAATACCCAACAAATTTGTGTGTATATGCATTTCGCTTACATATATGCATATCTCGCTTTTCTACACCGAAAAAAAAATTTTTATTTTAATTGAACGTAAAACATTCTTTTATAATTTAAAATGTTCATCAAAATTAAAATGTGTACAAATATTGTTCGATCACAATTGAAAAGTAACTGGTTCCATCCAGGGTTACCGTTGGAAATTTTAGAAAGGGTCACAAAAAGGGGATTTTCCAGAAAAAGGGGTAAAAACAGGGTATTTCAATTAAAAAAAGGGTCAAGTCAAAGACTATAGATTTATAAAGATGTTGCACTTAGTACATTTGGAATTGACAAAAATGTTGTGTTTCTTATTGATGAGGGGGGGAAGTAACAAGGAAAGCAAAAACTTCGTGCTCACATTCAGAAAACTGAAGAGAGCAAAAAAGCACATGCATTACTACATGCATACACATGTTTGCTGTTTTTGTCAACCAACGTGTGTGTGTGTATGTTTTTTTTTTTTGTTCAAACCGGTTTTCGGTATTTTTTTTAATGTGATTTTGTTTTTGTTTTCAAGCAATTTATGTGCAAATAACCTACGTAGGAGCAAATGCGACCGATTGTTTAATTGGTAGGGTAAGAATATGTGTTTTATTGTTGTACAAATGAAATTATAACGATTCGAGCCGAATTATAATTAAATTTTTTGGACAATTCAACTATGTATGTACTTATAATATGTGTATGTTTGTATCAAAGGAATTTATTATAAAGCCAGTGTTTTTTCTTAGGGCGTGTGTGAGGCGATAGAAAAGTTCTAATGTAAGAAAAATGTTGACACTTCTAAAATTAATTACATTTCAATAGCTCTGGGGGCTAGTAGAATTTATGAAACAACCAACAAAATTTCTGACAAGCAGAAATTAAAAATTTTAATTGAAAAAGTCAAATAAAAACGTTTAAAAAATTTTGTGAATTCAAAAAAAAAAATATAAAATTAAATGCATAGAGCCACCTGCAAAAAAAAATGTATTTTCCTAATTTGTTCATTATTTTATACAGTACTTTTCGTTAATAGTCATTTACGTTATTAGTCACATTAGCGATATAGGTCATTTAATTTTTATTTTTGCCGCTATACACAAGATTAATTGAAAGTATTTACGTTATAGTCCATTTAGCGATATAAGCACATTTACCATCTATCAGCGGCTAGAAAAGGCAAAAGTAAAGCAAATTATTAACGTTATAGTCACATAAGCCTAAGTTTTTTGTTTGTTTTCGAAGTTACAAGCCATATCAAAGAATCAAGAAATTAATCGTTTGCTTTTTCTAACCAACTCTCCACTCGAAAAAAAAATTAGTTTTTGTGTTTGGTAACAGTGATGAAATATCTTATTATTGTTTCAACTTTTTAAAAACAGTTTGCAACTCTGTTTCAAAGTTATAAGCCCGCTGTCAGTATTGTTAATATGATTTTTTATTTTATTAAATTCATATGAAATTTGCAAAAAATCGGCAAAGAGGAGTACAAGTGTAGTTTACCTTTAATAAAATGTTCAATATTTAACATTATTCCAGTAGTGTGTTTATGTTATAGTATTTTGAACGATTTAAAATAAATCGGGCATGCTCTGACAATCGTAAAACGCTTAACATTTGTGATTCTGACTTAAAATCGTATAATATGTGTTCTGTAAATCACAATGGCAGGAAGTTTGGAGAATGTAAATTACAAAAGTATGCTGAAGGAAACTAGAATTTTTGTTAGAAACTATGGCAGATCTCAAGCATAGCGCACCAGTTTCAGAACAAAATAAATCTGGCGTTTTGCTTTTTTAAATCGTGCGAATATCATAACAAGGCTGAATATCTTAAAACCTAGAACTTGGGATATCAGTTAATTGAAGTTTGCAAAAAATATTAATTTTAAGAAATTTTTAAAATTCCATTTAATATGCAATCAAAAGTGATTCAGTTTTTAGAATTTATTTTCCAAAATAAATTAAAAATTTACTTGTTTTCTTGTGGAGATCCGATGTTTAATAACTTTTGGCAAGGGAAATGTCTGACAATCGAATAAAGCTTAAGCTTTATTCCAAGTTTCTTAAGCAACAATTTTTTAATGTGTTCAATGTAATTATCTGGCAATATTATCAATTTGTCATCTAAAAACTATAGTCGTACTAAAATTTTTTTTTTATATATAATTAAGAAAGAAAAGTAAAATGCGTTTCATAAATCGCTAACTTTTTTAAATTTTGCCAAAAAAAATCGACATTTCGGCAAACACAAAATTTCGTCGCCAAATAGGTTTATAAATCACCACATCTGACAGCCCTGCTCATAGTGGAACACATATATGTGAACTAGGCGTATAGTCATACTAGCGATATAGTCCACGATTTGTTACTATAAGCAAAAAGTACTGTACATAGTATTTTTTCAATAACGTCAAAATTTTATATTGTCAAAAAAGATATAATTTTTTCAACGTTATTTTACAAAAAATTTCTTATAATGTAGACCATAAAAAAACAAATAGTTGTTAATATAACATAGACTGTCCCGTGTTCGAGCACTAGTATATTTTGTTTATCTAGGTATACGATGAAAAAGCATTCTTTATTTCGTTAAAATATATCATTTTACACAGCAGAAACATGAATTTTTCCCCACACAGAAATACTTTGTTACCGTTTTACACAGGCCCGAACTATTTACTACGAGTGTTTGGGAAATAATTTTACTTATAGGCTCTTTACAAGTTTAATGGTTGTAAATTTTAACTTTTCAAGTATGTAATCGATGATTTGAAGGTATTTAAATGTTTCCCATGTGTATTTCTTCTGTCATAATATAAGGAATAGTAAATTTAACATCTCCATCCTGTGTTATAACATACGTTATTCTACGTAAACCAAAAAGAATAAATTTAAATTTTGGTTCAATTTACGCATTGCTCAACAAAAAATTTTTTATTTTCATTGCTTTATTTTGTAAAAATATTATTGCAGACCTTTATAAGAATTTTACAAACTTCTAAAAGTAAGACCTCCAAAGCCTGATTATTTATCATAATTTGTAATAAAATTTTTGTTGTAATAATAAATAAAATTGGATTTTTCGTCGGAAACAATTTAATAATATGTCAAATAATACAATTTTTATAAAAAACTTTGAAAATTAATTTTTTCCTACATTTTAAAACAAAAAATAAATAAAATTTCATGAAATAACGTGCACACACATCAAACTGGCTGCAAATTTTTATGAAAATCAAAAGTATTTTGATTATGTCGCTTTAGTAAACATAAAATATCTTTTATAAAAAAAGAAGTTAATTTTTTTAGAAAAATTATTTCTTATATTCCTACAATCGTTTAAAGTTAGAAAATAACAGCATTTGAACTTCGGTGCGAATCGATATAATTTCATCTGTACAACAATAAAACACATATCATTGCCCTACATTTAAAAATCTGTCACATTTGCTTTTGCATAGGGTTCTTGCACATAAATGGCATGAAAACAAAACTTCTTTTATTACCTAAATGTGTTTTTAACGAGAAAAACAAGACTTCTTTTCGTTTTTTATATTTTTTTAATTGCCATATATGTACAATGTACATTGTGCCTACATACATACACACACGCGTGCACTTACATATACGCTGATAGATGAGAATTAAAAGTTCTCTGAGAGTAAAAACAATTACTATAATTTACTCTCACAAGTGGATTTAGCGGCTAAATCCACCAGAAAAATTAATATAGACAGAAAAATGTATACACTTTGTATGACAGTGCAATATCTTTATAAATCTATAGTCTTTGGTCAAGTGTTTTATAAGCAGTACTTCCCATTTTCAAGAAAATAATAACACCAAGTTTTTATAAGCAAGCAAAAAATATATATTAAAGGCACAAAGTGCTCAAAAAACTTGAGTTTTTTATGGAATTCCCTTTCCTTATTTTAAAACCTGACCTATTTAGCCATTTCAAATAAGTTTTAGGGTTTGTTGCCAATTTGGCAATTGTTCTAGAATTTCAGTCATGTTCGCGATAGAAGCGATTTCTTCCTGTCAGTTTTCTGACTCTTTAAAGCTTTTAAAATTTTTAATAAATATGAGGCTTTGCTATCATACCGCTGTTATCAAATTTTTTGAAATTTCTGCTAATTTAGCAATTTTTAACGAGTTTTTGTCATTCCTTTAATTTTAGGGAATTTTAATCAATTTTATGGTTTGGTTGAAATATTAAAAATGTTCGATAATTATTGCAAACATTTCCTAATTTCTATATTTTTGCGAAGCTTTGTTACTCTTTGAGGCAATCGTCGCCGTTTTAAAAATATTTTACAGAACACTATGTCCTGTACTTTACAAGACTACTGTCGATTTCTACGGGGCGAAAAGTCTAATGCCTTACGCCACTAGTAAGGGGGATTTTTTTTAATAAAACATGCTCCGCTTTTGGAGAGCAAATCATTTTTAAGAAACGAACACCAAATTGCATTTTTTTAAACAAAATGTTTGTAGAAAAGAAAAAACCATAAGTAATTCGATAAATAAAAAATATATATATAAAATATCAAATATGTATGTATGTACACAGAAAAAATTATAAAATTTCCCCAATCACCAAATTTATTCAAAATTCATAATATCAAGCAAATAAGTTGTTGATTTTGCGCCTATTACCAAAATGATTATATTGATTAGTAAAAATTTTAAAATTTTGAAAATTTTTTCAATAATTGATATTTTTAATTTTAATTTAAAAAGTGATCAAAAAACTTTGCCATTTCAAACAATGTGTTAATTTATTTAAATAAATATTGAAAATTTAAACGAAAAACGTCAATTAAGATTTTTTGTTATTTAATTAAAATTTTAATTGAAAATTTATTTCAAAATAACTAAAATGTTGATTAAATCAAAATAACATTTTTAATTTTCTTTCAACTAAAAAAATAATTGATTCAATTATCACAATAATTAAATTTAAATACTTTTTACACCATTTTTTTAATTGATAAAACATATTCTGGTTTTGAAAATATATCAGTCTTAAACACGGAAAATAATTATAAGCGTAGATTTATGTTAGAAATGTTGCAAATTATAAATATTCCAACAATATCCAGAATTAATCTTAAGTCAGATACTGAAAATGTAGCCCAAAATTATAGACATTTAATTTAGAAATATAGAAACGGAAATTAAAAATTTATTTAAACTGTAATAGATTAGGTTCAAATTGGAAAACCTTTTTGTATTTAATTGAAAATATGACATTTTGTTAAATTTGTTAATTTTGTTAAATATATTAAAAATTGTTAATTTTTTTTTTCAAATATTCAAGAAAAAAATCCCTGAAGAAGGCACACAACGGAGTGCCGAAATATTGGGTTCTATAAATTTAATATTTTTTATAAAAAAAAAGAAAAAGACCTAAAGCTAAAATAAGAGGATTAATTAAAATTATTTAAAACAAAAAATGTAATTAAAGCATTTGCATGCATATTTAAAACAACCGACTAAATTAAACAGCTAATAAATCTATTTTTAACTATTTAAACTATTTCTATTCTATTTTTTGTTTTAAAGCACTAAATGCAAATTAAGGCCCTAATCATGTAAAACGCAATGCAACGCCAAAGAATTACATTGAAAGCACAAACAATGTCATAAATATTTTGTAATTTTGTTGTTACTTTCTACAGAAGTTCATGTTCCGTTTTAAAGTTTTTCTACGCCACAAGCTATGGAGCTTTGTTTTTGCTTTCAATGTAATTCTTTGGCGTTGTGTTGCGTTTTACATGAATTGCGCCTTAAGTTGCATGTACCCGACATGTTTTTTACATCTGACTTGTCAAATTTCAAATAAAAATTTTTGTGGAGGCAGCACGCTATTTTGAAACCAAGAAGTACTTTGTTTTACTCCATAACTACAGAGAAAGAACATAGACAATGTCAGAAGCAAATTACATGTACGTGTGTGACCAAATATTATTAACCTTCTGTAAAACAGCAATTTTGACAGACGTTCACAATTACATGTGACTTGAAAACTTGACAAGTCCGATGTAAAAAACATGTCGTCTACGGGCACCTTTAGTTTTTATATATGTATGTACCACCGATGCAAACAAGAGATTTTTTCAATGCATGAATTTCTGTTTATAAGCACTAAAAGTCGTGCGATTTTAGAATAACATTTTAGCGATAATTACTGTAAAAAATTACTTCGTATTTCTTTTCACTTGACCTTCAATTTTCTAACTAAAGCACACCCATCATCTAAAAACCTGTCCAGCACTATTTAAATACTTTTAAATCCCTGTATCAGCAAAATATTTATTTGCCTTCATAACTTACGTACATTAATCAAAATGTTTATTCAAATATTTTATTTATTCTCTAGATAATAGGAAAAATGATTATTAAAAGAAGATCGTTATGTTGTATGCAATCATTGTCTAAAAACAAGAATGAAAAAATAGAAAAATGGAAGATTAATAAAGCAGCAAATGTTTTCAATCATTGATGTTTATCTAAAAGTTATTTCCGCTACTAGAGTGTATACTAAGTTTGTCATTCCGTGTGAAACTTTTTAATATTCATATAAGAATCCATAAAGTATATATATGCTCCTTGAGTGATTCTATTGGTGTTTTCTTTTCTACAAAAAATGTGACATTTTATTTAAAAAAATACAATTTGGTGTTCGTTTCTTAAAAATGCTTCGCTCTCTAAAAGGGTGGCTGTTTTATTCTAAAAAAATGCAACCTTACTAATGGCATAAGGCATTGCACTTTACGCCCCGTAAGAACCGACAGCCCTGCAAAAAGATGGCTTCAGTTTATAAATAGGACTACCAGACGAAGTTGGGAAAAAATCGCCTCTAATCAGGACACTAAAAATTTAAAATTTTAATAGTAATTTTTTCTATTATTTAATAGTAAAAACATAAGAAAGCATTACATTGTTAATGATTGGTTATCAGTGATATAAAATTAAATTGGATTCGGTGTTATAAAATTGTTTTTGAAAAAAAAAACCTCAAATCAAGAAATCTGAAAAACTTGGTGTTAATGAATCAGCAATCTGGCAAAGGTATTTATTTTCTTGTTTACATATTTTATAAAAAATAAACTAAAGTCATTGGAATTTCGTCATTCATTTTGTTCATTTATTTATTTATTTATTTAATTTCAATCTAGTAACAAATTCTGGTTTATGTATATATTTTTTTGATATTTTGAAGAACAAACTTTTTGTCAGCTGTTAAAAACAGGGCGGTCCAATTTTGTGTTTTGTTTTCGTCAAATAAAAAATTGCATTATTACAGGGTCGGCAAGACATTTTATACATGTACCTTTTAACAAGGTGGTTTTATTTTTGTAGAAAAGAAAACACCATAAGTCGATTTGACCATGTCCGTCTGTCTGTCTATCTGTCTGTTGAAATCACCCCCACTTTCGAATGACAACAGAAAAGAACCATTTTGTTGTCAAATTGTTTTTAATTCTCATAATCATTCGTGATTGAAATCCGTCACAAACGGTTTAATAGGAAAATGTTTATGAACAAAAATGTGGAATATCCCCTTTAACAAATTTATATTTTTGTTACAATAAGACCTATGAATTGGTGGCAGAATGCACCGATTCTCATTACATTTTGCACAAATTCGTTTTATATGACTGGAAATCATACCACTAAGTTTTGTGAAGCTCGGTCCATAATTTTCCTTATGTCCCATATAAATTGGCCTTCTAAAACTCCCTTTTTAAGATCTCAGTTAAACTAGGCTTAGTTAATCTGAAAACAGATTTGTGCCGCCATTAACCAATTTGTATACAAAATGTTGACGGAACAGCTTAGCTTTGCTTCAAATGTTGGCTTTTAATGAAAAAGGCCAACAAGACTACGTTAAAATAAGTTTAAACTTAATCCACATCTCAAAAATTCGGTCGAACACGCATACAATGGTTAAAAACCCGGATTGCAGTATTGCAATTTGGTCTAATTATGGTACTTTAATTACTAGAAATTAGTCGACCGAATTTTGTGATAAACGATCCATAATTTGCGATATGTCCAGTATAAAATCCCCTCCTGAAAATCTTTTTAATACGCCTAACAGTATTTCTGAAACAAATTATGTTATTTAATTTAAATTAGCTCGAATTAAGTTTTATATGACTTTTTGGAATGGTTTTAAATACGTCTAAAACCGCAACAAGCTATCATACAGTTAGATCAGTTTTTATAACGACTGGCTTTTAATTTATATGTAGATCTCATAAAAGACCACTCTTGAAATGTACAAACTCTCGGTATAGGGTATCAAAGATTTTCCACAGCCGGATATAGCACTATGTTTTGTTTGCTCTAACTTTTTACGTACGAAAGATACGATGTGCATTAAGGGATATAAAAGTTACTGATTTTGACTAAATACGCCAGGCTCATATAATTACTCGTATGTACGCTTCAGTGTTGCCAACTGTTCATAATAAGAAATGGCTACGTTTCGAGCAAAAAATAATTTATTACAAAAACAATTTATTTTAATAAAGAGACCAGCAAAATTCTTTTTTTTACAAAATAAGAGATGCATTTCTTTTTGCTAATAATTTTTTTAAAACACACAAGGAAATAAAATTATTGAGAGACGAACATTTAGACCATCGATAGAATTTAATTTTTATGTTTTCATATATGTATGAATTTATAAAAATTTTACGTCAAAATTAAAATTATGAACGTCGTCGACTAACTCGTTTAATTTCAATTAGTGCCGAAATCCAGACTGGAGTCGAGGTTAGAGTTTCCAGTTCGTCAAAAAGTCGGAGTGAACGCGACGCCACCCATGTCATCTTATTGCATGTTTTGATTCAACATTTTAAAATACACGGATCATTTTTTTAAACAATAATGGCTAATAAGAATCAAAAATTACTAAATCAAACAACGGCCAAAATGGCAACACTAGTAGCCTCATTTATTTGCTAAGAAAGAACACAATACAGTTATGAATAAAGCAATGAATAAGGCCAGATTAACAATGACAGCAACATTTTCATTTGGTGTTCACAATAAAGCAAAACTTTTTTCAGAAGCACACATATATTTAAGCAATAAAGCATGTGCAAATTTAGTCAAGAACATTATTACGTATTTATTATTATTTTTTAGAACATATTGCTACAATTTTCATTTAAAACTAAATAAAAATTATTATAAAAAATTATTATATAATTTCATACAAATTGTTTCTGAAGTAGAAGTAGACCCAATTTTTAAAAAAAAAACTTTCCGTTACATTTTTGCTCAAAAAATTAAAGAAATATAAATGAAATACTTTGGAGAAAAAATAAGATAGAAGAAAAACTTAAATTGTTGCTATCATTGTAAAAGAAGCGCAACTGTTCATATAATGCAAATAAATTATGTAAAATAAAATGTAGACGGAAAAAAGATGATAATTTCTAAAGATTAACATATCTTTTTTATAAATAACACATATAAAAATTATGGATTATTTTGTACTTGTTGCTGTCTTAATAAAAATGAAAAATATTCGCTTTAGTAGTAAACAGAAAAAAATTTATAAAAAAAACCGTAATAATCCTAAAGGAAAACAGCTTAATGTGCTGTTTCCAGGCGACAGGCAATTGATTGTGTAGTAAACTTTATATGAAAAGCACTCAAAAAACTGAGTGACTTTCTTATAAATTTTACTACACTATCAATTGCTTGTCACCTGGAAACATCACATAAATGTCTATAAAAATTATAAACTTATTTCCAAATTGTCATTCGATTACCTACGAAGACGTGCAATACGGTAATAATATGCTACATTAGACACTATCCCTTTTTTGAAGTAAACTAAGTACTAAGTTTGTGCTCAATTTGACAACGGATGATGCCCTTTTGGACAAACTTTTTCTTATTTTTGATAACACATTGTCCTTACTTTAATAAAAATATCATGTTTATATTAATAACGTATTGATTCAGTTCGTAAATATAAATTTTTTACCTATTTGACAAAACATGATATTATTATATATTTAAACGCTGCAACAATGTTAGCATTATTGTTAATAGTTTTAATTCTGGCAGCATTGAATGTTAATTAACTGGAAACCTGATCTTTTTGGTAATTCCTGTTTTAGCATCTTAATTTAACACATCTCTCAATATTAAAGATCTCATTAATTGAATTATTATATTTAAGAAATTAATAAATGAATTGAAGTATAAAATTGAGTATCTATTTCACCGGATTGACGAGGGTACACAACAGATATATTTTACTTTTTCTATTTCTTGATTTGACAACGTGTGGTATTTTCCACTTTTTGTTCATGATTTCGCAACGTTTTGTTACAGATTTAATACCGGATGTTGTCAAAAATATTGATAACGCCGTTGTTGTTTATTTAAGAATGGATTTGTTAATTCTGTATAGAAACTAATGAAGAAGGTATTAGGAAGTTCGCCAATCAGTTATTTTTTTCCCAAAATAGCTTTAATTATTTTTTATTATTATGCAGTTGGCATGAAAATAGTTTTTTAACAGTTTTCATTCTATTTGCAAAATTAAAGCGGAACTATGATACTTTAAAAATTCTAACCACATTATTGGCTCATTAGATATCCATATGTAGAATCACAAAAATACGAAATAGACACAAAAATAATTTTGTTTTAATAATGTCTAGACACAGAGACATAATAAAACCGTATGCGAATTTTTAATAAAGCTTACAATCTTTTATGAGCAAATGCATGGGATGGAGATTCATTGTTAATACGATACGTGCTACTGATACTGTGGATGACCACTGTAGTACAACATAATGACCTAAATAAATGTGATAAATGACCTAAATAAATGTGAAAAGAACAAAAGAAAACGAACGATTTTTTTTTTTTGGAAAGGGAAAAAACTAATTTTCTTTATATAATGCCATAAAAAATATCGAATGCTATAAAACCTTCCATTAGCGTTATTTGGGAAAATTTTATTTTGATGCTTATCAGTATGCGAATGCTATAACATTTTTTGTAAGATTTTTGGTTTTCGTAAGAGAATAAGGGCAAAATTTGCTGGTTGATTAAAAATTATGATATTCCTTGATTAATTCTTTGTTTATAACCCTGTTAAACAATTTAATACATTTAATACTATTTAATCATCAGCAATATTAAGAAGTTATTCATTGCTTAATTTTGTTACATTTTTCTTAAATGGTACTTTAATCTTTTGTAAAACTGCTTTCAAGGAGTGTTCGTGGGTTTTTATTTAAAACTTCCGTTTCCATAACGGCTTCCACAATAGCTGGGTTGTTCACGACAGGCGGATTATAAGGTTATATGGTTATGTTGTTATACTAACAGCAACAAAATATATTTTACTTAAAAAAAATTAAATAAATGTGTTGTTATGAATATAACTAAATAACCTATAACCTGATAAACAGCCTTCCGTGAACAACCCAAATTATTTAAATAATTATTTCGCTTTTATTTATACAGAAAAAACTACAAATTGGTTTTAATCACCAAAGTCGTAGAATCAAGCAATCAACTTGTCAATTTTGCAACTATAACCAAAATAATTATATTGATTATTAAAAATTGTGAATTTCTTTTCAATAAATGATCATTTTGTTATCGCTCCCAGTGGCATCCACAACGTACCGTAATAAATGATACTTTAAATTTTAATTAAAAAAGGTGTCCGATTTCAAACATCGTGTTAATTGATTAAACTAAAAAAAAAAAAATTCAAAGCATATCTATATAATGTTCAATTACCTAAGGTAATTAAAAATAAATAAAAAAATATTTACACAGTAAACAATTTCAAAAGATTTTTATCAATTAAAAAAATGCTTGGAAAGAATTTCAATTAAATTGGATCAATTAGTTTCTAAGTTGAATAAAAAATTATATATATAATTTTGATTCTATTGACATTTTTAATATTTTGAAATACATTTTTAATTTAAATATTAATTCAATAACATAAAATGTTAATTGATTTTTTCGCTTAAAATAAAATAATTTAAACTTGAAAAATTGTTGTTGGGAATTGTCAAAACCTGAGCTATATTTAATTAAATCAATTAACACATTGTTTGAAATGGCAAAGTTTTTTGATCATTTTTAAAACTAAAATGAAAAATATCATTTACACAGAAAAAATTATTAAATTTCTCCAATCACCAAATTTATTCCAAATTCATAATATCAAGTTGTTGATTTTCCACCTATTACCAAAATGATTATATTGATTACTAAAAATTTTAAAATTTTGAAAAAATATTTTCAATAAATGATATTTTTAATTTTAATTAAAAAAATGATCAAAAAACTTTGCCATTTTAAACAATGTGTTAATTTATTTAAATCAATTAATGCTAGAAACACAACTGGGACGAACGACAAATTTCGCCCAAAACGACGAATTTTTCTGGAAAAATTTGCTGAGTAAATTCGTCGTATGAAGCACAAAAACGACGAATAGCTGGCAGCTTTTTTAATTGAGAAAGTTGATTACTGTTTGTACAAACAGAGAGAAATAGTGTGACCATATTCAAAAAAATAATACTTAAAAATAAAAACATAATCAAAAACACAACTAAAATCTATTTTTATAGCAAAATACTTTGTATATATATTTTAAATGTTATACAATAAAAAGAAAAACAATTATTAAAGTAAAAAGTAACTTTATTTACTAAAATACTTCTTAACTAAAACCAAACATGGTCACCTAGTACTGATTTGTTCGTCGTTCGCCGGCGTATGAAATAGAATTAAATCTATTTAAAGTTCGCCGCGTCTGGCGAATTTTCGCCGGCGCCCTGATTGTGTGCATTTTCATATACATAAACGTCTTTTTTTTTTTTGGACGAATATTCGCGGCGAAAAATTCGTCGTTCGACCCAGTTGTGTTCCTAGCATAAGATTTTTTGTTATTTAATTAAAGTTTTAATTGAAAATTTATTTCAAAACAACTAAAATGTTAATTAAATCAAAATTAAATTTTGAATTTTTTTTCCAACTAAAAAAATAATTGATTCAATTATCACATTAATTAAATTTAAATAATTTTGAAACCATTTTTTTAATTGATAAAACACTTTTTTCTGTGTATTGGAAAAATAAATTTACAATTTTTAATTTTTACAATTTTTAGTAATCATTTAGTTAATAGGTGCAAAATCTACAATAGTTATCAAACTATTTGTTCGGTTTAATAAAAAATTTTATTGAATGAATTAAAATAAATTATTTAAATTTTTATTAAAAATTAATTAATTTAGGATTGGTTCATACTTTACCAAAGAACTCATATAAAACACTTATATACGTCTAACACTACAACAAAAATAATGTGATGAAATGTGGCCCAATTTTGTTTCTTGAGACTATAAATCGTAGTAAAAGGCTTTTGTGATACTCAATACAGCATTTGTCACAGCTCACACACAAAGCGTCAATGAATGATGAGATTTTATTTCAGAAATTTTTCTAAAATATGTATATATAAACTTCATATATATAATTACCTTCAATATTATTGCCGTTCTAGTTATACCTTTTATAACCTGGAATTTTTATTGGCAATTTCTAAGATTTTGAGACTTTAACCGTATATTTTTAGGAGCATTACCAAAAAAAAATTAAGAATTATTGTATCAAAAATTATTTTTGATAAATAAAGCTCATGTTTTGACACTAACCAATATAAAGAGTTTTAAAATTTAGAAGTTTGAATTATTTTATTTCAAACGAAAAACTCAATTAAAACTTTGATTTAGTTAATTTAAATTTAAAATACATATGTATTTATTTTTAAGCAACTAAAATGTCAATTGAATCAAACACATATCTATATATTTTTAGTTTTTCTTCAATCAAAAAAATAATTGATTGAAATAACACATTAATTAAATTATAATAACTTTCAAACAAATTATTTAATTGATAAAAAACTAATGAAAGTTTTTTCTGTTTAGTTATGTAAAAAATTGATTTTTTGTAATAACGTACGTATTTGACGTACCCCCACAAAAAATAGTCCAAACGAACGAGTTGACAAATTCACAGATCCATTTTTTGAGATAATTCGGTCACTAAACGTTTGGCTCAACAAAGTGATAGTTTCACACGCTGTATGAAATCATGCACCGTCTTCTTTTTATCCTCTTAATGATTTGCAATGACATAAGGAATAAAAAAAATCATGAATCATTTGCCTGTAGCGTTCGCCATTCACAGTAATATTTGCACCAGTTTCGGACTTAAAGACAAATGAGCCAATGACGCCTCTGGCATGTAAGCCGCACCAAACAGTGATATTTTTCGGGATGTAATGGAGTCTTAAAAGTCTCATGAAGATTGTGCTCCCTCCAAAAAACCACAGCTGAAGATGATGTGACTATAAAATTCTGGTTTAAATTCCAATTGATTCTCACGACGCAATTGATGGTCCGTTGGATTAAATGTTTGCACCAGTTGGATCTTAAACCGATGAACCCCAATATATTTCCTAAACATTTTCCAAGTAGTTACCGGGCAGAGACCCAGTTGTGACAACGGCATCGGATCGATGAATTCGGGTCCTCCGTCACACTCACATCTACAGTGACGGATTCTTCGATTTGGATGAATATTATCCAAAAGAGTTTATGTGGTCATGACTCGATCAATAGTATTGCGTAATAGCTATTCAGGTGGGCGATTATGCGCACCGTAAACGAAGTGCTCTGTAAGTTTTGTGAACCCAGCGAGAATTTTGGAAATAAATTTCCGTAATTTGTAAACGATGTTCTGAGTCTTTGCACTTTGATTTGCCAATGCATACGGAAAAAAATTCAAATGCACTTCATAAATATCTACCTGTCATACAGCTATCCCTACCCTTTACTACAAGAATATTTCAATGTATGTGTTTGCCGATCTCTGCTATAAAGTGAAAGCCACAAATGTTGAAAATGGTTTACTGCCTAGCCCACAATGTCGACAAGAACATTTCTTTCGAATATTTATATTGAAAACAAAAACAATTTTTAGTTTTTTGTTATTTTTTCAATATAAATATGCGAAAGAAATGTTCTTGTCGACATTGTGGGCCTGGCAGTTAAAGTCTATAAAGTACAGTATAGATAAAGTACAAATCTAAACTCAATATTGTTAAACAAAATTTCAAATGTTTAAACTTCTAAGCCCAACCTCGCACTTACCACAGTGTAAGTATGCTCAATTGTATTTTAAATCAGTATATTTGAATATAACGACGGATGTGTCTCTAAACTCAAGTATCTGTCATACGCATATATGACATTCTCTCCTCTAATAAAAAGCTAGAAATATAAATAATACACAAAATTAATTTTTATAAGCACAATAAGTAAAACAACAACAAGAAAATGCCATAAGCAAATAAAAATGATAATAGAAATGAAAACATTTATGCTACACATGTTTGTTTCTCTAAGTATTTCTATTACAAGTCTTTGTGGAGAAATAGAGGGGGGGAAAATAAAGAAATATAAAGCAAATCTTCAATTTCAAATAAATGTTTCCTTTAAAGCGGACACGACAACTGCTCCTAACTCCCAATACATATGCTTTAAACGTATCCCTTAGATACTTTTAAATTTCAGTCAAGCAATTTTTTATTAAAAACATCATCCTACATAGAAGTCTGTGTGCAGAAAAAAAAACCAATACTTTAAAATTAAACTCTAGAAAATAAAAAATTATGTGATGAAAAATTCTTTGAGTACATTTTTCCCCTAAAAAATCAAATCAGCTCTTAAGTTATTAAATAAATTAACTTCAATTTGAACTTATTTTTTGCTTCACGCTAAATCAGGTTCTTGAAAGAGATTCTGTTTTATATTTTTCGTTTAAAATTAAATTTTCTTTTTAAGTATATATGTAATTGTAAGTCATAGTAACTTTGTGCAAAAAATAAAAATGTCGTAGAAAATGTATCTGATATAGAAGTTTTATAAATCGCTTGACACAAAATTAGATGCAGTTAATATACATATATATTTTGTAGCGCTATAATTCGCAATATTTTCAAAGATGATTTTTATTTTTGGTTTTCGTTAATTATGTTGCAACACTACAGTTGCATCACTAAAGCTATGTTCACATTATGTGTATTTGTCATGTGGATTGTCACTTTTTCACATGTTAAATTTGTACATATCGTCTGAACACCTCCAAACACTATCATGTTATATTTCTCTGTGTACAGTTCATATGACATTTGTGATTTAGAACGAGTTCTATTTTCAAGTGACAAAGCATCTGACATCAGCTGTTTCGTATTAACAAAATTGTTTGTGGCGGCAAAAATTAATTGAAATTTTATCAAATATAAATAATAATAGTAAATAAATAATAACAAAATAAAAAATACACAAATAATTATTAATTTTTGTACATATAACCACTCTGCTGTTTTAATATTATTTTTCTTGGTATGTTATGTCAAATCGTCGGCTGGTAATTTAATTGTCGTATGTGGATTCCGATAGTTTCGAGTAAATTGAGTTGGAAGCTTGAACTCTTATAAAATCCACATACATACATAGCTTCGACATTTAAATAATAAATTAATTTTTTGGTCGTTTTATATGGAAATTTGTCGTATGTGGCAGTTGCGTACGATATTTAATTTGAAAATTGCTTCAGCAAATACCACACCTAGAGAAAAACTTTGTTTAAATATGATCACCTCCAACAAAACTATTTTTAAAGAAAATTGTAATCATATTATGGTTAAATTTAACCATATTATTATCACCGATAACCAGATTATGGTTAAATGTGTCCTCCATCAAGAAGGCACAACCATATTATGGTTGCCTCCGAACATGTTTTGGTCAATAATAACTAAAATGTGTTTAACACTTATAATATCATGTTTTTTTTTCAATTATAGCTTGTTGCTCTTGGAAAAGAGGAAAATACTATTGTTAATTTAAAAAAAAATTATTGTCATATTTAACCATAACATGTTTTGAGGCAACCATAATATGGTTGTGACTTCATGATGGAGGACACGTTTAACCATAATATGGTTGTCAGTGATAATAGTATGGGTAAATTTGAACATAATATGTTTAAAATTTTCTTAAAAAATTGTTTTGTTCGAGGTGACCATATTTTAACATGTTTTTTCTCTGCGTGCACATACGACAAACTCAACACTCCATATCTCGAAATTTTCATTTAAATTGTATTGTAATTTCGATCGATATCGAATGCCGTAATTTGCCCCCAGGTCGAAAAACCTAAGGAATCGATCTTAAATCAAAACCGCAAAAAATCCACATACGACATTTAAATTATCAACCGACAAAATGTACTTTACATACCAACATTTCAACATGGAAATTATAAACCTTATGTATTACTTAAATTTTGACATACACATGAAATTACATGTGTGTAGAAAAGTTACATTCCACATGAAAAATACACATAATGTGAACATGGCTAAAGTACTACTAGATGTGAAGTAGATTTCGCCACAATCTAGTTAGTCAGAAAGTAAATTTTGTTTTGTTTAGGAAATCTAGTAACAAAACTAGTAAGAGTACTATATTCGGCTGTGACGAATCTTTAATAACCTTTACCTAACGTAATGCAGTCTCTGAGGCCACTCACCCGCTAACACACATTATCAAACAGAGTTAAAACAAGTAAGAGTGCTATATTCGGCTATGCCGAATCTTATATACCCTTCACCATGATGCGATACGAACAAAAAGGTATTTATATAAATATATATATATATATATATATAATATCTGTGGCAATAAATAATAATGGCTAAAGTCGAAATTTCTTGTTTTGTGATATTAAGGGTTTTGTCTAAAATAAATTGTGTTTGGTTTTTATATAAATTTTTCAGTCACAGAAAAAAATGCACATTTATTTAGAACAAAGCTGTTAAATACCAAGAGAGAGAAAAATTAATCGAATGGGATTTGAACCCGCCAATACCCAGAAGATTACTTGGGACATAACGGCTAGACCACTCGTCCACTGATACGCATGCGAAATTAACGTTAATATAAGTAAATAGGCCTTGTATAAAATTTTTATATCAACAAATATCTTCAAAAAAATAAAACAAATATCAAAAAAATTATTAAATTTCTCCAATCACCAAATTTATTCCAAATTCATAATACCTATCAAGCAAACAAGTTGTTGATTTTGCACCGATTACCAAAATGATTATATTGATTTCTAAAAATTTTAAAATTTTGAAAAAATATTTTCAATAAATGATATTTTTAATTTTAATTAAAAACAGTGATTAAAAAACTTTGCCATTTCAAACAATGTGTTAATTTATTTAAATAAATAGGTATTGACAATTCCCAACAACAATTTCTACATATTTAAATTATTTTATTTTAAACGAAAAAAGTCAATTAAGATTTTTTGTTATTTAATTAAAATTTTAATTGAAAATTTATTTGAAAACAACTAAAATGTTAATTAAATCAATATTAAATTTTTAATTTTCTTTCAACTAAAAAAAAATTGATTCAATAATAACATTAATTAAATTTAAATACTTTTTAAACCATTTTTATACCCTCCACCACCACTGTAGTGAATGAGGGTATACTAAGTTTGTCATTCCGTGTGAAACTTTTTTATTATACATCTAAGACCCCATAAAGTATATATATTCTGGGTACTTGAGTAATTCTAAGTCGATTTAGCCATGTCCGTCTGTCTGTCCGTCTGTCCGTCTGTTGAAAACACGCTCACTTTCGAAAAACGCAAAAGAAAAGAACAAACTTCGTCTCAAATTGCTTGTAGTTATCCTAAGCAGTTTGGGATTGAAATCCAGCAACATCGGTATAGTAGGATCATAGCTATGAATCAAAATGTGGGACCACTACCCAAAAAAAATTGATAATTTTGATACAAAAACTAACATAAATGGCGGAATAATGCACGGAATGACATAAAATTTTGCACGAATTCGCTCTATACGACTACAAATCATACTGTTAAATTTCGTGAAGATCGGTCTATAATTTACCATAGGCCCCATATAAACCCTTCTCGCGGAAAACAGTTTAGTACGCCTAAAACCGCAATAAATAACGCTATCACACTTAAATTTGGTACGTCACAGTTTTATAATACGTCAAATCACACTGTAAAACTTTTTGAAGATCGGTCCATAATTTACACTAGGTCCCATATAAACCCTACTCCCGGAAAACAGTTAAGTACGATTACAACCGTAAAAAATAACGCTATCATATTAAAATTTGGTATGTCACAGTTTTATAGGACCAGAAATGACACTGTAAAATTTTTTGAAGATCGGTCCATAATTTACACTAGGCCCCATATAAACCCCTTCCCCCGGAAAACAGTTTATTGCGCCTAAAACCGTAATAAATAACGTTAGCATACTTAAATTTGGTACGTCACAGTTTTATAGGACCAAAAATCACACTGTAAGATTTTTTGAAGATCGTTCCACAATTTACACTAGGTCCCATATAAACGCTACTCCCGGAAAATCCTTTAGTACGCCTAAAACCGTAATAAATAATGCTATCAAATTGAAATTCGGTACGTCACAGTTTTATAGGACTAGAAATCACACTGCCAAATTTCGTGAAGAGTGGTCCATAATTTACCCTAGGTCCCATATAAACCCTACTCCCGGAAAACCGTTTTGTACACCTAAAACCGTAATAAATAATGCTATCAAATTGAATTTCGGTGCGTCACAGTTTTATAGGACTAGAAATCACACTGCCAAATTTCGTGAAGATTTGTCCATAATTTACCATAGGCCCCATATAAACCCTACTCTCGGAAAATAGTTTATTGCGCCTAAAACCAAATAAAGCCCACTTTGGGATTTATAGATATTGCGGTGAAATTTTTTACTTAAATTCATATGGCAAGAAAAACTATCATGCAAATTTGTGAAATTTACTGTTAACGCTAAAACTAATTACACTGCTGTATTGGAATTTATTCTAATTTATTTTTTGTAATACCAGAAATCAGTCTTCAGAATTTTGGGATGATTTGTCCATAATTTACTATAGGTCCAATACAAATAACGCTTCTAAAAATCATTTTAGTCCGGCTAAAACTGTTACGAATAATGATATTTTACTCAAGCCAGTTCAAAGTTCTTACAAGAAACGAATAACATTTTCTAATTGTCGGTCAATAATTTAATTCAGGTCTAAACCGCAACCAATTTTAATGCTGACGTTCGTTTTTGTGAAGCTTAGTTAATAATATATATGTATCAAAGATTCGGCACAGCCGAATATAGCACTCTAACTTGTTTTAATAAACAACACTTTTTGAATATTCAAAAGTTTTTATATACGTAACATAAATTTTTAAAAATGAAGACAACAAAACAATTTATTTTATACATATGTTCATAACACTGGCTTCACCCATGATCAAACTGATCAGATTCTGAAAAAAGCTTAAAAAAATATACGTATCTCTTAGTTTTTCTAGGTCAATTCATTTCGGTTTTTTGACAGCAATTCAATTTTTAATGTGAATTAAGTTGTGACGACATTAATACACTGCAAAGTGTAGTCCCTCATCGATCTCGATAGCTGATTTAAAAACTGTAACACTATGTTGCAGTGCAGTACACCTCCAGGGTGAGGGCGAGATTCATAATCAATAATTTAAGTACGTTTGAAATTTATTTTAAAACAAATTGTTTATACAAATGTTTCTTAAAACAGATTTCAAGTTTAAATTATTTTTTTATGAATACGTCAGGTAGTGTTTATTTATAAAAAAAATTATTTTATTTACCGTATGTTTTTTAAGCAAATTTTTTATTATTATTATACCGGAAGGAATATGAGCTATTTCATATACATATATAACGACTTATTAGTTATAATTTTATCAAATTTTATTCCTTAGTTTCTGAATGTACTTTTATGGATCGTGAATAATTTTTATTTTTTGCTTAATACTCGTATATAACAATTTCTATATTTTTCATAAAAATAATCATTTTTATTTTAATTGGATCGTGAATCATTTTTATTTTTTGCTTGATATATAACAATTTCTATATTTTGATTTCTATATTTTGCATAAAAATAATCATTTTTATTTTGGTATTATATAATATTATTACATATCGCTCATTTCGTGCAAGACCGTCACAACTCAAAATTTGAAACTTTACAGGGGAGCCTTTTTAAGATTCCAACCTATTATTTCTCACCTTCTCTTTCACTAAAATACAGTTATAAAATCAAATGTTTCTTTTTTGCTACAAAGAAAACCACATGTACAAGAGGAATGCCAAACACAAACTGAAATGTGACCTTGTTGATGCTAATTGCTCAAGTTTGTTACGAGAGGTCATAGCGTCACAAGCATCTGTATTACCGTTATTTTTTCGATAATTCTCTCCGTTCTTAGATCAATTTGTAGAGATTTAAGAGAAGAACATATTTGCATTACTAACTCGAAAATGCCAAATTTTGAGTTGTGACGGTCTTGCACGAAATGAGCGATATGTCTTAAGCCAAAGCTGAACTTGCTAAACACAATTGTAAAAAGGCTTGAGATGTGAATCTGCAAATTTCGCATCTACTTACTTAAAATAATGGTTTTTATTAAGCAAAATACAAAAATCCAGAAAAAGTCGTCATATAGGTATCAAGCAAATAATGAAAATTTTAAATACTCGCTGTATTCCAAAAACAAAAATTTAACTCAAATAAAAGAATTATTTGCAATAAAAAATAAGCTTATATATAATTTTTTAAAAAAATTTCTGGAAAGAGTATAAAAATTCAAAAAAAAACGAACATTTTTGTACATAAAAGTTGATATGTTAAAAATTCCGGGACTCAAAAAAAAAATCCCGGGATTTCGGGATTCGGGATTTCCCGTTTAGCATCCCTAATTGATACATATCTATGGTGTAATGAATTTTTCATAATTTTAACACCTATGTCTTACCTCCTGGTTAAAATGTTTACACTATCGATTTTTGACAGTTAATTCAAAATTGTTATTTACTGCGAGGCCCACAATGTCGACAAGAACATTTCTTTCGCATATTTATATTGAAAACAATAACAAAAAACTAAAAATTGTTTTTGTTTTCAATATAAATATTCGAAAGAAATGTTCTTGTCGACATTGTGGGCCAGGCAGTTAGTCTCATTTGACCTTTTTTTTATAATTATTTTTTATTGTTTAAGCTTGAGGCATTTTATTTATAAAATATAAATTAAATTCAAACAAATATGTATGTATTTGCCTTAAAAAAAAAGAATTTCAATAGCCATAATAATTATGGTTTTTGAAAATTTTTTATGACAAATAGGTTTTTTAATTTAATTTATGACAAAAAATTGTTCTTAATTATATAATTGTTTTTTTTTTTTTGTTTTTATATAAAATTTTTTATATTTAATTTCCTGACGATGCTAACCAAAGGTTAGAGAAATATCGATAAAAATTAATAAATATAATATTTTATAAATAAAAAGACCTCAAGCTTACACAACAAAAAATTGTTAATTAAAAAAATTAATAAAAATACAAATGTGGTCATACTTTAAAAGAAAACTTAAATCAAAAAACACGTAGGCAAAGTTTACGTTGAAATTACCAAAATAGTTTTCCCGGATAGGTAAAAATAACTCTTTGTAGAAATTACGGGCATTAGAGCTCTGCACAATTCCATTCCAGGGTTGTCAGATTTTTTTACCTTCATCGCCAAATAGTGTACCGGAAATCGCCAAAAATAAATTTTTTTAGATTTTTAGCAAAAATTTTGCAAAAAATCGCGAAATAGGAGTACAAGTGTATTTATCCTTTATTAAAATGTTCAATATTTAGCCTTTTTCTATTAGTATATACACTTAGTATTTTTAACGTTTTAAATAAATCGGGAATGTTTTGACAATCGCAAAACGCTTAACATTCGCGATTCTGACTTTAAATCGAATAATAGGTGTTTTGTAAATCGCAATCGCAAGAAGTTTGGCGGCTTCAAATTGCAAAAGTAATTTGACGGGAACTAGAATATGTGTAAGCAACTAAGGCGCCAGCAAAATACACTAGTTTCAAAACACCGTAAAATATATCTGGCGTTTTCTATTTTAAATCGTGCGATTGTCATAACAAGGCTAAATATCTTAAAAAGATAGAACTTGTGAGATCAGGGGCCTAATTCTGGCAGTCGTGATCGAGTACTTTCTCGATTCGAAAGCAATTTTATTTCTAGTTCTTTCAGTCCATACCGAACGAATCGAAATTATTTTTTCAGTATGGTGAAACTCAAATTAATGCTTTACAACACTGAACAAATTATTCCGATTCGTTCAGTAGTGACTGAAATAATAAGATATTATATTGCTTTCGAATTGAGAAAGTACTCGTTCACGACTGCCAGAATCAGGCCCCAGTTAATTTAATTTTCCAAAAACATTAATTTCATAAATTACATAGCCGAATGCGTAAAAGCGTGATTTTCTATGTGAAAATAAATCGGAATATGTTAAAATGTAGCTTTCGATTTTAATTGAAACATAATTGGGTTGTTGGAAAGCTGGTGTTTTCTTATAGGCTCCTAAGCGACTAAACCGATTTTCTTGAAATTTTTACAGTAACATCACATCAGCCCCGAAAATAAAATAAGCTGTTTTTTTCGATAGGCGCAGGGGAAGTGGTACCCCCCATAGGATACCAATATTAAGTATCGGATATCTTAAGAGCACCGAAACTGAAAGATAGCTGCAGGGGAAGTGCTACCCTCCATAGGATGCCAATGTTTTATATCTATATCTTAAGAACTGTTATAGTGAAAGTGTTCAAGCTTGGTAGGAGTCACTCTTATGGAAAACTACACCTTTAAAAATATAAATAAAGGGGGTTGGCGAAGGGGGAATAATACCCCCATAGGAAGCATATATTTAATATAGCGTAACTGAAAACTATTACAGCGAGAGTCTTCAAATGTGGTTAAAGCCACTATTATGGCAAACTATAAATTCCAAAATAAAAATGGGCGGGCTAGACGAAGGAGGAGCAATAGCCTCCATAGTACGAAAATATTAAATACTTTACTGTTATGCTGAATTGTTCCGTTTTGTTATATTTTGTTAATAGGAATAGGTTTTATTGTATTTAAAGTAGGTATTTTTAATTGAAGTAATTATTTTTTTGAAAAATATGCCGATTTTCTATCTAAATCATCTGGCACCCCTGCTAACAAACTGACATTGAAAATATTAACGAACATATAGCATAGAAAATCAAATACAAATTAAAGAATTTTTGCAGTCATTTTATAAATTTTTTGCGGAAAAAAGTGTTTAATATTATAAAAGTCATACTAATAAACATCTTAATTAGAATTGAAATTGTTTCATGAATTTTTCCAATACATTTCTAATTTAAATTTCTAATTTAAACACGACTGTAGAGTTGTGTCGGTCATGAACGACCTCGTTCAATTGAACGGATCAGTCAGACGAACGATGAACGGCCGTTCAGTTTCATCGTTAAATTTCGTTCAATCGTTCACTTGGGTCACTTGGGTCTTCTTGTCAGACGTTCACTTGTGTAAAGAAAAACTAGTTGAAAAGAAACAACAATACGATTGTGGTTTATATGTTATACTTTATTGTTTTATATTATTGTATACATATGTATTTATTATACGAATATGCTATATCTTTATACATATGTATACTTGTTTCTTTTAACACGTTGCCGTATTCAATCAATTCTGAATGACTGAACGAAAATCACAAAATACAAGCTGACCCAAAAGACAAACTGACACAAAAGACCCACTGACACAAAAGACAAAGTGACCTGAAATGAACGATTGAACGAAAAGAACGAGCTCGTTCACTGATTCGAATTGAACGATAATGACCGGTCACTTAAACGAACGATTAAGCCCAAGACTACACGACTGTTTAATAAAACGTTTACGCATGTTAAAGACCGATGCACTGACTAAAGAGATAGTTTGGAAATGATTGCAAACAGGGATGTTAAAGTTGGTGCAATTGTACTTTTTTTTGGTACATTTTGAACTTCTAAAGAACCGTGGTACTACCGTGACTCATTTGGTACAATTTAAAAATTTGTCATAGTTCCTCCCCCTTTTTTATAAATTTACTCCTGAGAATGTTATTTCAGGTAAAACCAGTAGTATTGTACGTCTTCTAGCAAAAATGTTCCCGAATGAAATTGCAAATTTCGATTCATTCAATAATCAATGTAGAGCTAAAGCTGATGTCAAGCAACTGCAGTCGTTAAAAACTGAAAACATTGGTTGGAACGCGTACTTTGGAAGGGAATTGCGGAATGTCTTTCAGTTTCCGTCTTTGGATATACTTTTCGTTGAGAAGATTAATAAAAATAAGTGTTTTTACTTAAAAAAGAAAATAATTTTAACAACTGAAAAAATTCAATTTAGTAGCTAAAATCGTAAATTTTTGAATTTTTGCAAAATAATTAATTTACAACATTTTGAAAAGACTATTCTAAATTCTAGTAGTCCTGCAGAATATATGTGTATAGAATTTATTGAAATTTATTCAGTGATTTCTTACATGAACTATTGGTCAATTCGAGAATATGTAATGTTCATAAAATTACATGTTAAATTTCTTGGTATACATTTAAAAAAAATAATAATAAACGAGCAATTAAAATATACGTTCACATTGAAAGAAATTCTGCCTTCGCCTGGGTTGCAAAATTCAACTTTACAAGTCTATCTTAAAGTTAATCTGGTTCAGTTATGGGACACTTCTTTGACTTCAGCATAATAAAATTACAAAGTTGCCAAAAGAAAATTCTTCGGACCATCAAAAAAGACCGTTGGTAAGTTAAAACTCAAATGCATACACATTTATTAAGATCAATGTGCCATTCGTCAAACCTATGATCAAAAAATATTTTGAAAGGCTTAAGTTGCACCCAAGGCCTTTAACTCGAAATATTTAATATAATGGTGGCCAAACCCACCGACGTCAAAGAGATACCGCAGGTATGTTCTGAATAGAAGAGCGCTAAACATGTGTATATAAACCAAAACCGTAATAAAAAAATGTTTTTGTCCGGAATAAGCAGGGCATATGAGTACATTAGAAAAGGATGTGATTAATTACACAGGTTGACATTCAAGAAGTTCTTTACACAATTTCATATAAAACATGTCGATGTTCGTCAATACATTGCACTTTTTTATACTTAAACGAGCTTCGTTAACAAAGAACTTATCGGTATTATGAAGCACACTAACTTACTTAAAAAAAAATATACAGACAGAAAGGCACTTAATCGACAAGGCTTTAGAAGTACATACTCTCGTATTGTTTTTATAAATTGTATCTAAAAAATCTATACGTTAGAGCATGATTTTGTCACAGATCAGGGAAATTTCAAGATTTTAAAACAAGTACCTATTCAAATACCAACTATGTAAGAAATAAAAACAGAAACAATATTTTCTTAAATAAGTATATTTTGCACTTTAACTTCAGCGTTGTCAATTTTTTACAACTAAAACTCACTTAAATACGCTAAATCACAGCGTTGAAAAATATTTATAACCAAAACGAGTTATTTTTTGCATAAAAGATATGCCTGTATGGAATCTTGAAAAATGTAATACCCATTTATCGAAACAAAAAGTGTTCTGGTTATTATTATTATTCCTATTCACAACAAGAATTTTTTTAACTTAGGCCATATTTAATGTATATTACAGAATTGATTGTGTTAAGTGACATTTAATTTCTTATTTTTTATTAAAATAAATTCTCACATTGACAGATTTGTCAATTTCTGAATATTAAAATGGAAAGCTTAATAAGTTAATAACAAATGAAGAACGCTTAATAAAAAAAAGTTTAATTAACAACATTTTTAAAACTGTGATTTTTTATATAAAAATATAAGTACCTATGTATGAATGTATTATATGTATAAAATTTTACATCAAAATCTTAACACTTTCTTAACGCAATTTTTCTTTTTGTGAATTTTCCCGTTTTGTACCTCCAAGCTCTAGAAATTAAGAGACATTTATTTATTGCATTCTCTTTTGCTCTTAATATTTCCCCCTTTCGCTATTAAGCAAATAAAACATTATTGCACTCACACTATCAAACAAATCACTAGATTTTTTGGTAATTCATAACCAACAACAACTATAATGCAATGACATTGTTATTATAACAACCTACGAGAAGATTACAACAACAAACGTTTCTCTTCATAACGAAATATGTATGTAGGTACGTATCTATGCAAACAAAAAAGAATAAACATTGCAAAGGAAGACGATAAAATGAAAAAATTGCTATACCTATAAACTTTTTTATTATTAAATACACATTTATTAACTTATTTATAACAAACTTTTTTTGTCCCGTGCACTTTTTAATTTAAAGACGAGCACAAGGCGAATTCATGTATACGGTGGTGTTGATACTAGCACAAGTAACAACACCAAAAACACAACAATGTATTTTTCATTGATCGATATGTCAAAAACACAAGCAACTTTTGACATTTCTCTCTCTATGTAAGAAAAAAAAATAACAGCTGTGCTTTCAACGCCACCTGAAAAATGAATTCGCATTGGACCAGCACTAGTTAAACCGTTTACGCATGTTAAATTCCGAACCGCAAACTAAAGAATAAATGGGAAAATCGTACCAAAGGAGAATAAGAGTTGCCCATAATGCAAATTTAGTTCTAATTGAAGGGATTGTGTGTCAGAAATAGGAAGTGTTCGAATTATATTTGTAAATTTCCGGAATTGTTAATTTTTTTTTTATTAGAAATTGGAATTTTAATAATAAATTTTCATTTTTAACATTAAAATAGGTATAAATTAACTGCTTTATTCATAAAAAATATTTGGAATTGCGTATAGCTGCATAAAATGTTTTTTTTATCTTACGTGCATAATTTGTTTTGCAAACATTTCATAAATTGAAATACTTTTTTTATGGTGACATTTTGAAAAATTAATAATCTTATTTTACGCTCAAAATAAATTATGCATAGAAAGCCATTTCTTAAAAATTGTATGTACATATGAACTAAAGCATTTGTTAATAAATATTTTTAAACATACAGAGTATACGAATATACCTTTGATAATGAAAAGTTTTGATATGCAAAAAAATTTTAAAATATGCAAACAAAAGCTATCAAAAAAAAAAAAAAAAAACAACTATGTTATAAAAGGTAAAAACCCCAAAAAGAAATACACCAAAATTATAAGTTACTCTTTGCAAGTTATTCACTGAAAATTGTGTTTATTTAAATTTTTTTAATTAATTTAAATAAACATGTCAGTAATGAGGCATAATAAGCAAATAATTTTTAAATTGTCAAGTCCCAATAAATTCGTTAATACCTTTTAATCATATATCTGTCATAAAATACGTTGCTGAAATGCTAGTTATTTGCAAGCTAATGCAAAAATTGCATTTTACGCAAGGAAATAATAACAAAGGAAAGTGTACAGAAAACTGTTACACATTAGAAAATAACAAGTATTCAAAACAAAATAAAATTACCAATACAGAATTTTCAGAACAAATCTTTAAAAAGAGTGGCAAAACCATAACGATAAAAGTTCTATTTATTCAGGAAAACTAAATTATTTTTTATCAAATCTACTTTTGCATTTTCATTTCTCAAGTTGCTTTAAAAATGAACTATTTAAGACACGGACCTTAAATAGCAGTTATCCGAAAAATGTAAACCTAAGAACTCTTCATGCTCGAGTCAACATAATAAAAACTGAAAGGGTTACACTGCTTTACAAATTGTAATGCTCTGACCAGAGGAAAGCTTTATCAATTTAGAAAAAATGACTTTTATCTCTGCCGGGAAAAACAAAACTCCTCAAATTAGTTTTATTTTATAGCGGCTAAATAAAACCTTTTTAACGTTCAAATTAGTCCTTTAATTTTTACTTTAAAAAAATCAATATTATAAATAATTCACAAAATAACTGTTAAAATTACCTTTTCTGATATCACTTGCAACTGCTACGGTCCCTAATTTAAACTAAATCGTTTTCAGTTCAAAATAAAAGCATAGTTAAAAAAGCCTTTGTAATTGCATTAAAAATGTTATTATTTAAAATCGTGTTAAAAATTACACTAAATTGTTACTGTATTTCGCTGTACATAGATTACTGGTAGGAAGATAATCATCTTCTATTTTTTGAAGAAAAACTAGTTTTATTAGTTTGATAATTTTAAGTAAAAATTATAGAAAACAATCACAAAAAAATTAAAAAAAAAAATTCGAAAATATAATGAATGTATCGAAAAATTGGAATTTTTAAATTTTATATTAAGATATCTCAAAGAAGGAACCAGATATTACAAAGTTTAAATGATTATTTTAAAGGTAATGGGTAGGAATTCTGCAACTTTTAACAATTGTGCAATTCTGTAAATTGTTCTTAATAACATCGATATTAACGTCAAGTGGCATCACTGTCAAAAATGCAAAATAAAGAAAACCACAACGAGGTAGGTATACCTATATAAAAAAAAACAAATCAAATTATTAAAACAAAACAGTTTTTTCAATAACTTGAGATGGTAAGTAACACATTAAACTTTTAAACTAAATGCTAAATATTCAATGGCCATTTTGAAGTTATATTTTTTCTTAAAAATAAAATATTTAAATTTTTCCGATATTAAAAACTAAGTTAACAAACTTAAAATATTGCCATTAGTTAACACAAACAGCTGCCGTTACGATAACAAGTGTTATTTAAAATCTTAGGGACCGGACTTTTATGCAGTTAGAATCTCGTTTTATGCGCATAAAACATGTACTAAAAATAGAAAAATATGCGCTAAAAATTTAAAAAATATGCATTAAAATTTTTTTTTATAACATTTATTAATGATAAAAAACATCAAAATAACGAATAAAAAAAACAAAAAGTAACAATTCAGTCTCATAAACTTTAGTAAGTTACAATAAACTTAAAAGCACAAGTTAAACTAAAGTAAAACACAAAAGTACAGAGTTAAAATAAAGGTAAAACAATCCCTTAAATTAAGCCACTTGTTAGTTACATATATATTTGAATCTAAGTACATATAAAATGAATTAAGAATAAGAAAAAATTTTGTTAATATAGATACACAAAATTTTTTTAATATTTTCAAAAGTAAAGTTGAGTCTGTTTGGCCTTAAAAAGCTTTTAAACATGGAAAATGATCGTTCAACGTCGACAGAAGTGATCGGTGCATGCTTAAATGCTGATAGTTCCTTTGTGGAATATTCATTTTCCACTTCTTTGTTTTCGTTCAAATTTAATTTAATTATATCTGAAATTTGTTTTATTTTTTTCAATCCTTCATTTTTTTTTAAAACTTTATCAAGTTTGATACGAATACTTTCACTAAAGTTACCCTCCACAGCATAGATTTTGTTTATTGCATCATCAATTAATTTAATTTGCTTACTCAATGGATTAGATTCCTCTAGTTTTACAATAGTTTCAGAGATAAAACCATAATTTGAAGACACAAACACTATTTCAGCTTTTATATTTGGTAAATTTAACATTTTTTTAATTCGTTTTATTGAGACTGCATCGTTGAATACTTCCACTACATCCTTGAATTGGTCAAAGTTTTTAGCATAATACATAACTGCTCCTAACCACGTTCCCCATCTGGTTGTTATAGGCTGTGGAGGAAGACATAAATCGGGATACTTCTCTTTATATATGGCAACACGCGAAGGTGCCTTACAAAATATTTTTTTTCCATAAGAAATCAATATCATCGAAGTTGTCTCTTATCTCTTCTGCAACACGGTGCATCGCATGGGCTAAACATGTAACATGAATCATTTTTGGATAAAATACTTTTAAAACCTTTCCAGACTTAACCATATATGGCGCAGCATCAGTCACATACAGCAGTATTTGGTTTTTATTGAAATTTTCACCTAATAACGCTATAGAGTCATTAAAAACACGAGCAATTGTTTCGTGGTTTGCTTTTTCCAACTCAACCGTATTAATTAAGAATTTTTGTTTGCTTTTCTCTTCGTCCTCATCCAAAATTCCTGCAATAACATTGGCAACGTAACGCCCTTCGATGTCTGTCGTTTCATCAATAGAAATCCACAGGAAATTTGAGTTTATTTTAGCTCTTATTTTACTTTGTTGCGCAGTGTATAACTTATCAACATAATATTTTCGAAGAGTCGATTCATCGGGAATGCTCTCATTTATATATTTTTTGAAAAATTTTTTTAGTTCTGGATTATTAAGTTTAAAGAGTGGAATATCCGCACAAATAAAAGCTTGACATAGATCCATGTTAAACTGATTTAATTTACTTTCATGGTTAGAAATTAGAGGTTGAGATAACTTTTCTGCATTTTTGTCAACTATGCTTTTGTGTTTCTGACTTTTTAAATGTTGATCCACTTGGATTTTCTCTCAAAAGCAACTCCTTTAAGGCACACATTGCAAAAAAGAATCTTTCCGTTTGTTTTAAATACAGCGTATTTATGCAAAATATTGCTGCTGGATCTTTTGTCTTTCGGCATTTTCTCTGAAAAAAGTAGTTAAACTATGTATTTATTTAATTCAACAAATATGCATTTAAGATTTAATATACTTACATTTAGATTAACTACTGTTAAAAAAATACACAAAATAATGTTCTTTTTTTTTTGTCAAAACCAATGTTCTTTTCGAAGAATTGTTTTGTCGTTAGGAAAAAATAAAATATGCGACTGTTTTGCTTATTTTCTTTTTTGTCTTACTTCTTTATAGTTGTATAAATTGTACAATTTCATATTTTTTTAATCTAGGCTGCAAATATATTGTTAATTTTAAATTAGTTTCTGAAAAATGTACTTTTTAATACATCCCAGCAAAACAGTGAATAAAATATTTTAAAAAAATTACATCGCATACTTTAAGGCATACATTATAAAATATAAAAAAGTCATTAAAGCAAATAGAACACTTTTTTTCAAAATATGCAACATAAATATGCATTTAAAGCAAAATATGCAAAATTATGCATTTAAAGCAAAATATGCAAAAATATGCACTAACAAATCGATGCCATTTTACTGCAAATTTCTTGATTCGCAAAGATATTTAGTTAATGTGGATTTCAGACTGACGACAACAAATATGCATTTGCATAAAAATCCGGTCCCTGGTTATTATTATTATTCCTATTCACAACAAGAATTTTTTTAACTTAGGCCATATTTAATGTGTATTACAGAATTGATTGTGTTAAGTGACATTTTATTTCTTATTTCTTATTAAAATAAATTCTCACATTGAAAGATTTGTCAATTTCTGAATATTAAAATGGAAAGCTTAATAAGTTAATAACAAATGAAGAACGCTTAATAAAAAAAAGTTTAATTAACAACATTTTTAAAACTGTGATTTTTTATATAAAAATATAAGTACCTATGTATGAATGTATTATATGTATAAAATTTTACATCAAAATCTTAACACTTGCTTAACGCAATTTTTCTTTTTGTGAATTTTCCCGTTTTGTACAAGCTCAACAAATTAAGAGACATTTATTTATTGCATTCTTTTTTGCTCTTAATATTTCCCCCTTTCGCTATTAAGCAAATAAAACATTATTGCACTCACACTATCAAACAAATCACTAGATTTTTTGGTAATTCATAACCAACAACAACTATAATGCAATGACATTGTTATTATAACAACCTACGAGAAGATTACAACAACAAACGTTTCTCTTCATAACGAAATATGTATGTATGTACGTATCTATGCAAACAAAAAAGAATAAAGGTAGAATTAGCCGAACGTCCACGTCCCCTAACGAAACGTCTGGTCCGTTTTGTTATTTGCTTACAATGTAAATGCTTACCGAATTTAAATGTCACGTAACGGAACGTCTCAATCTGTATAAATTAGAATTTCTTGCCGTCGTTACGTGACAGTTGTAAAGCAGTGATGGCCTGCTTGTATATTAAATTGAATGCGGGTATTTTCGCTCTGTTTTTTGGTACTTTTTTCCAGTATATTTATGGACTTTCGACAAAACGACTTACAATACAACATATTTCCATATATATTAATATACATATGCTTAGATGTACAAAATAAACAAATGCATATGCACATACAATAGAAATGAGAAATATATAAAAGGCTTTAAATGGTTACAAAATATTGTTTTGCCTATGCACATTTACAAAATAATATATATAAATTTGTATGTATATGCTAAAATAAATATTTGTTTATTGTAAATCTATAATATAAATATCAGATATTAAATTATTAATGTTTTTTTACTTACACTAAATACTGTTTTAATACCATTTTAATCACTTGGTACTTTTTCTGTACAACGGTCAACATTTAAACCTTTTGATTTCCCATCACTGTGTGTGTTGTTTTATGTATACTATTGCTTTTTTGTTTATGTATGTGAAAAACATATGACACGTTTTTAGATGTTCTATAAGTGCACCAACGTGCAAGCAGTCCGTTACAGTAAGTTACGGGACAGCAACGTTCGCCTAACTCAGCCTTAAACATTGCAAAGGAAGACGATAAAATGAAAAAATTGCTATATAAACTTTTTTATTATTAAATACACATTTATTAACTTATTTATAACAAAATTTTTTTGTCCCGTGCACTTTTTAATTTAAAGACGAGCACAAGGCGAATTTATGTATACGGTGGTGTTGATACTAGCACAAGTAACAACACCAAAAACACAACAATGTATTTTTCGTTGATCGATATGTCAAAAACACAAGCAACTTTTGACATTTCTCTCTCTAAGTAAGAAAAAAAATAACAGCTGTGCTTTCAACGCCACCTGAAAAATTAATTCGCATTGGACCAGTACTAGTTAAACCGTTTACGCATGTTAAATACCGCAAACTAAAGAATAAATGGGAAAATCGTACGAAAGGAGAATAAGAGTTGCCCATAATGTAAATTCAGTTCTAATTGAAGGGATTGTGTGTCAGAAATAGGAAGTGTTCGAATTATATTTGTAAATTTCCGGTATTGTTAATTTTTTTTATATTAGAAATTGGAATTTTAATAATGAATTTTCATTTTAAACATTAAAATAGGTATTAATTAACTGCTTTATTCATAAAAAATATTTGGAATTGCGTATAGCTGCATAAAATGTTTTTTTTAATCTTACGTGCATAATTTGTTTTGCAAACATTTCATAAATTGAAATGTTTTTTTATTGTAACATTTTGAAAAATTAATAGATCTTATTTTACGTTCAAAATAAATTATGCATAGAAAGCCATTTCTTGAAAACTATGTGTACATATGAACTAAAAGTATTTGTTAATAAATATTTTTAAACATACAGAGTATACGAATATACCTTTGATAATGAAAAGTTTTGATACGAAAAAAAATTTAAAAATATGCAGACAAAAGCTATCAAAAATAAAATAAAAAAACTATGTTAAAAAAGGCAAAAACCCCAAAAAGAAGTGCATCAAAATTATAAGTTACTCTTTGTAAATTTTTTTACTGATAATTGTGTTTATTTAAATTTTTTTAATTAATTTAGCCACTATCGCACAGATCAATAGAAAAATTATTCACTTAGTGTCAGTAATGAGGCAAAATAAGCAAATAATTTTTAAATTGTCAAGTCCCAATAAATTCGTTAATACCTTTTAATCATATATCTGTCATAAAATACGTTGCTAAAATGCTAGTTATTTGCAAGCTAATGCAAAAATTGCATTTTACGCAAGGAAATAATAACAAAGGAAAGTGTACAGAAAACTGTTACACATTAGAAAATAACAAGTATGCAAAACAAAATAAAATTACCAATACAGAATTTTCAGAACAAATCTTTAAATACAGTGGCAAGACCATAACGATAAAAAGTTCTATATATTCAGGAAACCTAAATTCTTTTTTTTTTCAAATCTACTTTTGCATTTTCATTTTTCAAGTTGTTTTAAAAATGAACTATTTAAGCCACGGACCTTAAATAGCAGTTATCCAAAAAATTTAAACCTGAAAACTCTTCATGCTAGAGGCAACATAATAAAAACTGAAAGGGTTACACTGCTTTACAAATTGTAATGCTCTGACCAGAGGAAAGCTTTGTCAATTTAGAAAAAATGACTTTTATCTCTGCCGGGAAAAACAAAACTCCTCAAATTAGTTTTATTTTATAGCGGCTAAATAAAACCTTTTTAACGGTCAAATTAATCCTTTAATTTTTACTTTAAAAAAATCAATATTATAAATAATTCACAAAATAACTGTTAAAATTACCTTTTCTGATATCACTTGCAACTGCTACGGTCCCTAATTTAAACTGAATCGTTTTCAGTTCAAAATAAAAGCATAGTTAAAGAACAATAAAAACAATATGTATGTTGACAAAGGTGAAGCCTTTGTATCTGCATTAAAAATGTTTCTAACTTTGTGAAATAGATTTTTGTTATTTAAAATCGTGTTGAAAATAACACTAAATTTTTACTATATTTCGCTGTACATAGATTACTGGTAGGAAGATAATCATCTTCTATTTTTTGAAGAAAAACTAGTTTTATTAGTTTGATAATTTTAAGTAAAAATTATAGAAAACAATCACAAAAAAATTAAAAAAAAAAATGCGAAAATATAATGAATGTATCGAAAAATTGGAATTTTTAAATTTTATATTAAGATATCTCAAAGAAGGAACCAGATATTACAAAGTTTAAATGATTATTTTAAAGGTAATGGGTAGGAATTCTGCAACTTTTAACAATTGTGCAATTCTGTAAATTGTTCTTAATAACATCGATTAATATTAACGTCAAGTGGCATCACTGTCAAAATTGCAAAATAAAGAAAACCACAACGAGGTAGGTATACCTATATAAAAAAAAAACAAATCAAATTATTAAAACAAAACAGTTTTTTCAATAACTTGAGATGGTAAGTAACACATTAAACTTTTAAACTAAATGCTAAATATTCAATGGCCATTTTGAAGTTATATTTTTTCTTAAAAATAAAATATTTAAATTTTTCCGATATTAAAAACTAAGTTAACAAACTTAAAATATTGCAATTTACTTAACACAAACAGCTGCCGTTACGATAACAAGTGTTATTTGAAATCTTACAGAATCGCAAAATCGTTAAATTGCTTGTTAAATATTTTAACAATTACAATTTTTGTTAAAATTTGATACAGAATCGTACTACCTATACAGGGTTTTTTAAACTTTATGCCAAGATATCGCGAAAACCTAATGTGATGCACCCAAGCCGATTTTTTTTTTAGGTATTTAACATTTATAAATTTTGCACTAAAATTTTTAAACTGTAAAAATTATTTGATTATAAATAAAAAAGATCGACTTACCCGAATTATGAGTACCAACTTCCCCAGTTCCTTGCTTTCTTTAGCAACAATGGCAGACACTATTTATTCTATTTCCTCATTACCCCAAATGCATAAGAGAGGATATTAAATGAACTCTTTAATAAATCAAAAACCTTTAGAAACAAAAACACTTGCATACTCCATCCCAAACTGAATCTTAAATTTTAATAAAAACAATACCTACATAGCAAAAAACCGACACTTGTTTTACGACACTTAAGCGAACCCGACAAAGTCAAAATCAAAGATTATTTTTTTTATAAACCAAAGATGAATTTAGTTATGTTTGCATGAAAAACTAATTTAGCGAACAATTTACAGTTAATTGTCTAATTTTTTTTATCGAAAAAACCTTAAAATATTATTTAACACTTATTAGTTAGCATTTAAATCACAAAGGTATTAGATTTTGCGCACTTTTTGCCAATTATTTTAAATTTAAACACGAGCAATGAATTAAAAGAGGAAAGAGCTAAATTGGCAATATTGAATAACAGCCTCCGAGAACATTACAACATCAAACGTTTCTCTTCATAATGAAATATGTAGAAAAGTATGTACATATATATACAAACAAACACGAATATGTTTGCAAAGGAAGATAACAATATATTTAACTTTTTTGCAATCAATTATTGTTTGCCTAAAACTTTTGTAACGAGTAACTTTGGATTATTAATAAATACACAGTTGTTAACTTTTCTATAACAAATTAATTTTATTTCGTGCACTTATAACCGATTAATTTTTAATTTAATGACGGGCACTAGTTAAAACGTTTACGCATGTTAAAGTCTGAATCGCAAACTAAAGAATTAATAGCAAATAAGTACCAGAGGAGAATAAGAGTTGCCCATTTTGCAAATTCAGTTCTAGTTGAAGGGATTGTGTGTTAAAAATAGGAAAAGAAAGTGTTTGAATTATAAAAGTGAGTTTCCGGTGTTGTAAGGTTTTTTTTTTATTTTCTTTATTTACAATTTTAAATTGTAGAAATGATTTTAAGCATTGAGATATGAATCAGCATAAAGAGATATGAATTCATAAAAAAATATTTAGAATTGCGTATAGCTTCATAAAATGTTTTTTTTTTTTAAACTTACGTGCATAATTTGTTTTGCAAACATTTCATAAATTGAAATACTTTTTTTATGGTGACATTTTGAAAAATTAATAGATCTTATTTTACGTTCAAAATAAATTATGCATAGAAAGCCATTTCTTAAAAATTTAGCCACTATCGCATAGATCAATAGAATAATTATTCACTTAATGTCAGTAATGAGGCAAAATAAGCAAATAATTTTTAAATTGTCAAGTCCCAATAAATTCGTTAATACCTTTCAATCATATATCTGTCATAAAATACGTTGCTGAAATGCTAGTTATTTGCAAGCTAATGCAAAAATTGCATTTTACGCAAGGAAATAATAACAAAGGAAAGTGTACAGAAAACTGTTACACATTAGAAAATAACAAGTATGCAAAACAAAATAAAATTACCAATACAGAATTTTCAGAACAAATCTTTAAATACAGTGGCAAGACCATAACGATAAAAAGTTCTATATATTCAGGAAACCTAAATTCTTTTTTTTTCAAATCTACTTTTGCATTTTCATTTTTCAAGTTGTTTTAAAAATGAACTATTTAAGCCACGGACCTTAAATAGCAGTTATCCGAAAAATTTAAACCTGAAAACTCTTCATGCTAGAGGCAACATAATAAAAACTGAAAGGGTTACACTGCTTTACAAATTGTAATGTTTTGACCAGAGGAAAGCTTTGTCAATTTAGAAAAAATGACTTTTATCTCTGCCGGGAAAAACAAAACTCCTCAAATTAGTTTTATTTTATAACGGCTAAATAAAACCTTTTTAACGGTCAAATTAGTCCTTTAATTTTTACGTTAAAAAAAACAATAATTCACAAAATAACTGTTAAAATTACCTTTTCTGATATCACTTGCAACTGCTACGGTCCCTAATTTAAACTGAATCGTTTTCAGTTCAAAATAAAAGCATAGTTAAAAAAGCCTTTGTAATTGCATTAAAAATGTTTCTAACTTTGTGAAATAGATTTTTATTATTAAAAATCGTGTTGGGAATTACACTAAATTTTTAATATATTTCGCTGTACATAGATTACTGGTAGCAAGATAATCATCTTCTATTTTTTGAAGAAAAACAAGTTTTATAAGTTATTAATTTTGATAATTTTAAGTAAAAAATGCGAAAATATCATGAATGTATCGAAAAATTGGAATTTTTAAATTTTATATTAAGATATCTCAAAGAAGGAACCAGATATTACAAAGTTTAAATGATTATTTTAAAGGTAATTGGTAGGAATTCTGCAACTTTTAACAATTGTGCAATTCTGTAAATTGTTCTTAATAACATCGATTACTGTAAAAAATGCAAAATAAAGAAAACCACAACGAGGTAGGTATATATAAAAAAAAAACAAATCAAATTATTAAAACAAAACAGTTTTTTTAATTACATTTTTTTAAGATGGTAAGTAACACATTAAACTTTTAAACTAAATGCTAAATATTCAATGGCCATTTTGAAGTTATATTTTTTCTTAAAAATAAAATATTTAAATTTTTCCGATATTAAAAACTAAGTTAACAAACTTAAAATATTGCAATTTACTTAACACAAACAGCTGCCGTTACGATAACAAGTGTTATTTGAAATCTTACAGAATCGCAAAATCGTTAAATTGCTTGTTAAATTTTTTAACAATTACAATTTTTGTTAAAATTTGATACAGAATCGTACTACCTATACAGGGTTTTTTAAACTTTATGCCAAGATATCGCGAAAACCTAATGTGATGCACCCAAGCCGATTTTTTTTTTAGGTATTTAACATTTATAAATTTTGCACTAAAATTTTTAAACTGTAAAAATTATTTGATTATAAATAAAAAAGATCGACTTACCCGAATTATGAATACCAACTTCCCCAGTTCCTTGCTTTCTTTAGCAACAATGGCAGCCACTATTTATTCTATTTCCTCATTACCCCAAATGCATAAGAGAGGATATTAAATGAACTCTTTAATAAATCAAAAACCTTTAGAAACAAAAACACTTGCATACTCCATCCCAAACTGAATCTTAAATTTTAATAAAAACAATACCTACATAGCAAAAAACCGACACTTGTTTTACGACACTTAAGCGAACCCGACAAAGTCAAAATCAAAGATTATTTTTTTTATAAACCAAAGATGAATTTACTTATGTTTGCATGAAAAACTAATTTAGCGAACAATTTACAGTTAATTGTCTAATTTTTTTATCGAAGAAACCTTAAAATATTATTTAACACTTATTAGTTAGCATTTAAATCACAAAGGTATTAGATTTTGCGCACTTTTTGCCAATTATTTTAAATTTAAACACGAGCAATGAATTAAAAGAGGAAAGAGCTAAATTGGCAATATTGAATAACAGCCTCCGAGAACATTACAACATCAAACGTTTCTCTTCATAACGAAATATGTAGAAAAGTATGTACATATATATACAAACAAACACGAATATGTTTGCAAAGGAAGATAACAATATATTTAACTTTTTTGCAATCAATTATTGTTTGCCTAAAACTTTTGTAACGAGTAATTTTGGATTATTAATAAATACACAGTTGTTAACTTTTCTATAACAAATTAATTTTATTTCGTGCACTTATAACCGATTAATTTTTAATTTACTGACGGGCACTAGTTAAAACGTTTACGCATGTTAAAGTCTGAATCGCAAACTAAAGAATTAATAGCAAATAAGTACCAGAGGAGAATAAGAGTTGCCCATTTTGCAAATTCAGTTCTAGTTGAAGGGATTGTGTGTTAAAAATAGGAAAAGAAAGTGTTTGAATTATAAAAGTGAGTTTCCGGTGTTGTAAGGTTTTTTTTTTATTTTCTTTATTTACAATTTTAAATTGTAGAAATGATTTTAAGCATTGAGATATGAATCAGCATAAAGAGATATGAATTCATAAAAAAATATTTAGAATTGCGTATAGCTTCATAAAATGTTTTTTTTTTTTAAACTTACGTGCATAATTTGTTTTGCAAACATTTCATAAATTGAAATACTTTTTTTATGGTGACATTTTGAAAAATTAATAGATCTTATTTTACGTTCAAAATAAATTATGCATAGAAAGCCATTTCTTAAAAATTTAGCCACTATCGCATAGATCAATAGAATAATTATTCACTTAATGTCAGTAATGAGGCAAAATAAGCAAATAATTTTTAAATTGTCAAGTCCCAATAAATTCGTTAATACCTTTCAATCATATATCTGTCATAAAATACGTTGCTGAAATGCTAGTTATTTGCAAGCTAATGCAAAAATTGCATTTTACGCAAGGAAATAATAACAAAGGAAAGTGTACAGAAAACTGTTACACATTAGAAAATAACAAGTATGCAAAACAAAATAAAATTACCAATACAGAATTTTCAGAACAAATCTTTAAATACAGTGGCAAGACCATAACGATAAAAAGTTCTATATATTCAGGAAACCTAAATTCTTTTTTTTTCAAATCTACTTTTGCATTTTCATTTTTCAAGTTGTTTTAAAAATGAACTATTTAAGCCACGGACCTTAAATAGCAGTTATCCGAAAAATTTAAACCTGAAAACTCTTCATGCTAGAGGCAACATAATAAAAACTGAAAGGGTTACACTGCTTTACAAATTGTAATGTTTTGACCAGAGGAAAGCTTTGTCAATTTAGAAAAAATGACTTTTATCTCTGCCGGGAAAAACAAAACTCCTCAAATTAGTTTTATTTTATAACGGCTAAATAAAACCTTTTTAACGGTCAAATTAGTCCTTTAATTTTTACGTTAAAAAAAACAATAATTCACAAAATAACTGTTAAAATTACCTTTTCTGATATCACTTGCAACTGCTACGGTCCCTAATTTAAACTGAATCGTTTTCAGTTCAAAATAAAAGCATAGTTAAAAAAGCCTTTGTAATTGCATTAAAAATGTTTCTAACTTTGTGAAATAGATTTTTATTATTAAAAATCGTGTTGGGAATTACACTAAATTTTTAATATATTTCGCTGTACATAGATTACTGGTAGCAAGATAATCATCTTCTATTTTTTGAAGAAAAACAAGTTTTATAAGTTATTAATTTTGATAATTTTAAGTAAAAAATGCGAAAATATCATGAATGTATCGAAAAATTGGAATTTTTAAATTTTATATTAAGATATCTCAAAGAAGGAACCAGATATTACAAAGTTTAAATGATTATTTTAAAGGTAATTGGTAGGAATTCTGCAACTTTTAACAATTGTGCAATTCTGTAAATTGTTCTTAATAACATCGATTACTGTAAAAAATGCAAAATAAAGAAAACCACAACGAGGTAGGTATATATAAAAAAAAAACAAATCAAATTATTAAAACAAAACAGTTTTTTTAATTACATTTTTTTAAGATGGTAAGTAACACATTAAACTTTTAAACTAAATGCTAAATATTCAATGGCCATTTTGAAGTTATATTTTTTCTTAAAAATAAAATATTTAAATTTTTCCGATATTAAAAACTAAGTTAACAAACTTAAAATATTGCAATTTACTTAACACAAACAGCTGCCGTTACGATAACAAGTGTTATTTGAAATCTTACAGAATCGCAAAATCGTTAAATTGCTTGTTAAATTTTTTAACAATTACAATTTTTGTTAAAATTTGATACAGAATCGTACTACCTATACAGGGTTTTTTAAACTTTATGCCAAGATATCGCGAAAACCTAATGTGATGCACCCAAGCCGATTTTTTTTTTAGGTATTTAACATTTATAAATTTTGCACTAAAATTTTTAAACTGTAAAAATTATTTGATTATAAATAAAAAAGATCGACTTACCCGAATTATGAATACCAACTTCCCCAGTTCCTTGCTTTCTTTAGCAACAATGGCAGCCACTATTTATTCTATTTCCTCATTACCCCAAATGCATAAGAGAGGATATTAAATGAACTCTTTAATAAATCAAAAACCTTTAGAAACAAAAACACTTGCATACTCCATCCCAAACTGAATCTTAAATTTTAATAAAAACAATACCTACATAGCAAAAAACCGACACTTGTTTTACGACACTTAAGCGAACCCGACAAAGTCAAAATCAAAGATTATTTTTTTTATAAACCAAAGATGAATTTACTTATGTTTGCATGAAAAACTAATTTAGCGAACAATTTACAGTTAATTGTCTAATTTTTTTATCGAAGAAACCTTAAAATATTATTTAACACTTATTAGTTAGCATTTAAATCACAAAGGTATTAGATTTTGCGCACTTTTTGCCAATTATTTTAAATTTAAACACGAGCAATGAATTAAAAGAGGAAAGAGCTAAATTGGCAATATTGAATAACAGCCTCCGAGAACATTACAACATCAAACGTTTCTCTTCATAACGAAATATGTAGAAAAGTATGTACATATATATACAAACAAACACGAATATGTTTGCAAAGGAAGATAACAATATATTTAACTTTTTTGCAATCAATTATTGTTTGCCTAAAACTTTTGTAACGAGTAATTTTGGATTATTAATAAATACACAGTTGTTAACTTTTCTATAACAAATTAATTTTATTTCGTGCACTTATAACCGATTAATTTTTAATTTACTGACGGGCACTAGTTAAAACGTTTACGCATGTTAAAGTCTGAATCGCAAACTAAAGAATTAATAGCAAATAAGTACCAGAGGAGAATAAGAGTTGCCCATTTTGCAAATTCAGTTCTAGTTGAAGGGATTGTGTGTTAAAAATAGGAAAAGAAAGTGTTTGAATTATAAAAGTGAGTTTCCGGTGTTGTAAGGTTTTTTTTTTATTTTCTTTATTTACAATTTTAAATTGTAGAAATGATTTTAAGCATTGAGATATGAATCAGCATAAAGAGATATGAATTCATAAAAAAATATTTAGAATTGCGTATAGCTTCATAAAATGTTTTTTTTTTTTAAACTTACGTGCATAATTTGTTTTGCAAACATTTCATAAATTGAAATACTTTTTTTATGGTGACATTTTGAAAAATTAATAGATCTTTTTTTACGTTCAAAATAAATTATGCATAGAAAGCCATTTCTTAAAAATTTAGCCACTATCGCATAGATCAATAGAATAATTATTCACTTAATGTCAGTAATGAGGCAAAATAAGCAAATAATTTTTAAATTGTCAAGTCCCAATAAATTCGTTAATACCTTTCAATCATATATCTGTCATAAAATACGTTGCTGAAATGCTAGTTATTTGCAAGCTAATGCAAAAATTGCATTTTACGCAAGGAAATAATAACAAAGGAAAGTGTACAGAAAACTGTTACACATTAGAAAATAACAAGTATGCAAAACAAAATAAAATTACCAATACAGAATTTTCAGAACAAATCTTTAAATACAGTGGCAAGACCATAACGATAAAAAGTTCTATATATTCAGGAAACCTAAATTCTTTTTTTTTCAAATCTACTTTTGCATTTTCATTTTTCAAGTTGTTTTAAAAATGAACTATTTAAGCCACGGACCTTAAATAGCAGTTATCCGAAAAATTTAAACCTGAAAACTCTTCATGCTAGAGGCAACATAATAAAAACTGAAAGGGTTACACTGCTTTACAAATTGTAATGTTTTGACCAGAGGAAAGCTTTGTCAATTTAGAAAAAATGACTTTTATCTCTGCCGGGAAAAACAAAACTCCTCAAATTAGTTTTATTTTATAACGGCTAAATAAAACCTTTTTAACGGTCAAATTAGTCCTTTAATTTTTACGTTAAAAAAAACAATAATTCACAAAATAACTGTTAAAATTACCTTTTCTGATATCACTTGCAACTGCTACGGTCCCTAATTTAAACTGAATCGTTTTCAGTTCAAAATAAAAGCATAGTTAAAAAAGCCTTTGTAATTGCATTAAAAATGTTTCTAACTTTGTGAAATAGATTTTTATTATTAAAAATCGTGTTGGGAATTACACTAAATTTTTAATATATTTCGCTGTACATAGATTACTGGTAGCAAGATAATCATCTTCTATTTTTTGAAGAAAAACAAGTTTTATAAGTTATTAATTTTGATAATTTTAAGTAAAAAATGCGAAAATATCATGAATGTATCGAAAAATTGGAATTTTTAAATTTTATATTAAGATATCTCAAAGAAGGAACCAGATATTACAAAGTTTAAATGATTATTTTAAAGGTAATTGGTAGGAATTCTGCAACTTTTAACAATTGTGCAATTCTGTAAATTGTTCTTAATAACATCGATTACTGTAAAAAATGCAAAATAAAGAAAACCACAACGAGGTAGGTATATATAAAAAAAAAACAAATCAAATTATTAAAACAAAACAGTTTTTTTAATTACATTTTTTTAAGATGGTAAGTAACACATTAAACTTTTAAACTAAATGCTAAATATTCAATGGCCATTTTGAAGTTATATTTTTTCTTAAAAATAAAATATTTAAATTTTTCCGATATTAAAAACTAAGTTAACAAACTTAAAATATTGCAATTTACTTAACACAAACAGCTGCCGTTACGATAACAAGTGTTATTTGAAATCTTACAGAATCGCAAAATCGTTAAATTGCTTGTTAAATTTTTTAACAATTACAATTTTTGTTAAAATTTGATACAGAATCGTACTACCTATACAGGGTTTTTTAAACTTTATGCCAAGATATCGCGAAAACCTAATGTGATGCACCCAAGCCGATTTTTTTTTTAGGTATTTAACATTTATAAATTTTGCACTAAAATTTTTAAACTGTAAAAATTATTTGATTATAAATAAAAAAGATCGACTTACCCGAATTATGAATACCAACTTCCCCAGTTCCTTGCTTTCTTTAGCAACAATGGCAGCCACTATTTATTCTATTTCCTCATTACCCCAAATGCATAAGAGAGGATATTAAATGAACTCTTTAATAAATCAAAAACCTTTAGAAACAAAAACACTTGCATACTCCATCCCAAACTGAATCTTAAATTTTAATAAAAACAATACCTACATAGCAAAAAACCGACACTTGTTTTACGACACTTAAGCGAACCCGACAAAGTCAAAATCAAAGATTATTTTTTTTATAAACCAAAGATGAATTTACTTATGTTTGCATGAAAAACTAATTTAGCGAACAATTTACAGTTAATTGTCTAATTTTTTTATCGAAGAAACCTTAAAATATTATTTAACACTTATTAGTTAGCATTTAAATCACAAAGGTATTAGATTTTGCGCACTTTTTGCCAATTATTTTAAATTTAAACACGAGCAATGAATTAAAAGAGGAAAGAGCTAAATTGGCAATATTGAATAACAGCCTCCGAGAACATTACAACATCAAACGTTTCTCTTCATAACGAAATATGTAGAAAAGTATGTACATATATATACAAACAAACACGAATATGTTTGCAAAGGAAGATAACAATATATTTAACTTTTTTGCAATCAATTATTGTTTGCCTAAAACTTTTGTAACGAGTAATTTTGGATTATTAATAAATACACAGTTGTTAACTTTTCTATAACAAATTAATTTTATTTCGTGCACTTATAACCGATTAATTTTTAATTTACTGACGGGCACTAGTTAAAACGTTTACGCATGTTAAAGTCTGAATCGCAAACTAAAGAATTAATAGCAAATAAGTACCAGAGGAGAATAAGAGTTGCCCATTTTGCAAATTCAGTTCTAGTTGAAGGGATTGTGTGTTTAAAATAGGAAAAGAAAGTGTTTGAATTATATAAGTGAGTTTCCGGTTTTGTAAGGTTTTTTTATTTTCTTTATTAACAATTTTAAATTTTAGATATGATTTTAAGCATTGAGATATAAATCAGCTGCTTTATTCATAAAAATTATTTAGAATTGCGTATAGCTTCATAAAATGTTTTTTTTTTTTAAACTTACGTGCATAATTTGTTTTGCAACCATTTCATAAATTGAAATACTTTTTTTATGGTGACATTTTGAAAAATTAATAGATCTTATTTTACGTTCAAAATAAATTATGCATAGAAAGCCATTTCTTAAAAATTTAGCCACTATCGCACAGATCAATAGAATAATTATTCACTTAATGTCAGTAATGAGGCAAAATAAGCAAATAATTTTTAAATTGTCAAGTCCCAATAAATTCGTTAATACCTTTCAATCATATATCTGTCATAAAATACGTTGCTGAAATGCTAGTTATTTGCAAGCTAATGCAAAAATTGCATTTTACGCAAGGAAATAATAACAAAGGAAAGTGTACAGAAAACTGTTACACATTAGAAAATAACAAGTATTCAAAACAAATTAAAATTACCAATACAGAATTTTCAGAACAAATCTTTAAAAAGAGTGGCAAAACCATAACGATAAAAGTTCTATATATTCAGGAAAACTAAATTATTTTTTATCATATCTACTTTTGCATTTTCATTTTTCAAGTTGTTTTAAAAATGAACTATTTAAGCCACGGACCTTAAATAGCAGTTATCCGAAAATTTTAAACCTAAGAACTCTTCATGCTCGAGTCAACATAAAAACTGAAAGGGTTACACTGCTTTACAAAATGTAATGCTCTGACCTGAGGAAAGCTTTGTCAATTTAGAAAAAATGACTTTTATCTCTGCCGGGAAAAACAAAACTCCTCAAATTAGTTTTATTTTATAGCGGCTAAATAAAACCTTTTTAACGGTCAAATTAATCCTTTAATTTTTACTTTAAAAAAATCAATATTATAAATAATTCACAAAATAACTGTTAAAATTACCTTTTCTGATATCACTTGCAACTGCTACGGTCCCTAATTTAAACTGAATCGTTTTCAGTTCAAAATAAAAGCATAGTTAAAGAACAATAAAAACAATATGTATGTTGACAAAGGTGAAGCCTTTGTATCTGCATTAAAAATGTTTCTAACTTTGTGAAATAGATTTTTGTTATTTAAAATCGTGTTGAAAATAACACTAAATTTTTACTATATTTCGCTGTACATAGATTACTGGTAGGAAGATAATCATCTTCTATTTTTTGAAGAAAAACTAGTTTTATTAGTTTGATAATTTTAAGTAAAAATTATAGAAAACAATCACAAAAAAATTAAAAAAAAAAATGCGAAAATATAATGAATGTATCGAAAAATTGGAATTTTTAAATTTTATATTAAGATATCTCAAAGAAGGAACCAGATATTACAAAGTTTAAATGATTATTTTAAAGGTAATGGGTAGGAATTCTGCAACTTTTAACAATTGTGCAATTCTGTAAATTGTTCTTAATAACATCGATTAATATTAACGTCAAGTGGCATCACTGTCAAAATTGCAAAATAAAGAAAACCACAACGAGGTAGGTATACCTATATAAAAAAAAAACAAATCAAATTATTAAAACAAAACAGTTTTTTCAATAACTTGAGATGGTAAGTAACACATTAAACTTTTAAACTAAATGCTAAATATTCAATGGCCATTTTGAAGTTATATTTTTTCTTAAAAATAAAATATTTAAATTTTTCCGATATTAAAAACTTAGTTAACAAACTTAAAATATTGCCATTAGTTAACACAAACAGCTGCCGTTACGATAACAAGTGTTATTTAAAATCTTACAGAATCGCAAAATCGTTAAATTGCTTGTTAAATATTTTAACAATTACAATTTTTGTTAAAATTTGATACAGAATCGTACTACCTATACAGGGTTTTTTAAACTTTATGCCAAGATATCGCGAAAACCTAATGTGATGCACCCAAGCCGATTTTTTTTTTAGGTATTTAACATTTATAAATTTTGCACTAAAATTTTTAAACTGTAAAAATTATTTGATTATAAATAAAAAAGATCGACTTACCCGAATTATGAATACCAACTTCCCCAGTTCCTTGCTTTCTTTAGCAACAATGGCAGCCACTATTTATTCTATTTCCTCATTACCCCAAATGCATAAGAGAGGATATTAAATGAACTCTTTAATAAATCATAAACCTTTAGAAACAAAAACACTTGCATACTCCATCCCAAACTGAATCTTAAATTTTAATAAAAACAATACCTACATAGCAAAAAACCGACACTTGTTTTACGACACTTAAGCGAACCCGACAAAGTCAAAATCAAAGATTATTTTTTTTATAAACCAAAGATGAATTTACTTATGTTTGCATGAAAAACTAATTTAGCGAACAATTTACAGTTAATTGTCTAATTTTTTTATCGAAAAAACCTTAAAATATTATTAAACACTTATTAGTTAGCATTTAAATCACAAAGGTATTAGATTTTGCGCACTTTTTGCCAATTATTTTAAATTTAAACACGAGCAATGAATTAAAAGAGGAAAGAGCTAAATTGGCAATATTGAATAACAGCCTCCGAGAACATTACAACATCAAACGTTTCTCTTCATAATGAAATATGTAGAAAAGTATGTACATATATATACAAACAAACACGAATATGTTTGCAAAGGAAGATAACAATATAGGTATTAAACTTTTTTGCAATCAATTATTGTTTGCCTAAAAATTTGCAACGAGTAACTTTGGATTATTAATAAATACACAGTTGTTAACTTTTCTATAACAAATTAATTTTATTTCGTGCACTTATACCCGATTAATTTTTAATTTACTGACGGGCACTAGTTAAAACGTTTACGCATGTTAAAGTCTGAATCGCAAACTAAAGAATTAATAGGAAATAAGTACCAGAGGAGAATAAGAGTTGCCCATTATGCAAATTCAGTTCTAGTTGAAGGGATTGTGTGTTTAAAATAGGAAAAGAAAGTGTTTGAATTATATAAGTGAGTTTCCGGTGTTGTAAGGTTTTTTAATTTTCTTTATTAACAATTTTAAATTTTAGATAAGATTTTAAGCATTGAGATATAAATCAGCTGCTTTATTCATAAAAATTATTTAGAATTGCGTATAGCTTCATAAAATGTATTTTTTTTTAACTTACGTGCATAATTTGTTTTGCAAACATTTCATAAATTGAAATGTTTTTTTATTGCAACATTTTGAAAAATTAATAGATCTTATTTTACGTTCAAAATAAATTATGCAAAGAAAGCCATTTCTTGAAAATTGTATGTACATATGAACTAAAAGTATTTGTTAATAAATATTTTAAGCGAGTAAATATAAAAATTCCAAAATAAATCAAAAGACTTAGGTATATCAAAGTTATAAGTTATTCTTTGTAAACTATTCACTGAAAATTGTTTTTATTTGCATTTTAAAATTAATTTAGCAACTATCGCACAGATCAATAGAATAATTATTCACTTAATGTCAGTAATGAGGCAAAATAAGCAAATAATTTTTAAATTGTCAAGTCCCAATAAATTCGTTAATGCCTTTTAATCATGTATCTGTCATAAAATACGTTGCTGAAATGCAAGTTATTTGGAAGCTAATGCAAAAATTGCATTTTACGCAAGGAAATAATGACAAAAAAAACAAGAAGACAGAACAAAACCAAAAAGAAAATCTTTCAAAATTGTGACAAAACCATGACGATTAAATGTTCTATGTATTAAGAAAAATTACATTATTTTTTTATCGTCTATTTTTGCATTTTCATTTTTCAAATTGTTTTAAAAATGAAATTAGTTTTATTTTATTACGGCTAAATAAAACTCTCTTTTTAAGAGTTTAATTCGTCTTTTAACTTTTACGTTGAAAAATAACTGTTTTGAATTCACAAAATAACTGGTAAAAATAACTACAAAATAATATCACTTATAATTGCTACGGTCCCAAATTGAAACTGAATCGTTTTTAGCTCAAGATAAAATCATAGCTTAAGAAAAATATAAAAACAATGGCCCATAATCATAGTCAAACGTCAAAATCTTTTTAAAATCAACTTTAAAATAAATAAACATAGGTACTTTTAATCATTTTGCTACTATAGTCGAAATTGAAGTATGTTTCAAATTGAACCGTCTTAAACTGGGTGCCACCTCAAATGTAGAAAATTTTTTTCATACAAAATATAAACAAGTGGCACCACCAAACAGCTGAAATGAAAAATTAAAATAAATACTGCATATCTTGTGGAGGTGAAAATTTTTTAAAACGCTATATGAACTTTTGTAGAAAGCAAATTCAGTACTATGGTACTTTTTTCAGTACTTATGCATTTCAAAAATACCGCGGTACCCCCACGTCAGTTTTCGTACTCTTTTGTTGTTATGCTTCTTTGTTGAGAAATTTAGCGTTTCTATTTTTTTTAACATTGACAACATTGCCTACACAAAATTTATTGTTCTTTTTTTCGTTCATGTTAAGCCAAATTAGACCACTTTCAGGCAATCAAAGTTTACTTTGCAAAGTCTTGAGTTTATAGAAGAGAAGGGAAAAGAGCATAACGGGGGAGTACATACTTTGCTGTACTCACAAATTCGTTTTGTTTTTTGTTCGTAGATTATACCTGAAGTTGGATGCAACTTTATATTTATATACAGCGTTACCAGAATCTTTGGAATGAAAATTGTCATATGGCGAAAGAAATCATATTTTGAAGAGGAAAATCTTAAATTTTTTTTTCTTAATTTAAATTTTTTAAAACAAGGGCAAAATAGTAAGAATTATTAATTTTTTTTAAAAACATACTTCTTATTATTTAAATTGAAATACATAAAAACATAATTCGTCAGTATATGAAACTTTATATAAATATATTTTTTCTTTTCACAAATATTTTTTTTATCAATATTCTAACTGCCTATTTCCGATGTGCGAAAGAATTATTTACTTCGTTAAAATACATTTTAAACAAAAACAAAGTTTTTAGAATTAGTTTTTGTTTTATATGTAGTTGTTCGAAAGAAGGAATTCTTTCGCACAATGGAAATAGGTTATAATATGCCTTTTTAAAATTTTTTATGTCCAGAAATAATGATGCAATTTTGTGTATTCTAGATACTGGGTACAAAAGTGTGCAGCACCAATGCGCATCAAGCTGATGCAAAACTTCATTACTTAAAAAGTGCCTGTTTAAATAATCGTGTATTTTGTATAAGCAAAATTAAAGTAAAAATCAGAATTTCTAAAAAAAAAATCATCATTTGAGAAAAAAATCTTTAATCATATTTTTGTTTAAAAAAATAATCCAAAATATTATAAAATCATCATTCTGGTAACGCTGTTTATATATATTATATTCAAACAAGAGAAAACAAAAATTTGTCAAATTAAATTTTGTGTGTCTGAGCACCAAACAAAGTTTAAAAGAGAATTCAACAGACTTTGTCAAAGTAAACTTTGCCTGTCTGAAAGGGGACTTAAGAACGAAATGAACGAACTTATGTTTCCTGATAATTCACGTATTGCCATTGGAATTTTGTCAATACCTCATTTATCAGCAGCAGTTGAGCGCACGTTTTCAGTGCAAGATGCTATAAAAACGAAAAAAAGAAATCGGTTGCAAGTACAAACTCTTTCAAATTGAATTAAAACTGAAGATATATTAATATCAAATGATTCTTGTTGTTACGTGTGTACCTTATATTTAATCATAAGCAAATACATATGTATGCAATAAAAAATATGTTTAAAAAAAGAACCAAAATATTGAAATAAGTACTCTTTTGGTTGGTGGTCAGTAACATCTAAATTTTAAGGTTTTACATCACTGGAAAGCAACAATAAAAATAAAATTAATTTTGACTTTGCTTTTGTTTTCAATGTCATTTTTTACTTTTCGTCTCACACAATACATTCATATGTATTTTGCCTATATGTATATCGTGTTTCTCGCCAAATCATTAATAATTGCAAAATATCGGCCAATATCTTGAAACATACAGGCCTGTCACAGAAATCAATTCCGATCGAAAGTGGAAGTGATTTCGTATCTTGCTTCCCCAAAAACGAAATCACAAAAATCATTTTCTTATGCACGAGCTAAAAGCAGAGATTAAGTAAGTCTGGGATCACACTATGAAAGTTTTCTTTCAGAAAGTCTGTGTTTATTGGTGAGTGGGGAAATAACAGGCTATTCCGTTCTCCCCTCTCATCAATAAATAAAATGAAAAAAAAACTTTCATAATGTGTACCCAGACTAAAAGCCTTAAAAATATGTGTAATACCTATATTGTTTTGCAAAAAATTACCGAAATTTGCTCTAAAAAGTGTTGTTGTAGATGCAACAACGGAATGAAAGGGCTAAAGCAGTCTTAAGAGCCAAAAAATATATTTATATAAAATAAATCAAATGAAAACAATCACAAAAAAAATGGCGAAAATATGATACATTTAGCGAAAAATTAGATTTTTTAAGCTTTATATTAAGATATCTCAGAGAATGGACAAGATTATACAAAGTTAAAATGCTTATTTTAAAGGTTATTGGTGGGAGTTTAGACGACATATCAGTAGTGGGATTCTGTAACTTTTAACAATAACTACTGCTGTCACAATTTTCAACCTGTTTTGTTGTTTGCACTAACGATTATGCGATTCTGTAAACAACATAGTACATACATAGATACAAATTAACGTCAAGTGCAATCACTGTCAAAAAAAAAATGTCAAAATAACGAAAAGCTCAAAGACGTATATATAAAAAAACAAATCAAATTATTAAAACAAAACAGTTTTTCTAATAATTTTTTTTTAAATGGTAAGTAAAACATTAAACTCTTGAACTAAATGCTAAATATTCAATGACCATTTGGAAGTTATATTTTTTGTAAAAATAAAATATTTTAATTTTTTCGATATTAAAAACTAGGTTACCACCACTTAAAATGTTGTAATTACTTTAACACAAACATCTGCCGTTACGATAACAAGTGTTGTTCTAAATCTTACAGAATTGCAAAATCGTTAAATTGCTTGTTAAATTTTTTAACAATGACAACTATTGTTAAAAATGTTTACAGATTCGCACTACATGTTTTATAAATAAGGATTTTTTCGCTCTGTTATAGCGTCCCAAATGTGGCGAGAACAGCAAATTGCGAAATCCTGATGTGATGCACACAAGCCAAAAAAAAATTTTTAAATTTAACATTTATAAAATTTGCACTCAAGTTTTTAAACTTCTAAAATTATTTAATAAAAAATAAAAAGATCGATCCACTTACCCGTATTATGAATACCATCTTCACCAGGTTCTTTCTTTCTTTTGAAACAATGGCAACCACTATTTATTCTATTTCCTTATTACCCCAATTTCATAAGAGAGCATATTAAATGAACTCTTTAATAAATCAAAAACCTTTAGAAACAAAAACACTTGCATACTCCATCCCAAACTGAATCTTAAATTTTAACAAAAACAATACATAACAACAAACCGACACTTGTTTTACGACACTTAAGCGAACCCGACAAAGTCAAAATCAAAGATGATTTTTTTATAAACTTACGTTATAACGAAACACGAATATACTTATGTATGCATGAAAAACTAATTTTGCGAACAATTTACAGTTAATTGTTTAATTCTTTTATCGCAAAAACTTTAAAATATTATTAAACACTTATTAGTTAACATTTAAATCACAAACTTATTAGATTTTGTGCACTTTTTGCCAATTATTTTAAATTTAAATACAAGCAATGAATTAAACGTTTACGCATTTAAAAGCCGCACCACCAACTAAAGAATAAATGGGAAAGAAGTTAAAGAGGGAGAATTGGCGCTGCCAGATCTTTTTATTTGTGTGCTTTTATGGGGATGAGTTTTTTAATACGGAATATTAAAATATTTTTATTTCCGGGACAAAGTTTAAACTTATACAATTTTCCGTAAAGGAAAGTAATTGTTTACATTTAGAACTACATAAAGGCAACACCTAAATTATTATTTATTTATTTATTTTTATAAATAACGCAACTATTAAATAAATTATGTAAAATATCGAAAGAAAAACATATTTAGGCGATTATTTCATTGTGGAAATTTTGTATTGGAATTAACTGCCTATTTTCGATGTGCAAAAGAATTCTTTCTTTCGTACAACTACATTTAAAACAAAAACAAAGTTTTATAGATCGGAAATTTCACATTAAATAGCCAACAGCTGTACTAACACTTTTTTTTAGTTTTGGACTGATTTATTCTGACATTATACATACATATATGCCGTTAAAATTGGTGTGAATTTATATAAAATATATTTCTAAACATTTTTTAGAAGCACTATAAAGCCTTTGAATATTGTATTTATGTTTAAGGAATACATTTTTGTAAAGTATTCTTTATATTATAAAATCAATTATAAAAAAAGTAAGTTTCAATATATAAGTACCATTCTGTGGTAATGGTATTTGAGTTGGATTTATCATTTCACAAAACTCTTGCACACTTTTTAATTTTGTAACCTAACTCACCAAAACACCACAAAAATCTCTAATTTTACTTATAGAAACTTTTATAACATACTGAAAATATAACGTGCTGATACTTGGTTATACATTACTTTTTACATTCGTAGTCATTTTCTAATTTTTGAGCAATGGTTTAAAAGTAAGAAAGCTGTTATTTAGAACAGCAATAAAATATGAAACTTGTTTTCATACTATACTCCATAAATAGATATTCCTTGAATATATTTCATAATGTTTTGTTAAGCAGTGTTGCCGTCTTCAGTGTCTTTATCTACAAATGGGACAAAAAATTTTATCTTGGACAAATTTTGGATCATAAATTTTACCATATATGTTTGTACGAAAAACGATTTAATTTCATTGAAAAAATATTTCGGTCAGTAAAATTATAGGCAAACATATGTATATTCTTTGATAAATTTGATGTTGAAAGCTGCTGGTAAAAAGTTTTTGAAATAAAAACACTTTCTTTGTGATCCTCTTTGTCCTAATTTAAAAGCCATAATTACTTTTCCTCTTATTCTGCCATTTTCAAAATGTTTAGTAAACGGGATTTTCTGCAAATTTAAATTAACTAAAATTGACATGAGAAATAAATTTTCGTCAGTTGGACAATTTTGGAAAACTTTCTTTGGTACAGGATGTCGGTGAACGCATTATTGTGTAAATTAAATTCTTTATTATTCATTAATATTTTTAACGACACATGCAAGAAAGAGTGTGCATATGTTTAAAAGCCAATAACCATCTCCCAAATTAAACTAACATTCAAAAATAAATAATGGCCATTTTTCCAATTTTTCGAAAAGTTATGAAATTTTTTTTGGTTGAGCAATGGGCAGCCGTCAAGAGGACGGTTCACTTGGGTCCCTATAGCGGTCCCTTTGTGATATATGAATTCTTTTTTTAAAAGACCAAAAATACTCGAGGCAGAAAATAGCCAAAGCTTATTAAAAAAATTTCCCATCAGTAATTAAAAAAAGATTATTAATAATAATTGTATAAATAAGACACTCACCAACAATTTAAACTTTATAGTTTATTCTGCACCAGTCTGTTTATATTCGTAAACTAAGATCCCTACTTTTCATTTGTTTTGTATGCGTGATTTATAAAATTTGGGATAATTTTGATGCTATGTCTCTGTAAAATTTAATTTGCATTTCGGCCACAATGTTCTTTAGCCCATCCTTGATAAAGTTAAATTTAGGTACTGACAATATTTGAATTATTAGACAAAGTAAAAAAGGCAGTTATTCAAACTTTGCATTATTTGGTAAAGTAATTTATATTTTTCGAATTTATTCTGTGAGCTAAATTTCAGCTATGTACTTTATAAAGCTTTTTGTATTAGTTCTATTCCTTAAATTTTTAGGAATGACTTTATACACTACCAGACTATTGTCTTGTATCTTCTTGTTACATTCTACCTTAGCTATCTTTTGGATAGCAATCAAGTATATTGTATGTACAGAAAAATTTACAATTATTAGATACCAGCAGAATGTAATGAATTTTCTGGCCCGCTACGGCCTTCGTCAGCATCCTTTGTGTCACACTGGATAGTGATACTTTATAAATGGAATGTATTTAACTCAACTATTTGTATGCCGCGCGAAGTTAACGTTATAATTCCTTAATTACAGAAGATATTAAACGTAATACAAATAAATCGAATCAAAAACCAACTTCTGTGGTAAAAAATTATTTTTTTTGTTTAGAAAAAGCTTTTTTTTATAAATTATATAATCGAAAATATTTTTTTTAACCAAATATTCGTTAGTTGTTAATTGCCGCCTTATAATGTTCCGCAGTCATTTGCCTATCAAACTAATATCAAGCAAGAAACTGAAAATTTCGCTTATATAGGCCTTTCATTAAACAAGTTACTTTTACCTGTGAGTATGAGTAAATATTAAATTTAGAAAATATAACCATATAATTTTAAAAACATTGGCAAAAGCTATAATTAAATTAGAAATAGGACATTTTCATTACCCACTAAAGTTTTTTATTCATATACTATTTATATATAGACTGCTATATGGAACAGTAAAAATGTTAGAATCAATTACAAAAACTTTACTTTAGGAAGCAATATAACTATGAATAACCAACAAAAAACTAAAGAAGAATAGGAAGAATGTTTGGTTGATAACTGCAGTGTAGCTAAAAGTCGCTACACTGTCTTCGTTCCCACGCACCATGTTGACAGAAACTTATATGATGGTTGGCAGTCCAAAAAAATTATATTAAAATATATATCTTCCCATACACTCCTTCACCCTGTGTTAAATTGTCAAATTGTTATATTAGGAAAATATTTTTTAAGTGTATTTAAAAGCCGAAATTGTTTTACGGCAGTGTAATTAAAGAATAATTTTAAAATAATTTTATATAATTGGCTATTTACCTAGACGAGTTCATTAGAAGGTGAAAAATAACACTAGTTTTGTGGTCTTATTGTCGAAAATATGGCTAGTAAAAAAGGTTTGTTTACATAAAAAACTGTAGTTTGTATACAACTTTGACAACTCAACCACCGAATAAAAACATATCTCGACTTGACCCCATCTTCTAGTAAATTCGCCTTGATATTTATTTATTAGTCCAAATTTACATTATGGACATTTCTTGCTGGACAGACGAAGTGAATATAAACCAAAACCGTAATAAAAATGCTTTCGTCCGGCATAAGCAGGGCATATGAGTACATTAGAAAAGGATGTGATTAATTACACAGGTTGACATTCAAGAAGTTCTTTACACAATTTCATATAAAACATGTCGATGTTCGTCTATACATTGCTTCGTTAACGGGACTAATCGGTATTATGAAGCACACTAACTTACTAAAAAAAATATTTAGACAGAAAAGCACTTAATCGACAAGGCTTTGGAAGTACATACTCTCGTACTGTTTTAATAAATGATTTTGTCACAGATCATGGAAATTTCAAGATTTTAAAACAAGTATTCAAATACCAACTATGTAAGAAATAAAAACAGGAACAATATTTTCTTAAATAAGTATGTTTTGCACTTTAACTTCAGCGTTGTCAATTTTTTACAACCAAAACTCACTTAAATACGCTAAATCACAGCGTTGAAAAATATTTATAACCAAAACGAGTTATTTTTTGCATAAAAGATATGTATGGAATCTTGAAAAATTTCAATATTTATCGAAACAAAAAGTGTTCTAATCTGTCAAATTGGCTGTATTTGCTTTAACTTGTTGAATGTCACATTCAGAAGGTTATAGCATATACACACAAACAATATGGCACAACAGAACACTTTGGGAATTGTCTCTACATAAATATCTATAAATTTGTTTTTAAATTTCATTAAATTATAAAAAGTAGATGCATATAACTATTAATTAAATGTGAGAAGTTTAAAACTATTACTAAACATAACACAAATAGGTACATACATACATATACATATATACTACCTACATACATATATACCTATATTCTTTTGGTTATTATTATTATTCCTATTCACAACAAGAATTTTTTTAACTTAGGCCATATTTAATGTGTATTACAGAATTGATTGTGTTAAGTGACATTTTATTTCTTATTTCTTATTAAAATAAATTCTCACATTGAAAGATTTGTCAATTTCTGAATATTAAAATGGAAAGCTTAATAAGTTAATAACAAATGAAGAACGCTTAATAAAAAAAAGTTTAATTAACAACATTTTTAAAACTGTGATTTTTTATATAAAAATATAAGTACCTATGTATGAATGTATTATATGTATAAAATTTTACATCAAAATCTTAACACTTGCTTAACGCAATTTTTCTTTTTGTGAATTTTCCCGTTTTGTACAAGCTCTAGAAATTAAGAGACATTTATTTATTGCATTCTCTTTTGCTCTTAATATTTCCCCCTTTCGCTATTAAGCTAATAAAACATTATTGCACTCACACTATCAAACAAATCACTAGATTTTTTGGTAATTCATATCCAACAACAACTTTAATGCAATGACATTGTTATTATAACAACCTACGAGAAGATTAAAACAACAAACGTTTCTCTTCATAACGAAATATGTATGTACGTACCTATGCAAACAAAAAAGAATAAACAAATTTGCAAAGAAGACGATAAAATGAAAAAATTGCTATAAAATTATTAAATACACATTTATTAAGTTATTTATAACAAACTTTTTTTGTCCCATGAACTTTTTAATTTAAAGACGAGCACTAGGCGAATTCATGTATACGGTGGTGTTGATACTAGCACAAGTAACAACACCAAAAACACAACAATGTATTTTTCGTTGATCGATATGTCAAAAACACAAGCAACTTTTGACATTTCTCTCTCTAAGTAAGAAAAAAAATAACAGCTGTGCTTTCAACGCCACCTGAAAAATTTATTCGCATTGGACCAGTACTAGTTAAACCGTTTACGCATGTTAAATACCGCAAACTAAAGAATAAATGGGAAAATCGTACCAAAGGAGAATAAGAGTTGCCCATAATGTAAATTCAGTTCTAATTGAAGGGATTGTGTGTCAGAAATAGGAAGTGTTCGAATTATATTTGTAAATTTCCGGTATTGTTAATTTTTTTTATATTAGAAATTGGAATTTTAATAATGAATTTTCATTTTAAACATTAAAATAGGTATAAATTAACTGCTTTATTCATAAAAAATATTTGGAATTGCGTATAGCTGCATAAAATGTTTTTTTTAATCTTACGTGCATAATTTGTTTTGCAAACATTTCATAAATTGAAATGTTTTTTTATTGTAACATTTTGAAAAATTAATAGATCTTATTTTACGTTCAAAATAAATTATGCATAGAAAGCCATTTCTTGAAAACTATGTGTACATATGAACTAAAAGTATTTGTTAATAAATATTTTTAAACATACAGAGTATACGAATATACCTTTGATAATGAAAAGTTTTGATACGAAAAAAAATTTAAAAATATGCAGACAAAAGCTATCAAAAATAAAATAAAAAAACTATGTTAAAAAAGGCAAAAACCCCAAAAAGAAGTACATCAAAATTATAAGTTACTCTTTGTAAATTTTTTTACTGATAATTGTGTTTATTTAAATTTTTTTAATTAATTTAGCCACTATCGCACAGATCAATAGAAAAATTATTCACTTAGTGTCAGTAATGAGGCAAAATAAGCAAATAATTTTTAAATTGTCAAGTCCCAATAAATTCGTTAATACCTTTTAATCATATATCTGTCATAAAATACGTTGCTAAAATGCTAGTTATTTGCAAGCTAATGCAAAAATTGCATTTTACGCAAGGAAATAATAACAAAGGAAAGTGTACAGAAAACTGTTACACATTAGAAAATAACAAGTATGCAAAACAAAATAAAATTACCAATACAGAATTTTCAGAACAAATCTTTAAAAACAGTGGCAAAACCATAACGATAAACGTTTTATATATTCAGGAAAACTAAATTATTTTTTATCAAATCTACTTTTGCATTTTCATTTCTCAAGTTGTTTTAAAAATTAACTATTTAAGACACGGACCTTAAATAGCAGTTATCCGAAAAATTTAAACCTAAAAACTCTTCATGCTAGAGTCAACATAATAAAAACTGAAAGGGTTACACTGCTTTACAAATTGTAACGCTCTGACTAGAGAAAAGCTTTGTCAATTTAGAAAAAATGACTTTTATCTCTGACGGGAAAAACAAAACTCCTCAAATTTGTTTTATTTTATAACGGCTAAATAAAACCTATTTAATGGTCAAATTAGTCCTTTAATTTTTACTTTAAAAAAAAAACAATAATATAAATAATTCACAAAATAACTGTTAAAATTACCTTTTCTGATATCACTTGCAACTGCTACGGTCCCTAATTTAAACTGAATCGTTTTCAGTTCAAAATAAAAGCATAGTTAAAAACGCCTTTGTAATTGCATTAAAAATGTTTCTAACTTTGTGAAATAGATTTTTATTATTAAAAATCGTGTTGGGAATTACACTTAATTTTTAATATATTTCGCTGTACATAGATTACTGGTAGCAAGATAATCATCTTCTATTTTTTGAAGAAAAACAAGTTTTATAAGTTATTAATTTTGATAATTTTAAGTAAAAAATGCGAAAATATCATGAATGTATCGAAAAATTGGAATTTTTAAATTTTATATTAAGATATCTCAAAGAAGGAACCAGATATAACAAAGTTTAAATGATTATTTTAAAGGTAATTGGTAGGAATTCTGCAACTTTTAACAATTGCGCAATTCTGTAAATTGTTCTTAATAACATCGATTACTGTAAAAAATGCAAAATAAAGAAAACCACAACGAGGTAGGTATATATAAAAAAAAAACAAATCAAATTATTAAAACAAAACAGTTTTTTTAATTACATTTTTTTAAGATGGTAAGTAACACATTAAACTTTTAAACTAAATGCTAAATATTCAATGGCCATTTTGAAGTTATATTTTTTCTTAAAAATAAAATATTTAAATTTTTCCGATATTAAAAACTAAGTTAACAAACTTAAAATATTGCAATTTACTTAACACAAACAGCTGCCGTTACGATAACAAGTGTTATTTGAAATCTTACAGAATCGCAAAATCGTTAAATTGCTTGTTAAATTTTTTAACAATTACAATTTTTGTTAAAATTTGATACAGAATCGTACTATACAGGGTTTTTTAAACTTTATGCCAAGATATCGCGAAAACCTAATGTGATGCACCCAAGCCGATTTTTTTTTTTAGGTATTTAACATTTATAAATTTTGCACTAAAATTTTTAAACTGTAAAAATTATTTGATTATAAATAAAAAAGATCGACTTACCCGAATTATGAATACCAACTTCCCCAGTTCCTTGCTTTCTTTAGCAACAATGGCAGCCACTATTTATTCTATTTCCTCATTACCCCAAATGCATAAGAGAGGATATTAAATGAACTCTTTAATAAATCAAAAACCTTTAGAAACAAAAACACTTGCATACTCCATCCCAAACTGAATCTTAAATTTTAATAAAAACAATACCTACATAGCAAAAAACCGACACTTGTTTTACGACACTTAAGCGAACCCGACAAAGTCAAAATCAAAGATTATTTTTTTTATAAACCAAAGATGAATTTACTTATGTTTGCATGAAAAACTAATTTAGCGAACAATTTACAGTTAATTGTCTAATTTTTTTATCGAAAAAACCTTAAAATATTGTTTAACACTTATTAGTTAGCATTTAAATCACAAAGGTATTAGATTTTGCGCACTTTTTGCCAATTATTTTAAATTTAAACACGAGCAATGAATTAAAAGAGGAAAGAGCTAAATTGGCAATATTGAATAACAGCCTCCGAGAACATTACAACATCAAACGTTTCTCTTCATAACGAAATATGTAGAAAAGTATGTACATATACCTATATACAAACAAACACGAATATGTTTGCAAAGGAAGATAACAATATAGGTATTAAACTTTTTTGCAATCAATTATTGTTTGCCTAAAAATTTAGCAACGAGTAACTTTGGATTATTAATAAATACACAGTTGTTAACTTTTCTATAACAAATTAATTTTATTTCGTGCACTTATAACCGATTAATTTTTAATTTACTGACGGGCACTAGTTAAAACGTTTACGCATGTTAAAGTCTGAATCGCAAACTAAAGAATTAATAGGAAATAAGTACCAGAGGAGAATAAGAGTTGCCCATTATGCAAATTCAGTTCTAGTTGAAGGGATTGTGTGTTTAAAATAGGAAAAGAAAGTGTTTGAATTATATAAGTGAGTTTCCGGTTTTGTAAGGTTTTTTTATTTTCTTTATTAACAATTTTAAATTTTAGATATGATTTTAAGCATTGAGATATAAATCAGCTGCTTTATTCATAAAAATTATTTAGAATTGCGTATAGCTTCATAAAATGTATTTTTTTTTTAAACTTACGTGCATAATTTGTTTTGCAAACATTTCATAAATTGAAATGTTTTTTTATTGCAACATTTTGAAAAATTAATAGATCTTATTTTACGTTCAAAATAAATTATGCAAAGAAAGCCATTTCTTGAAAATTGTATGTACATATGAACTAAAAGTATTTGTTAATAAATATTTTAAGCGAGTAAATATAAAAATTCCAAAAAAAATCAAAAGACTTAGGTATATCAAAGTTATAAGTTATTCTTTGTAAACTATTCACTGAAAATTGTTTTTATTTGCATTTTAAAATTAATTTAGCAACTATCGCACAGATCAATAGAATAATTATTCACTTAATGGTAGTAATGAGGCAAAATAAGCAAATAATTTTTAAATTGTCAAGTCCCAATAAATTCGTTAATGCCTTTTAATCATGTATCTGTCATAAAATACGTTGCTGAAAGCAAATTATTTGGAAGCTAATTCAAAAATTGCATTTTACGCAAGGAAATAATGACAAAAAAAAACAAGAAGACAGAACAAAACCAAAAAGAAAATCTTTCAAAATTGTGACAAAACCATGACGATTAAGTGTTCTATGTATTAAGAAAAATTACATTATTTTTTATCGTCTATTTTTGCATTTTCATTTTTCAAATTGTTTTAAAAATGAAATTAGTTTTATTTTATTACGGCTAAATAAAACTCTCTTTTTAAGAGTTTAATTCGTCTTTTAACTTTTACGTTGAAAAATAACTGTTTTGAATTCACAAAATAACTGGTAAAAATAACTACAAAATAATATCACTTATAATTGCTACGGTCCCAAATTGAAACTGAATCGTTTTTAGCTCAAGATAAAATCATAGCTTAAGAAAAATATAAAAACAATGGCCCATAATCATAGTCAAACGTCAAAATCTTTTTAAAATCAACTTTAAAATAAATAAACATAGGTACTTTTAATTATTTTGCTACTATAGTCGAAATTGAAGTATGTTTCAAATTGAACCGTCTTAAACTGGGTGCCACCTCAAATGTAGAAAATTTTTTTCATACAAAATATAAACAAGTGGCACCACCAAACAGCTGAAATGAAAAATTAAAATAAATACTGCATATCTTGTGGAGGTGAAAATTTTTTAAAACGCTATATGAACTTTTGTAGAAAGCAAATTCAGTACTATGGTACTTATTCAGTACTTATGCATTTCAAAAATACCGCGGTACCCCCACGTCAGTTTTCGTACTCTTTTGTTGTTATGCTTCTTTGTTGAGAAATTTTGCGTTTCTATTTTTTTTAATATTGACAACATTGCCTACACAAAATTTATTGTTCTTTTTTTCGTTCATGTTAAGCCAAATTAGACCACTTTCAGACAATCAAAGTTTACTTTGCAAAGTCTTGAGTTTATAGAAGAGAAGGGAAAAGAGCATAACGGGGGAGTACATACTTTGCTGTACTTACAAATTCGTTTTATTTTTTGTTCGTAGATTATACCTGAAGTTGGCTGCAACTTTATATTTATATACAGCGTTACCAGAATCTTTGGAATGAAAATTGTCATATGGCGAAAGAAATCATATTTTGAAGAGGAAAATCTTAAATTTTTTTTTCTTAATTTAAATTTTTTAAAACAAGAGCAAAATAGTAAGAATTATTAATTTTTTTTAAAAACATACTTCTTATTATTTAAATTGAAATACATAAAAACATAATTCGTCAGTATATGAAACTTTATATAAATACATTTTTTCTTTTCACAAATATTTTTTTATCAATATTCTAACTGCCTATTTCCGATGTGCGAAAGAATTATTTACTTCGTTTAAATACATTTTAAACAAAAACAAAGTTTTTAGAATTAGTTTTGGTTTTATATGTAGTTGTTCGAAAGAAGGAATTCTTTCGCACAATGGAAATAGGTTATAATATGCCTTTTTTAATATTTTTTATGTCCAGAAATAATGATGCAATTTTGTGTATTCTAGATACTGGGTACAAAAGTGTGCAGCACCAATGCGCATCAAGCTGATGCAAAACTTCATTACTTTAAAAAGTGCCTGTTTAAATAATCGTGTATTTTGTATAAGCAAAATTAAAGTAAAAATCAGAATTTCTAAAAAAAAATTCATCATTTGAGAAAAAAATCTTTAATCATATTTTTGTTTAAAAAAATAATCCAAAATATGATAAAATCATCATTCTGGTAACGCTGTGTATATATATTATATTCAAACAAGAGAAAACAAAAATTTGTCAAATTAAATTTTGTGTGTCTGAGCACCAAACAAAGTTTAAAAGAGAATTCAACAGACTTTGTCAAAGTAAACTTTGCCTATCTGAAAGGGGACTTAAGAACGAAATGAACGAACTTATGTTTCCTGATAATTCACGTATTGCCATTGGAATTTTGTCAATACCTCATTTATCAGCAGCAGTTGAGCGCACGTTTTCAGTGCAAGATGCTATAAAAACGAAAAAAAAGAAATCGGTTGCAAGTACAAACTCTTTCAAATTGAATTAAAACTGAAGATATATTAATATCAAATGATTCTTGTTGTTACGTGTGTACCTTATATTTAATCATAAGCAAATACATATGTATGCAATAAAAAATATGTTTAAAAAAAGAACCAAAATATTGAAATAAGTACTCTTTTGGTTGGTGGTCAGTAACATCTAAATTTTAAGGTTTTACATCACTGGAAAGCAACAATAAAATTAAAATTAATTTTGACTTTGCTTTTGTTTTCAATGTCATTTTTTGCTTTTCGTCTCACACAATACATTCATATGTATTTTGCCTATATGTATTTCGTGTTTCTCGCCAAATCATTAATAATTGCAAAATATCGGCCAATATCTTGAAACATACAGGCCTGTCACAGAAATCAATTCCGATCGAAAGTGGAAGTGATTTCGTATCTTGCTTCCCCAAAAACGAAATCACAAAAATCATTTTCTTATGCACGAGCTAAAAGCAGAGATTAAGTAAGTCTGGGATCACACTATGAAAGTTTTCTTTCAGAAAGTCTGTGTTTATTGGTGTTTGGGGAAATAACAGGCTATTCCGTTCTCCCCTCTCATCAATAAATAAAATGAAAAAAAAACTTTCATAATGTGTACCCAGACTAAAAGCCTTAAAAATATGTGTAATACCTATATTGTTTTGCAAAAAATTACCGAAATTTGCTCTAAAAAGTGTTGTTGTAGATGCAACAACGGAATGAAAGGGCTAAAGCAGTCTTAAGAGCCAAAAAATATATTTATATAAAATAAATCAAATGAAAACAATCACAAAAAAAATGGCGAAAATATGATAAATTTAGCGAAAAATTAGATTTTTTAAGCTTTATATTAAGATATCTCAGAGAATGGACAAGATTATACAAAGTTAAAATGCTTATTTTAAAGGTTATTGGTGGGAGTTTAGACGACATATCAGTAGTGGGATTCTGTAACTTTTAACAATAACTACTGCTGTCACAATTTTCAACCTGTTTTGTTGTTTGCACTAACGATTATGCGATTCTGTAAACAACATAGTACATACATAGATACAAATTAACGTCAAGTGCAATCACTGTCAAAAAAAAATGTCAAAATAACGAAAAGCACAAAGACGTATATATAAAAAAACAAATCAAATTATTAAAACAAAACAGTTTTTCTAATAATTTTTTTTTTAAATGGTAAGTAAAACATTAAACTCTTGAACTAAATGCTAAATATTCAATGACCATTTGGAAGTTATATTTTTTGTAAAAATAAAATATTTTAATTTTTTCGATATTAAAAACTAGGTTACCACCACTTAAAATGTTGTAATTACTTTAACACAAACATCTGCCGTTACGATAACAAGTGTTGTTCTAAATCTTACAGAATTGCAAAATCGTTAAATTGCTTGTTAAATTTTTTAACAATGACAACTATTGTTAAAAATGTTTACAGATTCGCACTACATGTTTTATAAATAAGGATTTTTTCGCTCTGTTATAGCGTCCCAAATGTGGCGAGAACAGCAAATTGCGAAATCCTGATGTGATGCACACAAGCCAAAAAAAAATTTTTAAATTTAACATTTATAAAATTTGCACTCAAGTTTTTAAACTTCTAAAATTATTTAATAAAAAATAAAAAGATCGATCCACTTACCCGTATTATGAATACCATCTTCACCAGGTTCTTTCTTTCTTTTGAAACAATGGCAACCACTATTTATTCTATTTCCTTATTACCCCAATTTCATAAGAGAGCATATTAAATGAACTCTTTAATAAATCAAAAACCTTTAGAAACAAAAACACTTGCATACTCCATCCCAAACTGAATCTTAAATTTTAACAAAAACAATACATAACAACAAACCGACACTTGTTTTACGACACTTAAGCGAACCCGACAAAGTCAAAATCAAAGATGATTTTTTTATAAACTTACGTTATAACGAAACACGAATATACTTATGTATGCATGAAAAACTAATTTTGCGAACAATTTACAGTTAATTGTTTAATTCTTTTATCGCAAAAACTTTAAAATATTATTAAACACTTATTAGTTAACATTTAAATCACAAACTTATTAGATTTTGTGCACTTTTTGCCAATTATTTTAAATTTAAATACAAGCAATGAATTAAACGTTTACGCATTTAAAAGCCGCACCACCAACTAAAGAATAAATGGGAAAGAAGTTAAAGAGGGAGAATTGGCGCTGCCAGATCTTTTTATTTGTGTGCTTTTATGGGGATGAGTTTTTTAATACGGAATATTAAAATATTTTTATTTCCGGGACAAAGTTTAAACTTATACAATTTTCCGTAAAGGAAAGTAATTGTTTACATTTAGAACTACATAAAGGCAACACCTAAATTATTATTTATTTATTTATTTTTATAAATAACGCAACTATTAAATAAATTATGTAAAATGTCGAAAGAAAAACATATTTAGGCGATTATTTCATTGTGGAAATTTTGTATTGGAATTAACTGCCTATTTTCGATGTGCGAAAGAATTCTTTCTTTCGTACAACTACATTTAAAACAAAGAAAGAAAGAATTCTTTCGTACAACTACATTTAAAACAAAAACAAAGTTTTATAGATCGGAAATTTCACATTAAATAGCCAACAGCTGTACTAACACTTTTTTTTAGTTTTGGACTGATTTATTCTGACATTATACATACATATATGCCGTTAAAATTGGTGTGAATTTATATAAAATATATTTCTAAACATTTTTTAGAAGCACTATAAAGCCTTTGAATATTGTATTTATGTTTAAGGAATACATTTTTGTAAAGTATTCTTTATATTATAAAATCAATTATAAAAAAAGTAAGTTTCAATATATAAGTACCATTCTGTGGTAATGGTATTTGAGTTGGATTTATCATTTCACAAAACTCTTGCACACTTTTTAATTTTGTAACCTAACTCACCAAAACACCACAAAAATCTCTAATTTTACTTATAGAAACTTTTATAACATACTGAAAATATAACGTGCTTATACTTGGTTATACATTACTTTTTACATTCGTAGTCATTTTCTAATTTTTGAGCAATGGTTTAAAAGTAAGAAAGCTGTTATTTAGAACAGCAATAAAATATGAAACTTGTTTTCATACTATACTCCATAAATAGATATTCCTTGAATATATTTCATAATGTTTTGTTAAGCAGCGTTGCCGTCTTCAGTGTCTTTATCTACAAATGGGACAAAAAATTTTATCTTGGACAAATTTTGGATCATAAATTTTACCATATATGTTTGTACGAAAAACGATTTAATTTCATTGAAAAAATATTTCGGTCAGTAAAATTATAGGCAAACATATGTATATTATTGAAAAATTTGATGTTGAAAGCTGCTGGTAAAAAATTTTTGAAATAAAAACACTTTCTTTGTGACCCTCTTTGTCCTAATTTAAAAGCCATAATTACTTTTCCTCTTATTCTGCCATTTTCAAAATGTTTAGTAAACGGGATTTTCTGCAAATTTAAATTAACTAAAATTGACATGAGAAATAAATTTTCGTCTGCTGGACAATTTTGGAAAACTTTCTTTGGTACAGGATGTCGGTGAACGCATTATTGTGTAAATTAAATTCTTTATTATTCATTACTATTTTTAACGACACATGCAATAAAGAGTGTGCTTATGTTTACAAGCCAATAACCATCTCCCAAATTAAACTAAAATTCAAAAATAAATAATGGCCATTACACAATTTTTCGAAAAGTTATGAAATTTTTTTTGGTTGAGCAATGGGCAGCCGTCACAAGGACGGTTTACTTGGGTCCCTATAGCGGTCCCTTTGTGATATATGAATTCTTTTTTTAAAAGACCAAAAATATTCGAGGCAGAAAATAGCCAAAGCTTATTAAAAAAATTTCCTACCAGTAATTAAAAAAAAGATTATTAATAATAATTGTATAAATAAAACACTTACCAATAATTTAAACTTTATAGTTTATTCTGCACCAGTCTGTTTATATTCGTAAACTAAGATCCCTACTTTTCATTTGTTTTGTATGCGTGGTTAATAAAATTAGGGATAATTTTGATGCTATGTCTCTGTAAAATTTAATTTGCATTTCGGCCACAATGTTCTTTCCCCCATCTTTGAAAAAGTTAAATTTAGGTACCGACAATATTTGAATTATTAAACAAAGTAAAAAAGGCAAAGCACAGTTATTCAAACTTTGCATTATTTGGTAAAGTAATTTATATTTTTCGAATTTATTCTGTGAGCTAAATTTCAGCTATGTACTTTATAAAGCTTTTTGTAATAGTTCTATTCTTTAAATTTTTAGGAATTACTTTATACACTACCAGACTATTGTCTTGTATCTTCTTGTTACATTTTACCTTAGCTATCCTTTGGATACCAATCAAATATATTTTATGTACAGAAAAATTTACAATTATTAGATACCAGCAGAATGCAATGCATTTTCTGGCCCGCTACGGCCTTCGTCAACATCCTTTGTGTCACACTGGATAGTGATACTTTATAAATGGAATGTATTTAACTCAACTATTTGTACGCCGCGCGAAGTAAACGTTATAATTCCTTATTTACAGAAGATAATTAACATAGTTACAAATAAATCGAATCAAAAACCAACTTTTGTGGTAAAAAATTATTTTTTTTTGTTTAGAAAAAGCTTTTTTTTCTATAAATTATATAATCGAAAATATTTTTTTTAACCAAATATTCGTTAGTTGTTAATTGCCGCTTTATAATGTTCCGCAGTCATTTGCCTATCAAACTAATATCAAGCAAGAAACTGAAAATTTCGCTTATATAGGCCTGTCATTAAACAAGTTACTTTTACCTGTGAGTATGAGTAAATATTAAATTTAGAAAATATAACCATATAATTTTAAAAACATTGGCAAAAGCTATAATTAAATTAGAAATAGGACATTTTCATTACCCACTAAAGTTTTTTATTCATATACTATTTATATATAGACTGCTATATGGAACAGTAAAAATGTTAGAATCAATTACAAAAACTTTACTTTAGGAAGCAATATAACTATGAATAACCAACAAAAAACTAAAGAAGAATAGGAAGAATGTTTGGTTGATAACTGCAGTGTAGCTAAAAGTCGCTACACTGTCTCCATGCCCACGCACCATGTTGAGAGAACCTTATATGATGGTTGGCAGTCCAAAAAAATTATATTAAAAAATATAGCTTCCCATACACTCCTTCACCCTGTGTTGAATTGTCAAATGGTTATGTTAGGAAAATATTTTTGAAGTGTATTTAAAAGCCGAAATTGTTTTACGGCAGTGTAATTAAAGAATAAATTTAAAATAATTTTAAATAATTGGCTATTTACCTAGGCGAATTCATTAGAAGGTGAAAAACAACACTAGTTTTGTGGTCTTATTGTCGAAAATATGGCTAGTAAAAAAGGTTTGTTTACATAAAAAACTGTAGTTTGTATACAACTTTGACAACTCAACCACCGAATAAAAACATATCTCGACTTGACCCCATCTTCTAGTAAATTCGCCTTGATATTTATTTATTAGTCCAAATTTACATTATGGACATTTCTTGCTGGACAGACGAAGTGAATATAAACCAAAACCGTAATAAAAATGCTTTCGTCCGGCATAAGCAGGGCATATGAGTACATTAGAAAAGGATGTGATTAATTACACAGGTTGACATTCAAGAAGTTCTTTACACAATTTCATATAAAACATGTCGATGTTCGTCTATACATTGCTTCGTTAACGGGACTAATCGGTATTATGAAGCACACTAACTTACTAAAAAAAATATTTAGACAGAAAAGCACTTAATCGACAAGGCTTTGGAAGTACATAATCTCGTACTGTTTTAATAAATGATTTTGTCACAGATCATGGAAATTTCAAGATTTTAAAACAAGTATTCAAATACCAACTATGTAAGAAATAAAAACAGGAACAATATTTTCTTAAATAAGTATGTTTTGCACTTTAAGTTCAGCGTTGTCAATTTTTTACAACCAAAACTCACTTAAATACGCTAAATCACAGCGTTGAAAAATATTTATAACCAAAACGAGTTATTTTTTGCATAAAAGATATGTATGGAATCTTGAAAAATTTCAATATTTATCGAAACAAAAAGTGTTCTAATCTGTCAAATTGGCTGTATTTGCTTTAACTTGTTGAATGTCACATTCAGAAGGTTATAGCATATACACACAAACAATATGGCACAACAGAACACTTTGGGAATTGTCTCTACATAAATATCTATAAATTTGTTTTTAAATTTCATTAAATTATAAAAAGTAGATGCATATAACTATTAATTAAATGTGAGAAGTTTAAAACTATTACTAAACATAACACAAATAGGTACATACATACATATACATATATACTACCTACATACATATATACCTATATTCTTTTGGTTATTATTATTATTCCTATTCACAACAAGAATTTTTTTAACTTAGGCCATATTTAATGTGTATTACAGAATTGATTGTGTTAAGTGACATTTTATTTCTTATTTCTTATTAAAATAAATTCTCACATTGAAAGATTTGTCAATTTCTGAATATTAAAATGGAAAGCTTAATAAGTTAATAACAAATGAAGAACGCTTAATAAAAAAAAGTTTAATTAACAACATTTTTAAAACTGTGATTTTTTATATAAAAATATAAGTACCTATGTATGAATGTATTATATGTATAAAATTTTACATCAAAATCTTAACACTTGCTTAACGCAATTTTTCTTTTTGTGAATTTTCCCGTTTTGTACAAGCTCTAGAAATTAAGAGACATTTATTTATTGCATTCTCTTTTGCTCTTAATATTTCCCCCTTTCGCTATTAAGCTAATAAAACATTATTGCACTCACACTATCAAACAAATCACTAGATTTTTTGGTAATTCATATCCAACAACAACTTTAATGCAATGACATTGTTATTATAACAACCTACGAGAAGATTAAAACAACAAACGTTTCTCTTCATAACGAAATATGTATGTACGTACCTATGCAAACAAAAAAGAATAAACAAATTTGCAAAGAAGACGATAAAATGAAAAAATTGCTATAAAATTATTAAATACACATTTATTAAGTTATTTATAACAAACTTTTTTTGTCCCATGAACTTTTTAATTTAAAGACGAGCACTAGGCGAATTCATGTATACGGTGGTGTTGATACTAGCACAAGTAACAACACCAAAAACACAACAATGTATTTTTCGTTGATCGATATGTCAAAAACACAAGCAACTTTTGACATTTCTCTCTCTAAGTAAGAAAAAAAATAACAGCTGTGCTTTCAACGCCACCTGAAAAATTTATTCGCATTGGACCAGTACTAGTTAAACCGTTTACGCATGTTAAATACCGCAAACTAAAGAATAAATGGGAAAATCGTACCAAAGGAGAATAAGAGTTGCCCATAATGTAAATTCAGTTCTAATTGAAGGGATTGTGTGTCAGAAATAGGAAGTGTTCGAATTATATTTGTAAATTTCCGGTATTGTTAATTTTTTTTATATTAGAAATTGGAATTTTAATAATGAATTTTCATTTTAAACATTAAAATAGGTATAAATTAACTGCTTTATTCATAAAAAATATTTGGAATTGCGTATAGCTGCATAAAATGTTTTTTTTAATCTTACGTGCATAATTTGTTTTGCAAACATTTCATAAATTGAAATGTTTTTTTATTGTAACATTTTGAAAAATTAATAGATCTTATTTTACGTTCAAAATAAATTATGCATAGAAAGCCATTTCTTGAAAACTATGTGTACATATGAACTAAAAGTATTTGTTAATAAATATTTTTAAACATACAGAGTATACGAATATACCTTTGATAATGAAAAGTTTTGATACGAAAAAAAATTTAAAAATATGCAGACAAAAGCTATCAAAAATAAAATAAAAAAACTATGTTAAAAAAGGCAAAAACCCCAAAAAGAAGTACATCAAAATTATAAGTTACTCTTTGTAAATTTTTTTTACTGATAATTGTGTTTATTTAAATTTTTTTAATTAATTTAGCCACTATCGCACAGATCAATAGAAAAATTATTCACTTAGTGTCAGTAATGAGGCAAAATAAGCAAATAATTTTTAAATTGTCAAGTCCCAATAAATTCGTTAATACCTTTTAATCATATATCTGTCATAAAATACGTTGCTAAAATGCTAGTTATTTGCAAGCTAATGCAAAAATTGCATTTTACGCAAGGAAATAATAACAAAGGAAAGTGTACAGAAAACTGTTACACATTAGAAAATAACAAGTATGCAAAACAAAATAAAATTACCAATACAGAATTTTCAGAACAAATCTTTAAAAACAGTGGCAAAACCATAACGATAAACGTTTTATATATTCAGGCAAACTAAATTATTTTTTATCAAATCTACTTTTGCATTTTCATTTCTCAAGTTGTTTTAAAAATTAACTATTTAAGACACGGACTTTAAATAGCAGTTATCCGAAAAATTTAAACCTAAAAACTCTTCATGCTAGAGTCAACATAATAAAAACTGAAAGGGTTACACTGCTTTACAAATTGTAACGCTCTGACTAGAGAAAAGCTTTGTCAATTTAGAAAAAATGACTTTTATCTCTGACGGGAAAAACAAAACTCCTCAAATTTGTTTTATTTTATAACGGCTAAATAAAACCTATTTAATGGTCAAATTAGTCCTTTAATTTTTACTTTAAAAAAAAAACAATAATATAAATAATTCACAAAATAACTGTTAAAATTACCTTTTCTGATATCACTTGCAACTGCTACGGTCCCTAATTTAAACTGAATCGTTTTCAGTTCAAAATAAAAGCATAGTTAAAAACGCCTTTGTAATTGCATTAAAAATGTTTCTAACTTTGTGAAATAGATTTTTATTATTAAAAATCGTGTTGGGAATTACACTAAATTTTTAATATATTTCGCTGTACATAGATTACTGGTAGCAAGATAATCATCTTCTATTTTTTGAAGAAAAACAAGTTTTATAAGTTATTAATTTTGATAATTTTAAGTAAAAAATGCGAAAATATCATGAATGTATCGAAAAATTGGAATTTTTAAATTTTATATTAAGATATCTCAAAGAAGGAACCAGATATAACAAAGTTTAAATGATTATTTTAAAGGTAATTGGTAGGAATTCTGCAACTTTTAACAATTGCGCAATTCTGTAAATTGTTCTTAATAACATCGATTACTGTAAAAAATGCAAAATAAAGAAAACCACAACGAGGTAGGTATATATAAAAAAAAAACAAATCAAATTATTAAAACAAAACAGTTTTTTTAATTACATTTTTTTAAGATGGTAAGTAACACATTAAACTTTTAAACTAAATGCTAAATATTCAATGGCCATTTTGAAGTTATATTTTTTCTTAAAAATAAAATATTTAAATTTTTCCGATATTAAAAACTAAGTTAACAAACTTAAAATATTGCAATTTACTTAACACAAACAGCTGCCGTTACGATAACAAGTGTTATTTGAAATCTTACAGAATCGCAAAATCGTTAAATTGCTTGTTAAATTTTTTAACAATTACAATTTTTGTTAAAATTTGATACAGAATCGTACTATACAGGGTTTTTTAAACTTTATGCCAAGATATCGCGAAAACCTAATGTGATGCACCCAAGCCGATTTTTGTTTAGGTATTTAACATTTATAAATTTTGCACTAAAATTTTTAAACTGTAAAAATTATTTGATTATAAATAAAAAAGATCGACTTACCCGAATTATGAATACCAACTTCCCCAGTTCCTTGCTTTCTTTAGCAACAATGGCAGCCACTATTTATTCTATTTCCTCATTACCCCAAATGCATAAGAGAGGATATTAAATGAACTCTTTAATAAATCAAAAACCTTTAGAAACAAAAACACTTGCATACTCCATCCCAAACTGAATCTTAAATTTTAATAAAAACAATACCTACATAGCAAAAAACCGACACTTGTTTTACGACACTTAAGCGAACCCGACAAAGTCAAAATCAAAGATTATTTTTTTTATAAACCAAAGATGAATTTACTTATGTTTGCATGAAAAACTAATTTAGCGAACAATTTACAGTTAATTGTCTAATTTTTTTATCGAAAAAACCTTAAAATATTATTAAACACTTATTAGTTAGCATTTAAATCACAAAGGTATTAGATTTTGCGCACTTTTTGCCAATTATTTTAAATTTAAACACGAGCAATGAATTAAAAGAGGAAAGAGCTAAATTGGCAATATTGAATAACAGCCTCCGAGAACATTACAACATCAAACGTTTCTCTTCATAACGAAATATGTAGAAAAGTATGTACATATATATACAAACAAACACGAATATGTTTGCAAAGGAAGATAACAATATAGGTATTAAACTTTTTTGCAATCAATTATTGTTTGCCTAAAAATTTAGCAACGAGTAACTTTGGATTATTAATAAATACACAGTTGTTAACTTTTCTATAACAAATTAATTTTATTTCGTGCACTTATAACCGATTAATTTTTAATTTACTGACGGGCACTAGTTAAAACGTTTACGCATGTTAAAGTCTGAATCGCAAACTAAAGAATTAATAGGAAATAAGTACCAGAGGAGAATAAGAGTTGCCCATTATGCAAATTCAGTTCTAGTTGAAGGGATTGTGTGTTTAAAATAGGAAAAGAAAGTGTTTGAATTATATAAGTGAGTTTCCGGTTTTGTAAGGTTTTTTTATTTTCTTTATTAACAATTTTAAATTTTAGATATGATTTTAAGCATTGAGATATAAATCAGCTGCTTTATTCATAAAAATTATTTAGAATTGCGTATAGCTTCATAAAATGTATTTTTTTTTTAAACTTACGTGCATAATTTGTTTTGCAAACATTTCAGAAATTGAAATGTTTTTTTATTGCAACATTTTGAAAAATTAATAGATCTTATTTTACGTTCAAAATAAATTATGCAAAGAAAGCCATTTCTTGAAAATTGTATGTACATATGAACTAAAAGTATTTGTTAATAAATATTTTAAGCGAGTAAATATAAAAATTCCAAAAAAAATCAAAAGACTTAGGTATATCAAAGTTATAAGTTATTCTTTGTAAACTATTCACTGAAAATTGTTTTTATTTGCATTTTAAAATTAATTTAGCAACTATCGCACAGATCAATAGAATAATTATTCACTTAATGGTAGTAATGAGGCAAAATAAGCAAATAATTTTTAAATTGTCAAGTCCCAATAAATTCGTTAATGCCTTTTAATCATGTATCTGTCATAAAATACGTTGCTGAAAGCAAATTATTTGGAAGCTAATTCAAAAATTGTATTTTACGCAAGGAAATAATGACAAAAAAAAACAAGAAGACAGAACAAAACCAAAAAGAAAATCTTTCAAAATTGTGACAAAACCATGACGATTAAGTGTTCTATGTATTAAGAAAAATTACATTATTTTTTATCGTCTTTTTTTTGCATTTTCATTTTTCAAATTGTTTTAAAAATGAAATTAGTTTTATTTTATTACGGCTAAATAAAACTCTCTTTTTAAGAGTTTAATTCGTCTTTTAACTTTTACGTTGAAAAATAACTGTTTTGAATTCACAAAATAACTGGTAAAAATAACTACAAAATAATATCACTTATAATTGCTACGGTCCCAAATTGAAACTGAATCGTTTTTAGCTCAAGATAAAATCATAGCTTAAGAAAAATATAAAAACAATGGCCCATAATCATAGTCAAACGTCAAAATCTTTTTAAAATCAACTTTAAAATAAATAAACATAGGTACTTTTAATCATTTTGCTACTATAGTCGAAATTGAAGTATGTTTCAAATTGAACCGTCTTAAACTGGGTGCCACCTCAAATGTAGAAAATTTTTTTCATACAAAATATAAACAAGTGGCACCACCAAACAGCTGAAATGAAAAATTAAAATAAATACTGCATATCTTGTGGAGGTGAAAATTTTTTAAAACGCTATATGAACTTTTGTAGAAAGCAAATTCAGTACTATGGTACTTTTTTCAGTACTTATGCATTTCAAAAATACCGCGGTACCCCCACGTCAGTTTTCGTACTCTTTTGTTGTTATGCTTCTTTGTTGAGAAATTTTGCGTTTCTATTTTTTTTAATATTGACAACATTGCCTACACAAAATTTATTGTTCTTTTTTTCGTTCATGTTAAGCCAAATTAGACCACTTTCAGACAATCAAAGTTTACTTTGCAAAGTCTTGAGTTTATAGAAGAGAAGGGAAAAGAGCATAACGGGGGAGTACATACTTTGCTGTACTTACAAATTCGTTTTATTTTTTGTTCGTAGATTATACCTGAAGTTGGCTGCAACTTTATATTTATATACAGCGTTACCAGAATCTTTGGAATGAAAATTGTCATATGGCGAAAGAAATCATATTTTGAAGAGGAAAATCTTAAATTTTTTTTTCTTAATTTAAATTTTTTAAAACAAGGGCAAAATAGTAAGAATTATTAATTTTTTTTAAAAACATACTTCTTATTATTTAAATTGAAATACATAAAAACATAATTCGTCAGTATATGAAACTTTATATAAATACATTTTTTCTTTTCACACATATTTTTTTTATCAATATTCTAACTGCCTATTTCCGATGTGCGAAAGAATTATTTACTTCGTTTAAATACATTTTAAACAAAAACAAAGTTTTTAGAATTAGTTTTTGTTTTATATGTAGTTGTTCGAAAGAAGGAATTCTTTCGCACAATGGAAATAGGTTATAATATGCCTTTTTTAATATTTTTTATGTCCAGAAATAATGATGCAATTTTGTGTATTCTAGATACTGGGTACAAAAGTGTGCAGCACCAATGCGCATCAAGCTGATGCAAAACTTCATTACTTTAAAAAGTGCCTGATTAAATAATCGTGTATTTTGTATAAGCAAAATTAAAGTAAAAATCAGAATTTCTAAAAAAAAATTCATCATTTGAGAAAAAAATCTTTAATCATATTTTTGTTTAAAAAAATAATCCAAAATATGATAAAATCATCATTCTGGTAACGCTGTTTATATATATTATATTCAAACAAGAGAAAACAAAAATTTGTCAAATTAAATTTTGTGTGTCTGAGCACCAAACAAAGTTTAAAAGAGAATTCAACAGACTTTGTCAAAGTAAACTTTGCCTATCTGAAAGGGGACTTAAGAACGAAATGAACGAACTTATGTTTCCTGATAATTCACGTATTGCCATTGGAATTTTGTCAATACCTCATTTATCAGCAGCAGTTGAGCGCACGTTTTCAGTGCAAGATGCTATAAAAACGAAAAAAAAGAAATCGGTTGCAAGTACAAACTCTTTCAAATTGAATTAAAACTGAAGATATATTAATATCAAATGATTCTTGTTGTTACGTGTGTACCTTATATTTAATCATAAGCAAATACATATGTATGCAATAAAAAATATGTTTAAAAAAAGAACCAAAATATTGAAATAAGTACTCTTTTGGTTGGTGGTCAGTAACATCTAAATTTTAAGGTTTTACATCACTGGAAAGCAACAATAAAATTAAAATTAATTTTGACTTTGCTTTTGTTTTCAATGTCATTTTTTGCTTTTCGTCTCACACAATACATTCATATGTATTTTGCCTATATGTATTTCGTGTTTCTCGCCAAATCATTAATAATTGCAAAATATCGGCCAATATCTTGAAACATACAGGCCTGTCACAGAAATCAATTCCGATCGAAAGTGGAAGTGATTTCGTATCTTGCTTCCCCAAAAACGAAATCACAAAAATCATTTTCTTATGCACGAGCTAAAAGCAGAGATTAAGTAAGTCTGGGATCACACTATGAAAGTTTTCTTTCAGAAAGTCTGTGTTTATTGGTGAGTGGGGAAATAACAGGCTATTCTCATCAATAAATAAAATGAAAAAAAAACTTTCATAATGTGTACCAGACTAAAAGCCTTAAAAATATGTGTAATACCTATATTGTTTTGCAAAAAATTACCGAAATTTGCTCTAAAAAGTGTTGTTGTAGATGCAACAAGGGAATGAAAGGGCTAAAACAGTCTTAAGAGCCAAAAAATATATTTATATAAAATAAATCAAATGAAAACAATCACAAAAAAATGGCGAAAATATGATAAATTTAGCGAAAAATTAGATTTTTTTAAGCTTTATATTAAGATATCTCAGAGAATGGACAAGATTTTACAAAGTTAAAATGCTTATTTTAAAGGTTATTGGTGGGAGTTTAGACGACATATCAGTAGTGGGATTCTGTAACTTTTAACAATAACTACTGCTGTCACAATTTTCAACCTGTTTTGTTGTTTGCACTAACGATTATGCGATTCTTTAAACAACATAGATACAAATTAACGTCAAGTGCAATCACTGTCAAAAAAAAAAATGGCAAAATAACGAAAAGCACAAAGACGTATATATAAAAAAACAAATCAAATTATTAAAACAAAACAGTTTTTCTAATAATTTTTTTTTTTAAATGGTAAGTAAAACATTAAACTCTTGAACTAAATGCTAAATATTCAATGACCATTTGGAAGTTATATTTTTTGTAAAAATAAAATATTTTAATTTTTTCGATATTAAAAACTAGGTTACCACCACTTAAAATGTTGTAATTACTTTAACACAAACATCTGCCGTTACGATAACAAGTGTTGTTCTAAATCTTACAGAATTGCAAAATCGTTAAATTGCTTGTTAAATTTTTTAACAATGACAACTATTGTTAAAAATGTTTACAGATTCGCGCTACATGTTTTATAAATAAGGATTTTTTCGCTCTGTTATAGCGTCCCAAATGTGGCGAGAACAGCATTTAATTATCTTTTTGCAAAGAAATTGCGAAATCCTGATGTGATGCACACAAGCCAAAAAAAAATTTTTAAATTTAACATTTATAAAATTTGCACTCAAGTTTTTAAACTTCTAAAATTATTTAATAAAAAATAAAAAGATCGATCCACTTACCCGTATTATGAATACCATCTTCACCAGGTTCTTTCTTTCTTTTGAAACAATGGCAACCACTATTTATTCTATTTCCTTATTACCCCAATTTCATAAGAGAGCATATTAAATGAACTCTTTAATAAATCAAAAACCTTTAGAAACAAAAACACTTGCATACTCCATCCCAAACTGAATCTTAAATTTTAACAAAAACAATACATAACAACAAACCGACACTTGTTTTACGACACTTAAGCGAACCCGACAAAGTCAAAATCAAAGATGATTTTTTTATAAACTTACGTTATAACGAAACACGAATATACTTATGTATGCATGAAAAACTAATTTTGCGAACAATTTACAGTTAATTGTTTAATTCTTTTATCGCAAAAACTTTAAAATATTATTAAACACTTATTAGTTAACATTTAAATCACAAACTTATTAGATTTTGTGCACTTTTTGCCAATTATTTTAAATTTAAATACAAGCAATGAATTAAACGTTTACGCATTTAAAAGCCGCACCACCAACTAAAGAATAAATGGGAAAGAAGTTAAAGAGGGAGAATTGGCGCTGCCAGATCTTTTTATTTGTGTGCTTTTATGGGGATGAGTTTTTTAATACGGAATATTAAAATATTTTTATTTCCGGGACAAAGTTTAAACTTATACAATTTTCCGTAAAGGAAAGTAATTGTTTACATTTAGAACTACATAAAGGCAACACCTAAATTATTATTTATTTATTTATTTTTATAAATAACGCAACTATTAAATAAATTATGTAAAATGTCGAAAGAAAAACATATTTAGGCGATTATTTCATTGTGGAAATTTTGTATTGGAATTAACTGCCTATTTTCGATGTGCGAAAGAATTCTTTCTTTCGTACAACTACATTTAAAACAAAGAAAGAAAGAATTCTTTCGTACAACTACATTTAAAACAAAAACAAAGTTTTATAGATCGGAAATTTCACATTAAATAGCCAACAGCTGTACTAACACTTTTTTTTAGTTTTGGACTGATTTATTCTGACATTATACATACATATATGCCGTTAAAATTGGTGTGAATTTATATAAAATATATTTCTAAACATTTTTTAGAAGCACTATAAAGCCTTTGAATATTGTATTTATGTTTAAGGAATACATTTTTGTAAAGTATTCTTTATATTATAAAATCAATTATAAAAAAAGTAAGTTTCAATATATAAGTACCATTCTGTGGTAATGGTATTTGAGTTGGATTTATCATTTCACAAAACTCTTGCACACTTTTTAATTTTGTAACCTAACTCACCAAAACACCACAAAAATCTCTAATTTTACTTATAGAAACTTTTATAACATACTGAAAATATAACGTGCTTATACTTGGTTATACATTACTTTTTACATTCGTAGTCATTTTCTAATTTTTGAGCAATGGTTTAAAAGTAAGAAAGCTGTTATTTAGAACAGCAATAAAATATGAAACTTGTTTTCATACTATACTCCATAAATAGATATTCCTTGAATATATTTCATAATGTTTTGTTAAGCAGCGTTGCCGTCTTCAGTGTCTTTATCTACAAATGGGACAAAAAATTTTATCTTGGACAAATTTTGGATCATAAATTTTACCATATATGTTTGTACGAAAAACGATTTAATTTCATTGAAAAAATATTTCGGTCAGTAAAATTATAGGCAAACATATGTATATTATTGAAAAATTTGATGTTGAAAGCTGCTGGTAAAAAATTTTTGAAATAAAAACACTTTCTTTGTGACCCTCTTTGTCCTAATTTAAAAGCCATAATTACTTTTCCTCTTATTCTGCCATTTTCAAAATGTTTAGTAAACGGGATTTTCTGCAAATTTAAATTAACTAAAATTGACATGAGAAATAAATTTTCGTCTGCTGGACAATTTTGGAAAACTTTCTTTGGTACAGGATGTCGGTGAACGCATTATTGTGTAAATTAAATTCTTTATTATTCATTACTATTTTTAACGACACATGCAATAAAGAGTGTGCTTATGTTTACAAGCCAATAACCATCTCCCAAATTAAACTAAAATTCAAAAATAAATAATGGCCATTACACAATTTTTCGAAAAGTTATGAAATTTTTTTTGGTTGAGCAATGGGCAGCCGTCACAAGGACGGTTTACTTGGGTCCCTATAGCGGTCCCTTTGTGATATATGAATTCTTTTTTTAAAAGACCAAAAATATTCGAGGCAGAAAATAGCCAAAGCTTATTAAAAAAATTTCCTACCAGTAATTAAAAAAAAGATTATTAATAATAATTGTATAAATAAAACACTTACCAATAATTTAAACTTTATAGTTTATTCTGCACCAGTCTGTTTATATTCGTAAACTAAGATCCCTACTTTTCATTTGTTTTGTATGCGTGGTTAATAAAATTAGGGATAATTTTGATGCTATGTCTCTGTAAAATTTAATTTGCATTTCGGCCACAATGTTCTTTCCCCCATCTTTGAAAAAGTTAAATTTAGGTACCGACAATATTTGAATTATTAAACAAAGTAAAAAAGGCAAAGCACAGTTATTCAAACTTTGCATTATTTGGTAAAGTAATTTATATTTTTCGAATTTATTCTGTGAGCTAAATTTCAGCTATGTACTTTATAAAGCTTTTTGTAATAGTTCTATTCTTTAAATTTTTAGGAATTACTTTATACACTACCAGACTATTGTCTTGTATCTTCTTGTTACATTTTACCTTAGCTATCCTTTGGATACCAATCAAATATATTTTATGTACAGAAAAATTTACAATTATTAGATACCAGCAGAATGCAATGCATTTTCTGGCCCGCTACGGCCTTCGTCAACATCCTTTGTGTCACACTGGATAGTGATACTTTATAAATGGAATGTATTTAACTCAACTATTTGTACGCCGCGCGAAGTAAACGTTATAATTCCTTATTTACAGAAGATAATTAACATAGTTACAAATAAATCGAATCAAAAACCAACTTTTGTGGTAAAAAATTATTTTTTTTTGTTTAGAAAAAGCTTTTTTTTCTATAAATTATATAATCGAAAATATTTTTTTTAACCAAATATTCGTTAGTTGTTAATTGCCGCTTTATAATGTTCCGCAGTCATTTGCCTATCAAACTAATATCAAGCAAGAAACTGAAAATTTCGCTTATATAGGCCTGTCATTAAACAAGTTACTTTTACCTGTGAGTATGAGTAAATATTAAATTTAGAAAATATAACCATATAATTTTAAAAACATTGGCAAAAGCTATAATTAAATTAGAAATAGGACATTTTCATTACCCACTAAAGTTTTTTATTCATATACTATTTATATATAGACTGCTATATGGAACAGTAAAAATGTTAGAATCAATTACAAAAACTTTACTTTAGGAAGCAATATAACTATGAATAACCAACAAAAAACTAAAGAAGAATAGGAAGAATGTTTGGTTGATAACTGCAGTGTAGCTAAAAGTCGCTACACTGTCTCCATGCCCACGCACCATGTTGAGAGAACCTTATATGATGGTTGGCAGTCCAAAAAAATTATATTAAAAAATATAGCTTCCCATACACTCCTTCACCCTGTGTTGAATTGTCAAATGGTTATGTTAGGAAAATATTTTTGAAGTGTATTTAAAAGCCGAAATTGTTTTACGGCAGTGTAATTAAAGAATAAATTTAAAATAATTTTAAATAATTGGCTATTTACCTAGGCGAATTCATTAGAAGGTGAAAAACAACACTAGTTTTGTGGTCTTATTGTCGAAAATATGGCTAGTAAAAAAGGTTTGTTTACATAAAAAACTGTAGTTTGTATACAACTTTGACAACTCAACCACCGAATAAAAACATATCTCGACTTGACCCCATCTTCTAGTAAATTCGCCTTGATATTTATTTATTAGTCCAAATTTACATTATGGACATTTCTTGCTGGACAGACGAAGTGAATATAAACCAAAACCGTAATAAAAATGCTTTCGTCCGGCATAAGCAGGGTACATTAGAAAAGGATGTGATTAATTACACAGGTTGACATTCAAGAAGTTCTTTACACAATTTCATATAAAACATGTCGATGTTCGTCTATACATTGCTTCGTTAACGGGACTAATCGGTATTATGAAGCACACTAACTTACTAAAAAAAATATTTAGACAGAAAAGCACTTAATCGACAAGGCTTTGGAAGTACATACTCTCGTACTGTTTTAATAAATGATTTTGTCACAGATCATGGAAATTTCAAGATTTTAAAACAAGTATTCAAATACCAACTATGTAAGAAATAAAAACAGGAACAATATTTTCTTAAATAAGTATGTTTTGCACTTTAAGTTCAGCGTTGTCAATTTTTTACAACCAAAACTCACTTAAATACGCTAAATCACAGCGTTGAAAAATATTTATAACCAAAACGAGTTATTTTTTGCATAAAAGATATGTATGGAATCTTGAAAAATTTCAATATTTATCGAAACAAAAAGTGTTCTAATCTGTCAAATTGGCTGTATTTGCTTTAACTTGTTGAATGTCACATTCAGAAGGTTATAGCATATACACACAAACAATATGGCACAACAGAACACTTTGGGAATTGTCTCTACATAAATATCTATAAATTTGTTTTTAAATTTCATTAAATTATAAAAAGTAGATGCATACCTATAACTATTAATTAAATGTGAGAAGTTTAAAACTATTACTAAACATAACACAAATAGGTACATACATACATATACATATATACTACCTACATACATATATACCTATATTCTTTTGGTTATTATTATTATTCCTATTCACAACAAGAATTTTTTTAACTTAGGCCATATTTAATGTGTATTACAGAATTGATTGTGTTAAGTGACATTTTATTTCTTATTTCTTATTAAAATAAATTCTCACATTGAAAGATTTGTCAATTTCTGAATATTAAAATGGAAAGCTTAATAAGTTAATAACAAATGAAGAACGCTTAATAAAAAAAAGTTTAATTAACAACATTTTTAAAACTGTGATTTTTTATATAAAAATATAAGTACCTATGTATGAATGTATTATATGTATAAAATTTTACATCAAAATCTTAACACTTGCTTAACGCAATTTTTCTTTTTGTGAATTTTCCCGTTTTGTACAAGCTCTAGAAATTAAGAGACATTTATTTATTGCATTCTCTTTTGCTCTTAATATTTCCCCCTTTCGCTATTAAGCTAATAAAACATTATTGCACTCACACTATCAAACAAATCACTAGATTTTTTGGTAATTCATATCCAACAACAACTTTAATGCAATGACATTGTTATTATAACAACCTACGAGAAGATTAAAACAACAAACGTTTCTCTTCATAACGAAATATGTATGTACGTACCTATGCAAACAAAAAAGAATAAACAAATTTGCAAAGAAGACGATAAAATGAAAAAATTGCTATAAAATTATTAAATACACATTTATTAAGTTATTTATAACAAACTTTTTTTGTCCCATGAACTTTTTAATTTAAAGACGAGCACTAGGCGAATTCATGTATACGGTGGTGTTGATACTAGCACAAGTAACAACACCAAAAACACAACAATGTATTTTTCGTTGATCGATATGTCAAAAACACAAGCAACTTTTGACATTTCTCTCTCTAAGTAAGAAAAAAAATAACAGCTGTGCTTTCAACGCCACCTGAAAAATTTATTCGCATTGGACCAGTACTAGTTAAACCGTTTACGCATGTTAAATACCGCAAACTAAAGAATAAATGGGAAAATCGTACCAAAGGAGAATAAGAGTTGCCCATAATGTAAATTCAGTTCTAATTGAAGGGATTGTGTGTCAGAAATAGGAAGTGTTCGAATTATATTTGTAAATTTCCGGTATTGTTAATTTTTTTTATATTAGAAATTGGAATTTTAATAATGAATTTTCATTTTAAACATTAAAATAGGTATAAATTAACTGCTTTATTCATAAAAAATATTTGGAATTGCGTATAGCTGCATAAAATGTTTTTTTTAATCTTACGTGCATAATTTGTTTTGCAAACATTTCATAAATTGAAATGTTTTTTTATTGTAACATTTTGAAAAATTAATAGATCTTATTTTACGTTCAAAATAAATTATGCATAGAAAGCCATTTCTTGAAAACTATGTGTACATATGAACTAAAAGTATTTGTTAATAAATATTTTTAAACATACAGAGTATACGAATATACCTTTGATAATGAAAAGTTTTGATACGAAAAAAAATTTAAAAATATGCAGACAAAAGCTATCAAAAATAAAATAAAAAAACTATGTTAAAAAAGGCAAAAACCCCAAAAAGAAGTACATCAAAATTATAAGTTACTCTTTGTAAATTTTTTTTACTGATAATTGTGTTTATTTAAATTTTTTTAATTAATTTAGCCACTATCGCACAGATCAATAGAAAAATTATTCACTTAGTGTCAGTAATGAGGCAAAATAAGCAAATAATTTTTAAATTGTCAAGTCCCAATAAATTCGTTAATACCTTTTAATCATATATCTGTCATAAAATACGTTGCTAAAATGCTAGTTATTTGCAAGCTAATGCAAAAATTGCATTTTACGCAAGGAAATAATAACAAAGGAAAGTGTACAGAAAACTGTTACACATTAGAAAATAACAAGTATGCAAAACAAAATAAAATTACCAATACAGAATTTTCAGAACAAATCTTTAAAAACAGTGGCAAAACCATAACGATAAACGTTTTATATATTCAGGCAAACTAAATTATTTTTTATCAAATCTACTTTTGCATTTTCATTTCTCAAGTTGTTTTAAAAATTAACTATTTAAGACACGGACTTTAAATAGCAGTTATCCGAAAAATTTAAACCTAAAAACTCTTCATGCTAGAGTCAACATAATAAAAACTGAAAGGGTTACACTGCTTTACAAATTGTAACGCTCTGACTAGAGAAAAGCTTTGTCAATTTAGAAAAAATGACTTTTATCTCTGACGGGAAAAACAAAACTCCTCAAATTTGTTTTATTTTATAACGGCTAAATAAAACCTATTTAATGGTCAAATTAGTCCTTTAATTTTTACCTTAAAAAAAAAACAATAATATAAATAATTCACAAAATAACTGTTAAAATTACCTTTTCTGATATCACTTGCAACTGCTACGGTCCCTAATTTAAACTGAATCGTTTTCAGTTCAAAATAAAAGCATAGTTAAAAACGCCTTTGTAATTGCATTAAAAATGTTTCTAACTTTGTGAAATAGATTTTTATTATTAAAAATCGTGTTGGGAATTACACTAAATTTTTAATATATTTCGCTGTACATAGATTACTGGTAGCAAGATAATCATCTTCTATTTTTTGAAGAAAAACAAGTTTTATAAGTTATTAATTTTGATAATTTTAAGTAAAAAATGCGAAAATATCATGAATGTATCGAAAAATTGGAATTTTTAAATTTTATATTAAGATATCTCAAAGAAGGAACCAGATATAACAAAGTTTAAATGATTATTTTAAAGGTAATTGGTAGGAATTCTGCAACTTTTAACAATTGCGCAATTCTGTAAATTGTTCTTAATAACATCGATTACTGTAAAAAATGCAAAATAAAGAAAACCACAACGAGGTAGGTATATATAAAAAAAAAACAAATCAAATTATTAAAACAAAACAGTTTTTTTAATTACATTTTTTTAAGATGGTAAGTAACACATTAAACTTTTAAACTAAATGCTAAATATTCAATGGCCATTTTGAAGTTATATTTTTTCTTAAAAATAAAATATTTAAATTTTTCCGATATTAAAAACTAAGTTAACAAACTTAAAATATTGCAATTTACTTAACACAAACAGCTGCCGTTACGATAACAAGTGTTATTTGAAATCTTACAGAATCGCAAAATCGTTAAATTGCTTGTTAAATTTTTTAACAATTACAATTTTTGTTAAAATTTGATACAGAATCGTACTATACAGGGTTTTTTAAACTTTATGCCAAGATATCGCGAAAACCTAATGTGATGCACCCAAGCCGATTTTTGTTTAGGTATTTAACATTTATAAATTTTGCACTAAAATTTTTAAACTGTAAAAATTATTTGATTATAAATAAAAAAGATCGACTTACCCGAATTATGAATACCAACTTCCCCAGTTCCTTGCTTTCTTTAGCAACAATGGCAGCCACTATTTATTCTATTTCCTCATTACCCCAAATGCATAAGAGAGGATATTAAATGAACTCTTTAATAAATCAAAAACCTTTAGAAACAAAAACACTTGCATACTCCATCCCAAACTGAATCTTAAATTTTAATAAAAACAATACCTACATAGCAAAAAACCGACACTTGTTTTACGACACTTAAGCGAACCCGACAAAGTCAAAATCAAAGATTATTTTTTTTATAAACCAAAGATGAATTTACTTATGTTTGCATGAAAAACTAATTTAGCGAACAATTTACAGTTAATTGTCTAATTTTTTTATCGAAAAAACCTTAAAATAAAGTCAAAATCAAAGATTATTTTTTTTATAAACCAAAGATGAATTTACTTATGTTTGCATGAAAAACTAATTTAGCGAACAATTTACAGTTAATTGTCTAATTTTTTTATCGAAAAAACCTTAAAATATTATTAAACACTTATTAGTTAGCATTTAAATCACAAAGGTATTAGATTTTGCGCACTTTTTGCCAATTATTTTAAATTTAAACACGAGCAATGAATTAAAAGAGGAAAGAGCTAAATTGGCAATATTGAATAACAGCCTCCGAGAACATTACAACATCAAACGTTTCTCTTCATAACGAAATATGTAGAAAAGTATGTACATATACCTATATACAAACAAACACGAATATGTTTGCAAAGGAAGATAACAATATAGGTATTAAACTTTTTTGCAATCAATTATTGTTTGCCTAAAAATTTAGCAACGAGTAACTTTGGATTATTAATAAATACACAGTTGTTAACTTTTCTATAACAAATTAATTTTATTTCGTGCACTTATAACCGATTAATTTTTAATTTACTGACGGGCACTAGTTAAAACGTTTACGCATGTTAAAGTCTGAATCGCAAACTAAAGAATTAATAGGAAATAAGTACCAGAGGAGAATAAGAGTTGCCCATTATGCAAATTCAGTTCTAGTTGAAGGGATTGTGTGTTTAAAATAGGAAAAGAAAGTGTTTGAATTATATAAGTGAGTTTCCGGTTTTGTAAGGTTTTTTTATTTTCTTTATTAACAATTTTAAATTTTAGATATGATTTTAAGCATTGAGATATAAATCAGCTGCTTTATTCATAAAAATTATTTAGAATTGCGTATAGCTTCATAAAATGTATTTTTTTTTTAAACTTACGTGCATAATTTGTTTTGCAAACATTTCAGAAATTGAAATGTTTTTTTATTGCAACATTTTGAAAAATTAATAGATCTTATTTTACGTTCAAAATAAATTATGCAAAGAAAGCCATTTCTTGAAAATTGTATGTACATATGAACTAAAAGTATTTGTTAATAAATATTTTAAGCGAGTAAATATAAAAATTCCAAAAAAAATCAAAAGACTTAGGTATATCAAAGTTATAAGTTATTCTTTGTAAACTATTCACTGAAAATTGTTTTTATTTGCATTTTAAAATTAATTTAGCAACTATCGCACAGATCAATAGAATAATTATTCACTTAATGGTAGTAATGAGGCAAAATAAGCAAATAATTTTTAAATTGTCAAGTCCCAATAAATTCGTTAATGCCTTTTAATCATGTATCTGTCATAAAATACGTTGCTGAAAGCAAATTATTTGGAAGCTAATTCAAAAATTGCATTTTACGCAAGGAAATAATGACAAAAAAAAACAAGAAGACAGAACAAAACCAAAAAGAAAATCTTTCAAAATTGTGACAAAACCATGACGATTAAGTGTTCTATGTATTAAGAAAAATTACATTATTTTTTATCGTCTTTTTTTTGCATTTTCATTTTTCAAATTGTTTTAAAAATGAAATTAGTTTTATTTTATTACGGCTAAATAAAACTCTCTTTTTAAGAGTTTAATTCGTCTTTTAACTTTTACGTTGAAAAATAACTGTTTTGAATTCACAAAATAACTGGTAAAAATAACTACAAAATAATATCACTTATAATTGCTACGGTCCCAAATTGAAACTGAATCGTTTTTAGCTCAAGATAAAATCATAGCTTAAGAAAAATATAAAAACAATGGCCCATAATCATAGTCAAACGTCAAAATCTTTTTAAAATCAACTTTAAAATAAATAAACATAGGTACTTTTAATCATTTTGCTACTATAGTCGAAATTGAAGTATGTTTCAAATTGAACCGTCTTAAACTGGGTGCCACCTCAAATGTAGAAAATTTTTTTCATACAAAATATAAACAAGTGGCACCACCAAACAGCTGAAATGAAAAATTAAAATAAATACTGCATATCTTGTGGAGGTGAAAATTTTTTAAAACGCTATATGAACTTTTGTAGAAAGCAAATTCAGTACTATGGTACTTTTTTCAGTACTTATGCATTTCAAAAATACCGCGGTACCCCCACGTCAGTTTTCGTACTCTTTTGTTGTTATGCTTCTTTGTTGAGAAATTTTGCGTTTCTATTTTTTTTAATATTGACAACATTGCCTACACAAAATTTATTGTTCTTTTTTTCGTTCATGTTAAGCCAAATTAGACCACTTTCAGACAATCAAAGTTTACTTTGCAAAGTCTTGAGTTTATAGAAGAGAAGGGAAAAGAGCATAACGGGGGAGTACATACTTTGCTGTACTTACAAATTCGTTTTATTTTTTGTTCGTAGATTATACCTGAAGTTGGCTGCAACTTTATATTTATATACAGCGTTACCAGAATCTTTGGAATGAAAATTGTCATATGGCGAAAGAAATCATATTTTGAAGAGGAAAATCTTAAATTTTTTTTTCTTAATTTAAATTTTTTAAAACAAGGGCAAAATAGTAAGAATTATTAATTTTTTTTAAAAACATACTTCTTATTATTTAAATTGAAATACATAAAAACATAATTCGTCAGTATATGAAACTTTATATAAATACATTTTTTCTTTTCACAAATATTTTTTTTATCAATATTCTAACTGCCTATTTCCGATGTGCGAAAGAATTATTTACTTCGTTTAAATACATTTTAAACAAAAACAAAGTTTTTAGAATTAGTTTTTGTTTTATATGTAGTTGTTCGAAAGAAGGAATTCTTTCGCACAATGGAAATAGGTTATAATATGCCTTTTTTAATATTTTTTATGTCCAGAAATAATGATGCAATTTTGTGTATTCTAGATACTGGGTACAAAAGTGTGCAGCACCAATGCGCATCAAGCTGATGCAAAACTTCATTACTTTAAAAAGTGCCTGATTAAATAATCGTGTATTTTGTATAAGCAAAATTAAAGTAAAAATCAGAATTTCTAAAAAAAAATTCATCATTTGAGAAAAAAATCTTTAATCATATTTTTGTTTAAAAAAATAATCCAAAATATGATAAAATCATCATTCTGGTAACGCTGTTTATATATATTATATTCAAACAAGAGAAAACAAAAATTTGTCAAATTAAATTTTGTGTGTCTGAGCACCAAACAAAGTTTAAAAGAGAATTCAACAGACTTTGTCAAAGTAAACTTTGCTTGTCTGAAAGGGGACTTAAGAACGAAATGAACGAACTTATGTTTCCTGATAATTCACGTATTGCCATTGGAATTTTGTCAATACCTTATTTATCAGCAGCAGTTGAGCGCACGTTTTCAGTGCAAGATGCTATAAAAACGAAAAAAAGAAATCGGTTGCAAGTACAAACTCTTTCAAATTGAATTAAAACTGAAGATATATTAATATCAAATGATTCTTGTTGTTACGTGTGTACCTTATATTTAATCATAAGCAAATACATATGTATGCAATAAAAAATATGTTTAAAAAAAGAACCAAAATATTGAAATAAGTACTCTTTTGGTTGGTGGTCAGTAACATCTAAATTTTAAGGTTTTACATCACTGGAAAGCAACAATAAAATTAAAATTAATTTTGACTTTGCTTTTGTTTTCAATGTCATTTTTTGCTTTTCGTCTCACACAATACATTCATATGTATTTTGCCTATATGTATTTCGTGTTTCTCGCCAAATCATTAATAATTGCAAAATATCGGCCAATATCTTGAAACATACAGGCCTGTCACAGAAATCAATTCCGATCGAAAGTGGAAGTGATTTCGTATCTTGCTTCCCCAAAAACGAAATCACAAAAATCATTTTCTTATGCACGAGCTAAAAGCAGAGATTAAGTAAGTCTGGGATCACACTATGAAAGTTTTCTTTCAGAAAGTCTGTGTTTATTGGTGAGTGGGGAAATAACAGGCTATTCTCATCAATAAATAAAATGAAAAAAAAACTTTCATAATGTGTACCCAGACTAAAAGCCTTAATAATATGTGTAATACCTATATTGTTTTGCAAAAAATTACCGAAATTTGCTCTAAAAAGTGTTGTTGTAGATGCAACAAGGGAATGAAAGGGCTAAAACAGTCTTAAGAGCCAAAAAATATATTTATATAAAATAAATCAAATGAAAACAATCACAAAAAAATGGCGAAAATATGATAAATTTAGCGAAAAATTAGATTTTTTTAAGCTTTATATTAAGATATCTCAGAGAATGGACAAGATTTTACAAAGTTAAAATGCTTATTTTAAAGGTTATTGGTGGGAGTTTAGACGACATATCAGTAGTGGGATTCTGTAACTTTTAACAATAACTACTGCTGTCACAATTTTCAACCTGTTTTGTTGTTTGCACTAACGATTATGCGATTCTGTAAACAACATAGATACAAATTAACGTCAAGTGCAATCACTGTCAAAAAAAAAAATGGCAAAATAACGAAAAGCACAAAGACGTATATATAAAAAAACAAATCAAATTATTAAAACAAAACAGTTTTTCTAATAATTTTTTTTTTTAAATGGTAAGTAAAACATTAAACTCTTGAACTAAATGCTAAATATTCAATGACCATTTGGAAGTTATATTTTTTGTAAAAATAAAATATTTTAATTTTTTCGATATTAAAAACTAGGTTACCACCACTTAAAATGTTGTAATTACTTTAACACAAGCATCTGCCGTTACGATAACAAGTGTTGTTCTAAATCTTACAGAATTGCAAAATCGTTAAATTGCTTGTTAAATTTTTTAACAATGACAACTATTGTTAAAAATGTTTACAGATTCGCACTACATGTTTTATAAATAAGGATTTTTTCGCTCTGTTATAGCGTCCCAAATGTGGCGAGAACAGCAAATTGCGAAATCCTGATGTGATGCACACAAGCCAAAAAAAAATTTTTAAATTTAACATTTATAAAATTTGCACTCAAGTTTTTAAACTTCTAAAATTATTTAATAAAAAATAAAAAGATCGATCCACTTACCCGTATTATGAATACCATCTTCACCAGGTTCTTTCTTTCTTTTGAAACAATGGCAACCACTATTTATTCTATTTCCTTATTACCCCAATTTCATAAGAGAGCATATTAAATGAACTCTTTAATAAATCAAAAACCTTTAGAAACAAAAACACTTGCATACTCCATCCCAAACTGAATCTTAAATTTTAACAAAAACAATACATAACAACAAACCGACACTTGTTTTACGACACTTAAGCGAACCCGACAAAGTCAAAATCAAAGATGATTTTTTTATAAACTTACGTTATAACGAAACACGAATATACTTATGTATGCATGAAAAACTAATTTTGCGAACAATTTACAGTTAATTGTTTAATTCTTTTATCGCAAAAACTTTAAAATATTATTAAACACTTATTAGTTAACATTTAAATCACAAACTTATTAGATTTTGTGCACTTTTTGCCAATTATTTTAAATTTAAATACAAGCAATGAATTAAACGTTTACGCATTTAAAAGCCGCACCACCAACTAAAGAATAAATGGGAAAGAAGTTAAAGAGGGAGAATTGGCGCTGCCAGATCTTTTTATTTGTGTGCTTTTATGGGGATGAGTTTTTTAATACGGAATATTAAAATATTTTTATTTCCGGGACAAAGTTTAAACTTATACAATTTTCCGTAAAGGAAAGTAATTGTTTACATTTAGAACTACATAAAGGCAACACCTAAATTATTATTTATTTATTTATTTTTATAAATAACGCAACTATTAAATAAATTATGTAAAATATCGAAAGAAAAACATATTTAGGCGATTATTTCATTGTGGAAATTTTGTATTGGAATTAACTGCCTATTTTCGATGTGCGAAAGAATTCTTTCTTTCGTACAACTACATTTAAAACAAAAACAAAGTTTTATAGATCGGAAATTTCACATTAAATAGCCAACAGCTGTACTAACACTTTTTTTTAGTTTTGGACTGATTTATTCTGACATTATACATACATATATGCCGTTAAAATTGGTGTGAATTTATATAAAATATATTTCTAAACATTTTTTAGAAGCACTATAAAGCCTTTGAATATTGTATTTATGTTTAAGGAATACATTTTTGTAAAGTATTCTTTATATTATAAAATCAATTATAAAAAAAGTAAGTTTCAATATATAAGTACCATTCTGTGGTAATGGTATTTGAGTTGGATTTATCATTTCACAAAACTCTTGCACACTTTTTAATTTTGTAACCTAACTCACCAAAACACCACAAAAATCTCTAATTTTACTTATAGAAACTTTTATAACATACTGAAAATATAACGTGCTTATACTTGGTTATACATTACTTTTTACATTCGTAGTCATTTTCTAATTTTTGAGCAATGGTTTAAAAGTAAGAAAGCTGTTATTTAGAACAGCAATAAAATATGAAACTTGTTTTCATACTATACTCCATAAATAGATATTCCTTGAATATAATTCATAATGTTTTGTTAAGCAGCGTTGCCGTCTTCAGTGTCTTTATCTACAAATGGGACAAAAAATTTTATCTTGGACAAATTTTGGATCATAAATTTTACCATATATGTTTGTACGAAAAACGATTTAATTTCATTGAAAAAATATTTCGGTCAGTAAAATTATAGGCAAACATATGTATATTCTTTGATAAATTTGATGTTGAAAGCTGCTGGTAAAAAGTTTTTGAAATAAAAACACTTTCTTTGTGATCCTCTTTGTCCTAATTTAAAAGCCATAATTACTTTTCCTCTTATTCTGCCATTTTCAAAATGTTTAGTAAACGGGATTTTCTGCAAATTTAAATTAACTAAAATTGACATGAGAAATAAATTTTCGTCAGTTGGACAATTTTGGAAAACTTTCTTTGGTACAGGATGTCGGTGAACGCATTATTGTGTAAATTAAATTCTTTATTATTCATTAATATTTTTAACGACACATGCAAGAAAGAGTGTGCATATGTTTAAAAGCCAATAACCATCTCCCAAATTAAACTAACATTCAAAAATAAATAATGGCCATTTTTCCAATTTTTCGAAAAGTTATGAAATTTTTTTTGGTTGAGCAATGGGCAGCCGTCAAGAGGACGGTTCACTTGGGTCCCTATAGCGGTCCCTTTGTGATATATGAATTCTTTTTTTAAAAGACCAAAAATACTCGAGGCAGAAAATAGCCAAAGCTTATTAAAAAAATTTCCCACCAGTAATTAAAAAAAGATTATTAATAATAATTGTATAAATAAGACACTCACCAACAATTTAAACTTTATAGTTTATTCTGCACCAGTCTGTTTATATTCGTAAACTAAGATCCCTACTTTTCATTTGTTTTGTATGCGTGATTTATAAAATTTGGGATAATTTTGATGCTATGTCTCTGTAAAATTTAATTTGCATTTCGGCCACAATGTTCTTTAGCCCATCCTTGATAAAGTTAAATTTAGGTACTGACAATATTTGAATTATTAGACAAAGTAAAAAAGGCAAAGCACAGTTATTCAAACTTTGCATTATTTGGTAAAGTAATTTATATTTTTCGAATTTATTCTGTGAGCTAAATTTCAGCTATGTACTTTATAAAGCTTTTTGTATTAGTTCTATTCCTTAAATTTTTAGGAATGACTTTATACACTACCAGACTATTGTCTTGTATCTTCTTGTTACATTCTACCTTAGCTATCTTTTGGATAGCAATCAAGTATATTGTATGTACAGAAAAATTTACAATTATTAGATACCAGCAGAATGTAATGCATTTTCTGGCCCGCTACGGCCTTCGTCAGCATCCTTTGTGTCACACTGGATAGTGATACTTTATAAATGGAATGTATTTAACTCAACTATTTGTACGCCGCGCGAAGTTAACGTTATAATTCCTTAATTACAGAAGATATTAAACATAGTACAAATAAATCGAATCAAAAACCAACTTTTGTGGTAAAAAATTATTTTTTTTGTTTAGAAAAAGCTTTTTTTTCTATAAATTATATAATCGAAAATATTTTTTTTAACCAAATATTCGTTAGTTGTTAATTGCCGCCTTATAATGTTCCGCAGTCATTTGCCTATCAAACTAATATCAAGCAAGAAACTGAAAATTTCGCTTATATAGGCCTTTCATTAAACAAGTTACTTTTACCTGTGAGTATGAGTAAATATTAAATTTAGAAAATATAACCATATAATTTTAAAAACATTGGCAAAAGCTATAATTAAATTAGAAATAAGACATTTTCATTACCCACTAAAGTTTTTTATTCATATACTATTTATATATAGACTGCTATATGGAACAGTAAAAATGTTAGAATCAATTACAAAAACTTTACTTTAGGAAGCAATATAACTATGAATAACCAACAAAAAACTAAAGAAGAATAGGAAGAATGTTTGGTTGATAACTGCAGTGTAGCTAAAAGTCGCTACACTGTCTTCGTGCCCACGCACCATGTTGACAGAAACTTATATGATGGTTGGCAGTCCAAAAAAATTATATTAAAATATATATCTTCCCATACACTCCTTCACCCTGTGTTAAATTGTCAAATTGTTATATTAGGAAAATATTTTTTAAGTGTATTTAAAAGCCGAAATTGTTTTACGGCAGTGTAATTAAAGAATAATTTTAAAATAATTTTATATAATTGGCTATTTACCTAGACGAGTTCATTAGAAGGTGAAAAATAACACTAGTTTTGTGGTCTTATTGTCGAAAATATGGCTAGTAAAAAAGGTTTGTTTACATAAAAAACTGTAGTTTGTATACAACTTTGACAACTCAACCACCGAATAAAAACATATCTCGACTTGACCCCATCTTCTAGTAAATTCGCCTTGATATTTATTTATTAGTCCAAATTTACATTATGGACATTTCTTGCTGGACAGACGAAGTGAATATAAACCAAAACCGTAATAAAAATGCTTTCGTCCGGCATAAGCAGGGCATATGAGTACATTAGAAAAGGATGTGATTAATTACACAGGTTGACATTCAAGAAGTTCTTTACACAATTTCATATAAAACATGTCGATGTTCGTTTATACATTGCTTCGTTAACGGGACTAATCGGTATTATGAAGCACACTAACTTACTAAAAAAAATATTTAGACAGAAAAGCACTTAATCGACAAGGCTTTGGAAGTACATACTCTCGTACTGTTTTAATAAATGATTTTGTCACAGATCATGGAAATTTCAAGATTTTAAAACAAGTATTCAAATACCAACTATGTAAGAAATAAAAACAGGAACAATATTTTCTTAAATAAGTATGTTTTGCACTTTAACTTCAGCGTTGTCAATTTTTTACAACCAAAACTCACTTAAATACGCTAAATCACAGCGTTGAAAAATATTTATAACCAAAACGAGTTATTTTTTGCATAAAAGATATGTATGGAATCTTGAAAAATTTCAATATTTATCGAAACAAAAAGTGTTCTAATCTGTCAAATTGGCTGTATTTGCTTTAACTTGTTGAATGTCACATTCAGAAGGTTATAGCATATACACACAAACAATATGGCACAACAGAACACTTTGGGAATTGTCTCTACATAAATATCTATAAATTTGTTTTTAAATTTCATTAAATTATAAAAAGTAGATGCATATAACTATTAATTAAATGTGAGAAGTTTAAAACTATTACTAAACATAACACAAATAGGTACATACATACATATACATATATACTACCTACATACATATATACCTATATTCTTTTGGTTATTATTATTATTCCTATTCACAACAAGAATTTTTTTAACTTAGGCCATATTTAATGTGTATTACAGAATTGATTGTGTTAAGTGACATTTTATTTCTTATTTCTTATTAAAATAAATTCTCACATTGAAAGATTTGTCAATTTCTGAATATTAAAATGGAAAGCTTAATAAGTTAATAACAAATGAAGAACGCTTAATAAAAAAAGTTTAATTAACAACATTTTTAAAACTGTGATTTTTTATATAAAAATATAAGTACCTATGTATGAATGTACCTATTATATGTATAAAATTTTACATCAAAATCTTAACACTTGCTTAACGCAATTATTCTTTTTGTGAATTTTCCCGTTTTGTACAAGCTCTAGAAATTAAGAGACATTTATTTATGCCATTCTCTTTTGCTCTTAATATTTCCCCCTTTCGCTATTAAGCAAATAAAACATTATTGCACTCACACTATCAAACAAATCACTAGATTTTTTGGTAATTCATATCCAACAACAACTTTAATGCAATGACATTGTTATTATAACAACCTACGAGAAGATTAAAACAACAAACGTTTCTCTTCATAACGAAATATGTATGTACGTACCTATGCAAACAAAAAAGAATAAACAAATTTGCAAAGAAGACGATAAAATGAAAAAATTGCTATAAAATTATTAAATACACATTTATTAAGTTATTTATAACAAACTTTTTTTGTCCCGTGAACTTTTTAATTTAAAGACGAGCACAAGGCGAATTCATGTATACGGTGGTGTTGATACTAGCACAAGTAACAACACCAAAAACACAACAATGTATTTTTCGTTGATCGATATGTCAAAAACACAAGCAACTTTTGACATTTCTCTCTCTAAGTAAGAAAAAAAATAACAGCTGTGCTTTCAACGCCACCTGAAAAATTAATTCGCATTGGACCAGTACTAGTTAAACCGTTTACGCATGTTAAATACCGCAAACTAAAGAATAAATGGGAAAATCGTACCAAAGGAGAATAAGAGTTGCCCATAATGTAAATTCAGTTCTAATTGAAGGGATTGTGTGTCAGAAATAGGAAGTGTTCGAATTATATTTGTAAATTTCCGGTATTGTTAATTTTTTTTATATTAGAAATTGGAATTTTAATAATGAATTTTCATTTTAAACATTAAAATAGGTATAAATTAACTGCTTTATTCATAAAAAATATTTGGAATTGCGTATATCTGCATAAAATGTTTTTTTTAATCTTACGTGCATAATTTGTTTTGCAAACATTTCATAAATTGAAATGTTTTTTTATTGTAACATTTTGAAAAATTAATAGATCTTATTTTACGTTCAAAATAAATTATGCATAGAAAGCCATTTCTTGAAAACTATGTGTACATATGAACTAAAAGTATTTGTTAATAAATATTTTTAAACATACAGAGTATACGAATATACCTTTGATAATGAAAAGTTTTGATACGAAAAAAAATTTAAAAATATGCAGACAAAAGCTATCAAAAATAAAATAAAAAAACTATGTTAAAAAAGGCAAAAACCCCAAAAAGAAGTACATCAAAATTATAAGTTACTCTTTGTAAATTTTTTTACTGATAATTGTGTTTATTTAAATTTTTTTAATTAATTTAGCCACTATCGCACAGATCAATAGAAAAATTATTCACTTAGTGCCAGTAATGAGGCAAAATAAGCAAATAATTTTTAAATTGTCAAGTCCCAATAAATTCGTTAATACCTTTTAATCATATATCTGTCATAAAAAACGTTGCTAAAATGCTAGTTATTTGCAAGCTAATGCAAAAATTGCATTTTACGCAAGGAAATAATAACAAAGGAAAGTGTACAGAAAACTGTTACACATTAGAAAATAACAAGTATGCAAAACAAAATAAAATTACCAATACAGAATTTTCAGAACAAATCTTTAAAAACAGTGGCAAAACCATAACGATAAAAGTTTTATATATTCAGGAAAACTAAATTATTTTTTATCAAATCTACTTTTGCATTTTCATTTCTCAAGTTGTTTTAAAAATTAACTATTTAAGACACGGACTTTAAATAGCAGTTATCCGAAAAATGTAAACCTAAAAACTCTTCATGCTAGAGTCAACATAATAAAAACTGAAAGGGTTACACTGCTTTACAAATTGTAATGCTCTGACCAGAGAAAAGCTTTGTCAATTTAGAAAAAATGACTTTTATCTCTGACGGGAAAAACAAAACTCCTCAAATTAGTTTTATTTTATAACGGTTAAATAAAACCTATTCAATGGTCAAATTAGTCCTTTAATTTTTACGTTAAAAAAAAAACAATAATATAAATAATTCACAAAATAACTGTTAAAATTACCTTTTCTGATATCACTTGCAACTGCTACGGTCCCTAATTTAAACTAAATCGTTTTCAGTTCAAAATAAAAGCATAGTTAAAAAAGCCTTTGTAATTGCATTAAAAATGTTATTATTTAAAATCGTGTTAAAAATTACACTAAATTTTTACTGTATTTCGCTGTACATAGATTACTGGTAGGAAGATAATCATCTTCTATTTTTTGAAGAAAAACAAGTTTTATTAGTTTTGATAATTTTAAGTAAAAATTATAGAAAACAATCACAAAAAAATTTAAAAAAATGCGAAAATATCATGAATGTATCGAAAAATTGGAATTTTTAAATTTTATATTAAGATATCTCAAAGAAGGAACCAGATATTACAAAGTTTAAATGATTATTTTAAAGGTAATTGGTAGGAATTCTGCAACTTTTAACAACTGTGCAATTCTGTAAATTGTTCTTAATAACATCGATTACTGTAAAACATGCAAAATATGAGATTTGGATGAAATTTGCACCAAGGTTAGTCTTATTGGAAAATAAAAATCCTCGTCTTGAGTTAGAAATTATTTTTTTTATACATATCCCACTCGCATCCCACTAAGCGACCAAAACTACCTAAAAGAAAAATGCATAAGCTTACTTTTGAGCAAAAAAAAATACTGTTTCCAAAAAAAAATAAGTTTTAAATTTAAAAAAAAAAAAAAATAATAAAATACAAAAAAAAAAAATTTCGATAGCTTGAAAAAATAGCTACCTAATTTGTTTGTGACAAATTTTGCTAACACCAATAGATAATAAGTTACATGGACGAGAAAGAACACCGGTTTGGCCAAAATGTCAAATTTTGACCCTTCTAACTCAGAAACTTTTTGACCGATCTTGTTGAAAATTTGTGTCTAAGCTACTATCCAATAAGACTAACCTTGGTACAAATTTCATCCAAATCGGAAGACATCGATTTCAAAAGTTGGGTCACTTGACATGAAATCCCCCATATATAAAAAAAACAAATCAAATTATTAAAACAAAAGTTTTTTTAATAACTTTTTTTTAAGATGGTAAGTAACACATTAAACTTTTAAACTAAATGCTAAATATTCAATGGCCATTTTGAAGTTATATTTTTTCTTAAAAATAAAATATTTAAATTTTTCCGATATTAAAAACTAAGTTAACAAACTTAAAATATTGCCATTAGTTAACACAAACAGCTGCCGTTACGATAACAAGTGTTATTTAAAATCTTACAGAATCGCAAAATCGTTAAATTGCTTGTTAAATTTTTTAACAATTACAATTTTTGTTAAAATTTGATACAGAATCGTACTATACAGGGGTTTTTAAACTTTATGCCAAGATATCGAGAAAACCTAGTGTGATGCACCCAAGCCGATTTTTTTATGTATTTAACATTTATAAATTTTGCACTAAAATTTTTAAACTGTAAAAATTATTTGATTATAAATAAAAAAGATCGACTTACCCGAATTATGAATACCAGCTTCCCCAGTTCCTTGCTTTCTTTAGCAACAATGGCAGCCACTATTTATTCTATTTCCTCATTACCCCAATTGCATAAGAGAGGATATTAAATGAACTCTTTAATAAATCAAAAACCTTTAGAAACAAAAACACTTGCATACTCCATCCCAAACTGAATCTTAAATTTTAACAAAAACAATACATAGCAAAAAACCGACACTTGTTTTACAACTTGTGTTAAGCGAACCCCACAAAGTCAAAATCAAAGATGATTTTTATATAAACCAAACATGAATTTACTTATGAATGCATGAAAAACTAATTTAGCGAACAATTTACAGTTAATTGTCTAATTTTTTTATCAAAAAAACATTAAAATATTATTAAACACTTATTAGTTAGCATTTAAATCACAAAGTTATTAGATTTTGCGCACTTTTTGCCAATTATTTTAAATTTAAACACGAGCAATGAATTAAAAGGGGAAAGAGCTAAATTGGCCATATTAAATAACAACCTGCGAGAACATTACAACATCAAACGTTTCTCTTCATAACGAAATATGTAGATAAGTATGTACATATATATACAAACAAACACGAATATGTTTGCAAAGGAAGATAACAATATATTTAACTTTTTTGCAATCAATTATTGTTTGCCTAAAACTTTTGTAACGAGTAACTTTGGATTATTAATAAATACACAGTTGTTAACTTTTCTATAACAAATTAATTTTATTTCGTGCACTTATAACCGATTAATTTTTAATTTAATGACGGGCACTAGTTAAAACGTTTTCGCATGTTAAAGTCTGAATCGCAAACTAAAGAATTAATAGGAAATAAGTACCAGAGCAGAATAAGAGTTGCCCATTTGGCAAATTCAGTTCTAGTTGAAGGGATTGTGTCTTTAAAATAGGAAAAGAAAGTGTTTGAATTATATAAGTGAGTTTCCGGTGTTGTAAGGTTTTTTAATTTTCTTTATTAACAATTTTAAATTTTAGATAAGATTTTAAGCATTGAGATATAAATCAGCTGCTTTATTCATAAAAATTATTTAGAATTGCGTATAGCTTCATAAAATGTATTTTTTTTTTAACTTACGTGCATAATTTGTTTTGCAAACATTTCATAAATTGAAATGTTTTTTTATTGCAACATTTTGAAAAATTAATAGATCTTATTTTACGTTCAAAATAAATTATGCAAAGAAAGCCATTTCTTGGAAATTGTATGTACATATGAACTAAAAGTATTTGTTAATAAATATTTTAAGCGAGTAAATATAAAAATTCCAAAAAAAATCAAAAGACTTAGGTATATCAAAGTTATAAGTTATTCTTTGTAAACTATTCACTGAAAATTGTTTTTATTTGCATTTTAAAATTAATTTAGCAACTATCGCACAGATCAATAGAATAATTATTCACTTAATGTCAGTAATGAGGCAAAATAAGCAAATAATTTTTAAATTGTCAAGTCCCAATAAATTCGTTAATGCCTTTTAATCATGTATCTGTCATAAAATACGTTGCTGAAAGCAAATTATTTGGAAGCTAATTCAAAAATTGCATTTTACGCAAGGAAATAATGACAAAAAAAAACAAGAAGACAGAACAAAACCAAAAAGAAAATCTTTCAAAATTGTGACAAAACCATGACGATTAAGTGTTCTATGTATTAAGAAAAATTACATTATTTTTTTATCGTCTATTTTTGCATTTTCATTTTTCAAATTGTTTTAAAAATGAAATTAGTTTTATTTTATTACGGCTAAATAAAACTCTCTTTTTAAGAGTTTAATTCGTCTTTTAACTTTTACGTTGAAAAATAACTGTTTTGAATTCACAAAATAACTGGTAAAAATAACTACAAAATAATATCACTTATAATTGCTACGGTCCCAAATTGAAACTGAATCGTTTTTAGCTCAAGATAAAATCATAGCTTAAGAAAAATATAAAAACAATGGCCCATAATCATAGTCAAACGTCAAAATCTTTTTAAAATCAACTTTAAAATAAATAAACATAGGTACTTTTAATTATTTTGCTACTATAGTCGAAATTGAAGTATGTTTCAAATTGAACCGTCTTAAACTGGGTGCCACCTCAAATGTAGAAAATTTTTTTCATACAAAATATAAACAAGTGGCACCACCAAACAGCTGAAATGAAAAATTAAAATAAATACTGCATATCTTGTGGAGGTGAAAATTTTTTAAAACGCTATATGAACTTTTGTAGAAAGCAAATTCAGTACTATGGTACTTTTTTCAGTACTTATGCATTTCAAAAATACCGCGGTACCCCCACGTCAGTTTTCGTACTCTTTTGTTGTTATGCTTCTTTGTTGAGAAATTTAGCGTTTCTATTTTTTTTAACATTGACAACATTGCCTACACAAAATTTATTGTTCTTTTTTTCGTTCATGTTAAGCCAAATTAGACCACTTTCAGACAATCAAAGTTTACTTTGCAAAGTCTTGAGTTTATAGAAGAGAAGGGAAAAGAGCATAACGGGGGAGTACATACTTTGCTGTACTTACAAATTCGTTTTATTTTTTGTTCGTAGATTATACCTGAAGTTGGCTGCAACTTTATATTTATATACAGCGTTACCAGAATCTTTGGAATGAAAATTGTCATATGGCGAAAGAAATCATATTTTGAAGAGGAAAATCTTAAATTTTTTTTTCTTAATTTAAATTTTTTAAAACAAGGGCAAAATAGTAAGAATTATTAATTTTTTTTAAAAACATACTTCTTATTATTTAAATTGAAATACATAAAAACATAATTCGTCAGTATATGAAACTTTATACCTATAAATACATTTTTTCTTTTCACAAATATTTTTTTATCAATATTCTAACTGCCTATTTCCGATGTGCGAAAGAATTATTTACTTCGTTTAAATACATTTTAAACAAAAACAAAGTTTTTAGAATTAGTTTTTGTTTTATATGTAGTTGTTCGAAAGAAGGAATTCTTTCGCACAATGGAAATAGGTTATAATATGCCTTTTTTAATATTTTTTATGTCCAGAAATAATGATGCAATTTTGTGTATTCTAGATACTGGGTACAAAAGTGTGCAGCACCAATGCGCATCAAGCTGATGCAAAACTTCATTACTTTAAAAAGTGCCTGTTTAAATAATCGTGTATTTTGTATAAGCAAAATTAAAGTAAAAATCAGAATTTCTAAAAAAAAAATCATCATTTGAGAAAAAAATCTTTAATCATATTTTTGTTTAAAAAAATAATCCAAAATATGATAAAATCATCATTCTGGTAACGCTGTTTATATATATTATATTCAAACAAGAGAAAACAAAAATTTGTCAAATTAAATTTTGTGTGTCTGAGCACCAAACAAAGTTTAAAAGAGAATTCAACAGACTTTGTCAAAGTAAACTTTGCTTGTCTGAAAGGGGACTTAAGAACGAAATGAACGAACTTATGTTTCCTGATAATTCACGTATTGCCATTGGAATTTTGTCAATACCTTATTTATCAGCAGCAGTTGAGCGCACGTTTTCAGTGCAAGATGCTATAAAAACGAAAAAAAGAAATCGGTTGCAAGTACAAACTCTTTCAAATTGAATTAAAACTGAAGATATATTAATATCAAATGATTCTTGTTGTTACGTGTGTACCTTATATTTAATCATAATCAAATACATATGTATGCAATAAAAAATATGTTTAAAAAAAGAACCAAAATATTGAAATAAGTACTCTTTTGGTTGGTGGTCAGTAACATCTAAATTTTAAGGTTTTACATCACTGGAAAGCAACAATAAAATTAAAATTAATTTTGACTTTGCTTTTGTTTTCAATGTCATTTTTTGCTTTTCGTCTCACACAATACATTCATATGTATTTTGCCTATATGTATTTCGTGTTTCTCGCCAAATCATTAATAATTGCAAAATATCGGTCAATATCTTGAAACATACAGGCCTGTCACAGAAATCAATTCCGATCGAAAGTGGAAGTGATTTCGTATCTTGCTTCCCCAAAAACGAAATCACAAAAATCATTTTCTTATGCACGAGCTAAAAGCAGAGATTAAGTAAGTCTGGGATCACACTATGAAAGTTTTCTTTCAGAAAGTCTGTGTTTATTGGTGAGTGGGGAAATAACAGGCTATTCTCATCAATAAATAAAATGAAAAAAAAACTTTCATAATGTGTACCCAGACTAAAAGCCTTAAAAATATGTGTAATACCTATATTGTTTTGCAAAAAATTACCGAAATTTGCTCTAAAAAGTGTTGTTGTAGATGCAACAAGGGAATGAAAGGGCTAAAACAGTCTTAAGAGCCAAAAAATATATTTATATAAAATAAATCAAATGAAAACAATCACAAAAAAATGGCGAAAATATGATAAATTTAGCGAAAAATTAGATTTTTTTAAGCTTTATATTAAGATATCTCAGAGAATGGACAAGATTTTACAAAGTTAAAATGCTTATTTTAAAGGTTATTGGTGGGAGTTTAGACGACATATCAGTAGTGGGATTCTGTAACTTTTAACAATAACTACTGCTGTCACAATTTTCAACCTGTTTTGTTGTTTGCACTAACGATTATGCGATTCTTTAAACAACATAGATACAAATTAACGTCAAGTGCAATCACTGTCAAAAAAAAAAATGGCAAAATAACGAAAAGCACAAAGACGTATATATAAAAAAACAAATCAAATTATTAAAACAAAACAGTTTTTCTAATAATTTTTTTTTTTAAATGGTAAGTAAAACATTAAACTCTTGAACTAAATGCTAAATATTCAATGACCATTTGGAAGTTATATTTTTTGTAAAAATAAAATATTTTAATTTTTTCGATATTAAAAACTAGGTTACCACCACTTAAAATGTTGTAATTACTTTAACACAAACATCTGCCGTTACGATAACAAGTGTTGTTCTAAATCTTACAGAATTGCAAAATCGTTAAATTGCTTGTTAAATTTTTTAACAATGACAACTATTGTTAAAAATGTTTACAGATTCGCACTACATGTTTTATAAATAAGGATTTTTTCGCTCTGTTATAGCGTCCCAAATGTGGCGAGAACAGCATTTAATTATCTTTTTGCAAAGAAATTGCGAAATCCTGATGTGATGCACACAAGCCAAAAAAAAATTTTTAAATTTAACATTTATAAAATTTGCACTCAAGTTTTTAAACTTCTAAAATTATTTAATAAAAAATAAAAAGATCGATCCACTTACCCGTATTATGAATACCATCTTCACCAGGTTCTTTCTTTCTTTTGAAACAATGGCAACCACTATTTATTCTATTTCCTTATTACCCCAATTTCATAAGAGAGCATATTAAATGAACTCTTTAATAAATCAAAAACCTTTAGAAACAAAAACACTTGCATACTCCATCCCAAACTGAATCTTAAATTTTAACAAAAACAATACATAACAACAAACCGACACTTGTTTTACGACACTTAAGCGAACCCGACAAAGTCAAAATCAAAGATGATTTTTTTATAAACTTACGTTATAACGAAACACGAATATACTTATGTATGCATGAAAAACTAATTTTGCGAACAATTTACAGTTAATTGTTTAATTCTTTTATCGCAAAAACTTTAAAATATTATTAAACACTTATTAGTTAACATTTAAATCACAAACTTATTAGATTTTGTGCACTTTTTGCCAATTATTTTAAATTTAAATACAAGCAATGAATTAAACGTTTACGCATTTAAAAGCCGCACCACCAACTAAAGAATAAATGGGAAAGAAGTTAAAGAGGGAGAATTGGCGCTGCCAGATCTTTTTATTTGTGTGCTTTTATGGGGATGAGTTTTTTAATACGGAATATTAAAATATTTTTATTTCCGGGACAAAGTTTAAACTTATACAATTTTCCGTAAAGGAAAGTAATTGTTTACATTTAGAACTACATAAAGGCAACACCTAAATTATTATTTATTTATTTATTTTTATAAATAACGCAACTATTAAATAAATTATGTAAAATATCGAAAGAAAAACATATTTAGGCGATTATTTCATTGTGGAAATTTTGTATTGGAATTAACTGCCTATTTTCGATGTGCGAAAGAATTCTTTCTTTCGTACAACTACATTTAAAACAAAAACAAAGTTTTATAGATCGGAAATTTCACATTAAATAGCCAACAGCTGTACTAACACTTTTTTTTAGTTTTGGACTGATTTATTCTGACATTATACATACATATATGCCGTTAAAAATGGTGTGAATTTATATAAAATATATTTCTAAACTTTTTTTAGAAGCACTATAAAGCCTTGAATATTGTATTTATGTTTAAGGAATACATTTTTGTAAAGTATTCTTTATATTATAAAATCAATTATAAAAAAAGTAAGTTTCAATATATAAGTACCATTCTGTGGTAATGGTATTTGAGTTGGATTTATCATTTCACAAAACTCTTGCACACTTTTTAATTTTGTAACCTAACTCACCAAAACACCACAAAAATCTCTAATTTTACTTATAGAAACTTTTATAACATACTGAAAATATAACGTGCTTATACTTGGTTATACATTACTTTTTACATTCGTAGTCATTTTCTAATTTTTGAGCAATGGTTTAAAAGTAAGAAAGCTGTTATTTAGAACAGCAATAAAATATGAAACTTGTTTTCATACTATACTCCATAAATAGATATTCCTTGAATATAATTCATAATGTTTTGTTAAGCAGCGTTGCCGTCTTCAGTGTCTTTATCTACAAATGGGACAAAAAATTTTATCTTGGACAAATTTTGGATCATAAATTTTACCATATATGTTTGTACGAAAAACGATTTAATTTCATTGAAAAAATATTTCGGTCAGTAAAATTATAGGCAAACATATGTATATTCTTTGATAAATTTGATGTTGAAAGCTGCTGGTAAAAAGTTTTTGAAATAAAAACACTTTCTTTGTGATCCTCTTTGTCCTAATTTAAAAGCCATAATTACTTTTCCTCTTATTCTGCCATTTTCAAAATGTTTAGTAAACGGGATTTTCTGCAAATTTAAATTAACTAAAATTGACATGAGAAATAAATTTTCGTCAGTTGGACAATTTTGGAAAACTTTCTTTGGTACAGGATGTCGGTGAACGCATTATTGTGTAAATTAAATTCTTTATTATTCATTAATATTTTTAACGACACATGCAAGAAAGAGTGTGCATATGTTTAAAAGCCAATAACCATCTCCCAAATTAAACTAACATTCAAAAATAAATAATGGCCATTTTTCCAATTTTTCGAAAAGTTATGAAATTTTTTTTGGTTGAGCAATGGGCAGCCGTCAAGAGGACGGTTCACTTGGGTCCCTATAGCGGTCCCTTTGTGATATATGAATTCTTTTTTTAAAAGACCAAAAATACTCGAGGCAGAAAATAGCCAAAGCTTATTAAAAAAATTTCCCACCAGTAATTAAAAAAAGATTATTAATAATAATTGTATAAATAAGACACTCACCAACAATTTAAACTTTATAGTTTATTCTGCACCAGTCTGTTTATATTCGTAAACTAAGATCCCTACTTTTCATTTGTTTTGTATGCGTGATTTATAAAATTTGGGATAATTTTGATGCTATGTCTCTGTAAAATTTAATTTGCATTTCGGCCACAATGTTCTTTAGCCCATCCTTGATAAAGTTAAATTTAGGTACTGACAATATTTGAATTATTAGACAAAGTAAAAAAGGCAAAGCACAGTTATTCAAACTTTGCATTATTTGGTAAAGTAATTTATATTTTTCGAATTTATTCTGTGAGCTAAATTTCAGCTATGTACTTTATAAAGCTTTTTGTATTAGTTCTATTCCTTAAATTTTTAGGAATGACTTTATACACTACCAGACTATTGTCTTGTATCTTCTTGTTACATTCTACCTTAGCTATCTTTTGGATAGCAATCAAGTATATTGTATGTACAGAAAAATTTACAATTATTAGATACCAGCAGAATGTAATGCATTTTCTGGCCCGCTACGGCCTTCGTCAGCATCCTTTGTGTCACACTGGATAGTGATACTTTATAAATGGAATGTATTTAACTCAACTATTTGTACGCCGCGCGAAGTTAACGTTATAATTCCTTAATTACAGAAGATATTAAACATAGTACAAATAAATCGAATCAAAAACCAACTTTTGTGGTAAAAAATTATTTTTTTTGTTTAGAAAAAGCTTTTTTTTCTATAAATTATATAATCGAAAATATTTTTTTTAACCAAATATTCGTTAGTTGTTAATTGCCGCCTTATAATGTTCCGCAGTCATTTGCCTATCAAACTAATATCAAGCAAGAAACTGAAAATTTCGCTTATATAGGCCTTTCATTAAACAAGTTACTTTTACCTGTGAGTATGAGTAAATATTAAATTTAGAAAATATAACCATATAATTTTAAAAACATTGGCAAAAGCTATAATTAAATTAGAAATAAGACATTTTCATTACCCACTAAAGTTTTTTATTCATATACTATTTATATATAGACTGCTATATGGAACAGTAAAAATGTTAGAATCAATTACAAAAACTTTACTTTAGGAAGCAATATAACTATGAATAACCAACAAAAAACTAAAGAAGAATAGGAAGAATGTTTGGTTGATAACTGCAGTGTAGCTAAAAGTCGCTACACTGTCTTCGTGCCCACGCACCATGTTGACAGAAACTTATATGATGGTTGGCAGTCCAAAAAAATTATATTAAAATATATATCTTCCCATACACTCCTTCACCCTGTGTTAAATTGTCAAATTGTTATATTAGGAAAATATTTTTTAAGTGTATTTAAAAGCCGAAATTGTTTTACGGCAGTGTAATTAAAGAATAATTTTAAAATAATTTTATATAATTGGCTATTTACCTAGACGAGTTCATTAGAAGGTGAAAAATAACACTAGTTTTGTGGTCTTATTGTCGAAAATATGGCTAGTAAAAAAGGTTTGTTTACATAAAAAACTGTAGTTTGTATACAACTTTGACAACTCAACCACCGAATAAAAACATATCTCGACTTGACCCCATCTTCTAGTAAATTCGCCTTGATATTTATTTATTAGTCCAAATTTACATTATGGACATTTCTTGCTGGACAGACGAAGTGAATATAAACCAAAACCGTAATAAAAATGCTTTCGTCCGGCATAAGCAGGGCATATGAGTACATTAGAAAAGGATGTGATTAATTACACAGGTTGACATTCAAGAAGTTCTTTACACAATTTCATATAAAACATGTCGATGTTCGTTTATACATTGCTTCGTTAACGGGACTAATCGGTATTATGAAGCACACTAACTTACTAAAAAAAATATTTAGACAGAAAAGCACTTAATCGACAAGGCTTTGGAAGTACATACTCTCGTACTGTTTTAATAAATGATTTTGTCACAGATCATGGAAATTTCAAGATTTTAAAACAAGTATTCAAATACCAACTATGTAAGAAATAAAAACAGGAACAATATTTTCTTAAATAAGTATGTTTTGCACTTTAACTTCAGCGTTGTCAATTTTTTACAACCAAAACTCACTTAAATACGCTAAATCACAGCGTTGAAAAATATTTATAACCAAAACGAGTTATTTTTTGCATAAAAGATATGTATGGAATCTTGAAAAATTTCAATATTTATCGAAACAAAAAGTGTTCTAATCTGTCAAATTGGCTGTATTTGCTTTAACTTGTTGAATGTCACATTCAGAAGGTTATAGCATATACACACAAACAATATGGCACAACAGAACACTTTGGGAATTGTCTCTACATAAATATCTATAAATTTGTTTTTAAATTTCATTAAATTATAAAAAGTAGATGCATATAACTATTAATTAAATGTGAGAAGTTTAAAACTATTACTAAACATAACACAAATAGGTACATACATACATATACATATATACTACCTACATACATATATACCTATATTCTTTTGGTTATTATTATTATTCCTATTCACAACAAGAATTTTTTTAACTTAGGCCATATTTAATGTGTATTACAGAATTGATTGTGTTAAGTGACATTTTATTTCTTATTTCTTATTAAAATAAATTCTCACATTGAAAGATTTGTCAATTTCTGAATATTAAAATGGAAAGCTTAATAAGTTAATAACAAATGAAGAACGCTTAATAAAAAAAGTTTAATTAACAACATTTTTAAAACTGTGATTTTTTATATAAAAATATAAGTACCTATGTATGAATGTACCTATTATATGTATAAAATTTTACATCAAAATCTTAACACTTGCTTAACGCAATTATTCTTTTTGTGAATTTTCCCGTTTTGTACAAGCTCTAGAAATTAAGAGACATTTATTTATGCCATTCTCTTTTGCTCTTAATATTTCCCCCTTTCGCTATTAAGCAAATAAAACATTATTGCACTCACACTATCAAACAAATCACTAGATTTTTTGGTAATTCATATCCAACAACAACTTTAATGCAATGACATTGTTATTATAACAACCTACGAGAAGATTAAAACAACAAACGTTTCTCTTTATAACGAAATATGTATGTACGTACCTATGCAAACAAAAAAGAATAAACAAATTTGCAAAGAAGACGATAAAATGAAAAAATTGCTATAAAATTATTAAATACACATTTATTAAGTTATTTATAACAAACTTTTTTTGTCCCGTGAACTTTTTAATTTAAAGACGAGCACAAGGCGAATTCATGTATACGGTGGTGTTGATACTAGCACAAGTAACAACACCAAAAACACAACAATGTATTTTTCGTTGATCGATATGTCAAAAACACAAGCAACTTTTGACATTTCTCTCTCTAAGTAAGAAAAAAAATAACAGCTGTGCTTTCAACGCCACCTGAAAAATTAATTCGCATTGGACCAGTACTAGTTAAACCGTTTACGCATGTTAAATACCGCAAACTAAAGAATAAATGGGAAAATCGTACCAAAGGAGAATAAGAGTTGCCCATAATGTAAATTCAGTTCTAATTGAAGGGATTGTGTGTCAGAAATAGGAAGTGTTCGAATTATATTTGTAAATTTCCGGTATTGTTAATTTTTTTTATATTAGAAATTGGAATTTTAATAATGAATTTTCATTTTAAACATTAAAATAGGTATAAATTAACTGCTTTATTCATAAAAAATATTTGGAATTGCGTATATCTGCATAAAATGTTTTTTTTAATCTTACGTGCATAATTTGTTTTGCAAACATTTCATAAATTGAAATGTTTTTTTATTGTAACATTTTGAAAAATTAATAGATCTTATTTTACGTTCAAAATAAATTATGCATAGAAAGCCATTTCTTGAAAACTATGTGTACATATGAACTAAAAGTATTTGTTAATAAATATTTTTAAACATACAGAGTATACGAATATACCTTTGATAATGAAAAGTTTTGATACGAAAAAAAATTTAAAAATATGCAGACAAAAGCTATCAAAAATAAAATAAAAAAACTATGTTAAAAAAGGCAAAAACCCCAAAAAGAAGTACATCAAAATTATAAGTTACTCTTTGTAAATTTTTTTACTGATAATTGTGTTTATTTAAATTTTTTTAATTAATTTAGCCACTATCGCACAGATCAATAGAAAAATTATTCACTTAGTGCCAGTAATGAGGCAAAATAAGCAAATAATTTTTAAATTGTCAAGTCCCAATAAATTCGTTAATACCTTTTAATCATATATCTGTCATAAAAAACGTTGCTAAAATGCTAGTTATTTGCAAGCTAATGCAAAAATTGCATTTTACGCAAGGAAATAATAACAAAGGAAAGTGTACAGAAAACTGTTACACATTAGAAAATAACAAGTATGCAAAACAAAATAAAATTACCAATACAGAATTTTCAGAACAAATCTTTAAAAACAGTGGCAAAACCATAACGATAAAAGTTTTATATATTCAGGAAAACTAAATTATTTTTTATCAAATCTACTTTTGCATTTTCATTTCTCAAGTTGTTTTAAAAATTAACTATTTAAGACACGGACTTTAAATAGCAGTTATCCGAAAAATGTAAACCTAAAAACTCTTCATGCTAGAGTCAACATAATAAAAACTGAAAGGGTTACACTGCTTTACAAATTGTAATGCTCTGACCAGAGAAAAGCTTTGTCAATTTAGAAAAAATGACTTTTATCTCTGACGGGAAAAACAAAACTCCTCAAATTAGTTTTATTTTATAACGGTTAAATAAAACCTATTCAATGGTCAAATTAGTCCTTTAATTTTTACGTTAAAAAAAAAACAATAATATAAATAATTCACAAAATAACTGTTAAAATTACCTTTTCTGATATCACTTGCAACTGCTACGGTCCCTAATTTAAACTAAATCGTTTTCAGTTCAAAATAAAAGCATAGTTAAAAAAGCCTTTGTAATTGCATTAAAAATGTTATTATTTAAAATCGTGTTAAAAATTACACTAAATTTTTACTGTATTTCGCTGTACATAGATTACTGGTAGGAAGATAATCATCTTCTATTTTTTGAAGAAAAACAAATTTTATTAGTTTTGATAATTTTAAGTAAAAATTATAGAAAACAATCACAAAAAAATTTAAAAAAATGCGAAAATATCATGAATGTATCGAAAAATTGGAATTTTTAAATTTTATATTAAGATATCTCAAAGAAGGAACCAGATATTACAAAGTTTAAATGATTATTTTAAAGGTAATTGGTAGGAATTCTGCAACTTTTAACAACTGTGCAATTCTGTAAATTGTTCTTAATAACATCGATTACTGTAAAACATGCAAAATATGAGATTTGGATGAAATTTGCACCAAGGTTAGTCTTATTGGAAAATAAAAATCCTCGTCTTGAGTTAGAAATTATTTTTTTTATACATATCCCACTCGCATCCCACTAAGCGACCAAAACTACCTAAAAGAAAAATGCATAAGCTTACTTTTGAGCAAAAAAAAATACTGTTTCCAAAAAAAAATAAGTTTTAAATTTAAAAAAAAAAAAAAATAATAAAATACAAAAAAAAAAAATTTCGATAGCTTGAAAAAATAGCTACCTAATTTGTTTGTGACAAATTTTGCTAACACCAATAGATAATAAGTTACATGGACGAGAAAGAACACCGGTTTGGCCAAAATGTCAAATTTTGACCCTTCTAACTCAGAAACTTTTTGACCGATCTTGTTGAAAATTTGTGTCTAAGCTACTATCCAATAAGACTAACCTTGGTACAAATTTCATCCAAATCGGAAGACATCGATTTCAAAAGTTGGGTCACTTGACATGAAATCCCCCATATATAAAAAAAACAAATCAAATTATTAAAACAAAAGTTTTTTTAATAACTTTTTTTTAAGATGGTAAGTAACACATTAAACTTTTAAACTAAATGCTAAATATTCAATGGCCATTTTGAAGTTATATTTTTTCTTAAAAATAAAATATTTAAATTTTTCCGATATTAAAAACTAAGTTAACAAACTTAAAATATTGCCATTAGTTAACACAAACAGCTGCCGTTACGATAACAAGTGTTATTTAAAATCTTACAGAATCGCAAAATCGTTAAATTGCTTGTTAAATTTTTTAACAATTACAATTTTTGTTAAAATTTGATACAGAATCGTACTATACAGGGGTTTTTAAACTTTATGCCAAGATATCGAGAAAACCTAGTGTGATGCACCCAAGCCGATTTTTTTATGTATTTAACATTTATAAATTTTGCACTAAAATTTTTAAACTGTAAAAATTATTTGATTATAAATAAAAAAGATCGACTTACCCGAATTATGAATACCAGCTTCCCCAGTTCCTTGCTTTCTTTAGCAACAATGGCAGCCACTATTTATTCTATTTCCTCATTACCCCAATTGCATAAGAGAGGATATTAAATGAACTCTTTAATAAATCAAAAACCTTTAGAAACAAAAACACTTGCATACTCCATCCCAAACTGAATCTTAAATTTTAACAAAAACAATACATAGCAAAAAACCGACACTTGTTTTACAACTTGTGTTAAGCGAACCCCACAAAGTCAAAATCAAAGATGATTTTTATATAAACCAAACATGAATTTACTTATGAATGCATGAAAAACTAATTTAGCGAACAATTTACAGTTAATTGTCTAATTTTTTTATCAAAAAAACATTAAAATATTATTAAACACTTATTAGTTAGCATTTAAATCACAAAGTTATTAGATTTTGCGCACTTTTTGCCAATTATTTTAAATTTAAACACGAGCAATGAATTAAAAGGGGAAAGAGCTAAATTGGCCATATTAAATAACAACCTGCGAGAACATTACAACATCAAACGTTTCTCTTCATAACGAAATATGTAGATAAGTATGTACATATATATACAAACAAACACGAATATGTTTGCAAAGGAAGATAACAATATATTTAACTTTTTTGCAATCAATTATTGTTTGCCTAAAACTTTTGTAACGAGTAACTTTGGATTATTAATAAATACACAGTTGTTAACTTTTCTATAACAAATTAATTTTATTTCGTGCACTTATAACCGATTAATTTTTAATTTAATGACGGGCACTAGTTAAAACGTTTTCGCATGTTAAAGTCTGAATCGCAAACTAAAGAATTAATAGGAAATAAGTACCAGAGCAGAATAAGAGTTGCCCATTTGGCAAATTCAGTTCTAGTTGAAGGGATTGTGTCTTTAAAATAGGAAAAGAAAGTGTTTGAATTATATAAGTGAGTTTCCGGTGTTGTAAGGTTTTTTAATTTTCTTTATTAACAATTTTAAATTTTAGATAAGATTTTAAGCATTGAGATATAAATCAGCTGCTTTATTCATAAAAATTATTTAGAATTGCGTATAGCTTCATAAAATGTATTTTTTTTTTAACTTACGTGCATAATTTGTTTTGCAAACATTTCATAAATTGAAATGTTTTTTTATTGCAACATTTTGAAAAATTAATAGATCTTATTTTACGTTCAAAATAAATTATGCAAAGAAAGCCATTTCTTGGAAATTGTATGTACATATGAACTAAAAGTATTTGTTAATAAATATTTTAAGCGAGTAAATATAAAAATTCCAAAAAAAATCAAAAGACTTAGGTATATCAAAGTTATAAGTTATTCTTTGTAAACTATTCACTGAAAATTGTTTTTATTTGCATTTTAAAATTAATTTAGCAACTATCGCACAGATCAATAGAATAATTATTCACTTAATGTCAGTAATGAGGCAAAATAAGCAAATAATTTTTAAATTGTCAAGTCCCAATAAATTCGTTAATGCCTTTTAATCATGTATCTGTCATAAAATACGTTGCTGAAAGCAAATTATTTGGAAGCTAATTCAAAAATTGCATTTTACGCAAGGAAATAATGACAAAAAAAAACAAGAAGACAGAACAAAACCAAAAAGAAAATCTTTCAAAATTGTGACAAAACCATGACGATTAAGTGTTCTATGTATTAAGAAAAATTACATTATTTTTTTATCGTCTATTTTTGCATTTTCATTTTTCAAATTGTTTTAAAAATGAAATTAGTTTTATTTTATTACGGCTAAATAAAACTCTCTTTTTAAGAGTTTAATTCGTCTTTTAACTTTTACGTTGAAAAATAACTGTTTTGAATTCACAAAATAACTGGTAAAAATAACTACAAAATAATATCACTTATAATTGCTACGGTCCCAAATTGAAACTGAATCGTTTTTAGCTCAAGATAAAATCATAGCTTAAGAAAAATATAAAAACAATGGCCCATAATCATAGTCAAACGTCAAAATCTTTTTAAAATCAACTTTAAAATAAATAAACATAGGTACTTTTAATTATTTTGCTACTATAGTCGAAATTGAAGTATGTTTCAAATTGAACCGTCTTAAACTGGGTGCCACCTCAAATGTAGAAAATTTTTTTCATACAAAATATAAACAAGTGGCACCACCAAACAGCTGAAATGAAAAATTAAAATAAATACTGCATATCTTGTGGAGGTGAAAATTTTTTAAAACGCTATATGAACTTTTGTAGAAAGCAAATTCAGTACTATGGTACTTTTTTCAGTACTTATGCATTTCAAAAATACCGCGGTACCCCCACGTCAGTTTTCGTACTCTTTTGTTGTTATGCTTCTTTGTTGAGAAATTTAGCGTTTCTATTTTTTTTAACATTGACAACATTGCCTACACAAAATTTATTGTTCTTTTTTTCGTTCATGTTAAGCCAAATTAGACCACTTTCAGACAATCAAAGTTTACTTTGCAAAGTCTTGAGTTTATAGAAGAGAAGGGAAAAGAGCATAACGGGGGAGTACATACTTTGCTGTACTTACAAATTCGTTTTATTTTTTGTTCGTAGATTATACCTGAAGTTGGCTGCAACTTTATATTTATATACAGCGTTACCAGAATCTTTGGAATGAAAATTGTCATATGGCGAAAGAAATCATATTTTGAAGAGGAAAATCTTAAATTTTTTTTTCTTAATTTAAATTTTTTAAAACAAGGGCAAAATAGTAAGAATTATTAATTTTTTTTAAAAACATACTTCTTATTATTTAAATTGAAATACATAAAAACATAATTCGTCAGTATATGAAACTTTATACCTATAAATACATTTTTTCTTTTCACAAATATTTTTTTATCAATATTCTAACTGCCTATTTCCGATGTGCGAAAGAATTATTTACTTCGTTTAAATACATTTTAAACAAAAACAAAGTTTTTAGAATTAGTTTTTGTTTTATATGTAGTTGTTCGAAAGTAGGAATTCTTTCGCACAATGGAAATAGGTTATAATATGCCTTTTTTAATATTTTTTATGTCCAGAAATAATGATGCAATTTTGTGTATTCTAGATACTGGGTACAAAAGTGTGCAGCACCAATGCGCATCAAGCTGATGCAAAACTTCATTACTTTAAAAAGTGCCTGTTTAAATAATCGTGTATTTTGTATAAGCAAAATTAAAGTAAAAATCAGAATTTCTAAAAAAAAAATCATCATTTGAGAAAAAAATCTTTAATCATATTTTTGTTTAAAAAAATAATCCAAAATATGATAAAATCATCATTCTGGTAACGCTGTTTATATATATTATATTCAAACAAGAGAAAACAAAAATTTGTCAAATTAAATTTTGTGTGTCTGAGCACCAAACAAAGTTTAAAAGAGAATTCAACAGACTTTGTCAAAGTAAACTTTGCTTGTCTGAAAGGGGACTTAAGAACGAAATGAACGAACTTATGTTTCCTGATAATTCACGTATTGCCATTGGAATTTTGTCAATACCTTATTTATCAGCAGCAGTTGAGCGCACGTTTTCAGTGCAAGATGCTATAAAAACGAAAAAAAGAAATCGGTTGCAAGTACAAACTCTTTCAAATTGAATTAAAACTGAAGATATATTAATATCAAATGATTCTTGTTGTTACGTGTGTACCTTATATTTAATCATAATCAAATACATATGTATGCAATAAAAAATATGTTTAAAAAAAGAACCAAAATATTGAAATAAGTACTCTTTTGGTTGGTGGTCAGTAACATCTAAATTTTAAGGTTTTACATCACTGGAAAGCAACAATAAAATTAAAATTAATTTTGACTTTGCTTTTGTTTTCAATGTCATTTTTTGCTTTTCGTCTCACACAATACATTCATATGTATTTTGCCTATATGTATTTCGTGTTTCTCGCCAAATCATTAATAATTGCAAAATATCGGTCAATATCTTGAAACATACAGGCCTGTCACAGAAATCAATTCCGATCGAAAGTGGAAGTGATTTCGTATCTTGCTTCCCCAAAAACGAAATCACAAAAATCATTTTCTTATGCACGAGCTAAAAGCAGAGATTAAGTAAGTCTGGGATCACACTATGAAAGTTTTCTTTCAGAAAGTCTGTGTTTATTGGTGAGTGGGGAAATAACAGGCTATTCTCATCAATAAATAAAATGAAAAAAAAACTTTCATAATGTGTACCCAGACTAAAAGCCTTAAAAATATGTGTAATACCTATATTGTTTTGCAAAAAATTACCGAAATTTGCTCTAAAAAGTGTTGTTGTAGATGCAACAAGGGAATGAAAGGGCTAAAACAGTCTTAAGAGCCAAAAAATATATTTATATAAAATAAATCAAATGAAAACAATCACAAAAAAATGGCGAAAATATGATAAATTTAGCGAAAAATTAGATTTTTTTAAGCTTTATATTAAGATATCTCAGAGAATGGACAAGATTTTACAAAGTTAAAATGCTTATTTTAAAGGTTATTGGTGGGAGTTTAGACGACATATCAGTAGTGGGATTCTGTAACTTTTAACAATAACTACTGCTGTCACAATTTTCAACCTGTTTTGTTGTTTGCACTAACGATTATGCGATTCTTTAAACAACATAGATACAAATTAACGTCAAGTGCAATCACTGTCAAAAAAAAAAATGGCAAAATAACGAAAAGCACAAAGACGTATATATAAAAAAACAAATCAAATTATTAAAACAAAACAGTTTTTCTAATAATTTTTTTTTTTAAATGGTAAGTAAAACATTAAACTCTTGAACTAAATGCTAAATATTCAATGACCATTTGGAAGTTATATTTTTTGTAAAAATAAAATATTTTAATTTTTTCGATATTAAAAACTAGGTTACCACCACTTAAAATGTTGTAATTACTTTAACACAAACATCTGCCGTTACGATAACAAGTGTTGTTCTAAATCTTACAGAATTGCAAAATCGTTAAATTGCTTGTTAAATTTTTTAACAATGACAACTATTGTTAAAAATGTTTACAGATTCGCACTACATGTTTTATAAATAAGGATTTTTTCGCTCTGTTATAGCGTCCCAAATGTGGCGAGAACAGCATTTAATTATCTTTTTGCAAAGAAATTGCGAAATCCTGATGTGATGCACACAAGCCAAAAAAAAATTTTTAAATTTAACATTTATAAAATTTGCACTCAAGTTTTTAAACTTCTAAAATTATTTAATAAAAAATAAAAAGATCGATCCACTTACCCGTATTATGAATACCATCTTCACCAGGTTCTTTCTTTCTTTTGAAACAATGGCAACCACTATTTATTCTATTTCCTTATTACCCCAATTTCATAAGAGAGCATATTAAATGAACTCTTTAATAAATCAAAAACCTTTAGAAACAAAAACACTTGCATACTCCATCCCAAACTGAATCTTAAATTTTAACAAAAACAATACATAACAACAAACCGACACTTGTTTTACGACACTTAAGCGAACCCGACAAAGTCAAAATCAAAGATGATTTTTTTATAAACTTACGTTATAACGAAACACGAATATACTTATGTATGCATGAAAAACTAATTTTGCGAACAATTTACAGTTAATTGTTTAATTCTTTTATCGCAAAAACTTTAAAATATTATTAAACACTTATTAGTTAACATTTAAATCACAAACTTATTAGATTTTGTGCACTTTTTGCCAATTATTTTAAATTTAAATACAAGCAATGAATTAAACGTTTACGCATTTAAAAGCCGCACCACCAACTAAAGAATAAATGGGAAAGAAGTTAAAGAGGGAGAATTGGCGCTGCCAGATCTTTTTATTTGTGTGCTTTTATGGGGATGAGTTTTTTAATACGGAATATTAAAATATTTTTATTTCCGGGACAAAGTTTAAACTTATACAATTTTCCGTAAAGGAAAGTAATTGTTTACATTTAGAACTAAATAAAGGCAACACCTAAATTATTATTTATTTATTTATTTTTATAAATAACGCAACTATTAAATAAAATATGTAAAATGTCGAAAGAAAAACATATTTAGACGATTATTTCATTGTGGAAATTTTGTATTGGAATTAACTGCCTATTTTCGATGTGCGAAAGAATTCTTTCTTTCGTACAACTACATTTAAAACAAAAACAAAGTTTTATAGATCGGAAATTTCACATTAAATAGCCAACAGCTGTACTAACACTTTTTTTTAGTTTTGGACTGATTTATTCTGACATTATACATACATATATGCCGTTAAAATTGGTGTGAATTTATATAAAATATATTTCTAAACATTTTTTAGAAGCACTATAAAGCCTTGAATATTGTATTTATGTTTAAGGAATACGTTTTTGTAAAGTATTCTTTATATTATAAAATCAATTATAAAAAAAGAAAGTTTCAATATATAAGTACCATTCTGTGGTAATGGTATTTGAGTTGGATTTATCATTTCACAAAACTCTTGCACACTTTTTAATTTTGTAACCTAACTCACCAAAACACCACAAAAATCTCTAATTTTACTTATAGAAACTTTTATAACATACTGAAAATATAACGTGCTGATACTTGGTTATACATTACTTTTTACATTCGTAGTCATTTTCTAATTTTTGAGCAATGGTTTAAAAGTAAGAAAGCTGTTATTTAGAACAGCAATAAAATATGAAACTTGTTTTCATACTATACTCCATAAATAGATATTCCTTGAATATAATTCATAATGTTTTGTTAAGCAGCGTTGCCGTCTTCAGTGTCTTTATCTACAAATGGGACAAAAAATTTTATCTTGGACAAATTCTGGATCATAAATTTTACCATATATGTTTGTACGAAAAACGATTTAATTTCATTGAAAAAATATTTCGGTCAGTAAAATTATAGGCAAACATATGTATATTCTTTGAAAAATTTGATGTTGAAAGCTGCTGGTAAAAAATTTTTGAAATAAAAACACTTTCTTTGTGACCCTCTTTGTCCTAATTTAAAAGCCATAATTACTTTTCCTCTTATTCTGCCATTTTCAAAATGTTTAGTAAACGGGATTTTCTGCAAATTTAAATTAACTAAAATTGACATGAGAAATAAATTTTCGTCTGTTGGACAATTTTGGAAAACTTTCTTTGGTACAGGATGTCGGTGAACGCATTATTGTGTAAATTAAATTCTTTATTATTCATTACTATTTTTAACGACACATGCAAGAAAGAGTGTGCATATGTTTACAAGCCAATAACCATCTCCCAAATTAAACTAAAATTCAAAAATAAATAATGGCCATTACACAATTTTTCGAAAAGTTATGAAATTTTTTTTGGTTGAGCAATGGGCAGCCGTCACGAGGACGGTTTACTTGGGTCCCTATAGCGGTCCCTTTGTGATATATGAATTCTTTTTTTAAAAGACCAAAAATATTCGAGGCAGAAAATAGCCAAAGCTTATTAAAAAAATTTCCTACCAGTAATTAAAAAAAAGATTATTAATAATAATTGTATAAATAAAACACTTACCAATAATTTAAACTTTATAGTTTATTCTGCACCAGTCTGTTTATATTCGTAAACTAAGATCCCTACTTTTCATTTGTTTTGTATGCGTGGTTAATAAAATTAGGGATAATTTTGATGCTATGTCTCTGTAAAATTTAATTTGCATTTCGGCCACAATGTTCTTTCCCCCATCTTTGAAAAAGTTAAATTTAGGTACCGACAATATTTGAATTATTAAACAAAGTAAAAAAGGCAAAGCACAGTTATTCAAACTTTGCATTATTTGGTAAAGTAATTTATATTTTTCGAATTTATTCTGTGAGCTAAATTTCAGCTATGTACTTTATAAAGCTTTTTGTAATAGTTCTATTCCTTAAATTTTTAGGAATTACTTTATACACTACCAGACTATTGTCTTGTATCTTCTAGTTACATTTTACCTTAGCTATCCTTTGGATACCAATCAAATATATTTTATGTACAGAAAAATTTACAATTATTAGATACCAGCAGAATGCAATGCATTTTCTGGTCCGCTACGGCCTTCGTCAACATCCTTTGTGTCACACTGGATAGTGATACTTTATAAATGGAATGTATTTAACTCAACTATTTGTACGCCGCGCGAAGTAAACGTTATAATTCCTTATTTACAGAAGATAATTAACATAGTTACAAATAAATCGAATCAAAAACCAACTTTTGTGGTAAAAAATTATTTTTTTTTGTTTAGAAAAAGCTTTTTTTTCTATAAATTATATCTTCGAAAATATTTTTTTTAACCAAATATTCGTTAGTTGTTAATTGCCGCTTTATAATGTTCCGCAGTCATTTGCCTATCAAACTAATATCAAGCAAGAAACTGAAAATTTCGCTTATATAGGCCTGTCATTAAACAAGTTACTTTTACCTGTGAGTATGAGTAAATATTAAATTTAGAAAATATAACCATATAATTTTAAAAACATTGGCAAAAGCTATAATTAAATTAGAAATAGGACATTTTCATTACCCACTAAAGTTTTTTATTCATATACTATTTATATATAGACTGCTATATGGAACAGTAAAAATGTTAGAATCAATTACAAAAACTTTACTTTAGGAAGCAATATAACTATGAATAACCAACAAAAAACTAAAGAAGAATAGGAAGAATGTTTGGTTGATAACTGCAGTGTAGCTAAAAGTCGGTACACTGTCTCCATGCCCACGCACCATGTTGAGAGAAACTTATATGATGGTTGGCAGTCCAAAAAAATTATATTAAAAAATATAGCTTCCCATACACTCCTTCACCCTGTGTTGAATTGTCAAATGGTTATGTTAGGAAAATATTTTTGAAGTGTATTTAAAAGCCGAAATTGTTTTACGGCAGTGTAATTAAAGAATAAATTTAAAATAATTTTAAATAATTGGCTATTTACCTAGGCGAATTCATTAGAAGGTGAAAAACAACACTAGTTTTGTGGTCTTATTGTCGAAAATATGGCTAGTAAAAAAGGTTTGTACAGACGAAGTTTGGTGGCGAGAGAGGCAAAGAGTAAAATTTGTCACGCATACAGCGTCGCCCCCTTACCAACAAACTTCGGCTGTCCGGCAAGAAATGTCCATAGTGTAAATCGGGACTTAGCAAAACATTTACCATCATATTCATGAAACGAATTTTCTATAAAAATTTGTTTAATAAACCTTTTATTAATCAAAAATATTTTTTATTTTTATTCGTACTAAATATTTTAAATTTTTTAGAAATTCGTTTTATAAACTTTAAAAAATAAATCCTTATTTAAAAAAACTGCTCCAAAAAGGTTTCTTCATAAAACAACCAATTCCCAAACGTGCATTAAGTGCATAATATTTTACGGTGTGGCATCATTGATTTGCACTCTTGCACTCTTGACATGATTTCTTTTAGTTAGTGATTCACTTAGTCAAATGCAAGAGCGCTTAATAGCGTGTTGTAATTAAATTAAAATTCTACTAGTTAAAAGTTAAAAAAATTTTTAAAATGTGTTATAAAAATTAAATTTAATGTTTTATTAATATTATAGAAGTGTTTGTTTTACAAGAAAGCTAATAATAATAGTAAAATTAGAGCAAAAGAAAATAAATCATTTAATCTGGTTATCTATCGCACTTGTGCACTGGAGCCCTATTCGTTGTTGTTGTTGTAATACTTTGCTTTGCGAGTGCCGGCAGTGTATTTGTTGTTGTGATTAAGTTAGTATAATGTGTGCGTGAAATGCTGGCGGTTTTTTTTTGGTTGCTGAGTAAAAGAAAAGCAAATGCAAACAGGTAGTGTGAAAAATAAAGGGTGTAAGGAAACAAGCAAAATAAAAATAAAACTCTACGTAAATTAGTGTTGTGAATTAATGCTACAAATGCGTTTAGTCATGATTTGTTATTAGAAGCTTATTTTATTGTGTTTTGGGTGAGTTTTTGTTTATTTAAGATAAATACCTATGTATGTTGAGAATTGATGTTAAATATAAATTAATTTATTTTATATCTATTAAAGAAAAGTACTCCATTCAGGTGTAGGTATAAAAGTTGAAAATACTTTCTTAAAGCCAAATTACTAATACATTAGGGTAGAGAGATATTCCTTTCTATAAGAAATCGCTTGGAAATACTTGTAAATAGTTGCTCTTTTAACTCTTAAATAAACACAAAAAAAAATGTGGCATGTCATAATGTCCATCCATTTTAAAAATTTTAATATAAAATCAAAGAAATAGTAATAGGTATAATAAATAAATATTTACAAAGATGTGTGTATGTATGTAGGTATGTGTATGCACATAAAAATATGATTCAAAAAGTTAAAAGTGCTAAAGCCAACTTAAGCTGAATTTGAGTTAACGGAACCTTTAAATCTTAATGTTATGTTGAAATAAAATATTTGTTATTTTAAAACTATTTGAGTAACAGTTTAATTTAATTTTCTTTTAAATTGCTCAAATGATGTTATTTTTACTCAGAGTTTTAAATCGAAAAATTTGTCCAGAAAATTAAAACTGCCATATGTTCAAGATGGTACTTGAGCAAAGGACTATATTTTGCTTTTTTCTGTCAATCTACATATATTAAATTATTTTTAAAGATTGAGCGTTTTTAATGAATGCAAAAAGATAATAACTTACAATTTAATTTCACAAACACTTTTTTTTTTGGCTAACAATAAGCAGGTGTATTGCCAGAGCATCACAAGGTTTTTGGAGACTTACCAGAACTCCTCGTCCTACCTACAGATACCGTCGTATATGAATGCCAGAGCTTCCAGAATAAACTCCGGAGTATATTGGTCTCTATCAGTAAGCCGTCTGAGGTTTGTATGGTACTCCAACAGACAGTCTAGACTCTAGAGTTTATTACTTTGGTTAAAATAATGAATTTCACAAACTCTAAATTTGTATTAAAAATTTTAACCTATTGAGAACTCAAAGCTATTTTCCCTTTTCAAAATACAAAAATAAATCAATTCAACCTGAGAGTTGTTTGTAAAACATATTTTCTATCTCTTCAAAAGAAAGACTTCCCAACAGGAAAAGGTAATCATTTGTAATCGAGAAATAAATACATAGCTTGTATTATATGCTGATTTCAGAATTAATTATTCTTAACAAAGATATGTCCTAGGACAATAATGCATTATTTCATTGTGGCCAGAGAACGAAATTTATAATTCATTCCTTTTAAAGCATTATATATTTAATCATTTACAATTATTTATATAATTAATTCCCCGATATTATTTAAATTATAAATTATGTTTATTTGATAAATTATTTGTTTTATTTTTTTTTGCATGCGTGGCAAATTCTGTTTCATTGTAGCCCTCACGGTTTGAAACTTCTGCAATTAAATAATACACACATAAGAAAATTAACTAAAATTCATCAATGTTTTTCAAAAAGAATCTTGTGGATATCTCGAGCAAATTTTTAAAATTCATACCTTTACTTAATTGTGAATAAAAGCGAAACGCGTTTTCATAGGTTATGCGACTTTACGTGAAAGTAATAGGACTTGACACTTTTTACCGTTTTGGATTTTTTATGAATTAAAAATAAAAAATTTAAATTTTTTGGGCAAAAAATATTTTTTTTCTTCATACATTTATTTATAACTGCGAAACTGTTGCTTATGTAGCGAAACGTTGTATGAACAGATTAAAGGAATTGTAATTCGGACTAGTGGTTCTCGAGTTATGACAAAGAAAAGAGCCTAAAACGTGACAAATTCCCCTATACGATACTTACTAACTTCAAACTAATTTTTAAATTATTATTTGATGTAACTTGACCAAATTAATGATGCAGAAGTTCTTCTTTTTGGGTCAACTTTCATAAACAATTATCAGAATTGAGTCCCGAAATCATGTGTTGTACTGTGCTATTTAAGTTTTGCACGACTAAAAGTATGATTTTTCTTTTATTCCCTCATAATTACAATTCATAACCAATTCTTCCGAAATAATTTTTGACAAATTTTTTTTATATTTTTTTATCACGAAAAATTACATTGTCGATTTCGAAGGAATGCATTATATTTTAAATTTAAAATTATATATTATGTTATTAGTTATATATGTAATTCATTCCATGTTTACCTTTTGGGTTGTGGCCTATTTCACCAATTCTATTTAAATATCAATTTATGTTTAAAATCTTTTTCATTTCAAGACAAAATAAAATTATATAAAAAACTATATATAAATATGAATTGGTATTTAAATACAATTGGTTGAAAAGGCCTGTTTTTTGATGACTAGTGCAAAAGTCAAATTTTTTTTTTGTCTTAAATGTAGTTAAGTAGTGCCATTAGCCCTCGTCATCAAAACATATACATTTATAAATATTTACATATAAAAAACTTTATATAAAATATTCATAACATAAATTTCCAATATTACCACTTTATTCCTGATGCGATTTGACGATACTTGAACTATTGATTTTGCAGCAACAACTCAGTCGATTGCACGTATTGGCAACATACTCATTACCAAATGAGGGTAATTTCCTGTTGCAATCAGTGTTTTTATATACTTTTACTTTTTCGATAAATTTTATATTGCATATTAAACTAAAAAACTGTTTTATATTCATATAGTTTAGCAAATAATAGTGTGCAAGTATTTGCGAAACTACATAGAATATATCGCACACTTAATCATAAACAGGCACAAGTCCAAATTTATTTATCATAAGCCAGTTCATAAATCGTCCCCTGTCTTCTTTAACATTTGTGGGACTCAATTTGTTTAAAAAATTTCAAATATGGTTTTCAAGCCATATTTTCTGTCTCTCCTTAACATTTTTGAATTTTGAGTTTTGCCTCTTTAGGATTTAGTGCGCTATATATACATTACAAATTGTTAGAAAAGATTTAATTTTCTTGTGGTGGAGCTAAAATTGTTTTTAACAGAGTCTAGTAAATATTTACTAAACTTTAATAACCTTTTCTCATAACACTTGTACCAAAATACATTCATAGCTCAAGGGAAATTAAGGCAACAAAACTGTCAGGCCAATTTAAGTTTGTTGGTTGTGAAAAATTTCTTAAAAACTATTAAATCAAAGAAAAAATATTGAGAACAAATCTGTACGCATGAACTCCCATATGCTTTTGAAGTTAGAATAAGAGCTAAGGGCGTGAGTGGTTTTTGACTTACGATCACACACGCTTGCAAATAAAGCTCACACACTCACAGTTTTTAAAAGAAAATACTTCTTAGTTTGTCATTCCGTTTGTAATTTTTACAATATTGATCTACGATTTTACTACATATGCCCATCTGTCTTTCCGACTCCCTGTATGTTGAAATGGGGTTTCCGAATGCCCCAGAAATTATGGGAACTAGATTGTTATATATTGCCTTCACATATGCTCCGTAAAATTTAAATATTAAAACTCTGCCCGGTTGGTCCACAAATGACTGAGATGACAAAAAATTTATATTAAAATAAAACAATAAAAAAACTCTGTATTTTATTTAAGTAGAGTTAAAAAAAAACCTTCTTATTCCAAGAAACTGTACTTAAAATATTTTTTAAAAGCTTTTATCCGAAAAGATTATCACTCCTATCGTGAATAAAATTTGCCACGATTTTTTTTCCTTTTTCCCTAAAAATAAGTATGTATATGGGGTGAAGTTAAATTTCAATAGATAAAACTGTTCACTTTCTATGCACGTTAGGTGTGAATAATTCATAAAAAAGCTTTTATAAGCAAAGCTTTTTAGATAATGGTGACAAAACTTGTAGGAACAATAACTTCAAAAATTAAATAATTTCGTTCGAAAAACTCCTTGGAAAAAAATATTTTATTCGTGAAAGCTTTTTATGAAAAAATGAGTGGTTTTGTGTAGCTCTTATAATAAATTTTTTTTAAATTTTAAAGGAAAAGATTTTTAAATTAAATCATTTAAAATTCTCTAAAATCTACTGTAACTAGTTATTTTGTGCAAAGACTTTTTATAAGATAAGTTTCAATTAAAATACCCAAGCTATTATATTTTATAAAAGAGCTTTACCGAAACATAAAAATAGTCACACAATAAAAATCCTTTGATCTTCATTTTAAATAATTGATTGCTATCAATAGGTTTTTGTTTCTTGTACTCTTTATATATCGCACTTGTTCCTCGAAACAGAGTCAACTTAAAATTTATAAATTTTCAGTAGAGACAAAAACCTTTATTTTTTATATGTATTCTTATATTACAAATGTTTATCCCCATATTTTAGGCAAAATACTAGAGAAATAGATCTAAGATTTTTACAGTGGGTAGATATGACCACTGTTTATCGTTTTCTTGCAAAAAGTGAAAATGGAAAAACTTTGATTTGACTCTGTTTAGAGGAACAAGTGCGATATGCGTTTAATTATTTGTTTCTTCTCATATATTCTCAAATCAATCTTTTAACAGATTAAACGGAAGCAATTAGAAGTGTTAAACATTTAAAAAAATAAAAACAGAACTCCAATGACGTGATGGAAGATTTTATATGTAAAGAAAAAATCCAGGAAGAGTACTGAGAAATTAGATATTCTAGATTATGGGTTGCTTTTATTTTTATCTAAGCTCTTATGAAAAAGTTTTTCATAAAATAAAGTGCAATTAAATTGTAAAAATTCCTGCGTTTGCGGGAAGATATTTATCAGTTAAGCCTAGTACTCTGTTCAACATTTCACGTGAAATGCTGTCAAAACTCATATGAAAAAAACTTGTGCGGAATTTATATGAAAAAATGTTGATAGAGTTGTACTCTGTTTAATTTGTGAAAAAGTTGCGAAATGTTTCTAGCAACATTTTTTTTACAACTGCGAAATAATATAAGCTGCACTTATTTCACGTGGAATTTTAAGCAAATGAAAAAAGGTTTAAACTTAATATTAAAATGAGAACTGCAAAACATAAATAACACAACCGGTAAAAGGTTTTCATCAATTTGTAATTTTATTTTTACTTAATTATTTATTTAAAAAATACTTTTTAGTAAAATACATGTGGGTTTTGTTTACATATGCAAAACAATGTCGCATACTTTGAAAGATTAAAAACGTCAAATTGTGCAAACTCTCGAGATAGGTAACATTGATACATGTCAAATTTTTCGCATGAAATAATAGATGTTGCTGAACATTTTTCACAAATTGGAACAGAGTACTAGGCTTTAAGCTTTGGCTGCATAAAGCAATTTGAAACACAAAAAAGCTTTTAATAAAAAGCCATTTTGCTAAAACGCTTGCTTAAACAAAAACGTTTTTTGACTATAAGAAAAATATTTTGGATTTTATAAAAAGCTTTTCATTTAAAGCAATTATAATAGAAAATATTATTTTAACGACATTGAAAGGAAAAATTTTATAACAGATTGTCTTGTAAGTTATTATTAAGTTCTTTTAAAAAAATGTCTTTATTGGTAAAAGTATTTTTCTGAAAGTCTAATTATTTGAAAAGCTTTACAAAACTTTTGTTCGCAAAAAACTGTAACTAAGCCAAAAAAGCTGTTTGAGAGAGCATTCTAAAAAAACAACAGTTAATATTGTGTTAATTTTTTTTAAGAAAATTATTTATTATCGTTAAAGTTATATGTCTACAATATTTTCAGAGTTTAGTGCAAATATTTTTTATATTTCTCTTAAATTTCTATATTTTTAATTCTTGAAAGTCAAAAGTCTTATAATTCGCGTTTGAAAATTGTTTTACATACCTACGTCCTTTATTCAATAACAACAAAATTTATAAAGAATGTAACATTTTTAAAGTCAATATTTAGAAAACCTTTTTTCATGATTTTGACAAGTATGGAAAGTGACAGTCGTCTATTAGGTATATGCTCAATTGTATCTTCCGTACTGATTGAGTGCATTAAGGCGCTTTTCAACGCTGAGTATGTGTACAAAAAAGATTTCTGCCAATAGTATATTCAATTTTTCTTTAACATTAAATTTCTTGTGGCAGGCAGTAAGACAAGCGAAAAAACGAAAAGTACCTATACATATGTGAGATTACAATTTTGTAGCTGTAATTCCCAATGTACGATGGACACGTTGCGGTTGCAAAACTTATTTACTGGCAAAAATTGTTTTACGAACATGACATGATAAAGTTCATTTCAAATTGCCTAAATCCTTAAGATGTGTGTGCAAATAGTTTTTGCTTAAGTTTGTTGATTTTTTCTGATTTTTCAAGACTTTTGTTTGTATAAATGCATCGAAAAAAACGATGGTAGAAATGTTAAGTTGCTATCATAGTAAATTTTTTATATATATTTTGTTACGAATAAATATACCAATGTACATATTTTTGTTTCAAGAATTAAATAAATTCATATGCACGTATGATCATTTTTAGTAAATTTTAAAAATTCTTAAACTCGTTTCTATTGATTTTATTTCATAATATTTGATAATACTCTTTTAATTCATATATTTACGGCCTTATTCATAAAAAATAAAACATGTTTATAAAAGGTTTTTAAAACTAATTTTCTATAAAAAATTGTTTAGTAAACCTTTTATAAACCTGTTATATTTTTATAAATGAGGGGTTTGAAATTGTAACAAAATGTAGGAGGTTTGAAAAAATAGTTCTAATTTTTCTTTATATAAAAACAAAATTATGCAGCTTAATTTTAGAATAGCACTATGTTATGCCAGTGGGATCTCCAACCATGCCCAAGAGATAGAAATATTTCTCCTCTAGCGAAGACTCATTTCACAAAAAGTATAACATAATAAAAGCCAATTCCCCAGATGAAAGAGTACAATATTAACCCATTTACAGCCGCTGTGCCAATTTGGGAACAATTTTTTACTGAGGGCATATATAAAAGTTGTTGACATTTTTAATAATTTTTTTTCCATAATTCATAAGCTGAATTCCAGACACTATCGGCCATGTGCTGAAAATCGCATGATTTGAAAATCACATGCGATCTGAAAATCGCCAATTTTATTTAAGCATGTGATAGAGTTCACGCGTTTTGTTTTTTGGTCGAAAAATAAAACATATGTTTTATCTGTCAAATTTTAACAAAAAAAAATAATTATTTGCATGAAAAACAAACGCCGGCAGCTATTATATTACGTGTTATTTCATTAAAAAAACTGTATTTTAAAAAAGAACGTATCAAAAAACGTCTTCTAAGGGATTATTACAACCCAAGAGATATTCCTGAACAATGGTAAGTACCATAAGTGCATGTTGTTGATAAATGGCTATAATTTCTTACATATTTTTTTCGAAGTTAAATAGAAACAGCTGCTCACAATCAAAACGCAAATTTAAAAGAAATTGTTAAACAACAATCAGTATTAAAACAATGTTGTTTTTTAATTTTATATTTTCTATGAAAATTTTCTCAAAAGATTATGAGTTTTTAAAATAAATGGAAAAGAAAAACATTAAATTTCCTTTTTATATGCTATTTATTGATGTTGAAAATAAATTTTAAAGGAAATTTACAAGTTCACATGTGGATCACATTACTGTAGGCTTGCGATTTAAAATCGCCAAATTTAAGGCGATTACGAACTCCAGCACACCTTCTTTGCGATTTCAAATCGTAATCACAACTTTCTTGCGATTTGCGATTTCTAGCACATAGGCGTATATATAGTTTCAAAAATATTTATTGCAATACGCGGTTTCTTGGTAAAAATCACATAAATTTCATTATTAAGCCATGTGTAAAGGTGGATATGAATTTCTAGTTATTATTTGTAATGCAAAGTGTACATCATCATAAATACTTATTTTTTGATAAATTCGATGTCTAATGAAACATATAAAAGCATTATTAATCTTTTAAATTAATCTTGTATTATTTTATAGCACTTAAAATATTGCTGTGCTTATTTGGGTACAATGGCCATAAGTGTACTATATATTAGAATTCTACATATAGACAACAATAACAAAACAACGCATAAAATCGTTTTAGGAATACATGTACGTATAAACTATTCTACAAGTTGTGACCTTTTTCGGGACTTAGACGATTTGGGCTCTCGTATTACGGAAATTATCCGTGAAAATCGCAAATAAATGCCTACTGCTACGTATAAAGTAACAGGATACCCCAGCCTCCGTTGCTTTCTTTTCCACAAATATATGCTAGGTTTTAGAAAGGCGACCCCTTCATCGGCTTCGTTAAGCTTATTACTCGAAACCTTGTGTTAGGGTCTGTCCTAGCCAGGACCTTTTAAGACATTTTATTTCTGTACGAATCGGTTCTGCCGTGTCCGTTTCAAAGACTCATTATATGTGATGATGTAAGGCAAGAATATTCAAAGAATTCTACGCAGACGACGACTCAGAAAAGCTGGCATTGTTTCCAATTGGCGGTTGGATGGCTTCCACGTTTCATATGCGTAAACGAGGACTGGTTTTACGTTGGCATTACAGCTGTTTATTTTAATGTCTCTGCACGCAGAGAAAAAACATGTTTAAATATGGTCACCTCCAACAAAACTATTTTTAGACAAAATTTTAAACATATTATGTTTAAATTTAACCATATTATTGTCACCGGCAACCATATTATTATTTAATTAGTCCTCCATCAAGAAGCCACAACCATATTATGGTTGCCTTTAAAGATGTTATGGTTAAATATGACAATAATTTGTTTTTAAGTTAACAATAGTAGTTTCCTCTTCATCAAGAGCTATGGTAAAAAACCAACCATGATATTATAAGTGTTAAGCATATTTTAGTTATTATTGACCAAAGCATGTTCGAAGGCAACCATAATATGGTTGTGCCTTCTTGATGGAGGACACATTTAACCATAATATGGTGGTCGGTGATAATAATATCATTAAATTAACCATAATATGTTTACAATTTTCTTTAAAAATAGTTTTGTTGGAGGTGACCATATATATTTACACATAGTTTTTCTCTGGGTGTGGACATGATTGTGGATTGCCGAAGGCTGCTTTAACCTTACGCAAATGTGACTTCATATCTTCACTGGAACCGCCATTACTGGAGATAATACTCCCAAGATATGTAAAGGATTTAACAAAGTAAAAAGCCTTTTCTCCAAAGTATTGACGCGTAGAGTGTTTGTTTTACCGACAGTTATATTAAACCCGCACTCGGCTACCATATTGCACAATAATAGCAGTTAAGATGGCATATAGGAACTTTCATAAGCAAAAATACTTAACTTTAGTGATCTAGCTTTCAATGACGACCGCATGTATTGCCAGTGCTTGGTGGGACCGCGTTGCCCAGTATGTTGTCCAATTCTATGTTGAATAATAACGACGAGAGAACAAATGCTTGCCCAACGCCATTTCAGGGCATGTACATTGTGTCATCTGAAACAACAGAACCCTTGGAGTGACAGAAAAAAGCAAGAAAACTCACTGCGTTGATAAAGGTCGCTTTTTAAAATTTCACATAAATTTGGGCACTGTGCCAATTTGGGTACACGCCTTTTATGTCCTGAATTTTTTATTTTTTTAATTTTTTTTTTTGGTTTTTCTGGTTTCTTGTAGTTCTCTTTTTATATAAATAAAAATTTTTTTAAAGTTTTCATTGTTGTTTGGGGTCGGCCTTAAATGGGTTAATATAATAAAATCAACATTTCGTTACAAATAAATCAATAAAGTTAGAAACCAACCCCCATATTCACAAAAAATATTTTTGATTAATAAAAGGTTTATTAAACAAATTTTCATAAACCTCCTATAAACCTAAAATATTTTTTATGAATATGGGAGTAGGTCCTCAAGCTGCATGCGTAAAAATATATAACATAATTTTTAATACTATCGTGAAGGGTATATATGATTCGGCACAGCACAAGTCTATAAAAGTTGAGTTAGGAAGATTTTCTAAATGTACTTTCTATAGTCAGTTTAGAAAGAGATTGCTGCTTTATAGAATCCATGGAATTAGTGGCCCCCAAAACTTTATATGTTTTGGACAGATTATTTGTGACAACCTTCGAGTGTCTCGCCAAGGTTGTGTCTAAAACTTTAATTGCGGAAAGCCTTCCTGGGGATTATCATTGTCCGGTCGTTAATAGATTGCGGCTCACCATAGATTTAATTTTGTTCCAGGAGCTCCAGATTTTTACATCTCAGAATAACTAGAACCTTTTGTTATCTTGTTGTACCTGTGACTTAAACTGAAATATTTTTTTAGCCACTGCAGATTAATTTCCACTTCTTTTTGGATGAATTTCACTATATGTTGTTCTTATATCGTTAACAGTCTCGTGTGTTTACAAAATCTTGTTAATCTACACAACTTCATATAACTCATATAATATGACTAATTTCAACATCATCACTTTTCGAAAAATAAATAAGTAAAAGTTTTAATACTTTTAATACTATAAAGATGCATACAGCAAAACTACCAGGGAATCCATCCAGAATCTGAATTAAAAATTCTCCGTCCGTAGTTAAAGTTAATAAACTTTATAAAAAATCAAACTTGGAAATGATTTTGTATTTCATTGGCAAACTAACGAATATGTTAAAATACCACGAAAATGAACTTAATTTTTGTGAAAAAAATTTTCACTTATGCTGCCAGGTGCAGTGCTCGCAGTTATTTAACGGCTAAATATTCGTTTGGTGATAAGTGTTTGTGGGTGTAATGATAACACAAAAAAGTGCCATACTGAAAAAATATGATAAAAGTTAGAACACAAACAAAAAAAAAAAAATATACAAAGTAAACTAAAAAAAAGTTTAAATACTTGTACCACAATAAGCTCTAGAGATTTAAATTTAAATATTTTGTTCAAACATTCAAAAAGTATCTTTGCATGTGCAAAGTTTGTTAATGAAAATTGTTTACGGAGTTTTGGTTTCAATTAGGTTAGAGTCAGAGGTTTTAGGAAACAATTTCCTTGAAAATTAAATTAAAAAAAAAAGAAATTAAATTTCAACCGGAAAACTTTCGTAAGCATCTGATACAAACGAAGGCATTGAAATTTCTTCCTCGTATACCATGATTTAATTAATTTTCGATAATTTAAATTAGTAAGAATGGATTGTCATTCTTAATCTTTTTCTGGGCGGTAAAACATGACTTTGATTTTTATTGCAGTATATAAACCCATGCAGGATAGATAAGCCTTTCCTCACCAGTCAACTATTAAATTAAAAGTTATGGGTAAAGATCCAGCAAAGAAATCTATTTAAATCTCAGTCTTTTATTGTGAAATTTGTCAAATTATGTTATTTAATTTTTTTATTTTTTAAGTCTATGGATTTAAATCCTTACAAACTATAAATTTAATTAAAAGGATACAGAAAGGCATATGGGGTAGACAAGCCTGCATGCTGTCTACCCAAATGGGAAGAATTGAAGGTTAATATAATATTTTAAGTCCGGTATTAAATTAAGGATACTGTAGAGAATGAAGTGAAAAACCAATTATTCTCTTCATTAGAAGAGTCTTGAGTAATTGATTCATCATATCTTTTATAAGAAGGTGTCACAAAAATTGGTTTAATGATTAAAATCCTAAGATCACTTAAAGATTCAGCTGATAGTTATTTGTGAGTTTTATTTGAGGGGGTTCAAATGATTATTGTGTAGGTAATTCCAAATAACGGAAAGTAAGATCTTTATTATATTGTTTCGATTATAAAGTATCCTTGTGCCATAGCTAAATGGAGAGGCTCTTAAATGGTCCAATAGATATGTAGAGAGACATCCTAATGGAATTTCACCTTTTGCTGTTACATCCTCTGGAGAAATCATGTGCAGTCAATGCCTCTAATTCGGGAAATTTCCTAATTGGAAGGACCTTTCAGATCGCAGCTAACCAAAGATCATATCTGAAGACACGGGATGAATCCCGTAATCTCTGGAACCTCGTTTCTAGTCAGGTAATTATGGTTTTAACTCAAAGTCGCGGGAAGGGAGATCTTAAACAGTCGGCTTGACAAGCTGATTTTCTACCTTGAGGGGAAGTTTGGCTACTGGCGGATGTCGCTAGGTGCTATTGCTGCTTCCTTCTAAACTACAGCGAAAGTTAGAAAAATCCAGTTTCTAAACAAGGGGCAAGTGAAAAATTCTGCAGAGTTACAGACTTAAATTGCTACCTGTATGTGTTGCTCTCGCACATGGGGGTGATTGTTCCGGGCTTAAATGATCTTAGCACGCTGCAAGGTAGGACACTATGATAGGTACTCTTCTTAATCTTTTGAATCGCAATTGGCTAACAAATTAGAATATAACTTTATTTAGGCTCCCATTATAATGACACAACCTTTTATTCCCCGGCCATTTGTATGAAAAAAACGTACGTCGGTCTTGTGGATGGCTTTAAGTCGTTGCACAGTGACTGAAAATCGTTTTTCGTTGGCCAAAATTCTGTAACTTTTGAACCGAAGGAGATATATTAAACTTTTCTCCACTTCCGCTTTCATTAAAATCGGTTGAGTAGTTATTGGGGAATTTAAGGGCAAAATGGAACTTTAGGTTTTTTTAACGTGAAATATGGTTTTTTTATTTATTTTAAATTATTTAAAAATATCATATTTGGATTTAAATAATAATCATTAAATTTTTATGTAATATTGAGACACTCAAAAAAATATTATGTTTACACTAAAAAAAATTTTAACATTAAAAAAAAAATTCTAAAATCAACTGAAAATTTTGCTATTATTACTGAAAAATTAACAATTTTTTGCTGTCAAATTTGTTTACACTTAAAAAATCTTTAGAAATATTATCTAAAATCTTGCTATTACTACTGAAGAATCTATTATTTTTTGCTGTAAAATTTGGTAATATTAGCAAAATAAATCCGCTGAATTCTGATTTTTTTTTAATGTTGATACGAAAATATAGGTATTTATTTTTTGAATATTTCTTATTTATTAAAACATTTCATGGGGAAGAAAACCTTTTAAAAATAAAAGCAGCAATAGATTTTAATAGTTTTTGTAACAATGTGAGGTTCTGTTTATTATTTTTTACTAATACAATGTCTGTCTTAGATCTAATGAATTATAATTATTGTTCATTTAATTGAAAGATTGATTGCAAATATTCCATATTCTGTTCTGTGTTATTTCTGTTCTTTAGTAGTTTTTTGACTTCTTGATCTGAAAACCGATGTTCCACTTTCCATTGATTTCGAATACTGGAGATGAACGGATCTGACGTTGCCAATAATAATTAAATAGATCTTCATTTGTGGAATTTCGTGAAATTTTTCAACTGATATTTAATGACATCTTCTCCATGATAAAGCTATCTGGACAGAAAGTTCGTTCTGTAAATAGTTTGCAAAGCTTTTATGAAATCTATCTTTGCTGTAATCAACATTCCTGTATCGCTGTTTTAAATTTTTGATGAAACAGATAATTTATTTTCTAAGTCCAATTGTATTTCAGTGCAATAGGAATTAGGTTTAAGTTTCCTTTTTTTCGAATGTAATTTTTAACATCTTCCTCGTTTTTGTTTCTAAAATACTCTCCGGCCAATTCTTTATATCTGAAGCTCTCCATGTTTTTATGAAAAACGTTGTTATTGCTCAGATATATTATAACCCCTGAGTTTGCATCCGAATGTCACTTGCTTTTAAACCTTTTCATACAAAATTCAGGTAGAATAAAAAGGATTTAAAAAACTTAAAATACTTTTATTTATATGCTATAAGTACCTGACACAAATTTAACAACGCATAGCATAGTTATAGGTCAGAAAAACAGATAAAATAAAAAAACCAAGAATTATTTAAAAATCCCTTCTACGATGGGATTCCAAAATATACCTGCTATCGTAAACGGGTGTTTAAGCTCTTTATTCTACTATAAAATACGCTAGTGTGAACGTAGTGTAACGGATAAGGATGAATTAGGGCAGCTATACGTTTTTCTGATTGTGTTACAATAATAACATTTTTTATATGTACTACCTGTATTCTGTTCGATCACGATCAATATTCCCGATATCATAATTTTTTTTTGAAGGCAATAGCACATGATTTCTGTTACTTCTGCAAACATTTTTGCGGAATAAAAAAAACTTGTAAAAAAATTCAAGCAAAAAAAAAAGTTTTTTTGGACTAATTTTATTAAAATTAAAAAAGTGTTAAACAGACGGATCCAAACGGGTACAAGAGTATATACATGGTTAAAGAAAACACTTTCACCTTTCCCTCTGTGGTTTTACCTATTTAATCCCTTTTTATCCTCAAAAGTTCTATTCTACTAAAATTGAAATTTGACAAAAATATAGTAGCTTAGAAAATATGTCTTAACATCTCAAATATAAATAACACAATAGTCGCACAAGACTACCAACCTAGCAAAAAAGCTAGCAGGTCATTAACGATGATAGTTTTTGAGCAATGATAATTTCTTTCGGATTAAATATAAAACAAATCACTTTTTTCTGAATTTAAAACAAAAAAGTTGTGTTTAACAAGATGGCACGACCACAATTGCCAATAATTTGATTGATAATTTTTTGGCTACCTTAGTTTCAATATGTTTACTATTAAATAAAATTAAAATTTTGGAAATCGGTGACAAACAAAAATTGGACTTTTGGCCAATGAAATAAAATTTTCAGCCACTGTGCGTCGGCGCTCATAGCGAAGGCTTCTTTTTCTTATTTCGCAATCAAAAAAATGATTAAACTAATAACGTCTGTAGTTTGCTTCTATTTGTTGTAGTCTTAATAGGACAATGACAATTTGAAAAGATTTTTAAAAAAAAATATATAACTTCATCAAGGGTATTTCATAGAATTAAGTTCCTTTGTCCATATTAAGTCCTCAGGTTAACACACTTTTGATGAGTTAGTACTAGAATCTCTAACTCTCCGGACTTGATACAACCCAGGAAAGCAACACATTGTTCATTTTCTTAAATTTATCACAAATGGCTACCATTTAGTTCGATCCAAAAATGTTGCTTTAATCACTTTACTCCATTTAAAACGTTAAATTTAAATCCAGGACGTTAAATTAAAACGCCCAAAATTTTAAATCTTTTATATTAAATCTTTCAAAGAAGAATTTTAGGAAAAATCCTCCTTTGCACTGTCTGTGGAATACGTGCATAAAATAACTTAAGATATATCTTCTTAAAATCGTTTTTTCTTTTATGAGATGTTCTAATATCCGTTATCTACTGTAACTCTAATGTACGGTACTGTCTGTTAATGTACGGTACTGTCCCAAAAACAGTAGCTGCTTCACTAAAACACGAAAAGTTTATGCATGAGTTTAACTTTAATTTCAGGTATTGCAAACCGATTGATTTGAACGTACCCATGTTTTACATGCCTGATTGAGTTATCGTATTTTTTTCTCCACTTCTCTATGTTTCTTAACTCCTCTGTACTAATTGGCTTCTTGAATAATTAAACCAAAATAAATCCTTTAACAATTGAATTCTCTGGCTTGAAAAAATACTAACATTACGTATTAAATTTCAACAGCAATAAAGATAATGATTTAAGTTTGTTGTAAGGGATTATTGATATTTTAAGTGCATAACCATTCAACAGTTCTCAATGCTGCCAATTAAGAAATTATTGAGCAAAAATACTCTGAAAGTATGCCATAACTTTACAAGAAGTTAAAACGAGTAGCCTTATTACGTAATTCTTGTAGCTAAAGCTGTCAGCATATTTAATATTTTCAATAAAGCAAACAATAACTAAAATTAATTTACAACCACTTTTTCCCTTAGTCCTGAGATGTGCTGCGGCAAACTGGGGAAGAAGTGAAATAAGTTTTAATTCATTCATTATTGTTTTTCTGGCAGCAAACACAAACCGCCTTGTTTATAAAAAATAAAACAGGTTTGTTAAGGGTTTAGTAATCAAATTTTCATAGAAAATCTGTCTCATAAACCTTTTATAAACTTATTTTATTTTTTATAAATAAAATAAGTTTATAAATATTTTACAAATTTTTTTAATATGAAAATAATTGTTTATTGAAATGAATGAATATATTCACCAGCAATAGTTCGATATAGTATATCGTTTTATTTCATTGGCCTTGTTTTTCAATTTGATCTGAAAATAATTTCAGTTTTTACTTTTCAACACAAAAAACTGCTAAATAATAATAGAAAAAAATGTTCGCGGAAGTTTATTTTTTTCCTCACACATACAAATATATCCTGGATAAATTTTAAAAGGTTTTATTTGTTTAAAAAAAACTAATAAATGTATAAAAAATATTTAAGGGTTTTTCATTGTATGTGTACAAAACAAGTCATAAAATACACATGTTTTACAACAAATTTTTATAAAGAAAAAAAAAACTCTTGTTACACAGGCTTGCAAAGTTTGGAGACCGTTTTTTAATTTTTTATATATTCTTAAATTTTTAAAAAAGAATATAAATTCTTTTTAAAAGGTACAAAAAAAAAAATTAAAATAAAATAGCGAAAACCTCGATTTTCAAGCGTCCGGTAAGAATGTCTTAAATAATGAACAAGATTTTGCAAAGGTTCAACATTTATTTTAAAGGCTGTTGGTTAGACCGTCTCACTTTTCATTTTTTTTCGAAATTTCTTCATGAACATCAATTTTCTTTATCTACTATAAAAACCAAGAAATTTGGTGTATAACACTTAAATATTGATGAATGGGAAGTGGTCTCTCAAATCGTTTTTTCATTTTTTTAGGCAAAATACATTTTTTCAAAAAATGGAAAAATTTTGATTTAGTAATTTGCCTCAAACTCAAGCAGTTCTGAATGGATTTGAACATCATTTCATGCATTTGAAAGCTTATTAAATTTCCTAAATGTTTCTTAAAGCAACATTGCCATTTTGTTCGATGGTTTTTTATTCATAGCACTACAAATTCAGATTTTCAAATACTAATTTAACATTTTTTTTAATTTTTGCTTACCTTTTCATATATAAAAATTGAACGAGGCAAAACTTTTATATTCTGTAAATGCAGTATGGTAGGAAATTTTAAAATAAAGATTTTGGTGTAAATAACAGTCGTATTCTGTTAAGAAAAACTGCAGTTTTAGTTGAAATGGTGAAAGTTGTATATTTCTAAATATAAAAAAAAAAAAAAATAATATTTTGGTAATAACTTTTTTGTATCTGAACCGATTTTTCCGAGTTTTTCAGCAAATATACTAAAGATTTCCGATCTTTTGATATATTAGACGTATCCATAGGTCACATAACAGCTCTAAAATTTAAGTTTTTATAAAAATGTGGATGCTTTTTAGGCCAATTAACCAATTTGGCAGATTTATATACCCACGTCTTAAGGAAGAAATTTACCATTTACTTAGATTATAACGCTTGGACTCGGAAAGATCAATTGTTTCCGAAAATGGGTATGTTTAAATAAAAAATTTTATTTTGGGCATTACTCTTCCATTTTTGGGAAAACACTTGCAGGGTTTTCGGGAAATATATTCTGCTAAAAATTTCTGATATTTTGATATATAAAACGTGTTCATATGTCATACTAGAGCCCTAAAATTTAAAATTTTGAGTATTTTCAATAATATCTTTGTACGGGAGGTACCATGCCCACTTTACCAATCCCGCCCATATTTTGAGGGATGCTGTGTATTGATAACCGATATGCTTGTACCTAATTTGGGAACTTTAGCTCGCTTCGTTCTCCAGATATACAGAAATGTATAACGTCTTTGTATGGGAAGTGCCACACCCAAAATGATTTAATTTAAGTCGTCGAGCATTTTCACAAAACGCATCCAAACTCCAACAAAAGCATAATTTTACCAAATTTTAAAAAATAAAAAAACCAATATGTTCTTATTTTATAATATATTTATGCAATAGAAGAAAATTTAGAAATAAACAACTTTACACATTTCAACTAAAACTGCAGTTTTTCTTAACAGAATACGACTGTTATTTACACCAAAATCTTTATTTTAAAATTAAATCTAAGTAAATGGTAAATTTCTTCCTTAAGACGTGGGTATGTAAATCTGCCAAATTGGTTAAGAAATGGTTAAGTTATTAGCAAAATACTCCAAAAATGGGCTAAAAAGTATCCACATTTTTATAAAAACTTAAATTTTAGAGCTGTTATGTGACCTATGGATACGTCTAATATATCAAAAGATCGGAAATCTTTAGTAAAACATATTTGCTGAAAAACTCGGAAAAATCGGTTCCGATACAAAAAAGTTATTACCAAAATATTATTTTTTTTTTTATATTTAGAAATATACAACTTTCAACATTTCAACTAAAACTGCAGTTTTTCTTAACAGAATACGACTGTTATTTACACCAAAATCTTTATTTTAAAATTTCCTACCATACTGCATTTACAGAATATAAAAGTTTTGCCTCGTTCAATTTTTATATATGAAAAGGTAAGCAAAAATTAAAAAAAATGTTAAATTAGTATTTGAAAATCTGAATTTGTAGTGCTATGAATAAAAAACCATCGAACAAAATGGCAATGTTGCTTTAAGAAACATTTAGGAAATTTAATAAGCTTTCAAATGCATGAAATGATGTTCAAATCCATTCAGAACTGCTTGAGTTTGAGGCAAATTACTAAATCAGAATTTTTCCATTTTTTGAAAAAATGTATTTTGCCTAAAAAAATGAAAAAACGATTTGAGAGACCACTTCCCATTCATCAATATTTAAGTGTTATACACCAAATTTCTTGGTTTTTATAGTAGATAAAGAAAATCGATGTTCATGAAGGAATTTCGAAAAAAGTATAAAAACTGAGACGGTCTACTGTTGGTATGTCTATCAGACTATTTATTATTTTATTTATTTATTTATTATTTATTTATTTATTTTCTTTAATTTACAATAAATTAAATTAGAATTAATTTACATATTACTGATTAATAAAAAAGTTTTTAAATATTTTATTTCTATTATTGTAATTGGCTGTATTAAGAATTTCAATGGGCAGTTTGTTAAATATTGTTGGTAACATTGCGGATAGAGTGCTTTTTCCATAATTGTTTTTGTGTCTACGTACTAGGGAGATCGAACGGTTATTGTTCGACCGGTTTTAACCGGTTATTTTAGCTTTGCCCAAGTCGCTTATTTTAAAATGCCCATTTTTCGAATATCGAATAAACCGGTTATTTTGGTATAATAAACCGGTTATTTTAGTAATGTGTAATTTATATACATTTTCCTTACTCTTGTTGTAGATGTATTTTCTAATTGAATATTGGCTAAACTTAATCTTTTTATGAAAACTGTTAAAACAAAATGTAACAAAGGTCAAAAAACATTATGAACACTGTAAATACAAATCGCTTATAAAAGCGTGGGTTCTTGTTAAAAAAAAAAAAACCAAAAACTATTCAAAATACTACAAAAACGTGTGCAGTTAAAAAGTAAATATTAATTTGTGCAAGAGTATTCTAAATATTAAATAAATTTTTATATAAAGGGTATCTCTAGATCTTTTTCGAACGCGATTAAAAAGAAAAAGTTAGGTTCTTGAAGTGCCCTAAAATGGTAAGTTACAAAGGTTCTTCCATGTCACGACTTACTAATCACCTTTAATTAGTATACATGCTTGACATTAATGTGATCCAAATGAAACTTTACTCTAAGTAGTTCTAAGGAGACGACAAATAATACTTTGCCAAAATACGCTGCCAAAAATGAATTATTGGGTAAAATATTAGCCCGTTGTGTTGCCGAGGACGAAATGCCCGTTGACGCACTAAAAACTCTAAAGTAGCTCCAGCATCTCTTCATGCTGAAAACTACAACATTACGGCGGAATCAACCATATAGGAAAAATTTCTACCAGTTTTATTTATTAAAATGCCAAGAACTAAAAAACAAAACTGAAGAAATCAAGCAATGTAATGGAATGTTTTAAATTGTAGTCGACGAATTGACAAATATTTTACAACAAAAAAAAAAAAAAAGTTCAGTTCACTATTCGTTTCTATATAAATATATATATAAATATAACATAGTGCTGAAACAAAATAATTTGAAATAGATAACCCTGGCTAAGAGGTTTTGTTTGCAACTTTTGAAAAATATGGTTGATTAATATAGATGGCTTAACCACCAACAAATTAAAACTCATTCAAAATAAATTTGAGAGAATATTTCAAATAATAACTTTATAAAATTCCTATAATTTAGTTGCTTTTGCAAAACGTTTGTCTAGATCAAATATCATTCAACAGTTTCTAAATTACATTATACAAATATCTTCTAATAAATAAAGTTTAGTAAATCAATAACAAATTATTGAAAATTTAGCTAAAGTTGGATCAATTTACAGGTCCCACTTTTCTTAGATTTTATCGTAAAATATTTGTTAGGTCTGATCTAAGTCATATCTATGTATTTTGTTGGTTCCTTACCTTTGCAAATTGTTTTGTTATACCCTCCACCAAAACTGTTGTGAATGAGGGTCTACTAAGTTTGTCATTCCGTGTGAAACTTTTTTATTATACATCTAAGACCCCATAAAGTATATATATTCTGGCTCCTTGAGTAATTCTATGTCGATTTAGCCATGTCCGTCTTTCCGTCTGTCCGTCTGTTGAAAACACGCTCACTTTCGAAAAACGCAAAAGAAAAGAACAAACTTGGTCTCAAATTGCTTGTAGTTATCCTAAGCAGCTTGGGATTGAAATCCAGCAACATCGGTTCAGTAGGATCAGAACCATGAATCAAAATGTGGAACCACCACCCTAAAAAAATTGATAATTTTGATACAAAAACTAACATAAATGGTTTAATAATGCTCGGAATGACATTTGCTCGAATTTGGTTTGTACGACTGCAAATCATACTGCTAAATTTCGTGACGATCGGTCCATAATTTACCATAGGCCCCATATAAACCCTACTCCCGGAAAACAGTTTAGTACGCTTAAAACCGTAATAAGTAACGCTATCATACTAAAGTTTGGTACTTCACAGTTTTATAGGACCAGAAATAACACTGTAAAATTTTTTGAAGATCGGTCCATAATTTACACTAGTCCCCATATAAACCCTATTCCCGGAAAACAGTTTAGTTCGCCTAAAACCGCAATAAATAATGCTAGCCTACTTAAATTTTGCACGTCACGGTTTTATAGGACTAGAAATCACACTGTAAAAGTTTTTGAAAATCGGTCCATAATTTACATTAGGCCCCATATAAACCCTATTCCCAGAAAACAGTTTAGTTCGCCTAAAACCGCAATAAATAATGCTAGCCTACTTAAATTTTGCACGTCACGGTTTTATAGGACTAGAAATCACACTGTAAAAGTTTTTGAAAATCGGTCCATAATTTACATTAGGCCCCATATAAACCCTATTCCCGGAAAACAGTTTAGTTCGCCTAAAACCGCAATAAATAATGCTAGCCTACTTAAATTTTGCACGTCACGGTTTTATAGGACTAGAAATCACACTGTAAAAGTTTTTGAAGATCGGTCCATACTTTACACTAGGCCCCATATAAACCCTTTTCCCGGAAAACAGTTTAGTACGCCTAAAACCGCAATAAATAACGCTAGCATACTTAAAGTCGGTACGTCACAGTTTTATAGGACGAGAAATCACACTGCCAAATTTCGTGAAGATTGGTCCATAATTTACCCTGGCCACATATAAACCCAACTCTCGGAAAACAGTTTATTGCGCCTAAAACCAAATAAAGCCCACTTTGGGAAAATAATAAAATTAGCCTTAAACCATCACAGATATAGATATTGCGGTAAAATGTCTTACTTAAATTCATGTGGCCAGAAAAAATATCATGAAAATTTGTGAAATTTTCTGTTAACGCTAAAACTAATTACACTGCTGTATTGAAATTTATTCTAATTTATTTTTTGTAATACCAGAAATCAGTCTTCAGAATTTTGGGATGATTGGACCATAATTTACCATAGGTCCAATACAAATTACCCTCCTAAAAAATATTTTAGTTCGGCTAAAACTTTTACGAATCATATTTTACTCAAGCCTGTTCTAACAAGAAACGCATAAAGTTTTCTTATTGTCGGTCAATAATTTAATTCATGTCTAAACCGCAACTAATTTTAATGCTGACGCTCGATTTTGTGAAGCTTAGTTAATAATATATATGTATTTATCATATAGAGCTCACTCCTGTGGGTGGAGGGTATCAAAGATTCGGCACAGCCGAATATAGCTCTTACTTGTTTTTATTCAAATTAACGTTTTATTTTAAAAACTTATTTGATTTTTGTGTTTTTAAGTATTCGAATTAAAACCGGTTTTTATTCAAATTAACGTTTTATTTTAAAAACTTATTTGATTTTTGTGTTTTTAAGTATTCGAATTAAAACCGGTTTTTATTCAAATTAACGTTTTATTTTAAAAACTTATTTGATTTTTGTGTTTTTAAGTATTCGAATTAAAACCGGTTAACGGTTATTTAAAAATTGCTTAACCGAAAACCGAATTTTTTAAAATAGCAACTATTCGTAATATTCGAAAACCGGTTATTGAAAAAAGTCGAATAATCGATCTCCCTACTACGTACACAGTTTCTACCCTCAGCATTCATACGAGTCTGATGATTGTGTTCTATTCTTTTTAGGAACCTGGAGTCATTATAAAATTCTGTTGCTATTGTAGTAAAAAAGATGCTTTTGACTTTTAATATGTTGAGATCCTTAGCAATGTTGATATTTGATGCGTTGGTATTTGTGGAGTTGTTGGAAGATGTGGCGTTGTGTGCGTTAGCTGTTTGGTCATAAGCGTTGGAATTAGATGTTGTAAGATTGATTGATATGACGTTTTGTGTATAGTTGATGTTGTTTGTTAAGTTGTTTTTATTGTTGACAATGACAAGACCCATATTGCTTGTGGTGGTGTATTGAGTATTGTTTGTATAGCCATTTTTTAGAATTTTTAGCAGTTCGTTTTGAGTTTGTTGTACTTTATTACAAGAAGTTGAGTTTCCCCAGGCTGTAATGCCATGGCGAAGATGTGATTCCACTAAGGAAAAATATGCTTGTCTTAGTACCATATTGTTGGAGCTATTACTTAAATGATGTAGCATAAATAATGCTTTTCTTACTAAATATCAGGTTTTATAAATAATGATGAAGTCGCGCAGTTAAAACGCCTCGAATATGGCGAAAAAGAGGAATTTTGTTAACCAGATGGCGAAATTCTGAGTACAGATTTGGATTCAGCGCAACTAAAACCCTAAGAAAAGTATATATTTTCGTCTTTACGTTAAAAATTTGTTGGCCTGTGTTATTGATAGTGAAAATACCAATTTGTATGTTTGCAGATGTAAAACCTGTTGTATTGCAAAAAACAGACTAATTAGTTTATTTCCAACAGACATTTTTTTTAAAGTTTTATTTCGTAAATTAAAAAAATGGGTCGAGTTAGCTGAAATAAAATCTAATTTAATAAACTAGTTAAGTTTAATTGGCCCAATGTAAATAATGATAGTAATATGTATTAATGATATAAATAAAACTTAAATCTGCCACAAAAAATGATTTAAAATATCTTTAATCTTGAAGTAAACGCTTTATTTAGGAACAATACAATAAAAAGACAACATTGTTTTGTATGTCAATTTTGTTTTTATGTTTCATTTTATTGCATATTAATGATATAAATAAAACTTAAATCTGCCACAAAAAATGATTTAAAATATCTTTAATCTTAAAGTAAACGCTTTATTTAGGAACAATACAATAAAAAGGCAACATTGTTTTGTATGTCAATTTTGTTTTTATGTTTCATTTTATTGCAGTCAGTTTATTCCTCCCCTAAAAGACAGAAAATTTCGTCAATTTGATGAGTGGACTCAAAAAATTATTTATGATCTAAAAGGCAACTGGATTACAATCGAAAGTAAATCCTTTATACAAGCTTATCATGAGCATGTGCCTGATTCGACCGTGGTCCTAACATGGGCTGGAAACTATGTCAACGTCTACAGATGTCCATGTGAGCGTACACAAACACACAGACTGGAATTTATTATATGACTATTTAATTATGTGTCCTCAAAAGATGCAACATTTAAAGCCACACGAGCTTTACTCTAGGGTACGGACAAAAATCCAATAACATGAATCTGTATAAAATCTCCTTGCCACTTTGATATTAACCGAAGGGGTCTGAAGAACTTGTTCCATTGGCAATTGATTGGACTCAGGTCTATCGTAATCTTTGGAACATATAGAAATTTGAAGGACCCGGTAATACTTTGTTCACACGGACGGCAATATTCGTGTTTCGCTCTCCCATTCATGTTTCGCGCCCCAAACATGATTGAAATATGCTGCGAAACAGAAAAAAATATACTACCATCTCTAATTTTGATAACAAATTATCTCTAGTTTACTTGTACTAGCTCTCAAAATAAAACCAAAATAAAATAAAATAATGTTATAATTATAAAATAATAATATTAATAAAAGTATTAAATACTATATTTTGAATTTTTACTTACCCAGAAAAAAGTGTTTTAGCAATTAAAAAATGGTTTAAAAAGTATTTAAATTTAATTAATGTGATTATTGAATCAATTATTTTTTTAGTTGAAAGAAAATTAAAAATTTAATTAACATTTTAGTTGTTTTGGAATAAATTTTCAATTAAAATTTTAATTAAATAACAAAAAATCTCAATTGACTTTTTTCGTATTTAAAATAAAATAATTTAAACATGTAGAATTGTTGTTGGGAATTGTCAATATTTAATTAAATAGATTAACACATTGTTTGAAATGGCAAAGTTTTTTGATCATTTTCTTAATTAAAATTAAAAATATCATTTATTGAAAAAAAAAATATTCACAATTTTACAATTTTTAGTAATCAATATAATAATCAACAAATTGTTTGCTTGATATTATGAATTCGGTATAAATTTGGTGATTGGAGAAATTTATTAATTTTTTCTGTGTATTGAACAACATTTCGTGTTTTCTTTTCTACAAAAAAATTTTACATTTTATTTAAAAAAATGCAGTTTGGTGTTCGTTTCTTAAAAATGTTTTGCTCTCCATTTCAAATAATGTGTTAATTTATTTAAATAAATATTGAGAATTCCCAACAACAATTCTACATGTTTAAATTATTTTATTTTAAACGAAAAAAGTAAATTTAGATTTTTTGTTATTTAATTAAAATTTTAATTGAAAAGTTATTTCAAAACAACTAAAATGTAAATTAAATCAAAGCTAAATTTTTAATTTTCTTTCAACTAAAAAAATAATTGATTCAATTATCACATTAATTAAATTTAAATATTTTTAAACCATTTTTTAATTGATAAAAAACTTTTTCTATATATATATAAGCAATAAATATAAAAAATAACAATTATGTTTGTAAGTATATAAGCTATGTTTGCTATTAGGGAAATTGTAATTAAATTTTTACTTTACTATCGAAAATCTAATTTAGAAGTCGTAAAAAATGTTTAAACACAACTTTTTACGTAAACGAACTTCTTTTTAGGAAGGTGCGTTCTATATTTTGTTATAAAATCTTCACTTGAAGTCCGTTCATCCATCTCCGCTTCAAAAAAATTAAGATGAAAAAGCGTGGAATTATAAGTTTCTACTTTGAGACAATTTAAGTAATGACAGTTTCGAAAACACTTGTTTAGCTGAAGCATTACTGTTCCACAGTGTTGACAAAAAATCAAATGTGAAATAGTTAATAATAATAAAAAAGGGTATTTTAAAAAAAGGGTCATAAATGGTATCAAGACCGTCAAAAAAGGGTCAAATTTGTACTTTAGTATCACAGCGGTAACCCTGATTCCATGGAATCAGAGCGAGAAAGAGAGAGAGAGAGAAGTGATAATAAATTCCCATCACACATGTTTCACTTTTGTTGTACTCGCCCTTTGTTTACAGAAGAGCTCTCTCTCAATTATAAGTCACCAGCAGAATGGCCCATATAATTTTCGTCGTTATGCCGCTTTAGAAATTTGGTTTATTTAACTAAATAATTTTAACTAATACAAATCGGGAATTTTCCTTCTTTTTATATGTAAACTATTCTATTTTTTTAACATAAAAATAATGTATATCAGGGATGATAAATGGCATATTCAAAATTGTACTTAATTCAGTAAAAAATTGTACTAAAACCCAAAAATATATTTTTTACTAGTTTTATTTTTCGAACTACAAAAAATGTTTGAAATATACATTTGGAAATTAAAAAAAAGAACTAAAAAAAAACTTGATAAAGAAGAATATATAAAAGAGCTTATGAATAGGTTTAGAACAATAAAAAATGTAGGAAACGTCCCACAAAATTTAGGAAATGTCCTACATTTCTTATAGTTCTAAAACTCTACATAAGCTTTTTATATATTCTTTTTTTTTATCAAGTTATATGTCTTTCTAAATTAAAGTAACGTTAAGTAGAAATTTATCAAGAAACTAATTTCCTACATCAATCGGACTTTTCTCAAAAAAATTCTATATGTTAGATACGATATCGTTACATACGATTGTTCTAAATTAAAGTAAAGATAAGTTTTTTGTTAATTTAAGACTATAGCAACAAGATTCATTAGACTCTATTTAATATTTTGTGCGAATAAAAATTCGGCACAGTATTTACATAATAGAGATTTCTTTGCTTTGATTTTATTAAATATTAGTATGAAAAAAGTACACCAAAAAGCTTCAATGTTAAAGCGTTTAAAATTTTTTAATTGTACTAAACATGTCGTTGGAGTACTTCAGTACTTTTACAGTGCTAAAAGTACTGCAAAAAGTACAATTGTACTAACTTTATCATCCCTGATGTATGTTTTCATTCTTGTAGTGTTGTTGTTGTTTCTAACAGATTTGACGATTTTGGGGTCCAAAAACGGCATATTGACGATTTATACCCTAAATTTGACGATTTTTCCCATTTTGTACTCATTTACAAAAGTTTTTAATAGTACTCGTATTTACTTATTTTTTGACAACTAATTGGTTACTTTCGCTAATTTTGTTGACACTAATTGTCCCGTGTAAGCAGTTCATAATGAAAGATTCATTTTTCAACCATTTTTTTTTTAGCACTGAAAGGAATTTCTGATAAGTAAAATGGGTGTTTGATATTTCTCAGTACATGTGATAACCAATTTCCGTACTTTTTTATCAATAATTTAAGATCTTATTCGAGTCACGTCTCTACTTATAGATTCTAAGCTTTTGCAGCAAATTCGGATATATGACATTCTACACAATACAAGACAAGCAAAGCCATCTGTTGACAAGCTTCAAAAATTAGCTTATATGTACAACAAAATGTTTCTCAAATAGTTTCCTATTTGGGATTATTAAAAACCTGATTTTTTCGTATTTAAAAAACGCTAGCTGCTCGTATTTAAATTGGTCTGTAAAAGCAGTTAAGACCTTCATTTATAGTCAATAGGAGTAAGAAAAGCGGTTTTACTTTTAAAGATTTTTAATTTTCAATTTAAATACACATGTATGTTTTTTATTATTTCAATCAAAAGTTATTTTACAATGAAGATTTTTGTCATTAAGTAAATCAAATTGACGATTTGATGATTTATTTGGCAAAATTTGCCGATTTTTTACACATTTTATCTGGCAGCTATGGTCACGCATAAATATGAAACTAACCCTGCCTTTACACATGCAAATAATTCCTTGCAAGTAGTGTATATGTATTATCAAATAAAATGTCGAAGAAATAGCCGAAAGTCTTGCGAAAGTCAGTCAGTTGTAAGTTTATTTTTCAAATGTTCTCGAAGCGAAGACATCTTACGAAAAAGCTTTATTTTTGGGCTTAAAAAACATTATCATGTTAATGTTATCACAAAATTTATTTAATAATATTAAATATAAATTATTTAGTTGTTTCTTTATTTTATTTTTGGCCCATCTGGATAAAAAACTTATGTTTATTTTAAAAATATGTGAATCCAGTATTGCCGTAGTTACCGTACTTGCAAGTTGGGCTGCAAGTACGAAAAATTTGATGGTGTTAGTAAAAATCTGTGAGTGTGTTGAGTTTTTCGAACTTGCACTTGCATGTGTAAACCCCGGGTTAGAAGTTCTTTGAGAATATAATGCTCACTTTGTAATTTTACTTTGAGCAAACGTTTTAACTTAATTAAAGATATTTTTACTTGTTTTAACAATTTCATACTTATTTTAAGAACTTCTCGGTTTGGTTCCCATTTTGGATTTTTTTAATACTATTTAGTACTAAGAGGAAGTGGAAAAAACTTAAATTTAGTACTCGTTTTTTCTTTCTGTGTAACGATGCCGGAAAAAAATACAGTACAACCTCTTTAATCCGTACACTCGATAGTCCGGACTATCCAGTAATCCGAACAAGTCAATATTTCGGACACTTTTTTTCTTGGCAACACTTCTAACTATAAAATGGGTTCATAGTGGCGTGAATTCATCAGGATCTTCATAGTTGGCGCTTCTCGTATTAGGGAAGTCAGAAAAACAAAGATCATTTAAAAACGTTGGCTCGCTGTTGTATATCTGTAAATCTATTAAAAAAAAAGTTTTATGTTACCTTTCGTGTTTGAAGAAAGGTTTAAAAGATCTTTTTTCAAAAATGTTAAGCAATTTCTGAGTTGTGCCAATAAACAATTGCAATCTTTTTTGGTTTTGGACAATTCTTAAAGATGATACAAATATCTGTAATGTTTTAAAATCATTTATATATAAAATGAAGTTAATTCTAACTAAACTCTGCATGGCAAAATATTACCAACTTAAACGGCTCTTAACCATTTTGCTAATTTCTACCCTTCTGAAATAGATGATTGGTCATGCGGCGAATACGAAGATGAAGATAAAGTTCAATCAGTAACTTCAAATCAAAATATTAAAATACCTTGATAGTTCTTTACAGGAATCTGAGAATGTTAAAAACAAAGTTTCAAAATAAAGCAAGTAAACTTTTTCAAGAGTTATTTTATGGGCAAAACAAATGAAAGCGACAAAAAAAAAATTTTAATTTTAAAGAAATTGAAAAGTAGAGCAGAGAAATTTCAAAACTTGTGTTTTATATGAAAATAAGTTCATATTTCACATAACAAAAAAATTTTATTACATACAGTGGCTCCCATTTAAAGTCGGGCAGACGCATGAAAATATTTCTGCACGCCATATATCTGTTTTGATAAAAGAAAATCTTAATTTTGTCTTTATTATGACAAAAACTCTTTAATTTAATGAATTTAATTTAATTTAAGACCAATTTGAAAGAATGTGTTAAGAATCTCGGCATTCAAGCTAGCTTTAAATTCTACCAGGATAACGACCCGAAGCATTTAGCACATGATGTGAAAAATGGGTGGTGTATAATTGTCGCAAGGGATCAAAACAGCTGCACAAGGTCCAGAACTCAATTTCATTGAACATTCATGGGACGACTTTGGACGCAGGATGCAGGACAGGCTATGTACATTAAAATTTTTTTGAAAAGTGCTTTGCAAGGACAGTGCAATAAGATTAGTCCCGATGTTTGGAAGAAACGAATTAAATCGATGCACCGCTGTCTGTCTACATGCTATTGGGAATCATTAAAGTGGTGCAACAAAATACTTACTTTATTTTTTTTTTAAGTATTGTTACGTTACTGCCTTTTCAATAACGTTTTTGGTTTATTTCCTTTATAATAAACCTCTTGAGTTCTCTTATTGCAACTTTAATAAAATAAATAAAACACTTTACTTTATAGCTGTACTAAAAACTATTCACGCCACTTTATTTAGAACTTAGTCAATTTTACCACTTATAATTGCGATGTACACACTTAAATAATCGTACTAATACTGATTATCGATGCCAACCTTCGCGAGTATTTATACTCTGTTCGCTGACATCTAGATGTCTCTAGATCATTCTACTCGGCGAAATGTCTGTAACATTTTTGACATTTCTGGGCGAATCGAGATTTTATTATCTTACAGCGAATATCATTATGCATTAACACTGTGGCTGAATTTAAATTTATACATCAATAAACTAAAGATAATCTCAACACTATTATGTTATACATTTATCTATAACAATCATAACATTACATTTGTACTAGAAAATTCTGTACAGTGGGTTTACATTAAAAATATGCGAAACTTATACAATAACATTTTAAACTAATAAAATTACTAATAAACTAAACTTATTCTTAACGAAAGTTACTTTCGTAACAGTATTATTGATTTTTTTTGTAACGCCCGACTTTCAGTGTGTGACAGAAAGGTAACCTTTTCTAAGTTTTTTTTCCTTCATGTACATTTTATAACGCAACTTAGAATAAATTTTTTTTGTTGTTTTTAAATAAAAGAGTTTTTGTGAGAATATAGACAAAATTGATATGTATTTTCTTGTATCAAAACAGAGATATGGCGTGCAGAAATATTTTCATGCGTCTGACCGACTTTAAATGTGAGCCACTGTATAAGTTTTACATGTTTTCTGTTTAACTAAATTTTCCAGTAATAAAAAAAAACATTTTAACTACATACATACATATGTAAGTACTTACCCTTCAGAAAAAATTAGTAGTGCAGGACTACTGTTCGAGTACTCGCCGAGCGATAGCGACTCTCTTCATTTCCCTATTAGTGCTTTCAAGTGCTGATTTTAACATTGGACTGTCATACGAAAACCAGCACTCGCCTTTCTATCGCTTTCAGAGTAGTCCACGAGTGCAGACTTTGGAAGTACCTTTCCACCAATCGCCTTTAAAGCAATCCACGTGTAGGTAGTTTGTTGGTAAATTGGTATTGAGAAAAATTAAAGAATGCAGATTTTTATTTAAATACGTATTAACATATACAATTATTTTCAATTGTTTATTTAATGAGGTATTAAAATATAAAATAAAAAATGGAAAAAACGCATTTTATTACCTTTTTTATCACAACCAAATAACTTAAGTTATAAAATCTAATTTATTCTTGCACTTTGCTGAGCGTGATTTTCTTTGGAAGACTAAAAATTAAACTACTTATGAAATTCATAAACTTAAAGGAGCTTCAATTTTGTTGTGTTTACAGCTTAAATTTTCGGCTCTTCAGGATCATCCACACTTAACTGAGCGCGATTTTTTTGGCCTTTTGCTTGCTCTTTAGTTTGTGGTTTTTATTATTTTCGTGGTGGAGTGTGGCTCTTAATTTTTCTTCTGGTCGTTCATCAGAAATTTCATCTAAAAAACAAATTGGAAGTCAATGAAAGTCTATTGGAAGCTTTTTTAACATATACATACCGGTTATAGCATCGTACACATTTTTAAAATCTTTCAACCTCTTTTTACCCTGAACGCCTTCAACGTTAAAAGACATGACAATTTCTCGACCAAGAATTTGGCCAAGATTTTTGCATATATATTGCCTTTTATCAGCGATTTTATGTAGCGAACCCGCAACAGTTTAGGTTATATTAAAGTTTATATTCTCTATAATGTGATAATTACTTACATACACACATGACGCTGATTTTAAAAACTTTTGCTGCTATGTTTTCACCTCTTGGCATTTCTTCACGACACTTATCAAATACTCCTTTTTTATAATATTTTTTTTGCTTTGCCACACTTCGTTGAAAGGCGCGTTTATTCATTTTATAATTTTTTCTTACGTACTTTATTATTTTAATAAAGAAATTTACGACACAATTTTTTTTCAACTAAACATAAATTTCACAACCAAACAATTGTTGACAGCTTTTAACAGCGTTGCCAAATTATGTATATTTTGGTAGTGTTGCCGGCTTAAAAAACGAGTATAAAATTTGCGAGTAGGTACCTGCACTTGCCGCCCGTCTATAAATCGTATCCATTACCACTACTGACTTTTAATGCAGTACAGCACCACTCGCCAGGCGTCAATACCTCCACGTTCTTCTGCAGGGTATATATTAACTCAATAATTTTTTTAAATTGTAGTCCGGACGATTTACTCTTCCGCAAAAATGCTGAAACTAGATATGGATTAACGAGGTTATACTGTAGTTTAGTGCCAATACCGACAAAGAAATTCGTCTCTGTTGCCAATCTTGATGAAAACATATTTTTTCTCAGCGTGTGATTTGTTCCAATTATAAAAAAACTTGTTTAATGTTTGGTTACATTTGTTCGCCAATGCTCTTATTTATTTGGTGGAAACTATCACCGATCCTGGTGTTAAAGGGAAAAATTTACGGGTTTTGGTTCCGTATTATTTAATTCCAACAACTTACATACATACATATTTAATAGCATTCAATTTATTTCTAAGAAATTTAAAAAATTCAAGCCAATTGTTTTTCTATCATTTGAAGCGACGATTACATATTTGTCACATAAATTTAAATGAACAAGATTAAGTATGTATAATTCTCATCTCTATTAACTTAGTCGTTTAAATAACAAGAGATAAGGATGTAATGCTATACGAAACTTAAATTAAAAACGAATCGTGAATACACACCCTTCTCATGCTTGACATTAAGGAACAAATATGTATATTCGTATTTCTGCACAAGAATCAGGAAAATTTTATGATAAAATATCACAACATCACTTCAATGATGGCAATGTCGTCTTTAAATATGTAATTCTTTAAAAACAACAACAACAAAAAAAAAAAAAAAAAAGAACACAGCAGCACTACAAACGGTAAAAATTGTTTATAAAATGTGCAAAAGCCAACATTGAAAAATTTTAAAGTGCTGCGCTGTCAGCAGCATCATAAAAAAATTTATGATTGTATTAAAGTGAAGTTTAAGAAAAACTTATTTATTATAACTTTTTTTTTTTTTTTTTGTTTGTTTATATTTATTAAACAAGTCGTTACTGTTATTAAAACAAGATTTTCACATTTAGAAAACAATTTTTTTTAAACCTGTAGTAAAAATAAATCTATATAATAAATCTCTTTTTCAAAAGGCAATTTATGCTTCCAATAAAATACACGTTGCCGAAAATTTACACCACATATTTTGTATAGCAGTGAAGACATTTTTAAGCTTTTGGGTACTACTTTTACGATTTTTTATCCTTAAAAAGTATTGGCTTCAAGTTCGAATAATGGACCTACACGTGGCATGGTGCTTAAGAGGCCAAAGTCAAAATATTCCATTTTTGAAAAATTTATATTAAAGGAGAGTTCTTAGTGAAATTCGCTAGCAAAACCCTTATGAGGCTGTTCTGGGTTCAATTTGATATTGGCTGTTTCAGCAAAATAAAAGGCACCTTATGATACGATTAACTCAAAACAGCAAATTGTGACATTGAACTTTTAAGCAGCAAGCCTCAGAAAGGTAGTAATGAATCGCAGTTCACCACAATGAGATCTCAGTATTTATGGATAGAAGATTAAAGGGATAATTTCTGACACTTAAACATTCCTTGGTAATTCAGGTTAAATGATAACTGTAACGTATTCCTCGAAGACTCTTAATATTATTGGAGTTCATCACCACAGCTATAAAGGCCCCGGACTGGTAGATTGTTGACTAGTCGAACTTTAACTACGATCACGCAGAAAATAATATGGTTGGAGGCAACTATATTCTAAGAGCAACATACTATGGTTGGATCTTTAAAATGTTTAGGCTTGCAGTCTACCATATAATAGTTAAATATGACCACAATATGATTAAATATAACAAACATTTTCCCGAAATCAACCATAATATGGTCAAAATTAAACATAATTTGTTCAAAATTAACTATAGTTTGGTCTTTATTAAACACAATAATGGTCAAAATTAACCATAATATGGTCAACATTTTTCAGAATTTCGACAAAGGTAACCATATTATGGTTAGAATCAACAATAAAATGTAAATTTTAACCTTATTATTGTTATTTATTTAAGCCATTTCATCAATTCAAGTTCAAATTTATAATTTCCCAGCAAAAACTTTACTTACCTGGTAAGTTGGCAAGTAATATTGGAGACGTATGAACACTACTTATTTTTCGGCTGAATATCTACTTATTTTTGTTCGAGTTGTCCACAGAATTCAGTAGTTACAATACACTTACTAGAAGTCACAAAATATCTAGTTATTATTTAACTACCAGTAAGTTGAATTGTAAGTACTTACAATATACTTACTAGAGGCCAACAAATAACTATTTTTTTTTAGCGCTAGTTAATATACCTAATAAGTAGTTATGGAGCTAGTTACCAGTAAGTAAATATTCAGTAATGAAAACAAGACAGCTAATAAGTAGTTATTTAGCTGATTATTAGTAAGCAAATATTCATAACTGAAAATAATATTAGTGAAAAGTGCTTACTGAGGCCATTACTAGCAAGTACTTAATGAGGTTTTCAGATTAATGACAATTGTATTGACAACTACTTACCAGGTAATGTATGAAATAACTACGACCTATTACCAAAATTCAAAAAGTTGTTCCTGGGTGTATTTAGTTTTTTATTTCTGTTACGTTTTACGTTCCAGTTTTATAAGCAGTCCCATTTAAATAAATTTTCAGCATTTGACGGCCTTCATTAGCAATGGTTCTGTTTTACTGGTGGCAGTGTGACCAGATCTTTAACATTTTTACAGCTAAATCTGGCATTAGACATCGCCAAAATTTTTTTTGAAGATTTTTGTTAAAAATTTAGTACTAGTACGAAGTTTTATTCGAAATAAAAAACATTTTAATGACAAATTTTTGAACGAAATTAAAATGAATGGTTATATTTAAATAAGAGGTAGCTCAGGTAATTCAGATTAAATTAAGGGGCCCGCAAACTCTTGATACATGCAAAATTTAAACGATTTTATTTTTATGCTATAGGTACATTTTTTTTAATCATTTGATTTCTTATAGTTGAAATTTATTGTGAAGTTGATGTTTTAAAAAAACTATTTATTCAGCAGTTTAGAGCAAATATTTTTTTCAAATACTAATACAAAGTGAAATTTTTTTTGTTTTTTTATATCGTTATATGATAAATACATATTATTAACTAAGCTTCACAAAAACGAACGTCAGCATTAAAATTGGTTGCGGTTTAGACCTGAATTAAATTATTGACTGACAATAAGAAAATGTTATGCGTTTCTGGTTAGAACTTTGAACTGGCTTGAGTAAAATATCATGATTTGTTACAGTTTTAGCCGAACTAAAATGATTTTTAGGAGCGTTATTTGTATTGGACCTATGGTAAATTATGGCCCAATCATCCCAAAATTCTGAAGACTGATTTCTGGTATTACAAAAAATAAATTTGAATAAATTTCAATACAGCAGTGTAATTAGTTTTAGCGTTAACAGTAAATTTCACAAATTTGCATGATATTTTTTCTGGCCGTATGAATTTAAGTAAACAATTTCACCGCAATATCTATATCTGTGATGGTTTTAGGTGAATTTATTTTTTTTCCCAAAGTGGGATTAATTTGGGTTTAGGCGCAATAAACTGTTTTCCGAGAGTAGGGTTTATATGGGGCCTAGTGTAAATTGTGGAACGATCTTCAAATATCTTACAGTGTGATATCTGGTCCTATAAAACTGTGACGTACCAAATTTTAATATGTATGCATTATTTATTGCGGTTTAAGGCGTACTAAACTGTTTTCCGCGAGAAGGGTTTATATGGGGCCTATGGTCAATTATGGACCGATCTTCACGAAATTTAACAGTATGATTTGCAGTCGTATAAAGCGATTCTTGCTAAATTTTATGTCATTCCGTGCATTATTCCACCATATATGTTAGTTTTTGTATCAAAATGATCAATTTTTTTGTGTAGTGGTTCCACATTTTGATTCATGGTTCTGATCCTACTAAACCGATGTTGCTGGATTTCAATCGCAAACCGCTTAGGATAACTACAAGAAATTTGAGACCAAGTTTGTTCTTTTCTCTTGCGTTTTTCGAAAGTGAGCGTGTTTTCAACAGACGGACAGACGGACATGGCTAAACCGACTTAGAATTACTCAAGGAGCCAGAATTTATATACTTTATGGGGTCTTAGATGTATTATAAAAAAGTTTCACACTGAATGACAAACTTAGTATACCCTCATTCACCACAGTGGTGGTGGAGGGTATAAAAATTAGCATTTTTATGTTCATAAACGGAGTTAGGCCTCACCAGCTAAGTATACAGAAAAATGTATGTATATAAATATATTATTTGGTTTATTATTTTCGTTAATGCTGATGGAATTACGTGACGATTTTAATTAATCCGCTTTAGCCTCCAAACCAATATATTTAAAATTTACAAAAATAATGTGTGATTTATTTATTATTTATTAAGCACAGTGCGAAGCAATTTTTTTCTTTGTTATTTTTTTAAGCTTAACCTAAATTTTTTTTTGAATTATTTCCAACATTATAAATCCATTTTCAACAACATTGTAATCACCTCTCTGACGTCTGCCTATTTTCCTTTTCTTTACTTATTTTTTGTCCTAATGTCAATTAAATATTAACTACACACACACGCAAATACGAAGAGAAACATTAAAATAACAAATCCTTGAAATTTTGTAATTTAGGTTTTGCTTATTTTCTTGTTTTCCATTTAATTCACTTTATTGTAACATTCAATGCCAAGAAATATTTTTTGGCAATAATAAACAAAAAAAAAAAACATGACATTCCCAAAGGGTGAGAGTAAATGTTTTATATCCTTTTTTGATTGGAGACCTTAAATCTTTTTTTGCTTGTTTTAAGTTAGAGATTTATTTAAAAGTGAAGAGCTGAGTATGTAAATAAGAGTTATAAAAATAGTACAAATATTTTTCTGTTCAAATATTTTTGGAAATGTTTTTATGTGGACATTGGGGTGAATAATGTGACAGAACTTATTTTTTTTTTGTATTAAGAAGAAAATGAAAAACAAGGATATTTTACTGAGCTTTAATTTATCCATTTATTGGTTTCAAAATCGCCGGTCTGGCAAGGCTGTCAGCTATTAAATATCTGTCATGTAAAGTGTCATTAATTTAGTAAAAGGTTTTCAATTTACGAATATGGATTGTTTGAGAACCGAAGAACGCATAAACATTAATAAAACTATGATACAAATATACAAGGTGGTTCCACTTCTCTCACACAATATATTTTTTAAGTTTATCGGAATTATGTATTTGAATTTCGTTTTTTTGTAAACATTAAAAAACGAACGTTGCCACATATAAAAAAAAACAATAAATTCCTTTTGGAAATTATAAGTCCAAATGAGTATTTTGCACTAACAGCTTTAAGCATTTAAATTTGCTTTGGAGCTAAAAATTAATATCAATGTAATTCGTTAATTATATACTAGGGTATTCATTTAATCGGGCTTTTGATTTAATCGGTTAATCGCTCGATTAATTAACCGAGGTTCGTTTAATTCTGTAGTTGTTCGGTTAACTGATTAATAAAGTTTTTTTTTATAAATTAAGTCAATTCAATAAATAAAAATGCATAAATAATTTATTATTTGGAGTTTATTATCCAAAAAAAAAAAAAAAACAACAACAATTCTTGAGGTAAGACGAGCAAACAAAAGAATAATTCGTAAATATTTAATACATAGTTTTTAATTAATATATATTATGTATTAATAATTAGTATTGTGGTTATTTTGTTGAACTATTCATGGTTTTTAATCCAAATTTTTACTATTTAATTAGGCTTAAGTTCATTAAATTTAATTTTCATTAAATTATTTTTATGAAGAAAGGAATTTTTACAACATGGAAGATTAATTAAAATTGTTATTGATAATTTTCATTCTTGACTGACCTGGGATTCGAAGCCAGGCTGGCTGGCGTGTGATTCGAACCCAGGCGGCTGGTTACCCTGACATGTTTCGACCTCAACCACTAGGTCTTCTCAAAGGGATTTGCCGTCTTACACTCGCAGCCATCGATGACTGCTGACGTCAGTAGTCAAACATCAATCCTTAAACCAAATTGTATTTTAACCTTTGGTAGATCGAAATTTGCTTATTGAATGATTATCCATTTTTAATTGATCTCACATGTTTTTCCTTTTACTTCTGTTTTTTCCGTACTTTTGTCAAGAATTCTTCTTGAAGTCCAAAGTACATTTTTTGTTTATCATGTTTTTTGTCTTTCATGTCAGGGTAACCAGCCGCCTGGGTTCGAATCACACGCCAGCCAGCCTGGCTTCGAATCCCAGGTCAGTCAAGAATGAAAATTATCAATAACAATTTTAATTAATCTTCCATGTTGTAAAAATTCCTTTCTTCATAAAAATAATTTAATGAAAATTAAATTTAATGAACTTAAGCCTAATTAAATAGTAAAAATTTGGATTAAAAACCATAATAGTTCAACAAAATAACCACAATACTAATTATTGTTAAAGCTAAGGCACAAGCTCTATGTGTTCATTTGTCCTTCAAGTTGTGCTGAAAAATGTCAACAAGAAAAAAGAAAGACAAAAAACATGATAAACAAAAAATGTACTTTGGACTTCAAGAAGAATTCTTGACAAAAGTACGGAAAAAACAGAAGTAAAAGGAAAAAAATGTGAGATCAATTAAAAATGGATAATCATTCAATAAGCAAATTTCGATCTACCAAAGGTTAAAATACAATTTGGTTTAAGGATTGATGTTTGACTACTGACGTCAGCAGTCATCGATGGCTGCGAGTGTAAGACGGCAAATCCCTTTGAGAAGACCTAGTGGTTGAGGTCGAAACATGTCAGGGTAACCAGCCGCCTGGGTTCGAATCACACGCCAGCCAGCCTGGCTTCGAATCCCAGGTCAGTCAAGAATGAAAATTATCAATAACAATTTTAATTAATCTTCCATGTTGTAAAAATTCCTTTCTTCATAAAAATAATTTAATGAAAATTAAATTTAATGAACTTAAGCCTAATTAAATAGTAAAAATATTATGTATTAATTAAAAAAAAAACTTTAAGATTATTTTATTAGTTATTTCAATAGTTTAAGGACCCTTAAAAAGTTAAGTTTAAGAAAAATAATTTGGTTTAAATGTTTAGGATTTAAGCGATTCTTTTCTTTACTTTTGATAAAACTTGACTTGGAAAAAATTCTTTCACTTATCGTTGATGTTGGAGAAATCGAAAGCAATCAAATATCGAATTTCTCAGTCCTTTTCCTGGATTACTCTTAACGTATAGGGTCCTGTTTTAATTTTTTTTTTTTAATTTTAACTCTTCTAATTGTTTCGATTAATTCTTTTAAAAGATTGATAGAACACCTTCTGTGTTTGTATGAAAAATATTATCTAAACACATTCCTTTTGTATATGAGACGAAACAAATTATTAAAAACTCAAAAAAATATATTAAATTCTACAAAAAAATTAAAAATTTTGTTACGTCGGTAAATCGACTGAAATTAAACGGTTTAATCGTTAAGCGAAAATAGCCAATTTTGAATTAACCGATCAGTTAATCGAGTAGTAATTAATCGGTTAACCGATTAACGGTTAACCGAATGAATGCCCTATTATATACACACATAGGTTTTTTCGTGCAAATTAAAAACACATTATTTGTATGGTATATTTATCATTATTAAAAAGAAATTTTAATTTATAAAAAAGACTTAAGTTACTATTTTTTCCTCTTTTTTTATTTGAACAAATAATATTAGAAGAACCTTTCCATAACATTTTTTATCTAATAAAAAATTTGAATTACATAATAATTTTTTCATAAAATTAGACCCTGTATAAATGTTATAGGCCATCATATTCCAAATGTAATCGCTTTATTTCTCCCTAAAAATTAAGTTAAATGAAACAAGGAAGTATAGGTGGTCAAGCCCGATCATATGATACCCTCCATTACAGAATGTAAGATACCATTTTTGCAAGTGCACCCTATATGGGACCCATGGGCAATCATGGATCCGCCAGAACATAATTATGTAATTGAATTTAATATTCATATAAAAGTTCTTTGTATTATTTAGATATCTTCATCTACAAACATAAAATTGGTTTTCTTTTAAGTGATTTTAGGAAGGGGGCTTATATGGGACCTATGGTTAATTTAAGACCCACCTGCACATTTTGTCATGAGCTATCGTAGAAGTCATTTTCGCCAATTTTTAGGTAAATACTAACATTTATAAGGAAGTTATGGCATTAAAAACTTTTTTCGGGAGTAGTTTTTGTATGAAAGCTATGGTCAAATATGGACCGATTTCAATAAAATTTGGTAAGACCATTTTGGTTGCAATAAAATTAGTTTGAACGCAATTTAAACTTAATACCAACATAATAAAATGCTTTTGGACACAAAGACCCTAGTCCAGAAAGAAGCTTGCGAAATTATGACCCGATTCGCCCAATTTTAATAGGCTTGCTGCTTCTGCCAATTAGAACCTATGTGCCAAATTTTATCAAATTATCTCTAAAATTGTGACCTGTACTATGCGCACAAGGTTCACAAGGACAGCCTGCCAGCCAGCCAGCTGGGCGGCATCATTAGTTCGAGTCAGAAAGTGATTCTGAGTCGATCGGTGTACTTAAAGGTGGGTCTTGGACCAATATTTTAAGGTGTTACAAACATCAGCATAAACGCATAATACCCTCTCCACTATTGTGTAAAAAAGTTCTTCATTGTGACAATTAAAACTTATATAACAAATTTCATTAAATTATCTTTAAAATTGCATGCTTTGTACGCAATAACTTTTCGCACATAGTGTGCATGGATAGCTAGCCCGTCGGACGGTTGGAGATCGTTAGATCGATTAAGAAAGTGATTATGAGTAAATCGGTATATTAAAACCGGAACTAATATTTTTTTGTGTTGGAATCATCAGGACAAACTCTTCCGCATCAAATCGAACATATGTTGTACTTATAAAATAACGAACTTCCCAATTCTTTTCAGAAACAATTTTCTGTTTTTTTTTCTTTTTTAAATACATTCTATTTAATTGTTTTTTTTAAATTGCACAAAACAAATGTTAAAGCATTTTAATCAAGGCGAATTCATTACAGGTGATCCTTAAAGCCCTGCTGATAATTTTTTTTATTTTTTTAGCTTCATAATTGTGGGATGTTAAAATTTTGTTTATTATCTTTGTTTCGGTTTCTGACATTGTACAATGATTTTACAAAAACAAATTGTTTTTGGTTTTTGTACGAGTTGTACTTGTTGTACTACCGAGATTACCTGGAATGAATTCGCCTTGATTTTAATGCAAATTGTTTTCAATTCTATGTAAATTTATATTAATTTTTTTTAAACTTCAAATAACAAACAAAACAAAAACTATAAAATGGGATTATTTAATGAAATGTGGTAGCACACATTTTTATAATTCCAATTAACGTCAGAACGTTAATATGACGACAAAAAGAAAGAGTGGAACTACCTTCTGTATTTGTATCATGGTTAAAACTTTCTTCAAAATTGGTGGCTAAAACGTGGCACACTTTTCAAGCATTACGGGTGTTGATGGTCGTCAAAATTGACCTTCTATGCAAGGTATTGGCAAGATTATACAGAAATATGAAAAGACTGAAAGCATAAAAATGTGGTTAGGCCTGTGCAACATCTCAATTTGCGCACTGCCGAAAATATCGCTTATGTTAGTGAAAGTGTGGCGGATAATCCGTATTTGTCGAGTTCACGGCTCAGAGCGCTATGGCCGTATGAAAACCGACTTATTTTTGAGGTGCAATTAAAGATTATAAACTGGGCGATATGTGGTTTAACAAAATGATGCCACGAGCCACTCAACACGACCGATTTTTGCTTTATTGCATAGAAAATTTCCGTGTAATATTGCGTTTTGGCGACGTTAATTGGCCACCAAGAATATACGATTTGGCGCCGTTAAATTTTTTTTGTGGGGGCTACGCGGACCTTAGGAGATTATGTTTGAGCATTTGAAAACCAACATTCATCAAGTTATCACCCGAAATGTGTTAAAACGTGGTCGAAAACTTCCCCAAAAGGATCGACTGATGTAACGAATCTAGAGGCGGTCTTTAAAATGACATTTAATTTGGAACGTAGTGGCAAGACACAAGTATTATAATGAAATGAAAGCATCATCGAAATGATAGCTTTATGTGTGTTGTATTTGAGTTTAGTTGTAAAACCTAAAAATGGATAACCCTATATTATTTCTGTTTAACCCTCCACTACCCCTTGTGGTAAATGATGGTTAAGATGGTTTGTCATTTCGTTAGAAACTTTTTTATTACCCATCTAAGACCCCACAAAGTTTATGCATTTTGGTTACTGAAGTAACTCTTAGTCGTTTTAGAAATGTCTGTCTATCCGTCTGTTTAAATAAATCTCACTTCAAAAGGATTCAACGGAAAACAACAATTTTGGTGTAAAATTATTTACAATTCAGGCAGTTGGGGGGTCTAAAATCGAGGACAATGGGCTCAGTAGAAAAAGAGTTAATTACCCAAATTTAAAACAACCTTCACAAATAAGTTTTGTATGAAAATTAAATAACACTATCAAATTTTCTGAAGATCGATCCCATAATTAATTAATTAGTTCCAAAATAAAATCCCTTAAGTACACCTAAAATAGAAACGATTATTATAGAAAAAATGATATTTTATAGAAAAATGCAGAAAAGGTCCTAAATTTCTTATAGTTTTAAAACTAAACATGCATAAGTTTTTTTATATATATATTTTTTTACCCACCTTTATGTCTCAAACATAAAAAAATTGTATATGTTAGATATGCCTTTTGTTAATTGAAGTAACGATATGTTAGTCTCATACTAAGCGTACTATCGTAATAGATTTTTAAACGCTGAAACCCGTAACGAACTATAATTCTGTGAGCTCAGATTTTATACAGATTGGTTTTTAAATTATCATATATCCTATATAAAGTCCACTCCTGAAGTATTCAAATTCTCGGTGTAGGGTATTCAAGATTCGTCATTGCCGAACATAGTACTTTTACTTGCTTATTTAAAAAAATTATAATTTTTAAAAATACAACAAAAAATTCCAAATAATCATTTTATATTAACTTTTTTTCTTTTCATTTTAGGTATGTACGTATTGTAAGATATTAAATTATTCTAACACATAAAAATGTCAGCATGATAAGAAACTGAAAGCGAAAACTTTGAGCTAATTCCTAAAATACTAAACCAGGTACGAAAAAGTATAATCTTTCTTTAGTTTTCACTATTTTTCGGTAAATGTTATCAAAAATATACAATTTAATAAAAGGGATTTATAACTTAAAGCAGTAATTGGCACATTTTCAATTTCTAGACATGCAAACTACGGCAACAAAATTCTTCTTGGGCAACGGCGCATTATCGCAAACATGCTTTTTATACCTTATTTTCAACGCTTTTTACGGAGCATCGCCGCAATTAAAATCATCTGTACCCATGTTCTGTAACTTCTCGAATCGAAAACATGTGAGAAAAGAGTGTGTCTGTAACTCATGTCGAAATTTATCAAACGAGATTACGTCGTTACGTTATAAATGTCATAGTATTCCACACGAAGCCGATATGAAATTGCAGATGTTGTGAACGCCAGTCAAACATACGTTGGCGGCGACCAAATTTGACTAAAATTGAAACTTTTTCAACGACGGCGGCGAAAATACAACCGTCGGCTATACCAAAATATGTAAAGTGCGACTTTAATGTTTGTTGATGAAGAAATTGCTTTGAAAACATTCGTATATTTTTAAAAATGTTAAAAGCAAAATAATTAAACGATGAAAAAATCTGCCAAGAACAAAATACTTATCTCTTCCGTGTTAATATTCATTGCATTTTGCATTTTTAGTTTAGTTTTAAGTGTTAAAATTTTTTCTCACCCCGTTTTTATGCGTGAGTTTATTTGACAGTTGAAAGCGGGAACATTCTCACAAAAATTTTACAGACACGCTTTTTCAGTATATTGGCGAAAAATTTCCTTACGTGACAGTTACTACTCGCCAAAAATGTTACAGACGCAGCTTAGTGAAAAAAACAGCTGCTTGTTTCAATTTATGGCATTTTTGTTTAATTTCTCACATTTCAATCGAAAAGTTTCTCCCCGGGAGTTACAGAACATGGGCACTGATATGTTCAAACGCAGCTTGTTATATGCTTACAACAGAAGAAATTAAATTTTACGCGTTAGGGCATCTTACGCTTTTGTGCTTGATTTTACATATTTTGACATATTCGTACAATCCAAAAAAAAAAAGGTAGAACGCATGGTTAAAAACGCTTAAATGACGAAAACATATGTTAAAAATGATTAGAGAAGCAAAAGAAAATGCTAAGATAGTAAAAAATTTGTAAAAGAAATTCCCAAAATTTAAAAAAAAAATTAATAAATCCTTCTGACACTTTTATTTAACATTTTGCAACAATTTCCAAAAAAATTTTCTACGAGATCCGTACTAGTGCCGGCAAGTTCGACTGCTTTTCATTAATTACTTCCTTACGATACTCAGCTGATTTGCGCCCCACTTAAAATTTTGGCACGACAAGTCGATTGACAACAGGGATGTTAAATGGGGTCTTAAATTTTGTACCAACTTCCAAATAAAAATGTTTTTTTTGGACCTTCACGGTAGCATTTTTTTTTAATATATTAAAACCAGGGACCGAAAATAACAGTTATTTTGAAATTTTAAAACAAAAAAAGCATATAGAAGTAAATGCCGGCAAACTGATTCAAGTACACCATATTGATCCTTATGAACTTTTCTATGAAAATATATTATGATTTTTAAAGTTTTGATTTTTATTTTTTTGAACAAAAATAACAGTTATTTTTTTACTTATATTTTTTCGAACAAAAATAACAGTTATTTTTGATTTTTATTTTTTCGATCAAAAAAAAACAGTTATTTTATGATTTTTATTTTTTCGATCAAAAATAACAGTTATTTTAGATTTTTATTTTTTTGAACAAAAATAACAGCTATTTTTTGATTTTTATTTTTTCGAGCAAAAATAAAAGTTATTTTTTTATTTGGAATTTGTACATCATAGCATCATGAATTTGTCGATCTTAACTAATCCTTTGCTTGTATGAGACTTGATAATGTTGGCACATGTAGTGTTTCTTTCCTTAGTTGTTAATATATTTTGAAAAGAAAAAACTCTGTCCACATTTGCAGACGAATGTGGAATGGATAAAATTCCTGTAACGACTCTAGAAATGTCAGGAAACATATCGATGCCTTACTTTCTCAACCTCGTATCTTAAAAAAATACGGTTTGGACTTTTTCATATAAAACGATTGTTTTTTTGTGTTCTATTACTGCAACAACTTATTATTTCAATACTTTGTCTCAATTCTGTAAATATTAATAAATTATTGAAATAATAAGTTTTTGCAGTAATAGAACACAAAAAAAAAACAATCGTTTTATATGAAAAAGTCCAAACCGTATTTTTTTAAGATACGAGGTTGAGAAAGTAAGGCATCGATATGGACATTCAGCGCTTTTTGTAAATTAGCTACTGCCGACCAAAAACTAAAAATGTTTTCCGTTTTTAACGACTGAAGTTGCTCGACATCAACTTAAGCTCTAAATTGATTATTGATTGAATTAAAATTTGCAATTTCATTCGGATACATTTTTACTAGAAGAGGTACAATACAACTTGTTTTTCCTAAAATAACATTTTCAGGAATAAATTTATGGAACCACATTAAAACTTCGTTATCAAAGTTGACTTTGGTTCTCGAAACTTCGCATCATTTTATATAAAATTGTAAATGCGGCAAGTGAAAGGCAGACAGACGAAGTTTGTAGGCGAGAGAGGAAAAAAGTAAGGTGTGTCACACATACAGCTTCGCCCCTTACCAACAAACTTCGTATGTCTGTCTTTCGCTTGCCACTTTGTAAAAGGGGACTAGTCGCATATTTAAGGGTCTATTACATTAACGATTTGTTTTACAACATAAATGTAATGAAAAGGACTCAATAATTTGTTTGATACAGAAAATTCAAAAATTATGAAATATTTTCAAATTGTACCAAATGAGTCACGGTAGTACCACGGTACTTTAGAAGCTCAAAATGTACCAAAAAAAGGACAATTGTACCAACTTTAAAATCCCTGATTGACAATACAACCGAACGATAATGTAAGAATTTTCATACGAATTCTTACATTAGCGTTCGGTAACCACAAATGTCAAAGTCAGTTACTTGTGTTGTAATTGTCGACTGACCCATTTTGCAGGAATAATTAACAAAATTATTTCTTAAAACAACAACACGAACAGCCGTATGCATAAACACTTAAAACAGCATGGCAAACATGTTTTAAGGAAAATTCGTGAACATTTTATTCTTAGGAGAATATTACCTTAAAACCCCTATTTTAAACCTCAGGTAAACACAACGAACTTTAAATTGCTTCGACCCTTGTGTAAACCTATTTTAAAGTGACATTTTTGCTTTGTGCTAATTGTCATTTTGAAAGATTTCTTGTGAATTGTCAATATTGAAATTTATATGAGAATTTAAATTCCCAGGTTTTCTTGGTTAAAATAATTAAGTTAAATACATAAAATTTACAATAAGCGCTCTCCAGTTATGAGATACAAAGAATGCTGACGAAGGCCATAGCGGGCCAGAAAATGCATTACATTCTGCTGGTATCTAATAGTTGTATAAATTTTCTGTACAATTTACTTCATTGCTAGCCAAAGAATAGATAAAGTAAGCCTCGCAATAGAAATATACAAACAAAAAACTAAATTGTTATAGTGCATAAAAATCTTCCTGGGAAATTTTTAAGGAATAAGACTATTAAAGTATGAAAGCTTTTTAAATTGTAATATGACTTAGAATACACATTAGAATTATTATAAAAATTTTTAATTTAAAATATATTAACAAAAATTACATTAAAACCCTCAAACAAATTCATAAAAATAAAATAAAAACAATAATTAGTATTGTGGTTATTTTATTGAACTGTTAATGGTTTTTAATCCAAATTTCGATATTTTCATCAGGCTTAAGTTCATTGATTTTTATTTTCATTAAATTATTTTTATGAAGAAAGGAATTTTACAACATAAAATTGATTAAAATTTATTGATAATTTTTCATTCTTGACTGAGCTGGGAATTGAACCCAATCATTTATTCAAAGCAAATTTTGATCTACCAAGGTAAAATACCATTTGGTTTAAAGATTCACGTTTGACTATTGACGTCATCCGTCGTGAATGGCGGTGAGTGCTAAAGGGCAAACCCCTCTGAAGAGATTGTGTGGTTACAATCGAAACTAGTCAGGGCATCCTGTCCTTGAAAACCTGGGTTCAATTCCCAGCTCAGTCAAGAATGAAAAATTATCAATAAATTTTAATTCATTTCATGTTGTAAAACTCCTTTCTTCATAAAAAATAATTTAATGAAAATTAAATTCAATGAACTGAAGCCTGATTAAAATATCGAAATTTGGAATAAAATAAAAACTTTAAACAATCAGTCCTCTTCCACATTTGGTTGCATATGTCTGGGGAAGGCTCAAAATGTTCACTGCCGTTTCTTTCTATACTCTATTTAGAAAATAAAAATCCTGTAATGCTTTCAGGTGGCAGTACGTTTCTCAAATTATTTTAACAAATGTTAAGGGCGCTAAATATGCTCTCAACTAAAGCTTGAAAATGTCGAAACAAAAAAAAAAAATCCATTGATTTCTGCCATATTGGAAACTAATCTTCCCCCACTGCTTTGTTTTTAGTATGAATACCTTCTTTTTTCAAAAAATTTTGGGTTCATAATCACAATGAAGAGATCAGTTATCGAAATTTAATAGTCCATCTGGCGCTAAAGGCTGTGGGAAAAATCGCCCAAAGAAAAATGGCCCAAAAAAAGAAATGAAAAATCGCCCAAAAAAATTCCATGTAAAATTGGGCCTAAATTCATATGAAAAGTGACCTAAAATTTTTGCGCTATTTTTCGTTATTGTTGGGTGATTTTTCGTTTTTTAAATTTGGGTGATTTTTCATTATGAAAAGTCACACAAAAATGTTGTATGAAAAATTGCCCATTTTTTTTGATTTTCTCCTCTATGGTATAACAAACACCGGCTTCGCTTACTAAAGCTTCTCTGCACAGCCGGCCTTCGGCCGGGCGCAAGGATTTTCTCCTCTATGGTATAACAAATACCGGCTTCGATAACTAAAGCTTCTCTGCACAGCCGGCCTTTGGCCGGGCGCAAGGATTTTCTCCTCTATGGTATAACAAACACCGGCTTCGCTAAGTAAAGCTTCTAAAATCTGCCTTGTTTCCAAATGAAAGCCGACTATGCAGAGAAGCTTTAGTTAGCGAAGCCGGTGTTTGTTATACCATAGAGGAGAAAATCCTTGCGCCCGGCCGAAGGCCGTCTGTGCAGAGAAGCTTTAGTTAGCGCAGTGTCCATGGACACTATGACACTTTTTGTTATTTTGGGTCATTTTTCATTTTTTTTGGGCCCTTTTTCGTTTCTTTTGGGCAAAATTTCATATATAACTTTTTGGGTCATTTTTCATGTTCTGTTGGGCGATTCTTCATTTGGGCGATTTTTCATTTCTTTTTTTGGGCCATTTTTCTTTGTGCGATTTTTCCCACAGCCGGCGCTAAAACTTCTTGCTTAATAAACGATGAAACTCTTTTTTTTAATAAACTGTAACTTTTGTTGAAAAACTGTAAATTTAACAATATTTTAAACAGTATACATTTGTTTACTAAAATCAAACTCTAACATTGTGTTTCAAAACGAGAAAATTTAAAATTGCACCTTTCAGAAATTACCCTCGTTTTACCTACGACCAAATTCGGGTAATTACCCACGAAGCGGCAACACTGCTGGTATTAAAAATTATCAGATCAATTGATTTACGTGTGTTAGATGAGTATTATTGCACGACTATTTATTAATAAAATATATAAATACACTGTCTAAATGGCAAAAAAAAAATGATTTCAGTAAAATTTTCGTATAAAAAATCCTGTTAATTAAATTTTAAAAAAGGAAGATTTCTTGTCACACCGGACTGCAAGGCCCACCAATTAATGAGTTTTTATTAACCAGTTATTTCCTATGCCACTGAACACAACAACCGACTAACTTCCATTTTATTTCCAGCACATTGAAAAACGGCACTCTGCATTGAACCAATTTGTCTATTGTACCAAAACCAATTAGGTTTTTATCAAATTGCAATGGCAAATAATTTAATTTTGGCCCTGTTTATTAGTACGCTTTATAGCAGCAATTTATTTAACTTTAATAGAAACCAATTTATTAAAAATTGCTTTTACCTAAAACCCAATACGCCACTTTTCCATTTAAAAAAATCCGGAACAGTTTGACTTTAATTTTTTTCTATTCCTCTATAATTCACGATGTGGTTGTTGAAGTTTCATATAAATATGGTCACATAAACTATTCTATTTATTTAGGAGTTTTTCCACTACGCTTATGTGCAATGTTATCCTTCAATAGAAATACAAATGGTAACAAAACAGCAGGACAACAGTTATAAAAAAAGAAAAATAAAATACAAAATTGTATTGTTAAAAATCATAAAAAATATTTAGAAATGAAAACGGAATTTATTAAGGGTATCCATGTGTATTGTTAAAGGAAAAAAGGGGAGAAATAGAAGTTTGCAATTGCTACAATTGTGTATTCCATATAGATAAATACAATAAAGTTCTTTATTGTGTACTCGTGTATTCAATTAGAACCAAATAATGTGTATTGTAACCGCAACATAAAAATAAATGTAGAGTATATTTTCTCTTTTCTTAATTTTATTTTTCTAAAAATTTTGTATTCGAAAGAGTTAAATTTAATTTTAAATTAATGGTTTAACATCAGTGATTTTTCTAATAGCCATTAGTAGTTATCAAACAAGTTCTTCACAAATTGCAAAGTTCAGCGTAATACCCGTTTTAAGTTCGTTTTTAAGAATAATAATGTAACGATTGCAAGGTAATTACAAATAAGGCCTATTGTTTTCTCCTTTGTTTTACAAACATAAAAGATATTAAAATCCCCAAACATATATCGCATAACAAATTCATTAAATTCTTTATGTATTACAAATATCCAGTCTAGTCGACAGCTCATAACAGTTAACTTATTCTTTGTCTGATTCCGTGACTTTTCGAACTTTCCTCCTAGTTATATGAAATGCAACACTGCTCCCATCAAGTACCAGCTGTTAATAGACTACTGTCAACTTTTGAGCAAGTTCCGTCATTTACTTTGCGTTTAGCAGCTGTTCAAATCATACAACCTCGTGGATTTTTTTAAAAATGGAAAAAAGTGAATTTCGAGTGCTCATTAAATGTTATTTTTTAAGAAAAAAAAAAAACCGTCAATCAAACCAAGGAAAAGCTTGATAAATATATGGGGACTCTGCACCATCGATTTCAATGGTAATAAAGTGGTTTGCTGACTTTCGTTGTGGTCGCACAAGTACAAATGGCTCTGAACGTTCTGGAAGGCCAATTGAAGTCAATACACCCGAAAATGTCGAAAAAATGCACGATATGGTGTTGCCCGATCGATGAGTAAAAGTGCGTGAAATTGTTGATGCCATAGGCATTTCATATGGCAGTGTGGTTTCGATTTTAAATGATCAGCTGGGCTTAAGAATGCTGTCTGCAAGATGGGTGCCGCGTTTGCTCTCAATTGACCATAAACGTAATTGTGTGACAACTTCAAAGGATTGTTTGGAGATGTTTAACCGCAATTCGAATGAGTCTTATAACTGTGTATGAAACATGGACCCATTACAACACTCCGGAGACCAATCAGCAGTCTTAACAATGGGATAATCCACATCGATTACCTTCAAAAGGGAAAAACAATAAACGGCGAATGTTATGCCAACTTATGGGACCAATTTAACGAGGATTTAAAAAAAACGACTTCTTTTTTATCAAGATAATGCACGGGTGCACACTTGTGCAGTCTCAATGGCATAATTACATGAATTGGGCTACGAATTGGTACCTCATCCGCCATATTCTCCGGATTTAGCCCCCCATTGACTATTTCCTATTTCCAAACCTAAAGAAATAGCTCGGTGGAAAGAGATTTAGCTCCAACGATGAAATTATTGGTCAAACAAATGGCTATTTTATGGACCTCGAAAAATCCTATTTTTTGGAAGGGATACACAAATCGGAGAAACGTTGGACTAAGAGCAGTAGTTTATTAACAGGTGGTACTTGATGGGAGCAGTGTTGCATTTCATATAACTACGAGGGAAGTTCGAAAAGTCACGGACTTATTGATCTGCCCTCGTATACAACAAATTTAATTGTCGAAGTGTCAAACTGGTCAATAGTCGAAATAAATTCTATTTATTTTTGGTGGAAAATATAAGTGATCACTTATCACTGATAAGTAGAAGTTTTTCTTGGGATTTTAATTGTTTTCAATTTTTTCTTTAAAATTTCTGGGGAACTCCGCAATTAATTCCGGGGTAATTTTAAAGAAAAACCATTTTTAAAAACTTGTGTAAATCGATTTGGGACCCGTATCTTTCTTTGCTATATCCAACCAAATTTTAGCACAATTTAAAAATTTTCTGCAGTTTTAGGCCGATTAAGCTGTTTTTTTAAGAATGGGTTTTAAATAAGGCCTATTATAAATTATGGATATATATTCACGAAAATATAATTTATTTTCCAAGAAACTGTAATGGGCTTAATTTTACAACAATATCCTTAAGGAAAGTATTTTCCGAGATTGTGTGTTGTATGGAAAATTTCGAGTCTTTTGAAATAAGATTATGCTAAATTGCATTATTAGGTACGCTTTCCGAGAGTGGTTTTAACATGGGACCGTAGGTAAATTATGTTGAAATTTAATGACAATCGGTGTATTTCGCCACAAATTTGTGTTAGTTTTTGTCAATTTTTTAGGGAGGTAGTTCTGCGATTGGGTGCATTACTCTTTCCATACTGAAGCTGGAATTCAATCCCAAACGTCCTTGAAGAACTAGAAACAATTCGAAACCCAAATCAATTACATCAACTTGAAATTACTGAAGGACCCAGAATATACTTCTATATATTCTATACTCTCATTCTGATTTGGCAATTGAGCTCTGAACTTGACAATATTTATACGTATATTGATTTCTATGATCCTATTGGCATCAAAAATAACCACTTTTTTCTGTTTCTGCTAGATAATAGATACTAGATTTAATTATATTAAGCATACTAGCCAGTAAGAAGTATCAGTTTCCTTGGAGAATTAGATAAATTAATAAATAAAAAAATTTGGGCGGGAATACTGGGATGCCGGGAATTTGATTTTTATTTCCCGTTTTCCCGGGTTTCCAAAAAGTGCGGGAAAAAACTCTTCTGATAAGAGACAAACGTTCTTTTCTGAATTTTTAAATTGTTAAAAAAAAAAACTCTACTGATAAGAGACAAACGTTCTTTTCTGAATTTTTAAATTGTTAAAGGAACTACAGCCGCTTTTATTATATTTGATTGATAATGTTACGTTTTTTAACCTTCCCTTATTGCAAATTAAAAATCAACAACACACACTTATTTACTTTTACTGCTTTAATTGTACTATCTGATACTACACGAATATATTAATAATATTTATAGCACCGTCCTGCGATGTATTTTTACCTAATATTAAGCGTCTAGCGATTTCTGGAAACGTTGTTGATTGCCAGACCTATGACATTTTTGTCATAATATTCTTACTGCAATAATCGGTACAGTGGTGTTAGCACAACATATTTGCAAAATATTTTAATACTAATACAACTTTCAATTGAAACGTATTGCTGAAACTATAAATAATTCTAAACTAAATTTACTTTCGTCAAAATATATTAAAAAAAAAAAAAAACGTCAAATACCTCTGAAGAGAAACGCGTCAGATCAATCTGTCCGTGAACGTGGGTTCGAACCCCACGGCAGTCAAGAATTAAAAATTTTTCACCTACGCGCTGTAGGGGCCTAATTTAAGAATTTCAACCGTACAACTATGGGGACTTAATAAAATTCTTAAATTTGGCTCCTGCAGTGCCTAGGATGCCTCTAGATGGGTCAAATGTATAACCAACCCCACTTTTTTTCATCTCCATTATTTATTTCTAACATACTTACCCGCTATCTCCATTCATTAATGGGGTTCCCATACATAATGTTCAATACAAACTAGAAATATATTGAAGGAGTCGCCCCTAGTGGGATATAATGTATGACTGACCTCATACTTGCCCTTTATCGCCACTTCTTAGGGGGCCTGCCATACAAATATAGCGTTTTATGAAATGCTTAAATTAATTAAAATGTTTTGTCTTTTGTGAATAAAATCATAAGTTGTTAACAGATTTGAATCATTATGTTTGCCACTTCGTTTTTTATATGTCTGAAATTAGAAACATAGCTGCCCTTTCCCATTTTTAAAGAATTTTTAAAAAACAAAAATTTTAAAATCTTGCTAAAAATTATTATTATTTTTTGCAAAAAAAAAAAAAACCAATTTGATTCTAACCAGGGACCGAAAATAACAGTTATTTTGAAATTTTAAAACAAAACAAAAAAAGCATGCTGGCAAACTGATTCAAGTATACCATATTGATCCTTATGAACTTTTCTATGATAAAATATAATGATTTTTAAAGTTTTGATTTTTATTTTTTCGATCAAAAATTACAGTTATTTTTTGATTTTTATTTTTTTGGACAAAAGTAACAGTTATTTTTTGATTTTTATTTTTTTGAACAAAAATAACAGTTATTTTTTGATTTTATTTTTTCGATCAAAAATAACAGTTATTTTATGATTTTTATTTTTTTGAACAAAAATAACAATTATTTTTTGATTTTTATTTTTTCGAGCAAAAATAAAAATTTTTCCTTAAAGACATGAACGTGTTATAATTATTGAGTTGTCTTTAAATATTTATTTAAGTGTGTGATTATCATTGGGATATCTTATGCGCATTAAAATAAATATTTAAAGTCAACTAAATAATTATAGTACGTACATTTCTTTAAAGAATAATTTTTATTTTTGCTCGAAAAAATAAAAAGCATAAAATAACTGTTATTTTTGATCGAAAAAATAAAAATCAAACAATAACTGTTATTATTGTTCAAAAAAAATAAAAATCATAATATAACTGTTATTTTTTATCGAAAAAATAAAAATAAAAAAATAACTGTTATTTTTGTTCAAAAAAATAAAAATCAAAAAATAACTGTTATTTTTGTTCAAAAAAATAAAAATCAAAAAAAAAAACTGTTATTATCAGACTTTTATGAAAAAAGGAATAACTGTTACGGTCCCTGATTCTAACACTTCTGATTCTATGAGGAAAAAGTTTAACCTTTTTTAAAGGAAATTTTATTGTGGAACTTCGAGTTTGTTCAATAAACTAAAGCCTTTTTGAGTTACGCGAATATATGTTGTGCAACCTTCTCCATTTTTAAAATAACGGTATATCTCGAAAACCATAAACCATGGTTAGCACCACTGGGTTCAGCGTCCCATAATAAGGTTGAAACGCCATGCCCCCGGCTTGTCTTTTTTTTCAACTACCACAGTGTTATTTTAATAAAGAATGGAATTGACAACATAAAATAAATTAAAATTTTTGATAATTTTTATTCTTAACCGAATGAGGGTTTGAACTCGTGTCGAATTTACATGTTTCGAGAATAACCATATTCCCATCATTAGAGTTCGTGTCAGTTTAACCGTAACATTACTACTGTGTACACGTTTGGGAAAATCAAACAAATACACACCGATGGCTTAGAATAAAAAAAAAGTCATTTTTTTTTTCAAATGTGTTTTTTTGTTTATTCTGGGAGACAAATGCTAAAGGCACCTGGCTTAAAAATTTTAGGGGCTATGGTATGAAACATGTTGCATCTTCTTATTAAAAATCAATTCAAAATTTGTTATACCCTCCACTACCACTAGTGGTGAATGAAGGTATACTAAGTTTGTCATTCCGTGTTAAACTTGTTTATTATACATCTAAAGCTGGAGGTCTACACTACGCGTTACACGCCTTCTCGCATCCTTCGCAGCTGTCAAAAAAGTTGAATCTGTGTAATTATATGTAACAAGCTACATGCACAAAAGCGTAGGATGCATTGAAGCGTTGAATGCAAAAAGTAGGGTTACCTTCTACTTTTACAAGCGTCCCAAGCAGCATTTAAACAAATCAGCTGATGTTGATGAAATCTTATTAATACTTCTAGTAAAACCGCATACAAAGCGTTGCATGTAACTTGGAACGTAGAACGCAAGTAAGGTATAAAAATCATGCCAAGCGTGGAGTGAACCTCCAGCTTAAGACCCCATAAAGTATATTCTGGCTCCTTGAGTAATTCTAAGTCGATTTAGCCATGTCCGTCTGTCCGTCTGTTGAAAACACGCTCCCGTTCGAAAAACGCAAAAGAAGAGAACAAACTTGGTCTCAAATTGCTTGTAGTTATCCTAAGCAAATTGGGATTGAAATCCCAAACATCGGTTCAGTAGGATCGGAACCATGAATCAAAATGTGGAACCACCACCCTATAAAAATTTATAATTTTTATACAAAAACTAACATATGAAAATAGTGGAATAATGCACGGAATGATATAAAATTTTGCACTAATTCGCTTTGCACTACTGCAAATAATAATGGAAGAAATATTGCTATCATAATTAAATTCGGTACGGTACAGTTTTATAGGACCAGAGATCACATTGTAACATTTTTTGAAAATCGGTCCATACTTTACACTGGGCCCCATATAAGCCCTACTCCCGGAAAACAGTTTAGTACGCCTAAAATCGTAATTAATAATGCTATCATAATTAAATTCGGTACGTCACGGTTTTATAAGACGAGAAATCACACTGCCAAATTTCCTGAAGATCGGTCCATAATTTACCATTGGTCACACATAAACTCTACTCCCGGAAAACAGTTTAGTACGCCTAAAGCCCACTTTGGGAAAATAATTGAATTCGCCTAAAACCGTAGCAGATATAGATATTGCGGTAAAATTTCTTCCAACTTAGAATCATATGGCCAGAAAAAATATCATGCAATTTTGTGACATACGGTCGATAATTTACCTAAGATCCCATATTAAGCAGCCTTCTGAAATTCACTGTTAACGCATAAACTTATTACACAGCTGTATTAAATTTTATTATAATATATTTTTGTAATACAGAATTTTGGGATGATTGGTCCATAATTTACCTTAGGTCCAATACAAATTACCTTCCTAAAAATCATTTTAGTTCGGCTAAAACTGTTATGAATCATGACATTTTACTCAAGCCAGTTCAAAGTTCCAACAAGAAACGCATACAACTTTCTTATTATCGGTCAAAAATTTAATTCAGGTCTAAACCGCAACCAATTTTAATGCTGAAGTTCATTTTTGTGAAGCTTAGTCAATAATGTATATGTATTATCATATAGAGTACACCTGTCGGTGAAGCGTATCAAAGATTCGGCACAGTCGAATAGATCACTCTACTTTTTTATAACTAAAATTTTACGGATGTTATTAGCTTTTTTCAAATGTGTTTATTTTTTTTTTTTTTGTTTTTGCTTATTCTGGGAGACAAATGCTAAAGGCTTAAAAATTTTAGGGGGCTATAGTATGAAATTTATTGCATCCTTTTATTAAAAATCGATTCAACATTTTTTTTAGCCATCGATTTTATTAACTTTTATTTAAATTCACATTTAACTTCAACGTTTTTAACAATTAACGTAAACATTAAACTTTAATTAAGCAAATTTTTTAAATTGCTTTTAAAATGTTGGTAATCCCATTTTAACACTCTTGAGCAGATTTATTTACAAAATAAAGTTTTAATTAATATTGAGTATAAATTTCCATGTGTTCATTACTCACGACAATATAATATTTCTGTGAAATCTAGTAAATAAAAAATTTTCAGCAACCTTCATAGTAATTGTTCAATATTTTTAATGTAAAAAGTTTTACCTTAAAAATATTTTTCTATATAACATTTTGTATTGTACTGCTTTTGACCGTTTTCATTAATTTTTTTATTATAGCATACTTTTAGTTGCTTGACATGAAAATTAATGATGCCTAAAGGAATGAGTATTTACACTAGATTTTATGTAGTTCAAACTAAGTATTTCATAGAGAAGATACAAAAACATAAATGTAAACATTAAATTTAATACTCGTGTTTGTAGGGTTGGAAGCAGGGCTGTGGAGTCGTCCGAAAAAAGTACTAACTCCGACTCCGACTCCAAACGCTGAAATTTTTTAAGTGCGACTCCGACTGCGACTCCGACTCCTACTCTAACCGGGATGCGAAATGAATGAGACGTAAAATTATTTCTCTTTTGTGTAGGAACATCTTTGTTAAACGAATTATGGGAATCTCCGCGTAATGTGCATAAGAAAAACATGAGTGTTATGGCCCAGCGGCGAACTTTGCATACCACAACACATCTCTTCAATGAAGTTTGTTACACTTTGTGTTCAATGAATTCTAGCTTACAAAGTGTATGAATGCAGTGTATGGAATTTACAAAAATGAATTTCGTTCATCTTTTAAAATGTGCTGAAATATTCTGTACATATTAAAATACTTATAGTTGCATACATTCATATGTATGTATGTATGCATGTATACCTATATGCAGGTTTTTGTTTTGTCCCGTTATTTTTCATTTGCTACTTTGTAAAGTTTTTTGTTTGTTAATTGATATTCAAACGTTTGCCGGCTGTTGTATAATAAGCATCAATATATATTCAAATTATCGCAAGTTACCTATATATTTTTTATTTTATAACGAAAGTCTGGTTTGAATGTTCTGAAAATAGTTACAAAATCAAAAATTCTGAAATAGCCGGACAATCTAAAAAAGCTACCTGATTACAATGTGTGAGAAGTAGTGTGCTATACGCCTACTACTTGCCCACGAAGTAAGCCACAATGTGTATAGACTGTCTACTGCCTGCTTACAATGTGTGCGAAGTTGTGTGCAATACGCCTACTACTTGCCCACGAAGTAAGCCACAATGTGTATAGACTGTCTACTGCCTGCTTACAATGTGTGCGAAGTTGTGTGCAAGACGCTTTCCACTTGCCCACGAAGTAAGCGAGATTGTGTATAGACTGTCTACCGCCTGCTTACAATGTGTGCGAAGCAGTACAGAGTTTATATTTATTAAATGAACACTTCACATTTCCGCTTACTTTGTGTGCAAGTGGTAGGCGTTCACTCCATAAATGCGGCAATGCATTCGAAAAAGTGTACTAGGTTGTAATTGAGATGGTGTGCATTACTATCTTACTCGTGTCTATCACATCATCGCTTCTGTAATCGACAAATTCGCCCCTGGGGGTAGGAATTAAAGGCAGGCCGATAGAGATGTTTCTACACAAAAGAGAAATAATTTTACGTCACAATTTTCCTAATACATACTAGTATTTATGCGCTATAGCAACACTTATTCTGTACAATGTTGAAAATATTTCAGCGTTGATGGTTAAAAAATTCTGATATTAAAATTATTGGCAATTCCTGTCATTACCATTTTTTAGCATGAGTAAATTATTTAAAAAATCACACATCTTTTTCAACTAGATCAATAACTGAGTATAAGTTTTGCTAATGTAATTTAGACTTTTTCCCGCACGTATAAAAAATATACCTAAATATACTTAAATAGTAAAGTACTTGAATCAACTATTTCTCATAAGATAAATTAAAATCTACTTATTCATATTGATCTGCAAAATATTGCATCGCCAATTTCGAAGAATTTTTATATTGGAAAATATTAGAAATTTTTTTAAATTTTTTATGCCGAAAAATTTTTGAGTCGGAGTCGCGCGTTTTTTTGGGTACTGCGACTCCGACTCCGACTCCGGAACAAAAACATCAATTCCGACTCTTCAACTCCTACTCCGACTACTTCGACTCCATAGCCCTGGTTGGAAGTCTTGTAGTTTTTTTCTGAGTCTATGCTGCTTAAATAGTTTTGTTCGCAACAATTATTTTAGTATAGAATTTGAGCAAAATACAACAAAACAATTGTCTATTGCTTGTCTACGCATAAATTATAACTTTAAAATACATGAATTATTCATAAGAGTAGAGTAGAACAAACTTTTAACAATAAATATTGGTTTTAGTATTAAAATCAAATTAAAGTTTTGCTTTAAACAAATATTATTTATTTGTTTTACTTTTTTGAAATATTCTTTAAAATGGATTGCTTAAAATAGTTTGGAAATAATAGGTTTGTTTCATTGCTCTAGTTAAGGATGTGTCTGGATTTCAATTTGCATGAAAAACGTTGCCGTAAATTTGTACAAATGACAGCAGTTTTGAGAGAATAGTCTTATTCTTGCATGAAAAAATACAGACTTTAGGCCCAACTATAATTTGCCTTGGCTTGCTTAAGCTTCTGTCAAAAAATTAGCAAAAATCATCTTAAATGTATTTAAAACAAAAAATAAAAAAACCATTACCATTTTTTCGATTTTGATATGTTGATGCCATATTGCTTAATATTAAAAAATATGGACCAATTCCGATTTGTTAACGTAATGATCAATTTCAAAAAGTTAAATACCTAGCCAATAGTTTGATCTACAATATTTTTCGGCTCTCCTCACAGAAAAAAATGTTGCCCCAATTAAAAAATTAATCAAAATAAAATCTCCAAAAATTTTGCCCCAATTAAAGCATTAATAAAAAATAAAAGCAGTTTTAACTACAAATTTAATCAAGTGAATTAAACGTTTAATAAAGTGAATTAAACGTTTGATTGTAACTATTAAATTGTTTACTGCTGCAAATTAATAGTATCACCTTTAATTCACTTGATTAAACGTTTAACCCACTTGATTAAATTTTTAATTAAAACTGCTTTTATTTTTGATTAATGCTTTAATTGGGGCAAACTTTTTGGAGAATTTTTTCTGTACTAAAATATTTAATTTTAAGACAAACGCGGTTACCCATGAAAACCACAGATTTGTATCCATAAGGAACGTACGATCAATTTCACACTTTGCTGAAGCAAATCACACTTTCATAAAATTTAACAAAAATTTCAAGTGTTTAATATGGCTTGACTCATATGATTTACTTGTATTCGCAATGTTGCTTAAGGCAAAATGCATGTTATAGTTGGGCGTTTTTTCTTCGTGCAAATTGTGAAAATTCTCAAACTGCTGTTACAGCATAAACAAAATAAAAAAGGCAAATAAAAAGTGATGTTCAATTAGAGAATTTTGGAAAATGTAATATTAAAAATAGTATATTAAATAAAATAAAAGGTCTTCTGTCTTATGTAGAAAAAGTTTAGGTTCTCGATGGTTAACCAATTGAACGTCAAAATTTTGATATGTATTGTAATATGCAAACAAGTTCAAGTTAGTTAATAAATTTATATTTTCCACATGTTAAGGCCCATTTTCACCACTTACCGATAGGTACAGGTAGGATTTTTTCGGTCGTATAAAAAGTATTCCATCGTTAAACTTTTACTTTAAACTATAAGGTAGAATGAACAATCCTTTAACTGACTTTATGTTAAAGTGAAGTTGTAGTAATGAAACCGTTTTTACACGGCCGATAAAAAATCCTACCTTAAGCTATCGATAAGTTGTGAAAACGGGCCTTAATATGTGTAAAGTATAATTTTTTTAAAGGTGCCCGTAGACGACATGTTTTTTACATCTGACTTGTCAACTTTTTAAGTCATATGTAATTGTGAATGTCTGCCAAAATTGCTGTTTTACAGAAGGTTAATAACATTTGGTCACAAACGTACATGTTATTTGCTTCTGACATTGTCTATGTTTTTTCTCTGTAGTTATGGAATAAAAAATTGAATAGCGTGCTGCCGCCACAAAAATTTTTATTTGCGCGTTAAAAATGTTCAGCCATCTAAACATTTTTTTCTTTAAATTCGAATATACCAATTTAGGATATTATAATGATGCGTTTTTATTTATATATGTACATAATTTCTATTCAATGGTGAAATGATTATACATATATCGGTATTGTAAAATATTAACTTAAGCATGCTAATGATTCCGTCAACAATGCACCGCCGCTGCGGGCTTCTTCCCGGCATAGATTTCTGACACAGCTGATGTCAGAAGAAAATAGAGCACGCTCTAACTGAAATTTTGTCAGACGACTTTGCGTCTGACTTTTACAGATGCAATGTTTTAAAGGTAACACACGACATACATATACGTACTATGCAGTGGGAAATTTGAGAAGTCAGATGTAAAAAACATATTGTGTACATGCAACTTAAATAACTTGCACTTGAACTTTTTTCTTGCAAAAGACAGTTTGTATTAGAAAACGTAGCAAAACGTTGGGGTTTAACTCTGTGTAAATAATTTGTTTTTCTGTTCCCTTTTTTGTATTTTTATGAAAAAAAATTTATTTTAACATCATTTTCACGGACTTTATTAAAAAAGTAAAGGAACAGAGCTAATATATTTGTTGGAAATTTTATAATCGGTTGAATAGATTTTGAAATTTCCAATCTAATAAAAAACAATTTTATTGCATTTTTAAAATAAAATATTATCTATGCAGATTTTTGTGACTATTTATATCTGATGCAGTGATGTCAGGGGAAGAATAAAAAAGTTACGATTTTTCGTCAAAAGTTAAATTTTTAAATATTCCTTGAATAAATAGCAAATTTATGTGATTTACATAAAATTAATATTTTTATTTCAAAATCAAAACTTGGAATAAAAATGCATAAGCGTGTGATACAGGAAATTTACAAATAAAAAATATACACGTACACCTGTGTAAGTGACAAGCCCAGGCTTATTGCATGCAAATAAAAAAAAAAACATGTTCATTAGGCATATGACCCTTTGCAAATTTTGCAAATAAGAAAAATGTCCAGCATAGTCGAATAGAGCATAAAAAAATTATGAAGACCAATTATATTTTTTTTTTCGAAATCGCAAAAAGTTTCCGCACCAAATGCGATTACTTTTTTTTATAAGATAATTTGTTTTATCATTAAATTAAGAAATTTGAATAATTATCATCAAAAATTATTTTCGGGAATTAAATATTTATTAATTAATTCATTTATTAATGATGTGCTAATAATCCCAATTTATGATAAAAAACACTGAAATTTATTGTTGTGGGAAAGCTAGTTTCTATGCGCATTTCATTTAATTATCATTTGTGTAAGATGTTTTAAAAAGTACCAGTGTGAAACGCAATACTTATATAAACTGGTCCAAGCTTTTAAATACTTCTAAATAATAAATATTTTCCCTATTATAAATCTAGAGCAATGCCAACACTCAGTAACGCTCGTTGAAATTATAGAGCTATTCTAGCACTTTTTCATTTATAATATGTAATGTAATATCGATTGTAATTATTTTTAATTTGTAAATTTGTAGGCGATGCTTGGAGCGAAGTCAAAAAACAATATTTGCCACCAAATTCCTCGTAAAAATTGCTTCATGCTTTAGGTACTTTTCTTAAGTTCTCATATATAAATATTATTATATCAAATTACTGAAAATTATAGATTGATAGAATTATAAAATATTTTGTAAAGTCTTACATATTTTCTTAAGTCATCATTAGTGCAGCTATTGTATCAGTAATCAATTAATAACAGAGGTCAGTTTTTCAAAGTTTTAGTTGGCTTAACCCTTCGTCTAACTCATGATTCTGGCCAGACCTTTTTCAATGCACTTTGAATGGAAAATCAAAACATGTGTAAGGAGGGTTAATATACCCTGCACGTACGCATTGGAAAATATAAGTACTTATTCAAATTTAACATGAAATTTTTAAGCAATGGTTCGTTCATGAATCAACTAATTTTTCAAAAATATTACCTTGTTCTGTGTCATGTACCAAAAGTTACGAAAATCTGTGGGCCTTCAAAAGTTACGGAAAATGTAACCAAACGGCATCACTGATCTGAAGAGTTAAAATAATAAGTTGTAAGAAGTTTGTTCCTTTAAAAGGTTAAATTCTAATTTGATCGTTATATTCATTAAAATTTTTTTAATATTTTTATAATTATTATAATGTTTTTAGCTTTTTTAATATTTATAAAATTTTTTTGTTCCTTTATTCATTTCACTTGGGAAAAATATAGTGTCTACAAGATTCTCCCATTTTCCTCTATAATGACATTTTCCGTTCGGAAACGGAATTCATTCCGTATTTTGGTGCTTCAGAAAATTATGAAAAAAAATTTTGCAGAATGAAAGCATTTTTTTAATGAACGGAATGGGAGTTTTCTGTATCTTAAAGCCCAAATAACTATCAAAATATACTTTCAATAAACAAATATGTTTTCTTCGGTTCCGAACGGAATTGTTCTTTATCTCTATAAGATTTATAATTTTTTAAATCTTTATAGTTTTTATAATATTTTTACCCGCATAGTCATAAAAAATATTTGAGGGGTATATCAGTCTTATGAAACTAATATTCTATTAAAATTTGTTTAATAAACCTTTCGTTATTCAAAAATATTTTTTATGAATATGGGGGTTAGTCTTTATAATCCATATAAGCTTTATAATCTTTATGAATTTTATAACTATTTTAGCTTTTATATTCTTTCATTTTTACAATATATTTTTGCTGCCTAAGTTATAAAAAATACAACAGGTTAATAAAGGGTTTATGAAACGGACTAAAATGAGCAATCCCTGCAGGAAACGTCAATTGGTCTTAAAGCACTTATCCCGTGGCCAGTGTACACAATATTATAATAAAAAGGAACGAATTGTGGTAGGTGAAAACAATACATATGTTTAAATTGTAGTAAGTCCAGAGGAAAGGTAATTGGCGCAAAACTTTTTATGTGACGGGATTTTGTGCGGGTAGTGGCTGATTATATCTGGTTCTATTACTTTATATGCAGGGGATATATCAAAATAACGTGATGTTGGTCTAGGGGGTGGTAAACTGATATATTTTTGGCTCTCTGTGATGGGTCACATATACTAATAAAGGCGTCATAGCTCAGATGAGTTTTTACATCAGTACTATGACAAGTGTCTTCGCTTTTGACCGCATGACACTTTACATCACTGTGAATAACATCACTTGGCCAAATTGTCATCAGGTTCAAAAATTTCAATTATGTCATCAATGGAATGACACTTTGACATCACAGAAATGACAAAGCATGTCATCAGTGCGATGACAAACTGTCATCAAATTGAGTTATTGTAAGTGACCGTAAGTCAAATTGAGAGAATATCATTATTTACTTACCCGTTACACATGTTTGTTTCACTTTTGTTGTATTCCGCCCTTTGTTAACAGAATAACTCTCAATTATAAGACACTAGCAGCATATGGGTTTCGTTATAATTCTACTTTAAAAATTTGATGGATTTAAATAGATAATTAAAAAAATATGAGAATTTTTGCTTCTAATTTTACTTTTTAAACATGAAAATAATGTTAATAATATATTATGACATGATATATTATATCATCGCACTGATGACAGTTTGTCATAGCACTGATGACAGTTTGTCATAGCACTGATGGCATGATATATCATGTCATCGCACTGATGATAGTTTGTCATCGCACTGATGACAGTTTGTCATCGCACTGATGGCAATTTCTCTGTACTGATGTCAAAATACATCAGCGTTATGACGCCTTTTCTATCAGTGTACAATAAATGAAGCATCGAATTTATGTCACTGTAGTCATAGCGTAGATGACGCATAAAATATGACAAAATTTTAGGAAGACGTTCGTCATTGGATTGATGTCACTTTTGCCCTCATTGATGCCATTGGTAATCACATTGATGTCACAATTCTGATGTTAGCGCATTATCGTTCATTTTTCTATGAGTGTAGTAAAGGCAAATGAACCTGTCCTGTCTTGCCTAATATAAAAATGATCACCAGAAACTAAAATGATTTTATTAAATTCGTTTTAAATTCGTTCTAAAAATTATGAGATTTTTGTCATATTTTCTGCTGCAGGCTTATAACATTAACCGAAATTGAATGTGTCCATTTAGGTAATTTCAGTTGCCTGTTACAAAGTGTCAAAAAGGTGCCAATTAGCACCCTTCTAGGTCAGATTAAGGTGACAAATCCCCTTCATATAAAGTGTTAGAACTAGAACCGGTCCCTACCACTTTAGTGCTATCTCGTGTCAAGTTCGGTGTTAGTTCACTTTCCCCTAGGGATATGTTTAAGGCAATTTCATCCTACCGGGTAGGTTAAAGTAAATTTGTAATAATATGTAACTTGTTATACGTCCGAGAAAATCCTATTCTCAAACAACGGCAAGCTGTTATAATGGCCCTTAAAATATATAATATTAATAAATATACATATGGGCATTTCCTCCGAATGGTCAATCAGGATTGAAAAATAAAATGTTGATAATCATCGTGTTTAGTTGTTTATAATTATAAAAAAAGTCTATGTTCTTATAATAGAATGCTATATATGATATTTAATGATATCTTAGCTGTTTTAATTGAGGAAATTGGGCTGGAAACTGGAAAATTTAATATTTTCGTTTTAAAGTACTTCTAAAGACATTTTTATATTTAATTATTTTACATGCAAAAAAAAATTGTTATGTTTGCACTCTTTCTTTAAAATCTCTCAAGTACAATGAATTAAGAAGAGAAAAGTGTAAGGAGAAGATAAAAAGTTCGATTAACGGTTAATTAACGGTTAAAACATATCGAAAAATCGTACCTTGGCGACCAGTACGTTCGCGACCGGTACTTAAGCCAATTAAACAAAAACTAATAGAGATATTTTATTGTGTAACTACTGGATAGAGACTTACATTAATACAGTTTTAAAATACATTAATCACGTTTGAATATTCCGTTCCATTTCGCAGATTTTTACATTTCACTACTGTTAGCCAAAGTTGACTTCTATTTTGCGTACGTTCGTGACCACATGTTTATAACTTTCATTATGAAAACTTAAACTCGATGAAATCCATCTTTTGCACTAAACATAGAGCTACCAAAATGCTATCGAATTGCAAAAAAAAAAATGCCAGGAAAAAGTTTTGTTTTCCATATTATTTGTACATCAAAAGCGTACGAACGTACGTTCGTGACCCCAGGAAATGCCATTATATATAAATATTGTCCTTATCCTTAACAATCTTTACAGTCCTCACTTGATAATTTTTATACATTTTTTAAACACTTTAACCCCTTATAATCTTTACAATTTCCATAATCTTTATAATATTTATAATCTTTATAATTTTTACATCCTTTTTAATCCTTGCATTTAATATACAGTTGAACCTCGGTTATCCGGGCCCCTATTAACCGTTACATCTATTAACCGTCATGCTGTTCGCTTACTTTTGCAGCCTCTATTATCAGTGATCTTACCACTTTTATCCGTGCTTTTTTATAGCTCTATTAACTGTGCTTTACCTCTATTTTTGTTTTCTTTTCCGATCAAATACACATAAGCATAATTTCAAATTCGGTGATTCCCATGTTTTGTTATGCATTCACTCATGTTTATATTACATACAAATGCATAAATGCATACATATGTAGAACGCACCAAAATAACTTCGTAAAATGAAGAATAAAATTTTAGGTTAAAAAAATTAATTTTTTTGTGTTTTCATACCATATTGATTAACCGTGTTTGTCGATAATCCGTATATAATCTGCTCCCGTGCGAACCGAATAATCGATGTTCAACTGCACATTATTTTTAAAAAGTTTATAATCCTTATAATTTTCATAGTCTTTGTAATCCTCTTTTTAAGCTTTATTTATAATCTTTGAGTTCTTTATAATAATTACAATTTTTAAAACCCATTTGTACTGTATATTACGATTTCCGTACTCGATGACACAGTTGTATTTATAAACAAATGAGAAATTTTATGAAAACTTATTGTTCGTAATAGAGAGTTGCTGTTTTGAAAGGAGATTTTTTGTTTTCGATAAAATGGAAAAACATCCGTTCATTTGAAACAAATAGTAAGAAAATCGTAATACAGAGTACAAAATGTGTATTAGATTTCTTACGAATCTAAGTACGCGGTAACCTCCCAGATATGGCTTTCGGCAGCCGTGATGTTTTGAATAGCTGCTAATGCGGAACCCCTGACAACCCTGCGGCATTATCAGGATATATCTTCCTTGTTGGTGCAACATTAATAGTATTTTAAGTTACATCTCAGGTACGGTTGCCATTCGTACTGTTTTTATCAGTACATGTACTGTTTTTTGTTTAAAGTACTGGTTTATGTATTACAAGCAAATCAGTACGCAAAATGTACTGATTTTTTCATTAATGTACTGTTTTTGTACTGTTATTATATATTAATTTTGTTCAGTATATAGTTTATATATTGTCAAATTGTTTGCGATACAGATGTTCTTATCGATGAGTTGTTATTATCATTAAAGATTTTTGCAGAGTCAGTTTCTAAATTGTGGCGCGTTTACGAATTTGAGGAAATGTTTAATTTGATTTCTTCCATTCCACATTCAAACGCAGAAAGAATCTTTAGTTTTCAAAATGGAGAAAACAGAGAAACAGGCTCCTATTATAAAACCTAGAAAGTGAGTTGCAGATAAAGACAATGCTTGGTGATAGTTGTAATAAGTTTTACAATTTCTTGAAGACTTGAAGACTGATATAAATTGTGGACAATTTTTGTACATTGTCCACAATTTATTTCATTTTTAACTTGTAACATTGTAAATATTTATCTCCATACATATTTAAATATATTATGTATAAAAATCTATGTTATAAGATCGTCTAAAAAACGATTGTGTTTTTTGCAATAATTACAATTATTAATAAAGGGTGTTTTTTAAGCCCGATAGAACTTGAAATTGTAAAAAATAACACAAAAAATTAAATTGTAATCAAAATTTTTTTTTTATTCGAAAGATCAATACGTGACATTAACATTTGAAAATGATTTCGGGCATATGGGCACCGCGGCTGTTCTTGACGAAGCGCATTCTGGACGTCCAATTTTGGGCCACTTTTTCGAGCACTGCTGGCCGTATGTCACGAATAACACGAACAATGCTGGCCTCCAAGGCGTCAATTGTTGCTGGTTTATCAGCATGACCAGTGACTTCACGTAGCCTCACAGGAAATAATCGAGAGGTGTCAAATCGCACGACCTTGGAGGCCAATTGACAGGTCCATTTCTCGACATCAACTTATCGCCAAATTTTGATTTCAATAAGTCGATGGTTGCGTTCGCCGTATGGCACGTAGCGCCATCCTGTTGAAACCACATCTCCTCCGGATCAATGTCATCCATATTTTCAAACAAAAAATCATTGATCATGGTGCGGTAACGATCTCCATTGACCGTAACGCGAGCTCCGGCCTCATTTTTGAAGAAATAAGGTCCGATGATGCCACCAGCGTGAAAACCGCACCAAACGGTGCATTTTTCTGGATGTAATGGAGTCTGTAGGGTCTCTTGTGGATTGGTCTCGCTCCATATGCGGCAATTTTGCTTATTAACAAACCCGTTAAGCCAAAAATGCGCCTCATCGCTGAACACAATTTTGCGATAAAAACAACGGGTCAGTTGCCAACTGCTCTAGAGCCCAATCGGCGAAAGAACGACGCATATAATGGTCTCGTGGCTTCAATTCCTGCACCAGCTGGATCTTATACGGGTGTAGGCCGAGATCTTTGCGCAAAATTTTCCACGTAGTGGACGGACAGAGCCCCAATTCCTGCGACCGACGACGAATCGATAAATTTGGATCTTCTTCCACACTTTCGTTTACAGCGGCGATATTCTCTTCAGTACGCACATTCATTCGACGTGTTGGTGTTATTGCATCCTCTAGAGAGTATGTGGTACGAAATCTATCCACAGTTCGACGAATGGCTTGTTCAGATGGACGATTATGTACGCCATAAAAATGACGAAGTCGTCTATAAGTTGCGCGAATCGACGACTGATTTTCAAAGTAAATTTGGATAATTTCGTAGCGTTGTTCAACCGTGAGTCTATTCATGATGATTTGTCAGAGTATACTGAAACGATAAAAAAAAATATTTCATCAAAATTTAATTTTTTGTGTTACTTTTTACAATTTAAAGTTCTATCTAGCTTAAAAAAACTTTACTAATTAGTTGAAAATCACTTTTAAATTATTTTTTAAAATTATTTTGAAGATAAATACATAAAAAGCTTCGGTATTTCAAGTGTTTAATATGTTTTTTTTTAACATTTTTGTCCTTATATCTGTTGCTTGGTGCTAAAAAGGCCAATGTCAAATAATTCATTTTTGAGAAAATTTAAATTTTAGTTTTTTATAGAAGAGCTCTAAGTGAAATTGGCTAGTAAAACCCTTTTGAAGATGTTCTCGGTTAAATTAGGCATTGGCTGTTTCCGCAAAATAAAAGAGATTCAGCATGACCTTTTAATTGCAAAATGAAATTAATTATGCTGGTAGATATAGCAAAAAACTACTTTTATTTAATTTTATGTTGACCTATATTCAAAAAATATAATAGAATAAAGGAAATACAATTTTAGTTCACATGTTGGCCACGTTTTTTTCGTCAAATATTTGCTAGGCTAAGAAAAGACCTAATGCAACAATTAACACAAGAAAGCAAAATATTGTCATTGGCCCTTTAAGTACCAAACTTCAGCCATAATGAACTCAAATTTTGCTTTTAATAAAATTAATGTTTCTTTGAAAAATATTAAACCAACAATGTTAAGCTAACAAGAAATTAAGAATCGAATTTTTAACAACTTGTTGTATATTAAATTTTTTTTTGTTATTCCCTTTGTATTCGCGCTATAAATATATACGGAATTGAATTATTGTTTTAAAAAAATTAAGGTTTATTAATTAAATTTTGTCACGGTTCAATTTAAAGAATGAATTCAAGTTTTGTTTTCAAAAATATTAAAGTTTTTATGTTAATAATATACAATTTTATATTAAAAAAGTATATGTACTGTTTTTTATGCAATTGTACTGATTTTTTCTCTCTTATGTACTAATTTTTCTGATTTCAAAACTGGCAACCCTAACCTCAGGGAAAGGCACTTTCCGCATTAAAAGAGGAACAAAAAACTTATGCTATGTTCACACCTATTAAAATATTGGACGTCCTACACGTAACCACTAGATCTATTAAAAAAATATTCACTTTTGCAAAAGGTTTCGCTAGATGAAGCATCATTTAGCAGCTTCTAAATTGCCATATACAATTATCTTCTTGCAAATTAAACTAAGTAAATCAATTTAAATTGTGGAAAATTAAGCTAAAGTTTGGTCAATTTACTGACCACGCTTTTTTGGATTTTTTCGTCAAATAGTTGTAAGGTCTAAACATTCTTTACTATTGCAAAACTGTCAAAAAAATCTTGAGACATAAAAAGTTAATTTTCAGAACTTTTATACTTGATTTGAAGAGATTTGTTTTGAAATCTAACCTTATACAAAATTTGATAATTCGGGAAAATATTTTTTTCAATTCTAATAGATTTCTGATTGAATTCATACAGATGTGTCCGGGTCTCCTCAAATGAGTTTTACTTTGGACGAAAAAAATAAAACTCCTAAAATGAGTTTTATTTTAGACGAAAAAAATAAAACTCCAAAAATGAGTTTTATTTTAGACGGAAAAAATAAAACTCCTAAAATGAGTTTTACTCGTATTTTATGATGGCAGAATAAAACTCCTCAAATCAGTTTTATTTTATGAAGGCAAAATTTAACTCTATTTTTAAGAGTTTGTTTCGCCTTTTTATTTTTACGTTGGAAAATAACTATTAAAGATGGAGTTTTCATTCATAAAATAACTGTTATAAAATAAATTAATTTTGGTATCACTTATAACCGTTACGGTCCCTGCTAAAAAGCTAAATTTATTCCTTAATAAATAACTTTTTTTCTCCACAGTAAATTCCTTTTAATCAGAACATTGTCTTTTAAACTTCAGTTTATCAATGTGAACTTAGTGACTAAACTATTGATTTGTTAGGAATGTGGCACCATTAATCTCTGCCAATTAGAATTCATCATGGTACTCTGTTGAACGTTACATACATATTTACTTACAGTGCTGATTTTCCAAAAAAAAAATCCTTTTTACACACAATGTGTAATTTAATTTCTTCTTTTTTTTTTTTGTTTATAATTTTAAGGGGTTTTTTCGTTCGATATTTACACAGCAGCAGTATAGAAAAGCTTTTGTGAACATAGTAAAAATAAATAGAACAAATAAAATGTTATTGTTTGCCCAATAGATTTGTTTGAGTTCGATGAGTTTTATAACAAAAAAGAGAAATACAGCTCCCTCCGTAAGTAAACAATTTTTGTACTGTGGATGAAATAAGTTGATTAGGGTGGCCCAGACAATTTAAACTCCACTTATTTGTTTATCTTAGTTGATAGCAGTTACTTGCCAGTTTATTAATGTCCTAACTGGAGTTAAACGCTTTGCGCATCGTCTTCTAAGTTTTAAATGTTTTAATATATGCCTCCTTTTTTAAATAATAATATCTGGGTTTGTACATACAACAACTGCTTGTTTCTAATTTGAAGCCATTAAAAATTATGTTTATATATGTAACTGTCTTACCAGCACCACTTTCTTACAGATTTTACTAATTTTAGTCAATTTTAATCAACGCTAAAAAACTTTCGATTTTTAGTTTTATTTTTTCTGTGCTGGATTTAGCGCACTGGAATTAGCTCTACCTGCTGGTAGTGTATGGACTAACGAAGTGTTATGGACTAACCTTTAGAATTTTGTGCAAAATCTTTTAATAATCTGTTTATTCCGCCACCCATTTGTGTTATTTTTTGTAACAAGATAATTTTTTTTATGTAAGTTGTTCCACATTTGGATTCATGACTCTTGTCCTACTGTATCGATTTTGCTGGATTTAAACCCAAACTGCTTAGGACAACAATAAACAATTTGACACCAGTATTGTACTTCTTTTTAATTATTCGAAAGTGAGGGTGTTTTCAACCGTCGGACATGTCTAAGTCGGCTTAGAATTACTTAAGGACCCAGTCTAAGGTGAATATTAAAATTGTTTCACACAGAATTTCAAACTCAGTGTACCCTTATTCACCATTTGTAGTGGAGGGTATAAAAATAAAAATTTAAAATCGTAAAAATCGTTAATATTTTTTAAAATTTTGTTAATTTTGTTTTGTCTTAATTAGGTGTAATTAAAAACAAAATTTTTTGCTTATTTAAACTCGTTTTGTTTTTTGCCTACAACTGCTTGCATGCTCTTGCATGACATTCAAATTAGTGAGTATAGTAGTAAAATGCAATACTTACAAAACGCAACAATTCTGCTAAGGGAAAATACTGAAAGTGTGGAAAATAACCCAGCGAACATTTTTAAACTTCTTCTCATAACTAAAAACTGATTAATCCATTTTGCGCTTTTAAAAAAAATTATTCTTTCTTTGCCGCTCCAAGCGTTTTTACGTGACGCGATAACATACAAAATTTAAAAAAATTTTTTATTTGAAAATTACGTCATATTCAAAATGTCATAATTTCGCCGAATTAGCCGAATGTGTTGAGTTTATTTTTTCAATATCTTAAAAACTACTTCACATACTAAGATGATTTGTATGTCATTTCAAAGAGAATACTTGGGGCTACGAAAATTTTAGATCTACAAAATATTAAATTTTAAAAATGGACTAAATCAAAAACCTAATTTTTTTTGCTGATTGTTTTTTTTTTATTTAATTCCTAAACTGTTCTTTAAAAATTGAAACCTTGGAGGAAGTGTTTTTTTCTCTTTTAAGATATGTTTTTTTCTTTCGCAACCTGTAAAAAATAATCCTAAAATAAAACATTAATATTCTAATTTTGAGCAATAAGTAACTATTAAATCTGATTTGTGTGATTTTAGGTGTCAAAAAAAGGACAGACATTGATAAAGTTTTTTTATGTTTATTCGTTGCATTTTTTGTCGGAGCTCAATGTGGAAACTTTCAAAGAAAAGTACACTTTTTGTCACGTTACATTATCCATGAAATTAAATGAGTTTCATACACGGAGAGAAAAAAACATGTTTAAACATGGTCAACTCCAACAAAACTATTTTTAAAGAAAATTTTAAGCATATTATGTTTAAATTTAACCATATTATTGTCACCGACAACCATATTATTGGTAAATAAGTCCTCCATCAAGCAGCCACAACCATTTTATGGTTGGCTCTAAACATGTTATGGTTAAATATGACAATAATTTGTTTGTAAATTTACAATAGTATTTTTCTTTTTTCCAAGAGCAACATGCTATGGTTGAAAACCAACCATACTATTATAGCATATCTTATTAAACATATTTTAGTTATTATTAACCAAAACATGTTCGGAGGCAACCATAATATGGTTGTGCCATGTTGATGGAATACTAATTTAGCCATTACATGGTTGTCGATGACAATAAAATGGTTAAATTAACCATACTATGTTTACAATTTTATTAATAAATAGTTTTGTTGGAGGTGACCATATTAAAACATGTTTTTTCTCTGGGAGTACATTATTTGGCTTCGCTCGGAAGCAATTTACTAATGAGAAATGAAAAGGAGGTAGTGTGTTGTGTTCTTCAAGTTACTCCTAAACATTTTTCATACTTAGAAAAATATTAAATATTTAACTTCTCCCTTTATATTAGCTTATGCTTGAAAAACTGAGAAGTGATTAGTAGGCAATATATTAAAACTGAAATTTTCTGAGTTTAACCAATATTATTCTTTCTTTACCAGCCGAGCGTTCTCACGTGACGCGATAACATACATGTACCGTTTAATTTTTATATATATGTATCATGGCCCAATTAGTAGGTCTGCTCTAAATGCCTGCTGATTTTTTGTAGAGTTGTATTTATATCGTGCAATTGTTTTTGTAGCAATTGCTTTTGACATCTTGTCCATTTATTACACAAACAAATGCATTGGGTTTTGACATCTTTAACAATTTAACATCCTCTCCTTCGCTTGAACAAGATGAAGCTTTTTTTTAATATATTCATTCGAAATAGGAATGGCTGCATAACACGAGCGGTAGGAAAAGAGCCACAGAAAAATCGACTTCGCTAAAAAATTGTACAAAACTGATTAAATTTTTTGGAGACGTAACGTGAAAGTGTACTTTTCTTTGAAAGTGCCCACATTGAGCTGCAACAAAAAATGCAACAAATAAACATAAAAAACTTTATCAATGTCGTTACTTTGTTTCACACATAAAATTACACAAATCAGATTTAATAAATACTTATTGCTCAATATTACAATATTAAAATTTTATTTTAGGATTAGTTTTAAAAGGTTGCGAAAGAAAAAAAATCATACCTTAAAAAAGAAAAAAAAACACCTTCTTCAAAGTTTCAGAATGTTTAAAGAACAGTTTGAGGAATTATATAAAAAAAATTAGCCAAAAAAAAAAATTAGGTTTTTGACTAAGTCCATTTTTAAAAGTTTATATTTTGTAGATATTACATTATTGAAAATAAAATTGGCATACAAATCATCTTCGTATGTGGAGCACTTTTTGAGATATAGAAAAAATAAACTCAACACATTCAGCCGATTGGGCGAAATTATGACATTCGGAATATGACGTAACTTTTGAAAAAAAAAATTTTTTTATTTTTTTCGTTAAGATGAAAGAAGCCTTCAGACCAAATTTCATTCAAATCGAAGGGGATCGGGTTCTACTCTTGGTCGATTTGACATGGAATTACCGATATTAAGGAATAGAAGCTTAAAAAAACTATAAAAGCACAGAAGTGATGATCAGTATTACATTATTATTGCAGCTTGACTCAGTTAACAGTTGGTTAAAAAGATGGATTATTAAAGTCAATGCAGACAAATCAACCCATGTTGTTACATTCACACTCACAAATGGTGATTGTCGCTCTGTCAACTTAAACGAAGTCGTAATACCCAAGTCAAATGAAGTAAAATATTTAGGTCTTATGATTGATCGCCATTTAAATTGGAAAACACATTTAAAAATTAAGAGAAAACAACTCAAAATGTAAACCAGTTAAACCGAAGCCAGTACATCCGGCTTCTTGGGACAAGATCAGAATTAAGTATTAATAATAAATTATTATTGTATAAAACAGTATTAAAACTTATATGGACCTATGGTATTCAATTATGGGGAACCGCTTCTTACTCAAACATTGATATCATTCCAAAACTCTACGGCTTATAATAGGCGCTCCTTGGTGCGTGAGTAACACTACAATTCACACTGATCTCGAAGTTCCGTATGTAAAGGATGAAATCGAGAAGTATAGCACAAATTACCTAACAAGGCTTAGGAACACCAACACATTCTTGCGATAACACTTTTAGATGACTATGATGAAGTTAGACGGTTTAAAAGACTGCACGTATTAATTCTTCCCTTTAAATCTTAACAACCATATTCATAAAAAATATTGTTGATGAATAAAAGGTTTATTAAACAAATTTTCATACAACATTCGTTTCATAAACCTGCTATAAACCTCAAATATTTTGTATGAATATGGGGGTAAGTCTTTATCTTTTTTTATTTGTTTTGCTTTATTGTATAAATAGTAAAATTCTTGAAGTTATACAATATTAATTTGTTAAATTCAGTGGAGTTTAACGCTGCTGTTATTTTATTGTTAACCCTAGTATTCTCGGTAACTTGTTACCACTAAGTTCTCCTCTTGGTCTAGCCAGACCACAATTTGTACAGCTAAAAACCCCAAATAAATAAAAAGTAAATAAATATATTTTTTATTGAACTGATGCTTATTACTTTAGATTATACAAATTTATTATATAATTTTATTATTTTATTCCATATGCAAGTGATCAAAAATGTAGTCTTTCATTTCGCACATTGTTATTTCGCATCTACCACAGTTTAAACGAGTTTGGCGTTGGGTTTTTGTAGTAAGATTGACCTAAGCGCATAATGAGGCCCATTTTTCTGATTTGATTCAAACTTGATTCATTCGATTTAGAACATATCATTTCTAGAATTCACGTATCTGTTTTTTTAATATTTTTTCCTATTTGAAATATCTTTCAAGGAAAAAAAATTTGGTCTGGCTAGATTTCATAGACTTTTACATAGAAATGGAATTTAACCCCACTTATTTGCTCCAATCGAATCCAAATTAGTTTCATTCGATTCAGAACATATCATTTATAGAATTCACGTCCCTGTTTTTTTGATTTTTTGTTAATGCAAAACATATTACAAGCAAAACACAAATTTTGTCTGTCCAGCCCAAGACAGTAATCCTGGGGTTAATGTAGTTAGTAGATTTGCTTATTATTTTCTTTGTAAATAGATTGCAATAAAATAAATTATAAAACATAAAAGTTTTTTTCGTTAATATATGTTCCTTATAGGATGAAAGAACCCTTGACAACAAACACAGAAAACAACACCAACACATTTTACTAAAACATCTAATACACTTCTTGATTTGTGTTTCATTAACAACAAGTCCCGACTGCTACTGTTTGACCAGCTTTCTGCATCATTATTTTCAAAACATGATCTTCTTTTCTTAACATACGACTTTAACACTGAAGCCTGTAGCCATCGCACAATAACTTTTAGGGATTTTATGAACATTGATTATCAGTCATTGGAGACTGAGCTGGCGATGATTCCGTGGAATCAAATATTCTATATACCTGCTGTGGATAAACAGATTATGTTTTTACACAACAACTTTGATTTTCTTTACAACAAATACGTCGCACTTAAGTCAAAACGTATACGTTGTGAGCATCCATGGTTTTCTAATGCAATAAAATCGCTTTTTGATGTTATAAATTCGGCCTACTCTAGATGGAAAAGGTTCAAAACAACTGAGCTCCATCAAATTTTTAAATCATTAAGAAGAAAGGTATACTCAGAGATTAAGATTTCCGAATCAAAATATTACGAGGAAAAATTTAAGTCCGCTGTTTGTTCTAAAAACAAATGGAAGGATATTCGGTATATGGGAATTGTAAACAATAATAACACAGAGAGCGCTCTTGACGTTGATAAATTAAACTCCACTTTCGCAAATATAACTATGCCTGAAGCAGATTTTAATTTTTACAGCAATCTCTATATCGAAAGTACCAATAACTATACCAACAATAGTAATGATAACATAAACGTCAACATACGCTTTGAGTTCATTCATTTTACTCAGGAAGATGTTCTGGAGTCTTTTTTGAATATTAAATCTGAATCTGTGGGACATGATTGAATCCATTCCAAATTCTTAAAACTAATACTGCCGTATATCTTACCACATGTCACTAACATTTTAAACACGATAATAACGACATCCTGTTACCCGACTATGTGGAAACATGCCAAGATTGTACCGATACCAAAATCAGATAAAGACTATCGTCCAATTGCCATTTTACCTTTTTTGTCAAAGGTCTTTGAGCGTTTGCTTCACAAACAAATGAGCAAATTACTTTATGAAAATTCTTTACTTACTGAGCGGCAATTAGGTTTTAGACCCAAACACAGTTGTCTTACGGCGCTAATTGATGTATCAGAGGAATTAAGGTGCCAAATGGATGATAACAAAATTTCTTTTTTGGTGTTACTAGACCATTCTAAGGCGTTTGACAGTTTGCCATGGTTCTAAAACATCTAATTGTTGCGAAATTTCTAGTGGTGTACCCCAGGGCTCTATACTTGGACCTCTTCTATATGCCATGTATTCAAAAGACTTACCTCCCCAATTGCTGCATTGTGGAATCCAAATGTATGCAGACGATGTACAGCTTTACATTAGCTGTGAGCCATCTAGAGTCAGCGATTGTATTAGTGAGTTAAACGAAGATTTGGACAGAATTCGCCAATGGGCGAAAAGGAATGGTTTTTGTTTAAATGCCAGAAAGTCTCATGCAATGATAATAGGAAAACCAAAACGGTGTCCATCTTTACTACCACCAGTAAGGATGAATAATACAACAATTGAACTAGTAGAGACTGCTAAGAATCTTGGAATAATCTTCAATAAAAAAACTAAATTGGTCAGATCACATAAATGCAATTTGTGGTAGAACATTTGCTATGTTACGTAATTTGTGGACGAGTCAGTTTTATACCCCCTTAAAAATACGAATGTTATTAGCAAAATCGTACCTACTGCCAACACTAATTTATGGTTGTGAACTTTATTCAAACTGCGATTCGTTAAGTAAGAAAAAACTAAATGTAACATATAACAATATTGTCTGATATGTTTTTGGACTGAAACGCTTTTCTAGAATTTCACGCTATTCAAAGAAAATATACAATATATCATTTGATAACCTGTTAAAGTGCCGTTCGTTAATTTTACTACACAAGATTATATACACAGAGCAGTGAATTGCCTGTATCGTATTCTAAATTTCTTCAGATCAAATAGGGGGAAAAAGATAAACAGTATTCTACATCGTGATGATAAATCTTAGAAACACTTTTTAATTAACACTATTAGTCTCTGGAACCATTTACCCCATAATTTTCAAACGACAAGCAATGCAAAGCACTTTAAATATCAGATTTTTAAGCATTTTTCGTAACAAATATGATTTAATTTTATTTAAATATTAAACTTTGTTAACACTTTCTTTATTTTTGTTGCTATTTAATTTTTGATTTTAATAATTTAAAATTTTTGGAATAAAATTGTTAAAACAAACATTTAAATTTTCTTTTAAATTTAACATAACAAATGATAAATATGCCTGTAACAACTTGTTCAAATTTTAAATATTGATTTGTGAATTTGTTATTTCTGTCAATAATTGTATAATTTATTCCTTATAATTAATTAATTTTTTTATTACTTATTTGGAACTATGTATGTATTAATTAACAATATTTTCCCAATGCTGGTAAAGAGACTTGGTCTTATAGCATTGGCGTGCTAAATAAATAAATAAATAAATAAAATAAAATAAATATAAATAAATAAATAAATTTCATTCAAATCGAAGGCTCCCACTCTTGGTCGATTTGACATGGAATTACCCATAAGAATTTAAATTTACTCTTAAAAACTCACAAATTTTTCTAAAAATGACTATGAACAATCAGAATTACGACTTAAAACTGAGTTAAAACGGACTAAAATGACGGCTAATAAATTAATTTTTAAGGTACGTGATAAAAAAAATCAGCTCGTTAATGACTTTAGTTATGCAGAGGATTCATTTATTACTCATTTACGATCATAAATCTCATAAAATGCTGATTGGGGAAACACGCCAAAAAAACATTATAAATGATTTTGTGCACACGTTACGTGGTTTTGTTTGCCGCCATAATCTTCAAAGCTGCAAATAACAAAAATAAAAAAGAAGGTGTTATTCATCTCATTATTTCTCATAAGAATTCATATAAAAATACGTTTTTATCAACATTTATTACAGTTTTCTGAAAGAAGGAAAACCAGTAGAAATTTTGCAATTTTGAAAACATATTGCCAAAAAAAGAAAGAAAATGCAAAATAAAAAGAAAGAAAATAGCATTTATCATCACATGATTAATGAGACATTGTCATTTTATTGCTGACAATTATTTATTTCACAAAGACGCAACCCAAAAAAATATCTACAATCATTCACATCGTTAAATTTCTTGATAAACTTTTTAGGAAAAAAATATATTTTTTTACGCCTGTTTTCACAGACACAATTTATTAACAAATATTTATTAAGAAGTCTCTAACAAATTTTTTTATTTTGCAAAAAGTTCAATTGGGTTTAATTCAAACACTCAGTTGCTAATTATTTTTATTTTGTAGTAAATGCAGAAGAATTTACGCCACACTTTATTTTACTTTAACATTTAGTGTATACTAAAGTCCTTAATATGTGTCAATGGCAGTTCTGTTTATTACTGCTGTAGTTTTCATTGGAATATTAATGTTTCCCAGAAATGGAGATAGATCTGGCTAAGAGTTAATGAGAAAAATGTCAAACAACTTAGCAACTTGACGTCATAATAAAAGCAAATTATTGGTATAACTCGCACCAATTATACAATTACGTTTGTCAACGTATTGTTAGTTGGGGTAGAGAGGGAATATATTAATGCATAATGCATGAGGGTTTGTACAGAAGTTCTTTTTTATACAAATTTAAAAAGAAAAAATACAGCCCAAGTCAAATATTATGAAATGGTAAACTATTATTTGGGAATTATTTTTGTTTTTTTTTTCATATAAATTATGGAGCGATTTTTTCTATGTGCAAGAACTTTTTGAGTGCAACCTCTTTCTCGCGTGGAATTTCTTTAAGCTCTTATCGCAACTAACAAAACATTATTTGGGGTTTTGCTCGCTTAGCTGTCGTTCGGATTATATGGCCTCCTGAATATTTTGGCTAAAACTTGATTTTTCCCAAGTACATGCAATTTTTCCTCTCACTTTTATATCTCTAAAACAAATTGAAATTCGTTTTTCCTACCTTCGGCATAATTCCATCTATAGACTAGCAGAAATATCTAGTATGTAATAAACTTATCCGAAAAAACCTGCATCTAAAAATTGTAAATCTCCTAGTCGATACCTGCAATTGTGCCGAAGACAGGAAACCAAAATTTCAGTTTGTTTCCGAGAAAAATGGCATGTTCTTCGAAAAAATCTAGTTTTAGCCAAAATGTTCATGAGGCCATACAATCCGAACCGTAGCTAAACTTGCAAACCCCAAATAGGGTTTTGTTAGTCTCGATAAGTACGGCGAGAAATTCCACATGTGAAAGAGTAGGCTTTTTATGTGTTGCATAGTATTATATTATAAAACATATTGGCTCATAATCGTAGTCAAACATAAGGTCGGCCTTATCTAGAGTAAACTGTGGAATAATGGTGTTTACTAAACCTCTGCACAAATGCATTTAAAAGCCGTTTCAAGACATTCGTTTGTTTTTTAAATACTGATTGTCGCTCACTCTTTGCTAACGAATCAAATGCTATGTTGTGCAAAACACATATAACAAAAAATAAATAAAAACACACAATTGCAAATTAATTGTAATTAGTGTGTTATAAACGACCAAATACGAATTGTAAAGAGTACGAAATTTACACCAAACAGCAACAAAGCAAAACAAATCACACTAACTAAACCAAATCACACGAATCACACGAAAGAACTGTAGCAAAAAAGGTGATAAGTATGAATTATCTTGTTTTTCTTTTCAATTATTAGGTATGACTAGATAGATTTGTATGAAGCAAAAAACAATTAAAGATGAAAAATATTTTTATAGAATATTTAAGTTTTTATTTTAAATTATTTTATTATTACAAAAACATATTATCAAATATTTAATCAAAAGTAAAAAAAAAAAATTAAAAGGTAATTCTATTAGTTGCAAAATTAATATAAAAATGATACATACAACGATCAAAATCTGAGAAACAATCGGCAATAAACATCAAGATCACACACTGTGATTTGAAAAGTTTACCGTACACAACTGTATTATAGACACACAATTGTTGTGTGTTGTTTTTTCGTTCAAATCAAATTATGGATTGAGTTGGTTTATTTAAATCCAACTACTGCTTTACACTGATTTGTTTGAAACGAACTACTGTTTTAACATTGATTTGGTTTTTCATAAATTATGAATCATAATGGATCATTCGAGCTGATTTAAAAAAAAATTACAGTAGTTGACACAACAATAATTGGGTGTTGACAACTGTGTACAAGAAACAAATGCATTCGTGCAGGGGTTTAGTGTTGACATGGATTTAAATACGGTTTTAGTTTAATGTATACCAGTGATGGAAAATTAAGTACTATGGTACGATTTTCCGTACTTTTTCTTTTCATATATACCACAGTACCCCCACGACAGCTTTTCTTTTAATGCATCCTTGTAAAGAAATCCAGGGTGACCTTTTTTAAACACATTCTACGTGCCAAAAAAATACAGGGTACACATACAATTTATTATGTGTGTGAAGTTAAGTTTTAAAATTTAAGACCCTAAACACCTTCTTTTATGTTCACAGAATAATGTTAACCACTTAACAGAACTCATGTTAACACTTTTATGAGGGTTAAATCCAGATTTCTGGAAAAGGAGTCCCCGTTCGCGAACAAAAATGATTTCGATTTATAGACAATAAAAAAAAAGGTTAAATATGCTGCCAAAATTTTATTGGTTATTAAATAGCTGCGATTTCCATGCAAATGCATGTTTTTTGTCGATGGTCTTAGAACGATGTCAACTAATTCTCTTTCCGAATCATTAAATTTGTGTTAAAATGGCATAGATTTCTTTTTGCATATTTCCAATGCATATTTTTTTTTTTTTTTGCATATTTTGACATTTTTGAGTGATTTTTTTTAATTTCCATACCATAAAGAAATCTGTAATACACAAATAAAAATCTTCAAAAAAAAAAAATTTTTTTTTAAATCTATAAATAAATTCTTTTGTTGCTCTGCTTAAAATACATGATTTTTCAAGATTTCAACAAAAGATCATTCTATTTTTAACCGATGCAGCACCTTCTCAGTATTTTTTTTAATTTTAAGCATTTTTGAAACAATTTTCATTGTTGCCGGGTGTAATGTATAAACTTTTTTTATAAGAAGTGCGAGTGTTATACATATTTAATTTTCAATTTCTTTAAGCAGAAATATATCTTTAAATTAATAGCTGAAAACCGAGGTTTTTTTGTCGGTTTCGGTGTTTAGGCATTAAAAACCGCAATTTCGACTTCGGGTAAAGCCGAACAGCAATCACTTCTGTAAAATACTCTAACATTGTGTTTAAATAATACAACACTGTAGTAAACGATTCAAACAAACATCTTATTTTGTTTTTAATTTTAAATTGTGTGTTTTAAAATGTAATAGTTTTAAAACGTTTCAAAGTTTATAATTCAAAGTGAAAATTATAGAATTAATGAAAGATTCCCCAGAACCACCACAACAGTATACCATTTTGACACATGGTTATTTATCAGCTGTTGCTTACGTAGCAAGCCAAGGTCACCTTGTATTTTTTATAGTTTTGTATTAAAAAAGTACAAAAATATTTTTGCTAAATAAAAAAATAAGTTTTTTTAGATTTCTCCAATTCACTGCCAATTTTTTTTAAAAAAAATTATTTCGTGTGAGAAATTACATTGAAAACAACAATAAAATACAAAAATTTGTTTCTTTTTCAATATAATTTCTAACACGAAATTAGCTTGCATTTTCTAAAAACAGGCAGAAAAGCTTGGAATAATTTTATAAAAAATAAGAAGGAGTTCTATAATCGGCTTTGCCGAATCTTTAATACCCGCCACCGACAGTTTGAATAATTCAGGAGCTGGCTTTATATGGGATATATTAATTATACACTAATCTTTATAAAACCTGACCTCGCAGTATTATATTTCCATAATTTAAATAAAATATCATGATATGTTAGAGAAATATGATTAAGAGTACCTACCGGAAATTATTGATCATTAATCACAAAAGGCGTCCGGTGATTCTTTGGTAATATTAAAACCTTAATTCAACACCTTTTTTTAGGCTTTAGTGCTTCTTAAATTGTTTTTTTCGAAAGCCGCTTGAACCTTTTACCGGCTATCACAAAATTGCGCAGTGTTATAAGCAGGGCTTGGATTTTCATGCAAATGCATACTTGCAGTCGGTAATCCAAAATCAATTTCGATCAGTTGTTTTTCCATACCGAAGGATTTGCAGGAGAATGACATTGATTTGTTTTTGCATATTTCTGCATATTTTGTTATATATGCATATTTTGCTATTAAGTGCATATATTTTGCATTTCTTATTTTTGTTATGTATTTTTAATATTTTTAAAAGAAATTTATATAAAATAATTAATATTTAATACTTTATATATAGAAATATCTGACTAAATTAAACATAACTTGAATCTGTATGGAAAAAAATATAGGATTTCGTGAAATAAAAAAAATGTAAGATTATTTGATTTTAAAAATGAAAATATAATTGAAAATTAATATTTTCGCATGAAACTGTCATCATTCAAATTTGCTCTCTTGACTTCCGTTGTCGTTGAGTGTACATTTTCAATGTATAAAAACTTTTTGCGTCCGAATAGACAGTTATTTTTTTGGAACTTTGAAGAAACTTTTACTTGTTTATACTAATAGAAATTTAAATTAAATCTAATTACCTATTTTAAAAAGAATTAACAAGTGATTGAAGTTTGTTTTTGGTTTATTTTATCTTACTTTTGTGTATTTAATTTAATATGCATATATGTACAGCTGCGGTCAAAAAAATAGCAACAGGATATAAAAAAAAGTTATTCGTTAGATATTTGTAAATAGGTCAACCTGATTTCATTGAATACTTGTCATAAGATACTTTCAGGACTGTCAAACAATATTTAATAAAAAGCAATTGATTTGGTTTTTTATTTGATATAAAATTTTTAACTTTTTTAAAAAAACTTAAAAAACACTCAGTCAAAAAAATAGCACTACAGCTCTTATTCTATTAAAAAGAAATACTTAAACTTAAAATAAATTAAAGATTTTGAATTCTGTTTTTTATGATGTCTTCTCATATTGAAATTAATATTTTGTTGCGTGCCCATTATTAGCAATAACCTCTGCACAACGTTTTTGTATCGATTTCATTTTTGTATCACGCGATCCTTTGCTACAAATAAAGCAACCTTGAATTCATCTTTCCAAAGAACATTGCTCCGTTTTTCAGTTGGCCATTCCAAATGAGTTCTAGCAAACTCCAAACGTGTTACAACATGCTTGCGTGAGAGCAGGGGCACTTTTCGGGGACTACAGGCATTCAAGTTGTTATCTCGCAATCTCCGACGAATAGTTTCAACACTTGCGGTCACACTTAGCTTCTTTTTTAGTTCTGTAGCTGGCATAAACGGGGTCTTCTTGCATTGTCTGACCAAACGCTTAACCATTAATGGTGGCAAAACTTTATTGCGACCACGTGTTTCCGACTTTTGAGCTAATTTTATTGTATTTACAATCATTTTATTGGAGCACCCAATCAAGTTTCTTATTTCAGAATATGATTTATGCTCAGAAACCATTTTTTTTGTGTACAATGCTTTCCACGTCCCATTTCTATGAAAATCAATAATGTAATTTGCGATGAATTATTTTATTTTATAAAAAAAATATCTTACTTTTAGTATTTGATCATTTTATTTCTACTTTTAAATCACTATTAATATTTTTTTAAGAATTTTTGTTATTCGGTGCTATTTTAATGACTGCGCTGATACCGAGTTTTTGTATAATTTCGATCATTGGAAAAAAATCGTAAACATTTTTTGGAAAAAAAACAAAGGCGCTCAGAGAGAATGTACATATTATAATATATATATGACATACTTAATTTAAAATAATTAGCACAAGATATATATTTTCACTAGAATGAACATAGAATAGGTTATTGGTGATATTTTTTTGACCGGCACTGTATGCTTACGTAGTCACCTGAATTATTCTTTTTGTTATTAATAAATATAATTTAAACAAATAACTTGATATATTTTGATATATATATTTTTTAGTGCATATTTTTCTTATTTTTAATACATATTTTCCTTTTTATAGCGCATTTTATAAGCGCATATTTTTGATTTTTAAGTGTATTAAAATCCAATCCCAAACACTTCTCCTTATAAAAAAGTCTCCTTTTTTACAAGCAGTATCCTTTTTTTTGTCATTTTAATAAAAATTTGTTTTTTTCTTGTGTTACAATTAGTTACAAAAAGATTTCTTTTCCAAAATGTTTTTTTTATTATTTTAAAATAAAGAGTTAGTAATGTGATATGGAACTTTTTATTGCTATGTTTTCCGGAGATTCCCCAAAAATTTCCCAATTTTTTGAATTCCCAAGACATTACAAACAATGTTTGCAAAAATTCCTCTGGAAATGGAAAAGAGCAGTTTATTACAAAAAAAAAAATCCCACATAATCAGACTGAATTTTCGTTATGACTTTTTTGATTGCACAGAAAAAACTAAAAATTGTCTCTAATCACCGAATTTATACCAAATTCACAATATCAAGCAAAAATTGTAAAATTGTGAATATTTTTTCTTCAATAAAATTATATTTAAAATTTTTATTACAAAAATGATCAAAAAACTTTGCCATTTCAAAGAATGTGTTAATTTATTTAATTAAATACTGGCAATTACCAACAACAATTCTACTAGTTTAAATTATTTTATTTTAAATGAAAAAGTCATTTAATATTTTTTGTTCTTTAATTAATATTTTAATTAAAGATGTATTTCAAAACAACTAAAATGTTAATTAAATCAATTTTAAATTTTTAATTTTCTTTTAACTAAAAAAATAATTGATTCAATTATCACATGAATTAAATTTAAATACTTTTTAAACCCTTTTTTTGATTGATAAGAAACTTTTTTCTGTGTGGTAAAACAGGCAAAATTTCGAATTATTGGAAAAACATTTAAAGTCTCCCAGCCATAAACTCCTTAGCAAAAATCCCATCTAACAAAACTAATATTTAGATAAAATTGTTAAGATAATATTTTTCTTTAAAACTTGTATTTTAAAAAAGTTTTGTTTTTTTTTTAAAGCGAATGTTCATTTATGCCAACAGTCATTATTTATTTAAACTTTAACTCTGGTTTAGTGTTTTAGAGACTTTAGTGAAAATGTCCCACATAAAATTGGTAGAATGTCAAAACTATAAATTTTAGTTAGAAAACACAGTTTCCGACCAATTTTTCAAGCCACAACAACCAAATTCCATATGCAAATATTAAAAAAAAAAAAAATTACTATCACAAAAAATCATACCAAACTAATTCGAAATAAAAATAGAAAGGAAAAAAAAACTTTCGTGGAAACAAAGCGAATTTTAGTAATGAGAGTTTATGGAAATGTGACTAACAAAGTGTATACGCATTAGGGATATAAGAGGAAAAAATTGGTTGAAAATACAACATCATTTATTATGTTTTTTAGTTTGAACAACAGAAAACAGCCAGAAGCGAAAGTATAAATTTAATCAAATAAAAAAAAAACGCTATTAAAATAACTGCAATCGTTGTTAACCACATTTTTCTGGTTTTTAACAGAACTCGATACTTAAATCAGAAAAGTTTTAAATTTTTGTTGAATGTTGTTTTGAATGTGAACGTAAAGTCAAGTACATATTGAATTGGAATTATATTTTTTTTGTATGTAGTAAATATAAATTGTTTATATACAATAAAACATTAAAGGATCTCTTAATTAATTCAGTAAACAATTTCATTCCTTCAAAGTTCTCCATTGTCGAAAATATTTTACCATTAGAAAATTTTTGGCTTCCAAGTTATTATAACAAACAAAATTCTAAAATGTCAAATATGTTGGGATCCTATTAAGGTGTTATTTTGCTGAGTTTACTACAATCATTTTCAATTTGTTTGTGGAACACTCATTTGTCCTACTCCAAACCAAACCCACTCACAGTGGCCAACTAAAAAAAAAAAAAAAATATAAAAAAAATAAAATTGTCATAAATATCGAAAATCATTGGAAACTGTAAAACGACTATTTTCAACCAACAATACTTTTTATTTGTTTGTACTGCTAGGAAAGAAGCCGCTGATCTAATCCAATCTCATTCTGTCTGTCCGTCTGTAAATCAATGCAATGTTTGCAACCAAGGTATAGTTACAAATTTGTAATATTCTGTATTGAATTGGTTTATGATTTTCATCTAACTCTAAACTATCATCTAAAAAGATGTAAAGGGTTGTGGCCAAACACAGAGTCTCTTGGTAAACATTTTTTCCAACTAGTCTCTATACAATCGAAATCCCAGAATAGTCTAGGGTATAAATCGCTTAAAATTTTTACTATATTTACAAAACTTGGCACAACATATTTGGGTGATTCACAAGGTGCTATCAAGTCATATCTTCATAATGTCCTAAATTATATCTTACAATTGTCAAAAAAATATTATTGTGTTTCAAACAAAATAAAAATGTTAATTCTGTGTTCATTGATTCGTCATAATTGTACAGTAGAAATCGAAATTATAAGCGGTTGCCTACCGCAGTCATATATATTTCTTGTAATTATTTTAAGAAATATTATTTTACAACTTCATGACTGCCTTGTGAATCACCCAAATATAACACTTATATAAATAACATCATTCTCGAAAATCGTATTTGTAAACACTTGAAAAATCCATAAAAAATGTTGTACAAAAAAATACAAGTAAATTATCAAAATTTCAAAAGGATAAGCCTATAATTGACCAAAGCCTCAATTTAACATCGAAAAAATTATTAAATTTCTCCAATCACCAAATTTATTCCAAATTCAGAATATCAAGCAAACTAGTTGTTGACCTCGCTTCTATTACCAAAATGATTATTTTGATTACTAAAAATTTTAAAGTTTTTAAAAAATATTTTCAATAAATGATATTTTTAATTTCATGAAAAAAGTGATCAAAAAACTTTGTCATTTCAAACAGTGTGTTAATTTATTTAATTAAATATTGACAACAATTCTATATGTTTAAATTATTTTATTTGAAACGCAAAAAGTTAATTAAGATTTTTTGTTATTTAATTAAAATTTTAAAGTTAATTAAATCAAAATTAAATTTTAAATTTTCTTTCAACTAAAAAAATAATTGATTCAATTATCACATTAATTAAATTTAAATGCTTTTTAAACGTTTTTTTTAATTGATAAAACACTTTTTTCTGTGAATTTCCTTTTGCGAAATTACTTTACTGCTAAACATGTTTATACATCATTTAATAATATAATTAACGAAGAAAAACGGAAAAATGTTTTAAAATTTAAGTACCAGCTCTTAATGCGAAGAGTAACTTGAATATTAAAAAGGAAATAAGAAGAATTCACGTAAAATTTTAACGTCATAGAAGTGCCATTGAAACCGCATTGAAACAATTATTTTTTTGTTAAGTGTTACAAATGCAATTACAAAAAAATTTATTTTAACTTAGGTTTACTAACCAATTGGTAACTTAAACTTAACCGCAACACTCCCTCTAACAGACTAGTAAACTTTCATGATATATGATTTTTTGTGTGAAAAACTTCTAATGCATTTTTCTTAAAAACTATAAGAGTTTGCGCAAAAATAGTGAAAATCTGTGATATCTTCTATTTTCGAATAAAAATTGATTTCATTCCGATTTTTGTATAAAAAACGTTTTAATTCGTTTATACTTAAAGCAGACCATACACGATTCAATTCAATTGTCAACTGAGTCGGTTGTTGTCCAAATCAAAGCGTGTATGGCCTTGTCAGTTGATTAGTTTGAAGGTTGTCGAGTTGGTTGAAGAAAAATCAAAAGATTTTGATTTTTTCAAGTTGACTACTAAGTCTTTCAATTCGATTGTACTGTGTGTGCTCAAGTCTCTTGATCAGCTGTCAAAATGTATGTAAAAAAAAATCTAAATTTGACAGTTGAATTAAAATCTTTCAATTCAGTTGAATAAGTGTGTGGCCAAATATCAATTCAGTTGAAAGACTCAGTTGACAACTGAATTGAACCGTGTATGGGGCGCATAAGACTATAAGAGCTAGAGCAAAAGTAATGAAAATCTGTGATCAATTCTATTTTCCAATAGAAATTAATTTCCTTATGATTTTTGTGTGAAAATCTTAAATGCGGCCTACTTAAAACTAGGAAAGCAGGTCACCTCCATTAAAACTATTTTTAACGAAAATTTTTTAAACATATTATGGTTATTTTAACCATAAATTAAGTTTTTTTTTTAAATTCCCAGAAAATAATTAGTATTGCGGTTAACTTATTGAACTGTTTATGGTTATTTTTGGGCTGTGGGCGGAGAATGAGGAGGAAAATGGGGCGTGTAAGAATTAATTTTTTAGCATATTAGCTTATATTAAAGTCCCCTAATGGCATAGGAAGCTGAAAATTGCCTAGCATATAGTTCTAACAATGGAGCCTAGGCTACGGGTGGTTAATTGAGAGGAAAGAGGGTGTGGCAAAATTGTGTAATTATACATTTGAGCTAGTTTAAAGCCATCTAAAGACCCGTGATGCTGAGAATTGTAAAATTGTCTGCTGTAAAAAAAAGACCAGTTAAAAGCAAGAAATATAAGCAAATGAACTCAATATTTGGTAGGGTATTCATTCGGTTAACCGATTAATTTCTACCCGATTAACTGGTCGGTTAATTTAAAATTGCCTTTTTCCACTAACGATTAAACCGGTTAATTTCAGTCGATTGACCGATTAACCGATGTAACAACTTTTTTAACTTTTTGTAGTATTATAACATATTTTTTAATTATTTGTTTCGTCTCATATACAAAAGTTTGCGCTTAGAAAACATTTTTGCTTTCAACAGCTTCTTGTTTCACGTACTTTTTATATGTTTGAGTTCAGTTACTTGTTTCTTTTCATATCTTCTCATATTAATCTTTTAGCAGAATTAACCAAAACAATTAGAAGTGTTTAAAATTTTAAAAAATTAAAACAGGACTCTGATGAAATAATGGAAGATTTTATATGTTTAGAAAAATACAGGAAAAGGACTGAGAAATTTGATATTCTTTATTATTGGTTGCTTTTGATTTCTTCAACGTCTACAATAAATTAAAGTTTTTTCAAAGTCGAGTTTTATCCAAACTAGAGAAAATAAACGCTTGAATCCTAAACATTTAAGCAAAATTATTTGTATAAAAGATTATGTTATAAGATCTTCTAAAACTATTAAAATAACTAAGAAAAGGATTTTGAAGTTAATTCTTTAAATTATACAAAATATGTATTAATTAAAAAATAGCTATAACATATTAATGAATTATTCTTTTGTTTGTTCGTTTCAGTTCAAGAATGGTTATGTTATTGGTATTTTTTACTAATAATTTCCAAATAATAAATAATTTATGCATTTTTATATATTGAAATTACTTTATAAAAATTTATTAATCGGTTAACCGATTAAAAACAATATTAACCGATTAAACCAAAACCTCGAGCGATTAACCGATTAAAGCAAAAGCCCGATTAAATGAACACCCTACTATTTGGACTATAAATTTCTTTACGCTTCAGTTTTGAGTCAGCTGTTCATAGTTTATAGTGGAGCGCTGCTAGTTCAAAAATATAACAAGTTGAGCATCTGGCGGTAAAACCTAATTCGAACACGCCGAATCCAATTTCATCAGTAATATGTTTTTGCAATCGATCACAGCGCAACTAATACATGGTAAACCAACTAAGAAAAAAACATAATTTTTAATCTTCATTAGGTTTAAAATGAGAGCTAACCTCAAAAAAAGGTTTGCACCACTGGATTCAGCGAACTCAAATTAAGTTTACCCGTCGGTTGCTCCGCTTGTTGCAAAAATATTTCCGATTCAAGCAGTGTTTTAAGTGTTGAGCAAAGAGGGAAAATTATTGTCGATACGGATTTCTGTTTCTAATCAGCATCTTAGTGTTGTCAAATTATTAGTGTTGAATAAAGGAAACGTAGTTTTTATAGATTTTTAAACAAATACACTTAAATAAAACGATTAAATATTTATTTGCTTTTTACACAGCTTTGTTTAAGAAATACTGTAACAAAATTTAAACAGTAATAATTTATTATTTGATTGGGCCTTAAAAAATATTGACAAAACATATTTTTTCTTGGTTCTTGACGAGCACTAACAATTCTTGTAAATCAAGACCGTCTGGCGAGTGTAAGCTAAGTAGATATGAGCGAATTGAAAGGGCCTTATAAAATTTAGCGCTACCAGTTTTCTTAAAAAAAAGTTAGCCCCGTCTACCTCCGTCGTATGCCTGGAACCCAAATGAAGGATGAGGTTGACGTTTACCCAAAAAAGCCACGGAAATTCACCGATCGCTAAACCACTTATAAATTTTCTGAAAAAGGTCACTAATTTTACAGTACAGTCTGGGATGTGAACTAATTCTAATCAAAAAGCCCTAAAAAGCGCCAAATAAATCTTAGATTAAAAACTTAATAAAGTTACCCCCGTAAAATTTAAACTAAAACTTAATTTTTAATTAATTATTTGTTCGGATTAATTGTCGATGTGGTTTCTGGTATGTTTTTTGAAATTTTGCTTTTTCGTCAGAGCTAAAGAAGAAAGTTTCATTCATTAACTATTAAAAAATTTACATTTTTACAGGACTTTTTCTGATCTTTCAGGCAAAGTTAAATAATATCATAAATTATTTATAACACAAAGAAACACTTAAAAAACAATTTGGTTTTTAATCCAAATTTTCATATTTTAATCAGGCTAAAGTTCATTCAATTTAATTTTCATCAAATTAGTTTTATGAAGAAAGCAATTTTACAACATGAAATTAATTAAAATTTATTGGTTATTTTTAAATTCTTGACTGACCGGGGAATTGAACCCACGTTCACGGACAGGTTGATTTGACATGCTTCGATAGTAACCACACTATCTCCTCAGAAATCTTTGCCGTTTAACACTCACCGCCATTTACGACGGCTGGCAATCAATAGACAAACATCAATCTTAAAACCAAATTCACCATATTCACTTGAAAAAAATCCGAAACTCGACAACAATATTATCTTTAAGCCGTTCTTACATTGTTTTTAAATTTGGCCAGTAGTTTCAGAAATATCGTTTAAATTTTGAAAAAATAACAAATTTATTTAAAAAGAGAAATTTTTTGTTCTTTAAAAAATCATAAAAAATTATAACGGCTTAAAGATAATATTGTCGCCCAGTTACAGATTTTTCTTTTTACTGAATATGGCAAACCGTTTTCAAGTAGTGAAAGTGCCTAAATTTTGGACAAAACGGTATATCTCGAAAAGTCGAGCTGATAGAGAAAAATGGAGATTCGATTTGCAATCAGCGACCTCAAATTAGTAAAAATTTGATATAAAGTTCCAGGTCGTACAAAAAAAGTTCAATTTTGTTTCTTTGAGTTATCTTTTTTAATTTATTTATATGTTCCTCCTTAATTCTGTTTTTCAAACTTGTTGTCAAGAATTATTCTTGAAGTCAAAAGTACATTTTTCTGCTTTTCATGTTTTTCTTTTTCGGTTGAATCGGTTTACGGTTGCAACATTAAAACACTCGGCAGAAATTGTCACATCCCAGACTCTCAAGGTTTTATTGTTCCCAAGATAATTTGTTTCATTACACCCGAACGACTCGGCGCATACTATACCACAGATTGTCAGCTCAGTGACAATTGTATCTAGCCGAGGACTTTTTTTTAGAAATGAACTTTCGGTGGCAGTCTAGGTTATTTCCAACTAGAATTATTAAAAACTGCAGTTTATTTCATGAAAATCAACTGAGTAGTTTAAAATTTCTAAGCTCATGTAAACTCTGTTTTACGCCACTGTGCAAGGCAACACACTCCTATACAACCAATAAAAGAACGCTGTAGTGGCTACAAAGGCATTCGCTGACACAAGCCAATAAACGAGTGTTGTCATTTGAATAAAAATTATTCGAATATTCGAACCACTATTTTCAATTTCGTTTGAACGAACAAAATTTTGTAATTAAGAATAAAAAAAATTGGAAAAATTTTGGACGAATATTCGAATATTTTTTTTAGATACTTTTTATAAAAATTGGATTACAACTGCGAATGTAAAATAGTGTCTTAAAGCAATTATATTCTTTTTAAGTTGTAAGTAAATGCGTCAAATAAGCAAATACCCAATATTAAAAATAATTTTGTTGCCACACTTGGCGATTTATCTTCATTTGGACGATTCTGAGGTTCAAAAATGGCCAATTGACGATTTGACGACTTATGCACCAAACTTGATGATTCTTGAAATGAAATGTTTTGTACTGCATTACAAAAGCTTAAAGTATAACATATTTCATTATTTTAAATAACTCCTTCTTTCGTTTCTTTGATTGGCTGTAATTTTAATGTTTCATAATAAAAAAATACGCTTTAATGTCTTTGTCGTTCATTTTGCTCATTGGCCCGTTTTAAATATAATAGTTTAAGCTTTGGATTCTGGTAATAGATCCACTTTTTAATGTTTTTTTAAAGCACTGAAAAACGTCTGATGGGCAGAGTGACCAGATCTTGAAAATGTTTACAGCTAAATCTAGCATTAGACAAGGCCAAAAAATGCTACACATTATGTTAAAAAATGCTTACATTTTTTTAAAAGAATTTTGTTAAAAAGTTATTACCTGTATAAAATTTTATTCGAAAATAAATAAATTTTATAGACTTATTTTTTAACGAAATTGAAATAAATGATTATATTTAAGCAAATGGGTAGATGTTGGTAAAACATCAGGTATATATAAATAATATAAATATGTAGCACAGCTAGTTAAATTAAATTTTAAATTTAGGGGACCCGCAAACCTCTGATATATGCAAAATTTAATCGATTTTAGTTTTATGCTATAAAAAATTTGTTATATCATTTTGTTTCTTATAGTTTAACACAGTTGAAGTTTTAAATCTATTATTTTTTCATAATTTTAGAGCAACATTTTTTTCAAATATTTACACTATAAAATTTTTATCTACATACAAAGTGAAATTTCCTTGTACTTTAATATCGTGATATCAAAAGGCAACTTGTTTTTACTTACAATCAATATGATGAGGGCATTTCTAATATTCCATTTCTTTATATAATAATACATAATTTGTTTTCATACGAAATTTCATTTTGGGTACAATTATTTTTAGTCAAAATTTATTATAATTTTTAAAAATAATTTAAGTAAAATTAATTAAAATATTCTATAAAATTTTTAAAACAATGCTAAAAAAAAGTTAAAACATTTTATAAAAATGCTAAATAAAATTCCAGGTGCTAAATGAAAATTTTGCATCTAAATAAAAAATTGTAATGCAAAATTTAGCTGCAAAATTGCCAAAATGTCCACACTGCTGATGAGTAAAATCTGTGTTCGATATCTCTCAGTTCATGTCGCCCCCAATTTTCGTATTTTATTATGAATGCTAACACTTTTGAATAACTTTTGATTCAACTTATCCAATGATTATAGCTCTTAATATATTTTGGATTTTAAAAAATCGGAATCTTTCATATTTAATAAATGCTTTTATTGAGGTTGGCTAAAAGAAGTCGTGGCCGATTTAAAGAACAAAAAAGCAATGCAATGGGCGGATGTTACTAGTAGTTGACAAATGGAAAGACATTTCTCACTATAAACATAAGAAACATTAACAACATCGAAGATGATTTATATTATTTGAAAAACTCAAAGAAAAGAACTCACAAATTTTTTATGCTTTTCAATGCTATTTTAACAATTTGTGAAGGGAACAGTTCTACTAGAAGAAAAGAATAGTCTACAAGCTAAAAACTTAATATTCTATTATTTTAACATGATTATTTTAAATGAAATATTAAAAAAGGTGTGTACTTCGGTTAACCGTTAATCAGTTAACCGCTTAATAACTACCCGATTAACTGATCGGTTAATTTAAAATTGGCTATTTTCGATTAATTGCAGTCAATTAATCGATTAACCGATGTAGCGAAATTTTTAATTTTTTTTAGTATTATAACTAGAGTATTCATTTAATCGGGGTTTTGCTTTAATCGGTTAATCGCTCGAGGTTTTGATGTAATCGGTTAATAATCGGTTAATTTTGTAATTGATCGGTTAACCGATTAATAAAGTTTTTTTTTATAAATTGAGTAATTTTAATAAATAAAAATGCATAAATTATTTATTATTTGGCGTTTATTAGTAAAACAAAACAATAACATAACAAACATAACAACTCTTGAACTTAGTTTTAGTAATAAACAAAAAATAATTTAAATATGTAATACATAGTTCTTAATTAATGCAAAAATAATATGTATTAATTAAAAAATAAACTGTAAGATAATTTCATTAGTTATTTCAATAATGTAAGGAGATATTAAAAAATAATCTTTGAGAAAAATAATTTGCTTTAAGTTTTTAGGATTTAAGCGATTATTTTCTTTAGTTTTGATAAAACTTGACTTGCAAAAAAATTTATTCAACGAAAGCAGCCCATAATACAAAATATCTCCGTTCTCACGCCAGTAGGTTCTACGCACACACTGACCAAGGATTGTCAACTCAGCAACACCTCTTGTTCAGGTCTCGATGCTACAACAACCTGGATTTCTCTAAACCTATAAAATCTTCCATTATGCACTTAGAGTCCTGCTTTGTTTTTTTTTTAATTTTTAGCACTTTTTTGGTATGAAGAAATATTTTCTAAATACATACATACCTTTTGTATATATGATGAAACAAATAATTAAAAACTCAAAAAAATATGTTATAATACTACAAAGAATAAAAAATTTTGTTACATCGCTTAATCGACTGAAATTTACCGGTTTAATCGTTAATCGAAAATAGCCAATTTTGAATTAACCCATCAGTTAATCGGGAAGTAATTAATCGGTTAACCGATTAACGGTTAACCTAATGAATACCCTAACTATAAGACATTTTTTTTTTTGGGTTTTTAATTATTTGTTTCGTCGCATATACAAAAGGAAAATATATTTTCATAGAAAAAAAGGTGTTTAGTGATCTTCATTTTAAATATGCAGGTGTTTGCTGACAACTGCCTTTTTGCTTCACGTACCTTTTTTATGTATCGGGAATGTTTTGGAAATCGAAATCACGTCGAATTGAAACCGAACCTATTTTGGAAACTCTACCGTGTTCAAAGTTCATAAAAATATGTCCTGTTCTATCTCATACTTTAAGGACTTTTAAAATCAGTATTTATTTTAACAAAAATTCAATTGAAAATCTATATCGATTTAAATGTAATTTTTGTTTACTTAAAAACTCCAAATAATAAATAATTTATGCATTTTTATTATTGAAATTACTTAATTTATAAAAAAAAACTTTATTAATCGGTTAACCGATCGATTACAAAATTAACCGATTAAACCAAAACCCCGGTTAATTAATCGAGCGATTAACCGATTAAAGCAAAAGCCCGATTGAATGAATACCCTAGTGTGTACAGATGTATATTTTTAACGAATATGACCTCGTTTTTATAACATGCTTAAGTTTGTGTTCAAATCATTAGTTTTTCGTTTGTGGGGACTTATTGTTAATAAAAAAATAAGACTTATATATGTTTCTTTAATTTTTTTTCAAAGTTATTCGAATGAAATTTATTATTCTTTGTTTTGTTTTATTATATTGCATAAATATTTTGTATGAAAATTGGCGCTTAAACTAAAATTGATTTTGCTATAAAATCATAACGGTACCTTCTGTGACCATAACATTTTAAGAGATGATTCAAGTGTTGCCAATAAATGCATTTATTAAAAAAAAACGAAAATTGAAAATGCTGCCACTTAAGCTTTTTATGGCGGAAATGCTTCAAAATGGCTGTTGAACAAGAAAAAAAAACTATGCAATTTTATTCGAACGATTATAAAACTCGAAAAATTTACAACATTACAATAAACATTAATACTTACACACATGCCAATGTTCACAAATGTAAATGCACATATTGAAGCATAAAAATTTAAGAATAATTAATTGGTTGGGGAATTTTACGGTAAAAGAGAAAGAGATAGAGAGCGATATCATAATATTTTTACAAATTAAAAAGTTGTTTTATATTTTTCTAACACGAACAAACACTTCAACACATTTTTTTAATATTTCGAAACGTTCACTTTGTAAAGCAAACCTGTAGAGGAGCAGGCTTTTAACAAATTTTTACAACCATCATCAAAATCATAAAAGTGGAAAATGTAGAGTAAAATAAGTGGGGAATACAGTAAAATAGAATAAATGACAAAAACATTTATGATTACGAACAAAATGGAAAGTCTACTTAAAGGCTTATTAACTATACTACATACATGTGTATAAGTATTTGTTCATAAATGTGGTTGTGTGTGTGGAAGTAATTAAAAGCAGTCATGTTATATTTGTTTAAGCATTGTCAGTATTCGGTGGGCTTGAAAGTAATTTTGATTATTTGATATGGGAAAAAATCTGTATTTTATAATTGAAATATAATTTATTTTGAAACTAGAAATATTTTCATAACCCAGTAAGCAATATGAGTCGATTTTTCATATATTTTTTAGGTCAATAAACTTTTCTTAATTGTTTTATGGAAATATCTATTAAATAAACTCAAAAAACTAAATACTGTTTGAACATTTACGCAGCGAGCAGAAATTAATTTTCCTCTTGCTTTTAAGCGTATTTTTTTAAATAATATTTTCTTTACGTATTCAGTTCAGTTGCATAGTGCAAGAGGAGCATAAATATTTAATTTGTTATTTAGCTTTTATTTATTGCAACATCATAAACAATTATTATTGTCAACAGTCATTAATAATTAATTGATTTTAAAATAAAATAACACGAGTATATGGCAGAAATAAATAAAACCTGAATAAGTCAAAGAGTATTAAATAATATTGCAGGATTTTTAATTTTAAGCTGTTGTTTTTTTATATATAAAATAAAAAAGTTTTAAAAACAATATAAAAAAAGTAGAATGACAATGTAGTAAAGGGTGTTTTTTAAAGCTTGACAGAAACAAAGTGTCATACTGCGCTCACTTTTTGACATTTATGATCAGATTACTCTGGCAAAACATCATGAATAGATTCACGTTTGAACATTGAAGTTTACTTTGAACAAGTAGGAGTGCTATATTCGGCTGTACCGCATCTTTGACACCCTCCAACGAGAGTTAGAATATTTAAAGAGTGGGCATTTTCAATTATAGATAAATTTTCACCAAATTGAATGGTGTGATTTTTAGTTTTAGGATACTATGACAGACGAAATCGTTACATCTTTAGTCATACTAAACGTTTTTCCTCAAGTGGCCTTGATATAGGACCTATGGTAAATTATGAACCGATCATCTCGTTAAATTATTTCTAGTCATATAAAACAAATTGGATCTTGTAACAGATTTAAATTCATAACTTTTTTCCTACTAAACCGAATGTACTAGATTTCAATCCTAGACTGCTTAGAAGAACTAGAAAAAAATTTGCACCAATACTCTTCTTTTTTTTAGTCTTTCGAAAGTGCGCATGTTTTTAAGGACGGACATGGCTCAGTCGCCTTAGAATTGGTAAAGCACCCAGAATATATATAAATAATGGCGTCTTAGATGAATAGTTAAAAAGAATGAACGGAATGAACATCTAGTCACAACTTGTTCTGAAGGGTATAAAAACAGTCATCGATGTTTAGTTGTAAAATTATGTCCAGCTTTGAGGCTCATTTTTGGCTTCATATGGAGTGAGACTAAGCGACACAAGACCCTACAGACTTTCATCCAGAAAAATCCAGCGTTTGGTGAGGCTTACACAGAAAAAAATGTTTTATCAATTAAAAAAATGGTTCAAAAAGTATTTAAATTTAATAAATGTGATAATTAAAACAATCATTTTTTTTTTTTGTTGAAAGAAATTTTGATTTAATTAACATTTTAGTTGTTTTGAAATAAATTTTCAATTAAAATTTTAATTAAATAACAAAAAATCTTAATTGACTTTTTTCGTTTAAAATAAAATAATTTAAACATTTAGAATTGTTGTTGGGAATTGTCAATATTTATTTAAATAAATTAACACATTGTTTGAAATGGCAAAGTTTTTTGATCATTTTCTGAATTAAAATTAAAAATATCATTTATTGAAAATATTTGTTAAAATTTGAAAATTTTAAGTAATCAATCAGCCATGTCACAGAGTACAATTCCGTTCGGAATAGAGGAAAACATATTTGTTTATTGATAGAAAGTATAATTTGATAGTTTTTTTGGCCTTTAAAATACAGAAAACTCCCATTCCGTTCATGAAAATAAAAATGGTTTAATTCCGCAAAGTTTTTCGTAATTTTCTGAAGCACAAAAATATGGAATGAATTCCGTTTCCGAACGGAATTGTACTCTGTGACATGGCTGAATATAATCATTTTGGTAATAGGTGTAAAATCAACAATTTGTTTGCTTGATATTATGAATTTGGAATAAATTTGGTAATTGGAGAAATGTAATAATTTTTTCTGTGTATGCACTGGTGGCATCACCGGACTTTTTTTTCTTCAACAATTAAGATGGAACTTACATTACGGCTTTATTGGACACCTCTTGAGTATTTCCTGGGCGGCAGATAGCCAATTCACGCCTTTTAAACCAATACTGTTCGTGTTATTTGTGACATAAATATATAAATATTTATGCCATAGCTTAAGGGCAATCGTGGTCTTTTGCCATACCTCAGTTATTTATGTACCGGTCTGGCTAAATTTCAATAGCAGATATATAACAACATCAATAGTTTCAATAATTTCTGGGGTCTTCGGAAAACTAATTTCATCAGACAGATGTTCAGACGGACATCGTTAAATCAATTTCGCTGCTCATACACGCAAAGAAAAAACATGGTTGCTGTAAACATATTCTAAGAGCAACATATTATGATAAGATTCATGATTGTAGTCAACATATTACGATTATTATTCAATATTATTATGACCAAATATATTCGTAATATTACATCATAATATTTTTCCCTTAATCCTAATTTGTTTTTTTTACATCATATTATAATTTAATGTAATCATGTTAATCATAATAAGTTAACAAGTAATCATATTATTATCATGTAAATAATAATAGGTTAAGAAGTAATCATATTATTATCATGTTAATCATAATAAATCTAAAACCAAAAAATATTTTTAATATATATTTATGCTTATTTACTTACTTACTGGCAACCTTAACGTAAAACTGTTACAGATATTTCACATCATAATATGATGCAATTTTACAACATACTCGTAATATTATTAACCTATTTTTGTCATAGGTTGCAATTATTTATAAATTATTTTATAGAATTTGCATTCTTGCACCATTTTCAAACAATATTAACCCTACGATTCTCGGTAACTTCTTACCACTAAGTTCTCCTCTTGGTCTGGCCAGACCACAATTTGTACAGCTAAAAACCCCAAATAAATAAAAAGTAAATAAATATATTTTTTATTGAACTTATGCTAATTACTTTAGATTATACAAATTTATTATATAATTTTATTATTTCATTATTTTATTCCATATGCAAGTCATCGAAAATGTAGTCTTTAATTTCGTACATTCCTATTTCGCATCTACCACAGCTGAAACGAGTTTTGCGTTAGGTTTTTGTAGTTTTTGTAGATTGAACTAAGCGCATAATGGGCCGTAGTTTTCTGATTTGATTCAAACTTGATTTATTCGATTTAGAACATATCATTTCTAGAATTCACGTATCTGTTTATTTAATATTTTGTCCTACTTGAAATATCTTTCAAGGAAAAAAAAAATTTGTCTGGCTAGAGGCTCATTTCATGGACTTTTACATAAAAATGGAATTTAACCCCACTTATTTGCTCCAATCGAATCAAAATTAGTTTCATTCGAATCAGAACATATCATTAATAGAATTCAAGTCCCTGTTTTTTGATTTTTTGTTATATGCGAAAAATATAACAAGCAAAACCCAAATTTGGTCTGGCCAGACCAAGACGGTAATCCTGGGGTTAAAATTTTTTTAGCATTGATATTTTATTTTGTGACACTTTACAATTTTTTTTAATGTACCTTCAATTTCTTTATTTTTTAATTTCTTTAAACTTGGTTTTTTATAAATAACCAATAATTCGATTGGCACATGTCTAACAAACGATACAACTGATGCAAAATAATTTTACAAATGGCGATAACAAAATATTATTAGAGTAAAGATATTTTGTTTGCATCTTGAACATATTATGAGTGCACGTATAGAAAGTTATCATGTTATGGCGATTAAACATCGTTAAATGGTTGTGAGAAATATAATATTTTTTCAAAGTTATCATTATTTATTTTTTATAAAAATGATTATTTTTCAGTGAACCATACATAAATTTTTAATTGCGATAAACATAGACATGTTTACTGTAACTATAATATTGTTGGATACAACAACAATATATTGTTACAATAAACATTATGTAGTTGCCGTAACCATGCCCAACCATATTTTTTCTCTGCGTGTAAGCACCCAGACTATACATGCTTTGTAGGGTATAAGCTCAATATTGTAGAAATTGCAAACGGATCGGTAAAATAACGTTTTGTGGAGTCGGGCATATATGGGAGCTATTATCTTTTATGGACCTACGATCTTAAAATATTCCGACAAGATTTTGTCAAGCACAAAAGTAATTCGTGCCAAATTTAGCCGAGATAAAAATTTTTTTTTTTTGACATTCTTAGAATGTTTTATGATAGTGGGGCTTATATGGGGTCTATAGTTAATAAAAGACCTAGCACCATAAAATTCTTTGTTAGAATTTTTCTTTATAGATATACATAATAGTAATTCATGCCAAATTATATCTCGATGCTAACCATTTTAGGATAGTTTTGGAAGTTTGAATTTCAACGGTCTATTTCGGACCTACCATTATGAAGTTTTGCTGAATTGAGATGAATGGGAGTAGACGTGATTTTGAAGGTGGGGATTATTGGAGGTTATTTGAAATTTGTGACTTTTTAAAATGTGTCGCAAGCTTTTAAGATTGTAAACCTTAATTTACGCTAAATTTTATGTAGATATAAACATATTCAGAGTTGGGGCAGTGAAAGTGATTTATGATCGTAGAATCTATCAGCAGGCTTAAGTTAATTATGGACCTATCGCCCAAAAACTTGATTTGATCGATTTTTAACAAGAAATATTTTGTTATATAAAAAAAGTTTATAAAGAGATAAGGGGTGATTACTCGTGATGTTTGACTTTTTAATATGCTTTTTTTACAGATCACGCATGACTCATATCAAACTGCTTTGTCATATTTGTTAAGTATCGTTTGGCAAGTCATCATAGAAAGGCTAAAACCACAAAAGAGTCTCCAAATTAGGATTTGGAAAAACTTAACGAAAATCCGGTTTTTTTCGTAAATTTTTTTTCAGTGTAGAAGCACATTTCTGGCTCAATGGATACTGGAAATGGAAAATGGATAATGGAAATTTCTGTATTTGGGCTGATGGGTACCAAGAGCTACCATTACATCCAATAAAAACAACGGTATGTTGTGACTTATGCACGCAAAGAAAAAACATGGTTTATTCAATCACAATCGCAAACTATCATTATTGTTTGTGGTTATGATTGTGTCAAACACGTCTTAACCTACAATATATGTTCAGACATAATGTTTTTCGCTAATTATTGTCTTAAACATATTATTATGTTCTGAAAACAAACGCAAGCGATCTTTCAAACCATGTTTCTATATTTCCCAACACCATGCAAAATGTATTTTTCAATATGTTAATGGTTCTCACAATAAAAACAATAAAAAATTTAATTTCAAAAATGTTTGTTTTATTATAAACTAGCATTTAACCCGTTACTTCGTTAGCGTCTCCTTTTCTTTTGTGGACATATTTCTACGCCAAAGTTTATGTTTCTAGGTTTCAACCCGCTACTTGTAATAGGTACGATTTTCACCCCTAAACGTTCGAATTTCGAAAATGTACCAAAAAGGGTCGAATTTCAAAAAAGTACCAGACACCTATCCGCTTACTTTTTTGATAAACATGAGGTTAGGGAATTTACCCGTTTTTAGCTTTTTTAACCTCTAACCATAAACATTTTCAAAACTCCCATCCTAGGGAATCGATTTAGCGAGAGGCCAACCTCCCGGTCAAATTTCAACATTTTAGCTTCAGGCGTTTAGGACGTGCGTAACGTTACAATTTTATATATATAGATAGGTAGATGAAGAAAAATGTTTTGAAACAAAAATAACAGAATTAGGTATATATGGCATAGCAAAAAAGTTTTAAAATACAGGTTTTACCCGTTTACTGCCCAAAAAGGCCGAATTTCAAAAAAGTACCAGGCATCTGTCCGCAATAAATAAAAAAAATGTTTTATAAAAAAAGTACCAAAAATAGTTACGCTTTTTACCCCTTAAACGTCCGAATTTCGAAACAGTACCAAATTCGTATTTGGCTTTTTTTATATAAGTATCAAATGTTATATAACCTTTATTTCTATGTTTATGGGTTTAAAAGATAGATGGGGTGACAAAAAAGTACCAAAATGCAGGTTTTACCCGTTTACTCCGTTAAAGGTCTGAATTTCCAAAAAGTAGCAGACACCTGTCCGCTTATTTTTCTAAAGAACAACGATTAGTATTACATTTATTTTGCATCTCTATTAGTTTTGGAGATATAAGGTTACCGAATTTTCCCGTTTTTACTTTTTTTTACCCCCTAAACATTCGAATTTCGAAAAATCCCGTCTTAGTGGATCGATTTGGAGAGTGACCAATCGCTAGTCCAAATTTCAAGTTTCTAGGGTCAGCGGTTTGGGCTGGGTGATGATGAATGAGTCAGACAGTCAGCCACTCACGCAACTATTTTATATATATATAGATATACAGAATAATTAATAAATAAAATATAGCATATATTAAAAATAAAATTAAATACACAAATTTATATACATATGTGTGTGTTTTAATTTTTAAATTTTATATTACGTTGTGTGGTACAAATATTTCCAAAAAAATAAGAATTCTATGTAGCTTTAATTTGGCATGCAATAACACTTTTCAATATTTTGATCCGTGCACTTAAGAAAAAAAGTCAAACACAAACTTACCTTTTATTTCTTTTATGAAATCTACTACATATGTTTATCAATATACTGTTGAACAGTTTTTGAAAAAAATTCGGGGCTAATGACAAAATGATGTGTCAAAATTTATGTGCTGATTTCCATGTTATAGGTTTTTTTTTGGCTGCAAGAAACACAAAGTAATTGCATATTTATATATTTTTGTAATTATAATTAAATAACTTGCATACCTGTTTCAATAAACGTATAATAATTTATTTCGTAAGTTTTGCAAGGCAGCATGGCATTTTTCTCCCCAAAAAATTTTTTAATTATTTTGTCATCTTTCATGTTTCCTGATTAACTGACGCTCGCGGACGGAGAAAATGTAATTTTCTTTATAAGCACACACTGTTTGTTTTGACAATAAATGTTTGCTCCTTAAGAGAATGTGTTTTCAAGCAAACAAACATTATGGTATTAAACATACCTTTTGTGTGCAACTGATATTATGATATTAGTTGTATACAGAGCTGCCGTTTTTGGTTATTTCTAACTAAAATTGGTAATTTTTTTTCTGAATGTGGAGATGTGAATATTTTTTTTCATTTTGATAACTTTTTTGTGAAATTATAATACGTATGAATATGTTTTTCTTGATACACTTGCAATTTCCATTCGAAGGAAGTTATTTACGACTTCAAATAATGTGTACTTTGCTACGATGTTCTCATTATTTGTTTCAAATGAACGGAAGTTGTCTATACTTTATCGAAAACAAAAATTCCCTTTCAAAACAGTTACCAGATATTTTTTTAAGATTTTTGTTAACAAAAAAATGTTCTAAAATTGAAATCAACCGAAGAACATATGTTGTTTTACTTTTTATAACCTGTCGGTATTTATATTTATTTAATGTTTTCTAGATAATGATTTGTCAATATTTTTATTTTTTTAAAAAACTTTGAATCTCAGTCATATACTTTTTCGCCAGTGAATGTTCTGAAATATGAATTTGCTTATATTCGCCATAATATTATACAATGCATCACAAAATATTTCAAATAGAACAATTTTGAAACAGTAATAATTACAATTATAAATTTAAAATACAATTTACATATAAGAGAAACAAGCTATATAATTTTTAAATTATTTTAGATTTATTTGAATTAGAAAATATTCACAAAAAATGCATTTCGCCAACAGTTTCCCAAACGTCAAAACAATAGCCATATCGCCAAACGTAAATTTCGGCATATTTGACAGTTAAAAAGCGGATAAAATTTAGTTTTTCCTTTTTTGTTATTTATAAATGTAAAGATTTCGTTTATTTTAGGGACATATTCAAAAAACTTAATTTGTTAACTTTCTATACACAGAATATTATAAGAAAATTTGAAGGGTTTAACTCGTATAAAATAAAAATATTTTTTGTGACAAAGGTCTCAAATAAAAACTTTTAATTTAAGTTTCTCTTTATTTTTTAATATGTGCAAGAAATACATTTTTTTGTCTTGTTTTCTTATTTTGCCATTAATAATTTCCTATTAAATGCAAATAACCTTTGTTTTACAATGTGACTTAAAAAACTTTAATGTTTAATTTACAAAGGGCATTTCTAATTTGGTTAAATTTTTTCGCATTTGGTAACTTTTTCAAAAATTTTGGTTGTAAAAATGTTATTAGTTGTGGCAGCACTGGTTGTATAGTTGAAAATATATATATTATAGTAGCAAACATATCAAATAATTTAATATGTTTAGCTAGATCTGAGAAACTTTTTAGGTGTAAAACACCATATAATATTATTATAGTGAATTTAAAAATGTTAAGGACAAAAAACAATTTTTTAAATAATAGTAAGTCTATAATACATTTCTGAGGGTCGTAGTGACCATTCATTTATCATTTTTTTTCTCTGCGTGTGGTAAGGCTGTGGAGTCGTCAAAAAATAGTTTTAACACCGATTCCAACCGCTGAAATTTTTCTAAACCGACTCCGACTGCTACTCTTATGCTGTGTTCACACTTGGGTTTCGTTGCGCTTATTTAAGGAAAATGTTGATCAAAAAAATCAAAGCCCTCCAAAAAGCCATAAACAAAAAAGTCTATGTTTCTTTAAAGCATTTTAAATGGATAAAAATCCTTTAAATTATAGAGTTGTGTTTTTATCGTGCAATTGTTTTTGTAGCAATATTTTTTGACATCTTGTCCATTTCTTACACAAACAAATGCATTGGGCTTTGACATATTTAACATACTTTACAAAAAGAAAATGCGTGTTGTTTTTTCTATTATTGAATTGTTGTAGTTTCGCGCAGACCTACTAATTAGGCCATGGTTAATCATCTCGATTTTGAAGTGATTAGAACTCAATCACTGGTCCTTATATGACTTTAATCTCTTTTTTCAAATGCAGTAGCTTTTAAATCGTTAAATATAGCCAGAAAATTATTCTTTTAATATTTCGAATCGATATTTAAATATTGCATTGCCAATTTCAAAGAATTTTTATTTTGGGATATTTAAAAAAAAAAAATTTTTTTTAATGAGTCGCGAGTTTTTGTGGGTACTTCGGCTCCGACTACGGTATAAAAACCTCAACTCCGAATCTACAGAACTGGTTAATGGGCTGGTAGCATAATTGTTCCATATTTTTTCAAAAATGAGGACAATCAGAATGTTACCGCTATTGCACCATGTTAACGGACTATGTGATTCCTGAAATTCAAGCGCTTGGTCTCTGTGATAAGTTTAACAATGGACCGATTTTTACAGATTAAAAAAGGCTTCATTTAAAGACCATAAATCCGCACCTATGTGACCAATTGTATTTAAAAATCTTTAAAATTGAGACCTGTACTGTAATAACAAGTTAAATGTATATTGGCGAATATGCTGCAATAGACAAAGAAAGTGAAGCCTTGCAAAGCGATTTAAGCAATTAAAAAACAAGAATTACCCAAAGTTTCTTAAAAGCTTAAAAGCTTGACATTTTTTACCATACACTCAAAAGAAAAATCAACCCATCCGTACTCAATTCAATCCGAAGCGGTATCAATAGCACAGTGAGTACGGAGTTTCTTGAATCAAGTACAGAAATATTGATTGATGAAGTACGATTATTCAATCGCGATATACTTAACTTATCCATATTCAATCCACGGCTGCCAGACGATTTTTGTGTACAAAAATAGAAAATTTGACGATTTTTCAAACGACAAATTTTGTACAAATTTACAAACGTTTTAATATAATTTCACATTTTATTTTAGATTCTTAGAAACACTTTCATTTATTTGATTGGCAGTAATTTTCTTATCTTAGCTGATCATCCTATAAAATACGATTTGTTTTAGCACAAGGAATATTTTTAAGAGTTATATTTATATTTATATTTATTACATCCATTTTACAGTCTTTAGTCTGGCTTTACACTATGAAAGTTTTCTTTCAGACAGTCTGAGTTAATTTCAACAGGCGGACGGACAGACGGACAGCCGGATTTGAGCTTTGCTTTATAGGGTCTTAGATCAATCTTGTAGAAATAACAAACGGAATTATAAAGTTATATATGCCCTTTTACCTTCGGCGAAGGGTATAAAAAGCAGAAAAATAAAAATTTGGTTACTATAGAGTATGTAATACGTCATAAATTCAATTCGGATTACTGGATAATTCGGATTAACCACCTTCGGATTAACCACCTTCGGATTAGCGAGCTGGCCCTGTATGTCAATATGATAGATCCCCTTCATATAAAGTAATAGAACTAGAGAGAATCAGCCACTACCCGCACAAAATCCAGTCACATGAATAGTTTTGTGCCAATTACTTTTCCTCTGGACCAACTACACTCTAAACAAATTATCACCATTTAAGAGATAGTTCTTGTTTTCACCTACCACAATTCGTTCCTTTTAATTATAAAATTTTGTTCACTGGTCACGGGATAAGTGCTTTAAGAGCCATAGACACAAATTACCCGCAGAGAAAATACTGGTATATATAACCTCATATGTCTCTAATATACAGTGATTAAATTTATTTTAATAAGACTTTTCCCTTAAAATTAAGCTTCAATATAATTAAGCTCAAGTTATCATAAAATTTAATTTATAACTAATTCATAAAAGAACCCTCGCATTTAAATTTTGTTAAGAGATTTTTACAGCTCTATAAAATAAAAAAGGAATAAAATAAAAAATATATTAGATGGCTCTATGTACCAGAACAAACGGATGAAGAAAACACATAATATTAAAATATGTACGCGTGCAAACTCTTGCACAGACATGTTCATTAAAATTTCAAAAAGACTTTAATGCTTCTTTAAAATTAGTTGGTTTTTTGTACTTTTAGCGACGCCATATACTCGTAAAACAAAGAAGTAAGACCAAATGCTGTTGCTATAAAATATCTCTACAACTTTTTTTCTCATGTACCAGCATATTCTTTAGCAGTTTTATGAACTTTTATATCCAACCATTGATTTAGCACCTTCAATTTAAAAGTTCAATACTGTTTGCACATGTTCAAATTCCATTGTCACATTCTCACATTTATTTCAGTGAGATTTCAAACATGTTATAAGTATTGAAATGTAAAGAATAGGGGATGGAACTTTATGTGTTTATTATTGAAATTTTGCGCATAAAACATAAAATATGCACTTATTATTCAAAAAAGTATGTTTGTATTTTCAATATTATGTCATAAATTAAAAAAATAAAAGAATTAACTGCCAGGCCCACAATGTCGACAAAAATATTCCTTTCGAATATTTATATTGAAAACAATAATAAAAAACAAAAATTTGCTTTTGCTTCCAATATAAATATACCTAATATATGTATATAATATAATAATATAAGAAACTTATTTTAATTACATCCAATTTTTCAATAGTATATATAATAACTACAGAAATATTTGTGGTCATTTTATTGAACTGTTAATGGTTTTTTATCCAAATTTCGATATTTTAATCAGGCTTAAGTTCATTGAATTTTCATTAAATTATTTCTATGAAGAAAGGAATTTTACAACATGAAATTAATTAAAATTTATTGATAATCTTTTATTCTTGACCGAGCTGGGAACTAAACCCAGGTTTTCACAGACAGGTTGCCCTGACTAGTTTCGATTGTAACAACATAATCTCTTCAGAGGGGTTTGCCGCACTCACCGCCATTGACGACGGATGACGTAGTTAGGCAAAACCCAATCTTTAAACCAAATGGTATTTTACATTGGGGATTTTTTTCAAAATATGTTAAATTTGGGGGGTTTTGAAATTTTTTTGGGCGGAAGAAAAAAATTACATGGCCACACTGGTTGTAGAACACACCTATTGGTAAGCATATTGTGCGACAATTCTTAAGCAATGCATTTAATTTAAATTTCATTTTTCAATTCTTGCACCTGCTGAAATCAATCATATTGCAAAGGTGATCAATACAGAGATAGATGATAACAGCAACAGATTATTTAAATTAATTTTTTTAATTTAGTCATTAATAATATAAATTGTTTAAACTTGGATTTTCAGTGTGAGACCATTGACAATAGAAGTTTGTATGACAAAATGTGCATGACGGTTTTAGTTGTATGTTCCAAAATATTTTAACCAGCAGTTGGTATTCATACATTAATAATATTTTGGATTTAATGGAAACTCAAAATTCTATTCTTTTCCTTAATGACGTACAAGCAGAATTTGAAAGGAAATAATCAAATTTTCATATGGTAAGTGAAAATATTTTTCAATTAAAAGCCGACTGTTGGCAGTATTTATAAAAAACTGTTTAAAATAATATAAATGCTTTAGTATCCAGGTCTTAACCCAATAACACAACCAAATTTTAATATCACAAAATTATTAATTAATGAACAAAAATATATCTGCGAAAGTTTTTGAGATTTAGTGGAATAAAACTTGTATTCACCAAATGGAATAACTATTGGAAAAATGACGTTAAGCTAAAATCAGTGCAATTTTGGGCAAAGGTTTATAACATTCAAGATGCATTACTCACAACACACTTATCAGAACTGACTCAGGCTGTACTTAAAATGCCTTCAATACCAATGAATTTTACAAAGATACAGATACATTGCGATGTAGCGAATCTGTGTTGGTTGACTCTTGAAATTGATGTATCACAATTTATTTGTGATAAACCATTTCTTCTTCGGTTGCTACTAGTGGAAGGCCAGAGTAACAAGAAAAAGGAAAGCAAGAGAACTTTTGAATACGGTTGATCATAATCAGTTATTTATGGCAGCCGAAATGAAAATGCACTTAGATGGCAAACGAACTTCGGTTTCAATTGTTCGTGAGCTTATAACTGCTTCTCCAAAAAGGGGAACAATTTTACAAAAAAGTAGAATTGTTTTAGATAAGCCCATGAGCCTTTCTGCTGATCAAGCATTAGCAATGATAATAGATATCGGTTTATCTACACATGGCTACCAATTGTTGAGACAACATACATCGTCTATTAACTCTTAAATGTTTCCCTGTTATGATTTTATAAAAATTTCCAAGCGTGCATGTTATCCAAATGGAATAACTGTAACATAATCATTCACGAATGTCAGCCTCCAATCACTAATTGACCATACAGTCTTAAGACTTTGTTTGGCCTTGAAGGATACATTTCTTTTGATAGAAGATGATTTCATTTAGGTGACTCTTAAGATCAAATGGGGTTGTGACGGTGCTGATCATTATCGTTACAAGCAATAATTTTCTCAAGAAAATATTTCTGACGAGAGTTTGTTTAGCATATCTATGGTCCCACTTGAAATGTCTATAGAAAATAAATAATTTGGAAAAATGCTGCAAATTAGTATTTGCCAAAGAGACGAAACACCTTATTTTGAATGAAGTTAAGCAAATAGAAAATCAAATTTTGTCTCTTTTGCCAACTATGGTTACTGTTGAGCATAAGAAATTTAAAGTCACAGCTAAGCTTGTTTTGTGTATGATTGATGGAAAAGCGTGCAGTGCTCTTTCAAACTATTCATCATCCCAAGCTTCCTATTTATGTGGGGCTACACCATTAGCTATGAATAATCCAATTGCGATTTTAAATAAAACAGTTGACAAAAACATGCTGCCAATGGGCCTATCCCCTCTCCATACATGGATTCGCTTTATGGAGTGTTTGTTACATATTGCGTACAGATTAGATATAAAAAATGGCAAATACGAGGAGCTGATAACAAAGCAAAATTATTAGAAAGAAAGAAATACATACAAAACCGATTCAAAAATGAAACAGGATTGTTGGTAGATATGCCAAAACATCATTCTGGCAATTCAAACGATGGCAACACTGCCAGACGTTTTTTTTCGAGATGAAGAGAAGTCGTCAAATATTACTGGTATAGATTTGGTGCTGGTAGAACGTTTTCATGTTATTCTTGAGTGCCTGGGATGTGGCTGTGAAATAAACTCTGTTGCTTTTGAAAATTATGCAATTGAAACAAGAAATCTATATGTATTTGGAAAAATACCCATGGTACTATATGCCAGTGATGGTACAAAAAATACTTTTCCATGGTAAAATAATAATAGACAGTTGTATTTTACCTATTGGCCAGCTTTCGGAAGAAGCCCAAGAGGTACGAAATAAGGATTGCAGAAATTACCGTGAAAACTTTACACGCAAAACATCCAGAGAGGACACAAATACGGATTTGATTAACAGGCTCTTAATATCGTCGGATCCATTCATCTGTAGTTTGCGAAAACCCCCAAAAACTAAAAAAGTAATTTTAACACCCACAATTTTGGATTTGCTGCAAGACCCGGATGTTTATATTGCAGAAGAATGATATGAAACTTATATATATGTATAACTTTTCTTATTCTTATAATAATTTATTTATATTTTTTATTTTTAATAAACTTTGTACTGTATTTTTTTTGAATTGAATTGAAAATAAAAAAAAAATCTTTTTTAAAAAAATAACTTTTTTTTATTTTTTAAGGTACACATATCGTAACTTTAAATGCACAAGGACGTTAGTAACATTGGTATTTTTTTAATTGTTATAATGTTTTTTCTATTGAAAATATTCATTTTCTTTTGTTAATTGGTCCGTTTGCATGTTAGGTAACGAGATATGCATGGGTAATTTGTTTTTGATTTTTTTTCCAGAGAGAGCGGGGAGATTTCTCCCAACGGAGACGGTACCGCGACCAAACCAGGTCTATTGTACCCACCCCTCTTTAGTTGGCCAAAAGACCCTCTGCCTCCAGAGAAACCCAAGAAGGTCTTTTGCCGGTATTGCACCGACTCGGGACGCGCCCATCGTACCGTGCCCCAAGTGTCTCCTTCTGGCCCACGCCAGCGCCGGACAGTCACACAGTAGGTGCCTTGTGGTCTCGTCCTCTTCACGGCATAGTCTACATTCCTGGTCCTCTGCCAGGCCCATCCGAAACAGGTGGTGCTTGACCGTATGGTGGCCGTCAAATAAGCCACCAACAGTCGTAGTTCTTGTCTGTTGAGACCTCTTGTCTCCAATGTACTCCCGGGAAATATAAATTCCTTCGCCTGACGCATTCCCGGTAGCGATACCCAGTATTTTCTGTGCTCGCTGAGAGCCCATTACCCCAATAGGGACTGGGTAGTGGCCCAGCTTAACCCACAAAAGGGCTCGGGCCCACCATTTGGGCGTTTGCTCCAGCCCTAGCCAGCTCATCAGCCCCATCGTTACCCGGGACCCCTAAGTGTCCCGGCACCCAACAGAGTGTCAGTCTGTTTCTTGAGCCCAGCTCCTGTAGCCTTCCCCGGCATTCCGCCAACAACTTCGAGGACAATTTCCAGGAAGAGAGTGCCTTAATGGCCGCTTGGTTATCAGTGAATATCGCAATGCTGTTTCCTATCATTCCCTTGTTAAGAATGTTGATACAGCACACATCAATGGCGTGGATATCGGCCTGGAATACACTTGGTGATCTTTCCATGGCTATCGAGATTCGCGTGTTAGGTCCAAATACCCCAGCACCCACCCCATGCTCCGATTTGGATCCATCAGTATACCAGCGTAGTCGCTGATTACCATCACAGGGATTTCCACTGTCCCAAGATCCCCCATTTGGGAGGATCGTGCTAAACCTTCTGTTAAAGCTCAGTTCCGTGGTCTTAATGTCCGCCCCTGTGCAGACCTATAGACCAGGAGCTAATTTCATTAGATCAACGTAGCCGTTGACCCCATCTGACAGTCCGGATGTTTGTTGGATCCTAAGGAGAGTGTTTTTTGATTAAAACAAAGGTATTGCAGTTTTCCCCAAATGTCCAACTCAAAATAAGGCAATCTTGCTATTAATTATAAACCAATTTAAAAAATTATATTTTATCTATTATGGGAAGTGGGCGTGACAATTATCCGATTCCGCCCATTTTTCTACAGAAGTTGTGTTGTTATTCATATATTACTTGTACCAAATTGGGTGACTGTACCTTTATTTGTTAAAGAAAGATGTAATTTTGATCAGCTAGAATGTTAAAACCTCACACTGTGCATTGTGCTTAAGTATAAAAATATGAATATAAAAATTAATCTTTAAAAGTTAAAAATTATCCACACTGATACAAAATACAAATATATAAAATAAATTAATAGCCTTATACACATTAACCTTAAAAAATACCATTTGGTTCAAAGGAATTTCTTTTTACGGGGAATATTTTGGGGTATTTTTTTTAAATTTGGTGATGATAAAAAAATGTCCTGCTGAGAACATCACCCCTATTTTCTCACTTCTCGTATCAAGAATTGCTGCAACAAAAATTGCAAGTCTGGACGATGGTTTTAGCTTTGACAAAATTCTTATAAAGTATTTGGGCGTATGATTGATATAAAACTAAATATTTAATACTTATACGTCTTGTTATTCTTTACACCAATACAGTTTTCAATATAATTATCCTTTTTTAAATTTATGTAATCAGATGCAAATGTCTTCTTAGATTTGTGAGAACCAACATTTGTCCACATATAAATAAAGGCATAACTAAATATGTATTGTGTACTTTCCATATATTTGTCACCAACATTAAGAAAATTTTTAACAAAACAGTTTTTGAGAAAAACACTTTAAACTCTTTATAACATCCTTATGTACATAACACTTTAGTTTCATGGTTTTGTGTGTGTGTGTGTTTTTTTTTTGCCATTGAAATTTCATTACAACGTTTTTTTGGTCTTCAGACACTCACAATCAGGTGAAATAATATTGCTTTAACTGCATGTGTGTTCCATTGTACAAGAACGTGTGTGGGAACTAATTGCACTTTAATAGCAGCTTCGAGGCATGTTGTAGTGAAATGTTAAAGTGTTTGTAGAACATTTGTAATACCAATCACATAAATGTGTGTTTGTGTGTGTGTGTATATATATATATGTACAGGAAATTGCCATTACATCTAGATGGCTTGATGGTTTTCTTTTTAAATATAATAAGAATTTTTTTAAACAAAATTTATTATTTCACTTAATACTGAGTTTCTTTTTTAATAGTATTTCATTTCTTTTGACAGATTTTTTTGTTCCTTCTAAAATGAAACATTTTTTAATTTGGTACTTTTTTAGACAAACCAAATGCCTTGAGCCAAAACATCAAATTTTAAACGTGAAATTATCAAAAGACAGCTGACATAGAAATAAAGTTTTTATCATAGTCTTTCCTTAAAAAATTTATAAAACGTACGTTTTCAGTACATTTTTATTTCAACATATTTATTCTAAACGCCTGTCAACTCAGAGTGGTATTTATAATGATTTAAAATTGCTTTTTTAAATTTTCCAATGCATTGAATGTGAAAAAACTTATTTACAAAAAAACATGTAACAAAAACATAAAACTTTTTAACAAGAACTCGATCACAACAAAATAGAAGAACACGCTACCATATTTGCAGCTAAACAACAGTAATTATGTTGGCCAACTAAATTTTGACTGTTAAATCCGATTTTGGGAAAACTTCCGTCCCTTAACTATAAATTATATTTCGTTTTATGCTTTAGTTTATACTCTTATCCAGTGCTGCCATTAAGATATGAAAGATAAATTTTTCGTATCTTTTAATAACTTCAGGTACCACGTATAATCCTGACATTTTTCGTATTTTTTGAATCTGTACGCAAAATGTACATAAATAAATTTTAAATTCGTATTTACCGATGAAGTTTTTAATATTATAAATATGTTTAATTTAAAGGAAGCTCAATCTTTTAAAGAAAAGGATTTAACTGTTGGATTAAAAACATTTCCGCCTTTAAATATAAATAGATATATATATATATATATAAATATATTCCTCAACCACGAAGAGCTTGGGCTTAACAGTGATATGGCCGCTGATCCGTATTGGGAAATACCGTTTAAAATACCGTTAATGAACCGATGCACCGATGCATTTTGATTGAATTTTGTATGCAAAATATTTAGAAAAGACATGTTGTGGCATTTAAAATTGTAAGTTTATATAAACAAGCAAAAAGACGTAGGGTATTAAGAGGGTGTTTCCCCAAACCAATTAAATGAGGATACTTTTTAAAGAAATTCTAAGTCGTGCAGTATGAAAAATTAACTAACAATTCTGTTTTTATTGAAAAGATAAAAATGTGATATATAAGTTTGAAATTTAAGGCATTTCTTAAATATAAGTATAAAATCAATCGGCCATTTCTTCATTACCTGAGCTGAAAATATCTTCTTTATTTAATTCATACATGTTGTCTTCGTTCTCTTCTTTAAGCAGTTCGGCAGCATCTCTCATTCCAGCTGACCGAAATTTAATTCGAGTAGCTACAGCAAACTCTCCCGTATCACTCCAGTGGCGTAAGGTTTCCGTTTTACGTCTTTTGGTTCTATTGCTGGACTCGTCGAAAAGTTTGGTAGGCCGCCCAGCATGATTAACCACTTTTGGTATAGAAAAATACCCTTTTATCCACGGCTGATTAGCTTTAATGAAAACACTGGCTTTTCTATGGGCTTCAGCCCACTTTTTTTTTTAAATCACTTTTGAATTTCGCAAAACTATTTTTTAACAAAGTTATATCTTCTTTAGAATAATTTCCGGATTGCATTTCATGTTTTTTGGCAGCAGCTATATTAGCAGTTTTTGATGAAATATTGCAGATTTCGGAAATTCGTAAAACGTGTGCAATAAAGCAGCATGTACAGTAAAGCATCAGAATTTTTGGTACATTTTTCAGCAGTAGCATACTTCAAAGGGCCATAAAATAGTCATCCGCACATATCCGCAGCCAATTTTTTTTCCAAGCCATGAAATATCAATTAACACACCCGAGCGATAATCTCAGTTGCGTTAAGTGGTGTTATACAACTTTATGACTATAGTTAATTTTTTTAATCAATTAGAATTAACAAAAATACCATCATTTTCAATGTAGCTCTGCCGGTACCAGAATATATTATATTCCTATTAAACTATGTGAATTATATCATATTTACCTGCATTACAGTTATCCATTTTAGTAAAATTCATAAACTGAAAACACGCTTTTACTCAAGTTTTTTTCACGTTGACTTGTCTCAAACACAGCAAAAAAGCATATGCCCAATTAGCAACACGAAACTTTGACTGCGTTGCGAGAGCGAACGAAAGCAAAAAGGAATTAAAAAATAACGGGATCTAGACCAGCATTCTATTCTCTTCACCCTACGGTGGGTAGTTAAAGAAAAAGTGAGTTTTGAAAATTCGAATTTTGGCCGCTTAAATTGGATAATGTTCAAAAATTTGAAAAAAGTAGTTCGTTTAACATGTGTGTAGAGAATTTTTAGCTAACTGAAACTTATTAAGACTGATCATCGCAACCGACTCAATACTAATGCAATATCAGCTTTAATAATGGTGAAAGTAAACATTAGGACGTTTCAACATGCGATCCACCTAAATCGATGATTGCTAGTAGTGCGAAGCTGTTCTGTGGAAATATGAACATCTTTTTTATTTTCAGGAAATTTATATGAACTTTTTGATATAATCGTCTTATGTGCTGTTTCCACAACACAAGTGATTGAAAGTGTAGAAAAATTTGTATGAAACTCACTGAGTACTTTTCATACAAATTTTACTAGTATAAACGCCTTAACTCGTATATTAATTTTTACAAAAAAGAAATTGTTTTGATAACATTCATAGATACGAGTAGTTAGATAAAATTAATTTTAAAGTTTGCTGACTATATTTTTAAAAATAACATACCTACAGCCGTACTCATAACAAACAGTTAGTTAGCCACAGTTTGTACACTACGTACAACGAGCTGCTAACTAGAATGCCGATTAAGCTTAGCAGCTTGTTAACACAGAGTATATTCATAACGAATTTTATCCGTCTGCTAACTTTTAATAAATCAACTCTGAATATTAATGATGCCACATTATAGTGCTCAAAAATGCAACACGTCTTGCATAAATCATCGCTGGTGTTGTCATTCCATTTTATAATTTTTTTTATTTTTTTTTTTTTGTTTTTGCCTCCTCATATAAAAATGTTAAATGTTTTTAAATTAAAATAAATTTAAGAAAGGACTTATTTAAAAAAAGAGAGTGAATTAAAAAAAACAAACAAAATTATTCAACATTAAACGCCTGTTTTTCACAAGGTGGCAAACGTTTGGCAGATCGTTAACAAGAGTTTAGCAAATCGTTAGCCAGAGTTTGGTAAGTGTATTACTCTGGTTTAGAACCAAAAAATACCAAGAACGCCACATGCCTAGATAAGTTAATTGGGACCTCCTGAACACGAAAAACGCTGTAATTTTTTTTTCTAAGTACCGTTTTTTAGATAATGGTACTTTTGTGTTTTTCGGTGTATGGTCCCACTCAAACCCTTGTGGAGCCCAACCGAAAAGTCCGATCGATATGAATGGCAAATCGTTGGAAAGGTAATTGAATGCCTTTTCCGCCGATATGCTGCAAATTTCTATCTGATAAGAAATTTAAGAAATTTCTTTTTCATCCAATTTTTTTCAAATTAAACTTAAAATGTTGGTAATTAAATAAACTATTAGGTAAAAAAATAAAACATTCCAGATCTTTACTATAACGTAGAAAAAAAAACGAAATAAAAATTAAAATTTTTGAAACAAACGTAAAAAATACGCAAATTTTGAATTTTGAGGTGCCATAACTCAGCCATTTCTTATCAGATAGAAATTTTTCAATTTTCATTCAATTACCTTTCCAGCGATATGGCGTTCTTGGTATTTTTCCAAATTAAAAATTTGTAAAGCAGTGTTATGAATGAACTTTGTACTAACTTTATGCCAAATTTTCGTTATGAATACGTCTGCTAATGTTTACGCCTTAATTTAATATAAAAATGGATTTATATGATATAATAAATAAAAATTTTATGTTAATAAATGTTAAACGTTAAACATGGATTTTGAACTTGTTTTCAAAATGTATCTTTTTGGGGAAAAATTTAACTTTTTGGAAACTAAATTGTATCTTTCTCACTGGCAACACTGCCCGTATCACAACAAATTACAACAATTTTTCTACTTTGAAAAATTTTTTTCTTCCTAATACTTTTTCGTACAACCACAACAAAAAATAACACGAGAGAACTAAAAGCATCATGTGGTCGTCCGCACTTAAGGGAAACGGATATATTTAATATCCGCATAAGTTTTGCTAAATTATTGTGATAAATCAATGTCCGCCGGTGTTAATATCAGTTAGCCAGTCAAACGTTTTATTAAATTTATAAAATCTTAAAGATTTCTGCCAACTTTCTAAAAAATCGTTTGGGAAAAAAATGGAAGAAGAAATTGTAACGAGGACAGATATATCGAAGAGATTTTTATTTCTACAAATATACAATAAGGTTAAGAAAAGAGATTTTTGTATTTAATATTTAAGAAAATCAAAAAGAGTTCTTTTTGTTTATAAATTCTTTGTTTTTTTTAGTAAATGTTAATAGAAGATAAGGATTTAATTTTTTTGTGTGCAAGCAAAAATATTATTAATTGGGATGATGGCAAAAGAAATAAAATTTTCGACAAAAATCAACCAAAAGGTGTTTTTTTTAATTGCTGTTATCAAAACTTCTTGTTTTTAATAAAAACCTTAATGTTTTTTTTTACCAAAATCGTTAGTTTTACAGAGAATTGTTCATTTTTCTCTAAAAAATTTAATATTTTTATCCTAAAACTACTTTTTCCCCAAAAAACCGTTTCGAGTCATAAAACCTCCATTCTTTACACAAAAACTAATCACCCCTATTATGAAAGCCGACGTCGACATGAGTCGACAGCATCGGAAGAGTAATTATATTTTCTAAGTCGTTATTGACAATAATCGATTACTATTGACAGTCCCTTGATATTTTCTAGGGCGCTTTTAAGTCGACGTCGAGTAGAATTGTCTCTGTTGTAGTCGACAGGAAATTTTGCGACGACTCAAATGAAAGTTTAGAAAATTTTAAGTAGAATGTAAACATATTTATTAAGTACGTTAAAATAAAAAAATGTAAATTTAAAAGAAGTTATGGGCACAAATTTTAATAGTAAATTAAACGCGAAAATTCGAAAAAGTTTGCTACAATAGCAAAAATTCGCGAAAATTGTTAACTTAAGACGATTGATCAAGGAGCAACAAAACTACGCAAAATTGCCAAAAATTTTGAAAAGTGCAAAAAAAGCGAAAATTCGCGAAAATTTTTAATATTTCAAACAAGCGTTAAAATTAATTTAAAGTTCCTAAAACCTAAAGGAATGTCAAAAATTCAGTAAAAATTGCAAAATTAGCGGAAATTTGCTAACAGTGGCATGATAGCAAAGTCTTATATTTATTAACAATATCTAAAGCTATACAGAATCAGAAAACTTACAGAAAAAAAACCCTTTTCGCGAACCTGGCAAAAATTCGCGAAAAATTCATAATCGGAAACAGACTCTTAAATTAATTTGAAAAAGCTTAATCGGTTAAAAAGCAAAATGTCGGATAAAAGCATAAATTGCGTTAAAAAATTATCTTTAATGATGAAGAACAAAAATAATAGAAAAAAAAAAATTGGAGATGGGACTTTTTTTGTCAGATTTTCGATAACAACTTTCTTAGAAAATACGAAATTAACGTCGAAGTGATGTAGTCGTCGACTTGATGATACAACAAAAAAAAATTAATGCCGACGTCGACAACGACTTACATAATAGGTGTGAATCTTTTTCACAAAAATTTTTTTTTAAACAAAAATCACTACTCCCTAAAAATTCCTTTTTAACAGAAACTCACATTTTTACCAACAATCTTATAAGTCAATTACGGATGAGTTGAGTTGCCAGCAGCTAAATCAGGCAACGCTGCTCATGTTAAAATATAAAATAAAAAAACTTGTTGGATATTTTAACATTAGCAGCGTTGCCTGATTTCGCTGCTGGCAATTCAACTTCATTCAGTTAAGTTGTCATCCGTAATCGACCCATTTTTTTTTTTTTTTTTTTTTTCACTAAACACTCAAGTTGCAGTCCCAACGACCGTAAATTAAAAATATTTCTGTTTGTGAAAATCGGGGTTTTGAGATAATCAGGGGTAGCGCATATCGAGCTTGTACTGTAACTGTAAGAGTAGTATGAAAGTAAAACGAATATAATTTGATTCTTATGTGTCATAACATTTTTAACAGAAACAAAGTTTAATTTTTAGTTTTAAATGTTCTTTATTCAATTTAATCATCAAAATCTAATGCTCACCCAAAAAATTTGTTTTTAACTTATTTAAAAACTATTGGGAATTATTTGTTTTTATAAGCAACTTTATTATATTCAACATTTTTTATTTTTCGAATTTATTCTATGAGTTAAATTTCAGATTTGTATTTTATAAAGCTTTTTTGTAATAGTTCTATTCCTTAAATTTTTAGGAATGACTTTATGCATTTTTCCAACGGAAAGCTAAGGTAAAATGTAACAAGAAGATACAAGATAATAGTCTGGTAGTGTATAAAGTCATTCCTAAAAATTTAAGGAATAGAACTATTACACAAAAACCTTTTTAAAATACAAATCTGAAATTTAACTCATAGAATAAATTCGAAAAATAAAAAATGTCTTATTCAAAAACTTTAAGTGCTTTTAATTAAACATCCCTGTGTGTAAATAACAAAAGCGTAAACATTAAACAGTAAAAATCCAAATTGGATATGAAATCTTTTTTAAAATTGTTATGGAAATTTAGTTTTAAAGTACCAAGGCGAATTTATGTATGCGGTGGTGGCACACAGCAATGTATTTTTTTTTTTTGTTGCTTACGTTGTTCGATATGTCAGATACACAAGCAACTTTTGACATTTATCTCTCTAAGTAAGAAAAAAAGTAGCACGGATGTGCTTTCAACGCCACCTGAAAATGAATTCGCCTAGTAAAATACGTTTGAAATCTATTTTATTTTTTATGAATACGACAGTTAATTTTTCAATACAATCAAGATAAATTATGCGGATTTACGCCAAAATGCTGCAAATTAAATCCGTAAATAGCGTTTTTATTTTTATTTACTTAATTCGCCAATGAAACAAATATTTCTTAGTGGCTAATATGCTTAATAAATCTAGATACTTTAGTACATACCATAAAAGGAAAAATTTTGCATTAAATTTATCTTAAGACATTTGAGAGGTTATTTTTGACGCCAATAGGAGCAGTGAAATCAATATATGTATAAAAATTGTTAATATTAAAGCTCATTCTGCGGATAGGATAAAAATTTGCATAGTTAGACCGAAAGTATTGAAGTCTAAGGGGTATATAATTTCGGGAAGTACGAAAAGGAATTGAAAATTCAACCTTACGAAGTAGGAATTCTGAGACAATTTCACCGTTTAACAAATTCAGCATGAAGGTGATGTTCATATATATCCTCCGATTTTTTAAGTTTTAAATGGTTTTTTTACAGAGGTTAATTGATATTTTGATTCAAACGCAGTTTTCGAAGACATCATAAAATAAATTGTATGTACCTCATACTGGGGGTCCCAAACGACCGAGGCGTATACCAGAATAGGTCTCACTAATGAAATATATAACTGCTTTGTAACATTGGAATATCAGACTCCTTCACCCAACGTTTGATAAACCCAAGGACACCTTTGGCCTTGTTGATGGTCTGTGATATGTTGGCATTAAAACACAATTTATTATCAAGTAAAATACCCAAATCAAGGAATGTCGATACTCTTTCAAGTTGATGATTATTTTGTGTATACCTACATAGTACTGGACTTCTTCTGTAGAATAACATATGTTTAAATTTTTTCTATTTAGGCCCATCAAATTTATATCCCACCATAAACTCAAACTGTTTAGATCATCTTGCACTAAGGAAGACATATAGTTGAGTTTTTGTAGCTAAGAAAAAGTTTTGCATCATCTGCATGCATTAGTAATGGGTGATTTTTTAAGAGCTATAGGAAAGTTTTTAAAAAAGAAACACATAAAATTCTGAAAAATGCATGAAATCTTTATTTGAATCGATAGTACGGTCCACATAATTTAATTTTGAAGATTATTTCATGCAAATGTTGACCGTGACTGCGCCTCAAATGGTCCATCCGCTTAGTCCAATTTTGGCATACTCTTTCCAACATTTCGGCCGGTATCTCATGAATAAATGCTTCAATGCGTCAATTGAAGCGGGCATGTGTGTATAGTCATGAGCTTTAACATAGCCCCACAAAAAATAGTCTAATGGCGTTAAATCGCACGATCTAGGCGGCCAATTGACCGGTCCCGAACGTGAAATAAAATGTTCACCGAACTCGCTTCTCAATAAGCCCATTGTTAAGCGTGCTGTGTGGCATGTGGCACCGTCTTGTTGAAACCACATGTCATGCAATTCAAGCTCTTGCATTTTGGGCAAAAAAAAGTTGGATATCATCTTACGCTAGCGCTCACCATTCACAGTTACGTTACGATTCGCATCATCTTTGAAAAAGTACGGTCCAATGATGCCACCAGCCCATAAACCGCACCAAACTGTGACTTTTTCTGGATGCATTGGTAGCTCTTGCAATGTTTCTGGCTGATATTCACTCCAAAATCTACAATTCTGCTTATTAACGTACTCATTGAGCCAAAAATGAGCTGACCATAAAATGGAAGAAGCGCGCGATGAACTTTCTTAACAGAGCACTCTATTGATAATAAAATTCAATAATTTGCAAGCGTTGTTCGTTTGTAAGACGATTCATGGTTAAATTATAGACCAAACTGAAGGTGTTTGACAGTGAAACAAAACACGAAACGTGCGTCAGCTGTTGAAACCAGTGTTGCCAAAAAGATAATAGCTAAAAAATCACACGTTATTTTCGAATATTTAATACACGATGGTAAATCATTAATGAAAAATAGGAATAATACTGGACCGAATGTTATACTTTGATATAAATATCATCGTATATATACTTCATTTATCTAAAATACCTTAAAGATAAAAAAATCTCATATGGATGGTGTATCTCGATAATATTTGGCACAAATAGTAACTTTTATATGGATTTTTAATTTCATAATATAGCTCTGTTTAGCTGAGCCCATGTTCCCATCGGTTCCAAATAGGTTACAATCTCGAAAATTTATTTCTAAATACTAAGATAGTGGATGGAGGCTTAACGATTTTATTTTCCAACTTTTTTTAAAATGCAAATATTATTTAATTATTAAATATTTTGCTTGCAAATAAGCTATTTTTTGGTCATATTTTGAACAATTTTTAGGGTTTGAAATATTTTCAAGTTTTTAGTGCATATTTAATGGGCATAATTGGGCATATTTCATTGGTAGTTTTAAGAGTTGTTTGCGCATAATCAACTGTTCTTAGTGTGTTTAGTGAGTACATTGATTTTTATTACAATTATTTGGCGGTACCATCTGTTGGATGTGCATTTGTTTAGCAATTTTTCCGTGTAAATAAGACCGCATTTAGATTATGCAATTATCTTCGAATATGTTTCGAAACTCTTTTCACATTTACATTTAAATTTTTTTCAAGCATTTTTCCATCAAATGTAAACAAACCCACTGTATAGTCAACCAGGCATTTTCTTTCATTACTTAAGGCTAATTTACACGGTAATACAATGTATTACGACTTTGTGGAATCAAAATATTATGAAATTCTCTCCGTGTTTAAAATAAAAAAATAAAAAACTGTTGGTAAGTATTTTTCATGTTTACACGGATGGTTTAAGTAAAATAAAAGCAAAGTGAGTTAATAAAAAAAGCAGATGGTTGCAGTTTTACAATATTTACAAAAACAACATGAACATTTCCTGAGTTGATTCTGCTTGTTTTTGTAATTTTATAAAAATGTTACCACCTTCAATATATACTGTTAAAATGCGACTGGTGTGATGAGAATACATAAGTTTCTAAAATGGTTTAGAAAATGAACATTTACCGACCGATTGTCATATTTATTTCCGTATTCTCTCTTACTCAATGCATTTTGCTTTTACGTGATAAGATTTTTCTCATTCTACATCATTTTTTTGACATGTCGTAACAAATTGTATAACCGTGTAAACTAGCCTTTAGCGATTAAAAATTCTTACAGATACGAATAAAACAATGTGGCAATCGCAACATTTTAATATGTAAACTTCTATTATAATACAAATATATATGAGGTTTAAGTAGCTTTTTTTGTAATTGAGATTAAGTGCTTATATACCCCGTGTGCTCCAAGCGAAACAGGTATTTTAATTACAAGTGCTAGAATTGGTCGTCATATCCCGCTACCGGATGATAATTCCACATTCACCTCTTCTGTTCTGAACTTGTCTGAACTTAGCCTACTAATTTCATATGTAATCTCAATTTAAAAAAAAAATACTAAACCGACTTGTGCTTTAAGCCTCTCATATGTATATGTATGTATAAATAATTCAGCTTTAATGCTAGGAACACAACTGGGACGAACGATGAATTCGCCCAACACGACGAATTTTTCCGTAAAAATTCGCTGAGTAAATTCGTCGTATGAAGCACAATAACGACGAATAGCTGGCAGCTTTTATAATTGAGAAAGTTGATTACTGTTTGTGCAAAGAGGGAGAAATAGTGCGACCATATTCAAAAAAATAATGCTTTAAAATAAAAACATAATCAAAAACACAACTAAAAACAATTTTTATAGCAAAATACTTTGTATACTTATTTTATGTGTTATACAATAAAAAAAAAGACAATTATTAAAGTAAAAAGTAACTAAAAAACTAAAAACTAAACTACTTCTTAACTAAAACCGAACATGGTCACCTAGTACTGATTTGTTCGTCGTTCGCCGGCGTATGAAATAGAATTAAATCTATTTAAAGTTCGCCGGCGTCCGGATTGTGTGCATTTTCATATACACAAACGTCTTTTATTTTTGGCGACGAATATTCGCGGCCAAAAATTCGTCGTTCGCCCCAGTTGTGTTCCTAGCATAAAACAATCTGTATAATTCATAATTAGTAATAATTAAAAAATGTTCTTCCTGAATAACGTACTTTTTTCAAAAAGGTACCTTTTGAAAATGTATTATTTTTTAGAAATATATTAAGATTTTTTAAGAGATATTTACTCTTTTAATCAAAAAAGTTGTTTTTGGGAATACATAATTTTTTTCATTAAAAGATTTTATTTATTGTGCTTAATACCCTTTTTTTAATTGATAAAAATACTAAAATTTATTGTTGGAGGATAAGCTGTTCCTATGCGCATTTCATTGGATGCTTAGGCCATGCTTAGGAAGACGGCGTTTTTCCTTCATGACAAAAATTGACAACATTTAGAATAACAAACCACTTTAAACTGAAAATAACACAAAACAGAATCGAATAAAATGCCTATCCATGTGTCGTCGTGCACTTTTTCAACCCAATTTTCTTCCATACATCCTGTTGCATGCAAAAGTTGCGGCATAATGTAAATATGTATGGTCAAAGTGTTTTTCCTTTTTTTTTTAGTTATTTTGAGTAAGTAAGTAGGCAACAATATGTTCTTAATATTTTACTTTATGCGTGTATTTTTTTTTTGAATTTTGTATAATATATCCCACTGCTTCTGTTTGACCCACATAAATGGGATATTATTATCCCATTGGTATACAGTAGCAAGGCAATTTGTATGTGTGCAGAATAAATAAAAACAAATCTGGTGGTAGACTGAAGGAACTAGAAATCTCTGCGTTAATATTTTCTAGTGACCCGGATCTTGGAGCCTTTACTGCCTCTGATTCAAAATATATTCTCATAGAAAATGTTATTCCCACTGAAAAACTAACACTGGGATATTAAGTCCCAATTCATGAGGTTTTAAAACCCAGTTGGGCATATAATCCCAAGGCATACCATATTTCTAAAGGAATATATATTTTAGGAGCTCACATCTTTTCGAAAAAATTTATTAGATTTGTCAAAAATCACTTCCTATACTACGGTAGGGAAAGGGTTAACCTAATTTTGGTATAATCGTCTCTTCTTGTTTTCAGAATGTATAAATTTTTTAATATTTTAACTAGATTTTTAATGAAAATCGTATACTAAAGCAAAAAAAAAAAAAAAACCAACTAACTAAGTATCCCATAAAAACATTATGACCCCTTATAAATTTAAATTGCCTGTAATCCCCCACAAATCCATAAAACAAGTTTGAAATGTGTTAAAATTAGATACACATATACAGACACACAGAAATTGCAATTTTTTTGCACCATGCATTGAAATGTTGCATGTAGAATCATGTATATATTTCTTGCTCCTTATTGTTGCTGGCTTACTTATATTGCATTCAAACATGTTTTTGTATATTTATGTGAACAAACAAAGAGCCATGCAACCAGCACACACTTACACATTTACAAAAGCTTCCGTACAACATACATGCATGTTTTTTTTACAAACTCTTAAAACGTGTATAGCAAACATGTTTGTTTAACAGCATTTGCAAACATACAAGATTTATTTAACTGTACACAGAGGCAAAAAATGTGATTCTCAGTGTCTTTTTAAATAAAGAAAGTACACGGGATAAATTTTGGAGCAATAACTATATGTATTTGTTAGTTGGCATGACTGAAGTATATATTAGATACAATAGAGGTCCTTTATCCTACCGCGAATGGAATACAACTCTCATGTGTGGGCCGCTACTTCAATGTATATTTTGAAGCTTCTCGACAGAGTGCAGGAGAGGGCAAATGTTCTCATTGGTTATAGAGTATCCCATTATATTGACTCTCTGTACTACCGTCGCAATGTTGTATTTTCCTGTTTTATGGTGACAATAATGGCATGAGTTCTGATGAAATTAGGGCTTTGGTTCCCGAAACCCATAAGTTTTTTCGTAATATACGTTTTTCCTCAAGAGCCCATTCTTTTGAAATCGATTGCCGGTACATCGTACAACGCATTACAGGGAACATTTGTTTTTTGGCCGGACTGTTTGTATGTAGAATAACATTCCTGCTTAAATCGTCCCCCCGATTTCAACATGAATAAGTTCAAGTCAAATGTCCACCAGCATTACTCCCTATATCCTCCTACCTATAACCTATTTTCCTAGTTCCAACACAATACAATGCTTGAGTTAGGGTCATCCCCTGAATGCTTGTTCTACCAAAAGTTAATTGCTTCATTTACCGATTAAGGAGAACTTAAAAAATTCATTAGTTAATTAAAAATTTGTTCCAATCAAATATCTTTCTTACAGCTTGTGGATATTTATGGGTACGCTTAGCCTTAGTTTATGTATTAAGCCGTCAGAAAGAAACATCAATCAAGAGTGCATCACAAACTTTATTATTATCAAAAACTTTTTCAACGACGCACAGTGGGATATAATGGAAAAAAACGAAATAATTCTTTATTTTGTAAACAGTTAGTCTGATTGGAGTAAAACTTCAGTCGATTTGGGTTCAAGATATATAAGGAAGACCGGCATAAGTTCCCAAAGAAGGGCTCCTGGGGTACTCCCAAAATTGAAAACGATCACGAATTCTTCATTTTAAAGATTTTTGGGTTTCAATTGTTGTTCTCTTTGTGTAATCGAAGTAAATGGATAGTTACATAAGGACTTCGATTCTGAGAAAGGTAGTCCGATATTTCCCAAACTTTAAGGGATAATCGACATATGCACTTACTTGTTTATTTTTTTTTTAATTTTTAAAATCGGTCTTAAATAAACAATTCTGGATCGTTTTTAACTTTTGTAATACCCTTCCTGATACGTCTTTATATCCCAAATTTAAAACTAAAACTCAAATACAAGTCCTTAATTGACACCTGAAATTTTATTCCAATCAGACTAACCGTTTGCAAAATATAGAATTATTAAAATGTTTTCCAAAATCTGCCACTGTGCAACGTTGAATAGCTTATGTGTAAAATCTAAGCCAAACTTCGTCCTCCTAGCTTATACGATATTTGAATATAATATGATCACTTATAAAACGATTTCGTTAATTTTTATTAGTTATATTAATCTTCTAAGATTAACTCAGGTGAAAGTGAAAATATAAAGTTCATTGATTATAAGAAAACTTTAAAAAGTAGAGGTTTTTTGTTAAAATTTAAGAAATTTTTTCGTGGTATTTGACTATATCTTAGCCGTTTTTGGACCGATGTGGAAACTTTTCCAGATACGGATATCGTGAAATCAACGCTGCTTTTTTTAGAGACCCAGAATACATATATTATTTATAGAGACTAATTTCAATATTATGGAAATTACTAACGGAATGGCAAACTTATATATTCCCATTTTACCTCCCCCGGGGTATTTAAGGAGTCATTTTTAGGATATTTCAGATTTTGGTGTCAGAGCGGGAAAGTCGATGTAGTGAATACCTGGGGTCTAATCATCGCAATCGATATCGAGTAAACTATCGTATCGAGTATCGAATGAAAACTCGAGAGATCGATTGTTATCATCTCTAATTACGATACATTTCATTCGATACCGATTCGATTCGATATAAATTTTTCTCGAAAACGCATGCGGTGATTAGACCCCTGTTATTCTGAAGACTTTAGAATTGGCAGACCTCTTGAGGTAGCGGCTGACCGGATATGTTATATGGTAATATGAGAACCAGTAGGCCCTAGAACATCGGTTTCAGTCAGATTATTGGTTGTTGTAGTTTAAGCCCAAAGTCGGGGAAAGAGCAAATCGTTGTAAATCGGCTTTAAAATACAGATTTTCGACTTGTCGCCTGCTAGCGGATCTCCCTCTGTACTGCTGCTATTCCAACAGATGGTGCTTGATTTAGAACCCAGCTCCTAAACAAGGAGCGAGTGTGTTATTCTACTGGCTTATATAATCAAAGTGCTAACCGTGAGTGATGGTTCTTATCACACATATGGGCGGTAGAGGGCGCACTATTCTTAACCGGTGCAAAAAGCACCGTGGGATTACGTCTACACAACAGGCACTCACTTTAATTCCATCCGACTTATACCATTTCCACATGGGGCTTCTATAAAAATATTTGACTATTGTGGATTTCTATTTGAACTTTATTAAATATTTTAGGGAGGGGGTGCAAAAAACCGTTTATTTAACATATTATTTGTTTGCAATTAATTTTTAACGTAATATAAAATGGAACAAATATGCCCCAATCCAAATATGCAACGTTTCGAGCATACGTAATGTTTGCACATCTTTGATAAATTATATCCTATAATTTACGTTTTCAAGTCTTTATTTTTATCCCTCCACCACTAGTGGTGAATGATGTTATACAAAATTTGTTATTCCGTGTGAAACTTTTTTATTATACATCTAAGACCCCATAAAGTGTATATATTCTGGCTCCTTGAGTAATTCTAAGTCGATTTAGCCATGTCCGATTGTCTGTCCGTCTGTCCGTCTGTTGAAAACACGCTCACTTTCGAAAAACACAAACGAAAATAGCAAACTTGGTCTCAACTTGCTTGTAGTTATCCTAAGCAGTTTTGGATTGAAATGAAAATGTAAAAACTATATCCTGTACGACCTTTAAGTTTGTTTTCATTTATGTTTTATTTATTATAGTTCTAAAAAGGTTCTGTTTCATAAATTACAAGCGTATAAAAACCTTAAAGTGCTTCTTCGTATACTGAACAAAAAGTTGTTGTTATTTATCTACATTATATTATTCAATGTTTGCAATTCTATGTTTATTTTGTAATTCACTCAAATGCAGAAATACATTTAGAAAGATAAACATGTTTCGTAAATAATTCATAGTTTTAATTATAATACAAAGTATTTCACTTGTTTTTCATCCGCCTCCCATTCGCAAGTGCTGCTTAAAAAAAAATTTCAACCTAAACTTAATATAATTTTACACAAGTGACTCATCTTATAATTTAATTTTAAAATTACAATAACAAGACTTTTTTATTGCTTTCTTATTTGGTTTTGTTTATATTCTTGAAAAAGTTTAAGCATATCTTTAACAAATAAGATTTTTGACTTTGACAAGCCTTTTTATTATCTTGTTCTTTTTTACATTTTCAAAGGGATAGGAATAAGAACCTTTTTGAAAGCAAATTTTTCAACATGATTTTGCTGTTTTAGCACGGATCGAAGTAAGTTTTTTTTTTATCCAATAGAGAATTGTTATATAAACTTTTTTTAATGGGAGAACATTAAGTTCTTTTTTAAATTTAACAAATGTTTTTTTATTGAGAATATAAAATTAATATGAAGCAGTCTCATAGGCTTCGGTTTTAAACATTTTTTTTTTTTAAATAAAAATTATAAATGTCTTAAGAAATTTTTTTTTTTGGCTGACATGGCTTAACATTTTTTTTTTTTTTTTTCAATATTTATTTTTTGAATCTTCATGTATTATATAAGTTAACGAATGGGTTAATGAAAGAACTTTTTTATTACCTTGTTACTACGCTTCTCTCCATTCATATTATTATCACTGTTTTGTTGCTACTTCAACGTTAGTAAAATATTTTTTCTCTCCTTTTTTTCTCATACTTTTAATTGTCACTGTACAAAGCAATTGTAAAATAATTTCATTGATCCCGTCATTTCACCACGTCAACGTTAATAAAATATTTTTTCTCTCCTTTCTTTTTCATTCATAATTTTAATTGTTACCAAGCAAAGAAATTGTTAAATAATTTTATTGATCTCTTTTCATTGCAATTTTTTCGTGTCCCTTTTGTCGCTAAGTATTTAGTAAAAATATTCATTGATAATTTTTCCTTCTAAAAAAAAAAGTAGTTTTCAGTTTGATCTTATCGCTTATTTAAAGACGTTCTCTAAAACTTGTATAAAAATTCTACATATTGATTAAATTTCAAACCTTTAACTTTAGAAGAATTTGAAAAAAAAGTTAAACTAAATTTCAACATGAAAAACTTAAAATTAAAAAATAATAATAGAATAATCTTAAGATAAAAACAAAAACAAATAATAAAAATTGTGTAAAAATATTTAAATAAAAAGTTAAATTCTACATAGTAGAAAAAGAAACAGTCGAAGACTAAAATATTTAAATTAATGAAACCATTAAAATTTAAATTAATAATAATATTCAGATTATAAACTAAATTCGACATAGTAGAAAATGTATTAATAAAAATTTAAATTTAAATAAAATTAACGGAACAGTGAAATAAAAACATTTAATTTAATTTAATTTAAAGTTTAATTGAAAAATTACATAGTAGAAAAACTTAACTTATGAATTGAAAATTATTTAAAAAGGAAACAAAAGTCTTCATAGTAGAAAATTAAAAAGCAAATTAAAAACATAAAATTTTTTTTTTTATCATTTCCTAATGTAAAATATTAAAATTAAAACGATGAATTAATAAAAGTAATAAGAATAAAAACTTAAATAACATCTTTATTGAATTAATGTTAAAACTAAATTAAAAATAAATTGAAATAGAAAAAACTTTAAAGTTTGAATTTCTTATACTGGTGGGGGAAAAAAACACTGCAGTTAAAGTGGAAAAACTGCTGGCCAAAAAAAAAAAAAACTGTTGCTTTTTCTTCTAATTTATTTAATGTAAAAAGTCGTTGTCAAACCAAATCAAAAAGCGAAAAGGTGTTAACAAATTTTCGTTTTTTGTTCGACAGTTTTTGGTTTCGACTGCAGCTTTTTTAACCCCGTTAAATATGAACTAACCATAATTAATCAAAGCATATTCTAATACTTTATTTATGTGCTGCCAGTACCGGACAAAACTCTTCCCCATCATGTATTCTGTTCGCATATGTATGTAGAAGCTTAGCGCTCTTCTGATCGGATGAGTCCTGCAGTATCTCTTCCTCTTAAGCGAGTGTAGTCGTTATCATTTAAAATATTTCTTGCTAATGGATGCGAGTGCAATTCGAGACCTTTTAAATATTCTACTACATATTTCGTAGTTAATCATAATTTAAACTAATTGCACATTGAGATCCTGGTTAATATATGAGTTTTTTACACACCTGATTATTCGAAGAAATTTATTTTGGCGCCTTTGAATTTTTCGTTAGTAGAGGCCGAGGGAGTGCCCTTTCAATCGAGACTAAGAACAGAATTTCTTCCAAGAAGCCAATTAATTTGAATTTTAGTTTTATTAGAGTTAATTTTGCTTCTTTATATTTACCATTTCCAACTTAAACTACGATTTAGATGTATACCGAGGTATCTTGCATGCGAGTGTTGAGGTATTGTTTGATTATTGATTTTAATAGGGGGACATAATTCCCACCACAAAGTGAATGTTATATGTACGCCTTTGTGCTCATTGACATTTATTCTTCATTGTTTTAACCACATTTCTAGTTGAAAATGTGATCCTGTAAGAAAAGGGATGCTTCATGCTGGTCCAAGATGCTTCCTAAAAATGATCGTTTAAGTAACTAAATACTTCGTGTACGCTTGGAAAAGCTTTATTATAAGCAAATATTGAAGTTTGGGTGTAGTTGTTTGTTGGGATGTCCGAAGTATAAATTAAATATAAAAGAGGGCCCAGATGTTTCCTTGTGGGACTCCAGCGTCAATTTTCTGAGGAGCACTTACCAAATTGCCTTCTTTAATTAAGAATGTTCGATCGACTAAGTAGCTTTCTAACAGCTTATGTCTGTTTACTGGTAAGTTTTGCTTCAGTTTATGTAATAAGCTTATGTAATAAGTATTCATTTTCTTTCTTCAAAGCCATATGAAATTGGCTAATCGATGAGTTTGTTCAACTTTGCTGTGCTTTCTTCTAAAACCGAATTGTTGGTTTGGAATACATATATTTACATTTTATATCTGGGTTAATTTTGATACTAATAGTTTCTTAAATAGCTTTCATAAATAGCCCAATAAAAAATGGGGCTTTCAACGCAGCAGATGTGTAAGGTTGAAACGTAAAAGCATCGCTTATCATTTCGCTTACGGCATACATGAATTTTATATGGCGAGTTCCCACTTTAAAGCAATACATTTTTCACACAAAAAGTGCTTTATTCAGCGCAAATAAAAATTGGTGAATGTAACGTTCAGCTTTACACATTGAATTTTTTGTTGTTATAGTTATTATTTAATATGCTCCCTTCCAATCATGCTTCGTAGTAAGATAATGTCGTGGCTCTTCAAATATTATATTTATATATGGGGGATTTCATGTCAAGTGACCCAACTTTTGAAACCGATGCCTTCCGATTTGGATGAAATTTGTACCAAGGTTAGTCCTATTGGATAGTAGTTAAGACACAAATTTTCAACAAGATCGGTCAAAAAGTTTCTGAGTTAGAGGGGGGTCAAATTCTGACATTTTGGCCAAACAGGTGGTTCTTTCTCATTCATGTTACACACAGATCAATATGTTTTTATTTTTATATATGGGGGATTTCATGTCAAGTGACCCAACTTTTGAAATCGATGTCTTCCGATTTGGATGACATCTTATTAGATAGCAGTTTAGACACAAATTTTCAACAAGATCGGTCAAAAAGTTTCTGAGTTAGAGGGGGTCAAAATTTGACATTTTGGCCAAACCGGTGTTCTTTCTCGTCCATGTAACTTATTATCTATTGGTGTTAGCAAAATTTGTCCCAAACAAATTAGATAGCTATTTCTTCAATCTTGTGAAAAAAATTTTTTTGTCGATTTCAAAAGTTGGGTCACCTGACATGAAATCACCCATATATATTTTTTAATTTGTTTTACAATTCGTTCACTTATCTTACTGCATCTCTGTATGTCTTATTTCAAAGCGCAAAAATGTGCGCTTGAACACAAAAAAAAATTTTACCAAAATTTTCAATTAAATCAAGTAATGCTGCTTCAATTCCAATAAATTTGCCTGCATTGAAAAATAAAATAAAAATACTTGTGGGTATATTTGCAAATACGAAAACATATACACAAACTTCAATATTATTTATTTATTTATTTATTTGATATTAATGTTATATAAATGTAAAATTAATATATATAATAATAGCACTGGCTGCCAGGGCCATCGGCTAGCCAATATATTTTATGTTGTATTAAAGTTTCAAACAATTTTGTAATTGTTTCAATTAACTGTGTTGATTAAAAAAAATATTTCGACTTGTGTTAGCGTGTTATATAGCCTGTTTTGCTGGTGGTCACATTTCAGTTAAACTTATTGATTGAAGCTTAAAAGCAAGAAAAGCTCAAACTTACAAATATGTTAATTGATATGATAGTACGGAATTGAATTAATAGTACAAATGTCCAACTAATATGTTAATTGAAGTTGGTTTTTAATTTTTTCTGTGTACTTTTTAAAATTTACTGTTAATGCTTGGCAAAACAAGAATTTTTTAATAGGTAGATAGGCATCGTGGTAACTAAGGAAACTTTCCATTATTGAGAGTAGTATTCAAGGCGTAAAGTATCATTTTCTTTGCTATGCGAGGTAGCTCCAAGAGCTTTCTTGGGGCTTAAATCACAATTTCCCTTGTCAATGTCCCTTGTCTCAAATCCTAGGGGAGTAGCTGCTCTAGCGTTAACAGGTGGGGAATCGACTGCTATATGTTGAGATACACCTGGCAGTTTTTTATTCGTCTGGCGATCATGCTGAAATGTTGAACAGCTAGAAGATAACTGTCAAGATTAACAGTATAGAGATTCTCTGGTATACTAAGCGGAATATTTTGAATGCAATGGGTACTGAGACATTCTTAATATTTTAACCAATTTATTTGTATGACCGGACACTATAAATATTACCGCAACTGTTATGACGAGGAGGAGGAGGTACAACACCTACTCTTTCACTGTCCTGCACTGGCGAGAAAACGGCTGGCCGAAATGAGATCCGTCACCTTTGTTGGATTGAACGACGTTCTGGTTCAGCGGTGGGGAGTTCTGTTTAGTGAAGCTCCCTGGTATCACAATGAATCAATGCACAGAAAAAATAGAAAATCGACTTTAATTAAACAATTCGTTCAGACAATTAAATTTTTTACTAATTTTGCCCCTGCAAAAGAATTGATCATATCAATTAACCATATATCAATTAATTCACCAATTAATTATTTAATTAAAAAAATTTTGGCAAAAATTTTTTCTGTGTGGGTCTCAGTGTGTCAGATACTGACTGCCATTTCTTTCTAAACTAACCTACCGATTTAAAAGTTGTGTCACTCATTTAAAAGTAAATACCAGTGAACCTCCGGAACCAAAAAATTACAGCTCCATTCCAACTATATCACGGCGAACAGGGTGATCAAAAAGGGATTTTCTCAGTATTTTGATAAAATTAAAAACTTGTTCGCAAATTTGAATTTTTAAATCACTAAAATGTTTATGTTTTAAGAGATTTTAAAGCACAATAAATTTTGTATTATTATGTTACTTATAAGCTATTAGTGCCAAAAAATAAAGGTTTTGTGTTTCTTGGTAATTTAAAAAAAATATTTTTAAAACGTTCAAATTCCCTGAAAATCTCCTACTAAATAGATCATAACTCCTTCCGGTCAAAACATGTAAAAAGAAATCTTGCACCATTTTGTAGCCCGAATGGTCCTCTACACCCCTAAACCTATATTCGGGCTGGTTCCGCTTGTGTGAAACAGAACAATTTTTCTGACCCAAGGTAAGAAATATTGCGCAAAATTTATGAGTACAAAAGTTTTCCAAAATAAATTTTAATTTTGTATGGGAGCCCCGTTAGGGAATGAAGATACCGGGTAGATATGTGAGAAACAAATGTTGAAGATAAAAAATAAACTGGGGTTGGTCCTACATTTGACCCATTTAGGGGCATTCTAGGCGATGCAGAGGCCAAATTTAGGGACTTCATTAAACCGTCATACTTGTATGGGAGCCCTCCTGAGTGGTGCTGATAAGGGGAAGTATGTTGGAGAAAATGCTTAGTACAAAAAAAATAATGAATACTCTAATGAACTTTAACATTTTACCCTCTTAGGGGGGACGCCTTTTTCTTCAATATATTTCTAGTCGGTATTTAATATTTTGTATGAGAGACTCCTTAAGGAATGGATATGGCGGGCGTCAATAGGCCTTTTTATCAAACAATTCCATTTCTATTCTTCCATTTCTATTTCTATTTAATATTCCGTACTTTTTTTGTAGGGATTCAGTACCATTTTAAAATCTAAACTTTTCATCCCTTATAAAATCTCTGTACCTTAAAAAAATGTCAGTTGTGAAACACTATTCATCTGATATCCATTCAAAAAATTTCATTTGAACTACACAAGCGAATGCATTAATCTGCATCATTTCCAGAGTGCAATATAAAAAATGGAATAACAAATTTCATTTATTATTATCATGCTAAGTCAACCTACAGGAAAAAAACGCCTACATTTGACAATTTTTGTTTTACAGCTGCAAATTCTCTAAAATAGTTTTTACTTTAACAAATTTTTGTTTGTCAAACAACAACACATTTTTCATTTTATTTCTTCTCTTTGTTGTGCCAGCATAATCCTGTTAAATATTTTTTGTTTTTAACTTAATCTTCTAAAATGTACTAAGGATTTTAACCATTTTTTTAACTAAAGGATTTATTTTTCAGAATTTTTATGGTTTCATAATTAAGCAGTTGCTGAAGCTAACGGAGGCTTAAAATTAATTTTGTGTAGAATTTTGGCTTTAAATAACATGGAATAAAACTAGAAGAGATGGTTTCAATCAACATAAAACACTTTTGTCACATGTTAAACAAGCTTTGCAATAACACTTTAGCTTTCCAGTGAGCCTTTTTTTATCGTCTTTGAATTTAGGTAGGAAATCCTCGCTGTAGGACATATACACTGAAAAAAATTACTGGTACATTTTAAGAAAAATGGTTTTAAGTTCAACTTAACATAATTGTTTTTTTAATTTTTAACAAACTTGTTACGAGTCTATTGACAAAACTTTCATCAGTTTCATTAGTAATCTTTTCTATTTAAGGTCGGGGTCAATTTAAAAAAGTTTTAGTAAGATTGACAAAACATAAACTAGATAGACTTTAAATAAAAAAATTAGTGTAGTCTAAAAATAGGTATGAAGTTACTTAAATTGTCTGTTCAGCTGCAGAAAAAATAATTTTCTAATAATTTCGAGGGATTCAAGATGGATGTAGGAGGTTATGTTAACTAGGAAGGCTTATGACCAGGTACTTCAAAAATAAACAGGCAGGCAGGTCTTAAAAATCTGAACGATAACTTTAAAATGTGTAGGCTTTTTTGCACATAGTGCACTTATTTGACAATACACAGATAAGCTGTAATGGCCCAGTTGGCAAAATGGTCGTAGACGCATGTGTCGTCAACGATGTCCTCAGGGCATTTTAGAATTTGTCAACTATATAAAATTGTAGACAAAAACTTAAGTAACAAAAAGTGTATTTTGTCGAGTTTAAAAACGTATTAACGACTTTTTTGAAGACATTTTCTTAAATTTGCTTTGAATAATGCTTTATTGAGGACAACGTAAGCGACCACTGCATGCATTTTGCCGTATTTCAAACCACATTGAAAAGCGACTTCTTGCAAAAACTTTTTTTTGCAGATTACAGTAAACATTAAAATCACCCAAAGTGTATGCACCTTTTCAACGTCAAAACGTGCTACAAAGAGTCAGTCAATGAAATGGTAAGTTACTTAAACATGATACAAACAAAATTGTTTTGCAACGTGGAATAAAGTTTTAACTGACATCGCGATTGCGGTTATGAAACGTTTTTCCACTATACAAAAAAATAATATAAAGTTGCATTTAATTAAAAATTTAAATTTCTTCATGTTTTGCTTTTATTTTCATTATTTTTGATAATCTGAAAAAAAAATTTAAAAACAAATAATCCTGCCTTTTGAAAACATTTTTTAACTCTTCTGTCAAGGATGTCTTCAAGAAATGGCCAACTGGGGGTACCGGGTCACTGCAACATTGTCGGTAATGAAACATCTAAAGGATTTGCACGAATCGGCTTAGCACTAAATAGTTTGGGAGGCGAAACTTTTGTTTTACTTTCGACAGGACTAATACTTCTAAATTCAAGAAAGAAGATACAAAACTACTTCAGGGTAAACACAATATGTCAAGACGGCAGTCAAGTGGACACGTCAAACTAATGTAGAATGCGCAAAGTATGGAACATATACTGTATCACTGCTCAGTTCTACAGGAAAGCAATAAAAATCATTATTTTTAAGAGATTTCTGGGAATAAAATTGATTTCAGCAAGTAGTATTTAAATGAGGGGTAGGAGCAAGGAGCAACTATTTTAAACATATTATTTGTAACGTGTCTAAATGTTAAGGCTTTTCCGGGGGAGAAAAATCTAATGAAAAAAATACCTGTTTTTCCCAACAACAAATTACCGCCCCCTTAATTTTTCCCTGCACTACATTTTAAAATGTTTCAAAAACCAAAATTTTATTTTGAATTTGAACTCACATATTTATTTAGGTTTTTTCAATTTTTAATCCAATTTGGGCAATTGTTGAGAAAAACTAAGAAAAGTGATATTTTGGAAAATTTTATATCTTTTGAACGCGTAATCAAAAAAATCTCAAAATTTTCCAGAAAATTTACTTTCAAGGGGTAGTAAAAATTATTACGAAATTTGGGAAAAAAAAGAAATGTTTTCAAACCGTCCGATTTGGCATGGGATGCCCCATATATTATGTAATTTTAGAGAATACAATAGAAAATTTTTTAGAAAAAATCTGCAATTGAACAATAATCCCTGCAATTCAACAGAAGTAAGAAATCTTTCTTTCTTAACATACACGTTACATTTTTAAAATAAATCCCTACAAAAAGGTAAAACCATTTTTTGATATAGTCTAAGACAACTTATTTAGTAAAATTGAAGACAAAATTTAAATATTATGGTTTCTTAAATAATACGTTTTTGCCGAAATTATATTGTAATTGAAATAGGGTCTTTTATGTTCATAACAATCACGTTATGGTTAATTCTAACTATATTAATTGTTATACAGTCCACCACTTGTGAAGAATGAGGGTATACCAAACTTGTCATTCCGTGTGAAACTTTTTTAATATTTATCTAAGAGCCCATAGCGTATATATATTCTGTAGCCTTGACTAAGTCTAAGTCGACTAAGCCATGTCCGTCTGTCTGTATGTTAAGAACACGCTTAGCTTCGAAAGACTCAACAGAAAAGCACAATTTGTGTGTCAAATTGAATTGGATTGAAACTCAGCACAATCGGTTCAGTAGCAAAAGAGCCAAAACTCAACTTTGACTAGATATCATATAACTTAATTTCTTGAAATTCGGTCCATATCGACGCTGATGCGTAAAAAGGGCCAATCTGCTGTTTTGAATCCTGTTTCTAAGATTTACGTAGATAATACAGCAAATAACACAGTGCAGCACTAAAATCTTGAACCAATTGAGACCTCCAAAATCTGAAAGCTTATGATGGTAGAAGAAAACCCCTACCTGGGTTTTGAATTATTAGCTAAGGTTTTTTTTAATTCATTTTTGAAATTTTTAACTGTGGGATTGATTTTAGCACAATTTTCAAAAAACATGTGCTAATTCTTAAGTCTTTACCTCGTGAACTATTCGAAATATTGCTTGTTTCCCTTCGGCCTTAAGAAAATTTTTCCAAGACTAAGTGTTCAAAAAATTAAAGCTGGTAATGTACTTCTTAACTAATCTCTTCAAATTTTTTTTTTTTTTTTTTTTTTTTTTTTTTTTTTTTTGCTTAAAACAGATGTACTTCATGGATCAGACATTCGAAAGTTGCTAAAAAGGGAAGATTTCAATATGGTTTTGCACGGAAACTACTTAATTGCTTGGGACGCACTAAAGACAGTTATAGGAAGAGTCGAATGGAAAGTTTCAAAAAAAAATATGCTCAAGTCTTCCAAGCAATCAGTGTGACCATGACATTAAAACTTCACTTTTTAAATAATCATTTGGCAGAGTTCGAAAACCAATTGCCAACAGAATCTGATGAGCCAGGTGAGCGCTTCCACCAAGTAACCATCCCGATGGAAAAGCGGTTCAAAGGGGAAAAAATAGATGCGATGCTTGTGGAAGTCTGCTGGTCTAGCCATAAAGTATTTTCATACAAAAATAATGCGAGCGAAACGGTCGGAAATATGTTTTCAGATGATGAGACTGGATCCGAAAGCGACGACTAAATTGCAATATATATTTAAAAAGATTTGAAGTGTCCTTATTTTGCATTCCTTATGTTCAACATCATTAATTTTTCTAAGTATCTATGTTAAAATATTTGAAGTGTCCTTATATTTTCCATCATCAACAATAAAAAACAAGAAAATTTTACGTTTTTTGAGAGTTTTGCTGTTTTGATTAATATGTTGTTTTTTTTTTTTTTTTTTTTGATTTTATCTCAAGTTAAAATTTTTAGATCTGATTAAGAGCTAAAAATTTGCCTAAGAGAGACAAGCAATATTTCGAATAGTTCACGAGATATAGACTTAAGAATCAGTACATGTTTTTTGAAAATTGTACTAAAATCCACCCACAGTCGAAAACTTTAAAAATTAATTTAAAAAAAACCTTAGCTAATAATTCAAAACCCAGCTAGGGGGTTTATTCTTTCAGATTTTGGGGGTCTCAATTGGTTCAAGATGTTGAAGTTGAAAATTTGCTACTGTGTAATTAATGTTTATGACTACATAAAAAATTAGTCGGGTTATTCGAGGAATTTAGGGGTCTACCTACTTCATTAGCTCCATTATCAACTAAAGTATAAAGAAAATTATAAAAAGCCCAACAAAGTGCAGGTTGGCCCTCATAAAAAAAATGTAGATTTACCCTTTTTATGCAAAAGCATTGCGTGTGCCTAAAACCGAAACAAATATAATGATGTTATAGTAAAATATGGTCTGTCATAGGTGGACAAGACTGTCTAGAAATCACACCACAAAATTTCGCATGGATCAGTCCACAATTTACTAAAGGCAAATTTGGGCAAGCCCAAAAGCGTAACGAAATGGATTTTAAAATCGCTCGTAATTCATCACACTTTTTAAAAACTTTCGTTTTGAAATCGATCAATTTTCACCACATACCTGATAATGTTTTGCGGTAACAATAATATGGTATTAAGTATATTAAAATTTTCTGATGCAAACACATTTTTTATGTTTGCGTAGGATGCATAAATGGTTTGCATTGAGACCCCGTGCCTTGATTTTCAAGGCATTCTTAACAAAATGCATTTTTACACTTGCTCAAACATTCAGTAGCATTTTTAAAATACTCGTATTTAAGTTTCTCATTCCTTTCCTGAAATGTTAAAAGTGCATGTAATAAATATTTAACAACACGTTTTTTTTTTGCCTAAATTCCTGTGTGTTTTGAAGTGAAAATGTTTTTATATATTTTTTTTTTTTATTCCTTTATATTGTATAAAATTTATACAATATAAAGAAATAAAATAAATTCCACAACAGAAAACAAAATGGTATGTTTTTTCTATAAACCTAAAATTTGTTTATCATAAATAAACTTAATCGTGTTATACATAATAATTCACTCAAACTATCCACATGAATAACGAATAATAAAAACAGCTGAAAAACTATTTTTTTTAAGTAATTTTTTTAAATATGTTCAGCTTCAACAAGAGGTTTGTAATAAAAAAATAAAACTTAATAATTTAATAGGTGTAGTTTATTATATGTAACTGAAATTAAGGACCATTAAAACTAAATGGACATTTTTTTGCGTATGAATGAAAAAAGGTTTATTTTAAATTACAAGAAAACTTTACTAAATTACTAAAATAACGTTTTTTATTCATACACAACCAATGTACATTTAGTTTTAGAGAATAAATAGTTTAATGTAATTATTTATATATTTTGGTTTTCTTAATTTTCGTGAAATGCCAACATTTTGGCTTGTGTGTTTGTGTTATTTAAATTTTATTTTTCTGCTGATTGTTATACCCACAATCAAAACGATCGGCGTTATTTCGTTTGCAACACATTGAAATAATCAAGAAAGAACCTATAAAGTATATATATATTATGAATCGTTGACTCTGTCCGTCTGTAAAAACAGCATAACAGACAGAGTCGCAATAAAAGACTTAGGAAGATGAAATTTATTAAAAATTTTTTTCGGACGACATATTCGCTTGGTATGTAAACTCGGTCCAAAATTTTTCCAATTTCCCATACAAAAATCCTGCCGGGATAACCCTTTTGATGTTAAAACGACCCTAAGAGATAAGCTAAGGCAATATTAAGTACAAACACGTTTTCTCTACAAGAATGGGCCAATTAGGTCCACTATTTTATGAAGTCCCATACAAATTTAAATATATAGTTTTTTTAATTTGAAATTTCTAAAAGTTACTAATCGTAGTTGGCCTATAATAGGTCCGTTTGTTTACGTTTCCAGTAAAATCCAGTAGGTGAGTAAATTTTGTGTAATTAGAGAATTTTACTCTCCAGAATGGCTCTTGCACAAAAAAGTAAGCGAATGGAAAAATCGCAAAAATCAAAACAGATGATCACAAAAAAGCTTATTGTTGTATTATATGTGTTATTTAATTTGTTTCACGTTGAAAATAATTATTTTTAGTTTTTGCTGCACTTTAACTGCCAGGCCCACAATGTCGACAAGAACATTTCTTTCGCATTTTTATATTGAAAACAATAATAAAAAATTTAAATTTGTTTTTGTTTTCAATATAAATATAAGAACGACATGGCATCCTGTCGACATTGTGGGCCAGGCAGTTAACACAGTGTTGTTTGTTCTTTTTAATGTTTTTATTACAAATTGTGGGCTTTTTGTTTGCCTACTTTTGTTTGTTTACTAAATAGAATCCAGGGATGAAAAAGTTGATACAATTGTATCATTTTTGATACAATCGAGTTAAAAAAAAAGTACAATGGTATACCAATTGCATGTATGGCACAATTTATAAAATTTCCCAGTTTATCACTTTTATTTAACTTATAGTTATAAATGATTGTAAGACGATTTGTAACTTTTAAATATTTGAAAATTTATAAAATAGATAAAAATATATATATATTTTTTTTAGTTTTTTATATTCTTTTTACCTACAAGTGAATTTTTTTGTACGATGTTTTGTAAATTTTATTTAAATATGTAAAAACAATTAGATTTTATTAAAAATATAAATAAATGTAGTAGTTAGTTGTTATGCACGAAGTTTTTGTTGTTAACATAAAAATTAAAACAAAAATTGCACAAACATGTTTTTGGTACAGCTGTGGTCCAAAAAGTACAATTTTATTAACATTTGGTACAATTTGATAATTATTATTTTGCATCCCTGATTGAATCATATGTTTTAGTTCTCTACTGGATTTTACTGGCAAAAATTTGTTCAGTAAAAATTTGCAGGCTCTCAGTCTAACAACTGTCACTTTACTCTCTCAGTAGCTGCTCTATTTTGCAAATTTACTCATATGGGAAAACGAACGCAGTTAAGTAAAATCCAGTACAAATTTGTACACATTTTGGAGTAAACGAACACAGCTAATGTTGGAGTAAAAAACCCTGAGTCAATAAACCTTTCGTTAAGCTGGCCATACACTTCGTTCTTTTTACACAGTTTTAACCGCGCTGGTTAAACTGTTCGGTTAAACACGAACAACGAGCATACCCACACACTAAACGTTTTTTTCTAGTAATTCAAGTCAATAAACCTTTCGTTAAGCTGGCCATAGACTTCGTTCTTTTTACACAGTTTTAACCGCGCTGGTTCAACTGTTCGGTTAAGCACGAACAACGAACATACCCACACACTACACGTTTTTTCTAGTAATTCAAGTTTTAATTATTTTACGTGGTGACATCATGGTATAACAATAAAAACAAAAGTGCTACTCAAATGCCAACATCTAATGCAATTTGTCTGCCTTCAACAGATAATCAGCCGGCGTATTGATATAACCTTGTACCCAACAAACACGGAGTTTAGATTTCAAATTGAACAATATTTAAAATAAATCATTTTCTCAAATGAAAAAAGTTTGATAATCATAAAAATTTTAAAATTGCTTTCAAAAGTGATTCTCAAAAAGTTTTTCAAATGTGGATTGTACCAAAGCTTTTGCTTATATCTCAGCCATTTATAGACCGATCTTCCTGCATTTCAATAGCAAACAATTCCAGATTATATGCGACATAAATGTATAACAACCTTGCCTCCATTATATCTGGGGTCTTCGGAACACCCATTTCAACGGACGGACAGACGGAAACCGGAATTGATCTTCCCTTCTTATAAGAAGCCAGAATGTATTACTTTATAGGGTATTGGATCAATATTGTAGAGTTTTCAAACGGAATGACAAAGTTATATGTACCCTTTTACCTCTTCCATTTCTGGGAAAAAAAATTGGTAACATTCGGTACAATAGCTGAAAGATGAAATATCGTTCTTTCCGTTCTGAAATTCTTGGAAAGACGAAATACTTGGGTCTTTTTTATTTTGAGGATTGTCATGGCGCAGCACCGCCTTATATTTTCTTCATGCTCCCGTTTTTTTTTTGTTATTCGCATTCTTAATCTTTCTTATTCATTTTTTACTCACAAAAAATTTATAGTTGTTCACAAGAAATTAAGGTTTTAAGGTAATTTTTCTTTAATTGTAAAACAATTAAATTTTAGTTGTCTTTTTTAATACATTTATTTTTCGCTTTAGTGTTGTAAGTTTATTTTTGATTTGAGAATAAAATTTTATAAAAATTTTCTATCGAATTGATAACACATTGTATGTCAAATGTTTTTATTCAAATCATTGTCAATTTGAATTTAAATGTTAAAATCAAACAACTTAAAAAACGTTTTGGGATTGAGCCTGATATCAGATGATAGTAATTTTATATGGAAGGTTTGACTTCGTTTCTGTTTGGTACTCGTCACTAACAAAAACCGACCTTTTTAACCGCATAACCACATATATGAGCAGTTTTGAACGAATACATTTGAAAACTGACGCTCAGTGGCTCGTTTTGACTCTTTCCGTCGCAAAAATCATAATTTTTAATGGAAAATTTTAAAAGATATTGAAGGGAAGACGTTTTTCCTTTACAACCATGTATCACGTATGTTGCCTCGGTTACAGGGTGGTTCAAAAATATAAGTTAAATTTCGAAAAATACTTGCGGTACAAATTTCAATTATTTAACTTATATAATAAGATTTTTTTTATTTTATTAGATGTATGTTCCTTAAATATTTTTAATACTGGAAAGCCTGTTGTAAATATCTTTTCTAACTTATTTTCTGTATTTTAATACCCACACCAAAATAGTGTAGAGGGTATTATGCGTTTGTGCTGATGTGTGTTACACTAAAAAATATTGATCCTAGACCCACCTTTTACTATACTGATCGCACTGGCTTCAAAATCGCCCAAAATAGTACATAAAAAATCGCAAAAAAAAAAAATGGCCAAACGTACTCGTGAAATGGCTCAAAAAATAAAAATGGCCCAAAAATGGTGACAAAAGGCCCAAAACTAATGAAAAACCACCCGAATTTTCAAATCCCGAATAGCTTACTAAAGCTTTCCTGCATAGCCGGCCTTCGTCCGGGCGCAAGGATTTTCACCTCTATAACGATGTGTAATGACGAAGCCTTTTAAAAATGGTGTGAATCGGTCTATAATTGCACATGGACCCCATACAAACATCTTTCATGAAAAGTCTTTTCGCAAGCCTGTTTGAAATAATTTATGAATGTGCCTTGGGGTGGTTATAGCCTTCTTACTTGTTATAATTTATAGTTTTTTTTTTTTTAATAAAAAATTTTTTTTAAAGTTCTTTTCTTTTTTGTTTTATTTCAGATTTACTGAGTTTTTCCTTACAATACAATTTTAAAGGTAAGTTAAAAAGACACTTTAATTGGATCGAATTGATAAATGCAAATTAAATTGATAAAAAGGACATTTCATTCGAGTTATGTTGAATATTTCTGTTAGATAACGGGTATAAGTTTTTTTTTTTAAAAATTAACTTAAAAGTCAAAATAATAAAATCTTATAAATATTAGAATATTTTGGGTGTGTTAGGGATGGGCAAATTGAAAAAAATATCGATATATGTATATCGTATCGATATTTTTTAAGAGTATCGATATTTATTAATTAAAAATATCGATATATCGATGTATCGAACGTATTGAGCTGAAATTATTACCAAATTTAAAAACTTAATAAACCTATGTCAATACATATTTACATATGAACAAACATATTACATGTAATTCCATTCTAACTTTTTATTGTTTTTTTTAATTTCAAATTTACTGCCTGTCCCTCCATTTCGTACGAAACTTTCATTCGCTTAACTTTTATTTAAATTGAAATTTTAAAATTTAGTTTTTAGGCAAGTTATACGAATGAATTATTCGATTGAAATCTAGGTACCGGCAGTTAATTCTACAATTAAAAAAGTAAAGAATACAAAAAAAATGAAATCTAAAAAAAAAAATAATTGGGATTGTATAATGACGGATTATATACTGCCGGTAAACGAAACTTGTGACACATACTATATAAGTAAATTGTGCAATATATTATTTTTAATAGAACATGCTCAAATAAAAAAAAAACAAAATATTTTTTTTTATTATTAACTTTCTAACTTTCATGAATTCTATTGCTGCGAATACGCCATAACTAAGGCGATTTTTTGCATAATTCTAGGAACCCTTTCCAGAATAATTTTTCCGCGCTTATTTTTTTGTTGTCATCTCTTAAAAAACCGAGACAAAACTGCACTATGTAATCTATGAAAATGTACAATGAAAAAGCGCCGTTATTTTCTTAATATTAGTTAAAAAACATATGATGAAATTCTTTAAAATCCTCAGTATTGTAAACACTTGAGCAACGGTTAAAATGTTGAATTTTATTATAAAGAGATCTTAAAAATATCGAATTCGATAGTCGTGAATAAATATCGATGTATCGATATATTGGTATTTTTAATATCGGCGATATATATCGATTATAATTTTTTTAAATATCGATATTTTGATATATCGATATTTATTGCTCATCCCTAGGGTGTGTAACTTAAATCTTAAGCGCTTGGTACAATATTAAATTTTTCAAGATATTGACCATCGTATATTTCTAGTAACGTATGGAATCCATGCAAAAATTTAGACCAAGAAATAGTCAATCCAACTATGATAACTATGCTCTTAAGGAAAACGTTTCCAAATGAGAGCTTTCTGCATATATCGACATCATTTTTTTTTAATTCCCGGAATTTTTGGGAACTTCTTTCACTGTTTTCGACTAAAATTGAGACTTTTGTTAATGTCAAATAAAATTAAAGAAGAAAATATTACAACCGAAACAAATAATAGCGCATTTGTTTAGACAGGGTTTATTTTTTTAAATTAAAATAAACCATTCTTAAAAGTTGAGCAATTTATTAGTTATATTTATCTGAAGAAAGAAAACGTATAATTTCGCCAAAAATGTAAAATTATTTTTAACGACTTTTAGGTAAGGAAATAATGTGCTATAAAATATTTAACATGAATGTCAACTCTACTGATTTCAAGCAAATGCTGGAAAATATCACCTTGAATGTTTCTCAAAATAAACTCTCTTCAGTTTTATTAAAATAGGTTTTCTAAAATATTTTATGGTGCGATGAGTAAATTTTACGCTGAGCAACTTTAGTTGCATTCTATTGTCTGAAATATATTACAGGGAATTATCCCGTATAACGAAAACTTTTCCGGTCGCAACAGTTTTGCATTAATATTTCATACAAATTAGTAAACAAATTATATATCGTCACCTAAAATGCAAAAGGGCATAACAACATTTTTTATTTTCTTACAGGAGAAGCCAAAATCTTAACAAAATCAATAACAACAAGGTGTACTTGGCGTTTGAATTTCTGTAATAAAGTTGCCATTTTTGATCGCAGGGATCTAAAATTTGTGAACATTTGTTTTTTTTTAAATATTTTAAAAAATTTTTTTCTTAAATATAAAACTTATTTTTTATTTTTTTTTGAAAAGGGTATTTTTTTTTGCTCAAAAGAAAGCTTAGGGTCTTTTTCTTTAAGTTAGTTCTGGTCGCTATTTGGGTCGCTATATTTAGTTAATAAAAGGAATTAAAATCAATCAAAAACTCTATTCCGATTTTTTTTTTGTTGTTACGCCCTTTTGCATTTGAGGTGAGGATATACTGAATATCTGTCTTTTTACTTGTTTCAAAATTCCTTCTTCACAAACATTTGCATGTTAATGCACCAAATATGTTTTATAACATATTTTAAAAAGAAAAGAAAAATTCACTTTTTTAAATTTGTTAACTCCTATAAAATGTTCTTTCTTCTAATTCGACAGCTCAATTCCAAACCATGCTAATTCGAAAAAGTGAGTTTCGCAGAAGAAGCTCTTAAGGTTCACAACATTCAGCTAAATGTTCACTACTTTTTTTGTGCAAAACTTTGGAATAGATTATCACATAAAAACCAACATTTTACAGAATTGAAGTTAAACAATCCTTAATTTAAAATGGTAGAAATGAAAACAATTTTTTAATTCCACATAGCATTATTCGGAATTGACCTGTCGAATTATACATGTTAGAGTCTATTGATCTTCAATAGTTGATAACATATGTACATAATGATTTCTAGAGTTTAATTCCCACAAAATTCCCAAAAATGTAAGAAAAGTTTAATGCGCTTGTAGGAATGAAAAAGTTCGAGTAATTTGATACATTAATCGAAATGAATGGTAGGATAGCAATTTCTGGACTATGTAGTAAATTCCGGTCCTTTTTTTCGGCTTATCCTCGCATAGAACGGCTAATATATGTATATATATGTGAGGAGCCGCAGAACAAAACGTACTTTTTCGCATTTTTTGAAATTTTTATTATATTTGGGTTGAAATCTTTAAGAAAAAAATCTAGTTAGCCTATTTTATTTTTTTTTTTTACCAAGAAAATGGGTTCTAAAAAAATTGATGCATAATAAAACGTACATTTTTCATTTTTATTTTTCAAAACGTGCTTTTTTCATTGTTTTTGCCATTTCTTCGAGTAGTTGTTTTAATAACAGAACATTTCTTAATATTCTTAATTTGTTTGAAGTTTATTTATGACATTTAATTTTCGTTAAAATTAACTGTTAAATAATAAATTCTTGAAAACGCGTTGAAAAAGTGAAAATTTTCATTAAAAAAAAAACAAAGTTTAAGAAATTTTTTTGTGTTTATCATACAATTAATTTACCGTTTTTTAAAGAGAGAGAACACGTCAAAATTCTCATGTATGTATATTTAATTTAGAAATGTTTGACAAACAAAAACTATTTTTTAAACTTTGCTTTTGTTTTAATGTAAATTTGTATTTCTTCGACGCGTTTTCAAGAATATCCACCAATAATTGCAATAATTTAACTATTGTTTAGTGAATGAGTGTTATGAAAAAAATAATTAATACAATAGTATAATTAAAACATGGAAGAATTACAAGAATCTCTAGAAAATTTAAATATGGGAATACGTAAAAAGCAAAAATTTAAAAATGCTAAAAAAAAAGAAAATATTGCGAGTTTTATTTCAACATTTTGACAACGACGTTGGGAAAAAAGTTTAACTATTTAAAAAGTATTATACTTAATAACTTTAAAATCTGTATTAAATTATAAAAATGAATTGTTTAGTTTACTATTTAATTTGAAATAAAATAATAAATTTTTCATTTTACTTATTTTTTACTTTATTGGTTTATGTTGCATAAATCGTTGATGACAGTGTCGTCGACGGCAGTTTTGCCAACTGGATGGGAAGACAGCTTACAAGACAATGACGCTCATACTGTCGTGTAAAATTTGATCCTTTATCAGCGTAGAAGACACTGTCGTGTATAGTTGTTGATAGAGGATAGAGTATTTTGTCGTCCACGATTTTTTCCTCAAATCCTAAGTGAGAGAAAATGTCAAACGCCAAAATTTTTCGTATCAAAAGACTGAGGTGTAAACGTTCAAAAAATATTTGAAATGATAGAGAATCCTGTTGGTTCTTAAAAAATAGACAAAACCTGATAAGATAAAAAATATTTCTTAAGGCCCAACCATAATATGCACAAGTTAGCTTGAAGTACTGTCAACAATTAACGAAAAAGTCGTTCAAATGCATGAGAAAAATAAAAGAGACTTTAGGGTGGCCATAATGTACTTACATAAACTTAAGATCCATGTTGCATATTTGTGCAATAGTTGGTTTTCTTGCGAGTACTTCAAATAAAGAAGTACCAAAAATTACAGCCCTGTATTTATTTATTTTATGCTTTATTTAATTTGCCAGCAACATTTTAAAAAGAAAAAAAATTGGTGATTGTTGTACATACTTTTCAATAAAAAATGGATGCAAAATTAAAATACGTAAAATTCCTCTTCTTCTATATTTCTGTTTTTCTTTATCCATTTCACTTTATTTAATTTTTTGTAACAACAAACAAACAGCCGATTCCGTACGGAGTGTGCGTTCAGTTTGGCACTTTGCTTAAGCAAATGACATTTGACGAAACTTAACCAAAAGTTTTATTAAGTACATTCCCAGGAAAAACTTTTTGAATTTGGGTAATAGGTCGTAGTTATTTCATATGTTACCTGGTAAGTAGTTGTCATTACAATTGTCATTATTCTTAAAACCTCAATAAGTACTTGCTAGTAATGACCTCAGTTAGTACTTTTCACTACTATTATTTTCAGTTATGAATATTTTCTTACTCATAATCAGCTAAATAACTACATATTAGTTGTCTTGTTTTCAGTACCAAATATTTACTTACTGGTATTTAGCCCCATAAGTACTTATTAGGTCTATTAACTAGCGCCAATTAAGTAAAAACTAGTTATTTTCTGGCTTCTAGTAAGTATATTGTAAGTACTTACAATAATAAAAATAATAGATATTTTGTGACTTCTAGTAAGTGTATTGTAACTACTGAATTCTGTGGACAACTTGAACAAAAATGAGTAGTTATTCAGCCGAAAAATAGGTAGTGTTTATATTTCTCCAACATTACTTGCCTACTTACCAGGTAAGTAAAGTTTTTGCTGGGTTATAGTTGGCCACATATGTTTTATATGTATTCGATCTGTTGCTTAAGTTGACTTAAGCGGTCTCATGCATATTATGGTTGGGCCTTTACAGTTTGCAAACTTAACAGAAAAAAAATCTGGAAATAAATAAAAAAGCATTGACTTATTTTTTGGTTCTTTTCTGTTTTCTAGCATTGTTGCAATTATTGAAGCACCGGGCGTATTGATCAATATCGATATTTAGCAATTTTTCAAGAAAAAACTTTGGTTTTTAATCAGTTTCTTAATTTATTTTCAAGTACCCACAAACATTAAAATTTTTTTTTATGTTTATAAAGAAGCTGTTGTATATAATGATATCATATTTAATAAAAAAAAAAACAATGTTTTGTTTATTTCTGATTTATGAAACGTAAGATTTGAAAAATGTGAAATTTTTTACTTTTGTATAAATACTGTGATCAAAAAGCCTCAACCATATTATGGTTACCTTCGAATTTGTTACGGCTAATAATAACATTAATATGTTTAACACTTTAGTACTCGTATGTTTGTTTTCCAACCATTACATGTTGCTCTTTCGACTAAGGAAATTATTATTGTTAATTTTAAACCAAAAAAATATAAGTGACAAACAAATAATAATTATTATTAGCATAAAAACAAAATATGTTTGTAAGCAAAATGTGGTTAAATAAACATAATATATTCCATAATTCTTCCTTAACAATAGTTTTTTTGGAGGAGACCATATAGAAAAAAAGGGTTTTTTCTTCTGCGTGAACACAAAATATGTGTAAATTTTACTCCAACGATTGTAGATCCTTCATTCTTAAATTATACACCCAATATAAATAATAAACTTTAAATAATTTAACAATGACATCTAGATTTAATAACCAACCTTTTGATATGTTTGGCTTAACAACTATATATCATATTTTAAAATTTATTTCCATATATATTTCAAAATTCCATTCTACTTTGTTGTTAAACTAATAATTTATTGATTATTTATGTAAATTACAAAAACTATTTTTCTGTAGCAATATATTTCCTATGTTCATAAATGTATTAGATTTACATATGGAAATATAATATTGTTGTTCATATTTATTTAGCAAATTGAAAACAAAACAAAAATGTTATTATTTCACTTGAATATTTCCAACAAATTCGTTAGAATTTAACCCCAAGTTATTTTATGATAGCAATTCCAATTAAATAAAAAGAACATATTAAATTTTAAACAAAAATTAATTTATTAAATTAGTAATAATAAAAAAATGTAATAATAAAATTTATTGGTTTATAAAAGTTGCCAGCAATAAAATAAAATTTTTGCCTTGGGAGTTTTTGAATTGTTTTATATAAACAAAATAGAATAACAAAAGGATTTTTTTAAAAAAAAACCAAATTCAAAAAAAAATTGTCTAAGAATTAAAAATTACGGTTTAACAAGGGTGGAATAAAAGTAAAAATTTCAAAAGGCAAAATTTATATCGAAAATGAATTGTGACGTGGATATTATAACAATTTAAATGTCTTATACTAAAGCTTTTGATTTTATACGTTTGCTATTTTTGAAGATGTTTAACCATTTGAATTTTCCAGCCTTATACTTGAACAAAAATTTTGTTTAAAACAAACATAAAATATATAATTTGCTAAAGTTTTATATATTGCCAAACACTTATAATAAGGGCGACGATATACACATAAAAAGTATGTGTAAAGACCAAAGATTTACACTATGACCAAAGTTGTACAGGTAGACCAAAGTTGTTTTAATAAGACCACATTCTTTTACTAAAATTAAATAAGGTCATATATTTTTTTAAAGTTTAACCCTTTCGCACCTATTGGGACATATGTGTCCCACTGATTGTTGACAGAGCCCTAGTACTTAAGTTTGTTACTTTAAAGGATTACAAAATATACCATTTAGTTATTTGGAACTTTAAATACCGTTATTGAACAAATTCTTGATGTTTATCATAACACGTGTTGTTTAGTCATAAGAAATGTGCCGTGGTATCAAGTCGTTTCTGTGTTTTTTTTTTAAAGTTTAAAACTATTATTAAATAGTGCAAAAAAGCACTAAAAGATATCATAAAAGTGTTAAGGTATCTCCTTTAGTAATATTACCACTTTTCGCAAAGGTGTGAAAATGATTTGGTATATTTTTATATGTTTTCATTTTGCGGGACATATATATCCCATTCGGCTTTTGCAGTGGGACATATATAGCCCAATAGGTATATAGGGTTATAATATTCAAAATATTATTTTAGGCTAAAATGACGAAAAGGCTATCCGACTTAGATGTAGGAAGCAGTTTAGAAAAGTCAGCTGAAGATGACTTTTCGTCTGGGAGCGAAGACGAAAACGTACCATCAGAATCCGAAAGTATCATTGATGAAGAAAATGAAATAAATCATTCAGATTCGTCAGATGAAGATAGAGTTCAAGAAATAGATGAAGTGGCTATGTTGTCATCTCTAGCTCAAACTCCTAATTTTGAAATAAACATATGGTCAACACCGGATGAATCGTTTATACCTAGAAAAGTACCTAGCAGCCACCGCGAACCCGCATTGGGACTTAATTATAAGAGAACTGATACAACATTACAAATCTTCAAAACAATGTTTCCTCCGAGCCTTATAATACATATTACACAATACACGAACGATAGTATTAAAATTCTTCAAGCTTCGAACAAAAAAAATAAATGTATAAAGTAAACAGATGTTGGGGTTCATATACATGAATTTACATCGTAAAAAGGAACCATTTCTTGATTTTTTAGTTCTGCTAGCAGAAGGTCTCATTACAGAAGGACAGAAAACTGCGGCCGTAAGGAGAAGCCTTACTCATGGTGGTTACCATTCCAAAAATAAAAAAAGTATGGTCAATCTGCTACTCACTTGCCAATTGAAGGACCAACGAGACGTCGGTGTGCATGTTGCCAAAAAAAGAAAATTTAAAAAAGGACTAAAACTTTGTGTCCAGAATGTCAACTTCCGTTCTGCAAAGATTGTATTTCACTAAAAATTTTCGAATCTTTGCCTTTACTTTATTTTTATTTTTAAAATGTACAAAATGAATTTTGAAAGAATAAACAAAAAACCATAAAGTTAAAAAATATAAATATTAATTGTTTATGTATATACACTTTTTAAATATGTTTAGTACTGATGGGACTTATATGTCCCATAGCAAACTCCTGATGGGACATATATATCCCACCCCCAAGCCCCTTCCCAGGGTAGGGGCATACAAAAAAAAGATAAATACTAGTTTAATATCATGTAGCATATCTCTGTAAAAATAGCCCATTATAAAAGCTTGAAACTAATTACTCGTCTCCCGTACCGAAAGGGTTAATACTAACAGCCTTATTTATAAAAAATAAAACAGGTTAATTTAGGGTTTATGAAATGGATTTTGTGCGAAAATTTGTTTAATAAACCTTTTATTCACCTGTTTTATTTTTTATAAATAAGGCCGTAAGACTGTTGCACTATATAAGAACTTAAACCACGCCTAAAGTCGTATAATAAAACAGGTTTATAAAAAGTTTATTAAACAAATTTTCAGATGAAAAACCTTTCATAAACCTTTTGTAAACCTGTTTTATTTTTAAAGAATAGGGCCCTTACTATACTAAATTTTTTTAAAGTTTTACGGCCTAGGCAAAAAAGTAAATGTGAACTAAGAGTGTTCGTTAAAACCGGTCTTCCATACAAATTGCTTGTTAAGCGAACACTTCAAGTTAGCATTACTTTTTTTGTTGTGTGGTTAGTTTACTAACCACCTTTTCTAGAGCTTAACAATTTGATTTTTAAAGATCATCGATGATAGATTTATGCGAAATTTTGGCGCTAGAGTGCGGTGGCTTCATATTTATATCTTTTTAAAAATGTGTAAACTTTTAATTTTTAATCGGGATTTCCCCCAATTTAAAAAATGGCACAGGTTGTTTGCTTTGTTATGGTCTCTTTGCTCAAGAGACCATAGCTCTAAGTCGGATTTGGATCCCCCCAAAATTTCAAAATATAAATTTTTCCATATATACATAGAACAATTTAATTAAATTCGTCATTAAATCGGATAGAATTATAGTAGATTTCTCAATCTGGGCTTGTTTGAAAGGTATTTTTATTACCTTTCAGAATTTGTATTGATACCAATATTAGGATTTTTTTAGTGCTTTTTTAAAAGTTTGAATTATTAGTTGTACCACATGGCGTATGCATGTTAATAAATTGGAGTTAAAAAATACTCATACGTAAGCAAGTGAAAACAAAAAAATTTATCGTAATTAAAGTTGTTGGAAATTATCTGAACTTTCATAATCTGCAAAAGAAAAGAAATTTTCGAAAAAAATCGAAGAAAATTCAGAATTTATTAGTTAAAAGTTCATTTTAGGCTATTTTTCGATAAAAAAATTCCTAATATCTCTACTAAAATTAGAAAAATTTAATTAGATTGTTCTATGTATATATGGAAAACTTTCTATTTTGATATTTTGGGGGGCACCAAATCCGACTTAGAGCTATGGTCTTTTGAGCAAAATTTTTCAGAATCACCTATAGATTACGTTTTTTGCTAAACGCTTCATCAAAAAAAAATCGTTCCATACAATTTGACCCGGCCTAATATATATATATATACTTTGTAATATATTTTGATATAAATATTGTTAAGAAAGTAATTTTAGTTAAGAATTAGTTTTATTTATAAGTTATTTTCTATTTGTTAGTTATTTGATTAGTTAAAATTTTCATTGTATTAGTTATGCATATTTCTAGTATAAAAATCACTGTACAAAATTTTCTAGTGCAAACATAATCTTAAAATTGTTACGCATAATTGAACGACAACCCCACTCACTGTATTTCGCGAATTTTCGATTTAGAAAATTCTTAATCCTTCAGGTATACTTTAGTTATATGATGTATAGTAGCTCCATTATAATTCAGCCGAAGTGTTAGTGCATAATATTATTAGCTATTAAGTTTAATAATAATCTCGAATATTCCGGAAATAGTTCGAAACTTGGTACAGAGTATAAATACCACATTCAGTTGGCATCGTCAGTAAGTATTAGTACAAACGTTTAAGTGTGCAGATCACAGAGGTCGCAATTAGTTTCTAAAAGCTATAAATAAAGATTGTGAAAGTGACTAAGTTCTAAATAAAGTTTGTGAACTGAAAATGTGTCTAAAGTGTTGAGTTTATTTTATTTTATTAAAGTTGCAAGAAAAGAACTCAGGAGGCTTATTGTAAAGGAAATAAACCAAAATTGAAAAGGCAGTAACGTAACAATATTATCGAATAAGTTAGCACTAAAGTTTTTTTATTCCCGCACTTTTTGGATTCCCGGGAAAGCTATATCGGGAAATAAATATCAAATTCCCGGGATCCCGGGATTCCCGCACAAAATTATTTATTTATGTTTTTAATTATTTCTCCAGTGAAACTAATATTTTTAACTGGCTATTACGCTTAAAATAATTAAATTTAAGGCTTAGTGTAATCAAATTTCTGGAAGGGCGAAAGACTTCCTACATTACGAAGTAGGAACTCTGAAAAAACCCAGCAAAAACTTAGCTTACAATGCTACTTTTAATGACTTCCTGAATTCATTACTATGTAGATTTATTCGCCACTTTTTGCATTATTAGTAATATATAAAATAATAACTTTATTATAATATCTTAAATAAGTCATAATTATACATTACAAAAAAATAGTTTGGTATAATGACTTAAATAAGTTATTATTATATGATTTCAAATAATTTGTTTAAGCATATTGGAATATATTATATTAATATTTGTTAGATAGCCAGTAATATTATAAAATTATAAGATTAATTTCGATGTGAAATACATGGAAAATCCAAAAATCAGTCAAATGCATGTAAATATATACATTAATATGTTCCAAAATTACCAACACAATATATTTTCAATCTAATGTTAACGATGTCTTTTTGAAGAACATAATCAGACCTGTCACAGAAATTGTTTTGAATCCGTATTTTCATTTCGATCGATTTTCGTAATTCCGACAAATTTTAATTTTGTTATTTTTAAGTTAAATGTGGCAATATTGTGCAAACCATTCCGAGAAAATTTATCGGTTTTCGTTTTCTGAAGAAGCTTTCTCGGAATTAAAAAAACTTTCAATCGAAATTTATTTCTGTGACAGGCCCGTATAATAACATATATTAATACACACATTGTTATTATAATGTTAGAGCTATAAATGATTTTGTGCAGCAAAAGCACTCTTTATTAAATATTTTCTTACATTTCGAAAAATTTATTATTATACACTTTTGCAACATCAATTCCATAAGATTTCAGAACAATTTTAATAAGTGTGTTTTAACCTTTTTCAAAGATAATTTGAAAGTACTTATTTCTTGTTTCCTTTGGTAACAACTTTTAAGTATAAAATAAAGGTATTATTTTTTAGGCTGTTATTGTCCAAATTATAAAGGATTACTTTTGGGACATCGCGAACAAATATAAGTACTTTTTCTAGTAGAAAAATAAGTACTATTTTCCACAAGTTCTCATTATTTTTCTGCAAATTTTGTAAGCAAAGTTTTTGCTGGGAATTTTACTGTCTACAAAATTTAGCAGGAAGGAGAAATTTTATTTCTACATATATTTAATTACATATATTTTTACGTATAATTTTATCATGTAGAAATATTTGCCTTTTATGAACTAAATTAGGGTTTCGACAGTACTCGAACTTGCTGATCAAACAAATTTCCATGTATTATAATGGCACACAATCGATAAAAAAAAGTACCATTGTGATTTACTTTATTCACAGTTTTAAATAAATAATTAAAAAAAATTAAATTTAAGTTAAGCATAACCAAGACGCAATTAGGGCTGGCTAGCTTTCGGAGGTTTTATCCCACTTTTTACACACCCAGAGAAAAAATATGTTTAAATATGGTCACCTCCAACAAAACTATTTTTAAATAAAATTGCAAGCATACTTTGGTTATTTTAACCATATTATTATCATCGACAACCATATTATGGTTAAATTAGTCCTCCATTAAGAAGGCACAACCATATTATGGTTGCCTCCGAACATGTTTTGGTTAATAATAACTAAAATATGTTTAACATTTTAAATAGCATGTTTGATTTTCAACCATAGAATGTTGCTCTTGGAAAAAAGGAAAATACTATTGTTAAGTTAAAAACAAATTATTGTCATATTTAACCATAATATGGTTGTGGATTCTTGATGGAGGACTAATTTAGCAATAATATGGTTGTCGGTGGCAATAATATGGTTAAATTAAACATAACATGTTTAACATTTTCTTTAAAAATAGTTTTGTTGGAGGTGACCATATTTAAACATATTTTTTCTCTGCGTGCAGGCGGAACTATTATTCAAATCCTTTTTGCCAAAAAAAAAATTTGTGCCATAACGAAAGCGAGCCTTACCAATAGCGGTTTACGACCTTAGACTAGCAAAAAAAATTAACATAAATTTTTTAGAATGTGGTATTTGGCATAGCTGTTTTTCATTCCAGATATTTAATAAAATTGAAATAAAACTAAGAAAATTTCTTTTTAAGGAATATTGATTGTTTGTTATTAAGTTATAAATGACTGTTGGTTGTAAAATTGAAGCACATTTCTGGCTCAATGAATACATTAAAAAACAAAATTGCCGTATTTGGGCTGATGAGCAACCCGAAGAGTACTAATAGCTACCGTACATCCATTAAAAACAACGATATGGTGTGGTTTATGGGCTGGTGGAATCATTGGTCCATAATTCTTCAAAAATGAGGAAAATTAAAATGTTACCGTCAATGGTAACCGTTATCGCACCATGTTAATGGACTATGTGCTTCCTGAAATCCAAGCGCATGGTCTCCGTTAGCTCTGGTATCAACAAGACTGCGCTACGAGCCATACAGCCAATTTTTAAAAAATATGGTCAAAGTCTGCTGTTGCATATAGACATTAGTGGGTCCCAAAAAAAATTTTTTTTTATGCCCCACCTTTTTTTGAAAGATTATAGTGTGAAGTATTTTTGTGATTTTTTTCAGATTTTTCGGAAGAGGTTTAGAGGTCGCTAAAATCGAATTTAATCCAATAATCGGGATTTCTCGACTGTTTTGAATTTTGCTGATTACTCGGCTCATTAGCACGATTTTCTTTGTTAGTAAGTCAATTTTTTTAAAGAAAACTTCTCAAAATTTACTTCTCTGTGCAGATATTAAGAGTTGCGGTTATTTTTTTTGCTCATTTGGGTCCCCCTAATCACATTTTTTTTTGTAAATTTAGCAAAAATTTATAAAATAAAGCTTTGTAACTTTTAAAATTTATATTGAAGTTAAAAAAACTATTGATTCAGTTTAAAAGGTGGATAAATTCTGAGTCATCGCAAAAAAACATAATTGAATTTGCTCTTAATGTTCCAAAGTTATACCCTTTTTAAGTTTTGTACCCATTTTGAGAAATTAAAAATATTGTAATGTGTTTGCCAGTTATGCATCGGATTTGTTTTAATGCTAGATATTTAGATATTAGGTATTCTTTTAAAATATTAAATATGGGTGGTTTTTTGTTCTGTTGCACAGACTTCAGCAATGCGACTCCAAAAACTTCTAGGCAGCTTACTTCTCATACCCCAAAAAAAAAATTAAAAAACTATTTTTTTTTAGCTTTCAATTATTTATTAGAGTTTTTACGATGAAGCTCTATGCCCTGCAATAAATTCTGAAAGTCTGTTGCAGAGGTTGTTAGATTAATGTAAGTATTCGCTAAGGCCACGCCAAAGTTCTCTAAATACAATGTGTCATAATTATGTATTTTGATGGTTTCTTACCCCTTTGCATTATTTTATTTTTATTCAAATTGACTTTTTATTTAAAAAAGTAATTGAAGTTTTGTGTTTGTGTATATTTATTTGAGTAAAAACGGTCAACCCGTTATCTTTGAAATGCTTAACAGAAATCCGGGGTTTTTCAAATAGCAACTATTCGGAATATTCGACAAATGTCGATTAAGCATTCTGCCTAGTTATTACCCTCTTTATGATCAAGTCCGATACGTACAATTTTTTTATACAATTCCGTTATATTTTAAAGCACTTCTGTATGCTATAAAACTGTTCAATATTATAAAATGTAATAAATTTATCAAATTCGTTAACAAAAGGCATGAAATAAAAATTCGTATAGACTTCAAAAGCATCTTTGTAGGTGTATAGGAAATGATGATTGTAATAACACAAAGCTTTAAAATTTTTTTATAATACTTTTTTTTAACTTATTCTAGAATTCACACATACATAATATAGTACACATATTTGTTTGTGTGTAAAGTCTCGGAGTGTAGAAGTATCCTTGTATTTATTGTCAGTCCCGTATTGTTGGCACAACTAATCGTCAACAACAGAGTCATAAGCATAATAATGACAAGTGATTACAATAAAAATAAAAAATCATAAAAGTAAACATTAAAACATTCTCTTTCTTGTTTACTTCCTACAAGATATGTCCATACACACACACTTACAGACATGTTTCCAAGAATATATTAAACTCACAATTTAAAAACAAAAGTACGTCTATTGTTCATGTTCTCAAAACCGATGGAATGAATGGAACAAAAGTTTATTTCATTAGCAACAATTGTGTTAAGGATCTATGTCCTTGTCAGCAAATAAAGGTCTTATACTATTACTACACAACGTTGTTCTAAGGTAACAAAGCCTTTTTCTAATACAATATACATTTTCACCTATGAAAACCACAAAGTCTTATACTCGCATTACACCAAAAATAACTCAAAATATATGTCTTGTAATAAATCTACAAAGTCATTTACTAAGACCCCAAGTTTTTATACTAACATCATAAGCTCTTATATTTAAATCGTATAAAGCCAGATCCCAAGGTTTTATATCAACTTGATTTTATTTTAGTATAACAAAGAAATAAGCTAAGCAAAAACAAATTCTGAAATCCCATTAAAAGAAAATTCTTATACTGGATCATTTATCTGTTCTCAGTCTATTCAAATGATCTCCCGGATACACTTCAGCTGTGTAAATCTAGAATGTATGCGGATGATGTCCAACTTCATGTTAGTTGTAAGGTAAATTCAATTGATTTATGCGTGAAAAATCTAAATCGTGAACTGCACAGAATTTTTATATGGGCCTCGGCAAATGGTCTTAGCATAAACCCAAGGAAATCAAAATGCCTAGTAATTAGGAAGCGGTTAACAGTCATAAATTTTGTACCTGTCATAACTCTTAATGATCAACAAATTGAAATAGTAGACTCCGTGAAGAATCTTGGAGTATATTTCAACAACACTCTCACGTGGTCTGACCATATTAATTATGCTTGTGGTCGGACTTTTTCCATGTTAAGAACGCTCTGGCAAACACAGCACTGCACCCCAATAAATATTAGAATACTTATTGCTGAAACCTATTTAATACCTACTCTCTTATATGGGTGTGAAATTTTTGCTAGTTGTGACACACAGAGTAAAAGAAAACTTAACGTCGTTTTTAATAATATCGCCCGATATGTTTATGGTTTGAAACGATTTGATAGGGTCTCAGCGTTTTCGATAAAGTTGTATGGCATAAGTTTTGATAGTCTTCTTAAAACTAGAATATTACTATTCCTACATAAGATTATTTACACTAAACAACCACAGCATTTATATGATCGATTGAATTTTTCAAGATCCAATAGGGGAAGAAGATTGATACTCTTTAGACATCATAGTTTGATATCCGAATGGCAATTCTTTTTATACGCTACTCGTCTCTGGAATAAACTTCCATATGACTCTCAAGATATAAGTAATGCACTTCAGTTCAAAAATAACATTATTTGCTTATTCAAATGAAGAAACTGTATTTTTGTTTTTCCTTTTTTTATTTGGTTATGTTAAATTAATTATTATATGATTTTATACATACAATTGGGGGATTCACAAGGTGTCATAAAGTCATATGTCTTAAAATAATAACATGAAAAAATACGACTGTTGTGAGCAACCCCTCATAATTTAATGTGCTATTAATTACGACAGCACAATAAACATAGCAAGCAACGTTCTATTTATTTAAGACACTTTTTGTTTACAAACCAACAACAATATTTTTAAACCATTGTAAAATGTTAGAACATTATGACAATAAACCATGATAGCACACCTTGTGAATACCCCAAATGTTTAATTAATTTTTGGTTTGTTTTTTTTTTTTTTTTTTTTTTTTTTTTTTTTTGTTTCCAATTTGAAAATATTTTAAATTGATTATAAATATGTAATATTTTTATTTTATTAGTTTTTAAGTTTTTAATAACAAAACCTGTAATTTTTACAAATGCTCAGTTCTGTACTGCAATATGAGTCTTGTGTATGGAACATCAAATAAATCTATATGTATATATAAAATTGTAACGTTGCTGACTGACTGACTGACTGATTCATCATCGCACAGCCTAAACGCCTGAAGCTAAAAACTTGAAATTTGGACCAGGGGTTGGTCTCTCCCCAAATCGATCCACTAAGACGGGATTTTTGGAAATTCGAATGTTTAGGGGGTAAAAAAGGGAGTAGAGATATAAGTACCCTTATATCTCTAAAAATAAAAGAGATACAAAAAAAATTTAATACTTATCGTTGTTCTTTAGAAAAATAAGCGGACAGGTGTCTGGTACTTTTTGGAAATTCAGCCCTTTAACGGAGTTAACGGGTAAAATAAAGAAAAATGATCTGATTTAAATAAAATTACACCTGATATAAAATGATCGTTTCATTATTTTAAAAATCAGTCATCAATTCACGCAATTTAAAGGTTTGTTAATGAGCAGGTTTGTTGATGAACAAAACTGCCTGCGGCATAAGGAGTAAGGTAATCTACAACAGACTCCATTTTATTCAGAAAATGCACCGTCTGGTGCAGTTTATACTCTGGAGGCATCATCGGACCTTATTTAAAAAAAAAATAAGGCCAAAAGGTTAATTTCGAGAAGAGGACCTGTCAATTAGTCTCCAGCTTTGTTCGATTTGCCACCTCTCGATTATTTCCTGAGGGACTAAGTGAAATCACTGGCTTATGCTGATAAACAAGCAATAATTGCCTTGGAGGCCAATTTTGTTCGCACTATTCGTGACATGCGGATAGAAATGCTAGAAAGGGTGGCTTAAAATTGAAGGTTCAGAATGCGTTTCCTACAGAACAGCCGCGGTGGTACCCATATATCCGAAAACATTTTCAAATGTTAATGCCATGTATTTATTAATCTGTTGAATAGTTTTATGGACCTTCCAAAACATCCTTTATGGTTTCAGACAACATCATGTACCTTAAATCAGTTAAGCAACTGTTAAGCGCGCTTAATATCTTCCCAACTAAAGACCTTGGAAGTAGCAAAATAAATTACAATTTATTACTTTTTAAAATATAGATACGATTTTTATCCCTTATGCGTTCAAATAACGAAAAAGTACCAAATTCACATTTGTAGTTTTTAGTTAAGTTTGAATTTGGTATAATCTTTATTTCCACGTTTGTTGATCTAAAAGATAGATAGGGTGACAAAGACGTTCCAAAATACAGGTTATACCTGTTATGTCCGCTTATTTTTCTAATAAAGAACGATAAGCATTAAATTTTATTTGGATCACTTCTAGTTTTGAATATACGAGGTTGCCGAATTTCCCCTTTTTACCCTTTTAGTCCACTCAGATATTAACAAAATATATATCATGTACTTCTGTAAGTTAAACCCTTTCACACTGCAATTTTCTTATAAAGGGTGGTTAAATTTTAGGGGTCGATGTTGATTTTGAATAAAACGCATATTCTTTGGGAAATTATTGTCATTTCTTTTTATTATGATGATATTGGTATGGTTCAATTATGAATGGAATAAAATATAGGCCAACTGGCCGCCGACCCTTGGCACACCTCCATCCCATGGTCCAAATTTTTGATGACGCTAAGGCATAATTGAGGTTCTATGCCGTTAATGTGCCGAATTATCTCATCTGTTACCTCTTCAATTGTTGCTGGCTTATTGACGTACACCTTTTCTTTCAAATAACACCAAAGAAAGAAGTCCAACGGTGTCAAATCACATGATCTTGGCGGCCAATTTACATCGCCACGACGTGAGATAACACGGCCATTGAATTTGTCGCGCAAAAGAGTCATTGTTTCGTTAGCTGTGTGGCAAGTGGCACCGTCCTGTTGAAACCACATATCGTCCACATCCATATCTTCCAATTCGGGCCATAAAAAGTTCGTTATCATCTCACGATAGCGGACACCATTCACAGTAACTGCCTGACCGGCCTCATTTTGGAAAAAATACGGCCCGATGATGCCGCCAGCCCATAAACCGCACCAAACAGTCACTCTTTGTGGGTGCATTGGTTTTTCGCCAATCACTCTTGGATTATCATTCGCTCAAATGCGGTAATTCTGCTTATTGACGAATCCACTGCGGTGATAATGTGCCTCATCACTGAAGATGATTTTCAGGATATGCATTTTGATTTGAGCGCCCATTTTCATAATAAGCCTGAATAACTTTAACGCGTTGCTTGATTGTGTATCTTTCCATAATTCAAACTGAGTTAGTCTGAAATTAAGAAATGTCAAATGAAATTCAGAAAAAAACTTGACGTTAAGGTGTGGTTCACATTCAACATCGGCCCTTATACTTTAACAACCCGTTACTAAGCCTACAATAGTCTTCCACTAAGAAAAAGTTTTACGCTAAACAACAATAGCTATTTACTTCGACTATGATCCGTGTTTCAATAAGACTACGATAATCTTGTATTAAAACAACGATAGTATAATGCTTAGACTATGTCTTATACTTAGTCTACACCTTATGCTGAGTCTGCCTAATGTTTTATACGACAATAAGATACCAGAGATTATGCCTTTGTCACAGAATATATACAAAGAAAATTTTTTATACCTAAATTTATATAAATATAATTAGAACTATCCCCGCGAAAAATTTTTATCAATTATTTTAACAGACTGATCCTGGGATTTGTGAAAATAGAACAAGTTCAAAAAGAAAGAACTCATAACCAGTAAAATAGAACAAATCATTTAACTGGTATATGAAGAACCAAAAGGTAGAAAAAGTAAGGAATTACAGTACCGTATTCACCGGTTTTTTTTTATAGCCTATTTCCGATGTGCGAAAGAATTCTTTCTTTCGTATAACTACATTGAAAACAAAAACAAATGTTTAGATTATTTATTGAATCTTCATATATTTAATATGAACTAACAATAATTAATTATTGAAATCTTATCCTAATATTTGCTTTATGTCCTGCCAGTGCCAGACAAAAAACCCCATGTAAAAGTGATGTTAAAACTAGAAGCGGTCTATAGCATCAAAGACCTATCACGGGACTATTTTGTGGCAGTTCCCTTCCCTCTAGGAATACAGTAAATTTATACCAAGTTCGTATACAAAGGCAATCAAACAAGGGCTTAAAGGTCTTTTAATAAGACAAAATGGTTTTAAATTAAAAAAATGACAATGTGCAGTAAATTGAAAAAAGGTATGGTAAATTGAAAAAAACTTCTAGGTTTGCTTTGAATGAAAAATTGAGAACTCAAAAAATCGCTCACTACTCTGGAAATATAAGATTAATTTGCAATCTCTCATTTACATTTCTGTAGCACATTTAAAAAAACGTATATGAAAACAAAATTGCTTTATCTTAAAATTATTTTCGTCATAATTGCAAAATATTGTATATCCAATTTGTGACACACATATTTGAATCTTTTAATTTTTATCTCACATTTACTTTTGTCCGTCTCACTGTATCTGCTACTAGAACAACAATATACAGTGATGCTTACGGATGCAGCAGACATCCAAGAGATGGAAAACCATTGTTTTTAAAATTTTATTTGTTTTCTTTTGTCTTTCGTAGCAAATGGGTGGGCCATTGTTAACATTTGAGCCCAAACGAGCACTTCTTGGAAAATAAATTTGCAACAATAAAATTTATAAATTTACTTTAGATCTTCATTGTCCAGAGGCCAACAAAGGTTAAAATAAAAGAGGCAGTCCTATCACACCTAAACAGGTGAAACAATTTAATGGATTTTTGTTTTCCAGAAAAAAGTTGTAGATTTAAAGAAGAACATATAAAATGTAAAATTTTTTTCTTTAAATTACAAATATTTAGAAGTGCTAAAGTATTAAATTAATTTTATTGAAATTTTCTAAAATAACATTTTTCTAAACTCAAATAATATTCTTACAACTGAATTCACAACGACAACCTACAAATCTAAATGAAAAAGGATGTAAATGTTTCACAAGCTAGAAATTCACTTACACAAGCACTTTTCTTTATATCTAAATGTGTGTTTGAGTGTGTGTGTGTGTGTGTGTATGTGGTCTTTTAAATGTTTAACTGTGTGTGTTGATTGAAGTCTACTCTGTATGCATTCGGACTATGACTCTTAAGTGGTTTTCATTTTTATATCTTTCTTTCTGCATCTTGATTGGAATATGTGTGTGTATGTATGTTGTATTATCCTTGAGCCTTTAAATGGGTAATTGTTTGTATGTGTGTTTTCTTATAATTTAACTTTTTGGTTTATTTTCCATTATTCTTTATTTACTTTTAACTTGAATTTTATTTTACTTTAATATTCGAGGACAAAAAATATTTGCTTTCTTTTATATTCCATTCTTTTTCAAAATTCTTTCCCCTTTTGAGCCAACATGTGGTTTTCATTTTTGTGTGCAACTTTCTATCTGGTAACAAAAGTGACGATAAGGATAAGAAAATGTTGAAATACTGAAGAATCATTTCTTAGTTTTATTTTAAATATTTGAGATGGTTAAACATTCTTGTAGAGACCTTGACGTGTGGGTCTTGCACTGGATTTCAACTTAAAAATATAAACCTGAAAGAACAAACTTAACTGACTGGCAGACGCGTAGGTATCACTAATTGCTAAGATCGCAGCCTCCTCGCAGAGAAAAAACATGTTTAAATATGGTCACCTCCAACAAAACTATTTTTAGACAAAATTTTAAACATACATATTATGTTTAAATTTAACCATATTATTGTCACCGACAACCATATTATTGTTTAATATGCCCTCCATCAAGAAGCCACAACCATGTTATGGTTGCCTCTAAACATGTTATGGTTAAATATGACAATAATTTGTTTTTAAATTAACAATAGTTTTTTCCTCCTTTACTGCGTATTTCGATTCGAAAAAATAATTAACAAGTTTGAAAATTTTTTACTGTATATAACGATTTTTGTATTCGTTCGAAACGATGCGACGAATTCTATTTCTAAACAAATGGGAATTTTTCTAACAAGCTATTGTTCATTATAAACGGTTTTTGTTTTTAAGTTATTTTTTGTTTTCGATAAAGCAAAAGATTACCGATCACTCGAACAAATAGTACGAAAATCGTTATTTATTTCGAACTCGCAAATTGTGGCTTTCGAATTAAAATATGCGGTTACTCTCCAGTTATATGATCGCAAAAATAAATAGCGGCACCCAAAACTTCTGCAGATTATACAAATACATCAATGAACTCGACACCATTGACCGTATTGTCTTCCACTGCACTAGATTAATTGTACATAGGGCTCTTTGTTTAGGCAGCTATTTCTATGATAATATAAGAGATGTCTCATCAGTTTCATCATGGGCATAAAATGGCTAACTGAAAGTCAATTTGTAAGAGTCAGAGCTAATCACGACATATGTATATCTTTCACTGCCTTTCACTTTCACTTAATTTATCTTTGGTAAGATCAAATCTCTCTTTATTCTTTCTTATTTTGCTTTACTTTAAAGGTATGCAGGATTCACTTTAAAACTAAGCAGCTAAATCCAGCAAATGCGGCGGGCGGCCAATTGAAAATGCTGCCCTTTGAAATAAAGTGAAAATATTCTCCAGCTGATCCGCTGCTTAGCCTCCTGTATGCGCTGTTGCTCAATCTTATTGAAACCCTATTTGTAGGTGGTTCTGCACTGCTGACCTCTAAAAATTTGCTAACATGCTCTGTAAATAAAGATCAATATTCCTTTCAAATGATATTTCACAGCGAATTGTATACTAATGTTTGAATTATTCGTTGCAATTTTACTTATGCGCAAAGCCATTTATCACATTGTTGACTAGTGCGTAAAACTATGATTTTGTTAAATTTTGTTAAATTTGCAAACCTTTAAATTTTCAAAATCTTCTTTACAAGAATTCGACAAAAACAAATAAGAGTGCTATATTCGACTTTGCCGAATCTTATATACCCTTCACCAAAATTATATTAATACCATTATTTAGATAAAAATAAATATTTATGTATGTTTTTTATAGTTGACCTTTTGCGATATATATAAATTATTATTGGTTTTTGTTTGGCTGTAGGTCCACGTAAATAAATAAAATAAAAAATAAAAATTCGTGATATTTTCGATTTTTATATTTTTATTATTTTCCCAATATTTCGGTAAGCATCGCTAACCATCTTCTTTTGAAGGAGTAAAAATATTACATGAAGAGAGGAATTATTCGAGGAGATTTACATTAGAGATGCTACATATTATTGATGTTAATCCACAGCTTCGTCTAAATTACCGACAAGACACAGAAAATTATGCACACATATACAGACAATTAATAAACAAAAACAGACGATCGATAAAATAGATTTAGTTACTAAAATCTAATAAGAAGTGGCACAAGTGTTATTGTGAAGTTTTGTGTTTATTATATTTTTTAATTGTTTACATGTAATTATCTTTGTAATATTATGTTTTGTTCTTTGTTTAATGTTAATAATAATTATAATTGTATTTATTTATTCTGACCCCTGAAGATGGTTAGCGATGCTTACCGAAATATTGGGAAAATAATAAAAATATAAAAATCGAAAATATCACGAATTTTTATTTTTTATTTTATTTATTTTCGTGGACCTTCAGCCAAACAAAAACAACTAATAATTTAAAAATAAATATTTTTTAAATCACGCTCACTTTTCTAATCCCGCCCACATTTCGCCGGATGTAGCGTGCTGATAATCAAGATGTACCTAATTTGGAAACTTTGGCTATTGCCGTTCTCCAGATATACATAAATCAACCAAAAATAACAATAATAAGGGATTTATGGGTAAAATTAGAGACAGTCGTGATTTGTTGCTCATACCTCAACCATTTTTAGACCGCACAGGCTAAATTTCAATAGGAAAATTTAACGGAGTATGTGTGGCATAAATGTATTCGGAAAAACCATTTCAACAGACAGACGGACATTGGTCACTCAACTACGCTGGTCATAAGAACCCAGAATATGTATACTTTATAGGGTGTTAGAACAATATTGTAGAAATAACAAACGGAATGACAAGCTTTATATACCCTCTTGTAAAGGGTATAAAAAGAAAGCAGAAAATCATATTAAAACAATGAAATTTAATATTACTTTATTTCTTTTATGTAAAAATTTTTACAAATTATTCGTTTGTTTGAAATTGGTACTACACGTTAAAGATGTATTAAATTTTTCTACATACAAATTTGACTTTTTATCAAAGATGACAACGTATTTATTCAATTTTCCTAGTTTCCTTTGTAGCTCAAGAAAATTGAACTTAATATTTAAAAAACAAAATTCTGGTTTTTGAATTGAATTTCTCTTCATTAAAATAAATATAAAATCCTTTCTAACATTTCTTAACCAAGCAGGAAATATTTGCTTAAAACATTTTCCATAAGTTTTTCATGATCCTTCTAATCCAAATGGATGAGAAACAACAACTCGTTATTAAAAAATTGTCTACGAAAAATGTTTTTTGACTTTATTATAAAATTCCAATGAACTTCCTTTTAGTTATTTGAATTGAGCTCATCAAGTTAAACAGCAGGATGCAAGGACTCAAAGAAAGATAGAGAAATAGAGAGTGAGACAGAGAATATCCATCAACATTAAAACACTTAAGTGAACATCCTTCTACAAAGGAAAGATACAATTAAATGATAAAAAATATACATATATATTTTATTAAAGCAGAACCCCAACTACTCCCTCTTAAAGGCCAAAAATTAAGATAATGATGTGATGTTCCTAGTGTTGAGTCATCTTCATTATCTGCGAAAAACTCGTTAAATGTTCGAATAAATTTCTAAAATAAAAAAAAAAAATTAATAATTACACAGCTTGTTTAAATGATGTTGTGATAAAATTTTAAATATTTAAGTTTAGGGTTTAGTAGATTTGAATATAAATATGACAATTGAATTAAAGGTTAGTATAATAGAACATAAAAATTTACATTTCACGTATTCTTTAAGAATAAGGGAGCGGCAAATATTCGATTTCATGTTCGCATACATACATTTTTTTATAACCTTTGAATTACATAATTGCATATATACGGTACATATGTACCTGTATTATTATCTATATATCTATATATGTATATAAAATAGGATGTGTGTATGTATGTAACGTATGGACTCCAAAACGGCTGGGCCGATTTTGATGAAATTTTCAGGGAATCTTCAGAATATTCAGGCGAGTGACAGTGTGAAGTCTGATTTTCGGTCTAGGGGCGGAGGGGCGTGGCAAAATCCATAACTTGAGAACGGCTTGACCGATTTTTTCTTTAAAATGATCGCCACGGTCCAACTTAGGTTTTTACGGAAAGAAAATTTTGCCCCGCCCACTTTTTTCGATTTAACTAAAATCAGAAAACGTCTCCATCGAGTTGAATAATTTTTCTTTCAAATGTTCGTATTAATCAACTTTAAGATTTCATCGAAAGAAAAATTTACCGCGCCTACTTTTACGCCCACTTTTTCTATTAAGCGCATAACTGGATAACGGCTTGACCGATTTGGACGATTTTTTCTTTAAAATGATCGCCATGGTCTAACTTAAGTTTTGCGGAAAGAAAATGTTGACCCGCCCACTTTTACGCTCACTTTTTTTCGTAAGATTCACAGCATATATATACATACATAAAAAAACTTTATGATAGGTATTTCATGGATTTTTATTTAAAGGCCGTAAATTTCGTTTAAAGATCAATTTAAATCGTCTGGTAATACAACACTAATGTTTGCTTAGGGCCAGCAACGCGGACCGGGTCAGCTAGTATTATATAATTGTTAATTGAAATTTTATTTTCTTTCATTTTAATATGAAACCATAACTATTTCCTTATAAATTTTTTAAGAGCTCTTTGGGGACAATACGTTATTTATTTTTAAATAAATTAAATTGCTAAAACGTGTTCAGATAGTTGAAACAAAACCAATAAGACTTTTACCAAAACAATGTTAACCATACGCCATAACTCACTTTAAATTTTAATAGAAAATAAAACTCTACTGTAAATGAAGTGGAAAAAGCTAAAAACGTTGTAATATATCTTAAATCTTTTTTAGAAAATTTTAAATATTTAAATCCCTTTTTCCAATTGGCTTTGGTTCGCACCTCATCTAAAACATAAGCAAAAGCTTTTTTTTAAATAAATATTTCATAAAGAGAAACAAAAGGAAACATTAAAATATGAACAAAAAAGCGTAAATACCTTCTTTGGATACAGAAAATAACATCATTTTGTCTCAACGAGCCCTCAAGGAGTCAATGATTATAAATATACGGTACGTTTTTATAACCTCCACCGCAACTAGTTGTAAAGAGGGCATACTAAGTTTGTCATTCCGTGTGAAACTTTTTTAATATTCATCTAAGACCTCATAAAGATTATATTTTCTTGGTCCTTGAGTGATTCTAAGTTGATTTAGCCATGTCCGTCCGTCTGTTGAAATCACGCTCACTTTCGAACGACTCAAAAGATAAGAAAAATATTGGTGTCAAATTGTTTCTAGTTCTCCCAAGCATTGAAATCCAGAAACATCGGTTCAGTAGGATAATAGTTCTGAATCAAAAAAATTGATAATTTTGTTACAAAAACTAACATAAATGCTGGCATAATGCACGGAATGATATAAGATTTTTTATACGTTTTATATCACTAGAAATCACTCTGTCATATTGCGTGAATATCGGCTCATAATTTCTCATAGGTCCCATACAAAGCCAACTCTCGAAAAACACTTTAGTATGTCTAAAACGGTAACGAATATTTATATTGTAATTAATTTTTTTCTGTAACAGTTTTATATGAATATAAATCGCACTGACAAATTGCGTGAACACCGGTTCATAATTTCTCATAGGCCCCATATGGAGCTCACTCTCGGAAAATACTTTAGTACTCCTAAAGCTGTAACGAATTGTGCTATTGTAATAAATTTTGGTCTACAAGAATTTTATATGAAAAGAAATCTAACTGTCAAATTTCGTAAAGATCGGTCCATAATTTACCATAGGCCCCACAAATCTCGAAAAACACTTAAGTACGTCTGCGAATAATGCTTCTGTAATAAACTTAGGTCTGTCGCAGTTCTATATGAGTCGGAATCACAACGAAAAATTCTCGAAGATCGGACTATAACTTACCATAGACTCCATATAAACCTTACTCTCGGAAAACAATTAATACGCGTAAAACCATAACAAATAAGCTTTTGTAAAAAATGTTGATATAACACAGTTTTATATGACTAGAATCGGTTCATAATTTACCACAGATCCAATATAAATCCCACTCCTTAAATAACTTAGCTGTCGGTGGAGGGTATCAAAGATTCTGCACAGTTGGATATAGTACTCTTACTTGTTAAGGTCCGTTTTTAAAATTGTTTGTGTACGAGGATAGCTACCAGTGTTGACAACGATTTTTTTAAAGCAGACTACGCAGTCAGTAAAAACTATGACCTGAATTGTGTAAACCGCAACGTCATTGAAAGCAAAAAACAAAGTCAAAATTATTAAAGAATTTTGTTTTCACTTTGTACAGAAATTCATATTGACTTTTAAAATTTCAAACGCTGGATATCTTGTGGTTTTGATTTTTATGTCAAATGTATCATTAATAACATAATGACTACGAAGATAAGATGTTTGTGTAAACAGTCCAGACAGTATTCGTGATGTTTGTGATGATTACATTTTGTAATCAGTCTCATTGGCTCTGTAGAATAAATTTTGTAAACATATTTTTTTTTATGTGCAGAAAAACATTTTTGGTGATATTTAAAACATGAAGAAAAGTAGATAAAATGTGGAGTTGTTTTCTAAATATTTCAGGACCCTTTTTCATGTGACCCTACTTTTATGGAAGAGATTTTATCTAGATTAATAATCCAATTTTTTTTTTAATGTATGAAAGAGCACTCGTAAAATAGCAAAAGCATCGAGTATAATAGAACACATAAAAAAAATAACGTAAAAACATTAAACAGCAGTATAATTAAATAATCGTATTTAGGGTAGTGTAAAGAGAAAAAACTTTCATATGTTGGTAATCAATGTTGGTAATAACTTTTAATTATTGGACGATATTCACATAAAACCCCAAATGTTTCTCTCTATGCAAGTTTGTCTTTGATATATGTCTACAGGCATGTTTTGAATGTACTATTTCATCTTTGTTTTTTTCAGCTTTATAATATTCCAACATTGTTCTATTGCATTGTTCTATTCTTCAATATATTTAGAGTAAAGCAAAACAAATATTTTTGGAAGTGTGTGTTTTATTACATTGGTTTACAGAATTTAAGTTTATTGCTATAACCTCAAAAATTAGATATTTTCTAAGCTAAATTGGGGGTTCTGAACGCGAATATGGCATTCATAATTTTTTTTTTTTTTTAAAGAAGTGTTTTCGAGATATCCGTGAAAATCGTGCTTTTCTGCAGTTGTTTAAGCTATTTCAAAGAATCTTCAGAACTGTTAATCTGAACTGTACAAATGATATGGCATTGTGTAACAAAATGTTTTCCTGTGCCTGTTCAGTTGCTAAATTTTTTGCCAACACTTACATTTATGTATAAGGAAGTTATGGCATTAAAAGCTTTTTTTAGCAGCAGCATTTGTATATAATTTGCAATAAGTTTCGATCCAAGAATCCTTTATGGAGGCTATACAATTTTCAATAGGCTTGGTCGTTGTGACAATTATAACCAACTTGTTGATCAAACTTCATCTTATTATCTTCAAAATTGCTACCACTTGTATTTTGTGCACAAGGTTTATATTGACAACCAGCCAGCCGGACGAACAGACATTGTTAGATCGCTTTTAAAAGTGATTCTGAATTGTTCGGTTTGCTAAAAGATGGGCCTAGGAACAATATTTTAAGGAATTGCACAGATCAGAACACGAAGAAAAAAAAGCATGGTTGGAGGTAACCATAATCTAAGAGCAACATGCTATGGTTGAATTAGAACAATGTTTATGGTTGCGGGTTACCATAAAATGGTTAAATATGACAATAATATAGTTAAAATTTCCCGAAATCAACCAGAAAATGGTAAAAATTTAACCATAATTTGTTCAAAATCAATCATATTTTGGTAAATTTTGCTCAATATGGTCAAATTTAACCATATTATTTTAAAAATTAACCATAGGTTAGGTGAGGTTAAGAAGGGTTATGCGCCCAAGGGCGCATATCCACTCGGAGACCAATGAGGTCCATTGTGAATCCCTTCAGTATAGGAGAAAAGAGGAAAAAGAGAAAAAGAGGTTTGGTACAGATAAGTAAATACCACGTAGGACAAATCCAGCTATGGTCCCCCCAATAGAAACAGACGCCCTTTTTCTCTGAAAACCCCCAGTAGATCGGTTGGATTACATCTATCCTAGCCATTTCCGCCTGGGGCCCTGCATCCTAGGACAGTGGCACAGTACATGCTCAACCGTCTCTAAATCATCGACATCCCCACACAGCCTGCAGAAGTCCGGTATCGCAATGTCCAATTTACCCATAAGAGCTCTAACAGAACAATGCCCCGTCAGGAACCCTATAAGGATCCTGAGACTACTCCTATCCAGTCCTTATAGAACCCTGGTTGCCCCTGCGTCCAATCCGGGCCATTAGGCCATCGACACCCTGCAATCCGTTCTATCCCTCCAGGACCGGTTAACGGCATCACAGAATCTCTCCCATATCACCCCATAGTAGTGGCATAAGGGGGGTTTTACCCCTCTGTCCCTTACCTCTAAGTCCAGATTCGAACGCCCTCTCGCGACCTCGTCTGCCATCTTGTTGCCATCCACCTTGCAGTGTCCTGGTACCCAACACAGGCTTATTGTGAATGCCAATATGAGCTCTCTCAAAGCATTCCTACACCGTGCAACCAGGCACGATCGCACCGTAAAATTTGACAATGCTCTTAGCGCACCCTGACTTTCGACGTAGGTTGTCACCACAGATCCCTCACTTCCGTCGCCCTCCAGATCGCTAGGATCTCAGCCTGGAAGACACTGCACTCATCCGGGAGTCTGAATGACCTTTTCACGTCCGTGTCAGCAAAAAAAAACACCAGCCCCAGTGCCAGTGTCCATCTTGGACCCGTCCGTATATACTGCCCACCCTTCAAACAGTCCGTTGGATCCACGCCAAAATTTCCTATCCGGGAACTCCACCGGTGGTGTTAAATCGAAGTCCAAGGTCATACTCCTTTGATCCGAGATTCCCGCCGAGATACTTTCCTGATCAAGCAGACCCAAAAAATTAACCATAATATGGTCAACATTTTTCAGAATTTGGACAAAATAAACCAGATTATGGTCACAACTAACAATAATATGGTCAATGTTAAACTTTTTATGGATATTTAATTCAGGCATATTTTCAATTTCAACTTGTGTCAATTTATAATATTAAATATTAACAGGAATACGCTGTACGTTTCACTTTTATAAGCAATACAATTTATATCATTTTCCAGCCTTTGGCGGCCTTCATTAGCACTCCTTCTGTTTTACTGGTTCATACTTCTACGTAAATTTGTATATTTTAATCAATAATTAAAATAAAATGTATTAGAATTATAAACAAGCCAAGCAAGTATGTATTTGAAAAGCATTCAAGTATTGCAGAGAGCAAAAGAACATCATATTGTTGATTTTAAACATATTATTTAAAATTTAAAATGAAACATTAATATATTATAATTTCAAACATATTATTGTTATTATTAACCATAACATGTTTGGAGACAGCCATAATATGGTTATGGCTTTTGGATAACTGAACTAAGCCATACCATGGTTGCCGGTGATAATAATATGGTTAAAGTAACCATAATATGTTTCAGTGCATGGTTATAGCTTTATTTTATTAAAAAATAATATTGTAAAATTTAACCCTATTTGAAGTTTCAAGGGAGGTAAACAATTTATTGTTAAATACAAGCAAAATATTATCAATCGTGAAAAAAGTAATGTTCAGAACAACTATAGCTTGTTTGTTGCCATTGCGGGGACCGTAATATGTTTTTTTAACCATACCTCAATCATGTATTTTCTCTGCGTGAATAAACGCATAATACCGTCTCCACAATTGTGGTATGGGTATAAAAATATAATCCAAAAGACATTTAGGTTTGATAATAGGCTTAAATCCTTACGATTTAACGTACTTATGTTTTTTGGGTTTTTGTTGTCTCCCTTCTTTCATGTCTTTTCTTTTTATTTCACGATTTGCTTTTCGAGCGAGGAAAACAATAAGACCCAAGAAAATGTAAGAAAAACTTAGCGCTGTTGGTTTTCTAAGGACTTTTCTGCAATGACAATAAGAAAAGTGCTTGGAACTTTTTTCTAAGCTTCCAAGAATAATAAATAAACATTTTTATGTCACTGCTGATGGTTTTTTGTTTGGTTTTGTTGGCATTATAAAAGGTTATCTACAACTGAATAAGGCTAAAGGATTAAAGAAGAGAAAAACGTTTTTAAGACAAACACGTGTTTACACTTATAAAAGACATTATTTGATTGGAAAAAAGTATTTAAAAAAAAATTTGTTATTTGAAAAATCAAGTTAATTGTCTAGCCTGCGAATTGTAATAAATATTGATAAAAATTATTAAGGACTTTTTTACGTTTAACTGCCGAAAAAGTGAATGGTGTTTAATGCTTGGAACACAGTTGAGTCGTACGTTGTATGAAGTAAGGTCGAAATTTTTTTAAAAGACTCTACATTTACCCACAATACCGCCGTAAACGTATTTTGCTTTCTCTTGAAAATAATATTAAAAAATTCAAAATTTATTCATATTATTTTTCTATCCTTTAATTTTGTTATAAAATATTCAATTTAAAAACACAAAAATTTTATTTCATATTTTTAGTTCTCTTTTTCTATGACAATACGGTCGTAAACGGCGTATGATATAGAATTAGATATATGTCTACGTACGACGTAGATACACTCACAATATTATTAGTATTCCGTTCAGTAATTTTTAAATAAATAAACATTTAAAATTACAAGCAAATTTATTTTTAACTGACTCTAAAATTTATTAAAAAAAACTAGGTGCACATTAACACGCATTTTCGGTTGCATTTAATATTGTCAGTGGATTAAGTAAAAGTATATTAATTTGATTTTTACTTTCAAAAATTCAACCGCGAATTCCATAAAAAAAATTACCACAAATTCCGTAAAAACAAATGAATTTTCAGTTATTTTATATAATTTAACTACCAAAAAATACATTTTCAGTTATCTATTTATAGATCTGTGGAAAAAGTAAAAGTGCACGAAACTCACAGAACTTGAATTTTCGTAATAAAGTTGAACGATTTGTAAACGTTGTTCAGGTGTAAGTCTTTCCATTATGAAATGCCAAACAATACTCAACAAAAATAACATGACAGCATGACACGACTCACACGTGATCTTTCAAAAAAGGCTATTGAAAAAAGTATCTCTACTTTAATCACGTGTCGATTTTTGCCAAAAAGTGAAAAAATAAAAATTTTGACTAGTACACTATTGTTGAACAAGTGCAATACATATGTATGTATGTACATATATATGAAGCGTATAAAATTGATTGATTTTTAACGACCTAATCTAGGAACACTGCCGTCATGTTTAAGATTCAGAGTACTTGTTATAATAATATCTCCGCGATTACCTAAAGAAATCAGTTTGCAATTTATTTAGAACGGTCACTTGTGCGACTCGTGTTACATGCGTAAGCTATGGTAACGACGACTTACCAAACACACCACATTGTTGTACGTATCAAATTTTTAGCTTGTGCTATATACCTTAGAAGAAAGCAGACGAGAACCTGACTAACTGCCTGTTTGTAGAACGGTAGCGCGTTCTTGTTTTAAATGTAAGTTAAGCGAGTCACTTTTGCGCTCGTGTTCTACAAACAGGCAGTAAGATGTGCATTCGTGACGTAAAAATAATACGATCGTTGACGCTGCAAACAAAAAATTAAATTGTATTAAACTGCACGGAGGGATAGTATAATTAGTTTTATTGGACAAATTTAAAAATCGGCAATCAAAAATGTATTCGTTTTCTTTGTTTTGATACTTTGAGTAAGTATTCATGGCTTTCCACTACACGTGTACTTAACGTATACAATTATGGTTATTTGCGCAGACGTCTAGCTTTACATCATACGTATATGTATATTATAGTAACACCACCATCTGAGGCGTATGAGTTTTTCAATTTCTCTATAAAATCACTCATACATCCGAATTGGTTGTTTTTTATCCAAAAAATCTTTACTAAATGCTTATAAAATTTGTCAAAAAATAAATTTATTTAAAGGCATTAGGTGTGTTTATTTACAGAAAATTATTGTTTATTTTCAATAATTGTTACTAGTAAGTGTTCAAGTACTCGAAGAACTTGCAAGGAGAGAGTGAAAAAAGAGCATACAAATTTGAGAGACAAAAAATTTGTTGAAAATTACTGATAGTAAAATTTTTACTAGCAAGAATTATTCAACCACCTGTTTAAAGTTTTTGTTTACAAAACAAATATAATTTTCATAATTTTTAAATTAAAAGTTTTTCAATGAAATGGTGTATTTATATTTCAAAAATTTAAGAAGAATAATCTCGCGCATATAGCGTAAATCACTAAATTTATTAGGAAATAATCTCGTTTCTTTCAAGTGAATATTGTCAATATACATAAATTGCTAGTTTGTGCTGGTAAAGCGTTCATTTACTTTTTAATTGTTTTGAGTAATTTTGAGAAAAATTTTGTTAATTTTAAATTTACTCCCTCGTTGCAAGTTTCTGCTAGTTAAGTAAATGAACACACCTATTGTATGTAATCTATGGCATTCTATTCATTTGAACATTTTGATTAATTTGACATTTGAACTATGTATCTCAAAATGCGCTTGATTCAAGAATTATAAAATTGATTTAATCCCGAATTCGTACTTACAATAATCCTAAAATTATATTGATTCAAGTAAAACTGAGATTGAATCAATCTCAAAATGTACTTAAGTCAAGTGTTATAAAGTTGATTTACTGCCCGTTCGCCGATATCGAACGTTAACGTTCGCATAGAAAATTACATTAAAAACAAAAACAATTTTTGAAATTTTGTTTTTGTTTTAAATGTTATTTACTATGCGAACGTTAACGTTCGATATCTGCGAACGGGCAGTTAATCCTGAATTCGTACTTTAAATAAATCAAAACTGAAATTCGAAGAAGAATATTATTATAATTAATTTACTTACCTGTTTCACACCTTGGAAAGTTCCAAGTTCCAATTATAAAACACCACCACCATGCCCGATATGATTTTAACTTTAAAAACTTAATGTTCATATTTAGCTAAGAATATATGTAAACTAAATGAGAAGTGAGAAATTGAAGGCAAGACAATTTTACTTTTTAAAGTTTTAAAAGTAAAATTGATTAAGATTTAAACATGAAAATTATGTGCTTTTTTCTTGTTCTGTTGTTTTTGTTGTTTCTACACATAACAAGCAAATCGTTTTTTAGCTACTTGTGTGGTGTTGTTGTAATGGCTACAATAAATTTGAATAAGTTATATGAGATTAAAACGCTCAATGTTTGTTGAAACATTGATATTCATAGCCGGTGGAATTATTTTTATTATAACGCTGAAAAGGGGCTGTCCTACCCGTTAGGACAACATACATTTGGATCAAAATGTTCATCAATCTTAAAGGGTCTAGTTTTAGTCGAAAACGCTTTAACAGTTATTGCAATAGAATTTTTAGATACAAAAAACATGTATTCTTTGCTTTTAATGATAACATTGAATCTAGCGATTATTTATCTTCTTTAAAATCGTGGCCCAAATTTGTTGAATCTTAAGCTGAGTAGGATGAATATGTTTCTATCGCCTCAATTATTTTTGTAACGTCTTCAGTAACCAAACTTTTAATGAATAATGCAACTACTTACTGAAAGACTTGCCAGTCATTAATTTGTATACCCTTTACCGAAGGTTTACATATCGAGCCTTTGCTGCAATAGAGTCATAACCCAAAAAAACCTGATTTTTGAGCTCATGTATTTAATTCCCAGTGGAACAAAGAGCCGCCGACTAGCTCATAATGTGGAGTAGTTAAAATCTCATACAAATATCTTATATGCTCAACTCTAGAGAGTAGAATTAATTTTAAAGTTTCTAGAAAATTCAAAGTTGACCGTATGTCCGTCTGTCTGTTAAAATGGGTTTTCCGAAGAAAACATTTTAGTGTACCTATTATTTTAAAGCACACTGTACTCATCGTGACAATTATTATTTAATAATTCTGTATTTTTCTTTGAAACTTAAGACCTCAAATAAATTACAAAAGACAGAATAACAATAACATAGACCACATGAATGCAACTAAACTGCAAGTTCAAAACACTTAAAATAGCCCACACAAATGTGACACAAATTTGAAATAAAACACTTGACACAGTTAAAAAAAGGAATCTAGAAAATTATAATGTAAGTACTCAAGTGCAAAGAACTCTAATAAACAATTGTAAATTAAATTGTAATTAATATTTAATAGAAATATATATTAATTATAACTTAGAAATTTTGATATAAATACTACAGAAGAAATTGCTATAAATAAGAACTAATTTTGGATTGAAAAACACAACATCGATTTTGTTCTCATTATTCTGACTGAGAACCTTAACCAGTGCTTAGGTGAATCAAAACTGCCGCAGCCAAGTGCAGCATTCAAAACCACTTTGGCACAACAAATAAACAAAGAGATACATTTTAAACATTTGAATAATAATAATAATAACTTATACACAATTCTAACGATTAACAAAACATAATGAAATATAATATCGTCCCCTTAATAAAACAATAGTGTATACGCACGTACACCATTATTTTTTTATTGAATAATAAGAATCTACATAACTGATTTTAGATGTGGTCAAAATTTGGTGAAATTCTACTTCCACAAAGTGGGTTAAAAGATTAATTGAAATATTATTGTATACTGGCGTGTTTGAAATTTTTCATTAATAATTGTGTAAGAGCAGGTATGGTGTTTTAATTAGTTGTTACTCTGAATATCATTTCAAAGAAAAATAGGGTATAAAAAGCATACACTATTTTTATTATTCAATATTTTTATTATTTCATAACAAAATAAAATCGAAAAATGACGTATATTGATATACACAATTTTTTAATAATATATTTGGTGTAAAATATTCAAATAAAATATTGTATACCAAACAAAATAAAATAGTGTATTATGATTTTCATACATATTATAAAACAAATAAAATAGCCTAAGTGACATCATGGTACTTTGAATCCCATTTATTTCCAATTAAAGCACTTGTAAATAAATGAAATATCATCGCCTAGTAGCCTGATGATTCCATCACATATTTAAATGACCACAACTCAAAAACACCGATTATTTTCTGAGATATTAATGTTTTCCCATATGTCTAATAACTCAAAAATTTTAAACTCTATTATCTCGAAATGGCAAAAAAATTGTACACTATTGTTTTATTAAGGGGACGATATATAGATATATTTATGTTAGATATACTCATTAAATTAAATTGCTAATAAAATTCAACCAGATCGGTCCATAAACGACTAGAATATAAGAAAAAACCACGACTGTCTCTTTTTATACCCATAAGCTCCTTGTTGTTGTTGTTATTTTTTTTTACTTCTTTTTTCTGTATATCTGGAGAACGGCAAGAGCCAAACTTTCAAAATAAGGTACAGGCATTTTTGTCTAAAAAACGGTGTTTATATAAATTTTGACCTTTATTGCACCATTGGAAGGGTAAATAAGATTCGGCATGTCGACTATTGCACTCTTACTTGTTAAAAACAAAACCCCCACCAAATTCACAAATCAAATTTTTTATTTTTTTAATAAATCCCCTAATCTGGCATCACTTCAAAGGACTCCTAGGAAATATTATTAATCATTTCAATAAAAATATTCAATATGCTTATTACGAGTATAAATTATTAAAAAGAAATACAAAGAATTCATTAAGATACAAATTAAAAATAAAGCAAGCAAAACTGAAAAAATTAATTAAATAAATGTTGAAAAAAATTTGCTTAACCATAAAATAATGTAAAAAATGGTATAACAAGTAGAAGGTAGCTGCATTAGACAGCAAGTTCTCAATTTTAAAAGCAATTCACACAAATATATTTAAGCAGACCGCATTTTTAAATCCATTTTATGTCAATCAGAAGTAAATAAGAATAAAATCAAATGAAATAAATTCAATTCAACATTTTTTATTTTTCGAATTTATTCTATTAGTTAAATTTCAGTTATGTATTTTATAAAGCTTTTTGTAATAGTTCTATTCCCTTAATATTTTAGGAATGACTTTTATACACTACCAGACTATTATCCTGTATTTTCTTGTTACATTTTACCTTAGCTTTCCGTTGGATAGCAATGAATATTAGACACCAGCAGAATGTAATGCATTTTCTGGCCCGCTACGGCCTTCGTCAGCATTCTTTGTGTCACACTGGATAAAATAAAAAATGTTGAATATAATAAAATTGCTTATCAAAAGAAATAATTTCCAATATCTGAAAAAAATTTATTTCAACCGTAAAAGATCAGTTTAATTTAATTAGTCTAATAGAAGGGAGAAAAAACTTCCTAAAATGTTAAGCTTATAATAAAATTGATTACATTTGATTTATCTTATTTTACGTACATAAATAAAAGTTTTCAACCAACAAGTGTAATAACGACTTTTTCTTTAACATTTTTGGACTTCGAACTTGAATGTACCATTACAAAATAACAAATTGAAACCTGCAAAATAGTATTATTTTCTAAAAACTATTAATTTTAGCTCACTATATTGCTTGCACTGCATCAAAAACTGAATTTTAGCTCCTTTACAACTGAAGGTAATGATATGTGGACTAAATACTGTTTTATATTAAAAAGTAAGTTTTCAATATCAAAAAAAAAAAAAATATATATATATATACATTAGGGATATAACTATTTGCATTTTTTTGCAAATATCAAAAAGGACCTATCATAGTGAGATAGTGCATAAAAAAATATGAAGAAATGTGCCTTCCTTTTTTCGCGAGCGTTAAAAAAGGTTCGGCACCGATCGCGATGAAGTTTTAGCTTATAATTTTTTTCAGTTTTACAGGAAATCCATAATTCTAACGTCGAAAGCCATGCTGGTCTTTGCATTTCGTGTTTTTTTTTATGAAATGGCGATTCCTTGCATTCCAAAAAAACGGTACAAGGGAAGGATACCCACCATAAAAATTTATATTACAATTTATGCGACAAAAATATAACGTAAAAATACATATATTTTTATTAATATTAACTTCTTAGATGTTCCCACAAATATTTTTTGGGGAAGGACTCCCACCAAAAAAAAATCAATAGTCAAACTAAAAAAACAAACAATTTTATGTAATGTTATTGTACGTTTTCTCCGCGTTATCTGCTTCTGGAAAGGGAATGATTCCCATTATAAAACATATGCGTTAAAATATGTATTATTTTCATAGACATTTTTAATTATTTTTCTTTTTTTTAATATAGCTCAGAATTAGTTAAGAAATTTCTACTTGTTTGATTATTAAAATTGGCAAATTGTGTCTTACAGTAAAAACTGTCACATTTTTAAATTATGTAATATTATTTAATAAATATTTTCACACCATGTACTCGATTTAGTGTTAAGGCATGCAATGGATGAGGTGCTAGACGGAAAAACATCATCCCCAAATATTTCATACAATTTTGTTGATGAATTAATTTGTGATTACGATTATTTAAAAATAAATTACAAGCAAAATGAAGAACGCATCGAATCTAAAAATATAAAATGGCGTGATGACATGCAATATTTGTATGAGCTCGGCAAAGCATACAGATATTACAAAAAAAAAAAAACATATTTCCATACATACATTTTAAATCTATACCCCCAATAAGCAATGCTCGTTGGAACTCTCGTGCTATACTAGCAATTTTAGCATATATACTATACTTATTCCAAATTACCGAACTGAATTAAAACCAATTTGTGAATTTATTTGTGGAGCATGGTATGACGTGTGGTTTTCGGACCATTTTTATGATGAAAAAAACTTTGAAATTTTAAGTCAGTCATTGGAAACATTTAATAACGCTCACAACTGTTTTCTTCGACACTGGGCTAAGGAGCCATCAAGAATTTTTAAACAGCAGCGCAGCAATATATGCGCTGAGCGGGCGGTGAAAGTTGTTCAAGACATTTTTCCGTTCTGTAAATCCACACGAACTCTCAATTTGAAGTTTATAATGTACAACAATAATGTATAAGTTATTTAATTAAGCTTGTTTTAATTTTTTTACTTTGTAATAAAAATTAAAAAAAAAAAAAAAAAAAAATGTTTGGTGTTTTAGAAATTGCATTCGGTGCCGAAGGTTTTTGGACCGAAATGTCCCCTGATATCGATTTTTAATATCAGTATAACATTGCCCATACCGTAATGATAGGTTCTTATTTTGGTTATACCCCTAATATACATATATAAAACTTTAAATATTTGCTGATAAGTAAGATTTCTTTGTTTGATATTCCCAGGATGGATACTGACAACCCTCCCTAATGCATATACCTTGGTTGTTTTACCATAGTGGGGAATAAAAATTATATACCTAAAGAAGAAAAGAACATAAATTTATTTTTTCTTTTATTTTTTTTCAACTGAATTTGACATATTGTTTAAACCCTTATTAAAAAAAATAATTTTTAATTAGAAAATTTATGTGGTTAACATTATGTTGACGTACAAGTTCATTCATTATTATGGAATTCCTTTTTGTCCTTTTTTCCTTTTCAACTTTTCATATTTTTTTTTTTTTTGGTTTTTTTACAAAAAAATCTCTGCAAACAAGGTCATTAACTTTATATTTAAAACCATTGAAAGTGACATTTTATTTTTTTAATGTGGGTTTAGTGTATGAAATCTTAACTGGGGAAACAGTGAAAGATTTTCGAAACAGATTTTGAAAAGTCTTAATAGCACTTAGCACAATTTTTAGACTTTCCTCTTTTTAACTTTTCAATCTGAATAAAAGAGCATGTTTTGTTTTTTTTTTTTTTTTTGGACCGATAGAACTTGAAATTTTAAATAATAACACAAAAAATTAAATTTTAATCAAAAGAATTTTGTTATTCGAAAGCAATGGCATTTGCGTTGTAAAATTATTTCAGGCAAAAGACACCGCAGTAGTTCTTGACAAAGCAAATTCTGGACGTTCCATTTTCTAAATTTTTAAAGAAAAAAAGGTTCGATGATGCCACCAGTTTATTTTCTAAACATATAAGAGTCCATAGGGCTCGTTTTGGATTGGCCTCAGTCCATATTCAGCAATTTTATTAATGACAAATCCATAAAAATCGGAAATCAATTAATAAGATGTGCTAATCGTTGACTGATTTTTTGTTTATACGTGAATCTATTCTTGATGACTTGACAGAGAATACTGATCATAAATGGCAAAAATTGAGCGCAGTGTGACAGTTCCTTTGAAAGCTAACAACGAAATTTCTTCGTGCTTTACGAAAATAAGTTCTTTTGTAACCAATTTTTTTAGTTAAACAAGATAGAAATTCACTTATTTTATTATTGTATTTGTAACATAAAAGCAAAGTACATATTCCAGATTCTTATGAAATTCTAAGACGACGAGAATAAGGTCTGCCAGTTTTCCTTTAGTTATAATTTCCTTTATTCAGTTTACCATTTTAAAGTTAACATAAATTTTTATTAATTATATTCCTATTATTTCGACCTTTTTTCAATTAAATATTACATTTCAATATATTTTTATTAAGCTTTAGGTCACTCTTTCATAAAAAACAATTTAAATATTATTTATTTTTCGATATTTCGATTTCCATTGGAAATCTTCTTCAGGAAATTTTTAAAATAATATAAAATTAAAAAATTATTTTTGACAATAAATGGAAAAATAACAAATGGAAAAATAAATTTAAAATTTCAAATACAAATTTAAAATAAAAAAAAAGAGGAAACCAAACAAAATTTTTAAAAATATTCAAAACCTAAAGGTACGGTCAGATATGGCAAACATTTGCCGAAAAACGTCAAATGTGACCACAAAATATTTATTTGCGACAAACAGGAAAACAGCTGATTTTGGGCTAATAAATTTGTTTGGTGTCAAACAAAAATGCTTTTAATGTGACCACTCAAAAACAAATATTTGCCTGTATTTTAAGCAAACAAATATTTGTTCTTACAATTATTTTGTAAGAGCAAACAGTAGCAAATAACTGCTGTTGGGAACAACTTAAAAAAAAATATACCACTAAAATCAAATAAAAAAACACAAAATATTGTAATAATATTTTTGTAAAATTTAACATTTATCTAATTTATTTATTAAAAAAAAACACATGATTTTGGAATTACATTAAATTCGTTTTTGATTTTCAGTATTTTTTGTTGTTGTAGCCAAATCGTCGTGCGGTTACTGCCTTGGTTCAAAGATAAAAAAGTTATCTAATCTATATATATAAAATTGTAACGTTACTGATTCACTCACTGATTCATCATCGCACAGCCTAAACGACTGAAGGTAAAAACTTGAAATTTGGACCAGGGCTAGCTCTCCCCAAATCGATCACAAAGACGGGATCTTTGGAATTCGAATGTTTAGGGGGTAGAAACGGGTAAATTCGGTAACCTTATATCTCTAAAACTAAAATTTCATACTTATCGTTGTTCTTTAGAAAAATAAGCGGACAGGTGTCTGGTACTTTTTGGAAATTCAGCCCTTTAACGGAGTAAACGGGTAAAACCTGTATTTTGGTACTTTTTTGTCACCCACCTATCTTTTAAACACATAATAAGAGAAATAAGGGTTATATCACATTTGAAACTTATCTAAAAAATCCAAATACGAATTTGGTACTTTTTCGAAATTCGGACGTTTAAGGGGTAAAAAGCGTAACTATTTTTGGTACTTTTTTACAAAACATTGTTTTTATTTATTGACATAGACGTATTAAATTATGGGCTCCCACTACAATATTTAAATTTTTTTATGCTTCAATGGGGAGAAAAAAGTACAAAAAAGGGGAAATAGGGAGTAAACGGGTAAAATCTGTATTTTGGACTTTTTTGTCACCCCATCTATCTTTTAAACCTATAAACATAGAAATAAGGGTTATATCACATTTGAAACTTATCTAAAAAATCCAAATACGAATTTGGTACTTATTCGAAATTCGGACATTTAAGGGGTAAAAACCGTAACTATTTTTGGTACTTTTTTACAAAACATTTTTTTTAGTCAAAAATTTAGTACTTATTGTTGTTCAATAAAAAAAAATAAGCGGACAGGTGCTTGGTACTTTTTTGAAATTCGGCCTTTTTGGGGAGTAAACGGGTAAAACTTGTATTTTTAAACTTTTTTGCTATGCCATCTATCTTTTAAACCAATTAAAATAAAAACTATATCAAATTCATAACGTATCTAAAAAATACAAATAAAAATTTGGTACATTTTCGAAATTCGAACGTTTAAGAGGTGAAAATCGTACCTATTACAAAGTAGCTGGTTAAAACCTAGAAACATAAACTTTGGCGTAATATGTCCACGAAAGAAAAGGAGATGCTAACGAAGTAGTAGGTTAAATGCTAGTTATTGTATAAAACCATTTTTTGAGTAATTACCATTTTAAGATTTCAAAAATGGATTACGAAATATAAAAAGAACACTGAAATCATATATGTATAATCGATTTTAAACTCAACCTTTCAAAAATGTTTAAGCAATTTTACACGATATTTATTTTGCGGTGGGTTTGTTAGATGTAAAGTCCATATGTAATTTCACATGTCTGTCAAAATTGACAATTACAGAAGGTTAATAATTTTTGCTTTAACACGTTCCTTTTTGGTTTCACCTGACATAACATAAAAACATTCATATTAGCAAACTATTTACTGATTTATATTTATAGTCACTTTTTATTGTATTTTAGTTAATTAAAAATTTTGTTTTTTTTAAGAATATGTGTAAGTAAATAGATTTTAATATATATTTGCCTCCACAAACAGACGACTTGCAAAACAGCTGATGTCAGATGGTTTGCCAGATCAAAATAGAACACGCTCTAATTGAAAGAAATTCCTCTATATTTTCCATAACAATTTGTATAATAGTGTTTTGGCAAATAAATTTATATATTTTGACAGTTTGGTCAAATATTTTGCTTCGGTAAATATTTTTTTAAGTGTGACCATATGGAAAACATGTTTGCTAATATGTGTGTTTGCCGCTATTTGACATCTGTTCGAGCAAACAAATATGATCAAATAAATGTGCGCAGTGTGACCACAAAATGAAACCTACATTGTTTTGAAAAAAAATTTGCCAAATAAAGGCAAACATATTTGGGGCTAATATTTGCCATATGTGACCGTACCTTTAAACCTATTTTTATTTCCTTTCCGTCAATATATTTATTTTTATCAAATATATATATTCAGTCTGTGCCGTGCCATCTGAACTAAATTTTATAAATAATCAAAGACCAATACCTATTTATAATTTTCCCTTTTGTCAACATATTTATATCGTTATATCGTGTGGACTAGGCCATTGACATGTATTTAAAAATATCGCAGATCAGGGCTAAAAATAAGGATAAGAAACCCTAAAAAAAGATACATATAACACGCTAAATCAATACAGTTTTAAAAATATTTATTATATGAGAAAACATCACTTGAGTGTCCTTTTGGTCAAAAGTAAATAAGGATGTTTTGAGATAAACTTTTAAGTTTCGTATTTCGACTGGTGATAACGAGAATTGAATGCAAGTCTCAGAATGCTTATTAAAGTACTAAGTTTTTATGAACATAAATGTTGCCAGCTGTTGACATAAGAAAAGAGATAGAAAGAAAAAAAAATAGTCATGTAGTTCAAAAATCTGTCGCTGATTTCACTTGTCTCCCCGGAATAAAACAATGCTGATAACATTATCATTAATTTACACTTGTAATAAGTTTTTTTTATTTTTTCGTAATAACTTATACTTTATTTCAATAAAATTCTAATGGCCCACACCAACAACCAATTCAGTGCCCATGTTCTGTAACTCCTGCGGCGAGAAACTTTTCGATTGAAATGTGAGAAATGAAACAAAAATGCAATAAATTTAAACAAACAGCTGTTTTTCTCACTTAACTGCGTCTGTAACATTTTTGGCGAGTAATAACTGTCACGTAAGGAAATTTCTGGAAAAGTGTGTCTGTAAAATTTTTGTGAGAAAGTTCCCGCTTTGAACTGTCAAATAAACTCACGCAAAAAAACGGGGTGAGATAAACTTTTAACACTAAAAAATAAATTTAAAATGCAAAATGCAATGAATATTAACACGAAAGCGATAAGTATTTTGTTCTTGGCTGATTTTTTCTTGGTTTAATTATATTGCTTTTAACATTTTTGAAAAATATACGATGTTTTCAAAGCAATTTTGTAATCAATAAACATTAAAGTCGCACTTTACATTTTTTAGTATAGCCGACGGTTGTTTTTTCGCCGCCGTCGTTGAAAATTTTTAAATTTTAGTCAAATTTGGTCGCCGTCAATGTATGTTTGACTAGCATTCAGAAGATCTGCATTTTTATATCGGCTTCGAGTGGAATACTATGACATTTATAACGTAACGACGAAATCTCTTTTGATAGTTTTCGACATGAGTTACAGACACACTTTTTTCTCACATTTCGAGAAACGATGGAATATTTTGTTTCACATGTTTTCGATGCGAGAAGTTCTCACCAAAGTTACAGAACATGGGTACAGGATGTATCAAGCCCTGGTATCTATTGGTTTCAGTGAAGCCTGATATGACTTTGACTCACCGCGATCTTTTAGATATTCGGAAATTTTAAACCCCAGCAAAGCTTAAAGTATTAGCCGAAACTTTACTTATCAAATTTTACTCACCCCAATAACAATCCACTTTATCTTTATATATCTGTGGTCATATGGACTAGTAGCTTACGTCGAAACAGATAGATAAGACAGATAAGAAATACGATAAGACAGAAAATTAAGTAGAAAAAGTGTAAAATCTTTTATATATACAAAAAAAATTTGTAACATTTAATTTTAGCCTCTTTTGAATTTTTTTCTTATACGATAATATACAGACTTAAGGAAAACAACCTTTTAATAAAACTTCAACGAAATTGAGGATATGTATCTTGAATACACAATTGGGGGACTCACATACGTATGTCTTAAAGTAATTATAAGAAATATATATGACTGCTATGGGCAACCGTTTAACATTTTATATCTACTGTACAGTTATGACGTATCATTGAATACAGTATTAAAATTTTTATTTTGTTTAAAACAATTGTAAAATATTATTTAGGAGATTATGACGATATGTCTTGATAGCACGCCTTGTTAATGTTAAGACTAATAAGAACAAATAAGAGTGCTATATTCAGCTATGCCGGATCTTTAATACCATTCATAATGATGCGATAAGAACCGAAAGTTATATAAGTACCGGTCTTTAGATATAAACAAATCTAATCTAAACAAGCATACGTCTCCACTCCCACCCACATTTTGTCGTATAATCAACTTCGCTTCTCGTAAGGACCCAGAATATACATATGTATGAACGTACAAGGGGCTATGATCAATATTGTAAAAATTACAACACAAATTTGTGATCAAAACAAACATGACAAATAACGAACCACGTTCAACATAAGCATTATGTTAAAGGTGACCGTGTCAGATACAACTTCGTTGCGTTGCGTGATGTTTCTAACTTTGAAAGAAAAGCGTAAAGCAAAAGGTTGTTGACACAAGAAAAACTTTAACATCACTCAGACATTATTTTTATTTTTTTATTTATTTACAAATTTATTATAATTAAATTACAATAAATCTTAATTGTAAAGCACTAGCGACTAACAGCTATCGGCTCTTAGGTACTAATAAGTAGGTTCTGTGTATTACGAAGAAATATTAAAATAAGTTTACATTATTAAATTTTATTGTGTAAAGAGAGATTTTGCAAAAAATTTAAGACTATGTTGATGTTATTTTCGGATGGAGTTTTTAGCATATTTATAATATTTGGAGAATTAGAGATGGTACTGCGAAGCTCAGCAAGGGCAGCGCAGTCGCTCTATATATATGTAAAATGAGCATTCCGGTTGGGGGAGTCTATTTATCAGGTATTCATGAGTAAGCTTTGTGTGAGATAAACGTAGTCTTACGAAGCATTTATTTTTCTGGCAATTAGTTGACGTTGGGAGATGTATGGGTTTTTTATCAGGGTTGATATATTTATAAGGATGTTCGTAATTATACCACTTCCGATTAATAGATGTGTTTAATTTTGCAGTTGGAATTCTGGCTAAAAAGTGTTTGGAATTTGGTTTAAAAATGTAGGTGGGTTCACGACAGACATTTTTCGCAGCTAAGTCCGCTGCCTCATTTCCTGTGATACCAATATGGCTAGGAATCCATAGTAACTTGACTTTGTTCTTAATTTTTAACAGATATTGTTGAAGAGAAACAATTATGTCGTTTTTGTTTGAGGAATTTAAAGCTGCTTGAAAAACTGATTGGCTGTCTGTGCATATGATGTGTTTAAAGTTAGATTTTTCACATAATTTTATAGCTTCGATTATTGCCACCGCTTCGGCTTCGAATATAGTTGCTTATTGTGGTAATAAGCCTTTTTTCTGCGTATACCCGCGATCGTCTGTGATTGCAAAACCTACATGGTTAGCAGTTCTTGACCCATCAGTAAAGAAAAAGTGCCAATTATCTGATTTGAATGTGTTACCTTAAAAGCAGTTGGTTAATAAAAGTTAAACATTTCTTCAGAAGATTTATTGGAATTGAATTTTGCAAAAAACATATAAAATAAAAGAAATTTATAATAGCTAATTGTCAAAGCGCACAAAATAAAACTTTTGCTTCGCGTTGCGTTACCGATTCGCTTTGACATCTAAGATAAAATATACATACTTATACGAAACATGTCACATAAAGTACTTTCAAAGCGGAGCGAAGCAAAAAGTTAGCCAACTCTCATCTTTTTGCGCGCTTTGACAATTGGCTATTATAATTTTCTTTTTTTTTAATTTTTTTTAACTTTTATTTTTATAACAATTAATTAAATGTACAAATTACCAACCGCTTTTATAAGTAAACATACAATGCGTGAGTGTTGTCAAAGTTTTCATTGTGGCATACACCTTTTGCTTTGCGTTTTTCTGCCGAAGGTAGAAACGTCACGCAAAGCGTCAAAGTTGTATCTGACACGGCCTTAAGAGTTGCCTAACTTTTTGCTTCGCTCTGCTTTAAAAGTGCTTTATATGACATGTTTCGTATAACTATGTATATTTAATATCAAAGTTGTTTGTGGGAATACTATTATTTATTAAAAGATTTTGTTTGTTGTGCTTAATTCCCTTTTTAAATAATTGATAAAAATATACTGAAATTTATTGTTGGAGGATAAGCTGTTCCTATGCGCATTTCACTGGTTACTTAGGCCAGATCATCAGGAAACGTTCTCCTAAATAATTTTAGAAAAGCCAAAGCTATCAGCAAACAAAACTACAGAGGGAATGAGAATTACCTACAAACACTCAAAAAGTCTTGTTTGCAACGATATCAAAGCTTAAACAAAATACCAAACAATAAATCAGTGTTGAGTTTTTATCTTTTTTACATTTCCCGCTACAATTAGTTAGAATTCTCCCAACATTAATTGTAGTTGTAAATGGGTAAAGAAAAAACATATTAAAAACAAAAACAAAGTGCTTTTATTGTTTTCGCAAGAAATCAAAATAAAAACAATTTGCCAGTTCAGTTTTTTATGCACGTGCACTTGCTAAAATTTATTATCAAAGTTGTTTGTGGGAATACTATTATTTATTAAAAGATTTTGTTTGTTGTGCTTAATTCCCTTTTTAAATAATTGATAAAAATATACTGAAATTTATTGTTGGAGGATAAGCTGTTCCTATGCGCATTTCACTGGTTGCTTAGGCCAGATCATCAGGAAACGTTCTCCTAAATAATTTTAGAAAAGCCAAAGCTATCAGCAAACAAAACAACAGAGGGAATGAGAATTACCTACAAACACACTATGCTTAAAATCATATTTAGAATTTGTTGGTCTTGTTTTATGCCATATCTGTAAAAATTTTTAGGATTTGGTCACACTGCTTATAAGATTTCTTAATTTACTGATTTTCGAACATTAAACTTGTCTCGTTTATATTCTTTTTTAGTTTTTTCTTTGTTTTTAGTGTTTAATATTGTTTTTTAAGCACTTTTCACAAGATTTCCACTATTTGCACTAAAAAAATTAAACATTTTAATGTTAGCTTTTTATTAATGTTTTATATGTATGTATGTATGTATGTGTATTTCTGATATATCATCTTATAAGATAGTTGTTATAAGACTTTTAATAACAACTGTCGCATAACATTTATTATAATATTAATACTAACACTATTTGAGAGTCCAAACGTAAAATAATAATCTCTGCGATTGAATTTGACGTTTGCTGATATAAAAATCTTATATCTTATCTCAGGTGGAGACTCTGTGTAAAAGATGGTGCAAAGAGAAATGCAAAAAGATCGAAAAACGAGACAGAAAAACACTATATCTTCCCTCTCGTGTTGCCTTTGTGTGCTCTGTGTACTCTTCGGTGAACAGTAAAGATAAAACGTATTTCCTAAAACAGCCCATTGAAAGTCGTTTAATGTTACCAGCTTGTTTGTTCCTACGATTTACTGATACTTGCTGGCGCCATTTTTGTCATCATATTACGTTCAATTAATACTGCCCACACATTTTTAAGGGTTGGAGTTTTATGCATTTTTTTATTATCAAATTCAAGCCTTAAACATAAAATATGCCCTTAAAATAATACAAATAATTTTCGAAGTTAAGGTAGTAGAGATGTTGTGTGTTTTTTCTTTTAATTTTTAGCTTGAACTGTTAAACATGTCAAATGCCGTTGAGCTTTGTAGTGTATAACTTTTAATTTTTTGCGAGTTTTTGCATTCGTCTTGTGTTTAGCCAATAAAAAGTCCAAGAAATAGCACAATTAGTTCTTTGTTTTAAGACACTTGGGGTATTCACAAGGTGTTCTATCATGGTTTTTTGTCATAATGTTCTTACATTTTACAATGGTTTAAAAATATTGTTGTTGGTTTGTAAACAAAAAGTGTCTTAAATAAATAGAACGTTGCTTGCTATGTTTATTATGCTGTCGTAATTAATCAGAAAAGTCCAGTGCTGAGCGGCTGAGCCGTGCCGCGTTATTTTTTGTAGCCGTTGCCGTTGATGGTATAGTTTTATCCGGGTAACATCTGTATTTAACCTGCGGCTAGCAATTTTTGCGACAGATTACTTGCGGCGTCAAATTAGATCGGCTTAAGACTCTGCTGTTTGGTAAACAAACAAAATAAAATTTATTTGTAATTTGCAACAAAACCGAAAAATGGAAAATACTTGAGTTTGCCATCACAACCTCTAAAATGTATTTTTCACACAAACTGGCTATTATTTTAGTTTTTTCACTTATATTTGGCATTGTGGAAAATGTTTATATTTTTTTTTTAATCAGCTGATTTAAATTCAAAATAGCACATTAAATTATGAGGGATTGCTCACAACAGTCGTAATTTTTCATGTTATTATTTTAAGACATATGACTTTATGACACCTTGTGAATCCCCCAACTGTGTTACAGAATTTATGTATGTCGAAAAATGCATTAACGATAAAACATTCAAAAATAGGCACAAGTATTTCGATGATATTTTTTGCAAAGAATCTGGCGTATGCCTATAGTTTCAGCCCCTAAACATTTGAATAAAATTTTTCGCACGTACTCGAAATCAAAACCAACACACACACACACTCATTTAAAGTTTTAGTTTTTTCTTTCTATACACAAATACACACATACATTTAATAACATGACATTTCATTATTAAAGTGTTTGTATTGTGGCAATGAGTTGGTTTGGTTTTTATTTTGATGTTAAGTTTTATCCCCTCATCAGACAAAACGTGTTGTACATTTATTCTACAGCACTTAATGTTTTTATCTCTTTTTGTCTTGTATGGTGTGTATTACTAAAATTGAATTAAAAGAAAAGTGTCGCTTAAATTAATTGCATTTAAATGAACTTGTAACATTTTGTTGTACGGAATGAGTGGTTTAATCTTTCATATAAAACTTAAATGTATATCTACTCGTATCACACTTTTCAGAAAAAACTGTGTCACATCAACAGTTTTATAAAAGCTTAATCATTTTGATAGATACATAGTTCAGTACTATATGAAAATTTACAGAGAAATAAATACTAATGCATTTTAATTACTTCAGCTTATTATTACACATATAAAGTATAATTAAATTGGTTGAAGCTTCATTTAATTTTTACTGTCAAAAATTCAACTGCGAATTTCGTAAAAACAAATAAATTTTCAGTTATTTTATTAAAATTAACTATCAAAAAAAATAAACCACGAATTCCGTAAAAACAAATGAATTTTCTTTTATTTTATTAAAATTAACTATCAAAAAAATAACCGATAAATTCCGTAAAAACAAATGAATTTTCAGTTATTTTATGTAATTCAGTAATTTTATATAACACAGGTTTTACTCGAATTTCTAAAAAATATCAGACAGCGGTCCGCTTGTTATTCTAATGAGAGAGAGAGAGAATATTTATTTTTATTTACTTACCCCGTTATACCTACATGTTTGTTTTACTTTTGTTGTACTGACCACTTTGTTTACCGAAGAACTTTCAATTATAAGACACCAGGCGCATGCCCGATATTGTATTCGCAATTATTTTACTTTAAAAATTTGATGTATTTAACTAAATAATTTGAACAAATAGAATATGGGAATTTTCTACACAAAACAAGCAAATCATTTTTTACTTTTACTTATTGACACAGATCTATAAATAGATAACTGAAAATTCATTTGTTTTTACGGAATTTGTGGTTAATTTTTTATAGAATTCGCGGTTGATTTTTTGACAGTAAAAATTAAATGAACTTTTCGTTAAAATAAAATGCAAAATAAGTAGATCGGTTTTTAAGTAAATTTACAGTTGTCTTAAATTTAATTTTCATTTAATTTTATATACAGAATACTTTTACTTAATCAACTGACAATATTAAATGCAACCGAAAATCTGTATTAATGTGCACTTAGTTTTTTGAATAAATGTTAGAATCAGTTAAAAATTAATTTGCTTGGAATTTTAAATGTTTATTTATTTAAAAATGACTGAACGGAATACTTCTTGAATAACATGGAGTCCGTTACTGTAATAATATTGTGAGTGTACCGCAGGATCTAAGAAATGAAAGAATAATGTTAGGGTTGAGTGTATTATAAATTTTGGTCTGTAAAAGTAAAAATATCGTCCTATTCATACATATCAATCGATCGTTTTCTTCTTCTATTGTATTTTTTATGGTTTTACTTATTTTAGAAAAAGAGGTTCCTTCATATATATATTTATTATTATATTTTACTAAAACGTTTAATCCGATTTGGGATAAAAGAGCTAAATATTAGTATTTATAATCTGTTGAATTGTTTCGGAGGTATTGAGAAAATTATATATACGTTCGTATTGTTACATAACGAAGCCTATTAGAATTGGTGAGAATTAGTCCAGAATGATCAGCATCCATGCTCTATTCCTGAAGCCATGAACTTTATTATATCCATAATAGGTCATCTAAATGTCAGAAAGAATATGAAAAATTTTAAACTTTCGTATGTTGCAGGCCCTAATTTGGTTTCTCGTAGTATTTTAAAGCATAACCATCACATTTTGTATACTCCGTTAACATATATTTTTAATAAATGTCTAAGCTTGGATATTTTCCAACTATTTGGAAGCAATCGTTTATTATACCTCTATTAAAATTTGGATCAAAAGCTGATATCTCAAATAACAGAGGAAAACTGTTATACGATACACTTTCATATCAGACATTACCTGTATTGTCTCCATTCAAACATGGATTATTTTAATTACGATCAGCAATCAGAATTTACAACTTTAGTTACCGAAGGATTTATAGCTGGCAACCAAACAGACGTTATTTACATTGATTTTAGTAAAGCGTTTGACAAAGCTAATCGTAACTTACTCATTCATAAGCTTAATCGATTAGCATTTAACACTTTGCTAACGAAATGGATTGAGTATTATTTAACAAATAGAAAGCAATATGTTATGTTCCGTAATACGTATTCTAACTACATATATGTTTTATCTGGAGTGCCACAGGGCTGTCATCTTGGGCCGCTATTATTTACTCTTTTTCTCTGTTATGAAAAATTCCAATAAACTGATGTATTCAGACTAGGATATTCATTTAGTTAACCGTTAATCGGTTAACCTGTTAATTACTACCCGATTAACTGATCGTTTAATTTAAAATTGGCTATTTTCGATTAACGATTAAACCGGATAATTTCAGTAGACTAGCCGATTAACCGACGTAACAAAATTCTTAATTCTTTTGTAGTATTATAACACATTTTTTGAATTTTTAATTATTTGTTTCGTCACGTATACAAAAGGAATGAGTTTAGAAAATATTTTTTCATACAAACAAAGAAATTGTTCAGTGATCTTCATTTTAAATAAGTGCTTGCTGTCAACAGCTTTTCGTTTCACATGCTTTTTATATGTATGTGTTTAGTTATTTGTTTCCTCTCATATCTTCTCATATCATTCTTTTAAGAAATTTAACCGAAGCAATTAAAAGTGTTAAGATTTTTAAAAAAAAATTAAACAGGACTCTTATGACGTAATGGAAAATTTTATATGTTTATAAAACTTCGGGAAGAGGGCTGAGAAGTTAGATATTCTGTGTTATGGATTGCTTGCGATTTCTCCATCATCTACGACAAGTGAAAGAATTTTTTCATAATATTTATGTATTAATTAAAAAATATGTATTACATATTTATAAATTATTTTTTTGTTTGCTCGTTTTAGTTCAAGAATTATTACGTTTGTTATGTTATTGCTTTTTTTTATTAATAATCTCCAAATAATAAATCATTTATGCATTTTTATTTATTACTTAATTAATCGGTTTACCGATCAATAAAATTTTAACAGATTAAACCAAAACCTCGTTTAATTAATCGAGCGATTAACCGATTAAAGAAAAACCCCGATTAAATGAATACCCTAATGCAGACGATGTAAATAAGTTTATTACATTTAACAATAAAGATCAACAAATAATTTTGCAGAATGTTATTAATTACTTAACATCTTGGTGTACTGATAATTTAATGTAACTCAATGTAAAAAAATTTTAATATATGATTTTCTCAAGAACGTCTCTAAATAATGGCCTATATACTACGTATGCCACTATAATTCAACTGGTTGATTCCCATAACTGATTTAGGAGTATATTTTGATAGCAGGTTGGATTTCAGGAATCACATCACGTTAACTGCTAACAAAGCTACTGGTGTCCTGGTATTTATAAAAAGGTGGTCGAAAGAGTTTTCAGATCCTTATGTTACCAAGCAACTGTTTACCACTTTGGCTCGAACTATTCTTGAATACGGAACCGTGATATGGGATCCACAGTACTCAATGCATTCTAACAAAATCGATTCAGTTCAAGGCCAGTTTTTATTATTCTGTCTTTGTGGCTTGGGTTGGAACACTCGCATAAGATGACTACCCTATGTAAATCGTCTCGCACTTATCACTAACGTTAAGAAGTCGCCGGAAAATTTTAAATGCTCATTTTGTACTTGCGCTAATAAACGGTAGTGTGAATTCTGAATTCCTCCTGGGAAGAATTAACCTTAATATACTTGTGCGTTTATCAAGGCATTATTGCATCCTGAGAATTAAATATTATACCACAAACTAGGGATTGCTGTTCGGTTTGAATCGAAACCGAAACCGAAAACCGACAAAAAAAACCTTGGCTTTCAGCTTTTACTTTAAAAATATATTTATGCTTAAAGAAATTGCAAATTATTTATAACACTCGTACCTCTCATAAAAAAAGTTTATAGATTAAAAAAAAGTACTGAGAAGGTGCTGTATCGTTTAAAAATAGAAGGACCTTTTGTCGAAATCTTGAAAAATCTTGTATTTTTAGCAGAGCCCCAAAAGACTTTATTTATAGATTTAAAAATTTTTTTTGGAAGATTTTTTTTGTGTATCTATTATAAATTTCTTGAAGAACTTTTTTTATAGTATGGAAATTAGAAAAAAAAAAATCACTCAAAAATATAAAAATATGCAAAAAAAAAATATGCATTGAAAATCAAAATATGCAAAAAATATGTACTTTTACCAAAATATGAAACAATATGCAAAAACCATCCAATATGTAGGATTTGTAAGAAAAACCGAAAAACGAACCGAAACCGACCGGTTTTAATCAATTTTAAAACCGAAACCGCGGTTTCACATTCTTATTGTTTTAAGCAAACTCTACCACAAACTATGCTCAGTCCGATCCATTAAGTGTTGTATGTGATAATTTTTATAAGTTATATAAATATATTGACTTTAATAAAAACCTTGAACTTATAAAGAGTGATATAATAGAATATATATAAATTCATTGAATTATGTAATTCGTTTGAATATATGTAATTGTTTATGCTTGTATTTTTGTACTTGGTGAAACTTAATGAAATAGATAAATAAATAATCTCACATAAACCCCATACAAGTTTCTTTCCGGTAATAAGCCCTTTATTAATTAGAGTAAATTAAGACCAAAAATATGTTATTGGAGCGTAAATCATATTATCAAATTTTATTGCTATTGGTCCATATTTGACATTAACTCCCCATCCAAAAAATAGCTTTTAATTCAATAACTATCTTATAAATGGATATATGCATAACTAATTTGCACCAAATTTAAAACTTCTAATATCCCAGCAAAAAATTATGCTTCCTCGGAAGCAGTAATTAATGTAAGGGAGAACTCGCATTGTAGCGCGAGTTTCTATAAAATATAACGTGATTTTTGTTTCGAAAAAAGTTAAGCACTTACAAAATTTTTATTTCAGCGTTTAAAAAACTTATTATAAATCTTAGAAATTTTTTTGGGATGAGAGGATTATTGTTTTGTATGAAATTACTTTTAATTATTGTGAAATTTAGTTTAAATTTTCTATTTTTATCAAAGAAATACCCCATATTTATAAAAAATATTTTTGATTAATAAAAGGTTTATTAAACCAATTTAAAGAAAATTTGTTTTTAAGCCTGCTATAAAGCTAAAATAATTTTTATGAATATGGGGGTAAATCTTTTCCGTAAGATAAAAAGGTGTTAAGTAAAAAAACACATTTTGAGTTTTTGATTAGCTTTAATTAAATTTTTTTCTCTTTCGTTTGGCATCAATAACTTAAGTCTAATCTAATCTGCTTCTAATCGTTATCATCTGCTCTTTAGGAAAAAAGTTTGTGAAATACACCAAATAAATACATAGGTGCCTATTATGAACTTAATTCGATTTTCGACAGCAGTCGAATTAGTAGATCGAACGAATTTTCATTTGGTATTATGGCACACATTCGATAAAAAAGTACTATTGTGATTTAGTTTATTCACAGTAGTACATTTTATATCAGCTGTCACTTTAAATAAAAAATTTTTGTTAACAAATTTAAAAAAAAAACCAATATAAATCATGACTACGACCGAATTATGGTACGATGATTCATCTGATGAAGATGAACGCTTACTGGAACTGGCCTGTACCTGTAGCCTGACCTTTTATAAAAATTCCTTTTGCTAATAAAGGATTTTGTACCATAAGGGAAACAAGCTTTTTCAACTGATGCTTACTACTGTCGACTTTAGACCTGCATAAAATAACCAAAAATAATTAAGAATGTGGAATTTGCATATCAAGACTTATAAATTAACAAAAACTTACATTTTCAACCATTTTTTTTAAAATTATTTACACCGTCAAAAGCAAATTGGTTTTCGTTGAAAAATTCGATGCACAACGAAATTTTCGATAGTGCTGCCAACTCATAATACCAAATTAACATTCGATAGTCGATGTTCGATAGCCAGCGAAAATCGTTTATCGAATGTAACTCATAATAGGGGCCATAATTTACAATTGAACATTACAAAAAACTACAGTCTACGACTTAGAAGCTTTTTGTCTAACGGCATAGAAATTATTTTATTGTTTCAATGAAGCAGTAAAACATATAAACTTAAAAAACAGAATAAATAGCGATTCTCTTCTAGTATTTCGCACCGCATTGTACGATTGTATGCCTTATATTACAGCAGTAGAGAAATGCATTAATTTTTAGAAGCAAAAAAGGAAGCGTTTGTTACTTCCGGTACGTATTTGTTACAACCATATCTTGAAATTTTTTTGCTGGAGTATCCTTCTACAGTTATCTAAACAAATATATTGTCCCTTTATGGAAGGTTCCGCACCTTTTGCAGTTTAGCTTGCTTTTTAACAGATGTTTTTGTTGATAACGAAACCATCTGTTTAAAGCCTGGCAACATTTACTGTGACCGTTCTATAAAGCTACCCACACATGAGTGATATGTGCGTGTTATTTGTTGGCGTACCATTTCTCAACACACGTAGAACAAATCACAATAACCTTAGACTTCAAAAAGAAATTATGAATTGTAAAGCGGATGTATCAAAATACCACAATGTCGGTACATATAAATCTTCGGATCCTGCCCCAGATTATTCACTTCTTCTAATTTTTTGTAATTCACATCTATAGCAAGCTCTAGTTCCATGATACTTCTTTTTTGCCATTTCAGTTGTAGCATTTTGATCAACTTCTCTACAATTTGATAAAAAAAAAATTCTCATGCTTTTTGTTTTTCGTTTCTGTCTTTATATTTTTCACTTTTACTTTACCAAATGGCATTTTCTTCTTTAAAAATTTCAATAAATTATATTAAATATTGTTTGCTAACCATCTTCGTGACACATTCACTTTTACCACAAACAAAAATAAAAAATTATAGAATAATACAAAAAATGTTTGTATGCTAAAATCTCCGCAATAGATACAATTTGACATTAAAATGAAAATATTATAAAATATCCGCACACAACCCCACTAATACATTGAACAAATCACAAGAAATTGAACATTTTCAATATCTTGTGCACAGCGCCATTACCAAGTAACAAGACGTCGAGATCGAACGCACAAATCAACCGGGTGTGGGCAGCTTAAGTAACTGATCACACAGTGTGGTGTATTTGCGGTTTTTACTGTGCTGCCATCTACATGTTAGTATTGACGTCATATTTTTGGCGTATTGATTATTGCTTATTGGTTTTGTATTTTTGTTGTATTTGGTTGTATTTTTCATGATTTATTTTGCTGTCTTTGAATGAGAGGTGTCACGCCCACTTGAAAATTTATAAATATTTATAGCCTATGTTAAGCTGATTACCAATTCTTACTATGAAAGTTTCAGAAGTCTATGGGGAACAAACAAACAAATATATATTAAGATAGAAGATAGATAATATTCATATAAGGCTTGGCGACAATAATTTCTATAATAACTAATATGTCATGGCAAACTTTTGAACTAAAAGGTCCAAAATTTACAATTGGTCCCATATAAAGCCTCTGCATAAAATCTCATATACATACAGTTGTGCGCAAAGCATTTGCAACCATTGCCCATGTTTAATAAAAACCGTTATTTTTATACCAAAATTTATATACAACCAAAAATTGTTTTACTTAAATGTTCTTTCTTATTTCATTTTTAAGGATTGTAAAACAAAAATTACTTATCGACAACTATTTGTTAGTAATTTATAAAATTATGTTACATCTCTTGCTTTACTATTCTAAAAACATTTGCAACTTAGACTGCTTCACTTCAACATCAAGCAAATTTTTAATTTTTTGTAAGTAATTAATAGCGCAACGTTTGCGTTAAATGACTTCTGCACATCGCATTGGCATGGACTGAATTAAATGGCCAATTATATATTACTCCACTGCTCTTTAAAATCAAAATAGAGATACTCGAGATTTTTTTAATTTATTTCGGATTTTACTTTTTACTATTTCCCAAAGATTCTCTATAGACTTAAGTTCAGGTGACTTGGCAGGCCCAAACAAACTTTCATTCTCTATCTATTGTTCAACCACTTTAGACGTGTGCTTGGGGTCGATATCGTGTTAAAAACGCAGGCAAGTGTCATATTCCAAGACGCGTATGGCAATATAACATCCGACAAAATATTTTTTTAGTCCTTTGACCTCATGATTCCGTCGATTTTATAAATCGGCCCAATTTCTTGCCCGGAAAAACAAGCTGACTTATTAATGTTTATATGTTTATTAAATTATGAATCATAAAACCCGTAAATATTTTAACCACTACTGTATATTGTGCCCAACTTAATTTTACATTTTTTGTTTCACTGTTTGACAAATTCAATTATTGAGAGGTACACCATTGAGCAGCGCGTTAAGATCGAAATCGCCTTTTGCGAAATCAAAATATATTTCGTGATTTTTTTTTTTTTTTTTTTTATCAGCTTAATCGATCTCAGTTTTTTAACAAGCAGAATTGCCGCATTAGTGCAAATGAGAATTCATGACTGATTATTGAGAAGCCGATGCATCCACAAAGAGGGACCGTTTGGTGCGGTTTATGGGCTGGCGGCGTTATCGGGTCGTACTTCTTCGAAAATTAGGTCGGCCAAGCAGTTACCGTGAATTGTGTTCGCTATCGCGAGATGATAACGGGCAGAAATTGAGGATATGGACCTGGACGATACCTGGTTCCAACTTGTTGTTGGCACTTGCCACACAGCCAACGAAACAATGGCTCTTGGGCGCGAGAAATTCACGTCGTGGCGATGTTTATTCGTGGCACGAACATGTGATGTGATACCGTTGGACTTATTTCTTTAGGGATATCAAAAAGAAAACGTGTACGTCAATAATCCAAAATCAATTCAAGAGCTAAACGATGAGATAACTTGGTACATTAACGACATTCATTGTCGAGTCATTGGAAATATGGACCATTGGATAGAGGTATGCCACCAAAGCCGGGGCGAGCATTGGCCGATATTTTGTTTCACACACAGTTGTCATAGGTCCTTCTATCATAATAAAAAAAATATTAAGATAATTCTCCGAAAACTTTTTGCGTTATTTACAATTAACATCATCCGTTTTGGTTGGACCACCCTTTATTATAAGCGGCACAGAGAACTCTTAAATATATATTTACCTCGTAACAGAAATAATTTTGATTTGGCGACCCAATGATTGCCCATGGGTTCCAAATTTGGTGCGACCTGGGAAATATGTCTGCAAATACTGTGCTGAAGGGTATTGCAAGGTCGTGCTTAACCGACTATACTTTCTTACTTGTTTATTATCAATTTACAGCATTAGTTGTTTTGAAATTAATATTTCAAATTTACATACAAATAATTTACACGTTTTTCAAACATTTAAGCCTACTTAAATATTATCTTTTAAATACCACAGAAATAACATTAACCATAAAATACCACAATTAATTATTCGTTTATTTAATTGTACAATTATCAATTCAAATTTAAAATACTCATACGCCCTCTACTTAAATATTTAAAGGCCACAGTCATTCATGTACATATTTATGGATATCATGTCTGATAAAATTTTATGATATCAACCAATTTTTATTTTTTTAATTAATTTTTTATAAAATTATAATTTAAGTTTATTTCCATTATATCAAACTAGCATCAAGAAGAACAAAGATAAAAATCTTTTATGATTCATATATTTAATGAATATTTGTACAAAAAAGCACACGCACAATTTTAATTAACCGTAGCGAAATTTTAGTAAAAAAAAGGCAAAGATTAAAAGTATTTGTTTCAGTTTTAAACATGTTTTTGTTTATAAAGTTATTTGTTTTTACTTTGAATTTTTCTTTTTGCGGTTAAACTGCTGGGGATTATTTTTGTTTTATGTGGCATTAAGTTGAAAAGAAAAAAAATAAGATACAAAAACTTCATTGACAAAAAAGAAAAACAACGAATATCATGTTTTAAAGACCGCTGGGATTAAAAGTTGGTATCAGAAAATAATAAACAAACAAAACAAGTAATCTAACACTTAAAGTAAGAACAAAAGTTTATACTAAAACACAAATAAAATAATAGTTTTTTTACACTTTAAGTTTCGCGTGACCTCAATAAGAAAAATAAGTAAGAGTGTTATATTCGGCTATGCCGAATCTAGGATACCATTTCTCCTTTGCTGCCTCGTGACTTATCTCCAGATAAACAATAACTTATTTTTGGTACCGCTACTACTTCTCTTACCGTTTCTTACCGTTCCTAATAAATCTATTTTCTGCAGCGTCGACTTTTCCATTTAAGCCCACATTTTGTCGGATGATATGTATTGACAACTAAAGCTCTTGCCGTTCTACAGATATACAGAACCAGGACCTAATTAAAAAACAACAACAAGGGATTTATGGGTGAAATTAGTGGCATTTGTGAGTTTTGGCTCATATCTCTGCCATTTATGGACTAATTGGGCTGAATTTCAAGAGAAAACAATAAAAGACTATATGTGATGTAAATAACGGGTGGTTAAATTTTAAGGGCCGATGTTGAATGTGAACCGCACCTAAACGCCAAGTTTTTTTCTACATTTCATTTGACATTTCTCAATTTCAGACTAACTCAATATGAACCATGGAAAGATACACAATCGAGCAACGCGTTAAAGTTATTCAGGCTTATTAGGAAAATGGGCGTTCAAATCAAAATGCTTTTTGTGTACCTTCGTGATTTTTTTTAAATCATCATAATCGACCTCAGTGGATTCGTTAACAAGCAGAATTGCCGCATTTGGGCGAATGATAATTCAAGAGTGATTGTCGAAAAACCAATGCACCCACAAAGAGTGACCGTTTGGTGCGGTTTATGGGCTGGCGGCATCATCGGGCCGTATTTTTTCCAAAATGTGGGCATTTTGACTTCTTTCTTTGGGGTTACTTGAAAGAAAAGGTGTACGTCGATAAACCAGCAACAATTCAAGAGCTAAAGGATGTGATAGTTCGACACATTAGCGGCATAGAACCTGAATTATGCCTTAGCATCATCGAAAATTTGGGCCATCGGATGGAGGTGTGCCGCCGAGGTCGCGGCGGCCATTTGGCCGATATTTTGTTCAATTCATAATTGAACCATACCAATATCATCATAATAAAAAGAAATGACAATAATTTCCGAAATAATTTGTTTTTTATTTATCGGCCCTAAAAATTTAATCACCCTTTATATAACAATTATATCTGGAGTCGTCGAAAAACGCATTTCAGCGGACAAACGAACATTGTTAAATCAACTTCGCAACTAATAACGCAGAATATACTTACATACTTTACAGGGCCTTAGAACAATATTGTAGAAATCACAAACGGAATGACAAACATAAAATCTAAAAGGGCGTAATAACGCTTTTTATTGTTTTTTTTTTACAGGACTTTACACAATAAATAACAACAAGGTGTACTTGGCGGTTGAATTGCTTTAATGAAGTCGCATTATTGATCGCAGGGACCTTCATTTTTTTTGTGAACATGTAGTGTAATAACAAATATCAGTCAAAAACTCTATTTCGAATTTCTTGTTGTTACGGCCTTTTGCATTTTAGGTGACGATATATATATATATAAACATTTTCCACCTTTGGTGAAGGGCATACAAATAGTAAAAGGAATATAATCGGCTGTAAGGAATTCTAAATGCCCTTTACGTTAGTAAATAAGACTGAATTTGTATTATGTTATTTTTGTGTCATTAGAGGATAAAAACGTAGCTTTTATTGAAAAATAAGCCCGTTGTATAGGCAACACGTTTTAGAAAATAAAAATGCAATGGATTTGAAAAATGTTCGCAAATGTGACCACTAGTTCTTGTTTGAAGATTTGTTATGATGCATTTAATTTAACTCGTTATCCATGTTGATTTGATGATCTTATTCGTTTTCGTTAGCAAATACCTTCTCCAAGCTATCTTTATATTCACTCGTGCTTTCATTCAGATCCTTAGATGATTCTGAAATACGCAGCATATCTAGAACTCCTTGTGAAAGAGGCATTTAACTAAATCGATCCCCTCGTTTCTCAAATGGTTATATGGATAAAATGAGGGGTTCGGACATGACCTTCACTCTATTAAAAACATCCGAACGGTTGTTTTTATGGCTATCGAACTTGTTAAGTTTGTTGCGCGTCTATTATTCGCTCGAATCTCGATCTCTGGAGTAAATTAACACTTTGTATACCATTGCAGTCGCCGAGAGCTTAGGATGTTTTGCTAGAATTATACCAGCGGTTTTATAAAAAAGCTTCAAATATTTCGGCATTCAAAGGAAATTAACAACATAGCGATATAAGTATGATTTTTAAGTTGTAAATTAACTCTACATCAATGCGATATAATTCTTAAAAGTTTTATGGTTTGTAAATGATCGATGCGTAGGGTTACCGTTGGCAATTTTCTAAAAGGGTCACAAAAAGGGGTCACAAAAAGCGTATTTCGAAGTAAAAAAAGGTCAAGCTTTTTATTAACAGTATTTACCAATAAAGGGGTCGAAAAAGTGAATTTTAAAGAAAATATAAGACCAAGTTTTTTTTAAAAATAAACAAAACATATCTTAGTCAGTTAGTGCTAAAAAACTTTACTTTATTTTTTTATTAACTTAAGTTATTCAATGAATAAAATAATAACGAATATTTACATATGTGTCGTTCATTGTAACAGTGAATTATCTCCTTGTAATTAAATTTCGAGAAAACGAGCCTTTACTTCACTCTTATAGTGAATATTTTGCAGTTTTACTTCTGCAAGTAAACAAGTAACGTCATCTATGGGGTTTTGGTGCAAATATTGCAGTTGCTTCACTGTTACTACGAAATATTTGACTAAATGTGATACTATTCTACAAAAATATGTTTTTATTAAAAATATGTCGTTACAATAAACGACACATATATAATTTAGGTTAATGCGGATATTTTACTTTTAATCTGTACTTCACTATCGTAAAATTTATTAAGAAGTCGCAAAAATATATTTTAGTAAATGCTTCTATGAATACAAACTACTTTTTATTATGTTCGTTCTATATTTGGTTATTCAATCTTCACTTGGAGTCCCTTATTTTTTTTTTTTTTTTGATTCAAGTTGAAAGTTTCACAATCAGTTTAGAACAAATTAAGAGACGAAAACATGGAATCGCAAATATCTGTTTTGAGTCTGTTTAAAAATTTATTTTTAAGCAATGCTAATTTCGCAAGCAAATTTATTTAAATATAAGTAAATATTTTTCATAATTCTCTTTTTTAAATTGCCGACTGAAAAACCATCACATTTAAAAATTATGTATTGAATTCGGAAACAATGTCAAGGTAATATATGTATATCTTAAAAATCTTAAAAAACATTCATTTTCGTCTTTTTTATTTATTCTTGATACAATTTCGTGGCATAAAATTAAATAAAGTCCAAAGGTGAATTGATTTTAAAGTGATACAAAAGAGTACTTTAAAAAGGGGTCATAAAAGCAGCAAGGCCCTTAAAAAAAGAGTAAAATTCGCCACTTTAGTGGAATAACGGCAACGCTGTGCATATAAAAAGCACTTTACACGATCACAAAGTCTTACGTATTTTGAGGAAAATTTTCAAACAATGATTAGATCAAAGATGCATTTTCGTCAAAATTTACAAAACCTGTTACAGCAATGTTGCCAAAAAACAAAATATAAATGCTATTTCTGAAAAGGGTCAAAAAGTGCCACGATATTGTTTGAAATGATACAAAGGGGTAATTTAAAAAAAGGGTCATAAAAAGTATCAAGAGCGTCGTAAAAGAGTCAAATTGCAACTTTAGTATCACAACGGTAACGCTGACGACGTGCAGTATTGCCAACCAAAACAACTCTTATTTGGCCAGTCAATTGAAAGACCAAAAAGGCATTCGAATTTGTGTTTTTCTTTTCGAAAACGCCTTGAAATCGTCATCGGCTTGAATTTACCATTTTTAACGTTGCATTTTACCCTGCATGCAAATCGTCTTAAACGTATCAAACAATGCTCAATGCCTTAAGCCTCACTTGAGGGTATCTTATTTGGCTTGGAATTTCTCATTCTTAAATTCCGAAATGCTCATAAAATCCTTTGGTGCTGCTTTCCATATTGCATATACTTGGTTGAGTTTTTGTATTTGTATCAGTCATTATAGACGCAATGACTTCCCTTTGCATTGTAACAATTCCTTTTGCAGTTTGAGTAAGTAGCATTTCAAGAGGAACCATTGCCTGTTTTTCCTTTACCTAAATATAATCTGGTATGCACTTTGCTTTGGAAACTGTAATATCTCTATAAAGCATATATATATATATATGACAAATGCATATATGCTCTCTAACAAAAAGGACAGAGCTTCGTCTGCTGTTCAGCGAGCTGTTGTATTTTCTACATTAAGTACAAATTTTCTAATTTTAAATGGTCTTGCTAGACTATCTGAGGTTTCTCTTAGAACCGCTGCCGTATTAAACAGCCAAAATACAAGTTGCACGAACGAGCAACTCTTTTTCGTCGCATTGGTTTCTTGATAAAAAACCAAGCAACGAACATTTGCGTTGAGGAATTAAATCGAAACCTAGTAATTTTATCATTATACTCCCCACCTAGATTTCCAATATCAGAAAGCCAATATAATAAATATTTCAAATCATTGAACCCTGTTTCCTGGCTGCTGGCGATTACAACGCTAAACACACTTTCTGGGGGTCACGACTTATTACACCTAAAGGTCGTGTCTTGTTTAACACAATTTGTAAAATGGATCTAAATGTGGTCGCGAGCGGACAACCAACATATTAGGCTACTGATCAGCAAAAAGTTCCAGATGTCATAGATTTAGGAGTGGGTAAAAACATCCAGACACGATTTATGTTAAAGCTTCCTTAGAATTATTTTTGATCACACACTTACAATTCTTACTATAACAAACCCTAATAGAATTGTATCTACGTCTGGTTACTTAGTGACGTCGGCAACACAAATAAATTGGTTAAAATATAAAAAATATCTCAGTACCCATTGCACTGAAAATATTCCGCTTAGTACACCGGAGAATGTGAATCTTTCTATTGTTAATTTTGACAGTTATCTAAAACTAGCTGTTCAACATTCTAGCATAACCCCCAAAAAAATCAAAAATAGTAAAATATATTCTACAGATGTTGAGCGTCTCTTGACTGAAAAAAGGAGAGCTCGAAGAGAGTGGCAATTGCATAGATCCCCTCAACTTAAGAATTTACTAAAAGAGTGCACAAAAAGGCTAAGAAAGTTACTGCAGTCCCAAAAAACATCATCCTTTGAAAAATATCTTAAGGAACTCGATGCAACTTCTCAATCAGACTACTCATTATGGCGTGCAGCTAGAAATCTTAAAATACCAGTTACCACTAAACCGCCATTAAGAAACTTAAATGGAAGTTGGCCACGAAATGACATAGAAAAAGGAAATATATTTGATAATCATTTGAAACTTGTATTTACCCCTCATACATCTTTCGATATTACGGAGGAGTTACCACCTGTTGCTGTTAGAGCAGCTGTTCCACTAAGATTTGAGATAAGAGAAATCGAAAAGGCTATTCATGATTTAAGCCCCAAGAAAGCCCCTGGTTCTGATAAGATCAGTAACAAAATGCTTTTGGAGCTGCCCAGCATAGCAAAGAAAATTATTCTCTTGATTTTTAATGCTATTTTACGCCTTGAATACTACCCACAAGAATGGAAAGTATCCTTAGTTACAATGATACCTAAGCCAGGAAAGGATCCTACAAAAGTTGAGTCATATAGACCTATAAGCTTATTGTCTAATATATCAAAGCTGTTTGAGAAGCTGTTAGTGTCAAAATTAGCCCCAATTTTAAATGTAAATAGATGTATTCCTAACCATCAATTCGGCTTTAGAATAGAACATAGCACAATTGAACAAACCCATCGTATAGTAAACGCCATAAGAAAAGCCTTTGAAGAAAAAAAATATTGTTCCGCCCTCTTCATCGATGTTTCTCAAGCTTTTGATAAAGTCTGGCATGAAGGGTTATTACATAAATTGAAGCTAAACTTACCAGTAAACACACACAAGCTGTTAGAAAGCTACTTAGTCGGTCGAAAGTTTATTATTAAAGAAGGGGCTTTTTTAAGTTCTCCTCAGTCATGTCCCCCTATTAAAATCAATTATCAATTAGTGCCCCAACAATCGCATGTAAAATATCTTGGTATTCATCTAGATCGGCGTTTAACATGGAAATGCCATATAGAAGCAAAACTAACACAAATGAAACTAAAAGCAATTCAAATTAATTGGCTTATTGGAGGAAATTCTGTTCTTACCCTCGATTGCAAACTTCTACTCTACAACTTTATATTAAAGCCAATCTGGTGCTACGGTATTCGGGCACTGCCTCGGCCTCAAATATCGAAAAAATTCAAAGGCTCCAAAATAAACTTCTTCGAATAATCACAGTCGCTCCCTGGTATGTTTAAAACTCAAATATTCACAAAGATCTCAATGTGCCATTAGTAAAAACTATTATTACGAAGTATGCAGTAAAATATTTAAAAAGGCTTGAGTCGCACCCAAATCCACTAGCTCGAAATATTTTAAATGACAGCGGCCACTCTAGATTAAGGAGAAGAGATACAGCAGGACTCATCAGACAAGAAGAGCGCTAAACATCTACATATGTGAACAGAAACCGTGAGGAGAAAAATTTTCGTCTAGCATTGGCAGGACAAAAATAAAGTATTAGTATAAGATTTGATTAATTATTGTTAGTTCATATTTAATATATGAAGATTCAATAAATAAATAATGAAAAAAAAATTGGTTTCTTGACAGGTTGCATATTTAATCTGCGACCGTTCTGATTTTTCACTTAAGTACTTTCTGCGACGTCACACTTAAGATGAAGTAGCTGTTTCAGACTTATTAACAACAGCAATAAAACCTCAATTCGGTAAGAGTGCGTTTTGTTTGTGGAATTGAACAATTTTCCTCTGTGATTTCTGCCCTCTAACTAACAAATTTTTAGGAAATATCGGACTTTCTCTTTTAACCGAATCAAATATTCATCATCGACAGATTTGCATTTCATTTTATTAAGAAAAGAGTTATATCAGTTCTGCTTTTTTCTCAAAACCAAACATTTGCCAGTTCATTATATTTCAAGCAGAGGTTGTCTCCAAAAAAAACTTATACATACATATCGCCGGCTTAGTATGCAAACCTGCTAACTCCCTTTCAGCACATTTTGCAGCAGAGGCAAAAAACTTCTTATATTTCATATCTGCATCTTGAGAGCAGTATTTCTTATCAAACCTTTTTACAGACGTCGAGACTCAAATTGAAGACAAACTACATGCTGGTCGACGAGGCGTATCTATCTCTACTGCACGGCAACAAAATCTCAATTTACTTAAAAGGTGGATTTATCAGGTTTGCATATTAAGCCGACGATATCGCACTTAATCAACTTTTTCGAAAAAAATTTAAATGTTATATACCCGCTGTAAAAATATCGGGCTATTTTGTCTACTTTTTGGTAATGAAACGGTTGGTCTTGAAATTGTTTTTCATAAACCTTCAATGTTAAATTAAAAATTGTTTTGCTTCTACTAAAAATTTTAACATTTTGAGTTATTACCCTCTTGTTGATTAACTGCGACATAACCCAAAAAACGCATAACAGCGAAGCGTGAAAATTATGGGATAAACTCAAAATGCTTCGCTATCCATGTTTCTGATAATACGTCAAAAATTTTAAAAGCTTATTATTTTATAATTTTTTTGTTCACAGAAAAAATTTAAATTATCTCTAATCACCAAATTCATAGAATCAAGAAAACAATTTGTTGATCTTGCACCTTTTACCAAAATGATAATACATATAGATTACTAATACTTGTACAAATTTAAAATATTTTTTTTTTCAATAAATGATATTTTTAAATTTAATTAAAAAAATTATAGAATCTGGGAATTATATCTTTTTCATAAGTTACTTTATTATATTCCAAATTTTTTTTTTTTTTTTTGAATTTATTCAGTTATGTATTTTTATAAAACTATTTGTAATAGTTCTATTCCTTCAAGATAAAAGTCTGGTAGTGTATGAAGTCATTCCTAAAAATTGAAGGAATAGAACTATTACAAAAAGCTTTATAAAAATACATAACGGAAATTTAACTCGTAGAATACATTCGAAAAATAAAAAAAAATGTTGAATTAGAAAAATTATCAAAAAACTTTGCAATTTCAAACAATGTGTCAATTAAATATGGCACAGTTTTTGACAATTCCAAACAACAATTCTATAAGTTTTAATTATTTTATTTTAAACGAAAAAATTAATTAGGATTTTTTGTTATTTAATTTATATTTGAATTAAAAATTTATTTCAATACAACTTAAATGCTAATTAAATCAAAATTAAATTTTTAATTTTCTTTCAATTAAAAAAATAATTGATTCGATTATCGCATAAATTAAAGAAATATTTTTTAAACCATTTTTTTAACTGATAAAAAACTACTGATAATTTTTTCTGTGTTTTCTGTATATAGAAATTGTTTTAATTTTGTTAATTTTTTAAGACTTTCTGTACCTTTAATAGCACTTATTTTATTACGTCCAGATATTTTTTCAAATGTGGAAGTTGTTTTGAGTTTTAATCAGACTGTGAAAACTTTATTTTGATTATTTTATAATTACAATAAATATTTTTTTTACCTTAATTTTGACATTTCTTCTAAATTATTATTTATTTTAGATTTTTTTTTTACTCCAAGATTTTTTTTAGCCTTATGATTTGACTTTTACACAAATTTTGCAGTTTTTAAAGTTTTAAAAATGTAATTTTTAATTGGGGTGATTTTTCTTTTTCAAAAAAATTTCTTTTTAATACTTTTGTAAAAGTCGTTAAAATTATCAAATTTGGAAGAGTTCCAAAAAAAAATTAATTATTTTTAATATATGTATTACTTTTTTTTTAAATCCCAAATAAATTATAACTTTTTCTTAAAACCAACAACTTCCTTAATATGAAGCATTTTAATTTTTTCCGAGATTTTCGTTATACATTTTAACGTTCTTGACGTAGGATGTGAAATAAATAAAAACAATTAATTCTCTGCTGGTGCTTTACGGTAATAGTATAAGACAAAAACGAACATACAGTAACAAAAATAATATTAATGTATGCCAGAAGAAGAAAAATAAGTCAAATGAAACATAAATTTAAAGAATAATTGAAATTACCAAAAGCAAATGAGTTGATATTTATATTAAAGTAACTCATTATTAAACTTTTTAAATTAATCGAAGGCATTACATGGTTGGAATTTGTAATAAATATGGAGAAGGAGTTTATAAAAATTTTAAATATTGTAAGTAATAAAACTGAGTAATATTTTAATGAATTGCAGAAGAAATTCGAATAATTTCAAGACCATGGTTGCGTATTGTATGTATTTAAAATGCAAGTTAATAATAATCATACGTACCCATTAGCTTTAATCATTGGGTATAGAGATGAGCGATATTTCTGTACCTGTGATTTAATCACTGTTACTGAAAAATCACGAATCACAGTTGTGACCAAATTTGTCAAGTAACAGGTACTTTCTAAGTCGTTCTTTTTGTATTTTGTTACATATACAAATTTATGATATTTCACTGTTTGTGTGGGTAATAGCGTTTTTTGAATGAAATGTCGAATGATATTGCTGTTCCTTTCATTCTCTCTTCTATCTTATTAGAATTTTTTATGCCAAAATTTATTTGTTCAAGTATGTATGTGGGTTAATTCCAAACACAATGCTTTTTTTTCGTCTCAAGCTTTTTATTTCTTTCATGTAAAAGAAAATAAAAAAACAAAAACGGCAAGTAAGCTTTAAAATAATAAGCAACAAACAAAAGTAGTTGTTATTATTGTAAAACTTTCTGCTAAATTGTGCAAATGGTGCTTTAACTGTATATCATGCCTATTACATACAAATATACCTGTCTCCACACATGTTATTCATTAAGCAACATGGAAAAAGAGTTGAAAACAATAGAACAATAATAAAAAATTCAACTGTTTTTCAATGATTGTATTTATTTTTATTGCTTTTTCCTGGTTTTACCTGAAAAATGTTATCAATGTCATTTTGACGTTCTAATTTTACTTTGTCTCTGCGTTTTTTCCGTAATGTCACATTTTTTTTAATTAAGTCATAATCATTACTTGAGCTGTTTCGTTTGCTTTATGTGCATCGCTATTAAAAAGTGCAAGAAGTGATAAATTGATTAAGATAAAAAATAAAATAATAAAATCAATTATTTGGTGTTTTCAAGTGAATTTATAATCGCACGATGGTAAGTACAGCTAAAAATTTCCGTACTGTCACACAGTTATTTAATAAAAAATCGTAAAAAATAAAATAAATAAAAATGTATATTAATATATTACGAAGTTTTGATCACTTTTTCTTGTTTTTATTTTCCGTGAAATAACTTTTTAGAAGAAAAAAACAAAAAAAATATCACAAATTTCTTTACTGTCACTTTTAAGTAAAAAGGTTTTTTTTATTTTAAAAGCTTATTTCTCGAAAATTCTGATTGATTTCAATACTGTAGTTCTTTTGATGTAAAGATAAAAACAAATAGAAAAAAAACCAATCGGGAATCAATTTTTTATGAAATATTCACAGATTCCGATGAATAGATTTGTTCATGAATTTTTTATTAATATAATTGGATTACTTTTATTTTTTGTTTCGTTTTTATAAAAAAGAAAAAACAAACAGTAACCAAAAACAAAATAATGAATAAATGTTTAAGTTTTCGTTACACTTGAAATTTAAATTGGATTTTCTTTACTGTCACAAAAAATTAATTAATGTCACTTTTTATTTTTTCAAGTTTCCAGCAAAATACAACAATTTCTTCCAAATTGTTTGAAGCAAATTTGTTACTTTAAATGTAAGCTGCACAAAAACAAATTTTTGTAAAAAAATTACTTTTTTTTAATTCTTGAATTATAAAAGGAAAAAAAAAATAATTGGAATCTCTTCGAAAAATAACTTTTTGCTATTACTAACCCGTTTTTTTTAAGAAAAACATCCAAAGCTGGTAAATAATAAGTGAACGAATGCGATAGTAGGCTTTGTTTTAACATTTTTGCATTAATTTCTTAGTTTTGTAAATTTTTGTAAAAAGTGACATTCCGGAAAATATTTCACCAAAATGCAATAAAAAAGCAAAACAAATTTTTTTTAAAGAAACTAAAAGTAATTTCGCAATCTGCACAAATCTTAATGCAAGTAAACAATTTCAGAGAATGAATTCCTCAACCTTAAAAAAAAAAATGCTCATGTACACTACTTTTGGAATTAACCCATGTATATGAAAGTAAACAGATTTGAAAGCTCTTACTATTTGTTGTTGTTTCTTTGTAAAGTGCTTACAAAAGCTCTTGCAAAAGCTCGCGCATTGTACATATAGCTTGGCCGCAATTGCTTTAAAAGAACAGAAAACTGAAAAACCGTGATCACAATCACAGTTTAAAGGAGCAGTGATTTTTAAATCACATTCACTAATCACGATGATCTTTAAAAATCACGGGATCGCTCACCTCTAATTGGGTACCTTCATAAAACGTAGCTGTTGAGCTCAACTGCTAGAAAACTGTTGAAAACTGTTGAGCCGAACATTTTCGTCTTTGAAATGGCATTATGAGTATAATGCAAAATTAACAGCTGATAAACATAAACAATTGAAAAAAAATAAAGGCTGAGGTTGAGCACAACATGTTGACTTTAGGTAGCTAAAAAATTTTATGATGGAATAAATGGCCTCAAATACCCAACTGTTGTGTTGAGCGGAAGTGCTCAACTATGCGTTTCTAAGACAAACACTAAACGGTTACACAACAGTTATGCCTTATGAACGTGCCCATTGCTGCCAAATTAGCCATTTTTCGGATACTAAATCTATCCGATTCTTTTTTTATTTAGCTATAGAAAAGATTAGATTTTAACTAGACGGAATATCTAGCCATTATATTTTGTACTACTCACTTAAGTGTTGTAAATTTATCAGAAGACAATTGGGCAATTCACAAATTGTTCTATTGTGTCCTATTGGATGTATTTAGTAGTGATGTTACTAATATCAGTTTTTGATATTCGCGAATACGAATACGAATATCTACGGCAATATTCGTCGAGTACGACTACGAATATATAATTTGAAATTTAGTGCCACACGATATTTAGGACTTGACTGCAAAAATACCCCCATTCTCGTCCATAACAATAACAAAGAAAAAAACTGGCACACTACTAAATGAAATTACAAAGATCGCACCTAAATGTCACTACTGAACATTTTTAAATTTTTATAATAACATTATTTTTATTATATAAAAGCCATAAGCACCGCTGCCCAAAAGGTTTAATGTGGAGCCCAAGTGTTTAATGAAGTATATTATGGCTACAAATAATGCAAATTATTCTACACGGTGAGAAATTGCTTACTTCACCTAAAGTCATTAAGATAAGTCCAAAGAACTGTTTGCATACTTATCAGTGTGACCAAATTTTAAAATAGTCTATAGCTAAATCTTGTACTAGACAAGGCCAGAAAATGTTAAAAATGATTTTAGTAAATGATGAAATTTTTTCAAGATTTTTGCTTACAATTTATTTACAGGATAAAATTTTATTAAAAGCTTCATAAAATTTTAGAACTATTTAAACAAATTAAGGCGGCCTGCAATACCCCTGATGTAAGCAAAACACAAGCGATTTTATTTATATGCTTTGCTTTGATTTAAAAGAAATTTATACCAGTTGTTTATTTCTTAAAGTTTAAGAAAATTATTTTTTCAGCAGTTTAAAGCGCAAATTTGTTTGTTTCGTTGGATTAACAATAAATGCCCAAATATTTACACTATGGAATTTTTATCTTTTGATCATTTAATTCAATTTTTACAAAATTTTTATAATCAACATGATTAGGGCATTTTTAAGAATGTTAATTTTTTTTACAGAGCAGGTAAGACGTTTCTTAAGTTAAAACTATTCCATTTTTATACGTAATTTCTTTTTGAGTGCAACTGTCAAAATTTAAAAAAGTTTAAAAAAAAGTTCCTAAAAAATTTTTTGTAATCAAAATTTAAAATAGTTTATGAAAAAAGTTCAGTTAAATCAGTTAAAAAGCTGGAAATATTTTATAAAAATCCTAAATAAAATACCGAAATAAAAAAGTTTTGCAGCTAAATTAAAATTATGAATGATAAATTTAATTGCAAATATGTTAAAATTGTCACACTGATACTCATACTAAAATACTTTTTATATTTCGTTTTTCTCACTCCTTTTGCACTTTTACTTAGTAATTAACCGACCATTTCGACTATTTTTCACATATTAAATTTATTTTGCTTAACATTCTTTTTCATAGTATTTAGTAATGTATATCAAACTCTTTAGCTTCCCACTCCTAATTATTGTATAATAAGCGGAACGAAAAGATCTCCTCAATTTTCCTTAAATGTTAAAAGTCAGTCAACCGCATGAACGCATTTCTAAATTATGTAATGGGATCGAAATTATCTGGATATTCCATTGACCCATTCCAGTTTTCGATCATTTTCGTACGATTATTAGTCAATTGCTGCAAACGATAGTTTATCTAGGAATCATTAAAATCAACTTTAGTAATTTTCAAAAATTCTTTCTGTGGCGGCACAATGTTTTTTACTTTACTAAAGGAAGATTTTATTTTGCGGTAAAGACAAAAGGTTTATTTTAATAAAAGTTATTAAAAATTAATATTTTTGGTTTCACTCTATGTATTTTTTACACCCTTGTATTTTTTTTTTCTTTTGGAATGTATTAACAAAATAATCGTTTGAACTTAGCGAAAACGACTGCGGATAAGAGTATCGTAAAAAAGGCGAATATACGGCTTTTCGAATACGAATATTCGTAATATCGCTAGTATTTACTATAATTTTATAAATATCACATAGAACACTTTGTGAATTGCCCAAATAATTTTAAAGAATTTAAAAATGATTAGTATTGCGGTTATTTTGTTGAACTATTCATGGTTTTTAATCCAAATTTTTACTATTTTTAATTAGGCTTAAGTTCATTAAATTTAATTTTCATTAAATTATTTTTATGAAGAAAGGAATTTTACAACATGGAAAATTAATTAAAATTGTTATTGATAATTTTGATTCTTGACTGACCTGGGATTCGAAGCCAGGCTGGCTGGCGTGTGATTCGAACCCAGGCGGCTGGTTACCCTGACATGTTTCGACCTCAACCACCAGGTCTCCTCAGAGGGATTTGCCGTCTTACACTCGCAGCCATCGATGACTGCTGACGTCAGTAGTCAAACATCAATCCTTAAACCAAATTGTATTTTAACCTTTGGTAGATCGAAATTTGCTTTTTGAATGATTATCCATTTTTAATTGATCTCACATGTTTTCCTTACTTCTGTTTTTTCGTACTTTTGTCAAGAATTCTTCTTGAAGTCCAAAGTACATTTTTTGTTTATCATGTTTTTGTCTTTCTTTTTTCTTGTTGACATTTTTCAGCACAACTTGAAGGACAAATGAACACATAGAGCTTGTGCCTTAGCTTTAACAATAATAAGTATTGTGGTTATTTTGTTGAACTATTCATGGTTTTTAATCCAACAAAAAAAGTTCAACAAAATAACCACAATACTAATTATTGTTAAAGCTAAGGCACAAGCTCTATGTGTTCATTTGTCCTTCAAGTTGTGCTGAAAAATGTCAACAAGAAAAAAGAAAGACAAAAACATGATAAACAAAAAATGTACTTTGGACTTCAAGAAGAATTCTTGACAAAAGTACGAAAAAACAGAAGTAAGGAAAACATGTGAGATCAATTAAAAATGGATAATCATTCAAAAAGCAAATTTCGATCTACCAAAGGTTAAAATACAATTTGGTTTAAGGATTGATGTTTGACTACTGACGTCAGCAGTCATCGATGGCTGCGAGTGTAAGACGGCAAATCCCTCTGAGGAGACCTGGTGGTTGAGGTCGAAACATGTCAGGGTAACCAGCCGCCTGGGTTCGAATCACACGCCAGCCAGCCTGGCTTCGAATCCCAGGTCAGTCAAGAATCAAAATTATCAATAACAATTTTAATTAATTTTCCATGTTGTAAAATTCCTTTCTTCATAAAAATAATTTAATGAAAATTAAATTTAATGAACTAAAGCCTAATTAAAAATAGTAAGAATTTAAAAATGTCTTAACAATTCGTCGGTTAATAATTTAAATGTCGTATGTGGATTTCTAGTGGTTTTGAGTTAAGATCGATTCGTTAGGTTTTCCGACTTGATCTTTCATTTCGCGTGATCAGTTTTTCGATATCTCATACGGTTTTCGAGATATGAAGTGTTGAGTTTATCGTATGTGGTATTTGCTGGAGCAATTTTCAAATAAAATGTGTTCAAACTCAATTTATTCGAAACTATCGGTATCCACATACGACAATTAAATTATCAGTCGACGAATTGTCGAACGCTGTCGTGAAAAAAACTTTTTGGTGACATGATTTTAGTACAAACAAAACTAAGAAATCAAATAGAAAATGAAACGGTTAATACATCATTGCCATGTCTGCGAAATTGTATTAAATAATTTATGTTTAATTATGGATTTACAATTCAAAACAATTTTTGTCACGTTTAAAGGAAACATATTGATATACTTACCATTATGTTAACTATAATTTCAATATAAAAATAAAAACTAATTTAATACTTAAATGTTAGTAAAGGCCCAATAAAAAATGGAGCTTCCAACGAAGCAGGTTTGTAAGGGAGAAACGTAAAAGTTTCGCTTACCATATCGCTTACGGAAGACATGAATTTTATACGGCGAGCTCCTACTTTGAAGCAATAACTTTTTGACACAGAAAGCGCTTTATTCAGCGCATATAAAAATTGGTGAACGTAACCATCAGCTTTGCACACTGAATGGTTTGTTACCGTTATTCCTTCATACACTTCCTTAAAAACCTTCTTCGTGGAAAGGGAATGTCGTGGTTCTTTAAATTTTATATATATATTTTTTTAGTTTATTAAGAATTCGTTCACTTACCATACCGCATCTCCGTATGTCTTATTGCGTAACGCATTAATGTGTGCTTACTTTTTAAAATGTACCATTAGTGCTTCGCAAAATAAGAAAATTTTTTATTGGGAGCTGATTAAGGTTCAATATCTGTATATTAAAATCGATTTAATTATATATCTTAAAGATTGAGCGATTCTTAGTTTTTCTACTGAAGCAAAATTAAATATTATTTGTTGCGTTGCTGCAACTTAAAATGTAATTTAAGGGAATAAATTTTGAATTGTTTAATTTTTTTTGACATATATGTAAATATATAACAACCTAGTCCTTCTTATATCCGGGGTTTCGGTAAACCCATTTCGACCAACACACAGACAGATGGACATCGGTAAATCAGCTTTGCTCGAAATGAAATGAAATTGAAATCAAACAAGTTTTTGTTCTCTTAATAATAAGAGTTGTTATTGTAAAAATAACTGGTACTCAAAGAATGAAGGAGATAAAAAGGAATATTTTTATGAACTTTCATTACAGGATCCACTTTAAAATTGCTCGATTCGAAATCAACTTCATTTCGATTTCTTTAACATACCCGTATACTTTATAGAATCTAAGAACAATATTGTAAAAATGACAACCTTACATATATAAGTTCGCCATTCCCTATATACCATTAAAACAAGTTTTTAATTTAAGCATCATCAACAGTCATTATCACATTTGGCGTTAAAAGCCATTTTACCAATCTCTTCTCATTTGCATTCATGCTTATTAATGTCCATTTGCAGCACAACAAATTCTCTAACTTGGTCAGTTCTTCATCAACATTTTGCAACGGGGGTTGTTTGTGCTCGGTTGTCATTAAAATATTCACCAATACTATGCTGGTAGCAAGCTGCCCTCAGCAAAAAAAAACCTTAAACTAACAGAAATGTTTATATGTAAATCTTTCTTTCCTTTATTTGAGCCTAAGAACTCCTAATGACAAACATGTACACATCTAAATTGCAACATATTACAACTTACCCTCTCTATTACTCATCAGCAACACATTTTCAGATTTATAGTGCAAAACTCTTTTTTCTAATCGAATGTCTAAGCAGTTAACGTTACCAGTATCCTTATACAATTTAATATAGACGCGTTTAGATATTTTTCTATTATTTTGCTTCCCGTAATAAAAAAAAAACCTTTTTTAAGTGTTTTTCCAAACTGCTGACACAATAACACAATGTAATTATTCAAAAGATGGATGTTTAATCTTTTTCGTGGAAAGACTGAAACGCAGAAATGAATAAATGTAATATGCATATCAATTAGGTTAGCCAGGATTGTCCAGTTTTTTTTTTGGTCTTATCCAGTTACCAGATTAAATACAATTTGTCTACTTAAAAACGAATTTCTTAAATTAGAAAAAAAATTCTTATTAATTACACAAGGGAACAAAATGGATTTTTTGTGTTGACTGGAAGTTTGATGTAATTTTTTTTACCTATTTGAGGTCGCAAATTTAAAATCTAATCTCCATTTTTCTCCATCAGCTCGCATTTTTAAGTTATAGGTACTAATCGTATTTTTGACTTTTTTCCAAAAATTAAAAGTTAAAAAAATCAAAAAAAGGCTGAGTAACGGTTGTTTACGTCAAAAAAAAATTACAAATTTTGTATTTTTAAAAATTACACTGGGCTAGAAATTGACACTTGCTAACCGTTTTTTTTAGGTTAGCTCTGGTTTTCGAGATATACCGTTATTTCGAAATTCGCGTTACTCAAAACTGGCTGAGTTTATTGAACAAACTCAAAAAATCGAAATTCCACAAATTTAATTTTTGTTTTTTAAAAATTCATCAAATAAGGGAAAGTTGCAAACAAAAAAAAACCATAAACAATAATCTTTTAATTTTATTCACAAAAGACAAAAATTTTAATTAAAACTACTTGAGGTATGTCATACATTATATTACAGTGGCATTTATGGCACTTTTTCATCAACATATATCTAGTTTGTATTGCACATTATGTATGGGAGCGCCGTTAATGAATGGAGATAGCGGATCGGTATGTTTCAAATAAGTGATTGGGATGAAAAACAAAGTGATGTTGGTCATACATTTGACCCATCTAAGGGAATCCTAGGCAATGCAGGATACAAATTTAAGAATTAAAGAGTTACGTGAACATATGTTGTACCACCTCCTCCATTTTCGAAATAACGGTATATCTCGAAAACCAGAGCTAGCATTACAAATCGGTAAGCACCTCTGGACTCAGCGTACCCGAATTATGTTAAAACGCCAGGTCCCCGGCTGGTCTGTTTTTTTAACTAGCACAGTGTTATTCATAAAAGTATTTTTAAAAGTTAAAGTCTTAGTACTTTCACGTAAAGTCACAAAACCTATTACCAAAATAAGACATATATCATAAAAATCGAAGAACGCGTTTCTCTTTTATTCCCAATCAAGTGAAGGTACCTCATTTTTATGTTAAAGAAAAATGTCCATAAATAGAAAACAAACACACACACATTAAAAAATGTTATTTTTATATGAAAATCGCGATTTTTATCAATTAAGTTTTCTCAGTAAATTGTGAATAAAATTAAAAGTTGTGCCCCGATAACAATAGAATAAAGTTCATTTCATTCGAAATATATTTAACTTAATATTTTTAGACCAAAACTGTGATTTTTGTCGCATTTTTTTATAATTTTTTTTAAGAACAAAAATTCATTTTTTTCTAAATTTTTTTAAACTTCAACGACCAATGTAAGCACATCTTAACGATAATATTCTTGATGACTTTAAAATATTTATTTAAAATGAATATGGTGAACCGTTTTCAAGTAATTTCAATTTGGAGATTACGATATATTGCGAAAAGTTGAGTTGATAGAAAAACAACTGTTCTTAATCAACAAAAACCTTATTCCCTTATGTTATATACTAAATATTGTTACGTTGCTGCCTTTTCAATAACGTTTTTGGTTTATTTCCTTTATAATAAACCTCTTGAGTTCTTCTCTTATACAACTTATAATTCCGATCTACACACTTAAATGTCTGTGCTAATACTGATTTTTCTGTGCTAATACTGATTTTTAGTGCCATGGCTCTAGATTATTCGAATTACTTCCGGAATACTCTCTAGCGTGTAATAATCTAAACTTACTCAGCTAATATCATTATGCATTAACACTATGGCTTAGGGATGGGCAAATTGAAAAAATATATATATCTTATCGGTATATTTTAAGAGTATCGATATTTATTAAATAAAAATATCGATATATCGAAGTATCGAACGTATTAAGCTGAAATTATTACCAAATTTCGATACATATTAACATAGGTACAAACATATTACATATAATGCCATTCTAACTTTTTTGATTTCTTTTAATTTCAAATTTCGAACGAAACTTTTATTTTAAACAAAAGCCAATTTTAAAATTTAGTTTTTAAGTTATGTTATGCGAACGAAGTTTTCGTTTGAAATCGAGGGACCGACAGTTAATTCTACAATAAAAAAATTAAAAAAAAAGTAGAGAATACAAAAATTTTTTTATTTATTCGGCATATAAAATCTAAAAAAAAAAAATTTTGGGCTTATATAATGCCGGATTATATATTGCCGGTAAACGAAACTTGTGACACATACTATACAAGTAAACTGTGCCATATTTTATTTTTAATATATAAGAACATGCTCAAATGAAAAAAACAAAAATTTTTTTTTTTTTATTATTCACATTCCAACTTTCATGAGTGATAATACGCCATAATTAAAGCGATTCTTTGCATAATTCTAGGAACCTTTTCCAGAATATTTTTTTCGCACTTATTTTTTTTTTTGTTGTCATCTCTTAAAAAACCGTGACAAAACTGAACTGTGTAATCTATGAAAATGTACTATGGAAAAGCGCCGTTATTTTCTTAATATTAGTTAAAAAACATGTGATGCAATTCTTAAAAATCAACAGTATTGTAACCAGTTGAGCAACGGTTAAAATGTTGAATTTTATTATAACGAGATCTTAAAAATATCGAACTCGATAGTCGTTAACAAATATCGATGTATCGATTGGTGGTTATTTTTAATATCGGCGATATATATCGATTATAATTTTTTTAAATATCGATATTTTGATATATCGATATTTATTGGCCATCCCTACTATGGCTGAATTTATATTGAGCTATTACACATCAATAAACTTTATGGATTATAAATAATTTTAACAATATTAGGTTATACAATTGTGTATAACAATTTTAACATTACATTTGTACTAGAATCTTCTGTACAGTGATTTTTACATTAAAAATATGCATAGCTAATACAATAGCAATTAAAACTAATTGTAATTGCTAACAAATACAAAATAACTAATAAATACAAGATAACTAATAAATTAAAATAATTCTTAACAGAAGTTACTTTCGTAACAATATAAAGAAAAAATTTACAATTTGCCGAAAGATAATCCAAACAACTTAATTCAAAAATGCTATAAAAAAAACTATATATGTATATATATTGTACATAAATTGATATCGATGTTTTTGTTTAATTTTCACGACTTTTTTGTACTTTAAGTATTTTAAGTAATCGATACTCACGAGAAAGGAATATCATGTGCTTCTACCTAAAAAAAAGGCTGAAACTTTGAATTTTGATGAAAATTTTAAATGTGGCAAAAAAAAAATTGTTATACTTTATTGATTGATCATGATGTAATTAACCAAAATATATTTTTTTGGTACTTCTGGCCTTTAAGATAGCGATATATTTATATCTGTGGCATTTTGACAAAACATCTTAGCATCTCAAATTTAAAAAGTTCAAAAAAAAAATGTTGTTAATCATACGAATTTTCATTTAAAAAACATATTTGTTTGCATTTTTTGCTTTAATTTCATTTCTCTTTTCACCGGTTTTTTTTCTGTAAAACAATTTAAATGCTTAAAGTGATATTTTAAGTCTTTAATAACCTATTTCCAATGTGCGAAAGAATTCCTTCTTTCGAACAACTACATTTAAAACAAAAACAAATTCTAAAAACTTTGTTTTTGTTTTAAATGTATTTGTACGAAGTAAATAATTCTTTCGCACGTCGGAAATAGGCAGTAAGTATTTTTTAAATCATCCAGTTATTTTTCAAAATCCAGGTGAATTTTTTACATTGTCCAGTTATTTTAATTTTGGTTTCTGGCACCCCAATATCAACTGATATTACATTGTGAAGAATTTTTTGTTCTAACTTAAATTTTCTACACGTCCTTAAAATAATCGACGACAATCTTGCAACTCATAAAGACGCATTTCTTTACATTCCATTTTTCGTTTAATGAGTTAACTTTTTAGTGCTATTGATTTTTTTATATAATTTGATAATTATTGGTTTTTCAAAGTTTAAGAAACTTTTAACATTTCCTTTAAAGCAATAAGATTAATTTAATGATTTTACAGAAATTTTCAAACTAAAGCGTTGTTCTCTATAAGAAAACTTTTTTGAGTTTTACTTTCTCATTTTTGCTAATGATTGCGAAATCCAAAACTATATTTTTAGTTTCATTAAATATTTACGATTCTTAATTATTGCTTAAGCAAAACTTGAACTACACAGTTGTTCATTTCATTTATTTCTATCCTTTAAACACGAAAAAAAAAATGAATAGAAAAATTCCATATAAAATTTATTATTTATAACATAAATAAAAACAAAAAACTTAAATGTAAAGAAACAAAATCTCAACATTTTCTACTTCCCAACCTTTTAGAAAAAGAAAACTGTCATCACATTTGCCACTCCTACGAACGGATAATTCAAGACAAAAAGAAAGGAAGCAAAATGTGAAATAATTATCCTCGTTATTTATGTTGATGTTAAATGTCACATTTAATGTTTTATTTTTATATATTTTCCTTAATTTTTTTTTATAAGTTTTACGACTCATATTCTATTATATTTTTTTCGCTATTTAGGATGTTTAACATGCTTTATGTGGTTTTGATACCCTCCACAATGAGTGGTGAATAAGGGTATACAAAGTTTGACATTCCGTGTGTAACACTTAGAAATATTGATCAAAAAAAAAAATTAGAAATAATGATCAATCGATTAATCGATTAATCCGCCCGTCCGTCTGAACGTTAACGTTTGCATAGAAATTTTCTATGCAAAAAAACTCAGTTTAAAAAAATATTTTCAACATAAAATCCGAACGTTTACGTTCGAAATTGCTGAACAGGCACTAATTGTGCTCATAGCAGTTTGCAATTTTAATCCAGTATAATCGGTTCCAAAAAGATGTAAATTAAAAACAAATTGATTGAAGAAGTCTTGGAATTCAACTACTTAGGCTCTCTTAATACAAGCAGCCGAGATATAAGAAAAGAATCGAAGATCCAGGCTAACAAAGCGGCTATATTATCAGAATGCCTAAGAAATGGTATATGTCTAAACAAATACATGACCAAGGATAGCAAGATGTGGGTATATAGAACATGCATTCGACCGGTTTTACATATGCATCCGAAACTGGTGCGTACACTACTGTTGAAGGCTAGATTACACTATCTCACAAGCCTTACGTATTCCATAAGACTTTGTGAGATAGAAATCAAATGAGTTTTGTTTCGACTGTCAAAAAATATAATGCAACATTACAGTTTGTAGTCACACTATCCCACATGAACATGCTTTTGTTAAAATGCAACCCTAATCCAATGAAAAGTATTACCGTTTAGAAAAATTTCAAAAAACAATGAAGTCGTATGGGATGTCAAACTTTTTTCGTAATACTTGTGACACATTGCATTCACACTATCACACTTTGTCATATTACTTGAGTTTTTGACATGTATTAATACAAAGTATAATAGTGTAATCTAGCCTTAAACAGCAAGCCTATATGGCCGTCGAGATAAATAATCTGCGAACAGAAGTGGAATACACAAACTTCGACCGAAAATAAAATGAAGAGCTTAGACAAGCTTTTAAAACAGATGGCGTGACCAAACTGACTAAAAGAAAAAGAAGAGTGTGAAGAGATCACGTGAGAAGAATGCCTTAAACATTCCTGCAAAAATGGCACTTGAATTAAGAGTCAATAACCCTCGACCGCAAGGCCTTCAAAAAGATGTCATGAATGCAGGACATGAGCTGATTAAAAATATTATGAAAAAGAGAAAACCAGTATATATACACAGAAAAAAATTATACAATTTCTCCAATCACCAAATTTATTCCAAATTCAAAATATCAAGCAACAAGTTGTTGACTTTGCACCTATTACCAAAATGATTACATTGATTACTAAAAAAATATTTTCAATAAATGATATTTTTAATTTTAATTAAAAAAGTGATCAAAGAACTTTGCCATTTCAAACAATGTGTTAATTCATTAAAATAACTATTGACAATTCCCTACAACAATTCTAAATGCTTAAATTATTTTATTTTAAACGCAAAAAGTCAATTAAGATTTTTTGTTATTTAATTTAAATTTTAATTGAAAATTTATTTCAAAACAACTAAAATGTTAATTAAACCAAAATTAAATTTTTAATTTTCTTTCAACAAAAAAAAAATAATTGATTCAATTTTTACATTAATTAAATTTAAATACTTTCTAAACCATTTTTTTAATTGATAAAACACTTTTTTCTGTGTATCTATATCTATAAAAACGAATGTTTATTTGCTTGTTTGTACCTTATAGCCGCCTAAACCGCGGAACCGATCTTCAGGAAACTTTCACAGTATATTACTGATGGTCTGGAATGATCTATAGGCTATATATTTTTTGGAAATATTGATTGGGCGGTAATGAAAACTAGACAGCGCCTTCTGCGCCACCCTGTTTATACGTTAATTTAAAGCATTTTTTTATAAAACACAAAATTTGTTTTGTGTAATTTATGAAGTAATTTTTATGCTTTGTCTGTGTGAAATTGAATATGGATTCCGGCAACGATGGATAATCCACCTTTGTTATAATGAAATTTTTCCTAACTTTGTTTTAAAGACCGGTCTATAAATTACTACAGGTCCTATTTGCAGTCCACTCCTAAAATAATACTGTTATCAAACTTAAGCTAAAATTAGTTCTGTATAAGTTAGAAATGCCAGATTTTATGAAGATTGTCTAATAATTTAATACAGATCTCATATAAAGTCAACTTGCAAAAAATCATAATTCTTGCTGAAGGGTATCCAAAATTCTGCACAACCGAATATAGCATACATGCCTGTTATTCTTTGCTGAAGTTGGTGTTACGTGTTTTGTTTTATACTGTGTATTCTACATTATTTTTAAGTGTGTATATCATTAAGGTTTTAGTGGTCTTTTTATTACAACTTAAATTACTTCCTTCTAGTCCTGCTGTATGATGTTGTAAGTGTCCTAAAGTATTAAATAGTTGTACTACTGTCCCTTTGTTTTAAGCCGTTCGTACAAGTGGTGAACTGTATTGAGGCCTTGTTAAGGGTATTCATTAAATGAACATTGTACAACAGAAGAAATACCACAAGGAAAAACTCGTGATTTATTTAATTACTTTAATGCACACTGGCTAGATTTTGTTAAGTTTTTCTTAATAACAGATTTAAGGATTACAAGGTGACACAAAAGTGTAGATATACAGCGGTTATCATAAAGTAATTCTGTCTTGTTGCTTATAATGTTACTGAGGTGTATTACTAGTCTACTTTGAATTTCTACCAACCAAAAATTTGAGTAAAATGTAAAAAAAAACAGTTTAAGTGCTTTATTCGGCTGGGCCGAATATTTGATACCCTCCACCTACAGTCAGAAATTCTAACTTACTGCCAATTTCACCAAGCACAGTTATAATTAACTACCAGCTATAACTGTCAAAACATACTGTTACCTGGAAGTTAAAGTAATAGTTAGTTTTAACTGAACTTGGTGAAATGGGCCGTTAGAATATTTCCGTATTGGGCTTTATATGGGGCCTATGGTAAATTATGAACCGATCTGCACGAAAGTTGACAATATGATTTCTAGTCATATAAAACTGAAACAGAACAAAATTAATTATTTGTTACGGTTTTAAGCGTGGTAAAGTGTTTTTCGGGAGAGGGCTTTATATTTATATGGTAAATTATAGATTGATCTTCAAGAAATTTTAAAAATTTTAAGCATGATTTATAGTCTTATAAAACTATGATTGAACAAATATTATTATATTAGCATTATTCTTCAGTTTTACGCGTACTTAAGTTTTTTCCGAGACAAGGCTTTATCTGGAGCTTTTGCACGAAAGATGATAGTGTGACTTCTGTTCATATAAAACTGTGACAGACCAAAATTTATTACAAAAACGTTATTTGTTACGGTTTTAGGCGTACTAAAGTGTTTTCTGAGAGTGCACTAAGAGAAAATTCGTTCGTTCAAACAATGAAACGACTTCATTAATAATTCTGCATTGATTAAATGAACTTTTTCATTAATATAATGATTAATGACAACATTTTCATAGGAACAAAGAAAAATTTCATTCCACTAATGAAGCAATTTAATAAAAGTAATGAATCTCCTTCATTAAATGAATGTTACAATTTCATTTTATTAATGTAACTTCGTTTTTGAATTAATGAAACAACTGCATTCTATTAATGAAAAAAATCATTTACATATTTAATTTGCATATTTTTTGTATTCATAGTATTTTTAGATAAATAAAGGATAGATATATATATTATATATATATATATATATATATACTTTGCGTTTAACAGCTGTTCAAAATGTATAACCTCGTGGATTTTTTTAAAAAATGGAAAAAAGTGAATTTTGAGTGCTCATTAAACATTATTTTTTGCGAAAAAAAACCCGTCAATCAAACCGAGGAAGAGTTTGATATATACTATGGGGACTCTGCACCATCGATTTCAATGGTGAAAAAGTGGTTTAGTGACTTTCGTTGTGGTCGCTCAAGTACAAATGACGCTGAACGTTCTGGACGGCCAATTGAAGTCAATACACCGAAAAATGTCGAAAAAATCACGTTATGGTGTTGGCCGATCGAAGAGTAAAAGTGCGTGAGATTGTTGAAGCCATAGGCATTTCATATGGCAGTGTGGTTTCGATTTTAAATGATCAGCTGGGTTTAAGAAAGCTGTCTGCAAGATGGGTGCAGCGTTTGCTCTCAATTGACCATAAACGTAATCGTGTGACAACTTCAAAGGATTGTTTGGAGTTGTTTTACCGCAATTCGAATGAGTTTTTGCGGCGTTTTGTAACTGTGGATGAAACATGGATCCATTACAAAACTCCGGGGTCAAAGCAGCAGTCTAAACAATGGGTTTCTCCGGGTGAACCGGCTCCGAAGAAGGACAAGGTAAGTTTGTCGGCCAATAAGGTGATGGCAACAGTTTTTTGGGATGCACGCGGGATAAACAAAAGGGAAAAACAATAAGCGGCGAATATTAGGCCAACCTATTGAACCGATTTAACGAGGATTTAAAAAACGACCCCATATGGCCAAGAAAAAAGTTTTTTTTTATCAAGATAATGCACGTGTGCAGTCTCAATGGCAAAATTACATGAATTGGATTACGAATTGCTACCTCATCCGCCATATCATTCGGATTTAGCCCCCAGTGCATATTTTCTATTTCCGAACCTAAAGAAATGGCTCGGTGGAGAGAGATTTAGCTCCATCGATGAAATTATTGGTCAAACAAATGCCTATTTTATGGACTCCGAAAAATTCTATTTCTTGAAAATGATACACAAATTGGAGAAACGTTGGACTAAGTGTATTGAGCAAAAAGGAGATTATGTTGAAAAATAAAATTTTTTTTTTCATATAACTACGAGGGAATTTCGAAAAGTCACGGACTTATTGATCCGCCCTCGCATATATATATTTGCAAAAGGCCGTTATGTAGTCACTAAATTTATAATATTCCAATGGATATGTGAGATCCCACTTTTAAAGATTGTACATTAAGGTATATGAAACAAATTTTCTATAATAAAAAAAGTTAAATATTTTTCACTAATGTTCGTTTCTCTAACCCCATTTCTTAAATTTTACTAAAGAAGCACAATAAATCTTAATAAATTTAATAATTCTTAAAGAAAATCTACAATATGTCCTTAATTTAGGAAAAATAAATCCACAAATTCTTTACATTTCCAATAAATATTTATTAAAGTTACTACGAAAGATGTTTAATTAGCCTCCTTTAGGTGCAAATTTACTTAAAATGTTTTCGCCAATTTGTCAGTTGGTTAGTAGGCGCACCAAATACATCTGTATATAAGTATGTATCTTTAAACATATGTATAAGCAATTACTTAAGTGTATGTTTACAACAAAAAACACATGCCTAACACTATGTACACATACATAAAGGTTCATGGACGTGTAAGAAACACGTGTAAACAGAGAAGCGACAGGGTATCCTTAGTGTACTTATAACCTAAAGCAACTGAGATTAATAGCTTTTATAAATTATATTTAAAGTACCAATATATCACGTGTATATAAAGTGTTTAAACGAGTCCTGTACTTTAAGTCTATTTCCAATAATTCTTAGCAGCCAATTGAAAATCTACAAATGCAACTGTATGTACATTCCTTTTCAAGAATAAAAAAAAACTATCAGTTGTTTTTGAAAATACATAATTTTTCAATAAAATATTTTGTTTATTGTGATTAATTCCCTTTTTTTATTCTTGATAAAAAAATACTGAAATTTATTATTAGAGAATAAGCTGTTGCTATGCGCATTTCACTGGTTGCTTAGGCCAGATCATCAGGAAACGTGTTCCCAAAAATTTTTAGAACAGCCCAAGATATCAGTAAATATGACTACAAAGGGAATAATAATTACAAACACTCAAAAAGTCTTATTTGCAACGCACACTGGGCCCAAAAGCCCTTTTTCGAGGATTAATTCATAGCTCCTCAGCTACAATAGTGAGGCACACTAAATTTGATGGGGCTAACTCTAAGATCATACTTCATGTTCTAACAAAATCTTGGGGGTATAGGAGGGGGATACGGGTACCCCCATACAAAAAAATAGTTTTTTTCTTATATCTGAAGAACTACAATAGTGAGGCACACTAAATTTGATGTGCGTAACTCTTAATACAAACTTCATGTTCCAACAAAACTTTGGAGGTATACGAGGGAGGAGACGGGTACCTCCCATGAAAAAAATTATTAATAAAAAATAAACATGATTTTTTATTCACGCACACTCCTGCTAAATTGCTGATGGTAGCAAATTTATGATACTATGCAATGCTTTCGATTTTTCTACGCAACCAGTCGTTCTTAATTTGATTTGTGCAGCATGTACTAAAACTTGTAACTCTGTAGTGTCCCTTCGAACTTTTTTTTCCAATTAATATGAGTCGCTAGAATAACTAAAAGAAATTTCTTTTCGACTACGCTTTGGGGTCTTAGCACACGGAAATGCAATTTATGATTGTAGCCAATTCTTATTCGTTTCACTAAAAAATCGGTCTTCGTTTCTGTGAGCTTTATTCCATTTAGTCTTATACTCAAAAACGAAACTGTTAAATGTATTATTGAAAACTTGAGTGTTGCCCTCCGAATAGTTCTTCTTTTAAATAGGTAATTTTTTCATCTATTGTTTTACTATTAACACTTTTCAAAATATCATACAAAGAAACCATCGCTCGAGCTTGTTCCTGCAAAATGTAAACATATTGCATTGAAATATATAAAACAAGATTTTAAATATATAAGTTGTAATATATAATATATACATTTAATCACGGCCACTCGTAACTCATGTGTGATTTACGCGTAAGAAATCACGACATTTGCAAATCTCTAAAAAAAATTATAGCTGAAGTCGTGAAGCTCTTTTTGTTGTTAACACAACGCGTGTTGCTACTAATTCGCACATAACTTCTAAAACAACGCTGATTTATTTAACCTTTAAAATAAAGTTAAAATCTCTATTTAATTAAGCCTAATTAATAACTTTATGTCCACTTAAATTGAGAAAATTAATTTTTTTTGCATATCCCTTACAAACTTAAAAAATAAAAGCACTTCCACAAATAATTTTTTACAAATATAAGCTACACATTTGAATAAATACCTGAGCTTGATGGTTGCATGGTTATATTAATTACTTTTCCAATTAACTTTCGGTTAATCGGATTTATTTACGAAAAAAAATTAAGCTTTTATACCAATTTGTTTTAAATATTTTGTTACAATGTTTAATTTCAATGCGTCAGTACAAAAGCACCGTAACATATTTGACATTTATTTTTTTGCCTACTTATGCAGAATTTTGTGCACTTTCACCGAGTACTATTAGTTTTCACGGTACTTGAACTTTATTTTTTTAATTAATCCGTGAAATCGCTGCCTTTGGCCCCTGTGTGCAACGATATAAAAGCTTAAACAAAATATCAACAAAAAAACAGTGAGTTTGTCTTTTCTTACATTAGAATTAAAAAAAAAAAAAATTAAGCACAATAAACAAAATCTTTTAATTAAAAAACATATAAAATCTTAAAAATAACTTCTCTGACTAACCTCCGTTTTATAAATGTTTCTTCGCCTACATATACATACATACATATATGTTTACAATTCTATCTTTAGCCATTGTCATTCAGCAACCTAAAGGTTTTTGATGTCCTTTAAGAAATGGTTGGTAAATTAATCACATAAATTTTTATGCGGCCACTTTCATTTTGGGTGGGTAAAATGCTGTGTTTGCGGTTGTTCTTGCTTCATTTATTTGGTGCTTATCTTTGTGTTGAGGTTGCTGTTAGGATGTCATTATTCTTGCTGTTAATGCTCATGCACGTGTTAATTTATAAAATGGAATTAACTTTGTTGCAGTCTGGGTCTTCCCAGTTGAACTGGACTAAATTTAGAACAATAATTTCGAAATGAATAAATGTAGATACATCACTTTGGTGGTCGAAAAAGTAATGATTGTAATGGATTAGATAATTAAAAAATTTAAAAGCACCTAAAAAAATCTTTAAGTTAAATGTTGGAATATTAGTTAGTATAGTGCAATAAATGCTCCTTTTCAAACATGTGACATGAGGAAAATGTAAAACAGATTTACATGAGCAACCACCATATGGCCTAATCTCATGTCAGATCTTAAATACTGCGTGTCACTAAATGAGCTTACCAAGTGCCCCCTTGTGTACACGGATATTTCACACAAAGATAGAAATCTTGAGTATACAATCCCAAAAAAATTATACACTCATTCCTTTTTAAGGACACGGAGCTATCTGAAATCCGCTGCTATAAAAATCCAGACGCTTCTGTCAAATAGCAACAGCACCATGGGAGAACCGCCACAGGTCGGACTTTTCCACAAGGTTGAAAAATTTGCATTCCACATTCAAATTTTTTCTCCAGCGGCTTTAGGTATAAACCATAGCCACCACGTAATCCCCGAAAGTATCTCTTCGTCCAAAAAGTCGCCTTTGGTTGAACCCCTTTGTGAGCATATTCCTTGAAAAATGCACTCCACATCCGACTTGATGAACAGCAACTTGCTTTCATTCATTAAAGTAAAGCTTCCGTAAAGGTAATTATTCTGAAAGTTAGGAAGATTTTCCAGCAAGAAGCATACTAAAGGAGGCCTCAACCAATAATCGGTGACTAGGCACCGGTCCGATTATTGGTTGATTATTGGTCACTGGTCGTCACTGACTCTCGCGGCTCCAGATTACAAGGTACACTGGTGAGTACACCGGTCTTAAGAAATCACGAAGAATTCAGGGGGCCTGTCATATTGGATCTTTGTCGGAACCCACCTGATTTCATCAGTTGGATGGAACACCAGAAGGTAAAATATCCATGAGATTATCCGTACACACCACAGGGGTATATACTAGGGAGATCGATTATTCGACTTTTTTCAATAACCGGTTTTCGAATATTACGAATAGTTGATATTTTAAAAAACCCGGTTTTCGGTTAAGCAATTTTTAAATAACCGGTTAACCGGTTTAAATTGGAATACTTAAAAACCCAAAAATCAAATAAGTTTTTAAAATAAAACGTTAATTTGAATAAAAACAAAACAATTTGCAAAGGTAAGGAACCAACAACATACATAGATATGACTTAGATCAGACCTAACAAATATTTTACGATAAAATCGAAGAAAAAGGGACCAGTAAATTGACCAAACTTTAGCTAAATTTTTTAACAATTTTTTATTGATTTACTAAACTTTATTTGTAAGAAGATATTTGTATAATGTAATTTAGAAACTGTTGAATGATATTTGATCTACACTGATAGAAAAGGCGTAATAATGCTGATGTATTTTGACATCAGTACTATGACAAGTGTCTTCGTTTTTAATCCCATGACACTTTACATACTGTGATGTCAGCCTTAACATCACTTGGCAAAATTGTCATTAGGGTCAAAAATTTAAATTATGTCATCAATGGTATGACACATTGACATCACAGAAATTACGAATCGGAGTCGTTTTTATAAATCATGTCATTAGTGCGATGACAAACTGTCATCAAATTGAGTCATTGTAATATGGTTTTCGTAGTAATTCTACTTGAAAAATTTGATGTATTTAAATAAATAATTTATAAAAATAGAATATGAGAATTTTTGCTTCTAATTTTACGTTTTAAACATGTAAATAATGTTAATAATATATTATGACATGATATATTATGTCATCGCACTGATGATAGTTTGTCATCGCACTGATGACAGTTTGTCATCACACTGATGACATGATTCATTAGATGAAGCATAAAATATGACAACATCTTAGGATGACGTTCGTCATTGGATTGATGTCACTTTTTGCCTCATTGATGCCATTTGTAACAGCATAAATGTCACAATTCTGATGTTAGAGCATCATCAATATGAAGACGCATTTTTCTATGAGTGTAGTCAAACTTTTTGCAAAAGAAAATAAAATATAGGAATTTTTTAAAGTTATTATTTGAAATATTCTTTCAAATTTATTTTGAATGAGTTTTCATTTGTTGGTGGTTAAGCTATCTATATAAATCCACCATATTTTTCAAAAGTTGCAAACAAGACCTCTTAGCCAGGTTTATCTATTTCAAATTATTTTGTTTAAGCATTAAAGAAACGAATAGTGAACTGAACATTCTTTTTGTGTAAAATATTTGTCAATTCGTCGACTACAATTTAAAACATTCCATGACATTGTTTCATTTCTTCAATTTTGTTTTTTAGTTCTTGATGTTAGAAATTTTTCCCATATCGTTGATTCCGCCGTAATGTTGTAGTTTTCAGCATGAAGAGATGCTAGAACTACTTAAGAGTTTTAAGTGCCTTAACGGGCATTTCGTCCTCGGCAACACAACGGGCTAATATTTCACCGAATGATTCATTTTTTGCAGCGTATTTTAGTAAAGTATTATTTGTCATCTCCTTAGAACTACTTCGAACGGAGTTAAGTTTCATTTGGTTCACATTAATGTCAAGCATGTATACTAATTAAAGGTGATTAATAAGTCGAGACATGGAAGAACCTTTGTAACTTATCATTTTAGGGCACTTCAAGCACCTACTTTGAATTTTTAATCGCATTCGAAAAATATCTAGAGATAACTTTTATTTTAAAATATATTTAATATTTAGAATACTCTTGCACAAATTACTATTTACTTTTTAACTGCGCTCGATTTTGTAGTATTTTGAATAGTTTTTCGTTTTTTTTTCTACGAGAACATACGCTTTTATAAGCGATTTGTATTTCCAGTCTTCATAATGTTTTTTTACCTTTGTTACATTTTGTTTTGACATTCTTCATAAAAAGTTTAAGTTTGGCCAATATTTCATTAGGAAATACTTAAATTACGGGTACATCTACAACAAGAGTAAGGAAAATGTATATAAATTACACATTACTAAAATAACCGGTTTATTATACCAAAATAACCGGTTTATTCGATATTCGAAAAATGGGCATTTTAAAATAACCGACTTGGGCAAAGCTAAAATAACCGGTTAAAACCGGTCGAATAATAACGGTTCGATCTCGCTAGTATATACAGTAGAATCACGAAAAAATTAACCGAAATGACCCAAGGGTTGTTTACTTTTTCGAACTATTATCTTTTCTAAGCGGTTTTAAATTGTACAAAAATTCAATCATGAGCATAGATTTGTCACACTTAATTTATTTCAAGTCATTGTTTTCATCATTACAAAAAAATAAACTTAGATTTAATTTATAATAGCCTGCTGGTTAAAACTTCACAATTCCTCTTGAACTAGAATTTATAATTAATAACTTTACATACATGTTAGTAAAAGTACTCATGAATTATAGGTGCTACATCCGACTTATGTTCTTTATAAATTCTCAAATTGGGAATTCTGTGTCTTTTCTGAAAATTTACCAGCCATCCATTACTGACATTATTATTTCTTTAGGTTGCAGTAACGCGAACTCGTGCTAACCTCTTGATATTGAAATTAGACCAGTCATTGCGCAATTACGTTTTTGTTACTTTAAGAAAAACATTTATACAAACTTGCTTTAAGATCAGCATATTTCGGTCTATGTTATGTTTTCTTACCATTGTCTTTTTAATATGTGTTCTCCACAACCTTAAGAATTTCGTGCCTTCAGATACACCATAATATAAAGCCAATAGTTTTAATTGAATATCTTTTTTAGTTTTGTTGAAATTCTCCACTTTATGCTTAAAATTTAATCAGACTTGTGATGTTTTGTGCTGTTTTGTTGAAATTTTTTTATTAATACGCTTAGAAAAGTTAACTCAGATTTAACTTTATTTGGTTAACTTAGCCGCGAGATTAACGATTACGCGATTAAACTTTTTCGCGATTCTACTGTATATATGGTAAATAATATCTAGTGTTATTCGATAGAACTTTCGAAAAGGTTAGCTGTTAAGCGAACCGTCATACTGCGTTCACATTTTGAAGTTTATGATCAGTATACTCTGTCAAATCGTCGCGAATATATTAAAACTTAAACAAAGTTTCCGCAACGCGCTGTGTCATACGTCGATCGCAATCATCGACTTATTGGTGATAAGTTGATTTTGAATAAGTCTGTGGGGCTGAATGAAAGATTATCAACAAATTTTAATTCATTTATTGCCTTTTTTCATAAAACTAATTTAATGAAAACTAAATTTAATAAACTGATTAAAAAATAAATATAAAATTAAACTTAAACAATCATTACTCAGCAATTTTTTTTTGTGATCTTCAAAGAATTGATTGTTTTTCAATGGTAACACTTACATCTTTAAAAAAAATTCATTTTGAAACTGGCTTATGAAGAATAAAATTATGATTATGATTTTTAACTTTTTAATTTTTGTAAAAAAGTCAAAATACGAATAGTACTTGTAACTTAAAAATGCGAGCTGATGGAGAAAAATACAGATTAGAATTGAAATCAGCGACATTTCAACAAATTTCATTTTATAGTTGCACCATTCATTCATTCATTCGTTTATTATTTTCAACTTTTCATGATTACCCTTACTGCTTTTATATTCCCCACAGAACGTTGAAAAACTTTTTAAGTGATTTAATTAATGTCCTTGAATTCGAAATTAGTACTTAAACTGTGTTTGTTTCTCTTTGAATTATTTGCCATATCTTAAAGATCGTAATGAAAGAAAAGTTGGTTTTGTTTATTTTTTCTTATTATATTGCGTAAGTCTTATGTTTTTCACAGAGGCGGGATTTTTTAAACGACTTAAATTGTTTGAGAAATTGACGTATTACAAAAGACCTGACTTTCGTTAAATACTATGTACTTGCGTTTCAAGTTCTACAACCCATTACTTTTGCAAGGATGTCGCAATTTAAAAGCATTTTTAATTAACTACAGATAACCTATTTTGTAAGTAGAACGTGAAGAAATGTTGCTGAACAAGGATTTTAACCCAGCCCAATAAAAACAACGTCTATACTTCTAAGGATATGTTCACACCTATTACATATTTGACGTCCTACACGTTACTACTAGTTTTATTAGAAAATTATTTGCAGTTGCAAAAGGTTGGCCTTGAATCTAGGCCCTAGATCAAACATCATTTAACAGTTTCTAAATTGCATTATACAATTATCTTCTTACAAAAAAAGTAAAATAAATAGTTAATCAATATAAATTTTAAAAAATAAAGCTTAAGTTTGGTCAGTAACGCTTTTTGGATTTTTTCGTTAAATTTGTTACGTCTGCACGTGCCTTAAGTCCTTAATATTAATCACTTCTTTATATCTTAATTTTTAATTATTAAAAAATACGCTGCCCTATTTGAGATTTGAACTTGGACCTTTTTCATTTGCTGCGTTTTTAGTTTTGCGCTTTAGCTAACTGGGCTTCTAGCATATGCGAATTACGGCGTGAAATTGGAGATAGTAATTTATGAATTAATGAAATGTAATGCTAAGAGCATTAGTTATAGCATAAGTCTACTAGGGGTGTTCATTAACAGAATTTCGAAAGGCCTGTTGCTTTAACGGTATCATAAAGTAATTCAGCCTGAAAATGTCGTACCCAAAAGCAAATTGATGAGTCTAATTTGCTATCCAAACTCGAACGAATACTGCCAGTATTTAACTCGTAAAGAAATTGCCGTGTATGCTGAAACACTCATGTTACTTATTTTATTTGTTCTTCTGGCACAGAGTCTTAACTATAAACTTTTAAATACTCGAGTAAATCAGCATCTGTCAAAACTATAGTTTATTATTCAGCATTTAATTCTCAATTCCCTTGGCAAGTTTACACTGATAGAAAAGGCGTCATAACGCTGATGTATTTTTACATCAATACTATGACAAGTGTCTGCGTTTTTGACCCCATGATACTTTACATCACTGTGATGTCAGCCTTAACATCACTTGGCCAAATTATTATCAGGGTCAACAATTTAAATTATGTCATGAATGGGATGACACATTGGCGTCACAGAAATAACAAATCGGAGTCGGTCATCAAATTGAGTCATTGTAGTTGACCTTAAGTCTAATTGAGAGGATATCATTATTTACTTACCCGTTGCACATGTTTGTATCCCTTTTGTTGTATTCCGCCCTTTGTTAACAGAATAACTCTCAATTATAATACACCAGCACCATGACAGATATGGTTCTCGTAATAATTCTACTTGAACAATTTGATGTATTTAAATAAATAATTAAAAAATAGAATATGGGAATTTTGCTTCATTAAATTTTAGGGCTATTCGCCACCTTCGTTGGTTCATCTATTATATGCAACATTTTCATTATTCTATTTTGATTTTATGCTCGGCTTTTTAATGTGTCATTTGTCTTAGTTGCTATGCAAAAAAAAGTAAGGACAGAAAATTCAAAATACTCCAAAAAAAATTTTCTTTTAAATATAAGTATCGTCGTATAGACAGCAAAATATCGCCGATACCAATATATTGGTATCGGTATTCGTTACATCTCTATTAAAAACGACAGCAAAACATAACCAACTCAACTATTAATAAAATTTCTCAGTGGTTTTTTCCTTCTCCATTTTTTTCATATTTAAATGCAATACTAAAAACGGGTAATAACTCCCGGGAAATTTTATTCATATTTAATAAGGCTGAATAGTTCAATTAGTTTGCACTACCTATAGGAACATAAATTAATTGAAGATAGGGTACGTTCGTAAATACATAAAGTCTGTGCTACAGTGATGCGAAATTTTGTTGCTAATGCGCGATCACCAGTTGCAGTTGTGATGCTGATGCTTTTTTACTGCACAACAACCAACAGCTGTACAAAATTCGAAATAAAAATTTTATCAACAAAAGCGTTGACAAAATTTATTGAAAATATTAAAAATATTGAAACAATATGTGACAGTTTTCTTATAAATAACAAGAAAAAGCATCAAAAAAAAAAGAAAAATAAAACGATTTCCTTATTTCCAATAATTGCAAAAATTTGCTGCATCACTGCATAAAAAAACTTTTGACATATGAGAGCGATGTCAAGTTTCTTACAAGTGATCCTTTTTCGAACATTAAATGTACCCATAGTTTTATAAAACAACAAAAGCGTGTTGATAAATAGTAAAAATTAATAAAAAAAAAAGAAGAATATTAAATCGGAATCTTCTTCACCTGCTCCTGCACTTCCAGATAAAATTAAGAAAGTATTATATAATTATTTCCTTCGTCTTGTATTTTTTTTTATTATAAATATAACAAGCTGACGAAATGTAAGTTTATTAAGCTGTATTTTGAAACAAAAATTAAGATTTTAATTCAGAAATGTATTTGAAAATCGATTAAAATTTACCACACCTTTTAAAAATAATCGTTTTGAAATCGATCGATTTTCATCACATACCTGATAATGTTATTTTTCCAACATAACAAAAGCTGCTTTAATGCATTCAAATTTGAAACTAATATTTTTTAATTTAGTTTTTATACTGGACCTAATTTCTTTTTTTTTTACTCTAACTGCCGTATTCATAAAAAAACTAAATTAAGGCCCACAATGTCAACAAGAACATTTCTTTCGTATATTTCAAGCCCGACCATATGATACCCTACACCACAGTATATAAAAATAGTTTTTGCTTGGACCCGCATAAACAAAATTATGTTATCTTCATCTTTATGAGATTTTACGATGGGGGTTGTTTATATGGGACCTATTGTTAATCTTGAAAAATGTATTGATAATGTTTGTAGGGATCTATCTTTGTCTTCAATTTCATTAAAATCCGTTTGACAGTTTCTGAGAGGCAGAAATTGCCACCTATCTCGTTGTCCTTTTTTTAGAATATACATACCCTGCAAATAATACGAGTAGTCCATACACGCATATTAAATATAGCCCATAAGGGACTAGGACTAGTCCAAATATAACCCAAATGTATTGAAAAAAACATGGTATATTAAGCATTACGATGTCGTAGGGTTGGACAATATAACCCAGCTTTGCATTACAACGGAGTAGTCTTAAAACTACTCCATGTTCATACATACTCCCAGTAGATTAGTTTTGAAACTAATCTACTTGGAGTATGTATGAACAAGAGCAGGGATGTTAAAGTTGGTACAATTGTACTTTTTTGGTACATTTTGACCTTTTAAAGTACCGTGGTACTACCGTGACTCATTTGGTACAATTAAAAAATTTGTCATAGTTCCCCGTTTTTTAATTTTTAGTATAGCAAACAAATAATTGAGTTGTTTTTTAATTCCATTTATGTTATACAACAAATCGTTAATGTAATGGGCGCTTAAAAATGCGACTAGTATTGTGGTGTATAGACTTAGTCCCTTTTACAATGTGGCAAGTGGAAGGCAGACAGACGAAGTTTGTTGGTAAGGGGGCGATGCTGTATGCGTGACACACTTTATTTTTTCCGTTCTCGCCTACAAACTTCGTCTTTCTGCCTTTCACTTGCCAACTTGCAAAAGGGGAATTATCGTACCCACAGACGAGGTAGCATTAGTCAAATCCTGTGTTACTACTTTTGTTTCCTTTTTGCCACAGACGATGTCACTAAAGCAAAACATCAGTATTGTGGTTTTTTTAATATAGAAGTACTACTTAACTTAAGAAATATATGCGAAAGAAATTTTTTCAGTAGCTAATTTACAAAATGAGCTGAATGTCCATATGTTTCCTCACATTTCTAGAGTCGTTGCTGGAATTTTATCCATTCCACATTCGTCTGCAAATGTGGGGAGTTTTTTTCAAAGTATAATAAAAACTAAGAAAAGAAACAGACTACATGTGCCAAAATTATCAAGTCTCATACAACCAAAGGATTGGTTAAGATCGATATATTAATGCTGCTTTGATGTAAAAATTCCAAATAGTTTATTAACTAAACAAATAAGTGCCTGACTTTGATTTCATAAAACTATAAGACTTTTATGTGCCTTATTTTATTCATACATAAAATATATGTTAATATTAAGTTTTGTTTTTTTGCCTACAATTGAATTTGTATGTACTTTTTTGTTGTTTTAATAAATTAAAACAAATATGGTACCGTGAATGTCCAAAAAGTACAATTTGTTTTGGAAGTTGGTACAAAATTTAAAACCTCATTTAACATCCCTGCTCCAGAGGATTAAATTTGAAATCGTTTAAAAACGAAAACATGTCGTTTAAAAACGAAGACATGTCTGTTTAACTACAAACTCTTTTTTAACAATGACATGGTCTATGGTTGCATTACATAGGACCTACAACATGGTAGTCCATTTTATCTAAAATGCATCAAGTAGTCCAATATTATTTGCAGGGTAGTTTCTGTGTCCATACAAATATGGTTATATGCATGCTTAATATTTCATTAAAATTGATTTGATAGTAGGCACAAAGATCCTATTCCGGAAAGCAGCTTGTGGGCTATATGAAATTATGGACCGATTCGCCCCATTTTCAAAAGCCTTAGTCCTTGTGTCAATTAGTACCCATGTATCAAATTATCTTCACAATTGCGACCAGTGCTTTGGGCACAAGGTTACATGGACAGCCAGCCACCCAGCCAGCAGGACGGACATCGTAAGATCGACTTAGAAAGTGATTCTGAGTCGATAGGTATACTTTAAGCTGGGTATTTGAAAGTGTTACACACATCAGCACAAATGCATAATACCCTCTCTGATATTGTGGTGTGTGTATAAAAATCAAAATTTGTTTTTGTTTTCAATATAAATATACGAAAGAAATGTTCTTGTAGACATTGTGCGCCAGGCAGTAAATTTGAAATCTTTTTTTAAGGAAAATTTGTATGAATATTAACTGCCTGTTCAACAATTTCGAACGTGACGTTTGTATAGAATTTTATATAAAATATTATTAAAACTGAGTATTTTTCATAGAAATTTTCTATGTAAACGTTAACGTTCGATGCAGTTAGTTTTAAAACCGTTTAAAGTTCAAATTATTTACATCAATATAATAATATTTTTCGGATATCATAACACTAATACCATATTTTAAACACTTAATAAGCTCTAGAGGTGAGCGATATTCCTGTACCTGTGATTTAATCACTGTTACTAAAAAATCACGAATCACAGTTGTGATCAAATTTGTTAAGTAACAGGTACTTGCTAAGTCGTTCTTTTCGTTTTTTGTTACATACACAAATTTCTGATATTTCACTGTTTGTGTTGGTAAAAGCGTTTTTTCAATGCAATAACAAATAATTTTGCTCTTCCTCTTATTCTCTCGCCTACTTTACTAGTATTTCTTTTTCATGTGTATACCTACATAGAGTTCAGGGTTGTCAGTAGAGATGATCTATAATTCTGTACCTGTGATTTAATCAAAGTTACTAAAAAATGCATGCAGTAACGAATAATGTTGCTATTTTTTTATTGACAGCAAGAAAACCACAATGTTTTTGTACATGATAAAAATACCTTCCTTAAAGAACTTTATTTGTAAAAATACATGTGTTAGCGCATATCTTGTTGTTTTTTAGGTTTTGAATCTATTCACTTGATTCGTGCAATAAGAAATTAAACATATGCTAGAAAATATAGTATACTGGTTTTATTTTATAACTTTAAAAGAACTGCAAACTAACAAACCGTGATCACAATCACAGTTTTAAAGAACAGTGATTTTTAAATCACATTCACTAATCACGATGTTCCTTAAAAATCACGGGATTGCTCATCTCTAATAAGCTCCCATAAAATTTACTTTTGAATTCGTGCTGCGAATACAATTAAATGTATAACTAATCTTCTTCTAAATTCAACCCAAAGAAACTATTTTATAAAATTTACTCGTTAAACCTTTACTTCTGAACATTTGCATTCCACTTACCTTCATGTATTTTAACCAAAGTAATTGCTCTAGATTTTCTTGCTAGAAGCAATCAGATGATAAAATAACAGTAAATTACATACAAAGATATAAAAAGTTTGTACCTATATGTATTCGTTTCTATGAACAGAAATTTAAAATTCTGTGGAAATAAGAGCAAGTGTTTTGTTACAATAAAGTATTATTATTTTTGTATGTGATCAACATAAATTAAATTAAAAAATAAAATAAAATAACTAAAGCAAACTATTATTCGTACTTGTAGCTCATTGTATTAGAAAATTTATTTAGATGTAGCTTAAAGGGTTAAAAAACTTACAAACACACAAAGGGCATTCAGGGTGCCCAGGTAGGCTAGCTGGTAGTGAGATAGTCTATCAGTACCGGGGTTGCGGGTTCGATTCCCGCCAGAGACTCTGGTCTCCTGCAGACAAGTGAAAAGTTTCGCGGGATTTAGTGTGGGAATAATAATAAAATTAAAAAAAAAAAAAAAAAAGTTCAGATTTTTTTTTATTGTAAAACAGGAAAAAAAATTACACTTATCGTTGTTCGATTAATCGAAGAAAATTTTCGCCATTATTTGGTCGAATAATCAAGAATAATCAAATAACGAATAGCTCGAACAATTTATGTCAATTAATCGATTAAAATTAATTTCTTAGAAAATTCTACTTCTTTAATATAAAAATATTTTTTTTTTAGATCTCTAACTAATAAAATACATAGCAACTAAATAACATGTTGTTATATTCTGTTTATATTCTGAACATATTTTAGTCCCTTTTTAGATGTGGGTGTGTGTGAGACAAATCATGTAATAAACGATTAACTACTAATTCCATACGCATGAATTTTCGTACTATACTAGCGGTTTTCATATTGAGTTTGACGTTTATTGTAAAAAATTCATCAGCATTTATAAATATGCGCTGCCAGATTATGGGTAATCTGTTTTTACCCGACTTTCAATTCCTTTTTGACCTCTTACCATCCAAACGGCTATATTTTGACATTTTAGGTATTTTTAGATTCGTCTTAATAACCGAAGTGTCATTAGATAGGAAATTGAAAACAAAATCACGGATTGTTAGCGCAAAATAGAAATACGTTAAAGAAACAAATTACCCAAGCCTATAGAGTAGAGCTATAAAATGAAGAAAAATAAAGTTATCATATAAAGAATACATATGAGTAAACTTGAAATCGAACAAACTTTGAAAACGATCCAGTTAAAAAAGTTTCTCTATACTCTGATTTCTTATCTTAACCATAACTTCTCTTTAAATCAGGTAATTTACGGTGATTTAAAAAAAAGTCTCAATTGATTTTGAGGAATAATATATTAGTTAAATTGAATTATGAATAATAAATTTTTTTGGCTGGGTATCTCATAAAAATACCGCGACAGAAACGTCTAAAATAAAATAAATATTTAAAAGATAATTTATAAACCAAATTTAGATATTTTTTTAATTAGGCTTAAGTTCATTGAATTTATGCCCCTATTGCGGTTCTCTACTTTTGTACAAGTTTGGTTGTCTTTGGTAAATTTGCATTGCCATTCTCAACTCGACTGGCAGTTGGCTTTTCAGTTGTGTATCTGTTTTTTTCGTGGTATTGCCGTTTTCAACTTTGTAAAAGTTTGGTCGACAGAAACGTTATAAATACACAACTATTTACTAATAAACAGTTGAGTTGTTTTCAATTTCAGTTGACTTTCATTTTTAAAAGCAAAAAAACAATAACAATGGAAAAACCGTAAGTAGAAAGATTTGTTTTACTGTATAATAGAATTTCACAGCATTTAATACATTTGTAGATCTTTGAAAGTTACAACTAAAGCACAATTTGAGAGGCTTGTTAATCTAATGGAAAAAAATCCAGAGATTGCACGTGGAAAACCAAAATTTGGTATGACCAAAAATCAGTGTAAAGATATATGGGACTTTAACACATAACTTTAATTCGCCACTACGCGAACAGGTGGTTTTTAAATTATCTTTAATTTCATCCAGCAAATAACAAAACGCTTCCTTGTTTAGTCGGAAATAACTTTTAAATCTACAAATTTAAAATTATTATTTAGTTACGTTACTAATTATAAGTTCTTACTTGGCATTAGGTAGTTCAAGAGGGTTGAAATCATCAGGAATTTTTCTTCTTATACGTAGCACATCTGTTCAAGAGTTTTCATTTTCATCATCATAAAATAAATCGACACTAATATTCATTGTAAATACTTTTTATTTAACACAACAATTAAAAATACTTTAAGTTTAAAAAATAATTTCATTTTATAAAATTTTCACTTGTCAAACGTTATATTTAAAGTTGGCAACTTTATAGCAAACTCAACTAAAAACCGTTGGGTATCACAATACCTAAAATGAGTTTTGTTGTGCATAAGTTGGGTTGACTCTCACACGACCAAACTGAGTTGAGTGGAGAACCGCAATATGAAGACAGGAATTTTACAACATGAAATCAATTAAAATTGTTATTGATAATTTTTCATGCTTGACTGCGCTTAGATTTGAACCCAGGCGTTCACGGACAGGTTGTCCAGACTAGTTTCGATTGTAACCACACAATCTCTTCAGTGGGGTTTGCCGTCTTACTCACTCGGCTATTGCAGCCGGATGACGTCAATAGTCAAACATCAATCTTTAAACCAAATGGTATTTCACCTTGGTAGATCGAAATTATTCGATCGATAATTTATAAAAATGTCAGATGAAAGCCTATGTTGAATTCCCCTATTAAGTTAAGCAGGCTGGACATAATTGCAAATTATACACTGAAATAAAATAAATGGACCCCGATTGCAGCTGAACCTAATGAATGTATTAAACTTGGGCTTTCAGACCGTTTTATAGTCTGATCAACCGAAATAGTGTTTACTTTGTTTATAGTTTATTTTTATTTTATTTTCTTAATCTTGTTTCGGTCTCTTTAGCGCCTTAAAAACTGAATGTTTTGCAGCAGGGTTTTTGATTTTTTAGTAATTTATTTTATTTAAAAGTTTTAAAACTGTATACGTGGTATAAATGAAGGCCCTAATCATATAAAACGCAGCGCAAGGCCAAAGAATAACATTGAAAGCACAAACAATGTCATAAATATTTTGTAATTATGTTGTTGCTTCCTACAGAAATTTACATTGCGTTTTAAAACTTCAAACGCTCCATTGCTTGTGTCGTTGAACATTTTAAAACGGTACATGAATTTCTGTAGGAAGCAACAACAAAATTACAAAATATGTATGACATTGTTTGTGCTCTCAATGTAATTTTTGGCGTTGCGCTGCGTTTTACATGATAAGGGCCTAATGGCTAATAAATCAGTAAGTGTTTATTAAACACTGGTTTAGTTGAACTAAACTTAAATTTATATGTAGTTTAAACTCAAAAGTTGGTAATCAGTGTCCCATGTATAATATGTAGTTTAAAAAGTAACATGTGGCAGCACTACCATAAATGTTGACAAATTCATATGGTTTGTATTGGTAGTTTAAACGCCCAATTTTATGCGTTTAAAAATGGTTTATATGTTTTCTGATTTATAGATTTGTTGGCTTAAACACATTTTTAACCAAAAAGACAGTTTAACTTGCTCTGATTTATTAGCCCTAAGTGTTTTTTTATTGTTTATTGTTTAACTATATTTTTATTTAATTGCTTTTTTCTATTTATTAATATATTAAAAGTATCAAATCAAATAGACATGTATGTTTTGTCCATTGGATAACATTTTTTGAATTATTCGAACATATTAAAACTCTTATTCGATTAATCGAGCAAAATTAAAATTTAAAAATCAATTAATTCCTTACTCGAACAAAACCAAAAGTCAAATAATTGGATACTCTAGTGAGCGGTCTTCATTTTAATTTAAAAGTGTTAAGTTGTACACATTTGACTTTTCAACAAAAAAAGCACCTGTCAATCAAACGTACATAATACACCTGTGCTGTGGGTTTCTTAAATAAAGAAGAACTAATTGGGTTATTCACGGAAGGCTGGTTATCAGCTTATATGGTTGTTTACTTATATTCACAACAACAAAATACATTTATTTAATTTTTTTTTAAATATATTTTGTTGCTGTTGCTACATGACCATATAACCTGATAATCCGCTTTTCGTAAACAATCCAATTAATTTTCCCTGAAATTTAATTTTTCAAAATGACCTCGAAATTTCTATAATCAGACAAAAGTCCAGGCATCTTATCAACTTCTGCATCTGTACATTTTTTTCACTCGTTTCTCTTTTGTTTGAACTGTTCTTTTTTTTAAACAATTTTCTATTAAATTCATCATTAACTTTTTTTTGAAAAATAACGTTTAAGAAAATTTTAAATTTGATTTTATTGAAATGGAGTTCAAAGAATCATAGTTGATTATCTTGAAAAGAGATGTAAATTTTAGTACTTTTTGTGAAAAATAATAACAGTTTAATAAAAGTTACAACCACAATCAATTTGACGTTTACGAATTGCTAACGCTTTAACAATTGCAATGTTTTAATTTTCCATTCTGATTTTTTTACTCTTCGTTAAATTTCAACTTTTAATGCAAAAGCTTTTCCTTGTGTTTGTTATATTTTCCATCTTTCCATTTTTCCAATTAAAAAAATCTGACCTGAATACCCTTAAAATACTACACAAAGTGAAAAAAATGAGATGATACGAGTATAAAAAAAAAATTTATAATACTAACTATAAGCACTTTCGTTGTTACGGATAATTCAAGTGTATTAAATTTCACATACTTTCACAAACACATGCAATTGCATTTTTATTTTGTTGTGGGCATGTGAGTGTTTAAGGATGCTGTTTCCCAACAAACACGAAGTCAACATTTGATACAAAATACTTAATCATTTGATATCCAGCGCACTTTCCAAACCTTTTTGAATAGTTTGATTTTAACATTTAAATTCAAGTTGATAACGAATTGAATATAAACATTTGACAAACAATGTATAATCGATTTGTTATCAAATTATTATCAAATTAAAAATAAACTTGGCAATACTAAAGCGAAAAATAAATCTAAACATGGCGATTAACGTCAAATCGTCAGCTCTTTATTGGTTTGTAACATACGCCATAAAAATTCATGGTGGAGAGAAACGACAATGAAGGTTTACATGAAGTTTTCTGAAAATATACCCGATAAAATTTTTGTATTTTCACAACTGATTCCGGCATATGTTTTGAGGAAAAATTTTAATTTTTGTGAACCTTCATTTACTATTTTTTTTTCTTACGACAGTGAAGCAAAGAAAGAGTGAAATCTATTTTGTACGTTTCTGTATGAGGAACTTGCAGCATTCGCCAAACAGTGGTGTTTGGGGAAAAACAATAATTAATAAACGTTCAAATAGTTAATAAAGCGTGATTCATTTCGAGGTTCTCTACTTTTTTAAAGAAAAAAACACAGAAAATTCAAATTTAATGGGGAATGTTTATTATCATTTGAAAGAACATTCTTTGGCATTTATTTTTTGAAGATTATGTCTATCAAATGTTGGCCGTTGCTACGTCACAGTTGGTCCATCCGTAGAGTCCAATTTTCTAGGACTCGTTCGAGCATTTCGATTGGTAACTGGCGAATGACACGCGTGATGTTTTCCTCCAATATCTGAAACGAAGCGGGTTTGTCCGCATAAACTTAAGACTTTACATATCCCCACAAGAAAAAGTCTAACGGTGTGATATCACAGGATCTTGGTGGCCAATCGACCGACCCAAAACATGAAATTATGTGCTCACCGAAGTGTTCTCTCAATAAATCCATTGATTGATGCGTTGTCTGGAAAGTGGCGCCGTCTTGGTGAAACCAAATGTCGCCAAGATCACGAGCTTCAATTTCAGGCATCAAATAGTCGGTTATCATGGCACGATAACGGTCGCCATTGACGGTTACGTTCGCATTGGCATAATTTTTAAAGAAATATGGACCAATGATTCCACCGGCCCACAAACCACACCAAACCGTTGTTTTTTCTGGAAAAAGTGGCAGTTCTTGTATCTCTTGAGGTTGCTCTTCGTCCCAAATGCGGCAATTTTGTTTGTTTACATACTCATTGAGCCAGAAATGAGCCTCATCGCTGAACAAAATTTGCCTCGAAAACGTCGGATCTTCTTGGAACTTTTCAAGAGCCCATGGAGCGAAGCGATGTCGCTTGGGAAGGTCGAGCGGCTTCAGTTGTTGCACAAGCTGTATTTTATACACTTTCAATTTAAGACCTCGGCGTAAAATGCGCAAAGTCGTTACATACGTCAGTCCGCGTTGCTGCGATCGGCGCCGAATCGACTCTTCACGGTCTTCGTGTACACTCTCAGCTACGGCCGCTATATTTTCTTCACAGCGTGTTGGACGTGGTATATTCGGTCGAATATTATCCAATAATGAATGCTGGGTCTCAAAATGGGTGACGGTGTTGCGAATAGTACGATCAGTAGGCCGATTATGTTGACCATAAGTTAAGCGAAGTGCACGAAACACATTCCTCACAGAACGTCAATTTTCGTAATAAAGTTGAACGATTTGTAAACGTTGTTCAGGCGTTAGTCTTTCCATTATGAAATGCCAAACAATACTAAACAAAAATAACATGACAGCATGACACGACTCTCACGTGATCTGTCAAAAAAAGGCTATTGAAAAAAGTATCTCTACTTGAATCACCCATTATGAAGAAAAATTAAGGCTTAATATCTCCGAAGCCATAAAAAATTTTGTGAAACAGTTTTTTTGATTTGGAAAGGGGTTATTCAAAATATATGTATATACCCCATACCTAACTCAATTTATTACAAATGGCCGGTAGGTCAAACCAATAATGAGCTGACGAAATGTCTTTTACAATCAAAGAAAAATAATATGTAAAAGAATATAAAATAATTGTTAAAAAAAATATAAGATAATTTGAGAGTAAAAAATTATAAATTAAATATTAAAATTAATTAAAAAATTAAGGAGAAAACAGGAAATTGAAGAAATTATAACTTTGTTGTACGATCGAGGTGTTTATGAATGTCTCTTATAAATGAATGTCTCAATTTGAAAATAATATTTACTTTTTGTTGAGTTTTTAAATTATTTTGAAATCAATTTCAAACGTTTGCCGTTTAATTTCATTTTCAATTTAAAATCAAACATTCATGTTTGTTGGGTTCGTACTTTAGTGTTTGTATCCGAGAAGGCTTAATAAGTTTTTAAATTGTACCAAACTTGCTTCTGAAATTTTTTACTTTTTGGATGTACCAAAACTAATTTTTAAAATGTTCAGTGATATTATTTTAAAATTTGAAAATTATTTTTCCCGTGAATTCCCTAATAGAAACCCTTTTTTTAATTTAATATCCATATTGATCAGTGCTGCCACTTTACGGGTAATTACCCGAATTTGGTGTAATTTTTACTGTCGTGGTTAGAGCGTGGGTAATTGGTTGCAGGTGTGGATCAGGTGTAATTTGAAATTCTTCCGTTTTAAAACAAAAAATATAAATCTTTAATATCAGAAAAAAATATATACCATTAAAAATATTGTTTCTTATTACGAAAAGGTTTCAATCGGTTTTGAACCCGAAGATTATTGGAAAAAGGTATTCAAGCTAAAATATATGTTTCCAATATTTTAAAAAGGAATAAATTTCATATATTTTTTTTTTTTGACACTATCAAATGCTTTATTTTTGGAGAAATACTTTATTAAGAGCCCTTAACAGTTGTAACTGATTTAAAAAACAGACTATTGTCTAAAACTATAAAGGATATTTCTTAAAGCCCATTAAACTTGAAATTGTAAAAATAAGTACAAAAAATAAATTTTATTCAAAAGACAATTCCATGACATTAAAATTTAAAAATGTATTCGCCCCTATGAGCACCACAGCGGTTCTTGACGAAACACACTCTGGCCGTCCAATTATGGGTAACTTTTTCAAGTATTTCTGGCGGTTTGTCACGAACAATGTTCGTTTAATTGTTGCTGGTTTATCAGCATAAACCAGTGATCTAACGGTCTAATCGAGAGGTGTAAAATCGCAAAAGCTTGGAGGCTAATTGGCAGGTCTTTTTCACAAAATCAATCTTTTGGCTTCATTTAAAAAAAAAATAAGGACCGATGATGACACCTGCGTGTAAACTGCACCAAAAGGTGAGGCTGTTGTAGATTGGTCTCACTTCATATGCGGCAGTTTTGTTTATAACAAACCTGGTCAGATAGACGATTATGTCCGCTATAAAAATCCTAAAGTCGCATAATTGTGCAAATAGATGACGGATTTTTAAAGTATGTCTTGATAATATGGTAGCGTTTTTATAAAAAAAAAAACGTTAATTTTATATCAGGGGGCAAATTACGGCATTCCATATCGATCGAAATTTACATTGTATTGTAATTTCGATTGATATCGAATGCCGTAATTTGACCCCAGGTATAATTTAAGTTAAGTCGGGTAATTTTTCTTCATCTCAAGTGTAATTTTGAATTTTGCTGGTGGTAACACTGATAATGATAAAAAAAAATGTATTTAATTGCTTTTTTTTGACTTCACACCGCCCATTTAAGATGATGTTCGATGGGATTATAAAAAACCGAAAACGTTGTCTGATTATTTAACATTTCTAGTTTTTTAACTATTTCAATTTGTGCATGTGTAAGCAATTTTTTTTTGGTAAATTGTTGCATGTTAAATAAATGCATGTCTAGCATATCTTGTATGAAAGATAACATTTTGCTCTAAACGTGCCGTTCCATTGTTTTCTGAAATATCGTGTGGTAGCAAAAATTCCTCATTTCCAACTTTTCCAACCCTGTTCTGTATTATCATGGAAGTTGCTGTTTGTTAGTTAGGACGAAAGATGGGTTTCCTTCTTACTTTTATGCTGCTTACGTGCTTACAAATATCATCTAATTTTCTATTTTCTTATTTACATTTGTTCTTATCTTATTTTTTTTTACTCAAGTCAATATCATCTCCATAAAAAGAAACACTTGCCGTTTTCTTTCTGATTACTTGTGGCATAATAAACTGCAATATACATGTGGGTCAGATTTTTGTCCATAAAAAATTTGTATTAGAGATAATATTTATTTGCTCCTGGTAGATTTTTATTTCTTTGTTAGCTTTAGATTGTAGGATATAAATTTAATTGAGGAAATGCAAATAAGAAGGAACATGTATAAACACTAATTTTTATTACAATCCTTAATCTTATCTTTATGTTAAGCAAGCCCTGATACGAATTTTTTTGGCAATAGTGAGAAAAAAAATTAATAAAATCAATATAATTTTAATTTAAATCAACAAAAACTTTTTAAACGCATATTATTTTTATTTAAGTCAGCAGGTTTTTTTTATTTTAATTTAAACAGAATTCACCCATTTTAAGAAATGTTATGCAAAGCAAATTTTAAACTAAATTTTGTTAAAAAGGTCTACAATTTGTTAAGTAAAAAAATTCCACTTCAACTAACAAAATTAATTTGAGTCAACTAAATCTCATTAGTTTTTAAAATGCGGCCATGTTCTGACAATCGGACGATTTGAAATCACTCGTGCGTTTCGCTTGCGATTTGCCGTAATTGCTATTTTACCTAAATTGTTATTATAAATATTTTAAAGCGATTCTTTACGCATGTTTACATTTTGCTGAATAGTCAATCTTCTACACACAGAAAAAAATATGTTTAAAAATGGTTACCTCCAACAAAACTATTTTTAAAGAAAATTTTTAAACATATTATGTTTAATTTAACCATATTATTGTCACTGACAAACATATTTTTGTTAAATTGGTCCTCCATCAAGAAGCCACAACCATATTATGGTTGTCTTTAAACATGTTTTGGTTAAATATGACAATAATTTGTTTTTAAATTAACAATAGTATTTTCCTCTTTTCCAAGAGCAACAGGCTATGGTTGAAAACCAACAATGCTATTATAAGTGTTAAACATGTTTTAGTTATTATTAACCAAAACGTGTTTGGAGGCAACCATAACATGGATGCGCCTTCTTAATGGGGGACCCATTTAACCATAACATTGTTGTCGGTGACAATAATATGGTCAAATTAAACATAATATGTTTAAAATTTTTCTTTTAAAATAGTTTTGTTGGAGGTGACCATTTTTAAACATATTTTTTCTTTGGGTGTAAAAACTTTAGACGCAATTAAAATCTTATGATATTTCATATTTACATTCAAAATCTTAGATATGCGCCCCATTAAAAACCACAAATAATTTTGGTAAATTTAGATTTTATTCCTTTGAAATCTATCTATAGTTTTTTTTTTACTACAGATATAGATTCTATAGTCATTAGCCTCACACATACTCTCACTTTTTCTCAATTGAATACTTAAATACAAACCATTTTCTCTCCTTTGACATGATTATAAGATGCCTTTTGGTGATAAGGATGTGTGTTAGTTTATCGTTTGGTTTGTAACATTAAGGGCCATTATTACAACTTACCGTTAGTAGGAAGGATTTTTTTGTAAACTTAACTTTAACCTACCCGGTAGGATAAATTTGTATTAAACATTTTGCTCACTTTAGTTCAGGGCCCAATTAGTAGGTCTGCGCACAACTACAACAATGCAACAATAGAAAAAACAACACGCGTTTTGTTTTTGTACACAAATGGTAAAAATTTCAAAAACTTGTCACCTGTTAAGAAAAATGTGTTTTGTTTTTCTCATGTATTTATTTTGTTTAATGAAAATTTTCAACCGGAATTTTGGCGTACAATGCTTGCTTCCGAAAAACGGTCTGCGCCAATTTCATGTGATGGTGCCAAATTCCTGCCACAAATTTCACCCCATTTTGCACTTTCCACTGGGTCTTTTGACACTGAAAATAACGTACCGCATCGACTTTTTTAAATATTTTGTACACACTGCACAATAACGTATTTTAATGTTATTACACTTTTTTTACTATTATGGTTTTTTAAATTTTTATTCACAATGTTTTTCATAATTATTATATTTTATTTTTATTTTCACAATAAGAAAAATGATTTCTTGAAATCAAAAAGAATATTAAAAAAAATATAATAAAAAATGTAAACAACTTTTGACATTCTGCCCATTTATGCCTATGTATTATGATTAAAAACACGACTCTTCAAAAAATCAGCAGGCGTTTCGAGCAGACCTACTAATTGGACCATGCTTTAGTTTAAAGAAAAGTTGTAATAGTGAAAAACACAGAAAAAATTACAAATTGTCTCTAATCGCCAAATTCCTACCAAATTCATAGAATCTAGCAAACCAGTTGTTGATTTTGCACCTTTTACCAAAATGATTATATTGATTACTAAAAGTTTTAAAATTGTGAATTTTTTTTTTTTTTTTTTTTCAATAAATGATATTTTTAATTTTAAGCCTTAAAGCCTGATACTCTGTTCAACATTTCACGTAAAATGCTGTCAAAACTCATTTAAAAAAAACTTGTACGGAATATTAATGAAAGAATGTTGATAGAGTAGTACTCTGTTTATTTTGTGAAAAAGTTGCGAAATGTTTCTGGCAACATTTTTTTACAACTGTGAAATAAAGCAAATGCTCTTCATTTCATACGGAATTTTGGCAGCTGTAAATAAAGTTTTTAATATATTTTTCACAAAATTTATTAAAAAGATTATCAGCAACCAGCAATGTATTTTGAAAACTACTTTTTATTTTATTTAATTTTTTATTAAAAAAACACTTATAAGTAAAACACATGTAGGTTTTGTTTATATACGCAAAACCATGTCGCATACTTTGAAAGACTAAAAACTTCAAATTGTGCAAACTCTCGAGATAGGTAACATTGATACATGTCAAATTTTTCTTATGAAGTAATAGATGTTGCTGAACATTTTTCACAAATTGGAACAGAGTACTAGACTTAATACTCTGCTCGAACTTGCGAAAAATGTTGAGCAACATTGATTATTTCGCACGAAAATTTTGAAATGTATCAATATTATCTATCTCGCGATTTTTCAAAACCTAGCGTTTTTATTAGTTGCAAGTATACAACATTGTTTTGCGAAGGTAAACAAAAATCATGGTTTTTTATTGACATTGAAAAAAGTAGAACAATATTATTTTTATAATTTCCGAAATCAAAAAACAAAAAAAATCTAATTTTATTATTAATTTTAGCACTTTTCTATAATGGGTGATTCAAGTAGAGATACTTTTTTCAATAGCCTTTTTAGACAGATCACGTGTGAGTCGTGCCATACTGTCATGTTATTTTTGTTTAGTATTGTTTAGCATTTCATAATGGAAAGAGTTACGCCTTCCCAAGCGACATCGCTTCGCTCTATGGGCTCTTGAAAAGTTCCAAGAAGATCCGACGTTTTCGAGGCAAATTTTGTTCAGCGATGAGGCCAATTTCTGGCTCAATGGGTATGTAAACAAACAAAATTGCCGCATTTGGGACGAAGAGCAACCTGAAAAGATTCAAGAACTGCCACTTCATCCAGAAAAAAGAACGGTTTGGTGTGGTTTGTGGCCACCGGCCCACATCATCGGTCCGTATTTCTTTAAAAATAATGCCGGTGCGTACGTAACCGTCAATGGCGACCGTTATCGTGCCATGATAACCGACTACTTGATGCCTGAAATTGAAGCTCGTGATCTCGGCGACATTTGGTTTCAGCAAGACGGCGCCACTTCCCACATATCGCATCAATCAATGGATTTATTGAGAGAACACTTCGGTGAGCACATAATTTCACGTTTTGGGCCGGTCGATTGGCCACCAAGATCGTGTGATATCACACCGTTAGACATTTTCCTGTGGGGATATGAAAAGTCTAAAGTTTATGCGGACAAACCCGCTTCGATTCAGGTCTTGGAGGAAAACATCACGCTTGTCATTCGCCAGTTACCAGTCGAAATGCTTGAACGAGTCATCGAAAATTGGACTCAACGGATGGACCATCTGCGACGTAGCAACGGCCAACATTTGATAGACATAATCTTCAAAAAATAAATGCCAAAGAATGTTCTTTCAGATAATAATAAAAAGCATTCCCCATTAAATTTGAATTTTCTGTGTATCTTTTTCTTTAAAAAAGTACCTCGAAATGAATCACGCTTTATTTTCCGTGCGAAATAATATGAGCTGCACTTGTTTCGTACGGAATATAAAAATGTTGCTAGAAACATTTGGAATGTTGTTCGTATTATAAATAGAGTACAACTCTGTCAACATTTTTTCGTTTGTATTTCACAGAAATTTTTTTTATATTGAGTTTGAAAAAATTTCGCACGAAATACTGAACAGAGTACCAGGCTTAAATTAAAAAAATTATCAAAAAAACTTTGCCGTTTCAAACAATGTGTTAATTAGGGAGATCGATTATTCGACTTTTTTCAAAACCCGGTTTTCGAATATTCCGAATAGTTGCTATTTTAAAAAACCCGGTTTTCGGTTAGTCATTTTTAAAATAACCGGTTAACCGGTTTTAATTCGAATACATAAAAACACAAAAATTAAAGAAGTTTTTGTAATAAGCCGTTAATTTAAATAAAAACCAAACAATTAAAAAAGGTAAAGAAGCAACACAATACATGGATATGACTTAAGGTATGTTCAGACCTAACAAATATCCAAGAAAAGTGTGACCAGTAAATTGATCAAACTTTTCCTTTATTTTTAACAATTTCTATTAATTTACTAAAGCTTATTTTTAAGAAGATATTTGTATAATTTAATTTAGAAACTGCTAAACGATGTTGCAAAAGCAAATAAAAAATTATAGGAATTTAATAAATTCATTATTTAAAATGTTCTCCCAAATTTATTTTAAATGAGTTTTAATTTGTTGGTGGTTAAGCGTGTCTATATGAATCAGTAGACTTCAACCATAATTTTGAGAAGTTGCAAACAAAATCTTTTTGCAATGATTATATACACTTTTCAAATTATTTTGTTTCAGCATTGCGGAAACGAAAAGTAATATGAACATGCTTTTTGTATAAAATATTTATCAATTCCTTGACCACAATTTAAAACCTTCCATGACATTGTTTGTTGTCTTCAGTTTTGTTTTTTAGTTCTTGGTGTTTTAATAAATAAAACTGATGAATTTTTTTTTTATATCGTTGATTCCGTCTGAATGTTGTAGTTTTAAGCATGAAGATATGCTAGAACTACTTAAGAGTTTTAAGTGCCTTAATGGGCATTACGTCCTAGGCAACACAACTGGCTAATATTTCACCCAATGATTCATTTTTGGCAGCGTATTTTAGTAAAAAATTATTTGTCGTCTCTTCAGAACTACTTCGAACGGAGTTAAGTTCATAAATGTCAAGCATGCGGACTAATTAGAGGTGATTAATAAGTCGTGACGGGGAAGAACCTTTGCAAATAATCATTTTAGGACAGCTTCAGGCACCTAACTTTATCTTTTCAATCATGTTCGAAATATCTCCCGAGATAATACCTTCCATATAAAAATATATTTAATATTTAGAATTCTCTCTACTCGCACAAATTACTATTTACTCTTTAACTAAACACTTTTGTGTAGTATATTGAAATGTTTTTTTTTTACAAGAACACATGCTTTTATAAGCGATTATTTACATGTTTTTTTTACTTTTGTTACATTTTGTTTTGACATTCTTCATAAAACGTTTAAGTTTGCCCCATATTCAATTAGAAATACTTAAATTACGGGTACATTTACAATAAGAATAAGGAAAATGTATATAAATTACACATTATTAAAATAACCGGTTTATTTCACCAAATTAACCGGCTTATTCGATATTCGAAAAATGGAAATTTTAGATTAACCGACTTGGGCAAAGCTAAAATAACCGGTTAAAACCGGTCGAATAATAACCGTTCGATCTCCCTTGTGTTAATTGATTTAATTAAATATAGCACAGGTTTTGACAGTTCCCAACAACAATTCTACAAGTTTAAATTATTTTGTTTTAAACGAAAAAATCTATAAAGATTTTTGATATTTAATTAATATTTTAATTAAAAATGTACTTCAAAACTACTAAAATATTAATTAAATCAACTAAAAAAAATTATTGATTCAATTATAACATTAATTAAATTGAAATACTGTTTAAACAATTTTTTTAATTGAAAAAAACTAGTTGAAAAAACAGACAAGCCGGGCACATAGCGTTTTAAAATAATTCGGGTACGCTGAATCCAGTGGTGCCCGCGGTTTTTTAAGATTGGCTCTGGTTTTCGAGATATACCGTTATTTCGAAAATGGAGGAGGTTGCACAACATATGTTCGCGTAACTTAAAAACGCTTTAGCTTATTAAAAAACCGAAATTCCGCAATTTCCTTTAAGAAAAGTAAAACCTCTTTCTAATATCCGCAGTCGTTTTAGAAACATAATTTTTTTTTTGAAAAAAAAAATAATTTTTTAACAAAATTTCGAAATTTTTGTTTTTTAAAAATTCATAAAAATTAATGGAAAATGCAGCTATGCTTCTAATTCCTTAAAAAACGAAATTCCAAACAAAACAAGCTATAAATGATTGAAATCTGTTTGCAACTTTTGATTTTATTCACAAAAGTCGACAAATTTTAATTAATTTAAGAATTTCATAAAACGCAATATTTGTATGGGAGCCCCCCTAAGAAGTGAAGATAAGGGGCAAGTATGTCTCGAGAAAATGTTAAGGACAAAAAATTAATTGAGGTCGGTCATACATTATATACCACTAGGAGCGACTTCTGGGAATTTATGGGACTTTTTCTTCCATATATATGAAGAATATAATTTATATGGAGCATGTCACGAAAACAAAGTGTCAATTTCTTGCACAGTGTAATTTTTCCTGTGAAACGCTTTATACGTGGGACAAACTCCTTCCTCTTACTATCGGCAAGTTGTATTAATGGCCCGAAGAGTTTTAAAGGTTATACTTGATTTATTGAAAGGTACTCTGTAATAGAATTTTTTTTTAATAATGTTTGACTTGAAATTAAAAATATGTATGTATAGACGCAGCATGAAAATGCAATCAATCGGAATCGAGAATGTAATACATATAAGGGGCTTAAAGCAGAATGGGCTTAAGTGATTTTTTTTTTAAATTGAGATTACATATGAAATTAGTAGATGAAGTTCAGGACACAAGCGGTGAATGCGGCATTCTCGTCCGGTAGCGAAATATGGCGACCAATTCTAGCAGTTGTCATTAAAATACCTGTTTCGCTTGGAGCGCACGGGATATATGAGCACTTAATATCAATTTTTTTTAGAAAAAGCACTTAAACGCCTTGTGCTTCATGCCCCTCATATATTGATTAATATTTGATTCCAGAACTCATTACTCTTGACACATGACATGTCCTAGGATTATAATAAATTATTTTAATGTAGACTGCGAATGAATGAAGGATTACGAAGGATTTTTATTAAGAAAAAATGTAAAAGAAAAAATACGAACAATTGTCACGAACTAAAACAATACATTACTCGTTCTGTAACTGTGGGAATATACGTGTCAATCATTAAATTTTCCGTTTTTTGTTGGTGCACCTTTAACATCACTTCCATTTGGATTTTGCGTAATGTCTTTTTTATGGACGAGTTTGTAATCTTTCTCTCATTCTTGTCAAACAATTTTATTAGCGCTTTTCAAAACTTTATAAAAAATATTTTCACAATCCTTTTTTTTTTATTTGCGTGTAACAACAGCAAATGCTGTTCACTCTGCTTTCAAAGAAAGTGTTTTAAAAACGGATTTCCTTTTCTATTTTCACAGATTTAGGAGTTTGCATAAGCCTTTGACCAATGCTCAGATATAATCTGATGCAACAACAAAATTATGTTTTCCAAATGTTTTACTAATCATAAAAAATTGTTTGAAAGTTAATTTTTTTTAGCAATTTCCTTCAAATGAAGAATGGCAACATCAAAACTCATGTATATTTATGTTTTAGTAAATAGTAATTGCCATGTATTTTTAGACAAAAGCCAAAATAGTCTACCTGATTTAAATGTTCTAGTAAAATGTATACAAAACCATAAAATTCCGTTAGCTTTTTGCTTATTTGCTGCATTTTTTATATTATATTTTATATTTTTTTTATAAGAATGCTTAAATAATGTTCGTACTAGGAACAAACGATCAATTTCACTTCATAAATAGAAGTCAATTTTTTTAAATAAATTTATGTAGGAATGATCAAAACAACAAAATGAGCCTGTTCGGAAATGCATCACTGCGCTGAATCTGATGCGCCGCGCGTTCGGTAAAGCATCACTGCAAATGTCAGCTGTTCGAAAATACATGATGAAATCTCGCAGGAGCTAAATTGTTTGAGACCACCCGTACCATAATTCCGTCGTAGTCATGATTTATATTAGTTTTATTTTTTAAATTTGTTAACAAAAATCTTTTATAGTGACAGCTGATAGAAAATGTACTACTGTGAAAAAACTAAATCACAATAGTACTTTTTTATCGAATGTGTGCCATAATATCAAATGAAAATTCGTGCGATCAACTAATTCGACTGCTGTCGAAAATCGAATTAAGTTCATAATAGGCACCTATATCATGTTTGAGGCGCGAAACAGGAATGGGATAGGAACATCTTGTAAAGATGTTGATTTTACGTTCTATGTATTTCTTTTGGGAAAATTTCCAAATTGATGGTGGATATTAGATGTTAAAAAATGTGAAAAGGCTATAAGACAAATTGATGGTGGATATTAGATGTTAAAAAATGTGAAAAGGCTATAAGACTGGATTACCATTATTTGAAAGACTTATCTAGTTATCCCTCATGACTTTCAACATCCTTTGCCTACAAAAATTCAAAGTCACTTCTGTTCCTCATACTCATAATTAAAATCCAGTAGTATCGACTGTTATTGTTTTTTCATAAAAAGACTCTCACTTTATCTTGTCTTTCACAGAAAGCAGTTATAGGGTACAACAGATTCATCAACGCTAAATGTATAAGTTTAGAAGTAATCCAGTTTCTTTAATCTTGATTCTACTTTATACACATCAACATTTCCAATATTCAAGCTTAATTAATCTTGGCTGTGTATGCGCATAAGTATATGTGTCTGTTTATTTAAGTACTTGTTATATGTATAGCATCAGCACTGGCAACATCATCATCGTCTTTAAAATAATCAATTCCCAACAATTACTAAATACACATGCAGCATGAACGAACGAAAGCTTTAAAAGGAATTTCCAAGAACAAATCAAACATTGGCATGTTAAGAAAGAAGTACTTAATTCTTTTGTTTTCAGTTTCTTCTTTTCATTTTTCTATTTAAAAGGTTAAGAGAAGTGATGAAGAGTTTACAAGTAAATGAAAGAAAATAAATCAGTTTGGCTTAAAGAAGGTTTTTTTAGGTATAATTTTTATTACAAAATATATAATTTTTTATTATTTTAATTTAATATTGAAATGTGTTAATATATAAAAATAATATTAAAAAAATATTTGTTTTTAAAGAATTAAAAATTATTGTATAAGTTTGTATATTTATAAGTATAAACTATAGTTGTATCTTTTTTGTATAAAATTTATTAAAATTTGGCTAATGGCAATCATTTGTAGTTTGGAGCAAAAGTTGTTTTTTTTTACTTAATTATTAAAATGTATTTTATAAAAGAAAAATTAAAATAAAATTTTTATCAATATTTTAGCAAATATGTATGTATGTATGTAGAAAGTAAAATATAAGTAAGAAAGTATGGTCGGACAAGGCCAACCATATGATACCCTACACCACTGACTGATTCGTATTTGGAACGGGACCTCTCTGCATTTGTTTTAGCACAAAAATTGGTTATGAAAATTAGACGTTTTTCTTAGATATACTTAGAAGATATTTAGCCCAATTTTAAATAAAAACTCCCTGGGAGTTTTTCCCTTCTCCCATTTTCCCTATTTAAATTCTATTGTAAAAATGGGAAAAGGGAAAAAACTCCTGGGGAATTTTTATTCATAATTGGGCTGAATATAAAAGTTATTTTTGTCAAACTTTATCTCAGTACCTGACGTGGTGTAGGGTATAAAAATAATTAAATAAGGAAATAGCCAATCTAAATTTATAAATATATATGTATTGTGCACAATTTATTTATTAAAAATGTGATTACAGTATTTAGTAGAAATATTCGTCAGTTTGATTTTAATTTTTTTTATATTTCTCAATCAAATGTTTGTTAAAACAACACAATTGGTATTTTAAACTACAAAATTTTTTATCTTATTAAGAGATAAATAATTTAAAATTTCAATACAATTCTGCAAATATTGCTAATCAAAACAAAATTAAGCATGGGTAGAAAAATTAACGTAATTAAATTTTAATACGAGTTTAAAACAACTCGTAGTAATTTGAATAAATTTTTCGTAAATTTAAATACATTTTATTGAATTGATCGCTAAACATAAGTTACAAGAACTCTAGAATTCAAGGATATTTTATTAAACACTAGTTACAAAAACATATTTAGCAATAGTGGTACAGTACATAACGGATATACGAACATCTTATAAAAGAAAACCCCGTTTATATGAAAGCATTGGCAAAAACCCCCATGTCTTCTTCAATATCTTTCAACATAAAAAGTATTCTGTATAAGAACAATTCAGATATAGAAAAATTTAATATAAAAGAAAAATCTCGGAATATTTTTTGATCAAATTAATTAATTTTTTTTTTGATTTTTGAAAATAATCTAAATTTTATAAAATTATCTGTTTGAAGATAAAATAAAGAAATTTTTAAATGAAATAAAAATTTTGTTAACTTTATTAAAATTAATTAATTGTGTCAGTTTAACAAATTTTCTTTTTATTGACAAAAAAGAATTGAAGAAATGTTAATTATATTAACAAATTTTTTTCATTCGAAATTGTTCTGGAAATCGAAATCAAGTAAAATTGAAATCCATGGAAATCTTTTTTTTTTTTTTTATTTCATTTTTTATTTTTTTTTTAAGATGACCGTAGTTTTTCCTAATTTAAGGAGAAGTTCTGGTAAAGATAAGTGGTACGCAAAGTTCTAAACAGGTTGGTATTCAATATTTACTCGAATTCGATTTCCAGAATATGGCCAATTTTTGTAAATTATTACAATGACGGAAAACATTTCGAATAGACTTAATGATGGAATTTATTCAAATTAATTGAAATTTTTTTAGTTTACCAAAATTTCTTTACATTGACTAAATGTAAACTCACAATATTATTACAGTAACGGACTGTAGCTTATTCCAGAAGTATTCCGTTCAGTCATTCTTAAATAAATAAACATTTAAAATTCCAAGCAAATTTATTTTTAACTAATTCTAACAATTAATTAAAAAAAACCAAGTGCACATTAATACGGATTTTCGGTTGCATTTAATATTGTCAGTTGATTAAGTAAAAGTATTCTGTATGTAAAATTAAATCAAAATTAAATTTAAGACAACAGTAAATTTACTTAAAAGCCGATCTACTTATTTTTCATTTATTTTTAACGAAAAGTTCATTTAATTTTTACTGTCAAAAATTCAACTGCGAAATCTGTAAAAACAAATGAATTTTCAGTTATTTTATATAATTTAACTATCAAAAAAATAACCGACAAATTTCGTAAAAACAAATGAATTTTCAGTTATTTTATATAATTTAACTATCAAAAAATTAATTTATAGTTATCTACATATTTATAGATCTGTGGCAAAAAGTAAAAGTAAAAAACGATTTGCTGGTTTTGTATAGAAAATTCCCATATTCTATTTGTTCGAATTATTTAGTTAAATACATCAACTTTTTAAAGTAAAATAATTGCGAATACCATATCGGGCATGCTGCTGTTGTCTTATAATTGAGAGTTCTTCTGTAAACAAAGTGGTCAGTACAACAAAAGTAAAACAAACATACAGGGGTGTGCTGGAAATCGCAAACGTAAAACGCAAGAATTTGGAAGCTATTTTTAATACACTTTTAATCTAATTTTTATAATTCTTGTTATAAAATTCTGTTTAATAGAGAAATATTTGTATAATATTTGTCATAAAATTCTTTTATTACAGAAATCTTATTCAAAAACGACTCTTAAAGTTCTTGCGTTTTACGTTTTCGATTTCCAGCACACCCTTGATATAGGTATAACGGGGTAAGTGAATTTAAATAAATATTCTCCCTCTCTCATTAGGAAAACAACCAGACAGCTGTCTGGTATTGTTTAGAAATTCGAGCAAAACCTGTATTATATAAAATTACTGAATTACATAAAATAACTGAAAATGCATTTGTTTTTACGGAATTTGTCAGTTATTTTTTGGTAGTTAATTTTAATAAAATAACTGAAATTTAATTTGTTTTTACGGAATTCGCAGTTGAATTTTTGACAGTAAAAATTAAATGAACTTTTCGTTAAAAATAAATGAAAAATAAGTAGACCGGTTTTTAACTGAATATTTATTTATTTTATATTACAATTTCAGTTAATTTTACGTACAGAATATTGTGAGTGTAACATTAAAAAAACATGATTAAGTTACTTAATTAATCAAGTTAATAAAAATTTAAGAAATTTTGATAATTTAAATTATTCCATTAGTTCATTAAGATAAATTAACTTGGTTTATTAAAATTCTTTAATTATACTAATATTTATTAATTATTTACTAAGTTATGTATGTTAAATCAAAGGAATTTTCATAAGAATTGCAAATTTATTGTAATCAAATTGATTAAAGATTTTCAATTTGTTCAAATTAATTAAATTAAACTTAATTTTTATGAGTTTAAACCATCCATTTTAAACACATTAAACATGCGATTAAAATTGTTTTTTTTTCCAAATATGGACTAAATTATTTAGGTTTTCTTTTAAAAGTAACTTTTTTCATATGTACTATACCTGGGGCTTTTGCTAGAAAACTATTAAATATTTCTTAAATGAAATAGTATTATTGTTTAAAATCTGCTCGGATGAATAAAAAAATTAAATGGTTTTGTTTAATATCATTCGATATTAGAGAACTTTTAGCAAAAGTAAATTCTTATATACGAAAATTTAATTGTTCTAAATTTCGAAATTGTCACTTAAAAATAAATTTAAATCAAATCTTTGACTTTCTACGCAATACTGTAATACTATTTTTATAACCCTGAATATTTACCCACCATATCTATCTTACTATCCTTCTCATTTCTTCAACTACCCCCCTTAACTAATTTAAGAGATCTCCGCCGTATACCTGTATCAAAGCAATATTACTATCAGCTGGAAAATCATGTTGATTTACATCAAATTCATTGATATACAACGCACCCAAATAGGCGGTATTCTGAGCCTCGGCGGATTTACGATACAGCACACCAATATCTTTCACCTGTATGGCACCATCAAATGCCACTATATAATAACGCACGCGCCAACCATTTGCTTGAAAATCATGAAATGCCATATCTTTGGGGATCTGTGGGCATTCCAGGGGACCAGTCAACAATTCATTGTATTTGGGCTTAAATGGTGAAATGTAGCAACGACCACGTTGTAAGCTAACCGTATCGTAGTAGTCTCCGAGGAAGAGGTAACAATCTCGTGCATTATTGCCTGTGCAAAAGCGTAAAATGCAATCAAATTCGCCATCTCTTTGATCCAATTTGTATGCATATGCAAATACTAACCCACCGCGTAACATTTTAAAGTCAGCGGAAAAGATACGAAAGCTGGTGTCATATTGTTGGATGCGAAGACAAGAGCCACCATTGAAAGCATCGTCATAGTAACGTGTTGCTAAATCATGTAATGGCACGGATGGCTGCAGTGATTGACGTGATAAATTAAAAAATCTTCCATTAGTGTTTTCTGTTTGTTGGTCTGTTTCCATGTCAGTGGCAGATGAGGTTGTAGTTGTTGGAGTTGCTGCCGCTGCTGCTGCTGCTGCTGCAGTTGCTTTTGTTAAACCACACATGTATGTTTTCTTGCCAGAACCCAAACAAAAATCCGAATAAAATGGCATCGTTATGTAGGGATGTGTGGCCAAATGTTCCCATAACAACCACCAAAACTTTTCATTTCTCATTAGAAAAGCCTCATTCACTTGTTCGTCACCCAACGGATTTTTGATATTGTAACCATACTGCTGTAAAGTTTCATACGTCCAGCCGGGAGCAAAAATGCCCGTAGAAAAACGATGCTTTACAATGCGTGCCAATGTTTGTTTAGTTTGAAATTTGGCAATTTGCCCGCGTCCAAAAACATCAATGCCAAAGAAAACATTTTGAATTGGTTCTCGTTCTTGTTCACAAACAGTACGCGTCACATTAAGGTTTCTCTCGTTCCACGAATAATTAACTAGTGCACCACTGGCCGACTTAAAGAAACTCAAATTGTTGTCATTGATCTCATTCTGCCACAACAATTGACCTCCTTCGATAATACTGTCATACCAAAACACTGACCCCGAATCCAAATTTTGTTCAACAACTTCACGTAGTCTTTTAACAAAATATCTGTAAAAGAACAATAAAAAGAAAAGTCGTTAGACACATAAAACAGTACTGAAATAAGAGATAAGTTATAAAGATATTTGGAGCAAACTATGATTTAAGGGAATCGTAAAGATTTTTCTTGTACATAAACATTTATTTATTAGCAACACCATTTCCTGGTAAAACTTTAAAAATAATTTAACAAAATGCCAAATTTTCTTTTTTGTCAATTTCATCACTTCTTATTTAAAAAAATGGTGATTTTTTCCCCCTCTGATGGAAATATCATTTTCAATGGAGCGAATTTAAAGTAGAAAAAAGTGTCTGCGATTTAGATAAATCTTTCTCAATTAAAAAATGTTTAAGGAAAAATAATTAAACGCAGTGATTAAGAAATTTATTTTCTTCAAACGTGAGAGGTAACACGAAAGCATTGGTATTCCTTAAATTGCAGAAGATATACCTCATGCTTGGGTGGGGCTCTATATTCGTTTATAAAGATCGATAAAAACAGTTACTTTTGAGAATCATAAAAATGTTAGGTTAAGGTCGAATTTAGCCTTGTTGATATTGACAGAGTTACAACTGTTGGTTAAGAGGCTGTTAAGTATGTGAAAAATTATTGATACGAGTGTAAAAATTTCCAAAGTTCTGATTATTCATAATCCATTACGTGCAAAAATTCTAAAGGTATGATAATGAACTAAATTTATATTCTTGCAATTTAGATATATAATCAATAGTTGTGAGGCAAGATCATGGATTCGAGTACTTTAGGAATTGGCTTTAAGATAATGAGTGAATAATTAATTTTTTTTAAGCAAATATTTGACTGTTTTTTTTAACTTTTTTGGCAACAGTGTAACTACTTACGCTTTACAAAAATGTAAATGAGAAAACCTTTGCACTATAGGCCCAAGGACCAGTTTTTTAGGCAAAATGTACATATTTGAAGTATCGAATTTTCCAAAAGTAATGATGGCGATACAATGTAAAAAATTAAAATTAGAAGATATAGATGTGTAATTTAATGTGTTTAAATTACAAAATCAAGAATAGTAGTTTAAATATTTGCTAAAGGCACACAAAAACAGTCCAGCAAATAAGCCACTCATGAAAAGACGTTTTAAAGATGGTTTTTATACTATTAGAATTTGTGACCCTATTACGATTTTTATATTTTTATTTGCAGTTTTATATTTTGATTTACATCCCTGTGTAAATGCGGTTAAGAAAAACATTCAACATTTAATACTCATCACTAGCAGTTCTTAAGTTAAGTTGTTAAGTTTCAACTCAACTGAGTTGAGTTGTAAATCGTATTAGGGACATTAAGCATACAATACAAAACATTACGCATATTTCAACGTCTTTATAATCTTCAAAACATTTTTTGTCGATTTTGAAATATACTAGCTATTTATATAGCTATTTTGCTAACTAATCGGAAACTTGAGGACAGGGGTCTAATTTTGGCAGTAGTGATCAAATACTTTTTCGATTCGAAAGCAATTTATGTTCTTATTCTTTCAGGCGATACTGAACGAATCGAAATTATTTTTAAGCGTTGTAAAGCATTCATTTGAGTTTCCACAATACTGAAAAAAGACTGTATTTTAGAGCTTTTCTATTAATGATACTGATTGTATGATACTGCAATACCTTCTATATTTACGATTTAAGATTGCATGGGAAATAAAAGCGCGAAAAATTTTAGTTAGCACATAATTGATATGCCATTAAATGCATGCATTTAAAGAAGTGCTAATGAAAAAGGACTAATAATAAATAAAATTAATAGTTTTTGTGCAAGTGCTAACTGCAGATGCCGGACTAAATTTGAAAAAAAGGTTATGGCTTTCATGTGTGACCGAGCTTAAATTAAGAAACAGTGAATTATCAAAATAGGTCGTCCCCAAATCGGCTATAGTGAAGGAAGTGTGAAAAATTAATTCCGAGCGAAAAATTGGTTCCGTCGTTTTGTCAGCCCGCTTATTATTGCAGCTTATTCATCTAATGAAAATTTTTTAAATTTTGTTTTAAGAAAGCAACTTCCTCCCTATCAAGGTCAACTAATATTAGAAAGTGGTAAACTTCTGATGAAAAAAAAACGGTTAAGAAGCATTAGTAGTTTTTAATAGAAAATAATTAAACAAAACAGCAGTATATTAACATGAGGGAACTAAACAAATTATACTGCCGTGATATTTATCCCTGCTAAAAAAAATAATATGTATGTTCTCTTCCCCTCTCACCAATAGACACAAACCTTCTGAAAGTAAACGACGAGACACGGCGACGAGATTATTGACATACCAGGTAGAAGTTTTGATACTTATACCCGAGCTCAGTGTAGTCACATTAGTTCTTAGTTATGGTTTCGACGGTTCCACTGGACAAAGTTTGTTTAACCAAATTTTTAACAGCGTCTCTCCGGAAAGTTTGGGTAACTCAATCTTTATAACCACAGTTATATCATTGAAATCAGTTAATTCGTACAACGCAGTCGTTTGGAATAACCGTATTCTTCTCTTCGGTCTGTCCGTTTTTGTCGGCCCCTTCAAATTTAATTTATAAGGGATCTTCAGATATAACATTTTGAGCATTTCGATTTTTTTAATCAAACGGAAGAAAAAAAATTTAAGTAAGAATGAAGTTTCCCAGCTATCATTTTCAATCGTCTAGGAGTCTACTGGGAACCTCATGACGAGTGTTTTTGATCGTCGACGAGCTCATTTTTTAATTGTAAACGATTCCTCGCACGGGAGAAACTGTTACACGTGCTAATTCGTATGAGAGATTCTTCCATAACACAGCAAACGACTCTTATATTAATCCTAAAGGGAATCGTTTACGATGTATGTAGAGATTATCTAACGAGTCTTTCAAAAATCATGCCAAGAGTCGTATGAGACTCATAAAGGGATTATTTTACAACTCGTGAAATGCTCAGCTGTATAACTGAGCTACCTTAATAAGGGCATCAAGCGTGTTTTTCATGTCAAAACTTATAATTTTCATACAATTTATATCAAACAAACCTTAAGGTCGGGAAATCAACACCATCCTGCCGGAAAATCATATTTTACAGATCCTTAGGTCGGTTTGTTTTATTGAAATTGTATTGACAATAGAATTTTCATATTTCAAAAACGCTCTTATTTAGGTAGCTCAGTCATTCTTATATGACTCTTACAGAGAGTCTCAAAAGGCTCATTCCAAGATTAAAAGACGAGCGTGTCAAAAATTTAAAAAAAAAATTAAAAATAAAAAAAAAATTAGATGTTTTTGTTTTTGTAACTCGTCAGATAATCATCAGAAGACTCTTTTAGGAGTTGTATATTGAACATAATCGTCTAACAAACAGCCTATGCCAGCTGGGTAAGTATTATTTTTAAATTTTTTTTTTTATTTTAACATTAATGCAGCAACACACGCTGGTTAACATTTATGACAGTGTAAGATTGAATTCTGCAATTGTTCGTGCCATTGAAAGAATGTTTTCTCTCTCAACAAAGGTGCCCGATGATATTTCAAAAATTATTTTGATAATCCATGTGCTTAATTGTGGTTGATTTTGGCACATAGCCAAGCTTTTATTTTCCATAAATATACATATTTGTTTTCTAGAGTCACAACACATTTCAATGCCTGAGGCTGCTCTTAATTTAAATGACTTTAAATAAAAATGAATTGCACGCAAGGAAGCTGTTTTTTTAACCATTGGTATGAAAACCATTTTGGCATACTAAGTTGACAGGTAGTATTCTCTATTGACGGTTTAAGTCAATGGGCTGCAGTGTTTACAAACATTTAACGTTTTGATTGGATGAGAAGTGGAGAAAAGATGATAGATAAGTGGATCAAATATAGATTGAACATTTTGGATATTTCAATGAAAAAAATATTGGAGGCAAAAATATAGTGTCTGCCACCCTTTAATGCGCTAATCAAAAGAGTACTTTCAATTGCTAATAATTTTTGTATTATCAGAAAATTCCCAATTAAAAGTGGTTACTTAAGAATCACTTTTATAAACAAAGTAGAATTTTCAAATGTACTGTGCAGAATTTAAAATATTTTTATTTAAAAAAAGTGATACATATTTAAAAAAATTCATTCTACTGAAAAATATCAATTATTTTTAATTATAAAATTTTTGGTTTTAAAGACTTTTACATAATTTTTTATATAAATTTCTAGGTACATAAATATATTTTATTTATTTTTTCATAGACAATAAAATAAGTATGTTTTACTAGTAGTTGTAGTTTAAACTCAACAGCTGTAAATCAGTGTCCCATATATTATATGCAGTTTAAAATATAATAATGTGGCAATTTGACAATAAATGTTGTCAAATTGATATGGTTTATGTTGATAGATTAAACGCCGAATTTTATGCGTTTGGATATGATATATACTTTTACTGATTTATACAGTTTAAACACATTTTTAACCAAAAAGAGAGTTTTACATGCAGTGATTTATTAACCCTATATCTGGATGGTGTTATAAACCAACATTATTTTTATAAGCCATACTGAACACTTTAATAGTTGTTTACATATTAACTGTTTCTAATGAAAATTAATGTAAATAGTCTTTACTTTGTACACTATTAAATAAGAAATTAAAAATGTTTACCTCTATCTAATTTAAAATTCGTTAGCTGTTTGTTAATTATGGATCAGCGTTGTAGGGAGCAGATCGACTTAAAATTGTTACCAAACATTTTTAAGATCATTATAGAGACGCATAAAAAATGATAAAATTAAATTGAATTTCAAGGGATATTTTTCGCTGAGATGCACTATGAGATTCCGCTAGAAGTGGGCGTGGCACTGTTTGATCAACTTGAAATATTTACTCTTTGTCTTTGTTAGGTTTCATAAATAACAGTCTTTGGGCCTATAGTGGATTGTTTAAGTGTTTCACATGGCTGTAATTTTTGTTTGGGAATTTGTTCTTTATTATTTTTTTTTTTTTTTTTTTTTTTTGCAAATTTGTTTACGAGCTACTTTTTCAGTTTATCCAACCAACCAAACAGACTTTTTATTTCATTATTGCTTTTGTCTCAAATTTTTCTTGTCATTGTTGCCATTGTAGTTCTTGTACACATTTTCTTGTTTTTCTAGGCTTATTTATAATAGAGATTGAAATCTCTTTATTTATTCATTATTTCCATTTAATATTAATGTTGAAAAGTTTTTCTAATAGCTAAAATAACAAAGGACCAGAAAATTGAAGAAACAGCAGTAAAATTAAATTAACAAAAAAAAAAATACGTCTAAAAGGAATAAATGGAAATTTTTTTTTAATTAGACAATTTAGTAAAACCGAACAAATTTTTTTATTTGTACAAATTTTTCATGTTTTCTTTAATACTGGGCGGCAGAAAATTTTGATTTCAATTCACTTTAGAGTGCTAAATCAAAACCTCTTAACAGATTGATTCTATCACTTCTTGTTTTTTAAGGACTTGACAAATATCTCGCCTGAAATAAAGCACACATTTCATTATATACTATCATATAATAAAATAACCCATAAACCAAAAATCGACAGGTATCTAATATACCGAACAAAGTAATGCATTCCTAAAGTCAACCATCTAAAAATTTACAATGTCAGACATCTCTAGATGTATAACAACAGTTATCGGTGCGGAAACAGAAAGCAAACTGTGCATCAATAATTTGGTTGATGGTTTGTTGAAATTTTATTTACAAAGTTAACAAAACCGCACGATACTTTGAATCGAAACAGCATCTAAACCACATCACTGCCATGGGTTTTTATGTTTTGGAACTCCCCTATGTATAATTTCATACACAGAAAAAATTAAAATTGTATATAATCACCAAATTCATACCTAATTCATAGAAACAAGCAAACAATTTGTTGATTTTGCACCTATTACCAAAATGATTATATTGATTACTAGAAATTGAAAATTGTAAATAATTTTTTTTTCAATAGATTATATTTTTAATTTTAATTAAAAAATTATTAAAAAAAACTTTGCCGTTTCAAATATTGTGTTAATTGGTTTAATTAAATATGGCACAGGATTTCCCAACAACAATTCTACAATATTAAATTATTTTATTTTAAACGAAAAAATCAGTTACATTTTTTTGTTATATTAATAATATTTTGATTAAAAATTTATTTCAAAACAACTAAAATGTTCATTAAATCACAATTATATTTTTAATTTTCTTTCCACTAAAAAAATAATTGATTCAAATATCACATTATTTAAATTGAAATACTTTTTAAACAATTTTTTTAATTGATATAAGACTACTGATAATTTTTTCTGTGTACCTAACATTGCGCTTCATTTTAAGCGATTAAGTACTGAAGGTATTCACGTCAAAAGTTGCCCTCTTGCGAAAAAGAAAAATTACAAACACATTACAACAACCAACCTTTGATAACTACCTTTACTTTGTTAATAATAGGTCTGTCTGCGTACACATATTTTGCATAAATTTGTACAAAATGTCGGAAAATCTTGCAAAATGTTGTCTGCGTACTCCAAATCTCTTACAGCGAGAGAGCCAAAAAGAGAATTTTTTGACAGTTGGAAGTTAGAGAACTTGCAAAATGTTCCTGGAGAAATTTCCTCTGGTAAGATTTTGCAACTAGTTTGAACAGCTGTTTTTATATACTGTTTGAATGAAAGAGTTTACGTGTGCCAAGATAGCGTCGACGAAATAGCGTCGAATTTGGGAATTTAAAAACCGGGAAACCAAAATACCCAAATAATGGGGATTTACAGTATATGAACAAAAAGTTAGCGTCGAGTTTAGGAATTTAAAAAGGGGAAGTAAAAAAAAATTTATATTTTTAATAAAAATACTAAAAATATTTACCACAGGCTTTTGCAAGGTATAAACTGTATATTTTCTGAAAGTAAATAGTTTTCTGGACAAAATGAGCGATGCGTGCAAAAAATATATAGTTTATACCGTGCAAAAGCCTGTGGTTCATTGCATAAATCAGTAAAGATTTTTACTGACCATTTTGGATAAACCTAGATTTCTCGGACTGTCTGAACGATTTTTTGCAAGCATCGCTCATTTTGTCCAGAAAACTATTTACTTTCAGAAAATATATAGTTTATGCCCTGAAAAAGCCTGTGGTAAATATTTTTTGTATTTTTATTTAAAATATAAATATATTTGGGCTTAAATCTAGTTTACCGACGCAGCTCCAAAAAAAAAAAAAAGTACCTAGGGTGATAGAAAATGGAAAAATAAGAAGAAAAAATAAATAAGAAAGTTGGCGCAAACGCTTACTTTTCGAGTTATGGGCGTTTTAAGTTTTTATATAAATATGTGATTTTGCAGTACATTTATTTTATTTTATTTTTTCTTCTTATTTTTCCATTTTCCATCACCCTGGGTACTTTTTTTTTATTTGGAGCTGCGTCGGTAAACTAGATTTGTTCCTATATTTGTAATTCCCTATTTTAAATTTCTAAATTCGACGCTAACTTTTTGTTTATACTGCAAATACCCATTATTTGGGTATTTTGGTTTCCCGGTTTTTAAATTCCCAAATTGGACGCTATTTCTTCAACGCTATCTTGGCTCACGTTTGTTATTTCAATTGTTTACACACCGATCAGCTGTTTTCTTGCAAGATTTCACTGGATACTGTCTGCGTACTTTTTGAGATATTCTCAGTCGAAAGAGTAAAATTTGTCTTACTCTCCCAAAAAAATTTACTGAGTATTTGCTACTGGAAAAGTACCCAGACAGACCTAATATAAGTGTCATCACTAACTCCTTCTTCAAAAAATCGTTAATTATATTAACATTTGTCCACCGATTTTCGTTCTTATAATTTTGTTATGGATTTTTAAAAACAAAAAAAGTCTAAATATAAAAAATAAATTTATCGCCACTTAATTCTGAATAACTCCGAAATAGTTGAAAACATAAGAAATTCTATGTATTTGGATGACTTAAAAATGTTATTTCTTATCCTTTGTTAGCGTTTAAATCAAAATCGGACGAATCGCTCTCAAGTTATAATGAAATGTATTAGCATAACCCCCTTATTTCGGACGAAATATTAGTTCAGCACACAATAACATGAACTGAAAACGGATTTTAATTTAGCGTTTTAAAATCTCTATATTCCAAAAATTTTTTTATAAAGGGATTTCTGCTGCAGATCAGTGTAATTATTTAAGTTCTAGTCATTTTTAAAAAAAAATTCTGATTTTCATAAAATGTATTAAAAACAACGCCAATATTGGCATTATTAATATAAAATGTGTATCGTACTTTCAGGCCGGATTTTTATGCATTAAAATATGCTCTAAAGTAAAAAAAAGTATTCAGTTTTTGAAAAAAATCTAACAAAAGAAATCCTTTCACACTTTGCGAGCGGTTTGCTGTTGTAGATATTGTTTTAAATGATGATTTTGGTCTTAAGAACCAGTGTTTCTAGATACTGGGATTTGTTTCCCAAGTTGCGAAATTGATATTTACTTTATATACATATATATCTTCTGGGTCCTTATGAGTAGCGAAGTTAAGTTAACGATGTCCGTCTGTCAGTCCGTTTGTGTGTATGTTAATTTGGTATTTTCGAAGACCCCAGATATTATGTGGACTAGGTTGTTTTATATTTATATAACATATACTTCAAAATAGTTTGCAATTAAAATTAAGCCACAACTGCCTGAGATATGAGCAAAAAAACACAAATGCCTTCACTTTTTACCAATAAATTTTTAATTTTTTCCCATAAATCTATACCTTCTTCAAATCTCCTTTGAATCTAGTAGAATACTGGTAATGAAAATTAGCAAAACCAATTCATTAATGACAGAGTGTCAGACCAATAACAACCTTTGACACAACAGCGCCCATACCTTGTGAGCTGCTTCTCCGATATTTCTTAAACATAAGGAGTATTAAATATTGAAAACGAGTCAAATCCGTCCATTATTTTACGTGGTCCCCTCACAAGCTTCTTGCTGAATCCAGGATTGGTTAATAAAATTGAGCTTCAATAATCTTTTGAATATCTATACATATATCGCTCATTTTGTACATGTGGTTTTCTTTGTAGCAAAAAAGAAACATTTGATTTTATAACTGTATTTTAGTGAAAGAGAAGGTGAGAAATAATAGGTTGGAATCTTAAAAAGGCTCTCCTGTAAAGTTTCAAATTTTGAGTTGTGACGGTCTTGCACGAAATGAGCGATATGAGCTTTGTTTGGTTTTAAAAATCATCCAAATCGATAATAGGTCCTTCTGACGCCCTTACAAATATACTTCTGAAATAAGGATTTTGTGGCGGCATGTAATTACCCCCCAAAAAATAATGAAATAGTTCCCAAAAAGTTTGTACAGAGAACAACAACAACGATTTTTGGGGGGTTATTTCATATTCTTTAGGGTGTTATTTCTTTTTTTTTTATTTGGGTGATTATTTCATATGAACTAATCCCCTCAAAAATCAATATCAAATAAAGCCCCAATTATTTTTTTGGGGATTATTTCATTTTTAATTTTATAATGGAAATTATTTTTGGGCGCAAGGATGTTCTCCTCTTTGGTATACCAAACGCCGCCTTAGCTGAGTAAAGATGCTCTGCGTAGCCGGCCTTCGATCAGGCACAAGGCCGATTTTAGGAGCTTTGGTTAGCGAGCCGGTGTTTGTTATACCATAGAGGAAAAATCCCTGCGCCCGGTCGAAAGGCAGCTATGCAGAGAAACTTTAGTTAGCGAAGCCGGTGTTTGTTATACCAGAGAGAAGAAAATCCATGCGCCCGGCCAAAGGACGGCTATGCAGAGAGACTTAAGTTATCGAAGCCGGTGTTTGTTATATCATATCATTGGTGTCGAAGTACCAACCATGCTATCTGGCGCGCGATTCTTAAAACCGCAACTGTACAATAAATTGTATTATACATATATGGGTCTTATTCCATTTCAGAAATTGGGGTCTTAGTTCATATGAAATAATCCCCCAAATATTAGGGTATTATTTCACTTATTTCATTATTTTTTGGGGGGTAATATTTCAGGGGTTATTTCATCCCGCCGGATTTTGACATTTTAATACTCCCGTGGAGAGTATATAAGATTCCGCATAGCTGAATTTATAGCACCTTAATTTGTTAAAAAAAAATTGTGTGCCTTTAATTCCGGAAAATTCCAGAAATTTTTAATTTAAACAAATTTTGAGTTGAGGAACTTTGGGGCCATTTAATTGGGGAGAAGAGCCAAATGTTTTACATCCACACTGTTTATGACAACCGTTTGGGAATAAAATATAAAATATTGAGGCTTACATAAATTGTCGAGAGAAGCATTATTTTGCAAATAAATGCGGCCCCTAATCCTTATATACAATTTGTACACAGAAAAAATTATCAGTAGTTTTTTATGTTTAAAAAGTATTTCAATTTAACTAATGTGATAATTGAATCAATTATTTTTTTAGTTGAAAGAAAATTAAAAATATAATTTTGATTTAATTAACATTTAAGTTGTTTTTGAAATAAAATTTTAATTAAAGTATAAATTAAATAACAAAAAATCTTAATTAATTTTTCGTTTAAAATAAAATAATTTTAACTTGTAGAATTGTTGTTGGGAAATGTTTGAAACGAAAAAATATCATTTATAAAAAAATATTCACAATTTTAAGTAAGCAATATAATCATTTTGGTAATAGGTGCAAAATCAACAAATTGTTTGCTTGATTCTATGAATTTGGTGTTTAAAGACAATTTTTAATTTTTTACTGTGTAGTCATTTTTTTGGCGCCTGCTTACAGTTTTTCTTTTATATTGACCGGCATTATAACCGTAGTGTACAATAAGTAGATTTTTTTAAAAAAAATTATTGAACGTTTTTAATTAAAAAATATTTTCCTTCTTTTCTCTTTCTAGGTAAATATTTGCATCTGAATTGGTATTTAAATTCTTCAGTCAATTTATTTTAACTCAGACCACATGTAAGAGCATTTGTATTCAATTATGTAAAATGATTAATTAATTTCATATTTATTTTTACACCGTGAATCAATAGTTGGACATTTATAACTTCATTTGAGTTGAATACATATTTCAGATGCTGCTGTGTAAATAAACTTTTCAAAGTGCAATTAAAATGTAATAAAAAATTAAAATTGTATGCTATAGAAATACAGGTGTGAAGAGAGTATTTAGTATATCAATAATAAAAATACAGTGAACTTTGTAAATATAATTACCACCTTCACCTAAAGGGTGGCTTGATTGAAACAGAATTTTTAGCGCGATATGATTAAAGAGAGGACCTGAAGTATGTTAATATTTGTAAGGATTTATTGTTGTTATGTTTTACTTTGGTATTTTTTGGATTGCCTTCCTAAGCCTTCTACTCTGTTCCAACTTGTGAAAAATGTTCAGCAACATCTATTATTTCATACGAAAAAATTTACATGTAGCAATGTTACCTATCTCGCGAGTTTGCACAATTTGACGTTTTTAATCTTTCACAGTATTAGACATTGTTTTGCGTATGTAAACAAAACCCACATGTATTTAACTAAAAAGTATTTTTTTTTAACAAAAAATTCAATAATAACACAGTACAACATTTTTCAGGTGATTGATTCGGGACTCAATTCTGATAATTGTTTATGAAAGTAGACAAAAAAAGAAGAACTTCTGCATCATTAGTTTGGTCAAGGTACATCAAATAATAATTTAGAAATTAATTTGAAATTAGTAAGTATCGTATAGGGGAATTTGTCACGTTTAAGGCTCTTTTCTTAAAAAAATTAAGAATTACAATTCCTTTAATGTGTTCGTACAACGTTTCGCTACATATGCAACAGTTTAGCAGTTATAAATAAATGTATGAAGAAAAAAAATATTTTTTGCCCAAAAAATTTAAATTTTTTATTTTTAATTCAAAAAAAATCCAAGACAGTAAAAAAGTGTCAAGTCCTATTACTTTCACGTAAAGTCGCATAACCTATGAACAAAATGAGACATAAATCATGAAAATCGATGAACGCGTTTCGCTTTTATTCACAATTAAGTAAAGGTATGAATTTCAAAAATTTGCTCGATATATCCACAAAATTCTTTGGAAAAAACATTGATGACTTTTTTTATGATTCTCAGAATTAAAAAAAAAGGAATAAACAAAAGGTTATTTGATTTTTATGATTGCGGTAGCAAAGTAATAAGCGTTAATAAATGTGAGTGGACAATTAAAAGGAAAAAAGGAAAGTGCACTTTTTTAATTTGGGTTTTTCCGTTAGTTACCCGCATGATTTTTTCACAGAAATTGCACCAACATTTATGAGTGCTCATGTTTTGGAACGCTTATTACTTTGCTACCGCAATCATAAAAATCAACTAACCTTTTGTTTATTCCTTTTTTTTAATTCTGAGAATCTGAAAAAAAATTAATCAGTGCTTTTTCCAAAGAATTTTGTGGATATCTCGAACAAATTTTTGAAATTCATACCTTTACTTAATTGTGAATAAATAATAGGACTTGACACTTTTTTACCGTTTTGGATTTTTTATGAATTAAAAATAAAAAATTTAAATTTTTTGGGCAAAAAATATTTTTTTTCTTCATACATCTAGCAAAACGTTGTATGAACAGATTAAAGGAATTGTAATTCTTAATTTTTTTTAAATTTGTTTCAGCTTATTCGGACTAGTGGTTCTGGAGTTATGACAAAGAAAAGAGCCTTAAGCGTGACAAATTCCCCTATACGATACTTACTAACTTCAAATTAATTTTTAAATTATTATTTGATGTACCTTGACCAAACTAATGATGCAGAAGTTCTTCTTTTTTGGACTACTTTGATAAACAGTTATCAGAATTGAGTCCCGAAATCATGTGTTGTACTGTGAAATAAAAGTAAATATGGATGAAAACAGTTACCGGTTGTGTTATTTATGTTTTTTCGTTCTCATTTAATATTAAGCTTAAATATTTTTCATATGCTTAAAGTTCCACGTAAAATAAGTGCAGCTTAAGATTTTTCCATATGAATTTTGATAGCATTTCACAGGAAATGTTGAACAGAGTACCAGGCTTTAGGCATAAAAATTAACGTGCCTATTATGAACTTAATTCGATTTTAAACAGCAGTCGAATTAGCTGATCGAACGAATTTTCATTTGGTATTATGGCACACATTCGATAAAAAAGTACGATTGTGATTTAGTTTATTCACAGTAGTACATTTTCTATCAGCTGTCACTTTAAATAAAAAATTTTTGTTAACAAATTTAAAAAATAAAACTAATATTTATAAATCATGACTACGACAGAATTATGGTACGATGATTCATCTGATGAAGATGAACGCTCACTGGAACTGGCCTGAACTTTTGTGAAAATTCCTTTTGCCAATAAAGGATTTTGTTCCATAAGGAAAACAAGCGTTTCCAACTGCTGCTTACTACTGTTGACTTTAGACTTGCATAAAATAACCAAAAATAATAAAGAATGTGTGATTTGCACACCAAAACTAATAAATTAACAAAAACTTACATTTTCAACAATTTATTTTAAAATTATTTACACCGTCGAAAGCAAATTTGTTTTCGTTGAAAAATTCGATGCACAACGAAATTTTCGACAGTGCTGCCAACTCATAATACCAAATTAATATTCGATAGTCGATGTTCGATAGCCAGCGAAAATCGTTTATCGAATGTAACTCATAATAGGGGCCTAAAATTTTTAAACTTTAGTACTATGGAAATATAAAATTTTCTAAGAATCAGACTATCCATTCAAAAACTACAGTTTTATTTCCATTTTTCCTAATAAATATGTGTTTTTAAAAGAAATCTTTCTTGAAAACTATCTAAAGGTTTATGTAGATAATGATTAGGGAAGTAACGATACGCCTTTTTTGCCGATACGATACCGATACTCAAAGAAAAATATCGCCGATACCGATACGAATATTAAATTTAAATTCAAGGTAAAATAAACAAAACTCAAGTAGAGTAATTTCTTTACATAATATGTTCTTTATTCGACCTTTATTATTTTCAAGTATTAATAAATTGTCGAGCTTGAGGTCTTTTTTTAAAAATTTTTAAACTTTTATTAAACCAATATTTCGGCACTTCTTTATGTGCCTTCTTCACATTAAACTTTTTGAAGCAGAGATTTTTTCCTAAAATTGTAAGCGTCTGTTTATGTTATAATAGTTTAAAAAATAATAATTTTAAGTAATATTTGAAGAAGAAAATTATCATTATAGATTTCGGAGATGAGCCCTTTTCGAAAATTATTTTTGAATTTTCGTGGTTTTAGTGCCAAAATTATATCTTTGCTGTATGTAATTTATTGAAACACATCGAATATTCAGATAATCTATAACGTTTAAATATATATTTTGCATTTGAAGATTAGATTAACCTTCTGAAGCTTCATCCATGAACTCGAAAATGCTATTGAAAGTAAACAAAATTTTAAGATGACAAATAAGAAAACACATACATTTATAAAATATCAAAAACGAAAATATTTAATCTAGATAAACATATGAATTATGTATCACATCTGCCTGTGAGTACATGTTCTTTGATAATTGCAGAATGCTCTAAACAAAATTTTGAAATCGGCAATCTGGGCCCATGTTCTGTAACTCCCGCGTAGAGAAACTTTTCGATTGAAATGTGAGAAATGAAACAAAAATGCCATAAATTGAAATAAACAGTTGTTTTTCTCACTTAACTGAGTCTGTAACATTTTTGGCGAGCAATAGCTGTAACGTAAGGAAATTACTCGCTAATATACTGAAAAAGTGTGTCTGTAAAATTTTTGTGAGAAAGTTTTCGCTTTGAACTGTCAAATAAACTCATGCATAAAAATGGGTTGAGAAAAAATTTTGACAATAAAAAAAGAAATTAAAAACGCAAAATGCAATGAATATGAACACGGAAGAGATAAGTATTTTGTTCTTGGCAGATTTTTTCTTTGTTTAGTTATTTTGCTTTTAAAAATTTTGAAAAATATACGAATGTTTTCAAAGCAATTTTGTAATCAACAAAGATTAAAGTCGCACTTATCATTTTTTGGTATAGCCTATGGCTGTATTTTCGCCGCCGTCGTTAAACATTTTTCAATTTTAGTCAATTTTGGTCGCCGCCAACGATATGTGTGACTGGCGTTCGCAACATCTGCAATTTAATATCGGCTTCGAGTGGAATATTATGACATTTATAACGGTACGACGGAATCTCTTTTGATAGTTTTCGACATGAGTTACAGACACACTTTTTTCTCACTTTTCGAAGAACGATGGAATATTTTGTTTCACATGATTTCGATGCGAGAAGTTCTCACCAAAGTTACAGAACATGGGTACAGGATATCATTATCCTCCGACCAGCTGGATTCACTCATTTTCAATTTAAAGTAAAAAAAATGTGTATTAATTTATATTTTGCTCCTGAAACGGTGGTCACTATTCTGACTTTTTAATAATAGCAAAATTAATATATTTTATTTTATATTTTTTCACAACAAATTGACCACTAAACTTACCTCTCACTGTAAAAATGTTGTATTTTTTTCATATGCTAATTAAAACACACATATAATATATTCTAAATATATATGGAGATGAGCCCTTTCGAAATTTTTTTAAGAAGCCACCTGTTTTTCACGGCTTTGGAAGGGGTTCGTTCTATATGTGTATTACATACAAGATAAATGGGAGAACGTTTTACCATTGCCGTGCAAAGCAATACGGCTGATGATGCAGGTCCACATCTAGCGTTCAATGCGTTTATGCATCATTGCAAAAAGTCTTAGTGTAGAATTGTATTGACAAGTTATACAGCAAACGCGTTAAATGCATATACATATCGAAAGCATGAAGAGGTATTAATTTCTACTTTGGCATGCGTCTCGAAAAAAGGAAAAACGCGTGGTGTAGACCGACCTCCAGCTTAAGAATTAAAAGAAACAATTTATAATTCTTTTTGATTTTTTATATAATAAGCATTGAAAATTTAATTGTCCAAAAAAACTATACAAAAGTATCGGCGTATCGACAGTAAAATACCGCCGATACCGATAAATCGGCAAACGTGCCTTGTGACCAAGTATGTAATTTTGCTAAGAAACCTTTGATTAACAAATAATTTAACGTAATTAATTCGCAGCCAAGATCGTGTGATTTTGCCAGATTTTAACGCTGATTAACTTTAAATAATTGAACAGCTAGAAACCAACATTCGATCGATGAGTTATTGGTGAAATACGACCGCAAATCCTGCAAAAGTTTGTTGCCACCAAACATGGCCCAAAACATATTAAGCAAGTTAGAGTGCTATATTCGGCTGTGCAGAATCTTTGATACCCTCGACCGACAGGAGTGGGCTCTATATGATAAATACATATATATTATTAACTAAGCTTCACAAAAACGTCAGCATTAAAATTGACCGACAATAAGAAAGTTTTATGCATTTCTTTTTAGAACTTTGAACTGGCTTGAGTAAAATATCATGATTCGTACCAGTATTAGCCGAACTTAAATGATTTTTAGGACCGGAATTTATATTGGACCCATGGTAAATTATGGATCAATCATCCCAAAATTCTGAAGACTGATTTCTGGTATTCCAAAAAATAAAAAAAAATTAGATAAAATTCAATACAGTAGTGTAATTAGTATTAGCGTTAACAGTGAATTTCAGAAGGCTGCTTAATATGGGATCTAAGGTATATTAAAGATCGTATATCACAAAATTGCATGATATTTTTTTCTGTCCATATGAATCTAAGTTGGAAGAAATTTTACCGCAATATCTATATCTGCTACGGTTTTAGGCGAATTTAATCATTTTCCCAAATGGGCTTTATATGGTTTTAGGCGCAATAAACTGTTTTCCTAGAGTAGGGTTTATATGGAGCCTAGGGTAAATTATGGACCGATCTTCACGAAATTTAGCAGTGTGATTTCTAGTCTTATAAAACTGTGATATACCAAATTCAAATATGATAGCGTTATTTATTACGGTTTTAGGCATACTAAGCTGTTTTCCGCGAGTAGGGTTTATATCGGGCCTATGGTCAATTATGGACTGATCTTCACGAAATTTAACAGTATGACTTGCAGTCATATAAAGCGAATTCGTGCAAAATGTAATATCATTCCGTGCATTATTCCACCATTTGTGTTAGTTTTTGTATCAAAGTTATCAATTGTTTTATGGTGATGGTTCCACATTTTGATTCATAGTTCTGCTCCTACTGAACCGATGTTGCTTGATTTCAATTCCAAACTGCTTAGGATAACTACAAGCAATGAGACCAAGTTTGTTCTTTTCTTTTGCGTTTTTCGAAAGTGAGCGTGTTTTCAGCGGATGGACAGACAGACGGACATGGCTAAATTGACTTAGAACTACTCAAGGAGCCAGAATATATATACTTTATGGGGTCTTAGATTCATAGATTCACCACTAGTGGTGGTGGGGGGTATAAAAATTAATGGAATAAAATCATCCATCCACTAAATTCAGTTTATTTGATATTAAGAATACTTTTCTTTGCCTTATTTTAATTTAAGAATCTGTAACTCTAAAAAACACACCCTGCATAAAAACTTCAATTGTTGAATCAATCATGTGGACTATTTTGTCAAAAATTCAGGGAGCGTCAAAATTGCCCAAACGGTTTTAATTCCTTGTTATTTTCAAAACTAGCTAATGAATTTCGAAAAGTCCGTCTAATGCAAAAGAAAGTCAAAAAACATCTGATTCTGTGAGAATGTGCAATTAGTTGTGCACTTTGCTCAAGAAAGTGACAGTTTCATAAAACTTAACGAAAAGTTTCCTTAAGTTCAGTATGGTTTGAGAGTTGCTTAAGCCAGCTTATGCACATTATGGTTGGGTACTTAGTTTTTATTTTGCAACTTATTTACATAGCCACCAATACAATTTTCACCGTCATTTTTTGTCTAGGCGGATTGCTAAAATATCGCGATAAAATCCAATTTAGAACCATGAGTTAGTTAACGATGATACGCTTCAGTATTCACGTAGTGGTTTAACCCCAAATTACGCCGCCAAAAAAATCCGGTTTATAGTCCAAAACAAATTTTCCAAGAAATCAAAATTTTCCGAATAGAAACGCCAGCATTTAAGATGAAAATTTGAAAAGTGTTTAATATCCTTATAGTTTTCCAAATATTTGGTACTTCTGTAAAACGTCTTACCGCAATAACCTTAAGCCCTAATTTCTGATGTAAATATACAGAGTTTTTTCTTATAAAAGTGTCTGCTTTTAACGCACCAAATTCTTTAAAAACTAATTGCCAGCAATTATCTCTAACAGCAAATAATAAAATTAAAAAAGTTGGTGGTATTTTACAACAGGCACTGTAAAACGACAACTAATGAAAACACTTGAGCCAAAGTTGCTGCTTTTTGCATTTAACTGGCATTTCGTGTGGCAATTGTACTTTATTGAAAATACTTTTTACAGGTTGTTATACATTTAATGTTTCAATAGCCCGACGTATAAAAAAAAATCTTGTGTAAATTGTACGTACAACAAATGGTAAACAAAAAAGTGCACTTTAGGGTATTACAATGAAATAAAATAACTTTTTTAACGCCATAAATAAGACAACACCAAAAATAAAACTATAAAAAATGAGAAAAAAATATTTCTTAATTACGAAATCTTCGTATACTGATGAAAAAAGTTTAATTAAAATAATGGCTCACACTTGGAAATCATAAAAAAAGAGGGGAAAAGGCAAAAAAGATCAATAAAACCAAAACTTTGGCAAAAACATTAATTTTGCCGTAAGACAAAAAAATGGACTAATAAACAGAACTTTGTTAATAAAGCTTTAGTATATTTAAGGGATATAAACGAAATAACTAAAAGTCAGAAAAAGGACAGTTCAATAGCAGTAAAAAAACTATCGTTAGTGTGTTCTTTATTGGAATGAACACAAATTACTTTACTTGAAGACAAATTGTTTTTGTCTTAAACTTTTAAGTATTTAAGAATTAATGTTGCCATAAGTGCCTTGTTTCTTTTTCTGTTCAAGAGCAGATTAAATGTAGTCATTGAAAGGAGCAAAAACATAAAATTTAAAAAAAAAACAAACTTAAGTCGAGAAATTTTCTTTTAGTTTATTTTGTGAGAAACACTTGAAAATGCCGTTTAATGCCAAAACTTAAGAACATTGTAAACTTTTAACAAAACAGTTGGCAAAATGTGATCAGAAAGATGAGCTACGGAAATGATAGATTTTCTGGGATTCATTTCATTATTATGAAATATTTCTTTAATATGTTAGTACCCAGCGGGAAAACGAGAAATTGATTACTCAAATAACTTAAAAAGTAATGTATTATTTTCGTAATAATAATAATGCATACATTGGAATCGAGAAGGTAATATTATTTGACACAATAATTAAGCATTGATTACCACGTGTATTCCCACATTTGCAGAACAAGGAATGGATGGTTTTTGCTTGTGACAATTTTTCGTGTTTTTCTTTTACATATTTTCTTAAAAATAATACGTAATTTTTGCTGCCTTTATATCGCCTACTAATTTTTATTATAAAGGGTGTGTGTGAAACGGTACCAAAGTTCTATGGTGAAATAAAATTTGTCTGTGGTAGAAAAATTTGAAGTTTGTGCTGTGTGAAATCATAACATTTTTGACAACGTAAAATTTTGACATATAGAAAAGAACATTTCTTGCTGACATTTCTTAACAGAAATCTGGCGGCGGCGGTTCAGTAAAAAGTGGTCGGTAGTGGGTTACCTGACAAAAGAAATAATTATTTAAAATGAAAAAATTATCTATTACATATTTGAAATATATGTATGTATTTGTCATTAATATAAATATATTTTTCCACTTCAAAAAAGAAGTAGGGTTTCAATTAGGTTGTATGTTGCTTTTTTAATGTTTGTAATCGCATAACTCCGTCATTTGTGAACCGATTTTTTTGCATTTTAATAGGGCGTGTCAACAGATTATAATTACAAAAAAATTTTGGAAATCAGACGGACAATTTGTCTTTCCGGAAATTTCATTTTGAGTTTCTCCATAATTTATAAGTTCGCGCTTACTTTTAATATGATTTGCTAGCAGGTTGCAAATGTGAACATTTGGTTTTTTCAAAATGTCTGCATTTTTTTTAATTTTTGACGTTTTAAATTCTCTACTGGTTGGAACCCATAAACAGATATTTTATGCTTTCATAAACTTTTAGGAAATTTCTCATTTTTACTAAATTTGTTAAACCTTCGCGAATTGCGCATTTTAGGTAACCCAAATCCTAATTTTTATGCATACTGAAGATGGAAAATCGGTGTTTAAATTCTCTTGGCTTCTGTTCATTATATTTTTTTTCTGTTTTGAATTAATATCAAAATCTTGTAACGTGGGCCCATTTTTATCAGTCTTTCCATTTTACCCTCCCGAATATTTGTTCATGTTTTAGATTTTAATTCACCATCGGTGATGATAGATGAAGGTTTTTAATTTTTGTAATACCCGAGGTGCCCTACTTTGCGAACCTATGGCGTAACTCCTGATAGGTTTTTAGTCCAGAAATCCTAAACTTTTATTCAGATTTAAGTTCTTATTGCCACCTGCAATTTTACAAAATCCAGAGTTTATTTTTTTTAATTTCCCACTGTGCTTCGTCGATTTCAAATTTTTTAAAGTAAAATTGTACGCTTAAAACGATGGCGATTTTTTTTTTGTTTTTTTTTATCGAAGGAAATCAATTTTTCGATCAAAACTCGTTCAAAATTTGACATGCGAATTTCTTTAGACATTATTTATTTGATACCAGAGAAAATACATAAAAATTGGTTTTAAGCCTTAAAATGAACAAAAATTAGTAAAAATCCAAAAAAAAAAAAAAGTTTTTTTGAGAAAAACTCGTCTAAAACCACAAAAAAATATATTTTTTGAAAAAAATTATATCACCGTCATTTTTAGCGTACAATTTATTTGGATAGGATATACTCGTATTTAAAAAATTTGAAATCGGCGAAAAAAAAAATTAACGCGTAAAAAATTAATTTTTCGACAAAAACTTTTTTTGAAAAAACTGCTATTGCCTTCGTCTTTAGCATACAATTTTACCTTGGAAAGGTTATATTTAAAAAAAAATTAAATCTTCCGATTTATTTTATTACCTACTAAAAAAAAAACTTAAAAATAAAAGTTGAGATAAAGTCAAAAAAATTTATTTTGAGTGAACCGAAAATGATTTTTTTGATATGTCGTAGTGAGTTTCCTCATGCCAAAAGCTATAGAAAAATCGATGGCACAATATTGACAAATTTTTTTCCTTACAAGTCGGCCCCAACCTAAATACTTTTATTTCGGTCTTCAACTATAGAGCTTCGAATCCAGCCGAAGTCCTTCAACGCACAAAACATAGTAAGCGAAACCCGTGTTTGACATGTTGCGATCGCATCTTTTAGCATTTTTAATTAGCTTTTCTATGATACCCATATTTTCGTATTATATAGTAAATAAGTAAATTGAAATATGTATGTATGTATGTACGTATGAGTAAATATTTTTCAAAATTTCGTAGGACCATAAATCGGAAAATATGTGTCGCCGTTTATTTTTTTATTTTATTATTTTTGTTCAAAATAACGCGTTCTACCCCCAAAGACCCTTTTTCGGTAAACTTGGGTAAACTATATTTGTTCCAAAAAATCATTTTTATTATAAACTTTTTATAATAATTCGAATGTGTATTCTAATAGCCTATTTCCAATGTGCGAAAGAATTCTTTCGTTCGCATAACTACATTGAAAACAAAAACAAAGTCTAAAATTTTGTTTTTGTTTTCAATGTAGTTATACGAAAGAAAGAATTCTTTCGCACATCAGAAATAGGCTATAAGTCAAATTTCAATTTATAAAGCTTTTATACTTTAATAGCTTTCATACCTTAATATTCTTATTCCTTCAATATTTTCCAGGAATATTTTCTATGCATAGAAAATATTAAAGTTTTTATAAAATTTTGATATAATATAAAAAAATAATTTTAATTTGATTTAAGGAAACGTCAATTCGACCTTGAACTAAAAAATTTTACTTTAACTCTCAAACATTTTGTTTTAACTGACATAAATGCAACAAATTTTTCTAAACTACTCTAAAGAACAAGTCAAATAAAAATGTTTATAATGCAACTCATGACTTATGATCAAAATCCAACTAAATTCATGCTAAAATAATATTGAATTCGCTGTAAAATTTGGTTGATTTATCTTTTAAGACCTTTTAGCTTCAACACACAAAAACAGAAAAATCAATGCATTTTTTTCTTTACATGTCCTTTCCAATATTGCGATATAAGCACTTACATATGCATCACATATGTATGCATGTGTATTTGCTGTAATATACAGCAAAGGGTTTGCAAAAAATCGCAATTTTTCATAATCGCGACATTTTAAACATTTTTCGTTAAACACGATTATCGATTAACCGCATATTAACAAATTTCAATAAACTTCAACTTTAAATGATATAACATGGAAATCTTATTTCTCTTCCATTCATGAAAAGCTACTTTGATTAATATTTAATTTAACAAGTGGAAGTCTAAGATCTCAAAGGTGCCATTAACTTAAATTTAGCGTAAGATTTATAAAATCAAATATAAAATTTTCTTTATTAATTACACTGTACAACAACATGAAATTTTTTGCACCCTTGTGTAGTCAAAAAACATAGAAAAGCGTGTGGTACTTAGGTTTTTCGTATATAGTGTTTTCAGAAGATTTATTCAGAACATTACAAGCAACATTACACTACATTAATCTCTAGCTCTTCTGGAAATGGGTCTTTTTGCAATTTTTACATAGGCCGTAAAATTAGTTTCCGATGTAAACTTTAAAAACGCCGATACACGTATATCTTTTTTTTTTATAGTCCTTTCTACAAGAATCAGTTGGCAGAACATTGTTAGTTTTTGGGTGTTGGACAGTGTTATTAAATTCGTATGTTTTTGGAAAGGATTAAAGAACTTGTAACAAAAGTGAAAACTTCAAACAAACAAAAATCTCAAAGTGGAATTTTTTAAAATACACAGTTTGACCAAAATCGCATTTGGGTTTTTTCTTTCAGGTTTAAGGTTGTAGAAGGCAGTGCTGGCAATTTAGCCATTTATCCACTTTCATCTCGTTTAGCCATGAAAATATCAATTGAGCCATTTTGTTCAGCCATTTTCATAAAGTCAAAATTTTTTCAAGTTTTTAAAATTTGTATACAAAAAAAATTTTAAATGCAGAATTAGTTTTGCTGTAACGTTGAATTTTTCTTAAAAATTAAAGCTTTTACAATAAAAAATTAATTTTATCGATTACTTGAGCTTTCTGTTACTCAAATTGTATTAATTAATACCAACAAAATAATCTCTTATGTGGAATTTCGGTGTATTAAATAAATTTTTGTAAGTTTTTTATTCATGTTGATGCAGTTTTTATAATAAAATCTTGTTTAGTAAGTTTTAGCGGTTTTTTACTAAAAATTTTGCCATTTTTAGTAGTGAAGAGTTGGCATCACTTGTAAAAGGTAAAGTTAAAATGGGTTAAATTCAAAACAGAATTTTCAAATTCGTTAATTTATGACGATTTTTTGTGATTAAGATTAAAAGGTGCAATTACGATTATAATCGCCTTGCAAACCCTAATACAGCATTTATTTTCAATAAATTACCAGTGACAGAAGCTTGTGATTCATAGACAAAAATGAAAAATTTTGTTGCTGAACATTTACGGGAAACGCTGATAACTAAAAAAGCGAAATTTAAGTTAAACATGCGAAAGTCAGAGGGATTGTATAATTCATTTTAATTATCTATATATAAGATTGTAAAGTTACTGCCTGACTGATTCATCATCGCACAGCCTAAACGCCTGAAGATTAAATTTTGACCGGAGTTTGGTCACTTCCCAAATTGATCCACTAAGACGGGATTTTTGGAAATTCGAATATTAAGGGGGCAAAAAAGGATAAAAGCGGGTAAATTCGGTAACCTAATAAATTAAAGAGATACAAAAAATGTAAAACTTATCGTAGTTCTTTAGAAAAATAAGCGGACAGGTTTCTGGTACTTTTTCGTCAATTTGGCGAGTAAACGGGTAAAACCTGTAAATGCACATTTATTGTCGTCAGTCTGAAATCAACAAAAACTAAATATCTTTTCGAATCATGAAATTTGAAGTAAAATGGCATCGGTTTGTTAGTTCATATTTTTGCATATTTTGCTTTAAATTCATATTTTTGCATATATTGCTGACATTGCATATTTTGAAAATTAAAACTTGTTTTATTTGATTTATGTTGCCGTATTACAGAAGAGTTAACAGGCAACTGCGATGATATTGATTTCTAATGAGAAAAAATATTTTGCAAAGCACCTCGCCATTTGCCGTATATTAAGAGAAGTATCACGATTTATGTCTTCCTCCACAGTCTATTACCACCAGGTGGGGAACGTAATTGAAAGCAGTTACATATTATGCTGAAAATGTTTACCATTTCAAGGATGTGGTGGAAGGTTTCAACGATGGTGATGCAGTTTCATTAAAAGAAGCAAATTTATCAAATATAAAAGCTCAGATAATGTTTGTGTCTTCAAATTATGTATTATAACTAGGGAGATCGATTATTCGACTTTTTCAAAAACCGGTTTTCGAATATTCCGAATAGTTGCTATTTTAAAAAAACCGGTTTTGGGTTAAGCATTTTTAAAATAACCGGTTAACCGGTTTAAATTCGAATACATAAAAATACAAAAATCAAACAAGTTTTTGTAATAAAACGTAAATTTAAATAAAAACAAAACAATTCACAAAGGTGAGGAACCAACAAAATACAGAGTTATGACTTAAGATATGTTCAGACCTAAAAAATATTTGACGATAAAATCCAAAAATAGCGTTACCAGTTAATTGATCAAACTTAAGCTTTATTTTTAACAATTTCTATTTAACATTTTTTATTTTAAATTAAAAAATGTTGAATACAATAAAGTAACTTATGAAAAAGAAATAATTCTCAGATTCAATTTCTATTTATTTACAAAACTTTATTTGTAAGAAGATAATTGTATAATGTAATTTAAAAACTGCTAAATGATGTTTGTCTAGCCAAACATTTTGCAAAAGCAAATAAAAAATTATAAGAATTTAATAAATTTATTATTTGAGATATACTCCCAAATTTATTTTAAATGAGCTTAAATCTGTTGGGGGTTAAGCATGTCTATAGGAATCTGTAGACTTCAACCATATTTTAGAAAAGTTGCAAACAAAACCTCTTAGCCAGGATTATATATTTCAAATTATTTTGTTTCAGCATTAAAGAAACGAATTGTAATATGAGCATGATTCTTGTATGAAATACACACAATTTAAACCTTCCATGACATTGTTTGAATTCTTCAAGTTAGTTTTGTAGTTATTGGTGTTTTAATAAATAAAACTCATGAATTTTTCCATATCGTTGATTCCGCCGGAATGTAGTTTTAAGCATGAAGACATGCTAGAACTACTTAAGAGTTCTTAGTGCCTTAACATGCGTTCCGTCCTCGGCAACACAACGGGCTAATATTTCACCCAATGATTCATTTTTGGCAGCTATTTCAGTAAAGTATTATTTGTCGTCTCTTTAGAACTACTTCGAACGGAGTTAAGTTTTATTTGGAGCACATAATTATCAAGCATCTGGACTTATTTAAGGTGCTTAATAAGTCGTGACGTTTAAGAACCTTTGTAACCAGGGCTGCCAGATTAAATTGTGAAAAAATCGTCAATTTCCTGAGAAACAATAAAAAAATCGTCTTTTTCTGTTTAAAAAATCGTCAAAAAATCGGACCATTTAAATTTAGATTTTAAACAAAGTTTGTTCGATTTTTATTTAAAAACAAGAAAACAAAAACATATTATATACATACATATGTATATCCCCGTATGTTTATGAAATTGTTTGTTAAATTTAACAAACGTTTGTTAAGGAAAATTTTCATAAAAAATTTGTTTTGTAAACCTTTAATTACTATATGTATTATAATAATCTAAGGTTTTTTCTAAAAAATTTCAAATTTGTATACCGTTTACCACAGAGGGTATATATACAAGGTAGTTTTTATATAAGTTTGTTATACATTTTGTAATTGCTACAATATTAATATTACGCCCTATAAAGTATATACTCGTACATACGAGTATATACGTAAGAATATTCTGAGTCCTTATGAGTAGCAAAGTTGATTTAACGGTGCCAATCTAACCATGTGTTTGTTGAAATGGGATTTCCGAAGACTCTTATATAAACATTGCTATACATTTATATTAGATATAGTACGGAATAGTGTGCTATTATATTTCCGCCAGATCGGTCTACAATTGCCTAAGATATGAACTAAAAACCATGACTGCCTGTAATTTATACCCATAAATCTCTCATTTTGACCTGTAAACAAACCTTGACTTCTTTAAATCTTCTTTAAATTTATTATTATTTTTTCTTTTTTACCTGAAATATTCTTTCTTCACGAAATTATAGTTTTGGCACGATGGCACTCATATAAGCTAGGATTATAAAATTTGGCTTAAAAATGTTTAAAATACATAGGTATATAGAGTATTAAACGTTAAAAATGAGCCAAATCAGTCCATAACTTCACCTGCTCCCCACACGAGTGAACTCTCAATCACCAAGTCAAGATTTTGGTACGAATTTTTACTTAAATTGACTTGACTGGAAATTTTGCTTTTGCCTATAAAATTGTTTATGGAAAAGAACAAAAATGTTTTTTTCTGTGCTGCCTAATAACAAACATCAAAAGATTTAAAATTGTCTTATTTTGAAGACTGAAAAAAATCGTCAATTTTTAGAAAAAAATCAGCAAATCGGCACTTTGCTAATTTCGGAACCAAAAATCGTCAAAATGACGATAAATCGTCAATTATGGCAGCCCTGTTTGTAACTTATCATTTTAGGGCACTTCAGGCACCCAACTTTGCCTTTTAAATCCCGTTCGAAATATCTCCAGAGATAACATCTAAATTAAAATATATTTAATATTTAGAATACTCTCGCACAAATTAATATTTACTTTTTAACTGAACATTTTTTTGTAGTATTTTGAATTGTGTTTGGTTTTTTTACAAGAACACACGCTTTTATAAGCGATTTTTATTAACATTGTTCATTATGTTTTTTGACTCTTGTTACATTTTGTTTTGACATTCTGCATAAAAAGTAGAAGTTTTCCTAATATTCAGTTAGAAAAATACTTAAATTAAATTAAACGGGTACATTTACAACATGAGTATGGAAAACGAATATAAATTACACATTACTAAAATACCCGGTTAATTCTACCAAAATAACCGGCTTATTCGATATTCGAGAAATGAACATTTTAAAATAACCGACTTGGGCAAAACTAAAATAACCGGTTAAAACCGGTCGAATAATAACCGTCCGATCTCCCTAATTATATCTTGATACTATTATGAAACTAGAGAAATCTAATCCATTTAGAAAGAAAATTCGTATCAAGCTTGATAAAGTTTTTAGAAAAATAAAGAATTTAAAACAAAAAAACAAACTGCTGGCATATTTAATTAAATTTTTTTTTCGAAAACAGCGTAGTGGAAAATTCGGGTTGAACGGTAATTTTCCATGTTTAAAAGCTTTTTGAGGCCAAACTGCCTTAACATTACATTTAATGCTGTGTATTTATATAAACAGCATTTTTTTCTTATTGTTATTAATTCATTTTATATGTAGGTTCAAATTAGGTATGTAACGAATACCGATACCGATATATCGACGATGCTTCACGTTTGCCGATATGTCGGTATCGGCGATATTTTACTGTCGATACTCCGAAATTTTTTTATAGTTTTTTTTTTTTTTGACAAAATCATTTAATTTTCAATGCTTATTTTTTGCAAAATATCAAAAATAGCAATATATCAAAAAGAATTTTAAATTATTTCTTTTAATTCTTAAGCTGGAGGTCAGTCCAAACCACGCGTTTTTTTTTTTTTTTTTTGCTGTGTAACTTGTCAATACAATTCTGCACTTTGACTTTTTGGACTGATGCTTGGTGTGGACCTGCAATATCAACCGTTTCGCTCTGCACCATACTGGTAAAACGCATTGATAAATATTGTATGTAATTGTACGTTTAAAGAATGTTCTGCTAATTTTTAATGGTTTTTGTGAAAATAAAATTCAGTTCGCAACAAATGTTGGGTTACTTCAAAGATACCACAAAATTCATAAGCAAATCCACTGCTACTTTTTTTGATGCTATTTCGCTAGCAAACAGTCTTCAAAAATTATTAGAAAATACGATAAATGAATAAACGGAGATGCAGAATAGTTCAGATTCCCAAAAATTGGCGATTTACTTAGCATTAGCTCTGAATGAATGATTTGAATGTTAAGAGAATAATGAAATCTATTGTTTATCTAAAATTATCTGCCTTCGAAACAAAGCTAGAAAATTGTAAGGACAATAGATCGAAAAACTTCTTATTTAGCTACTCAACATGCCTCTACATTCCGAAAGTGTTGAAGAAACGGTCACCGCTTTACCTAGTAAAAGTTCTGGTAAGTTAACAAGGAAAAATCTTAGCTGAAAATTTGGAGAAGAATGACCGTCTGTCCAACCTACGCTGTGGCTCAGCTAAATAAGATATACCCTAGATCTTCTAATTTTCATAGAGAAGCAGATCCGTTTGTTTACTGGCGCTATTAAATATTATATCGTTAGCTCTCTAGTTTTAAATTAAATTAAGAAGATGTAACACTTTCCTCTTTGCCACGACCAGCAAGTTGTGGTTAAAAATTTAATCTACAATTATTATTGGTAAATATTTTATTATGATTATTATTAACCACGACTTGTTAGATGGCAACCATAAAATATAAAGTTGTTCTCAATTAGTGTTGTGGTTATTGTATTGAACTGTTTAAGTTTTTAATCCAAATTTTTAATAAAGGTCATTAAATTTAATTTTCATTAAATTATTTTTATGAAGAAAGGAATTTTTACAACATATAATGAATTAAAATTTATTGATAATTATTCGTTATTGACTGAGCTGGGAATTGAACCCAGGTTTTCCCGGACAGGTTATGCTGACATGTTTAAGTTGTAATCACACAATCTTCTCAAAGGGGTTTGCTGTCTTAACACTCACCACCATCGGAAGCACCTGCCAGTTAATAGCCAAACATCAATCTTTAAACCAAATTGGTAGATCGAATTTTGTTTTTTGAATGATTATCTATTTTAATTAATTTACATGTTCATCTTTACTTCCGTTTTTCATACTTTTTGTCAAGAATTCTTCTTGAAGTCCAAAGTACATTTTCCTGTTTCTCATGTTTTGTCCCTCTTTTTAACGTTGACCTTTTTTTCAGCACAACTTTAAGGACAAATTTAAACATAGAGCTTGTGCTTTAGCTATTTAACAATTAGTATTGTGGTTATTTTATTGAACTGTTTAAGGTTTTAATTCAAATTTGTTATATTTTATTCAGTCTTAAGTTCATTAAATTTAATTTTCATTAAATCATTTTCATCTTAACTTCTAAGTGAAACTTAGATGTATGACGCAACCAGTCTTTAAAATGCATGAAAAGAGCAACTATACGTAGTTATACAATTAAAGACAAAACTTTTCTTAAAGACCTTAATTGGTCTCATTGTTTCAGCCACGAAATTAAAATGAGCAATGAGCTTCTAAATTTTGTTGACCTTCATATGTGAGGGGACCTCTACTTCGTATCATCCATATTTAAGTAAACGAACTTCTATTGGTTTTTGTCCTTCTTCTTTTTGCACATTTAGAATTAGTTATTGGTACTCTGGACTGTATTCTAAAACACACAACACTAATACTAGGTAAAATTATTCGCTCACCCACACTCACAAAACCAATATTTACATTTGGATTTAATTTTTTTTTTTTTTTTTTCATTTTGTTAGAACTGTAGCCAAAACTAAACAAAGCAACCGACATAAATACTATGCCACTATAGTCAGATACACAGTAACACACACAAATATCGAGTACGAAAACACACAGATAATATAAGATCCGCAAAAGCTTTTGTTTATAAATAACTACAACTAAAATAACTTTATTTATAGTCTTACACATTGGAATTTGTGTATAATATATTTTTAAATAGTAAATAACCAAATTATTACGTTCCATTAGAGTGAATTGCTTTTAGATTGTGTGGTAATTGTTTTAATGTTGTGTAAAAACTTTAAATAAATATATGCAGATAAATTAACAAAAAGGCGAACAAATTATTTTCTAAGGATACTAACAAAAAGTTGTTCCAATAGAATAATGACATCATTACACATTCAATATCAGTTGGAGATCTCAAGTCGCAAGGTCTATGACGTATTTTACTAGTTATATTTGTGAGAATTTCTAATTGTCCCCACCCTTAAATGGGTATTTATTACAGACTTGCCCTACACATTTTCTTACAAACTGGGTAAAAAAAACGAGCAGCTACTTTCGCTTGCAAATTTTGGGACCGTCGACAAGCAAATAACGCGCAGAAAATGGTCATGGATTAGACACGTCTTGAGAAGACCTCAAGGAAACATAGCTTAAATAGCTCTCGAATGGAATCCGCAGCGAAAATTATGGCCCAGAACAACGTGGCAAAGAACAACACGCATCGAATGTGTGAAGGCAAATCTTTCCAGTGCCCCTGTTCAGCAACTTTGGTGAGAACATCTCGCATCGAAAACATGTGCAACAAATATTCCATCGTTTCTCGAAAAGTGAGGAAAAAGTGTGTCTGTAACTCATGTCGAAAACTATCAAAAGAGATTCCGTCGTACCGTTATAAATTTCATAATATTCCACTCGAAGCCGATATGAAATTGCAGATGTTGAGAACGCCAGTCACACATATCGTTGGCGGCGACCAAAATTGACTAAAATTGAAAAATGTTCAACGACGGCGACGAAAATACAGCCGTAGACTATACAAAAAAATGTAAAGTGTTGATTACAAAATTGCTTCGAAAACATTTGTATAATTTTCCAAAAATGTTAAAAGCAAAATAATTAAACAATGAAAAAATCTGCCAAGAACAAGACACTTATGTCTTCCGTGTTAATATTCATTGCATTTTTTAGTGTTAAAATTTTTTCTAATCCCGTTTTTATGCGTGAGTTTATTTGACAGTTCAAAGCCATAGGCCCCATATAAACCCATCTCGAGGAAAACAGTTTAGTAAGCCTAACACCGCAATAAATAAAGCTAGCATACTTAAATTTGGTACCTCACAGTTTTATAGGTCCAGAAATCACATTGCCAAATTTCGAGAAGGTTGGTCCATAATTTACCCTAGGCCACATATAAACCCTACTCTCGGAAAACAGTTTATTGCGCCTAAAACCAAATAAAGCTCACTTTGGGAAAAAAAATAAAATTCGCCTTAAACCATAACAGATATGGATATTGCGGTAAAATGTCTTACTTTAATTCATATGGCCAGAAAAAATATCATGAAAATTTGTGAAATTTACTGTTAACGCTAAAACTAATTACACTGCTGTATTGAAATTTATTCTAATTTATATTTTGTAATACTAGAAATCAGTTTTCAGAATTTTGGGATGATTGGGCCATAATTTACCATAGGTCCAATACAAATTACCCTCCTAAAAATTATTTTAGTTCGGCTAAAACTTTTGCGAATAATGATATTTTACACAAGCCAGTTCAAAGTCATAACAAGAAACGTGTAAAATTTCCTTATTGTCGGTCAATAATTTAATTCATGTCAAAACCGCAACTAATTTTAATGCTGACGCTCGTTTTTGTGAAGCTTAGTTAATAATATATATGTATTTATCATATAGAGCTCACTCCTGTCGGTGGAGGGTATCAAAGATTCGGCACAGCCGAATATAGCACTCTAACTTGTTCAGTATATTAGCGAATAATTTCCCTACGTGACAGCTGTAAAGTACGGGCACTTAGTCACCAAAAATTATGTCAAAAAAAAACACAAGGAAAAAAAGTAACAACAAATATAACAGAAAGCAAACGCAAAAGAATTAAATGAAATGAAATACGAGCATTGAATATTGAGCTAAAAAAAAAAAACAAATAAATAAATACGAGCACTGAACTAATTTAAAATTTACCAACTAAAGGCAGAATCATTCTGGCAATTGAAGACAGTTTTTGACTCTCAGATTCAGGCTCCCAAAAAACAACTGGTAGCAGCCTACCAAGTAGCTCAGAACACACTTGAGCTATAAATAAACTAAAGGGGAAAACATCCTCTACACCTAAACACCTTATACAACCCTTACACAGCTATTACTCGCTAAAAATGTTACAGACGCAGTTAAGTGAGAAAAACAGCTGTTTATTTCAATTTATGGCATTTTTGTTTCATTTCTCACATTTTGATCGAAAAGTTTCCCGGCGCGGGAGTTACAGAACACGGGCACTGGACTCAAATAAAACGACTTGCTTCTAATCGAGACTCATGGAGAGAACTTGTTGACGCCCCTATATTCCTAAAGTGAATTTTTTATTTAAGTATTCATACGTTTACCAATTATATTATTGAATTAAAAAATAAAGGGCAGAAAATAGACGTTCAAGTATGTATGTATTTTTGAAACAGTGTCGAAAAAAATAAAGTCGTATTTACGTTATACGGTGGCAAGAAATCAACAACATATAAAATAATACAAAACCAACAGTGGCTTTAGTAAAGAAATTGCATTTAGATTTCAAATACCAATTGAAAGTAATAGTAAATAAGCTAAACACAATAACTTCTTCGTTTTTAATGCTTAAAAATATATAATTTGTGCAAAAAAAAAAAATACTTGTGACTAAGTTCTAACTGTTTTCAAAATAATTATACTAAAGCATAAATAATATTATCGTATTCGAATCAACGTTGCTTCTCAAAATTATTATATATTCCAAACAAGACATACAATATGCTTGTTTTGACACAAATTTCTAACAATTACACAAGTGCTAAACAATAGAAATGCACATCAACGATAATACTTACGATAAATTCTCCATAGATTCTGGATTCACTTTACACTCTACATTCACTAGCCAACCATCGAAATGATAGTGTTTGCATAATTTAACCATAGAATCGATAATATTGTTGACCATTTCTGTCGATTGTAAAACTTCATGTAATAGTTTCGAACCATTTGAGCCCTCTGTGATAAAAGTACCTGCAAAAGAGGAGAAAAAAAATTAGAAAAAAGTAAACAACAGTAATAAATGTAAAAACACTTATGATCTTAAAGAGTAGAAAAGACATTGCATTCTAGCACCAAACTAAAATATATAAATACCTTCATACATGCAATTTATTTACTATTTAAATGCAGACTTCTACTTTATATTAGGGGGCGATGAATGTGGGTTTAGCGAATGCAAAAGCGAATTTTTATATTTAACCTTAGAACGTCATATTTCATCGAATTGGCGACGCATGTTTATATTTCGTATTTCCTTTTCTGTATTTGTATTCTTTTTAAGCTGATATTTCGTATAGCGGAAGTCGTTGAAATGCACCTGATGTGTACGCAGTTAAAGCTGTCTACGCATTGGATAAATAGGTTTTTCTTTGCATATTCTTCGTCGAAAGGACGAAGTATGAAGTTTAAGCAACTTTTACTGTAACTTTCCAGTGTATTTTTGTAAAGAGCTAGCTCTGTCGTTTATCTCAACCCGTGGTGAAATAAAGTGAAGTCGTTGAGAGCAGTTGATAAAGTGAAGTTGTTGAGTGCGGTCGATTAAAGTTGATACCAAGTCGGAGGTTCTAATTTCTTTTCAACTACAGATTTAAATAAACTCTAATTTTTGTCATTAATTTAAATAACTAATAATATTCAATAAACAATTAAATTATTATTAAATTTTACATTTATTTATTCACTTACAAAGTATTTTAGTCTTTGTGTTTTTTATATAATAGCAAATAGAGCATTCTTTACCGATAAAGTAATTATAGATATGCCTATTTTTACTCCGTGTAAACAACGAAGCGCAAAATTAGTGTGCTTAAAATGCAAAATAGCCTATGTGCGGCGCACAAAATAGAACTTTGTACCTCTTGCACAAATTACAGACTAAACCTTCTGAAAACCTTATCCTTTTTTTATTTAATCATTTAATTCTACGATGCAATCAAATTTAATGGATTTAATATTTCTAATTTAACTATTTTCATAAATGTTTTTTGTTGTGTTTTAAAAAACAGGCCAAACAAAGTAGTACTCTGAAAACTTTTTTTTAATTAAATAATAATAAAATAAGATTATTTATTTACATTAATATCAATATCAATAATAATTTATTATCATTAATATCCATAACAAATTATTCAACAAGTGAAATTTCAATTATATTTTGTACGTATTGCATCCTTTTTGCTTTTGTGAATATCACCGTTGGCGATTCGACGAAATATGACGTTAACGTCATAAAAATAAGTATGATATTCTAGGGTTAATAAACAAAGTTTTGATGCTTTATCATCTTATGAGTTATACCTAAAGAATTGTAATTAGTGCAAGTTATGCTTTTTGATGCTTGCTTATATGCATTTTCGTATTTTTGACGTTTGCTACCATTTATTTCTTAACAAAGTTTTAGATATTATTGATATTGCCATTATTAGATATTCGCTTCAAATATTCGCATACATTAATGAAAATGCGAATACAAATAGCAATGCTAAACCGAACATTCGTCGCCACCCTAATATATATCATACGATATAGCATACATATGTCTATTTATATGGGATTGTGTGTATGTGTGAAAATATTATTGTTGTTTATAGCGTGTCATGTTAGGAAGTGCGATTTCCTGCTTTAATGTGTTTTTATATATACCGTTTTTTCTCTTCTGTTATAATATAATATGGATATTTTATTGCTTAAATATTTTTTGGTATATGTTTTATTTTTTTTTTTTTTTTCATAATGTGTGTGTTTTAGATTTACAATGAACTTAATGTTAGTGTGAATTTATGTATTTACCTATTACAGCAACGCCATGTTTGTGGGCAGCATTTATCCAACCACATGGTGGTATTGTAATATAATTGTGGCTAAAATAACAGAAATAATCAATGCCCGGCCAATGATAAAAACGATAATCGTCAAATTTTTTCGAAGAATGATAGTGTCTAAAAATAAAAAAAAAAAGAAATTAAACACAAATTAAAATGAGAAATATGCTAGAGAAAAAAATAAATTAATATTAAAAATTTATTAGTCACTTTTAATAATTTAATGGACATTTACATATGGGATAAATATGGAAATTGTAATTATAAAAAGAATTCAAGATAGACAATAGCTGCGTTCGAGAACACAAAAGTTTTTACTATTTTTTACTGAATTTTACTGCATTTTACTAAATTGCGTTCGCGTACACAAAATACAGTAAATGAGAACCCAAATTGAGAGCGTAAAGTGACAGTTCTTGACTGAGTACTTACAAATTTTTACTGCAGAAATTTTTGCAGTAAAACAAAAAAACATATGTTTCAAAAGGTAAACAAACAAAAGTAGCAAACAAAACGCATACAAATTGTGAAAAAATTGTTAAAAAAAAAGAAAAGTTTAAATAAAACTAAAATAAAAACAAAAAATTAATAAATATTAATTAATTAAACTTGTTTGTGAAGATTTTATATATGTAGCTAAATACCAACTTTTAAAACTTTGTTTAGTTATGTTAATTTTTTGGAGTTGTAAAAGTGTCAAGTACTCGGGTACTTAGAACAGCCATTGTTTTTATAGTTATCAATAGTAAAAAAAGTATTCGTGTACTATTGATCAAATTTAGCCGGACACAAATTAGCAAAATTAAATAAAATACAAAACAAACAAATATGAAAGATTACATAAAATAATTTGTTTGTATTTTCCAAAAATATTCGTGTTATAAAAAGTATCTAATCGAGTACCGATAAGAAAACGAGTTAAGTATTCAAAAGTGTAAACATTTTTCAACACTTCAATTATTTGTCATCAGCTGTTGCCTTTATTTTACTAATTTTACGTTCGCGTACTTTTTTGGACAACAGCTTTTTGTGAGAGCAAATTTTTAAGTTTACTCATTTACTGCATTTTACTGTAAAAGTACTCAAACGCACCTAATATTGAACAAATATGCTGTTTAGGCCCTAATTTACAGTCATGAGTTAATTATTAGTTAACAAAAATGATAACTATTGGTTAACTAGCATTTCATATTAAAAATTTTTATCAGGGCAAAAATTGGTAACTATCAAAATAACAAATTCCAATGTTGGTAGTAGTGTTTTTTTTTACGTTTTTATTTTTATAAAACAAAAAAAGTGGCAGTGTGACTGCTAAACAAAAAGGGTATGTGTGGCAGCGTCTGTGTACAATTTATAAAAATCATTTTTCACAAAATCAAAAAGGAAAAGTAAAGAATGATTTTCAACGGAAGAGCTGTTGCCTAACTAGTAGTTAAATAATAACATTTGATAGTTTAACTTATGGTTAACAAAAATCTGAAAATAATATTTTATTGGTTAAACCATTGCTATTAGCTAATTAATGACTGTAAATTTGGGCCATAGAAGTGTCACCAAAGAAACTCTTTAATGCGATCAAATCGGAACATATGGTATACTCCTACGTTGGTATACATTAGTTATTTTAAAAAAGTACCAAAAAGGGGCTATCTACAAAAAAATGGCACCAAAAAGGGAATTTTTAAATATCAAAACAAGTATACCCAGTTATGTTTTTCACGTATTTTGTTCAATGTATTTAAAATTTTAAATAACATTTTATAAATGGTTAAAAAAACATAACGGAAGACATTACATAATGAAACTGGTCGGCAAAAAACAAAAAAAGGGAGCAAGAACTTTGTTATGTGATTTTAATTAACTATGCCCGAAATAAGGTGGTTATGCTGATAAATTTTATCAAAACTTGAAAACGATTTGTCCGATTTTGATCAAAAGATGATTTCAGATGAATAGAAATAAAATTTCTTTGAGTCATCTAAATACAGGTATCCCTTGATTTGCACGGTACTTCATTTACGCGATTAAGATATTACACGGATCAATAATAGTAACCTTTTTTTGAATTACGCGCTTTTCTACGCCATTTTAATAAAACTCGCTCAAGATGTTATAGATTCAAGAAATTTCATCAGCTGTGTGCTTTAATATCACTGTGCAAGAAATTGACACTTTTTTTTCGTGGCAAGCTGGGCACCTGGCGTTTTAACATAATTCCGGTACGCTGAATCCAGTGGTGCCCGCGGTTTTTTAAGATTGGCTCTGGTTTTCGAGATATACCGTTATTTCGAAAAAGGAGGAGGTTGAACAACATATGTTCGCGTAACTCAAAAACGCTTTAGCTAATTGAAATACTTTAAAAAACCGAAATTCCGCAATAAAATTTCCTTTAAGAAAATTAAAACCTCTTTCTAATATCCGCAGTCGTTTTAGAAACATAATTTTTTTTTTGGAAAAAAAATAATTTTTTTAACAAAATTTCGAAATTTTTGTTTTTTAAAAATTCATAAAAAATTGGAAAATGCAACTATGCTTCTAATTTTTTGCAGACGTATAATGAAATTATGTGCTCACCGAAGTGTTCTCTCAATAAATCCATTGATTGATGCGATGTGTGGGAAGTGGCGCCGTCTTGCTGAAACCAAATGCCGCCGAGATCACGAGCTTCAATTTCAGGCATAAAATAGTCGGTTATCATGGCACGATAACGGTCGCCATTGACGGTTACGTTCGCACCGGCATTATTTTTAAAGAAATATGGACCGATGATGTGGGCCGGTGGCCACAAACCACACCAAACCGTTATTTTTTCCGGATGAAGTGGCAGTTCTTGAATCTCTTCGTGTTGCTCTTCGTCCCAAATGCGGCAATTTTGTTTGTTTACATACCCATTGAACCAGAAATGGGCCACATCGCTGAACAAAATTTGCCTCGAAAACTACGGATCTTCTTGGAACTTTTCAAGAGCCCTTAGAGCGAAGCGATGTCGCTTGGGAAGGCGTAAGTCTTTCCATTATGAAATGCCAAACAAAAATAACATGACAGCATGACACGACTCACACGTGATCTGTCAAAAAAGGCTATTGAAAAAAGTATCACTACTTGAATCACCCTATACACTATGCTAGTTGAAAAAACAGACAAGCCGGGCACATAGCGTTTTAACATAATTCGGGTACGCTGAATCCAGTGGTGCCCGCGGTTTTTTAAGATTGGCTCTGGTTTTCGAGATATACCGTTATTTCGAAAATGGAGGAGGTTGAACAACATATGTTCGCGTAACTCAAAAACGCTTTAGCTAATTGAAATAACTTCAAAAACCGAAACTCCGCAATAAAATTTCCTTTAAGAAAAGAAAAACCTCTTTCTAATATCCGCAGTCGTTTTAGAAACATAATTTTTTTTTTGGAAAAAAAATAATTTTTTTAACAAAATTTCGAAATTTTTGTTTTTTAAAAATTCATAAAAATTGGAAAATGCAGCTATGCTTCTAATTTTTTGCAGACGTATAATGAAATTCTTAAATTAGGCCCCTGCAGCGCCTATAATGCCCATAGATGGGTCAAATGTATGACAAACCCCACTTTATTTTTCATCGCAATCATTTGTTTCTAACATACCCACCCGCTATCTCCATTCCTTAAGGGGGCTTCCATACAAAATGTTCAATGCAGACTAGAAATATATTGAAGAAAAAGTCCCATAAATTCCCAGAAGTCGCCCCTAGTGGTATATAATGTATGACCGACCTCAATTAATTTTTTGTCCTTAACATTTTCTCGAGACATACTTGCCCCTTATCTTCACTTCTTAGGGGGGCTCCCATACAAAATATTGCGTTTTACGAATGAAATTCTTAAATTAATTAAAATTTGTCGACTTTTGTGAATAAAATCAAAAGTTGAAAACAGATATTAATCATTTATGGCTTGTTTTGTTTGGAATTTCGTTTTTTATACGTCTGCAAAATTAGAAGCATAGCTGCATTTTCCAGTTTTTTATGAATTTTTAAAAAACAAAAATTTCGAAGTTGCGGAATTTCGGTTTTTTAAGTTATTTCAATTAGCTAAAGCGTTTTTGAGTTACGCGAACATATGTTGTTCAACCTCCTCCATTTTCGAAATAACGGTATATCTCGAAAACCAGAGCCAATCTTAAAAAACCGCGGGCACCACTGGATTCAGCGTACCCGAATTATGTTAAAACGCTATGTGCCCGGCTTGTCTGTTTTTTCAACTAGCATAGTGTATAGGGTGATTCAAGTAGAGATACTTTTTTCAATAGCCTTTTTTGACAGATCACGTGTGAGTCGTGTCATGCTGTCATGTTATTTTTGTTTAGTATTGTTTGGCATTTCATAATGGAAAGACTTACGCGTTCCCAAGCGACATCGCTTCGCTCTAAGGGCTCTTGAAAAGTTCCAAGAAGATCCGACGTTTTCGAGGCAAATTTTGTTCAGCGATGAGGCCAATTTCTGGCTCAATGGGTATGTAAACAAACAAAATTGCCGCATTTGGGACGAAGAGCAACCTGAAAAGATTCAAGAACTGCCACTTCATCCAGAAAAAAAACAACGGTTTGGTGTGGTTTGTGGCCACCGGCCCACATCATCGGTCCGTATTTCTTTAAAAATAATGCCGGTGCGTACGTAACCGTCAATGGCGACCGTTATCGTGCCATGATAACCGACTATTTGATGCCTGAAATTGAAGCTCGTGATCTCGGCGACATTTGGTTTCAGCAAGACGGCGCCACTTCCCACACATCGCATCAATCAATGGATTTATTGAGAGAACACTTCGGTGAGTACATAATTTCACGTTTTGATCCGGTCGATTGGCCACCAAGATCGTGTGATATGACACCGTTACACTTTTTCCTGTGCGGATATGTAAAGTCCTAAGTTTATGCGGACTAACCCGCTTCGATTCAGGCCTTGGATGAAAACTTCACGCGTGTCATTCGCCAGTCGAAATGCTCGAACAAGACATCGAAAACTGGACTCAACGGATGGACCATCTGCGACGTCCAACATTTGATAGACATAATCTTCAAAAAATATATGCAAAATAATGTTCTTTCAAATGATAAAAAACATTCCCTATTCAATTTAAATTTTCTGTGTTTTTTTCATTAAAAAAGTAGGGAACCTCGAAATGGATCACCCTATATAACAACACAAGTGTATACGTCTATATATATAAAATTCTCGTGTCACGGTGTTTGTAATTGAACTCCTCCGAAACGGCTCGACCGATTTTTATGAAATTTTGTATGTGCATTTGTTAGATATAAGAATATGTTGTGAGGTATATTTCATATCGCTGGAGGGCGTAAAATTGGGCGAAACGGGTAAGAGCTCTCCCTTCTTATATCTTCTTAACTTATCAACTGATTTTCTTGAAATTTGGCAGGCAGATAGTGTAACATCTGGAAAGAACTGTAGCCTATAATTTTTATTGTTTAGGGCGTAAAATAAGGCAAGAAGGGTAAAATCTCTCCTTCCCTATATCTTCTTAACGAATCAACCGTGTATATTCGAAATTTTCGGGAAATAGTTTGTAAAGAAAAAAATGTTGGTAAGTAAAACTCGGAAAATTAAAGTATTTAATGTATTGCCTGCTATTCACTTATAATTTTTTCTAAGCATAAGCTAATTTAAGGGAAAGCGTTAATTATTTAGTATTTTTCTAAGTATGAAACATTTTTAGGAGAAACTGGAAGAAATAAACACACTGCCTTCTTTTCATTTTTAATTAGTAAATTGCCTCCGAGCGAAGCCGGGGCAGTCTGCTAGTATTTTATAAAACTTAAAAACATACATGGGCATATTGCATTAAAAAAATGCTGCATTCAAAATTTTTAATTTACTGTTTACTAAAAAATTTTCAGTAACCAGTAAATTTTTACTGTTTCCTGAAAAATTACAATATTCAGTAAATGTTTCAGGTTACTAAAATAATGCAGTAATCAATATTTTTTAACCTATTACTGAATTAAATGCAAAAAAATATATTTTACCTTTAAAAAGTTTCAAAATTAACTGATAATATTTACAATAAAACTTTTTTTTTTATTAAAAATGTCTTAATAATTGAACACTAATTTTTTTCAGTAATACGCAAAAATTTACTGAATACTGTAATGTTTTAAGTAACCAGTAAAATTTGGTTTACTGAAAAATTTTTAAATTCTTTCAGTAACCATTAAAATGTTACTGGTGTTTTAGCAGGGTAGGAAAAAATTCTACTCGCGAGCACAATTCGAGTCAACTCTCTCAATTTAAAATTTGTGCTCGCGAGTTTTATTTTTAAACTCGCGAGCACAAATTTTTTACGAGTCATAAGATTTTTGTGCTCGACTCGTAAGCAGATAACAACTCGTTTTAAAATTTGTGCTTACGAGTTTTATTTTTCAACTCGTAAGTACAAATTTTATGCGAGCAGAAAACGAGCGCATACGAGTTGAAATCGAGCAACTCGTTTAAAAAAATAAATGTTTGCTTGTGCGAAGTAAAAATATACATACATATGAATTTTTAGAAACGAAGGGCAGGCAAATGTGTAGGAAGGGGTTATAAAAACATATGCACACATATGAATGCTGGGCATAACCATGTTGATAAGAATGTATGTGTGTTTGTATGTATAAATGTTTTCTTGTTTAAAAATATGTAAACCTGCAAAATGTTTAATGATGTGTAATAAAATGTATGCGTTCTTAAATGACTTAAATAAAAGTGTTTGAGATTGGTAACATATTATTTTCATAAAAGCTGCCTTTAATAATTATGAATAAAATAAACATTTGTCAATCGATTTTCATGGTTTATGGCTCATTTTATTCGCAATATATCTGGCTTTCTGATAAATAATAAAAAAATTGTTCTAAATTTGTTAACAAATTTTTGAAAACAAAAAATAGTACTAATTTTGCTTAAAAAAAAAAGTTTATCGCCACTAATTTCTGAAAATGTCCGAAACAGTGGAAAATATAAAAAATGTTATTCGTTTGACTTAAAGGAAATATTATTAATAATCATTTGTTGGTGTTTTTATAAAAATCGGCCCTTATTTCGGGCGGAATATTAGTCAAGCCCATAAAAAAATTTGAAACTGCAAACGGATTTAAATTAACCGCTTCAAAATCTTTATATTTTATATGTTTTTATTTAAAGACTTACATTTGTTTTTGAAGACCAGTGTTATAAATGAATTAAGAGTTTTTTAGGGTAGCAAAAGCCATCACATAATTGTCTTGTGACAACCAAATTAGTTGATTCTTATAGAAAACATCAGCAGGTAGTAAACAATCACGACTATTTATAGAAAATGTGATCATTGATATGTTTGTTTGATCCCTAGTGAGTGTTTAAATGTCAGTGCAATGGGTCTGAAAAACTTATTATATTAATGTTTATGGTAAAATAGCTGGCAAGACGTGTGGAAAAGGGTTGTAAAAGTAATTTTTATACTAAAAAAAATGCACACAAGTGAATGCTGCTCATAAACAGGTAGATAAGTGTGTTTTAAAATATATGTGCAATACGTATAAATGTTAAATTTTGAATGATGTGTAATAAAATGTATGCGTTCATTAGTGACTTACATAGAAGTGTTTACGATTCATAGGAAAATAATGAACTGCCTTTTTTATATTTTCGAAACGTATAACATGATTGCATTCTTTTAAACGAATCCTTTCCTTTGCTATTTCTTCTTCATGGTTAGTTATACTTGTCACAACGTAATATTTGCTGTATCAATAAATACCTTTTCCCACTTTACTTCTGATCCATTTGCTAATGCTGTTCTGTGTTTCAATGAAATATTCATACATACACACATTTATCCACACATACAAACAAATAAACAGGAAAAATCTATTTTTAATTAAAAAAAATTCATACGCAAAAATAAAACTCGCGAACAATTCTTTTTAGCTCGACTCGCGAGTTGAGTTTTATTTTTGACTCTTAAAATTTGAATTCTTTTCGCGAGCAATATTTTTCAACTCGCAAAAATAAAACTCGCTCGCGAGTTTTATTTTTTAAACTCGCGAGCAGTAAAGAATAATTCTTTTCAATGTTGAAAATAAAACTCGCTCGAATTGGACTCGCTCGCGAGCGAGTTTAATTCGAGCACTCTCCGTACTCTGTGTTTTAGTCAATTTGCCTTTTGGCTTAGTTTGTTTTTGACTATTTTACAATTGACATAATTGTCCTATATTTTTGATTTTAAATATTCGAATATGTTTCAAAAAATAATTGATTTTTTTATTCTATTTTAATTCAATTGTTTTATAAAAATATATGTGCTCTTTTCACAACACAAGTGATTGAATGTGTAGTAAAGTTTATACGAAAAATATTCAAAAAAACTGAGTACTTTTCTATAAATTTTACTACACGTTCAATCACTTGTGTTGTGAAAACAGGGCAATAATAAAAAAAAAAGCTTTATATATATCATTAGAAAGAAATATCCTTTGGCTTTTAAAAAGTAAAAATAAAATTATTAAAAAGATATATCATTCTATGTGCTCTTGATTTAACACGGGTTTTAGGTCCCATAAACAGAATTTGTACCAGTCCTGAACTTTGTTTTACGCTAATTTGATTTACACGTGGTTTCTTCGGTCCGCGTAAATCGAGGGTAACCTGATTTTTTTATATTTTCTCTGTTTCCGATTAATTTAGAAATTAGTGGCGATTCTTTGCAAAATTAGTTATATTTATGTTTTAAAAAATTCATACAAAAATTATAAGGACAAAAGTTTTAAATAAAATGTAAAATATTACGAATAAAATACGGCATGTTTTATGAAAATCGTAGGACAAAGTTAATTTTGTGTTTTATTGTGGCCTGACTAATATTTCGACCGAAATAAGTTGATTATGCTAATATATTATATTATGACTTGATAACGATTACCAATTACCAGCGAATGACTTGGAATAAAATTCCCATTTAGCCACTTTAACAATAGTTTTTTTATATTTTCAACAGTTTCGAAGATACTGAGAAAATAGTGGCGGTAAATTTTTTAAAGCAAAGTATGTATATGCAATATTTTGTTTTCAAAAAATCGTAAAAAAATTATAAGAACAATTATAAGCAACAAATTTATAACTTATCGGAAAGCTAGGTATATCAGGAATCAAATAAGCCATAACCCATGAATTTATTCAAAATGTGTGTTATAAAAAATCAAATTTTCGGTTTTTGGCGAATTTTTCTTAACAAAAAATCTTAAGGAAATTAAATTTGGCCAATTTTCACAACAGAAACAGCAGAGGTATTTTGCATTGCATTGTAAGTGTTTACGGTTCGAAAGCGATTCTTACAAAACCAAAATAGATTGGCTCGAACTGTCAAAATCAATGGCTTTTCGCCACCACCTGTAGTTTAAATCGCCTTAAACAAATGTATACGTATAAATTATTCGCAAGATATAGTATGTACATTAGACCGTCTCACTTTTCATTTTTTTTCGAAATTTCTTCATGAACATCGATTTTCTTTATCTACTATAAAAACCAAGAAATTTGGTGTATAACACTTAAATATTGATGAATGGGAAGTGGTCTCTCAAATCGTTTTTTCATTTTTTTAGGCGAAATACCTTTTTTCAAAAAATGGAAAAATCTTGATTTAGTAATTTGCCTCAAACTCAAGCAGTTCTGAATGGATTTGAACATCATTTCATGCATTTGAAAGCTTATTAAATTTCCTAAATGTTTCTTAAAGCAACATTGCCATTTTGTTCGATGGTTTTTTATTCATAGCACTACAAATTCAGATTTTCAAATACAAACTTAACATTTTTTTTCATTTTTGCTTACCTTTTCATATATAAAAATTGAACGAGGCTAAACTTTTATATTCTGTAAATGCAGTATGGTAGGAAATTTTAAAATAAAGATTTTGGTGTAAATAACAGTCGTATTCTGTTAAGAAAAACTGCAGTTTTAGTTGAAATGTTGAAAGTTGTTTATTTCTAAATATAAAAAAAAATAATATTTTGGTAATAACTTTTTTGTATCTGAACCGATTTTTCCGAGTTTTTCAGCAAATATGTTTTACTAAAGATTTCCGATCTTTTGATATATTAGACGTATCCATAGGTCACATAACAGCTCTAAAATTTAAGTTTTTATAAAAATGTGGATGCTTTTTAGGCCATTTTTGGAGTATTTTGCTAATAACTTAACCATTTCTTAACCAATTTGGGAGATTTATATACCCACGTCTTAAGGAAGAAATTTACCATTTACTTAGATTTAATTTTAAAATAAAGAAGTTATTACCAAAATATTATTTTTTTTTTATATTTAGAAATAAACAACTTTCAACATTTCAACTAAAACTGCAGTTTTTCTTAACAGAATACGACTGTTATTTACACCAAAATCTTTATTTTAAAATTTCCTACCATACTGCATTTACAGAATATAAAAGTTTTGCCTCGTTCAATTTTTATATATGGAAAGGTAAGCAAAAATTAAAAAAAAATGTTAAGTTTGTATTTGAAAATCTGAATTTGTAGTGCTATGAATAAAAAACCATCGAATAAAATGGCAATGTTGCTTTAAGAAACATTTAGGAAATTTAATAAGCTTTCTAATGCATGAAATGATGTTCAAATCCATTCAGAACTGCTTGAGTTTGAGGCAAATTACTAAATCAAGATTTTTCCATTTTTTGAAAAAAAGGTATTTTGCCAAAAAAAAAAGAAAAAAAGATTTGAGAGACCACTTCCCATTCATCAATATTTAAGTGTTATACACCAAATTTCTTGGTTTTTATAGTAGATAAACAAAATCGATGTTCATGAAGGAATTTCGAAAAAAGTATAAAAACTGAGACGGTCTAATGTACATAAGCTACCCACGTACGACAAGAAAAAGATTTGATAGAAGTTTGCTTACATTCATACACATTTAAAGGTGGGAGTATTAATAAAATAGAGAGTACAAAAAAAGATCTTCTAATTTAGTACAAAAGAAGAAGAATTGCAAAAAGTATTAAATTTTGGTGCATTTTGTAAATGTAGCAAAATAGTATCCAAGCAGTCGAAAAATTTGCAACTTTAGCTACTTTAGTAGCACCAACGGCAACGCTGGGTATACTACTCAAACTTAGGTGGCATTTATACAATGATTTTTAAGACATGCTTTTTTATTTGTAGACGAATTCGTTAGAGAAGAAAGAGGGGTAGAAAAACGACATGATTTTTTCCAATTTATAAATTTTCTATTATGTTTTATTTTCATTCGTTTTTTCTATTTTTTTAAAATAAAAATTAAAACGCAAAATATGTCTCAAAAGTCATCATGTAAATGTAAAAAGGTTTTAAAAAAACATTGTATAAATGTCGCCAGATTATATGGGGTTGCCGAACAGACACCAAATTAGTTTTCATGTTTCTTAACATGAGTTTTCATGTTTTTTAATATGTATGTATATGTATAAGACAATAAGACGAGAACAGACATGTTTGGAAAGATATCGTAAAAATGCAAAAGTTTTTGGTAGCATGTTCAAAAGAGAATGAATAAAACAGACATCGTATACACAACCTGTCTAAAAAAGTGCGAATTGGAGAAGTGGGAGGGACACCTCACCAAATAAGAAAAAATATTTCTGTATATCTGGAGAATCGTAGCAGTAAAAGTTTCCAAACTTGGTACAAATACTTTCGGTGTCAATGGCAAAAAAAAAGGTGAGAGTGGAGAAGTGGGTGGAAAAAGGGGGTGGTATTGGATGAGTGGGCATGGCACCTCTCATACAAATACACAATAGATCAGTACAAAATTTAGTACAAATAGCTTCTATACCAATGCAAGACATCCGAAAAAAAGATGGTGGTATTTATTTTTATAACTTTCTCTTCTTATCACATCATGGTGAAGGGTATATAAAATTCGGCATAGCCGAATAAAGCACTTAACATGTTTGATTTAAAAGTTATGGAAAATATTTTTATTTCACCCTAGACTCGATTGGCTCGAGCGTACGAATCATCCGAAATACTTAGAGTTCAATGATGGCTACACACAAAGAAAAAATATGATTGCAGAATGATCCCTACAATTTATTAATATTCTTTTCCGTCTGACATGGTAACCACAATTAAAGTATTTTTCTGTAAACTGGCTTTGAAAATATAATTTTTGTTTTAATCATTTTAAAATTTTGTGCTTGTTTTACCATTAATTATGGTAAAACAACCAAAATTTTTGCTACGCCGTATTAATTTTTACATTCTTGAAGCAAAATTATACTTGCAATCATAATAATGTGAAGTTCCTTTAAACGCTTTAAACGAGTTATACCTACATATAAATAAAATACATTTAATTAAAAATATGCAAAAATACATTGCAGTTTGTTGTGTAAAAAAGAAAGAATTAAAAATATGTTTTAAAAGTGAAAATAAATAACTAGGAAAATTTTAAGAAAGTGAAAATGATGAATTGATATATCAACTTTTGTGACGAATGTATCTAAATTACATATGTATAAAAATAAAGTGAAATGACAATATTGTAAACGTCGTTTTACTATTAGGATTATACTAAAGTACTTACAATTTAGTTTTGCCAAGCACAATATTATAAATTTTTGGAAAAATAATATGTTTGTGTAGATAATAGTGTATTTAGTTACAGCAATCATATTGTGTTCTTAATTTTCAGATATATTATATGATTGGCGCAAATATAAAAACCAATCATTAATTATAGTTTTTGATTTTGATCCTGCCAATCAAATTTTTTCTTTGCATGTAGCAGCTAACGTTGTTGGATTGTAGAACAGCGTGATGAAGTCTAGAGGGGTGGCCTTTTGGGATCGCCGTTGCATATGTACGATAGCTTGCTCACCGAACTTGGGCTGCAAGAATTTAATTGTGCCGTATGGCTCGTTGCGTCGTAATGATGGAATCACATAGCATATAATGGCCCTGTATTGATTGCCGTTGACGGTTTTTGGCGCGACAGCGTAAAAACCGCACTAAACCATTAATTTTTTCGGTTAAAGTTGTGCCTCGAGTAAAGATGTTTTTTGTGTGTATGTATGTGCGCACATAACGTAGTCACGGTAGAAAGTAAACTTTAATAAAAAATATTTTACAAACGTTCTTTTAAACTATTCAAATATGCCGAATCCAACTTTTTTCCTATTCGAGAAAAAAGCAAATGTCTTGTACCTACTAAAAAATACGAAATATGAAATCTAGGGTCAGTAAGTACCCATCAAAACGTATACCGATTATCGAAAAAAGGTAACACATGGAAACTATGGTCAATTTAGACCTATCACAGCAACATCTGTTAAAGTCATTTATATTTTTAAAAATTTAATTATACTAGTGTTGAAACAAAGTTTTGGTCATTTGCGCGCCATTGAACCATATTTTTGAAATCCAGTTTTCAAATGTTTTTTTAACACGTTCGCCATATATATATATATATATTGACAAATTAACCAGCTCCAGAAAACAAATATACATAACATTTTGGGCTATAATATCAGCAAATTGTTTTTTTTTTTCGAATAGTGCCAAGTCAGAATAAGCATTTATTTTTTTCTTACAAACATATCATTGGTATCATGTAAAAAACCCCAACTCGATTTTTATTCGAAAATAAGTTTTTAGTGATTCAAAAACATTTCAAACAAATACACCGTCACGTCACAAAAATTTAATGCAATAGCAGCAAAAATAACGGTTTTAAAAGCAATTTTACATTTTGTCACAGTGTAAAGTTGCAATTATGTAAGTTTAGTCATATCTACATCAGACCAACTATATATAATAAGTATAATAAAAAAGTGAAGGATTTCCAACTTACCTGTCCTCCAAATAATTGCCCATCATATCATGGCACACTAAAACTTTTCTCCGATTATGATCGCCAATAGGTTCTCGATAACTGCTTATTAAATTAAACTGTCTTTGTAAGAATACTGGACGTGAGCGAGATTTAATGGGCATGACATATTCATGCCACTGGACGTCTTTACTGCGTACATTAAATTCCAATAATTGTTGATTTGTATGAATAGCCTCCGCCTCTAATTGATCTTCAAGTGAATTGAAACGAGACATTGTTTTATTTTATTTTTAAATATTACACATAAATATTAACTAAATCAAAAAGAATTATTAAAATATATTTCAATTAATTTAAATGGGACAAATCGCTGTTAATTGTTGCAAGTTTCAATTAAAACTGCGCTCAAAATATTAGCATATTTAATTGTGAATGCTACAATAGTTTTAATAGTTTCTTATCACTTTTAAGGCAAAACTTGATTTTTTTTACATATTTTTGCCATGTAATTTTATGTTTTTTTTTTCTTATTACACTTGCATTCAGTGATTTTTGTAATAAAATAAACAAATTCTGATTAGAACGGGTTTTGTTTCTTTCTCTTTGCTACATAAAAAGAACAATGACAAACGAAAATAGAAAAAACTAACAAACTAATGACGACACAACCTCATTTATAATTTCTTGGCGGCAAATAAGAAACGTTTCCTTCTTTTTATGGCATTCGCAATTTATTCAATTGCATTTTATAGGTCATCTATTAAATAGTGCAATAATCACAAAAAAATTCATAATTTTTTTTTTTTTTTTTTAATATTACAGTCGGACGGACGAATGTTGTAATAAAATTCCACATTTAAAATAGTTTTGATAACGGAACAAAAAATGAGATAAATGTTTGTTTTAGCAAAAGTTTTGTTTGAGCAAATACTTCAGTTTATTAAATATTGTTTTAGGGTTAAAAGTTCTTAAGGGGAATAAAAGGAAATCGTCGAAATTTATTTATCTTTAATATATAATAATTTTTGTCACAGAGAAAATAGATTCGTTGTGAGAACATAATGTTTTGCAAATCGAAAAAATTGTATTACCACAAGTCATAGGGCAACGACTAGAAAAGAAAATAATCTCTCTCAAAATTTCGTACGTGTGACTCAGAGTGTCCAGGTTAGGGGTTTTCCCCACAGATTTAGGGATTTAGGGGGTTTTATTTATTTTTTTGGTTCAGCAAACATCGGTTTTGAAAAGATAAAAACAGAAAGCGTGTTTAGGGTGAAGTATTCATTGAAAAATACGTGTCACAACTTTAATCTTACACCTGAAATGCTCAAACTTTTTAATTCCGATAATATGAACAAAGTTAACGAAAACGATTTGGCAACACTCGATATTTTTGAAGAAACTTTATTTCATTATTTAAAACAAGCAGATTTCTACTAACGCTTTTTTTAATTTTATATGTATGTACTATGGATGCCAATCGGGACTGATTTTTAAAATCGGGATTTTGAAATCCCGATCCCGAATCGGGATTTTTCGGGATCAATGTGTTGCCTTAAAATGCTACTTTTTTTAATAAACAACACTTTTTAAATATTCAAAAGGTTTTATATACGTAACATAAATTTTTAAAAATGAAAACACCAAAACAATTTATTTTAAAACAAAATGTTTATGCAAATGTTTCTTAAAACAGATTTTATAAAAACAATTATTTTATTTACCGTATGTTTTTAAAGCAAATTTTTTATTATTATTGGACCGGAAGGAATATGAGCTATTTCATCAATATTATGACTTAATTGTTATAATTATATCATCTTTTATTCTTAAGTTTCTGAATAAAACTTTAATTGGATCCTGAATGATTTTTATTTTTTGCTTGATATATAACAACTATTTCTTGATTTCTATATTTTGCATAAAAATAATCATTTTTATTTTGGAATTATATCTTAAGCCAAAGCTGAACATGCTAAACGTAATTGTAATAAAGGCATGAGATGTGAGTCTACAAATTTCGTTTCTACTTAAAATAATGGTTTTTATTAAACAAAATACAAAAATCCGGAAATAGTCGTCATACATCAAGCAAAAATTGAAAATTTTAAATACTCGCTGTGTTCCAAAAACAAAAATTAAACTTAAAAATAAGAATTATTTGCAATAAAAAATATAACTCAAATATAATTTTTAATAATTTTTTTGTATATAGTATAAAAATTCAATAAAAACGAACAGTTTTGTACATAAAAGTTGATATGTTAAAAATCCCGAGACTCATAAAAATAAATCCCGGGATTCGGGATTTATCAATCCCGAAAAATCCCGAGATTTCGGGATTCGGGATTTCCCGTTTGGCATCCCTAGTATGTACGTATGTTACAAGTTTTTTTTAAACTGTTTTATTAAAAAAAAAATATTCAAGAAACTTTAAAAAATATATTTTTGGGGGAATTTCAGTAAAATGTTAAACATTTTGCGATTTTTGCTTTATTTAGGTATTTTTATTAGAACGTTAATTAAAACTGAGTCAAGTAAAACTAATTGAAATGAAATGAGTATCTAACCCAGCAAAAACTTGACTTACAATGCTACTTTTAATGACTTCCATAATTCATTACTTTGCAGCTTTACTCGCCACTTTTTGCATTATTAGTTATATATAAAATAATAACTTTATTATTTTATCTTAAAAAAGTCATAGTTATACATTACAAAAAATACTTTGGTATAATGATATAAATAAGTTATTATTATATGATTTCCAATAATTTTTTAAATCAATTTTCAATATATTATATTTGTTAGATATTAGGTTATATTATAAAATTTTAAGAAATACATGGAAAATCCAAAAATCAATCACATGTATGTAAATATATACATAAATATGTTCCAACATTTTCAACACAATATATTTTTGTTATTAGAATACTATTAGTGATATCATTCTAATGTTAACAATATTTTTTTGAAGAACATAACCAGGGCTGTCACAAAAATTGTTCGGAATGGCTTTGAATCCGTATTTTCATTTCGATCGATTTTCGTAAATCCGACAAATTTTAATTTTGTTATTTTAAGATAAATGTGGCAATATTGTGCAAACCAAAAGAAAATCTTTTTTCGGTCAAAAAATTAAAAGTGATTTCATTCCGAAAAAATTTATCGGTTTTCTTTTTCTGAAGAAGCTTTCTCGGAATTAAAAAAAAACTTTCGATCGAAATTGATATCTGTGACAGGCCCGTATATTTACATATATTAATACAGACATTGTTATAACAGTGTTGGAGCTATAAATGATTTTTTGCAGCAAAAACACTCTTTATTAAATATTTTCTTACATTTCGAAAAATTTATTATTATGTACACAGTATAAAATAAAGGTATTATTTTATAGGTTTTAATTGGCGAAATTATAAAGGATTACTCTAGTAGAAAAGTAAGTACTATCTTCCTCAAGTTCTCATTATTTTTCTGCTTATTTTGTAAGCAAAGTTTTTGCTGGGTAAGCTTTTACATGTAGGGTAAAAAAAAAAAAAAAACCCGTGTAAACCTTGTAGAAGATTATTAGTATTTAAAATTAATATTAATAAGATTTTTGTTTAAAAAACAAAGTAATCTAAACTTTTGCGGAGATAGACGACTTCGCAACTCCGCTTGATGCATACCTGCAGCGTTCGAAGACTGTAAACTAGTGAAATACCGTCAGAAAATGTAGCAGTGGCTTTTCTTATGGATATTACGGTCTTTTGGAAGTAACCCAAAATTTGTGGCAAAATGAATGTGTGTGAAGATAAATACGAAAAGTTAGTAGACTATTTCCAATGTGCGAAAGAATTCTTTTATTCGCATAACTTCATTGAAAGCAAACATAAAGTCTAAAAATTAGTTTTTGTTTTCAATGTAGTTATACGAAAGAAAGAATTCTTTCGCACATCGGAAATAGGCTAATAACTTACTTTTTGAAAATATCGCATGCGATAAAAATATTTTAAAAAAATATCGCAAGCGATAAAAAATATTAAATAACAATCGTTTTTATCGATTTTTTCATACAATTTACAACTAACCAAGACAGAATAGATCGTAAGAAACAAAGAGAACACATACAAATTAAATTGTAACTACATACAATGATCACGTCATCTATACAACGTAATTTATCATTTAATGTTCAGAAACAGATAAAGATAGAGAAAAAGCAAGGGCAAAAAATTCTCACATTCTTTTTCCTTTAATTGTTAATTTAAAAACGCAAAATTTACATAGTACGAGTGCAGATCAATAACTCCGTGAATTTTTTAATTAAACACAGTTTTTTTTACAAAAAATAATTTATTTTTCAACATAATATCCTTTTAGCTTAATACACTTAGTCCAACGTTTCTCCAAACTGTGTATCCCTTCCAAAAAATAGAATTTTTCGAGGTACATAAAATAGGCATTTGTTTGACCAATAATTTCATCGTTGTAGCTTAATCTCTTTTCTTTAGGTTCGGAAATAGGAAATAGTCACTGGGGGCTAAATCCGGAAAATATGGTGGATGAGGTACCAATTCGTAGCCCAATTCATGTAATTTTGCCATTGAGACTGCACACGTGTGCACCCGTGCTTTATGTGATGAAAAATAACTTTTAAACACAGTTTTTTTTACAAAAAATAATTTATTTTTCAACATAATATCCTTTTAGCTTAATACACTTAGTCCAACGTTTCTCCAAACTGTGTATCCCTTCCAAAAAATAGGATTTTCGAGGTCCATAAAATAGGCATTTGTTTGACCAATAATTTCATCGTTGTAGCTTAATCTCTTTTCTTTAGGTTCGGAAATAGGAAATAGTCACTGGGGGCTAAATCCGGAAAATATGGTGGATGAGGTACCAATTCTTAGCCCAATTCATGTAATTTTGCCATTGAGACTGCACACGTGTGCACCCGTGCTTTATGTGATGAAAAATAACTTTTTTCTTGGCCATATGGGGTCATTTTTAAATCCTCGTTAAATCGGCCCAATAAGTTGGCATAATATTCGCCGTTTATTGTTTTTCCCTTTTGAAATTAAACGATGTGGACTATCCCGCGTGCATCCCAAAATACTGTTGCCATCACCTTATTGGTCTCAGGAGTGTTGTAATGGATCCATGTTTCATCCACATTTACAAAATGTCACAAAAACTCATTCGAATTGCGGTTGAACAACTCCAAGCAAGCCTTTAAAGTTGTCACACGATTACGTTTATGGTCAATTCAGAGCAAACGCGGCACCCATCTTGCAGACAGCTTTCTTAAACCCAGCTGATCATTTAAAATCGAAACCACACTGCCATATGAAATGCCTATAGCATCAACAGTCTCACCCAGTCAACCCAGTTTCATGTACTCTGCAATTCTGTTTTGTTTTGTTTTGTAATTATCAAACTTTTCAACTTGAAGTTGGCTGTAGGTGTATTTGTATTTATATATAAAATATAAAAAGGACAAGATGTGTAAATGTACAAAAATTACAACTCTAGAATTTCATAAACTGGACACTAGTGCAATTTTAAAGCAGAATTTTAAAAAGTTTTAAAAGAAGTCCGCTTATGAGAGTGGTACACAATTTTTATTTTAAATATTTTATTTTATAAAACTGCATTTCATTAAAGCAATGGTAGACAAGTCGGTTCTGATTGAAAAAATATATTTAGAGTAGACGGCTTCAACTTAGATTTATGCAATTTAAGCTGTTGAGTTTCAAAACGACTTTCCATCCGTTTTATGTATTGGAGTACAACAAATATGTACAGTTGTGTTAACATGGGAATCACCAATTTCATTAACATTAACAAGTTTGAATCAGATTTAAAAAAAAGAAGACCTACTGTTTAAATACAACTTCTGTTGCTGTGTTTCAATGGTTCTGTCCGTTTATGAGAGATATTTGGAACAAAAATGTTTTAAATGTAATGTCCGCGTCCGGTTATTGGAGTCTCCGGTTATGGGAATCCATTAAGTATGGCAAAGCTAATGAACATGTTGGATCTAAAAAACTTATCCGGTTACGGGAGTTGTTCTTTTGTGCTAGGTGTCCGTTATGAGAGGTTTCACTGCAACCAGAATACGGTTTATATTGTATATGTTTCATATATTTTTTGCACTTTTTGCACTTCATTGAATGAATTATAACTATTAAAAATTATTTTAGTTTTCTAAATCTAGACATAATGTTTGTCAGAAGACGTTGAATAACACCCAAAGCTGCTTGAAAAGTAATTCTCATGGCCACTGTCATGACGATCGAATCACACCTGAGACCTCGACACCAGTTTCCTCTGACTTGCTAGCCTCATTGCCTCCCACTAAACATAGCATCCATATGTAAGGATGGGTCTCACCGATGTGTATAGCCATCCCACTACTGGCGGCCTGCTAAGTCGAAAAAATCTTTGTAAAACAAAGATGCATAATTTTTATTTGTATCCCCGCTCCTGTAAAATGTATTTAATTCGTCTTATGTAATTTACGACTTAAGGTAACTAAACGATAGTTCCTATACATACATATGTATATAAGTGTGTGTACGAGCTCATATCATTATATGCGTGAGGTCAGTAAATTCCAATAAATAACCCTGGCTATTTTAAAATACAGATACAAAATACCTAATCCTGTATGCTGTAATAATATGTACATGGCAAACGGATAAGCGCTTCCAAAATCAAGAGTTTAAGCAATTTTTTTTAGTTTATCTTTTAGAAAGTTTATCTATTAGAAAATTACTTTTAAATAAATTTATTTAGTCTTTTAATCTATCGCATATTATACTAAAATCATGTTTATTATATTTCCGGCAATTTGTTAATACACACAAACACATATACATACAAAAGTATGTATACAAGAAGCGACACTTTGTAAAAAGGATTATTTAAAATTCAGTTTACTGCAAGTAGGAGTTTAAAATACTATGCCATGTAGTTGAAGTTTACGGTCTTATGGCCAGTAAGCCCATATTTTCATTCAACGAAATTAATTTTACTCATGCATTTAAATTGAAAAAAGCATAAATTTTGTCCCCAGTTTCAGTACTTAATGACCGCATAACAGTGCAATAAATTAAATGTAATGACAAAGTGTCCGCTGTGGTATTTTAACATTTTATTTCTCCTATTTTTTTAAACTTCGTTCTCTTTATTTTACTAGTGTCCATGTAAATTATTATAAATTGTTAAGCATTTCTTTTTATTAGTTTGTTGATTTTTAAACATTTTGTTTTTCTTCCGTTGTTCTTTTTAATTAGCCATGTCACAGAGTACAATTCCGTTCGGAAACGGAATTCATTTCCTATTTTGGTGCTTCAGAAAATTACGAAAAAAAACGGTGGCATGTCATAACGACACTTGCAAATGGAAATTATGACACTTTCAAAAGTGTCATTAGGTCCATAATTACTAAAGAAGTTAAATACAAAAAAATGATCTGCATACACGCAGAGAAAAACATGTTTCATTATGGTCCCAACCAACAAACCTATTTTAACCATAATATGGTTGTCGGTAACAATGATTTGGTTAAATGAAACATAATATGGTAAAAAAAATTTTAAAAATGGTTTTGCTGCTTTTTCTCTGGGTGTATATATTAAATATATAACGAAAACACTTTTTGGCGCAAGGATTTTCTACTCTATGGTATAACAAATACCGGCTTCGCTAACTAAAGCTTCTCTGCATAGTCGGCTTTCGTTCGGAAACAAGGCAGATTTTAGAAGCTTTACTTAGCGAAGCCGGTGTTTGTTATACCATAGAGGAGAAAATCCTTGCGCCCGGCCGAAGGCCGGCTATGATTCCATATTTGTTTACATTCTTATGTGGACATTATGACACTTTTCAAAGTGTCATAACTTCCGCGGACGCTACGACATTTCTTTGATGGACGTTATGACACTTTTGAAAGTGTCATAACGTCCATGGACACTATGACACTGGACGTTATGACATGCCACCAAAAAAACTTTTCGGAATGTAACCGTTTTTGTTTTTATGAACGGAATGGGAGTTTTCTGTATCTTTTGCCTAATGTGGGACTGAAATCGATTTCTCTGTTCTGCAGGAAGTGGGGGTGGTTCCAGGCTGCGGTGTCTTCTGGAGAATAGTCTGGTGAATAACGGTTGACTCTTGTCGCTGGCTAAGGGTATCACAAAGGGACCGCTATAAGGACCCAAGTGAGCCGACCTCGTGTCGGTTGCCCATTGAACATAACCTAACCTAACCTTGTGGTGTTTTTAGTAAATATAAATAAAAATAATTTTAACTAAAAAATATCTTTCAGTACAATTAAGATCAAAAAGTACGATTTTAAAAGGTTGTTGGTACAATTTTGAAATTTTTAATGCCATCCCTGATGTATAGCTGTGTGATGAGTAACGCCTCACATAATTCAACGATGAAACATGTAATTATAATTGATGTAAATTATTTAGATGATTCGTTTTTTAATATTAATGAGATTCAATATTGCAAAGTCATCGACCTGTGGGCTTTATCTGGCAGCCGTGATCGAATAAGTTTTCGATTCGAAGGCAATTTTATTTCTAATTCTTTCAGTCGATACCGATGGAATCGAAATTATGTTTACAGTGTTGTTAAGCATGTATTTGAGTTTTCACAAGACTGAAAAAAGTTTGAATCTTAAATTGCAAAATATAAGACCAACGAAGCTCAAAAATAGCAAATTTTAATTTAAAAAATCGAACAAATTCTCCAAAATTCTTCACCAATTAGAGCATTAATCTTGAATAAAATAAGTTTTAATTAAAAAATAGATCGAGTGAATTAAACGTTTAATCAAGTGATTTAATCGTTTAATTGATACTTTTAATTTGTTAACTGGTGCTTATTTCAATAATCTTTTAATTAAAATCACAAATTTTTTAATTGAAATCAATTTATATTTTTTCTTCGTATGCATGTCGCTAACAGTTTTGTAGAACTCTACTAGTGAATTCAACTGATTTCAAATCAGGCTAATATACAGAATTCTGGTTTGTTTTTATTTTTTGTAATATATGAGGTACCCTACTTGGGGTCCCATGAAGGCGTTATTTTTGGCATTATAAACAATTTAGAAATTTTTTTAATTAGAAAGCATGGATAGGTCCATGTAATTTTAACTTTAATCATAATTTTTTTTGTTTTTTTTTTTTTCAAAATGACACTTATGATCATTTCGCAAAAAGGGATCGATATATCTGTGCCAATATGGAAAAATAATTGATGTCGAATATTGTAGTTTCGAGGTATCCTAAGTTTTGAGTTTTAATTTAAGTCTGTATGTTTTCGCTTAATAGAGGCTAAATGTAAATGTTAAAAAATTTAAGTAAACATAAAACATTTTAAACCTTTTCTACTTGTAATAACTCAGGACAGTCTTAAATCGACTTTAGCTACTTTTTCATATGATCACATACATACATATTTTTATTGACACACTTTCTCCCTTTGACAATAAGTGTTTTTCATACGGGATTTCCCGGGACAAAAATCTCAGAACCCCGCACTTTTTTCGGATAAAAATCCCGGGAAATTTGTGCGGGAATTCGTGGGACTTTTTTATTTAATTGGGGAAACTTTTGTGCTAAAGAAAAGAAAAAGATGTAAGTTCAAATCCGATAAGTGAGGCAAAGGTTTAATGTTTGATGCTCTAAAATATCAAAATAGTAAAAGAAGAGGAGTAAAAATATATACAATTTAAATTTTTTTTTAAAGGCCCATAATTATTGTATAAAAACGAAATAAAAGTTGTTTACACTTGCATCACAAAATTTAATGATTTCGTATGCAGAGCAGCTGCTTGAAGGATTTTTTGATTACATTCTGAAAATCCAGTAAATGCCTACTACTTCTGTAAGAGATTATGACAAAAGTAAAAAATTAAAATTTCACGAAATTTTTTATTCTTCAAAAGAAAACGAAAATTGGATTCAAAAGAAATTGCAAGTTTTTAAAGGAAGTGTTGATTAAACTAAAAGTGTATAGAGATTATATACGCCTGGGTTCTATATTTCACCACAAAATTAAAGTGAAAAACTTTTTAATTCCACATATACAATTTCACTGTGTTCTTCAAAAGTAATGAAACGTTATTTTCATAATGATATCATTTTCATTTTGTTCTTAATAACTATTTAAATAAATAAAAATTTATTTTGCCATTTTAACATACGAGGGTGGATCAAGAAGTCCGTGACTGTTCGAACTTCCCTCGTAGTTATATGAAATGCAACACTGTTCCCATCAAGTACCATCTGTTTAAAGACTACTGTCAAGTTTTGAGCAAGTTCCGTCATTAACTTTGCGTTTAATATCTGTTCAAAACATACAACCTCGTGGATTTTTTTTTCAAAATGGAAAAAATTGAATTTCGAGTGCTCATTAAACATCATTGCGAAAAAAAACCGTCAATCAACTCAAGGAAATTATAAATACTATGGGGAGGGACTCTGCATTATCGATTTCAATGGTAAAAAAGTAGAAATGACGCTGAACGTTCTGGACGGCCAATTGAAGTCAATACACCCGAAAATGTCGAAAAAATTCACGATATGGTGTTGGCCGATCGAAGAGTAAAAGTGCGTGAGATTGTTGATGCCATAGGCATTTCATATGGCAGTGTGGTTTCGATTTTAAATGATCAGCTGGGTTTAAGAAAGCTGTCTGCAAGATGGGTGCCGCTTTTGCTCTCAATTGACCATAAACGTAATCGTGTGACAACTTCAAAGGATTGTTTGGAGTTGTTTAACCGCAATTCGAATAAGTTTTTACGGCGTTTTGTAACTCTGGATGAAACATGGATCCATTACAACACTCCGGAGACCAAGCAGCAGTTTGACCGATTTAACGAGGATTTAAAAAAAACGACCCCATATGGCCAAGAAAAAAGTTATTTTTCATCAAGATTACACGAATTGGGCTACGAATTGGTACCTCATCTTCCATATTCTCCGGATTTAGTCCCCAGTGACTATTTCCTATTTCCGAACCTAAAGAAATGGCTCGGTGGAAAGGGATTAAGCTACAACGATGAAATTATTGGTCAAACAAATGCCTATTTTATGGAACTCGAAAATCCTATTTTTTTAGAAGGGATACACAAATTGGAGAAACGTTGGACTAAGTGTACTGAGCTTAAAGAAAAAAAAACTGTGTTTCATTCAAAGTCACGGACTTATTGATCCGTAAAAAAAAAACTATAAAAAATAATATTTTACCAAAAGGTATTTCTTCCACGCGGCTGTTTGCTTTCGATTTGAAATTAGTTTTTGTAGTGAAAATTATTTGTAAAACACAGAAATTCGTCTTGAAACAAACTGGAAACAAAATTTTACTTTTCATTTCACTTTAACGATTTAAAGAGCACAACCTGAGTGGAATTTTAACTTTTATTTCATTTAGAAGGCAGGCGAAAATTTAACAATTTTGGTTTTATGTCAATGCTCTTGTTGGCTTTGCATATAAAGAAGTAAAATTTATTATTTTTTTACTAACTTTTAACGCATTGATAAACTTATATAATATATCTCATGAATTGTTCTTTGTTTTTTGTTCAAAAAAAATTTAATTAAAATATATTTTGCAACGTTTTATATTCAGCGTGAAATCCAGGCACTTTCCCGGGAAATGAAAAAGTTCGGAAAAAGAAAAAAGACTCCAGTGACAATCAAAGGTCATTCCAATTTGAAAACTTGAAAAAACATATGAATATATTTTGTAATAAACATTTGTTTAAAATTTAAATTGTTTTTTTTTGTGTTTGTCGGGTGAATATTATGAGGTTTTTTAGGGAATATTTACAGTCATATATTTTAAATTTTTGAGCATATTTAAACTTACCCTGGACATTACTATCAAATGACCATACTTTTTTAAAGGTTTGATTATAGACATTGCAAACTGATAAAACGGAGTATAAAATTGCGTTTGCAGATAAAAAAAATATTAAACAACAAAAAGTCAGAGTTTCACGTTTGCATGTTAAGGTGGCGTTTTACGGAAATTAAGTATAAGTACTTATCAGTCAAGAAAGAACTTATTCAGTATTTCTTAATTGAGCACAGTAATAAAATCTTATACAGGGTGGCGCATATTGAACGTCATGATTTAATAAGTGAATACATTTTTTGTTTGTTTTTTTTTTTTTTAGAATTAACTTTGAAAAACTTGGGAAATTTATGATGGAAAAACTGAGCACAGAACAAAGAACCGAAGTAGTTGAATATCATCTTGAAAGTCAGCATTTAATGTTCAAGCACAGTGACACCTAAATGTCCACTTCAGTAAAAGTATGGGGGAACCAAAATCCAAGACTAATTGTTGAACATCAAATGCAACAATTTAAATCAGGCCAAGCCATATGCACAATAAGCGAATGCAAATATTAGAGTAAGTGTATTTGGACGGCACTAACTTAGATGCACAGTTTGGTGTGAAATAACTTCAGAAATTATCACTGGACCATATTTTTTCGAAAATGATGAACAAATTACGGTTAATTGAAAACGTTTTAAGGCCTGAGGTAGAGAACAATAAAGATTTGTGGTTTCAACAAAATGTAGCCACAACTCACACAGCTCGTCCACTCACGTTTTTTTATTGGCTATTATGACGTTATTAATGCACCACAGTGTTACCACCAGCAAAATTTAAAATTACACTTCAGATGAAGCAAAATGAATCGAATTCATGGTGTACATTTTTTATAAAACAAGTTTTAGCAAAAAATCATTTAAAGAAGATCAATATTAGTCATACTATTTATGTTTAATATATGTAAACTATATATCGAACTTAATTAACAAGAGGGTATTAGCTCAAAATTTAAAAATGTTTAGTAGAAGTGAAACAATTTCATTTAATTTTTAACTTAACACTAAAGGCATATGAAAAACAATTTTATAACCAACCGTTTGATTACTAGAAAGTAGATAAAATAGCACGATGTTTTTAAAGCGAATAGATATGAATATAACGTGTAAATTTATTCGTGTGATATAACTTTATAATAAAAAACTTAAAATAAAAAGTTTTACTTCCACATTCGGCTGCATAGGTTTACCATATTCATTGTCATTCCTTTGTATACCTTCTGTAGTATAAATTTTCTTAATAGTTTCAAAAGACAGTCAGATCACTTTAAATCAGTTTTACAAATGTGATCAGCGCTAAGTATTTTCTCAATTAAAACCTTTTAATATAACATAAAATAATTAAATTCATTACTCTTTCTTATGTTGGAGACATATCTTCTCCCAGGTTATTTTTAAGTTTGGTGCCATTCATCATCTGCAGATGAGAAGTAGAGAAACAACGGCGTAAAGTCTCTAGTTTCTGATAAACTAATCTAATACATAATAGCAAACATTGGCATTTGTAGAATTCTTTTGATGTGTGAATTTGGCAATACCAAAAAAATCTTTTTCAACTTAAATCCATGGTCAAAAAGTACCGATAGCTTTCATACAAAAATACAAATTTTTTCCAAATATTTCCAAAAACTCCACACATTTTACATTTGTTTTTGATATGTTTTTAAGGAAAAAATAACATTTGCTAATAAATATTAAAACATGAGCATTTCATCGTAATGTTCGCTTGAAGGTACATTCAGGTAAGTAATATAAATCGATTTTAAAATCGAATTGATTTAAAACCGATAATATCGTTTTCAGTATCTCTAAAAATAAATTAATAATACATTTTCCTTTTATTTTCTTTATATATTCCTATACATTTTTTTATTATATGTGTTAGTTAAACTGTATTAGACTTCAGTTAAGAAATTGATTTTAAAATTGCTCGAAATTTAGACTTTTAAAAACGATTGTTTTGAATATGATCGATTTTCATCACAGACCTGATTATTGTACTGTATTTTCAATAATTATAAAGCAAAGTGCTTGTAAAGTAGCTAAAAAGTAGTACAGATCTTAAGAAAAAAAAGTTCCAACAAAAAAGAAAAAATACCAATTTTCATTCATATTCGAGGTATCTCAAATTAAGTAATTCTTGTTTGATTAAAACAAACACAATAATCTTGAATTTATTTATGGGCTAGTCTTCTTATTGGTGTGTACCAAATAGCAAAACAAATTTTTTGTTATTTATTTTAGAAACTATAAAAATTAAGATAGTTGGTTTTCTTTTTTTATACCACTCATTTAACAATGGAAACCTTTTCCCCCGGTAAGCCAGTTGGACGTGAGCTAGTATATCAGTGCGAGGGTTGCGGTTCCATCCTCACCAAAGACTCTAGTCTGATGTACAGACAATCGCAGAGCTTTGCGGGATAAGCATGAGAAAAAAAATAAAAAATAATGTAACTTTGACTTTTTGGATCAACAATATCAGTAATCAAATCTTTATGTATATCATTTGTTCTTAAACAAACGAATTACAAATAACACCTGATCTACACCTAAAAGCTGTTACCCACGCTCTACCCACGACAGTAAAAAATATACCAAATTCGGGTAATTACCCACAAAGTGGCAACACTGATGCACCACCATATATTAAGCTATAAACAAATAAAAATAATTTTTCAATTGCCTGCCAATTTTTTGGTGAAAAATTTAAATTGTAGATCTTGAATGTTTTATAATATAAAGTAAATCGAGTAAACATACGCCAATGTGCTAGAAATCGCAAGAAATATGCCATTACGATTTGAAATCGCAAAGGTGTGCTGGAGTTCGTAATCGCCTTAGCTTTGGTGATTTAAAATCAGAAGCCTACAGTATTGTGATCTGCAACTGAACTTGTAAATTTCCTTCAAAATTAATTTTCAACACTAAAAAAATATCAATTGACTCTTATTCGACCTTAAAAAATTTCAATTAATCCTTTTATTTAAGCTTGAGGTCTTTTTCTTTTTTTTATAAAAAATATAAAATTTATTGAATCCAATATTTTGGCACCTCGTTGTGTGCCTTCTTCAGGGATTTTTTCTAAAGAACATTTTTGACTTAGTCCATTTTTAAAATTTAACATTAGATATTACATTTTTAAAAAAAAAAAATTTGTTTTCATATATTGTTTGTAGCCCCAAGTATTCTCTTTAAAATGGCATACAAATCATCTTCGTATGTGCAGTAGTGACTAATTTAAATTTTTTCCGGAAGAAAATAGAATGTAACGAATCTAGGACACAACTTTGTTTGTGTCCTAGATTCGCATCTTAGATCAGCAAATTGTTATAACCTTCAGAAAACTTTTTAAGTTTAAGTGAAAATATGGGCCAGCCTGCACAATTTAATTTTTTTATTAATGGTTTTCTTCAGAATGTACCTATGTATACAGTCCTTCAGTAACGCACCTGTTCACAGTGTTTTTCTTCGTGGTGTGACGTTTGGTATATTTTTTGTTGTTTATTTACATTTGTTATTTTGACATTTAGCAACAACATGCCCGTTTTTTCTATTGTTGCATTGTTATAGTACTGAGATCGCTTTATCAATGCATTTTGGGTTTCTTCATTATGAGAAAATCTGGTCTTCGATACGAGCAGTTTTAATGGCCTTTTCACACTTGTCAACATCTAACATCTACCATAATTTTGCGAAGATGATGAAATTTTCCCATAAGAAATACATAGAGCTAAAAATCAACATCTTACCAATATGTTCCCATTTCATTGCATTCCATTGTACATCTTCGGATTATTTTAGTGACATTAATAGAAAAGTGGCAATAAATTCTATTATTATTATTGTGGCATCAATGACAAAATGGCATTCCTTTTGAAAAAAACGTTACCATTTGTCAACTTTTTCCTTTTTGCAAGTATTTTTTGTTTAATTTTTTTTTATATTATTAAACAAAATGAATTCCAAATACATTTTGGTTTTTTCTTATAAAGTTTTTGCATTTTGGAAGAAAAAATGTATTTAAAAAAAAAAATTTTAATTTTTTTTCAGAAGTGGTGAAATGTTTTTATTGATAGTAACTAGATGTTAGATGTTTCAAGTGTGAACGCATGTTTCACATTTTCAACATCTTTCATGCATTCCTCTAAAATGTATGCAAGTGTAAAAAGAGCTTATAGAGATTTAAAAAAGAGTGTTTTATCAGTGTTGCCAGGGGAAAAATTAAAATGTTACGCTCTTTTTAAAAAAAAAAAGTTACGTTTTTTTGTTAATAGTTAGATTTTGAAATTTTTCTTAAATAAATAGTGAATTTATGTTATTTAAATAAACAAATATTTCTATTCCATATTTCAATGGCATTAACATGACAACGAATTTATTTGCTGAACAAAAACATAACTTAGAACAAAAATAGTGTGAAACGTGTGAAAACAAGTAAGAGTGTTATATTTGGCCATGCCGACTCTTATATACCCTTCAAAATGGTTATATAAATACGTTTCTTTAGATAACTATAAATAAATCTATTTTGTTCAACGCTCTTGTCTCTCAAGATCCTTGTACCAAATTTGGAAATGTTGGCTCTTGTCCTTCCCCAGATATACATAAAAAAAAATAAAAAACCACAATTTATGAGTAAAAAAGGAGGGAGTCTTTTTTTGCTCATATCTCTGCACAAATGGGTTTTTCGATAAAAACCCATTTCAATGGGCACACGGACAGACGTACGGACATTGTTAAATCAACTTCGCTCCTCATAAGAACCCAGAATCTATATGCTTTATAGGATTTAAGATCAATAATGTAGAATTTACAAACGGAATGACAAACTTAGGTATGAATACCCTTTTACCTTCGGTGAAGCGTATAATACGAGAGATACACTTACAGCTGTGTAGTAGATATATTCTGGGTCCTTATGAGAGTGAAGTTGATTTAACGATGTCAGTCTGTCTGTTGAAATGGGTTTTCTGAAGACCCAAGATATGATGAGGATTTAGTTGTTATATATTTCTGTAACATCTGCTCCTCAAAACTATGCTATTGAAATCCTGCCAGATCGGTCCATAAATGGGTGAGTTCTGAGTAAAACACCACGACTGCCTCTAATTTGTTTTCATAAAATCCCTTGTTGTTTTTTTATACCCATCACCGAAAGTAACAAGGTATATTTATATATATATATATATATATATATATATATATATATATATAGGTATATTAGTATATATATATTATCTTTTTTAAGATTTTTACACATATAAAATACATGCATGTACAGCGAAGTTGATTTAACGATGTCCTCCTGTCCATCTGTTTTTAGGTATATCTGAAGAAGGGAAAAAGCAAAAGCTTGCAAATAAGGTACAATCATCTTGATTATCAAAAGACAACACCTGACAAAATGTGGGCGGGGTTGTAGAAGTGGGCGTAGCATAAAATAGATTTATTTATATATTAAGGACAGTAAGAATAAATTTGGTATACATAGCTGGATTATCAATACACAACCTCTCTGAAAACATGGGTGGGATTGGATAAGTAGGCGTGGTACATCCCGTACAAAGATATTATAGATTTCTTTATATCTAGAGAACAGTTAGTGTCAGAGTTTCCAAATAAGGTACAAGCATCTTGGTTACCAATATACAACATCCGACAAAATGTGGCCGGGGTGGGTCAAGTGGGCGTGGCACAAAATAGATTTATTTATATCTAAGGAACGGTTAGAGAAAACTTGTCCAAATTTTTTTAAACATGAGTGCCATGTTTAAAAACATGGGCGGTATTAAATGTGTGGGCATGGCTCATCCCGTATATCTAGAAAATGGAAACAGCCAACGTTTGAAAATAAGGTGCATCTTGTTTATGAATACACAACATCGACAAAATGTGGGCGTGATTGTAGATGTGGGCGTGACACATAAAAGTTATTTATATACATATAATGAACGATATTTCTATAACTTTCTGTTCTTATAGCACTATGGTGAAGGGTGTATAAGATTCGGCATAGCCGTGCACTCTTACTTGTATTTTATTTTTTGTCTGAAAAAATTAGGTTTATTTTATGACGAAAAAAATAAAACTCCTTAGCTAAGTTTTATTCTATGACGGCCACAAAAAATTTTTTTACGCGTTTTATTCGACCTTTTTTTCTACATTGAAAAATAACGTTTTTAGATGGAATATTTTTTTTAAATTCACAAAATAACTTATGATGGATTTTTGTTATTTTAAATCATAACATAGCTGTTATAAAAGAAATGTTTTCATATAAATTTGACCGATCGTAAATTATTGATCAATTTTCACAAAATTCTGTAGTGATTTCTTTTTCTATTAATCTCTATTAATAAACTTAAATTAGCCCAAATAGCTTTACAGAAGTTAATGCCCCTATTGCGGTTCTCCACTCAACTCAGTTTGGTCGTGTGAGAGTCAACCCAACTTATGCACAACCAAACTCATTTTAGGTATTGTGATACCCAACGGTTTTTAGTTGAGTTTGCTATAAAGTTGCCAACTTAAAATATCGATTTACCAACTTTAAATATAACGTTTGACAAGTAAAAATTTTATAAAATTAAATAATTTTTTAAACTAAAAGTATTTTTAATTGTGTGTTGAATAAAAAGTATTTACAATGGATATTAGAGTCGATTTATTTTATGATGATGAAAATGAAAACACTTGTACAGATGTGCTAAGTATAAGAAGAAAAATTCCTGATGATTCCAACCCTCTTGAACTACCTAATGCCAAGTAAGAACTTATAATTAGTAACGTAACTAAATAATAATTTTAAATTTGTAGATTTAAAAGTTATTTCCGACTAAACAAGGAAGCGTTTTGTTATTTGCTGGATGAAATCAAAGATCATTTAAAAACCACCTGTTCGCGTAGTGGCTATTCCTCCTATATTAAAGTAATGTGTTAAAGTCCCATATATCTTTACACTGATTTTTGGTCATACCAAATTTTGGTTTTCCACGTGCAATCTCTGGGTTTTTTTCCATTAGATTAACAAGCCTCTCAAATTGTGCTTTAGTTGTAATTTTCAAAGATCTACGAATGTATTAAATGCTGTGAAATTCTAATATACAGTATAACAAATCTTTCTACTTACGGTTTTTCTATTGTTATTTCTTTTTTGCTTTTAAAAATGAAAGTCAACTGAAACTGAAAACAACTCAACTACTAATAAACAGTTGTGTATTTATAACGTTTCTGTCGACCAAACTTTTACAAAGTTGAAAACGGCAATACCACGAAAAAACAGATACACAACTGAAAAGCCAACTGCCAGTCGAGTTGAGAATGGCAATGCAAATTTACCAAAGACAACCAAACTGTTACAAAAGTGGAGAACCGCAATAGGGGCATAAATTTTTTTCAGAAGGCTGCTTTATATGAGATCTATGAAAAATTATGGACCGATGTACATGCAATTTAGTATTATGATTTCTAGTCATATAAAACTAATTTGTGCAAGATCTTACATCAATCCCTGCATTTCGCCACCATTTATTTTAGGTTTTGTATCAAAACTATAAATTTTTTAGGATGGTTGTTCGACATTTGGATTTATAACTCGTTACCCACAAAACCGATTTTTCTGGGTTTTCATTCCAAAGTACTTATGATAACTAGAAGAAATTTGAAACTCTTTCTTTTGACTTATATGAGTTGTTCGAAAGTGAGAAAGTTTTCACAAGATGGTTAGACGGACAGACAGACGGACATTGCTAAATCGACTTAGAACGGAATGAAAACTTCGTATACCCTTATCGACAACTAGTTGTGGAGAGCATAAACGTGTATGTTATAAACGTAAGTTTTTGTGAAAAAAAATAACGAAATTTTTATATAAATGATGGAGTTATAGACAAATGGTCTCTAATTTTTACTACAAGTATTTAACAAGCTTATTTAAGGTAAAAGTTGGAAAAAATAATTCATTAATTATAAGGAAACTAGAATTAAATTGAGTTAAATTGTAATAGCAAACTGATACGGACTCTATATAATATAAGCATACAACAATTTAAACCCCATCATATCTGGGGTCTTCAAAAAACATATAATAACTGTCACACGAAGATCCACATTATATATCGCTCATTTCGTGCAAGACCGTCACAACTCAAAATTTGAAACTTTACAGGAGAGCCTTTTTAAGATTCCAACCTATTATTTCTGACCTTCTCTTTCACTAAAATACAGTTATAAAATCAAATGTTTCTTTTTTGCTGACCTTGTTGATGTTAATTGCTCAAGTTTGTTACAAGAGGTCATAGCGTCACAAACGTCTGTATTACCGTTATTTTTTCGATAATTCTCTCCGTTCTTAGATCAATTTGTAGAGATTTAAGAGAAGAACATTTCTGCATTACTAACTCGAAAATGCCAAATTTTGAGTTGTGACGGTCTTGCACGAAATGAGCGATATGTACATGAACTATATATGTAGTTACTAGGGTATTCATTTAATCGGTATTTTCCTTTAATCGGTTAATCGCTCGATTTATTAACCGAGGTTTTGGTTTAATCGGTTAATTTTGTAATTGATCGGTTAACCGATTAATAACGTTTTTTTTTTATAAATTAAGTAATTTCAATACATAAAAATGCATAAACTATTTATTATTTGGAGTTTGTTTAAAAAAAGCAATAACATAACAACACTTGGACTCACACGGGCAAACAAAAAAATTATTCATAAATATGTAATACATATTTTTTAATTAATACATAAATATTATGTAGTAATTAAAAAATAAGCTGTTTCATAATTTTATAATTTATTTCAAAAGTTTAAGGAGACCTTAAAAATAAATTTTAGAAAAATGTTTAGGACTTAAGCGATTCTTTTCTTTAGTTTTGATAAATCTTGACTTGGAAAAAAATTTTCACTTATCGTTGATGTTGGAGAAATCGATCGCAATCCATAATACAGAATATCTAATTTCTAAGTCCTTTTCCTAGATTTCTCTAAACGTATAAAATCTTCCATTATGTCATTATAGTCCTGTTTTAATTTTTTTAAATTTTCAACTCTTGTAACGTAACGGCAGAAGTAATTTAAATCGCTTATCAAAAATTGTATATGCATAATTTACTTTTTTATATGTTGTGTAAAGCGCAACTAGCTCTACATTAAGTTACAAAAGGAATAACTTTTGAACAACATGGTCCTAAAATACAAGCTTACTTGATTTCTGGCGTAACATTACAAAAAGTAGACTTTTCGCTGGAAATTCCCATATGTACCTACAACGAGCAAAGATTTTTAAGTTTGATAACTTGGAAAATAAATATTTATAAGTCCGAACTTATTAAAAAAGGTTTTATACAAAAAGTCTTGCTATTCGCAGACTTATGCAGTTTTGTAATGCTAGTCAAAATCCACTTCTGTTTTTTGTAACGTCACGCCGGCGCATATTTTTGCTTATATCTTCAAATCCTTAAGGTTGATTATTGTAAATTTTTTTCTGAATATAGTGCTGCTTTATTTCTATGTTTATATAAAAAAAAACTTTTTACAAATTGGACTTCTTCATTTAATTTTTTTACATTTTGTCGTACAAATATCACGTCACGTCACAATGGAAATGCTCATATACAAAGAACGTCAAACAAAAAGCTGTTGACAGTAAAGACCTCTTTAAAATAAAGATCCCTTCTTTGTTTGTATGAAAAAATATTTTCTAAACACATGCCTTTTGCATATGAGACGAATCAAATAATTTAATCCAGAAATAAATATGTTATAATACTACAAAAAATTAAAAATTTTGTTACGTCGGTTAATCGGTTAACCGACTGAAATTAATCGGTTTAATCGTTAATCGAAAAAAGCCAATTTTAAATTAACCGATCAGTTAATCGGGTAGTAATTAATCGGTTTACCGATTAACGGTTAACCGAATGAATACCCTAGTAGTTACTAAGATCAGAATTGTAGAAACTACCAACGGAGTGACAAAATTATATATTTACTCCTTTTACCTTTGGAGAAGGGTATAAAACGAATTGTTGTGATAAAAACGTTTTTTTGTGTCAAAGCGAACTTTTTTGGAAAAAACGATTTTCGTTTAAAAATTGTTTAAGAAAAACCGATTTTTTGTATACTCCGCATATAAGATTTTGTAAGAATAAATGGAGTTTATATGCGTAAACCAATAAATTAAAATTTTAATACAATCAAGGCGAAAGCATTTCCTTTTAAGTTTTTAATTCTAATAAAAAAAATATACAGTTTTAAAAATTTTGTATTTACTCATAATTCCTCCCATTAATCATTAACTAGTAACTTTATATCTTATTCTACAAAATAAGATTTGTTTTTGTGATCAATTTCCCCTCGACTATCGCTAATTAAGGCGTCACAATGGTTAATAATATTGGTCTCTGGGTGAAGGTGTGAAGGTGACTTCGCACCGGGCTTTCTAGCTAACCTAATCTACTTATATATAGTTAATTTCTTACTTTGTGAAATGCATTGGTATTGAAAGCATTTTAGGTACAGCCTGTTGTGCCAAATGCATCTTGAGAGTTATAAACCTTTGCCCGAAATTGTATTAATTCTAGGTGAATGTCATTTTTCTAAATAATTATTCCACTTAATAAATGAAAGTTTATTATACTAAATCTCACAAACATCAGCAGATATACTTTTGTCCGTAAATAAAATAATTGATTCAAAAATTTTGTTTTACAAAAATAAACAGAAGCATTTATATTGTTTGAAAATATAAAGATTTACAGGTAAACGATTTTTTACTTAGGTAAAATTTTTTAAATACTGCAAACAATTGTCTTTAAATTTAAAAATCTCTTTACTTAATTCCGGTACTCAATATCCTATTTAGTATGACAGTGTGACTTAAAAATTAATTGTTTACGAGTCTGTTCGACTTGCAAATTTTTATGAAAATTTTCATAAAATAATAGATTGTATGCGATCAGAGTTTCATTTTCTAGTAAAGTAGCTGAGTCATTTGAGTTTGCATCTTTTTTGTGGAATAGTGTGGCATTGACAGCAGAATTTGTGGACGTTTTTTTATGTCGGATAGAATTCCGTCAGATTTTCGTGTGAATGAATCGTACGATTATGTAGGACAGTGAATACCGGCCTTTACCAAATTCAAATTTGACTCCACGTTATTAAGAGAAAGATTATTATTAAGAGAAAGAATACCAACTGCTGGTAAAAATATTTTGAACGATAAAAATAAACCGTCATGCACATTTTGTTATACAAACTCCCAGCATCAATGATATCACACTGAAAATCAAAGTTTAGAAAATCTGTATCTTTATTGATTGGAATAAAAAAAATTATAAAAAATCTTTGGTACTAACTTAGCTCTGTAATGAATATATTTTGAAGCATGTGAGCAAATACAAATTTAGGAAATGACAAGTGCATGCGATTAGGGCTATAATAACGAACATATCGCATTGAGTCTTCATTGTCATTGAGGAGGGTTAACTCAAAGTTTACAAATTTTAACTTTTTGCGTAAAACGATAGTGGCTAGATATGACCACTGTAGGTCTTAACAAGCCACTGTAAAAATCTAACATCATGATCTCTACACTCTTGCAAAAAAAAACAAAAAAAAAATACAGTTGTATCGCACTTTGTGATATATGTATCTAAACGTTCATAAAGAAAAAAAAAACAGTTTTTCCTCTACTTTAAATTTATAAATTAAGTGGAACCACTGGTATATATATAAACATTTTAAGGGCAAAATATCAGTTGACTCATTTATTGTGTTGATGGCCTAAAATAAATTTTACTTTTTCAAATATAAAAAGCAAAACTACAAAATTAAAAAAATTTCTGCAAAAGATCCTATTTTGATCCCAATGACAATGACAAATCCAAACCCCAAATGAAAATTTTAATCCTTTTCAACAACAAAATTTACCCCTATTTAGGGGGTTAGAACAGCAAATCTGGCAGCTCTGGCCTTATACAGCAAAATAATCAATAATTTTCGGCACAAAGAATTTTTACATGAATCTTAACCTCATAACATAATTTTGTTTTAGCTGCTCCATGATTTCCTATGGGTCGAAAAACACTTTCGAAAATTTGTACTTTCTTACTTGTTTTATTGTAGGATATTAATGAAATTCTTAAAATTCCCAATAATAAAATTATATGGATTCCAAAATAGGTTTTACTATAATTTTTCGAAAAATACAATCTTGAGACTAGAATTAATAAACAACTTTATTATTTAACATATCGTACTTCTTCAACAATTATCTCGAAAATTTTATTTTTTCACTTTTTAGAAAAAGTCGACACGCAATATTCATATCTTACCGCTGTAAAAATATCGTGCTATTTTGTCTACTTTTTGGTAATGAAACGGTTGGTTTTAAAGTTATTTTTCATATGCCTTTAATGTAAAAGTTAAAATTGCTTTGCTTCTACTGTAAATTTTTAAATTTTGCGATAATACAGTATTGTTGAACAATTGCCATATTTTAATATAAAAAAAGACATGGCCCAATATTTTCCCAAAATAGCGTATTTTTGGTAGACAAATGCAGCAGCTTGCCTAAAAATTTGTTCACTATAAATTGCATTAAGAGCTTTTTGTATCTAAAATGTTACGGATTTTTTAAGTTTTTTTCCTTACCCTCTAAGCTAACAAGAACTCGTGCTATGGCTTTTGTTATATAAAGCCATTGATATATGTAAGTACATACATAACTATTCTAGCAAAATAATGTTAAGATATTAAATAGGAATGTAACGAATACCGATATCGATACCGATATATCGGCGATACTTCAGGTTTACCGATATATCGTTATATAGAGCAAAAAAATCAAACAGAATAATAAATTGTTTCTTTTAATTCTTAAGCTGTAGATCGGTCTACACCACGCATTTTTTCTTTTTTCGAGTCGCATGCTAAAGTAGAAAGTAATCCTACTTCATGCTATCGATACGTGCTAATTTTTAATGTTTTTTGAAAAAATAACTTTTGGGTTACTTCGAAAAGACCGTAAAATCCATAAGCAAAGTCACTGTTTCATTTTTTTTTTTTTTTTTATATAGGTGTTTACATAATAATTTTACTAATTCCGTTTTGGCCTTAGCGCCAAGAACGCATTATTGAGGCAAGTTGGTAAAATAGTTCAAAAAATAAATGTGCAAATAAAATATAAGGTAAAAAGTAACTTATGGAATATGTTACAACTATATTTTCATAAGAAAAAATTTCTATTAAAACAAAAAAAAAATTATATTAAAAGCGTTTCAATTGTATTATATAAGTGTTCTTTGCAAGAAGACTTAAAAACGCTATTTTGCTAGTTAACAGTCTTCAAATATTATAAGAAAGTAGGATAAATGAATAAACTGGGATGCAGAATAAGAATAATTTAGAGTAGAGCAATTTACGTAGCATTAGCTCTAAGTTTAATATTTGAGTGTTAAGAGAATAATAAAATCTATTGTTTATCTACAATGCTTTACCTTGGATAAAAAGCTAGAAAATTTCCAAGACAATAGATCTAAAAAACGTCTTATTGAGCTACTTAACATGACTCTACATTCCGAAAGTGTTGAAGACGCGGTCACCCCTAAACCTGACCCCTAAAACTGACTTTTGGAGCGTTTTTGCAAATCTACAAAGATAATTTGAAGAAGGATGATCCTCTGTCAATCCTACGCTGTGGTTAAGATAAAGAAGTCTAGATACACCTTAGATTTTCTAATTTTTCTACAGACGCAGATTCGCTTGTTTACTAGCGCAATTTAATGTTATAGGTACTCAAAATTTAAGACCATGACGCAGAAATACTTAAGTTGTCAAATGAGTTCAGCCACATCTGAGAGATGATTTTTTATTGCAGGTCTGTTTCAAACGGAGTTGCGAAATGATCTCCGCAAAAATTGAGAATACTTTGGTTTTTAAACAAAAAACTTATTAATATTAATTTTGAATGTTTATAATTTTGTACACTGTTTTGTTTCTTTTTTTTTTTTTTTTTTTTTTTTTTTTTTGTTTTATATATTAATAATCTCTTACACCATAATTTTGCAAAATAAAGAAATTATTCAACTTTAAAGTGTAGTACCGAAAGTGGATTGAATTAGTATTGAAAGTGGATCATACCTTTAAAAAATTGTATCGTGTGTATATAAATGATGTTTTAGGATTTTTTTTTTAATTGTTAATTTATTATAAATTGTTCGCCACGATTTTTCATCGAAATATAATAATGAAAACTGCAGTAAAATAATAAACATTTTAATTTGTTTTTACTTGAAACCATTAAGTTTACACGGAGTTGAGACGAACTAGTTTTTAGAGTTAATTTTGTAATATAATTTGAAAAATTATAATAAGTAATTAAGACTTACCACCAAACGTTTTAGAAAGAACGTTTTCTTTCGCACAAATTCATTTAAAACAAAGGTTTAAGCGAAGTTTTAAGAATTTGATTTTGTTTAAAATGTAGTTGTGCGAAAGAAAGAGTTCTTTCGCATTTAGTGAAAAAGGCAATTAATAACGTTAAGAAATCACTTTTTCAATAAATGAAAATAATCAGCATGTGATGAAAATCGCCCGATTTCAAAACGATCGTTTATAAAAAATGTGATGAATTGCGAGCGATTTTAAATCCATTTCAGAAATAAAGTCCTAATTTGTTGTTCAAAACACAGTTCATTTAACTTATAGGTATCCATACTATAAATTTAAAAGAATCTCGACAGGAAAAAAAGGAAAATGTTTTAGAAATCAGTTTTTAAAGTTACTGAAAACGACGTTATCGATTTCAAATCGTTTTGTTTCAAAATCGATTTCTATTACATTCCTGAATCTTGAAACTAGGGAAACGAGTATAAAATCAATTTTAGTTTTAAATTGAACTTGGTAAAAAAAAAAGAATAGGTATTTTAAAATCAATTAAGTATCCAAGGTTTTATACTGACATCGATTATAGTAATGTGCATAATTTTGGGCGATTTTAGAGTTTAGGCATTGTAGAAGAGTGATGTTGACGGTAATCTAAAAAAATGTTCTGCAAAATTTGTAGTTTACAATTTTAATTTGAAAAAATTTGGTAGGAAGGTAAATAAAATCCTGTTATTGCGATAAAGTACTAATTATGACCTTATTTGGTACAATTTTACATTCCTACCACACCAGGACCAACTAAAATCCCAAACAATATTTAAAAGTACGCATACCATCAATTCGTTCAGTATATATTTGTTTAAATTATTGTCGTACCAATTCTACCCCTCTTTAGTACCAAATTGTAAAAAAAAAACTGTCTGTTGCTGCTGGTTTTTCCTACTTTAAACTCTGACTCACTATTCTTACACAAAAAATTACAAAAATAAACACACAAAACTATAAATAATATATTGCTTGAGGCAGCAACACATTTTTTGTGCTTTATTATTTACTTAACACGTACACTTCTGTGCTATTTAAAAAAAAGTCCAACGAAACCAAATAATAATGAAAAATTCCACTTTTTGTCTTATCTAAAGCATATGTCGCCTGACATTTTTAATTTTCACTAATTTTATAATTTTTTATTGCTGTTAACGTATTTTGTTTGTTTAATAAAAGAACAATGATAAACAAAATAAGAATTAAAGTTCCACAGATACTTAGAAAAAATAAATAGTAAAAACTTAATCCACTTTATGCCCCACTGCACAAGCACATGTCTTTGTTCTTTTTTTCGTTTTGTTCTACCAGGCTCAAATAATTTACAACTTAATTTAAATAAATTGCTAAACTTACTGCAACAATCATCTTGATTATCACACATTTTTTTATATTTTGTTTATTTCCTTGTTTTTTTGGATTTCTACTCTTTAGAAATAGATTTGTTTATGTTTTTTTTTTTTCAAAGCACTTTTTCTTTCACTATTCACTCACTATGTTTTTTAGAGTTTTGTTTTTGCCACTCACTCTTCATTTCAAACTACTACAAACAATCAACCAAAAAAGACCGGTGTAAACAGCTGGCAATGACATTTACTAAAAGAATGATGCCAAGTTCACAAACTGGCACAAAGGTTGATACAAAAATATAAAACAGTAATGCCACCCTTTGTAAATATTCTTTTTTAGAAGAAAAATGGTATTGCAGTAAAACTTGTACATTTTAAAATAAAATTAAATAATTTTTTTTGAAATAATCAACTTTTTAATGTGTAATCAGTAAAGTATAGTTAGCAAATGTAAATTTTATATATTTTTGGTATAAAAAAGCATAAAATATACGTTTCCGACAAATATAGCATTTAAAGTTAAAAAAAAATTTTTGTTTAAACATGTAGTTTTTTTTTCTAATTTTATATAAAAATTAACTGCCTTCAGCATAAACATATAAATTTTACTACAGGAATTTACATTAGAACTGCAGTAAAAAAACTGAAATTTGTTTCTGTTTTCAATAAAATTTCCCAAACGAAAATGTTTATTACAAAAACCTATTGTCTAGTTTTTTCATGCTTTTTTGAATTTAGTATAAAATAATAATATATAAACCAAAAATAAATCATTTAAAATGTGTGAAGAATTATATGGGAAGGTTAAATTTTATTAATTAATAAAGAAATTGATTAACAGATATATACAAACAAAAATTTTGATAGTGCATAGAAAATATTACTGAAAAATATTGAAGGAATAAGACTATGAAAGCTTTATAAATTGTAATTTTGCTTAGAATACACGTTCGAATTAATATGGAAATTGATTATGTTTTAAATTTTTTATTTGAAAAGTTTTTTTTTTTAAATTATTCAACGCTAGTTTACAAAGAAAATATTTGGAATCCAGTAGTTAATAACGCCTATAATGAAAGCTGGCATCGGCACTTGCCGACGGCAATGGAACAATAATTGTATTATCCTAGTCGATTGACAACAATCGATTACTATTGGCAGTAACTTCGTATTTTCGCTTTTAAGTCGACGCGTCGAGTGAAATTGATTTTGTTTAGTCGACAGAAAATTTTTCGACAACCCAAATGAAAGTCAAAGGCATTTTAGTTAGAAAGTAAATATATTTATAAAATACGTTTTAAATTAAAAAATGAAAATTAAAAGAACTTATGTACACAAATTTTATTATTAATTGTTAAAATTAGACCACCAAGAGTTTACCAAACACCTCTGTTTTAAGTACATAAAACACATGCCCACTATGGAGTAACACTTAAATAACTAAGACAGTCAGGATGAATACTTCACTTTTATTTAATTTTTTTTTTTAAATTTTCAAAAACAAACTTTTTAAGTAAATTTATTTAAAAAAAAAAACACTTAAGTGCATAATAAACCACACAAATTGCTTGGCATAATAAACCACACATGCACTTTGTTTTTGCTTCTGTTTGGCAATATACAACACAAACTTATTTCGTACAAACATTAATTTTTCATTTTTGTTTTGTTTTCAATGAATGCAGACGACGATTGTGCTGCGGCAATTTTGTAATTTGTTAAAACGGAGAACAAATAAAAAAAAAGAAAAATAATTTGGAGTAAAGAGTACTCCACGCAACGAGCTGTTTTGTGTAAACAATGATGCTAAAAAAAAATTTGAATGTTCGGCTGAAATAGATATGATTCCTTCTTCTTCTATGACTTTACTCTGCAAAGTTTTCGCTGAAATTATTACTTTTAGCACTAGACACCACAAAGATTTTGACAAATATCCAAAATTTCTGACAAATATTGAATTTTTTTTAATTTTTTTAATTGCTTCAAATGTTTGTCCAAACACCAAACACCCCAATTAAGAGCACAAAATGTTTGCACAAACGTAAAATTTTGATATGTTTGCCAAGCTATTTGGTTGGTTTGTAATAGGGATGTAACGAATACCGATACCGATATATCGGCGATACTTCACGTTTCCGATATTTTTAATTGCTGGTCTGCTTCAAATAGAGTTTCAAAAAGTTGGGAACTCTTTGTTTTTTAAACAAAAATCTTACTAACATGTATTAACTTTGAATTTAATAATCTCATACACTTTTTTTTTTTTTTTAATAAATTGATTTTACTAATTTAAATTCATTTCGTCCTCTACTTGAGTTTTGGTTATTTTACCTTGAATTTAAATTTAATATTCGTATCGATATCGGTACCGGCGATATTTCTCTTTGCGTATCGGCATCGGTATCGTATTGGCAAAATGGCGTATCAATAGTCTGTTTTCAAATGGCTCTTGCCTTATTGACATGGTTCTTGCTTTTTCGCCTTTAAACATAAATAAGCATTCCAATGATTCATGTCATGTTGACGACGTTTTTTTTTTTTTTTTTTTGTAGTCTTTAAATAGGAAAAAGAAAGAACAAAAATAGCGAATGAGAAAGCAAAGCGTCCTGACAGTACATGCATGTGTGTACTCGCTTTTCCCCTCGTCTCTATCATCAATAAAGTAGACATCATGTCAATAAAACATGAACCGTTTGAACGCAGACAAACATCCCTAGTTTGTTATGCACTTAAACGTCATAAGAAGAAATTATTAGAGATGGTTTTTTGTCGTCGAATTTTCGACATCGACACAATATTCTTAGAAAATACCAAATAAACTTCGAGATTATGTCAACGTCGAATTTATGTGGCATCAATTTAAAATTGTCGTCGGCAGCGACAACGACTTATATGATACGGGTGAATATTTTTGTTGCAAAAAATAGGAATTTGAATTTATTTTTTTTTTCGTTATTAAATAAAATAAATCAGTTGTACCTACATTTCACTAGAAAAATATTTTATTTTAATGGAAATTGTAATACAATTTTGGTATTTCAAATCGATACAAAAGTAATTATAAATTTTTTTCTTGTGAGACTATTTTTTTTTTTTTGAGTATTTGACAATTATTTGGTAAACTTCTACTACATTGAACTATATATTAACATTTAAAGTCACTGATGGATTTACGAACGTACCCTATATTTTAAACAATTTTTTCCTCAATCCTATTATTAAATCTGCAACGTTTGATATACATATACATATTTTAGCTAAATTAAAAAAATTGTATTGGCCAATAAAAATATTGGTTTGTGCTAAAGTTTCTTTTTAGTGCGTAAGAGTCGTACATGTTGTAATAGTGTAAGATATTTTCATTGTTAAATCGCATCTGAAAATGACATAAAGAAGCAAAATTAACTCAAATTAAACTAAAAGCAGTTAAAATTAATTGGCTTATTGTAAGAAATGCTGTTCGTAGTCTCGATTGAAAACTTCTACTTAACAACTCTATATTACAGCCAATCTACGGTGCTACGGATACAAAAAGACAAAAATATCACTAAGATAAAAAGAATAACATATATTTTTAATCCGAATTTTTACTATTTTTAATTAGGCTTAAGTTCATTAAATTTAATTTTCATTAAATTATTTTTATGAAGAAAGGAATTTTTACAACATGGAAGATTAATTAAAATTGTTATTGATAATTTTCATTCTTGACTGACCTGGGATTCGAAGCCAGGCTGGCTGGCGTGTGATTCGAACCCAGGCGGCTGGTTAACATATATTTTTAAGTAGAAATATAATTTTTTTATAAAAAAGGGTTTTTGTAATAAAAAAAATCGTTTTCCCCAAAAAAAAACATAACATTTTTTCCATAAAAATACCATATTTGTAATAGAAACATACTGATAATAATAAAATGTACTTTGTCATATCATTAAAAAGTTGTTTTACAATGAAGCCAACAACAAAAATTAATTTTTGACCTGAAAAAGTAAAAACATTGTTTTTTCTATGACAATCTACAAGAAATATCTAAATTTGTATGACAGCGCCATCTAGTGTAAGTTTTAGGTAAAAATAAATATCAAAAATGGATTTTTCGACCCCAAAAACAGAAAAATTCCACAACTTTCCAGGATGATAAAAATAAATAAACATTATTTTATCAAATTTTTAATAATTTTTTTTTGTTAGCGTTCCAAAACCACCAACTTCAAATACGCGTAACAAGATCTAGCACTGAACCAAAAAAAGCCTTCATCGCATTCCGATTTTTGTTGTTGCACTGTGTTACCATCATTTTGTAAATTGTAAAAGAATTCGTTTTTACTTAAGAGTTCTTATGCATTTGAATTTAAAATTTTGAAAAAGACGACTTTTTGCAATTTTTAGCTAAATAGTATCTTTATTTTTTTTTTATTTATAGAGAAAAATTGTGAATCGACATATATTTTTTAATACTTTTTTGAAAGACTTCTTTATGTATAATATTGATATGCAAAAAAAAATTTGATCAATGCGGGCGCAAGGCTCTTCCTAAATAGACCTTTTATTTTAAAATTTCCCCTTTATTATCAAAGTTGTTTGTGGGAATACTATTATTTATTAAAAGATTTTGTTTGTTGTGCTTAATTCCCTTTTTAAATAATTGATAAAAAATACTGAAATTTATTGTTGGAGGATAAGCTGTTCCTATGCGCATTTCACTGGTTGCTTAGGCCAGATCATCAGGAAACGTTCTCCTAAATAATTTTAGAAAAGCCAAAGCTATCAGCAAACAAAACTACAGAGGGAATGAGAATTACCTACAAACACTCAAAAAGTCTTGTTTGCAACGATATCAAAGCTTAAACAAAATACCAAACAATAAATCAGTGTTGAGTTTTTATCTTTTTTACATTTCCCGCTACAATTAGTTAGAATTCTCCCAACATTAATTGTAGTTGTAAATGGGTAAAGAAAAAACATATTAAAAACAAAAACAAAGTGCTTATATTGTTTTCGCGCAAGAAATCAAAATAAAAACAATTCGCCAGTTCAGTTTTTTATGCACGTGCACTTGCTAAAATTTATTATCAAAGTTGTTTGTTCCCCTTTACGACAAATTTTCTCCAATCGCAAAACATGAATCAAAAATTTAAAGCACAGTTTGTATGACCCAACGTGTTTATAAAAATTGTGTAATATAATAACATTTTTTTAATATTTTTTAACAAATAGAATGTGAGAATTTTTTTTTTTAATTTTTTATTTCAACTTTGACGTTTTAAAAAAATATTTGTTTACCTTAAAAAGAGAATAACAAATTCGTTGAAGTGTCTGAAATTTCTGATTACTTGACGATATCGGCAGTAAAATTTAAAAAATTACAGAACTTAAAAACGAGAATAACAAATTCGTTAAAGTGTCCGAGATTTCTGATTACTTACCGATATCGGCAGTATAATTTAAAAAATTACAGAACTTAAAAACGAGAATAACAAATTCGTTGAAGTGTCCGAAATTTCTGATTACTTAACGATATCGGCAGTAAAATTTAAAAAATTACAGAACTTAAAAACGAGAATAACAAATTCGTTGAAGTGTCCGAAATTTCTGATTACTTAACGATATCGGCAGTAAAATTTAAAAAATTACAGAACTTAAAAACGAGAATAACAAATTCGTTGAAGTGTTTATTTGAAGTTGATTTTTGGTTTAAGTTTGTTATCACAAAGTTTTTATATTCAGCCTTATTACGGTTATCGATGTCGGTAATAGCGTAAGTCGAATTTTGTAGTAGATTAAAGAACACTGGTTGTGTGTTACTTTAATCTATTACAGAGTTGTTTTCGACATCGAGAACCGTAATAAGGCTGATTAACAGCCGTACCTAAACAAGAGCGGAAGGCGGAACGTTTTCTTCAGCGTAGCTTTTACGCTGATATGCCATACCTAAATAAGAGCGTCAGCGTTTTGCCATAAACAGTAGTGTTAACTTTCGTGACGACTAAAACCCTCATTAAATACATAAGAAATTGAATTAAAACCGCTAGTTTGACCTAAAAATAGCTAATTTGCCATTATTTATTATCAAACAATAAAAACAGGGTTGTCAAAACAACAAATATAGCAGCCCTGTTTATTTAAACGCGCTGTCAAAATCGGATTTTCCAATTGCAAAGCGCTACCGTTGCGTTGCCGTCGCGTTGTTTCGGTATGCTACATACAAATTGTATGGGCATGAGGATTTTTGACAGCTAGAAAACGCTTTCCGCTCTTGTTTAGGTATGACTGTAAGAAATTTTTAAAAAAATAAAATTGATTTCTTTGATTTTTGACGCTTGTTTTAATTTTTTCCTTATTTTCTTTTGTTTGACGTTATATGGGTTTTAAAATTGGGAACAACATTTCTAATTTATTCTACCATGCTATAAACCTAAAATATTTTTATAATAAATAATGAAAAATAAATTTTTTTTAATAAAGTAGATGAAAAGATATGGAAATCATTACTGTTAAATCGTATGTACTTAATTTTTTTTTTCTTTTTATCCATATTTAGTTGCCCTGTTATCTTTTTTATTAATGTAATTATCCAAAAATGTATGAATCGCATACCCTAACTTATGCTATTTACTTGAATGAAATCTATACATAAAATATTTAATGGTCATTCATCACAAGTTAATAATGTTTTCTTTTATTATATTGTTTATTTTTAGGATTTGAGGACACACGCTGATGTAAAAAGATAAGAAGAACACTAAAAGAGATGAGTAGTTTTTAATTGATGATAACTGGAAACGAAGACGCCATTATGGCGGCCATGTTTAACATAAAAAACCACAACAACAATACAATCATTAACATTAACATATCTAACAAAATCAAAATTTTTAGCAGATTCAGCAGCAACATTAACAAAACAACGAATAAATAATTAATGGGAAAGCAGATATAAGATTTTTTTGTTAAGAGAATAATCTCTTAAGTTAAATATTCAAAAGATATAATAATACTTCCAGATATATATTTAATTTAAATTTATTTTATTTTTGCTAAAATAAAGGTGAAATGGTTGTTTTGATTTTGTTGTGATAAAAAATAGAACGTTAAACTTTTACATTTTCTTTGTGCTTAACGGAAGGACCAATTTCCCAAAATATAAAGAAAAAGTTGTTCAAGATTTTATTTTTTGCTATTGGTATTCATTATTTTTTTACTATATTATTTTGCATTTTTTAACAAAATACTACGTTCTGGAGGATAAAGTTTCTACAAACACCATTCAATATTTTACGACAAGTTTGTATAAAAAGAAATTAATATATTACACATTAAAACGCAACAACCGCAAAAATGCCAGCTGGACGTGTTGCCGGAAAAGCTGGTTATTCCACAAACTATTATAATGGTAAGTATTGTAAATTCAAACTTAATTTTTTTTTTTTTTTTTTTTTAATTTACTAATACTAAATATTTTACAATAATCAACACAGTGGTTTAGATGGTAATTTTATTGTCAATGTAACTAATAATAATTATGGTAAATACGAGTATTAACATAAAATGTTTTTAATTTATATTAACAATTAAAATTTTAAACTTAAAAATTATTTAAAACTAACATTAAACAAATTTGTTGTAGTAAAGAAATAAGCTGTTAAAATACTAATAAAATTAGTTTTCTCATGGAAAACCCTTTCGAATGCTGTTTTACATACTTACATGATATTTGCAAATTTGGCATATTTATGGCAATTTAACTTATTGTCAATGGAAATTAATTGGATTTTGCAGTTATAGTTTTTTAGATGTAACTACAAATATTATGTATGTATGTATATCCAGAAAGCCACAATATGATACAGCTGATAGTACCCAACTAGCATTTTGAATCGTGTAAGAGACTACTGGGAATCTCATGAAGAGCCTTTCTGAATGTCGACGAGCGCATTGTTTAATCGTAGAAGATTCCTCGCACTCTGTGAGATACTTCTATAACACAGCAAAATACGCTTATATTAATCGTAGAGGGAATCGCTTGAGATGTGTGTAAACATTATCTAATGAGTTTTTAAGAAAGCATGTCAATCGTATGAGACTCATGTAGGTATTATCTTACAACTCGTGAAATGCTCAGCCGTATTACTGAGCTACCCAAATTAGAGCATAAAGCGTCTGTTTCATGTCAAAACTTCGGATTTTCATACAATTTATACGAAACAAACCTTAAGATCAAGACTTCAGCACAATCTTGTTGAAAAATATTTTTTGGCAGATCCTTAGGTCGGTTTGTTTTATTGAAATTGTATTGGCAATAGATTTTTCATGTTTCAAAAACGCTCTTATTTAGGTAGCCCAGTAATTGTTATATGACTCCTACTGAGAGTCGCAAAAGGTTCGTTGCAAAATTAAAAGACGAGCGTGTAAGAAAATGTATAAAAAAAAGTAATAATTAAAACAAACTTAGATGTTTTTGTTATTGTTACTTGTCAGATAACCATCAGAATATTCTTTTAGGAGTTATATATTAAACATAGTTAACTTACAAATAGCATGTGCTAGCTCGGTATAATGAAAATAAAGGGGAGATCGATTATTACACTTTTTCAAGCATTTTTAAAATAACCAAAAATTTCAAAAGTTTTTGCAATAAAACGGTTATTTGAATAAAAAAAAAAACAATTCACAAAGGTAAGGAACCAACCAAATACATATGTAGATATGACTTATGGCTAATAAATCAGTGAGTGCTTAAACGCTGGCTTAGTTGAACTAAACTTACATTTATATGTAGTTCAAACTCAACAGTTGTAAATCAGTGTCCCATGTATTATATGTAGTTACAAAGTATCATGTGGCACCACTACGATAAATTATGTCAAATTCATATAGTCTGCATTGGTAGTTTAAACGCCCAATTTTATGCGTTTAAAGATGGTTTATATGTTTAAGCTCATTATAAACTAAAAACAGAGTGTTACGTGCTCCGATTTATTAGGCCTTAAGGTATGTTCAGACCTAACAAATATTTGAAAAACAATCCAAGAAAAGTGTGAACAGTAAATTGATGAAACTTTAGCTTAATTTTTAACAATTTCTGTTTATGCGCTAAACTTTATTTGTAAGAAGATAATTCTATAATATAATTTAGAAACTGTTAAATGATGTTTGATCGTGACAAAGGTTTTGCAAAAGCAAATAAAAAATTATACGAATTTAATAAATTTATTTTTTTAGATATTCTCCCAAATTTATTTTAAATAAGTTTTAATTTGTTGGTGGTTAAGCATGTCTACTAGGGCTTCCAATCGGGACTGGTGTTTCTAAGCCCCGGAATTCGGGATTTTCGGGATATTTTGAATCCAGGGATTCACGGGATTTGTATAATTTTTTCGGGATTTTTTTAAATTATTGTTACCAAATATATAAAGCAGTTTGAAAAACAACTTAATTTTTCAGTAAAAATAAATATTTCATGAACTTTGTATAACATTTTTTTGAAAAAAAAAATATAATAAAAACAAATTAAATTATTAATTGATCACAATTCATCAATTAAAAAACGTAACAAAAAACATAAAAATCTTATTTTTATCCATATTTGATTATTGAAATAAAAAAATTACACCATTTCCAATTGTATTTTAAAATTTCCAAATGTATCTTCAAATTTTCCAAATGAATTTAAAAATTTCCCAAATATATTTTTAAGTTTTCTAAATGTATTTTGAAATTGTCCAAATATATGTATGTGTATTAAAATTGTTCAAATAATATTTAACATTTTTAAATACAATTTAAAATTTTTTATATGTATTTTTAAATTGTTCATATGATTTCAAAATTATATAAATGTGTATTAAAATTATCTAAATGCATTTTAAGATTGTCCAAATATTTTTTAAAAAATACAATTGGGCAATTTCAACAAAAAACAATTGGAAAATTTTAAAATTCAATTGGGCAAATTTTAAAATACATTTGGATAATTTTAAATGCATATGAACGATTTTAAAATACATTCAAGGCGAATTCATTCCAGGTAATCTCGGTAGTACAACAAGTACAACTCGTACAAAAACCACAAGCAATTTGTTTTTGTAAAATCATTGTACAATGTCAAAAACCGAAACAAATCAAAACAGAAACAAAGATAATAAACAAAATTTTGACATCCAACAATTATAAAGCTAAAGAAAAAAAGTTATCAGCAGGGCTTTTAGGATCACCTGTTATGAATTCGCCTTGAATACATTTAAAAATTTTGAAAAACATTTGGAAACTTTTAAAACTCAATTAGAAATTATGTATTTCAAACTTTCATAATGCGTGTACTTAATACTTCAAGTTCAAGTAGTTTCTTAAGAATGTTAAAGCATTCAATTTTATATCTGCTAAGCACGAACGAATTTTGTTGTTAAGTTATGATGCAGTTTAAAAACATCTTTCGCACTCAACACTCGTTAATAGAATTGCTTGTAAATATTTAAAATTTAAATTTGAATACGCGTACAAAAACATATATTTGTACAAATTATTGAAATAAATTTAAAAATAATAAAAAATATAAAAAATTCGGGATCCCGAGAATCCCGGGATTAAAAATTAGAAATCCAGGGAGTCGGGATCCGAATAATCCCGAAAATCTTGGTATTTCCGGGATCGGGATTTCCCGATTTGAAGCTCTTATGTCTACATATATGAATCCGTAGACTTCAACCATATTTTTGAATAGTTGCAAACAAAACCTCCTAGCACGGATTATATATTTTTAATTATTTTGTTTCAGCATTATTGAAACGAATAGTAATATGAACAGGCTTTTTACATGAAACATTTGTCAATTCGTCGACCACAATATAAAACCTTTCATGATTGATTTCTTCAATTTTGTTTTTTAGTTCTTGACGTTTTAATAATTAAAACTGATGAATTTTTCCATATCGGTAATTCCGCCGGAATGTTGAAGTTTTAAGCATGAAGATATATATGTTCAAACTACTTGAGAGTTTCTAGTGCCTTAACGAGCATTCCGTCCTCGGCAACAAAACGGGCTTATATTTCACCCAATAAATAATATTTGGCTGCGTATTTTAGTAAAGTATTATTTGTCAGCTCTTTAGAACTACTTCAAACGGAGTTAAGTTTTATTAGGAGTACATTAATATCAAGCATGTGAACTAATTAAATGCGAATAATAAGTCACCATGTGGAAAACCTTTGCAACTTATCAAGCACTTTTTTGTAGTATTTTGAATTGTTTTTGGGGTTTTTACAAGAACACACCCTTTTGAAAGCGATTTTTTTTACATAAATACATTGTTCATAATGTTTTTTGACTTTTGTTACATTTTGTTTTTTGTTTTTCTTAATAAAAAGCTTAAGTTTGCACAATATTCAATTTGAAAAATACTTAAATTACGGGTACATTTACAACAAGAGTAAGGAAAATGTATATAAATTACACATTACTAAAATAACCGGTTAATTATACCAAAATAACTGGTTTATTCGATATTCTAAAAATGGACATTTTAAAATAACCGGCTTGGACAAAACTGAAATAACCGGTTAAAACCGGTCGAATAATAATCGTTCGGTATCCCTAGTAAACGAGCTTTTTATTGCATTTTTGTTGACTTAGGTATAAGGACTTGAAGTTTTGCACTATTCGACTAGGGCTTAACGAGGACATTATTCGAGCTCCCTTAAGCGGACCTCTTAAAAACTACTACGCACCTCTAGAGGTGGGCGAACCCATTTTTGATGGTTATTCTTTAGAATTATTAATTTGATCAGTTTACTTTTCAATATGGGGGTTAATAAAATTAACCCCCATATTCATAAAAAATATTTTTGATTAATAAAAGGCTTATAAAACAAATTTTCATAGAAAATTCGTGTCATAAACCTGCTATAAATCTTAAATATTTTTTAAGAATGTGGGGGTCGATTTTACCTTAAAAAGTTTCGTGAGACAGTTGAAGTGGCGGTTGTTGTTGTTATAGCAGCAAGACCTGAAGAATAGTTGTTGCTGAGTTGACAATCCTTGGTCGGTGTTCGTTAGACTCCGAGTCGTTCCGGTGCGTTGAATTGTCATCTGAACGTGTGGTAGTTGTTGTAGGCTCTGGTGTTTCTTCTCTGTATGTAGTAGATTATTGTAGCTCTTCAATGATTGTAGTGAATTCAAACAGGTTTTCGGTGATTGTAATAGGCTCCGCTCCTTAGGTTCTTATTAGGTTGTATTAGTCTATGTTATTCTTTCCATAGTTGCATTAGCCCTTGGTTCCTGTTGCATCTTATATTGTCAGTGAAGCCTCAATATTGATAAGAAATACTTCTTTTCTTTAAAAAGCAAACATTTTCGGGATTTTCGTATGACATAAAATTAATTTTTCTAGTAAAAAATAAAATTTTCACTATTAGCCCAACATTGCGGTTATTCCATATCTGCTAACGAAAATGATTTCACAAAGTGCCATACATTTCAATAGTAAAGTGCAGATGTGACTTAATCCACTTACATAAATAATGCATATTTTAAAAGCTTTACCAACAGCAAATATGAAAAAAAAGAATTGATGACATGGCTGAAAGAAGGTAGGACAAGCCCAATCATATGACACCCTACACTACTTGTGAGCATTAAAAAAAACATTTTCAAAAGTGGGCGCTCTATAGACCTACGCGCAATAATAAAAACTACCAAATCAAATTTTTTCATAAGGTTAAGATTTATATGTATAAGAGTTTATCTTAACATTAATTTGGAATTCATAGCAGTAGATGTGATTTTTGGTTATAGTATATATTTGTATGGGAGTTTTGGTCAAATATGGACCGTTTTTTTGACGTTAGTACCAGCATAATTAGCTTCCATTCCAAAAGATCATTTGTGTAAAAACATGAATGAACAGGAGTTTTATCTAGTGCTAATTTTTAAAATTTCATTCAATGACTATATAAAAAAAATGCCAATTTGTATATTGTACACAAGCTCTACATGGACACAACGACATTAAGGCGGACGGATGTCGTTATATCGATTCGGAAAGTGATTCTATATTGATATAACCAATATTTTTATGTGTTAAAAGCTTCAGCAGGCTGCAACATAAAAATACAAATTGAACAACAATTTATAAAATTTGTTGTAATTGGTATATTAGCCGTAATAACTGTAGAAATGGGCGAATTGTGCTCTTTTGATCACGAAACTATCATCCCCTAGTTTTTTATTTACAATAATATTAGTCTCCTTTTGAACTATCCAAAAATAATAATTTAATAATACCGAAATAATTCATGGGTTCTTTTGAAACCATTTTCAAATATATGAAACTATTTAGTAGATAAAGATTCGTTTGAATCTTTTAAGTCCATTACTAAAAATATATCATTATAATGTTTTTTCTTTATCACAAAGGGACCGCCATAAGGACCCAAGTAAGACGTCCTCGTGTCGGCTGCCCATTGAACCCATGAAGCAAAGAATACAAGATAGCGCATTTAAATTTACAAAGTATTACGATTAGGCGCGTGTGCGTCAAAGTAGTAAATAAGCACTAACACCATCACACAAACACGTGTAAGTGTAATGTTGAATGTTTGTTTATATTAGTCTCTTTACTACAATGACGCACAAATTACGTCAAAATGAGAGTACAAAGCTAATGGACCTGCGCAATGCACTAACTTGTTTTCTTTGTTTCATGCATTGAACCTATTTTTTTTTATTTGAAATCAATTTTTATTAACAGGACAGTTTCGAACTAAACCTTTTGAACGACAAGCTAACATTTGACGATTATACCAATCATCCACTGGACACCTTTAATGTTGTGTTCTTCCAGCCAAACAGGTATAATAACGACGACAGTGTTGTGCATCGACTAGAATCGTACCTGTACTCAAACTTTTGCAATCAGATAAACTAACTAGGATTTGAGCTTGTTTAAATAATGGTATGGGAATGGGTTCCGTTGTACCCGCTGATGTGGTAGTAGCAGATACGCAAAGATTATTTGGTGTATTTGGTGACACAGTAGTCGCTGTAGTTGTAGTGGGTCTTTCTGTAGTTGTAGTAGGTTTTTCTGTAGTTATGCTTTAAACACATTCGAGACAGCAGTCTACCGACTTCAATATGTCAACAATAGAATCCATGTGTGTATATGAAAATGATTATTTTAACGACGACACGGCTACATGTCTGCTTGTTGTTGTCTATGCTAATTTTGCCGTTGTAGTCAAATTAAACTAAACTAAACTAACACGTAATACATCACTGATTGTATAATTATTAATTATAAATTTTATTTCAAGACCAATTGTGAACTTGAAACCAGCCGGTACAAATTAGATCTAAGTTTCCTTTTTTGTACTGATGAAAACTAACTGCCTGGCCCACAATGTCGACAAGAACATTTCTTTCGAATATTTATATTGAAAATAAAAACAAATTTCAATTTTTTATTATTGTTTTCAATATAAATATGCGAAAGAAATGTTCTTGTCTACATTGTGGGCCTGGCAGTAAGTCATTGAAAAAATATAGGTACATATGTTTATTATTGCATTTTTTTACAATTTAAGCCCGCTTAGAACAGTTAATAAATAAGACGAAAAAGCTAACAACCCTTAGGACATTTCAGTTTACTTTTTCGCGATTCTACTGTATATTAAGATTTTTTTATTCAACCTGCCGTGAAGATGATATTCTTTCTGAGTTCCAAAAACAACAAAATTAAAATATTTTAAATGTTTTTTAATAAATTCATTTGTTTTTACGTTAAAAAATGTATCATAAATAAGTATTTATATTTTTGTAGGCTGAAATTAATTTTGTATACGAGTCTGCAATTAGGCATGTTGTGAAATTTATAAAAATTAAAAATGATATAGGCACCACTGAAATGTAAATACATAATAAAAAAACACAGCTGTTTATATTTTTTTCAATTGTAGCTGTCGTCTTCAAAATTATTCAGTAGCTGATTACACGACTACAATTGCAGCCTGAAGCATTTCTAGTCGTGTGTTCGTGCTGCCTGCTGTCTCGAATGTGTTTAATGCATTGCAGTGGATTTTTCTGTAGTTGTTGTAGGCTCAATCATATGGTCCACATCACCATCGCTACAATCATCACAGTTACCAAGGGCTAAGCTCATGAGAAAAATAATTCCAGCTAAAATAAATTTGTATTGTTATCTCATTTATTAAAATGTATATTACTGGAAACATTTTCTCCTTAATACTTACAAAATTTCATTGTTTCTATTTACCGCTGCAATGTTACAAAGGTTAACCAAACAATTTTGAACAGTCAAAGTGGTATTTATATATGATGTTTACCTACTTATTTGATTTTAATAAAATGGCCGATAAATTTATAAATGAGAGCCAGTTATAATGACCAAAATAGGCGGCATTTTTTCAAAAAAATTAAGTCTAAGTATTTTTCTAACTTCAATCATTTTGGCACTTAATAACCTCGAGACATTATGTTAACCAAATAGGTAGTTCCATTTTTTTATTTAATGATATATACCATAAGTAGGATTTTTAATAAAAAAAAACTTTTTTTAGCTTTAAGGGGTTCATAAAGTTGTATGCTCTATGGAATTTCTAAGATACTTATTTTTTTATATCGGTCTTTAAGTACAAGAAAAATCAATTACGTTAATTACAGAAATTGTATTTCTTACCGCACATTTTAATAGCTAGACAAGATACATGTCGGAAACTTTGTTGAATAGAACCTAAAATAAAACTTTTTAAAACGTCATGTAACGCTTAGCAACAAATTCATATCTGGTAATACAATTTAAACTTGCCATTTACCACTAGGTTTTCTAAGCGGGAAGAAATTTCTGTGAATTCCTGGGAAAACGTATTTTTGTTGTTTTCAGAAATCTAACAGAAGAGATCCTTTAAAAGAGCAAATGCAAAACATCGTAGATCTTTTGTTAAATCAAACAACAGGTACACACACAGAAACAAATATTAAATTTCTCCAATCACCAAATTTATTCCAAATTCATTATATCAAGCAAACAAGTTGTTGATTTTGCACCTATTACCAAAATGATTATATTGATTACTAAAAATTTTAAAATTTTGAAAAAATATTTTCAATAAATGATATTTTTAATTTTAATTAAAAAAGTGATCAAAAAACTTTTCCATTTCAAACAATGTGTTATTTAATTTAAAGAAATATTGACAATTCACAACAACAATTCTACATGTTTAAATTATTTTATTTTAAACGAAAAAAGTCAATTAAGATTTTTTGTTATTTAATTAAAATTTTAATTGAAAATTTCTTTCAAAACAACTAAAATGTTAGTTAAATCAAAATTAAATTTTTAAATTTCTTTCAACTAAAATAATAATTGATTCAATTATCACATTAATTAAATTTAAATACTTTTTAAACCATTTTTTTAATTGATAAGTCACTTTTTTCTGTGAAGAGTTTCCGTTTGATTTCATTAAAGTGAGTAGTAATATAACGTAGAAAAATTTTCCCTTTCAATAACAAATTTTGAATATGTAATTAAAATTTATTAATTTTATAATGTGGGAATTATTTGTGTTTTATACATTAGATATTTTATTATTTTACATATTTTTCGAGTCAGCTTCAAATTTATAAAGCTTTCTTGGAATTGCCCTAAGGCAATTTTGCTTAAGGCAACCTTTATTAAATTGAAGCTATAGCGGTTTGCATATTTGTACTGAGGAATACTTCTAAGCACTACCCGAATACCTTGTATTTTTCTGCTACATGTTTCACTTTATCTATTCTTTGGTTAGCAATAAAGTAAGTCGTACACATGCATTTCAGTTTGTTCTAAAAACAGCGCGATTTGCTAGGGCTTTGCTATTTTTCGAAGTGTTAGTTCAAGCAATGAGAACATATCGCAAAGGTTCCTCTAAAGGGGGTTAACTCAAAATTTATAAATTTTCAGTGGAGGCAACAAACTGTTTTTTTATATATATGTATATACTTATATCACAAAGGGTGATACAACTTATTTTTTTTTTCAAATACTAAATAAATTGATCTAAGATATTTACAGTAGTTTATCGTTTTCTTGCAAAAAGTGGAAATGTGTAAATTTTGAATCGACTACCTGTAGAAAAACCAGTACGATGTTTATAAAACAAATACCTACATTTTTAATTTAAGTGCCTACAACGTTTTTGCTTGCAATATTGGCTTTAAAAAAGCTACAATAAAAAACCAAACAGACCCATAGAAAACTTTTAAATTCCATATTTTTAATTTAATGGCTGCCCAGTCTATAAAGAATTTAAAAAAAAACTGAGATAAAAACAAATGCATTAAAAGTTTAAAGATTTGAAATGGAGAATGGACGTTTAGTCGCAGCTTAAAAACCCAAAATTCCCGTTATACTATTATTAAACCAACACAAAAATATGAGACCTTCGCAGGTCAGTCCACCAGTTCTAACTAAGATTACGGCGTGGAACAAATAAAATGATTGTAGACTCATAAAATTATTACAGGAACTGATTGTAGGTTATTAATTTCGTACTGTTAACATTTAATGAAAATATAGTTATTTTACGAATAAATTTATTTTTTTAACATTTATGTTTGTTATTCAAAAAACAAACTACCAAAAAATACTGTTTTTCCGCACTTATATTGTTATGTAGTTTGATTTTTTGTCAGTTAAATTATATTTTTTAAGCAACAACTGTTAAATTTTACGGAATATACTGTTAAATAAAAAATACATTTAAAAATGTGTATAAAATTAATTTTTTTCAAATGAAATGTAAATGATTTGTTTTTTTAAATAAATTTTTATTTGTTTAAAATGAATTTTCTGTGGAATTTACATACATAATATTTTGAGTGTAGTAGTTGCTGAAGCTGACGAATACTTTGTAGGGCAACAAAGTTTATAATTTTCCACTTTGCGCTTCAACTTCAACTGCACCGACTACTACAACTACGTATTCTGTTGACCTTACTTGCCATTTTTAACTTTTCACAGCTTTCAGCGCTTCCCTAACATTGTATTACAGCGACTATTCAGTTCCCAACTTAAAATTTAACTACCAACAGCCTAAAAATCCTCAAGTTATTGCAAGCACTTATTCAAAACTTTACCACTCTTAGTCAGAATGTGACTTTTTTATTGTCATTCATGCAAAACACAATGCAAGAGCTTTTAAGAGCGCGAAACCAAATGATTGAAACTCTTTTATCAAGAGAATGAGCTGTCGAAGAATATGTTTCTGGAATGAAAATGGCTTGAACCAGCCTAAATCTGAATTATAAAGAGTAAAGAAATTGGCGTTATGTTTATTTTGGAGACTCATCTTACCAATAGATATAATTTTTATATTTCAGGTTATTTAGAAACTGATAAAAACATCTCTAGCTTCGTTTGCAAAGGAATATATGCAGGCAATATCCTTTCATCTTGAATGATTTGATGGTGATTTAACTTTTTCTTTTTATTGTCCTCTACGATTTTCAATCAACAAAGATAAAATTGAAGACAACTTTTTAATGTTTTTGCAGATCGCAAAAATAGTCTTGATCTCATATCCCCTGTACATCCAACTTACTAGCCGACGGTTTCTAGAAAAATTTTAGATTTAATAGACTTTTCTATAATAAAATGCATAAATCGACGCTCAATATCTACAGAAATATTATAAGACTTATCTTCGCACCATTCCCGAGTTATTGTTACCTATTTCGGAAAATGAGAAAATTACAATGTGAGGAAGATATACCCAAGTGTGTTATTGATTTAACATCATTGAAGCCGAACCCTATTTATTGGCGGCGACGGCGCATCTGTTTTTGTTCTGCGGCAGGGTCTTCGTCGACTTTGATCGACGCAAACTTTTTTTTCTATGAAATAAAATATTAGGTTTAAGAAAAATACACGTATTAAATGCAAATTTACTAATATATTGTTTCATGCTTATTTTCAAATTTTTTTTTTTAAAGTAAGAATATATTTTTAAATTAGTTTACGTTTTAGTACATACATATCGTTACTTCAATTCACAAATTTCTAAAACTACACAAAAGCTTTTTTATATATTTGTTTATCAAGTTGTTCATGTAAGATACGCCTTTTATAAATAAAAGTGACGATATGTAAGTCAGTTATTTTTGAATGATTTGTTAATAAATAATTTTGATAAACTGTTTTGTTTTTGGACTGTGGACGGCTGCAGTCTTCCGAAGAGTCCGAATTACCAATAAATATTTGCAACTTCTGGGATATTTCATAAACCTCTTCCGTTTCGGAAGTAGATAACTCAGTTTCGATTTCCTTATTTTCTTTGAAAATTGTCTTTTAATGATTTTAGTGTAATTTGTGTTCTTAAAAATTTATCAGTACTTTTTCTTAAGAAATACAACCATCTTTGGTTCTAAAATATGCTTTTTTTTAAATGTTGCCAAACGACTTGGTACTCTGCTCTGAACCGTATGAATATTAATGGTCTACTAGAATGGGACTAATTTTTAGTTTTAACATTTTTTACTACGTAATAATAAATAAATATTAAAGTATATATAAGGAAAAAAAACTTATTGAAATAGTGAACAAATTGTTCAAGTTTCTCTTCAAATGAAAAGAAAACGTATTAGATATATATTGTGCGTCAATCAATTTTCTCTTTGAAGTGCAGTTTAAATTAAGTAGACTAGAGGCTTGAAAACTCCAAATTTCTATCATTTTCCTTTGTCAGAACACCTACGAACAGTAATGCGTAAACAACCATTTATATGTAGTTCGGATTCGCATTCACATTTGTAGAGTATCTGCTTATTTTTGCTAGAGCTTTTAATGATTTTTCATAATTAATTGTATGTTTGTTTTCGTATAAAATTTGATAAAAAAAAAATATCCTTAAAAAAGCATTTCATCTATTAGTTCATAAACTACTTTCACAGAAAAAAATTAAAAATTGTCTCTAATCACCAAATTCATACCAAATTCATATAATCAAGCAACCAATTTGTTGATTTTACATCTATTACCAAAATGATTATATGGGTTACTAAAAATTTTAAAAGCTTAAAATTGTGAATATTGTTTTCAATAAATTATATTTTTAATTTTAACTAAAAAAGGATCAAAAAACTTTGCCGTTTCAAACAATATGTTAATTAAATATAGGTCCGGATTTAACAAGTCCCAACAACAATTCTACAAGCTTAAATTATTTTATTTTAAACGAAAAATTCAATTAAGATTTTTTGTAATTTAATTAATATTTTAATTAAAAATTTATTACAAAACAACTAAAATTTTCTATCAACTAAAAAATAATTGATGCAATTATCACATTAATTAAATTGAAATACTTTTTAAAAAATTTTTTTTAATTGATAAAAAAAACTACTAATAATTTTTTCTGTGTAACAATACCATTATAAACCTATTTGTTCCGTTGGGAGTAACAAAGTTTTTTTTAAAATATAGAGTAAATATTAAAAATAATTCAGGAGTTTATTTTGTATGAATTATGCATTTTATACACACCCAATCACAGGAGGTTGCCAAAATATGTTGAAATTGTTGAACTATATTTTTGTAACAGACAATGCCTATTGGGATCTAAACTGCAATGTCATTAAACAAAATTTTCGGGTATGCAGTAACTCTTACCTAAAGATGTTTAATACATCTTTTTTTTCAAAAGAACTTCGACGAAGAGAATTCTTTTTAAAACCGTGTGATTTCAACAATATTGTGCAACTTGTCATATATTCGTTAGTTCTAAGGTCTCCTGAAGTTACTGCACCCATTTTTTCCTATGGGATTATTGCAAACAGAAAGTTTACAAAATAAATAAAAGGAAAATGCATTAAAACCACATTTGACGGAATTAAGGATTTTATAAATAGATTTTGATGGAATGTCGTAAATGCATTACTAAGTATTCATCAGTCATCATGTACATATGCTATAATAAGGTATCAGTGTTAAATTTTGTATAGTATCTTCTTCACATATTGATTAAAAACTTTACAGTCCAAATGGTTCCAAATACTATATACAATTTCACACATATCTTACTATATTTCTTGATTAATTTTTAATCAAACCTTAATTCAATTTGAAATGCCCACGTTTTTTGTTATTATTCTCTTTGCAACGATCTCGCGTGTTTTTTAAAAGTCGCAAATAATTTTCGATAAGGCTTAATTTAATTAGGCAATTCACAAAATGTTCTATTTTGTCGTATTGGTTGTACAGTTTTACTATAATTTTATGACCGGTTTAAAAATTTTGTTTTATTTTTCAAATTAAAATAGTATATGACAATACAACTTTGTTACTTATTTTTTTCAGTGTGCTATTTTTTCAATTGTTTTTTATTTACAATTTGCATTCATTATTTTTTTTAAACTATTTAATTGTTCATTTGTCATTTAATTTTGGCATTTACACTAATTTACTGTTCACAATAGTACTATTAACCTAAAATAGTACTTTAGTGCATATCACTTTAGAACACTTTGTGAATTGGCTAAATATTTTTAATTTTGTTACGTAAAAAGTAATTTTAAAACTTCTTATTTTTATTTCAAATCTTCTTTATTTTTCTATATAAGCAGGATCGTTTAAAACAATATTTACTTATAGCCTATTTCCGATGTGCGAAAAAAATTCTTTCTTTCGCATAACTACATTGAAAACAAAAACAAATTTTTAGACCTTGTTTTTGTTTTCAATGTAGTTATGCGAACGAAAGAATTCTTTCGCACATTGGAAATACGCTATTAATTGCGTCCAGCTGCGCAATTTGTTACAGAGATGCGTGGGCGACAAGTGAGAGTATCCTGATCGAACCAGTTTCCGGGACGACATCTATAACGTTTGGCGCGTTGATTAGTGCAGATATAGTAACGGCGACAGTGACTGTAATCTAATATAATTGTGCCATCCGGTAATGACCGACAATCTTTGGTAGTTTCAAGATATCGGAGTTTGACGTTTTTGTCGAAAGTATTCGTTGCTGAAGTTGCGCAGGAAGATGTTGTGGTAGAGCATTTTGGTGTTGTGGTAGAGCATGTTGGTGTAGTTCTACTAGAACAAGTTGATGTTGTTGAACAGGTTGTTCTGGTACTTTTTGTAGTTGTACAAATTGTTGTGGTACATTTTGTAGTTGTACTTGTGGTTTTCGTTGATTTAGTAGTTGCGCAAGTTGGTGTTGTGGTAGAACAAGTTGCTGTAGTTTTTGTGGTTGCAGTACAAGTTTTTGTGGTTGTAGTACAAGTTGTTGTAGTGGTAGAACAAGTTGTTGTTGTGGTTTTTGTAGTTGATGTTTTTGTGGTAGTACAAGTTGTGGTGGTTGTAGTGGGAGAACAAGTTGTTGTAGTGGTAGAACAAGTTGTTGTTGTGGTAGTACAAGTTGTGGTGGTTGTAGTGGGCGAACAAGTTGTTGTAGTGGTAGAACAAGTTGTTGTTGTGGTTTTTGTAGTTGATGTTTTTGTGGTAGTACAAGTTGTGGTGGTTGTAGTGGTAGAACAAGTTGTTGTTGTGGTAGTACAAGTTGTGGTGGTTGTAGTGGGCGAACAAGTTGTTGTAGTGGTAGAACAAGTTGTTGTGGTGGTTTTTGTAGTAGTAGTTTTTGTGGTTGTAGTTTTTGTAGTAGCACAAGGTGTTGTGGTAGTCGTGGTTGTACTACAAGTAGTTGTTGGCGTTGTTCTTGTAGCTAAATCCTCATCACAAGGTGGAGCGCTGGTTGCGGCATTTGGCATTGGCCTCTCTTCATTATAACCATGCATATAAAATTCATAATTTGGTATAATATTTTCTATCTCATTAAGTTTAGAACCTAAACGATTTAAAGAACAATCCACCAAGAAGGCTCTATTACAATTACCCGCCATTGCATCAAAGTACAGACCATGTGCGCAACGTTGTTGTATAGCTTGTCCAGCTACACACAAATAATATTGAGAACAACTTTCGGTATCCGGTAATGTTTCGCCATTCTCATATTGACTGCAATCGGGTTCAGTTTCGCTACGTTGGAGAAAAGCATCGATTGCATGTGTACCCAGCAAGGCCACAAAACAAATTAACAAGTCTTGAAAAAATTAATTTTTAAAATTATTTTTTTAGACGTATACATTTAGAAATCTTTACTTACAAATTTTCATTTTCCTGAACTATACTTGACACTAGTGATCGTATTCAATTAAGAGATCTAACTATAATTTTCCGTTCCGAAACCAACGTATTTATATGCCTGCAATTTTCCAAATAATTATCAATTAATTGAACACTTGAAATTTTCTTGTAACATCTTATACGAAACATGTAAAATTGTCATGAATTAAAATCATATGAGAAATGTTTTATATTTTACATCAGACTTTTTATTATTTTTGTTATTTCCGGAGTATGAATTTTTTATCAGTATCAAATTTAAAATGTTATCTTCTGCAATTAGTACTGTTTAGTCTTCATTAAGATCATTTGATGCAACTGGTGCCATCTGGTAAAATATGTGTTAATAAACTATATAATATAATAAAATAACAATGAACTTAGTTCGAAAAACGGCAGCTTTCAGGCACATTTTTTAAGTTTTTGCTCCAATCTATCATATGGAGAAATGTACCAGAGCTCATAATCGAATATAATATGCAAAAAACTTAAACTTAATTCAATAATATAAAATAGCAATCAGAATATCAACATAACGTGTTCGTCAAGAATACCTTAATTTTTAAAGAAACTTTATATGCTTTTTCTATATTGGGCGAATAATAAAATTACATTTCGAAAATCGGCCTTTTAATGGGTAAAAACTGATATTAAATTGGAATTTTAGCTATATTTTGATCAAATACATTTATATGCCAAACTTATGAATAAAACTCCCAGGGAATTTTTATTAATAATTGGGCTATTAAACTGCAAAATTTTAAAAGTTTATTTACTTTTTAGCAAAAACTACCACCAGAGATATAGATTTGAAATATGTTAGTTTAAAGAGGCAAAAAGGGTTAAAAGTCGGTCTTTTGGCACTTTTTATAAACACGTTTTTTTCAGACATTTTTGCGATCATAACTTAAACATTTTTGCTTGTAAGAATGTTTATAACTACGGTGGCATGTCTTTTTTTTCCAGAGAGAGCGGGGAGATTTCTCCCAACGGAGACGGTACCGCGACCAAACCAGGTCTATTGTACCCAAGGTGGCATGTCTTAATAAAAGAACATTTAGAAAGTCGGTCTTTCAGGGTGTAAAAGTGGGCAAAATAGGGAATTTTTATTACTTTTCAATTAAGCCTATTTGCAATATTTGGAAAGTTTAATTATTTTTGTGCTTAAACTGTGACTAGGGACATACATAGGTACGAAAATAATAACTTGCAAAGTTGTACTTTTGGTACTTTTTTAACAAGTTTTTTTTTCAATATAATTTTGGGCAACAAACTTAAACCCTGTATTCTTTAACATAGAGGCAACAAACAAATAAAGGACATTTAGGGGCTGGTTGTCTTGTTAAGTAAAGACGTGATTTTATGATTATGTATATTTTAAAGTCCATGATGGTTTGAAACCGGGCAACAACGGGTTTTAACATCTAGTTAATATAATAAAGTATCAGCAGTTCAAAAAGACATGTATGTTTTCCCCATTGGATAAAATTCGAATAACATAAATAATTTAAGCTAGTTATTCGAATAAATTAAAACTTAAATTCGATTAATCGGGCAAAATTAAAATTTTAATACCAATTTAATATTTGCTCGAACAAAACCAAATAATTGGATACTTTAGTTGTTATTGAAGATAATTAAATAAAATTTAGTATGCAGAGAGTAGAAGAAACGAGACATCATTGTGCATTTTCCACGCTAACTAACATGGTTGTATATGTGTGGGAAGTTAAAAACACTATTATCAAAACCGTAGTGGTCCTTTTGAGCGGATCATGTACAAAAACTTTAATTTAAATTCTCCGCAACGTTTTTTGAGTTTGTTTAACTTAGGTGCCTATTATGAACTAAATTCGATCGAACGAATTTTCATTTGGGATTATGGCGCACATTCGATGAAAAGTATCATTGTGATTAAGTTTATTCACAGTAGTACATTTCAATCACCTGGCACATGAAATAAAAAATTTTTGAATACAAATTGAAAAAATTAAATTCATGTTAAATATCATGGCCCAATTAGTACGTCTGCTCGAAACGCCTGCTGATTTTTTTTAGAGTTGTATTTTTATCGTGCAATTGTTTTTGACATCTTGTCAATTTCTTACACAAACAAATGCATTTGGTTTTGACATCTTTAACATAATTTACACAAACAAAATGCGTGTTGTTTTTTCCATTAAAAAATTACAAATATTTACATTTTCAACAAGTTTTTTAAATTTATTTGTAGCATCGAAAGTAAAATTGATTCGCTTGAAAATTCGACACATAACGAAATTTTCGACAGTGCTGTTACCTCATAATACAAAGCCACATTCGATAGTCGATAGCCTGCGAAAATCGTTTGTACATTGCAACTCATAAAGGCAGCTAAAGAAAAAATTAGCCATTTTATTAAATTTATTTTCTGCCACGCCTACTACTCAAGTAATATGTGGGTGGACTTAGATATTACAATTTTAAGAACGTATATATCTATAAAAATAAATGTATGTTTAATTGTACCTTATAGCCGCCTTAGCAGCTATAGGCTCTTAATATATTATTTAAATTTTAAGTGGGCGTGGAACTCCCATGAAAAGACAATATTGGTTTTTGAATATCTGGAGGTCGGCAAGAGCAAATTTGGTAAAAAAAAAAACATCTATGTTATCAATTAACAAAATCTGGGTGGGATTGGAGAAGTGGGCGTGACTTATATTAAGTTAGTACAGATTTCTTGAGAACCAAAGTTTTCAAATTGGATAAAAGCATCTTGGTTATTAATACACAACATCCGACAAAATGTGGGCGGGATTGGTTAAGTGGGAGTGGCACCTCCGTTACAAAGACAAGATAGGTTTATGCGGAGAACGGCAGCAGCCGCAGTTTACAAAATTATTTGGTACAAATTTCTTGGTTGTTAATACACATCTTTCAAAAAGTGGTTAGAACTGGAGAGGCGGGAGCGACAAAAAATATAATTCTTTATATATGGAGTCGGAAAGTGAGTGGTAGTGGATAAGTGGGCGTGACACCTTTCATACAAGGACATTACATATGTCTGTACATCTAGAGAACGGTATCAGCTAAAATTTCCAAATTGTATATAAGTAGCTTGGTTATCAATACGCAACAGCATTCAAAAAGTGGCGAAATAAGAAAGGTGCTCGTGGCACAAAATATAATTCTGTATATCTGAAGAGCGGTAAGTGTAAAATTTTCCAAATTTTCTACATATAGAACTTTTACCAAAACACAACATCTGTCAAAAAGTGGGCTTAATATAAAGACAATATAAATTTCTATATCTCTTAACCCTCCGTCTTACACATGTTTTGATTTTCCTTTCCAATGTATTGAAAAAGGTCTGGCCAGACTCATGAGTCAGGCGAAGGGTTAAAAACGGTTACATTAAAAGTGGCCAAGTTTTGTACAAATAACTTCGTTATAAAACGAGATCTGATGCCTAATTCTGTCAATCGTATGAGATCGAATACTCATTCGTACTTTAAAATTTTTTTTTTTTATTTTTGTGATTCTGTCAGTTTTAATCGGTGACGTTTATCAAAATTTCTAATGACAGCAGTCAATAGCGAGCGACTGTTCGAATGCAAACTAGCAATTTTTTAATCGTTAGCAAAAAACGATTTTTTGTAAAGAATATAATAAAAAGAAATGTCAGTAAGAATTTTTCAAAAACTAAAGAAAAAAAGTTAGAATTTTAGTATTTTTGATCAAAACTAACAAAAATAAATTATATCCAAGAGAAGATTATTACAAACTTTATGGCTTACCAAACAGATTTGCCAAAAAGTATTTATTTCCGATCTCAATTCTCTAAAGGCATAATTAAGTGAATCCAATGTCTAACGACCAAGTTGTTTAAAGCTTAAAAAATTATAAAGCCGAATAATTTAAAGCCTGTGCATTAGGGGTATAACTTTTGAACAATTTTTTAAATTATCAAAAAATACCTATCCATGCCATATAGACCATGAAAATCTATGATGAAAAGTGGGGTCACTTTTTCGCGGGCGTTAAAAAAGTTCCCCCCCAAATCACTTTGAAGTTCAGTATTTGGATTTTTTTGTTTATTAAAAATAAAATATTGCAGAACAACTCGCACTTTGAACTTAAAGTTTATTTCCTTCAACAAAGATAATTTTTAGTATCTGAAGTTTATATATAGTACATGACTGTATGTATGGTATTTAAAAAATAAAAATTCAAATATTATTATTTTTTGGAAGCTTTTAAAAAAAACAGTTTGGGGGGGAGGTTTTTTATCCAAATTGATCTCAAAAAACTGTTTTCTTGATATATACATCAGTGGCCACCCCGTCGTGATAGGTATTTTTTTGGTTATACCCCTACTGTGCATATGTATTTATGTATGTATGTACATATGTATATGCATTTGTAAATGCACATATCATCTTAGTTAAACCTACTTGTTGTTCAACAAACTTTAAGGGGTCCCTGGTAAATCTTATTTTTTTCGGATAACGTTCAGGTTATCATTCTTGTCGGACTCCGAAGATGATGAGTAAATAAAGAAAATAATTTTAAATTATTTTTCTCTTTTTGAATTGTAAAATAGTTTGCAAACATGTTTTTTGTTTACAATTTCGTAAAATTTTTTCAGTGTTGTACAAAATTTTTTTGAGTTTTCACAACACAAGAAATAATTTCGATTCATTCAGTGTCGACTGACAGAATTAGAATTAGTCTCCTGCATTTAAACATTTTTCTAATTTTATTTCAATGGGTGTAGCGAATATAAAACACCAACGCCTTACTTAGAATTAAAAATTTTAATTTTATATATATATTAATTATATGAAATAAATTATTCTAATTGCATTCCCACTTTAACAAAGTAAAGCTTCGTACAGACAGTGGTCAGATCTAACAATATTGTCAGTAAAATGTGTTAAAAATGTCTTACAACCAAGTGAACTTGCATTTTTTGTTTGACAACGCTTACAGAAAAAGCATTGCTAGTCCATTGTAAGACAACAATATTGTAAGATATCTGACAATCGTGTGAACACTCTTCGTTGCCGTTGTCAAAACACTGTCAGACATTGGAAGCTTATTTTTTATTGTCAGATGTGCGAAGTTTATGCATCTGCTAATGGCAGATGCATGGCATGCATCATTGTCAGAGACCGTTGTCTATTGGCAACGCTGCAAATACATACGTTTCTGGGATGGAAAATGGAGTTTCGGATTTTGTATCAGCTTCAATAACAAAACGTAGTTTTGAGGATATGACGGCACAAATTTATATTTTTTTAAAGATAGCCACCAATGTATCAAAAAAATACAACTGCACCATAGTTTCCATCCCTGCATGCATGAGTGAAAAGAAAAAACAAAAAAAGTTTAATTTTGCTAAATTAAAATTAATTTTATGGAAAATCAATGAAACCTATTTAAAACAACATAAAGAAGTTAAAATCCTGGCTATTACTTTGTCCCTTCAATAACAATATTTTCACTTTTCCAATTAATAAAAATACACGCAATTTTCATTATCTGGCATTGCTAAAAACAGATCTGGCAGTTCTAGCCTTGCAATTATCTAACAACCGTGTGAACTGACAATTTTTGTTGGCTGATGAATTTATTTTCTGATAGATGCTTGCCAATGAAATTGTATGGTTTTCTTACAATCGTCTGAACTGACAATTTACTTTTGGTGGCGATTTTTCTTTGGCAGTATACTGTCAGCACATTGCCAGACCTTACATTATTGTAAGAAATTGCCACCGTCTGTACGAAGCTTAAGTAAGATAAAGATGAAAGCAAAGTATTTTCATGAGGTGTCCCATTTAAAGTATTAGTAGCTGTATATACCCAGCGGGAAAAAGAAGGAGTACTGATGCCTTCTAAAAGGTATCTGTACTCCTTCTTTTGGATGTACAACCCCTGCTCGCTCCATTCCATACTCATATCTTTTTTTACACACGTTGTCATTGCGGGTTACATAAGAATGGTAACCGGTGTTACCAGATCTTGAAAAATGTTGAGATTTTTGTTTAAATTTTATTAATATGAAATTTTAATCGAAACTTAATACATTTTAATGACTTATTTTTTTAACGAAACTGAAATAGCTGGTCATATTTAAACAAGTCGGTAGATTTTGGTAAAACATCATATACATAGAAATATGTAGTCAAGTCTCAGTTTTAAGTTTAGGGGGCCTGCAAACTTTAATACATGCAAAATTTTAACGATTTTTTAACTATGCTATTTAAAATTTTTTAGATAATTTTATTTCTTCCATATAGATTAAGAAAGGTTGAAGTTTTAAACTTATTATTTTTCGTTTTTCATATTTATTTGAAAAAAAAAATGTTTCAAACATTTACACTATAGAATTTTTATCTAAATACAAAGTGAAATTTCTTTACACTATTATATCGTAATATCAAAGGGATTATAATATTAACAATCATCGAGACGAGGGCATTTCTAATAATCCCTGAATATTCTATTTTTTTAACAGGACAGGTAAAATGTTTCCTAACATAAGAATTATCCATTTTCATACGAAATTTCATTTTTGGTACATCTATTTTTAGCCAAAATTTATTATAATTTATAAAAATAAGTAAAACTTATTTTAAAATAATGATGAAAGGAGCTGAATAAAATACCTAAGGCTAAATGAAAATTTTGAAGCTTAATTTAGCTGCAAAAATGTCAAAATGACCGCACTAATGGCAACTGTATAAAAATAACTCTTTTTGCTTGTGCTTGGGCCAAAAAACAAACCAAAAAGTTTTACTCCTTCTCTTCTCCCTTCTCATAGAAGGGAATTTAGAATGTGTATCTTATCTCTTATTTAAAGGAGCTGAGGCCTTTTATGAGGCATTTTTTTAGAAGTTAGATAAGAATGGTAATTGAATTGAATAAGGCCTGAAGTAGGAAGTTCTTCTGAGATTTCCCGCCAGGTATCTAAATATACAAATACTATGATACAAACTATTAGGGGCTGGGTTGTTTTGTAAATCCCTTTACCTTGCGTTGAAAAATTATTTATATGAAATATTTTGAATTTCATAAATTTGATATGAAAATATTTTTTAAGTGAGTTAAAATGTTTTATTTAAAAAAAAACCTTAAAGTATACTAACAACTTTTTATTTACATATTTCATATTTTCTGTGTGTTTTTTCCTGTATAACTATTTTAAGCATTTTTTAAACTTTTGATTTTATTAAAATAAATTATTGCTTTTCTTAACTATGCCAGAATTTTTTTTATCATCATATATGTAATTATTTATTGGCAATTGCTTGACTTGCACCAACTAAATGTTGTGTTTTCTCTTCTATAACTTTTACTTTTGCTAAAAAAAAAAATGACACAAAAAGCTTTTACTACTTCTTTTCCAAATTGTTTTTTCTTTTTATCTATTTTCAGATGGTACGTTCATTGAAAGATTGATTGATTTCATTGCAGTGGCAGTTCAAAATTCTTAAATTTGTTTTAACTTAAGCCAATTTTAATGGAAATATTTAAGTATTTTTTTTTCTTCTTTATTTTGAATTCTTTTTAAACATGACCTTTTTTGTTATTGTATGTAAATATTTTTTCTTTTTCTTTTAATTATTTTTTTGTAGTGAAAATTTTAAAAAAAAATTCCTTAACAATTGTGATATAAAATATTTTGATTAAAATTTTAGGTAAATTTATATGTGAAATGTACTCGTATCAAAAATTTGGTCATTTAGAAGAGTTCAAAACCTTAGGGAATATCCCCGAGAGAAATTGTGTAAATTGTTTTTAAAGCAGTTATCCCTTAACCAGTGCATAAAATATTATAACAAAAGGGAACGAATTGTGATGAGTGGAAACAAGACATATGACTTAACTGGTGATAATGTGTTTCAAGAGTAGTTGATTCAGAGAAAAGGTAATTGACATAAATCTAGTCGCGTGACTGGATTTTGTGCGGTTAGTGGCAAGTTCTATCTGATTCTATTACTTTATATGAAGGGTATCTGCCATATTAACATGGTTCAATCGCGACAATATCTGCGACAGAAGTTATTAACCGAAATTTATTGTGTTCATTACGGTTATTTCAGTGACAAATTACAAACTCTCAAAAAGGTGCAATCTTATCCACTCCTAGGACATTGTCATGTCCCCTTCGTATAAAGTGTTCGGACTAGAACCGGTCCCAACCACTTTACAACTGTCACGTAACATTTTTTGTGTTAGTTTCCTTACGCCTAGGAATATATATTGTGTAAGGAAAGGATTAGGTTAGTTGAGATTCAGAAGGCTGCCAAAAGTTAATACATTTATGAAATGTTTAAGTGTAAATGTAATACAGGTGAAGCAGAATTAGCTGCAAAGATATATGCATTAAATTGTTTAAAAAAAGGTTTGTTATAAGCAATTATTTTTCATAAGAAATTTATTTCTTATAAAAGTTTTTACTCTTAAAGGAAATGTATTTTCTTTAAAAGTTTATACTACGAGAGCGGATCAATAAGTCCGTGGCTTTTCGAACTTCCCTCTTAGTTATATGAAATGCAACACTGCTCCCATCAAGTACCACCAGTTAATAGACTACTGTCAAGTTTTGAGCAAGTTCCGTCATTTACTTAGCGTTTAATAGCTGTTTAAAACATACAACCTCGTGGATTTTTTTAAAAATGGAAAAAAGTGAATTTCGAGTGCTCATTAAACATTATTTTTTGCGAAAAAAAAACAGTCCATCAAACCAAGGAAAAGCTTGATAAATACTATGGGGACTCTGCACTATTGATTTCAATGGTAAAAAAGTGGTTTACTGACTTTCGTTGTGGTCGCACAAGTACAAATGACGCTGAACGTTCTTGACGACCAATTGAAGTCAATACACCCGAAAATGTCGAAAAAATCACGTTATGGTGTTGGCCGATCGAAGAGTAAAAGTGCGTGAGATTGTTGATGCCATAGGCATTTCATATGGCAGTGTGATTTCCATTTTAAATGATCAGCTGGGTTTAAGAAAGCTGTCTGCAAGATGGGTGCCGCGTTTGCTCTCAATTGACCATAAACGTAATCGTGTGACAACTTCAAAGGATTGTTTGGAGTTGTTTAAACGCAATTCGAATGAGTTTTTGCGGCGTTTTGTAACTCTTGATGAAACATGGATCCATTACAACACTCCGGAGACCAAGCAGCAGTCTAAACAATGGGTTTCTCCGGGTGAACCGGCTCCAAAGAAGGCCAAGGTAAGTTTGTCGGCCAATAAGGTGATGGTAACAGTTTGTTGGCATGCACGATTAGCTTCAAAAGGGAAAAACAATAAACGGCGAATATTATGCCCACTTATTGGGCCGATTTAACGAGGATTTAAAAAACGACCCCATATGGCCAAGAAAAAGTTCTTTTTCATCAAGGTAATGCACGGGTGCACACGTGTGCAGTCTCAATGGCAAAATTACAATAATAGGCCAAGAATTGGTACCTTATCCACCATATTTTCCGGATTTAGCCCCCAGTGATTATTTCCTATTTCCGAACATAAAGAAATGGCTCGGTGGAAAGAGATTTAGCTCCAACGATGAAATTATTGGTCAAACAAATGCCTATTTTATGGACCTCGAAAAATCCAATTTTTTGGAAGGGATACACAAATTGGAGAAACTACGAGGGAAGTTCGAAAAGTCACGGACTTTTTGATCCGCCCTCGTTTATTAAAGGAAAACAAAAATTTTTTGGTTTAAAACGTGCATCCAAATGTACACACTAACTTCAAAATTTTGTGCAAGCAAGTATGCCGTGTAAGAAACAAATTTCTTATAAAAAATATTTTTTGTGCGTATTTTTATTATTGGTGCATGGCAAAATATTTCTTTTATCAGTTTTTTTCTTATAAAAAGTATTCTTATACAGAATATTTTTTATGTTGACTCATATGGAAAAAAGACACGGTGTTTTTGCAATACTTTCTAAAAAGCATTTTTTTCTTATATGGGATGTTCTTATATCCGTTATCTTGTTGGTTGATTAACGTGGTAGAACGCCCAAAAATTAGGCGTGCTGCAACTAAAGCCGAAATTGACTCCGTATTGACAACACACATCTCGTCCAGAGCCCTGGATCAAGCGTCAGAACACGGCAATACTGAGGTTGCTAAGGTCGTCCCGTTGCGTTGAGATATTTCACCAAAATGCCGAGTTTCACCCGCGGTACCTCGGAGAGACCTTGTAGAAGGTTATTCCCAAATAATGTATATATAATCTTGCTTCTTGAGTTATTCTAAGTCGACTTATTCATGTCCGTCTGTTGAAAATACGCACACTTTCGAAAAATTCAGAAAAACCCAACTTGGTGTCAAATTGCTTGTAGTTATCCTAAGCAGTTTAGGATTAAAATCCAGCAAAATCATTTCAGTAGAATCAGAGCTATGAATCAAAATGTGGAACCACCACCGTAAAAAATTAATAATTTTGTTACAAAAATAATATAAATGGTGTTATAATGCCAGATTGATATAAGATTTTGCACGAATTCATTATATATTACTATAAATCATGATCGGTACATAATTAATTAAAGGCCCCATATGAAGCCTACTTTCGTAAAACATTTTAGTAGGCCTAAAACCGTAACAAATAATGCTACTGTAAAAAAAAATTGTATGTCACGATTTTATGGGACTAGACATCACACTGGCGAATTTCGTGAAGATCGGTCCATAATTTGTTGGTCCACAGTTTGTTGCGCCTAAAAACGTAAAAAATAATGCTATCATAATAAAATTTAGTACCAATTTAGATATTTTTTAATTAGGCTTAAGTTCATTGAATTTAAATTTCATTAAATTATTTTTATGAAGACAGGAATTTTACAACATGAAATTAATTAAAATTTTATTTATAATTTTTCATGCTTGACTGCGCTAAGATTTGAACCCAGGCTTTCACGGACAGGTTGCCCAGACTAGTTTTGATTGTAACCACACAATCTCGTCAGTGGGGTTTGCCGTTTTACTCACTTGGCTATTGAAGCCGGATGACGCCAATAGTCAAACATCAATCTTTAAACCAAATGGTATTTCATCTTGGTAGATCGAAATTTGCTTTTGAATGAATGATTATCTATTTTAATTGATTTACATGTTCTTCCTAACTTCGGTTTCTTTGTACCTTTTGTCAAGAATTCTTCTTGAAATCCAAAGTAAATTTTTTTGGTTTTCATGTTTTTGTCTTTCTTTTTTCTTTCCTTTTTCAGCACAACTTGAAGGACAAATGTAAACATAGCTCGTGCCTTAGCTGTTAACAATATTAGTATTGTGGTTATTTTATTGAACTGTTAATGGTTTTTAATCCAAATTTAGATATTTTTTTATTAGGCTTAAGTTCATTGAATTTAATTTTCATTAAATTATTTTTATGAAGACAGGAATTTTACAACATGAAATTAATTGAAATTTTTTTGATAACTTTTCATTCTTGACTGCGCTGAGATTTGAACCCAGGCTTTCACGAAAAGGTTGCCCAGACTAGTTTCGAGCCTAATTAAAAAATATCTAAATTTGGATTAAAAACCATTAACAGTTCAATAAAATAACCACAATACTAATAACATTAAAACTTAATACTTAACATTTTTATGGGACAAGAAATTACACTAATAAATTTCGTAATGATCGGTCCATGATTTACCATAGGCCCCATATAAAGCCTACTCTGGGAAATTAATCAAATACATCTAAGACCGTAGATATTGCGGTAAAATTTGTTTCAACTTAGCTTCATATGCTCAGAAAAAATGTCATGCAATTTTGTGATATACGGTCCATAACTTCCCTTAGATCCCATATTAAGCAGCCTTCTGAAATTCACTGTAAATGCTAAAACTAATTTCACTACTGTATTGAAATTTATTCTAATTTATGTTTTTTAATGCCAGATTACCATGGGTCCATTATAAACTCCCCTTCTGAAAATCATTTTAGTTCGGCTAAAGCTGTTACGAATCATGATATTGTACTCAAGCTAGTCGGTCTAGGCCGCAAATAAATTTTAATGCTGATGTCCGTTTTTGTAAAAATTAGTTAATAATATATCGATATTATATAGAGCCTACTCCTGAAATCTTCGAACTGTCGGTGCAAAGATTGTGCACAGCCGAATATAGCACTCTAACTTGTTTTTTATTAGTTTTGAAATAATGACAGTCTGCCTCACACATACGTGTTCTTCTTACCATATTTTCCTTAACTTTTCGCAAAATGTCGGGTGTAATGGCCATGATTTTATTTCGATTGTTGGTTTTTAGTTGTGAGACAACGACATTTAGGCACCGGCAGTATGTGCTTGTTGAAACCACAAGTTAGTCTAACAAAATTTCCTAACATCGTCCAATATGCACCACCACAGAGATTAAAACGTTAATGTCATATAAAAAAATTATCCCTTTGGACGATATACCGCTCCAAAGCGAACACTTATGCAAGTGGGTGTAACTGTCGCTCATGAAGTGCTCTTGGTTTCTTCGTAGCTCTAATCCTGCTGTTTTGCTTGCGCTGTGGGTACAATTTGCACCTAAAAATTATGCTAATATACACGCTTTGTAAATATTGGCCAAATACTTGCCACGGCTTCTGTGGATGGTCCATATTTTCAATGACTCTGAGACATTATTGAGGTTCAATGTCGTTAATGTGCAGAATTATCACATCCTTTAGCTTCTAAATTGTTCTTGGCTTATTGACGTACACTTTTTCTTTTAAATATCCCTAAAAAAAGAAGTCCAGCGGTGTAAAATCACATAATCGACCGCTACGTTTACATCACTACGACGTGAGATAGCACGGCAATTGAAGTTCTCGCACAAAGGAGCCATTGTTTCGTTGGCTGTGTGCCAAGTGGCACATTCCTGTTGGAACTAAAAATTGTCTAGATCCATATTTTCAATTTCTGGCCACAAGAAGTTCGTTATCATCTCGTGATAGCGAAATATAACAAATGTACAAAAGTGGTGTTTAAATACAGTTTTCCCTACTTTGAAGTAAACAACTTTTGAATGCACCACAGGAGCCCAAATATCAAAGACCGTCCTGAGATGGGTCTTTCCGGTTAGAGGATCGGGTTAATTAAAATTATTCTTTCAAAATTTTTATTTTTTTCCAAGTATATTATTCTTTCTTTATAAACAGATTTGAAAAAAAATTTACCGAAATCAATGAAGCCAAGATTCTAGACTGGTTAAAATACTTCCTGTATTTCTAGAGTATAATGTTATGACTTTAATTAAAGCGTTTTAAAAAAAAATATTTAAAAAAACTTTTCATCTATTTAGTGCAAAATGTGCCAATAAAAACTATTTACTTTAAGGCCCTAATTGTTTAAAACGCAACGCAACGCCAAAAATTATATGGAAAGAAAAAACAATGTCAAAAATATTTCATAATTTTGTTGTTGCTTTCTACAGAAATTCATACTGCGTTTTAAAATTTTCAACGCCACAAGATATGCAGCGTTTGAAATTTAAAAATTCAACATGAATTTCTATAGAAAGCAACAACAAAATGTTAAAATATTTTTGACTTTGTTTTTGCTTTCCATATAAATTTTGGTGTTTCGTTGCGCTTTACACAATTAGAGCCTAAGTTTTGGTTCTATATGTATATTAACTTATATACTTACATACATACCTACATACGAAAAACATACATATGTACACAACCATTAAAAATTAAATACATATTTGCACATGTCAAACTTACACTAGTATTTTTACATGCAACATGTTGTGCCAAGGCGAATTTCGCCTTGTGTTGTGCCATATAAAATAAATAATATACATATGTATATGTAAAAAATAACCATCTGTGCAATTACAAAAAGTTTATTAAAAAATTTGTTACTTCTCTCTCTTCCTTTTTTGTGTGTTTATTTGCTTCAGGACGTTCTTATGTTGGCATCAATGAGGAGATTATGTGGGTCAGCATTGGCATGGGCATTACCATTGCTGTACTAATAACCATAGCTTTGTGTTATATAGCACGCGAAAAATGCCAAAAACGTCAAAGAGAATATTATGTGACAGCATAGCTGGCTTCAATATCTGTCAAACCAAGCTTAGACTTGTCATCGGCCGCAAAAACAGCCACAATTACCAAATCAGCCATAGAAGGAGAAAAGAAAAGAACCAAAGGAAAAAATAAAAAATATGATGTTAAAGTCAATAATGTCTATAACATTGTCAGCAACAATAATTTACATACCACCTATATGCCAACGAGGGCAACGACAACAACAACGACGACCACAACAGCACCCACCATAAACGCAACCACCTACAATAACGCAAATAGTATCGGAGCTGGTGGTGGTGGTCGAATTGGTGCAAATAATAATTTCAATTTGAGATATTTAAATGATCAACAACAACTACCACATTTATATAGATTACAACAACCAGCACTATATCAACATTTGCATGAGACACATCAGCCACACATACAACATCCCCGGCCACCACCACATCATCAAGAGCCCGAACAGCAACACAACCACCATCAACAGCCATTCTACGTCGTAGAACAACCAGAACAACAATACTTTCATGCATTTGATGTCAGACAACCCATAATAGATAACGATGACCCTCAACAGGAATATCCACAACATCTGCTGCTACAGTACCAACAACAACATCAACAACAATATGCAAACCATCGTTATGGTATTCCTTTGTCTATTGGCTTTATTAATATTGGTTCATGGTTCACCCGATCCTGGGGTTAAGTACTTGGCCCTAATAAACATCTTTGCATTATTGAAAAGTAAAGTAAATGTGTTGACTTCAATGGATGTGTTGAATTATTGTTGTTGGTTTGACTAAAGCCAATAAGATAAATATTCAAATGTTTTTAAATATAAATTTTATGAAAATTATACATCTTCATTATGCAAAAATTTCATTTGTATTTAGTACATTTTTAGAGTGTGGGAGAGAAGAAATAGTGCAGACATTTTCATGGTCCAATTAGTAGGTCTACGCGAAATGCCTTCTGATTTTTTGCAGAGTTGTGTTTTCTTCGTGCAATTGTTTTTAACATCCTTATAATTTTTTACACAAGAATGTTTTACACATACAAAATTAGTGTTGTTTTTCTATTGATGCCTTGTTGTAGCTTTGCGCAGACCTACTAATAAATAAAAATGATTTTTAGTAATTTGGTCTACATGAGAATTATGTTGCAAGCCAATCTGATTCCAAATTGAAGGACATACATATTCGATATCGATCGAAATTTCAATATTGTAATTTTGATCGTTATTTAATTTCCGGATTTGTCGCCTAACTAATTTTTTTATTACTATTTTTTTAAAAATTGGTCTGAGAAAAAGCCGTTTTTGAAATAAAAATAAAATAAATATGTAAAGTTAAATGTGCTGAACACATCTATCTGTCTTCAGTTTTCTTATATTATTCACAGATTCTTTTTAAAAAAGTATTTTCAATTTTCTCCCTAAAATAAGAACACATATCTGTCTTTAAGTTTCTTCTGTTCGGCAAAGGTCCTATTTTAAAAAGTGTTCTAATTTTACCTCCTTGAAAAAGGGGTTTCTCTACATATTTGTTCTAAAATTTAACGAATTCTAATGCTGATATTTTATTTAACGATTAACCTTATTTTAATACGACACAGAAAGGATAATAATGGGGCTTTCTAATAATGTTTAAATTTATATGCATCAATAAGAACGACGATTGATCAATTAAATGCGAAATACTAATAAAAAAATTATACCTGATATTTGTATTGATTGATAAGAAATGATTTTTTTTTTTCAACTGAAGAAGAATCAAACTTCTGATTGGACTTATATTTTATCTACTTTAGAAGTTGTTCTGACGTACAGAGTAATCTTAGCAACATGTATTCTGTGTTTTACCTTATTTGGATGTATGTACATATCGTCACCTAAAATACAAAAGGGCGTAACAACAAAAAAATAAATCTAAATAGAGTTTTTGATTGATTTTTGTTCGTTTTATTTAAGTACATGTTCATAAATTTTAGATCCCTGCGATCCAAAATGGCGACTTTGTTAAAGAAGTTCAAAGTACACCTTGTTGTTATTGATTTTATAAAATTGTCTGCTTCCTCTGTAAATGTTGTTACGCCATTTTAAGTTTTAGGTCCCGATATGTACAAACAATATGCAGCGATATTTGAAAAAAGGTTTCTAGGGTACATCAGAGAACTGTCACTAGTGGATCTAGAAGTAATACCTTGCATTTCATAAGTTATTTGCGTTTTACGCTTCAAGTTATATCCAACGCTTTTTGTGCGGCATTTACGCAAATAAACCTCAACTTGTCAAAATTATTTGATTTGTTCGAACGACACTTGTGAAGCTTAAACAAGTAGAAAGGAGAGCTTCTTTTTCGTAGTTTACTCGTCAATGCATTATATGCTTTTATGAATGTAACTTGCTACATAAAACAAAATTGATTCCAATTTGTTGACAAATTAGTAGGATGCGAAAAAGCGTAAGTATAAGCACTAGATGGTTTCTAACTTAACGGTTAAAAAACACGATGTAAGATTTACTAAGGCCCTAATCAAGTGAAACGCAACGCAACGCCAAAGAATAACATTTAAAGCACAAACAATGTCTTAAATATTTTGTTATTTGGTTGTTGTTTTCTACAGAAATTCATGTACCGTTTTAAAATTTTCAACGCTAGAATCTGGAGCGTTTGAAATTTTAAAACGGTACATGAATTTCTGTAGAAAACAACAACCAAATAACAAAATATTTAAGACATTGTTTGTGCTTTCAATGTTATTCTTTGGCGTTGCGTTGCGTTTTACATGATTAGGGCCTAAATGTTTAGAATTAGTATATGGGAAAACAAGATGATTTCGGACTAATAATCTCTTCATTCGCGGGAAAAAATTTTCCGGGAATATAATTTTTTTTTTGTCAATTTTGATAATTCAGTTATAGGATTTCATATTAAAATCAGCTTTTATTTAATAAAACTTCTGGAACATTTGAACTAAAATAATAAGTGCAGAGTTTTTTTTAACAATAATGGACCATTTTTTGTATTGTTATTATTTATTTATTTCTATTAATCCCACTGTGCAATTACTTTGTATTCATTGTGCATTCTATCAACCAACTATTATCAAAAACGGTTATCGTTCATTAAATATTTTTAAATCTTTAATAAAATATAAAATATTTTTACAATACTTTAAAAAACTAGTGAAATATATATTTTTTTTAACAATTCAAAAAACTTTTGTAAAGAAAAAATTATTTATACCAAAATGTTTACTTAAAAAAATGTTACTTTATATTATCTAATAATAAATTATAAATAAAACGCAACCAGTAACAATTAAAAAAAACAAATAGTTTATAAAATGTTTTAAAAAAAAGATTTTTATGTATTTATAATATTTTAACTGCCGTATTCATAAAAAATAAAATAATTTTGAAATGTGTCCTAAGACAAAATTTTCAAATAAATTTTTCTTAAAATACAATTAAAATCCATTTTAATTTTTTATAACTACGACAGTAAATATTTCATGACAACAATAGTAACAACAACTAAATCTTGAGTGCATGTAATTTATTGATAAAACAAATTGTACTTTTAATTTCATGTAAATATGAACTCATGTAAAAATACACTACACTACACATGGACAGACGAGCATATATTTCTATTACAAAAATATTGAGAAATATTATTATATGAATGTATATGTATAAATATATATATACATATATAAATAAATATATATATGGGCATTTCCATTGTCACGTGACGTGATATTTGTACGACAAAATGTAAAAAAATTAAATGAAGAAGTCAATTTTGTAAAAAGGTTTTTTTTAATTTTGCAAAGTAATGAAGTAGCACTATATTGCTCCTCCTTCGTCTAACCCCCCCCCCCCCCCTCCATTTTTATTTTGGAATTTATAGTTTACCATAATATTGGCTTTAACCACATTTGAAGACTATGGCTGTAATAGTTATTCAGTCACGCGATATTAAATATATGCTTCCTATGGGGGGACTACTCCCCCTGCGCCTACCCCCTTTATTTATATTTTTTAAAGGTCTAGTTTTCTATAAGAGTGACTCCTACCAAGTTTGAACATTCTCACTATATCAGTTCTTAAGATATTCGATATTAAATATTGGCGTCCTATGGGGGGGTAACACATCCCCTGCAGCTATCTTACTTTAATTTCGGTGCTCAAAAGATCCTACTACAAAAAATTCAAGAAAATGGTTCCAGCGGCTCTTAAGATATCCGATACTTAATATTGGTATCCTATGGGGGGTACCACTTCCCCTGCGCCTATCGAAAAAATCGGTTTTGTCGTTTAGAAGTCGATAAGACAGCAAACATACAAACAGACAAACATATGTATTTCATTTTTATATATATGGATTATACATATACAATTTTTTGAAAAACAATTCAAATTACTTCTGGAGTTACGTTACAAAAAGTAGACTTTTCGCTGGAACTGCCCATATACATACATACTCGTATATATAGTTAAGTATTTTATATTAAACAATAATGAAAACTCGAAAACAAAATAAATTAAATGTAGAAGAATATTGTTATAATGAGTTTACACCCCTTTAGTATATTGTTATAATAAATGCACTTTTAATGTTGAAATTGTAAAAAAAAAAACCAAATGAAAATAGAAAACAAATTTGATTGATTAACATTTAGAACAAATAAAAATTCAGTTGAAAAAAGTGAATGCAAGTTTTGTCATGTAAATTTTACCAAATAATGCAATTCTTTGGAATTTGTTTATTTGTTAAGACTTATTATTTTTTATTTAGGTCTTTGTATTTATTAAAAAATTTAATTGTTTTATTGTTTTCCAAATTTTTTATTAAATATCGCATCGAGCCATATTTGCGATTATATCGTAAGCGACAGTTTATCGATTATTTGTTTTTTTTTTTTGCAAATAGGTTATAAGTACTGGTTACAATGACGAACAAATTCATAGGCTTTGAATTTGAACCGTTGCACTATAGGTAATTTGACCCGAAATCTTGGCCAAAAATAATTTTTTGCACTAACAATAATAATGTTTTTGCTAATGACGTTCGATTAAGAACATATCAAAGCAAATAACTGCATATTAGGTTTTTGTAAAAAACAAATATCAGCTGATTTATGGGAAGTCAAAGTTAATATTTCCAATCAACGTGCACAATAAATACAGAATAAAAAGTGAATTTTGAAATAAATTAAAACGGTTTTTATCAGTTATTAAACAAATAGGAGGAAATCGTGCATAATATGGAGAAGAGAGGGGATAGTAAGTAATTAAAAAAACCCAAAATATTTTGGTGGACGTTATTGCTTTTGGTAAAAAAAAACGTGTATTTCTAACATAACCTCAAATAAATGACTTTTTCCATAAATAAAAACTTTGCATAAGCTTTTGATAATGTTGGCCGTGGACTGCCGTGTTTTTCCTTGATGAAAAATGTTAAGAAAAGCATTCTGAATTTATTTATTTTTATTTTAAGTTGCGATTTTTTGCGTTTTTTGAATTATATCATTTTCTTTCAGACAGCCTCAGCTTAAAATATAGCGAACTTTTTAACATTTGGATTTGGATTTGTGAAAAAAATAAAAAGAAACAAAATGATGCTGTATACAATGTTATTATCAGTAAAATTTATTTAAATAATGTTTCAAAAAAAGATTTGGCTTCGTTAAAGCAAAAGGTACAAACTTTTTGTAAAAATTTATCTTTAAGGTGGCACAAGGCTCGCAGAAAAATGAACGTCTTTTTCCAGCAAAACCAAAACTGGCTACCACGTACCTTCATTTTACAAACTAAGTTGTATTCGCCTATATCTGATTCTTCGGTCCAAAAGTTTGGCTGTAAATAATTTTGGCCTAAAAAGTGGTTTAAATTACCTAGTGTGCGTTGGGAAGAAAAAGCTCATCTAAATCTAGATAAAGTATTACATTGCTTAAGAAAAAAATAAAAAAAACCCCTTCTCCTATAAAATTTGTCTCTTGTCGCTTACCATATAATCGCAAATGGGGCTTGATATATTAAACATGAGCTTACAATAACACAGGGCAACACACCAAAATTTACCCGACTTATGTCTAGGGCGAAGAATTTCATACATTTTTTATTTTAAAATATGCTAATAAAACATGCTTTTAAAAAATAGAAAATGTGCTTTAAAAATTAATAAAATATGTATTTATAATTTTAAAAAAACTGATAGTGTACTAACTGAAGTTTTTTTTTAAATTTTGACACACATTTTAATAGAAATAAAGTTCCATAAAATTTTTATTTTATAGAAAACTTAATTTTTGTTGGATGTACTAAAACTTAAAAACTGCTTATTGATATACAGCGAATTTTTATTTTTTAACAAGATATTTTTAACACCAAAACTACATAAATCGTTTAAAAAGTTCACGTTAAGAATTTGTCTTATTAAAGAAAAAATGCTACAGAAATTCAATCTATTCTGGAGGAATTTAATGCCATGTTTTTTTTTCTAGGACCAATTGTATAAGTTGTGTGTTTGACATTTCATATACATACATAAATCATGAGACAAAGAAAACAAGATAGTGCATTGCGCAGGTCCGTTAACTTTTTACTCTCATTTTGACGTCATTTTTACGCAACCGTAGTAAAGAGAATTAAATGTAAACAAACATTCAGCATAGCACATACACGTGTTTGTGTGAAAAAGAATGTTTTTTTTAAATTTTAGTGCACTATCTTATTTTCTTTGTTTCATTTACATAAATTAAATGTTGATAAGCACCGAACGGAGATTTTGCACATCGGAAATACTATTTCAAGCATTAAAATAACATTAATTTTGAATTTAAATAAAGTCATTTATTGTCCCAACATTTTTTAATTTACAAAAATATGCTTTTCTTCCCAAAGACTTAGAAGATATGCGAGTTTAAATGCATTCTTAAACATTTTATGACAAAAAATGCATGAACAATAAAATATGCAAAAATATGCACTAACTATTCGATACCATTTTTAAGCAAAAATGGTGATTCGAAAAAATAATCCACTTAATAAAAAAAACATACATTGGCATGATATTCCACGCCCAAATTATGTTCATTGTTTCTAGCTAAATTGGGAGTGCTGATTACGGTGGCATTTTTCGTTTTTTTTTTAAGCAGCTCTAGTTTTAAAGATATAGCGAAATTTCATATTTGTATGATGTATACCAGTTTTCCTATTATTCGCTAAATATTTCACGAACGTCCCTACAAACCTTAAAATATTTTCTGGATTATTAGTCTACACAAAATACTCTTTCATTTGAGCAGATTCGCATTGGTAAGTATATCAGGATATCTCACTTGTATTGCAAGGATATTCAAATTGTTTTCTTAGGTTAGTCCTTAAAACTTAAAAAATCTAAATCTTCTCCCAATTTTTCAATGACTGCACCGACAAGACATTCCAGCGAACTATTTTTTAATCGATTAAAAGAGTCCTGATATATAGAAAATATCATCACATTTTAACTAGTTTTCTACATGTTTAAAATAGTACGAAAAATGTTTTTCTTCACATAAAAATAAGGGACATATTTTTACGAGATTTATTTATTTTATAAAGACTCAATGTAAGTACATACAAAATTTTTCAAGGATATAATCACCACAATCTGCACAAAAACTGTCTGGATTATTTGTACATCGTTTTTTCCTCGTAGTCATTATATTAGCTCTGTTTCTTTACTCTACTTTGGGATCCCTCGGGATAATGTTAGTTGTTGTAAAAGTGTTTGTATTGTTCTATTTTTGTTAATAGTAGTTTATTTCGACAGATAATATACAATTTTTCAAAAGTGGCGCAACCTTTTATTGGTTTGTTAAGACTCAAAACACTTTGACTTTTTATTTTGTGCTTAAAATGGTTTTTTCTGTTTCCGTACTTTTGTGTAATTTTGTATCATTAGGTGCGTTCGTTTACCCCAAAATTTGCACAAATTTGTGCAAGTTTTTACTGGATTTTACTGAAATGCGTTCGCTTACACAAAAATTTGCAAAAGAGAGCATCTACTGAGAGAGTAAAGTGACAGTTGTAAACAAACAAAAGTAAGCAAACAAAAAGCATACAATTTGTAATAAAAACATTTAAAAGCACAAAAGCTGAATTAAAAGTGCAACAAAAACCAAAAATATTTATTACATCCTAAACAATTTTACTTACCACTTTGTACCTTCCCAAATGTTCGGGGAGAGCATGAAATATTAACTGCCCGTTCGCCGATATCGAACGTTAACGTTCGCATAGTAAATAACATTTAAAACAAAAACAAAATTTCAAAAATTGTTTTTGTTTTAAATGTAATTTTCTATGCGAACGTTAACGTTCGATATCGGCGAACGGGCAGTAAGTTTTCTTTTTTTGGCATCCATGGTAAAATTTGTGTTAATTGTTCAATATTATTTATTTTTGTTTTTGTTTACATTAATATTTTAGAGATGTAAAGGTAATGAATATATGATTACTTCTTATTGCATATTATTGAGGGTACCAAATATCAAAAATCAAATATTGATGTAGTTTCGTATGTAATTCAACTAGAAACAAAATTAAAAGTCATGTACAAAATAAACAAGTCTTAAAACTTGCACAGAAGCTCATTTAATAAATAAATTTGCTACGAATTTATAATCATTACAATGCATTTCATCAAGTACCAAAAACATTATGTACTAGGTAGTCTAAACAACACATATTTTACAACACTAAGCTTTTTAGCGATCAGCTGTTTGAATTAACCTGCAAGTTTTTGCAATTTTTCCGTTCGTTTACTTTTTTGTGCAAGAGCCATTTTTGAGAGTAAAATTTTCATATTGCCCAAAATTTACTCAACTACTGGGTTTTACTGGAAAAGTAAACAAACGCACCTATTGTGTGAGAAATTTATGGTTGCTCTCATTTTCACGAACTTTACCCAAAAAGTAAAGAAACAAAGCTATTGTTAATGATAAATTTGACATAAAAACCAAATTATTTTGGATGGAGTTAAAAAAGGAAAATTTTAATTATTTTTTTTAAATAATACGCCTCAGTGGCGCAATAGGCAGAACGGCAATGAATTCTGATTTGGGTTTTCTCGAAACATGTTAATTCAACCCGTGTTCAGTCAAAAATAAAATTTAAAAATTTTAATTCATTTCATGTTGTAAATTCCTTTCTTCACTTAAAATAATTTAATGAAAATTAAATTTGTTGAACTTAAGCCGAGTTTAAATATCAAAAACTTTAATTAATACCCAGTCAGCATGTGGAAGATTGAATCACCAAACTGAGTCTTTTAATTATCAAAAACTGATCAATCAGTTCTGCGCTTAAAGGAAGACTCGAAAATGATTCCCAGAAATGCTTAGAAAGTGACTTGTTTAAAAACAAAATGTACAAAATGTGCGCAATCAACAATTGATGATGTAGATGATCGAAATGTGACTGTTTTAAGCATTCTTTGCAGTCATATTAAGCGCAGACAAACAATGAAAAAATTTTTCTTTTGGTGATGTTACGGTTTATAACGGCACAATTTCATTAAAAGATTTTGAAGCAAGTGAATTTTATAAATTTGTGCTTATTTATGTCAGTAAGCTCTTGCTATAAGATAGAAGAAAATATAAAAGTCCAATCATATTGGTTTATGTAAAGTTTGATGAAGAATTACATACATTTAAGAATGTATTAAAAACAAAATAAACCACCTCCAACACACAAATGCTTGTATTGCTACAGCAAAAATGCGATTCGAAAACGACTCCCAAATGGCTAATAATATGGTTGAAAAATGACTCGGAAAAGTTTCGCATTTCTTTTATTTTTTTTACTAGCACAAACTGTCTCGAAAATGAGTCGTTATTGATCAGAAACCCGAGTCATAAAAGACTCTTTCAGAAGAGTCGCGGGTGGGGTACCATTTCTCCCGAATGAAGAGTAATTTTCGACTCAAAAACGAGCCCATAAATGATTAATTTTAAACGCGAGAGGAGTCAAAAAAACTCGAATATCAACAATAATTTCAGAAAATGCTGACTGGTAATGCACAAAATCTATGAAACAACAGGTGGAAGGAAAAAAAAACAAATGTTATACATACATATTTGCAATCAGCGGTCAAAAATCAGATCAGTTCAGTTCAGTAAATTTCAGTAATTTTGATTTCAGATTACATTAAAAAGTTTAGGGACTAAACCAACAACACAAGACTTTTAACATCCTTGCAATAACAGTAAGATTTCCTGATATATTCAATAATATGACTGACTCTTTTCCACAGAAAGAGATTTTGGTGTAGATTAATAATCCAGAAAGTATTTTAATATTTGGAGGACCGCTCGCGAAATATTAACCGAATACTAAAAAACTGGTGTAAATTATGCAAATAATGTATAAATATGTATGGACATTTGCGAGTTTTATTTAAAAAAATAACCTTTAGTTTTTTAAATAGTTTTTTTTTACATTTAATAAAAAATTTTAACATAAAAGAGAGAGCATTCCATAAAATAAAGGAGATAGCATCCTATTACAAAAGTTATAAACATTTCTTATTAAAATTTCTTTAAAAAACAAAATTTAATAAATTTTCGGCATCCTGGGGGTAAAATTTACATTTAAGAAATAACAAAAAAAAAAAAAAAAAATCAGAATTATTGCGGTTGTAGTTGCCGTCGTATACGACTCTGTCGTTTTTCATAATAGATTAAAGTAAAACACAACCTGTGTTCTTTAATTTATTGCAAAAAACGACACTGTCCTATACGACAACGACAACCCCAATAAGGCTGAATATTTAATACTGTATTAGAATCCCAAGTGTCAAAAATTAGTTTAATGACAAACAATAATGGATCAATTTTTATATAGATACTTATTTACTTTAAAATAAATTAAAAAAATTCTATAGTGTTTAACAAATTGTTGTCGAAAATAAATATAAATAAAAATATTTTACTCATGTAGTAATAAAATTAAGTGATATTACTAAAACATACACACGATCACACAAATATAACACAAAATAAATATTTTATTGTAATTTTATTAAATGTATTTTTGTGTAAGTTTAAAATAAAATTCTTACAAAAAACAATATAATAAAAAATCCTCACACCTTCTACCAACTATAGTTGCATATTTACTTTAAAACTGAAATAAGATCCTTAAAAAAAAAAACAAATAAAAATTGCGAAAAAAACAAAAAAAAAATATTTATTCTAACACTTAAAAATACAACAAAGAATGGTTTTATTTATTTAGCATTGGATTTAGAGATATTTTATACAGGGCTATTAGTGTCCGACCGAGCGTCCTTTTTCAGACTGAAAGTGAACACAAGTTTCGGAAGATTCTTAAAACCGAACACCAACTTACACTAAACCCGAAACCGAATGTTTTTTACTGAATAAAAACAATTTTAACCAACAAATTCATGGTGTTAAAAATCACATATTTATTTTTACCTTTAACGTGATATTACCAAAAATACAAAATAATTTTTGTACTTTTTTGATAAAGGTCAATGATATATGACAAATGCAATACACTAGTATTGAAATGCCATGTAAATCGCTTTATGGTCAAAAATAACTGCTCACTTGAAGCGCTCTTCTATGGTGCTTTTTTACTACTGCCTTAAAGTTTATAGATAAATCGGAGTTTCAGTATTTATGTATATTTGACAATTCATGCTCTTTTGAATCTTCTAAAAATGGTGCTGAGTCTGTCGTGTTCTTTTATGTACGTTTTTTTTCCATTTATTTTTAGGTACGATTTTCTTTATTTTTTGGCTGTTTTCAAAACAATTAAGTTGCGAGTTAATTAATCTCATTATGGGGCTACACAACAACGCATTTTTTTCCATTCTCCATGAGGGTTCAGCAAGTAACTCCATCAAGGAAAACGTTGGTTAGGTGTTCGACAAGACTGTGTGTTGTCTCCACAACTATTTATCATAGTTCTTGACGTGATTATGAACCACTGTATGGATATACATCAGGGTATTTCGTGGGGCTTTCATGATAGGTTAGAATATTTTGATTATGTAGATGACGTCTGCCTTCTATTCCACCGCTTCTCTAGCATGCAATCTACGATTCAAGCCTTTGCTACACGTGCGGCTTTTGCAGCAAAGAAGATATACGGGAGGCAGCAAAGAATATATACAGAATAGACTTTGTAAGGCAAAGCAATCATATGGCACGCTAAACAAATTCTGGAGATAGCAGATTAATTCAATTTACACCAAAATCAATGTTTTAATAGCAATGTGAAATCTGTGCTTCTGTATGGCTGTGAAACCAGGAATATTTCGAGTTGTGAAATGAGTTGTATATAAAGTTTTTATCAGCCGCTGCCTCAGGATATTCTGGCCTGCAACGATATCAAATCTGGATTTATGGAATTTAACTAATCAAATTCTTTTAGTATGAATATCCGCTTACGTAAATTTAGTTGGCTAGGACACACAATGAGAAAGCCATCAAATGATTTAACTCGTCAGACCGTTGAATATAACCCCCGAGGATCCAGGAGACCTGCGAAAACTTGCAGACGGCCAAAGAGAACAAGTTGCATGAGCATGGTGTGTCCTGGAGTGAGATGAAAATGATGTCCACTGACAAACTACAATGATGAACATTTGCTGCGGCCCTATGTTCCACATGGAATTAAAGGATTACATATATAAGTTGCCATTAATTAATTGTTTATTTAGACAGAAATGTACCATGCGGCACATATAAATTTTTCTTACAAAATTCGGTGCTCGACGAAAATTTCACAGAACGCCGAACATCAAGCGAATATAGCTTCTTGCCAAAAGCCGACACCGAATCTCAACGCTCGGTTGAACACCAAACGATATACATACACGGCGTTGCCAGAATGATGATTTTATCATTTTTTGATGATTTTTTGACCGAAATTTGTAGAATTATTACAAATAAAATCTGGGAATTATATATTTTTCATAAGTTACTTTATTATATTCAAAATTTTTCATTTTTCGAATTTATTCTATGAGCTAAATTTCTGTTATGTATTTTATAAAGCTTTTTGTAATAGTTATATTCCTGAAATTTTTTAGGAATCACTTTATACACTACCAGACTATTATCTTGTATCTTCTTGTTACATTTTACTTACCTAAGCTATCCTTTGGATAGCAATGAAGTATATTAACTTAAGTATTTTAACAAATAGAATCTGGGAATTACTTCTTTTTCATAAGTTGCTTTATTATATTCAACATTTTTAATTTTTCGAATTTATTCTATGAGTTAAATTTCAGTTATGTATTTTTTAAAGCTTTTTGTAATAGTTATATTCCTGAAATTTTTTAGGAATCACTTTATACACTAGCAGACTATTATATTGTAACTTCTTGTTACATTTAACCTTTTACCTAATGAAAAAGAAATAATTCCCAGATTCTATTTGTTAAAATAGTTAAGTTAAGTACATTCAATTTATAAAGTATCACTATCCAGTCTGACACAAAGAATGCTGACGAAGGCCGTAGCGGGCCAAAAAATGCATTACATTCTGCTGGTGTCTAATAATACTTCATTGCTATCCAAAGGACAGCTAAGGTAAAATGTAACAAAAAGATACAATATAATAGTCTGGTAGTGTATAAAGTGATTCCTAAAAAATTTCAGGAATTGAACTAATTCAAAAAGCTTTATAAAATACATAACTGAAATTTAGCTCATAGAATAATAGCCTATTTCCGATGTGCGAAAGAATTCTTTCTTTCGTATAACTACATTGAAAACAAAAACAAATTTTTAGACTTTGTTTTTGTTTTCAATGTAGTTATGCGAACGAAAGAACTCTTTCGCACATTGGAAATAGGCTATAAATTCGAAAAATTAGAAATGTTGAAAAGAATTATTATATTTAAGCTATTTCTTATCAAGATTTATATCTCAAACTACAAAAAATAATAAACTGTATATCGCACTTGTTCAGCAACAGCGTTTTACCTTAAATTTTTGGAAAAATCGACACGTAATATTAATATCTATCCACTGCAAAAATATCGTGCGATATTTGGTCTATTTTAATAAAGGTCGCTCCTTTGCCTCAAATGTAAAATAAAAAATTATTCTGCTTCTACTGAAAATGTAATTAAATTTTGAGATAATACAGTATCGTTGAACAAGTGCGATATGTTAGATAAGACTTTTCAAAATTTAAGTAGCGATATATTAAAAAACAAAAAAGTTTAACTATTTAGTACCAAAAGGTACACAGGGACCCCAGGAAGCAGTTAGTTTTCAAGCTATAAAGCTTTAAAGTTTGAACATTAATTAATTCTTTAACATCTTCCGTGTTTAAGATCGCATTAAACAAAGTATATATAATTTATATGTCATCATCATCATCCAGTAGCACTACAGTCCGTGGCGAGCTTTGGCTTCTTCTACAATTTTCCTCCATGTGTTGCGATCTTCTGCAGTCTGCCTCGGGTCACTAATACCAAGCTTTCTGGCGTCAGCTTTCACGCAATCTTACCATCTTATTGTAGGTCTTCCATGTGTCATTATCGGTCTTAATTTCGATATATATATATATATATATATATATTTATATATATATATTTATATATATATATATATATATAACTAGCATTTAACCCGCAACTTCGTTAGCGTCTCCCTTTCTTTCGTAGACAATATTAACGAAAATTCAAAAAGTATCAGTTGAAGAAAAGAAGCACCAAAAAGTTCCCTGTGATAGATTCTTATTCCCTTAGGACCAGCTAAAGAACAAAATATTACCAAAAAGCCCCTCTTACAGATTCCAATTCACTGAGGACATTGTGTGTTTAATTTTATGTTTATACGTCCAAAACTAACGGAAATTAAAAAAGTACCAGCTAAAGAACAAAAAAGTACCAACTCATTAACCCAAAAAACTTCAGAGCGTCAAAAGAGAGAAAAAAAATTGAGAGACAAGAAAATAAGTCCCAATTTACATTATACGATCTTTGTCGTTGCGATTATTGTCATTTCTTCTTTGAAGTCGGTCTTATGTTTACATTGTACGATTTTTGTCGTTACAACTTCTTGTGTATACATATAATTTGACACTACGAATGAATGAACAAAACGAATCGTAGGTTACACTCGCTTGTGTACCCCTTTTAATTCCGCTCTCCCCTCTCGTCCATAAGCTAAGAATCGCAACGACAAAAATCGTATAATGTAAATTGGGACTAAGAAATCATCTTTTGTTTAATTTAGGACAGATATTTCGATATTTTTATTGCTAAATAAAATAACGAACTTGTTAACAAAAATAAATAATTAAATAAAAAAATAAATATAATTAAAAATAATAAAATAACTTTCCTTTTTTCGTCCATTTTCTTAACACACTTTTAGAAACAATTCAATTCAATGCCAGTTTGTATAATTGTTTACATCTGTAAAACATATGGTAGCTTTGTTTTTCCGTGCAAATTTTCCGAAATAGGTGAATCGTTCTGAAGAACACTCTCAGTTAAACGGTTAGTTTAGGAGTTATGAGGTAAGCGAATTTACTCGTTTTTACGCTATTTATCCCCTAAACATTCGAATTTCCAAAAATTTCATCTTACCTAGCATTTACACATTAAAGTACTTTCTTGCGAGTCACAATGCACTAAATTTGTTCACTAACACATACATAATTTTCGTACTATTAGCCAATTTTTTCGATTTTTAGTGGATCGATTTAGCGAGAGACCAGCATCCGGTTCAAATTTCAACCTGTGCGAAGATGAATCTGTCAGTCAGTCCGTAACGTTGAAATTTTATAAACCTGTATACATAGGTTATACATAGATTGTTAAATTAAACATTTTGTTTTGCCTTATAAATACTTTTATTCTCAACAAAGGGTTTCTTATCTTTTATTATTAATGAAAACCCGAATAATTATTTTACTTCCTAAAAAAAATCTAATTCATGATTCATTTTATTCAACATAAACAATTATAAATTAATAAAAACACATTATTTTTACCATAATGTATACATTTTTCCAGTTTTAGAATAATTAATGGATACTCAAATATTCCTGTATATTCGTCACTACTTGCAAATTTTGGCTGGCAAAGTGTTTTAGTATTTTTGAGAGCAATTTCTTTAAATTCCTACATACTCTCTCTTTGCAAGTTTCTGATAAGTAAAGTAATTGAATACACCTATTGTAGCGGGATCCGACAATTTAAAGCGTATATTTCAATAAATGGAGATAAATGTTTTGTAAATATTTACCAAAAATAGTTACAATTTGCACCCCTTAAACGTTCGAATTTCGAAAAGTATCAAATTCGTATTTGTATTTTTTAGATAAGTTGCGAATGTGATATAATCGTTATTTCTATTTTTATTGGTTTAAAAGGCAGATGGGGTGACAACAAAGTACCAAAATAAAGGTTTTACCTGTTTACTCCCTAAAAGTATCGAATTTAATAAAAGGTACCAGACACCTGTCCGCTTATTTTTCTTTCGAACCAATATAAGTATTCGATTTTGTTTGTATCTCTTTAAGTTTTGAAGATATACGGTTACCGAACTTACCCGTTTTACCCCCTAAACAAATTAGTGGATCGATTTATGGAGAGACCAATCTCCAGTCCAAATTTCATGCGTTTAGGCTGTGCGATGATGAATCAGTCAGTCAGTAACTTTACAATTTCATATACCTATTTAAGAATCATATTTTATAAAGTTAAAGAAATTTTATTGAACTGGACAAATTGACGTCATTGTATTCAAGACCCAATGTGCTTGCATGAGTTCCCCATACCAGTGCCCAGTTACAACTGATACCACTGTTTTACACAAAGCAAGAACTTCAGTAACTTCCTTTGTTTTATCAAACTATGGTAAAGGGTTATATAAGATTTGGTATGGCGAATTAGATTTTTTCATTTTCACATACTTTTTACAAAATCTAACACTTTTTTTGACTACATATTTCATTAAAAGAACTAAAATCAAGCACCAAGAAACAAAACAAAAAAATACCTTAAGAAGAAGTCAGGCAGCATTACAACTACATAGTAGAGACATAAACCAAAAAAGAGCTGTTCATTTGCCGCCTTGTTGACAATAAATACAATGCTTCCTAAACTATTTCTCAACAGTTGTTAGTTCTTAAAAGTTGACTGTCAAATTCTCTAGCAAAACAAAAACGAAGAGAACACATTGTAGTCCAAAAAACCCAATCAAAATAAACCAACACGTTGTATATTGAATTATTCACAAATTTTATTAAAACTAATAATTTTATTAAAAACAATATGAAAATTGAACTAAATTTAACAACAGCCCCTCAGCCAATACGCAGCAAACCTCAGGTGTGTGAAAATTGGTATTGGTTTATAAATATTTAAATAATGAAACATTACTTATATACATATTAGGAAAAACATCTACCTGAAAAAACACAAATATTTAAAGGAACACCCTCAAATGGTTTTACATTTGAATTTGGTGGAGGGACGCAAAAGGTAAAGGCTTTAGTGGCTAGAAAACGCCCCATCATCAAAACTATTTACCCACAAAATCAAAAAGATTCCAAACTTAAAGTAGCTCCCAAATCCATGGTCATAGGTAAAAAGGCAGATGTTAACACTGAAACTCAGGCTCTTAAATCAATAGCATTTAAACGTAAATCTGTAACTTCCAAGCATGAAGTTGCAAAGAAAGCTAGGTACGGCTCAGACAATGAATCTGATGTCGACACCTATTGCAAATTAGCTAAACCACCATCTGCCCAACCTGCTGCTTCCGATTTAATGCTTAATATCTGCACAACTCAAACAGGTACGAAATCGTTGCCTAAATCTAAACTTTCAAGACAAGAACGTCTTAAACAAAAACGTCACTCCCAAAAATGTGATGGTCCATTGACTAAGCGAACTTTAACACGAAAAGAACTTAAATCTGGGTTGAAGAAATTCTATCAAAATCCCAATCAAAAACCTCGTGCCTCGGATATATTCGAAGAAGAAGAAAATAATGCTAGGGAAGCCCAGCGAAAGCAGTGGGAAGCGAAACAAGAGACAAAGAAAGAGCCTCTCAATCTGGGTGAAGTTGATCCGGAAGCACGTAAAGCCAACGCTTTCAGAATTAAGCGACCTGGAGATTCCAGTGTACGTAAAATAGGTCTTTTTAAAGATCAACCTGAGAAAACCGAATTGGGTCAAAGATTGGTACGGCCAGTAAAAGAAAAAATATTTGATGGTGGCAAGTTGGATTCGTTGGGTCTACATGCCCATACTGTTAAGAATTTATCCGATTTATTCGGCATTTCTCAATTGACAACAGTGCAGCAGAAATGTGTTCCTGAGGCGTTGCAAGGTAAGCTTTTATTTTTTTATATCATTTTTTTACCATCATAAAAACTCGTTAAAGTCAGATTTTCATTGGGCATTTAAAATGTAAGCCAACACGCACATATTTGAAAATAATAGTTTGTCCCGAACAATTTTATATCGCAGGTCGCAGAGTCTCATGCAGTTTCTACTAACCTTCTCCTGTAAAGTTTTAGGTCCTTTCAACATGAGACCAAAGATATGTACATATCGTCTCCCAAAAGACGAAACAACGTGCGTGCCACATTTATTAATAGTTTACAAGAGAAGAAAAAACGTTACAAATCGCTAAATCGGGTAAAAAACATTTATTTCGGAAAAAATTATGAGTAGCATTCGACAAATGACTCGCTAGCTATCGAATGTAGCTATTTATAAGTGTTGACACTACTGGCATAAATTTCTTTGTGGTGCGTCGATTTTTTTAACGAAAACAATTTTTCTTTCCATGCTGCAAATAAATTTTAAAAACTATTTGAAAATGTGTATCGGCCATGTTTTGGAAATCGAAATCGAGTAAAATTGAAATTTGAGAAAATTTGCCGTACATTTTACTTAAAATTACTGTAGTTTTACATAATTTTCGTAGTAATTTAAATAAATATAAGTGTCACTCAAAGTATGACGTACCTACATAAAACGGAATATTTTTATTAATCTCTTAGGCAGGATCGTTTTGAAAACTTGTTTGATTTTAATTTCACTCGAATTCGTTTTCGAGAACATGGCTGATTTGTTTTCGTATATGAAATAATTTTTGTTAATTTTTTGTTCGAGTGAGGTCGTAAATAGCTATTGGAAAGGCTCGTTTCCCTGTCGTACAAGATTCTTTTTATGCAAAAACAATTTGCATTAAAGTTCAGTCTGTAAAAACGTAGGATGAAACAGCGCAGAAGCTTTATTGTTTGGACCAATCATAATTCCATCGTGGTCATGTTTAACCTTAATTTTATATTTGAAATTTGTAAACACAAATTTTACGTGCGCCAAGAAGGCGTCGATAGTTATCCACGAAAACGCAAAATTGAATTGGTGCTTTTAGTTGTCGAATTGAAAATATGAATTTAATGCTTTTGGGAATTAAAATGATAATGGGTGTTTTGATTTTGGGAATTAAAAATTTGGGAATATAAAAAATTAGTGCGTTCGAATAAAAACGAGAATTTGTAATTTTAAGCAAATAATTACGCAAAAACTAAATAAAAATAATAATAAACAGTACTTAAAATATAATATACACAAAAAGTATTAAAATTATTAAAAGAAATGTATTTATAATTAAAAAACATTTTTAATTATTAAAAAAGACTTTTTTTATCATTAAAAACAAATCATACACATTTGACAAAAAAAAAAAATGATTAATAAAAATATGAAGTATCTAAACATTAAAATTATTAAAAACGAAATTGGTGTATTTTTTTCGTGCTTTAGAGGTAACGTCAAGGAAAAAACTCAATAGATTATGAAAGTAGACGTACTATAGAATATAAAAAGCTTTCGGTCCAAAAAATCCAAGGAACAGTTTTCCAGAAATCTGGTTACACCCAAATTGGTCAGTAAAATCTGTGAATAATTTTTTTTTCGGGGCTAAGAGGTAACGTCAAGCACAAAACTCAATAGATTATGAAAAATGACGTACTATAAAATATAAAAAGATTTCCGTACAAAAAATCTAAGGAACAGTTTTCCAGAAATCAGGTTTCATCCAAATTGGTCAGTAAAATCTGGGAATAATGTTTTAATTTTACTGACCAATTTGGATGAAAAAAGATTTCTGGAAAACTGTTCGTTGGATTTTTTGCACGGAAAGCTTTTTATATTCTATAGTACGTCTACTTTCATAATCTATGGAGTTTCTACCTTGGCTAAGCCCCGAAAAAGATTACACCAAATTCGGTTTTTATAATTTTAATGTGTAGATACTTCATATTTTTATTAATAATTTTTTTTTTTGTATAATGTTTATGATTTGTCTTTTTTATAATAATTTTTTTATAATAAGTGCAAATGTTTTTTTAATTATAAATACATTTCTTTTAATTATTTTAATACTTTTTTGTATATATTATACATATTTTTATTATTGTTAATTAATTTTTTTTATTTAATTTTTGCGAAATTATTTGCTTAAAATTACGATTTCTCATTTTTATTCGAACGTCCTAATTTTACAATTCCTAATTTTTAAATTCCCAAAATCAAAACACCCTTTATCATTTTAATTCCCAAGAGCATTAAATTCCTATTTTAAATTCCTATTTTCAATTCAACCCCCCAAAAGCACCAATTCAATTTTGCGTTTTCGTGGATAACTATCGACGCTAGCAGGAACCTGGGTTCCCAGTTTGATTTTGGACCTTATTCTTAATTTGCAATTTATCATCCCCAAAAATACCCAAAAAAACTATTTTCTTACCCCCAGAAATCCCCACATTTCCTTAAAAATAAAATACATCATATTATGTCAAAGGAATAATATGCATACATTGATTTATTTAAATAAATCAATTTGTGTAATATTATTAAAACTAATGTTATTTATTCTTTGAATTCTAAATATCTACGTGCACATGTATAGTATCTATGTAACAAGGGTAACGTAAAAATGCAAAAGAAAAATAATTATGCGTCAATATTTATTATTTCAAGAACTGAGGAATCAAAATCTTCTGATTCATCAGCCGATGCAATTTAGTCTTATATGATGTTTGTATAAAAAGTGCATTTGAGATGATGCACGCTTTTCCCCAAAATATCCCCTGGGAATTTTCACGAAATTTGTATCCCCAATTCCAAAAAATCCCCAATTCGGGTATAAATCCCCAAGACTGAGAACGCTGGCAGGAATAATATATCGTCCCCTTAATAAAATAAAAGTGTATAATTTTTTTGCCATTTCGAGATAATAGAGTTTAAAAGTTTTGAGTTATTAGACAAATGGGAATACACTAATATCTCAGAAAATAATCGATGTTTTTGAGTTGTGGTCATTTAAATATGTGATGGAATAATCAGGCTACTAGTAGATGATATATCATTAATTTACAAGTGCCTTAATTGCAAATAAATGGGATTCAAAGTACCATGATGTCACTTAGGCTATTTTATTTGTTTTATAATATGTATGAAAATCATAATACACTATTTTATTTTGTATGGCATACACTATTTTATTTGAATATTTTACACCAAATATATTATTAAAAAATTGTGTATATCAATATACGTAATTTTTAATTTTATTTTGTTATGAAATAATAAAAATAGTGAATAATAAAAATAGTGTATGCTTTTTATACCCTATTTTTCTTTGAATTGATATTCAGAGTAGCAACTAATTAAAACACCATACCTGCACTTACACAATTATTACTGAAAAATTTTAAACACGCAATTATACAATAATATTTCAATTAATCTTTTGACCCACTTTGTGGAAGTAGAATTTCACCAAATTTTGACCACATTTAGAATCAGTTATTTAGATTCTTATTACGCAATAAAATAAAATGGTGTACATGCGTATACACTATTGTTTTATTATTTATTTCTTTATTTATTTTATTATATATTAAATTCCTGTACAACAAGATTTAATCTTATATTTAAAGTACAGGAAAGCAGTTTCATAAATTACATTAAGAGATCATCACATACAATTGAATTAAATGAAATTAAATTAAATTGAACTATAAATTATTTATATAATATGATAACAGTTATCTACTGCGGTGCAAAGTATTTAAATAAGAAGTTCTTAAAACTAATTGTGTTGCTATTAAGTTGCTGAACTTGAGGAAGACAATTCCATAGACGTGACGCATGTATAAAAAAATTCTGTTCAGATACAAGAAGGCTATGCAAGGGAATTATAATTCTTTTACCTCTAAGTGATCTGGCAACCCTAATTTTATCGCTAAGATATCGTGGAGTCTCCGAATAGATAAGTTTATGTAATAGTAAGAGTACACGAATATTTAAAAGATTGTCAAATGAAACGCCGTATAGTTTTAAAGAGGCATGTGACTCATGATCATATCTACCAAGGCCAAACACATATCTTACAATATTATTATATAAAACATTTAGCTTCCTTCTACTAATGGAATCGCACTTTGCAAAAAGTTCACAACCATACATTAAACCTGGAAGAAGATAAGATTTTGCAATCATTAATCTAATATTTAAAGGAGTATAGTATTGTTTCGACCAAAGGCACCTTAACTTTATATAAGTTTGACCAGCAAGTGTGTTGACATGATTTGTCCAAGTAAGACTATCATTAAAAATTAGCCCAAGGTTTTTGGCAGCATTCACAATATTGATTTTTTCCCCATTAATTAAAATATCATGACCGATATTAGAACTAAGTGATCTCTTACGTATTATTATGCACTTCGACTTATTCGGGTTTAAACAAAGTCCGTTAGACGTAGCCCAACGATAAATTTTATCCAGATCATCATTGAGTCTCATGATGCTTTGCGAAACTGATTGTACTGGGCTACTTAAGTACAACTGCACATCATCTGCGTACATATGTATATTGCAGTGAACAAGATGTTTTGGCAAGTCGTTTATATAAAGTGTAAAAAGCAATGGTCCGAAAATTGACCCTTGAGGTACACCTCAACGATATTTACCCATTTTAGATTAGAGCATTTTATGAATATTGGCATCGTTTTGTAAGTGCATATTTTTACATATTTTACCCTTTGCTGCATTTATTTGCATAATTAAGCCAAAATAGAATCATAAAAAAATTGTTCGAAATTCTGGTTAACAGATGGCTTTCCTTTTTTAAATATCTATTTGTATACCCAACTCGTTGCTCCAATTTCGCCTTCCAAATTAAATTTTTAGTATATTATTGTAAGCCAAAGCTGGTTTAAAATCATGTTATTTCAAACTGTAAAATTCTATACAAAAATTAAAAAAAAAAAGCAATTAAAATAGCATTTGTTCTAATGTGTGTGTGTAATACATAAAAATCAAGACACATCTATTATAATACCGATCAACTCAGAAACCCATTTTAAGGCGATTTTTTCAGGTCCGTCCGCCTGATGGTCTGTCCATGTAAGCCTTGTGCAAGGTACAGGTTGAAATTTTGTAGAAAGTTTGATCAAATTTAGTAAATACGTTTTAATTGTCATAAGGATGAATAATTGCACACGGTAAGAAATAGACTCTTTGTATCCATAAATCATTTAATTATTTTTATATTTATTTTTATTTCACTTCAAAAATATTTAACTGCAAATTAATTTTTTTTTTGTAATCGGTTCACATTTTAACATAGCTTCTATCCGTAAAAACTTAACTTCCTTTTAAATAAACATTAATATGAAATTAAGGCCCCGTCCCAAAAATCCCTTTAAGACAAAACAAAATCTCATTTCGATAATATTCGAATTTTTTAACATCATAACATAACCATGTTTTGGTGAGCCCATCGATTCCACATAGGGATTATGATTTTTAATTGTTTTTTTTTTAATACAAATAAAATTTAATTATTGAATATTTTGTTTTCAAATGGGCATATTTTGTACAATTTTAACTTCATATTAAGAGCATAAAACGATTTTTAGAGCATATTTCCGGTTTCATTGGTTATATACATACATAAGTAATAGTAATTGATCGATTTCAAAATAAATTCTTATTATCTCACAAAATTTGTTTATATATATATTTTGTATGATATTCTATTAAAATAGTATATTCTTCGTAATTTTGAAAAGTGCAACATCTGGCATCCCTAAGGTAAAAACTGGGAACTGGAAATATGAACTTGTGTTTTGCTCTCGTCAAATAACAAACTTCATTATCACAGGGTTGGCAAGACATTTTATTCATATGTACATCTTTTCAGAATGTGATATTTTTTATGTAGAAAAGAAAACACCATTAGAATTATGTGTAATTTTTTGGTTTTTACTATGTATATATATACATAATGTACATATTAACAGTGAATTCGGTCTAAAAATATTTTGTTGTTGCTTAAATTGTCTTTCAAAGTACCTTAAAAAAAACTTTGGCTCTAGCCGTTCTCCAGATATATAGAAATCTATAATATCTTTGTACGGGATGTGCAACGCCCACTTCTCCAATTGAGTGACAGATTTTTTTAACAAGTCTGTCCCACTGGCAAATGCTTATTAAAGATCGGTATTTACTATCCTATTCAGTCGCACGGTATGTCAAAAAAATCTTGTTTGCTCATAATGTATGACAGTGTGGCTTAAAAATGAATTGAGTGACAGATTTTTTTGACAAGTCTGTCCGATTTGCAAATGTTTATGAAAATTTTCATAAAATGATAGATACTATGCGATCAGAGTTGCATTTTCTTGTAAAGTAGCTGAGTCATTTGAATTTGCATCTTTTTTGTGGGATAGTGTGGCATTGACAGCAGACTTTGCAGACATTTTCCTTAGTCGCAATTTACACTATGGACATTTCTTGCCGGACAGACGAAGTTTGCAGGCGAGAGAGGAAAAGAGTAAGCATACATCGTCGCCCCCTTGCCAACAAACTTCGTCTGTCCAGCAAGAAATGTCCATAGTGTAAATTGCGACTTATGTCGGATAGAATTCCATCAGATTTTCGTGTGATTGAATCGTACGATTATGTAGGATAGTGAATACCGGCCTTAAAAGTTTCATAAAATGATAGATTCTATGCAATCAGAGTTGCATTTTCTTGTAAATGAACTGAGTCGTAATAATTTGTATCTTTTTGTGTGGCAGTGACAGCATATTATGCATACATTTTTTCATGTTGGATATAATTCTGTCAGGTTTTCGTGTGAATGAAGAGTAGGACTGTTTTTTTTTCAATATTTATTTATTGAACTAACAATAATTAATCAAATCTTATCCTAATACTTTATTTTATGTCCTGACACTGCCAGACAAAAATTTCGTCATCACGGTTTCTGTTCACATATGTAGGTGTTTATCGCTCTCTGATTGGTGAGTGCGGTAGTGTATCTGCTCCTTAAGGGAGTGTGGCCACCATATTTTAAAATATTTGGAGTTAGTGGATTTGGGTGCAGTTCTAGCCTTTTTAAATATTTTACTGCATATTTTGTCATCATAGTTTTAAATAAGTAATGGCACATTGAGATCCTTGTGAATATTTGAGATTTTAACATACAGGAAGCAGCTGTGATTATTCGAAGAAGTTTGTTTTGGCGCCTTTGAATTTTTTCGATATTAGAGGCCGAGGCAGTGCCATAACTGAGTAGCGTAGCACCAGATTGACTTTAAGATAGAGTTGTAAAGTAGAAGTTTGCAATCGAGGCTAAGAAGAGCATTTTTTCCAATAAGCCAATTAATTTCAATTGCTTTTAGTTTCATTTGAGTTAATTTAGCTTATATATATTCCTTTTCCAAGTCAAACGCCGATCTAGATGTATGCCGAGGGATTTTACATGCGAGTGTTGAGGCATTATTTGATTATTGATTTTAATAGGGGGGCAAGTTTCCCGATGCAAAGTGAATGTTATATTTACGCATTTTTTGCTCGTTGACCTTTATCCTCCATGGTTTTAACCACTTTTTCAGTTCAAATATATGTATGATTCTGCAAGTTTGAGATGCTCCATGATAGTTTTCGTGTACGCTTAGAAAAGCTGTATCATCCGCAAATGTTGGAGTTTGGGTGTAGATGTTTGTTGGCAAGTCCGAAGTATAAATTAAGTACCTTCTTTAATAATAAATTTACGACCGACTAAGTAGCTTTCTAATAGCTTGTGTGTGTTTGCTGGTAAGTTTAGCTTTAATTTATGTAATAAGCCTTCATGCCAGACTTTATCAAAAGCATGCGAGGCATCGATGAAGAGTGCAGAGCAATATTTTTTCTTCAAAGGCTTTTCTTATGACATTAACTATACGATGAGTTTGTTCAATTGTGCTGTGCTTTCTTCTAAAACCGAATTGATGGCTTGGAATACATATATTTTCATTTAAAATCGGTTTTTCAAATAGCTTTGAAATATTAGATAATAAGCTAATTGGGCCTGTATGACTCAACTTTTGTGTGCTCCTTTCCTGGCTTTGGTATCATGGTTACTAAAGAAAACTTCCATTCTTCAGGGTAGTATTTAAGGCGTCAAATAGCATTAAAAATAAAAAGAATTATTTTCTTTGCCATGCGAGCATTTTGTTACTGATCTTACCAATACCGGGTGCCTTCTTGGTGTTTAAATCACAAATAGCCTTTTCGATTTCTCTTAACTCAAATCTTAGGGGAATAGCTGCTCTAAAATTAACAGGCGGTAACTCGACTGCTATATCTAGAGATATATTTTGGGTAAATACTATTGTATTCATTTAATGGGGCTTTTGCTTTAATCGGTTAATCGCTCGGTTAATTAACCGAGCGAAGCTGCACGCCAAATTGAGTAGTCTGCTTGTGGAGTTCCCTAAGATATTTTTCCAGGGAAGCCTTTTTCTGAGACTGCAGTAACTTTCTTGGCCTTTTTGTGCACTATTTTAATAAATTCTTAAGTTGAGGGGATCTCTGCAATTGCCACTCTCTTTTCGAACTCTCCTTTCAGTCAAGAGACGCTTGACATCTGTAGAATAAATTTTATTATTTTTGATTTTTTTGGGCGTTATGCTGGAATATTGAGCATCTAGTTTAAGATAACTGTCAAAATTTACAATAAAAAGATCCACATTCTCCGGTGTACTAAGCGAAATATTTTCAATGCAGTGGGTATTTTTTATTTTAACCAGTTTAAATGTGTGGGTGACGTCACTAAGTAACCAGACGGAGATACAATTCTATTAGGGGTTGTTATAGTAAGAATTGGTGGTGTGTGATCGCCTGGTTCTAGCTCCCTATTTTTAATTTTCCCCCTTTTTAATTTTAATCACTACCTGAACCCCTTCACTGCTCTTCAGTTGGTATGTATAAAAGTTTTTATTAAGTGCTTTAAATTTGATCATCCTCATGATTCACCTGTATTTTTGTCTCGTTTATACTATCTCGCTTTATTGCAGCTACATAAAAGGTATTAGGCGATTTGATGACATTTGGTGCTTCAGAGGATTCTTCATCCAGAATTTAAAAACGATTTTGGGAATTTATTCTATCAAATGCGCCATCTTTTAATAATTTTGGGGCCGAAGCAATTGATGAGAGGTAGGAATTCGACCCCGTTTAAGAACTGTTATATACCTGTCAATACTAACCTGTACTTGAGGCTTTTGAGTATTTTTTACTTGTGTTACTAAGTTTTCCATTGCTGCAAATTTAGGGGTAACATTTGGGGGACATAAATTTGTATTTAGGGTGTTTTTAGGGGTTTCACTATTTAATTGTATGTACATAACAATAACTAAGTAATACTATGTATATTTTACAGCTTGTTTTTGTTTGAGCAGAAATTGTTTTAAAAAGATAAAAAGAAAGCGTTTTAAGGGTGAAGTATTCATGGAAATATACGTGTCTCGGCTTTAATCTAACACCTGAAATGCTCAAATTTTTAATTATGTTAATATGTAAAAAGTTAACGAAAATGATTTGGCAACACTCGATATTTTTAAAGAGACTTTATTCCAATATTTAAAAATAATCAGATTTCTACTAACTCTATTTTGATTTATATATGCATGTACATGTGTTAGTCTTTTTTAAACTGTTTAGAAATTGTTTTTTAAGATATTTTTTTAAATAAAAATATTCAAGAAACCTTAAAAAATAGTTTTGGGACGCTTTTAGTAAAATGTTCAACATTTTGCGATTTTTTGCTTTATTTAGGCATTGAGGCTGAAGTGCACTTTACGGGGCGTACGAAAAAAAAATATAAAAAATATGCCACCCGATCCAGAATTAAAAAAAAAAAATACCAAAATTAATATTTAAGGGGGCTGAGGCCCTTGGGGACCCCTGGGTCCATAAAACCGCCCCGCCCACTGAATGGTATGTGTGGGTACTCAAATTAAAGGTAACTGTGCAACAAAAACGAAAATAATAAAATTTTGGGTGGGCGGCATTTCTAGGGCCCTCTGGGGCAAAAAAAGTGTCCCCCCCATAACACTTATGTATATCTGTGTGGATACTCAAATTAAAGGTAATTTGCTCACGATTGCAAATATGTATTTTGTTTTTGTATTCGTTTAATATTTTCCTCTCTAGGTTAATTTATGTATCTTTTATAGCTATGCAGAGAAGTTTTAGTTAGCGAAGCCGGTCTTTGTTATACCATAGAGGAGAAAATCCTTTTGCCCGGCCGAAGGCCGGCTATGCAGAGAAGCTTTAGTAAGCGAAGCCGGTCTTTGTTATACTATAGAGGAGAAAATCCTTGCGCCCGGCCGAAGGCCGGCTATACAGAGAAGCTTTAGTTAGCGAAGCCGGTCTTTGTTATACCATAGAGGAGAAAATCCTTGCGCCCGGCCGAAGGCCGGCTATACAGAAAAGCTTTAGTTAGCGAAGCCGGTCTTTGTTATACCATAGAGGAGAAAATCCTTGCGCCCGGCCGAAGGCCGGCTATACAGAAAAGCTTTAGTTAGCGAAGCCGGTCTTTGTTATACCATAGAGGAGAAAATCCTTGCGCCCGGCCGAAGGCTGGCTATACAAAGAAGCTTTAGTTACAACAAAAAAAAAAAAAAATAATAAAACTCATTTGAAAATTTTAGCGCATAGGTATAACATTAAAAAAGCAAAATAGAAACAAAATATTTACAATCGTAAGCAAAATACCTTTCATTCGAGTACCCACACATAGTTATAAGGGTGGGAGGGGCAATTTTTTTACCCCCAGAGGGACCCAGAAGTCCCGCTCGACCTAAATTTTATTAATTTCGTATTTTTTACACAATTACCTTTAATTTGAGTACCCACACATACCACTAAGTGGGCGGGCCGCTTTTTTTAATCCATGGGGTCCCAGGGGCCTCAGCCCCCTTAAATTTTAATTTTGGTTTTTTTCTTTTTTTATTCCAGAGGGGGTCCAACCTTTTTTTTTTTTTTTTCCGTACGCCCCGTAAAGTGCACTTTTGCCGGCATTGATATTAGAACGTTAAGTAAAACTGAGTCAAGTTAAACTAATTGAAATGAAATTATGATATTAACTTTTACATTTAGGGGGATTTTGTTCAAAATACGTTAAATTTGGGGGGTTTTTAAATTTTTTTGGGAGAAGAAAAATAATTACTTGGCAACACTGAAGTACACACTAAAAAGTAACCATTTGTGGTTAAAAGAAACCAAAACGGCAACGATGTATATTTAAGATGAATTATCGTAAACGTCAAAACTTAAGACAGATTAAAATATTTAAATAAAGTTAAACAAAAAGTAATAATGGGCAATAAAACTGAAAAAAACAAAATAATAGAAGCCTTGTGTGAGAAATATATCCTAGATATAGCTATGACTGACTCAAGTAAGCAGTTCAAAGAGTTATTAAAAATAAAAAAATATACATATTTATGCATGTATGTATGTATTTCCAGGCGATGAAGATGATGAAGAGGAACTTCATGAAGTTTTTGTAATGAATATGATCTTCTTGTTGACAAATCGAAGAAGTACCCACATAGGTCTGCAAAAATCAGTCAGATGGCAACAAAATGTGCTAACAAATTGTGATGACAAAAAATTCTGCCAAATGATTCGAGTGCGACCAGAAGAGTTTCATTTTATATTAAATATGATAAAAGATGACAAGGTTTTTAACACAAATATAAGCAATCAGCTTCCAACCGAGTTGCAACTTAAAATTGTACTTTTTAGACTGACGTCCTCAGGTGAAACACTATCGATTCGTAAAGTTGCATCTCTTTTTGGAGTTGGAGATGGTGGCACAATTCAAAACGTAACCAAACGTGTTTTTAAAGCCATTATTAGGATAAAACCAAAATTTTTACGTTGGCCAAATGGAATGGAAAGGCAAAAACTTGTATCTAAAACAAGTAATGAGATGCCCGGATGTATTGGCTACATTGGTGGATGTGAAATAAAATTAGCTGAAGCGCCTGTCAAGCACCAAAAGTTATTTTTTTCCCGTAAGCAACAATATGCCATCAAAATGCAAGTAATTTGCGATTATCAACTACGCATAAGGCAAGTCACTACTGGATATCCGGGAAGTGTTCATAACGCCAACATTTTTCTTAATTGTCCTCTCGCAAAGCGTCCCGAACTCTTTTTGTCAAATTTCGAATGGATTGCAGGTGATAGTGCTTATCCTCTAAAATCGTTTTTGATAACACCTTTTGAGCTTAATAGTTCAGAACACTCAAGTGAAGATAGAGAGCAGTTTAACAAATATTTCTCAAATTATAGCGAGAGGATAGAAAACTGTTTTGACATACTAAAGGAAAGATTTGGGAGTTTGAAGGAACTAAAGTTTAGAATGTTAAATGAAAAAAACAAACGAGAATGTAATGATTGGGTTGTTGTCTGTTGTATTCTGCATAACATCCTTATAAGCTTCAACAATGAAGAAAATGTGAACAGCACCGATACATTGCAACCTGATTTTGATTTTACATCTCCTACAAACACCAGAAATTGGTTACTAAACTTCATACAAAACCGTAAAAATATTGACACAAATAGTATTGGATAAATGAATATGAAAAAATAAAAAACCTGACCCAGCACATGGCACTAATAGCACAATAAACATGTTTCATCTTAATTTTTAATAAAATTTAACATTTCATTTCATACCAAAATGTATTAGAAATAGACACAAAATTACATATGCATGTTCACATATATTTCAAGTATTTTGATTTGTATAATAAAAGCAGAGTAACGAAAGTCACTCATTGTTTATTTATAAGTGAGTTTAAACGATTTAAGAATTAGCTTTTTATTTCCATTCAAAAAAAAAAATAAAAAATATTTTGCATTTGATTTATGTATGAGATAATCAGGTACTTGATGAAAATCGGTCGTTTTTCAAAACGACAATTTTTAAAAGGTGTGATGAATTTCTAGCGAATTTAAAATGTTTTTCTTATTAAAGTCTTAATTTTTGTCCAAAATACAGTTCAATAAGCATATATGTATAATATAAAATTGAAAGAATGTAGAGTGTTTGCAATCAATTTTTAAAGAAACGGAAAACTTTTTTAAAATCGATTGCCATCATACCTGAGTAAATTTTTACCGATTTAAAAATGTTCTCTATATATCAGCGAACTGCTTGTTGATATTGATAAAGTTTCCGGCAATTTCCGGTATTGTGCATAGATTACGTATTGGGTACATACATATTTTGTTTTTCTCAAACTTATTTGTTGTCGTTACCAGCCTAAGTATGTGTTATTTTTTTGGCCGAAAAAAGTTTTTTCCTTCTCTCACATTTACAAATGAATTTAAATAGGAACCAACTCCTGGGAAATTTTTATAACATAATAAATCACAAAGAAAAGCCATATTTTTAAAATAAGTAACAAATTTAGGTTTTATCATTCACAAGAAAATTCAAAAAAATGTGTTTTTAGGTGTCTTAAGCTCTAGTACACTGCATGTAAAAAGCCACATGCGCATGTGGTTCTGACGTAATTTTGACGTCATCACACAACACGCAATGCTTATTGTGGTTTGCATTGACGTCAAAATTACGTCAGAACCACATGCGCATGTGGCTTTTTACATGCCGTGTACTAGAGGTTTTAGAAGAAAAATTCTGAACTCTGCCTCAAATTGCAAACTTAAGCTTTGTTCACAATGGGAGCAACAATTTCGTTTGTTCTTCTATTTTATTTCTTCCCATAGTATTTCATAATTTTTCTTTAATTTTTCTAACAAAAATATTACTTAAAGCCTCGTACACAATAGGCAGCAACATTTTCACTGGTGTTGATAATAGAACAACAATTTTTTTCACAACCACACACATTATCAGTTAAGAAAACGCTTGAAAATTTTTCGCACAATATTATGTAGGTAGGTATTTATTATTTCTTTTTAAAACATTTTATTAAAATTTTCATTCAAAACTAAATAAAATTATTATAAACGAGATTTATATTTTCATACAAATTGTTGCTGCAGTAGAAGTAGACTCAACTTCGTAAATAACTTTAGTTACATTTTTGTTCGAAAATTAAAGGAAAATATATGTAATACTTTGGGAAGAAATAAAAACAAAATGTTGCTCCCATTGTGAACGAAGCTTTAAGTTAGTAATTCTTAGTTGCAAATCCTACTTCAACAACAATTTTTATGATTTATAAATTATAATTTTATTTTTGTTTTGATTAAAAATTTAACAAAATGTTTAAAAATATTAATAATTACGTAATATCTATTTTTCTAAGCAAAATTTGCAAACGGTTTCTTAATTGAAGATGTTAAAAATGAAAATGTTGCTGACATTGTGAACAAAGCTTAAAGCTAAAAAAAAATTGAGAAAATAAAATTTTATTGATAATATTTCATTCTTGACTGCGCTGAGATTTGAACCCAGGCTTTTCACGGACAGGTTGCCCAGACTAGTTTCGATTGTAACCACACAATCTCGTCGGTGGGGTTTGCCGTTTTACTCACTCAGCAATAAAAATTTTAATTAAGTTCATGTTGTAAAATTGCTGTCTTCATAAAAAATAATTTAATGAAAATTAAATTCAATGAACTTAAGCCTAATTAAAATATCTAAATTTGGATTAAAAACTGGAATAAAATAACCACAATACTAATATTAATTCAGAAAATAAAAAAAAGAATTATGTATGTTTATCAAAAAATTATTTATATTTAAGTTTAAGTTCTTCTCTTGCTAATCTCTCTTTCATCTCAAGCTCTAGAATTTTTAATCTTTCATTGCTGTTTATCTCCTTTTCTTTTAACTCCAGTTCTCTTTCCTTGAGAGAAATTTCTTTTTCTTTCATATAAACTTCTTTTTCTTTTATTTCTAAATCGTGACTAATTTTTTCCCTTTTTAGTGCGATTATTTCTAATTGCATTTTCATGATTTCGGAGACAGCAGTCCTAGAATAAATCCCTTTACGACTCTCAGACGGTAAAGTAGGTAAAACTTTAATTTCATATTGGGAACTTTGTGGTGTCATTGTATATTCCTCAAATTCCATTTTAGTTGGATTTGGGAATTCTGAATCTAAAGTTTCCTCAACAATTGTTGCATTTTCAATTCTGCTTCCAAAAATCTCATCAAACTCGTCATAAAAACTGCAAATTTTATGTATAGTACCTTAAAATGATTTTAATCAAATGGTTTAAATTAATTAGGTATAAAAGAAACAAAAAACAAATTTTACTTTTAATCGTTGTTTCATCCATACTACCAGCCTCTGTTGACAATTCCAATGCTTTAGCTTTGTTATATGAAACACGCATATTGCGCACCTTGGAGCGTACCAATTTCCAATATACAATAATATTTTTCTGTTCACAAAATTTTTTGTAGTATGCTTGAGCAGTTGGCTTCTATAAAATAATAAAAAGTATTACATACATCTGCATTTACGTACATTTAAATTAGCAATAAATAAACAGAAACATACCTCGAAGTGTTTGTTTTCTAGCAGGAAATTAACAAGAGCATTTTCTTCAGCTGGAGACCACTTTTTGACGGGGTTGCTACGAACACGCGTTTTTTTATCTAAAAAATAAAAACTTATTTTCCAAACTATTACTAATAAATTTTATATTCAGTTACCTTTTGTATTATTTACTTCTGCTTCCATTTTTTTTCTAGCCAACTCACAAAGTGTTCTATTTCTTGTATTTGCTTAAATTTACTTTCTGTCATAAAAATGTTGTTGGTATTTTTCATATCAAAATATATAATAATACAACTCTGCTATTTTTTATTGTTTCTTCTTCTTATAAATGCTTATTTCCCAGGATTAGTAACCTTTGGGGACATAATCGACAGAGACACGAAGTCCATATCGTTTGATAAAATTATCAATTTTTTTATTTAATAATTTGTTTAAATTTTTTTAATATAATTCCCTCAAGGCGAATTCATGTAAACGGTGGTGGCGATACTACAACCAGTACAACACCAACAGATCAATATTAGAAATCAACCGCGAATCAGCCGCACACAACATTTTTTTGAACAAGTGCTATTATTATTGTTTTGAAAACAACAGCACGTGTGTGACAAACAATAACAATATATGCAAAAATATATCAGAAAACATTACGAGTACTATATAATTCATGAAAAAGTCAGAAAATTAATAAGAATATGAAAAATTCTTTAAATTTAGCGGTCTAAATGTTCGAAAAATTATGCAAGAATGTTATATGAATAAAATCTACAATGTTGCCTGTTTATACAATCAGATAAATGATTTTGATAGCAAGCAAACAGGGATATTAATGCCCACAGTTGTCACTTTCTACAAATGAAAAATTTAGAGGATATTCCATATTAAAGAAAAAGATTCAAAAATTTTGCAAAATTTTATATGAACTACAATTGTTGTTTCGTAAACACTAACATGAAAAATGGGGGGGTTGAATAATTCTTGCTAGTAAAAATTTTACTACGTCTGCGTTCATACGGCTCATGTTTTATTGACATGATTGCTACTTTATAGGTGAGAGAGACGAGGGGAAAAGAAACGAGTACACACATACATGTACTGTCCGAACGCTTTGATTTCTAATTCGCTTTATTTCTTCTTTCTTATTGGTATTTAAAAACTACACAAAAAAAAAAACATGTCTTCAACATGACATGAATCATTTGAACACCAATTCATGTTGAAAGATGAAAAAGGAAGAATCATGTCAATAAGACATGAGCCGTATGAACGCAGACTATCAGAAATTTTCAAAAAAATTTTGCCTCAGATTTTTATGCGTGAACACTTACTTGTTACAATTATTGGAAATAAGTAATAATTTTCTGTAAATTAACATAAATACTATTAAAGAGATTTACAAATAAGCCAAATACAAAATCTTTCAAGGTGACCTTGGCTTGCTACATAAGCAACAGCTGATAACTAACCTTATGTCAAATTGGTATACCGTTCTGGTGGTTCTGGGGAAACTTTCATAAATTCTATAATTTTCACTTAGAACTATCAAATTTAAAATGTTTTTATATTATTACATTTCCAAACACATAATTTCAAATTAAAAACAAAAGAAAGTGCAAGGCGAATTTACTAAATTTAAATTTTTGGTAAAATTTTTGTTTGTATAAATTCTCATTGAATAAGCCCCATAATTTTTTAAATAATATTTTGCGAATTAAATATGTATAAAATGCACACAAAAAAAACTCTAAAATCAAAAAAGAAAATAAAAGAAGGATATTTCATACCAGGGCCCTGTTTTTCAAAACTACAAATAACAAGTAAAATACATTTTAAATAAAAACAAAAATTCTTAAATTGTTGCTTTTTTAACGAATGTATTTTACTTGTAGAATTGTAACTTGTAGTTTCGAGAAACATTGCCCAGAACACTTTTAATTTTAGCAACCATTTTTAATATTAAAATATATTTTTTTTTAGGAAAAGATCTTCTTGTACGTTCACAAACTGGTTCGGGCAAAACTTTAGCCTATGCTCTGCCCGTCGTAGAAAAACTTCAAGAAATAAGACCCAAAATTACTCGCGATTGTGGTATATTGGCTTTAATCATAGTCCCCACCAGAGAATTGGCCATACAAACTTACGAATTGTTCCAAAAGTTGGTAAAACCTTTTACATGGATAGTTCCCGGTGTATTAATGGGTGGCGAGAGACGTAAAGCTGAAAAAGCTAGACTACGTAAAGGTATTAATATTCTAATAGGTACACCTGGCCGCTTGGTAGATCATTTACTTCATACAGAAACCTTTAAAGTTAATAAAGTAAAATTTTTGGTACTCGATGAAGCTGATCGTCTGTTGGAAATGGGCTATGAACGTGATGTTCAACAAATTGTAGAGGGTATAGATAAACAGCGTAATGAAAGTGCTAAAGATGATAAACAACCAGCAGCACCTATTCAAAGAATGTTATTGTCAGCGACTTTAACAGCAGCGATACAAAAATTGGCTGGATTAACTTTAAATAATCCAATGTTTATTGATAACAGTGATGAAGATCCCTCAAAAGCTATCACATCTGCTAATAGTTATGATAAGGAAACAATAGAAGCTGCAACATCTGAACTATTAGATGGTGAAGATTCGACGGGTATTCTGACAATTCCAGAAAATTTGAAACTCAGTTATGTGGTGGTAACACCTAAACTGCGTCTTGTAACTTTAGCTGGTCTTTTGGCTCGTCACTTTAGAGGCAATCATAAATTTAAGGCCTTAATTTTTATGAGTACTATGGAAATGGTTAATTTCCATCATGATCTTTTAAATGAACAATTAACTCAAAAGTTATTGGATGAGGATGACGAAGATGTGGCCAATGAATATTCTGGCGATGATGGAGATGAACCTTTACTAAAGGGATTACGATTTTTTAGGTGAGTTTAAAAAGCAAATTCAATTTCATTATGAAGACAAAATACTTTTAAAATTTACACGAAATTCTAGATTACATGGTTCAATGTCTCAGACTGAAAGACAGGGTGTTTTCAAAGGTTTTAGAGAATGTAAATCTGGAGTTTTACTAGCCACTGTAAGTTAGCTTTTATGTCAACTTAAAAAAAAAAAATAATTATAGCTTTTATTTTATTTTGGCCCAGGATGTGGTCGGTCGCGGTATAGATGTCCCAGAAATAGATTTAGTTATTCAATATTCTCCACCACAAAAAACTGCCGACTTTGTACATCGCGTTGGTCGTACTGCTCGTGCAGGTCGTAGTGGTTGTGCTGTGTTATTCTTAACCCCCAGTGAAATTCAATTTGTACGTTATTTGGAAAACAAACGTATACGCATTTCTCAGGCTGACATGGAAGATTATTTAAAAGCTCTTAATGAGGCCGATGATGAAGCACATTCACTACAAGAGGCAGCTTCAAATTTACATCACAAATTTGAAGAACTTATAGCTGATGACAGAGAAATGCATGAAAAGGCTTGTAAAGGTAAGTGCTTTATAAGAAACTGTTGCAATTTTTTTCTATTTTGACTCCTGCACTGTGGGACTTATCCCGAATCTAGCTGGACAAAATTATTTGATATTCAGAAAATATGGGTAAGCCCCAAACCCTAAATTAAAAAAAAAAAAAAATTAAAAAATTCTAGGTTAATTCTTTAAGGAAATACGATAGAGTTTCGCTATTGGAAACTTCGGTAGTATTTATTTATTATATAACGTTAACAAATTCGCATAAGCTTTTAATGCTTTAGTATTTTTTGAATTTGAAAAGTTATTTAAAAAAATTTTGATCATTCAAAAAACAGTGTAGTTCAAGTATTACAAACTTTAAGGTCGAGCTATTTTATGTAAATAAGTAATCGATTTATATTTTGGTTGCTGTTTAGACCAGAAAGTTTTATGATTTTCTTTTTAGAAATGTTAACTTACTTAAATTATTTTAAGGAGGGGAATTTATATTGGGCTCGTGGTAAATTATAGACCAATCATCACAAAATTCTGTATTGTGGGTTTTGGTATTAAAAAACATTAATTAGAATAAATTCCAATACAGCAGTGAAATTAGTTTTAGCGTTTACAGTGAATTTCAGAAAGTTGGAGAAAATTTTACGCAAATATATCTGCTACGGTATTAGGCCTATGGTAAATTGTGGACCGACCATCGCGAAATTTATTAGTGTGATTTCTAGCTCTATAAAACTGTGAAGTATTAAATGTTATTATGATAGCGGTATTTATTACGGTTTTAAGCGTAATAAACAGTTTTCCGAGAGAAGAATTTATATGGGGCCTGGGGTAAATTATGGACCGATCTTCACAAAATTTAACAGTATAATTTACAGTCGTATAATTTTTTCCAAATCTTATATCATGCCGTGCATTATTTCACCATGGACATGGCTATTTTTTTTAAGAAAGTTTATTTATTAGATTAATTATTAACAAATTTAGCTACAAATAAACAAATAGTGCAATAGTTTCTCTCTACAAACTGGTCCACATTCGAACACTAGCATATTTTATAATACATTTTATTTGGTTTTTTTTTTCAACTTATTATATTAATATATATATTCTTAGCCCTTCTGTATAAGTGATAAAATGTGGGAATTCCCCCTTCATTTTGTATGTAAGCATTTTTATCTAGATATATGAACGCTTCGGGAGGAACATTTCCAGATATTAGTATATTTGATATATGTATATTGATCATCAGCATAACAGGGAGCATATATTAAATGCATTTTAAGATGTCATTTCTTATAAGTTGTATAATAAAGTTGTCTATTGTGCTAATGTTTGCAAAGTTATATAATATTTATTAGAAATAAATTTAGTGTAGTTACTATGAGAGGATTTGTTAAGTGAAGTACACGCTCTTAAACATTTTCCTTCAAATTTTCTTATTCTTTCCATATACGAGGGCGAGATGTTAAACCAAATTGAACATCCGCATATTATGACAGGACGAACTAATGTTTTATATAATAAGATTTTAACCTCTTTTTACGTACTTTGAAAAGGTTTTTTAAATTAAAAAGGCTTTTTTACCCTTCTCTATTTGTGTATTAACGTGAAAGTTGAAATATATCCATATACATAAGTACCTAAATATTTAACTACGTCCTTTGTAGGAATTTTACTGTCATTTAGAAACCATTTAAATTAAATTTTTTACCAATTGGTTTTTACATTATAGCTATGTACCTACATTTGCTGACTGGAGGGCTAACAAGTATAGATTCACATTTGTCGACATTAGTTTTCATCTCCCAGTCATGCCCGTAATTTCTACTAACAGATATCTGGTCGTGTTCGTACCTAACAGTTATCTTTACTTATCCAGTAAAACTGTTTTGTCAATTTCAACGTTAAATTGGCCCACGTGAATTAACTATCGAAAATCGATGGTTTAAAATACACTACACTTTACCCCGGAGGTAAGAAATAGGTTTTAAAATACGTCACACCATAGATATCTATACACAGCTAGATATCTATTTGTAGAAAATACGGGCATCAGAAGTGTACTTTTCCACGATATTTCTGTACCTGTGATTTAATCACTGTTACTGAAAAATCACGAATCACAGTTGTGACCAAATTTGTTAAGTAACAGGTACTTGCTAAGTCGTTCTTTTCGTTTTTTGTTACATACACAAATTTTCGATATTTCACTGTTTAGTGGGTAATTGCATTTCACTGTTTGTGTGGGTAATAGCGTTTTTTCAATGCAATAACAAATAATGTTGCTCTTCCTTTTATTCTCTCGCCTGCTTTATTAGTATTTCTTTTTCATGTGTATACATAGAGTTCAGGGTTGTCAGTAGAGATGAGCTATTATTCTGTACCTGTGATTTAATCAAAGTTACTAAAAAATTACGACTCACAGTTTGACCAAACTTGTCAAGTAACAGCTACTTGTTAAGTCGTTATTTTCTCATTTTGTTCCATACACAAATTTATGATATTTTACTGTACTACGCTGTGGTTGAAAAATCCCACAAAAAGCAGTAGTAAACAAAGTGTGTGAATTTACCAGAATAAAACAGTTGAAGAAACTTTATCTGTCTCTTTCTCTCACTCAGCAAATTCAATAATTTACAATGTATACGAAAAAGACACTCACGCTTTGAAGTATAAAATCGTATTAAATATAACAGAGTTGTACACTTAATACAAAGGGTGAATAGCGCTAATGTTTTTGTACATGATAAAAATACCTTCCTTAACGAACTTTATTTGTAAAAATACATGTGTTAGCGCATATCTTGTTGTTTTTTAGGTTTTGAATCTATTCACTTGATTCGTGCAATAACAAATTAAACATATACTAGAAAATATAGTACACTGGTTTTATTTTATGATAACTATAAAATAACTGCAAACTAACAAACCGTGATCACAATCACAATTTTAAAGAACAGTGATTTTTAAATCACATTCACTAATCACGAAGTTCCTTAAAAATCACGGGATCGTTCATCTCTATTTTCCACTACATAAAAATTGTTTTGCAGATTTTTATTAATTTCATCCATTTTGTTATGAGAATGGTAAGTAATGATATCATCCGCAAAACCTATTATGTTTTCGATTTTAATTAGTACGTCATATAGATATATATAAACTGAATAAAATTGGGGCGTTTACGGTTCCTTGCTGAAGGCCATTGAGCATTTCAAAAGTTTTTGAACCTCTTTTTGTTTTACTGCATACTATAAATTTTCTCTCCATCAACATTTCATACACATGAAAGACTAAATGAGTAGGAAAATTGAAATTCGATAGCTTGAATATCAAAGCGGGCAACCAAATATTGTCAAATGCCCTCTCAAAATATATAAGGCAAGCACCAGTGCACCATTTTTTGTTTAAGTTCCAATTAACATTAGAAACTAGAGCGCCTTAACTTAAAACCAATTGTTTTTTTACATATTGATTTTAACTTTTCGCAATTCTTATATTGTTAGTGCCTATTTCAGAAATCTTGCTTATGTTTGGGTGCAAGCTAATGGCTCTGTAATTTATTGGATCGGTTTTATCCTTCCCTTTTTTATTGGTATTATGACAATTTTGGCCTGTTTCCAAGATTTTGGAAAATATACGTTATTATTTATATTATTGAATAATGTCAAATAATCGTAGATCAAAATTATTGGAATATTTTTTAATATTATATTTGGTATCCTATCCATCCCAGATCATAGTTTGGGTCTTACTTTTGAGAAGATATATAAAAGCTCATCTCTTCTTACGAGATATTCGATAGCACTGGGATATTTAAACTCATTGGCTTTTGTGCGATCATTAAATTGCATTACGGTTGTCTGACTAATTACATACCTGTTCTTAGATTCTTTAAATTGGATAAAAAAGGCATTGACTAGTACATGGGTGTTGTTATTTGAGTCGATATCCTTTGACGCATACACAGGTTCTAAATATGCTCCATAAACATTAGGAATATTTTTTTTGTCTCTTATTATATACTGATTATTCTGATCTGTTTCAAGCGTAAGCGGATTAATATTCGCACTTTGAAGCAAGTCTACATTACAGGATGAGATTTTTAGACGATTTAAAGATGTCTGTTTGCGAAATTGCTTTTTTAACCAATGGCAACGTGTGTGAATAGTCGTTAGTACCTTATTTTGAAAGTTTTTGCACAAAAGTATCATTGATTCAATTGATAAAGGGTGCGTTCGTAAATGCATCACTGCGCTGCATCAGAAAAGCAAACTTCTTTTAATGCCGATAAAACAGTAATTATAATTTTTTTTATTGTGTAACTATTATTTTTGTAGAGTATTTGACAATTTTATGGTCCATATCTACTTCATTGATATATATATATAAACATTTGAAATCACTGATGCAGCGCAGTGATGCATTTACGAACGTACCCAAAGTTAACCTGTAAAAGTTTCCTAATAAACTTAAGACTATTTTTTGCGAAAGAAAGTTCATTAGGAGAAGTTACACATTCCAGCCTATAATGTTTTTTAATTCTTGTCAAAATTCTGCTTTTCTCCGAATGTAAATTTTTGATAACTGGAGTTACAATTAAGATGGTATTTGTTGTCATATTTTGGTACAGTTTTGTTAATTGCATCTACCAATAAGTTGTTGATTCTATTTGAATGAAAATTAATTTTCATAATTGTTAGATTTCTGTTATTTGGTATTAATGGACATCTGTGTATTGATTACGTTATAACTTTGGCGAACTTGTCCCATTTGGTTTTCTTATAATTAAAGATAGGTTCAAATTCTGCTTTAAGGAAGTCAAAGGGCTCCCTTTGTGAATTTTTAAAGATTTGAATTTTCAGAGCACAGTGGTCGCTATCATAGTCTAATGTTTTCAAACAATTTGTTGTTTCGTTTTCCCTAAGGACGAGGATTCTACTATCTGCAATACAGAAATCTAAATAAGAAGAACTCCTTCTTCTTTTGAGTCTTTTAAAAGTGGGCGTGTTTTCAATCACACGGAATGATAAATTTTGTATACCCTCATTCACTACTAGTTGTGGAAGGAGTATAACAAAAAAGTGATAAACTCGATTAAAGTATATTTATAAGCTGTATATGCATATATAAGTGAGGCATGGTTGCTCTGTATTGAATTAAAACGAAAATAAAAAAAAAATATTTGTATGTATATATTTACGTAAATATATAATTTCGTAACGTAACGTGACATTGCGTAACGTTAACTCACGTGACGAATTGTATCGTCACGTTTAACAACACAACAACAGCGACGGCTAAAATTAATTTCTTTATGATTGTTATAACATGCCCCGCCCCATTTTAACATAGATCCTTTTTTTACTCCAAAACAAAAAAAAACAGCGGAATTAGTTAGAATTCTCTGATAAATTTTCTAACACGTGGTTATAGAATTGTAATAGCACTACACAGTCTTTCCTTTAGCAGAAACAATCACAATTTCGGTCCCTCGTTTTCATAGCAATTTTAAACATATCTGAATTATTTATACAAATTTAGTTATCGCTATTTTTATAAGCAACTCAAATATGTGTTAAATTTCTCGCTTGGCTATACATAAAAGTTGATCAAGTACACTCGGTTTTTCTTGGCTCTCTGCAACAAAACCTGAGATCGAAAAAAATATCACTACTTTTCAAGCTGGCTCTTACATTTCCAGAAATCCATTTTTTTTTGAACCGCTAACATTTATGACTTTTGTCCAGCTAGATTCGGGATTCGTACTGATTGGTCGTTAAAAATTATAATAATTTAAGTTTCCCATAAAAGTCTTATTTTATTTAAGAATTAAACAAAAAAAAAAAATTATCTCTTCGTAATTCTATCCATTAAAATATCTTTTTTATATATCGCACTTGTTCAACAATAGAAGCAAAACAATTTTTAAGTTTACACTAAAGGCATATGAAAAAGAATTTTATAATCAAACGTTGCATTACCAAAAAGTAGACAAAATAACACTATATTTTTACAGCGGTTTGATATGAGTATTATTTGTCGATTTTTTCAAAAACTTAAAAATTAAAACATACATACAAGGTGAATTCATTTATCAGGTGGCGTTGAAAGCACAGCTGTGCTACTTTTTTTTCTTACTTAGAGAGAGAAATGTCAAAAGTTGCTTGTGTTTTTGACATAATTAATCCATAACTTACCCTAGGTCCCATATAAACCCTACTTCCGGAAAACAGTTTATTGCAAAAAAAAAAAACAAATAAAGCCCACTTTGGGAAAATAATTTAATGCGCCTAAAACCATAACAGATATAGATATTGCGGTAAAATTTCTTTCAACTAAGATTCTTATGGCCAGAAAAAATATCAAGCAATTTTGTGAAATTCAATGTTAACGCTAAAACTAATTACACTGCTGTATTAAAATTTATTCGAATTTATTTTTTATTATACCAGAAATCAGTCTTCAAAATTCTGGGATAATTGGTCCATAATTTACCGTAGGTCCAAAACAAATTACCCTCCTAAAAATCATTTTAGTTCGGCAAAAAATGTTACGAATCATGATATTTTACTCAAGCAACCAATTTTAATGCTGACGTTCGTTTTTGTGAAGTTTAGTTAATAATGAATATGTATTTATCAAATAGAGCTCACCCTTGTCGGTGGAGGGTATCAAATATTCGGCATAGCCAAATATAGCATTCTAACTTGTTTTAAATTATTATCTATAAAAAGCATTTATCTTTTGACTTTAAAAAAATCCCGAAAAATTCCGATATTCCGAAAAAGGCTACACTCACAATATTCTGTACATAAAATTAACGGAAATTGTTATATAATATAAATGAATATTCAGTACAAAACCGGTCTACTTATTTTTCATTTATTTTTAACGAAAAGTTCATTTAATTTTTACTGTCTAAAATTCAACTACGAATTCCGTAAAAACAAATAAATTTTCAGTTATTTTATATAATTCAACTATCAAAAAAATAACCGACGAATTATTTATTTCTAAAACAAGCCACCAAATTCATACTCTGTAAATCTGCCAAAAAAAATATGATTATTTGCATGCACAATGACAATGTAACGATTATAACCCATAAAAGGTCCCATTCTTAGACAGGGAAAAAATAAAGCGTAAGAAGTCTTGCAATGTGTATTTTCTACTAAATGCCGCTTCCTGTATGCTATATGCTTTTTGGTGTTGCAAACTATAGCTATACCCGCGTAATATGGACCAACCTAATGTTATTATTAGATTACTAAACTCAATGTATCCCAGTTTATCTTGCAAAAAACGATTCGATTTAAGAAATATCACAGCAATTACCCATTGCAACAGACAACAGCCACGTTAATATTTTTGAATTTCTTTGGGCAACAAAATAATAGGTGCGTTTGTTTACTTTTCCAGTAAAATCCAGTAGTTGAGTAAATTTTGGGCAATATGAAAATTTTACTCTCAAAAATGGCTCTTGCACAAAAAAGTAAACGAACGGAAAAATTACAAAAACTTGCAGGTTAATTCAAACTTGATGAAATGCATTGTAATGATTATAAATTCGTAGCAAATTTATTTATTAAATGAGCTTCTGTGCAAGTTTTAAGACATAGTATACAACTAGTATGCCGACTCTTTGACAGGTACATAACTCAACTGTCAGTGGAACATTTTTATGTTTGTATTAGTAAGATTTTTTTCAAATGTATTGGTGTATAAAACTATTTCCACCACTAAGCATAGTTGCATAAAATCGTATAGAATGTGGCAACAATTTTTTTTTCCAAAATAAAATTTTCTTAGTTCAATAAATTTTCAATTTATTGAATGCTGGCTGCATTTATAAACTTTTAAAAGCCATGTTTGCTAAATTTTTATTCTGCAATATCGGATAATATATAAATAATTAATGATTTCAAATATTATTTTTATACCACAAAATGCTACTCTGCTGGCTTTAATAATATTAACAACAGAAAAAATTTAGTGTCAAAAAAATTTATTTAAAAATTTTTAGTTTGTGAAAAATAAAAACATTTTGTAAAAGCAAATTAGCAAAATGTATTGAAAAAAATTATTAATTATGTGTTTAATGTGTAGTTTATAGAACACGAGCGCCTTACTCGTCCGTTCAAATAACATTTAAAACAAAAACAAATTTCGAAATTTTGTTTTTATTTTTAATGAAAGTTGAACGGACGAGTAAGGCGCTCGTGTTCTATAAACACCACATAAGTCATAAAATTAAACATGAAGTGTTATATTGTGAAAAATTTTAAATTAAAAAATTTCAAATTTTGTTTTGTTTTTGTTGTTCTTAAGTGTGTTGAATTCACACAGAACCTATATGTGTGATGAGAGTTATAAAAAAAAGAGAACGTTCTCACCAGTCGGCATACTACCCTGCAGGAAATGTCGATAGTAAAATTACACTGACTCGCTTTTGACTTTGTCGGCAGTACTACTGTCTAATTATACCCTATACAAGGCTTAATGCTATTGACATTTAACGTGTGCGTGTCATTGAAAATCCACTAGTACCATCATAACAATTGACTATATATTGACTTGATAGTTCTTATGGGACCTTATGGAGACATTCGAACCAGGAATTTACTAGTACGTTTCTATAAATTATGGAACAAATATATTTATAATTTCTTTTGCTCATTTCAAAAGAAAGTATGTATTTTTTATATTTTTAAACAAAATAATTATATTTTTTAAATTCTTACTAAGAAATTGTCACGCGCACGTTGTTTTTCAGCAAACCGGTTTAATAACACTAATGAAATAACGAAAAGCTATTGCGCAGTAGAAAAAACACAAGAACAAGCATATGCTTAGTGTCAACAGGAGAGAATATGATATGGTGTACTTTTAGTCAATAGTGCTGCTGTCTAACGCGAGTCAATACAGTGTACCTATAGACATTTCATTCTGGATATTGACGCGTTTGTTGACAATGTTACTACAAATGTACTACATCTGTTGTCTCTGTATTTTTGATATTGACACTTAAAAGAAAAATTGGAAACATTTTTACTACTAGGGTTGTCACTTGTATAATGAGTATAGACATGGAGACATTTGGTCCCAGCCTGACTGCAGGGTAGTTATATACTATGATAGTATAGGTTCTGTGTGAATTCAACACACTTAAGAACAACAAAAACAAAACAAAATTTGAAATTTTTTAATTTAAAATTTTTCACAATATAACACTTCATGTTTAATTTTATGACTTAAACACATAATTAATAATTTTTTTCAATACACTTTGCTAATTTGCTTTTACAAAATGTTTTTATTTTTCACAAACTAAAAATTTTTAAATAAATTTTTTTGACACTAAATTTTTTCTGTTGTTAATATTATTAAAGCCAGCAGAGTAGCATTTTGTGGTATAAAAATAATATTTGAAATCATTAATTATTTATATATTATCCGATATTGCAGAATAAAAATTTAGCAAACATGGCTTTTAAAAGTTATAAATGCAGCCAGCATTCAATAAATTGAAAATTTATTGAACTAAAAAAATTTTATTTTGGAAAAAAAATTGTTGCCACATTCTATACGATTTTATGCAACTATGTTTAGTGGTGGAAATAGTTTTATACACCAATACATTTGAAAAAAATCTTACTAATACAAACATAAAAATGTACCACTGACAGTTGAGTTATGTACCTGTCAAAGAGTCGGCATACTAGTTGTATACTATGTATACTATGTTTTAAGACTTGTTTATTTTGTACATGACTTTTAATTTTGTTTCTAGTTGAATTACATACGAAACTACATCAATATTTGATTTTTGATATTTGGTACCCTCAATAATATGCAATAAGAAGTAATCATATATTCATTAGCTTTACATCTCTAAAATATTAATGTAAACAAAAACAAAAATAAGTAATATTGAACAATTAACACAAATTTTACCATGGATGCCTAAAAAAGAAAACTTATTATTTCATGCTCTCCCGGAACATTTGGGAAGGTACAGTGGTAAGTAAAATTTTTTAGGATGTAATAAATATTTTTGGTTTTTGTTGCACTTTTAATTCAGCTTTTGTTTTTTTAAATGTTTTTATTACAAATTGTATGCTTTTTGTTTGCTTACTTTTGTTTGTTTACTTAAATGAAACATATGTTTTTGTTTTCTACTGGTTTTTACTGGTAAAAATTTGTTCAGTAAAAATTTGCAGACTCTTTGCTTACAACTGTCACTTTACTCTCTCAGTAGATGCTCTCTTTTGCAAATGTTTGTGTAAGCGAACGCATTTCAGTAAAATCCAGTAAAAACTTGCACAAATTTGTGCAAATTTTGGGGTAAACGAACGCACCTCATATGACATTAGCACGCATCCAATTAGAGCGATTGATATCAGTTTCATTGTCATTAATAATATCAGTACACAAACTATCGCATTTGACAAGCTCTGCCATTTAGCTTTATATTTTCGAATCGCAGTAGTCACCGTCATATGAAAAATATACCAAGGCCAGTAAGTTTTTATATATTCATTAAAAGTGTACAATTTATAATTTGTATTATCTTCGAATGAATTTACTATTGACCATCCTTCGGGAAATCTGTACAAAGACATCTTCCATATTTTATGCCGGGCTTCCATCAATATCCATAGTTCATACACTATATAAATAATATAAACACTAAAATATACAATTATTTCACTCTTGTTAAAATTGTGCTTTACATTTTCGACATGCATAGACGACAGCACCAGTTCAAATACACGTTAACATATTTTTTTCATAGCTGTTTAAAATTTTAGTAAAGTAAAACACGTGATAAAGTACGTAAGTTTTTTTTTTCAACCAATTAGAAAAGAAAAATATGTATGTATGTAATATGGGTCGTGTTTGATACGATAGCGGAGTATTATTTTAAGTAAAATTTTGACACTTCTGAGGTGAATAAAATTTTACTAGCCCTGGTAGCTGGTAGCATATACAGCTACATGCAAAAAAATTATTTTATGGTATATATTTTCCTTAATTGTTCATTCTTTTATAAGTATTTTTTAATTAATTTTTACAAACGTCAAAAATTTATGTACATACATACATATTTCAAAAAAGATATCAATTCACACCGCAGAAACCTTTGCTACCGTTTCACACACGCCCAAGGTATCAGAAAAGAAAAAAAAACTACTAACATATTCAGTTCTTATCGCTAACACTTGCATCGCTTAGTTGCAGACAAATCGTGGACTTTATCGCTAATGTGACTATATGCCAGTGTTTCCAAAACTTGGTTACCAAAAATGGCTAAATTTACGGCAAGAAATTGCTATAAAATTTTTTTTAAATAAAAACAAATTAAAATTCAACAACATAACAAAAATTATTCATTAAAAGTTTTTTACAATTTATTATCAAAAAAGTTATTTTTGGGAATACATAATTTTTTTTTCATTAAAAGATTTAATTTAATTCAAGGAATTAAGCACAATTCCCTTTCTTCCCTTTTTTACAATGAAATTGTAAATTGAGATTAATTTGTAACTTAAAAATAAACGAAAATTAAATATTTTTTTGCAATAAAAAATTAAATCGTCGATAAATTCAATGTCGTTATTGTTCATCTCATAGGAATCACTTGTTCCTATTAGTTTTAAATATTTTGAAGGTAAATCATAATCATGACAACAAAAAGATAACAAATATTTTATTGTTATGGTAAAAATATTTACCTAATTTATAAAATCAAATTAATGGTTGCTAAAGGTTACCTATTTCTTAAATCGTTTTTAACGACGTTTACTTGTTTAGATGTTGCTTTGTTGCTTTTTTTTTTGTGAAAACTGATCGTTTATGGCGATTTTCAACATTTGTAAAAGTTGTGATTTACATTAAATGCGTTTTAATTGTTAAAAATGTTTATTTTACTTTTAGCAATTTTATACATTTCTATAAGAAAATAAAAATTATTATTTTCAAAGAAAAAACGGAAAAAAATTTTATGGCTTAACAAGTTGGAAAGTGGCTAATGACTAAACTTATTTTTTAATGGCTAAACAAGGTGAAAAAGGTCTAAATCTAGCCTTTAAATGGCTAAATTGGCAACACTTATATAAGCCTAATTTACGTACATATATACCACTATGAGTCATATAACCGAATTGGAATATAATTAAGTTATGTGAATATTGAAAATAAAAAATTCATATAAATTACTCCGACAGCAGGCTTAGGGTTTTGTTACAGAGATGCAAACTGTATTCAAAAAAAAAAAATAGTTAAAATAATAATAAGATATTTCATAACTGATACCAACGGGAAAAAAACTAATTTTTACAAGTAGAGAGTTGAAGACAAAAATTAAGCGATTAAATTCTTAGTTCTTTATATGGATTTGTGGCAGTTTTTCATTCCTAAAGCCGATACATAGTGACCAAAAACTCTTTTTCAATATACATAGAAACATCGTACTGGACCGGACTATGCACGGATTATTGACAAACACAAAACAAATAGAAACAGTATGAAAACGCAAATAATTACATATTTTTTTAGCTTGAAATGTTCGTCTACATTTTACAAAGGTATTTTATTACTTTCTTCATATGTATGTTTTTGTATGTAATATAAACTTAAGTACACACCAGTGTTGCCAATCTGTGTGTAATAACAGATATTGTGTGTAATTTTTACTTGCATGTGTAGAAGGAAATAATGTTAAGCTTAGTCTAGACGATATGTTGAATCAGCAAATGTATGCTTACACTCATATGCTTAAAAATAATAACATATGCCTCTATTAGCATATTCAATATGTTAGGTGTCTAGACGATATGCTGAAAATACCAAATTTTTCAAATTCATCATATGCCAGCAAATGATATTTCAACATATAAGTTAGCATACAATTTTTGTGTCTACACGATATGTTGAATTTTGTATGTTGATATGTATGTTGAGTATTGTAGTCATTTGGTTAAAAATAACAAATAAATTTGACAATGCGTTCTATTTTTTAATGCAACTACCATTTTTGCAATAAAATTTATTTAAATCAATAAAAAGAAAAAAATTATGTCATCAGAGGAAATATCACTAGCTATTATTTGTGCATTGGAAGAGGAAGAAGAATCTCTATACAAAAATTTTCTACGTATGGATATCCATCAATTCAATCATTTGCTTTCTTTGGTATCACCAATAATAACGAAACAAGACACAGTGATGCGCAAAAGCATTACAGCAAAGGATCGACTTATTTTGACCCTACGTTTTCTAAGCAGTGGTGATTCATTTTCTTCATTGCAGTTTCTTTTTCGTATCCCAAAATCGACTATTAGTACAATTATTCCACATGTGTTGGATGCGATGTATACAGTGCTTGTAGGGAAATACATATATGAAGGTAAGACCTCCCAAGTATTATTTTTGTGTTTATACGCTACATCTTTTTCTCGATAATGTAGATGCCAACAACTGCAGAAGAGTGGAAAGCTATAGCGAAAGCATTTAAAGAACGGTGGCAATTTCCAAATTTTATTGGCGCTATTGATGGCAAGCATGTGGTAATGATATCGCCGCCGAATTCTGGTAGTATTTATTACAACTATAAAGGTACACACAGCATCGTACTAATGGGAGTTACTTAGTTTGAAAATGTTAATAGTTAAAACCAATATCATCAAGTTCTTTTATTTCCTCTACACAAGTCAATCTCGCGACAAGCTTTTTTATCATATAAATTGTGTAATGACGTTTTAAGTTGATAGTAAAAGTTTATTTTTTTCTTTTTAGAAATAATCTAGTTGACCGTTTTCAGATATTATCTAATTTTGTACTACTCTACACAAAGATTGTAACTAAATAAATAAACAAAAGAAATATTTATACAAAAACATATATCAATATATTTTATTTTCCGCATATGTATAAATGCCATATTTACATTTTTAATTAAATAAAAGTAAAACAATTCAATTCATTTTTAAGTTAAGTTCGGTACATATGCATACAAATTTGTCATATGTTGAAAAGCTTAAATACGATTTTCAACAAATAACATATCTGCCATCATACGCAGGAAATTTGTCAATCACTAATAATACGCTGTTCACACGATATGCTAAAATTTGCAACATACGTTTGTATGCATTGTTAACAAAGAGCTAGCAAATGTTATTAAACATACGTATGTTGAAAAATTTTTGCGTTTACACGATATGCTGGCACTTGTAACACATTTTTCATCATTAATATGCTGATTCAACATATCGTCTAAACTAAGCTTTAGACAAAAACTGTAAAAGTTAATTGTTATTTCTTTGACATTTTTTATATGAGCGAATCATTAAAAAAAAACTTAAGTGGTAAGAAAGTTCCAAATGGCTATCGAATGGGCAATACAGGATACCTATAAGTAATTTAATTTTATTACATCAAACTAGTTTATGTTGCTTTAGCTTGTACATAAACATTTTTTGACTGTTCTTCTGATGACGCCATTGCTTATGTTCGGAAATAAATTCATTTCCATTGATTTTCAAACAAGGAAAATCAATATGGTTATTTATGCAAGGCGAATTCATTGTATTAAAGCTACTTTTTGGTTTTGTGTGTTTAATTTTGCTTTAAATGTGTAATTTGGGAGAAGGTCATGTATAATTTCCGAATACTTCGTTGGCAACACTGGTGCATATATACATAACAAAAAATGGCAATCGCCGAATTTGAATTATACTTATGTGCAGTGTTGCCATTTTGGCATTTTTGCAGCTTAATTTAGCATTAAATTTTTTTATTTAGCTGCAGAATTTTCATTAAACACTTGGTATTTTATTCAGCATTTTAAGAAAGCATTTGAAGCTTTTTTTTTTAGCATTATTTATTTTAAAAATTTGGACTAATAGTGCTATTGTTTTTACTTACACTTTTTATAAATTATAATAAATTTTGACTAAAAATAGTTGTACCTAAAATAATTTCGTATGAAAAGAGATAATTCTTATGTTAAGAAACATCTTGCTTGTTAAAAAAAAAAAAATAGAATATTCAGGGAATATTAGAAATGCGCTTATCATATTGATTTTAATTGTTTTTTTGCCCTTTGATTTACGATATAAAAGTACAATCAAATTTTACTTTGTATTAAGATAAAAATTCAATAGTGTAAATGTGTGACAAATTTTTTGCTCTTAACTGCTGAAAATTAACAATAATTACTTCAACTTTTCTTAAACTATAAAAAATAAAATGATCTAAAATCATTTGTATATCATAGAAATAAATCGTTTAAATTTATCATGTATCAGCGGTCTGCGGGCCACAAAATTTAAAATTTAATCTCAACTACATATTTATATGCATCAGATGCTTTATCAAAATCTATCCACTTGTTTTAATATAACCATTTTTTTCAATTTCGTTAAAAAATAAGTCAATAAAATGTCTGTCGAATAAAACTCCATACTGGTAATAAATTTTAGCAAAAATATTTACAAAATTTAAGCTTTATTTTTAGAATTTTTAGGTCATGTTTAATGCCAGACTTAGCTGTAATTTTTTTTTAGATCTGGTCACACTGCTTATGCGTATTTGAATGGAAGAAAAAACAAACTTATGTTTGTTGCACAGATAATAGAGCTATAAGAAACGAAGCACGGACTATTTACCTCTATAATCACGGATTATATAGGTTGTAAAAGAAAGCGAACAGCATGCTGGTTAATAGATGTAACGTGTTAATAAAGGTCCCGATAACCGAGGTTCAACTGTACATTTTATTGCAATATCCAGAACTGCCAAATATGGCGATTAATCGCCAATGGAAGCGTTTTTTAACCCATTTGGCTATGGAAATTTGCGTTTGGCGACTTGGCAATTTTTGTCGCTATTTAAAATGGTTGGCGATTATTTTAGCGATATGGGAAACGCATTATTCAAAGATATTTTTTTTTTAAAACAAAAAATTTTATGACAAGTAGATTTTTTTGTGTTTTTTTTTTATTTTATTTGCAATTTAAATCTGCTTTCATCATTTTTTGAAAACTTTTATATTTGCAATGTCTTGTGAAATATTGCTTTACTATTATTGCGTTCATATCAGAAAAAAAGTATATTACTAAAAATACGAAGGTTGGTTTTTTGATGGCGGATTAAAAACATCTCGAGATAAAAAACAATAGCGGGGTTATGTTGTAAATCTCTTCACATTTCGTTGAGACATTTGTTTAAGGGCCGATGTTGATTTTGAATAAAAAACAAATTATTTAGGAAATTATTGTCATTTCTTTTTAATATGATAATATTGGTATGGTTCAATTATGTATGGAACAAAATATCGGCCAAATGGCCGCCGCGACCTCGGCGTCACACCTCCATCCGATGGTCCAAATTTCGATGACGCTGAGGCATAATTGAGGGTCTATGCCGTTAATGTGCCGAATTATCTCATCCTTTAGCTCTAGAATTGTTGCTAGCTTATCAACGTACACCTTTTCTTTCAAATAATTCCAAAGAAAGAAGTCTAACGGTGTCAAATCACATGATCTTGGTTATGTTGGAACGTGTAGAAAGTTTAGTTATTAATTTACTCACTTCGCATTATTAGCAACAACAATTAAACTGGGATAAAGCTTTATTCTTACCTCTTCCAGAAGCCTTTAAAGTAGGTGCAAGAGGGCAAGGCGTTGGTATCCAATGACACACCTTGTTAATTAGTAATAAAGTTGGAATGCGGCTGGGAGATTTATGTCTGTAAAAAGGCCTTCTATAAGGCCTCTTTACTACTTTATTTTCCCGCTGGAAATGGTTGGGCAAATCGCATTTTGTTGCTTGTGAAGAATTCTAACGTGAAATACATCAAATTTTCACCCTCACCCTCATGAGGATGAATCAGCAGAAAAATTTTGAAATTTTCACGCTCGCTCATGACTGAAATGAGCGAATATGAGCGATATAGTCCACTATTTGTCTGCAACTAAATAATGTGACTATAAACGAAAAGTACTGTATATGCTACAAATGCTTTAAATACGTAAAAAGATAAAAAAAAATTTTGTGTACCTTATTTTGTATATGTTAGTAGTTTTTTTCTTTTCTGATACTTTGGACGCGTGTGAAACGGTAGCAAAAGTTTTTGCTGTGTGAATTAATATATTTTTGATATAAAATTTAGACGTCCGTAAAAATTAATTAAAACAAGTTAGAGTGCTATATTCGGCTGTGCCGAATCTTTGATACCCTCCACCGACAGGGGTGAGCTCTATTTGATAAATACATATATATTATTAACTAATCTTCACAAAAACGAGCGTCAGCATTAAAATTAGTTGCTGTTTAGACCTGAATTAAATTATTGACCGACAATAAGAAAGTTTTATGCGTTTCTTGGTAGAACTTTGAACTGGCTTGAGTAAAATATCATGATTTGTTACAGTTTTAGCAGAACTAAAATGATTTTTAGGAGGGTAATTTATATTGGACCTATGGTAAATTATGGACCAATCATCCCAAAATTATGAAGACGGATTTCTGGTATTACAAAAAATAAATTAAAATAAATAACAGTACAGCAGTGTAAATAGTTTTAGCGTTAACAGTGAATTTCACAAAATTGCATGATATTTTTTCTGGCCATATGAATCTTAGTTGGAAGAATTTTTACCGCAATATCTATATCTGTTATGATTTTAGGCGAATTAAATTATTTTCCCAAAGTGGGCTTTCTTTGGTTTTAGGCCCAATAAACTGTTTTCCGAGTGTCACGAAATTTGACACCGCGATTTCTAGTCTAGGTCTATATTTGTAGCTGTGGTCAATATAGATTTTAATGCATTAACAACCATATAAATGTTTTTATTGACATGAAATTTGGTGGCGATAACGTCAATGCTATGACATATACGTCCAGAATTTACCGTAGGTCCCATACAAACGCTTTCCAAAAAATCTTATTCAGAACTCGTATAAGTCCATGAATTTTAAAATATTAACATAATTTTGTTTTGGCGCGTCCATGATTGCACATTAGTCCAAAATAGGGTACATTCTCGAAAATTTGTGTTAAGTGTAGGGTATTACGTAGTCGGGCTTTCTCACTTAATTTTTATAATTATGTAAATATCATTAAAGTGGTGAAATATTCCCAGCAAACAGTTAAACATGATGTAAAATTAATAATGATATTTAATTAAACCCATTCTGAAATATATTGCTACAAAATGGTTAAATATCATTTAAAACTTTTAAAGGCATTTTCAAAAAAGTTAGATATTTTTGTGAATTTCTTAATAAAATTCAAATTATATCGATGTTATTTTTCAGATCTTTTATTTGTGTTTGCTGGGAACGTGGAGAATATTTATTTCATACTTACACAATGATCCAATTTTTACTAACACATTCTCATCACTTAAGTTTTTTTTGACAACAGACTTAGGTTTTTGACAAGCGAGTTTTATATCTATGTAATCTTTGATACTAGCCTCCAGGCAAGCCTATCCAATAGGTCTGCTTACCGCTACAACAGTACAAAAAACAACAGGCATTTTGTTTGTGTAAAATTATTCGCGGTTGTTAAAATCCTACTATTACGTAGGGAAAACAAAAGGAAAAACGTGTTTTGTATGCATGAATGTGTGTCAAAAACCAAAAAACGTAAACAAAAATATGCACGTATAAGCAAAATGTAAACAACTTTTGATATCGTTGAGGAATAAACCAAAAAAACATTGCGCAGACCTAATGGATCTACCTTGCTACCAGGGCTAGTGAAATTTTATTCACCTCAGACGTGTCAAAATTTTACTTACAATAGTACTTTGCCACCGTTTCAAAGTAATCTATGGTTGAAACACGACATACATACATACATATGTTTCTTTTCTAATTGGTTGAAAAAAACGTATGTACATTATGACACGTTTTACTTTAATAAAATTTTACAAAAAAAAAATATGTTAACGTGTATTTCAACTGGTGCTGTCGTCTTTGAGTGTCCAAAATGCAAAGAAAAATTTTAAACAAGAGTGAAATAATTGTATATTTTAGTGTTCTTTATATTTATATAGTGTATGAACTATGGATGTTGATTGAAGCCCGCCATAAAATATGGAAGATGTCTGAGTATAAATTTCCCGAAGGATGGTCAATATTAAATTCATTCAAAGATGATACGAATCATGACTTTTACACTTTTAATGAATATATTAAAACTTACTGGCCTTGGTATATTTTTCATATAACAGTCACTACTGCGATTCGAAAATATAAAGCTAAATGGCAGAGCTTGTCAAATGCTATAGTTTGTGTACTGATATTATTAATGACAATGAAACTGATATCAATAGCTCTAATTGGATGCGTGCTAATGTCATATTATTTTGTTGCCCATAGAAATTCAAAAATATTGACGTGGCTGTTGTCTGTGGCATGGATGATTGCTATGATATTTCTTAAATCGAATCGTTTTTTGCAAGAGAACCTGGGATACGTTGAGTTTTGGGATGTTATAGTTACATTATCTTGGTCCATATTACGCGGGAGTAGCTATAGCTTACAACGCCAAAAATCATATAGCATACATAAAGCGGCATTTTGCAGCAAATACATGTTGCAACACTTCTTGGGTTATGCTTTATATTTTCCCTGTCTAATAATGGGACCTTTTATGGATTATAATCGTTACATTGTCATTGTGCATGCAAATAATCAAATTGGAATACATAAATTTAGACTGTTTTTTTGGCAGATTTGCAGAGTATTTATTTGGTGGCTTGTTTTAGAAATAGCTTTGCACTTCGTATATGTTAATTATATGGCTGTCGATATACGCGCCTTAGAAGTTTATAGCACAAAGTTTGGTCTAAATGCTGTGGTCTATTTCATGGGACACTTTTACTTCATGTTCTACGTTGTTTCGTTTGGGCTTGGTATAGCTTTTGCCCAATTAGATGGATTACATCCACCTCGGCAACCTCGCTGTATTAGTTTAATCAATTATTATTCTGAGATGTGGAAACATTTTGACGAAGGTCTTTATGAGTTCGTATTCTCACACATTTATGTCGAAATGTGCAGCAAAAATTCATCGACGTTAAGAAAAATTGTAGCAACAGCCACTTCATTTTCGTTTGTGTTTTTATGGCGTGGATTTTATACATTTCTTTTCATATGGACTTTATTTAATTTCTGTTGTTATCTTGGTGAAAAAATCCTAAAGTCGTTAGAGAAATCACCTAAATACATTAGTTCTATGAAAAATAACGTAAAGCTAACTGACAAAGGGCTTCAGCGTTTTAATGCCCTATTAGGTTCACAAATCCTTATTCTCGCTTCGTTTGCAAGTTCTTACGCTACTGGCGGATTGGAAATAGGAAATTATTTAATGAAAAGCGTCTATCAAGGTGGGTGGTGGAACTATTTTACTGTATCGCTGCTTTTTTATTGCAATTTCCAGTGCGTTGAAATATTCAAAACAAAATATGTAAAGACTTAAAACTTGTAGTGCATAAAAATATACCAAAATAAAGTTAAAATTTAAAGAAAAAATCTTGTCGTTTAAATTTTTCTCGTTTCATTTGCGTTCCAGGGGCTATTGGGTATTTCAATTCGAATACTAATATTTCTCGATAGCAATTTCTGATTCGAAAGTTAAACCGTACTGCGTATATGACTATTTTGAAACGATGACAGAGTTGTGTTTATCAAAATTAGAAATTTGACTAAAGGAATAAATTCAACGTGTGAAAAATATTATAGGTAATATTTTTTTTTATTTTTGGACCATTTTGGTAAAATTTTTAAATTTGCAATGGACTACAATATCAACTTCAAACGTCAGCTCATGTATTATTTTTCTATTTTAATATGCTTAGTAAGTTTTTAGCCGTCTAGGATAAGATCAAACGAAAAAAATTAAAAAATACAAATCTTAGGTTATGGACCATTTGGTATGCATTGACCAAATGGTCCATTTTTTAACTTTTTACATGAGTAAAAGTAAGTAAACATAATTATGGCTCATTGCTATTGTCGCAGCAAGATGAACAAATGGTTTTCCGATTCAATTCTATTAGTGCACCTCTCTCTCGCTGAACAGACGTAATAAGCTCGGCACTTACATATATTCCGCTCGCAATAAAATAAATAACTCGTGACATATAACATTTCTTACTAAAGCAGAGGTAATCATAAAGAGAGGCAGTTAAAAATGTGTGCGTAGTGGTCAGTGTATTTTCGCTGCACTAAAAGAAATTTCTAGATAAACACGTCGAAAACAAATTTTTTTTGTATTAAACATATTTTTTGTTTTATAAATGCATGTATGCACTTATTTTTTTTAATTTCTGATTGTATACAACGCATGCAGCTTTATTCAAAATATTAGATGAAAATTAAAACTTTTCCCCACTCTATTTTCCACATTTTAATAAACACATACAATAGTAGAAAAATATTCAAAGTGTACTGAAAATATTTGGAATTTATTGGAAAATATTTCCACCGACAGTTAGAATTTATGAGAGCTAAAAATTATTAATTAATCTTTATAAAAACGACCGTCAGTATAAAAATTTGTTCCGGCTTAAACCAATTGGACGACAATCAGACAGTGTTATGCTTTTATTTATAGCAATCAATTTGAACAATCTGATGTTAAATAAAATATCAAAATTCGTAAAGGGGAATTTATATTATACCCATGGTAAATTATGGACTAATCATCACGAAATCCTACTATTTTCCGGAAGTGGGCTTTATATAGGGCCTATGGTTAATTATAGACTGATCTTTACGAAATTTGACAGTGTGATTTCTAATCATATAAAACTATGACGTAGCGCATTTTAATATGATAGCAATATTTATTAAGGTTTTAGACGTATAGTATGCATATAGAAGGAGTTTGTGCAAAATATATCATGCAGTACATTATGCCACATTTTATGTAAGTTTATGTAACAAAATTGTCAATTTTTTAATGTGGTGATTTTAGATTTTGATACATAAATCTGATCCTACTGATCGGATTTTGTTGGATTTCAATCCCAAACTTCTTAGGATAATTAGCAGCAATTTGACACCAACATTGTTCTTATATTTTGAGTTTTTCGAAAGTGAGCGTGTTTTCAACAGACGGACATGGCTAAATCGACTTAAATACTAAACATCTGCATGAAACTTAATAATGATGTTCATAAAACTTTCATTATTATTTTGTATTTGCTTCGTTTGTATTCAGTAAAATAAATAACTATGAAATGAAAGCAACAAACACACGAAATTTAAGAGACGAGTAAGATACAGTTATTTTGTTTACTTAAACAAGAGAATATGAATACTAACAACTCTGAAACAAAACAACCACTGAATAAATGTCAAATAAGTTCATGGAAAAACACATTTATTTAAAAGTCAGTATTGCCAGTTGAAGGAAATGAAAAACATTAGGAAAGATAAAAAAAAAACAAAAATAACCATGAAGTGTAAAAGCAACAATATAAGAAAGTGCATTAATATTAAAATAACAAAAATAATACAAATTTGACTTTGTTTTCAATGTAAATTAATTGTTTTTAATGTAAATTTTAAAACTTCAACAAAATTTTATTTTATTTTCGAAAACATTTTTCAGCAAATTGATTTGCTTGGATGAACATAAAAAAGTAGTAAGGAAAAAAATTTTAAGTTAATTTAAAAAATTCTTTAGAAATTATATTATTGTAAAGGAAACAAAAAAGAAAAAATTACATAAATGTACTAAATGGCAACATTGCTATTGAGTATTTATATTAAAAAAAATGAGAGAGAGTGAAAACTGTAAAACAAACGACGCGTCGTTTCACTGAACAAAGTTTTTGTGTTTGCCATATGAAACGAAATGTGTTTGCTAGTAGCATGAATAAAACAACAGTTTGTTCAGTAATCTGAATTTTATTTGAATACGAACTGCATTGGATTAAAATTTCGGTATGTTTATGAATGAAGCTATTTATGCAGCTCTTAATTAAATACTCAAGGTGCCAGAATATATATACTTTATGGGGTCTTAGATGCATAATAAAAAAGTCACACGGAATGACAAACTTATGGCGATTTCTTTTCTGAGAAATATGTTGCATAAATGGTACATGCTCTATCTCTTTTGTGTAGAGCATGTGCCATTTATGCAACATTTTTCTCAGAAAAGAAATCGCCATTAGTATACCCTTAGTCACCACCAGAGGTGAAGGGCACACCAAGAGTTTAAAGTCGAATAAGGACCAGTCTCATAAACATTTATCATCAAGGTAAGAGTAGGAGTTGGAGTCGCACTTAAAAATATCAGCGTTTGGAGTCGGAGTTACTACTTTTTCTGACGACTCCACACGCCCTGGTTATAACTTTTCATTATTTTCAGTTTATTGCTTCGTCAAGTAGCTGCAATGAGTTCTTTAAAGCTTGTGGAAAATAAAAAAGCTTATTTTGAACTTAAATTTCAATTATATTTAATATTAAAGTATTTACTCTTATATTTTTTACAAAAAGCATGGTGTATTATATGCAGTTTACAACCCTTTTTACAATTTAAATAAATATGGCAAAAAGCAACTACAAAAATGTAGGTTGTCAAACGTAAACGTCAATTTATGTTATAAAAGAACTTACAAAAGAAATGTTTTAACACTCAAGTTAAAACTTTTACAAAAGCAGTCTCCACTTAATGGGCTACAATACGGACATGTTGCAAAAATTTGCAAGAATGAGAAGATATGTGCAAATTGCTCAAACGCTTTCCATACAAACATCAAACTTAACGAAAAATAGAACCTACCCCCGTCATAGTATAGAACTAGTATGCCAACTGGAGAGAGCGTTCTCAATTTTTTTAGTTCACCCCTCACCAGTGATGGACAATTCAGTACTTTTTTCAGTACTTTTTCATTTCAAAAATACCACGGTACCCCCACGCCAGTTTTAGTACTCTTTTCTTGTTATGCTTCTTTGTTGAGAAATTTAGCGTTTTTATTTTTTTTTTAACATTGACAACATTGCCTACACAAAATTTATTGTTCTTTTTTTTGTTCATGTTAAGCAAAATTAAGAACGAAATGGACGAACTTATGTTTCCTGATAATTCACGTATTGCTATTGGAATTTTGTCAATGCCCCATTTATCAGCAGCAGTTAAGCGCACGTTTTCAGTGCAAGATGCTATAAAAACGAAAAAAAAAAAGAAATCGTTTGCAAGTACAAACTATTTCAAATATAATTAAAACTAAAGATCTATTAATGTCAAATGATTCTTGTTGTTACAATTATAAAAATAAACAAATTGCTTAACATCACAAGCAAATACATATGTATGCAATAAAACATATGTTTAAAAAAAGTACCAAAATGTTGAAAAAAGTACTCTTTTGCTTGATGGTTAGTACCATCTCAATTTTTAAATTTTCCACCACTGCCCCTCACACATATACGTTTTGTGTGAATTCAACACACATAAAAACAACAAATGCAAAAAAAAGTTTGAAATTTTTATATAAAAAATGTTTCACAATATAACACTTTTTGCTGAATTTTATGACACAAACACATAATTAATAATATTTTCCAAAACATTTTGCTTATTTGCTTTTGCAAAATGTTTTTATTTTTCACAAACTATAAATTTTTAAATAATTTTTTTGGACACTAAATTGTTTCTGTTGTTAATATTATTAAAGCCAGCAGAGTAGCATTTTGTGGTATGTAGATAATATTTGAAGTCATAAATTAATTAAATATTTTCCGATATTGCAGAATAAAAATTTAACAAACATGGTTTTTAAAAGTTTATAAATGCAGACAGCATTAAACAAACTTACAATTTATTGAACTAAGAAAGTTTTATTTTAGAAACAAAATTGTTGCCACCTTCTATACGATTTTATGCAACTATGTTTAGTGGTGGATATATTATACACCAATAAATTTTAAAAAAAGTTTACTAAGTCCCCCTTTAAGGCCATGTCAGATAAAACTTTTGCTTCGCGTTGCGTTACCGATGCGCTTTGACATCTAAGATAAAATATACATACTTAGACGAAACATGTCACATAAAGTACTTTCAAAGCGGAGCGAAGCAAAAAGTTAGCCAACTCTCATCTTTTTGCGCGCTTTCACAATTCACTAGTATAATTTTCTTTTTTTTTAATTTTTTTTTGCCAAATTCAATTCCAAAAAACCGTCCAATTAAATTTTTAACTTTAATTTTTGTAACAAATAATTAAATGTACAAATTACCAACCGCTTTTATAAGTAAACAAACAATGCGTGAGTGTTGTCAAAGTTTTCATTGTGGCATACATCTTTTGCTTTGCGTTTTTCTGCCGAAGGTAGAAACGTCACGCAAAGCGACAAAGTTGTATCTGACACGGCCTTTAGACAGGCAAAGTTTACTTTGACAAAGACATTATTCTGGCAACACTGTTTATATATTATATTCAAACAAGAGAACACAAATTAAATGTCAAATTAAACTTTGTGTGTCTGAGCAGGGTTGTCAGATTGATTTTGAACTTTTTCGCCAAATCCAATGTCAAAAATCGCCAAAATCGCCAAAGCATTTCATTTTTAGTTTTTGACAATAACATACGTATTTTAAGAATAATTAAAAATATTTTTTTGTAAATCCCAAAAAAAAATTTGTTCCGTATCGCTAAAATACGCCAAAAATTAAAAAAAAGTCGCCATGATATATTTTGCTTAATTTTAATTCTTATTTTTACTTTAATTTTGCTTATACAAAATACACGATTATTTAAACAGTCAATTTTTAAAACAATGAAGTTTTGCATCAGCTTGATGTGTTTTGGTGCTGCACACTTTTGTACCCAGTATCTAGAATACACAAAATTGCATTATTATTTCTGGACATAAAAAAATATTAAAAAAGGCATTTTATAACCTATTTCCAATGTGCGAAAGAATTCCTTCTTTCGAACAACTACAAATTCTAAAAACTTTGTTTTTGTTTTAAATGCATTTGTACGAAGTTAATAATTCTTTCGCACATCGGAAACAGGCAGTTAGAATATTGATAAAAAAAAATATTATCAAAGTTGTTTGTGGGAATACTATTATTTATTAAAAGATTTTGTTTGTTGTGCTTAATTCCCTTTTTAAATAATTGATAAAAAATACTGAAATTTATTGTTGGAGGATAAATATTTTTGAAAAGAAATAATGTATTCTTATGAAGTTTCATATACTGACGAATTATGTTTTTATGTATTTCAATTTAAATAATAAGAAGTATGTTTTTATAAAACATTGATAATTCTTACTATTTTGCCCTTGTTTTAAAAAATTTAAATTAAGAAAAAAAAATTTAAGATTTTCCTCTTCAAAATATGATTTCTTTCGCCATATGACAATTTTTATTCCAAAGATTCTGGTAACGCAGTATATAAATATAAAGTTGCAGCCAACTTCAGGTATAATCTACGAACGAAAAACAAAACGAATTTGTGAGTACAGCAAAGTATGTACTCCCCCGCTATGCTCTTTTCCCTTCTCTTCTATAAACTCAAGACTTTGCAAAGTAAACTTTGCTTGTCTGAAAGGGGTATAACACAAACATGAGTTAGGTACCACAGGTTAGGTACTAGTTCTATACTATGACCCCCTTCATGTATGTATAAACTGAAAAAAGTCAGATGCCGAAGACTGTAAACATCCAACAAATGACAGAAATTGCCCAATATTTTTAAAAGAGAAAGGCATTTAGGCTCTTGTTACTTTGGAATAGGTTGGAAAAAAGAAAGCCATATCTTTGTACAGGCGAAGACATGCCCAACGGTTACAAAATTCTTAACAAACCACATTCCAACAACTTGTGCCATGCCTCCCCCATCTGAAACCAACTTAAAGCGCCAAATAAAAGACTACTCTGATTCCCTTTCCGAAATGGTAATCGACCACCTCAACTCATCTTCTCAAAAGATTTATGGAGATAAACCTTTAATATTACCAACAAATGTCTCCAAGAGATTAAAAAAGACGATTAAAGGCGCTACCGCCGCTAAATCCAAAAGGAATAAGTAGAATCAATTTGTATAACTAATCCTTCATTATGACACCAATTTTAAATACTTAATTATACCACTTTACTTTTATAATTTCTCAGGTACGTTCAGATTGATGAAATATTCAAACAACAAATATTTCATTTACGTAGTCTGAACACAAATTTTTTTTGAGTATTAAATAAAAAAACAGCTGATTTTGAGCAAATAAAAGTATTTGTCGGCAAACCCATATTTGTCCAATGTGAACACAAAAAATCAAATATTTTAGAAATTTTTGAGAAAACATTTATTGGATAATACAAAAAAATTGTAAGAGCGAACAACGACAAATAATTTTAGCCATCTTCCCGATAGAAGCGATTTTTTTCTGTGATTCTTTACAGCAAACTTCAGAAACAATTACTAGAATAGTATTAAAAGGAACTCGAAAAATATATTGAAGTGATCTGTAACGAATCCAATTCCAATTCCGTACCCAATATCTTCCATTTCTTTTTGCATTCTCCTCTTCTAACACCATAAGAGTTGCTGCTCCACAGCACAAAACAAATAAATTATCTTCTGCGCTCATTTTTACTATTTGTAAAATATATTTTTATTTTTAAACATTCTCATTAAATAATTATTTGATGCAAATATTTGTTTTAGTCTGAACGCATGGCAAACATGAATTAATTTATTTTATTTAACACTGTTTGCCAACTGTTTCAACAAACAAAAATTGTCAAATGTTTGAGCTTAGTTTGAACATTAAACAAAATATTTTTTTGTTTAACACTGTTTGAAGCAAATAACAGAACAAATGTTTTCGTAAAATATTTGATTAATCTGAACGTACCTTAAACTATTTGATTTTTTGTGTTCACATTGGACAAATATTTGTTTGCCGGCAAATACTTTTATTTGCTCAAAATCAGGTGTTATATTATTTGACACTCAAAAATATTCTGTGTTCTGACTACGTTAATGAAATATTTGATGTTTGCTGCCAAATAATTTATCAATCTGAAAGTACCTTAAGGTTTAAATGTTTTGGTTTATACATATGTCGCTTTGAATTTGTTATAATATTTTTTCAAAAATAAACGTTCTTTTTTTCAAAACATAAAGGCAGGAAAACACCAAGAATGCTGTAAGCCATATAAGAATGACAACAGTTACGGTCACATATGGCAAACATTTGACAAAAAGTGTCTTATATTTGTTTGCCTTAATGTGATCACAAAATATTTTTGAGGCGCAAACAGAAAAAATGGCTGATTTTGGGCAAATAAAATTATTTGCCAGTAAACAAAAATGTTTCTAATGTGACCAATAAGTTTCAAATATTTTCCTCGTTTTTTGGCAAAAAATATTTGTTCTTTCCAAAATTTTGTAAGACCAAACCTTGGTGAAATAATGCAGGTGGCATTGCTACGGCAATAAATACAACATTACAACAAAAATGGAAATTAGTCCCAGCTAATGTCAAAAATGAACTTAAACAAAAATCAAGGGTGCCGCTGAACGTGATAAAATATATATATTTGTAGTAAATTTTTATTTAATTATTGTCAATTACTTTTGTGGACTTTTTGTAAACATAAACAAAACTTTGACAAAGGAATGAACAAACAATGCAAGAGCAAATAATCGTCATCTGGCTTAGTAATGCCACCTGTTTAGTTCACCATGTATCAAACAGCGCCAAACAAAAACTTTTAAAATAAAAAAAAAAAAAAAATAAAACAATTTTTTTATGACGAAAAAATGAAATTTTTGTTAAAATGTTTCCTGTGTTATCTCTATGATTCAATATGTTACATTTTTCTTAAGTAAAAACAGTTTATTTAAATTATGTAAACCTAATTACATTTATTGGTATTGTTGCCATTACAGGGTATTTTATATATAACATTTGATTTTTCTTGGTTGTCAATTTTGACTTTTGCCTTACAAAATAAATTCCCTAGTGTATTAAAGGTTTTGTAAGCCATACTGTATTTTTCTCCATTAAAAAGTTTTGATTTTTCAAAACGTTCTGATATTTCTGGCACATAAATGATGGATTTGTAAACTTTTTCTTCTTTGTCTTTCTTTCTTTGAGCCTTATCTTTTCCATATTCCCGAATCAGTTTTTCGGTGATATTTCTTGGAAAATCGTTAGAATTTAGAATGTGTCGTATTTTGTTCATATTCGCATGGTGAAACTCACTATCACTAATATTTAATATTCTCTTAATCAGATTATTCGCGGTTTTGATAATTATTTTCTTATGATGTTTAGAAAAATAGTTAATAATGCGTCCGGACGCGGTTGGTTTCTGGTACCAATCAATTTGAATGATGTTATCCTCTCTTATTGCAAGAGTATCTAAATATGGAAGTTTTGAATTAATTTCTTTTTCCATCGTAAATTGTATACTTCTATGAAAACTATTTAGATGTTTGATTATATCTCCTATTTCATCTTCTAGTACAATACTGAACAGGTCGTCTACATATTTAGTAAGTATTTTTGGTTTGTTAGTCAATTTTTCCATACAATAATCTAATAGTTTTTCCATCACAATATCTGCGACTATCGGAGATGCTGGAGATCCCATTGGCAAGCCCTTTCGTTGCGTGTAAATTTTGTTGTCATACTTAGGGCCATTATTACAACCTAATGATAAAGTAGCTGATAGTTAACGTGAACAATAGCTATCTTGAACGATAAAGTGACCAATAAGTTTTGTCCGATAAAATAAAAAATGTAATTTAAATACTGTGGCAACATTGCAGTATATACCGACTACTTTTAGTTGTTAAAATACGTAGTGGCAACGACTTGCTTTTGTTTCTTTCTTTAATTAAAAAAAGAATTCAATTTTTGTGCTTTATTTTTGTTCTTAATGGTAAATTGTTTTGTTTTTTGTGTTAAATTGTGTTTTTTTTTTAAGTTTGCATAATTTAATTTGACTTAAAACTGTCACTGATGCTACCATATCTTCAGCAGAAAATATGGCATCTTCAAGTTCTTAAAGTTCACTTGTAAAGTTACCATGAGGACAAACCTGATGTTAGCTTATCAGTCACTTTTTAGGTTAATGTTAACTTGTAATAACCAAAAACTATTTATCTGTCAGATAGCATCCTAAAAATAACTATTTGTAAGTTGTAATAATGGCCCTTAAAGTAGCGATTATCTTTGATGCAAAACTTAAGAATACGGAAAAACAATATTTTACTCATATTTGTGTATTCAGAGATCTCGTCCCATCTGTCGTCAATAATACTTAGAGCCAAATCAACTGGAATGCTAGGAAACAACGCTATTACATCCAAAGAGACAAGTCTTTCATTTTCTTGTATCGTGAAGTTCTTTATTCTGTTTCTGAATTGCATAGAATCCTTAACATTGTATTTTGAGCAACTAGTTATTCTTCTAAGTATATTCGTTAAATATTTGCACAATTGAATAGATGGTGAGTTGATACAGGAAACTATCGGTCCAAGAGGGTATCCTTCCTTGTGGATTTTAGGAAGGCCGTATATCCTTGGCGCTATGGCAATCTCAGTTTTTAGTTGTTTTCTTTCAATAGGCGTTATGTTAAAACATGAATGAAATCGAGTAAATATTGATTATATTTCTCAACAAATATGTAAGTTTCAATTCTTTTTATACATAGGGAAAAAGTTCAAGGGGTCCGCGCCACTCTACTACAAAATTTTGCTATAACTTTTTATACCCACACTACTGTATGTGGAGAGGATATTATGTGTTTGTGCAAATATATGTAACACATTTAAATATAGGTTTTAGAACCACCTTTTAGTATACCGATTGACTCAGAATCAATTTCAAAATCGATCTAACGAGGTTCGTCCTTCCATCCAGCTGGCTGGTTGTCTGTACAAGTAAACCTTGTGCGCAAAGTACAGGGCGCAATTTTGGAAATAATTTGATCAAATTTGACATATATGTGTTTATGATCAGAAAAATTTTAGTTTTTTTGCATCAAAATGTTTATTTTTAGCTTCAATAGAAGTTATTTTATTTATTTATTATTATTTTTTGATAATTTGTTCAAATATTTATTTTCAGGCAAATATTTTTCCCATATTTTATTAGAAGTTATTTAATATCTGTTTGAATAAACAAAAAACGGGCAAATAAATGTGCGTAGTGTGACCAGAAAATAAAATTTTTATTGTTCCTAACAAATTTTAGGAAAACGCAGTAAAAAATAATTGGGAAAATATTTGACATATGTGATCGTACCTTAACATCAAAAGAGAGAAAACCCTAACCATAGTATACAACATGTGGGTGAAGATAAATATGTCGAACTAAATATGTTCCGACGTAACCTCTTACGTCTTCACATATTTTAAATACGTTTTTCGTATTTGGGACATTTTTCCAAATATGTATTTGACAAGCTATTAAATATGTTTTCGTATTTGTGACATATTTCAAATATCAAATTATTAAATACATACATATGTATCTTCGTATTTGTTACATATTTAATGAAATTTGAAAGAACTTAAAAATTGTATTACAAATACAATATGTGGACAAACTAGAAGACCTTACAGGATGGGACATACCTCATTTTAAAGCTAATTACGCCCAAATTTGTAATCTATTTTACTTTTGGAGAAAAAAGCCTCTGGGTTATTTTTAAAATTTTTTTAAGTTCTCAGATGTACTAGTAGTGCTTCTCTGAGGGATTTTTGAAAATTTTGGACAAACTGGAAGACCTTACAGGATGGGACATACCTCATTTTAAAGCTAATTACGCCCAAATTTGTAATCTATTTTACTTTTGGAGAAAAAAGCCTCTGGGTTATTTTTAAAATTTTTTTAAGTTCTCAGATGTACTAGTAGTGCTTCTCTGAGGGATTTTTGAAAATTTTGGACAAACTGGAAGACCTTACAGGATGGGACATACCTCATTTTAAAGCTAATTACGCCCAAATTTGTAATCTATTTTGCTTTTGGAGAAAACAACCTCTGGGCTATTTTTAAAACATTTTTTAAGTTCTCAGATCTACTACTAGTGATTCTCTGAGGGATTTTTGAAAATTTTGGACAAACTGGAAGACCAGGATGGGACATACCTCATTTTAAAGCTAATTACGCCCAAATTTGTAATCTATTTTGCTTTTGGAGAAAAAAACCTCTGGGCTATTTTTAAAAATTTTTTTAAGTTCTCAGATGTACTAGTAGTGATTCTCTGAGGGATTTTTGAAAATTTTGGACAAACTGGAAGACCTTACAGGATGGGACATACCTCATTTTAAAGCTAATTACGCCCAAATTTGTAATCTATTTTGCTTTTGGAGAAAAAAACCTCTGGGCTATTTTTTAAAAATTTTTTTAAGTTCTCAGATGTAGTAGTAGTGATTCTCTGAGGGATTTTTGAAAATTTTGGACAAACTGGAAGACCTTACAGGATGGGCATACCTCATTTTAAAGCTAATTACGCCCAAATTTGTAATCTATTTTGCTTTTGGAGAAAAAAACCTCTGGGCTATTTTTAAAACATTTTTTAAGTTCTCAGATGTACTAGTAGTGATTCTCTGAGGGATTTTTGAAAATTTTGGACAAACTGGAAGACCTTACAGGATGGGACATACCTCATTTTAAAGCTAATTACGCCCAAATTTGTAATCTATTTTGCTTCTGGAGAAAAAAACATCTGGGCTATTTTTAAAACATTTTTTAAGTTCTCAGATGTTCTAGTAGTGATTCTCTGAGGGATTTTTGAAAATTTGTAATCTATTTTGCTTTTGGAGAAAAAAAACCTCTGGGCTATTTTTAAAAATTTTTTTAAGTTCTCAGATGTACTAGTAGTGATTCTCTGAGGGATTTTTGAAAATTTTGGACAAACTGGAAGACCTTACAGGATGGGACATACCTCATTTTAAAGCTAATTACGCCCAAATTTGTAATCTATTTTGCTTTTGGAGAAAAAAACCTCTGGGCTATTTTTAAAAATTTTTTTAAGTTCTCAGATGTACTAGTAGTGATTCTCTGAGGGATTTTTGAAAATTTTGGACAAACTGGAAGACCTTACAGGATGGGACATACCTCATTTTAAAGCTAATTACACCCAAATTTGTAATCTATTTTGCTTTTGGAGAAAAAAAACCTCTGGGCTATTTTTAAAACATTTTTTAGTAGTGATTCTCTGAGGGATTTTTAAAAATTTTGGACAAACTGGAAGACCTTACAGGATTGGACAAACCTCATTTTAAAGCTAATTACGCCCAAATTTGTAATCTATTTTGCTTTTGGAGAAAAAAAAACCTCTGGGCTATTTTTAAAACATTTTTTAAGTTCTCAGATGTACTAGTAGTGATTCTCTGAGGGATTTTTGAAAATTTTGGACAAACTGGAAGACCTTACAGGATGGGACACACCTCATTTTAAAGCTAATTACGCCCAAATTTGTAATCTATTTTGCTTTTGGAGAAAAAAACCTCTGGGCTATTTTTAAAACATTTTTTAAGTTCTCAGATGTTCTAGTAGTGATTCTCTGAGGGATTTTTGAAAATTTGTAATCTATTTTGCTTTTGGAGAAAAAAACCTCTGGGCTATTTTTAAAAATTTTTTTAAGTTCTTAGATGTACTAGTAGTGATTCTCTGAGGGATTTTTGAAAATTTTGGACAAACTGGAAGACCTTACAGGATGGGACATACCTCATTTTAAAGCTAATTACGCCCAAATTTGTAATCTATTTTGCTTTTGGAGAAAAAAACCTCTGGGCTATTTTTAAAACATTTTTTAAGTTCTCAGATGTTCTAGTAGTGATTCTCTGAGGGATTTTTGAAAATTTTGGACAAACTGGAAGACCTTACAGGATGGGACATACCTCATTTTAAAGCTAATTACGCCCAAATTTGTAATCTATTTTGCTTTTGGAGAAAAAAACCTCTGGGCTATTTTTAAAACATTTTTTAAGTTCTCAGATGTTCTAGTAGTGATTCTCTGAGGGATTTTTGAAAATTTGTAATCTATTTTGCTTTTGGAGAAAAAAACCTCTGGGCTATTTTTAAAAATTTTTTTAAGTTCTTAGATGTACTAGTAGTGATTCTCTGAGGGATTTTTGAAAATTTTGGACAAACTGGAAGACCTTACAGGATGGGACATACCTCATTTTAAAGCTAATTACGCCCAAATTTGTAATCTATTTTGCTTTTGGAGAAAAAAACCTCTGGGCTATTTTTAAAACATTTTTTAAGTTCTCAGATGTTCTAGTAGTGATTCTCTGAGGGATTTTTGAAAATTTGTAATCTATTTTGCTTTTGGAGAAAAAAACCTCTGGGCTATTTTTAAAAATTTTTTTAAGTTCTCAGATGTACTAGTAGTGATTCTCTGAGGGATTTTTGAAAATTTTGGACAAACTGGAAGACCTTACAGGATGGGACATACCTCATTTTAAAGCTAATTACGCCCAAATTTGTAATCTATTTTGCTTTTGGAGAAAAAAACCTCTGGGCTATTTTTAAAAATTTTTTTAAGTTCTCAGATGTACTAGTAGTGATTCTCTGAGGGATTTTTGAAAATTTTGGACAAACTGTAATCTATTTTGCTTTTGGAGAAAAAAACCTCTGGGCTATTTTTAAAAATTTTTTTAAGTTCTTAGATGTACTTGTAGTGATTCTCTGAGGGATTTTTGAAAATTTTGGACAAACTGGAAGACCTTACAGGATGGGACATACCTCATTTTAAAGCTAATTACACCCAAATTTGTAATCTATTTTGCTTTTGGAGAAAAAAACCTCTGGGCTATTTTTAAAACATTTTTTAAGTTCTCAGATGTACTAGTAGTGATTCTCTGAGGGATTTTTGAAAATTTTGGACAAACTGGAAGACCTTACAGGATGGGACATACCTCATTTTAAAGCTAATTACACCCAAATTTGTAATCTATTTTGCTTTTGGAGAAAAAAACCTCTGGGCTATTTTTAAAACATTTTTTAAGTTCTCAGATGTACTAGTAGTGATTCTCTGAGGGATTTTTGAAAATTTTGGACAAACTGGAAGACCTTACATGATGGGACATACCTCAGTTTAAAGCTAATTACGCCCAAATTTGTAATCTATTTTGCTTTTGGAGAAAAAAACCTCTCGGCTATTTTTAAAACATTTTTTAAGTTCTCAGATGTACTAGTAGTGATTCTCTGAGGGATTTTTGAAAATTTTGGACAAACTGGAAGACCTTACAGGATGGGACAAACCTCATTTTAAAGCTAATTACGCCCAAATTTGTAATCTATTTTGCTTTTGGAGAAAAAAACCTCTGGGCTATTTTTAAAACATTTTTTAAGTTCTCAGATGTATTAGTAGTGATTCTCTGAGGGATTTTTGAAAATTTTGGACAAACTGGAAGACCTTACAGGATGGGACAAACCTCATTTTAAAGCTAATTACGCCCAAATTTGTAATCTATTATGCTTTTGGAGAAAAAAACCTCTGGGCTATTTTTAAAACATTTTTTAAGTTCTCAGATGTACTAGTAGTGATTCTCTGAGGGATTTTTGAAACTTTTGGACAAACTGGAAGACCTTACCGGTAAGACATACCTCATTTTAAAGCTTATTACGCCCAAAATTGTAATCTATTTTGCTTTTGGAGAAAAAAACCTCTGGGCTATTTTTAAAAATTTTTTTAAGTTCTCAGATGTACTAGTAGTGATTCTCTGAGGGATTTTTGAAAATTTTGGACAAACTGGAAGACCTTACATACCTCATTTTAAAGCTCATTACGCCCAAATTTTTAATCTATTTTGCTTTTGGAGAAAAAAAACCTCTGGGCTATTTTTAAAAATTTTTTTAAGTTCTTAGATGTACTAGTAGTGATTCTCTGACCTTACAGGATGGGACATACCTCATTTTAAAGCTAATTACGCCCAAATTTGTAATCTATTTTGCTTTTGGAGAAAAAAACCTCTGGGCTATTTTTAAAAATTTTTTTAAGTTCTCAGATGTACTAGTAGTGATTCTCTGAGGGATTTTTGAAAATTTTGGACAAACTGGAAGACCTTACATACCTCATTTTAAAGCTCATTACGCCCAAATTTTTAATCTATTTTGCTTTTGGAGAAAAAAAACCGCTGGGCTATTTTTAAAACATTTTTAAGTTCTCAGATGTACTAGTAGTGATTCGCTGAGGGATTTTTGAAAATTTTGGACAAACTGTAAGACCTTACAGGATTGGACAAACCTCATTTTAAAGCTAATTACGCCCAAAGTTGTAATCTATTTTGCTTTTGGAGAAAAAAACATCTGGGCTATTTTGAAAACATTTTTTAGGTTCTCAGATGTACTAGTAGTGATTCTCTGAGGGATTTTTGAAAATTTTGGACAAACTGGAAAACCTTACAGGATGGGACATACCTCATTTTAAAGCTAATTACGCCCAAATTTGTAATATATTTTGCTTTTGGAGAAAAAAACATCTGGGCTATTTTGAAAACATTTTTTAAGTTCTCAGATGTACTAGTAGTGATTCTCTGAGGGATTTTTGAAAATTTTGGACAAACTGGAAGACCTTACAGGATGGGACATACCTCATTTTAAAGCTAATTACGCCCAAATTTGTAATCTATTTTGCTTTTGGAGAAAAAAACCTCTGGGCTATTTTTAAAACATTTTTTAAGTTCTCAGATGTACTAGTAGTGATTCTCTGAGGGATTTTTGAAAATTTTGGACAAACTGGAAGACCTAACAGGATGGAACATACCTCATTTTAAAGCTTATTATGCCCAAATTTGTAATCTATTTTGCTTCTGGAGAAAAAAACCTCTGGGCTATTTTAAAAACATTTTTTAAGTTCTCAGATGTACTAGTAGTGATTCTCTGAGGGATTTTTGAAAATTTTGGACAAACTGGAAGACCTTACCGGTAAGACATACCTCATTTTAAAGCTTATTACTCCCAAATTTGTAATCTATTTTGCTTTTGGAGAAAAAAACCTCTGGGCTATTCTTAAAACATTTTTTAAGTTCTCAGATGTTCTAGTAGTGATTCTCTGAGGGATTTTTGAAAATTTTTGGACAAACTGGAAGACCTTACTGGATGGGACATACCCCATTTTAAAGCTAATTACGCCCAAATTTGTAATCTATTTTGCTTTTGGAGAAACAAACCTCTGGGCTATTTTTAAAACATTTTTTAAGTTCTCAGATGTACTAGTAGTGATTCTCTGAGGGATTTTTGAAAATTTTGGACAAACTGGAAGACCTTACAGGATGGGACATACCTCATTTTAAAGCTAATTACGCCCAAATTTGTAATCTATTTTGCTTTTGGAGAAAAAAACCTCTGGGCTATTTTTAAAAATTTTTTTAAGTTCTTAGATGTACTAGTAGTGATTCTCTGAGGGATTTTTGAAAATTTTGGACAAACTGGAAGACCTTACAGGATGGCACATACCTCATTTTAAAGCTAATTACACCCAAATTTGTAATCTATTTTGCTTTTGGAGAAAAAAACCTCTGGGCTATTTTTAAAACATTTTTAAGTTCTCAGATGTACTAGTAGTGATTCTCTGAGGGATTTTTGAAAATTTTGGACAAACTGGAAGACCTTACTGGATGGGACATACCCCATTTTAAAGCTAATTACGCCCAAATTTGTAATCTATTTTGCTTTTGGAGAAACAAACCTCTGGGCTATTTTTAAAACATTTTTTAAGTTCTCAGATGTACTAGTAGTGATTCTCTGAGGGATTTTTGAAAATTTTGGACAAACTGGAAGACCTTACAGGATGGGACATACCTCATTTTAAAGCTAATTACGCCCAAATTTGTAATCTATTTTGCTTTTGGAGAAAAAAACCTCTGGGCTATTTTTAAAAATTTTTTTAAGTTCTTAGATGTACTAGTAGTGATTCTCTGAGGGATTTTTGAAAATTTTGGACAAACTGGAAGACCTTACATACTTCATTTTAAAGCTCATTACGCCCAAATTTGTAATCTATTTTGCTTTTGGAGAAAAAAACCTCTGGGCTATTTTTAAAACATTTTTAAGTTCTCAGATGTACTAGTAGTGATTCTCTGAGGGATTTTTGAAAATTTTGGACAAACTGGAAGACCTTACAGGATTGGACAAACCTCATTTTAAAGCTAATTACGCCCAAATTTGTAATCTATTTTGCTTTTGGAGAAAAAAACATCTGGGCTATTTTTAAAACATTTTTTAAGTTCTCAGATGTACTAGTAGTGATTCTCTGAGGGATTTTTGAAAATTTTGGACAAACTGGAAGACCTTACAGGATGGGACATACCTCATTTTAAAGCTAATTACGCCCAAATTTGTAATCTATTTTGCTTTTGGAGAAAAAAACCTCTGGGCTATTTTTTAAAATTTTTTTAAGTTCTCAGATGTACTAGTAGTGATTCTCTGAGGGATTTTTGAAAATTTTGGACAAACTGGAAGACCTTACAGGATGGGACATACCTCATTTTAAAGCTAATTACGCCCAAATTTGTAATCTATTTTGCTTTTGGAGAAAAAAACCTCTGGGCTATTTTTAAAACATTTTTTAAGTTCTCAGATGTACTAGTAGTGATTCTCTGAGGGATTTTTGAAAATTTTGGACAAACTGGAAGACCTTACAGGATGGGACATACCTCATTTTAAAGCTAATTACGCCCAAATTTGTAATCTATTTTGCTTTTGGAGAAAAAAACCTCTGGGCTTTTTTTAAAAATTGTTTTAAGTTCTCAGATGTAGTAGTAGTGATTCTCTGAGGGATTTTTGAAAATTTTGGACAAACTGGAAGACCTTACAGGATGGGACATACCTCATTTTAAAGCTAATTACGCCCAAATTTGTAATCTATTTTGCTTTTGGAGAAAAAAACCTCTGGGCTATTTTTAAAACATTTTTAAGTTCTCAGATGTACTAGTAGTGATTCGCTGAGGGATTTTTGAAAATTTTGGACAAACTGTAAGACCTTACAGGATTGGACAAACCTCATTTTAAAGCTAATTACGCCCAAAGTTGTAATCTATTTTGCTTTTGGAGAAAAAAACATCTGGGCTATTTTGAAAACATTTTTCAAGTTCTCAGATGTACTAGTAGTGATTCTCTGAGGGATTTTTGAAAATTTTGGACAAACTGGAAAACCTTACAGGATGGAACATACCTCATTTTAAAGCTAATTACGCCCAAATTTGTAATATATTTTGCTTTTGGAGAAAAAAACATCTGGGCTATTTTGAAAACATTTTTTAAATTCTCAGATGTACTAGTAGTGATTCTCTGAGGGATTTTTGAAAATTTTGGACAAACTGGAAGACCTTACAGGATGGGACATACCTCATTTTAAAGCTAATTACGCCCAAATTTGTAATCTATATTGCTTTTGGAGAAAAAAACCTCTGGGCTATTTTTAAAACATTTTTTAAGTTCTCAGATGTACTAGTAGTGATTCTCTGAGGGATTTTTGAAAATTTTGGACAAACTGGAAGACCTTACAGGATGGGACATACCTCATTTTAAAGCTAATTATGCCCAAATTTGTAATCTATTTTGCTTCTGGAGAAAAAAACCTCTGGGCTATTTTTAAAACATTTTTTAAGTTCTCAGATGTACTAGTAGTGATTCTCTGAGGGATTTTTGAAAATTTTGGACAAACTGGAAAACCTTACAGGATGGAACATACCTCATTTTAAAGCTAATTACGCCCAAATTTGTAATATATTTTGCTTTTGGAGAAAAAAACATCTGGGCTATTTTGAAAACATTTTTTAAGTTCTCAGATGTACTAGTAGTGATTCTCTGAGGGATTTTTGAAAATTTTGGACAAACTGGAAAACCTTACAGGATGGAACATACCTCATTTTAAAGCTAATTACGCCCAAATTTGTAATATATTTTGCTTTTGGAGAAAAAAACATCTGGGCTATTTTGAAAACATTTTTTAAGTTCTCAGATGTACTAGTAGTGATTCTCTGAGGGATTTTTGAAAATTTTGGACAAACTGGAAAACCTTACAGGATGGAACATACCTCATTTTAAAGCTAATTACGCCCAAATTTGTAATATATTTTGCTTTTGGAGAAAAAAACATCTGGGCTATTTTGAAAACATTTTTTAAGTTCTCAGATGTACTAGTAGTGATTCTCTGAGGGATTTTTGAAAATTTTGGACAAACTGGAAGACCTTACAGGATGGGACATACCTCATTTTAAAGCTAATTACGCCCAAATTTGTAATCTATTTTGCTTTTGGAGAAAAAAACCTCTGGGCTATTTTTAAAACATTTTTTAAGTTCTCAGATGTACTAGTAGTGATTCTCTGAGGGATTTTTGAAAATTTTGGACAAACTGGAAGACCTTACAGGATGGGACATACCTCATTTTAAAGCTAATTATGCCCAAATTTGTAATCTATTTTGCTTCTGGAGAAAAAAACCTCTGGGCTATTTTTAAAACATTTTTTAAGTTCTCAGATGTACTAGTAGTGATTCTCTGAGGGATTTTTGAAAATTTTGGACAAACTGGAAGACCTTACCGGTAAGACATACCTCATTTTAAAGCTTATTACTCCCAAATTTGTAATCTATTTTGCTTTTGGAGAAAAAAACCTCTGGGCTATTCTTAAAACATTTTTTAAGTTCTCAGATGTTCTAGTAGTGATTCTCTGAGGGATTTTTGAAAATTTTTGGACAAACTGGAAGACCTTACTGGATGGGACATACCCCATTTTAAAGCTAATTACGCCCAAATTTGTAATCTATTTTGCTTTTGGAGAAACAAACCTCTGGGCTATTTTTAAAACATTTTTTAAGTTCTCAGATGTACTAGTAGTGATTCTCTGAGGGATTTTTGAAAATTTTGGACAAACTGGAAGACCTTACAGGATGGGACATACCTCATTTTAAAGCTAATTACGCCCAAATTTGTAATCTATTTTGCTTTTGGAGAAAAAAACCTCTGGGCTATTTTTAAAAATTTTTTTAAGTTCTTAGATGTACTAGTAGTGATTCTCTGAGGGATTTTTGAAAATTTTGGACAAACTGGAAGACCTTACAGGATGGCACATACCTCATTTTAAAGCTAATTACACCCAAATTTGTAATCTATTTTGCTTTTGGAGAAAAAAACCTCTGGGCTATTTTTAAAACATTTTTAAGTTCTCAGATGTACTAGTAGTGATTCTCTGAGGGATTTTTGAAAATTTTGGACAAACTGGAAGACCTTACTGGATGGGACATACCCCATTTTAAAGCTAATTACGCCCAAATTTGTAATCTATTTTGCTTTTGGAGAAACAAACCTCTGGGCTATTTTTAAAACATTTTTTAAGTTCTCAGATGTACTAGTAGTGATTCTCTGAGGGATTTTTGAAAATTTTGGACAAACTGGAAGACCTTACAGGATGGGACATAGCTCATTTTAAAGCTAATTACGCCCAAATTTGTAATCTATTTTGCTTTTGGAGAAAAAAACCTCTGGGCTATTTTTAAAAATTTTTTTAAGTTCTTAGATGTACTAGTAGTGATTCTCTGAGGGATTTTTGAAAATTTTGGACAAACTGGAAGACCTTACATACTTCATTTTAAAGCTCATTACGCCCAAATTTGTAATCTATTTTGCTTTTGGAGAAAAAAACCTCTGGGCTATTTTTAAAACATTTTTAAGTTCTCAGATGTACTAGTAGTGATTCTCTGAGGGATTTTTGAAAATTTTGGACAAACTGGAAGACCTTACAGGATTGGACAAACCTCATTTTAAAGCTAATTACGCCCAAATTTGTAATCTATTTTGCTTTTGGAGAAAAAAACATCTGGGCTATTTTTAAAACACTTTTTAAGTTCTCAGATGTACTAGTAGTGATTCTCTGAGGGATTTTTGAAAATTTTGGACAAACTGGAAGACCTTACAGGATGGGACATACCTCATTTTAAAGCTAATTACGCCCAAATTTGTAATCTATTTTGCTTTTGGAGAAAAAAACCTCTGGGCTATTTTTTAAAATTTTTTTAAGTTCTCAGATGTACTAGTAGTGATTCTCTGAGGGATTTTTGAAAATTTTGGACAAACTGGAAGACCTTACAGGATGGGACATACCTCATTTTAAAGCTAATTACGCCCAAATTTGTAATCTATTTTGCTTTTGGAGAAAAAAACCTCTGGGCTATTTTTAAAACATTTTTTAAGTTCTCAGATGTACTAGTAGTGATTCTCTGAGGGATTTTTGAAAATTTTGGACAAACTGGAAGACCTTACAGGATGGGACATACCTCATTTTAAAGCTAATTACGCCCAAATTTGTAATCTATTTTGCTTTTGGAGAAAAAAACCTCTGGGCTATTTTTAAAAATTGTTTTAAGTTCTCAGATGTAGTAGTAGTGATTCTCTGAGGGATTTTTGAAAATTTTGGACAAACTGGAAGACCTTACAGGATGGGCATACCTCATTTTAAAGCTAATTACGCCCAAATTTGTAATCTATTTTGCTTTTGGAGAAAAAAACCTCTGGGCTATTTTTAAAAATTTTTTTAAGTTCTCAGATGTACTAGTAGTGATTCTCTGTGGGATTTTTGAAAATTTTGGACAAACTGGAAGACCTTACAGGATGGGACATACCTCATTTTAAAGATAATTACTCCCAAATTTTTAATCTATTTTGCTTTTGGAGAAAAAACCTCTGGGCTATTTTTAAAACATTTTTTAAGTTCTCAGATGTACTAGTAGTGATTCTCTGAGGGATTTTTGAAAATTTTGGACAAACTGGAAGACCTTACAGGATGGGACATACCTCATTTTAAAGCTAATTACGCCCAAATTTGTAATCTATTTTGCTTTTGGAGAAAAAACCTCTGGGCTGTTTTTAAAACATTTTTTAAGTTTTTAGATGTACTAGTAGTGATTCTCTGAGGGATTTTTGAAAATTTTGGACATACTGGAAGACCTTACAGGATGGAACATACCTCATTTTAAAGCTAATTACGCGCAAATTTGTAATCTATTTTGCTTTTGGAGAAAAAAACCTCTGGGTTTTTTTTAAAATTTTTTTTAAATTCTCAGAAAGCTAATTACGCCCAAATTTGTAATCTATTTTGCTTTTGGAGAAAAAAACCTCTGGGCTATTTTTAACAATTTTTTTAAGTTCTCAGATGTACTAGTAGTGATTCTCTGATGGATTTTTGAAAATTTTGGACAAACTGGAAGACCTTACAGGATGGGACAAACCTCATTTTAAAGCTAATTACGCCCAAATTTGTAATCTATTATGCTTTTGGAGAAAAAACCTCTGGGCTGTTTTTAAAACATTTTTTAAGTTCTCAGATGTACTAGTAGTGATTCTCTGATGGATTTTTGAAAATTTTGGACAAACTGGAAGACCTTACAGGATGGGACAAACCTCATTTTAAAGCTAATTACGCCCAAATTTGTAATCTATTATGCTTTTGGAGAAAAAACCTCTGGGCTGTTTTTAAAACATTTTTTAAGTTCTCAGATGAACTAGTAGTGATTCTCTGAGGGATTTTTGAAAATTTTGGACATACTGGAAGACCTTACAGGATGGGACATACCTCATTTTAAAGCTAATTACGCCCAAATTTGTAATCTATTTTGCTTTTGGAGAAAAAAACCTCTGGGCTATTTTTAAAAATTTTTTTAAGTTCTCAGAAAGCTAATTACGCCCAAATTTGTAATCTATTTTGCTTTTGGAGAAAAAAACCTCTGGGCTATTTTTAACAATTTTTTTAAGTTCTCAGATGTACTAGTAGTGATTCTCTGATGGATTTTTGAAAATTTTGGACAAACTGGAAGACCTTACAGTATGGGACATACCTCATTTTAAAGCTAATTACGCCCAAATTTGTAATCTATTTTGCTTTTGGAGAAAAAACCTCTGGGCTGTTTTTAAAACATTTTTTAAGTTCTCAGATGTACTAGTAGTGATTCTCTGAGGGATTTTTGAAAATTTTGGACATACTGGAAGACCTTACAGGATGGGACATACCTCATTTTAAAGCTAATTACGCCCAAATTTGTAATCTATTTTGCTTTTGGAGAAAAAAACCTCTGGGCTATTTTTAAAAATTTTTTTAAGTTCTCAGAAAGCTAATTACGCCCAAATTTGTAATCTATTTTGCTTTTGGAGAAAAAAAACCTCTGGGCTGTTTTTAAAACATTTTTTAAGTTCTCAGATGTACTAGTAGTGATTCTCTGATGGATTTTTGAAAATTTTGGACAAACTGGAAGACCTTACAGGATGGGACATACCTCATTTTAAAGCTAACGTTAAGAAAAATTGTAGCAACAGCCACTATATTTTCGTTTTTATATTTATGACAAGGTTATTATAGACGTATTTGCATATTTTTTTTTATGCCAAATAACTTAAAGCTAACTGACAAAGGGCTCCAGTGTGTTAATGCCCTTTGGATTCACAAATCCTTATTCCCGGATTGGAAGTAGGAAATTATATAATGAAAAGCGTCTATCAAGGTGGTTTGTGGAGTTATTTAACTGTATCGCTGCTCACTTATTGCTTTTTCAATGCAGTGAAATCTTGCAATCAAAATATGTTAAGACTTAAAACTATGTAGTACATATACATATACCATAATAAAGTTACAAATTAAAAATGAATTTTCGTTGCAATTTTTCTCGTGCTTTATTTTAAGTTGCATTTGCGTTTGCTACCGCATATTCCAATTCGAAAAGAAAAATTTTTCGAAAGCAATTTTTTCGAGACGATGACACAGTGGTATTTATAAAAAATGTGAAATTTGACCAAAACTTGGAAGAACTGCAACTAAAATACTAAAGTGGGCGAAAATATCCCAAAACCAAATAAATATTATTCAATGTGTGATAAATATTATAATTGTGTATTTTTTTTAATAAAAAAGGTTTTTATTTACCTGTGGTTTGAGGATGTATAATATAGTGATACCTTTTAGAAAGATTCCAAAGATGGTAATGGTAAATCAAGTTTATTGCATTACCACTAACATTAACACTTCTAATGCATTATATTTTGCACTACATTATTTTTTTTTATCAAAGTAGTGCATTGTTCTTTTAATAACACTAAATTGTATGCCATGAATGCACTACTTTTGCATTATTATTTAAATTCATCATTAATAATGCATTATTATCGCATTACCACTAGAGTAGTGTACACATGAAAAGTGCACTATTATTGCATTGTCACTCAAACATATTCTGAATAGAGTTTCTTTTTTCCCTCACTTCTTTGATTCCCGGGAAAGCGGGAAATAATAATCATATTCGCGGGATTCCCGCCCAATATTTGTTATTTATTTATTTACTTGTTTCTCCAATAAGACTAATATTACTTACTAGTAAGTATTCTTAAAAAAATTAAATAGTATCTATTATATACATACATATAAAGGTACGTTCATGTTTGCCATGCGTTCAGACTAAAACAAATATTTGCATCAAATAATTATTTAATGAAAGAGTACAAAAATATAAATATATTTCACAAAAAGTAAAAATTAGAAAAACATGTTTTATTCTGTGAACCAGCATCTCTTATAGTGTAAGGACTGGAGAATGTAAAAGAAAAAAAAACTGGAAGAAAATGGGTAAGGTGAACACGGCTAAAAAATTGCAAACTTTGAAACAAACCCTAAAATTTATTTGAAATCTGTTAATAAACAAAATGTCGGGGAAAAACAAAAAAAAAATGTTGCAAAAATAGCAAAAATTCGCGAACAATTTTAATATTTCAAACAATCTATAAAATTTATTAAAAGTGCCTAAATCTATAAGGAATGGCAAAAATTCAATAAAAATTGTTAAATACGCGGAAATTCGCAAAAATTTTCTAATAGCGGCATAATAGCAAAGTCTAATAATTATAAAAAATCTTTATAATTTTAAAGAATCTGAAATCTTACAGGAAAAATTTCTTCTTTCGCGAACATGGCTAAAATTATTTGTCATTGTCTTACAATTTTTTTGTAATATCAAATAAATGTTTGCTCAAAAATTACTAAAATATTTGATATTTTGTGTTCACACTATGTTCACATTGGTCAAATATTTGATTGCCGGCAAATACTTTTATTTGATCAAAATAAACTGTTATTTTATTTGACACTCAAAAATATTTTGTGTTCAGACTACGTTAATGAAATATTTGATGTTTGCTACCAAATATTTCATCCGTCTGAACGTACCTTTACATTACTTAGTTTAATTTGATTCTTTTACACTTTCATTAATCTTGAAACACTTAAGTTACAACATTCTGTGCCTTTGTGACTAAAAAAATATCTTTCAAACAATTTCCTTTGCGTAACTGACGCTTGTTTTCCTAATACAGATTTGAACTTTCGAATGGGATTTTAATTGCTCGCAATAGAAAGTTGCCGTACCGAGATTTTTTTATTTTCGATAAGGTATAAACAACTTCCGTTCATTTAAAACAAATACCTAAACAAGAGCGGAAGGCGGAACGGTTTCTTCTTTCACTAAGCTTTTATGCTGATATGCCATACCTAAACAAGAGCGTCAACTTTGTGTCACGAACAAAAGTGTTAAGTTTTTTGTTTAATAAAACCCGCTGTAGCGGAATTTATAAATAAAATATTTTTTTATTTAAATAATTTCGTAAAAATATTTTTTACCATGTTTTAAAAAAAGTTTCTTATATTTTTTAATACAAATTTTTCAACAACAATATTAAAAATTTAAAACTTATTCGATCAAATAAATATCATCGACTCTAAAGGCCATGTCAGATAAAACTTTTGCCTCGCGTTGCGTTACCGATTCGCTTTGACATCTAAGATAAAATATACATACTTATACGAAACATGTCACATAAAGTACTTTCAAAGCGGAGCGAAGCAAAAAGTTAGCCAACCCTCATCTTTTTGCGCGCTTTGACAATTGGCTAGTAAAATTTTCTTTTGTTTTTAATTTGTTTGCCAAATTCAATTTCAAAAAACCGTCCAATTAAATTTTTAACTTTTATTTTTATAACAAATAATTTAATGTACAAATTGCCAACTGCTTTTATAAGTAAACAAACAATGCGTGAGTGTTGTCAAAGTTTCCATTGTGTCATACACCTTTTGCTTTGCGTTTTTCTGCCGAAGGTAGAAACGTCACGCAAAGCGACAAAGTTGTATCTGACATGGCCTTAAAGAAGTTACACTACATTGCGCCCCTCTTAACTATCCCAATCCAAAAACGCCGGTTTCAGTCTATCAATTGAAATGTTTTCTAATTTGTTATTGAATTTTAATGTAAAATATTTTAAATTTCTATTGATTATCTCATATGGACCACCGTATTTGCTTTCCAAATTTTTCAAACCAGAACCAATTTTAATCCAAACATGGGAACATGTTGAAAATTCTCTGCTTACGAAAACGTTTTGTTTTGAATGTGGACTTGTGCGAACAGGCTTAATTTGAGACATTACATGTAGAGATAACACAAAAGCAAAAGGGTTATACATTTTTGGAATTTTGAAGAAATCGCCTAGTAATTGTAATACTTCACCATAAACCATTTCGAACAGCAAGCAAAGCTGGACCATGTGAAATTATCCATTGTGGATTTTCAGCAAAACGAAGCCCTGAATTTAAACATTTATGAAATCTTTCTAAAAGGCCTTTTGATTGTGGGCATTGAGATGTAGAAAATCGCTGAGTTTTACCAAGTGTTGCATTTAAATCTTTTATAATACTTGATATGAATTGTCGTTCTCTATTCGATATTAGGATATTTCGATAACCAAATCTACATATCTACACCCAAAGAAAAAACATGGTTCTAAGAGCAACATAAATACGATTATTATTGAATCATATTGTTACGAAATTAGATTTGTCTAAGAATTATTTATGGTTTTAGTTATAAGTTATCTTGTTAATTATAGTTTTATGTCATATAAGTTACTATTTTTATGAACGCCACTGTAACTAAATTTTCTAGCAATTGTAATTGTAGACTTTATATTTAAAATAATTCGAACATAATTTTCTAGAAACTACTAGACGGTTCTTGAACCAACTAGGAATAGTTTTGAACTATAAATCAGTGTTCGAAAATAAACACTAAATATCGTTCTTTAATGTTCGGTTCGGTAGATTTGTGGAAAACACAAACGCTAATAGTGTTTGTGTAGAAAATCATTAAAAAAAATAACGTTTCCCTGTTAGTCATCTATCGAACACAAAAAAAATACTGTTTTTATCAAACTCAACAAAAGATGAAAACATTTTATTCCGTTCGGTTTTTTTTGAAAATCCACGAACTTCAATGTGTTCGGTTCGGCTCATTAATGTTCGTCGCTTTTGGCTGGTAAAAAAAAACATACATTTTTTACAAAAACAAAATACACACACGAAAAAAACATTATAGAACATTAAAATATAATGTTCTTCTACAGTATCACTACAATTGTTCTGTTTTTTAACGAAGAACCGAACATTATATAATGTTCGGTTCTTTCTTGAAAATAGTTACGAACGGTATTAAGGGTTGTGTATGTCTACACAATCACTAAAAAAATAGATATCGTTCCTGGGTGTGTGAGCCGAACGTTAAATAATGTACTGTTTATTTTCGAACACTGCTATAAATACAGGCTAACTCATAAAAGTTTAGTTTAGTTTGATTGGAGACATTAAACGGTTCAGATCGTTACTTACAATAGTGGTTAAATTTTGTGAATTTCAATAAAGTTTGTTAAGTTGAATTCGTGCGTGTATTTATTTTTATTTGCAATTAAAAGAACTCAACGGTTTATTATAAAGGGAATAAACCTTAACGCGTTTTATTAAAGTAAAAACGTAACAATATTATGACTAAATATATTCGTAATATTACATCATAATATTTTTCCCTTAATCCTAATTTGTTTTTATTACATCATTTTATAATTTATTGTAATCATATAATTATCATGTCAATCATAATAATATGTAGATTAAATCTAAAACCGAAACATATTCTTAATATATATTTATGCTTATTTCCTTACTGGCAACCTTAACGTAAAACTGTTACAGATATTTCGCATCATAATATGATGCAACCTTAAACATAATTGGGGTATTCACAAGGTGTGCTATCATGGTTTATTGTCATAATGTTCTAACATTTTACAATGGTTTAAAAATATTGTTGTTGGCTTGTAAACAAAAAGTGTCTTAAATAAATAGAACGTTGCTTGCTATGTTTATTGTGCTGTCGTAATTAATAGCACCATTAAAATATGAGGGGTTGCTCACAACAGTCGTATTTTTTCATGTTATTATTTTAAGACATATGACTTTATGACACCTTGTGAATCCCCCAAATATTTCTAACCTATTTTTGTCGTAGGTCGCAATTATTTATAAATTATTTTATAGAATTTTCATTCTTTTTCTTTAAAATAACACAAAACAATGGTCAATATTCTTGTACCATTTTCAAACAATAAAAAAATTTTTTAGCATTAATATTTTATTTTGTGACACTTTACAATTTTTTTAATGTACCTACAATTTCTCTAAACTTGGGTTTTTTATGAATAACAAATAATTCAATAGGCATATGTAAAACAAACGACACAACTGATGCAAAATTATTTTACAAATGGCGATAACAAAATATTATTAGAGTAAAGATATTTTGTTTGCATCTTAAACATATTATTAGTACACGTATAGAAAGTTATCATGGTATGTCTATTAAATATCATTTAATGGTTGTGACGAATATAATATGTTTTCAAAGTTATCGTTATTTAGTTTTTACAAAAATTATTATTTTTCAGTGAAACATACTTAAATTTATAATTGCGATAAACATTGACATGTTTACAATTACTATAATATTGTTGATATTAAATAAAAATAACAATATTTTGTGTACGACAACAATGAATTGTTTCAATAAACAGAGTGTAGTTGCCGTAAACGTTTCTATTTGGCTGATTTTTTCATTGTTTAATAATTTTGCTTTTAACATTTTTGGAAAATATACGAATGTTTTTAAATCAATTTTGTAAATCATTAACATTTAAGTCGAACTTTACATTATTTGGTATGGGCGACGGTTATATTTTCGCCGCCGTTGTTGAAAATTTGTCAATTTTAAGAAAATTTGTTCGCCGTCAATAGCTGCTTTTCCAAAACTATGAATTTTTTCATTTTGGTGCTGTTTGAAATTTAGAAGTTAACAAAACGCTGGTCTTGTATATATCGTTACCTTAATATAAAAAGGCCCCAACTCATTATTTTTGGAAATCCGTTTTTTTATTGATTATTGTAGAATGGTTGCTAATACACATTCTATTAAAATTTCAAGCAAATAAGATTAAAAATAAAGAAGTTATAAGCAGAATACAAAAAGCCCTAACTCATACACACAATTTTTCTAAAGAAAAAAAGGCCTAACTCATACACACAATTTTTCGAAAGAAATACATATTATGTATTTCAATCTGAATTCCTCGTTTAATTTTAATAAAGATGTTTTTTGACAATGGTTGTGTAGCTATATTATTTCAGCTTTTATTAAGTTTTTTCCTTCTCCTGTAAAAAGTGTTTTTGATGAGTTGGGGCCTTTTTATATTAAGGTAACGATATACATGAATGTATATTGCCGCAAACAAAACATTACTTAAATATATATACCATATTATAAATTGAAATTGTTAACACTAAAATACCATTTCGTTTTTTCACAACTTTTCTTATGTTTACCGAATGTTTTCTTTTTATATCGATTTTAAATTTTTTCGTAAACCGCAATACACCAAGAAGCGAAACAACATATTTAAAGAAATGGCAAAAATTAATATTTGGCAAAAAAGCGAATGTCAGAACAAAACAAGTTAGAGTGCCATATTCGGCTGTGCCGAGTCTTTGATACCCTCTACCGACAGGAGTGAGCTCTATATGATAAATACATATATATTATTAACTAATTTTCACAAAAACGAGCGTCAGCATTAAAATTAGTTGCTGTTTAGACATGAATTAAATTATTGACCGACAATTAGAAAATTTTATGCTTTTCTTGTTAGGACTTTGAACATGCTTGTGTAAAATATCATGATTCGTAAAAGTTTTAGCCGAACTAAAATAATTTTTAGGAGGGTAATTTGTATTGGACCTATGGTAAATTATGGACCAATCATCCCAAAATTCTGAAGACTGATTTCTAGTATTACAAAAAATAAATTAGAATAAATTTCAATACAGCAGTGTAATTAGTTTTAGCGTTAACAGAAAATTTCACAAATTTGCATGATAGTTTTTCTTGCCATATGAATTTAGGTAACACATTTTACCGCAATATATATATCTGTGATGGTTTAAGGCGAATTTTATTATTTTCCCAAAGTGAGCTTTATATGGTTTTAGGCGCAAAAAACTGTAGGGTTTATATGTGGCCTAGGGTAAATTATGGACCAACCTTCACGAAATTTGGCAATGTGATTTCTCGTCCTATAAAACTGTGACGTACCGAATTTAAGTATGCTAGCGTTATTTATTGTGGTTTTAGGCGTACTAAACTGTTTTCCGGAAGTAGGGTTTATATGGGGCCTAGTGTAAATTATGGACCTATAAAACTGTGACGTACCAAATTTTAGTATGATAGCGTTTTTTATTGCGGTTTTAGGCGTACTAAACTGTTTTCCTCGAGATGGGTTTATATGGGGCCTATGGTAATAACACAGAAACCAAAAATAGTTCATAGGTAGTTATAGATGCTATTTACCATTCATAACTAGCGTAGCAACTGCTTACAGCTGATAGAAAAAATGCAACCCTGCATATTGGCATGTAGAGTAAACAAAATGTCGATATATTTTGTAAGACATAAACTGTAATTAATAAAAAAGCTTATGAAGCTATTAAAAAACCAATTGTTGTTCTTTAAAAAGTTCATACAAATTCTAAAAAAGTCAATATTTGTTTTATAGTTTTATTTAAATCCATTAAAATAAAATAAACTTATTCAATAGAATTTCGTTGACAAAAAAACACATCTCTAGTTGATTTTTTTTGTATTGATGTTTTTTGACGTAGTAGAAATAGACGCAAGTAGCAAATTGTAAGAGTATTAATTGTTTTCTGTATCATAGACTATCAGTGCTGGCACGACTAATATAATTTTTACAACCAAACTTTTTGAAAAAGTTACCAAATGTGAAAAAATATAACCAAATAATAAATGTCTTTTGTAAATTGAAAAAACATTGAAAACAATTAAGAAAACAAAACAAGAATTGTAATTCTTGTACATATTAAACATATAACGAGAAACTTAAATCAAAAGTTTTTATTTATTTGAGACCTTGTTCAAAAAAATATTTTTATCTTGTACGACTTAAACCCGTCAAACTTCCATACAAAATTCAGTTTATTGAAAGTTAATAAATTGATTTTTTTTTTTTTTTTGAATATTTCCTTATAATAATCGAAATTTTTACTTCATAGTTATAAACAGAGTTCCGAAAAATTCATATATGATCGCTCATATTTAACCATTCATGAATTTTTTCATGAATGAGGACTAAAAACGTGTAATTTTTTTCACAACCATGAATGAATTGTGAATTTTTTTGCCAATTCATTCATGAGCGTGAGGAAAAATAAATTTTTGCCTTTCCTCAGTCATGAAAAATGAGGAAACAAAAAATTTTCTTAACGCTCCTCACCAGTAATGTTGTTGTTGCTCGACAGTTTGCATGACCACAGCACGAAATGTCTTTGTGTGTATTTTGTTTTTGTTAAAGGCAACGAGCCAAAGTGTGTGTTGAATTTTTTGTAGGCAAATATTATTTAAAAAAAAAAACTAAAAGAACTGCACATATCGTCATCTTAAATGCAAAATAATATAACATCACAGTTTTCAGGAGAAGCAAAAAAACGTTGTAAAATGGAAATTATATGAGATATTAGAGTAATATTAAATATTTAGAATAAAAATGCGATAACCAGTTTTTTTTGATAAAAAAATATTATTTTTACTGTTATTTATTTAGTTATGTGTATTACGTTATTTTAATTTGTAATTCTCTGAAGCAAAACGACGAATCATCAACGAAAGTATGATAGTATTAAGTTAAACAATCATTTAAAACATTAAATAATTAAATATTTCTGTTAAGTTACAGGTATAATAGAATATAAAGATAATGTACATGGCTATAAAAGCAATACTGCGTTTAATCAATAAATTTAAATATGGTTAAATGCACATATAAAAATGATAATCACACAATTAAAATGCAGCATCATTAGAATTGCGTTGACATGGTGAAATAAGTTTGCTTTTCTGATGCAGTGCAGGCAGTTCTGCATTCGTACTGTTTTTATCAGTACATATACTATTTTTTGTTTTAAGTACTGATTTAGGCATTACAAGCAAATCAGTACGCAAATGTACTGATTCCTTCATTAATGTACTGTTTTTGTACTGTTATTATATATTAACTGCGCTCAGTATATAGTTTGTCATGTTGTCAAATTGCGATACAAATATTAATATAGATGTTCTTATCGATGAGTTCTTAACAATAAAGATTTTTGCCGCGTCAGTACGAAAAAAGATGACAGTAGAAGAAAAATGGAAAGTGTTTCTAAACGGTGCACCGCGGTGGTGCGTTTACGAATTTGAGGAAATGTGTAAATTTATTTCTTTCATTCCACATTCAAACGATTTTACAGAACGAATCTTTAGTTTTAAATGTGGAGAAAAGAAAGAAACGGGCTCCTAATATAAAACCTAGAAAGTGAGTTGCAGATAAAGACAAACTTTGGTTGTTGTTGTAATGAGTTTTACAATTTCTTGATGACAGGAAATAAATTGTGGAAAGGCCATAAATATTTTTTAGTTGTAACACTGTAAATATTTATGTCCATACATATGAAAATATATTATTTATAAAAATCTATAGTATAAGATCGTCTAAAAACGATTGTGCCCTTTGCAATAATTACAATTATTAAAGGTTATTAGTTGTAAATCACTTTAAAATAATTTTTTAAATTATTTTTAGGATAAATACATAACAAGCTTCGTTATTTCAAGTGTTGAATTTGTTTTTTAACATTGTTGTCCTTATATCTAAAGCTTGGTGCTAAAAAGGCCAATGTCAAATAATTAATTTTAGAGAAAATTTAAATTTTAGTTTTTTATAGAAGAGTTCTAAGTAAACTTGACTCAAAACTCTTTTGAAGCTGTTTCTGATTAAATTAGACATTGGCTGTTTCCGCAAAATAAAAGACATTCAGCATGACCTTTTAATTGCAAAATGAAATTATTTATGCTGGTAGATATAGCAAAGAAATACTTTTATGTAACTTTTCTTTAATTTTATGTTGACCTATATTCAAAAAATATAAAAGAATAAAGGAAAAAGAATAAAGGGAGTTCACATGTTAGTCAAGTTTTTTTCGTCAAATATTTGCTAGGTGTGACCGTAACTTGTATTTTAGATTTTTTTATTATTCACTTTGTATTCCCGCTAAAAAATATAAACGGAATTGAGTTATTGTTTTGAAAAAATTCGGTTTTATTAATTAAATTTTGTCACTGTTCAAATTATAGAATGAATTCAAGTTTTGTTTTATAAAAGATTATAACTTTTTATGTTATTAATATGCAATTTTATATTAAAAAAGTAAATGTACTGTTTTTTATGCAATTGTACTGATTTTTTTCTCTTATGTACTGATTTCTCTGATTTAAAAACTGGCAACCCTTACTGCATTTGAGAACGTTGAGATGTTATATTATTAGAGATATAATTATGACATATTATTTATAGTTTTTTATTTCTAATTAGAAGTGGATTAAACTAAAAAAAAAGTACTTCATTAAATTTAAATTAATTTTAAAAATCAAACTTTTCCATTATAACTAACGTGTATTTTGATGTCCTTATAATGAATTTTCTCAATTGAAGTTTTCTTTACAATAAACAAGTTTTGTAAAAAATTTGACTCATATACATATATGCATATTTGTCTCCATATAAGGAATTATTTCGAAAAAAATTCTGCAAGAAGTAAATTTTAATTAGTTAATTTCTGAAAAATTTAAATAACAAGAATGAAAGAGTTTTTCAATTAAAAGTAGTATTGATAGCAGCCCGCGTATTCAGTGAAAGAAAATGTTGTATAAAGAATCACTTATCCTAAAAAAAATACTATTAGTATTTAATAAAGCCGTAAAAGGATTAACACAAAATTTAGCTAAACAATTTATATTCCAGCACTTTATAAGAAATGCTATTATTCTAAAGATGTAGAAGACAAGTAATTAATTATTTAAAACCAAAGGCTTTATAAAATTTTTTTGGGGATATTGATGATGGACGACTTGGAAGAATGCAATCATAACAAAATACCAGATTATTTTAAATAAACTTGGAAAAAATATTTCTATTGAATTATAAACTTTCTATATGTACATATATAAACTCATAAGGTTGGAAAACGAAATAAATGATGGAAAAATCATATAATAAAAATAATGGCAGTCTGCTGAAAGCAAAAAACTAAGGACCTGCAGATGGCCCTATTTATTCTTGGAAATTCATAGCGTATGGGAGTGCAATGGGTTAAGATGTGAAATTTCTAACAGTGCAATGTAGAAGAAGCTAATAGTCATACTTAATATAGGTATTTCAATACATAAATATATATATATATATATATATGGATTCGGTTTATATTAATTTTACAGCACTGTTTTTCTTTTTGCTTATGCAATAATGTGCAGTTTGATCACTTATTCCACTAACACGTTCAGAGTATGAAACAGAATACCCATTTTTGACGTTAAAAAAAAATGAATGTGTTCGTAAAAATATATCAAATACTCTGCTAATTTTTTTTTAATTAAGATTATTCATTATGTTTTTTATTTTTGATTTTTTTAATAGCTTGGATATTTTTTAAGGTGGATGTTTAAATTTTTTTTTTAAATATTTAACGTGAATCGTAATCATTTTAAAAGTCTATTTCAAAATTTTCAATGATACATTGCTTTGCATTTTAGCAAACCATATGTATACTATTGGAAAAAAAAAATTTATGCTTTATAAAGGGTCGGTCCCTTTCTTAAGCAGACATAAAGGCAAAACTTATTGGAAAAAAAACTCCATGAACAAGTATAGAAACCTGGGCGCTGTTTCTCAAAACAACAAATTACAAATCTACAAGTAAAATACATTTGAACAAAAACCAAAGTTGTAAAATTGTTGCTTTTTTAACGTAAATGAAGTGATTTTATGGTCCCATGCAGTTTTATTATAGGGAAGTTCGATTGTACCTGCTGTCACATTTGCTTTTACACATAATTTTTAGCAAAACAAGCCTTTTTTACTTTAATTTCAAATATTTGTTACCTACTTAAGAAAAATGTTATCAACGAACAACCGTTTTGGTTGGTAAAACCAAAACTGTATTACAACAACAACACGTATTGAGTACTTGGAATTTTTTTTCAATAAGTTTTGCATTTATGTCTGCTTAAGAAAAGGACCGACCCTTTTTAAAGCATCAAAGAATTTTTTACAACAGTATAAATATCGTTTGCTAAAATGCAAAGCAATGTATCATTGAAAATTTTGAAATAGATTTTTTTATTGATTACGATTCACGTTAAATATTAAAAAAAAAATTTAAACATCCACCTTAAAAAATATCCAAGCTATTAAAAAAATCAAAAATGGCTTATCATTAAGTAAATAATTTCCTTAAAAAACATAATGAATAATCTTAATTAAAAAAAAATTAGCAGAGTATTTGATATATTTTTACGAACACATTCATTTTTTTTACGTCAAAAATGGGTATTCTGTTTCATACTCTGAACGTGTTAGTGGAATAAGTGATCAAACTGCACATTATTGCATAAGCAAAAAGAAAAACAGTGCTGTAAAATTAATATAAACCGAATCCATATATATATATATATATATATATATGTATTGAAAAACCTATATTAAGTATGACTATTAGCTTCTTCTACATTGGACTGTTAGAAATTTCACAGCTAAACCCATTGCACTCCTATACGCTATGAATTTCCAAGAATAAATAGTACCATCTGCAGGTCCTTAGTTTTTGCTTCTAGCAGACTGCCATTATTTTTATTATATGATTTTTCCATCATTTATTTCGTTTTCCAACCTTATGAGTTTATATATGCACATATATACTTTTTAATAAATTTTAATACAGTCGAATTTCCCTATAATGAATCTGTTGCTATTGGATCAGAATATATCTTCATTATTAATATAGAAAGTTTATAATACAATAGAAATATTTTTTCGACGTTTATTTAAAATAATCTGGTATTTTTGTTAGGATTGCATTCTTCCAAGTCGTCCTTCATCAATATTCTCAAAAAGACTGTTATAAAGCCTTTGGTTTTAAATAATAAATTACTTGTCTTCTACATTTTTAGAATAATATCATTTCTTATCAAGTGCTGGAATATAAATTGTTTAGCTAAATGTTGTGTTAATCCTTTTACGGCTTTATTAAATACTAATAGTATTTTTTTAGGATAAGTGCTTCTTGGTATAACATTTTTGGTTCACTGAATTCGCGGGCTGCTATCAATACTACTTTTAATTGAAAAACTCTTTCATTCTTCTTATTTAAATTTTTCAGAAATTAAATAATTAAAATTTACTTCTTGCAGAAGTTTTTTCGAAATAATTCCTTATATGGAGACCAATATGCATATATGTATATGAGTCAAATTTTTTACAAAACTTGTTTATTGTAAAGAAAAATTCCATTGAGAAAATTCATTATAAGGACATCAAAATACACGTTAGTTATAAATGAAAAGTTGGATTTTTAAAATTAATTTAAATTTAATGAAGTACTTTTTTTTAGTTTAATCCACTTCTAATTAGAAATAAAAAACTATAAATAATATGTCATAATAATATCTCTAATAATATAACATATCTACGTTCTCAAATGCAGTACTGCATGCACTGCATTAGAAAAGCAATCTTATTTCACCATGTCAACGCATTCCTAATGATGCTGCATATTAATTGTGTGATTGTCATTTTTATATGTGCATTTAACCATATTTAAATTTATAGTTTAAACGCAGTATTACATTTATAACCATGTACATTATCTTTATATTCTATTATACCTGTAACTTAACAGAAATATTTAATTATTTAATGTTTTAAATGATTGGTTAACTTAATACTATCATACTTTCGTTGATGATTCGTCGTTTTGCTTCAGAGAATTACAAATTAAAATAACGTAACACACATAACTAAATAAATAACAGTAAAAATAATATTTTTTTATCAAAAAAAAACTGGTTATCGCATTTTATTCTAAATATTTAATATTCCTCTAATATCTCATATAATTTCCATTTTACAACGTTTTTTGCTTCTCCTGAAAACTGTGATGTTATATTATTCTGCATTTAAGATGACGGCATGTGCAGTTCTTTTAGTTTTTTTTTTTTAAATAATATTTGCCTACAAAAAATTCAACACACACTTTGGCTCGTTGCCTTTAACAAAAACAAAATGCACACAAAAACATTTCGTGCTGTGGTCATGCAAACTGTCGAGCAACAACAACATTACTGGTGAGGAGCGTTAAGAAAATTTTTTGTTTCCTCATTTTTCATGACTGAGGAAAGGCAAAAATTTATTTTTCCTCACGCTCATGAATGAATTGGCAAAAAAATTCACAATTCATTCATGGTTGTGAAAAAAATTAGACGTTTTAAATTCCTCATTCATGAAAAAATTCATGAATGGTTAAATATGAGCGATCATATATGAATTTTTCGGAACTCTGTGATTTTATGGTCCCATGCAGTTTTATTATAGGGAAGTTCGATTGTACCTGATGTCACATTTGCTTTTACACATAATTTTTAGCAAAACAAGCCTTTTTTACTTTATTTTCAAATAAGACCTAGTTAAGAAAAATGTTATCAACGAACAACCGTTTTGGTTGGTAAAACCAAAACTGTATTACAACAACAACACGTATTGAGTACTTGGAATTTTTTTTTCAATGAGTTTTGCATTTATGTCTGCTTAAGAAAAGGACCGACCCTTTTTAAAGCATCAAAGAATTTTTTACAACAGTATAAATATCGTTTGCTAAAATGCAAAGCAATGTATCATTGAAAATTTTGAAATAGACTGTTTATTGATTACGATTCACGTTAAATATTAAAAAAAAAATTTTAAACTTCTACCTTAAAAAATATCCAAGCTATTAACAAAATCAAAAATGGCTTATCATTAAGTAAATAATTTGCTTAAAAAACATAATGAATAATCTTAATTAAAAAAAAATTAGCAGAGTATTTGATATATTTTTACGAACACATTCATTTTTTTTACGTCAAAAATGGGTATTCTGTTTCATACTCTGAACGTGTTGGTGGAATAAGTGATCAAACTGCACATTATTGCATAAGCAAAAAGAAAAACAGTGCTGTAAAATTAATATAAACCGAATCCATATATTTATATATATTTATGTATTGAAATACCTATATTAAGTATGACTATTAGCTTCTTCTACATTGGACTGTTAGAAATTTCACAGCTTAACCCATTGCACTCCCATACGCTATGAATTTCCAAGAATAAATTGTACCATCTGCAGGTCCTTAGTTTTTGCTTCTAGCAGACTGCCATTATTTTTATTATATGATTTTTCCATCATTTATTTCGTTTTCCAACCTTATGAGTTTATATATGTACATATATAGTTTTTAATAAATGTTAATACAGTCGAATTTCCCTATAATGAATCTGTTGCTATTGGATCAGAATATATCTTCATTATTAATATAGAAAGTTTATAATACAATAGAAATATTTTTTCGACGTTTATTTAAAATAATCTGGTATTTTTTGTTAGGATTGCATTCTTCCAAGTCGTCCTTCATCAATATTCTCAAAAAGACTGTTATAAAGCCTTTGGTTTTAAATAATAAATTACTTGTCTTCTACATTTTTAGAATAATAGCATTTCTTATAAAGTGCTGGAATATAAATTGTTTAGCTAAATTTTGTGTTAATCCTTTTACGGCTTTATTAAATACTAATAGTATTTTTTTTAGGATAAGTGATTCTTTATACAACATTTTCTTTCACTGAATACGCGGGCTGCTATCAATACTACTTTTAATTGAAAAACTCTTTCATTCTTCTTATTTAAATTTTTCAGAAATTAACTAATTAAAATTTACTTCTTGCAGAAGTTTTTTCGAAATAATTCCTTATATGGAGACAAATATGCATATATGTATATGAGTCAAATTTTTTACAAAACTTGTTTATTGTAAAGAAAACTTCAATTGAGAAAATTCATTATAAGGACATCAAAATACACGTTAGTTATAATGGAAAAGTTTGATTTTTAAAATTAATTTAAATTTAATGAAGTACTTTTTTTTAGTTTAATCCACTTCTAATTAGAAATAAAAAACTATAAATAATATGTCATAATTATATCTCTAATAATATAACATCTCTACGTTCTCAAATGCAGAACTGCCTGCACTGCATCAGAAAAGCAAACTTATTTCACCATGTCAACGCAATTCTAATGATGCTGCATTTTAATTGTGTGATTATCATTTTTATATGTGCATTTAACCATATTTAAATTTATTGTTTAAACGCAGTATTGCATTTATAGCCATGTACATTATCTTTATATTCTATTATACCTGTAACTTAACAGAAATATTTCATTATTTAATGTTTTAAATGATTGTTTAACTTAATACTATCATACTTTCGTTGATGATTTGTCGTTTTGCTTTAGAGAATTTCAAATTAAAATAACGTAACACACATAACTAAATAAATAACAGTAAATATAATATTTTTTTATCAAAAAAAAAAACTGGTTATCGCATTTTTATTCTAAATATTTAATATTACTCTAATATCTCGAATAATTTCCATTTTACAACGTTTTTTGCTTCTCATGTAAACTTATGAAATTTGATGTTACAATATTCTGCATTTAAGATGACGATATGTGCAGTTCTCTTATTTTTTTTTTTTTTCAATAATATTTGCCTACAAAAATAAAAAACAACACACACATTTTGGTTCACCAGTCAAGAAATAATTTTACAAAAAAAAAAAATACACACAGACTAAACGTGCTGCCCGGCGGGGAAAATTGCAAGCCAATCACTTTTTAGGCCTTTAAGAATGTTTACAATTAAATTTTTAGTAATCTTTTACTTATTCCACTCTGCCTTTTTTGAAAAGGTCTTTTAGAAAGGTTTTTATTTAATATTTTACAAATTCAAATTTTCTATTCTAAGATAAGGCCTGTCGCAATCGTTTTATTAGTAGTTATGTTAGTACGTGTTGCAAGTTACGTTATTAATTGACTTACTTCGTATTATTAGCCACAACAATTAAACTTGGATAAAGCTTTATTCTTAAATCTTTTTAGAACCCCTTCCAGAAGTGCTTAAAATATATGCAAAAGTGCAAGGCCTTCTATAAGGCCTCTTTACTACATGATTTTCCTGCTGGAAATCGTTGGGAAAATCGCATTTTTTTCCTTGTGAAGAATATTAACGTGAATTTTTTCAAATTTTTCATATCTGTAAAATCACATTTGAATTTTTTGTTTTTGCTCACTCCTCATGAGCGAGGAAAATCAAAATAGTTTTTTTCCTCACCCTCATGAGGATGAATTTCCAGAAAATTTTTTAAATTTTCACGCTCGCTCATGAATGAAGAATGAGCGAGCGTTTCGGTACTCTGGTTATAAATAACAAAAAATTGTTTTACGCTCTTTAACTGGCAGTGGCAAATTAAAAAAAAAATGCTTAAAAAAGTGCTAAAAAATATCATATAAAAATAATAAGAAAAACCATTTAATTTGAAAATACCGAGGGGTTATAAAAACTAAAATTTCTTAAGTTCACGCCATTTTTTGCAGTAAATTCCATAATTTCAAAAGTTATAGTTTATATTTCATTTTTTTTTTTTAAATCTTTAAAATGTGTATTTCAATACATTAAAATATACTACTGGTAAAAATGTAAATTTAGAACATTTTATTTCTATTCAAGTTTTTAGAAACACTAAAACTACTGTTGTGTACTTTTTGAGTCATGTTCTGAAATCGATTCCGCGTGATATTATGTACTTTCTACTTACCCTTAGAGTACGGAGTGGGGGACTAAAGTTCCCCAATGCTAGTTTTTCTTTAATAACTTCGAAAATAAGTTCTTTCTACCTTTTTCGTTTTAGGTAGTCGAGTTTTATTTTGAATAGTATACAAAAACTTATAAGTTGCATAAAAATATTAATCAGTTCGTAATTAGAACGTAAGTTATTCGTTTGGAGGACCCAAGTTACCCCACGTCGTACTTTACGTTACAAATTTTCTTTGATTTTTAGGACCAAAAATGGAAAACAGTACAAAAAAACTTTCCCAGCGGCAGATAGAACATTATTTAAATTACAGTGAAGAGGATCCTATTGATGCAGAAGCAGATTGCGACAGTGGCAACTTGAATTTTGTACAAGAGATTCTCCCTGATATTGATATTAGTGAAGAGGGTATTACTTTTTCTTCGAACACATAATGTTTCACCGCTAAGTCTTCGAAGCCATTTCCACAAACACGTAGGTCAGCTTGCAATATTGTAAATTTTACTCCAGGAGTAACAAGTTATATGAGAGCTGCAAGCGATATTAATGATATTTTCAACCATCTTATTACACCAACAATGAAAAAAAAATATGTCTTCATACTAACGAAGAAGCCAAAAGAGCATTTGAAAAGTACAATGACAAATATGCCCAGAGACAAACTAAGAATTTGAAACTGGTTGCTGAATGTGAATTGGATGCCTTTCTTGAAGTACTTATAACAGCTGGAGCGCTACATTCTAGAAGAGAAAATGTCAAGGAAATGTGGAGTACTGACGAGTCCATTCGGAGAAATATATTTACTGCATCTATGTCTCGTGATAGATTTATTGCATTGTCTAAGTATATAAGATTTGATGACAAAAATACGAGAGAAACTCGAAAAGAGACAGATAAGTTGGCTGCCATAAGGGAAGTTTGGGATTATTTTGTAGATAACTGCCGAAAGTCATTCAACCCTTTTAGCGAGATAACTATCGATGAACAATTAGTAACATTTCGCGGAAAATGTCCATTTCGGCAATACATAAAATCAAAACCTGGAAGATATGGTATAACAATTTGGGCAGCCGCTGATGTGAAAACGACATATTTGTACAATCTGCAGGTGTATACGGAAAAACTCCCTGGTGGAAATTTAGAAAAAAAATCAAGGTGCGCGAGTGGTTAAAGATCTCGCTGAGCCGTTGTTTGGATCTGGCATGGGAATAACTACTGATAACTTCTTTACAAGTTATGACCTGGCGGAGTTCCTTCTAACAAAAAATATGACACTTTTGGGTACCGTGAGAAAAAACAAAACGGACATACCCTACGAATGGAAATCATCAAAACATCGAAAGGAGTATTCTTCGATATTTTGCTTCACAAAGAACATATCTATGGTATCATATATTCCTAAAAAGAACCTGATGGTACATTTTCTGTCTTCCAAACATGCATATAATTCTATTTCTAATGAAGATAATTTTAAGCCTTACATAATAATAGACTATAATCGAACTAAAGGCGCAGTAGACAACAGCGATAAACAAATAAGAGAATACTCATGTGGCAGACGAACTGCACGTTGTCCATTTAGAATTTATATGAATATGGTAGATATAGCTGTACTGAATGCATTTATTATCTTTACACAGAAAAACCCCGAATGGAATCTTTCAAACTCTTCACGAAAAAAGGTATTTATATTAGATCTCAGAAAAAAAACTTTCTGAACCAAACATGATGAAGCGTTCGCTGAACGAAGCTAACACTGTCCCAAGTTGATGACGCGCTTTGTCGGCTTGTGGTGTTGCAGTTGAAACTGAAAAAAATTGTGAAAAGTAATAACAAGAGATGGAATAAAACGTGGTCGTTGCTTCCTATCTCCTAGGAATAGAGATAAAAAGTCGAAAGTAAAATGTTCTGCATGCTTTAACTTTGTCTGCAACGAACATAGAACTGAAGAAAAGAAAATCGTTTATCAAAAACATATTATGAATTCTAGTGATACCGAATAAAGAGTAAATATAAAAAAGATTGATATAAGTCTGATGCAAGGGATAATTATATTTATGTTATAGGTGTTGAATTATTATATTTATTTTATTTTGTATATTTTTTATTGTTGAGAAAAGAATTGAATTCTTTAGTTTGTGTTTGTTAATAGTAATTTTAAGTATATTTTAGGTCAAAACATAAAATATTTGAAAATGAAAATTATTTGAAAATTACTACTTTTTGATGCAATTTTTGAAAATAAATGATGAAAATTAATAAAATAATTCTTTTTTACTTTTATTATAATCTTTTCTATACTAACATGCAAACCTTTATACTATATAATCCCATTTTTCTGTGGGGGCCCTTAGTGACCCCACTGCGTACTTTATGTCAAAAATTAGGCTTCGTACTCTAAGGGTTAAAGTGTCTACCACTTATCTACTCACTTAATTAGGAAAAACTACGCTTATTTAAAAAAAAAAATTAATTGAAAATCAACATCGATTAAACCTTTTTTTTTATAAAATTTTTTAATTTTTGTGCTATAATTATAAGGAATTTTTGTTTATCATATTCTGAAGATGCTTACCGAAGTTTAGCGAAATATTTAAAAAAAAAAAAAATTTATAAATAAATATTTTAATTTTTTAAATAAAAACGACCAAGAGCTTTAAAAAAAATACATTGATAATATTATTAAAAAGTTCAAATAAAAACTAAATATAAATACACAAAAGACACATGTTCATACTCTAAAAGTAATAAATGTGATCGTTGTAGGCCTGATAATTTCAGTAAATTCAAACAAAATTGTAAATTTTTTAAGAGGAGTGGAAAATACGAACCATTTAATACTTATATAATTTTCAAGGTTGGAAGAAGCGTACGTGGAAAAATTTTCATAAATATTTGCAGTTTACAGCTGTTGTTAAATTTTTTCCAATATGTACTTTGTTTGAAACACCATCTTCTATTTTTTTTTTTTTTTTTTTTTTTTTTTTTTCTTAATTAGACATGCATATTTGCTCTGTTCATAAAAATCTGCGTCATTTTGAAAGTTTGTCAAATTGGATAAATTAATTAAAAAGCAGAACTCAAAACAAAATTACACACAGGTTGCACATCATTAGTAGGTCTGCGCACAACTACAACAATGCAACAATAGAAAAAACAACACGCGTTTTGTTTGTGTATGCAAATGGTAAAAATGCCAAAAACTTGTCACCTGTTAAGAAAAATGTGTTTTGTTTTTATCATGTATTTATTTTGTTTAATGACAATTTTCAACCGGAATTTTGGCGTGCAATGCTTCCGAAATATATTATAAGCACTAATTCTTCTATTTTTTGATTATATTAGCAGCACTTTTTCTGTTTTGTAGCGTACAAAAATAGAAATTAGTTTAATTTGACTACAACGACAAAATTAGCATAGACAACAACCTGCAGCCATTTAGCCGTGTCGTCGTTAAAATAAGCAATATGCTTTAAACACATTCGAGACAGCAGACTACCGACTTCAATATGTCAACAATAGAATACATGTTTGTATATGGAAATGATTATTTTAACGACGACACGGCAAAATGGCTGCAGGTTGTTGTCTATGCTAATTTTGTCGTTGTAGTCAAATTAAACTAATTTCTATTTTTGTACGCTACAAAACAGAAAAAGTGCTGCTAATATAATCAAAAAATAAAAGAATTAGTGCTTATAATATATAATAATAATTTTTTCTTTAAAAAGCAAAGAACCGGATTGAAACAAGAATATAAGCGTGGCTCACCACAAAATCTATATTATTTATTTTTAGTATCCTTAAAAGAAGTTATATAGGAAGATGTTTGTCACGCCAACGCTCTTAGTTTTAGCGGTATGGGTATCATTGAAAAATTGAAAGTGCTTTTCACATGGTGTTTTAAGCACACCGATTTATTAACCCATTAAGAGCCCATTTTAAAAGCTCATACTTCTTGACTGACTTTTTAACTAAATTTGCTTTATCTCTAAATTATGTCGATTTAATAATAATTATTTAACAATAATATACACATGTTACCAAAGTTATTAGGACTTTGATTAATAAAGTTTTTCTGTATTGCGGGTTTTCAGCCTTCCGGAACACTTTTCAAATATTTACATATTACTATATTTCAATATGTAACAAGTGCATAAACTATTCCCACTATATATTTTAACTCAAACTTATAAATAAATTGTGAAGTTTTCCAAAATAAAATTTGTTAACCCTAATAACTTTAAAATTTTATATGATGGAGTTTCTAAAAATATAGCATATTTGAGGAAATATTATTATACATATCGACAAAATTTCAAGATAAATCCTCTTAAGGGGTTAATAAATCGGTATATTTAATACACCATATGAAATGTGTTTCGAAAGACTTTATTATGATACCAATACTTTAAAGATTCAGATTATATTTTTCTTCCTATACTATTGATAAAGTGCTCTGAAACCTTTACGACCTATAATTCATAAACTTAGTGCGTTGAACTAAAAAACTACAGTAGAATCGCGATACAGTAATCTTGCGGTCAAGTTAACCAAATTTTAGCGTTTCTGTGCCGCTCTAAACGTTAACTCTAAGTTAACTTTTCAGATCGTATTAGTAAAAGTACTGATTTGTACAAACGATAACAAATTACATTAAATTTTAAGCTGAAAGTTGAGAGTTTAAACAAAATTGAGAAATACATTAAAGAAAAACTATCGGCGTTGTATTATTGTATATCTGAAGTTGCCATCTCAAAAATAAAAACGAAACGTCACAAAATTTTCGAGGCTTTGAAGAATACATAGGAAAAAGCATACAGGAAAACATTACATAGACCAAAATATGCCGATCTTAAAGCAAGTTTGTACAAATGTTTTCTTGAAGCATCGAAAACGTAATTGCGCAATCACTGTTCTATTTTCAATATCAATAGCTAAGCGCGAGTTCGTGTAACTGCAACCTGAAAAGACAATAATGTCAGTAATGGATGGCTGGCAAATGTTTAGAAAATACCCCGAATTCGCTATCTGAAAATTTTTGAAGAACTAATTTTCTGACAAACGTCATATGTAGCACCTAACACATAATACATGACTGATTGTATAATTATTAATTATAAATTGTAGCCCGTACAAATTAGATCTAAGTTTCTTTTTTGTACAGATGAAAACTAAGTCATTGAAAAAAATATAGGTACATATGTATGTTTATTATTGCATTTTTTTACAATTTAGAAAAGTTAATAAATAAGACGAAAAAGTTAACAACCCTTGGGACATTTCAGTTTACTTTTTCGCGATTATACTGAATATTAGGATTTTTTTATTCAACCTGCCATGAAGATGATATTCTTTATGAGTTCCAAAAACAATCAAATTAAAATATTTTAAATGTTTTTTAATAAATTCATTTGTTTTTACGTTAAAAAATTTATCATAAATAAGTATTTATATATTTGTAGGCTTAAATTAAGTTTGTGTACGAATTTGCAATTATGCATGTTGTTCAATTTATAAAAATTAAAAATGATAGTGGCACCACTGAAATGTAAATACATAATAAAAAACACAGCTGTTTATATTTTTTCAATTGTAGCTGTTGTCTTCAAAATAATTCAGTAGCTGATTACGCGACTACAATTGCAACCTGCAGCATTTGTAGTCGTGCCTTCGTGTTGCCTGCTGTCTCGAATGTGTTTAATGCATATGTATTATGATTAAAAACACAACTCTACAAAAAATCAGCAGGCGTTTCGAGCAGACCTACTAATTGGGCCATAATTACACATGGGCTACACACAATATGTGTAATTACACACGGATTGGCAACACTGCCAAAGTACTGACAATAGTACTTTGCTACCATTTCAAACACGGCTTTTATTACATCCATACACATTTTTCTTTTCTAATTGGTTGAAAAATACGTACTTTATGACGTGTTGCTCTTTAATACAATTTTAAACAGCTATGAAAAAATATGTTAACGTGTATTTAAACTGGTGCTGTCGTCTTTGAGTGTCTAAAATGCAAAGCAAAATTTTAAGCAAGAGTGAAATAATTGTATATTTTAGTGTTTATATTATTTATATAGTGTACGAACTATGGATGTTGATTGAAGCCCGCCAAAAAATATGGAAGATCTCTAAGTATAAATTTCCCGAAGGATGGTCAATATTAAATTCATTCAAAGATAATACAAATAAAGATCTGTACACTTTTAATGAATATATTAAATTTTACTGGCCTTGGTATATTTTTCATATAACAGTCGCTACTGCGATTCGAAAATATAAAGCTAAATGGCAGAGCTTGTCAAATGCGATAGTTTGTGTACTGATATTATTAATGACAATGAAACTGATATCAATCGCTCTAATTGGATGCGTGCTAATGTCATATTATTTTGTTGCGCAAAGAAATTCAAAAATATTGACGTGGCTGCTGTCTGCTGCATGGATGATTGCTATGATATTTCTTAAATCGAATCGTTTTTTGAAAGAGAACCTGGGATACATTGAGTTTAGGACTATCATCGTTACATTATGTTGGTCCATATTACGCGGGTGTAGCTTTAGCTTGCAACGCCAAAAATCATTTAACATACAGAAAGCGACATTTTGCAGCAAATACACGTTGCAGCACTTCTTGGGTTATGCTTTATATTTTCCCTGTCTAATAATGGGACCTTTTATGGATTATAATCGTTACATTGTCATTGCGCATGCAAATAATCAAATTGGAATACATAAATTTAGACTGTTTTTTTGGCAGATTTGCAGAGTATTTATTTGGTGGCTTGTTTTAGAAATAGCTTTGCACTTCGTATATGTTAATTATATGGCTGTCGATATACGCGCCTTAGAAGTTTTAAACACAAAGTTTGGTCTATATGCTGTGGTCTATTTCTTGGGACAATTTTTCTTCATGTTCTACGTTATTGCATACGGCCTTGGCATAGCTTTTGCCCAATTAGATGGATTACATCCACCTCGGCAACCTCGCTGTATTAGTTTAATCCATAGTTTTTCTGAGATGTGGAAATATTTTGACGAAGGTCTTTATGAGTTCTTATTCTTATACATATATTGCGAAATGTGCAGCAAAAATTCATCGACGGTTAGAAAAATTATAGCAACAGCCACTACATTTTTGTTTATATTTTTATGGCATGGTTATAATGGGCGTGTTTTCATATGGACTTTAGTTAATTTCTGTTGTTTGCTTGGTGAAAAAATCGTAAAGTCTTTATACAAATCACCTAAATACATAAGTTTTTTGCAAAATAACTTAAAACTAACTGACAAAGGGCTTCAGCGTTTCAATGCCCTATTAGATTCACAAATATTTATTCCCGCTGCATTTGCAAGTTCTTACATTATAGGCGGATTAAAAGTAGGAAATTATTTAATGAAAAGCGTCTATCAAGGTGGTTGGTGGAATTATTTTACTTTATCTGTGTATAGTTATTGCTGTATCCAATGTTTTAGAATAATGAAAACAAAATATGTTAAGACTTAAAACGACGTAGTACATATAAATATACCATAATAAAGTTAAAAATTAAAAAAAAAACTTGCCGTTGCAATTTTTCTCGTGTTTTATTTTAAGGTGCATTTTCGTTTGCATTCCAGAAGCTACAGCGTTTTCATTTAGAAAAGTAAAATTTTTCGACAGAATTTTCTGATTCGAATGTTCAATCGTACTGCGTTTATGACTCGTTCGAAACGATGACAGAGTTGTGTTTAAAAAAAGTTAGAAATTAAACCAAAAGTTGGTAGAACTACGATTAAAATACGAAAATGGGCTAAAATATCCCCAACCAAAATAAATGTGTGAAAAATATTACAATTATGTATTTTTTTTAATTAAAAGGGGTTTCATTTACCTGTGATACCTTTCAGAAAGAGTCCAAAGAAGATGGTAATGGAAATGCTACACTCACAATATTCTGTACGTAAAATTAACTGAAATTGTAATATAAAATAAATGAATATCCAGTTAAAAACCGGTCTACTTATTTTTCATTTATTTTTAACGAAAAGTTCATTTAATTTTTACTGTCAAAAATTCAACTGCGAATTCCGTAAAATCAAATGAATTTTCAGTTATTTTATTAAAATTAACTATTAAAAAAATAACCGACAAATTCCGTAAAAACAAATGAATTTTCAGTTATTTTATTAAAATTAACTATCAAAAAATATCTGACAAATTCCGTAAAAACAAATGAATTTTCAGTTATTTTATGTAATTCAGTAATTTTATATAATACAGGTTTTACTCGAATTTCTAAAAAATACCAGACTCCTGTCCCGCTTGTTGTTCTAATGAGAGAGAGAGAATATTTATTTTTATTTACTTACCCCGTTAAACATGTTTGTTTTAGTTTTGCTATACTGACCACTTTGTTTACAGAAGAACTTTCAATTATAAGACACCAGCAGCATGCCCGATATGGCATTCGCAATTATTTTACCATAAAAATTTCATATATTTAACTTAATAATTTTAAAAAATAGAATATGGGAATTTTCTACACAAAACAAGCAAATCGTTTTTTACTTTTACTTTTTGCCACAGATTTATAAATAGATTTATTTTTTGGTAGTTAAATTATATAAAATAACTGAAAATTCATTTGTTTTTACGGAATTTGTAGGTTATATTTTTGATAGTTAAATTATATAAAATAACTGAAAATTCATTTATTTTTACGGAATTTGTGGTTAATTTTTTATGGAATTCGCGGTTGAACTTTTGACAGTAAAAATTAAATTAACTTTTCGTTAAAATAAAATGCAAAATAAGTAGATCGGGTTTTAAGTAAATTTTGAGTTGTTTTAAATTTCATTTTCATTTAATTTTACATACAGAATACTTTTCCTTAATCAACTGACAATATTAAATGCAACCGAAAATCCGTATTAATGTGCTCTTAGTTTTTTTAATAAATGTTAGAATCAGTTAAAAATCAATTTGCTTGGAATTTTAAATGTTTATTTATTTAAAAATGACTGAACGGAAAACTTCTTGAATAACCTACAGTCCGTTACTGTAATAATATTGTAACATTGATACTTCTAATGCATTATATTTTGCACTACATTACTCTTTTTTATCTTTAAAAAAAAAAAAAAAAATTATGAATAAAAAAAATAGATACAGGAAAAAAGTTTAATGCAACGTGAAGTGTGTGGGATTCGAAGCTGCAAACTGACAGAAAATTATTTTGCGACAATGCAGCTATCCCATTCAACCAATGAGAGACATATGTAAAGTAACATCATTAAATTAGGCATATGACCAGGGTTGCCGAATGTGGTATTTTCCGACCAAATTTGGTTGGATATTTTTCGTTTGGTCAGATGGTAGGCCAAACCTAATTTTGGTCGGCTTGAGAAAATGTACGATATTTATTTTAACAAATTTAAAAAAATGGTCGCAAAGCAGACAAGTGCAAATCTAATATTTGTTTTAAAAACACAACATTTTTTTTATTGTTGAAACTATGGATGTGCAATGACATGAAATGTTTTACTTTAGTAGCAAGTTACTTTGAAGATCAATAAAATTTTTCAATTTCCATTTTTCTTCTTATAAAAAACTTTGTACCAAAAATTTGATCGGATTAGCAATAAACGGCGCGAACGTCATTCTTAAATCTTACTCAGCTTTAAAAAAAACATTATGGTTCTTAAAGTTTTCTTTTGCAAAAAAAATAAAAGAATAATATAAAAAAAGAATTCCAGGAATACTGTTCTGTAACACCCCATAAGATATTAGGTGTTTCTTATGCAGGTAGACTTCTTTGGAGAGATATTTGAAGAATTATAGAATAGTGGGATGTTTTGATACTGTATTTTGTATCATGTTTTTATTAAGTCAATAATATAAGAGCCGCAGAACTTGCAGAAAGTATGGGAGCGTTCCAAAATGTCAGTTGCAGAGCAGAGCTTTTTTAAACATTCTACAATGTAACCGTGTGGAAACAATAAGCAAACTATATATTCATTGTTAAACCCTTCGATACATTTTTACGTTGTCTGCAAATTACAAGGATCTTTTAGAGCTCAGTCCAAGTCTTATAAAGTTAAATACTAATTTTGAAAAGTTTTACAAACTTAAATTAAAAAAGATGGGGGGTTTCTAATCAGCCATGTTCTGAAAATCGAATTCGAGTGAAATTGAAATCGAACAAATTTTTAAAACGATTCTGTCCTAAAGGTTCATAAAAATATTCCGTTTTAAATACGTTATACTTTGAGTACTAATAATATTTATTAGAATTACTCTAAAAATCATGAACAACTACGGTTATTTTTAAGAAAATGTAACTGCAAATTTCCTTCGATTTCAATTTTACTCAATCTCGATTTCCAGAACAAGGCAGTATACATATGTATTATTGCATATGTTAAATGAATAAGTCTAGTTTATCAGCGTTATTAAATTAATTAATATGTATATATCTTTTGTTTTTGTTACTTTTTTATTTTTATTAATTGCATATTACAAAAATGAGATTAATAGCTTTATCCAATAAAAATTGTACTAAAAATTTCAGCGAGAGATAAAACACTTAATAAAAAGGCAACTATTGTAATAATAACAACGAATTTTTCTTTATAAATTAATAATTATTAATTAATGATACTATCCTAAAAAAACAGTTTTTGTTATCACAATAGTTTGCTATCTATTTGGTTGGATAAAATTCTTTAAGCGGCAACCCTGCATATGACTCCATTTATGTTTATAAACAATGTCTTTGCATTAGTTTGTTGTTTGTGTATAATAACTGCAGAGGTTAAATTAAAGAAAAGAAGTTCAACTCACAGCAGAAGTTCAACACAAGAAAAAAAAAACTACAACAACAAACTATTTTAGTTGTTTGCAGGGTTACCGTTGTCCATTTTTAAAAAGTGGCACAAATGCAAAGTCGCACAAAATAGTCGTTTTAGAAAATAAAAGTCGGAAACCTATTTTAGTGTTTATTTTTTATAAATAACACATATGTATATGTAACTTACCAAACATAAAAGAATCAAGTCAAATAAAAAATCATGTAGCGTTGTTGACATTTTCTAACTCAATTAAAACATAAGTTGCTTGCATTGTTGACGCTTTAATAGCAATTTGCAAAGATACGAGTATTATACGCATTTGTATTTATTTATGTACAAATTTTCTACAAAACTGTCCAACATAGTATATAACTAGTATGCCGACTCTTTGACAGGTACTTAACTCAAATGTCAAGTACCTTGTATATGTTTGTATTAGTAAGACTTTTTTTTAAATGTATTGGTGCTTAAAGCTATTTTCACCCCTAAACATAGTTGCATAAAATGAAATAGAATGTGGCAATAAAAATTTCCTAAAATAAAATTTTCTTAATTAGAAAAAATTTTCAATTTATTTAATGCTGTCTGCATTTATAAACGTTAAAACACAATGTTTGCTTAATTTTTATTCTGCAATATCGGAAAATATTTAAATAATTTATGATTTCCCTGCAGATAACGAGACTAGTTCATACATGCGTGTAAAGAGTAGTCCATAAAGGAGAAGGAGTACTCCAAAACTAGTCCACTTATATGGTTAAAAGGTGGTCTATTTAACATTACGATGTCCTAGGAGTGGACCATATAATCCACCGAAGTAGTCCCTTAACTACTCCATGGAGTACTCAAGTGGGTTAGTTTCAAAAGTGCTCCATGTTACTACTTTTTCACTAATCGCCTTTTATGGCATGCACTGTAATCTATTATTGCTATTATTATAAATATTTAATTGGTATTTTTATTTTTTTTACAAATCTTAAAAAACTTTCCTGTTTCACTTTTAAATAAACAATTAATAATGGACAACATCAGGGCTACCAATGTGTAATACTGTAAACTATAGTATAGTATACCTATACATCATGCAGTTGTTGGCAGCACTGCTGTTAATTTGTCTAATATGGTTTATACTACAGTTCATTGGACCATGTTGTAAGTAGTCCATTTAAGCCACAATGGACCAGGTAGTCCAATATTATCTGCAGGGTTCAAATATTATTTTCATGCTACTCTGCTGGCTTTAATAATATTAACAACAGAAAAAATTAGTGTCAAAAATATTTTTTTAAGCATTTTTAGTTTGTAAAAAAAAAACTTTTTTCAAAAGCAAATAATCAAAATGTACTGGAAGAAACTATAAATTATGTGTTTGTGTCATAAAATTAAACAAAAAGTGTTATATTGTGAAAAATTTTAAATAGAAAAATTTCAAATTTGGTTTTGTTTTTGTTGTTTTTATTTGTGTGAGGGGTGAACTAAAAAATTGAGAACGCTCTCTCCAGTTGGCATACTAGCAGGCCTGCCATATTTGCCGATTTATCTGCATTTTGCCGATTTTTTTGGCTTAAAATTAGCAAACCACCGTTTTGCCGATTTTTTTATAAACACTTATACCACGGCAACTTTGCTTGTAAACGTGTAATTTATTCATTTAGGGCAACTTTGGAGCACTTTTCATAACCTATAAAACCAAGTGGAAAGTCTTTTTTAAACTGTATTAACTAATTTAAAAAAAACGGTAAAACATTTCAATTTACTTAAAGGTATTTATGAACACAAAGAAATTTTTTAACTTTTATGACTAGTATTTGAGCTTATTGGCTAATACGAGTAAGTTACTATCAAAATCAAAACTCAACAAAAGCGATATTAACAAAATTGTGAATAACTGTATTAATTTTTATATAGAACTTGCAAATTAAATATTAAAACGTTTTGATTTTGAACAAAAATTTTACAAACCTTTAAATATGATAATCCTAACAAAATTATGAAAAAGGAAAATATTTCTTTTGTGGAAATTCTGAAAGAGTTCCCCAGCTTTATTTCTGGAAAAGAAAAACAAATTTTAGACTTTAAATTTAGAGATTAAAAAATTTTTAAGAAGATTTAGAAGGAATTGAAATAAATTTGCAAAATGTTTGGCAAAAATTTCAGACTTAAAACATGGGGATTCTACGGATGCATTTCCTGTCAAAGTTTGTACAATAAATTATTGTCCTTCCACATTCTTCCGCAAATGTGGAAAGAATTTGTAGCCAAGTGAACCTTAATAAAACCAAATTTCGATGTTCCCTGGAAATTATATCCTTCCAAGGAATTGTTTTGTGTCACCATTTTGGCATTTTTGCAGCTAAATTCAGCACTAAAAACTTAAATTTAGCTGAAAACTTTTTTTTAGCTTTTTTAAAAAATGTGTTAATTTTCTTTTGATTGATTATAAAATTTGGAAGGAATAATGTCAGCGATTAAAACTTTTGCCCATGTTTAAACAAGAAAATCTATAATAATTTCTTGATTTTAACTTAATTCGTTCGTATTTAGTACAGTTTTATTAAATAAAGAATCATTTTGCTTTAACCAAACCACACATATATTTATAATAAGGAATTTTGTGGCTCGGATGAAGCTTATTTTTAAAGAATGTAATCAATTTTGTTTCTAAAAAAAAAGAAAAATCCAAAAATAATTTCTAAATTTTAGCTTATTCCGTTCGTATTATTTTAAAATTAAAATTTTCTTAAATAAAGAAACAATCCATATTTTCTGGTAATATAGTAAATAATTCTTTCCGTAAAGCCCATGCATTACATTCTGCTGGTATCATCTAAAAGTTGTATAAATGTTTTGTACAATTTACCTCATTGATAGCTTTAGTAAGCGGGTCGTAACAGAAATATACAAACAAAAATTCGGATAGTGCTTAGAAAATATTCCTGGAAAATATTGAAGGAATAAAACTTTTAAAGTATGAAAGCTTTATAAATTGTAATTTGATTTAGAATACACATTCGAATTAATATGAAAATTTGTACTTGATATATTTATCTAATATTTTAAGTATGTATAAGCAGCATGTCCTACAATATTATTGTAAGTGTTATTTGCTATATTATTTCCATTTTGCCAGATATTATGCAATAAGTGTCACATTGGTTTCAATTCAAATATGGCGTAACTTTTATTTGTAGCGTGTCTTTTATATTAACATTGCTTGCACACATAATTTCAGTATACATTACATGCAATGAACCAGGCGCATGTTTAATGTAATACGAATAAGCCACTTGAGTGTTGTGCGCTGTGTGTGTGTGTATGAATACAATACTAGCAGTACACACGGTCGTCAATAGTAATACTATCACCACTCTTGCTATTGGACAAGTGTCTGCGGGATTGTAAGAAAATGCTAAGCAAACCGCTATACCTTCCACTGTAATGAAAATGCTTAATAAGCATTTATTGAGTATAAAAATGGACACAATTATTAAACAAAATCAATTCTTATAACAATTACAAACAGTGCGTACTAGCCGCACTAAATAAAGAATTCTTCATAAACAAAAAATCAAAATTAAATGAAAGACTTTTAATTACATATTAAAAAAAATATATCGCTCATTTCGTGCAAGACCATCACAACTCAAAATTTGGCATTTTCTAGTTAGTAATGCAGAAATGTTCTTCTCTTAAATCTCTACAAATTGATCTAAGAACGGAGAGAATTATCGAAAAAATAACGGTAATACAGATGCTTTTGACGCTATGACCTCTTGTAACAAACTTGAGCAATTAACATCAACAAGGTCACATTTCAGTTTTTTTGTTGGCATTCCTCTTGTTCATGTGGTTTTCTTTGTAGCAAAAAAGAAACATTTGATTTTATAACTGTATATAAAATAAATAATAAAATAAATAATAATAGGTTGGAATCTTAAAAAGGCTCTCCTGTAAAGTTTCAAATTTTGAGTTGTGACGGTCTTGCACGAAATGAGCGATATATGTATATAAAATATAAGTAAAACAACATTGTACATTGTTGCCAACACATTTCAGAGTATATTGCACTTCATTTCGTTGTGCAATATAAATCCAATGTCTTTTGGTTGTTGCAAATATATTATGCCAATATTCGAATTGCATTCGCGATATAATTTTGCAATAAAAATTTTAAAATTACATTGCATATGTGTGGGTCACTTTAATAATTTGATCTTAATATCGTTACTTTAGTTTAAAAAAGACGTATCTAACATATAAAATGTTTTCCAATTTGGGAAATAAAACTGAATAAAAAAGAATATAATATATTCTGTTGGTAGAATTCACGCTGGCGTTTCGCATGGTCAATATGAGTAACAGCCATTCGTAATTTTGCTTTTTTTGTATATGAATCAGATTCTTCCAAAACTCGTAGTAGCATCAAGGTATTCTGTTGACAAACGTCACAAAGATCAGTTTTCGGTTTCATAGGCGAGATGCGATTTTATCTTCACAAAGACAAACTTTCTCAAAACGACGATAAAAAGCACTTTTGTTTCACTGGATGGTAGCAGCATTACTTCTCGGTCTTTGTAGTTTGGCATTCTACCAGGAAGAGTTATTGCGAATTTTTCATCAAAATTTTAAATAAATTAAACGATACGAGTTAGTGATTCCGGTGACAACACACGCGATTGTCGTTTTGAAGACTTGCCACTTAGTTCATGTTTTTGTTCGGAAAAGCCAACATTATCACTATGTCGAATCAAATTTTTATAACGTAAATAAAACAAAACATATTTCTACAAATATGAATGACACGAAATAAGTACATTGTATCAACTCTGGATTTATTTTTACCCTTTGGCCATACTTTGGTCATACTTTGAGTATTATAAACGTTTTCGAGCGATTAATGTTGTCGAAGAAATTCCAAATGGCTCAAATGGACTAAATCTTGTTCTTGTTTACTTAATTCTTGGAAAAATTGCCGGCTTTGTATAGCAAGATTTTCTGGAATTATCTTATTACATTCTACCGAACAACATGCTTCGGATTTTTCTCCGTACATCAAATCGATCTTCATCTACTCTTCTATATCTTCAGCGGTTTCCTTCAATTCGAATATAATATTGGATTCGGAAACATCATGCAAAAAACTTTGATTTTCAGTTAGTCCCGAAGTATTAGCACCGACACTTTCAGATAACGGCATATCGATCTTATCGTCGCCATAATCCGAGTCTAGTCTTTTTAAATCATCATCAAAACTGTCAGAAATATCCATTTTTATAAAAATTACTTCAAATTAACATCAGCTTAGTAACAAAATTACCAAAGAACCAAAATTGCGAAACAACTTTTGAGATAATGATAACACTCGTTATACAGTTGGCACAACACTGAAGCGTCAAGGCCCAACCATAATATGCATGAGGCAGCTTAAGTCAACTTAAGCAACTGCGCGAATACATATAAACATATGTGGCCAACTATAATGTACTTAATGAAACTTTTCGTTAAGTTTCGTCAAATGTCATTTGCTTAAGCAAAGTGCCAAACTAAACTCACATTCCGTACGGAATCAGCTGTTTGTGTGTTGTTACAAAAAATAAAATAAATTGAAATGGATAAAGAAAAACAAGAATATAGAAAAAGAGGAATTTTAAATATTTTAATTTTGTATACATTTTTTATTAAAAAGTATATAAAACAATCGCCAATTTTTTTCTTTTTAAAGCGTTGCTGGCAAAGTAAATAAAACATAAAATAAACAAATACAGAGCTGTAATTTTTGGTACTTCTTTATTTGAAGTACTCGCAAGAAAACCAAATATTGCACAAATATGCAACATGGATCTTTAGTTTATACAAGTACATTATGGCCAGCTTAAAGTCTCTTTTAATTTTCTCATGCATTTGACAGACTTTTCGTTAATTTTTGACAATACTTTAAGCTAACTTATGCATATTATGGTTGGGCCTTCACTTTATTCCAATGGTGGGCGATCCATAGCACAATTGTTCTGAGAGATTTCACACGTATTCTTAGCCTCTTTAAGGCCCAACCATAATATGCATAAGTTAGCTTAAAGTACTGTCAAAAATTAACGAAAAGTCTGTCAAATGCATGAGAAAATTAAAAGAGACTTTAAGCTGGCCATAATGTACTTACATAAACTTAAGATCCATGTTGCATATTTGTGCAATATTTAGTTTTCTTGCGAGTACTTCAAATAAAGAAGTACCAAAAATTACAGCTCTGTATTTGTTTATTTTATGTTTTATTTAATTTGCCAGCAACGTTTTAAAATGGAAAAATTGTGATTATTGTACATACTTTTTAATAAAAAATTGGATACAAAATAAAAATATGTAAAATTCCTCTTTTTCTAAATTCCTGTTTTTCTTTATCCATTTCAATGTATTTTATTTTTTGTAACAACACACAAACAGCTGATTCCGTACGGAATGTGAGTTCAGTTTGGCACTTTGCTTAAGCAAATGACATTTGACGAAACTTAACGAAAAGTTTCATTAAGTACATTATAGTTGGCCACATATGTTTTATATGTATTCGCACAGTTGCTTAAGTTGACTTAAGCGTCCTCATGCATATTATGGTTGGGCCTTTAATTTAGTTTTCGATGAGACAGCGTCGAATGCACATGAAGCGGATGCTTACACATTTTCTTATATTTTTATATTCGCTTGGCTTTGTGTTTGGTGGGTACTTCTGCCATCTCACTAATCCTAATAAGCATCAATACAAGCACAGTTTTAGTTGTGCCCACTTCTGCAAGGCGAATTCATTTATCAGGTGGCGTTGAAAGCACAGCTGTGCTACTTTTTCTTCTTGCTTAGAGAGAGAAATGTCAAAAGTTGCTTGTGTTTTTGACATATCGATCAACGAAAGCAACAAAAAAAAAATACATGATTGTATTTTTGGTGTTGTTACTTGTTGTAGTATCGACACCACCGTAAACATGAATTCGCCTTGCACTTCTGCTTCATTCTTTTCCTTTCTTATAGTTATTTTTACTGGGAATTTACACATGAAAGTAGTTTCTGGAAAGTCGCAATACACTCACACTTTTTCACTAACACATTTACATTTTTCTACTTTCAGTCCAACTTTCAACTAGCTTTCAATGAAAATTTCAAGAAAGCGATTTCATGAAAGTAAATGACAATAACTAAGCAGTGCTACCAATTGAAATTTTTTTTCGTATATATAAAGAATTTTAATATATTTTTGCAACTAAATATTAAGAACACAATGATTCTAATTAAGATTTATAAATATAATGAAAACTAATAAAAATAAATATTATTTTGAACGAATGCCTGAAGTTCGGCGTGAATAATTGGCTTGGCAACTCTTAAGCTTGAAATAAGCAAAACAATAAAAGAAGAAGAAGAGACATTTTTGGTAGAAGTTTGCCCTTTGCCGACATTTTGAAAATGAAATTTCACTTTCATGAAAATTTTTTTTATTATTTTTTTTAGAAATTTGTGGTGATAATACGTACACAGAAATTTCATGAAAGTACTTTCATGTGTAAATGCAGCGTTACAATGTTCTTCGTATTAGTATACGCACAACAACCCTTTCTTTGCTGAGAGCGAACAGATAGCCTGCTGAGCAGTGTGGCCAGATCTTAAGCAAATTTACAGCTAAATCTGGCATTAGTCGTGGCCAAAAATGCGTAAAATGATTTTAAAAAATGCTATTTTTTTTTTAAAGATTTTTGTTATAAATTTATGACAAGTATGAAATTTTATTCGAAACAAAATACATTTTAGTAACTTATTTTTTAACGAAACTGAAATAAATGGTTATATTAAAACAAGTGGATAGATTTTGGTAATCGGATACACATACGAGTATATGGACCACAGAGAGTTGAGATTAAAATTGAAATTGAAGGGCCAGTAAACCCCTAATTCATGCAAAATTTAAACGATTTATTTCTAAGATATACAAATTATTTTAGATCATTTTATTTTTTATAGTTTATGAAAAGTTGAAGCTTTAGAATCATTATTTTTTCAGCAGTTTAGAGCAAACAATTTTGTACTTGTACTTTTATATCGTAATATCGAAGGGCAAATAATATTTACCATCAACATGATAAGGGCATTTCTAATATTTATTGAAAATTCTATATTGTTAACAAGGTAGTTAAGATGTTTCTTAACATAAGAATTATAACTTTTCATTCGAAATTATTTAAGGTACAACTATTTGTAGTCAAAATTTATTATAATTTATAAAAAATCTAAGTAAAATCAATAGAACTATTCGTCCAAATTTTTAAAATAAATATTGCTAAAAAAAGCTAAAAATGCTTTCTTAAAATGCTAAAAAAAAAATGCCAAGAGCTAAATGAAAACTCTGCATCTAAATAAAAAAATTTAATGCTAAATTTAGCTGCAAAAATTCCAAAATGGCCACACTGCTGCTGAGAGCGAACAGAGAGCGGCGTTGTTGCGTCGGTCACTGGTTGCGGCTTAAAGGCCGTGTCAGATACAACTTTGTCGCTTTGCGTGACGTTTTTACCTTCGGCAGAAAAACGCAAAGCAAAAGGTGTATGCCACAATGAAAACTTTGACAACACTCACCCATTGTTTGTTTACTTATAAAAGCGGTTGGTAATTTGTACATTTAATTATTTGTTACAAAAATTAAAGTTAAAAATTTAATTAGACGGTTTTTTGGAATTGAATTTGGCAAAAAAAAAATTAAAAAAAAAAAGAAAATTACACTAGCCAATTGTCAAAGCGCGCAAAAAGATGAGAGTTAGCTAACTTTTTGCTTCGCTCCGCTTTGAAAGTACTTTATGTGACATGTTTCGTATAAGTATGTATATTTTATCTTAGATGTCAAAGCGAATCGGTAACGCAACGCGAAGCAAAAGTTTTATCTGACATGGCCTTAAGAATCAAGTATCGAGATCATAACAAACAGACAGCGTTACCGTTGGAAATTTTCAAAAAGTACCAAAAAAAGGGGATTTTTACAAAAAAAAGTGGCACCAAAAAGGTGATTTAAGAAAAAAAGGCAGGGTGGGCACATGTTTTAAAATAGGAAGGAGTACACAAAATAATGTTTTTGTACGTGTTTTGTTTAATTTATTTAAAATTTCCAATACCAGTTTTAAATGGTAAAAAATCCAGAAAAGATTATATCAGATGTAAGCAAAAACTTTTTTATGTGATTTTAATTGACCGTAGCTTGCTGAATCCAAATCTGTTCAATGATTGGTTCTATTAGATCTAGTTTTTTTAAAAGCCTTTGAGTCATCCATATACATTTTTTTATATTTTCAATGTTTCGAAGTTATTCAGACATTAGTGGCAATACATTTTTTTTGCAAAATTAGTACATACTATTTTTGTTTTCAAAAATTCATACAAAAGTTATAAGGACAAAAATTTGACATTTTAATCATTAATCTAAAAGCCACGAGTATGAATAAAATACGGCATATTTTATGAAAATCGTAGGACAAGTGTTAATTTTTTGTATTATTCATTGTTTGGGTCATGATGCTAATATGTATATTTCATCATGATTTGGGAGCGATATGTCCGATTTGGATGCTATTACTAGCGAATGATTTGGAATTAAATTCCCTTTTAGGCTTCTTATCAATAGTTTTTTTTATTTTCAACAGTTTCGGAGATATTAAAGAAATAATGGGTACATTTTTCAAAAAAATTAACGTTTTCAAAAATTTACAAAAAAAATTATAAAAGCAAAAAAATTTGCATTTTTATAAATTATCGAAGCTATGTATATAACGAATAAAATAAGTCATAAGCCATGAAAATGTTTATTTAAATGTTATATAAAAATCAAATATTGCGATTTTTGGCGAATTTTTTATAAAAAAAATTAAATTTGTCGTATTTTGGCGATTTCGGTGTATAATTGGTCACGAAGGTGAAAAAAATCTGACAACCCTGATTTATACATGCATAAGTATACGCCATGGTATAAGTATTTATATCATCATGGTATACCGCATACGCACAAAAGCAAGTGCTACTTCCCAAGAGCACTTACTTGCGATTAATTAATCTGTACACATGTTACATAATATATTCGGAATAAATGCATAAGTTCATTACGATAGATAAAAAATTATTTCAGATAAGCTTGCTTACATATTAAAACCATTAAAGTTTATATTAAAGCTGGGAGTTGTAATAAAACAGAAAGTTAAAAAAGGATCTCATTATTTAGTAAAAAGTACCAAGTGGCAAGAATTACAAAAAGTATCACATTTGGGTGCATTTTGTAAAAGTAGCAAAATAGTTTCCAAGCAGTCGAAAAAGTGGCAAATTGCCACTTTAGTAGTACCAACGGTAACGCTGCAAACAGAGCAGCAACAATAGCAAAGGTATTGTCACACTAAAACCGAAAAAATACGTCACCACATAGGCATGACGTCACCAAAGTCGGCACCCAATCATAACTAACCATATCAAATTGCATATCCCAACTGAAGGTGTGTTCACAGTGATAATGCGTTATGAAATTTTAAATGCGTTTTTCTCAAAACTTCATTTTCACACACTAGGTCCCTTTTCTCGAAGAAGGTCACATATATAGATGGTTATGTTTGTTTAGTTTGGAACTATAAGAAATAAAGAAATAAAATTCTAAAAATATCTATTATCTTTTTTATATATTTTTTGTATTTAGTTTTATGTCCCAAACTAAAAATTCATCGTGATAATGAAAAATAAAACACACTTATTTGAAACTGAGCTTGTCATTTTTATTATCGGTTAAAAGAACATTTAGCTGGCTCATTCCTGCAGACCTCGAGAAAATAAGCCAAAGGTGTGATATCGCACGATCTAGGTGCCCAAATCACCGTAGCATAACGTGAAATTAAGTGCTTACCAAAATGATTTATCAACAAAATGATTTATCATTGCTTCACGCGTTGTATGGCTAGTAACGCCGTCTTGTTTTAACCACAGCTCACCGTAAAATACACTCCTTACGTAAAAAACGCCAAGTTGTCGAATATGACATGCTAAGCTGCTGGGGACGACGACAAATCGATTCGTCACTGCCTTAGCGTACGCTTTCAGCTATAGCTGCTATATTCACTTTACTACGTGCTGGATGTGGTATAATCGGTCAAGTATCATCCACTAATGTAAACTGGGACTCAAATTTGCAAATGGTGTTGGCAATAGTGGTTTCAGTATGTCGCTTATGCGCACCGTAAGTTTCTCGAATCGCACGAAATAATTTCTCACAGAACGCTGAATTTCATAATACAATTGAACAATTTGGAGACGCTGTTGTGGTGTGAGTCTTTCCATTATGACTTGCCAAACGATACTGAACAAAAATGACAAAGCAGTTCGATATGAGTCACACGTGATCTGTACAATCGCCTATTGAAAACCAAACCTTACGATGAATCACACTTTAGATTTGAAAAAGGAATCAATATTATGCAATTGATTTTACATAAGATTTTTGAGCTTAAGTGAAAGGTTATAAAGATGCAACTATTTATCCTTTTGAGGCATTAGTAAATATTGCGTTTAAAATTTTGTCACACACTCGAATTCAAAAGATAAGCGCCTGTTTAGTGCAATGAATTTGTTAAAGTCCGAAATTTGTAACCGAACGTCTTCAGATGCAGTAAATATTATACTTCATGCATATCAAAAAACAGGCAAAACAAATAATATTTATAAAACATCAGGATTTGAAATAAAATTATTATGGCCAGTTGACAATAGGTGTGTTCATTTGATTTACTAACAGAAACTTGCAACAAGTGAGTAAATTTACTAAATTGTTCTCCCACTTACTTAAAAAAATATTAAAAAGTATATGAACGCTTTAGCATCAAAAACTAGGTAGTTAATAATATCGACAGTATTCCGATGTAAGATACGATATTATTTCTTCATGAATTCAATTGTTTTGAATTATTTGTGCAAAAATATTGTTCTTAAAGCCTCGAACACAATAGGCAGCAACATTTTCACTGGTATTCAAAATATAGCAACAATTTTTTTTCGTAACCACACACATTTTCAGTTAAGAAACCGTTTGCCCACAACAATTTTAGGAATTTATTATTATTTTTTAAAACATTTTGTTGAAATTTTCATATACATTTTCATACAAATTGTTGCTGGAGTAGTTGTTCGAAAAATGAAAGGAAAAAACTTTGGAAAGAAATAAAATAGAAGAAAAAACCATATTGTTGCTAGCATTGTGTACGAAGCTTAAATGTTAGAAAAATAAATGTTTTATGTTATTGAAATATGTATTATGAAAATTATTTTTGTTTTGTAAACACAGGTGGTTGATAATTTTTGCTATTAAAAATTTGACTATCAGAGTTTTTTGAGTACGTGAACACTTACTATAGTAAAAAATTTTTGCTTATTTTCAATCATTTTTACTATAGTTACAATTATTGAAAAAAGGCAATAATTTTCTGTTATTGAAAAAATATACATATAGGTTTTATGAATTTGTATATATCGTTGGTCACAGGTTGACAACTCTTAACATGTTTTTTTTTGTACTTTTCAGGAGACAAAAAAACGTTATTACTCCGTTACTAAACCGTGTTGGAAGTAAAAAAAAAAAACCAAAATTAGTAGGAGATATTTATTGTAAGATGGTGTAAAGAAAACAAAGGTATTGAAATAATTTCAGTTTCAAAAAAATTAAAATAAATAATACCCCCGATTCGATTTTTTTGCGAGTTAAGAGTTGTCAACCTGTGACCGACGATATGATATTTTGAGCACCTAATATAATATTTTGTATTGAATACATCAATTTAAATACAAACATATAAAAATGTATACATTAGTGTGAAGCAAAAAAAAAATATTATTTTATGCCCCACCTTTTTTTGAAAGCTTATAGTGTGAAGTATTTTCTTGATTTTTTTTCGGATTTTTCGGAAGAGGTTTAGAGGTCGCTAAAATCGAATTTATCCCAAAAATCGGGTTTTCTCGACTTTTTTGAATTATGCTGATTACTCGGCCCATTAGCACGATTTTCTTTGTTACTAAGTAAATTTTTTTAAAGAGAACTTCTAAAACTTTACTTCTCTGTGCAGATATAAAAAGTTTCGATTATTTTTTTGCTTATTTGGGTCCCCTTAATCACATTTCTTTGTAAATTTAGCATAAATTTGAAAAATAATGCTTTGTAACTTTAAAAATTTGGTTTGTATGCCATTTTTCCAATTGGATGAATACAAAAGCTTTAACGAATCAATCGCACGCGCCACGTTGAAAGCTCTTCTGCGGCATCAGTGGGATTTATCCGGTGGGATTTATCAGTTGGCTGCCTTAGCATTTTTTGATGAACGTATCGACACCAAAACTTTGCGTTTAATGGTCCAAAATCTACACGCACCAAGCAACGGTAAAGAATTAGTAAAAGCTGAATTATCCGAAAACATGCTTAATAACAAACAAATTCAAGATTTAATATCCGAAGCCAGCCTAGCCGTTTTTGAAACCAGCAACATTTCAGTTGTTTTTTTACAAACAGATCCGGAAAAATTGCATACAAACAAATCATTTAATAAAGCAAAGAACAAAGTTCAGCAATTGCACATTGTAAGTGATGTCGCAGAACGCGGCGCACAGTGAGACAACGCCGGCATTAAATACAAGGAGTCATTGTAGAGCTCTGACAATTCCAGTTTAAAAAAAAAAAATTAAGAAAATTCGCCCACTTTTACGCCCACCTCCCATACAATCGAAATTTGTAAAATGCCGTATTGTCCGTAATACTTTAGGTATAACTTTCAATTTTGGTATACTTGAATGTTATATTGTTACAAATATTATCGGAACCTCAACATAAAAAGTGCCATATTTTCCAAAATATTTTAGGTACAACCTTCAAATTTGATATTACTGTTATTTATATCATTTACAATGGTTTATGCAAAAATTACAATAACACGCCCACCTCCCATTGAAATGCAATAAAAAAGAACAAATTTCTAATTTTTTTCAATTTCATTCTCATTCTAAATGAATTAATATAAGGATCTGATGATATTTGCAAATACAGTGCGCTCGCGATAATATGAACTAATTAAAACCAAGCCAGTTCACTTTTGCGAATAGCGTCTGATTTCCCCTTAGAATCGTTTTCCCCATAAAAATAATTTATTTTTTAAAATACAAAGTAATGTGAAAAAATCTGTGATTTTTTTCTCTCTTAACTGCTTCAATACGTTCAAATCTTGCTGATCAACCATTTGACTTTCGACCCATTACAATGCTTTATTAAGAATAACATTCAGCTTCATTTTTAATGATCCACCAAGAGGGACTGTAAAAGTTTTTTCCAGATATTTGAAGCAAGCGAACGCCCTGCCCTGTCTCTTTTTAAAGCCATCCATCGCTTGCAAGTCATTTTCTTTAATTTTAAAATGAGGAACTTTGGCCTTTTCTTTTAACATAAGACTGCTAATAGGGAGCTTTTTGTCTCTCATACCCAGAAACCATCGGTATAAAGCATATTCCGTTTTTGCGTAAGACGGCCGCTTAGTTTTTCATTTTCCAGGTCCAATTAAGGTATTCTTGACACATTGAATAATAGCATTTTTATTTATTGTAGATTTGATCACCCAAAATTTATTCGCTAAACTAAAAACACTTGCTCCTTTTTGTAAATGCACTAAAACTTTTGATTTTTCTTTTAAAGTTAAAAGCTTGAGTTTTTTTTTTATGCATATTTATAAAGTTTTAACGATAAATTAATGTATACTAAAAAATAATATGGAATTCCAGCTGAATATGAACACGAACTAACAGTGTATGTAAAAAAATTTGGTTGACAGCTGAGCACAATTCAAAAGCAAACAGCAGGGGAAATCTCAAAATTATTACGCAGTTGAAGCAAATTTATATAAAACCCTGCTTACAAAAATTTCATCACTGTTTAGATAAAAATCCGTTAACAATTTAAAAAATAAGTTGGTCATATTTTAAAGCTTTTGCACTAAGTTCATATTTTAGAGTAGTCATTGGAAGAAAAATAGTGTTCATATTTTGGGTTGTTCATATAATAGGGTATTCATATTATCGCGAGTGTACTGTAGTGCATTACATCTTCATTCGTAGAAATATGTGAATTTTTACGAGAATGGAATAGCCTACAGTTTATTAAAAAATTAAAAATTATGCAACAATCTAACCCAAAGTCAATGACCTTCAAAAAAACTATCAATCAAATGAATAATGTAAATAAAATAATAATAAACAATAAGTGAATAGTTGTAAACAATTAAAAAAAATAAAAGTAAAAAGTTGTAAACATGCTATTGCATGCTAACATACGTATAGCGACAGAATGTGCGCGTTGCGTATTTTTTGTAGTTTTTTGTATGTTTAAAGTACTTTTGCAAACTTTTGCTATATGTCCTTTACTTCAAATGAAATCTGAGACTTCAATCTTTCATTTGATATAAGTCTGCACCTAGGGCGAGGGGCTGCTCTATATTTCCTAGTCCATTAAAAATGCAAAATGTTCAATTTTTACACCACAATTCTGTTGTTAAGAAATTTTTTTTTGTGTTGTTTATTTAAATTTATTTTTTCATCTACTCATTCTACAACAACTAAATTAATTTAAAAAATTTAAAAAAAAATTATATAAAAAAATTATGTATTTTTTTATTTTTTTCAATATTACATATTGAAGTAACATATTTCAAGCGCGTTGGCATACCTCAACTTTGACTTGCTCTAGAGTCTAGACCAAAAAGTAATGAAGTTATGAGGCTGAAATTTCAAGGAATTGTTACTGGACGACACGCCAAAAACCATTTTTTGCCGCGGTTACTATAGGGTTGTCTGACTGTGCGGCGTGGCCTTAGCTAATACTTACATAAATCTAACAACCTCTGCAACAGACTTTCAGAATTTATTGCAGGGCATAGAGCTTCATCGTAAAAGCTCTAATAAATAATTGAAAGCTAAAAAAATAGTTTTTTAATTTTTTTTTTTTTGGTATGAGAAGTAAGCTGCCTAGAATTTTTTGAACTCGCATTGCTGAAGTCTGTGCAACAGAACAAAAATCCACCCATATTTAATATTTTGAAAGAATACTTAATATCTAAATATCTAACATTAAAACAAATCCGAAGCACACCTGGCAAACACATTAAAATATTTTTAATTTCACAAAATGGGTACAAAACTTAAAAAGGGTATAACTTTGGAACAGTAAGAGCAAATTCAATTATTTTTTTTTTTGCAATGACTCAGAATTTATCCACCTTTTAAACTGAATCATTAGTTTTTTTAACTTCAATATAAACTTTAAAAGTTACAAAGCATTATTTTTCAAATTTATGCTAAATTTACAAAAAAATGTGATTAAGGGGACCCAAATGAGCAAAAAAAATAACCGAAACTTTTAATATCTGCACAGAAAAGTAAAGTTTGATTAGTTTTCTTTAAAAAAATTGACTTAGTAACAAAGAAAATCGTGCTAATGAGCCGAGTAATCAGCTAAATTCAAAAAAGTCGAGAAAACCGATTTTAGCGACCTCTAAACCTCTTCCGAAAAATCTGAAAAAAATCACAAAAATACTTTACCCTATAAGCTCTCAAAAAATGCTGGGGTACCTATAAAAAGCATATGTATACTAGTGGGACACACTAGTATACATATGTATGCATTTAGATATTGTTTATGTTGGAAATATAAATTTTTGCCTTCTTATTTTTGTTGATTTTGATTTGATTTAAAATGTAGAAGTGGTAAAGTAATTTTTTATGTTTTATGTGTTATTATTATTTCTATTTTAAATGTTACAATGTAATTTTTTATTAAAAAATATTTTAAAATAATTTTTAATAAATAATTAAAGAAATTTGAAATACAACTAAAAATTTAAAACTTAGTGCTGCTTTTCCCAAAATATGAATTTTTCCATTTTGGTGCTTTTTGAAATTTGGAAGTTGACAACGCTGGGGTTGTATACATGAATGTATATTACCGCAAACAAAACATTAATTAAATATAAATACCACATAATAAATTAAAATTGTTAACACTAAAATACCATTCATTTTTTTCACAATTTTTCTTATGATTACCGAATTTTTTGACGTAGTAGAAATAGACGCAAGTAGCAAATTGTTAGAGTATTTATTGTTTTCTGTATCATAGACTATCAGTGCTGCCACGGCTAATAAAATTTTTACAACCAAAATTTTTGAAAATGTTACCAAATGTGAAAAAATATAACCAAATTAGAAATGTTTTTTTTTTTTAAATTAAAAAAACATTTAAAGTAATAGAAAAATATTAATTACAAATTAAGAAAACAAAACAAGAATTGTAATTCTTGTACATATTAAACAAATAACGAGAAACTTAAATTAAAAGTTTTTATTTATTTGAGACCTTGTTCAAAAAAATATTTTTATTTTGTAAGAATTATATGGTGTTTCCACGTGACAGGCAAATGATTGTGTAGTAAAATTTATATGAAAAGCACTCAAAAAACTGAGTGATTTTCATATAAATTTTTTATATGAAATTTTACTACACAATCAATTGCTTGTCACCTGGAAACAGTACATTAAGCCCGTCAAACTTCCATACAAAATTCAGTTTATTGAAAGTTAATAAATTGATTTTTTTTTTTTTTTTTTTTTTTTGAATATTTCTTTTACAATAATCGAAATTTTAATTTCACAGTTATAAATAACAAAAAAAGAAAAATTCAATTGTTTTACGCTTTTTAACTGTCAGTGGCAGACAGAGTTGCAAAAACTTAATGAAGGAAATATGCAAGATTTTTGTAAAAAAATGCAAAATAAAAAAATGCTTAAAAACGTGCTAAAAATATCATATAAAAATAAAAAGAAAAACCATTAAATTTGAAAATAACTAGAATGGCATAAAATTACATGACTTACGGCCAATTTTACCATGTTCAGTTTAAACTTACTATTACTTTTACTTCCACTTAACGTTATGTCTTCGACAGTTATAACTGATAATTAACTATAACTGAACTTGGAACAGGAGTGGGCGTTATATGGAATCTATAAATTGTAAGCCAATCTTCATAAAACCAGACCTTAAGCTATGTTCATACCTATTAAATATTTGACGTCTTAAACGTAACCACTACTTTTATTACGTTTGCTAGATAAACCATCATTTAATAGTTTCTAAACATCTAATTTAAACAAATATCTTCTTACAAATAGAGCTTAGTAAATCAATAGAAATTGTTAAAAATAAACCTAAAGTTGGATCAATTTATTGGTCATGCTTGTTTTGGACTTTTTCGTCAAATATTTACTACATCTGAACAAACCTTAAGTTAAATAAATTATTCTGTTGTATTTCAGAAATATTCAGCCATGTCCCAGAGTACAATTCCGCTCGGAATGATTCCGTTCAGAACTGTAGACTAAAATCGTTACATACAGCACAGTTGTACACGTAATACAAAGGATGAAAACTGCTTATATATTTTATTTATTTATTATATAAATATGTATGTATGTATGTAAATAAATATTTTACTTCTTCATTGATCACACTGCACAATTATGCGGTGTTTTTTCAATTGCGCCAGCGAATCAATAAAAAAAGTATAGTTTAAATGATATTCCCGGTTAATTGCAACAAAACCTGTGCATTTTCAAAAATTCAATTAATCGCAAATTACTGTACCCCACTGTACTTATAGAAAAATGCATTAGCATTTAATAATACATCATACCATTGCTTAAAGTCTGCTTTCCTACCAATATAAAATATGTTTAACCCACTATTGATAACAGTTTGATATTAAACATAATCCACCCGATTGAAAAACTCGATATATCGTTAAAAAAATCAACCCAAAACGTCTGTTTTATCCGAATATCTCTAAAGGCAAAGAGGTTCCTAAACATTTAAGCATATTTTTTGTTGGTCAGCTTAAGTTAAATTTTTTTCAAATCCATAAAAAAATATATTTTTGGCGAATTTTTTAAAGTTTGAATAACCGTGGTTGCCAATTTTAGAGGTCCACAAGTCAATCTCCCCACTCTCTGTGGACGCGTATTCTTTCAAATCAACTCAAAAGTTGCCCGGATATGACAGAGACAAGAATTGCTTCAGTTGCAGAAACAAAACTAAACGTTCGTAAACCATTGGGTTATATTTCAGTAAAATGAAAACAGCAACAAAATGTTGCGAGTAATTTCATTCAAATGAAAAAGGTGTTCTACAGACAGTTCCATACAGTTGGAAAAGTATATATGGGGTTAAAGAGGACACTTTTAGCTTTCTGGTGGTGGTAAAATCGTTTTGATCCCTTTCGACCCTTACAAGTTCTATTCCTCTGAAAATCGGGTTTAATTAAAATATAGAGCCTGGGAAAACATTTCATAACACATCAGGTATAAAGGGTGCAGTGAACCATTTCTTAAAGACTACTATCCTACTTTCCATTATTGATAAGAGCTTGCGAAAAATCACAATAAAATTTAGATCAAATTTACGAAAATTTAATTTTTTCTATAATAAAATAAAATATTTGTTTCCAGGAGCATGACACACCCACAATTACAAATATTTTGATCCAGTTTTTTGATACCTTGTTTGCTATCGTATGGCATTTACATTTTTGAAATCGTCGATAACAAAAAATTAGAAAATTTTTTTGGCCACTGTACGCCGTTCTGAGCAACTTGGTCTAAGCAACTGCTTTAAGAAAGCGCTTATAATGTATTAAAATTTGATTCAAAAATACCCCCCCCCCCCCCAAAGTTACTCTGTATTTTGTTGCGCATCTTTTGGAAAAAAAATCAAGCCGATCGGATCATTACTTTAGGAGTTATTGAGGTTTTAGTGAGAATAGTACGCGGACGTGTGAATAGGTCCGTATGGACCTTGTACTGAATTTCACTAATAAATGCATGTTTTTGGGCATCATTATAATTTTTTTATTGTTTCAACACATAATTTACTTGTTCTGAACACAAAGACCTAAACTCAAAGACATTAGGGATGATGTTTGCGGAGAACATAGCACACTTTTACATCGCTGCAACACTTGCGCACAGGGCGGGGGACAAGAAGTACACGCTCAACAACAATAATTTTTAAACTTTTTTATAATAGTCTTAAGAAAATTCAAGCAAAAAAAAAAAAAAATTGAAAAAATTATTTTTGTATGTAGAATTTAGTTATAAACAATAAAAAAAAATCAAAAAAAATTTTTATATGAAAAAAACATGATTTACAGAAAAGGTCCCTATTTCACACGGCCGTGAAGTTCAGAACTGTCACTCATCGGAGGGTTAAGACAGCAAATCCCATTGTTTTTTATTGCTATCTCTTTAAGATTTAGCTGATAGATGTAAAAATTCCTATGTTCCATATGATTTAACTTTTTTCATACATCAAAGTTAAGGTATCTTGTAATTAAATACGTTTGTTTAAACGTTTTCGTTTAATTACCTCAATGAAGTAGTTAAACGTTTTCGTTTATTCACCTCAATGTGATAGTTTCCAAAATATTAGCCAAAATTTTTGGCATTTTTGGCGAGGTAATTATCCGTGGAATACGTATATATGCAAGAATAAGAACTCATAAAGACCTTCGTCAAAATATTTTCACATCTCAGAATAATAATGGATTAAACTAACACAGCTGGGCTTCCGAGCTGGCTGTAATCCATCTAATTTGGCAAAAGCAAGAGCATATGAGATTACGTAGAACGTGAAGAAAAATTTTCCCTCAAAATAGACTACAGCACACAGAAAAAAATTAAAATTTATATCAATTAAAAATTTGTGATATGTATTAAAAAATTACTGCCTGGCCCACAATGTCGACAAGAACATTTCTCTCGCATATTTATATTGAAAACAAAAACAAATTTAAGTTTTTTATTTTTGTTTTCAATATAAATATGCGACAGAAATGTTCTTGTCGACATAGTGGGCCTGGCAGTTAATTAAATTTGCACCAGTAAGCAAATTAATAGTATCAAATAAACGTTTAATTCGCTTGCTTAAACGTTTAATTAACTTGATTACATTTTTGATTAAAACTGGTTTTATTTTAGTTTAATGCTTTAATTCGTAAAAAATTTCGGAAATTTTTTTCTGTGTTTAAAACTTCTAAGGCGCGTATATCGACAGCCATATAATGAACATATACGAAGTTTTGTAAAAAAAAAGCCACACAGAAGAAATTCTCCAAATTTTTTTCACCAATTAAAGCATTAATCAAAAATAAAATCTGATTTTATTAAAAATTTAATCAATTGAATTAAAAGTTTGATCAAGAGAATTAAACGTTTAATCAATTGAATTAAACGTTTAATTGTTACCATTAAATTTTAATTTGGTATTTTAATTGAAATCTATTTTTATTTTATTTTATGCACCAAATGAATACTCTGACAATCTGCCAAAAAAAAAATTGTCTAGGATTTATGTATTATTTACGATGGGGTTAGCGAAGCACACCGGGGTGTATCTAGTTTATTACAAAAAGTTACCAAGTTGAGTGCTCTTAAAATTTTGTAAAGCACTAAAACAAAAGAAAGTATTTTATTTTTCTGTTCCACAAAAAATTGCAAAGAATTGAAATGTTAGGGGTAAAAAAACAAAACAAAAGCTTCTAAGAGTTCAACTATAGTTATATACAAATAAAATAAAACAAACAAATGAATAACAAAGATAAGAAATAATAAATTTTCAAGTTGAAAAACTGATTCAATTATTGTGCATTTTACAGTTTCCTTGAAAGTTTTTATACGTTTTTCGTTTGTTTTATTTTTTATACTTTTTTTCAAAAACATTATTCGCTTAAAGATTTTGTTGTGAATTCTATACGAAAAAGAGTGGTGTTACAAGTCGTAACATATTACAGGACTGCGACCAGAAATTTCAGATTTAATATTTAAGCGCAATGTGTTATTTTTTATTAAAAAAAACTGTATAAAATTAGATATTACGTCCATTTGCTATTCTGAAGTCATATTGTTTCAACCATATTTTAGTGGTTTACAAGAAAGTTTCTATTAATTTGTTTGAATTTTGTTATTTTTAAGTAAAAGGAATTTTTTCAATTTATGTCTAATATCAATAATGGTTGAATACAAACACACCGAGAACTTTTTGTTCGGACCACATGTTTCGACAACTGTATAATAAAGTAGCGTATATATAACGTTTATACGCACAGCTTATTCGCAAATAATTAAATATTGCAAGTAGAGAATATCGCCGAATAAACAATGAGTTACATTTTTATTTGCGAATAGCTAACTCACGAAATCAATTCCTGATAACCGACACTATTTGCAAATAAGATTTAAACATTGTCACACTTTTAACCGTTTTAAGTTTTTATTTCGATTTGTCTCATACATTTGGCAACAAATTTAAAATTTACTAAAAATTGTGCAATTAAAATATACAAACACACAATAATGTTTGTTTTTTTTTTTTGAAATTTTTGATTTAAAAAAATAAAAAGGTTATATGCATACAGGGTAGAGTTTTTTTATTCCCGTACTTTTTGGATTCCCGGGAAAGCGGGAAATAAAAATCAAATTCCCGGGATCCAGGGACTCCCGCCCAAAATTTTGTATTTATTTATTTACTTATTTCTCCAATGAAACTTATATTTCTTATTGGCTATTACGCTTAACATAATTAAACCTAGTATTTATTATATGACAAAAACGTAAAAAATTTAAGAGTCGAATTATTTAAAGACACTTAAGAGGTTATATTGATGCCAATAGGATAATAGAAATCAATATACGTATATACATTGTCAAATTCAGAGTTTATTTGAATAATTAGAATGAAAGTATTAGTCTTACGGGAATACAAATTGTGGAAGGGTGATTAGGAACTAAAAGGTCAATATTACGAAGTAGGAATTCTGAAACAATTTTACCGTTTAACAAATTCAGCAGAAAGAAAAAATTTCATTTACTACATTTATTTAATAACATATTTTTTACAATTTTATAACCCTTAATCAGCAGTGGTGTATGAAGGTATACTAAGCTTGTCATTCCATGTGATATGTTTTTAATATTCATCTAAGGTCCCATAAAGTATTTGTATTATAAGTCCTTTATTAATTCTAAGCCAATTTTGCCATTTGGGTGTCAAATTGTTTCTAGATTTTCTAGGCTCTTTGGGATTGAATTCCAGCAGAATCGCTTCAGTAGGAAAAGAGTTATGCACTCAAATGTGGAACTACCTCCCTAAAAACAAAAATTTACATAAATTTGTGGCGAAATGCACACATATTTCTACTTTCATAAGGCTCAAAATCACTTGAAATACCGCATATAAAACACAATCTAGGAAAACACTTTACTACGCCCTTAACCGCAAAGCTTTATAATAATGTTGTAAAATTTACACTTCAGTTTGCTAGGACAAGAAATAAAATTTCGTGATGATAGGTCTATAGTTTATCATAGGCCCAATATAAAGCCCATTCTCAAAAATTAGTTTAAAAGCCTTAAACTGTAGAAAATTGCAATTTTGTGGTGAAATTAAGTTGGATAAAACAACTTAAGACACAAGTCTAACAAAAATTTACTAAAGTTTTAAAAAAAGATTTTCTTTAAAATTTCCCGGGATTCCCGCAATCAATTCCCGGGAAAGCGGGAATTGGAAACAACTGAAAATCCCGAGAATTCCCGGGACGAGAAATCCCGGTAACAAACTCTAATACTGGGTGACCAAATGATTACATTTTTCATCTGGCATCACAAAAAAAATTTTTGTAAGAAAATTTACATATAAACAGTAATTTAGTTAATCGCAAATAATTTTTATTTGCGAATAGGCTACGTATAAACGTAGTAATAGATGACATTGTAAATTAAGAAAGGAAGTGTGGAAATTCATTAAATATTAACTTAGGCCCTTATCAATTTTTGTAACTTTGTTGTTGCTTTCTACAGAAATTCATGTACCGTTTTAAAATGTTCAACGCCTCAAGCTGTGCAGCGTTTGCAATTTTAAAATGCAATTTGAATTTCCGTAGAAAGCCACAACAAAATTACAAAATATTTATGACACTGTTTTTGCTTTCAATGTTATTCTTTGGCGTTGTGTTTAAGTTTTTTTGGGAAAATAATCTGACTTTAGTAAATAGACTTGTCTGAATTTGTAAAAAACAACAAAACATCTTGTATGCCATTTTAATGTGTTGAGTGAAATTTAATAACAAAATAATTGTTACATTACAAAATGGAATTGCTCAAACTAATTTCTATATAAAGGCTTATAACTAGGGATGTAACGATACGTACGAACTTTTGCAGATTCGATACCGATACTAAAAAAAAAATATCGCCGATATCGATACCGATACGCATATCGATGCCTTACTTTCTCAACCTCGTATCTTAAAAAAATACGGTTTTGACTTTTTCATGTCAAACGATTGATATTTTTGTGTTCTATTACTGCAACAACTTGTTAGTTCAATACTTTATCTCAATTCTGTAAATATTAATAAATTATTGAAATAATAAGTTGTTGCAGTGATAGAACACAAAAATATCAATCATTTGACATGAAAAATTCAAAACCGTATTTTTTTAAGATACGAGGTTGAGAAAGTAAGGCATCGATATTAAATGTGAATTCAAGTTTAAATTAACAAAACTCACGTAGAGTAATTTTTTATTATACAAAATTACAGTGTGAGCTGTTATGATTACATATTTAAAATTTTATAAGATTTAAAAAAACATAGAATGAAATTTGAAATGCAAAAATAACAGCGTAAGAATTTAATTATTAATATTTAAAATTGACATTTATAAGATTTTTGTTAAAAAAAAAAAAAAACAAAGTATTCTCTTTGCGGAGATAGATTATTTCGCAAGTCCGTTTGAATCAGACCTGGGGGGCTAATTCCGGCAGACGTGATCGAACACTTTCTCTATTCGAAAGCAATTTTATTTATACTTCTTTCGGTCGATACTGAACGAATCGAAATTATTTTTTCAGCTTTTTGAAAACTCAAAGAAATGCATTATAACACTGGAAAAATAATTTCAATTCGTTCAGTATCGAATGCTAGAATTAGTAAAAAAATTTCTTTCGCATCGAGAAAGTATTCGATCACAACTGCCAGAATTAGCCCCCTGGAGTAGAAAATAGTCTCTCAGATGCGACAGAACTAATTTGAAAACTTAAGAATTTCTGGGAAATTTTTTTAAGTTTTGGTATACCATGTCATTGCAGCCTTAAACAAGTGGATCTGCGTCTCTAGAAATATTGGAAGATCTAAGGGTACCTTTCGACTTCTTCTTTATCAGAATCACAGCAAAGTATGCAAAGACGCTCATCCTCCTCGGATTATCTTGTACATTTTTTTTAAAAAGCTCTAAGGGCCAGTTCTTTTAGACTTAATTAAACTTGTACCACCTGTAGGGGAGACCTTGTTTTCAACACTTTCGAAATATAGAGAAATGTTAAGTAGCTTAATAAGACGTTATTTCGATATGCTTGATCTCGATTTTCTTTGAAATATTCGAGCATTGTATCGAGGGTCAAGAATTGCAGATAAACAATAGGTTTCATTAATTTCTAAAGCCTTAAATCTTTTATTTACATCTTATGCTAAGTTATCTGTTAAATTTTGGGACTATTACCCATCTCCGTTGATTCAAATGTTACATGAAACAACTTCATTATTCTGTTTTGATTTTGTGCTATGCTTTTGAATGTGTTATTTCTCTTAGTTGCTATGCAAAAAATAAGCATAGAAAATTAAATTATTCATTCAAAAATACTCCAGAAAAAATAAAAAGTATCGTCGTATCGACAGCAAAGTATCGCCGATACCGATGTAATCTGAAGTATCGCCGATATATCGGTATCAGTATTCGCTACATCCCTACTTATAACTATTCTACAGTTTACCAGCACTTAGTTAGATAAGTAAGCTTAAAATGTTATCAGAAATTAATTCTTATCTGAATTGATTGGTCTTTATTTTTGCACTTCAACAGCAAAAAATTCTAAAGACAAATTATTTTGCCTCGATATCTTTTTAAACAATAACTAAATATGACATACGTCTATGTTCGCACGGCATGTTGAATTACGTTGTTCGCTCTTTGAATTACGAATGCGAATTATGCTGTTCGCACGGCACATTCATAATTCAATAAATCTTCTTTTTACATTTATGAACATAAAAAATGAAAACAAAAGCAAGTAAGGCTTTAAAATGTCTCATTATTTTATCAATTTCTATTTTTAAATTCATTTGTTGTTTTAAATTTCACCAAGAGCAAGTTTTTAAAATTTTATGTTTTTTTTTATTTTTTCCTTTTATTTATTTTTTTTTTTTTGACAGGCTTCGATAAAAATTCGTGATGACAATGAATTGCTTGTAAATGGCATAGTAATTTAAAATTAATTACGTACAAATGAGATAAATCGCTCTCAAAATATTGTATGACGAATTATGTAATTTGGATCATAATTAGGCTATGAATTACGAATGAAAGAGCGAATTACGAATAAAGGCTGTCGTGCGAACAAAGCATTAGAGGAGCCTCAGCGTTTGATCTAGGCCTTGGTATAGAAAAGCGAAACTCTTAAGATCCGTTGTTGAGTTATAAGGTCTCCAACAAAATAAAATTAAGTTTTGTTGGTACTTCACCAGAGCAGTCCATTAATGTAAGGTTAAAACGAGAGCATGTGGGTAGATGCCTTGAAAAATCGTAACACGATACAGTTAGGCGACGGCAAACCGCGAAAGTGAAACGCCAACTCACGAATGCCGAAAAAATAGGGAACAAGATCTAGTTTTCCTTAAGTGATAATGACAATGACGTGAATTTTGTTACGGGCTTTAAGGATTATTAAAAAAATAAAACACAATAATTTTGGGAACAAAGCGAACCGTCGTACATCAACAGGTTGCACTTTTATTTTTAAATTTTAACAAACAGACTTAAAACTTTTGTACAAAATGTTTATTTAGCATTTTAATAATTTTACAAAAATCTTCATTAATCATTTTAATAATTTTACAAAAATGTTTATTAATCATTTTAATAATTTTAGTATTGTGGTTATTTTATTAAACTGTTAATGGTTTTTAATCCAAATTTAGATATTTTTAATTAGGCTTATGTTCATTGTATTTAATTTTCATTAAATTATTTTTATGAAAACAGGAATTTTTACAACATGAAATTAATTAAATTTTTTTTGATAATTTTTCATTCTTGACTGCGCTGAGATTCGAACCCAGGCTTTCACGGACAGGTTGCCCATGTTAGTTTCGATTGTAACCACACAATCTCGTCAGTGGGGTTTGCCGTTTTACACACTCGGCTATTGAAGCCGGATGACGTCAATAGTCAAACATCAATCCTTAAACCAAATGGTATTTCACTTTGGTAGATCGAAATTTGCTTTTGAATGAATGATTATGTATTTTAATTGATTTACATGTTCTTCCTAACTTCTGTTTTTTCGTACTTTCGGCTTCAATAGTCGAGTGTGTAAAACGGCAAACCCCACTGACGAGATTGTGTGGTTACAATCGAAACTAGTATGGGCAACCTGTCCGTGAAAGCCTGGGTTCGAATCTCAGCGCAGTCAAGAATGAAAAATTATCAAAAAAAATTTTAATTAATTTCATGTTGTAAAAATTCCTGTCTTCATAAAAATAATTTAATGAATATTAAATACAATGAACATAAGCCTAAATTAAAATATCTAAATTTGGATTAAAAACCATTTTAATAATTTTAAAATGAATTTAACAATACTGTTGACTTATACTTAATATCATATTAATTGTGTGAACTGTTGCAAATCTTGGAATTGCAGCGGTTTAATAGTTTTTATTTATGAATTTATCTAAATTATTTTAGCAAATAGGACGTTGGTATAAGGATAGAAAAGCGTCATAACGCTGATGTATTTTGACATCAGTACTATGGCAAGTGGTTTCTTTTTTGAAACCATGACACTTTTCATCATTGTGATGTCAGCCTTAACATCACTGGCATAAATTAAGATTAGGGTCAAAAATTGAAATTATGTTATCAGTGGGTTGAAACATCGTCATCACAGAGCAAACGAATCGGAGTCTGTTTAATAAACCATGTCATCAGTGGAATGACTCAAAAACATCGTAGAAACGACTCATTAGGCTCAATTTAATGACAGTTTGTAATTGAGATTGACTTAAGTCAAAGTGAGATATTATTATTATTTACATACCCGTTATTCACTTTTGTTGTATTCCGCCTTTTGTGTGCAGAAAAACTCTCAATTATAAGACACCAGCAGCATGCCCGATATGGTTTTCGTAATCATTTTACTTTAAAAATTTGATGTATTCAAATAAATAATTTCAAAAAATGGAATATGGGAATTTTTGCTTCTTAATATACTTTTTAAACATGAAAATAATGTTAGTAATACACAAAATGTGCCTTTGAATTGATTTCACTGTTGTCATGGCATAAATTTAAGATACAAGTTTATGATGACGTTCCTCATTGCATTGATGTCACTTTTTGCCTTATTGATGCCATTTGTAATAGCATTGATGTAACAATTCAGAGGTTTGGGCATCATCAATATAAAGATGCATTTTTCTATGAGTGTATAATTTTTCATTTAATTTTGTGCCTGTTTTATATTTAATATAAAATCTTCAAGTGAATCTGTTTTAGTATAAGTGTTTGTATTTGAAATTGCATAAGTAATTTGCGCGATCAAATAGTTTTAATTTTCTCACAAAATAATCTACATGAAAAACAATATTAAGTACGTGTTTCTAGTATTTAAAAGTTTAAGAATTTCTTCAGATGCAGGGTATCTACAATTCGCCTTAATACCAATCAAACAAATACATGTTTATGTTTTTGTTTTTTCCTTTTTGTCATGTGTAATTGAAGTTGCTCTTTTTTTCGAAACTAACAAATGCCTTTTACATCGAGATGTTCACAGGATGTTTTGCAGTTTTATTCCCTTTTTACTGTATTTTTTCCCAAGTTGTAAAAGTTTGGTATGTAAGGAAAACAAGAGTTGTATCTGAGTGTTTGTGTTGTGTGCGAATGCGTTTTATATATGTAAGTGTGTATCTTTTCGTTATTGTTTAGTTTTATTCGAGCGAAACACTTGTAATGGATTTTTGATTGGTCATACATTTAATTTTTTTGCTTTTGCTTTAAAATAGCAACTAAACTTTATTTCTTTGTTTGTTTAGTTTTTGGCAAATTGAAGCACACCCCTTCAGTAGAGAACAACGTGAAAACAATTGAAAAAATACATATGTATTCGTATAACGTCATCATCTTCAACCCTAAATTTAAATTTATTTTGCAATTTTAAGATGCCGAAATAAAGTATGTTTACAAAAGTATAAGAACTACTAAAAAATTCTTAAGACTTCTTAAATTTTAACGAATTTTTTAAATTTTTTCTGAATGGTATTATAATCTGTTTTTAAGGCGAACAAAGTTAACACAGAGATGATTTCTCGTGTACACTCTTTATCTTTTAGTACTTTCGCTACAATTATTTTGACATTTTTTCTTCCTATATTTTATTGCTAATTTTTTATTTTTTTCAAGAGATTTTATTGTATTGTTTATAATATTTTTGTTGTTGTTAAGTTCTTAAGTGCGTATGATTCTTTTAAAGTGTATGTATGAGTATAAAGTTTTTTTTATAATTTAACTTTAAGTACTTCTTGTTTTTTTTTTTTTTTTTTTGTTTATTATTTCTCGTTTACTTATGGAGTGTAATATAGAAGTGTATGTTGTATGAATTTAGTTAAGTAAATAATTGTATTTTCATTAGAGCTGCGCACGTGAGTGGTGCTTAACTCACAAGCGAATAAAGTTTAGTCACGCGCGATGAATTTTTAAATTCACACTATCACGCACGGCCACTAATAACATCTTTGTTATGTCGTACATTTTCCTCGCGAATCATTTCTAATTCTCATAAGCACGACGTGCTGTGTTGAAATATTTTGTTAAAGAATAACTTTTTAAGTCCGGCGTTCGTTGCCCCGGTGCGAAGCTATCATAGTCTAAAATACACAGAAAAAATTATAAACTGTTTCTAATCACCAAATTCATAGAAGCAAGTAAATAATTTGTTGATTTTGCACCTCTATTACCAAAATGATTATACTGATTACTAAAAAATTGGAAATTGTGAATTTTTTTTTTTATAAATGATATTATTAATTTTAACCAAAAAAATATCAAACCAAAAAATTTCCAACACTGTGTTAATTGATTTAATTAAATATATTTCAGGTTTTGACAATTCCCAACAACAATTCTACAAGCTTTAATAATTTAATTTTAAGCGAAAAAAATCAATTACGATTATTTCTTATTTAATTAATATTTTAATCAAAAATTTATTTCAAAATAGCTAAAATTTTAATTAAATCAAAATAATTTTTTTAATTTTATTAACCTTTTTTTTTGAATATGAAGCTATAGATATGTACTGTATCTTGTAACATGTTTTTACTTTAGCTATCCTTTGGTTAGCAATGACGTAAATTTTGTATATACAGAAAGTTTAACAATTATCAGACACTAGCAGAATGTAATGCATTTTCTGGCCCGCTACGGCCTTCGTCAGCACTCTTTGTGCCACACTGGATAGTGATATGTACTTTATAAATTTCATGTATTTAACTCAACAATTTTAAGAAACAGAATATGGGAATTTATTATTTTTCATAAATTATTTTTAATTATATTAACCATTTTTTCGAATGTAAGGATACAATATATTCTGGTGGAGTTAAAATTTTCATTCCTAAATATAAGTACATATCTGTAGCTTCAATATTAAGCAATGGTTGGCTTAAACAAAAATGTATGTGAAATATTAAGGGAATAAGACTATTGTAAAAAGCTTTACAAATTGAAATACAACTCATAGAAGCACATTTGAAACAATGGTTAATATCATTAAAAATTACACTGTGCAAGAAATTTACACTTTTTTTTCGTGACAAGCTGGGTACCTGGCGTTTTAACATAACTCGGGTACGCTGAATCCAGTGGTGCCCGCGGTTTTGTCAGGTTGGCTCTGGTTTTCGAGATATACCGTTATTGCGAAAATTTTAATAAAATTTTGCACAACATATGCTCGCGTAACACAAAAACGCTTTAGCTTAGTGAAAAAACTTAAAAAACCGAAATTCCGCAATAAAATTTCCTTTAAGAAAAGTAAAACTTCTTTCTAATAACCGCAGTCGTTTTAGAAACGGGAAAAAAAATAATTTTTTTATCAAAATTTCGAAATTTTTGTTTTTTAAAAATTCATAAAAAATTAAAAAATGCAGCAAGGCTTCTAATTTTTGCAGACATATAAAAAACGAAGCTGCAAACAAAACAAGCCATAAATGATTAAAATCTGTTAGCAACTTTTGATTTTATTCACAAAAGTCGACAAATTTTAATTAATTTAAGAATTTCATAAAACGCAATATTTGTATGGGAACCCCCTAAGAAGTGGTTATAGGGGGCAAGTATGTCTCAAGAAAATGTTAAGGACAAAAAATTAATTGAGGTCGGTCATACATTATATACCACTAGGGGCGACTTCTGGGAATGTATGGGACTTTTTCTTCAATATATTTCTAGTCTGCATTGAACATTTTGTATGGAAGCCCCCTTAAGGAATGGAGATAGCGAGTGGGTATGTTACAAATAAATGATGGCGATGAAAAATAAAGTGGGGTTTGTCATACATTTGACCCATCTAGGGGCATCCTAGGCACTGCAGGGGTTAAATTTAAGAATTTCATTAAACGGTACTTTTATTGTAAATATCGCACTTGCAAGAGGGTATAAACTAGAAATTTAAACATTTTCAGTAGAAGCAAAAAACTTTTGAATTTCATATTAAAGGCGTATTAAAAAAATTACAAAAAATTGGTCAGATATGAATATTATGTGTCGATCTTTTCCAAAAAAAAAGAAAAATTAAAATTTTGAGTTAATACTCTTTTGTTGCTCATGTGCGTTATGTTACTTTTTGGATTATATTACAGTAAAACATCAACAATTCGAAGAAACGGTTGGTCCCTAGAGAAAAACTCTTAAATTCGCAAAAATCCCATACATGTTGGTCCCCTCGTACAGTCGTATTTTTAAAGTCTGAGGAGATCCCACCAAATCGTGAAGAACCTCTTATAATTGATAACAAAAACGAATAAGTTTTGAAAAAAATGTAAAGGCAATGTTTTTTTATAAGTTTGTTTTCGATTGCCGTTAGTTTTCATTCTAAAATTTTTTGTGATTCTTAAGATTCGTTTGTTTCTAGTTTTTGTGAAGAGTGTGACGTAAAAATTTCAAAGAAAAATGTTTTTTTGTCTTTTTAATTAATACCCCTATAAATCGTTCTTTTTTAATTTTAACCTAGTTAAATCTAAATCTCTTTATTTCGAAAGCTTCTTTAATTTGTAAAAAATAAATTGATCCCTTCGATTACGAATTATCGGGATTCTACTGTATTTAAAAATTCAAACATCCTAGCCAAAAAAAATAGAACCAAGGCGAATTCATTACAGGTAATCTCGGTAATACAACAAACACAACTCCTACAAAAACCACAAGCAATTTGTTTTTGTAAAATTTTTGTACAACGTCAGAAACAGAAACAAAACAAAACAGAATAAAAGATAATAATGTTAAGTTCACCTGTAATGAATTCGCCTTGATTAGCACCGAAAACTTAAAATTTTATTATTTCATTTGAAATATTTATTTTATTAAAAAATAAATTTGTTCATCAGTAAAAAAAACAAGCTTAAATTACTTCTATTTTTAGTCATAAAAATTGGTAAAGCACTGAAGGCTCTTTCCACAGTTACCTGTGTTGCGAGAAAAGCTCATGATCAGGTTTTGATAATATTGAATTCCTAAAGCTTTTGCCTTTCAGAATTAGCAAAAAAAATTCAACTTCTAACATTTTTCTTCTAACTTTTCGTAGGGAATCATTAAAATTAAAACCCCAAGTAAAACCTTAACATTTGCATGTAAAATATCTCGGTATCAGTGTTGCCAGTTCATGTGTAATTACACATATTGTGTGTAATTTCTTCTAGCATGTGAAGCCCATGTGTAGCCCATGTGTAGCCCATGTGTTATCTGTGTAAAATGTTACTTTGAGTTCTATTTTTTCATTAATTTTTGACAGCCAAGTTGTTTCTTCAAGTATTTTTGAAGAAATGATGTTTAACATAATCTGTCAAATGGCATTGTCAAAACCTTGACATTTGTTATTTGCGCGAGTTCATAAAAAAGTGTGTAAATCCGATAGATTTTAGAATTTAAGAGGTTAGTTCCTAGTGTTTGATTAAAAATTAAATATTTGTGCATTTTATTTTAAAACAATCGAGTAGGTAGGCAATAGAGGATACCCGCAAGGCAATAAATAATTTTCAATAAATAAATAATTTTCAATAAAAAACTATATTCGAAACAATCCGTTAAAAATGTGTATCCATTTCGCTTTTGCTTCAGGAATCAATATGCTTTGCCTTTTTTGTTAACATAATCATTTGTTGTTGATGCAGGGCGAATTTATTCTATCAAAGCAATTTTTTTCGTTTGGTGTGTGTAATTTTGCTTAAAATGTCTAATTTGGGGACACAGTCATGCGTAATTTCCAAGTTCTCTATTCGCAACATCTGCTCGGTATACATTTAGATCGACATTTAAGTACTGCCTCGGCTTTGAATATTGAATAAATGCAAATAACCCATAATAATGTGCTTCGAAAATTCACAAGGGCGGCTTTATTGGTATGTAAAAAACTCGAATATTCAAAAGAAGCACATTGCCATTATTAAAAACTATGATCGCGAAATATTCGATAAAATATTTAAAAAGGCTGGAATTCCACCCAAATCCTCCGGCTCAAAAAATTTTATGTGATAATGGCCACACCCGCTTAAGGAGAAGAGATACCGCAGGACTTATCCGAATACAAGAGTGCTTTACACTTGTCCGGCTCTGGCAGGACATAAACTGAAGAATTATGAGTTCATATTTAATATGTGAAGATCCAATAAATAAATATGGAAAAATGCCATAATTTCCTCTTGTTGCAGATTTTCTAATGAGTCCTGCGGACATGAACAATTACGGTTTGCTACATTTAGTGATATAATTTTAAAATTTAATAAAAACTCACAATTTAAATTTTCGTTCACAATGGCAGCGACATTTTCACTTGGTGTTCTTATTTCTTCCCAAAGTATTTCATATATTTTCCTTTAATTTTTCGAACAAAAATGTAACTAATTTTTTTTTTTTAAAGAGTTGAGTCTTCCTCTACTTCAGCAACAATTTGTATGAAAATGTATATGACGTTTATAATAATTTTATTTAGTTTTGAACAAGGCGAATTCATTCCAGGTAATCTCGGTAGTACAACAAGTACAACTCGTACAAAGACCACAAGCAATTTGTTTTTGTAAAATCATTGTACAATTTCAAAAACCGAAACACATCAAAACAGAAACAAAGATAATTAACAAATTTTGACATCCAACAATTATAAAGTTAAAGAAAAAAAGTTATCAGCAGAGCTTTTAGGATCACCTGTCATGAATTCGCCCTGGTTTTGAATGTAAATTTCAACAAAATGTTTTAAAAAATTATAATAAATTCTGCAAATTGTTGTGGGCATAATTTGCAAACGTTTTCTTAATTGAAAATGTGTGTTGTTACGAAAATGTGTGTGGTTACGAAAAAAATTGTTGTTGTTTCACACCAGTGAAAGTGTGGCTGCCTATTGTGTTCGAGGCTTAAAGCAAAAATTTTTTTGTAATTACTCACATTTTCAATTAAGAAAACGTTTGCAAAGTTTGCCTACAAAAATATTACGCATTTATTATTATTTCTTGAAACATTTTGTTTAAATATTGATTCAAAATGTATTTAAATTATTATAACCGTCATTTATAACTTCATACAAATTGTTGCTGAAGTAGAAGTAGACTCAACTTAAAAAAAAAAAATTAGTTACTTTTCTACCTCTGGCTTGAAATTTCCCATTTTTGCTCCACTCTCTTGTCTCATAAACTTTTCATACACCAATGTACTTAAACTTTAATTTAATTCCTTTAATTCCGATTGTTCTTCAATTATATTTTTTAAGTTTCCATTAAATGATAAACAAGTAAAACGTATTTTCGGAAAAAGTACCAAGATTAACATTTTTTGTCCCTCTAAATTTTTAAAACACAAACTATATTTAAAGCTAATAGGTAACTCAGTTTTACATTTATTATCAAGCATGTTCTGACAATCGCAAAACGAGTACCAATTGCAATTTTGATTTAAAATCGCATAATACGTATTATGTAAATCGCAATCGCCAGAAGTTTGGCGACTTCCAATTGCAAAAGCGTGCTCAAGGACAGTAGAAGAAACTATGGCAGCTCGCTAGCAAAACGCACGAATTTCAGAACACCATAAAACGAATCTGGCGTTTTGCGATTTCAAATCGTGCGATTGTCAGAACATGACCATATATTTATTTAAAATTTTTAACTCGAAATTTATTAAAAAAAAAAATTGTTATCACGCACGGTTACTCACAATTCATTTCCAAATTCTCACAATCGCGCACACTGGCAAAATATTTTATTAAAAAAATACATTTTTAACTAAAAATTCTGAAAATGTAGACAATGACATAAATTAAATTATTTTTAAATGTTGATTGTACAGGCAGAGAAAAAAACATGTTTAAATATGGTCACCTCCAACAAAACTATTTTTAAACAACATTTTAAGCATATTATGTTTAATTTAACCCTATTATTGTCACCTACAACTATTTTATTATTAAACTATTCCTCTATCAAGACGCCACAACCATATTATGGTTGTCCTAAACATGTTATTGTTAAATATGACAATAATTTGTTTTTAAATTAACAATAGTATTTTCCTCTTTTCCAAGAGCAACATTCTATGGTTGAAAATCAACCATGCTATTATAAGTGTTCAACATATTTCAGTTATTATTACCCAAAACATGTTCGGAGGCAACCATAATATGGTTGTGGCTTCTTGATGGAGGACTAATTTAACCATAATATGGTTGTCGGTGACAATAATAGGATTAAATTAAACATAATATGTTTAAAATGTTCTTTAAAATTAGTTTTGTTGAAGGTGACCATATTTAAACATGTTTTTTCTCTGGGTGTATGAATTCAAAAATTTCTAAGGAATATCATCGTGTTTGCTCTAGAAATCGTGGAAGATTTGAAAATTTAAATAGCGCATGGACACATGTCAATTTTTTAATGCCATCATCACGCTTCCATTCTCATGCTTGATACCTAAAGAAATCACAGGTGATTCACGTGTCAAACGCAAAGTTCACTACACGCGCACATCCCTAGTTTGGATTATTCTGTTTCACTTACCTTCCGTTTCCGCTTAATTGGTTATGTATTTCCTGTTGTTTAGTTTGATTTCGCTGATAAAATCGTAAATAGATTTATTAGCATTATTTCTTCGAAGAATCAAATCAAAAAAATAAATTTGCTGAGATCATTTGCAAAGATAGACATTTTGTTAATTCAATCAATATAAATTTGTGAATCATGAGAGTTGAGTATATTAATCTAAAAAGAAAAAAAAAACATTTTATTTATTGAATCTGCATATATTTAAAGATGAACTAACAATAATAATTTTAATCTTATTCTAATGCACTCATAAAAATATTACAGTAACTGATTGTGGGTAAATAAATTCGTTTTTCGCACTGTTAAAATTGAAAAAAAAATATAGTTATTTTACGAATAACTTTATTTTTTTACATTTATGTTTGTTTATTTAAAGATTTTATTTGTTGTGCTTAATTCTCTATTTTAATAATATAAAAAATACTGAAATTTATTGCTGGAGGGTTGGCTCTTCCTATGCGCATTTCACTGGTTGCTTAGGCCAGATCATCAGGAAACGTTCTCCTAAATAATTTTAGAAAAGTCAAAGCTATCAGCAAACAAGACTACAGAGGGAATGAGAATTACCTACACTCAAACAGTCTTATTTGCAACGATATCAAAGCTCAAACAAAATACCAACAATAAAACAGGGTGTTTATCTTTTCTTACATTCCCCACTACAATTAGCTGGAGTTCTCCCATCATTAAAAATCTATATCAAATTTCTAACGGATTTTTAACAAAGAGATCAGAGATTTAGTCATCTTTAATCTGTGTTTTTAGTTTTTAAGCTGAGGTTTTATTACTTTTATTTGCCAGTTTAAGCGGTTAATGTTGGTGGTTTAAACTTAATCAACAAATGTCAGCACATACACATGTTTGTATATATAAAAAAACAGCTGTTTAAATATACAGGCCTGTTCTGAAAATCACGTGATTTCAAATAATATGTGCTTTTAAAATCACACGTGTGATTTTGTGGTGTTCTGTTAATTACACCGTTTTTGTGTTTTTCGGTGTGATTTTCAATTGTCGAAAGCACTAGCAAATACAAGTTTTTAACACCTGCTTGTTCTACAAAGGCGTAGTTCATTTTTAACGCTTTTAATTATTTTCCGATAATTTGTTTTTTTAACCGATTTGGCGATCTCAAGTTGGTTTTAGGGCTTGTTTCAAATTTTGCAATTTTTCACGAATTTTAGACATGTTCACAATAGAAGCGATTTGAGATAGAAGATTTATAATAAATAGAAGACTCTGCTATCTTGCCGCTGTTAGCAAATTTTTTGCGAATTTCCACTAATTTAGCAATTTTTACCGAAATTTTGACATTCCTTATAGTTTTAGGGACTTTTAATCAATTTTATGGCTTGTTTGTAATATTAAAAATTTTCGCGAATTTTGGCTATTTTTGCAAAAATATTCTTTTATTTTCCGATATTTTGTTTTTTTTAGCCTATTTAGCGATTTCAAATAAGTTTAAGGGTTTGTTTACAAGTTTGCAATTTTTCGTGAATTCAAGCCATGTTCGTGGATGGAAGCGTTTTTTTCCTGTGATTCTTCACAACTTTTACGATTTTTAATAAATATTAGACTTTGCTATCATGCCGCTGTTAGCAAATTAGCGATATTTTATTCCACTAAAAAAGAAGCCGGAAATTACAACAGAAGTCACAAAAGCAAATTTTATTTTTGTACTGTCGTCGAATTTTCTTAATTTTAAATGATTTGTTGTAAATAAAACAGCTTATTGCATAAACAAATTAATAAACAACACATTGAATATTTTTATAAGTAATTTATTATGACGGTCATCCCACAATAGTCGCAAAAATAACAAAGTGATTTAAAAAAGTTGTTTACTTAGCTGAACGTTTTGAAATCACAAAATAATTTGCCCAGAACACCTTTCAAATCACTTTGATAAAATGTGATTTTCAGAACACGCCTGATAAGCAAAGAAAAAATATACATACATAAAAGAAAATTTTTTTTTTGATTTTGAAACATATAAAAACTTAAATAAAACAATTAAAATAGTGAAGTTTCTTCTTCTGAATAAAATGCATAGTGCATTGATAAGACGTTGCCATTTTAAAATATGTTGTTGCCATTTTTGTTATTCAGTATGGCAATTCTGCGAGGTTTAAGCTACCACTTAAAAACGGCAAACACAATTCTGTGGTTTTCATGGGTAACCGCGTATGTCCATTTTTTCGATTTTGAGATGTTGATGCCATATTGCTTAATTTTAAACGCTCTTTACTTGGTTCTTTAAATTTCTGAAAAAATATGGACCAATTCCGATTATTTTACGTAATGACCAATTTAAAAAAGTGCAATACCTAACCCATAGTTCGATCATGAATGTTGTTTCCACTCTCCTAAAAATTTTTATTTTAAGACATACGCGGTTACCCATGAAAACCACAGAATTAGTACATTATTAAATTTATTCTCAGATTAATTAATTATAGTTAGCCGCGAAGATTAAACGCGATGTTAAAAACCGACTCTAAGGCCCGTTTTCACGACTTACCGATAGCTAAAGGTAGGATTTTATCGGCCGTATAACAAGCGTTCCATTATTCCGACTTTACTTTAACCTAAAGTGAGCGATTAGTTAAAGGAAGGTTCATACTGGTAGGCTAAAGTAAAGTTTTAATTAGGGAACACTTTTTATACCGCCGATAAAATCCTACCTTTAGCTACGGTAAGTCGTGAAAACGGGGGTAAGTGTTTCCAAACTAACTAATTATACCGTTTCTTTCAGTAACAACACCTTGACTGATTATTTGACATCACTTACAACTTATTTGTGATGTTTATTTCAATTTCTTTGAGACCATATAATCCTTGGTAACATCTAATTAAGTTTTTCCTTTTTTTTGTGTACCGAGCTAATAACACTGTGTTTGTTTATTCACTTTTTATTAAGTTGCTGCAATAAGCCCTAGAAAAAATTAACGCCCAAGTTTTTTTTTTTTTTTTTGTAACATCAAATTAAAACTACAATCATTCCATCATCAACGACATCATCATCGTCATCATTGCGATGTTGTGCTGTAATCACACGCAATCAAAATAAACTTTAACTCTTAATAAAACATTAAAACAAATATACTCGCTCATATAAATATAATATCGCGTTTTTTTTTTACTCAAGTTGAAAAAAATCCTTTGGCAAGTGGATTTCCATGGCTGAAAGGACGTTGTTGGGTGGTGGCTGGCGTGGTTTAAGTTTGAAGTGGGCAAACCGAAATTGTCCAACTCCAACAAACCCTTTTTTCGATATTTGGTTTGTCACTTTTTTTCCTCAACTTTATTTCATTTTAATTTTTGTTTTTTTTTTATTATAATTTTTTTGTTATTCATTTGCTCGCTTTTTATGAAATTTTAAGTGTGGCAACTTATAATTGGAAAAATAATGTTGTTTCATTCACTTTTTATTTTACATGTTGTTGTTTTGTATTTTTTGATATGGTTTTCAGGTTTATTTTTACTCTTTTAAAGCGTTAAAATTACGTTATTAAAAAAAAAAAAAAAATGAAATTGTATATAATTACAAAATTAATGTCCTTTATTCAGATGTCCTCCATACTGATTACGATGGTTGTGATGGTTGCTTGTTAATATTTTATATCATTTTATTGACTACTTTTGTTGATTTTTTTTTTATTTTATAAAATAATATGGTTTTTATTAAAAAATAAATTAAAGTTTTTAATTGGAAAAAAGGTTCAGTTAAAAAAATGGAATAAGTTAAAAACCAATTTCATCTCTATATCAACAAATAGTACAACATTTTTAAAAAGGATTAATAATTTACTGACTTATGACATAAAAAAAGAAAAAACTTGTAGAGAATAAGTATCGTTATTTTTATTTGTATCTAAACAAGTAGGAATTAATGTTATTTTATTCGGCTGTGTAGATTTTGACCGATCTTTACGAAATTTGGTATTATGATTTCTTGTCATATAAAACGAGTTTGTAAACAATTTTGTAAAAATCGGTGCAGCAATAAAGGTAAACTTTTGAACCAGAAACATTAATTATATAATACTGAGTATTTGGCATTAGCGTATTTTGATTTTTTGTAGACACAAATGTCGATATTTAGCGCTCTAGGCGCTAGATTTGGCGCTTTTTAGCTACCAAAAAAGGCGCACATTTTTCCCTTAGCGCTTTTTTTAAAAAAGAGCGATAAATTAGCGCTTATCTGTTAACGCGTTTGGAAATTATAGATACCTTTGAAATAAAGATGGGCACATTAAACATCCACAATTTAAGAATTCGGGAGTTTTTGAGCTATGAAACAAATGAACAATGTAAAAGTAAAAATATGTATTAATATTTGTAATTGTTATGCTGCACGTTCTATTTTAAGATCAAAATTTTATTTTGTTTTTTTATATAGAAGAATAATTTTTATCATTAAGATCAAAATTTTATTTTGTTTTTTTATATAGAAGAATAATTTTTATACCCAAATTTTAAAGGGTTCAAGAATTTTCAAACTGTTAAGTGTTTCTTTGTATTAGTTAAAATTTTTGATAATATTTTACTTTATATATTTCATATTTATTATTTTTCTTTACTTTGCCTGAAATATCAGAAGAATTGTTGTAAAATTGTTAATGTTTTAATAACACTGGTCGGCAGAAAAAAAATCGGGGGAGAAAGAACTTTATTATTTGACCTTGACGTGCTGAATCCAAATATGTTCACAATTTAATTCAATCACGTCGTTTTATCATTTTGTTTACTGATTTTTATTATTTCATGGTTTATTTTATTCGTAATATACCTGGATTTCTGATAAATGATAAAAATGTAAAATTTTTGTCCTTATAATTTTTTAATGAGATTTTGAAAACAAATTTCTGAATTAGTGCCGTTAATTTTGAAAATAAGAAAAATAATTTTTGGATAACTCACAGGAAATTTTATTCCTTATCATTTTGTAAATAATCACAATCGGACAAATCGATAGGAAATATAGGAAAGACTAAAAACGGATTTGAATTTAGCGCTTTAAAATCTCTATATTTCATATATTTTTATTTAAAACGAGTTTCTTTGTCAACTAAAGGGTGGTTAAATTTTAAGGGCCGATGTTGATTTTGAATAAAACACAACTTATTTAGGAAATTGTTGTAATTTCTTTTTATTATGACAAATATCAATTACGTATGGAACAAAATATCGGCCAAATGACCGCCGCGACCTCGGCGGCACACTCCAAATTTTCCAAATTTTCAATGACGCTGAAGCATAATTGAGAATTTAGCTCTTGAATTGTTGCTGGCTTATCGACGTACACTTTTTCTTTCAAATAATTCCAAATAAAGAATTGCAACGGTGTCAAATTACATGACACCGCCACCACGTGAGATAACAAGGCCATTGAATTTGTCGCGCAAAAAAGCCATTGTTTCGTTGGCTGTGTGGCAAGCGGCACCGTCCTCTTGAAACCACATATCGTCCATATCCATATCTTCCAATTCGGGCCATAAAAAGTTCGTTATGATCTCACGTTAGCGAACACCATTCACAGTAACTGCCTCGTTACTTGATCGTTGCTCGATTGTGTATCTTTCAATGGTTCAAATTGAGTTAGTCTGAAATTGAGAAATGTCAAATGAAATGCAGAAAGAAACTTGACGTTTAGGTGTGGCTCACATTCAACATCGGCCCTTAAAATTAACCTACCCGTTATATCATTAAGTCGCAATTTACACTATGGACATTTCTTGCTGGATTGACGAAGTCTGTAGCGCCTTTTAGCGCTTTTTAATTGGGGGCACGGCGCTTTTTGATCAAAAATACTTTACAACCTTCTTATTAATGTTCCTTATTATAAATATATCTGCTAATACAATTTGTTTAAGTGCAAATGATTTTTAATACCATATTTTTGGTATAACACTATTTTCGTAGCGCTATTTTTTGTATAAATGCCTCTCCTTTCAATACAAAATTTTCTGTACAACAAAACTGTTTGCCAAATTTTTAAGTATGACGTTTTTTATACAAATACCTTAATTATTAGGGTATTTTTATTAGACATATTGTTTTTGAACTATTTTTTTTTTTTTTACTAAACTGTGTGTGTAATGAATTTTTTTATACAAGTATTTCAATTTTCCATATGAAGTCTTGTGCTAAGTACTCGTACTATTTCCTGTAAAGAGTTTTTATTCTGTATAAAAAATTGTAAAAATTCTTAAATTATACTTCGAATAGATCTTAATCACGTAAAATGCTTATTAATAAAAAGAAAGTAATAAATTTAATATGTTTTTGCCCGTCGATCTTACCTTTATATCGGACTTTGCTAACAAATTTGTTGACATTTTTATGTAATTATATTTATGGCTTTTATTATAATTACGTTGTGTGGAAATTAGTATCTATACAATTTTTCTAATTATTTTCTAAAGTATTTTGAGTAGTAGCATGTCTAGTTGGAACAAAAAATTAGTATGGATATTGAATTATTTCCATAATTCTCACTCCACTAACAAAAAAATACTTAAAATGAATATAAATATCATAAATATATTCGTTTATTACTAAAGAATCAATTATTTATTTACGAGTATTTTTTCAACTCCAATACTATTTAAACCTTCAGCTTTAATTCATAAAAAATACATTGTATGTGATATATTTTACTTACTTTTCAACACATGTGTAATTTTGTACATGCTAACTCATACAAGTACATTGTATGCATAATAAATGTATATTTTTTTCTATCGAATTGTAATGTAACGCCTCATTTCCATTTATTTCTATCCCGTTTTTTTTCTTTTGTAATATTTTCATTTATTAAGTACTTGATTGTTATTTCGAATCCATCACCACCAACATTTACGAAAATTTTACCTGATTGGTCAATTACTATTACAAGTCAATTGCATATTGAAATGTATTAAGGAATGAATTATAAGTGGTTTTTAGTTTTTTTTTCTCCACTTCTGCGTCTATAACATGCCATTTACAAATCTATTATTAATTACATGTCAATTTGAATTTCTGTTCTGCATTCCCTTCACCACAGGTGAAAAGGGCATATATAAGTTAGTCACTCCATTTGTAATATCCACAATATTGATTTTAGACCCTCTAAAGTATATATATGTATATTCTCGGTATCTATGAGTAGTGTCTGTTAAAATGGGTTTTACAAGGTTCTCACATATAATGGAGACAATATTGTTCCGTATTTATATCACATTTAGCCCCGATTAGTTTTCTATTGAAATTCAACCAGGGGGCAAATTATGGCATTCTTGATCGAATAATTTTTCGATTTGTAAGCAATTTTATTTCTAATTCTTTCTGTTAATAGTGAACGAATCGAAATTATTTTTTCAGTGTTGTAAAGCATTCACTTGAATTTTCCCAACCATAAAAAAATAATTTCAATTCGAAATAAAATTGCGTTTGAATCGAAAAGAATTCGATCACGACTGCCATAATTTGACTCCAGATCAGTTCGTAAATGGCTGAGCATAAAACCACGACTATCTTTCTAATTTTAAACCTATAAACCCTTACTTTTTGAAGTCCCCTCATCTTAATATATAAAACCGTTTCTTACGGGAACGTGTTACTAAAACTCAAGAACCGCGGCCCAAACTTGGACAATAAATTAGTTTAGTCTGGAAATGGGTTTCTCTTAAGTTTAATCCCGAAAGTGGGTTTCTCTTAAGTTTATTCCCGTGATATTTTTAATTTAGGGAACAATTTGCCAAAAGTTCACAAAATTTATTTATTAAACAAAAATAGTTTTCCTAATAAAATTTTAACTCGATAGACAGCGCAGGTGTCAAGTTATTAACAAAATAATCCAGTATTAAAATTTTATTTGAAAAATTCCGGGCAGCGTCGGGACCAAACAGCTAGTATTTTATAATCTTTAATTTTCACTTACATTTTAAGTAAAAGTAGTTTTTTATCAATTAAAAAAATTGTTTAAAAAGTATTTTAATTTAATTAATGTGATAATTGAATCAATTATTTTTTTAGTTGGAAAAAAATTAAAAATATAATTTTGATTTAATGAACATTTTAGTTGTTTTGAAATAAATTTTCAATAAAATTATTAATTAAATAACAAAAAATCTTAATTGATTTTTTCGCTTAAATTAAAATAATTTAACCTTGTAGAATTGTTGTTGGGAATAGTCAAAACCTGTAGTACGAAATGTAACGAAAATTAATCGAATTTGCTATTCAGTAAAATTTTTTAACGATATTCGCTGTCAATTAGAGTCATCTCTTACTTTAAGCATGGGTTTTTCGTTATTTTGAGGACAATAACTTACGTTGTGCTTATTTAATCGATAAAGTGTATTTTATGTTTAAAGTGGCTGAGGCCCAAAATGACCGAAAATGAATGAAATTCGCTAGATTGCGTAAATGCATTGCATAGTATGTACTCAGCATTACATACATACTACATATGTACATACATACATGTGTATGTATATGTATAAACCAAAACAAACTTCTAAGTAATGTAACAAAACCAAAATTCTAAATGTAAAATTCACAAAAAAAAAATATATAAAGGGTCCGCCAAATAACTTTTTTTTTTTGAAAATGCTATAAAAAAAAACTACTGAATATTTTCTCAAATTTCTTTTTTTATTTGAAAGTACAATCCTTCCGGTTAATAATGGAAAATAATTTCATTCAAATGGCTGCCTCGGCTGGCCATGCAGTAGCCTACACGATCGGTCCAATTTATAAGCACATTATCGATTGTGTGCAGCTGTATTTCACCAATGGCTTCACGAATATTGTCCTTTAAAGCATCAATTGTCTCTGGCTTGTCGGCGTAACACTTATCTTTATTTCACCAATGGCTTCACGAATATTGTCCTTTAAAGCATCAATTGTCTCTGGCTTGTCGGCGTAACACTTATCTTTGACGGCACCCCACAAATAATAGTCAAACGGTGTCAAATCGCAGCTCCGAGGTGGCCAAACGACATCAGCTCTGCGGCTGATAATGCGATCTTCAAAAACAGGGCGCAAAACATCGAGTGTAGCTTCGGCTGTGTGGCACGTAGAGCCGTCCTGTTGAAACCAAATGTTGCCAATATCCTCCTCTTAAATTTTTGTGAACAAAAATTCGTTCAACAGGGCCCGATAACGATCGCCATTGACTGTAACGGCCACTCCTTGCTCCTTTCCGAAGAAAAATGGCCCAATTATGCCTTTGGACCAAAATCCGCACCAAACAGTGACTCGTTTTGGGTGTATCGGCTTTTCAATGTATGCGTGCGGGTTTTCTGTGCCCCAAATGCGACAATTTTGCTTGTTTACATACCCGCCAAGATCAAAATAAGCTTCATCTGAAAAGATGATTTTTTTTGGCAAAATTGGCATCTTCTGTAAGTCGATCGCAGGCCCACTTAGCGAAGCGAAAACGCGTTGGATGGTCAGTTGGCTTCAACTCCTGAACCAATTGGACTTTGTATGGCGTCATACCAATTTCTTTATGCAAAATTCGTCTCAATGATGTCTCCGAAATGTTCAGTTGTTGAGAACGACGGTGAATTGATGTTGATGGCGCTTCACGCACACTTTCTGCCACAGCAGCAATATTCTCGGGTGTACGCACTGTTTTTGGCTTTTCACGCTTTAGTTTATCGATGAGGATGCCAGTTTCTTTCACTTTTTTCACAAGATAACGAACATACGGAGCTGACGGTGCTTCTCTTCTTCCAAAATCCGTACGCAATTTTCGCACAAATTCTGCAACTTTACCATGATTTTCAAAGTAATGTCGCAATATTTCCCAGCGTTGTTCAAGCATATACACAACCATATTTGTTCAGCGGAAGGATAAAACTAATTATCTGTCAAATCAGACATGAGCTAAGTGTTACCATTCACGAAATAAGCACTAGTTGAAAAAAAAACGTTACATGGCGGACCCTTTATATAAAAACAGTAAATTAAACCCAATTTAATTTATTTTTTTTTATTAATTTTTGTGCTTTTCCTTTATTTTAACATTTTGTAGTCAGAGATCAAGGTATATTTATAGCAGGTAGTCTCGGAAAGCCTGCTGATTATTTTTGTATTTGCTTGTTTTGTGATACGAACTGTCAAATGGTGTTTATGTTTTTTCAACACGTGTTAAATATCTAGCTTAAGAAGTAAACAAGTTTTTTTAATCAAAGTAAAAAGTGAAAAACTGATAAAATTAAAAAGAAAATCAAAATGATTTATAATAAATAACAATTTTGGATAAAGACTTTAATATATAATTAGAAAAAAATAACAAACAAAATAAATATATTTTCGTTTAATGGCTTTTTTCTTGTTTGTTTTTCATTTTTCTTTTATCAACTCCTTCGTTGTTTGACAGTTTGTATCACATAACAACAATAAAAAGCCCTGTTGTTTATTTTATTGTACAATTGTTGTAATCTCGCGGCTACCTGCTATAAATATACCTTGATAGAGATGTTACAGAAACTACAGCTGTTTACAATCGTTAAAAAGAATTTACAGAATCACACTATCGTTACTGCAAGCGTATACATATGTCGACAAATTTTTGGTTTTTTCTTTGTAGTGAAAAATAACCAACTCAATTTATAAAAGAGTTATGGACAAATACTTCCTTTTTTCTTCCCAAGATAATGGTTTTGCTACAATAGCGTTCATACCATGTGCGTTTTATCGGCCCGTTATTTGACCTGGCCCCAAAACAAGTGTCCTCCCGCACGCAGAGAAAAAATATTTTTCAATATGATCACCTCAAACAAAACTATGTTTAACGAAAATTTTTAAACATATTATGGTTATTTTAAACATAGTATGGGTAATTTAACCATACTACTGTTACTGGTAATCTTATGGTTGAATTAGTCCTCCGTGATGGCAACCATATTATGGTTGTCTCTAAGCATGTTATGATTAAATATGACAATAATTTGTTTTTAAATTAACAACAGTATTTTCCTCTTTTCTAAGAGAAATATACTATGGTTGAAAAACAACCATGCTATTATAAGTGTTAAACAAATTTGTGTTATAATTAACCATAACATGATTGTAGGCAACCATAATATGCTTCTAGCTTCTTCATGGAGGACAAAATTTAACCATAATATGGTTACCAGTAACAGTAATATGTTTAAATTAACCATAATATGTTTAAAAATTTTCGTTAAACTCAGTTTTGTTTGAGGTGATCAAATTAAGCTTAAATACTCTCAATATATAAGATATGTTCAGTTTTAAAAATCAGCCAAATTGAGCTATTATTTCCCCTAGCTTCTATACAAATATTCTCCCGAAATAAGGATTTTGAAACGATACCATTAAAGCTACAAAATATTTGACTTTTCAATACTAAGGCAAAGGGTATATAAGATTCGCCACAGCCGAATGTAGTACTTTTAATGGTTTATACTTTCTCGGCTATTTTGTCGGATTTCATTTTGAATAGTGTTGCTATATTGATTTAAATTGTACTTTAGTAATAATAGTATTTTAAGTTTCTGTTGGCAAATTCCATAATAGTTATTAATTGAAATACAGTTTAATTTATTATTACTATTAATTGTGTTTTAGTGGAGGATTAAAATGAATTTTCCATTTTGTTTTCGGTGTAAAATTGACAGAATTTCCAAAAAAAAAGGCAATAAAAAACAGAAGATTTTAGATAAACGCGGTTACGTGCCTTACATTCACCACGTCACTCTCGAAAAAGTGTCATTGACAATATATACAGGCTCTATTAGTCCAGAAGTTTGTTTAATGATTCCGGTAACAGGAACCATATAAGACTCCAGTCAGTTGCTATTATGGGATTTTCTGGTATTTTCTGCCATTTTAAATTTTTTAAATAAGCTCTATGTATTATAGTAACGTACCTAGTTTTCCTAATATGCAACGATAGGAGATATGTACTCCTTTTAAAGATTATGTACAAACTTTATGAATACTCTATGACCACAGAAATGTACTGGTAGTCAAAATACCCAGTAGTAATGCGTGTTCTAATCCCCCGAGTGTGGAAACCCCCATGCAAAAAAAAAAAATTTAAAATCATGATTTAGCAGCTAGGAATATAAAATCTCCACGGTAAAGCAACTTTCGCCATTTATGTTAAAAGTCTCCTCGCAAGGGTCTTACCAACAACAAGACTAGGGTCGATGTTAATACTTGGGGGCTACTGGGTTTCGTGGCACCAGGTAGGGCTCTAGTGCAATTTAAGCCTGAGACAAGCTTTAATTATTTGCTGCACTTTCTTCCAAATGTGCCTCTTTTATAAAACACATTGCCCCCGGGCACCAACATAAACATAGTAGATATGTACTTGTAATTTGTATGTTGGAAATTGACTATATAAAAATGTTTGAAAAGTTGCTTTTAGCCCAATTTTTTTATATTTTGAGTAGATGTATTCTTTTTAAATCTTCTCAAAAAATATTTCTATGAAATTAACTCATGAAATTTTTTTAAAGTGTTATAATTTTTTTTTCTAATTTACAAACAAATGCAGACAACATTTTCATTAAAAAAAATGTGAAAAATGTCAACACATGTTACTGCCACCAACCACAAATGAATACATTCACAATAATTAAGAACTTTATTGTAAAGTAATTCAGCAACAATGATATCAAGTTACAACTTAAAATAAATACAACAATGAAATTTTAAATACAAAACAGCAATACAATGATAAATATCTAAAAACAATTTCACAACCATAAAATACCCTGTAAAAGACGCAAAAGGAATAAGAATACAAAAGACAATTAATTCCAACCACATCATGTAGGATAAAGATACAAATGAAATTTTGCAAAACAACTACTCACAGATAAAATATTATTACATGCAAACATCTAATGTATGTCTGTCTGAATGAATGAACTTACATACGAGACAAATGCAAACAAACTTCAATTAGTATCACAGTATCAGATAATATCGAATAAAAAAGGGCTTAAATAAATTTAATAATATGATATATTTAGAACTAGAATAGAGTTTGAAGACTTTTATAAACAAAATTTCTAACAGCCATACCTAAACAAGGGCGGAAAGCGGGAAGTTTTCTTCCGCTTAGTTTTAACGCTAAAATTCCACACCTAACAAGAGTGGCAACGATACGTCAAAACGATAAAAACAAGGTTATTTAAAAAAATAAATTTATCAACCCTGATTACACTGTACAACAATTTCGACCTATTCCGACAATGGATTCTGGTAGAGGAGACAAAAAAAAATACGTATAAGGGGGGCTTACTTGGCAGAAAATGTTACGCAAGTACTTTTGTGAACCATATTAACCCTCTAACTCCCCTTTAAATTGCTTATTTTTGGCTCTATTCTAATAATTTGTAAAAAAAACACCCCAAAGAAAGGAGATTGCAGGAGCGAAATGTTTTACAAAAATTGTGGCCATTAAATTCTACTACAAATGTCGATACACAACAAAGTCCAAAACTTAACACAAACAGCCAAAAAGACATAAACTCTAGAGTCAATAAAAATACGACAATCGGCTGGGTTGTACAACGCACAGTGGAGTGGTAGACATTTAATATCACAGCTCAGGGAATTCTGTATAGATTTCATAAAATAATATAATTTTTAACAATTCTAAAATTCATTGAAGATATTGTGCAAAAAGTGCGATAAATGTGTTTTTTGAGTTTTTGTCAATAATTTTAGTTTTTATTTATGCGATTAAAATTGTTTTAATTAATATTTGGGTTGTTCACGAAAGGCGGATTATCAGGTTATATGGTTATGTAGCCATATTTTTTTTATTTTTTTTTTATTTAAATAAATTTATATAAATGTATTTTCAGTTTATTTATCTTTTTTAGCTAAGATAATTTAAGATTAAGATATTAATCTAAATAAAAACAAATTTATTACATTTTACCCGACGTTTCGTCACTTTTTTGGTAACTTTTTCAAGGGTCGTCTATTTAAATAAAAATAATAAAAGGACAACATTAATACAAAATATTTTTCACAACAAGGAAACACAACATACAAAAATTATATATTATTTTACATTAAAAACATCAGATTTTTAATAAAATTAAATTGCACAAAAACATTTAACAAAAAACAGTAAAGCACAACTTAAAATTATTATCACAGAATTAATTATATTGCGGTTCTATAACTAGCGCTAATGTTGTCAATATCTTCATTGTGGTTCATTGTTTTCATTATGTTTTGTTGTATTCTCAAGCTTTCTATCGTATATCTCTTCCCTCGTTCAAAATCCAACACTCTTACAGCCATACCTAAACAAGAGCGGAACGCGTTTTCTAGCTGTCAAAAATCCTCATGCCCATACAATTTGTATGAAGCATCCCTTAATAGCGCGGCGTCAACGCTTTGCTATTGGAAAATCCGATTTTGACAGCGCGTTAAAATAAGCAGGGTTGCTATATTTGTTGTTTTGACAATCCTGTTTTAATCTTTTGATAATTATTAATGACAAATTAGCTACTTTTAGATCAAACTAATGGTTTTTATTCAATTTCTTATTTCGTTTATGAGGGTTTTAGTAAGCACGAAAGTTAACACGACTGTTTGTGACACAACGCTGACGCTCTTGTTTAGGTATGGCATATCAGCGTTATAGCTACGCGGAAGAAAACGTTCCGCCTTCCGCTCTTGTTTAGGTACGGCTGTTACTTGATCTGTTTCAAAGGAGTGAGATTTTGAAATCATGTGTTGTAATAATGCCATTGTTTCTCTCCTCTTCAATATGTCATTTTGATGTTATCCCATTCTCTTTTCTAGTGAGCGTTTTGTTGTTCACAATTTTGATCGTCCCTTCCGTTACACTTTACTTCATAAGCAACATTACTTTGTTGTAGTTTTTCTATTGGCGCCCTAACTCTTGAAAATATTGCACTTAAAGTTGAATTCGGTTCGTATGCAAAGTTTATTTGTTCTGATTTTATTGTTGTACTTATGTGTCTATTATCCGTCAAGCCAGGTATGTATTTTACACTGTAAAAATGTTTGTCTTTTTTAGGGTTTCTATCATTGTTGATGTTTTTGTATTGTACATATTTTTGTGTATCGTTGATAAGTGTATTTATTAATTTGTTAGGAAAACTATTGCTAACTAATATTTCTGAGATTTTGTCGATATTTTTGTTATGATTGTATTTTGTTGTTGTGAATATAATAAAATAACCATTTAACCTGATAACCAGCCTTCCGTGAACACCCAAATTATTTAATGAATTTTTATAACTGAAAATATTTTTTTAATGCTTAATACAAGCCAAGAAAAATTTATTTTCAAATTTCAACCAGAATCCAATTTCAGAACCCCGTTCTGTTTTGTAGATTGTTATTGTAACAATATAGTACATTGAAATATTGGTATTTGTGTTTTTGAAAATTAAAATTTTATAAAGTTAAAATAAATTAATTGTACAAATATTTTTTTTTTGTTTGCTTATTTTTTTCTCGTTCTTTGTTTATATGTTAACATTTTTTGTTTGTTGCAACCATGGTAGAATAAGTACAAGGTTTAGTCATTAGAAATTTTGTTCTCATATTTAAAACCCACATAACGTCAAACAAAAGAAAATACGGAAAAAATTAAAACAAGCGTCAAAAAACAAATAACCTAATTTTACATTACATGGGTAAATAGTAGGGTGTTCAGCCGATTAATTCTTGTTCGATTGATCGAACAAATTAGGACGATTAATGGTTCGATTAATTTAAAATTGATGATTTCGATTAAAGGATTAATCGAAGAATTTATGCCTATTAATCAAATAACAATACATATATGGTTTTTCTGTCAAATGTATAATTTTTTAAAGGTTTAAGTCAAATAATCAAACCAAATGTATGTGTCCGTTGGAATTAAAAAAAAAAACAGTCATGTTAAGTGAGTAATTCACATACATGGGAGTACTGCTTACTGAAATAATGCAGTAATCCATTAATTTTTACTTATTATTGAAACAATTCCAAAAAAATATTTTTAACCCTGGAGCCACATGTTCAATAAATCACTTTCAAGTTGTTCACAAAAGCTGCTTGTCAAAACTTGTTTGAACTGACAGCTGTTTCAAAGGCTGCACTCAATTTTATAGTCAATTTCATTTTAAAAATGCCCCCAACAAAGGAACAACTCAAAGAAATAACTCAAAGTATTTTGTAAAAAAAGCACAAGAATTTTTTAGAACAAAAATTTTTTTTAATAAAGCACATTTATTTTTTAAGAATTATATTTTTTATAAAGAAAGCTCCAAAGTTAATTTCTGGTCAGTTTTTAAATTAAACACAAAATTGGCAAAAAAAAAATGGAAAGGTAAAATTGAGAGCAATCTCGTGGTCAATTTAAAAAAGTTTGAGTGCGTTAGTGAAAAAAGGGGGAGAATATTGCAAATTAAAAGGAAAGACAAAACTGATCGTGTCGCTTCCAAGTAAAGCAAATCATTTAAACAACATTTTATTTTTAAAATATATGCTTTTAAAAGATCTGTTTAATTGTTTGTCCATATTAAATTATATGATCTCAACACATGTTTTATTTTTTTTTTATCGTTGTAAAGGTTTTATCAATTAGTATAAATTGTTACGTTTGTTTCGTTTTTTTTTTTGTGCTAATAAAATATTAAAATACTTGTAATTTATAATGTTTATTTACTCAAGTACCAATTTTTCTAAAATTATCGGAAAAAAATCTCTTAATTTATATAATTTCTGGATTTTGAATTATTCGATTAATCGATTAATTTTAAAATTTTATTCGTTTAATCGAATAAGTCAAAAATGCCACATATCATTAATCGTTTAATCGAAAAAAGCAGATTAATTGAACACCCTAGTAAATAGTGACAACTCTCCCTAATGAACATAGCTGGGACTCATTATACTATGGTTGCAACTAACTTCACTATTACTCGTAAATGAGCTGTCAAAAGCGCTGCTGCTGCGTTACCGTCGCATTATTTTGGTATGCTACATGCAAATTGTAGCTCTTGTTAAGGTGTTACTTTTAAATGTTAACCAGAATATTTGTTTAATTAAAATAACTTCCATGAGACATTTTAATTTATACGAATACTTATTAACAGTCCTGCATATTCTATGCAAATTATTAATTATAAAAGTATTTTTTTTTTTTTTTGCAAGACAATTTTCTATACAATATTTTGTGTTTTGTTCCATGGAAATATTTGCATCATTATTTTTGTAGAAAAAACAATATTAACACCCGAAAGTGTCCGAAAAATTGTCATTCTTTTAAGTTTAATTTTGCTCTTCTAAACTTGAAATGGAAAAATGGCTTATGTAAACCAAAGATGGAAGTAGTGCTCAAGGTTTGTAGTTTCAACTCACACTTAAGGCCCTTATACACTATACCAAAAAGTCTTAAGTTCTTTTAGAAAATGCTTCCCTGCTCTAATTATTGTTTGAAAATTTTCATAACCCAGTAACAACTTATCATGACAGGTTTGCATTTTTCTCAAAATACGCAAGACTTGTGTGATAGTGTAAAACAGCTATTAGTAATACTTTTAAATTATTGCAATAATTTTGTTGATGTTGAGTGGTGAATAGAAAATTTTACGCCCAAAAAAAAAAAATAAACAATTGCCCGCCCTATTCGTTTTCGTGTTTTGCTTAAACAACCACACATTAAATTCAGGTCATCAAACTTCATTTAAAAGTTGTTATAATAATAAATATATAAATTGGTTTTTTTTTTGTCAGAAAATATTAAGTTATTTGTAGTGTCCGACCGCAGGCACTTTTTCAGATCGAACCCGCGCCGAACTTCGGTACATTTTGTAAAGTTCGGCCAACCCCAAACCGTACCCGAACTTTTTGTCATTAAATCTGAACAATAATACTTTTTTTAATTTATTTATTTATCTAAAATGAAAAAATAAATAGCACTTTAAAGCAGGTTAACTATTTTATAGTTAAAAAATTAAAAAATTTACAAATAGGTAAATTTACACGCTGAAAATGCCATGGTACTAAAGTGCTGGAGTTCAAGGTAGAATACATATTGGTATTTGAATTAACTATTAAAATGGTTAAAAAGCAATTTTTGTTCTTTTATGCTATGCAGATTAATTCTTCGGTCTGAATTAAGTTTTCCAGCAGCACTAAGTAACTAAAAGGTTCTTTCTGGTCACGGTGTTAAGCTTTATAAATGGACTGGAGTTACATTATTAAAATATATATGTATTTCGTTGACTTAAGAGTTCATTCAAATAAATACGGATTTAATTTTTAATAACCTTTCTTCTGTTCTGTTCTTCTTAAAGCTCTATATGTGATGCTTTCGAGTTATTTTCATTTACACCAAACATATTTTTTGTTGAGCTCCTTAACCGAACCCGAACGTACGGTCGAATACTATTTATTTGTCAAATAATAAAATTTCAATTAAAAATTTTTAAAATAATTTTTTTTCGTTCCTTTTTTAATAAAGAAATTACGTGGACACACATCAACCAGGCGACAAATTTTTATGAAAATAAAAAGTACCCTAGGGGAAAGGGAACTAGCACGAAACTTTTCACGTGACAGTTCTAAAGTCCCTTCCACTTTAGACAGGTTCTAGTTCTAACACTTTATCTGAAGGGGACTTGTCACTTTAACATGGCGATATCCTAGGAGGGGGTTAATTGTCACCTTTTTGACACTTTGTAACAGGTTACTAAAGTAACATAAATGGACAGATTCAATTTCGGTTAAAATAATGTCTGTCGCAGATATTGTCCCGAGTGAACCATATTTATATAATAGATATCCTTCATATGGCAGATACCATCAGCCAGCAAGAAATCCAGTTCCATGACTAGTTTTGTGTCAGTTACTTCTAGAGTAACTACACTTTATAACCAGTACGGTAATATGTCTTGTTTTCATCTATCCCAATTCATCCATTTTATTACTATATTCTGTTCACTAGTCACAGGATTAGTGCTTAAAGAACAAATGACACAAATTTCCTCCAGGGTATTTTGATTCCCGTCAAATTCAAATCAAACCAAACGTTCGAGTTTATTTTGATTACAAAGGCCGGGTTTGTGAGATGTAGATTAAGTTAAAATTGAATTTAACGTAGTCTGAAACACGGATTTTTCCGGCGAAATGTGATTTTTTTTTTAATAATTCATTAAATACCAAAATTTTAAGCAAAACTAATCTGTTCCGTGATAGTTTTGTATACAAATTTGGTAATGACGGCACAAATCTGTTTTCGGATTAATTAAACCTAGTTTAACTGAGATCTCAAAAACCCAGCCTTACAAAATTACAAAAATGTGAGTTTGTATGAGCCAGTTCGATACGTGGCCATGCCGCTGAACAGAAACAAAATGTTTTCTTTGTCCCTAATTCAAAACTAAAAGAATCAATAGACCTTTAAAAGAACATTTTCTCCTTAGCCTGTAATTTTTGTTGCTGCAGTTTTTAAAAATTCTACTTTGAAATTGCATTAGTGTACAGATTATGAAATAATCCGTTTATAATTTATATATAAATACAACTTCAAGTTAAAAAGTGTGAGAATATCAAAACAAACCAGAATTGCAGATCACATGAAACTTAGTACCCCTCCCCAATCTTCTCACCCTCTCACCAATAAACTAAAGAATTGCTGCAACAAAAGTTGCAAGTCCGAACGATGACTTAGGAAATTTTTAAGAACAAATTTTTTAAAAAAGATTCAGCTAAAACAAATTTAATTCGTGTAGATTTATCTTTTATTTAAACTATTTCAATAACAATTACATGTGAAAGCGTTAACATTATACACTATAAAGTATAACAAAAAAGGAAAACAAAACAAGACGCCTGCGAAATGTATAGAGATTATAGCAGACATTTATCCCTCGCAGCCTTGTATGTAGCTTAACGTCTTTAACACCCACTCACACACATCCCTGCCATTTTGTTTAAGCTACATTTATTTATTCACATTCTCACAAATTTCCCCCACCCTACGACATTTAAAAGCATACACCCACTAATAAACAAAGAATGCGGGCCGACATGCACACATTTGTTCGATGTATGTATGTATATAAGAATAGAGTATCTATATAAATTACTCAACTTCTATTAAAATTAATTGTATTGACATTCATTAGGGAATTGTTTGTCTTTAACAGCGTCCTTTAGAATTTTGTGCAATTGGTTGCGTATGAAACATGTGTCGTTGTGGTTAAGTCAACCATCCATTTTTTCATTTGGAGTTATCTTTAAGTAAAAGTAGATGTGGTGGCGTTTGTGGTTGTGGCACACAAGATGATGATGCCATTTAATTGCTCTAATATAATTAGAGTCAAGTTAAAGACATTAGACAGAAGTTTTATATAGGCAACAAAAAAAATTATAATTACTTACATACACCATTTTCAGTTGGCTGGAAAATACTGGAGAGTATGTGGAATATAATTTTTAAAGTGGCGAAATTAAAATAATTTTAATTGTTTTTCTTTTAATTTCTACGGTTTTGATTTAAGGTCTTACCATTACGGCCCAAGCCTACAAAGCTCTTACCACTTAGTGACTACTATGTATTTACCAACGCTCTCATGTTAAAAACTTGTACATAAATATGGTAATTATTATACAGGACTGCCTGGATTGTGTACTAATCCCTTGCTTAGAATCGGTGCTGCCTTATATATTATGCAATGCAGCTTTGTAAGATAGCAGCATTGCATATAAACATCCGTTGGCAGGCCGAACTTCGTCACTAGGCCTAGCATAAAAAAGTAGCCCCGAACCTAAAATCTTCCTGCCATCGCGATTCATCGTTTTGGTTTTGCACAACAGCAGATACATAAAACAAAATATTTTGGGGTCTTTTGTTTTGCGGGCACTTATTTGGTACCCGGAAAGTTAAGTGATCTTTTAGTGTAATTGTTAGGCAAGCTTGAGGTATTGGCTAGGGGGGATCTAGGGGCATCCAATAAATGTAGTCCAATTGACATTTTTTTAAGTCAAATGGATATGATATGATATAAAGACCAGGCCTAGAGCGTGGAATTCAATGGATTTATTATTGGAAAATATACTCCTAAAAAATTAAAAATATGCTTTAAAAGTTGATAATACATATGTATAAGCATTTACTGAGTTTTTTTCTTTTGTATTGGTTTTTTTTAATCCGTTAAAATAAAAATCCTTATTGTATTTTTTAAAAGCAATATATTTCGAACAAACAATTATCTTCAGGATCAGGAGGCAATACAAAAGAAAAAACTCAAAATTATACAGCCATGTCACAGAGTCCAATTCCGTTCGGAAACGGAATTCATTCCGTATTTTGGTGCTTCAGAAAATTACGAAAAAACTTCGCGGAATGAAACCATTTTTGTTTTCATGAACGGAACGGGAGTTTTCTGCATTTTAAAGACCAAAAAACTATCAAAATATACTTTCTATCAATAAACAAAGAGGTTTTCTTCGGTTTCGAACGGAATTGAACTCTGTGACATGGCTGATAATTGACGCAGCAATAGAAAATATTATTCCATAAGCATATTTTATTTTAAGAAAAACTGACAATGTGCGTACGGTATTTTTTTTTTTTTTAAATTTTGACTTTTACTTAGAAACATTAAATTTTTGAATAGTAAACTTAACTTTTATTGGCTGTAACAAAAATTCAAAACTATATACAGCGAATTCTAATTATTCTAATAAGATTCTTTTAACAATGACAACATTGAATCGAAAAAAGATTCTATTAAGAATTTGTCTTATTACAAAAAAAAAAAAAAAATGCTATAGAAATTCAATCTATTCTCGGGGTATTTTATTTCATGCATTTTCTCTTTCTGGAACCAATTGTAGTTTGTGTGTTAGACACTTTATAAATTTAGATACCAATTTGAGGATATTTGTCAAACACAAAAACATCTTGCAAAATCATTCAAAATTACACAGCAGATAGACATCGAACGGAGATTTTGCACATCGGTAATGCTACTTCAAGCATTAAAATATTAGTCATTTTAAATTTTAATAAAGCAAATTATTGTCCCCAAATTTTTTTAAATAATTTATTAAATTTTTGCTTGAGTGCCACAATTGTTTGTTTTTCAAACCACTAAAAATCATTTGAATGAAAACAAAAACATGCTTTTTTAAGCTAAAACTTACATAATATGCGAATTTATATGCACTCTTAAGCATTATCTGACCCAAAATGTATTAAAGATCAAATATGCAAAAATATGCACTGACAAATCGATGCCAATTTTCAGCAAAAATTTTAATTCGGATAAAAAACTTATTCACTTACACCCTAATAAATAAAAATATATGAGATTTATAAAAGGTTTTTTAGACAAATTTTCATATCCAATTCGTTTTATAAACCTGTTACAGTTATACCTGAATAAGAGCGGAAAGCGTGTTGTAGCTGTCAAAAGTTCTCGTGCCCATACAATTTGTATGTATCATACCGAAATAGTGCGGCGGCAACGCTTTGCAGTTTAAAAATCCAAATTTGACAGCGCTTTTAATACTGAAGTTGGCCGCTATTGTTAAAAAATAATTGCAATTTAGTTGTTTTATATGAATTTTTTTTAATGCCATTTTTTTTAATCCTATTATGTGGGTTTTATTAAACAAGAAAGTTAACACTACTGATCGTGACTTAATGTTAACGCTTTTATTTAGGTATAACATTTCAGCGTAAGAGTTGAGCGAAATAAAATGTTCCGTCTTCCGCTCTTATTTAGGTATGTCTGTTGAAACCTTCGAGGAAAAACATGCATTTGCATGAAATTCTAAGCCCTAATCATAACAAACCTTCCACACGCAAAGAACAAACATGGTTGTGGTAAACATATTCTAAGAGCAACATTTTATGATAAGATTCATAATTGTAGTCAACATATTACGATTATTATTGAATCATTTTATGACCAAATATATTCGTTATATCACATCATAATATTTTTCCCTTAATCCTAATTTGTTTTTATTACATCATATTATAATTTAATGTAATCATATAATTATCATGTCAATCATAATAAGTTAAGAATTAATAATTTCATTATCATGTTAATCATAATAAGTTAAGAAGTAATCATATTATTATCATGCTAATCATAATAATATGTAGATTAAATCTAAAACCAAAAAATATTTTTAATATATATTTATGATTTTTTAATTACTGGCTACCTTAACGTAAAACTGTTAAAGATATTTCACATCATATTATGATGCAACTTTAAACATAATATTTTTAACCTATTTTTGTCGTAGGTCACAATTATTTATAAGGTATTTTATAGAATTTTCATTCTTTTTCTCTAAAATAACACAAAACAATGGTCAATATTTTTGCACCATTTTCAAACAATATTAACATTTTTTTAGCATTGATATTTTATTATCAAAGTTGGGAATACTATTATTTATTAAAAGATTTTGTTTGTTGTGCTTAATTCCCTTTTTAAATAATTGATAAAAAGTACTGAAATTTATTGTTGGAGGATAAGCTGTTCCTATGCGCATTTCACTGGTTGCTTAGGCCAGATCATCAGGAAACGTTCTCCTAAATAATTTTAGAAAAACCAAAGCTATCAGCAAACAAAACTACAGAGGGAATGAGAATTACCTACAAACACTCAAAAAGTCTTCTTTGCAACGATATCAAAGCTTAAACAAAATACCAAACAATAAATCAGTGATGAGTTTTTATCTTTTCTTATATTTTATTTTGTGACACTTTACAATTTTTTTAATGTACAATTTTTTTAATGTACCTACAATTTCTTAATTTTTAATTCAATAGGCACTGCTGATGCAAAATAATTTTATAAATGGCAATAACAAAATATTATTAGATTAAAGATATTTTGTTTGCATCTTAAACATATTATGAGTACACGTATAGAAAGTTATTATGTTATGGCTATTAACTACCATTAAATGGTTGTGAATAATATAATATGTTTTCAAAGTTATCATTATTTAGTTGTTATAAAAATGTTTCTTTTCCAGTGAACCATATTTAAAATTATAATTGCGATAAACGTTGATATTTTTACGATAACTAAAATATTGTTGATATTAAATAAAAATAATAATAATTGTACAACAACAATATATTGTTACCAGTGTGGCCATTTTGGCATTTTTGCAGCTTAATTTAGCATCAAAAATTTATATTTAGCTGCAAAATTTTCATTTCGCACTTGACATTTTATTTAGCATTTTTGGAAAATGTTTTTAGCTTTTTTAGCATTATTAATTTTACAAATTTGGACGAATAGTTTGAATGATTTTACTAAAAACGTTTTATAAATTATAATAAATTTTGACTAGAAATAGTTGTACCCAAAATGAATTTCGTATGAAAATGGATAATTCTTATGGTAAGAAAGCTGTCGTGTTAAAAAAAAAATAGAATATTAAGGGAATATTAGAAAAGCCCTTATCATGTCGATTGTAAATATTATTTGCCCTTTGATATTTCGATATAAAAGTACAAGGAAATTTCACTTTAAATTTAGATAAAAATTCAATGATGTAAATGTTTGAAAAAATGGTTTGCTCTCAACTGCTGGAAAAATAGTTATTTTAAAGATCCAACTTAAACAATAAAAAATAAAATAATCTAAAAAAATTTGTAAATCATAGAGGAGGGTTGCAGGCGACCTAAATTTAAAATTTAATCTCAACTACCTCTGCTACATATTTATATGTATCAGATGCTTTACCAAAATCTAGCCACTTGCTTAAACATAACCATTTGTTTCAATTTCGTTACAAAATTAGTCACTGAAATGTATTTAGTTTCGAATAAAATTTTATACTGGTAACATATTTTTATCAAAAATCTTTAAAAAATTTTAGGATTATTTTAGCATTTTTTGGACACGTCTGATGCCCGAGTTAGCTGTAAAATTTTTTTTGACCTGGTCACACTGATTGTTACAATAAACATAGTGTAGTTGCCGCAACCATGCCCAAGCATTTTTTTATGCGTGCATAGACTTTGAAGGAATTTCAGTCTAACTTCTGATATATAGCAGACAGCTGAAGGATCGTTTGATATTAAAACAAATTAAATTTACCATTTACCATTTATCGTAAAAAACTTTTTTAATTTTAAAGATTTTTTAGATCTGAACATATACTTTTCAACCAATTACAAGTTTAAAAGTAAACGGTGTAAAACATTTACACTGCCTGCCACTTGAATAAGGAATCAAATTTTTTTAGCTTTAATTAAGTATATCTCCTAAACTAAATTTCAAAAAAAAATAATTTTTTGCCTTCGTGAATAATATTAAAAGAATTCCTTATTCAAGTGACACATGAAATAGTACCACAGAAATACATGTCTTTAAATAAATGAATAATTTTAATATAATAAAAATATGTATTTATATTTTTTATTTCTTCAGCAAACTAAAGCCAACACTTTAAAATTTGGTTGTGCAGAAAATTATTTTTTTCTGAACTTTAGTTTAGGAGATATACTTAATTAAAGTTAACAAAATGTGATTCCTTAATCAAGTGGCAGGCAGTGTATATTTACTTTTAGAGAATACACAATTTACCACAAAATGAAATTTTAATTTATTATACGGCAAAATTGTGTGGGTGTCAACTAATAGAATGAATTTTCATCTCATACTACGACCATTGTTTCCCCTTATTGTATGTGTGCGTATTGGTATTTATGTCTACTTAAAAGGATAATGGATGCTTAAGTACATTTTTAGAAAGAAAGAAAATAAATCAGGAAAAATAAAAGAACATTAAAACTTGTATGCCTTTTTGTATTGAGGCAACCAAATGGAGAAGCCAACATAATGCCACACGGGAAATAAAACAAATTAATTTCGCAAAACTAACCGTATGCCGCTTTAAAGAATCATTCGCCACTCAAAATGCTTTATCTTCGCACAACGGATGCGTTTAACTTAAATTAATTGTAAAGTTGTGGTTAACTTTGTGCAGAATTTATGTTCCACAAAGGAAACTTATTTATGGTTGTACTATATTAAGGATAAGTTTAAGTTAATTTTGAGAAACAAGAGGGTTAAACTGGAAAAATTATTGAAATTTTATTTAAAATTAAATACTCGTAAACTATTAAATTTCTGAGATTTGAATTCTTTTCACCTTTTTTTCAGATTCATTTAAATAAATTTATTTATATAACATTTGTAATCTCCTATTAAACTGAAATTTTATTAAATAAATTTATTTTCACTTATTTTTACAGCCTTCGTTTCCTGGACCAAGTTCTATACAACCTTCCCGAAAGAGTTAAAACCCATATTTAATGTAAAGAATGCTCATATGGGTCATTTTGCTAAAAGTTTCGGCCTAAAAGATCAACCCACTTCGTTTGCGAAAAAGCATTCAGTGCCTAAACCAGCTCCGCCAACAAATCGTTTAACATATACCGAAAGGTAAAGTCCATAATAGTTTAACAAATACCTTTACTAATATTTTCTTCTCCCCACACAGAGATCCCGAGAAAATCAAACAAGATAAAAAGGCTAAAAAACATCGTTTTGGTACTACAGTAGGCAGCAATGGTATGCGCTCTAGTAATCGCCCTGCACCAAATAGATTGGCGAAAATGATACCCACCTCCAGATCATTAACAATATCCGAGTTTGACAGTGGTTTACCAGCGGCTAAGAAACGTAAAAATTAATTATGTATATTTTCTATAGTTTGGAAAAAATAAAACAATAATTTTGTTTGCTTAAATATCTTGGATAATTGAATAAAAATGTTATTTTTGAATATTATATTTTTATATATTTTTTAAGTTTTAAGTTAATTTTTTTAACGAATTAATTAAAATATTTTTTATTTATCAATATTTCGATTTCCATTGGAAATCTACTTCAGGATTTTATTTTTAAGTGACCTAAATCTTATATGAATATATAAAATTTAATATAAAAAGGTCGAAGTAATTAGAATACATATAATTAATTTTATTTTTGAAAACTTCTTAAGCTAAGGTCAAACTTGGCAAATATTTGACGAAAAAACATGGACAACAGGTAAACTAAAGTTCAATATTTATTTTGATTATGATACCACATCTTGCAAAAACAATTTGAGATGGTTTTTTTTCTATGTCTAGCAATTTAATTTGTTTTATTTTGTGATATTAAGACCACGTTAAAGACCACTAACTATTTACAAAAGAAGTTGTTGCGCTTATTTGGTCAAACATTAAATAAGTGTTACAATAGCTTTACATATGCATGTGTGAACATTAGGATTATAACTTTTTGCATTTTTTGTAAATATCAAATTTTCATCGCATAACCGTTTAGAACATGAAAAAAATATTAAGAAATTATTAAAAAAGATAAACGCACAAAATGCAATAAAGTTTTGAATTTTAGATTTTCTTTTAAGTTTCAAAAATAACATTTAATTGCAAAAAAATAGTTGTTGTTTTTGTAGCAGCTCGACTTGTGTTGGTGTTGCTGAGTTGACAATCTTTGGTCGGTGCATATGATGCTCCGAGTCGTTCTGGTACTTAGACCCAATTGTCGTATTTAGTATTTTCTTTTGGCTGCCATCAAAATCACCCAAGGAAAAATTGCCCAAAGGAGGCTGGCCCTACGTCAACGAAAAATTACCCTGAACATGAAAGTGGAAATTATATCCAAAAATTATAAAAAGGCCCAAATAAAATTAAAAGTCACCCGATTTTTATGTTCAAATTTGTATTTAATAGGCCCTATTACGGTTCATAACTAAACTTAGTTCAGTTTTACAGCCTGTTTTTGTAAAACACAAATGTTTTCACCTGTAGCTTTCGTATTAAAACGAACACGTTTAAAATTTGGTTTTTAAAAAACATTTAAAAGCTTTCGCCTATTCATGTTTGACATAAATAGAGCTTTTTTCTATCGTTAAATAACATTATTGCTAATACGTTTATTTTTGTACCATTTCATGCGTTTTGCATATAAAGATTTAGTGGTTACGGTTAACCCTGGCCTTTGTTTACAAAAATAAATTTCACTATGCTAGTTGAAAAAACAGACAAGCCGGGCACATGGCGTTTTAACATAATTCGGGAACGCTGAATCCTGTGGTGCCCGCGATTTTTTAAGATTGGCTCTGGTTTTCGAGATATACTGTTATTTCGAAAATGGAGCAGGTTGCACAATATAAGTTCGCGTAACTCAAAAACGCTTTAGCTTATTGAAAAAACTTAAAAAACCGAAATTCCGCAAAAAAAGTAAAACTTCTTTCTAATATCCGTAGTCGTTTTAGAAACATATTTTTTTTTTTTGGAAAAAAAAATAATTTTTTTATCAAAATTTCGAAATTTTTGTTTTTTAAAAATTCATAAAAAATTGAAAAATGCAGCTAGGCTTCTAAATTTGCAGACATATAATAAACGACGTTGCAAACAAAACTAGCCATAAATGATTAAAATCTGTTAGCAACTTTTGATTTTATTCACAAAAGTCGACAAATTTTAATTAATTTAAGAATTTCATAAAACGCAATATTTGTATGGGAGCCCCCCTAAGAAGTGGAGATATGGGGCAAGTATGTCTCGAGAAAATGTTAAGGATAAAAAATTAATTGAGGTCGGTCATACATTATATACCACTAGGTACGGCGTCTAAAATTATCTCAAACACAGAGCATTCTCATGACAAAAGAGTTAAAAAGAGCTAATATTTTAGAACCAGGTGTACAAATATACGGGGCTATCAGTCGCCATAGACGATTAACGACTTTTTTTTTAAATCTATTGAGAATAATTCTATCGCGTATTGTACTGACATGGCGCTTATTCATTGATTATTCCAAAAGTAGCTTAAAAGCAGTTTTGCCACATGTCACTAATTTAAAAAGTCCTATTCCCATAGCACTAAGCACAAATACTAAAGAGACATACGCATCAATGAAAATAATAATACAGTTAATTAAATATGAAGACCACAAGTGGAAAATATGCGCAGATTTAAAAGTGGTAGCTCTTTTAAGAGTCATGCAATTGGGCTATACTAAAAATATGTGCTTCATGTGCTTATGGAATACGCGTTTCGATGGCGACCAGTACAATACACGGGATTGGGCTTTACGTGAGAAAAGCAGATTGCATATAAATAATGTTATTGTATTACACCTGTACCGATGGAAAAGATTTTGCTTCCTCCACTCCACATCAAACTGGGTATTGTAAAAAATTTAATAAAAGCATTGAGCCCAGATGGTGTTGCTTTTACCGAATTGCGCCGATTTTTTCCACGATTAAGCGGCATGAAAGTAAAAGAAGGTATGAACTCAAACTATATTAAATAAGATTTATATTTCATATCATAATGTTTTTATTTTACAGGAATTCTTAATGGACCGGACATTCGTCGTCTTATGAAGGACCATCAATTTGAGGTTGCATTGAATTATATGGAACTATTGGCCTGGAATTGTGTGAAACCAGTAATAGAAAATGTATTAGGAAATCATCGGCCTGAAAACTGGCGAATTTTAATCAAAAATATTCTAACCGCATTTAAAAACTTAAACGTTAGAATGTCATTGAAAATCAAAAATATGCTAACCGCATTTAAAAACTTAAACGTTAGAATGTCATTGAAAATAAATTTTTTGCATTACCATGCCGAAAAATTTAATGAACAATCACCAGCCGAGTCTGATGAACATGGCGAGAGATTTCACCAAGTAACAGCCAGGCTCGAACACTGGTATGTATAGCGGTAAACAACTTAATTCGCTATTAGGGGATATTTGTTGGAATCTGCAGGAGGAAGAATTTTTATAAATAAAAACTTTAACTAATTAACAACAAAAATAAATGTTTTAAAATTTTTAAGTTTGGTTAGTATAAAAAATAAAAAAATTTTATCTTTTCTGAAAAAATCAAAAGTTGTAGAGAGAGTTTAATCACTTATAGCTTATTTTGTTTGGAACTTTGTTTTTTATGCGCGTAGAACCCTAGCCTTAAATTTTGCACCTGCAGCGCCTGAGATGCCCCTAGACGGGCCAAATGTATGACCAGCGCAACTTTATTTTTCATTCCCATCATTTGTTTCTAAGGCCTAGGATTCACTCCTAGGGGGATAAAATGTATGACCGACCTCCAATGTTTTTGGTCTTAACATTTTCTTAAAACATAGTTGCCATATATCTCCACCCCTTAGGGGGGCTCCCATACAAATATGGCCGTTTAATGAAATTCTTAAATTTGGCCCCTGCAGCGCCTAGGATGCCCCTAGATGGGTCAAATGTATGATCAACCCCAATTTATTTTTCATCTCAATCATTTATTTCTAACATACCCACCCGCTATCTCCATTCCTTAAGGGGGCTTCCATACAAAATGTTCAATGCAGACTAGAAATATATTGGAGAAAAAGTACTATAAATGCCCAGGAGTCGCCCCTAAGGGGATAAAATATATGAATGACCTCCCTTATTTTTTTGGTCTTAACATTTTCTCAAATTATACTTTCCGTTTATCATAATCCCTTAGGGGGGGCGTTTTATGAAATTCTTAAATTAATTAAAATTTGCCGACTTTTGTGAATAAAATCAAAAGTTGCTAACAGATTATGGATTTATGGCTAGTTTTCTTTGCAACTTCGTTTTTTATATGTCTGCAAAAAATTAGAAGCCTAGCTGCATTTTTTAATTTTTTATGAATTTTTAAAAAACAAAAATTTCGAAATTTTGATAAAAAAAATTATTTTTTTTTTCCAAAAAAAAAATTATGTTTCTAAAACGACTACGGATATTAGAAAGAAGGTTTACTTTTCTTAAAGGAAATTTCGGTTTTTTAAGTTTTTTCAATTAGCGAAAGGGTTTTTGAGTTACACCAGCATATGTTGTGTAACCTCCTCCATTTTGGAAATAACGGTATATCTCGAAAACCAGAGCCAATCTTAAAAAACCGCGGGCACCACTGGATTCAGCATACCCGAAAAAAATGTAGACCCAAAAATATGTAGAAAAAATGAAAGCTTCTTTTGTCACTCACCGATAAAATGTTTAAATTTTATAAAAACCAAAATCAGTTTTCGTTCGTTTTTTTACGAACGAACAAATATTTTCATTTTCTAAAAACAGGCTGTTAATTTCTTCATTTTTGTATTATGGTTTACAACCTTGTTATATTGCGACGAACAAAAACATCCAAAAATTACAACTCATCACAACCAGTTGTTTTAATTACAACTCAACTGAGTTGAGTTGTGAACCGTAATAGGTGCTATAATTCTGACAAAGTAGTTTTAAACCAACATACATATTTGGGTTGAAGTCATATGCCCGAAACTTAAAATCCCGAATTCAAAATTCTGAATTGCTTAATCCGGACTCGCCAACTAAAGCTTTTCTACATAGCCGACCTTCTGAATTGCTTAATCCGGACTCGCCAACTAATGCTTTTCTACATAGCCGACCTTCGGCCGGGGCAATACCTATATAGAATTAGAAGCTTCAGTTAGCGAAGCCGATGTTTGTTATACCATAGAAAAGAAAATCCTTGCGCCCGGCCGCGGGCCGTCTGTGCGGAGAAGCCTAAGTCATTCGGGAATTTAATACATAATAATACAAACATCAATTACTGAAATCAAAGTTACAGCCGTTATTTTTTCCTATCTCATTGAAGAATTTATCAAAAACGAAAAATCGCCCAAAAATGTTTCTCAACTACATACATATGTTAAAAAAAAGAATTATTACCCAATAATAATGAATAATCGCCCAAAATATGGGTGATATTTTCTTCGCAAATTTGTATGGAAAATTTTTGGGCGATTTTTCATACATATATTGCTTGGGATGTGATTTTGAGGGCAGCCTTTTTTTAATTTCAATATTATAAAAAAATCTGGAATTCTAAATCAACTGCCCAGTAATATCACTGAGTTCTATACAGAGCTACAAAAAGTAACGTGTGTAAAAGGCCCAAGTCAGTTACGAAGGCAGCTTTCGAAGAAAAAGACAGAAAGCGTTTTTTTTGGTAGTGAGGTGGCAATTTGTAAAAACAGGCCGCTACAATCAATAAAACTGATCAAAACAAAAAAATAACAACCACGGTAAACAAAACCATTAGTTCAACAAACTTTTTGTTAAAAAAAAAATTATTTAGTAATATTGTTTTGTTTTATGTTATTTACTTACTTAAATATTATTTACTCGTGTTGTGGTTAACTTAAAAGGTAATACTTACAAAAGTTTTGCAAATAAATCTCAACTTAATAAATTTGTATTGCGGCATAAAATATGGTGCAAAGAGAAGTGCAAAAAGGGCAGCTTTCGAAGGAGACAAAAAGAAAAAACGCAAAATCTTTCGTCTCATGACAGCTCTGTATAGTTCTCTGTGGTAATATATGCGCGAAACGCGCTTTCAAAGTTGCGCAAGATAATTTTCCATTATGTAAAACCACTAGTAATTTAAACTTGAAATTTATTTCATTGAACCCAAAAATGAAATCGAAAACGTCAAACGCAAGAATTTAAAAGTCGTTTTTAATAAGATTTTTGTGGTAAAAGAAATACATACTTGCGTTTTTCGTCTTCGATTTCCAGAACATCCCTGTATATGTACATATATATTTGTAAAATATAGCATATAAGTATATATCATAAATGAACCATATGTGCTTATACATATGGGCATTTCCTGGGGTCACGAACTTACGTTCGTACGCTTTCGATGTACAAATAATATAGAAAACAAAACTTTTCCTAGCATCTTTTTCGATTCGATAGCATTTTGGTAGCTCTATGTTTAGTGCAAAAGATGGATTTCATCGAGTCGAAGTTTTCATAATGATAGTTATAAACATGTGGTCACGAACGGACGCAAAATAGAAGTCAACTTTGGCTGACAGTTGTGAAATGTAAAAACCTGCAAAATCGAACTGAATATTCAAACGTGATTAATTTATTTTAAAAGTGTATTAATGTAGGTCTCCATTCAGTATTTACACAATAAAATATTTCTATTGGTTTTTGTTTAATTGGCTTAAGTACCAGTCGCGAACGTACGATGTTTCCATATGCTTTAACCGTTAATTGAACTTTTTATCTTCTCCTTAGACTTTTCTCTTCTTAATTGGTTGTAATAGAGAGATATTAAAGAAAGAGTGCAAGCATAACAAATTTTTTTGCATGTAAAATAATTAAATATAAAAATGTCTTTAGAAGTAGCTTAAAAAGAAAATACAAAATTTTCCAGTTTCCAGCCCAATTTCCTCAAGTAAAACAGCTGAGAAAAAAATTCTTGAGGGAGTGTTAAAAATTGTATTCTGTGCGTGAAGATTTTTCACCAAAGTTACCTTTAAAAATGATTTTTATTATCCGTGCATCAGTGCCCATAGCGTGATGCGATGAAGAAGTTTTGTAAAAAAAATAGTTATTACTCTAATATGCATGTAAATATAGCTAATAATTTCGGTAAACCACGATTCGCTCTAGTTAATCCTATAGCTCTATAACTTTTAGGTTAGGAAATCAAATAAGATTTAATGCTTAAAAAAAAACATTCACCCACGCAAGCTTTAGATTATGGCCTCACCAATATGTAAAAAAACGGCGCATGCCTGAAGTTTAGGGTGTTTGACAGAAATATCTCTCTTTCATGGTATTCTTACCATTTACCTAACCCAAACGGTACAAATCAAACTTTAGTCAAAGTTATGGCCAAAAGTCGGTCCCTTTACCGACATTTCTAAAACTGGTGCTAGAGATGAAACAATACAAGTAAATACAAGTCAAAAGTAATCGCGTCACTTTAGAATTAAAACCGTCTGCATCAACACAAAACACTTCCTTTTCGGTATTAAGTCGTAATTCGTTGAAATATGTTACTTATGTTAGGTTAGGTTAAGAAGGGTTATGCGCCCAATGGCGAAAAAGAGAAAAAGATAAGTAAAGAAGAAAATAGAAATACCACGTAGGACAAATCCCCCCTATTTTCCCCCCAACAGAAACAGCCGTCTTATATCCCTGACAAAATCCCAGTGGATCGGTTGGATTACATGCAGCGATACACCCCAGTTCGTCGTGAAATCTAGTCGCTAGCCATTTCTGCCTGGGGCCCTGCATCCTAGGACAGTGGCACAGTACCTGCTTAACTGTCTCTAGCTCCTCGGCATCCCCGCACAGCCTGCAGAAGTCCGGTATCGCAATGTCCCATTTACCCCTAAAAGCCCTAACAGAGCAATGCCCCGTCAGGAACCCTATAAGGGTCCTGAGACTACTCCTATCCAGTCCTAATAGAACCCTGGTTGCCCCTGCGTCCAATCCGGGCCATAAGGCCATCGACACCCTGCAATCCGTTCTATCCCTCCAGGACCGGTTAACGGCATCACGCAATCTTTCCCGTATCACCCCATAGTAGTGACATAAGGGGGGTTTTACCCCTCTGTCCCTTACCACTAAGTCTAGATTCGAACTCCCTCTCGCGAGTTCGTCCGCCACCTCTTTGCCATCCACCTTGCAGTGTCCTGGTACCCAACACAGCCTTATTGTGAATGCCAACATGAGCTCCCTCAGAGCATTTCTACACCGTGCAACCAGTCACGATCGCACCGTATAATTTTTCAATGCTCTAAGCGCAGCCTGATCCCCCACGATGTGATCCAGTATCACTTCCGTTGCCCTCCAGATCGCTAGGATCTCAGCCTGGAAGACACGGCACTCATCCGGGAATCTGAATGACCTTTTCACGTCAGTGTCAGTGTTACTTATGTTACTCTTACTTCTTTTATATTTTATTTCCTAATTAAACTGTAAAAGGCAATCAAATACTAATTCGTGTAATTTTATACCATGCTAGTTATTTTGTTCTGTCAAATTAAATCGTTTTTCTCACCACTCCTGTGGGTGACCACGATAAATAGTTTCTTAGGTACTTTAACCGGGGAAGGATTTGCATCCGCTTGCTATGCATGACACACTGGCTTTACAGAAGTGTGATTAGACCGCTTCTGTAATCTGGTGGACCTCGTTGGACAGAGCATGTAATAAAGGACCACTTCAGGGGGTCCAGCGTACATGTTGCTTGGGAATAACTGGGGCGATGTGCACTACATCAACCAAGGCTCTGAAGACACTGGCGGATATACCCCCGATCGAAACGCAGGTACCTCACAAAGTGGCACTCGGCGAATTATATTTAGGTGACTACAGGGCACATCATCAGTGTATATTGTATACATAGATTGGATATACACGTTTACCGCACTTAACCGACCGGATGCCAGAGACGGAAATTGTCGGAAACTGCGAGACTATGGTCGAGTGGTACACTAGGGCAAACGCCTTTGGGGATCTGCTGCTTCATATACGGCTCAAAACTGGGGAATAGAACGGTCATAGGGGTCCATGTTGAAAACCCGGAAAAAAGATATTCTACCGTTTTCGGGTCCCAACACAATCTTCCAGGCAGAAATCCCGGAATGTGTCGGGCAGGTAAGTGCTAACATATTTACCGACAGCCAAAGAGCAATTAGGGCGTTATCAGTTAGTAGGGTTAAGTCCAGGACCTTATTAGATTGTAGGAGGGCAATTAATGAATTTTCCTTTGGCAGTGGGATCCGTATCATATCGGTACCGGTCCACTCGGCGATAATCGGTAATGAAAAGGCCAATATACTCGCTAACGGCGGAAGAGAAGGCAGAACTAAAGGCATGGGCCAGTAGGAATAGCGATACTGTGGGTAGGAACACTAAGATTTTATGGGGTAACCCAGATGAGAGGGGGACAAGAAGCCTCCTCAACGGGATTAAGTCCGAAGCTAGTATGATGGTGCGTATCCTGACTGGTCATGCGGGACTACGGGCATCACTACACCAAATTGGACGGGCAGAATCTGAGAAGTGTAGAGCGTGTGGCGAGGAGAGCGAGACGCTGGAACACTTTCTCTGCTACTGTCAGGCATTCGTCAAATTAAGATCTAAACACTTCGGGAGCAATGTCATGTTGAACTTGGAATCTCTGAGGAACGTTGACTGGATAAGCTTAAGGAATTGCGTACAGGAAAATGAGTTTCTTAACGCCGGAATTTAACCCCTTCCTTATATGTGGTGGTAGCACTATCCATCTAAATACCCCATTTTTTCCTCTTAAGGAGCACACAACAGGCCCGGTTGGTCGCGATATATTGGAGATCTGTCAACTTTAAGCTCAGACAAGCTTAATCCCAGAATTCAACTGTTTTATGAAACCGAAACATACATATGTATGTGGTATATGATTACAAATAGAATATACAATCTTCTAAGGCTCTGGACAATGACAGTCAGAATCAAATTTTCCCTGACCTTACCTTGTAGATATTACACGTTAAATTTTTGATAGAAATACGATTTTTGATGAGAAATAAAAATAAATTGAGATTTTCAAGCTTTTAAAATATATACTGTAATAGTCATAGGCTGATGTCATAAACGCAGTGTTGCAAAGCATCACTAAAAACAAATGGGTTGACAAATCATCACAAATAAAAACAATGAGAAAATTTCGCAACTGTTGTGCAGTGAATACGGTTACCATGTAATAAAGAACTCAAGGCATTATCTACAGAAAAGATTTTGAGCTTTAAAAGCTGTTGGATGTTTTGTAAAATATCCTACGCACTTGGTAGGATATTTTACGTAAGCGAATACAGTATTTTCATTATACAAGGAGCATGGCAAAATATTTCTTGTAGCAGTTTTTTACTTATAAGATTTATTCTTATACAGAATACTTTTTATATTGACACATAAGGAAAAAGACACAGTGCTTTTAACATATTTTCTTAAAGGCGTTTTTTCTTATACGAGATGTTCTTATATCCGTTATCTACTGTACTACGAAGTATATATAAAGAACAAAAAATACTTTAAGCCATTTTGTAGCGCCTTAAAAAATAAAAAAAAATATATAAAAAATGAAATATCGTTCTTCTTAAATGGCTTTTTACGATGAATTCAAGCGATTAATCGAAAAAATATGTTGCAAACTGTTAGAAAAATGTATTTTATCATTCAGAAATTTAATCAAAAACCACTAACAAAAAAAAAAAAAAAAATTATGGTCGTACTCATCTTTCTATACATCCAACAACTTACATCTATTCACTTTCTATAAACATCCATTATAAATCTATCTACTTTGTCATTTATATATTCATAACATTCCTCCCCCTTTCAATTTATACCGCTCTTTGGTTTTGATAAAAGTTTAATTTCATATTTTTTTTTTAAAAATCCCTCCATAATACTTATTATAAGAGTGTGTATGTGTGCTAAGCCGGACATCCTTTTGGGAAAAATATAGTTAAAAATGCGCTAAAACATTTTTTTTCTCAACTTTTTCATTTTCTTTTTCATCTTTTTATCTGTTTTATAAAAAAATCTTCATTTTTATACAGTTTTTTTTTGCTTCATACATATAAATATTAAAAATCCATTTTCCGCTAGATGAGCAGCTATTCAGTTTTGAAAATATGTTGACTATTCCGTTAGCTGTCGTTTGTTGTTATCGCCAGTTTGTCAAAGTGCCTGTTGACATACAAAGTTTGTTGTATTAGGCTTTAGGTTTTTATGTTTATATATAACTTTTTATAGGTATTATTTACTTTAAGTCTTGCCACTATTAGGTGTAGAAAAAATTTTGGTTGAAAAATATGCCCCTATTACAGTTTACTTAACATTTTAACTTTACAACTGCTAGTGATAAGTTTTAAGTGTTTGAAGATTTTGTAAGCCGCACTTACACAGGGTTGTAATACAAACTGCAAAATTTCAACTGACCTAGATTTGAGTTGCAATCATAGCTGCAAGGTAAAGTAGGTATAAAAAAACCCCCCCAAAATAAAAATCCCGCTTTCATTAACTATGTATAGTTTCAAGCAAGGCTAATTCACTAGAAGGTGAGGATTGAAAACTAGATTAGCAGGACATAGGTCCGATCAAAAATGCAAAAATACGTCTTCTCAAAAAACTGCATTGTCATCACATTGTGCCAATTACAATCATGCACCAGATTTTGAAAATACAACAGTTTTAAATACAGAAACAAGCTACAAACGACGTTTCATGTTAGAAATGTTACAAATTATCAATACACCAATAGAACAAAGAATAAATTTTAAAACAGATACAGACAATGTAGCTCAAAACTATAGACATTTAATTTATAAGAATAAGATAGGAAATTAAATAAGTTTATAAAAATGTAATAGAATAATTTTTGTTTTCCGTGTATCATTTTTATTGTTATTCATAATTGACAATTTTGTTGTTTTAAGAATTTGTTTAAAAATTTTATAAAAAGAAAAAAGGAAAAAAAAAACCAAATATTTGAATCCCTGAAGAAGCTATCCATTGAGAAAGCGAAATATTGGATAAAAAATAAATAATTTTTTATATAATTGACCTTGCGCTTGAATATTTATTATATCAAACTTATTAAAAGGTCAAAGAAAATAAAACTAAATAATTCTTATTAACGTTTTTTTTTTTTTTTTTTTTTTTTTTTTTTTTTTTTTATATGTATACCATAGAGGAAAAATCCTTGCCGACGGCCGAAGATCGGCTGTGCAAAGAAGCTTCAGTTAGCTAAGCCGGTTTTTGTTATAGCATAGAGGAGAAAATCTTTGAGCCCGGGCCCCGAGAAGCTTTAGTTAGCGATTCGGGATTTCGGAATTAGGGATTTTAAGTTTCGGGCATATGACCCCAACCATTAAAAATTTACATATGTATATACAAATATATGTGTATATTTTAGGATAATTTGTATTGTGGTTATTTTATTGAACTGTTAATGGTTTTAAATCCAAATTTATATATTTTTAATTAGGCTTAAGTTCATTGAATTTAATTTTCATTAAATTATTTTTATTCTTAAATTATATTCACACAAAATGAAAAATTATCAATAAAAATTTTAATTGATTTCATGTTGTAAAATTCCTTTCTTCATAAAAATAATTTAATGAAAATTAAATTCAATGAACTTAAGCCTAATTAAAAATATATTTTAGGATTTAAATTCATTCCTAGAAATTGGTTATGGGGTACTGTTGATTTAGCAATGTTGATTTCAAAGTAGTCAATGTCAAAAAGAGTTTACAAAAAATAAACAGGCGTAACGATTCGTCCTTTATGGGTGTCTAATAGTGTTTAATATTTTTTTGGTGACACGTGATCCGAGTTCAATTACAATTCATTTTATTTTTTTTTATTTCATTTCATACAAAGTAACATTTTGTTCAATATATATTTTTTTTTTTATTTTCTCATCAATCGGTACTTTTTCTTCCTCAAAGCAATTCTATTTTTTTCTTCTTCTCCACTTTTACTAAAAGTCCTTTCAAATGTTGGCAATCAAAGTATGTAATGTATATTAATTGTCAATACAAACACGTGTCCAATGTGTTTCTGAGTCTATCGCTTAAAAGTATCAATGCCTTTAGAAACTCTAGATAATTTGTCATTTCAGTGGCTTGGGTGTGAGTGTAAATATATGTATTTGTTTATAAAATTGGAATTAACCGGATATTATGGTCATCGTAAATTAGCTTTAAAAGTGTGCTTTAAATTAAATGGATCGTATTATTATGATGAACTCGTACTCGCAGTATTTGCTTTATAATCGTATGTCTTGGTATTGTTATAACAAATTTGTCACGTGCTTAGACAATTTGTTATTTCAGTATTTGTACTTCTTTTTATTTAGCATGAGATCATATTGTAATTGTTGTCTGAGAAGGGTTAATGGTGTACTTTAAATGAGAAAAGGTTAAGTTATTAGCTTTAATGCATATGTATATTTAAATGAAAATGGAGTACTTTTTTCTCTTTTAAGAATTAGGTATTTGCTTATCTGCAGTGGTATGTACAAAAAAAAATCTCTGAATCATGGGCATGTTAATTTAAAAAAAAATTTAACAACATTAATCTTTTCTCCTTGCCCCATTTAATCAATATTCATTTACCCTTTGCCTTAGCTCATATTTCCATTATAATTTTACTTAATATGGCTCAAATTCCTGTTAAAACTTACAATTTTCTCTCTCTCTACTAAATAACAATTAATTTTCGAATAAAAAAAAACTCTGACACATGTTAACTTTCGTTCCAAAAGCCACCCAACCATTTGAAAACATTCGTCATTTTGACCACACTATAGGTTTGTACCAATTCACTTTAAAAACCTCTAGTGCAAGAATATTCGTTTATCCATACAAATACTTCAAAAGCCCTTATGACACTAAATATGAGAATATTAATTTGTTCGGACAGTTCCATCTTAAAGTAACAAAAAGAAAAAAATATGTACAGCAAAAAAAAATAAAATATGATGGAGCAACTCCCAAGTTCTTTTCGTACAACTTGTGAATTAAAGTTGATGATTTTTAATTGTTTGCAGTTTAAAGCAATTAGACTGGTTAACGCCTCTTGGCTAAATTGTGTTTAAATTGCCAGTTAGACTACATAACCAATCAATCTTCAAATTTAACTAGAAGTTTAAATAAAAAAAGACTTTATATTTATGAAAGAAAACACAAGACACGGAAGTGTCACTTCTGTACATACATGAACTTATACACATAAATGAAAAAAAGCTGTTTGGTTTTTGGTTAAAATCAAATTTAAATCTCATGTCTAGCTTTAGATATATGATTGCTTGATATACTATAGCAGTAGGGAGGTTCACTAGAAATAAAGAAGTAAAATTGAACTTCAATATGCATATAACTCTCTTATTTGAGTTCTCACGTATATTGTGCCTCTTAAAGCCGCACTTACCTATTGTACATATGTAAATATATTCCCCGATGTAAATCTTGTTTATTGTTCAAGATGGACATTTTAAGTATATCGCGGTCGGCACAGTTTAATCTGGTATTATTTAAACAAGTATTCCCTAGATATTTATAGATCTCGGTGATAACACTGATGTAAGTGAGAATACATAATGATTTCGGTTTATACCAAATCAAGGGTTTGGAAATCTCAAATATATAAAGTAAGAGGCTAAAGCTGGAGGTCCATAAGGTGCGAAAAGAGTTGTAGAAAAAGCTTATCATAAGAGATTTCCTACAACATGATAACAAATATGATTGACAATTACCTATTCTTGTCATGCCGGCGAACTCACTCGTGTACGTGTGCTGGACGTAATATTCGCCGTCATATCAAAATTTTTTGGATTTTCCATCCAGCATCGTCGGTGTCACACATACAATCAAATTTTCACTAATACTGCCATAGCGCTTGATGAGAAATGCTTGACTGCAAGGCGAATTCAACTACAGGTGGTGTCGATACTACAACAATCGAAAAACAACAGACACAACTAGGGTTTTTTGCATTGCATTGTTAGTGTTTACTGTCCAAAATGTCAACCATTCCTAACAAAACACTAACAAATCAAAACAAAGTAGCTCGAACTGTCAAAATCAGATGGCGTTTCGACACCACCTGTAGTTGAATTCGCCTTGCTTTACCGTGTACAGAACCCTTAAAGTTTTGCAAGTGTTTTTGAGAACGATATCCCGTTATTTGACGTGTGCCTAAATTTTGTATTATTAGTTAAAGTTTTCCGTTTCTGTATTTTGTTCGAAGAGTGAAGTATTTTCAACAGTGCACAATTTAAAAAAAGTAATTAAATATTATATTATAAAAAAACTTTTTGTAAATATGCCAAATGAATTTGAACAGAGTGTTCGTAAAGTATTCTCCTGTAAGTTCGAAAAGTATTTTTCTGTAAGCTTATTCTATAATTAGACTTCTGAGCATGCACTTTATTATACACAAGTAATACTATCGCCAGTGATGCCATTAGGATACGAAAGATAAATTTTTCGTATCTTTTGATGACTTGAGGTACCATGTATTATCCTGAAATGTTTCGTATCTTTTGAATCTGTACGTAAATTGTACAGACATAAAATATTAAACTTTCCGTCTCTGACAAAGCTTTTTAAAGTTATCATTTCGTTATGAATATTAAAAAAACAGTGACAACTAAATACAAAAATAAAATGTATTTTGTTCTTGTTAATGTGTGTTAAGATGAAATTTTAGAAGAAAAATTAACATGAACTCTTTGATATAATCGCCTAAGTATAAACGCCTTTACTCGTATATTAATTTTTACAAAAGTTTATTTGTTTTGATAACATCCAAAGATAGTTACATATAATTAATTTTAAAGTTTGTTAACCGTATTTTTAAAAATTACATACCTAATATTTATGAATTAAATAAATATAAAAATTAATTTATATGATATCATTTTCTTTACAATATTTATTAAATATAAAATAAAACTGTTATGTTAATAAATTTTAAACGTTAAAAAGGGATTTAAAAAATTTTTTTTAAAAATGTGTCTTTTTGGGAAAAAGTGTATCTTTTTGGAAACTAAAATGCAGTGTGGCCATTTTGGCAGCTAAATTTAGCATTAAAAATTTCTATTTAGCTGCAAAATGTTCCTTTTTTGGAAAATGTTTTTAGCTTTTTTAGCATTATGTATATATTTTAAAAATTTGGACGAATAGTTTTATTGATTTTACTAAAAAATTTTTATAAATAATAATAAATTTTAACTGAAAATAGTTGTACCCCAAATGAAATCTTGTATGAAAATGGATAATTCTTATGTTAAGAAACATCTTATCTGTCTTGTTAAAAAAAAATATAATATTCAGGGAATATTAGAAATGCCCTCATCATGTTGATTGTAAATATTATTTGCCCTTTGATATTACGATATAAAAGTACAAGAAAATTTCACTTTGAATTTAGATAAAAATTCAATGGTGAAAATGTTTAAAAAAATTGTTTGCTCTAAACTGCTGAAAAAATAATTATTTTAAAGCTTCAACTTTTCTTAAACTCTAAAAAATAAAATGATCTAAAATATTTTGTATATCATGGAAATAAATCGTTTAAATTTTGCGTATATCAGAGGTTTGCAGCTCCCCTAAATTTACAACTTAATCTCAACTACCTGTGCTACAGATTTATATTTATGGGATACTTTACCAATCAACCCACTTCTTTTAATTTAGTCACTAAAATGTATTTAGTTTCAAATAAAATCTTACTGGTAATAAATTTTTAACAAAAATCTTTAAAAAATTTTAGCATTTTTTAAAATAATTTTTAGCATTCTTTGGCCATGTCAAATGCCAGATTTTTTTAGACCTGGTCACACGGCTAAAATATATCTTTCTCGAAATTTCACTGGCAACACTGACTATCGCACAATTTTAAATAATGTGCTGTTTTCACAACACAAGTAATTGAACGTGTAGAGGAATTTATATGAAAAACACTCAAAAAGCTGAGTGCTAAGAGCATTGAGCTTAAAGGAGATTATATTAAAAAATAATTAATTATTTTTTTTTTGTAAAAAAAATTGCGTTTCATTCAAAAAGCCACGGACTTATTGATCCGCCCTCGTAAAAAAGATATACAACAAATATCCTTTTTAAATAAAAACATTCAACAGTCTATAGGCATGAAGTTGTTATATGATTTAGGAAGTTAATTGTTAGACAAGGTTGAAGAACCGTATGCTGAAGTCAAATAATTAGAGCAAAACGCTCTTAGAGCAAAATGCTCTAATTATTTGATCTAGATAGTATGCTAGATCAATCATACATCATCTTGTGGAATGACCTCGTTTACTGTAGAACTAATTTAGTTGTAGAGGCAAACGGCAAGTCTATATTAGAACCAGTCCTCTTAACGTTCCCGTGTCATTCCGACATACTCATATTCACTTGTAAACAAAGATCCTTTAAGGTTTACCAGACAAGCTTTTAAATGTGAATGTCCATACTCTTTTAAATGCCTTAAAATAAGTATTCGTAAGAAAAATTGAAAAAAACGAAAACTAAATGAACGTATCATTGTTTACGTTATGAATGCTCGTAGAGTTTACAGATAACTCTTTAACAAATTATCAACAAATTAGACTTTTCGTCGAAGTTTAAACAGTTGTTGCGTGTTTCATCATCATTTATGACGAACAGTTTTAGCGAACCATCCAGCAGTCTTTTTGTTAGCCTGACTGATTGGCTGTCAGCCGGCCAGTCAGTCTATTCATTTAGAGGAGTTGGCCAAAAACTGTTTGGATCTTAAAATGATCATATTTGTTGTGGATTTTGTTGAAATGATATGTGTTATGCATTTAGGAAACACATAAACTGTATGATACTGAATGACTGACCGACTGAATTCCGATGGACACATGATGGGAGTTTTTCAGCAACATCACTTAACTGAAGTCCGAATGAATGGTGTACTCTTCTATTAGACGCCGCTGGTAAAGTGATTTCTTCAACGCTTTGTTAACGCACAGAATTAATGACAGTATCATTAGCTACATACTCGTTCGTGTGTGTGCCTTTGTGTAAGAGATGATGGAAGTGGTTCAATGAAAAAAATATATATAAAAAAATAAGCAAATGTGATTTTAACGTGGTTTTAATTGTAAAGTTTTGCAAAAGAAAACAAGAGTTTTTTCTTAACATGTTTAAGGATTTGCTTAAAGGATATTAACAAATAAATGCTGTTGAAAGGTACAAAAAACATAAACTATATTAAACTAAAAAGCAGCAGAAAAATGTAAACCAAAAACTGCACGCAAAGGACTCATTTCAAAAAAGTTAAACAGGAAATAATGTATAATTTAAGATTTAAGAAAATTACCCTCTTTTAAACTACCGCCATATAAATACACTTTCTTCCACTGTTTAATTCGTTTGTTCATTCATTCCATGTTTATTTCAAATATTGACTGTATAACAATTGATTTTTAATAATCGACTATCAAAAGGTAAAAAAATTATTCTGTAATTATAACGAGTAGTTAATAACAATAGAGCTAAAATGTATAAAATACAATTCATTCATCCGTATCCTTCAAAGTGGGCGTTTATAACATCTACTAGAGACGTATTCGCCCCCCGTTATCCTTGTTTTAGATTTTGAGTAGTTTGTTGTTGTAAATGTATCGAATACAACAATTTGTCAACAACTTTTTCACTCGGTCGTTTTGCTGTATTTAGTTTAGTTTTGAAAACGCGAAAACATTTTTCATTAATAAATCCTCCGTCATATTGTATTTTGTGAATAGTCATGTGTGAACTTTAGTATTATGGAAACAATAAAATACCGTATGTTGTTATAATTTTCATTTATTTTAATTTACCTATATTTTATTTTTATCCTTTTTATAATGTTCTGTCACCCCTTTTTTTCGGTCGTGGTATTATGGATAGAACTATTATGTGCAAGACACTGAGAAAAAAACTTATTAAACACTCATAAGTTGTAAACTTCTTTATCTCTGTACAGGACATTTTTCCGTTGTGTGAATTTTTGGTGAGCTGACTAGGCAACAAGAACCCGTCATAAATCGTAATAAAACTAATCTGACTTTCAATCAATTCCGATCGAAAGTGATTTCGTTTTTGGGAAAGCAAGATACGAAATCCGTTCCACTTTCGATCGGAATTGATTTATGTGACAGGCCTGAATATGATATCGTGGATAATATAAAATTGATCTCAAAAATCAATTAAATATTAATATGTATCAGTTTAAACAAAAGCCAGAAATGTTATAAGCTCTCGGAGTTCCTTAAACTTTATTTTTCGAAATTAGCGAAATTATAATTTGTAAAAGATGGGCAAAATTAATTTCCCTTGGTTGGGGTCATATGCCCGAAACCTAAAATCCCGAATTATAATATTCCGAGTTTCAAAATCTCGGATTTAAAAATTTCGAATCGCGAACTTAAGCTACCAGGTCGGGTATCAACCGGGAGAAAGGACTTTTTCCTCTATGGTATAACAACCAACGGCATCGCTAACTAAAGATTCTAAGGTAGGGATTTGATATCGGGGTTTATAAATTTAGGATTTCGAAATTCTGGATTTTGAGATTCAGAATTCTAAAATATAGGATTTAAAAAAATTTGGGATTTCAATATTTTGGGTTTTTCAGATTCGGTATGAAGATACTATTCCATTTCTCCTGTGGTTGGTATATTAGGTGCGAAGGTCGACCAATACTTCACATTTTAGCAATTTTTAGGTAACTATAAGAACGTTAACCATAGCATTGACTATCGTAACAACATTCAGATCAATAGAATGTTTTCAGTCAAAGATTTCTTTGTTCAAAAAAGATGTGAAGTAGCTGAGATTGAGGAACGTTTGTACATAAATTAACCCTTAAGTACATGTCTAGGCTTGGCCAGTCATTTTTATACTTTTTTCCAGTTTTTTTTCATATAATTATTAAATATATTAGAACGAAACTATATGGATTCCTCAATCAAAGTGTTTTTTTACAATTTAAGCACCGTGGGTGTGGCAATTTGCCTCATGAAAATGTTGTACTTATTGTATCCACCTGGGCCTTGGCAGGCCCTGCCCTATTAAATATGTACTGTAGTCAATAAAATCAAAGCAAAATGTATCATAATAATATAAATTCTTTCATTGCATAAAAATTCTTTCTTTATTTTAATTTCGAAGAATAATTCTAGTTGACAAGAAAATGTTCTTGATGCAGCCATAAAACTCTTTACATATAAAAGTAGTCCCCGCTAGGCCCAGGGGTTCGTAAGTGTGCGTTTTTTCGATAGCCACAAAAAATTCTATGCAAAATACAAGGGGTCCCAGCCAGGCCAAGGTGTCAGTTTGTGCCATACAAATTAGGTGTCTACTTATGAGTTAAATAAAATAAAGTCTCTTGTTAAAACTATGTATAAAAAAATTTTAATTTTAAAAGCAAATGTCTATAATTTCAAAACTCACTCTTTCTTCCCTGAAACACACTTTTTGCTTGTGTTCCACACGTTTTTGCTATTATTTTAGAATTTTGAACTAGAGCTGTTCGCGTAAGTGGTTCTAGATTCCATGCTCGCTCGCAAAGTTAAGAAATGTAATTACCAATAGTCACGCGTGAATCATTTCCAAAGTCTTACAATGGTGTACTAAACGTTTGTGTACAGCCACAATGACAAATTTTCTACGCAAGATACTGTTGGGCCCACAATTAAGATATTGTTTTGAGGTTACAATAATTCAAAGAAATACACTCTAGATCAGTGATTTTATACGTAGGGAAAAATCCCTATTCGTAGGGGTTTTATACTAAAAAAATAGAGAAAAAAGACAGAAATCATTAAAAGTTAATAAAGTGATTTTTTTTTTAATATGTCATTTACAATAAAAGAAATTTGTACTTCACAGTTATAAATAAGAGAAAAGGAAAAATTTAATTGTTACCGCTTTTTAACTGCCACTGGTAGGGCTGTAAAATGTGGCTATTTTTAATCCTTTTGGCGATGAAAATTTACGTTTGGCCATTTTCTTACATGAAATTCCAAAAATTCTACAGCTGATACAGATTATATATAATTTTATTTTTCAAAAATTTTTAAGAATCATAAATGTATTTCAATATATTAAAATATACTACTGGAAGTAATGTAAATTTAGAACATTCTAGTTTTTAGAAACACTAAACACGAAACACTATTTTTGTGTACTTTTTCAGCCATGTTCTGAAATCGATTCCAAGTAATATTATGCGCTCTTTACTAAAAGTACTGGTATTAGAATCAGGAAAAACTAGGCTCATTAAAAAAAAAATTATTTGGAAATCTACACTGAACCAAAAAGGTACGTGGAGATAACGAAAATATCCTTTGAGCAAACGAAAAATTTCTTAATTTTCGTCCAATTGTTGTGACAACGAATCACTGTTCTTTAAAAGATTACACGCAAAGAAAAAACATGATTAAGGAATGGTCACTACGACCATTTTTATTCATATTTACCTAATATGTTTACCCTAATAAATTTATTATAGTCAAAATATAACCTTAAAAATTGTTATTTGTCCCTAACATTTTTAAATTCTCTATAATAATTTTGTATGGTCTTTTACACCTAAAAAGTTACTCTGATCTAGCTAACTATTTTAAATTATTTAATATGTTTGCTACTATAATATATGTATTTTCAACTAAACAATTAAAATCATAATATTGCTGCACACAAAAGGTATTTTTAATACCATAATTTTTGTTTGCTTTAAAGCACATTCTACAATAAAGCACGTTCTCTTTATTGTCAAAACAAACCATCCGCGAGCGTTAGTTAATCATGAAAGATGAATGATTACAAAATAATTAAAACATTTTTTCGGGGAGAAAATACCACGCTGCCTTGCAAAATTAACGATATAAATTATTATGCATTTATTGAAACAGGTAAGTTATTTATATATAATTATAAAAATATATAAATAAGCAATTCCTTTGTATTTCTTGCAGCCAAAGAACCTACAACACTGAAACCAGCATAGAAATTTCGGCACAAGATGTTGTCATTAGCCCTGAGTTTTTTTTTTAATAACTGTTCAACAGCATATTGATATGGTATATTTCATAAAATAAATAAAAGGTAAATTTAATTTTACTTTATCTTAACAAATCTCAAGTGATCGGATAAAAATAATGAAAAGTGTTAATGCATGCCGAAGTAAGGCTACATAGATCTCCTTTTTTTTGGATAAATTTGTACCACAAAATATAATTTATAAATTGACACACACACATGTATATAAATGTATGTATTTAATTTTATTAAAAACATAAATTTTTGAAATTAATTTTTTTATTGTTTTTATTGCGAGAACCATATAAAATGTTGAAATAGACATTTTGTATTGGGTTGAAAAATAAAGAAACATGGTTTGAAAAATCATTTGCGTTGTTCTTCTGAACATAATAATATGTTTGAGACAATAATTAGCTAAAAACATTAAGTCTGAACATAAATTGTTGCTGAAGACGTGTTTGACACAATCACAACCACAAACATTAATGATAGTTTGCGATTGTGATTGTATCAATCATGTTTTTTCTTTGCGTGTATATTTAAATAATTTAATGTTCGGTTCGTTAATATAACGAAAAATTTCAAAAATACATCGAATGAATTTATTCGTTAATTTAACGAATAATTTTGTTTTACAAATGTGTTAGCTCAACGAACACAGTACATTGTCTCAATGAATTATTTTTTTCCCCTCGCAACATTATACCACCTGACTAATTATAATTTAACTAATAATTTAAATGTTGTATATATTTATGCAAAAGTTTTGCAAATTTATTATGGTATATATATGATGATATTTATATAATTGTATAAAGTTTATTTATAATTTTTATAAAGTTTTTGCAAACTAAAGCCACGCTTTGGGGCTTCAAAAGCAGAAAAATTCCAACTTCATAGCATGGTAACACAAGTGGCAATGCCTTAATGCGGGTTTAATAATAATATTTCAACAAAATATAATAATTATGCCAAATAAAAGGTAATTCATGGTATTTTGTGACGATAAGCTTTATATAATTATTATTATTAATTTTTGATTTTTTTTCCACTTAAATCATTGCGCACAAGTTTCATTGTAGGAATAAGGTAACCATGCAAAGCCGAAAGCATTGCCGTATCTCGACTATCTGCAAAACTAATATAAGAATCTGATATTGATTGAATGCTTATATTTTATATTTAATTTTTTTTTAGCATTAAAAATAAAAGTTTTCGTTGCAATGTTTAACTCTTAATAGTATAATTTAATAGTAAGCGATAATGGTTTAAATATTTTAGTTAAGTTTTTCAATCGGTTGATTTTATATTATTTACCACTAGTTTAATGGTTTTTTTCCATGATATGCTGGTTGTCTAACAAAAAGTTCAGCAATTGTTCATGTACTGAGTCCCAGTTGTCCAATATAGATGTAGTACTATACAAAAATCTGAAGTCCAGGTTAACCTATATACATATATATTATATACATATAATGAAAAATATATGTAATACAAATATATAATCGAATATTGAAGTTTGCAGATATCCTAATTTTTCTTGAAGTTTTATTCAATCAAGTTTTTGCTTTAAGCTTGTATATTATGGTATTTGTAGCAACTTTACTGCCTGCTCAACGTTCCCATAAAAAATTTCTATGAAAAACACTCAGTTTTAAAAATAGTTTTCATACAAAATTCTATTGTTGTACAGGCAGTTAATAGAGGCCCAAAGAAAATGTTAACAAACATCTTTAGTACATAGAAAAATTTTTACACATTTTCTTTTTGTAATAAACTAAATTTTTACTTATATCGACTTAAGGTACTCTTGAATATTTTTACAGATATATTTTAAAGCAGATATTAAAAAAAAAATTTAACAGTTACCAATCTTTGATGTATACATCGATTAAAACTTCTTTTGAATTCAATTTCAGAACATGATCGTTTCTAATAAAAAAAATCACATTTGGCAAATTTGTTTAACAAAAATATCTGGTAGCTGTTCAGAAACGGAAAAAATCGTACTGTACTTTGGTACACATTATTTTAAGTCATAAATAATTTCCTTTGAATTAAAATAAGCGCTAATCCTACTATGCTACTGTAAATAAAAACATTAAAATTTTAAATAACGTTAATTGCAAGTGTATCAAAAAAAACATATTCATACGTATTTTATATTTTAGAAAAAAGTAACCAAAATGAATAAAATGTTCACATTGAGAAAAAAAAATTACCAAATTTTGGTTAGAACGTAATAAACTATATCTGTCTAGGATTAGATCAAGGCTTTTGCGGTGCGGATGGAATTTTCTATGATTTTTCTAAAGCTTTTGATATTGTAGATCATGAAATTATGACTCAAAAGTTGCAGTATTATGGAATATTAGGTAGTGAATTATGGCTTTTTAAAAATTACCTGTACAACAGGAAGCAGTACGTGGAAATAAATGATTATAAAAGTTTTCTTGGTGTAGTTGAACATGGTGTACCACAAGGTAGTGTTTTGGGTCCGCTTTTATTCACTATATACGTAAATGATATTATGAATCTTGGACTGTATGGAGAGGTGTTTATGTACGCAGATGATATTTCTGTGCTTTATCCATACAAACATGAAACAGAACTAGAAGCCTAAAAAGGAAAGACATGCAGCTTTAATCTTTGAATACTCAAGACTTAACAAATTAACTATAAATGCGACAAAAACCAAACTCCTCAGGTTTCGACCTCATTTAAGTAATGATGGAAGTTTTAGAAATTTTGTGATGGAAATGATTGCTTTGAAAGCCAATCAATAAAGTACTTGGGAGTAAATTTGCAATATAATTTGCATATGGAGAAGCTAAAGTCGAAAATATTAGCTGTTACTGGTGTGTTATATAAATTTAAAAACAAATTTAATGAACAGAATTAAAATTAATGGCTTTAGTGCAAAGTCATCTAAACTATTTGGTATTAGAATATGGTTGCAAAAATACCATGGAACTAAAATCCTTGCGGCGAGTTCAAAATATGGCATTGAAAAATGTCTTTAATTTACCGTTACTCCATTCAACATTGTCCTTATATCAAGAAGTAGCAAAAAACATTTTACCCATAAGGGGACTATATAAAATGCAATTATTGGTTTTCGTTTAAGTCATTGCGGAATATTGGGCACAACACAGTCACTTTTCAAAGGAATTAAACCAGATTTAACACCAGAAACTGTTCTAATTTAAGAGTTGCAAGATACAGATTAGAAACAGCCAAGCAAAGAATTGAGTACGTTGGAGGATTAGAATCTAATAGTTTGCCTCAAAACTTAAAAGATATATAAAGAATATCAATTTATAAGTCAAGTTTAAAAAAACATTTATTACAAAATCTTGAAATGCTTTGAATATCTTGAAGTGCTATTAATTAAATGAAAAATCTTGAAAGAAAATTTGTAAAATGAAAGTTTAAACTGATCTCATATACTTAATAAGTTAATTATTTTATTATTTTTAAATAATTTTATGCCAACTGGCCTCAATAATGTCAGTTAACACTGAGGAAAATGTACAAACTTGTAAAATAAAATAAAGAAGAAAGAAAGGAAAAAAAAAATAACCAAAAACGGCAACTATGTTAGTAAATTCAGACTTTCTGAAAGAAAACTTTCATAGTGTGAGGCCAGAGAAATATATTTTGTAATTTAAAGTTTAAACATGTGTTTCGTGTTTGAAATCTTAATGTTTTGGGAATTATCCTTATAAATATTTCTTAAAGTGCACTTTTTGAAAATGGTGTCAACAATATAGGAATAACTATAACAGTGAACATTATAAAATGTTAACGAAAATATGTTTATACAAAGTAATTATGAACTATCAATGCAATGAAAAATCAAAGGGCCTTTATTCAAATATTTTTTAAGAGAAAATTGTTATTTTTTTTTTTTTTTAAATTATGCTTATGTTGCAAAGGTTTTGAATAGTCTAAAAATTTCTTTGAAAGTTTCGAAAAGCGAACAAAAACGACGACTTTTCAGTCTCATCGATTAAAATTACAAAAAGTTTCTTTTCAAGGCTCTTTAAGAAGTGCTTCACTTCGACATTTACCGTCCCTTTCATTTACAAGGTGTTTTTTTGAAATTATTTTTATTTAACACAAACCGCAGTTACTAACCACGGAAGCATGTTAGTACATATTTCATTCATACCACTCACCTTTTTATTGTATTCCATTTAAAAGGGTTGATTGCTTACCACTTTTGAGTGTATTTTAAGTACATCTACATAAATGAAAATTGGTGTTGGTGGGGGAGAAATTGTAACTTAATGTGATTGTTATAATGGCCCAAATTATAGACACATTAGGATAAATTAAAATCGTCACTTTGGTTTTTACTTCAACTCCCCTTCTAAAGTCAGGAATAACGAGTGAAACGAGACGACCACATTTAAAAATGAAGGTAATAAAAAAAAAAACAATTTGTACAAGTCAATGAATAATATGAAAGAAATTCGACAGGTGTTGTAAGCAATAAATACAGTTTTTAATTGATAAAATTGTATTAATGTGGCAGTAAGTGCTAACGGTTGTATTTCAAGCTAAGCGTTACCCTTATTGGGTTAAGAGCTCTGCTTACCATTACGTAACTTTGAATCGCACACCAAAATATAAATCACAAAATGTTAATAACAATTGGTTTGTGAACACCGTGAAACACCATACGATTAATTCTGCGAACCATATTAAAGACATATTAGAGACTGTTTAAGAACCATAAATAATCATTCTTCATCAGCGTTGCCACTCAAAAATTCTCTATCCAACCAAACTTGTCTATATATCGCAGCAAAGTCCTTTTTTTATATTAAACGACAAATATTGGTTTTCGAAAAAGTTTGGGTCCAAATTATAGGTAGACAGATCTAAAGTGTAGTATATCTGGTAATAATAATACTATAGTTTGCTTGAAAGTGAACTTTTTAAGATTCACTTTGTTATAAGACATCATTAAATCGCTTTATTCTGCAAAACTATAACTTCTTTTAAAAATTAGTAAAGCCTATAGCACACGGCATGTAAAAAGACACATGCGCATGTGGTTCTGACGTAATTTTGACGTCAATGCAAAGCCACAATAAACATTGAGTGTTGTGTGATGACGTCAAAATTACGTCAGAACCACATGCGCATGTGTCTTTTTACATGCCGTGTACTATAGGCTTAAGTATTTGGAACATTACCGTCATATTTTACATTTCTATTGTTGAAAAGATAAGAATTCGTCGCATGCTGCTGAACAAATTTCTGAAAGTTACGAAGGCGATGCAATAGCTAGAAAAACAGCAGTGAAATGGTTTGCTCCTTTTCGATCTTAAGGCCCAACAATAATATGCATAAGTTAGCTTAAAGTACTGTCAAAAATTAACGAAAAGTATGTCAAATGCATGAGAAAATTAGAAGAGACTTTAAGGTGGCCATAATGCACTTACATAAACTCAAAATCCATGTTGCATATTTGTGCAATATTTTGTTTTCTTGCGAGTACTTCAACTAAAGAAGTACCAAAAATTACAGCCCTGTATTTGTTTATTTAATGTGTTATTTAATTTGCCAGCAACGTTTTAAAAAGAAAAAATTTGTGATTATTGTACATACTTTTTAATAAAAAAATGGATACAAAATTAAGATATGTAAAATTCCTCTTTTTCTAAATTCCTGTTTTTCTTTATCCATTTCAATTTATTTTATTTTTTGTAACAACACACAAACAGCTGATTCCGTACGGAATGTGCGATCAGTTTGGCACGTTGCTTAAGCAAATGACATTTGACGAAACTTAACGAAAAGTTTCATTAAGTACATTATAGTTGGCCACATTTGTTTTATATGTATTCGCACAGTTGCTTAAGTTTACTTAAGCGGCCTCATGCATATTATGGTTGGGCCTTTATAATTTTGAAGTTAATGCTGCATCTCGCTCTGGTCGATCAATCACTAATCCTGTGACTAATGAACAGAATATTGTAATAAAATGGATGAATTGTGATGGGTGAGTTACTCCAGAAGTAACTGACACAAAACTAGTCATGGAACTGGATTTTGTGCGGGCTGATGCTTTCTGTTTATAAAATATTATATGAAGTATAAGTTATGTTACTTCAGTGACCTGTTACAAAGTGTCAAAAAGGTGACAATTAACTCCCTTCTAGGACATCGCCATGTTAAAGTGACAAGTCCCCTTCATATAAAGTGTTAGAACTAGAACCGCTCCTTTCCACTTTAGAAATGTCACGTGACAAGTTTCGTGCTAGTTCCCTTTCCCCTAGGGATGTGTTGTTTTTTTTTCTAAGAGCAAATCAAATCAAAAACTTTAAACACGTTTATTTCGAAATTTAATTTTTTATTTTTTTTTTTGTAAAGTATTATTATATCAACTAGCCTACCGGGCACAGACTCTGATTCACTAAGTTACTATTGGTCGGTTAATCAAGTTAGAATACTCAATATTTTTGGCAGTAGTTTACATGCGTTACTTGAAAAATGGTGGAGATGGTGGCAGTTCACGGTATATGAAAAACTTAATTCTACTTTATTGCTAATTAACGTTTTAAGTCCACTACCCATTCCAGCCTTGACGTTCGCTGTTGTTTATCTGATAAATCAAAAATTTAAGGAATATTATTTATTGATAAAAAGTTTTTTAAGTAGAATAAATAAACATCTGACTTAGCAAGCTCGACTTAGATAACAAAACTATTTTCTGTAGAACTATCAACTTCAAAATAACGTGCAACAAAAACAATACATCCGTATGTTCAAAGAAAACCACCTGTTTTGTAAGAAATATCCTAGATTTTCACTAGCCTGCTTTGCATTGAATTTAATAAATATAGAACACTTTCTCAAAACGACCAAAATAAGATTTGGACTACTATTCGACCAAAAGATGAATATCCGACCTAAATTTGTCGTAAAACACCAACAATGGTAACGCTGTTTTACCCCTCACCTTGTAGTGTACCGATCGATTCAGAATAGATTTAAAGATGTCCGTCCGGCTGGCTGTCCATTTAAACCTTGTGCGTCAAGTTGGGTAGCGACGATAACTTTTATATATAACAGCTTCTATGTCATGTGCTGGTAGGTGTAGAATTATCCGTAGGTACTATATAAAGACCATATCTTAAATCACTTCAAGACGAAAAATATTATATATAGCTAGCTGCAGATATGTATTTAGATAATACTCGGTGCAAGGGATACTTATATGATTTTTTTCTAATATTAATTGGGCGGGTCCATGATTGCCTATCGGCACACTCCCACAAATTTGTCTGTAAGTACTGTGCTGAAGGGTATTATATGGCCGACTTTACTTTCTTACCTGTTAAACCTCATTTTATTGTGGATGATTAATAATAAACCCACTTTTAATGAAAGTAAATTAAAATCAAATGTCCAGAAATACAACTTCTTTTAATTTTTTTAAATTTATCTTCCTTATTTCCTTTTTCAATGTGAAAAGTTTAAACTGATTTTTGGAAACAGAAACTTGTGCTAAATATCCTAATCACCTACTGAGATACATCAAAATTTAAAAAACTGTTTTTATAAAATGATGGTTTAACGAAATGTTTGCTAAAGGAGAATACATTTAAGAGAATACCTTTAAGAAACAACCCATTGTGAAAGTGCGGCAAGCTAATTACACAGGCCAACAAATTTTTAATTTGTAAAAGATTGCAAACATCTTATAAAAAAATCAAATATATTTAAAAAAACGTTACATTAATGAAGTCAGCATTATCAAAAAAAAAAAAAAAAAAAAAAAAAAATACAGTGCACTCGGGAAAACGTCAACTAATTAAAACCGCGGGTGTTGACGTTTAACAAATTGGTGACGTTTACGAATGTAAAATTTTTAAATAAAAAACATATCGATAATGTGCTTTTAAACGTTTTTATTGATTATAAACTAAAACCAAACATAAACAAACTCGAAAAGGAATCAAAAAAGGCATTCAACCTGACTAGAATCATAGAAGACGACGAGAACCAAAAGAATACATTTTAAAAGAGATCATATTTTTAATTTTACGTGCACACATATGCATTTAAAAAAATCTGTTATTATTTTTCCGCTGTTTTTTCTTTCCAACACTTGGAAGAGAGCCTTCTCTCTTTAACGTCTTAATACATTTAAGTCATTTTGCTCAACATTCTCGCACTGAGCCCAATCCAAAGCCCTTTTTAATATTTCGACGGCTTCGCTTGGTTTTATTGTCTGCACATTTGTATCTAATTTTCGGCAACTCTGCTCTTAATATCTTTCTTTTTCCTGGACCGGAAAGTGTGTTATTAACACAGTCCAAAATCTTCTTTTTTAATTTTTTTTTCTTGCTAATTGTTGACTTTCTTACACCATATTGCTTCGCTAAAGCTACCGCACTTGTATCCTTTTCTAATAAGTCCAAAATATTTGCCTTTTCTTGTAATTTAAGCACTTTCGGTTGTTTTAAGCTCATTTTGGTAATGTGATACTTACGAGAACAAAAAAGCAACTGAATATAAATAAAAAGACAATACATACATACAGTTGTAACTTCTTTTCTAATCTACTTATAAGGGGAATCCCCAATATCTGAAATGATTTCATAAAATAAATTTGTGTGTGTACAAATCTGTGTATTTTAGCTGCTGCTAAATTCAAAATAATGTTTTATTCAGAGTTGAAGTTTTAGAGCTTTGTGGTTGGGTTGACGTTTTAGAGTAGGCAATGTAAAACAAGGGTTGACGTTTTGGGATGTTGACGTATACTAGCGTTGACGTTTTCCCGAGTGCACTGTAATACCAAATATAGCGTAACCCTCGATTTTTCAAACTTCAGGTTAGGATATCTGTAGGAACAATATATTACATAGGTTAAAAAACATTAATTTTAAAGGTAATTGGTAGAACTTTCAGACGTCATATCTGGTTTTATAAAAAACCAAAAAAATAAAGATGTGATTCATGCAGTTATATCGTCACTTATATGGCGAAAAACAGGGTTTTTTTTTAATTTTAAGCTAAGATATCTTGATGTGAAAGCATAGTATAATTCCAGTGTTTCGACTTGTTCGAAATTTGTTATCAAAATTAATTAGGCAATGTATAATTTTTTTTATTTTTCCCAAAAGACCTTTAAACATATTGATATAAAGAATATTAAAATAAACTGATGCCAATCTAATCAAAACTAAACGCAAAACTAACAGTGAGAAAAAAGCGACATCTGTTTCAATTGTTTAGCCTTCAGCTACAAATAAACGCAGTTAACAATGTAATAAACACATAATTATGTTGTAACTTGAAAGAAACAAAAAAAAAAAAAAAAAACGACAGACATACAAGTAGACTGACAAACTAAATAGCAAGCAACATTATATTAAAATGTATTTTTAATGCGATTTCATTTTAATACAATAATTTTTGAGTCAATAAAATTATTCAACTACAACTGTCATAAAAATCACAAAAGCGGAAATTATTTTGTCACCATTTATAATTGCATTGTCATACACTCGACAAAACTAATACTAATACAAATACAACAACACTTTATACGACAATAAAACTTGAAAGAAAATTCCATATTCAGTCACCCACAAAACAGTAAAACATATACATACATTCTACAAAAATATTGGCCTGCAAAAGTAAATACATACACACATCTCCATACACTTAAACACTGACAGACTGGTGTTACGTGTTCTGAAAAGTTTCCTTAAAAAGCCAACCAACTCCAACTGTGAACGAGAGAAGGGTGTGAAATTAAACACCCCCTTTTTATTTGCTATTAAAACAAGGATTTTAATTTTTTTTTCTCTTAGCTGTCATTGCTACCACTTGGATGAAAAGAATAAATGAAACCTATTCACCAGACTTTGAAAGTTGTATAGGATTTTGTGGTTTGTTATTGAAAATAAACAGTAGGAAGGTGGTTTCATGGGGAGTTGTTGGTATTGGTACCATTGGTCCGGTCTATGATTGAAAAAGGAAAATTATTTTGCAAATATATGGCCTAAACAAAGTCGTAGAAATTACAATTTAAATAGTCAACCCCTAAATAGGAAACAATGTACTTAATGGTAAAAGATTGTGGGTTAGAAAACCACAAGTGGCTAGTTTATTCTTTAAAAGGTTTCATTTGTAATTCAAGGTGAAAAATGCAATAAATGAAGTTACTCTAAAGGCTTCAGTGGACTTCAATGTAAAAACTGTTACATACCAAAATTTATTATGATGGCATTATTTATTAGCGTACTAAGCTGTTTTTCGGAAGCAGGGTTTATATGGGGTTCAGGGTAAATTATGGACCCAACTGCATGAAATTTAACACTATGATTTCCAGTCATATAAAACGAATTTGTGCAAAATTGATTCATAACTCTGATCCTACTGAACCGATTTTATTGGATTTTAATCCCAAGCTGCTTAGGGTAGCTACCAGCAATTTGACACCGAGTTTTTCGAAAGTGAGCGTGTTTTCAACAGACGGACAGACGGATATACAGACGGACATGGCTAAATCGACTTAGAAGTACTCAATGTGCCAATATATATATATATATATATATATATGGGATCTTAGATATATAATAAAAAAGTTTCATACGGAATGACAAACTTAGGCACTAATCATGTACAACGCAGCGCAACGCCAAACAATAACATTGAAAGCACAAGCAATGTCATAAATATTTTGTAATTTTGTTGTTGCTTTCAACAGAAATTCATGTACCGTTTTAAAATTTTCAACGACACAAGGAATGGAGCGTTGTCATTATTTGTGTCGGCATATTTTCAAAAATCACCACTTCAATTAAAAAAAAATTGGCAAATTAATAATATCCATTTTAAGAACAATAAAACATATTTTTATTAACACAAAAAAATAACATAACAGAATAATTCAGCATTAGCTTACATATTAACCATATAAAAACATTAAAGTTAATGAAAAAGAATGTTTTTATAAATTAATTGTAGTTAATTTAAAAACATTTTGAACATTAGGTTAAAATTGTTTTTATAGTTTAAAAATTTTTTCAACATTTTATTTTAACATATGTATATGTTTATAGATACATATTTGAGTTTAATATTTTAATTGAATTCATTTTAATATCAACATCAGAACAGTTTGCATTATTAAATTTTAAATAATCTTTAGAAAAAGAATTCCTTGCAAAGATTCATTTTCCAGGAAACATCGAAATTTGTTTTTCTTAAGGTTCACTTGGATACAAATTTTTTCCACATTTGCGGAAGAATGTGGAAGGACCATAATTTGTTGTACAAACTTTGACAATACTGGAAATGCATCCGTAGAATCCCCATGTTTTAAGTCTGAAATTTTTTGCCAAAAATTTTGCTAATTTACTTCAATTGCTTCTAAATCTTCTTAAAAATTTTAACTCTCTAAATTCAGAGTCGAAAACTTGTTTTTCTTTTCCAGAAATAAAGCTGGGGAACTCTTTCAGAATTTCCATAAAAGATATATATATATATTTAATATAGATATTGGGAATTATTTCATTTCATAAGCAACTTTATTATATTCAAAATTTTTTTAGTTTTCGAATTTATTCTATGAGTTAAATTTCAGTTATGTATTTTATAAAGCTTTTTTAATAGTTCCATTCCTTAAATTATTTTAAAAAAAATACATAACTGAAATTTAACTCATAGAATAAATTCGAAAAATAAAAAATGTTGAATATATTTAATATATTTAAAGATTTATAAGATTTTTGTTAAAAATTAAAACTTTTTAATATTTGATTTGCAAGTCCTATATAAAAATTAATACAGTTATGATGACTATAACTTGTTCTTATTCTTCCATGTGTAAAAGCATTATTATCATCAAAACCATACATGTTAAATTTTTTAGACCACTTTTCTTTTTTTTGATTTTGAACTTGCTTAACTTTCAATTTTTTTTTTACTAAAATTTTTCGTAAATCTTTTAAATTTTTCGTAAGCTTTTGACATTTCTTTTTTATATTTCATTTCTGCTTTTAATTTAGTTGTGAAACGTGATTCGAATTGTTGAATTTGTTTTAAACAATGAAACTTAAAAAAATGTATTAAATGCTTTTGGCTTCTTATTGCGGTCCACATATTTAGAGCATCTAACATCAAAAATGCACTGATGCTGCTGAACAAAATTAATTAATTGTTCCGTTTCAAATCGCGACCAATTAAAAATTTTTTTATACCCTCCACCGAAGGTAAAAGGGTATATATAACTTTGTCATTCCGTTTGTAATTTCTACAATATTGATCTAAGACCCTATAAAGTATATACATTCTGGCTTTTTATGAGAAGGGAAGTTCAAATCCGGTTGCCCGTCTGTCCGTCCTTTGAAATGGGTTTTCCGAAGACCCCAGATATGATGGAGGCTAGGTTGTTATACCTTTTTGTCGCATATAGTCCGGAATTGTTTGCTATTGAAATTCAGAAAGATCGGTCCATACATGGCTGAGATATGAGCAAAATACCACGACTACCTCTTATTTTTTCCGTAAATACCATGTTGTTGTTGTTTTTTTAATTTTTTTTTTCTTTATATCTGGAGAACAGCAAGAGCTAGGGCTTTCAAGTTTGGTACAAATATCTTAGTTGGCAATACACCAACTCCCTAAAAGAAATTGGCGAGTTTGGAGAAGTGGGTGTGACACTTCCCATACAAAGGCGTTATACATTTCTATATATCTGGACAGCGAAACAAGCTAAAGTTCCCAAATTAGGTACAAACATATTGGTTATCAGTACACAGCATCCCACAAAATATGGGCTGGATTAGAAAAGTGGGCGTGGTACATCCCGTACAAAGACATTATTGAAAATACCCAAAATTTTTAATTTTGGGGCTTAAGTATGACTTATGAACACGTTTTATATATACCACGTTTTATATAAATTTTGGGCATTACATGCCCATTTTCGGGAACAACAGATCTTCCCGAGTCCAAGTTTTATAATCTAAGTAAATGGTTAACTTCTTCCTAAAGGTGTGGGTATATAAATCTGCCAAATGGGTTAAGAAATGGTTAAGTAATTAGCAAAATACTCCAAAAATGAGCTAAAAAGCATCAACATTTTTATAAAAACTAAAATTTTAGAGCTGTTATATGACCTATGGATATATTTAGTAGTACATATATGCTGAAAAACTCGTAAAAATCGGTATATAATATATAAATATATATTGTTTAAGAAAAATACCTATTTTCGGGAACCGTAGATCTTTCTGAGTCCAAGTTTTATTACCAAGGTAAATGGTAAATTTTCTAAAGAAGTCGGTACATAAATCTATCAAATCGGTTGAAAAATGCCCGAGTTATGACCAAATTACTGAAATCTCAATATTTACTTTTTAATATAATTAAGTTGTTTTATTTGCTAACTAACAATTGCGTCATTTAATTTTTTTTATTGCGTAAGTTATTAAATAATGTGGAGCAAAACGATAATAATTATAGCTATAAAGTCCTTAATAATATTGTGTTGTCGACAAGTACCTTAAGTCAATAAGTTTGGTTGAAAAAAATAGAGCCACCCACAGCAAATTTTTAAAATGTATGTTTTTGTTCTGTTCTGTTGCCGACGTTACTGCTTATGTTCGTAAATAAGAACTGCGCGTGGGTACGTGTCGTTATATTAACATGTTCATCCAGTTATTTCTTATTACAGCAATTGCAAATAAGAAATATCAATAAGGTTTTGCAAGGCGAATTCATTCAAGCAAGGTAACTTTTACGATTTGTGTGTGTGTGTAATTTTGCTACAAATGTATAATCTGATAATACAGTCATGTGTAATTTCCGAATTCTACATTGGCAACACTAAAATGTACGCTTTACAAGCAAAAACTAGCAAGTTTCAGCCAAACCTAAACCAGAGCGGAATGCGTTTTCCAGCTGTCAAAAATCTTCAAGCCCATGCAATTTGTATGTAGCATACCGAAACAAGGCGGTGGCAACACAGCGGAAGCGCTTTGGAATTGGAAAGTCCGAATTTGACAGTGCGTTTAAATAAGCAGGGTTGCTATTTTTGGTGTTTTGACAACCCTGTTTTTCTCGTTTGATAACACTGCGGAACAAAATTGAACTGTTTTTGTGCGGCCGGGAACTTTGTGTAATTTTTTTACTAATTTGAGGTCGCTGATTCCAAATCTAACCTTCACTTTTCTCTATCAGCTCCAGTTTTAGAGATATACCGTTATGTCCAAAATTAAGGTACTTTCAGCACATATATTGAAATTATTCCCTTAAGAAAAAAAACCGAAATTCGCTTACAATATTATCTTTAAGACGTACTAACATTGTTTGAGATGGAAGGGTTTGGACACAGTGGCCATATCCCTCACAGAGCACTTTCATGAGAATTTCACTCTAAGTCAAATTTTCAAAAATGTATAAAAATTTTCACAAATACAATTTGGATATAGTGTTTATAGTTTATGGTAGCCTTATCCATAGGCTTCATTTTCTAATAGGTTTGATTCCTTGAGATGGAAGGGTTTGGACACAGTGGCCATATCCCTCACAGAGCACTTTCATGAGAATTTCACTCTAACACCCAATTTACATGATGAATTTTATGACGTCCAATTTTCTTAATTCCCTTTTGAAGTTGCTACCAAAAACTACTCAAATTCATACGATGGTTTTTTTTGGACGTCTAATTTTTTTTCCTTTTCATTCAATCCAGTTGATGACAATATAAAAATAAAACGTAACAGAAAGAACAGAAAAAAGTGTAAAGCGAAGTGTAAAAAAAAAACCATGAAAACAGAAATCAAGTCTATTTTTCTACCCTTCTTTCTTCTCTACACCGCTTGCTTCCAAACAAAAAATGACGTCCAAAATTGGACGTCATAAAATTCATCATGTAAATTGAGTGTAAGTCAAATTTTCAAAAATGTATAAAAATTTTCACAAATACAATTTGGATATAGTGTTTTTAGTTTATGGTAGCCTAATCCATAGGCTTCATTTTCTAATAGGTTTGATTCCTTGAGATGGAAGGGTTTGGACACAGTGGCCATATCCCTCACAGAGCACTTTCATGAGAATTTCACTCTAAGTCAAATTTTCAAAAATGTATAAAAATTTAATCAGGCTTAAGTTCATTGAATTTAATTTTCATTAAATTATTTTTATGAAGAAAGGATTTTACAACATGAAATAAATAAAAATTTATTGATAATTTTTAATTCTTGACTGACCTGGGAATTGAACCTAGGTTTTCACGGACAGGTTGCCCTGACTAGTTTCGATTGTAACCACACAATCTCTTCAGAGGAGTTTGCCGTTTAACTCTCACCGCAATTGAAGACGGATGCCGTCAATAATCAAACATCAATCTTGAAACCAAATGGATCAAAAAGATCGAAATTTGCTTTTTGAATGAATGATTACTTATTTATATTGATTTACATGTTCGTCCTAAGTTTTTATTCTTTTCATGTTGTAAAATCCTTTCTTCATAAAAATAATTTAATGAAAATTAAATTCAATGAACCTAAGCCTGATTAAAAATATCGAAATTTGGATTAAAACCCATTAACAGTTCAATAAAATAACCACAACACTAATTAATAACAAGAAACTTAAATTAAAAGTTTTCATTTATTTGAGACCTTTTTCTTAAAAAATATTTTTATCTTATAAGAGTTAGACCCGTCAAATATTAATACAAAGTTCAGTATATTGAATGTAAATAAATTGAATTTTTTGAATAAATATAATAATAAAAAAAATGGATATTGGGAATTATTTCTTTTTCATAAGTAACTTTATTATATTCAACATTTTTCATTTTTCGAATTTATTCTATGAGTTAAATTTCAGTTATGTATTTTATAAAGCTTTTTGTAATAGCTCAATTCCTTAAATTTTTTTTTAGAAATGACTTTAAATTCGAAAAATGTTGAATAAAAAAAATGTTTAGTGTTTGTCTTTAAAGAAAATTTTGTTAAATATTGTAACAAAATGTCGAAGTCGATAACTACAACACAAGTGACTGATTACATTAAGTTACGGTACATTACGGGAACAGCAATGAAAACTGTTAAATTATCGGTCGCTTGCATTGTCGATCGACCTGCCGTGCTAAAAATTGTTAATGGGTGGCAAATCAGCTGTTTATCGTTGAAAATGCGATCGACATCCGGGGCCAGGCTGTTTATGTTTTCTTACATTTCGAAAAATTAATTTTTGTGTATACACTTTCAACAAAAATTTCATAAGATTTCACATGCATATAAGAGCAATTTGAATTAGTGTGTTTTAACTTTTTTGAAAGATAATTTGTAACTTATTTTTTGTCTCTTTTTGTAACTACATATTTTTATAAAACTTTTAAGTACTCGTATCAAATAAGGTTATTATTTTTGAGGTTGTAATTGGCCAAATTATAACAGATTACTTTTGGACATCCCGAACAAAAAGAAGTCCTTTTTCTTGTAGAAAAAAGTAGTATTTTCGTCATGTTTTCATTATTTTTCTGCTAATTTTGTAAGCAAAGTTTTTGATGGGTGAAGTACAAATTAAAGTACAATTTCTCTAATTGCAAACATAACTCATATTCATACGTACATATGTACATATTTGCTTTTCTTATATTTATTTTTTATTTATTGAATAACTTATGGTGTTTTTTTTATACAAGAAAATGTAATATTTTATTTAAAAAATGCAATTTGGTGTTTGTTTCTTAAAATGTTCTGCTCTCCAAAAGGGTAGCATGTTTAATTTTAAAAAATTCACCCCTACTAATGGCATAAGGCATTGAACTTTTGCCCCGTTGAAATCGACAGTGCCCTGTAAAATAGGCGATTTCGGGGCTATTTTTAAAACGGCAACAAATGCTTCAAAGAGCAACAGAGGTACGCAAAAAAAGTTTAAAATTCGGAAAAGTTTGCAAAAATAAGTGAAAATTTTTATATTTCAAACAAGTCATAAAATTTATTAAAAGTCCCTATAATTAAATGAAAAAGCAAAAGTTCGGTAAAAATTCTAAATTAACGGAAATTCCCAAAAATTTGATAACAGCGGTATGATAGCAAACCCTAATATTTATTAGAAATCTGAAAAGGTTTAAAAAATTTGAAAACTCACAGGAAAATATCGCTTTTATCGCAAACATGCCTAAAATTCGCAAACAATTGCATAATTGAAAAAACCTAAAAACCCTAAAATTTTTTTGAAATCGCTAAATCGGTTAAACAACAAAATGTCAGAAAATAACATAAAACGCATTAAAAAATTAGCTATAATGATGAAGAACAAAATTTTTGTCAAGGGCTAAAAAACAGGAAAGGGTATATAGAAGTTAAGTATTTTGAGCACATCCTACCTAAAACAAAAATATTGTTTGTTTGTTTATAAAAATTTTGATCTTATTATTCTTTTAAAATGGGAAATAACGCTTCTAAAACCCCCTTTTTCTGGAAAATACCCTTTTTGGGACCCTTTTCGAAAATTTTCCTGCAGCGTAGAAGCTACGCGGAAGAAACTGTTCCGCCTTCCGCTCTTGTTTAGGTACGGCTGTTAGGCATATCGATACTATTCAGCAGCAATATACGAGATTATTTCTTAATAAATTCAAGTGTTTTGAACTGTTTGCACAACAATATTGTTCTTAAATGTTGGAAAAATAAATATTTTATGTTACTGAGAAACTTTTAATTTAAAAATTATTTTTGTTTTGTAAACAAAAACATGAAACAGGTGGTTAAATAATTCTTGCTAGTAAAAGTTTTAATATCAGAAATTTTCAACAAATTTTTTCTCTATCAAATATGTATGCACTCTATCGTTGCAAGTTTTTCGAGCAGTGTTGCCATGACCAAAAGGAATTTGTTATAAAAATGTAAAAATTATTTAACCAAATGCAATAAAATGCAACCCACATATTTATGTATTAAACATTAGGGACGTAACGATACGCTTAGGTGCCGACACGATACCGATACTCAAAACGAAATATCACCGATGCCGATACGAATATTAAATTTTAATTCAAGGTACAATTAACAGAACTTAAGTAGAGGAATTTCTTTATTATACAAAATTACAGTGTAAGAGATTATTTATATTTAAAATTGATTTTAAAAAAATTTTAAAAACAACGAATTGATTTTAAATTCATGGTAAAATTTATTTATTTTTTAAACAAAAAACCAGTGTAGGAGATTATTAATATTCAAAATTAATATAAATAAGATTTTTGTTTAAGAAACAAAGTATTCTCACCTTTTGCAGAACTTTTTAAACAGACCTGCAGTAAAAAATCTCTCAGATATGACTGAACTCTTTTGACAACTTAAGTATTTCTGCGGCATGGTTTTTAATGTTCAGTATAATAATTAATACCGCCAGTAAACAAACGGATCTGCGGCTCTGGAAAAATTAGAAGATCTAGACTTTTTATGTAGCTCAAACACAACGTAGGACGTTCAGAGGATTTTTCTTCTCCAAACTTTTTTTTTAAGATTTTCACAAACGCTCCAAGGGTCAGTTATTGTAGACTTATCAGAACTTTTACTAGGTGTAGGGATGACCATGTCTTCCACACTTACGGAATGTAAAGTCATCGCCCATTTTTGGAATCTGAACTATTCTGCATATCAGTTTATTCATGTATCGTATTTTCTAATAATGTTCGAAGACTGTTAACTAATGAAATAGCGACAGAAAATGTACTGTACAGTCACTTTGCTTATGGATTTTGTGGTCTCTTCAAAGTAGCCCAAAAGTTGTAGCGAGTTGTTTTCACAAAAACGCACGTCCAAACCATGCGTTCAATGCTATTAAGCATCAGTCCACAAAGTCGTAGTGTAAAATCGTATTAACAAGTTACACAGCCAACGCGTAAATTGCATATACGTATCGAAAGCATGAGGTAGGATTATTTTCTACTGTGTATGCGTCTCGAAAAAAGGCAAAACGCGTGGTGTGGACGGACCGCCAGCTTAAGAATTAAAAGAAATAAATTATTATTCCGCTTGATTTTTGCTATTAGTTGTTATGCAAAAAAATAAGCATTGAAAATAAAATTGTTTGTTCAAAAAAACTGTAAAAATGTATCGGCGTATCGGCAGTAAAATTTCTCAGATTGGTATTGGTATTCGTTACTTCCCTATTAAAAATACTATTTTATTTGCACTTCAGTTGAAGATTATTAAGTATGTATATATAAAGACACCTAAACCTCTGGATCGATTTTTAAAAATTTTGACTGGTGCTCTGGTACTACAATAATATAAAGTTTTTAGTGCAACTAGCACCTCCCAAACAAAGCTAACACTTTGTTTCGTCTATTTGCAAAACTTTACAAATTAAAGCTTTCAAACTTTTGAAGACTCAACAGACTATGTACTAGAGATGAGTGATATTTCTGTACCTGTGATTTAATCACTGTTATTGAAAAAAACAATTTTTTTCTTGATACATACACAAATTTATGATATTTCACTGTTTATGTGGGTAATAGCGTTTTTTGAATGCAATAACGAATTATGTTTCTGTACCTTTCGTTCTCTCAAGTATTTATGTATATGCAAGTTAACAGCTTTGAAAGCTCTTACAATTTGCTGCTTCTTTGCAAAGTATTTACAAAAGCTCTTTTGCGAAAGCGCGCATATTGTACAGTTAGCTTGGCAGCAATTGTTATAAAAGAACTGAAAACTGACAAGCCGTGATCACAATCACAGTTTTAAGGAGCAGTAATTTGTAAATCACGTTCACTTATCACGATGTTCTTTAAAAATCGCGGGATCGCTCATCACTATATTTATTATTTGAGGTTAAGTGAGAATTACACATTTTATTAACAAAAGCAATACCGTCCACCAAAATATTTTGTTTTTTTTTTAATTACTTACTACCCCCCTCTTCTCTTATATTATACACGATTTTGCTTAATAACTGATAAAAAAAAATTTTTAATTTATATCAAAATTACACTCTTTATGCTGCACTGTGAACGTTGCTTACAAATCTCTACTTCGACTGCCCAAATGCAGATATTTGCTCTGGTATGTTCTTATTCGAACGTCATTAATAAAAACATTATTATTGTTAGTGCCAAAAATTTATTTTGGCCAAGTTTACGGTTCACATCACCTACTGTGCAATGGAGTGCAATCCGAAGAAATGATTAGATCATAAGAGCTACCCAACATCCACGAAGTCAAACCTATAATATGAAATGACTTTATCATTTGACGTCAAACACAATTCTCAAACTTTTTTAATTGTTTGATTTAATATTTAAATTCAAATTGATAACGATTTAAATATAAACCTTTGATATAAAATTTTTTATCAATTTGATATCAAATTGCTGTCAAATTTTATTCTCAAATCAAATATAAACTTACCAACACTAAAGCGAAAAATAAATGTAAACATTAAAAAATTACGATTAAAGTTAAATGTGTTTTACAATTGAAGAAAAGTTACAAGTTACGTGAATTTAATTCGCCTTTAGAAAACTTTAATTTCATGTGAAAAGATATTAATTATTTGTGAGAAAAAATTAATTATAAAGTGTAAGAATGTGAATAAAAATGAAGCGGGAAAGTGGAAAAAATATATAAGTTTGTTATACGATCGCGGTGCTACGCCATGAAAATCCTCAAGACAAAAAGGCGCCAAGTATTTCGGCTTTCCAAGAATTTAAGGTAACAGAAAGAACATCATATTATCGGCTATGATGCCGAATGTTAAGCGGACATATTGCCTCGGTAGAAGTAGAGAAAATAATACACCAGATAGTGGTTATTATTTGCGGTATATATAGTTTATATGGCTTAATTGATAATCGGTTACATAAAAAATCGTTATTAAGTGAATAAAAAATAGTGTAAATGTTAAATGCATCAATACCATACAAAATTATATTTTAAGTTTTTTACACATACTGCTTGCCGAAATGCACAAAAATTTAAACGTAAATTGAAACACTCAACTTGAAAGAGACCAAAATGGGGAAAAAGTACACAAGTAAACATTGAGAAAAAAGTAGCCAATTTTGGTTAAAAGTAACCAAAACGGCAACGCTGTTTTCAAATACGTGAACATTTACTAGTAACAATTACTCGTATTAAAATAAGCAATAACTTTCTGTAAGTGAAACTCCAGTACAAAAAAGCCATGTTAACCTGTGTTATCGAACTATTTATACTTTTGTGTGAAAAAATATTAAAATATATTTATTAGGGCGGGTAGATTTGTATGGCTCAAACAAAATTAAAATATCGTACAGGGCCTAAATTAATGTTATGCCCCTTTTTGATATCTAAAAATTGTATATAATCACACATGTTTAAAATTTTATTATAACCATATATGACCATATCTATTTTTATTACTCAGGTAATCAAAAATAAGGGGACGGGTAGGGAGCATACCCATTCCATAAAATATTTATATAATCATTAATAAGATTTCTTAATAACGTGCTAAATTCCCAATTTTTTTTTTTTTTTTTTAACACTGAAATTTATTGTTGAGGGAAAGCTAGTTTCTATGCGCAGTTCACTGGTAGCTTAGGCCAGCTCGTCAGGAAATCTTTTTTCAAAGACTTTAGAAAAGCTAGAAATATTATACCTACAAATAAGACTAAAGCGAATAAGAATTTTAAGCACTCAGGTTTTACTTATAACCATATCCAAGCTTAAGAAAAAACAACAACAATAAAGAGTGAGTTTATATTTTCTTACATTCCCCTACAATTGGCTGGTTGTTTTCCGACTCGAATTGTAGTTGTAAGTGGGTAAAAAGAAAAAATAAAATTAAAAAACAAATTGTTTAATTTTATTATTTGTATAAGACAATCAAAATAAAGCAACTTGCCAGTTCAGTTTTTTTTTACTGGCACATGCAAATTTATTATCAAAAGAAATTTCCGGGAATACAAAATGTATTATTAATATTTCTTAATGACGTGCTTAATTCCTAATTTCTATTTTTGATAAAAAGACTTACATTTATTGTATAATCTTTGCAAAAGATCATAGATAATTATACCTCCAATACCTGTTTTTTTAATTTTGTTTAATACTTTTGAGTCGTTAATAGTTTTTTGGCCAACCCTTGAATGTACATGCCCAACATTTAGCGAGGGATCAAACATGCTATTCTTAAATTGGATACCAAATATTAGCTGTTTAGTTAAAGAGTGAAGAAGTTATGAATTTTTCGACGGAATAGACCACCATGCTATTGTTTCTTTGAAAAATGTTCTTACAATTTCTTGTAGATTACGTATTTAACAAAAAACATTTGAACTTGCCTTATATTTATACATATTAATAATATCAAAATTTGGCTAGAATTTAAAATTGTTTCTCATAAAAATTTTCCTTTTTTTAGTTATTGGATCAATAAAACTCAACATAAGTTAGATTTATATTCTAACCCCCATATTCACAAAAAATATTTTTGATTAATAAAAGGTTTATGAAACAAATTTTCATAGAAAATTCATTTCATAAGCCTGAATATGGAGGTAAATGTTTTATAAAACATTGTTAATTAATAAAATTTATAAAACAAAAGACTTTTTTCATACCTTATTAAAATTGATGAAAGTTGAGATTAAATAGCCCCGACTGAAAAAAAGGTTGGATGTATAGCTCTTGCACATATTTTTTTAATTTTTAAACACTTTTTTTTATACATTTTTTACACTTTTATCAAGGTTGTTGTCGCTATCGATTATAAATACACACTAATAAAATCTTTATTTCACAACCGAGAGTTAATTACAGCGGTTCCGATTTATATCAAATTTCCAATAACGATTTAAAAAACCACTTGCATATTTATTAAAAATTAAATTCCGAAATTATACCGTTTTATCAGGCGCAACCGTTTAATTATTAATATCGCAAAATTGTCATTACCGTGTCGACAGACATCCTTGATGTTTTATTATAAAACAGGCCATTTGCATACTTTTTTTAAACGAGTATGCTTTTTTATAGAAAACTATTTTATTATAATACTTTTATTATTTAATATAAACCACATTTTTTTAAATTTTTTTTAGTGATATTTTAATTTGTATTCTTATTATTTATTATGAATATTATTATTTTTTATTAGGAATATATACTTTAATTCAAAGACGTTTGGTTTTTTATTAAAATTGTAGTTTTATTTTTATTCTTAGTTTCTCTTTATTTTTTTACATTTTAAAACAGATCTCTACTTTATCTATTATGTATTTATTTGGACTTGGATAAAAACTTACAATCCTAACAAAATCCTAGCAATAATAAAAATGCTCACACATGGTAACACTATTAAGTGTATACTTTTTTTATTTTTCTTTAAATTTTAAATCTCTTCAAAACTACTGCTCTCTTTAATCTTTACGACTACGATATCTGATATTTTAACTTAGCATTAAAAATTAAACGAAATAAAACGCTTTTAACCAGGGATGCAAAATGAGAATTTTTAAATTGTAACAACATGTTTATAAAATTATCCTTTTTGGACCCCAATTGTCCTAAATAAAATTTTGTGCAATTTGTTTTTTAATTTTTATTTTAACAACAAAAACTGCCTGCATAACAATTTACTAATACATTCTTTCACTTCTACGTTAAAGGAACATAAAAAACTAAAATATAAATATTTTTATCTATTTTATAAATTTCAATATATTTAAAAGTTGTAAAACAGCTAACAATTGAGATCAATCATATATGTAGGTATTTTTGGATAAAAATAATTTTATTTTTAAAATTATGGCAACAAGAATTTGTAGAATGTGTCGAATCTTTTGCTTGCATATACATATCTGGTTGGAAACTGTAGAAACATACTGCCTTTTCTTTCTTAAGCAAATAAATGTGGCATTGATAATATTCCATAAACGACTTTCAATAGATCTTCAAACATTATTTCGTTTAATTAATTTTTTAATGTTGAAACCTACAAATACTGTAATTTTTAAACGCTTTTAATAAAAATAAGTAAAATAAAAGTCATAAACTGTGAAATTTTATAAATTGAACCAAACATGGAATTGGTGTACCATTGTACTTTTTATAACTCGATTGTAACAAAAATGGTACAATTGTACCAACTATTTCATCCCTGGTTTGAACTAACTTAGTCACAATTTACATTAAACGATTTTTGTCGTTGCGATTCTTACCTTATTGGCGAGAGGGGAGAGAGGAATTAAAAGGGGTACACAAGCGAGTGTACTCTACGATTCGTTTTGTTCATTCATTCGTAGTGTCAAATTATATGTATACACAAGAAGTTGTAACGACAAAAATCGTACAATGTAAACATAAGACCGACTCCAAAGAAGAAACGACAATAATCGCAACGACAAAAATCGTATAATGTAAATTGGGACTTAAGAAGAAGTTCGTTAAGTTCTCTTACTATTCCATTTCCCTTTCCCATTTATATTAAATAATTACAGAGAATAAACCAATAACTTTCTTGCTCTTTCTTAATAAGTACATACATTTTTCTCTTAAGAACAACAACACTAAATCATCTTTACAAACCTATCATTTAAGCTAAACAAAAACAAACTCAAAAACTAAACTCTTAATTCCGTGCTTTTCTTATTTCCTTTTCCCATTTTTAATTAAAAGCAAAAAAACAACTCTCACGCACACACATATACTGAGTGATTGTAGAACGCGAGAGCAAAAATGACTCGTTTAACATACATTTAAAAAAAAACTAATTTTTAAATTTTTGTTTTTGTTTCAAATGTAAGTTAAGCGAGTCTCTTTTGCGCTCGCGTTTTACAACCAGGCAATTATATTAAAAAATATCCCTAGATACACACCTGATTTTAAGAAGAAAAATATTAAGTAATAAGCAAAATTATTTTAATACCTTTTCATATGGTTTAATGAACTTTTAAATACAATATTGATTAAACAAACACTTGATTCTTATTAGCAATTTATTTAATAACATTTTGAAATAAATTTTATTATGATTGAAACACTTGTTACCGGTTTAATTTTCAATTTATTACGCACTTCTTGAAATCACATGCGCATGTATAGGCCGACCACTAAGAACTAAAGATTAAGAACAAAAGGAAGAGTTTAATGATGGGAAATTTGCAAATAGTGTTGCGAATGGTTACGCATAATAGTTTGTATTAGCGAGAAAAGCTTTCTACCTATTAGGGAAATATTTTAGAGAAGAATTAGTAGATTAGGAAAAAAAATTTGTAACAATATTGTCAATTTCAAACATATATTAAAAAGTATTCAGTAAAATATTTGGAAATATTTATTTTGGATAAATAAGATTTCTTTAAAATTATACAAAAATTCAATTTAATTCTGAAAATCCTAAAAAGATTGTTTAAAGTTGTGAATAGTTGACATAAGCTTACAGCTGCAGTAGTGGAATTTTTGTTTATTTTTATATTTTTATTTAATTTCAAAAACCCCTGAAGATGGTCAACAATCCGAAATATTGGGAGATAAAAGGAAAAGTTTAAAACAAAATATATTTATATTTTTATTTAAATTTGTTGAAAACTCATGATCACTGCCGAACAAAATCAAAAAACTAAAAGATTTAAAATTATAAAAAAATATATAAAATAAATAAAATATTGCTGTAAAATCTATTGTTAAATCTTACAAAATTAGAATTTTTTATGCTCTTTAAAATATCATACATGTATGATGAAAATGAAAATAAATTGAAAATGAATCGTTAGGAATACGTTATGGAAGAAAATCAACTATAAGATCTAAAAATATTTCTATAAACTATATTTATGAAATGATTTCATCAAGAAAATCTAAAATGATCCTTAAAAACATGAAAAATTATACAGTTTTAGATAATATTATTTATTTTTGATGTGCTGTTTAGTTATGGAAAAACTTTTTCAAGGAACCTTTTATGATACCTTTAACTAACCGTTTAAAAAAAATATGAAAACCCTCTCAATAATGACAAAACTTTCAAAACATACGAATTAAATTTTAGGCCTGACAAGTTTAAAAAAGATCCGAAAGGTTCGTATATTAGCGAAAATAGATTATTAAAATATTAAATTATAATTTTTAAAAGTTTATATTGAATTAATTTATATTATACTTACAGAAAACATCCAAATTAAATATCATTTATTTATTTTTTTATTTTAAAATGAAGTATTTATACAATTTTAAGTGGGATTCATAATTCTTTGTAAAGTATGTATAGTGTTTAATAATATCACAATAGTGTTAACACACCCGGAACACATATTTTACAATTCGTTTTTTATTTTAACTCATTTTAATTTTTATATTTATGGTTTTTGACAAAAATAATTTATAAACTCACTATATATTTTAATATTTGTGAATTTTTCAAGCAAACGAATTGAAAATACAAAAGAAATTGTAAAATACGCATACCGGATGTGGAAACTTCTTTTCTAACACTATTGTGTTATAGTTACACACTATACAAAATTAACGACGAACTATGAATACCACAATTATTATTATTTTTTTTATAAGTTCAATTCTTTTTTTACTGTAATTTTTTTTTACTAAACAATTTTATATTATATTTAATAATAATTTAATATATAATATTTTAATAAACTGAAGTAATTAATAATTAAAATTAAAAAATATTTTTTTGTAGTCGATTACAAATATGACTGAAAAACGAGTCAAAAAAGACGATCAGAAATACGACCAAAAATACTATCGCAAATAATTAAAAATACAGCTAAAAAAGACTCGAAAAAGAGTCGCAAATTATTAAAAATATGAGTCATAAATGAATGGAAACTGATCAGAAAAGCGGGTAATAAAAGACTCCTCAAGTCGCGGGTAGGGTACCATTTTCTCCCAAAAAACAATCATTTATGACCAGAAAATAAGATCATATATGCCTATTTTAATCGCGCAGAGGAGTCATAAATGACTCGAATATGATCACTTTTTTCATAAAATGCTTGCAGGGAAGGAACATTTAAAAATTTTCATTAGGTTTCCATTAAATTTAAATTAACTATATTATATAAATTATCTTTAAATTTGTTGCCTTAAGCCAAGAAAATTTAACTACCATCTGCAAATAAAAAGCTTGGCATTATTGAAATTTGCTAACTACGAAATAAATTTTGAAACTAAAATTTTGTTGCACAATTTAATTAAAATTGATTCAAATTCTGGAAAATAGTTTTGTTAAATAAATCGATTTAATTTAGTAAAGGGGTAGGTATATTGTTTTATTTTTAGAAAAACACTATTAATAAAAATCATTAAAATAAATTAAGCTTTATTGATTAGCTCTTTGCCAAGTTTTTAACCCTTTTTGATCTTTTATAAAGATGAGTCTCATAAATTTTTAAAATATGATCACTCGGCTTAACGGCTAAAGCTTGAAACGTATGAATCAGCACTAATATATTTTTTAATTGCGCTACTTATCATTAAGTCCTGGTTCAGACGTGCAATTTTTGTTGCAGCAATTCTTGAGTCTACTGGCGAAAGAGGTGAGTAAATTTGGGAGGAGTACTCATCTCAACAATAAAATCAAGAATTGCTGCAACATAAATTGCAAGTCTGAACTATGTCTGAGCAAGAGCGAATTGACATATTTAAATCTAAAATATTTTTATTATAAATTAAACAGCTTTTAAATGTTCTGTACATGCTTAAAAAATAGTGCCTGTATTAAATTTTAAATATAATAAATATTTAAAAACAAAAATTTCCCGTAACAAACGTTTGTTTAAGTTAATATTCGTTTGTGAATATGGGGGTACACTTTAATTTTTTTTTGTAAAATTACCAGAAATTTTTTTAATTATATGGAACGTTTTTTATGATGTTAAATAAAAATTATATGCAAGAGATTACATTTTTTACGTAAAAATCAGTTTTTTTCAACTTCCAGTTTTTTTTAAAAAAAAAAGTCAACGCTATCTTTGAATATCATGCTGGCAAAGGCTCATAATATTAAAAAAATACTTTCGATATAAAATCCCCTTCCGTTTTTATAAAGCTTTACATTTTTTCAAACATAACACGTTAATAAAATAGCAAAGAAAATCCAAACAACCTCTACCCCCTTTTAACTCCTTCAAACTAAACAAAAATTTTTGCGTAAATAAAATCTTCCCAGCGGGAAAACTCAGAAGACCTTCTTACTTCAGGCCTTATTGAAGGCCTTTTAAGAAATTCTTTTTTGATTCAATTACTATTCTGTTCTTATTGATAAAGAAGGCCTTATAGAAGTTCTCGGTTCTTTTGAATAAAAGATAAGATACACATTCCACACTCGCTTCAATGAGAAGGGAGAAGAGAAGAAGTAGAATTTTTGGTTTTTTTTTTGCCATATCAAAAGTAAAAGATTTATTTTTTGTCATTCTTATTTGCCATTCCATGGAGCGGGAGCGGAAGGCCTAACCGCAATGACAGCGTGTGTAAAAAAGATAAGAGTATGGAATGGAGCGAGAAGGCCATCAACATCCAAAAGAAAAAGTGCAGAGGCCTTCTAGAAGGCATCCGTGCTCCTTCTTTTTCCCCGCTGAGTTCTTATACTTCTCTCACATATGTACACACATTCCCAAAAATTATTGGATACTCACTCGACATAAGGAAAAAAATAGAACAAAAAAATACCTGTTGGAACGTACTTTACAAAAGAATTTTAATAATTTCTAATTTAAAATTGACTAATTAAACACTTAATTATTCTTTCAAGATATAAATTTACATTTTTATAACATTTTAATAACTTTTTACCGATTTATTTGCGATTAATTACGACACTTACTAAAAACACTCACGCATGTTAAGACAAAACACTAATAACTGACGAGCCAGAACAAAAAGAAGTGCAAAGGAATTAGGAATTTGGCAAAAAGTGTTGCCATATAAACTTTTTGGAGGCAAACAGAGATATGCAGACTTACTACTTTAGCACTTTTAGTGCTAGATCTAACACTTTTTCTATGTTATCACAAAAGATTTAAAAAAAAACAATGCGAAGTGGTAGTTTAGCACTTTTTTAAAATTTGTAGAATTTTTTGCATTTTTTTAATATTATTTACTTGCAATTTGTAAGTCAATTCGAAATCAGACAAAGATGTAAATAATGAAGTTCAGTCCAGGTAAAAAGAGCTATATTAGTAAGCACATTAGGGAAACCAAATTAAATACAACTGAGTTCTATATCTGAGTATATAGCTTAAGAAAGTCAATTAACGAAAATAAGGAAATGTCAGAGTCTGTCTTTTTTTGGTTCTACCTTTCATAGACGCTGAAGTTTTAGTTCAATGGGCTTAATATAAAGCAAACTGAGAACAAGGGTTAATACGAAGCATTTATGCGTTTAAGATAATGTAGGCTGATAAACTATAAATATATCGGATAATAGTGTGGATAAATTAGTTGTGGAACATTTTAAAATTTTTTTTGGCGACTTAGCACTTTTATTTTTTTATTTTATGAAAGGGAAATTGTACAATCGCTTAGTCTAACGGATATACAAAGTATGTACTAAATTTCCCCCCCTTAACCCGACCTTACCGCTGGCATTTACAAGTTGCACAAGAGACTTGTGCAAGTAAATTGTCGAGTCTAAAAGGGGTCATACATAATTTATAAAATTTTTACACTAATTGCACTATGTGGAAAATAGGAAAAAGGTATTATTCAGTTGATAGTTTTGTTGTTATTAAAGCGTTACTAAAGTGCTTCTAAAATTATACTTTTTGAGTTCAAACCCCATTTTTATGTCGTCATATGGGAATTTCCAAGTCATCGTACGTGACATTTGTACGCTTTCAGAGCGATAGTTTTTGCACATATAGTAATAACTGGAAATTTTTATTATCATTATGTTTCATTTAGAAGGAACTATACATGGAAAAAATAAATATTACATTCGAAATCTTGTTGTACAAAATATCTAGCAAATTATGTGCATATCGTACGTGACATAAAACGGAAGTGATTTTGGCGTGAAGGTAAAAAAAATCCAAAAATCTGCGAATTATGGGAGGTATTTTTCCTTTCTTAAATTTTTTTCATTAAACCACAATTTTTCCTTTATAATCCGTAATTTGAAAGAATACATTTTTCTGGATAGTTTCATAATGAACAAAATGTAATATCGTTCGTGACATACCGTACGTGACAGATTTTTTCTTATAGCATTAACAAAATATGAAGAACAAACAAGTAAGAAAGTATAGTCGGTCAAGCACGACCATATGAAACCTACACCATAATGTTTTGAAAACAAATTTTTGAGTGTCCCTATTTTTGACCCATCGCCAATCATGGTCGCCAGAACAAAATTATGCTATGAGGCTAAGAGATATATAAAAGTTATTTGTGCCGAATATTATTTAGATATCTTCTTTTATATGAGATTTGTTTGTCTTTCGCCTATTTTAGGAAAAGAGTTTATATGGGAAATATGGTTAATTTTGGACCTAACAGCACAAAATGTTGACATGACATGGTACCTCTCGTTAAAGTTATTGTCACAATATTTTTATGTCAATACCAACATTTATAAGGAAGTAACGACATTACAAGCTATTTTCGGGAGTAGTATTTGTATGGGTGCTATGGTCAAATATGGACCGATATCGATAATAGTTGGTTAGACGATTTAGATTGCAATAAAATAAGCTTGGAACAAATTTAAATTTAATACCAACATAATTAGATGATACATTTAGTTTAATTTGTAGTACTTATAATATCGTACGTGACGACACCTTTAAAAGCTTATTACATTTTTATTATTCCTATTAAAAAAAATCCGATCAATTTTTTTTTTTGCAACAGATATCTTGCTTTGAACTTTTATTTTGAAACACGTACGACTGATCAAATACAAATGATGTTTTTGCACCACGTACATGACATTGAATAGCATCTAAAACAAACCAAAAAATATAACGCTAATCGAACTAAATTTTTTTAATTTATATTATTATAATTTTTACTTAAATTGTCAATTAAATGCTTTTTTGCCATATCGATGTTATTTGCTTTTGAGTAACATGTGATCAATTAATTATATTAAACCGAAAAGGCAATTTGGAATTTGTACATGAATACCGCCTTTTACATTTTATATCTTAAACTGATGTTTTGTGAGATTCATGGCGTTTGAGCAAACGAACATTTATTGTTTTTACCTCGGAACGTGCTTGATTTCCAGAACTTTTGACTTGAAAACACTGCAACGAAATAGACGTTGATGTATTATTTTGTTATTTGTATATCGGATTGATGTCCACAAAAAAGCGATAAATCGTAAAAAAACTTGCCTATACAATATGTACTTCTATTTCCTGAAATACATACATATTACATTTTCACTAGGCATACTAATATTATCGCCTATGTACCTAATAAAATAAAATTAAACTTGAAAATTAAATTATTGTATACCTAGATCACTTTAATAAAATATTTTTGATAAATTTGTTATCCAAATTTCTAAATATGAAATTTTAAGCAATAAATTTATTGTCTGCATTAATTTGTTTAAACTGTTTTAATATTAAACCTTTTTTTTATTAAAAACACATATACTTTAAGTTATAAGTGGCAACACTCTTGCGAATTTATATTCCTATTTCCTTTTTGCACTTTTTTCTATGAGATAATACCCCCTAACCCCTTCGTCGGCCAGAGATTTTCCATAATCACTTCACAATCCATTAATGTACGATTGGCTGTGAGTCTACATTAAATAAATTCTCGCTAAACTCTTTAAACAAAAACAACAAAAATGAGTACAACGATTGTGGAAAAACAACAGTAAATGACACTTCATTTATCTTTAAAAACATCAAAAGCAACGGAGAATACCTATCAAATTTGCCAAAAGGGAAAATTTCAACGCAAATCGAAAAGGAAAATAAGGGCGATTAAGTAAAATCGCGCCAATAAATAAATTTTAAGTATTTACCAAAAAGTAACTACATATGTAGGTATATTAAAAAAGATTGATTAACATTAACGGCCAATTTTACCAAGTTCAGTTAACATCAAGGCGAATCCAACTACAGGTGGTGTCGATACTACAACAATCCAAAAAACAACAGAAACAACAAAGGGTTTTTTGCATTGCATTGTTAGTGTTTACTGTCCAAAATGTCAACCATTCCTAACAAAATACTAACAAATCAAAACTAAGTAGCTCGAACTGTCAAAATCAGATGGCGTTTCGACACCACCTGTAGTTGAATTCGCCTTGGGTAACATTAACTATCACTATAGCAGTCAAAAACATATTGTAAACTGGCAGTTATAGTAATGGTCAATTATAACTGAACTTGGTGAAATTGGCCGTTGGTAAAATTAAAATGTTCATATAATGAGAATTAGCAGAAAAAATTATTTTTCCAAAAATTTTATTCGTTTAGGTACAATTTAAAATTGTAAAACGCGGTTTATTGGGTTTTAGAAACATATTACTGAGCATTTGTTTAATGAAATCATAAAAATTTAATTTATTAACACCCCATACTAAACAATTTTTTACTTTGTTACAATAGTCGTTTAATTTTTTTAAACTGTTTTACTATATTAAACCTTTTCTTTTATAAAAAACACATGTACTTTAAGTTACAAGTGGCAACACTTTTGCGAAATTTCATTCCAATTTCCTTTATGCACTTTTTTCTATGAAAAGATATTATAAAATACCCCCCAGCCACCTCAGCTTGCATCACATCAGATTTTCCTTACTCACTTCCCAATCCATTAATGTACGATTGTTTGTGATTCTTGATTAAATAAATTCTCACTAAACTCTTTAAACAAAAACAACAACAAAGAGAACAACGATTAGGAAAACAACAACAAAAATAAATGACACTTCATTTAACTTTAAAATCTTATAAAATAGTAAATTTTTGCCTGCACTTAAAACTGTTTTTATAAGACCAATACATAAATATTATTTATTTAATACCAGTGATGGAAGGTTCAGTTCTATTGTACTATTTTCAGTACTTTTACTTTCTTCATATACCACGGTACCCCCACTTCAGTTTTAGTACTCTTTTCTTGTTATGCTTCCTTGAAATGAAAAAAGAGAAGCTCCCAATGCTTCCAATGGATAAATATAATTTTAAGTTTTGTGTATATACATACTTCTATTAATTCATAGTTTTACAATTATGGAAAGACAAAAGTCTATGTTGCTAGTTTTCGGGACGAGCGGAGGGAAAAGTTTATATGGTTAATTAAGAATAATTCTAATGGCAAAAGATATATAATGTTAATGAAGTTGGTGGATTGAGCCATATGCAGTGGCATGCTAGCCAAGAATATCACATTAAGAAATAGCAAAAGGCAGGGAAGACCGAAAAAATTAATGCATTTCTATAAAGTATATGTACATTTACTTTTATGAGAGGGTACGTTAGTTTTATTTTTCTTTTTTAATTCTTTGTTTTAGGTAATTTGTAAAAAATTCTTGGTTCAATATTTTCAATTAAAGTTGTCAATCGCTATTATTGATAACATTGTTATTATTATTTTATGTTCACTAATGAAACTTTTGAAGTTTAGCTCGGGTTCAAAAATATAAACTTTGCGCAGTAAAAAAGCATCAGCATAACAACTGCAAAAGGTAATCACGCACTAACAACAACATTTTGCATCACTGCAGCTGTGATGCACAGTTTTTATGCTTTAAGGAACGTACCCAAATTAATAAATTATATAAAAAGTTTGTGTTATAAAAAGTAGCAAAATGATAAATAAAGTACTCTTTTGCTTGATGGTAAGTTTTTCAATTTCCCATCACTGTTAAATACCATTTTTTACGTTTTTTATTTAATTTTAAACACGGCAAAATATTAATTCATATATACAAAAACAATAAGACAAACAACAAAAATGTTACTATAAATATTATTTCCCTTTCCTTTCCATATACTGTTAAAAACATTCTCTCACATATTAAAAATGGCTACATAAATTTACTCGACTAAACAAAAAAAAAAAATTGTATGAAATCCAAAGTAACAAATTCCCACTTCTAATTCTTCAAAAATTTTTGCGTAAATAAAATCTTCCCAGCAGGAACAAGCAGAACCCCTTCTTACTTCAGGCCTTATTAAGGGCCTGCTAAGAAATTTGTTTTTGATTCAATTACCATTCTGTTCTAACTGATAAAGAAGACCTCATAGAAGGTATCGGCCCTTATGAATAAAAGATAAGATACACATTCCACACTCGCTTCCATGAAAAGAGAGAACAGAAGGAGTAGCAATTTTTGTTTTGTTTTTTTTTCCAAAGCAAAAGTAAAAGATTTATTTTTTTATCCAGTTGCCATTCTTATTGACTTACCAATTAAACGAGAGCGGAAGGCCTAACCGCAATGACAGCGTGTGTAAAACAGATAAGAGTATAGAATGGAGGGAGAAGGCCTTGAACATCCAAAAGTAGGAGTACAGAGGCCTTCTAGAAGGCATCCGTACTCCTTCTTTTTCCCGCTGGTTTTTATACTTCTCACACACTAACATACAATCGCAAAAATTATTGGACACTCACTTGACTTAAGAAGAGAAAAAAATGCAACAAAAAATACCTGTTGGAACGTATTTTACAAACGAATTTTAATAATTTTTAATTTAAAATTTACCTAATTAATACTTAATTATTCTTTCAATATATAAATTAAAATTTTTATAACATTTAAATAACTTTTTACCGATTTATTTGCGATTAATTACGACACTTACTAAAAGCACTCACGCATGTTAAGACAAAACACTAATAACTGACGAGCCAGAACAAAAAGAATTGTAATGGAATTAGGAATTTGGCAAAAAGTGTTGCCAAATGAACTTTTTAAGGCAAACAGAGATATGCAGACTTACCACTTTAGCACTATTAGTGCTAGATCTAACACTTTTTCTATGTAATCACAAGATTTTAAAAAAACAATGCGAAGTGGTAGTTTAGCACTTTTTTGAAATTTGTAGAATTTTTTTGCACTTTTTTTAATATTATTTATTTACAATTTGTAAGTCAATTCAATATCAGACAAAGATGTATACAATTTATTAAGAACATTGGTCGTAAAGAAAATGTCTACATTTTCAAATGAAAACACTTGAAAATAACTTAAGTCGTCCATTACTCCTTTCCTAGAACCAATGAATTTCAGTCCAGGTAAAAAAAACTGTATTAGTAAGCACATTTGAGATACCAATATTAATACAGTTGAGTTCTAGATCTAAGTATATAACTTGCATAAACCCTGAAAGGGGTTACACATAATTTATAATATTTTAAATCTTATAGCACTATGTGGAAATTGGTATTATTTAGTTGATAATTTTTTACTTATTTAAGCGTAAATAAAGGAGTTTTGAAATTGTACAATCTTACTTCAAAAATCATTATTTTTGAATTTAAAAAGTCATTTTTATGTCGTCATATACAATTCAAAAGGCAGTTACAACACTTTTCATAGCTTATCAAGAGAAACATAGTTTTTCAGTTCAGGACTTTAAACAAAAAAATAAAACGAAAAAAAAACTTTTAACCGGGGAAACCGGAAATATGCACTGACAAACTATTTTAAAATAATTGCATATAATAATCAACTAAAAAAGTGGCCAGTAATAAACCAACAAGAATCACATTACGTTATGAGGTTAGGATTCATATAAGAGCTATTTGTGCATTTAATAAAATTAACAAGAATCCAAATATGCTTCATAAAGGTGCAATATACATTATAAAATAAAAAAATTCATAAAAAGCAAAAAAAAACTTATAATTGCATTTTTACGGTTTCCCTGATGTCCACAAAGAAGCTATAAGTCGTATAAAACTTTCCTATACAATTTGTACCTCTTTTTCCTGAAATACATATCGTATTTTCATTGGGCATACTAATTTATCAGCCTATGTTATAAAATAAAATTAAACTTGAAAATTAAATTATAAATCACTTTAACATACTGTCCGATGGTTTGAAAATAATATATTTTTAATAAATTTGTTATCCAAATTTCATGCACTAAATATGAAGTTTTAAACAATAAATTTATTGTCTGCATTAATTTGTTTTAAACTGTTTTAATACCTATATTAAACCTTTTCTTTTATTAAAAACACATATACTTTAAGTCACAAGTGGCAACACTTTTGCGAAATTATATTCCTATTTCCTTTTTGCACTTTTTTCTACTAGTCATTTACTTGACTAGCAGAAACTTGCAAAGAGAGAATAAGTATAATATTAGGTGTGTTCATTTACTTGACTAGCAGAAACTTGCAAAGAGAGAATAAGTATTATATTAGGTGTGTTCATTTACTTGACTAGCAGAAACTTGCAAAGAGAGAATAAGTAGGAGTTTAATGAAATTACTCCTAAAAATACTAAAAAGTAAATGAACACTTTGCCAGCCACAATTTGCAAGTTAAAGTAGTGACAAATAAACAGGAATATTTGAGTACCCATTAATTATTCTAAGACTTGGGAAAATGTTATACATTACGGTAAAACTAATGAGATTTTATTAATTTATATTTATTTATGTGGAGTAAAATGAATCATGAATTGGATTTTTTTTCTTTAGGAGGTGAAAGCAGAATTAGGCTTTTCATCAACAGTAAAATATAAAAAAAACCCTTTGTTAACAATAAAAGTATTTATAAGGCAAAACAAAATATTTAATTTAACAATCTATATATAACCTTTACGGACTGACTGACAGATTCATCTTCGCACAGCCTTAACGTCGTGAGTCATAAGGTTGAAATTTTAACCGGATGCTGGTCTCTCGCTAAATCGATCCACTAAAAATCGAAGAAATTGCCTAATAGTACGAAAATTGTGTGTGTGTTAGTGAACAAATTTAGTGCATTGCGACTCGCAAGGAACTACTTTCATGTGTAAATGCTAGGTAAGATAGACTTTTTGGAAATTTGAATGTTTAGAGGATAAGTAAAAACGAGTAAATTCGCTAACCTCATAACTCCTAAACTAACCGTGGATTCATCCATGCGTTCCGAACAATATTTTTGTCCGAAAAATAATTTTTTTACTGAGAGTGTTCTTCAGAACGATTAACCTATTTCGGAAAATTTGCCCGGAAAAACAAAGCTACCATATGGTTTACAGATGTAAACAGTTATACAAACTGGCAGCACAACAAGAAAACTACTTATATTGAATTGTTTTCTAAAAGTGTGGTAATAAAATGGACGAAAGAAGGAAAGTGATTTTATTATTTTAAATATAATTATTTTAGTTATTCAGCAAAAAAGAATTGTTGCACTATAGCCCTATATTATGTAGCAACTCAATTCAACTTTTATGTACAAATAGAAAAAAAGTGGCAGCGCAGTTCACTTTGTTCTGAACAAGAATTAAAATTAAATTATTAATTTTTCAATTAAAGCTAATAAACATAGAAACAAAAACTGTTTTACATTCTTAACTTATCCAAAAAATACATATTTGTTTCTTTTTCGAAATTCAAACATTTAAGGGGTGAAAATTTGCCTATTTTTGGTACTTTCTTAACAAAACATGTTTCTCCATTCTTTGCAATATTATGGGCTTAAACTACAATAATGACTTTTTTTTTATTTCAATGGGGAGAAAAATATAAAAAATGGTGAAATGCGGGAAATTAAATGTCTTTGTTTTACTTTTTCGTTCTACAAGTGGTAGCTTTTTAATTTGCTATAATAGATATTAGAAACATAAAATTGTAGGTTCAGGGTCCTGAGTGAATGAGAACCTATAACGTTGGTAATTTTTTTTAAAACTAAGAAACATAAACGTTGGCATTTAAATGTGACCACGAAAGAAAGGTACCGAGGTAGCGGGTTAAATTATTGGTAATTATAAAATAATTTTAGATATTCTCATTACCTACTTTAACAACGGCCATTAGTTGGTACAAATGCATTTCTTTGGTGTTTGTTTTATAATAAACAAGACGGTCATAAAGTAAACAATGAGAGTATCTCAAATTATTTTATAATTATTAAGAATCTTTAATTTTGTAAATAATTTAATTTGCAAACGATTTTTTGAATTAGTGGGGTATTATACTGCAATAGTGTTAAGTATCGGGTATCTAGGTAACCATTATACTCACAGTACTAATAACAACACCTGATTGGTTAAAAGCAAAACAAAATACATAAGGGATATTTTTAACAAGTTCGTTATTTTATTTAGCAATAAAAATATCGAAATATCTGTCCTAAGTTAAACAAAAGTATGATATCGCATAAATTTTTAATAATTTTAAAAATCAACAATCAAAAATTATTTTTGGGAATGAAGTATTTTATTAATTAATTCATTTATTAATGATGTGCTAATAATCCCAATTTTTTTAAATGAAATCACTGAAATTTATTGTTGTGGGAAAGCTAGTTCCTATGCGCATTTCGCTGGTTGCTTAGGCCAGCTCGTCAGGAAACTTTTTCCAAATACTTTAGAAAAGCTAAAAATATTATACAAGTAAGACCATAAAGTGAATAAGAATTTTAAAACACTCTGGTCTTAAGGCCTGGAACAGAATAAAGTAGTTGTAGTAGAAGCTGAAGCTGACGAATGCTCTGTAGCGCAACAAAGTTCAAAATTTCGAACTTTGCGCTTCAACTTCACCTGCAACGACAACAACACTACGTATTCTCTTGACACAACTTTCAAACTGCCGTTTTAAACTTTTCACAACTTGCAGCGCTATTCGTAACGTTATACTACAGCGACTATTCTGTTCCCCACTTAAATGTAACAATATCAAAGCTTCAACAAAGTCACAACAATAAACCGTCAATTTTTTCTTTCTTACATTCCCCTACAATTGGCTGGGTTTTTTCCAACACAAATTGTAGTTGTAAGAGGATAGAAAGAAAAAAACAAAATTAAAAAAACAAGATGCTTAAATAAAGCAGCTTGCCATTTCAGTTTTTTATTTGCCGGGCACATGCAAATTTATTATCAAAAATTATTTTTGGGAATGAAATATTTTATTAATTAATTCATTTATTAATGATGTGCTAATAATCCCAATTTTTTTAAATGAAAACACTGAAATTTATTTATCTTATACATTTTGCAAAGTATTTTTGTTTAAAATTTCTGTTGGAAAAGTTTGTTTTGTAAACAAAAACATGAAACAGCTGTTTCAAAAATTTTTGCAGGTAAAAATTTTACCAGTAAAAATTTGCAAGAATTTTTTTGTCTGTCAATTTTTGTCTCTGTTTTGACGCTCTCAACTTGCAAATTTTTTGGGTTAATGAACACTTTTGCAAAGCCACAATAAAGGCCGTGTCAGATACAACTTTGTCGCTTTGCGTGACGTTTCTACCTTTGGCAGAAAAAGGCAAAGCAAAAGGTATATGACACAATGAAAACTTTGACAACACTCACGAATTGTTTGTTTACGTATAAAAGCGGTTGGTAATTTTTACATTTAATTCTTTGTTATAAAAATTAAAGTTAAAAATTTAATTGGACGGTTTTTTGGAATTGAACTTGCAAAAAAAAAAAATTTAAAAAAAAAGAAAATTATACAAGCCAATTGTCAAAGCGCGCATAAAGATGAGAGTTGGCTAACTTTTTGCTTCGCTCCGCTTTGAAAGTACTTTATGTGACATGTTTCGTATAATTATGTATATTTTATCTTAGATGTCAAAGTGAATCAGTAACGCAACGCAAAGCAAAAGTTTTATCTGACATGGCGTTAAGCATTGTGTGTTGTGTGATTACGTCAAAATTACGTCAGAACCACATGCGCATGTTTCTTTTTACATGCCGTGTACTAGAGGCTTTACTCACTTCACAATCCATTAGATAATGTACGATTGTTTCTGATTCTACATTAAATTAATTCTCACTAAACTCTTTAAACAAAAACAACAACAAAGAGAATAACGATTAGAAAAAAAACAACAAAATATTAATGACACTTCAGTCAACTTTTAAAATTTAAATCTTATAAAATTGTAAATTTTTGGCTGCACTAAAAACGTTTTTTATAAGACCAATACATTTTTTTTTTTTATTTAATACCAGTGATGGAAAGTTCAGTTATTTTGTACTTTTGCAGTACTTTTTCTTTCTTAATATACCACGGTACCCCCACTTCAGTTTAAGTACTCTTTTCTTGTTATGCTTCCTTGAAATGCAAAAAATGGAAGCTGCTTCCAATGGATAAATATAATTTTAAATTTTGTCTACATACTTATATTAATTCATAGTTTTACAATTATGGAAAGACAAAAGTTGCTAGATTTCGGGACGTGTGGAGGGATAAGTTTCTATGGTTAATTAAGAATAATTCTAATAGCAAAAGAAGCACCATATAGGTATAATGTTAATGAAGTTGGTGGATGCTAGACGAGAATATCACATTAAGAAGTTGCAAAAGGCAGGGAAGACAGCAAAAACTTACACATTTATTTTTCGACTGGCTTTATTTATTTTGCTCAAGCCGCTTATTTTAAAATGTCCATATCGAAAATGTTGAATATCAAATAAACCGGTTATTTTGGAATAATAGACCGGTGATTTTAATAGTGGGTAATTTATATAAGTTTGTCATACTTTTGTTGTAAACGTATCTGTAATTTAAGTACATATTTTTCTAAATGTAATATTTGCCAAATTTAAACTTTTTGTGAAGAATGTCAAAACAAAATGTAACAAAAGTCAAAAAACATTATAAACGATGTAAATACAAAACGCTAATAAAAGCTAAAAAGAATTCAAAATGTGTACATACTGCAAAAAAATGTTCAGTGAAAAAGGTAAATACCAATTTGTGTGAGAGTATATTTACCCACATACCTATTCATAAAAAATATTTTTGATTTATAAAAGGCTTATTGAACATATTTTCATTGGAAATTTGTTCAATAAATCTTTTATAAATCATAAATTTTTTTTATGAATATGAGGGTTAATATATCAAATAAAAAAACTTTGATTATTTGTCTCTGGAGTTATTTCGCGTGGGATTAAAAAGACAAAGTGCTCTAAAATGATAAGTTGCAAATGATCTTGTACGTCAAATTATTAATCACCTTTTATTAATCCACAGGCGTGACATAAATGTGCGCCAAACAAAACTTGGCTTAGATTCAGGTAGTTCTTAAGAGACGGCAAATAATGCATTACTTAAATACATTACTAAAAATGAATGATTGGGTGAAATATTAGCCCGTTGTGTTGCCGAGGACGAAATGAGTGTTGAGGCACTAAAAAATCTTATGTCATTCATATATTTATGCTAAAAACTACAACATTCCGACAGTGTCATTGATATGGGAAAGAGTCACCCACCAGTTTTATTTATTAAAACTTTAAGAACTAAAAATTTAAGAAGTCAAACAATGGCATGGAAGGTTTTAAATTGTGGTCGACTAATAAACAGATATTTAATTTTCATTTTTCTATAATTTTAAAACAAAATCATTTGTTTATAATCCTGGCTAAGAGGGTTTGCTTGTAACTTGGTTGAAGTCTACGAATATAGACATGCTAAACCACCAACAAGTTAAAACTTATTTAAAATAAAATTGGGGGAATATCTCAAATAATAAATTTATTAAATTCCTATAATTTTTTTAAAACCAAAGTTCTTCAAAAACTCTTATTCATAAATATGTTTTTTGTAGGTTTCTTACCTTTGGGAATTGTTTTGTTCTTATTCAAAATAACTTTTTATTTCAAAAACAAATTTTGTTTTTGTATTTTTATTCATTCGAATATTCAGTAAACCGGTTATTTTTTTATGCTTAACAGAAAACTGGTTTTTTAAATCGTAGCTATTCGGAATATTCGAAGCCCGGGTTTTGAAAAAAATCGAATAAACGATCTCCCTAATAAGTACATAATACGTACATGTACATTAACCTTTATGAAAGGGTACGTTCGTAAATGCAGTTGTTGAGCATCACTTGCCATTGGCCATGTTTAATGTTCGTAAGTCGATTACCTGTAAGAAATTTGGCATCACTCTCATATGTCAAAAGTTTTTTAATGCAGTGATGTCGACACTCTGCAGAAAATGTTGGCAATTATTGCTTCAAATAATTTTCTGATGCAATAACTTTTGACAAAAAAGAAATTGTTTTGCATTTTTTTTTGTAATTTATGAAAAACTTTCACTTTTTGTTCAATATTTTCAATAAAAATTGTCAGCGCTATTGTTAATAACATTCTGATTATTATTTTATGCTCACTTATGAATTTTTTCAAATTTCACTCGGGTTTAAAAATTCAAATTTTGCGCAGTAAAAAGCATCAGCATCACAACTGCAATAGGGGATCACGCACTAGCAACGATATTTTGCATAACTGCAGCTGTGATGCATAGTTTTTAAGCATTTAGGAACGTTCCCAAACTCATTCATTTTTAGTTTGTTTAGCATAATTTTATATTTAAATGACTAACAGCCTGTTTCTCAAACTAAAATATAAATTTTCTTTAAAAATACATATATGTATATTGAACACAGAAATTTGAGTTTTTTATTTTTGCTTCACTGTAAAGTCCCAAGCAAAAACTTGAATTATTTTTCAAAAACAGGCATTTAATTTTTTAGTTTTATATACATATACCTACTTTTTTTAAAATATTTGTTCAATAATAATATGTTTTTAAATAGTAACAAAATGTTAAATCAAGTACTCTTTTGCTTTATATTCAGTACCATATAAATATTTCAATTTTCCATCACTGTTAAATACCATTTTTTACCACTCTTATATTATTTTTAACACGATAACGTGTTAATTCACTCACGTATGTGAAAGACGGTCACTAACAACCAAGTGCCCATTTAGACAGGGAAACATTTGAGATGGAAACATTTTGTTTGTTGCAAATTACGGGTGGGGAAGAGAGAATGGTTTTTGTGTTCGGTACTCGGCGACCAGTACCATTTTGCAGTTATTCTAAGCATTGAGCAGCTGTGAAGTTTTTGTTTAAAAAGTTTTTTTGTAAATTGCGCAGATTTGGCAGTTTTTACATAAATTTTTTTTACCTTCAATTTTGTTATATTATTTTTTTTTCTTAAGCTATAATCCTACTATATTTGCTAAACACATACTCGTCTTACAGTGGCAAATTTTAGGAGCCAAACAAACGGCTTGGGAAAAACGCACTTTCGGTTGACAAATAAGCGACCCAAACCTAATTCACCATTTTTCAATAAATTCTAATAAAAACTTTTATCCTCTTCAATTTTATGTTTCGTATTTTAGCACAAGGTAGCGCAAACAGTTTGGAAAATATTCAAGGTTTCGATTTTTCTATAGGGTGGTCCAACCATAATGCACGATGTTTATTGTGGGTCACACCTTAACGTCAAGGGTTTTTAGAATTGGGAAAATTGTACGAAAATTTCAGTAGGAAATATGAAAACACCTATGCATGTTTATGGGCTGGCGGTTTCATCAGGCCGTTCTTCGAAAATGGTGTGGGCCAAGCAGTTACCGTGAATGGTATTTGCTTTCGCGAGATTATCAAGGACTTCATGTGTCCAGAAATTGAGGATATGGACTTGGACGTACCAATAGAGCTAGAAATTAAATGGCCGTGTTTTCGCACGTCTTGTCGATGTTAATTGGCCGCCACGATCATGTGGCTTGACACCATTGGACATTTTTGTTTGGGGATATTTAAAATAAAAAGTGTACGTCAATAAGCCAAGAGCAATTCATGGGCTAAAGGATGATATAATTCGGCATATTAATGACATTGAACATTAATTAAATTTCTCTGAAAACTTTTTGTTTTATTTACAATTTACATCGTGCGTTTTGGTTGGACCACCCTTTACAAACATGCTTAATCGTTTGTGAAATACCCCAATTGACAACGCAAAAGGATGCTCAAAACGTACAATTTCGACATTTTTGCCAGCGCGTTTGAGTAGTTTATTTCGCTTTTACTTTTGAAAGTTTAATTATATCCCTGTTAACATTTTGTGATTTTTGTTGTTCTGGGTTTACATTGTAAAATGTTTGTTGCTGCCAATTTTTCATGTATGTAGACTTCACAAATAGAAAATCTGCGCCCGAAAATAAATTTTGTATGTAATTAGGAAACAAAAATTGCAAGACTATATGTACTTGTGTACTCTTAATTCCACTCTCTCTTTTCTAGCCTACAAAGTAACGATATTCGTTAATAATAAGGGTATTTATGATATCGCTCAAAAGTTTTGCAATCCGTGCAAACTACGCAATTTTACGCCCTCGCAAATGAACCGTCAAAAATTATAGGAGAATTCAATTGTTCAATTGTGCATTTCTACAAACAGATTTTTTTAATGCCTACCGTCGTTTTCAATGAAAAATTCAAGTGTTTATAAATCACAAACAATAAATTTTGCAATAATTTGATTGTTCTTTATGTATTTTCAAAAACAAATTTCACTTTTTAATCACAAATGTTCACATTTATTTTTATATAGGTATACCTATATATTTTTTTTTTGTATTGACGTTTCTTCTAAACTGATGTTAATTGTGTAAAATTATACCAACATTAAAAAGCGTCTTCATGAAATGAGTCCCGAAAGTTTGCCCATTTGTACAAATGGCAATTTTAAGCGATACCATGAAAACCCCTAATATAATATTGAATTTGTGTTTGTACTACACATATGTTAAAAAAAAACTTAGTAAATTATATGAATATCTTTGGGTATTTTTATGTGCAGTTTTTTTTGTTCTTAAAATGCAGTTATTTTCAAAAAAATTATGGCAACGCTGTCGGCTACAAGCTTTGTTCTCATTTTCTTTGTTGATCTTTGCTTTTCTTTTTGACAAAAAAAGCAACAAAAGTAATAGAATGTTGCGTGCACCATGCAGGGCTGTCAGATGTGGCGATTTCTCGCCAAACGTGGCGATTTTCAAACTTGTTTGGCGACCTAATTTTCGATTTGGCGACATGGCGATTTTTTGGCGATTTATAAAATAGTTGGCGATTTTGTTGGCTATTTTTGATGAGCCATGAATTTTTTTTTAAATTTGTTAAATTCAATAGGAAGATATTATATTATATGTTTATATTTTTTTTATTCTAGTATTTCAATGTATGAAATTTGATGCATTCATATGTATGACCAGATAATGAAAATCTTCGAGAAAATTTTATTCACATTTAAATGTGCACTTGAAGGAGGTAATAAGTAGAATTCTTTAAAAAATTAATATAATTAACGTTTATGAACATTTTTCCATTATAAAATATGACAAAATATCACAGATAAAATTCGTTGTTGTTAAAGATATTTTAAAGATTTTTATGAATCCTAACTTACCTTTGCATGTTAATGGAAAACAATGAGAGAAATACCGTTTGTTAAAAGAAAATTTTAATGATGATATTTAATCTAATTTAAATCAGTTTAGGCCAACATTTTATAGCTACAAGAATACGGCAGCTACGTACCATTTAAAGGAACTTGCATGGGCTGTTCTTCATATGCTGGTTATTACAACTAGTAATGCCTGTGTAGAAATAATGAACTCCATTAAAATTCGCCTTTGAAGTAGAATGCGACATGAAGTTTTCGACACATTTTCACGAGTTAAAAGTTATATGAATGTAAAAAGTACAGGTTGCATTTCTTTTGTACCTTCAAAATGTATTCCAAAAAAGAACACACAAAAGAGAGTCTTCTCGGTGAAGTATATAGCGTTTTAGATATATCATAAAACTGCAATTACATACAATTGTATTTGTTTAATACTTACCGCAAAAAATCTTTTTTTGTCGCTTTGAGTAGACTACTATAAAATATTTTAAACATTGCGTTACTTATTTATTTTTACTTTGTTCGAAATAAAAATTAAACAAAATATATCTTGGCGACTTTTTTTTTAATTTTTGGCGGATTTTAGCGATACGGAACAAATTTTTTTTTGGGACTTATAAAAATTTTTTTTAATTATTCTAAAAATACATATATTATTGTCAAAAACTAAAAAATAAATGCTTTGGCGATTTTGGCGATTTTTGACATTGAATTTGGCGAAAAAGTTCAAAATCAATCTGACAGCCCTGGCACCATGCTCGACTGTGTGACAAAAGAGAATTCCAGATGTTTTCTCTTCAAATGTTTGCCTGTCTAAATGATGACCAAAGAGCAAAAGTTCAAAAGAGAAAATTAAAATTTATATTAATATCAGTGTTGCCAGTGAAATTTCGAGAAAGATACATTTTAGTTTTCAAAAAGATACACTTTTTCCCAAAAAGATACATTTTGAAAAAAATTTAAAAATCAATTTTTAACGTGTAACATTTATTAACATACCATTTTTATTTCATACTTAATGAATATTTCTGAGAAAATGATATCATATAAATTCATTTTTATATTTATTTAAGTCATAAATATTATTAATTTTTAAAAATACAGTAAGCAAACTTTAAAATTATTTATATGTAACTATCTTTGGATGTTATCAAAAACAAATTCATTTTTGTAAAGGCGATTATATTAAAAAGTTCACATACATTTTTCTTCTAAAATGTTATCTTAACACACATACACAAAAATTATCAAACGAAAGAAGAACTTAGAAAACCTAACATTAAAAACATGTTATTTTTGCATAGCTTCGTACAGACAAGGCTTGCCAGATCCAGATTATCCAAAAGGTGGACATGTGAATTAAAAAAGCTGGATATTAAAAAAAAAACTGAACATTTTGAAATAAAATTTTCACGAAAAGTTACTTGTTTATTGTACAAACAATTTTATTAAAAAATACCCATATGTACGAGTATGACATTAATATTATTACATTGTTTTTTTTTTTATAATACTTTACTACAATACTAATATAAAATATAACTAAACTTAAATTTTTTCAGTTCATTCATATGTACTATATACCTACATACCTCTCATTTGCTGGAACAACGTCATAACTCAAAAAATTAGTTTCTTATTTTAATGTAGAATTAATTATCGCTCCTATATTTATCTTAAGTAAAAAATTGATGTAAAAATCTTGCATATTCAGCTCTTGAGTATGGAAATAGTACTGTGATGGAAATAGTACTGTACATACGAATTAAATCAAAAATAGAAATGATGGCGCTATTGCAGATGCATTATGTTGCAATAAGGAAATTTATAAAAATTATTTTAAAGCAATAAATATTAAGAGCAATTTGTAGAAAATTTTTTTAGCTGGACAAATTTATTTTTAGCTTGAAACTGGACAGGCCATTAAAAAGCTGGACAATCCAGCCAAAACAAGCACGACTGGCAACCCTAGTACAGACGGTGGTCAGATCATACAATTTTATAAGTAGGCGTTGCCAATAAAAATATTTTTCTGACAATGGTGCCTTTGTCAGATGCATTAATTTTACACTTCTGCCAAATACAAATGAGCTAACAATGTTCACACATTAGCAAGACATTTTTAGTAAATTTTAATGCAATTTAGGCAACGCTGCTTACCAATATTGGTTGACCTGACCTGGATTCATTTTTATATATATAGATATATATTTTTAACAAATAGATATTGGGAATTATTTCATAGAATAAATTCGAAAAATGAAAAATGTTGATGTATATTTTTTAAACAATAAGTTTTTTAAATAATGCTCCATTTCATTAGAATCTAAAAACGTACGTTCCTGTGGAACCCCACTTTTTTCTTTCACAATTTTGAAGTGGCAACACTATTATAGTTAACCTTTTCATTTTTCCTTTTGAACTTTTGCTCTCTCTTTGGTTGTAAGTGACCGTACAAGGCGAATTCATTTATACGGTGGTGTCGATACTACAACAAGTAACAACACCAAAAACAGCAATTTATTTTTTTGTTGCTTTCGTTGATCGATATGTCAAAAACACACGCAACTTTTGACATTTCTCTCCCTAAGTAAAAAAAAAGTAGCACAGCTGTGCTTTCAACGCCACCTGTAAAATGAATTCGCCTTGTGACCGTCTTTCACATGCGTGAGTGAATTAATACGTTGTCGTGTAAGTGGTACAAAATGGTATTTAATAAAAAAATATTATTAAGTAGCAACTGATGTAAGTTCAAAAAAAATTTACTATTGTAGAAGTTTTTAAAGTTAAATGAAGTGTCATTTGTGGTTGTGGTTTTTTTTTCTCAACCGTTGTTGTTTTATTTTAAGAGTTTAGTGAGAATTAATTTAATGAAGAATCACAAACAGGGGTGCCAGATAATTTTGAAAAAAACAGCATATTTGCAAACAAAAAAAAATCGTCATTATCGGCACAGTTAAGGCACAACATGACTTTCAAAAGGGATTACTCCATTAAGGCTGGTTTACACGGTAATACAATGTATTACGACTTCGTGGAATCAAAATATTATGAAATTCTCTCCGTGTATAAAATAAAAAAATAAAAATCTGTTGGTAAGTATTTTTCATGTTTACACGGATGGTTTAAGTGAAATAAAAGCAAAGTGAGTTAATAACAAAAAGGCAGATGGTTGTAGTTTTACAATATTTACAAAACAACATGAACATTTCCTGAGTTGATTATGCTTGTTTTTGTAATTTTATAAAGATGTTACCACCTTCAACATACACTGTTAAAATGCGACTCTGGTGTGATGAGAATACATAAGTTTCTAAAATGGTTTAGAAAATGAACATTTACCGATCGATTGTCATATTTTATCCGTATTCTCTCTTACTCAATGCATTTTGCTTTTACATGATAAGATTTTTCTCATTCTTTACCTATACATCTGCTTAGATATTTTACAATGTTTCTGATAAAAGTAAATGGCCTCTGTACAAGGACACCAATTACGCGATATGATTATTGTTGCGCGTGAAGATTTATAATAATATTGTGGACGCCTATCGAAATTTCTGATGATTGCTCATTTTGCTGTTTTCGTCCAAAATACAATAACGAGAGTAATTTTGAACTCGGATACTGTGCAATAGAATTGTAAAGAAAAAAGAATTAATACATAACAAACTGAAAAATGCCGTTATAAAAGCAAAATCCACATAAATAAAGTTTAAGCACAGTAGGTGCTTACACTGTTTTTATGTGAATTTTTATGTCCTTTAGTTTTCAAAGCGTTGTGTGACAGAAATGGTACAATATGAAATTTTTTTTGACCTGAATTAACAGTAACACGATTTATGTATAAAAAGATATCAAAAAAAAATTTTTAAGTTAAGCGGATGTAAATGTATTGACAGATATCTTTTGAGATTTGTTGTGCATAAACTTTTTTGACTGACTGTACATATTTCCCTTTAATAGTTTAATTAAATCCATTTTAATATCAACATCAAAGCAGTTTGCATTATTAAATTTTAAGTAATATTTATAAAAAAGAATTCCTTGCAAGAATTCATTTTCCAGGGAATATTAAAATTTGGTTTTATTATGGTTCATTGGCTACATATTCTTTCTACATTTGCGGAAGAATGGGAAATGATCATAATTTGTTGTACACATTTTGACAGCACTGGAAATGCATCCGTAGAATCTCCACCTTTTTGGGTCTGAATTATTTTGCCAATTTGCAAATTTACTTCAATTCCTTCTAAGTCTTCTTAAAAATTTAAAAATTTTTACTCTCTAAATTCAATGTCTGGTTCATAAATTCCATAAAGTAAATTTAATTTCTTAATTGTTTTTTTGTAAAATTAGCTAATACATTTTAAAATAATACAGTTATGACAAGTGCTCCATAGTTGCCCAAAATTAATAAATTACACGTTAACAAGCAGAGTTACATTTTTGGAGCAAATGTCGGCAAATCGGCACTTTGCTAATCTTAAGGCAAGAAACCGGCAAAGTGCCGATAAATATGGCAGGCCTGATCAAAACAATCGTACATTTTGGGTTAGGAAGTGAATTAGGAATTTCTGGATTGTTACATAATGAAGGGGTCAGGGGATAATTTATAATAGCTGTGTTCATTAACTAAAAATTGTTACGAATTTGTAACAATTGTTACTGAAAAGTGTTCATTAACCCAATAAATTTGCAAGTTGAGAGAGTCAAAAAAAAGACAAAAAAATTCTTGCAAATTCTTACTGGTAAAATTTTTACTTGCAAGAATTTTTGAAACAGCTGTTTCATGTTTTTGTTTACAAAACAAACTTTTCCAAAAGAAATTTTATATAAGGATATTTTGCAAAATGTATAAGATAATGTTGATTTTTAAAATTATTAAAATATTTATGCGATATCATACTTTAGTTTAACTTAAGACAGATATTTCGATATTTTTATTGCTAAATAAATAACGAACTTGTTAAAAATATCCCTTATGTATTTTGTTTTGCTTTTAACCAATCAGGTGTTGTTATTAGTACTGTGAGTATAATTGTTACCTAGATAACCGATACTTAACACTATTGCAGTATAATACCCCACTAGTTAAAAAATTCGTTTGCAAATTAAATTATTTACAAAATTAAAGATTCTTATTAATTATAAAATAATTTGAGATATTCTCATTGTTTACTTTATGACCGTCTTGTTTATTATAAAACAAACACCAAAGAAATGCATTTGTACCAACTAATGGCCGTTGTTAAAGTAGGTAATGAGAATATCTAAAATTATTTTATAATTAACAATAATTTAACCCGCTACCTCGGTACCTTTCTTTCGTGGTCACATTTAAATGCCAACGTTTATGTTTCTTAGTTTTAAAAAAATTGCCAACGGTAAAATTTCTCATTCACTCAGGACCCTGCACCTATAATTTTATGTTTCTAATATCTATTATAGCAAATTAAAAAGCTACCACTTATAGAACGAAAAAGTAAAACAAAGACATTTAATTTCCCGCATTTCACCATCTTTTATATTTTTCTCCCCATTGAAATATAAAAAAATTCATTATTGTAGTTTAAGCCCATAATATTGCAAAGAATGGAGAACCATGTTTTGTTAAGAAAGTACCAAAAATAGGTAAAATTTTCACCCCTTAAATTTTTGAATTTCGAAAAAGAAACAAATTTGTATTTTTTGGATAAGTTACGAATGTAAAACAGTTTTTATTTCTATGTTTATTAGCTTTAATTAAAAAATTAATAATTTAATTTTAATTCTTGTTCAGAACGAAGTGAACTACGCTGCCACTTTTTTTCTATTTGTACATAAAAGTTGAATTGAGCTGCCACATAATATAGGGCTATAGTGCAACAATTCTTTTTTGCTGAATAACTAAAATAATTATATATAAAAATAATAAAATCACTTTCCTTCTTTCGTCCATTTTATTACCACACTTTTAGAAAACAATTCAAGTAGTTTTCCTGTTGTGCTGCCAGTTTGTATAACTGTTTACATCTGTAAACCATATGGTAGCTTTGTTTTTCCGGGCAAATTTTCCGAAATAGGTTAATCGTTCTGAAGAACACTCTCAGTAAAAAAATTATTTTTCGGACAAAAATATTGTTCGGAACGCATGGATGAATCCACGGTTAGTTTAGGAGTTATGAGGTTAGCGAATTTACTCGTTTTTACTTATCCTCTAAACATTAAAATTTCCAAAAAGTCTATCTTACCTAGCATTTACACATGAAAGTAGTTCCTTGCGAGTCGCAATGCACTAAATTTGTTCACTAACACACACACAATTTTCGTACTATTAGGCAATTTCTTCGATTTTTGGTGGATCGATTTAGCGAGAGACCAGCATCCGGTTAAAATTTCAACCTTATGACTCACGACGTTAAGGCTGTGCGAAGATGATCTGTCAGTCAGTCCGTAAAGGTTATACATAGATTGTTAAATTAAATATTTTGTTTGGCCTTATAAATACTTTTATTGTTAACAAAGGGTTTTTTTATATTTTACTGTTGATGAAAACCCTAATTCTGCTTTCACCTCCTAAAGAAAAAAAATCCAATTCATGATTCATTTTACTCCACATAAATTAATATAAATTAATAAAATCACATTAGTTTTACCGTAATCTATAACATTTTCCCAAGTCTTAGAATAATTAATGGGTACTCAAATATTCCTGTTTATTTGTCACTACTTTAACTTGCAAATTGTGGCTGGCAAAGTGTTCATTTATTCTCTCTTTGCAACTTTCTGCTAGTCAAGTAAATGAACACACCTAATATAATACTTATTCTCTCTTTGCAAGTTTCTGCTAGTCAAGTAAGTGAACACACCTAATATCGTCTCGTAGAAAAAAGTGCAAAAAGGAAATAGGAATATAATTTCGCAAAAGTGTTGCCACTTGTGACTTAAAGTATATGTGTTTTTAATAAAAGAAAAGGCTTAATATAGGTATTAAAACAGTTTAAAACAGATTAATGCAGACAATAAATTTATTGTTAAAAAATTGCATGAAATTTGAATAACAAATTTATTAAAAATATATTATTTTCAAACCATCGGACAGTATGTTAAAGTGATTTATAATTTAATTTTCAAGTTTAATTTTATTTTATAACATAGGCTGATAAATTAGTATGCCCAATGAAAATACGATACGTATTTCTGGAAAAAGAGGTACAAATTGTATAGGAAAGTTTTATATGACTTATAGCTTCTTTGTGGACATCAGGGAAACCGTAAATATGCAATTATAAGTTTTTTTTTTTGCTTTTTATAAATTTTTTTATTTTATAATGTATATTGAACCTTTATGAAGCATATTTGGATTCTTGTTATTTTATTAAATGCACAAATAGCTCTTATATGAATCCTAACCTCATAACGTAATGTGATTCTTGTTGGTTTATTACTGGCCACTTTTTTAGTTGATTATTATATGCAATTATTTTAAAATAGTTTGTCAGTGCATATTTCCGGTTTCCCCGGTTAAAAGTTTTTTTTTCGTTTTATTTTTTTGTTTAAAGTCCTGAACTGAAAAACTATGTTTCTCTTGATAAGCTATGAAAAGTGTTGTAACTGCCTTTTGAATTGTATATGACGACATAAAAATGACTTTTTAAATTCAAAAATAATGATTTTTGAAGTAAGATTGTACAATTTCAAAACTCCTTTATTTACGCTTAAATAAGTAAAAAATTATCAACTAAATAATACCAATTTCCACATAGTGCTATAAGATTTAAAATATTATAAATTATGTGTAACCCCTTTCAGGGTTTATGCAAGTTATATACTTAGATCTAGAACTCAACTGTATTAATATTGGTATCTCAAATGTGCTTACTAATACAGTTTTTTTTACCTGGACTGAAATTCATTGGTTCTAGGAAAGGAGTAATGGACGACTTAAGTTATTTTCAAGTGTTTTCATTTGAAAATGTAGACATTTTCTTTACGACCAATGTTCTTAAAAAATTGTATACATCTTTGTCTGATATTGAATTGACTTACAAATTGTAAATAAATAATATTAAAAAAAGTGCAAAAAAATTCTACAAATTTTAAAAAAGTGCTAAACTACCACTTCGCATTGTTTTTTTTAAAATCTTGTGATTACATAGAAAAAGTGTTAGATCTAGCACTAATAGTGCTAAAGTGGTAAGTCTGCATATCTCTGTTTGCCTTAAAAAGTTCATTTGGCAACACTTTTTGCCAAATTCCTAATTCCATTACTATTCTTTTTGTTCTGGCTCGTCAGTTATTAGTGTTTTGTCTTAACATGCGTGAGTGCTTTTAGTAAGTGTCGTAATTAATCGCAAATAAATCGGTAAAAAGTTATTTAAATGTTATAAAAATGTTAATTTATATATTGAAAGAATAATTAAGTATTAATTAGGTAAATTTTAAATTAAAAATTATTGAAATTCGTTTGTAAAATACGTTCCAACAGGTATTTTTTGTTGCATTTTTTTCTCTTCTTAAGTCAAGTGAGTGTCCAATAATTTTTGCGATTGTATGTTAGTGTGTGAGAAGTATAAAAACCAGCGGGAAAAAGAAGAGTACGGATGCCTTCTAGAAGGCCTCTGTGACTACTCCTTCTGTTCTCCCTTTTCATAGAAGCGAGTGTGGAATGTGTATCTTATCTTTTATTCAAAAGGGCCGATACCTTCTATGAGGTCTTCTTTATCAGTTAGAACAGAATGGTAATTGAATCAAAAAAAAAATTTCTTAGCAGGCCCTTAATAAGGCCTGAAGTAAGGAGGTCTTCTGCTTTTTCCTACTGGGAAGATTTTATTTACGCAAACATTTTTGAAGAATTAGAAGAAAAGGGAATTTGTTACTTTAGATTTCATACAATTTTGTTTTTTTGTTTAGTCGAGTAAATTTATGTATCCATTTTTAATATGTGAGAGAATGTTTTTAACAGTATATGGAAAGGAAAGGGAAATAATATTTATATTAAAATTTTTGTCGTTTGTCTTATTGTTTTTGTATATATGAATTAATATTTTGCCGTGTTTAAAATTAAATAAAAAACGTAAAAAATGGTATTTAACAGTGATGGGAAATTGAAAAACTTACCATCAAGCAAAAGAGTACTTTATTTATCATTTTGCTACTTTTTATAACACAAACTTTTTATATAATTTATTAATTTGGCTACGTTCCTTAAAGCATACAAACTGTGCATCACAGCTGCAGTGATGCAAAATGTTGTTGTTAGTGCGTGATTACCTTTTGCAGTTGTTATGGCTGATGCTTTTTTACTGCGCAAAGTTTATATTTTTGAACCCGAGCTAAACTTCAAAAGTTTCATTAGTGAACATAAAATAATAATAACAATGTTATCAATAATAGCGATTGACAACTTTTATTGAAAATATTGAACCAAGAATTGTTTACAAATTACCTAAAACAAAGAATTAAAAAAGAAAAATAAAACGAACGTACCCTTTCATAAAGGTTATTAATTTTTTCGGTCTTCCCTGCATTTTGCTATTTCTTAATGTAATATTCTCGGCTAGCATGCCACTGTATATGGCTCAATCCACCAACTTCATTAACATTATATATCTTTTGCCATTCGAATTACCCTTAATTAATCATATAAACTTTTCCGAAAACTCGTCCCTTCTGTTCTCCCTTTTCATAGAAGCGAGTGTGGAATGTGTATCTTATCTTTTATTCAAAAGGGCCGATACCTTCTATGAGGTCTTCTTTATCAGTTAGAACAGAATGGTAATTGAATCAAAAAAAAAAAAATTTCTTAGCAGGCCCTTAATAAGGCCTGAAGTAAGAAGGTCTTCTGCTTGTTCCTGCTGGGAAGATTTTATTTACGCAAACATTTTTGAAGAATTAGAAGAAGTGGGAATTTGTTACTTTGGATTTCATACAATTTTTTTTTATTGTTTAGTCGAGTAAATTTATGTATCCATTTTTAATATGTGAGAGAATGTTTTTAACAGTATATGGAAAGGAAAGGGAAATAATATTTATATTAAAATTTTTGTCGTTTGTCTTATTGTTTTTGTATATATGAATTAATATTTTGCCGTGTTTAAAATTAAATAAAAAACGTAAAAAATGGTATTTAACAGTGATGTGAAATTGAAAAACTTACCATCAAGCAAAAGAGTACTTTATTTATCATTTTGCTACTTTTCCTTAAAGCATAAAAACTGTGCATCACAGCTGCAGTGATGCAAAATGTTGTTGTTAGTGCGTGATTACCTTTTGCAGTTGTTATGCTGATGCTTTTTTACTGCGCAAAGTTTATATTTATGAACCCGAGCTAAACTTCAAAAGTTTCATTAGTGAACATAAAATAATAATAACAATGTTATCAATAATAGCGATTGACAACTTTTATTGAAAATATTGAACCAAGAATTTTTTACAAATTACCTAAAACAAAGAATTAAAAAAGAACGAACGTACCCTTTCATAAAGGTTATTAATTTTTTCGGTCTTCCCTGCCTTTTGCTATTTCTTAATGTGATATTCTCGGCTAGCATGCCACTGTATATGGCTCAATCCACCAACTTCATTAACATTATATATCTTTTGCCATTCGAATTACCCTTAATTAATCATATAAACTTTTCCCTCCGCTCGTCCCGAAAACTAGCAACATAGACTTTTGTCTTTCCATAATTGTAAAACTGTGAATTAATATAAGTATGTACACAAAACTTAAAATTATATTTATCCATTGGAAGCAGCTTCCATTTTTTGCATTTCAAGGAAGCAGACCAAGAAAAGAGTACTTAAACTGAAGTGGGGGTACCGTGGTATATGAAGAAAGTAAAAGTACTGAAAATAGTACAAAAGAACTGAACTTTCCATCACTGGTATTAAATAAATAATATTAATGTATTGGTCTTATAAAAACCGTTGTGAGTGCAGGCAAAAATTTACTATTTTATAAGATTTTAAAGTTAAATGAAGTGTCATTTATTTTTGTTGTTGTTTTCCAAATCGTTGTTCTCTTTGTTGTTGTTTTTGTTTAAAGAGTTTAGTGAGAATTTATTTAATCAAGAATCACAAACAATCGTACATTAACGGATTGGGAAGTGAGTAAGGAAAATCTGAAGTGATACATGATGAGGTGGCTGGGGGGTATTTTATAATATCTTCTCATAGAAAAAAGTGCATAAAGGAAATTGGAATGTAATTTCGCAAAAGTGTTGCCACTTGTAACTTAAAGTACATGTGTTTTTTATAAAAGAAAGGTTTAATATAGTAAAACAGTTTAATAAATTAATGCAGATAAAAAATTTATTGTTAAAAATTATTTCATATTTAGTGCTAGAAATTTGGATAACAAATTTATCAAAAATATTTTATTCAAACCATCGGGCAGTATGTTAAAGTGATTTATAATTTAATTTTATATTAGTGTGCCTAATGAAAATGCAAAATTATTTCAGGAAATAGAGCTACAAATTGTATAGGAAAGTTTTATACGACTTATAGCTTCTTTGTGGACATCAATCCATTACACAAATAACAAAATAAGTACATCAACGTCTATTTCGTTGCAGTGTTTTCAAGTCAAAAGTTCTAGAAATCAAGCACGTTCCAAAGTAATACAAGTAAATGTTCGTTTTTTCAAACGCGATGAATATCACAAAACATCAGTTTAAAATATAAAATGTAAAAGGCGGTACAAACTCCAAGTTGCCTTTTCGGTTTAATATAATAAATTGATCACATTTTTACTCAAAAGCAAATAGCATCGATATGACAAAAAAGCATTTAATTGACGAGAAACATTTTAATGTAAGTAAATATTATGCTTTGGTTATAATCAGGGAAACCGTAAATATGCAATTATACGTTTTCTTAGCTTTTTTTGAACTTTTTTATTTTATATTGCATATTTCACCTTTATGAAGCATATTTAGATTCTTGTTAATTTTATTAAATGCACAAATAGCTCTTATTTGAATCCTAACTTCATAACGTAATTTGATTCTGGTTGGTTTATTATAATAATTATTGGCCACTTTTTACTTGTTTATTATATGCAAATATTATAAAACAGTTTGTCAGTGCATATTTCCGGTTTCCCTGGTTAAAAGTTTTTTTTATTTTATTCGTTGTATTTTTTGTTTAAAATCCTGAACTGAAAAACTATGTTTCTCTTGATATGCTATGAAAAGTGTTGTAACTGCCTTTTGAATTGTATATGACGACATAAAAATTACTTTTTAAATTCAAAAATAATGATTTTAGAAGTAAGTTTTACAACTTCAGAACTCCTTTATTTACGCTTAAATAAGTAAAAAATTATCAACTAAATAATACCAATATTCCGGAAAGTGTTATTAGATTTAAAATTTTATAAATTATGTGTGACCCCTTTCAGACTCGACAAGTTACTTGCGCAAGTCTCTTGTGCAACTCTTGGTTTGTATATATCAGCGGTAAGGTCGGGTTAAGGGGAAAAAGGACTTTGATGTATTCGGCAAGTGACTTGCGCAACTAACTTGTCTGAAAGGGGTCTATATAAAGTGTTCGAATATCCATTAGCTTAGGCGTTTTTGCAATTTCACTTTCATATCTCTAGTGCTGCTATAATATAAATATTAAAAGTTCTAAATCGCCGAAAAAAGTGCTAAAATGTTCTCAGTTAAAAAGAAAGTGCTATACTATCCGATATATTAATACTTTAGTAGCCTACGTAATCTTAAACTAAGACCAATGTTCTTAAAAATTTTATACATTTTTGTCTGTATCGAATTGACTTACAAATCGTAAATAAATAATAGTAAACAAAGTTAAATTTTTTTTTTAAATCTTTTGTGATCACATAGAAAAAGTGTTAGATCTAGCACTAATAGTGCTAAAGTGTAAGTCTGCATATCTCTGTTTGACACGAAAAAGTTCATTTGGCAACACTTTTTACCAAATTCCTATTTCAATTACACTTCTTTCTGTTCAGGCTCGTCAGTTATTAGTGTTTTGTCTTAACATGCGTGAGTGCTTTTAGTAAGTGTCGTAATTAATCGCAAATAAATCGGTAAAAAGTCATTTAAATGTTATAAAAATGTTAATTTATATCTTAAAAGAATAAATAAGTGTTTATTAAATCAATGTTAAATTAGAAATTAGTAAAATTCGTTTCTAAAGTACGACCCAAGGCGAATTGATTTATCAGGTGGCGTTGAAATCACAGCTGTGCTACTTTTTTTCTTAGAGAGAGAAATGTTAAAAGTTGCTTGTGTTTTTCACATATCGATCAACGAAAGCAACAAAAAAATACATTGTTGTGTTTTTGGTATTGTTACTTGTTGTAGTATCGACACCACCGTATACATGAATTCGCCTTGGTACGACCCAACAGGTATTTTTGTTTTGTTCTATTTTTTTTCCTTAAGTCTAGTGAGTAGTATCCAAACATTTTTTGCGTATGTGTTTTTGTGTGAGAGGTATAAGATGATTATATTTACGCAAAAATTGTAGAAGGGGCAGAAGAAGTGGGAATAAGTTTCTTTGGATTTCATACGTGTTTTATTTTTGTTTAGTTGAGTAAATTTATTTAGCCGTTTTTAAGCTGTGAGAGAATGTTTAGCAGTATATGAAAAGGAAAGGGAAATAATATTAATAGGAAATTTTTGTTTTGTTTTTGTTTTTGGCATTGTATATATGAAAGAGTTAAATAAAAAAAAATTGTAAGTACATAGTTTAGGCTTGCCAGATCCAGATTATCAAAAAGCTGGACATGTGAATTAAAAAAGCTGGATATTAAAAAAAAGCTGGACATTTTGAAATAAAATTTTCACGAAAAGTTACTTGTTTATTGTACAAACAATTTTATTAAAAAAATACCCATATAGGTATACGAGTATGACATTAATATTATTACATTGTTTTTTTTATAATACTTTACTACAATACTAACATAACAAAATATAACGAAACTTAAATTTTTTCAGTTCATTCATATGTAATATATATCTACATACCTCTCATTTGCTGGAACAACGTCATAACTCAAAAAATTAGTTTTTTATTTTAATGTAAAATTAATTATCGCTCCTATATTTATCTTAAATAAAAAATTGATGTAAAAATCTTGCATATTCAGCTCTTGAGAGAAATATCATTTTCCCATTGACTTCTTTGCAAATTGAACACTTCAATTATGACTTTTTCCAGCAAATGAGCGATATGTATTTAAGAATTAAAATTAAATAACGAAAACAAAAAATCATACCAAAAAGACGCAAACAAAACAAAAAAAGCTACTGGATATTTTTGTACTTTGAAGTAAAAAAGTTATAGCAAATTAATAAAAAAAATTATTTTTTCTGCCACATATATTTTGTATTTGCACTTACGGCCTTTACTAATTCCAAACCTTTAGAGGTTTGCAAGAAACTTTGAAAATTTTTGCACGATTCCTCTAAGTTTATTCTTATTAATATTTCCGCTCTTATAAGATCGAAAGACATTCTATTTCTTTCCTTTGGCGCTATTTCAGATGCATTATGTTCCAATAAGGAAATTTATAAAAATTATTTTAAAGCAATAAATATTAAGAGCATTTTGTGGAAAATTTTTTTAGCTGGACAAATTTCTTTTTAGCTTGAAACTGGACAGGCCATTAAAAAGCTGGACAATCCAACTGGCAACCCTAACATAGTTATATGCTTGTACCAGCACTGCCAGAACGATGATTTTATCATATTTTTGATAATTTTTTTACAAAAATATTATTTAATGATTTCTTTTCGCAACTGATGATGTTTCATTTTAAGATAGGTATTATGATTTTTTATCTTAAGTAAAATTGTTTATCTTAAGTACAAAATACACAGCTTTCCTCCAGTTCTACTAAGATTAAATTTTTAAAAACTAAGTTTTGTAGCAGCTTGCTATTTATTGTTTTTGCACACTACACTTTCGTACCTGTGTCTAGTCTTGACAGAAATGCATCATTGTTTCTTGGCATACAAAATTTATAATTAATTATTTAAATAAGTATCTGTGAATAGCGGTTGTTTATTTTGAGAATGACTATGAAAAAATTTATTTGTGAAGAGAAAAAAACGTATACCTATTAAAAAACAAAAAAATATTTAGTAGTAAAATTAAGGGAGCTTGAGAAGCTTTTTGTTAGCAAGCTATAGAGCCTTAAAGTTTTAAAATTAATTAAATATGCAACATCTTCCATGCTTATGGTGGTATTAAAACAAAGTACAAACAAACATGTATATAATTTGAAAGTGCTTAACATCTTTTAAATGGGGTACAAAAATTAATTCAATAATTAACCTTTTAGAAACTTATTTTCGAAAATCCGTCTTTTTTTTAATGAGTTTTAAAAAAATGCAACATTCTTGAAATATAATCGATAAAACGCTATCAAAAAAATAGTATTATATTACATATCGATCCATTTAGATATCGTATGACTTATGAGCATTATAACTCACAAACTTAAATCTTCTTGCCCAAAATTAATAACTAATTTTTTGAATTAAAAGCTATATAAATGGCTTAAAATGGTGAATATTGATGAGCCACACCTATTCCAAATATCAGCTCTATTTAATTACTTTCAATGAAACTTCTTTAGATAAATGTGGCCCTTTTACGGACTTATTTATAAAAAAATAAAAATTTAGTTTGAAAGTTATTTAAAAAATTTGGTTTTCTATATAAAATTAATTGTTATTACTTTTTTTTGCCTCTGTTATAAAATGTTTTAAATAAAAGAAAAATTCAAAATATGACTTTTTCGCCAAATTATTGCTTTTTCCTACGTTGGCTTGCATAAATAAATCATTCAATAGAGTAACCATGCTGAGTACTCTCGTTAAAAACAGGGATTGTATTAAGTTTACAAATTTAAAATTCATTAATAAATGTTTTAGTAGCATTAGTTGCAACAGCATTAAAAAATTTTAAATTCTTTAATTATAAAATTTAGCTTCAATTTGAGAACAATAAAAAAAACTTTTGGATTAATAATCCAAATTTGGATTAATTGAAAAATATTTTACTGTATTTACTGTTTCAAAGGCAAAGGTTGTGTTTTTTTTTCATCTTTCTTGCAAATTTTTTAAATACTCAAAAACTCGTTGATATGTTTGTTCGTTATTACGTTTGTAATATGTTAGATATTGATCTTATAACCTACAAAGTATGTGTATTCTGGTTCCTTATGAGTAGCGAAGATGATTTTATCGATGTCCGTATGTCTGTTAATATGGGTTTGGTTGTAATGTGTCACATTTGCTCCGTTAAATTTTGCTATAGAAATCGGTCCATAAATGACTGAGATATAATAAAAAATCCCGATTGGCTCTTATTTTCTCATAAAGTCTCCTGTTGGTTTTATTTTTTGCTTTTTATTAAACATAACAAATATGAACATGATTGATCCGCTTAAATAAAGAAATGTGTTATAAACGTAAAAATGTTCTCAACTTTTTTTAATTCTATTGGATAATGTAAGTCGGTGAGTGGTCTACGACGCTGCATTACGTTGGGTGAATTATATTAATGATTTTGCAGAGTCGAATACTCCTACTTGTTTGTGTTTACTTTGGATGTTTGGATTTTTTTTTTGCAATTTTCTTAACGTGTTATGTTTGAAAAAATATAAAGCGTTATAAAAACGGAAGCGGAATTTATATTGAAAGTAGTTTTTTAAATATTATGAGCCTCTCAGTTTATTGTTTTGGTAAGCATGATACGATGTTTGGATTTCTTTTTGCTATTTTCTTAACGTGTTATGTTTGAAAAAATATAAAGCGTTGTAAAAACGGAAGCGGAATTTATATTGAAAGTAGTTTTTTAAATATCATGAGCCTCTCAGTTTATTGTTTTGGTAAGCATGATACGCTAAGATAGCGTTGCCTTTTTTTAAAAAAAACCTGGAAGTTGAGAAAAAAAAATTGATTTTTACGTAAAAAACTGCACATTATATAATCTTTTGCATATAATTTTTATTTAACATCATAAAAAAGGTTCAATATAATTAAAAAACTTTCTGGTAATTTTATAAAAAAAAAAAAAAAAATAGAATTGCAACAATATAATACATCCAAATTTATTTATTAAAGTTCTACCCTCATATTCATAAACGATTATTAACTTAAACAAACGTTTGTTACGGGAAATTTTCATAGAAATACAGTTCTATTATTTATGTGCAAAACAATTAAAAATATTTTAGATTTAAATATGTCAATTCGCTCTTGCTCAGTCATAGTTCAGACTTGTAATTTATGTTGCAGCAGTTCTTGATTTTATTGTTGAGATGAGTACTCCTCCCAAATTTACTCACCTCTTTCGCCAGTAAACTCAAGAATTGCTGCAACAAAAATTGCAAGTCTAAACCAGGACTTAATGATAAGTAGCGCAATTAAAAAAGATATTAGTGCTGATTCATACGTTTCAAGCTTTAGCCGTTAAGCCGTGTGATCATATTTTAAAAATTTATGAGACTCATCTTTATAAAAGATCAAAAAGGGTTAAAAACTTGGTAAAGGGCTAATCAATAAAGCTTAATTTATTTTAATAATTTTTATTAATAGTGTTTTTCTAAAAATAAAACAATATACCTACCCCTTTACTAAAATAAATCGATTTATTTAATAAAACTATTTTCCAGAATTTGAATCAATATTAATTAAATTGTGCAAAAAAATTTAAGCATTTTTAGTTTCAAAATTTATTTCGTAGTTAGCAAATTTCAATAATGCCAAGCTTTTTATATGCAGATGGTAGTTTAATTTTCTTGGCTTAAGGCAACAAATTTAAAGATAATTTATATAATATAGGTAATTTAAATTTAATGGAAACCTAATGAAAAATTTTAAATGTTCCTTCCCTGCAAGCATTTTATGAAAAAAGTGATCATATTCGAGTCATTTTTGGCTCCTCTGCGCGATTAAAATAGGCATATATGATCTCATTTTCTGGTCATAAATGATTGTTTTTTGGGAGAAAATGGTACCCTACCCGCGACTTGAGGAGTCTTTTATTACCCATTTTTCTGATCAGTTTCGATTCATTTATGACTCATATTTTTAATGATTTGCGACTCTTCATCGAGTCTTTTATTAGCTGTATTTTTAATTATTTGCGAGTCTTGTTCGAGTCATTTTTAAGTCGTATTTCTAATCGTCTTTTTTGACTTTTTTTTCAGTCATATTTGTAATCGACTACAAAAAAATATTTTTTAATTTTAATTATTAATTACTTCAGTTTATTAAAATATTATATATTAAATTATTATTAAATATAATATAAAATTGTTTAGTAAAAAAAAATTACAGTAAAAAAAAGAATTGAATATATAAAAAAAATAATAATAATTGTGGTATTCATAGTTCGTCGTTAATTTTGTATAGTGTGTAACTATAACACAATAGTGTTAGAAAAGAAGTTTCCACACCCGGTATGCTTATTTTACAATTTATTTTGTATTTTCAATTCGTTTGCTTGAAAAATTCACAAATATTAAAATATACAGTGAGTTTATAAATTATTTTTGTTCAAAATCATAAATATAGAAATTAAAATGAGTTAAAATAAAAAACGAATTGTAAAATATGTATTCCGGGGGTGTAAACACTATTGTGATATTATTAAACACTATACATACTTTACAAAGAATTATGAATCCCACTTAAAATTGTATAAATACTTCATTTTAAAATAAAAAAAATAATTCACAGTTTTCAAAAAGTTGTAAAAATATTTTTATAAATGAAAAATAATTTGGATGTTTTCTGTTAGTATAATATAATTTAATTCAATATAAACTTTTAAACATTGGGGGGATTCACAAGGTGTGCTATCAAGTCATATCGTCATAATGTCCTAAATAATATTTTACAATTGTTTAAAAAAAATATTGTTGTGTTTCAAACAACATTAAAAAATATTTTTTTTTAAACAATTGTAAAATATTATTTAGGACATTATGACGATATGACTTGATAGCACACCTTGTGAATCCCCCCATTATAATTTAATATTTTAATAATCTATTTTCGCTAATATACAAACCTTTCGGTTTTTTTTAAACAACTTGTCAGGCCTAAAATTTAATTCGTATGTTTTGAAAGTTTTGTCATTATTGAGAGGGTTTTCATATTTTTTTTACTCGGTTAGTTAAAGGTATCATAAAAGGTTCCTTGAAAAAGTTTTTCCATAACTTAAAAGCACATCCAAAATAAATTACATTATCTAAAACTGTATAATTTTTCATGTTTTTAAGGATCATTTTTTATTTTCTTGAAGAAACAATTTTATAAATATAGTTTATAGAAATATTTTAAGATCTAAAATTTTATTTTCTTCCATAACGAATTCTTAACGATTTATTTTCAATTTATTTTCATTTTCATCATACATGTATGATTTTTTTTAAAGAGTACTTATATTTTTGTTAGATTTTACAACAATATTTTATTTATCTTATATATTTTATTGAATATTAATATATAATCTTTTTAGTATTTTCGGAATTAAATTGAATTTTTGTTTAATTTTAAAGAAATTTTATTTAGCCAAAATAAATAATTCCAAATATTTTACTGAATACTTTTTAATATATGTTTGAAATTGACAATATTGTTACAAATTTTTTCCCTAATCTACTAATTCTTCTCTAAAATATTTCCCTAATAGGTAGAAAGCTTTACTCGCTAATACAAGCAATCATGCGTAACCATTCGCAACACTATTTGCAAATTTCCCATCATTAAACTCTTCCTTTTGTTCTTAATCTTTAGTTCTTAGTGGTCGGCCTATACATGCGCAAGTGATTTTAAAAAGTGCGTAATAAATTAAAATTTAAACCGGTAAAAAGTGTTTCAATCATAATAAAATTTATTTCAAAATGTTATTAAATAAATTGCTAATAAGATTCAAGTGTTTGTTTAATCAATATTTTATTTAAAAGTCCATTAAATCATATGCAAAGTTTTTAAAATAATTTTTCTTCTTTAAAGCCTAGTACTCTGTTCAACATTTCACGTGAAATGCTGTCAAAACTCATATGAAAAAAACTTGTGCGGAATTTCTATGAAAAAATGTTGATAGAGTTGTACTCTGTTTAATTTGTGAAAAAGTTGCGAAATGTTTCTAGCAACATTTTTTTTAAAACTGCGAAATAATATAAGCTGCACTTATTTCACGTGGAATTTTAAGCAAATGAAAAAAATTTAAACATAATATTAAAATGAGAACTGCAAAACATAAATAACACAACCGGTAACAGGGTTTCATCAATATTTAATTTTATTTTTACTTAATTTTTTATTTAAAAAATACTTTTTAGTAAAATACATGTGGGTTTTGTTTACATATGCAAAACAATGTCGCATACTTTGAAAGATTAAAAACGTCACATTGTAAAAACTCTCGAGATAGGTAACATTGATACATGTCAAATTTTTCGCATGAAATAATAGATGTTGCTGAACATTTTTCACAAATTGGAACAGAGTACTAGGCTTAAAATCAGGTGTGTATCTAGGAATATTTTTTAATCTAATTGCCTGGTTGTAGAACGCGAGCGCAAAAGAGACTCGCTTAACTTACATTTGAAACAAAAACAAAAATTTAAAAATTAGTTTTTTTTAAATGTATGTTAAACGAGTCATTTTTGCTCTCGCGTTCTACAATCACTCATTATATGTGTGTGCGTGAGAGTTGTTTTTTTGCTTTTAATTAAAATGGGAAAAGGAAATAAGAAAAGCACGGAATTAAGAGTTTAGTATTTGAGTTGGTTTTTGTTTAGCTTAAATAATGGGTTTGTAAAGATGATTTAGTGTTGTTGTTCTTAAGAGGAAATTGTATGTACAAATTAAAAAAAAAGAGCAACAAAGTAATTGGGTTATTCTCTATAATTTTAAATATAAATGGAAAAGGGAAATGGAATAGTAAGAGAACTTAACGAACTTCTTCTTAAGTTAGTTCAAAGCAGGGATGAAATAGTTGGTACAATTGTACCATTTTTGTTACAATCGAGTTATAAAAAGTACAATGGTACACCAATTGCATGTTTGGTTCAATTTATAAAATTTCACAGTTTACGACTTTTATTTTACTCTTTTTTTTTAAAAACGTTTAAAAATTACAGTATTTGTAATTCTTGTAAGAAGGTTTCAACATTAAAAAATTAATTAAACGAAATAATGTTTGAAGATCTATTGAAAGTCGTTTGTGGAATATTATCAATGCCACATTTATTTGCTTAAGAAAGAAAAGGCAGTATGTTTCTACAGTTTCCAACCAAATATGTAGGTATGTATATACAAGCAAAATATTCGATACATTCTACAAATTCCTGTTGCCATAATATAAAAAATCAAATTATTTTTTATTCTCAAATATATGATTGATCTCAATTGTAAGCCGTTTTGCACCTTTTAAATATTTAGAAATTTATAAAATCGATAAAAATATTTATATATTAGTTTTTTATGTTCCTTTAACGTAGAAGTGAAAGAATGTATTAGTAAATTGTTATGCAGGCAGTTTTTGTTGTTAAAATAAAAATTAAAAAACAATTGCACAAAATTTTTTTTAGGACAATTGGGGTCCAAAAAGGATAATTTTATAAACATGTTGTTACAATTTAAAAATTCTCATTTTGCATCCCTGGTTAAAAGCGTTTTATTTCGTTAAATTTTTAATGCTAAGTTAAAATATCAGATATCGTAGTCGTAAAGATTAAAGAGAGCAGTAGTTTTGAAGAGATTTAAAAGCTTAAAGAAAAATAAAAAAGTATACGCTTAATAGTGTTACCATGTGTGAGCATTTTTATTATTGCTAGGATTTTGTTAGGATTGTAAGTTTTTATCCAAGTCCAAATAAATAATAATAGATAAAGTAGAGATCTGTTTTAAAATTTAAAAAATAAAAAGAAACTAAGAATAAAAATAAAACTACAATTTTAATAAAAACCAAACGTCTTTGAATTAAAGTATATATGCCTAATAAAAAATAATAATATTCATAATAAATATGTAATAAGAATACAAATTAAAATATCTCTAAAAAAAATTTAAAAAAATGTGGTTTATATTAAATAATAAAAGTATTATAATAAAATAGTTTTCTATAAAAAAGCATACTCGTTTAAAAAAAGTATGCAAATGGCCTGTTTTATAATAAAACATCAAGGATGTCTGTCGACACGGTAATGACAATTTTGCGATATTAATAATTAAACGGTTGCGCCTGATAAAACGGTATAATTTCGGAATTTAATTTTTAATAAATATGCAAGTGGTTTTTTAAATCGTTATTGGAAATTTGATATAAATCGGAACCGCTGTAATTAACTCTCGGTTGTGAAATAAAGATTTTATTAGTGTGTATTTATAATCGATAGCGACAACAACCTTGATAAAAGTGTAAAAAATGTATAAAAAAAAGTGTTTAAAAATTAAAAAAATATGTGCAAGAGCTATACATCCAACCTTCTTTTCAGTCGGTGCTATTTAATCTCATCTTTAATCAATTTTAATAAGGTATGAAAAACATTTTTTTATCTTAAAGTCTTATTAATTTACAATATTTTTTTAAACAGCTATAATTTAAATCTAACTTTATGTAGAGTTTTATTGAACCAATACCTGTACTTGTAAAAAAACCAAAAAAAAAGGAAACTTTTCAAACAATTTTAAGTTCTTTCCAAATTTTTGTAATTTTAATATGTATAAATATTAGGCAGGTAAATTTTTTTTGTGAAATCCTATACGATTTTGTTAATTTTGTTTAAGCCATACAAATCGACTTGCCCTAATTAATATATTTCCATATTTTTTTTTCACAAAAGTATAAATATTTCGATAACACAGGTTAACATCAGTTTATTTTTGTACTGGAGTTTCTCAGTCAATTTGAATACAGATAGTATGAATTACATTTTTCGAATTGAGTCTGCTTTTCGAGCTATTCCGTTATAACAAAATTAAGGAAGTTGCACAACTTAATTTTTTAAAACTTGAGAGCTAACCGTTTGAATTAATTAAATAAAAGAATTGGCACAAAAATTATCGTCAAATTATGTTTTTATTCATTCTTGATTAACATTATAATATTTGCGGAACTTTATATTTATACTAAATAAGAAGAAAATTTAAGGTTTTATGTTACTAAATTTCTTATGAGCCTAGCCGAGAATTGACAAAAACATAATTTGAAGATGATTAAAGACCTTTAAGGCCAATTCTGGCAATCGTGATCGAATATTTTTCGATTCGAAAGCAATTTTATTTTTAATTCTTTTAGTCGATACGGAATAGGTGTGCCAATCGGGACTGATTTACGCAAATCCCGGGATTCGAGATTTCAAAAGGTCAAAACCCAGGATTTTTCGGGATCCCGTGATTTTTCGGGATATCGGGATTTTACGGGATTCGGGATTTTTAAAAGTCAATAGATAAATGCTTTCTTTAAATATTTATTAAAATAAAGGGTTTATAAGAGTTTTACAAACAAAAGTTCTATAATTCATTTAATATTACAAAGTTAAGAAATATAATGATTATATTGATTACTAAAATTTGTAAAAACGGAAAATTGTGTTTTTTTTAATTAATGTTAATTTAATTAAAAATATAATAAAAATAAAACAACGAACGATTTCCAACAATGTGTTAATTGATTCAATTAAAGAATAATTAACACAAAATCTATATTTTATTCAATTACCAATCAGTTGATTAAAACTAAATAAAAAATAATCAGTATAGTAATTTAATACAGCCAACTAGTAATTGATTTGAAAGATTCTATTAAAATTTTAATAAAATGAATCAAGGTAAAAATTTTAAATTTGAATTCCAAAAAAATTAACAAAATCAATTTTTTAGTAAACCATTAAAATCCCGTTTGAACCAAAACGAATTTTTATACTGACCACCACTAGTGGTCGGAATTATGTAGTGTATTAATTCCACTAATTAATTTCGTGAAATCGCACCTTGAATTACCATATTTCCGATTCCCACAATCGGAAAACACTTTAATAAGACTAAGCCTGTAAAGAGTCAAGTTAAAATTTTCCATTTGGTGCACCAGGCGAATCAATTAAAAAATAAAAAACCACATAATTTTGTTTTTCTTTCAAAAGACATTTCTTTCTTTAATTAAATTTCTTATTTGATTATTTCAGCTCTTCTTACATTAAAACTTCTTTATAATTTTTGGACAAAAGAGTAACAAATTGTTGGTTAAAAGCAGTGTTTAAATTGCTTGCTTTAAAATAGCAACAGTCGCACATTTTTGCTTTGTTTACATTTTTTGCAGCAAATTAAAAAACTGTGTGTCTAAGTGTTTACTTAACTCTTTGATAACGAGTCAGCAAAAGCAAAAAAGCAAAAGCAAAACAAAGAGAGTAAATAATTTGTTTAAACTCGCTATGTGCATGTACTCTGATAAATCTGTCAGCAAAGAAGCCACTTAAGAAAACAAATTTTCTGTTGCTGTAAGTATTAAGTTTTTGATTGTTTTTTTTTTTGCTTTTGATGCGCTTAAAGTCAGCAAGTTAACTTCTTTGCTGTTGCTGGAACTTAATATATTATGAACGAATTTGTTTCGAATTTTTTTGGTATTTTGCGTTTTTTTTTAATAAATAGGTACATACATACATACATAAATGAAACTACACGTTTTTTTAAACTAATTTGTTTATTTTGTGTTATGTAAATATGTATATATTCTATGAAACTAACGCCTGCAACAGCAAGCAACAGCAATGAAGTCAAAAACAGCAAAGAAGTTAATACTCGCTGAATTTAAGCACATCAATTTACAGTTAAGCCAAAGCAAAAAAAAAATAAACAAAAACTTATTACTTACAGCAACAGCAATTTTTTTTTTCAAGTGGTTGCTTGGCTGGCTTTTTAAGCTGAGAACATAAACATGGTGAGAATAAATAAATTATTTACTCTCACTTTTTCTGCGTTTGCTTTTGCTTTTTGCATTTACTGTGTTCTTTTTCTTAAGTTAAGTTAAGCAATTACAAAAACATTAAAAATAGTCAAGCATTTTTAAACACTGGTTAAAAGAGTAACAAAATTTTACTTTTTTTTCTCAATGACAGTATTAACGGAGTTAACCAAATACATATAAAAGATCAATATTGTGTTCCTTATCCTCTCAAGGGAGAATTTCATGATGCATTTTTACGAAAGAAGAGGTAAAACCAAAAAAAAAAATTAAATTAACATTTTCTTGATTGACTAAATCCCGAAAATCCCGGAATTTAGTCAAAAGGATTTCGGGATTGGCAGCCCTAGAAATAATGTTTGCACGTCTTAAATATAATTATATTGTTGAATTTTGAATATTTTTATATTACTGAATAGAGCATATCCTTCTCAAGTTATGCTTATATATGCTCTGCAAGTGTCTATATCTTTGATATAACACTGTACCGCGAAAACTAGAGCTAGTAAACAAAATCTTATTAGACATTGAAAATTTGTATGTATATCAGCAACGCATAAAATTTTTTCGAAACGTAATGTACTGTAAACTTGTATAATCTTTCTTTTTACATTTCTTTGATGTTTAAAAAACTGTTGTCAGTTTAAGCGTTTTTTATTATTTTTTTTTTTAAATAAATGTAAAATACATTTTTAGTTGTGGGCTTGATCTCTACACTCAGGTATGTGATAAAAAACGATCGTTTTTATCAGGTGTGATGAATTTCGACCGATTTTAAAATTCATTTCTGAAGTAAAGTCTTAAGTTTTTGTCCAAAATACAGTTCAGTTAACATATCGTCGGCTGATAATTTAATTGTCGTATGCGGACTCCGATAGTTTCGAGTAAATTGAGTTTGAAGTTTGAACTCTTATAAAGAGGAAACTACAAATATTTGACTAGTTCATTTAAAAGTTTGATGCCTATAACTCATTTGGGGTAGAAAATATTTAGATTTTTGTTCAGAAATTAATTTTCGTATGTGGTAAAATGGAACATTTTTGTGTCATTTAAATAGCTACCCTGCAGGAAACCTGGGTACATGTGTCTCCATGTCATCAGTTGTATCGACTATTTTGGTGACTTTTGGGCGACATTGTCAATGAATTGACTGCACTTTTATATTTGCCCTTAATACAAAAAAATTTTTGTTATGAATACGTATATATTTTTAATTTTTTTTTAATAAATTAATTAAATGTTAAAAAAAAGTATTTTTTTAAAAAAGTACCAAAAGTGTAGACTAGAATTTCTTAAAGGTACTAGTGATTCTTTGATTCCAATGGTCCCAAAAGAACTACCTACTCAACAGTTCCACCGTCAGTAGTAGATTTCCAATGACACGCACATGTTAAATGTCTATAGTAAAAAACATTGTCTGGGGTATAATAAATCACTAGTACTGGTGACTGTGTCAGTAGGGAATCAATACAGATTCACTAGTGACATTTCCTACAGGGTACATACGACATGTTTACATAGGACATTTAGACACTTAATGTATTTGAAAAGTATCAAGAATTATATAAGTAAGGAAATTATGTATTATAGTTACGTATCTAATTTTTTTAGTTACCCATTAAAACATACCCTAGGTTTTTGGGGGTGGCATTTTTTCGAGGACATTAAAACTCTTAACTTTATAATGGAACACATTTTATTTCAGTCTTTTCAAAAAAAAAAAAAATTAAATATAGAAAACAATAATTCATCTTCATCGACAAAATTTTAAAATTAGAAAATAAATTAATAAAAGAAAGTAGTTAAGAATTATGAGTATCAATTCAATTAAAACGAATAATAAAAACAAAAACTTATCTACTCTTCATAACAAACTTAAGTAATTCATTGTTTTGTATTTTTTGACACGGCGTTAAAAAATTAAAAAGGGGCACATAGTATATGTTGTAGTTTTAGTCAAGTAAAATAATCGCATACTAGGAATTTTCAATACCCTGAAATCGGTATTTTAACTCCAAATGTTTGGGTTGTTTGACAATTCCTGGTATATAATTCTTTTACTTGACTAAATACACAATTTGTACTATGTGCCGCGAAAAGTACATTTTTATTGTAACGTTGTGTTATTTTCAACGATTAACATTATTTTAAAACCGCATTAAAAAAGCTCTGTCGTCGGGTTTCAAAAAGGAATCATGCTTTTCAAATCTTTTGATTTTTCAGAAGTTATTGCCTTTGAAGGATCAACTGCTAAATTGTTCCAGAATCCTTATAAACAATTTCGTATTTATGTGGTTGATATTTAATAAATTTGCACTTTGAAAATTGGAGCTGTTGAAAACAAAGTTGACTTGATAACTGAGAATATAATTTAAAATCAGAAGGCACCATCTGAATAATTTTTAATTTTACATTCTCCTAACAAAAATCTTTTAATTGTCTATTCAAAGAGACCGGGCGATCGTAAAAATTAGCCGTCCCCAACTAATCTGTTGCCGTTTCACAAGTAAATTAAATAAGCCACACTTTTGTTCTAAATAATAATAATCATCAAAATATTTACTGACTCAAGGTAGGTGATAATAGCGGTGGTGGCGAAGACATGACTTCATTCGCCTGATGCCGTGTGCGAACTGACTTTTGTATGGGTATAATACGTTTTCCTTTGGTACATACGACAATTCTTTTTAAAACAAAAATTATTTAAAAATCGTATGTGCCATGAAAAATCCACTTACGACAATGAAAGATCAGGTTGGAAAACCTAAGGAAAATTTCTTAACTCAAAACCGCAAACAATCCACATACGACATTTAAATTATCAACCGACGATTTGTATATGTATAATAAAAAATTAAAAAAATATATAAAGGAAAACAGAGGAAAATCAATTTTTAAAGATACTGAAAACGGTATTATCGGTTTTCAAAATAGTTTTTCATTCATACCTGTTTCTTTTAAAAAGCCCTGGAGACTATCAAATATACACATCAATCACATAGTTGTGTGCGTGCAGTCGTTCTTTTTCGGCTATACCCGGCGTTTACACATGTAAGTGCAAGTTCGAAAAACTCAATACACTCACACATTTTTACTAACACTATCACATTTTTCGTACTTGCAGCCCAACTTGCAAGAGAATTTGCTTGCAAGTAAATTTTTGACACTTGCAGCAAGTAATATGACAAATAAAGAAACAGTGTTACCGTGGATGCCTTTGGTATCAATTTACTAGTACTTAGTAATATAAAAATTATGTTTATTGTTGATTTTCTATGTGTTTTTAAGAATAAAAAACAAAAAAAAAAAAACACTACTACAAAGCAACACATCTTCATTGTATTTTAAAACATAAATTGCAAGCATTTAAAAAAAATTATTTAATCAAAATATTTTCTCAGAAAATTTTATGATATAGGTAACAACGGCAATACTGGATTCACATATTTTAAAAATAAACATAATTTTTTTCATCAAGATGGACCAAAAATAAAATAAAGAAATAATTAAATTATTTATATTAAATATTGTTAAATAAATTTCGTGATAACATTAACATGATAAGGTTTTTTAACCCAAAAATTAAGCTTTTTTCATAAGATGTTTTCGCTTCGAGAACATTTGAAAAATGAACTTACAACTGACTGTGTAAACACTCAAGCTACTTGCAAGACTTTCGGCTATTTCTTTCACATTTTCGTTGATAATACATATACACTACTTGCAAGTAATTACTTGCATGTGTAAAGTCAGGGATACATACGCGTTGTCGGCAGTGCTTGATGAAAATCAAAAACTTTTAATTTTTATTTGATCGCTCATTATTTGATATTTTCCTGTCGTGATTGAGAAAAAAATTTTATTTGCTTTGTGTTTGTTGTCATGAAAAAAAAATTGGCATTTTATTTCGCATTTTTAAAAAAATAAAATATTCAGGGAATATTAGAAAAGCCCTCATCATGTCGATTGTAAATATTATTTGACCTTTGATATTGTGATATAAAAGTACAAAGAAATTTCACTTTGTATAAAGATCAAAATTCAAAAGTGTAAATGTGTGAAAACATTGTTTGCTCTAAACAGCTGAAAAATAATTATTCTAAAGCTTCAACTTTTTTCAAACTATAAAAAATAAAATGGCATAAAAAAATTTGTATAGCATAGAAATAAATCGTTTAAACTTAGCATATATCAGGGGTTTGCGGGCCCCAAAATATAAAATTTAATCTCAACTACATGTGCTTCATATTTATGTGTTATCAGATGCTTTACCAAAATCTATCCACTTGTTTAAATATAACCCTTTATTTCAATTTCGTTGAAAAATAAGTCACTAAAATTTTTTTTGCCTCGAATTAAACTTAATACTGGTAATAAAACAAAAATATTTAAAAAAATTTAGCCTTATTTTTAGCATTTTTTAAAATCAGTTTCAGCATTTTTCGACTGCGTCTAATGCCAGATTTAGTTGTAAAAATTTTTTGATCTGGTCACATTGAGAATATAACTATTTTGTTTCATTTTTTTTACAAAATATAATTGTTGATTGTCGTGTTTATTTGTACGTCTCCGAAAAAGCCTGAAGTAAAAATTCATGCCACATACGATATATATGTCTATTTTGTTTTTAAAAATCGAAATTGTTTCATGATAATTTCAATAAATGTTTTTTTTTGTACTTTCAAATATTTGTATAATAAAATTTTACTATTTAAAATATTATTTAACTTTACAACACTTTTACAGTCTTCAATAATCAAAAATATCTAGCGTGACTAACAACCATTTATTATCGTTGAATCCTTCAAAACTTCCTGTATACTTTCAGCAAGTTTGTATATTTAGTATCTAAATGAACAATTATTGAATATAATCGTTGTGTCTTCCTATTTTTTGTATAAAATGAATTTATGATAGTCAGTTGTACGAAATTCCTTCAGCCCTCTCCGTAGCTACCATGTGAATCTATTTTCCGGCCTTCCTTACATTGGATAAATAAACTTTGGCTAATACTTGTATGTAATGTTAATGTGAAACTTGGGAAATATGCAAATATGTATAAATTTTTAAATTACATATTGGCAAACATTTTTGCCAAATATTTACTTCATTTTGTTTGTTGGTTTTCTTAATATCATACAATTTACATAATTCGTTTAGGTAAATTTAATCGTAGTCTTAGTAAATTTTATAAAATTTGCTATTGCAGATTGAAAATATTTGATTAGTGGGTGGAAATTTGAGGTTGTGTTTTATGGTTTGTAAATGAAGTTTAAATGCGGTTACGAAACAGTTTGTAAAATTTCTAAGATGTTTGTTTACTTTTGTTATTGATAAGAAAACTTTGATGTAAATTCAAAAGCAATGTTTAAAGAAATTAATAAAGTTTGATTGGACGTACAGTCCGAAATGTCTGGCAACAAAGAATCACGCAGGATGAGCTTAAAGTGATAAGTCAAATAACCATTTAACAGTCCTGGTACTGTTGGGAAGTTCTTTCTTAGATATATAAAGCTACGTTCGCATGGACGCCGATACTGAATGTCTCCCTAGTGTTGAAGACTTATTTGCCCTATTTTTGTAAGGAGGCTTCTAGTAACACTAGTTTACAAAATGAAATTTTTTCATGTAAATTTTTCAATTTTTTCGACCTTTTTCACTTGACAAATCATATCTCGAGCTAGAAATGTCCGATCGTTCCGTCGTTCTTGGTACGCAAGGTATTGAGATGACGAACAAATATGTATGTATAATCGGATCTTTGATCGATAAAGCGGTTCAAAAGATATCGATGAAAATAGGGCACATTTTCAAAAAAATCATATTTTACAGTGATTCTGCGTCGACAGAAAAATACAAATCGTTTAAAAAACGTTTTTTTTTCTTCATGTACGTAAAGATGATACTCTTACGTAAGAATTTACACCAATCGACCGAAAAATGGCAAAGTTATAAGCAATTCAGTAAATAAATCCAAATGCCATATTTTAAGAATATTTTATTTTTTTCGACAATTTATTGGGTTTAAACGCTTGCAATACATCCTTGACATTTTTGTGTGTTAGAAATAGTTGTGGCTCTTGCTCTGTCTTCGGTTGCTTTTGGGATCCGTTTCTCTAGTGAAAAAGCATACAGTCTCCCAACATTGCTGCGTCCCAAAATCCTTGAAAGCGCCGCTCAATGGCTTTCCCCCAATTTTACCATTTTCATCTTTTCTCAAAATGAATCTCTTCGAGGCATTAAATTGAAAATGCTACGATATAGGCAATTTAAGTACGCCACTTGTGATTGATTTCACTGTGCACAGAAAAATTTACAATTATTAGACACCAGCAGAATGCAATGCTATCCAACGGAAAGCTAAGGTAAAATGCCATAATATTTCACTCGAAGCCGATATGAAATTGCAGATGTTGAGAACGCCAGCCAAACATACCGTTGACGGCGACTAAAATTGACTAACATTGAAAAATTTTAACGACGGCGTCGAAAATACAGCCGTCGGCTATACCAAAAAATGTAAAGGGCGACTTTAATGTTTGTTGATTACAAAATTGCTTTGAAAACATTCGTATATTTCTCAAAAATGTTAAAAGCAAAATAGTTAAACAATAAAAAAATCTGCATTTCCTTACGTGACAGCTATTACTCGCCAAAATGTTAACAGATGCAGTTAAGTGAGAAAAACTAGAGTTGTCAAAACCGATTTGCGAATTATTCGAAAAGTCGATTTTTTGCCATTTTTCCGGTTTTTTAAAAAGGCCGATTTTCGAAGTATTCGAGAAACCGGTTTTTTGGTCTCGAATAATCGATTTTTACTTATACTTAACTTTTTCATTATTTTGCGTTCAATGACATTTATAATAAGTAACCTCTTTCAATATTCGCAACACTATTTAAATGTTGTCATTTCTGAGTGAATGTCAATAGCAATAAAAAGTTTCAAGTGGTGAATGCCAATAGAAAGAAAGAAGTTTTAAGAAGGCGGCAAAAAAAGTTCACACATCAAAAAGATTGCTGGTGTTCAATATTAAAAAACAAAATATTCTGTTAATAAGGTAAGTATTTTGTATATATTTTTGCTTTTTAAATTTATTTTCTATCTTTTTCAGAAATGAGTTCTATTGTCTGGCAATATTTTAAAAAACAAAAAGAAAAAGGCAAGGCACAGTGCTTAAGATGCCCCAAAATTTTGTCTTGCAAAGGGTCTTCAACATCGTCACTAATGAATCATTTGAAAAAAATTCATAAAATTACGATTGAAAGCGAACAGCAGCCTTCTACTTCCAATTCCCTATCTGAATCTTCATCTAGCATTTCAATTCCATTAAGAAGTTATTTAAAACGTAAAAGTTTGGCCGGAATTCTTTCTCAATGTGTAGCAGAAGATGGCATGTCAGTTTATTCCCTACAAAAGTCAAAGGTTGTCAAGGCTTATCTTAAGACTATAAATTTAGAAATGCCATCAAGCACCACAACAATATGGAAGCTAATATCTGAATTTTACGAAGAGAAAAAAATGGAGTATATTGAAGCCTTTAAAGAGATAAAAAAACCAAACAAAAATTTTCAATAATTGTTGACGAGTGGACTGACCATTCAAATTTCAAATATTTAAATGTTAGCGCTCGGTGTACTGATGTCAGTGGAGAAAATCTAGAGGTATTTTTCTGCTTTTATTAAAAAAAAATTAACAACATATCGCACTTAATCAACAAGAGGGTATTATCTCAAAATTTTTATTTTCCAATTTTTGAAAAAAATCTACACGCTATATTCCTATCTGCCCGCTGTAAAAATATCTTGCTATTTTGTCTACTTTTTGGTAATGAAACAGTTGGTTTTAAAATTCATTTCCATATGCCTTCAATGTGAAATTAAAAATTGTTTTGCTTCTACTGAAAATGTTTAAATTTTGAGTTAATACCCTTTTGTTGATTAAGTGCGATATGTTGTTAATTTTTTTTTAATAAAAGCAGAAAAATACCTCTAGATTTTCTCCACTGACATCAGTACACCATATATGTTTTATAAATATTTAAGATTTTCAATTTAGGTCTCCAGCGAATACATTTAAAAGGAACATATGCAAATTTAGAAGTCTACGTAAAGCAAAAACTATTAGAATTTGAACTGGACCTCTATAATGACATAGTAGCCTCCACGCACGGTGGTGCTGCAGCTATGAAAAAATTTGGGAATAATATTCCAGCCATTGGACAACTGTGTTACAATCACGCAATACATTTGTGTGTAGTTGATTCCTTGTATAATAAGATAAATTTTCAAAAGTCAGATTATTCCGAAGATTCAGATTTAGAAAGTTCATTGGAAGACTTAAATTCGTCAATAGATCTTCTGGACAACATTGAACCAACTATTGTTAAATTAAGACAGTGTGTTAAAATGTTTAATAAATCACAGGAAAAGCAAGAAAAATTGCAGCATTATGTTAAAAAAGAATGTGGACATCAGGCATTGCTCCAGCTAGACGTTAAACACAGATGCAATTCATTAGCCAATATGATTTCTAAATTTTTAAAATTGAAAACTTGTGTAAATCATGCTTTGCTTGATTTACACCAGGAAACATTTTCAGACACAGAATTTGGATTGTTGGAAGGCCTTTCCAGCTCTTTGCAGCCATTGGAAATCGCTGTAAAAAAGTTGTCAAGTGATTCCGCAACTCTTTTAGAATCTGAAGCAATATTTAAATTTGTATTAAAATCAATCAAGAAACAGCGAAATATCATATCGAAAAATCTGCTTGATTCTTTTAACCAAAGAATTTATGAACGTAGAAATGTTGTATTAAATACGCTTCTACTCTATTTACACTCGGGAAGCCTTCCAGTATCTTCGGAAAACATAACATATTCATCAAAGTACCAAGCCATTGAACTTGCAGAAGAACTCTACAACAGACTTTTTAATACTTTCCAGCAGTATGAGTTAAGCGACAGTTCAGACTCTAACTTAGAATATTTTGAAAGCGAATCTCAAAACTTAGAAGAACTGCTTAATTCTACCTTAAAAGAGATTCAAACCCCAGCTAAAAGATCAAAAAAAATAAATAACAATGATTTAAAAGAGGATTTTGACTACATAGATAAATTTTCTAAAAGATCTTTTAAATTAGATATGCTTTACAAGGCATTACTGACAATCAACTCAACCTCAACGATTAGTGAACGTGTTTTTTCCGTATCATCCACTATCAAAACTAAGTTGAGAAACCGAATGTCCCCTAATCATCTGAATTTTATACTATTTTTGAAATACTATTTTATAAAAAAAACTAATAGCTTTTTATTTTTATTATACTGATCTCTATTTACATTTAACTTACATTTGATGTGGTTACATACGTATATAATATGTATTATTAGTTTTTATGTCTGAAGTACGTACGAATTGCATGTTTTGTTTTACTTTTTATTGTTTTGTTTTACTTTTTTTATTAAATAAATAATTTAAAAAAAACCGAAAAACCGATTATTCGACACCGGTTTTTATTAACAAAACCGAAAACCCGATTTTTCCAGAAGTCGGTTTTTCGAAGTATTCGAAATCCGGTTTTGAAAATGTGGCGAATATTTGACAACTCTAGAGAAAAACAGCTGTTTGTTATAATTGATGGCATTTTTGTTTCATTTCTCACATTTCAATCGAAAAGTTTCTCGACGCGGGAGTTACAGAACATGGGCACAAAGCTACATATATTTAATGAAATCCATTAACACATTGTTTGAAACGGCAAAATTTTTAAACCATTTTTTTAATTAAAATTAAAAAGAACATTAATTTAAAAAAAGAAATATTAACAATTAAAAATTTTTACAATTTTTAGTAAACAATATCATAATTTTGGTAATAGGTGCAAAATCAACAAATTGTTTGCTTGATTCTATGAACTTGGTATGAATTTGGTGATTAGAGTAGGGTTGCCATTCGTACTGTTTTTATCAGTACATGTACTGTTTTTGTTTAAAGTACTGATTTATGCATAACAAGCAAATCAGTACGCAATTGTACTGATTTTTTCATTAATGTACTGTTTCGGTACTGTTATTATATGTATATTAATTTTGTTCAGTATATATTTTTTCATATTGTCAAATTGCGATACAAATATTAATATAGAAGTTCGTATCGATGAGTTATTACATTAAAGATTTTTGCCGAGTCATTACGAAAAAAGAAGACAGCAGAAGAAAAATGGAAAATGTTTCTAAATGGTGGTGCCTTTACGAATTTGAGGAAATATGTAATTTTATTTCTTCCATTCCACATTCAAACTCTTTTTACAGAACGAGTTTTTCGTTTTCAAAGTGGAGAAAAGAGAGAAACAGGCTCCTAATATAAAACCTAGAATGTGAGAGGACAAACTTTGGTTATAGTTGTAATAAGTTTTACAATTTCTTGAAGACTGAAGACAGGAAAGAATTTGTGGACAATGTACAATAAGGCCATAAATATTATTAACTTGTAACAATGTAAATATTTATGTCCATACATATGAAAATATATTATTTATAAAAAAAAATAGTATAAGATCGTCTGAAAAACGATTGTGCCTTTTGCAATAATTACAATTATTAATAGTAATTAGTTGTAAATCAATAAATATTTTTTTTTTGAAGATAAATACATAACAAGCTTCGTTATTTCAAGCGTTGAATTTGTTTTTTAACATTGTTGTCCTTATATGTATGTGTAGAATGGTGCTAAAAAGGCAAATGTCAAATAATTCACTTTTAAGAAATATTTAAATTTCAGTTTTTATAGAAAAATTCTAAGTGAAATTGTCTAGCAAAACCTTTTTGAAGCTGTTCTCGGTTAAATTAGACACTGCCTGTTACCGCAAAATAAAAGAGAGTCAGCATGTCATTTTAATTGCAAAATTAAATGAATTATGCTGGTAGATATAGCAAAAAACTACTTTTATTTACTTTTTATTTAATTTTATGGTGACATATATTCAAAAAATATAATAGATATAATTTGTATATAATAATTTGTATGCAATTTTATATTAAAAAATTATATGTACTGTTTTTTATGCAATTGTACTGATTTCTCTGATTTCAAAACTGGCAACCCTAGATTAGAGACAATTTTTAATTTTGTCTCTGTGGGAACCCTACACTGAAAAAATTATTGCTAAAATATTTTCAAGCAAACCCTTGTTTAAAATTTTTTTTAATTTCAACAAATTTTGTTTACTGTTTCTATAAATATTTTTGTTTGATTTTTATTTTAGCAACAAAAATGTTGACAACTATACAAAAATATGATATAAAAATATGATTTCAAGTTTTCATAATTTTGTATTAAATAATTTAATTATTTAACGCTCTTTAAAGTGGACGTTTTTTTAATTTTTTTTTTTTGATTGTAAGCAACACTAATTTAAGTGAAAAAAATGAACAACAACAAAAAACACATACAGTCTATTTTTGGACGCATTAAAAAGTACAACAATAAAAAACGTGATAAAATAGCGTGGCGAAGTTTGTTATTAAAGCAACAACAAAAGTAGGTAAAAACGATTTAATACTTTGTGTTGCCACAAAAACAAAACTAAAAAAAAACAGAATGTTTTGGCTGGTTTCAAAGTTGATAAAAAAGAATGAAAAAAATCCCGTATTCTATTTTATTTAATTTTTTACTTAAATACATCATATTTTGAAAGTAAAATGATGGTGGAAACCATATCAGACCGTAATGCTGCTGTTTTTAATTCAGATTTCTTCTGTAGCCAAGGAACAAGACGAACGATTGGTGTTCGGAAATTATTAAAAAAAAAAATAATGTGTCCCAAGCTATAAGCTCTGCACACTGATTCAGCAATTTTATTTGTTTTTAAATTTGTATTAATTTCAGTAAACTTTTTTGATTGATTCAGCTAAATTATTTGTTTGAATTTATTTTTAATATCAAACACAAGTTTAACCAATGATAACAACTATTTGTTTGAAAAAATCCGAGTTTTTTTTTAATAAGCGAAATGCAAAATAAATTGTTTGAATATGCAAATTCGTTTGTAGGTCCTGTTTTAAACAAAAAAGGTTTTGATTTTAAAATTTTTTTGTTTGAATTGGAAAAGTAATTTTTTCTGTGTACCATTAAAGCTACCTTGAATACGCTGAATGTAATGGTTTTCGCGATAACAAATTTAAATACTAATGTACCTTAAAACGATATTGAATACACTGTGTTAGTGCCCAATTCTAACAACCTGGGCACCTTCAAGTTCCCGATTAAAAATTTCAAAGAATACCCGGGTGGGTATTGGTAGGTTGAAGGTTAATTCGACAAATGATCCCAAAAGAATAAAAATATATTTTTATGGTAAATAAGTATTAACATTTTTTTATCGCGGATATCGCGAATACGAACACTCACTTTGAAAACTCGTTTCCAATCATCAATCATTTTATTTAATTTTTGTTTTGGGGGTTATTTAATATTTTTGGGAATTTGTTTAAATTTAAAAATTGGTATTTTAAACCATAACGTACTAGTTTTTTATAGACTTTGTTTATTTTGGTTTTTGAGCCCTAGCTCATTTGGGACATAGTTCATAGCGCCAATACAAATTTTAGACTCTGCCAAGTTTTAGTACCGTTCCACATTTTTGGAAATAAATTAAAAGGTTTCTGGTTCTAAAATCACTTCTACACAAGGGACGATGTTGATTGCCCTTTTCAATATTACCTGAAATACGGTCGGGAGGCAAAAATGAACGCCGTACATTGCGGAATATTATTATTTTTTTATATTATTTGAAGCCTTAATTTTTTTTTAGCTAGTAGACGAGCATTCCCAATATTTATTTTGCCCCCCACAGCCAAAACCGAATAATTTAACATGATTTTCAGAGCCTTCAAAAGTATTTGATTGGATCCGTTGAAGGCTACAGTTATTTCAAAGTGAACTGCCCATCAATATAGAGAGTTTTGCACGATTATTGAAAATTTTACCTACACTTTTGCAAAACTTACCGAGTTTTTAACAAAATTGATAAAGGCTAAGAATATCAATTTAAGAAATAAACAAAATAGTGGCTTTTACAGAATTTTTATTCTTTTAACTGAGCGTAGTTTCAAGTGGACTATTCACATTTCCGTCTACGTTTTCAATTAAAAGTTTTGTAAATCCTGCTCTTTCAAAAAAATTTCAAACAATTCTAAAAACACATTTTGGGGTTCAACGTATTTACAACCGAAAAGGACAATCTATAGCTTTTGAAAAACCAATATGATCTTATAATCAGATAATGTAAACACATGTACATCTGATATATTATCCCAACCAATCTGTAATACGTGGCAGGCGGCGTATGTGCCAAATGTTGAAATCAGAAATATATCTACAAAGACAAATAAATAAAAATTTGTCACATATTATAAAAATAAAACTCCGCACAAATCATCATTGCTGTCCTCATCAAAGGAAACAAAACAAACCCTCCCCTTCGTCTTTCACAAATAAAGTCCTCAACGAATGCCTTTAAAGAGCAGGCTTATTCATACAAACAAATTGTAAATGTTTTTCAAATAAAAATCATTAAGTATTGGTAATTGTCAACATATTAGAATGTAAGGCCGGAGGGTTGGAGAGCTCTAGGATGATAATGTTTCCAATGATTGTCTTTGTTAGTGATTACGTTGATATTACCAGCAAATTAAGTGTGAACAGAAGTTTCGTTTGCTTTTGACCAACAAACGTGTCACGTATATAAACAGAATTTTGATACTGATTAACAGATAATGAATTTGCAGATAGATGATTTTAGAAGAAGATTAAAAAATGAAAAAGGCATCTTAAAAAGATTAAAATCACCAAATGTTTTAAAACACTGAAACTCTTTGTACTCGTATTAACAAGAAAAACATATAGAGAAGAATGTTGGTATTGAAAAATGCCAGTAAATGTGCAAGTATTAAAAAAAACTGTTATTGTTTCAAATGTTTTGAAAAGGTTTATAATATCCTCCCCTGAAACAAACAGAAGGCTAGATAATGTTGACATAAAGATGTCATATGTCAACTTGACTTTAAATCTTTTTTTAAAAATTTTAAATGCAGTTTTATTTATTATTAGAATAAAAGCGAAATCTTAGATACATATGTATGTTCATAACTAATTATTTGTTTTAACTAAAAATTACTTTCAACAATATAAATATTTTGAGGATTGGCATTACATAGTTGTATCTTATACGAAAATTTTAATTTTTTAAACCAACGTATAAATAAGTTTGTTTCCACCAGTTCAGACACAGCGAGGACATCAAGGAGCGTCTCTCTTTAAGAATGCAAAATCCTTTTGTTTTAAGCACTTTTCACCTCTATTATGTAAGTCGTGGTCAATGTTAACGTCAACGTCAATTTCAATTTTCAGTTGTTGGCAAATAAAGTAAACGACTACATTACTTCGACGATTATTTTATTTTATTAACATGCCGTCTTCATTAGCCATCGCTATGTTAAAATAACAAACAATTTCATGTGCACACATGAAATTGGATAGTGAAGACTGCTTTTGTCGATGTTTTGTTCTTGTTTGAACAGCGTTGTTAAAACAATTCTTTGCACAACGATTTCTTACATCTCTGCATATAATTGCCATATAAATAAACGCCATCTTGATTGTTATTGTTGCTTTTTATATGGTTTTTCTTGACATACGTTTTCCTAACATCGAAGAACATAAACAATAGTGCGTCGCTAATTCTGCCAACGTTTTGTTCTTGAGGAAACATAACAATGGAAGGTCAGGACAGCGCGTTAAGAATGTTGTGTCGATGTTGAATAGTTATCGAAAATCTGGTCGAAAAACAGCATCTCTAATTATTTTTTTTTGACGCCTCAGTGTATGTTTTGTTTTTAGTAATTATACCCTTCACCGAAGGTAAAAGGGTATATATAACTTTGTCATTCCGTTTGTAATTTCTACAATATTGATCTAAGACCATCATACATATTCATATGCATTTTTTATTAAAACATGCATATGAATATGTATGTATATACATGCATATGTATATATATATGTTGCCTTGGGTCCTATAAGGGTCATAGGGCCTCAACTTCAGACATTAAACAACGTCATTTTAATGGTATTGTTTGTTTAGTATCTGCTTGTAGTAAGTAAAAAAACCAATCGTACAAAAACACCGTACTAGTTAACCTAAATGCACGCTACCAACGGAAAGTTAAGTGGTTGTTTATTACCGTTTAGCGAACGGAGCCCGTCTTGGAGGTCTGCTGGCAGGCTCAGCACCAAGATCGGATGCGGAAGCCCAATCAGCTACTCATCTTCGTTCGAAATCGATGAACGGGCAGTTAAGCAGCTATGAATAAAACGTGTGTTTATATTTAAGTTCATTTTAATTTGCATATTTCATTAGGGCTTACTCTATATGAATATATCGCACACTAAATCATACACAGGCACAACTCAAAAGTGTTAAGGAGAGGCGGAAAACAGCCTTCAAAACGGTGTTGCAGTTGTTTAATTAGATTGAGTATCACAAGTGGTTAAGAACACAGTGACGCAAACGAAATTTTCATGGTCGCTATAGATATGATTTGTGGTTTATGGACGATTTTGATAAATTTTGTGTTGTGCCTGTTTAAAATTTAGTTTGCGATATGTAGGTATTTTCTAACTAACTAAAATTTCTTTAACTTTAACTTGAGTCGTCGTCAAATTTCCAGTGGACTAAAACTGGGTCAATTCTACTCGACGGAGACTTAAAATCGCCTAAGAAAATACCAAATAACTGTCAATAGTAATCGTTTATTGTCAATATCGAGAATTCGACATTCATAATAGAGGTGATTCGTTCTTACTTTGCCATATTATACTTTCGTAGAATGTCATCTACCAGTTAAAAACTCCTGGCGAGTTTGAGGTACTAACACTTATGTATATTCTTCGAGAGTGCACCGCCAAGAGGATGGCTCTTCCTCAAAAGTGAGTGAAGATAAATACGCCGAGTTAAATATGTTTTATGACGTAAAACGTTACGTTATTAAAAACATATTTCAGCTACGCGTATTTCAGCTAAAGGTATTTCAGCTACGCGTATTTCATCTACGTTTTCAATTTTGGCCGGTGAATCAGGCACTTTATTTTTTCACTTGCGACCAAACCAAGAAAGATTACGGAACGGGAGGGGCTTCAAATTATAGGAAATAAGCTCTACTTTCGTAATCTTTAAACAATTTTTATGAAATATAAATTTATCTATTTTTAAAAAATTCTTTAAATTTTGGCTAGTGTATCAGGGAGGGATTTTTTTCACTTGTGACCAAACCAAGAAAGATTACGGAACGTGAGGGGCTTCAAATTACAGGTAATTAGCTCCACTTTCGAAATCTTCAAACAATTTTTATGAAATATAAATTTTACTATTTTTAAAAAATTCTTTAAGCTTTGGCTAGTGTATCTGGGAGTGATTTTTTTCACTTGTGACCAAACCAAGAAAGATTACGGAACGGGAGGGGCTTCAAATTATAGGAAATTAGCTCTACTTTCGTAATCTTTAAACAATTTTTATGAAATATAAATTTTACTTTTTTTAAAAAATTCTTTAAGCTATGCTTCTAATTCTTTGCAGACGTATAAAAAACGAAATTCCATTTTGATTTTATTTGATTTTATTCACAAAAGACGACAAATTTTAATTAACTTAAGAATTTCATAAAACGCAATATTTGTATGGGAGCCCCCCTAAGAAATGAAGATAAGGGGCAAGTATGTCTCGAGAAAATGTTAAGGACAAACAATTAATTGAGGTCAGTCATACATTATATACCACTAGGGGCGACTTCTGGAAATTTATGGGACTTTTTCTTCAATATATTTCTAGTCTGCATTGAACATTTTGTATGGAAGCCCCCTTAAGGAATGGAGATAGCGGGTGGGTATGTTAGAAATAAATGATTGAGATGAAAAATAAAGTGGGGTTGGTCATACATTTGACCCATCTCGGGGCATCATAGGCGCTGCAGGGGCCAAATTTAAGAATTTCATTAAACGGCCATATTTGTATGGGAGCCCCCCTAAGGGGTGTAGATATATGGCAATGTTTTAAAAAAATGTTAAGAACAATAAACATTGGATACATTTTATCCCCCTAGAAGTGAATCCTAGGCCTTAGAAACAAATGATGTGAATGGAAAATAAAGTTGCGCTCGACATACATTTGGCCCGTCTAGGGGTATCTCAGGCGATGCAGGTGCAAATTTTAAGGCTAGGGTTCTACGCGCATATAAAACAAAGTTTCAAACAATATAAGCTATAAGTGATTAAAGTCTATCTTCAACTTTTGATTTTTTCAGAAAAGATGAAATTGTTTTTTCAATAAGCTGAAGCGTTTTTGAGTTACGCGAATATATGTTGTGCAACCTCCTCCATTTTCGAAATAACGGTATATCTCGAAAACCAGAGCCAATCTTAAAAAACCGCGGGCACCACTGGATTCAGCGTACCCGAATTATGTTAAAACGCCATGTGCCCAGCTTGTCTGTTTTTTCAACTAGCATAGTGTAATTTAATATCTGATATTTATATTTAGTCAATTCACAAGGTATCCTAACATGTCATATTTTATAACTTTTATAACCCTTTTATTAAGTACGCTTTTGTGTGATTTTAAATCAATTCACTATTGGACTATTTTTTAATTTTATGCCAAGAAATGCTATCAATAATTAATAAAAAATGAGACGAGAATGTTTTTTAAGATTTTTAAAACTCGTATTATTGTCTTGAAATTGTTTCAAAATTCAAGCCATAATTTTAAAAGCAGAGGCTTTTGTCAACAAATATAAATTATAAGAAAGTAAATTTAAATTTAAGTAAATAACAAAACGTATGAAGCCAAATGTGGAAAAATTTGAGGTTGGAAATTTAAAAAAGCAGATGTATCAAAAATATTTACTCAAATTTAAATAAATTCGTTTTCGAAATTAGCATTGCTTAAAAACAAATATTGATCAGACTCAAAGCAGAGAGACTCCTAATTTATTCGAAATGGAGCTAAGAGAATAGACCCCAAGTGAAGATTTAATAACAAAATATAAAACGAACATTATAAAAAGTAGTTAGTATTTGTAAAAATATTTACTAAAACGTATTTTTGCGACTTCTAAATGAATTTTACGATAGTAAAGTACAAATTAGAAGAACAATTAACGGTACAACCTAACTCATATATGTACATAATTGTTATTATTTTATTAAGTTAATAAATAAATAAAGTTAAGTTTTTTGGTCTGTTACTGCCTGTAATAAATCTGTTTTGTTTGTTTATTAAAAACTTGGTCTTATATTTTCTTTAAAATGCACTTTTTCGACCCTTTTATTGGCAAATACTGTTTATAAAAAACTCAAGCCTTTTTTACTTTAAAATACCCTTTTTGTGCCCCCTTTTTTTGGAAAATCCCGTTTTTGTGACCCTTTTAGAAAATTTCCAACGGTAGCCCTGAAGACATGGACTGTTTGAACACTAAAAAAAATTATTGTACAGTTTCTTACCGTATCGTGCCAATCTGTAGAAAATAGAAATTAATTACGAGGTTTTGTGACTGTTGTAGATAGTGATGAGCTGCTTGTATTTCATATGGAATGCGGGCATATTCACTTTTTTTTTTTGTACTTTTTCAGTTATAATATCTATGGACTTTTGACAAAATAACTTAAAATACATCGTATAACCAAATATATGTCTAGATGTATAAAAATAACAAATATACAACAAAAAAAATATACAATAAAAAATATGAAATATATAAAAGGGTTTTAATGGTATCAAAACCTAGTTGTGTGTATGCACATTTGCGAATAATACGTGTACATGTGTATGGATATGCTATAATACATATTTGTTTATTGCAAGGCGAATTCACTAGAAGGTGAGGTCAACTCTACAACAACACTGTTTCTGTGGTCCATCTGTCAAAAATATTGCTAGTAAAAAAAATGTTTGTTTACATAAAAAAAACTAGTTCGTATACAAACTTTGACAAATCGACCACCGAAAAAAATAACCATATGCTGACTTGACCCCACCTTCTAGTCAATTCGCCTTGGTTTATTGTATATAGTAGCGCCACCAACGTATACATGGATTCGCCTTGGTGTTTATCAATTCACTAACCATATGTTGACTTGACCTCACCTTCTAGTGAAATCGCCTTGGTAAATACCATGTGCTTTGCTTTCTCTGTTACATTGCTGAATGCTATGGCGCCAAATGAATTAATACACAGAAAAAAATTCTAGCATAGATATAGCACTTTTTATTAACATTTTTTTGTTAAGTGATAAAGTTTTATTTTTTCTATTAATTAACAGCATTGTACTAGATATACAAATATGAAAATATTAATACCTACTCTGTTTTCCGATATAAAATGATATTGTTGTAATGTAAAAATGTTTTTTATTTTGTTTTAAAGATCAATTTTTGCATCTACTATACTGTTAAAAAATGAACCGATTTTCTTACCCTCTACCATATCTGGTGAATTTTTTTAATATTCATCTAAGACCCCATAAAGTATAGGTATACAGTTTTTCAATAAACTTAACATACACCTACATACATATTTATATACTATAATTAATTTTAATGAAATTAAGCAATGTTAAAAATTATTTTTTATGGTGATTTATTTTACACCAGCCAAAATTTAAAGAATTTTTTAAAAATAGTAAAATTTATATTTCATAAAAATTGTTTAAAGATTACGAAAGTAGAGCAAATTTCCTATAATTTGAAGCCCCACCCGTTCCGTAATCTTTCTTGGTTTGGTCACAAGTGAAAAAAATCCCTACCAGATACACTAGCGAAAATTTAAAGAATTTTTTAAAAATAGTAAAATTTATATTTCATAAAAATTGTTTAAAGATTACGAAAGTAGAGCTAAATACCTATAATTTGAAGCCCCTCCCGTTCCGTAATCTTTCTTGGTTTGGTCACAAGTGAAAAAAATCCCTCCCAGATACACTAGCCAAAATTTAAAGAATTTTTTAAAAATAGTAAAATTTATATTTCATAAAAATTGTTTAAAGATTACGAAAGTAGAGCTAATTTCCTATAATTTGAAGCCCCTCCCGTTCCGTAATCTTTCTTGGTTTGGTCACAAGTAAAAAAAATCCCTCCCAGATACACTAGCCAAAATTTAAAGAATTTTTTAAAAATAGTAAAATTTATATTTCATAAAAATTGTTTAAAGATTACGAAAGTAGAGCTAAATACCTATAATTCGAAGCCCCTCCCGTTCCGTAATCTTTCTTGGTTTGGTCACAAGTGAAAAAATCCCTCCTAGATACACTAGCCAAAATTTAAAGAATTTTTTAAAAATAGTAAAATTTATATTTCATAAAAATTGTTTAACGATTACGAAAGTAGAGCTAAATACCTATAATTTGAAGCCCCTCCCGTTCCGTAATCTTTCTTGGTTTGGTCACAAGTGAAAAAAATCCCTCCCAGATACACTAGCCAAAATTTAAAGAATTTTTTAAAAATAGTAAAATTTATATTTCATAAATATTGTTTAAAGATTACGAAAGTAGAGGTAAATACCTATAATTCGAAGCCCCTCCCGTTCCGTAATCTTTCTTGGTTTGGTCGCAAGTGAAAAAATAAAGTGCCTGATTCACCGGCCAAAATTAAAAACGTAGCTGAAATACGCGTAGCTGAAATACGTTTAGCTGAAATACGCGTAGCTGAAATATGTTTTTAATAACGTAACGTTTTACGTCATAAAACATATTTAACTCGGCGTATTTATCTTCACTCACTTCTTCCTCAAGACGTCCGGTGAAAATTGTTAGCGATTAAAAGGATTGGTGTTAGATGTTCGAAACTTTATAGTGCATAGAAGTCATAATATTTAAAAACCGCTGGGAAATAATGCGTCTACCATCGCGCCGATATGCGGACACTAACACAGATATGGTAATTAAAGCAGATACCTGTCTTAAATATGTGCTGACATTCTTGCTAAGCTGAAATTACCTTTACATTTTCAAGGTCTTCAACTATACATTATGAGTTTTTTCCACAGATACTTGATCATATAATATTTACCAGTCCAGAACTCATGTGTGTGAACTTAAACACGAATTTAACTAGCAGAGACATACACCACAATTTCTTAACAGCAACTGTTTGCAGTACCAATGCATTTTACAGTGCAATAGAAAAAGTATATTGTGGGGGATATTATTTGGAAATGGAACCGGTTCCACATAAGAATATAGTTCTTTAGAGTATTTTGGTACTGAAATATCTGAAATAATTTTGTAAGCAACTTAATTATATTCAACATTTTTTATTTTTCGAATTTATTCTAAGTGTATAAAGTCATTCCTAAAAAAAAATTTAAGGAATGGAGCTATTACAAAAAGCTTTATAAAATACATAACTGAAATTTAACTCATAGAATAAATTCGTAAAATAAAAAATGTTGAATATAATAAAGTTGCTTATGAAAAAAAAAAAAAAATAATTCCGAATATCTATTTGAACCAATTTGGAAAAATATGGAATTTTACGAATGGCACACTATATAGAACCAGAACTCTATATATTTATAATGACTCTACTAATTCTTCTTACTGAATTCTGGTCATTTACTAAATTCTATTAAAGTTCTGTAGAAAGTTTGCTTAATATTTTAACTAATTCTATATACCCCGAGAGTGCCTTACCAAGATGAAGATAAAGCCTTAAGACGTAAAGATTTATTTTTCAACTATTCTCTTAACAAGTTCTCTTTGAAATAAGGCGAATTTAAATTTTCCCATCTTTTTTACTTCTACTTAACAAATATTATTGCTGTTTTCCTGACATACTCCTGCACTCGTAAATAAAAGTTACTTTTACTAAAAATTTTTATAAATACCAATCAAATTTTCTACCATACTGAATTGATAAATAATGACATGTAGGCCTAAAACCACACAGATTTACCACTTTATATACATACATACATACAACATTCGTTTAAAATATTCAAATTGAAGTTGATTATGTTATTTATGGGTACTTCCTTTTCTTTGTAGACTTTCCCTTTCTCTCTCTCACTCTGCCACACACACATAACATCTTCATTCATTACCATGAACTTTTTTTATGAGACCCTGTTTAACCGAAATAGTACTAAAAAGGGGGTTGCTTGTTTGATTTAGTTTGACTTGTATCTAGTTGTATGCATGTTTGTGTATTCTTCCATTTGGTTATTTATTTCAAAATAGACAAATCACTTCGTTGAGTGTCAAATCACTGACAACACCGGACAATCAAAATGTCACATGTCACAATTTATTTATGTGTGAGGGTATTTTGTGTTTTTCATTATAATTTAGTAGCTTCTAGCTTAATTTTATGGTTTGTTGGATATTCTATGTACTAAGGAATTTATTTTGATTTAAGTAAGGTTTTTATGAAAGGATAATTGAATAATAATAACTAATATTTTAAACAAACTTTGTCTTTTATTTATAAAGGAGCAAATGTTAAATTTTTTCTTTAAAATTTAATCCCTTTTGTTTGTAGTTTAGTACAGTAGCTTACATTTAATCTTGTATTCCTAGTTTTCAAAACAAAACAAATAAATACGTCTTTAGTAACAAAATTCGTCACAATATATTTTGTTAATTTTTTTTTTTTTTAGCGAAAATTACTTATTGTATATTTTAATATTATACGAAAATATCTTTTTCTTTTAACACCCACACATGTATAAAATCATTTAATATTTTACGCCTAAAGTACTTTAAAATTATTTACACAAAAGTATAGAAAAATGTGACACGTGTGTCCTTTTTTGCCAGGCCAAATAGTAGATAAAATCCAAAAACAACATTTTGCGGTTGAAATGCTTAAAATAAAAGTCTCTTAATAAATGTCAATGAGTACAAAAAAAGCACGTGCCAAAGATGATCCATTAAGTGTGACCTATAAGATAATGGAATACGCTATTATGAACCATAACAATGGCAAATGAATAGCAGCTATTAAAGGAACATTAGCGGGGAAAGGAAATAAAAGGGAAAGGTGGAATAAATTAGCAAATTAACAGAAAGATTATAATGGGAATTAAGTATTTAAAAGAAAAAGAGTGATGACTTAAATTTTGCTATGAATAGAGTGTATTTGAATAATTTTTTTAAAAATAGTATTTTACTCTTAAATATACATGTTAAAATCAAACCGGCTCGTTTAAAAAACATAAGACACATCGTGTGTTTAGTCTGGGTTCACACTATGAAAGTTTTGCTTCAAGAAGTCAGATTTTATTGTTGAGAGGCGAGAGATAAATAGCATGTTCTCTTCCCCTCCCACCAATAAACTCAGACTTTCTAAAATAAGTCTTTCATAGGGTGAATCCAGATTCAAGGCCCATCTATAATATGCATAAGCTTGCTTAAGATACTGTAAACTATTAATAAAAAGCCTCAAAAGCATTTAAAAAAACAAATACGAAATCAAAAACATTTGATTCCGTAAGGAATGAACGATTAACTTCGCTCTTTGCGTTAGCAAATGACAGTTTTATATATTTTAAGAAAAATTTCCTTAAGTTTAATATGGTTTGCCACATATGATTGAAATGTATTCGCACAATTGCTTATGCCAACTTAAGCTTATTATAGTTGGGCCTTTAGAATATTTATCTTAGTTAAACTTGAAGTTACATTTTTTTTTAATATCACAACGAAATTTTATACGGTCAAAGGTTCAAAAGTTGATTAGGAACATTCGTCCAAAGTGGAAAAGCTATCACCTTAAAAAAAACTCCAAACTTATGTTAAATTCCCATGGTACTTAAATAAATCGTAGCTCAGCACAATATAAACAGTGTAAACCAGGGTCCGCCTTAGCGTTTGGATCACAGAGTAAATACGGAGGTGAAAAAGTGACGTGTGCAAAAGGCCCAAAGCAGTTGCGAAGGCAGCTTTCAAAGAAAGAGACAGAAAGCGTTATTTTTTGTAGTGTAGTGGCAATATCTAAAAAAGGCCGATACAAACAACACAAATTGCGTGATCAAAACAAAAACACATAAACCACGTTAAACCAAAGCATAAATTCAACAAACGTTTTGTTTTGTGCAAAAAATTTTTGTTTGTTTTATAACGTTATTTACTTACTTAAATGTTATTTACTTGTATTGTGGTAAACTTAGAATATCATTTTGACAAAAGTTTTGAAATAAATCTCAATAATTCCTGTTCATTGTTTTGCGGTATAAAAGATGGTGTAAAGAAACAAGCAAAAAGGGCAGCTTTCAAAGAAAGAGACATAAAAAACGCAGTATCTTCCGTCTGGTATCACCTCTGTGTATATTCTGTGGTGAACCGGGTTTTGGTGAAGCCTCTTCGGCGATTGTGTAGTTTATGTATACTTAAGACGCAAGCTTCCTGCAGGACATCTCAATGTGTAGCAAATGTTAAATAGAGCTGGTTCTGTAGAGGATGTTAGATTGGGACAGCTCTTAACCCTAGAACCTTAACGATATTTTTTTATACGTAAAGACTTTTTTTCATTTGTCCAAACGACTAAAATGTATCGAACGTTTATTATTTGACCGGTCTTAACCGGTTATTTTAGTTTTGCAAAAGCCGGTTATTTAAAAATGTCCATTTTTCGAATATCGAATAACGGTTATTTTGCTGTAATAAACCGGTTATTTTACATACGTTTTCCGTACTCTTGTTGTAAATGTACCCGTAATTAAGGTATTTTTCTAATTGGATATTGGGAAAATTTAAACTTTTTATGAAGAATACCAAAACAATATGTAAAAAAGTCAAAAAAAACCTTATGAACAATGTAAATACAAATCGCTTTTAAAAGCGTGTATTCTTGTTAAAAAACCAAAAACAATTCAAAATACTAGAAAAACGTGATCAGTTAAAAAGTAAATAGTAATTTGTGCGAGAGTGTTCTCGGATATTATTTCTGGAGTTATTTCGAACGGGAATAAAATGACAAAGTAAAGTGCCTGAAGTGCCCTAAAATGATAATTTGCAAAGGTGTTTCCACGTCATGGCTTATTAATCATCTTTTTTTTTGGTCCACATGCTTGACATTAATGTACTCCAAATAAAACTTAACTCCGCCCGAAGTAGTTCGAAAGAGACGACAAATAATACTTTACTAAAATACGCAGCCAAATATTATTCATTGCGTGAAATATTAGCCCGTTGTGTTGCCGAGGACCGAAGGGCCATTAAGCAACAAAAAAATCTTAAATAGTTCTAGCATATCTTCATGCTTAAAACTACAAGAGCCCGGCGGAATTAACGATATGGAAAAATTCAGCAGTTTTATTTATTAAGCCGCCAAGAACTAAAAAACAAAATTGAAGAAATCAAACAATGTGGAATTGTGGTCAACGAAGGGACAAATACTTCATACAAAAAGCATTTGATCAATTTACTGGTCACACTTTTCTTGGATCTTATCTTTAAATATTTATTAGATCTGAACAAACCTTAAGACATATCTATGTACATGGTTGGTTCCTTACCTTTGTGAATTATTTTATTTTTATTCAAATAACCGTTTCATTACAAAAACTTATTTCATTTTTGTGTTTTTATGTATTCGAATTAAAACCGGCTAACCGGTTATTTAAAAAATGCCATCGAAAACCGGTGTGTTTAAAATAGCAACTATTCAGAATATTCGAAAACCTTTTGGAAAAGTCGAATAATCGATCTAAAAAATTTTAAATTTCCTGTGTTGTTTTTATAAACTAAATATCTATAAATTTGTGCTACATTTTCCGTGTCCGATTTAAAATTAATCCTTAACAATTCTGGTACCTTAATGATTTGTAACATTTCTAGCATATAACGGCGCTTAAAGTTTTTTCTGTGTTTAAAATTGATACTTTTTTAAAGTCCGGAGAGTGATTTAATCTAGCACAGTGGTTTGTTAATGCTGTTTTTTGTGATGAAATATTCCTAAATTTTTGATTTGATTTGTGACTTGCAATTCTAGTTTTTAGTAAATAATTTACCAATTGTATTATACGATTTATGTGCTATTTTATATGTCTTTGTATCAAATATTTTCGACTTTTCTAAACGTTCCGATATTTTAGGAATATAAGTTAGTGATTTCTAAATTTTCGGTTCTGTAATTATACCCGACTTTTTTGCCCTATAGTAATTATTATGGTTATTGTATTGTCTTATTATATTCAATATGAGTTCCATTGGGAAGCAATTATCCCTCAAAATTTCTTTCATTTTCTTCAAATTTTTGTTATGAAATTCTAAGTCACTTATTCTCAGTATTCTTTCTATAAGATTTTTTGCGGTATTAATTATAATTCTCTTGGGATGTTTGGAGAAATAATTAATAATTCTACCAGAAGAAGTAGGTTTCTGGTACCAATCCATTATAAATTTTTCCCTTCTTCTTATCAACAAAGTATCTAAATATGGAAGTTTAAAGTTAAATGAGTTAAAAGTTTCCAAAACATTTTCTATTTCCGATTCTTTAATAATGCAAAATAAGTCGTCAACATATTTTGTAAAAATTTTTTGGTTTAATAGGCAATTTTGAAATACAAGTATCTAATAATTTCTCCATAAAAATATCTGCTATAATTGGTGATGCTGGTGATCCCATTGGAAGTCCTTTTTGTTGAATATATATATTATTATCTAATTGAAAATATCTATTATCTATTATACAGAATATAAGAATACGTAAAAATAGTTCCCTTTCAATTTTAGTGAATTCCTTAATTATATTCCATTTTTCTCCTATTATGTCCATAGCAAGATCTGCTGGTATACTTGGAAATAATGAAATCACATCGAAAGAAACCAATTTTTCATTGTTCGTTAACCTAATATTTCTTATTCTATCCCTTAATTGAAGAGAGTCCTTTACGTTATATTCAGAATTTACAGTTACGTTCTTAAGAATTGTTGTAATATATTTACAAAGGTCATATGATGGAGAATTTATACTTGAGCAAATTGGTCTTAACGGATATTCTCTTTTATGAATTTTAGGAACTCCATATAATCTTGGAGCAATTGCCACATTAGTTTTAAGTCTGTTCCTGTCCGAAGATGTGATTATGTTTTTATTGAAAATTTCTTGAATAATATCATTATTCATCTTTTGTAATTTATTTGTGGGATCTTTGTTTGATCAAGCTCAATAAATTATACAGCAATTTAAAAAGTAAAGGTTGAATAAAATAAAATTTTTAAAAAAATATAATTTTTTAATATTTAATAGTAACATTTCTTTAGAAAACTGCACGAAAATGTAAAGCGCCGTTAGCCGAATCGACTAACGTTAGGGTTGCAGGGTTAAACAAAGTAATAACTTCCGTCTTTAAAGCATCGTGTTTTTAATTTCTAGTGGCACATACTCACGATATTCTGGAACTGCCTAGAATTATGGGCTGTTGAAATCAAGATACTAGCATGGGTTCGTTCGTAAATGCAGGTATTGCGCATTAGTAAAGTTAAATGTTCGTAAAAGCTTTACTTGTAGGAAACTTGGCAATACTCCCATATGCAGTGTTGGCTCTTTGTGGGTAATTACCCGAATTTGGAGCAGTTTTTACTCCCGTGGGTAGAGCGAGTGTAATTTCTTTGAGGTGTAGATCAGGTGTAATTTGGAATTCTTTAATTTTGAAACAAATAATATAAGAATTTGATTTTAGAGATAAAAATTATACCATTTAAAATATTAATAATCTTAAAAATTTGCTGTATATTCAACAAAACTCACTGGTTATTTAACAAAAAAAATTTCCATATCAACCAAAAGATTGCTAGTAATTGGCTTCTGATAGGTAATCGATAATATTAGCTTCATAGATCATTTAGAGCCCGAAGTTTATTGGAAAACGAGTGTATGTACTTTTTTTTACTAAAAAAATATCCCCTGGAGAAAGATTTGTTTCCAATATTACAAAAAGTAATAAATTTTGTGTTTGCTTCAACATTTAAAATGCTTTAGTTGAGAAATATTTAGCGACTTTAATATTTGTTAATTTGATTTGAGAAACCATTACAAGAATTTTTTTTATTACTAAATAAAGTACTAGATAAATGGAAGTATAACTTATTATTTTATGTTTTTATTTAATTTGTTTATTTATTTGAGTTTTTTAAAATTATTTTTGTTAAATTATTTTGAATTACTGTATGAATAGTATGACACATATTGATCTTATTTAAGTGAAAAAGTATTATAAGTTTAAACTGATGTGTGAAACACATATAAATATTTGTTGTAGTATACATATCGGCTTAGAATCAGTATCTGAGTCGTCTGTCCCGCTGGCTGGTTGTCTGTCTGTGTAAAGCTTCTGTACAAAGTACAGATATTTAAGATATTTTAATGAAATTTGGTTCATAAATTTTTTTTTATATTGAAAATTTTGGGAATCGGCCCATAATTTCAATAGACCCCATAAGAAATTTTTCGTGTGCCTTAAGCATCTTATTATGTTGGTACTTGGACAAAATTTTGCCTAAACATTTTTGATTTCAACCTAATGATCTTACAAAATTAATTATGAAATCAGTCCATATTTGACCATGGCTCCCATAAAACTACCACTTGCTTGTAATGCCATAACTGCCTTATAAATATTGGTATGTGTTGATAAAAAAAAATAGCTACTATGTCATGGCAAAATTTTGTCCTGCTAGGTTTAGGAACGTAGGTATTTGTATATTTTTTTTTTATATGTTTCATTATTTATTTATTGAATCTTCATAGATTAAATATGAACTAAAAATAATTAGTCAAATCTTATACTAATACTTTATTTTTGTCCTGCCAATGCTAGACGAAAATTTTTCTCCTCACGGTTTCTGTTCACATATGTAGATTTTTAGCGGTCTTCTCGTCTCGTAGATGTTTAGCGGTCTTCTCGTCGGATGAGTCCTGCAGTATCTCTTCTTCTTAATCTAGAGTGGCCACTGTCATTTAAAATATTTCGAGCTAGTGGATTTGGGTGCGACTCAAGCCTTTTTAAATATTTTGCTGCGTACTTCGTAATAATATTTTTTACTAAAGGCACATTGGGATCCTTGTAACTATTAGAGTTTTTATTTGTATATGACCTACACTCTCAAATAGAGGTAGTTACCCAGATTATTAAGAATTCTTATATTATTAGTCTTAACCACATAACATAATTTTGTTTAATAGGGACCTTACTAGGGAACACTCTTAAAAATTTGTCTGTAAATACTTTCTTATTTGTTCTTTTTTATTTTTTTTAATAATTAAGCGTTAGTTTGATATCAGGTGTAATTTCATTTAAATTGGGTAGTTTTGCTTTATCTCAAGTGTAGTTTTGAATTTTGCTGATGGTAACGCTGCTTATATGTCAAAAGTTTTTTTATGCAGTGAAGCCGCAGCTCTGCAGCAGATTTTGGCAATTACTGCGTCAGTTAAATTTCTGATGCAATTACTTTTGACATAAAAGAAATCGTGTTATTTTTCTATGTTGATATTTATTCGTGTTATATATAAGAAAACTGTTAAAATTTGTCATCTCTACTGTTGATAACATTTTTATTATTATTTTATGTTCGCTTAATAAAATTTTTTTAATTTAGCTCGTGTTAAAAATTTCAAACTTTGCACAGCTGTTCTGCAGCGAAAAAGCATCAGCATCAAAACTGCAACTGGTTATCACGCATCAGCGACAACATTTTGGGATGCACAACTTCTATGCATTTACGAACGTACCCTATATCTAAGTCCTTCCTCACATCACTTTACAGTGACGTCTTTCTATAACTTTCCACAAAGAAGAATGCTTTTTAACACTACTGCTTGAGTGCGACAGTTTAAACGAATATATTTCGTAAACACAATAAAACATCTTCTACGAATCATGTTGAGTTTTATGCAAATTAAGTACCCTACAAAATAATCATCACTCATTCAAAACAAATTTTGAAGGCATAAAAAACATCAACACTCTTATTTGGTTTATTTTAAATTTGAATCACAATATCAGTACAAAGTATTAATGGATGATAAAGCATGGAAGGAGGATTTTAGGTGTTATCATATCGTCGTATTGTAAACTTGTCATCTAGACTTAATTTAAACATAGAAATTCACTTCATTTACTTTACATATGTTTATGCAAAATATTACACACAAAAATATGACATATGATGGATGGAGCTGATGGATGTATATATATATGTATGTGGTATAATCCAACAATTTTTAAACTGGAAAAATGTAAAAATGCCATTTTCAAAACAGAGATTTTGCAAACATGATTTTTGAAATACTGTGATTTTAATAATGACAATTATTTTTCTTGATTTTGTTAATTTTTTGCTTATTTATGATAATGCTGTTATTAAAACATATTTTTTGTTTTTTCCTGTCCTTCCTTAAAACTCCATAACCTTTTAATAATCTCATTCAGGGTGTGTGCAATTTTGTGTTCATATTTGTTTTTTTTTTTTTAATTAATTGCTTTTAATTAACGATCCATTTCCGTTGACACTCACAATTGTATGTTACATGTCAATTTTATTTATTTATTTTTTAATTAAATTAAAACAAAAAACTACTAACGTTAGCCATTCATTTAAAAAATGTTATGTGTATAGATTAATATTTGTTTTTTTTTTTTTTTTGTATAAACTTTTCCATTAAACGAAAAGTGTTTATTTAAACAAATAATAAATTGGTAACACGAATTCCGACTGTGTGTGTTCATAAACATTATTACTATTTTAATTTTGTTATTTTAAACGTACGTATCATCTCATCGCATCGCCGTTTCGTTTAAATATTTCACATTTATTACCTTTAATTACCTCAACTTATTTTAATCAAATTGCAGTATTTTTCTTGTGTTGTAATTTTTAATTGTTTCAGCTGAATCTTTGATAACTACAATATTATTTTCCCCGTCATTTTATTGATGTAATTTATAAATATTTTGCAAAATAATTATTTGTCCTTTAATCATGATTAATAAGAAAGTTTTGCAAAGTTGCGATTAAACGCCTCAACTTTTGCTGATAAACTTTTGATTTCTTAGGAGAGCACAGAAAGAAAAAAAGCGAATGGATTGTACTTTTAGTCGTAACTATATGTACACAGATGGCTGCGGGTTAATTTAAAGTATAAATCACAGGGTAACGACTCGAGAAAAAAATCTTTCGAAACGAAATAAAAAATATATTCTCAAAATTCTGTACGTGTGAAGTTTTAACCTGAAAAGAAACACATTTCTTACTTTCAGCATCATAGTCAGGTTTTTTTCACAGTTGTAGAAATAAATTACATGAGCACCTGCCATATGGCCTTATCTCATGGTGGATCTCATACAAATTGGTGACAGACAATGCGTTTACCAACCGCCCCCGGGTGTGAGAGGCACCCTAACATCCAGGTAGCAATTTTAGTGAATAATCCCTCAATTTTACAGTCGCCCATTGTTTAAGAGCTGGAGCTTTCAACCCTCTGCTGCTTTTGAAAAATGCCAACAGCTTCTGTTGAGTAGCGACAGCCCCTAGGGAAGATCCATTCTCAGGCCAAGCTTTCTTAAAAGGGGTAAAATTAGCTCTTTAGTGAACCACAACCACCACATGATCCCCAAAAGTAGCCTGACAGCGGACAAGCGACTCTTCCCCAAAGACAATCTCGCTAAAAGTTAGGTAGCATTTCTGGCAGGAAGCATACTGACGATGGCCTCAGCCAACAGTCAGTCCACTGACTCCTGTTGTACCACATATGATCTCTAGTCATCCGCTACCGCAAGAAATCATGAAGATCTCTTGAGATCTGTTAATCTTGAACTTTTGCCGAATCCCAGGTATGGACTGCTTCCAATTTTGCCCGGACCAATATGATCAGATGATACCAAGACCTCTGGGGGGAGGTGGAGATTTTTGACAGCCGAGTTCGGTTTTTCTCTCCCTATTTCAGTTCTAGTTGTTGTTGTTGCTGTAGCAGCGAGACCTGAAGAACAGGTATTACCGAGTTGACAATCCTTGGTTTTTGTTCGTTGAGCTCCGAGTCGTTCCGGTGCGTATAACCGATTGTCGTGGGAACGTTCTGTTCTAGTTGTTTTCTATGGCTTACGAAATCGAAAAAAGCTGTAATGGATATCTGCTTGTGATAAATACCGCAATTTTGAAGGGGAATTGGAAAGAAGTTGGGCAGGAAAAATTTAAGCGTATAAACCGTGACTACAGAAATTTTTTAATAAAAATGTTTACCACAATTTCTTTACAATGATTTTTGGCTAAAAAAATTCTATTGAAAAAAAATTTCTTAAAAATGTTCCTTAAATAAAAAAAACGAAAAAAAAACGATGAAAACGTTTAGCTTCCAATTAAAAAAAAAAAAAATTATTAAAATAAAACAAGAAACAGTTTTTGGACAAAATTTTTAATTTTAAAAGATTATTTCATCTTCTAACCTGCAAATCTCTATTGGTAAAACATAGGAACATCTTCTAAGCGGGGCTTTGCGATATCTTAGTCAGTTTAGAAGATAGCAAAAAATGATATGTGTAGCTCATATACAAAATGTTCCTGCAACAAGTGCTACTTGTTGAGTTATGCATTGTAATTCCTTGTTTATTGGCTAAGAAATTGCTAACATTTTCCGGTCAAAAACATCCGCGGGCTGCTTTTAAAACTTAACGAGGCTTTTTTCAAGCTGCGTCATACAGATAGATGGGAATTTATCAGTTTAAAAAAATAAAACTAAGACCAAAAATAATTAAGCCATGGCTCTCGTACCAACATTGATACAAAATCAATGAATCGATATAGTAAAGTAGCGTTTAAAATGCTACCGGCATTTTTAAATAAAAGTCAAAAGATAAAAACTAACAGTGCCAAAACTAAAACAGCCCACACTTTTCAAAAGCAGTAGCAAAAGAAACACACTTTTTTGAAATTCACTTTTTGAAGAACACTAGCTCTTGTCAGCTTTTATATTTTAACAATAGCAAAAATTTCTAAATTGAATAACTCAAAAAATAGCAGATAATCATTTTTGTACTTTAGAAATAAGTATGTAAGAAAAAGAATAACACAAATTGCTTCTGCAAATGGCCAAATAAAAAAACAATGTAGGCCAGTAGCCGCACGACAGGAGAAAATAGCAGCTAGAACGATTGCTAAAATATACTCGACCATTAGATAAAAGCAAAACGCAGGGAACCTCAAGTCGCATGAAGAATTTTAGATGACGACAAGTGATATTTTGCATGCAAACCAAAAACAACTAATTTTGTTTTCGTTCTCCATACAACATAAGAATCAAATCAACGTCAGTATATTGCTGTTTTGTTTCAAAATAATTGTTAATTAGTTTACAAACGGTACCATTAGTTTTGCTTGCATTAAGAGCATTTTCAAACAAACTTAACATTAAGTATTTTTCTATAAGCAAAAAGTTTTATTATGTGTTCAAACTTTCATGAAAATAGTTTGAAAAAAAGACTCCTTCAAAAGGTGTTTTGTGTAGTTTTCCTAAAAATACGCGCATCACTGCACAGAAAAAATTATTTTTCCAATTCAAACAAAAAAATTTTAAAATCAAAACCTTTTTTGCTTCGAATATATGCACAGGCGCTATTAGGTATAAGATAAAGAAATTGAGTTCCGTGTAACCGCTATAAAGCTTAATCCAATAAATGTATCTTTAAAGATACACTGAGCACTCACCAACAAATTAAAAGTTCGTTTTTGTCTACTTATGCACCGCTTTATTATTAATAAGTGTTATTTATATGCTAAGCTTTAAAGAAGCACGTTGATACGAAAAATAATATTTTGGCGGCATGAAAAAACCCCCAAGAATTAACCCAAAAAAATTTAAAGAAGCCACCCAAAGTGTGGGGCCTATTTAATATGAAATAAAACCTCAATTTTGATAATGAAATACAAACGAATTTGCATATTCAAACAATTTATTTTGCATTTCGTTTATTGAAAAAAACTCGGATTCTTTCAAACAAATAGTTGTTATTATTGGTTAAATTTGTGTTTGATATTAAAAAAATTTTCAAACAAATAATTTAGCTGAATCAAACAAAAAAGTTTACTGAAATTAGTACAAAATTAAAACCAAATAATTTTGCTGAACCAGTGAAGAATCAGTGAAGAGCGGGCGGACGCCTTAGGACACATTTTTTTTTTTTTTTTAATAATTTCCGAACATTATTCGTCTTGTTGTACACAATGTTTCTTTCCCCCTCACTGTCGCTGTAGTTTTCCTTGTCTACAGAAGAAATCTCAATTAAAAACAGCAGCATTACGGCCTGATATGGGTTTTCATCATCATTTTGCTTTCAAAATATTATGTATTTAATAGTTAATTTACACTACAATGACATCTAGTACTTTCGAGATTTCGAGCCAAATCTAGTTGTTTTTGTCTAGATTTCCCGTACAAAACAAAATCTACTCCGTGACTAGATTTTGACGAAATCTTTTCGAAATCTAGTAGTACTTAGTGATGCAACTATGTTTTTCCCCATATAGCACTAAAAACTACTTCCCTGCACAAGAAAAAAATGACATTTTAACAAAAAAAACAAAACAAAAACAATAATAGCTGCTTGTTAAAATTGTAAAAAAATTTAAAAATTTCGTAAAATAGTAAAAAAAAAATGCAAATGACAAATAATATTGATAAAATAAATGAAGTTGATTATAAAGAAAATGTAATGAAAATTTTTAAATGCCTATTTCTTTATATGTAAGTATGTGTTACACAAAAAACTTTTAGTCGGCGGTTTTTGTTATGAAAACAAAATCTCGCTAATGGCAAACAAGTATAATGTAAACGAATTAGATTTGGAGGAATATTTCAAATGAAATCTACTAGATTTCAATGTAATGTAAATGCCCTATAACTAAAACATTAAATAAAATAGAATACGGGATTTTTTTTCATTCTTTTTTATCAACTTTGAAACCAGCCAAAACATTCTGTTTTTTTAGTTTTGTTTTTGTGGCAACACAAGTATTGAATCGTTTTTACCTACTATTGTTATTGCTTTAATAACAAACTCCGCCACGCTATTTTATAACGTTTTTCATTGTTGTACCTTTTAAATGCGTCCAAAAATAGACTTTATGTGTTTTTGTTGTACTTTTTAATGCGTCCAAAAATAGACTGTATGTGTTTTTTGTTGTTATTCATTTTTTTTTCACTTAAAAATGCTTACGATCAAAAAAAATTAAATAAAACAACCACTATAAAGAGCGTTAAATAATTAAATTATTTCATACAAAATTATGAAAACTTGAAATCATATTTTTATATCATATTTTTGTATAGTTGTCAACATTTTTGTTGCTAAAATAAAAATCAAACAAAAATATTTATAGAAACAGTAAACAAAATTTGTTGAAATTAAAAAAATTTTTAAACAAGGGTTTGCTTGAAAATATTTTAGCAATAATTTTTTCGGTGTGTATAACGGAGACTATATCCAAGAAAATTTATTTATAGGCGACTTTTTAATAAATTTAATTCCAACAAAACATTTTACTATTTACTTAAAATAAAAAAAATTTAACTGATTAATGTTATAAAAACAATAAAGACAAGATAAAAAATATTTTTAATATACTTTTTGGGGGCATACTTATGTCTGTGTAAAATACTGTTTTAAGAAAAATTTCATATGTAAAATTTTTTTAGAAATTTTTTTTAAAAAAAGTTTTTAGATGACAAATTTCGTTGAAAATAGTTTATTGATGTAAAAAGTTTGTGGAAACGTTGGATTTATTTCAAAAAATTTCTTTTGAGGAAAATGGTTGTTTAAGAAATGGTTTTAAATAATAAATTTTGTATATACCTAGAATGGCATTGGAGAATTAATTTTTAAGGGAATTCTTATTAAAAAATTACATGAGTGACTGATTTGAAGTAAAATATTTCATTAAAATGTTATTTAATTTTTAATAAATAGTTTTTACACCCACACCACAATAGTTGAGAGGGAATTATGCTGATGTGTGTAACACCTTGAAATATTGGTTTTAGACCCACCTTAAAGTATACCGTCCGTCCGTCTAGCTGGCTGTCAATGTAAAGTTGTGCGTAAAGTACAGGTCGCAATTTGAAAATAATTTTATGAAATTTGGTACTAAGGTTCTAATTGGCACAAGGACTTAGCCTATTGAATATGGGGCGAATCGGTTTATAATTTCATATAGCCCCCATACAAAAAGCTGATTGCCGGAAAAGCATCTTTAGACGCACTACCAAACCGATTTTTTTACATTTGAAACATAGATATATTCCTATTTATATAGCCACATTTGCTATGCATTTTTTAAAACTAGGTATAAAAATTTGCAAAAATTTGTTCTTATATATAGTGTGGTATATTCAATACTTTCTTACTTATAAATGAAAAGTTTCGTAGATAAAAATTTTTTGAAAAACATTTTAAAGGGCTCTGGAGACTTTCAAATAAGCTCGTCAATCAGTGCATATGTGTTAGTGTCGTTTATTTGAGGCTTTTTCGGAGACGTACAAATAAACACGGCAATCAACAGTTGTATTTTGTAAAAAACCAAAATATTTATATTTTTCATGACAACAAACACAAAGAAAATAATTTTTTTTTGTCAATCACAACAGGAGACTATCAAATAATCAGCCATCAAATAAAAAAATCAAAACTTTTTGATTTTCATCAAGCATTGCCGACAACGCGTATGTGTACCCGAAAAAGAACGACTGCACGCACACAACTATGTGATTGATGTATTTATTTGATAGTCTCCCGGGCGTTTAAGGCTGAGCTTTTTGTTTATATTAATAAATTCCATTGGTAATAATCAGGGCTTTGATTTTCATGAAAATGCATATTTGCAGTCGGTAATCCAAAATCAATTTCGATCAGTTATTTTTCCATACCAAAGGATTTGCAGGAAAATGGCATCGATTTGTTTTTGCATATTTCTGCATATTTTGTTATAAATGCATATATATGCATATTTTTTTTAAGTGCCTATGACTTGCATTTGTTTATTTTTGTGATGTATTTTAAATATTTTAAAAGAAATTTAAATCAAATAATTAATACTTTATATATAGAAATATCTGACAAAATTAAACATAACTTGAATTTGTATTGCAAAAAAAAAAAAAAAAAAAAATATAGGATTTCATGAAATTTAATTATGCAAATAAAATTAAAAATAAATATTTTCCCATGAAACTGGCATCCTTCAAATATGCTCCCTTGACTTTCGTTGACGTTTTGAGCGTACATTTTCAATGTATAAAAACTTTTTGCGTCCGAATAGACAGAGTTATGTTTTTTTTATTTTATTTTTTTTTTTATTTGTTATAATTGTGTAATATAAAAACCCTTTGTGGCCAATACATATTACAATTGAAAATTAATGTGATTAATTATATAGTAACCCAAAACAAAATAAAATTTATAAAACATAAATAATCTAATGTTTTGTAAACAGCTTCAATTTGTAACACTACATACCACTTTTAGAAAACAAGAACAAAAGTCCAAAACTTTGAAGAAACTTTTACTTGTTCATACTAATAGAAATTTAAATTAAATCTAATTACCTATTTTAAAAAGAATTAACAAGTGATTGAAGTTTGTTTTTGGCTTATTTTATCTTACTTTTGTGTATATATTTTAATATACATATGTGACGCGCAAAATAGAAAGGGACCCAAGGGTTTTGTTCAGGAGAGCCATTTTAAAGATTTTAAAGATAAATACGTGTATCTTTGTTGGTTTTTACTGTTCACTTTACCTTACTGGTCCCTTTCTCTATGCGCTGTCACATATATGTATGTTTACGTAGTTACCTGAATTATTATTTTTGTTATTAATAAATATAATTTAAACAAATAACTTTATATGTTTTTTCATTTTTCATTTTATAGCGCACGTTATAAGCGCATATTTTTGATTTTTTAGTGCATGAAAATCCAAGCCCTGGTTATAATTTTTAACTAAAACCATCTAAGAAATTACCTGTTTTACACCACTTTTGAAACAAAATACTTTCAATTACCAGTTTAAAATTAATATTAAGCACAAATTAATACTCGTTAAGATTTTTATTGCTGCCACACTTTTTCCCACATTATTTAAAAATGTAAAGATAAAAACAAAATAATCCTTTTAAAAAACATAAAAAGCATTATTTATAACAAAGACTCATATTCATATTGATAAAAAAAACAAACGCAAGAGCTTAAATTCATGTGCTGTAATATTCAATAAATGCTTTATATATAAAAAAACGAGCGAGTCACTTAAGTAGTGTTTTAGTTTTAATTTTTTTTTAATATGCATATTAAATAAATAAATAAATATTTTTACACTGGAAACCCCAAACGATGATATTAAATTACAATAACATGACTTCAAGGTGGTCCTGTCACTTCAAATTAGGATACAACTTACATTTTTTTCTTTTTTTTCTTTTTTATGATCTGTTTTCTGCTCTTTTTTTGTTTTGCAACGCAGCTTGAAACTTTATGGAAAAACGAGAGTAATGGCAAAAAAAAAAAAAAGAACTTCATTGATATTGGGACAAGACAAAACGTACGATAACGGAAAGAAAAAATTTTGAGGAATAAAGGAGTAAATAATGAGAATAATGCAAAAAATACGTTTTATATTGGAATGGAATAAAAAAATGTCAACGAATTAATTATTTAAGATAATTATGAGGTTGAAAAAGTGTATTTTTTAAATTTCGGGTTTGGTTCGGTCATAAAAATCCATTGCGGTTCGATTTCAGGTTCGGCTTCGATATGAAAAAGTGTGTTCATTCGGACACTACTAGGGAGATCGAACGGTTATTATTCGACCGGTTTTAACCGGTTATTTTAGCTTTGCCCAAGTCGGTTATTTTAAAATGCCCATTTTTCGAATATCGAATAAACCGGTTATTTTGGTATAATAAACCGGTTATTTAAGAACTGTGTAATTTACATACATTCTCCTCACTTGTTGTAGATGAACCCGTAATTAAAGTATTTTCTAATTGAATATTGGCCAAACTTAAACTTTTTATGAAAAATGTCAAAACAAAATGTAACAAAGGTCAAAAAACATTATGAACACTGTAAATACAAATCGCTTATAAAAGCGTCTGTTCTTGCAGAAAAAAAAACCAAAAACTATTCAAAATACTACAAAAACGTGTGCAGTTAAAAAGTAAATAGTATTTTTGTGCAAGAGTATTCTAAATATTAAATATATTTTTATATAAAGGTTATCTCTAGATATTTTTCGAACGCGATTTAAAAGACAAAAATTATAAGTTACAAAGGTTTTTCCATGTCATGCTTGACAGACATTAATGTGATCCAAATGAAACTTAACTCCGTTCGAAGTAGTTCTAAGGAGACGACAAATAATACTTTACTTAAATGCGCTGCAAAAAAATAATCATTGGGTAAAATATTAGCCCGTTGCGTTGCCGAGGACGAAATGCCCGTTAAGGCACTAAAAACTCTTAAGTAGTTCTAGCATCTCTTCATGCTGAAAACTACAACATTACGGCGGAATCAACCATAGGGGAACAATTTTCAGTTTCTAAATAACATACAAATAAAGTTTAGTAAATCAATAAAAAATTGTTGAAAACTTAGCTAAAGTTTGATCTATTTACTGGTCCCACTTTTCTTGGACTCTATCGTAAAATATTTGTTAGGTCTGATCTCAGTCATATCTATCTATTTTGTTGGTTCATTACCTTTGCAAATTGTTTTGTTTTTATTCAAATTAACGTTTTATATTAAAAACTTATTTGATTTTTGTGTTTTTAAGTTTTTGAATTAAAACTGGTTAACCGGTTATTTAAAAATTGCTTAACCGAAAACCGGGGTTTTTAAAATAGCAACTATTCGTAATATTCGAAACCCGGTTATTGAAAAGAGTCGAATAATCGAGCTCCCTAGACACTACCCAATAAGCACTGAAATATTAAAAATATAAGTGCTTTAAATATTACTGGAATCTAGCTTTAATTGATGTCATGTTTTCAAGTAACATTCCAGTTCATACAAAAATGTTTGAAACTGTTTTTTTTACTTTTGTATTGCTTAAGCTATCAAAAAAAAAAAAAAAATATATATATATATATATATATTTGTATTTGTGAACAAATATTTGGAAATATTTCTGTGTTCCGAAAGGATTTTAAACTTTCGAAAAAAATGCAATCATTAATTTACTTAGTGTAAATTAATCTTAAAATGAAGATGATGATTACGAATTTCATACACCATTTTTTTTAACGCCATGTTAAAAAAATTACATGATTTCCATTGAAATTGTAGGCTTGATTTATATTCGTTTATTGGTTTAATTTTCATTTGCCTTCAGTACTTGAATTGAAGTATAATTAATTAATGTTTGATACTGAAATTTCACTGTAATTCAACGCTTGAATTTCACTGTATTTACATTGTTGTGTTCGACTGGATTGAATTCCACTGTAATTTAAGTATAATTCAAGTCTCAAAAATGGAAAACAGAAATGGAATTACACTTGATTCATACTTTAAAAAGCGTTCTCTGTTAAGATTTTTATCAAAACACTTTCACAAAGAAAATTTTTTATTGAACAACTTTGGTCAATCATATTTTTAAATATTTTTGCTAGTAGAGTTTTTTGATAATAAAAATTATTTATTTTATTGAAAACTTGTTAACAATGAAATTTTTTCTTCGGTAAAAGTTTCACATTAACATTTAAAATTAATTGAACACATTCTTTTACATTTAAAGCACATTTTAGTGTCCTTAAGTCAGTTACCCCTTAATCATTATTAAAATAATAATCATCATAATGAACACATGATCCTGTATCGTGTTTAACAAAACATTGTTGTTATTTCTTTTTATTCTCTCCTTTTGTGATCGTATTAAATTTATATTGATGGATAGTTGAATGATGTAATTTAAACTTAATATTTCATATTTTAAGTGTCCTGTTTAGAGGAATTTTTTAAATATGCAGTTTAATTTTATTCCATAAATTAAAAGGCACGCGTAAAAGTACTTAAATTAATGAAATAATTAAAGGGTATCTTCGTCTTTATTTCTCTTAATGTAAATTTAACGAAAACACATTTGTTTTCTATAGTTGCCATTTAATTTTTTTTTTAGATAAGAAACAGCAATAAATAATATTTTAGTTAAGGTATAGTATACAATTATCTACAATTGTAGGTTTTTATTTAAATATACAATATGATTATTTAAAGTTTGTATGCCCTTCACCACAAGTGCAAATGGTATATATAAGTTTTTCATTCTGTTTGTAGTATCTACAATACTGTTACCCCCATATTCATAAAAATTATTTTAGGTTTATAGCAGGTTCATGAAACGAATTTTCTAGAAAACTTGTTTATTAAACCTTTTATTAATCAAAAATATTTTTTATGAATATGGGGGTCATTCTATATTTATATATATATATATATATATATATATATATATATATACAGCCGTATTCATAACAAAAAGTTAGCCACAGTTTGTACACTACGTACAACGAGCTGCTAACTAGAATGCCGGATAAGCTTAGCAGCTTGTTAGCACAGAGTTTATTAATAACAAATTTTATCCGTCTGCTAACTTTTAATAAATCAACTCTAAATATTAATGATGCCACATTATAATACTCAAAAATGCAACACGTTTTGCATTAATCATAGCTGATTTTGTAATTTCATTTCCTTTTTTTTTATTTTCCCTCTTTATATAAAAATTTTAAATTTTTTTAAAATAAAATATATTTAAAAAAGGACTCTAAACTAAAAAAACAGTGTATTAAAAAAAAACAAACAAAATTATTCAACATAAAACCGCTGCTTACACAGGTTGGCAAACGTTTGGCAGCTTGTTGACAAGAGTTTAGCAGATCGTTAGCCAGAGTTTGGTAAGTGTATTATGAATAAACTGTGCTAACTTCATGGCAAATTTTCGTTATGAATACGGCTGTTAAATTCTAGGTAATGAAGTTGATTTAACAATGTCCGTGTGTATGTTGAAATATGTTTTCCGAAGACCCTAGATATGTTTTCCTATGCTAATCCCACGAAGCTCTACGCTTGTCTGCAGAAGACCAGAGTCTCTGGCGGCAATCGAACCCGCAACCCCAGCGCTAATAGACTAGCTCACTACCATTAATTAATTCATTTATTAATGATGTGCTAATAACCCCAATTTCTGAATGAAAACACTGAAATTTATTGTTTACCAACTAGCTTATCGGGGTAGGGATGGGCAATAAATATCGATATATCAAAATATCGATATTTAAAAAAATTAAAATCGATATATATCGCCGATATTAAAAATACCGATATATCGATACATCGATATTTATCTACGACTATCGAATTCGATATTTTTAAGATCTCTTTCTTATGAAATTCAGCATTTTAACCGTTGCTTAACTGCTTACTGCTTAACTGTTGGTTTTTAAGAATTGCATCATATGTTTTTTTAACTAATATTAAGAAAATAACGGCGCTTTTCCATTGTACATTTTCATAGATTACACAGTTCAGTTTTGTCTTGGTTTTTTAAGAGATGACAATAAAAAAATAAGCGCGGAAAAAATATTCTGGAAAGGGTTCCTAGAATTCGGGTAAGAACCGCCTCATTATGGCGTATTAGCAGCAATAGACTCATGAAAGTTATAATGTTAATAATAAAAAATAGTTTGTTTTTTTTTTATTTGAGCATGTTCTAATATATTAAAAATAAAATACTGCACAGTTTACTTGTATAGTATGTGTCACAAGTTTCGTTTACCGGCAGTATATAATCCTAATTAATTTTTTTAGATTTAATATGGCGAATAAATAAAAACTTTTATGTATTCTTTACTTTTTTTTAAATTTTTTTATTGTAGAATTAACTGCCGGTCCCTCTACTTCAAACAACAACTTCGTTCGCATAACTTACCTTAAACATTTTAAAATAGTTTTTTGTTTTAAAAAAAGTTAAGGGAATGAAAGTTTCGTTCGAAATCGAGGGACAGGCAGTAAATTTGAAATTAAAAGAAACAATAAAAAGTTATAATGGAACTACATGTAATATGTTTGTGCATATGTAAATATGTATTGATATAGGTATATTAAGTTTTTAAATTTGGTAATACATAATTTCAGCTTAAAACGTTCGATACATCGATGTATCGATATTTTTAATTAATAAATATCGGTACTCTTAAAAAAATCGATAATTTATATATCGATATATTTTTTCAATTTGCCCATCCCTATATCGGGGCACTCTTATGATGCCCCGGTAAGACTAGGTTCCTATATATTTAAACTACCTTTTACCACGTGATTTTATTCACGCGGAAACTAAAGAACGATTTAAAGAAAAGGGTTTATCCAAAAAAAAAAATAAAAAAAAAAAAAAATACTGAAATTTTATTTAGTTTTCCACAGCCATACTTTTGTTATGTTAAAATATTTCTAAAAACAACATTATATGATTTATTATTTTCCTCCAATACAAATACGTTTTCGGCATTCGCTACTCTTGGTCAACAGGGGTTTCTTAATAAATCCCGGCCACTGGACTATAAGAAGTACAAATTGTTTACCCTCGTTTTTACCTCTTAAAAAGTGGCCTATATTTTCTATCTCTATACCAAATTTATGGAGAAGAGAAAAAGAACCAAAGGTAATAGGATACCAATAGTACCTTCAATACTTTGGTAAAGGGTATATAAGATTCGATACAGCCGAATGTACTACTTTTACTTGTTGCATTTAAAAGTACAAAAAATGTGTATGACTTTTTAATAATATTGCATTGGCTTTCTTTACCTTGAGCTTTGTTTAGTGTAATCTATAATTTACAAAATTTTACCTACAATTGTTGGTAGTTTTTTTTATTTAAATTAAGATAACTTTTGCATACAGAATAAGGTGACCAGTAGAGATGAGCGATATTTATATACCTGTGATTTAATCACTGTTATTTGTTACATACAAAAATTTATTATATAGCGTGATCCATTTCGAGGTTCCCTACTTTTTTAATGAAAAAAAAAACACAGAAAATTCAAATTTAATGGGGAATGTTTATTATCATTTGAAAGAACATTCTTTGGCATTTATTTTTTGAAGATTATGTCTATCAAATGTTGGCCGTTGCTACGTCGCAGATGGTCCATCCATTGAGTCCAATTTTCGATGACTCGTTCGAGCATTTCGTGAAATTATGTGCTCACCGAAGTGGTCTCTCAATAAATCCAATTATTGATGCGATTTGTGGGAAGTGGCGCCGTCTTGCTGAAATCAAATGTCGCCGAGTTCACGAGCTTCAATTTCAGTCATAAAATAGTCGGTTATCATCGCACCAGCATCATTTTTAAAGAAATATGGTCCGATGATTCCACCGGCCAACAAACCACACCAAACCGTTGCTTTTTCTGGATGAAGTGGCAGTTCTTGAATCTCTTCAGGTTGCTCTTCGTCCCAAATGCGGCAATTTTGTTTGTTTCCATACCCATTGAGCCAGAAATGGGCCTCATCGCTGAACAAAATTTACCTCGAAAACGTCGGATCTTCTTGGAACTTTCCAAGAGCCCATAGAGCGAAGCGATGTCGCTTGGGAATGTCGAGCGGCTTCAGTTGTTGCACAAGTTGTATTTTGTACGCTTTTAATTTAAGATCTCGACGTAAAATGCGCCAAGTCGTTCCATACGTCAGTCGGAGTTGCTGCGAACAGCGCCGAATCGACTCTCCACGGTCTTCGTGTACACTCTCAGCTACGGCCGCTATATTTTCTTCACAGCGTGCTGGACGTGGTCTATTCGGTCGAATATTATCCAATAATAAATGCTGGGTCTCAAAATGGGTGATGGTGTTGCGAATAGTTCGCGCAGTAGGCCGATTATGTTGACCATAAGTTGAGCGAAGTGCACGAAACACATTCCTCACAGAACGTGAAATTTCGAAATAAAGTTGAACGATTTCTAAACGTTGTTCAGGTAAGTCTTTCCATTATGAAATGCCAAACAATACTAAACAAAAATAACATGACAGCATGACACGACTCACACGTGATCTGACAAAAAAAGGCTATTGAAAAAAGTATCTCTACTTGAAACACCCATTATTTCACTGTTTGTGCGGGTAATAGCGTTTTTTGGATGCAATGGCGAATAATGTTGCTGTTCCTTTCATTATCTCTTCTATCTTATTAGTATTTTTTTTTAGCCGATTTTTTTTTGTTCAAGTAAACAGCTTTATAAACTCTTACAATTGTTGTTGTTTCTTTGCAAAGTACATACAAAAGCTAATGCGAAAACTCGCGCATTTCACATAAAGCTTGGACGCACTTGCTGTAAAAGAACTAAAAACAAACCGTGATCACAGTCTTAATTAGCGTGATTTTTAAATCACGTTCACTAATCACGATGTTCTTTAAAAATCACGGGATTGCTCATCTCTAGTGACCAGTTTGTTGGTGATTTCTAATATAATTATAAAAATGCCCTTAAGTTAACTTCACTTTATATTAAAAAAAGGTTTCTCGACTTGCTCGGTTTTGTTTGTGGGTGTTACAAAATTTTTTCTTAGCATTTGACTTTTTTTAAATCTTAAAATTATTTTGGTCACCTTTTTTTTAGTTCAAGATATTCCAATCAAAACGTTTAACTTTACAAATTGTTGGCGGCAATTGACTACCGTTTTTTATACTTTACTTACAATTTTCATTGTTTTCATGGTAAACTTGCTGCCAATACATCTTCCAGATTGTCTTAGTTTAGAATTCAATCAACTTTATTACACTTACAACTCGACCCCATCACATACTAAATGCAACTGTAACCGCAAAAAAGCACACAAAATAAATTCCAATATAAAATGAATTATGTTTTGCCAACAGTTTTTTCACTCGCTACATCTTACCGATCATTAAATATTGAATGGATGTTAAATTGTTATAATAACAAAACTGGCGCCCAATGAATGAATGGATGTATTTTTTTTTTTTTTTTTTTTATTATTTGCCAATATTTTGGCCATACGATTGACCATAAAATCAATTGGGGTTTCTTTATTCTTTGAAGCGTTTCATTTTTACCGAATAAATTGCAATGCATTTTGCAATTATCAACGATGAATATTTGAAACTATCAGTATAAATGCAAATCGGAGAAATATGAAAGATTTTTTGTTTAAGAAATTCAATCACTCAGTCAGTTTAAGAACCACGTCAAAAATTGAGTAGAAGTCTTATGAACCTGATGTTGGAATAATTCTGTTAATGTGTGTTTTGATTGAATCAATGTTTACAGTGGAAAAAACAAGTATTAGTGAAATTTTTAACTCTAGTAGTTTTAACGAGGAGGAGGAAGAGTCAACGGAACATCTTCTGTGTCATTGTCCGGCTTTTGGAGATCTGAGACTTAAACTGTTTGGTCGAAGAACCCTTGGAGACAAGACATGTCGCTCATATACTGATTTAAACAGGATCCACACCTTTGTTGAATCGACTGGGTGGCTGAGTGAGACTATTTGCAGCCAGGTAACATAGGACCTTTGGGAGACGGTGTGACATGGTAACACAACGGGAACTAATTCAATGGACCCACGTGAGATGTGCTTGAGCACGGCTGCCAATGGAATCTAATCTAACCTAATGGTTTTAAGCAATTCTTCGAAAATTCTACAGTGCAACTTATTTGGTATTTTCTCTTCCGCTAAGATGAAATTGTAGAAAATAGGGGGGGTGTGTGTGCTTAGGAAATTTTAAATATATAAATTTACAATGTTAATCCGCCACTTCTTGGTAAAATCCAAATAGTCAAAAGAACTCCTGCCAAAAAATATCCAAATTCGGTAGAATCGAAACTTTTTTGGTACACTGGTACAATTCATCGTTTTTTGGTACAATTTAAAAAAAATATGTATGTACTTAATACGATATACCAACATATTAAGTACATACATAAGTATATCCCTGTAGGAAGCATGGGAACTAGTATCTCCAAGTCGCCACTTTTGTTGATTGTTTTGGTGACACAGTCTACACTTTTGTCTGCGTTTGACAAAAAAAAAAAAAAAAAAAAAAAAAAAAAAAAATTGAGGAATCATTGCTCCTTTATTCCTTTATACCCACACCACTACAAGGGAGAGGGTATTAAGCGCCCTTCCTAAATCAGTTTAGGGCAAACGAATCTCAGATAGATAAAGATTTCTAAATAATATTTACCACAAGGAACAATTATTGTACACCCTAAAAAATTCGTCGTTCTTTACTGTGGTGCAGGGTATCAAAAGGTCGGGCTTGAGCACCTATACTTGTTTAAATGATTTGTTTTTATTGAAAAAAAAAAAATCATATTAATCTTATGCAATATAATGATATTCCTATAACATATAATAATTTTTTTAACTAAACTTATTTTTATCTTACATACTTATTAAAACATATTTAATTAAACTTATTTTTTATCTAACATACTTATATGTATATCGTGACCTAAGGTCAAGAAGATCCTAATTTTTATATCATTTAATGAAATAATTTTTTTATTATTGTAAATATAGTTTTTGAATTAGGTTTATAGATAGGAAATTTTTTCATTGTATATGAATTGTTATACTTCAGTTATATTTTATTTTTTTGTTATTATGTTTTTGAAATTTTTTATGACAAATAGGTTTTTGAATTTAATTTATGACAAGAAAATTTTCTTCATAAAAATAATTTAATGAAAATTAAATTTAATGAACTTAAGCCTAATTAAAAATAGTAAAATTGGATTAAAAAAACCATGAATAGTTCAACAAAATAACCACAATACTAATTATTGTTAAAGCTAAGGCACAAGCTCTATGTGTTCATTTGTCCTTCAAGTTGTGCTGAAAAAATGTCAACAAGAAAAAAGAAAGACAAAAACATGATAAACAAAAAAAAAATGTACTTTGGACTTCAAGAAGAATTCTTGACATAAGTACGAAAAAACAGAAGTAAGGAAAACATGTGAGATCAATTAAAAATGGATAATCATTCAAAAAGCAAATTTCGATCTACCAAAGGTTAAAATACAATTTGGTTTAAGCATTGATGTTTGACTACTGACGTCAGCAGTCATCGATGGCTGCGAGTGTAAGACGGCAAATCCCTCTGAGGGGACCTAGTGGTTGAGGTCGAAACATGTCAGGGTAACCAGCCGCCTGGGTTCGAATCACACGCCAGCCAGCCTGGCTTCGAATCCCAGGTCAGTCAAGAATGAAAATTATCAATAACAATTTTAATTAATCTTCCATGTTGTAAAAATTCCTTTCTTCATAAAAATAATTTAATGAAAATTAAATTTAATGAACTTAAGCCTAATTAAAAATAGTAAAATTTGGATAAAGAAAATTTTTTTTCATAATTTTGTAATTGTTTGTTTGTTAGTTATATAAAATTTTGTTAATTTCCCAAAGATGCTAACCAAAGGTAAGCGAAATATTGATAAAAATATATAAATATAATATTGTTACGAAATTAGATTTGTCTAATAATTATTTTTGGTTTTAGTTATAAGTTATCTTGTAAATTATAGTTTTATGTCATATTAGTTACTATTTTTGTGAACGCCAGTGTACTAAATTTTCTAGCAATTGTAATTGTAGACTTTAGACTTAAAATAATTCGAACATAATTTTCTAGAAACTACTAGACGGTTCTTGAACCAACTAGGAATAGTTTTGAACTATAAATACAGGCTAACTCATAAAAGTTTAGTTTAGTTTGATTGGAGACATTAAACGGTTCAGATCGTTACTTACAATAGTGGTTAAATTTTGTGAACATTGTTTTCAATAAAGTTTGTTAAGTTGAATTCGTGTGTGTATTTATTTTTATTTTCAATTAAAAGAACTCAAAGGTTTATTATAAAGGGAACAAAACTTAACGCGTTTTATTAAGTAAAAACGTAACAATATTTTATAAAAAAAGACCTCAAGCTTAAATAATTAAAAATAATTATAAAAAAAGAAAGGTTAAATAAGACTAAATTATATTCAGGAACTTAAAAAATGTTTTATTTGTAAAATACACAAATCGCACTTGATCATAAAGGATGTTAACACAAAATTTTAAAATTTTTAGTAGAAGCAAAACAATCTTTAAATTAACATTTGAAGCATATGAAAGAGAATTTTTAATCCAACCATTTCATTACTAAAAAGTAGACAATAAAGCACGATATTTTTACAGCGGGCAGCTATGAACATTAACTGTCGATTTTTTTACAAAAAGAGAACAAATACAAATTTCGAGTTTAAACCCTCTTTATGATAATAACACAACGATATTAGGATTCAAAACTCATTCAAATATTTGAAAATAGTAATTTTTTTGAACAATTATTCAGAAAGTGGCAACGCTGCTCAGACTTAATAATTTTAAAATTTCCCTCTCCTCTACTAGAACTTAAAAAACTGTTATCCTCTTGGTCCCAACTGTGTCAGAATTAAATTTAGCTATAGCCGCAGCAATTAGGTAATTGCAGGGGCCATAAATCTTAAGTAGCTTATTATTGAATTTGCGACAACTATGAAATATATAGACAACTTTAGTGCAAATATTGTAAAGATGTATTAGATATATTCAAACCTAATGCCTTATTTAAGAATTCTTATTTTTACAGAGAAATCTTTCCATGCCCACTGTTACAAGAATGTCTATCAAAACTATTATAAATCTTTAAAGTTTGTCATGTTGCTTATAAATATTTTTGGTTTACTTTATTACAATTTCCCCTACAGATTTGTTTCCCTTTTAAACCACACAAAAAAAAATTACCAATGCGCACGTGTTTTCTTTAGCAAACAGACGTCCGATGTCGTTGTGGTAGCTGTAGTAAGATGGTACTGAAGATGATGGTTGTGGTAAAGATTGTACCCACACAGCGCCATATTAAAAAAAAAAAAAAAACAAAAAAGGCTCCAGCTATTTGTTTAATATTTACAAATCTATATAAGTTTCTGTTTTTCGCATCTTTTTTGATTTTATATAATGCAAATGAACTCTTGTACATATCAAGTAAATTATATGGCTACAGACCAAAGAAATAATAAATTTTACTGGAATTTTCGCTGCAAATACGCGATTGCATTGAATATTTGGCATAAATATTGGTTTTATATTTACAATTTTGGTTGATTACTTTGCGCGTAAATTCGGTAGCAATTGCGTACGTGTCCAATTATCTGGCAATAATTTTGAGTAGAGTGTAAAAGCGAAATTTTCGTGATCTTAAAAATAAGTTTTTGGGGGTTCGCCTCATGCGTTTTGCTGAATTAATGAGTTTTAAATAATCGATATTTGGTTTTTGGCTAAAATTAAAATTATTTTCTGCGTTTGCTTAAGTAAAAGTGATGTTACTTTTTGGTAGTTAAAACTTCCCGGTACACGTAAAGAAAACTTATTATTCTCTATGGTCACCTCTAATAAAACTATGTTTAACAAATTCCTTTTTTTTGATAATGGCTACTTCATTATCAGTGACAATCATATTATCGCTGAATTTCGTTTTACATATAGCGTCCATAAGCGTATTATGGCTGTCTCCGACCATGTTATGGCTAAAATTATCAAATAATTGCATGATTATTGATTAACAATAACATTTTCCATTTTTGTAAGATCTTTAAAAAACAACAATACGATTATTTGTGGTAAACATTGAATGGTATTGCAAACCATAACATAATTGGATGAAACGGTAATATTATTGAAGAAACTATAAACTTTTTTAAAATTGTTCGTTAAAAAATCTTGTTAACGGAGACAATATGTATTTTCTTCGCGTGTAGTAACATTTTCAATCTTAATGCTTAGAAGTATATGAAATTGTAACAATAAGAAAAGACAATGAAATTCTATTTACATTTTTCAAATATTGTGGCAAATTGTTAAACTCACGACTACCAACAAATTCAATTCTTTGCTTCGTTGTTTCTTACAAACAAATTGGCGCTAAAAACTTTAAATATAAAAAAGGATAAAAAAGACCTTTTTTAAAAATGGTCCAGCTCATGGATGGTCAACTTTTAAACCAAAATATTTTGGGAATCATCATAAAACATATCAACCTTTATTTTCAGAGGGGTAACTAAAACACTTTATTCGGCTCCATACAAATATAAAAAAGGATAATTATTATTGTTAATGGTTTTTAATCCAAATTTCGATACATTAACTAGGCTTTAGTTCATTGAATTTAATTTGCATTAAATTATTTTTATGACCAGCTCAGTCAAGAATGAAAAATTATCAATAAATTTTAATTAATTTCATGTTGTAAAATTCCTTTCTTCATAAAAATAATTTAATGAAAATTAAATTCAATGAACTTAAGGCTAATTAAAATATAAAAAAGGATATTAAAATTTCAAAATAAACAAATTATTTTATTAACAATTCAGCTAATTTAGGAGTAAACAAAAACTTTAAATAAGATAGCAATTTATTAAAAAATAAAACAATAATACCAATTTCATTTTCAAATAAATCTGTTTCAGAATCGTCATCATCGGGCCACAAAACGATTTTTATGAAATTCGCTTTACAGTTTTATTTGTATAATATTTTTAGCTTTTCTAAAATCTTTGGATAAAGGTTTCTTGATGTTCTGGCCCAAGCAACCACTTAAAAGCGCATAAAAATTGGGAATTTAGCACATTAAAACGAAGTCTTATAAATGAATTTTTGACTCCCAAGAAAAATTTTGTTAACAAATATGCAATTGGCAGTGCAATAAAACTGAACTAGAAAATATCTTTGATTTGATTTTCTTGCGAAAACAATAAAGAAAGTAATATGTTTTCTACTTTAGTTCTTTCTTTGCCAACTGTAGTGTACATTTAGGCCGGGTTTTTGAGATGTGGATTAAGTTTACACTTAGTTTATTTTTTATCTTATCATTAACGCCCAACATTTTAATAAAAACTAAGCTGTTCTATCAAAATTTTGTATATAAACTTGGTAATGGCGGTACAAATCTGTTTTCAGATTAGTTAAACCTAGTTTAACTGAGATCTCAAAAACCCAGCTTTTGTGTTGGAAAACACCAATCAATTGTAGTCGGGAATGTAAGAAAAGATAAACTTACTGTTTATTGTTGGTGTTTTGTTTAAGCTTTGATATTTTTACAAGTAAAACTTGAGTGTTTATAATTCTTTATCGCTTTACAGTTTTATTTGTATAATATTTGAAATACTCAGCTTTTTAAAAGTTTGAATTAATTTTTAGGTAATTTGTAATTGTTCTTGTTTAAGACCGTATTTGATGTGCAATAATGAAATGCCGGAGCTTTAAGAAAGTCGTTTTCTAATTTCTAAGCCTAATGTTCTTACGACTTCGGCATTTGAGTAAGAAAACAAAAGTACTTGATCCATAAAGTTAGCTAGTTCTTGAGAAGGATTTTCACCCAAAGAATTTTTAAAATTGTCGACTTCAATCCGAAATTCATCAGTTCTTTCCTAATTTTTCCATTTTTGTCATGTTAGATTCTTTAGGGAAATTTCTATTTTATTTATAAGAGACAAATCAACAGTGAACTTTTGTATGAAATCTATAATACCTGCTTCGTTTGTTTAAATGTTATCCTCACGAAATAGCGATATTTCTTGCAGCAATTTGAAGGAAATTTACCCTTTAGTGGGGGTTTTAGACGATATGTATTTAGCAGTGTGCTTGTCCAATTTCCCAGTGCAAAATGCAAAAATGTCGTGTAAAAGCAAAATACTGTTGGTTTAAATGCCTGCTCGACTTTGCAGTGTAAAATGTTTCTTTAGAGCGTGTTTTATTTAAAACTGACCATCTGACATCAACTGCTTTGCAAATCATTTGTTTGGGGTGGCAAGTACACTCACAATATTCTGTACGTAAAATTAACTGAAATTGTAATATAAAATAAATGAATATTCAGCTAAAAACTGGTCTAATTATTTTTTTTTTTATCTATTTTTAACGAAAAGTTCATTTAATTTTTACTGTCAAAAATTCAACTTCAAATTCCGTAAAAACAAATGCATTTTCATTTATTTTATATAATTCAACTATCAAAAAATAACTGACAAATTCCATAAAAACAATTGAGTTTTCAGTTATTTCATGTAATTCAGTAAATTATTTAATATACAGGTTTTACTCGAATTTCTAAAAAATACCAGACACCTGTCCGCTTGTTATTATAATGAGAGAGAGTGAGAGAGAATATTTATTTTTATTTACTCACCCCATTACACACGTTTGTTTTACTTTTGAAGAACTTTGAATTATAAGACACCAGCAGCATGCCTGATATGGCATTCGCAATTATTTTACTCTAAAATTTGATATATTTAACTAAATAATTTGAACAAATAGAATATGGGAATTTTCTACACAAAACAAGCAAATCGTTTTTTACTTTTACTTTTTGCCACAGATCTATAAATAGATAACTGAAAATTTATTTTTTAGTAGTTAAATTATATAAAATAACTAAAAATTCATTTGTTTTTTACGGAATTCGTGGTTAATTTTTTACGGAATTCGCGGGTGAATTTTTGTTAGTAAAAATTAAATTAACTTTACGTTAAAATAAAATGCAAAATAAGTAAATCGGTTTTTAAGTAAACTAACAGTTGTTTTCATTTAAGTTTACATACAGAATACTTTTACTTAATCAACTGATAATATTAAATGCAACCGAAAATCCATATTAATGTGCACTTAGTCTTTTGAATAAACGTTGGAATCAGTTAAAAATAAATTTGCTTAGAATTTTTAAAGTTTATTTATTTACAAATGACTGAACGGAAAACTTCTTAAATAACCTACTGTCCGTTACTGTAATAATATTTTGAGTGTATCAGTGAATCTCAAAACATTGATGGAGAAACAGAAATTTATGAATTTTTAAACTTTTGGTAATATATCTTAAATATATCTTAAATAATATGATAATATATCTTAAATATCTTAAATATATCTTATTCACTTAAACTAATAATAGGTATTAAATAAAAAAAAAATTATTAAAAATTTTTATTTGGGAATTTTTGGGGATTTCTTTTAAAATTTTTCTTATGTATTTTTAAAAAAAATTTAAATTTCGTCAAAAAAAAAAAAATTTACTAACATTTAAGGTTTTTTTTTAATTTGGGGATTTTTGGGGACAGGGGAAAAAGTACCTGCCAGCCCTGTGCACATTAAAGAAATATAGTTTTCACCTGAAAATAAATTTATTTGCCTTTTATTTGCGTAGAGATAAATTCAGTCAGCTGACTCCAAACTTATATTTAGAGAGGTGTTGCCAACTGAAAACATTGTTTTTGTTGGTGTGTATATTGAGAAAACCAATATCGTTAACGGGCAGTTAATCGGCCTTATCAGTTTATGTAGACAATAATTAACAGGCAGTTTGTCGATACTTTGAGAAAATGGCCATTCTTTTAGTTTTTATTACAAAAAATTTGCAACAAAAGATTTTTCAATATGCAACAAAATTATTTTAAGCGCAAACAATTTATCAGCATTTATCATTTCAAAAAAAAAAAAAAAAAAAAAAAATTTACACATTTGTTTCACAACAAAATTTTTTTTTTATTATAAAAAATTTTTATACTACAAATTTTTATTACCAAAAAAATATTAAATTAAAAACAACTGCAACAACCAACAACTTCCCACATCAAATAATATTTTACTTCAAAATTTGTTTACCACAAAAAATTTAATTTTTCCTAAATATCGATCTAATACATATTTATTTCTATAAATGCTAAAATCTATTTACATACAACACATCTATAATTTCAATATTTAGCAGCTAATAAATCGATTAGTTGAATCATTCATAAAAAAAATTTTGCTAAAAAAATTTGTATTTGCTTTTGTTTCTCAACACTTATAGTTTACTCAAGCACAGACATGCAATTGTTTTTGTACTGGTATTTGTTGACGCTTTTGTTAGCTTTTCTGCTCTGGCTTTTGGTTATTCTTTCGTCACTTAAGACTGACGTCATGACCTAGAATTTTTATATTTGCTTTGATTGAAGCAAAAATAATATTTTAACTTTTGTCACCTTTTAGAGTGCTACAGAAATAAGTGCGTCGGTGGTGTAATGGTCAGCATAGTTGCCTTCCAAGCAGTTGATCCGGGTTCGATTCCCGGCCGACGCATGACATTTTTTTATGTTTTTTTTTTAATAAAAATTTCAATACCTATAATCTTTTAATAAAATTAAATTTATAAACGATTTAAAACTTTATTTATTGTTTTATTTAAATCAAAAATTGATTCATGACATAATTATTATCATCGATCAATCGACTTTTAATTGAAGGAGCTTGCAGAGAATTCAAATAATCAATTCATTTATTTTCATTAGTTTTAACTAATCTTTTATTGTTATTTGCATTCCCTTCTGAATATCTAAGTAAATGCTATAAAATAGTTATCTCTAAATTTAAATGATAAATTTCCAGTGATAAAGTTTTATAGATTAAAAAGATAAATTTTTTAAAAAATGTTTTCCTAACTTAGTTCTTATAAAGAAGTGAGCCTTTTGACAGCATAAATTATATGGCTGCGGTGTCCGAGTGGTTAAGGAGATGGACTTGAAATCCATTGGGTTCTACCCGCACAGGTTCGAATCCTGTCCGCAGCGGACATATTTTTAAATACATTTCAATTTAAAATATATATAAATTCTAAAATATTAAAATTACGATAAAATATAAAATGCCGATAAAGTTTTCTACAGTAATAGGTGGGTGTATGTTGTTCTGGGCTAAAAAATTTTATGGTTAGGCAAATTATTATTACGTAATTACAAAGACTCAATTTTTAAAACGAACTTTTATTACAAAAAAATTTTTTTTTATGGTTTTATAACAAACAAAATGTTATATCATTCGAGACATACCATATGTGACAGTTTTTTCTTTTATAGTAAAGGGTGGTTCATCGTGAGGTTTGATTTTCAATATGCTTTTTTACAGATCATGCGTGACTCATATCAAACTGCTGTGTCGTATCATATCAAACTGGTTCGTTCTTATATTAAAGTGAGCCTTTTGACAGCACAAACTATATGGCTGCGGTGTCCGAGTGGTTAAGGAGATGGACTTGAAATCCATTGGGTTCTACCCGCACAGGTTCGAATCCTGTCCGCAGCGGACATATTTTTAAATACATTTCAATTTTAAATATATATAAATTCTAAAATATTTAAAATTACGATAAAATGCCACGCAAGTTTTTTACAGTAAAACCCAAGTTTTCTACAGCAAAAAAAAATGTATGGTTAGAAAAATTATGAATACGTAATTATTACTAACACTTAATTTTTAAAACGAGCCTATATTAATTAAATTGGCATTTCTCGCCGTAACTCAATGTTTTTATAATAATAAATTTTTACATTAATTCACATTGCGTGCGTTTTCACCAGAATAGGTTTGAGCAAAGTTCGCAGTGGATGACTGAAAATTGCAATCTAATTTTTATGCGTTTCAATACAATATATAAACAGTATTTTTCGTTTAGCTGCATTTCACTTAACTGCATTTGTTGCCTATCTGCACAAAATACAAAGCATTGTGTATGATGGCTAAATTTTGTTAGAAAAACAATCGTGTACGTGCATTTTGCTTAAGTGCATATTGTGGATAACAGCATTCGATTTTTGGTCAACAACGTTTATTATTAATACAAAATATTATTTTTAAGTGCCTCAACAAAAACAAAAAAATCAATCGTTATTTTAAGAAAAAAAAAAAAAAAAAAAAATTTTTACTTTGCTTACCACAAATCGCTGAATTGACTTTCGAAAAACTGATAAGAAAAGAAACATTGTTGGTGTTAAATTGCTTCTGGTTTACCTTAACAGTTTGGGATTGAAATCCAGCAAATCGGTTCAATAATATAAGAGTTATGAATTCAAATAAATCACCACACGAAAAAATTGAAAATTTTGATACAAAAACTAACATAAATTGTGTTATAATGCACAGATTTATATACGATTTTGCACAAATTAGTTCTATATGACTAGAAATTATGTCAGCAATTTCGTGAAGATCGGTCCATAATTTACCATAGGCCCCATATAAAGCATAGTAGCTTAGTACACATAAGACTGCAACAAATGATGCGTTTGTAACAAAATTTGGTAAGTCACAGTTTTAAAGGACGAACAATTTCGTGAAGATCGGTCCATAATCAACCGTAGGGCACATAGAATATGATATTATTGAAATACGTCGAAAACCGTCAAAGAAAGGTTATTGTTGTAAAATTTGGTCCAAATTAACGTCATATTTCCAGAAATAATACCATGCAATTTTGTTATAATTGGTCCATAAATAACCTTAGATTTCGATCACAATGGACCATATTGGTCTCTGGGTGAAGGTGTGAAGGAGACTTCACACCAGCCTTTCTACCTAACCTTAGATTTCACATTAAGCAGGCTTATGAAAACCACAATAAAACTAGAAAACGCTACAGCAAATTGCACTACTTTATCGAAATTTGTTCTAATTTAGGTTTTTTTATACTAGAAAACACTGTTCAAATTTTGTGATGATTTGTCCATAATTCACCACCATGGGTCCAATATAAATTCCCATCATGAAAATAATTTTAGTTCGGCTTAAAATGTTACGAATTATGATATTAAGCTCAAATTTTTTCAAATTAAGTTTTATATGACTAGAAATAAAAAAAAAAAAAAAAAAGTCAATAATTTGACATATGTTGGTCTAAAACGCGACGAATATTAATACTGACGTCCGTTTTTATTCATTCGTTTTTTAAATGAATTGTTTTTGTTTTAGATACATAGATTTATATTAAATTTAAAAGCGGTTTAAAAAGATTTGTTCAAATTAATGATTAAAGGATATTGCATGTCTAAATCTATTTTTGAAATAAGAAAAAAACTTTTACATAACAGCACATTTGTTCAGGTAAGTGAATTCACTCAGTAGCATTACTTATGCTGCTAAGTGAATACTGCGTAATAGAATATTTTGCGTAACAACTAGGGTATTCATTTAATTGGGCTCTTGCTTTAATCGGTTAATCGCTCGATTAATTAACCAAGGTTTTGGTTTAATCTGGTAATAATCGGTTAATTTTGTTTCTGATCGATTAACCGATTAATAAAGTTTTTTTTTTTATAAATTAAGTAATTTCAGTAAATAAAAATGCATAAATTATTTATTATTTGAAGTTTATTAGTAAAAATAAAACCATAACATAACAAACATAACAATTCTTGAACCAAAACGACCAAACAAAAAAATAATTCATGAATAGGTAAATAATATTTTTTGACCAATACATATTATGTATGAATTAAAAATAGACTGTTTGATCATTTTATTAGGTATTTCATAGTTTATGGAGATCTTATATTAATAATCTTTTCGAAAAATAATTTGGCTTAAATGTGCAGGATTTTATCGATGTATTTATTTAGTTTTGATAAAACTTGACTTAAAAAAAATTTTTCACTTATCGTAGATGTTTGAGAAATCGTACTTTTTGTCAAGACTTTGTCTTAAAAACTGAAGTATATTGGTTTTTTATGTTTTTCTTTTTGTCCTTTTATAGTTGACCTTTCTTTACTAAAAAATATTAAAAATTTTGTTACATCGTATAACCGGTTAATTGACTGAAATTAATCGGTTTAATCGTTAATCGAAAATAGCCAATTTTTAATTAACCGATCGGGTGGTAATTAATCGGTTAATCGGTTAACCGATTAACCATATGAGTACCCTAGCAACAACACGTAACAAACTTGAATGTGCAGCTAAACGCAAAATAATGTATATGACTATTTCCATGTCATCGTACATTTGTACGCCTTCAGAGAAGAAGAGATTTTGCAAAAATAGTAGTAACTGCAAATTTTTTTATCATAATGTTTCATTTGAAGGGTACTAAAAATGTTTATCACATTCTGAACCTTCTTGTCCAAAATATCTAGCAAAATATGTGCATATAGCACATGACATAAAACAGAAGTAATTTTGAATTGTGGGAGGTCTTTTTTTAATTTTTCAAATTAAACCAAGTATTTTTCCTTAATAATCCTTAATTCCAAAAAAAATTTTTTTTTGTGACAGATTTTTCTCTTATAGTAAAGGGTGGTTCATCCTGAGGTTTGATTTTCAATATGCCTTTTTTACAGATCATGCGTGACTCATATCAAACTGTTGTGTCATTTTTGTTTAGAATCGTTTGGCAAGTCATCATGGAAAGACTCACACCACAACAGCGTCAATGGTAAACGTTATCGCACCATGTCAACGGACTATGTGCTTCCTGAAATCCAAGCGCATATTGTAGTTTCGCTAAGCTCTGGTTTCAACAAGAAGGCGCCATGAGCAATACAGCGCGCGAAACAATGACCAATGATATAGAAATCATTTTGGTGACCACTTAATTGCACGTTTCCCTACGATAAACTTGCCACCAAGATCGTGCGATATCACGCCTTTCGTATATTTTCTCTGGGGATATGTAAAGTCTGAAGTCCTCAGCCAGCTACGATTGACGTTTTGAAAGCAAACATTACTCGTGTTATTCGCGAGATACCATTCGATATGCTCTAACGAGTCGCCCGTAATTGCACCCTCTAAATGGACTACCTCAGACGTAGTCATGACGAACATTTAGATCATATCATTTTCAAACAGTAAATGCCATAAAATGTTCTTTTAACCGATAGTAAAAATTTTAAATTCACTTTCAAATTTGTGTGTTTTATTTTAAATTATAAAATAAAGTTTATGAAGACTCACCCGATATTTACAAGGTATGATATATATTTTTTGTAAATATATATATATACAAAAACATAAAATAAACAAGTAAGGAAGTACGGACGGTCAATCCCTTCCATATGATACCCTACACCATAATATTTTGCGATCAAAATTTCGAGAGTATACCCTATTTGGGACCCATGCTCCATCATAATCACCTGAACAGAATTATGCTATGAGGTTAAGAATCATATAAAAGTTATTTGTGCCGAATACTATTAAGATATCTTCATCTGTGAGATTTGTTTGCCTCTAATCGATTTAAGGGAGGGCGTTTATATGGGACCTATGGTTAATTTTGGACATACCACCACAACACTTTGTCATGATATTGTCGCCAATTTCTTTGTCAACACCAACGTTAATAAGGAAGTTATTGCATTAAAAGGAATTTTCGAGAGTCTATGGTCAAATAAGGACCGATTCCAATAATAATTGGTTAGATGATTAAGTTTGTACCAAATTTTTTCTAAATATCAACATAATAACATGATACATATAGTTGCATTTATAGTACTTACAATATCGTACGTGACGACCATTAAAAGTTTATTAAATTTGTATTATAACAATTTAAAAAATAAAATTAAAATATCTTTTTACAACAAATATCTTGCTTTGAACTTTTATTTTGAGACACCTGCGGCCGATCAAATACAAATGACATAGACAAATCATGTTCTTGCACCACGCAAGTGTTATTAGAATATCATCCAAAACAAACCAAAACATATGCCGCTAATCGAACTATATAATGAGCCTTTCCTCATGGATCTTGTTCATTGCTGTTGTAACATTAATTTTAAAGTAGAACTCCAATGTTACCAATATCTGAATTTAAGGCAGAAAGGTAAAAATTGTTAACTGCAGTTACCTAAAATGAAACAAAGAGATATTCGGTTAAAACTTTTATTTTTTGCTCTTTAGAAATTTGAATAAGCTATTCCTCTTTATAGTAAATTTTGAGTGTTTTTTTCTTTCTACCATATTTGGAAAAAAAATTTCAAGGGTTTTTATTTTTTTTTGAGTCTTGGCTGACATTCTTATGGATATGCCGACATGCAATCTCGAAATATCCAAATAACGATAAAATGTAAAGCCTAAAAAACAGATTTTCTACAGTAGAATGTGACTATATTGTACTGGGCTAAGAAAATTTTATGGTTTAAAAATTATAAATAATAAAAACAAAAGTTATACAACTTTTGGCAACGAAACTAATTTTTATAGTTCTTTTTGAAATTTTTTTTCAAGTTCAGCTTTGCCAGGTTTTACTGTAAATGTTAGTTTACAAAACTAACCATTTTGACATTGATTGTTATCAGCTGCGGTGTCCGAGTGGTTAAGGAGATGGACTTGAAATCCATTGGGTTCTACCCGCACAGGTTCGAATCCTGTCCGCAGCGTCGAGATTTTTTTTTATCTATTAAACTTTTTTAATTTGTTTCTACAAGTTTTCCTGCCTAATTCCGATGTGCGAAATAATTCTTTCTTCGGTACAAATACATTTACAACAAAAACAAAGTTTCTAAAATTTTTTTTTGTTTTAAGGCGGGGTTTTTGAGAGCTCAGAAAAACTGGGTTTAGATAATTGGAAAACAGATTTGTGGAGCCACTACCAAGTTTGTATACAACATTTCGACGTTTTTCGGGGTACGTTCAACTAAGTTTAAATAATCCACATCTCAAAAACCCGTCCTAAATGTAGTTGTTTAAAGGAAAAAATTCTTTCGCACATCGGGTATTAATAAGAAGCATTATTTTGATGTTACATTCCAGTTAACTTTTATTCTAGTAAATAAAGTTCAATTATATCGGTTTTTTTTACTCATCATCTTTTTGTTCTCCCTTCCAGTGCATCTCTTTTGCTTGCAAAGACTTTCAAACAGCAGCTGCACTTGCTTGCTTCGTACTTCGCTTGCTGGCAGTTAAATAATTTGTATAAAATTCTTGCAGCAATGTTGCGTTTGTGTTAATTTTAAGTTTTATGTCGTGACAAAGTCTGTTTAGTAATTTTTGACATATAATTTGTCAATAAGACAGACATTGTTTAAAAACATAAGAAAAAAGTTTAAACAGCTGGGTTTTTAACGCTACAAATGGGCTGTTGTTTTCAATTTAAAACTATTTTATGTTTTTGAAAGCATTAAAGAGTCAATAAAAATTATAATAAATGATTCATCTCAAAGGTGATTTAAACCAGTTTTTTTTAGAAAAATTAAGCTATAAATTATATCTTTAGGAAAGATTTACTTTAAAAATAATGTGTTCAAGAATTTTGAAGTGTTTTTTTTTTTTTAGAAATAAATGTAAAAAATATATATGATTTTAAAAATTAAATTTAACAAAGTAAAAGTCGTTTACAATTTGATATAGAAAATGTTTTTAGACAAACTGAATGATAAATCAATTACATAATATTTTTTTATTTGACATAACGGGACTTTACTGTATTTCTAAGCTACCGAAACGTATGATTTTAATAACGATTTTCATTAGCTGGGGTGTCCGAGTGGTTAAGTAGATGGACTTGAAATCCATTGGGCTTTACCCGCACTGATTCTATTCCTGTCCGCAGCGTAAAAATCATTTAACTTAAATTGGATTCTTCGTAAAAGATATAAATAATCTAAGCGAAAACTCCTCATACAAATTTTTATTATGAAAATATGGGAAATGAATCTGCAATTTTCAATTTTGATAGCTTTCCTTATTTGTTCACAGAAAAAATTTCAGTAGTTTTTTAAAAATTAAAAATATAGTTTAAAAAGTATTCCAATTTAATTAATGTGTTAATTGAATCAATTATTTTTTAATTGAGAAAAAAAAAATTAAATATATAATTTTGATTTAATTAACATTTTAGTTGTTTTGAAATAAATATTTAATTCAAATATTAATTAAATAACAAAAAATCTTGATTGATTTTTTGCTTAAAAAATATTACAAACTTGTAGAATTGTTCTTGGGAATTGTCAAAATATGAGCTTTTTTTAATTAAATCAATTAACACGTTGTTTGAAATGGCAAAGTTTTTTGATCATTTTTTTAATTAAAATTAAGAATATCATTTATTGAAAGAAAAATTCACAATTTTCAATTTTTACAATTTTTAGTAATAAATATAATCATTTTGGTAATTGGCGCAAAATCAACAAATTGATTCTATGAATTTGGCGATTAGAAACAATTTTTAATTTTTTCTGTGTTTAGGCGTGCTTTTTTTTATTAAAGAAGCGCAAGGCGAATTCATACAGGTTACCGCATCATGAGATAAAGTTATGCTAGCTATTCCTTTTTCAAAAAAAAAACCTTTTTATGTATTTGGTTTTTGTAAAAAGTTAGAGTGAATGTCAAAATTATTTGTTGAAAATATAAACAAGGAAATTTTTTGTTAATAAAATATACACAATTGCAAATAATGCAAATTTATTGTGGCTCCACTTATTGCTAACGCACTTTTAATTCCTTAATTTAATTTTTTTTCACTTTTTTTGTTGTATAAAATTTAAATAAGTTTTTATTCAAGTATATAGATTTTTATTGAATTTTAAATTTTAACTATTTTTTAGCAAAATGTAAACAAAGCTTGACATTCAGTATACACACAAAATAATAAACAGATGACTCGAAAATGTCACCTGTATGAATTCGAATTGGGGAAGCGGAATAGGGTATTTTATATTATTGAAAGTAAAAGTATTATTGAAAGTAAATCGAAAATCTTTCAATGCTCTGTCAAAAACTCTCTAATAATGTTTACACTTCGATTCTTCTTACAATTTTGATCATTCTATAAGACAAGCTTATTTTAACTCAAAGTTGTAAGTCTTTTGCATGTCACAACTCTCAAGAAATAAGGGTTGCCTTTTGATACCACAAAAAAGCCTAAGTATATACTATACAAACTCGCAATCAAAACATGCATGACCTTTTCATTCCAAAAAATTTTAGTGATGTTGATACAAAATCTCAAATATTTTATAGCAATTTGGTTCTCATAAGCCAAACCTTATAATTTTAATTTCCTATTAACCGTCGAAGACTAATTTGTACTCCCAATATAATTAAAATAAACTGAGAGCTACAGACAGAAAGAAAAGCAGCAATTTCCTCTTTAACAATTTCTGTAATAAAAAACAAACACCTTAATCTTATGATTTCTTTTTTGAGAAAAATATGTTACACTACATACATACATGTGACACTTTCTAATGCAACCTATAATCACTCGACAAAATTAGCTGCTTTTATTTACAGCTACTACACTTTTATCATAAATGTACTTTATTAGCGATTTTGAAAGCTGCTTGAGCGGTTTCTGCACACTATTACGGTTTGGAAACAAATATTGACATCACTAATGGCTTGGAAACAATTTAAGCGATAATAATATACAAAGAATTTTTCCATTTTAATACGTAAATATTTTCATTTTATTTTTATACATTCTTTTCACAAAATTATGAGCGTTATGAATTATGACATACAAAATAAAATCTTGATTGTACAAACAAAGTATTAAGTACCAAAGTTGTAAAACAGGGCTGTATGAACACCTTAAGTAAAAGTGAAGGTAAAATATGCAACCACAGAAAAATTATCAGTAGTTTTTTATCATTTAAAAAATTGTTTAAAAATGATTTCAATTTAACTAAAAAGATATTTGAATCTATTTTTTTTTTAGTTGAAAGAAAATTAAAAATATAATTTTGATTTAATTAACATTTTAGTTGTTTTGAAATAAATTTTTAATTAAAATATTAATTAAATATCAAAAAATCTAAATTGATTTTTTGAACTTAACTTAAGTTCATGAAATTTTCTTGTATTAAGTTCAATTTAACTTAAAAATAACTTTTAACTTAAAACTAAGAAATTGTACTTCAAGCAAGTATACATAAAATTCTTATAAAATTGAAAAACTTACACAAATTTTCTTAATTATTATAGCTTAAATGAAGTAAATAATTGCATAATCTTATTATAAATTTGCATACATATACTAAAACCCTCGTAAAAGTGAAGCTATTTTATCTATAAATTAAGAAATTTAAGTTTTGTATGAAAAATATGATATTAAGTAAAGAGGTCTATTATATCTAGTTAAACTTGTTTTCTTAACTTGAAAGAAGTACGTCAAGTTCTTGGTTTTATGGACAAACTTACTTTAAAATTTGAATTTAACAAGTTAGACATAATACACAGATTACTAAAATTAAAAAAATTTATATTTTAAATAAGGATATTTGTTATTAGATATAGTTTAACAAAAAAAAAAAAAAAAAAAAAAATTAAACTAAATTTTAGTTACATGTGAACTAAATTTTTGTTAAAGTATTTCTTTATATATATATATATATATATATATATATATATATATATATATTCCCTTCGATCCTATAAGGAGCATAGGGCCTCTTCTCTATACCAAGTTTTAAATTAACTTGCCATGAGAATTTTAAATGCCTAAAGTAATAAAAACACATAGTTATTTAGAGATAATACCAAAGACTATAAATATATATGTATGTATAAATAAACTGCAATACATTGTACGACCAGTGCTAAATTTGTTGAATGGAAAATAGGTATATGGGGGATTTCATGTCAAGTGACCCAACTTTTGAAATCGATGTCTTCCGATTTGGACATTTTGGCCAAACCGGTGTTCTTTCTCATCCATGTAACTTATTATCTATTGGTGTTAGCAAGATTTGTCCCAAACAAATTAGATAGCTATTGCTTCAAGCTATCGAAAAATTTTTTTTTTTTAAATTTAAAACTTATTTTTTATTTATTTTGAAAACGGTATTTTTTTTTTTTTTTTTTTTTTTTTGCTCAAAAGAAGGCTTATGTATTTTCCTTTTATGTAGTTTTGGTCGCTTAGTGGGATGCGAGTGGGATATGTATAAAAAAAAAATTTCTAACTCAAGACGAGGGTTTTTCAATTTTTAGCATATGCACTATTTTGAATTTTTTCTATTTTATGTGTAAGTGTTTCTAAAATCTTAAAAATAAAACTTATGCTGAGAAACTAGACAAATTAACCTTTCCGACGGTATTTAAGATACCTAACAAGCATTTCATTCCCTCGATACTGTAATACCCACAATATGTTAATCCCAGGAATAAAATCACTTTTTCTATAGAGATGTTGACAAATTAAATTTTTTTTATTTATTTGTAATAATAATTAAATTAATATAAAATAATAATAATAAAAACAAAAAGATAAATAATCTAAAAATTTAATCTTAACCACATAAGTCCTTTAATTAGTTTTTTTTTAAATTTTAAAAAAATTTTTCTTTTTATATTTAAAACTATTTTTGTATTTTTTTTGAAAAGGGTATTTTTTTTTTTGCTGAAAAGAAATACCCTTTTCAAAAAAAATACAAAAATAGTTTTAAATATAAAAAGAAAAATTTTTTTAAAATTTAAAAAAAAACTAATTAAAGGACTTATGTGGTTAAGATTAAATTTTTAGATTATTTATCTTTTTGTTTTTATTATTATTATTTTATATTAATTTAATTATTATTACAAATAAATAAAAAAAATTTAATTTGTCAACATCTCTATAGAAAAAGTGATTTTATTCCTGGGATTAACATATTGTGGGTATTACAGTATCGAGGGAATGAAATGCTTGTTAGGTATCTTAAATACCGTCGGAAAGGTTAATTTGTCTAGTTTCTCAGCATAAGTTTTATTTTTAAGATTTTAGAAACACTTACACATAAAATAGAAAAAATTCAAAATAGTGCATATGCTAAAAATTGAAAAACCCTCGTCTTGAGTTAGAAATTTTTTTTTTATACATATCCCACTCGCATCCCACTAAGCGACCAAAACTACATAAAAGGAAAATACATAAGCCTTCTTTTGAGCAAAAAAAAAAAAAAAAAAAAAAAAAATACCGTTTTCAAAATAAATAAAAAATAAGTTTTAAATTTAAAAAAAAAAAATTTTTCGATAGCTTGAAGCAATAGCTATCTAATTTGTTTGGGACAAATCTTGCTAACACCAATAGATAATAAGTTACATGGATGAGAAAGAACACCGGTTTGGCCAAAATGTCCAAATCGGAAGACATCGATTTCAAAAGTTGGGTCACTTGACATGAAATCCCCCATATACCTATTTTCCATTCAACAAATTTAGCACTGGTCGTACAATGTATTGCAGTTTATTTATACATACATATATATTTATAGTCTTTGGTATTATCTCTAAATAACTATGTGTTTTTATTACTTTAGGCATTTAAAATTCTCATGGCAAGTTAATTTAAAACTTGGTATAGAGAAGAGGCCCTATGCTCCTTATAGGATCGAAGGGAATATATATATATATATATATATATATATATATATATATATATATAAAGAAATACTTTAACAAAAATTTAGTTCACATGTAACTAAAATTTAGTTTAATTTTTTTTTTTTTTTTTTTTTTGTTAAACTATATCTAATAACAAATATCCTTATTTAAAATATAAATTTTTTTAATTTTAGTAATCTGTGTATTATGTCTAACTTGTTAAATTCAAATTTTAAAGTAAGTTTGTCCATAAAACCAAGAACTTGACGTACTTCTTTCAAGTTAAGAAAACAAGTTTAACTAGATATAATAGACCTCTTTACTTAATATCATATTTTTCATACAAAACTTAAATTTCTTAATTTATAGATAAAATAGCTTCACTTTTACGAGGGTTTTAGTATATGTATGCAAATTTATAATAAGATTATGCAATTATTTACTTCATTTAAGCTATAATAATTAAGAAAATTTGTGTAAGTTTTTCAATTTTATAAGAATTTTATGTATACTTGCTTGAAGTACAATTTCTTAGTTTTAAGTTAAAAGTTATTTTTAAGTTAAATTGAACTTAATACAAGAAAATTTCATGAACTTAAGTTAAGTTCAAAAAATCAATTTAGATTTTTTGATATTTAATTAATATTTTAATTAAAAATTTATTTCAAAACAACTAAAATGTTAATTAAATCAAAATTATATTTTTAATTTTCTTTCAACTAAAAAAAAAATAGATTCAAATATCTTTTTAGTTAAATTGAAATCATTTTTAAACAATTTTTTAAATGATAAAAAACTACTGATAATTTTTCTGTGGTTGCATATTTTACCTTCACTTTTACTTAAGGTGTTCATACAGCCCTGTTTTACAACTTTGGTACTTAATACTTTGTTTGTACAATCAAGATTTTATTTTGTATGTCATAATTCATAACGCTCATAATTTTGTGAAAAGAATGTATAAAAATAAAATGAAAATATTTACGTATTAAAATGGAAAAATTCTTTGTATATTATTATCGCTTAAATTGTTTCCAAGCCATTAGTGATGTCAATATTTGTTTCCAAACCGTAATAGTGTGCAGAAACCGCTCAAGCAGCTTTCAAAATCGCTAATAAAGTACATTTATGATAAAAGTGTAGTAGCTGTAAATAAAAGCAGCTAATTTTGTCGAGTGATTATAGGTTGCATTAGAAAGTGTCACATGTATGTATGTAGTGTAACATATTTTTCTCAAAAAAGAAATCATAAGATTAAGGTGTTTGTTTTTTATTACAGAAATTGTTAAAGAGGAAATTGCTGCTTTTCTTTCTGTCTGTAGCTCTCAGTTTATTTTAATTATATTGGGAGTACAAATTAGTCTTCGACGGTTAATAGGAAATTAAAATTATAAGGTTTGGCTTATGAGAACCAAATTGCTATAAAATATTTGAGATTTTGTATCAACATCACTAAAATTTTTTGGAATGAAAAGGTCATGCATGTTTTGATTGCGAGTTTGTATAGTATATACTTAGGCTTTTTTGTGGTATCAAAAGGCAACCCTTATTTCTTGAGAGTTGTGACATGCAAAAGACTTACAACTTTGAGTTAAAATAAGCTTGTCTTATAGAATGATCAAAATTGTAAGAAGAATCGAAGTGTAAACATTATTAGAGAGTTTTTGACAGAGCATTGAAAGATTTTCGATTTACTTTCAATAATACTTTTACTTTCAATAATATAAAATACCCTATTCCGCTTCCCCAAGGCGAATTCATACAGGTGACATTTTCGAGTCATCTGTTTATTATTTTGTGTGTATACTGAATGTCAAGCTTTGTTTACATTTTGCTAAAAAATAGTTAAAATTTAAAATTCAATAAAAATCTATATACTTGAATAAAAACTTATTTAAATTTTATACAACAAAAAAAGTGAAAAAAAATTAAATTAAGGAATTAAAAGTGCGTTAGCAATAAGTGGAGCCACAATAAATTTGCATTATTTGCAATTGTGTATATTTTATTAACAAAAAATTTCCTTGTTTATATTTTCCACATAAGTCCTTTAATTAGTTTTTTTTTAAATTTTAAAAAAATTTTTCTTTTTATATTTAAAACTATTTTTGTATTTTTTTTGAAAAGGGTATTTTTTTTTTTGCTGAAAAGAAAGCTTATGTCTTTTCCTTTAAGGTAGTTTTGTTCGCTTAGTGGGATTCGAGTGGGATATGTATAAAAAAAAAAAATAGTTTCTAAATCAAGACGAGGATTTTTAAAATTTTTAGCATATGACGTCTTGACTTACACATAATTTTTTTTTATACATATCCCACTCGTGTCCCACTAAGCGACCAAAACTTTTTTTCGAAAGCTTGAAGAAATAGCTATCTAATTTGTTTGGGACAAATTTTGCTAACACCAATAGATAATAAGTTACTTGGATGAGAAAGAACACCGGTTTGGCCAAAATGGCAAATTTTGACCCCCTCTAACTCAGAAACCTTTTGACCGATCTTGTTGAAAGTTTGTGTCTAAACTGCTATCCAATAAGATGTCATCCAAATCGGAAGACATCGATTTCAAAAGTTGGGTCACTTGACATGAAATCCCCCATATACATATATTTTTCGAGGTATAGTTGGCCACAAATTGTTATTAAATTAATCTAGATGGCACTATCATACAAGTTCACGATACCGGTGTGTAGACTTTTTCTCCAAAATTGTTTCATTCTGTAAACATTTCTTATGTTCATAGTTTATTTAGTCAGCTGTTTTTTTGAAAATGCAAACAAAACTTTTCCAATTATAAAATATCGCCACAAATAAGAAAACAAAACTCTTAACTAAATGTATTTTTGACCAGAGGCAATAAATGCTAAACAATTATAGCAGCACAACTCCCAAGAGTATAAATAAATGGTTGACTGGATGAATGGACGGACGGATGTGAGTAGTAGTAGAAGTATGAGTTGTAGAAATTGCATCTACCACTACCACCCTTAATGACAATAATTGCATGCAACATGCATTTAACCGCAATTAGTACATGTATTAGGCCAAGTATTAAATAACGTAAAAGTTGTTGTTGTTAATGCTGCTGCTGCAGCAACATTTAGTAAGAGTGAGCAGGGAGTTCATTAAAAATACATTTCAACCTGTTTATTCTTGAACCATTCAATTCTGAAGTTTTGATGACATATCTTACTTTATTTATTCTTTGGTAATTGGTAATCGTTACCTTAACATTACCTGGAAGAGTTCCTCACAGTTAAGATACTTTAGGTATTTCAAAGTACGTTTAACCTGAATTTTTTGGGGATAAGAGAAATACTGTTTTAATAAAAAGAATTTAATGGTTACCCTTGCCAATAATGAACTTTTTTGTTTAACCCAAAAAATGCCTGTGAACACTAAACTTAAACTGCATGTAATGAGCAGTCACTGCACTCTGCCAAAAATTAAAGGAAAATAAAAACGAACTAAACTATAGCTGCAGGGACATTAAAAAACTACAACAACAACAACAAAAAAAAAACACAATTTTTTGTTATTGTTAAACTCCTGTTTGCCTTAGTTGTGTTGTTTTTATTTTCCATAAGTAATTTTGGTAACAAAACACGTAATACATTTAACACTAAACACTGCTTTTTGGAACGCTTGACTGACTACTGGCCTTTCATTTCATTATCTCGAACTGAGTGTAGGAATATTTTGTTTATAATTTGTTTCTTTCTTTACCAGCAACTTGACAGGTTTTTATGTTTTTAAGCAAATAATTTTTTTCCGTTTTTTATTGCTCATTTTCCTTGAGTTTTGGAAACAAATTGGCACAAATGTTCTCCAGTGCCTTAAAACAATGACTGAAAATTAATAAATGCAATAAAACAAAAACAGTAACAACTATCTCATCAGAGAAATGAAACTAAAACACTACTACTTTGAGTAAAACTACTACGCAACTGCAGTGCAAAAAACCCTTTCATTAAACGTGGTTACGCTCAATTAAATATTATTGTTTGTCATTTAACTAACTGCTGCTGTTAATTCCACTACTGGTGCTCCATTAACCCATGCACCAGTCAGGCTGACAGACAGACAGACAGACAGCCAGGCTTACTACAGAGCTAAATAATTATAAAAAAAAAACAATTAAACTTTTCAAATACCACAAATTAACATTTTTAATTATAAGTGGCAACATTTCTGAAACTTAACTGCCAGCAAGTTTTTTCTTTATTGAAATGTCGATTACAGATGTCAAATTGTTTAGAAATAATGTTATTTTACAAACGTTCTTGCAGTCATATTGAATATAGTATCTACGAGGATCGTGGCCAAAGTATTGTGATATAAGTTTTACAGATATGAGGAATGCTCAAAAATGGTAGACACAAGATCTAGTGATCATTTAACTAGTTCCACAATTAGTTTCGGAACAAAGTTAAATATCAAATAGCAATGCTTAGCATTGTGCTCTTTTGATCAGTTTTGCAATGAGCTTATTTATCAATGACTTTTATTTAAATGGCTTACTCTCTGAAATTGTTTCAAAATCTGGTTTTTGACAATTCAGACTTACCGAATTTATTGTAAAATCTAGTATTTTTGTTTTTATACCCCACACCACTAGTGGGATTTGAGAATAAACTAAATTTGTTATTCTGCGTGAAACTTTTTTAATAATCATCTTAAAACTCATAAAATAGCCCGCAAAAAAAAAGGTCTCAAAAGTAGCAGGTTTGTAAGTCCCTTTTTAGACAGGCAAAGTTTACTTTGACAAAGTCTGTTGAATTCTCTTTTTTTTTTTTTTTTGACAAATTTTTGTTTTCTCTTGTTTGAATATAATATATAAACAGCGTTGCCAGAATGATGATTTTATCATATTTTGGATTATTTTTTTAAACAAAAATATTATTAAAGATTTTTATCTCAAATGTCTGATTCTGATTTTTGCTTTAATTTTGCTTATACAAAATACACGATTATTTAAACAGTCAAATTTTAAAACAATGAAGTTTTACATCAGCTTGATGTGTATTGGTGCTGCACACTTTTGTACCCAGTATCTAGAATACACCAAATTGCATTATTATTTCTGAACATAAAAATAATATTTAAAAAAAAGGCATATTATAACCTATTTCCAATGTGCAAAAGAATTCCTTCTTTCGAACAACTACATTTAAAACAAAAACAATTTCTTAAAACTTTGTTTTTGTTTTAAATGTATTTGTAAGAAGTAAATAATTCTTTCGCACATCGGAAATAGGCAGTTAGAATATTGATAAAAAAAATATTTGTGTAAAGAAAAAATGTATTTTTATAAAGTTTCATATACTGACGAATTATGTTTTTTTTATTTAAATAATTAGAAGTATGTTTTTATAAAAAATTAATAATTCTTACTATTTTGCCCTTGTTTTAAAAAATTTAAATTAAGAAAAAAAAATTTAAGATTCTCCTCTTCAAAATATGATTTCTTTCGCCATATGACAATTTTTATTCCAAAGATTCTGGTAACGCTGTATATAAATATAAAGTTGCAGCCAACTTCAGGTATAATCTACGAACGAAAAACAAAACGAATTTGTGAGTACAGCAAAGTATGTACTCCCCCGCTATGCTCTTTTTTTCCTTCTCTTCCATAAACTCAAGACTTTGCAAAGTAAACTTTGATTGTCTGAAAGGGGTCTAAGGGAGAAATAAAAAGATTCGCTTACCAACTCGCTTACGGAAGGCATGACCTTTATATGGCGAGTTCCCACTTTGAAGCGGTAGATTTTTTACACAAAAGTACTTTATTTAACTCATATAACTTTATTTAACTAATTGCCTGTTTTTAGAAAAATATTATCTTAGAAACCCAAAAAAAAAAAAAATTTTCGTATTTTATTGCTGTTTTCAATTTAATTTCTTACACGAAATTTTGTTTTTATTTGCTAAACCAGGCAGTAATTTTGTTGTGGTTACTCTTCTTTTCTTTAAGATTCTCCCTTACAAACCTGCTTCGTAGTAGGGAATGCTGAGGACCTTTAAATGTTATTTTTATACAGTTTGTTAGGAACTAGTTCACTTCCCTCACTGCATCTCTTTATGTCTGATTGCGTGGCGCATACATGTGCGCGTACTTTTTAAAATTTACGATTAAGGGGGGCTTAGATGTTAATACAAGTCGTAAATATTTTGACGAAAATTCTTCTCTAATCTAACTAATGTTAAAAAAAATTTTAAAAATATTAACGATTTATCAGGACAGGGTTGTATATTTCTTAAAATACGTACGATTTCTATGATCGTCCTATGGGCCCTTCAGTAATTCTTAGCCTATTTAGCCATTTCCCTCTGTTGGATATGCGCTCACATTCGACCAACTCATAAGAAAACAATTTTAGTATCAAATTATTTTTAGTTATCCTTATCAGCTTGGGATTGAAATCCAGCAAAATCTTCAGGTTATTCGGTAAAAAATAAGAGATAATGCTTGTTCCTCAATACCCACTCTTTTAAAGGATGGCCAAACATTCACGGACCCGGTTGATAAGACTAATTGTTTTGCCGAATTATTTGCTTATAATTCTGACTTACCCGCTAGCAATCAACCACTACTTAAACTCTTAAAAGTATCGGTAACTACGATCTCGGCATAACACGTCTCCCGGGCCGGATGGAACACGTGCACTGGTCTTGAAGCAGTGCTCTTCGACTCTAGCTCGTCCCTAAGCAAATCTTTTCATGTGTGTGAAGATAAATTGAAAAGTCAAATTCATTTTTTAAAAATAACGCATGCGATAAAAAATATTAAAAAAAAAAAATATTATAAGGAAAACACAAGTATTTACACGAAATTTTGGGGTTTTTATGAAATATAAATCGTTTGTATCGATTTTTTTTTAAACTAATCTTTAAATTAGTCTTTTAATATTAAAATTTATGATTTTTGAAAAAATATGAGTTAGACTGAAATTCTTATCAATGAGTTCCAAGATGGATATGGCCACTGTGTCCAAACCCTTCCATCTCAAGGAATCAAAGCTATAAGAAAATGATGCCTATGGATAAGACTACCATAAAGTATAAACACTTTAACAGGGTTTGGACAAAGTGGCCATATCCCTCACAGAGCACTTTCACGAGAATTTCACTCTAAGTCAAATGTTCAATAATGTATAAAAATTTTCACAAATACAATTTGGATATAGTGTTTATAGTTTATGGTAGCCTTATCCATAGGCTTCATTTTCTAATAGGTTTGATTCCTTGAGATGGAAGGGTTTGGAAACAGTGGCCATATCCATCACGGAACACATTGATAAGAATTTCAGTCTAACTCATATATTTTCAAAAATCATAAATTTTGATATTAAAAACTAATTTAAAGATTAGTTTAAAAAAAATCGATAAAATCGATTTATATTTCTTAAAAACCTTAAAATGTCGTGTAAATACTTGTATTTTCTTTATAATATTTTTTTAAAATATTTTTTATCGCATGCGATATTTCTAAAAAATGAATTTAAGTTTTGAATTTATCTTCACACACATAATCTTTTCAGCATTTTATACCATGCCGGAGAATTTCCCATCTCTTGGAAAGTTGTTAATGTTGTAACGCCAATTCCTAAAAAATGAATGGCTAATAACCCTGAAAATTACCGCCCAATTGCAATTTGTTCGGCACTGTTCAAAGTTATGGAGTGTATGGTAAATCACCATCTTGTCAAATTTTAAGAGTCAAATTACCTACTAAGCGACCGCCAGTATGGCTTTCATAGAGGTCGCTCTACTGGAGACTTACTGGCCCTGGTATCGGAAAATGGTGCCGTTCCATTCACCATTTTGGCGAAAGTAAGGTAATTGCTTTATATATTTCCAAGGCGTTTGACAGAGTCTGGAATGGTGCACTCTTGTCTAGACTTGTTGCATTTGGTGTCGGTGATAATTTCTCTCGATTTATATCAAGCCTCCTCAGAGATCGGGTTGTTATAGATTTGGTTTCATCAAACGAGTTCAAGATTCATTCAGGGGTGCCGCAAGGCTCCGTTCTTTCTCCTACTCTATTTCTTATTTTTCTAAAGGACCTCTTATGTCAAACTTCCAACCCTATATATTCTTTTGCAGATAGCAGCAACCTTTGCCATTCGTATTTATTTGATTATAGAATAAGCGGATCCGATGTTGGTTCTATGAGACAGAACATGAATGATACGCTTGGCCGAGACCTTGATGTAGTCTCGGAATGGGGTCGCGCGAATATGGTTGATTTTAATTCCCGAAAACCCCAACGTTGCGTGCTGAGGCATAAACGTGCGACGGATCAAGGAGCATTATCTGTATATATGGGTGGTATAATTATTGAGGAATCAGAATCTCTTGATGTTCTGGGCATGAGGATACAATGTGATATCCGATGGACAGAACATATATTTAAGGTGTCGAAAGAAGCATTCAAGTGCCTCGGTTTTTTGAAACGGTGTAAGATTTACTTCACTCCATCTGATCTCCTTACTATTTAAACCACCTATATCCGACCGCAAATGGAATACAACTCTCATGTGTGGTCCGGTTCTCCAAAGTCTCTCGACCGCGTGCAGGAGAGGGCGAAGGTTCTCTTTGGGGACAGTAGGGTATCCATTTCTATTGACTTCCGTCGCAATGTGGGTTGAATTTCCTTGTTTTAGCGTTACTATAATGAGATGTGTTCTGATGAAATTAGGGATCTGGTTCTCGAAACCCATAAGGGTGGATTACGAGCACGTTTTTCCTCAAGAGCCCATCCTTTTGTAGTCGATTGGCAAGTAAATCGTATAAGGCCTCAAGGGAAAAGTCATTTTTTGGCCGGACTGTTCGTGTGTGGAACAACCTTCCTGCTGAAGTCTACCCTCTCAGTTTCAACATTAATAAGTTTAAGTCGAATGTCCATAATCACTACTCCCTCTATACTCCTTCCAATAACCTTTTTTCCAGTTCCAATACAATGCATTGCATTTGTAGGGAACATCCCCTGAGTGCTGGTCCTAACAAAAAAAAGGGGGGAAAAAAAAAAGTTGTTCTAGCTAGAAATATGTCTGCGTTTTTTTAACACATACCGTTTGTTGTTTCTAAAATATTGATCTTAGACCCTATAAAACATATCTATTCTAGGTCCCTATGTGAAGCAATATTGATTTGACGATGTCCGTCTGTCCATCTTCCTGTTTTTCGAAGACCACAGAAATGATGGGAAGTAGGTTTGTATATATTTCTGTCACATATGCTCCGTTAAATATTCCTATTGAATTTCAGTGAGATCGGTATGTAAATAACTGAGATATGAGCAAAGAACCACGATGTCCTCTAATTTTTTTCATAAAATACCTTGTCATTTAACTATTTAAAGTTTCTTTTACTGCAATTCTGGGGCCTGATTATGGCAGTCGTGCTCGAGTGCTTTCTCGATTCGAAAGCAATTTAATTAATATCTAATTATTTCAGTCAATACTGAACGAACCGGTTCAGTGAAAAAATAATTTCAATTCGTTCAGTATTGACTGAAAGAATTAGAAATAAAATTGCTTTCGAATCGAGAAAGTACTCGATCACGACTGCCAGAATTAGGCCCCTGTTTTGCTTACTAATACAATTATAGATTTAGTTTTGTGCACCCTACATTAAACGGATCGGTGGCGATATTGGTTCTCGCATCTCACCGATTTTGTCTACCAAAAACTATAATTGAGCTTGTACCAAATTAGAACTGAACTAGATGAAAACAGATCGTAATATTTAAATTCAAAACAATCCTATGAAGTTTAGACTATTTGCGAAACACGACCCTAAATCTTATTCTACAAATTTTGAAAAATAAACAATCCCTTTAATATTTTATAATACTTTTTGAGCTTTTTTATTCTGTTTTTTTTTTAATTTTTGTCTTACGAAAAAGAAAAAAAAAAAAATTAAATAATTACATTTACGACTTAAATACGATTACATTACACAAATTACAGAATAATATTTTACAGATATCAAAACAAACATTTATTTTTTTTTAATTGCTAATATTAAAACAATTCACACAATAATAATTTACAATTTGAATTTAATTGTTATTAAATTATACAATTAAATTTATCACTTAGAATATAAATAATATTAAAAAAGAGAAACAACTTATAACTTTTTAATTTTTTGGCTAAACTACTTAAATTTGTTTATACACACAGACGAAACACTTTTAAATATTGAAAAAATTTTAAATAAATTAAATATTAAAAAAAACAATACTTAAGCAACATATACATACATACAAAGCATTATTGAGACTTTATTTTTAATTTTATTTATAATAATTCTGTTTAGCTTAATTGGTGATTTTTACTTAGTTATTATTTTTTAATAATTTTATGAATCTCTTTTCTTCTGAATTTAATTTTTTTTTTTTTATAAATAAATATTTTTAATTTTAAGTTTTTTTTTTTTTTCTAAACTCAAACTTGTATGTGGTCCTCGTCATCTGACTGAGCTTGTGATGAACTATCTACCGAGCGTCCAGGTGGACTACCAGGATTGAGTGTGGGACTGGGTGATCTTGTTTCCGAACGTTGTTGGTGTATGGGTGATGACTCGGCCAAGGGGGTGGGTGAGGGAGTGGTGGGTATGGGTTTTAATATACCCACTGGTGTTGGTGGTGTGGGGCCATTAGGTGCTGTGGGTGATGTAGCTTGAGCCTGGGCTCCTGTAGCTGTTTGATAATAGCTGCTGAGGGAGGACAGCGAACTAGAAGCAGTTAAATGCGAAAACGGTGCCGCAGCTGCTGCTACTGGTAGGCCAGTTAAATGTGTCATATTTGGCACCCCAGCATATAGGCTGTAGGGTAAAGGTTTTTGCATGGCTGCTGCTGCAGCAGCTTGTCTGTAGTATAAATCTATGGAGGAAGCTGGAGGGCCACCATGTCCTGGTTGGACCCCTGGATAGGGCCAGGCACCTATGTATGGGGAACCACCGTAGAGTCGTTGAAAAGCAGCAAAGTTTCCAGCCTCTGCTAAAAGTTCTAGACCAACAGCGGTTTGACGTTTCCATTTAGTTCTAAAATGCAAGAAATGAGAAAACCAAATTTAGTGTTTGTGGTAACTAATGGGTTAACGAATAGTGGTTAGTTAAAACATGTTCCAAAATCGTGAATTTAATCATTTACTATTTCTATACTAAATAAATAGCTATTACTTCCTACAAAATCCAATTAAATAGAAAATACTTTAACCGCGTGTGCATAACATTGACTCATAGCTTTAAATTTAAGTATTAAACTGACGATATTATTTACACTGCTTTACAAATTTTTAATTTGGAAAAATACCAAGAACGCCACATGCCTAAATAAGTTAATTGGGACCTCCTGAACACGAAAAACCATTTTTTAGATAACGGTACTTTTGTGTTTTTCGGTGTATGGTCCCACTCAAACCCTTGTGGAGCCCAACCATGAATGGCATATCGTTGGAAAGGTAATTGAATGCCTTTTCCGCCGATATTCTGCAAATTTCTATCTGATAGGAAATGGCTGAGTTATGGCACCTCAAAATTAAAAATTTGCCTATTTTTTACGTTTGTTTTAAAAATTTTCATTTTTATTTCGTTTTTTTTCTACATTATAGTAAAGATCTGGAATGTTTTATTTTTTTAACCTAACAGTTTATTTAATTACCAACATTTTAAGTGTAATTTGAAAAAAATCGGATGAAAAATAAAGTTTTTATTAAGGATTTTGTGGCTGCAAAGGTAATGCCGGACAATAGAGGTAGTCGTTGCAAAATAAGTTAAAGACGACGCAAAAAAATTCTTTTTGATTTCCACGATAATTGATGTTGCCGGGTAATCGAATTACGAACAACCAAGGCCCTACTATAAATAAGAGAAGACATGCAACGGACATTTAACGGATCATCTAAGTCAATAATAAATTGCCTGGTTGCACGTTATCGACAACAAGGCGGTGTCTTAAGCTTCGTACAGACGGTGGTCAGATCTAATAATATTGTCAGTATAAAGTGCTTAAAATGTCTTATAACCGTGTGAACTCTTATTTGAAAACGTCAGAAAAAGCTTTGTCAGTCTGTTGTAATTAGGGTATTCAATCGGTTAACCGTTAATCGGGTAACCGATTAATTAATTAAAATTGGCTATTTTCGATTAACGATTAAACCGATTAATATCAGTCGATTAACCAATTAACCGACGTAACAAACTTTTTAATTTTTGTAGTACTATAACATATTTTTTGAGTTTTTAATTATTTGTTTCGTCCCATATACAAAAGGTATGTGTTTAGAAAATATTTTTGCATACAAACAATGAAGGTGATCACTGATCTTGATTTTAAATATATAAGTGTTTGCTGCCAACAGCTTTTTGTTTCACGTACTTTTTTTTCTTTGGCAGTATATTTTCACCACAGACCTTACATTATTGTAACATCTGACCACCGTCTGTACAAAGCTTTAAGCTAGAAAGAACAATATAACGAAACGGATCTCAATGAAGAAAATGTTCAAATAGCAGAGGACTTTTAACTTCGGTTGTCACAAATCTTAATTAAATAATTTATGAAGAAATTGGATATGCTCCCCAATGAAGTACACATTGTTTAAAAGCTTATATATATATATATATATTGGTTCCGTTGGCTTCTATTATTAGAATAGAATCAGTTGGTTTTTATTTTTAATTGAGTTTTCCCTTATAGCCGCAAACTGTTCGCGATCTTTAAAAATCTGCTACCACGCATATCCATGGGACGTACCCTTATCCGCCACCTATGACGCGTCCAGTAGCATTCAGTTCTGCCTCCCACAAGTAGATTATAAAACAAACAATATCATTAAAATAACGTTGTATATTTTATTATCCGCAGTTTTGCGGAAGTTAAAAGCTTAAACGTACCGATTCCCAGCAACGACCTGATTTTCGATGTCTTAAAGACAAATAGCCAATTATTCGGCAGAGATTAAATTTACTTTAATTTTTTCCTATAACGTTATTTGAAAAATAACGTTATTTGAAAAAATGTGCGTACGTCATGAAAAAGGACTAAGAAAGGGCGTGACTACTTGAAAATTAGTATTAATAAAGCTCCCCATTCATTTGTGAAGGGTTAAAAATATTTCATTTAATTTACTTTTAAATAAAAAACATGTAGACTTTTTAAATCCCTTTCTGATCTTTTGAGCCTGTATAAATTAAAAAACACATAACCAGTAGATTAAAAACAAGATATTCTTACTAAAAGCAACAAGATCTTTACTATCTTAACCAATAGAACAATATAATTTTGTTTTAAACTTTAGTATCCAGCAAAAAGAAGCTCTTTTATATAATATCTTCCCTCTTTGCGTTTATCATTCAAAATGATTTTTTTTTTACAACCATAATCAAGACAATTAACCGTTATTCTAAAACATATTCAATTTAATAGCATATTTTTAGGCGCCAACTTAAAATAATCACTATCACTAAACAAAATATTTTTCATTAAACTTTCAAATATCTTAAATTAAATATAATTATCTAAACTTTGCATTTCTTGCTCTTTTTCATCCATAAATTTGTAGTAGCTTTAGGTTATAGAATACCTATACCACGAACAATTTTCTAACTGAGTAACTTTTAAAATTCCTAGAACATTTAAACCATTTCCACGTTAAAGTAGAATTGCGTTAACAAAACAAATTAACGTAAATTTTTGTTAACAAATAATTTTGTATAAATTTTTCTGCACTAGTGCTGATGCTTTCACAGCTCAGAGTTGGTGCAAAAAATAAACAAATAAATAAAAACTGCCACACGCACTTCTTTTTTAGCATACAGAGTTGCAAGTTTTGTAGACATTAATTTAGAAGAGTTGTGGTGGTACCCTTGTTGTCTCTTGTTTTGGCTGTGGCCAGTTTTTACTACAAAATGCTTTATGGCTGGCAAAGTTGTTGTTGAATGTTTTGTTGTTTCTCTTCTAAAAGACAACTACTACAGCAGCACTAGTTTGTTGCTGCTGTAAGTTGCAGCAATAGTGTCCAGAGTATTTGGCTACTTGTGGCAATTAAAACTACAATACAAGTTTTTCTTTTTTGCACAAATACTCGTTGCTTTATAGAGGTTTTATTTATTAATAAATACAACAAATTCAGCAACAGAAATTCCACGAAATTTTCAAATGACTGCTTAAACATTTATGTCTGAAAATGCTTGGCTTAAAGTTGGAGTATGAGTGTATGGCTTTTCTAAAATTGACCATTACCAATAGACATTATAAGTGGGCACATTTTTGTGTTTAATTTTTTTTTAGAAAAGTAGCTCCCGGTAAAAAATTTGCTTTAACATAAAACACATACGTCTTTTTGTAACAAAATAATTTATGGCTTTTATACGAACATTTTGTTTTAAATCTCTTAGAAATGTTGAATTATGTTTTGTAGTAAATTTTCAGTTGTATGCCTAAGAAAAACTAATGTTAAATATCGAAAAAATGTCATATAGAAATGAAGAAATAATTTTAAATATTATCTAAAATGTAGTGAGTCAGTATTTAGTTATGCAGAAAAGTTAATTTATGTTCGGTAATTATGGATTATTTGGGAAAATGCTGTAGAAAATATTCAAAAAAGTATGAGAATTTAAAAAATTATTGCAGCTGGCTTTTTAAAGTTTTGGTAGCGATTTTTTTTGTTTTTTTTTTGCACTAAATTTTAGACAAACAATATGTAAAAGGGTGTTTTTTTAAGGCCGATAGAACTAGAAATTGTAAAACATGGCATTAACATTTAGGAATAATTTCGGAAATACGTGCACCGCGGCTGCTCTTGCTGGAATTAAAATTATCTTAGTTTAAAAAAATAAGGCCCGATGGAGCCACCGACAAGTAAGCCGACGAAAACAGTAATTTTTTTCTGCATATAGTGGAGTCTGTAGGGTCTGTTATGAATTGGTCTCACTCCGTATGAGGCAGTTTGCTTATAAATCCGTCAAGCCAAAAATTAGTTTACATCATTGAACAAAATTTTGCGATGAAACATCGATGACAAATGAAATTGGGGTAATTTGGTAATGTTGTTCAATTGTGAAACTATTCATGATGATTTGTCAAAGTACAATGACCATTTATGTCAAAAATTGACTTCAGTATGCCCAGCTTTCAAAAATAAATATAAAATGTTGTTCTTTAGTGTTCGGTACGGTAGATATGTGGAAAACACAAACTCTAATAATGTTTGTGTAGTGAATTATTAAAATAAACGTTTCTCTGTTTGTGATCTTCGAACACTGGACTCAACTTTTTGTTGAGTTGGACTCACAAAAAACATTTTACGCGTTGTGTTTTTTAAACCACAAACTGCGTTGTGTTTGGTTCAGCACATTAATGTTTGTTCATTTCAGTTGTACTTAAGGTGTTATGATACTTGATATTTGTTGTATTTGATTTTCTTTTTTAGGATTTATTCAATGAAACAACAAATGCAAAAAAGAGCGAGGAATACAAACCAAACAAGGTTAACAAAACAAATAATATTGCCCACGTTTTGCTCCCACAAAAGCTCGTCAAAAAATCTTAAAAATCGCAAAAAATCACAAAAGTTAAAAACCTCTACATTCGAGCAAAAACTAATAAAATTGGCAGCAGTGCTACCTTTTTTTCGGGAAATGTAAATTTTAAGTTAAAAATTTGTATTTTTTTTTTAACAGTCTTAGCAAATTTATCGATAACAAACGTTTAGTTTGTTTGACATATCAAATTTGTTTTTATGGTATAAGTCATACTCTTTACAATTGTTCAGTTTTTCTATGCAAATATATTTGCACTGTTCTCTAAAATAGGAAAAATATAAAAACTAGCAAGTATCATAGTACCTTAAGCGCCCTTTGGGCTGAAAAAAAAAATAAACACAGAAAAAAATATTGTTCCAATTAAAGCATTAATTAAAAATAAAATCAGTTTTAATTAAAAATTTAATCAAGTGAATTAAACGTTTAATCAAGTGAATTAAACGTTTAATCAAGTGAATTGAAAGTTCAATTTATACTATTTATTTGCACCAGTAAAACATTAACAGTAACAATTAAATATTAAATTCACTTGATTAAACGTTTAATTAACTTGATTAAATTTTTAATTAAAACTGATTTTTTTTTTTTGAAAAATTCTTACAAAAACAAAAATACGAAAAACATAAAAATGCAGCAAAAAATGTTTACACAAACAAAACATGTACACAATGCACCCACTAGTGCAAATTGCCAAGCAGCCACAACAACAATACTGGTAAGAAGCATTGTTAAAATTTTTTGTGTGCTCATTTCTTTATCAATGTAAAAAGAGCATACTATAGAACATTAAGATATAATGTATGTATGTCTACAGAACCACTACAATTGTTCTGTTGTATAACGAAGAAAAGAACACTATATAATGTTCGTTACTTTCTTGACAATAGCTATGAAACACTAAAAAAAGATATATATCATCTCTGGGTAAGTACACAGAAAAAATTATTAAATTTCTCCAATCACCAAATTTATTCCAAATTCATAATATCAAGCAAACAAGTTGTTGATTTTGCACCTATTACTAAAATGATTATAGTGATTACTAAAAATTTTAAAATTTTTAAAAAATATTTTCAATCAATGATATTTTTAATTTTAATTAAAAAAGTGATCAAAAAACTTTGCCATTTCAAACAACGTGTTAATTTATTTAAATAAATATTGACAATTCCCAACATTTCTACATGTTTAAATTATTTTATTATTTTGTGTTATTTAATTAAAATTTTAATTAAAAATTTATTTCAAAACAACTAAAATGTTAATTAAATCAAAATTAAATTTTTAATTTTCTTTCAACTAAAAAAATAATTGATTCAATTATCACATTAACTAAATTTAAATACTTTTAAACTATTTTTTTAATTGATAAAACACTTTTTTCTGTGTACGCTAACCAACGTTCTGTTTATTTTTGAGTAGTGAGTATAATATAATAACCTTTCGTTAATTCTTTCGCGCTTAACAACATAACCTTAATTATATTTAATTATTCAAATTAATATTTTGTCTACTAATGATAAAAATTTATTGTAGGCACAAAACAATCTGTGCGGATTATTTCCATATTTTCGCTTATTCGATATTGCATTATTCAATCTTTATTGTTACACGAGCGAATATTATGATCATATTGATATATTAACATTGTAGTAGGGAAATGCCTTAATGAACTTTGCAGATAATTACATACAATTAATTTTAATCGATGTGTACATTTAAGTTAAATTTCTCAATATTTTTTTAAAAAAAAAATGCACACAAATTATGATCACAAGGCGAAATATTATAACGTAGATTTATCAACATCTCAATTGATTGATACTTAAAAAAATTAGAAGTTTTATTAACGCATATTTCATGGAATTATATCTTACTTTTTTTTTATAAGAATGTTAATTACAAAACTCTAAGGCTGGACAGCTCAGTATACGGGCATGATTACAAAAATCTCTAATTTTTGATTTTGGTTCCACAATGCTGAGCCTCTCTGCAATTATACAGAGACTACACAAAGATAAATAAAATATCTGCTACATTAACAGATGGTTCTCCGGCCTGATTTAAATATTTTTGGTAGCCGTATGATGACTTTCAGCTGCCGACAAATGCATTTTTTAGAGGAGTTATTTGATGCCATGCAAATTATGTATATGTTTCTTTGACTATAAGCATTTCGATTTTGCAGCAAGTCTTTTGGGATGTCTTTGGATTAGCGTTTTAAAGTTCCCGGGAACTTATAAAATTATTCTTTCATTCCTCGTTTTTTTTTTTTTTGGATTTATAATTTGAAAATAATATAAAACATTTGATATTATGTGTTCAAACAGAATTGAGACTTCAACTTCAGGCAAAAATCCTAAGGCCCACAATTAAAACTTCGGCAGTAACTTTACATTTTCCCCCAGTTGATTGTTTTTTTAATTTTTATTTTCTTTTGTTTTTCATTTTCTGTTTACAAAATGTATGAAATTTAATGAAAGTATGGTGGCATTGTTGGGGGAAAAAGATTCGTTATGTGAGAGCATTAGAAAAACGTTCTCAAAATAAAATTAATTTCATTTCACGACGACTTTCTACAATTTTGTCTCGGCGCAGTTCTGTTTGGACACTATTTATATAACAATTTATGACAGTTAATGTTAATTTTACGGACCAAAGTTAATTTCATTATTTAGAATCTGTTTCAGATAAAACAGTCCAGCAAAATTCACTTAAATTTCCTTTTGTTCAAAACTTTTTGAACTCATAATGAAATTTTAGTTAATGTTAAGTTCCTCTGAGGGGTATATGTGATCATTTATTCTCTTTAAGATTAAAAGCAGGTAATATAAATAAATGCTGACTATAACTCTATTTGAATTTAAAATTAATTAAAGTTCAGTTAAATTCGTTTCCAATATAAAAATTTTCCTAGCATTACTTCGCTTTCGATTTCAATTAACAGGATGTATTATTAAATGCCGCAAAACGTATTTAAGTTGAAAGCGTTGCGGGAAAAATAGTGGCTAGTCTTAAAATTCCCAGGAATTTAAAAAGTTTTTTCCGAAAAATTTTTGCAGAATAGAAAACTTACTTTGTTTTTCCAGATAAATTAAAGTTAAATATTGAAAAATAACACATACATTCTCGTTTGGGATCTAACGCAGTTAATGTGATCGTATATACAAATAACATATTGTAAACCCAGAAGAATTAATACAAATCGCACAAATTTTGTACCGATTAGCTGAAACATTTCGAGATATAATAACTTTGCAAAATGTTTTCATGTAAGTAAGTCTATTGTTTGACATGGTGTATAGCAAATAGCGCTGTCCTCTTAGAAAACATGTTTTCAGAAACAGATAAGTTATTCAAGATCATGACTCTACATCGCTCAAGGTTAAAATAATTTTTTTGCCTGGCCTCATTCCTAAAGAGCTCAGAAAAAGCTTGGGGTGAATCATTAGTGCCCTAAAGATCTGTAATGTATGATTCTTACTTCTTTATGTTTGCAATTAGATAAAAATTAGCCTTATCTCAGAACGCAATATTGCGATAAAACATTTTTAAAATAAAATAACACAATTTTCATAATATTTTTTTTATCGTTTCTAATAGACTTCTAAAGCCTTATTGCTTGATCTAAATGTGCCACGAACTCTTTCTTAGACAAATAAAACCAATTTCTATTTCTTACTTATATCAAAATATATCTCATACATACAAATAAAATAGCTAGATTGTTATTAATTTGGATACTTCTGAGTATCATGATTTCAATTAAAATATTAAATCTTTTTCATCTATATAATTTTAATACTTTCATTCTGTACTTTCCTGCCCAATAATATACACTATATGTAAAATGTTTCTTTAAGGGCAAGCCAATATTCGCAAAAGCAACATCTGGCAGAAAAAGAAGTAGGCAGCCCTACAGAAACATATAAAATTCCTAAAATGTTTTTTTTTGGTTAATAGTAATGTCTTTATACTTTAGCAAATAAAATATTTTGGATAATTTCTCCTACCTTCTGTTCTGATACCAAGTCTTCACTTGACAATCGCTCAAATCCAATTTGTGGGCCAATTCCTGACGCTCTTGAACACTTAAGTATTTTTGGCGTTCGAATGATTTTTCCAAAGTCTGTAACTGATGATCGGTAAAGGCAGTGCGTGCTTTACGTTGCTTTTTACTCAAACCACTCATGTCATTGGTGGAGCCACTCTTAATACTATTGCCATCGTCATCTTTGCCACCTAAAAATTAAAAAGTAGAATAATGAAAAAAAAGCACAAAAAGGGCGGAGATTAATATACAAAAAAAGATTTAAGTCATAGCATTATCTTAAAATGTGTATACAAAACATAACTTAAACAGAAAATCGTTAAAAACTATAATAAAAGCTCTGTTTAACATAAAACCCCTCCAAAAAAGCAAATAACAAAAGACTTAAGATACAAACTTGTTTTTTATATTTTGCGTATTTTTTGTTTGTTTTTCTTGCAGCAGTTTTTTGGTTTTGTTCTTGCTTAAATTTTTTTTTATATTTTTATTTTTCCCTTGTTAGATTTCTATATAAAAATAATGTACTTTTAATTATTTTAGCTTTAATGATTATTTAAACTCAAATTTTGTTTTGATTTTAGTTTGATTTATTATAAAGTCGTTAAATGTTTTTGTAGAGTGTGTGTATGTGTGATTAAATGTTGTTTTTACTTATTCGTTTTTTTCTTTCTTTAATTTGCATATTTTTCTTCGTCTGGCTTTTTTTATTATTGGAATTTAAATAAATTAAACAAATTGCACAATCTTAGTCTCATTTGCTTATTTAGTAATTAATCTTTATGTTTTTTTTTTTGTTATTTTAATTAAATGTTAATTTTTTGTTATCTCAAGAATGTTTGTTGTTTTGTAATAAAGTAAATTTAAAATTATTTTTTAAAACTACTTATAATCTTAACTTTAACCGCATAATAATTAAGGCGGCTTTATATATATAATGAGTTATTCATTTTCATTTGAATAAAGTTTTGAAAGGTGGAAAATTTTAAATAAATAATGGTTTTTAAAATAAAGGAAATCGAGAACTTTGTGTTAGAATTCAGTAGTTAAATGTTTTTAGAAAATTGATTTACATCTTAAAAAAAAAACAAATATTGTTATCAAAATAGTCTAGATGAAAGTATAAAATCGTATTAACCAACCAATTTTCTTTCTTTTCTTACAGGTGAGATGTCTTTTTTTGCCTTTAAAATAATTTCTAATATTGTTTGATATGGAAACTTCATAAAAAATAGACGTTTTGCAAATACATATTACAGAAAAAATGAATAAGGTTATATAAACTTTGAAATTCCCTTTAAAACAGCAATAAATATTCACACCAGCACATAAACTGTAGCACGGGTCCCAGAAACTCTCCTCTTTCAGTGCATCTATGGAAATCATGATCAATTAAAAACGATGCAACAAAAACGAACGATTTAAGTGATATATTGTTTCTTTGTCTTTAGCAGTTTGGTATTAAACTACAATTTGGACCAAACTCGCTACAAAATTTATGTTTACTTATTTACTCACAGGAAAACACCTTTTTTTCATATATGCTAATCTCCAACAACACAATTTTGAACGAACATTTTCAAATTCTATGACGGTAACCGTCATCATATGACTGCCTAGGAGTCGCCCCTAGGGGGATAAATATATGACCGGCCTCCATTAGTTGTTTGTCCATAATATTTAATGAAATTCTTAAATTTGGCCCCTACAGTGCCTAGGATGCTCCTAGACGGGTCAAATGTATGACCAACCCCACTTTATTTAGCACCGCCTTCATTTATTGCTAACATACCTACCCGCTATCTCAATTTCTTAAGGGGGCAGAACACAGGCTACACATATGGCGTTTTATAAAATTCTTAAATTTAATTACAAATTTTAATTTAATGAAAAAAATCAGAAGTTGTAAACATATTTTGTCTGGAACGTTGTTTTCTCTACGTGTAGATATACGATTAGAGGCACAGTTGAATTTTGAAAATTTTTCTAAATTTTGAAGAAAATATTGCCAAAAAAAAAAATTATGTTGCTTAAACGACTGCGCATATTCGAAAAAAGTTTTATATTGCTTTAAGTTAATTTAATTGCGGAGTTTCGGTTTCTTTAGTTTGTTCAATCAACTAAACCGTTTTTGAGTTACGCGAGTATATGTTGTGCAACCTCCTCCATCTTCGAAATAGCGGTATATCTGGAAAACAAGAGCTAACCTAAAAAAAATTAGGTTAACCCGCCGGGTGCTCCGCTTGACAATTTTTTCAACTACCACAGTGTAATTGAATGGTTTTAAATTATAACACTTTCCTTTTGTTTTCGAGAGCAAAATGTTTTGGTTAAAAAACAACCATACTATTATTAGTGGTAAACATATTATTGTTACTATTACCAACAGAATGCTCGGAGGCAACTATAATTTGGATGTGGCTTCTTGATGGCGGATAAATTAAAGCATCAAAAGGTGGCCGCTGACAATTGTAGGATAAAGTAGCCATAATCAGGCCTGTTCTGAAAATCACTTGGTTTCAAATCACGTGATTTAAAAAATCCCAGATGCTTCTAAAATCACTTGCGATATTGTAGTGTTCCGTTTTTGTATTTTTCGGAGTGATTTTCCATTACCGAAAGCACACTGAAAAACACAAAATCTGTGGGATTTTCATATCACCACAGACCTGAATATATTTAAAGAAGAATTTCCTTAAACAAATTTTAAATTGTAGTTGATTGCATAGAAAAATGTGGTTTCTCTATGTGTAAATTTTAGGAGCAACATAAATCACTTGTTTTTAAAGTATCCTAACGATTCATTTTTATTCTACTAAATAAATTTTTCCCCACCCTTTTAGATGGGCGTTACATCACATCATATAAATTTACATTCGATTTTATGACGATTAGTTCGTAAGTTATCACAGATGCCATATAAAGTTTACTCCCGCAAATTCTTGGTGTAGGGTATTAATAATTCGGCACAGTTCAGTATAACGTTCTTAATGCCAGCCTATAAATCTAGCCGAATCTAATTATGGCTAATATGTGTTTATGTAGTCTAAACTTCCTTTTGTAAAATATTACTTCAAATTTTTGTAGATTGCCTTCTTTCTCTTAGACTTGCCAGTATTCCTTCCTTTACTTAAACAATAAACATTCAAAATTTACAAATTTCGTTTCATAGAATCAAAGCCAAGAAACAGAAACCATGAACTATCAAAAATAACAGCAAATTTTTTTCGCTAATAGAAATAAATGTTCTATTTACTAAGCAAACACAGCTAGACAAAAACATTATAAAACCATTATTCTTATAAAACAAAGAAGACAAAAATACCCCAAAATTATTTTTACCTTAAAACTTTCAGCACAATTTATGTAAATTTCTGCTGTTGGTGAACTGTAGACCAAAAAAAACATACTTTTACCTTCAGTTATACACACATTAGGGCGTAAATAATTCCCATTTCCGGTAAGCGAAACACAGTTCATTTTATTTGAAATAAAATGAAAGCTTTAGATTTTGTGTTGTTGCTTGTGTGATTTTTTTTTGAATTAAAGCCATTTTTAGCCAAAAATTTTTTTTTACAGTGAAATAACCTTTAATTGCTTAAAAAAATTGCTACAGGACATTTTTAATTCACCTGAAGTTAAAGATAAGAATTTTTTAATATTCTAAAGTAATTCGAAATTTTTCAAAAATCTTTTTTTTTAAGTGTCATTTTACGATTTCAGGAATAATATTAGGTCTGTTTCATAACAGAAAATATTTAGTTACTTTTAATAATTGTCTCTAGTAAATGTTCACGTACTCGAAAATCTTGCAACGGAGGAGTGAAAAAAGAGCTTAACAATTTGAGAGTTTAAGAAATAATATTCTTGCTTAAATTGGATTCAGAAAGAAAAAATCTCGTATCTTACAGCTGAGCAGTGTGACCAGATATTACAAATTTTTACAGCTAAATCTTGCATTAGACATGGCCAGAAAATGCTAAAAATGATTTTAAAAAAATGCTAAAAATAATGCTTCATTTTTTTAAAGAATTTTGTTAAACAATTATTACCAGTATGAATTTTTGTTCGAAACTAAATTATTTTTAGTGACTGATTTTTAAACGAAATTTTAATAAAGTAAAATCAGTAGTAAAATCATTTTATTCCTGGTATTAACATATTGTGGGTGTTACAGCATCGATATTATGAAATGCTGGTTAGGTATGTTATATACCGTCGGAAAGGTTAATTTGTCCAGTTCCTCAGCATAAGTTTTATTTTTAAGATTTTAGAAACACTTACACACAAATAGGAAAAAATTAAAAATAGTGCATTTGCTAAAAATTGAAAAATGCTCGTCTTGACTTAGAAATTATTTTTTTTATACATAGCTTACTCGAGGCCCAAAAAGCCCAGAACTACCTTAAAGGAAAAGACATAAGATTTCTTTTGAGCAAAAACAAAAAAAAAAAAAAAAGTACTTAAAAAAATATAAAAAAAATTTTTTTTAAATTAAAAAAAAAAAGCAAAAAATTTTTTCTTCGAAAGATTGAAGAAATAGCTATCTAATTGGTTTAGGACAAATTTTGCTAACACCAATAGATAATAAGAAACATGGATGAGAAAGAACACCGGTTTGGCCAAAATGTCAAATTTTGACCCCCTCTAACTCAGAAACTTTTTGACCGATCTTGTTGAAAATCTGTGTCTAAACTACTATCCAATAAGTCTAGACATCGATTTCAAAAGTTGGGTCACTTGACATGAAATCCCCCAAGATAAATTGGGGTCCAAGATAAATATTTTGGGCATTACAAAAGGGACGATACATTTTTCATTGCTTTTCCACCTGTGATTAAGGGTATACATAATAATAAATGACTCAAATTTACATTAGCAATTTTCTATAAATCTGAATGAAAATTTACTTAAATTTCTCCAAATTTCAGAAGTTAATTTTAACCCTTTCAGTGTTTTTGTCGAATATATTCGACATTGCATTGTACTCTCTTTCTGTGCACTTTTACTGTATAAAAATGTACAGTTAATTATATTTTTCTTGTTTTATCTGAAAGAGGGACACTTTTGATATTTTAAATTGTTATTATAGTAGACATTGACTTTCTTTTCTTATTATTGAGTGCATTGTCGTACCCAAGTCAAGAAATTTGTAAAAAGGTTATATTTAGGAAGAAAAAAAATAATAGTTTCCGGGATCAGGCGATATTAAAAAAAAATTTTAAGTATTGATACATGCGTAAATAAGTATTTTCTTGAAAAAAAAATATTGCAAAAATAAATTGTAGATTCTTTTGAGGACATTTGAAGGTCAATTTTAAATATATTCGGCATTCCCTAAAAACCAGGGGAGCTGCATGAGGCAAAACCCATTATTTTTCCCGGCTTCAGCACCATCACATTACCTAATATACAAATTTTCAGATTTTTATCTCGCCAAAAATTATTTTTGACCCTGAAAGGGTTAATAAAACAACACTGCAAATAATTTCCTTTCATTACTCATTCAATAACCATTTATTTTCATGCCCAGGAAATGGTCGTAAATTTACGCAAATATTGCAAATTTATTATCCAACATTAGCCAAAAGTGACCATGTGATTAAGCCCATAAATTGGAAGAAATCGATTTCATGAAATCCCCCATATCCAGATCATCAGGAAACGTTCTCCTAAATAATTTTAGAAAAGCAAAAGCTATCTGCAAACAAGACTACAGAGGGAATGAGAATTACCTACAAACACTCAAAAAGTCTTTTTTGCAACGATAGCAAAGCTAAAAACAAAATGCCACTCAATAAAACAGTGAGTTTATCTTTTCTTACATTCTCCACTACAATTAGTTGAAATTCTCCCAACATTAATTGTAGTTGTAAGTCGGTTAAGAAAAAAAAAAAAAAAATTAAAAACAAAAACAAATTGCTTTATTCTTTTCGCAAGAAAACCAAAATAATGCAATTTGCCAGTTCAGTTTTTTGGGAGAACGTTTCCTGATGATCTGCCCTAAGCAACCAGTGGAATGCGCATAGCTTATCCTCCAACAATAAATTTCAGTATTTTTTATCAATTATAAAAATAGGGAATTAAGCACAACAAACAAAATCTTTTAATGAAAAATTATGTATTCCCAAAAACAACTTTTTTTGATTTAGTTAAAATTAATAAAACTCTTGGTCCAAACTTTTTAAGTAATGCTGAAAAAAGCTGAAAAGATTTTCTAAAAATGCTAAATAAAATGCCAAGTGCTAAATGAAAATTTTGCAGCTAAATTAAAAGTTTTAATGCTAAATTTAGCTGCAAAAATACCAAACTGGTCGCACCACAGCTGAGTAGTGTCGATCAGTCTTGCCAGGGGAAGAATAAAAAAGGTACGATTTTCTTTCAAACAAAATACATTTTGCGTCAAAAGTTACATATTGAAATATTCCTTGAAAAAGTAGTACCTTGGTTTACATTATTTATATAAAATAAATATTTTTATTTCATATTTCAGTGATAATAACAACCCAACCCAGTTTCAGTTGGCTAAATATTCTCTCCACACACGCATTGAAAAATGGAAGTACAAAAATGAAACATATTTCTTATTTTACTTTTTGAACAATAGTTTACTCTCAGTGTTTCTAAGATTGAGAACTTTTTCCCAATACTCATGAGCAGGGAGAAGGGGTTTCTCCTCTTAATCCTGATAATGGCTAAACCTAAAAACCTTTATGAAACTATGAATTTGCTTAAAATTTACATTGATATGTTAGGGCATTTTTTCATATTCATATTTTTGTTATAAACGCATATTTTAACAACAATGCCTAAAATCATTTTCAAATTTTAATGTTTTTTATTCATCTTTGGAATAAAATCATTTTTTTTTTATTAACATTGTGCTATTTTTTTAGTTTTAAGTTCTATCCGGATAAAAAAAAACACCCTTTAAATTAATAGTTTTAAATTGTTGTGTATTCAATAGTTCTTTAAGAAATAGTTCGAGAGTGCGTGGGAAATTGTGGATGATTTTAACATTTTAATTATAAGCGATCACGCATGCAAATTTTATATTGCAATAACGCTCACTTCCTCAAGCGTATGGAGCATTCCTAAATAGCGCTGCGTAAACGCTTTGCAATTGGAAAATACGATTTTGACAGCGCGCTTAATAGTCAAGTTGCCCGCTATAGTTAATAAATAATGGCAATTTAGCTATTTTTTGGCCAATCTAGCGGTATTATCTGCATTTTTTATTTCTATACTGTTTTGGAAAAAAGTGCTTAGGTATGACATATCAAAAGGTAAGCAGAAGAAAACGTTCCGCCTGACGTTCTTGTTAACGTACGGCTGTAACGTAACTATTTTGTAGTTGTAACTTCATACGAACCTAACTTTGAGAAAGATTCTCAGTGGGAAAAAGAAGTAGTAAAAAGGTCTTCTGAAAGGATGTTTTTGCAGACGTAAGATCTGCCAGCCACATTCTAGCTTAATGTTTAATTTTGACGGAGTCTCATTGGAGACCAAGGCTTTGCTTTCTCGCATCTACTTTCAAAACATGTAGAAGGCAAGCTTAAAATAAAGTAAGAATTTAGCTATATCTTAGCATCTTTGTTCTTGCTTATAATGAGAAGTGAGTTGATATTTAGTATTTTTTTAAAAATCTGAGAATTATTTCCTACACATTCCCCCATAACTGCTAAGAGGACGATTTTGACAGGCCTTGTCTTAGAAACCAATAAAAAATTCAGCTTCAAACGAAGCAAGTTTGTAATAGATAAATGCAAAAATGTTGCTTACCATCTGGCTTAAGAAAGGCATGAGTTTTTTATGGCGAGTGCCTACTTTCAAACAAATAGCGCTTCATATTTTCCCTTACAAATCTGCTTCGCAGTAAGGGAATGTCGTGGTTCTTTAAATGAAATTATTTTTATATTTCTTAAGAATTCATTTACTTACCGTGTACTGCTTCTATGCATGCCTTATTGCGTTGCCCATAAATTTGGGCTTATGTTTTTTAAATGTGAAATGCCATTTTTTTTATTTAATAAATTATTTATATCTTATAAAAATACATTCTAAAAGACCTTTGCAAAGATGGCAACGTGGAATGAGTAAACGTTTATTTATAATGTGTTTGTTAGCCTTCCGAAAGGCCTGGAAAGTGGAAGCTCTTGCAATTTTTCTCGCTGGTGTGGTTTATTTTGTTTAAAAAGAGTTTCTATGCAAATCGATGTTCGATGGTCTTAGAGTTCATGTCATAAGCCTAATATGATAATATTAAAAAGTAGAGGACTATTTCGATGAAAGTTAGAAAACTGTTCGAGCTTTGAGGTGAAAGTTTGCAGGAGAAACTATTTGGCAAATAATATTAATAATAACTTTTAAGTTAAGCTGTTTCTAAGATTCTTCAGTCTGTTTCTAAAAATAATATTCTTACTGAAAATTATTACTTTTTCTTTCTTTAAAAGTTCTCAAATTGTTGAAACTCTTTAAATTATTATAATAATAGCTATTAGTTTTTCTTTTGCAATCTTAAACTAAAGTTAAAGTATTAGAATTTAGCCATTAGCTCTTCATGTTTATTTTCCAAATTTAATAATCTATCTCTACTTTATTAAAAGAATTTTAATTACATATCCCTATTTAATCTTTTTCCATTTAAAAGCACATATTAATAGATAATCTTTACTTCCTTTGTTTTTGTTTTGCTTTTTCATTCTAGACAAAGTCTGCTTGAAAACATTTAGACATTTTAAACTCATAAATGCAAAAAATGCAAAAAAATAAGCACTGATTGCGCTTCTTACGAAAAATTAAACAAACCGTGAAAATGCAATTTTTCCAACTTTTTGCTGTAACCATTCATCGACGTCTGTCTCTCTGCTTGTAAACTCTAACATTGTTGTTATTAATTCTGCTTTACAAACACATTAAAATTGAAATAACAAATTTTTCCTGCTTTTAACTAAAGTAAATATAAGTTTTTAGACAAAAAAAAAAAAAAAAAAATTATTATTTACCAAAAGCACACTTTTATAGACAACAAAGAAATTTTTGACTTCACTGTAAAAAGAAGTTTGTTAATGTGAGTATTAATGTAATGTTGGCATTTTTTTCTGCAAATTGTTTTATTTATTATTATTATTTTTTTTTTTTTTTAATTTAAAGTTTAGATGTTGTCTATTTTCCATTTATTGTTTACATGGTTTAGTGATTTTTAAATTTCCTAACAAAATTCTCCATATTTTTTTTGTTGCTATTTCTGCAGTCAGTCAGTCAAACACGGGGGTTTTCTATTGCAAAGTGTGTTTTTAGTTTAAATAGTTTATTTAAGTAGTTTTTGTTGAAAATTGTTTTTTTTTTTTAATAAAAGTTGTTGCATTTTTGTAAGTATGAAAATGATGTTACTAAATTGATTGTTTTTTTGTTGCTGCTACAACACAAAAGACTTAAGCGACAAACTTTATGTTTTGCTTGTTATAATTTTTTTTTTTTTTTTTTTTTTTTGTGAAAGGGGGAAATAATATTAAAATGTATTTTATAAAAGGTTTGCAAATTGTTTTTTAATAAATTAAAGGGTAAGAACTATTTATTATAGAGCAAAATGGCAACATGAATATGGGAAAAGTGCAACACAAGACAGTGAGACAAAAATGACAAAAATTTCAACAAATTTTTGTTTAATAAACAAATTTTGGAAAAAGTAATGAGGGTTTTCATGATATCGCTTAACATTGCAAATGGGGAAACTGGCGAGTCTCGTTTCGTGAAGACCCTGTTTAATTTTTGTGTAATTTTAAACAATTAATAACATTGTGTAGGAAACGTTAATACGAAAATAAATTTAATAGCCTATTTCTAATGTGCGAAAGAATTCTTTCTTTCGTATAACTACATTGAAAACAAAAACAAATTCTAAAAATTTAATAAAAACTTGGATTTTTTATTGAAAACGACGGTAAGCGCAAATTTACGAGTCAACATTGTTGGGCAAAATTACGAAGTTTGTGTAAATTCAGTTCATTTGAGAGGGCGTAAAAATGCACCGTTTGCACAGATTGCGAGACTTTTAAGCGATATCATAAAAACCCTTAATATGTTTTCTGAGAGAATAAGTATTTTAAATAATAAAGTTTCACAAGAAACTAATAAATAAAAGAAGGATGCACATTAGAGATGAGCGATATTTCTGTACCTGTGATTTAATCACTGTTACTGAAAAATCACGAATCACAGTTGTGACCAAATTTGCCAAGTAACAGGTACTTTCTAAGTAGTTCTTTTTGTATTTTGTTACATATACAAATTTATGATATTTCACTGTTTGTGTGGGTAATAGCGTTTTTTGAATGAAATGGCGAATAATATTGCTGTTCCTTTCATTCTCTCTTCTATCTTATTAGTATTTTTTTAAGCCAAAGTTTACTTGTTCAAGTATGTATGCATAAGTAAACAGATTTGAAAGCTCTTACAATTTGTTGTTGTATCTTTGCAAAGTGCTTACAAAAGCTCTTGCGAAAGCTCGCGCATTGTACATATAGCTTGGCCGCAATTGCTATAAAAGAACAGAAAACTGATAAACCGTGATCACAATAACAGTTTAACGGAGCAGTGATTTTTAAATCACGTTCACGAATCACGATGATATTTAAAAATCACGGGATCGCTCATCTCTAATGCACATTAAAATTCGACTGGCAGTAAAATTTCATCCACGCGCATAGACAACACATTTTCGATTTGGTCACGTCCAACAAAACTTTAATTTAACCATATAATTGTCACCGGCAACCATATTATGAAGGGAGATCGAACGGTTATTATTCGACCGGTTTTAACCGGTTATTTTAGCTTTGCCCAAGTCGGTTATTTTAAAATGCCCATTTTTCGAATATCGAATAAACCGGTTATTTTGGTATAATAAACCGGTTATTTTAGTAACGTGTAATTTATATACATTTTCCATACTCTTGTTGTAGATGTACCCGTAATTAAAGTATTTTCTAATTGAATATTGGTCAAACTTAAACATTAAATGAACAAAATGTAAGGAAGATCAAAAAACATTATGAACACTGTAAATACAAATCGCTTATGAAAGCGTGTGTTCTTGTAAAAAAAAAATCAAAAACAAAAACTATTCAAAATACTACAAAAACGTGTGCAGTTCAAAAGTAAATAGAAATTTGTGCAAGAGTGTTCTAAATATTAAATATATTTTTATATAAAGGTTATCTCTAGATCTTTTTCGAACGCGATTAAAAACACAAAGTAAGGTGCTTGAAGTGCCCTAAAATGATAAGTTACAAAGGTTCTTCCATGTAACGACTTATTAATCACCTTTAATTAGTATACATTCTTGACATTAATGTGATCCAAATGAAACTTAACTCGAAGTAAGTCTAAGGAGACGAAAATAATACTTTGCCAAAATACGCTGCCAAAAATGAATCATTGGGTGAAATATTAGCCCGATGTGTTGCCAAGGACGAAATGCCCGTTAAGGCACTAAAAACTCCTAAGTAGTTCTAGCATCTCTTCATGCTGAAAACTACATTACGGCGTAACCAATTATATAGCAAAAATGTCTACCAGTTTTATTTATTAAAATGCCAAGATCTAAAATACAAAAATGAAGAAATCAAGCAATGTCATGGAATGTTTTAAATTGTAGTCGACGAATTGACAAATATTTACACAAAAAGAATGTTCAATTCACTATTCGTTTCTATAATGCTGAAACAAAATAATTTGAAATAGATAATCCTGGCTAATAGATAGATAGCTTAACCACCAACAAATTAAGACTCATTCAAAATAAATTTGAGAGAATCAGGCATGTCATGAATTCCGTTCGGAATGGAAATGATTCCGTAGTTACCATTCCGATCGGAATGGTTTTAGCTTCTATAGATTCCGTTCGGATTCATTAAACCTCAAAAAAATATGAAACCACTTTTTGTGTATTAAATATGGCAACACTGCAACGAATGTAGAAAACAAAACAAACGAGAAAACAGCTGATCCTGAAAACAAGCCAAATTTAAGTTTTTCTATCAAAGTAAAAAATTGGTGATTTGTGACAAATTCCGTTTATTTTTCTTTTTTTGAAAAGCATTTAGAAAAATTAAATTTTTTTTATTTAATTCACATAAAATTATATTTATTTTAGATAAGGAAGGAAAAAGACAGCGTGCTTTACTGATAACAATGTATTTTGAATAGTTTGTACACCTGAAAACGTTTAAAATATGAATTCCACTTTGAAAAATGAAAGTGGTATCATTCCGAAAAAAATTTTCGTTTTACATTTTCCATAGAAGCAAAATACGGAAACAATTCCACTTCCGAACGGAATTAAGCTCTGTGACATGGCTGAATATTTCAAATAACAACTTTATAAAATTCGTATAATTTATTTGATTTTGCAAAACGTTTCTCTAGATCAAATATCATTCAACTGTTTCTAAATTGCATTATACAAATATCTTCTTACAAATTAAGTTTAGTAAATCAATAAAAAATTGTTGAAAATTTAGCTAAAGCTTGATCAATTTACTGGTCCCACTTTTCCTGGATTTCATCGTAAAATATTTGTTAGGTCTGATCTAAGTCATATCTATGTATTTTGTTGGTTTCTTACCTGTTTTTATTATTTTAAAAACTTATTTGATTTTTGTGTTTTTAAGTATTCGAATTTAAACCGGTTAACCGGTTACTTAAAAATTGCTTAACCGAAAACCGGGATTTTTAAAATAGCAGCTATTCGTAATATTTGAAAACCGGTTATTGAAAAAAGTCGAATAATCGATCTCCCTAATATTATGGTTAAATTAGTCCTGCATCACGAACCAAAAACCATATTTTGGTTGCCACTAGACATGTTATGGTTAAATATGACAATAATTTGTTTTTAAATTAACAATAGTATTTTCCTCTTTTCTAAGAGCAACATGCTTTGGTTGAAAACAAAATATTTTTGTTATTATTGACCATAACATGCTCTGTCGCAACCATAATATGGTTGTTACTTCTTTATGGAGGATTAATTTAACCATAATATGGTTGCCGGTGCCAATAAATATTATGGTTAAATTAGCCATAATATGTTTTTAACATTTTCGTTAAAAAATTTTTTGTTGGAGGTGACCTTATAAAAAAATGTTTTTTCTACGTTTATAACAAGTGCTATTAACTGATTCAGACTATGCGACATGCCGCAAAGAAATATTTCATAAACGAGAAAAATAGAACAATGTCGCACGAAATGTAAAATTAAGCAACAATTAGATGTTTACTTTGAAATGATTCGTAAAAATGTTTGAAAGTGAATAGTTTAATTTGAATTTAAGACTTAAATGCCAAATCGTAGCTTGTGGCGTGCAACAAAAAAGTAACGTCTGAACATATACGAGTTTTCGAAAGAACACGAAAATAAAATACGATTATTGTTGCAGGGACTTGTCGCATAGTCTAAAGGAGGTATATGAAAATCAACAAGTTATTTTCAAATATTTGACTATTTATTTTATATTTCTTCTTGAAATTGCTACAAATTTAAAAATATACTCCAATTGGCCATTAAGAACACAGCTGAGAAGAACCTTTCGTATGCAAAAGTGAATGATTGAATTTATCGATATCTATATCGCTTGATATCAACATTTTTTAACTTATTCTCATCGATTGTTCAATAAACCATAATAAGATATTCTTTAAGGATTTTATAGATTATCAGTCCTGTTCTGAACATCACGTGTTTTTAAGATCATACGTGTGCTTTCCTGGTGTTCTGAAAATGACGCCGTTTTTGTGTGTCTGGGTGTGCTTGCGGCAATTGCGAATCACAGCGAAAAACATAAAAACGGAATACCACAATATTACACGTGTGATATTAAAAGATACATGTGATTTGAATTAAAGTGATTTTCAGAACAGGCCTGCATATTTGTAATATATTCGTCTTAACTTTTTTCACACACTAGGCCTTGAAAACATAAAATAGCTCAAAAAGCCTTTCAGAAAGTTAACACTTCTCAAACATTCTCACTTATCCATTGAGCGAAAAAGTGTACCTAACAGCTTTTTTTTTCTTTTTTTTTTTTTTTTTTTTGCTTATGTCGAGTTTTGTGCTAAAAGAGCCGCATTTGCGCAAAGTTCTACTTGGTATTTTTAAAATAAAAAGCTGAATTCCATCGTTGCCTGACCAAAGTTTATTCTAAATATTTTGCATTAATTTCCAAATGCATGAAATGGTTTGTGTGATAAAGAAGTGGTTATTTTTACACGGAAGCTAAATACCGCTGAGGTCAGCCAAAGAAAAGGAACTCGAAGATGATAATTAAATAGCATTACTCCATGAAGATTGCCGTCCATTTCAGGAAGAACGTACATAATCATTGGGAACCACTTAAATAGCAATTTTTCCTATCCATAAAAAACAGTTTAAAACTGCAGAATTAAATTAAAAGCACGAAAATTGGATACAACACACGTGGAAAGACGGACGTGTGTGTCCGATTTGTTTCTTAACCTTTTATGGCTTTCAAAAGAAACTTTTGCATCGAATCACTACTGATTAAATTGCACTTAGCAATGATATAGAAAATAATTTAATTGGTTAAAGGTCAATTGTTATAATATTTTCTAATAACAATAAAGTAAAGAAAAATTTGAAAAAATGTCTAATATTTAATAGCCGACGGCTAAACAGCCAAAGTTATAAATATTATAATGTTTCTTAAGAAAAAACTTTAAAGAAATTAATTTGGTTTCACATAAGTGCGTAAAATTAAATCTAAAAAAAGAGCATCAAGAAAGCAATAATTAGTCTTATTTTTACAGAAATACTTTGAAGTACTAAACATTTAGAAAGCAGCTGATAAAGTTCATTCAAATGTGATTATAAATGATTTGCGTCTAAAATTTAAAGTCTCATTAAACTTATAAACGACAACTGGTTTGGCATTTCAATAAGATTTTAATTGAAGCAAAGCCGTGAATAAAGTTGAAAGTGACAAAATAATTATTTTTCAGAAGTGCAAAAAAAGAAACGTTTTAATGACGTTTTTATTTATATTTTATTTTTTTAAGATTGCTAATAAAATCTTTTCCGCAAAAAATCAAGAAATTTAAATTTTAAATTACATGCAAATTAACTGTTTAGATTTTTTTTATTGGAAAAACGTTTTATATCCAGAATTGGGATGTCAACTAAAACATTATTTTTTTTAGTACGCAAAGCACAATGACTAATGGTTTTTAAAACACTATTGCACGATTCACAACAGAAAGTGTGTACAGGGTGATTCAAGTAGAGATACTTCTTTCAATAGCCTTTTTTTGACAGATCACGTGTGAGTCGTGTCATGCTGTCATGTTATTTTTGTTTAGTATTGCTTTGCATTTCATAATGGAAAGTCTAACGCCTGAACAACGCTTAGAAATCGTTCAACTTTATTTCGAAATTTCACGTTCTGTGAGGAATGTGTTTTGTGCACTTCGCTCAACTTATGGTCATCATAATCGGCCTACTGAGCGTACTATTTGCAACACTATCACCCATTTTGAGACCCAGCATTCATTATTGGATAATATTCGACCGAATAGGCCACGTCCAGCACGCTGTGAAGAAAATATAGCTGCCGTAGCTGAGAGTGTACACGAAGACCGTGGAGAGTCGATTCGGCGCCGTTCGCAGCAACTCCGACTGACGTATGGAAGGACTTGGCGCATTTTACGTCGAGATCTTAAATTGAAAGCGTACTAAATACAGCTTGTGCAACAACTGAGGCCGCTCGACCTTCCCAAGTGACATCGCTTCGCTCTATGGGCTCTTGGAAAGTTTCAAGAAGATCCGACGTTTTCGAGGCAAATTTTGTTCAGCGATGAGGCCCATTTCTGGCTCAATGGGTATGTAGACAAACAAAATTGCAGCATTTGGTACGAAGAGCAACCTGAAGAGATTCAAGAACTGCCACTTCATCCAGAAAAACAACGGTTTGGTGTGATTTGTGGGCCGGTGGAATCATCGGTCCATATTTCTTTAAAAATTATGCCGGTGCGAACGTAACCTTCTATGGCGACTGTTATCGTGCCATGATAACCGACTATTTGATGCCTGAAATTGAAGCTCGTGATCGCGGCGACATTTGGTATCAGCAAGATGGCGCCACATCCCACACATCGCATCAATCAATGGATTTATTGATAGAACACTTCGGTGAGCTCATAATTTCACGTTTTGGGCCAGTCGATTGGCCACCAAAATCGTGTCAGACTTTTTCCTGTGGGGAAATGTAAAGTCTAAAGTTTATGCAGACAAACCCGTTTCGATGCAGGCCTTGGAGGAAAACGTCACGAGTGTCATTCGCCAGTTACCAGTCAAAATGCTCGAACAAGTCATCGAAAATTGGACGGATGGGCTATCTGCGACGTAGCAACGGCCAACATTTGATAGAAATACGGCCATGTTCTAGAAACTGAAATCACGTGAAATTGAAATCCAAACAATTTTGAAAATTCCCCAGTTTGTAAAGTTCATAAAAATATTTCCTTGTATTGTATATACCTCATACTTTAAGGACCACGTATCTCTACCTAAACTACTTTTTAAATCAGGAAAAGCTACGTTCATTTTTCCAAAAATTCAATTGAAAATATTCATTGATTTTAATTTCACGTGATTTCGATTTGCAGAACATGGCCGATAATCTGCAAAAAATAAATGTCAAAGAATGTTCTTTCAAATGATAATAAACATTCCCCATTAAATTTGAATTTTCTGTGTTTTTTTCTTGAAAAAAGTAGGGAACCTCGAAATGGATCACGCTTTACTTAAAAAGTTTTTCCAAATTGCCTGCTCTGGAGCGATTTTTGGTGGTATGATCAAATTTTTTTTTCTTAATTCTTAAGCTTTTCTTCCAATTTTAAGATATTCAGCCATATTGTGGTTATCGTGGGTGGTTATTTTTATTGTTTTTTTTTTTTGATTTTTCACATAAACTTTTATGTTTGTAGCTCTGTTACACATATCAGTTACTTCCGACAATTTCGTTTGTACCATTTTGTTAGTAACTTACAACGTTCTGCTCTTCATGACTCTTTGTACTTGCATTTTGACAGCGATAAGGTGCACAATTCTGGTTGATTTGATGTTTGAGCACTGATAGAGAGTTACGTTAATGATAATCTGCAAAAAACAGGACTTGCAAAAATTTTCTTTTACAACGGTATTCGCAGCTTTGCTTAAATTATTAAAGCAGTCGTAAATTTAATTACAACAAATTTAAATTAGCCTCAAAGTATATTAAAGAGATTAGTAATAAAACAAATTTTAATAAAATCTTGTAATAACACTTTTTTTATGATAACTAGGGACTATTTCCCGCACTTTTTTGATTTCGGGGAAAGTGGGAAATAAAATTCATATTGTCGGAATCCCGGTAATCCCGCCCAAAATTTTTTATTTATTTATTTACTTAATACGCCAATGAAACTAGTATTTCTTTATGGGTATTATGCTTAAAATAATTAAATTTAAAGTATCTAGTCTATGGGGGGATTCACAAGATGTGCTATCAATTCATATCGTCATAATGTCCTAAATAATATTTTACAATTGTTTAAAAAAAAATATTTTTTTATGTTGTTTGAAACACAACAGTATTTTTTTTTTTAAACAATTGTAAAATATTATTTAGGACATTATGACGATATGACTTAATAGCACACCTTGTGAATCCCCCCTATATATATATAAAAATAAGTTGTCCTATGTTCGTCATTTTATAACTCGAGAACCACTCAACCGATTTTCAAACGAGTACATGCGTTGGAAAGGTCTACTTTCACTGAAGGTTTATAAAAAAAAGCATCGAAAAATTTCTACGAATATGCGTTATACGCGCACTTTTATGATGGTGTGTTTTCTCTATATAAAATGTATTTTTTTCCTTATGAGAATTACATTTTGTCGGTATAAGGCTCTGCTTGCTCGCGTCATTTGACTTAGTTAATTTCTGTGTGTTTATTGATTGTCATTTAGGTGTACAGTGCGAGCATTGACATTTTTTAGTTATTGATTGATTTAAATCGCAATAATGTGGTTTTCAATTCAGATATTAATATACTCGTATGTTTTCATTTATACGAAAATTCTAACCAATTTGTTGAATATTAATTAAAGATTCAGGGTCAGGTGTACCATAAAATTGGTGCGTTATTGCCATTCGACGACCAAGAGTATCGCTTTCTACAAATTTATTTCATTGGAAATGGAAATGAAATCCAAAAATTTCAACGATTACAGTTTCCCGTTCGTTTGGCTTTTGCAATGACTATTAACAAAGCTCAAGGCCAATCGTTGCAAGTTTGCGGAATAAATTTTGAATTTCCTGTATTTTCACACGGTCAACTGAATGTTGCATGTTCACGTGTTGGGAAGCCGTCGGTCGTCTTTATTAATTTTTTGTGAAAATGGCAATACTAAAAATTTCGTTTACCACCAAGCTCTGCAATAAAGTTTTTTCTTTTTGATGTTCTCACTTTAAAAAATTTATATTATTTTGCACTTCTTTTTCAGGAAAAATGTCTATTCATTCTAGAAAATTTAATTTTTAATACAAAGACGTAAACGTTAAACGGGTTAAACGTTAATAAACGGGTTTTAATTGTTAAATTCAGAGCTCTTTCTGCAGATATGATTAAAATTTGCATAATTAGGCCGAAAGTATTGAAGTCTTAGAAGAATATAATTTCTGGAAAAGCGAATAATTAGGAACTGAAAACTTAACATAAGAAGAAGGAATTCTAAAACAATTTCATGAATTAACCAATTCAACATCAAGGAGAAATTCTATTTACCGTGTTATATGCAACATTTATTTACAGTTTTATTCCCATAACCAGCAGTGGTGAATGAAGGTATATTAAGTTTGTCATTCTATGTGCATCTTTTTTTAATATTCATCTAAGTTCCCATAAAATATAGGGGAATTCCACGCCAAATCGTATGGTCCAAAAAAGTTTTTTTTGTTTGTTTTTCCCAATTTTCTGATATTTTTTAGTACATTTCAAAGGGCCTTCCTGGTAACTTAAATTTTTTTTTTTGGATTACTCCTTGAGATTACTCTTTTTTTTATTTATTATTTATATCTTAACCTTCTTAATAATGGTTCAAATTTTAATTTTTGCAAAATATTCTTTTTTTAATGGTTTTTATGAAAAAAAAAATAAAAAAAAAATATTCCAAGTTTTTTGATTAAGGTGTTTGTTTGGTTTTAAAATTTTAAATTGTGTTTTTAAAAATGAGTGTACCCTTCGATTCTGATTTTAAACTTCTATCCAACCAACAACTTTTAAGCCCGGTCCGGTAGTGGACTTTTCCTAACTGCAATTTTTTCGAGTTTTGTAAATTTAAAAAAAATCTAAATTCGGCATCTAAAATGAAAAAATTTAGTTTTTCTAAATATTCTAAAATCGATAAAATACTAGTAACGGAAAACCCACCTACATCTAAAAACGAATTTTCACCATTATTAAGAAAGTTATTAACAAATAGAATCTGGGAATTTTAGTTCTCATGTTGAGTTTGATTCTAAGTCAAATTACAATTTTAAAGCTTTCATACTTTAGTAGTCTTATTCCTTCAATATTTTCAAGGAAAAAACCAAAAAGAGTCCTTTGAAGGAGTAACCAAACATTTTAAAAACTTTCCAGGAAGAAAAGGCCCTTTTGAAGTGTACTAATAAATATAATAAAATTGGAGAAATAAAAACAAATTTCTTTAAGATATCGGATTAATCGTGGAATGCCTCATACACATATGTTTATTCTGGTTCCTTCAGTTATTATTAGCCGATGTAGCCATATTCTTCTGTTAAAATTACGCTAATTACCGAACGACTCAGCAATCAAATTGTTTCTAGTTCTCCTGAGCAGCTTAGGATTGAAAACTAGAAGAATCGGTTGACTAGGAAAAGAGTAACACACCCAAATGTAAAACAACCTCCCAAAATAGTTGACAAAAAATAACATAAATTGGTGTCCGAATTCTTTGACTTTCCTTAAATTTCCACAAATTCGTTTTGTATGTCTAGCACTCACCAAATTTCGTAAAGATAGGTCCATAATTTACTTTAGGCCCCATATAAACCCCACTCTAGAAAATTACGTTAGTATGTCTACAACCATAACTAATAATGCTTTTGTGTTGAAATTTGGTCTAATCTAATTTAACAAGTCTCGAAATCACACCACTAAATTTCCTGAAGATCTAATTATAATTCATCATTGACCCCATTTAAAACCCACTCTTGGAGAAGTTTAAAGTACGGCTCGAACCGTAAAAAATTATAATTACCCCTATTATGTAAGTCGTTGTCGACGTCGACATTTATTTTTATTTGTTGTCACATCATGTCGACGACTACATCACTTTGACGTTAATTTGGTATTTTATAAGAAAAATGTGTCGACGTCGACAAGTTATCGAAAATCTGCGAAAATAAATCCCATCTCCAATTGTTTTTCTTTTATTTTTGTTCTTCATCATTAAAGTTAATTTTTTAAAGCTTTTTATGCTATTTTCCGACATTTTGTTTTTTTAACCGATTAAGCGATTACAAATTAATTTAAGAGTTTATTTCCGATTATGAATTTTTCGCGATTTTTGCCAGGTTCGTGATAAAAGCTATTTTTTACTGTAATACTTCTGATTATTTATAGCTTTAACGATTATTAATAAATATAAGACTTGGCAATCATGCCGCTGTTAGCAAATGTTTGCGACTTTCCGCTAATTTTGCAATTTTTAACATTCCATATAGTTTTAGGTACTTTTAATAAATTTTTTGGCTTGTTTGATATATTAAAAATTTTCGCGAATTTTCGCTATTTTTGCAAACTTTTCGAAATTTTTGCAATTTTGCGTAGTTTTGTTGCTCTTTGAGGCAATCGTCTTAAGTTAAAAATTTTCGCGAATTTTCGCTATTTTAGCAAACTTTTCCTAATTTTCACGTTTAATTTACTATTATAATTATTACGAGTACAATACGTTTTTAAAAAATAGAAAAAAATCAGTTCAACATTTTCAATGCATTGTAATCTTATGCAATGCTTATTTGCTCCTTCTTTATAGCTCATATATTAAAAGCATACTTATGGGCTTAATATATTAAAATAATCTGCCGGTATTTATATTATAAGTGAGAATATTAATAATCTTTGCAACAAAAAATCGATTGCTGTGTATGAACTATACACAAAATATTCTGATAACAAGTCACATTTATTAACGAAAATTTGTTTTTTTTAAATAATCAATAAATAATTAAAGCATACTTATGAGCGTTATAGTTTAGCGTTCTTTAAAAAAAATCCTAGTATTCAGGACATATTATATTCGGATTTTTTATGAAAATATGTTCATAAACCCTTTATAAATCGGTTTTATTTTTTATAAATAATGCGGCAAATTATTAAGATTAACTTAAAAAAATTATGTCAACTTACTTAATTATTAAGTTATCCTAAAAGTATGATCTTTTTTATCTTTCGTTTTTAAATACACAGAAAAATATTTTTCTTTTGAAAACACAACACCCAGTAGAATTTTTTTTAAAATATTTCCTTTTCTAAAGTTGTTAGAAGCAATTTAAAGCCTTAAAATAGGTAAAGTTTTTTGTTTGGTACCTTTCAAAACAGTTTGAAGCACTAAACATTTTAGTTATAAACGTTTAAGACTAGATCTATAGTTTAAAGTATTACACAGGAATCAATTGATTTTTATTGTTTTTATTATGGAACTTGAAAAAGTTTTATTGTTATTTAAATCAGGAAGAAATATTTGAAAATATCTTGCCATCAGAATATTTTTTTGTTTCTCTTAGAATTCTGCAATGCTAAAAGTATGCAATACAAACAGATATTTTTTTGTTGTAAGTATTGTTAAAAGAAGGTTTATTAAAATTTCTAAAGTGTTAAAAAAATTTTTTGTTGGTCCTAAAAACATGCAACACTTTAGTATATATTTTAATGATAAAAGTATGCAATGGTAACACAAATTATTTTCGTTGTAAGTATTAAGAAAACTGGTTTTGTGTAATTCTCTAGAATGTTCATAAAAATTTTCTGGTGGCCCTAAAGGCATGCGACGCTTTAGTATAAGTTTTAATAATAAAATTATGGAATGGAGAAGTATTTATGGTTGTTGTGTGTAACTTTTAAAAATACAACACTTAACTTTTTAATCGAAAGAATAATTAGTATTGTGATTCATTTATTGCATTATTTATGGTTTTTATTTTATTATTTATTATTATTATTATTTTTATGAACAAAGGAATTTTACAACATGAAATTAATTAAAATTTATTGATAATTTTTTATTCTTGACGGACCGGGGAATCGAACCCACGTTTATCAAATCGCATCTTTAAATAACGGGATTATTTATCATTATTTATTTTTTAACTTAAAAATTCTTAATATTTTCTTTTTTAGAGATTGTGTCCTGAATTTTTTTTATTAGTAATTTAAAGCAGTTAACAGCAACTTTTGCAAAATTGTTAAACATTTTTTTTTATAATTATTAGAAATTACACTAGTTGCATTTTTTTATACTAACATAATTTTTAAATATTATTTTTTTTATAATCATGTCTATTTTTTCCACCATTGGAGGCAAATATTTACTTTATATTTCTAAATGTTGTGCATCCTAATCAAATTAAGTGACACTAAATTCTTTTAATATCCTAAGTCCTTTATTTGCCGCCCCCTAACGCCTTTATTAGTTCTAAAAGACCTACAAAGCCCCTCTATCCCCATATAGAAATAAAGCTCACCTCACCATTACTACAAACGCTGTTATCATCCATGTGACCACCTCCTCCACCACCGCTGCCATTATCACTGTCACAATCATCATTGTCCTGATAATCACTGCTGTCATCCAATTCCACACCATGGTTGCGTTCCACAGCCGCAGCACGTGCTGCTGCAGCCGCATTTGCTGCATTGGCATAATGTTGTTGCATAGCGGCTGCATACTGAGCCACATTAAGGCCATTTGAACCGATTTGTGTTGCACCGACGGGAAAATGCATTTTGTGGGGGGCAGGTGTATGAGGTATTCCCGAACCATTCTGATGATGGGCCAAAGGATGGCCACTATGACCCATTGGTATTGTGGTCTGACCCAATGAAGGATTGTGATGTGTGGGATGTTGATGTTGCAGATATTGCTGTTGTTGTTGTTGCAATTGTTGAAGATGATGGTGGTGATGTGCCGCATGTTGCATATTATGTGGAGAATGTTGATGTTGGGGAGAATTTGAAGGAGATTGATCTTCATTTTTGTTGTTGTTGTTGTTTTGTTGTTTGTAAAAGGCGGCTGCTGCATTGGCCGCCTCAACAGCAGCAGCGGCTGCTGCGCTACCCGCTAAAATGTCATTAATCATAAAACGTGAACGGTTCGGTTTCATATTGGACATTTTTTGATGGTCACTATTCGTTAGGGACGGTTGTAAAATGGTCATTGAATCTTTCATTTCCACAACACTTTTCATAAACTTATTTATGTATGCAAATAACAAACACTTGCAATTAATTACAACACTTTTATCTAATTTTATATTCTTTTAATACAAAATTTCTTAATTCTTTTTTTATTTCTTGTTTGCAAAAGGTTTTCTTTTTTTAATTAAGTTGTCACAAAATTTTAAGCGTTTTTATTTTTTCTTCAAGAAAAAAACTTCTTATATTTTTTTACGCGCTTGCTACGTTCACATCCACGTTCAAAACGAAACTAACCGCACCTGCCTGAGTTTCAGATACGAAAGTATCTTGTATAGTTTGTTAATTTCGATTGTGTGTGAACTTGTGTGTGCCTGAGCAGTGATGAATGAGCCAACATTTGAAAAACCAGTAATTGCTCACTTTGTTGTATTTATAAAATAGTGGTAGTTGTTTGCCAAGTTAAACATTTTTTTTAATTTTTTTGTTACTTGTATTTGTGTGGATTTATTTAATTCAAATGGTGGTGGTTGCAGACGTTTTGTATTTTGCTTTAAACATGCGCTCTTTTTTAACACTCTAGCCATCCCTTTCATTCATGCCTAACTTTTTCAAATATGATTTTATTAACGAACATCCGCCATATTGGCCTTCCTACTACCAACACCACAACTTAAAATTACCACTACCAATGCACATAAAAGCGTTTAAGTACCTTATCGTTTTATTCCATTTAGTATCTCTCGTTTTTTTCTTATTTGGAGTAGAGCTCTTCAAAGAATTTTCTTGAGTCTCTTGACTCTTGCCCTAATATATCTCTAACTGTTATTTTTTGACCATTCTGTCTGTAATCTGCCATTTCACCACCTTTTATTTGTGTTTGCAGTCACACACTTTTGCTGATAGGGGTGTGTGCGTGTGGAGTGTTTAAATATTTTCTCTGCCATTTGATTTTCTAATTGTTTGTTTTGTCAGTTTTATTAGACAATTTTGTAACGGAAGCAATTGTGTTTTCATTAAATAAATGAGTATTTTGTCAAATCAAAAGGGGAAGTATTACAATGACGATGCGAGGTGAATTTAAATTCACCCCTTTTTTTAGTATAAAAAGGGGAAAATTAAAAGTTCGTTTAATGTGTGAGAGAGTTTTATATTAAGTTTTATATTTTATAGCATGTCAATTAAAGTTGTTGTGTTTCGAATTTGTCGTCTTTGTCTTCTTTTTTTCCGAATGTGGATTGACAGCCATTTTAAAGATGTAATTGAGAAATTACTCTTCTTAACAATCGGTGTTGCAAAAAATGTTATAAAATGTCATTAAGCAAATTAAAAAATTTAGAGTTTTAAGAAGTTATACATTTATTTAATTTTTTTTTGGAAAAACAAAAGAAAAATCTCAGTAGAAAAGGATCAGAAGATAATTGCTCGCTAAGACGAACTGGCAATAAAGCGGCTTAAGCAAAAATATTTAAGAAATGCACGTACACAAGAGTTTGTTCCCGGGATTTCCCGTCAATTGTTTTCAATGCCCGCTTTCCGGGGATATAATTGCGGGATTCCCCGAAAATTTTGAAGAACATCTTTTTTCAAACTTTAGAAAATCTATGTCGGACTGGTGTCTAGAATGTGTTAGTAGTTTAATCTAACTTAATTTTACCACAATATTTAAATTTGCTACAGTTTAAGGCTTATTAAGCTAATTTTTGAGAATGGGCCTTATATAGGGCCTATGATAAATTATATCTTCCAAAATTTATTTATAAAAATAAATTTCAGATAGTTACTGACTTAAAATTAAAATTAAAAATTGTGAGAGAAAACTAAGAAATATTAAAAAAAGCTAGAGTTTTTGTGTAATTTAGTTATATATGCGTCTAGTAATTTTAAAATACAGTTAATTCTAACTATGGAACAATCAATTTAATGTAGTTATGCAAATATATTGTTGAAGTTTGTAAAATAAAATTTCCCATGGAAGTGCTTTGGTTTTTAAAGTTCAGTATAAATAAAAAAAAAAAAAAACGATTTTTCAGTTAAAGTGGGTAAAATGTGGAAACAGATTTACATGAGCACCTGCCGTTTACATGAGTTATTCAATAATGCATTTTGCAATATGTATGTGCCCGGACACATCACACACATGTACGAATTTGAGTGTATACTCCGATAAAAATTATCAACTCGGCCCTTGCTTAGCTGCCGGAGCTCTCTAATCTCCACTTCTATATTTTAATCCAGCAGTATCTATCGAATAGCAACAGTACCTAGGGAGCCTCCACAGGCCTAAATTTTCCACAAGGGTGAAAAATTAGTCCTCCATATGAGTCTCCTAGCCCGTAGTTTTGGAATATAAACCACAGCCACCACCTGATCCCCGAAAGCATATCTGTGTCAAAAAGCCTTTAAAAGACCTCACGAGCACAGTCATCTCGGATGTTTGTTGCGTCATAGAATTTTTTGTATTTCAATTCAGTTTAATTTATTGTGCTAAGTGAGATTTACAAAATTTACTTACAAAAGTATATACATATTTACAAAGAGTTTAAGGATTTTTCCTTTTTCTACTTAGAAATACCATTTCGTTTTATGGTATATTTAATTTTTAATATAGTATTTAAGTTAAGGTGAAAGTTTTCCAAAAACCTTGTGACATTTTTTGGTATAATAAAAACTTAAAAACTACATAACTGACTAATCTAAAGCGGGGGTTAGCTCAGCTACATATATGGTTATGTTCAGAATATAAACAACTAGTATTGAAATTTTCATACAATTTGTATATTTTAACAGCAACCAAATCAACATTTGCGATTTGGTGTGGAATAATGCCTGGGAAGATTATAAATTAACTTTAGAAGTTTGTAGCCTTTTTATGAGGTATTTCGCATTTTTTGTCCAAACGGGAACTGCATAAAATATAATAACCTGAAATATAAGTTTAACTGCCCGTTCGCCGATATCGAACGTTAACGTTCGCATAGTAAATAACATTTAAAACAAAAACCAAATTTCAAAAATTGTTTTTGTTTTAAATGTAATTTTCTATGCGAACGTTAACGTTCGATAACGGCGAACGGGCAGTAAATCTTAACATTTTATTGTCAATACTTAAAGTTGAGTTTCTATTTATTAAAGGGTAAAGGGTACTTATAAGTACGTTACATTTATTAACGATATATGATACGTGACCTCTATAAGTTAATTTTGGGTCTAGAACTACAACTAGATACTTTACGTTGTTTTCCCAAACAGAAAAAAGTGTTTTATCAATTAAAAAAATGGTTAAAAAAATATTTTAATTTAATTATTGTGATAATTGAATCAATAACTTTTAATGCTGAAAAAAATTACAAATTTAATTTTGATTTAATTAACATTTTAGTTGTTTTGAAATAAATTTTCAATTAAAATTTTAATTAAAAAACAAAAACACTTAATTGACTTTTTTCGTTTAAAATAAAATAATTTAGACATGTAGAATTGTTGTTGGGAATTGTCAATATTTATTTAAATAAATTAACACATTGTTTAAAATTTCAAAGGTTTTTGATCACTTTTTTAATTAAAATTAAAAATATCATTTATTGAAAATATTTTTTCAAAATTTTAAAATTTTTAGTAATCAATATAATCATTTTGGTAATAGGTGCAAAATCAACAACTTGTTTGCTTGATATTATGAATTTAGAACAAATTTGGTGATAGGAGAAATTTAATATTTTTTTCTGTGCATTCGATTTCGGTATTGTTTACACTTATACCATTTTTGGGAATAAAACATGATTTCCTTTTTCTGGTAAAATAAATTGCTTGTAAAATATTTAATTAATATTTCAATAGCCGATTGCAGGTTTGCTAATATTTCAGATGAAAAATTATCCGAGCATAAGACTGTAGTATCGTCTGCAAACATGGATATAACACAGTGGTTTATAGTACTTATATCCGCAGGGTATATATTATACAAAATTGGTAATAAAGGCTAGTTGACACGGTAATACAATGTATTACGACTTTGTAGAATCAAAATATTATGAAATGCTCTCCGTGTTTAAAATAAAAAAAAAAAATAAAAATCTGGTGTTAGTATTTTTCATGTTTACACGGATGGTAAAGCAAATATATTAAACAGCTGAGTTAATAACGAAAAATCAGATGGTTACAGTGTAACAATACTTACAAAAACTACATGAAAATTTCCTGAGTTGATTTAAGTTGTTTTTGTAATTGTATAAAAATACTACCACCTTCAATTTATACTGTTAAAATACACCTCTGGTGTGATGAGAATACATAAGTTTCTAAAATGTATTCCGCGTGTCAAAGTTTGTATCAGTATTCTCTCTTTCTGAATGCATATTGCTTTTACATGATAAGATTTTTCTCATTCTACATAACTTTTTGACATGTCGTAATACATTGTATTACCGTGTAAACTAGCCTTAAACAGGATCCCTGAGGGCATCCTGCATTTATTTGAAAAACGTTTGAATATTTCGAGCCTATGTACACTCTAAATGACCTTGAAGATTTTGACTAACTCAAATCAACTCTAAAAAAAAAACTGTAATGTTTTTTAAATTTTTCATTGCAAATAAATAAAATAATATATTCTTCATTGAAGTACATAAAATATAATATATACCTACAAAAGTTATTCTTATTAATATTATTTATACTAGAGAGCTCTTCTATGGGACATTGTATAATTTGAATCTATATTGTTAACTATTGTTTATGTAGTTTAATATTTATCAAAAATGTAAATAAATAAACGTTGTAAAAAAAAAAAAAAAATACCTTGAAGATAAATAACTTTGAATTATTTTAATAATATTTGGTGGAAAATTAAACTGTATTAATTTAAATATTAAGCCATAAGTTGGTCGAATGCAGCCTTTATATCCATGAACATCATTCCAGTCGAATGTTGTTGATTAGACTTAACAATGTTCCTTATGCGTACTAACGGGTGTACGGTATTATGTGCTTTGCGGAATCCAAATTGTAAAATATCTCTACAGTCTACAGGAAATTAATAATTACATCTTTTATTACTCTTTCTAAAACTTTATTTATAGAACATAATAAGCTGATTGGACGGAAGGAAGATGGGGAATCAGCAGGTTTGTTAGGTTTTTTTAATTGCAATTACCTTTGCTTCTTTAAATACATCGACGAAAGTGGTTTCAGTTTCTTATTAACAATTTGATGTTATTTGGCAAAGTTTTTCTTACACTTCTCTTTTGTTTTTGTGGTATTTAAATAATTGTTTTCTACAAATTTTGTTGAATAAAAGTTATAAAACTACAAAAAAAATTTTTATTTTAACGATTTTCAGCTTTGGATATTAATATAAAAGAGGATTCTAAAACATTTCTGTAAATCCAACTATTTAAATTTTCCGCCTGCCACTATAAGTGATCCCAGACTTGCAATTTTTGTTGCAGCAATTCTTAAGTTTATTAGTGAAACAGATGAGAAGATTGTTAAGGGGTACTTAGTTTCATGCATTCTGCAATTCTGTTTTTTTTTTTGAATTTTTTTACACTTTCCAACTTAAGTTGGCAATAGGTGTATTTGTATTTATATGTAAAATATAAAAAGGAGATGAGGAAAAACAAGATTAAAATACAAGAATTGCAAAATAATTTTATAATCTGTGCCCATGTTCTGTAACACTCGCTTCGAGAAACTTTTCGATTAAAATGCGAGAAATGAAACAAAAATGCCATAAATTGAAACAAACAACTGTTTTGCTCACTGAACTGTGTCTGTTACATTTTTAGCGAGTAATAGATGTCACGTAAGGAAATTACTCGCCAATTTACAGAAAAACTATGTCTGAAAAATTTTTGTGAGAAAGTTCCCGCTTTGAACTGTCAAATAAACTCACGCATAAAAACGGGGTGTGAAAAAATATTACCACTAAAAAATATATTAAATATCCAAAATGCAATGAATAATAACATGGAAGAGATAAGTATTTTGTTTTTGACTGATTTTTTCATTGTTTAATTATTTTGCTTTTAACATTTTTGAAAAAAAACGAATGTTTTCAAAGTTTTTTTTTTTTTTTAAACAACAAAAATTAAAGTCGCACTCTACATTATTTGCTATAGCCGACGGTTGTATTTTCGCCGCCTTCATTGAAAACTTTTCAATTTTAATAATTTTGGCCGCCGTCAACGATATGTTTGACTGGCGTTCTCAACATCTGCAATTTAATATCGGCTTTGAGTGGAATATTATGACATTTACAACGTATCGACGTAATCTCTTTTGATAGTTTTCGACATGACACTTTTTTCTCACTTTTCGAGAACGATGGAATATTTGGTTTCACATCTTTTCGATGCGAGAAGTTCTTACTAAAGTAACAGAACATGTGTACGGGACACTATTGCAATTTTAAAGCCAAAGTTTTAAAAATTGTATCAACAAAAATTTCAAGTCTGTACGAAGACTCAAAAATGACAACCATTAAATACAGTTTTCTATAGTAGACTTACCCAGCAAAAACTTTATTTACCTGGTAAGTTAGCAAGTAATATTGGAGACATATGAACACTACCTATTTTTCGGCTGAATAACTACTCATTTTTGTTCAAGTTGTCCACAGAATTCAGTAGTTACAATACACTTACTAGAAGTCACAAAATATCTAGTTATTATTTAACTACCAGTAAGTTGAATTGTAAGTACTTACAATATGCTTACTAGAAGCCAAAAAATAACTAATTTTTATTTAATTGGCGCTAGTTAATAGACCTAACAGTTATGGAGCTAGTTACCAGCAAGTAAATATTCAGTACTGAAAACAAGACAGCTAATAAGTAGTTATTTAGCTGATTATTAGTAAGCAAATATTCATAACTGAAACAAATAGTAGTGAAAAGTACTTACTGAAGTCATTACTAGCAAGTACTTATTAAGGTTTTCAGAATAATGGCAATTGTAATGACAACTACTTACCATGTAACGTATGAAATAACTACGACCTATTACCAAAATTCTAAAAGTTTTTCCTGGGTAATGCCTGTTTTTCAAAATAAAAAAAAAAAATTTGCTTGGGAATTTATATTGGAACAACAATAAAAAACTCAAATTTGTTTTTGTTTTCAGTATAAATTTCTAACCGAAAATTTTCATTTTAGTTTGAAAAACAGGCATTTAGTTTTCTGACGATTAGCTTGGGACTACTTATTCTATGGTACAAAGTATTATTATGTTAAAAGTCTTTTACCGATTTTGTTATAAATGTTTTGTATTTTGTAGGAAATACAGTAGTCCCACGATTTACGTCCCAATTGGTTTCGGAAAATGACGCCGTACATCGAAACATCGTAAATAGAATTTAAACATGTTCATATGTGTTCTATTAAATGTACCTTTATTAAAACCATAAAGAAAGAATAATTTATAAACAAATTAAAAAACATTAACAGAATTAAACAAGTAAGAAAGTATATTTAAAAACAAATTTTGAAAAGTGTACCCTATTTGGGACGCATGGACAATCATGGATCCGCATGAAAAAATTATGTTATGAGGTTAAGATTCATATAAAAGTTCTTTATGCCGAATATGATTTAAATATTTTCATCTATATGAGATAAGTTTAAATGATTTTAGATAAGGGGGCTTATATGGGACCTATAGTTAATTTAGGATCTACAAATACCACGTTTAGCCACGACATAGAGTCTATCGTTAATGTGTTTTTTCGCTTAATTTTGTTGCAATACCAACATTTATAAAAAATATATTTTCAGGATAGTATTTGTATGGGAACTTTTGACCAAAGCTACAGCGGGAGAATAACAATATTATTGCAGAACTACATAGGGGGAGCTACATTGACTCTTGGGAAAAACGTAAACTAATTTGTTCTGCGGCAACATCCCCTAGGATACATGGATTACCAAAAATCCACAAACCTGGAACACCTCTTCGACCTATCGTGTCCTCAATACAAGTCCCATGCTACAACCTTTCAAAATACGTTGGACAAATACTAAAGCATATAATTTCAGATAAATATAATGTTAAGAATTCCACGCAGGTAAAAACACAATTAGAGACCATGCAACTCAACGAAAATGAAATCTTAGTATGTATATTTTGATGTTATTTCGCTCTTTACAAATATTCCAGTCTATACGGGAATTAAAAATATAATGAAAAAATGGGACAAAATTAAGGAATTTACAAAGATCCCTAGCTCTAAATTTCTAAAAATCCTCCAATTCTGCTTAACGGAAAATAACTACTTTGTGTATGAGGAAAAGGTCTTTAACCAGATTTTCGGCATGCCAATGGGCAATCCTCTTTCGCCTACTATAGCAGATATAGTACTTGACACCTTACTTGACGATGCAATCACGGAACTTAGAAATACAAATATTCACATTAAATACATAATCAAATATGTAGACGATATATTAGCCATAATTAACATCAAGGACAAGGATATTATTCTGAACACTTTTAATAGTCACCATCCCAAAATTAAATTTACAGTAGAACTTGAGAAAAATGGTGAAATTGCGTACCTTGACACCAGGCTACGCAGAGTTTTATTACATTTGACTGGTACACTAAGGAAACTTCATCTGGCAGAATAATGAATTACAACGCGACACAACCCAAAAACCAGATAATTAATACATTAAAAAATTTTATATCAAGAGTATTAAATATAAGCGACCCGCAATATCATAACAAAAATATCGACAAAATCTCAGAAATATTAATTAGCAATAGTTTTCCTAAAAAATTAATAAATACACTTATCAACGATACACAAAAATATGTACAATACAAAAACATCAATAATGATAGAAACCCTGAAAAAGACAACCATTTTTACAGTGTAAAATACATACCTGGCTTGACGGATAATAGACACATAAGTACAACAATAAAATCAGAACAAATAAACTTTGCATACGAACCGAATTCAACTTTAAGTGCAATATTTTCAAGAGTTAGGGCGCCAATAGAAAAACTACAACAAAGTAATGTTGTTTACGAAGTAAAGTGTAACGGAAGGGACGATCAGAGTTGTGACTTAATTTATATAGGAACAACAAAACGCTCATTTGAAAAGAGAATGGGAGAACATCAAAATTACATATTTTTGAACGAGGGAAGAGGAAGAGATATACAATAGAAAGCTTGAGAATACAACAAAACATAATGAAAACAATGAACCACAATGAAGATATTGACAACACTAGCGCTAGTTACAGAACCGCAATATAATTAATTCAGTAATAATAATTTTAAGTTGTGCTTTACTGTTTCTTGTTAAATGTTTTTGTGCAATTGAATTTTATTAAAAATCTAATGTTTTTAATGTAAAATAATATATAAATTTTGTAAGTTGTGTTTGCTTGTTGAGAAAAATATTTTGTATTAATGTTGTCCTTTTATTATTTTTATTTAAATAGACGACCCTTGAAAAAGTCACCAAAAAAGTGACGAAACGTCGGGTGAAATGTAATAAAATTGTTTTATTTACATCAATATCATTAGGTCTTATTAGCTTAAAAAGAAAAATAAACTGAAAATAAATAATTAATTGGCCAAAGAAATATATACGAACAATTCCAATATAATTTTTAAAGATTATTTAAATTGCAATGAGATAAGTTTGTACCAAATTTAAGCGAAGTACCAACATAATAAGTGGGTTCATGGGTACAAATACTTAATTTCGAAAATAACCTTGTGTGGGGGCTATGTGAAATTATGAACCGATACTCACTATTTTTAATTTGCATGTATGCCAAATTTAATGAAATTATCTCCAAAGTTACGAACTTTAATTTGCGTACAATGTTTTCATTCATAGCCTGCAAGCCAGCCGAAAGAACGGATATCGTAAGATCAATTCAAAAACTGATTCTTACTCGATCGGTACACTAAAAATAGGGTCTAGGACCAATATTTTAAGGTGTTACAAACATTAGCACAAACGCACACTACATATTCAGCCCAATAATAAATAAAAATTCCCCGGGAGTTATTTCCTTTCTCCCATTTTTCCTATTTAAATTCTGTTGTGTTGTGGGGAATTTTTATTTATAACAGGAGTAATTGTGTGTTTTTGATCTCATATTTATGTCCGTTGTGTTTGACAAGAAAAACAAAAATGTATAGATAGAAATAGCTACACACGCATGAAAAACCCAAACAAATATTTCAACTAAAAACTGTGATTCCCCGCTTTTGGCTTATATGACATAAGCAAATGAGGCGTCGTAAATCGAATGGCGACGCAAATCGAGTTTATAAGGCATAACAAATCTGAAGACACAAATCAAATGGCGACGCAAACCGAAACAACGTTAATCGAGGCGAGTAAATCAAGGGATTACTGTATTCAACTACTATCGTATATTTTCGATTGTGTCGACTATCGATATTTTCAGACCACTATTCTGGATATTTTTTTAGCTCCTACAATACCCAACATAAAGTACAATTTGTTTTTAAACATACGTCTAATGGCGCGATATACCCTAAAATATTCGTCATAAGGTAAATCTCTATAGCTTTTATCATACACAATTTTTAAGCATTAAATTTTTGTCAATTTGAAATTTAATATTGTGCAAAGTTGATCTCTGCATGAAAGTTTTAGCATTATTTTTACAAAACATCATTCAAACTTTCAAAATGTATTCAAAATTTTCTAAAACGTTGGTACATATTCTAAATATCTTTTTTTTACAAAGAGTTTTACTAAAAATGGCGTCTTGTCAATGTTTTTTACATGGTCTTAAAAATACTGTAAAACATCTGTAGCACATCGTGTAGAAAAAAAGTAGATGACTATCACGCCTAAAGTTAAAATCATATTAGTATATTTCATCTGATAGTTTAATGTTAAAACCTTTTAACTGTCTTACTCGCATAAATCGCAATAAAAAATGGAGCTTCAGACGCATCAGGCTCATAATTGAGTAATGTAAAAGTTTCGCTTACCATCTCGCATACGAAAGGTATACATTTTATATGGCGCGGTCGCACTTTGAAGGAGTACATTTGTGACACAATAAGCGCTTTATTCAACGCCTATAAAAACTGGTGATTGTAACGATCAGCTTTACACATTGAATTTGTTGTTAAATAATATCCCTTAGAAATCTGCTTCGCAGTAAGGTAATGCCTCAAGTCTTTAAATGTTAATATAGCCTTCATCACAGGTGAAAATGGTATACAGTGAGCCACACTCAAAATTTAACGTTATTTCCAAAACGGAGGAGGTGGCACAATATATATTCGCGTAACTCAAAAATGATTTAGTTTATTGAATATACTAAAAAAAACCGAAATTTCGCAATAAAATTACCTTTAGGAAAGGCTAGACTTTTTTCTAATCGCCGCTGTCGTTTTAGAAACATATTTTTTTTTTGCAAAATAATTTTTTTTTTTTAAAATTTCGAAATTTTTATTTCTTAAAAAATCATAAAAAATTGGAAAATTAAGCTATGCTTTTAATTTTTCTAGACGTATAAAAAAACGAAGTTGCAAAGTTTATTCAATAAATTTAACGGTTTTTGTGTCACGCTAATATATGTTGTGCAACCAACTCCAGTTTCGAAATAGTGGTATATCTCGAAAACAAAAGCTAACCTAAAAAATCGGTAAACACCATTGAATTCAGCGTACCCGAATTAGGTTAAAGCGCCAGATGCCCGCTTGTCAGCTAGCACAGTGCTATTATTAACACAAAGTTTATGATAATGATTAAAGTGTTCAATTTTTGATGTGGCTCACTATATATGAGTTTTTCGTTACGTTTGTAATTTTTATACTTTTCACCACAGGTGGAAATATATAAGTTTGTAATTCCGTTTGCTATTTCATCAATATTATTAGACCTTATAAAGAATTCACATATATCGTCACATAAAATGCAAAATGGCGTTACAACAAAAAATTCGAAATAGAGTTTTTTTAATTGATTTTTGTTCGTTTTATTAGATCCCTGGGATCAAAAATGCGACTTTATTTATGAAATTTAAACGCCAAGTGCACTTTGTTGTTATTGATTTTGTAACGTATTTACTTATCCTGTAAAAAATAACTAGTGTTGTTACGCCATTTTGCATTTTAGGTGACGCTATATTCTAAGTAACGTAGTTGATTTAATGATGTCCATGTGTCCTTTAACATGGGTTTTCTGAAGACTCCAGATATGATAAACACTATGTTGTTATATATTTGCATTACATATAGTGCCGAAAATTGATTTTGAAACTCACCAGATCTCTCCACAAATGGCTGAGATATTAACAAAAAACCATGACTGCTTCTAATTTTACCCTGAAATCTCTTGTTTTTTTCCGTATTCCTTTTAGAAACTTTCCAAAATATATACAAGCATCTTGGTTATCAATAGACAACATCCGAAACTTCCCACAATGGCCGGGATTAGAGAAATGGGCGTGACACAAAAAAAATTTATATACAGGGCCAGCTCACTAATCCGAAGGTGAGTAATCCGAATTATCCAGTAATCCGAATTGAATTTATGACGTATTACATACTCTATAGTCCGCATTGATTGCAGGCTCGCTAAACCGTATTTTTATTTTCCTGCTTCGTATACCCTTCGCCAAAGGTAAAAGGGCATATATAACTTTGTCATTCCATTTGCAATTTCTACAATATTGATCTTAGACCGTATAAAGTTTATATATTCTGGCTCCTTATGAGAAGGGAAGCTCAAATCCAGTTGTCCGTCTGTGCGCCCTTCTGTTGAATGGAACTCAGAATTTCTGAAAGAAAACTGTCATAGTGTGAAGCCAGACTAAAGATAGTGGTTGTAAAATAATAATGTAATAAAACAGTACTAACTGATCAAATGTAACTCTTTAAAATATTCCTTGTGCTAAATAAATCGTATTTTATATGATGATCAGCTAAGGCAAGAAAATTACTGCCAAACAAATAAATGAAAGTGTATCTAAGAATCTAAAATAAAATGTGAAATTATATTAAAAACATTTGTAAATTTGTATAAAATTTGTGATTTGAAAAATCGTCAAATGGGGGTAAAAATCGTCCATTCGTTAATAAACCATTGTTGTTCCTTATTTAAAAAAAGCTTTAATTTTGTCATTCTTGATTAATAAAAATAAAATAAATATGTTTTGGAACCCTGGCTTGTGTTTTATTTTCGAATATAGTTATTTATAATACATAATTACAGCACATCTAATCCGAATATCTCGTTAATCAGAATTAGGGTCTGCAATCATTAATTCGGGAGAAAAATTGTCCACTTCTCCCATAGAAATATAAAATAAATTTCTTTTTATCTGGGGAATCTTAGCAGTATCAAATTTGGTACAAATGGCTTACAATGTAATGCATGATATATGAAACAAATGGGCGGAATAGGAGAAGTGGGTGTGGCACAAAATAATTTTTTTATATATAGAAAACGGTTGAAGAAAAATTTTGCAAATTTGTTGCAAAAGCTGAGTTGGTAATACGCGAAATCCGTCAGAAAGTAGGTGTTATTGGATAAATGGGCGTGGAACCTCCCATATAAATACAAAATAGACCAGTAACAGTAAAAAATACAAAATTTAGTACAAATAGCTTCGATAAGACTACAAGACATCCGAAAAATAATGGGCGGGCTTGGATAAATGGACGCGGTACAGAAATGTTTGTTTATCTGGAGATGAGTCGTAGTAAAGCAAGGAGCACTGAGTTATATATCTATATGTCCTTATCGCACCATGTGAAGGGTATAAAAGTGTCCGCATAGCCGACTATAGCACTCTTACTTACATCTCTGTATGTCATGTTGCGTAATTGTGCGCTTATTTTTTTAAATATACCCTAAGTGCTTTGCAAAATATGAAAATTTTTTATTGGAATGTGTATTGATCAATAAAAACAAAACTCTATAACTAAAACCTTTTAATCCATACAATTCTTTACTAATTACCCTAAAATTAAACACTTGGTTTTCCTTAGACTAACAGATGGTTCCTTTATTAATATTCTTTAATTATCCAATGAAAGTGCAAATAATATCAACCACGAAATTCCCAGTAAAAGAAAACCATCCACTACAAATAATCAACTGGACTCAAATTAGAAAACGGAAGTACAATTTCAAATGTTACGCTTTTCCGCAAAAACAACGAAATTAGATCAATAATAATTTGCCTACAATATGACTTTAAATGTAAATGCGGCAAGACATCTGAACAGTTTGATTGATTTCTTAACGCTACGCCAAAAACAACTCTAAGGACTCATCAAGGATAATGATGATTAAAGCAGACTTACTCTCACATCCTTTATGAACAATCATGTATAGTGGGATTGTTTAAGCAATTGTCTGCTTGATCAGAGACTAATTTTCTAATTACAACTACAATTGTGTGGTTTCATGTTAAATGAACCTAAAAACAATGAAACCTCTTAACACAAGCAACAATAGTCGTATCTTTACACGTATGCATTAATGTTTGTATATGACCGACGCTTGGTAAATGAGCATGCGCGCCCACTGTGATCTTAACAATTAATGTCGGCTTTCTAAAGGTTTTACATGTTTAATTTGACAGCAATAATGATCACTAGATATTGAGTGGCAGTGAATGGGAAAACAATTGCAAATAAAACGATTAAAAAAAGAGCATCAACATTTTGAAACATTGGAAATATTTTTGAAAAGAAAATAAATGTCTGTCTGTCTTTCAGTCGAAAGAATAGGAAGGGTGCCTGTTTGGTTTGATTAGTTACAAATGAGGTGCTTCTCCATCTGTTTTTGTTGTCTTGCAGAGTTTTGTTGTAGCTTAAAATTTATTTGTGGTTAAGTTTTTTTTTTCTTTTAGTGAGTTTGCGGTTGAATAGTATATATAATTGCAAATAATTGTAATTATCCTTTAAATACTAGAACGAAGACTTGAACTACAATTGAGAGAAATATTAACAAAACAGCTTAGGAAGAGTGCAATACTAAGGACTCAACTTTGTGGCGTGCAGAAGTTAAGGAAAGTGAACGTGCGTTTTTGGTGTTCTAGCGCACACGTGTTAAAATTTATATACATATATATATTTTTGCAAATGCCATTTCTTTATATTAATGCTTTAATGCAACAGAAAAAGAAGAGTTTGTGGTTTTTTTTTTTTTTTTTTTTTTTTTTTTTTTTTTTTTGTGAACAGTATTTTTAATACGGCCAAGACATGTTATTGCTTTGAATTGCTCTTGCACAACGTTTGAAATTTATTAAAAAAACATTTCTTTTAATTGGTTGTATAGAAAGCTGCTTAAATTATAAGCGGCTACTAATTCCATATTTGAAATAATAACACGGTGGTACAGTGAAAATATACTTGCATGACCTACTCAATCAAATCAGCTTGAGAGTGATCGGAAACACCCTTAAATTTCAGAGTTATTCCATTTTCGGAAAGTTTTTTTTTTCCTTGAATAACCACTATATTTTTTTGATCCGCTATAGTCATCTAACTACAAAAATCATAATTTTTCAATTTCTATGGTAGGGTTTTTTTTTTAAAAATTTTTTTTCTAAAAATTTAGATTTTTGAAAAGGGTGCTCCTTACATCTTATCGTAACTTTGAAACGTCGTACCCGTTTTTTTTAAGCAATCCGTCAAAATATTTTAAATTACACCAGATTTAAAATTCTCTAATATCATTTTTTAATTTAGCCATTATTTTTGGAGTTATTGAGGACGAAGTGGCAAAAAAAAATTTTTTTTTGTTTTTTTTATAAAATTTTTGAATTCAAAAAATTCATAAAAAATTTAAATCAACAAATACTTACCAGTTTTAGTACTTAAGCTCAAAGCTGCATGTATTAGAAGTAAAATAAATTTTATTTGATGAAAATCCATGGAAAAATTCCGGTTTTATTCCCGATAAAGTTAAAAGTTTTGTGATTTTTAACGGGGTTACCCTGTTTATTGCACAGTATTTTGTTTAATCCTATATTTTTATTATTGTTTCATAAAGCTGCATATATTTGGAAAACCATTTATTTTATTTCATGAAAATCCATGGATAAATTCCTGTTTTATTCCCGATAATTATTGGTAGTAATTTTTGTAATAACATCTGAATTTTTTTACGTTTTTTTAAATTTGATTTCTTTTTTTTTATAATTTTTTCTATATTTATTACAATTTTGAAATATAATTTATATTAAAATTTTGAAATATAATTTTATTACAAATTAAATGAGCTTTGTAAATTATTTTTTTATACCCACCAACACCACTAGTGGTGAATGAGGTTATACTAAGTCTGCCATCCCGTGTCAAACTTTTTTATTATGCATCAAAGACTCCATAAAGTATATATATTCTGGCACCTTGAGTAATTTAAAGTCGATTTAGCCATATCCGTCTGTTAAAACACACGCACTCTCGAAAGACTAAAAAGAAAAGAAAGACCCTAAGCAGTTTGGGATTGAAATCCAGAAAAATCGGTTCATTAGGATCAAAGCTATGAATTACAATGTGGAACCGCCACCCTAAAAAAAAAAAATTATAATTTTGTTACAAAAACTAACATAAATGGTAGAATAATGCACGGAACGATATAAAATTTTGCACGAATTCGTTTTATATGACTGGAAATCATAGTGTTAAATATCATGAACATCGTTCCATTCACCCTGGGTCCCATATAAACCCTGGTCCTAGAAAACAGTTTAGTACGCCTTAAACCGTAATAAATAATGCCATCATGTAACAGTTTTATAAGACTAGAAATCACCCTGGTAAATGTCATGAAGATCGGTCCATAATTTACCCTGGGTCCCATATAAACCCTACTCCCGGAAACAGTTTTGTACGCCTAAAACCATAACTAATAATGCTATCATAATAAAACTTACCACGTCCCGGTTTTATAGAACTAAAAATCAAACAGGTAAATTTCTTAAAGATCGGTCAATAATTTACCCTAGGCCCCATATAAGCCCTACTCCCGGAAAACAGTTAAGGACGCCTAAAACAGTAATAATAAGAATATCACTACAACAATTTTATACACATACCAAAGGGTGTGTATATTTGGAAAGGTGAATTTTTCTTCTTTCTGAAACCTTTTTCAAAATAAATATCGGCTAAAAATCAAATGAGTTACATGTGTACTCGAACCTACCCGAAAATGGTTTATTCGGAATAGCTCCGAAATTTGACGGTGTTTCCGAACTTTTTAAAATTGATTTATGATCTTCTCAATGAGGTCTCTAACCTACACTAAGTCGCTTTTCGAAAAAAGTGCTCATTTGTAGCACCGTGTAATCATTGCGAGGACTTTGTGGATACTTCACTAAACCCTATACTATAAGTTAATCAAATTATTTTGAAGCAGAAGAGACACAAGGAACTTATGCCATCGGCCAGGCATAAACAAATATACTGAGGTGAATCAGCCTTGAACCACACCTCGTGAATGGATATTGGTACTTTTAACATTACACAGTTGGATAGAATAGAACACAGTGAAGCCCGGTAGAAAATCAAAAGCACAACTCAGCCACAAACCGAATGAATACAATACAATTTCTTACGCAGCATCAGTACACGATTGAACCTTCCACTTGCTTAAAGATGGGGCTATCCAACCTCCGGCTCTTAAAGTTTCTGCTAAGCAGTAACCTAACAAAAGAACAACTGCTTACAGGTTAACGTAATACTTGAAGGTCCGACGACCGAGTTTAGATCTGCTAGTTTTAAGCCTCAGACAAGTTTCAGTTATGGGCTGCACCTACAAAAAAGCAATGATCGGAGTTTATAACTATTGGGGAACGCAAACAAGTCAACCAACCAAAAACAATCAACATTTTTCAGACGTCTTGCTGTTTAATGAAAAACTTTGACATGCCAATAATTTTCTTTAAAGCAATAATTATCATTAAACAATCTACTAAATATGGATCTCTCAGTATTTGAAGATCCATGATTTTAAGACTTGCCTTTGCCCAAATAAGACCATTAAACTAAATTTTACTAATCCTTGCTTCGATTGGCTACACTCGTTTTATCTAAATTTATTTAAAAAAAACTTCTATTAAAGCAAAAAAATTTTTTGCGAAATTTTTTATATTCTCTCTTTTTTATCTTATACACTTTTATAAATTTAATTCACCTTTATCTATTTATATTTATCTACATGTTTATTTATCTATCAAATCAAATGTTGTTTCTTTCTTGAAGCGATAATTGCCATGTTTATGCCATATTTGCAATTAATTCTTTCAATTCAAATCGAAAACGACACCAACAACATCAACTACTACAACAACATTTATCTGGTAAAGAAATTTATTGATTTCTAGCTAAAATATCTTGTTTACAACATCCGTAACACATTTTTCCTTATCTTTTTCTCTCTTTCTCTCCTTCGTTTTTTTTTTGAACTAAAATTTTCTGCTTTTTTTGGTTTCTTTTATTATTGTTTGACTTTAGTCTGCAATTAAATTTGAATAAGTGTTGGCCACCTTTAATCATAGTTGTTGTGTAGATTTTTTTTTTGTTTATAAATTTTTATCTGGGACCACTGATAAGAGCGATTGTGAGTGAGTGTAAGTGTTTTTATTTAGTGTAAGTTTTGGAAAGATTTAGTGGTGATGGAAAGTGAATTGATAGTTGTAGCTGTTAGTCAGTTGCTGGCAAAAGCCTTATTGTTAAGTGTTAGTTAGTCAGTTGTAGTTGTTTGTTGGTTTTTTCTAAACCATATTCAATTTTAATCTCTTAAACAATTAATCGGAACGTTTTATAAGTATGTATTTCTGGAGGCATTCTTTTTTGGAAATAATCCTTAAAAAGCCATGTATTTCTTAGACTTTAGTTGGCCAATATCTCTACTAATTGATACAGTGGGTCATTTGAAAGCTTTTTTTTTTGAGATTTAAAATTTGGACCGCTTTGCACAAAAAGCATTTTTGTTTCAAAAAATGGGTTGATATGAGATTCCGGCTGAGCTCCAAAATATCATAATACTTTGCATTCAAAGTCAAACATTTGTCATAAAATTTGACGAAGCACGTCTTGCTTATTGTATAAACATCGATAACTTTTTTGGTGCACATTGGTACAGGTAACATTGAAAAAATCTATACGGTTACATTGCAAAATGCAGTTAAAAAAGCGACTTGCTTTGCAACTGACGTTAATACTCTTTTCTTTATCAATGGCTCCTTTAAAGACGACGTCAACAGCTTTTGCTAGGTAGCATCATCGACAGCAAGGAAGGATGGGAAACCGACATTGCTCACCGTATAAGTAACGCAAAGCGCACATTTGAAACACTGAGCATTGCTTGGAGCTAAGCAAATATTTCAAGTCTAAGATTGCAATTTCAGCTTCAATATAAAATCAACGTTGTTGTATGGATACGAAATTTGGAACGCAAAAGGTTACAAATTTCTGTAGACAATGACAGGACAATTCCCCCTGGCAACGGTAATCCTAAGACGCAAGTGGAATTGATTTGGACATCAGTTGCACAAACAACAACACGACCTGACAACATCTACGCTTGACTGGAAGCCACAAGGAAGCCAAATAAAAGGAAAGCCCGCCCATACATGAAGAAGACAACTCGACAGCGAAATTATACAGATGATGAAAACCTGTAGTGAAGTAAGGATATTAGTCCTTAAATGATCCGAATGGTAGTTATTTGTTATGACATATGCTCTAAAACGCGTTTTATGCGCATTAAATATGCAGTAAAAATTTGAAAATATGCCCTGAAAATTGTTAAAAATATGACTCAAAAATTCAGAAATTGCTCATTTAAAAAAAACCATCCTAAAATTATAATTGGTAAAGCCGTTGTATTTATAGACGAATTTTCGATATTTTACCCTATTTTAACACTATGGGCAGTCATGGGCTCACAAAACAAAGTTATCTTATGAGGTTAAAATTCATATGAGAGTTATTTGTGGCGAATATTATCTAGATATAAACATCCATATGAGATTTTTTGTGATAAAGGGATTTCAGGGACGGTCGCTAGATTGTTTAATAATGTTAACATTTACGAGGAAGTTAAAGCTATCTATATATAGATGGGAGCTTTGGGCAAATGTCAACCGATTCGAAAAGAATTTAATTTGCAGTAAAATATTTTTCTGGCGAATTTCAATTTCAATTTATTTATAAAGTCTTTGGAATTACAAATTATTCTTACAGACTCCTCGCTTATATTAAACTTAGTAAATTAGTTTTTAACTTTTCTTTAGAAAAACTAAAATCTAATACAACATTTTCACTTAATTTATTAAATAATAACTGAGCTCTGACAAGTGGCTCATTGAGAGAATAATTAGTTTTATGCAATCCAATATCAAAATATGTATGATACCTAAAATATCTACTAGGAACTTTAAAATTTACTAGTGCCAATAAATTAGACATTTTATGTTATAATTTATTATATCAAATAAGAACAAAATAGATTGGATCGATCTTCTTTCCTCAAGTGTTTTTATTCCTAAAATATTACATCGATTACTATAGGAATACAATGGGTTATTATCGTCAAAATTCAGCAACAGAGCAAATTTTGTAAATTTACGCTGAACTCTTTCTAACCTGTGTATATGAACTATATAAAAAGGATTCCAAATAAAAGATAGAATTGATAGAATACTTCAGATAAACCTCACATTTTATTTTATGGAAACATAAGTACAGGCATTTATCAATATTAAATTGCAATTTATTTCGAACCGCCCAAGCAATGACTTTATCTTAAGTTTTCTGCCATCGTAACAAAACACAAAATACCAGCATAACAGACACAAAAGTCTAATTTGGAAATATGTTTTTAAGAAGTTAGTACAATAAAAATGTATTTAACAAATTTGACAAGATTATCTAAAAAATTGCAACTTGTTGTTTGCGCACAAAGTTAACATGGACAGACAACCAGCCAGAGGGACGGATGGACATCGTTAAATTACCTTAAACAGTGATTCTGAGTCGGTCGGTATACCAAAAGATTGGTCCAGATTTCTTTGTATTACATCGCCAAAAAGGTATATGCTTTTTCCTTAATTTTTGCTTATATAGATATACAAATTGAAAGTTTAAAATAACATTTATCTTTAATGACAACCTGCTTGCAATTATTGCGTAAAAATTAAATGTAGATGGTAGCATAGATGGGGGTAGTGCACTAATTTTTCAGTTTCAACTTACAGTAAGTGATAGTGCAAAATTATTGCAATCATTTTGTTGATGTCGAGTGATGAATTGCAAATAAGCAGCCTCACTAAACATGAGTAATAGTGATGTTAAAAAATGTTGTACTCAAAAAAATTTAAATTTGATTTAAGAAAAAGCAATCATCAGTTTATGACAACTTTTCTGTTCTTCACTCATTTGAGTGCAACTAAAAATTTTGCACACATATCAAAATATGCTTTAAAAAGGCAAAATATGCGCAATAAACTTAAAAAATGCTCCTTGAGCTAAATTAGGCAAAAAATGCTGTAAAGGGTAAAATATGCAAAAATATTTACTAACAAATCGATGCTAAAATTCATAGAAGGCTTTAAAACGAATAAATATATTGTTTCTGCCTTCATCATCAAGAAAAATCATGCAATTGCATATTTACGGTTTCCCTAGTTATCATTCTATGCTCCACATTGGAACAACGCGAATAAATATAAATAATATAGTTATTGTAATCCGAAAATTCCAAAAAATTTACAGCCAGCACAACTCTCTCTAAACCATATATATATACCTTATTAATGTGCCTTTATTAGATATAGAGATGTCTTTTTGAAACAAACATTAAATTTTATAAGCAATTCAAACTGAAAATTTGAATTGTACCAACTAAGGGTTAGATTTTATGTTAATAAAATACCCCTTAAAAAAGTATGTAAAGTTGTATGCTGAACATATCGTACACTAAATCATAAATTGTGACTGCTCAAAATGTATCAAAATCACTTATTTTTTCATAAACCAGTTCACAAATCTATAAAGACCACAAAAAATATAACAATTGTGGCACTCAATTTGATTACAAAATGGCAACCATGTTTTTGAGGAAATTTTTTTTGCCTCTTCTGAACATTTTTGAGTTTTGACTGCTTAGGACTTAGTGTACGAAGATACATTTTTTTTGAAAGGATATTTATAGTTCTGCCCACTTAAGCAAAAAGGTTTCACCAAAAACTTTACTAAAGCGACTTGTCTGAATTGATAAGGAAAAAATTACGAAGAAGAAAGTTATTGCAGATCAGTTATGTTAATGATATAATTGAATTTTTGTTTTTAAGGGCCATTAATACAACTTAATGATAACGTTCCTGATAGTTAACGTAAGCAATAGCTATCGTGAACAATAAAGTGACCACCCAATAAAAAATGGAGCTTCCAACGAAGCAGGTTTGTAAGGGAGAAACGTAAACGTTTCGCTTACCATACGGCTTACGGAAGACATGCATTTTATATGGCGAGTTCCCACTTTGAAGCAAAACATTTTTGACACAGAAAGCGCTTTATTCAGCGCATATTAAAGTTGGTGAATGTAACGTTCCGCTTTGCCGTTACCGTTGTTACCGTTATTCTTTTATATGCTCCCTTACAATCCTGCTGCGTAGTAAGGGAGTGTCATAGCTCTTCAAATTTTATATATTTATTAAGATGTCGTTCACTTACCATACTGCATCTCTGTATGGCTTATTGTGAAGCTCATAAATGTGTGCTTTCTTTTTAAAATGTACCATTAGTGCTTCGCAAAATAGGAAAAATTTTTATTGGGCAATAAGTTTTCTCCATTACAACAACTGTCCGATAAAATGAAAAATGTAATTTACATATTCTTTGGCAACATTGCAGTAGATACCAACTATTTTTAGTAGTGTAAAATATGTAGTGGCAACGACTTAAGTTTGCTTATTTCTTTAATTGAAAGCAGATGTAAATTTTTTTGTGCTTTATTCTTGTTTCGTTTTTTTAATTGTTTTGTTTTTTATGTTAAATTGTGTTTTTTGAAAAAATTCAGTTCGAATAATTTAATTTGACATGAAACTGTCATTGAAGTTACCATATCTTCAGCAGAAAATATGGCAGCTTCGCATTCATAAAGTTCACTTGTAAAGATACCATGAGGATAAACCTGCCTTTTGCTTATCAGCCACTTTTTCGATTAATGTTAACTTTTAATAACCAAAAACCATTTATCTGTCAGATAACATACTTAAAATAACTATTTATAGGTTCTAGTAAATGTTATGAAGGCGCAATTAATAATGCATTTTTTCATCATCCGAAATCTCCCAAGAGTTGAAGAATTTTTTTTTCTTTCTTTAAATAGAAATTCATATATACATTATGCACATTAAGCAGTAGTTTAAATAACGAAGAAATAGTATGTCTTTGATTGTCAAAACTTTTACGAACACAGGCAGCGACATAAGAAAATTCATTCCTTGTAGATCTAAACTATTATAGAATTGTCACTAGATGGTTGATGGAAAATGTCATAAACACCTAAAATAAAAACTCGGGTTGACCTAATGCGTTTAATTATTTTTATTTAAGTAGTAGTATTTTACTATTATTCTTGTTTAAGCAAAAACCAAATCTATTGGTTTTGGATGTCCCTAACAACACCCACCCACTTTAAGGAAAGTAAACCAATAAATTGTTTTCTAAATACTAAATCAACTTAACAACACACTGTGTAAATGCTTCTAAAAATAAATCGTTTCTGTACAACTAATTTTTCCTTTTCGTTTAATTGTAACACAGTTGGCATTCAAAACTTTTCATGTAAAGCACTCGGTACAACACAAATGAGTGACATTAAATGTTCTTCTTAACGTAATAATTCTAAAATAGCTTAAAAAATAAAACAACTAAGAGAAAACACTTACAATCATGCAAGGTGATAAACAAAAAAAAAAGTTATAATCCTTTTTTCGGCTGTAACGAATCTTTAATGCCCTACGATTTGGAATATATCCAAAAGTAAATTTTAAATGGTATCTGTAATCAATTCTTTTTAAAATCTAACATCTCAAATTATAGTCGTATAAAACTAAAGGCCTCTTTTCCGTTTTTACGTATCAGCTGTCCCCCTTTACGCTTATTGAAAGCACGGCAAATATTTTTGTGGATACATTAACCTTCCAACTCCTCTGCATAACGCCAATTTTCGGCTCTAAACAAATCATAAAAAGCACCCCTACCAAAGGCGAGGACAGGAATTAAATGTTTTACAAAAATGTTGGCCATGAAATTTTACTACGTATGCCAGAGCAAACCAAAGCACAAAACTTAACACAAACCGCCAAACTCAAGAGTCAATAAAAATACGCCTATCGGCTGGGTTGTACTAAATGCTCATTTTATTCATTTAGTCTACAATGCGTCTACAATGCAGGGAGGTAGAAATATTATAAATCACAGTTCAGGAAATTGTGTATAAATTTTAAAAATAAATATTATTATTAGTATTGTGATTATTTTATTGAACTGTTAATGGTTTTTAATCCAAATTTAGATATTTTTAATTAGGCTTAAGTTCATTGAACTTAATTTTCATTAAATTATTTTTATGAAGATAGGAATTTTACAACATTCAGTAGTAGGGTTTGCCGTCTTTACTCACTCAGCTATTGAAGCCGGATGGTTTAAAGATTGATGTTTGACTATTGACGTCATCTGGCTTCAATAGCCGAGTGAGTAAAGACGGCAAACCCCACTGAAGAGGTTGTGTGGTTACAATCGAAACTAGTCTGGGCAAACTGTCCGTGAAAACCTAGGTTCAAATCTCGGCGCAGTCAAGAAAGAAAAATTATCAATGAAATTTTAATTAATTTCATGTTGTAAAATTCCTGTCTTCATAAAAATAATTTAATGAAAATTAAATTCAATGAACTTAAGCCTTATTAAAAATAAATAAATAAAATTTTTAACAATTGTGAAATTCATAAAAGATATTTTGCAAAATAGTGCGTGAATGTGATTTTGAGTTTTTGGCAATAATATAAATTTTAATTTACGCAATGAAAATCTAATTGATTAAAATCCAAAACACTCAACAACTGCCAAAAAATTTTTTAGTTTTTTTTGGAAATGTTTTCCTTACCAAGTGCGGGGCGGGGCGCAGGATTGCCATTACCAGGCTTTAAAAAACTGCAGTCGAAACCAGAAACTGTCGAGCAAAAAACGAAAAAATGCGAACAACTTTTCGCTTTAATTGGATTGACTGCGACAGTTAACATTTTACTTATCAGGAGTAAAATCAACAGTTTTTTTTTTGGACCAGTGACAAATAAAGATGTGGAAGAAATGGAAGTTTTTCAATTTTGACTGCAGTTTTTTAAACGCTGGCTATTACACAATTATTATAAACAAATTGGGTCATATAAACAGTGATTCAAACTTCTGATTCTAGCTTTGCGATTGGAGAAAATGCGATATAAAGTGGAAATTTGTAAATAAAGTTAGTCTAGTTCGGAAGCGCCTGGAGCCCGTAGTAATTAAAATTTTGAAACATTTTTTGCATAGCAGTATTAAACGTGATGTAGTCTTTAAAAAAAAGTTGAAACAATTTATACATATGTTAAAGAACGAATTTTAAATTTAAATACAAATAACTTTTTAATTGCAAAAGACCTTTTTTGCAATTTTATCTGAATATAAATGCTGATTCATCGTAAGGTTTTATTTTCAATATGCTTTTTTTACAGATCAAACTGCTTTCCCATTTTCGTTCAGTATCGTTTGGCAAGTCATCATGGAAAGACCCTCACCACAACAGCGTCTACAATTGTTAGACCATATCCAATACGTAGTGGAGTGAATATAGCAGCTGTAGCTTAGAGTGTACGCGAAAACCAACAATGAGGAAAATCAAAATGTTACCGTCAATGGTTACCGTTTTCGAACGATGTTAACGGACTATCCTGAAATACAAACGCAGGGTCTCGTTGAGCACTGAGGCCTAATTCTGGCAGTCGTGATGGCTACTTTCTCGATTCAAAAGCAATTTTAATTCCAATTCTTTCAGTCAATACTGAACAAATTGAAATTATTTTTTCAGTATTGTGAAACTCAAATTAATGCTTTACAACACTGAAAAAATAATTCCGGTTCGTTCAGTATTGACTGAAATAATTAGATATTAAATTGCTTTCGAATCGAGAAAGTACTCGATCACGACTGCCATAATCAGGCCCCTGGTTTCAACAAGACAGCGGTACGAGCCATACAGAGCGCGAAACAATGACCTTGTTGAAAAATGATTTTGATGAGCACCTAATATCACGTTTTGCTACGGTAAATTGGCCACATAGATCGTACGATATCACACCTTTGGACTTAGTTATTAAAATTATACAAAAAAGTTATTAAAATTATACAAACTGTGTAAAAAATTTAACAATAGTTCTGTAGGTAGAAGATAAGCTACACCAATTCAATTTTTTTTTTTTAATATGTTTTTATACTGTTGGAATCAGAATTTTTTTTTCCTCTATCGATGGGTGAATCCCAATAAGTCCTATTTAATGTAGTTTTCGAAATAGAAAAGTTGAAAATAACACCATGTCCAACTTGTTTAGAGCTAAAGAGCATCAAGTGTACTTAGTGTTGTGTACGACTGAATTTGTGGGCAATAAGGAGAAAGTGCTTGAAAGAGCATCAAGTATTATTTTCCTTTTTTTTTTTTTTTGTAAATTGTAAAATGCGGTCTTTGGCTTTTAATATAGATAAATTAAAAAACTGTCATTTTGGTTTCATTTGATTTATTTCGTCGAATTTTTCGACCAACTTTGTTAGTCATTTTCAGGAAAATTAAATATATTTTTATTAAAACATGTCGATGCACCTTCGCTGTTTACACTTGGAATTTTCATTTTTAGTGTAAAAGTTTAATAATTTATGTAATACATTTTAAAGAGAAAGGTATGTAAAAAAAATTGTTGTAAGCCTTGTATTATTTTTGGGAAATAGCAGATATTTTGTTCTTGGATTTGGTGCTGCTTGCTTCTAGGCATTGAACAGTACCAATACTATCAAGGCAAACTTTAATATAGAGACCCCAGCATTTTTGATTTTCCACATGTTTTTGCGGTTTCAAAATGCTACTTGTTGTATTTTACCCCGTACTTGCAGATTTTGGAAAACATATGCATTTTTAAATAAATAAAGTGAAATCTTCTACTCGCTTATTGTTTTTTTCCGTTTTTATAATCAATGTTATTATTGACCAATGCCGAAATATAAAATTGCAAGTCTATATTTTCTCACCAATTTTTCCAAAGTGAGTGGATAAAAAAATTCTCCAATCATTTTTCGGTTTTGTATTTTCATTCGCTTTGAAGGTTGGAATTTTAAATGCGGTTCACTAAGTGAATTCACCACAGGGGCAATAGCAGATTTCTAATCATATATATGAACGTCGCTAACAAAATATTTTTCAATATTTGATTTATAAAAAAACAAATATGTCAAATCGAACTTATTTACAAATTTGCATTTTTAAATTCCCTAATTCGACTCTATAACGTCATCGATATCTTGGCGCACTTTAAACGCAAAGGTTTAAACAGTGAACCAGTGAGTTTTTCTACAGAAAATGTAAAGATTCAGTTTTGAAATTGTGTTCTGGGTGGAACGAAGCACTTTTGTTACCAACCGCAATTTTAGTTCACATAAAAACATACAAAAGGACATGGTTCGATATAATCTATATATTTATTCTAATAAAGTGCTAAAAGATCTGTCAGAATCAATTGTTATCTCGATTTTTGAATTTTTGTAACGAACGAGTTTTGCAACTCACCTACTCATATTATGGGATATTTTATTAACATTTCTTGGTGTCTCACACGAAATATCAAACTAAGTATACCCCATTTTCAACACTCATGATAGTGGTGGATATAAAAACTGACCAACTTAATTTCCACATAAAACACACCATCAAAATTATAAGGACTTGTAAAAATAATACTTAAACAAAAGGGGTCGGGGTGTGCGAATTATTTTATATAAAAATTTGATTGCCAGCGATTATAGCGATTAAGTGGAACAAGGCAACAAACAAAAACAACAAAATAATTTTTTTAACAATATGAATAGAAAATTACATGAAAATGTTATTTTCTTCTTCTGCTCCTGAATATATTTTAGCCGAATTTCCGAATGTATTTAAAAACATTTTACATATAAATCAACTAAATAGCACAAAAAAGAAATAAATTGCCTTGTATTCTTGTTTTATATTCTTTAGAGGTATGGGAAAAGAAAAGGTTCACATTTTAATAAAATGGCATGTCGTTTAAGTTGAGTGGCAAATGTTTCAAATGAAAATTAATCATAATTATGCAAATATACAATATTTTTTTTTTCATTCTTGCTTTTGTTAGTAAAAAAATTAAAAGAACTGTAGAAACATTTATTAAGGACTGTTGAGGGCTACGGTGAACGAAGAAAAATAAATAAAAAATGGAAAAATTTTAATAATAACACAATATGTGTAGGCAGTTTGCACAATTTTCCACCTTTTGAACTGAAATACAATAAAGTTGGATAAAAAAGTGAATGCTTATATTTAAATAAAACATATTATTTTCATTTCTTTATGCTTAAATGTTAGATGAATTTGAGGTTTTGGGTCATTTAAATTGATTTAAAAATGCATAATTTTTTAGAAAATTAAGATTTTTTAGAAAAACTGGCACAATGTTAAGTTTTGACCTTTTCCCATCTTTTTGGCAGCATATGAATATTGCTTCAAAGTAACTGCCTATTTTATAAGGCCAAGAGCAATTAAAGCCAATTTCGTATATTCCGCCTGCATTAAAGCGAATTCTGCTGACAGCGTCCTTAATCGATTTTAACAAATGACAACCAGACAAGGCAAAGTCTTGATGGGCAATGAGGCGGGTTAGACGAAATTTTAAAAGCTAATATATTTCCAAATACGTTTTTACTGGTCTTGCAATATGGTGCTGAGCGTTGTCATGCTGGAATATTAGGGCTTCCTGTCGCATATTCCCTGCGCTTGTCGGCTTTAACTTTAAAATTGCACTCACAATATTCTGTACGTAAAATTAACTGAAATTGTTATATAAAATAAATGAATATTCAGTTAAAAACCGGTCTACTTATTTATCATTTATTTTTAACGAAAAGTTCATTTAATTTTTACTGTCAAAAATTCAACTGCGTATTCCGTAAAAATTAGTGAATTTTCCGTTATTTGATCTAATTTAACTGTCAAAAAAATAACCGACGAATTCCGTAAAAACAAATGAATTTTCAGTTATTTTATTAAAATTAACTATCAAAAACTAACTGACAAATTCCGTAAAAACAAATGAATTTTCAATTATTTTATGTAATTCAGTAATTTTATATAATACAGGTTTTACTCGAATTTCTAAAAAATACCAGACCCTTGTCCGCTTGTGAGAGCTAATGAGAAAAAGAGAGAGAGAGAATATTTATTTTTATTTACTTACCCCGTTATAAATGTTTGTTTTACTTTTGTTGTACTGACCACTTTGTTTACAGAAGAACTTTCAATTATAAGCAGCGTTGCCATAATTTTTTTGAAAATAACTGCATCTTAAGGAAAAAAAAAACTGAGTTTAACTTAAAAAAACTGCACATAAAAATAGCAAAAAATATACATATACATATATATATTTACTTGATTTTTTTTTAACATACGTGTAATACAGAAACAAATACAATATTAAAAAAATTATTAACAAATAGAATCTGGGAATTTTAGTTCTCATGTTGAGTTTAATTTTTACTACAAAAAAAATGCTTTACATTCTGCTGGTATCTAATAGTTTACAATTTACTTCATTGCTAGCCAAAGGATAGCTAAAGTAAGTCTCGTAATAAAAATATACAAACAAAAAAATTCTGATAGTGCATAGAAAATATTCCTGGAAAATATTGAAGTTATAAGACTCTTAAAGAATGAAAGCTTTATAAGTTGTAATTAGACTTGGAATATACATTCGAATTAATAAAAAAAATTTATAATAAATTATTAACGAATATCGGTACTTTGTAGTCTAGATAAAAGAGAGTGGAATTAGGAGGGTTAACAATAAAATATATATAGTCTTGCGATTTGTTTTGCTTCCTTATTTAATACAAAATTAATTTTAGTTCGGGCTCAGATTTGCAATTTGTCAAGTGAACGTACATGAAAAGATGCTGCAATAAAATGAAACATCAATAATCACACAATGTAAACAGGGACGTAATTAAACTTCGAAAAGAAAAGCCACTCAAGCGGCCTGGCAAACATGACAGGACGTTTGTACAATCCTCATGCGTTCTTAATTGGTGTATTTGACAAACGATTCAATCATGTTTGTAGAAAAATCGGAATGTTGTATATTTTCCAAACTGTTTGCGCTTCCTAGTGCTAAATTTAGTCATTTAAGTGAAAATTTCACAGTCAAGAAGGAAACGACGAAACAAAAAAATTTAAAAAAATAGAAGTATTTTATTGAAATTAATTAAAAATTATTAATTAGGTTTAGGTGGTTTATTTGTTAACGAAAATTGCGTGTTTCCCAAGCCGATTGTGTTTTTTGTTTGACTGTTAAAGCTTGCCTCTGTTACAGGAGTATGTGTTAAGCAAATTAGGTAAGATTATGGATTAAGAAATAAAAAATAATATAAAAAAATGTATAATAAAAAATTTTAATGCAAAAACTGCAAAATCTGCACAATTTACAAAAAAACTTATTTTTTTAACAAAAAACTTCAAAACTGCCCAATGCTTAGAAAAACTGTAAAATGCAGATAAATCTGCACATTTGACAACGCTGATTATAAGACATCAGCAGCATGCCCGATATGACATTCGCAATTATTTTTCTTTAAAAATTTGATGTATTCAACTAAATAATTTTAACAAATAGAATATGGGAATTTTCTACACAAAACAAGCAAATCGTTTTTACTTTTACTTTTTGCCACAGATCTATAAATAGATAACTGAAAATTTTTTTTTGGTAGTTAAATTATAGATATTGGGAATTATTTCTTTTCATAAGCAACTTTATTATAATCAACATTATCATTTTTCGAATTTATTCTATGAGTTAAATTTCAGTTATGTATTTTATAAATTTAACTCATAGAATAAATTCGAAAAATGAAAATGTAGTTAAATTATATAAAATAACTGAAAATGAATTTGTTTTTACGGAATTTGTGGTTAATTTTTTAGAGGTTCGCGGTTGAATTTTTGACAGTAAAAATTAAATTAACTTTTCGTTAAAATAAAATGCAAAATAAGTAGATCGGTTTTGAAATAAATTTACAGTTGTTTTAAATATCATTTTTATTTAATTTTACATACCGAATACTTTTACTTAATCAACTGACAATATTAAATGCAACCGAAAATCCGTATTAATGTGCTCTTAGTTTTTTTAATAAATGTTAGAATCAGTTAAAAATTAATTTGCTTGAAATTTTAAATGTTTATTTATTAAAAAATGACTGAACGGAATACTTCTTGATTAACCAACAGTCCGTTACTGTAATAATATTGTGAGTGTGGTAATACTTTTTTCCCCGACCGGTGATTATAATCACCAGCACTCGAACTGTTATTTTTTGTTGCAATGTTTTTTTTCTGCCAGTTACGTACAATCTTATTTCGTAATTATATTGTCAGTTTACTTGGTGCGGCGAAAAATGGTTTAAATGAATTAACTGTGTTCGGTGCAAGTTCACTGCGATCGTCTGGTCAGATCTTAACAGCTGTTTTTAGATTTCCATGCTCTTGGTCCCACCAAATGCAGAGTATTACATTGGTGTAAGTTATAATTATGTATGTCATTGATTTCCATACTTAAGCATCTGTCGTATGGGTTAATATTGTGGTGGGTTTTAGCCACTGGGTGAAACTGTGTGTTAACCAAATGCCCCTGTACTTGCAGGAACAACAATTAAACAGGAAGCAATTGAATATATAATCTGGTAAAACTTATACACTCACCCCTTGCTTAGGAGCAGGAGCTATCTAACCACCGCGACTTAAGGAAACCCCAGCAGCTTCTATCAAATAGCAACAGCATACAAAGGTGAACCGTCCTTATAGGTCGAACCCTCCATAGATCCTCATTGCAATTTAGAAACACTTTCTCCGCGGTGTTGCAAGGGATATTCGGCTTTGCCGTTGCTTTGATTGTATGATTGGACTCCACTTCTTCTTGCGCTTCGGGTTTTTGTAACGGGCTCATTTTTCATTGCCAGTAATGACTTGATGCAAAAACAACTAACTGCCTGTTTTTAGAACGCGAGAGCAAAAGTGAATCGTTTAACTAATTTTTTAAACAAAAACTTATTTTCAAAATTTTGTTTCGGCTTTAAATGTTAGTTAAACGAGTCAGTTTTGCGCTTGCGTTCTAAAAATTGACAGTTAATTGTTTGGCGTTCTAGCAGAATTACTATGCAAAATCATCTATTGATATAATTGGTACCCATCTTATTAGCCTTTGGATGTGTCCTGCTGCTTGTTTGGGCTTAGGTTTAGATTTAGTTTAACTTTATCACTTGTAATTGTCTCATTGGTGTTAATATAAAGTACCATAAAAAAAACTACTTTTTTCGAATCATATATGTGTAATTGGCATCTCGAAAATAAATTTGAATTCATAGCAGAATTAATTTTTAAGAAGTCTGGATCAATGAATCCAACAGCAAAAAAAAATTTACCCAACTATTCCTTTGTCTGTGTATAACTCTTCCTAAATAGCTTTTTCTGAATTGCAAAAGAAAGGCAAATACCCACTAAAAAACTTTTGTCTGAATATATACATAAGTGACGTAATTTATTTTTCCCGATTTAATTCCTGGAAATTGAAATTGAATTTTCTGGGAAATTCCGGGAGTCTCTTCCCTTTATCATAAATATACATATCTCCTTATAATGAAAAGAGTGTTTGACAAACGAATAATATCTTCATTATTTCATTAAAAATTTGATCTACATTTATTGCTTCTACTACGATGTCTTAAATTACCTTCTCTTTCATTATTCATTATTATTTTTTTTTTTTTAAATAAGTCATTATAAAAAAGTTTTCAACCAGATTTTAAAAATTATTTAGCATATTTTACTCATGTCAAAGTGTTTAAAGCTCTCCTCTTTCTATACATTCAGAATTCTTTTATTTGTTAAATTTTTTTATCCGAAGTCAACCATTTAAATTTACATTTTATCACACGCCATTTGGCTTGATTAGCTTCAGGAGTTTAGTTAAGATTGGCTCGTTTTACAACATTGAAGTGTAAAAAGTGCTAAATTTCACGCAACTTCAAATTTGTTTTGAAACTGTTACAAACAAATGCCGTTTAGCTTAACAGTAAAAACTGAATTTTAATCTTGAATGTTGAGTGATTAGCATACGAGTAACGTACCGCGATATTTAAAGTAAAAAGCATGCAAAAACACGCATACCGTACGATAAAAGGAAAAGAAAAAAATGAAATATGAATTATGTATTTGTAACGATTTTGTCAGGACAATGTTATTAAAAGTATTTATTTATATTTTGGTTTTTTAAATTGGGATATTTTTTTTTTTTAAATTTAAATATGATCAAAGTTGTACTTGAGCTCTGATATTAAAGAAGGTAAAGAACAGAGTTTGCAGGAGTGAGTAAATAAAATTCCGATATTAAACTTCATAACTCTCGTTAAAAAATTAAAGTACGGACACTTAGCCTGGGCTTTTGAGATCACAGTTAAACTAGGTTTAGTTAATCGGAAAACAGATTTGTGCCGCTATTACAAAGTTTGTATACAAAATTTTAACAGATCAGCTTAGTTTTGCTTAAAATGTGGGTCTTTAATGAAAAAATAATAAAATCACATTTCTCCGCAAAATTCTGACTAAATTTCAGACTAAGTTTAAGCTTAATCCACATATTAAAAACCCGAAAAAACAAAGAAAAAAGTAAGAACAAATAAAACAGAAAGCAAACCCAAAATAATTAAATGAAACGAAATACGAGCCATAGTAGATAACTATTATGCCGACTCTTTGACAGGTACCTAACTAAATTGTAAGTGGAACTTAATTTATGTTTAGATTAGTAAGATTTTTTTTAAATGTATTGGTGTAAAAACTATTTCCACCACTAAACATAGTTGCATAAAATCGTATAGAATGTGGCAAAAAAATTTTTTCCAAAATAAAATTTTATTAGTTCAATAAATTTTCAATTTATTAAATGCTGGCTGCATTTAAAAACTTTTAAAAACAATGTTTGCAAAATTTTTATTTCGCAATATCGGAATTTATGATTTCAAATATTATTTTCATACCATAAAATGCTACTCTGCTGGCTTTAATAATATTAACAACAGAAAAAAATTAATGTCAAATAAATTTATTTAAAAATTTTTAGTTTGTGAAAAATAAAAACATTTTGCAAAAGCAAATGAGCAAAATGGATTGGAAAAAATTATTAATTATATGTTTGTGTCATAAAATTAAACAAAAAGTGTTATATTATGATAATTTTTAAATTTAAAAATTTGAAGTTTTGGCTTGTTTTTGTTGTTTTTATGTGTGTTGAATTCACACAGAACCTATATGTGTGAGCAGGGTTACCGCTAGGAATTTTTGAAAAGTCGCACAAAAGGTTGTTTCATAAAAATAAAGTCGCACAAAAAAGTCGTTTGAGTAAATAAAAGTCGAACATTTTTTTTTAACGTTTTTTTTTAATAATAAAAAGCATAACAAAACAAACAAAACAGTCAGTTTCATTTTTTTATTTTCAGAAGACTTTTTTGCATAAGAGTTTTCATGATATCGCTTAAAAGTCTCCCAACCTGGGCAAACTCTATACTTTTGCACTCTCGCAAATGAACTGTCAAAATTTGTATGATAATTCAATAACACAAACTTCGTAAATTTGCCTAACAATTGCGCTTATCAATTATGCATTTATACAAACAGATTTTTTTTATGATTACCGTCGTTTTCAACGAAAAATTCAACAATTAAAGCAACAAATTCTTGGACTAATCTGAGCAATTTAGTCTTTTGGCTTTATCTATTATTTTTAAGCACGCATTTAATTTTTAGACACAAATTTCAAGTTTCTTATATATATATTTTAATTTTATTATTAAATTTTTTTTTTGGACTGGGGTTTTTAAATATTGACATTGATTGTAAAAAGTTACACAAAAGTTAAAAAGGCGATTCTTGAAATAAGTCCCGCAAGTTTGTCCATGAAACCCCCTATTATTATTCGGTTTTTTTTCCATGTCTCTGAAGATCATTGTTTTGGTTCACTAAAAGCTGTTTACAAACACTGCAAAATGGCCGCTTTGACTCCATGTCTGGCTTAAGCCCAGTCTCTTGAATACCTGCAGCGATGTTAACGTTATCCGTCTCAGACTCCGTGGCTTTATCTGCTTCTGAACGCGTATTTCTAGCTCCAATTTATTTTTCGTTTTCAAATTTCCTTTTCTTTTTAAAAAGAAATCCTTTTTTAAAGAAAAAAATAAATTTTATTTTTTAAGTTAAAGCAAAATATTCTCATGTTCGTACATGCCTGTCCATGTTTTACGAAAACTTCATCTTTCATTGACTCGGTGGCTAAAAATTATTTTGTAAAATAAACACTGCAATTTTTTTAAAAGCCTTTTTGCTAAAACGTTATTTTGAAACTTTTACGGAAAATTTGCGAAGAATTTGTTAAACACATGAAAAGGTTGCAAAAAAGTAATAAAAGTGTTGTCAAATGAACAAAAATCTGTGAATTGCTTTAAAATTTTAACGACTTTTTTTTAAAGATTTACTACAAGTTAGATGCTTGACAAAAAAAGGGTAAAAATTCGCAACAAAATTAAATAAGTCGCAAAAGTCGGTGATAAAAAAAAGTCTCACAAAAAGTCGCAGACCGCTTAAAAAGGGTCAAATTGCGACTTTAGTCGGGCAAACGGTAACGCTGTGTGTGAGGGGTGAACAAAAAAAATCGAGAACACTCTCTCGAGTTGGCATACTAGTTTTATACTATGATTCGAGCATTGAACAATAAACTAAAAAAAAGAGCAAATTAATTTTAATTAATACTTTATAAATTGTATAAAAATTAATACTTAAATAATGTTAAATCATATTCTGAATTAACTAATTTCAGTTCATCAAATCGTCTGTAAGGAACAATGTTCTATAGACATAATAAAATAAATAAATTTATACGAACACTGAACTAGTTTAAAATTTAGCAATTAAGTCAAACTAAATTTTAGTAATAAGATAGTTTCTCAGTATGTGAATAAAAATTGCATAAATAGAGGTAAACTCATTCAGGCAATTGAAGACAGCTTTTGACTCTCAGATTCAGGCTCCTATTAAATCACTAGTAGCATCCTACCTAGTAGCTCAGAATACACTTGGCCTATCAATAAACTAAAGTGCTATAGGCAAAACATCCTCTACACCTAAACACTTTATAAACTCATATAAAAATGCGTCTTCACATTGGTGATGTTCCAACATTAGAATTGTGACATCAATATTATTACAAATGGCATCAATGAGGCAAAAAGTGACATCAATCCAATGACGAACGTCATCTTTATATTTTTTTTCCAATTTTATGCGTCATCTATGCTATGACTACATTGACATCAATTCGACGCCACTTTTGTGTACACTGATAGAAAAGGCGTCAAACGGCTGATGTATTTTGACTTCAGTACAGACAAGCTGTCATCAGTGCGATGACAACCTGTCATCAGTGCAATAAAAAACTCTCATTAGTGCAATGAAAAACTGTCATCAGTGAGACGAAATAATTAGTCAATTCACAAGGTATCCTAACATGTCATATTGTCAAAATGTCCTAATATTTCACAATGGTTTAAAAATATTGTTGTACGGCTCAGCAGCTCAGCGCTGGACTTTTCTGATTAATTACGACAGCACAATAAACACAGCAAGCAACGTTCTATTTATTTAAGACACTTTTTGTTAACAAACCAACAACAATATTTTTAAACCATTGTGAATTATCAGGACATTTTGACAATATGACATGTTAGGATACCTTGTGAATTGACTAAATATATCTTGTCATAATATATTATTAACATTATTTTCATATTTAAAAATAAGTAAAATAGAAGCAAATATTCCCATATTCTATTTTTTTAAATTATTTATTTAAATACATACATTTCATACATTTTTTCAAGTAGAGTTATGTCGAAAACCATGTCGGGCATGCTGCTGGTGTCTTATAATTGAGAGTTCTTCTGTTAACAAAGGGCGGAATACAACAAAAGTAAAACAAACATGTGTAACGGGTAGGTTAGGTTAGGTTAAGAAGGGTTATGTGCCCAAGGGCGCATATCCACTCGGAGACCAATGAGATTCATTGTGAATCCCTTCAGTATAGAAGAAAAGAGGAAAAAGAGAAGTAAAGAAGAAAAGTAGAAAAATAGACCTAAGGATTGATAAGCAAATACGACAAAATCCCCCTATGGCCCCCCCAACAGAAACAGCCGTCCTAATTCCCTGACAAACCCCAGTAGATCGGTTAGATTACATCCAGCGATACACCCCAGTTCGTCGTGAAATCTAGCCGCTAGCTATTTTTGCCTGGGGCCGTGCATCCTAGGACAGTGGCACAGTATATGCTCAACCGTCTCTAGCTTTTCGGCATCCCCGCACAACCTGCAGAAGTCCGGTATCGCAATGTCCCATTTACCCATAAAAGCCCTAACAGAACAATGCCCCGTCAGGAACCCTATAAGGGTCCTGAGACTACTCCTATCCAGTCCTAATAGAACCCTGGTTGCACCTGCGTCCAACTTTCACTGAAATATAATCATTTTTATAACAACCATTTAATGATATTTAATAGCAATAACATGATATCTTTCTGTACGTGTACTCATAATATGTTTAAGATGCAAACAAAATAAATTTACTCTAATAATATTTCGTTATCGCCATTTGTAAAATTATTTTGCATCAGTTATGTCGTTTGCTTTAGTATGCCTATCGAATTATTTGTTATTCAGTGCTTAAACAATTTTAAAAAAATACCCATTTAAAACCAAAATTAAAGAAATTAAAAAATTAAGAACTTGTAGGTACATAACAACAATTGTAAAGTGTCAAAATAAAATCTCAATGCAAAAAAAAATTTAATATTATTTGAAAATAAAATTTGTTAAAATTTGCTCGAGGCCAGATTAATTTTTATTTATTATTTGAAAATGGTGCATAAATATTGACCATTTTTTTTTGTGTTATTTTAAAGAAAAAGAATGAAAATTGTATAAAATAGCTTATAAATAATTGCGACCTATGACAAAAATAGGTTAAAAATATTATGTTTTAAGTTGCATCATAATATGATGTGAAATATCTTTAACAGTTTTACGTTTAAGTTGCCAGTAAGTAAATAAGTTATTATGATTAACATGATAATAATATGATTACTTCTTAACTTATTATGATTAACATGATAATAATATGATAACTTCTGAACTTATTATGATTTACATAATTATAATATGATAACATTAAATTATATAATGATGTAATAAAAGAAATTAGGATTAAGGGAAAAATATTGTGATGACGAATATATTTGGTCATAATATGATTCAATAATAATCTTAATATGTTGACTACAATCATGAATCTTATCATAATATGTTGCTCTTAGAATATGTTTACCACAACCATGTTTTTTTTTTTGAGTGTGAATACTTACAGGACCATATATTTCAATTGGAAAATGGTTTAAACAATAAAACATTGGAAAATTAAGTTCAGCGAACAAAAATGCATACATATAACATTAACTTTGCGTAGAGAGTCATGAATAAATGATGGCCTTAGTCGTGTAGTGGACCCTGCAGAAAAAAATATTTTGAATTTTATTGAAGCTCTTGTTCCAAAAACTTTCAATATGTTTACAACTTTTCTTCCGATTAAATAGTTTCTTAAGAAATTCTTGCTTAAAATGTCTGATAGTTAATTCTAATCAAATAAGCCATATTTAAATTCCCAATTAATCCCTTAATATAAACAAATATTTTGAAGTTAATTAATGACTTCATTTTAATTGTTTTGTCACATATTTCATCAATCACTATCACTAAAATGCGTACTACTGCTAAAATTTCTAAGAATTACTTAACAAAATCATAAAAGGATTGAAAGAAAAAAAAATGAAAGCGGCCAGGAAAAAAACAAAAATAAAAAAAGTAAATTCACCTAAAACATCAATCATTTGTTTAGAGACCGTGGAATGGCTAAAGTGTTGGCTAAAAGGTCTTTAAAAGCCTCTTGAAAACAACGAAATTAACTTTTGCGTTTAACAATCAGTTCTGTTTTTTTGGAAACAGGTACAAGTATGAATGATTTCTTTTGACATTCTGCTCAATGAAAAAGCGGTCAAATATCAATTTTACACTAACAGCACCATCAAAAATTCGTTCTTTCTCCTGGAACTGTCAACATTTTTTTTTTTTTTTGAGGGAATTTTGGAATTCTTGACACAAGTGTGTTTTCAAAAAAAAAAAAAAAAAAAAGTCTTAATAATAAAAGGTAATTGAAACAACCAATCCTTATATGTCAACGCATAAACATCATTTATCAAGTGACAAAACACAATTTTACACTTTAAATTAATGAAAATGTCACAATTTTCAGAAAACAACTTTATCAAGATGTTGAAAATCACAAAATACACAACTTCATACTAACACTTACATTCATACACACACATATCAAACAAATCAAAAAAATCATTGATTAAATTACCAAAATGGAAACAATTTGAACTGGTTAAGCAAAAATCTTTTTTGATTTAGGCAAATTCAAGCCAAAAAATGTGAAATAAAAAAAATCAAAGTGTTTAATGAAGATTAATGGTAAACAAATCTGTGATAAGATCTCTTTTTAACAATTTAAAACGAATTAAAACTAAAAACTCATATAGAAATTTGTACTGCTGTCTCTGTGGAATGTACAATTACGTATTCAAGTAGTTGTGAATTTAATGATTATGTTCGTTAGAGACGTAGACAGGCCAAACAAAAATATAAAAAATGTGGTAATAAATATTTTTTAATGTGTTACAAAGTTCAAATCCTTATGCAACATTTGAAAGTGTTCTAGTGATTTAATTTTAATTGCTGTAAATTTAGTTTTTTAAGAATAATGTTTAAGGTGGTCCAAACAGTAGATGCTTGAAAGTAAAACTGTTAGGAAAATATGTCCATCATTCACTGAAACAAATAAGCCATTTTAAATCTCGCTTAAGGTTGAATTTTTTTTTAATCTCGCCACAGATCAATATGTTTTTATTTTTATATAAAGGGGGGGATAGTATTGGATAGTAGCTTAGCCACAAATTTTCAACAAGACCGGTCAAAAAGTTTCTGAGTTAGAGGGGGTCAAAATTTGACATTTTGGCCAAACCGGTGTTCTTTCTCATCCATGTAACTTATTATCTATTGGTGTTAGCAAAATTTGTCCCAAACAAATTAGATAGCTATTTCTTCAAGCTATCAAGCTATTTTTTGTATTTTTTTTATATATTAAAAATTTTTTTTTTTTTTAAATTTAAAACTTATTTTTTATTTTTTTTGGAAACGGTATTTTTTTTTTTTGCTCAAAAGAAAGCTTATGTATTTTCCTTTCAGGTAGTTTTGGTCGCTTAGTGGGATGCGAGTGGGATATGTATAAACAAAAATAGTTTCTAACTCAAGACGAGGGTTTTTCAATTTTGAGCATATGCACTATTTTGAATTTTTTCCTTTTTATGTGTAAGTTTTTCTAAAATCTTAAAAATAAAACTTATGCTGAGAAACTAGATAAATTAACCTTTCCGACGGTATATAACATACCGAACTAGCATTTCATTCCCTCGATACTGTAATACCCACAATATGTTAATCCCAGGAATAAAATCACTTTTTCTATAGAGATGTTGATAAATTAAATCTTTTTATTTATTTGTAATAATAATTAAATTAATATAAAATAAAAATAATAAAAACAAAAAGATAAATAATCTTAAAAATTTAATCTCAATCACATAAGTCCTTTAATAAATTTTTTTGTTTTTTTTTAAACTTTTCAAAATTTTTTTTTCTTTAATTTAACTATTTTTGTATTTTTTTTGAAAAGGGTATTTTTTTTTTGCTCAAAAGAAAGCTTAGGGGTTTTCCTTTAAGGTAGTTTGATCGCTTAGTGGGATATGTATAAAAAAAAAATAATTTGTGGGATGCGATTGGGATATGTATAAAAAAAAAAATAATTTGTAAGTCAAGACGTCAAATGCTAAAAAAAATAAAAATCCTTGTCTTGAGTTAGAAATTATTTTTTTTATACATCAACCCATTGGTTGAAAAAAATAATTTGTAAGTCAAGACGTCAAATGCTAAAAAAAATAAAAATCCTTGTCTTGAGTTAGAAATTATTTTTTTTATACATCACCCCATTGGTTGAAAAAAATAATTTGTAAGTCAAGACGTCAAATGCTAAAAAAAATAAAAATCCTCGTCTTGAGTTAGAAATTATACTAACTTCACCCAATGGGGGTGATGTATAAAAAAAATAATTTCTAACTCAAGACGAGGATTTTTAGTTTTTTTTAGCATTTGACGTCTTGACTTACAAATTATTTTTTTTTATACATATCCCACATAATTTAAAAAAAAAAAATTTAAAAAAATACAAAAAAAAATTTTTTCGATAGCTTGAAGAAATAGCTATCTAATTTGTTTGGGACAAATTTTGCTAACACCCATAGATAATAAGTTACATGGATGAGAAAGAACACCGGTTTGGCCAAAATGTCAAATTTTGACACCCTATAACTCAGAAACTTTTTTACCGATCTTGTTGAAAATTTGTGTCTAAACTACTATCCAATAAGTCTAACCTTGGTCATCCAAATTGGAAGACATCGATTTCAAAAGTTGGGTCACTTGACATGAAATCCCCCATATATTAAGAAAATGTATATGGGGCATTATTTGTGAAGCGGACAAACCAAAAAAAATTTTTTGTTGGAATATTTGGTATGGAATTTTTAGTAGATATGAATAAGTGTGCGAAATATTTTTTTTCTATGATGTTTTTTTGTCGAGTTACGCGGTGGTAAAGTGTTGCCGTTTTCAAAAAAAATGTTTTTTTTAAATTATTTTTTGAACAAAAAATTAATCAAACAAAAAAAAAAAATGTTAAGTGACTCTTATAGAAAATCGATTGATGTTTCAATAAAAAAAAATCTTTTTTCATCTGCAAAACTGGAAATGACTAATTTAAATCAAAATTTTTCTAACTTAATCCTAAGAACATGTGATATTTTATTTAATATAAATTTTATGAGGGTGGGACTCAAAAATGTTAAGTGTAATCAGCCCAATTATGAATAAAAATTCCCTGGGAATTTTTTCCCTTTTCCCATTTTTACAATTGAATTTGCATAGGAAAAATTGGAGAAGGGAGAAAACTCCTGGTGAACTTTAATTCATAATTGGGTTAAATATGTAATTGTATAAATGAACAAGCTTAACTAACCAGCCTACAAAAACAAGCTCCTAAAATCATCATTTGCATAACTTTTAAGCTTATGAAGAGCACATAATAAAAGTTTTACAATATACTAAGTACGCTGCAGCGCAGGCTTAATTTGCTAAAAAGAAAATTAAAAAATTAGGTCGAAGTTAGAAAAAAGGTTTCCTGATGATCTGGCCTAAGCCACCAGTGCAATGCGCATAGAAACTAGTAACACTAAATTTCAGTGTATTTATCAAAAATAAAAATTTTGGAATTTAGCACGTCAAAAAAATCTTATTAATAACACATTTTGTATTCCCAAAAATAAGTTTGAGACAAATTCAAATTTCAACTCGCTCTTTCTTGTCTTTTACGGTACAACATTGCAATAACCACATGTACGAGTGTAAAGAAATTTGCATAACTTTTAAACTAATAAATATCCCACAATAAAACGTTTACAATATAATAAGGACACTATGGGCTAATTTCGGTTAAAAAAAAAAAAAAATTATGATATTTAGAAAAATTTTGATTTAAATTGGTTACTTCCGGTTTTGCAGATGAAAATAAATTTTTTTTCAAGCTATTTTTTTTAAAGATTAATCGATTTTCTATAAGATTCATTTAAATTCTTTTATGGGGTTTTATATTATTATATAAAACTTGATACAAGAAATAAGTTTTTATTTATTATGCCGGTTAAATCAAGCGAATATTTTTATGTGCAGATAAGCGAGATTTTTCAGATGAATTTCTCATTTAAAAGAGTCAAAGGATGTCAATATTATAAAATCCAAAAAGCTATAACTACGGGGCGGATACCGCGCATTTCGGTTCCAAAAGTAAAAATTTTCAAAAGCAATTTCCGATTCGAAAGTTAAACCGAACTGCGTAACTCTTTCGAAACGATGACAGAGTTGTTTTTATATGCAAATGATAAAAAGTTGAAAGTGTTGCTACTGAAATACGGAAATATTCCAAAACAAAAAAAATATTATATATTATTTAATGTGTGAAAAATATTATAATTCCGTTTTTTTAATAAAAATGGATTGTATTTCCCTGTGTTTTAAGGACTATGATTAAATTTCAGAAAGAGTCCATAAAAAATTAAACCATTTCTATGTATGTCATTTTTTAGAGTATTATTTAAAAATTTATTTCGAATAGAAATACGCGGTAGCCCCCCTTTATTTTTAAATAAATTGTTCAATTCCTCTATTCGTTCTTAAAATATGTATTAAGGATTAACTCAAAAGTGTTAACGTGTTTATTTTTCCTTTAACTTTTGCCATGTGCCAAAATGTCGATTACCCATATACAAACGAAACTTAAACAAACCAGAGCTAAATTCTTTTATGGAACCATCTCTATCTATGCAACGTGTAAATTTCATTTTCCAGCCATTATGATAAATTTTATTTCATACATTTTACTCGTTCTTTAATACCACAATAACGTTGTGGTATTTTTAAAAAAAAAACAAAAATTAACCGACATCAATTTAAATAAGTGTTAAAGTCCTTTTCATTTAAATGTCACATTTAGAAATGGACCTGTCCACATCGAGTAATAAAAATAACAAAAACACACACATAAAAACATTTACACCCAGAGATAGAGAAACAACAGCGGATACTCGGGAATTAAATATAAAACCAAAGAGTGGCACTTGTGTATTGTGGACACAAAATGACAATACAAGAAACTCAAAAAAAAAAAACAAGAAAAAAAACAGACTGACTGACTGATTTAAATACCAAGACAGGGTGGTGTTCTGATAAATAAAAAGTTTTCATGTAACACAAATGATGCCAAAGAGCAACTAAAGCTATGTTCACACCTATTAAATATTTGGCGTCCTACACGTAACCACTAGTTTTATTATAATATTTTTTACTTTTGCAAAACGTTTGCTGGATCACACATCATTTAACAGTTTTTTAATTGCATTATACAAGTATTTTCTTACAAATAAAGATAAGAAAGTTAATAAAAATTCTTAAAAATAAAACTTAAGTTTGATCAATTTGCTGGTCATGCCTTTTTTGGATTTTTTCGTCAAATATTTGTGAAGTCTGAAGAAACCTTAACTGACTAACTGGCTGGCAGACGGTCTGGCTTGTTTGTTTAGCCAGCCAGGCAACTGTGCCAGTTAAAATCTTTAAATGTCTAGTTGTCTTAAATAATCTCCAGTGCTGAAAATTGCTTTCTTTTAAATGAGCTTGGCCAGCAAAAACGTTCTTGTTGTTCCATATTTAATTTTTATTATTCGTCATTTTAACTCTTTAAGGATTTTTGTTGTTTTATTTAAAGTTTCTGCTGTTAATTTGTTTCTTTGTTTGTTCTGTAGTATGTTTGTGTTTTGTATGTTTCTTTTTGATTTGAACCAAGATAAATACGTTAACAAATCAGCGGCACCTAAAAATTGAATACACACGAATAACACTTACTAAAGAAATTTTTGAAATTCAAATATTGTTACTAATTTGTCGAAATGGTTTTTTTTCTGAACAGATCCTTAAAGGTATAAGTTGTTTAATCTTAAAGGTATAAGTTGTTTAATCTTTTTTTTTTTTCAGTATTTATTCATTGATTCTTTATAACGGGTGGTTAAATTTTAAGGGCCGATGTTGAATGTGATCCACATCTAAACGTCAAGTTTTTTTCTGCATTTCATTTGACATTTCTCAATTTCAGACTAACTTAATTTGAACCATGGAAAGAAACATAATCGAGCAACGCGTTTAAGTTATTCAGGCTTATTATGAGCGTTCAAATCAAAATGCATATCGTGAAAATCACCTTCAGCGATGAGGCACATTTTCACCTCAGTGGATTCGTCAATAAGCAGAATTGCCGCATTTGGGCAAATTATAATCCAAGAGTGATTGTCGAAAAACCAACGCACCCACAAAGAGTGACTGTTTGGTGCGGTTTATCGGCTGGCGGCATCAGCGGGCGTATTTTTCCCAAAATTAGGCCGGTCAGCAGTTACTGTGAATGGTGATCGCTATCGTGAGATGAAAACGAACTTTTTATGGCCCGAACTGGAAGATATGGATGTGGAAGATATGTGGTTTCAACAAGACGGTGCCACTTGCCACACAGCTAACGAAACAATGGTTCTTTTGCGCGACAATTTCAATGGCCGTGTTATCTCACGTGGTGGCGATGTCAATTGGCCGACAAGATCATGTGATTTGACACCGTTGGACTTCTTTCTTTGGGGTTATTTGAAAGAAAAGGTGTATAAGCCAGCAACAATTCAAGAGCTTAAGGATGAGATAATTCGGCACATTAACGGCAGAGAACCGCAATTATGCCTCAGCGTCATCGAAAATTTGGACCATTGGATGAAGGTGTGCCATCGAGGTCGCGGCGGCCATTTGGCCGATATTTCGTTCCATACATAATTGAACCATACCAATATTATCATAAAAATAAATGACAATAATTTCCTAAATAATTTGTGTTTTATTCAAAATCAACATCGGCCCTTAAAATTTAAACACCCTTTTTTTTAAATATGAACTGACCATAATTAATCAAATCTTATCGTAATCCTGCCAGTGCCAGACAAAAAATTTCGCCATCCCGAGTTCTGTTCACATATGTATTTATTTATTACTCTTCTGATTGGGTGAGTGCAGTAGTATCTCTTCTCCTTAAGGGAGTGTGACCACCATATTGTAAAATATTTCGAGCAAGTGGATTTGGGTGCAGTTCTAGCCTTTTTAAATATTTTTGCATATTTCGCCATCATAGTTTAAACTAATGGCACAATGAGCTCCTTGTGAATATTTGAGTTTTTAACATACCAAGGAGCAGCTGTGATTATTTCAGGAAGTTTATTTTGACGCCTTAGATTTTTTAGGATATAGGAGGCCGAGGCAGTGCCCCATAACTGAATACCGTAGTATCAGGTAGCCTTTGAGATAAAGTTGTAAAGTAGAAGTTTGCAATCGAGACTAAGAACAGAGTTTCTTCCAATAAGCCAATTAGTTTGAATGGTTTTTAGCTTCATTTGATTTAATTTTGCTTCTATATGCTGTTTCCACATCAAACGCCGATCTAGATGTATACCGAGGTATTTTACTTGCGAGTGTTGATTTATTATTTGATTATTGATTTTTATTAGGCGGGCATGTTTCCCGACGTAATGAGAATGTTATATGTATGCACTTTTGCTCGTTGACCTTTATCCTCCATTGTTTTAACCACTTCTCCAGTTCAAATATATGGTCCTGCAAGTAACGAGATGCTTCATGACAGTTTTCATGTACGCCAGCCGTGGTGGTCATATGTCAGAAGTCATATTTAAATTATAATGACAGAAGATTATCCTTCGAAAAAAGTTAATTTTATGTCAATATGGAAAATCCATCTTTATTTTATTCCATTTCTATGTTCTATATATCTTTAAAACACCCTTTATACGATAAAACTATAAATTCGAAAAAAAAATAAAAATTAATTGTTAGTTAAGGTCCATAATGTTCAATATCACGTTTGGTGATGAATGAAGATGTATTAAGTTGGGCATCCGTGTGGAACATCTAGAAATATTAAGCTAAGAGTCCATAAAGTATATATATATTCCGGATACTTGAAGATATCGGCTTAGGTATGCCCGTCGTCTGTCTTTCACTCATAAATCCTTTTAATACGCATAAAAACAAAAAAAAAAAAAAAAACAAATAAAACAATATTATTATAATATTTAGTACAATTCAGTGTTATAAGAATATAAATCTCTCTACCAAATTAATTTGCCTCATATCAAGGTTTAAAATTGATCGCAGATCTCACATAACACAGAAAAAATTTAAACTGATTTCAATTAAAAAAATTGTGATATTAATTAAAATATGCATTAAATTTGCCCCAGTTAACATTAATATTAACGCATTAATCAAAAATAAAATCAGTTTTACTTAAAAATTTAATCAAGTCAATTAAATGTTTAATCAAGTGAATTAAATTTTTAATTAAAACTGATTTTATTTTTGATTAATGCTTTATTTGGGGAAAAATTTGCGAGAATTTTTTCTATGAAAGCAAACTCCCATTAAATTCGAATTCTTGGCTCAAAGGTGTCAAAGATTTAATTCAGGCAAATATGACACTCTCACTTCTTCATATTGAAAACTGTTTCCCTTTTAATTTTAGGTTTTTTGTAAACAAAAAAAAAAAAAAAAAAAAATTAATTTTGAATCCATAATTTATTTAAAGCTCTGTTTCTAAGCAACATTTTCAGATTTGTCGCTTTTGTCGTCAATAACGATTATGCTGGTTCTGCACTGTAAATGTGTATTTTATTTTTTTCTGAATGTGTTTATTGGCTTCTTTCTTCAGATATAATTCTTTTCTTATTTCTTTTTGGATGCTCTTCACCATCCTCAGCTCTTTGCATTTTTGTATGTATTATTACGTCTACTTGCTGTGGCATGTAGAATTTTCAAAGTAAAAAGTCGTTGTTGTCATCGTTAAAGGGAAACACATTAAAAGTAAATTAACTTATCAGCAACAACGATCAGTTATTTTATTACGTTTGTCCACGCAGTAACACGAACATTATAATATCAAACGATGCCGTTTTATTTTGGTGGTACCTTTTGATATATATATATATATATATTTTTTTTTGACCATGCTTAGTCCATCTTCATGATTATATTTGTTGTGCTGCAGTCATTTTTCCTTTAATATCTATTTAAATTTAAATATTGTTGGTAATTTTGTAGAGATTTCTTTATTGCTACATTTTGGTTGGTTTTTAGTTGTTGTATGGTTGCAAGTGCTGTATTATTAAGATTTATATAAGTTTAAGTTTAATTTGAGCGATTTATTTTTATCGGCTTATGGTCTTTTTTGGGTTGAAGTTAGTTAATGTAAAAGGTAACTAAAGCAAAGCTATAATTGCAAAACATTGAATTGTAACACCCTGCTTGAGCAACTTTTACAAATGAAAACTTCTATGCATATCAACAAGAAACTAAGTAACATTGTCACTTTGAATATTCAGTTTTTATGTCTACATTACATTCCTTTTTACAGGACTTGAAAATTAAAAAAAAAATTTTTTTTTAATAATTGTAAAAATTCGATTGATTATATTAATAAGGAAACCAAAAGGTCTCTTCAAATTATAAAAAAAATTATTTATTATATTCAACATTTTTCATTTTTCGAATTTATTCTATGAGTTAAATTTCAGTTATGTATTTTATAAAGCTTTTTGTAATAGCTCTATTCCTTAAATTTTATTTTAGAAATTACTTTATACACTACCAGACTATTATATTGTATTTTCTTGTTACATTTTACCTTAGCTTTCCGTTGGATAGCAATGAAGTAAATTTATGTACAGAAAAATTTACAATTATTAGACACCAGCAGAATGTAATGCATTTTCTGGCCCGCTACGGCCTTCGTCAGCATTCTTTGTGTCACACTGGATAGTGATACTTTATAAATTGAATGTATTTAATTCAACTATTTTAACAAATAGATATTGGGAATTATTTCTTTTTCATAAGCAATTTTATTATATTCAACATTTTTCATTTTTCGAATTTATTCTATGAGTTAAATTTCAGTTATGTATTTTATAAAGCTTTTTGTAATAGCTCTATTCCTTAAATTTTATTTTAGAAATTACTTTATACACTACCAGACTATTATATTGTATTTTCTTGTTACATTTTACCTTAGCTTTCCGTTGGATAGCAATGAAGTAAATTTATGTACAGAAAAATTTACAATTATTAGACACCAGCAGAATGTAATGCATTTTCTGGCCCGCTACGGCCTTCGTCAGCATTCTTTGTGTCACACTGGATAGTGATACTTTATAAATTGAATGTATTTAATTCAACTATTTTAACAAATAGATATTGGGAATTATTTCTTTTTCATAAGCAATTTTATTATATTCAACATTTTTCATTTTTCGAATTTATTCTATGAGTTAAATTTCAGTTATGTATTTTATAAAGCTTTTTGTAATAGCTCTATTCCTTAAATTTTATTTTAGAAATTACTTTATACACTACCAGACTATTATATTGTATTTTCTTGTTACATTTTACCTTAGCTTTCCGTTGGAATGCAATGAAGTAAATTTATGTACAGAAAAATTTACAATTATTAGACACCAGCAGAATGTAATGCATTTTCTGGCCCGCTACGGCCTTCGTCAGCATTCTTTGTGTCACACTGGATAGTGATACTTTATAAATTGAATGTATTTAATTCAACTATTTTAACAAATAGATATTGGGAATTATTTCTTTTTCATAAGCAATTTTATTATATTCAACATTTTTCATTTTTCGAATTTATTCTATGAGTTAAATTTCAGTTATGTATTTTATAAAGCTTTTTGTAATAGCTCTATTCCTTAAATTTTATTTTAGAAATTACTTTATACACTACCAGACTATTATATTGTATTTTCTTGTTACATTTTACCTTAGCTTTCCGTTGGATAGCAATGAAGTAAATTTATGTACAGAAAAATTTACAATTATTAGACACCAGCAGAATGTAATGCATTTTCTGGCCCGCTACGGCCTTCGTCAGCATTCTTTGTGTCACACTGGATAGTGATACTTTATAAATTGAATGTATTTAATTCAACTATTTTAACAAATAGATATTGGGAATTATTTCTTTTTCATAAGCAATTTTATTATATTCATTGCTATCCAACGGAAAGCTAAGGTAAAATGTAACAAGAAAATACAATATAATAGTCTGGTAGTGTATAAAGTAATTTCTAAAATAAAATTTAAGGAATAGAGCTATTACAAAAAGCTTTATAAAATACATAACAAAAATTATTTATTTTAAAATATTTTTCTCAAAAATAAAAATGAAGTCTTTAGAATGATTAAAAAAAAAAAAATCAAGGAAAGTTTTTTATTTTTAAATTTTGTTTAAAAACACATTCTGATGTTTGCACTTAATTTATTCGCTATAATTATACCGTCAAACTGGCAAAATTTTCATCTTATTTGCTCCAAAAACATCTAAATAAATCATATAAGTTAAATATCAAATGCCCAACTCTGGTCAGACACAAACCAGCAACCAATTGAGATAAAAATAAGAAGACGCAAATGGTGTTGGCTTTAATACACTCTCCGCAAGCCATTAGAAGCTTTAACTAAGAAAACCATAGACTCGGACGACCATCACACACCTGGAAATGGGAAATCACAACGAAACTATCCAAACTACGACTACAGTAGAACAAAGTCAACCATCGCGCTGATGATATGGCTCATTGAAATCAATTTGTTTCGGCCCTATGCTCCCCAGAGGAGTAAAAGGAGCAGTGTTCAAAAATAAACAGAACATTATTTAGTGTACGGCTCACATACAGAAACGATATCTAATTTTTTTTAATGTTTGTATATGAATACAGAACCTTTTACCGTTCATAAGTATTTTCATTAATATAACGAACATTAGATAGAGTTCTGTTCTAGGGATGGGCAATAAACATCAATATATTAAAAAATCGATATTTAAAAAATATTCCAAAATTTTTTTTTTATATTTTTCGAATTTATTCTATGAGCTAAATTTTAGTTATGTATTTGATAAAGCTTTGCGTAATAGTTCTATTCCTTAAGTTTTAAGGAATGACTTTATACACTACCAGACTATTATCTTGTATCATTCATTCATTCCTAAAAATTTAAGGAATGGAACTATTACAAAAGCTTTATAAAATACATAAATGAAATTTAGCTCATAGAATAAATTCGAAAAAAAAAATGTTGAATATAATAGAGTAGCTTATGATAAGAAATAATTCCCAGATTGATATTTAAAAAAATTATAATCGGTATATATCGCCGATATTAAAAATACCCATATATCGATACATCGATATTTGTCTACGACTATCGAATTCGATATTTTTAAGAGTTCTTTCCGTTGAAAAATGCTTAGCCAATGTGGCTATAAGAAAAGAAAAATATCTAGGTTTTAAATTTCATTAAAATCGGGTTGATTGCTTCTGAGAGGCCGGAATTGATCCCTATCTCCCCTCTTGGTCTTATTTTTAAAAATATACAAAGCTTATGTGTCCATATAAATATGGATATTTCTGAGTTTTAAATTTCGTTAAAATTGGTTTGATAGTGGGCACAAAGACCCTATTCCGGAAAGAGTTGTTATGAGGGCTATATTAAATTATGGACCGATTCGCGCCATTATCAACAGGTTTGGTCCTAGTACCAATTAGAACTTATGTATCATATTTCATCAAATTGTCTTCAAAATTGCGCTGTAACTTACGCACAAGGTTACATGGACAGCCTGCCAGCCAACCGAATGGACATCAGAAAGTGATTCTAAGTCAATCGGTATACTTTTAGGTGGGACCAATTTTTTACGGTGCACAAATGCCTAACACCTTGTCCTATGGATGGGTAATAAATATCGATACATCAATATATCGATATATAAAAAACTTATAATCGATATATATATCGCCGATATTAAAAATACCCATATATCGATACATCGATATTTATCTACGACTATCAAATTCGATATTTTTAAGATCTCTTTATAATAAAATCCAACATTTTTGCCGTTCTCAACTGCTTTCAATACTGTTGTTTTTTAAGAATTGCATCATATGTTTTTTTAACTACTATTAAGAAAATAGCGGCGCTTTTCCATTGTACATTTTCATAGATTACACAGTTCAGTTTTATCTCGGTTTTTAAGAGAGGACAATATGAAAATAAGCGCGGAAAAAATATTCTGGAAAGGGTTCCTAGAATTATGCAAATAATCGTCTTAATTATGGCGTATTAGCAGCAATAGATTAAGAAAGTTGGAATGTTAATAATAAAAAAAATATTTTGTTTTTTATTTGAGCATGTTCTTATATATTAAAAATAAAATATTGCACAGTTTACTTGTATAGTATGTTTCACAGGTTTCGATTATCGGCAGTATATAATCCGCCATTATATAATCCAAATTAATTTATTTTTTTTTAGATTTCATATGGCGACTAAAAATTTTTTTTGTATTCTTTACTTTTTTTTAATTTCTTTTATTGTAGAAATAACTGCCGGTCCCTCGACTTCAAACGAAATCTTTATCTTCGCATAACTTATCTAAAAAACTGAATTTTTAAATTGGTGTTTGTTTTAAATAAAAGTTAAGCGAATCAAAGTTTCGTTCGAAATAGAGGGACAGGCAGTAAATTTGAAACTACAAGAAACAATAAAAAGTTAGAATGGAACTACATGTAATATGTTTGTGCATATGTTAATGTGTATTCACATAGGTATATTAAGTTTTTAAATTTAGTAATAATTTCAGCTTAATACGTTCGATACATCGATATTTTAAAATAATAAATATCGATACTTCTAAAAATATCGATACAATAAATATCGATAAAAATTTTAATTTGCCCATCTCTAATTCTGTTCTATATAATAAACAGAACGTTATTTAGCGTACGGCTCACATACCCAGAAACGTTTTTTTAGTGTTTGTGTTCGGAACACATTCATCCATGCCCAGACGTTCACCCCACATACACTCTACTTTCGTCACACCAGCGATCTATGGACAGACGGAACTAAGTCCAAACCGACAGGGGAAAAGGAGATCCCGACCCATAATTTCGGCACACCAGACCGAGGTTTGACACGGTCTTGTTTGGTGGTTAAAGGAAAATGGATAACGAGTGAGAAAGTAAAAGGTAAGTGAGCCAAATTTAAACTTTAGGGTTAAAATCTCTTTATGGGGCAAAAACTTATATGGGCCAATGTTTTTGCCTAGTTAGCGGGAGGGTAGGCCTTGCCTATTTTTGGAAATTATATTTAATTTTGATTTAAAATTGATTTCCATTTCGCTTGTTTTCAATTTTATTTAGTAATTCTTTTGTTTGGATTTCTTTTTTCTATATTAATTTTTTTTTTTCTTTTTTTGATCAATGGCTTGTGGATTGCCATCCTAATCCGTCACCGGTTTACACCAAACGTTATTGAGAAACCGCAGGACGAATTTCCAAAGCAGTGGCCGAATATCTTCCCGCGATTTTGGGTCTAAACCACAGCAACACAATTAGTGAGAAGAAATGACAACTGCTTACCTCCCAATGAGAGATATAAGTTAATAAAGATACGAACCATATGTAAATTATTCGACATCTGTTGTAAATTCCGCATTTTTAAGAAGCCATTTATGGCTTAACATGAATTTAAGATTTCTGCTAATACAAGGGAATTTTCAAAAAAAAAAAAAAAAACAATATTTTTTAAATATATAATTTTATAAACTTTGTTGCACAGTATTACTCCAATTGTTAATTTCACCTTAAACTTCTTTAGCCATTCGTTTGCAACAAATAATTTCCATTAAACTTAATCACTTTTAATTATGAACAGTTAACATCATTTTCACTTCTACGAGTATTTAGCATTTCGAGCATATTAAAAATTCCTGTAAATTTTTCTAAAGTTCATAAGTAACGAAACAACCATGTTGCAACAAATTTTACAACTCAATCATAATTTTACGATTAAAATTTTAACGATCAAACTGTTTATAAGCTGTTTTTTATATTGGCCACAAATAATTAACCAGACACTGTTTTTTTTTTTCTGTTCGTTTACACAAAAAATTTGATCTCTTATTTTTGTTGATTGCAATTCTATAATAAAAAATTCTTTGTAAACTGATCCAATGAAAAGTTTTAAATTTTATGACATCATTTAGGATTCGACAACAATGTATGGAAAATGGTAAAAAGGCTGTATGAAAATAAGACTCTGTATTTTTTATGTGATTTTAATCGCTTTTTTCATTTAGACCCGTGGTCTTATGCATTTGCATTAGCCATAAGAAAAAAGGTGCACTGAGCATTTGTAAGCAATTAACAAGATATCGTTGTTATAAATGATTGCGTTTGTTTTGTTTTTTGCTCTTTTTGCTGTTCAGTTTAAATTTTACAAATCGCAACAATGTTGGAAGTGCTTGTAAAAATTGCAGAAGCTATAAGTTTCACATTTATATGTCAATGCCACAGGCCATACAGGATGTAGAAGCATTGACGAGAGGAACGACCACTACGAACTATCTATGCGCTAAAGGAATACGTATATTTATTGAGGAAGTTTGACCACCTTTCTTTCCAAATTTCTTACATACTATGTGGTCAGGCGCTACGAACTAAGTTCCTAATGAACTAAGCCCCGAAAACAAAACTGAACTAAGACCCCATAAGTGAAAACTTATTTCACAATGATATAATTCCCCATTTTAAAACCCAAGCCAGTCCTTTAACTTTTATCTAAACATTTTAATCTTCAAATCTTAGCGAAGCCGAGGATTGTTATGCCATAAAGGAGAAATTATGAATTAAAACCACATTTCTGAAAATTATACAAATCCCCAAAAATATAAAATAACCTCAAAAACAAAAATGAACTAAGTGGAAACTGATTTTAATCTTCAAATCTTATGGTGTTTTTTTTCTACAAAAAATGTGACATTTTATTTAAAAAAATGCAATTTGGTGTTCGTTCTTAAAAATGCTTCGCTCTCTAAAAGGGTGGCTTGTTTTATTCTAAAAAATGGACCCTTAATAATGGCATAAGGCATTGGACTTTACGCCCGTGTTTATCGACAGTGTTGATAATGCCCAGTAAAAAGATGGCTTCTGTTTATATTTAGGGTTACCAGACGAAGTTTGGAAAAAATCGCCTCTAATCAGGACAGTAAAAATTTTAAATTTTAATAGTTATTTTTTCTATTATTTAATAGTAAAAACATAAAAAAGCATTACATTGTTAATTATAGGTTGTCAGTGATATAAAATGTAAGCGGATTCAGTGTTACGTAATTGTTTTTTAAAAAAAACGTCAAATCAAGAACTCTGAAAAACTTGGTGTTAATAAATCACCAAAGATATTTTCTTGTTTACATATTTTATAAAAAACAAACTAAAGAATTTTCAATTTCGTCATTCATTTGGTTCATTTATTTTTTTATTTAATATCAATCTATTAACGAATTTTGGTTTATTTATATTTTTTTTTATTTTTAATTAATTTATGTACATATTTTTTTATATTTTGAAGAACAATCTTTTTGTCAGCTGTTAAAAACAGGTCGGTCAAATTTTGTGTTTTGTTCTCGTCAAATAAAAAATTGCATTTTTACAGGGTCAGCAAGACATTTTATACATGTACCTTTTAACAAGGTGGTATCTTTTTTGTGGAAAAGAAAACACCATTAGCGAAGCCCGGCTGAGGCCCGTCTATGCAGGGAAACTTTAGAAACCGTTTCGGAATTTTGAAATTGGGGATTTTGCAATTAGGGATTTTAATATTCGGGCATATGAACCTAAACCTTAAAAACTTAGATATATCAATATATAAAATAGTAAATGCAATTTTAATGGTATATGAAATAAGTCCCTTATATATTAATATTGGTTTTATTTCATTTACAAAATTAAAGGTCTTATGGCATTATGAACCATTCCTAATTCTAATAATTTTTTCCTAAAATAAAACATAATCCGATTCTCATAATTTGTCTTAAACAAACTGTTATCAGATTGTGATAATTTTTTCTAAGCAAAATATGATCAGATTCTGCTAAATTTGTTATATTCATACAAAATATTATTAGACTAACTGCCCGTTCGCCGATATCGAATAATTTTTGAAATTTTAACTATGCGAACGTTAACGTTCGATATCGGCGAACGGGCAGGAAAAATTTTTCTTAGCAAATTATCTTTAGATTCTTATTAAATTATGATTGTATTCTAAAAATTTTTCCGAAATAAATTATCATTAATATTTTTTTTATAAATAATTAGTATTGTGGTCAATTTATTGAATTGTTTATGATTTTTAATTCAAATTTTTATATTTTAGTCAGGCTTAAGCCCAGCAAATTTATTTTTCATTAAATTATTTTTAATTAAGAAAGGATTTTACAATCTAAAATTAATTAAGATTTATTGAAGCTGGGATTGAACCCACGAACAGGTTGGAATAAACCACACCATCTCTTCAGAAATCTTTGCTCTAATTTTTTTGCAAAAAAAAAAAAAAAGAAAAAAAACAAAGAAAAATATTCAATGGTCAGATTTCAGATTTTTTTCAAAATAATATATGATTACATTCTGACTGTAAAAAACTATATTCTTGTTATTTTCTTAAATAAAAGATGATATTTAAAATATTTGTGATACATATTAATGTGATAAGCAGGTATGTGAAGTCGGAGTCGGAGTTGAGGTTTTTGTACCGGAGTCGGAGTCGAAGTAACCACAAAAACTCGCAACTCCGACTCCAAATGTGAATAACTATATTAACACGTTCACCACTCAATGTCAGATATTTGTGGCATGGGAGTTTACACAGAAACTCATGTCACATTTATGTGTCGAATTTTTAGTGAAATGTATTTTCCTCTAATATCGTGAATGTTTATCGGAAGTATTTTTCTTATACGTTTGAGTCTCTGATACAATGTGATAATGTGAAACTAAAAGTGCTGCAGTTTGTGTCTAGGCTGAGTAGTTTTTTAAAAAATAACTTTTTGTTTGTGTCATGTCACATATGTGTGACACATATTTTTCGTTCCTGAGTTTGGATAGAAAACGCAAAAATCTGATGAGTTGTGGACGTGTTAAGGCTCAATGCGGGATGTTTTAGAATTAAAATATCGATTTAAAATTTTTACAGCATAATTTTCTGGCTATATTTAACCATTTAAAAGGCACTGCATTAAAAAAAGTCTCATATTTATTAAGCATTAAGGTTAGAGTAGGAGTCGCAGACGGACTCGAAAAGTTTCAGTGGTTGGAGTCGGAGGTAAAACTAATTTTTGACGAGCCCACAGCCCTGGTGATAAGTCTCTAATTGTTTTTCAAAAAAAAAGAAGAAAAAAAAACCTAATCATATTCGGATTTTTTTCCGAAATTAAATACGATTTGATTTTGATTGTTTAACAAAAACATATTCTGATCAGTTTCCTAAACAAAATATTTATATATCGAGCCATAACCGCAAAAAAAGCTCAAGCGACAAAAACAAAATTTTACAGGAGAAGGTTTTTTTTTAATATATTTCATAAAAATTTTGTATGAAAATTGGCGCTTAAACTAAAATTTTTTTTGGCTATAAAATGGTAACTGTAGCTTCTGTGACCATGAGATTTTAGGAGATGATGCAAGTGTTGCCAATAAATTCATTTATTAAAAAATACGAAAATTGAAAATGTTGTATGTATCTTAAGCTTTTTTTGCGGTTATGGTTCGATATTTATATTTTTAAAGCTTATTAACAAACGGGTTTTCGAAACAAAACAAAAAAAAAATTATTATGTTCCAATTTTTCGTTAAGAAAATCCTATTCCGATAATTTTTCCCAATCAATATATGACAATATTATAATATTTTCTTTTATGATTAGACTCTAATTGTTTTTCCAGAAAATGATTAGATATCGATTTTTTCTGATATCAAAAAACCAAATTCCGATCAGATTATAATCATTTTTCTGCATAATTTTGATTGATTTTTTCTTTAAAAAAGTTATCACAATCTGATAAATTTTTCACCAGATCAATAAATTTTTTCCTTAAGAAAACTCGATCGAATTCTGATCATTGTGCCCTAAAAAATAAACAGAAATAATTTATACCAAATTCATAATATCAAGCAAACAAGTTGTTGATTTTGCACCTATTACCGAAATGATTATATTGATTACTAAAAATTTAAAAATTAAAATTTTTTTTTTCAATAAATGATATTTTTAATTTTAATTAAAAAAATTATCAAAAAACTTTGCCATTTCAAACAATGTGTTAATTTAATTAATTAAATATTGACAATTCCCAACAAAAAGTCTACAAGCTTAAATTATTTAATTTTAAACGAAAAAAATCAATTAATATTTTTTTAAATAATATTTAAATTAAAAATTTATTTCAAAACAACTAAAATGTTAATTAAATCAAAATTATATTTTTCATTTTCCTTCAACTAAAAAAATAATTGATTTAATTATCACATTAATTAAATTTAAATACTTTTTAAACCATTTTTTTAATTGATAAAACACTTTTTTCTGTGTATAATTAGATTTTGACTAATTTGTAAGAACTAGCAAGATGAGGGTTTATAGAACATGCATTCGATCGGTTGGTTATAGCATATGCATCCGAAACTTGTGCGGACACCACTGTTACACAACAAGTATATACGACCGTCGTGATGAATAGTCTGCGTACAATATCAGGATACAAAAGGTTCGAACGAAAATCTAATGAAGAGGTTAGATAAGCTTGTAAAAAAGATGACGTGATCAAACTGATAAGAAGGCGAAGAAGAGTGTGGAGATATCACGTGAAAATAATGCCTGATAAAAATCCTGGAAAAATAGTACTTGAAGGAAGAGTAAATTACCCTCAACCGCAAGGCCGCCGCCCCAAAAAGATGGAATGAATGCTGGACATCAACCACAATGGAGGCATAGTTTCATGAGCTGATTAAACGCATTGTATAAAAAGAAAAAAAAGAGAAAACCAGTTTGTATATATATCTTAATATATAAAAAAATCCGTGTCACTGTGTATGTTTCGAATAAACTCAAAAACGAGTCAACTGATATTCATGAAAATTGGCATGTATATGTAATTTGGTCCAACTTAGATGATAGGATAGTTATTATTTAAATTAATTGCCTGGGGGCGGAGGGGCGTGGCAAAATCCATAACTTGAGAACGGCTTGACCGATTTGAACGATTTTTTCTTTAAAATGATCGCCATGGTCCAACTTAGGTTTTTACCTAAAATCAGAAAACGGCTCCATCGAGTTGACTAATTTTTCTTTCAAATGTTCGTATTAATCAACTTTAAGTTTTCATCGAAAGAAAAATTTACCACGCCTACTTTTACGCCCACTTTTTCTATTAAGCGCATAACTGGAGAACGGCTTGACCGATTTGGACGAGTTTTTCTTTAAAATGATCGCCATGGTCTAACTTAGGTTTTGCGGTAAGAAAATGTTGCCCCGCCCACTTTTACGCTCACTTTTTTCGTAAGATTCACAGCATATATATACATACATACAACCATATGTATTTTCAAATCAAATGTAAATTAAACATATGTATATGAACAACATTTTAATTTATAATATTATAATGATGAAACAGAACTGGGGATGAACGATGTTTTACATGCAGTTTGACATGAAATTTTGCCAGAGAATGCGGTCGTGAAATAAAATCAATTTTATTTTGAGGACGTTTTTTCTAATGCTCTCACATATAGACACTTATTCTCTTAACAATGTGCCATACTTTCATTCAAAAAACTTTATGATAGGTATTTCATGGATTTTTATTTAAAGGCCGTAAATTTCGTTTAAAGATCAATTGAAATCGTCTGGTAATACAACACTAATGTTTGCTTAGGGCCAGCAACGCGGACCGGGTCAGCTAGTATCATATACATATATATTAATATTATAACTAAATGGTAGGATTATGAACGAGATGTTATTCGTAATAAAGAAGACGAAGAAGAAGTAAGAAAACGTGACTCGGATGAATATTCCTAAAGACAACATGATCCTTTTAGAAGGATAACAAACAAATATAACATTGCAATAATAATTTTCTTCGGTTAATAAAAATAATTATAATTACGTGCATTTGATAATTTTGCTGAATTTGATAATTATTTTCTCATTTCTTTTTTTTGTTTTTAAAACTCAACAATGTTTTTTTTTATTTGTTCAGTTTTATAACAAAATTGCTATTTAACCATGTCAAATGGACATTAATTGCAAATAATTACGGCTGTGCAAGTGATTGTGCTTACAAGTATTTTTAAAATTATCGTTTATTTACTTTATACGAAAATGAGATGTCCTTGATTTTGAGTTGTTAGTTTACATTTTTTCAGATTATTTTTAAAAGGCCATTATTTGTTTTGTTCATAATCATCAGTTTTTACAATTTTTATTTAATCCATTTTAAAGTCCATCACACCAGAAGTAAGTGAGTGTAACATTTCATTTTTGAAGTCAAAACTACAATTTCCAGTCATAAATGCAAAATGTCGCCAATTAAAAATTTGCTGTTGCATGTCATGTTAACTTTGTTAATATTACAACAGCAAACAATAAACGAAATAATATGCAATCTTTATAATAAAATAAGGAAAGTCTGTGGACATGCAACAAATAGAACATGTTAGCACGCCAATAAATATGCAACACATTATTTTTCATGTAAGAAAATAATGAAATAATATTACCTTTTATACATACATATAAGTTTTAAAGTTTATTTAACAATCATGCCATCTGCAAAAAGCGGTAGTCATTGTTCAAATAGGACCCAGAGGCCTAGTTTTTATTTTATTTTTTGTTTTTGTTTAAATGACATTCAAGTGGTTTTAGTTATTTGTTTGGAAGTTTGAAAGAAGTACATGGATTTTAATAAATAAACTTTGGTAGCCACGTTATTTAAGTAGGTAGTGCGCTAGTCTATCAGTGCATGGGTTGCGGCTTCGATTCCTTTCACAGACTCTGCCCTGCTTCAATTTACTATTTCAGGGTTAACTAAGTTAGAATATAATTTGTTTATATAATTATAACTCTAAATAAATAAAATAGGTTAGTTTAGGGAGAGAAGATTGTGCGAAGTCGATCTTTACACGCTCACCAGAGAGAGTATGGTCAGCTGTAATGCCTTCGGAAATAAAAGAAGACTAACTGAGCTACCGAAAAAAAGAGCGGCAAGCGTTTTTTGTATACAGTGCACTCCCAATAATATGAACTAATTAAAACCACGCCAGTTCGCTTTTGCAAGATTGTTCATATTTACGAATGGCAACTAATTTCCTCTCAAAAATATTTCCCGTGTCCGCTAACAGTGATCTTTTTGTCTCTCATATTCAAAAACCATTCGGAGAACGCGTTTTCAATTTTTAGGTACTCGGAAGGCCGCACGTTTTCCATTTTCCAGGTCAAATAAACGTATTGTTAGCATTTTTATTTTTTGTCCACATATTGTAGAATATTTCACCACAAATTTAAAAGCTAAATTAGTTACGCTGACACCTTTTCCTAAATGTTCTAAATCTTCTATAATTTCTGACTTTTAAAGTTACAAACTTATGCTTTTTGTATGCATATTTAAGAACTATTCACGTTGAAATTATGTTTAAAGATGAATATGGAATTCTAGTTGAATGTGAGCACTAACTGCCGGTTCGCCGATATCGAACGTTAAGGTTCGCATAGTAAATAACATTTAAAACAAAAACATAATTTCAAAAATTGTTTTTGTTTTAAATGTAATTTTCTATGCGAACGTTAACGTTCGATGTCGGCGAACGGGCAGTAACTAAATCGTGTATGCAAGACATTTTGATTGACATTTGAAGACAATTTTAAAGCAAGCAGCCAGAAAAACTCCCCAATTATTAATCAGTTGAATAAAAATTTATCCACTATCCTGTTGATTTAGACTTAAACCTGTATACGTAGATAAAATACTGTAAAAATATAATTATAAGTTGTTCATATTTTAAAGCGTTCGCACAAGTAAATATTTTAGAGTAGTCAATGGAAGAATATAAGTGTTCATATTTTGGGATGTTCATATATTTCAAAACTTTTCATTTGCATAACATTTATAAGGAAAAAATGTTTAGAACGCGAATTCGACACCACCCCGGCTGGATTTGTGTTATTGAAAATGTATTTGAAATAGAATTTTCATGTTAAAAAAACGCTTGCCGCCCTTGTTTAGGTAGCTCAGTAAGAGGGAAAGAAAGAAGAAAATAAAGAGTGAAAGTATAAAAAATATTGGATAATATTAAACCATAAAGAAATACAACCCTACTAAGCATAATAGTCCCAGCCCCCAGCCGCCTGTTATACGGCCATAAGTCCATCACGAATCCCATTAGATTTTCAAGACTATAACGCGATACATTTCCCAATTCGCCAATTCATCATATTGTAACTAAATGCTTCTTTATATCATTCGAATAAAACCAAAAAACTGCAGTGATTTTAAAAATTTGCAAGACTGTTTTGCACTTCAAAAAAACTGCAAAAACAGATAAATCTGCCAATTTGGCAACGCTGTGCATGATTAAAATGCTTGCTGTCAAGCTCGTATACGTGTGCTTTTGATTTTTCTTTTAGCGTCGTTGGTGTCCCACATACAAAAAACTAATTTACTCATACTGCAAACATGCTTTTTAAGCACTTACCCAGCGGGAAAACTCAGAAGACCTTCTTACTTCAGGCCTTATTAAAGGCCTGCTTAGAAATTTTTTTGATTCAATTACCATTCTGATCTAACTGATAAAGAAAGCCTCATAGAAAGCCTCGCATCGTTTGTATAAAAGATAAGATACACCTTCCACACTCGCTTCTATGAGAAGGGAGAAGAGAAGGAGTATCATTTTTTGTTTTGTTTTTTGCCAAAGCAAAAGCCAAGAATTCAGATCCCCTTTTAAAAACAGAGTTACATATTACAATACCAAATGAAAATAATAATGTAAATCATTTTAGTTGCGTTGTGTTTTTTATTTAATTTTATATTTTAAATTTTCTAAGACTGAAGTGTTCTATTTTTTTTTTATATTTTTATTTAATTTTATATTTTTTTAGTGTTTTTTTTTTGTGAATATGTGTAATACACATTGTGTATACCAATAGTAATTATAGTATGTATGTGTACTTCTTTAAATAAATATATGAACTAAACTTTGAAATTATAAAACACTTAACTTTTATTCTCCATTGAAAATTATGGGAAGGCATATTAGCGGGAATTAATCTGCAGGCCTTCAGCTGAAAGCCATCAATATGACCTTTAATCAAAGGTAATTTGGCATGGATGGTCTGAAAAGCCTTTTAAGAGCCATTAATTTGAAGGCCTTTTATCATACATTTCTTAAAAACCCTTCAAGATTACTGTATTTTAAGGCAACCAACAACCATTCCCTGCAAAGCCTTCTTAGAACCATTTATTTGAATGCCTTTTAGAATCCCTGGCGAAAGAAGCGAGAGTTGAAGGCCTTCCCCGCAATGACAACGTGTGTAAAAAAGATATGAATATGGAATGGAGCGAGCAGGCATTGTTCATCCAAAAAAAAAGTAGTACGAAGGCCTTCTAGAAGACATTCGTACTCCTTCTTTTTCCCGCTGGGTTGGCATGCATCCATTACACAACATTACTCAATGCGCAGGTCCGTTATTTGGTGTGATGTGGACAAAGATTATTGTGCTCTTTCTTTAAAGCAAAATTTTATAAAGTTTAATCTTGCGCTACGTCACTGTCACGTCATATACAGATTTTAAAAATAGGAATGCGCAATCTATGTTTGTTGCTCATTCCCCTCAGGCATAATTCTATAAGAGAATATGCTCATATTTCGAGCATATTTCCGTAAGATACTGTGCTCAAAGTCTGAGCATAGTTCAGTAAAAGTATATACTCAGACCACATGTCTGCAAGAGAATATTCTTCAGTTCTAATGGTGGCTCTGTAGCACTGTCGGGATCTGATAATTCTTAAATTGTACAGTCTCAATGACGAAATTTACATAAATTCTACTAAAATTATAAACTAGAAAAGCATTCATGGAAATTCGTAACATATTTTTATTCAAAAAAAAAAAAAAAAAAAAAAAAAAAAAAAAAGTATAGTCGGTAAAGCCCGACCATTTTATACCCTATACTATCCTATATAAGAACAAGTCTATTTTGGGACCAGTGGGCAGCCGTGGTCTAGAGGCAACCATAATATGGTTGTGGCATCGTGATGGATCACTAATTTAACCATAATATGGTTGGCGGTGAATATAATATGATTAAATTAACCATAATCCAAATTTTACTATTTTTAATTAGGCTTAAGTTCATTAAATTTAATTTTCATTAAATTATTTTTATGAAGAAAGGAATTTTTACAACATGGAGAATTAACTAAAATTGTTATTGATAATTTTCATTCTTGACTGACCTGGGATTCGAAGCCAGGCTGGCTGGCGTGTGATTCGAACCCAGGCGGCTGGTTACCCTGACATGTTTCGACCTCAACCACTAGGTCTCCTCAGAGAGATTTGCCGTCTTACACTCGCAGCCATCGATGACTGCTGACGTCAGTAGTCAAACATCAATCCTTAAACCAAATTGTATTTTAACCTTTGGTAGATCGAAATTTGCTTTTTGAATGATTATCCATTTTTAATTGATCTCACATGTTTTTCCTTACTTCTGTTTTTTCGTACCTTTGTCAAGAATTCTTCTTGAAGTCCAAAGTACATTTTTTGTTTATCATGTTTTTGTCTTTCTTTTTTCTTGTTGACATTTTTCAGCACAACTCGAAGGACAAATGAACACATAGAGCTTGTGCCTTAGCTTTAACAATAATTAGTATTGTGGTTATTTTGTTGAACTATTCATGGTTTTTAATCCAAATTTTACTATTTTTAATTAGGCTTAAGTTCATTAAATTTAATTTTCATTAAATTATTTTTATGAAGAAAGGAATTTTTACAACATGGAGAATTAATTAAAATTGTTATTGATAATTTTCATTCTTGACTGACCTGGGATTTGGTTTAAGGATTGATGTTTGACTACTGACGTCAGCAGTCATCGATGGCTGCGAGTGTAAGACGGCAAATCCCTTTGAGAAGACCTAGTGGTTGAGGTCCAAACATGTCAGGGTAACCAGCCGCCTGGGTTCGAATCACACGCCAGACAGCCTGGCTTCGAATCCCAGGTCAGTCAAGAATGAAAATTATCAATAACAATTTTAATTAATTCTCCATGTTGTAAAAATTCCTTTCTTCATAAAAATAATTTAATGAAAATTAAATTTAATGAACTTAAGCCTAATTAAAAATAGTAAAATTTGGATTAAAAACCATGAATAGTTCAACAAAATAACCACAATACTAATTATTAACCATAATATGTTAACAAATTTTCGGTAATCACAGTCTTGTTGGAGGTGATCATATTGAAAAATGGTTTTTCTCTGCGTGTATGTACGTTCTTAATATGTCAGTGTAATATCATGAACACAAATTAAAAATAATGCAATTTTTGGTAGTAGTTCTTAATTAAAAAGAAAAGTGAATTAATCCAAAGAAATGATAATACTTTGTGTGTATTTTTTTTTAAAATTTAACCAAAAAATGATTCATCGTACCAGTGTACCAATAAAGTTTGGATTGTACAAAAGTTGATACATTTGTACCAAAAATGCCATCAGTGTCCTGTAGGTGAAAATGCTTTTTATAGAAGAATATTTTCAGATTTTAGTATATTTTTTTTTTAAATTTATGATCAGATCTTGAAAAATATGTTCAGTATGTTAGCGCATTTCTATAGGAAAATATTCTTCGAGTTTTATCATATACATATGTATGTATATAAAAATATTTTATTAAACCTTTTAATTAATTAAGAACCAAAACTCCTAAAATTTAATAAACTATAAAAACTATCTAAATGATTTTATGCCAGTATATATCTTTACACTGATCAATTTTATGAACATTAAAAATTCCGAAAGAAACATTAAATTATATATTTCGAAATTATGTCATAAATTAGTTATACTCACCTACAATCGTTTTAAAATCTACTACAAAATATATACGAGTTTATAAAAATTAAATAAAATAAATTCTTTTATCAGGATAAAAAATTTATAAAAAAAAAATTTTAAGAAATAACAAAAACAAAATTACCATAAACCCATTTATGGAATTTATTTCGAATAAACTCAATTATGGTTACATATACTTCAGCATCTTTTGTCAGTCGGTTTGAAGCCGAATGGACTTTAAACCACATTTCCATTTGTTGTAGAATATTTTCAACACACAACCCACCTGTTAATGTTGATCATTGAAGTCAAAACCTTTTGAACGGTTTTCTTATCAACACCTTGCTTTATTTTTATGGCCTAAAATAACAAAAACACATACACACACACACACACTCATTTTCTCAGATGGTCACTTTAAAAACAGAAGACTAACGCCTTCGAAAAGTATCTTGTGTAAATGTGGGTAAAAGTGTTTGTGTGATAAACATTCTAACACCTTTTTCTCACACATATGTGTGAGTGTTTGGTGTTGATTTGAAAACAATCGATATATTTTCTACACATTAAACTATTTAAGTCAGCAACAGATACAAACAAACAAACCATCCATCCAACATTAAAAGAATTTTATGATGTTCCCATTTTGTTGACATGATTAGATGAAGTGAATGTTGTACAACAAAACTTGGTAAATATATTCTTCTTTTTTTTTTTTTTTTGTTAAATACAAAATAACAAAGTGTGAGCGGCATACTTTTCACCTGAAGGCAATTAATAGCAAACAGTATTAAAATTAAGAAAAAAAGAAAAAACCAACATCATCCGAAAAAAACCTAAAAAACCTTAAAATAAGCCATAAATTTAAGTTTGTTAAACTCTTCGTATCAGTTAAAAAAAACAAACACAGAAAAATTTATACAAATAAAAAAGATCGAGAATGACCCATACGGTTATAAAAATAAAATAATCGTTTAGTTTATTAGTTTTTTTCTGACTTTCATAGTATGATATTTTTTAATTTCCTTAGCTGGGTCTTTAAAAAAGGACAATGTTGTGAAATATCCAGTAAGCGGCAATATGTGGCCCCTACAAAAAATTGGCACCATGGTGAAGGGTATATAAGATTCGACATAGCCGAATATAGCACTGTTACTTGTTTCTAAGCCAGCCTTCATATCATTGAAATTGTGGGATAGTAGAAATATGTGGTAGACCTAGTCGGGATCTGTTAGTCTTCTGTGGAGTCACCATATAATTCCCCTTCATTCATAAGAGGCTTTTCTCATTCTGTTATCCAGGATAATATTAAAAATTAGGGGCGAAAGAACACATCCTTTTGTCTCACTCCAGTTTTAATTGTGTATGTCACTTATACAATATACAACAGTCTGCCTTCTGATATAGGGCTTTTGTTATATCAATTATCCTTGTTGGAGTGCCTGCTAGTGTGCTCCATATGGCTGGGTGAGAAACGGTATCAAATTCTTTTTAAAAATCGATGAATACCAAGTACAGCGGCGTCCTCCACTCAACCGATTACTCAACTATAGCACATAAGCTGATAGCTGCTTTTTTATAATTTGAGAGATTATCTTGTGATATTGTTAAGGGTTATGCAACGCCAGTTTCTCCATATGGCTGAATTTGAAATGGTGTCAATTTCTTTTTAAAAACCGATGAATACCAAGAAAAGCGGAGTCCTCCACTCAACCAATTACTCAATTATGATACGTAAGCTATTGACATGGAAAATGCATGATTTGAGGGGACGGAAGCCACCCAGCTCGTTGCGGAGTACTGGATCGAATGCAGCTAATAGCCGTTTATTTATAATTTAAGGGATTGTGATGTGATATTGTTAAGGGTTATGCCACGCCAGATTCTGTATTGCATTGAGACGGGTCTCCTTCTTGAAAATTAACTATACTAAGACTTTCTCCTTCAAATTACATGATACCCCAAACAGACCTTGAGAAGAAATCCAAGGTCATATTTCCATCAAGGTGGGACTGAAGAAGGGGAATCCTGGCTAATAGATACATCACTCGAGTCTACACTGATAGGTCAAAGCTGACCTTCATTGTCGGCTCTGGTATTTTCTCAAAGGAGTTGCAAATGAATCTCTCTTTTCGTCTTCCGGATGTGGCAAGCGTATTTCAGGCTGAAACACTGGCGACAAGAGAAGCATATGTAACCCTGCATAACAAGAATACTACCGGAAGAATTGGTATTTTTGCCGATAGCCAGGCGGTTCTGTTGTCACTTAAGTCGTAGTATTTATCCAGATTGAACAGCCTATCTGATATTAACCGGCAAATACCAGACGTGAAATCTTCAGACAATATCTCGATATCGTCAATTAAAAAATTTGTTAATTAATTAAATTTGCACCAGTAGGCAAATTAAGAGTATCAATTAACTGACTTTATGTTTAAATGATTGAATTGAACAAAAATTGTCGAGATTTTTTTATATGATGGTAGTTTAAGAGAACTGGACGGCTGGAGGGCCCCAGCTAACGTGGCCCACATACGTACTTCTTAACTTCAACCGTAGGGACATCTCGACGATCGGTAAGCAGGCTGTAGGACTCGTGGTCCCTTTCAATGAATGCTGCCACAGCTGAACTGATGGTACAGTATTTCATCTTCCATGCGATTGCCTAATATTCAATTTAACACGATATAGATAATTTGGGAATTACCTTCTACAAGAACTCTCTGAGATATCGCGGGTGAAACTCGGCATTCTGGTGAAATATCTCAACGCAATGGGCTGGTTCTGGCATGACACCGGGGTGGGCTTTAGGTGGGCTACCACGTTAACCAACCAACCACAGACTAGAAGAGTACGAGAAACTGCAGGCAAGCTCGCCAAAAAGAGAATGGGTATTTTACTCCTCTCTTCATTATATCTCTTGCACAACATCTTCCGTTTCGTTCCGTTTCTTAGCAACAACACCCATCTTTCTGTTTTATTACCATTTTCAATTACATACACTTTTCTGAAAAGTATAAAAAACTTCTCCAATAAAATAATAATAATATCTTTTGCAGACACTCTATCAAAATTTTCATTTTAAAAATTATTTCGAAATTGAGTAAATTTTCTTTTGGAAAACTTTTAAATTTAAAAAAGCTTCCTATATTTTCTTTTGCAACTGTCATTTACATTTTTAAAATTCTTATCAATAGCCGATGTTTCGTTTTTGTCTAGGAAAAATGCAAAGTTTTGCTGCTTTTGCTAAAATGGCGCTAGCATTTTAACCCTTCGATGTTCCTACAACTTTAGTGCCACTTAGTGCACCATATGATCTGGCCCGATCACGATTGAAAAGTCCAGCCAAATAAGTAAATTAAAAAAAATGTTGTTCTTATTTTGTGTTTATTAAAAATAAATCAGTCTTGCTATGAAACTATTTTAATATAATTTTAAATATTGAAATTATTATGTAAAACAATCATTGCAAATATACGTTTTTGTCTATCTGCCATGAAGAAGCAACATAGCTTTTTTGCATAAACGAGTTTTTCTCAAATTTTTGGTTGTGGTTTTGCAAATAGCACACAACGGACGGTTATTAGCCGAACTTGACGGGTACCCGCTTGCACATGCTCGGACTGCGAGTTAGGATTAGGATTATATGACCTAAAAGTACAACCCTAAATTATAACATGCACAAGGTTTATTTTGTTGTGAAAATAAAGTTAGTTCTATTAAAACCACGTAACAGCATAATCCATAAATGGTGATTCCGACGTGAAGAAACGGGTTTTAGAACGCAGAACAATTAAATAGACGAACACAACTATTTTAATTATACAATTTTATAAAAAAAGAACTTATTATGGTCTGTTACTACGAAATTGTGGGTGCTGCCGCAGAGGCTACTGCCAACACCAATAGACAAGAACATGTTGCAGTTAACGAAGCTGCGAAAATTACAGGATTCCTGCATTCTGGCATGCCAAACACGTTTTAGGATCGCACATATATAATCTTATTTTGCTGCCGCTGGTACAACTAACGATAAAACGAAATACCATACAGTAGTAGCAGCAATCGAAAGCTGAGTCTTGTCACAAATCAGTGATATTGCGCTTAATCCATGGATAACATGTACGACACATTTAATGCACGGCTCTTGAGGTATTTTGCTGTCTCAGAGCAGAAACGCATGAAAAGCTTTTACAAGATTTGGAACTTGGCGACATGCGCCCAACACAATCGCGAGATGCAAGACGAGATGCTGGCAACGAAATAAACGACGACATGCTCAAATCTGTCTGGAGGAGCCGAGTACCCCCAAATGTGGGTACCGTAATTTTAATAAGTAGTGATCCGCTTGACAAAGTACTCGTAGCTATACGCGCTGACAAAATATTTGAGATAAGCGATTCACACGTCAACGCAGTTTCTGTACAACTAAATGTTTCTTCAGCACAATCAACACTAAAACAACAGATCAGCTTACTCGTTAAACAGGTGGCTGAGCTAAAAACAAAGTTTTCCCAAAGTACACGAAGCAGATCCCGCTCCCGTGACGCCGAGTCAGATGAAGGATGCTGGTGCCACCGCAAATATGGCGACAAAACAAAAAAAGTGTTTGAAAACAACAACAATGCAACAGAAAAAACACTTCTCTCAAGCAAAAGACACTTTAGCAGAATTAGCAAGGTAAACTTTGCAGTGCAAAAAGAATGATTCACAAAAGTAATATGTGGTGGTCCAACCAGACCATGGGGTGCACTTAGCGAGCTTTTTCTTGGGGAAGGATGTTTGTACCCTAAATGTTATTTATTCGATTCTGCAGAACTTACTTGCAGAATTCATAGACTTCGTTTATTAAAACTCTTGCTATAAAAAAATATATTGCATATGAAAGTCAAATATGGTCTGGCCAGACCATGTAGGACATCTAAGAGTTAAATCCTGTATTGAACAGCCTTTTTCGAATTTGAAATGTTTTTCTATACAGACTTCCTTGAATCGAAAAAAAATTTCCAGTGAAACTTTTATCCTAAGTTCTTCTAATCGGTCAAATGTCCTACAAAAATACCGAATTAAGCGAAAGGAAGGAAAGTAGCGGACTTAAGGTATTATAGAAAAAATTACAGCAAAAGAAGGAAGACTTCTTCCAAATCGGAGTTTGCTTTTTAATGGAATTAAAACGTGTTCGTTTTTTTTTTTTTTTTTTTTTTTTAATATGAAGACAATTCCAAATCGGTATATGTTTACTGCGTGAAATCCTAATGAATCGTAGGGTTTTTTAATAGAATCCCTCAGAGTAAGTTTTATAATGGAAACCTGCTCGTAATCGCGGTAAGTTGTCTAATGGAAAACTTATCTACTTCAGATCGGAGTGTATTTCCTAATACGTATTAACCCATTAAGGCCCGAGACATGATCCAATTAAGCAATAATGATTAAACATTTAAAATTTGTTTGTTTATACCTAAATATAAAAAAAAACTTTTTTTAGGTAAATCGGATCTGTTGGAGCCCAGATAAGCCCCGTTGCGAAAACGCAACGATGGGCCTTAACGATATAAAAATTAAACGCATTTGTATAAATTTTAAATTAAATAATACTTTATTCACGTCTTCAGAAAAAAAGTTAAAAATATACACATACATATACATTTTATATTTAATTCAATTATGATATGCTCCAAAGCACTTCGGGTGAAATGCTACGCCAAATTTCTACATTGCCGACATCGCAAAAGTTTTTCTCTCACACTTTTCATTCTGAATTGGAGCTTGTTCTTCACGTTTTCTCAATAGGCAATGTAATTTCCAGGCAATGTAATTACTAAAGCTGCATCTAGGGCATTAGTAAAAAGTCGCCAGTACCATTTATTTCCTCGGATTTGAATACTGTAATTATTCATAGCGTTGTCGAAAGAATCAGCGCCACCCATAGTTTTATTGTATTCATATGGCATTTTAGGCATGGAAATCGTAATCATTTTTATTTTTTGAAGTCGTATCGCTTAACTTGTTTCAATGGATCTAAAGAAACAAAATTTAACAAAGTGGAGATTACAGAGCTGTCATTACAATACTTATGTCATTCTTCGATTCATATCAGTAAACATAACTTCCACGTTATTTTTTCTTTAATATCTTGGGAGAGGATAATTTCGCATTACTGGTGCGGTTTTCTCTTAGTTTACCTATTGATGTAAATAACACACTGTGTATAAGAAAAATAAAGAAATTTACATAGAGAATTTAAATACTGCGAAATATCCTGCATTTTGCAAATTGGCCATTAGTTTGTAAGATGTGAAAAAATTTTCGATAACAATTAACATACATACATGTTTTTATTGTGCCGTTTTAGATATAAAGTGATTGTATAACAGGGGTGTCAGCGTCATGCACAATTGTGTCAGCAAAACTCACATGTACGCTTACGCTCTTTTATTTTGCGAGCGTAAAATATAATTTTTTACTGCAAAACACTCTCATTCAGCGGGAAATATCGAAATATCGCACGGCCTGTTTTGAGGCCTCTAAACAGAAATAATATATTTATTATTTATTATCTTTGTTTATGTTTTGTTTTATTTCTGTTTTTGACATTGTACAATGATTGACAAATAATATCTACATTGTTTTGCATTTAAGCTAACGATATGTGTTTTGTTTGTGAAAAAAATTCTTTGTTGCCTTTTAAAGGGTCCCTTTTTCTTTCGTTAAAAAGACGTACCTAAATGCAGAAATTATTAAGAAAAAAATAGCCACAAGAATTTGTTGGTATTTTGTGCTTGTAAAAATATTTTTCTTTCTGTACCAATCGCGTCAATTGGTTTTTTTCCCTTTGAAAACACTTTTCTCATTTAAAAAAGTCTTGTTTTCCTACAATTTATGTGCAAACCTATACACATAAAAGCAAATGTGACAGCAGGTAAAATTTTTGGGTAAGAAGATGTGTATTATTAATGTATTAATGAAACTTTATTGTTTAACGTCCACAAACCTAAAAAATGTTTTGTTGTTTCGAAACTGCAATTTAAATTTAGAAGATATTATTGGTAAATAAAAGTATATTTTTATAGGCTAGTAAAATCTTCTCTTTTTATAATGGTGGTTAATAATTATAGAATATTTTTAAACTTAATGGAGTTATTATTTGCATTAGCATGTGCAAATGAATTTTCATTGTTGGCATTTGCAAAGGTATGTTGAGCACCAAATTAAAAATATTAGAAAGAATTTAATAAGGTAGTAAAATGACTTCAAATATTGTCAAATGCTCAATTTTTCCAAAAAATAAGCAAAGTTTCTGCGAAATGCAGGTTCCAAATTAAATTTATTTAAATAATAACTGAGTGTGTCTGTCCATAACTCAACATTTTTCGATAATTGTATTATTATTAATTGCTCTAAAGTCTTCATAGCAAAATATGTATGTTAATTAGGCCTGGTAATAGGCCTCGCAACCGCAGATTCCTCCCGCTGAGAATGAAAGAGACAAGAGTATTCGCACCAATACAATCATAATTGACACCACTGTTGTATAAATATGTTTCCATTTGATCATTTTATGTAATTTGTATATCGTTTAGGCCCAGTGTTGCGTTTTCGCATCACGGATATATCCAATCATAAAAATAGTGGCAAATGTCTAAGAGGGTTGGGTTTTTCAGTAGAACTAATAATGTTCGTATGTTAGCTACCTCCATTAAAAATTTGAGATAGGTATATTATATATAACATTAGTTTTTTATAACAATTTCCAAAAGTACCCAAAAACAGGAAAAACTAAGGCCCTAATCATGTACAACGCAGTGCAACGCCACAGAACTAACGCAACGCCAAAGAATAACATTGAAAGCACAAACAATGTCATAAATATTTTGTAATTTTGTTGTTGCTTTCTACAGAAATTCACATTGCGTTTTAAAATTTCAAACGCTCCATTGCTTGTGTCGTTGAAAATTTTAAAACGGTACATGAATTTATGTTGAAAGCAACAACAAAATTAAAAAATATTTATGACATTGTTTGTGCTTTCAATGTTATTGTTTGGCGTTGCGCTGCGTTGTACATGATTAGGGCCTAAATATTTAAATTAAAAATTTTTTATAAAAAAAACTTATGTATGATAGAAATCCAAAAACAGATCAGTTAGACATTAAGTTAAATTTTATTTCACTGTTCTTTATTACAATATCATGTAATCACAAAATGCCTGAGGGGAGGTTTAAATGAACGTTGCGAAAACGCAACTCAGGGCCTTAATGGGTTAAAGTTAATATTCTGTAGAAAGCTCTACTTTAAATCGCAAATGTTTTTCTGTCGAAAACCCTACTGCAAATTAAAGAATGTATTTGATTGGAAACTCTACTACAAATCGTTTAATGTTTTCTATTAAAAAGCCGACCACAAATAAGAGTTTTTTCTTTATACAAATACAGGGTTTCTCCTTTCATTTGTATAGCAATTATTCGTTAGTGCTGACCAGCACCCATTAAAAGGTTTCATTTATTTGATGTTTTTAGAAAGTGTTATAAATAAATTTTTAAATTCTAACATTTAACAAAAAGGGTTTCTTAATTTGTCAATATCTTACTGATCTAAATTTTTTATTGGTAGTATTTCAAATGGGGTTAACATCAAAAGAAATCTTTTCCTTCTTCCAAATGATTTCAATGAACTTAAGGCTGTTTGTCCATTTGTATGTAAAAAAACACGTTAAAAAAGTGTCAAAACATTTTGTTTGTATTAAAATGCATATAAATTAGTCAAACGTTCTTAAGCCGCATTTTTTTACCTTAACACTTAATAGAATGAAGGAGTAGTTTTAAAAGTATTTATATGTAGCCTTGTTGTATGGATTTTCAGACGACGTAGAAGACTGTGGCATCAGGTGTTTATTTGATCATATCACAGCTAATGTGTTGCTAATTTCATGCGCTCCAGATACTGTTTTGCATGTAGCACAACATCTTAAAAATGCAAAGAAAAAAAGAAGAGCTTTAACCTGCTGTTATTTTGGGTTTTGGTATTTTTTTTCGGATACTCATTACTTAAGATACCATTTTCATCCAGCCATTCTTTAGTTTGTTGGCCTCTTTATTTTAGGAGATGTGCTATTCTCGGTTCTCTTGTGTTGTTTTTAGTATTTAATCTCGACAAGTGTTTGCCATTTTTTTTTTTTTTTTTTGGTTAAATGTGCGTGTTTGTAGAGTAGGTCTTCCTTGAACATTTTTGTGTTGTTGCATTATATTTTTTTTTTTTGATTCTTTTTTGCCTTACCTCCATCTGACATTCATCGTTTCCGCTTATCTTAAAATTTAATTATGTATATGCTAAGCGCATTAGCGTCTTTTAAATACTGCTAATAGCTGCAAGCGATTAGAATTTTGTTTATGTGTGTATTTGTTTTATTTGCGCCACATTTCGACTTTACCTTCTTGTTTCGAAAATTTCGTAACAGCCAGCAACATAATGGTAAGGGTTATATGGACTTGGTTGCTTCGTTGGTAACATAAACGAAAATAAGAAGTTTTGAATAAAAAAATATATGAGAAGTTCCATATTAAAACGATATTACGTTACCATGCCCAAGGTTAAAAATTTTGTTATAAAGCAATTTAAAAAAAATTCCGTTTCTATACGTTCATGTCTACCACAACCATATTTTGGTAGCCCACAATCATGTAAATTTTTGATCATAAATATGTTTTTTAAAGTAACAAGGACATTTTGTTCTTTTCCCAGAAAAAAATATTAAATTTCTCCAATCACCAAATTTATTCCAAATTCATAATATCAAGCAATTTAGTTGTTGACTTTGCACCTATTACCAAAATGATTATATTGATTACTAAAACTTTTAAAATTTTCCAGAAATTTTTTCCATTAATGATATTTTTAATTTTAATTTAATAAGTGATCAAAAAACTTTGCTATTTCAAACAATGTGTTAGTTTATTTAAATAAATATTGACAATTCCCAATAACAATTCTACATGTTACAATTATTATATTTTAAACGAAAAAAGTCAATTAATATTTTTTGATATTTAATTAATATTTTATTTGAAAAATTATCTCAAAACAACTAACATGTTAAAATTAAATTTTTAATTTTCTTTCAACAAAAAAATAATTGATTCAATTATCACATTAATTAAATTTAAATACTATTTAAGCCATTTTTTTAATTGATAAAACATTTTTTTTCTGTTTTTATTGTGGTTTACCATAAAATTATTTGTGGTAAGCACAGAGCCAACATTCAAAAAAGTGGAGCGAAATTGTACCGACATAATGGCTTTTTTTTAAGGCGCAGCCGCTTAGGCCACATGTCAGAAATTATTTTATTTATAATCGTGGTTAAAATGAGAAGGACAGATTTAAACACATAATAATAATATGTTTAGAGAAACCATAAGAAGCGTACAAATTTTCCGTTTAATAAATTTAGTTATTGGTGACCATATGCAAAATATTTTGATTTCTGTGTGTACAATATGGAATTACCAGCTACGACATGGAATTAGAAAGTCAGTGAAAACACAGTAGAAGCCCTACGCTATAGATTATTTAACTCTATAATAATAATTAGTATTGTGGTTCTTTTTATTGAACTATTAATGGTTTTTAATCCAAATTTCGATATTTTTAATAATTGTGTGGTTACAATCGAAACTAGTCAGGGCAACCTGTCCGTGAAAGCCTGGGTTCAATTCTCAGCGCAGTCCAGAATGAACAATTATCAATAAATTTTAATTAATTTCATGTTGTAAAATTCCTGTCTTCATAAAAATTATTTAATGAAAATTAAATTCAATGAACTTAAGCCTAAATAAAATTAACCCTATAATGTAAGATTTTTTTTTTAAATATTAAGGGCATTCTGCTACATTTTTACAATTTCTTTAGAGCACTTAAAATAGGTTTGGCTCAAACTCAACTTATCCCGAAGGTTTTCGGAAAACTGTAGCGTTTTCGAGGTGAAGATACTTGTGATCACGGATGCTGGAGACTGGGTCAGAATATCTGCTATATCGATTATTGCTGTGGATATTTACACTAATTGCAGTGCCACCGTAATAGCTATGGATTCCCTCTCCCTGAGAACGAGAACAGCCCTTGACTATCGCTCATTTCTTAACGATAGCAGTTTTATATCAGCATGAAAGGGGTCTTGGGGCACAGAGATATACTGGGCAGATGAGCATCCCAATAAAAAAATTTCTTATTTTGCGAAGCACTAATGGTACATTTTAAAAAGTAAGCACACATTTATTCGCTACGCAATAAGACATACAGAGATGCAGTAAGTTAAGTGAACTAACTCTTAATAATTAAAAAAATATATATAAAAAGTGAAGAGCCACGACATTCACTTACTACGAAGCAGGTTTGTAAGGCAGCATATAAAAAAATAACGGTAACAAAAATTCAGGGTGCAAAGCTAATCGTTACATTTACAAATTTTCATATGCGCTGAATAAAGCGCTTTCTGTATCAAAAATGTATTGCTTCAAAGTGAGAACTCGTCATATAAAATTCATGTCTTCCGTAAGCGATATGGTAAGCGAAACTTTTACATTTCTCCCTTTCGAACCCGCTTCGTTGGAAGCTTCATATTTATTGGGATGGTAGACTTGTCACTATCTAACGATTGGAAGGCTTTGGGGTACCTGTGCTTTCCTGCAAACTCGAACTTAGACGATAGACAATCCATATTGCTAATGACAGTTGGGCCGCGAACACTGGATGCAGGATTTCTAGGCAATTGTGGACCTGCATGGTCGGGAGATCCATGTCTTCACTATCGATGGCAAACACGTGTCACATTTGGTATCTGTTATAACGGGACATGGTGTTATATGTAGGAGTGCACAGCGTCTGGGAGCCGAATACTATGATTATTGCCGCAGAAGCTGCGATAGCGACAATAAGGAGGAGGACCTAGAACACCTTCTCCGTCGCCTGCCCTGCACTGCCAAGAAGGCGACTGGCCGTTATTGGAGGCAACTGGAGCGCATTTCAAACTAAGACGTAAGACGTTCAGGCTGTTTCATGGTTGGAGGCTCTATATTGTGGAAGTCCATGGTATCACAATGGCTAATAAGGTCCAAAGGCGGCAGATAAGTACTGACTGCCATTTCTACCTTAACTTGGATTGTTATATATGAATTGTAAATTGGAGTAAAATTTTTTCGGAATATTTAATTGAGGTTAATTATTGTTGTTAAATAAATAATGGCTTAAACCAATAGTGTCATTCTTTATTGGCAAGCTAAAGTGAATATTGCATTCGGTTATTAGTGAGTAATCCAACAATTTCTGTTTTGGAAACGATCAGAAACCTTTACCCAAACACACACTACAGCTTATAGAGAACGATGGCCATTTAAGAGACCATGTCAAATACAAATTTGTTGTGGTCTTGTATCTTTTTATTTAATCGTGTTTAGTTATTTATTGCATTGATTTTTTTCCCTCGCACAGTTTTTAGTCTTAAATACTTTCATACACTCCAGCAATCACAAATTCATGTTTGAATAAAGTTCGGCAAAGAAAAATCGTCTTCTTTTTTTTTTTTTTTTTTTGTTTAAATTGTTTTTGTTCCGCATAGACTTAATGTGACTGAAAGCGTTTGAAAGTCAAACAAAAATTTTTTTTTAAGTCTCTTGTCATAAGTTTAGTTTTACTTCTCTTGATATCTTAAATTGTAAATTAAAATAAAAGAAATTAGATATTAAAACTAAGATTTATGGAATGATCTCAAGTATTTGTTTGATTTTAGTTTTATCTGAAAGATAGCAAAGTTGAGTTAGCATCAAATTTATTATATTCTAGGTATTGTTATGAAAACAAATGAAGTTCTTCGAAGATCTAGAATTCAATTCGTATGATAAATGTTTAATTAATATCAAAGAAACTGATAGAAAAAACTAGAATTGTTTGGAAAAGTTCAAATCTGTTATATAAAAAATTCAGTTGAAATCGTTAGCTTTCTTTTATGAAAAGGGTGGTTAAATTTTAAGGGCCGATGTTGAACGTGAACCACATCTAAACGTCAAGTTTTTTCTGCATTTCATTTGACATTTCTCAATTTCAGACTAACTTAATTTGAACCATGGAAAGATACACAATCGAGCAACGCGTTAAAGTTATTCAGGCTTATTATGAAAATGGGCGTTCGAATCAAAATGCATATCGTGAAAATCATATTCAGTTGAGGCACATTTTCACCTCAGTGGATTCGTCAATAAGCAGAATTGCCGCATTTGGGCAAATGATAATCCAAGAGTGATTGTCGAAAAACCAATGCACCCACAAATAGTGATTGTTTGTTTGGTTTACCGGCTGGCGGCATCATTGGGCGTATTTTTCCCAAAATTAGGTCGGTCAGGCAGTTAATGTTACTTGTCACACAGCTAACGAAACAATGTCTCTTTTGCGCGACAAATTCAATGGCCGTGTTATCTCACTTGGTGGCGATGCCAATTGGCCGCCAAGATCATGTGATTTGACACCGTTGGACTTCTTTCTTTGGGGTTATTTGAAAGAAAACGTGTACGTCGATAAGCCAGCAACAATTCAAGAGCTAAAGGCTGAGATAATTCGGCACATTAACGGCACAGAACCTCAATTATGATTCAGCTTCATCGAAAATTTGGACCATCGTGTGGAGGTGTACCGCCGAAGTCACGGCGGCCATTTGGCCTACATTTTGTTCCATACATAATTGAACCATACCAATATTATTATAATAAAAAGAAATGACAATAATTTCCTAAATAATTTGTGTTTTATTCAAAATCATCATCGGCCCTTAAAATTTAACCACCCTTTATTTTTTATTTAATCAAGTTACACATTTTGACATTCAAGCAGATCGTTGCTTAAAAGTTGTCAAACAATTTTTCATCATCATATTAACTCGGAATAACAGTAAGCTGCTAATCACCATAGATACATAAATGCAGAAGGATTCACCCAATCCGACAACGCTCCCAACACTGGGCTAGCAGTTACTAGATTAAAATCTGACTAGTTGCGATAATTAAGCACAAATACAGTGCCAAGGCGAATTCAACTACAGTTGGTGTCGAAACGCCATATGATTTTGACAGTTCGAGCCAATTTGTTTTGATTTGTTAGGAATGGTTGACGTTTTGGACCGTAAACACTTACAATGCAATGCAAAAAACCTTGTGTGGTTTCTGTTGTTTTTGGATTGTTGTAGTTCCGACACCACCTGTAGTTAAATTCGCCTTGTACAGTGCACTTTTTCTTCTTTTATTTATTTGAAGTAGATTTCTTATTTCACTTAAACTATAAGATTTATATAGACCACTATTGGTCTTATATCTTCGCGAGTGAGAATTAGATTGAAACCAGACTTGGAGAAATATCAATTACAATGTAAATATATAGACCACAGAAACGATTAAAGATACGACATCATAACGTCTTATAACTGTTATTAAAAAAAAAGTTGAAGATTTAACATTTCACTTGCTTAAATGTCAGCTCGTACAAATATAACTGCTGTTTTGAAGATTCAGACCCGCTTTTTTTACGTATAAGAAAAGCGAAATAAGACGTAACACAACGGAGTTACGAAAATTCGATAGAAAAATAAAGATTAACTTTTTTATAAAATAAAAACTAGACCATAAGCTTAAATAAAAAGAAATTGGAATAAAAGGTACAAAAAAAAAACAACAAATAAAATCTTTAAGCCTGGAATATCTTTTAAAACTTTTAGAACTCATATTTAAAAAAGCATAGTAAAAAGTGTAGTTTTTCTGAATATTTATTACATTTTTTGCACCTTGAACGCCCGTAGTAAAATACCAGACAAAACGGTCAATTTTACGTTGATTGTGCGTTCAGTTTTTTACTGTTCCGATTTCAGTTTTTAACATAGCTGAATGTAAGATTGCTATTTTTCCAGCTACGGCTAGAAAATTACATAAAAAATTCTGCAATTATTTTTAAAATTGATTAAATTTTCTGTTAAAAAATTTTGTATGTTGTGCCTAATTCTTGATAAAAATACTGAAATTTATTGTTGGAGGATAAGCTGTTTCTATGCGCATTTCATTGGTTGCTTAGGTCAGATTATCAAGAGACGTTTTCCAAAAAAATTTTAGAAAAGCCAAAAATATCAGTTAATAATACTACAGAGTGAATGAGAATTACAAACACTCAAAAAGTCTTATTTGCAACGATATCAAAGCTTAAACAAAATTCCAACAATAAAACAGTATGTTTATCTCTTCTTACATTCCCCACTACAATTAGTTGCAATTCTCCCAACATTAATTGTAGTTGGAATCCCAAAAACAACTTTGATAATAAAAAAAATTTATTTAATTTTTGTAATTCGAGGGCCTATATTCAAAATCCTCTATCTTAAAAAACACAACTTTTCAGGAGAGCCAAAAAACTGTTTTTTTCGCGTATTACTTGAGTTATTAAAATTCGCTATTCTACAATATTTTTAAATCAACTACTGAATCTTACAGATAATTGGTTCATAAAATGGTGCATTATTGGGGATTTTATGCGAGATAGAGGGTTTTGCTTCTCAAAAATATTTAATATATATGTATGAAAATTGAAAAGATAGAGGGTTTTGCATTTTAATAAAAATAAATTATTTTGATTTTATTTATGCCATCTACCGGTGTTTAACGTGGGTTATTTAAGATAATACAACATAAGATAAAACAAATTAACAATATTAAACAAAAAGTTATAGCAACAATTTTTTTTTTGCTTTTTTAAGTTTGTTTGGAGTTTGATTGGAGTAAATGATCGTAAAAATAATGGTATTCCTGTGGTATAATGTCAAATTCATGTTCAGCTTGCAAAAAATAGTAAAAAAAAAGTATTGCAAGAACAAGTTATTCCAGAAAATATTTGAAAATTAATTATTAGAAAAGATAGAGGGTTTTGCATTCAGAAAAATTAATTGTGTAAGATAGAGAAAGTACAAAAATGCAAATAAAACAGCAAAAAAAAAATATGTTTGTTATGAAAATCACACCATAGATGAGGGTTGTTTTACTGAACATTTTACCATTAAAAAATCATTTTCCTGAAAATCAAAGATAGAGGGTTTTGAATATAGGCCCTCGAATTGCTAAATACATACATACAAATCTAAATTTTTTAATTTTTGGTAACGTATTTATAAATTTCCATTATATGAATATGATATTATCAAAAATTATATTTATCAACTTGTCTCTATAGTCACTCACCAAAAATTAATTTCTGGTGTCAAAATGCTTAAGGTTGCTGCCGGCGTCAGTTGACTTATTGACTGAAATGACAAGACATAAATTAAGGAATACGTAACTTTATAGTGATAACTCCCCTAATCATAATATATGTTTTTATTATATATTTTGCACCTCTTTTAAGGAAAAAACTTTACTTTTGAACAATAACAAAGTTTTAAAATACTCACCGTATTGTTTCTACACTTAAAAAGTCTTTCTCGGATTTTTGCTCTCGGTCCAGTTTTAACGGCATCAGCAGTGTCTCTTTTATTCCGGTATTAAAGATGTCTAAATTCACACCCGCTTCTGTAATAAACCCTTCCCAATAATAAATAGAGCTTTTAACGAAGCAGGTTTGTAAGGGAGAAACGTAAAAGTTTCGCTTACCATATCGCTTACGGAACAAATGAATTTTATATGGCGAATTCCCACTTTGAAGATATACATTTTTGACACAGAAAGTGCTTTATTCAGCGCATATACAAATTTGTAAATGTAACGATCAGCTTTGCACACTGAATTTTTTGTTACCGTTAGTGTTTTATATGCTGCCTTACAAACCTGCTTCGTAGTAATTGAATGTCGTAGCTCTTCAAATTTTATTTATATTCCTTTTAATTATTAAGAATTAGTTCGCTTCCCTTACTGCATCTCTGTATATCTTATTGCGTTGCGCATATTGCGGGTTTTGCCCAATATATATGAGCGTAACTCAAAAACAGGTTAGTTTATTGAACAAACTAAAAAAACCGAAACTCCACAATAAAATTTCCTATAAGAAAGATTAAACTTTTTTCTAATTCCTATGCGTAGTCGTTTTAGAAGCCTATTTTTTTATTAGCCAAATTTCGAAATTTTGGTTTTTGTAAAAATTTATAAGAAATTGGATGATTCAGCTAATCCTCTTATCTAGATAATAAGAGTATAGAAAAAAAGTTCCAAACAAAAGAAGCCATAAACGATTAAAATCTGTCTACAAATTGTGATTTTATTCTCAAAAGATGAACAAATGTTAAGTAAATTGAAGAATAGAATCTGGGAATTTTTGTTCTCATGTTGAGTATAATTTTTATTTGAAACTTTTATATTAATTCGATTGCGTTTTCTAAGTCAAATTGCAATTTATAAAGCTTCCATACATTAATAGTCTTATTCCTTCATTATTTTCCAGGAATATTTTTCTATGCACTATCAGAATTTTTTGTTTGCATATTTCTGTTACGAGGCTTACTCTAGCTATCCTTAGCAATGAAGTAAATTGAACAGAAAATTTATATTACTATTAGATACCAGCAGAATGTCCTGCTAAATGTAAAAATTGCAACAAAAAATTCTAATAGTACATTGAATAATATTCCTGGAAAATATTGAAGGAATAAGACTATTGAAGTATAAGAGCTTTTTAAATTATAATTTGACTAAGAATACACATTCGAATTAATATAAACAATTTATATGTTACTAGCATTTAACCCGCTACTTTGTTAGCGTCTCCTTGTCTTTCGTGGACATATTTTTGCGCCAAAGTTTATGTTGCATTCACTCAGTACCATGCATGTTAATCTTATGTTCATAAGTCCAATATTAACGAAAATTAAAAAAGTACCAGTTTAAGAACAAAAAAGTACCAAAAAAAGATCCCTCTAAAAAATTCACACTCAGTCAAGACCTTGCATGTTTACTTTTATGTTTCTAGGTCCAATACTCAGGGAAATTCAAAAAGTACCAGTTGAAGAGCAAAAAAAGTACCAAAAAGTTTCCTCATAGGTTCTTATCCACTCAGGACATTGCATGTTGAAGTTTATGTTTCTAGTCCAACGATAATTAAAAAACTTGCCAGTTGTAGAACCAAAAAGTTAAATAAAAAATTATATTTTCGTATTTCCCCTTTTTGGTACTTTTTTCTCCCCATTGAAGCATAAAAAATTTCAATATTGTAGTGGGAGCCCCATAATTTAATACGTATATGTCAATGAATAAAAAAAAGGTTTGGGAAAAAAGATACCAAAAATAGTTACGGTTTTTACCCCTTAAACGTCCGAATTTTGAAAAAGTAGCAAATTCGTGTTTGGATTTTTTAAATAAGTTTCAAATGTGATATAACCCTTATTTATATGTTTATGAGTTTAAAAGATAAATGGGGTGACAAAAAAGTACCGAAATACAGGTTTTACTCGTTTACTCCGTTAAAGGGTTGAATTTCTAAAAAGTACCAGACATCTGTCCGCTTATTTTTTTAAAGAACAACGATAAGTATACATTTTTTTTTTTGAGGGTGCCCCGGTAGGCTAGTTGGTAGTGAACTAGCCTATCAGTGCCGGGGTTGCGGGTTCGATTCCCGCCAGAGACTCTGGTTTCTTTCCTGCAAACTCTCTAAAAAAAATGGGCGGGATTGGATAAGTGGGTGTGGCACTTCCCATACAAAGACGTTATGTATTTCTGTTTATCTGGAGAACGAAACGAGCTGAAGTTCCCAAATTAGGTACAAACATATCTGTTATCAATACACAGGATCCCACAAAATATGGGCGGTATTGGAAAAGTGGGCGTGGTACCTCCCGTACAAAGACATTATTGAAAATACTCAAAATGTAAAATTTTAGGGCGCTAGTATGACATATGAACACGTTTTAGATACCAGAATTTCAGAAATTTTTAGCAGAATATATTTCCCGACAACCCCGAAAGTTTTTTCCCAAAAATGGAAAAGTAATCCCCAAAATAAAATTTTTTTTTTGAAACATACCCATTTTCGGGAACAATAGATCTTCCCGAGTCCAACTTTTATAATCTAAGTAAATGGTAAATTTCTTCTTTAAGACGTGGGTATATAAATCTACCAAATCGGTTAAGAAATGGTTAAGTTATTAGCAAAATACACAAAAAATGGGCTAAAAAGCATCAACATTTTTATAAAAACTAAAATTTTAGAGCTGTTATATGACCTATGGACACGTCTAATATATCAAAAGATCGATAATAAGATAAAAGATCGAAATTTTTAGTAGAACATATTTGCTCAAGAACTCGGAAAAATCGGTTCAGATACAAAAAAGTTATTACCAAAATATAATTTTTTTTAAGAAAAATACCTATTTTCGGGAACCGTAGACCTTTTCGAGTCCAAGTTTTATTACCAATGTAAATGGTAAATTTCTTCCCAAAGACGTCGGTATATAAATCTATCAAATCGGTTGGAAAATGGCCAAGTTATGACCAAATTACTGAAATTCGAATTTCCAAAAATCCCGCCTTAGTGTATCTGTTTAGGGAGAGACCAACCCCTGGATCAAATTTCAAGTTTTTAGCTTCAGGCGCTTACGCTGTGCGATGATGAATCAGTCAGTCAGTCAGTCAGTCAGTAACGTTACAATTTTATATATATATATATATAAGTAGATTATTTGTTTCACTTGCATTCTTTAGAGTTTGCTCTTTTAGAGTTTGTATTTGAGAAATATGAAATTTGAAGCCTACATGTTAAAAACATCAATCTAAAGTCGATCTTAATTACCAGTTTTTTTTTAAATTTGTGCCTACTGGTGCTGCAAACCTTAAAATAGAGTTAAACTTTTATCGTTTTAAGGTTATCATAATGGGTCCCAAAGTTTCAACGTTTTCTGAATTGCGTTCGATCACGTAACCTTTACTTAAATATTCACAACATTTTGTTGTTTTGGTCATTTATGGTTGGGGTTTGACTGCTGTATTTAACCCTTTTTTACTTATTCAACTTTCTTTTAAATGGCTTGAATTGAAAACTAAAATATGCATAGATGAATTATTAAATCAGTTGTTGTCAAATCTACAATATGAATAAAATATTTGTGTTAAGATTAAAATTAATTTATAAACCAGAAAACCAACAAACAAATTCTAAGATAAAACTTAAAGAAATTCCAAATAAAGTTGACGTGACTAAAAAACATTTCAATGAAAACTACAAATAAATTAAAACTATAAAAACGTTTTTATCCTATAAATTATGAAAAAAAACTTAAATCATTTGTCCTAAATGTAATGAAAAAAAAGAGCTCAAATAGAAACGCTTAAATCCCACTTACAAAGCACTAGTCTAGAATTTAGTAATTAAATATTTAAATATCCGGACATTTTTATACTTCGCACAAGCTCATTAACAGGGCAAGTTTTTCAAGCATTTTTTAAAAATCTAAAATCAGATTTCGCACATTTCTCAATATTTTTGATAAAGTGCTTTGTTTGCCTACAAGCGCATATTTTTTTGCAATTAAGTATTACATTTTTGGAAACAAAAATGTTGGTTTTTCTTAATTTTTTTTCATATGTTTTATTAAATCTGATTATAATTTATAAGTCCATGTCCTGATAATGTCAGACGAAAATTTTAACCAAAAATGGGAAAAAAAACATTTTTTTCTTGGACTATTTATACCCACACCTCAATGTTATAGGGCACTATTCATTTGTGTTGATTTTTGTAACAGCTTAAAATATTGGTCCTAGACCCACCCTTAAGTATACCGAACCACTTTCTGAGTCGAATTAACGTATCCGTCCGGCGGGCTGTCCATGTAAAGCTTGTGCGCATGGTAAAGGTCGCAGTTTTGGAGATAATTTGATGAAATTCTATACATATTGAAAATGAGGCGAATCGGTCTGTCATTTCACATAGGCCCCACTCAAGCTTATTTTCGGAATAGGGTCTTTGTGCCCATAAGCCATTTTATTATGTTGGTATTTAGATTAAATTTGGTCCAAACTTATTTTATTGAAATCCACATCGTCTTCCCAATTTTTATTGGAATCGGTCCATATTTGACCATAGGTCGCATACAAATACTCCCGCAAATAACTTTTAATGCCATAATTTCCATATAAATGTTGGTTTTAACCAGGGACTGAAACAGTTATTCCTTTTTTCATAAAAGTCAGATGATAACAGTTATTTTTTTATTTATATTTTTTTGGACAAAAATAACAGTTATTTTTTTATTTTTATTTTTTCTATCAAGAATAACAGTTATATTATGATTTTTATTTTTTCGAGCAAAAATAAAAGTTATTCTTTAATAAAATGTACGTGTTATAATTATTTAGTTGACTTTAAATATTTATTTAAATGTGTGATCTTCATTGGGATATCTTATGCACATTAAAATAAATATTTAAAGTCAACTAAATAATTATAACACGTACATTTCATTAAATAATAACTTTTATTATTGTTTAAAAAAATAAAAATCAAAAAATAACTGTTATTTTTGTTCAAAAACATAAAAATCAAAAACTGTTACTTTTGTCCAAAAAAATATAAATCAAAAAATAACTGTTATCATCTGACTTTTATGAAAAAAGGAATAACTGTTACGGTCCCTGGTTAAAACCAACATTTATATGGAAGTTATGGCATTAAAAGCTATTTGCGGGAGTATTTGTATGGGATCTATGGTCAAATATGGACCGATTCCAATAAAATTTGGTAAGACGATTTTGATTGCAATAAAATAAGTTTGGACCAAAGTTAATTTCAAAACCAACATATATAAAAATCATAAAATAACTGTTATTTTTGATCGAAAAAATTAAAATAAAAAAAAACTGTTATATTTGTTCAAAAAAATAAAAATCGAAAAATAACTGTTACTTTTGTCCAAAAAAATATAAATCAAAAAATAACAGTACTTTTTGATCGAAGAAATAATAATCAAAACTTTAAAAATCATAATTTTTTTTATCATAGAAAAGTTCATAAGGATCAATATGGTATGCTTTAATCAGTTTGCTAGCATTTATTTCTATATGCTTTTTTTCTTTTAAAATATCGAAATAACTGTTATTTTCGGTCCCTGGTTTTAACAATAAAATTGTTACAATTTTGTCCTGGTAGGTCCAAAATTACCCATGGGTCCTAAAGAATATTCGGCACAAAGAACTTTGACATGAATCTTAACGTCATAACATAATTTAGTTAAGGCGGGTCCATGATTGCCCATGAGTCCCAAGGAGTTTACACTAGCAAAAATTGGTTTTATTTACTGTCGTGTAGAATTTTTTATGGTCGGGCTTGGCTTTGATAAGGGACATATTCGGCGCAAGCATTATTTCGTGCACAAGCGAAAAAATAAAAAATTTCTGATATCTGATTCATGAGCAAATTCATCAAGCGCTCTTATATGAAAAATGTTGAACCCTGGAAAATATGTTTAAAAGAGCACATATGTATGTGCGAAGCAAAAATAGCTACCACTTACTGTCTCTAAATTTAAAGATAAATAAAAAAAGATTCTTTAACTGTATTAAAAAAAAAAATTAAAAAGTTCGTGGAAATAAAAAAAATCTAAATCTATTGAGCTCATTTTGCGCTACCCCGAATATATTCGTAAAAGTACACTCATACCTTTACACTCATAAAATCATTACAGTATGTGATTGTTTGTTATTAAATTCGTTTTCCGTACTGATAAAATTTAATGAAAATAAAGTTATTTTACGAATCAATTTATTTTTTAACTTTTATGTTTGTTTTATTCAAAAAACAAACATCCAAAAAAAAATGTTTTCCGTACTATTATTGTTATGTAGTTTGATGTTTTGCCAGTTAAATTATATTTTTTTAAAGCAATAACTGAAGCAAAGCCGCAAATAATATTGTAAAAGTCACTGTTTGCAAAAACTGTTTTTTTGCAGATTACCGCCAACATTACTCTCTTACACTGTTTGAACATCAAATCACCCAAAATTAGGCACCTTAACGATATCAAAATGCGATACAAAGAGTCAGCCAGTGGAAGAACGTTGTAAGTTACTAACAAAATGATACAAACGAAATGGTTTTGCAACGTGGAATAACGTTTTAACAGCCGCTTGCGTAGTGGAAAAACGTTTTAAATGACATCGCAATTGTGGACATGAAACGTTTTTCCACTAAAAAAAAATTATAAACTATAATTTAGCATGTAATTTTAAATTCGATTTTTTTGATATTTTGCATAAAAGTTTTTATTGTCATTATTTTTGATAATCTAAAAAGAAATGGTAAAACATTGTAAACCTGCCTGTTAAAAACGTTTTGTTGCACTCCTGAAAAAAAATTCATTTTGTAACTTACAACGTTATTCGCGGATGTGCTTCAACTGTTAAATTTTTCGGAACATACTTGGGGTATTCACAAGGTGTGCTATCATGGTTTATTGTCATGATGTTCTAACATTTTACAATGGTTTAAAAATATTGTTGTTGGTTTGTAAACAAAAAGTGTCTTAAATAAATAGAACGTTGCTTGCTATGTTTATTGTGCTGTCGTAATTAATAGCACATTAAATTATGAGGGGTTGCTCACAACAGTCGTATTTTTTCATGTTATTATTTTAAGACATATGACTTTATTACACCTTGTGAATCCCCCACATGTTAAATAAAAAAAAAAATTAAAATTTATGTAAAACTCATTTGTTGTAAATGAAATGTAAATGACCCGTTTTTTAAATAAATTTTTAGTTGTTTAAAATGAATTTTCTGTGAAATTTACCTTCATAATATTTGGAGTGTATGTTCAGACCTAACAAATATTTGACGAAAAAATCCAAAAAAGCATGACCAATAAATTGATCAAACTTTAGCTTTAGTGTAAACTTTATTTATAAGTAATTTAGGAACTGTTGAATGATGTTCGATGTATCCAAACATTTTGCAAAAGCAAATTTTTTTTTTTTTTACATACCAGGAACCGGTGATTCGAATTTGGTCTTGGCGCATTTGGACTTTCTCTATGCTAGAGGCGTAGGCAGTGCCATAACTACCATATTGACTTTAAGAGTTTATAATCCAGACTAAGGGCAGAATTTTTTCCAATGAGAAAATTTATTTAAATTGTTTTAGTTTCATTCAAGTTAGTTTTGCTTCTATATAGGATTTCCACGTTAAACTTTGATCTAAATGTGTACCAAAATATTTCACATGCGAGCGTTGAAGTACTTTTTGGTTATTTTATACACTTTTGTTATTTGGGTTTTATGTTCCATTGTTTCAACCATATTTTCAACCTATATATATAAGGGGATGAAAGCACAAGGGTTTTATGTGCCATTTTTATAAAAATTGAGATTAAGTGCTCATATACCCCGCGTGCTCCAAGCGAAACAGGTATTTTAATGACAACTGCTGGAATTGGTCACCATATCTCGTTACCAGATGAAAAATCCACATTCACCTCTTGTGTTTTGAACTTATCTGTAGTTCACCTGCTTATTCCATATGTAATCACAATTTTAAAAAGCATTTAAACCCATTGTGCTTTAAGCCCCTCATATGGTAGTGTAAGTATCGAGAAGCAAATATCTGTCGTGCTGTGTGGCTTGTGGCACCGTCTTGTTGAAACCATATATCGTCCAGTTAATATTTTTTAAGTGCAGGCCATAAAGGTCGGTTATCATACGGCCATAGTACTCTGAGCCGTGAAATCGATAAATTCAGAATATTCGCCACAGTTTTAATAACAGAGGCGATAATGCACAGACCCGACCACATGTAACGCTTTCAATCTCCTCAAATTTTCTTTATAACCACCACTTTTGTGGTAAGTTTACCCTATTTTTAATTATTCTTCGGTTGTTAAACGATGCGTGAATGGCAAACCTTTCACAAAATAAATGACACTTCAGATGACAGATATTTAACAACTGACAGCTTTCCCAGATTAAAGGCTTGAGAAGCATCGATTAAGAGTGTTGAACAATATTTTTTCTTCAAAAGCTTTTCAAATTTCACTTTTTTTTATCGAAAGTTAAGATGTGTTAAAATTTTATAAAAAGTTTGTAATGGAGAATAATCTGTTGTGTAAGTACTTAAGATTTGTTTCATGAATTCTTGAACATTTTTAAAAATTTTTTTTTAGAAATTAAATTTTTAACATAACTTTTAAAATGGGGTTTTTTTCAAAAGTTTAATTTCATGTAAGCTTTTAAAAAAATGTTAATGTTTGGCAAACCAATTGTAAACATATGCTTTGAAAAAAAATCGAACTTTTTGAAATTTGGTTGGAACAACCCACAAAAAAAATTCAAAATTCAAAATGATATCCTTATCCAATATATCTTAAATAAAGTTGATGCGTCTGAGATTGACGATAATTGCGAGAAATTATTGGTGGAGAAGGTACGCCTTTACTGCAGGTATCTAGAAACAAAATGGTAAACAAGTGGAAGAAGAGAAAATCAGTTTCGAAATGAAAACTTTTCATGGCTAAATAGCGAGATATCTTTCCAAATTAAAAAAGTAGCTATTAAAACTACTTCTTCTACTGTGGGACGTCCAGAGGTTCCATTTTGCAAAAAGTCGGAATATGGGGAAAGAAGAGCAACAGGGGAGCTTTTAACAAATATACAAAAAGACAAAATACTTAAGCAGGCGCATGCAACAACATAAATCTTCCACATGAAGTTATAGAGCTTCTAAGTTCCAATGATATAAATGAAAATGTGGATGAAGAAAACAACTACGAACAAGGCGAATTTTTATCCCCTAGTTCAATAAATATTTTCAGTCAAATGTGTCTAGAAAATTAATTGCAGTTAACTGATACAATCAATTTGACTGAAAACTAAAGTTAAATAATTTTTTTTTTAATAAAAAAAAAAAAAAATAATAATGAAATAAATTGACTTTTTTTTGCATCTAATTGGTCACCAATGGGTTAAATTTTTCTTAGATTTATCCAAAAATTGCTTTATTTAGCTTCCCTCTTAATGTGGCTCCCAAAAGTTTAATATTTGAAAAGTTATTCACCCCTATCGCGAATAATTTTTCCCTCGTAATATTTTCCCTTTTCACGTATTTGCGATCGTGAAAAATTCCCATGAAAAAAATTAATTCATAGGAGAATAATAACGTGAAAAAAATTTTCGCGGGAAAAATTCCTCTTATCGTGAAAAATGTTTTCCCTCGTAATTTTTTCACTTTTCCCTTTGAATTTCTCACTTTATTTTTGCTGGGGAACAAAACATTTATGTAAGTAATTCTTCTCATAATTCGAATATTGACAAAGTGCAAAAAACAGGTCGATTGCCTGAGGAGTTATAAAGCTTTTCAAAGACGTGGTGGCAGAATTTTAGAAAATTTTTTACTACATAAAAGCGCAATAAGCTAATGTTGCAATCAAACTGTAACTCCAATACAATATATTTTATTTTGTTTTTTTTTTAACTTTTTTTTATTATATTTTTGAACAAAAAAATTTTTTTTAATGTTTTTTAATATTTCTTCTTTTTTTACATTCACTGAGAACTGATAGCGTGAAAAATTTTTCACGGGAGTTTCACGATAGCATTTTTCCCTTCGAGGGGAATAAAAATTTCATGGGAACAAAAATTTCACTTGTTTTTCAGGATAGGGGTGATTAATTTCGCTCGGAAAAAGTAAGTTTTTGAAACATAGTGCAGTGTCGGTGTTAATTAAGAAACCAAAAGCTTCTCAAATCGCTTTGATATTCAACATTTTTTATTTTTCGAATTTATTCTATGAGCTACATTTCTGTCATGTATTTTATAAAGCTTTTTGTAATAGATCTATTCCTTAAATTCTAAGGAATGACTTTATACACTATCAGACTATTATTTCGTATTTTCTTGTTACATTTTACCTTAGCTTTCCGTTGGATAACAATGAAGTATATTAGATAATAGTCTGGTAGTGTATAAAGTCATTCCTTAGAATTTAAGGAATAGAACTAATAGAACAAAAAGCTTTATAAAATACATAACTGAAATTTAGCTCATAGAATAAATTCGAAAAATAAAAAATGTTGAATATAATAAAGTTGCTTATAAAAAGAAATAATTCACAAAATCTTTTGCTTTAGTATGTTAGAAATAAGCTGAAACGACTCTAGTGGGATATTGGGGAGAATATCCGATAACCAAAATTTGTTTACCAAATTTACTGCATTACTAACATGATGTTTATATACGCGACTTATTTAATTGATCTGAAAAAAATTGATAATTATAACTTAGAGTATTTAATCATAATCCATATTTCCAGTTGGAAATTTACTAAAAACAAAATAAAAATAACAAGAATTTATTCCGGAATCTTTGAATATTTAAATGCATGTTTCTTTTCTTATTTGAGTTTTCTGGCTTGGACATTGAAAATTTGTGTCTCTGCATATAAAAACGTGCCCTGTTCATTAACAATACTTTTCCTTAAAGAGCCAGGTGAGGTGAAATCAATTTGGAAAAAGAGAAACTTAATTTCCTCATGCCTTAACTAACAAACACTAGTAATAATAAGAATAAATTACACTTAATATGTGGTAACGCACTGTGGCTGAAAATAAACACAAATTCTTTAAATACTTAACCAAGCCGGTGTGCACCGGGTACGAATTGGTCTTAAGGCCGCTGGGGGTGTTTAGTGGTTGAAAGGACTTCATAAAGTGGTGATTTAAATAAAAGAAATTCATGTTGTTACTATTGTTGTTAATTTCACTCAGTATTGTGGTATGTTGTACCACTTACACAAATATATACACTAACCATATCCTTAAAAAAAACATAACTAACTTGCAACGCTTATAAGTGCTTTTTCAACGGCATTTTGTTTCCGTTTGTAACCAAATCATTCAAATGGCAAGCAACATTCTTCTCACCGTTGTTGTTATTGTTGTTATTTGAATACTTACAATTTTGATTATTGTTACCATCGGTCTATAAATCATTGCCAGCGCACACGTGACCTACTCTCACTCTCTTTTTTTTCAATGTGACACACTGCCAACACTAAGAATAATCATTAATATTTAAAAGTTACATACTTGTTGGAGAACTTGACTTTTATTTTTTATTTAACTTCTGTATTTACATTCATGTATGTGTGTACGTGCATGTTTATTTTTGAATTGACATGGCAAAAGTTTGACGAAAGGAGTTGTAATTTACAAAAGTACAAGTTCACACACTGTTCAAGTTTGGTAGAGTTAACTTCCCAGGGTATTTAAAGTCATTTAACCTTCCCATTCTGCATACGGTTGTAATTAATTTCGGTTTTTTGTTTTATTTGTAGGTTTTCGTTTTATTTTTAGTATAAACATTAACAATCATTAGAAAAGGATAATATATAATTTTTTTAGGGGGAAGCCAGCTAAAGGCACGTATGCGGGCAAATGTTTTATGGTAAGATATTAAGTATCAATAAATTTCTAAATGGGTTTTTGTTGAAACAAGTGGTTTCTGAAAAAGGTAATTGCGTCATTATGGATTTTGAATAGACATTTTTAGATATAAGTCCATTGCGCAGGGTGGCAAAAAAGAAAATATAAGGGTTATATATTCAATTACATTTTTATATTACACTTCATATTAAAATAGAAAATTTATGTGTTCAAAAATAACGTTCTGAAACTGGCCGCAATTTCTAAGAGGCATTCAATTTCATTTTATTATTGAAATAATTTATTCGTTTAAAAGGCTTATCGGTGCCATTATGTATAGAATATAGCCTTTTGGAAATGCATTCCACGGCTTCGCTGGTTATGCAGGCATCTAAAATGTCAAATTTTTCATGACTCTGGCTTGGGTTAGTTAGTTGAAAGGGCCGCTGTGCACAGAAATATTTATTTTTCCAATTCAAATAAAAAAATTTTAGAATCAAAACCTTTTTTTGTTTAAAACGGACCTACAAACAAATTTGCATATTCAAACAATTTATTTTGCATTTCGGGGTTTTTCAAAGAAATAGGAGGGGGTGCTTTAATACCATGTGAGATAAGGCCATGATGGCTTTATCTCTCATTGAATAGGGAGATAAAGCCTTTTTTTTCATTTGAATGGGAGAGAAAGCCATCATGGCCTTAGCTCACATTAGCAATATTAGAAAATGGCTTTATCTCTCATTTCAGTTTTGAAGAACTTTTGTATTTTACATTGATCAATAGTTTTCTTATTTTTATAATTAAGAGGTAATGATTTTCCCTTTTACGAAATGTTTACATTAGGTGTAAACATTCCATTGTTTTACGCGAATTTGATTTAAACGTGCTCTTTTCGATCCCAAGATACCGCGTAAATCGAGGTTTACCTGTATTAATACCAAAGGTTTGTAATTCCGATTGTAATTTCATTAACAAAATTTTTCTCCCGATTACTCAAAAAAGTTAATGGGCGATATACTGGCCAAAGCTTGCCAGTTAAGTGTAACCTCATAGGTTCGGTCTTTAATTTAATAATTTTGAACTATTTGCACGATGTTATTTAAATTTAAAAAAAATATATGTACATAAGCTAATTCACAAAGTGTCATATTGGCTGTATTTGCTATAATTTTAGGATTTTCATTTCAATTTCATTTTATTTTTCATATTAAATTATTATATAACAAACCACAAATTTTTTACTTATGGGTGATTCCATGTCAAACCGACCAAGACTGGACCCGACCCCTTTCGATTTGAATGAAATTTGGTGAGAAGGTTCCTTTTATCCTATAAGAAACATATATTAATGAAAAATAAATATATTAAAAAAAAGTCTAATATGCTGATCGGAAATTTTACATTTGTTTTACATTTTTCTTTTAATAAATTCCATCTTTTTTTGAAAAAATAATTCTCTATTTTTTAAGAATTCCCAGGATGTCCAAAAAAATTTTCCCGGAAAAAACACTGATGATTTCATAGAAATCCCGGGACACATTCGCTAATTACAACCCTCTCTCAATTCACATAACCTGAAGGAAAAACTTTCTCATACTTGAATGCCCATTAACAGAAATCATTTATTGTAAATGTAACTTAATTACATAAAATGTTGACGTTTGACGCTTTCTGGTTTTTTTTTTTTCGAACAAAATGTCAGATGGAAATGTTGATTAATGATGGTAAAAGACGCAAGGTTTATAAGTCTAGAATAAAAAAACAAACAACAGTAAAACATATAAAAAAATAAATGTAAGGAAAAGAATAAACATATAAAAACAATTTAACGGAACAAGAGAAAAATATTCTTAAATAAAAGCACAATCTAAATTATTATATAATTTTTTTTCCCAATTTTTATAGCCAAAAATAAAATAAATATCTACATTTAAAAAGAAAACTTTTTGCTATAAATTATGGTAATTTTTTGTAAAATTATTTCCTAAATCGTACAACAACAAACATGATTATAAAAAAACAAACTTTAAACTTTATGCTTTTGCTTTTAAAACATCAATTTCCTTTCATTTAAATACAAAGTTACACATTTATAAAAAAAAGAAAAAAGTTAAAAAAAACGAGAAAAAACTTTTATATAAAAAAGACATTTTTCTTTAAATTGTTTAAAACGTCGTTAAAATGGCTCATATACCAGTCAGCCAGCAGCTTTGCTGGCAGCAGTAATACTTACCAACATTTACACATACTCTTACTATTACATTGTCATTACACAAATTCTCATGTGTATGAGTGTGCATTTAAACCGGAAAAGTGCGCAAAAGCGTAATAAATGTTTGGTTTTTTTTATTATTTTCTTTTATTTATTTCGATTTTGTTTTTTTGGTTTGGCATGTGTATCTTTGTGTGTATGTTATTTTTTTGTAAAACGGAAATGCCGCCATTGCTGTCAGTTGTCAATGTTATAAAAATATTAGAAATGTAAAATATGTAAATGTGTGTATATATTTATTTTTTAATTCTATGTTCTAAACTTTTAAATTGTGTAGAAAACAAATATCATTTATATTGATTTTTCTATAAAGAGAGAGAGAGAGAAAAAACAGAATTTAAGATATATTTATTCACTAAAGAAAATTAAATTCTTGGGCCTTTTGAGTTTTAAGGAAAATTTTTTAGTTGTCTTGAATGTGTTTGGAATAACTTTTAAGGATTTATTTCCAAAACGAATGAGTATGGTCACCTCCAACAAAACTTTGTTATTCTACGAAAATGTTTAAGCATATTATGTTTAATTTAAACATATTATTGTCATCGGCAACCATATTATATTTACAATGGTCCTACTTCGAACATGTTGCCTTCGAACATGTTGTGGTTAAACATAACAAAAATATGTTAACAATTAATAATAGTTTAGTTGTCTTTTAACCATAATATGTGCCAGTTTAAAAGATGCAAATTTTATTGTTGATTGAAAGGCAAACAATTACACTGTGCGAGTTGAAAAAACAGCACAGAAAAAATTATTAAATTTCTCCAATCACCAAATTTATTCCAAATTCATAATATCAAGCAAACAAGTTGTTGACTTTGCACCTTTTACCAAAATGATTATATTGATTACTAAAAATTTTAATATTTTGAAAAAATATTTTCAATAAATGATATTTTTAATTTTAATTAAAAGTGATCAAACCCCTTTGCCATTGCAAACAATGTGTTAATTGATTTAAATAAATATTGACAATTCCCAACAACAATTCTACATGTTTAAATTATTTATTTTTTTAACGAAAAAAGCCAATTAAGATTTTTTGTTATTTAATTAAAATTTTAATTGAAAATTTATTTCAAAGCAACTAAAATGTTAATTAAATCAATATTAAATTTTTAATTTTCTTTCAACTAAAAAAACAATTGATTCAATTATCACATTAATTAAATTTAAATACTTTTTAAACCATTTTTTTAATTGATAAAACACTTTTTTCTGTGAGACAAGCCGGGCACCTGGCGTTTTAACCTAATTTGGGTACGCTGAATCCAGTGGTGCTAACCGTTCTTTAGGTTAGCTCTTGTTTCGTGATATACCGCTACTTTGAAAATGGAGCAGGTTGCACAACATATATGTATTCGCGAAACTGAACAACGGTTAAGTTTATTGATAAACTAAGAAAACCGAAATTTCGCAATAAAATAACCTTTTAGTAAGGTTAAAATTTTTGTTATCATTTTAGAAACATAATTTTTTTCGGCAAAAAAAATAATATTTTTAGCGAAATTTCGAACGTTTGTTTTTTTTAAAAATTTATAAAATTGGAAAATTCGGCTATGCCTCTAATCGTATATCTACACGTATAGAAAACAAAGTTTCAAACAAAAAAAAGTCATTAACGATTTAATCAACATTTTAGTTGTTTTGAAATAAATTTTTAATTGAAATATAAATACAATATCAAAAAATAATAAAAACAAAAAAAAGTCATTAACGATTAAAATCTGTCTACAACTTTTGATTTCAGAGAGAAATGTTTTTATCAATTAAAAAAATTTTTTAAAAAGTATTTCAATTTAATTAATGTGATAATTGAATCAATTATTTTTTTAGTTGAAAGAAAGTTAAAAATATAATTTTGATTTAATTAACATTTTAGTTGTTTTGAAATAAATTTTTAATTGAAATATTAATTAAATATCAAAAATTTTTTGTTAAAATAAAATAATTTAAACTTGTAGAATTGTTGTTGGGAATTGTCAATATTTAATTAAATAAATTGAAATGGCAAAGTTTTTTGATCACTTGTTTAATTAAAATTAAAAATATCAATTATTGAAAATATTTTTTTAAAATTTTAAAATTTCTAGTAATCAATATAATCATTTTGGTAATAGGTGCAAAATCAACAACTTGTTTGCTTGATATTATGAATTTGGGTTAACATTTAGTGATTAGAGAATATTTTTAATTTTTTCTGTGTTTATTCACAAAAGTCCAAAAATTTTAAATAAACTTAATTATTTCATAAAACGAAATATAGCGCACCTAATAAGTGGTGATAAAGGAAAACATGTTTTGGGAAAAAGTGAAGAACAAAAACCTAATGGAGGTCGATCATTAAATTTATCCCACTAGGTTCGACTCCTAGGCATTTATGGGACTTTTTCTTCAATAAATTTCTAGTCTGTATTGAAAATTTTTGTATGGGAGCTTCCTTAAGCAATGGAGGCAGTGGGTAGGTATAAAAAAAGTACACAGTTTGATCTGGCAAATTTTTTTTTGGAGTTTTAAGAGGTTGCAGGGCCTTACCACGGGGTGGTTCAAAGGCTCTCAAGTAAGTTCTATTAAGTAGTTTCACAACCAATTTCGGACAACTTTTTAAATTATTGCCTTTTAAGTGATCCCTATGATTACAAATTTAATTCTGTTTAATATGTGCAAAGCTTATGAAAATCCAAAAAAAAAATTTATGCAATAGCAGCAGTTTTTATGCAAGTCTGAAAACATATTTAACCCTTATGTGCGCAGCAAGGTACCCAGGTACCTTTGGCGTTTTCAACACAAATTTTCTTATTGAAATTTATATTCTGCATGTCTGAAACTTCTTGAGAACCAATAACTTTAAAAATTTTTGTATTTTTGCAGCCGTCTAGCTAAATTTTTTTTTTGGCATTTGCGTGAGAGACCAATTTGCTTTTAACACTCTTAAATGCGCAGCAATGTACCCGGGTACCTGTATGTATTTTATATGGGAATGCGATAATTATAGGTAAACTATTTGAAGTTGGTAGTAGCTCTGCATTAACTAACGATAGTCTGCACATAAGAAACGTGAAGAATTTATTTTATGAAATAGAAAAACTGAAACATAAAGAGACTCAAAACTCAATAAATAATAAGAACAAAAGAAATTAAATTAAAGTGCAGATCTTTCGAGCAGTTTGTACACATTGGACGATAAATGGAATGCTTAATAATTGTCTGATCACGGTGTTTCTGTAAAATTATTGCGCCGTTGTAAGAAGTAGGAATAAGAACTGTCATCTCCGAATCATTTACTACCACAAGAGGTCTTATCCTGCAAAGTTTACAAAATTTTAGCGAAAAAAAAATTGGAATAAAAGGGCAATGCTGAAGACAAAAGTCATATGCTCGTCGTTTATCCAGATGATATTGGCATCATTGAAAGACACATTCGAGATGTAACTGTTGTATATGAAAAGATTGAGAAAGATTCAGCTTAAAGAGGTCTGGGTAAACGAGGATAAAGGAATGAGATTGATTGCAACTGCAGAAAAATCAAATAAAATATGACACATTCGAGATGTAACAGTTGTGTATGAAAAGATTCAGAAAGATTCAGCTGAAAGAGGTCTGGAGGATAAAGAAATGCAACTGCAGAAAAATCAAATAAAATATGACACATTCGAGATGTAACAGTTGTGTATGAAAAGATTCAGCTGAAAGAGGTGTGGAGGATAAAGAAATGCAACTGCAGAAAAAACAAATAAAATATGGCGACGAAGTTCAAGCAGGCAGTTATAACTTCAAGAAAGTAGATGAATAAATCTATCAAGATCCACTGTAAATAGAGTAAATAACATCATCCTTGAAATAAACCGAAGGATAGTGCTTGCAAAAAGGTGTTATTATGGACTAAGCAAACATTTCAAAAGCACATCCATCTCCAGGAAAACGAAAACCACTTGTGATAACCGTTCCGAAACATGGGTTCTTACAAAAACCTATAAATATATGTTACGTATTTTTGAGAGAAAATTATTCGTATGAGATTTACACCACCGTGAACATAGTTAGACGTTTAAACATACAACGATTGCGCTGGCTGAGACACATCGGAAAGCTGAACGCAGAAGGAGAGACATTCGAGAATCAATATGAGAGAAAGCGTAAACGGGGAAGATCTAAAAATCCCTGGTGAATCAAACTTGAGACAACGTACAAACGATTGAAGCGCATGGAGAATATTTTTTTTTGCATGTTTTCTTCGTATTTTTCATATATGTAGGTACCCAGGTATCTTATATATATATAAAGCTGCCTTGAGATAATATAAAGCTGCCTTAAGGTAATTTACAATGATATATATCTATGGTTTTCAGGGGCAATCCCGTATGTCCATTGTTTCGAATTTGAGATGGTGATGCCATATTGCATTATTTTAAGCGCTTTTTACATGGTTCTAAAAACTTCTGAAAAAAAATGGACAAATTCCGATTTTTTTCCTAATAACAAACTTTATAAAGTGCAATGCCCTAGTTTGATTAAGAAACGTTTTTGGCTCTCCTGAAAAATTTGATATGCCCATAAAAACCACAGATATATGTATCTTTAATATTGGACAACAAATCGTCGGTTGATAATTAAAATGTCGTATGTGGATTTTTTGCGGTTTTGAGTTAAGATCGATTCCTTAGGTTTTCCGACCTGATCTTTCATTTGACGCAATCAGTTTTTCGATACCTCATACGGTTTTCGAAATATGGAGTGTTGAGTTTGTCGTATGTGGTATTTGATGAAGCAAATTTCAAATTAGATGTGTTCAACTATCGGAATCCACATACGACAATTAAATTATCAGCCGACGAAATGGCGACGTAATGCGAGCTACACGGTTGATTTTTATGGAGGTAGCAACAATTTTAAAACGTTAGTACAAAGGCCTTCAGCTATTTTACCAACATCCTAAGGTTTATTGCTTTACGAAATGATATAAGAAGGTTATATGGTTTTGGCCGAAGAGATTGTGTGGTTACAATCGAAACTAGTCTGGGCAACCTGCCCGTGAAAGCCTGGTTTTAAATCACAGCGCAGTCAAGAATGAAAAATTATCCATAAAGTTTTAATAAATTTCATGTTGTAAAATTCCTGTCTTCATAAAAATAATTTAATGAAAATTGAATCCAATGAACTTAAGCCTAATTAAAAAATATCTAAATTTGGATTAAAAACCATTAAACAGTTCAATAAAATAACCACAATACTAATTATTATTGAGTTGTTTGTTCAGTAAAATTTTAAACAAAAATTTTCGAAGTATCGTTAAATAACGCCGATACCGATATATCGGCAAACTTGAAGTATCGCCAATATATATCGTTAGTGGTTACATCCCTAATATTAATTAACTAAATTCCCCCATTCGTTGATGAAGTGTAATAAAAAAATTTATTTTAGAATAATGAAATTTTAGAATATATAAACAGCATCTAGAATTTTTGCCTTGTATTCCTTTTTTTCGATTAAAGTCGTTTTAAATATTTAAGGTGGATCCAATTCTGTAAAAATCAGATTCTTTTCCAACAGATTGACTTTCTCTGAAAGATCAGATTACACAATTGTCTTACAAATAGCCTTTCCACTTTCAGCCTTATTCTACTTAAAAAAGGAATTCGGGTTTATTTATCTAATAATAAAATTAAATTTGCTCAAAAACTGATATATTCAACAATCAGTCGCTGTGTATATCATCCGATAATCAGGCTTAAAAATCAAAATTGGGAAAGCTAAATGTATAATATTAAGAACGTTTATTCGTTCATTAGATTCTTATACAAAAGGGTCAAGGATATACAGCCATATATTTGTTTACTGGTGTAAATTAATAGTATCAATTAAGCGTTTAATTCACTTGATTAAACGTTTAATTCACTTGATTAAATTTTTAATTTAAACTGATTTTATTTTTGATTAATGCTTTATTAGTTGGTGAAAAATTATTTTCTGTGTTTACATACCCATCGTTATATGTAAAAACTAAAATGGTTCGAAAGTCTGCGGCCAAATTACGGCATTCGATATTGATTGAAATGACAATACAAATTCAATATGAATTTCGATATCGAAAGCCATAATTTGGCCCCTGAGATGTATTGAAATCATTATTTACAAATTCCTTACTGCCATGTTTAAAGATCCGTTTAAAACTACCGCTTTTATTTGAACCAATTTCAAAGAAAACATTAAAACCATTTTCTTAGATTTTAATCTAAAACGGAAACTGATTGTTTGAATCGTTTCTCATGTCAGCATTAAAGAGTTCAGAGACATGGTTGCATGTCTTTCTGCTAAACAAAACGCTATAATTTAAACAAACTGCAATAATTTCCTTCATATTGAAAAATTGAATATGAAAGAATTTTTATAAAGTATAAAAATATACTTGAAACATCATCACGTTTTTCTAAGTCTTCAATTGTGGTAAATACAACAATTTTGAAATCTTTCAAACAAATCTTTAGTTAAAAGCTTCAACTTGATTGACCAATGATGGGTCACATGGCAAAAGAGTTTCAAGACTCTTCTATACATTTTACAAATGTTACCTCTGTCAGTTGGTAGAGCAGTGCAGGTGGAGGGGAACATTTTAATCTTCGTTATTGATTATGTCTGGAAATGTTGTGCAAATTAAATGCCTGCTGAACTGAACATTTTATTTTGTACGTGCTTTTGTGTCATTTGTTGCATAATTCTAGTGAATTCCAACAAAATATGTATACGAAAAAGTACCTTTTATACATACAATGTTTCTTTGCTCTCTGCCTCACTCAATAATGTTCAATAATGAATTTGTTCGTTTTGAGTTTTATTAAATTTATTTCTTGTGCCTCATTGCTGGGAGGTTGTGGCTGGCAATCATATATTATTAACTTTAAAACTATAATTTTATTTATAAAAAAAACGAACAGAAAAAATAAAATAATTTATAACTTAGTACCAGTTGCCAATATTAAAAAAAAAAACATCTAATCAACCATCAATTCATTCATCCATCGACTTTTTTTTTAATTTTTAATTCATCCAAATTGCTCGAACATGTTCAATTGTCATTGCATGGCAAATGCCAGAGAAGAAGGCTGTAATTTTTAACAGACTAGATGTGGTGGATTCTTTCTTTGTCCCGATATAAACTGCCATTTTTCTCCATCAAAAACACAATGTTTTTGACGTTTAAATGTTTAAATTTAAAAGGAAATTATTAAGTATTTTTCTTGCCACAAAGTACACTATTGCAAATGGCAAAAAGGTTATTTAATTAACAGTTGTTGTAGTTGTTAACGATTACGTTAACATTTCTTTTTTTATATATATTTTTTTTTTTTTAATATTAGTAAGTCATGTAGTTTTTTAAGGGCAGGTGAATTAATAGAAATATTTCTGATTTAAAATTTGATTTTTAAATAGTTGTGCCTGAATTCATAAAAATATTTTAAGTATAATAAAGGTTTACAAAACCAATTTTATATGAAAATTTTCCTTAATAAGCGTTTGTTAAATTTAACAATCGCAAAGAAAAGAGCCTTAAACGTGACAAATTCCCCTATACGATACTTACTAACTTCAAATTAATTTTTAAATTATTATTTGATGTACCTTGACCAAACTAATGATGCTGAAGTTCTTCTTTTTGGGTCTACTTTCATAAACAATTATCAGAATTGAGTCCCGAATCAATCACCTGAAAAATCTTGTACTGTGTAATGAAATTGTTTCATATAATAAAGGAATCAACGCAGATGGAAAATAGTTCGGAGTCTCAAAATTTAGCGGCTGACTTAGCAATAGCTCTAACTAATAGATTTAAGGCTTTGGAAAATAATGAAACCTATTATATATCTACAATGTTTGACCCTCGATAGAATGCTCGAATATTTCAAAGACGACTGACTTCAATCGTACCGAAAAAGCGTCTTATTGAACTACTTATGATGTCCCTGTATTCCGAAAGTATTGAAAACACGGTCACGCCTACAGATGGTGCAAGTTCTGATACGCCTATAAGAACTGGTCTTTTAAGCGTTTGTGAAAAAATTATAAGAGGATTCGAGGAGGATGAGCCTCTTTCCAACCTATGCTGTGATTCTGCTAAACTGCCCAGGTAGGCTAGTTGGTAGTGAGCTAGTCTATCAGCGCCGGGGTTGCGGGTTTGATTCCCGACAGAGACTCTGGTGTCTTGAAAAAAAAGAAATCGAGAGATACCTTAGTTCTCTTAATATTTCTAAAGACGCAGATCCGCCTGTTTACGGCCGTAATGACATGTTCTACCCCAACTTAAAAAATAGCGCAGGAATTCTAAAGTTTTCAAATGAGTTCTGTCGCGTCTGATATACTACTTTCCACTGCAGGTCTGGCTCAAACGGACAAGCAAAATCGTTTATTTGAAAAAGTTGAGAATACATTGTTGAACATTTTCAGGGTCAAAAATAAAAGCCAGGAAAAATAATAGTTTTTGCCTCATGCACCTCCCCTGGCTTTCAGGTAATGCCTTCAAAGGTCCACAAAAGAACATACAATTTATATTTGCAATTTTTTTTTTTCAAGAAAATACTTATTTACGCATTTTTTTTAATATCGCCTGATCCCCGAAATTATTATTATTTTTTCTTCCTAAATCTAGGCTTTTTACAAATTTCCTGGCTTGGGTACGACAATGCACTCAATAATAAGAATAGAAAGTCAATGTCTGCTATTATAACAATTTAAAATATCAAAAGTGTCCCTCTTTCAGATAAAACAAAAAAAATATAATTAACTGTACATTTTTATGCAGTAAAACACACATACGTGTGTACTGCATACATAAAACAGTAATATTTTAGCAATAAGATAAGCATTGTGAAAACGCCGAAGCTGATTCAAAAAAGAAAATGTGATAAGTTTATCAATAAAACTTGAATTGTGGAAATTGGGACAAAGAGAGTACAATGCAATGTCGAATATATTCGACAAAAACACTGAAAGGGTTAATAAACAACAATCTTATGAATATTTTTGTAAAAAAATTTTCTATTTTTTGTTAATTTATCGTGAATACAAATTTAATTCTAAATTGAAATCACAAAGTGCACGATATGCATTTTGATTTGAACGCCCATTTTCATAATAAGCCTGAATAACTTTAACGCGTTGCTCGATTGTGTATCTTTCCATGGTTCATATTGAGTTAGTCTGAAATTGAGAAATGTCAAATGAAATGCAGAAAATAAAACTTGACGTTTAGGTGTGGTTCACATTCAACATCGGCCCTTAAAATTGATCAATTTTAAATATTAATAATCTCTTACGTTGTGATCTATATATATATAAAAGTAAATGTATGTTTGTATATATATATATATATATATATATATATATTTGTGCCTTATAGGAGGCCAAACCACTTGACCGATCATCTTGAAATTTTCACAGAACTGTGACCCTGGAAAAGATATTAGGCTATATAAAGTTGAGATTGGACAAAGGGGCGATGCCACGCCCATACAACCCAAAATTTAAAATCGTTATATCTTAGGCATTTTTTGGCATAGGATTATGATATTTAGTACATATGGTGTTAGTATTAATAGAAATACGTTGCATGAAAAAAGTGGGAGGGGCCACGCCCCTTTATGTCAATTATATCTAATTAACTACTAAACCGATCGTCATCAAATTCTCACAAAAGGCTGTTGTTATGAATTAATGAGCCCTAGGCTATGTAAAGTTGTGGTTGTGCAAAGGGGCGGTGGCACGCCTAATCAACTCAAAATTTATAATCCTCTTATCTTCAATACTGTTTCACGTATGTAATTGTTGGGAGAAGTAAGATATCTGCAGGGGAAGTGCTACCCCCCATAGGACGCCAATGTTTAATATCGCATATCGTAAGAACTGTTATAGTGACAATGTTCAAACTTGGTATTAGTCACTCTTATGGAAAACTACACCTTTAAAAATATAAATAAAGGGGGTAGGCGCAGGGCGAGTAATACCCCCCATAGGAAGCATATATTTAATATCGCGTAGCTGAAAAATTATTACAGCGAGAGTCTTCAAATGTGGTTAAATCCCCTATTATGGTAAGCTATAAATTCCAAAATAAAAATGGGTGGGGTAGGCGAAGGAGGAGCAATACCCTCCATCGGACGAAAATATTAAATACTTTATATCTGGAGACAAAAGTCTTCAAGCTTAGTAGGACCCACTCTTATGGTAAACTGCACCTTTAAAAATAAAAATATAATATATAAATGAAAAAGCGTATGTTTGTTTATTCTCTGCAGACTCCTAAGCTACTAAGCCGATTTTCCTGAAAGTTTCACAGTAATTTCCTGATAGGCTATTTATATATTTTAATCAAGTAGGCGTGGCAACAACCATACAATAAAAATATGAATAACCTTATATCTGGAGGACGCACAGTGGCGCCCGTAGAGCAAGCGAGGTTGCAAAAATCAAAATTTTCATGAGTGCCGACGAAGTTTTGAATAAACCCATGTTATAGGAAACTTTTCAACGATTTCAAATATGCCACTCTTAATAATATCACATTTTTAGTTTAGAAGATATAACCGTTCAAAGTTGACCGACTTTCGGTTTTCAAAAAAACACACAATTTTTAGTCAATTTGTTGCGATTTCAGGTGTAATATCACGAAAAATAGGTAACGAATCGCCTTATTTTTTATTTGTATTGATTGATGTATTTATTAAATGTATAATGATAAAAAAAAATTAACTGTTTGCTTTGTGTTTCTCCTGGTAAATCACTATTTAAAAACTATCCGTTTTTTCACTATTTTTCAACTTTGACGGAAAATAAAAAAAAACTATATTTTTCTATATTTGCCATATTTGCAAAACCTGTTCTTTGATTATTTCTTTACATAATTCAAAAGGTTTTATCTGCCCGTACGTGCCCGTTTGGCTTCTAGAGGTAAAAAAGTTCAAAAAGACATGGTTGCAGAAATTGTATGGCGTCCATCCCTTATATGTTTTGACTGACAGTAGTTTGATCTAATAGTTTGAAAAAAACTACTCATTGAAATTAGCAGGTACGTACCTCACATAAACAATACTTTGGCGTACAAATGGTCAGGAACAATATTGACTTATGGTCCCTACAGGTAGGCACAAATCTTATTTGGACACATGCATAATATCAAAATTGCATTATTTAGCCTAAATCCATATGTATGCAGGGAACAGGTAAATTTTTAGGCATGGTAGCATAAGCCTATATATTGCAAAATAAGCATAATGCCTGGATTAGTCTACGCCTGAAAGTTGGCGCAACAATTACTGAAACCATTAAACAATTTAAGTACTGAAAACATGGCGTTGAACAATTTAAAATTATTTGAACTGTTTAGAAAGTCAACCACACCAAAGTTTTTCACGGAAGTGAAAATTCTTCCTGAGAAGTTGACAGTGATCAGCAAATGGGGCTGCGATGGATCATCCGGACAAAGCGTTTATAAGCAAAGGATATCTTCCGATGACGCTACAATATCGGACGGAAATATGTTTATGGCATCTGTTGTTCCTTTGCGGCTAAAATCGGATGATTCCCTACACTGGAAAAATCCACGTCCGTCATCAGTGCATTATTGCCGACCAATAATGTTTCAGTTTGCAAGGGAATCGGCAGAACTCATAAGGACTACGGTGAAGGACATTGAAGAACAAATAAGCAAGATTAAGCCTACAAAGCTGCAAATTGGAGAAGGAAAATATATTGAATGCAATTACGAGTTCCACCTGACCATGGTTGACGGAAAAGTCGTAAACGAACTGACAGGAACAACCTCAACAATGTCATGCCCGATTTGCAAAAAGAGTCAGAAGAACTTTTTTCAATTCAATTCAATTTATTTCATATATAATATGTTACATCTCAATTTTATATAATTAGTTGTAAAGAGTTTAAGATTAGTATCTTTTTCTGCTTAATTATAATATATTTCAATTAGTTTTCATAGACAGAATTATATTGGAGGTAAAAATTTAGCAAAAACCTATCTAAACCCCTTTTTTCGTATTATTTTTATATTTTTTTTATCGATTTTATATTATTATTTGTCAGAAGAACTTTGGTAATTTAAACGATTCTACAAATGAGGAGAATTACGAATATGGAATGTCACCATTGCACGCAAGGATAAGGTGTATGGAATTCTTGCTAAAACTGGCATATACCCTACCACAAGAGAAGGAAAACTTCGATGAAAATACATCAATAAAGGATAAGGAAAAGATCAGAAAGAAGCAAATACAGGATGGTTTTTTTGAAACAAGTTGGACTAAAAGTAGACTGTCCCAAGCACGGATACGGTAACTCTAACGATGGAAACACTTCTAGGAGATTTTTTGAAAATGATGAGGCAGTAACTAGAATCATTGGAATTGACAATCAAATCGTGAAAAGATTGGGAACGATCTTGGATGTTTTAAACTGCAAAGAAAATGTCAATTCTACAAAATATGGAGAATATGCGTCGAAAACTGCATCTCTTTTAGCAGAAATGTATCCACAGAAGAAGTTGACCCCGACCGTCCATAAAATATTGGCGCATGGCAAAGATATAATTGAGTACCAGCCTTTGCCAATTGGAGAGCTTTCTGAAGAAGCACAGGAGTCTCTTAACAAATTTTATAAAAAATATAGATTGCAGAACACATTCAAAGCATCAAGGGTAAGGCAAAATAAGGACCTCTTCAACATGTTGGCAGCATCTTCCGATCCACTTATTTCTTCCCTGCGGCATGTGAATTCACGAATAGAGTTACAAAATAATTATAGTTTAGAAATTGTTAGTCTTTTAGATATACCTTCTCTTACGAATTGTGATGAATATTTTACAGAAAATTGAAAAAATAAATTTAAAAAAATAAATAATTTTTTTTTTTAATTTGTTGGGTAATAATTTAAAACATAAAACCCTTAAGAAAAAAAATAAAAACAATCTAAAAATGTAAAAATAATTTTTTTTAGTTACCATAAAATTGATTTTTCTACTAATTTTAACTTTGATAACCCATAAGTAGGCCCCTACAAAGCGTAGCACCCTTTCCAAACGCTCATTTCATAGGCTGAACAGTTATCTATCATATGCTGTTTAAACTGTTCAATTATCTTATTCGGTTCAAAAGATATGATTTTTGCAACGAAAAAACTCAAATGGCGCCACTGTGGGACGGTTACAATAAGAGTTTTCCAATATGAAACAGATAACTTCGTTATCAATACACGACATCTGCCAAAAAGTCGGCTTTATTAGACTAGCGGGTGTGGCACCTCCCACACAATTTCAATAAAGATTTCTACGTATTTGAAGTACTGTTATAGTAAAAGTATTCCAATTTTGTACAAATAGCTTAGATAATAATCCACAACATATTTCAAATGGTATGTTCAATTAGAAAAGTAGGCATGGCACCTCCCATACGAAGACACTTGAAATTTCTGTATATCGTCTGTTGAACGGTTACTGTAAAATCATTCAAATTTAGTTCAAGATGCTTTTCTTTTTAAAAAAATCTTACCAATTTTATTTCGATGGGGGTAGCAAAGTGCACCGGGTTAAGCTAGTTTTGCATAATAAACAATGTACTCTACTTGAGTTTTGTTAATTTTAACTTGAATTCTAAATCAATATTCGGTATCGATATCGGCTATATTTTTGTTTGAGTATCGGTATCGGTATCGTATCGGCAAAAAGCCGTATCGTTAGTTCCCTAATCATAAGTCTAGCAAAATAAATTTGCTATGATATGGATTAAAAACAATTTAAATTAGTTAAAAATTTGATTATTAAATATTTATTTGCCTTTGTCGGACATTAGTCGAAATAGGAAAAACTTTCAACAGTTTTCAGCATCGTCTGAGTCGATCGGTATACTTTAAGGTGGATCTAAAATCGATATTTTAATGTTTTACACGCATCAGCACAAATGCATAATACCCTCTCCACTATTGGGGTGTGGTTATAATTAACCTTCTTAGGGTTAAAAAGATTTCCACAAAAACAGTTTTTTTTGGAGGTGACCATATCGAAATGTGTTTTTTCTCCATATAGAGGCACGTCTTTAAATTATGTGTTTTAAATTAGGCATAAGTCTCTAACTGCTAACAGAAGATTCTAGACGATATTCACGATCAATATCGATTGTTGTGATTGTTTGTAAAACGCATAGTAAATGCGAGAAAACAAGGATGAGTTTAACAAGGTGATTGTTATACACAGGCCTTAAAAAGCAGTAGATACTTTTAAGTATCTCAACACTCTAATATTTAATTCGTATCACTATCTACAATAATTGTTCTTACTTGAGTAAGAGCATAACAAAATATGGTTTTTAATCCAACATATGTTGCCAAAAATATAAAGAAAATTTAAACCAATGCAAAACTAAACAAGCATAAAATACTAAGTCCGACGATAAAAATCTTTACAAAATACAGATCATCATTGTTTACCTATTCGAACAACAAACAACCCTACTTACGGCAGTTTACATACAACTCGAGAAAAAGTTTCAACAGTTGCACTTTAAATGGCAAAACGAGTCAGTCGTACAGGGTGGTTGCACATTTGGCTTGCAAAAACTCGTATCAAAATAATATTTCTCTAAAGTGGCTGACGGATATTTTAAAGATTTACAGACGATAGTGGCACTGGATTATAACAGTTTTTTGTTTTCTTTTTGTTCATGTCAATTTTATCTTATTTTGAAAAATCTTTAAACTCATATTTATTTAAATGCAACAAAATTTGGAAATAAGCCCAAAATGAATCTGTAAAATTATCGCAGAAAAATCTCAAACCAAAAAACACAATTGATATTTTTTTTTAATATTTATTTTTTTTATTTGCTCTAATATTTCTAAATTTTAATGAACTTTTGGTCGTTACAATGTTTCTTTTTGTTTTTGTTAGATTAATCAAAATGTATAATTGTTTTCTTAAATTTTTTTTTTTTTTTTTTTTTTTTTTTTTTTTTGTAACGTAATTAGTTGAACGTATAAAATCAGCAGCTACGAAAACGAATTCTCATGATTACAAAAATTCACACAATTAAATTCAATTTATCTACTTAATTAATAACACTCAAATGCATCATCATGAACAAAATAATAAAATTATTAAAACAGATACACACGTTAATCTTTGAATGTATTTCAACTTGTGATTTTAATAAGAAACTTTTTATTTTTTCAAATAAAAAAAAGTCTGAAGGGATTGAGACGCAGGAGGGATAATTAACAGAAACTGCACCTGCTTTAATTTTTTTAGTAACTTAAATTGCTGTTGCAGTTTCACCAGTTTTTTTTTATTTTGTTGTTGGAATTTACAGTTGCTGGTTGCATGTTCTCAACTGTGGCAGTGATCTAGTTTAAGTAATTGAGAATAAGAGATTAATTTGGCAATTTGAAAGATACAATTTAAATGTAAGAAGTCCCAAAGTTTTAGACTGATATCGTTGCAATATTTCCAAGTTTGAGCTACTTCTTGTCCCCCATAATTGAATACCATAAGTCCATACTGGTTTTAAAATAGCCTTATAAATTAGTAATTTGTTGCGAAGGTTTAAAGCAGACTTATGTCCCAAAAGCCAATACAATTTCTTTTTTAATATGCTTAAGTGATTTCTTTTTGCTGTAATATGTTGCTTCCAAGTTAGTCTTTTATCAAGGTGCATACCTAACTATTTAACGCTCTCTGATTTAGGAATTTGAGTATTATTTATAAAAACTGGTGGTCAATCGTTTCGTCTAAGTGTAAATTAAATAAAGTTCGACTTATCAGTATTTATAGTGATTTTCTACTTCGCATACCATTCTTGTAATACATTGAGCTCATTTTGAACATTAAACGAGTCTGTAATTGGAGATTTATCAGAAGCTATAACTGCAGTATCATCAGTTGCTATTATAGTTTTTTCGAAAGTTGGCATATCGGCTGTATAAATTGTGTATAATATATAAAACGTATTACGAATTTTCATCACCCACTCTTACGTAAATGATCTTTTTTCCAAATAAGATTTTGAAAAGCAAGCCTTGATGCCAGACCCTATCAAAGGCCTGCTTAACATCCAAAAATACTGCTGAGCAATATAATTTTAACATTAATAACATTAATTATACGGTGACATTGCTCAGGGGTCCCATGTTTGTGACGAAAACCAAATTGATTATCAGGTATTATATTTTGTCTTTCTAAGATTAGCATTAGACGATTTGAAACAATTCTCTCAAATATTTTTGAGAATAATGGCAGCAAACTAATTAGTCTATATGAAGAAATATTACTTTCGGGCTTGTTTGGCTTAAGAATTATAATAATTACCGCACATTTCCATTGCGTGGCTCAAAATTGAGTCATATATTAATGTCAAGGATAGTATAGCTTTGTCCGATAAATTTTTATCAACTATAGAGTCTATATTGTCGTAGCCAGGTGACTTACTATTATTGAGCTTAGATATCTCATTTTTGTCTTCTGTAATAGTATACGGTTTAATCGGTTAATCCATTTGACAAGGCGTATCTACTTGCGGTATTGATTTTATGTAAGAATTTGATGATTTCACAATTTTTGAGATCAAATAATACTTTATTCAAGTTGTTAGATGCATGATTGAAATTTGTTTTATCAAGTGGATTTCTTGTTGTTTGCCATATTCTTCTTAACCTTCTTTTATGCAAAATCTTATGTCTTATTTCTACTGGTAATACAAATTTCCGTTGTATTGGCTCTGGTGTAGCTTGTAGCGCGGCTTCGTGAATGAGAGATGTAAGATTTTCTAGCGCTGTGTCTACTTCGAAGTCAGTTTGGATTTTAATTAAAAAATTTATGATATTAATATAATTTGTACCAATAAATCAATTAATAGTATCAATAAAATATTTTTTGATATTAAAGACATTTTCTGCGGTAATGCGGCAATGACGTTAAATTCAATTTTACAGAAACAGTTTTTCAGTATATTGGCGAGTAATTTCCTTACGTGACAGCTATTACTCGCCAAACAGACGCAGTTAATTGAGAAAAACAGCTGTTTGTAAGAATTTATGGCATTTTTGTTTCATTTCTCACATTTCAATCGAAAAGTTTCTCGACGCGGGAGTTACAGAACATGGGCACCGATCCTATTTTGAGCACATAAATGAATCATATGTGGACCTTCTCCGAGAAAATGTCACATATGATTCATGAAGTTTTGAGAAAAACGCATTTAAAGTTTTATAACGCATTTTCACTGTGAGCACACCTTCAGTTGGGAGATGCGATTTGGTATGGTTAGTTATGGTTAGTTTTTTTTAATCAGAAATCCAACTCATTTCATCTTATTCTACACCCTTTCAGGTACCAGAATCCACTCTTAAGTCCAAACCCGTTTTTTGAAACACAAGGTCCCTTTTCACGGAGAAGGTCATATATTTGAATCCATTTTCAATAGCTCAACTGATAAATCAGCTTTTAAAAAGTTTTAAAGGGATCTAAAAAGACTCATTTAGGTGATTTTTACAAAAAGTGATCACCCAAATGCTGGGAATGTTGTTGTTTGAAACATTTGAAAATAAGTTTTTTTTTTTTTTTTTTTTTTTTTTTTTTTTTCGGACTTAGTGCACTTGGGACTTAATAAAAAAATGTTATTTAACCATTTTTTTCTTACAATTAAACCATTTTTAATCATAAAGAGTTGGCAATACAGAGTACTAGCCTTATCTAAGTACTTAATGCAAAGCTAGCTGCGTAATCTTTCAAAATAAAATACAAAATAATCGAATACCATTATTCTTTATTTAACCTTATTTTTTCTTTTTAAACACAAGTTAAATACGTACTTTCTTTTCTATACTGTAATTCCAACGGAATAATTTTAGAAATACATATATTAAGTTCTTTTTAAAATTTTTTTTAAAATAATTTAGTTCCCCACTCAATCATTTTCAGTTCACCTTTTGCTTAACAATTTACTTACCTGTTTGAAAACTACTTTTAATACTATTATTAATTACAAATTTATATTTTAATTATTTTAATTACTCCATTTTCTTGTTGTCTTCTTCAAAGTGGAAAATAACGTATAAAAAAGCAAAACTAAAATGTAAAACAAAAAGCGCATTTTAAGCTTAAGTCTGTGAACTCGGTTATTAGGTTTACAAGTTAATATTTCTTAGTCACGTACACCCTCAATTTACAAAAGAATTAAACTAAAAAAAATATTTCTTTAAGTATGTTTTGTGTTACTTTTGCTAACAGTGAAAAAGGTTGAAGATTCTTTTACAAAAAATAAATAAGATGTGATACGTCAGTTATAATTGTTAGAAGATAATGTGTGTGAACGATTTCACTGCATTTTTATAAATGAACTTTAAAACGTATTAAGATTAATTAAATGCAATTACCATTTTGAGGATGAATTTCACCATAATAATTCAATTAAGTAATGCTAGGTTTTCAGTTTAAAATTATTAGGTGTATAACTTTAAAAATGCGAAATTCATAACAGATGGTTTGTATCTTTACAAATGGTTTTGGCCTTAATAACTTCTTTGGTATTTTGACCAGTTAATATCTGTCATATATTAAACGCTACAAAATGTTATTTTTTTGCTTCAAAAATTTCGAATTTCTTGCCAACAAATCCTTAATTACGGAAAAATTTTCTTAACTTCTGGAATTCCAAAAAGACAAAAAAAGTAGCTAAAGAACTTCGATTGCTCACTAAAGAATAACTTGCAACATCAGCATGAACCATTCAATTTAAGAACATTTGCAAGCAGCAGAACTACTTCAAAAGCAAGGACTCTCGGTACCACCCTAGTTAGAGCTAAAATACGTGAAAAGAAAATCGTTCACATCTGAAATATTGTTTGAAAGTCGTAAAAATAAGTTTTTTTTTCATCGAATAATTACTAGAGACAATAAATAGATCCATTCCAACAACCCGAAGCGAAAGCACTCGTATTTAAAGCTCCGTCAACCAGCCGGGTAAGCGCTATGTTAGGGAAGGGGCATATCTATTATGATCTGCTGAAATTTATCCAGAGTGTCGCTGGGGAATCGTGCCAACCACAAAGGCTTCATAGAAAGCAAATTTTTACCAAAAACGAACGCAATATACGACCTGATATGAAACCGTAATCTTCCATCATGACAACGCTCGGGCACATATTAAAGATTAAATTGAAAATTATTATGAAAATATCGCCTCAACCGCCTTAAGTCCAGAACTTGCGCGGGTCGAGTACAATATGTTTCGATTTATGTGGGTACACATAAAAAGAAATGTTTAATATGGTCACCTTCAACAAAAGAATATTTAACGAAATTTTTATACACTGATAGAAAAAGCGTCTAACGATGATGTATTTTTACATCAGTACTATGATAGGAGTCTTCGTTTTTGATCCAATGACATTTTTCGTCATTGTGATGTGAGCATTAACAAAAATTTAAATTATGTCATCAATAGGTTGGCGCATCGGCATCACAGAAATGACGAATCAGAGACAGTTTAATAAAACATTTCACCAGTGCGAAGACTCAGTAACATCGTAGAAACGACTCATTAGGCTCAATTTAATGACAGTTTGTCATTGGGATTGACTTAAATCAAAGTGAGAGATTATTATTATTTACTTACCCGTTCCACATGATTGTTTAATTTTTGTTGTACTCCGCCCTTTGTTTACAGAAGAACACTCAATTATAAGACACCAGCAGAATGCCCGATATGGTTTTCGTAGTCATTGTTCTACTTTGAAAATTTGATATATTTAACTAAATAATTAAAAAAAAAAATAGAATGTGGGAATTTTTGCTTCTAATTTTACCTTTTAAGCATGAAAATAATGTTAGTAATACACAAAATGTGGCATCGAATTGATGTCACTGTAGGCAAAGCATAGGTGACACATTTAATATGACAACATTGATGGATTGATGTCACTTTTTGCCTCAGTGATGCCATTTGTAATAATATTGATGTCACAATTGTGATGTTAGAGTACCATCAATATGAAGATGCATTTTTATATGAGTGTAACATATTATGGTTCAATTAGTCATCGTCCAAACTTGCGATATTTGTTGATGCAATTTTTTCAAAATTCTGCTTTAAAATTTTATATTTTATATATAAAACTAAAATATAAATAAAAAATAGCTACATTCAACTTCATGTTGGAAGGTATGCGAATTACAAAACAAAACTGAATCTAAGAGTACATGAAACTTAGTACCCCTCCCCAATCTTCTCAGCCCTCATACCAAAAAACTAAAAACCTGCTGCAACAAAAAATTGAAAGTCTGGACGATGATTTAGTATTCCATTAAGAAGCCACAATCATATTATAGCTGCATCCAAACACTATATGGTTAATAATAAAAAAAAAACATGTTTATCACTGGTAAGCATGGTTGTTTTATAACCATAGCATGTTGCTCTAGGAAAAGATGAAAATACTATTGTTAACTTAAAACTAAACAATTATTGGGGGTAAACAAATTATTGTCATATTAGAGCATAACATGTTTAGAGGTTACCTTATAGTTGTGGCTTCTTTCTTGATACCGGTGACAATAATATGGCCAATTTAACCATAATATGTTTCAACATTTTCGTTGAAAATAGTTTTGCTGGAGGTGACCATATAGAAAAGTGTTTTTTTCTTTGCGTGTAGATCGCTCCTACTGAAATACGTTTCATTTCAGTACAGAGTTTCTGTCGTTCTTGGCCTTAAAAAATCAGAATGAGCATGAAAAATTTGTATTTTGGAGCAGTTTCCATATGTTGGCAGAAAGATATTTCGGAATATTACTAAACGTTAGCGAATACTTTTAAATTATATTGTACCAATGTTTTCCAATAGCCGCTAAGAATTTGCAAAAAAAAAAACCAAACCTTTCAGTCCTATAATTTTTATAAAAAATTATAAATTTTTCATATTCACCCCTATCGTGAATTATTTTTCCCTTTTCACGTACACAGAAAAAATTATTAAATTTCTCCAATCACCAAATTTGTTCTATATTCATAATATCACGTAAACAGGTTGTTGATTTTGCACCTATTACCAAAATAATTATATTGATTACTAAAAATTTAAAATTTTGAAAAAATATTTTCAATAAATGATATTTTTAATTTTATTTAAAAAAGTGATCAAACAACTTTGGCATTTCAAACAATGTGTTAATTTATTTAAATAAATATTGACAATTCCCAACAACAATTCTACATGTTTAAATTATTTTGTTTTAAACGAAAAAAGTCAATTAAGATTTTTTGTTATTTAATTAAAATTTTAATTGAAAATTTATTTCAAAACAACTAAAATGTTAATTAAATAAAATTAAATTTTTAATTTTCTTTCAACTAAAAAAATAATTGATTCAATTATCACATTAATTAAATTTAAATACTTTTTAAACGATTTTTGTAATTGATAAAACACTTTTTTCTGTGTATTTGCGATCATGAAAAACTCCCATGAAAAAATTACTTCATAGGAAAATAATAACGTGAAAACATGTTCGCGGGAAAAATTTGCCTTATGTGAAAAATGTTTTCCCTCGTAATTTGTTCACTTTTCCCTTTGAATTTCTCACTTTATTATTGCTGGGGACAGCGTTGCCATAATTTTTTTAAAAATAACTGCATGTTAAGGAAATAAAAACTGAATTTAATCTAAAAAAACTGAACATAAAAATAGCAAAAATTATATATACATACATATATATATTTACTTAATTTTTTTTAACATACGTGCAATACAGAAACAAAAACAATATTACATTAACAATATAATTATTAACAAAAATAATCTGGGAATTTTTGTTCTCATGTTGAGTTTAATTTTTATTATAAACAAGTGCATTACATTCTGCTGGTATCTAATAGTTTACAGTTACTTCATTGCTAGCTAAAGGATAGCTAAAGTAAGCATCGTAATTAAAATATATAAACAAACAAAATTCTGATAGTGAATAGAAAATATTCCTGGAAAATATTGAAGTTATAAGACTAAGTTGTAATTTTACTTAAAATACATATTCGGATTATTATAAAAATTTATAATAAAAATGAAACTCAACATGGGAACTAAAATTCCCAGATTCTATCTGTTAAAATAATTAAGCTAAATACAAAAAATGTACAATAAGCACTATCCAGTTAAAAGATACAAAGAATGCTGACGAAGAAAATCCATTACATTCAGCTGCTATCTAATAGTTTTAAACATTGTAAATTGACTTAGAATACACATTCGAATTAATATAAAAATTTACAATAAATTATTAATGAATATCGGTACTTTATAGTCTAGATGAAAGAGAGTGGAATTAAGAGGGGTACACAACAACGTATAGTCCTGCGATTTGTTTTGTTTCCTCATTTAATACAAAATTAATTTTAGTTCGGGCTAAGATTTGCAATTTGTCGAATGAACATACATGAAAAGAGGATGCAATAAAAGGAAACACCAACAATCACAAAATGTTAACAGGGATATAATTAAAATTCCAAAAGAAAAGCAAAATAAACGACTCAAACGGCCTGGCAAACATAACAAAATTGTACGTTTGTACAATCCTAATTTGGTGTATTTAACAAACGATTCAATCGTGTTTGTAGAAAAGTCGAAATGTTGTATATTTTCTAAAATGTTTGCGCTAAATTTATTAATTTATGTGAAAATTTTACAGTCAAGATGGAAACGGCGAAACATAAAAATATAAAAGAATAGAAGTATTTTGTTGGAATTTATTGAAAAATGATTAATTAGTTTTAGATGGAAAATTTGTTAACGAAAACTCCGTGTTTCCCCAGAAGATTGTGTTTTTTGTTTGGCTCTTAAAGCTTGCCTCTGTTACAGGAGTATGTGTTAAGCAAATTGGGTGAGATTGGGGCTTATGAAATAAAAAAATAATAGAATATTAATGCAAAAACTGTAGAATCTGCACAATTTACAAAAAAACTTATTTCCTTAACAAAAAACTTAAAAACTGCCGAATGCTTAGAAAAACTGTAAAATGCAGATAAATCTGCACATTTGGCAACGCTGGCTGGGGAACAAAACATTTATGTAAGTAATTCTTCTCATAATTTTAAGGCCAATTTCCGTTTAAAGAGGCACACACTTATATGTACATACATATGTATGTATGTATATTGTTCAACAAAATGCAAAAAACAGGTCGATTGCCTGAGGAGTTATGAAGCTTTTCAAAGACGTGGTGGCAGAATTTTAGAAATTATTTAATTATTTTACTACATAAAAGTGCAATAAGCTAATATTGCAATCAAACTGTCACTCCAATACATTATATTTTATTTTTTTTTTAACTTTTCTTAAAAATCTACTTGTATATGTTTGAAAAAACATGTTTTTGTTTTTAATGTTTTTTAATATTTCTTCTTTTTTACATTCACTGAGAACTAATAGCGCGAAAAAATTGTTCACGGTAGTTTCCGGATAGCATTTTTCCCTTCGAGGGGAATACAAGTTTCATGGGAACAAAAATTCCACTTGTTTTTCACGATAGGGTTGATAATTTCGAATGTGTATTCTTAGTCAAATTACAATTTAAAAAGCTTTCATACTTTAATAGTCTTATTCCTTCAATATTTTCGAGGAATATTTTCTATGCACTATCATCATTTTTGGTTGTATATTTCGGTTACTTGGCATACTTTAGCTATCCTTTGGCTAGCAATAAAGGTAATTGTACAGAAAATTTTTTACAACTATTAGATACCAGAAGAATGTAATGCATTTTCTGGCCTGCTATGGCTTTCGAATTAATACTCGTATAATAAATTTATAATAAAACTGATACCCAACAGGAGAACTAAAATTCCTGCATTCTATTTATAAAATTTTTTTCTACATTTATGGACTAAAGAAATGAAAAATAATTCTTCTTAGAAATCGCTTTCCCTTAAATCCCGCCAATAAAACTTTAGGCATTTACTAAGTCCATATATCCCATAAAATCCTCACCATTTCGTTCTTGCTGCTATAATGTTTACCTCATAATTCCTTAAAAAAAAAATACTTTCAAACCGCAGACTTTGTATTAATTTTCTTTGAAAAATTTTTTTGGTGAGAATTCCCTCCAAAAAATGTCTGCATCAGGGTATAATATTGTTAAATTATACATACTTAAAATTGAGGTTTTCGCTTCTTAAAGGAATCCATAGAAATTCCCTACACACAAAAACTCGCTGCTCAAAAAAAAAAACACAAATACAAACGCAAACACAACCATAAACATAAAACAAAATTTACATCTTTATAAAAAAAAAAACTACAACTAAAATTAACAATAAAATAAAAATTACTTGAGTGCTCACTTTGACTACTTTACTACGTAAATCATATTTAAATATTGGTGTCTTTTGGTTAAAAGTGCGCTACTTAACTAACGGAACCATACACAGTTTAAAACATAATTTTAATAATTCTCTGAAGAAAGGGCACACATCATACCTCTTGCTATAGCAGTATGTGCATGTAGCTTCTTCTACTTTACAAAAAGTGCAAAAGCACTACTTGTTGTAGATTAATAATGATTTTGTTCAGGAACTTTTTAGGAGGAGTATAATAACAGTAACGGAAAAGAATAAACTTAAAAGTGATATAGCAAATGCACCTAGATTATATGGTGTTCCGAAAATTCAGAAAATTGATTTTCCTTTAAGACCGATATGTTCATGTATAAATTCTTCATCTAATGAACTTTGTAAATATATAACACAAATTCTTAAAAAAAATTCTCTTCAATTTAAAGATAAAATTAAGAATATTAAGTTAAATGATGATGAGAAATTAATTTCTTTAGATGTAGTTTCATTATTTCCAAGTATACCTATAAATCTTTCTATAGATATAATAGAGGAACAATGGAATAAGTTAGGAGAACATACTGATATAAATAAGGATTTATTTTTAGGTATTCTGAAATTTTGCATAATTGATAATAGATATTTTCAATACGATAGTTCCATTAAAAGGATTTCATATGGGTTCACCTGCATCTCTTATTGTACCAGACATTGTTATGGAGAAATTAATAGATAAATGTATAGAACAGTTAACTACACTATGCTAGTTGAAAAAACAGACAAGCCGGGCAAATGGCTTGTCACGAAAAAAAGTGTTAATTTCTTGCACAGTGCTATTAAATCTAAAATTATGACAAAATATGTGGATGATTTATTTCGTGTAATTAAGGAATCAGAAATAACATTTTAAATACATTTAATTCTTTTCATGCAGATATAAAGTTTATAATGGAAAAGGAGTTTGAATCAAGATTGTCTTATTTAGACACTTTGCTAATGAGAAAAGAAAAAAGGTTAATTAATTGATTGGTATCAAAAACCAACATCGTCTGGTAGAATAATTAACTATTTTTCAAACTATCCAAAAAGAGTTATAATTAACACGGCTAAACATTTTATAGAAAGGGTATTGACAATAAGTGATACATTTTTCCATAGGAATAATAAGGAACAAATTTTTAGAGTATTAATGGAAAATAGTTGTCCGAAGGAATTTATATCTTATTAATTATTAAAATATAATAACCATTGGATAAACAATTCCAACAGTAACGCAGAACCGAAAATTTATAAATCAATAACTTATGTACCAAGATTTTCAGAAATATTAGAAAAATCAAATATTTATGATACGAAAATATATAAAATTGCACATAAATCTTATAACACAATAGGTAGATTATTCACTAATATGAAGGATAAAATAACTAAGTTGGATATGTCAAATGTAGTTTATAAAATACCTTGTAAGGGAAATGTTAACGGGCATTAAAGTGTTTGTTGGTGCAACAAAAAATAAACTTAAAACTAGAATAGCAGGACATAAGTCAGATCCAAAATATAGGAATATTTGATCACAAAAAAATAGCTTTATCAACCCATTGTGCAAGTCTAAACCATTATCCCGATTTGGAAAATATATCAGTTTTAAACACGGAAAATAATTATAAACGTAGATTTATGTTAGAAATGTTGCAAATTATAAAAGTACCAGCAATGTCGAGAATTAATTTTAAGTCAGATACTGAAAATTTAGCCCAATATTATAGACATTTAATTAATAAAAATAGAAACGGAAATTAAAAAATTTTTTTAAACTGTAATAGATTAGGTTAAAATTGGAAAACCTTTTTGTATTTTATTGAAAATATGACATATTGTTGAATTTGTTAAATTTGTTAAATTAATCAAAAATTGTTAATTTTTTGTCAAATATTTAAGAAAAAGATCCCTGAAGAAGGCACACAACGGAGTGCCGAAATATTGGATTCAATAAATTTAATATTTTTTATAAAAAACAAGAAAAAGACCTAAAGCTTAAATAAAAGGATTATTTGATAATTTTAATTAAAAAATGATAAAAAAATTAAATAACTGACATTTTAAACAAATTTAATTAAATATTGACAATTCCCAACAACAATTCTACAAGTTTAAATTATTTTATTTTAAACGAAAAAAATCAATTAATATTTATTGATATTTAATTAAAATTTTAATTTAAATTTTTTTTTCAACAATTAAATGTTAATTAAATCAAAATAATATTTTTAATTTTCTTTTAACTAAAAAAAAAAAAATTATTGATTCAATTATCTCATATTAATTAAATTGAAATACTTTTTAAACCATTTTTTTAATGGATAAAAAACTTTTTTCTGTGTAAGTCAATCCTATTTTCGGAACATTTTAAGTACGAAGTACTTAAATAATCCGTACTTTAATCAAGCATTCTGTACTTGTTTTAAGGAATTCCGTACTTACCGTACCATTGACACCGCTGAGGTTTGATTTCAGTACGGATGGATTTATTTTTCTGTTCAGTGTATATATCGCTATTTTTACAGAAAAGTTCATAAAGCATTATTTGCTAAAACAAAGCACACACGGCAATAATTCCTTTGTGAAAAAAAATATACAAGAACACATTGAGAACAAAAGTAGCCAGTTTTGAATAAAAGTAACCAAAACGGCAACGCTAATTACCATAACATCCATTAAAGTTGACTGTTAAATGTGGTTTACATGCTCTGTTGAAATGAGCTGCGGTGAATGGCGAGCGCTATCGAGCCATCCTGACTGAATTTTTGTTTCCAAAAATTAATCAGCTAAACATGAACTACATTTGGTTCGAACAAGATGGCGCAACTTACCATACAGCGCGCTTAACAATTTTTGGTGACCAATTTTTTCTAATTATTTCACAAATAATTTATCAAGGTTTTCGTTTAGGAAAGGATTTGATTTTAACTTTTCAAAATTATTTCACAAATAATTTTCCAAGGTTTTCGCTTGAGAAAGGATTTGATTTGAAATCATTTTTAATTTGAAATCAAACCTCCGTGTTTGTAAGGAAGTGGACTCCCTAATTTAAGGGTTCGGTACAATTTTTTATTCTAAGATTCGTCAAAGCCGAATGTATCACTCTTTCTGGGTTTTTTTTGAGAAGAAGCAAGCAAACTTTTTTTTTTTAATAGACTGTTTCTATGTCGACCATTTCCAGCCTTAACTGTTTAATTATTCACTTATTAGTACTATAACTTGTGGTCAATTGTACCTGGCTGACTGAGTGACATGCAGTCAGACAGTCCATGAGTTTTTCTTTAAAGTTCTCTATTACATTGTACGAGAGTTTAAATTTTATAGTTTTTTCTAAATATTTGTCTTGCTTTTATTTAAAAAATTTTTTTTAGTCATTCAACAATATTTTGTTACTAATTAAGTACGTGTCGTTTTACTGAAATATTTACGTACAAACACAAAATGTCTTTAAATTGACCAGAGGCGTTGTCATATGATCAGATTCATAGTGTTTTCTCAGTTCTTATAGTTAATATATAAATATTAAGAAGAAGGGTCTTAAGAAAGTACAAGTAATGTATGGCTTTTAGTATTAAATTTTGTGGTTTTGTTGCATTATTTTCCACTTGACATCATAATGAAGCCACACAGGGTTTAGAGCAACCAAAAATATTAAAACTAAATAAAATAAAATGTCTTTAAAATAACTTTTAGCTCAAAAAAAAAAAAAAATATTGAAAAAACTGTATTTTAAAAATTTTTCTCTACTCTATAAAACAAATCCATTGGGATTTAAGGAACAAAACCAGCCAATAAAAAATTAAATATAACAAATATTGCTATTGACATGCTTTTAACCGTAAATTGGGGGAAAAAAAGAAATATCTAAATTTCTATTTTAAATGTTTGGCAAATGTTCGATAAATCACTTGCCAAAATGTTTTAAATAGAGAGAAAAGAAACTTAAAAATTATATAAAAAAAATCATGATGACATTCTATAAAATTTCTATGGAATTGTTTTTTAATGGAAATGGGCTGAAATATAAAAGGAAGCTTTTACCAAACTCCCTTTAGAATTTTACAATTGATTTCGTTTTTTTTTCTTCTCTATGTATCTGATTGTATGTTTGATTGTCTGTTTATTTCTTCTATCTACAAAAATATTTTTAGTTTTTCGACATTTAGATTTTTATCTTTCCAAAAAAAAAAAAAAATAGAAATTACCAATATGATGTTATGTGTCTGTGCTTTTAAGTTGTGTATACAGTGAAGGCCATAACAGAATATTCAAAATTTCTAGGGAAACATTAAATGTCCACTAGGGCTTGATGCACTTTTTCTATAAAAAGTTTTATTTTTCCCCTTTTTCTTTAAGAGCTTTTCGAAGAGTAAATAGTGCTTTATGTGCTTTTCTTTTTTTTTCACTTAATCGTATGGCAAATATTTAGTGATATTTTCATTAAATGTATATTGCCACATGCAATTCTTCTTTAAGAGCTTTAAATGCACTTTTCCTTTTGAAAATAGTGCCATATGCACTTTTTCTATTGGGAAAAGTAGCATATCGTTGGTAAAAACATTAAGAAACTTTATGTATCAAAATGTAAAATTTATTGTACAATTGTAAAACCATTTTTTTTATATAATTGCGCTGGTTCGGAAATAAACAGGACATTGTTTAGCGTACGGTTCACAGACCCCGAAACGATATATATTTTTTTTTAGTGTTTGTGTATTAATACACAACCCTTAATAGCGCTCCTAACAAATTTCAACAAAGTAGCGAACATTACATAGTGTTCTGTTCTTCATAAAAGAACGCAATTGTAGTGGTTCTGTAGACGTACATTATATTTTAATGCTCTTTGTATTTGTATGTTGTATTTGTATTTATATTTATTACTTGCTTTTCTAATACAACAAGATACAATATCTTCTGAATTACAGTATTAGAATCAGATACGTTATAGGGTACGGTTTTGCAGAAATAATAATTTAACTAAACAATAATCATTTAAAATAAATAAATAATTAAACATTAAAGTTAAAACATACTTATAGGTCCTAGATGTTCTATTATTGTTCTTTCTGTTATTGGCAAAGTGACTCATTAATAATTTTTTGTATTTTATTGCGTTGCTAGTGAGTTGTATATCAGTTGGAAGATGGTGTTTATTGATAAACAACTGATCAAACAAAACATTTTAAAAACGACTACAGCACGAATTGCTTGTGTGTATATTGTATACATGTTTTGTTTGTATAAAATTTTTTTGCTGTCTTTTAGTTTTGTTTTCGTATATGTATTTGGTTTTTTTAAAAACATGTTGTTTTTCTTTACCAGCTAAAAAGGCGCTAAGCGGGGCTGCCGCTCATCGACTAAAGACGCAATATGAACCCTTTTTTGCGTTCTGTTATTTTTTGTGAGACTTTTAAACTCATTTAATTTTGTAACCTTTTTAAATTTTGTGGCGACCTTTTCACATTTTTTTGACAAAAAATCATCAAAATGACGAACAGTGGTATAGTCTGGCATTCTCGTCAAAAATATTAAAAGCAATCAACAAATAATTCTTCGGTTTTAACATTGGTATGGGTAAAAATGAGACAGCTTTTTAGGGAATTGCTACAAAAATAATATTATACTTTTTGCAAAAGGTGACTAAAAACCATCAAAAAACTTTAGCAAATAATCTCCGATTTAAGTCGGAAAATGTTCACAAGCCTAAATGTTCGTTTGTTGTGTTTGATTTAATTTATGTTTTTTATGTTATGATTTTTCTACATTTAAAAAGTGTTGGCGACTTTTATTTTCATAAACGAGTTTCTTTTTATTAAACGACCTTTTGTGCACTTTTTTAAAATTCCCAACGGTAACATTGGCGCTAAGCACAACTAAAACGAACCATTATCAATGTGCTGAACCGAACACACCGAAGCTTGTATTTAAATAAAAAAACGGAACAGAATAAAATGCTCTCATCTTTTTGTTGAGTTGTATAAGTACATTATTATTTTTGAGTTCGAAGATCACAAACAGAAAAACGTTTTTTAATGATTTACTATATAAACACTTTTAGCGCTTGTGTTTTTAACATATCAACCGAACCGAACACTCAAGAACAGTACATAATGTTACTTTTCGAATACTGCTATTACAGTACATTTTTGTGACGAGGTGTATTTGTGTAAATTGTATTGGAATTACTACAAAACTCAATTTCGAAAAAATCGGGTTAGTGCCTTTCTACATGAGGCTTCCTTTTTAAGAGCAATAATTGCACTACTTTCGGTAGAAATATGCACTCTTTTTTTTGTTGAAAAAAATTAAATTTTATTCGAAAGATCAATAAATGGAAATAAGGTCTGGAAGTGATTTCGAGCACCGGTCCTCCTCCTGACAAAGCATATTCTGGAAGTCCAATTTTGGGGCCAAATGACAGGTTCATTTATCGAAATCAACTTATCGCCAAATTTTAACTTCAGTAAGTATATGGTTGCGGTCGGCCATCCTGTAGAAATCACATCTCGCCCGAATCAATAGCATCCATAATTTCACCTCCGACCTTCATTAAAGGTAACGAAAGCTCCTGGTTTCTTTTTGCAGAAATTAGGGTTGATGTTGCCACCAGCGTGCAACCACTGAACAGCCGTGACGTTTTTTAGGATGTAATAGAGACTGTAGGGTCCGTTGTGTATTGATCTTAGTCCATATGCGGCAGGTTTGTTTATTTACAAATCCGTTAGACTAAAAACGGGCCGTGTGCCATGAACATCACGAAGTATTCTGTAAGTTGCGCAAATCGATGACTGATTTTCAAAGTTAAGTTGGATAATTTTGTAGCCTAGTTTAAGCTTGAATTAATGATAATTTGCCAAAGTATAAAGAGTTAGCGCAGTATGATAGTTCGTTTGACAAGAAACCTTTGAGTCTTCAACTTCAGGTAAAAATGCTAAAGCCGATAATTAAAACGTTGGTAGTAACTTCAGATTCTCTCTCATTTTAATGTTTTCATTTTTTATTTTGTTGTGTTTTTTATTTTTCTGTTAACAAACCGTATGAAATTAAATGAAAGTATGGCAACATTGTTAAGAGAATGAGTTTAAAAATGAAATAAAAATAGATATTGGGAATTATTTCTTTTTCATAAGCAACTTTATTATATTCAACATTTTTCATTTTTCGAATTTATTCTATGAGTTAAATTTTAGTTATGTATTTTATAAAGCTTTTTGTAATAGCTCTATTCCTTAAAATTTTTTTAGAAATTACTTTATACACTACCAGACTATTATATTGTATTTTCTCGTTACATTTTACCTTAGCTTTCCGTTGGATAGCAATGAAGTATGTTTATGTACAGAAAAATTTACAATTATTAGACACCAGCAGAATGTAATGCTTTATAAAATATAATAACTGAAATTTAACTCATAGAATAAATTCGAAAAATGAAAAATGTTGAATATAATAAAGTTGCTTATAAAAAAGAAATAATTCCCAATATCTATTTGTTAAAATAGTTGAGTTAAATACATTCAATTTATAAAGTATCACTATCCAGTGTGACACAAAGAATGCTGATGAAGGCCGTAGCGGGCCAGAAAATGCATTACATTCTGCTGGTGTCTAATAATTGTAAATTTTTCTGTACATAAATATACTTCACTGCTATCCAATGGAAAGCTAAGGTGAAATGTAACAAGTAAATACAAGATAAAAGTCTGGTAGTGGATAAAGTCATTCTTAAAAATTTAAGGAATGGAACTATTACAAAAAGCTTTATAAAATACATAACTGAAATTTAACTCATAGAATAAATTCGAAAAATGAAAAATGTTGAATAAAATAAAAATATTTAACGTGTTCTCGACGCAGTTCTGTTTAAACACTAAGTTTCATCTCACTTTAAAATACTGATATTAATCTAGAAAGCAGTACAAAGTGCTGTTTCTGAAAAAAAATAAGAGAACTGTATGAACTATTCGATATAAGTACTCTATGAACCTATTGCTACAAAAACTAGAACCAAATGAATTTAATGCCATTGAAAAAAGTGATACATGCCATTTCTTCATCTTTTCATTTCACTTTCTCTAGAAAACTTTTATTCGCTCTCTGAAGCTGATTCAATACAGTGATATATTTTTCTGTTACACTTCTTCTTCGAATTGTTACTCACTGTAGGTACGCTTTGTTTTTAGATGTACGTAAATGTATATGTTTATATTTTTCCCAAAAAAAAAAAAAAAAAAAAAACGGAAAGGAAAATGACGAAAAATTTGCACAATTTAAAGCCAAAAACGCTGTTTACCATGCTTGAATGCATAACAATTTCGTTACGCTATCGGCAAATGTTATTCTTTTTTTCTCTACATTTATTTTTCTATCTTTTCTATTGGTTAAATTTACATATTTTTAGTGTGTCATGCCTTGTTTAGAATACTTTTGGAGCACAAGTGTGTCCAGCCAGAGGCCCCATTATTTTAAAAAACTTGAAATTAAATTTTTTGCAATTCAAAAAAAAAATAAAATTTAATATTCTTTGGTTTGGCCAAAAATATTTTGAAATTTTTTAAATTAATCTGAACTTAGAATTCTTGTTTTTGGTAAAAAGATTGGGCATTTCTTTTAAAATAGAATCTATCAAATGTTTTTTGTTGTTGTTGTTTTTACTGTTTGTGTCTTAAGGTCCTTTATTGTAAACTGCCATTCTTTAAATGATTTTTTTTAGCGGCAGAAGCAAAATGTTTTTGAAAATGTTGTGTTCTTTTGATATTAAAAAAAACCGAAATGTTAATTTAAACTTATTACAATTGTTTGATAATTTCTTAATACTTTCAAAAGCAATAAAAACATTAAAATGGTTATTATAATAACAGAATAATTTTTCTCAGTTGTAATAAAAATTATTAAATTGTTTGAAAAAAAAAAAATAATTCTTATGAGAATTGAGGCTACACGTGTTTATAATTTGTTTGTAAACAGAAATTTTTTAAATAAATAAATATATTAAATTGTTTTATAAAATTTTAAAATAACATTTTTTGAATTTATATTTTTTTTTTATTTCATTACAGATCACTTGAAAACCACAACTGAATAATGTGCCAGTAAGTATCTCATTATAAATTTTAACGATTTTTTATTAACACAATTATTAGTTATTATTGTTTTTATGGAAATTGGAAAAATATTAGGGATCTTAATAGAAATAAATATTGTGTATGATTTAAGTGCCCATTTGGAAATTTAAAGTGCTTTAGCCAAACCGCGATTAGAATATTTTTTAAAGGATACAAAATCGAGAATAAATATATGAAAGGGTTAGTATTAACTTAATATTCATTAATTCAAACTGCAACAGATTCGTATTGTGCAAACAAAATCAAGCAGTCGAATGTTGTGTAATTATAACTAAGATGCTTGTACCTTAGAGTGAAGGGAGAATTTAAAAAGTTATCTGTTTCAAAATCGTCCAGTTTTGTGGTAGGTTAGGGTAAAAAAAAATTTGGTTAAAATACGCGCATTGAAATCTGTGAGAAAGAAATTCGGGCTAAATGGAGAGAAAAACGCCCGTGACTACTGAGGAGTCACCCCTAGAGATGTAAAATGTATGAGCAACATTATTTTTGGGTCCCCAATATTTCTCTTGAACAAACGTATTCTCTATCTCCAACCCTTCATATGGTCCCCATACGAAAAATTTAATTTTCTCGAAAGCCGAGTCTAGAACAGACGGATGGACAGCCAGGCGGATATGAAGTCCAAGATTAAAACAACGGAACCGATTAGGATGTAATCCAATCTACTGAAAGCAAAAAATTTTCATATTGGTTCACAAATGGCGGACTTATGAGAGAACCACCTTAAAAAAGTGTTTCTAAAACCTTAAAAATGAAACTTATGCAGAGAAACTAGACAAATTAACCTTTCCGACGGTATATAACTTACCCAACTATCATTTTATACCTTTCGATACTGTAATGCGCACGTAATACTAAATGTGATTTTTGTTCTCAAAATATCACATCTAAGAATTGGTTCTAAGAGCACTGTTCGAAGATAAAATGGGAAAAACTTTTGCACCAGATGCGTCTTTATTTCGCCGCTTTCAGTAAAAATAAATCAAGATGCATTCGAAACTGGAGTAAGCGATGAGATCGTTGCTTCGAAATTAATAAATGCATCAGATGACACCATTACTTTTTGCATGGCCCAACTACAGAAAAAACACCGCAACGACTACATATAAGGAACTGTTGAAACTGGTTGTTATATTCCTTGGCGGTGATTTGCGTGAATATAAGTTCAAAGAACTCATACTCATTTGCCACGCTCGATGGATGTCCAAGGCAATTTATTCTTTAAAAATAATTATGTTCAGAGGTCAATTTAAACTGGAAAAATTTGGTGGAATTTGAGATGTCTGCGTGTTTATTGTTCTTCTATACGTAAAAGTCTGGTATGGCTGCACTGACGATGTCAAAGCTCCAAATCAGGACTTTAACTTTTTGAAGGCACTTCACTCATACGCAGACTTGGACAAGAATTTGTCGAAAACATTGGTAACAAAGTTTATCAGACATTTGTGGTATCTGGCGGATGAGGATATAGCCCTTGGCTTGAGTGCTTTAGTAACTTCGACAACAAAAACTTTTTCAAACGCTTTAACTTGCCGTATGAATTTATACGATACCCACCGGAAACTTGGTCACAGCGAGAAGATTATCAGCGAGCATTGAAAGTTGTTGGGAAAATTCAAGTTGTTACCGCCGAAAGAGGCGTGAAAATGATGGAGGAGTACAATAAAATATTGTGCAGGAACGAAGAGGAGAAGCTATACTTGATTCAAGTTGTCGCTGATTATCGAAAAAAAAATATCCGACTTTTGAAAAAAGCAATTTCATATAAATCATTGATAATAAGCAATTAATAATATCAATAAAGCAATTTAAATTTTTCGTAATAATTTTCTATTTTTTCTCCATTTTGGTAAATTTTCGTGAAAATTAAATTTTTTGTATGGGGACCATATAAAGGGTTGGAGATGGAGCATTCATTGGTTCTAGAGAAATATTGGGGATGTAAAAATAATGGGGGTTGCTCATACATTTTACATCTCTGCGGGCGACTCCTCAGTAGTTACGGTCGTTTTTCTCTCCATTTATCCTGAATTTTATTCTCACAGATTTCAATGTGCATATATTTACCAAATTTTTTTTTACCCTAACCTAACACAAAACTGGTGTACAATTTTGGAAAACCGAAAATAAAAAATTAAGGACCACCTTATTGCACCTACTATGGAAACTTTATTTCTTGCGGTTCTTCAGATATACAAGAAAAACAGATGGATAGACGGACATCGTTAAATCAACTGCGCTATAAATGCATTATTTGTTATGTGTAACAAGAGGGAAAAAAGTGAAGGAATGAAATACAAATCAATAATAACACAAACTTATACAAGGTAACTTTCGGTGATGGGCATAAAAACAACAACAACGTGGATTTTATGAAAAAAAAGGCAGTCGCGGTTTTTTGCTCATTTATGAGCCACTTATTTAGCGATCAGGCTGAATTTCAATAGCAAAATTTAACGAAGCAGATGTGATACAAATATTAACCAACCAAGTCCCCATCATATCTGGGGTCTTTGGAAAACCCATTTCAACAGACACACGGACAGACGGACATCGTCAAATCCACTTCGCTACTTATAAGGACCCAGAATAAATATACTTTATAGTTTCTAAGATCAAGATTGTAGAAATTTCACATGGATTGACAAGCTTATACATCCCGTTTTACCTTCGGTCAAGGGCATAAAAAGAAGGTTTGTATAACAAAGGTAGCGCAGATAATACAGTACGACCTCGGGTTGCCCAACAGGTTGGAACCGAGTGCTGTTGCAAAATCCGAGTTTATTGCAATATCCGAGTAAATATTGTATGACCTTAAACAGCAGTTTTATGCTATAATTCATTGAAAATTGCCTTTTTCTATTAAAATATTTATGAATAAAATTTCATTACAAATTGCCGCTACCGAAATGTTTTTCTCCATTTTTTTTTTTGTATATCACTTTCTTTTTAAATTGTTAGTTTAATAATTTTATAAGAAAATAGCATTTTCCCTCAAAAACCTCTCAGAAATAATTAACCGAAAATTCAATTATTTACAAGAAATTCACTTTTCCTCAAGAAATGCGTCATTTTACAAATAATTCCTTGTTTCACCATAAAAGTTTGCCCAGAAATAATCTTTATGTTTGATTTAATAAAATTGTAAATAAATTTGAATTTTACTACATACATTTACCACATTCAATTCATAATGAATGCTGTTTGTTGTATATTCCGACATTTTATTTTCAATACATTTTTTTTTTGTTTTTGCTTATAACATTTATTTATTTGTTAACGAGACTCTATTATGGTTTGAATGAGAAAAAAAAACAAAAGTTTAAATACAAAACCTTCATTTAGTTGTTAACCACAAATCAATGTACATCATCATCATTATCTTATGATCGACGTCGTATCATTCCAATATTTCACTTTGTCACATTTGTGACATAAAGTTTTTTTTTCGTTTTTTTTTACATTTGTATCTTGTTGTTATTTTCGTATATTATTCTTATTCAAACGGCTCAATTTCATGATCATTTGATTTAAAGACGAGAAAACTTAATGTTTATACACTGAAAAAAAACTTGCGATAAATATATTTCCTAAAATGAAAATAAAGGGTTATCGATTAAACGGTTTAAGAACCGCCGGTCTGGCAAGGCTGTTATCTGTTTCAACTCTGTCATCTGAAGTGTCATTTATTTAAAAGGTTGGCCACAAGGCGAATTCATTTTTCAGGTGGCGTTGAAAGCACAGCTGAACTACTTTTTTTTCTTACTTATAGAGAGAAATGTCACAAGTTGCATGTGTTTTTGACATATCGATCAACGAAAGCAACAAAAAAATACATTGTCGTGTTTTTGGTGTTGTTACTTGTTGTAGTATCGACACCACCGTATACATGAATTCTCCTTGGTTTGCCATTTAGGAACACCGATCGTTAAACAGCAGAAGAACGAGGCATTACGGAGTGATTTTGATCATCATAATAGAGCTACTGTGTAAGAAACTCGTAAGATTATAATCTCAGAAAAAATTTAAAAATTTTTCTAATCACCAAATTCATTGAATCATGCAAACAATTTTTTGATCTTCCATCTATTACCAAAATGATTATATTGATTACTAAAAATTGTAAAAATTGAAAATTGTGAATTTTTTTTTCAATAAATGATATTTTTAATTTTAATTAAGAAAATGATCAAAAAACTTTGTCTTTTCAAACAATGGTAAATTAACTTAATTAAATATGGCTCAGGTTTTCACAATTCCCACCAACAATTCTACAAGTTTAAATTATTTTAGCGAAAAAAATCAATTAAGATTTTTTGTTATTTAATTAATATTTCACTTAAAAATTTATTTCAAATAACTAAAATGTTAATTAAATCAAAATTATATTTTTAATTTTTTTCAACTAAAAAAATAATTGATTCAATTATCACATTAATTAAATTGAAATACTTTTTAAACAATTTTTTTAATTGATAAAAAACTACTGAAAATTTGTTCTGTGGCAGCGTTACAGATGTAGTCGCGCCTGTGCATAATCGCAATGCGCCCAGTGCCTAAAATGTCGTTTCTGTTAGTGAAAGTGTGGCGGATAGTCTAAATTTGTCGATACCACGGCTCAGAGCACGGTCGTATGATAACTAACTTTTTTTTTACCTGCAATTGAAGATTATTAACTGGACGATATCTGGTTTCAACAATCAGGACAACCCGACCGATTTTGGCTTAATGCATAGGAAGTTTTTACATCGCGTATTTTGACGTTTTAGCGACGGCAATTAGATCATTTGATTTGACGCCATTGAACTTTTTTTGTGGGCTATGTCATTTGAAAACCAACATTTGTCAAGTTATCATTTAAATGACATTGTAATTCGTACGTAACGGCAATAATGAAATAAAAGTTTCATCAAAATCTTAGCTTCATGTATGTTTTATTTAACTTTACTTTTCAAACCGCAAAATCGATAACCCTGTATTACCGACGAAATTTATCAGTATTGCATAGTTCGTTGAAATAAATTTTTTGGAGCTTTTTAATAAGCTAAATTTCTTTGGTTAGTATTTTGTAATATGATATCGAACATATGTGATATTTGGTAGAAATGACCGTCGCACAGTGGCGCCCGTAGAGCAAGCGAGGTTGCAAAAATCAAAATTTTCATGAGTGCCGACGAAGTTTTGAATAAACCCATGTTATAGGAAACTTTTCAACGATTTCAAATATGCCACTCTTAATAATATCACATTTTTAGTTTAGAAGATATAACCGTTCAAAGTTGACCGACTTTCGGTTTTCAAAAAAACACACAATTTTTAGTCAATTTGTTGCGATTTCAGGTGTAATATCACGAAAAATAGGTAACGAATCGCCTTATTTTTTATTTGTATTGATTGATGTATTTATTAAATGTATAATGATAAAAAAAAAAATTAACTGTTTGCTTTGTGTTTCTCCTGGTAAATCACTATTTAAAAACTATCCGTTTTTTCACTATTTTTCAACTTTGACGGAAAATAAAAAAAAACTATATTTTTCTATATTTGCCATATTTGCAAAACCTGTTCTTTGATTATTTCTTTACATAATTCAAAAGGTTTTATCTGCCCGTACGTGCCCGTTTGGCTTCTAGAGGTAAAAAAGTTCAAAAAGACATGGTTGCAGAAATTGTATGGCGTCCATCCCTTATATGTTTTGACTGACAGTAGTTTGATCTAATAGTTTGAAAAAAACTACTCATTGAAATTAGCAGGTACGTACCTCACATAAACAATACTTTGGCGTACAAATGGTCAGGAACAATATTGACTTATGGTCCCTACAGGTAGACACAAATCTTATTTGGACACATGCATAATATCAAAATTGCATTATTTAGCCTAAATCCATATGTATGCAGGGAACAGGTAAATTTTTAGGCATGGTAGCATAAGCCTATATATTGCAAAATAAGCATAATGCCTGGATTAGTCTACGCCTGAAAGTTGGCGCAACAATTACTGAAACCATTAAACAATTTAAGTACTGAAAACATGGCGTTGAACAATTTAAAATTATTTGAACTGTTTAGAAAGTCAACCACACCAAAGTTTTTCACGGAAGTGAAAATTCTTCCTGAGAAGTTGATATTGATCAGCAAATGGGGCTGCGATGGATCATCCGGACAAAGCGTTTATAAGCAAAGGATATCTTTCGATGACGCTACAATATCGGACGGAAATATGTTTATGGCATCTGTTGTTCCTTTGCGGCTAAAATCGGATGATTCCCTACACTGGAAAAATCCACGTCCGTCATCAGTGCATTATTGCCGACCAATAATGTTTCAGTTTGCAAGGGAATCGGCAGAACTCATAAGGACTACGGTGAAGGACATTGAAGAACAAATAAGCAAGATTAAGCCTACAAAGCTGCAAATTGGAGAAGGAAAATATATTGAATGCAATTACGAGTTCCACCTGACCATGGTTGACGGAAAAGTCGTAAACGAACTGACAGGAACAACCTCAACAATGTCATGCCCGATTTGCAAAAAGAGTCAGAAGAACTTTTTTCAATTCAATTCAATTTATTTCATATATAATATGTTACATCTCAATTTTATATAATTAGTTGTAAAGAGTTTAAGATTAGTATCTTTTTCTGCTTAATTATAACATATTTCAATTAGTTATCATATACATATATATAGACAGAATTATATTGGAGGTAAAAATTTAGCAAAAACCTATCTAAACCCCTTTTTTCGTATTATTTTTATATTTTTTTTATCGATTTTATATTATTATTTGTCAGAAGAACTTTGGTAATTTAAACGATTCTACAAATGAGGAGAATTACGAATATGGAATGTCACCATTGCACGCAAGGATAAGGTGTATGGAATTCTTGCTAAAACTGGCATATACCCTACCACAAGAGGAGGAAAACTTCGATGAAAATACATCAATAAAGGATAAGGAAAAGATCAGAAAGAAGCAAATACAGGATGGTTTTTTTGAAACAAGTTGGACTAAAAGTAGACTGTCCCAAGCACGGATACGGTAACTCAAACGATGGAAACACTTCTAGGAGATTTTTTGAAAATGATGAGGCAGTAACTAGAATCATTGGAATTGACAATCAAATCGTGAAAAGATTGGGAACGATCTTGGATGTTTTAAACTGCAAAGAAAATGTCAATTCTACAAAATATGGAGAATATGCGTCGAAAACTGCATCTCTTTTAGCAGAAATGTATCCACAGAAGAAGTTGACCCCGACCGTCCATAAAATATTGGCGCATGGCAAAGATATAATTGAGTACCAGCCTTTGCCAATTGGAGAGCTTTCTGAAGAAGCACAGGAGTCTCTTAACAAATTTTATAAAAAATATAGATTGCAGAACACATTCAAAGCATCAAGGGTAAGGCAAAATAAGGACCTCTTCAACATGTTGGCAGCATCTTCCGATCCACTTATTTCTTCCCTGCGGCATGTGAAGTCACGAATAGAGTTACAAAATAATTATAGTTTAGAAATTGTTAGTCTTTTAGATATACCTTCTCTTACGAATTGTGATGAATATTTTACAGAAAATTGAAAAAATAAATTTAAAAAAATAAATAATTTTTTTTTTAATTTGTTGGGTAATAATTTAAAACATAAAACCCTTAAGAAAAAAAATAAAAACAATCTAAAAATGTAAAAATAATTTTTTTTAGTTACCATAAAATTGATTTTTCTACTAATTTTAACTTTGATAACCCATAAGTAGGCCCCTACAAAGCGTAGCACCCTTTCCAAACGCTCATTTCATAGGCTGAACAGTTATCTATCATATGCTGTTTAAACTGTTCAATTATCTTATTCGGTTCAAAAGATATGATTTTTGCAACGAAAAAACTCAAATGGCGCCACTGTGCGTCGCGACTCAACAACACACTTAGACACATTGATTCATTGTGAAGCCATGGATTCTTACTCCACAGAACTCCCAACTTTTAGCGAAGTGCAAAATGCACTACAGTTGCCATATGATATGATATATCATATAAATCATGGAAAGTGGCAGTTCCCATTTCGGTCATTCCCATCTCGGCAATGCAGGGCAGCTGTAATTTTGATTTATATGAGCACCTGCACTATGGCCTAATCTCATTGGGGATATCAACTAGTTGATAATTTGTATATTCATTTTCCAAATGCCCCCGTGTGTGCTGGAATAATTTCTCATACACAGGTTGCAATCCGACTTTATGCATCAACTTTATAGATAAACTGGTCTAACTATTGGTGAGGTGTACGTTAGTGTGGTTATCAAGAAATGCTTCTTGAATCCCGGGGACTCGGAAGACAAACTCATACACTACCCCTTATTTAGGAGCTGGAGCTATCTAACCTCCACTGCTAGTCGATTCAAGGCACTCTCCTTACTGATAGCAACAGAACCCTGGTATGATTTTAATATCGCACTCACTCCACATGGGCTCCCCTACAAATACTGTCAGCCCGTATTTACCCACGATATTGGTATAACCACAGCCAGCACGTGCTCTCCAAAAGTATTCCTTCAAATAAGGGAAATACCATTTTCCGAGCCCTCGGGATTCAGGAAGTATTTCTTAAAAACTACACAAACGGACACCTCACCAATATTCGGCCCGGTTTGCTGAGTTTGGGGCTAAAGACTTCCGAGGCCCCATCAATTAAGAACTACGGTATAACTTCGAGCTCCTTGAAATCAGAAGACCCCAAAGATTCCAGTCATTTCGGATGTTTACCGCATCCTAGGAAAGCATACACCTTACACGTTTATAGATCTTCAATGTCCAAAGAAAAAATATCGACACAACAGTAAACTGTCGTGCTCCTCTTGCCCGCTACTACCGAAAAAATCCATGGATGCACGACTCTAAAACGGAGAACATAAATCTTCTCTACATGCGGATTCCAGGAATGACCTCAGAGTGATTTGACACGTAGGAAATATTTTCAAGATTACACCTGCAACCCCTACGGGGGCCAATGCAGGATAGTATGTGAAATATTTACCAGGGTAACTGACGTGTTGGCATTACTCCACTGCTTAGCAACAAGTATAAACAATGCGCTCACCAACCGCCCCCAATGCGTGAGCGTAACTAACGCACACTGGTGATAATATGGGAGTATATTTCGGTACAATTATATACTCGTCGGTTGCTTATTAGCTAGAGCTATCGAATCTAGCCTGCTGAATGGCAGGCATCATCTGACAGAATCTCTCTATTTCTCGTTCTCTTCCTCATTTTCGTCATCGCAGCTGCGGCAGTAATCATAGTGGCTGGCTCGCAGCTGCTGTGCATTCCTACTGATAAGGCAATGTGATCATAAATAGATACTAAGAGTGAGCTATCTTGTCTGCCTGGTAATTCTTCAACCAGTGCTCCTGAATCATTTTTCGTTAGAAGCTTATCTCGTCATATGCAGGAGAGCACAGCCACATAAGAATATTAGAGTTGAATGGATAAAAGCAGATCTAACTCGATTTAAAAAAATGTCTAGATAATTTTATTATGTGTTAATTTCTTTAAGTGCATAACCATTTAAAACCCATAAAACGTATTAAGCAATATGTACTTTTTGCACGATTGTATTTCTTTCCATCATATTCGTATTGATGAATCAATACGACACACAATTGTTTATAAATTATTATTGTTTGATTTTCAATCATTAATAATTACAAATTGTTCACAGTTGGTTTTTATTTCGTTTCAGCCATTTTTCCTAGATTTGTTTTTGTGTGATTAACTATTTTATTAATAATTTAATAATAATCATTTTTTGTGGTTTTTCTATTACAAGATATTTTTTTTTTTTGCAATTGTATTTGTTACAACAATTACTTGTTGTTGTTTATTGTATTAAAATAAATCACAAACTACATCTTGTTGTTGTTTATGTAACTTATCATTATCTTTAATAGTTTTGAATAATTATTGACTAATTTAACATCAATTGTTTGCATTTAATTTCAGTAAATTTATTTAAATATATATAAATTTTTTTTAAGAATTACATGGCAAAACAATTATTTGTACGACCTGCTTGATTGGAAATATGATGATTTTCTTGAAAGTTGTAAAAATAAGCACCAATTATGTAACAGTATCGAGGTATTCTCAGTGAACATTTTTAGAATACTTTGTGTTACTACAATATCTTCAAATAAATAGCTTTTTAAGAAATATATGTGAGAAACTTACATCTCTTAAAAATTGAGCTCCAAATATGTGGGATTGGAGCCTGAACGTACATCCATGTCTGGCAGACGTTTTTGATACACAGAAATTCCGCTAATGTAAAGTGTAGTTTTAATTTCTAATTAATTAACTTTATCTAGGCTTAACTGAAACTTAACTAGCCTTAAAAAAACTTAAGTAAACTTATCAGTTTAAAATCCCACATATAACAGTATCATGATTAGAGGGGTGATGTATCAGCCTTAGATTAATGAAGATCTAAATTAAAGTTTTACGAATTTTGTTAGATTGGAACTTTTTATACCCACACCACCTAAGTGGAGAGGTTATACTACTTTTCTGCTGATGTATGTGATACATAAAAATATTGGTTCTTGATCTTACTTTAAGTATACCGATCGACTCAGAATCACTTTCTGAATCGAGCTACCTCCTATGATGAAATTAGGCATATACATTCTAATTCTCACAAGGACGAAGTCTAGCCGATTCGGTGCATTATTTCACATGTGTTTTTGTTTCATACACAGAAAAAATTATTAAATTTCTCCAGTCACCAAATTTATTCCAAATTCATAATATCAAGCAAACTAGTTGTTGATTTTGCACCTTTTACCAAAATGATTATATACATTACTAAACATTTTAAAATTGTGAATATTTTTTTTCAATAAATGATATTTTTAATTTTAATTAAAAAAGTGATCAAAAAACTTTGCCATTTCAAACAATGTGTTAATTTATTTAAATAAATATTGAAAATTCCCAACAACAATTCTACTTGTTAAAGTCAATTAAGATTTTTTGTTATTTAATTAAAATTTTAATTGAAAATTTATTTTAAAACAACAAAAATGTTAATTAAATCAAAATTAAATTTTAAAATTTCTTCTAACTAAAAAAATAATTGATTCAATTATCACATTAATTAAATTTAAATACTTTTTAAACCATTTTATTAATTGATAAAACACTTTCTTTTGTGCATAAATTTTTATAAACTTGAAGAATATTTGGCCAACTAAAAAAGGCCAATGGCTAAATTGCTTTTGTAATGGCTAAGCGAAATGAAAAAATGGCTTAATCTAGCCACTTAATGGTTAAATTGGCATCACTGAATACAAATCTAATATCAACATTTTCACAAATAGAATATGAGAATTATTTTAAGATCATCAAATTATTTTTTATTATATTAACCATTTTTATTTTCGATTGTGTTTACTAAATCATATTTCAATTTATAAATATAAATCATATTACAAATGTTACTTAATTTAAAACTATTCTATGAATACTACAATTAATACAAAAAGAACAAACACACCAAATTCTCCTTAATGAAGAGCACGACAACTCATACAAAAAACCAACCATATATGAACTGACTTAAAATGTACTTATAATGATTATATAAGTTTCTCCTTTTGGATTTGTTGTTATTGCACCCATTCTCATCCATCTTCCACTATAAGTTTTCAGAAAAAAAAAAAAAAAATGATTGATTACCCAATCGATTAGTCTGTGTTTATCATGGCATTCATATGCACATTGTTATAGATTTTTTTTCAAAGGTTATAGATTTGAATTTATTTGATTTCTAAAATTAAAATGCTAGAGTTTATGTTTATCTAATGTGAATAACAAACAGAAAAAAAAAATTTTTTTTTGTTTACTTTTATAATCGTTAAAGCATTAAAACTTAGTTGTAAGTTTTTTCAATGTTCCATTGGCTACTGAACCATATTTTTTGCTTCGTTTCTTTTAATTTATTTGATTTTTACTATAAATTTAATAAAAAGTGTGAAAAAATGATTTAAAACTCTAGTAGGATTGTTGTAAATATGATGATGATTTAAAAATCAAAATTGAGAAAATGGAAGAACCATTTTGGGTGGATGTCTAAAGAGAAATAGATTTTACTGTGTAATTATTAAGCCTTGATTAGGGGGAGTTTTCTAAGTAGGAGTTTTAGAATTTGTTATGGAAACGTAATTTAGATTTAATTTCCTTAAAACTATTATTTCATATGTATAATCTTTTTCTTACGCACAATGTGTGGCCAAATTCAATTATATTCAGACTCGAATTATTAATAATCTTTTTATACCCTTCACCGCAGGTAATTGTAATTTCTACAATATTGATCCCAAACGCTTTAAAGTACATACATATATTCTGGGCCCTTATGAGTAGCGAAGTTGATATAACGATGTCCATCTATCTGTTGAAATTGGTTTTCCGAAGAACCTAGATATGATGGGGAATTGTTTGTTATATAAATCTGTCACCCGGCGCCTTTTTAAAATATATTTTATAAATTTACTTTGTAAAATATATTGGAAATAAATAAATAAATATATCTGTCACATCTGCTCCTTTTAATTGTGCTTTTGAAATCCAGCCAGATCGGTGCATTAATGGTTTATATATGAGCATAAAACCAAGACTACCTCTAATTTTACCCATTAATCCCTTGTTGTGGTTGTTTTTTATTCCTTTTTTCTTATATATCTTGAGAACAACAAGAGCCAAAGATTCAAAACAAGGTGCAAGGATCTTGCTTATCAATACACAACCGCTCTAAATTTGGCGGGATTGGATAAATGGCGTGGCACTTCTCATACAAAGGCATTAAAAACGGAAAGAGCCAAAGTTTCCAAATCAAGTACAAAAATATTAATTCTCAATAAACAACATTCCTCAAAATGTGGGCGGGATTGGAGAAGTGGGCGTCGCACAAAATTGTTTTTTTTTATATCTTCAGAACGGTAAGAGAAAATTTTTTCAAATTTGGTACACATACATAGGTGAGTTATTAATGTACAACCTCTCTAAAAATATGATCGGGATGATTGTAGACGTGGGCGTGGCACCTCCTGTACAAAGACATTATAGATTCCTGTATATCTGGAGAACGGCAGGAGCCAACGTCTCCAAATTGCTCATTAATTCGCAACATCCGACAAAATGTGGGCGGGAATAGAGAAGTGGGCGTCGTCGCTGTTCTCATACAAAGATATTAAAGATTTTTGTATAAGTGTAGAGAACAGTAAGATGTTTAGTAACATGTTTAGAGGCAACCATAATATGGTTGTGCCTTCTTGATGGATGAATAATTTAACCATAATATGGTTGTCGATGACAATAATATGGTTAAAATAACCATAGTATGTTTACAATTTTATTTAAAAATATTTTTGTTGGAGGTGACCATATTTAAACATATTTTTTCTCTGGGTGTACATAACTTTCTGTCCTTATCGCATCTTACTTGTTTTATTAATTTTTTTTTGCCAGCAGACATTCCCCATAAAAATTGAACAGCTGGCCGTCATTTTATGTCAATTTATTAACGCGGGCCATAGGGAAGTGCTCATCTTCTTAATATCAGAAACAAATAAAACTAATTTGCAGACATGTGAGATCGAGATTATCCAGAAGGAAAAAGAAGGAGCACGGGCGCCTTCGAGAAAGCCTCTGTACAAAGGCCTGCTCGCTCCATTCCATATTCATATCCTCTTTACACACGTTGTTATTGCGGGGTAGGCCTTCTGCTCTCGCTTTAGAGAATGGAAACTGGATAAAAAAAATAATTCTTTTACTTTTGGTTTGGCAAAATACAAAACAAAAAAGAAGAGAGTGTGGAATGTGTATCTTATCTTTTATGCGAAAGAGCCGACGCCTTCTATGAGGCCTTCTTTAGCAGTTATATAGAAATGGTAATTGAATCAAAAAAATTTTTAAGCAGGCCTTTTATAGGGCCTGAATGAAGAAGGTCCTCTGAAGGTTTCCACTGGGTAATGCGAGTAGCTGCCATAACGTAGGGTCACATTACTTAAGAAGAATGCCCCCGTTCGCGAACACCAATACAGAGATGGCATCTTTAGTACTTGACTGTTTACATAGATATCCACTATCAGATCAAACTTGACTCTTAAAGAACTTTTCTAACGCCTAGCGGCTACGGGTTCTTGTAGCGCCAGATTGGAGACCTGCACGCGGCAATTAGTATAAAATACTCTGACGGGACGCACTCCATACAGGTTGTTCAGAATCGGTCAAAACAATGAAATCTAGCAATGTGTGGCCTATTAATTGGGTGGTGAACTAAGAGAGCTATAAAATTTATTTTTAGTGTTAAGTGTAACAGTGTTTAGTGTAGCTTATTTTTTTTTATCACAAAACACTACTTCCCATAATTGTTAGAAAAATTTACTTTCAATATTAAGTCTAAAAATGAAGAGATTTAGGCAATTACATCATTGTCATCCTAAAAACTAAATACATATTAAATAAATATTTGGCAACGTTAATTGCACTCTGTTATAATTACATATTCATGACAATGCCAGTTATCTGAAACAATATTACAAAAAAAATATTTTAAATTTTTTCTCGCCCTTTTTATTTAAGTTGACCTGTTAACAAGTGCATTTGCACAGCTGCGGTGTCCGAGTGGTTAAGGAGATGGACTTGAAATCCATTGGGTTCTACCCGCACAGGTTCGAATCCTGTCCGCAGCGTGAACATTTTTTTGTTACAAAATTTGTGTTTTTTAAGTTTTTATTGGTTAGTTCTTTTTCAGTTCTAAATAAAACGATCAGCTGTTGTATCCGAGTGGGCTGCAGCGGAGAACTACTTTATCTGACTTAAATACTTGCCAATGTAAAATATATGAAACTCCGAAATATCGAAATTGCGATAAAATGTTTTATAAGCTTTTTGGCAGTAGAATCAGTGTTGCGAATTTGCCTATTAAGTGGCTTGATTTAGTTATATTTTTATCTTGTTTAGCCTTAAAGATTTCAACTAAGAAATGTATTTTAATAATTTTTATTAAACAAAATTTGTTTAATTTTTAAAAATTGTAACGAAAAAAAACCATAAAAGCCGTTTCCATTTAAATATAAAAATGAATTCCTCTTAAGTTATTCACCCTAAACTTATGTAATGGACGAATAAATTAATCCCTTGTTTAGCCATTTTAGGCTGAATTTCTTAAGTTTTGAATTTGCGAGGTTTGAGTGGTGGGGAGTTGGCAACATTGGTGTAGCTTGTCAAAATTGTTAAACAGTTTGAAACACTGTTCGAATGTTTATTTTAATCATTGGCGAGTGAGTAAATTTATACAAATTTTTTTTTTAATTTTATGGGGGCAGGTCAATAATTCCACGACTTTTTGAACCTTCCGTTTCCTAACTGAATGAAGTCTCCTATCAATCACAGCCACTGATATCAGACTACCGCTTAAATTAAGAAGAAAATAGAAAAAAGTGAATTTCATGTGTTCACGTAGCATTCCATCGCAAAAGTTCATGTTTCTGGCTACGAATTGTTCCATCATCCTCGCTATTCTCCAGATTTCGGCCCGAGTGACTATAAATTGTTTCCAATCCAAAAAAAGGCTTGACGGAAAAAGTTTTTACTGCAGCGATGAAATTATCTTACAAACAAAAACCAATTTGGTGGATCTCGACCAATCTTAATTTTGGAGGGAATGAGAAAACTGGAGAAACTTGGGACAAAGTGTATAAGGCTCAAAGGAGACTGGGTTAAAAAATAAAATGGGTTTTATCCAAAAATTTAAATTTCATTTAAAAGGTCACGGAATTATTGATTGGTATTCATTTAGATTTTAGTTTGGAAATATGTTCGAATTATATTTTGAAGATAGTATCTGTTAAATGCTGCCTGATGTGCTCTTTCCAAAGCATTTTCTACACATTACTTCGAAGTGACACATCTTCACCTAGGATGACCATAGACTTATCAAATGTGGTCATACATTTTATTTTTCATCCCCATCATTTGTTTCTAATACACCTTCCCGCTATCTCCATTCCTTAAGGGGACTTCCATACAAAATGTTCAATACATACTAGAAATTTATTGAAGAAAAAGTCCCATAACTGCCTAGGAGTCGCCCCTAAGGGAATAAAATGTATGACCGACCTCCATTAGTTTTTCGTCCTACACTTATAGAAAAATACATCTTCGTATTGATGATGCCCTTACATCAGAATTGTGACATGCATGAGGCAAAAAGTGACATTAATCCAATGACGAACGTCATCCTAAAATTGTATCATATTTTGTGCGTCATCTACGCTATGATTACAGTGACATCAATTCGACGCCACATTTTGTTTACACTGAGAGACAAACTGTGCAATGACAAACTGTCATCAATGCGATGACAAACTATCGCCAGCGCACTGACATAGTATATTATTAACATTATTTTCATGTTTAAAAAGTAAAATTAGAATCAAAAATTCCCATATTCTATTTTTTAAATTATTTATTTAAATACATCAAATTCTTAAAGTAGAATTATTACGAAAACCATATCGGGCATGCTGCTGGTGTCTTTTAATTGAGAGTTCTTCTGTTAACAAAGGGCGGAATACAACAAAAGTGAAACAAAGATGTGCAACGGGTAAGTAAATAACGATATTCTTCTAATTTTATATAAGGTCAATTGCAATGGCTCAATTTGATGACAGTTTGTCATCGCACTGATGACATGCTTTATACAACCGACTCCTATTCGTCATTTCTGTGATGCCAATGTGTCATCTCATTGATGACATGCTTTAAATTTTTGGCCATGATGACAATTTGGCCAAGTGGTGTTAAGGCTGACAGTGATTTAAAGTGTCATGGGGTCAAAAACGAAAATACTTGTCATAGTATTGATGTCAAAATACATTAGCGTTGTGATGCCTTTTCTATCAGTGCAAACATTTTCTCAAACATACTTGCCCTTCATCTCCAACCCTGAGGTGTGTCCCATACAAATATGGCGTTTTTTGTAATTCTTAAATTTGATTGAAATTTTTCGGCTTATGTGAATAAAATCAAAAATTGTAGATTGATTGTAATCATTTAAGGCTTTTGTTGTTTGGAACTTTGTGAATATGTTATTAGCAATTAATATTCATTTTTTATGCCGTTTTAAAATACAACAATTTCGAAAAAACAATTTATTTTTCTACAACGACTGCGCAGATTAATAAAAGTTTAGCATTTTTTAAAGGTAATTTTATTGCGGAGTTTCGGTTTTTTAGTTTATTAAAAAAACTAAACTGTTTTTGAGTTACGTGAATATATGTTGTATCTCGTATCTCGGAAACAAGAGCCAACCTAAAAAAACGGTAAGTACCACTAGATTCAGCGCACTCGAATTAGGTTTACCCGCCGGGTGCCCAGCTTGACAGAAACAAGTGTCCAATTAGAGCACAGTGTAATTTTTCTTGGATGTTGGATGCCCCATATGCTGCAATTTTGTTTCTTCACGTGATCATTGAGGGGAAAATGGGTTTCATCGCTTGAGCTCTTTAATGAACTTGTTAATCTCTAGAAAACGTCGACTTCTATCAATTCGTTTTTGTATAGCATTTGTTTTAAATTTGTCAACCAATTGAATTTTATATGGGAAGAAGTGTAATTTATATAAAATTCTCTACAAAGTGCACCAAAATATCACCAACTGCTGAGAATGTCTCCTAATAGAAGTTTTAAAGTTTATATCAGTTTCATTCGAGAGCATGAAAGAAATATCGATATAAACTATAATTCTCAACAAGCCATAGCTGACTTTTTAAAAAAAATTCGGCAACTTTGGTTCTTTGTTCTGTGCTCTGACATCATCAATTTCTTAAGTTTTTCCAAGGTAATTTTGAAAAAAGTTAATTAACAAAAGTTTGTTCTTTATAAACTTCCGGTCTGTACGAAATCCATTACCAATCACTGTAATTAATTAAATTAAATAATTTGACAATTAAATTCAATTGAGTTGTCTTTAAAACAAATATCGCATTTTCATTTCTTTGTTAATCTCTGGCAGTTGTCAACAAATTGATGACAAATCATCAGTCATTTGCTTAAATTCAACTTAAAAACACCAAATACTGTGACTTAATTTCAATTGTTTTTTTTCTGATTTCCAATTTTTATTTTTGTCTTGGGTCATAAGCGTGGGCTTGTATTTTTTATAACAATAAAAAAAACTAAAAGGCGGCTTTTTTGTTAAATGTTCGGTGGATAGTTTTTGGGTTGATAATAAAAATCAATGAAATCATTAAAATAAAAAAAAAAATAAAAACATAAATTTTGCTTTATGAATTTATATGATCCGATTATTAAATTAAATCAGTTGAGGGTATTTAAAATATACGAGGGTTGGGGAAGAATAAAAACTAAAGCACATGTAGTTTGTCATGCAATTTTAAGAAACATTATTATTGTAAAAATCTGTATAAAATATTTACTGCCGTATTCATAAAAAAATAAAATGGATATCAAATCTGTTTTAAGAAAAATTTGTATGGAAATTTAGTTTTAAAATAAGTTTGAAATCTATTTTATTTTTTATGAATACGGCAGTTAAAATCTACATTTTTGTTTCAATATTAATTCTTAAAATGAACGTTTTTTTTTAGATATTTCATTATTCATTGGTATTGTTTACGAACTTTTCAGACTTTTGCCCAAGGCGAATTCATGTATATGTGTCGATGCTAGAATAACCAAAAACACAACAATGTATTTTTTTGTTGCTTTCGTTGATCGAAATGTCAAAAACACAAGCAACTTTTGACATTTCTCTCTCTAAGTAACTGGGCATTTACACATGAAAGTAGTTTCTTGAAAGTCGCAATACACTCACACTTTTTCACTAACACATTTACACTTTTATACTTTCAGCTTAACTTTCAGCTAGCTTTCAATAAAAGTTTCAAGAAAGCAATTTCATGAAAGTAAATGACAATAACTAAGCAGTGTTGCCAATTGAACATTTTTTTCGTACATATAAAGAATTTTAATATATTTTTTCAACTAAATATTAAGAACATAATGATTCTAATCAAAATTTATAAATATCATGAAAACTAATAAAAACAAATATTATTTTGAACGAATGCCTGAAATTTGGAGTGAATAATTGGCTCGGCAACTCTAAAACTTGAAATAAGCAAAACAATAAAGGAAGAAGAAGATACATTTTTGACGACATTTTGAAAATGAAATTTCACTTTCATGTAAATTTTCATGGCATTTTATAATTTTTTTTTGTGAAATTTGTGGTGATAATACGTATACAGAATATTCATGAAAGTGCAGTGCACTCGCGATAATATGAACTAATTAAAACCAAGCCAGTTCGCTTTTGCAAGATTGTTCATACTTATGAATGGCAACTAAGTTTCCCTCAAAAATATTTTCCGTGTCCGCTAACAGATATTTTTTGTCTCTCATATTCAAAAACCATCCGGAGAACGCATTTCCAATTTTTGGGTACTCGGAAGGCCGCACGTTTTTCTTTTTCCAGGTCAAATAAACGTATTGTTAGCATTTTCATTTTTTGTCCACATATTGCAGAATATTTCACCACAAATTTATAAGCTAAATTAGTAACCCTGACACCTTTTCCTAAATGTTCTTAATCTTCTAAAATTTCTGACTTAAAGTTAAAAACTTATGCTTTTTGTATGCATATTTAAGAACTATTAACGTTTAAATATTGTTTAAAGATGAATATGATATTCTAGTTGAATGTGAGCACTAACTAAATCGTGTATGCAAGACATTTTGATTGACATTTGAAGACAATTTTAAAGCAAGCCGCTAGAAAAACTCCCCAATTATTATACAGTTGAATCAAAATTTATCCACCACCCTGTTAATTTAGACTTAAACCTGTTTACGTAGATAAAATACGTTAAAAATATAATTATAAGTTGCTCATATTTTAAAGCTTTCGCACAAGTTAATATTTTAGAGTAGACAATGGAAGAATATAAGTAAGTGTTCATATTTTGGGAAGTACATATATTAGGGGGCTCATATTATCGCGAGTTCACTGTTGTTTCATGTGTAAATGCAGCTTAAGAAAAAAAGTAGTTTTCAACGCCACCTGAAAAAAGGAATTCGCTTGGCTTTTGTCCCCTTTTTTTTTTTTTTTTTTTTTTTTTTTTTTTTTTTTTTTATTAAAATTCAAAAACTAAATAACGTCAACAAATTTAAATTTTATGTTTAGTTTTTCATTAGGCATATATCCGGTTTCAGCTTTTCAGTTAAGTTTTTCATTTTCTAAACGGAAATCATTTGCAAAATTTTACATCCTTCTTTCATAACTAAAAATGCATAAATATGTATTAAAAACCAAAAACAAAAAAAAATGCATGCGAAGTGTAACACAAATAAAATTAAAATATTTATAAATGTATTCGTATAAATTTTAAAAATATAATTAAAAAAAAAAAATAATAATAATATGCTGTTCGTATTCAATTGCACTCATTCATTTCATAGATTTAATGAAAAACTAATGTGAACTAATTATTACTGGAGCAACAACAAACCATATTTGTGTGTTTATACAATGAAAGCATTTGTTTGTAGTACGAATTAAGATACATTAGGTGAATATGAATAAATAAAACGGTATTAGTTTTATACCTACATTTGTGTATAATGAGAAGTTTTATGCATAAATAAATATAAATATTCCAAAAATTAAACACGCACTTTTCCGCATTGAACCCCAACACAATGAATTGAAACTTATTGTAGGGGTTGCCAAATGGAGGAAAAATGGTTTTATATAAATTTATAGTAAAAAAACCACAATATTTTTAATACGAGTTGCCGCAAATAAAAATGATAACATACCCCCTTAATTTCAAATAGTTTGGGCTGCCAACAAATTCGGTGAAAAAACGGAATTAAAATAAATTCTTTCAAAAATGTAAAATCTCTGGATTTCTTTTCGGAACCAAATCTCTAAATAGACAAATGTGTAAGGTATAATGACACTACCTGCAGTATTGCCCTACCTCAAGCTGCAGGTTGAACATTCCACAAGTGGTGGAAAATCAGACCTCAAAACGGACTTTTTAAGATCTCCCTTCTCGCAAACCACAACCGCCACGTGATACCCGAAGAAGCCTCTCCAATAACTAGTCCAGGGCTGAAGTACATTGGACTATTAGTACAAGATAAGCCATAGTCAAGCTCATGGAGAAGGAGACTTGCCTTTTGTGCTTCTGCTGGATAACCAGCATTGGCAGTACTTGTATCCTCAGAGGATGTAACACCGAAAGGATTTGTCCCCCACATTAGCCCGGGAATTCTTTGAAAATTAATATTATTAATAAGATTTATTTATAACGTGCTAAATTTCCAAATGCAAAATGCGCATAAAAACTAGTTTTCCCTCAACATTAAATTGCAGCGTTTTTAACAAAAATAAAAATTGGGAATTTAGCACGTTATACATGAATCTTAATAATAATGAATTTTATATTCCCGAAAATAACTTTTGATGAAAATTAATATTGTTCTTGTTTTCAATCGATTTTTAGAGAAAATATAATGATGGCCATGGTTTAAGGTTTAAAACTTTTACCACCATATTCATACGCGATTATAAAATTTAAAAAACGTTTATTAAGTAAAATTTACATTGCAAATTTGTTTAGTAAAACTTTATTGAATTAAAAATATTTTTATGAATTCGGCAGTCAAAATTTAAAACCAAAGCACGGGAAGAAAGATCGGAAAAATTACCAAGCTTGGTCGAACTTCGCCTTGATAGCGGGTGTGACATCTGTAAAGTGGTTAATAGATCTGTAAATAATTCTAGAAAGAGAGGATTGTAACAAGGATAGACTAAATCTTGAGATTGATATAATATGTGTTAGCGGGTCAAAGGACCATCGGTAGGCACGCTAGCAAACTAGATATATATTTTAGTGAAGTCATAGCTGGAAAGAACTTAGAACTGAGGAAACAGTATTTTTATAAACTGCACGACTTTAAATTTAACAGGACATGAATTTTTCGGGAAAATCCTTCTACAGGATCTATCTAAGCTATCCCGGGCTATACTCCGCAATATGTTAACATATTTCAGCTCAACAGGCTGGCTCCTATTGATAGCTACTGTTAGCACAGCCTAAAATCCAAACTGGGATCGGTATTCATGACGAGTCGTGTGGTTCTATCAAAACGGAGTCAAAATCGACACTACTTGATTGCGTACGTTTAGTTTTCTCTTAACGTTACCACGTTAAGAGCCTAGATTCACTATCGTACACAATCGTACGATTCATTCGCTCGGAAATATGACAGTATTCTATCAGACATACTACAAAATGTCTGCAAAATCTATTGACAATCAAGTCAGTAATGTCAATGTCAAGCGCGGATCCAACAGGTTCTTGACTCTGCTCCTGGGCTAAACGAGTACTGGTATTCTAAAATCATAAATTGAGCTGTTCCGCCTGAATTTTTACTATTGGACCGCACTCTAAATTAAAAGCTCGGATCCGCCCATCTATCACACAAAGAAATGAAACAACATATGACTTAGTTGCTTTACAAAAAAATCAACTCTGATCGCATTGAATCTACCATTTTATGAAAATGGTCATTAACATTTGCAAGTCGGATAGACTTGTGGCAAATATCTGATACACAATTTTTAAGGCCAAACTAATATTCTTCATAAGCACACCCAATGGAACAGTGAATGGCAGGCTTAACCAACCATAGATTGAATAAATGTAAACACGTAAGAGTGCTATCTATATTCGGCCATGCCGAATCTTATTTCGCCTTCACCATAATGAGATAAGAACATAAAGTTATGTAAATATCGTTCCTTAGATATATGTAAATATATTTTGTGCCACGCCCACCTCTCCAATTCTGCCCACATTTCGTCGCTTGTTGTCTACTGGTAACCAAGATGCTTGTACCTAATATGGAAACTTAGGCTCTTATCCTGTTCTACATATAAACAAAAATATATAATATCGGATGTAGCGAATTAATAAGCAAGATGCTTGTTCCTAACTTGGAGACTTTGGCTCCTGCCGCTCTCCAGAGATTTATTAAAATAAACAACAAGGGAAATTATTGGTGAAATTAGAGGCAGTCGTGGTTTTGTGCTCATTTCTCAGCCACTTGTACACTGATTTGGCTGAGTTCAAGTAGCAAAATTTTACGGAGCATACGTGGCATACATGTAAATCAACCTAGTCCCCGTAATAACTGGGGTATTCGGAAAACCCATTTCAACAGACAGACGGCCATACGGGCAAAAGGAAATCGTTAAACCAACTTCACTAGTCATAAGGACCCAGTCTGTATTAATTTAAATGGGTCAAAGGTCAATAATGTAGAAACTACAAACGGAATGACAAACTTATATATCGTCACATAAAATGCAAAAAAGGCGTAACAAAAAAAAAAAAAAAAAAAAAATTCGAAATAGAATTTTTGATTGATTTTTGTTTGTTTTATTTAACTACATGTTCTCAAAAAAATTAAGATCTCTGCGATCAACAACGGCGACTTTATTAAAGAAATTGAAACGCCAAGTACACCTTGTTGTTATTGATTTTGTAAAGTTTTTGCTTCTCCTGTAAAAAAAAAATAAAAAGTGTTGTTACGCCCTTTTGTATTTTAGGTGACGATATACCTTTTCCACCTATTGCGAAGGGTATAAATATTGTATTTTTTTACCCTTTACCACAATTGGAGAATATATATATTCTCCACTACCGGAGTACCGGAGTTTATTTAACGAAGTCCTTCTGCCCGTCCATCGGTTTTTCTTTCCGTGTGTATTTTGAAATGGGGTTTCTGAGGAAACCAGTTGGGGACGACGGTGTTATACATTTACATCAGATATAACCCGGAATAGTTTGATAATTAAACTCAGACAGATCGGTCCACAAATGGCTACGATATGATCAATAAGCCACGACTGCATCTAATGTTTACCCATAAATCTTTGATTTTTACTTATAAACCATTACATTATTTTGTCAATATATTTTTAAACTACAATCTATTTGTATCAACCGATAATCTTAAACAAATTCGAAAGAAAAACTATATTTATTAAATAAAAATCAATACTGACCCTCTCAATTTGAGGCTAGAACTTTGTTTCTTTCAGCATTGGCAACCCTATACTCCAACTCTAAAAAAAAATTATAACTATAACAAATTCCATTAAACAGGCGCTAATTTACAATATAAAACAAATTTTCAAAATGAATAATACATGTTAAAGCTAAAATATGTAAAAGTGTACACGATGAAAGTACCACATATCCAAATAAATATTGGTATTTTTGTTGTTTTCTATTCGTGTGTGTGTGTGTGAGTTTGTATTTTAAATAATTTTTTAAAATGTCAAAATTTACATTTAATTACTAACTTTGTTACACCATCGCCACAGTGCACTACCACTTACTAACTAACTCAGCGATAATTTCACCCAATACGAAGAAGAATACCCACTTTAACTTATTTAGTATGTAATTACAAATTAAAACAAATGCAGGGAAAGATCTGCAACAATCACACAATTAAATATTTTTTTAAAATCTAAATACAAATTATGTTCAACAACTCGTACTCGTATGAAGCACCTGTGAATTTGTAAACATCCCTAACAATTTTGGTTGGTTGGTTGGTGGGAGGAGGCCTATGAAATGGGGACGAGTAAAATGGTAAAATTATGAATATTATTGTGTGTGTGATTATGAACAAAATTTTTCAACTAAATAAAATTTTAATTGTATGTTTTAAATAGTTAATGAGAGCTTGTTAACGTGTGTATAGACTCGCTAACAAATGAATTTAAATATGAAAAAATAATTACCGCTGTTTTCTATACATTTTAGTTACTTACTTTACATTTTACCAACTTACTTACATTTTTTCGGTTAAGCTCATTTTTATCTTTTTTTTAACAATCCGAAAATTAATTCATATGAGTATTAACTGTAACTTTTCCGGTAGTTATAAATTTTCATTAATTCGTTAAAAAAAACAAAATTCATTTAGTTTTATTTAAAACAAATTTCATTGTATATTTCCTATTATTTCAAAGTACGGAACTGAAAGGAATTAATTTTGGGTTAGTTTTTGTTTTTAAATAAAACTACTTTACACTTTAGACACTGCAGAATTAAGCAGTTTAAGCTTTACAAAATGGCATACTGTTAAAAATCCCGATTCTGGGAAGGGCCATTCAGTTAAGATATATGTCAAGCTCTGGAAAATTTGGTAGTGCCATTCAGACTAAGGCCTGGAACAGAATAAAGTAGTTGTAGTAGTAGCTTAAGCTGACGAATGCTCTGCAGCGCAACAAAGTTCAAAATTTCGAACTTTGCACTTCAACTTCAACACTCAAAAGAAAAATCAATACATCCGTACTCAAATCAATCCGAAGCGGTATCAATAGTACGGTGAGAACGGATTTTCTTGAATCAAGTACAGAAAGATTGATTCAAGTACGGATTATTCAATCGCGAAATACTCAAGTTATCCATATTCAATCCCGGATTCTTACTTAAAATAATCAGAAAATGAGATTGATTAAGGTAAAACTGAGATCGAATCAATCTCAAAATGCGCTTGATTCAAGAATTATAAAATTGATTTAATCCCGAACTCGTACTTACAATAATCCCAAAATGAGATCGATTTAAGTAATACTGAGATTGAATCAATCTCAAAATGTACTTTAGTCAAGTGTTGTAAAGTTGATTTAATCCCGAATTCGTACTTTAAATAAATCAAAACTGAAATAAGAAGAAGAATATTATTATAATTAATTTACTTGCCTGTTTCACACCTTACAAAGTTCCAATAATAAAAAACCACCAGCATGCCCGATATAATTTTTACTTTAAAAACTTAATGTACATATTTAGCTAAGAATATAAACTAAATGAGAAGTCAGAAATTGAAGGCAAGACAATTTTACTTTTTAAAGTTTAAAAAATAAAATTGATTAATGGCCTGTTCAACGATTTCGAAAGAACAACTTCGATTGCATTCTATGCGATCGAAAACTGATTTGGGTTCAACTAACTGTATTCTGTACGATTATTCGAACGAACGACAACTCGAAAGAAAACGTAAGTACTTTCATACAAAAAGCGGTTTATCAATATCGAAGGTATCGTCAAGATTACGAACATAAATGTCAAAACGACTCACTTGTTGTTTTGTTGTCGAATCGTTGAATTTAAAAAAAAACAAGAAATATTTAAGAGTAATTTAAATAAATAATAAATAAAAATCGAGCACATTACCACTTGTCACATATGGACATATGTAAAATAAAAATATTTTATTGATTGTTTAAACGTAAAATTATAGTTTAAACAAGTAAGAAAGTATAGTTGAACAAGCCCGACCATTTGAGACCCACGGGCAATCATGAAGAGAGTTATGAGGTTAAGATTTATTTAAGAGTTGTTTGTGCCGAATATTATTTAGGTATATTCATCTAAATATATGAGATTTTAGGATGGGGGTTTATATGGGAGCTATGGTTTATTTTGGACCTACCAGGATAACATTTTATTATGACATATTAGCTATCGTAAAACTCATTTACGCCTATTTGTATGTGAATACTAACATTTGTAAGGAAGTTATGGCATTAAAAGCCATTTTCGGGAGTATTATTTGTATGGGAGCTATGGTCAAATATAGACCGATGCCAATAAAATTTGGTAAGATGATTTTGATTGCAATAAATTAGTTTGGACAATATTTAATCTTAATATCAGCATAATAAGATCATTTTTCGGAACAAAAACCCTATCCGGAAAGAATCTTGTATGAGGGCTAAGTAAAATTATGGACCGATTCGGCCCATTTCCAATAAGCTTGGTCCTTCTGCCAATTTGAAACTATGTGCCAAATTTCATCAAATTATCTCCAAAATTCCGACCTGTACTTTGCGCACAAGGTTACATGCCCGCCTGCCAGCTGGACGGACATCGTTGGATCGACTTATCATGATTCTGAGTCGATCGGTATACTTTAGGACCCATATTTTAGGGTGTTATACACATCAGCACAAATGCATTATACCCTCTCCACTATTGTGGTGTGGGTATATAAAGTCGACAATGCAGCAACTGCTAACATTTGTCGAGTACATGGACGAAAATCTTAAGTTGGCGAGAGGTGCACTAGTGCTTGGAGCAAATACATTTTCGATGGACGAGCAACGGAAAAGTAGAAGCCAAAAACTAAACGCCATTGTACCACCTGCGCGTTCTATTGCAGAGTAGAAGATGGTGAACGACATTATATTTTAAGGCAGAAGAAAACCATAGGTTTGAATTGATTTTGAAATAATATTTATATTTACATTTAAAATGCAGGACAAAAACAAAAAAAAAAAAACAACAAAAGCAGCCAAAAAAACTGGTCGCGGAATTTACAAAGGAAACTATTTAACTTTTCTGGTACAGAAAATTAATGGGTCGCTGCTTTTGTAATTGTTTAATTGGTTTATTTATTTGTTTGCATGATTTATTTATTTTTTGGCTTATATATTTTGTTTTTGATTACTTTTATCCTTTGTTTACTCTTTTTTTAAGTTTTGGTATCATTAAAATTTTTTTTATTTTCTGACATTTCTATACAGCTGATAAAATTTCAAACACAGTTGTATTTGTTATCAAGTATTAATTTTGATACTTTTGAACAAAAACGCAAAAAATTATAGAAATATCTCATATGGCAATACTATATTTTTTTTACTACGTTAGTAACAAATATTGTCACTCGTAAGAGCAAGCGATCGAAAACTGTCGAAATGGTTGAACCCAATCTGATTCGAAATCGAGCGAATGGATTGCGATCGCTTCGATTTGCTATCTAGATCGTTGAACAGGCCATAAAGGCCCAACCATAATATGCACGAGGCCGCTTAAGTCAACTTAAGCAACTGTGCGAATACATATAAAACATATGTGGCGAACTATAATGTACTTAATGAAACTTTTCGTTAAGTTTCGTCAAATGTCATTTGCTTAAGCAAAGTGCCAAACTGAACTCACATTCCGTACGGAATCAGCTGTTTGTGTGTTGTTACAAAAATAAAATAAATTGAAAAGGATAAAGAAAAACAGGAATATTTAAAAAGAGGAATTTTACATACACATTTTGATTTTGTTTCCATTTTTTATTAAAAAGTATGTACAACAATCACCAATTTTTTTCTTTTTAAAACGTTACTGGCAAATTAAATAAAAAATAAAATAATCAAATACATGGCTGTAATTTTTGGTTCTACTTTATTTAGAGTACTCGCAAGAAAACCAAATTTTGCACAAATATGCAACATGGATCTTAAGTTTATGTGAGTACATTGTGGCCACCTTAAAGTCTCTTTTAATTTTCTCATGCATTTGACAGACTTTTCGTTGATTGTTGACAGTACTTCAAGCTAAAGGCCCAACCATAATATGCATAGCCTAGCTTAACCTACTGTCAAAAATTTACAAAAAGTCTCTCAAATGTATTTAAAAAAAACAAAAACAAAATAAAAAAACATTTCATTCCAAACGGAATGTGCGATCAATTTCGCACTTTGCTTAAGCAAATGACAATTTCATAAAACTTAACAAAACTTTTCTTTAAGTTCAATATGGTTTGCCTTATATGATTTACATGTATTAAGTTATGCATATTATGGTTGGGCCTTAAGATTTAAACATGAAAATAATGTGTTTTTTTCTTGTTCTGTTGTTTTTGTTGTTTCTACACACAACAAGCCAATCGTTTTTTAGCTACCTGTGTGGTGTTGTTGTAGTGGCTACAACAAATTTTAATAAGTTATATGAGATTAAAACGCTCAATTTTTAATTTTACTCTCAGAGTGGCAGTACCAACGAAAAGTTCAATCTTGTTTGTACTTGGTTTAAGAATTTTATACTTACTTTAAGAAATTCCGGGAATGATTTTCGAAAGTTATCCCATTTAGGATTGTTGTGAGTACGTTTTAGTGTTATTCGAACTTGAATTTTGGAGTACGACTCGTACTCAAAGTAAGTATAAAAAGCTTAACTTATCCCGAGAGTTTTTCTTTCTGTGAACTGCAACCACTATTTCAAATCTTTGAAACTGCCATTTTTAACTTTTTACAGCTTTCAGCGCTATTTGTAACGTTGAATTACAGCGACTTTTCTGTTCCCCACTTAATACAATAACCCATATTATTTTTGCTTAAAAGTATTTGAATTGCTCTGAAACTCAGGAAATTGCATTTACATAAACAATTTCTTAACATATTTTTCAAGTCCCCACATACAGGAAAAAAATACCAATGTCAAATTAACATGGCCCAATGTTGATTTAAACTCATAGTAAATTTCGTTTTTCATATTAATTTTAAATAAAAATGTTAAAATGACATCGTTCAATATTGAATCCATCAAGTCCCGTTTCACTGGTTTGGCGTAGAAACAATAACTCCACACTGATAGAAAAAGCGTCATAACGCTGATGTATTTTGAAATCAGTACTATGCCAAGTGTATGTCATTTTTGACCACATGACACTTTACATCATTGTGATGCCAGCCTTAACATCACTCGCCCAAATTGCCATCAGGATCAAAAATTGAAATAACATCTTTAACGGGTTGAAACATCGGCATTACAGAAATGACGAATCGGAATCAGTTTAATAAATCATGTCATCAGTGCGAGGACTCAGTAACATCGTAGAAGAGACTCATTAGGCTCAATTTAATGACAGTTTGTCATTGAGATTAACTTAACTCAAAGTGAGAGAAGATTAATATTTACTTACCCGCTACGCATGTTTATTTCACTGTCATTTACAGAAGATCTCTCGTTTATAAGACACCAGCAGCATGCCCCATATTGTTTTCGTAATCATTCTACTTTGAAAATTTTATGTATTTAACTAAAGCATTTAAAAAAATGGAAAATGGGAATTTTTGCTTCTTAATATACTTTTTAAACATGGAAATAATGTTATTAATACACAAAATGTGGCATCGAATTGATTTCATTGTTGTCAAAGCATAGATGACGAATAAATTTAGATGGATGTCCCTTTTTGCCTTACTGATGCCATTTTTAATAACATTTATGTCACTTTGATGTCATTTTGATGTTAGGGCATCATCAATATGAAGATGCATGTGATATGAGTTGTATGAGAATTTTAAGGCAAAAAAAAATGTTCAAGTTTGTATAAGTAATTACTCTTTAAGCCGAGATATTTGACTTCAATAATATCCAACATAAACACTACAAACTGTTTCAGATAAGGAAATATTTAAAATTTTTCTCTATTAAGCGTCCACAGAAACTTATAAGCAATATTTTTCTATATCAAACAAGTGATGAAAACACATAAGGGGCTTAAACCACAAGGGGTTTTAGTGCATTTTTAAAAAAATTTTGATTAAGTTCACATATACCCCTTGTGCTCCAAGCGAAACAGGTATTTTAATGGCAACTGTTAGAATTGGTCGCCATATCTCCGGATGAGAATTCCACATTCACCACTTGTGCTCTGAACTTCTCCGAACTTGAGCTACTAATTCCATGTGTAATCTCGATTTTTAAATACACTTAAGCCCCCTTTGCTTTAATTTTAATTCATTTAAAGAGAAAAACCAACAGAAAACATTCCCTTAGACCCAATTTTTTTTTTGATTTTTTTTTTTAAAGATCAAACGATTTTATATAAGAATCACTTATCTTAATTTTTTTTTAATTGTTTCTATTTCGTAAGAAAAATTTAAAAAAACAATTTTCAAAACCGGCAACATTTACATCCTATAATTCGAGAAATAAACATTATAGAAAAAAATATTTTGCACACACTTTCGCATCTACTAAAAGTACACTAGTGCCAAATTTGGTCAACAAATCTTCAAAAATGTCCTTGGTTCACTGTTGGCCTTACAAAATATATTATTATTCTAGAACGACATCCAGCTATTGTTTTTTATACTGCTACTAATTAATTTTCATGTTAGCAGAAACACTAATGAACACCTTTCTTTTTTAAAAATGCTTCCTTTTCTTCTCTATTATATCTCAATTTCGGTCCTTATGCCGTATATAAACAATGCCCCTGGTTAGTGGACGACTACACACAAGTGTATTTTTAGTATACGATAATGTGGCTTATGATCTTAATTCTTGCTTAGAAGCTGAGTAATTTTAATTCCACTTTAAAAGCGAGAGTTGCTATAGTACAAAGGGAAACCAGTAAGGGGGCTAAATTTCATCCCACATTACTGACAGAATTAACATGACATTTGTATGATCTTTTTTATTGCTATTTTCGGTATAAAACACAACAAGCAAGTGATTTCTGAAGGCGACATACCAAAAACAAGTCCAAGATCTATCTAAAACCCTCGAAGGGACTTATTCTTGTTGTACCAGAAAGAACTTTGACTATGCATGAACTTGCCGTCGAGTTTCATGTATTGGCTACTTTAATATTTCCTTTCAAGCGCAAAGCCCAAAGGTACCTCTCAAGACACTCGGGAAGAATTCATCGAAAAGGTAGGGTTATTACACAGACAAAAAAAAATTAATTTAAATTTAAAATTGTGATATTAATTAAAAGATTAATTAAATTTGCACCAGTAAACAAAATAATAGTATCAATTAAATATTATTTGATATTAACAAATTTGTCTGCTGTAATGTTGCTGATATAAGTAAACGCTTAATTCAGTTGATTACATTTTTAATCAAAATTGATTTTATTTATTAATTTTATTAATTAAACTAGAGCTTGCCAAGTGGTAGAAATTCGACCATCATTTTTTATGCAAATATGAAGAAAACATACATATAAGTATATATGAATTTAAATGTTTAGAGAATTCGTTTTTTTCGTCTTAGTGGATCGATTTGGCCACCAAATGTTCTCTTCTACTCAAGTCCGTGAATGTTTAATTTAGTTTTTTAAGTTGAATTATATGAAAAAAGTCAGGAAATACCAATTGAAAAAGAAAAAGTACAAAAATTTCGCTTCTTAAATATAATTTCTCAATCACTCAGGACTCTGCATGCTGAATGTTATGTTTCTATGTTCAGTATATTTAAAATTTCAAAAAGTACCAGTTAAAGAACGAAAAGTACCAAAAAGCTGTCCCTTACAGATTCTTATTCACTCAGAGCCATGCATGTTTAATTTTATGTTTCTAGGTCCAATACTAACGGAAATGCAAGAAGGACCATTTGAAGACCAAAAAGTTCCCTCTTATAGATTCTCACCCATTCGGGACATTGCAGGTTTAGTTTTTTATTTCTAGGTCCAATATTAAAGGAAATTAATAAAGTACCAGTTGTAGAACCTCTCCTTTACAGATTCTTATTCCCTCAGAACAATGCATGCTTAATTTTATGTTTCTAGGTCCAATAGTACCAGTTAAAGAACAAAAAGTGCCAACATTTTTCATCTTATAGGTTCTTATTCACTCAAGACCTTGCACAAATAATTTGTTATTTCAAAGTTCAATATTACAAAAAATTTTAAAATGACCACACGCAGCACGGAAAAGTAAAAGAAAGTAATTAAATTTCCCGTATTTCCGCTTTCTAAAAATTATTTCGCTCCGTTGAAGTATCAAAAATTTCAGTGTTGTAGTGGGAGACCATAATTTATTGCGTTATATGTCAATATACAGAGAAAAATATTTTAAAAAAAACATACCAATGGGTACGATTTTATCCCTTAAAACGTTTGAATTTCGAAAAAGTACCAAATTTATATTTGTATTTTTTAGATAAGATACGAATTTGTTATATCCTTTATTCCTATACTTTTTGGTTTAAAAGCTAAATGGGGAACCCAAAAGTTCCAAAATAGAGGTTAAACCAGTTTACTCTCTGAAAAGGCCGAATTGCAAAGAGAACCAGACACCTGTCCGCTTATTTTTTTAATGAACAACGATAAGTATACATATTTTTGGGCTTCTATTAGTTTTGGAGATATGAAGTCACCGAATTTTTACCCTTTTTACACTCTTAATAAAATATACATTGTGCACTTCTGTAGGTAAATGCCTTTTAAATGGTGTATTTTTGGTTTATATCGGTTGACAAACAGAGACGGAAAGTGTTCTTAACTGTTTTGCCTTTGCCGATTTATATATAGATTTCTGAAAAAGAAATTTCAGAGAATTTTTTCTGTGCTTTGATTATTTGATACAAATAATTTTAATTTAATTAATTTAAGTTTTTGATCTTAAATTAGGCTTAAGTTCATAAAATTTAATTTTAATTGAATTATTTTTATTAAAGGGAGGAATTTATAACATGAAATGAATTAAAATTTTTTTTGATAATTCTTGACTAAACATGGGATAGAACTCGGGTCGAATTTACATGTTTGGAGAATAACAACATTCCTATCATCAGAATTCTTTGCGTTCTACCTTTTGCGCCACTGCGGCGCCTGCCAGTCTATAGTCAGATATCAATATTTAACCAGTGGTATTGGTGGATCGAAAACCCTTATTTTAGGCGAATACTCGTTGTTTATTTTTTTTTTTTTAAATATTTTTCAATTATTTTCCACCGCCAATAGATCCTTTAAGTCGACTTTGGTCACCACATAATTTCATTTCATTAAATCCATTAAAACTTTGCTTAATTTTTTTTAATTCCTACATTAATTCCATTTCCCTTTTGTTTAATTCCATTTTACCATAAGTATGTGTTTAAATTAAAACTCAAATTAATTAAAGTAAAGCAGGTGTTTTAAAATTCAATTTTAAAACAAAATGCAAAAACTCATTTCAATTGTTTAAACTTGTGGTTAGTTTTTTTTATTATTATTGTTTTAATTTTAAACAAATTCATATTTAAATTCCAACTTGTATTCATATTCGTGTTAATTGTTGTTAAATTAGCATTTTTTGGCTGTTACAACAACCACAACAAGAGTTGCGATCATTAAATAGTTACTGATATTAAATTTAAGTACGAATATCGTGGTGATAGTGCTGGTAGTGGTGGTGGTGGTGGCTTATTTTTTTTTAGTATAAACAGTGGCGTGTTAAATAAAAATTTGTTGCAATTTAAATGTAGAAAATAAACAAAGATTTTTAGTATTTTTAATGTTAATTTCTATAAAATGTTGTTTATTGGGGAAATAGTTTATGGTTTGATAACCGATATTTTATTATTTAAGCTTTTATAAGGATATTGAGGTAAATAGGAAATGAGTGAGAGATTATGAACTACTTTCTAATTGGGTATCTAGAGTGTTTAAAATTATGTAAATTTATATTTAAACTTAATGTGAAAACTACAAATATTTATACACACACCACAATTGTGGTGAGGGTATTAAGCGTTTGTGCTGATGTTTGTTACAGCTTAAAATATTGTTTCTAGACCCAACTTTTGATATACCGATCGACTTAGAATCACGTTTTAAATTGATTTAACGATGTCCATGTAAACCTTGCCCGCAAAGTACAGGTCGCAATTAAGGTACAAAGTTTCTAATTGTCACATGGACCATGCCTTTAGAAAATAGTCAGAATCGGGCCATAATTTCACATAGCCCCCATACCGGCTAATTGCCTTTATAGTCCTTGCCCTTGTTTCCATAGACCATGTCATTATGTTGGTATTTAGATAAATTTATTTTATTATAATATAAGTGCATTCTTAATCATATTATACAATTTTATTGCAATCGGTCTTTATTTGACCATAGCTCCCATACAAATACTACTTCCGAAAACAGCTATTAATGCCTATACTGCTTTATAAATATTGGTATTGACATAAAAATTGGCAACAATATTTTTTACGTGCCAAGACAAAACGCTGTGCTGGTAGCAGTGTTGCCAATCCATGAGTAATTACTAGGGTATTCATTTAATCGGGCTTTTGCTTTAAACGGTTAATCGCTCGATTCATTAACCGAGGTTTTGGCTTAATAAATAAAAATTCATAAATGATTTATTAATAGGAGTTAATTAGTAATTAAGAGCAATAACATAACAATTCCTGAACAAACAAATAAAAAAATCATTTATCGTAGATGTTGGAGAAAACAAAAGCAAGCCATAATATAGAATATATAATTTCTCAGTCCTTTTCCTGGATTTCTCAAAACATATAATATCTTCCAAAATCTGGGAATTATTTCTTTTCATAAGCTTCTTTATTATATTCAAAATTTTTCAACATTTTACCTTAGCTATCCCTTGGAATTTCCTAAGCGACCGCCAGTATGGCTTTCGTGGAGGTCGTTCTACTGGAGACCTACTGGCCGGCCGGAAAAATGGTGCCGGTTCATGATATTTCCAAGGCGTTTGACAGAGTCTGGCATGGTGCACTCTAGTCAAAACTTGTTGCATTTGGATAATAATTTCTCTCGATTTATGGCGAGCTCTCTCAAGGATCGCACTATACGAGTTGTTATAGATGGGGTTTCGTCAAACGAGTTCAAGATTCATTCAGGGGTACGGCAAGGCTCCGTTCTTTCTCCTACTCTATTTCTTATTTTTCTAAATGACCTCTTATGTCAAACTTCCAACCCTATATATTCTTTTGCAGATGACAGCAACCTTTGCCATTCGTGTTCATTTGATTACAGACCTAGCGTGTCCGATGTTGGTGCTATGAGGCAGAACATGAATGATACGCTTGGCCGAGGCCTAGACATGGTCTCAGAATGGGGTCGTGCGAATAGGGTCGAATTTAATGCGCGACGGATCAAGGTGCCTTATCTGTATATATGGGTGGTATAATTATTGAGGAAACAGAATCTCTTGATGTTCTGGGCATCAGGATACAATGTGATATCCGATGGACATCCGGTGATATCCGGTGTCGAAAGAAGCATTCAAGTGCTTTGGTTTTTTGAAACGGTGTAAGATTTACTTCACTTCATCTGATTTCCTTACTATTTATACCACCTATATCCGACCTCGAATGGAATACAACTCTCATGTGTGGTCCGGCACTCCAAAGTCTTTCGACCGCATGCAGGAGAGGGCGAAGGTTCTCATTGGTGACAGTAGGGTATCCAATTCTATTGACTCCCTTGATCACCGTCGCAATGTGGGTTGCATTTGCCTATTTTATCGTTACTACAACGGGATGTGTTCTGATGAAATTAGGGATTTGGTTCCTGAAACCCATACCTTTGTTCGTAATACACGTTTTTCCTCAAGAGCGTACAACGCATTACAGGGAAAACTCGTTTTTTGGCCGGACTGTTCGTATGTGGAACAACCTTCCTGCTGAAGTCTTCCTTCTCATTTTCAACATGAATAAATTCAAGTCGAATGGTCACAAGCACTACTCCGACTTTCCTCTTTCCCATAACCTATTTTCCTGGTTCCAACACAATGCAACGCATTAGTAGGGGACATCCCCTGATTGCTGGTCCTAACCAAAAAAAAATTGGCAGTTTTTCTTTTACTTGGATTTTAATTGAACACTTTTCAAATTAGGATGTGTATATTGGGGAAGACACACATTTCAAATACTGCATATAATATTGAATAAATCTAACCCTTCTTCCTTTAAGATAAAGCGCTGAATTAATAACAGTTGTTTTTGTTTAATATAACAATTATTCCAGTGTATCTCAAAATTAATAAGTTATAATAAAACAAAGAAAAAGTTACCTTGTTTAAGTATTTATTAGGGTATTAACTTAATCGGGCTATTGCTTTAATCGGTTAACCGCTCGATTAATTAACCGGGGGGTTGGTTTAATCGTTTAATAATCGGTTAATTATGTAATTGATCGGACCGATTAATGAAGTTTTTTTATTAACTAAATAATTTCAATAAATAAAAATGCAATAAAATATCAATTGCATAACTTATTACAATAGTTTAAGATCTTATTAAATAATCTTAGAAAAATAATTTGGTTAAAATGTTTAGGATTTAAGCGATTCTTTTCATTAGATTTGATAAAATTGACTTGGAAAAAATTCTTTCACTTATCGTAGATTTTGGAGAAATCGAAAGCAACCCATAATACATATAATAATATATAATTTCTCAGTCCGTTTCCTGGAAATGCATGAAAACATCATATAAGGAAAATAGTAAAATAATAGAATGTTTACATCAGTGATGCCAATTTAGCCATTTAGTGGCTAGATTTAGCCATTTTTCACCTTGTTTGGCCATTAGCCATTTTTCAATTTTCTTAAAAAAATTTATAAAATTGATAAAATTTAAATAAACATTTTTAACAATTACAAAGCATTTAATTTAAATCACATCTTTTATAAATGTTGAAAATCGCTATAAACGACGATGAAATTAAAAAATGGATCAACACAAACAACGCTGTTTCTTTCTGGTCGTAGGTATTTTAATAAAAAGATGCATGCGGCAACAAAAACTTTTAGAAACTGCAGAATTTACTATAAAGTTGCTCTCACTTCCATGTTCTAATGCTGCAGTAGAGAGGGTATTTAGCCAAGTAAACATCGTTAAAAGTAATTATTCCAACGGCGCCACCCTCCCTCCGCACCGTTTATTACTTTTTGAAATAATCGTGTTTAAAAATATAAATTTTCCACACAGAAAAAAGTGTTGTATCAATTAAAAAAATGGTTTAAGAAGCATTTAAATTTAATTAATGTGATAATTAAATCAATTATTTTTTTAGTTGAAAGAAAATTTAAAATTTAATTTTGATTTAATTAACATTTTAGTTTTTTAATTAAATAACAAAAAAAACTTATGTGCTGTTTCCACAACACAAGTGATTGAACGTGTAGTAAAATTTATATGAATAGCACTCAGTTTTTTGAGTGTTTTTTATATAAATGTTACTACACATTCAATCACTTGTTTTGTAAAAACAGCACATTAATTGACTTTTGTGGTGTTTATAGAACACGAGCGCCTTACTCGTCCGTTCAACTTTCATTAAAAATAAAAACAAAATTTCGAAATTTGTTTTTGTTTTAAATGTTATTTGAACGGACGAGTAAGGCGCTCGTGTTCTATAAACTACACATTTATTCGTTTGAAATAAAATTATTTAACCATGTAGAGTTGTTGTTGGGAATTGTCAATATTTAATTAAATAAATTAACATATTGTTTGAAATGGCAAAGTTTTTTGATTACTTTTTTAATTAAAATTAAAAATATCATTTATTGAAAAATTTTTTTTAAAAATTTTTAGTAATTAATATAATAATTTTGGTAATAGGTGCAAAATCAACAACTTGATTGCTTGAAATTATGAATTTGGTGATTGGAGAAAATTAATAATTTTTCTGTGCGCCAGACACTCTATACAATAAATACCTTAACAATTTTTTTGTAGCTGATTTTTAAGTATATTCTCGTCCAAAAATAAAAATTTTGGTTCAGAAATTTATATTTTTGTTTTATTATATGTATATATTTTTTAATTTTATTTCTGAAAACAGGCAATTTATGTGCTGTTTTCACAACACAAGTGATTGATCGTGTAATAAAATTTATATGAAAAGTACTCAGTTTTTTGAGTGTTTTTCATACAAATTTTACTACACGTTCAATCACTTGTGTTGTGAAAACAGCACCTTAAACTTTATTTTACATTTTATTCTCGAAACTTTATCACATACACATTGTGAATATAAATAGTAAAATGTTTGCCATATTAAAATGATTTATGCTTTTATAGTAACGAATAAAAGGAAAAATATGAAAAGACACTTGATATTTTCTTAAATTTAGGAAATTCCAAAAATTTTATTCATTTGTCTAAAGATAAATATTTATAAGGTTTTCGTTAAATTTTAAAAAATTATTATATGCATTTTATTTGATTTGTCACCGGGTACAATTTTATAATGTTATCTGTACCCAAGTGCATCTTAAGGATTTTTCACGTTTTGTTGGTTCATCCTCCGGGGTAAATACAGTGCAGGTAATTCCCGGGAATCGGCCTAAATCGGAAATTTCCAAATCTCTTAATACCGCGGCTAAACAAAGATCCCATCTGGTACGGCCCCCTTCCGGTGACACGGAACCGGTCTGACTACTGGTTGAGATATCCGTTAGTATGCTTTTTGCGAGAAATGCTTCCTGTCTCTTATGGGCATTATCTAGGGACATTGCCTTCACGGTCGTGGTTGTGCTTTAGAACTTAAGTCGCGGGAAGGCATAATACTGAAAAGCCTACTAAAGGCCTGCTTTTTCACCACTTGTGGGAGAATTCGTCCTGAGAAGGGCTGTCCTAGCATTTTCCAAACGTGAAGGTAAGAAAGTTCCAGCTCCTAAACAAGAAGACTATACACTCAAACTTAATGATATATTTTTACTTCGACTGCAAAGTATTTTGATGTCTTGGAATTTAGCCAATATGTGTATCGTTTTGATTTTAAAGCAAACTCTTTTTATGATTTCACACTACTATATATAAAAATTTCCCCCCTTTCTATAAAAAACTGATAATCTGCAACCTCCTCTGTTCAATTTATTAATTTTCTGAATTAAAATCCATTAAAATCATAAAAAACTTTTTGTCAAAATATCTAGAAATGATTTCGTGACAAAATATGCTAAACAGTGACAATTTCACAAAACAAAACCCAACACGAAATAAAAAAATAGAAAAAAAAAATTAAATAATTAAAAACATTTTTTTCCACCCATTCCTATAAAACAAACAAAAACAAGAGAAACTAACAAATACGAAAATTAGGGCTTATTTAAAAGATAAAAATAATAAAAAGCAATAAAATTGGAAGCAAAAAAAAAACTACTAATACAACAATAAGAAATGGCAAAATTGCAAACAAAAGATAAAATTAAGAAAAAACAAATAATAGAAAAACAACAAAAAGAAAAAGATCAGTATCATTTAAGAAAGTTTATAATTAAAAATGATAAACAGGAAATCTATGAGCAGCCATTTTGGTTTTCCCAACAAGAAAAACTTTATTTTTACCAAGAAAAATATATTTTTTTCCTCAGCAATTTTCATTATTGCTATTGATGTTATTTTCCATTGTCTTAACAACAATTTGAAGAAGATGATTGTGATGATATGAACGGCAACATTTTCAGAGGGTTACAAATTAAAGTTGGTTTTAATTTATACAATGGCAAAGTTTAGTTACAGACGAAAAAGTTTTTTTCAATCTTATTTTTATAAATAGACAACAACTAGGAATTGATGGTTTTTGCTTTTGTTTTCTTGTTAAATTGATGCTTTTTCTTGGTTTTTTAATGGTGTCTGTTTAGTTTTTTTTTTTTTTTTTAATTAAATTCCCAAAAAAGTTGTGATGGTTTTAATAGAAATCATTGTTTTATTATCTGCTATTTAGAGTTTCCTGGTTAATTACAAATGAAATTATTATAATTTGTCTATGATATAAATTTTTTTCAAAGGTTTTATTTATCTTCCTTTACTCTTCTTTACTCTAAGACAAAAAAAGGTGTCTAGCAAGTAGCGGCCTCTTTTTATGGGTGACAAAACGTTTCAATATCAATAATTTTAATTTGACAATTCCATATTAGAAGACAGTATCACACTGCTTTGTCCCCATATAACGAAGGGACAAAAATAGAAGGAGTTCTCAGATATTTTTTGAAATTCGGTACAGTAGCATAAAACACCTTAGTTAAGAAAAATACGAATTTTTGGAGAAATCGGTCCAAGGACACGCCTACCTCCCATGTGTCCTGAAAATGAAAAATTTAATTTTAGCTTCAATAATGCCCATTAAGCTACAAAAAGTGGTCATGCTGATAAACATACAACTAGCAACGTGTGTGTAAATTTTCATTTAAATTAAACTAAGGACTCAAGGTCCTGCCTTATATCCTTTTTCTTAAAAACGCTATAAAACCTACAAAAATTGTCCGATCATAATAAAATTTGGTATACATACAATGAGCAACGTGTGTGTAAATTTTCATTTAAATCGGACTAAGGACTCAAGGTCCTGCCATACATCCTTTTTCTTAAAAACGCTATAAAACCTACAAAAATTGTCCGATCATAATAAAATTTGGTATACATACAATGAGCAACGTGTGTGTAAATTTTCATTTAAATCGGACTAAGGACTCAAGGTCCTGCCATATATCCTTTTTCTTAAAAACGCTATAAAACCTACGGATCATAATAAAATTTGGTACGTAAATTGATATTTGTAAGCTACATATTTATGCCAAATTTAGGCAGAATCGGATTATTGATGTTAAAAATACAAAAAACATAATTTATTGAAAAATGGGTTGAAACGATTAATTATTACAGTACACATTTTTCAACTTTTTTTTTTTCTTAAAATAGCTTAAGATGACTGGAATTATACATAAACAATTGAAATAAGTGAAGAAATAATTTTGTCCCGCTAGCTGGTACTAGTCGAGACACTGTGCGTCGGCTATACCAAAAAAAGTAGAGTGCGACTTTAATGTTTGTTGATTACAAAATTGCTTTAAAAGCATTCGTTTATTTTTCAAAAATGTTAAAAGCAATATAATTAATTAAACTATAAAAAAATCTGCGAAGAACAAAATACTTATCTCTTCCGTGTTAATATTCATTGCATTTTGCATTTTTAATTTATTTTTCAGTGTTAAAATTTTTTCTCACTCCGTTTTTATCCGTGAGTTTATTTGACAGTTCAAAGCGGGAACTTTCTCACAAAAATTTTACAGACACACTTTTTCAGTATATTGGCGAGTAATTTCCTTACGTGACAGTTTTTACTCACCAAAAATGTTACAGATGCAGTTAAGTGAGAAAAACAGCTGTTTGTTTCAATTTATGGCATTTTTGTTTCATTTCTCACATTTCAATCAAAAAGTTTCTCGCCGCGGGAGTTACAGAACATGGGCACAGTTTGCTAAATGGGTCGTGGTTTGTTAAATACAATTTCTAAAATAGATTTAAATGTGGTCGCGAGCGGACAACCAACATATTGGCCTACTGATCAACAAAAAATTCCAGTTGTCATCGATTTAGGCGTGGTTAAAAACATCCCCATTGAAACGATTCAAGTTGAAGCTTCCTTAGAATTATCTTCCGATCACACACCTATAATTGAACCTATAATAAATCCGAATATAATTGTATCTCCGTCTGGTTACTTAGTGACGTCAGCCACACAAATAAATTGGTGAAAATATAAGAAAATATCTCAGTGCCCATTGCACAGAAAATATTTTGCTTAGTACACCAAAGAATGTGGATCTCTCTACTGTAGATTATGACAGCTGCTTAAACTAGCTGCTCAACATTCCAGCATAAAGCCCAAAAAAAAAATCAAAAATAATAAAATATATTCTACAGATGCGACTCTTGACTGAAAAAGGAGAGTTCGAAGAGAGTGGCAATTGCACAGATCCTCTCAAATTAAGAATTTATTAAAAGAATGCACAAAAAGACTAAGAAAGTTACTGCAGTCTCAGAAAACGGCTTCCCTGGAAAAATATCTTAAGGAACTTTATGCAACTCCTCAATCAGAGTACTCATTATGGCGTGCAGCTGGAAACCAGTTATCTTTAAGCCACCATTAAGAAACCTGAAGGGTAGCTGGGCAAGAAATGATATTGAAAAAGAAAATTTGCTTGTTAATCATTTGAAAAACCCTTTAACAGCAAATATATCCCAAGATATAGCAGTCGAGTTACCGCCTGTTAATTTTAGAGCAGACATTCCCTTAAAATTTGAGTAAAGATAAGTCGAAAAGGCTGTTTGTGATTTAAACATCAACAAGGCACCCGGTATTCATAAGATCAGTAACAAAATGCTTTTGGAACTACACAGCATAGCAAAGAAAATTTTTCTTTTTATATTTAATGCTATTTTATGCCTTGAATACTACCCTCAAGAATGGAAGGTTTCTTTAGTAATCATGATACCAAAGCCAGGAAAGGATCACACAAAAGTTGAGTCATACAGGCCTATTAACTCATTATCTAATATGTATATCAAAGCTATTTGAGGAACTACTAGTGTCAAAATTAACAACGATTTTAAATGAAAACATAATATGTTTTCTAAACCATCAATTATAAGGGCCACACTCGCATAAGGGAAAGGGACACTGCTGCACTCACCCAATCAGAAGAGCGATTAACACCTCCTCATGTGGAACAAGAACCGTGATGACGAAATTTTTTATCTGGCACTGGCAGAACATAAACTAAAGTATTAGGATAAGATTTGATAAATTATTGCTAGTTCATATTTAATATATGAAGATTCAATAAATACCCAGCAAAAACTTACATTGAAAAGTAATGAGTTAAAAAGCTATTATAACTACTCTTCACTACTTATACATTGGCATTTTAACTCATTATTTTAACACGGTGATGTCATTGGAGGCAATTACTTACCACCCTCGCTTACAAATAGGGAGTTGAATAAGTCATTACCCCATTCGCTTACAAATAGGGAGTTAAATAAGTCATTACCACGTACGCTTACAAATAGGTACTTAACATTGGTATCAACAAAACTGAATTTGTCATACAAATTGAGCTTTTATATTTAATTTACTTTCTAATGCAAAATTTTACTATTTTAAATTTTTCATACACAGAAAAAAGTTGTTATCACTAAAAAAATGGTTCAAAAACTATTTAAATTTAATTAATTGAATCAATTATTTTTTAGTTGAAAGAAAATTAATAATATACTTTTGATTTAATTAATATTTAAGTTATTTTTAAATAAATTTTTAATTAAAATATTAATTAAATATCAAAAAATATTAATTGACTTATTCGTTTAAATAAAACAAATAAATTAACATAATGTTTGAAATGGCCCAGTTTTTTGATAATTTTTTTAATTAATATTAAAAATATCATTTATTAAAAAAAATATTCACAATTTTCCATTTTTACAATTTTTAGCAATCGATATAATCATTTTGATAATAGGTGCAAAATCAACAATTTGTATTAGATTTAAATAAATGAAACCTCAAATGCATTTTATTATGAATTAATTATAAATTTCGTTAATCAGCTAATTAGCAACTGATTATGTATCAGATTATATGTCAGTCATTACTACACTACTTCTATGTAATGCAGATGGTATGAAGTTGTCATTGAAAAGTAAGTTGTTCAGTAATTGCAAGTGATTACCAAGTTTTTGCTGGGTAAATACTGAGAAAATACAAAAATATTTGCTAAATGTTTTCTAATATGATTTTTCTTTAAATAATTAGGCAATTCTCAAAGTCTGTATAGAACTTTCGAGTGAATTTGTGAACCGCCTAAAAGTTTAGATATGACTTTATTCATAAAAACTAGAAAATGTTAATAAAAGGTTTATGAAACGAATTTTCTATGAAAATTTGTTTAATTAACCTTTTAGAAACCAGCTTAATCTTTTAAGAATAAGGGGGTTAGTAAAGATAAATTATTAAAAAAAGAACTTTGTTACCACGCTCTTTCGGATTATTCGTCAAATATTTGTTAAGTGTGATCTTGTTTAAGGGAATTCTTGTTTAAAGTGTACAGTAGATACCGCTTATAATAATTACATAATTTGCACCTTTTTGGTGCTTTTGAATAGGAGATACATTTAAAAAAAACTCGCTTATTTGCATTTACTATGCTTATATAAAAAATCGCTTATTTTCATCAGCATAATGAAAAAAGCGTCTTTATTTGCATCGAAAGTGCATGAATAAATTTACAGTTTGATTGAATTTAGCAAATTAAGTTTTGTTGAAATAATTTTTGTGCGTTTTTTATTGTATTTGACTCAAGTTAAAAAAGATAATTATATGAGAATGTTTTAATGCAATTTATTAAAATTGTATTATATTGTGATGCATAAATGCGGGATATGCATGTAAACAAGTGACCTGTAACTAACCTTTTTCCGAAATAATGGTTTTAGTACAGTGACGCCCATGCCATATAAGATAGAAGTACCCAATTTGGTTCAAATATTATTTTAATATAAGAGGTATATAATATTAATAATCGGTCACATCGGTATATTATTTCACCTGGCCGCCATTCAAGTGTCCTACCGAGTAAAGGGTTGTGGTACGAAATGATAAATAAAAAAAAACCAGGTGGATGAATTTGATCTCAAATATATTTTTCTGTTTTTTTCTAACCATGGTGAATGGTATACAAGATTCGGCATAGAAGAATATAACACATTTGTTTGTTAAGTGTTTTTTTTTTAACATGGCCACACAACTTCCCTCTCTCTCTCTCTCTTTGCACAAATAGGAAACAATTTTCACAATTATAACAGCTCTTATTTTTCGTTATTATTGTGCTTTATACGACGAATTAACTCCGCGCATTTTTACTGAAAAATTCGTCGTTTTGGGAAAAATTGGTCGTTCATCTCAGCTGTGTTCGTAGCATAATATAAGTCATAGGCTTTATAATAATGCATATAACATAACGTTAATACATACTATTTGCAAAATACTTCATTAATTAATTGATTTATTTTAGGATTTTTTTTAACGATTGAAATATAGTTCATATAACTCCATGTGAGATGACTATGCCCGTAACTCGCTCATGCATAATGCACAACATGGCACGTGTCTTTTATATCTATAATATCGAAGTTAGGCAAAAAAAAATCACCGACGCTGTTAACGGTGACGGCCTTGCCAACGTTGTTTTTAAAGAAATATAGACCAATGACGGCGTCAGCACTAAATCCACAGCAAACTGTGCTCGGGGTGCATTATACGCTCTTAGATCTCATGTGGATTTATATCGTTCCAAATACGACTTTTTCTTTTGTTGACATACCGATTCATCCAGACATGGGCATCATGATATTAATGATAATATTGATGTATCTTCCCCGTAAATATAGATCGAAAATCGTTTTCTTATTTTGCTAAGAAATAAACTACACAAACGGCTTGACAAACATCAATTTTTCGTTGGCAAACAAATATTTATTTATTTTTATTTTTTCAATAAAGGATGAGTTCCAAAACGTTATTTGCAATGCAAGTGAACAAAGTCCTGGATTCCTAAACCCAATCATTTAAACATTGACAAAGTCATACGCCCCTAAATGTATTGTAATAGTTACCGATGCGCAAACATCATTTGTTGGAATTTTTTTTTACAAAGTAAACAAAATAAGACGTTATTTTGTATCGAAACAGTATCCAAACTGCATCACTGCAATGTGTTTTGATGTTTTGGAACTCACCCAAATTCTATTTAAAGAGATATTATCCTCATCCATTTTATGATGTTTCTTCAACTTCTACACTCTACAACATGTTCACTGGAATTATTACATTTGGCACAAGGGAGTGCAAAAATTTGGATAAATATTTACCATGTTTGTAAAAAGTTAAAAATGTTTGATTTTCATACCAACATGCTGCAACTCTCAAAGTTATGAAATCTCTTCTTTAGGACCATATATTCCAATATGCTCTGTAATGCGGGCGAAAAAAGGCTTAACATAATATTCTGATTGATTGTTCATTCTGTTTAAGAATTCAAAATTTAATAGTCCTTAATAAAGGCACTTCTTTTTTTTTGCACAATTAAATTTTTTTGGCTTTAAATAGTAACAAACCACAGCACTACATTTTATTATTTTGTTACTAAAACGTATAATTAAGTTAAATAATTTAGTCAACAATGTCGATGTAAAAATACAATACACAAGACAATATAAGTTGTAAATACGGGAAACTTCCGCACAAACAAAATATGAAATATAATTAATTTCCTTTTTCCTTTAACTTCCTCACAAACACTTTTAAACAGTTTTTATATGAGGAGTTTCATAACAAAATGTTTTAAGTTTTTTTCGTTTTTTTTTTTTTTTTAGTTGAATACCAATAAATCTCTTAGATTGTATGCCAGAAATAAGGGTTAAAGTTAAAAAAAAACATTTCTATTAAATCAACAACTTCAACTAACTTCAATATATACTTAACTGAAAAATCGGTTATATAGAGATTATATACATATATATTAGAGCGACTCAAGTTGTATGGAAGCGAAATTCGTGCAAGATGTACCCCCTCCCCCCTCAAAATGAAGCCTGGACTTTTTTATCATGACATTTAAAATATTTCGGCTCCAGCTTTGACCTCTCGTGAGCTGGACCATTTTGAAAAAGGGTATATTTTTGCATGTTTTGTTAATTTACGAATCTTTTGCCTTACCATGATATACAATATGGGTATCATAAGATATATACAATTTGTCCAAGGACGATTACCCATGTCCTTTTTTTTAAGGATATTCTGTAAAAAAGAACGGTTTTTGAATTTTTTGTTCGGGGTTGTTTGCAATAAAAATGCCAAATTAACATATTTTAATCTTTAGTCGATTTCATTAAATACGGGTCTCAGCTTTTTTTGAAATTCGTGCTAGTTCGCGTTTTGACAAAAAAGGGGTGGTAACCCTTCGTTTTAAGTAGGGCAATATTGGTATCAAATTTTTTCTCTTGCCAAGTACATCATCTTTGTATGTAAATAATTAAGATGATACCCATATTGTATATGTTGGTAAGGCAAAAGATTCTCAAATTAACAAAACATGCAAAAATGGACCCTTTTTCAAAATGGTCCAGCTCACGAGAGGTCAAAGCTGGATCCGAAATATATTAAATGTCATCTTAAAAAAGTCCAAGGTTCATTTTTAGGAGGGTACATCGAGCACTTTTTTTGGTGAGTCGCTCTAATATATATATATATATTATATAGAGACGTTAAAAATGTATTAAAAACAATTCAAACGCTTTTTAATTTAAATAGCATAAATAGTCCAAAAAAATTCCGACAAAAACTCTTCCAAAACTTCAAGAAAACCATTTTTTTTTTGGAAAAAAAAATTAAATCAGCCTATTTATTGTTATAACCTACTAAAAAAACCTTTAAATTAAAAGTTGATAAAAAGTAAAAAAAAAAATTAAATTTGGACTCCTCAAAAATTATTTTTTTGATTTATCGTAGTGGAATTTTTCCCCTCATGCCAAAAGCTATCGAAAAATCGATGGCACAATATCGATTTCTAAATGGACCCACACTTATGAATATACTGACTAATATATAGATTTTATATAACTTTGAAGACATTTTTTTCTAAATGTGTCCTAGTTTTTCGTACAGGATAATGGATTATATGGGGACTATAGTTCATTATTAACCACCTTTAACAAAATGTTAAAGCAGGCTGCAAGGTACCAATGTATGTGCAAGAAATGGTTATTGCGGTTCAGGAGTGGGAATTTTGTTATGCTTTTTATTTGACGGATCCATAAGGGTCGTATCAAGTATGAGCTGCTGCAGACGACCACAGAAAAGCATTGGCCGCATAATGACCAGAGTATGCTACCAGATATAAAGCCGTAATTTTCCATTACAGAAATCTCGTGTTTGCAAAGAGCAGTTAAAACATTTGATACCATAAACTACAGTTTGTAGTAATTCTCACCATTTTAAATATGCGTTGTTCCTTATGTTCAAAAACGTACGAGTATATTCGACAACATTTTCATGGACAACAACCAGCCAGCCTCCCGGAGTTGGGGGTTACCCTAATATTTGCATATGCTTACACACATTAGCACAAAAGGAAGTGTGGGTATAAATAGTTGTTGGAAAGTTTTGCCTTATCCATCTTATAGTCCCATTACCCTGTCCGAATGCAGTTTATTATAATTGATAAAGAACCCTCTAATATTAAGAATGAGCCTTATAATTTGTGAAGTTCCATGACAACTATTTTGCAACAACAAATGTTTGGCAAAAGTAAACTTATTGAATAAATAAAAGGGGTTCGAAAATTGAGGTGTCATTTTAATTTTAATAAAAAAAAAGTTTTTTTGAGATATTAAAAATATTTTTATTTCAGCTTATTCCAAATAGGTTGTAGTTGAAAATAAAATGTATTTGGGTCATGTTACCCCCTACTGGCTCGTCAGGCTCCCAATTTTTCCCCAAAATTCTTAATCACGGTTTTCAATAAACTTTTGTCAGTTGTTGATATTTGCTCTATAATGTTATTTTAAGCTCTTGAACTGTTGTTGTATAGTTGCGGTACGCTTTCGATTTCAAAAACCCCAAAAAAAAAAATAGTCTAAAGGAAAATATGAGATTTTTGAACTTTTCTTTCAAAAGATCCATTGTTTCTCTTGCTGTGTGGCAAGTGGCACCATCCTATTGAAACCACATATTTTCTATGTCTAAACTATAAATTTTCCGCCACAAAAAGCTTCGGATCATTTCCCTGTAGCGATTTCCATTGACAATCGGTAACTCAAATTTGGACACCCACTATAGATATTTTGGTTGCATGAGTTTCTAAGGGCCTCCTGAGGTTTCGCTAATCAGGTGGTTTAGGATGAGAACCTGATTGGACTTCTGCGTCCGGTCATGAAACTTGAGCTGCCAGCATGGCCTTCATTCGGGTTGTGCGAGGTGGCTCATGTCGCGTTTTAAAAGCCTGATTCTTGCTGCAGGATCCGACTCTGAATGCCAGCCTCATCTAACATGAGGAATAGATGCTGGCCGTTGGTGGCTATTGGGTTCTTAAATCTGTCATTCTCTCGCCTTGACATAAGTAACATAGGCACCCAGAACTTTTTAGGTGGCACCCGGAAATCCTCTGAGACTTTCTAATTGAAATCGTTGATTTCCCGCGACAATATTTGAAGCTGCACCTTATACCTACCGAACCATCCACTATCCGCAACCTGTGGGAGCTTCCGTAATTGGAAGAATGAGCAACTCACTTGAACAAAGCCATAATTATCATTTTCGTGCACTGCCCATTTCTCTCCCGACGGTGGGATAAAAAAAATATTGATTTCTTATTTTGATATGGAAGTCCTCATATAAATGCTCAAAGGCATTTCAGAGAGTGCGAGTATTTATTTCAGTTTATTATCGTCTGTTCTTTTTTACGTTTGTTATTGTTGCTGTACATTGTTTACAGTCTATACGTGTGTCTTTTATTAAGATCGTGCGGAAATTGTTTTCCTTTCATTTTACCTTTATAGTTTTTCTTTCCTTTTTCTTTCAATTTTATAGTTTATATTACAGTTTTTCCAGTTTTTTTCTCGAGTTTTTTTTAATGTTAAACAAAATTTCCATTTTTTTTTTTTGGTAACACCTTACGTTATTATAATCATAAAAATCATACAAAACCCGAAAAAGGGTTAATCACATTTTGATGACTTAATATAATTTGATTCAGTAAATGTGTTTGTTGTGTATGTGTGGGCTATAATTTTTTTTTTTTTTTAACTTTATTTTTTTATATTTTTTTTTTTTTTGGTGTAATTTATATGCTAAAATGTTTTTATTAAGATATTTTTAGTTCAAGTCTAATAAAATTATAATCCAATTAACAGGGTTTAAATAATTCAGTTTGGATATTGCATGCTACTGGAATTTCGGGGCTAATTTCTTAAATTTTATGTGTATTTTTTTTAGTAAATTGATTTAAATTACATTAATATTTTTCTTTTTTAAGTCCACTGGAGGTGATTAGCATAATTAGCAGGGGAACAATGAAATTATCAAAGAGATTGAAATAAAATATTACTCTGCTTATATTCAAAGAAAAAATGTGGCTTAAAAAGGTTAAAGGTAATTCAAACAATAATATTATCATCACGTTAACAGTAACAGCAATCATATTATAATTGTAGTAGTCTTTTCTGTGTCCATTGACAATCATTTTATGGTTACTCATAGTAATAATACAGTGTGGCAAATAATCGAAGTGTTTTAAATATATGTATATATATATATATATACTACTTTAGTTTCTTGTGAATCACCAAAAATGTCTTCCGTTGTGCTTTATCAATTGCTATTAGTTTCATCTCTTTACAGGATAAGCTATGTTGCTAATATTTCCTTTCAGTCTCACGTCGTAAACCCATGTTGGCAGGGGTCTACATTAGGGATTGCCGTTCGGTTTTAGCAGAAATCGAAACCGCGGTTTTAAATACCTAAACTTCAGCTTTTAGTTTAAAATATTTTTTTGCCTAAAGAAATTGAAAATTATATATAACACTCGTATTTCTCATAAAAAAAGTTTACACAGAAAAAAGCGTTTTATCAATTAAAAAATGGTTTAAAAAGTTTTTAAATTTAATTAATGTGATAATTGAATCAATTATTTTTTTAGTTGAAAGAAAATTTAAAATTAACTGCCTGGCCCACTAGGTCGACAAGAACATTTCTTTCGAATATTTATTTTGAAAACAAAAACAAATTTCAGTTTTTTATTATTGTTTTCAATATAAATATGCGAAAGAAATGTTCTTTTCGACGTTGTGGGCCTGGCAGTTAATTTTCATTTAATTAACATTTTAGTTGTTTTGAAATAAATTTTCAATTAAAATTTTAATTAAACTAGTGTTTGCAAAGTGGTCGAAATTTGACCATAATTATTTATGCAAGTATGAAGAATACAAACGCATTTGTTTATTTTCGCCTTAGTGGATCGATTTGTCGAGGGGTCTCAGGTTCGCAAATGTTTAATTTGGTTTTGTAAGTTCAATAATGTAAAAAAAAATCAAAAAGTACCAATTGAAATTCAAGAAAGTACTAAAAAGTCTCCTTACATAGTTTCTCAATCTCTTTAGACTCTACATGTTGAATTTGATGTTTTTAGGTTCAGTATTAATACAAATTCCAAAAGCACCAGTTAAAAACCGAAAAAGTACTAAAAAGATCCCTCTAACAGATTTTCTTTTACTTAGGACCTTGAATGTTTAATTTTATCTTTAAAGGTCTAATACTAACGAAAATTCAAAAAATACCAGTTAAAGAACAAAATGCTCCACACGATTTCCTTTTATAAATTCTCATCCACTCAGGACATTGCATATTTAGTTTTATGTTCCTAGACCCACTATTAACGAAAATCAAATAGAAGTACCAGTTGTAGAAGAAAAACGCACCAAAATCTCCCCCTTTCAGATTCTTATGAACTCAGAACCATGCATGTTTAATTTTATGTTTCAGTCCCAATATTAACGAAAATTCAAAAACCCTGCATCTATAATTTTATGTTATAAGTTCAATATTATAGCGATATATATTGTGCACTTACGTAAGTAAATACCTTTCAAATGGTGTATTTTTTGTTCAAATCGGTTGACATACAGAAAAGGAAAGTGTTCTTAACTGTTTTGCCCTTGCCGATTTATATATAGATAACAAAAAATCTTAATTGACTATTTTCGTTTAAAATAAATTAATTTAAACATGTAGAATTGTTGTTGGGAATTGTCAATATTTATTTAAATAAATTAACACATTGTTTGAAATGGCAAAGTTTTTTGATCACTTTTTTAAATAAAATTAAAAATATCATTTATTGAAAATATTTTTTCAAAATTTTAAAATTTTTAGTAATCAATATAATCATTTTGGTAAAAGGTGCAAAATCAACAACTTGTTTACTTGATATTATGAATTTGGAATAAATTAGGTGATTGGAGAAATTTAATAATTTTTTCTGTGTATACATTAAAAAAAGGTACTGAGAAGGTGCTGTATCGGTTAAAAATAGAAGGATCTTTTGTCGAAATCTTAAAAAATCTTGTATTTTTTGCAGAGCTGCAAAAGACTTTATTTATAGATATAAAAAAATTTTTTTTTTGTATCTATTATAAATTTCTTGAAGAAATTTTTTTTTATAGTATGGAAATTAAAAAAAAAAAAAACTCTAAAATTTCAAAATATGCAAAAAATTTTACCGAAATATGCTACAATATGCAAAAACCAATCGATGCCATTTTAACGGAAATTTTATGATTCGGAAAGTTAATTCGTCGACATCGTTCTTAGACCATCGACAAAAAACATGCATTTACATGGAAATCGCAGCCATGTTCATCACCAATAAAATATGGCAACATATTAAACCTTTTTTTTACTTATTTTATTATACTATATTTATTTCAGAAATTTCTGAACTAAAATCTGGAGTTTGGAAACATTTCAAATCATTAGAGCAGCAGTCAAACACAACCATATGAAAGATTTGTAAGAAAACCCGAAAACCGAAACGAAACCGACCGGTTTTAATCATTTTAAAACCGAAACGGCGGCTTCACATTTTTCGGTGTTTATCAAACTCTAGTTGAAATAGTCTATGGTTACTTTAATTTTAAGTCAAGTTAATTCTCTTATAACACTTCATTATTAAATGGCGAATTTAATTAGTTTAAACGTAACAAATAACTTCATATAAATACTTGAATTCCTTCTCAAATATTTTTTTTTTTTTTTTTTGATTTAAGGTGTCTGTCCTATTCATGTATATCTCTTCTTTTAAATACCCCCAAAAGAATAAATCGGAATTGTTTCAATCTGACATGCGAGGAAAATTAAAATTGTGAACTGAGGAAACTTTCCCACATGCTGCTTTAGTTAGCAACATCGATGGCAACTGCATTCGCAAAAAAATGTTTAGTTATAATCTTTAAGGCTGATATTCCACACAAAACTGAATTTTACTGATGGCATTTTTTATGTTGGCTCTGAAGGTCGCTGTGGTCTATGGCTTAATTGTATCACCTCTTCATGAGATTACCATGCCCTATAATCTCGCGTCAGAAAGTCCAATGAGGCAAGGCACATGGCGTCGGTGTCCATATCATTCAATTCAGAATAAAAGAAGTTTGCAGTCATCGACCCATAAGGCTCGCCATTGACGGTAATATTCTCAAAGAAATATTGACCGATAACGCACACCAACAAGTAACTTTTTCGATATGTATTGGATGCATTTAAACTCATGTTGATTGGTATCGTCCCAAAATCGACAATTATGTTTGTTGAAGTCACTATTCATACAGAAATTTCCATCATTGAAGTTCATTTTTTAATAGAGTAACTTTCCGTTTCTTATTTTCCAAGTCTTTTTTACAACAATCTGAAAAAAATAAAAGATAATGGAAGTTATAAATCATTTTAAATAAATTATGCTTTCAATAATAACAAATACATTTTTAGCGTTTTTGTTTATATGTATGTTGCAAATTAAATAATAATATATTAGAACATATCTTATAGTAGCACTCTGAAGTTGTACCGGCAAACATATTCTTTTCGCGACAATCATACAATAATAACTGTATACTATTAGCCATTATTTATATATTGCACTTGTTCAAGAAAACTATAGAGCAATTCCATATGAAAACGATCAAAATTGGCAAATTTTTGGACGACCCCTCTCCGATTTTAAAATAAATAGTCTCAATCGATTGCCCAGCAAAAAATAATGTACCTACATATTTTTTTTTTTTTTTATAGTGACTGGTTTAGTGGTGGTGTACACCACTGTCATGTGAAAAATTGAAGAATTCTTCATAAGGGACCTCATTGAAATTTGTTTTAAAAAAAAACTACTAAAGCGATCGCAACGAGTGATAGCTCGTTGGAAAGGTATTGAATCAGGCTTTAATAAAAATAAAATTTTCCTAATTTTTCTTAGAAATTTACCTTTAAATTTTCCCAAGAAAATTTAATTTTCCGATTTTCCACAGAAGCTCTTAAATTTTCCGGCTAATTTTTTTTTTTTTGGATTCCTCATAATTTTTGCTTTAAGAATCAGCAATAAAAAAATGGGCCCCGACTCCTTGTTTGGACAGGAGAAGAGCATTTAAGAGACCACCTTGTTAAAAATACATTTTAAAAATTACACTGTGCACGAAATTGACACTTTTTTTTCGTGACAAGCTGGGCACCTGGCTTTTGAACATAATTCGGGTACGCTGAATCCAGTGGTTTATATAAATATTAATTTAATTATTAATTTAAGAATCTTAAATTAATCAAAATTTGTCGACTTTTGTGAATAAAATCAAAAGTTGCTAACAGATTTTAATCGCTTATGGCTTGTTTTGTTTGCAGCTTCGTTTTTTATATGCCTGCAAAAAATTAGAAGCCTCGCTGCATTTTTCAATTTTTTATGAATTTTTAAAAAACAAAAATTTCAAAATTTTGATAAAAAAAAATTATTTTTTTTTTCAAAAAAAAAATTATGTTTCTAAAACAAATGCGGATATAAGAACGAAGTTTTACTTTTCTCATTGCGGAATTTCGGTTTTTTAAGTTTTTTCAATAAGCTAAGGCGTTTTTGAGTTACGCGAACATATGTTGTGCAACCTCCTCCATTTTAGAAATAACGGTATATCTCGAAAACCAGAGCCAATCTTAAAAAACCGAGGGCACCACTGGATTCAGCGTACCCGAATTATGTTAAAACGCCAGGTGCCCAGCTTGTCACGAAAAAAAAGTGTCAATTTCGTGCACAGTGTAATTTTTAAAATGTATTTTTAACAAGGTGGTCTCTTAAATGCTCTTCTCCTGTCCAAACAAGGAGTCGGGGCCCATTTTTTTATTGCTGATTCTTAAAGCAAAAATTATGAGGAATCCAAAAAAAAAAAATTAGCCGGAAAATTTAAGAGCTTCTGTGGAAAATCGGAAAATTAAATTTTCTTGGGAAAATTTAAAGGTAAATTTCTAAGAAAAATTAGGAAAATTTTATTTTTATTAAAGCCTGATTCAATACCTTTCCAACGAGCTATCACTCGTTGCGATCGCTTTAGTAGTTTTTTTTTAAAACAAATTTCAATGAGGTCCCTTATGAAGAATTCTTCAATTTTTCACATGACAGTGGTGTACACCACCACTAAACCAGTCACTATAAAAAAAAAAAAAATATGTAGGTACATTATTTTTTGCTGGGCAATCGATTGAGACTATTTATTTTAAAATCGGAGAGGGGTCGTCCAAAAGGTGATCGCTTTCATATGGAATTGCTCTATATTAACTCAAATGTTAAACATTTTCAGTAGACATAAAACTATTTTTAATTTTGCATTAGAGACATATGAAAAATAATTTTTAAACCAAATGTTTCAATACCAAAAAGAATACAAAACAGCAAGATATTTTTACAACTGTTAGATACGACTATTACGTGCCGATTTTTTTTGTCACTAATGTTGAACAAGTGCGATATGTAAATAAGGTATAGGAAATTGCACCAATTTTCGATTTCGAAACTCTAGACCCCATTAATTTTGTGAGGTTTGGAAAGAAATGCAGTAGCCCAGAAATGGGGGGTAGGACTAGAGCAAGTGGATGCTCATCAAGCTCCAAGTGGGGGGCATAAAAAAAACTCCCTAACATAATCTAGGACCCGTACATACATACTTATACCCTACCTCCATTCCTTAAAGAGTCTACCATAGGAAATAAAGAATTTTATTTAATTACAAAACATGGCCCTTACAGCTCCTATGATGCCCCCAGACGGGTCAAATGTATGACCGACTTAACTTTATTTTTCGTCGCTAACATTTGAAGCAAAGCCGCGAATAACGTTGTAAAAGCCACTTTTTGCAAAAACTGTTTTTTTGCAGATTATCGTTAAAATTACTCTCTTACACTGTTTAAACATCAAATCACCCAAAATTATGCACCTTAATGCCGTCAAAATGCGATAGAACGAGTCAGGCAGTGGAAGAACGTTGTAAGTTACAAACAAATTGATACAAATGAAATGGTCTTGTAACGTGGAATAACGTTTTAAAAGCCGCTTGCATAGTGGAAAAACGTTTCAAATGACATCGCGATTGTGGATATGAAACGTTTTTCCACAAAAAAAAACATTATAAACTGCAATTTTGCATGTCATTTAAAATTCGATTTTTTTGATATTTTTATTCGCGGCTGTGCTTCATTTGATTTTAGCATATTTAGCCGCTATCTCTATTTCTCACGCGGGCTTCCACACAAAATTTACAATAAAGACTAAAAAAAATATATTAAATAAAAAGTCCCATATCTGTATCGAAGGGGGCTAAAATGTATGACCGACCTCCATTTTGTTTTTGTGCTTGACAATTTTTCAAAACATACTTGTCCCTTATATTCACCATTAATGGGACTCCTATACATGGCGCTTCAATGAAACTCTTAAATTTGGACCATAGGATAAAATATTTCAACGACTCCACTTTGTTTTTCATCTGTCATACATTTGACCCATCTAGGGGCATCATAGGAGCTGTGGGGGCTAGTTTTATACAATTTAAACATAACAACCCATAAATGATTAAAATCTGCTTACAACATTTGATTTTATTTACAAAAGCCGAACAATTTTAAATAAATATTAAAAGATTTTGTTTATTGTGCTTAATTTCATTTTTTTAATAATTGATAAAAATACTGAAACTTTTTGTTGGAGGATAAGCTGTTCCTATGCGCATTTCACTGGTTGCTTAGGCCAGATCATTAGGAAACGTTCACCTAAATAATTTTAGATAAGCCAAAGCTATTAGCAAACAAGACTACAGAGGGAATGAGAATTATCTACACTCAAAACGTCTTCTTTGCAACGATATCAAAGCTTAAACAAAATACCAAACAATAAATCAGTGATGAGTTTTTATCTTTTCTTACATTTCCCGCTACAATTATTTGGAATTCTCCCAACATTAATTGTAGTTGTAAGTGGGTAAAGAAAAAACAAATTAAAATCAAAATTAAATTGCTTTTATTGTTTTCGCAAGAAATCAAAATAAAAACATTTTGCCAGTTCAGTTTTTTTATGCACGCGCACTTCCAAAAATTTTTTGTTGTGCTTAATTCCCTATTTTTGTAATTGATAAAAATACTGAAATTTGTTGTTGGAGGATAAGCTGTTGCTATGCGCATTTCACTGGTTGCTTAGGCCAGATCATCAGGAAACGTTCTTTAATAATCTTTTAATAAATAATTGTATTCCCAAAAACAACTTTGATAATATTTTAATTAACTTTAAGAATTTCATAAAACGCAATATTTGTATGGGAGCCCCCCTAAGAAGTGGTGATAAAGGGAAAATGTTAAGAAGAAAAACTAATGGAGGTTGCCATACATTTTATCTCTATAAGGGCTACTCCTTGGCAGTTATGCGGCTTTTTCTTCAATATTTTTCTAGTATGAATTGAAAATTTTGTATGGGAGAACCCTTAAGGAATGGAGATAGCGGGTAGGTGTGTTAGAAATAAACGATGAAGATAAAAAATTAAGTGTGGTTGATTATTAATTTGACCCGTCTAGGGGCATCCTAGGAGGCGCAGGGGCCAAATTTAAGAAATTCATTAAACCGACATATTTGTATGGAAGCAGCCCTAAGGGTTGGAGATATATGACAAGTATGTGTAATATATTTCTAGTCTGTATTGAAAGTTTTGTATGGGAGCCCCTTTAAGTAATGGAGATAGCGGGTAGGTATGATAGAAACAAATGCTGGGGATGAAAAATAAAATGGGGTCGGTCATACATTTCGTCCATCTGGGGAAATCGTAGTGACTGCGGGGGCCAATTCTTTATAATATCATAAAATTCTAAATTTTCTACACGCAAAGAAAAAACATGCTTGTGGTAAACCTATTCTATTATAATATAATGTAATCATATTATTATCATGTTAATCATAATAATACGTAGATTACTGGCAACCTTAACGTAAAACTGTTAAAGATATTTAAAATCATAATATGATGCAACTTTAAACATAATATTTTTAACCTTTTTTGTCGTAGGTCGCAATTATTTATAAATTATATTATAGAATTTTCATTCTTTTTCTCTAAAATAACACAAAACAATGGTCAATATTTTTGCACCATTTTCAAACAATATTAAAATTTTTTTAGCATTGATATTTTATTTCGTGACACTTAACAATTTTTTTCAATGTACCTACAATTTCATTATTTCTTAATTTCTTTAAACTTGGGTTTTTAATGGGTATTTTTTTTTTTTTTTTTGAATTGTTTATCCACTAAATAACAAATAATTCGGTAGGCAAATGTAAAACAAACGACACAACCAATTCAAAATTATTATAGAAATGGCGATAACGAAATATTATTAGAGTAAAGATATTTTTTTTTTGCATCTTAAATTTATTATGAGTACACGTATAGAAAGTTATCATGTTATGGCTATTAAATATCATTTAATGGCTACGAGGAATATAATTTGTTTTCGAAGTTATCATTATTTAGTTGTTTTAAAAATAATTATTTTTCACTGAACCACAATTAAATTTATAATTGCAATAAACATTGACATGTTTACAGTAACTATAATATTGTTGGTATGAAATAAAAATAACAATATTTTATGTACGACAACAATATATTGTTACAATAAACATTGTGTAGTTACCGTTACCATGCCCAACCATATTCTTTCTCTGCGTGTATGTAGGCCCCTTAAGGAGTGGAGATAGGGAAAAAGTTTTTTCGAAAAAACTGTCGGGAAAGAAAAAAAGGACGGAGTAACTCTGTGACCGTTAAGGAGTTTTTTTCTCACTTGTTTTTCATTTTGCTTCCAGTTATCATTTTTTGGTTCATGCATATTTTTTTGACATGCATATTTTTTGACCCTCACAAAACTTACCAATTAACATTAAAAGTTATAGAAATGTTGCTATAAAAACATCTTTTTTCTTTGCGTAAAGATAACGGAACTAATTTCTAAGCCAACCCTCTTACGAAGTATTAAAAAGCTACCAATCTTGTTACTAATATTACACTGGCGCTTAAAATATATTAAATAAAAAAGAATTAATGTACCATTTAGTTATACTCTTAAAATATTTAACTGACCACGAAAGCACTTAAAATTAACAAACAAACTGCTGGCGTCAGCTCATTACAGGTGAATGCAATTTATGGCAAATTTTTGACGGTAAACACTCTAAATAAGACGTCAGGAAACTACACACACATGCATACTTATCATGAATTAACAAACTTACTTTCATAAAATAGTCATAAAACTAAAAGAAACCCGTAAACAAAATCACTATTAAATTAAAGTAAATACAAGTGAATTTAAGAACTGTTGCTGCTGCATAAGAACAATTCAGCGAAGCATTAAAGCGAACATTTAACAAATAAAAACTTGAATGAAAAACATTTTACAAAATTTATGTAAAAAAGCTGATAACGTAGTAAATTGCACCAGGAACTGCAAGCAGCATTAAGAATTAAAGTTAGTAAAAAAAAAATAAAAATCAAGTTTCATAAAATTATAATTTATGAGTTAAAAGAAGTTAAAAAACTAACACGGTCATAAGTAGAATCAACAACCGCATGTTTCTACTGTTCTCAAATCGTGTAAACTTCTGTCTGAATTCCAAAACTAATCAATTTCTTTGTTTTAAGAATTTTTCTCTTCCTCGTATAATGGCGGTTTTTATAGCTGCTGTTTGATGATGGAATAGTCTAAGTGGAGAAAAAGGTTTAATAAAAATTTATAAAAACTAATAATATACAATTCATATTAATATTTTATTTTAATCGCAATATCAAGTTTTATATTGTTGTTTTGATTCTTGATTCGTACCAAGCTAAATTACAAAAGATTTACTAAATTATGAAGTGTTTTCATTTGCACCAATTCTGTTTAAGGGTTAAGAGCCCTTCATCACGCAGAAAAAAAATATGGTAAGGCATGGTTACGGCAACGACACTATGTTTATTGTAACAATATATTGTTGTCGTACAAAAAATATTGTTATTTTTATTTAATATCAACAATATTTTAGTTACTGTAAACATAACAATGTATATCGCAATTATAAATTTAATTGTGGTTCAGTGAAAAATAATTATTTTTAAAACAACTAAATAATGATAACTTCGAAAACAAATTATATTCCTCATAACCATTTAATGATATTTAATAGCTACAACATGATAAATTTCTATAAATTTGAACCAGTTGTGTCGTTTGCTTTACTATGCCTATTGAATTGTTTGTTATTCAGTGGCTAAACCATTAAAAAAAATACCCATTAATTTCACTCGAATGCGATTTTCAGAACATGGCTGATATATTTTGGACATTTTTATAATTAAAATATGTGGCAACCGTTATATATATTTTTTCCAACGCAATCTCTGTTTATAATTTTCTGTACTATAAGGCCAAAAATCTCCGTAAGTACCGAAAATATCAACACTGAACAAACACTTATTTTTCTGTTTTCTTCCATGAATGGTTGATATTTTTCGTTTATCAATGCAAGAAGTGAAAGTAAGTAGTACAAACATAAGTGACAATGTAAAGAATTTTCCACTGAGCTAAAGATCTGCATTTTTAAGCCAAAATTTGTCAAATCTGCATTTTGGCCATTTTAACCCTCTAACAGATAAGGATGCCCCAAGTCAGCTATCCGTTTTTTTCCTATTGTGATGGTACTGCATATTTTTTTCAGTGTAGCTTTGTTACTTTCGATCACTTACTATTCTGTTTAACGTTATAATTTTGGTTGAAAGCAATAGCATTAGTTTTGTGTGTTTTGCTTACATTTTAATGCAAAAATTCAGTGTGAATAGACAAAACAATATTGCAAAAAATATATTTTTTTATTCAGTTTATTTTCAAAAAAAAAAAATATATTTTACAAAAGATAGAAAGAGCCTCAGCGCCACTTGGACATTATTGAGGCGAGTTGGCAAAAAATATTACATAAGTTTTACATGTGTAATAATAGCAATTAAAAAAGAAAAGAAAAAAAAATGGAAAAAAAAATTAAGCAGAAAAAGAAAAAAAAATTGTTACATATCAAATAAGTTTGCACAATAAATTTTTACAATAGAAGCATTTCTAAATTTTGGAGAAGAAACTCTTTTAAACTTTTTTTAAAAATTGAAATCCTTTCAATGTTTTTCAAATTCTGAGGAAGGTTATTGAACTCAAAACTACCCATATGTTCAACTCTTTGTTTCGTTGTTTCCAAACGACATTTTGCAACTCGAAGATTCATGTTATTTCTTGTGTTAAATACAGTTTGATTCCTAACAAAAGATATTGTATGATGACCTATATTATGTATCGATTTGAAAACATACAAAAGCAACTGCAATTTATACAATCCATAAATAGGTAGAATCGTTTTTGATATATCCCTATACAATGTTATTGTGGAATATGTTAAGGGCTTATTAAATACGACTTTCAATGATTTATTCTGAATTCTTTGTAATGATTTTAACTCATTGCTTTTTTTATAAGCATATATAATGGGCAAATAATTTAACTGACTGTGAATTAATGACTGGTATATAATTAGCTTAGTTCTCTCATTAAACTTGTTCTTAAATTTATAAAGCATACCAATAACCGATGTAATCTTCGTTTTCAAGGTCTCAATATGTTTATCCCAGGAAAGATTGTTTCGTAGATAAATTCCAAGATATTTTGTTGAGCAAACTTCAAAAATTTCCTTCCCATCAATATATATACTAAAATTTTGGTTATCTGTTACACATGGCCGAAATCTTAACAATTTAGTTTTATCAGGATTTAAAATAAGTTTGTTTAGCCTCACATACTCTGTAATTATAGCAGCATCATACTCCATATACGTCTTTAAAACTAATTCGTGCTTATATGGGTACAACATACATATATCATCTGCATACATGTACAGTTTTCCAAACAATTCTAAATTTTTTATATCGTTAAGATATATATTAAATAACAGAGGACCCAACACACTCCCCTGTGGTACCCCATACTCTACTACACCAGTATAACTTTTACAGTTTTCAATATCTACATATTGTCTCCGATTTGATAAGTAGTTCTTCAACAAAACCAGTGCTTTTTCATTAACCCCATAATACTTTAGTTTTTCAATTAAAATTTTATGGTCTACTAAATCAAACGCTTTAGAAAAATCGTAAAAAATTCCAGCCACACCACTGAACCCATTATCCAAACCTTGACAAATATTATTAACTACATTTACAACAGCTTCTTCTGTGCCACAACCTTTCTTAAATCCATATTGACAATTATATAATAAACTATTATTATTCAAATGTAACGACAACTGTTTATAAAGAATTTTCTCAAAAATTTTATTGATTATCGGCAGCAAAGCAATAGGACGGAATTTTTCTAACATTGAAGCATTGTTTTCCTTCGGTATTGGAACAATTTTGGCAAGCTTAAGATCGTCTGGATATGTCGAAGTATCAATTATCCTGTTAAATATTCTTGAGAGAAATGGAGAGACAAGATTTTTGCATTCAAATAGCATCCTGGGTGATATTTCATCCCAACCAGAGCTCTTTGTTAAATCTAGGTTTGAAATCATATGTTTAATTTCTGAGGAATTAGTATATGAAAAGCTAAATGTTGTTTGACAACGTGTTAAGGTTCTTAAAGCGTTACATGAATCAGCAGGTGAATAACTGATTTGTTCCTTTAGTGTTTTTGGAATTTCAAGAAAATACTGATTAAAGAGATTACTTTTAAGTTGATTGTCAACTACCAATATATCATTCGAATCTTTAACATTTATTTGGCTCTTTGTTTTCCTACCAAGATTTTGATTCAAAAACTTCCAGCATTTCTTCGGTTCCTGCTGAATTTTTTCTAAATGGTTGTAGTAATAATTATTCATTAACTCTCTACACGATTTCCTAATTACGTAACTTATTCTCTTTAACCTATTCTCTGTAGCAGCACTTTTTCATTTTCTTCTCATTTTTAATAATTTATCTTTATAAATTATCAGGGCTTGTAAATTTTTATTTATCCATGGTACCAATTCATTCTTAAAGAACCTTTTACCATTTTTATTCTCAGTAGCATTTTGAGCCGAATTTCCCATATAAGCTATAATTTGAGACAAATCTGTACATATATTATCCGATTCCTGATATACTTGCAAGTAGTTGTTCAGATTTTCTCTTACTTTATCATAATTACAAATTTTACGCACTGTTTCCACATATTCAGAACAATTGCTTTGGCTCTCAACCTTACATGAAATTAAATTGTGATCTGTCAATAAACATTCAATTGTATCTGTAAAAACAGTTTCCGTAATGTTACTAAAAACATTGTCAATAGATGTTCCAGATTTTGGCCTAGTTATCAAGTTATGACAGTTTCGATAATTAAAACTTGATATTATTTCTAACAAATTTACTGATAAGGGACTTTTTAAAAAATCAACATTTGAGTCGCCAACAATAATACTAGGACATCGTCCATAGTTGGTAACTAAATTTTCAATAAAACCTAAGAATTTTACAAATACACATTTCTGAGACCTATAAAACGAAGTTACTTTTAAAGGTTTTCCCCTGATCTTAATATTTTCCAAAGTAACTGTAATCGTTTCAATGAAATTCTCACTTTTGCACAGTTCAACACTATAATTAAAACAATTTCTAATGTAAACCGACGTTCCACCATAACTATCCGCTCTACAGCAATGCACTACATTATATCCCGGGATATTATAAATCTGAACTAAATTTGAACAAAACCAAGTTTCCTGAACAGCAATTATACTGGGTAGTTTTGAAAAATTTGAAATCATAAGTTTAAACTTATTAAATTTGTCAATAGCTGAAATGCTTCGTATGTTAACAGACACAATGTTTAATAAAGGAAAATTTATTTGATTAAAATAATTATTAAATGAATCAAAATTAGAAAAATGATTATTATTAGACATAAAAAAAAAGAATAATAAAAAAAAAAAGTTTTATGCAAACTAGGTTATACTTAAGTTTTTAATTAGGTGACAAAAAAGAAGCACGGTTATCCTCATCATCAGTATCTTCCTCAGGTATAACAGGCTGTTGGACATGAAGACCTGATCTCCGTCTTTGCAATCTATTTGTTGTAGCTTCCATAAGCAAATCATCAACATCATCCTCACTCTTTATTGGTCTTGGCTTTGATAGTTCACTTTTTCTTACATAAACTCTTCCGTTGAAAGTATAAACTGACTGGTATCCAACTTTTTTTAAAGATTTGGCATGGTTAAAAACGTTAAAAGTTTCCTTGCCCAGGCAATCGTTAACATAAATTGACTTAGTTTTCTCATTCTCTTTAAGTTTTGATTTTGCTTGCATAAGATTATCCTTAGATTTTTTGGTTTCAAATTTAACAATCATGGTTCTCTTTTCACTTGCGTTTTTATAATCTTTCTTTTTTAAAAAATATGCAGACTCAACGTCACCTTCATTTAAGCATAAACCAACACCTTTAGAAATATCCAATAGAGTATCAATTGCGTTTGAATTATCTTTAATTTCAACACCACTAATCAGGCAATCTTTACTAACTCTTTGATCATTAAGTAGTTTCACAGAATCTTTTAACGTTTTAATTTCCATTTTTAATAAACGGTTTTCTTTTTGCACAACATCAATTTGCCGTTTATTCTCAGCCACCCCACGTATAATTTCATCAAACTTCTGTGACATAAAATTCATTGTCTCATGTAACTCAGACAGCTGATTGAGCTTATTAAGTTGTTTTTTTATTTGACTTAATTCTTCTTTTACTGTACCTCCACCTTCGTTACATACATTACAAAAAAACTGCTCGCTCTCATTGTCTAACAAGTGTTGAAATTGACGTTTATCAAGACTTGAACATTGAGCATTGCGCATTTATCGCACTGTATATATTCTTCGTTTTCTTTTATCTCCATTCTGCATTGACCACAAATGAATTCTGGATTTTTAACACTTTTTCGTCCCTTTGGAGGCATACTTTATTTTTATGAGATTCCTCACCAAAAAATGTATTTAATAATAAATATTTGGGGAATAAATACTTGAGTTAAACGCCTTTTTTTTATAAATAAAAAAAAACTTGAATACGAACGTGATAAATTTTGACTTTTACACGACAGGGTTGCCAACTCAACTATAATTTTTGTAAAATAAAGAAACAGACTTCCAATTAAAAAAATACAATAAATAATTTGTGGTAAGTAGTTTATATATAATTGTTTAAATTAAACCAAAAATGGTCATTAAAATAATATTTTTTGTACTAAACGAAAAAATATTATAGCAGCCTCAGGGCACTTTTGCCCGTTTATGGCAATGTTTGTGTTCTAAACCATTTTCACTGTCATAGAAATAAATTTTTTTAATTGTGGATTGTACTTTGAAGAAATGAAAAACCAGACGTATATACCATCAAAAAGAGATTAAATCTTTCTGAATTGACTTATGGTGAACTGCAAAAGTTTATGGACTCAGTGGAAACCGATGAAGAGCTATCAGATTTCAGCAGTGATGATGAATTTGAAGATCCCAATTAAAGGGATGATGCATTTGTTGAATAAGTGAAAGATAGTGAACTTTTTTTACGTTATTCTGGGGAAACAATCGAAACGGAATCGAGTAACATTTCGGCTCGGGGCAACCACAAAGAAAAGTCGTAATATCCCAAAATCCACTGCAAGAGACTTCAATCCCCATTACCCTTTATTGAAGATACTGGACCATTTGTTACGCCATCGAATGGAGGATTCTCGACTTCATGTATCACTAAAAGTGTTCGAATAAAATTTTTGTGTGTTGACGAACAAATGTGTAGCACTAAAACGAAACACAATCTTCGGCAGTATATGCCTAATAAGCCACACAAATGGGGAATTAAATTGTTTGTTCTTTGTGACTCCTATGGCTATGCATATCGCTTTGAAATGTATAACGGCGCATGCGATAATGTTATATTACCAGAAACACCCGATCTTGGATCCACTGCAAACGTCGTCGTACGTTTGTCGCAAACTATTCCCAATTTTATTCATCACATAATCTACTTCGACAACTTTTACACATCCCTGCCTTTTCTAGTTTATTTACGAGCTAGAGGAATTTATGCCCTAGGAACGAATCGTGCCAATCGAATTCCGAACTGTAAGCTTCCATTGGATAATAAAATAAAAAAAAAAAGAAGTTATGCAGTTGAATATGTTGGCTCCTCATTTGGAGTTGCCTTTAGCACAGTTTTGTGGAAAGATACTAAAACTGTTCGTTTAGCTTCAACTTATGTGGGTATTCAACCGTTTGAAAGAACGATACCGAAACATTATCCAGCCAAGGAACAGCGATATGATCGTAAAGCGAAACAAGTTGTAGAGGTAGACTGTCCACAAATCTTACATGAATATAACCGGCATATGGGAAGAGTGGATTCATTGGATGGTCTTTTAGGTCGATATCATATTGGAGCAAAGATTTGAAATGTTATGACACGTTTATTTTATCCCTTTATTGATATGGTTGTTACGAACTCATATATTATATATCGATGTAGTCATAATGAGCAAAGAGATGAAACTACTCGTGTAGAAGTCCTGAAAAAGCAAAATTGCTCAAGTTTCCTGTGTTTAGAGAAGAAATCGCTGCTGGACTTATTACATGTTCGGAAAGACGATCGCTTGGACGGCCTTTGTTACAGCTAGATAAGCCACAGGCAACGACATCTGGAATCGGTAGCCAAGCCAAACATCCAGCTGAAGACGATCGTTTTGATGGATATGCAAAACATCTCAAACACAATGTAAATGCCAAAAGTGTGATATACATTTATGTTGTTCAAATACTAAAAACTGTTTTTTTACATATCATTTCCAAAAATAGTATAAGTTTTTGGTTTTTTCTAAAAAAAAATTATTTTTTGAATAAAAGTCATTTTGTTAATAAAACTCTACCTGTATATAATTTTTACCATAAACAGGCAAGGATGCCATGAGGCACCCTTTCGTTTTTTCCACCTGGCGACTAAAATAAAACAGATTTTAAGCTTCAGTCTTCAATTTATTTGCTTTTTGCCAACTATTACTTTAAAAAAAAATTAACAAGCGGTTACCATATAAATTAAGCTTTTGCCTGTTAGAGGGTTAAGGTATAAAAATCTGTAAAATGCACATACATCTGCACTTCTGGCATCACTGGTGGTGCCTTTTTTGTAACTCAAAAACGTATGAAAACACTTCATTCAGTTACAAGTGCATGCAGAAAAAAAATATGGTTTGGCATTGTTACGGCAGCTACACAATGTTTATTGTAACAATATATTGTTGTCGTACACAAAATATTGTTATTTTTTATTTAATATCAACCTGTCCGTGAAAACCTGGGTTCACTTCCCAGCTCAGTCAAGAATGAAATATTATCAATAAATTTTAATTCATTTCATGGTGTAAAATTCCTTTCTTCATAAAAATAATTTAATGAAAATTAAATTCAATGAACTTAAGCCTGATAAAAATATCAAAATTTGGATTAAAAACCAATAAAATAACCACAATACTAATTATTAATATCAACAATATTATAGCTACTGTAAACATGTCAATGTTTAACACAATTATAAATTTAAGTATGTTTCACGCAAAAATAATCATTTTTATAACAATAATAAGTAAAATAATGATAAGTTTGAAAATATATTATATTCCTCACAACCATTTAATGATACTTAATAGCCACAACATGTTAACTTTCTATACGTGTACTCATAATATATTTAAGATGCAAACAAATATCTTTAATTTAATAATATTTCATTATCGCCATTTGTAAAATAATTTTGAACCAGTTGTGTCGTTTGCTTTACTATACCTATTGAATTGTTTGTTATTCAGTGGCTAAACCATTAAAAAAAATACCCATTAAAAAAAACAAGTTCAAAGAAATTAAGAAATAATGAAATTGTAGGTACATTGAAAAAAATTGTTAAATGTCACAAAATAAAATATCAATGCTAAAAAAATTTTAATATTGTTTGAAAATGGTGCAAAAATATTGACCATTGTTTTGTGTTATTTTAGAGAAAAAGAATGAAAATTCTATAAAAAATTTATAAATAATTGCAACCTACGACAAAAAAGGTTAAAAATATTATGTTTAAAGTTGCATCATATTATGATGTGAAATATCTGCAACAATTTTACGTTAAGGTTGCCAGTAAGTAAATAAGCATAAATATTAGGGAGATCGAACGGTTATTATTCGACCGGTTTTAACTGGTTATTTTAGCTTTGCCCAAGTCGGTTATTTTAAAATGCCCATTTTTCGAATATCAAATAAACCGGTTATTTTGGTATAATAAACCGGTTATTTTAGTAACGTGTAATTTATATACATTTTCCTTACTCTTGTTGTAGATGTACCCGTAATTAAAGTATTTTCTAATTGAATATTGGTCAAACTTAAACATTAAATGAACAAAATGTAACGAAGATCAAAAAACATTATGAACACTGTAAATACAAATCGCTTATAAAAGCGTGTGTTCTTGTAAAAAAAAACCCAAAAACTATTTAAAATACTACAAAAACGTGTGCAGTTCAAAAGTAAATAGTAATTTGTGCAAGAGTGTTCTAAATATTAAATATATTTTTATATAAAGGTTATCTCTAGATATTTTTCGAACGCGATTAACAAGACAAAGTTAGGTGCTTGAAGTGTCCTTAAATTATAAGTTACAATGGTTCTTCCATGTCACGACTTATTAATCACCTTTAATTAGTCTCATTGGTGAAATATTAGCCCATTGTGCGGCCGAGGACGAAATGCCCTTTAAGGCACTAAAAACTATTAAGTAGTTCTAGCATCTCTTCATGCTGAAAACTACAACATTCCGGCGGAATTAACGATATGGGAAAATTTCTACCACTTTCACCAAGAACTAAAAAACACAATTGAAGAAATCAAAAAATGTATGGAAGGTTTTAATATGTAGTCGACGATTTGACAAATATTTCACAGAAAAAGCATGTTAATTTTACTATTCGTTAAAGCATGTTCATTTTACTATTCGTTTCTATAACGCTGAAACAAAATAATTTGAAATAGATAATCCTTGCTAAGAGGTTCTGCTTGCAACTTTTGAAAAATATGGTTGATTTATATAGACATGCTCAACCACCAACAAATAAAAACTCATTCAAAATATATTTGGGAGAATATTTCAAATAATAACTTTATTAAATTCCTATAATTTATTTACTTTTGCTAAACGTTTGTCTAGATCAAATATCGTTCAACAGTTTCTAAATTACATTATACATATATCTTCTGACAAATAAAGTTTAGTTAATCAATAAAAAATTGTTAAAAATTTAGCTAAAGTCTGATCAATTTACTGATCCCACTTTTCGTGGATTTTATCGTAAAATATTTATTATGTTTGTAAGGGTGAACATACCTTCATATCTATGTATTTTGTTGGTTCCTTACCTTTGCAAATTGTTTTGTTTTTATTCAAATTAACGTTTTATTTTAAATACTTTTTTGATTTTTGTGTTGTTAAGTATTCGAATTAAAACCGGTTAACCGGTTATTTAAAAAATGCTTAACCGAAACCCGGGTTTTTTAAAATAGCAACTATTCGTAATATTCGAAAACTGGTTATTAAAAAAAAGTCGAATAATCGCTCCCCCTAATAAATATATATTAAAGATATTTTTCGGGTTTTGATTAAATCTACATATTATTATGATTAACAGTGGGGCCCATATTTGTATGAAGTCTTTAACCCGAGATGGTATCTAACTATTCGTCGAATCGACGAAGCTCAGTTACAGTTTTTCATTTAACTTTTTTATGTTTATTTAAATTACGCTCTTATTGTCAAAAACGTTAGCTGCTAACGAAAGCCTTAAAAAAATAATAAATTTTAAAACACAAAAATGAGTAAAAACTCGTATCAAATATTGAAACAGAAGAAATACTAGCGGAATTCACCCTTGATAGTAAAGTCCCTTGTATACCTTGTTAATCTTATAATTTTAGCAAAAATACTAACATCTAAAATGTATTAGACTAAAATATACTACGCTGTGGTTGAAAAATCCCACAAAAAGCAGTAGTAAACAAGTGTGTGAATTTACCAGAATAAAACAGTTGAAGAAACTTTATCTATCTCTTTCTCTCACTCAGCAAATTCATTAATTTACAATGCATACGAAAAAAACACTCACGTTTTGAAGTATAAAATCGTATTAAATATAACAGAGTTGTACTATTAATACAAAGGGTGAAAACCGCTATTTATATTTTATGCTTTATTTAGTTTTATTTTTTTAATAAAATGCTTAACTAAAAATTTTTTTTGTTGATTTTTTACTTTAAAAATTGTTCCGCTAGATTTTTTTTAAAAAGTTCGTCGATTCGACGAAGAGTTACATTAATGGACTACAATTAAGAGTTACCTTTCAGGGTAAACAGTATCTTTCGCTTACATTGCCGTTCGACTTATCGTGCTGAAAATTGTAAGTCGGTCGCTGAAAATGCTAACGAGCGATAGAGGTCGACATAGTGGGCCAGGGGGTTAATATACTTTACGATCTATTCTTAAACCTACGAAATATACCATACGAATTTCATACAAATCGACGCAGCCGTGCGACCTCAAACACTGTGACACAAGATTTTTATATATTTAGATTTTTACTTTACGTTTTTATTGGGTATTTATTGTTTTATTGGAGCTTTTTAAGCTGCATCAAATATTCCTTTACATTATCAAGACTAGACTACTTATATGTACCATATCGCAGCAAACTTCCAACATTGTAAAATTCAAGTCCTAATCTTTTTGTTTAAAATACCGGAAAAAGACACCAAACTAAGTTCACCGCTTAGTTAAAAACGCATCTTAATTTTAGGAGTTTTATCTTTAAATAACTAAGACTTCCAACAGCTCTAAGTCAAGCGGTTATTTGGGAATTTTAACTATAAAATACCTCAGTCTATTGCAATGGAATATAATTGTGTTCCGCAAATGTTAGGAATTTTAAATTGAAAATTTTTTTAAAAACTCTATCTTTTTATATTGCAGTGCAATTCCCATCCAGTTATAATTTTCATAGAAAATTGTGGGTTTAATCGAATTTTTCATTAGCCTTGCAACTTTTATCGAAAATGATTTATTTAATCGAAATTTTCTTGTAGGTACAAAATTTTTATAGAACAATATTTTAATAAAAATATAATTCATCCAAATTTGTATACTTTAATCAGGCTTAGATTCATCAAATTTTATTAACATTTAATTATATTAAATCAAGAAATGAATTTACAACATGAAGTAAATTAAAAATTATTTATAATTTTTTATTCTTGACTCAAGCTGAGATTGTACCAAACTATCTCTTCAGAAATCTTTGCCGTGTAACACTCACTGCCATTGGCGACGACTGGCCGTCAATAGTGAAACATCAATCTTTAAACCAAATTGATTTTTTCTTGGTGGATCGAAATTTGTTTTTGTGACTGATTGTCTATTTTTAATTGTTTTACATCTCTTTCCTTTACTTCTGTTTTTTCATCCTTTTTGTCAAGAATTCTTCTTGAAGTCCAGAGTACATTTTTTTGTTTTTTTGTGGTTTTCTTTTTTCGTTGACCTTTTCAGCACAACTTCAAGGACAAATGTAAACATAGAGCTTGTGCCTTAGCTTTTTAGTATTGTGGTTATTTAATAAAACTTTTTACGGTTTTTAATCCAAATTTTTTATACTTTATAGGCAATTTACACTACAACGACATCTAGTACTTTCGAGATTTCGGGCCAAATCTAGTTGTTTTTGTCTAGATTTCCCGTACAAAACAAAATCTACTCCGTGACTAGATTTTGACGAAATCTATTCGAAATCTAGTAGTACTTAGTGATGCAACTATGTTTTTCCCCATATAGCACTCAAAACTACTTCCCTGCACAAGAAAAAAATGACATTTTAACAAAAAACAAAACAAAAACTATAATAGCTGCTTGTTAAAATTGTTAAAAAATTTAAAAATTTCGTAAAATAGTAAGAAAAAATGCAAATGACAAATAATATTGATAAAATAAATGAAGTTGATTATAAAGAAAATGTAATGCAAATTTTTAAATGCCTATTTCTTTATATGTAAGTATGTGTTACACAAAAAACTTTCAGTCGGCGGTTTTTGTAGTGAAAACCAAATCTCGCTAATGTCAAACAAGTGAAATCTACTAGATTTCAATGTAATGTAAATGCCCTATTAATCAGGCTTACGTTCATCAAATTTAATTTTCAATAACTAATGTATAATAAAGAAAGAATTTACAATATGAAATTAATTAAAATTTATTGATAATTATTGATTATTGACTGAAGCGGAAAAAAACAGAAGTAAAGGAAAAATTTCGATTAAAAACCACAAAAAGTTCAATAAAATAACCACAATATTAATTAAAAATATAATTTTCATAGAAATTTACGACTTTTATAGAAACACGCTGATTAATTTCATCGAAAATTTAAATTTTTATTGCAATAGAAATTTTCCTCGTCAAAGTTTTACTAAAAATTGCATTTTTCAATAAAAATTTAATTTTTCACTAAAAATTGAATTTTTCAATAAAAATTAAATTTTTCACTAAAAATTGAATTTTTTACTAAAAATTGAATCTTTTACCAAAAATTTAATTTTTCACTAAAAATTTAATTTTTCGCTAAAAATTTCAGTTTTTACAAAAAAAAGCCTTTTTCTGAAAATTAAATTTTGTCAATAAAAATGCCAGTTTTCACTAAAAATTGCATTTTTCAATACAAATTTAATTTTTCCTAAAATTGCATTTCACAAAAAAAAAATGAATTTTTCACTAAAAATTTCATTTTTCACTAAAAAAAAAAAAAATGGCATTTTTCTCAAAGAAATTGCATTTTTTACTTAAAATTACATTTTTCACTAAAAAATTGCCTTTTTCACTTCAAATTGCAATTGCAGTTAAAAATTGCATTCCTTACAAAAATTCACATTTTATTAAAAAAATTTTCAAAAATCTTAACATATACATAAATCCCACCACAATATCCGTTAAAACCTTGCAACTTTTATCGAAAATCTTTATTTTCATCAGATTTCTTATTTTCGTAGTTTTCGGTTTCATAATTTAAAAATGTTTGTTATTTTAGCGATGCCCGTTCGTTCGTCCCTTGCTAATTAGAATTTTCTATACATTTTTCTTTTTCTATTCACTTGCTTGAAATATTTTCTCTGTGCCTCTGTGTTTTCTTTGTACACATATTTCTGTTGTTGTATTGTACAGAGTTATTTGAATTCGTGCTGTTGTTGTAATAAATATTTCTACTTGTTGGATTAATTTTAATTAACAGTCCATAATTCTGACATTATCTGCTTAAGCAAATTGAAGTAACCAATTGATTTTATCGTTTGCATAAATGCACATTAGCACCGTAACACCTTGAAACTGGTTTGTATCAATAAATATGTGTAATTTTTCGAAGACTGAATAAATTTTTTTTCTTCTCTTCAAATCATGTTGGAGTTTGTTGTGCATTTTGTCCAATGCACCGGAGCGACGATATGCACTCACTCATTCTAAAATACAGCAACTACCTCACAGCACAGTTGGCATTAAAAAGCATCGTTTATAACTCCAAAAAAACTGATTTCATACTTTGAAAACAAAAAAACTGTGAATAATGACCAAAAATCTGGTGATATAGTCGTTCACACACACACATACGCATACTAACTGAGTGTCGTCGCATTCGGCAGCAAAACAAAATAGTGGTGGCTGCTGGCAAAACAGCCAGAGCTAAAAGTGAAAAAAAAAAAAATAATACAACTGAATTAATAATAAAAATATTGCAGTAAAACGTGCTGCCAATATTAATTAAAACCATTCATACGTCATTTTTACGCATTAACTTAAATAACGTTTTTTGTTTTGTTTCGTTGCTAAAAGAAAATGTTAAGCAGAAAATTGTCTAAAGAATGCGACGGTTTTAATGATAAAAATTTGTTTTTCTTAATTATTTTTAGGGTTATTGAATGATTTCTTAATATGCAGATGGATTAATTCTGTAATCTTTGTTATTATTTCAGTTGAGTTGTTTTTTAATGATTCTTAATTGGTTGCTGATATATGGTCAGCAATTGTATGGAAATATGTTCGTACTAATATGAAACTATAATTAAAAGTTTGATTAATCTCAAGATTAAGGACTGGGCTTAATGGGCAGATTTTAGAATGTCAGCGGAAAACAAAATATTTGAATGAAAATTAAAAATTTTACCCTTAAAGTTAAATTCTAACATTGCAATTTTTACTAAACATTCTCTGGCACTTTCTACTAAAAATAGCCTTTTTATTCAGAATTACATTTTACAATAACAATAAAATTTTTACTCAAAATTTCACTATAAATTACAGTTTTTACTATAAATTACATTCTTTTTTATCTAAAAATAAAATTTTTTTATTGAAAGTCTCATTTTTCACCGAATGAATAAATGCATTTTTGGCTAAAAATTTTTATTTGCCTTTTACTAAAAAATATTTTTACTTAACAACAAAAAAATATTTTGTATTAAGATTTCCAACTTTTATTAAAAAATGCTTGAAAAATGTTTAACTAATAAATGCATTGTTTTTAAATCAGAGTACCGAACGTTCACTGATCCTTCATTCACTAGGGAGTACAACCGTTTTAAAGTTTCGCTACCTGTTTATACCCACACCACAATAAAAAAAATTTAATTTTTCAATAAAATTTCATTTATCAAAAATATGTAAATTTTTTTTCTAAAAAATTAATTTTTTTTACAAAAAATCAAATAAAATTTTTCACAAAAAATTAAATTTTTCGCTAAAAACTTAAGATTTTTCACAAAAAATTAAAAATACAAAATTTTCACTTAAAATTTAATATTTTTCACTAAAAATTTAATTTTCCACAAAAAATAAAATTTTTCCAAAAAAATTAAATTTATTACAAAAAAAAAAAAAAAAAAAAAAAAAATAGTATTAGTATTGTGGTTATTTTATTGAACTGTTATTGGTTTTTTAATCCAACTTTTGCTATTTTAATCAGGCTTAAGTTCATTGAATTTAATTTGCATTAAATTATTTTTATGAAGAGAAGAATTTTACAACATGAAATTAATTAAAATTTTTCTTGATAATTTTTCATTCTTGACTGCGCTGAGATTTGAACCCAGGCGTTCACGGACAGGTTGCCCAGACTAGTTTCGATTGTAACCACACAATTTCTTTAGTGGGGTTTGCCGTCTTACTCACTCGGCTATTGCAGCCGGATGACGTCAATAGTCAGACATCAATCCTTAAACCAAATGGTATTTCACTTTGGTAGATCGAAATTTGCTTTTGAATGAATGACTATCTATTTTAATTAATTTACATGTTCTTCCTAACTTCTGTTTTTTCGTACTTTTTGTCAAGAATTCTTCTTGAAATCCAAAGTACATTATATTGTTTTTCATGTTTTTGTCTTTATTTTTCTTGTTGACCTTTTCCAGCTCAACTTGAAGGACAAATGTAAACATAGCTCGTGCCTCAGCTGTTAACAATATTAGTATTGTGGTTATTTTATTGAACTGTTAATGGTTTAATTATAAATATCATTTTTAATATAAAATGTCGATGTCAACAAGAATATTTCTTTCGTATATTTATATAGAAGACAAAAACAAATTTTTGTTTTTCATTATTGTTTTCAATATAAATATGCGAAAGAAATGTTCTTGTCAATATTTTGGGACTGACAGCCATTTTTTTTAATAAAAATTGCATTTTTTTTTATTATTATTATATTATTTATTGCAAATAAATTTATATAAAAAAATAGTTAAATAGTTTAAGGCCTCAGCACCAATATTGGCATTAAAGAGGCTAAAAGGCAACTAGTGTTATTCATTCTTTATATTAAAATATTAACTATTTAAATTAAAAAATTTATTATTTACAGTTTTTATTTTACTATAAAATTAAATTTATATCACAAAATATTACTAAAGAAGTGTTTCGAGATTGGTTAGCAAAAATTTCTTAATTCGCTTTTAAATGTTGACAAAATTTCAATGATTTTCAAAAAAATTGGTAAATCATTGTATTCATTTGGACCAGCAAAACATATACGCTGATTTGACAATTCAAGGCGGCATCTAGATACAGAAAAATTTTGGCTTTGTCACTAAAAATTGCATTTTTCACAAAAAAGTGCGTTGTTCACTAAAAAAAACTTTGCAATTTTCACTAAAAAGTAATTTTTAACTAAAAAAAAGGCAATTTTTTAAATAAAATTTCCTTCTTATTAAAAATTGTTTTCGAATTATCACTAAACATTTAATTTTTCACTTAAAATTGTATTTTGTCACTAAAACTAGCATTTTTGCACTAAAAATTTAATTTTTCACTTCACACTTTAAAAATATTAAATTCGAAATTTCACCATAAATTTTTATCAAAAATTGTAATCTCCACAAAAAATCTTAATTATTCACAATGTTTATTAAAACTTGTATAGACTAGGCTATATGTGTGGGTAATATACCAGACTTTAAGAGAAGACTTTAGACCGGGCATAATTAGGACAGACTTAGCTTTAACGTAAGAGTTACCATATAATGCATTCGTAAAGCGTACAAACCAAAAAGGATTTTGCCGCAATTTTTTTAATTTGGCATAACTTTAGTTCTAATAGGTAGACATGAATGTGTGTGCCAAATACTTTTTTGTATATTGCCGTTTTGGATAAATTGCTTCTTTAAGTTATTGTTTTAGCGTAGAAACAAATAAAACAAAAAAAAATTAAGATTAGTGATTCCTAGAGAAAATTGTTTGATCTCTTCCAAAAAAAAAAATCATCTGCCCGGAAATGATTAATTCAATTAAATATTTTCAAACTTCGACATATATTTTTTCTTTTTTATTTTTGCCAAAAATTAGCCTAGAGTGTGCTTATTATACTGTAAAAGTTTGAGAATGGGATCGCCCTTAGTTAGAGAGCTACGCAAATTTTTTACACGCGTAACCCACTTCAAAACAGAAAGTCATCATTTTGACTTCTTACTTTTCTAACTTAGACCCAATTTTTTCGTTTGTTTTTAATCCAAAATTAGCCTGGAATATCTCATGTACATATAAAAATCGGCAAAGGCAAACCAGTTGATAACACTTTTCTCCTCACATTTTTTTTATTTTTCGAATTTATTCTATGAGCTAAATTATAAAATATAAAGTCATTCCTAAAAATTGAAGGAATAGAACTATTACAAAAAGCTTTATAAAATAGGTTAGGTTAGGTTCGATGGGCAGCCATCGAGAGACAGCTCACTTGGGTCCTTCAGCTGTTCCTTTGTGATACCCAGCGCCAATGCCCATCCCAAAGAGCAGTTACTCAGATGGCGTCACTGCAGAGTTGAGCCAATTCGTCTTCCTAATGAAGAGAAGAAGCAATCTTAGTTCTATTTTAGATAGATCCTCCAAGCAGGAAAACACCGGCTCTCCCAGGTATTTTTCCCTGATGCCCCGTAGCCCAGGGCATTGACAGAGAAAGTGAAGCACAGTCTCCTCTTCCTTCTCATCATGACAACTTCTGCAGTAGTCATTGAATTTCAGACCCATTCTTCTAGCATGAGTCCCAACAGGCCAGTGTCCAGTCATCACCGACACCACAGTCCTGACTTGGTCCCTATTGAACGTAAGTAGTGATTTGGTTCTCCGTTCATCATAACCAGGCCATAGTGCCCTGGATATAGAGCAGGTGGACTCACAGGTCCATCCCAAATCTATAATACTCGCGCCGAATGAGTGACTTACAGTGAGCCATTAGAAGGCTCATCTGCTATCTGGTTTCCCGGGCAGTCTGAGTGCCCTGGTATCCATATAAGCGTTAACCCTGAATGCTCAGCAATCTCATTCAATGACAACCGGCATTCCACAGTAAGCCTAGATGTCGTGTAGACACCCGCAAGAGAAGCAATGGCAGCCTTGCTATCAGTAAATATACGTATATCTCCCGATACGCGATAATACTTTAGCCAGTTGGCTGCCCGCTTTATAGCCAAGATTTCCGCCTGCAGGACACTGCATCCATCCGGCAGATGAAAGGAAACTTTTACGCCCAGTTCCTCTATGTAGAAATCTTCGCCAACTCTTTCCCCCTTCCTTAAACCATCAGTGTATACCCCCAGGTCTGGTTCATGGAAGGTGCCCATGAACGACAGCGCACTTTCTTGCGCTATATGTGTCGCTTTATAAAATAAATAACTGTAATTTAGCTAATAGAATAAATTCGAAAAATAAAAAATGTTTAATATAATAAAGTAACTTATGAAAAAGAAATAATTCCCAGATTCTATTTCTTTCTTTTACTTTTCCGTGATCTATGTGTTAATTTTTGAATTTTCTATAATATTGAACTTAGAAACATACACAGGTGTTCTGGAAATCGAAAACGCAAGACGCACGAATTTGAAAGACGCAATACAAATATTTTTCTGTTAAACAGAATTCAATAGGAATATTAAAAAAACTTCAAAATTCTTGCGTTTTCCGTTATTAAGGTGCAGGGTCCTGAGTGAATGAGAACCTGTAAGATAAAAAATGGTAGTATTTTTTGTTCTTCATATGGTACTTTTTGCATTTTTGTTAATATTCGACCTAAAAAGGTAAAACTATAAACATGCATGATCCTGACTTAATAAGAGTATGTAACACAATCTTTTTGGTACTTTTTCATTCTTCATCTGGTACTTTGATAAATTTTCGGCAATATTAGGCATAGGAACATAAAATTTTACATGCAATATCCTGAGTGGATGAGAATCTATAAGAGGAGACTTTTTGATGCTGTTTTGTTTTTCAACTGGTACTTTCTGATAATTTTTATATTGAAGTTACAAAATCAAATTAAACATTCACGGACTCACGAGGAAGATATCATATGAACTGAGGGTTGGTCCCTCGTCAAATCGATCCACTACTCATATTGATGATGCTCTAACATCAGAATTGTGACATCAATGTTATTAAAAATCGCACCAATGAGGCAATAAGTGGCATCACTCCAATGACGAACGTCATCCTAAAATGTATTCATATTTTATGCGTCATCTACGCTATGACTACAGCGACATCAATTCGACGCCACATTTTGTTAACACTGAAAGAAAAGGCGTCATAACGCTGATGTACAGAAAAATGTCATCAGTGCGATGACATAATATATCATGTCATCAGTGTGATGACAAACGGTCATCAGTACAATAACATACTGTCATCAGTGCGATGACATAATATATCATATCATAATATATTATTAACATTATTTTCATGTTGAAAATTTAAAATTAGAAGCAAAAATTCCCATATTCTATTTTTTTTTTAATTATTTACTTAAATGCATTAAATTTTTGAAGTAGAATTATTACGAAAACCATATCGGACATGTTGCTGGTGTCTTAAAATTGAGAGTTCTTCTGTTAACAATGGGCGGAATACAACAAAAGTAAAATAAACATGTGTAACGGGTAAGTAAATAATGATATTCTTTCAATTTGACTTAAAGACAATTACAATGTCTCAATTTGATAACATTTTGTCATCGCCATGTGGCATCCCATTGATGATATACATAATTTAAATTGTTGACCCTGATGACAATCTGGCCAAGTGATGTTAAGGCTGACATCACAGTGATCATGAGTGATCATCAAAGTGTCATGGGGCCAAAAACGAAGACACTTGTCATAGTATTGATATAAAAATACATCAGCGTTATGATGCCTTTCCTATTAGTGTAAGACGGAAAAATAAATGCTGGAAACATTTTAATTCATATATACTTAGATGTACTACATATCGCACTGGTTCTTATAAAGAGAGTCAACTCAAAATTTTTAAATTTTCACTTTATGCAAGAAATCGATGTACAGTGGTCATATCTACACACTGTAAAAATCGTACATAATTTTCTGTAGTATTTTGTATCGCCCTTTGTAATATAAGAGTACATATAAAAAGAAATCAGTTTTCTGTCTCTTCTAAAAATTTAAACATTATGAGTTAACCTCCTTTAGAGGAACCAGTGCAATATGTTTTCTTCATATTTACATTAAAATGTATGGTCGAATTTCGACCATTGGGCAACACAAGTACTCATAATAGTGTAAACATTTGGAAGGGGCATATGCATTAGTTTTGAAGATACGTAAAAAACTGTACATGCTTTTTACCATTTCAATTAAATTTTTCTAACTTCGACCCACTATTTTTACTTTTTAGCCGAAATTAGCCTACAGTGTACAAATTATATTGCAAAAGTTTTAAAAGGGATATCCATAAGTTTAAAAGTTATGAAAATTAAAGTACGTTAGCTATGGGTTAGGATGTATGGAGTTTCAGGATACGCTTGCGCTAAACCCCCTAGTTTTATGTGATTTGGGGCGAAAATGCAACATTTTCATACGGCAACACTTTAGCACCCCATAATTCGACAAATAAACATGATACAAAAAATTACTTGGTACCCACATTCTCCGTATTTACCAGAGCTATAATTATGCTAAATTTAAAGAAATTTCTGCAAAATATTTTTTTTTTTGGTATGTCCTCTTCACACACACAGAAAAAAGTGTTTTATCAATTAAAAAAATGGTTTAAAAAGAATTTAAATTTAATTAATGTGATAATTGAATCAATTACTTTTTTAAGAAAATTAAAAATTTAATATTGATTTAATTAACATTTTAGTTGCTTTGAAATAAATTTTTAATTAATATTTTAATTAAATAACAAAAAATCTTAATTGACTTTTTTCGTTTAAAATAAAATAATTTAAACATGTAGAATTGTTGTTGGGAATTGTCAATATTTATTTAAATAAATTTACACACTGTTTGAAATGGCAAAGTTTTTTGATCACTGTTTTAATTAAAATTAAAAATATCATTTATTGAAAATATTTTTTAAAAATTTTAAAATTTTTAGTAACTAATATAATCAATTTGGTAATAGGCGCAAAGTCAACAACTTGTTTGCTTGATATTATGAATTTGGTACAAATTTGGTTATTGGAGAAATTTAATAATATTTTTTGTGCATGATGCCTCATATGTTTTTGTTCTTAGTTACATTGATAAACAGTCATAATTTTCTAAATAATTTAAAACTTCATTAATGTTTACAATTAAAAACCTTAAAGTTCATTTAAGTGTTAAATTCATTGCGTTGTAATTTCTATATAAATCACATATAAATATGTAAATTAGAAATAGTTTTTTTTTTTGTAAATTAACTGAAATGGAATTATTATTAATTGCTTCGAACACATTATTTTCACACATTATGATTTGCTTCCTTAAAATCATTAAACTTTGAATGTGCGTTTCTATTTTATTAAATACAAATGAACAACCCGGTTACAAATGAAATGAAATTAAAAATTCAAAACTACTCAGAGTTGAAAAACATTTAAAAAATACTTTAAATAAATTAACACTCTAGAAATGCTGCACTCTTACTGTCGGTAATTTGTCAACAACTAGACATAATTTATCATAATTTGTCGGACTCTTCCTCCTTTTACGTTTTAGGAATTTTGCTTAGAAGAATCAGTAGTTTTCACATAACTATTCTTCTATTCTCTGAGTTATTGAAATGAAAACGTACAATAAAATTTCAATTCAAAATAGAAAAAATATGTAGTTGATGACATTAAACGTTTGTTAAACCACATAAAAAGATTTGCATAAAAAATGAATAAATTTTCGAAAAACAATTTTATATTATGTATTTGTCAAAAGAGTTAAAAAAGAAGTTAACAATTGATTACAAAAAAAAACCCCCCTAATAATGAAATGAAGTCACACAAGGTGATCTGCAGTTGTTAAAATAAGAATGTAATAAAATGTTTTTGTTCACTCAAGTGGAAGTTTTGTCTGGTATTTGATTTAAAATTGGGGTGAAGCAGTTTTTTTTTTTGCTCAGGCTAAAGCAGAGGTTTCCACTAACCGTAGGAATACAATTGCACCGTATGAACGTAGTAGCGAACGACTTTGTCAAACTAAAACGTATAAAATTATGTGCAAGGGTACACAATAGTTGGCGCAAACGGTAAAGTGTATCTTTGTCGTACGTCGACTTATATCTAATTCCGTTTCATAAGCCAGTTGCGATCGTATTTTCATAGAGAAGGAAAAATTAGATATATAAAATGAAAATATTGTTTTTATCTTAAATTTAATAATTGATAACAAAATAAAAGGAGAACAAAATAAATAACAATTTAAATTAATTTGGATATTTTTAACATTTATTGAAAAGAAAAGAAAATCCGTTTACGACGGAATTATAGTCAAACGAAGCGTTTCTTAAGAACTTTACGGCGTTACGTCCTATGTTGTTACGACGTATGACCCAATTGTGTCCCTAGTATAATATGCTGATCACAGGGTTCCCATTTGGGAAAAATTTCTCAGGAATGGCGTGATATTTTTCACAAACTCTTTAACTCAAAAGTAAGTTTAAATGGCAATTAACAAATTCAGTTTATTAGTCATCTTATCGAAATCTCATGAAAAGTGAATTTGAACTTCGTTGTTTGTTCTCTTTATTGGAAATCGTCGCGTTTAAAGCAAGTCGTCGACGTTTTAAGTCTAAAAACAAAGTCTATGAGTTTATGCCGACTTGACTTAACGTTATGATTACCATAGCAAAATGGCATCATTTCCAAATATTGTTCTTAACTTTCCGAGGATGGATTTCATTAATATACAAAATTCCTAACGGTTAAAGAATTAGGAGGACAAGAAAATGGCAAGCGATCATTTGTTATAGATATTTTGTTTTTAGAAATGAAATTTCTATATATACACAGAAAAAAGTGTTTTATCAATTAAAAAAATGGTTTGAAAAGTATTTAAATTTAATAAATGTGATAATTGAATCCCATATTTTTGTAGTGGAAAGAAAATTAAAAGTTTAATTTTGATTTTATTTTAATTGTTTTGAAATAAATTTTCAATTAAAATTTTAATTAAATAACTGACTTTTTTCGTTTAAAATAAAATAATTTTAACATGTAGAATTGTTGTTGGGAATTGTTAATATTTAATTAAATGTATTAACAAATTGTTTGAAATAGCTAAGTTTTTTGATCATTTTTTTAATTTAAATTAAAAAATATCATTTATTGAAAAAAAATATTCACAATTTTACAATTTTTAGTAATTAATATAATCATTTTGGTAATAGGTGCAATATCAACAAATTGTTTGCTTGATATTATGAATTTGGTATAAATTTGGTGATTGGAGAAATTTAATAATTTTTCCTTTGTAGTAAAAGCTATTCTTATTTATTAATTTTTAATATATATATTTAATTGAAAAAAAATATACATGTTTCAACGTTATAAACCGAGACCGGAATCTCTGACGGAAATCGAACCAGCAACTCTCGCACTGAAAGACTATATCACTACCAACTAGCCTACCGGGGCACCCTACATTTTTGTTTTGTGGCATAAACTCATTTCTATATTTTCTCCATAAAATCGTGAAGTTATTTTTTATATGAAATTTAATTAGTTTTAAATACATTGGGGGGATTCACAAGGTGTGCTATCAAGTCATATCGTCATAATGTCCTAAATAATATTTTACAATTGTTTAAAAAAAAATATTGTTGTGTTTCAAACAACATAAAAAAATGTTTTTTTTTAAACAATTGTAAAATATTATTTAGGACATTATGACGATATGACTTGATAGCACACCTTGTGAATCCCCCCATTGTATTTTTTAACTGATAAGTCAATTTCTTTTATCTTTTGCTTTAAAAATAATAAACCAAATTCTCACGTTGGTTGTTAAAAACAAAAATTAATGCGACAAAAAGGCATCAAAAACACTTAACACTTTTAGAAATTTGATAACAGAATCTTAAAATCTTCTTAAAAACCGTTCAACTTTATTTTTATCAAAAAATATAATAAATAAAATAAAACAAAAAGGAAACATTATTCCATATAAAATACAAAAAACTTGGCAAAAAAAAAAAACGAAAGAAACGGCTGCTTTTTTTTCTACCGCTACCATTAAAAAACGCATTCAAAAAACTGCATTTTATTTAAACTTTAGATCTTAAATACTCTCATATCTTATATGTGTGTTTAAAGATTAAGATAAAAAAAAATGTTGCAAACTACAAATATGTAGGAACTTTGCAACATTCAAGATTTTGCTGATAGTGTTGGAATTGTGTTTTTGCTGCCGTTTCTCTTTGACTCAGCTAAATGTCATTCTCATTGGTAATGTGACAAATTTTCTTAAAAGGACATTTAATCCTTTAAGCTGCTTACGTCATATATTTCAATTCTTTAAGTGTAGTCTTATTATACATACGTACATATTTTTTCTTATGAGTGTATGTGTTTATTCCAAAATATTTTCATGCATTTCTTACAATAAACGGATTTTGCTTTTACATCATTGTTTGTATATTAAGCGAAAGGTGAAGATGATTTTTAGACCCACTTCACAAAAGTGGAGAGGGTATTATGTGTTTCTATTGATATTTGTAACACCGTTAAATATTGGTCCTAGCCCTAGAACCTCAAAAAAAAAAAAAAAAAAAAAAAAAAAAAAAGTAGAGTATTTTTGCACGGCGCACAGAGGAGTATTTGGCCTAAAAAGCTGGCCAAAATTATTAAACGTGTTTTTTAATTAAAAGTTTTAGTTTTTTGATAGTTTTAGGTGTAGTATGATATAGAAAGTCTAGTGGCAGATTTTGAAAAAATTACCCTGCGCAACAAAAGTACACTGCGCAAAAAAAAAAATTTTCTCCACCCTAGAAATAAAAGTATGTGGACTATATGGATTTTGATGCCCTTAATTCAAATCTGTTTCCCGTCTTTCTCTAGTATGTAAGGATTTTCTTTTAAAGGCGTGTCATACTTCACCCCCTAAATCGTTGGGTTGCCTTATATATTTTCCCATAACTTGAAAACGTGTTCTCCGATTTTAATAGCAGGAGGATCAGAAGATGCACCGGAAAATTCTGCTTAAACTAACCTTATTTTATATCTACATTTATTTTATATCTATTACTATTTTGGAGTTATTAAAAATTTAATGGCGAAAAAAAAAAATCTACATGCAAAATGCGTCAAATTTTTTGTTTTCAAAATGCAATAAAAATATTTAAGAACCAAAAAGTTTAAATTTTTAAGATTTTTCTAAAAGCCACATTCCTAAGGAATAAAAGTTGGTCTTCAGTTTTTCTCCGCTTTGTTCTATCACTAGCTTCATTAAATTCGCCCTGAAGACGAACTGCCAAATACTGGTATTGTTACAGTTCCTTCCATCCATTTAGCGTTTGTGCTTAAAAAGCGGTCCTCTTTTCGTTGTGCCGAAAGCCAATATCTTTTGAAAAAATTTTTCAGACACTGCTTCAGTGCTAATATGTCCCCATCCCCTTGACATTTTGAAATTTCGCTAAATTTTCTGGCCAAAAAATCCAATTTCTCGTCAATGGTTCCAGCATTAGATTTTTTCACTATTTGGAATAGCTGTAATCTTGTGTAAACTTGTTTCATGTTGACTCTCGAAGTTACAAAACAGTTTTGATAAAAATTGTGTGCAATAACCCTTTATAAGTATTTTCAAGCGCATGCTTTTATGCCTTAATTGAATGGTAGCCTGATACCTGGGTGCCCATGTATTTTTTATGTACCTTATTTTTGTCATTAATGCTTTTAACCTTTATGTCAACAGCAGAAAAGTTATACTTACGTCAGAATAGCCGGGTATGCAAGGGCATTTTATATACGAATTCACTCGTTTTTTTTTTTTTGTTTTATTTATATTTTGTTTGTATTTTTTCTACTTTGATTTGTTTTTATGCAAAATTACTTAAAATAACGGGGGTTTTAGCAGACTTGTAAAACTCTTACATCTTCGAAATAAACATGCAATATTATTTTATTTTAATTGTTTTCATATACATACCCAGGTATGTAGCTGTTGACATTAAGGTTAATAATTATTCTATTAGGTACGTACAAATATTTATTTTTTTAACAAATAATGTTTTGTAGAGCAGGTATATAAAAATATCTTTTATGGGGATGTGTGGGACATTCATTTAAAACTATTATGGATAATTAAGAATTTTTGCAATTTATAATTACATATAGGCAGGTATTAATATTGTGAAGTGTTAAAAGTGATGTGAATAACCGTTGAAATCAATAATTCAAAATACATAAAAGTTTATGATGATATAAAGGTATAAGAAAAAGTGGCCGATGAGCAAAAATAGAAGAAATGTGAACATTTAAAAAAATGGTCAAAAATAATGGCGCAAACTTGCGCACACTTTTTTTTTTGGTTTCTAAAATTAGAGATTCCAAATTTTATTGTGGTATCAAACATAATTCGTAGACATGCTAACCTCACGTTTAAAAACCTCTTCTTTACCTTTTTTTGCAAAAAAAAAGTGTATAATTTGTTTTTTTTAGCTTTTGAACGAATTGTTTCAACATGAATATTCAACATATTTAAAATTTTTTTTTTTTTTTTAAATAACTATTGATCAAACCTTTCAGCGAAAAAAATTATCTTTGTTAAACCTTTATTCGTTTAGCCGCAAAAAAAATGTCATATAAACATCCAGAAACCGAAAAAAACATTTAAATCTCATTTAATTTTCTTCACTTTCCTGACTTTAGCAGGGTCTCAGAGCTACAAATCGCAACTAAAAGTATTCCAAATTTACAATATAATGTAAAATATTGTTGTCTGTCGGGCTGCGTACTTAGTTCTTAAGATTTCTTAAAATTCAGTTTTGCCTTTTTGGCCAGCTTTTCAGGCCAAATACTCCTCGGCCAAATACGTGCGGCGGTTTCGAAAAATTGTTTTTTTGCCGAAAGTAGGGGTCGTCTTTTTGAATCTTTCGTTATATCTTTGACATTTATAGTCGGATGTTAAAGCTGGAGGTCCACACCACGCGTTACACGACTTTTCGTTGTTTACGCAGCTGTCAAAAAAGTAGAATCTGTCAAGTTAAATGTAACAAGTTACATGCACAAAAGCGTAGGATGCATTGATGCGTTGAATGCGAAAATTTGGTTTACTTTCTACTTTTGTATGCGTCAGAAGCAGAGTTCCAATAAATCAGCTGATTTTGACAAATGAAATTTTATTTTTACTTGTGGTGATTCCGCATAAAAAGCGTTGCATGTAACTTAAAACGTTGAACGGAAGTAAGGTATAAAAATCATGCAATGCGTAGAGGCGAAAACGCGTGGTGTGGACCTCCAGCTTAAGGTTTGATATATCAAAGTTTTTTTGTAGAGAAGGCCAATGTAACAGACAAGAATACCGTTATTCGCTACGGTTTAAGGCGTACACTCACAATATTCTGTACGTAAAATTAACTGAAACTGTAATATAAAATAAATGAATAACAAAATTGAACTTTTTTTGTGCGGCCGGGAACTTTGTGTAATTTTTTTTACTAATTTGAGTTCGCTGATTACAAATCTAACCTTCATTTTTCTCTATCAGCTCCAGTTTTAGAGATATACCGTTATGTCCAAAATTAAGGTAGTTTCAGCACATATATTGAAATAAAATGGAAATGGTGCATCATATTCCCTTAAGAAAAATAACCGAAATTCGCTAACAATATTATCTTTAAGACGTACTAACATTGTTTTAAATTTTGCCAGTAATTTCAGAGATATTGTTGAAGTTTTTAAAAAAACAAATAAAAATTTAAGAAAAAAAAAATTTTTTTGTTCTTTAAAAATTCATAAAAAATAAATGTGCAACAAAAGTCACAGTTTGGGTCTAAAAGCATTTAGTTCAACATATTTCGAATTTCAGCGACCTCAAATTAGTAAAAAAATTACACAAAGTTCCAGGCCGCAAAATGGCTGTTCCGCAGTGTAATCAGTTAAAAACCGGTCTACTTATTTTTCATTTATTTTTAACGAAAGTTCATTTAATTTTTACTGTCAAAAATTCAACTGCGAATTTCTAAAAAATACTAGACACCTTTATCCGCTTGTTATTCTAATGAGAAAGAGAGAGAGAGAGAGAGAGACTATTTATATTGATTTACTTACCCTATTATACATGTTTGTTTTACTTTTGTTGTACTGACCACTTTGTTTATAGAAGAACTTTCAATTATAAGACACCAGCCCGATATGGCATTCGCAATTATTTTACCCTAAAAATTTTTTGTATATAACTGCATACTTTTAATAAAAAGAGTATGGGAATTTTTTTACACAAAACAAGCAAATAATTTTTTACTTTTACTTTTTGCCACAGATCTATAAATAGATATCTAAAAATCTATTTTTTGGTAGTTAAATTATATAAAATAACTGAAAATTAATTTTTTACGGAATTCGCGGTTAATGTTTTATGAAGTTCGAGGTTGAATTTATGACAGTACAAATTGAATTAACTTTTCGTTAAAATAAAATGCAATTTAAGTAAATCGGTTTTTAAGTAAATTTACAGTTGTTTTAAATTTCGTTTTCATTTAATTTTACGTACAGAATACTTTTCCCATAATATTCCCTCTTTGCCGGAATAGAGGCTTTGAACATATCATATTCTGTTGGCATTTAGATAAAAAAAAACATAAACTTTTTCTCAAAAGTTATTTTTGGGAATACAAAATTATTAATAATCAGATTTATTTATAACGTGCTAAATTCCCAATTTTTATTTTTGATAAAAACACTGAAATTTATTGTTGTTGAGGGGAAGCGGGTTTCTATGCGCATTTCGCTGGTTGCTTAGGCCAGCTCGTCAGAAACTTTTTCTTTAGAAAAGCTAAAAATATTATACAAATAAGACTATAAAGTGATGTTGGCATTTAGATAAAATTTGGTCCAAACTTATATTTTTCGATCTAAATCATCTTACCAAATTTTTTTGGAATCGGCCCATAGCCTTAAATGCTTAAACTTCCTTATAAAAGTTAGTAGTATTCACATACAAAATAGTGACGTTATATCCTACTATAGATACTATGTCAATACAAAATGTTGTGCTTGTAGGGCCAAATTTAGCCATATGTCTTTTCCTAAAATCACTTAGAGGTAGACCAATCTCATATAGGCGAATATATCAAAATAGTTTTCGGCACAAAAATCTTTTACATGTTCTGGCGGGTGCATGATGGCTCCTAAGAGGTACACTCTCGAAAACTTCTTTTTATAAGTGTTGGTGTAGGGTATCATAGGATGAAGCTTGACCGAATATATTTTCTTACTTGTTATGTCAACAATAATTTTTGTAAATTTACCAAAATTTTTGCAAGTATCTCTTGCAAGAGAGATTTTATTTTATATAAATTATTTTTTAATTGAAATATGTTTTAAGTTTCAGTATTCTTAACCAAATAGACTTTTAAATATTTTTCTCAAAATAGTCTTACGATAGCCATAAATATTTGTTTTAACAAAATTCCGCACACTTGTGTTTGTTAAATCTTAAAAATGTAACGACCTTAACCCAAAATTTTAATCCTGTCAAACCACAACATATAAAAACAACAAATTAACGCCTACAAAAAATTAAATTTTGAACACACACATTGAGGTCTGTCTATACGTGGTGGGTTTTTTTGGAAGCATTAAAACATCTACTTAGATACGAGTATGAAATGAAGTCAAGTAACTAAAGCAATTAGTCAAGGAGATCAACAGCAACTTTCTAACCACTGCATTAGATTACGATTTTTCAAACGAATTGATGCGGAGAAATATTTGTAAATTTTCAAAATGCTTAAATAATAACAAAATCTCATAAATGACTTAAAAAATAAAAATTACGTGGAAAGTCGTCATGGTGGCGTCTGGGTTTATTTGATGTAAAAGGTTTAAAAAAGAATATGAAAAAACGTTTTTTATTTCTTTGATATAATACCGCCTATTAGGCTTTAACTGCAATAACTTCTTGTATGCTTTACCTTATAGCCCTAAATACTTCTTTTAGCATTACTTTGTAAGGGGTTCCAATCAACTTTGCAGTTGTAGCATTGTGTACAAAAATCACTAAACATTACTTTGTAACAGATTTTAAACAACTTCCTATATGAAGTGTCACAATATGGTTTGATACGGTCACGGACAACTCATCAGTCCCTTTCATGTCTATCACAATCATATTGCGTTTGCCCTGAATAACATTTTGCTTTGTTGTACTAGCAATTATACAAATAATTTTTGGTTAACATCTACAGCTGTTGACAACTAATTAGAATCGGTCTTTTTAGAATATTGGTTGATGAAATTTTTTAAAAATATTGGATTAATGGCTGCAAAAAAAAATTAATCGCCTTGGCCCTGACGGACGACGTTGTGTTAGTTACCCCATTAGTCAGGAATTATATCCTCGATATGTTTCACGCATTGTAATACATAGGTCAGGTTTCTAGGGCAGCAATTGAGAGACAGCTCACTTGGATCCTTCAGTGGTTCCGTCGTGATACCCAGCGTAAAACATGGTGAAGGATCAATAATTCTGTGGGTATGCTTCATGGCAATTTCAGCCGTAATGATCCGAATAACACGGCAAAGAAAAAAATTTGCGGACACATCTATCAATTTTTTGGAGTAGCCAGAAGCGTTGTTGTAGTGTTTATGGGTTCGTGATGACTTGCCAAACCTAGGTTAGGTTAGGTGAGGAAGGATTATGCGCCCAAGGGTACACCTCCACTCGGAGACAAATGCGGTCCATTGTGAATCCCTTCAGTAAGGAGGTAAAGAACAGAAAGAATTGAAGAAGGAAAGAAATAAACAGATAGATAGAATAAAAGATATTACGTAGGACAGGTACTCCCTCTATAGTTCCTTCAACAGAAACAGCCGTCCAATTTCCCTGATAAACCTCAGTAAATCGACTGGATTACATCCAGCGGTGCACCGCAGTTCGTCGTAAAATCTATCCCCCAGCCATTTTCGCCTGACACCCTGCCTCCGAGGACAGTAGTACGGTACATGCTCAAGCGTCTTTTGCTCCTCAAATCATCGCATAATCTTCAGAAGTCCGGTATGTCATTTTCCCATCTACTCGTAAAAGCCCTAACAGCACAATGACCCTTCAAGAACCCTATAAGTGTCCTGAGACCACTCCTATCCAATCCCAGCAGAACCCCTCCGTCCAATCCAGGCCATAGTTCCCTAGGCACCCTGTAATCCGTTCTGTCCCTCCAGGATCGGTTAACGTCATCGCGGAATCTTTCCCGTATCACCTCATGGTAGTGACATAAGGGGGGCTTTACCCCCGTCCCTTACCATTAAGTCCAGACTCGAACCCTCTCGCGAGTTCGTCCGCGACCTCATTGCCATCCACCTAGCAGTGGCCATGTACTTAACACAGCCTTAATGTGATTACCTCCATGAATTCCCTCAGAGTATCCCTACACCGAGCGACCAGACACGATCGCACCGTATAATTGTCAATGCCCTAAGCGTTGCCTGACTATCGACGTAAATTGTCACCTCAGATCCACCCACGATGTCATTCAGTATCACCTCCGTCGCCCTCCAGATCGTTAGGATTTCAGCCTGGAAAACACTGCACGCATCCGGGATACTGAATGACGTTTTTACGCCAGTGTCCGCAATATAAACCCCGGCTCCAGTTTCCATCTTAGATCTATCCGTAAATACTGCCCACACCTTAAACAGTCCAATGGCTCCATGCTACACTTCCCTATCCGGGAACTCCACTGTTGGTGTTATACCGAAGTCTATGGTCATAATTCCCTCGGGAATACAAGCCTAATCAAGCAGACCCACTTCTCGTGTGACCATCTCACTTTCTGAATTTTTTTATATTATTAAATTTATAAAACAAAATTAGACACTCATGGACTTGAGTGGAATAGTGTATATGGACCGGTCGTTGGTCCTTTGTTCAATCGATCCCCTAAGGATAAAAACAAATGCTCAAAACATGTAAATTCATATAAACTTATATGTACATTAGACTACTCAAAAAAAAGTAACCCCTGAAAATTAACTTTGACATGTTTAATGAATATTCCCAAAATATTTTGGCTCTAGCGATTATCCCTCGCAAGCTAAACCCCGTCAAAAAGGGTCCAAAAATGGTATTATTCATGAATTAAAAATTCGGTAAATTTTTTTTTGTCCAATAATTGACCAAATATAATAGATATTTAGGGATTCTTTGATTCTGCATTAAAACATTTTAAAAATATATCCACAGACTCGAGATAGCGAGATGTTAATGTCAGTTTTTTAAAGCTTTTGTACATATGTGTTCTTCATATTTCCATAATTAATTATGGTCGAATTTCCCACTGGGGAAACCCTAGTAAGAATAAATGCATGTTTTTTTGACACGTCTGGTGGAAAATTTATATTTTTAAATACGATTATTTTAAAAAGTAATAAACGGTGCGGAGGGATGTTGCCGCCGTTGGAATTATCGATTGTGCGGATTTGTCAGTTACGATGTCGCAGTGGTCGAGTGAGCATCGCGATTTCCCTGTGGAGACATTTTTTAAGAGTAATGATTCTTACGTAACTGATCGTGGAAAATTTTGTTCAAAGGACCGAGTGCAAATTTAATTCATTCGTGGCTGCAGAGATTCCGCGCAATTGCTTCGGCTATGAATGTCCCACGGTGGGGCCTGGCTGTAGATCTTCAAGGACTCCCGAAAACAATGAACTGGTTGAGAGCACTTTACGTGAAAATTCGCGACTTTCAATACGGAAAAGAGCAGCCTCACTGGGACATCCAAGAGCGATCTGATCGAAAGTGACTTTGATTTACGCAAACATTTTTGTGAAACGATATTGTAGTGTTTTCGCACTGTAAATCCCATTTAACACTGCCGTTACTAGTCTCCAAGAACCGGCAACCCTCGATTGAAACATCAAAAACCATTGCATTGCCCCAGGGTAACTGTTTGGTGTACCTTATCCACGCGTAAAGATAATTGGACCATTTTTTTCGAAAATTCTCGAGGCCAGGCGACGAATGTCAACGGTGAAAATGATCGAAGCATGATTACGGAATTTCTTTTTGCCAAACCTGCGAGCTCTGCCATCGTACTCTTCACACATGTGGTTTCAAAAGGATGGGGCGACTGCACACACAGCCGGAGCTTCGATGAATTTGCTTCGGGAAAATTTCCCCCAAAAACTGGACAGCCGCTTTGGGGACATCCCATGGCCACCGAGGTCAACCGATCTAACTCCCATGGATTTTTTATGGGGCAACCTCAAAGAGAGGGCTTATAATCGCAATCGCCAAATGTAAATTGTAAAGAAAAGATGCCCTTAGAAATAAAACCACACTGGCAAAAACGTGAACTTCATCTTTTTAGCCATGCATTTCGCCATTGCAACTTAGAAAAGCCATGAACTCTTTAGTTTAATTAATTTTGAATATGTTTCTTTTATAACTTAAGAAAAATAAAATCTGTGGGTAAACTTTTGATTTTCGGTCAGGGTGGACCTTTTGGTGGAAATGCCCATATGCCCTTTTACCCTCATTGAAGGGTATAACAGTTTATTAAAATCAGCAGGAAGAATGAATACAGCAATACCACGTTAAGGATTAAACACTGAAATTGATCAAGTAATTACTTTCTAATAATTAGGAGTTTTAATAAACGAACTGTTGAATATGTCAAAAGAATATTCTTAAATAAAAATTTAAAAAAATTTCTCACTGTTAGATTTTCCACTTGGCTTCTCTTCTTTATGAGCTGACACAATATCTGCAATTGAAAACTCTGCTTTAATAACACAATTAAAGGGCTGTGAACAACCTTGTCGACTGAGAGATCAATAACTTAAAGCCAATGAATTCGATTTTATAACTTAGAATGAATGTCAAAAAATACTTTCCTAAAATGATGGCTTATTAGTTAAAATTTCAGAGAGCGTAACACAGATGCAAAACATCCAAAGAACTAATATTAAAGTTTAAATATAAAAGAAGGCAATGCTGTCCATCATCCCATCGTTTTCAATGCTGTAAATGGTTTGTAGAGAAAATAAATAAATTTTTATGAATAAAAAAGCAACTTCACAAAAACCAACTAATAATCACTTTAAATATTAAAAAAATTCACTTAAATATATGAAAATTGCCCAAAGCTACGCACCTCACTTGACGCAGAAGCAAGAGCAACAAAATACTTAAAAAAAAAAACTCACTAATAATAGTGTTTGGGACATTATAATTATAACATTATGAATCTATAAAAATCATTTATAGTCAAAAACTTTGTATGTATGGCTGTAGGTATTAAAAACACTTTGGGTAAGATTAAAATAAATTACACAAGGGAACAAGGTTTTTGTGGATTATGAACTGAATGTTGTTTTTAAGGTTATTTGGGACGCTGAATCTAAATCTGCAATTATTTTTTTTCTATCAGCTCGAGTTTTCGCGATATACCGTTATGCTCAAAATTAAGGAATTTCCGCTACAAATATTGGAATAACTTAAAAAAGGATTGAACATATTCAGTTAAAAAAAATTCAAAATTCGTCAACAATATTATCTTTACTACCGGAACACACGTGAAATATGTTTATTAATTATTGCCGTGGCAACTGTCAAACTCTTTATAAAAAAACTCTAATATTTTTGCCAGCGTGTTTTATATATGAAGCTTAACAATAATTGCCAAACAGATTGCGCGTGTGGTCGGGTAGTTAAAGCTGAAGGTCCATGCCATGCATTCTATGCGTTGTCGTTGTCCTTTTTATGCGTATTTTAAAAAGTAGAATCAGTGTAATGGTATGTGACAAGTTACACAGCAAAACGCATAGAATGCATATACGTATTAACGCATGAAAGTAGGTTTACTTTCTACTTTTGGATGCGTCGCATGTGTGGTGAAAAAATTTCAGCTGTTTTGGCCATGGATCACAAATCATATTTTATTTTCAATGTTATCGATAAATATGTTTTTATGTATCGATAAATATGTTTATCGATAAATATGTTTGAAATTAATCTCTAGAACAAGTTTTTCATAAACAAAATTTGCCATTCTAGTTATCGATTACTTTTATGTTCTGAGTGCCATCTTTGTTGTGCTTATTATTTTTTTTAAAAAAGGCCTTGAATAAAAGCTAACTCCTCTATGAATTGGCACATAAAACGCATTGCATGTAACTTGAATTTAGGAACGCATGAAATGCACAAAAAGTATCATACATATCTACGCATGGTGTGGTCAGCTTAAGTCGTGCTAACATTGGTTTTAAATTTGCCCAGTAGTTTCTAAGATATCGTTAAAGTTTTGAAAAAAAGAGCAATTAAAACAAAAAAATTTAAATTTTTGTTCTTGAAAAATTCATTAAAAATAAAAATGCGACAAAAATAACAATTGTGGTCTAAAAACAAGAATGTTAAATGTATTTCGAATCAAATGAGCTTTATTTCATTGCAATCGATGGGCAACTTTTAATATTAATCACAATTTACTGAAAAAACTGAATTGATAAATATCGCGGTTTCCATAGAAAAATAAAATTTTTTAACACAGAAAAAATTAGAAATTGTCTCCAATCACCAAATTTATACCAAATTCATAATATCAAGCAAATATGTGGTTGATTTTGCACCTGTTACCAAAATGATTACACTCAGGTCTTTTTTATGCGGTATTTTTTTATGCGAATTTGAATTTATGCGGTTTTTAAATATTCAAATTTTTTTTTTATATAAAAATAATATTTAGATAATTGATAATACTGTTATGTATTTTTTGACATATAATGTGTGCTTTATGTAAAGCTTTGAGATTTCTGTTAAGGTTTGTGCTTTCTGTTAAATAATGCGTTTAATGCAAATACCAGCAAAGATTATTTGAAATTTGGGTTTTCCCTTATAGATTTTGTAAGCAGGCACCGAAGAAATGTTCTAACGTACGTTTGCAGTTTAGTCATGGAGCTGCAAAGCTAACAGTTGCATTTTGCATTAAATTTAAAATATTTATTGTGGTGGAATTTTACACAGATTTTTATATTTTAATTATCGAAGGTGTTGAAGTTTCGCTCCAAAAAGGAAGTGTAATTTTTTTTATGGTTTCAATGCTAACATAAAATTTTCGGATTCGACTTTAAAATCTTGATATGGAGAAAAATAATAAAAAACGACCAACGATTTCTTTAGAGGCCAAAATCGAAATTTTGGCAGATCACTTTAAACAAGGCGAGCATCAATCAAAGCCATCAAAAAAAATTTAACTTCCATAAGAAATTCTGTACTTTCAGGCACACAACTGAGCAACAAATATTTATATTATTCGAGAGACCCTATTATCGAAAAAATGGAGAAATCGCTAATCCTAAGGATTCATGCCAATTACGCATAATCCTATTTTATCTTATTTTTCATGAGAACTAAAAACTGTTTTAATGCTATTTTTATCCTTTTTTAATATTTTATTTGGATTTACTTTATATACCTTAATATGAATTATTTATTTTTGTTAAGGTTTTTGTTTAGTTTTACTTAAATAAAATATTTCTTCACATAAAATTGCATTTATGAATATAAAGTTTTGTTTTAATTAAATTAAAAGAAAAACTTTTTTTATGCGAATTAGGTTCATTTTTAATACTTTGATTTCAATTTATGCGATTTTTTTAAATTCTGGAACGTATCTCTAGTTTTTGTATGGAGCTAGAGTCTTTTTTATGCGATTTTTTTGTGCGGTTTCCTGCGGAACGCATCTACCACATAAAAAAAGACCTGAGTGTATATTGATTACTAAAAATTGTAAAATTCTGAATATTTTTTTTCAATTAATGATATTTTTAATTTTAATTAAAAAAAAATGATCAAAAAACTTTGCCATTTCAAACAATGTGTTAATTTATTTAATTAAATATTGACTATTCCCAACAACAATTCTACAAATTTAAATTATTTTATTTTAAACGAAAGAAGTCAATTAAGATTTTTTGTTATTTAATTAATATATTAATTAAAAATTTATTTCAAAACAACTAAAAGGTTAATTGAATCAATATTAAAGTTTTAATTTTCTTTCAACTAAAAAAAAAAAAATTAATTCAATTATCATATTAATTAAATTTAAATAATTTTTAAACCATTTTTTTAATTAATAAAAAAATTTTTCCTGTGAATGGGTGTGTGTGTTTACGTTTATGGACGTTTTTTCCTTCAGTTAAAAATTAGGTACATTCACCTTATTGTTAATATAAGCGAAACGCACTCATCGATTTTTATTATCTCTGTCTCATTTTAGGCATAGGTTATGTGACTTTACGTGAAAGTAATAAGACTTTAACTTTCTCTCGTTTTGGATTTTTCATGATTTAAAAGAAATACAAAATGTGTAATTTTTTTTTGCGTAAACAACCAAGTCTCAGCCATTAATTTTTTTGTGGTTTTCAAAACTTTTAATTTTTGGAAAAAAGTCTAAATACGATTAGTACCTGTAACTTATAAATGCGAGCTGATGGAGAAAAACGGAAATTAGATTTAAAATCAGCGACCTCAAACTTCCAATCCAAGTTTAATTTTGTTCCCTGGTGTTATTTGAAAAATATTTATTGATATTTGTATGCGTACGTGCTTGCTTGCGTTTGTCTTAGGTTTTTTGTATGAAAATTAAAATGAGCTTTTATAAACTTCAGCTACTGTTTGACGCAACCAATCGGTTTTCTTTTACTTTGGACAACCATCCATCCATTCATCCATCTTTCTAGTCTTTTATTGACTGGAGGCTAAAATATTTAAATTGTTAAGTTTTTTATTTCTTGGCGGTATTTACCAAAAATATATGTGAGACTTTATACGAAAGGAACTTTTCTTTGTATTTCTAAAGTTTTCATTGTGATTGAATTTATTTTAAATGGTTTTTATACAATTTATTGGTTTAACTACCAGGGTGTGCGTGTGTGGCGGAGAGTGTGTTTTTTGAATATTAACTAAATAATTTTTTTTTTATTTCATTATGATGAAAATATTCATTGAGATTTTTTTTTTTTTTTTTTTGAAAACTAAACTATTGACAGGCATTTATTAACGAGTTTTTAATATGAAGATCTAGACGAAAATCATAAATACACGGAAAATATTTGTAAAATATTTACTCGTATGTATAAAAGGGTTGATTGCTTAGTATACTTAATCTTTTAGAAAGAATTAATAATGTGAACTAATAATATTTAAGTATGCGCTAGTGGTATTGACTTGATGGTGAACGCATATTTTCGATATATTTTACGGTTTTGTATGACAATGATCATTTAAATTTAAAAACTTGTAAAAACATATGATATTTTTAAGTTTTTTTTAAGAATATATTTGCACCCATATTTCAAACATTTTTGTGTATATTTAAACTGGCCCTATTTTTAACAAATTGTGCTATAGTTATACAATTTTTCCAATTTTTATGCTATGAACTTTTTCCAATAGCAAACATTGTTGACGACTATATGTCACGACAATCGGTTCTACGCACTGAAACGACTCGGATTTCAAAGAATACCGTCTAAGGATTGTCAACTCAGCAGTTCCTGTTCCTCAGGTCTCGCTGCTACAACAACAACAACGAGTATATGTCATAGCTGTACAATCTTTATAATATATGAAATTGTACAAATTAATAATGTAAATGAAATAATTATTATAAATTAAATATTTACTACTACTAGTACATTGCTATTTAGAAGTGCATAGCTATATTTCTATATCTAACTGTTCAATGTGCAATATTTCGACAGCATTTTCTTAAAAGACTATAGAGCTATATTTACTTTTTCCTGCGGCCAATTTTCCTATGCAATTCCTTTAGCAATAGGTTTATATGCGGCGTTTCCTATAGCAAATAGTGCTGTATTTATTTCTATTCTATAGCATATAGTTTCATATGCAATTTTTCGTGTTATATGTACTTTTTCCTTGCTTATTTAATATGATTCACTTCACTAGATCCTTGAGAGGGAAATGGTTGATAATACCTGTGCATCGATGCCTTATATCGGAATGGCAATTTTTCATCAATGGAATTCTCTTCCTCCTAACATACAGCAACTGAGCAACGCAATAAAATTCAAACAACATAGTTTTAATTTCTTCAATAAATAGACCACAGGTCATATAACTTTCCGCTTTTAATTTTTTTTTTTTTTTTAATATAAATTTGTTTTAATTTTGAACTTATAATTTTTTATTGCTTTATTTTTGTACTTTTTAATTTTATCTTGTATGTTTTAATTTTGTACTTTTTAATTTTTATTTTGTACTTTTAATTTTGTTTTATTTTTTTTTTAATTTTGTACTTTTAATTTTAATTAATTTTTTTTTTCTATTAATTTTAATTTAATTTATATTTATTAAATTGTTCTATTAACGTAAATACTCTTGCTCTATAATTATAAGATATATTTTTGTTGAGCAGGATTTCAATAAATAAATAAATAAGAAAAAATAAATAAGACAATTGAATATACATATGATTATATCTTCACAAACTATTTGTTATTCTAAATTTCTTTCTGTGTATCACTAATGATTAACAAAAAAAAATTATCGTGACTAAATACTTTTAGCTACTGAACAATGAAAAAGTACCTAAAAGTACCTTTTTGCTTTGAATGTATTGCGTAGCTTGATATTTAAAATTTGCTACGCAGTATAATTTTTACCTTTTGTATAGTTTTATAATTAAATAACTGCACATTGAATTTTGGAGAAAAGATAATTATGAATTTAAAAATCGTTAAAGACAGGAAGCCATTTGTTATTAATATTTTCGTTAATATTAAATAAATAGTTAATACACCAGGCAAACAACCCATCAGCTCGTTTGTGAATGGAGGGGCTGCCTGTCAGCCAGCTAAACAAAGTCCATTCATCTAGACGAGTCATTTGATTTGGGGGCAATTATAATTGCTTTATTATAATTTTGTTTTTTTTTTATAATTATCTCACGTGCACTGCCCGCAGAAATTTAGAAATGTTAACAAATTGATAAAATTAATTTGTTTTTGTAAATCTATTGGTTTTTTTAATCTATTGTTTTTTTATTTTTAATACTTTGTCTTAAATTTTGTTGGAAACTTAAGCGGGTTTCTTTTAAAAGAAAAATTGTTAAAGACTAGTTATTAAATTCAATTTATTATAGAATAGGCTTACATTTCCAAAAAAAAAAAAAATATAAATGATTGATGGCTTTTATTTTTTCTTTATATAAATTTTTTTTTTTTTTGGAATTCTTCAAGTATTTATTATAGTAGTGAATGTTTGTCAATCGGAGTGTAACACAAATACGTTTCAATTGTTTTAACGTTGGTAAAAATAGGCCCATAAGTTCACATGACGCTCATACAACTTATTTCGAATCGAATCTTTTTTCTTATTTAGTTGGTATTGATAATTAATTGGGCCCGACAACATTTTATTGCAACCTACATCAGCTGACCAAATTGTTATACCCCTCATCGAAAATAAATCTAGGCAGATCGGTCCATTCATGACTAAGATATGAGCAAAAACCACGACTGTCTCTAAATTTACCCATAAATCCCTGGTTGTTGTTGTTTTTTTATTTCTTTTTTCTATATATCTGGAGAACGGCAGCAGCCAAAGTTTCCAAATTAAGTACAAGCATCTTGGTTATCAATACACAACCTCTCTAAAGAAATGGGCGTCATTGGATAAGCGGGCGTGGCACCTCCCATACAAAGACATTTTTTTTTATGTGTGAGGTAGGGTTTTAAATGCCTTAGCGATGTTTCCACTAAAACAACCCCTCCTCATTTTCTAGGCAAGTGCCTTCCCGGAACTGCTATCCGTATTACTTCGGGTATTATATTTATCATTTCTGTATATCTGGGGAACGGCAAGAGAAAAAATTCCCAAATTAGGTACAATCATCTTGATTATTATCTTACTACGGCTCCCCTACAAATGTCACTCCCCAAAAGAGATTTATTAAAATTGGCGACGATAATTTTCATAATTCCCGGTATGCCATGACTTGCCATAGATTTCATATAAACACTCTCTAAAATTGCTTAAAGACAAACAAATCTCATATAGATGGTAATACCTGTATAATATTTGGCACAAAGAACTATTATATAAATTTTAACCTCATAACATAATTTTGTTTTGCAGGTTCCATGATTGCCCATTGGTTCCAGATCACGCAAAGAAAAAACATGATTAAGGAATGGTCACTACAACCATTTTTATTCATATTTACCTATTATGTTTACCCTAAATAAATTTATTATAGTCATAATATAACCTTAAAAATTGTTATTTGTCCCTAACATTTAAATTCTCTATAATAATTTTGTATGGTCTTTTACACCTAAAAAGTTACTCTGATCTAGCTAAACATTTTAAATAATTTAATATGTTTACTACTATAATACATATATTTTCAACTTTACAATTAAAATCATAATATTGCTGCACACGAAAGGTATTTTTAATACCATAATTTATGTTTGCTTTAAAGCACATTCTCTTAATGAGCAAACATTTATTGTCGAAACAACCAGTCGAAACAAACCATCCGCGAGCGTTAGTTAATCAGGAAACATGAATGATTACAAAATAATTAAAACATTTTTCGGGGAGAAAACGCCATGCTGCCTTGCGAAATTAACGATATAAATTATTATGCATTTATTGAGACAGGTAAGTTATTTATATATAATTATAAAAATATATAAATAAGCAATGACTTTATCTTTCTTGCAGCCAAAGAACCTACAACACTGAAACCAGCATAGAAATTTTGGCACAAGATGTTGTCATTAGCCCCGATTTTTTTAATAACTGTTCAACAGCATATTGATATGGTATATTTCATAAAAGAAATAAAAGGTAAATTTAATTTGACTTTTTCTTAACAAATCTCAAGTGCGCGGATGAAAATAATGAAAAGTGTTATTGCATGCCGAAATAAGGCTACATCTCCTTTTTTTGGATAAATTTGTTCCACAAAATATAATTTATAAATTGACACACACACACATGTATATAAATGTATGTATTTAATTTTATTTTTAAATATAAACTATATTTTATTTATTAATATGTGCTGTATATTTTTAATAAAACATAAATTTTTTAAATAAATTTTTTTTATTCTTTCTATTGCGAGAACCATTTTACATGTTGAAATAGACATTTTGTATGGGGTTGGAAAATAAAGATGCATAGTTTGAAAGATCGTTTGCGGTGTTCTTCTGAACATAATAATATGTTTGAGACAATAATTAGCTAAATACATTCTGTCTGAACATATATTGTTGCTGAAGACGTGTTTGACACAATCATAACCACAAACAATAATGATAGTTTGCGATTGTGATTGGATCAAACATGCTTTTTCTTTGCGTGATAGGGTGCGCTCTCGAAAATTTCTCTGTTAATACTGTGTTGAAGGGTATATAATGGTCGGACTTGATCGAGTTTACATTCTTACTTGATTCTTGTTTTATTGTTGTCATCGAAAATAGTTCACAGTTTGAGTTTGGAATAGTAATATTATTGATGGGCAATTCAGTAGTGACGGGTGTAACCATGACACTCCTCACATTTTTTGTTATAACTCAATAATATAAAATTTATCATTTTGAAAAAAAGGATGTGATGCCCAAAGATGTTAAGCATAAAAACTTTTAATGACAGGTATACATTGAAAGAACATTTTTTCTGCTTAGAATGGCCATCAGAAGGCTGTGACGATTGTGACCTTACAAATCTAAGTTTTTAGAGAGTTATGACTTCTAGGATAATTCCTGTAAAATGTCTGTAGAACGCACACAAAAGTTGTGGTATAGTTAATTTTTTCATAGTTTTTTGATTGTATTATATACTTACTGTCTGGAAAAAATATTTTTCCAATTTTCTGACCATCTTATGTGACGGGTGTGACCACCTTATGTGACGGGTGTAACCCAGTATGAAAACTTCAAAAGTTGAAAGAAAAAAAAAACACATTTCATTGAATTCATTAATGTAATAAACGTAATAAATTTATTCGTTATCTACTAGGGTATTCATTCGGTTAACCATTAATCGGTTAACCTAGTTAACCGTTAATCGGTTAACCGTTTAATAACTACCCGATTAACTGATCGGTTAATATAAAATTGGCTTTTTTCGATTAACGTTTAAACCGGTTAATTGCAGTCGATTAACCGATGTAGCGAAATTTTTAATTTTTTTTAGTATTATAACACATTTTTTTGGGTTTTTAATTATTTGTTTCGTCTCTTATACAAAAGGTATGTGTTTAGAAAATATTTTTTCATAGAAAAGAAGGTGTTTATTGATCATCATTTTAAATGGGTGTTTGCTGTCAACAGTTTTTTGTTTTACGTAATTTTTATATGTATCGGGAATGTTCTGGAATTCGAAATCACGTGGAATTGAAATCGAACCTAATTTGGAAACTCTACCATGTTCAAAGTTCATAAAAATATGTCCTGTTCTATATCTCATACTTTGAGGACCAACTTCTGCTACCGTAACTTATTTTGAAATCAAGAATCCATTTGAACAAAAATTCAATTGAAAATCTATATCGATTTAAATTTCTCGTGATTTCGATTTTCAGAACATGGCCGTATGTGTTTAGTTATTTGTTATTTTTCATATTTTCTCATATCAAACTTTTAACAAAATTAACCGAAACAATTAGAAGAGTTAAAAAAAAAAAAAAATTAAAACAGGACTCTAATGGCATAATGGAAGATTTTATACGTTTAGAGAAATCCAGGAAAAGGACTGTGTAATTAGATATTCTGTATTATGGGTTGCTTTCGATTTCTCCAACATAAACGAGAAGTGAAACAATTTGTTCAAGTCAAGTTTTATCAAAACTAGAGAAAAGAATCGCTTAAATCCTAAACATATTTCTAAAAGATTTATTTTAAGATCTCCTTAAACAATTGAAATAACTGATAAAATTATTTTAAAGCTTATTTTTTTAATTACTACACAGAAAAAAGTGTTTTATCAATTAAAAAAATGGTTTAAAAAGTATTTTAATTTAATTAATGTGATAATTGAATCAATAATTTTTTTAGCTGAAAAAATTTAAAAATTTAATTTTGATTTAATTAATATTTTAGTTGTTTTGAAATAAAATTTCAACTAAAATTTTAATTAAATAACAAAAAATCTTAATTGACTTTTTTCGTTTAAAATAAAATAATGTAAACATGTAGAATTGTTGTTGGGAATTGTCAATATTTATTTAAATAAATTTACACACTGTTTGAAATGGCAAAGTTTTTTGATCACTTTTTTAATTAAAATTAAAAATATCATTTATTGAAAATATTTTTTCAAAATTTTAAAATTTTTAGTAATCAATATAATCATTTTTGTAATAGGTGCAAAATCAACAACTTGTTTGCTTGATATGAATTTAGAACAAATTTGGTGATAGGAGAAATTTAATAATTTTTTCTGTGTACATAATATTTATGTATTAATTAAAAAGTATGTATAAAATTTTTATGAATTATTTTTTGTTTGCTTATTGTAGTTCAAGAATTGTTATGTGTGTTATGAAATTATTTTTTTTTTTACTAATAAACTCCAAATAAAAAGTAATTTATGCATTTTCCTTATTGAAATTACTTAATTTATAAAAAAAAAAAACTTTATTAATCGATTTACCGATCAATTACAAAATTAACCAATTATTAACCGATTAAACCAAAACCTCGGTTAATTAATCGAGCGATTAACCGATTAAAGCAAAAGCCCGATTAAATGAATACCCTATTAACCACTCTATCGTAGACAGCAGAATATTCCAAGAGAGTATTTTAAGAAGTAATTTTTTTAAAATTCAGATTAATATAAAATAAATAAAATAAACACAGCCACAGATAAAATAAGCAGATACTGCATCTGCTCTTTAAAAATTCTGCATTTTTTGAATATTGGGTATTGCTTTGACGTCTTCGCAATTATATCAACATAATTAACCAAAAAAAATATGTTCAAAAACTATCAACAATTTTAATTTTCTTGCATATTCATTCTCTTTGTCTTAAGAAATCTCTAATATTTTCTTTTTGTAATACAAAATGCTAATATCCGCATTATTTACACTTTTCTTTAGTTTTCGTTTTGATTTTTTTTTTATTGAAATAAAGGAACTATTTTATAAACCTAAAATATGTTATGTAAATAGTTTTTTTTTTAATTAAATTTTTCCTTTCTCTACAATATTTTCCTGGTAACTTAATTTAGTTTTACTTTTACTTTCCCATTGAACTATATAAATTTTTAAAAAATAGCAAATTAAATTTTTATACTCGTAATAAACAATTATAAACATGCTTTCATGTTAATTGCTACTTTTTGTTAATTTGGTAAATGTTATTAACATTATAACTATTTTTTTTTATATTCGTTGTACATTTAATTATTCAATTAATTTTTATAAATATTTTTTAAACATTTGCAGTGGTTGAGTGATTTTTGTGAGGAAGTTTAAGTTTATTAATAATTATTTATTATAAATTTAAATTTTTTACTTTTGATTCAAATTATTAAAAAAGATGACTATTTTATAAAAATTAAAGTGAGCAATTGTTTTGTTTTTTGAAAGCCATTGTGGACATTTTTTTTGTAGACGGTTAATATTAATACCAACTACATAATTTTTTTTTTTTTTTGAATAACAGGGCTTAATAAATATTTTGCCATAGATTTCAGTGTTCAAGTATATTTTTTATTTCTGTAAAAACTGTGCTATAAGCACAATGTGCTATAAACATACACATTTTTCTAAAACAGCACTTAATGTTATGAATAGTGTTATTAACAAATTTTTCAACATAAAGTTCTACTAATTAATTCATTTATTAATGATGTGCTAATAATCCCAATTTTTGAATGAAAACACTGAAATTTATTGTTGTGGGAAAGCTAGTTTCTATACGCATTTCGCTGGTTGCTTAGGCCAGCTCGTTAGGAAACTTTTTCCAAATACTTAAGAAAAGCTAAAAATATTATACAAGTAAGACCATAAAGTGAATAAGAATTTTAAAACACTCAGGTCTTACATGTAACAATATCAAAGCTTCAACAAAGACACAACAATAAACCGTCAATTTTTCTTTCTGACATTCCCCTACAATTAGCTGGTTTTTTTCCAACACGAATTGTAGTTGTAAGAGGAAAGAAAGAAAAAAAAAAAAACAAAATTAAAAAAAAAAAACAAGTTGCTTAAATAAAGCAGCTTGCCATTTCAGTTTTTTATTTGCCGGGCACATGCAAATTTATTATCAAATTCTACTAACTGCACATATTTTATGAAAACTTCTGGTATATGATTATTTTTAAATGGAAATTTGTGTATCTATAGCAGTGATGGAAAATTCAGTACTATGGTACTATTTTCAGTACTTTTTCTTTTCATAAATACCACAGTACACCCACGTCAATTTTAGTACTCTTTTCTTGTTATGCTTCTTTGTTAAGAAATCCAGCGTTGCTATTTTTTTTAAACATGTCCTACCTGCCAATAACATACAGGGTACAGGGCACGATAAAGAACTTTAAAGTTATTTATCGTTCATGTTTTTTGTTGCAAAAATATTGATATTCTTCAAGCATCAATATCATTTTAAATGCGCTTCAACTACATGGTTTCGATGACGGTATAACACACCAGCATGAATTTCCTATTTTTACTCACCAATAATTAACAAACATATTTTGAACACCACTAGAAAATATGTAATAACATTTTTGTTCGGGAATTAATAATGAATTAATTTTTAGTTTTTTAAGCAAAATTTTATAATTTTAATAATAATATAAATTATAATTACTATTTAATTTTTTTATATATTTGTTAATTTATATTTTTCAAAAAAAAAAAAAAAAAAAAAAAAAAAAAAAAAAAACTAATTGGTTATATAAAAAGTACCAAAATGGTTAATAAGGTACTCTTCCGCTTAGTGGTCAGTACCATCACAAATTTTCAATTTTCCATCACTGATCTATACTGTCTTTTGTATTTCGACGTCTGGAGTTTTTTTCTTGCTACTCGTCTATCTTTTTTTTCATATCCCTGACTATACTCTTTTCCCCAGTCTTATCTTTAATCTTTTCTAAAGTCGTGTCTATAAAGAGCCAGCGAGAGTACCCAGCTAGCCAAGAGCTGTTTAATAGACAATTGTGACTAAAATACAACTCCCAAACGAAACTCCTGATGATTATTTGACGAGTTACGATTTTTATTTTTTTTTGTTTATTTTAAGTTTTTAGGCACGTTCGCCGTTTAATCTTGCAATGATTAATATATTTTCTTTGATATTTGCATTAATGTTTTGATTAAGACTCGTGCCGGTTGTGTAAAGTAGTTTTTTAAGAATCAAAGGTATTATAAATTAAATGTGTTTGTTATTTAGTAAAAAGTTTTAAGTTAAAAAAGTGTTAAGTTAAAATCTTGAAATTATAACCGAATTGCTGAATTTTAATAATCGCATTAAAGTTTTGGAACAAAATCAATCAAAACTGTTGAAAAACTTAACAAGAGAACTTATTACCCTTAGAAATGAAGTGAGACAATTAAAATTGGTCCCTGAAGTAATTCCTACGAATTTGCTGCCACCGTTGCCAATTACATATATTGATTCTTTTAAATTGCTGAATGAAAATTTGCAATTAGTAAAGGCTGAGTTAGGCGAACGTTGCTGTTCCCGTAACTTACTGTAACGGACTGCTTGCACGTTGGTGCACTTATAGAACATCTAAAAACGTGTCATATGTTTTTCACATACATAAACAAAAAAGCAATAGTATACATAAAACAACACACACAGTGATGGGAAATCAAAAGGTTTAAATGTTGACCGTTGTGCAGAAAAAGTACCAAGTGATTAAAAGAGTATTTAGTGTATGTAAAAAACATTAATGATTTAATATCTGATATTTATATTATAGATTTGCAATAAAAAATTCTAATTTATACAGATTGAGACGTTCCGTTACGTGACATTTAAATTCGGTAAGCATTTACATTGTAAGCAAATAACAAAACGGACCAGACGTTTCGTTAGGGGACGTGGACGTTCGGCTAACTCTACCTTAAGTTGTGTACATGCCTTAATTTATATATGCATAGTAATAAATTTTTTTTTCAATTAAAGCAATATGTAATGGGAAAGGTTACAGCAGTCGATCCAGCGTCCTTTCTTAGAGGTGCTGTAAAAAAAGTGATGCGCGACGAAATTGCAGTTCAATATACTTGGAGAGGAACGAGCGAGAATGAGAGTATTCAGCAATATATCGTTGTTTCTATTATGAGAAATATATAAAAAACTTTTAAAACAAGCTAGTTCGATTGATTAATTTTGTTTTTTATAGATCTGTGTCATTCCAAATTCGCACATTGTGATGATACTATTATTAAACTCATATAATAATAACATAAATAGCAGTTCAGAAGTTGTAAAATAATCTCTGCATGAGCCTCAGACGATTCTTCATGTGCTTAATAAAAGATTTGTAAGATAATCTGTGAATAAATCTTCAATGATTCTATCTACGATTAATACAAGCGTCTTTCGCTGCGTTGTGGAAGACTCTCGCAGACGAATCATCTATGTAGATGTAACAGTTTCTCCCGTACGCTGTATCTTCCACGATTAAAAAATGCGCTCGTCGACGATCAAAAACGCTCTGCATAAGATTCGCAGTAGACTCTTCAGCGATTGAAAAGGCTAGCTGGGTATTTTTAAACCCGAGATCGGGGAACACATACATACATATTTAGTAGTATTTAACATTTTAAATCGTCTAGCAGTCTACTAGGAATTTCATGAATTTAAACAACATTTTATTTTTAAAGGATTTGTTTAATTGTTTGTACGTACATACATATAAAATTATATGATATCAATACATGTTTTATTTTTTATCGGTGTAAAGTTTTATCAATTACAGGTTACAGTAGTGTTAACTTTCGTGCTTACTAAAACCCCTAATAAAAGAAATAAGAAATGGAAGTTCAACCGCTAGTTTGAACTTAAAATAGCTAATTTGACAATATTTATTATCAAACGATAAAAACAGGGTTGTCAAAATAACAAATATAGCAGCCCTGCTTATTTTAACGCGCTGTCAAAATCGGACTTTCCAATTGCAAAGCGTTGACGCCGCGCTATTTTGGGATGCTTCATACAAATTGTATGGGCATGAGGAGTTTTGACAGCTAGAAAACGCGTTCGTATGAATTGTTACGTTTGTTTTGTTTTTTTGTTAATAAAATATTAAAATACTTGTAATTAAAAATGTTTATTTACTCAAGTACCAATTTCTTCTAAAATTATCCAAAAAAAAAAAAAAATAACTTAATTTATAAAATGTCTGGATTTTGAATTATTCGATTAATCGATTAATTTTAAAATTTTATTCGTTTAATCGAAAAAGTCAAAATTACCAAATATTGATTAATCGTTTAATCGAACAAAAAGAAAAAAGCCAATTAATAGAACACCCTACTGAATGCACATTCTAAATGAAGACTGGTACAGAATGCACAGTCTTCTATTAAAACTTGTGCCGATTGTATACAAAATGGGGCTAAATGCTCATTTTTAAAAACTTGCGCTGAGCACTCAGTTTTCTATGAAAACTTATGCTGAAAACAAAGTGCTCTGTGAAAACTTATGCCGATTGTATACAAAATTGAGCTAAATCTAAATTTTTTTTATAAAAAGTTGTGTTGAATACACCGTTTTCTATGAAAATGCTATAAAAACCTGCACTAAATACATACAAAATTGAAAACTTAATACACAGTGTTTAATGAAAGCTTGTGTCAAATGCCCAGTCTTCTATAAAAACTTGTGTTAAATGATCAGTCTTCTTGTGCTAAACACAAAATCTCCATTAATGATAAATAAACAGTTCTCTATAAAAAAAATTCGTTGTTTGCATTATTTATTAAACCTTATGCTGATTGTAAATATGTACTTCTATTAAATCTTGTGCTCAATTCCCGCTTTTCTATTAAAACTTTTTTCCGTTTTCTATGAAAATTTTCTTTTAAATGCTTTGTTTTCTAAAAAAAAAAACTTGTACTTTATCCACATTCTAATTCAAGAAATATTATCATGACCTTTATAAGTTCGAACAAAGTAATTTAATTAAGTCTTAATATATTCTTTCGCATAACTATATCATTAAACTTCACCTGATTTCTCTGTAACGCTTTCTTTTCTCTCATTCATTCATTCATTCACTAATTTAATCTTTTCCCTCAAATTGTATAAAATTAAGCCCTTTTTCTTAACAAAAACATGTCATAAAAATAATTTATGTTTAAAAAAATTAATACTAAAAACCACGCAATTAAAAGCTGAGATTAGAATTAAAAGTTGTTTAAAAAAGAAGTTTAAAAATCAGTTATATTCACACGAATCGTTACGAATAGTGTACGAGTTAATGGCATCATTGCATGACTTAATTTATCACAATTTGAGATTCTTAAAAATCTCTAATGTTTTTATAATGAAACTGATTTACCAACAATATTTTCCAAGATGATGTTTAGTTATTTGTTTGTTGTTGGCATGAAATTGATGTAGTGTTTTAAGGGGCTTTGCGGGGGAAGTTGGCATTAAAAATAAAATTGGGAAGAGATGAAATTGTTGTGTAGCTGTTTTAATAATGAAACCTACAAACCGAGTTCTCAGTCTTATTGAGAATAATTATAGAAGCAAATTTTTTTTTATTAATTTAATAACACAACAGCAATTCAAGCAGTTGTTAGCTTTAGATCTTAATTAACATAAAAATTATAAGTGAAAAAAATTATGGTATTTAATTTGTTATTTTATGATTTTTTTTTTTTATTTGTAGTGGAAAAATTTTTTAGTTCAAAAGTTATGTTTCTTTTAATATAAAATTATAACGCTCCTGACTGCCAGATTCATTATCGCACAGCCTAAAGCTAAATACTTGAAACTTAGACCAGAGGTGGGTCTCCTGTCAATTTGATACACTAAGAGGAGATTTTTGAAAATTCGAATGTGTTGGGGGTAAAACACGTGTAAATTCGCTGCTATCTCCTAAACTAAAAGAGATACAAACAATTTAATACATATCGTTTTTCATTAAAAAAAGTAAACGGACTGATGTCTGGTATTTTTGGGAAGTAAAACGGGTAAACCCCGTATTTTGCATTTTTTTTTGTCTTTTAAACCAATAAACTTCGAAATAAAATTCTTATCACATCGTAACTTATTTAAAAAAAAAATCAAATATAAACGTTTTCGAAATTCGAAAGTTGATGGGGTGAAAATCTTACCCATTTTTTGATCTTTTCTTTACAAAACATTTTTCTCCATGCACTGACATATACATTAATGTGAAGCCTCAATCGATGTCAAATTCAATTGCCATTTACTTCAGAGCTGTTTTTTAATGGAACAAAGGAAACAAAAACATAAACATGTCAGAGTGATTTATTCGGCAATGCCGAAACTTATTTATCCTTCAATGTGTCGCAATAAGAAAATAAAGTTTATAAATACCGTTCTTAAGATATAAATAAATCTGTTTTGTGCCACGCCCACTTATCCAATCCCGCCCAAGTTATGTCGGATGTTGTGTATTGATAACTAAGATGCTGAGAACTGATTTGGAAGCTTTGGCTCTTGCCGTTCTCCAGATATACAGAAATCAATAATGTCTCTGCACGGGAGGTGCCACGCCCGCTTCTCTAATTCCGCTCACACAGAAAAAATTAAAAATTGTCTTTAATAACCAAATTTATACAAAATTCAAAATATTAAGCACACAAGTTATTGATTTTGCACCTATTACCGAAATGATTATATTGATTACTGAAAATTGTAAAATTGTGAAAATTTTTTCTCAATAAATGATATTTTGGATTTTAATTAAAAAAATGATCAAAAAACTTTGCCATTTCAAACAATGTTTTAATTTATTTAATTAAATATTGAAAATTCCTAACACAGAAAAAGTGTTTTATCAATTAAAAAAATGGTTTAAAAAGCATTTAAATTTAATTAATGTGATAATTGAATCAATTAGTTTTTTAGTTAAAAGAAAATTTAAAATTTAATTTTCATTTAATTAACATTTTAGTTGTTTCCAAAAAAAATTTCAATTAAAATTTTAATTAAATAACAAAATACCTTAATTGACTTTTTTCGTTTAAAGTAAAATAATTTAAACGTGTAGAATTGTTGTTGGGAATTGTCCATATTTATATAAATAAATTAACACATTGTATGAAATGGCAAAGTTTTTTGATCACTTTTTTAATTAAAATTAAAAATATCATTGATTAAAAATATTATTTTAAAATTTTTAGTAATCAATATAATCATTTCGGTAATAGGTGCAAAATCAACAACTTGTTTGCTTGATATTATGAATTTGGTATAAATTTGGTGATTCGAGAAAATTATTAATTTTTTCTGTGCATACGTACTTTGAGTTTTGTTAATGAAGGTGAGATGTCTTTCGTTACATATAGAAATATCTATAATATAGATAATATAATATATAATATAGAAGTCTGTTTCAGAGGTTGTTAGATTAATGTCAGTATTAGCTAAGGCCACGCCGCGTTCAGCGACGTGCAATTGCTGAACTTTGTTCTTTGCTTCATTAAATGATGTATTTGTATGCCATTTTTCCGGATCTGTTTGTAATAAATCAACTGAAATGTTGCTGGTTTCCAAAAAGGCTAAGCTGGCTTCGGATATTAAATCTTGAATTTGTTTGTTATTGAGCATGTCTTCGGATAATTCAGCTTTTACTAATTCTTTACCGTTGCTTGGTGCGTGTAGATTTTGGACCATTAAACGCAAAGTTTTGGTGTCGATACGTTCATCAAAAAATGCTAAAGCAGCAAACTTACCGGATAAGTACCACTGATGACGCTGAAAAGTTTACAACGTGGCGGGTGCGATTGATTCGTTAAAGCTTTTTTAGTCATCCAATTGGAAAAATGGCATACACACAAATCATTTAATGAAGCAAAGAACAAAGTTCAGCAATTGCACGTGGTAAATGATGTCGCAGAACGCGGCGTGGCCTTAGCTAATACTGACATTAATCTAACAACCTCTGAAACAGACTTTCAGAATTTATAGCAGGGCAAAGAGCTTCATCGTTAAAGCTCTAATAAATAATTGAAAGCTAAAAAAAATAGTTTTTTAATTTTTGGGTATGAGAAGTAAGCTGCCTAGAATTTTTTGGACTCGCATTGCTGAAGTCTGTGCAACAGAACAAAAATCCACCCATATTAAATATTTTGAAAGAATACCTAATATCTAAATATCTAACATTAAAACAAATCCGATGCATAACTGGCAAACACATTACAATATTTTTAATTTCACAAAATGGGTACAAAATTTAAAAAGGGTATAACTTTGCAACAGTAAGAGCAAATTCAATTATTTTGCAATTTGTGGTCGTATATCGCAAATAACACGGCGAATGTTGACCTCCAAGTGGTCAATCGTTTCGGGATAATCGACGTAGACTAGCGACTTTACATTTCCCCACAGAAAATAGTCTAGCGGCGCTAAATCGCACGATCTTGGAACTAAGAAACTATGCGGTTACGTTTCCTTCAATAAATCAAATGTGGCACGGGCTGTGTGACATGTCGTCTCGTTGAAACCAAAGCTCCTGCACATCATGATTGTTTAATTGATGAACGAATAAGTCAGTAATCATGGCTCTAGAGCGGTAACCATTGACTGTAGCGTTCTTACCAACATCGTTTTTAAAGAAGTACGGACCAATGATCCCACCAGCCCATAAATCAGACCAACCAGTCAGTTTTTCTGGTTGTAACGGTGTCTGGACATTATTATCACTCCAAATACGCCAGTTTTGTTTATTGTCGTATCCATTTGAACAAAAGTGAAAATCGGTATCAACGGCAATCTTGTTTTGGGCTCATTTACCGAATCTACGCCTTGTTAGATGATCGTGTGGCTTCAATTGTTGCACGAGTTGGAATTTGTAAACACTCAAACCAAGATCTTTTCGCAAAGTCTTCCATAACGTGGATGGACACATATTCAATTCCTGTGTACGAGGGCGTATAGACTGATTCGGGTCTTCATCTACAAAAAAAAAAAAATGGAAAACCAGCTTCAATTTACATATAAGTTAGAAATTTGTACTATTAGTTCATTATTATTATAATATTATTAATATAAATCGTAAACACTAATAAAAATATTTTTTTCAATCAAAACAGTTAATTGAAACAATTAAAAAATTATTTAAAACACCGGTTTGGCCAAAATGTCAAATTTTGACCCCCTCTAACTCAGAAACTTTCATCCAAATTGGAAGACATCGATTTAAAAAGTTGGGTCACTTGACATGAAATCCCCCATATATATTTTGGGAAATCACTGGAATTGTGGTACAACAGACTTGGGTTTGAGTTTATTATATGTGTATTGGCCGAACATTGTAAAATTAGAAATTGCCAACGTTTCGAGCACCTTAGGAAATGCTTCGCCAATGTTCGACCGATTGTTATTTCCTGCCTGGGGTTTCAATTGAGTAAGCCCTTTAGTTAAAAAAAATGGCTTCTGTGACCCTTGGCCTAAAGGAGCTTTTGTAACTGATGTTCTTTTATTTAAAAATAAAAATTTCATATTTTACGATTGCCGCATGTTTCATTTCTTTTAGCTTGTAGACTTTAACCTTTTGTTCCTAAATCTTTACAATTAAAAAAATCACTTGCCTTGTAGGCCTTTAAAGTTTCAACACTTCAGAAATTCAATTTGTTCCTTTATCTACATTCCAGAACGATAACTTCTACAAAAGTCTCTAAAATTTCCCAGGCCTAAGGAGAGAAAAAGGGGTTGTTTTAAATGAATCAATTTAAAAACCACATCATCTTAAACATTTAAATACAAATGTAATACTTTTTTAAAACTCTCACCACCTCGACTCATTTCAATTCACATGGTACTGGAAATTATTTGACCCTAAAAAGTAACTGTGTGTTTGTCTTCCACTTATAACTTATTTTTCCTTAAGTGACACTTAAGTGCAACATTTTTGTTGCAAACTCACTGAACTGTTAAAGTTTTTGAATAAAAAATAAGTAAAGAATAGAAAAGATTAACTTTAACAACATGCTCGTTAGAAATAAATGAAGAAAAAAAAAGTGAACAAAACTTTTGTAAAACAATCAACAAAAAACCGCAATTGTTTAAATTTCAAAAAAAGAGCACTTACAAACCAAAAAAAAAGGCCTTTAAGGACACTTGACAGTTGTGGCAACTTCATAAAATGCCTTAAAGTGTGAGTATGCTTGTGAGAATGTGCCACATTCTTGGAAAGTAATGTGGGAATAATTTTTTTTCCAACATGCATGTAACTGAAGTTTGTTGGAACAATTACTACAGCAGATTGCATGTAAAGTGTCCATAAGCAACGACTAACAATATTTCCTTTCTACAACAACATTTTAGATTTTCATTTAGTGATTTCAACTATCATCGCGAAATGATCGAAAATGGCAACATTTAAGGCAACAGAAAAACAAACGAATCGTTCATTTAATTAGCTAAATTCAAATAGTAATTAAGTGCAGTTTAAATATTGTTAAAATGACAATAATTGTTTGTTTTTTTTTTAAACAAATATGTTGAAAAAAAATTATAAAACAAAAAACCTACAAACGCGATTATTGTAACCACCTACTTTGCACCAGGTTATTGTGGGGTAAGTGCACAATGGGACAAAACAGTAAGTAAGTTGTGCACAATTTAAGTCAACTTTTATCTTAAATTATTTGTCTCGGGTACTCTATAGAGTAGTCTAAAGTCTTGATAATATTTCTGTCTAAATTTCTAGACAAATCATTTTCTGTTTCTATTAGCGAAATCGGTTATTCGATTTTTTTTTAAAACCCAGTTTTCGGTTATTTCAAATGGTTGCTATTTAAAAAAATCCCCGGTTTTCGTTTAAACGTTTTAAAAAGAGCCGGCTAACCGGGTTTATTTACTGGGCATTTACCCATGAAAGTAGTTTCTTGAAAGTCGCAATACACTCACACTCTTTCACTAACACATTGACATTTTTCTACTTTCAGTCCAACTTTCAGATAGCTTTCAATGAAAATTTCAAGAAAGCGATTTCATGAAAGTAACAATAACTAAGCAGTGTTACCATTTGCAATTTTTTTTTCGTATACATATATAAAGAATTTTAATATATTTTTTCAACTAAATATTAAAAACACAATGATTCTAATTAAAATTTATAAATATAATGAAAACTAATAAAACTAAATATTATTTTGAACGAATGCCTGAAGTTCGGCGTGAATAATTGACTCGGCAACTCTTAAGCTTGAAATAAGCAAAACAATAAGAGAAGAAGAAGAGAAATTTTTGGTAGAAGTTTGCCCTTTGACGACATTTTGAAAATGAAATTTCACTTTCATGAAAATTTTCATGAAATTTTATTATTTTTTTTTAGAAATTTGTGGTGATAACACGTATACAGAAATTTCATGAAAGTACTTTCATGTGTAAATGCAGCGTTAAATAAATAATAACAGGAAAATTAAAATAATTTTTTAAATAAAAAATTTATTATTATACGAAAAAATTCACAAAATTAAGGAACCAACAAATAGTTAATTCCAGGGTTATCAGATTTTGTTTTACCTTCATCGCGAAATAGTATATCGAAAATCGCCAAAAATCGCCAAAATTTTATTGCTTTGGATTTTTGGTCAAAAAAATTCGCCAAAAATCGCCAATTGGAAAGTTTTGAATAAAAAAGAAAACAGCATTAATTAAGCCTTTATTAAAAATTTTTATATTTAGCCTAGTTCTAGTACTGTGTTTATATGGTACTCGTAGTATTTTATACGTTAAAAAATAAATATCTTACAACTTAGGATTTGTGAAATCATTAAATTGAACGTTGCAAAAATATAAATTTTAGCCGGTATGCAAAATGAATAAAATTTTATTGCAAAAAAATCAGTTTTCAAAAATTTCAAGTTAATAATATATACTATAATTTAATTATCGAGCTTAAGGTCTTTTTATATAAAAAACTTTATATGTTTATTATATAAAAAAAAATCGCCATGTCGCCAAACACAAAATTTCATCGCCAAATAGGTTTATAAATCGCCACGTTTGGTAAAAAATCGCCACATCTGACTCTGGTTATGACTGGATATCTAAAGAAGTTTGATTTTTAACACTTAAAGGAACTTAATAAATAGAATGTGGGAATTATTTCTTTTTCATAAGCTGCTTTATTATCAGAGAAGATAAAAAAGTGTTTGCAGCAAAAAAATATTTAAAAAAATCACAAAAATTAAGAAAAAAAGCAGCAAAAAAAAGCATTTTTATTTTTTTAATATATACATTTATATATAAAAATTACAGTTATTCTATTTCATCAGACTCGTGAAAACAGTTACAATAAACAGTTATGTGGCCTTTTATATTATATATTTGTAAACGTAATTTTTCTTCGTCTTTCTGTTAAAAGTGAATTGTATCAGGAAAAACTTCTTGCCACGTCAACGGATGCTGTTGGAGGAAATTTATACATATTTCAAAATTTCATTTCATGAGAGGCTTTCTACCATTTCGCAATCACACTTAGCACCAGTTTGACGAATGTTCTTAATTTGTAAAATTTGTTTGAACCCCGGATTTCTTTGAAATACTGCATTCAATTTTTTGATATATTTTTTGTCATGTAGATTCTCAAGTGCTTCTCGTACCTTTGACACAATATTAACACTTTCGTGAATAGCTAATCCAACTGTTTGTTGCTTTTTTTTTTATAGAAGACACAAAATTGAAAAATTGTTTTTGATAAACGCAAGTTGGGAACTTAATCCGGGCAAATTATATATTTCCTTGGCGTGCGCGATCGAATCTGAGTCTTCACTATTCAGTTTAGAAATAATATTCTTTACTTTATCAAGGAATTCTGCGTAAAACATTGTGGCTTCTATCCAAGTACCCCAACGTGTAGGGCATGGGACCGGTGGAAGAGCCAAATTGGGATTCATTTGTAAAAATAACTGCTTTCTACGAGGAGCCTATGGAAATTAGAGTTATTAAAAAATTACCTTCACAAAAAAGAATTTGGTACAAGATGTTAATTTATTAACATGCTGAAACTCTAAGCGTATGAAGTCAGCAACACGATGAAGTCCATGAGCAACACATGTCAAATGTACCATTTTAGGATGCATTATCCTAAGGGACAAAATTCCACTTAACAGTTACCAATAGCAATACTTTGTCGAATTGAATGCCTATTTTTAATTTAAAAAAAAATATATAAAAAAAAATTATGAATCAAATATTCACTTACCATCAGGCCATAAAATTTGTAATGAATCGTTGCAGAAAGTTGCAATATAAGCGTCATTTGCATTTTCGAGAACACCCATGTTCAATAAAAAAAAAGGTTTATTTCCAACATCATCATTTAAAATACCAAATATAAAGTTGGCCACATATTTTTGTTCGCTGTCTGTTGTTTCATCAACAGAAATCCATATATATTGGTCTCCAACAAAAATTTACATATATCTTTGTGAAATGTATTGGCAGTAATAGTAACAGAAAATTCCGTTATAAGTATTTGTGGACGATTTTCTTGGAAAGCAGCTACGGATGCCAATCGGGACTGATTTTTGGAAATCCCGATTTTCCGGGATTTTTCGGGATTCGGGATCAATGTGTTTCTTTAAGATGCTACTTTTTTTAATAAACAACACTTTTTGAATATTCAAAAGTTTTTATATACGTAATATAAATTTTTAAAAATGAAGACAACAAAACAATTTATTTTATACATACATATGTTTTTAACACTGGCCTCACCCATGATCAAACTGATCAGATTCTGAAAAAAGTTAATAAAAATATACGTCTCTCTTAGTTTTTCTAGGTCAATTCATTTCGGTTTTTTGACAGCAATTAAATTTTTAATGTGAATTAAGTTGTGACGACATTGATACACTGCAAAGTGTAGTCCCTCATCGATCTCGATAGCTGAGTTAAAAACTGTAAAACTATGTCGACTGCAGTGCAGTACACCTCCAGGGTGAGGGCGAGATTCATAATCAATAATTTAAATACGTTTGAAATTTATTTTAAAACAAAATGTTTATACAAATGTTTCTTAAAACAGATTTCAAGTCTAAATAATTATTCATACGTCAGATAGTGTTTATTTATAAAAAAAAATTATTTTATTTACTGTATGTTTTTTAAGCAAATATTTTATTATTATTGTACCGGAAGGAATATGAGCTATTTCATATATATAGCGACTTAATTGTTATAATTATATCAACTTTTATTATTTAGTTTCTGAATATACTTTAATTGGAGCGTGAATAATTTTTATTTTTTGCTTGATATATAACAATTTCTATATTTTGCATAAAAATAATCATTTTTATTGTGGTATTACATATGTCTTAAGCCAAAGCTGAACTTGCTAAACACAATTGTAAAAAAGGCTTGAGATGTGAATCTGCAAATTTCGTTTCTACTTAAAATAATGGTTTTTATTAAGCAAAATACAAAAATCTAGAAATTGTCGTCATATAGTTATCAAGCAATAAATGAAAATATTAAATACTCGTTGTATTCCAAAAACAAAAATTTAACTCAAAAAAAAGAATTATTTGCAATAAAAAATAAACTTAAATATAATTTTTTAAAAAAATTTCTGGAAAGAGTATAAACATTTAAAAAAACGAACATTTTTGTACATAAAAGTTGATATGTTAAAAATCCCGGGATTTTTTTTATCAATCTTTTTAGGTTTTCTTACATACCACGGAGCGGACGTAATGATTCGAAGAATTTTGTTTTAACGCCTTTATGTTTTCTCTATGTGGGAGGTCGAGGCAGTGCTCCACCATGTTAGCTTTAAGATAGAGTTGTAAAGAAGGAGTATAAGGGTCGAATCCCAATAAGCCAATTTATTTGAATTACTTTTAGTTTCATTTGAGCTAACGTTGCCTCTATATGGCATTCCACGTTAAACGGCGATCTTAATAGATACCGAGATATTTTACATTCGAATGTTTTGGTATTAATTGGTTATTCATTTTAAAAGGGGGTGAGGACATGACTCTACGCAAAGTAAATGTTATGTGTACCTATGCATTTTTGATTTATCAATCCCGAAAAATCCCGGGATTTCACAACGGCCGGTTTTCTTATTTTTTTTGGGATGGTAAGTTTATTTAATTTTAGTTGTAATAAAGCGTATTGAATTTGGCCCAAAAACGTTGAGTCCACAACTAACATATTTTTGTTTTAACCCAGAAAATATTTGTCAATTATTTTTTTTCTCATGTTTTCTCAAAAAAAATATTTTTATGTAAAAATTATGTTAAAAAAGTTTTTTTACAGAAAAAAATATGGAAAAATCAAAATAAGCACCATAATAACAAAAACAGCAAAAAAAAAAAAAGCAAAAATGGGTAAAAATAGCAAAAAATAAGCAAAACAGAAAAAAAGCAAATTTGTCTTCTCTGTTTATTATATTCAACATTTTTTTTTTATTTTTCGAATATATTCTTTGAGCTAAATTTCAGTTATGTATTTTATAAAGCTTAAATTTTTAGGAATGACTTTATACACTACCAGACTATTTATTATCTTGTATTTTCTAAGGTTGAACTTAATAATTTATTATTTTTGACATTTCCCCAATTTTCTTGTTATGGTGCAAATAAATTTTTTATTTAATATCATAAATTTTTTAATTGAAATCAATATTTTACTTTTTACTGAGCACGAACGAAGGCAATTCCTAAAGGACTTTTGTTCCAGTCATCACAACAATCAGAAATCACACAATGAAAGAGTTTCTATATGAACCTGTTTCAAGCCACTGATTTAAGATGAATCTGGTCATTAGCTCTAAGGTTGTAAATTTTATTTTTTAAAAACCCCCACAAAATACACCAATACAACATCTCAACCCATTGTGCACTGTGTTTGGAAAAACTTACACGAAATTATATCGAAAGATAAAAAACACTAATAAAGACCACAAAAGGCGCTTAAGTTGTAAACACTTTGACAAATGCAATTGTTGTTAGTTTAGTTGTTGCAATTTACTTAATTTTTTTGGTCGTTGTTGCTGTTTTTTTCATTTATTTGTTGATGGCATAATACAATTACAGACTAGATAATTTGGTCAGTAACACGATTATGGCAGCAGCAACACAGCCCAACACGATATTGCCATTTTTTCCATAGTCGCTATAAAAAAAATGTTTACATGCAAACGAAGAAACAAAAAAATAATAGAAATAGATAAAAGACAAATGTAAACAAATGCATTAAATGCTAAAACCTGGTAAATTTTAATAGAAAAATAGTAATAAAGAAAATTATAAAAAAATAAATAAACAATATCTAAAACATAACGATACAAAATAAATAAATGGTTACAAGTTTCTTTGGACGAGGGCAAATGCAACAAAAAAAGTTTAAAGGCTAAAAAATATTAATGTTTTTAATTGATGTAACGACAGTGGAAAATGCTAAGTCCTGGTTTTTGAGATGTGGATTAAGTTTAAACTTAGTTTAACGCACTCTGAAACTCGAATTTTTTCGCCGAAAAGGGATTTTATTTGTTATTATTTAATTAGAGACCAACATTTTAAGCAAAACTTAGCAACTCCGTCGAAATTTTGTATACAAACTTGGTAATGGCGGCACAAATCTGTTTTCAAATTAACTAATCCTAGTTGAACTGAGATCTCAAAAACCCAGCCTAAGAGATTTAATTTGATTTGGTTTTTCTTAAAGGTTTTGGTGATCATTTTGTTAAAGAAAAAATAATAATCAACATTTTTTTATTTTTCGAATTTATTCTATGAGCTAAATTTCAGTTATGTATTTATAAAGCTTTTTGTTAAAGTTCCATTTCTTAAATTTTTAGGAATGACTTTATACACTACCAGACTATTATCTTGTATCTTCCTGTTACATTTTACCTTATCTATCCTTTTGATAGCAATGAAGTATATGTACAGAAAAATTTACAATTATTAGTCACCAGTAGAATATAATGCAATTTCTGGCCCGATACGGACTTCGTCAGCATTCTTTGTGTCACACTGGATAGTGATACTCTATAAATCGAATGTATTTAACTCAACTATTTTAACAAATAGAATCTGGGAATTATTTTTTTTCATAAGCTACTACTGTATTATATTCAACATAATTTTTTTTTTTTTTTTTTTTATGAAAAGAAATAATTCCCAGATTATATTTGTTAAAAAATAATAATTTTATTAAGGGTTTAATAAAATAAATGTTTGATAAATTAAATGATATTAAATGTAAAATTAAATGTTACGCCCCATAAAATAGAGGTTATTGGAAATATAAGCTGAATGTCTGACATTAAGGTGCGCAAAAGTCTTTACATTAACGGAAGATGCTATAAATTTCGCAAATGGCGGTAAACACCAGTTCTGCTTTGATACAAACAGATACAAAATAAGGTAGGTAGGTAGAAAGGCTGATGTGAAGTCTCCTTCACACCTTCACCCAGAGACCAATATGGTCCATTGTGATGCCTTGTTTAGAAATAAATAGCTGAAAAGTAGGTGAAAAAACAGCAAAAGCAGATCTGACCAAACCCGAGAGAAAACTCAACACAACACCGATCCGCCCTATGTGCGGTTAGCTCCCAGTCTCCTGCTGCGCAGCCAGGCCATCCCCATTACGAATCCTATCAGACTTTCCAGCCCACAGCCCGGGACGTCCCCTAATTCGCCTAGGAAGCTGCTGTCCAGCCACCTCAGCCTGCTGCACTGTAGCCTGGGACAGCGGCACAAAATGTGCTCAACCGTCTCCAGCTCCTCCGGGTCCTCACACAACCCGCACATATCCGACACGTCGGATCCCAACCTCATCGCCATCATGCCTATCATGCAATGACCCGTGATGATTCCTATAATACAAAATAAACGGCAATAAAAACTGGAGAGCTATACTTCTCGATTTTCTGAGGGTTGCATTGCCTAATCTCTTGGAAAGACCGACCGCGATTTAACCGTTCCAGACTTTTTTTGTTGGCTCTCTTAATGTCACGAGTCTATGTCAACAAGCCTTAGACTGGTGAAGTCCTCAAAGAGAATATCTGCCTGCAATGCGGGAATCTTTTGCCGGACGTTCTGGTAAAAGTTATGAAAAATGTCATAAGTCGGACCCGTAAAGACAGAAAAATATACCAATGTTAAAATAACATGGCGCAATTTTGATTGAAAATCATAGTAAATTTCCGCAAAAGTATGGACTTTATTATAAATTATCTTTGTTCGCATTAATTCTAACTTGGAGGCCACACGATCAATTTTTGTCTTTCAATTCCTTTCAATCTCACTCTCATTTTTTTCACTAACACACTCACACTTTTTAAATTGATCACGAGATTACTCTCAATTTTAACTATCCATTTGTTTGGCAATTTTACGCTCAATTTAACAGCTGATTAGAAGTTTAGTGAGCTAATTTTTCGTTTGTCAGTATAAATTGTTTTCTTGACGACATCTTGAAAGTAAATTGCTTAAAAATTGCGTGCAGCCTACGTCACAGCTTTCAATTAATGTAAATTTTGACAAACAGTATATGTAAAAGACTATCAACAAAAAGTTGATCGTGTGGCCGCAGTGTAAATTGAAAATGTTAAAATGTTTTGTGAAGAAATAAGAAAACATGCATTTTTTATTTTCACGTTTAAAGTAATTCATTATAAAAGAAAAATTCCCGTATTCCTTTTGTTAAAATTATTTTGTTAAATACATTAAATTTTCAAAGTAAAATAATTATGAAAACCATATCGGGCCATTCAGCTGGTGTGTTTAAATTGTGAGTTCTTCTGTAGACAAAGGTAAATACAACAAAAGTGAAACAAACGCAGAGTTGCCAAATGTCCAGATTTATCTGTTTTTGCAGATTTTTGAAGTGTAAAATAGTCTTGCAGATTTTTACTAAACAAATCAGTTTTTTTTATCACTGCAGTTTTTAATATATTACGCAAATCAAACAAAAAAACATTTGATTATTGTACTCTCTTTAAAAAGAAAAAATTTACATCATATTTAGTACAAAATGTTGCAATGGCTTCTACCGTTTCCGAATTAAAAAATAAATAAATAATCTATGTAGTTCTGTCAAGCCAAGTGTCAGCAGCCAACGTTGAGCGGATATTTTCAAAAATTTATTGAAACAAATCCTAAAAAAGAACTAATTTAAAAATTCCTACAATATCTTATGCGGAATTTTGCGGGCCAAAGACTTTGTAAGAAAAAAAAAATTTGATATTCAGCCATGTCACAGAGTACAATTCCGTTCGAAAACGGAATTCATTCCCCATTTTCGTGCTTCAGAAAATTACGAAAAAACTTTGCGGAATGAAACCATTTCGGTTTTCATGAACGGAATGGGAGTTTTCTGTATCTTATAGGCGAAAAAATTATCAAGATATACTTTCTCTCAATAAACAAATATGTTTTCTTCAATTCCGAACGGAATCATTTCGAACGGAATTGTACTCTGTGACATGGCTGATTAACTTTTTTTTATTAAGCTTAAGGTCTCTTTTATTAATATTTAATATTTTTTATAATATACAACATCCTACAAAAACTACATTGGAACCGTAAATTAAAATTTTACTTCTTTTTTATCTTTTTTGAGGTCAATAAAGCTAAAATCAATGTCTAAAAAAAATATAGCTGCCATAACAGAGTTTTGTGCATGAGAGGGTTAAAACGTCGACCGTAACTGCAAATTTTCTCTCATTTCTTTCGTTTTCTTTTGTTCTTTTTTTTTCTTTGTTTACAAAATGTATGAAACTGAACGAAAGTATGGTAGCATTGTTGGGAGAATAATTGTCTCTATGTGAGAGCATGAGAAAAACGCTTTCAAAATAAAATTGATTTTATTTCTCGACCGCATTCTCTGGCATAATTTTATGTCAAACTGTATGGAAAACATCATTCAGCCCCAGTTCTGTTTCATCATTAAGTGTTTAGAATTATTAAAAGATAAATATATACCTATGTTGACTCTGTAGCTTCTTCTCACAGTTTTTCACACTCGAATCAAATTTTTTCTACATGGAATTCACGTTGCTTCAACTTGAAATAACTTTCATTCAACGTGATTCGTAGTGTTATTTCATTGTGCTTTTGCTTTACTTTATTTTAAATTATCTTTACCCACTTACAACTACAATTAAAGTTGGGAGAATTTTAACTAATTGTAGTGGGGAATGTAAGCAAAGATAAACTCACTGTTTTATTGTTGGTATTTTGTTTAAACTTTGATATCGTTGCATATAAGACTTTTTGGAGTGTATGTAATTCTCATTCCCTCTGTAGTCTTGTTTGCAGATAGCTTTGGCTTTTCTAAGATTATTTTGGAGAACGTTTCCTGATGATCTGGACTAAGCAACCAGTGAAATGCGCATAGTAACAGCTCCAACAATAAATTTCAGTATTTTTATCAATTGAAGCAAAGCCGCGAATAACGTTGTAAAAGCTACTTTTTGCAAAAACAGTTTGTTTGCTGATAAGCGTTAACATTACTCTCTTACACTGTTTAAACGTCAATTCACCCAAAATTAGGCACCTTAACGATATCAAAATGCGATACAAAGAGTCAGCCAGTGGAAGAACGTTGTAAGTTACTAAGAAAATGATACAAACGAACTGGTTTTTCAACGTGGAATAACGTTCTAAAAGCCGCTTGCGTAGTGGAAAAACGTTTTAAATGACATCGCGATTGTGGATATGAAACGTTTTTCTACTAAAAAAAAGAATATAAACTGTAATTAAGCATGTTATTTAAAATTCGATTTACTTGATATTTTGCATAAAAGATTCTATTGTCATTATTTCTGATAATCTAAAAAAAAAATTAAAAAATTAATAATCCTGCCTTCTAAAAACGTTTTTTTGCTCTCCTGAAAAATATTTATTTTGTAACTTACAACGTTATTCGCGGCTGTGCTTCAATTATAAAAAAAGGGAATTAAGCAAAAGAAATAAAATCTTTGTTTCAAATTAATTTTAAATTAAAAATGTTAAAAAAACATTATTCCATAGTTCGAAAATTAGTTCAAAATCATGTAAAATTAACAAGAAGTTACAAAAATAAAGTTTTTTTTATTAAAAAAAAAAAAATACATTTAAAAAACATAAAGTGACAACTCTTGCACCTAAGAATATCATAGAAGTTACAAACGGATCGGCAAACTTTTGTTAACCCGTTCCATCTGTGATAAAGAAGGTAAATTCAAGTTATAAACTCTCTCTGGTTTTTTTTATAATTTTTAAATTATTTCATGTAACAATTTTCTCTTTCTGTTTATGAGCTTAAAAACGCCAAAAATGATTTAAAAATAAAAACAAAAAATAAACCACAGGCTGGTTGTCTAGACCGGATGTTTATGAATTAAATGAAAAAACAAACAAATGAAAAAATATTTTCTGTTGCTCTTGTGATGAATTTTTTGGCAAGCAATTGCAAAGTTTAAGTTAAAAGCCAACAAAAATGTTTATTACTTTTTTCCAAGCCCCAGTGGAAATCAACAGTTTAATTTTAGTTTAATTGCAGTCTAGAAAGATTAAAGCAGAGAAAAAATAATTTTAGATTAAGTCAGAGTTTGCTTTACTTTCATTTTTAAAGTTTAATTGCAAAATACTGAGATTTTAAAATATTTTTAATTGCTTAACGGCATATTACACTTAAAGCTCCTCTCACACGGGACTTGCGCCTACTAATTGCTTTCCCACGACTGTCTAGTGCTCTAAACTGTTGCCGACAATTTGACTACTGTAGTCATTTCAGCTGGTAAAATTTTTTTTTTAATTATGGCTTTTATTAATTTGCAAAAATCTCCCCAAACTCTTGTAGTGAGTAAAGAAAACAAACTAGAATGGTAGAGTGAGTAGGTTTTCTGTATTTAGCAAATTAAAGAGTCATACTTAACTTATGAGTTTTAAGTACTTTAAATAAACCACTTGGTGTTTCCGTTTCCAGCACACTTGAACACAAAGTTGCAAATATTTGTTACAAACGAACACGTGCATGTATTATTTCGCTTTTACTTGGTGGATGATTAAGTGGCAGACGGCCTGTTGTTTTTTACGAGTTTTAATTGTTCTCGATAGAGTTGCCACGATTATGCATGTAGGAAGTTTGGACAATTTCTAATAAGTGTTACTGCACGGAAAAAAATAAAAATTGTTTTCAATTAATAAATTTGTGATATTAATTAAAAAATTAATTAAATTTGCACCAGTTAACAAATTAATAGTATCAGTTAACCGTTTAATTCACGTTGAATTCACTGAATTAAACGTTTAATTCACTTGATTACATTTGAAATTAAAACTGATTTTATTTTTCATTAATGCCTTAACTCATATTATCCCAAGCGATATTCAAGTCATCAGATCTTAGTAAAAATTGTAAGCAGGTATGTAAATACCCTCCTAAACAATAATATTAATTAATATTAATAATAATAATAAAATATTTGAGCAAACCAAATACCAACACAGTTTTTTACCTAGTCAACTTTTACTTTACTTTACATAATTGCATTAATGTGAAAAAACGAAACACAAAAAAAAATTCATATTTTGATTTGTTTTAGAACTATTTTATACATTTAATATAAATATATGAGTTTTAAGAAAAATATTATATTACATTGTGACAGTAACATCACATTAGCCCTGAAAATAAAAGAGGATATTTATTTTTTCGATAGGCGCAGGGGAAGTGGAACCCCCTATAGGATACCAATCTTAAGAGCCGCTGCACCCATTTTCTTGAATTTTTTGTAGTAAGATCTTCTGAGGTAGACGAAGGAGGAGCAATACCCTCCATAGGACGGAGGAGCAATACCCTCCATAGGACGAAACTATTAAATGTAGGACCCACTCTTATGGTAAACTACACCTTTCAAAATAAAAATATACACGGATAAAAGTGTTTTATTAATTAAAAAAATGGTTTAAAAAGTATTTAAATTTAATTAATGCGATAATTTAAACAATTATTTCTTTAGTTGAAAGAAAATTAAAAATATAATTTTGATTTAAATTATATTTAAGTTGTTTTATAATAAATTTTTAACTAAAATATTAATTGAATATCACAAAATATTAATTGACTTTTTTGTTTAAAATAAAATAATTTAAACTCATAGAATTGCTGTTGGGAATTGTCAATATTTAATTAAATATTGTTTTGAAATAAATTTTTAATTAAAATATTAATTGAATATCAAAAAATGTTAATTGACTTTTTCGTTTAAAATAAAATAATTTAAACTTATAGAATTGTTGTTGGGAATTGTCAATATTTAATTAAATATTCTTTTGAAATAAATTTTTAATTAAAATATTAATTGAATATCACAAAATATTAATTGACTTTTTCGTTTAAAATAAAATAATTTAAACTTATAGAATTGTTGTTGGGAATTGTCAATATTTAATTAAATAAATTAACACTTTGATTGAAATGGCAAAATTTTTTGATAATTTTTTTTAATTAATATTAAAAATATCATTTATTGAAAAAAAAATAATCAAAATTTTACAATTTTTAGTAGGCAATCACCCCTATCGTGAATAATTTTGCCCTCGAAATTTGTTGCCTTTTCACGTATTTGCGATCATGAAAACAAATTAATTCATAGGAGAATAATAACGGGAAAAAAGTTCGCGTGAAAAAATTCCCCTTATCGTGAACAATCTTTTCCCTCGTAATTTGTTCACTTTTCCCTTTGAATTCCTCACATTATTTTTGCTGGTGAACAAAACATTTATGTAAGTAATTCTTGTCATAATTCGAATATTGAAGTTTACAAAATTAATTTTAGGGTCAATTTCCATTAAAAGAGGCACAAACTTATATGTATATTGTTCAGCAAAATGAAAAAACCGGTCGATTGACTGCGGTGTTATGAAGCTTTTTAAAGAATTGGTGGCAGAATTTTAGAAATTTTTTTACTACATAAAAGCTCAATCAGCTAATGTTGCAATCAAACTATCAGTCCAATACAATATACTCGTATTTTATTTTTTAACTTTTCTTTAAAATATACGTGTATATTTTTGAACAAAAATTTTTTTGTTTTTAATCAGGCCTGTTCTGAAAATCACGTCACATCAAATCGCATGCGCTTTTAAAATCACACGTGTTATTTTGTGGTGTTCTGTAAATCACACCGTTTTTGTGTTTTTTGGTGTGATTTTCAATTGTCGAAAGCACAAGGAAACACAAGTTCTTAACACCTGTTTGTTCTACAAAGCGATCTCAAGTTGGTTTTAGGTCTTGTTTCAAATTTTTCACGAATTTTAGACATGTTCACAATAAAATCGATATTAGATAGAATATTTATAATAAATAGAAGAGTCTGCTATATTGCCGCTGTTAGCAAATTTTTGCGAATTTATCAATTTTTACCGAATTTTTGCCATTCCTTATAGTTTTAGGGAATTTTATTAAATTTTATGGCTTGTTCGTAATATTAAAAATTTTCGCGTATTTTGGCTGTTTTTGCAAAAATATTTTGTTATTTTCCGATATTTTTTTTTAGCCCATTTAGCGATTTCAAATAAGTTTTAGGGTTTGTTTACATGTTTGCAATTTTTCGAAAATTCTTGCCATGTTCGCGGACAGAAGCGATTTTTTCCTGTGATTCTTTACAGCTTTTACGATTTTTAAGAATATTAGACTTTGCTATCATGTCGCTGTTAGCAAATTAGCAATCTTTTATTCAACTAAAAAGACAAGCCGGAAATTACAACAGAAGTCACAAAAGCAAATTTTATTTTTGTACTGTCGTCGAGTTTTAATTTTAAATGATTTGTTGTAAATAAAACAGCTTATTGCATAAAAAAATTAATAAACAACACATTGAATATTTTATTAGGTAATTTATTATGACAGTCATCTTACAATAGTCGCAAAAATAACAAAGTGATTTTAAAAAGTGGTTTACGTAGCTGAACGTTTTGAAATCACAAAATAATTTGCTCAGAACACCTTTCTTCTGATTTCAAGTTACTTTGATAAAATTTGATTTTCAGAACAAGACTGAATGTTTTTTAATATTTTTTCTTTTTTACATTCACTGAGAACTGATAGCGCGAAAAATTTTTCCGCCCCAGCCTCTGGGCGTGCCTCCCAATGGGCCAGTGGCCAGTTATAACCGCAATTAGGTTTCTTAGATGATGTCTGGACAGCTGTAATGCCCGCCGTGTTCTTTTTCCATCTATGATGGGCCAGATTTTCCTGGTTTCCCCACAGGTGTTTTCATCGTGCGACCTCTGACTGGCGATAAGATGAAACTCGTGCGCTATAAGTTGCTTACACCTTGGGAGTGAAGCACCTACACAATATGTGGAAGCGTCCCGATTCAAGGTGGTACCTGCATACGCCAACGAATCCGCCATGCAGTTCCCATGTATGTCCCCGTGTCCGGGGACCCAATTAAGGATGACCAGTGAATGTCTCGCTATCTCCTCCAGAGACATCCGGCATTCTCGGACAATTCTCGATGTGATAAACACATTCTCCAGGGATCTTATGGCCGCCTTGCTATCGGTAATAATGTGAATATCCCTTCCAGACATTTCAGCGTACCGGATGCGTCTCGCGGCTGTGTGGATGACCATTATCTCGGCCTGGATGACACTGCAGTGGTCCGGTAGGCCTTATAGGAATGCTCCAGTTTACCTGCTCAGAGTATATGCCAGAACCATACAGGGTTTTAGACCCGTCCGTGAAGACAAATTTGGTGATTAGAGAACATTTTGAATTTTTTCTGTGTAATGTATAAATGAAAAAGCGTATGTTGTTTGTTCTCTACAGACTCCTAAGCTACTGAGCCGTTTTTCCTGAAAGTTTTAAAGTAATTTCCTGACTACCCGGCGCTTAGCATAGGCTATTAATATATTTTAATTTTCAAGTAGGCGTGGCACCAACCATATAATAAAACTATGAATAACCTTATATCTGGAGGTCGGTTACAGTAAGAGTTTTCCAATATGAAACAAATAACTTCGTTATCAATACACGACATCTGCCAAAAAGTCGGCTGGATTAGACAAGCGGTTGTGGCACCTCTTATACATCGGCAATAAATATTTATACGTATTTGGAGTACTGTAATAGTGAACGTATTCCAATTTTGTACAAATAGCTTAGATAATAACCCACAACATATTTAAAAAGGTATGTTCAATTAGAAAAGTAGGCATGGCACCTCCCATACGAAGACACTTGAAATTTCTGTATATCCATTGAACGGTTACTGTAAAATCATTTTTAAAAAAAATCTTACCAATTTTATTTCGATGGGGGTAGCAAAGCGCACCGGGTTAAGCTAGTATTGTATAAAGCGATATTGTTCAACGTATATTATATATATTCCAGTTTCAGCAAAGACTTAGGGTGCGTACAGAGTGGCCGCTTGTTGCCGAGCCGACTGACGATTATTGCGAGAACTTTTTATGCGAGAAACAAGCTTGAGTGTGTATAGTGGATGCGAGAATCAGCGCTGATATTTTATCTATTATTTGTGTTTTATGTTTGTTTGTATGCATTTGGGTTTGTTGCTTATTCGTATTTGTAAAATTAATTTTTTTATAATTGTTATAATTTTATTTAATTTTTATTTTTTTGTTTAATTTTTATTTTATTTTTTAATTTTTTTTTTCTTTTTAATTTTTATTATTTTTTTAATTTTTTGATTGCCTGTTTTCTTTTCTTAAATTTTTCTTTTTAATTTTTTTAAATGTTTTCCAAACAAGTTGAAATCATAAATAACAACATAACATAAACAATGTTCTCGGCGCTGAAATACGCTTTGGAACCGTTTTCTCGCCTTCAATCAGCTTTGCGCCCTGACCAGCTCGGCGCCCACTATGACCTGTTCGCGCTTATTTGTACGAATTTGTATAGTACCAGTTTTCTCGCATTGGTTCTCGCAATAAGCGTCAGTCGGCTCGGCTCGGCAATAAGCGGCCACTCTGTAAGCACCCTTAAAGTTTTAGCTAAAACTCTTAGTCAGTTTTCAAGAAAATTAAGACTTGACAATTTAATTAAACTCTATCTAAAAGCAGTAGGCAACACTGTTTCTACATTATTCCACACAGGTGATTAAGTAAAATCATTTAAACTCTGTGCGAGTGTACGTTGTAAAAAATAAGTTCTCTTAATATTTATAACAGTAGAGTTTATGGTAACATTAATTGCTTATTGTTGCAAGACTAACAGGAAGTGCTTCGCTATGACTTTTATTGTAAAGAAATTATTTTTTTTCCTTCCTTCATACATGTTAACAACTATTTCTTTTCATTTACAAGTTTTTCTAAAATTATGTAAATTTTTTCTAAACGCCACTTAATTGCGTGAAAATTAAACAAAAACCAGAGCAAAAAATGAAAACTTAACGATTTTTAACGCTTAAAAGAAATTATGTTAAATGTCAAAAGTTTTAGCCAACTTGTTATAAGCAAAAAATGAATAATGAGAGGGAGAGTTGTGTTGACCAAAAGTAACGCAATTGTGAAATTTCATGTTTCACTTGAGTGATAAAACCAAAATTGCTTTTAACGAGTGTTATTTATTTTTTTTTTTTTTATGTAAAACAATAAATTAATTTTTTATTAACATTAATTTTGTCACAGAAAAAAGTATAAATATTAATTAACTCTGAACTAAATAGAAATGTACAAAAAGAAATGAATAACAGCCCTTCATATTTTAGTATGTGACCATTAAATATTTCATTTGCTTTTTCTTGTTTTTTTTTTTTTTTTTTGGTGACAAAATTTCCGGTCACTTGCCGCGCGTGATTGCGGCTTTGCGCTGATTAAATGCCACAATAGTGAACATGCCAGACATCAAGGGACTCCATTTGTATGGCTGTATTTGCAAATAAACATCATAAAATAAATTCAGTGACCCCCTTCGTTTTGTTTATTTTTATGAAATTAGTAAAAGTGGGTGAATTGAAAATTTAGTAACATTTTAGAAATTTGTATGCGATATTTTCCATGTTTTATGTACGATATTTTCTCTGCGAAAATATGACAGGTTCTTAACAAAACTGTAGCTTTTGTTTAAGGAGACTGTTGCAGTTTCTTTACCAAGCTTAGCAGTTTTTACGAAATGACTGCAGTTTCTTTGTGAAACTCTGGCTATCTTTTTTTTTAAAAACTGTAGTTTTTTCTTCACAAAATTGCAGTTTCTTAATAAAACTGTAGCAGTTTTTTTTCTTTCGAAACTAACAGTTTATTTCCAAAAAGATTTCTTACCAAATTGTTAGTTTTGTACAAAACTGGTAAATTTTTTTATGTAAATTACTTTAGTATTCATTTTAACCAATAGTTTCAAAAGAAACTGAGGCAGATTCTATTCTAAAGCGAGGCAGTTTATAAGCAAATTGCGATACAGTGTCTTACAAAATGATAACTTATAGCTTTCACAGCAACTTTAATATCGTAAAATTTATTAGTAAAATTTAGAAAACTGCGCAGAAAAAATTAAAATTTTTCTCTATTCACCAAATTCATGAAATCAAGCAAACAATTTGTTAATACTCATAAAATTATTACAGTAACTGATTGTGTGTTATTAAATTCGTTTTCCGTACTGTTAAAATTTAATGAAAATAAATTTATTTTTCGAATCAATTTATTTTTTAACATTTATATTTGTTATTCAAAAAATAAAGTTTTTCCGTACTATTATTGTTATGTACTTTGATGTTTTGTCAGTTAAATTATTTTTCTTTAAAGCAGCAACTGTTAAATTTTTATTAATATACTGTTAAATAAAAAAATTAAAAAATTTATATAAAATTCATTTATTTTCAATGAAATGTAAATGATCCGTTATTTAAATAAATTTTGAGTTGTTTAAAATGAATTTTCTGTGGAATTTACCTACATAATATTTTGAGTGTATTACTAATAATTATTTTGTTTACTAAAAATAAAAAGTTTTTTCGAGCTCGAGGCCAATTATTTGTAAAAAATATATATTATTTATTCACTAATCTTCTCCAATATTTCGATATCCATCGAAATAGTTCTCCAAGTTATCTTGCAAATCGTTTTGAATTCGGTAGTTCGTCCAGATCACACACGCTAATATGCCCTTGTTTCAACACGCTAATGACGTTCTTTTATTGTTAGAGTTTGTAAGATTTGGAATTATATCTTACCATATCCTGATAGACATTTTACTTATTCATTTAAAGAATTTAAAAATAAACTTATTTCAATTCTATAACTTGGTGATAATGCAATAAGTTTTTACTGTAATAGGAAGAATTCATACCCATGATTGAGAGAGATTTATTTTATAAGTATTAATATAAATTTGTATAAATAATTAGTTGTAAATATCGATAATTATAGTGCCACAAACAATTCTATTGTAATCAATTTGGCCTTTTTAGGGCTTAAAGATTATAAAGCAAATAAAATTGAAAATTTAAATATCATTATCAAGGAATGAGTTACAAATATATTCGTAAGAGACGTATGACCATCTCTACATTCAATATTGTACTATTTATTTTACAAATAATTGGCCTCGAGCTCGAAAAAACTTTTTAGTTTTAATTAAAAAAAGGTCGAAGGAATAATATTTAATTTAGTTTACTAAATATTTAAAAAACTTTAAAATTTTGATTTTTTCAATAAATTATATTTTTAATTTAAATTAAAAAGATTATTAAAAAAAACTTTGCCGTTTTAAACAATGTGTTAATTGATTTAATTAAATATAGCTCAGGTTTTGACAATTCTACAAGTTAAAATTATTTTTTTTAAGCGAAAATATCAATTAATATTTTTGGTTACTAATTAATATTTTAATTAAAAATTTATTTCAAAACAACGAAAATGTTAATTAAATCAAAATTATATTTTGAATTTTTTTTCAACTAAAAAAAATAATTGATTCAATTATCTCATTATTCAAATTGAAATACTTTTAAAGAATGATAAAAATGATGATAAATAATGATAAAAAAAACTACTGAAAACTTTTTCTGCGTGCAACAGTGACTCTCCCCTTAGCAATTGTTAAAGCGCAGTTTAATATAAAAAAATTGTTCCGTTTGCTTAAGAGATATACGAAAACCTGCCATAATTTTTTTTAAAATGCAGTTTGAAACCGTTTTAATTGCTTAGAATAGCAAAGTTTGAGTTTCTATGTGGAATAATTTACATTACTTATTAATTTCTTTATTTTTTAGGCAATATTAAATTTACCCACTTATAAATTTATATATTGGACTGCTAGTTTTTTTTAAACTACAAAAAAAGTTGATGTTAATTAGTACAATTCACAAAGTAATTTAAATCCATTTGTTTGTTAAACAAGATTCCAACACCACCACCAACCAACCAAACAACCACTCACTCAGTCATTCGCTCTTAAAACTCGTACACTTTACGCATCAAATACGTTTATTGCGTGAATTTGAATGTTTATTTGAAAGCGTATGGGCATTAGATGGGTCCCTAATATTTTAACTAATATTTTTATTATTGGAATCTATTAAAAAATTGAGATTTGAAAAAGCATATAAAGCTTTTAACATATACGAAAATGTTAAGTATGCTATACAACTCTTCCGATTTAATTGTTTGTGATCTTCTGCCCATCCTTCTAGGACTATTTTTGAATCAAAATTAAGATTAAACTTACTCTTACTTTAAAATAATATGAACACATTAAGAGCATACGCTTCTTTAGGGATTATAAATCCGTGCAAGTTAAACTCTCTTTTTTGTTTAAAATGTGCTTAAACCAGCAAATCTATAAATCAGTAAACATATAAACCATCTCTAAACGCATACAATTAGACGTTTAAGCTACAGACCATTTGCATTTGACATCATTTGTCGTAGAATTGCCACGATATTGTTTTTTAAACAACATATTTATATTCTATATATTTTATATTATATCATTTTATTTTGAATTTTATATGTAATTCTTATCAACAACAAATTAACCTGTTTAGCTTTATAAAATTCTATGCTTTAGTTATAAGATTTAATCTTATTGCATAGGAAAGTCATTGAAATAAATAAATAAAAAAGTCAGGCTTTTCTTTTGATTATCATCATTGACTACTTTATTTGGTTCTATTTAATAGAGACACCCTAATAAACGTACAATGAACTACTAGGATGTATATTTGAGCTTGTAAATTTATATCTTGTATGTGGTTTCAGTTTTTTTTAAACGACACTTGCCATTTGATACACAAAAAAAAAATCGCTAAAATACTACACAATAATATTCGGCTTGTACATGTTTTTTCAAATAGTTACCCAAATGACCAAGGCTTCAAACGGATGCAATTTTAAAATTCAATATAGAAAAATAAATTAATTATTAACCACGTTTAAAAACGAGTGTCGCAAGAGTCGTGCAAGACTACCCTAAAGAGTGACAAGTAACTCAATTTATCTTTGACGTTTTATTAAAGAAAATTATTGCATTTTTCAAGGCAACCCTAAACAAACAAAAAAGCGAATAAATCAATTCCACTTTTTTATTTTACTTCTTAATAAATGGGGAAGAAAATTAATTTAAAAAAAAAAAAACCGCAAGTAAGCTTTGCGTAATAGCGCCCTTTCCAAAATGTTTTCTATATCTTTTTAAGATTTCTGGAGATATTTTTTTGGCTTGTGTTGCTTACTGATTATTTATGCACACCCGTTTTTTCCAACACCCCTAAAGAAAAGTGTCGGTTTTGACTGCATGGCCTGTGGCTTTGCCTTGTTAAAACCACAAATAGTCCCAATTTACACGTTGCAAGTCTTATTGATCAGCTTGCTTGTTTACAGGCGAAAGAGAGAGACAGCGCAGTTACCAATTAAACTATATCTTAATCAGAGAAATGGAAAGCGAATTAATTTTCGCCGCGCGCCCAAATATCTGTTTCAGAAGGGCGAAAATTTGAAAGGGTTAAGAGCAGATAATATCTGTGGCTCTTATTTGAACAAGAAAGTTTTGGCAGAAAATTTGTTCAACTGTTATCAAAATTAGTTTTGGTAGTATTTTGCCATGTAGAGTTTAATAAAACAGCATTTTGCTTATTTCTTCTTTTAGAATTCTCTAATATCATAAAGGTTTTCAATGGCTTAATGGTAGTTAAAAATTTCTTAAAATTTTTTAAGAATGACTTTCTTAAACCATTTTTTAAACACGAAAGTTGACATCAAAACCCTTTCTAATAGATTTATATATGAACAACAGGGAGTCAAAGCTTTTAAATGATCCTGGTTTTTCTAACTTTCCTGTTACGAGAAACAGCAACTAATGAGATCCCGATGCGTTTGTGCAGGGCGTGAAAATAAATCTATCTTTTGATATTTTTCTGCCTTCATCTTAATTCTCGCCGCTTTGACTCCATTTTTTTTGTTACTAAGAAGAAGGAAAAACCCTTGTCCGGACTACAGAGGAACAATTTTAAACTGCCCGAAATATGGACTTGTTCAGATTACTGGATAGCCCAGACAAGCGAGTTGCAGAATTAAAGAGGTTGTACTGTATTTTAGATATATAAAAGAATTTGTCACCAAAGTTGTCTTCAACATAATTTTTCAATTTGTCAAACATTAACATTATGTTAAACAATTTTGTTGAATTTTAAAATCTTTATTTCCAAAAGAGAATCATAGAAAAACGTAATTTATAAAGAGTTAATTGATGCTTATCTAGAAAACGTTGTGTGAAATTAAAAGAATGTTTGATTAAAAAATTGGCTACGTGTAGAGCATAAAATACTTGTTTGGTGTGACCATAGCCTTAGATAACAAATAAAAGAAAAATTAAAGAATTTGTCGTTCATTGTATCGAGCTCTTACCGCAAAAAAACTTAAGCGACATAATTTTCAATTTTCGTTTTTTTTTTTAATAAAGGGATTATTGGCAACACTTGCATCATCTCCTTAATTGGCATGGTGGCATACGATATCATTACGATTTTATAGCAAAAAATTTTTATCTTAAGCGCCAACCGTCAGACAAAATTTTTATGAAATATAATTTAAAAAAATCTGCTCTAAAATTGTGTTTTTGTCACTTAAGCTTTTTTGCGATAAGAGATCGGTATCATCAACGAAGATTTCCTTTCGTTATCGTCGCAAGAACATATGAGCCAAGAAATGCACAAAATAAGGAGAATGTTGTCAATGACAATTTGGCCAGTTGGGTTCATATTTCTTAATTTAAAAAAATTGCTTATAACTTTCATTGTAAATGTGTTATTTTTTATATTTTTGTAAATCGTTAATTTTAAAATGTACAATCATATTCACATTCGTGTATCACTATCTGTATCTAAGTAGTTTTTGATGCGATACTTTTAATTCAAATGTTTTACTGGTTTTGAACCCATCCATTCAGTGTTCAACAAATGTTCATTTATTTAACTATTGTTATAATTCACTGTAAATTTGTGGTTATTTAATTAAAGGTTAGTTACTTTATAACGGTTTTTATTAAGTTTAATAAACATCACAGTTGTTTTTGTTGCTTCTATAACTGCTCGTTATTTACAAATTATGTTTTTTTTTTTTTGTATAAGAGACTTTTATTCTCTTGTTTTTGTATTCATTTGTAGTTATTTTAATGATTTAGTTGATTTCTTAATTTTATAATTAGGTCATAAATTTTGTTCAACTACGTCAAGTATGGTTGTAGGGTGCAATTATGTTAAGAAATTCGTTTTTTTTGTTATCTTTATTACAGAAAGGTAAACGGCAATTGTGACTTAAATAAATTTTTAAGTGTTTTCATGTATTAATAACTTAATTAAAGAGAAATTTTTAAGAAATTCACGGAAGTTTGTTTATTCGTTTTGTGGGAATTGGCCACATGATTCTTAAAAAAAATACCTTCTTTTCTTTATTTGAAAATTCGTTATTCCAATATTTCCGATCTTATAAATACAATTTTGTGATTTAATAGCTATTCAGAAATGTTTAATTGACTACTTTTTGCAGCATTTTGAATATCTTGTTCACTTGATAGCCCGTTCTTTGCTGAATATTTTTTAAACAGGAAATTTCTTTTCTGCCCCTCGAAAGTCTTCCGTCATTCCCCTTGATTAGTTTTTGTATAAATTTATACTTATTTTTTTATTTTTCTTTATTTATTGTTTGCAATGCTCTTTTATACAAAGGATACTTAAATTTAGGAGAGATGACTGAAATACCTTAAATCTATAATATATTACAAAATATACCAAAGGCTATAAGCCAAATATAAAATTTTTTTAGTTTTTATATGTTTGATTAGTGTAATGTATATGCATACCACTGTACTTTACTAACACAAAACTCCACAACACTTGACGCCTGTATAACACTGTTTATCACTAACACAAAATACCATACGACACTTGCATTATAGTGCAAGTGAAGGAAAATATTCAAAGCGAAGAAATGAAAGCAACAATCTGATTGGTAGACAATCAGTATACTCATAGAAAAGACGTCTTTACACTGATGTATTTTGACATAAATACTATGACAAGTGTCTTCGTTTTTGACCCCATGACACTTTACATTTCTGTAATGTCAGCCTTAACATCACTTGGTCAAATTGTCATCAGGATCAAAAATTTAAATTATGTCATCAATGGGATGACACATTGGCATCACAGAAATGATGAATCGAAGTCGGTTTTTTAAACCATATCATCAGTGCGATGACAAACTGTCATCATATTGAGACATTGTAATTGGCCTTAAGTCAAATTAAGAGAACATCTTTATTTATTTACCCGTTACACATGTTTGTTTCACTTTTGTTGTATTCCGCCCTTTGTTAGCAGAAGATCTCTCAATTATAAGACACCAGCAGCATGCCCGATAAGGTTTTCGTAATAATTCCACTTTAAAAGTTTGATGTATTTAAATAAATAATTTAAAAAAATAAAATATGGGAATTTTTGCTTCTAATTTTATTCTTTAACATGGAAATAATGTTAATAATATATTGTGACATGATATGTTATGTCAGCACACTGATGACAGTTTGTCATCGCATTGATGACAGTTTGTCATTGCACTGATGACAGTTTGTCATCACACTGATGACTGATATATTATGCCATCGCACTTATGACAGTTTGTCACTTAAACTTAAAAAACATATAATTATACTTTGTAATACACATTTATTGAAATAAAACTAATTAAAAATTATTAGTTTGTCTGTTTTTTCGGCATATTTTCATGCATATTTTAAACATTTTTGTGCATATTTAGATTTGCCCTACTTATAATCTTATCCAACTATTTAAAAAAGATAAAAATCATAATAATTTCATAAATATGCCAAAATTCAAATTAAACTTAAATAATCACAATTTAAAATTTGTTAAAAATATTAAAAGCTAATATTTGAAATTTTTTGTTTTTATTCATTTACACTATGTATCTGAAACCCAAAAAAATGTTTCTTTTCCAGGTTATGATTAACAGACTGGAATTCCTTTCATTCATTTTTTTTTTTTTTTTTTTAAATCTCACTTTTATTTCTTATTTGCTGTAAAATATCTGTATTTAAACTTCATTTTAAACTGAATGAACTATTGAGATGAGTTATAATAAACAACCAGTAATGAAATAAAAAAACGTCTATTTTAGAAATTATACCTTAATCACTAAACAAAATTAAAAAAAAAATACTAAAATGAGGTGCCATTTATTACATGATGATATAATTCTTCTCAACACTTTTTTATTTTGTATTATAGGAATATATTTATACCAATGTAAAGAAATTTAGAGTTTGGAAAAAGGGGCTAAACTTTACAAAACCACACACACACACACACACACAAATGCAGCTCTAAACCCAAAACCAAAATCCCTGTAATAAAGCGAAGAACGATTAAATTTAACCATCAAAATATATTGTTAATAATAAATCTAAAAAATATACGAGGGTTGAAAGAGTAAATGAAGAGCACAATTGGAGTATGGGAATCATTATAAAACCCACTAGTCAGCGATTTTTCATATGAATTCAACTATCAATTTAAATTATTTAAATGTCAACAGAATTTTTTTTTAATTGTGAAATTTTTTGATTTATGTTTGCATTGGAAGAAATAATAACAAATTGGTTAATTTAACTTCGAAAAATGTTAACTCCTAATTCCATAGTGCCTTAAGCCGAACTATTTAATTTTATATGAATTTCTTTCTCAATGATCCTAGCGATCCTCATACAAAAGTTACCGTGTTAATATATTGCTGTACAGTAGTCTTCATTGCCAAGATTTTATATTAATTTTGATGTTCTTATTTATAAAAAAGTCAGAATTTCATGTTCTGTTGCTATACAGTTTAAGTTCAATTCTATTTCATTTCTAGTTCCGTTCAAGTTTAGTTCTAGTTCGGTTCTAATTCATTTCTTATTCAGTTCTAGGTCAGTTCTAGTTTAGTTCTTGTTCAGTTCTAGTCCAGTTCTAGTTCGGTTCTAATTTATTTCTTATTCATCTCTAGTTCAGTTCTAGTTCAGTTCTATTTCGGTTCTAATTCATTTCTAATTAATTTCTAGTTCAGTTCTAGTTCAGTTCTAGTTCAGTTCTAGATCAGTTCTAGTTTAGTTCTTGTTCAGTTCTAGTTCGGTTCTAATTCATTTCTTATTAAGCTCTAGTTCAGTTCTAGCTCATTTCTAGTTCAGTTCTAGTTCACTTCTAGTTCAGTTCTAGTTCAGTTCTAGTTCAGTTCTAGTTCAGTTCTAGTTCAGTTCTAGTTCAGTTCTAGTTCAGTTCTAGTTCAGTTCTAGTTCAGTTCTAGTTTAGTTCTAGTTCAGTTCTAGTTTAGTTCTAGTTCAGTTCTATTTCGGTTCTAATTCATTTCTAGTTCAGTTCTAGTACAGTTCTAGTTCAGATCTAGGTCAGTTCTAGTTCAGTTCTAGTTCAGTTGTAGTTCAGTTCTAGTTCAGTTCTAGTTTAGTTCTAGTTCAGTTCTAGTTCAGTTCTAGTTCAGTTCTAGTTCAGTTCTAGTTCAGTTCTAGTTCAGTTCTAGTTCAGTTCTAGTTCAGTTCTAGTTCAGTTCTAGTTCAGTTCTAGTTCAGTTCTAGTTCAGTTCTAGTTCAGTACTAGTTCAGTTCAAGTTCAGTTCTAGTTCAGCTCTTGTTCAGTTCTAGTTCAGTTCTAGTTCAGTTCTAGTTCAGTTCTAGTTCAGTTCTAGTTCAGTTCTAGTTCAGATCCAGTTTATTTCTAGTTCAATTCTAGTTCAGCTATATCAGATTTTGTGCAGGTCTAGTTCAGTTTAAAACTTTAATTGTCCTTTTAAAAATAAAGCTTCATCTTTTTCTTTCAATCGAATTTTGATTAGAAAACAAAGTTTTACTATTACCATTATCAGGATATAGACGTATGATAAATTTTTTATATAATCGACCCCACTGTATGTAGTTGGGATCAATGTAAAGAGGCCTCATTCATACATATTTATCATAATAGGAACCATATAAATTGTACAATTCATCTCTTTCATATTAAACAAAGAACCCATGATGATAATCTTCATTATCGTCATTATGATCATGTGTTAAATATTATTTTATGTAAATTATAAAACGTTTAAAAGCATCAACTACGCCTCTTTTATTAAATGTTGGTAATTGGTGCCGCCAAAGCGATTATTTAGGAAACAACAAAAGGAAAGAAGACCGAACAAGGGGATAATTAGTACACGGCGCCAATGGTAAAATACAGGTAACCAACTTAAAAGAAATTAAAAAAAAAAAAACAAATTAAAAAACAGATTAAATGGATAAAATGATTGGCAAGCTTTTGAAGAAAAACAAAACTTTCTAAAACAGCTTATAAAATATTAAGAAATAACTTTAAAATGTTATGCATGTTTTACAGCAAATTTTTTTAAGAGTTTTTTGATCGTTTTTTTTTTTTTTTTTTTTTTTGAAAATCATTTATTAACAAACTTCTTTTTTAAAAAATTTAATCCGTTCTACACAGATGTCTGATTTTTTTTTTCGAACTAAAATAAAAAATGTGTAAAATTTTTTTATTTGCTTGAGCAATTTAATCTGCATTTGTTTGGCTGATAAAAATCAACAAACAATTAACGCATTTCAGTTTTATTGCATATGTTGTCACTGTAACTGCTACGAGTATTTGTTGAAGTGCTACCACACCATTGCACCACCCCTTTTCTGATACTTAATTTGTCCCTTTTTTTTAGTTTTAAGGGTGTTTTGCGTTAATTTGTGTGGCATTTTGTATTTAGTTCTGACTATCAATTTTTAAGGATATTTTTTTTAATAATGCAAATTTATATTTTTAGTTACAGATCATATTTTTGTGATTATTAATAGTTTCAAATTTCTCATGCAAACATATTAATGAAATGATAAGCCTAAGTTTTTTCTACATTTTACATATAAAAAAATTAAACAAGCAGAGTGCTTATTTTATGACAGTGTTAAAAAATGTTTTTTTTTTTTTTTTTTTTTTTTTTTTTTGGGAAAAACTACAATTTCATAAAAATAATGGAAAATGGCTATTTTTGGTGAAAAATTTTTAACGAAAATTTTACATCAGATATAATTAAAACTTCATTGAGATAAACTTGGTGATGAACTTGTATTCTTAGCAGTGTTGCCAATTAAGCCTTTTAATGGCTACACAGAAAAGAACACAAATTGATTTCAATTAAAAAATGTTTGATATTAATTAAAAAATTAATTAAATTTGCACCAGTAAACAAAATAAAAGTATAAATTTAATTCACTTACTTAAACGTTTTATTAACTTGATTAATCGTTTAATTCACTTGATTGAATTTTTAATTAAAACTTATTTTTTTTTTCATTAATGCTTTAATTGGTGGACAATTTTGTAGAACTTTTTTTGTGTAGATTTAGCCATTTTCCCTCTCGTATAGCCATGAAAAATCAATTTTGCCATTTTTATTAACCCTCTGCGACTGACGTGTTGTCTAACAGACACCAATGAAAGAAAAAATGGATTTTCTTCGTTCTTTTTCAAACATCGGCTCTCACGCATTCAGTACCTTCTTAATACGTTTTCATGTGTACGTTGGCGTGACGAATCCGATAAAATAGAGCGCCCGCGTCGCTCTTAAATCTCGCCATTAAATATTGTTTTAAATCAATTGTCGTTTTGTTCGCCCAAATAAATTACAGCAAATAACAAGCTAATACATTAATCTAAGATAAAAAATAATTTCAGAAGGTTTACAAAACAGAACTTGGAAAATATAAGCCATCAAAATGGTGTCTAGCGGACTACCACGTCATTGGAATTGTTATTACAAAGTCACGTCAGTCGCAGTGGGTTAAGCCAAATTTTCTTCAAGTTTTAAAAAATGTAGACCAAAAATGTTAATAGTGCTGCATTAGTTTTGTTTTAACCTTTAACATTTCTTAATAAGTCATCTCAATTGACTTTTACAATAAAAAAGAAAATCAATTTAATTGATAGTTTGAGCGTTTTGTAATTTCAAAATTTTTCTTATGTTCAGTTTATTGTTTTTAGAAATGTATTAATACAAATAAAAAAATCTCTTATGTGCAATGTCAGTGTAATAAATAAATAATAATATTGATGCGTTTTTCTTTTGTAATAATATATAGTTAAGCACTTTTTGGCCACTATTTAGACATGTTTGGCAAAAATTTAGCAATTTTTAGTGGTGAGAAGTTGGCAACATAAAATCATTTAGAAATTTTTTGAAGAAAAAAATTCATAATCTGAGTGCTTTTTCTTGTTTTTATAACCAAGTAGCATATAACTTGTTACTAGAGCTTTTTCCCGAGATTTTTCCGTCACGGCAATTGAATTGTTCTCAATTCCAGCTTTACCGGGATTTAATTTCGGGAATTCCGCGATATTTTGAACAAAAACTTATATTAACTTAGGTAAATCTATTTGAGACTCGTGGCTTTAAATACACATCCAAACAAAAACGGAGCTTCCAACGTAGCGAGTTTGTAAGGGAGAAACCTTAAAGTACCGCTTACCATCTCGCTTACGGAAGACTGAATTTTAAATGGCGAGTTTTCACTTTGAAACAATACAGTTTGGCAATATAAATAGATAGATATGTAGAATGCCATACGCATCGCGGCCCAGAGGATATTTTGTCTGCCTATATTTCTCACCATGCCAGGTTCAGGCTGCGTGTAAAGCCTATTACCCTGCCCAGTAAAAGATTATAGATTTCAGTTGGGTTTAACATTAACCGCCCAAAAAAATGTCCGCCTGGAAGTCTCCAAGGCGGGACAGCAGCAGAGCAGATGTTCCGACGTTTCGTCATCCACCTCACAGTATCTGCATAAATTGGTAGAAACATTACCCATTATAATCTGATGCTATCTAAGGCCACAGTGCCCCGTAAATAGGCCAACCAGTAGCCTAAGTTCCCCTTTACAAGATACAGGCCCTGCTACGGTAAAGAGTCACAAATCTCTTGGAATCCAGAAATGGACGTCCATGTGTGAAGGAATTCAAGTTCGGACCACGTCCCCTTAATGTGAATAGCAGGAACGACGGCGAAAGGCTCAGGGCCTATAAATGGGCGGAGAGCGTCCCTGTTTTTGACAGTACAAAGCATGTAAAACAATTAGAGTGATTATAGTTAGCAGTAAGATGTAACTTAACCGTAACGTCTTAATCTGTAGAAAATAGATTTGTCTTACTTTTTTACAGTAAGGATATCAAAAAAGTGCGGAAAAACAAAATCCCAACTTATTTTACCCAATTAGGAACATGGGAGCTGAATTGATAAGTCTGTTAAAACTTAGGTTAGGATATAGATCATTTTGAATGAAAGGGACTTAAACCCCCCCCCCCCCTTTTAAATTGTTACATGAAAAAAAATTGTTTTACAATCTGTTAAAATATTCCTCTACAAGCATTTGAACTTTTAATGAATGCAAACGCAAGTTCACCATCACAAAATCATGTTGTACAAATACAATCCAAATTCCAAACGGTATAGCAAATCTTTAACACCTTTACAACGGATTACATTTCGTCATAAGACCCGAACAAACTAAAACTAAAAAAAAAAAAACAAATATTATGTTGCGAATTGTCCTACAAAATATTTTTTAATGATCTCATTTATGACCACCATCCAGTGTCACCAGATCTTAAAATTTTTTACAGCTTAATCTGGTTTGGAAAAGCCAAAAAAAATGCTAAAAATGATTATATAAATGCTAAAAATAATGCAAATTTTTTTCCAGATTTTTATTAAAAATTTATTAACAGTATAAAGTTATATATGAAACTAAATAAATTTTAGTGACTTTCGGCCAATTTTTGGGTTTGATCATAGAATAATAAGTACCAGTGTTGCCAGTGAAATTTCAAGAAAGATACATTTTAGTTTCCAAAAAGATGCACTTTTTCCCAAAATGATACATATTGAAAAATCCATTTTTTACGTTTAACATATATTAACATAACATTTTTATTTCATATTAAATGAATATTGCAAAGAAAATGATATCTTATAAATTAATTTTTATATTTATTTAAGTCATAAATATAAGGTATGTAATTTTTAAAAATACAGTAAGCAAACTTTGAATTTAATTATATGTAATATCTTTGGATGTTATCATAAAAAATTTATTTTTGTAAAAATTAATATACAAGTTGAGGCTAATCAAAAATTTCATCCGAACACATATACACAAGCATAAGCAGACAACCAAGGCGAATTTATTTTTCAGGTGACGTCGAAAGCACAGCTATGCTACTTTTTTCCTACTTAGAGAGGGAAATGTCAAAAGTTGATTGTGTTTTTGACATATCGATCAATGAAAGCAACAAAAAGTACATTGTTGTGGTTTTGGTGTTGTTACTTGTTGTAGTATCGACACCAACGTATACATGAATTCGCCTTGCAGACGACAGAAGAACTTAGAAAATATAATAACAAAATACATGTTATTTTTGTATTTAGTTGACATTGTTTTTTTAGTATTCATAACAAAATGATAACTTAAAAAACTTTGTCAGAGACGGAAAGTTTAATAACTTATTTGTGTACATTTTGCGTACAGATTCAAAAGATACCAAAAATGTCAAGTCATCAAAAGATACGAAAAATTTTTCTTTCGTATCCTAATGACATCACTGACCCATGTTCTGTAACTTTGTTCTGGAACTTCTCGCATCGAAAAGATGTGAAACAAAATATTCAATAGTTTCTCGAAAAGTGAGAAAAAAGTGTACCTGTAACTCATGTCGAAAACCATCAAAAGCGATTACGTCGTTACGTTATAAATGTCATAATATTCCACTCGAAGCCGATATGAAATTACAGATGTAGAGAACGCCAGTCAAACATATCATTGACGGCGACCAAAATTTACTCAAATTAAAAAATTGTCAACGACGTCGGCGAAAATACAACCGTCGGCTATACCAAATAATATAAAGTGCGACTTTAATGTTTGTTGTTTAAAAAAAAAACATTCGTATATTTTATATTAGAAATGTAAAAAAGCAAAATAATTAAACAACGAAAAAATCTGACATGACCAAAATACTCACCTCTTTTGTGCTATTATTCATTTCAATTTGCATTTCTAATATATTTTTTAGTGTTAAAATATTTTCTTACCCCGTTTTTATGCGTGAGTTTATTTGACAGTTCAAAGCGGGAGTTTTCTCACAACAATAATTCGGCAAAAATATTACAAACGCATTTAAGTGAGAAAAACAGTTGTTTGTTTCAAATTATGGCATTTTTGTTTAATTTCTCACATTTCAATCGAAAAGTTTCTCGATGCGGGAGTTACAGAACATGGGCACAGATATGTTCATTGGGGAGAGCTGTCATTATTTACCCATGTAATGTCAAATTAATTTATTTAATTTTTGACGCTTATTTTAATTTTTCCTCATTTTCTTTGTTTGACGTTATATGGGTTTTAAAATTGAGAACAAAATTTCTAATGACTATAGCTTGGTACTAGGGATGGCAACCGGGACTGGTTTTCGCAAATCCCGGGATTAGGGATTTTAAAAAATCAAAAGATAAATGCTTCTTACAGATATTTATTAAAAAAAAAAAAACATCTTTAAAACAGGTTTAGAAACAAAAGTTTTATAATTCATTTAATATTTCAAAGTTGTTTAATGGTTATATTGATTCCTAAAATTTGTAAAAATTTAAAGATGTGATGTTTTCTTAACTGATGATTAATTTAATTAAAATATGATAAAAAAAAACAACGTACAATTTCCAACAATGTGTTAATTGATTCAGTTAAAAAATAATTAACATAAAATCTAGTAATTGTTTTATTTGTAAGATTCCATTAATACTTTTATTAAATGAATTAAGATGAATAATTGAAATTTTAATTCGAAATTAATTAACAAAATCCATTTTTTAGTTAACCACAAAAATCTTATTTTAACAAAAACACATTTTTATACCCACCACCACTGGTGGTAGGAATTATGTAGTGTATAAATGACACTACTTAATTTCATGGAATTGCTCCATATATTACCGTACGTCCCATGCCCACTCTCGGAAAACACTTTAATAAGCCTAAACCTGTAAAGAGTAATGTTTAAATTTGGCATATTGTGCACCATTAAGGCTGAGTAAGGCGTAGGGCTGTGGAGTCGTCCGAAAAAAGTACTAACTCCGACTCCGACTCCAAACGCTGAAATTTTTTAAGTGAGACTCCGACTCCGACTCACGACTCCGACTCACGACTCCGACTCCTACTCTAACCGTGATGCGAAATGAATGAGACGTAAAATTATTTCTCTTTTGTGTAGAAACATCTTTATTAAACGAATTATGGGAATCCCCGCGTAATGTGCATAAGAAAAACATGAGGGTTATGGTAGGAATTAAAGGCAGGCCGATAAAGATGTTTCTACACAAAAGAAAAATAATTTAACGTCACAATTTTTCTAATACATACTAGTATTTATGCGCTATAGCAACACTTATTCTGTACAATGTTGAAAATATTTCAGCGTTGATTGTTAAAAAATTCTGATATTAAAATTATTGGCAATTCCTGTCATTAACATTTTTTAGCATGAGTAAATTATTTAAAAAATCACACATCTTTTTTCAACTAGATCAATAACTGAGTATAAGTTTTGCTAATGTAATTTAGACTTTTTCCCGCACGTATACAAAATATACTTAAATAGTAAAGTACTTGAATCAACTATTTCTCTTAAAATAAATCAAAATCTACTTATTAATATTGATCTGCAAAATATTGCATCGCCAATTTCGAAGAATTTTTATATTGGAAAATATTAGAAATTTTTTTAAATTTTTTATGCCTAAAAATTTTGGAGTCGGAGTCACGCGTTTTTTTGGGTACTGCGACTCCGACTCCGACTCCGGTACAAAAACCTAAACTCCGACTCTTCAACTCCGACTCCGACTCCACAGCCCTGGTAAGGCGAACGTTGCTGTACCCGTAACTTACTGAAACGGATTGCTTGCACGTTGGTGCACTTATAGAACATCTAAAAACGTGTCATATGTTTTTCACATACATAAACAAAAAAGCAATAGTAAACATAAAGCAACACACACAGTGATGGGTAATCAAAAGGTTTAAATGTTGACCTCTGTGCAGAAAAAGTACCAAGTGATTAAAATGGTATTAAAACAGTATTTAGTGTTAGTAAAAAAACATTAATAATTTAATATCTTATATTTATATTATAGATTTACAATAAACAAATATGTATTTTAGCAGAAACATACACATTTACATGTATTATTTTGTAAAAGTGCATAGACAAAACAATATTTTGTAACCATTTAAAGCCTTTTATATATTTCTCATTTCTATTGTATGTGCATATGCACTTGTTTATTTTGTACATCTATGCATATGTATATTTATATATATGGTAATATGTTGTATTGTAATTCGTTTTGTCGAAATTCCATAGATATACTGAAAAAAAGTACCAATAAAAGAGCGAAAATACCCGCATTCAAATTAACATAGAAGCAACCCATCACTGGTTTGCAAATGTCACGTAACAACGGGATGAAATTCTATTTTATACAGAATGAAACGTTACAACTACGGTACATTACATTTCGGTAAGCTTTTGCATTGCTTTGCATTGCTTTGCATATACCAAAAAGCGAACAGTTGTTTGATACAGTACAGATACGGTACAGCAACATTCGCCTAACTGAGCCTTTAGAATCAATTAGATAATAAAACCTCAAAAAACCTTTGGTTTTTCTTTTTGTTTTGTGCATTTCAAAAACATTTATTTCTTAAATTAATTTTCTTCAAATATTTTCAGCACTTCTCACATTAAAATGTCTTCATAATTGTTGAACACGCTTAAAAAGAATAACAAAGTTTAACTTTTTCTTTTGTTTCAATGACAATCAAATAAATATGAATAATCAATATTGTGTTCCCTATCATGATTAATTTCTTCTTATAAAAAAAGTAAAACAAAAAAATTAAGTTAACGTTTTCGGGATTGACCAAATCCTAAAAATCGGGAAGATACAAGATAATAGTCTGGTAGTGTATAAAGTCATTTTAAAAAATTTATGGAATATAACCAGGGACCGAAAATAATAGTTATTTTGAAATTTTAAAACAAAAAAAGCGTATAGAAGTTAATGCTGGAAAACTGATTCAAGTATAACATATTGATCCTTATGAACTTTTCTATGATAAAATATTATGATTTTTAAAGTTTTGATTTTTATTTTTTCGATCAAAATTTATATTTTTTTTGGACAAAAGTAACAGTTATTTTTTGATTTGTATTTTTTTGAACAAAAATAACAGTTATTTTTTGATATGTTTTTTCGATCAAAAATAACAGTTATTTTATGATTTTTATTTTTTTGAACAAAAAAAAACAATTATTTTTTTATTTTTATTTTTTCGAGCAAAATTAAAAATTATTCTTTAAAGAAATGTACGTGTTGTAATTATTGAGTTTTCTTTAAATATTTATTTAAATGTGTGATCATCATTGGGATATCTTATGCGCATTAAAATAAATATTTAAAGTCAACTAAATAATTATAGCACGTACATTTCTTTAAAGAATAATTTTTATATTTGCTCGAAAAAATAAAAATCATAAAATAACTGTTATTTTTGATCGAAAAAATAAATATCAAAAAATAACTGTTAATATTGTTCAAAAAAATAAAAATCATAAAATAACTGTTATTTTTGATCGAAAAAATCAAAATCAAAAAATAACTGTTATTTTTGTTCAAAAAAATAAAAATAAAAAAATAACTGTTATCATCAGACTTTTATGAAAAAAGGAATAACTGTTACGGTCCCTGAATATAACTATTACAAAAAGCTTTATAAAATACATAACTGAAATTTAGCTTATAGAATAAATTCAAAAAATAAAAAAAATGTTGAATATAATAAAGCAGCTTATGAAAATAAATAATTCCCAGATTGTATTTGTTAAAATAGTTGAGTTAAATAATTAAATTTATAAAGTATCACTATTCAGTGTGACACAACAAAATGCTGATGAAGGCCGTAGGGGGTCGTAGCTTAAAAATCTTAAATTTTTTAAATAAAGAGGCTAACTACAATGCCAAATGCTAAATGAAAATTTTGGAGCTAAAAAAACATTTTTAAAAATGTTAAAATGGTCACACTGCCACCACCTCCTTCTCCACTTCTCTGTTCTGAAAAACACACCAAAAATGGAAAACGGAGAAATAAGACACTTTAATCATTTATAGACTTTAGAATATTCGTAACATTCGGCATGTTACCGGTATTAAATTTTAGGTGTGAATAGTAAATGGAAAAGACAGCGAAACCAGCAACTCAATTAAAAATTTGATGATCAAGTGGCTGGCGATCGAGTTGATGGAATTGAAGACAGTCAGAGGAAGACAGTGTTGCAACAACAGCAGCCGTTGCATAAATAAAATTTTAAAAAGATTAAACATTTAACGAAGCTATAAAAATTACGAGCTAAAAGCTTTTGAAATTAAGAAATATAAAAAAAAAAAACAAAATGCATACGATTCAATAACAATTTCGTTTTATTTTTTAATGTTACCAGTTTTTATTTGATGGCCCCAATGACGAAGAAACTATCTTTAGTATCCAGTATCCAACAAGATAATTAAGACATAAACGGTAATGGGTGCCAAGAGATTTGTTACAATGAAATACAATTTGTTGATAAAAAGAAAAATAAAAAAATAATTAGGCGATTGAAAGATTTTAACAAAAATATACAAAAAAGAATTTTTTTTAAAGAGGAAACAATTTTTAATAGTTCAATTTTAAATTTATAATAAAACGAATTTTTTATGCAAACTTTAAACATTTTATTTTAAGAGAAAACTGCAGATTCGCATTTTAATTTCTAACAATGTCCATCTTTTAAAAATTCTTCAAAAATTTCAAATATCCAACACATGATCGTCTTAATTGCCTTTTTAATGTTCGCCCTTCATTATTAATTCTTCGTTTCTTTTAAAAGTATTTAGAATGAAATATAACACTTTGTGGCCAAACGCTCATTATAGGAGCTACGGGAACAAATATAAATAAATATGTATGTAGATATCGCACTGGTTCCTCTAAAGTCAAAATTTATAAATTTTCAGTAGAGACAACCAACTGTTTTCTTTTTATATGTACTCTTATATAACAAAGCGGGATAAAATTGTATTTTTTTTTTTTACCAAATTCTAGAGCAAATTATGTAAGATTTTTAGCAGGGGGTAGATATGACCACTGTACATCGATTTCTTGCATTAAGTGAAAATTTAAAAATTTCGAGTTGACTCTCTTTAGAGGAACCAGTGCGATATATTTAACACTTTGCAATATATAAAATGCAAACTCCTTCCCATGTGTAATATCTCGAATTGCTTATCGCAACTAAGAAACCCCAATTTGTGGAGGCCATTAAAACCGAACGGCAGCCAAACTAGCAAAACCCAAAACTTGTTTTGGGGGTTCCGATAATTGCTTCGAAAAATTCCACACGAGAAAGAGTTTGCACTCAATAAGTTCAAAATTTTTTCACATTGTAATTATATAAACAACTTAATTAACAGTTCAACTAACTGTACAGAACAATTTATTAAAAAAAAAAATTCAAAACAATCATTAAAATTAAATGTCAAGGATGGCGGCATGAAATAGCTCTCCAAAATAAAACCCTCAAAAAAAATAATGAAGTAACCCACCAAAATGTGTGGCCTTATTTCATATGCAATAAAACCCCAATTTTGAAAATTAAATATACCGCCAACGAAATTAAATAACGCACCCCAACAGAAATGAAATAACAACCTAATTTTTGGGTGAAATAAGCCGACATTCGGCCGGTCGCACGGATTCTCTCCTCTATGGTGTAACAATAACGGCTTGGCGGACTAAAGCTTCTCCGCATAGCCGACCTTGGGCCGGGCGGAAGGGTTTTCTTTTCTATGGTATAACAAACAACGAAAGTAACTCTCGATAATAGATTTTATTGGCGAAAATAATTTTGACAACAGCTACTATGTCCCGACTATTTTGTGCTGGTAGGTCGTAAATTAACCCCCTTTCTAAAATCACTTTAAGGCAAACAAATCTCACATAGATAAAGATATCTAAATAATATTCGGCACAAACAAGTTTGCAAATAAATGCAAACCTCATAACATCATTTTGTTCTGGCGAGTCCATGACTGCCTATGGGTCCCAAATGGGGACTTTCGAAAAAATTGGAAAAACCATGGGTGCTGCGGATTAAAGAATATCAGTCAATATACGGTTGACAGGCAAACACCCAAACAAATGCAGCGTTTTCAAGGTACAACTTTGGCTATTTTGGAATTTATACAATCAGTAGCTGCAACGTTAAGAAGTACGAAGTCAAGCAGCATTTTAATCTTTGTAAGGACATACCATCAAATACAGTTCGTTTGCTGTTAACGAGGTAAAGGGAAACTAATAAGTCATGCTTATTTTTTTTTTCTTTATTTATTTAAATAATTTCAGTTTTTCACTTAAACCTCTGCGCCTATAGGCATCTTAGCGAGTTGGTAAATATGTACCTTAAAAATATGTATTTAAATAAAAATAATTAACAAAAGAAACAACTAATAAGAAGTTACAAAATATTAATATTTGTACATTTTAGATCAATAATATTATATCAGTTCTTCGGATCGTTGTAATAAATAAGTTTTTAAAACATTTTTAAACAATTAAATTCTATTTACATTTTTCAAAGTTTGTGGCAAATTGTTAAACTCACCACTCCAAACAAATTTAGTTCTTTGCTTGGTTCTTTCTAACCTGCACCGAGCTACCATTAAACTCATATTATTTCTGGTGTTAATTGTATTTGGGTTCCTTTGGAATTGTATTGTATGATATCCAATATTGTGAAAACATTCAAAAGCATATTACAAGAGTTTAAATTTGTAAATCCCATAAGCTTGGAAATATATTTTTATATAATGGTATAGTTGCGTGGGTATTAGGAAGATTTGCTAAAATTTTTTTTTTTTTTATTTTAATTATAAATACAATTCATATTAATCATAGTCCTCAGCGCCTTTAAGGCATTATTGAGGTAGGCTGGCGAAAAACTATATTACAATATTTACAAATGAAATTAAGAGAAAAAGAAAATTCAAAATTACTAATTATATTCTTATTAATTCGACCTTTTTTCAATCAATTATTATATTTTCATATATTTTTATGAAGCTTTAGGTCACTTTTTTTATAAAAATCAATTAAAATATTATTTATTTTTCAATATTTTGATTTCCGTTTGAAATCTTCTTCAGGAAATCTTTTTAAATAATATAAAATTACAAAATTGTTTTTGACAATAAATAGAAAAATAAAAAATGGAAAAATAAATTTTAAATTTCAATTAACAAACGTAAAATAAAAAGAAGAAACCAAAAAATATTCAAAACCTAAAACCTATGGCGGTGAGAGCTAAACGGCAAACCCCTCTGAACAGGCGCGGATCCAGCTTGAGCCTTAGGAGAGGGGGAAATTGTTTATGGTACAAAACAAGTAAAAAATTTGTTTTTAAAAGTTTACTAAAAACGATATATTTATATTATATTAAAAAAAAGCTCAACAATAAGGTTAAATAGAATATAAGATCAGTTCAATATAACTTAAAATAAATTAATTTTTATTTGAAAGAATTTATTTTACTACATCATACTAAATTGTTTGACAAATTTTTCGACCAAAAAAAAACAGGCAATTGTTAACAAAATTTTGGAAGAAGGAATATGCTTCACTAATTTTAAAATTAAGTAATGAATTTAAGTCGAACTGTTTGGGTTTTAATCTAAAGATACATATATAATTATTCTCGTTTAAGTTGATTACAGCTAATTTTTTTATTTAAATTATTTTTATTTAGAAAGGAATTTTAAAGCTTATAACAATGGAAAGACAAAAATAATTTTGGCTGCACATACATACGTACATATGTACCTTCAGCCGTAAATGTGCTAATGCCACAATTTTTGAAAATTAAATTTTTGATGCAGTTCAATAGAGTTAACAAAAATACATCGTTTGCAGAAAAAATACAAATATTTTTTTCTAGTTCTTGTTTTGCAACGATATGTATATCCAAATGCTTAAGATATAATTCCAAAAATGCTAAAGAAAAAGCGCTAGGGCCCATTGAAATGTGAAAATTTAAAAAAAATTTTGTTAATATTTGTTAATAGTCAACATTGAAATAAATAAAATAATTTTATATTATATTTTATTTTTTGCAAATTGACATGCTAAAATGTACATTAAAAGTATAAAATATACAATTGAAAAGGTGATAATTCACAAAAAGCTATGTGAAACATAAATGTATTATTTTTAGTTGGTTTGCAAGCGAATAAAGAGTCGGCAATCAAGCAAAACTGGATTTACAGACTTCAAATATATTCAGAACTAAAGAGCTTAGAAAATTTTTTCTCTCTCCTATAAAATTTATACATTGGACTACATCCTTTTCGACTGAAGGTAATGATATATACTTATATAGGTGCATTATATTAAAAAAAAAAATTACGGACACACCATTGTTTTACTCATTTTTATGTATTTTTGTATATCAAAGAACTTTTCTTATTAATGCACTTGAAATTTTAAAGTTATATAATTCTTCTTTGGTGAACTTTTACTAGACCAATACATATTTTCATTTGTATATATGGGAAGGTAGAATGCATATACTAAAGCTTATTAATAATTCAACCGCTCTCATATTCAAGCCAAACGTTTATTTTTCGGAAATAGATGGCACTTGCTTGGATTGAATGTAGAATAATATGTATTTAAATACAGTAAACTAGATGTTTCATTGGAAATATATAAAAAATAACTATAAGAATAAATACTTGGATACTTATTGAAAATTTGATTAGAGATTCTATAAAAAACAAAAAAAAAAACTTGATGGGATTTCCAAAAATTTTGTACATTCGGAAATTCGTGTATTATCGAAATAAGCAAAACATATTTTTATAATTTAGGTGGGGGGAAATATCCTTTCCCCCCCTTGCATCCGCGCCTGCCTCTGAAGAGATTGTGTGGTTACAATCGAAAGTAGTACGGCAACCTGTCTGTGAAAACCTGGGTTCAATTCCCAGCTCAGTCAAGAATAAAAAATTATCAATAGATTTTAATTACTTTCATGTTTTAAAATTCATTTCTTCATAAAAATATTGATTAAAATAGCAAAATTATTAAAAATAATTTTTGTATACAATGCAAATTTATTTTTACATATTAATAATAATTTCGCTGGAAAATTATCATGACCAGAACATATACCTGAAGACAGCTTAGCTAAGTATAATACTTTGAACCTCATCATCTGTTATACATATATTCAGGATGAAATCTATTATTAATTTGACATAATGTTCTTAAGAATTGCACGAATCTGTGGATATATTTGCAGAAAATGCCTGTAAATAAAGTTCGGATTTTTAAATATGTCTATACAAAAATATCTGTGAGACTATATTTTCATTACAACTTTTTTTCTTGAGGAACCAGACATGACTTTGAATTTTTGTTGGCTAAGGGTGTAGAAGGGCAAGTGGGGTGACATCATTCGCCTATAAATTCAAGGTCGTACCTGTTCTTCCAAGCAAATAAATTCATAATTAAAATCCAATTTTAGTGATTTTATTAACACAAATATTTTAAAATCTAAAATTTTTCGAAATTGGTCAAAATCCGGTCTGACAAATTCATTTCAAGACAAACCTTAATCAATTTTATTTAATAATTGTTATTTCCGTTTAAAATAAAATCGAAAAATTTAATATACAAAATTTATTTCTAATTACCTGTGGAAGATCTGCTGTAAATCTGTATTAAGAAAATTATTTTTGTCTTCTTCATCTACCAACAAAAGTATTAATTAACCGGATATTATTTCATAACCAGTCTATTATTTAGTTTTCGGTTTTTTGTTTCTCTAATTTCAAGCATTTTAATCATTAAATATCAATAATAAAATATTAACCCTCTTTTAACACAATTACAGAAAAAAAATAAATACCAAAAACCCTTTAAGCCACATCCGGTCTGCTGTATAAATTTTTCAAAACTTAAAACAAAAAGCCATTTTTAATAAGTAAATCATGTTTATTAAAACATAAAAACACAATATGACGACCAATTTGGTGGAAACAAATACTTTTGTTTTATTTTCATTTTTATTTTTATAAAAAGCCAAAATTTGTAGTTGACACGCAAGTCCAGAAAAAAAATTATACGCCTGCACGATGGTTTTGTCTTTTATATATTTTTTTGTTTTTTTTTTTTGCTTGTTTGAAAATTAGAAAAAGACTTGACTTTAAATCGAAATAAAAGCGCAGAACACAGTAATTGGAGCACATGTATTTGAAAAACGTGTATCATTTCATTTCAAACATTCAGACACGTTTTATTTACTATTCCAAAATATTTAATGGCGATATAAAAAGCACCTAATGATACTTTAATGAATTAAATTATGAATTATGAAATGTTTATTTATATTTGATTAGCCAACAAATATTTTTATGGAGGGAAAACAATTTTAATTTAATTTTTTTTTTCAATCAAAATTTCTACTTAAAGGGTTTGGAAGGGATAATAAGAATAGTGGATATGGGGGCAGTTTCAGCGAAAAGTCTACTTTTTGCAACGTAATGCCAGCAAGTAATTAAAATAATTTCTCAAAAAAAAAAAAAATAGTTTACTTCTTTGTATTTTGGTGCAAGTAGCTCTACATTTAGTGACAAAACGGGTTACATTTGAACGACATGGGTCTAATATAGCAGATTCTTTGCTTTCTGGCGTTACATTACAAAAAGTAGACTTTTTGCTAAAAATTCCCTTATATTCTTTTCTACAAAAAACTATCACCTTGTTAAAAGGCACATGTATAAAATGTATTGTCGACCATGTAATAATGCAATTTTTTATTTGACGAGAACAAAACACAAAATGGGACCGCCCTGTTTTTAACAGCTCACAAAAAGTTTGTTCTCCTAAATATAAAAAACAAAATATGTATGTACAAAAATTAAAAAGTTTGTTCTTCACAATATAAAAAAAATATACATAAACAAAAATTTGTTAATAGAGTGATATTAAATAAAGGAATAAATCAATGACGAAATTCCAATTTATTTAGTGGTTTTTTTTATAAAATATGTAAACAAGAAAATACCTTTGCCAGATTGCCGATTTTTTAACACCAAGTTTTTAAGTAAAACAAATATTTGGGTAAAATTATTTTAAAGCCATACTTATAATTGTTTAATGAAACAGCATTTACAACCAAGCTTACGCGTATCTTCTTAAGTTTGGATCAATTTCTAAGGTTTAAAAACCGTTTAACCCTGCCATGCATATGTTGTATATATACAACAAATTTGTTTTCGTAAAATTTCGTAAGCATACAAAAAAAATTTTTTTTTGGTTTTTTTTTTCTTATTAGGGCACAATATAGTCCGAAAAAATCCGAAAAGCAATCTTTTTTAAATCTAATTCAGATGTTTCATCGAATGATCAAGAAAAACAGTTTAATTTTAATAGAAATCCTAGTTTCCTAATATTTTATGAACTTCATATTTTCAATGCGTAATAATTTTAAAATAACTTAATATTATAATTCACTTTCCAAAACTAAATGTTCTTTCCCATATTCTTCATCATACGCATCATTACTACTTTCATCTAGTCCCACTTGCGGATCCTGTAAAGATAATTCAGGGGGATCCTCACGCTTTAACATTTCGATAGCTTCTGGTAAATGGGCCGCACGTTTTCTTTGGTGAACTCCTGTGTTTTTTCGAAGGGATGATATTAATGGATCTGATATATCCATTGATCTATTAAATACATCGAAAAAGTTATCACTACGATTTGTTCTGCGAGCGTGGCATAACCTATCGCTTTTATATATTTTATGCCGTGATTCCGCAGCGTCCTCAGCAAAATATCCAACAGGAAGCACTGTGTTCTGCATTATTTGTTTGAAGTGCGCAAGAACTTTATGTACAGTTGGTGTCATGGGCAACCAAGGGTATTTGTTTTGGAAATATTCAGATTTTTCGCAGCCATGATGTTTTTGTAGGACGGGAAAATGCAGAGTTTCTTGCCTTCCTTTTAAGGCGAATATTCCAAGATTGCATTTTAGTAAAATTATTTTCTAGAAGAAATGCTTATGCCTCCTCGTTCGAAAACGGATTTGGTGTTTTCACTTCTTCTGAACATAATTTTTTTTATTTTTGATGGTCTCGTAGGGCTTTCAATAGTTTTCTTAAGAACAGCTGCTAAATCATTTTTACCTCGCTTACGAGCCGACTTTGCTGCTGCTTCAACTAATAAATCAGTTTCATAATCCTTGGATTGCTAAAGTTCCGCTGCTTCCCTTCTTTTACTGCGGTCTGACTTTTCTGTAAATGATAGTCGGGAACGCCCAGCTCTTTCAGACCCAATCTCTTTTGGATCGTCTATTACCTCGAACTGACATTCAGTCTCCGAAGCACTTTTTGTTTTTTTCCGGACCATCAAAGATTGCTTCAGAAGTAAGCCACTTCGCATATTTCTCATTAAAAACGACTAATTTCCTATGGCACTTTTCCCATTTAATTTTCAAATTTTAACAAAGCAAGCGGACTTTTTCTGAAATATATTTCAAGTACTGATCAGATTTGTCTTTATCTTCAATTTTTTTCCAGTATATGATTAAGAATGACAGTGTACTTGACTTCGTTGTTTGTGTGTTTTATTCACATTTGAAAAATCTCGAAATTTTTAAAGTTGTAGAATACTAGTAGTAAGAAATTTTGATTCCCTGCAAGGTATACTCAAAAAGTAAAAAAAAGACGATTTTTGAGGCACAAAGTGATTTTCGTGTGCCTAGACTGGCTTAGATTGTATCACTAAGTTCACAAAAGTTGTTCGCCTACGCCGTAGCTACATTTTTGTAGAATATTGTGATTACAAAATTTGGACATAAATAACCGAAATCAGGAAATAAAACGGATGTGCTTTGACCCTTGATCAAAAGTCGCTTTAAGAGCAAAGTGCACGGCATATAATAAGATGAATATCTCAAAATGCTAAGGTGAACTGAAAAATATACATCAATATCTTCTTTTTTTTAGTCGTATGCCAGCCGAACTGAGCCGAAGTTTTCAAACTCTACGTAAATCGTAAAAAAATTCATAAATTTTATAATACACCAACATATTCATATTTATTCACTTCACCTTAAATATTTTGTATTTTTTTTTAAAGTTTTGAATAAACTATATACCTTCAGCTTTATTTTCCATTTTAAACTTTTGAAATTACTTTTTTTTAAAAAACTAGAAAATATTTAAAAATGTTAAAAAACACCTACGCTCTTCTATTTTTTTTTTCAAGTGGACTGAAGTTTATCAACTTTAATACCGTAATGTTAAACGGTAAATTGCAATTTACAAAAACAAAATGCATTTGTGGTTGCTCTGTTGTGTTTGCTATTAGATTGCAACAACAAAATTATAATCGTAGCCCATGTAAAATATTTAGTTTTGGACAAAAATTTGAATTTTGGGTGCATTATAATGGGTGAATATTTTAGAATAAAACAAGCCACCCTTTTAGAAAGCGAAGCATTTTTAAGAAACGAACACCAAATTGCATTTTTTTAAACAAAATGTGACATTTTTTGGAGAAAATAAAACACCATAAAAAACTAATTGCCTTAAATTTAAAAATTCTATAACGTTGAAATATTTTGTACAAATTTTTCTTCGATTAAGGATTTATTTTGTTTCTCCAAGATTGCTGCACTGTTTGTACTTTAACGTATTACCTTTTTATAGTAAAAAAGGCTACGAGTTCCTTTTCTGGGTTCAAAAGCTTTTTAAAATAATTTTGTCCCTATAATTTGAACTACATGTACCAATTTGCATGCATTGCATAGATTACACAAGGGAAAAATGCTTTTGTTGATTAAGAACTGAATGTTGTTTTTAAAGTTATTTGGGACGCTGAATTCAAATCTGCACTCAGTTTTTTTCAATCAGCTCGACCTTACGAGATATACCGTTATTTTCAAAATGATGACACTACCACTACATAATTGCAATAATTTGAAAACGGTGCACCATTTTCACTTGAAAAAAAGCAAAATTCGCTAAAAATATTATCTTTAAGCCGTACTTACATTGTTTTTAAATTTGCCCAGTAGTTTTAGAGATATTATTGAAGTTTAAAAAAAGAACAATTAAAAAAAATTTTTTATTCAAAAATTCATAAAAACTTAAATTTCACCAAAAAACACAGTTTTGGTATAAAAACAGTTAAACATATTTCAAATGAAATGAGCTTTATTTCATTGTAATCGGTGCACAACTATTAGGCCCTAATCATGTACAACGCAGCGCAACGCCAAACAATAACATTGAAAGCACAAACAATGTCATAAATATTTTGTAATTTTGTTGTTGCTTTCAACAGAAATTCATGTACCGTTTTAAAATTTTCAACGACACAAGCAATGGAGCGTTTGAAATTTTAAAACGCAATGTGAATTTCTGTAGAAAGCAACAACAAAATTACAAAATATTTATGACATTGTTTGTGCTTTCAATGTTATTATTTGGCGTTGCGTTAGTTCTGTTTCGTTGCGCTGCGTTGTACATGATTAGGGCCTTAATTTTATTCACAATTTACTGAGACAATTAAATTGATCAAAATCGCGGTTTCCATACAAAAATAACATTTTTCAATGTGTGTGTGTTTGCTGTTGTTCTATTTATGGACGTTTTATCCTTCACTTCACTTCACTTAATTGTGAATAAAAGTGAAACGCGTTCATTAATTTGTATAATCTATCAGCCATGTCACATACTACAATTCCGTTCGGAATAATTCCATTCGGAACCGAAGAAAACATATTTGTTTATTGATAGAAAGTATAAATTTATAGTTTTTTTTTGGCCTTTTAGATACAGATAACTCCCATTCCGTTCATGAAAATAAAAATGGTTTCATTCCGCAAAGTTTTTTCGTAATTTTTCGAAGCACCAAAATGCGGAATGAATTCCGTTTCCGAATGGAATTGTACTCTGTGACATGGCTGTATATCTCATTTTATTCACAGGTTATGTGACTTTACGTGAACATAGTATACAACTAGTATGCCAACTGTAGAGAGCGTTCTCAATTTTTTAGTTCACCCCTCACACATATACGTTCTGTGTGAATTCAACACACATAAAAACAACAAAAGCAAAATAAAATTTGAAATTTTTCTATTCTTAATTTTTCACAATATAACACTTTTAATAATTTTTTCCAACACATTATGCTTTTGCTAAATGTTTTTATTTTTCACAAACTAAAAATTTTTAAATATATTTTTTTGACACAAATTTTTTTTCTGTTGTTAATATCATTAAAGCCAGCAGAGTAGTATTTTGTGGTATGAACAAAATATTTGAAATCTTAAATTATATAATTATTTTCCGATATTTCAGAATAAAAATTAAGCAAACATTGTTTTTTTACGTTTATAAATGCAGGCAGCATTAAATAAATTGAAAATTTTTCGAATTAAGAAAATTTTATTTTAGAAAATCTTTATTGCCACGTTCTATACGATTTTATGCAACTGTGTTTAGGGGTAAAAATAGTTTTAAGCACCAATTCATTTAAAAAAAAGTCTTAAGGCCTAACTATAATGTGCTTAATGAACCTTAAGCAAATGTGCGAATACACACAATCAAATGTATACAACTATAATGTACTTAAGACACTTTTCGTTAAGTTTCGTCAAGTGTCATTTTCTCAAGGAAAGTGCGGTAAATTTCGCTCTTCCTTAAGCAAATGACACATAATAGATACATATAATTGTTTACAATTAAAAGATGCAACCGCAGTTGCTTTTTTTATTACTTTTTTATTTTAGTTTTCGTTTACTTTAAAAATTAATAAAAGATTAACATAGATTGACTTGTTTATGGTAATATATTTATAACTTTTACAAATTAAATGACATTTCGTCAAAAATATTACATTTTAAAGAAATAAAAACGAAAATAGTTTTCCAAAAGTACAAATGTTTGCAACTAAGTGTAGAAAGTCTTTAAGCACAATAAGTACAATATAGCCACCTAAAAGTCTTCAGTAATTTACTTAAGCATTTGACATGCTTTTCGTTGAATTTTGACACTAGCTTAAGTTTGGTTGAGCACATTTTAGTTGGGCCTTTACTAAAACAAACATATACTAGGTACTTGATTTGAGCTAGGTACCTGACAGAGCTGTAAATGAATCATTCTTTTTTGATTTTAATTCGTTACGAATTAAATAAATTTTGAATTAATTCTTTTCACCACGAAAAAGAATTGAATAAAATTTTAATCAATTCAAACGAATTAGGCAGAAATGAATTTTAATTAATTTCCAAATCAAATGAATTTGTAGAATGGGTAGCAATTCGTTTTTAATTCAAATGAATTTGTTAAAGTGAATTCAATTCATTCTACAAATTCATTTGAATTGAATTGATTTTGAATTCATTCAAATGAATTAGAACAATGTATTGCAATTCAAAGGATTGAAAAATGTAAATTTCTCCTACCATAATGAAAAATTCATTACAGAAATTGAAAAGCCTTCAATTGGATCCTCGCCTGATTAAAGAAAACATAGTGTTTGTTTCTTCAAAAGAAAAACTGATTTTTATTTTGAAATACGGTGTCTTTTACATAAAAAAATTAGTTGAATAACAAAACGAGAGTTATGCTTGCTGTAGATTTAATTACAAAATCTATTCCCATTTCAATTAATTCAATTTAAATAAGCTGAAAATGAATTGCTAATTGTTTTTTCTAATTCATTTGAAATAATTCAAAATTAATTAAATTCAAATAAATTAGAAATGAATTGCAAATCACTGTAATAAATTCATTTAAATTGGAAACGAATTGCAATTCGTATGACAAATTTTTTTGAATTGGAAATGAATTGCAATTCATTTTTACCAAATTCATTTGAATTGACTTCAAATTTAATTCAATTGATTTTTATGTTTGAAAAGAATTAATTAAAAATTTGCTAATTCAGTACATTAATGATTCGCGAAGTAATTCAAAAATGAATGATTCATTTACAGCTCTGGTACCTGTCAAAGAGTCGGCATACTAGTTGTATACTATGAAGTGAAAGTAATAGGACTTTGACTTTTTTATGTTTTGGATTTTTCATGTTTTTTTAAAAATAAAAATTGTAATTTTTGGATTTTTTTTTTTTACATAAACCACCATTACTCAGCCATTATTTTATGATTTGCAAAAATTTGATTGTTTTTCAAAGCTAACAATTACGTCTTTTTAAAAAAAAAAAAAAAAAAAAGAATTCTTAAAATAACTTCATGAAGAGTGAAGTTATGATTTTTTGAACTTTTAATTTTTGGAAAAAAATCAAAAATGCGATTAGTACCTGTAAGTTAAAACTGCGGGCTGATAGAGAAAAACGGAGATTAAATTTGAAATCAGCGGCCTCAAATTAGTACAAAATTGCATCAGACTTCTAATCAACACAGAAAAAGTTCAATTCTATTCCGCTGTGTTATTGTAGATACAGTTCTATTTTAAAGGTTAAAGATTTATGAACTTTCGAACAATTTTGGGCGAACTTACAAACATTTAAGTTTTTAAGGTCAAACGAATTTGGGTAACAGGTTTCGTTAATTTACAATAACTCCTGCTATTAATGTTCGCTCCTTATATTCGACTATCCAAAGTTAATGTTAAAAGTCATGAGCCTATTAAGATCTTTAGAACCCGATTATCAAGTATAATTTTTAATTTAATTTATATTTTTAATAATGTATTAAATATTATTAAGGGGACCACAAAATCAAATTGAAATAATTTCACTAATTTAATTAGAAAAAGAAATACAGGGGTCTTTTTCTGGCAGTCGTGATCGATAACTTCCTCCATTCGAACGCAATTTTTTTTCTTTTTTTTCCGTTGATACTCAACGAATCGATATTATTTTTTCAGCGTTATGAAAACTCAAATAAATGCTTTACAACACTAAAAAAATAATAGTAATAAAAATGCTTTCGAATCGAGAAAGTGCTCGATCACGATTGCCAGAATTAGCCCCCAGATTTTTAAATATAAAAAAAATTTCTAGTAATTTATGATAAAACTCAACTTAAAACACAAAATTAAAAAATATTTTTTTAAGTCCTAGAACATAAAAACAATTTCCTTTTTTAACTAGACCGACATTCCCTTTCTTTGACGTTTACAGAATTTAAGAAATGCAAAAGGGAAACTGCATTTCATTTATTTAACATGTCGAAAGTACAAACAACTTTCCACATTAAAAAGAGAAAATTGGCCGGACTCTACAATTTAGGGACATAAAATGAAATGTCGCCAATTAAAATCGCTGCGTGACATAAAGTGCATGTCATAAAAAACTCGCTGGCTCTCTTTTTCATGAAGTTTTGTGTATGTGTGAGTATTTGGTATGCACAAAAGCATAACAAACATAAATACTCTTGCATACCTTTAGGAGTTATAACTTGTGGACTTCTTTTACATAACTTTAGGAGTTATAACTTGTGTGTGTGTGTGTTTAACGTTTCTTATACAAGAAGTGTAAGTGTTTAGTTTACTTTTTTTCTGTTGTTCTAGTACTGAGGCATGCAACTAAATGTTGTAAATCATACAAACAACAATTAATTGTGTAACACAATTTTAAATTATGCAAAATTAAACAACAACTACCACTAACGTTGTTCTGCCATGTTGCACTGAAATGCGATTGCACAGCATGTGGTAAAAAAAAAACATGGGAAACTTGTAGCAATCAATTATTTGCCGTTACTTAAACAAGTTGGCAGGTTATGTGTGGCCACTAAAGGGTACATATTTTCAACAATGTGTGGAAAAAACATTTCATGGAGTAAGTTACTAAAAATGATTGCCTATTACCTACTGTAGGGCACTTTAAACTTTTTATCTACCCCTGAGCTATGAGTATCTAAAACTAAACAGTTGCAAAATGCAATCTGTTTGGACAACACGCAAACCATTTAATGGGTGGCCATTGCATTTTAATAACATTTAATAATAAATTTTCCAACATGACGATGTCTACGAGAGGGTGAAAATTTGACAAAATATAAACAAAAACCCCAATTCATAATCAACAAAAGGCTCAAAGGACTAAATGTGTAATCTGCCACAACTCCTGCAGATTGCATTTGAGGTCCAATTGGCAGGGGGTTTTAAATGCAGACCATAAAATATCGCCGTCACTTTGTTAGAGTAATCAAATTGACTGATGGCTTTGGTGAACGCGGTACTGCCTGCCCGCAATCGTTATTAACACATTTTATGTGCCAACCTTTTTGCCGTTTCGCACAATGATTTTTTTTTTTTTTTTTTTTTTTTTTTTTTTGTTTCTAGAACAACAAACGCCGATACTTTGTGTCTTGAATTTTAGTTTGTAATTAAAATAGTTACACTCATATGTATGAGTTTTGAATATTTTGTCCTTTCCTACATTATTCTCTATTTACCTCCAGCATGTTTGTTAAATTTTAATTGGTTTTAAAAACGTTTTCGTGCCTTTGATGGCATAAATGGTAACAATTTCTTAAAACCTACATCTAATGGCAATTAATTATAAAAACACATTGCCAAAGAAAGAAAAAAGCTCTCCGTAAAAGGACGTTTGCACACTGTTACGTGTACCGTTCAGGTGTGATTAGTTTTAAAAACATTGACATAAATTTGCAAGGTTTTCTTTAGATTTTCTTTCAGCTACAACTCCGGAAAGGGAGAGGTTTGTTTTAGATTGGGTTTTTGCCTTTGCCGTTTTTATGAAAAGGAAATTAAACGTTTTTAAAAATGGGAAAATTTATTGCTTTTAATCATGATTGAAATAGAATAAGAAAAAAATTAAATTATTCAATAATTCAACATTTTTTATTTTTCGAATTTATTCTATGAGTTAAATTTCAGGAAGATACAAGATAAAAGTTTGGTAGTGGATAAAGTCATTCTTAAAAATTTAAGGAATGGAACTATTACAAAGAGCTTTATAAAATACATAACTGAAATTTAACTCATAGAATAAATTCGAAAAATAAAAAATGTTGAATATAATACAGTTGCTTATGAAAAGAAACAATTCCCAATATCTATTATTCAATAATGTTTAAAAATATTTGTAAAGTATAAAAATAGTACTAACAATTTTATTATTTTAGTGTCAGTAAATCTCTTAGATTACTATCCTGTGCGAAAAAAAAGTCTAAATAGAACCAGATTGTCCGAAACAAAGTGCGTTATTATACTCGACGGTTTTTCTTAAACTGATTACAAAATTTAAATTATATTTCTTTCTCATTTCTGATATTGTTTCCCCCTGAAGGTGCTGATTTCGTCTTTACACTCATAGGCAAAAAGTGACAACTATCCAATGACGAAGGTCATCATAAAATTTTGTCGTCATATTTTATGCACCATCCACATTTTGTGTATTGTAAACATTATTTTCATAAAAGTTAAATGAGAAGCAAGAATTCCCATATTATATTTGTTCAAATTATTTAGTGAAATACAACCAATTTTCAATCAACAATTTTCAACAATCGAATGACGAAGGTCATCATAAAATTTTGTCGTCATATTTTATGCACCATTTACGCTACAGTGACATCAATTCGATGCCACATTTTGTGTATTATAAACATTATTTTCATAAAAGTTAAATGAGAAGCAAGAATTCCCATATTCTCTTTGTTAAATTATTTAGTTATGTACAATAAATTTTCAAAGTAGAATGATTACGAAAACCATATCGGGCATGCCGTTGGTGTCTTATAATTGAGAGTTCTTCTGTAAACAGAGGGCGGAATACAACAAAAAAGAAACAAACATGTGTTACGAGTAAGTAAATAATAGTATACTCTCAATTTAACCTAATGACAGTTTGTCATTAAATTAAGTCTAATGAGTATTTTCTACGATGTTACTGAGTCATTGCTCTGATTACATGTTTTATTAAACTGACTCCGATTCGTCATTTCTGGGATGCCAATGTGTCAACCCATTGATGACGTAATATAATTTTTGAGACAATTTGGGCAAGTGATGTTAAGGCTGACATCAAAATGATGTAAAGTGTCATGGGGTCAAAAACGAAGACACTTGCCATAACACTGATGTCAAAATACATCAGCGTTATGGAGCTTTTTCTATCAGTGTATGAGCACTAATTTCTTGCCGTTGTACCTTCGGGAAATAAATGTTCAGGCAATACCAAGAGTTATAAAATATTCAACATATACAAAAACCCGGTTTTCGAATAATTCGAAAAAGCGTAGTTTTTCAAAACCAGTCTAAAATCATCCATAAAATTCAATCGGATGTAGGTAATACACGTTTTTCTAAATGGGTGAAATTTCACCCGAGGGACTCTTTCGCAATTCTTCAAATAGTTTTGTAACGTTTTGATATAGAAAAAAAACTTACTATTATTTATGCAAAATTTGAATTTAAAAAATTAGAAAAAAGTCTTATTTAGATTCAGCAAAATGCTTAAGAGATATTAAATTTTGAAACATAAAATGTTAAACCTTTATACGGAGACCGTATAAGGGTTAAGTATATTTTATTCCTAATGATTGGTTCCTGTTTGGACAAAATCGGACAAATCGTTCTCAAGTTATGATGAAATGTATAAGCATAACCGCCTTATATGGGGCGATATTAGTCATGCTCATAATGAATTATTAATTAAAATTCATACTTGTCCACCGATTTTCATGATATATGGCATATTTTTTTTGTTATATTCCTGGGTTTCTAAAAAATTATAAAAATGTAAAAAATGCTCAAAGTTTTGTTATGAACTTTTGAAAAAAAAAACATTATTAGTATATCTTTAACTTTAAAGTTTCTAAAAGATGACAAAAGTTCTAATCATTGAAATTAATTTTAAGCGAAATTAGACAAAATTGTCTTAAGTTATAAAAAAAATATCTATGGAGCGCTCTCCTCAAAACTCAATTTTTGCTAAAATCAGGAAAATTTTCACTTTATTGTGAGTAAAATCAATATTTATTTAACGATTTTCATGAAATAAAAAGTATGTTTTAGTTGGAACACACAAGCAAACATGGCAAATCAATCTGTCCCTGGGTTCAATCCCAGCTTCAGCCAAGAATGAAAAATTATCTAAAATTGTAATGCATTTCATGCTGTAAATTCCTTTCTTTTATGAAAATTACATTTGGTGAACTTTGGAGCCTGACTGTTTACATTTATCCATCAAGTTGTGCTGAAAAGGTAAAAAAAAAACAGAAGTAAAGGAAAAAACATGAAAATCAATTGAAAAAAGATAATCAGTCACAACAACAAATTGCGATCCACCAGGAAAAAAACAATTTGGTTTAAATTGGTGTTTGACTATTGACTGCCAGCCGTCGTCAATGGCGGTGAGTGTTCCACGGCAAAGATTACTGAAGACATGGATGGTGTGGTTACTATCGAAAAATGTTAAATCCGTGAGTTCAATCCCAGCTTCAGTACAGAATGAAAATTGATCAATTAATTTTAAAGCATTTTATGTTGTAAACTCCTTTTTTCGTTAAAAAAAATTTAATGAAAATTAAATTTTATGAACTTAAGCCTGACTAAAATACAAAAATTTGGATTAAAAACACATACATATGTATGTACATAAATAGTTTTAAAAAATTTTTATAAAAATAGCAGGTTTTTTTCATTTTAATTTTTTATACGTTTTTAAAAAATTTAAATTTTCCAATTTTGCAAAAAAAAAAATATTTTTCATCATTGTGGTGTTAATTTTGCCGAAACGGTTGAGTATATAACAAAATGATATTAGCACGACTTAAACACAATTATTTCAAGGTATTTAGCGTTTCTAATTATAAAATTGGACAACCCCTTCTTTAGTTATGATAAAATCGGTGGAACAGCCTCTTCAAAAACCCGCCAGTTTAAAAAAAAAACATTTTTTTTAAATCTTGCATACAATTTATAATTTTTAATTTTTGTCCGTATAAACTTTAGACTTTACATATCCCCACAGGAAAAAGTGTAACGGTGTGATATCACACGATCTTGGTGGCCAATCGACCGACCCAAAACTTGAAATTATGTGCTCAATAAATCCATTGAATGATGCGATGTGTGGAAAGTGGCGCCGTCTTGCTGAAACCAAATGTCGCCGAGATCACGAGCTTCAATTTCAGGCATCAAATAGTCGGTTATCATGGCACGATAACGGTCCGAGTTGCTGCAGACGGCGCCGAATCGACTCTCCACGGTCTTCGTGTACACTCTCAGCTACGGCCGCTATATTTTCTTCACAGCGTGCTGGACGTGGTCTATTCGGTCGAATATTATCCGATAATGAATGCTGGGTCTCAAAATGGGTGATGGTGTTGCGAATAGTACGCTCAGTAGGCCGATTATGTTGACCATAAGTTGTGCACGAAACACACATTCCTCACAGAACGTGAATTTTCATAATAAAGTTGAACGATTTGTAAACGTTGTTCAGACGTAAGTCTTTCCATTATGAAATGCCAAACAATACTAAACAAAAATAACATGACAGTATGACACGACTCACACGTGATCTGTCAAAAAAAAGGTATTGAAAAAAGTATCATTACTTGAATCATCCACTATAAGGATAAATTTCCACACAAATGTTAAAATTTACATAAAAAAGTATCTCTGTTTTATCTCAGTTGTTACATTTTTAGATACGAAGATTTTTTGTTTTAACCTAAATCACAGTTCTTGGTATTAAATTAGACAAAAATGATTGACTTTTGCTATATTTTAAAACAATACTTTAATGTATTTTAGCATTTATAATTGAATACAAACCATAAAAACTCAAAAAGCTTTAAAAGTGCATAATTATCGTTTTGCTATAGAACTCCTCAACTGTTGACTACAGTGAAATTAGATTACATTTTATTTTGTTTGTTGTACACTCTTTACTAAAAATTAAATCTAAAAGTTATAGTGAACTGCACTCACTCATTTCATTCGACACCTGTTGAAGCGACAAACCAAATTTATGTACATGATTATGGCACTAATTTATTACTCATAATTAGATATATTTAAGCATTTAAAAATAAAATAAAAATAAAAAAAAAACAATAAAATTAAATACAAATTTTGTTTTACTAAAGACCCTCGAAAACCGTCTCTATACAACTCTCTGTATGAAGTACTACATTTCACTAATATGCTAAAGTCGAATGTAGTAAATGACAAGATAATGATAATTAAGTCTTAAATTTAGACAAGACCTCTAAAACTCAACACACATAAATAATAGCCCAACTAAAAATACATATTTCCAACTTAAACTTATAATTATCATAACTAAATTTTAGCTATTAATACTTCATTATTTAAATTATGTAAATTTAACAGCAAACCAACAAGAATCACATTAAATACATTAAAATGCTGCAGCAACAAACAAAAATAATAATTAAATACTATAAAACTTCAGCAGACAAAAAAAAAAACACCATAATAAAAAATTATTCTGAATTTCTGTATTGAAAATTTTTTTTAACAAATTTCCATCATCATAAGCCACAAAAACTTTATACGAATTAAGAATTTGTATTGTATGAGTTTTGGGTTTAAAACGTTATTTGTGATGAGTTTCTGTTTGGGAACATAAAATAATATCCAAAGAACAACTTTAACAGAGGAAGTGACCGAAAATTGGAGGAGGTTAGGGAAGTTAACACAATGAGAAAATTAATGTTAAGCTAAATACGAGTCATTAATTAAAGATACTTAAGCTAAATGACCACAAACAAACACATTCGAGTTTTAATATATGAATTCGTCCCAGTTGAGTTGAGAATACAGCCTATCTTTTGTTTTTTTTCGACTGAAATGTTTTTAAATTTGTAAATTGCCGTTTTAATTATATTCTACTTAGGGGTTAGTTTACGAGGGAGTTTATTTAAATCGAGTTTACAATTAAAATTTTTATAACACCTGTATTACGAAACACAGACTTCTTTGACGCTTTCGAATTAAAGACGTTACTACTAAATACACAGGGAGTTAAAAAAAAATCATAAAATATCACGAAAACTAACCGTGCGATTCAAACAAGATCAGCGTCTCAAACTTATATGTATAAAATAATGTACTACAAGAGGAGTTCTAAAAAAAAAAAAAATTTGCTTAGATGTGTATACGTATATACGCCTTAAGCATTTGAATGGTTCCTGGCTAATTGGTATACACGTTACCCTTAAGGTAACGCAAAAAAAAAAAAAAATCGGGAGCCGTTAAATCGGCCCAGTAAGAATCAGAAACAGGCGATATTTTTAGATCGCCAAAAATAATAGCCATTGCGGCTCCATCTAGTTGGAACCACAATTCTTGATTCTTCTCTGCTTCGGGCCTTTAAAAGTATTTTCAATTATTGCCCTGTATTTAGTGCCATTCACATTAACCGAAACTTGTTTGTTGTTTTCGAACAACATGGTCCAATAATATTTTCTAAAGTAATTCCACACCATACTGTGGATTCAAGTGGGTGGGTGGCGGCATTTGATATTCAACAATTACTGTTGAATTTTGGGTACCTCATATTCTGCTATTTGCTCATCATTCGATATGATCTTTGTGTCTGAATAATCGAATGTCGACTTTCAAATTTCTTTGTTCAGTTCCGAGTCTTTCCATAACAAATTTCCAAAGTCTTCAAAGTTAATGCTAAAAAAAAAAAACAAAATTTTTTTTTTCTTATTAAATCATACGTTACTTATGCATCACCCCGTAGATATATATATTTACATATATGAGATTTTTTCGTTTTCATGTGATTTTAAGGAGCGCATTATTCTGCAATGACACAGTATCTACCTATCGTAAAAGTGCTTGTCGCCAAATTGTATGTCAAAACACACATAAAATGGGTGTCCAAGAATTGAGCTATAATTTTAATTTTAATCAAAATAAAGATTTTTATATGAGATATTAAAAATATTTTTATTTCAGTTTATAACAAAATGGTTTCGGCTAAAAATTAAAAATTATGTCGGCCAAAACACCCCTCCTAATGGCTTGGCCGGCTCCCAATCTTTTATTAAAATTCTCAATCACATCTCAACATCTGCTCGATAATGTTGTTTTTATGCTCTTGAACTGTTGTGGGATTATGGCGGTACACTTTCAATTTTAAAAAACCCCAGAAAAAAATAGTCTAAAGATGTCAAATCGCACGATCTTGGTGGCCAATTCATTCCTCCTCTACGAGAAATTATGTGATTTTCAGTCTTTCTTTAAAAAGATCCATTTGTTTCTCTTGCTGAGTGGCAAGTGGCATCATTCTGTTAATACCACATATTCACTACGTCTAAATCATGCATTTTTCCACCACAAAAAGCTCCGGATGATATACTTGCAGGGATTTCCAATGACCTTTTATATTTAAAACTAGCTGACCCGGTCCGCGTTGCTGGCCCTAAGCAAACATTAGTGTTGTATTACCAGACGATTTAAATTGATCTTTAAACGAAATTTACGGCCTTTAAATAAAAATCCATGGGTTCAATGAAAAAAGAAACACATGTATTCAAGGCAAATTGGAAATTATATTTATTGATTACTTCATCTTAAGGCTAGCGGATAGACAATGTTTTTTGTTTTTTTATTTGGTGTAAAAACGTATAAATTTTTTAGGGTGCAAACTCGGGAGCAAGCCACATACAACTGGCCGTGTGAAAAACATGAATTTTCCAAAACATGTCAAACTGCATGTAAAACATCGTTCATAGCCAGTTCTGTTTCATCATTACAATATTATAAATTAAAATGTTGTTCATATACATACATATGTTTGATTTACATTTGATTTGAAAATACATATGGTTGTATGTATGTATATTTATGCTGTGAATCTTACGAAAAAAGTGAGCGTAAAAGTGGGCGGGGCAACCATGGCGATCATTTTAAAGAAAAAATCGTCCAAATCGGTCAAGCCGTTCTCCAGTTCTGCGCTTAATACACGCGTAAAAGTAGGCGTGGTAAATTTTTCTTTCGATGAAAACTTAAAGTTGATTAATACGAACATTTGAAAGAAAAATTAGTCAAATTCTGATTTTAGGTAAATCGAAAAAAGTGGGCGTAAAAGTGGGCGGGGCAAAATTTCCTTTCCGTAAAAAGTTGGACCATGGCGATCATTTTAAAGAAAAAATCGTTCAAATTGGTCAAGCCGTTCTCAAGTTATGGATTTTGCCACGCCCCTCCGCCCCTAGTCTGAAAATCAAAAATCAGTCTTCACAGTGTCACCCGCCTGAATATTCTGAAGATTCCCTGAAAATTTCATCAAAATCGGCCCAGCCGTTTTGGAGTCCATACGTTAAATACATACATACACACATCCTATTTTATATATATAGATTTGGACACTGTATTATGACGTTATTGCATTAAACGCTATAATCGGCAGTTGTATTTGTATGGGAGTTTATGGTTAAATGTGGACTGATTCCGATAAAATATGATATAATGATAAAGATTGCAATTAATTGTTTTTAAGCTTACTTTTATCGAAATACCAACAGAATACGATGTTTTATGGGAACAAAAACTTTATTCAGGAAAGAAGTCTGTATGTCACCATTTTCAATAGCCTTTACGTTCTTATGACCATTTAAAGGCGCATGCAAAATTTCATTAATTTATCTCCAAAATTGCGACCTGTACTTTGCGCCCAAATTTTACATGGACAGCCGGCCGTACAGGCGGATATCGTTATTTTGAGCCGATGAGTACACTGAAAAATGGGTCTGTGGCCAATTTATATTATTTTTACACACAACAGCACATACGCGTAATACCCTCTCCGATATGGTAGTGTTAGTATTCAAATTGCACTTTAAATTTATAACATTTCAGAGGTGGAGATTTAACAAAATATTTAAAAAAAAGTCTGAAAATTTGCAAAACGTTTATCTTTAGTATTCATAATATTAATGCCAAACTAAATGACCGTTCTCTTTTATCAATAATGTGTGTGTTACCTTATTTTATGGTTCTTCGCATCGACTGGGCTAGAGAATAATTTGGCAACACCCTCACGAAAGGAAAGAGCACGTCAGGTTGAAGCAAGCAATGAAAAACAGAATGTGCGAAAATATGTCCACTGCACATATTTCCAAACTATAATTTAAATTTTAATAAATGCTAACGACTAAAAAAATCATAGACAAAAAAGTAGTTCATTAAATAAATTATAACGTTACATATGCGCCACCCTGTACACGAAAAAAATTCTCGCAAATTTTTTTTTTTTCAATTACTCAAAATTAAAATCAGTTTTAATTAAAAATGTAATCATGTTGTTTAGATCAAAAAATATTTGATTATTTTGTTTGCTGGTGAAAATTTGATTAATTTTTTAATTAATATCACAAATGTTTTAATTGAAATCAATTTTAATTTTTTCTGTGTAATATGCAACACAAAGAACTCTAATCTGAACACAGAAAAAATTCTCCAAAGTTTTTTTTTACCAATTTAACCAAAAATTTATAAAAATTTTAATTTATTAATCAAAAATAAAATCAGTTTTAATTATAAATTTAATCAAGTGAATTAAACGTTTAAGTGATACTATTAATTTGTTTACTGGTGCAAATTTAATTAAATTTTTAGTTAATATCACAAATTTTTTAATTGAAATCAATCTTTATTTATTTCTGTGAATCTTAAGTTCATTACATAAATTTGTTCTTACAGGTCCAGGACTGCCCATTTATTCCATATTGTGTTCACTCTCGAAAATTTGCCTCTAAATATTGTGGTGTAAGGTATGCTATGTTTCTGCTTAACTGACTTTACTAACTTTTGTTTTTAGCCAAAATCATAAACTTTTTGGTTAAATTTTAGGTTGAGTGATTTTTATACACTCCATCCAAAAACTGATATGAAAAACTCCCTTCAACAAACTTAAATAAACAGATATGAAAAATTATGTTGAATTAAAATTCTAAGATCTTTTTAATTTTCTTTGTTTCATTTGAAAATTAGTGTGTGAAAAATTATGTAAAACCATTTTCGACTTACTAATTTTAATACTAATTTAAAAATGTAGTCGTTATTCAAATTAACCGACAAAGAAAATAAGTTTTTTTCTAAAGCATTTTTATAAATTAGCTTTAAAATTTCAAAATGATCATAAATATAAATAGTATAAGACTAAGGGAAAATTAAAGGCATTTTAACTTCCAAATAAGAGCCAAAAGCTTGAGAAGTATAATTTAAAAGTGTTGATTTTTATTATAAATAATAACACTAATTTGTCTTAATTTTTTAAAAACACGAGTTAATGGACATTCTTCGACTTCAGTAACTGGACATATTTATCAAATTATCATCTTAAAGATTTAACTCTTCAGATAAGATCTTATTTTAGATTTTAGCATTCCAACATTTTAAAAACATTATCATAATTTATTTGATTTAAATCTAAGATTATCAAAAGCAACTTGAGTTTTTTTTTTTTTTTTTTTTTATTTTTTTTTTGAATGAGAATTCAGGAACATAAATTCATTTTCTTGCATTTTAAATAGACCTGTGTTATAAAACAAAAGACATAAATGCTTTTAAACATATTATTCTTTAACTTTTTCTTGGACTTTTTATTATTTTCTACAAGAATTTTATAATTCGCATTGCATGTTGTCACGAGTCATAAATCCGAGCAATTCGACCTCATGTGTCATGCAATTATGATGATAAAAAAAAGAAAATAAACTTTGTAACATTCTTGTTATAATTGTTGCGCTACTTTTAATATCTTAAAAAAAATAAGTTAGTGGATAAGGTTTGGAACGACTCTTAAATATTGTCACTTTTATTATCTTTTAAAAACGAATTGTTTTATTTTCTTTAAATAAACCCTTAGTTCTCTTATTGCAAATTGCAAATAAACACAGCAACACACACACTTGTACACTTTAAGAATTTTTATTGTACTACTTTGGTAACACAGTCCACAAAACAGCTTTACTCACTTCAGAGCTTCACTTTCCGATGGCTTAAGTAAAACTCTATTCAGTGCCGGATAGCGCTCTGTATTTATACATTATCTGAAAAATCTATTAATATACTTTTAACATGAAATTTCTATTGGAACAATTAGTCAATTCACAAGGTATCCTAACATGTCATATTATCAAAATGTCCTAATATTGCACAATGGTTTAAAAATATTGTTGTACGGCTCAGCCGCTCAGCGCTGGACTTTTCTGATTAATTACGACAGCACAATAAACACAGCAAGCAACGTTCTATTTATTTAAGACACTTTTTGTTAACAAACCAACAACAATATTTTTAAACCATTGTGAAATATTAGGACATTTTGACAATATGACATGTTAGGATACCTTGTGAATTGACTAAATGTGTTTTACAATTACGTATAACACTTTTACAATTACTAATAAAGGCCGTTTTACACTACCCCACAAGTCTTACGTATTTTGACGTAAATGCGTCTAATCTAATTTTTGTTTAAAAATTTTCAAAAAAGAATAAAAATTTATTATATTTTTGTATTATATTTTTTCAAAATACGTAAGACTTGTTTGATAGTGTAAAGCAGCTATAAGTAGAACTACAAATCATTCTTAACAAAATTTTATTTCGTTACAATGTCCCGTGTTGCCAGAAAAGTTTTGACCCATTTCTACCACTTGAAGTTTTATGTCACCAATAATTAGTATTGCGGTTACTTTATTGAACTGTTAATGGTTTTTAATCCAAATCCAGATATTTTAATTAGGCTTAAGTTCATTAAATTTAATTTTCATTAAATTATTTTTGTGAAGGCAGGAATTTTACAACATTAAATTAATTAAAATTTATTAATAAATTTTCATTCTTGACTGCGCTGAGTTTTGAACCCAGGCTTTCACGGACAGGTCGCCCAGACTAGTTTCGATTGTAACCACACAATCTCTTCAGTGGGGTTTGCCGTCTTTACTCACTCACTCGGCTATTGAAGACGGTTGACGTCAATAGTCAAACATCAATCTTTAAACCAAATGGTACTTCACCTTGGTAGATCTTTGCTTTTGAATGCATGATTATCTATTTCAATTGATTTAAATGTTCTTCCTAACTTCTGTTTTTCGTACTTTTTGTCAAGAATTCTTCTTGAAATCCAAAGTACATTTTTGTTTTTCATGTTTTTGTCTTTCTTTTTTCTTGTTGACCTTTTTCAGCACAACTTCCCGTCTCAAAATTTAAATCCCCAATTTTGTCACCAAATATTTTACTATGTAATTTTGAACTTTAAATTTGCTACCTGTTTTTTAAACAGTATAAAGTTTTCTTTAAAAAAAAACAACTCATATTAGTTTATTCGGTTGTGCCAAATCTTTGATACCATCCACCGAGATTTAAAATGTTTAGGAGAGGGCTTTATATGGGATATTTGATAAACTATGAACCGATCATCACAAAATTCGGAAAAGTGATTTGTAGTATTAAAACAACTGATTTGGACAAAATCTTAATGCTGTATTTAATATAATTTGTTTCAGGGAAATTAGATATACACTGTTTTGTCAGAGAACCCTTAGAGACATAACCAGTTTTTCCTTGATACTGATTTGGTTGGTATTCATTCCTTTATTTAATCGACCGGTTTGGGTTAGGCTCAATGGGCAGCCGACACGAGGACGGCTCACTTGGGTCCTTATAACGGTCCGATTGTGGTATCCTTAGCCAGTGACAAGAGTCAGCCAGTATTCGCGAGACTATTCCCCAGAAGTCACTGCAGCCACGAACCACTCCGTCTCTCTGCAGAAAAGAGAGATCGATTTCAGTCGCACACTAGACAAATCGTCCAAACATGGCGATTCCGGTTCCCCAAAATGCCTAACCCTTATATCCCCGAGTCAGTGGCATTGGCAGACAAAGTGTGACACCGTCTCCTCCTCCTCCTGCTCATCATGGCAATTTCTACAGTAGTCATGGTAATCAAGGCCCATTCTTTCCGCATTAGTCCCTATCACCCAGTGACTCGTCATGACCAATTTCGACCAGTTTGCTTAGGGATAGATAGCTTCGCAATCTATGACGTACGGGAGACAGTGACACATGGCAACGCAAAAGCAGCTAGGCTTGATTGTGGCTGCCAATAGAATCTGAAATAATACCGTTTATGATCGGTGCTTTTGGAGAAGTAGCTTTATTTGGCACCTATAGAAAATTAAGAATCGATAGTCATAAAATGAGTGTGATTATTGGCCTTATAAATCTAAATCTACACAAATTTTGCAACAATTTCATTATTTTAGACGTATTTAAGTTTTTTGCAAACTGGCTTTATATGGGGCGTACGGAAAATATAAAACGATCTTGACAAAATTTTGCGATTTCTAGTCTTAAGAAACGAATTTCTGCAAAATTTACGCCCAAGCTTCAAAAAACGCTAGAAATTTTTTTTTTTATAAAATTTCTTTAATTTCCAAGGAACAAAGGACATAAAAAAGTTATTTTTTGTAATGGAAAAAAACAAGCTAGAGTACCATATTCTGTTGTACCGAATCTATGGTATTCTCCACCGACAGTTAGAATATTGCCGGAGTGGGCTTTACATGGGACCTATTATGAGCCGATCTTCAATAAATTTTACAAAGTAATTTATAGTCTTATAAAACTATGACGGACCAAATTTTATTAAATTGGCGTTATTCGTTACGGTTTTACGCGTACTAAAGTGTTTGCCAAGAGTGGGCTTAATATGGGGTCTATGGTAAATTATGGACCGATGTTGACGCAAATTGACTCTCGCGAAACTGGGACAGACAGAATTTAATACATCATTATTCGTAACCATTTTACGCGTACTAAGCGGGCCTCCGAGAGTTGGCTTTTTATGGGGCCTATGGTAAATAATGAACTGAACTTCACGAAATTTTACACTGTGATTTCTAGTCACATAAAACTAAAACAGGCCACAATTTGTTACAATAGCATTATTCGTTACGGCTTAAGGGAAACTAAAGTATTTTTCGAGAGTGGACTATATATGGGGCCTTGTCAACTATGGACCGATCTTAACGAAATTTTGTGGTATGATTTCTATTCGAATTTGTGTGGGCTAGTAGTGTAATTTTTGGCTGTTGCACGAGTCTCTTTGTATGATCGTGCATCTCTTACATAAAACGAATGTTCCAATAGGGCAGATGGTTTTGGTATCTCAAGCTGTCTATTCCTTGTTGATCTACAGAAATTGAATATCTGGATTAAATGGCTAGGAGTATGTAACCTGTCAGACTTGTGAAAGTGGACATGATTTCTAAGTTGATGAGCACTATAAATGAGCTCTATAAGCGAAATACTCAAGTTATCCATATTCAATCCCGGATTCGTACTTGAAATAATCCGAAAATGAGATTGATTTAATTAAAACTGAGATTGAATCAATCTCAAAATGTACTTAAGTCAAGTGTTCTAAAGTTGATTTAATCCCGAATTCGTACTTTAAATAAATCAAAACTGAAATCAGAAGAAGAATATTATTATAATTAATTTACTTACCTTTTTCACACCTTACAAAGTTCCAATTATAAAACACCACCACCATGCCCGATATCATTTTTACTTTAAAAACTAAATGTACATATTTAGCTAAGAATATAAACTACATGAGAAGTGAAAAATAGAAGGCAAGACAATTTAACTTTTTAAAGTTTAAAAATTAAAATTGATTAAGATTTAAACATGAAAATAATGTGTTTTTTCTTGTTCTGTTGTTTTTGTTGTTTCTACACACAACAAGCCAATCGTTTTTTAGCTACTTGTGTGGTGTTTTTGTAGTGGCTACAACAAATTTGAATAAGTTATATGAGATTAAAACGCTCAATCTTGTTTGGACTTGGTTTAAGAATTTTATACTTACTTTAAGAAATTCCGGGAATGCTTTTCGATAGTTATCCCATTAAGGATTGTTGTGAGTACGTTCTAGTGTTATTCGTACTTGAATTTATGAGTACGACTCGTACTCAAAGTAAGTATAAAAAGCTTAATTTATCCCGAGTGCTTTTCTTTCTGTGTATGGGCGCTAATGTGCCAATACCATTATCTTGGGAATAAAAACGAAGTTATAGACCTATTAAATCGATCATTTAGAAAACGATTTTTATTATTCACAGCCTTTGACTTTTTGATTTAGTCCGCTACAGGACGGGATAGAGTTAAACTTTGCGGAGAATTTCTCACCAGCTCTGAAATACATATATGTATGTGCTATATTTTATGACTTGGTTCGGTTCAGCTTTGAACCCTCCATAAGCATAATAGGGTCTAAGATTAATATTGTAGAAATTAAAAACCGAATGACAATTTATATATACCCTTTCGACCCACGGTGATGGTTATACAAAGAAGGGCTTTTAAGAAGTCGTTATTGTGTTACTCAAATAGTTCACTTGACTTTCAAAGTCCATTAAGAATAAAGCGTAAAATAAGTACAAACTCTATTAAAATAAAACAACAACAAAAGTCTAATAAAAAATACTTTTAAACGATAAGAACTTAAATAGGAAAACACAAAAAGGAACATTTTTACGATTATAAAATTAAAACAAAAAACTTACTTAACTTAACAATTCATTTATTCATTATTGTCCGCTCACATTTAGGACTACAATATAATTTTGCAATTAATCGCATTTAACACAGCAACATTCTAACAAACAGCTGAAAAAATGTTTAGCTCCCTTTTTTATATTGTGAATGTGTTGCTTTAACAATACATTGTTGTTAAAACAACATTGTTTGAAACTTGTGGCCAATAGTCTTTTTACTTGCAACGTGTTTTATGTTAAATTAGTCTAAGACCGAAATGCACCTTTTTTGTAGAAATTATTTTGCTTTAATAGAAGAATTAAATGAGCATAAAATTCTTCTTTCAGAATTATTAATGTAACATTTCTATTTGTGTTTTGTAGTTGTTTTGGCGTTACGTTTGTGGTTTATTTGTTATAAAATATTTATCAAGAACTTGGAAAAATGTGAATATTTATAAATAATCATAATGAAAACAATTTTAGTTTTGAACAATTTTAATCGTTGACATCATGCAACAATATATGAGTCACTTTTGTTATGGCAAGCAACAGGTTGAATTTAGAATAGAATTAAGGCGATAAGCGAAAAAGTTATGACAATTTTGTAATTAAATGAGCGGAATTAGAGATAAGTAAGTTTTTTTCATAAGCTTTAGGTAAGGTTAGGTTAAGAAGCTCCACTTGGAGACCAATGCGGTCCATTGTGAATCCCTTTAATAAAGAGGAAGAAGAAAGAAAGCAGTGAAGAAGAAAAGAAAGGACAGATATATTTAAGATAGTTAAAAGATAGTGCATAGATCAAGAACTTCCGCTGCAGTTCCCTAATCGAAAACAACCCTTCTTTTTCCCTGACAAACCCCAGTACATCGAGTGAATTACATCCAGCGATACACTCCAGTTCATCGTGAAATCTATCTCCTAGCCATTTCTGCCTGAGAATCTGCATCCTTGGACAGTGGCACAGTACATGCTCAATCGTCTCTAGCTTCTCAGAATCTTTGCGTAACCTGCAGAAGTCCGGTATGGCATTGAGACAACCCTCCTGGTTGCCACAGCGTCCAATCTGGCCTTAATGCCCTAGATATCTTTCAATCTGTTCTTTCTCTCCAGGACCGGTTAACCGTATCACGGAATCTCTCCCGTATCACCTCATAGTAGTGACATAAGGGGGGCTTAACCTCCGTCCCTTACCACTAATTCTAGACTCGAACCCTCCATCGTGAGTTCGTCCGCCACTTCATTACCATCCACTTTGCAGTGTCTGTGTACCCAACACAGCCTTACTGTGAATACAACCATGAAGTCCCTCAGAGCATTTCTACAGCGCGCGACCAGGCACGATCGCACCGTATAATTTGTCAATGCCTTGAGCGCAGCCTGACTATTGATGTAAATTGTCACATCAGATCCCCCAACGATGTGATTCAGTATCACCTCCATCGCTCTCCAGATCGCTATTATATCAGCTTGATGACACTGCACTCATCCGGGAGTCTGAATGACCTTTTCACGTTCGTGTCAGCAATATAAACACCGACACCAGTGCCAGTTTCCATCTTGGATGTGTCTGTTAAAACCGCCCACCCTTCCAACAGCCCATTGGATCCACGTCAAACTTCCCTATCCGGGAACTTTACCGGTGGTGTTACACCGAAGTCTTAGGTCATAATCCCATGATCCGAAATTCCGTCGAGAATACTACCCTTTGGCTTCATTAGCTTTAATGTTTCTTATGTCTGTAGCAACATTTCTAATGTGCCAACTCGTTGTTCGACGTTGACTATTTAGTTCTTTTTAAGTAGCGGATATACAATTAAATGCTGCCATAAACAGCACTGGGAAGACTTCTCTCGTCCTGGTGACCTGTTCATTCTTGAATATTTCTAATTCGTGATATTTCACTTATTCCTCTCGGTCGTCTCAATTCAATTTTAGTGTGGACAATAGTTTGTAGAAGTTGTTTTGATAATTTTACCCACACCACATTAGTAAAGAGGGTATAATGCGTTTGTGATGATGTTTGCAATACCTTAAAATATTGGTCCTAGACCCACCTTTCGGTATCAGGATCGACTTAGAATCACCTTTTGAATCGATCTAACGATGTCCGTCATTGCGGCTCTCTGGCTGGATGTAACCCTTATGAGCAAAGTACAGGTTGCAACTTTGGAGACAATTTGATAATATTATATATATAGATTGAAATTAATTTAGGAAAAAAACCTGTTGAAACTGGTAAGAATCAGTCCATAATTTCACGTAGCCCCCATATAACCTTCTATCCGGAATGGAGTCTGTGCGGCCCTCAACCATCTTTTTATGTTATAATGTAGATTCAATCTGGTTCAAACTTATTTTGTACAATCTTAATCACCAAATGTTTTTGGAGCCAGCCCATATTTGACAATAACTCCCATACAAATACTACTCCCGAAAGTAGATTTTAAGGCATTACTTGCTTATAAATGTTGGTACTGACATAAAATTTGGCAAACAGAACTTTTTTTGTTAGGACCAGTACTCAGGGGATGACCCCTACTGATGCATTACATTGTGTTGGAACTAGGAGAATAGGTTAGGAGAAGGAGGGAGTTAAATTCATGTTGAAAGTGACAGGAACGATTTCAGTAGGAAGGTTATTTATTCCACATACGAACAGTCCGGCCAAAAAACGAATTTTCCCTTTAAAGATGGGCTCTTGGGAATAAACATGTATTACGCATAAACATAAGGGTTTCGGGAACCAGATCCCTAATTGCATCAGAACACATTCCATTTTAATAACGACAAAGCAGGCACATACAACCCACATTGCGATGGTGCTCAATGGAGTCAATAGAATTGGATTGCCCACTATCACCAATGAGAACATTCGCTCTCCTGCACACGGACGAGAAGCTTTAAAATATACTTTGAAGTACCGGCCCGCACATGAGAGGTGTAAACCATTCTTGGTCGGATAAAGTTGGTATAAATAGGAGATCAGATGAAGTGAAATATATCTTACTCCGTTTTAAAAAACCGAGGCATTTTTTAGATGAAAGAAAATTAAAAATTTAATTTTGATTTAATTAACATATTAGTTGTTTTGAAATAAATTTTCAATTAAAATTTTAATTAAATAACAAAAAATCTTAATTGACTTTTTTCGTTTAAAATAAAATAATTTAAACATGTAGAATTGTTGTTAGGAATTGTCAATATTTATTTAAATAAATTAACACATTGTTTGAAATGGCAAAGTTTGTTGATCACTTTTTTATATAAAAAAATTAAAAATATCATTTATTAATAAAAAGTATTCACAATTTTACAATTGTTAGTAATCAATATAATCATTTTGGTAAAAGGTGCAAAATCCACAAATTGTTTGCTTGATATTATGAATTTGGTATAAAATTGGTGATTGGTGAAATTTAATAATTTTTTCTGTGTACAGATCACACCTGCCTCATAACAAAATGCTTTGTCATTTTTGTTCAGTATCGTTGGGCAAAACATCATGGAAAGACTCACATCACAACAGCGTGTCCAAATTGTTGAACTTTACTATGAAAATCACCGTTATGTGAGAAATGTTTTTTGTGCGTATAATCTGGCTCAACACGTTTACACCATACTGGTGAAATCATTGGTCCATATTTCTTTAAAAATTAAAAAACTCAGAATGTTACCCTCAATGGTAACTGTTATCGCACCATGTTAACGGACTATGTATGTACTTCCTGAAATTCAACCGTCTGGTCTCGGTGAGTTCTGATTTCAACAAGACGGCGCTACGAGCCATACAGCGCGCGAAACAAGGGCCTTGTTAAAAAATTATTTTGGTGAACACTTGGTTGCTACGGTAAATTGGCCACCTAGATCGTGCGATTTCACACTTTTGGACTTTTTTCTCTAGGCATATGTAAAGTCTGGGGCGCTACCGCGTATTTCGATTCGAAAAGTGAAATTTTTCGAAAGCAATTTCCGATTCGAAAGTTAAACCGTACTGCTTAACTCGTTCAAAACGATGACAGAGTCGTTTTTATAAACAAATGGGAACTTTGATTAAAAGTTGGTAGCACAGCTATTAAAATAACAAATGGACGAAAATATCCCAAAACAAAAGAAATATTAAATACTATTTAATGTGTGATAAATATTATAATGGTTTTTTTTTAATAAAAACTGATTGTATTTCCCTGTGGTTTAAAGATTATAAAGAAAATGTTTACCATTTCTTTATAATGTTTTTGATTTGTATATGTCATTTTTTTTCTGAAGTATTCCTTGAAAATTTTAAGATCCCAAATATTAAAAAAAAATTTCAACAATAACATTAGTAAACATTTTTTATATCAAATCTAACATTATAAGTTTAAATATGATTGCTTTACACTTTTATTTATCATGAAACATTTAAATACTTACATTTTTTATTTTTCTTTCACTTTGTCATTAACCGAAGAGCTTTCGAACAATTTCCTAACGCTTTTCGCATAACAGACTCGTGTTTTCGAAATACAGAGTAGCACTTTCGAAAGGGATTTTTATTGTTCGTAATAGAGAGTTACCGTTTCGAAAGGGATTTGTTGTTTTCGATAGTGTATAAAAAATTTCCGTTCATTCAAAACAATTGTACGAAAATCGTAATACACATTACAAATTGTTCGAACTCGTAAAATTATTTCTTTCGAATCGAAATCCGCGGTAACCCCCCTGAATTCTTCAGGAATAAGCCAGCTAAAATTGACGCTTTGGAAGCCAACATTACTCTTGTTGTTCGTGAGATATCAGTCGCTATGCTCGAACGAGGCACTACAAATTGGACCTTCCGAATGGACTACCTCAGACGAAGTCATGTCCAACATTTACATGATATCATTTTCAAACAGTAAATGCCATAAATTGTTCTTTTAACCGAAAATAAAAATTTTAGGGTCACCTTCAAATATATGTGTTTTATTTTACATTATAAATCAATCCCCACGATCAATCATCCGATATAAAAGAAGACAGATGGCTATTTAAAAACAACTAGGACAAAATTGTTTTACTACACAGGCCATTCTGCAGTGATTTCGTTAACGGAACTTATCCTGACTCGCAGAAAACTAACTTTCGAAAACCAACACTACAAACTACAGTTAGACCATTTTAATATTTGAAACTCAGAAAGTAAAATTTTCTAAACATGTTTTTGCAATTAAATTTTTTTTAGCTGTATGTGTCAGGGTTGTCAGATTGATTTTGAACTTTTTCGCCAAATTAAAATTTGACAATAATATATTTATTTTTAGAATAATTAAAAATATTTTTTTATAAATCCCAAAAAAAATTTGTTCCGTATCGCTAAAATCCGCCAAAATTCAAAAAAGTCGCCATGATATATTTTGTTTGATTTTTATTTAAAACAAAGTAAAAATTATTAGTGAGCACAAAAAATGGGCAATGTGTAAAATAATAATAATAAACCTACACAGAAAAAATTATTAAATTTCTCCTATCACCAAATTTGTTCTAAATTCATAATATCAAGCAAACAAGTTGTTGCTTTTGCACCTATTACCAAAATGATTATATTGATTTAAAAATTTCAAAATTTTGAAAAAATATTTTCAATAAGTGATATTTTTAATTTTAATTAAAAAAGTGATCAAAAAACTTTGCCATTTCAAACAATGTGTTAATTTATTTAAATAAATATTAACAACTCCCAACAACAATTCTATAAGTTTAAATTATTTTATTTTAAACGAAAAAAGTCAATTAAGATTTTTTGTTATTTAATTAAAAGTTTCATAGAAAATTTTATTTCAAAACAACTTAAATATTAATTAAATCAAAATTAAATTTTTAAGTTTCTTTCAACAAAAAAAATATTTGATTCAATTATCACATTAATTAAATTTAAATACTTTTTAAACAATTGTTTTAATTGATAAAGCACTTCTTTCTGTGTAAAGCAACAAAATACATTATGGAATACAATGACTCGTAAAAACGTGTCAAAAACTTCATACCGCATTCTACTTCAAAACTTATAAAGAACAGCCAATGCAAGTTCCTTAAAATTTTACGTACCTGCCGTATCCTTGTAGCTATAAATTGTTGGCCTAAATTGTTTTAAATTAGATTGAATATCATCACTTAAATTCTCTTTTAACAAACGGTATTTTTTCCATTTTGTTTCATTAACATCCAAAGGAACGTTAGGATTCATAAAAATCTTTTAAATATCTTTAACAACAACGAATCTTATCTGTGATAATTTGTCACATTTTATAATGGGAAAATGTTCATAAACTTTAGTTATATAGATTTTTTAAAGAATTTTACTTATTCCTTCTTTCAAGAGCACATTTAAATGTGAAAATAAAAATTTCTCGAAGACTTTTTATTATCTTCATCAGCCATTTCATCATAATTTAGTCTTAAATACTGGTCATACATATGAATGCATTAAATTTCATACATTGGAATACTAAAATTAAAAAATATTTCTTCGTATTGAATTTAAAAAAATTCAAAACAAATTCATGGCTCATCAAAAATAGCCAAAAAAAAACCGCCATGTTGCCAAATCGAAAATTAGGTCGCCAAACAAGTTTGAAAATCGCCACGTTTGCCGAGAAACCGCCACATCTGACAGCCTTGGTATGCGTTTCGACGTCTTCTATAACAACTCGTTCGCGTTGTTATTTATGTCATTTTCAATAATAAATAAATTTCTACTTACGGCGGTCTTAATCTCTCAGGTGAAAAGATTATTCACAGCCGTTTAATTGTGTAATTTAAAGCAGAGTTTATAGTTTCAGATAAATGGGGTAGCGCTGATAGCACTGATAATAAATGAATTTGATGTAAATTTCAACCATAAACAAAAACGTTTGTCAGAAATATTGGCGGGTAATGGGTCTAACTCATTATCCTCTACATGCCAATCTTTCTTACCGCTAAACTCAACCATTAGAAATTGTTACAGGTGCTATCAAAAAGCAAGCATGTCAGTAACTGTATCGACTATAGCCTAAATTTTGTCTGCACTTTTTGGTTAGTGAAATTTTGCTTAGAAACTGTGAATGAATAAGTTTTGTTAATTTTTCTTTAAATACCAAGTTTCTATTCTCATAGTTTTTAACATTATATATTGTGCGCATATTTTGCAAAAATTTACGCATATAAATCCGTCCCTAGTAAGACTCAGCTTGGTTAAATTAAAATTACTTGACTTGTTAAGAAATAATTTTGTTCTTTATGGGTTTTAAAATTGTCACTCTTATAAAAAAGGTGTGCAAAGGATTAAATAAAAAACTTACTATTTTGTTCTATGACAGCTGTCAAAACCACGAGCCTGATCTAAAGTGACCACAAATAAAATTTTAATACATACAAAGTCCATAATAAACCATAATCCATCCACTTTGTATTTCCCCTACAACGGTTAGGCATACATATGTCAAATTTTATTAGTTTCGCTCTAAACATTTCTCTTTTATTAGCCACACCCTGTGGGGCCACTTTAAGATCAAATTATAACACAAAAAGTGTGGCAGCATAAGCGCATAACCAAAATACTACACTTACTGCGGCATGCTAATGATCACAAATACGAACATACATAATTTCAATATCAATAGTTTTGAACAATAATTCTATGAAGTCAATCATCGAATTTAGTTTCCTTAAATTCAACACTTTGCCATTAAATACACTATGACACGTGTCCGTATGCTTCGAACAACTGACATTTCATTCAAAATCGATTTTAATCAATGACTGAAATAATTATGACACACAGTGAAAAACAGTAGGTATCCTTTTTGGTTGGTAACGAATTGTATAAGAAGAGAATAAAAGAATTTTTTCTAAAAATAATTAATACAAAAGAGAATTATTTCAAGTGTTTGTTGTAAAAAAATAACGCTTGTGGCTATCAAATTAAACACATTTAAAGAAATATTTTAAAAATTTTGGTTACATGCTGAGAATTAATCTTTTGTTATTGAAAATAATAACAATTTTGAGAACAAACTAAATGAATTATTTTGTTGTAAAAAGTTTTTAAAATGAGATCATTAAAAAGACGCATAGTGTTGCATAATTGTGTTACTATTTTAATTAAAAAGAATCTTAGTTGTTAAAGAACTTACTTTTAAACTAAATCTACAACCAATAAAAGATTTAAAAAGTTCTGAGATAAATTTAATAAAAATATATTTTTATTTTTTATAAATCATATCTCAGTCTGTGCCTGTTAGACTGAGCAATCATAAAAACTTGTTCGCCATTAGCCTACTAGATGAAACAGAAGAAGTACGTAGACTGAAAAGATTTCATATTTTAGATTTTTACTTAATTTATTTAACATACAGTTAAAAGATACCATAAACATAAGTAAATAAGTTGTAGACTTATTACATTATAGTTCAATAGCAGCTATTATTTTTTATAAATATAAACAGATTGTAAATAAAAAAACTAAACAGGCACAATTCAAAACAGACACAATTCAAAATTTATTAAAATCGTTTTATTTTTTCATTAACCAGTTCGGAAATAAAATCTAATTCATCTATTTAAATCTGCGTTCTTAATTTTTCTTATTTTACATTTAGGAAACTCGATTCGATTAAAAAAAAACTGCAACCATGTTTGTGAAGCCAGTTTTCTGTCTATCCTATACATTTTTTAATTTAAAGTTGTTCCTGTTCCAAGGATCCATAGGGACTATCCTATAGTCCACACCTGATTTGGCTTGTATGAATCCAAGGTTGGCTTTTGTCCAATCCGCCGTCTCATTTTTAACGCACACGAGCATCAGCCAATCGGTGCGTCGTAGGCAGATCTCGAACCGAGGTATAAATGTGCCGGACTTTTCAATGACCGCCTGAAATATTGCGCCCCTTGACCCTCTCGATCTGGTCGGCAGTTAGTGACGGAGCCTCCAATGCTGAGACAAAGCCCAGTCTGATGCCCTTTGGCATATGAAACGTTTGGGTCTTTGTCTGCTTCGCACAGGCGCGCTTGGCAGGAGCTCCATTTGAGGGAGAGTTTTCTGAACGTACCCTTTTCAGTGTTGCGACTGCTGGAGCCTTTGTGGCTTCCTTTAGGGCGTCTTCCCTCGACAGTGAAGCTTCACAAAACCCACTCCAGATTTCAGGCTAAGCCCCTGAAGGTTAACGTACTATGCTGCCCGACTTCACCGAGTCCTGGCTGCACGATCGGTTTCGGTGTTTAAGCTAGAAGACAATATTTCCTGCTGTGTTAACCTGAGCGTTCTAGTCGTGACACTGTTTGTCGCAGTCGTAGACCTCATGTCCGTCGCCCCCAGGTTGATGTCTCCATCGGCTTGCCCAGTGGCACTGCCGTTTTTGTTGGCTACCAGGTAGCCCTGTGGTTTGTCCGAGCTGGAAAACAGTGTTTTTTTCGACAACTAGGGTCGATTCATTGGCTTCTTCATCAACGGACCGCGTGTCCGTTTTCTGAAGTCTGGTACTAGCATCGGCTTGCCCAATGGCTCCGCTAATGCTAATACAGGAGATCGACGCATCCGACGTCTCCAGTGCGGATGTCTTGGGAGTATCATCCAACTCATGGTTCTTTTTTTAAATTTATGTTATCCATGCTTGTATTGGATAGGGATAAGGATGGTCACCCATGGTAGAGCCCATGTACTATGGGCATTCTTAAATTTAAACTGGAGGTCGACAGGTATCCAGAGTCCGCTTACTAAAGACCAAAACTTCCCTTTGGTCTTGAATATATTGGCGAAAGCTGTTCCACCGTAGATTGGAGTAATTTAACACTAGAGTTGTCTTCTCTACGCCAGCATCGAAAGCGGAGACATGACCGTGCTAAGGATCTGTTACCTTCCGGAAGTGAGGCACAGTTATGTCTCCTTCTGGACTTAATCAATCAACATTTTTTATAAACGAATAGGAAAATATAGGCGAGCCAGCCCCAACATTTGATACCCTACAGCATATACATATCGTCGGTTGATAATTTAAATGTCGTATGTTGCTTTTTTGCGGTTTTTAGCTAAGATCGATTCCTTAGGTTTTCCGACCTGATCTTACATTTGGCGAATCCGTTTTTCGATACCTCATACGGTTTTGAGATATGGAGTGTTGAGTTTGTCGTTTGTGGTATTTGCTGAAGCAATTTTCAAATTGAATGTGTTCAAACTCAATTTACTCAAAACTATCGGAATCCACATACGACAATTAAATTATCAGCCGACGATATGTGTATATTTAGAATGTTTTCCAAGAGAAGGCCTTATTGGGAAATATAGTAAATTTTTTTTAATAATTTATATATTACACTATAGGGCTGTTTTGGTTTTTTAGACTTTCAATGGAGTGGCCAAAATGTTTGCTTTATTAGCACGCAAGGGTAAATTATGGACCGATTGCCACGAAATTAGGCACTGCGATTTCTAGTCTTATAGCACTGTTATAGAACAAATTTTATTTTGATTGCATTGTTTATTACGGTTTAAGGCGTCCTAAACTGTTTTTCGGGAGCAGACTTTATATGGGGCCAATGGTCAATTATGGGCCGATAGTTACGAAATTTAGCAGTATAATTTGCAGTCGTATAAAATAAATTTTTGCAAAATCGTATATCATTCCGTGCAAAATCTTATTTATTCCACCATTTTTGTTAGTTTTTGTAACAAAATTATAAATTTTTTCGTGTGTTGGTTCCACACTTCGATTCATAGCTCTGAGCCCACTGAACCGATGTTGTTGGATTTCAAACCTAAACTGCTTCGGATAACCACAAGCAATTTGAGACCGTTTGTTGTTTTCTGCGTTTTTCGAAAGTGGGTGTGTTTTCAATAGACGGACAGACAGACGGACATGGCTAAATCGACTTAGAATTAATCAAGGTGGCAGAATATATATACTTTATAGGGTCTTAGATGTATAATAAAAAAGTTTAACACGGAATGACAAACTTAGTATACCCTCATTCACCACTAGCGGCGCTGGATGGTATAATTGGTAATTATTTTGTATTAATGAAAAAAAATAGAACTCAAAGTAAAATTACACAAAGATTACACATGGAACTAATTACACGTGGGCTACAAATGCAAGTAAAATTACACACAATAGATGTAATTACACATGGATTGGCAACACTGCTTACATGTCAAACTTGCAGTAAAAAACCACGTTTAAGCACAAAACAATTTTTTGCACTCATGATAGAGTACCATTGATTTTTAACAGATTTGTTAGTCATCGATAAGCTCAAACTCCTGAAACTTGGGACATGAAATTTGAAATCCTATTTTGCCTTCTGTTATCTATTTAAATATTATATACAAAAAAAAGCTTTAATCATAATTCCAAAAAAAAAAAAAACTTATTTAAAGTTCATTTTATTTAATGAATCTAAATAAAATTGATAATAAAACTTTATTTAGTCCTTAAAGAAAAACTGCGGGATATATATACAAAATTGTTTTTATTGAATCCAATAGATAAAAAGCAATTCAAATATTATACAACAGTTGTTTGGAAAATATCATACAAAGAAAAAGTACCATGTGCAGAACAAATAAAAGCGACAAACCAAAAAAAATGAGAAAAAAGCAGCTTGTAATTGTTTTGCTATTAATCATCTTTTTTCAAGCTTCCACTTCCAGCCAGTTCATTATTTTTTACTTTTTTCAGCCTTAATAGTTTCAAAATATTTTCATCAGATAACATCATTTTCCAACTTCAAACAGCAGCAGAAAGAAATGTTTTTCGTTAAGCAACTAATGAAAAAAATCGCCAAGTCACTTTGTACCTTTCGAACAAAAAGGATATGATCCGTTTCTTGTCATTTTGTGTGTGTATGTTTTTTTGTTTCTTAATTCTTATCCAACTGTCATTTGAACGAAACTATTAAAATTTCGCACCTAATTGTTTTTCTTTTTCCTGTCTGGTAGGAATATTGCTTTTTTTTTAGTCACTCCTTTTTAAGCCTCAATGTTGTTGCCAAATGATGAGGACATATTGGGATTAACTCACACTCACTCCCTTACAGACAGACGTCTACAAAAAACAGGCTGATCCTGCTGTTGTTTTCATTTAACAGTTTTTATTTCTCTCTCTCTATCGAAATAATTGGTTTTGGGCGTTTAATCTTGTTATAGTTTGGATTAACTATTTTTACAAGTGTCAGTTAGTAGTGGCAGGAATTTCTCTGTTTCTACCTGTTGAGTATTGAATACTAGATTTTTTGTTAGATTTACATAGTTGCAAATTTCTTTTGATATTTTTTTTTATTTTTTGCTACAAAACCAGAATTAAAATTTGACTCTAGTCTAAGCCTGGCGCCATCATTAGAACAAGAGTTTAAGGAAATGAATAGGAAACTTAATTATAAAATTTAAATTTAAAAATAGAAAAGGATTAAGGAAAAACTGCAGGGTCCTTATATTTTCAAACCCGCAGAGATTTCTTAGGTAAGAGCAAAAATTGTTTGCATAAAATGTCTATATGAATGAATAATCAAAAAGGAAATAACTGAAAACTATCAATATTCAAATTGTATATAAAAAATTTATAAATGTAACAAAATCGTACGAAATAATATAATGAATGGAGATATCGGGTTGGTATGTTGAAAATAAATGATTGGGAATGAAAACAAAGTGGTGTTGGTCATACATTTGACCCATCTCATGTTGTGCAACCTCCTCCATTTTCGAAATAACGGTATATCTCGGAAACCAGAACTAACATAAAAATACGGTTAACACCACTGGATTCAGCGCATCCGAATTATGTTAAAATGGCAGATCTTCGGCTTGTCTTTTGTTTAACTAGCTCAGTGTTATTTACAGGTATTCTAGTTGAATATCGGGCATGTTCTATAAATAAAAAAAAGTGGATCTAAAATCGAACAAATTTTTTAATCAAGCCTAATTTTCTTTACTAGAACAACTCTTAAAACCAGGAAAAATACGATCATTTTGTAAATAGTTCAATAGAAAGTCTTGTTTGATTTCAATTCCATTTCATTTCAATTTCTAGAACATGCCCATAAGTAAATTATCTTTATTATTCTTCACACTTCATAAGAGAAATAAAAAAATCACTGATTTATAAAAACCGGTGTTCCCGATGAAAGTATCTATTAAAAAAACTCATTAATTACAGTCCAGTAAATACTTTCAGTTATTTATGTAGTCATTTAAAAGGAACTTCTTTGGATTTTTTTTTTATTTCCTTTATAAAAGTTTTCGCACTTAATCTCTTTTCAACTTAAACAAAAGTTATAACAAAAAAATTCCTTAAAAACGACTTTTATTTTATTTTGCACTAACAAATTTCTTCGAGTGCATTTAATGGGCAGACTGATTTTAAATGGCTGTATAAATATTTAATGCATTTTTTATCTAAATTGTCTTAAAATGACTATAAATCTTTTTCACTGCAATGTAAATCAAATACAACACTTACAATGTTATAATAATTTTAAATGCAAATAAAAAAATGTAAGTACAAAAATGGCATCATTGGAAAGTGTGATCTCTAGTAGTTTTGGTAAGGAAAAGAAAATAATCACACAAAGTTCATACAAAACAACTTCATATTTCGAAAAAACCATTTTAAGACAACCCAATTAATTTCCAACTTAAGGTTTTTTTTTAGTTATTGTATAAAATAACTTCAGTTTAAAGTTGTATTCTAACTAAATGGACACGTACAAATACTAAATTATACTCACCGTTGATTTTTTTTATTCCGTAAAAGCAAAACAAAAACGAATCAAATTGGCAACATTTAATTTTGCTTTCATTCATGCCTCATCTTGCATTAAAATCAGTAATTTAAGATTTATCAATAGTTTTCGAATAAAAACTACAACAATAATAAAATATATAATTTTACAATAAATGATCTCTTGGTGATCTTTTCAAATTGTAAGGTTTTTCGGCAATGATTGTTGAAACGTGATGATGGAAATCTTTTTGAAAAGATTTGATATTTGGATTTTTATATATTTGAAAATAAGTAACTGTTTCTTGTATTACTAATTTTAGGATTGTTGCCTTTTTAACAATTCGTTGTTAACTAAATTATGGGTTTAAAATTAAAAAGATTTTTTTTTTAGTTTAGAAAATAGAAAAATGTTTTGAAATGTGAGTAACAGTTCATATAAATGGCTAAGAAAAAGGTTTGATATCTAATATATATTTATTTATTTATTTTATACACTAAACAAGAGAGAAAAATTTTAAATACAATTTTAACAAAAACTGAAGACACTTTACTAAAAAATATAAAGAGTTGCCATTTTGCTTAAAATATTTTTCAACAAATTAGTAGTAAAAAATTCAAGGGGCAAATTATTGCAGTCGTGATCGAATACTTTTTCGATTTGAAAGTAAATTTATTTTGAATTCTTTTAGTTAATACTGAACGAATAACTTGAGTTTCCACAACAATGAAAATATAATTTCGATTCGACTAAAAGAATTCGAAATAAATTTGCTTTCAAATTGAAAAATTTTTCGATCACGACTGCCATAATTTGCCCCCAAAATTAACTTTGCCTCAATATGCCAGCAATTAATTTCTTTAAGGTTATTATTTTTTTGTAAAAAAAATTTTATGTATAACAAATTTTTAATAAATGTAATGCTGATTTGAAGATATGTTAATTTGTGTAACAGCATTTGAAAATATTTTTTTTTTGCAAACGAAAATTTTTAATAAGTTTATTTTTAAAAACTGTTGAATGATTCTTAAACCCTTTTTTTAATGCATAATTTGTTTTAAAAGAAAGCTTTTTGTTCAAAAGATAGTTTGTTTATTAAAGCTACTAATTTTAAAAGGATTTTCTAATAAAATTATTTTTAGGGAACTCTTTTAAAAAGGTTTATTTTGTTTAAAATTTAAACGTTTTTAAAAAATATTTTTGAAAAAAGCTTTTGCCTGAAAAGGCATTCCTGAAAATATTTTATAAATAAAATTTGTTTTCAAATATGCTTTTTTTAATTCAATTAAAAGTAGCTCCAGTCTTTTCAAAAATTGCCATGGAACCCCTTTTTTAAAATGTCGTTCCAGTGAAGAAACTATTTAATATTTTGAACAATTTTTCTAATAAAGATTTTTGTACAAAAGCATTTAATGAAAGTTAAGTAAATTAATTAATTCAAAACATAAAAATCACCTTACGAGTATTAAAACCTTTTGGTTAAGAAAACAAGAAAATTATTCCAAAAAAAATCTTAAAAATAATACTGCACTTGTTAAAAATTTTAACAAACTGGGCCCACTACTGGCAATGCTTATTCGACTTCGCTGAATTTAATGTTGGTAGGCTGTCACTTATTTCCATGTTGGCGCTCGTATTTGCGATATTCTCGATTAAAAATTTCAATACCAATGTACCATAAAACGATATTTTTTATACTTTTAGGATTATTGTTCACTTTAAATCAATCCAACTATTTTAACCCATAAACGGACTTCGGGGGAAATTTCACCCATTTTATTGCTTACAAATTTAATATCTTTTAAACGTTTTGTTGGATCTAAATGAAACTTTTTTCTTATTTGGGTGCCCCGGTAGGCTAGCTGGTAGTGAGCTAGTCTATCAGTATCGGGATTGCGGGTTCGATTCCCGCCAGAGACTCTGGTCTCCTGCTGACAAGCAAAAAGTTTCGCGGGATTTAGTGTAGGAATAATAAATTATTTAATAAATTGAAATTTTGCATTATTAACAGTAAGTTTTCTTTTTGTGTAACTAAACGTTACAAAATAATTTAAAAAAATTAAGAAAAACTTGTAAGTATTACATTCGATTGAATTTTATGGATGATCTTAGTTTATTGTTTATTGTTTTCTTATTAAATATTATTTTGTCTAAAAAATAAAATGAAAGCAATTCCAATAAAAGAAAACCCCCTCTAAATCTTCATTAAATAATCTGTATGGCTGATTTTTCTCCTGAAGAAATTGCCTGCAAGTTATTTTGAAGTCCGATTGAATTTTATGAACGATTTTAGTTTATTGTTTTCTTATTAAATATTATTTTGTTGCATACTGTTTTATCTATTTCTAAAAAATAAAAGAAAATATTTTCATTAAATACTCAGTATGGATGATTTTTTCCCTGAAGAACTTTCATCCAGGCTATTTTGAGGCACGTATGAGGGTTAAATAAAATTTTTCTTTATTTTTTTCGAGGCAAATTTTTTTTCCAGATATTTGATAAACCTTTTATTTAACTCTATTAAATATTCTTCCAAACCCTACAATGAGAGAAAAGAAGTCACAAAAGAAGTACTATGACAAGTGTCTTCATATATGACCCCATGACACTTTTCATCATTCTGATGGCAGTCTTAGCATCACTTGGCCAAATTGAAATCAGGGTCAAAAATTTTAATTATGTCATCAATGGGATGGTACATTGGCAGCACAGAAATGACGCGCCGGAGTCAGTTTTATAAAGCATGTCATCAGTAAGATGACAAACTGTCATCAAATTGAGTCATTGTAATTGACCTTAAGTCAAAATGAGAGAATTTCATTATTTACTTACCCGTTACACATGTTTGTTTCACTTTTGTTGTATTCCGCCCTTTGTTAACAGAAGAAGAACTCTCAATTATAAGACACCAACTTTAAAAGTTTTATGTATTTAAATAAATAATTAAAATAATAGAATATGGGAATTTTTATTTTATTTTTAAACATAAAAATAATGTTAATAATATATTATGAAATGATATATAATATCATCGCGCTGATGATCAGATATATTTTCAAAATACATCAGCGTTATAACGCCTTTTCTATCAGTGTACACAAAATGTGGCGTCGAATGGATGTCACTGTAGTCACAGCGTAGATGACACATAAAATATGACAAAATTTAATGATGACATTAGTCATTGGATTAATGTCCCTTTTTGCCTTATTGATGTCATTTGTAATAACATTGATGTTACAATTCTGATGTTAGGGCATCATCAATATGAAGATGCATTTTTCAATGAGTGTAGTTTATACTTTGTACATATATTGACATGAAAATTTAATCAGAAACTTCAATTTTTTTTTTTTTTTTTTTTTTTAAAAGATAGTGTGAGACTTTAATTTGAAAAAAATACTTTTTTATGCTACTTTTTGTTTTAAAAATTACTTTTTGTGCGAATTTTTTCAAATTCTCCACGTTAATCCTCGTTGGAATACAAAAAATAATTTTTACACTTCTTGAAATACTAATAACCACTTGTTTTGCTCTCTGAAACTAGATTGCCAAACATTCTGTTCATACGATTCATTCATGTGAACATTTTTTTGTTGTTGTTAGTGCGATTCTATTTAAAACAGATTAAAATTAAATATATATTATTTTATACTTTTATTAATATTATTATTTAATAACTATCACTTTATTTTATTTAACATAAATTTTTATTTTGTTTTTTTTCTATGTTTTGATTTTTTTGACAGCTAGTTCTGATAAACTAACGATAATTGTTATCAATTATCAAAATTGGAGATGATAGTACATTTTTCCTGTGTCGCAGCATGTTTCAAAATGGAAAGACCTGCTTCGGACTCAAAATTTTGTATGGCAAAACAAGTTGTTTCAATCATGTTTGGGTTCGAAACGGAAATAAGAGAGCGAAACACGAATATTGCTGTCCGTGTATGAGTGGAAGGGAAATATAAATGAACTTATGTATTTAATAGGGAGATCGATCGGTTATTATTCTGCGGTTTTAAGCGGTTATTTTAGCCTTGCCTTAAAATGTCCATTTTTCGAATATCGAATAAATCGGATATTTTGGTATAATAAACCGGTTATTTTAATAATGTGTAATTCATATAAGTTTTTCTTAATTTGGCTGTAAATGTACCCGTAGTTTAAGAATTTTTCTAATTAAATATTGGGCAAACTAACACTTTTTATAAAGAATGTCAAAACAAAATGTAGCAAAAGTCATAGAACCCGCTTATAAAAGCGTGTGTTCTTGTAAAAAAAAACCAAAAACAAATCAAAATACTACAGAAAGTGTTCAGTTAAAAAGAAAATAATAATTTCTGCGAGAGTATTAAAAAATTTAATATATTTTTATATAGATGTTATCTGAGATATTTCGAACGGGATTGAAAAGACAAAGTTAGGTGCCCTAAAATTAAAAGTTGCAAAGGTTCTTCCTCTTCTCGACGTATTAACCACCTTTAATTAGTCCACATGCTTGACATTAATGTACTCCAAATAAAACTTAACTCAGTTTAGGGATGGGCAAATTGAAAAAATATATCGATATATATCGTATCGATATTTTTTAAGAGTATCGATATTTATTAATTAAAAATATCGATATATCGATGTATCGAACGAATTATGCTGAAATTATGACCAAATTTAAAAACTTAATATACCTATGTCAATGCATATTTACATAGGCACAAACATATTACATGTAATTCCATTCTAACTTCTTATTATTTCTTTCAATTTCAAATTTACTGCCTCTCCCTCGATTTCGAACTAAACTTTCATTCGCTTAAATTTTATTTAAAACAAAAACCAATTTTAAAATTTACTTTTTAAGGTAAGTTATGCGAACAACGTTTTCGTTTGAAATCGATGGACCGGCGGCAGTTAATTCTACAATAAAAAAAATTCAAAAAAAAGTAAGGAATAAAAAATATTTATTTTATTCGCCATATGAAACCTAAAAAAAAAAAAAATTATTGGGATTATATAATGTCGGATTATATACTGCCGGTAAACGAAACTTGTGACACATACTATACAAGTAAACTGTGCAATATTTTATTTTTAATATATAAGAACATGTTCAAATAGAAAAAAAAACAAAATATTTTTTTTTTTTTAATATTAACATTCCAACTTTTATGAGTCTATTGCTGCTAATACGCCATAATTAAGGCGATTCTTTGCATGTTCTAGGAACACTTTTCAGAATATTTTTTCCGCGCTTATTTTGTTGTTGTCATCTCTTAAAAAATCGAGACAAAACTGAAATGTGTAATCTATGAAAAAACGCCTAAATTTGCTTAATATTACTTAAAAACATATGATGCAATTCTTAAAAAACAACAGTATTGTAAGCAGTTGAGCAAAAGTTAAAATGTTGAATTTTATTATAAAGAGATCTTAAAAATATCGAATTCGATGGTCTTAGATAAATATCGATGTATCGGTATTTTTAATATCGGCGATATAAATCGATTATGATTTTTTTAAAAATCGATATTTTGATATATCGATATTTATTGCCCATCCCTAACTAAGTTCGAAGTAGTTCTAAAGAGACGACAAATAATACTTTACACAGAAAAAAGTGTTTTATCAATTAAAAAAATGGTTTAAAAAGTATTTAAATTTAATTAATGTGATAATTGAATCAATTATTTTTTTAGTTGAAAGAAAATTAAAAATTTAATTTTGAATTAATTAACATTTTAGTTGTTTTGAAATAAATTTGCAATTAAAATTTTAATTAAATCACAAAATACCTTAATTGACTTTTTTCGTTTAAAATAAAATAATTTAAACATGTAGAATTGTTTGTTGTTGGGAATTGTCAATATTTGATTTAATAAATTAACACATTGTTTGAAATGGCAAAGTTTTTTGATCACTTTTTTAATTAAAATTAAAAATATCATTTATGGGAAATATTTTTTCAAAATTTTAAAATTTTTAGTTCAATATAATTATTTTGGTAATAGGTGCAAAATCAACAACTTGTTTGCTTGATATTATGAATTTGGAATAAATTTGGTGATTGGAGAAATTTAATAATTTTTTCTGTGTACTAAAATAAGAGGGGAAAAATTAATCATTAAGAAGGTTTTAAATTGTGTTCGACAAATTTTGTATTTCATACAAAAAGCATGTTCATATAACTATTCTTTTCTATAATGCAGAAACAAAATAATTTCAAATATATAATACCGGCTAAGAGGTTTGCTTTGCAACTTCTCAAAAATATGGTTGAAGACTACTGATATATCCATGCTTTTAGCCACCAACCAATTAAAACTAATTTAAAATAAATTTGTAGCAAAACGTTTATAATAAGTAATAACAAATAATAAGTTTAAAGCAAAACGTTTGGCTAGATCAAACATCAGTTAATAGTTTTTAAATTACATTATATAAGTACAATTAATAATCTTCTAACAAAAAAAGTTTAGTAAATAAATAGAAATTGTTAAGAATCTTACAGCTTGATACATTTACTGGTCTCGTTTTTTTTTTTTTGGATTTTATCGTCAAATATTTGTCAAATATGTATTTTGTTGGTACTTTACCTTTTGAAATGTTTTGTTTTTATTCAAATTAACGTTTTATTACAAAAACTTATTTGATTTTTGTATTCGAATTAAACCCGGTTAACCGATTATTTTAAAATTGTTTAACCGAAAACCGGTTTTTTTAAAATAGCAACTTTTCGTAATATTCGAAAACCGGTTATTGAAAAAAGTCGAATAATCGATCTCCCTAGTATTTACCACTTTAACTTTTTCATTTAAACATTCCATTTTTCTTTTTAATCCAAACTTAATTAACTTTTTCTTTCGTAATATTCGAAAACCGGTTATTGAAAAAAGTCGAATAATCGATCTCCCTAGAATTTACCACTTTAACTTTTTCATTTAAACATTCCATTTTTCTTTTTAATCTAAACTTAATTAACTCTTTCTTTCGTAATATTCGAAAACCGGTTATTGAAAAAAGTCGAATAATCGATCTCCCTAGTATTTACCACTTTAACTTTTTCATTTAAACATTCCATTTTTCTTTTTAATCCAAACTTAATTAACTTTTTCTTTCGTAATATTCGAAAACCGGTTATTGAAAAAAGTCGAATAATCGATCTCCCTAGTATTTACCACCTTAACTTTTTCATTTAAACATTCCATTTTTCTCTTTAATCTAAACTTAATTAACTCTTTCTTTTGTAATATTCGAAAACCGGTTATTGAAAAAAGTCGAATAATCGATCTCCCTAGTATTTACCACCTTAACTTTTTCATTTAAACATTCCATTTTTCTTTTTAATCTAAACTTAATTAACTCTTTCTTTCGTAATATTCGAAAACCGGTTATTGAAAAAAGTCGAATAATCGAGTATTTACCACTTTAACTTTTTCATTTAAACATTCAATTTTTCTTTTTAATCTAAACTTAATTTACTCTTTCTTTTGCTGGCAAGTTATCTGATTTTTATTTAGTTGTTATAAAAATGATTATTTTTCAGTGAAACATACATAAATTTCTAATTGCGATAAACATTGAAATGGTAACAGTAACTATAATATTGTTAATCGTAGTCATATTTTCAAACAGACTTTTTTGGAAACAATTTCTATAAATACTTTTTTGGCATTTGGCAACCCTACCCAGTCTATTTATAATTGACTACAAAATGTTGCCTTTGGCTGACTGCACTTAATAAATATCTAAAGATGTGTTTCTACAGACATTTCAGATCAAAGGAAGACAAAATATGCTCTGCCATAACTGGAGACAATTACACATTAAATGGAAAACAGCATCAACAACAACAAGACATCAACAAAATTATACTCTTAAAAAGCTCCTAACTCCACCCAGACTTTAATGGCAAATGCAAGTAATTTAATTGTTTTATTTTTGTCGATTGAAAGTAGACTCCACAATTGTCGATGAATTGATACTCAAGTCTTTGTGTGTGTTTGTGTATGTAATCACCATTGTTTTCGCTTTACAATTTACCCCTGCTCCTCCTGATAAAGCCTAACAATTGCCTCATTTTTATTGGTTGCATTTAAAATTTTTTTTTTTTATTGATTTGTGTCTTTCGCTGGTCGTACTGCAGTATGAGTTGTGTTCATACATACAGACATACATACTTGCAATATAAAAGTGTTGGTTAGTTTGATTGCAAATTGTTGCAAAGTTTTATAGTTGTTTTTTTTTAAGAAACCAATAATTCAAGACAAATGGCCAAAATGCTTTATGTGGCTGTAGGCAATCTTTCGTTCTTCGTTGTTGCAGTATTTATTGCCATTCAGTCTTATTTTATTTTTATATTTTTCCACTTTTTTTTTTGCAAAATTTTTCTGTGAAGTAGAATTATTTTCATTTTTTTTTTTTAATATTGATATTTTTATTTTTAGTTATGGCGTTTTATACTGTTTATGTCCATTATGGCTGCCTTGGAGTTACAATTTTTTTCACTTTGTTTTTTGATCTTTGTAGAGTGGGTATTAAATTGTGTCCATAGTTGTCTGGTTTTGTTTTAAAAATAAATATACTTTTTTTTAAAACAGAACTGTACAGTTCTGTTTTTCATATCGGTGGCAATTTATCTGTTATTATTTGTTGCTTGGCTTTTGCAGGCGACCAACAATTTTGCTGCAATTGCAGTCAGTGTTCAATTTTTCGATTTTTATTTTTAATGTTTTTTTGTTATAAAAATTAAAATAATTGTTGCAATTTTATTTTAGCTTAAAGGGTACATTTATGCTCGTTGTACTATAATGACGTATTACTTTAATAACTTTTAAACGATAATTGGTGAGGTTTTTTTATAAGTAAGAGATAAATATATAAAAATATTAAATGTGTATAATCAAAAAAGTTCTTCAAAAAAGACAAAAAAAAATATTAAGATCGCTACATTTTATTTCAAGAAAAGGAAACACGCCCACATTTTTGCTTAAATTAAAAAAAAATATAATATAAAAAGCGGGATTCAGAAAAATAGCATATATTTTACACATGGTTTGAGTCTTTGATAACCTGTACGCTTTTTTTCAGCGTAAACATCTATCATTTATTTTCACTAAGATGAACAAAATTGTGTAAACAATAAAAATTCTTCAAAAATATCAAATTTAGTGCCAATAAAGCAACAGTTGCGGGAAATTTTGCTTAATTCTTTTAGATTGAAGAGAAACTGCAGCTGAAACACATCGGTTACCGCATGAAGCTTAACCGCTATATGTTTAATTAATTTTAAGTTGCGAAAAATAATTTTGGCGGTCAACAGGAAAGAACTTTGCGAGGTCAGCCAAAAAAGTTCAAAGGTAATGAACTGAAGGCAATACTGAATGAATATTGTTGACAAAATCAAGGCACTTGGAAAGCACTTCACCACCCATTTAAAACGTTTGGGCGTTGCGAACTTTGGCCCCAAAACTAAAATGAAAATTGAATCCAAAATTTGGTGCTATTTCTCATAATGCAATATAACCCCATTTTTTTAATGAAAAATTACCCCCAAAAAAAATGAAAAATTTCCCTAAAAAGAAAATGAAATACGACCCCAAATTTTCCGGTAATTCTTCATTATGAAAAACCACTTTAACATTTTTAATGAATTTTAGACTCTTAACCAAAAAAAAGTATACATAAAAAACACAAAGAAAGTTATATTCAAAATTTGGATTGGGTTCATATGCCCGAAACTTAAAATCCCAAATTTTAAGTCCCGAATTTCAAAATCCCAAGTTTAAATATCAAGAATTCCAAAATCCTGATTTTTCATAACCTGAATAGTTATACAGTTTTGGTTTTATAAATCGCACGATAGATAGCATAGGATTTGCTCCTCCATGTTATAAAGAACACTGGCTTCGCTAACTAAAGCTTATCTAAATAACAGGCCTTTGGCCGGACAAAAGGATTTTCTCCTCTATGGTATAACAAACACCGGCTTCGCTAACTAAATCATCTCTGCATAGCCGGCATTAAAATTCTCCACTTTGGTATAAGAAATCGGGATTTTGATACTATTCCTAGGAATTTTGATATAAAATCTTACAAAGTTTACACAGAAAAAAGTGTATTATCAATTAAAAAAATGTTTTAAAAAGTATATAATTTAATAAATGTGATAATTGAAACAATAATTTTTTTAGCTGAAAAAATTTAAAAATTTAATTTTGATTTAATTAACATTTTAGTTGTTTTGAAATAAATTTTCAATTAAAATTTTAATTAAATAACAAAAAATATTAATTGACTTTTTTTCGTTTAAAATAAAATAATTAAAACATGTAGAATTGTTGTTGGGAAATGTCAATATTTATTTGAATAAATTAACACATTGTTTGAAATTTCAAAGTTTTTTGATCACTTTTTTAATTAAAATTAAAAATATCATTTATTGAAAAAAAATATTCAAAATTTTCAAATTTTTAGTAATCAATATAATCATTTTGGTAAAAGGTGCAAAATCAACAACTTGTTTGCTTGATATTATGAATTTAGAACAAATTTGGTGATAGGAGAAATTTAATAATTTTTTCTGTGTATATAAAATTCTTAGGGGTCATTTTTCATTTCTTAAAATTTACAAATTTAAATAAAATACAAATTTAAAAATTAGTAAATGCCAAATAGCCCCATGTTACATCAATTAAAAAGAGCCCCAAAAGCAAAAATAATCGCCTCAAAATTGCGTGTTGTTAGGTCTCAGTAAAAATTTTTGGGACCATTCTTCCTTTTCTTTTTGGGCCCATATTTCCTGCGGTCATTTTGCGCACTGCCAAACGTTTGCACGCAGCAGGATTAAACCAAAAGCTCAAAAATTGGTTATTACACGTAATAAAGCCGAGAGACGTTTAAAGATGATTTGTCATATCCGAAATTCCGCTAAAACGCCATAAAAAGTCATTTTTGTATTCAATCTTTACTAGCGATGAAGAATGGATCTATTACGACAATTTAAAGTGCAAGAAAACGTATGTAAACACGATCAACCAGCCGAAATAATGGCAAAACCTAAGTAATGTCCCGTATTTGGTTGGACCCGAAGGATCGCATATATTATGAGCTCTTAAACCGAGCCAGACAATCAAAGAGGCCCTGAAACACAAATGATTACATTAAAGGAATCCCTGCTCAAAAAAACGTCCGCAAAATATAACCAAATATAAAGCCGAAATATTCCAAAAGACAACGCTCGGGCAAATGTTACAAAACCAGATAAAAACTATTAAGAAATTAGTGTTTAATAATAAAGGGCTGCATGAATAACTTAATTCATGAACATACTGAAATATTTATTCAATGAAGTTCGTATTCATACAAAATTCAGACCACTGAACAAACTGTTGTTTTATTCATGCCACTAGCAAACACATTTCGTTTCATATGGCAAACACAATGAAACGACTTTTTTTTACAGTTTTTACTCTCTCTCATTTTTTTATATAAATACTCAATAGCAATGTTGCCACTTTTTCTTTTTTGTTACATCTACAATAACATATGTAATTTGTAAAGCATTTTTTAAATTAAATTTAAATTTTTTCCCTAACAACTTTTTATGTACTTTTAAGCAAAACAGATTGCTAAGAATGTTTTTGAAAATGAAATGCAATTTTTTTGAAGTTTTAAAATTTACATTAAAAACAATTAATTTATTTTGAAAACAAAGTAAAATTTGTATTATTTCAATTTTAACGTACTTCCTTATCTTGTTACTTTTACTCTTCATGGTTATTTTTTTTTTTTTATTATTCCTAATGTTTTTATTTCTTTCAACTGGCAATACTGACTTTAAAATAAATGTGTTATTCCATGTACTTATTCGACATTTATTCAGTGGTTGTTTTGTTTCAGAGTTGTTTGTATTCATATTCTCTTGCTTAAGTAAGCAAAAACACTGCATCTTATTCGTCTCTTAAATTTCGTGTGTTTCTTGCTTTCATTTCGTAGTTATTCATTATACTGAATACAAACGAAGCAAATACAAAATTATTATGAAAGTTTCATGAACATCATTATTAGGTTTCATGCAGATGTTTAGTTAATAAGTTGTGCCTTGGGTATTCAGAACTTGCGGCGTCCGGCTTGTATTTGTTTCAATCGATGCTGAACGCTCTTACTGGAGTACGCTCCACTTCAGAACACGGTATTCGAAATTACCTTGATTCATTCTTGGTAACAAAATATAAACGGGAATTTTGGTTACCAAAACGATTAAAAAGGTAAATTTTCTTGACCAACTATTATCTCGATTTCACATTCAGCTAAACAACTCTTTGAGATTTAAAATTGCAGAGTTGTTTAATTTAGAGTTGATTGTTTAAGATAACTCAATTCAATAACTTAATTAAGTGTAAAAAAAAACGATTTACAGAACTCCAATAATGATCTGTTTTATTGAAATTCACGGCAATTTAAACGCATCAATTGCCTGCGCTTAATAACTGATAATCGAGAAACATTCCTGGTTAAATATCCATTTAAAAAAAAAGTATAATAATAAGAAGAATTCCAGCCAAAACCGCAATGAAAAAGAGATAAAAGGAGCATAAGGAACAATAAAGCAAGTGTCAGTAGCCAGAAAACAATCAGCAACTTAATGCCTTTACAAAGTTTATCTCTTTGTAAATTGTGTAAAAAAACATGATAAATGATTGTATTGTAGAGAAGGCCGAATTGGTAAACTGAATAAATTGAAGAAGAAAAAACCATTGAAAATATTTTTTCGGCTTAAGCATTTTGAAAAAGTAACAACAAATTAAAAGTGATTGAAACGTTTTAGGCGAATTTTATGTACCTTACAGCAACATAAGATTTATATATAGACTTTTTACTTGATGTATAGACCTAAATAGTACTTGCGACATTTAGGAGTTAGAGCCATAGGAAAACGTCTAGAAAAGAAACAAATGCGAATAAATAGTTGTTATCACTCTAGCATCTGATGGGGATGTAACCATCTAACCTTCGATTACAATGTACAGTAGCGGTCAAAACATTTGCAACTACTTATGCCATATAATAAATCGTGCCGATAATAAAAAAAATATGGGTTTTATTATTTATAGTTCAATGAATATATAATCATTTATAACTCAGCCTTCTTAATTGCATTAAATAAAAGAAATATAATACAGAATTTTTTTTTACAATTATTCCGAAAATAAATAGGCACTTGTTTTAACCTGCTCAAAATTTTGTAACTACCCAATACCATGTTTTTCTTCTTCTATGGTATAACTTAAAAAATATATCAGCAAAAGGGAGGAAAGTTAACTCTTAAAAGAAGTATTAAGGAGCATTAACTTAGTTAATTATATAGTTCTGGTAAAACTTATATAATGTGTTATAAAGTGTAGTTACTACGGAGGAAAGGTAACACTGTGTCATAAATTTTCAACAAAGTCGTGACCAAATGAATCTGACAGCAAATCCTTATGTAAAATTGTACGCTGAATATGAATATGAAGTAGAACAGTTTTCGAGATATTGCATTTTTAAAAAAGATGATGTCACTTTCATAAAAATATCTTATAAAATTATCAATAAATGTTTTATTTGTTTTTTTTTTTTTTTTTTTTTGAAAGATAACAAAATTACCAAAACAATCACAAGTCGTTTGTAAATATTGGTCAAGAAATGACTGACTTATAGTGGACCAAATTTAAAATTAACCAAAAATTTTAATGATTTTTTGGAATTTAGCTTTTTCAACTTCTTTTTTTTTAAAACCAAACAACGAATTTTCTTAAGTGTTATCACTTATTACGTTAGCTTATTTCAATAAAAACATTTTGTGCCCCATAGGATCTTGATCGGTGCAAAAATGGCAAAGTTACAGTAGATTAATTGAATTATCCCATTTTTTGATTTTTATCAAATCAAAAAAAAAAAAAAAACAGAACCGTAAATATACAAAGCTTATGGTAGTAACAATTAATATTAAAAATGGCTTAAAACTGTTGAATGGTTGCTTATTGTGATTATTTTCTGTCTCTCGCAAAAGGAACCAATAATAGTCGCCCAACATCGCCTCATCATACGCCCCTTGAAACCGACGCTCCATTTCTTGTATTTATTAGTAAAAGAGCTCACCATGCTCATCACTTTCATCGCCAAGGTTATTTGGGAAGAAATTTAAGTGGGAATAAAGAAGGTGTAGTTTTAAAGACATCTATGCTCCTTTTTAAGTAAGATATAAAAATGAATATTAATTTAATTCAGGTATATGAGGGGTTGGTTTTGTGAATGAGTTTACATTTGCATATTGAACAGACTTATAACGTCCATTTTCTTTACCTTGGCTAAGCAAAAATAACTGTCAACGTCGTAGTTCGTAGGTTTACGCCAAATTGCAGAATAATCAAAATTAACATAAGATTCTGAAGGCAAATTTTTTAAACATAAAATTAAGAAATGCATACTAACTTTGCGCCCGACATCCACATTAGAGATGAGCGATCCCGTGATTTTTAAAGATCATCGTGATTAGTGAACGTGATTTAAAAATCACTGCTCCTTTAATCTGTTATTGTGATCACGGTTTATCAGTTTTCTGTTCTTTTATAGTAATTGCCGCCAAGCTATATGTACAATGCGCGAACTTTCGCAAGAGCTTTTGTAAGTACTTTGCAAAGAAACAACAACATATTGTAAGAGCTTTCAAATCTGTTTACTTGCATATTCATACCTACTTGAACAAATAAACTTTGGCTTAAAAAAATACTAAAAAGGTAGAAGAGAGAATGAAAGGAACAGCAATATTATTCGACATTTCATCCAGAAAACGCTATTACCCACACAAACAGTGAAATATCATAAATTTGTATATGTAACAAAATACAAAAAGAACGACTCAGAAAGGACCTTTGGCCACAACTGTGATCCGTGATTTTGCAGTAACAGTGATTAAATCACAGGTACAGAAATATCGCTCATCTCTAATCCACCTAGTAAAATGAGCTTTGCATGAATTGCATAAAGTATTTGGGGTCCAAGATTTCGAAATATTTTCCGGATTGTCTTTAAAATACAGCCAAAATGCATTAAAAAATGTGATGGCTGCGCAAAACTGTAAATTCCACAAGCTTAAAAAAACTTGTTTCAAATAAAGACACGTTTTGCACTATGCATTTTGTTCTTGTTAGATCGAATTCTACGTTACAAGAAAATCAAAACGTTTACCAAATAATTTGCTGTTCAAAAAAGCTGTCCATAACAACAATGTCAGCAAAAAAGACAGTGTCGTCAAAAATCTTTAATGAATGGAGCTTTTTACCCTTTTCCATTTTTAGAAATATTTTCTTGCTTATTATTTTTATTAACATAAGCTTTTTTAAGTAATATTTTTTACAAAATTCAATGTTTCTAACATTTACAGCGTTCGTTTTTTAAATCCTGCGTTTTTACTTCCTTTGCGTTTTTGAGTCGATAAAAAGCGAAAAGTGGGTTAATTCACTAAATCACTGAAATTAGTCTCGTTGGACGCAAAATGTTCGTATCAAAATAAACTAATGTTCCATGTAATAAAACTTTAAGCTTTTCCTTTGTTTGGTTTAAAAAAAATAACTTCAAAAGAACAAAATTGCAAAAAATCATAAAATTTTTCATAAATTTCCTAATTTTGTCCACTGTAACTCTGTCATTTCTTGACCAATGTTAACAAGCGACTCGTGGTTATTTTAGTAATTTGTCTTTCATAAAACCCAAGAACATACATAATCCGTCTAACTTTTTTGAAAATATTTGCATTTAATTGACATCATCTTTTTTAAAAACACATATAACGGTTTTTCGGAATATCTCGAAAACTGTTCTACTTTTGACAATTCTGACTTCATATTCGGATTCACCGGACAATTTTACATAAAGATTAGGTATCAGATTCATTTGGTCAAAAAACTGTCACGTAGTGTAATTGACACAAAACTATTAATTTTTATGCTGATAGTGGTTGATTCTATCTGGTTCTATTACTTTATATGAAGGGGATCCTACATATTAACGGATGTTAGCCTAGAAGGTGGTGAACTGATATATTGTCGGATCTTTGTGACGGGTCAGAGAGTGAAGGCAAACGAACCTGTCCTGTCCTGGATAATAAAAAAAATGGTCACCAAAATCAAAATTATTTTTTTAAATTGCCATATTTTCTGCAGCAAGTACAATTATATTAACCGATATTGAATGTGCCCATTAAGGTTATACTAAGACCCGTTACAAAGTGTCAAAAGAGTGGCAATTAACCCCCTCCTAGGGCATCGCCATGTAAAGGTGACAAGTCTCCTTCCTATACAGTGTTAGAACCGGACCCTACCACTTTAGAACTAACACGTGACAAGTTTAGTATTAGTCCCCTTTCCCCTAGGGTAAATACAATCAGTACATCAAAAAGCATATTATTGACGATTTCAAAACAGGGGTAGCCTAAAACGAAATATCGGGAAAGCAAAATATCTAAAAATCAACAGTGTCTCGCGTTATAAGAAGTAGAAACACCAATTCAGTGCATATAGGTTGAGGAAAACGTAAGTCCACGCCAAGAGATAGTCGATAAATTAAAAGAATATTACAACAATTTTCTCAAACTTTATTTTATCACAGAAAAAATTAAAAATTTTCTCTAATCACCAAATTCATTCTAAATTCATAGAATCAAGCAAACAATTTGTTGATTTTGCACCTATTACCAAAACGATTATTTTGATTACTAAAAATTGTAAAAATTATTTAAAAAAACTTTGCCGTTTCAAGCAATGTGTTAATTGATTTAATACAGATTATTTATAACACAGATTTTGACAATTCCCAACAATAATTCTACAAGTTTAAACTATTTTATTTTAAACGAAAAAAGTCAATAAAGATTTTATGTTCATTAATTAATATTTTAATTAAAAATGTATTTCAAAACAACTGAAATGTTAATAAAATCGAAATTAAATTTTTAATTTTCTTTCAACTAAAAAAATAATTGATTTAATTATCACATTAATTAAATTGGAATACTTTTTAAATCATTTTTTAATTGATAAAAAACTACTGATAATTTTTTTCTGTGATGAAACAAAAAGTTTGCTACAACTTGATATATCTACGCCAACAATCCGACGTTTAGCCGCAGATGCTGGGTAACGAGATTACAAAACTATAAAAAAGCTGTTTATTTCTAAAAAAATTGGTTAAATCGGCTCAATTTGAAAAAAATACCTTAACTGGTCTGAAGAGAAGTGAAAATGAGTTGGTTTTCTATAAATCGAATTTTTTATTTACACGGTTCGGATGGCAAGTGGCTGGTGCACATACCAAGGACGGATAGTCTTTCCAATATATACGAAAAGTGGTTGCATCAATATGGTCCGAAGGACGTTTTTCCGTACAAAGAATTTCGACAATTTATAAAATCTATGGATTCATGAGGTAAAAGGATTACAACAATGTTTTTTCCGGACATAATATTGCCATACTCATCTTGGGAATTGTCACTTGCCGCTTGCTCTTTTAACACGATAACGACACCAAGCTCAAGGTTAAAAAACGAATAGCGAATGAAAAATAGTGTGTGCTTGATTGGCCTATTCAGTCAACTGATCTAAATCCTATAGAGAACATATGAGAAATAGCGAAAACTAAAATTGGAAACAAAAAGAGCACTGGAATAACATCCCAATTGGCCTATTCAGTCAACTGATCTAAATCCTATAGAGAACATATGAGAAATAGCGAAAACTAAAATCGGAAACAAAAAGAGCACTGGAATAACATCCCAATAATTATAATTGACCATTTAATTCAGTCCATGCCAAGACGATGTGCAGGAGTCACTTAAAAAAATATAAAAATACATTTGTTTAATACTGAAGTCAAGTCGAATAAGTTGAGACATGAGATGTTACGTTATTTTTATGAATTTCTAACGAATTGTTGTCGATAAGGAATTTTTTTTTATAATTCTAAAAATTAGATAAATAAGAACATTTTAATTAATGTACTTTTAAATGGGTGTGCCTAACGCTCTTAAATTTTGTAGAAAGCAACAACAAAATTACAAAATATTTGTGACATTGTTTTTGTGCTTTCAATGTAATTCTTTGGCGTTGAGTTGCGTTTTACATGATTAGGGCCTTAATTAACATAGTAGTTGTTTTGAAATAAACTTTTAATTAAAATATTAATTGAATTTTTCCGCTTAAAATAAATTAATTTAAACTTGCAGAATTGTTGTTTGGAATTATCAAAACTTGAGCTATATTTAATTAAATCAATTACCACTTTGTTTGAAATGGCAAAGTTTTTTGGTAATTTTTTTAATTAAAATTAAAAATATCATTATTAAAAAAAAAAACATTTTAAATTTTAACAGTTTTTAGTAATCAATTGTTTGCTCAATGCTATGAATTTGGTTATCAGAAACAATTTTTAATTTTTTCTGTGTTGGTATAGAGTTATGTTCCCTTTATAGCTGAGGTGTTCCCTCCTCTCACGATCTTTCTTTCTGTTCTGGTCGTTTTCTAAGGCTAGGGCTTTGAAAATTTGGCTTCTAATTTGATGATTTTGATCCGGAAATAAAAAAAAACCAAAAATTGCTTATAGATGTGGAATTCAAAATTTACACATGATTTGTGCATTTTATAACTGACCAGCTTAACGAGCACTTTCGGAATGTCGATAGCTTAGGGGTGCTTATCCTAGATATATATGTATCAACGACAACGTTTGGTCAATTGTTTGTGTGGTTTTAAAGTGTGGTGATTTTGAATGGAAAGCAAAGACCAAGATTATTGTCAAACTCAAAAATAACTGGCAAATCATTGAAAGCCACTCAAGCAGAAATTGTAAAACGTTTCGAAGCACCAGGTTTCATCTAAAAGCAAATAAATCGGGTAACACACGAACTGAAGCCCAAAAAAAATATTTTTTTTATTTACAATATGACCGGTTCAATTACGACAGCCCTGAGATCAATAAATCGAATGTGAAGCCCCCCAGCAAACCATCCAATGCTTCGTCCAAATATGAAATTTTATTGCATATCCTAAGATAGAAATGTAGTGGGTTAAAAAATTAACAAACAACATTGTAAAGCAATAAATTTGGGCTACCAAAAGGTAGGAGTGAGTAAGTAGCCTGACAACTATGATAATAATTAGGGGCTGAAATTTTATGCATTTTTCATTGGAAGATAGGAGTACGTAAAACAGTGGTGCCCCGGTAGTCTAGTTGGTAGTGAGCTGGTCTATCAGGGCGAAGGTTGAGGGTTAGATTCCTGCCGGAGACTCCGGTCTGTTTCACTACAAGTGAAATAAGTTGTAACTCTGAATAAATAAATAAATAAAATATTTAATCATGGTTTTATTATTAAGAATAAACTGAGAAAGGAAACGCATATATAGTGTAAAATAAAACTATTTTAAAAAAAGTTCTCGCTTAAAAATACAGCGAATTATCTTTTACACAACAAACGTAGTTTTTTATCGCATTAAAAAATTAGATCAGAAAAGTGTAAGGTGTGAAGAATTTTCCATTATTAAAAAAATAAGTGGTGCAAAAAATGAACTCAGGGGGAGTTAATGGCGAGCATTATTTCTGGAAGCCCTTCAAGGTAGCGAACTCGTCACTTCAAATGTGCTAACTAAAATGTTGAAGAATAAAGGAGACTATAAGAAACTACAGACAGTACTCGATAAAGTTCTTTGTAAAAAACAAAAGCATCCAGCAAAATCATTATAAATTACACAAAGAGATATTTTCTACGTTTGTGCATTCAATTAAAAAAGATAAAATTGGAAAGCCGAACTTGGACATTTAAAAATATATAAAAATTTTCGAAAATATTTTTTTTAAATTTTTTTTTAAAGAATTGAAAACTACTAGTGTTGGCCATGGTCAAAATACGACTTTATTTTCTCAATCAAATATGAAGAAAACATTCTTGTCAGGATATATAAATTTCCATGTTTCGAGCATTTGTTTTTTCCCCTCTAAGTGGGTTGATTTGGCGAGGGACCAATGGCCGGTCCATATGTTATCTTCCACTAAAGTCCTAAAATTTAATTTTGTCAGTTCAATAATATAAGCAAAAACGTAAAGTGCCAATCAACAAAAAAAAAAAAAAATCCAAAAAGTACCCTCTTATAGTTTTTCAATCCCTCTGCCCTCGGCTTGTTGAATTTTCTGTGTCTATGTTCAGTAATAATAAAAATACAAAAAGTAACAGTTAAAGAACGAAAAAGTACCAAAACCTCTTACAGATTCTCATTCACTCAGGACCTTGCATGTTTAATTTTATGTTTCTACGGCCGATATTATTGAAAATTCAAGAAGAACTAAAAAGTAGGAAAAAGATCCCTGTTACAGTTTCTCACTCACTCAGGACCTTTCACGTTTAATTTTATCTATATATATAGATAAAATAGGATGTGTGTATGTAACGTATGGACTCCAAAACGGCTGGGCCGATTTTGATGAAATTTTCAGGGAATCTTCAGAATATTCAGGCGGGTGACACTGTGAAGTCTGATTTCTGATTTTCGTTCTGGGGGCGTGGCAAAATCCATAACTTGAGAACGGCTTGACCGATTTGAACGATTTTTTCTTTAAAATGATCGCCATGGTCCAACTTAGGTTTTTACGGAAAGAAAATTTTGCCCCGCCCACTTTACCGCCCACTTTTTTTGATTTACCTAAAATCAGAAAACGGCTTCATCGAGCTGACTAATTTTTCTTTCAAATGTTCGTATTAATCAACTTCAAGTTTTTATCGAAAGAAAAATTTATCACGCCTACATTTACGCCCACTTTTTCTATTAAGCGCATAACTGGAGAACGGCTTGACCGATTTGGACGATTTTTTCTTTAAAATGATCGCCATGGTCTAACTTAGGTTTTGTGGAAAGAAAATGTTGCCCCGCCCACTTTTACGCTCACTTTTTTCGTAAGATTCACAGCATATATATACATACATACAAACATATGTATTTTCAAATCAAATGTAAATCAAACATATGTATATGAACAACATTTTAATTTATAATATTATAATGATGAAACAGAACTGGAGATGAACGATGTTTTACATGCAGTTTGACATGAAATTTTGCCAGAGAATGCGGTTTCATGGATTTTTATTTAAAGGCCGTAAATTTCGTTTAAAGATCAATTTAAATCGTCTGGTAATACAACACTAATGTTTGCTTAGGGCCAGCAACTTGGACCGGGTCAGCTAGTGTTCAATATTAACGAAAAAGAAAAAGTACCATTTAGAGAACTAAAAAGTAACATTTTTTATCTTAAAGGTTCCCATTTACTCAGGAGCCTGCACCTATAATTTTATATTTTTCAGATTAATTTTACAGAAAATTCAAAAATTACGGAAAAGTGAAAGAAAGGAATTTAATTTCCCGTATTACCCTTTTTAATTACTTTTTTTTCTCCCCATTGAAGTTTCAAAATTTTTAATATTGTAGTGGGAGTCCATTATTTAATACGTCATCGAATGGAGTTAAAAAAGTTTTGTAAAGTGAGTTTTGTGAGTTTTGTAAAAAAAGTAGAAAAAAAGTTCGATGTTCACCCCTTAAACGTTCGAATTTCGAAAAAGAACCATATTTACATTTCTATTTTTTTTGATAAGTTACGAATTTGGTGTAATCGTTATTTCTATGTTTATTGGTTTAAAAGTTAGATAGGGGAAACACCGTTTTTAAATACAGGTTTGATCCGTTTTGTCACCATAAGGGCCGAATTTTCAAAAAGGACCGGACCTCTGTTCGCTTATTTTTCTAAGAAACAACTATTAGTATTAAATTTTTTTTTTTTTTTTTTTTGTACACAGAAAAAACTTTTTCCCCAATTAAAGCATTAATCCAAAATAAGATCAGCTTTAATTAAAAATTTAATCAAGTGAATTAAACGTTTAATCAAGGGAATTAACCGTTTTTTATCCCCTCAGAGTTTAATAAGATATATATTACGCACATCTGTTCTGAAATACCTTTCAAATTGTGTATTTCTTGTTCAAATCGGTTAACAAACAGAGGAGGAAAGTGTTCTTAACTATTTTCAATTTGCCGATTATAAATTGTAGATAATTGGTGTGTTCACTTACTTTACTAGCAGAAACATGCAACGAGAGAGTTAATTAAAAATGTACAACATTTTTTTCCCAATTACCCAACAAAGTAAAAACGTTAGGGATATCGCTAGTTAGGGATACCGACAATATTGAGCTAAACCTTACGAGATTATTTCTTCCTAAATTCAATTGTTTTTGACTATTTGCGCATGGCTATTGTTCTCAAATTTTAGAAAAATAAACATATATAAAAATTTTTATTTTATCAAGCTTATGGTCAATTTGATTTATTTTTTATAAAAAATTAATATTTATTTTTATTGCACATATGAAATGAAAACCTGGGTTCAATTGTCCGTGAAAACCTGGGTACAATTCCCAGCTCAATCAAGAATGAAAAAGTATCCATAAATTTTAATTCATTTCATGTTGTAAAAAAAATAATTTACTGAAAATTAAATTCAATGCACTTAAGCCTGATTAAAATATCGAAATTTTATGTTATTGAAAAACTTTTAATTAAAAATTATGAAAATTAAATAAAAACATGAAACAGGTTTATTATTCTTCACAAATTTTCATCAAATTTTTGTCTGTGAAATTTTTATGCTCTTTTTCGACTCTCTCGTTGCAAGTTTTTTGAGCACGTGAACACTTGCCGGTAAAAAATATTGAAATTAAGCAATAATATTCTGTTTTTGAACAGGGGGAAATAATAATTCAATATCGATCGAAATCACGATACAATTTAAATGTAAATTTCGATCGATTTCGAATGCCGTAATTTGTCCCCTGGTCTTATTCTTTTATTAAAAGCAAAACTGATTTCATGAACAAAAAAAAATGGAAAAATATGTTTTTTTTTTTTTAGCAAAAATTACGAAAATATGACAATTTGTGTTAATTTTGATGAAATTAATTTATATAATAAAAAGCGCATTATAATATGCCAAAAAAAAAAAATGCAGAGCCAAATAAATGACATATTCCAGCCAAACGTGTGATTCTATTAATTAAATAAATGACTTTGTATATTAGCGTTCGAGAAAAAACAAGCATTTGCATATAATTCCACCCCTAAATGATGATCATCAACAAACAAACAAACAACTCATATGTAATAAATGATTCTCGTAATTTACCACAATAAATGTATAAAGTTAGTAAAAATCGCAAAAAAAAAAAAAACAATCTCCAAAAGCCTGACTTCGGCAGTAGCTTACAACAAAAATCCGTTTGAAATAACCGCTTTGTATACATTCAAAATAGAAGAATCCGTAAAAGGAGTTACTACAACAATAAAAAGTAAATCTGATTACCACATTGAATCCAGCTAATGTTCGATGATCTCTGGCATAAGCCAAGCTGTCTGTCATAAAATACCCAGGGTGCGACATCATTCAAAGGCTCATCAGTTGTATGAAGTAAAAAAAATTTCATTTCTTAAAGGCTGCTGTTTTCTGCTGCTGTTCGCTTACTCATATAAGAATAAGAGTTTTGCAGTTTGCAATTTCGGTTCTTAAGAATTTACTTTTCCATCATTCATTTTAAAGCCAAAGCAAACAGCCAACAATCGCATTGAGACAAAAAAAAAACACACACACAGATGAACATTTTTGAAAAGAGAGATTAGAATGTGGATACAAATACAAAAAGCTTTATGATCTTGGAGTCACTCTTGTCTTTTATTTTCTTCCTTAAATGTGTTAATATCAATCACAAAATGATTGATTAGATGCGAGATGCGTACAAAGTAGAGTACAAAATTAAGATCTACAGAAATGAAGTGAAAAGAAAAGAGTTTGATGAATAACATTGATTTAGTTTTAAAGTTTATGGTTTTTTGATTTAAGATATGAACCCGGGAGAAATATGTATATATTAAGCCGAAGTTTTAGTTTTTATAAGGAACTGCAAAGTCGTTAAATGCAGTCAATTTAGCGATTATTGTTTGCTAAGTGACTTTAAATGAAGAAATAAACAAATATACAAACAAACTTAGTAATCTACAGATATTCGTATATTTTAGTTAAATATGTTTTAAAAATTTGGAAACAAAATGAGTCTTTCCACGCTGAATCAACTTTAAAAAGCTTTAAAGAAGTTTTGGCTTGTTAAAGGTCCTTAGGACCCAGAAGTTTTAGCTAAACTTTAATGAAACTGACTTATTAGAGTATTTTATACGTGATGATGTAAAGGTCAAATTAAATATGTCTGCCGAGGTGTAAAGCTAGCTATGCTCTTAACATATTTTTCGTATTATATTGACTAGTTCAATAACAATTTACTTTATACAGACAATCAAAATTCAAGAACGCAGCAACATTTCTGTGGCAATAAGGAAAAAGGACTTTAATATTATTTTGACCATCAAAAAGTACAACTTTAATCTTATATATAAATACGGAAACAATTTTTTTGTAGTTAATTTTTAAGTATTTTATCGCCCACCAATTTTCATGAAACTTAGATCGTTTTAAAGTAGGGATGTAACGATACGCCTTTTTGCCGATACGATACCGATACTCAAAGAGAAATATCGCCAATACCGATACCGATACGAATATTAAATTTAAATTTAAGGTAAAATTAACAAAACACAAGTGGAGTAATTTCCTTATTATGCAAAATTACAGTGTACGAAATTATTAATATTTAAAATTGATTTTAATAAGATTTTAAAGACAACGAAATGAATTTTTTGATCACTTTTGTAATTAAAATTAAAAATATCATTTATTGAAAATATTTTTTCAAAATTTTAAAATTTTTAGTAATCAATATAATCATTTTGGTAATAGGTGCAAAATCAACAAATTGTTTGCTTGATATTATGAATTTAGAACAAATTTGGTGATAGGAGAAATTTAATAATTTTTTCTGTGTATTTAACAGCGCCTCTAGAGAAATTAGAAGATCTAATGTATATCTAGACTTCTTATTTAGCTGAACCACAGCGAGGATGGACAGAGGATCATTCTTCTCCAAATTTTCTTTTAACACTTTCACAAACGCTCCAAAGGTCAGTTATTGTAGACTTATCAGAACTTTTACTAAGTAAAGGGGTGAACGAGTCTTCAACACTTTCGGAATATAGGTTAGGTTAGGTTAGGTTCCATGGGCAGCCATCGAGAGACAGCTCACTTGGGTTTTTTAGCAGTCCCTTTGTGATACCCAGCGCCAATGCCCATCCCAAAGAGCAGTTACTCAGATGGCGTCACTGCAAGGTTGAGCCAATTCGTCTTCCTAATGAAGAGAAGAAGCAATCTTAGCTCTATTTTTGATAGATCCTCCAAACAGGAAAACACCGGTTCTCCCAGGTATTTTTCCCTGATGCCCCGTAGCCCAGGGCATTGACAGAGAAAGTAAAGCACAGTTTCCTCTTCCTCCTCATCATGACAACTTCTACAGTAGTCATTGAATACCAGACCCATTCTTCTAGCATGAGGCCCAACAGGCCAGTGTCCAGTTATGACCGACACCACGGTCCTGATTTTATTCCTATTGAACCTAAGTAGAGATTTGGTTCTCCGTTCATCATATCCAGGCCAAAGTGCCCTGGATGTGGAGCAGGTGGACTCACGGGTCCATCCCTCTTGCGCAATTCTAAAGTTCTCGCGCCGAATGAGTGACTTACAGTGAGCCATTGGAAGGCCATGAATTGATCAATGAACGTTTCATCCATACGACCACCTTCCTTGGCCAGCTCATCTGCTTTCTGGTTTCCCGGGCAGTTTGAGTGCCCTGGTATCCATATAAGCGTTAACTCTGAATGTTCAGCAATCTAATTCAAAGACATCCGACATTCCACAGTCAACCTAGATGTCGTATAGACATCCGCAAGAGAGGCAATAGCAGCCTTGCTATCAGTAAATATACGTATATCTCCCGATACGCGATAATACTTTAGCCAGTTGGCTGCCCGCTTTATAGCCGAGATTTCCGCCTGCAGGACACTATACCATCCGGCAGATGAAAGGAATATAGAGTCATGTTGAATAGCTCAATAAGTCGTCTTTTCGATCTATTGCCTTTAACATTTTTTACATATACTTTATTTTCTAGCTTTGTATCGAAGTTAGAGAATTGAAGACAAACAATCAATTTCATTATACTCTAAACACTCAAATCTTTCATTCACAGCCAATTTTTGGAATCTGAACTACTCTGCATCTCAGTTTATTCATTTATCGTATTTTCTAATAATGTCCGAAGACTGTAAACTAACGAAATAGCGTCAGAAACTGCCGCATTGGCTTTGCTTATGGATTTTGTGGTCTCTGAAGTAACTCAAAAATTTGTAGAGAAATTATTTTTATTTTCACAAAAATCATTAAACGTTAGCACAAAATAATTAAAACGTACATTTACATACAAGATTTATCAATGGGAGAACGTTTTATCATTATGGTGCAAAGCAAAACGGGCGATGCAGCAGGTCCACACTAAGCGTTCAATGCGTTTATGCATCAGCCCAAAAAGTCGTCGTGTAGAATTGTGTGGGCAAGTTACACAGCAAACACGTAAAACGCATATACGTATCGAGGGCATGAAGAGGGATTACTTTCTACTTTAGTATGCGTCTCGAAAAAGGAAAAACGCGTGGTGTGGACCGACCTCCAGCTTAATAATTAAAAGAAACAATTTATTATTTTGTTTGATTTTTTGCTATTAGTTGTTATGCAAAAAATAAGCATTGAAAATTGAAGATGAAAAATTATATCGTTATCGGTATCGGTATTCGTTACATCACTGCTTAAAAGTGATATTAAAAAAAACTAGAGAACAACATTTCGGTAGCGGTAATTTGTAAAGAATTTCTTATCAACAAATCTACATAGAGCCAATCAAGAATAATAAAGGTTTTATTCGACAATGTATTGCCAAATGCAGAATCTGGAACTGTAAATCGTTTTTAGGTATAATAATACGTCAAGAATATCCTGTATGGAAAAGTCGCTTTATATGTTAATGGTTTGAAAATAACACTCAAATAATTCTTTGTCCATTATTTTTATTATGTGTATTGTGAATGTATTTTCTGCTTATTCATAAATATTTGAATAGGGGTAATAACAACATCAAATCGACCAATAGTGGGACCCGATCCATTTCGATTTGAATGAAATTTGGTTAGAAGGTTCCTTTCATCCTTTAAGCAACATATTTCTTTCGCAACCTGTAGAAAAATCATCTTAAAATAACATTTTCATATTGTAATTTTGAGTAATAAGTATTTATTAAGGCTGATTTGTTTGATTTAAGGTGTTTTAAAAATGTAACAAAATTGATAAAGTTTTTTTTGTTTATTTGTTGAATTTTTTCTTGGAGCTCTAAGAAAAGTGCACTTTTTGTCACTTTACGTCTCTAAGAAATTAAATGAGTTGTAAACATTATTTTAGCGAAGTCGTTTTTCATTGCCTCTTTTCCTACCGTTCCTGTCATGGCGGCATTCGTGTATATTAAAATAAAAACTTTTTCTTTATCTAGCGAAGTAGAGGATGTTAAATTGAAGAAATACTCATATCGACAAGTTTATAAACAACCAGGCTTTAAAAAAAAGGTAAAAAGTACCGTTTTAATTGTAAATATTAGATTAACATTGAATTATGCTTCAACATTCATATCATTTTAATTTATTTTAGGTTATGAAAAAGCAGCCAGGCATCAACGGTAGGAAAAGAGACAACGAGAAAAACGATTTCGCTAAAAACTACACATATCGCTCATTTCGTGCAAGACCGTCACAACTCAAAATATGGCATTTTCGAGTTAGTAATGCAGAAATGTTCTCCTCTTAAATCTCTACAAATTGATCTAAGAACGGAGAGAATTATCGAAAAAATAACGGTAATACAGATGCTTTTGACGCTATGACCTCTTGTAACAAACTTGAGCAATTAACATCAACAAGGTCACATTTCAGTTTTTTTGTTGGCATTCCTCTTGTACATGTGGTTTTCTTTGTAGCAAAAAAGAAACATTTGATTTTATAACTGTATATAAAATAAATAATAAAATAAATAATAATAGGTTGGAATCTTAAAAAGGCTCTCCTGTAAAGTTTCAAATTTTGAGTTGTGACGGTCTTGCACGAAATGAGCGATATGTATGTATATGTGCAAATTAAACTATTCATTTATGTAATCGCATCACGTGAGAACGGCTTATGCGATTTTCATAATTTGCTTTTTATTCGCTTCGAAATTTTCAAGAGATTGTTTGTAAAGAAAAAAATGTTTGGATAAACTCGGAAAATTTAAGTTCACTTTTCACTTCTCATTTTTTCTAAGCTTAAGTGAATTTAAGGGGAAAAGTTAAATATTTAATATTTTCATAACTAAACACAGTGTCTCCTTTTCATGTCTTATTAGCGAATTGCTTCCGAGCGAAGCAGGCAGCTAGTAATGTATAAAACTCATTAAATTTCTTGGAGACGCAACGTGACAAAAAGTGTTCTTTTCTTTGAAAGTGCCTACATTGAGCTCCAACAAAAAAATGCAACAAATAAACAAAAGAAACTTGATCAATGTCTTTACTTTTTTTTTATATCACCTTAAATCAAACAAATCAGCCTCAATAAATAGTTATTACTCAATATTACAATATGAAAATTTTATTTTAAGATGATTTTTTTACAGGTTGCGAAAGAAATAAATTATCACCCCTATTATGTAAGTCGTTGTCGACGTCGACATTAATTTTTATTTGTTGTCACATCAAGTCGACGACTACATCACTTTGACGTTAATTTGGTATTTTATAAGAAAGTTGTGTCGACGTCGACAAGTTGCCGAAAATCTGACAAAAATAAATCCCATCTCCAATTTTTTTTTTTCTTATTTTTGTTCTTCATCATGAAAGTTAATTTGTTAAAGCTTTTTATGCTATTTTCCGACATTTTGTTTTTTAAACCGATTAAGCGATTTCAAATTAATTTTAGAGTTTATTTCTGTTATGAATTTTTCGCGAATTTTTGCCAGGTTCGTGATAAGAGATATTTTTTACTGTAATATTTCTGATTATTTATAGCTTTAACGATTATTTATAAATATTAGACTTTGCTATTATGCCGCTATTAGCAAATTTTTGCGACTTTCAGCTAATTTTGCAATTTTTACCGAATTTTTGAGATTCCATATAGTTTTAGGGACTTTTAATTAATTTTATGGCTTGTTTGAAATATTTAAAATTTCCGCGAAATTTCGCTATTTTAGCAAACTTTTCCGAATTTTCGTGTTTAATTTGTTCCCATAACTTCTTTTAAATTTGCATTTTTTTTATTTTAACGGACTTAATAAATATATTAACATTCTACTTAAAATTTCTTTAACTTTCATTTGAGTCGTCACAAAATTTTCTGTCGACTAAAATTTTCTCGACGTCGACTTAAAAGCGCCCTATAAAAAACAAAGTGACTGTCAATAGTAATCGATTATTGTCGATAACGACTCAGAAAATATAATAACTGTCCCGATAATAGGGATGCATATCTTAAATTAGAAAAAAAACACATCTTTCAAAGTTTCAGGATTTTTAAAGAACAGTTTGAGGTAGTATCTAAAAAAAATCAGCCAAATAAAAAATTAGGTTTTTGACAGTCCATTTTTAAAATTTAATATATTGCAGATATTACATTTAAAAAAAAAAAAAATTTTTTTTAATATATTGTTTGTAGCCCCAAGTATTCTCATCATCTTCGTATGTGCAGTAGCTTTTGAGATATTGAAAAAATAAACTCAACACATTCGGCTAATTCGGCGAAATTATGACATTTTGAATATGCCATAACTTTTGCAAACAAAATTTTAAACTTTTTTTTCGTTAATAGTTGTTCCTTATGCCCGATTTTCAGGATAGTATTTAAATCTATATTATGTTAATTTTCATAAAAACTTAAATCGTATTTAATTACAGATTGATTTTTCGAGTTTTATTTGCAAAGTCTTATTTAATTAAGATAAAAGTATGGTAGCACTACTAAATACAAAAAAATATCACAAAAAGGGTAGTTATTTGCAAGGTGGTCTCAAACAATAGCTGGTTCTTTTTACTTTCCCTGTTGTTTTTGTATTGTTGTGATATTGAGGCCACCTTGCTAAGTTAATCCAATGGAAACTTAAGTTGAATTTAAATGTACCACATCGGTGACTTAAGTTTCATTTAAGTGTTTAGTGAAAAAGAGAATTGTGTATTTAAAACGATTTTAAACATAAATGTGTTTAAATGTCAATCCTGAAAATTGGCCATTAGATGATGAAAGGAAGCTTCTCACCAAATTTCATTCAAATCGGAAGGGGTCGGGTCCCACTCTTGGTCGATTTGACATGGATTTACCCATAGATAAACACAATTTTTAGTGAATTATAGCATAAAACTGCTGCCATAAAATTTTTACTCGGATATTGCAACAAAGTCGGATTTTCCAACAGCACGCGGTTTGACTCAATTAGACCCATTTTTGGAAAACTCAATTTAAAAATGCACTTCTTCGAATATAAAGTAAAAGAATTTGAGTATCCTTTCCAAAAAAAAAAAAAAAAAAAAAAAAATTAATCTAAATTGATAGATAGTATTAATGGAAAAAATGTTCACGCTTTTCTATTCTGAAATTTCAATTTTTTTTTTTGTTTCTTTAGAATATTTTAACTTTCATTTTTAAAGATCGAATTCATTTCTTCTAATCAAAAAAAAAGCTAAATTGTCTCCGGTCATCAATTAAACACATCTGTGTCTGCCTTTTTGTGTCTTTGAAATTATTTTGTTTTATTTTCAAGATTCATTAATAATTTTCGCAGAATACAATAATTTTTCACTGCGATAAAGAATTTTTTTTTTGGTAATGGTGTGGTGGCTGCTTCTGTTGCTGTTTTACTGCTGCTGCCACTTCAACTACAACTGCTATTCCTGCCTTTGAGGGAGGTAGACACATACAAGTCTAAAGGATCATCATCTTCATCATTGTCTTTGAGTGCAACTGAAATTCCTTCAAAACCGCTGTGTGTCAGAATTCTTAGTTAAACAAAAAATAATTCAACTAAACAAATGGATAAAAATTAATGATGAATATATTACAACAACAGATTGTCATTTTCCTGGCTGGAGATAACACACTCTCTGTGGCTGTTGTTGCAACACATAGCAACACCAACAGCTCCACCAACAACACATCACTTTACTGCAATAATCAACAACCAAAAAAAAAAAAAAAAAAAAAGCCAGTAGCAATTGATGTTCTTGTATCGAACATGAAGTGTGCGGTCTGTTTATCGATAGTTTAAATGTGAAAAATCGTTTTGGCCAGACAAAATGAAATTGTAAATTTTCTGAATTAAGTAAATAAATGTTTTGAAATGATGATACTCCAATGAATATGAAATTTTAATTGATTTTAAAAAGCTAAAAATGCTAATTGAATAATATTTTATTCAAGGTTATGGACTGTAGCGAAAAGCACTTTGTTTAGTGCCTTTAGAAGATAAGAAACGATTTTGTTTGTGTTAAAACAGTAGCGAATTTAGTTTTTAAGAAAATCGAACGTTTAAGCAATACATTTTGGATTAAAAGTTGTTTAACAGAAAATTGTTGAGTGTATTTCGCTTATGAATTTAATAATATTCGCCTTTATAAAGTGGTTTTTAGTTTGGCTGGTAAGTTTAGAAGTAAAATATTATCATTGCCTAAAGTGATGGTCACATTTATTAAATATATGAACAAATAAGCAAAACCACTTCTTTTTTAAATAGTTAGTGAGATTTAACATGGTCTTGATATCACAAAAGAAGATTAATTATACTGCTAGATTTCGGGAAAAACAATTTTAAAAGTTTTTTGTAAGATGTGGCATCATAATCAAAATAAATATTAAAATTATATATTAGATTACCTGTTGGTCACCTTTTTTTCATCAAATATTTGCCTAGTGTGACCGTAGTTTAAGCCTAATTCTAATTTCTTGAAGCCAAAAAGAAATCAAGCCAATTTCGGATACACAGTTCTAAAGTGAACGGTGTTCCACCTCTATGTAGTGCAGCAATCGAGACAAATTTAAATTTGGCGGGACAAGGCCTGGACTATAAGGCAGGTTAGGCAAAACATCCCAACCACTGTTAAATAAGTAGTTTTAAAGTGGCTTTGCGACATATGGCCGAGTGTTTTCATTATGTAATATTATGTCTGGACGTATAATCCTGGCGTTTTCGACCAATGCTCGATTCATACAAATCAATTGGCTTCAATACAGAATCCCTCTGATAGTCTGACCTGAATTTAGCAGGTCATAATATTTATTTACAGAAAAAAATAAAAATTGATATCAATTAAAAAAATTGTGATATTAAATAAAAATTAAAAGATTTTGTTTGTTGTGCTTAATTCCCTTTTTAAATAATTGATAAAAAATACTGAAGTTTATTGTTGGAGGATAAGCTGTTCCTATGCGCATTTCACTGGTTGCTTAGGCCAGATCATCAGGAAACACTCTTTTTGAGTGTTTGTAGGTAATTCTCATTCCCTCTGTAGTTTTGTTTGCTGATATCTTTGGCTTTTCTAAAATTATTTAGGAGAACGTTTTTCAATAAATGATATTCTTAATTTTAATTAAAAAAGTGATCAAAAAACTTTGCCATTTCAAACAATGTGTTAATTTATTTAAATAAATATTGACAATTCCCAAAAACAATTCTACATGTTTAAATTATTTTATTTTAAACGAAAAAAGTCAATTAATATTTTTTGTTATTTAATTAAAATTTTAATTGAAAATTTATTTCAAAACAACTAAAATGTTAATTAAATCAAAATTAAATTTTTAATTTTCTTTCAACTAAAAAAATAATTGATTCAATTATCACATTAATTAAATTTAAATACTTTCTAAACCATTTTTTTAATGGATAAAACACTTTTTTCTGTGCAACTGACAAAAAGTTTTTTCTTCAAAATTTAAAAAAAATAACTTAAAATTTGTTTATTGCATTAACAAAAAAATTAATGACGAAATTCCAGTTTGCTCGAAAACAATTCAATGTAAGTAAAAGTAAGATTTCAAATACCTTTGGCTAAACTAGTGAACGCTTAGGTGAACATTTAAATATAATTAACATTTCATCCCCATCAGATGACGAGGATGAATCCAATAATTGATTTATTGTCATTTCTGCACATATAATGGATGTGGTAATATCCATATTTCAACTTTTTCTTTTAAAAATTTTTAAAAATACAAATATGTATGAGTATGGCTTGTCAACACTACACGCTTGGATAAGATGTTTTGAGAATTAAAAACTGGCAAATTCGTAACAAAAATAAATCTGTTATAAAATTGTAATAATCGTTTATTACAATTTAACAGCGAGCCTTATAAGCGATATCATGAAAACCCTTACTGTTTTTTTGTTTAAAAAATAAATTAATTTTATCATGAATTTAAATTAATTTCGTTGTCTTTAAAATCCTATTAAAATCAATTTTATATATTAATAATCTATTGCGCTGTAATTTTGCATAATAAAGAAATTACTCCACTTGAGTTTTCTGAATTGTATCTTGAATTTAAATTTAATATTCGTATCGGTATCGGCGATATTTCTCTTTGAGTATCGATATGTGTATCGTATCGGCAAAAAGGCATATCGTTACATCCCTAGTTTATACAATGTATAAGGACCACCCTGTAACACTTTTATGGCACTTAATGTTCACAAATAAATAAAAAATTTTCTAAAATTAATTAAGACAAACATGTTAAACATGTCATTTATTGTATTTGAACTTTGAGGTTTTCAAAGTCAAGGTACTCTTTGTTTAATTTTAATTTTATTTTTAAAAATTTATTGTTGAATATTATAGAATAAAACTCAGTCACGCATAAATTTTTGCAAACCCTTTTCCCATAATAACAATTTTTTTTGCGGTCTTTAATGCAAATAATTTAGTATTAAAATACGCATATTTAGTAAACCGAGGGAAAATGACTTTATTATGGAAATTTTTTCAAGTAATTGGAATTGGTATACGAGTAGAGGGACACGGAGAGAAATGGATTCATTTAAATATATCAAGCAATTTCATATTATTATTTTGAGAATTTTTGAGAAGATAATAAAATTGGTTTCCATTTTCTTAGCTGAAATTTTTTTAGACAGATCGTTTTAATTGTAGAATTTTAAATTTTATGTTGCAGCAGAAAATGTTTTAAAGGCAGAAAAAAATTTCGGCTATTTAAAATAGAAAACTGTAATTGTTCAAGTTGGGATACCGTAAATCGTGCAATGTTTATGTCCGATGTAAAAATATGTGCTAAATTCTGTAGAACAAGTTCCAGAGGCACACAGGGCATGACAAACAGAAATCTTTGTTGATGTGAGTCTAGCGAAAGCCACGTATTTACTAAGTACTTAATAATGGGTAACAATGTCTTAAAAATTTGCAATTTTGTAACAAAGGGTGAAGGACGGCCTGCTGACGGCTCTCCCTGTGTGACGTGGGATCCGGCCATAATGTCAGGTACTCACTGAGCCACCCTTTGTGAGAGCCGAAAAAGGCGAAACCCTCTAGTGATTTATTTAAATCAAAGTAATGTACGGCCTTTCAGATTCAGTTGAGAGATATAATGACGCTTGTCAAATGGATGTGAGAAAACCCGATCTTACTAGACCTCCAAGTACTGTGGTTGGATTTGTTTTATATATATTAGTGGTGGGAAACACACATTCTACATTCATTTCACTAGTGCGTGTAAGGCAGTAAAAAATAGAAGCAACACAAATATCGGAATGAAAACAAACAAGTTAGAGTGCTATATTCGGCTGTGCCGAACCTTTGATACCCTCCAGCGCCAGTAAAAATATTTCAGGAGCGGGCTCTTTATGGAATCCAATCTTTATAAAAACTTTATAATTAGTTGCCGACCATCAGCAAGTTTTATGTTTTTTATATTTACTGTAATTTGTTTTATTTGATTTTTTTGAACTGTTTTTGTTATTATAAGTTTTTAAGACTTTTTCTTGTTTTTTTTTATGTGTTGTTTGTAACTTTTTTTAAAATTTTATTTTTTACCCCCGTATTCATAAACGATTATTACATTTAACAAACGTTTATTAAGGAAAATTTTAATAGAAAATTTGTTTTGTAAACCTTTATTAAATTTCAAATATTTTTATGAATACATACAGGCATTAGTGTTTTTAAATAATATTTTTGATTAATATTTTTAGTTGAACTATTTTAATACACTACCTGCCAATTGATTAAGGAATCACATTTTGTTAACTTTAATTAAGTATATCTCCTAAACTTAATTTCAGAAAAAAATTATTTTTTTGCATAACCAAATTTCAAAGTGTTGGCTTTAGTTTCCTGAAGAAATAACACATATACATATTTTTATTATAAAGGGTGATTCAAGTAGAGATACTTATTTCAGTAGCCTTTTTTGACAGATCACGTGTGAGTCATGCATGTTATTTTTGTTTAGACTATTTGATGCCTGAAATTGAAGCTCGTGATGCTCGAATGAGTCATCGAAAATTGGACTCAACGGATGGACGTAGCAACGGCCAACATTTCATAGACATAATCTTCAAAAAATAAATGTCAAAGAATGTTCTTTCAAATGATAATAAACATTCCCCATTAAATTTGAATTTTCTGTGTGTTTTTCTTTAAAAAAGTAGGGAACCTCGAAATGGATCACGATTTAGTACCACAGAAATACATGTCTTTAAGTAACTGCATTATTTTAGTATAATAAAAATATGTATATTTTTTATTTCTTCATGAAACTAAAGGCAACACTTTGAAATTTGTTTGTGCAACAAATTCTTTTTTTCTGAACTTTAGTTTAGGAGATATACATAATTAAAGTTAAAAAAAATCTGATTCCTTAGCAGTGTACTTAATTGAATAATAAAGCGATGACCTCTAGAATGTTAATGCAATGTGGATGGTGTATTACTGATTCCTTTCAGTAAATAAATTTGTAGTACATACCTAAATAAACAGCCCAATTATGAATAAAAATTCCTCCGGATTTTTTTCCCTTCTCCCATTGTTTTCCTATTTCATTTCAGTTGTAAAAATTTTAAAATAAAAAAACTTCCGGAAAATTTTTATTCATAATTGAGCCGTTAACAATTAAAACTTAATTTTAATAAATGCGCCAGTAACGCATAAAACAGATATTCGTTTAAATGCGCCAGTAACGCTTTTAACCGAGATTCTTTTAAATGCGTTTCCCGCTTAAATGCGTTTGGCTTTAGGCATTTTTCATGAACGCATTTATCCGTGAATTGCTGTATTTCTTTTTGTTCTTATTCTTTTTTCACAACTCCCAGGACCAGTTCTGTTGAAACAATTGACACAAATTTCCCGCAATAATTAGAAACAATTTGACGTCAAATTATTCTTTTCTTTTGAGTTTTTCAAAGTGAGCGTGTTTTCTTAGAATTTCTCAAGGACCCAGAATATATTTACTTTATTGGGTCTGAGATGAATATAAAATAAGTTTCACACAGATTTAAAGTGAAATAACAAAAATTTTTTTTCTAAGTGTACTGATATGCAGTGTAATTGCAAATGTGTTGTATATGTCAACTGAAGAATTATTGCGTGTTTTTTAATGCGTAACTGCGTAAATTTTTTTTGCTAAAACTTTTAATAGACAACATATAAAATAAATAAACTGCTTACTGCAGACATTACGCACTACTGCAAAAAAAAAACTAACATTAACAATTTATGATTATTAGTTGGGTCGTTATTTGGTTGGTTAAACCGGCCATCTAAAGTTAGAAAACATTTTAAGAAAAAATGATGAGCTAAACGCAGTTTAAATGTTAAGGCAGGGAAAGAAGTTCGGTTACGGCATGTCATAATGAATATTTTGATTAGTATAAATTATTCTACAAATTACCAGCTTCCGTTTTAAAAAAAGTTTATTTCTTAAAATTATAAAAAAGCCAAATAAGACAAAATGTTTTGGGTTTCAAAAAAGAAAGAAAAGATCTAAACACATGAAACCTTTAAAAACCGTTGACCTTAAGGGGTTTAAAAACTTATTTGTCTAAATAATTATGATTTGTTTAAACATTCAACCATGAGATTATAAAGGACGTTTGAAAAAGTGGAAAATCTTATAAAACAAAATGCAAACTCGAAACAGAGAGATTAATTTCAAATAATTAAAAATTCTTAACTAATCTTTCACTTTAACGCCCTAATTTCTATTTACACCCAAAATTAAATGTTTGTCTACAAAACTGTTTAAAATCCCTAAAAAATACGGCGCCATGATGTTTCTTAAATTTATGTATATGTGTGTGTGCGTGTAAACAACCGGAAATCTTTGCGGTGTTTTTAAATTTTAAATTTATCTCGCGGCTTATCAGATCTTTCTTGGTCCTCACATTTTTGTAAAATTTTTTTTTTTTTTTTTTTGTTTAGCTCTCCTATAATTCTCTTCAAATCAATATTCAAACCATATTATTAAATCTACTTTGTTTTAGTTTTCTGTTTTTTAAATAATTGCTAGTCATTTGTTTGAGACTATCCAAAAGTTTTTTCTTCAGTTTTCACTTCTTTGAAGTTAGTTTGTTGCTTAATTAGGTCATATTTTTCAAAAAAAATTTCTATGCAGTTATCTGGCACTTTATTAAAATAATGCTTATGTGAAGTTCTGATTGTTCCATTTCATTACCACAGGGCGTTAGTACCTCATTAATTCTGTTTTTTAAAAATGCTTCTAATTCGGCTGGAGCAGAAGAAGCGAATATTCTGTTGCTGTAAATAGCTTGAAAACGTTTTCGTTTATGTTGGGAGGTTGTTTTTATTAGCCAATAATAAAGCAGCGCTCATTTACTTTGTTTTTAGGAAAACAAGTTTACGAAATTTTTTCGAAAATAAAAGATTTATGCTGAATCCCAATTGACTAGGATGACCAGTTGTTATTTACAGAATGTTTAATTTTTAACTAGAAATCAATTGAATATTGAATCATTTTACGTAAAATCACAAACGACCATAACTTTTTCCTGAGAGTGTAAAAAACGCAAACACATTTGCTTTAAAGAAAGCAGGTGCCGGTCGGATTTTTAAAAAACCAACTGAGCAGTATTTTAATCATTCTCTGCTATCGTATTTTCATGGGCGTTCTACCTAAAGGCCCAACCATAATATGCATGAGGCCACTTAAGTCAACTTAAGCAATTGTGCGAATACATATTAAACATATGTGGCAAACTATAATGTACTTAATGAAACTTTTCGTTAAGTTTCGTCAAATGTCATTTGCTTAAGCAAAGTGCCAAACTGAACGCACATTCCGTGCGGAATGAGCTGTTTGTGTGTTGTTACAAAAACTAAAATAAATTGAAATGTGGGGTGTTTTACTTTTGTTGACCTGTGTTATTATGTGTGATTATTTATTTGTTTCGGCTTAAGGTGTTGTGACGATAAAATATAAATAAAAACCAATTTTGTTGTTTGATTAGTTATGTTCAACGATTTAGGTTTGTGAAAAAAGACGCGGTAAAAGAGATTAACCCTTTATATTTCTTGAAAATCGTTAACGAAGTTAACCGAAATATCGGAGAAAATAAATTGTTAAAATAAAATAAAACAACAAAATTGGTTTTTATTTATATTTTATCGTCACAAGACCTTAAGCCGAAACAAATAAATAATCACACATAAATTGAAATGGATAAAAAAAACAAGAATATAGAAAAAGAGGAATTTTACATATTTTAATTTTGTATCCATTTTTTATTAAAAAGTATGTAAAACAATCGCCAATTTTTTTCTTTTTAAAACGTTGCTGGCAAATTAAATAAAACATAAAATAAACCAATGCAGAGCTGTAATTTTTCGTACTTCTTTATTTGAAGTACTCACAAGAAAACCAAATAGTGCACAAATATGCAACATGGATATTAAGCTTATGTAAGTACATTATGGCCACCTTAAAGTCTCTTTTAATTTTCTCATGCATTTGACAGACTTTTCGTTAATTTTCGACAGTACCAAAAGCTAACTTATGCATATTATGGTTGGGCCTTAAAGTAACTTCTCAAAATGGCCCCAAGAAATTTCCCGCGCTCTTATTTAAAATGTTTATCCCCACTTAAAGTTTAATTTATATTTTGGGAATAAATTCCCTATTGTAAGAAAACTGAACAGTCGCTTTTAAAATGTCAAGCTTGATTTTTAAAAAGCAACCAATAAAAAAAGTTAAAACAAAACAGTGCATGATTGAACATGCTATATTTTTTAATCGTTTTCCTTCCATGCCAACATTTTAAGACATAATCAAATGTTGCGTCCTCTTTTATTGTGGAATTATGTTCCGAATTATTTTACTACTTTTAGTCCTTTAGAAATAAAGAAAACCCTCCCTTTCAATAGCTTGAAATTTGCCTACGATGTGTGAGCACAAGCACAGAAAAATTCTCGGAATTTTTTTTTTTTAATTAAACCGTTAATCAAAAATAAAATCAGTTCTAATAAAAAATTAAATTATTAATTATTAAACGTTTACTTACATATATCACCAACATTTCTTCAGAAAATGTTGTTGTTAATATCAAAATATATTTAACCGATACTATTAAGATTTTTACTGGCGCAAGTTTAATTAATTTTTTATTATTATTACAAATTTTTGAATTGAAATCCATTTTAATTTTTTTCTGTGAATTATTTCAATATTCTGTGATTCAGCCAATAGCTCTATTCCTGATTTGTGCTTTAATCGGGGACCGTAATAGTTATTATTTTTTTCATAAAAGTCAGATGACTTCAGTCATTTTTTTTTTGATTTTTATTTCTTTGAACAAAAATAACAGTTTTTTTTTTTTATTTTTTTTTTAACCAAAATAACAGTTATTTTTGGATTTTTATTTTTTCGATCAAAAATAAGAGTTATTTTATGATTTTTATTTTTTTGAACAATTATAACTGTAATTTTGTGATTTTTATTTATTGGAATAAAAATAACAATTATTTTTTTATTTGTATTTTTTTGAGCATAAATAAAAGTTATTCTTTGAAGAAATGTACGTTATAATTATTTAGTTGACTTTAAATATTTATTTTAATGCGCATAATAAATCCCAATGATGTTCACACATTTAAAAAAATATTTAAAGACAACTCAATAATTCTAGCACGTACATACATTTCTTTAAAGAATAAATTTTATTTTTGCTCGAAAAAATCAAAATCAAAATATGTATAACTGTTATTTTTGTTCAAAAAAAAATAAAAATATAAAAATAAGTGTTACTTTTGTCCAAAAAAATATAGATAAAAAAATAACTGTAATTTTTGATCGAAAAACTAACAATAAAAACTTTAAAAATCATAATAGGTATATTATCATATAAAAGTTCATAAGGATAAATATGGTATACTTGAATCAGTTTGCCGGCATTTACTTCTATATGCTTTTTTTGTTTTAGAATTTCAAAATAACTGTTATTTTCGGTCCCTGGCCTTAATATTAAATGTTCTTGAAGGGAATTAAGTTTTTCCAGCAAGAATAGTGCAAATCTGCACAATTAATCTGCCACCGAGGTTAATTACTATAATTCTTATTAAATAATTTGCAATGGCGTCTAGGGCACAGAAATGGAAAAGATTTTCATGAGCACCTGCCGGGTCGGCCTAATCTCTTGTTGGTCTTAACCACTTGGTGACAAATATTGCGTTTACCAATCGTCCATGTGTGTCAGCGTAAGCAGCACACACAGGTAGCAATTGGAGTGTATAGCACGGTAGAATTATACATTCACCCCATCTTAAGGAGCTTTTGTAATATGCTAGCAGCATCTGTTGAATAGCAAAAACATCTAGAGAGATCTAACAGCAGGCCGAACTTTCTCAGAAGTGGTCGAAAATCAGCCCTTGAAGCTGACTTTTTCATATCTCCATTTCCGTGACTTTAGGTATAAACCACAGTCCGAGGGGGACTCAACCATAAGTCAGACCGGACCGTGTATCCGGAGGATACTGACTTACGTGTTACCAGATAGGATGTCTGGTCAGCGAGATCTTAAGTTATCTATCAATATTGAACTCTGCCGAAATCGAGTTATTGACTGCACCTGATTTCCACAGAGGATGTAACACCAAACGGTGGAACATCCTTTAAATGTTTTCCTACATAACCCTGAACCGCCAGTTTTCAGAAAAGCAAAAGCCGATTACACTTTTACTAAGACTAATTTTTGGGACTATTTTCATTCCCGCTGGTATATAAAAGTTCTTAAAGACCACATCGTCGACGACCGATGAAGTTGCATTGCATAAAGTGTTAACACCAGAGTTCAGAAAAAATCATGTGTGATCGTTTATATTTAGGGTAGTCGATGTTTTGTGTTAATCGATTAATGGCGCGAATAATTATTCAAGGTAAAAATTTAATCGAATAATAATCGCACAATATAAACTTATTCGGTTAATCGAATAATTTTAATTTTGTCTAGTTTAGAACAAGACCAAAAATTATATTTTTTAACATAAAATTTGTTTTAAAAAAAGTAACAATAATACAACAAATGGTACTTCATGTAATAAGAGGAAAACTTTTTTAAAAATAATAGCATCAAAATTTAAGCTAATATTCTATAATAATTTAAACACAAAATATACAGTTTAGATGTTTATGTTTCAAACGATTTCTTTCTTTTGTTTTGATGAAACTTGATTTAGAAAAGATTTTTTCACTTATAGTTGACATTGGAGAGATTGAAAGTGAAGCGTTATAAAGCATATCCAATTTCTGTGTTCTTTTTCTTGTATTTTCTATAAGTTATATTATTCCGTTATAGCCATTGAATCTGTTTTTGATTTCCTTACAATTTTAATACTTTTAATAGCCTTGTTCAGGTCTGGTGGAAGGTTGTTTTCATTTGTCTCAAACAAATAATCTTCCTCATCTGAATCATTACTCGAAGAAAATTTTCCTAAATTAAGAAGCAATAAAAGGATATTTAAAACGTAAAGGCTTGTTTTTTTACATAGAATAAAAAACTAATACATATGTACGGGGAAAAAGAAAATTTTCGATTAATCGATTAATCGACATAAATTATTCGAATTATTCGATAATCGCAAATAAGTAATTTTAAATTATTCGAATAGTTAATCCACTAAAATTAATCGATTAATCGAACAACGGTTAATCGTTTGAATACCCTAATATTTATCCAAGACTTGTAACTTTTTCACAGTCATAAATAAATTGATGATTTGTTTTTATTCCCTCATGAACGTGAGGAATTAAAAAAATATAGCATTTCCTAGCTCATGAGGAATGAGCAAACAAAAAATTTTTGCAATTCCCCTCACTAGTATTGTTGTTGTTGCTTGCAATATTTTATGGCCACAGCACGAATAGCCTGTGTGTGAATTGTATTCATGTTTTGTTTGTTTTTATTTCCTTGTGGATAATAAATCAAATATGAATAAATCAAATTATTCATATCTGATATAATCAGCAAAATTTTAAAACGTTTGCGCTCGCTCATGAGTGAACATTTCGGTACTCTGGTTGCAACAGTCCACAGAATAGTTGGCACAAGGCTGCGCCAATCATAAGTAGGTATTTTCGACACTTGTCTCCCAGTTCTGACAAAATATTCGTATTGCAGACGCTGAATATCCTTTTTCAACATGATAATGACCTTTCTTTCCCCAAAATGTTTTAATAAAAATGGCTTTAAATTTGGTCCTGGTATACGATATTTATCATATTCGTATTGTATTTTTAGACAAGAGTGCAATAAGAAAACAGAGCAAACATGAGGAGGATTATGACACTAGCTTTGTTGTTGCACTCATATGTGTTAGTATTAGAAAAACACTTGGACAGTTTTTTGAGTGACTGTATTTGTAAATGCTTTAGTAATCTTCGGCTTAAATTTTACTTACAACTCGTATAGATAGATTTCGATATTCCTGTAACTCTGGTCACCTTAATTCCTGTCCAATAACGATAATTTGCCAATTAGTACGAAAAAATACAAAAACAGCCTAAAGTTAATAACGTGATTGGATTATAAGATGCCGTTTTAAAATCAAACAGTAGCATTTTGTTGCTTCATCCATTTTTTTAACGTAAATTTTCAGCGACTTCATGAAAATTACTTCCAACAATAAATAACTACTTGCTGCAAAAAAAAAACACCGCATGATAACTGCGGTAGCAGAACCAACCAAAAAACGAATTTTAGCCATGCAAATTGACTAAAATACGCTAATTTTTGCCGTTTATCTCATTATACTACAAAAACGTAAGTATATTGGGGGAAACAACTACTAAATCTTTAAATCAAACACTTAAATCCTCAAAAACAATTCAGAAAAAATGGAGGATGAACTTGAAATTGTAGTTGCAGTTTGTTGTAACATGACGATTAAATTTAAAATCGTGCTAAACTTTATTAAAAACTCGTTGCTTAATGCAGGCATTCATTTATTCACTTATTCTATTCGTTCATTTTGTAAGCAAATATAGTTAACTGTAGGTTGAGAGCGTTAAGATGGAGAGAGTGGAGTAAAATTGATGAAAATGATTATTGGTGGGTTCACTGCATCGCTGTTTTTGCGAATTGTTCTAATTTTTCGCAATTACGTTTTAAAACGCCCTTAAATTTTTTTTAATGATTGTAAGAGGGTTTTTACGTTTCATCGTTTGATAAAATATTTTACCCAATTTTGTAGATTTGATTGAAGAGATAGAAATTACCCAGAGAATATTTTAACTTAAACAATCATTCTATTTAACAAAAATGGATTTTGAGCAGTAAAGCGCCGGGCTGGCTTGAATTTATTGTTAGAGTCTAATTTCAGAGCATCTTTTCAAGCATTTAGACCGGCCGGCGTAATTTTATTCTTCAAGACAAAAAAAATTTATCAAAAGGCCTTAAAGCAGCAATTTTGTTGGCGAATTGACAGAAACAATTCGGGCGAACAATTGTATCGTTTGGCAAGTCGATTGCTTGGTATGCTATTCCACACAGCAGTGCTGCTGTGTTTTTTTTTTTTTTTAATTCCGAGTACCTCCGGGTACTCCAAAATTGTCCAAAAATAGTGACAAATGGGTAATGTAATAAAAGTTTGGGCTCAACCCGGAGGTACTCGGAATTAAAAAAAAAAAAAAATAAAATATGCATAATTATTGTTATCTCCAACCTCATATTTTTCAGTGCGAAAACTTTTGGATTTAACATTTTTAATTTTTTCTATATAACGCTATAACCAGTCTAATGGACACTGATGGGAATTATTGTAAATTATTGTCAGGATCTTGCGCATATTTCTTAGTTAGGAGCTAGAGCTATCTGGGTTAGGTTATATCAGAAAGGCTGGTGCGAAATAAACTTCACACCTTCACCCAGAGCCCAGTATGGTCCATTTTGACGCCTTAATTAGTGAAAGAATTCTAGTATGAAAAATAGGAGAAGTAAAGAGTGAAAGTACAGGAAAAGAAGGTAGTGGGAGATTTAAAAAATAAAATAACCCTACCAACCAGTAAACTGCCCTACAAATACCCAGTCTCTAGTCTCGGGTATCCTACCGCGCAGCCAGGTCATTCCCATTACGAATCCCGTCAGATTCTCGAAACCGTAGCCCGAGACATCTCCCAACTCGTGCAGGAATCTGTTACCCGGCTACCTCAGCCTGCTGTCATGTACCGTGCGCCAGTGGCACAGAAAGTGCTCAGCTGTCTCCAGCTCCTCTGGAACCTCACACAACCTCCATATACCCGACAAGTCAGATCCCATTCTCACCGCCATCCTGTTTATCAAACAGTGGCCCGTGATAATACCTATCATGGTCCTGACGTAGGCCCTACTCTTGCCCCGCAGCTCATCCGAATTTGACTTACTAAGTTCCGGCCACAGCGTGCGGAATACCCAGTAGTCCGTTCGGCCCCGCCAAAACCGATTAGTCCCGCTCAGAACCCATTCCATAATTTTTCCAAAGTAGAAGCCCATTGGAGGCCTACCCGCATGCAAACTATGAAGATCCTCCATTTCCGCGCCGAGTCTCGCCAACTCATCAGCTATCGTGTTGCCGGTGATGTTGCAGTGACCCAGGTACCCTGCAGAGCCTCACCATATAATTCCTTAAGATTTTTCCTAGAGCCCTCCTGCAATCGTCCACTAACCTGGAGTTCAAATAATAGCCCATCAAGGCCCTTAAGAGCAGCCTGGCTGTCCACATATATAGTGACCTCCGAGACCCTGGCAACCATCTTACCTCCACTGCAAATCAGCTGCTGAAATCCAGCAGGCTGAACTTCGCCAATGAATACGAAGATACATGAAGTCCTAATCTGGCATATTTAAGATCTCCCTTCTCCAAGGGAGTTTTAAATAGTGCGGGAGGAAACCGCAGGAAAATAATGCACTATTTCCATCTTATAAGGTAACAAATCGAGGAATTTACATAAAAATTGAAACAGTTTCATTGTTGTGCGTAAATCAATCCGCATGGACGATTGTGTCAATTTAAAAGGATTGGTGATGCCCGGTAGGGTAGTTGGTAGTGATCTGGTCTTTCAGTAAAAAATAAAAATTGATTTCAAAAATAAAAATTGATTCATTTTATTCACTTAATTAAATGTTTAATTCGCTTGATTAAATTTTAAATTAAAACTGATTTTATTTTGATTAATGCTTTAGTTGGTGAAAAATGTTGGAGAATTTTTTCTGTGTCCTTTCCCATAAGAGACCCTGGTCTGTTTCACTTCCAAAGCTAAAAGTCTAAGCAACTATTGCTCGGTAAACTTAGTTAGAATATAATTTGTAATTGTATTAAGTTGTAACTGTTGTTAAATGATAATTAAAAGGAAACAGTAACATTCCCCAACTGAACCACGATTTTCGCTACATGACAATTCATGACAATGATGTTTCCAGATCTTCTGGATCTCTGCTGGAATTCAAAACATGTAAAAAGCACTTAATATGCTAAAAAATTCTGGTTGTCCAAAGGTAAAAATATGCTAAAAAAAATCTGGAAATATACTAAAAAGCAGTAAGCATATCTTTTCAAGAAAAATATGCAATTCCCCAACTCAATCTGCTAAATCTAGTAGAAAATATGCTAAAATGGTAACACTGACTACGAGATTTATGGGTCGATTGCGGATGGCACCACAATTGAAACACAACTTCAGTTGTGTCGCATCCGTAATCGACCCCTTAGTTTTACTATTTTTCAATTGTAATACTAAACCCTAACAATTTGTTTAATAACTATTTAATGCAAATTCCAGAATTTTCTTTTAGTTTCAAAAAGTTTGCTGGGATTATCGAGCAAAATTTTAAATTTTAATTGAATGATCATAATGAAACATTTGAATTAATGTCCGTCCTTCTACATATTGAATGGTGATCACAGCAAAAAAGAATATTTTTAAAAAAGATTTCATTTAATAAAAACATTATTTATGAAACATTTTGCTGCGTAATCATAGTTAAGTGTTTTTGTGACTCCTACTGCTTCTGTTGGTATAAGGCGACTCCAACCGACAATTTTAGCGGGCATTTAATAGTTTTGTCTGTTGTATTCTACAAAAGAAACTTTTTTGTTTAAAAGATCATTTTGTGTAACTAATATTGAAAATCATTAGGGCGTCTGTTCATTCACAGCAGCTTTATTTCCATTTTTTTATTTTTTATTCGTTCTTTAATTCTTTTACACCGTCTTCTTGATCTTGTGGCCTCTTTTGTTTGTGGTGGCAAATAAAAAAAAAAAGTAGTAGCTTTTGCTTTGATCCACACCGTCGGAGGGAGTGAGCGTTAAATAATCTTTTAGAGCTACTGCTTAAATAGTAGTTAGTTGCTGCTTTGACTGTCAGTCAAAGGAGGCAAGTAATGGTGGCATATGGTCGGCTATATGGTAGATCCATCCATCTATCCATCCATCGTCAATGTTTAGTTTTGGCTCTTTTCATATTTGACAGCCGCTCAATGATGAATGAAAATATTTCTTTGTGTTGTTGTTCGGTCGGCCGATTGGTTGCTGGACTACCAACAATGAATTTTTAAGAATGTTGCGAAAAAATATAAATGTGATTTTCAAGTTCTTTTAACTCATAGAGATCGTTTATAAAATATTAATATTTGATAAATGTAAAAGCATTATTTAGGATTGTAACAATGACTTGAATTTTTTTTTTCGTTAAAAAAAAAACAACAATTGATCATTAAGAAATGAAAGGTGAATAACGTAATTTCAATGTATTAATGAAATTTTAAATTAATCCAAACACCAAATTCATGCATTTGAAAACATTCTTAATACCGTAAAAGTTTCGACTACTTTTGTTTTCTGTAGGAGTTATTTCGTATCAGTTTTGACTACGTTTTCTGTATAAAATATTTTACATTAATATCGATCAAGTTTTCTTTAGAAACATGTCGTAACAGTTTCCACTAGTTTTATTATTGAGAAGACATATCCCAACTGTATCGACTACGTTTTATACCCCTCTCAGACCGTGATGCATCGATTGTGGGGATGGGTTTTGGTCTCAATATTTTCGCTTCTTTTTGACCAATCACAAATAAACCAGCATGCGTCGATTGTTCTGTTTATTCTTTATGTTTGTTTCTTACATTGTTCCGCTATTCGCTTTACCGTTACTTGAACTATTGCGAAATTCTCGCGTCACATTTCAGTTATGTCAAAATGAGCCCCAGAAGTAAGTTCTGTTTTCAATTACATAAGTGGGCATATTTAAATTGAAAAAATGTTTCAAACCAACTGAAGTCATTTGAAACAATAAAAATGCGTTTTGGCTAAAAACTTTAACGAGATGCATCAACTGTGCGTGTCCTTAAAATCCTTAAAGAATATAAAAATGGTAAAACCTACGCATTGATTATATTTTCATACGATATAGAGACCACACGAAGTAAAAATATATGGTTGGGCATGGTTACGGCAACGACACTATGTTTATTGTAACAATATATGGTTGCCGTGCACAAAATATTGTTATTTTTATTTAATATCAACAATATTATAGTTACTGTAAACATAACAATGTTTATCGCAAATATAAATGTAAGTATGGTTCACTGAAAAATAATCATTTTTATAACAACTAAATAATGATAAGTTTGAAAACAGATTGTATTCCTCACAACGATTAAATGACATTTAATAGCCATAACATGATAACTTTCTATACGTGCACTCATAATATGTTTAAGATGGAAACAAAATACCTTTACTCCAATAATATTTCGTTATCGCCATTTGTAAAATAATTTTGCATCAGTTAAGTTGTTTGTCCTATTGAATTATTTGTTATTCATAAAAAACCCAAGTTTAAAGAAATTAAAAAATAAAGAAATTGTAGGTACATTAAAAAAAAAAATTAAAGTGTCACAAAATAAAATATCGATGCTAAAAAAAATTTTATATTGTTTGAAAATGGTGCAATAATATTGTCCATTGCTTTGTATTATTTTAGACCTACTACAAAAATTGGTTAAAAATATTGGTTAATCATATCAACTGCCAACGACGGGAGTGAAGCCACGACTACCATAAGCAGCTATGGGCAAAATCAAAGTTCAAAAAGAGCGAACGATGTGTACATACACAAAATTGATGAGCGAAGCAGAGAAAATAAATTGTGCTTAGTCTAGCATAAAACCAACAAATGCAAACATAAACAAACCAATACAATGACACACATGCAAAGCTTTCAATGTAGTGGTGCCCATAGCTGACCATAAGGTACTTTGGTACCAGCTTTCAGATTTAGCGTTGCCGCAATTGGCCGTCCCAGTACCATTTCCTCGTACAAAATGTTTCCATACAATTAATTTGTTGCTGCTACGTTTTTTCAACTGCTGGCATACATAGCTGCTTAGAAAGATCTTTCAAAAACTTTCTACTCTGATCTTTTGTCTTGTATCTTGGATGGTGTTCGCTACTTATTACGTAAGAAGCTAAAGCAGCGACGTCAATCATATTATAGAATAGCACAAGAGGCCAGCGTAATGTTCGTCGCCTCGCTGTATACACATCCAACATTTTATCCATTACATCACCACCTTTAGTGTTGTTGTAGTGTTTGGTAATTTCTGGCTTGGCTTATAATGTGTTGTAGAACGAGTGTTTTGTTCTTTATTGTACATATGGACATATTGTGGCATCACTGTTGTAGACAAAGTTTGTTGAATAAATAGACCGGTCCTTTGTAGGCTGCATATTGCTTGGCAAGAACTTTTAATTTTTTCTTATTGTACCTGCTAATGTCATATTCCAAGAATTTAATTTCTCAGCTAATTCTAAGGACGTAAAAAAATTATCTGTCACTACGTTTCTTCTAGATCCTTTATATAATTCAACTAGTTAAAGTACAGGTCTTTCTCCAATATTCTTTTGTCGTGGACCGTCTTTTGGCTTTCCAGTATGAATGTGGCCTTGTAGTGGGTAAGCATTTATTGAGTCACAAGCCCAGAAAATCTTAATGCCATACTTAGCCGGTTTAGAGGGATTATAATGTGTAAACTTGGTATGGCCTCTAAATGGAAACAGTTGCTCGTCGATGGTGATGCATTCATATGGCTTGTATGATTTCTCTAAAATAATAAATCTCAGCATCATCTTGAAGCGGTCGCGAGACATGGCCGCACGTATAAGAGGCAATGAATCGGTATTCCACAAATTGCCCAGATGCAATAAGAATACCAAAAAATGCATCAAATTCAGTTTCGGTAAATTGCTGAAATGTTTTTTTATGAACTTTTTCAGAAGAATTAGGAAACTTTTGTGCTGTCTTATTGTTAAAAGCTTCGCAGACTCTTTGTTTTTCGATTTGTTTCTCTCAATACAATGCCACATATTTCTGGAGTAACAATTGACTTGAAAATTTCTTTTTCTAAAAAAGAAATGCTTTTTGCTGAAGGTCCACCTTTTTGACGTAAAATGTTACGATATTTGGTTTGTGAACTTGGTAAAGGTTCACTGCACCATTGAGTTCCATCTTTTCTAGTCAAAATACAGCCGTAACTTTGCTCATCTTCAGTACTATCATCTGAAACGTATTCTTTTTCGCACTCTATGACAATTTCGTTTTCAATGTCTGAATCTTCATCAAATGTATCACCAATTTGTGGCAAATAGTGTTCAGACGCAGCAAATATTTCTTCATCCTCTGAGCATTCAATCATTTGCCTCATTTCATCGGAAGTAAATCAAGTTACAAAATTATTTACCATACGTAATACCTAAGGAATTTTTAATGAAATTGTACTTACCTATAAACACGATGATGACTTGTACTAGCTCCAGTTTCGATACCACTTATAATGAATTAGTAAATTAATCACAATTTTATATCTTTTTGTAAGTATTACTTATCAAATCCACCTCTTCTTTAAAAGATTGATTATTAAAGTAAATTATGACTTTATTTTAGACATTTTTCTGTATTTTCAGTAATTAATAATATTTGTGTACAATGATTTAACTTATTAACCGTGAAAAGTCTAATCTATAGTAAAAATTCTATGTAGGTACAATTGTACCTGTACCGCCTTTTAACGCTGTAAAGTTCGTCTGTCCGACTAGGGCTAAAAATATTTTTCGGTTTTAGATTTAATCTACATTTTATTATGATTACAATGATAATAATATGATTACTTTATGACATTGTTTTTGCTTTCAATGTTATTCTTTGGCGTTGCGCTGCGTTTTATATGATAAGGGTCTATATAATTTGACTTTAAAGTTTGTTCATGAACGTTCACAAAAACTTATATTTTTCTTCAAAACATATGCCGAAAGCAGTGGTGAAGGTACAAAAAGCAATTCTATCGGGTATATTTTCAGAAAACTTTCTGTAAACCTTCATTGTTATTATTCCCCACTTCGACATGCACATGCACCAAACCAATAACGAGCTGACGACATGCCGTTACAGTCTCAACTCTGTTTTTCTTTAAAAATATGTCGTAACAGTTTTACAGTTTTGTAATTTTCTTTCGATTTTCCTAAAATATAGTCTACCTATTTGCAAAACTTGGTAAATTTTAATTTCCTGCTTAATTTATTGTGTGTCAGCTTATCACATTATTTATTCCAGAACCTTAATTTTCATGTCTGTATGCCTAAACAAACTCACCCATTAAAACCGTTTTTTTTTTTTCATTCTTCAACTAATTTAAAAGGCAGAAAACAAGAATAAACTTTTTAAAATAATTATTTTTTTAAAGTTTTTCTAACATTTAAGTTCATTTAATTTACATAATCTGTGCAGAACTCATTAAAAACTTGTCACTCATTCGAGCTTCTCAAAGAAAATCAGCAAAATGAGCAGGGGAAGATCATCATCAGTCAGACATGATCTGATCATCAGAAGACAGACAAAACCAAAAATTTGAATAATTTTTACATTTGGTGGTAAACAGTGGAACAGAATGTTATTTAAATCTAAACACCCCATCCATGATGAATTTACACCTGCAGTGAGAATTACAATTCGATTTAATCAGAGAAAAAAAAAAACGGAGAGAAAAATACCAAACGAACTACGGAACAAACAATTAAAAAAGATCTCAAGCGTGACAACGTTTTAAATAGAAACTCTCTGCTACTCCACTTGTACTGAGACTAATTTGGTTTAAATGTTAATTTCAAAAGCGAAAATTTTTTCCACCAATACATACGAGTATTAAAAATACAAATGTTTCAGTAAAGCCCTCCAGGGACAGTCCACAAAGATAAAAAAAAAGTAGTTTAAATGTAAATTTTCTTTTTCAAAAGTCAACTCGAAAATGTAATTGTCATTCATCAACCGAGTGCAAACGTTGTGACGTATCGTTTTGGAAGTTTTTTTAACGAAAAGTTTCTATAATTTTCACTAAAGATCCAAAAAATGTTGCAACTGATCATTTTTTGTTAGAGCACAAGTGGTAGTTTGTTGTCTGGTATATACGATCGAATAATTTTTTTTTTGTACTTGTAGATTTTAATCTTTTGTTAAATTTTAAATAGTGTTTTAGTAAATGTTCAACATTAAATTTTGGTTTATTTATTGTCCTGCAAATGTAAAATTAAAAATAAAAACTACCACTCTTTTTTGAGTTTTTTTTTTAATTTAAATTTCCGTTTAGCACCCTCAACTAAATGAAAGTTTTATTTTTCATAACGTTCGTTGTAGTTTTCTATAGAAAATGTTACGACCTGGAAAACAGTTATTATTTATTGCAAACAGTTATAATTTATTTTAAGGCAGTTTAAAACCTGATTTTTGATTTCGAAAACCTTTTTCGAACTCGCACAAATCTGTTTTATTTATTAGGCACTAATCTCTTACCTTAAAACGTATTTTAAACTCATTCAGAATTGCCTTTTCATAATTTTCGAAGAACTTTTTTTTAAAAATAAAAAGTTTTTTCGAGCTCGAGGCCAATTGTTTGTAAAAAATTAGTGCAATATTGAATGTGGAGAAGGTCATACGTCTCTTACGAATATATTTGTAACTCACTCCTTGATAATGATATCCGATGGAGATCGAAATATTGGAGAATATTAGTGAATAAATAATAAATAATTTTTTACAAACAATTGGCCTCGAGCTCGAAAAAACTTTTTTGAATAAAAAAAAGGTCGAAGGAATAATATTTAATTTAATAGAACTTTTTTTTATTTTCAATCTAAAAACGTATTTTGAACTCATTCGAAATTGCCTTTTAAAATTTTCGAAGAAATTTTTTAAATGAAATCGGAACTGTTTCACAATTAAATCTGTTTTCTATTAAAACCTCGAAATAATAAGGCGGACAGTGCGTTTATATCACGTTGAGCTACATTCCATGAAAGGTTTAACTTTTGTCTTTCTAGATATTTTTTTCTCAGTACATATTTATTTATTGAATCTTCATATACTAAAAGTAAACTAACAATAATTATACAAATCATACCCTTATACACCCAGAGAAAAAACATGTTTATATATGGTGACCTCCAACAGAACTTTGTTTCATTTAATCATACTTTTGTCACCGACAAACATATTATGGTTAAATTCAACCTCCATTAAGAAGCCACAACCATATTATGGTTGCCTCCGAACATGGTTTGGTTAATAATAACTAAAATATGTTAAACACTTATAATAGCATGGATGGTTTTCAGCCATAGCCATAGTGAGATCGAACGGTTATTATTTGACCGGTTTTAACCGGTTATATTAGTTTTGCCCAAGTCGGTTATTTTAAAATGTCCATTTTTCGAATATCAAATAAACCGGTTATTTTGGTATAATAAACCGGTTATTTTAATAATGTGTAATTTATATACGCTTTCCTTACTCTTGTTGTAAATGTACCCGTATATTCAAGTATTTTTTAATTGAATTTTGGCAAACTTAAACTTAAACCACGTGAGCTGTGCTTGATCACGGCTGCCAATGGAACCTAACCTAACCTAACCTAAACTTTTTATGAAGAATGTCAAAACAAAATGTAACAAAAGTCAAACACCATTATGAACAATGTAAATACAAATCGCTTATAGAAGTGTGTGTTTCTGTAAAAACCCAAAAAAAAATTCAAAACACTACAAAAACGTGTTTAGGTAAAAAGTAAATAGTAATTTGTGCGAGAGTATTCTAAAAATTATTATAGATGTTATCTCTAGATATATTTCGATCGGGATTAAAGAGACAAACTACTGATTCATATAGACATGCTTAACCACTAAAGCCTCTAGTACACGGAATGTAAAAAGCCACATGCGCAGGTGGTTCTGACGTAATTTTGACGTCAATGCAAAGCCAACATTGCGTGTTGAGTGATGACGTCAAAATTACGTCAGAACCACATGCGCATGTGGCTTTTTACATGTCGTGTACTATAGGCTTAACAAATTAAAACTCTTTTAAAATAAATTTGGGAGAATATCTCAAATAATAAATTTATTAAATTCCTATAATTTTTTATTTGCTTTTGCAAAATGCTTGTCTAGATCAAACTTCATTTAACAGTTTCTAAATAACATTATACAATTATCTTCTTACAAATAAAGCTTAAGGTATGTTCAGACCTAACAAATATTTGATGAACAAATACAAAAACATGACCAGCAAATGTATTAAACTTTAGCTTTATTTTTTACCAATTTTAATGGACTCTCTTATCTTTATTTTTAAGAAGATATTTGTATAATGCAATTAAGAAACTGTTAAATGATATTTGATCCAGGAAATGTTTTGCAAAAGCAAACAATTTTTTAATAAAACTAGTGGTTACGTGTAGAACGTCAAATATTTAATAGGTGCGAACATAGTTTTAGTAAAAAAGTAGAAAATGTGAAAAATTAAGCTAAAGTTTGATCTATTTACTGGTTACACTTTTCTTGGATTTTATCGTATTTTGTTGGTGCCTTACCTTTGTGAATTGTTTTGTTGTTATTTAAATTAACTTTTTATTACAAAAACTTATTTGATTTTTGTGTATTTATGTATTCGAACTAAAACCGGTTAACCGGTTATATAAAAAATGCTTAACCGAAAACCGGTTTTTTTAAAATAGCAACTATTCGGAATATTCGGAAACCGGTTATTGAAAAAAGTCGAATAATCGATCTCCCTACATAGCATGCTGCTCTTGGAAAAAATGAAAACACTATTGGTTATTAAAAAACACATTATTGTCATATTTAACCAAAACATGTTTAAAGACAACCATAATATGGTTCTGACTTCGTGATGGGGGACCAATTTAATTTAATGGTTAAATTAAACATAATATGCTTAAAAAATTTCTTTAAAAATAGTTTTGTTGGAGGTGACCATTTGTAAACATGTTTTTTCTCTGCGTGTACTTTATTTTATGTCCTGACAGTGCTACACAAAAAATTTCTTCAACACGGTTTCTGTTCACATATGTAGGTGTATATCGCGCTTCTGATTGGGTGAGTGCTGCAATGTCTCTCTCCTTTCATTCCAGATAGGACGGAAAATATTGTCGATAATATCCGCAATCTATTCTCCATTGTTGTTGATAGTGTTGCTGAGATATTAGAAGCTGCTATTAACTTCAAGCACTGTACGGTTCATCTTAATGGGCTGTCTGTTGTCGGCGTTCGCATAGTTTTTTTTCGCCATCACCGCCTCCAGGAGTTATAATTTTTGAGACATGTCGATAAACGTACGTACCAGAAGGCAATTGTCATCGGCGTGTTGTTAGTGATGTAGCCGCCCGTATAGGCCCCATCCATTGAACACAATTTTCTGTAGCCGTCTTTATCACTACATCAGGAGTAATGTAAAAAATTAGAGGTGACATAAAACATCCCTGTCGTACTCCGGACTTTACATATATTTTTTTGCCAATGTTGTGCTCATAAAGTGCTCTACAAGTAGAACCATTGTAGAGACTCCCCAGGGGAAAGGGAACTAGCACCAAACTTTTCACGTGATAGTTCTAAAGTGGTTGGGAGACCGGTGATATCTTTCGCAGAAAATATGACAATAATTTAATAATTCTTCAATGAATTTGAAACGAATTTAATAAAAATCATTTTAATTTTTGGTGACCATTTTTATATATTATCCAAGACGCGAAAGGCTCGTTTGCCTACACCATGTGACCCATCACAAATAGCCAAGAATATATCAGTTTACCACCTTCTAGGCCAACACCATGTTAATATGATGAATACCCTTCATATAAAGTAATAGAACCAGAAAGAATCAGCCCCCTAGAAGGAAGCGAACTTACACCAAAGTAGTCCCGTGATAGATCATTGGTGGTAGAGACCGGTTCTAGTTCTAACACTTTATATGAATGGGACTTCTTACTTTTACATGGGGTTGTCATTGGAGGTGGTCAATTGACACCTAACAGCCAACATTTGACAAGTCGCAAATCTATTCTCAATGAACGTGTTTAGTGTTAGTTACTACAGCGGAGTATTATTGCAATACAATGTATTATTATTTCAATAAAACAAGTCCTAGAAGTAAATTTAAGAACAAAATTTTAGAAAGTCCCAAAAAAACGTGTCACACCACCGGTGACAACTGTACTGTAATTCATTACTTTTTCTACATTTTATTTCTTCACATACCAGTTAAATGATTGGTTCTCCTTTTACTGGTCATGAGTTCTTTCTTTTTGTACTTGTTCTATTTTCACAAATCCCAGGACCAGGAAAACATCACGCGTGTCATTCGCCAGTTACCAGTCGAAATGCTCGAACGAGTCATCGAAAATTGGACTCAACGGATGGACCATCTGCGACGTAGCAACGGCCAACATTTGATAGACATAATCTTAAAAAAATAAATGCCAAAGAATTTTCTTTCAAATAATAATAAACATTCCCCATTGAATTAGAATTTTCTGTGTTTTTTTTTTCTTTAGTAGGGAACCTCGAAATGGATCACCCTTCTTTCTTTTTGACTTGTTCTATTTTCACAAATCCTAGGACCAGTCTGTTGGAACAATTGGCACAAATTTACCGCAGGGCAGCTACCCGCACAAAACCCAGTCACATGAATGGTTGTATGTCAATAACCTTTCCTCTGCACTAACTGCACTTTACACACATTTTCACCAGTTAAGTGATGTGTCTTGTTTTCACCTTTTACAATTAGTTTCTTATTGTTACAATATTGTGTTCAATGGTCAAGGAATAAGTGATTTAAGAGCAATTCGCAAAAATTTCCCGCAGTGCTGCTTGTAAACCAGATAAGTTTTGGTTGGGTGCCTTTGCTTTCAAGTGCCTTTCATATGATTGAATGAGAGCATATCATATGCTTTTCCGAAGTCTATTAATACGAGATATAACGGAGATCTCCACTCCACAGACTGTTCAACTAAAACTATTAGGGTATTAATCTAGTCCACACAGAATTTCCCTGTTCGGAAGTTAGTTTGTTCCGAACGGATCTTTGGTTCGAGGGCTGATGTGAATCGGCTTATAATGCAATGCGCTACCACCTCATTCACCATACTCAAAAGTGTTATTCCGCTCCGGTTAGTTAGGTCATAGTGAAGGCACTAAGTTTTTCGAAATTCTTCGAAAATCGGGAGGATTAGACGCGCACTGACGTTGGGGTCTGACTTTCGCAATAAAGGCGCGATGCTGTCGATTCATAGGGCTTTGTTGACTTTTAAAGTCCTGATAGCATTGGTGACTTCTATCACCGAATGACTGTAATGTCCCGCACAGTGGAATATATATTAAACTTGGGTTGGCTCTTTGTTTTGAGCACTTACGTGTTAAGATTTGTCCTTTAAATTTGTGCAGTTTCGAGATCACCTGTTCGCCTGAGCTGTTTTTCAGTAGCCTCTTCGAAACGATAGATTTCGAAATATTTCTAACATTTGTTTAAACATCCTTTTTTGAATATTTTTAATAATATATCCTATAGAAAAAAATTCGAACATTTTTGGAATAACTTTAAATAATTTCGTTAAAGTTTTCGATACGTAAGAATTACATGTTCCATTAAAGCTCCTCACCTGAAATTCGTATCGAGTCCCGTAAATATTTTGGCAGTGTTAACTGCTGGACTTAATACCAAATGTAACACTAATATTTTGTATACATTATGATGTAGATAAAAATCACTTCCGCTTCACAAGCAAAACCCCAGCTGCCGCTATTGCGGCTTATTCAAATGTTAAATAACGATCAAATGTTTAACAAAACAAAAAAAAAATTTCAATTCATATGCGTTAATGATGATGAATAGTAAAAAGTGATAAGTCAGGTGTATCACAGATGGGGTCACTAGCACCTCATTTTTATATTGTCAGGTTTTTTAACCAACAAAACAGACGAATTTGTTGGATGTGCGCTGACTCGTGTAAAAAGAAATTAAATGAGTCGCGCAGACTTTTGGCCAAATAGAAGCAGAATTAAAAAGACTTTACTTTTAAATAGATAAACAAAATCTTAAAAGATTTATTTAGAAAAAAACCAACAAATTTACATAATTACTTTGTTTAAATAAAAAAAGTTTTTTTTTACATAAAAAATAGAAAATAAACGTTTAAATTTTTTTCTTTTTTAAAAAACATTCCGACTTTAGCGTGATTTCAGTTTATTTTTTTCAGACTTCTAAAGCAGGTGCTGCTCTGGTGTTGCTCGTGATGTGTTGCGTGAAATGTGTTGACAGTTTAAATATTTTGTTGTTTTCATTATCATTATTGTTGTCGCTAGTAATTTCACTGTACACATTTTGTATTTAACTCATTTTCTCGTTTAGATTTTTTTTGCTTTCATATATATTTTTTTAACAACTACAATACACTATTTTTTTCTGAAAATGTTAAATGCATTTTAGTTTGTATTTTAACACTTGGTTTATTCAGTTAAATATTTAACTTTCAACAATTTCAAACGATTAACTGACACAATAATGACAGTTAAATGTTTCATACAACCAGAAAACCAGACATACTTGTTCATTTGAAAATTGTCTCTTTGACTACACGCAGAGTGGAATAGAGTTTGTGAAATTTGTCATTCACTTGATCATCATCAACAGGAAATGCATAATTGGATAAATAAGTGTCTAATGTAATTTTTTTTTTTGAAAAACTAATAATAACAAAAATATTTAAAATAAATAGCACCTGATTTAGTAAGACTTAAGCTACCACTACTGTTTTTTTTTTATTATTAGAACACCAGTGCACTCAACTCTTTACAGCAAAAAAAAAGGCTAAATTTTTAGCAAAAAGTGATTTAAAGATAGGTTAAACCGGTTTCATTACTAAAATATTGATTATAAATTTTTATTTTATAATTTTTTAAATATATAAAGCTTTCATACCTTAATATCAAAAATTATAATATATGCTACTAGAAATTAATTCCCATATTCTATTTGTTAAAATATTGATTTAAAAATTGTATAAAACTAGCAAATTAAAATATTTGAAGTCATACCAGCCAATTGTAGGGGAATGTAAGAAAGAAAAATTGACGGTTTGTTGTTGTGTCTTTGTTGAAGCTTTGATATTGTTACATGTAAGACCTGAGTGTTTTAAAATTCTTATTCACTTTATGTTCTTACTTGTATAATATTTTTAGCTTTTCTAAAGTATTTGGAAAAAGTTTCCTGACGAGCTGGCCTAAGCAACCAGCGAAATGCGCATAGAAACTAGCTTTCCCACAACAATAAATTTCAGTGTTTTCATTCAAAAATTGGGATTATTAGCACAACATTAATAAATTAATTAATTAATAAAATATTTCATTCGCGAAAATAATTTTTGATACTAGTGGCTCAATTTAATGAAAACTTTCTTAATTGGAAACACTGTCGAAAACATATACAACCGTATCTGGTAGTTGCTTTTAAGGGCAACCTGTCGTTACGTAATCGACCGACCCCTTAATATGATTTTTGAGGACTTTTCTCTTGACACCAATACAGTACTTTTCGCTTATAGTCCACTACTATAGTTGCACAACTTTTGTGGACTATAAGCGAATTTAGACTATAATCGATTTTTATTAAACGCCATTTTATGGATAAAAAGTGAATCTTAGTAAAATTCACATTTTGGACTATGTAAAAATTTATTTCTTCAACAAAATCACTAAATATAACGGGATTACTCATTTTTGCTACTTTTATGAAGTAGCCAAAATTTGACATTTATAAAAGTTGCCAGAAAGGTAAATAAAACATATTGCTAGTTTGTTAAAAAAATAGAGTGGACTGAAGCGAATTTTTTGCATAAAGTTTTAGAAACGCATGCAAAGAAAATGTGCCTTTTAAGCATAAATGGACTACAAGCGAAATGGACCGTAGAACAAATAATTTGCATGAAATTCAAAAAAATTAATATGTTTTGCAAGTGTCAGTTTTGTCTTTAATCCGTTTTTGGCCTTTAAGGGCAATGGATTATAAGCGAAAAGTACTGTTTTATCCAGACTCGTAAACGTCTTAAAGATCCTTTATCGTAGTTTCTATAACGGAATTTTTTGATTTTACAAATTTATTTCATTTTATAATGAACCAAATGTAATATCGTTCGTGACATACCGTACGCGACAGATTTTTCTCTTATAGTATTTACAAGATATGAAATGTATTTTTGGTAAATATATGCATACAAAATCTTAAAACAAACAAGTCAGAAAGTATAGTCGGCCAAGCCCGACCATATTAAACCCAACATCATCATATTTTAAAAACAAATTTTTGAGAGTGTACCCTATTTTTGACCTATCGCCAATCATGGTCGCCGGAACAGAATTATGTTATGACTTTAAGAGTTATATAAAAGTTATTTGTGCCGAATATTATTCAGATATCTTCATCTAGATTTGCTTTCCTTTCAGCGTTTATAGAAAGGGGGTTTATATGGGACCTATAGTTAATTTTGGACCTACCAGCACAACATTTTAGCACGACATAGTACCTATCGTAAAAGTTATTGTCGCCAATTTGTATGTCAATATAAACATTTATAAGGAAGTTATAACATTAAAAGCTATTTTCTGGAGTAGTATTTGAATGAGTGCTATGGTCAAATATGGACCGATACCAATTATATTTGTTAAGATGATTAAAGATTGCAAAAAAATAATTTTTGATCAAATTTCAACCTAATACCAACATAAAAAGATTTAGTGGAATTTATAGTACATACAATATCGTACGTGACGACGTTTAATAGCTTATAAAATTTGTATTACACCTATTTAAAAAAAAAAAATTCCGATCAATATTTTTTTGCATCAAATATCTTGATTAGAACTTTTATTTTGAAACACGTACGACTGATCAAATACCAATGACATAGACTAATGATGTTTTTGCACCACGTACGTGACATTGGAATAGCATCCAAAACAAACCAAAAAATATACCGCTAATCGAACTATATATTTGGTCTCTCCTCTTGAATTATGTTTATTGTTGTTGTAACATTAATTTTAAGGCATAATTCCAATGTTACCAGTATCTGTATTTAATCGGCAGAAAAGTGAAAATTGTTGATTGCGGTTACTAAAAATGAATCAATAAGATAGTCAGTTTTAACTTTTATTTTTTGCTCTTTAAAAATTGTAATAAGCTATAAACCCCTTTGCATAGTAAAGTTTGAGTGTTTTTTTACTTTCTACCATATTCGAAAAACAGTTTGAAGGCTATTTATTTTTTGAGTCGTGGTTGACATTCTCATGGAAATGCCCATATGTCATTTTTTTTTTTTTGAAGTATTCCTTGAAAATTTTAAGATCCCAAATATTAAAAAAAAATTTCAACAATAACATTAGTAAACATTTTTTATATCAAATCTAACATTATAAGGTTAGATTTGATTGCTTTACACTTTTATTTATCATGAAACATTTAAATACTTACATTTTTTATTTTTCTTTCACTTTGTCACTAACCAAATAGCTTTCGAACAATTTCCTAACGCTTTTTGCATAACAGACTCGTGTTTTCGTAATATAGAGTTGCACTTTCGAAAGGGATTTTTATTGTTCGTAATAGAGAGCTGCCGTTACGAAAATACACATTACAAATTGTTCGAACTCGTAACTGACGTTTCAATTTCATTTAAAAACTCCTAAAAGTCGCACACTATAAAAAGCGAATTTAAGATTTTATTTTCCTCCTACATGGAATTAACAGACTGGCCAACGTTTGTTAGAACAACAGAAGCACCCAGGATTATCTAATTTCTTCAGGGAAATTATTTGGAACTTAAAATTTTCCAGTTTCTTTGTCACTTAAGCCTAGTAATCTGTTCAACATTTCGTGAAATGCTGTCAAAACTGATATGAAAAAAACTTGTGCGGAATTTCTATGAAAAAATGTTGATAGAGTTGTACTCTGTTTAATTTATGAAGAAGTTACGAAATGTTTCTGGAAACATTTTTTTTACAACTGCGAAATAATATAAGCTGCACTTATTTCACGTGGAATTTTAATCAAATGAAAATAGTTTAAACTTAATAATAAAATGAGAACTGCAAAACATAAATAACACAACCGGTATCAGTTTTTCATCAATATTTACTTTAATTTTTACTTAATTTTTTATTTAAAAAAATACTTTTTAGTTAAATACATGTGGGTTTTGTTTACATATGCAAAACAATGTCGCATACTTTGAAAGATTAAAAACGTCAAATTGTACAAACTCTCGAGATAGGCAACATTGATACATGTCAAATTTTTCGCATGATGTTGCTGAACATTTTTCACAAATTGGAACAGAGTACTAGGCTTTAGATCGTAGGACTTTCTGCCTGTTTTAAGAAAATGAAAACAAAATTTCATGTGCGAAATTATATTGAAAACAAAAACAAATTTTCTTTTTTTCTTGTTGTTTTCAATACCATTTCTCACGCGAAATTTTGTTTTCATTTTCCAAAAACAGAATTATCTGTTTCTCTAGATTTCTTTTTAAATCTTAATCTAATCTAAAAGAAAATAATATTAATTAATATTTCCCAGATACTGCCCAAAATGCTTTAAAATGTGGTAAAAAAAACTTGGCATTCTACAGTAAATGCGTATTCACACTCATCAGATTTGTGTCCTCAAGAGGGTTAAAGGAGATGAAAATCGGTAAATTTTTTCCTTTTTCTTTTATACGAAGTATTCATACGCGAGTTGCAGTTTAAGGTAAAGAAAATGAAATTTGACGAGACAAACAAATCGTGTATTTACGCAAAAGCAGGCTCAAAAGAAAATAAAAAAAATGGTTTAGCTAAACCTAATGCGTGTGAATCAGAACATTTGCGCCAACTGCTACACCGTAATGCCTTTAATCATATTCAAAAACCTTTTGTATACAATTATCTTTAAAATAAATTAGCTTATTGTTTACAATTATGTAATTTTAGTATATATTTTTTTTTTTTATTCAAAGAAATCTCAACTCCAAAACCTGTATTATTTTGCAGGGCCACCCATAAGTAACGGAATCTTATAATTTCTTTAACATTTTACATTTCATTTCTTACTGAAATTAAACAACAAAGGCTGATACAAGATTTCTGTTTTTTTTATTTCATTCATTATTTAAATTTATTAACGTTTAACATTTATTTAAAATTATAAATTTTTTGCTGAATCATTTTCAAATAAATGCGGAACCAAAATTCCTAAATACAGACAATTAACACTGTACAACAAAAAAAAAAAAAGGATACTGGTAGAGGAGACCAAAAAAAAAAAATACAATAAAAAAAAATAAACGTGCGTCAGTGTTTTAAAAGAATTTTATTTTATTTTAGAGGGGTTAAGGTTTCACCCTTTTGGCCTATGCGTAAAGCATTTCGGTATATGAAACTATGTGTTCTTTACATCAGGAGTATAAGGTAATATTTTTGTGGAACATATTAATCCTCTAACTCCGCTTTGTATCGGTAATTTTTGGCCCAATACTAACAAATTGTAAAAATTACTCCTATAATTGGAGAAGGAGGGGATGTAATGCTCTACAAAAATGTTGGCCAGGAAACAACAAAGGTTGAAATTTAACAACCACCACAACCAAATTTCGATGTGATCTTTTAAAACGCCGACAAACGTTTATTTTTTGTGGTCCCTCCACCAGAATCCATTTTTATTTTTTCTGTGCTGTACAGTGTAATTTGAATTGAAATTTCTTCAAAATCTAAACGAAAAAAAATCAATTGTCATGCTTTGAAGTGATCATTTATGAGCCATATAAAAATTATAAAGTGAAACATTTAAAAATTTAGATAAAAAATAAATTACAGTTTGTCCATCAAACGCACTTCATGCCTGCCCTGCTTAAAAAAACCCTAAAAAAATACGGTCATTGTGGGCATAACAAAAAAACACAATGGAAATGAGGGGTAAAATATGTCAAATCATCCAGTAGCAAAGATTATAATTTAGAAAAAATATGAATTTAAATTTTGTAAATTTTTTTATTAATGGTTGTTCAATACAATGTTATAAAAAATTTCGTCATGGAAATATGGATATTAAGAAATGAATAATTTTTACAGTGAAGTTTAGAGCATTTTAAATGATTTATAATTCTTTGCAAAATTACCCTGTATTTATATCTAATCTTAGACATCTCATAATTTCTTGAATTTTCGCCTTAACTTCTGCTATAATTTTTTGTAGGAAATTACTACGAATGGCACAAAAACTTTAAATATGAATTTTACGTCTACTTTTATAGGGGCCTGTAGACGGTCAAGGATTACTCATCAAGCGCTATGGTAGTATTAGTGAAAATGTGTTTGTATGTGTGACACCGACGATGCTGGATGGAAAATCAAAAAGTTAGATATGACGGCGAATATTACGTCCACCACACGTACACGAGTGAATTCGCCCACATGACAAGCATTTTGACCGCGTACATACCCCTTAACGTAACGTTCCTATGGCCTAATTCCAAACGAAAAGTTGGCATGAAGTTAGCAAAAAGTTTATTCATAATACAGTGACCAAACTCTGACTAACGATTTCCTGATCTTTAATGTCAATTATGCTTGTTTTTTTTTTAATTTACTGTCTTTTTAATTTTCCGTCTTTTTTTAATTTATTCGAAACAAAAAAGTACGAAAGCGACCTCTGCCGTCACTTAAAAATAACAATAAATGTCAAAAATTCCCACATACACATTTGGCTAGATGAAGTAGAATATTCCTTTGCCTCGATTTTTGAATATTTTGGAAAATAAATACCTGTAATGAAAAATTCGGGAGCTCGAAATTCATGCGCCTTTCCAGTGTGGCCATTTTGGCATTTTTGCAGCTAAATTTAGCATTCAAAATCTTTATTTAGCTGCAAAATTTTCATTTAGCACTTGGCATTTTATTTAGCATTTTTAGAAAATGTTTTAAGCTTTCTTTATAATTATTTAAAATATTTGGACGAATAGTTATATTGATTTTACTTAATTTTTTTTTGCCCTATGCTAATCCCGCGAAACTATGCGCTTGTCTGCAGGAAACGAGAGTCTCTGGCGGGAATCGAACCCGCAACCCCGGCACTGATAGACTAGCTCACTACCAGCTAGCCTACTGGTATACCCATTTTATATATTATAATAAATTTTGATTAAAAATAGTTGTACCCAAAATGACATTTCGTATGAAAATGGATAATTCTTATGTTAAGAAACATATTACCTGTCTTTAAAAAAAAAAAATTGAATATTCAGGGAATATTAGAAATGGCCTCATTATGTTGATTGTAAATATTATTTGCCCTTTCTTATTACGATATAAAAGTACAAAGAAATTTCACTTTGTATTTAGATACAAATTCTATAGTGTAAATGTTTGAAAAAATTTGTTGCTCTAAGCAGCTGAAAAAATTATAATTTTAAAACATCAACTTCTCTATAACTTTGAACTATAAGAAATAAAATGATCTAAAAAAATTTATATAGCATAGAAATAAAATTGTTTAAATTTAGGATGTATCCAGGGTTTGCGGACCCCTAAATTTAATCTCAACTTAATGTGCTTCATATTTGTGTGTATCAGATGCATAACAAAAATCTACCATATTGTTTAAATCTACACGCAAAGAAAAAACGTGGTTGTGGTAAACATATTCTAAGAGCAACATATTATGATAAGATTCATAATTGTAGTCAACATATTACGATTATTATTGAATCATATTATGACCAAATATATTCGTAATATTACATTATACTATTTTTACCTTAATCCTAAATTGTTTTTATTACATCATATTATAATTTAATGTCATCATATTATTATCATGTTAATCATAATAAAATGTAGATTAAATCTAAAACCGAAAAATATTTTTAATATATATTTATGGTTATTTACTTACTGGCAACTTTAACGTAAATGTGTTACAGATATTTCTCATCACAATATGAATATGGACTTTAAAGATAATATTTTTAACCAATTTTTGTCGTAGGTCGCAATTATTTATATATCATTTTATAGAATGTTCATTCTTTTTCTCTAAAATAGTACAAAGCAATGGACAATATTATTGCACCATTTTCAAACAATATTAAATTATTTTAAGCATCGAAATTTTTTTTTTGTGACACTTAAAATTTTTTTTTTTTTAATGTACCTACAATTTCTTTATTTTTTAATTTCTCTAAACTTGGGTTTTTTATGAATAACAAATAATTCAATAGGCAAATGTAAAACAAACGACACAACTGATGTAAAATTATTTTACAAATGGCGATAACAAAATACTATTAGAATAAACATATTTTATTAGAGTAAAGATATTTTGCTTGCATCTTAAACATTTTATGAGTACACGTGTAGAAAGTTATCATGTTATGGCTATTAAATATTATTAAATGGTTGTAAGGAATATTATATGTTTTCAAGGTGATCATTATTTAGTTGTTATAAAAATGATTATTTTTCAGTGAACCATTAAATTTATGATTGCGATAAACATTGACATGTTTACAGTAACTTTAATATTGTTGATAATAAAAAAAATAATAATATTTTGTGTACGAAAATAATATATTGTTACAATAAACGTAGTGTCGTGGCCGTAAACATGCTTAAACATATTTTTTCTCTTCGTGTAACCATTTATTTTAATTTCGTTAAACAGTAAGTCACTAAAATGTATTTAGTTTCGAAAAAAATTTCATACTGATAACAAATTTTTAACAAAAATCTTATAAAAATATTATAAAAATTAGCATTATTTTTAGCTTTTTTAAAATCATTTTTAGCATTTTTGGCCATGCATAATGCCAGATTGAGCTGTAAAAATTTCCAAGAATTGCACTGTAAACGCACTAGCCTTTGAGGACACTCATAAAACTGCTCTGGGCGGAGAAACAGCTCGCGCATCTGTGTTATTATGTCTTAAGCCTTAAATGCATGATATTTTTTACACTTTAAAAAAAAATATATTATGAAGACAAGTACATTGCAATGCGGGGAAAAATAAAGAAAAAATAAAAAATTAATTTTTTCTAATGAAATTTATTAAAAAAAACTTGCTGTTGCGTATCTGCAACACTATGCATTTACATCAAAATAAATATTTAGTTTTAAGTGAACAAATTTAAAGCAGTTCTTGGCCTTTGTGAGGCAAATGTCTACTTCGCACTTCCCACACTTTGTTAGGGTATATCCCGTGCACTGAAGCAGTTTACAACGGCTGCGCTAGCAATTCTCAGCCCAGCGGCCAACATTATCTCCTGTCCTTAGGTGGAACATGTGGAACTGCTCGCCTTTTCTTCTTTGCCTGAATTTCTTCTTCGATGGTTTTGCTGCCGATAGGTCTTCCTCGTTTGCCACAGAGTGAAAATAAATCGTCGACATTACCCAGTACTTCAAAGTAAACTTGTGTTTGCCCACTGGTCGAAATTCGACCATAATTATTTCGAGCCTTTAGCGCCAAATTATCGTAAGCGACAAAACACAAATTTTACAGGAGAAGGTTTTTTGGTTCTTTTTTGATATGTATACATAAACTTAAAAATTTTTTGATGCGACATGTTATAATTTCGTCCAAGCAAGCTACCGACTACAACAAAATAAAGTTTGCTTACATTGTGCATTGGTCCTTAAATTTTTAATTTTAGCAATAAAAAAAATATTGAGAAAATTCGCTTGCGATAATTTGGCGCTAAGGGCTCGATTTATGCGAATATGAAGAAATCATACATATAAGTAAAAATGAATTTACATATTCCGAGCATTTGTTTTTTATTGGTCTTAGTGGGTCGGTTTGGCGAGTGACCAGCCTCCAGTCTACATCTACTCTTCCACTTACGTTACAATAATATAAAAAAAATCAGAAATTACCAGTTAAAAAACAAAAAAGGACAAAAAAGTCTTCTCTAAGATAAAGTTTCCGAATCACTGCATGTTTAATTTTATGTTTCTAGGTCCAGTTTTAATGAAAATTCAAAAACTATCTGTTGAAGAGCAAAAAAGTGCCAACATTTTTCTTCTACGTTCAGTATTATAGAAAATTCAAAAATTACCACATGCAGCACGAAAAAGAAAAAGAAATTTATATCCCGTATTTTCCCTTTTTGATGATTTTTTTTCTCCGCATAAAAGTACCAAAAAGTTCAAAATTGTAGTGGGACTCCATAATTTAATACGAATGTGCCAATACATAAAGAAAAATATGTTGTAAAAAAGTGGCAAAAATAGGTAGGATTTTCACAGCTAAAACGTTCGAATTTCGGAAAAGTACCAAATTTATATTTTTAGATAAGTTTCGAATTTGGTATAATTTTAATTTCTATGTTTGTTGGTTTAAAAGTTAAATGGGGTGACAAAAAAGTTGTAAAATACAGGTTATACCCGTTAAGTACCCAAAAGGGCCGAATTTTAAAAAAGTCCTCTTATTTTTCTAAAGCACAGCGATTAATATTACAGCCTGTTCCTCGATTTCGAACGTTAACGTTCGCATAGAGAATTAAATTTAAAATAAAAACAAATTTTAGAATTTTGTTTTTGTTTTATATATAATTTTATATGCGAACGTTGATGTTCGAAATCGTTAAACAGGCCGTTAAATTTTATTTGGATCCCTTATTTTTACCCTTTTTACCCCCGCAGATTTTAATGAAATATGTATTGTGCACTACTGTAAGTAAATACCATATGGTGTACTTTTTGTTCAAATCGGTTGGCAAACATAGTACCAATGTGTTCTTAACTGTTTTGCCTTTGCCGATTTATATATATAGATAATATAATTTATATGCCTTGGTATACCTTTGGCTAAGCAGACGACGACCTTTTCTACTCATCCAAAATCTCGTTCGTTCTGAAACCTCTCACTCTCTTGCCCAGTGTATATTTCAAATTTCTGAGCGAAGCATTTAACACAGAACATCACATATAACCCCCATTTGTGGGGTTTAATAGGTGATACTGCTTCCTAAGGTGTGATATTTTTGTAGCATACATTTCTTCATCTATGTATGGACAATTTCTGTTTCAGAAATACATTTAAAAATTGACAGAAATTAGGAAAAACACAAAAGCTTTCTTGTAAAACAAAGTGGCTTTATTTAGTAGACATATTACCACATGTAAAAATAATTTTTTTATATGCCCATCTTTGAACATTAAGAAGTTACACAAAAAAACAATAATGTACATTGCAGTTGTTAAAAACTGTTGATAAACTTTATTTGTCAACGTCAAACTCACAATAGAAATGGAATATGGAGATTGCAGTAAATTAACAACATTATGCAGAGGGCGTTTAATATTAAATTTGTGGCCATTTAAATGGTATGTTGCAGTATTACAATAGTATGCAGTTCAGGGTTAAAGACAAACAGGCCTACTTAGTTTGTCTGCCCTTCGTGCTTTCACTTCGCATTGGCTTGCGGCTTGGCGATGCATAACTGCAGTTTTTGCGGTTTTCAGCATTAACGAAATCGAAATAGAATACGAAATCGTTAATAACCTTGCAATTTTAAGGTGCTTTATCTGTGGGAGAGCCAAGGAAAAAAACTTAACGTGTCTGGTGGTGACCGAAATATTCTGAAGTGTATTACTTTAAAAATAAAAAAATCAAAGATTTTTCCGATGATTTCAAATCACAAATTACAAATTATAACGGCCCTTTTCACAATCTATGATTAAATGTTAATTGACACATTAACCGTAAGTTAGCAAAATTTGCTTTTCACAATCTACGATTAACATGTAACCGAAACTATTTAACGAAAAAGTTGTTGTTAAATATAACCGAAGAAAATATCCCGGTTAAGTTTATGTTAAAATAAAAATCTAAAGAAAATGGACAAAATAGCAATACAAATTTTCATTCAAACAACATTATTTTAGGTAGTGTAAAATCGAGAATTAAAAATGTTCTTAAAAATTGGAACCCTCTTTATTTATCGGTATATCTTGAAAAATGTTAAAAGCTTGATAAATTATTGTATGTTTAACGCAAATATTTGTTGCTAATATGTAAATTTTATTTCGGACATGGTTCGTTTCAAGAAACACGCTTCCATTATGACAAATATGACCATTGATCCAAAAATCTTTACTCCTTATAATATTAAGAATTAAAGGTCCTTATAATGAAATAAGATCAAATTCTTATCATTATTATTTTCTTTTACAAAAAATGTGCTATCGATTTTTTTTCAATGACGTACAATACATACACATACGTACATACATATGTATACATACATATCTTTTGATCAAATATGTTCATATGTTCGCTTTTATTGCGTAGAGTAAAGCTCCTTTATCTGAAAGCAAATACTTTTTTTATGATTGTTTAATTAATAAAAAATATTTACAATTGAAAATCAATTTTTTATTTTGCATTACACGATTTTTCGTAAACAAACGGAGATGGTATTGCCTCACTTTCTATCTAAAGTTTTTGTTATGTAACCGAAAGATGGTGAAACACAAACACTTAACCGTTGGTTAAAAAGTGTGTGTTAACCTAACCGACAGTTTGTTAATTTTCTTGATAAATTAATTTAATTTTATATTGTGAAAAGGGCCGTAAGATGACTGCAAATAATTCTAAACTAAATTAAATTTCGTAACAATATCACATCGTTTGCTAAATTATTGCTAAATCTTATTAGTTCAGAATTTTTTTTTTTTTTTTTTTTGCTTTTCTTAATTTGACTTTGAAAATGACTACAATGAAATCTCTTCACTCTCACTTTTTCACTTCTCCTTTACGTTAAAAAGGCAAAAAGAAAATCAAAAAAATTTAAAAATCATACTTTAATCCTCTTAAGAGATTAATAATTTTAAAGATATTTGACACTTCTAGTAAATTAAATACACACGAGTATTATGAAATTGATTTCAAAACAAATTTTGAACACTTATTTTTATTTGTGAATCAATTTAACAATTTGTAAAAATATCCGGTGTTTTTTCTTTTATTTGGCCAAAGAAATTTTTATTTGTTTCATTTAAAAAAAGGAATGGAAATTGTTAATTCTTTTTGTGTCTAAAGACGGAAGTTTTTTCAAGTAATTGTTTATATTTTAAAACAAAAATGCGTTTTATACCTACACTCATAGAAAAATGAATCTTCACATTGATGATGCCGTAACATCAATATTATTACAAATGGCATCGATGAGGCAAAAAGTAACAGCAATCCAATGAAGAACGTCATGCCAAAATGTTGTCATATTTTATGCGTCATCTACGCTATGACTATAGTAACATTAATACGATGCCACATTTTGTGTACACTGACAGAAAAGGCTTCATAGCGCTGATGTATTGTGACATCAGTAATATTACAAGTGTCTTTGTTTTTGACCCCATGACACTTTTCATTATTGTGATGTCAGCCTACACATCACTTGGCCAAATTGTCATGAGGGTCAAAAATTAAAATTATTTTATCAACGGGCTGATACATTGGCGTCACAGAAATGACGAATCGGAGTGGGTTAAATTAAACATGATGTCACAATTCTGATGTTATGACGTCATCAATATGAAGATGCATTTTTCTATGAGTGTAAGGATTAACTTAAATTACAAACAATATTATTAGGCTATGTATGTATATAAGAACTAGATAATACTACGTTTAGTAACACTTATGTGCTGTTTTCACAACACAAGTGATTAAACGTGTAGTAAAATTTATATGTAAAGCACTAAATTTTTTGAGTGTTTTTCATATAAATTCTACTGTTCGTTCAAGCACTTGTATTGTGAAAACAGCACATTATATTAAAAGAAAGGTCAATCATATTATATATATCTTTAAAATCTCTGCATATTCTCCGAAAAGGATCAGAACTCGTTTAAACCTAACGCAATAGGATGGAAAGTCTTCAGTAGGGTTCCAAGTTGAGTTCCCTAAGCAGAACAGTGAAAATTGTTTTTGGACAGATTCTAGTCGATTTATGTGAACATCATAATCAGGATCCCAGATAATATAACCATATTCAATGATTGGTCTTACCAAAGATGTGTATAACTGGTTTGTAATTCTACGATCAGTGAACTCCTTAGCCCAAAGCTTTATTAAAGCAAGTACTCTACGAGCTTTGCTTATCATTGTCGTAGAATGGTTTAGAAAACAATAATTAGAAATGTTTTTATTTAATTGAACTGTCTATGGTAAATTGAACTCTTAATTTTGTTTGTTGAATTCGAGGCTTTTAAGGGCAACGAAAGCGAACAAATTGTTTGAAAGTTTTGTTTTATGCTTTCCGTTTAGTATTGGGACTACGGTCCTCCTGGTAAATGGCGAGGACCCGCCGGAGGAGTTACGTATTGTGTCGAAGGAGGAAGGGGGCGCTGCTCAACGCATTATTTTGACCCAGTGTTAAGAGCACCGTGAGGAAGAGTCTTAGGACGATGGTGATCATCAAAGGACAAATCTCTCTTAATTTTTTTTTTAAGAATAATTCATAATTTGATCCATATTACATATTCTTCTATGAAACAATTTGTAATTCTGTATTACTTACATCTTTTAAGATTTTACTATGAAAAAAACTTCGTATTTATTAATATTTTCTTTTCTCTCTTTCTTTTACAGAATCAAGACTTAAGGTAAGTACATTTATTTAACCAGACTTGAATATATCTACATCTGTTATTCCAAAAAATTTTTTGATCAATAAAAATTACGGTTTTATTCCCCCCGGACCTTTTAACTACCCGAAAATACCAGAAAAATTTCCAAATTCACGGGAATGTCGCTCGGGTTTTTGGTTTTTTAGCTGCATGAGAAATTTCGATATCGCTTACTATGTTTTGACAGCTAAGAATGATAAACTGTGTTGACATTACTGTTCAGTGACATTTGGCAAGTTATAATTAATCGTTTAATTGTTGTAGCGTTAAACGATTCAAACTTACGAAATTTGCTTTGAAAAAATAAATTAGTTCGCGAAGTTCATAGAGAACTTCTTCCATTTTACGAAGCTCATTTCTAACTAAATGGCTACGTCAATAATCAAAATTGCCGAATTCGTAGCGAAGAAAGTCCTCAAGCCGCTAACGAATCACCATTAATTACATCCATTAAAATTTACTGTTTGGTGCGGTTTACACACTCTTTCGAAAGAGCAAGGAGCTGCCGTTACGGAGAACGACGTTTGGTTCCAACAAGACGTCGCAACTTGCCGTACAGCTCGCTTAGCAATTGATGATTGCGTAATCAATTTGGGAACAACTTTATTTTCAGAAGTGGTACTGTTTACTGGCCTCCTCGTTCGTTCGATTTAACGCCTCTGCATTATTTCTTTATGGGGCTGTGTTAAGTCTTTGGTTTATACCAGCAACTCTTGGAGCATTAAAAGCCAATATTCAAGCCATCAGTGACGCTATACAACCAGATTTATTGAAGAGGTAGTCGAAAATTAAACTGATCGAATGGACTATGTTACTCGTAGCCCCGGCGGACATATGCTGGAAATCATATTTATAAAATAAATGTCATGAAATTATCTCTTAATATACTTATAAAAAAAATTTAATTCCAATATTATTTCTGTCCTTTACTTAAGTCTATAAATAATTTTTTTTTCAAAAAGTAATTTTCATTATTTTTTCTCTTAATTTTTTTATTAACCCTTTAATAATTATGTAAGTCGTTTGGACTTACACCGATTTGAGGATATCTTTTTAGAAAAGTACTTTTAATAAAATAAATGTAAAAAACTATTTATTAGCTAAACGTTTTATATTTTTATGTACTTATGTAGATTCGGGACACAATCAGTTATCAAATTTTAAATTTTTTTATGTACGTACACAGAGGGAAAAATACGGTATAAAAATACCAAAATTGATACCATCCGTTGTCAAAAGTAAGCCAACTACGTTTGTGTTCAAGTTGATAACAAATGGTATCTATATTATTTTACCACCAAGTTGTCATTTTGACACCATTTGGTCTTATTCTGACAAATGTTAATATATTTTCACCATAATGGTGTCATTTCGACAACAAGTTGTTTTCATTTTTGATAACACACAGTTGGTTTATTGACAACATTCAGTTATCAATTCGACAACACATTGTTACATTTTTAAATAACTAAACAAAAATTGCAAATTATTTTTTAAAAAAACAAAATTGCACTACAATATTCATACATACTTGAGTTTTTTTTTCATGAAAAGAGCTTTTCTTTGAATTCAGCGCGGAGGCCAAAGTATGACACAGCTTCCTTCACATATTCTTTATTTATAAACCGCAAGCCGCTATATGTCACATTAGCAATTTAAATAAAGGAATTTGAAAATTAGTTAAAAATTTCATATTATTGTATTTTTTTTACTTACCTTTTAAATAATCATAAATACCTTCCATATTTATAGATATATTGAGATTTTAATTCCATATCGTCGTCGTCGGTAAGGAATTGAGTTTTTTTAGGTCAAAAATTTATATGTTCTTAAAAAAGAAAATATCTTTCGTATCAACAAAATGTGGACCCAAAGTTTATTATATTATTTTACTTTCGAAGTTTTATTTTTTTTTTATTTTTACTTATTTAAATAATTCATAAAAATTATGACTTTTTTATTTCGATAAACTGTGAATAATGGCAACAATGGTATTTTTAACATCTTTGGTATCAATTTGACAACAGCTTGTTAAAAATTTGACAACAAATGTTGTCGAAAAATTGCTTACAAGCAATTTCTTTAAATTTAAATAGCAGTGTATATTCCTTTCTCATTAAAAAACACATACATACTTCCAAAAACAATTGTTTTGCTTTACAATCAAAATATGGAAGAATAGAACAACACTGCACTAGAACAATGCTGCTCTAGAATAAAGCTGAATTAGAACAAAGATTAAGTAGAACATTAAAACTGAAACAGAATATTCAAAGCATATTCGAATCTTTTTATTGTGAACACAGACAAAAGAGGTCCATAAAGAGTAACTGTTTGGTGCGGTTTATGGGCTGACGGTGTCATCGGGCCGTACTTCTTTGAAAATGAGGTCAGTCAAGCAGTTGCCCTGTTTGGTGTTCGCTATCGCGATATGATAATGCACTTCTTGTAGCCATGATGATATGTGGTTTCAACAGGATGGTGCCACTTGCCACATAGTCAACGAAACAATGAAACTTTTGCGCAAGAAATTCAATGGCCATTTAAGCTCACGTCGTGGCGATGTTAATTATCCGCCACGATCATGTAAGTTTACAACGTTGAACTTCTTTGGGAATATTTAAAAGAAAAAGTGTACGTCAATGAGCCAAGAATAATTCAAGAGCTAAAGGATGACATAATTCTGCCATTAACGACATTGAACCTCAATTATGTCTCATAGTCATTGAAAATATGAACCATCGGATAGAGGTACGCCACCGAAGCCGTGGGGAGTATTTGGCCGATATTTTATTTCACACATACTTAATTGTCATAGATCCTTCTATCATAATAAAAAATTTTAACATAATTCTCTGAAAACGTTTTGTTTTATTTACAATTAACATCGTGCGTTTTGGTTATTTCGCCTAAAAACGTACCGAATAATGCTATTGTAATAAAATTAGGTCTACCATAGTTTAATAAGCCTAGAAAATTCGTTGTCCATTTTCGTAAAGATCTGTCTATAATTTATCATAGTTCCCATAAAAATAGCACTGTCGGAAAACACTTAAGTACGCCTAGAACGTAAGTAAAAATGTCATACTGGTGAAATTTGGTTAAATTTAGTTTTTAACACTTTAAATGACTACCGAATTTTGTAATTATCGGTTCATAATTAACCACACTATGCCACAAATGGGAAGTTTTTTTTCCTTGAATAACCACTTTATTTTTTTTTTGCCGCTATAGTCACTTAACTGAAAAAATCATCATTATTTCAAATTGTATGGTTAGGTTTTTTTTAAAAAAAAATTTTTTCTAAAAATTGAGATTTTTAAAAAGGTTGCTCCTTACATCTTATCGTAACTTTGGAACGACGTACCCGATTTTGCTATGCAATCCACCAAAACATTTTGAATAACGCCAGACTTAAGTTTCTCTAATATCTGTTTTTAATCTAGCCATTATTTTTGGTGTTATTGAGTCCGAAGTGTCAAAAAATATATTTTTTTTTTTTGTTTTTTTATAAAATTTTTAAATTCGAAAAATTCATAAAAAATTTAAATCAACAAATACTTAGCAGTTTTAGTACTTAAGCTCAAAGCTAGATGTATTAGAAGAAAAATAAATTTTATTTCATGAAAATCCATGGATAAATTCCTGTTTTATTCCTGATAAAGTGAAAGTACAAACAAAGTTATCAAGTAGTTATTTTTTTAAGCAACAAGATTTACAAAGCATAATCTAAAAATTATTTCGACTTTTTTTTCAAATAAAAGTAGAAAACATTGACCAATATTGGACACCCATTTCAATATGTGAACATTTTAAAACATCAATTATTTTTAAAAATCAATCTTCATCGATCTCTCAGTAAGTACTCTCTAAGCAAAGTTTTAAATATCTGTATACTGTTACTTTTTTCCTACTTAAAGAACACACAAGAAAACTATACAACCTATGCTGTGGAGAGAAACATCGAGCCATGGACCTGTTGCTATAAATTAAAAAATGATTTTAGAGAAACTAAAATCTGGAGTAATTTAAAATGTTTTGACGGATTGCATAACAAAATCGGGTACGTTGTTCCAAAGTTACGATAAGATGTAAGGAACAGCCTTTTTAAAAATCTCAATTTTGCATAGTGCTATTGGTCCAACAAAAAATCATCTCCTTAAAAGTGCACTAAAACGCCTTAAAGTAAAAGAAGTTGAGATAATTTTTAAAAGTTATGCCCAACTAATTTTTCTATGACTAGAAATAAAATCATAAAACTGATTCACTTGGCGCATAATTTAGCAATGGTCCTAAATAATTTGTACAATTGGAATTGAATATAATACGCCTAAAACTGCAACGAGTTTTGGTACCGCAAGGCCAGTTTTTTTTAAAGACTGGTTTAAGATTTACAATTCCCATATAAAGCCTACTCCTGAAATATTCCCACTTCCGAAGGAGAGTATTAAAGATTCGGCTTAGCCGAATATAGTACTTTTACTTGTTTTTTCTTCACATAATCATTTTTATTGTATTAAAAAATAGCTTCACTGCAGTAAAATAAAAATGTGTTAAAATTAGGACATTCCTTTTGAAAACAATGAGTTCCCAATAAAAAATCATCTTATTTTGCGAAGCACTAATGGTACATGTTAAAAAGTAAGCACACATTTATGCGATACGCAATAAGACATACAGAGATGCAGTGAGGTAAGCGAATGAATTCTTAATAAATTAAAAAAATATATATAAAATTTGAAGAGCCACGACATTCCTTTACGACGAAGCAGTAGCCATGTTCTGTAACTTTGGTGAGAATTTCTCGCATCGAAAACTGTGAAACAAAATATTCCATCGTTTATCGAAAAGTGAGAAAAAAGTGTGTCTGTAACTCATGTCGAAAACTATCTAAAGAGATTACGTCGTTACGTTATAAATGTCATAATATTCTACTCGAAGCCGATATGAAATTGCAGATGTTGAGAACGCCAGTCAAACATATCGTTGACGGCTACCAAAATTGAAATAATTTCAACGACGGTGGCGAAAATATAGCCGTCGACTATACCAAAAAATGTACAAAATTGCTTTGAAAAAATTCGTATATTTTTCAAAAATGTTAAAAGCAAAATAATTAAACAATGAAAAAATCTGCAAAAACAAAATATTTACCTCTTACGTGTTCATATTTTTTTTTTTTTTTTTTATTATTATTCCTACACTAAATCTCGCGAAGCTTTTTTGCTTGTCTGCAGGACACCAGAGTCTCTGGCGGGAATCGAACCCGCAACCCCGGGTCTGATCAACTAGCTCACTACCAGCTAGCCTACCCATATTCATTGCATTTTTAATTTATTTTTTAGTGTTGAAATTTTTTCTCACCCCATTTTTATGCGTGAGTTTATTTGACAGTTCAAAGCGAAAACTTTCTCACAAAAATTTTACAAGCACACTTTTTCTGTAAATTGGCGAGTTATTTACTTACGTGACAGCTATTACTCGCCAAAAATGTTACAGACGCAGTTAAGTGAGAAAAACAGCTGTTTGTTTCAATTTATGGCATTTTTGTTACATTTGTCACATTTCAATCGAAAAGTTTCCCGACGCGGGAGTTACAGAACATGGGCACAGACTTGTAAGGGAGCATATGAAAGAATAACGGTAACAAAAAATTCCGTGTGCAAAACTGATCGTTACATTCACCAATTTTTATATGCGCTGAATAAAGCGCTTTCTGTGTCAAAAATGTATTGCTTCAAAGTGGGAGCTCGCCATATAAAGTTCATGTCTTCCGTAAGCGATATGGTAAGCAAAACTTTTACGTTTCTCCCTTACAAACCTGCTTCGTTGGAAGCTCAATTTTTTATTGGGTTATTGCATCTGAAAAGTCGCTACTCACTCTTTTTAACGAAATTTCTCTTTACCATAAACGTTACTTGGTAAGTGAAGTTTTTGCCAGGTATATTAATAAAGAATTAAAATAAAGTAATTTTTCCCTAATTTTTTCAATTTGAAATATAAATTATTTTCTTGGTAATCAGCATTAAAATCTTGAGTTAAAAAAAATTAATTTATTATTTTGTTTCTTTTGATCAAAGCCTGACTCCAAACATCTACAACTTTAAATAACAAATTAATTGACTTCCTCATTGTGTATCCAATAAAGTTTTTACTATTGCCAATCATTTTAAAGAAGTCGATTTCACTTATAATTTTTCTCCAAAAAAAAGTAAAATAAAACGTCAGCGAAAACCCGTTAACTTCAACAAATTAACAAATTTTACAAAAAAAAAAAAAAAATAAGAAATCATAATCATATTGAAATTTATTTAAATGTTTAATTCACATAAATAATAACAAATAATGAAAATGCCACTTAATACGTAAATTTAAATTGATGCCAAATAATCCACCCAGTTGTTCAGTGATGCCTAAAAATAATTAAGCCGATTAAAAAAAATCATTTTAAATAAAATCACCAACTAATTTTCATTTAATAGCAACAACAATAATTTTGTTCACACACTGAACACACAGTTGTTGTTGTTGCTTTTTTGCGTAGACCTGATTAAAAGTTTATTTCAAGACGTGGTGTACAGAGGGAGAGGGAAGTTGAGTTATAAATTGGCATAAATACATATTTTGTAGTAGTTTTTTTATATTTTTCGCAGTTTTTTTCCTTTTATTGCTAGAGATTAAAAATATTTGTTAATTAAACGTATAAACGACATTTGTTTAATTGAATTTAATAATTTTGTAGATTGAGCTTGTCGTTGTTGTTGTAATTTTTGTATTAAAACACCAACAGCAACATGAAATGCATTATATAATTTCTTAATAGCAACAAACGAACAATAATGTGATGGGGAATTAAAAAGTATTTATGAATAATATTTTCTTCATAGATGGGAGTGCTTACTAAAAAAGGGATTTATTGCAAAAATTTATTTTGTACATACATAATTAGTAACCAAAATTCCAGTCAGATAAAATAACTGGGGCCAAAGTTTAGCACAAATTCTTCCTGTATCTCAGGATCTATTGATTTTTTTTTTGGACTTTCACAATACATGCTGTTACCGTAAACATGTCATGATTGAATCAGTCCCTTAAATGTATGCACAATTATATTAAAGTTGGTCTCAACTAAGGATGTAACGAATACCGATATGACGTATCACCGATGTTTTGCTGTTGATAATGAGATACTTTTTATATTTTTTTGCAAACAAATAATTTACTTTGCTATCCTTATTTTTTGCATAGCAACTAGGGGTCACTATTACAACTTGCCGACAGCTAAAGTTAAAGCGAAATAATCCATCTTTGCAAAAGTTGAGAAGAATACTTTGCGTATTTAATAAAAATCTTATTAATATTTTTGTAAAAAAATGTTTTTTTTTTTATTAATTTTATCATGATTTAAAATGAAAGTTTTCGTTTTTTAAATCTTTTTAATATCAATTTTAAATATTGTGATTTTTAATTGAACTGTTGGTTTTTAAGTAATTGAAGTTTTTGATACTCTAATTAGGCTTAAGTTCATCAAATTTAATTTTCATTAAATTATTTTTACTGAAGGAAGGAATTTACAACATCAATATATAATCTCTACAACGAATTATTCTTCTACAAGGCTATCCATTTAGTGATTTAACAACCGCCGGTCTGGCAAGGCTATCATCTCTAGTGCCATTTATTTAGTGAAAGGTTTGCCATGTAGGAATATCGATCGCTTAACAACCGAAGGACGCGTACAAATCGTTGAAATTTTCTACACAAGCGATGGGTTAAATGTGGCCACTTCTCAAGTATTATGGGGTGATTATAGTCGTCAAAATCGACCTGCTGTGCAAGGAATTGACAAGATTATAAAGAAATTGGAAGCGGTACAAATGTGGTCAGTCCTGTGGATCATCGCAATATGAGCATCCCCGAAAATTCTCCTGAAAATTTCGGAAGCATCGTTAGCGTCAATTCAGAGCGCTATGGCCTTATGATAACTGGCTTTTGCCTGCAATCACAGATAATGCTCTGGAAGATATGTGGTTTCAACAAGACTGTGCCACAAGCCACACAACACAACCTAATATTTAATACATGGGAAATTTCCAGAACACGTAATTTTTTGTGGGGCAAAGACCATGCCTTCGCTTATAATCCCCTAACGTTGGAGCATTTAAAAACCAAATTTCGTCAAGTTATCGCCGAGATGCCACCCGAAATTTGAGAAAAATTGGAATAGAAACTAACTTTCCCACAACAATAAATTTCAGTGTTTTTATCATAAATAAAAATTGGGAATTTAGCACGTTATAGATTTATTTATTTATAGAATAATTTATATTAATCACCCCTATCGTGAATAATTTTTCCCTCGTAATTTGTTCCCTTTTCACGTATTTGCGATCATGAAAAACTACCATGAAAGTAATTCTTCTCATAATTTTAAGGCCAATTTCCGTTAAAAGTGGCACAAACTTATATGAACATATGTATGTATGCATATTGTTCAACAAAATGCAAAAACAGGTCGATTGCCTGAGGTATTATCAGGCTCTTCAAAGACGTGGTGGCAACATTTTAAAAATGATTTTACTACATAAAAGCGCAAGAAGCTAATGTTTCAATCAAACTATCAGTCCAATTCAATATACTCGTATTTAATTTTTTAACTTCTTTAAAATAAACGTTTATATTTTGAAAAAAAATTTTTTTTTAATGTTTTTTAATATTTCTTCTTTTTTACATTCACTGAGAACTGATAGCGCGAAAAATTGTTCACGGGAGTTTTACGATAGCATTTTTTCCTTCGAGGGGAATAAAAATTTCTTGGGAACAAAAATTCCAATTGTTTTTCACGATAGGGGTGAATATAAATTTTGTATTCCCGAAAATAACTTTTGATAAAAATTTTTGTTGATTTCTTACTTTAAGAATCTCGTTCCGCTAGATTTTTTTTTTTAAAAAAGTTCGTCGATTCGACTTAGAGAAACTTTAATGTACAAAAATGAACAGTAACCTTTTAGGGTTCAATCATATGGGCAATTATTTTTTGTGTTTAATTTAGTATCAATTACAACTTCCCATTTCTGATTGTAGTTCAAATACTTCTTTATAAAAAAAAAATTAAAAATTTAGTTGCGCTTTTTTATGTCACGATTAAAACCGGCGACAACAACTGCAACAACTAAAGTCGTTTAGTAACTTTTATTGAAAATATTGCAGCACCTGCAATCATGCCACAACTCATACAAAAAGAGGATCTTAAACCAAATATGAATGTTGGGTGTTCAAAAACGTTTGATCTTGCACAAAGAAAATAAAGAGAAAGAAAAAAAGAACGTAAAAGATATAAGAAAGAAAAAGTTATTCAAATGCCAAAATCCTGATAGCGCAACAAATTTGTTTTGACTTGACACACTTCGTCATGGAAATAATGAATTTTTAACTTACACTAAATTATACACACTTATAGCGTTTATGAGAGGCTGTTTCAAAAGCGGATTTTCTTTTCTCAAGAATTTAAAGTGAGTTAAAAAGAAAAAAAAAGAAAATTGAGACGGTAGGTCAATGTGTTAATATGGAAATCATTGAATTTGTTTAAAAGAATTTAATTACAAGAGTTTAAATTAAAAGTCATCGGTTCAAAAATTATTTTCGGGAATAAAATATTTTATTAATAATTCATTTAATTAATGATGTGCTAATAATCCCAATTTTTGAATGAAAACACTGAAATTTATTGTTGTGGGAAAGCTAGTTTCTATGCGCATTTCGCTGGTTGCTTAGGCCAATGTAGCATTTCATTCATTCACTATGGCAGCGGAACTTGACCTAGAGAAAAAGATGGTCCGAAATGGATACGTACAACTCATTTATTGTGATTGCATAAAACTTAACCCAATAAAAAATGGGTTGAGACGGAAGACATGAATTTTATATGGCGAGTTCCCACTTTGAAGCAATACATTTTGGCCACAGAAAGCGCTTTATTCAGCGCATATAAAAATTGGTGAATGTAACGATCATCTTTGCACACTGAATTTTTTGCTAGCGTTATTCATTCATATGCTCTCTTACATACCTGCTTCGTAGTAAGGGAATGTCGTGGCTCTTCAAATTTTACATATATTTTGTTTAATTATTGCATCTCTGTATGTCTTATTGAGTAGCGTATAAATGTGGGCTTACTTTTTAAACGTATCATAAGTGCTTCGCAAAATAAGAAACATTTTTATTGGGAGTAATAATAATAAATCTTTAATCAAACTGTTTTTTTAAGTCTATCAGAATCATATTACAGATGCTCACAACCTTGTAATTTTTATTGTGACCATTCTATTGCTGGATGGTTGTAGGCTTATTAATGTAGACTTTTCCTTTCAAATAACCCCAAAGAAAACAGTCTGGGGCAGTTAAATCCGGTGAACGCGGAGGCCAATTAAAATCACTTGTACGCGAAATAATTTGTTTACCAAAGATGTCCCGTATGGATCGTTGATTTGAAAAATAAAGCTCAACAATTTGGGCATGTTGTTCAATTGAGCACTGCTCTATTTTAAATTCCCAAAGTCTTCGTTACAAAATACTGAAAATGAAAAAAAAAATTATAATAAAAAAGTTATAAGCAATTCAAACCCCTTCGGTAATTTTGGGCCACTCTGTATGTATATATATATATTAACCCCCGTATTCAAAAAATATATTTTTGATTAATAAAAAGTTTAATAAACAAATTTTCATAGAAAGTTCGTTTCATAAATCTGCTATAAGCCTAAAATATTTTTCATGAATATGGGGTTAGAATGTAAATATATTAATAAAAACATTTATAGTTTGAATAATAACACACAATTTTTTGTTGAAATTCGGGTTCTGTTATCGCAAAAATTCAGTTTTCACAACAGGTCTGATTTTTAATTAATTTATAATGAATTAATTATAAAACATACTAAATTCATCCGTTAAAAATAGTTAAGTTATCTCGAAATATCTAAGTATAGAAGTATATATAATTTAAATTAATTAAATGACACGAGCTTTATATTAAAGTCATTAGCCTTTTTTATATACGACGAGTAAACGTTCTGCATTACTTTTCAGCACTTTGTGAGCAAAACAAACTAGTTCTATTTAAAAACTAATGCTGAAAAGTTTGTTAAGAAAAACAATTAAGAAATACATATTTTCCTTTGCATTTATGAATCCGCTATGCTATTAAATTTCTATAAAATAAAATTCCATTTAAGTAGTTACAAAAACACTCAACAGGAAAAGCTTATAAGCCATACTAATTGCTATAATTAAAGTAATTTGGTAAAAAATTAAAAGCCAATTAATACTTTTTGAGTTTCCAAAACCAGACAAGTTTTTTGTTGTTTGTCAAAAATATGAAAACTTAAAGCCATAAAGTCGTGTGTATATACCAGTATAAAAAGCGATTTTTATGCTTGAAAAAGATCATAAATGATCTTTAATAGTTTTGAAAAAGAAAACCATACCTAGACATTAGACGATATTAAACTACAAAATGAATTAAGCGTTTAAGCGCACTTTTCTTTTTTGTTTTCTATTTAGACTTATAGCAATTAGTAATTGAACAATTATAAAAAAGTTAAATAGTTTAATGGTTATTATTAAATCTTCATATTATTCGCTTTTGAAACTCTGCCATACAGTTTAATTTGGTAATATTTCAAAGGGAAATTTATTGAGAAAAAAAAACTATGAAGATGGCGCCAAATTTTATTGAATTTTAATAAATGATTTTTGAACAATGTGGTTGAAAAGGCGACAGAAACATATTTAGTGGACATTTTTACAAATAATTTATGTTTTTTCCCCAACAAATCTATTTCGACTATATCTTATTAAGGTAGTAGCAGACAGCTGCTTTTGTATTGTCCGGCTGCCGAAACTGTGAATATCAACAAAGAGCATTAAATGGAGATTTGACAGTGCAGATTCTAACACAAATCCGCTATGCTCTCCTTCTGCAGGCTAATGCATTAAATGAGAGACAGACACAAAGAGTGAACTGACATCGGCTTTGCTTAAAAATGTTAATATATCAAGGTGAATTAACTTTTAGTTGGCGTTGAAAGCACAGCTGAGCCCCCTTTTTCTTACTTAAGGTGCCCGTAGACGACATGTTTTTTACATCTGACTTGTCAACTTTTGAAGTCATATGTAATCCTGAATGTCTGTCAAACATGCTGTTTTACAGAAGGTTAATAACATTTGGTCATAAACGTACATGTAATTTGCTTCTGACATTGTCTATGTTTTTTCTCTGCAGCTATGGAATAAACCAAAGTAGTTCTTGGTTTCAAAATAGCGTGTTGCCGGCACAAAAATTTTTATATGCGGCGTAAAAAAGTTCAGCCATCTAAACATTTTTTTTTTTCTTTAAATTCGAATATACCATTTTACCATTTTATATATATATGTATTTATATATATACATAATTTCTATTCAATGGTGAAATTAAATTGTATACATATGTATTATCGGTATTGTTAAATTTTAACTTAAGCCGGCTAATGATTCCGTCAACAATGCACCGCCGCTGCGGGTTTCTTCCCGGCATAGATTTCTGACACAGCTGATGTCAGATGGTTTGTCAGAAGAAAATAGAGCACGCTCTAATTGAAATTTTGTCAGAAGACTTTTCGTCTGACTTTTACAGATGCAATGTTTTAAAGGTAACACACGACATGTATGTATTTTGCAGTGGGAAATTTGACAAGTGAGATGTAAAAAACATGTCGTGTACATGCAACTTTAGAAAGAGAAATGTCTAAAGTTGCTTGTTTTTTAAAGGTAAAGACACTGCTAACAATTTAGCTATTTTCTCGTCAAATCTAGCGATTTCATATTATTGTTTTATACGTTTATAAATAACACATTTATTTGACAATATTGTTAATGATTTGCTTTAAACAAACTCAAGACCCAACTATAATATGCATAAGCTGACTTAAGCAACTGTACGAAGACATGTAAATCCTATGTGTCAAATCATATTTAACTTAAGGATAACTTTGATTTTGTATTTTTTAAGTGCATTTGACAGTGTTTTTTTTATAAATTTTTGACAGTAGCTTAAGCAACCTCATATATATTATAGTTGGGCCTTAGAGAGACAAATAAACCACACAAGCGGTTACACAAACAAGTGAAAAAAGTTTGGAGAATTTTTGTGTGAATGTCGGATATTTGGTTTTTAAAACCACGCCGGGCTATAGTTTTTTATTGTTCTATGTACAAGTGCGGTTCAATAACTCAGTGACTTTTTGAATGAAACACAGTTTTTTTTTACAAAACATAAATTTATTTTTCAACATATTCTCCTTTAAGCTCAATACACTTACTCCAACGTTTCTCAAATTTGTGTATTCCTTCCAAAAACTAGGATTTTTCGAGGTCCATAAAATAGGCATTTGTTTGACCAATAATTTCATCGTTGGAGCTAAATCTCTTTCCACCGAGCCATTTCTTTAGGTTCGGAAATAGGAAATAGTCACTGGAGGCTAAATCCGGAGAATGTGGTGGATAAGGTACCAATTCGTAGGGAAGTTCGAAAAGTCACGGACTTACTGATCCGCCCTCGTACTTGCTGTAATATTGCCATCACCTTTCCAAGAACCTCAAATTCCAATTAAAAATAATGCATACGTCATATAATTATTTCTAAAAACATTTATTGACTTAAAGGCCTCATTCACAATGAAAGCAGCCATTTCATTTTTCATGTCTCATTCTTTTCCCAGGAGTTTCATATAAACTCTTCTTATTTAAAGAACAAAAATGTAACTAAAGTTTTGTTTAAAAATTGAGTCTACTTTAACAACAACCACAATTCATATGAAATTCAAAAATTTTAGCAACATGTATTTAAAAACACATACATACATTTATGTACAGTCAGTCAAAAAAGTTTAGGCACAACATGTCTCAAAAGATATCTGTCAATACCTTTACATCCGCTTAACTTAAAAAATTTTTTTGATAACGGAAAACATTTTTCATATTGTATCATTTGTATCACACAACCAGCGTTGTCATAATTTTTTTGAAAATAACTGCACCTTAAGAAAAAAAAATTGAATTTAAATTAAAAAAAACTGCACATAAAAATAGGCAAAATAAAAATATATAATTTACTTAATTTTTTTTTAACATATGCACGGATAATAAATAAACAAATACAATATTACATTGTATATTATTAACGAATATTGTTACTTTGTAGACCTGATGAAAGAGATTGGAATTTAGAGGGGTACACAAGGACATGTAGTCTTGCGATTTGTTTTGTTTCCTCATTTAATACAAAATTTATTTTAGTTTGAGCTCAGATTTGGAATTTGTCAAATTTTATAAGGTAAACTCCAGTGCAACTTTTAAAATGAAACATCAAAAATCACAAAATGTAAACAGGGCATAATTAGACTTTCAAAAGTAAAAGCCAAATAAACTACTCAAATGGCTTGGCAAACATGTCAAAATTGTGCGTTTGTACAATCCTCTTGCGTTGTTAATCGGGGTTTTTGACAAAGGATTCAATCATATTGTATATTTTTCAAACTGCTTGCGCTACCTAGTGCTAAATTTAATCATTTAAGTGAACATTTTGGAGATTCAAGAAGGAAACGACGAAACATAAAAATTGAAAGGAATAAAAGTATTTTATTAGAATTTATTAAAAAATGATTAATTAGATTAATTTTGGTAACGGAAAGTCCGTGTTTCCGAACCCGCTTGTGTTTTTTTATTGGCTCTTAAAGCTTGCCTCTGTTATACGAGTGTGCGTTAATTACATTAGGTGGGATTATGGCTTAAGAAATAAAAAAAAAAAAATAACAAAATTTAAATTAAAAAATTTTAATGCAAAAACACCAAAACACATTTAGCAACGCTGCACATAACGCTTTGAAAACTAAAGGACATAAAAATATTGTGCTTAAACTTTTTAATGTGGATTTTGCTTTTATAACGGTAATTTTTCAGCTTGTTATGTACTAATTCGTTTTTCTGTACAATTTAATCGGTCAGAAATTTTCATAGACGTTTCAGAAACATTTTAAAATATCTAAGCAGATCTAAATGTAATGGACCAATGTCTTTTTAAAGTCATGCTGTGACTGTTTATTTGTGTACAGTGAAGGACTTAAGTCTACATGCAACCTACTTTTTTACGATTTTTGGGCATTGGTAACGATATCGAGAAAAACTTGTATGCCAATATTTAAGGCATTAAGACATATTTTTAGTAATGACACAAAAATATAATTCTGAAACATAACAAAAGCAATAATAACAAAACAATTAAAAATTTCAAAGGACAAGAGTGTACATACACTAAAAAAGGAACAATAGAATTAAAAATTACATTTAAAAAAATTTAAATATTTTAAAACTTAATATTTTAATTGTTTGCCCTGAGCATCGTTCACAGCTTGCAAATGTCGAGGCATGAAGTTTACTAAATTTTCTGTGATTTCCGCAGTTATTTCTGTCCAAGTTTTGTTTAAAGCAGTTTTCAGCCATTCACTGCTGCTTATTTTATATTTTGTTCTCCAAAACTGCCCAGATATGTTTTTTATGATGAAATACGGTGATTGTGGTGGGTAATTGAGTTGCCTGCGAGCATAATATAGAAGCTATCAGCGAACAATGTGCGCCGTTTACTTGGTAGCATTGCCTTGCTGAAAAATCCAGTTATTTCCAATACATAAGTTCTCAACCGATGGTTTCAAATAATGTTTCAAAAGGTCGTTGTATAGTTTTTGGTTGGACACTATATTTTTCAATGTGTTCCACCAATTTTGGGGGTCTTATTTTTGTATCCGCATTTACTTCTTTAAGAAAACTGCTAAAATTGCGTCGTGGCAGCTTTTTTTCACGTTCATATCTGGAATGATTTTCAGTATTTCCATTTTTTTTTTTGTAGTTTCTAATAATTGTTGTACTGTAAACCGACAGATTTTAAAGTTTTTGCAATTTTTCCATAATATTTTTGCTCTTTACGAAGATTTCTTATAAAATTTCTCACTAAAATAGATATTTTTTGACTATTCTCCATTTAAAAGATCAATAATTTTTCTAAACACAAAATTTAAATATAATGTTACTAATTTAAAAAATTGTTATGGTGAGTTAAATTCAATATCTGTTAAATAAATGGGATTCCCCTTGTTTCGTTATGTATTTTTCTGGTTTTCCTTTAGTCCTTCTTTAAAATTTGCTTATCGCTTGAAATTTCCATGTTAAGCTTTTTTTAATTTGTTTTTTTTTTTTTTAATAATCTTGTTTAATAGTGTCTTAATTAGTTGTATAAAAATTTTTTTTTCAATATCTTTACCAGTTCCCAAAAATCGTAAAAAAGTAGGTTGCATGTAGACTTTAGTCCTTCACTGTATGTAATAGGGACGTAACGATAAGCCTTTTTGCCGATACGATACCGATACTCAAAAAGAAATATCGCCGATACCGATTCTACTATAAAATTTAAGTTTAAGGTACAATTAACAAAACTTAAGTAGAGTAATTTATTTATTATTCAAAATTACAGTGTAAGATATTATTAATATTTAGGATTTTAAAAACAACGAAATAAATTTAAATGCATGGTAAAATTAATTAATTTTTAAACAAAAAAAAAAAAAAAAAAACAGTGTGTAAGGATTCAAATTAATATTAATAAGATATTCTCAACTTTTGCGGAGATAATTTCGCAACTCCGTTTGAAGCAGACCTGGAGCAAAAAATCGTCTATCGGATGTGACTAAACTCATTTGACAACTTAAGTATTTCTGCGCCGTGGTCACAAATATTTAGTATAGCATTAAATTGCGCCAGTAAACAAGCGGATCTGCGTCTCTAGAAAAATTAGAAAATCTAAGGTATATCTAGCCTTCTTTTGTAGCTGAGGATCGACAGAGGATCATCCTTCTCCAAATTTTCTTTTAAAATTTTCATAAAAACTCCAATGGTCACTTCTTGTTGACTTATCAGAACTTTTACTAAATAGATGCAGGGGTGACCGTGTCTTCAACACTTTCGGAAGCTCAATAAAACGTTTTTTCAATCTATTGTCTTTAAAATTTTCTAGCTTTGTATCGAAGGCCAAGAACTGCAGATAAACAATAGATTTCATTATACTCTCATTATACACTCAAATCTTGTATTCAGAGGTAATGCTACGTAAATCGCCAATTTTTGGAACTCTGAACTACTCTGCATCTCAGTTTATTCATTTATCCTATTTTCTTATAATGTCCGCAGGCTGTTAACTTGCGAAATAGCGTCAGAAAATGTAGCAGTATCTTTGATAAAGGATTTTGTGGTCTCTTCGAAGTAACTCAAAAGTTGTGTTTGTATTTTCACGAAAATCATTAAAAGTTAGCAAATTCTGCTGCAATTCCAAACCAAGCGTTGAAAATCATTAAGTAAATCATTAAAAAAAATCTTTAAGTAGGCAAGAGACGTTTCAATAGACTATACCCGACAAAATGTTGGAGGGAGCGAAGAAGTGAGCTTGGCACAAAATCATGGTATCTTATTTATATAACTCACTGTTCTTATCGCCCAATGGTGAATTAGATATAAGATTTAGCATTGCAGAAAATGGCACTTTTACTTATTTTAAACCAACATATATATAAAATCGCGAACCGAAAAGAGCAAAAATTATAATGGTGTTGTCAAACCTGACCCTCTATGAGAGTTTATTCGCTGTCTGAAAATTAAAACTTAAAAAATTACATTTTCGAGTAAATTGCTTTAAGAACCAAAATGCCAAATTTGTATCACGATTGATTAACTATAATTGACGTCTTTCTTGTCCAATCAATGCAGCAATAATCATTTAGTTTTTTTAAGCGTTGGGTTTTTAACGATTTTTAACAAAAATAGTGTTAAATTTCTTTGAAATATGTATTTATCTCTAATCCCAAAAAACGATAATAACATGATGCCGTCGTTTATGTGCTCTTACATAAAATAAAAGTAATTGTAATCTGTGAAGCGCTGATCATTTACACTCTTTTGAAGACAACACCATGGAAAAATTAAGAAAAAGTATAAAAATCCCACGCTTCTTTGAGGGCAAAAGCAGCAGTAGCGCACTACGGCAGCATAATCCTCTAATAGTTGTTATATGGAATCATTTTTAATGCCCTAAAGATATGATTTCAAATTAGAAATTGTAACAGTTTCTTAAGAATAATATTTATTTAATTCTGTTTGTACTTATATTTTGAAGTACCAACAGGGAGAGAAAGAGAAACTGATACTTTGATAAAAGGTTAATACCATAAATTTAAAGCGTGTTGGTAGACCAGAAGAAACGCTATTCAAGTACAAAAAATTTATTTCTGTTTAATAAGTAACATTTCGTCGGCTGATAATTTAATTGTCGTATGTGGATTCCGAAAGTTTCGAGTAAGTTGAGTTTAAACACATTTAATTTGAAAATTGCTTCAGCAAATACCACATACGACAAACTCAACACTCCATATCTCGAAAACCGTATGAGGTATCGAAAAACTGATTACGCCAAATGAAAGATCCAGTCGAAAAACCCAAGGAATCGATCTTAACTCAAAACCGCAAAAAACCCACGTACGACATTTAAATTATCAGCCGACGATTTGTATTTTCTTTTGTGAAAAGTCCAATTTCTGATGTTAGGTTTAAAAATTCAATGTAAGTTAAAAAAATCCAATTTTTTGAAAAAAAAATTTAAAAATCCAATTTTATGCAAAAAAAAAAATTAAATTAAATTTTTAGTGAACAATTAAATTTTTAGTGAAAAATTAAATTTTTGGTGAAAATTTAGTTAAAAATCAAATCTTTAGTTAAAAATTAAATTTTTAGTGAAAAATTAAATCTTTAGTGAAGAATGCTTCTTAGTGAAAAAAAATTTTTGGAAAAAAATTAAATTTGTAGTGAAAAATTAAATTTTTAGTGAAAAATTAAATTTTTAATGAAAAATTAAATTTTTAGTGAAAAATAAAATTTTTAGTGAAAAATTAAATTTTTAGTGAAAAATTAAATTTTTAGTGAAAAATTAAATTTTTAGTGAACAATTAAATTTTTAGTGAAAAATTAAATTTTTAATGAAAAATTAAATTTTTAGTGAAAAATTAAATTTTTAGTGAAAAATTAAATTTTTAGTGAAAAATGCAATTTTTAGTGAACAATTAAATTTTTAGTGAAAAATTAAATTTTTGGTGAAAAATTAAGTTTTTAGTGAAAAATTAAATTTTTAGTGAAAAATTAAATTTTTAGTGAAAAATTAAATTTTTAGTGAAAAACTAAATTTTTAGTGAAAAATTTAGTTAAAAATCAAATCTTTAGTTAAAAATTAAATTTTTAGTGAAAAATTAAATCTTTAGTGAAGAATGCTTCTTAGTGAAAAAAAATTTTTGGAAAAAAATTAAATTTGTAGTGAAAAATTAAATTTTTAGTGAAAAATTAAATTTTTAATGAAAAATTAAATTTTTAGTGAAAAATTCAATTTTTAGTGAAAACTACAATTTTAGTGAAAAATTAAATTTTTTGTGAAAATGCAATTTTTAGTGAAAAATGCAATTTATAGTGAAAAACTGAATTTTTAGTGAAAAATTAAATTTATTTGTGAAAAATAAAATTTTTAGTGAAAAATTATATTTTTAGTGAAAAATGCATTTCTTAGTAAAAAAATGCCATTTTTATTGAAAAATAAAATTTTGAGTGAAAAATAACATTTTAAGTGAAAAATTAAATATGGAGTAAAAAAATAAAATTTTTGGTAAAACAATATGAACTTTTTCGTAAAACCAATGCAATTTTAGTGATAAATTAGTATTTTGTAAAGGGTGGTCCAACCATAACGCAAGATGTTAAGTTTTTTTCCCAACTTAGTTTGATATTTATCTTTTTCAGTTTTGGTAAAAATTTAGTTAAGTTTGATAAAAATTTAGTTAAGTTTGAAAAATTCTACTTTCGATTGTAAAAATGCACATTTATAAAAAAACATTTTAAGTGATTAATAAAATTTTTGATTAAAATTTTGTGTAACCCTCTTTAATTTTTTTTTTATAAAATGTGTTTTTGTTGTAAATTTTATTTTGGAAAAAAAATTATTTGCAGTGAAAAGTGAATTTTTGAATAAAATTTCTTTTAACATAAATTTTTTGTGATATCATTACGATATGATATTGTCTTTATAATCGCTTTTCCTTAAGCGGCTGAAGAATTCATCAAATGCATGTTAAAGGGAATCAATTGTATTGTTACGATCGAACGAGGTGTGATATGCGACTTTATAAAGTCGGTAAAGGTTGAGTATCGATATATATTCCGCAGTTGTCTGCTCTTCTCCTTATAAATTCTCTTATAACTTCATCCCAGACAGACTTTATTTGCGATCTTAGCCAGTTGCTTCACTTCTTCTTCCTTCAGGGTTTTTTTTACGAATTTTTACTAATTTTACGTTGCTGATTTAAAATCTAATCTCCATTTTTCTGTATCAGCTCGACTTTTCGAGATATACCGTTATGTCCAAAATTAGGGCACTTTTACTTTGGAATAACTTGAATACGGTTCACCATATTCAGTCAAAAAAAGAAAAATTCTAAAATCGGCAACAATATTATCTTTAAGCCGTGCTTACATTGTTTTTAAATTTGCTCAGTAGTTTCAGAGATATCGTTGGATTTTTGAAAAAAAAAAATAAGAGAATTTTGGTTTTTTAAAAATTCATTAAAAATAAGAGTGCAAAAAAAATTACAGTTTTTGTCGAAAAACATTTAGTTAAACAGATTTCGAATTAAATTAGCTTTATTTTATTGCAATCTATGCACAACTTTTGATTTTGTTCACAATAAAATGTTCCAGCCAACACAAAAAAGTTCAATTTTATTTCAACACACACATTAAAAAATGGTGTTTTTTAGGGAAATTGCGATTTTTATCAATTCAGTTTTCTCAGTGAATTGTGAATGAAATCAAAAGTTGTGCACCGATTGCAATGAAATGAAGCTAATTTAATTCAAAATCTGCTTAACTAAATGTTTTTAGACGAAAACTATAAATTTTCTCTCAAAACTACAACTATATCACTGAAACTATTGGGCAAATTTAAAAAAAAAAAATGGCTTAAAGATAATATTGTTGCCGATTTTCGGATTTTTTTTTTTTTTTTTTTACTGAACATGGTTAACCGTTTTCAAGTTATTCCAATAAATATAGTGAAAGTGCCTTCATTTTGGACATAACGGTATATCTCGAAAAGTCGAGCTGATAGAGAAAATATTTGAAATCAGCGACCTCAAATTAGTAAAAATTTTCAACAAAGTTCCAGGCTGCACGAAAAAAATTAAATTTTGTTCCCTTGTGTAAATGATAAATAATTTAATAAAATCACCCATTTGTTTTAAATTAAAGGTGTTACATCCGACTTATGTCTTGTAAGTAGTTTCCTACAAATTTTCAAATAGCGAATTCTTGATATTTTCTAAAAATTTACCAGCCAGCCATTACTGACATTATTGTTTCTTCAGGTTGCAGTTACCGCAAACTTGTGATTAGCTCTTGATATTGAAATTGGACCAGTCATTGCACAATTCCGTTTTTGTCGCTTTAAGAAAAAAAAACTATAAGCACTTGTTTTAAGATCAGCATATTTCGGTCTATGTTATGTCTTCCTTTGTACTTTTTAATATATGTTTCCAACAGCCTCACGAATGTCGGGAGTTCAGATACACTATAATACAAAGCCAACAGTTTTTCTTGAATATATTATTTAATTTTGTTGAAATTCTCCACGTTCTACTAAAAATTTAATCTGATTTCAGGTATTTTGTACTGATTTGTTGACATGTTTTTATTAATACGCATAGAAAACTTAACTTAGAGTTAACTTTTTAGAGCGTTACATAGGCGTTAAAATTTGGTTAACTTAACCGCGAGATTACCCTTTACGCGAGTCTGGCGCGCATCCAGCTTGAGCCTTAGGGGGGGAAATTTTTTATGGTACAAAACAAGTAAAAAATTTGTTTTTAAAAGTTTATTAAAAACGATATGTTTATATTATATTAAAAAAAACTCAACAATAAGGTAAAATAGAATATAAGATCAGTTCAATATAAATTAAAATAAATTAATCTTTTTAAATAACGTTTTGGCTATAAAAATTAATTTATTTATTTTTAATGTTTTTTTTTTATTTGAAACAATTTATTTGACTACATCATACTAAATTGTTTGACCAATTTTTCGACCAAAAAAAAAACATATGCAATTGTTAACAAAATTTTGGAAGAAGGAATATGCTTCACTAATTTTAAAATTAAGTAATGAATTTAAGTCGAACTGTTTGGGTTTTAATCTAAAGATACATATATAATTATTCTCGTTTAAGTTGATTACAGCTAATTTTTTTATTTAAATTATTTTTATTTAGAAAGGAATTTTAAAGCTTATAACAATGGAAAGACAAAAATAATTTTGGCTGTACATACATACGTACATATGCCTTCAGCCGTAAATGTGCTAATGCCACAATATTTGAAAATTAAGTTTTTGATGCAGTTCAATAGATTTAAAAAAAATACATCGTTTGCAGAAAAAATACTAAATACAAAAATGCTAAAGAAAAAGCGCTAGGGCCCATTGAAATGTGAAAATTTAAAAAAAAAATTTGTTAATAGTCAACATTGAAATAAATAAAATAATTTTATAGTATATTTTATTTTTTGCAAGTTGACATGCTAAAATGTACATTAAAAGTATAAAATATATAATAGAAACGGTGATAATTCACAAAAAGCTATGTGAAACATAAATGTATTATTTTTAGTTGGTTTGCAAGCCAATAAAGAGTCAGCAATGAAGCAAAACTGGATTTACTTCAAATATATTCAGAACTAAAGACCTTAGAAAATTTTTTCTCTCTCCATAAAATTTATACATTGGACTACATCCTTTTCGACTGAAGGTAATTATATATACTTATAAAGGTGCATTATATTAAAAAAAAAATTACGGACTCACCATTGTTTCACTAATTTTTATGTATTTTTTTATATCAAAGAACTTTTCTTATTAATGCACTTGCAATTTGACAGTTATATAATTCTTCTTTGGTGAACTTTTACTAGACCAATACATATATTCATATGTATGGGAAGGTAGAATGGTAATGCATATAAAATTCCAATTCAAATCCTACTATTATGAAAATATGATACGAAAACCGGTTATATTCAAATGTATATAGTAAATAATTATCATAATACAAATAAAAATATTGCTTATTAATAATTCAACCGCTCGCATATTCAACCCAAACGTTTATTTTTCGGAAATAGATGGCACTTGCTGGCATTGAATGTAAAATAATATGTATTTAAATACAGTAAACTAGATGTTTCATTGGAAATATATAATAAATAACTATAAGGATAAATACTTGGATACTTATTGAAAATTGGATTAGAGATTCTATAAAAAACAAAAAAAAAAAAAAAACTTGATGGGATCTCCAAAAATTTTGTACATTCGGAAATTCGTGTATTATCGATATAAGCAAAACATATTTTTATAATTTAGGTGGGGGGAAATATCCTTTCCCCCCCCCTGAATCCGCGCCTGACGCGAGTTAACTTTTTCGCGATTCTACTGTAAAAATAATCTCTCGACTGAAAAAAATTTATACAAGTTTGGCTTTAATTGTAAAGAAATGAGAAGTTTGTAAGAAAATATTTTTTGAAATTTATTTTTTGCAAAAATTTTCTATGCCATGAGTTCCCAATTGCCCATTATTTAAATTTAAGTATCCGCTTTACTAACAAAAAATAGTTTAATATCTTACTGTTACAAATCCAGTAACAAATTTGTTATACCACCATCTCCAAAGGAGGGGTACTGCTAAAGAATTTTATCCAAGTCATTGAATAAACAAAATTCAATTCTAAGTCCTCCATAAACTAACTCAGTATAAATATTTTTGAATTGAAATCAATCAATATCAGTTGTTTTTTTCAGCCGTCTCGTAAACTGATACTCTCTCTATTCCCTCATACAGTCATCCATTCATATACTTGCGCTCATTTCGATATACGAACAGATAAATGACAATATTGGATAAATTTATGGATACTTATGACGGAAAATGGTAGAAGAATTATAAAATAAAGAAATGTTAGAATTAACATTTGCACCAAGTAGACAAGCTGACGTTAGACCAACAAAAACAAAAATGAAATACAAACATCATACGAACAAAGTATTTAAAAATATTCGTTACCAGATGACATCAATGTCTTGTTTCTGTTCTTGTTGATGTGTCAATGACTTGTTTTATTGTCATTTGAGTTAAATTAATTTAACAACAATATAAGAAAAATATACTTTTACAAAAACAATAATAGAGAAGTATTTCGATTCATGTTAACGTTTTTGTTTTTTTTTTTTCTAAAGATTGTTTAAAATTTTTCCTACTTCAGAGATACTCTCTTAAAAGCCTTATAGTTTTTCTTTTATAGTCTTTTTTTTGTTTTCTTTAATATTTTTGTATTGTTGTCATTTCAATTGGAAAATATAATGATAATTTTTACCTGTAAGGAGTGGTCTGGTCTGGTGTGGCGTGGAGTTGTGAGTGCATCTGTCTGTCCGTCTGATGTCTGTTCGTTTAATAGAAAATTGGTTTCTATCATTTGTTTATGTGGTTTCTTTTATCAGTTTTTTAACTAATTTGAAATGACATTGACATGTTAATGTTGTTTTTTTTTTTGTATTTGAAGTTAAAATTAAAGTTGTTTGTGTCTTAACAATATGATGTGTGATCATATAAATTTATATATAATTTTTTTATTATTGTAATTTACCTTTTTTACGGGTTTTGATATTTTCCTTAATTTTCTAGTGAAATTAAATTAGGTAGACTTTTTGTCTGCTTATTTTTATTGGACATATTGTTGAAAATTTGGAGAAAATTAGGACAGTTGGAAGTTGAAAAAAAGTGAACAACTACTGTATTATTGATACCCTCCAGCGACAGTAAGAATATGTTAGAAGTGGAATTTATGTATCAGGTGATTCATCCAGGGTTCAGAAATATTCATACATGAATTCTAAAATTCCAACATTCATGATAAATTGTCATGAATAATGCTTGCAAAATTTTTTGTTTTATTCTCACACTGTAAAATGAATAGCTAAGAATTTTTTTTATTTTTAAGCACATGAATAGTTTTGTTTTTCATTTTCCAGTTTGTACATATGCACGTATGTGAATAAAGAAAAGTACAAAATTGTAAAAACTAAAATATGAGAGGCTAATCGTTGCTGTCATTTATGTTTATAATAAAAAGAGTTCCTCTTTGTTGTGTTTTGCTTTATTCGTGTTTAAAAACACAAAATATCGCTTGCTTCATTTGTTCTTGTTTAATAGTATTTGTAGCCTTGATTTGTACATGATAAAAATGTTTTTTTAAGCGTCGTTTATTCGTGGTTTTTTCATACATTAAGAAAATAAAAACACTTGCAACTTTATTTTGAACAATTGTAAATATAACAACAGTACAAATTTTCAATGAATTACTTATTTTAAAAGTGTTGTGTTATGTTTTTTTTAAAACTTTAATAAAAAAAAATATAAAATAAATCATACCTATTTTATTGTTTTTTTTATGAGCAGTATTTTCACTTAAAAAATTTTTTTTCTCTAAATTTGCACTTCAAAAAAAAAGACAAAAAAAACTAATCGTGCCACTAATTGTTGAAAATTTGTTTTTTTTTTCAACGTTCATAAATATTTATGTATGAATAGTAAAATTCAAACATTTATAATAAATAATTTGTCTTATCTCATGTTTTTTGTAGAAACAACACAAGAATGATATAAACACAGATTACGCATTGCGCATGTTTTTTATTATTTACAAAATTTAACTGTTTAATATTAAGTCACATCAGCACATTATACACATGTTTGTTTACTTATGTTTCTACATTTCATTTTTAAAAGCTGAATGAGCTATTTTGGTGTCTTTGTATCATAGAGACAAAAAACAATACAAATATAAGAACAAATAAAGCAAGATATTTTTTGTGTTTTTAAACACGAATAAAGCAAAACACAACAGAGATGATGTGAATAGCAAGTGTATATTTGGAAGTATGTATAAGAATGCAAGATGAGCAAAAGAAGTTAAAAAAAAAAATTCTCTCATGTACAAATGTAAGAAACAATAAATCTCTATTATTATCTCATGTGTTTTGTAGAAACGAAAAATAATGAAAATACTTTTATACAAGAACGAATAAAGCAAAATTTTTTTTGTGTTTTTAAGCACGAATAAAACAGCACACAACAGTGTATAAAATTTTTTATTCCTACCCATGAGTGAATAGTGAGTGAATATTTGGAACTCTGGATTCATCGTGAGGTTTGATTAATAATTTAAAATAAAACACATAAATTTGAAAGTGAACTTAAAATTTTTATTATCGGTTAAAAGAACAGTTTATGGCATTTACTGTTTTAAGATTGTATCATATCAATGTTGACCATGTCTATGTCTGAGGTGGTCCATTCGAAAGTTTAAATTTTGGGATACTCTTTCGAGCATAGCGACTGGTATCTCGCGAACAACACGAGTAATGTTGGCTTCTATAGCGTCATTCTTAGCTGGCTTATTCCTGAAGACTTTAGACCAATGGTGTAATATCGCATGATCTAGGTGGCCAATTTATCGTAGCAAAACGTGAAATGAAGTGCTCACCCAGGTCATTGTCTCATGCGCTGTATCACTCGTAGCACCGTCTTGTTGAAACCAGAGCTCACCGAGACCAAGCGCCTGCAGCACATAGTCCGTTAACATGGTGCGATAACGGTAACCATTGACGGTAAAATTCTGATTTTAATAATTTTTGAAGAAATATGGACCAATGATTCCACCAGCCCATAAACCACACCATACCGTTGTTTTTAATGGATGAAATGGACGCCCTTGGTACTCTTCAGGTTGCTCATCAGCCCAAATACAGAAATTTTGTTTATTTACGTATCCAATGAGCCAATAATGTGCTTCGTCACTAAACAAAATTTCACGGTAAAACACAGGATTGAGTTTTTCCAGAGCCCATTCAAAGCCGATTTGGAGACGCTGTTGTGGTGTGAGTCTTTCCATGATGACTTGCCAAACGATACATAAATGACAAAGCAGTTTGATTGAAACACGCGTCATTTGTAAAAAAAAAACATATTGAAAACCTCAGGACAAATCACCCTTTATGTGGAATCTATAAGTTTTGAACTATTCTTAATAAAAAATCTTAATATTCGTTGCGGTTTTAGGGTATTCCAAAAGTACGCTTTCGAGAATTGGCTTTAGATAATTAATAATTGAGCGATCTTCACAGAATTTTATAGTATCGCAGTCCCACTTAAGCTTTACTTAACGTGACATAACCATAACCATACAAAACAGCTGTTTGAACCTATTGTGTGGTCAACACTGTATTTGATTATAGGTGACTTACTATTACGCCATTCCATAACCATATAAACCAATTGAATTTAGATTTCTATGGTCAATATTACGGAAATGGCATTATGGTTATGTCACGACTAATTGGACCTTTAGTCTAACAAAACGATGACGTATCAAATTTTACCACAAAAGCATTATTTGTACGGTGTTAGGGTACTAATGTGTTTTTCGAGAGAAGGCTTTAATGGATCCTATAATAAATTATGCATCGTTCTTCACGAAATTTTTTAGTATTATTTCTAGTTTTATGAAACCAAATTTTACTTCAAAAGCATTATTTGTTACGATTTAGGCGTACAAAAGTGTTTTTCGATGGTGTGCTTTATATGACGCCGGTAGAAAATTTTTGCGGATCTTCACTAAATTTGGTGGTATTATTTCTAGTCAAATAAAATGAATTTTTGCATAATCTAATAACGATTAGTGCATTCCGCCTCTAATTAATGTAAGTGCATTTAACAGATACAAATCGTGCTTAATGAACATGAGGGAATTAACTCAACATTTTTATTTTTTCACTTTTTCAAAAAAATGTATCTGCTACGGTTGGTTTTAAAATTGTTTTTCATAGGCCTTCAATGTTAAATTAAAAATTGTTTTTCTTCTACTGAACATTTTTAAACTTTTAGTTAATACCGTCTTGTTGATTAAATGCGATATAAGTATATAAATTTGGTTATTGTATTTTCTCCACAATTGGGTCTAATAAATCTTTACCTACAGAATCGATTGTACTGGATTTCAATTCCAAACTGCTAAGGATAACTAGAAACGATTCGATACCAAAATTTTTCATTCACCATTAGGTGAATAAGAACAAATAACATATAAAAAAAATAAATAATTCTGCAGATGTATTTGTTAACTATATATCTAACAGAATTACGAATTATATTCTAACCTATTTCACCAAACAATGGTAACTTAGATCATTAGCCTTTTTAAATAAAACAGACTTGAAAATCGAAACAGCAACCCTCAGATTGTTAGTTCAGTCTACCAAAGCACATTCTTTATAATAAAATTTTTTTTTTTTTTGGTAATTTTTCCCTGTTTTGTAAAATTTTTAAAACGGTACATGAATTTCTGTAGAAAGCAACAACAAAATTGCAAAATATTTATGACATTGTGGGTGCTTTCAATGTTATTCTTTGGCGTTGCGTTGCGTTTTACATGATTAGGGCCTTATTTTATATTTTTCTAAAAATATACTAAAAAAAAAGTTTCAATTTCAAATTTGGACAGTGAAATTTGCCTTCAAATATTCATAATCTTCCTTCAGCGTGTTTAAATTATGAGGAGACTCTTGTCTTCCATTTCATTTTCCAATTTATTTTTAATCTTTGGAAATCTAATGGGTTTTAAAATAGAATTAAATAAATACTTTATTTCACAAAATTTGGCATTTAGTTCATTTCCGAAGAAAAACCATTCCTTGCAAAATAAATACTTCTCAAAAATATGTGCATGTATCTGTAATCTTAACAAATACAATTTAATTTTTCTTCGGTATCTTAAAGTTGTGTATATAAAACAAAAGAATCTTTAAGAAAGCCATTAATTCAACTTCACCACGCAAACACTCAAATACAATCACACATGTTGTATCTGTGTGAGAGCTCTTGATGTTCATAATTTATCGATGAATTTGAGTTCCATTTGTTCTCTTGGAAAAAAATGCTTTTGCTCTGAAAGACAAAGACAATAAAAAACAAAGTAGAAGAAAAAGAAATATACAAACCAACAAAATTCACCACTAAATTAAACAATTGTATCTGTAGCTGTGTATCTGTATTTATGTCTATAGCAAAATATTAAACTCCGCCCCTTTTTTAATTTAACCATTGATTTACTGAGTGTTAAATTTTCTTCTTTTTTTTTTTTTTTTTGAACTGAATTGTATAAAAAATTTTATTTTTGGTCCAGCTGCTGATGTTAGTCAAGTTCGAAAGTGCGAATACGAAATATTTCTTTGTCTTTCTTTTGCAGCAGCTACAAAAAAAATTAAAAGTCTCTGAAATACAACAATGACAAAAATAAGAAACAACAACAGAAAATAGGGGCAAAACATTTTGCCTGTTGTCATGGCTGTTTGAATTTGCCATCGAGTATAGAACGTCCTTTTTTTGTAACGTGGCTTTCTGGCGATTTTATATACCCCTCCCCACTGTGGCTGTAGTTGATAAATTCTTTAAGTAAATTATTAATTAAATGCTTTTTATTTGGCTTTTTGCAAAATATAATTGTCATTACTTACAAAATATTTTATTTTCTTTTCTTGTTGTTCGTTTTTTTCAGATATTTGGTTATTTTTTATGAGAATTTTTTTTTGTAGTCTAGTGTGTGGGGGATTTCGTTGATAAGTGGGTGGTTAGATTTTATATAGATTCTTTTTTGTACAATTTTTCCAAGTTATTTTCCATTATTCGTTTTAGTGTATAATTTTGTTCTTTTGTTTAGTTTTTTTTTTTTTTTTTTTTTGCAGGATACTGAGTAGTATTTAAGCGAAAACCCTTTTAGAACTTATTTTATGCCATTTACAGCAGCTTTTATTTTCTTGGCATTGTGCAACTTGTATTAAAATTGAATTAAAATTACTTATAATGGGAGAATTTTAATAAAAAGCTAAAGTAGTTTTAAAATTGTTTGAGAATATTCTTGAATAAAAAAAATTTGATGATCTTGTTGGAAAAAATTTTACATTTTACTTCAAAATATTATGAAATGATGACTCACAGATCTTAAATGAAATTGTAAAATAAAACTGTTTACCTTTTTTCCCATTCAATATTTATCCATTTTTTTCGAAAGCGCATAGAATTTAGATTTCCTACAGACTTTTAAAGCCAAGCAATAATTATATCACTTGAGGTTAAATTTACAGCATAAAGGCCTTAATAGTAAAATATGATCTCGTAGATCTAAACTCTTTGCTGCAAAACGTTTAATATTATGAAAACAAAGCATTATTTGCAGGAAGCTTTGCTTTACTAATTTAATTTAAAAAAGTCCAGCTTAGGCACATCGATTTCTCAACGAAGCTTTTCCTCAGTATATTCCATCGATTTCAACGTGCTAGAGCTGGTAAGTGCACAACCGAAGTGGTGATTTTGACGTGGAAGCTAAAATCTGTCCAGGTCAGCAAAAAAGATCGAAGATGATTAATTGAAGACATTAAGATTTTTGTAAAACTGTAGAGGAACAAGCAAAACCATTAAGAGTAACTTAAACCATTTCCAAAAGTTTGGCAGCAACAGAACTCACCCAAAAGCAAGGAAATTGTCTACCACACACTAGTTGATGCCGACAGACGTTAAAAGTCGATTTTTCATATCCAAAGTGATGCCGAACGCTATAAAAAAAAGTAATTTTTACATTAATTTATTACTGTCAATAAAAAAATGGGCCCACTACATAATCCAATGTGTAAGAAATCGTAAACCTTGATATGCGACAAGACATGACGCCGTAATTTTTTGATTACGAAAATGCTCCACTAACTGTTACAAGACCATTGCCAACAACTATAGTGTAATCTCCCTTAATGAACACCATTATTAAATGGACTCCCCCTTTCGACGGACCCTGGCTTGGAAGTGTTGCTTCAGCCGCCTTATTGTGTTTATCTTGCACCGCCCAACTATCAATTGTTTTGGTCGATGCAGAAATCTCTCACTGGAACCCGAAATTGATTCTTGGCTTAAACAAATTCAAATAGCGGTTCCACCGATATTTAAAATATTTCAGCAGTGGGCTTTTTATGGTATCAATCTTAATAAAAACTGAACTCACAGCATTATAATTTGTTGCCGTTGTAGAACTATGAGTAATTATGAGCCGAAAATCAGAATGTTTTATGCTTTTATTCAGGGCTGTGGAGTCGGAGTCGTTGTACCCACAAAAACTCGAGACTCCGTCTCCAAAATTTTTCGGCATAAAATGTTCTAATATTTTCCAAAATAAAAATTCTCTGAAATTGGCGTAGCAATATTTCAAATATCGATTTTCTTGCTATATTTAAGCATTTAAAAGGTAGTGCATTAAAACCCCGTTACAATCTTTTATACCCGACAGTTAGAATATATGAGAGCTATAAATTATTAATTAATCTTTATAAAATCGGACATTGGTATAAAAATTGGTTCCGGACCAATTGGACGACAATCCGTCAGTCGTATGCTTTTATTTCTAACAATTTGAACTAAGTTGAATAAAATATCATGATTCGTAACAGGTAATGCCATACTAAAATGATTTTCTGAAGGGGAATTTATATTAGACCCATGGTAAATTATGGACTTATCATAACGAAATCCTATAGAGTGATTTCTGTTATTAAAAATCTAAATGGGAACAAATTTCAATACAGTAGTGAAATTTGTTTTAGCGTTTAAAGTCCTTTTCAGAAGGCCGCTTATTAAGGGATCTAATTTCACCACAATATTTAAATAATTTCCCAGAGTGAGCATAAAATTGGACATTATATGATAAATTATGGACCGAGCTTCAGGAAATTTTATAATGTGAATTTTAGTGCTATATATCTTTGACGAACCAAATGGTATTACAATTTGTATTACGTTTTTTAACATACTAAACTATTTTCCGAGAGTATGTTTTACAGTGTGGTTTCTAGTCCTATAGAACGAGTTTGTGCAAAATCTTATATCATGTCGTGCATTATGCCACCTTTGCTATTAGTTTTTTGTAACAAAATTGTCCATTTGTTAGAGTGGTGGTTCTACATTTTATTTCTTAGCTCTACTTAACCCATTGTTCTGGATTTCAATCCTATTACCGACATTTATTCTCTAATTTTAAACTAATTCGATGGAAGTAAATAAAAGTCAGTCAGGCCTGCGTCAGGACTTTAAAAAGATTGTGGCATATTAAAGACACATTTTATGAAATGTTTTCTTAAAGCGAATCTAATTTTTGCCTTTTGATCTCTCATCTATCAGTATATCCTAATTAAGAGGCTCACCATTCTATCAAACACATTGGCGATTTTGCTAATTGAAATTTGCTTTAGATTTGTATATGTCAACTTGCTCTTGGGATTCTTGTAATAAATGCAATATTTATTCAAAAAGGTCATTTAACAAACCATATGTATTTTTGAAAATTTAAACTTTAAACTGGTGTTTACTTGTTACACCTTTTAGCCAAACAAAATTATTACAATAAATACTCATCCATTTTCAAATCATTAGTGTTACATTTAAGACAAATTACAACAAACCTGCCAAAATGCATACAACTTCCATTATCTATCATTAAACTCACTCGTTAAAAGTTTTAAAATAAATTACAATAAAATTTGTGGGTTAAAAATTGTATTTCCTTTTTTGTTTTTTTTTTACTAACGACTTGTTGACAGACAGCTGGTAGTGAAAACTCCTCTTTTAACAACCACAAAATTACAACACACAAATAACAACTGGTCATCATGGCAAGGGGATCATCAATGATCATTCTGTTGGTGGTGGTGGTAGTGCTGCTGCTGTCTGCCAATAATGATGAATGCCAAACAAATAAACAGCAACAGACGAGTGATTACAATTTGTTTACAACTAAATATTAAAAATTAACAACTATTGCAAAGCTTATTTGAAAAAAGGGAATACAATTTTTTAATGGTCAATTTTTAATTGCTATATTGGGATATGGTTACAATTTAAAAAAAAGGTTTGGAATATAAATTAAATACAGTGTTTTTCCAAATGTTATTGAAAGTTATGGATTTGCAATAAAAAAAATTTTTTAGCGCAAACTTTAAAAGCCTCTGTAAAATATTTCTAGAGTACGGTTGTTAAGTTTTTGGCCTTGGTTATAAGATTAAGGATAAACGCCTAGCAATGGAAAATTATTTTTAATAAATTAAAAGTTTATTCTTTTTGAGTATAATTCTCATTCCCTCTGTAGTCTTGTTTGCTGATAGCTTTGGCTTTTCTAAAATTGTTTAGGAGAACTTTTTCTGATGATCTGGCCTAAGGAACCAGTGAAATGCGCATCGGAACAGCTTATCCTCCAACAATAAATTTCAGTTTATTTATCAATTATAAAAATAGGGAATTAAGCACAACAAACCAAATCTTTTAATTTTATTCAAATCTAGATATTTGTGATAATCGCTTGTTTTAAATTAGAAAATCGCCAAAAGGTTAATTGATTTTACAAAAAAAAATTTTATTTACATTGAATTTGTTTAAGAAAATAAAATGAAAATTTGGAAAAAAAAAATCTCTAAGCTTTGTAAAACTAAAATTTTAAACAACTAAGAAAGTAGAGTCGGTCAAGGCCGAACAGTACTTACGGAAAATTTTACAAGAGTTTACCTTATTTGGCACCCATAAGCAGTAATTTTTGTCCAATATAATCTAGATATTAACGAGATGTATTCGTCTTAAGGCGATCTTAGAGATTAGATTTAATTATAATTGACTCCAAAAAGACAATTACATTAAGGGCTGGCGGATTATGTTTGCCCCATCTTTTTTTTAATTTATTTCAGTTTACTGAGCGATTTTTGTCGTCGTAACTCTTACTTTATGTGGAGCGAAGAATTAAAAGTACTTACCATTGGTTTTGTTTCCTAATTCGTTCTCTCATTTGGCGAACATCTTATTTAATTTCGTTTGAAAATCTTCTATATATGCACAAAAAGTTGCTGCGAACAAACCTGTACTTAGTAACTAAAGTATATAGAAACAATTCTCGTCAAATTTTTTAATAAATATTACAAATTTTTTAATTAAAATACATTTTATATTTTTTTCTGTGTAGACAGACATTTCAATATCATCTTAACCCCAGGATTACCGCCTTGGTCTGGCCATACCAAATTCGTGTGTTGCTTGTAATATTTTTCGCATATAACAAAAAATCAAATAAATAGGGACGTGAATTCTATAAATGATATGTTCCGAATCGAATGAAACTAATTTGGATTCGATTGGAGCAAATAAGTGGGGTTAAATTCCATTTTTTTGTAAAAGTGTATGAAATTACCCTCTTGGTCTAGCCAAATCAATTTTTTCCCCTTGAATGATATTTCAAATAGGAAAAAATATTAAAAAAAACAGATACGTGAATTCTAGAAATGATATGTTCTAAATCGAATGAATCAAGTTTGAATCAAATCAGAAAACTACGGCCCATTATGCGTTTAGTTCAATCTAACTACAAAAACCCAACGCAAAACTCGTTTCAGCTGTGGTAGATGAGCGAAATTAAAGACTACATTTTCGATGACTTACATATGGAATAAAATAATGAAATAATAAAATTATATAATAAATTTGTATAATATAAAGTAATTAGCACACGTTCAATAAAAAATATATTTATTTACTTATTATTTAATTGGGGTTTTTAGCTGTACAAATTGTGGTCTGGCCAGACCAAGAGGAGAACTTAGTGGTAAAAAGTTACCGAGAATCCAAGGGTTAAAATTTCCCAAAATTTGGTTACGAATCACTCGTGTAATTCCTTTCTGGCTCCCTTTCTAAGACTTTTCAGCCAACCCTCGTGTTTCAGTTTAAAGTCATACAATTTTCTTTATATTACAGGTTTTTTTTTTTGCCTGACCATTTTTTGCATCTTACTACACTCTTACGTGCATAGTACACACACATATTTTCACATCCGAATGTATGAATTAAAATCCATAATGTTGTTTTTTTTTTAACGCGTTAGTAAATTTTTAAAGTCAAATTGTTTTCATAAGCCAAGAGTTGTTTGTATTAACAGCTGTTTTACGTTTCTTTTTTTTTCATACACATTACAAAAAAAAAAAAAAAACACTCTACTCTGTATTTAATTTTCGTCTACTCGTAGATCGTCTGGGACTTATTGACTGGGTTTCTCGCTTTCTGGCTGCATTTTGGCAGGCAGATCATACCGAACACAATCATTTTCTTGACTGTAGGTGTGAAGAATTCTTATGTCTTGCTGGTCTTATCTAAATGGTTTTTTGAGTATCAATATTTTTACTTAAGTGTAATTTACGACTATATCTTTGTAGGTTGTCTGTCCGTCTATATGTGCGAGTACCAATTCACATACGAGTTTGGCAGTCTGTCCTTTTAACAGAGTTACAGAGTGTTTGTATTTGTGTGTGTTTTTAGCAAGTCTATCCATGTGCACATTTTTGTTCAAAATTGAGATCAGTTTTGTTGTTTTTGGTTGTTGGTAGATTTGTAGTTCAAGAGGTATGAGGTGCGTGTATCTCGGCTTGGCCACATTTTTGTTGGTTTTCATACTTGAATTTTTTTTTTTTTTTTTTTTTTAGTAATAATTTACTGAACCTCTCAGTCATTTTACATGACTACATGTGTATCAAGAAACACTCGCATTATTTAATACTACAACAATTTACACAAACCGACTCATAATTTATAAAAATTGCTTTAAATTTTATTTATTTGTAATGTTTGGAAAATTAGTGGAGACAGAATGTTTTAAGGATTTTCTTTATTTGCTTTAAGGAAAGGTGTTATTGCATAAATACTTCAATTAAAATTTTAGATCTTTCTGAAAAACTGTTTTCCTGCAATTCTTGCCTTTATCATAATAACTTTTTCTGGAAAATATATCCTTTTTATATTAATATTTTGATAAGTATTAAGTAAAATTGAATGTATTTCAAATTTAAGTTAAAAAAAAAAATGAAATTACTTCCAACTTTACTTTTTAACCCTGTATTCATTTTAGATTTCACAAACATTTACCATATTTTTTTTCAAAAGAATTTACTTGGAAAAAGGGAATACATTAACTTCCGCAAGAAAGTAAAAAAAATATATTTCTTCGCACATATAAAACAGAATTAAAAACCAACAGATAAAATCCGAAATGAAAAAGAAAACCTGGAACATCATCAAAACTGTGTACACTTTTGTTAAAGTGCTCGTGTATTCGCTATTTAAATATGCAAAAAGATACCAATTTACATAAATTTTCGCCAAATTTAGAGCAATTTCATCTCATCACAAAACCATCCACCACGTTCTACACTTAGCAATTTGAAATTACAATATGAAGAACCAACCACCCACTTAAATACACCCCCAAAACTCCCAATCAACAAACGGTAAAAAAAAGCAACAACCTTAAACATTTAGATACGATAAATACATACAAATGTGTCAGACTGAGACGGAGAAAGAGAGAGAGAGAGAGAGAGTGAGTTTATTTGGCGTAATTTTCATGTTTTTTTTTTATTCCAACAAACTTTTAAAATGATTTTAACTTGTTATACCCTGTCTACTTTATTGGAAAGGGATGATAAAATGGGGGGTTCAACTTTGGTTCTTCATATAGTTTGTAACATCGTTAAGGTTGGAAATTGCCTCCAAAATATCAAACTATTTTTTATAAATTTTTTATGTTAAAGTCTATAATTTTAGAAACATAAAAATTTTGTGATATCCCAAAAAAATTGGACGTACAGTGTTTACTGGTAAGCCCCCTTCGTTGATTGCGTGGTAGGGTGAGAGATCTTGGCAAGTGTGCGGCTTGAATCGTGCCATCCGTTATCGTAGTGACAATCGTGCGAAAGATAATTAAGGGATACGTTAATCGTATGAACGGAGTGGCATCATGACATACTATTGCAAGCGGATTGCTTCACAATAGACGTAAAATAATAAAAAATAAATAAAAATGGAATATACAAACATAAGTGTGGAAAGGGTATTATTATTATATTATAGTTCGATTGATAGCGAACCCAGCAAAAACTTTGCTTACAAAAAAAGCAGAAAAATAATGAGAACTTAAGGAAAGGAGTACTTATTTTTCTACTAGAAAAAGTAGTTATTTTTGTTCGCGATGTCCCAAAAGTAATCCTTTATAATTTGGCTAATTACAACCTAAAAAATAATACCTTTATTTTATACTTAAAAGTTGTATAAAAATATGTAGTTACCAAAAGAGACAAGAAATAAGTACTTTAAAATTAACTTTCAAAAAAGTTAAAACACACTTATTAAAATTGCTCTGAAATCTTATGGAATTTATGTTGAAAAATGAACACAATAATGAATTTTTCGAAATGTAAGAACCTATTTAATAAAGAGTGCTTTTGCTGCACAAAATCATTTATAGCTCTAACACTGTAATAACAATGTGTGTATTAATATATGTAAATATATGGGCCTGTCTCAAAAATAAATTTTGATCGAAAGTTTTTTAATTCCGAGAAAGCTTATTCAGAAAACGAAAACCGATTTATTTCTCGGAATGAAATCACTTTTAATTTTTCGATCGAAAAAATTTTTTTGTCTTGGTTTGCATAATATTGTCACATTTAACTTAAAAATAACAAAATAAAATTTGTCGGAATTACGAAAATCGATTGAAATGATAATACGGATTCAAAACAATTCCGAACAATTTCTGTGACAGGCCTGATTGTGTTCTTCAAAAAAACATCGTTAACATTAGATTAATATCACTACTAGTATTCTTATTACGAAAATATATTGTGTTGGTAATTTTGCATTTTGGATTTGATTGATTTTTGGATTATCCATGTATTTCACATCGAAATTATTCTTAAAATTTTATAATATTACCAAATATTTAACAAATATTAATATCATATATTGCAAATTGATTTTAAAAATTAATTAAAACCATATAATAATAACTTATTAAAGTCATTACACCAAAGTATTTTTTTGTAATGTATAATTATGACTGATTTAAGATAAAGCTACAAAGTAATGAATTCAGGAAGTCATTAAAAGTAGCATTGTAAGTTAAGTTTTTGCTGGGAAGTAGATGAAAGAATAACACGGATGCAGATGAGTAATCAGAGGAATCCATTGGCACTGTCGGCCGTAGTACGTCGTAAGATTTAAAAATGTGTTTCGCAAAACTTATCCATAAACTCTTCTTGTAGCTTTATAAAGCAGAACCCTTTAAACAAAGAATCTGCACAGCATTAAAAATGTGTGCGTTGCCTAAATGTCGGTAACGACTTTTTGCCTTAAACAGTTGCATTACGACCAGCTTCTACATTTTAAGGCTCTTAGTTCAGCGTGAAAAACTTTTCCTCTAAAGGGCCTTCAAGAGTCCGCTTTTTGAAAATTTATTGAAGAATGGTTTTGTTCTTGCCTGATATTTCTGGACAGCGTATGCCTAAAGCGCAGACTTTAATAACAATTTTTTTTTTTTTTTTTGACGGTATTCAATATACCTTGTTACACATCTTTAACCGGTGTTCCTACTGCATTCAAACCAGGGCCGTGGAATCGGAGTGGGAGTTGAAGAGCCGGAGTTAAAGTTTTTGTACTGGATTCGGAGTCGAAGTACTCACAAAAATTAGCGACTCCGACATCAAAATTTTTCGGCATAAAAAATTTTAAAAAATTTCCTAATATTTTCCAAAAAAAAAAAATTCTTCGAAATTGGCGATGCAATATTTAAAATATTTTTACAGAATAATTTTCTTGCTATATTTAACCATTTAAAAGGTACTGGATTAAAAAAAGAGTTTAAAGTCAAATAAGGACCAGTATCATATGCATTTAGCATCAATGTAAGTGTAGAAGTCGGAGTTGGAGTCGGAGTCGGAGCACTATTTCTTTTTTTTTTGACGACTCCACAACCCTGATTCAAGCGCTTTGCAAACTCATCCCATAGCCGACTGGCTGTAGATTTTCCATGCGTCCAAGAAGGGTGCACATTTTTGGCCAGCTTTTGGGTTGCTTCACGAATTCTACCATTATTTATTTTTGCCAGGGCTTAAATTTATTTTAATTAGTCCTAGAAAATATGTACCTTAGTCAAATAATTATATGTGCAAGACTTTAATTCTTTAATATAATTAAGAGAAAAAATTCAATATATGGGAAAAATTTTTTTTTGCATTTATTAATTAAGTGAACTTAAAATTAAATAACAAAATTATATTCAAATAATTTTCTTGGTAGTATTATTCTTATATATTTTCACCAATTGGACACGGCGCCACATTGAATTTACCTCTTTTGCTAGGGCAGACAAATCAAGTTTGTCTCATTCAGTCAAAATGGCATTTTCACCTACTTAAGGCTGTCGTATTACTCAGAAGATGCATACAATTTGGCAGAACGTATTCCCCATAAATCCTCAATGAGATTGAGGTCTGGGCTTAAGATAGGTCACTCTAGCAACTCAATTTGTCGAAAGTTAAAGAACGCCTTTATCTACTTTGCCACGTTGATCGGTGCACTATCCTGGTGGTAAATCCATTCATCGTAATGCTAATCGCCAGTAAAATCAAGGAGTTTAACACACCAATGTATATTTCTGCCATCATTTTGCCTGGCATAAAGCATATCTTGGACTTGCCTTTTAATGGAAATGCCGTCCATACCATGAATGATCCTCCACCATGAACTTGCTTATGGAATGCTTCCCGTGGGAGTGCTTTGTCCTTTTAATATTTTTTGTAGACCATCTGACCCGTCTAAATTAAATTTTTTCGGCACTGAATATCACAGATTCGAATTTTTCTTTCCAAAACTGGTACTTTTCATAAAATGCAATACGTCCATTCTTAAGATGCTATTTTGGGCGTGGCCTAGGCACTCGGTTCTAATATTTAAGCCCTAAATCTTGTCTTATTTTTTGATTCGCACGTTATTTAGTCACATTAACACCAAGTTCCACTTTTATTTGGCTACAACTCATATGGCTATTGGTTGCATACTGCTGTATGCGCCGTTTGCTCTGTTTATAAATGGTGCATATCCGGACGCTTCGCTAATTAATGCCATTGTTATCCGGGATTTTCAAGGAACTTGTTGTCGTATTTCGATATTTCTCTACGAAGTCAGTAAATTTGGCCAACTTTCATGGCGGCTTGACTTATTCCCTTTTGCTCAATTTACGCTGCTCACCTGTTAATTCAGTTCCACGTGGCATTTTCCTAAAAATAAAAAAAAAACTGGCAAGAGTACGAATTGGAAATTTATCAGATTAAAAAGAAATCAAAAACAATTTTGTTTTTTTTACCTTATATCTTTCCTTATGCGCTGGACTTACTTGGGAATCATTTTCTCGTCTTCATGTGCTGATATATTCACCCCTATCGTAAAAAACAAGTGGAATTTTTGTTCCCATGAAATTTTTATTCCCCTCGAAGGGAAGAATGCTATCGTGAAATTTTCGTGAACATTTTTTCGCGCTATCAGTTCTCAGTGAATGTAAAAAAGAAATAAATATAAAAAAACATTAAAAAATTAAAAAAAAATTAAATTTTGTTCAAAAGAAAAGTTTAAAAAAACAAAGTAAAATATATTGTATTGTAGTGATAGTTTGATTGCAACATTAGCCTATTGCACTTTTATGTAGTAAAATTTCTTAAATTCTGCCACCACGTCTTTTAAAAGCTTCATAACTCCTCAGGCAATCGACCTGTTTTTTTGCATTTTGTTGAACAATATACATATATGTAAAGTTGTGCTTCTTTTAACGGATCTAGACATTAAAATTAATTTTGTAAACTTTAATATTCGAACTATGAGAAGAATTGCTTACATAATTGTTTTCTTCCCCAGCAAAAAAAATGAGAAATTCAAAGGAAAAAGTGAACAAATTACAAGGGAAAAAAATTTTCACCATAAGGGGAATTTTTCCCGTGAACATTTTTATCACGTTATTATTCTCCTCTGAATTAATTTTTTAAATTAATTTAAAAGGCAAAAATTACGAGGGAAAAATTAGTCACGATAGGGGTGACTAATTTGGCACCCATCAAACGAAAATGAATCCATTTTGCACATATAAAAATTTTCTACGAGATTGGCGATTAATTTAATTGAAAATAACAGTACTACGAATGCGGTGCAGAAATATACTTAACAAACAACAACAAATGATAAAGTAATCGAAATACCAAAAAATTACTATTGAAAAGCAATTTTGCACATATAATTATTTGACTGAGAGTAATAATGCCATAAAAATACAGTGATGACTGTTTGTGAAAATCGTAGAGTCAGTTAAACGCCAACCACAGTATGCTTAAGCTTGCTTAAGCTTCTGTCAAAAATTAACACATATCTCTCAAATGCATTTAAAAATACAAAAATTAAATCAAAAACCAATTGATTCGGTAGGGAAAGTGCGATCAGTTTCACCACTTGCTTAAACGAATGACAGATGCATAAAACTTAACAAAAAGTTTCATTAAGTTCAATGTGTTTTGACACATAACTATGATTTACATGTAGTCGCAAAGTTGCTTTAGCCAACTTAAGAATATTATAGATGGGCCTTTATACGATCACGTATGTCATTATCACAAATTTGGTGACGTACAGTACGTTCACGTATGTCATAATCCGAAAAATTAATTTTTACGCAACGTATTGTCTGTTTAGTGAAGAAACGATTTTGGCCCTTAAAATCCTTGCGTTTTTAGAAGAGAATTTAGCCACCCTTTTTGCGTAAAATTTAGCCATATTTGGTCGGCAAAAGTTGGCAACACTCGTATTGATAAAATCTTATAAAAAACTAATTGACTTTCCATACAATTACAAATAATTTCCCTTAATCTAGGCTTTTTTTATTGTTAAATATAGAAAAGGGTATCCTAATTACCTTTCTGGCCATCCAAACCCCCCTTTCTCTTTTGCTTATTGTTGGGGGAAATAAAGTACTTATGTTTAAAATTGGTGGTGTTTTCTTTTTTACTGCTGTTGATTTTATTTCGGGTTGTCATCAAGTAAATTAACAAATTTACACCAATTTGGTTTTCTTCACTCTCCTTCTCTCTTTTCAAGAGTCGGCGGCATGACTGACTGACTTTCGCGTATTTAATTTAAATGGTTGATGTACATTTTACCAGTGTGTTTGTATGCATTTTAAATTTTTGGGGTGTAAAATTGTTGGAATTTTAGTAAAATGTACCCACTTTACCACCCAGCAACAACCGACCACCCTTTTTTCCGAAAGGTAAGTTGTTTTTAATGGTTTTTGTCAAAGCTTAAAAATGTTCATGTCTTCTTTATTTTTTTTTTTTTTTTTTCTGGTATATTCTTTCCAAGCTATCAACTTTATGAGGAGGGGGTTGTTATTTCCATTACTGTGGTATGCAACAAAAATTTTATTTTTACTTGTTGTCAGATGGCTTTTGCTGAATGTTTATGAACAGGAGGTTGGTGAGAAGAAAAAGGAGAAGGGTGGCAGTTAAAATTAAGCTACTTTGTGTATATTTCTCTGACTGTGTGGGGAATGTTTTTTTTTAAATACATACATACATTTTCATTTGAAACAAATTAAATATTCTGACACCATTAGTGTTAAAAATGTTCACTTTTGAAAACATTTTTGTATGCTTTTATTTCACAATTTGTAGTAATTTTTTTTTGTGTTTTTTATACCCTTAACCACTGGTGGAAAGTGTATATACATAAATATAAGTTTGCCATTAGTTTGTAATTTTTACAACATTGGTCTTAGACCCTATAAAGTATATATATTCTGTGTCCTTATGAGTAGCGATAATGATTTAATGATGGTCGTCTAACGGTATATACGTCGGTTGAATTGCGTTTTCCGAAGACTGCAGATATGGGGGGCTGTGGGAAAAATCGCCCAAAGAAAAATGGCCCAAAAAAAGAAATGAAAAATCGCCCAAAAAAATTCCATGTAAAATTGGGCCTAAATTCATATGAAAAGTGACCTAAAATTTTTGGGCTATTTTTCGTTATTGTTGGGTGATTTTTCGTTTTTTAAATTTGGTGATTTTTATTATGAAAAATCACCCAAAAATGTTGTATGAAAAATGGCCCATTTTTTTGATTTTCTCCTCTATGGTATAACAAACACCGGCTTCGCTTACTAAAGCTTCTCTGCACAGCCGGCCTTCGGCCGGGCGCAAGGATTTTCTCCTCTATGGTATAACAAATACCGGCTTCGCTAACTAAAGCTTCTCTGCACAGGCGGCCTTTGGCCGGGCGCAAGGATTTTCTCCTATATGGTATAACAAACACCGGCTTCGCTAAGTAAAGCTTCTAAAATCTGCCTTGTTTCCAAACGAAAGCCGACTATGCAGAGAAGCTTTAGTTAGCGAAGCCGGTGTTTGTTATACCATAGAGGAGAAAATCCTTGCGCCCGGCCGAAGGCCGGCTGTGCAGAGAAGCTTTAGTTAGCGCAGTGTCCATGGACACTATGACACTTTTTGGAGTGTCATAACGTCCATGGACACTATGACACTGGACGTTATAACATGCCACCGGGAAAAAATTCGTTTTTGCTTTTTGGGTAATTTTTCATTTTTTTTTTGGGCCCTTTTTCGTTTCTTTTGGGCAAAATTTCATATATAACTTTTTGGGTCATTTTTCATGTTCTGTTGGGCGATTCTTCATTTGGGCGATTTTTCATTTCTTTTTTTGGGCCATTTTTCTTTGGGCGATTTTTCCCACAGCCATATGGGGACTAGGTTGTTATACATAAATTTATATCACATATACAGGCATGGTCTGAAAATCACTTTTTGTGAAAGTGATTTGAAATCACAAGAAAGGTGTTCTGGACAAAAATTTTTTTTCATAATTGTGATTTAAAACCGGTCGGCTAAGCGCCGATTTAAAATTACTTGTTTATTTTCCCCACCATTTTAAACCAAGTTAAAACTTTTGGTGTTTTCAAAAAACCCTTAATTGACAATTGTGATTTTAAAATCACAAGTGATTTAAAATCTTGTGATTTTTGGAACATGCCTGTTAGTCCGGAATTTGTTTCAATTGAAATTCATTAAAATCGGCTTAAAAATGGCTGAGACATGAGCAAAAACACATGGCTGTTTCTAATTAACCCATAAAATCTCTTGTTGTTCTTTTTTTTTTTGCTTTGCATTTTAATACTAGGAACACAACTGGAACGAATGACGAATTTAATAAAACATACTGGTGTATATGAAAATACACACAATAATAGCGTCCGCCGAAATCCGTCATACGCGGCAACTTTGCAATTGTTTTATTTATATTTAATACCCTGAGAACAATTTAGTACCAGGTGACCATGTTTGGTTTAAGTTTAAAAATATTTTAGTAAATAAAGTTAATTTTTACTTTAATAATTGTTATTTTTTTTATTGTATAATATTTAAAATAAATATACAAAGTATTTTGCTATAAAATAGCTTTTAGTTGTGTTTTTGATTATGTTTTAATTTTTAGCACTATTTTTTTTTTGATATGGTACACAAATAGAGTTTTTTTATTCCCGCACTTTTTGGATTCCCGGGAAAGCGGGAAATAAAAATCGAATTCCCGGGATCCCGGGTTTCCCGCCCAAATTTCTTTGTTTATTTATTTACTTATTTCTCTAATGAAACTAATATTTCTTACTGACTATTACGCTTAAAATAATTAAATCTAGTATCTTTAATATACCAAAAACGTAAATAATTCATGATTGAAGTAATTTTAGGACACTTTAGGGATAATTTTAATGTCAATAGCATTTGCATAATTAGAATGAAAGTTTTGAAGTCTTAGTGGTATACAGTTTTCGGAAGGGCGATTAGGAACTGAAACCACAACATTACGAAGTAGGAATTCTGAAATAATTTTACGGTTTAACAAATTCAGCAGAACTACATATGTTTAATAACATATTTTTTTACAATTTTATAACCCTTAATCAGCAGTGGTGTATGAAGGTATACTAAGTTTGTCATTCGATGTGAATATAAAGGATTTGTATTGTGGGTTCTTCATTCGTTCTTATCCGATTTAGCCATATGGGTGTCAAATTGTTTCTAGATCTTCTAGGCTGTTTGGGAATGAATTCGTGCAGAATCGCTTCAGTAGGAGAAAAGTTATGCACCCAAATGTGGAACCACCTCCCTAAAATATCAACAAAAACTAACATAAATTTGTGGCGAATGCATCTTTTGTCATTAAATTTCAACAAGTTCGTTTTATAAGGCACCAAATTTTGTGAATATCGGTCCATAATTTACCTACGGCTCCATGTTTAGATTAATCTCGTTAATCATGTAAGTACCCAGTAAAAAACGTGCTCCAAATGGAGCAGGTTTTATGTATGAATTCATACCTCAAATCGCTTCAACGCTACTGATGGGATGCCTGATTTTTGTATGGGGTGTTCCCGGTTTGGAGCACTAATTTCTGCTGACAATAAGCGCTTCTTTTAACATAATAAAACACGCATATAAAGCACTCCTAAAGTGCTTTTTTAAAGGCTAACTAAATTAACATATTCATTCATGTTTTTCTTTTACTGGTTTAAATGCCTTTTATCAAGCATTTTCGTAAACCATAATATATTTTTATTTTGTTATCGCTTTAAAACCTTCATCGTTGTCAGCACTAAAATAGCAGTTTTTTGTATATTTTATTCGTTATCGTTTACTGCTTTATAAGAGCCCTATTATCGAAGCGCTCGATTAAGCGCTTTTTCTCTTAAGTGCTTCAAAAATCACAAATTTTTTTTACTGGGTATGGCTTAAAGCGTAACGAATAATGCTTTTGTGGTGCAATTTAGCATAATCTACTTTCATAAGACTCAAAATTACTTGAAATGCCGCATATAAAGCACAATCTTGGAAAACACTTTACTACGCCCTTAACCGCAAAAACTTAAACATAGTAATATTGTAAAATTAACACTTCAGTTCGATAAGACAAGAAATAAAATTTCGTGAAAATAGGTCTATAATTTATCATTGGCCCTATATAAAGCCCATTCTCAAACGATTAATAAGCCTTTAACTGTAGCAAATGTAAATATTGTGGTGATATTACGTTTGATTAATCTACTAAAGACAGTAGTCCGACATAGATTTACTAAAGTTTAAGAAAAAGATTTTCTTCAAAATTTCCCGGGAATCCCGCAATTAATTCTCGGGAAAGCGGGAATAGAAAACAATTGAAAATCCCGAGACGGGAAATCCCGGGAACAAACTCTATACACAAACAGCAATTAACTTTCGCTATTATGCCTTCCACCAGGGATGTTAAAGTTGGTACAATTGTACTTTTTTGGTACATTTTGACCTTTTAAAGTAGCGTGGTACTACCGTGACTCATTTGGAACAATTTGAAAATTTGTCATAGTTCACCCTTTTTTAATTTTTAGTATAGCAAACAATTTGTACAAAATTTGTCCTTTTCATTGGATTTATATTTTTTAATTATTATTTCTTTCATCAGGATTTAAAAATACTTCTTTTAAATTGCATTTTTTTATTTGTGCAGTATGCACTTAAAATTATTAACATGTATAATTTAGAAATGCAATCAGAAGATGCTCGAATGCATGTATTTTTACAATGGATAAAAATGTTTTGGATGAATGTGATATATCTATCGTAGACCTTTACAAAAATCACGTGCCCTTTGAAGAAATTTATTGATATTGCTAGAGAAATGAAAGAAAATGCAAAACAATTTTATATAAAATTTTGCGAAGTCTTGAAAACCAAAGTCAACTTCAATAACAAAGTTTTAATGTGGATCCATAAATTTACTCCTGAAAATGTTATTTCAGGTAAAACAAGTAGTAGTAAAAATGATCCCGAATGAAATTGTTAATTTTGATTCAATCAATAATCAATTTAGAGCTTTAGCTGATGTCGAGCAACTGCAGTCGTTAAAATTGAAAACAGTAGCTAATTAACAAAATGCGCTGAATGTCCGTATATTTCCTGATATTTCTAGAGTCGTTGCTGGCATTTATCCATTCCACATTCGTCTGTAAATGTGGAAAGAGTTTTTTCTTTTCAAAATATAATTAAAACTAAGGAAAGAAACAAACTACATGTGCCAACACTATCAAGTCTCATACAAACAAAGGATTGGTTAAGATTGACAAATTCATGCTGCTATGATGTAAAAATTCCAAATATCTTATTAACTAAACAAATTAGTGCCCGATTTTGATTTCATATATTTATAAGACTTCTATGTACCTTATTTAATTCATACATGTAATAATGCTAATGTTAAGTTTTGTTTTTTCTGTACAATTGAATTTGTATGTACTTTTTTGTTTTCTTAATAAATTAAAAAAAAAATGGTACCGTGAAGGTCCAAAAAGTACATTTTTTTTTGAAAGTTGGTACAAAGTTTAAAATCCTATTTAACATCCCTGCTTCATACGACGAATTTACTCAGCGAATTTTTACTGAAAATTTCGTCGTGTTGGGCGAAATTCGTCGTTTGTCCCAGTTGTGTTCCTAGCTTTACCTTTTTTGATATTAACAGATCTCAGAGAGATTTCTCTCAAGGCCAAATTTTGCTAGCCCAAAACCTGTGATTTTTAAGATTCCTCTTCTTGCGTTTTAAACTTAAACCACACACAATTTTAAAATTTTATTAAGTAGTTCAAGTGGAAATAATGCCTCTAATTAAGCCCCCGTTTGTGACCGCCTAACCTCAACTGCAAAGCAACTTTTGTTGTATAGCAACCTCACACTGGATGATCCATCGGTAAAGCTGAACTTCGCCCATGAATACGATCAGAAATCACTCTCTTACCTGAAATTCTTTGGATTATCCTCCCTGAGACTTAAGACTAAGCCACAGTCACCTCATGATCCCTGAAGGAGCCTCACCAATAACTACTTTAAGACCTATTAAGTCCAAGGGGCTTCAGGCTCCTGTGGTACCAGATGGGACTCTGCTCAGCCTTGTTCATGGAAGATCCGAAAAGCTTTAGATATTGGCCTTACCTATATGTATATAATGCTAACCATCCGGAGGCAAATTTCAAACACAGTAATTACTTCAACCAATCACTCTTTAAGGATTACGTGGTTCAGGCATCCTGTAGAAGTTAGACTTATTTATGGACATTTATTGTTAAAATAACTATAGGAATGGTCGACTAAATCTGTATTTGTAACTCTGCTTTGGGTGTTCGTAAAGTTTGTAGTCTACTCGTCTTATTTGGGAAATACCAGACCCTTTGATTATAATACCCCTTATGTTATTTACATAACTTGACGAAGAGTGACATTAATTTCAATACTCAATAATTGTCAAGTTTTTGATCCGTCTCATTTTAAGCCACAGACAGCTTAAAAATACCCTAAAATGAAACACTTTACTTATGATGTTTATAGGCCAACATTCAAACGGATTTTCCATAATAAAAGCTCTTAATATATTATAGATATCACAAGGATTTTTGTTAGCTTTAATCACGTCATTATGTCCAAAAACTTGTTAGTACTGAACATTGTATCGTCTAATTTCGACATATCAAAAAAGTTCAAGGGTTCTCAAAGCAACTTAATTTAATAAAATCACATAAGTATTTCAAGAAATTTTACTTCAAATTGTTAATTGGTCCACAACTTTTGGTGCAGATATTTCGTTTGAAAAAACAAATCATTTGAACGTCTGCAAAAAACGCAACTGCAATAAAATTTTTAATAACTTTTCGATTCAAAATGTAAACCATTCTAAAATTTTAGGTCTGAATTTTGAGAGCAAATATAACTTTAAGAATCATTGCAATTATTTAAAAAAAGATTTAACTAATAAATTAAACATTATTAAGTATATATCATCAACTAAAAGCAAAATGCTACAAACAGTCTGCTAAGATTAGTGAATTCTGTCATATTGTCGAAAATTGATTATGGTTTAGTCATCTACAACAAAACATCCAAGACAACTTTAAAAACAGTGGAAAATACCCTAAACGTTGCCATTAGAACTAGTTTGAGGGCGTTTCGCATGGCGCCGATCAAGAATATGCAAATGGGAGGAGGCTTTGAACTTCTTCGTGTCCACTCCAACAGACTTTTGCACCGTCTGTTGCACTAACTCATCACAAACATGTTAACTTGGTTGACAAAAACGCTTAAATATCCATCAACTCTAAGCAACATTATTAAAACTGCAAAAAAGTACAACATAAGGGATTACACCCCACCGTTAGACTTTCATCATCCGATGTTTGTTAGAATCCAACAATTTTTTAATAAACCTTCAAAGCTTTAAAAAAAACTCTACATCCCCTATAGTCTTTAAATCTTTATTCTATGAAATGTTCAGCGAATTGATAAATCAAAGAATACGAAACATGTAGGATTTGCCATTACTGGTGAAGCTGGAAGTACGCATAAAACGGGATTATTACCCCAAGACGCAATCATATTCGAAGCTGAAGCCATAGCAATAATTGAATCCCTAAAGCTATGCGAAAAGTCAAGCAGTAAATATATAATCTGCACAGATAGCCGTTCGGTATTTGATGCTGTTTTAAATCAAAATAATAAAAATGAATTAATTATTTCAATACAACAACAAGTAATTAAAATGAGAAATACGATTAAGCTACTTTGGATTCCAAGCCACATCGGTATCGGCTGCAAAATCTGTTTACCTGCAACCCACATGCTTATTTATACCAAAGTGCAAAAAAATTTAAACAGATGTGCTACCAAAAGATTTAATATGGCCTTAGAATGCAAATGGAATAAATATAATCATCCATACAAAATAATCAATCCTACAAAACAGCCCATTGTTCTTCCAACATTAACCAACTGCTTACAAAATAAATGTTTTTCAAGGCTACGTCTATCACACACACGTCTTACTCACAAATATCTGATGACCAAAACTGCACTACCAGTATGCACTTTCTGCACCTCCTCCCCTTTAACGGGTTTTCACATCTTAGTAGACTGCCCCGTCCTAGTCAACTTACGTGTATCGATATGCAAATCCTCTAACATTGTTGAGTTATTAAAATTTCCAACTAATAACAACATTAACAAAGTCTTTGAATTTTAAAGAAAACTGTCTTTGCATAACCAAATTTAATTTTTATAATCCCTAGTCTAAATATCTAAATACGAGTACGTTAATATGTAAATATGTATTATCAGGCCTGTTCTGAAAATCACTTTAATTCAAATCACGTGATTTCAAATCACGTGTGCCTTTTAAAATCAAACGTGTGATATTTTAGTCTTCCGTTTTTTGTGTTTCTGTGTGATTTTCAATTGCCAAAAGCACACCGAGAAGCACAAAAACCGAAAAATTTTCAGAACCCCACAAAATCACTCGTTTGATTTTAAAAGCACGTGACTTGAAATCACGTGATTTTCAGAACAGGCCCGTTTATTTCTTTTAGGAATACACCTACCTAATAAATACTAAGCCGATAGCCATTGCTGCTAGTGCTTTCAGCTTTAAGATTTGTTGTAATTTTAATTATAATAAATATGAAAATAAATAAATAAATATCAATCCCACTATTTTCTGAAAATTCCCTAATACCCTCAAAAGCTGTTCTTATATATTCTCCTATCAGGACCCTTTAATTACCCGCACTTCATGAGAATAATTTAAATATTTTTCAAACTAATTTTTTTTCATATTCATAGAGGAATTCAATTCAGAAAACCTCAAAACCTTTTAAACAATTGATATCCATGCATGAAAAAAACAATATTTCCGAATGAATAACTTTTAAAAATGCAAGAAACCAAAGAAATATTTAAGAAAATGTAAGAAAAAAATAAATTGTTAAAAAAGAAGTTAAAGCTAAAAAGAAAAAAACGACTTGTAGCCTGAAAGACAAACTATAAAAAAAGTATCAATTAACCACAAAATGTAATCGATACTGATAAAGTCAAAAAAAAAACGCAAAAACTACAAACAACCAACAAGCACTTGCATTAACTAGTTATTCCTCTCAGTGTATTGCCTTTTATACCGTAAATGGATGGATGGCTTGTTCGAATGAATTGATGTATGGAACACCGTACAAAAGACAATTGATCGTTATGAAAAAAAAAATATATATTTTTTTAAGAATAACAACAAAGAAAAAACCTTTCATGAAATGCAAGTATTTTGACCAAGTTAAGCGTTTATTAATGCGTAACGCGGTGTTTTTTCTTTGTAAGGAGTTCCACTTACACATAAAAGGGCAACAATATCAAAAATAATGTACTTTGAGCAACAACAACATCATATAAATTCCAATAATTTACTCCACTTCACACGAAGCCAACAAATTATGGAGATACAAAAATTTATTTAAAAGAGTGAGTTCATTGTTCCATAATGCTTGCATCTAGGATCTTTATATAAAATACGTGTGTTAAATGGGATTATTAATTCTTAATCTAAACAAATGGAGTAAAGTCGCGAATAACTTTGTAAAGCCACTTTTTGCAAAAACGTTTTTTTCGCAGATTACATCCAGTTAACATTACTCTTTTCGATTGTTTAAACATCGAATCACCCAAAATTATGCACTTAACGCCGTCAAAATGCGATACAAAGAGTCAGCCAGTGGAAGAACCTTGTAAGTTACAAACAAATTGATACAAATGAAATGGTTTTGCAACGTGGAAGAACGTTTTAAAAGCCGCTTGCGTAGTGGAAAAACGTTTTAAATGACATCGCGATTGTGGATATGAAACTTTTTTCCACTAAAAAAAAAAAAATTAGAAACTGTTAAAAAAAAAATTTGAAATTAGAATTTCTTGATATTTTGTATAAAAGTTTTTATTATCTCTATTAAGTTTTTAGTTATTTGACCTTTTTTATTATAATTTATAAATTAACTAATTTTTTTTTTATTTTAATTTATAAATTAGTTTTTATTATCATTATTTTTGATAATCTTGAAAAAAAAATTAAAAAATCAATACTATTTATAATAACCTTTTATTTTTGCTCTCCTGAAAATAATAATTTTGTAACTTAGAAAGATTTTTGCGGCTGTGCTTCAGTTAGCTAATCCGACCAGAGTCGAACTGCATTAACAGGTGTATTTTAAGATACCCACTGATGACCGCATCTTTTTTGCTCTGTGCAAAGTTTAAAAATTTTTCCGTTTACCAATTTTTGTTTTCAATTAAACCATTAATCAAAAATAAATTCAGTTTTAATTAAAAATATATTTTCAATTAAACATTTACTTATATCAACAACATTACTGCAGAAAATGTAATTAATAAGATATTTATTGATGTTGATTTTATTGTTAATTGATTTGTTTACTTGTGCAAATTTAATTAATTTTTTATTTTATATCACACATTTTTTAAATTGAAATTTGTTTTTATTTTTTTCTATGTATGATCAGACAGCATCACAGACGTCCCAATTTTTATCATATGCCTATTAGGACTGTCTTACACACAGAGAAAACTGTCTTTCAACAAATCTTGCAAAAATAGTTGTTTTACATGAAGTGGACGCAAAGGAAGGCGTGGTTTCAGGATAAAATCTAAAGTAATAAAAAAAGTCTTTGTATTGACGTGACCTTTTGTGTGAAATTTTCATAAACTAAATCGGTTCACACATTACAGAGAACATTAATTACTAACGGAATGCAACTTATTTTTATTTCCACACCACATTTTTGTATAGCGATAGACTCAGAATCACTTTCTGAGTCGATATAACGATGTCCGTCCATCTGGCTAGCTGGTTGCCTGTCCATGTAAACATTGCACATGAAGTACCGGTCGCAATGCAGATAATTTGATTTAATTTGGTGCATACGCTTAGATCGTTATCAGGACAAAGTCTATAAAAATGGCAAGAATCGGTCCATAACTTCATCTAGCCTTCATACAAACTTTTTTCCGGAACAGAGTCGTCGTGTAATAAACCATTATATTATGTTGTTATTTAAATTAAATTTGGTACAACCGTTTATTAATGCAATCCAAATCAACTTGCCAAATATTGTTGGAAAGTGCTTAAATTTGACCACAGGTCCCATACTAATACCACTTCGGAAAATATCTTTTAATACCTTTTTCAACGTTGACGATAACTTGTATCATCTCGGCAAAAATGCTGTGCTCGAAGGTCTAAAATTGATCATGGATCCAATATAAACACCCTCCCTAATATCACTTTAAGACGAAAAAAAATATCATATAGAAGTAAATCAGGGAAATAACTTTTTGCAATTTTTACAAACATCAGAAATGCTACCTGCTGCACGAGGAGTGTGGGCATGAACAATATTTAAAAAAAATGGTGTAACTTTTCCTCTATCGTGAAAATATTTCCGCAATTAAAGCGTTTTTTGCGTTTTTTTTATTAAAACGGTTACTCTTAAATAATATATTTTTTGTTTAAGTTCTTATATAATCTTCAATAGTAAACCATTTTTTCATAAGCCTAATGCAAAAATTTAATCAAATAGCGATATTTTAAACAGGAAAAGTGCTTACCTTTCTTTGGCTTGTTTAGTTTTTTTTTTCATATGACTTTTAATACAAAATCATCTCCAACTTTTTTGATGACATTAAATAAATTTTCAATAAACTTCACAAATGCTTATGAATGTTTCTTAAGGCATTGGGTAAGAGAACCGTGGTTGTCCATACCATGCTTTCTAGGCGTTATTCCTGTTTATGCATCTGTCAAAAAGTAGAATCAGTGTAATATTATGTGAAAAGTTACACAGCAAAACGCATAGAATGCATACACGTATCAACGCATGAAAGTAGGTTAACCTTCTACTTTTGTATGGTTCGCATGTGTGGTGAACAAATGCCAGCTGTTTTGAATGGCCATGGATGACAAATCATGAAACAACGAAAACAAGATCAGTTAACTTTTAACTCTCATTTTGACGTAATTTTTACGACACTGTAGTAAACATATTTAAATGTAAACAAACATTCAGCAAACCTAATACACGTGTTTGTGTGACTTTGTTTGTTCTCATGCGCAGAATAATAATGTTTTGAAAAGGCTTTCGTAATAAAAATTGCAATAATTTTCAAGAATAAAATACATTAAAATTAATGTTTAACACAATTTTCTCATAAACAAATTTAGCTATTTTACTTATTTATCGATTACTATTATGTTCTGAGGGCCATCCTCAATGTGTTTATTATTTTTGAGTAAATTTTTTGAGCCAATGACATGCAGTAGAAACTTATTGATACCTTAAAAAAATCACGAATTTTTGAATTACTTTAAATAAATACTATTAAAATATCAATTACACTTTGCATTTTTCCCAAAAATAATTTTATTTAATAAAAATATTTACACAACAGCTGATCAAAAAAAAAAAAATATATTTGGTGCATAACACGCATTATATGTACCTTGAATTTAGAAACGTATAAAATGCTCAAAAATATTATACGCATCTACGCATGAAGGCATGGTGTGGACCTCCAGCTTTAAGATCATCAGCGCAGGAATATAGCGCCGAGCGTGTGATTAAGGTGGTGTAGGATATGTATCCACTATGTAAAACCATACGCACATTAAACTTGAAGCTTATATCCTTACAATTTCAATTATGTTTCGGTGATTTTGACTTTAAAAATACAGTATCTGAAAATTTTTTATTAATCTTTTTATTTAAGCTTGAGGTCTTTTTTCTTTTTTTTATAAAAAATATTAAGTATACTAAATCCAATATTTCGGCACTCCGTTGTGTGGCTTCTTCAGGGGTTTTAGTTGGATATTTGACAAAATTAATAAATTAATTTTTATTGAAAATAAAAATGTTTGACCCATAATTAAAAATCATAATTTATAAGAAATAAATTTTTAAAGCACTTTAAAAATCGCTTTCGGTGAGGAATCTTTTTTCACCGAATCAACCTTAAAAACTGTTTTTTTTTTTTATTATCAGAACAACATTTCCCGCTTAGTACTGGAGTGGTATTTTGAACTCAAAAAAAAGGTATGTCCCTAATGTATATATTTAGAAAATATTCGGCACAAAGAACTCTTATAACGGGTGGTTAAATGTTAAGGGCCGATGTTGAATGTGAACCACACCTAAACTTCAAGTTTTTTTCTGCATTTCATTTGATATTTCTCAATTTCAGACTAATTCAATTTGAACCATGGAAAGATACACAATCGAGCAACGCTTTAAAGTTATTCAGGCTTATTATGAAAATGGGCGTTTAAATCATCTTCAGTGATGAGGCACATTTTCACCTCAGTGGATTCGTCAATAAGCAGAATTGCCGCATTTGGGCAAATGATAATCCAAGAGTGAATGTCGAAAACCCAACGGGCCGTATTTTTTCCAAAATGAGGCCGGTCAGGCAGTTTTCTGTGAATGTTTTTCGCTATCCTGAGATGATACCGAACTTTTTATGGCCCGAATTGGAAGATATGGATATGGACGATATGTGGTTTCAACAGGACGGTGCAACTTGCCACACAGCTAACGAAACAATGGCTCTTTTGCGCGACAAATTCAATTACCGTGTTTTCTCACGTAGTGGCGATGTCAATTGGCCGCCAAGATCATGTGATTTGACATCGTTAGACTTCTTTCTTTGGGGTTATTTGAAAGAAAAGGTGTACTTCGATAAGCCAGCAACAATTCAACAGCCAAAGGATGAGATAATTCGGCACTGCATAGAACCTCAATTATGCCTCAGCGCCAACGAAAATTTGGACCAACGGATGGAGGTGTGCCGCCGCAGTACCGCCGGCCATTTGGACGATATTTTGTTCCATACATAATTGAACCATACCAATATTATCATAATGAAAAGAAATGGCAATAATATCCCAAATCATTTGTGTTTTATTCATAATCACAATCGGCCCTTAAAGTTTAACCACCCTTTATTACTCATAACCTACTAACACAATTTGTTTTGCCGGTTCAATGATTGCACATGGGTCTCCAGGGGGTACACACTCGAAAATGTTTCTGTCGTAAAAAGTTCTTCTTCTGAAAATGGGCATTTCCTCTGAATGGTCAACCAGGATGGAAAAATAAAATATTGATAATCATCTATGTTTTTATAATGGAATGGTTTCATAGCATATCTCAGCTGTTTTACTTGAGAAAATTGGGCTGAAAACTGTAAAATTTTACATTTTTTTTAAGCTACTTCTAAAGAAATTTTTATATTTAATTATTTTACATGCAAAAAATATGCCATGCTTGCACTCTTTCTTCAAAATCTCTCTATTACAATCAATTAAAAAGAGAAGAGTGTAAGGAGAACAAAAAAAAAAGTTCAATTACCGGTTAAAACATATGGAAACATCGTGAGTTCGCGACCCGTACCTTCGGGACCGGTACTTAAACCAACTAAACAAAAACCAATAGAGATACTTTATTTCGTAAATTCTGGATAGAGACCTTCATTAATATACTTTTAAAAAAAATGAATCACCTTTGAATATTCCGTTCCATTTCGCAGATTTTAGCATTTTACTACTGTCAGCCAAAGTTGACTTCTATTTTGAGTACGTTTGTGACCACGTGTTTATAACTATCATTATAAAAACTTAAGCTCGATGAAATCCATCTTTTGCACTAAGCATAGAGCTACCAAAATGCTATCGAATCGCAAAAAAAAAGTTGTAGAAAAAGTTTTGCTTTCTATATTATTTGTACATCAAAAGCGTACGAACGTACGTTCATGTCCCCAGGAAATGCGCCCATATGCATTTTGGTACACCAAACCAGGAATCCTTCTCTAGCAATATTTCTAAAAAATATTACCATGACCTGGTACAGAGTGGATTTTCAGGTAATCCCACCAACTCATTTAATCATGAGAGAAACTCACGAACGCACACGAATGTCTCTTTATGCGAAAGAAATCGAATTCGATTAATTCTGTATGCAGATAACTAACAAATAAGATTATATTTTCCCATTTCCAAAATAATTGGAAATTTCCTTGCAATGTGATATACCAAAGCAGGCTTTTAAGTTGTAGCAATAACATGGATTGAGGTTTGCCAATTTTTACAATACAAAAGTTGAAAAAAAAAAATAATTAAAAGAGAACATTCTTTTAAATTCTTCCGATTAAGGAATTTTTTTTTTTATTTTTAAACTAAAACATAATCCACTGTGAAGATATTGTTAAATATAGTTACATATAAATTTGCTATTTAGTACTGCATACATGTAGTACTCACAAAAGTTTATGGCTGAGAAAATAAATTAATCAAATTGAAGTAGTTTTCGTACTTATAATTGTAATTTAATTACAAATATTAAAAACACAAGAAAAATAAACAAATATTCATTCACACATTCATTTATTTACAAGATATAAATATCTACTACAAAAGCAAGAGGTTTCATCATGCCCACTGTAAAAGGTTGCATTTATGACATGTTATCTCGAACTTTTATGCATGATAAATGAATGAATGGATGATTGGAGTGATGGATAAATGAATGAGTGCATGTTATGAATGAAGTAGTGAACGGATGCTTGAATAGATGCTGCTTGAATTGCCATTTGGTATTTTAAAAACTTTTAAGTTTTGTTTTTTCTTTTGTTCTTGTACTTCTTGTTGTACTTCATTTATTGTACTTGTTGGTGCTATAATAAATTTATAAATTGTTTGATAAATGAGAGCATGTGAACGGTAGTTGAAAGACAAAAAAAAAAAACTATTATGAATATAATGAAGAACTACAAAGTAAGATAAATATATTTATGTATTTGTTTTTATTAGTTTCAATTTCATGATTTTGCATATTTTTTTGTTAAAAAACCGCTAAAATATTAATGTTTTTATAGATAGAACTTAGACTGATCTAAGCCGCGTTTTTAAAAAAAAAAAATTCTGAATTGAAAGTCGTGCCAAATTACTTATTTTAATTATATTAAAATAATTAATTTGTATACACTCAAAAGAAAAATCAATCCGTCCGTACTCAAATCAATCCGAAGCGGTATCAATAGTACGGTGAGTACCAGTGTGGCCAGGTCTAAAAAATGTTTACAGCTAAATCTGGCATTAAACATGGCAAAAAAAATGCTAAAAATTATTTTAAAAATATGCTAAAATAATGCAAAATTTTTTTAAAGATTTTGGTTAAAAATTTATTACCAGTATAAAATTTTATTCGAAACTAACAGCCTGTTCATCTATTTCGAACGTCAACGTTCGCATAGAAAATTATATTTTAAACAAAATTCTTAAAATTAAACAGGCATTAACGAAATTGAAATAAATTGTTATATTTAAGCAATTGGCTAGATTTTGGTAAAGCATCTGATACATATAAATATGTAGCACAGATAGTTGAAATTAATTTTTAAATTTAGGTCTGATATATGCAAAATTTAAACGATTTATTTCTATAATATACAAAATATTTTATATTATTTTATTTTTTATAGTTTAAGAAAAGTTTAATCTATAAAATAATTAGTTTTGAAGTAGTTTAGAGCAAACAATTTTTTGTAAAGATTTACACCATTGGATTTTTATCTAATTACAAAGTGAAATTCCCTTGCACTTTTATATCGTAATTAGAATTTTTTTATTCCCGCACTTTTTGGATTCCCGGGAAAGCGGGAAATAAAAATCCAATTCCCGGGATCTCGGGATTCCCGCCCAAAATTTTGTATTTATTTATTTATTTCTCCAATGAAACTATTATTTCTTATTAGCTGCTACGCTTAAAAGAATTAAATCTAGTATCTATTATATAACAAACGTTAAAAATTTAAGATTAAAATTATTTTAAGACACTTAAGAGGTTATATTGATGCCAATAGGATAATAGAAATCAATATACGTATAAACATTGTCAAGTTCAGAGCTTATATGCATAATTAGAATGAAAGTATTAGTCTTACGCGAATAAAAATTCAAGGGTGATTAGGAACTAAAAACTCAACATTACGAAGTAGGAATTCTGAAACAATTTTACCGTTTAACAAATTCAGCAGAAAGGAGAAATTTTATTTACTACATATAATTAATAAAATTTTTTTTTTACAATTGTATAGCCCTTAATCAGCAGTGGTGTATGAAGGTATACTAAGTTTTTCATTGCATGTGATATTAAGGTCCCATAAAGTATTTTTATTATTAGTTCTTTATTAATTCTAAGCCGATTTTGCCATTTGGGTGTCAAATTGTTTCTAGATCTTTTAGGCTGTTTGGGATTGAATTCCGGCAGAATCGCTTCAGTAGAAAAAGAGTTATGCACGCAAATGTGGAACTACCTCCCTAAAAACTCAACTAAAACTATCATAAATTTGTGACGAAATGCACACAAATTTCTACTTTCTACTTTTATAAGACTCAAAATCACTTGAAATGCCGATTATGAAACACAATCTAGGAAAACAATTTACTACGCCCTTAACCGCAAAGCTTTATAATAATGTTGTAAAATTTACACTTCAATTTGCTAGGACAAGAAATAAAATTTTGTGATGATAGGTCTATAATTAATCATAGGCCCAATATAAAGCCCATTCTCAAAAATTAATTTAAAAGCCTTAAACTGTAGAAAATTTAAATATTGTGGTGAAATTAAGTTGGATAAAACAACTAAAGACACAAGTCTGACATAAATTTACTAAACTTTTAAAAAAAGATTTTCTTCAAAATTTCCCGGGAATCCCGCAATAAATTTCCGGGAAAGCGGGAATTGAAAACAACTAAAAATCACGGGAACTCCCGGGACGGCAAATACCGGGAACAAACTCTAATCGTAATATCAAAGGGCAAATAATATTAACAATCGACATTATAAGGGTATTTCTAATATTGCCTGAATATTCTATTTTTTTTTTAACAAGCCAGATTTCTTAAAATAAAAATTATTATACTATTTCTAGTCAAAATTTATTATAATTTATAAAAAAAACATTAGTTAAACCAATAAAACTATTCGTCCAAATTTTTAAAATAAATAATGCTAAAAAAGGTAAAAACATTTTCCAAAACTGCTAAATAAAATGCCAAGTGCTGAATGAAAATTTTGCAGCTAAATTTATATTTTTAGTGCCAAATTTAGCTGCAAAAATGAAAAAATGGCCAAACTGGTGAGTACGGATTTTCTTGAATCAAGTACAGTAAGATTGATTCAAGTATGGATTATTCAATCGCGAAATACTGAACTTACCATATGCAATACCGATTTCGTACTTAAAATAATCCAAAAATGAGATTGACTTAAGTAAAACTGAGATTGAATCAATCTCAAAATATGCTTGATTCAAGTGTTATAAAGTTGTTTTAATCCCGAATTCGTACTTGAAAGAAACCAAAAGTGAAATTAGAAGAAGAATATTATTATGATTGATTTACGTACCTGTTTCATTCCTTACAAAGTTCCAATTATAAAACACCAGCATCATGCCAGATATGATTTTTACTTTAAAAACTTAATGTACATATTAAACTAAAAATATAAACTTAATGAGAACTCTTGCACTCAGTTTTTTGAATGGTTTTCATATAAATTTTACTACACTTTCAATCACTTGTGTTGTAAAAACAACACTTATGTATAAAAAGCTTCATTTATCCCAAGTGTTTTTCTTTCTGTGTACCAATAAGAAATTAACAATAGCTGTGTTCCAAATGCGTAACGAAACAGTCCGAACTTGCACAAATTTACCCAAAAGCGTTCGACATAACAATTTTTGTGCAATTTTTTTCATATTCTGTACAAATTTAGTTTTTAATTTAAAATATATAAAAAAGCAAAACTTAAGGTTTTTATGAAAAAATTAAAGTGGTAAATGCATTACTGCCTTCCCTTAATATGTAATATATAAAAACAAAATATAAAAAATTACAGTTATGCAAATGTTTTGATTTTAAAATGTTATGACTTTTATGCGTCTGAAATCACTTAAATAGATCTTAATTTGAAATGTAATCTGTATTAGTATTTAAAGAAGTGCAAAAATGCTTTTTTGCGTTCCAGCAATTTTGTGTAGTTTTGGTAAGTGTAGGGAGTAATTTGAATTTTACTCTCATTGGTCCGAACTTGCCCAAGATCTTGTGGGACACATTTTATATATGTCTCACTTAGGGCTAATAAATCTGAGCAAGTTAAACTCTGTTTTTGGTTTAAAATGTGCTTAAACCAACAAATCCATAAATCAGTAAACATATAAATCATCTTTAAACGGATAAAATTGGGCGTTTAAACTACATAATAACAAATTCGTTAAATCGTTATCTAACGATATCGGTAGTTAAATTCAAAAAGTTACAGAATTGCGGTACAGATGGGATAGAAATATTAAAAAGTTTTTTAAATAACAAAATATCTCTTTGCAATAGTAAATTAAATTATGGTGGATCTCGGAATACTATCTGTTCTTCTGAAATGGTATTTTTTCTGAAATTATATGAAAAAACCGAATTAAATACATCAATACAGCCATTGATATATCGGAGAACAAAAAGGTCCCATCACTATTACACATACACTTAAAGAGTTCAGCGGTGTTTGTGTAAGAGAACTGCTTAATTATTTTTCCCCTTTTAAAAATATTATTACGGTCGTTGCTTAATTCAATTCAAAAGTTTGTAGTCATTTGCGTCATCAGTAGCAGCGGTAGCAACAACTGCCATCAACATCATTATCATCAATATCATCGTCATTTATTAATGAAACTTAATCGATTTTATTCATTAATCATTAAGGCCATATTAAAATACAATTATGTTTTACTTTTCAAGTGGTGGTAGGTAATTTTTTGGTTCAACTTCCGTTTAACTCTTTGGTGTTTTACCTCTGCCTCCACTTCTAATTTTCTTTTTCCTTCTTAGATAATTATTCATTTATTTGATTACCAGAAGCTACAACGACATTTATGGAACTGTTTTCTATTATTTAGTTCACGGTTTTTTTTTCAAATTGTGTGAATTTTTTTGTTTATATGAGTTTGGTTTCATACTTTAATTATGATAAATTTGGAAATTTAGGAAGTGGATCGGATACCTTTAATCGATTATGGCTTGGCTTGAATGTTTGAATGGTGTTTATACGTAAGTTTGCCAAAAAAAACCCCTTTTCATATTGGTTTTAATAGTGGCTAATCAATTTAAAAGTAATTTGGGTGTTCTCAAGATGGAGAAGATGTTTTCGGTAGAAGATGTTTGATCAAATATTATTTTGATAGATTCGCTTCATTTTAATTAAAATAAACAATTCGTCAATATTGCAGCAGAAGTTTGAAGGAAAATATTTCCTATAGATGATTAAGAGGAAATTAGTTTTTCTTCCATTAAATTGGAAAGATGGATGGGGTCAAGTTTTTTTTTCGTGGGAATATTTTGAGTTATTGATAGGAGAAAAATAATTAATATTATTTTTTAATTATAAATTTTAATATTAACTAGAATGTGTATTCTAAGCCAAATTACAATTTAAAAAGCTTTCGTACTTTAATAGTCTTATTCCTTCAATATTTTCCAGGAATATTTTCTATGCACTATCACAATTAATAGAAATATACAAACAAACAAAATTGTGATAGTGCATAGAAAATATTCCTGGAAAATATTGAAGGAATAAGACTATTAAAGTATGAAAGCTTTTTAAATTGTAATTTGGCTTAGAATACAGATTCGAATTAATATTAAAATTTATAATAAAAATAAAAAACTCAATATGAGAACTAAAATTCCCAGAGCCTATTATTTTTTTTGATGTTAAGAAAATTGTATTCCCTTAACCATATTATAAGATAAAATGACAATAACGAAACCAAAATAGAACGTTTTAAAACGTTCTATCTTGGGTATCCCATTGTGCAGCTTTTGTAAGGCTGCAAGTTTTTTTTTATTATATTTGCGATATTCATGATTAATATATTTAAAGCGCTTGTTGTTGTCTTGTCCATTATCCTAATTTGCCATTAGATTTGATTCTCCGATGTGGAAAGATTTGATAACAGTGGGCATATCCCTTTTAGAACTCATGCATGAAAATTTCACTTGAAATCGAAATTTTTCAAAATTGATAACTAATAAATATTAAATGACTAATAAAATATTTTCTGATATTTAAAAACAATTGATAATTTTTATTGTTTTATTAATTGCTAAATACATACATATAAGTCTTTTTAAGCGCAAATCATGTATGTCTAAAAAAAATTAAAAAAATTAAACAAATTAAACTCAGCAAATTGGCGGTGGAGTCCCACCAGCATCCTGGGCCCTATATTGTACCTAATATATACTTTGGACATGCCAACAAATATCTACACTCAAACTTCAACACTTGAGGTGGATACAGCTTTTCTAAGCGTAGACGAAAACCGTAATGAAGCATCTCGTTACTTAGAGTATCATATTTTTCAATTGGAAAAGTGGTTAAATCAATGGAGGATAAAGGTCAATGGATAAAAATTCGTAGATAGATCGGGAGACATGCCCTCCTATTAAAATCAATAATTAAATAATACCTTCACACTCGCATGTAAAATATCTGGGTATACCTCTAGATCGGCATTTAATGTGGAAATGGCATATAGAAGCAAAATTAACTCAAATGGAACTAAAAGCAATTTAATTTGCTTGTTGAAAGAAATTCTGTTCTTAGTCTCGATTGAAAACTTCTACTTTACAACTCTATCTTAAAGCCAATCTGGTGCTACGGTATAACAGTTATGGGGCACTGCCTCGGCCTCTTGTATCGAAAAAATTCAAAGGCGGGTAATTCCATGTCAAATCGACCAAAAGTGGGACCCGACCCCTTTCGATTTAAATGAAATTTGGTGAGAAGGTTCCGTGTATCCCATAAGGAACATATGTATATCAACGAAAGAAAATTAAAAAATGTTTTTTCTTTCAAAAGTTATGTCACATTCAAAATGTCATAATATCGCCGAATTAGCCGAATGTGTTGAGTTTATTATTAAAATATCTCAAAATCTACTTCACATACGAAGATGATTTTGTATGTCGTTTTAAAGAGAATACTTGGGGCTACAAACATTATATTTAAAAAAAAATATTAAGTTTTAAGTTTAAATTTTAAAAATGGACTAAGTCAAAAACTAATTTTTTTATTTGGCTGATTTTGTTGTATTTAATACTTCAAACTTTTCTTTAAAAATCCTGAAACTTTGAAGGAGGTGTTTTTTTTTCTTTTTTAAGATATGATTTGTTTTCTTTCGCAACCTTTAAAAAATTAATCTGAAAATAAAATGTTCATGTTGTAATTTTGAGCAATAAGTATTTATTAAAACTGATTTGTTTGATTTTAGGTGTTTAAAAATAAAGTTACGGCATTGATAAAGTTTCTTTTGTTTATCTGTTGCAGTTTTCGTTGGAACCCGACGTGGGCACTTTCAAAGAAAAGTACACTTTTTGTGACGTTACGTCTTTAATAAATTAAATGAGTTTTTTTTTAATATACTGTTGGTAGCCCCAATGATTTGTATGTCTTTAAAATGACATACAAATCATCTTCGTATGTGAAGTAGTTTTATAGGTATTGAAAAAATAAACTCAACACATTCGGCTAATTCGGCGAAATTATGACATTTTGAATATGACATGACATTTGAAAAAAAAATTGTAATATGTTTTCGTTAAAATTTCGTTAAAATAAATTTTAAAAACTCAAATATTCATCAGGATCTCAATACCATTAGTTAAAACTATGATAAGGCTCGAATTGCACCCGAATCCACTAGCTCGACATATTTTAAATGATAACGGCCACATTCGCTTAACGAGAAGAGATACTGCAGGACTCATCCGATTAGAAGAGCGCTGAATGCGAACATACGTGAACAGAAACCGTGAACAGGGCAGAACATAACGTATTAGAATAAGATTTGATTAATTACTGTTAGTTCATACTTAATATATGAACATTCAACAAGTAAATAATGAAACAAATTAAAATAAGAAAAATAATCAAAAGCAACAGCAACAAGGGATTTTATGGTAAAAACTAGGCGTGGGTTACTTTTTTTAAATCTCAACTTGGAGATATTTTTTTTTAGTTTTTGTCACGTTGCTCATACCATATTTTTTTTCTCTGCTTCAAGGGCTTCGCGGATCTTTATTTAAAAATCTTTAAAAATCTTTCTTAAACTGGATTCCTTGACTAAATTTATTTCTATCACTTTCTTATATTCTAAGTATTGTCTGTTTTTTATTACCCAAAAAAATACGTTTCTTTTCAATTCACTTACTGCCTGTTTTTCAAACTAAAATAAAAATTATCGTGAAGAAATTTATATTAAATACAAAAACAAATTTAAGTGTTTTTATTGTTGTTTCAATATAAATTCCCTAGCGAAATATTTTATCTTAAAAAACAGGCGGTTAATACAACTAGTTAAATAAATAAAACAAAGCTTTGTAAAATTACAAAAAAAAAAAAAAACAAAACTCCTTAAAATTTCACTGTCCAATTCAAAATCGTCACATGTGCTTAACAAAGTATCAGGTTATTTAAAAAAAAAACGTTACATATTCACTAGGGATATAACGATACGCTTTTTTGCCGATACGATATCGATTCCGATACTCAAAAAGAAATATCGCCGATACCGGTACCGATTAATTATTAAATTAAAGTTCAAGGTAAAATTAACAAAACTCAAGTAGAGTAATTTCTTGAGTATACAAAATTACAGTGGAATTTTATGTATTAATACGAGAACAATTTTTTTGTAGTTGATTTTTAAGTATCTTACCTTCCACCGATTTTAATGGAATATATATCGTTTTAAAGCTTTTTTTGTCTAGGTATGCAGGCACAATATACATTTTTCTAAATTTTTAGGATTAAAGTGTATAAAAAGCGGTTTAAATTTGCTTGTAAACACACGCACATACATGTATATATTTTATTTTACATTTCATGAAAAAATTTATGGAAGTGAAATATACTGCCTGTTTTTTAAATTAATAAAAATTTTCGTTCAGAAATGTCTATTTTTTATTGTTGTTTCAATATTTTTATATACCCTTCATCGAAGGTAAATACAAATATAATTTTGTCATTCCGTTTGTAATTTCTACAATATTGATCTAAGACCCTATAAAGTATAAATATTCTGGCTTTTTATGAGAAGGGAAGTTCAAATCCGGTTGTCCGTCTGTTGAAATCGGTTTTCCGAAGACCCCAGATATGATTCGTTGCTATATACTTATGTTGGATATGCTCATTATAATTTTGCTATTGAAATTCAGCCAGATCGGTCCATAAATGGCTGAGATATGAGCAAAAAACCACGACTACCTCTAATTTTTCCCACAAATCCCATGCTGTTATGGTTTTTTTTATTCCTTTTTTCTGCATATCTGGAGAACGGCAAGAGCCAGGGCTTTCAAATTTATTACAAATATCATGGTTATCAATACACAAACTCTCTTAAATGGGCGGGATTGGAGAAGTGGGTGTGCTACTTTACATACAAAGACATTATACATTTCTGTATATCTGTAGAACGAAACGAGCTAAAGTTCCAAAATTAGATACAAACATATCGGTTTTCAATACACAGCATCCCACAAAATATGGGCGGGATTGGAAAAGTGGGCGTGGTGCCTCCCATAAAAATACATTATTGAAAATACTCAAAAAGTGGTCAAGAAAACATCAAAATTTTTAATTTTAGGGCTCTATTATGACCTATGAACACGTTTTATATACCAATTATTAGCAGAATATATTTTCCAAAAAGTCTGATTTTTTTCCGGAAATGGTAGAGTTATGCCAAAAACATTTTTGTTTAAACATACCCATTTTCGGGAATCATATTTAAATTACTCCTTTTATAATTAAGTTTGTTAAAATATCTGCACATATGTATATGTAACTATATGTCGCCGTATGTATTTGTATATATACATATCTAAAACCCAAGTAAACGATAAAATTCTTCTCAAACACGTCAGTATATAAATCTGCCAAATTCGTTAAAAAATGGCCAAAAAATGGAGTTATGACGAAAATACTGAAATCCCAACACTAAGGGCTAATAAATCAGAGCAAGTTAAACTCTATTTTTGGTTTAAAATGTGTTTAAGCCAACAAATCTATAAATCAGAAAACATATAAACCATATTTAAACGCATAAAATTGGGCGTTTAAACTACCAATACAAACCATATGAATTTGTCAACATTTATCATAGTGCTGCCACATGTTACTTTTTAAACTACATATAATATATGATTTGAGTTTAAACTACATATAAATTTAAGTTTAGTTCAACTAAACCAGCGTTTAAACACTCACTGATTTATTAGCCATAACTCTTTTTTTTATTTAAATGAGTTATTGCATTTAGAATTGAAATCCAGCAACATCGGTTCAGTAGGATCAGAACTATGAATCAAAATGTGGAACCACCATCCTAAAAAAATTGTTAATTTTGATACATAAACTAACATAAATGGTCGCATAATGCAGGGAATGGCATAACATTTTGCACGAATTTGCTTTCTACGGCTGCAAATCATACTGTTAAATTTCGTGAAGATGGGTCCATAGGCCTCATATAAACCCTTCTCGCGGAAAACAGCTTAGTACGCCCAAAACCGCAATAAATAACGCTAGCATACTAAAATTTGGTGAGTCACAGTCTTATAGGATCAGAAATCACACTGTAAAATTTTTTCAAGATCGATCCATAATTCACACTTGGTCCCATATAAACCCTGCTCCCGGTAAACAGCTTAGTACGTCTAAGATCGCAATAAATAACGATAGCAAACTAAAGTTTGGTACGTCACAGTTTTATAGGACAAGTAATCACACTGCCAAATTTCGTGAAGATTGGTCCATAATTTACCCTAGACCCCATATAAGCCCTACTCTCGGAAAACAGCTTATTGCGCCTAAAACCAAATAAAGCCCGCTTTGGGAAAATAATTAAATTCGCCTAAAATTTCTTACTTAAATTCATATGGCCAGAAAAAATATCATGCAAATTTGCGAAATTTACTGTTACCCTGCAAATAACATTGGTTCACCTGATCCAATTTGATTAAATGGACTACTCCATGGACTGGTCCGATGTAATGCAAGCATGGACCATGTCATTGTTAAAAAGTGTTTGCAGCGAGACGACATGTCTTCGTTTTTTAACGACATGTTTTCGTTTTTAAACGAAGTTAAAACTAATCCTCTTGTGTATACAATGGAGTAGTTTTAAAACTACTCCTTTGTGATGCATAGCTGGGTTACGTGGTCCAGCCCTAGGACATCGCAATGTAAATTGGAGTATGTTTTTACATACATTTAGTTTAGGTATTGGAGCAGTCCTACTCCCTTATGGAGTAGTCCATACACGCATGTATAGAGTAGTCTCGTTTTTTTGTAGGGTATAGCTAAAACTTATTACACTGCTGTATTGAAATTTATTCTAATTTAATTTTTGTTATACCAGAGGTTAGTCTTCAGAATTTTGGGATGATTGGTCTATAATTTACCATAGGTCCAATACAAATTACGCTCCAAAAAATTATTTTAGTTCGGTTAAAACTTTTACGAATCATGATATTTTACTCAAGCCAGTTCAAAGTTCTAACAAGAAACGCATAAAATTTTCTTATTATCGGTCAATAATTTAATTCAGGTCTAAACCGCAACTAATTTTAATGCTGACTGTGAAGATTAGTTAATAATATATATATATTTATCATATAGAGCACACTCCTGTCGGTGGAGGGTATCAAAGATTCGGCACAACCGAATATAGCACTCTAACTTGTTTTTTTTTAATTCTAGTTTTGTATCGAAGGTAGAGAGTTGTAGATAAACCATAAATTTCATTATTCTCTTAACACTCAAATATTTCGTTCAGAGCTAATGCTACGTTAATCGGAAATTTTGGGACTCTGAACTATTCCGCATCTCAGTTTATTTTATTCGTTTAACGTATTTTCTAATAATGTTCGAAGACGGCTAACTATCGAAATAGTGTCAGAAAATGTAGCAGTGAATTTGCTTATAGATTTTGTGGTCTCTTTGAAATAACCCCAAATTTGTAGCGAAATTAATTTTATTTTCACAAAAATCATTAAAAATTAGCAGAAAATTTTTAAAACGTACAACTACATACAAGATTTATCAATGGGAGAAGGTTTTACCATTATGATGCAAAGCAAAACGGATGATGCTGCAGGTCCACACCAAAAAGTCCAAAAAATCTGAGTGTCAAATTCTATTGACAAGATCCACAGCAAACGCTTAAAATGCATAGACGTATCAAAAGCATGAATGAAGTAGGATTACTTTCTACTTTGTGCGGACCGACCTCCAGCTGAAGAATAAAAAGAAACAATATATTATTCTGTTTTATTTTTTGCTATTAGTTGTTATGCAAAAATTAAACATTGGAAATTAAACTTGCTGTTAAAAAAAATATAAAAAAAGTATTGGCGTATCGACAGTAAAATATCGCCGATACCGATATATCGGCAAACGTGAGTATCGTGGAAATATCGGTATCGGTATTCGTTACTTCCCTAATATTCACAGTCATTATCACTGACAGTTATCTTGAATGAAATTGACTAAAAAAAAAAACCTTAAAAACAAATTAAACATTAAACAATTTTGCTTTCAAGCATTTTAATAGCAATTCTTAATTCTTAATTTTTTTTTTTTTTTTTTTTTTTTTTTTTTTTTTTTGATAAATGTAAACAATGTTTAGTTTTTACTACCACAAGTTGGTAACAAATTGTTGCCCCTCAGAAAGGTCCTGTTACACAATTAAAGTTAACTATTGATATAATTTATATTAAAATTCTTTGTAAGCTAAAATAAACCAACAGTCTACTATCAGACCTTATAAAATACTTTTAACACTTACTGACATTTTTACAGGTTCTTATTGTCATTCTTATAACTTGGTACTGTGTTTGGTTGTTGTTTTTATAGTTAAGAGAGCGAGCAGGTGTAATTTAATTATTCTTATACCTTCTGTAGGTTAGCGTTTGTGTTTCAAATCAGCCCCTAAAATCATAGTTTTGACATTAACACACACTCAATACATAAAATGTTGCTTATGAGTTGTATTTATTTTACTACTTTATACTTTTTTTTTGTGTGGTTTAAGGTTCTTTGTGGTGCGCGCGCATTTAAAAGTCCTTTAAATTTTATAATCCTGTTTTTATATGTGGTCTTGGTCATCGTAAACAATTTTAAACGGGATACAAAACATGTTATCGCGACTCACTGTAAGAAAACGAAGGTTAGAGGAAAAGTATTTCGTGTTTTATAATTTTAACAGAAGTTTTTAAACTACAGGTGGACATATATATAGGGTGTCCAAAAATGTAAGTATCATTTTAATTTTAATAAAATATTTGTTATATAAAAATTTTTGTATTTCAGTTTATTACAAATCGGATCCGGTTAAAAATTCAAAATTATACGGACCAAGGGACTCACTCTACTGGCTCCCAACATTTTGCAAAATTCTCAATCACGTTTTTCAATAAACTATTGTCAATGGTTGACATCTGCTAATGTTGTTTTGAAGCTCTTTAACAGTTGTGGGTTTGTGGCTGTACACTTTTGATAACAAAAACTCAACAAAAAATAGTCTAAATGTGTCAAAGCTCTTGAACAGCTGTGGAATTATTGCTGTACACTTTCGACTCCAAAAAATCCTACAATAAATAGTTAAATCGCACGATCTTGGTGGCCAAATCACTTCTCCTCTACGAGAAATAATACTATTTTCGAACTTTTTTAAAAATACATTGTTTCTCTTGCTGTGCGGCAAGAGGCACCATCCTGTTGAGTCCACATATTCTTTACGTCTGCATCATCAATTTTCCGCCACAAAAATCTTCTGATCAGCTCCCTGTATCGATTTCCATTGACCATTTATACCTCAAATTCGAACACCCTTTAGTAAAGTATATTGGACGGAATCTTAAACTATTTAGATTCAGGTATTTCATATATGAATCTAGGAAGATCCAAAATTAGACACAGATGGGACTATACAAGATGTATTAAATAAAAAGATAGTGTTACAAAAGATCCTATATACTTCAAACCACAAGGTTAACATAAGTGTTCCCACTTTGGGCAGACTTAAAGCCACCACCTCATACTTATAGGTTATGGCAACCAATACTTCAACTAGAATACGTTTTTTGCATGGCTGTGGGACATTTAATTAAAAGCGAATTTTACGTTTCAAAACTTATTTTCCTCTTTTTACAGAATCGCCCACTCTTTGCGATCTGTTTTCTTTACATCTGATTGGTGCCCAGTGTTGCCAGAACTGTAAGAGATAAAATCAGCAAAAAACCATAGTTTTCTTAAAAAAAATCTGCAAAATCGGGTTTAAGATTTTAAAAATCTTCAATAAATGTTCAAAACACATTTATAACATTTTTTTTATGTAGTTTTTGTAGAAAAAGATATAACAATCATTCCTAAATATACGGCCATGTTCTAGAATTTGAAATAGACGGAGATTTTAAATTAAATCTTTTTCAAATGTAGATTTCTGATTATAAAATAAAAGTGGTTCTGGAAGTATGAGGTATAGAAAAGGAAATATTTTTTGAACTTCCAACACAGAAAAGTTTTCAAAATTTGTTTGATTTTAATTTCACTCGAATGCGATTTTCAGAACATGGCTGATATATTTTGGACATTTTTATAATTAAAATATGTGGCAACCGTTATATATATTTTTTCCAACGCAATCTCTGTTTATAATTTTCTGTACTATAAATCCAAAAATCTCCGTAAGTACCGAAAATATCAACACTTAACAAACACGTATTTTTTGTTTTCTTCCATGAATGTTTGATATTTTTCGTTTATCAACGCAAGAAGTGAAAGTAGTACAAACATAAGTGACAATGTAAAGAATTTTCCACTGAGCTAAAGATCTGCATTTTTAAGCCAAAATATGTCAAATCTGCATTTTGGCCATTTTGAGGTATAAAAATCTGCAAAATGCATATAAATCTGCACTTCTGGCATCACTGGTGGTGCCTTTCAGTAACTCAAAAACGTATGAAAACACTTCATTCAGTTACAAGTGCATGCAGAGAAAAAATATGGTTGGGCATTATTACGGCAGCTACACTATGTTTATTGTAACAATATATTGTTGTCGTACACAAAATATTGTTATTTTTTTATTTAATATCAACCTGTCCGTGAAAACCTGGGTTCAATTCCCAGCTCAGTCAAGAATGAAAAATTATCAATAAATTTTAATTAATTTCATGTTGTAAAATTCCTTTCTTCATAAAAATAATTTTATGAAAATTAAATTCAATAAACTCAAGCCTGATTAAAATATCAAAATTTGGCCTAAAAACCATTAACAGTTCAATAAAATAACCACAATACTAATTATTGTTAACAGCTAAGGCATGAGCTATATGTTTACATGTGTCCTTCAAGTTATGCTGAAAAATATCAATAAGAAAAAAGAAAGACAAAAACAAAAAATGTACTTTGGATTTCAAGAAGAATTCTTGACAAAAAGTAGGAAAAAACCAGAAGTAAGGAAGAACATGTAGATCAATTAAAATAGATAATCATTCATTCAAAGCAAATTTCGATCTACCAAGGTAAAATACCACTTGGTTTAAAGATTGATGTTTGACTAACGACGTCATCCGTCGTCAATGGCGGTGAGAGCTAAACGGCCAACCCCAATGAAGAGATTATGTGGTTATAATCGAAACTAGTCTGAGCAACCAGTCCGTGAAAACCTGGGTTCAATTCCCAGCTCAGTCAAGAATGAAAAATTATCAATAAATTTCAATTCATTTCATGTTGTAAAATTCCTTTCTTTATAAAAATAATTTAATGAAAATTAAATTCAATGAACTTAAGCCTGATTAAAATATCAAAATTTGAATTAAAAACCATTAACAGTTTAATAAAATAAACACAACACTAGTTATTAATATCAACAATATTATAGTTACTGTAAACATGTCAATGTTTAACGCAATTATAAATTTAAGTATGTGTCAGGGAAAAATATTCGTTTTTATAACAATAATAAGTTAAATAATGATAAGTTTGAAAACATATTATATTCCTCACAACCATTTAATGATACTTAATAGCCACAACATGATAACTTTCTTTACGTGTACTCATAATATGTTTAAGATGCAAACAAAATATCTTTACTCTAATAATATTTTTTTATCGCCATTTGTAAAATAATTTTGCATCAGTTGTGTCGTTTGTTTTACATATCGAATTGTTTGCTATTCAGTGGCTAAACCATTAAAAGAATACCGTTTAAAAAAACAAGTTTAAAGAAATTAAAAAATTAAGAAATTGTAGGTACATTAAAAAAAAAATTGTAAAGTACCACAAAATAAAATATCAGTGCTAAAAAAATATGAATATTGTTTGAAAATGGTGCAAAAATATTGTCCATTGCTTTGTGTTTAAGAAAAAAGAATGAAAATTCTATAAAATTATTTAAAAATAATAGCGACCTACGACAAAAATTGGCTAAAAATATTATGTTTAACGTTGCATCATATTATGATGTGAAATATCTGTAACAGTTTTACGTTAAGCATAATTAATAATAATAATAAGCATAAATGTATATTAAAAATATTTTTCGGTCTTAGATTTAATCTAGATATTATTATGATTAACATGATATTAATATGATTACTTCTTAACTTACTATGATTAACATGATAATAATATGATTACATTAAATTATAATAGTTTGTAATAAAAACGAATTATAATTAAGGGAAAAATATTATGATGCATTTGGTCATAATATAATTCAATAATAATCGTAATATGTTGACTACAATCATGAATCTTAATATGTTAACCACAACCATGTTTTTTCTTTGCGTGTGCCCGCAACTTTTGCTCCTACCCAATATTTCCTACAACCTAAGTCAATTATCCTGTTTATTCTTGTTCCTTGCAGAATTTTTCTTATTCAATTTATGGTTTTTACCTTGTTTATGTTTTAGTTTTATTATTATTATTATTTTAATGATTATTCTTTTAATGGTGTTAAAACACACACACATTCTCTTTTTTTTAGGATATTTTTTCTTGTTGTTAAAACAAATACTAGCACATGTGCATGTTTAAATGTGTGATACAGAGTTTATTTATATTTTTATTTGCTACTTTGTAAAGTCATGTTGCAACACTTGACCTTATTAAAGTTGTTGTTTATTTTCATATTACTCAAAAACAAGTCCAAGTCCTTTTTAGCTCTTGTAATTGTCGGTTTAAGTAATTTACACAAATACACATGTTATTTGCTTTTTGCTGGGTTTTTGGTACATTTCCTTTTTATAATTTTTGTTTTTTTTTTTGCTGTTACTTTTTGCCTCTAAAAGCGGTTAATGTGTCTTTGAATGTGTCTACTAAGGCGTTAAAATTCACAATTTCTAATTGATGTTGGGTGTGTGTGTTGTTTTTTTACTTTTCTCACATTTAATTACTTTAAACTAGACATTTGTTCAAGATAAACAAATTAATGTTGTTTTTTTATGTTTGACGAGAACAAAGTTCTCAGGATAATTAAATAAAAATATTTCTTAATGTCTTACCGATACTATAACAACTAAACCATATCGTAGATACATATGTGCTAGGTAACTTTAAAAGAATATTAAATTTTAAGGTTTAACAAAACAAATCTAGATCATACCCTAAAAAGCGTTATTTACCTTTTTGATTTCGAATTCGGATTAATGCCCCCAGAGAAAAAACCAATTTTGATATGGTCTCCTCCAACAAAACTATTTATCAACAAAAATTGTTAAACATATAATGGTTAATTTTACAATATTATTGCCAAATTAGTCCTCATTCAAGAAGTCACAATCATATTATGTTTAACACTTATAATCAGGGCTGTGGAGTCGGAGTCGGAGTCGCAGTACCCAAAAAAACGCGCGACTCCGACTCCAAAATTTTTCGGCATAAAAAATTTAAAAAAATTTCTAATATTTTCCAATATAAAAATTCTTCGAAATTGTCGATGCAATATTTTGCAGATCAATATGAATAAGTAGATTTTGATTTATTTTAAGAGAAATAGTTGATTCAAGTACTTTACTATTTAAGTATATTAGGTATATTTTTTATACGTGCGGGAAAAAGTCTAAATTACATTAGCAAAACTTATACTCAGTTATTGATCTAGGTTAAAAAAGATGTGTGATTTTTTAAATAATTTACTCGTGCTAAAAAATGTTAATGACAGGAATTGCCAATAATTTTAATATCAGAATTTTTTAACCATCAACGCTGAAATATTTTCAACATTGTACAGAATAAGTGTTGCTATAGCGCATAAATACTAGTATGTATTAGAAAAATTGTGACGTAAAATTATTTCTCTTTTGTGTAGAAACATCTTTATCGGCCTGCCTTTAATTCCTAGCATAACACTCATGTTTTTCTTATGCACATTACGTTGGGATTCCCATAATTCGTTTAATAAAGATGTTTCTACACAAAAGAGAAATAATTTTACGTCTCATTCATTTCGCATCACGTTTAGAGTAGGAGTCGGAGTCGTGAGTAGGAGTCGCACTTAAAAAATTTCAGCGTTTGGAGTCGGAGTCGGAGTTAGTACTTTTTTCGGACGACTCCACAGCCCTGCTTATAATAGTATGGTTGTTTTTCAATACCACTGTTAATTTAAAAATAAATTATTGTCATGACAATTAGTATTGTGGTTATTTTATTGAACTGTTTAATAGAGTATCCACTCAATTAATCGTTGTTCGATTAATCGAAGAAATCTTTCGCCATTATTTGATCGAATAATTAAAATAGCCAATTTCAAATAACGAATAACTCGCACAATATATGTCAATTAATCGATTAAAATTAATTTCTCAGAAAATTCTACTTTTTTAATATAAACTTTTTTTTTAGATTTCTAACTAATAAAATACCTAACAACTAAATAAAATACTTAACAACTAAATAACATTAGATTCGTCTTAAAGACCGAAGTGTCCTTAGATGGGTAGTTGAAAACTAAATTACGGATTTTTGGCGCAAAATAATATTTTGTTAAAAAACAAATTACCCAAACCTATAGAGAAGAGCTTTAAAATGAAGGGAAAAAAATCAGTCATATTCAGTAAATCAAATACGTATGAGTGAAATTGAAATCAAACAAACTTTAAAAACGATCCAGTTTAAAAAGTTTATATAAAAGTTCCTTTTATATACTTCATACTTTTAATTCTTATCTTAACCAGAACTTCTCTTAAAATCAGAAAAAAATACGATGTTTAAAAAATACTGAGAATATCCATTGATTAAAATTTTACTGGATTTTCAGGAATAATAAATTAGTTAAATTGAATAATGAATAATAAATTTGTGGAAATAGGCTGTACCTCTCATAAAAATGCAAAAAAGTCTAAAATGAAATAAATAACTAAAAAATAATTTATAAAAATTTATGTTGAAATCCCGTATAAAGTTAAGCAGGTGGGACATAATTGAAAATTATAGACTAAAATAAAATTAATGGACCCAGACTGCCGCTAAGCCTTATGCATATATTTAACTCTGGCTTTCAGGTCATTTTATAGTCTGTTCAACCGAAGTAGTGTTTATTTTGTTTTGTAGCTTATTTTTATTTTTTTCCCTTAATCTTCTTCCGGTCTCTTTACCGCCTTAAAAACTGAATTGTTTTATTTAAAAATTTTAGAACCGTATGCGTGGTATAAATGAATTGTTATTTAATTGTTTATTGTTTAACTATATATATGTTGTATTGTTTTTTTTTCGGTTTATTAATATAATAAAAATATTAAATCAAATAGACATGTATGTTTTTCCCATTGGATAAAACTATTTGAATTATTCGAGTTATTCGAGGTATTCGAACATATTAAAACTCTTATTCGATTAATCGAGCAAAATTTAAATTAAAAAATCGATTAATTCCTTACTCGAGCAAAATTAAAGGTCAAATAATTGGATACTCTACTGTTTAAGGTTTTTTAATGCAAATTTTTAATATTTTATTCAGGCTAAAATTCATTTAATTTAATTTTCATTAAATTATTTTTATGAAGAAAGGAATTTTACAACATGAAATGGAATATTATATTTTAATATATTTTTATTAAGCTTTATGTCACTTTTTTATAAAAAACAATTTAAATTTTTTTTAATTTTCGATATTTCGATTTCCGTTGGAAATCTTCATCAGGAAATTTTTTAAATAATATAAAATTACAAAATTAATGACAATAAATGGAAAAATAACAAATGGAAAAATAAATTTAAAATTTCAATTACAAACAAGGCGAATTCATTACAGGTGATTCTAAAAGCCCTGCTGATAACTTTTTTTCTTTAGCTTTATAATTGTTGGATGTCAAAGTTTTGTTTATTATCTTTGTTTCTGTTTTCATTTGTTTCGGTTTTTGACATTGTACAATGATTTTACAAAAACAAATTGCTTGGGGTGTTTGTACGAGTTGTACTTGTTGTACTACCGAGATTAACTGGAATGAATTCGCCTTAATTACAAACTTAAAATAAAAAGAGGAAACCAAACAAAATTTTTAAAAATATTCAAATCTAAAACCTATTGTAATTTCCTCTCCGTCAATATATTCCTGAAGAAGATTTCCAACGGAAATCGAAATATCGAAAAATAAAAAATATTTAAATTGTTTTTATAAAAAAGTGACCTAAAGCTTAATAAAAATATATTAAAATATAATATTTAATTGAAAAAAGGTCGAAAGATTAGGAATATAATTAACATGAAATGAATTAAAATTTATTGATAATTTTTCATTATTGACTGAGCTGGAAAATGAAGCCAGGTTTTCACGGACAGGTTGAAACGACATGTTTTGATTATTACCACAAAATCTCCTCAAAGGAGACAACATCACACTTCCAAAATTATATAGTTTTTTAAAAAAATTTCTTATTTTTTATTTGTTTTTTTGTTTATTCCTTTGTTATGTTTTCTGCTTTGTTTGTAGCACGGAGTTGTGTTTTATGACTTAATTTATATGTTTTACCGATTTTTATTTTTAAACTAGCGTTTTATTTGTGGAATTGCTGATGTTGCAATACACTAACTTGACAGTAAATGTTAAGACTGTCGACCGACAAGTCGATAGTTAGAAGGCCGCTTAAGAGAACGATAATGAGCAGGGAAACCAGAAATATGCTCTAAAAATGCGTTTTCTGCGCTTTAAATATGCAGTATTCCCCGAAAATTGTTAAAAATATGATCCAAAAATCAAAAATTGCTCATTTGAAAACAAAATATTCAACCGTTTAAAAAAATTTGCATTTAAAAAACAATCCTAAAATTATAATAGGTAAAGCCCAGACACCATTGTATTTACAGAGGATTTTGGAGATTTGACTCTATTCAAAAACAAAGTTATATTATGAGGTCAAAATTCATACAAGAATTATTTGTGGCGAATATTATCTAGATATTAACATTCATATGAGATTTTTTGTCTTAATGGAATTTCAGGGACGGTCGCTAAATTGTTATTAATGTTAACTTTTAAAATGAAGTTAAAGCTATTTATGGATGGGAGCTTTTGGCAAATGCGAGCCGATTCGAAAAGTACTTAGTTTGCAGCAAAATATTTTTGCGGCGAATTTAATCTAAATACCAACATAATTGGATGGCTTATGGACACACAAAGTCTAATTTGTAAAGAAGTTTTTATTGGAAATATGTCAAATTATAGACCGATTCTTAACATTTACATATATTGGCTTCGTCCCTAGTACAAATTAAATGTATTGACCAAATTTGATAAAAATTATCTACAAAATTGCAACTTGCACTTTGCGCACAAAGTTAACAAGGACAAGGACAATAAGCCAGACGGACGGATTGACTTCGTTAGATTACTTTAAATAGTGATTCTGAGTTGGTTGGTATACTAAAAAATTGGTCCAGATTTCTATATATTATATCGCCAAAAACGTAAATAATTGATTTTTCCTTCATTTTTGCTTGTATAAATATGAAATCTGAATGTTTCAAAAAACATTTATCTTTAATGACAACCTGCTTTGGCTTACACTTTTAGAGTAAAAATTAAATGTAGATGTCGAAATTAAAACAACACGTTGTTTTAAATATCTATACACTATGTGTATAGATATTAAAAACAGAAAAAACAGAATTTTGAAAAAAAAAATTTTATTTGCAGAGAAGGCTCTTGTATGCATCTAAAAACCATAACATGTATCAAAATACGCCTTAAAAGGGCAAAATATGTGCTATAAACTTAAAAAATGCCCTTTTAATTAAATTATGGACGCTTTACAGCATCGTGAAATATGCAAAAATATGCCAAAATTCTTAAAAAGCTCTAAAGGGAAAAAAGAAAATTGATAAACAGGCAGTTAAACAAAAATTTTTTTGTAACAGTACCCAACATCTTTAAAGGCATCGAGTGCAATCTTCTTCTCGTCTGAAATTTCTCGAAGTACTTAGCTAAAGTTAGAAAATACTATTTGGGGTTTGTAAGTTTTAGGTGCTGTTCGGATTTTATGGCCTCATGTGCCCCGGTACGCTAGCTGGTAGTGAGCTAGTCTAGCAGTACCGGGCTTGCGGGTTCGATTCCCGCCAGAGACTCTGGTCTCCTGCAGACAAGCGAAGAGCTTCGCGGGATAAGCGTAGGAATAAACAAAAAAAATGTATATATCTGCTTAAACTTGATATATCAGGAGAATATGAAATTTTTCTAATGACTATTTGGGAAAACCAATAAGAATTTTGTTTTCCTGTCTTCGGTAAAATTTTGTGGTTTTCATGGGAAACCGCGTATGTCCATTTATCGATTTTGGGATGTTGATATCATATTGTCTTTTAAATGGTTCTAAAAATTTATGAAAATATATGAAAAAATCCGGATTTTTTAACGTAAAAACAAAGTTCAATACCTTGCCCATAGTTTGATCTAGAATGGGATTTCGGCTCTCCTGAAAAATTTGATTTTAAGGCACATGCGGTTGCCCATGAAAACCAAAGAATTGGAGCTAAAGAATTGGAGAAAAAAGTGTTAAATAAAATAAATCAAAAAAACTGCATCTAGTGCCTTCAAATTGCTAAAATGTCGAAAAATTTTAGTTTTGTATATATTCTTTTCACCATTTTTACCCCATAACGCCCAAGCTGGGGTTTCGTTAGTTGCAATGAGTAAATACTTCGAAAAATTTTACACTAGAAGGAGTTTACAATTTATGTGTTGCACTGTGTACTTTTAAACAAAAAGCAAGCTTTTGAATCCCTACTTAATTAAAGTTTTTTATTTTAATTTCATTATACTTCAAGCTTGATGTCTTACTTATTGAAATTATTTAGAAACCCTTATTTTTTTAAATTGAATTGGCATCACAAATGTATTTCTACTCGTTCTACAACAAAACTCGTAACATACATTTCAATAAGAAAAATTAGAAACAAATTAATCAATTGTTAGTAATCAAATCTGACATCAAACGTTGACAATAAAATCACACCAGGGAATTCATTTTTCAAAAATTTGTTTTTACACTATATTTCTGCGTAGACGCATAAAAGGTACCCATTAGAGAAATATATTTGAATACCATACAAAAAAAACGACTTTAATTATTAAATTTCCACTTGGTTTACCACCGCAGCAACACCCAAAGCTAATTGTTAGTAAATTAACGTATTAACAACGTCACAGCACCCAAAACCAAGCCCCTGTCCTTAATTTTTACGAGCATTCCATATGAATGTATTGAAATCTAAACAATACAAAAGATTTACCAAACTTAACAACTGACAGCTTCCAAATGTCACAAAAGTATGGAATAGAAATAATAATTTAACAAATTGACAAAAACTACAATTGGCTAATGTAAATTCATTAATTCAAATCATATTCAAATAATTCAACCCCCACTGTGTTAAAAATCCAGTTTTTAAAATATGTTGTATGTACTTAACTGGGAGAAAAGGACATTATCTTTTTAGTGTGTCTGGGTTTTTTTTTAGACTTTTGAACAATTGTTATTGTTGTATCTTATGACTGTTATAGTATTTTAAGGTTTAAAAGTAACTCAATGTAAAACAGGATTATATTGGTAATTGGATATGGCAACTGTTTTATTTTTTCTATTACGATTCTTTTGCAATTCCTTTGTAATTTTCGGTTTTATTTGTTCTTTTTCTCTAATGGAAAATTGTTTTTTGAATATGAATCATTGCAAAACAAGCGAAAACATAAACAGCATGATACTTTTATTGAATTCAGTACTCGACAAGGAGAAAGAAGCAACTGCATCAAATATTGTCAGGAGTTTAAAAGAATTTGTATACAGAAAACCGATATTATTAAAAAATATGGGTGACTAAGTGTCGTTATAAATAAATAAAAAATTATGTATTTAAAAAAAGTATTAAAACAAAATTATAATAATAACCTTTTTGTTCTTGCTTAATATACCAGTTAAGTGATTAGTTCTCCTTTCGCATGTCATTATTTTTATCTTTTTGCTCTTATTCTATTTTCACAAACCCCAGGACCAGTTCTGTTGGAACAATTGACACAAATTTCCAGCAGGGTATTCCAACAATTTTAAGTAATTTTTGCGAGTTAAATCCTTTTACGGTAAATAATTCTAAATCTAAATCTAAAAATAGTTTTCGAATGTCCTTCTATGGGTCAAATTTCAATTCATGAAGGTTTCTTTCAATCGATCGTCCTATTTCCTCCAATAAATCTTAAGCTAAAGCACTAGCAACTAAGGCTATCGGCTTGTGTTATATATACAAAAATAAATTTCATACAAAAAGGATTAGTATAAAGTACTTATTAAAGAGCTGCACAAGCATAACAAATATTGCTTACAAGCAATTTCATTAAATTCAGATAGTAGGTGTATATTACTCTCTCATTACAAAACACATACTTCCAAAAACAATTGTTTTGCTTTACGATCAAAATATAGAAGAATAGAACAAAACTGCACAAGAACAATGCTGAACTAAAATAAAGCTGAATTAGAACAAAGATGAAGTAGAACATTAAAACAGAAATAGAACATTCCAAGCATGTTTGAATGTTTTGATTGTAAACATAAACCAAAGAGAAAATTGCAAAGGCAGAAACTTTTGATTTAATTTCGTTTGAGTGGTTTTCGATGGGTTCGGTTGTAGGTTCCTTTAAAATATTATTAAAAATTTAGGAAATAATATAGGTAACTAAATTATTAAGCTTAAAGTCTTTTTTTTATTTTTATATAAAACTTTAAACGTTTATTTAACCAATATTTCGGCACTCCTTTGAGTGCCTTCTTCAGGGTTTTTTCTTCCTTATTTTATAAATTTTCAACAATTTTTAAAAAATTTAACAATAACTGACAAATTAAAAAATTTTTTTATTAGAAATATTGGTTAAATAAACGTTTAAAGTTTTATATAAAAATAAAAAAAGACATCAAGCTTGATAATTTAGTTATACCTAATATAATAATAAAGGTCGACTAAAATAAAATATACCTACATTTAGGAAATAATTCAAAAAAATCAATTTTGCTTACATTTAATGCATCCATTTCTGTTATAAGCTAAGATCACTTAAAATTTTTTAAATTCCTAATTACGTGCACTTGATGTTTTTACTATAATTTACCGTTTCTTTATTTCATTGTCTGTTTTTGTGTTGATATTCTGTTTGTTTTGATAATACAAGCACTAACAAAGCAGAAGAGAAAAACTTTTCAAGTTATGCTTGTTTTGTTTTGGTGAGAGTAATGTGTTGTTATGTTTGTTTTGCTATGTATGTTTACAGTGAAATAATATGATTGATAGTTGTGTGAAGTAGAACACAGAACATTAAGAATATTTTGCGCAGCCCTTTAGTACTTATGTGAACGTTCGATTTTGTTTTGTAGCTGAAGATGTTGTAAGAAATCATATGTATTATTTATATTATCCTCTGAAGGACATTTGAATATATCTATAATACTGTGAGAATTGCATATTCTTAACCGGGTGTTATAGAGGGCCTGACATTCTAATAGCAGATGAATTGTTGTTAATGTTTCGTTGTTGCAAAAAATGCAAACAGGTTGTGAATCTTTTGATTTCAAGTGTTGGTGTGTGAGCCTAGTGTGTGTTAGGAAAGACATAATTTTCACATTATAGGTCTGTCTGCGTACTTTTCCAGTAGCAAATACTCAGTAAATTTTTTTGGGAGAGTAAGACAAATTTTACTCTTTCGGCTGAGAATATCTCAAAAAGTACGCAGACAGTATCCAGTAAAATCTTGCAAGAAAACAGCTGATCGGTGTGTAAACAATTGAAATAACAAACGTGAGCCAAGATAGCGTTGAAGAAATAGCGTCCAATTTGGGAATTTAAAAACCGGGAAACCAAAATACCCAAATAATGGGTATTTGCAGTATAAACAAAAAGTTAGCGTAAAATCTAGGAATTTAAAATAGGGAAGTACAAATAAAGGAACAAATCTAGTTTACCGACGCAGCTCCAAATAAAAAAAAGTACCCAGGGTGATGGAAAATGGAAAAATAAGAAGAAAAAATAAAATAAAAAAGTTGGCGAAAACGCTTAGTTTTCGAGTTACGGGCGTTTTAAGTTTTTATATAAATATGTGATTTTGCAGTACATTTCCAAATGTATGGCCAATATTGGTATCATTTTAAAGCTCTTGAACAGATTTTTCTAGATATACATAATTTATTTCAAAATATTAAACTCTTTAGATCACATTACAGTTTTTTTCATTTTACGTCGAAATGTTACGGAAGTGCACTAGGAAAGAATGTAGTTTATTTAAATAAAAGTGTAATACAAATTTTATAAAATAACAAACACTAGCATCGCAAAAAAAAATTCTTTGCATAGCCAGCCTTTGGCCGGACGCAGGGATGTTCTTCTCTATGGTATAATAAACACCGGTTTCGCTTACTAAAGCTTCCTTGCATAGACGGCCTTTGCCCATGGGCAAGGATTCTCCCCTCATTAGTATATCATAAGCATAAAGAAGGTTTTACTTGTATTTTAATTAAAATTCTTAAATAAATTAGTATGTAGTATATTCATACATTAAAGAATTAGAAAAAATTAATAAATTTGTTTTTATGCTTACTAAAAAACTTTTGTATTTTGCAAACTCGTCCCACTTCTTAATAAACTAAAAATATTAAAATAAATTCTGTATGTCCAGAAAGATCTAGCTTTACAATGATACCAATATTAGCCATATACATTTGGAAATGTACTGCAAAATCACATATTTATATAAAAACTTAAAACGCCCGTAACTCGAAAACTAAGCGTTTGCGCCAACTTTCTTATTTAATTTTTTCTTCTTATTTTTCCATTTTCTATCACCCTAGGTACTTTTTTTTTTATTTGGAGCTGCGTCGGTAAACTAGATTTAAGCCCAAATATATTTATATTTTTAATAAAAATACAAAAAATATTTACCACAGGTTTTTGCAGGGTATAAACTATATATTTTCTGAAAGTAAATAGTTTTCTGGACAAAATGAGCGATGCGTGCAAAAAATCGTTCGGACAGTTTCCGAGAAATCTGGGTTCATCCAAAATGGTCAGTAAAAATCTTTACTGATTTATGCAATGAACCACAGGCTTTTGCACGGTATAAACTATATATTTTTTGCACGCATCGCTCATTTTGTCCAGAAAACTATTTACTTTCAGAAAATATACAGTTTATACCCTGCAAAAGCCTGTGGTAAATATTTTTAGTATTTTTATTAAAAATATAAATATATTTTTACTTCCCCTTTTTAAATTCCTCAATTCGACGCTAACTTTTTGTTCATATACTGTAAATCCCCATTATTTGGGTATTTTGGTTTCCCGGTTTTTAAATTCCCAAATTCGACGCTATTTCGTCGACGCTATCTTGGCACACGTAAACTCTTTCATTCAAACAGTATATAAAAACAGCTGTTCAAACTAGTTGCAAAATCTTACCAGAGAAAATTTCTCCAGTAACATTTTGCAAGTTCTCTAACTTTCAACTGTCAAAAAATTCTCTTTTTGGCTCTCACGCTGTAAGAGATTTGGAGTACGCAGACAACATTTTGCAAGATTTTGCGACATTTTGTACAAAATTATGCAAAATATGTGTACGCAGACAGACCTTATATTTGAAAATATAATGGGTCCGCCAAAAAACTTTTTTTTTTGAAAATGCTATAAAAAAACCTACTGAATATTTTCTCAAATTTCTTTTTTTATTTGAAAGTACAATCCTTCCGGTTAATAATGGAAAATAATTTCATTCAAATGGCTGCCTCACGATCGGTCCAATTTTTAAGCACATTATAGATTGTGTGCAGCTGTATTTCACCAATGGCTTCACGAATATTGTCCTTTAAAGCGTCAATTGTCTCTGGCTTGTCGACGTAACACTTATCTTTGACGGCACCCCACAAATAATAGTCCAACGGTGTCAAATCGCAGCTCCGAGGTGGCCAAACGACATCAGCTCTGCGGCTGATAATGCGATCTTCAAAAACAGGGCGCGAAAAATCGAGTGTAGCTTCGGCTGTGTGGCACGTAGCGCCGTCCTATTGAAACCAAATGTTGCCAATATCCTCCTCTTCCATTTTTGTGAACAAAAATTCGTTCAACATGGCTAAACAACGATCGCCATTGACTGTAACGGCCACTCCTTGACCATTTTCGAAGAAAAATGGCCCAATTATGCCTCTGGACCAAAATCCGCACCAAACAGTGACTCGTTTTGGGTGTATCGGCTTTTCAATGTATGCGTGCGGGTTTTCTGTGCTCCAAATGCGACAATTTTGCTTGTTTACATACCCGCCAAGATCAAAATGAGCTTCATCTGAAAAGATGATTTTTTTGGCAAAATCGGCATCTTCTGTAAGTCGATCGCAGGCCCACTTAGCGAAGCGAAAACGCATTGGATGATCAGTTGGCTTCAACTCCTGAACCAATTGGACTTTGTATGGTGTCATACCAAGGTCTTTATGCAAAATTCGTCTCAAAACGACGGTGAATTGATGTTGATGGCGCTTCACGCACACTTTCTGCCACAGCAGCAATATTGTCAGGTGTACGCACTGTTTTTGGCTTTTCACACTTTGGTTTATCGATGAGGATGCCAGTTTCTTTCACTTTTTTCACAAGATAACGAACATACGGAGCTGACGGTGCTTCTCTTCTTCCAAAATCCGTTCGCAATTTTCGCACACATTCTGCAACATTACCATGATTTTCAAAGTAATGTCGCAATATTCCCCAGCGTTGTTCAAGCGTATACACAACTATATTCGTTCAGCGGAAGGATAAAACTAATTATCTGTTAAATCAGACATGAGCTAAGTGTTACCATTCACGAAATAAGCACTAGTTGGGAAAAAAACGTTAGATGGCGGACCATTTATATTTATTTGTAAATAATTTTCTTTAATAAGTGTCACAAACAGAGCTCTTTGTTGTCAAATAGCTCGACCAGGTGTAACAGTTTATAGCTTCCGGAATTTAGATTTTTTAAATTTTTTCCTTTAAATAAAAGATCGATTTTTCTTTTCGCGAATAAAATCTACTTTTTCCGATTTGACTTATATTTGAAGAACAACAAACGGGATCCTATTTTTTTTTTTTTTTTGCAAGTTAATGAATTTACTCTTTTATAATTCTGTTTTACAAGCCAGCAATATATTTCAATTTGCATTTCTTTGTTCAATTTGATGTATACATTCGTTTAATTTGATTTCAACTTCAACGCCTTCGTTAATGTAAATAATTTAATGTTATTATTGGCTGGTCTTAGAATCCTCTAATTATTCCAAGTAACTCCAAAAAAAAAAAAAAAAAATGAACAAATATAAACGAAAATGTGCTCATTTAAATCCTTAAGCGAAAAAAAAGCCTCAAGCCAAACTCACCAAATTTAGTTCCACTTGAACTAATTGCTTTGTGTGAATCTGAATTGCCCTGTTAGCGAGAGTATAAAGCCCTGCAATCGATTCATGTTTACCAATTGTGGCCTAAGGCTAATAACGCTTTTGATTTATACAATAGCTTCTAACTGCAATTTGTAAAATCTATTGTTCCCAGTACTCTCTACATTTTTAAAGCAAACACGTGACTATTTGTCTGTCCATCTGTCTTGCTGTTTGTTTGTTCAAAGTCAAAACAAAAGTTACAGATTTGTCAACCTTTATTCGTGACAATGTTTGCTAGCATGTTTGTTTATTTAACAGCGCTTGTAAGCGTGCAAGGGACATTCTTTAGGGTAATTGTAGACTCGCTTTCAGTTCGACTTTGTTGCGCTTGTCATGTAAGACAAGCCACGTGTCCTAAAGTGTGTTTTCTACACTTTATGTGATTTCTTTTTTTTTCAAGTATTTATTTGCCTTAACAATTTGTTTTGGTAAGTGAACACTTTTATGCTCAAAACATTGTAAAAAAGCCTTAATCAATTCAAATTTTTTCTTAGTTTTTTAATGGGAAAGTTTAGACCTTTTTCCCTAACTAAAGAAATAAAAGAACCACTTTCTGTTAAAAGACTTTTAACTAATTTATTTAAAATCATTAGTTATAAAACTACAACTCTTATCTCTTATGACAATTATTATGCTAAAAGAAAACTAAATTTAAGATTTAGTCCGCTTGAAATAAAACTTTAATTGCCATTATATGATAACAGAAATTAAAAAAGTGACTGTTTATTTCAATTTGATTTTATATCTAAATTATCAACAAAATGCAACAAATTCAAAAACGTTGAGACAAATAAAAAAAAATATTTTTTAATTAACTCTCACAATTAAAAACACACAAAATAAATAAATAAATAAAAAAAAATAAAAACTGCCTTCATAAAATCTTCCACTAAAACAGACTTAAAATCCATCTGATCTGCCGTTTGGCTATAATTTCCAGTCAATAATACTAACAAGATTTTTATGATGATCGGTGGACAATATACTTGTTTTTAATAATGGCTCTCAACAACAACAATTACATACCTATAAAATAAATACCAAAAATCGGAAAATAAACAGATTAAATCAAAATAAATTTAAAAGCCATTACATTAAACGACTGTAAAATTAAATAAAAACAGGCAGGCGGACGAACGGACAAACGAATAAACGGATAACCGAGCAACTGAACAAACTACAAGACGGACATTTTATTGTAAAGACAGGCTGATAAGGTGAGAAATTAAATTTTAAATATCTATAGTAAAACAAAAAACCTTTTAGTTTTTGTGTAACATTAAAAAAATGTAAAATTAAAATGTATAAAAAAAAGTTTTACTAAATAAGAAAATAATTTTCGGTATTCATCGACCTAAAAGAAACCCTACGTGACGATTTGTTAAGTGGAAACTGGCTCAAAAAGAACATTAACGTACACAAAAAAGTGTTTTAGCAATTAAAAAAATGGTTTAAAATTATTTAAATTTAATTAATGTGATAATTGAATCAATTATTTTTTTAGTTGAAAGAAAATTAAAAATTTAATTTTGATTTAATTAACATTTTAGTTGTTTTGAAATAAATTTTAAATTAAAATTTTAATTAAATAACAAAAAATCTTAATTGACTTTTTTCGTTTAAAATAAAATAATTTAAACTTGTAGAATTGTTGTTGGGAATTGGCAATATTTAATTAAATAAATTAACACATTATTCGAAATGGCAAAGCTTTTGATCATTTTCTTAATTAAAATTAAAAATATCCTTTATTGAAAAAAAAAATACTCACAATTTTACACTTTTAATAATCAATATAATCATTTTGGTAATAGGTGCAAAATCAACAAATTGTTTGCTTGAAATTATGAATTTCGTATAAATTTGGTGATTGGAGAAAATTAATCATTTTTTCTGTGTATTGACCACAATGTCTTACCACATCCCAGTTTTGTATTCAATGTTTCCAAAAATATGTTCACCTTTAAAAAGAAAATGTTAAGATTTCTTTTCACACATTTTAATCTATTAAACTTGAAAATGAAAAAATAACGTAATATAACATAATGCAACCAACATCTGTCTCGTATGCTGACAAAAACCCATTTTGTATTAAAGTTTTTCTTGGGCGAAAATTTGGTTTTGCTAGTTTAGCTGCTGTTCGGATTTATAGGCCTCATGTATATTTTGGCTTCAACTTGATTTTTCCGAAGAACATGCATTTTTTCACGATTATATCACGGAAACCAACTTCAATTTGGTTTTTTTTCTATTTTGTATCCATGTTCTGTAACTTTGGTAAGAATATCTTGCATCGAAAGAATGTGGAACAAATATTCCATCGTTTCTCGAAAAGTGAGAAAAAAGTGTGTCTGTAACTCATGTCGAAAACCATCAAAAGCGATTACGTCGTAACGTTATAAATGTCATAATATTTTACTTGAAGCCGATATGAAATTGCTGATGTTGAAAAGGCTAGTCAGACAAATCGTTGAAAATTGAAATATTTTCAATGGCGGCGACGAATATACAGCCGTCGACTATTCCAAAAAATGTAAAGTGCGACTTTAATGTTTGTTGATTACACAGAAAAAATTAAAAATTGTTTCTAATCACAAAAATTATACCAAATTCATAATATAAAGTAAACAATTTGTTGATTTTGCAACTAATACCAAATTGATTATATTGATTACTTAAAATTGTAAAATTGTGAATATTTTTTTTTTTTTTTTTCAATAAATAAATGATATTTTAAATTTTAATTATAAAAATTATCAAAAAATATGCCATTGTAAACCATGTGTTAATTAATTTAATTAAACATTGACAATGCCATGCAACAATTCTACAAGCTTACGTTATTCTCTTTTGAACGAAAAAATCAATTATTATTAATTAATTCATTTATTAATGATGTGCTAATAATCCCAATTTTTTAATGAAAACACTGAAATTTATTGTTGTGGGAAAGCTCGTTTCTATGCGCATTTCGCTGGTTGCTTAGGCCAGCTCGTCAGGAAACTTTTTCCAAATACTTTAGAAAAGCTAAAAATATTATACAAGTAAGACCATAAAGTGAATAAGAATTTTAAAACACTCAGGTCTTACATGTAACAATATCAAAGCTTCAACAAAGACACAACAATAAACCGTCAATTTTTCTTTCTTACATTCCTCTACAATTGGCTGGTTTTTTCCAACACGATTTGTAGTTGTAAGAGGATAGAAAGAAAAAAACAAATTTAAAAACAAAATTAAAAAAACAAGTTGCTTAAATAAAGCAGCTTGCCATTTCAGTTTTTTATTTGCCTGCACATGCAATATTTTTTGATTTTTAATTAAAAATTTATTTCAAAACAACTTAAATATTAATTAAATCAAAATTATATTTTGAATTTTCTTTCAACTAAAAAAATAATTGATACAATTATCACATTAATTAAATTAAAATACTTTTTAAACCATTTTTTTTATTGATAAAAAACATTTTTTGCGTACAAAATTCCTTCGAAAACATGCGTATAATTTTTCAAAAATTTTTATTTTTCGAATTTATTCTATGAGCTAAGTTTCAGTTATGTATTTTATAAAGCTTTTTGTAATAGCTCTATTCCTTAAATTTTTTTAGAAATGACTTTATACACTACCAGACTATTATCTTGTATCTTCTTGTTACATTTTACCTTAGCTTTCCGTTGGATAGCAATGAAGTATATTGTATGTACAGAAAAATTTACAATTATTAGACACCAGCAGAATGTAATGCAATTTCTAGCCTGCTACGGTCCTCGTCAGCATTCTTTGTGTCACACAAGATAGTGATACTTTATAAATTGAATGTATTTAACACCACTATTTTAACAAATAGAATCTGGGAATTATTTCTTTTCATAAGCTAAATAATTAAACAATGAAAATATCTACCAAGAACAAAATACTTATCTTTTTATCTTTTGGTACTGCCGTGAATATAAATTTATGAAAGAAATGTTCTTGTCGACATTGTGGGCCAGGTAGTAAGTATTTTTTCGATTGATTATACCCAGGGAAACAGTAAATATTCAATTGCATGTATTTCCTTGTGCGACCAATGAAGGCAGAAACAACATTTTTATCCGTTTTAAAGGTTTTTATGAATTTAGGCATCGATTTGTTAGTGCATATTTTTAGCACATTTTACCCTTTGCAGTATTTATATGCATAATTTATTTAACAAAACATTTTTGCAGCATTTTTTAAGTGTATTACACATATTTCAACTTTTTGAAGCATATTTTAAGACATGTTCATTTTTTTAGAGGGCCACTTGCATCGAATACAAAATAACTTTTTTTGTCGCAATTCTTTTTTTTAACCATATTAGAGAATAAATAGAATAATAACAATGGCAATTATGGACTTGGTTATGAAAGGAAATCAGGGACCGTAAATAACAGTTATCCAGAAAATTTTAACTCAAAAACTCTTCACATTAGAGTCAACGGATACCTATACTGTCATATACCGATAGATTTGTATTGATGAGCTCTTTCAGAATCTATTGCGATCTTAAAAAAGATCTCATTTCCACAGTTAAGAGTTATTTGTCAACGTAAAAATAAAAGGACGAATAAAACTCTCAAAAAAATTATCGTTCCTACGAACACCATAGGGTTAAAACTACGCGCATCCCCGTATTTAAACGCTTATCACCACATCGTCAGTTTGGCTATACGTTCTTGGTCTAGGCAAACTAAAGTTGCTTTATGAGTTTTCCGGTGAAGGAATAGGGAACTACCTATTACAACACCTTATGTGTACCGCAAACATACCAGCACACATAATCAAAAAACGTTCTCGGTTTATGCTGTCGTTAAATATTTGAATTTTGGTATTTCTTGTGGGGTATGTTGTCCTCCTTATCTTCTCGAGAGAGCAGAAAGCTGCACTTCCTTTATGTAGTCGGCATCTGCTGTCTCCAGCTGTTTCACCTTTGGCAGTATGAGTCCAAAATATCTATTAGCCAGCATACCGGTATGTCTGTGAACTTATGCATGTGCGTTGCAAGGCAGTTTTAACGTAATTCCTCTTTTTATTATTATTTTTATATTTTTTTTAATGATACACGGATTATTAGGGTGTCAAATACGATGTTAAAAAGCAGTGGAGATAGGATAAATTTCTTAACTCCAATTCGGCCACTTAGATGTTATTCGTGCCGTATTCTGCAGTTGGCACCGTCGTACAAGCTTTTGTTTTGACGGCTGATTTGGCCTGAGACTGCTTTGCATTCTAGGGATATCAGGTAGGGTGGGTCAAAAAATTTTTTTTTCTCGTAACGATTTCTAATAGCGTAAATATGTTGTTTATTTGTCTGCATTAGACCCCTGTAAAATATTATTAATTTTTTTTTTGTGTAAGAGCCCGCGCTTTGATCTTCATTTTGTTAAGTTTGTTATATAACAGCAATAGCATTGTATTGCAAAAAAGCATATTACTGTATCCTAACGATTCTTAAGTTCTCGAGGATTCAGACACAAGCAATTGATTCATTCTTCCAGGAAATATTTTTGATAGAATACATACAAAATAATGCACAATAAAAAGATCAGCTTGGGTTTACAACGCGGACATTGAAGTTGTGTGTTAATTTTTTTATTTGATCTGTTTTAACTTCTAACCGTTATTATGGAAACCAGAAGCCAAGATTATTTCTGCACGAGATTCGAAAATGTAGAAAATATTAATGATAATGTTTTAACAACTTACGAATATGTTACGAAATACTATGATTGGAATAGGGAGACTAAAAATAACAAGGAATACTACCAAAGAACCATCGTTTTTAGATATTGCAAAACTTGTAGATCAAAGGATAGAAAGCGTTTGGAGAAAATCGCCTCTTCCTACAGTGTCAAATACAATAGTCATATAAACTGTTATCATATAAATTACAAAAATCTCAGAAAGTCGTTGAAAAAAATGTCCGTTTATTAGAAAGAAAATTTTTCCGACGTAGCAGAGTTTTGTTTCATATTTATACCTGAAAATATAAAAAAATTGAGCTTTTTTTTGTACAAGGCAATATAATGTACCCAAAGAAGAACATGAGTTTTTCAGTGACCAAAGGGGGGCGAGAAAGATGCGTCTTGGAGAACTAAATTGCAAAAAAGAGCAGCCCGAGCAGCAAAGACAGAAAACCACGTAAATAAAAGTCACGACAAAATTAATCTAAACAGAAGGACTTGGAGTTATCTCTAAATAATTCCATTGCTTCTTGTGATGATTTTTTTAATTTACCTTCCACGTCAAAGGCAGAAGGAAAAAAATTTTAGTTTGCATATGTATATTGTCAAAAACTTGTAACCGTTACAGTGTTTCCGATAGCGCAGCGGCTGCTATGGCTTCATCTGTATTGCAAGATATTTCTCCTAGCAGTGAACCAATTGATAAATCAAAAATAAGACGGGAAAGAAAAAAGTACGTAATGAATGTATTCAAGACTAGAAGCAGCTAGACCTACTAGCTTTATACTTTGACCGGCGCAAAGATAAGACGCTTAATATTATTTAAAAGGGATATAGGAATCATAGACAAATATTGATTGAGGAACATGCATCTGTTAAGGAGCCAGATTCAGTTTATATTGGCTACGAAACACCAGATCGAAGTACTTCTAAAAATATTGAAATGTCAATTATTGCCCTTCCTTCGTCTCAAAAAATGAATAAAGAAAATTTGATGGCAATTGGTTGTGATAGTACAGTCACTAACACTGGGAAATTTAACGGAGTAATAAGAGTATTGGCAAAAAGACTTCAGCGCCCACTGCAATGGATTATTTACATTTGAACGAATTGCCATTAAAACATCTATTTAACAAGCTATATGGTGTTACCAAGGGACCATATTCGCATGCTGGTCCTATTGGCAACTTGTTAGAAAACTGCGACAAACTTGCTTCTGTCGATGTTGTTGGGTGAAACAGTGAGAGAACTGGCAGCCAGACGTGTTCATGAAGCACGAAGCTCACCTCATACCCGAAAGCAACCTCGCGTCTTTGAGGCCCCTTCTATCAATTTTGACGCAATTATAAATTGGAATAAAAAGTTTTTCGATCCACCAATTCTTCGAAACATCACTACTGAAGAAATAAATGCGGCAGTTGAGTGTCAAGAAGTGGCAATCTAATTTTTGAAATGACCAGAGTTGACAGTATACAAGCTTTTGTTCCAAAAAAACAACTGATAAAATTTCGTGTTTTTATTGTTTTATGTTGTATAGGAACCAAAGTTTTATTTTTTGTAATTTAAAATGTGTTCAGTTTTAATTAATTATAATTGATAGTATATAAAATATTTAAATTTAAAAAATGGCTTTTTTTAAAATACTTAATTCAAAGGAGCTTCGGCGCGGGCCCAATATGTGACTTTTTTAAACTTTTTTTAGCATTTTTTATTTGTTTTAACGTAAGACGACAAAATATTGCTTTTAGAATATGATTCGAGAATTTTTATTTTTTCTCATACATCAGTGACCCACCCTAATATCAGGGCTACATTGTGGTTTATTTTGTCGAACGCTTTCTCGAAATATATGAAGCACAGATAGAGAGTTGTACGCCATCTGACTGATTGTTGTTTTACTTAATTAAATTTTTTCACAAAAATAAAATTCCTTCCTTCACAAAACTAATTTAATGAAAATTAAATTCAATTAACTTAAGCCTTATTAAAATTGTTAACAGGTAAGGCACGAGCTATATGTTTACATTTGTCCTTCAAGTAGTGCTGAAAAAAATGTCAACAAGAAAAAAGAAAAACAAAAAATGTACTTTGGATTTCAAGAAGAACTCTTGACAAAAAGTACGAAAAACAAGAAGTAAGGAAGAGCATGTAGATCAATTAAAATAGGTAATCATTCATTCAAAGCAAATTTCGATCTACCAAAGTAAAATACCATTTGGTTTAAGGATTGATGATTGACTTATGACGTCATCCGTCGTCAATGGCGGTGAGAGCTAAACGGCCAACCCCACTGAAGAGATTGTGTGGTTACAATCGAAACTAGTCTGGGCAACCTGTCCGTAAAAACCTGGGTTCAATTCCCAGCTCAGTCAAGAATGAAAAATTATCAATAAATTTTAATTCATTTCATTTTGTAAAATTCCTTTCTTCATAAAAATAATTTAATGAAAATTAAATTCGATGAACTTTAACCAGATTAAAATATCAAAATTTTAATTAAAAAAACCATTAACAGTTCAATAACTTAACCACAATACTAATTATTGTTGGATATTTTGTAAAAACAAATTAAAAATTTAATAAAACTTTTCCGCTTTTATTCTAAAAAGGATTTTATTTTATTTTTAAATTTTTTTTTATTCAAAACTTAAGTTTAAGGCCAGTTGGTGTGGGGCATTCACAAATGGCGTTGTGTGCGGCGAGGTTAGTTGTTAAAGTTAAATTTTATTTTACTATTTGTTGAAAAGTGTGTGATTAGAAAAAGGAATTTTTTTACTTCGTGTAGATACTACGATATTTTCTGTATTAAAAGGTACTGAAAAAGTACAATAGTACGGAATTTTTAATGTCTGTTAGGTACTCGAAATCATGATAAAACAAACAGGTGGCATTACTACGTCAGATAACAATTTTTTGCTCCATTATTGTTTGTCTAGTCTTCTGACAAAGTTTTGTTTCTGTTTACAATAAGTCTACGTTTTGTGTTGAGATTAATTTATTTAATTTAAATTGGTTTCCTTGTCATAAGAAATCCAACACCCCTTGACTTTGGAGGAATTTCTAGGCTGGATAAGTATGATAGCGTGAGTCCATCAGGTGTCGTGTCTTTCCCCACCCTGGGCCAAAGTAGCTCACTTATTCCTAGGAACAGAAGGCCGTAAACATTGAATTATTTGCAGAGTTTTGCCAGACGAGATGGTTCCAAAAGCGTCCTTACATTCACTGATCCAAATCGTGTTCTACTTTCAATGCTAAAGGTCGTTAACGTTCTAGCAAACTGTTAATTCATGTATGAATTATAATTTTTGAGATTACGATAATAGATGAGTTTCAGATAAGCAGATGATTAGCCTACTATATCCCATAGTGATTATGGGGCTGTCATTTAAGCCTGGCAGACCTGCTGAGTATGCATTATATTTATATAGCGAACCGCTTAATATAAGTACAGAAGTCTGCTTGCAGCCGTTCCAAATAGGAAAACAGACGCTGTAATCACCTCTCACAACTCGCCGATGTTTGACTATTGTCAATAAAATCGCCCAGGGAGCACCACGTGGAGGTTTTTGAATCAACTTCTAGTGTAATATTATATGATCACCCTGGATTTAAAAATTGAACCTATTAAAGAATTTGCCCTATCATTATACAATATAACTCTTATTGCAAGAACAATATTTGGTTCATGGACATTAATTTTCCTATATATAAAGTGACTGAAACTAAAACATCTGTTAAGGCATTCCAGTAGCTTGTTTCGGTATTTCTCGCATCGAAAAATTTCTCACATTCAGTGTGAAACAAAAAATTCCATCGTTTCTCGATTTGTGAGAAAAAAGTGTTTGAATGCGAGAAGAGACAACACAGATGCTGTTTTAACTGAAATACTTCCAGTAATTAAGTGTCAAATGCAAGCGAAACGTCAACGAAAGAAATAGCTATAATAAAAATAGGGCCGCCAGATTTTACGATTTATCGCCATTTTGACGATTTTTGTACAAAAATTGGCAAAGTGCCGATTGGCTGATTTTTTCTAGTGACGATATTATTCAATCTTCGAAATAAAATAATTTTAAATAGTTTGTATATTAGGCACAACAGAAAAACGATATCTTTAAAAACAAGGCAGCTTAAAAAATTTAGCGGCGAAATCAAAATTTCGAAGGAAAACTGTTTAATTTTTATTTCCTTAGATTATTTTATACATTTGTTTATGTGATCAACACATTAAACTATTACCCCATTTTTCAGTCAATGCACTATAGAAAATGTTTGCCTTTTTTTGGCCAAAAGTGTTAGATTTAGTTCAATATGATATTTTGTCACGCCTTTGTGTGATTTTTTTTCAGGAAAAGAAAAACAATCTGAAATTTTAAATTGTTATAGGATTAAAGAAAAAAAAAAATTATTTTATTTAAATAGACCTCAAGCTATGTATAAAATATGTATAAAATACCCATGAGCTTTAACTTTGTTTTTTTTTTTTTTTTTATTATATATTAATAAAAATCGAACAAAATTTGTCAAAATTAATTTTAAATTGTCCGATTTTTTAAAACAAAATAGACGATTTTATATTTTTTCTTAGGAAATTAACGATTTTTTCACAAATTTATCTGGCAGCCCTGCATTAAACGAAAACAATTAAGGGCTTAAAAAATTCAAATAACAAAATATAACAATTGTGTTTTAATTATTTTCATAATTTAAATTCTTACACATTATTGTGTACATACATACATAATTTGTGCTCCATTTTTTGAAATTTAATTTTTCTCGCATCAATTTCAAATGTTACTTATTTTGACAGCTCTTGTGAGAAACTTTTAGCAAAACATCCTTCCAATAATTGCTGGAAAATTATTTAAATGACAGATAATTCTCCCAAAGTAAAGATACAGAAACACTTATGTGAGAAAACCCATTTTTTGTTTCATATTGCACTGTCATAATTCACTTCTTGCATGCGGGTAATTTTAAGATGGGAGAAATACAGAAACGGGCTACAGGATAAGACTTGGGGCTATTATATATGATGACAATTTTGGTGGCTTTTTTCTGGTAGGCAAAAAAAAATGTTTTAAAAAAAATTTATGGAATATAAAGATTTTTAGGCGTTAAACTCAAAACTTTTTCCATTTTTTTCTATCAAGTCTAGTTTTTTTATGGGTGGCACTAATATTTCGTCCGAAACAAGGCGGTTATGCTAATAGATTTCATCATTACTGGAGAACGATTTGGATAAAATTACCCACAATTTGCATTATTTAATGACACCTTTAAGCATTTAAACTAATATTTTGCCCCAAAAAAAAAAGATGTCTTTAAGTATGATATCATCCGATCCTGGCGACCATCTCCAGTCCATCATCATCTCAAAACTTATCTTTTTTCCAAAATGTTAAGCTAAAATCTTAAACAAAAACAAACCGACCAAAAGAAAATAATAAAACAAGATCAAAATAACCTACACAAACACATTTACAAATCAACAGATACCCAACAACACACCCGTTAAAAAGAGGATCACATTATACAAGAGTTTTGAGGCGATTAATGAAACCTTAGGAAGGTACGGTCAAGAAACCCCTTCTACAGTTCTCCCTCTCTTTCCCTCACACACTGTTTTTTCCGTAAAAGTACTTTCAAGGTGTTGATGTTTAAATTTTACCGATACGAAAACGAGTATCAAACAATTCGAATACTTGTTCGTATAAGAATGTTCATTGTTACCAATATGTGTATTTTTTTAGATGTTTTTTTTATCGGTTTTCAGTTAAGAAAACAGCAACAACAAAAACAACATTTGGATAAAGAGATTTTTATTACAGCTTAAGAGGCCCATAAGTAAAGAAACAGAGCCTTAAATAGCAAGATACTTTTATGCATCGGCATATCGTTCGAATGGAATTATATTGAGTTGCCTTCGAACTTATAAAGTTGTTAAATGAAAAAAAAAGAAAAGATTTTTTGTAAAAACCCCTAAAACTGTTCAAATAAAACATTCAAATAATAAAAGCATTTTTGATTGCAGCTAAATGGGAAAACTTTGTTAAGATTTTGGGTCATAAAAAGTGTGCATTTAAAAATGAAGGTGTAAAAAATATCATTAAAATTAGTTTTATTCCAATCAAAATCTAATAAACAAAAAAGAATTTCCAATAAATGCAATAAAATTAATTGAATATTTATGAAATGTTTATTAGGAAAATAAAAGGGAATTACGGAAATAATGGAATTATGGAGTTATGGTATTTGGATAGAATAGATTTTATCATTGTGTAAAAAAAAGCAATTTATTACTATTTTTCTAAAAAATGCATTTGTGTTAACTGTTGTAATCTTTAACCTATTGTATATTGAAAACTACACCCTACGCTCTATTGTAGTTTTTATTAGTTTTTAATTTAATCACCGTGGGTCACAATCAAAGATGTAAATTTCACAAAAAATTTTAACCGACTAACAAGAAATTTAACATTAGGATAGGAGCATAAAATTTGTTAGAGTGGGCCTGATTTTTGGGTGTGGATTTTAAAGAGATTTTGACTTGCACAAAAATCCATTTGTACTGAATTTTATTCTCTAGCCCTTTTTTGAATGTAATAAATTTAATATTAAAAAGTTCACTTAACCCTTTTTTAAATCCCAAAGACACATAAAAAAAGTTTAGGATATCCTTGTGTGTCACCAACTAACTGTAAAAGTATTTTCCCATCTTAGGTCCAAATGTGGTCATAAAACTTAATTTCAATTTAGGTAATTATGCTAAATACTAAAATATTTTGTCCTTGATTTTTACCAATTTAAGTCAAGATCCGCCATACCCACAAATCTATTTAAATGACAATTAAGATTTTGATTTGATAACGGGCATAGTTTTTATTTATAAATAAATATTACCGAATTTCTAACTCTGCCATTTTTATAGAAATTTGCAGCTTTCTGTAAAAGTTTCTTTAAATATATTCAAAATTTTAGTTATCGATCTTTTAAACAAAATAAAAGAAAATAAGGAAAAGGCCGATAAAAACTTAAATATATAAAAGATAATACTGTTCCGAAAAAGTACAATATTATAAAGGGTGGTTCAATCATAATGCAAGATGTGTAAGTCACACTTTCCATCCATTACCATCTCTTTTGATAGGGCCATATGGCAGGTGCTCATGTAAATCATTTACACAGAAAAAAAAATTTTTTTTTAAATTTTTGATCATTAACTAGCACTGAACCAAATGTGGGCTTTCAAGCCAAAATTCTTTAAAGAACACTTTGGGGACTTTCAGTTCTCATCTTTTTGACTTAAATTATTACTTAAAGGAAGTTTACACGGTGTCTTTTCAGACATGTCTAAAAACACGTTTGTTTTGTTTATTGGCGATCGGGTTAGAGAAGAACGAAGGGTTGTCAAACAGACAAGAAACGAGTTTTCATGTTTGTTTTTATGAATTTTCATGTTTGTTTTAATTTGTATGTATATAGATATTAGATAATTGGACATGGAAAGGCATCATGAAAAGACAATATTTTTTTGGAAGCATATTCAAAAGAGAATGAATAAAACCGACATATCTGAAAACACTTCGTGTTAATGCCCCCTAAGTATTTTTAATAGCAACATTTGTTCCCGATAGATTTACTTACTGTTCTTAGTTCTACTTTAATTGTAGCCTTGACTAACAAATCACGGATGCAAGTTAAGATTTAAAAATTTCACTTACAGGATCCTTTGTCTCTCATTATTTTCATAGGAACTATAAAACAGAAATGTAAAAAGTATTCTTAGATCTCTAGACTAAACTTCCTCCCCTTCAATCCCACAAATTTCAAAATTGTACCCCTATCACTGTAATAAACATCATCAGCTCTCAATAATTACCATAATTTAGCCACTAAATATTTATGAATACAATATTTTTTTTCTCAACATTCTCACATTAGCAAACTTTTTTATGCTACATAAACAATTTGTCACAGGATATTAAGGACACGCGTTTGCATAGCAAAAAAAAAAATGTTAACATCAAAAAGATATAAACGACGAATTATTTATTGGCAATTGTATCATCTATAGATTAAAGCGTTTTTATTTAGATTTTATTTTTTAATACTTTTTCTTTGGCTAACAAATTATGGTACAAACGATTTATTTGGAACAATGAAATGGAAAATACACAAACACACACAGTCAAATCGAGCAAATGTAAATATTTAATAGATACAACGAAAATAGATGGAAGGAAAAGTGATTCATTCCGTTAAACTTAAAATGTCTTTATTTTGAATTTCCGTTTACCATAAATACTTGTCGTATTAGGAAAATAATGTTTTTTTTCGTTTTTTGTAATTTTCTACACACATTTTGTTGTCATGATACAAATCTTCAAATACAATTGATTAAATCTATTGTCAAATAATGGATAATTTCTTTTTATGTTTTTTTGCTTCATAAAAAGTGAAAAAAAAATTGTTAGAAAATTTTCAGCAAACTCCCTCTAATTCAAACATATATTATTTTATTGTTTGTAATACGATCCTTTTTTTGTACAGAATGTGTTTTTGTGTGTGTCTATGACAAACATGTACACGTTCTTTTTTATGGTCCCTAATAAAAAATAATTTTGTTGACAAAATAATAAAAAAGGACAACGTATAAGATTTTTTTTTGGGGTTAAAGTCAGGAAAATTTCGGAAATAAAACCATTTTAAGCTTTTGGTTTTTTTTTTTGTGTACTTTATTAGTATGAGTATTTTTAAGGGGTCATGTGTATTTATTTATTGTTTGGTTCTGATAAATTATGCTGTTACATGTTTTAGCCATTTTTTGCTTATTTTATGTTATAAAAAAAAGGTTAAGGTTAAATCAATATCTATAGAATTTGTGTATGAACACATTTAACAACAGCTTACTTTTATATAATTTAAGATTTGTGGAAAGACTTAAAAGCTAAAAAAGGTCTAATTTTTTTGAATGCAGGATAAGGATAATAAAGCTATATAAGAATTGATTTCGGTTAAGTATTAAGGTAGTTCATATAAAAATAATTTCTTAATGTTCAAGGTGCACTGTATTAAACTGATAAAGTTCTCATTGTTGTTTAAATAAAAATTTTAATGGGCATGTCGCCCAAAAAATGGTTTATAGTTGGCCCAAGTAAATACAGGATGGCCTCAAAAAAAAAACTAAGAGCTTTAAGCAGAATTAAATTTTTATATAAAAAATAAATTTTTTAAACTTTATTAATATATATTTACATACCTGTCTTTTCTACAAGGATCATAGGGCCATAACATACATATATGTTCCATTTTTGTCCAATTTCCAACGTTAGTGCTTTGATCTCGTTCCAGCTCTTGTTCCCCTAGCTGTTTCTGATTCAATTTGGCGACGCCATGTATGCGATCGTCTACCCCTTCTTCGGCTACCTTGTTGGTTCCATTTAATACACTCAACGTAATGGGTGACTCAAGTAGAGATACTTTTTTCAATAGCCTTTTTTTGATAGATCACGTGTGAGTCGTGTCATGCTGTCATTTTATTTTTGTTTAGTATTGTTTAGCACTTCATAATGGAAAGACTTACGCCTGAACAACGTTTACAAATCGTTCAACTTTATTACGAAAATTCACGTTCTATGAGGAATGTGTTTCGTGCACTTCGCTCAACTTATGGTCAACATAATCGGCCTACTGAGCGTATTATTCGCAACACCATCACCCATTTTGAGACCTAGCATTCATTATTGGATAATATTCAACCGAATAGACCACATCCAGCACGCTGTGAAGCCAATATAGCGGCCGTAGCTGAGAGTGTACACGAAAACCGTGAAGAGTCGATTCGGCGCCGTTCGCAGCAACTCGGACCGTTATCGTGCCATGACAACCGACTATTTGATGCCTGAAATTTAAGCTCGAATTCTCGGCGGCATTTGGTTTCAGCAAGACGGCGCCACTTCCCACACATCGCATTAATCAATAGATTTATTGAGAAAACACTTCGGTGAGCACATAATTTCACGTTTTGGGACGGTCGATTGACCACCAAGATCGTGTGATATCACACCGTTAGACTTTTTCCTGTGAGGATATGTAAAGTCTAAAGCTTATGCGGACAAACCCGGTTCGATTCAAGCCTTGGAGGAAAACATCACGCGTGTCATTTGCCCGTTACCAGTCGAAATGCTCGAACGAGTCATCGAAAATTGGACTCAACGGATAAACCATCTGCGACGTAGCAACGGCCAACATTTGATAGACATAATCTTCAAAAAATTAATGCCAAAGAATGTTCTTTCAAATGATAATACACATTCCCCATTAAATTTGAATTTTCTGTGTTTTTTTTTTTTTTTTTTCTTTAAAAAAAAGTAGGGAACCTCGAAATGGATCACGCTTTATTATATGGGTAACTCCCACAGAAAATTCATTTTAAACACCTAAAAATTTATTTAAAAAACGGATCATTTCATTTAAAATAAATGAATTTTACAAAAATTTTTGAATTTTTTTTTTATTTAAAAGTATAAAATTGAACAGCTATTGCTTTAAAAAAATATAATTTAACTGACAACAATTCAAAGTATATAAAAATATTAGTACTGAAAAAAATATTTTTTGGTAGTTTGTTTTTTGAATAACAAACATTAATGTTAAAAAATAAATTGATTCGTAAAGAAACTATATTTTCATTAAATTTTAATAGTACGGAAAACGAATTTAATAACTTACAATCAAGCTACGGTCACACTTATTAAATATTTGACCAAATAAGCATAACCACTACTTTTGTTAATAGTTAGTGAGATTTAACATCGTCTTAATATCACAAAATAAAACTAATTAAACTACTAGACATAGAAAAAACGGTTTTATCTAACATGTGTTATTATAAACAACATAAATATTGGAACTAAGGAAATTTATATTGTAGTTTTTCAGTTGGTCCCGTTATTTTCATCAAATATTTGGCCAGTGTGACCGTAGCTTCAGTTACTGTAATAATTTTATGAGTGTAGTATTTCTTCGTAAGAAGAAGGGCCACTTTCTTTTAAGAACATCTTTTTTGATTGGAATTTGATTTGTTTCTCTTCAAAGCCATTCGTTGGATATAGTTTGAGGCCAGAAAACTCTTTGGATTCTCCACAAACATCGGATTATAAAAACTTGCAGCGGGTTTATAACCCGAGTGACTGCGTCCCAAGACTCACATCTATAGAGAAGTACATACTTAGCGCAGGAGTTAAAAATGTTAAGTTTGGTTCTTCTTGAGATGCGAGAGGATTGCCAGATAAGATTTAAGAAGCCAAATGACCGCTTGTCAGAGTTAATGTGATTCTGTATATCATCACTAGAACCAACAGAAGCTGTTAAAATACTGCACATGTAGCTGAATATGGAAAAATCTTTTTGTTCTTATCCATTTATTGAGAACTTTATTGATAAATTTAGTCTATTTAGACGTCAAAAAACATCGCATAACAACCCTCAAAGGCGCTTTTTCAAAAGCATTTACCATGAGTTTTTTCAATATATCCGAAACTATCGCTTGAAGTCCTTCTCGAACATTATTTCTTATTCACCCCCACATACCTGGTTTTTTAACTACCTTCTTTTTTTAATTTTCCCAATTAAGCAATTATTTGATTCAAAGATAAAATACACATTTTCCAAACATCTTCGGTAAACTATACTAAACCTCTTCAATAAGCTGCTCCTCATAGCGGAACATTCACAGAAAAAATTAAAAATTGTCTCTTATCTAATTAAAAATAAAAAGTTTTTTCGAGCTCGAGGCCAATTATATGTAAAAAATATATATTATTTATTCATTAATTTTCTCTCCAATATTTCGATATCCATCGGATATCATTATCAAGGAATGAGTTGCAAATATATTTGTAAGAGACGTTTGATTATCTCCACATTCAATATTGTTGCAACATTGTCATTGTCATTTCTTGATAATGATATCCGATGGATATCGAAATATTGGAGAGAACGGCTAAAACTTGGGGAGAGAGACCCAGCACTTAGTTTTGTGATTATACTATGAATTTCGATTTGTACAATTCCAGATTTTTTAGGCCGAAAGCCAACTTGTTTATTGACCTTTAGACCATATTTAGTTCTTTTCCCTGCCTAAATTTATATTGATTATTCTAATTGATTAAAAAACAAATTTTGAAGAATCTTAAATAAATTTCACAGAAAGTATTTTAACACGATGGAAAAGCCTAGAATATCATACAAAATTTCTCCTCTTTGACACTGAACATGCTCAATAAATTCAAAACACATTAAATATTCAATAAACTCTCTTAATGTTCAAAAAAAAAAAACCAACAACTTTATGATCTTCATAACATTTGCATATTTTGTTCTATATGAATTTATTTATTGCGTTAGTTGCGCAAAAACCAAAATATATAAAAAAAAACCATAAATGTATGTAAATAACCATAAATCAATTTTTTAAATAAACAAACAACAACAAAAAGAACATGTAGAAAATTTACACATTCCCAAATATGCCGTAACCCATAATTTTTGCTTAATAGACTTTTAAGTGGCCATCAAATCAACAGCGTCATCATCATCATCCTCATCATCGACTTCTTCAACACCACTCGTATTCATGTTAAAAAAAAAAGTAACATCATCATCTGAATTTGTTCTTTTAGCTCTTGCATAACTCTTATGAATTGAATGGAAATAAATGTATGAAATCCTTTCTTCACACATCAATTCAACAATAACATCCCCTTTTTGAAATATTTTGCTTCTTTTTTTTACAAAAATTTTAATAGTCCTTAAAATCAACCCTGTAAAAGTGTGTGATTTTGTTCTTTTGTTTGTTTAATTTTTTATATTTTTTTTTTGCTCAGCTATTGTGTAAAGGAAACTTTACTTTCAAGTACTTTGGCTTTATGATTTCTAAATATTTTCTTCTTTGTTCAAAGAATGATGACAGGAGCATATCCTTTTTTTAAGGTTAAATGTGTAACATGGAATGTTATTTTTGTAATCTTTACAATAAGGGTAAAAAGTTTTCGTACATATACACCAAATCCAAGACTAACGATTTGTGTATTTTAAAACTAAATATTTTGTTTAAAATAAATTTAAATTATATAGATTTTGACATAAACCTTAAACAAATTTTGCACAAATCTTTAATGAATTTTGAATAATTCATTTTATGACATAAGTATTGCCATAGTGAAACACTGCAGGCACTGACCTTTATTCTCGCCATACAAGGGCATTCTGCAGAAAAAAATGATGCATTAAAATTTTAAATTGACTTTAAATTGACTGTTTACTGAAAAAATTTCAGTAACCAGTAAAAATTGCAGTATTCAGTAAATTGTTGCTGATTGCTGATATAAGGCAGAAATCGGTTACCCTGCCTTTACACATGCAAGTAATTACTTGCAAGTAGTGTATATGTATTATCAACGAAAATGTCGAAGAAATAGCCGAAAGTCTTGCAAGTAACTTGAGTGTTTACACAGTCAGTTGTAAGTTCATTTTTCAAATGTTCTCGAAGCGAAAACATCTTATGAAAAAAGCATCATTTTTGGGTTAAAAGAAACATTATCATGTTAATGTTATCACGAAATTTATTTAATAATATTAAATATAAATAATTTAATTATTTCTTTATTTTATTTTTGGTCTATCTTGATGAAAAAATTATGTTTATTTTTAAAATATGTGAATCCAGTTTTGCCGTAGTTACCGATATCATAAAATTTCTGACAAAATATTTTGATTAAAAATTTTTTTTTAAATGCTTGCAATTTATGTTTTAAAATACAATGAAGATGTGTTGCTTTGTAGAACTGTTTTTACTTTGTTTTTTATTCTTAAAAACACACAGAAAATCAAAAATAAACATAATTTTTATATTACTAAGTACTAGTAAATTGATACCAAAGGCATCCACGGTAACACTGTTTCTATATTTGTCATTTTACTTGCTGCAAGTGTCAAAAATTTAATTGCAAGCAAATTCTCTCGCAAGTTGGGCTGCAAGTGCGAAAAATGTGATGGTGTTAGTAAAAATGTGTGAGTGTATTGAGTTTTTCGAACTTGCACTTGCATGTGTAAACGCCGGGTTAATTCGTACTAATTACTTAAACAAATGCAAAAAATATATTTTAAATGAAAATGATCAAAAAACCAACTGATAATGTTTACAATAAAAAATTTTTTTTTATTAAAATTATCTTAAAAGGTGAATACTGACTTTTTCAGTAATCAGTAAAAATTTACTGAATACCGCAATTTTGCAGTAACCAGTAAAATTTTACTGCTTACTGCTGTTTTCCTGTTACACTTATGTTTTACATTTGTTGAATTCCACTTATTTACAGAAATTAAAGAAACTAGAAGAACACCCCGATATTGTTTTCGAAATCAGCCTTCATTGTAAATTTGACGTAATTAACTAAATTGTTTTAACAAAAAGAATACGGGAATTTTTCTTCTCATTATTTATTTTTTAAACATGAAAATAATTTATCAACTCTAAAACAAACGAAAAGTGTACGTTTTCTTTTTTAAAGTGTTGTTGTTGTTTCTACACCAGACAAGTAAATTGTTTGTTTTTTATCTTCACATGTAGTGTTTTTGTTGTTCCTACAAGGGACAAGTAGTAAATGGTTTTTTTTTCTACTTTTGTAGTGTTGTTGTTGTTTCGACAACAAACGGAATCACGTATAAAGCTGTGCAGTCGAAATGTATTAAATTTCTCATTTTTCGAAACCTAACAACTAGTAATAAACTAGTTCAAAACCTTTCTAGTAACGATTTTAGCTACAGGTTACTTACATATGTATGTGTTAAAGATTAGTTCAGTACCATAGAAAAGGTATATAATAGATGGGAAGAGAAAAGCACGTAACTCGGCTGTCAAAATCCAAACTCTATATTTGTGTCAAGGTACACGTACACGACATGGTTCTTTACATCTGAGTTGTCAACTTTTCCAGTCGCATGTAACTCTGCATGCCTGTCAAAATTGCTGCTTTACAGAACTTTTATAATATTCCGTCACAAAAGTATATGTAATTTGCTTCTGACATAGTCTCTGTTTTTTTTTTTGCAGAAACTACAGAAGTTCTTGGTTTCAAAATAGCGTGCTGCCGCCAGAAAAATTTTATTTGCGCCGTAATCAGCCATTTTAAATTTATTTTTTGAATTCGAAGATACCAATTTAGGATATAATAATGAAATGTTTTTAATAACTATGTACAATATGGGTAATTCCATGTCAAATCGACCAAGAGTGGGACCCGTCCCCCTTCGATTTGAATGAAATTCGATGTGAAGGTTCCTTAAATCCTATAAGGAACATATATTAACGAAAAAAAAATTTTAAAATTTTTTTTGCAAAAGTTACGTCATATTCAAAATTTCATAATTTCGCCGAATTAGCCGAATGTGTTGAGTTTATTTCTTCAATATCTCAAAAACTACTACATATACGAAGATGATTTGTATGTCATTTTAAAGAGAATACTTGGGGCTTCTAGGGTTTCTCGATATAATTTTTTCGAAAAAAAAGGTTTTTTTAGATTTTTTTTAATCTTGCTTGCTATTTTAAATGGTTCAAATGTTAAGAACGTTTTTGTTATTTTCAACTTAACTCTATCAAAACATTAAAAAATAAAGAATATAAAAATATTTTTGCTTTTCTTTTATTTAATAACTTATTATCGCTTTCATTAGCTTTGTAGTATTTAAAATTCTTTTGGTTTAACAAAGATCTTTATATCGTTTTGTTACCAATTTCAATAGTTTCAAAATAGGAAAATATTTAAAATGTTACTCACAATGAATCCAGAATCATGAAAGTAATAAAACCAAAAGTTCTTCAAAAGTGTTAACATTTATAAAAGAAAAAAAAAACTACAGGCTATAAAGAAATTACGATGAAATGTATAGCGTTTTTGATACAAATCCAATATTTACTTAATACTAACCACAAAAATTCTTTTTTAGCTTTAAACAATAAATAAACAATTTAATAGTACACATTGTACCTTTTTGTTTTCACTGATCCTTTTTACTTTGTTTAAATATTTTTCCTATGATAATCCCGCAAAGATCTCCCCTTTTCTGCAGACGACCAGAGTCTCTGGCGGGAATTTTAAATTTAATTTTATTTCTTATTAATTTTTTGCTATTGCTATTTTTGTTAATTCATTTAAAGCTACTACATTTGTTTATGAGTCTTAACAGTATGACTAAAGCTGTTTTCATACCTATTAAATATTTAACTCCTTCACGTAACCACTAGTTTTATTAAAAAGAATTTGCGTTTGCAAAACGTTTGCTAGATCAAACATAATTTTACAGTTTCTTAATTACATTATACAATTATCTTTTTACAAATAAAAATTAGTAAATAAATAGAAATTGTTAAATTAATAAATCTACAGTTCAATTTATCAATTATTATCAATTTATTGGCTACGTTTTTTTTTGTATTTTTTCGTAAAATATTTGTTAGGTGTGAACATATCTTAAGGTATGTATCTCCTTTAAATATATTTTCTGTGCTCTTCTGGTTTGTAAAAGGATTTTCTTTATAAAAAGAAACGTTAATTTGCTATAAATTGTAATTTCATTTCAATCGGGTAGTTTTACCCTATTACAAATGCAATTTTAAATTTTGCTAGTGGTAACACTTTATAAATATAATTCTAGTGAGAGCCAAAGAAAAAAGAAGGAGAGACTTTTAGGGTGACATCGCATGCCTGCCAAAAGAAATCTATGATGCCATTTTAATTATATACGAATATTTTTTTGATTGACTGTATATAACCCTTTAATACTTAAGTATTACAGAGTTCTTTCAACTAAATTGTAACTTATAAAATAATCACAAATGAAATACTTTTAACAATTTTTTTATGGGTACTTATGTGATGAAAAAATTTAAGTCAAACTTAATTTATTAAGTTAAGTGACTCAATATCCATATTTAAGATATTTTTTGTACTATAAAGGATTTTATATTTTTTTTTTAATTTAAAAAGTAACAGAAAATACTTCGTTCGTAAGACATGATAACAACATTTGGTACAAACATCATGGTTTAACCTTCTCCTTACCAATGCCCACCCGGGTAACCATTTCGGTTTTATTATTTGAATAACTTTCTTAAATTTGCTTCAGTTGAAAGGAAATTTTTGCTCACTAAACAATTTGTTTTCTTTAAAAAAAAACTGGAAAAATGGAATGACAAAAACTTTATAAAAAACAATGAATTGTAAACGATGAACACAAAAATCTTTGGTAAGGCGAAGGTTAAACTCGAACTTTGGCACCCTTTTTATTTTGAATTAGTAATTTCTCTTAGCATATTTTCTTTATTAAGAGATTAATTTAGAAATTAACAGCCTAACCTAAAAAAGGGCGGAAGGCGTAAAGTTTTCTTGCGCTTAGCTTTGCGCTGATATGCCATACCTAAACAAGAGCGCCAGCGTTGTGTCACGAACCGAAGTGTTAACTCTCTTGTTTAATAAGACCCACATAATAGAAATAAAAAATGGAAACCAAACCACTAGATTGATCAAAAAATAGCTCAATGGCTATTATTTTTTAACAATAGCGGTCAAGTTCTCCATGTAAATATTCATTTAAAATATAACTTTAACGGCTCAACAACTGAGAAATTTGATTGGACATGAAATGCTGAGGAGTTCCATACTAAACGCAAGGTACCGAATGCTTGCTTAGCCTTTGAGATTCGGTGCACTACACTCTTTCTGGAGCGACCCGTATTCGTTAGGATGTTACCTAGATAGCGAAATTATGTGAATTCTTCTAGTTCAGTGTTATCAATGCGAAATTTGGTAGTATTTATGGTATTGTAACGCATTTCCTTACTGTTGCCTATGTTTATTTTCAGACCAGCTTTTGCAGCCCAAGTTACGATGCTTTTTAAGTTTGGATATCGTATTGTTGCAGGTGTGTGAAAAGAGGCAGGTATCATCCGCATGCCCTAGATTCATGTGTAGCTCTACGAACAACGCTATCTAGAATGATATGAAGGAGTAAAAGGATGGCGGCTACCTGTCGGCTACCAATTATAACATCAAAAACACTACTCAGAGCTTTATTATAAAAATAATGATATTTACATTCCCGGCACAGTGCGTGGGTTAAGCTTATGGTTTCGGGTGGCACTCACTTGCTCTCCACATTGCATTTCGAGTAAGCGCATCAAAATCTTTCTGAAAATCATTGAATAGGGGATAGAGTGGAGAGCAAAGCCTTGAAAATTTATCTAAAATTACTCGTAGACTATTAATGTGGTCTATACACGATTTTTGGAGACGAAACTCATCTCGTTCGGCCCTAACATCTCTTAAAGAGTGCAGGACATTCTCTAATTGCTGATTTGCGCTATTTATGCACTAAGGATTGTGATGCCCCGCTTTTTCTTACAACTTAAGACCCGCCGTTACCTTCGAGTCGTGTTCATCTGTTTTTTCAGAAGTTCTGGAGAAGGGGAAGCAATATCATGGCTAAATGTCTTTCAGCGTCTTTAAGCGGGCACAATGTTGTCTGTTTCAGGAGCCATATGGAATCTTAAGAAATTTACCGCACAAATAAATTCTGCGATATCTGGGCAGTCAATGGATTTACCATTCACCAAATGATATATGCAGATGCATATGTTTGCGTAGTTGGAGGAAGAAAGGGAAAGTTTATTGAAATAAAGCTGTTGTCATGTCTTTAGTTGAACGCTCAATAAATTTTTAATAAGTTTATTAAATACAGTGATACCAATAGTAGGGAATTTTCCCTTTTTGTAGGAATTTTTACGGAAAATTTAAAGCTTAGGGAAAAAGGAACAGATTTTTTTAGTTTAAGGCAAATGTAGGAAATTTTCCAAATATTATACAATTTTCAATATATTGTGTAAAAATACGTAAATATTCGTCTCATTTAAAAATTAAAATGTTTCATATACAGTAGCTTTTATGTTCAAATGCAGTATTTTACTATGAGTCCACTTAATTAATCGTTGATCGATTAATCGATGAAATTTTTCGCCATTATTTGATCGAATAATTAAAATAGCCAATTTCAAATAACGAATAACTCAACAATTTATGTCAGTTAATCGATTAAAATTAATTTCTTAGAAAATTCCCCTTTTTAATAAAAATATATATTTTGTTTTAAATTTCTAACTAATAAAATACCTAACAACTAATCAATATGTTATTTTATTCTGTATCTATTGTGTTACACGCACTTCTGAACATATTTAAGTGCCTTTTTAGATGTGGGTGTGCTTGAGACAAATTCTGTAATAAACGATTAACTACTAATTACATACGTAAAAATTTTCTTACTAAAATGTGGATCATGTGGAAAAGCTTAAATCAAAAATATCCCCAGTTATTGGGTTACTATATAAATTCAAGAACAAGTTTAAGGAACAAACCAAACTTATACTTTATCAAGCATTAATCCATAGTCAACTTAATTATTTGGTGTTGGTATATGGAAGCAGAAAAGGTAATGAGCTCAAAGCCTTGCAAAGAGTTCAAAACAAAGCACTCAAAACTATTTTTAATTTACCAATTATGCATTTCACGTTGTTATTATATAAACATGTGTCCAAAAATGTTTTGCCAATAAATGGATTATATAAAATGCAACTGCAAGTTCTCGTGTTTAAAGCATTGCATAATATTGGTCATAATACGATATTATTTGAAAGAAATCAAACGGGTTTCAGAAGATAGAATATATTTGTTGTTGGGAATTTAACAATTTACCACAATATTAAAGAAGCGACTTTTAAATTGAATTTAAAAAAGTACTTGTTAAATAATTTAGAAATGCTGTTGTTAATGTAAATGTCATTTCTTTCTTTCTATTTTTTGTTTTTTTTTTTAATTTTTTAAACCTTATACTGATCTCATATTGTTAATTAACTTTTTATTTTAAGTTTGTTTGTGCCAACTCGCCCCAACAATGTCATATGACGCTAGGGCAATACAAATATTGTAATGAAAAACGTATTAATAAATTAATAAAAAAAAAATAGCGCTTTTTCATAATGAGTTTGAAGTTTATTTTAAGTAAATTTAACAGACATTAAAAATGTGTAACCCATACACGTCAGATTATGGGTTACAAGTTTTTACCCGACTTTTAATTTCTTTATTACCACGTACCATTCAAACGGCTGGACGAATTTTGACACTTTAGGTGTTGTTAGATTCGTCTTAAAAACCGAAGTGTCATTAGACAGGTAGTCGAAAACCAAATCACGGTTTGTTGGCACAAAATAAAAATACGTTAAAAAACAAATTACCCAAACCTATAGAGTAGAGAGCTTTAAAATGAAGAAAAATAAAGTTATCCGCCATGTTCGGTAAATCGAATACATATGAGTAAAATTGATATCGAACAAACTTGATCCAGTTTAAAAAGTGTATATTCTCCGAGAAAAGGACCCAGTGTGTCAAAAAACGGGTTTGGACTTAAGAGTGGATTTTGGTACCTAAAAGGGTGCAGAATAAGAGGAAAAGAGTTAGATTTCTGATAAAAATTTATTTACCCCACATAAACGTCCAAACGAACTTGGGAAAATCGGTAAAAAATCAGAAAAACATTAAAATTTTAAACTTTAAACGCGTTTTTCTCAAAACTTAATTTTCACTCACTAGGTCCCTTTTCTCGTAGAAGGTCACATATATTTAATACTTTGAGTTCTTATCTTAACCAGAACTTATCTTCAAATTTGGAAAAATACGGTGACTTAAAAAATATTAACTAATCTTTATTGATTTAAATTTTACTTGATTTTCAGAAGTAAAAAATGATTAAAATTGAATTACGAATAATAAATTTGTTTAAATATGCTGAGCGTATCTTAAAAATGCTGCGACAAAAAAGTTTAAAATAAAATAAATAATAGAAAAAAAATAATTTATAAAAATATGAAATGAAGGCCTATGTTGAATTCCCGTATTAAGTTTATCAGGCCGGACATACTTGCAAATTTAACACTGAAATAAAATCAATGATTAATTCATTGAATGATTAATTTATTACTCGAACAAAAGCAAATGTCAAATAATTGGATACTCTACTGGCAATCATCAACTAGTGCCAAAACCATGAATGTATATTTTAGGGGACCCCGAATATTCGGGTTCGCTATTCGCTTATATATGCTATTTGCATTCGCACTCACGTTCGCTAAAATGTCTGCGAATTTTAAGAGAATTGCCAAAAAAAAAACAATCACACCTAATAAATTAAGAGAAATAAAATCATACAATTTGGAATTTTTAAAAAAAAAATTATGAAAACTTTTAAGGATTTGAAAGGAATTTTTTTACATTTTTGTTTAGGGGAACTGAAGTAAATATTTTTTTTAAATACTACAGAGTCTTATTTGGTACAGAGTTTGATAAAAAATATAAGATACTTATATTAAAAAAATTATTTAAAATAAGTATTCTTGAAAAAGGTTAAGTTTTTTAAAAAGGACAAAAGATGAGGAAATGAAAATCAAACACGCTGTTTGACCTAATTTTGACTCTAGATTGAAGGATATATAGTGGAGTTTCGGCCAAAAAGAAAAAATTTAATTTGTCGAACAGTGTTTTTTTAAATTGAATTTTTTATGTGTTAGCATTGTACATATGCATTTTGGTTTTTTCTTGTTGTTAATAAATACTTTTATTATATTTATTATATTTCCTTAAGTTATATTTTTATTCGACCTTTAAAATTCAATATCAATGAAAATAATCAAGCTCGAGGTCTGCTGCATCAGTGTAGTTTTTGATGCTGAAACGTGAAGAGCAATTACTCCTTTATTGTAGTTTATGTAAATTGTAATTAAACATTCCCTGATGACGATATTCAAAGAATATCGAAATATTGGAAACAAATAAAGAAACATTTTACATACAACAGACCTCGAGCTTGAGTATTTTCATTTAATATTAAATACTTTTATAATAAATGTTAATTAGATTTTTAATTATAATATTTACAAAATCTTAACGGAGTATATATATGTTTGCCTGAAGCTAAAAACAATACAGTACATAGTCTACACTATGTAGATATTTTTTTTTGGTTGCAGGAAAAAAAGGGAATTTTTTTTAGACACGTAGGGCTTTTTTTGAAATTTCAATTCGCATCACTGATTAAATCACACATGCCTACAAAATTTGGAAAAACTCGAAACCCTGGGACTTTCAGACAACATTTCAGGTTTTAAAAATAAATATTAATTCGAGCGGTGAAAGCGTCTCGAATATGGCGACAAATAGGGTTTTTTGAACTTTAGGCGAAAATTTCGCAAAAATCTGATATGATGCAGAATTTCTCACCTTTAGAGAAGTTCTGGTCCATGGGTTAACAATTTGATGGCCTGTGTAATCGATCATATTTGAAACTTATTAAAACTTAACTTCCGTATCCATAAAAAATATTTTTGATTAATAAAAGATTTGCATAGAAAATTCGTTTCATAAACCTGCTATAAACCTAAAATATTTTTTATGAATATGGGGGTAAGTCTTTGTTTTCTTCGTAAATAAGCGCCTAAATAAAAAAATAAGCAAATTTTGTGATCCCCTTTGCACCGTTCCACTGATCTATGTTTCAATTGCATGCCCTAAATGCTGGCAAATATAAAATTGTTTGATAATATGTAGGAAAAGTATACGCTGCAACAGATTTTTTATTTCGATTATGGTCCAAAAAGGATTCAAATATTTTCTGAGCCACATACTGTCACATAAGATAATATGGCTAAATGCTACATAGATTTAGCTTTTTAGACTAGAAAAGCTATAATAAGTTATATAATGAAATGCGGAGCAATGACTTTCTGGTCCATTCACTTCAACAAACATTAAATTGCTCTGCATATTGTATTCAAAAAGGAACTTCAGAACTTAAACTGTCGAATTTGCTGTTATTTTTGTCAGCGTGTTTTGGCAAATTGACGGATAAAGCGTTCAGCAACACATGCAAATGGTAAAATTGTTACATCAAAATGGGTGCTCTGTTCAGGCGTTGTGGTGGAAAAATGTGGGCCTATTGACTCAGTTATCAGTCAAGCAACACCGGTACGTCGACGAAACGCAAGATCGGCCAAAAACGTTGCCGGTGTCCGTGACATTATGCAGGAGAATTCGACTCAGTCGTTTTCGCGGACCATAAGTTGGCGAATTTCGCGTCGCTATTAATTACATCGCTATAAATCGGCCTGAATTGGATAATATGGACACCAGCGATATGTGTCTTCAAGAGACTTTTATATTTGTATACAATTTTCAAAGAAAAATGTCATGACTTTTTTATAAAGCACCCACAGAAAACTTTTAATCTTATAATTTCTAAAAAATAAAATACCAATTTTTTTCAACTCGCTTTAATTGTGGGTGAATCTGTTACTGCATCTGCCTAACATTTGAAAATTTTCTTAATTTCAACTAAAAATTAATTCACGTTTTCCAAAAACATAATCGAAAACCTTCCAAATTAAAAAAAATGTATATTATCTTCTCATTTAATTTTATAATTTATGATAATTTTCTTATTGAGTTTCAAACCAGCATTTAATGGGTTATTTGCATATGAATTGACATATCGCATATTCTAAATCATTTATTGACAAATATACCTTCACAGATGTTAAAAGCATTTTACGAATTATTAACATTTTGGACTTTATTTTAATTTCTTATTTAAAAAAAAAAAAAAAAAAAAAAAAAAAAAAAAATATATATACATATATATAAAATAATCATTAATTTCATTTTTAACATTAAGCTTAAAAATTACAATAAAAAAAAAGTTTTAAATTTAGGCTTTTTAGACAGCAACAAAACAAATCAAAAAAAAATTTTTTAAATAAATTTCAAAAACGAAATTTAAATAAAGCCATTAATGAAACATCAAAATAAACAACGTGAATACAAAACACCAAAAAGGGTTAAAAAAATGACACTCGAATAGTTCATAATCGTAGTCTCAGTTTTTAAATGGGCTCATGACAATATAATAAATGTTTTCACGCTTTAAATGTGTTAAGAAAAGCATTTAAACGCGTTATCTTTGTTTTTATTTTAGTTTTCTTTTTTTTTTAATTCTTTCATTTCGAAACTTAATAAAATATTTATTTCGTTTTTCTCTTATTTTTTTAATTTGTTTCGATAATTTTGCCAAAGCGACTTTTGTTACAAGAAAACTATCAAAAGTTGTTAAACATAATAAAAAGACAAAAGGCCCGAAAAAAGGCATAAAATCCAAGATTTCACTTAAGATGCGGTTGGAGACAGATTGTAAAAACTGTTTTTTTTTTCTTTTTTAGCTCAATAACAACAAAAGATGAACCAGAACTAAAAAAAGAGAAAAGTTATTGAAAGAAGTTATTGGAGATTAAAAGAATTAATTCTTTATGTAGGAGCAGTGTTGGCATAACGCCATTAATTGGATAGATCAAAAGATTTATCATTCTATTTAGGTAAAAACAAGTAAGAAAGTCAAGCCAGATCATATGATACCCTACACCAGAGTATTTAAAAATAAATTTTCGAGAGTGTGCCCTATTTGGGACACATGGGTCCATATTTGTGTTGAATATTATTTTGATATATTGATCTATAAGACATTTTGTTTTAGCTTTTAAGTGATTTTTAAAAGGGGGTTAAAGTTATTGTTGCCGAATTTTATATCAATTTCAATATTGGTCTTTTTATGGGAGCTATGATCAAATAATTTCGTAAGACGATTTGTTTTACAATTGTTTGGATAAAATTTAATTTTAATACCAACATTAAATGATGGTTTATGGGCACAAAGACTCTATTCCGCAAAGAACCTTCTATGGGGGCTATGTAAAATCATGGACCGATTTTGACAATTTTTAATAGGCTTGGTCCCTCCGACAGTTATGCACCTTATATACCATATTGCATCTAACTATTTCCAAAAAAGCGACATGTACTTTGCGCACAAGGTTTACATCGGCAGCCATCCGGACAGACGGATATCGTGAGATGAATTTAAAAGGGATTCTGATTCGATCGGTACTATTAAAGGAGGGTCCAGGGCCACTATTTTGAGGTGCTACAAACATCAGCACAAACGCATAATATCCTCGTTACTATTGTCGTGTGGGTATACAAAAGGAGTTCAACCTCTATTTGACTTTTCTCTCGTCAGACGTTGGCAATACTATTTTACGGCACTTCGAAATTTGATCTTAAACTATTTTTTATCAATAATTTACTAAAAAAAAAAAGAGCCAAACTTGTAATAAAATTTCACAGTTTCAGTCACTTTCCTAGCTAAACTTGCTCTTTAGAATTTGACAACATTAGCTCCTACAATCATACAGATCTATTATAATGGTTTTTTTTAAGAGAGTTATACAGTCACATTTTTTGAATAAACTTGTCTTAACTAACCTCCTTGCGGGAAATTTGTGTCAATTGTTTGAACAGAACTGGCCCTGAGACTAGTGAAAATATAATAAGAACAAATATAAATAACTAATGACATGTGAAAGGAGAACTAATCACTTAACTGGTATATTAAGTAAGAACAAAAAGGCAGATTTTTTAATTTTGTATTATTAATTTTAATTTAATAATTTTTTTTTATATAAATGATTTCTTAATTAGTATTGTGGTTATTTTATTGAACTGTTAATGGTGTTTAATCCAAATTTAGATATTTTTAATTATTAGGCTAAAGTTCATTGAATTTAATTTTCATTAAATTATTTTCATGAAGACAGGAATTTTACAACATGAAATTAACTAAAATTTTTTATAAATTTTATTTTATTCAACCTTTACTTTTTATTGTAAATAATTTTTTCTATGTGACAATTGTTTATGTTTTTTCATTATTTAAAAAATCGTTAGTTTATTTGTTTAATTTGTTTCCCTGATGATGATACACATTGCTGTATCGAAATATTGGAGTTATAAAATAAATCTAATAAAAATTTGTATATACAAAGAAAAAAACCTTAAGCTCGATAAATAATACAACAATTTAAAATTTGTTATTGATAATTTTTGATTCTTGACTGCGCTGAGATTTGAACCCAGGCTTTCACGGACAGGTTGTCCAGATTAGTTTCGATTGTAACCACACAATCTCTTCAGTGGTGTTTGCAGTCTTTATTCACTCGGCTATTGAAGCCGGATGACGTCAATATTCCAAAACAACCAACCAATAAAAGTAACATATTTCTTCAAGTCATTCAACTCTTTTTGACAATTACCAGCAAGTATCAGCAAGCTGATAGGGGCGTTCCGGGGCCTATTAATGCTCGTAGTAATACACCGATATTTGGTTTAAGCAGATAAACTTGAAGTATATGCTGTGCACATATTCAGAATAAAAGGAAAGTCAAGAGGACAATACAACCTCCTTAGGGGCTCTTGTATCATACCAGTGTTAAACATTTTTGGTAGTTACTCATTTTTGGAGTGTGTGGTGATATTAAATTTTCGTAGAAAAAGAACGCATAATTCAAAAACGGCTAATTAATTGGTCCGTGTTATATCGAAATTGTGTATATAAAGAACCGCCTAAAACGGTTTTGCTCCGAATCCATTTATATGTATGTATTTATGTACATGGTCGTACTACACTCATAAAAAAATGCGTCTTCATATTGATGATGCTCTAACATCAGAACTGTAACATCAATGTTATTACAAATGGCATTAATGACGAACGTCATCCTAAAATGTTGTCATATTTTATGCGTCATCTATGCTATGACTACAGTGGCATCAGTTCGACGCCACATTTTGTGTACACTGATAGAAAAGGCTTTATAACGCTGATGTATGTTGACATTAGTACAGACAAACTGTTATCAGTGTGATGACAAACTGTCGTCAGTGCAATGACAAAATGTCATCAATGCAATGAAAAACTGTCATCAGTGCTATGACAAACTGTCATCAGTGCGATGACAAAATGTATCATGTCATTAGTGTGATGACAAACTGTTGTCAGTGCAATGACAAACTGTCATCAGTGCGACGACATAATATATCCTGTCATAATATATTATTAACATTATTTCCATGTTTAAAAAGTAAAATTAGAAGCAAAAATTCCCATATTCTATTTTATTAATTTTTTATTTAAATACATCAAATTTTTCCACTAGAATTATAACGAAAACCATATCGGGCATGTGCTGGTGTCTTATAATTGGAAGTTCTTCTGTTAGTAGAGGGCGGAATACCACAAAAGTGAAACAAACATGTGTAACGGGTTAATAAATAATGATATTCTTTCAATTTGACTTAAGGTCAATTACTTATGACTCAACTTGATGACAGTTTGCCATCGTACTAATGAAATTCTTTATAAAACCGACTCCGATTCGTCATTTCATTATGTGATTGATGAAATAATTTAAATTTTTGACCCTGATGCCAATTGGGCCAGGTGATGTCAAGGCTGACATCACAGTGATGTAAAGCGTCATGGAGTCAAAAACGAAGGTAGTTGTCATAGTACTGATGTCAAAATACATCAGCGTTATGACGCCTTTTGTATCAGTGTATTTGTCGTTACCATTCCATAAAAAATTAGTTAAAAATTAACTACACCAAAAACCTATTTTGAAAGTTAACTTCAGATTTTGAAACGGAAAGTTACAAAATTATTAACTAACCATTGTTCACAACAGAGACCAGGGCCCTATTCCACGAAACAACTTATCAACTTTTCACTTTGCGCTTATCAAATTTCATTTTTTGGCAAAGTGATAAGTGTTTTTGTTCCACAATATTCTTTGCAAATCTTACTTTGCAGTAAGCAAAGTTTTGCAAAGACTTTGCTCTCTTTGAGAAAACTTTGCCCTCTTTGCAAAAACTTTGCTCCTTTGCAAAGTCTTTGCGCTTTCATGCAAAGTGAGTGTGCAAAGTGTTCCACAAAGCATTTAATCATCTTTGCATTTCTGTCTTATCACTTTGCATGCTAAATAAAAGTTATTAAAATGAGACGCAAAATAAAAATGGATAAAAAAACTGGCAGTTTTTAATATTATTAAAAAAAAAGATATTTTATTTACTAGTTTTCAAAACAATAGCGTAAGGATTTTTTTATAAACTTATTGTAAATAGAATCTGCGAATTATTCCTTTTCATAAGTCACTTTATTATATTTAACATTTTATATTTTTCGAATTTATTATAAGAGCTAAATTTCAATTATGTACTTTATAAAGCTTTTTGTAATAGATCATAACTGAAAATTTAACTCATGGAATAAATTCGAAAAATAAAAAATGCTGAATATAATTTAGAACATATGTATAATAAAAAATTTGAGCTTAAGGTATTATTTTTTTATATAAAAATTTATTATTTTAAATTATTTTATCCAAATTTCGGCACTGCTTTGTGTTTCTTCTTCAAGGTTTTTTCTTTCTTTATTATTTAACAAAATTTAACAATTTTTTTAACAAATTAAAATATATATAACATATGTATATATGTATGTATATCAAAATGTCAAATTAAAATTTGATCAAGATGGAATTGAAAAACATTTTTATATGCAATTAAATTTTTTTTTTAATTTGATAGTTTGATATACATACTACATATCGCACTCTAAACAGGGTCAACTCAAAATTTTTAAATATTCACTTTTTGCAAGAAATCGATGTACAATGGCCATATCTATCCACTGTAAAAATCTTACATCATTTTCTCTAGTATTTTGTCAAGAAAATGCAATTGTATCTCCCTTTGTGATATAAAAAACAGTTTTTTGTCTCTACTGAAAATTTTGGGTTGACGCTCTTTAGAGGAAGCAGTACGATATGTCTATATATACAAATATATGTATTGTTAAATTTGTTAAATAATAAAGAAAGAATAAAACCCTGAAGAAGGAACACAAAGCAGCGCCGAAATTTTATATAAAAAAAAAATTTTAAATTTTTATTTAAAAAATATGTCCTCAAGCTCGAAAATTTTAGTATACAATCAAAAGCATAAGAGTCAAATATATACATATGTATGTATTTTATTTAGAACATATTTACAACACAGAAGCAGTTGATTTTGCGCCGATAAAGCATTACTGCGCTGTGTATTGTGCTCTAATTTTTCCGCAATTGTATTTAAAATGAAATCAACTTGGATTTCATTTAAACGGAAGCACTCTTTAAAATTAAACTTTTGTAGTCCCAAAAAATTAATTCGATCTCTATAACTTCAAAAACAAAAACTCACGTCTTAACATTTTGAAAGCTTCACTAGTTATAACAATATGAATTTGCAAAGCAATCGTTTACCTTGCAAATTTTTGACAAACATATCAAAATTTGCTTGGCAAAAAAAGAATTTACAGTTTTTGTGGAACGAAACAGCATAATTATTTGCAAAGTTTTTGCAAATTACACTTTTCAATATCAACTTTGCACTTTGCACAAGAGAACGTACATGGAACAGAAATTGCAAAGAGAGTATAAAAAATGCAAAAAATTTGGAAATTATACTTATCAATTTCAACTTATCACTTATCAAATTGTATAGTTCTGAGGAACAGAAAGTTTTGTAAATTGACGAAAAAATTTGATAAGTGCAAAGTGAAAAGTTGATAAGTTGTTTTGTGGAATAGGGCCCAGATTGAATACATTCTCTTCTACTGCCTATTCATAAATTGATTGCTTTAACATTACCTTTATTCCACAGTAATTAAAAATATATGCATGGCATTGTGTAATATACATTTTTATTGCCTTTGTACTTTAATCAATAAAATAACATTATGTCACATGACGCACAAGGAAACATTCACACCATTCGTTCAGTATTTGCTGCTATCTATGTGTATAGTAGGGTAATAACTTTTCGCATTTCCTGCCACTATTAAATTCTTTATCGCATTCCCGCACCAAGTGCGGTGAAGTTTTGAATTTTAGTTTTCCTTTAAAGTATCGAAAATAACATTTAATTTCGTTAATACAAACAAAAAATCTAAAAAAAATTGCGATATTATAACGTTATTTCCCAGACAACTTTTATTCAATTAGGATTATAAGGACGTAATGTAAATTGTTTTTTTACACTTTAATTTACTTTCGTTTAGATTTTTCTAGCTGAGTTTTTTACTCAAAGCGATTCTAAATCAGCACCGCAATAATATAGACGCGGAAGGCGCTATAAAAATTGCGTAATATATATTTCCGTTACGTTACGTTGTAAAACAGCTCCTACTATAAATTGAAAGTTATTACATTGAATTTCGGTTCATTCTGATTTATCATTGATATATTGATTTTTATTTAATAAACGTATTTAAAGTATATAGCATATATGGACATTTCTAGCGAAAAATATACTTTCTGTAACGTAACGCCAGCAAATAATAGAAATTCTTTTTAAAAAATGTTATATGTATAATTTACTTTTTTATATTTTGCTTTACAGCGCAAATAGGTCAAATTTAGTAAAAAAAAAGAATAGTATTTAAATAACTGGGGCCTAAAAATACAAGCTTATTTGCTTGCAAGCGTTACGTTACAAAAAGGAGATTTGTCGCTGGAAATGCCCATAAAAATTTTATATTTAAAATATATTTTTTTATGAAATAATTTTTAAATTGTATTATATTTTTGTTAAATTTTATCATGTAGTACTAAGTATTTTCAAGAATTTGCTCTTTATAATCCCTGATTTTCAACCAATAATCAAACGAGTCAACCAGCCGGTTCAGCTAGCGATCTGCTAAACAATCCAACATAACACCAATAACAACAAAAACACAAACGCTTAAAATCAATTTTAAAGTCGTTTATAAAATTAAGAAAAAATCCACTACAACAACTACAAAAATGAAATATAATAAAAATTCCAAAAATGATCTTTACGATTAGGAGAACAAATTAAAGCAAACACTAAACAACAGCAACAATAACTGAATAACAACTAAAGCGACAGCAACAATAATTTAAACAACAGCAACAAAAACATTGCATTTGATATATGAAGACACGTGTCTTAAAAGGTCTACCATGAAAACCAACGACCAGGAGTGACTACGATTAAAAATTGAATGTTTATGCATTTACGCTAAAATTAAAAACGCATTCCCAGTCAGCATTTTATATATATATATATACTGCCGTATTTATAAAAAATAAAATAGATTTCAAACGTATTTTAAAACAAAATTTCCATACAAATTTTTCTAAAAACAGATTTCATATCCATTTTAGTTTTTTATGAATACGGCAGATATAGTTTAGGCTTTTTTTAAACTTCTGCATGATTAAAATAGTCATAAATAAGCGAATTTTTTGATGATTTTGATATTTTAATTAGGCTTAACACGTTCGCCACTCAAAAGTTTCTTGCGATTTCTACAGAAAGTCAGGGACAAAAAATATATGTCACACATATGTGACATGAGTTTGGAGTAAAATTGCTGCCACATATATGAGTCACTAAATGGTTTGATTTTTCTAAATAAAATTTTTTTATTAAAATGTATTACCATTTATGTACTCGTATGTAGACATTTTATTGACTATGCCAAAATTTAAAACAAGTATATGGACATAATCCAATTAATTTCCAGCCTATTTAGACTCCACATATACATAAACTAATTCCTCAAAAAAAATATTATACACTAGTCGGCATAAGTATTTTGACGAAATAAAAATCGTGCATTTTTACGTTGTATTGTTAGGGTTGCAAATCAATTCACCCATCTTCTTTTGTAACATATTCACAGAACGCCCACTTCTCCAATCCAGCCCACTTTTTTAACAGCTATATTTTCTAAATTGGAATACTTTTACTTTTACCTCTCTCCAGATATACAGAAATCTATATTATTTTTGTATGTCAGATGCCACGTCCACTTGGAATTTCACAAATATTTAAAGCCTATGTCAAGTGTCGGATAGTCATAAAAATGCTGTGAAAATTTTAGGAAAATTTATTCAGTAGTTTAACCCCCATATTCATAAAAAATATTTTAGCTTTGTAGCAGATTTATGAAACGAATTTTCTATGAAAATTTGTTTAATAAACCATTTATTTATCAAAAATATTTCTTATGAATATGGGGGTAAAATATAGACAACAAACAACCACACAAACAAACGCAATTTCATTTTTAAGTATATAGATATTTTGACTTAGAGCTTTCCTCTATAAAACCAAACTCTATATCAAATAAATGCACAATTGAGAACGCGTTTAAAGTTAGTTTTTTATAAAAAATAAAACTTATGAACATTTAAGTACGTACCCAATTTTTTGAATAACTACTTAGCCTATACTCAAAGCGCAGCAAATGTATTTATATCACATTGTAACACTGACTCGAATGCACAAGAAAACACCTTCCAACAAAATGTTACGAAATTACAGGTAAATGCATTTCAATAAAAATCCGACACTTATATATGACATCGAGTTTTTGTGAAAACTCCCATGTCACATATAGTATGTGACGCTGAGTGGTGAACGTGTTAGGTTCATCAAATTATTTTTATTGAAGGAAGGAATCTACAATATGAAATGAATTAAAAATTTTTATTTTTTTTTTTTTTTTTTTTTTTTTGTTATTTTTAATTGACTGATCACGGGACTAAACTCGGGTCTAATTTGCATGTTTCGAGAATAACCACATTCTCATCATCAGAATTCTTTGCCGCTCTACCGTTTCCGTCACTGCGTCTATAGTCAAACATCAATCTTTAACCTGTGTGTGGTATTGGTGGATCGAACCTTGCTGTAATTGATTATCAATTTTCAATGTTATTTACATGTTTTTCCTTACTGGAATGTAACTGGAATCAATTATGACTTTATTCAAAGTCCATCTTCCTGTTGGAGCGAAATTGAAAATTTCAAAAAAATTTAACTGTTTGCAATAAACTTACCAGAAGTTAACGACCTGCTGAGCACGCAATTGGCCTTCTAAAAACCGTCAACAACACGCTAGTGATGGAAAGCAGTGAGCAAAATTATTTTATTCAAGTCATCGAACATTTTCACAAACCGCATCCAAACTCCAACAAAAGTACAATTTTAGCAAATTTGAAAAAATAAAAAACCAACATCAATATCTTCTTACTTTATAATAATGTATTTATGAAATTAAAGCAAATTTACAAATAAACAACTTTACTAATTTTATCATTTCAACGAAAACTGCAGTTTTTCTTAACAGAATGAGACTGTTATTTACACCAAAATCTTTATTTTAAAATTTCCTACCATACTGCATTTACAGAATATAAAACTTTTGCCTCGTTAAATTTTTATACATGAAAAGGTAAGCGAAAATGGAAAAAAATCTTAAGTTCGTATTTGAAAATCTGAATTTGTAATGATATGAATCAAAAACCATCGAACAAAATGGCAATGTTGCTTTAAGAAACATTTAGAAAATTTAATAAGCTTTCTAATGGCTGTAATTAGGTTCAAATCCGTTCAGAACTGCTTGAGTTTGAGGCAAATTATTAAAGCAAGATTTTTTAATTTTTTGGAAAAAAGCATTTTGCCTAAAAATATGAAAACACGATTTGAGAGACCACTTCCCGTTCATCAATATTTAATTGTTATGCACCAAAATTCTTGGTTTTTATAGTAGATAAAGAAAATCGATGTTCATGAAGGAATTTCGAAAAAAAAATGAAAAGTGAGACGGTCTAATGTGTATCATATGGCGTGAAGACTTTTTCCAAGTGGCTTGCAAAGGCGTTTATTTTATCCTTTATTTTTTTGGCCCAGGTACAGTTTTCCAGTCTTAGTGGAGATTCGTTGGTTATAGGGCATTGCATATATCTTACGGCCTTTCATAAGCTGTAATTAGAATTTTGTGTGGCATCTAGGCTGTTTAAATAGACTTCTATTGCAGAGTCGGGTTTCTGTCTCAATTTGTTGCTTAGAGTTGTCTCGCATAACCGCAGTTGGGCCTTGATGGCAGGGGAACGATTATTTTGCCATTGTCTTCTCAACTTCCTTTTTTCCCTGACAAGGCTCTCTATATCCACCGATATTCTTAATTCTCAATTTGGGTGGCATTTCTTGCCGCAGAATCCAAGACTTCTGTAAATCGGTCGACAAAAAATGTAAGTGCTTGCGAGAAAAATTTGTGCTTTATTGTGAACACCAAGTGAAAATATTTTTGCCATTCTGAACGAAGCTTAAAAGTTAAAATTTGTGTCTAAAATGTGAAATTTTTTTTTTTTTTTTTTTTTTTTTTGCCTAAAGAATGCCAAAAGAATAATTTTCTCAGATTATTCCAATAATTTGTTGTTTGTGATATGTTAACACTTCAATATTTTGTTGAAAACGACGATAAACATAAAAATATCTGTTTGCATTAATGTACAATTGAACTGCGCAAGTTTACGATTCAAAATTGTTTTACGAAGCTTGTGTAAATGAAATCTCATACAATTTTTGACAGTGCATTGGACCTTTAAGCGATATCATGAAAACCCTAATTATATTTTCAATTCATTAGTTTTTATGCGAAACAAACCAATTTTGAGTCTCTGCTTACTAGCGTTTATCCAAATAAATCAAAAAAGTTTCTTTTCTGTGATATTTAAAAAAAAAGATCTTCAAAATGTTATCTTGGTATGTTAACCTACAAACATACATACATAGAAACACACATTTGCATGTATGTGTATAATCGCAGACAGCATTTTGTGAAATTATTGATCATATTGGAGTTTTTTTTGACTCCTGTGCGCGATTAAAATAATCATATATACGCTCGTATTTGAAACGAAAATTACCTCACCCGCGACTCTTCTTAAAGAGTATTTTATGACTTGCATTTCTGATCAATTGCGACTCATTTTCGAGACAGTTTGTGCTAATGCTAACAATCAATTGAAAAACTTTTCCGAGCCATTTTTCAATCATATTACTAGCCATTTGTGAGCCTTTTTCGAATCATATTGTACTCGTATTTCCAATCACATTTTTGCTGTACTAATACAAGGATTTGCGTGTTAGATGTTGTTGCTTTTGTTTTTAATACATACTTATACATATGTAATTCAACATCAAAAATTACATATAACTAGGGAGGCGATTTCCATGCAAATGCATATTTTTTATCGATAGTCTAAGAACGATGTCGACCAATTATCTTTCCAAATCATTAAATTTGCGTTAAAATGGCATCGATTTGTTTTGGCATATTGTTGCATATATTAGTGAAAATGCATATTTTTGCATATTTAGGTTTTAAACGCATATTTTTGATTATTTTACAGTTTTGAGGGATTTTTTTAATTTCCATATAATAAAAGAGTTCTTAAAAAAAATTTTAAGTACACCAAAAAAAACTTTCCGAAAAATTTTTAAATAATAAATAAATTCTTTTGGAGTTTTGCTTAAAATACAATATTTTTTATTTTAAACCGATGCAGCAACTTACATGGTTAAGGCTTCCTATGTGTTAAAAAATGTTTATATAAAACTGGTACAAGCTACTTGCTTAGCACATGGGTTATACCGCGTTGTAGAAAATTTAGAAGCCAATTCAATAATATTGCAATTATTAATGAAATGTATCCCTTGATTCACCTTCCACCGCAGCCAGTAGTAGCAAAATGGGGACCTGGCTAGATGCTTCAGAATTCTATTTAAAAAACTTCAAGTAATTTGATAATGTAAGAAGAGCTTGTTGATGTCGATGATTGAGCAATTAAAAAATTAAAGGAAAATTAAATTTAGATAACAGCAGAAGTCAATTAGCATTTGCATTTTCCAATAACGGATATATTGGTGACACAATAACTAAGTAATTAGGAGGGATTTAGTTCACTTTTTGCTCAAGTCAAATTAATTGATATTGCAGAAAGCAAAATTTACAATGTGGAAGGAAAAATAGCCCAACAAATTAAAAAAAAATGCAAAACGTTTTGCAAAAAAAAAAATAATTAAGGATTTCAAAAAATATAATGAATTTCAAATATTTTTGACATTATCTGGAATCAAAGTGGGATCTGAAAATAAATTTCCTTAAAATGCATTGGCATTCTTCAAGTACAAGACAAAGTTTTACTTTTATAAAACAGTGCCCATGTTCTGTAACTCTCGCTTCGAGAAACTTTTCGATTGAAATGCGAGAAATGAAACAAAAATGCCATAAATTGAAACAAACACCTGTATTTCTCACTTAAGTTGCTTGTGTTTTTGACATATCGATCAACGAAAAAAACAAAAAAAAATACATTGTTGTGTTTTTGGTGTTGTTACTTGTTGTAGTATCGACACCACCGTTTACATGAATTCGCCTTGAAACAACTGTTTTTCTCACTTAACTGCGTCTGTAACATTTTTGGCGAGTAATAGCTGTCACGTAAGGAAATTACTCGCCAATTTAAAGAAAAAGTGTGTTTGTAAAATTTTTATGAGAAAGTTCCCGCTTTGAACTGTCAAATAAACTCACGCATAAAAACGGGGTGAGAAAAAATATTATTACTTAAAAATATATTTAATATGCAAAATGCAACGAATAATAACATGGAAGAGATAAGTATTTTGTTTTCGACTTTTTTTTTTCATTGTTTAATTATTTTGCTTTTATCATTTTTGAAAAATATACGAATATTTTCAAAGCTATTTTTTAAACAACTAAAATTAAAGTTGCATCTACATTATTTGATATAGCCGACGGTTGTATTTTCGCCGCCGTCATTGAAAACTTTTAAATTTTAATAATTTTGGCCGCCGTCAGCGATATGTGTTACTGGCGTTCTCAACGTCTGCAAGTTCACATCGGCTTCGAGTGGATATTATGACGTTTATAACGTAACGACGTAATCTTTTTTGATAGTTTTCAACATGAGTTACATACAAACTTTTTTCTCACTTTTCGAGAAACGATGGAATAATTTGTTTCACATCTTTTCAATGCGAGAAGTTCTCACCAAAGTTACAGAACATGGATACAGTACTTATTTATTTTAACAAACAAAACTTAGTTATTTTAGTTTTTTTAAAGATATTTGAATAACGATATACTGAATTTTTTATATTTTTGTTTTAGTAAAATTAAAAAACGATTTTTTATAGAAATTTTCTTAGTTTTTAGTGCCTATTTTTTATTTTTTTAATGCATATTTTGAATTTTTTAGTGCATGAAAATCTCATCCCTACATATAACATTATGGCTGGTCTTTTATATTTTCGTCTTCCTTACATCAAGAGCTTGCTGATACAAATAAGCATAAATTTACCAACTCTCTTGCTTCAAAATCTGCAAAAAATTTTCCCGTTATAAACAGTAGCAATAACAAAAGCAACACCTTTTCATAGCTAGGCTGCGCTAAATATCCCTCCAAAATAATGGAGGGATATTTACGATATTTACACGGTCACATTTCGATCATCTGCATGATCAATTTATGATTGCGCACATTTTGTACATTTTGTTTTTGCTTTTTAAACAATTCATTCTAAGCATTTCTGGAAATCAATTTCGAGTCTTGTTTTAAGCGCAGAACTGATTAATCAATTTTTGATCATCTAAGGTAGTCTTAAAAGACTCAGTTTGATGATTCAATCTTCAACATGCTGACTGGGATGTATCAACAACAATGTGTTGGTAAATTAAAAAAAAAACAGTTTCTTGATAAACATACGAGTACTATCCATATAAGACAGAACCAACCAGCAAAATGCATACAACAAATAAACGTTTAAAGATGCTTAAGTGGTTTTAACACTTAATACGTTTCTTTGTAAATTTTAATGGCGTTAAAACATTTTAAACAGTTTGACTGTTATATTTTTTTTTTTTTTTTTTTGGTTTTGCTTGATTAAACACTCATCTAAATATACAAGTGAAATAAATATAGCACGGTAACATTTCCCAATTGGCCACGTCTTTAAGACAGCCTTGAAGATGGATTCACGACAATGTTAATTCCTGCACGACATACCTACGATGGACAGCCAGAACAAATCGTCAACGACATTTTCGAAAAAGTGTCGCGAGAATCGTGCACGATCCAAAGAAAGACAATGTCGCTCTTCATGTCGTTCATTAGTGTTTAGTTGTGGAAAGAGGGCACCTTACAAGACAATGTCGGTGATGTTGTCGTGCATTGATTTTTATAAGGGACAACTTACAAGACACTGTCGCCCATACCGTCGTGTATTAGGGAAGTTAAATGGGGTTTTAAATTTTGTACCAACTTCCAAAACAAAATGTACTTTTTGGACTTACACGGTACCAAGTTTTTTTTCTTATTTTATTAAAAGAACAAAAATAGTACATAAATATTTAATTGTACAAAAAAAAAAAAAAAAAATTAACATTAACATTGAAAACAATGAAAAATGGGGAAATATTATGAAAAGATTTAAACATTTTACAGAATTATGGGACGTTAAATGTGAAACTTATAAAAATAAAACCAAAAAACCAGGATAAGAAAAATTTCTTTCGCATATACTCGTATTTATTAAGTAGTACTTCTATATTTAAAAAAAACACATGATGTTTTGCTTTTAGTGTCATCGTCTATGGTAAAAAGGAAACAAAAGTAGTAACACAGGTTTTGACAAATGTTGCCCCGCTTGTGGGTATCATAAGTTCCCTTCTACAATGTGGCAAGTGAATGGCAGACAGACGAAGTTTGTGGGCGAGAGAGGAAAAAAGTAAAGTTTGTTACGCCACCAGCGTCGCCCCCCCCCCCCCCCTTACCAAGGGACTAAGCGCTCTATACCCCAAAATACTAGTCGCATATTTAAGAGCCCATTACATTAACGATTTGTTGTACAACATAAGTGCAATTCAAAAGACTCAATAATTTGTTTGCTATACAAAAAATTCAAAAAGGGGGAACTATGACAAATATTTAAATTGTACCAAATGAGTCACGGTAGTACCACGGTGCTTTAGAAGGTCAAATTGTACCAAAAACAATTGTACTAACTTTGATTTCCCTGTCGTGTATAGTTGGTGATAGGGAACACCTTACAAAACACTGTCGCTCATACTGTTGTATATAGGTGTAGATATAAGACACCTTACAAGACAATGTCGGTCATGTTTTCGTGGATAGGCTTGTATAAAAGACAACTTGGAAGACAGTGTCGGTCGTTTATAAACTTCTTTAGACATTTTCGTTAATATTGTCTTTCAGCAATCCTAAGTGATAGAGGACATGTCGTGCATAAATCGTTGACGATAATGTCGTCGACGGCCGTTTTGCCAACTGGGTTATTCGTATATATGTATTTGTGTATGGTTTATGGTATGCATTCATATTTTCATACATTTAGTTTTATATGGATGTATCTGTATCAGATTTTTAGTTTTTAATTTTATTTGACACACTCTCGTTTTACTTTAAATTGTTTTTTAATAAGATAACATTTTATAGTTTTGTATAAGTAGACCACTTTATGAGTTTGTGGCAATTCCCGTTTTATCTTTAAAAAAAATGGAATAATGAAATTTATACAGTCATTTTTATGGAAGTATTGGGTGAAACGTAATTTACAATATTGCATCCAGAAAATATTACAGATGTAATATTAGTCAAAACTTTTAAACCCAATGTAAAAAAATGATATTTAAAAAGCAGACACCCGCCCTTCCGTTTCAACACTCATTTCTATTAAAGGCTCATACATATGTGAGCTAACTATTTAACTAGATAACGTAAAAAAATATTTGCTGACCTTTATTTAAGAATTTCATGAGAAAATCTTTGCACGAAAACATCTACAAAAAGAAAAACGTTTTTCCATTTCCATATCCATTTGAGCAATGCTTTATCAATGTCCGCAAAAAACAGGTGTAAAGCATTTTTCGATTAGTAATTAATAGGTCGTCCTCTTCATTTTTAAAAAAAGTTTCATATTCTTTAAATATTCTATAAAGTGCTAGGAAATAAACTGATTAGCTATATTTTGTTTTTTTATCCTCTTAACGAAGAAGCTGTGTTTTTAAAATCATTTTATAGTATGAAGCAGGGACCGTAACAGTTATGCATAAAATCATAAAAGTCTGATGATAACAGTTATTTTTTGATTTTTATTTCTTTGAACAAAAAAACCAGTTATATTTTGATTTTTATTTTTTTGAACAAAAATAGCAGATTTTATGATTTTTATTTTTTCGGGCAACATTAAAATTATTCTTTAAAGAAATGTACGTGTTATAATTATTTAGTTGACTTTGAATATTTATTTTAATGCGCATAAGATATCTCAATGATGATCACACATTTAAATAAATATTTAAAGTCAACTAAATAATTATAACACGTACATTTCTTTCAAGAATAATTTTTATTTTTGATCGAAAAAATAAAAATCAAAAACTAACTGTTATTTTTGTCCAAAAAAATAAAAATCAAAAAATAACTGTAATTTTTGATCGAAAAAAAAAAAATCATAATATTTTATCATAGAAAATTCATAAGGATCAATATGTTATACTTAAATCAGTTTGCCAGCATTTTCATTCTATATGCTTTTTATGTTTAAAAATTTCAAAATAACTGTTATTTTCGGTCCCTGGTATGAATGGCTTCATTTTATCGAAATGCACTATAGGGAAGTTCTTGAAATAATTTGTTAAAAGCTATTAAATTCTTAACCATAATAACTTATTAAAAATAAAATCTCATTTCAAAAAATGACTTTGCATTTTTTTCGCACAGACGTGGGAAAAAAACAAATAAGTTCGGTCATAGCTTTTCACAAAAATGTCTCTACATAGTTAAACTTTTTCCGAAATATAGGTATAAAATCAACTTTTCGCCAATTTATTTATATTATTATTCAAAACCAATCAAGGAAAAAGCTTTTCCTAAGCCTTCTTAAAAAGTGGGTCTGCAACGATTTTCCAAAAATTGACACCCAGCTTAGAGTTTAAATAATTAATTTTTAAAATAAGTTTCTGTTGTGTAAAAAAAAGCTTTTTTGCAAAAATGTCTCTAAAATAGCTGTTCCGGAGCTATTGTAAAAGTGAACTTACAAGATTTTTAATAATTTGTTAAGATTAAAGCTAAAGCAACTAAAAGTGTTTCTTTAAAGTTAACCTGGTGTTGCAAGCTTTTTGACTACAAAATATTCATAAAAGGATTTTGCGACATTTTTAACATAAATATGTAATATTTCTACAAAAATTTGTAATATTTTTACAGAAAAATGTAACATTTTTACAGAACTATGTAATATTTTTACTAAAATGTATAACATTTTACAAAAACAAGTAATATTTTTACAAAACTCTGTAACATTTTTATAAAAATATGTAAAATTTTTAAAAAAATATACAACATTTTTACAAAATTATGTATCATTCTTACAAAAGTATGTAACATTCTTACAAACATGTTTAACATTTTTACAATTATACGTTTTTTACAAAAACATGTATGATTTTTATACAAATATGTAAAATTTTTACAAAAATATGTGATAGTTTTACAATAATATGTAACATTTTTTTCTTTAAGTTATATTTTTATTCGACCTTTAAAATTCAATATTAAATGAAACAACTCAAGCTCGAGGTCTGTTGTATGTTAAATGTTCTTTATTTGCTTCCAATATTTCGATATTCTTTGAATATAATCATCAGGGAATGGTTAATGAAAATTTACATAAACTACAAAAAAAAAGGAGTAATAGCTCTTCACGTTTCAGCATCAAAAAATACACTCTTTCCTTCTCCTTCTCCTTTTTTTGTAGTTTATGTAAATTTTCATTAACAATTCCCTGATGATTATATTCAAAGAATATCGAAATATTGAAAGCAAATAAAGAACATTTTACATACAACAGACCTCGAGCTTGAGTATTTTCATTTAATATGTAACATTTTTCAAAAAAAAAATATGTAACATTTTTACAGAAATATGTAACTTTTTGTAAAAGCTATTTAAAACTTTTTACCATAATATGTAATCTTTTCACAAAAAATGTAATAGTTTTACAAAAATGTGTAAAATTTTTACAAAAATAAGTGATAGTTTTACAGTAATATGTAACATTTTTAAAAAAATATGTAACATTTTTACAAAAGCATGTAACATGTTTACAAAAATAAGTAACTTTCTGACAAAACTATGTACATTTTTTACCATAATATGTCTTTTTACAAAAACATGTAAAACTTTTGCAAAAATCAACAACATTTAATATGTAAAAATTTAACAAATATATGTAAAATTTTTACAAAAATACATATGTAATAGTTTTACAAATATAAGTAACATTTTTCCAAAAATATGTAAAATTTTTACAAAATTATGTTAAAAATTAAAAAAATATGTTGAATTTTGAAAAAGATTTTAGTGAAAAACTATTTTCAAAAACTATTTTGAGAAAAGGATATCATAATAAACATCTTTTAATCCAACCATTTTATCAAAGAATTTGTCTTTTTTTTAAAAACTATCTAAAAAGTTTTTCTTAAAAAATAAAAAAAAGCTTTTTTTTAATGAGAGCTTTTTTATACATATTGCAAAAATCCTTTTCGGAACAAAGGGCTTAGTAAAGTAGCTTCTTTAAAAGTTTTTGGTTAAAACTGTTTTATAAAATATAGTTCTGAAACTACGAGTACTTATTTATGTTAGCAAATGTCTGTGCTAAAAGTACTTTTAGAGAAAATAATTATTTGAAGCAAAGTTGTAAGTGAAAAAGCTTTCTTGCAACTAGTTTGAAATTAAAAATACAAATGAGCTTTTTAAAAGCAAAGTTTAATAAATTAAAGTGTATTAAAAAGATGGGAAACATCTTTGAATCGATTTTCTTTTAACAATTTTGTTTTAACGATTTGGACAAATCATGCAAGATTGTTAAAGATGAAGATAACTTTCCACAAATTGTTAACTATATTTAAAAATTTTCTTCAAGGTAACACCAATTGGCATAAGGCTCACATATAGCTCTTTCCCTACAAAAGCTCTGGTGATTAATATTGTGTTAAAAACATAATTTTAAAATTAATTTATACATTTAATTGGTTTTCCCCCTAAAAATAACAACGAAAATAAGCAAATAAAATTGTGTTAAGTCTGAGTGTTAAATTCTGTTAATTTTATTTTTAACAGCCTCATAAAATACAAGATATTTTTGGTACACAAAATTAACATTTACAAAAACAAAAACTTGCAAAAAAAAATTGTCATTTAAAACAATTAACTAATTAAGGGTACAATATATGAAATTGATTTAAATGATATTTAATTCACAAAGGAATATATAGAATGTTAGACATGTGTTAACTCTTTTTTTTAATGCGATCTTTCAAATTAATCAACAATTTTATGGCTTATTTTACCGAATCGTTAAATTATTAATTATGAATGCATTACTTTAGATATTTAATTTATAATTTAATTAACAATTCGATAATTAAATAATTAACTCATTATCAATTTTATAATTTTAGATGACATTGCATTCTCTATATCTGATGATATTACCATAATATTATTAACAAATTAAATCTTTTTATTGGCCATCTAATTAAACAGTTAACAATTTGCAATTTTATTACTGCAATAAATTTGTAATATTATTTGTTTCTAATATTGATGAAACTTTTTATTTTGTTTTGTATTACTGAAGAATATGCAAAATATGGCCGTATCGAATCATTTATACCAACAACTACTCGTATTACTAATAACTTTAATGTTCAATTTTAATTAAACGCATCTCGTGAAACTTCTATTGTGCTTAAATGTCTTATTTCGAGCGGCATTTGTATAGGTTCAGAATAATATACTTCCTCTATTTGGACCATTTTAAAAAACTGTACATAAAAAGTACAATTTTGACGAACTGGTGTTTTCAGTTTCAAAAGCGATTTTAGTTTGTTGGGAAGGTGAAATAACCCTGCGGGAAATTTGTGTCAATTGTTCAAACAAAACTGGTCCTGGGATATGTGAAAATAGAATAAGAACAAAAAAAATAACTAATGACATGTGAGAGGAGAACTAATCCCTTAACTCGTATCTTAAGTGTCTAATTGTGTTAAGTACAAAAAAAAAAAAAAGCTTATGATGGTTGAAGAAAAATCCTAGCTGGGTTTTGAATTATTTTCTAAGGTTTTTTTTAAATTCATTTTTGAAGTTTTCGACTGAGTGGTGGATTTAAGTACAATTTTCAAAAAACATGTACTGATTCTTAAGTCTATATCTCGTGAACTATTCGAAATATAGTCTCTCTTCGGCAAATTTTTAGCTCTTAATCAGATCTAAAAATTTTACCTTGAGATAAAATCAAAAAAACAACAACATTTTACTCAAATCAGCAAAACAATCAAAAAACGTAAAATTTCGTGATAGATTTTTATTGTTAATGATGGACACTTCAAATATTTTAAAAGAGATACTTAGAAAAATTGATGATTTTGAACATAAGGAATGAAAAATAAGGACACTTCAAATATTTTTAAATATATATTGAACTTTAGTCGTCGCTTTCGGAGCATACAGTTGCTCTATCTGGACTCGATGGTCTTGGTGGTGGGTCGGCTCCAGAATGTTCTGGCGGGAGAGAAGCATGAGGACCAGGAATGTGCACTATATTTGACATTTTTTTTTCGATGTGTTTTCATCGTGTCCCTTTGGATCCGTCCATATACTGGTATTCCGTGAGGCAGTGGGCTTAGTTTGCTGTTTATCCAGGTGAATATGTAACAAAAACAACGTCTGCATACTACATCTGGTGTCCACGAATAATCGAATTAGTCCAACTGGTCAGAATAATATAAGAGGTACCCATTTCTAAATTCAGCAGAAAAATTTGTTTTTTTGTGTTTTCATTGAACCTTTGGGCACATAAATACCACAAACGTAGCCCAACAAGTTCAGCTTCCAACACTTTTCAATATCAACTTTATCTTTCTCCAATGGATGCCGTAATATTTACATTTCCCAAATTCAAAAATGCTAATTTTTTGACATTCAAAATGACGGTGTTTGCATGGTGCAGATTTCTCTGCGACATGTGAGTAAGATGTTGTTGTTTTTTTATTTTATCTCAAGGTAAAATTTTTAGATCTGATTAAGAGCTAAAAATTTGCCTAAGAGAGACAAGCAATATTTCGAATAGTTTACGAGATATAGACATAAGAATCAGTACATGTTTTTGACAATTTAGTACAATTTTCAAAAATCGACCAAAAACTTCAAAAATTAATTAAAAAAAAACCTTAGTTAATAATTCAAAACCCAGCTAGGGCTTTTCTTCCACCATCATAAGCTTTCAGATTTTAATGGTCTCAATTGGTTCAAGATTTTAGTGCTGCACTGTGTAATTATAGTGGGGAATGTAAGAAAAGATAAACTCAATGTTTTATTTTTGGAATTTTGTTTAAACTTTGATATCGTTGCAAATAAGACTTTTTGAGTGCTTGTAATTCTCATTCCCTCTGTAGTCTTATGATATGTTTGGCTTTTCTAAAATCTTTTTTGAAAACGTTTCCTGATGATCTGGCCTAAGCAACCAGTGAAATCCGCATAGAAACAGCTTATCCTCCAACAATAAGTTTCAGTATTTTTATTGAGAATAAATTAAGGGAATTAAGCGCAAGAAACACAATCTTATAATACTTTTTTTTTATTCATTTCTTAGGACCGTTTTTGTGACAGATTCAGTATTCACCGCTGGTGTGATACATTTCTTTAAGACTATTTAAAAATTTTTTCCGGCCAGATTTGGTCGGATATTTTTCGTTTGGTCGGATGATAGGCCAAACCTAATTTTGGTCGGTTTGAGAAAGTGTGCTACATTTATTTAAACAAATATATAACACTGGTCGCAAAAAAGACTAATATATTTTTCAAAAACGCAAAACTGTTTTTGATTGTTGATGAAACTATAGATGTGGCAATGAAATAAAATGTATTACGTTAGTATCAAGCAACTTTGACGGTGTTAGTGCTACAAAGGATAGCTTTTCACCTTATTTGAGCTTACCAAGTCAGATGCCGTTTTAATTTTTCTTATTAAAAACTTTTTTCAACAAACAATATCCCTTTAAAAAATTTGATCGGGTTGGCAACAAATGGCGCTAACGTCATGTCTGGTATTGTTGGTAACCTTAAATCTTACTCAGCAATGATAACAATATTGAGGTTCTTTGTTGTATTTCTTAAAGTTTTTTTGCAAAGTCCTAAAAGACTTGTTACATCTCAAAAGATATAAGATGTTTCTTATACAGATAGACTTATTTGGAGAGATATTGTAAGGATTATAACACAGTTGGATGTTTTTATACTGTATTTTGTATCATGTTGTTATAAAGTCAATAGTAAAAAAGCCGCAGAACTTGCAGAAAGAATGGGTAAGTTCCAAAACGTCAGTTGCGATTTTTAAAGGGAATGCTCTCTGCCAGCAAGAAACCTCTCACGGGACTACTTTAGTTTCAGTTCGCTTCCCTCTAGATAATGTTAAGATTTTAAATAATAATGAATTATTAAGATATTTCTTAGCTGCATGAAAATTATCGATATCGTTTACTATGGTTTGACAGCTGAGAATGTCAAGCTGGGTTGACACTTCTGTTCAGAAAGGTTAATAAAGTCATCATGAATCGTTTAACGCTTTCAAGTTGTAGAAATGCACTTTGAAAAAATAAATCTGTTCGCGAAGCTCATAAAGCACTTTGTCCATTTTACGAAGCTCATTTTTGGTTAAATGGCTACGTCAATAAGCAAAATTGCCTAATTTAAATCGAAGACAAACCTCAGGGCGTTAACGAATCACCATTAGATCTTTTAAATAAACTATTTGGTGCGGTTAATGCGCTCTTTCGAAATTAGCAAGGAGCTGCCTTTATCAGCTAAACATCAACGGCATTTGGTTCCAACAAGACACAGCAACTTGCTGTACAGCGCGCTTAACAATCGATTTATTTCAAAATCAATTTGCTGACAGCTTTATTTTCAGAAGTGGTCCTGTTTACTGGCTTCCTCGTTCGTTCGATTTAACGCCTCTGGATTTTTTTATTTGGTTATGTTAAGTCACTGGTTTATGCCGACAAACCAGCAACTCTTGAAGCACTGGAAGCCAATATTCAAGCTACCATACGGCCGGATTTATTGAAAAAATTAGACAAAAATTCGACTGATCGAATGGACCATGTTACTCGTAGCTAGGGATGGGCAATAAATATCGATATATCAAAATATCGATATTTAAAAAAATCATAATCGATATATATCGCCGATATTAAAAATACCGATATATCGATACATCGATATTTCTCTACGACTATCGAATTCGATATTTTTAAGACCTCTTTATAATAAAACTCAACATTTTAACCGTTGCTCAACTGCTTACAATACTATTGTTTTTAGGAACTGCATTATATGTTTTTTAACTAATATTAAGCAAATAACGGCGGTTTTCCATTGTACTTTTTCAAAGATTGCACAGTTCAGTTTTTTTAAGAGATGACAACAAAAAAATAAGCGCAGAAAAAATGTTCTGGAAAGGGTTCTTAGAATTATGCAAAGAATTGCCTTAATTATGGCGTTTTAGCAGTAATAGACTCATGAAAGTTGGAGTGTTAATAATAAAAAAAAGATACGTATTTCGTTTTTTATTTTATTTTAGCATGTTCTTATAGATTAAAAATAAAATATTGCACAGTTTACTTGCATAGTATGTGTCACAAGTTTCGTTTGCCGGCAGTATATAATCCGGCATTATATAATCCCAATTAATTTGTATTTTTTTAGATTTCATATGGCGAATAAATAAAAATTTTTTTGTATTCTTTACTTTTTTAATTTTTTTTTTTCGATTTCAAACGAAAACTTCGTTTGCATTATTTACCTTAAAAACTGCATTTTAAAATTGATTATTGTTTTAAATAAAAGTTAAGCGAATGACAGTTTCGTTCGAAATCGAGGGACAGTCAGTAAATTTGAAATTAAAAGAAACAATAAAAAGTTTAAATGGAATTACATGTAATATGTTTGTACAAATGTATTGACATACATAGGTATATTAAGTTTTTAAATTGGTAATAATTTCACCTTAATACGTTCGATACATCGATATATCAATATTTTTCATTAATAAATATCGATAATCTTAAAAAATATCGATACGATATATATCGATATATTTTTTCAATTTGCCCATCCCTACTCGTAGCCGCGGCGGACACATGCCGGAAATCATATTTAAAAAATTAATGCCATGAAATTATCTCCCAGATTATTATAAAAAAATTCATTCCAACAATATTTCTGTCTCGTATTATAATTTTAAAATCTCATGCAGCTAAAAAAATACCCTATACACAGTTCTGATTAACAGCCTGTTTTTGTAAAACACAAGTGTTCTCACTTCAAGTTTTCGTATTAAAACGAAAACGTTTTAAATATGGTTTTTAAAAAACATTTAAAAGCTTTCGTCTATTCATGTTTGACATAAATAGAGCATTTTTCTATCGTTAAATAACGTTATTGCCAATGCCAATTTTCGTACCTTTTCATGCTTCTTGCATATAAAGATTTTGTGTTCAAGGTTAACCCTGGCTTTTGTTAACAAAAATAAATTATAAATTTAAAAAATAAAAACTTCTATAAAAAAATGTTAGTAAATGTTAAAACTAAAAATATTGAATTAAAATGTTTACAAAAATTGCAATAAATAAACGCAATATATGAAGACGATTTTTTGCTACACATCAACATATAGAAATGGTGAAGGTATTTGCGTGATAGCACTAATTTTTTTAAACATATGGAAGAACTTACATACACAAATACATACATACTTATGTATATACTTGTTTCTAGAATTTTTTGAACCTGTTAATACATATTTATGTAATTAGTAGTATTTAACCCGCTACTTTATTAACGTCTCCTCTTCTTTCGTAAGCATATTTTTATGCCAATGTTTATTTTTCTAGGTTTTAACTTGTTGAAACGCTAGCATTTAATTCGCCACTTTGTCCGGCCCTTTTTAATGATCATATTTGTGTGCCTAAGGTAACATTTTTTTTATCTTATGGGATAATAATCACTCAGGACCTTGCATCTTAATTTTGAGTCTCTTCAAAGTACCAAAATAGAAATTACCAATTTCGCCCCTAAACGTTTGAATTTCGAAAAAGTGCAAAATTTGGCTTTGCATTTTTTAGATAAGTTTCGAATGTGATATAACTTTTATTTCTATGTTTATTGGTTTAAAAGATAGGGGGATGACAAAAAAGTACCAAAACACTCCCTGAAAGAGCAAAATTTCAAAAAAGTACCAGACACCCGTCCACTTATTTTTTTAAAGACAACGATAGGTATTACTTTTCATTGTATTTCTCTAAGTTTTGGAAATATAAGATTACCGAATTTAACCTTTTTACCCCCTAAACATTAGACTTTACAAAAATCCCGTTTTAGTGGATCTATTTGGGAAGAGTCCAGCCACCGGTGCAAATTTCAAGTTTTTAGCTTCAGGCGTTTAGGCTGTGCGATCATAAATCAATCAGTCAATAATGTAACAATTCTATATAAATATACATATACATAGATACACAAACCTTTAATAATATTGTAAATTATAATTTAGGGTTCTTTCAGTAAAATATCCTTTTTATTTTCTATTTATTTTATTTATTTTTTTAAACAAATGCCTTTTACTTATTGTCTTATTTTGGCATTTGTGTTCATTTATTACGAAGATGTTTATTTTGTAAGAACCAAACGTGTGTGGAAAAAATGAAAGCTTTTTCAGTCACTCACCTAAAATGTGTTTTAATTTTATGAAAACCTAAATAAGTTTTCGTTCGTTTTTTTACGAACGAACAAATATTTTCATTTTCTAAAAACAGGCTGTAAAGCCGTCACTGTGATAATATATATACAGTGGTGGAAATATGTATTCGTTACTAGATAACCTCCTAAGTAAAATAAAAAATCTAAATAAATTACATTTTAAATTAATATTTTAAGTTATGTCTAATATATTTCTGGTGCACAAAATTATTGGTTTTCTTAAGTGAATTTATACAAAAATAAGCACAAATTAATGCTTAGCACTTCGTTTGGTATCCTGTTTTATTAATAACAGCCTTAAGACGGTTCGGCATTGAATGCACCAAAAGAACACTCTTTAGTCCTTTCTGAGAGGTAATATGGTGCTTCCTTATACGCCTGTCCAAAACATCCCATAAATGTTCAATGGGAGGTCCAGACAATGTGGAGTTGTTTTCAAAGTATGACGATTATTATACTGCATCCAATGCTTCCTTACTTCTGTTTTTCGTACTTTTTGTCAAGAATTCTTCTTGAAAGCCAAAGTACCTTTTTTCGTTGTTCATTTTTTTTTTTTTTTTTTTGTCTTTCTTAACGGCAAACCCCTCTGAAGAGATTGTGTGATTACAATCGAAACTAGTCATGGCAACCTGTCTGTGGAAACCTGGGTTCAATTCCCAGGTTAGTCAAGAATGGAAAAATTATCAATAAATTTTAATTCATTTCGTGTTTTATAATTCCTTTCTTCATAAAAATTATTTAATGAAAATTAAATTCAATGAACTTAAGCCTGATTAAAATATCGAAATTTGGATTAAAAGCCATTAACAGTTTAATAAAATAACCACAATGCTTATAATTTTTGAAACACATTTATATAATTTTGAAATACATATGGACAATTTAAAAATACATTTGGAAAATTTAATATGTATTTGAAAATTTTAAATATTATTTGGACATTTTCAAAATACATTTAGAAAACTTGAAAATATATTTGGGCAATTTTTAAATTCATTTGGAAAATTTAAAATACAATTGGAAATGGTGTAATTTTTTATATCAATAATCAAATATGGATAAAAATAAGATTTTTATGGTTTTTGTAACGTTTTTTAATGCATAACCTGTATGAATTGTGATCAATTTATAATTAAAGTTTGTTTTTATTATATATTTTTTTTTTCAAATATACAAAGTTCATGAAATTTTTACTGGAATATTAAGTTGTTTTTCAAGTAGCTTAAAAAGTTTTATATATTGGGTATAAAAAAAATATTTAAAAAAATTCCGAAAAAATTTTAAAAAACCCTTGAATCACGGGATTCAAAATATCCCGAAAATCCCGGGATTCCGAAATATTTTCTTCAATCTCGAATCCCGGGATTCAGAAAAACCAGTCCCGATTGAAAGCTTTATTGTGTACAGTATAACGGTAGAGTTTAGAGCAGAATATTTTTACTTTTGTTTTTCATTTGCTTTTGTTATAACATAATTTTTCTGCGTTATTTTGTCGCCATGTTGACATAAGTATTTATTAGGGTATTCATTCGGTTAACCGATTAATTACTACCCCATTAACTGATCGGTTATTTCAAAATTGACTATTTTTGATTAACGATTAAGCCGGTTAATTTCAGTCGATTAACCGACGTAACAAAATTTTTAGTTTTGTAGTATTATAACATATTTTTTTAATTATTTGTTTCGTCTCATATATAAAAGTTATGTGCTTAGAAAATATTTTTCCAAGCAAACAAAGAAGGTGTTAGTTAAGTGATCTTCATTATAAAACAGCTTTTTGTTTCACGTACTTATTATATGTATGTGTTTAGTTATTTGTTTCTTCTCATCTTTTAACAGAATTTATCGAAACAATTAGAAAGTTAAATATAAAAAAAAATTAAAACAGGACTTTAATGGCATAATGGAAGATTTTATACCATAAGAGAAATCCCGGAAAAGTACTGAGAAATTAGATATTCTTTATTATGGGTTGCTTTCGATTTCTACAACATCAACTATAAGTGAAAGAATTTTTCCAAGTCAAGATTTCTGAAAACTAAAAAAAAGAATCGGATAAATCCTAAACTTTTAAACAAAAGTGTTTTTCTAAAAGATTATTTTTTAATGTATCCTTAAAGTATTGAAATAACTAATGAAATTATCTTACAGTTTATTTTTTAATTACTACATAATATTTATTTATTAATTAAAAATATGTATTACATAAGGTGTGTCCATTTACAGAAAATTATTGCTTATTTTCAATAATCGTTACTAGAAAGTATTCATGTACTCGAAAAACTTGCAACAAGAGGATGAAAAAAGAGCATAAAAAGATAAAAAAATTTGTTGAAAATTTCTGATAGTAAAATTTTTTCTAGCAAGAATTATTCAACCACCTGTTTCAGGTTTTTATTTACAAAACAAAAAGTTTTCAACTTTTAATTTCTAAAATTTATGAACAATATTCTTGCACAAATAGTACAAAACAATTGAATTTATTCAGAAATAATCTCGTATCTTACTGCCGAATAGTGTCAAAATACCTAACTTGCTAGTTTTTGCTTGTAAAGCGTTTATTTACTATTTTATTTTTTTGATTAATTCAGAGAAAAATTTTGTAAATTGTTAATTTACTCTCTCTATGTAAGTTTCTGCAAACTAAATAAGGTAAATAAACATATTTATGAATATTTATGAATTATTTTTTAGTTTCCTCGTTTTAGTTCAAGAATAGTTATGTTTGTTAGTTATTGTTTTTTTTTTACTTGTAAACTCCAAATAATAAATAATTTATGGATTTTTATTTATTGACATTGCTTAATTTATAATAAAAAATTTATTAATCGGTTAACCGATGAATTACAAAGTTAACCGATTATTAACCGATTAAGCCAAAACCTCGGTTAATTAAACGAGAGATTAACCGATTAAAGCAAAAGCTCGATTAAATCAATACCCTATTATTTATATAATTAGCCCTCAAAACACCTTTTAAGTTTTCGCTTATTTCTGGTATTAAATCTGAATTTTCGACTTAAGTTTGTTGGGAGACATATAGTAGAACTTCATGAACTTCCGTGTTTGAAATGTGATGTTGGCTTTTTTTCAAAAAAATTACAAAAAGTCCCATTTTCAGAAGAGTCAAAAGGTAGCTGTATAACAACAAAACGTTGCTTGTAATGTTTTGAATAAATCTTCTGAAGACACTATATACCACTTTATACTAAGTATCACACGATTTTCTACGTTTTTTACTACACTAGGGTACAACTTTAAATAGGCCGTAAAATGAGTTTCAGATGTAAACTTTTAAAACGCCGAAACAGGTATATCTTTTTTTATCTTCCTCTACAAGTATCAGTTGGCAAAACATTGTTATTTTTTGTGTGTTGGACAGTGTTATCGGCTCTTTACGGAAGATTTTATAAATTTTTAATTTATTTTGGAAAATAAAAACTAAAAACGGAATCGTCGAAAATTCAACTTCAAATTCAAAACAAAAAAATAGTTGAATTAATACCGAAAGTAAATTTCCATTGGCATCAGGTTTTATAAAATGGTATCAAGCGTATTTTCCAATGTGGTGCGCAGAACAAAAAAAATCGCAGTTTTGTATACTTTTTGCCTCGATTTTTAACGAAATAAAATGAAATTTTTTTTTTAATATTACTTAAGCTATGGTCACAACTATTAAATATTTGACGTCCTACACGTCGTTTGTAAATGGAAATCATTATCAAGACTTTGCACAATAAATTTTGTGATTTCTGGTAATTCTGAAATAAATAACAAGGCCTTTTTATTTCCATTAATATTTTCTTGTTTTATTTAGACTAAAAAATTAACACTGATTTCAAATTTATTTACACATTTTTTTATTTCAAAAAAATTTAATCAATAATGAGATCCATAGCCACTGGAATTAAACCAAAATCTGCAAGTAAAAAAGAAAGAAAAATTCAGTTAACAAAATAATGTAAAATCTTTTAATGAAAAAAAAGCTCAAAACTATTACCTTTAAAACTATTTTGGTATCTTTGGTTAAAAACTTTGAAGATTGATTATTCTTATACAACAACTCTGCCAATTTACAAATAACAAGGCACTGAGAGCAATTCATATCAGCTAAAAAGCTAAGGGTTCTAAAAAGGAATGAAAAATTAAATAAAAATAAACGAGAGTCTTTACCGCATTTTATTGTATTGCTTAGTGCATATGAATTTTTAACCCACCTTATCTCTAGCAATTGCCCAAAAACCCTTATGATCATAATTATATTTTATGGCACTCTGCTTCTTTAATAAATTGTATTTCTTAAATGCTTGTTCATCTTCTTCATTATCATCATATTGTTGGTTTTTTAGGTTACTTTCTTTATTCTGGCCTTCTCAAACTTCTATAGCATCATCCTCATCATCCGCCTCATTGTCACTGTTTTCCAAAGCCTCCCGTCCTGCTGTCCCAGCAGTTTTACTTTCCAAACGTTCTGGCGGACTGCCTGGATTCAATTGTGGACTAGATGAACGATCTATAATCTCAACACTTTTACGATGCTCGTCTGGATCATTTTCCTCACTACGTGTTGGACTTTTATTATGAAGACTAGAGTTGGTGGATGGAGAATTTGTAGAGCCAAATGACTGTGTGGCCGTTTGATAATAGTTGCTAAGGGATGTTAACGAATTGGAAGCACTCAGATGAGACATTGGCGTTGGTGTTACTGGCATGGAAGATAATGCTGTTGGGGCCATTGGTGGTATGGAGGGATACATGCGATAGGAGAGAGGTTTTTGTAGAACTGCAGCAGCTGCTGCTTGCCTGTAGTAAAGATCTATGGGGGAACTGGGTGACATGTGGGGTGAAGCCTGAGGGTGACCATATGGCCAGGCTGAAAGGTAAGGAGAACCACCACCATATAAACGTTGAAAGGCGGCATAGTTACCGGCCTCTGCAAGGAGTTCTAAGCCCACTGCTGTCTGGCGTTTCCATTTTGTTCTGAAAGGAAATGAAGTTAAATAAATATGAGGTACAAAAAAAACACTTAAATTTAAATTAATCCCTATTTTAATACAAAAAATACTTAAATCAGGTAAATCTTAAAAGAAAAATTGTCAATATCAAACATTTTCGTAATTTTGTATGAAATCGCTTAAGTAACATCAACACAACAGTTCTCTTATAAATCGCCGCACTTATCTAAAGTTTATTACTTCTAAAACAAAAATCTCTAAAATCATAAAATAAAAAGTAAAAATTTCACAAATTTTTCAAATAAAAAGTCGTCAAAAAGTTTTAAATAGATCGAAATACTTAAAACAAAAATCGTTTACAAGTTTATTAGTTCGTGCAGAAACAAACTAATAAACATACAAAAAAGTTTAAAGTTAATTACTAAAAATCTCTTAACTGAAATAAGCAAACGATATTAAATCGCAAAGTTTAAAAATTTTTTCAAAAATCACTTAAACTACATAAAATCGCTTATAAAGAAAACACACTTAATCTTACCACAATTATAAACAAATTAAGAAAATCGTTAAATTTAAAAGATAAAATGAAAAATCGCCAAAACTCCAAGATATAAAATCGCTTATAAAGGAAAACCACGTTAATTTTTCGGTTAAACTGTAAGTTAAGTATCAAAAATCGCTTATACCCAAAAATCACTGATTTGATTAAAATTAATTTTATTTTATCACAACATAAAAAATAAAAATATAATCGCCGATTTAAAATATTTTTTTTTTACAAACTACCACCTAAATCGCAAAAAGTAAAAAATTTTTTTTTCATTACTGAAAAGTCGCTAAAATTGGAAAATTTAATAAAAAAAAAAGTTTATTTTTTTCTTAAAAATTGCGTAAAATTAATAAAAAAAAATTCTCATATTCATAACTAAAAGTTTTTCTCATGTACTGAATTTTTATAAGTCACCCTTATCACAAAAAAAATCATTAAAAGCAACTAAAAGAATATTCAAACGTAAAATTGAATCGAAATTTATTTAAATTAATTTTAGAAAAATACACGTTCTGTCACTTAGAAATACCCCACATTCACATTACGAACTTTAAAATTATTTTTAAATAAATATTTGCATTTTATAGAACAATAAAGATTTAATCCTTTTTCTCTTGCAAAACTAAACAAAAGAATCTAAACAGGTTTGTGTCTTAAATCTTTTGTTTTTTAAATCATTAAAACAGAATAAATCAAAGTGTATATTTTAGAATTTTAATTAATTTTTTGTTGGTTTTTGATTGATTAAAGAGAAAGCAATTTAACAAATTAGAACATAATACTGGTTTAAAGTTTTGAAAATTTTGAACAAATTTGGAAATAAAACTTTTAATTACATTTAAACAATAATAGAATTGTTTGCAAACAAAACCAATTAAAATGATATGTCTGGATTTTTTTAAAATCTTTTTATTTGAAGTCATTAAAGAAATCTAAATCTGAAGAGACGCCTTGTTAATGAAATTTAGGCGCCTTTAAAAACAGCTCTAATACTAGAAAACCAGCAAGAGTTAAAAATCTGTTTACTACAAATTTTCTTTAATATTATCATTAACCGTAAATTCTTATCCCAAAATTGGTGTATTATTTGACTGATGTTTTGTCTTTTTTTTTTTGGCAACAAATAACAAGTTAATAGGATTAAATAGTTTTGCAAATTGGATTAAGAACATTTTTCTCCAAAGAAAAAAAAGCAAACCAATTATGTTGTAAAATATTAAGAAAGAAGCTGTAAATTGGAAATAAAAGTAAAAAAGAAACAGCAGGCCCTAAAGACACCAAAAATAAAGTTTTATACACACAAAGTAGCAGCAGGACATTTGTTGAACATGAAAATAAAACTGCAACTTCAGCTTTGACTACAGCGACCCAGCCAACCAGCCACAGTGTGGCAGCAATAAACAATGCAACAGCATTTAGAGACAATAAAATGCCAGTAGGCGTTTAACAAAACAATTAACTGGGAAATAAAAACATACAACACACACTCATATAAAAAAAAAATTTACTCTTCCTGGACAGCAGCAGCATAATTTTGTATGAATGACTTTACAATTTTGTTCTTGAAAAAAAAGTACCTGGATTTCAAAATGTTTTGTTTTTTGAAATTCATTTATATTTTTTAAACAAAATATCGGTTTTCTTTTTTTAATGATTAATGATTTAAAAATTGCTGTACATTGACATGTGTATAAGTTTGAACCAGGGATGGCAAGGAGATTTTTAAAAATTGTACAAACTTGGTAATAAAATTGTACTTCTTTTCAAATTTATTTATGAAAAGCACAAGTTTAGAATTTTTTTTTTTTTTATATAAACATCGTCTAAGTGATCTGTTATGTCATCTATTGCACAATTTCTTTGGTCAGAATACTTGACCGGACAACACATCAGTCATCTCAACGTTTGTTCAATTCTCGATGTTCATATTGTACTCTACTAAAAGTACCATCCGCTTTCTATACTTAATCACATTCTGTCTCAAGCACACCCTATTGTTAAAATTGTAGCCAAAATATATATTAAGTTATCAGTTCGACCGATTGTTTATAATACCCCTTTTTCACATGCAAAGTTAACTTTGCTAAGTCTTATATTTTTTGGAGAGAAGGAAAAACAGTATGGGGGTGAGAAAGGTAAACTTTGCTTGTGTAGAACTGAATGGACGTTTGAAAAAATAAAAAACTTTGCCAAAGTAAACTTTGCGATTGAAAAAGGGCTCTTAATCTTGATAATTGGTCGAAAATCTGTCAAGTTTTTTAGAATGAAAGGAAAGACATCGCGGTATAATTTTCCGAAAGAGAACTTCTTTTTAGTTCTACTAAATTAGGCAATGAATGGTCTACCGTTGTTCTTTTAAAGCTCGTATAGTACAAAAAAGTACAATTATAACCACTTTGCCAGACCTGCTTAAAAAAGCATTATTAAAAAAATGAATTTTTTATTCGCCTTAGTGGCCATAAACTGTTTAAGCAGACCCTGTCACTTTTATTTTATTTAATGAAGTAAATTATATTTTGTTTATTTGTTTTTTTTGTAGTAAAATTTCTTTTTGGCTGTCTAATTTACGAAAAAAAAAATCCCATAACCAATTTCTTCATTTGAATAAAGTTTTAAAAAAAACCTTTTTTTGGAAGCAAAACGAATTTTATAGCGAGTTTGTATGTAAGAGCCAAAAAGTGAGTTTAATAAACTGAAATTGTGCTCATGGTAATTGTCACTATTTTTTTTTTGCGTTGTTCGTCACCCTGATGGTGGTTGTTCTCACTGACTAAGCAATTTTTTTTTCAAAAATTTAATTTGCCACTTTAATTCGAAGACCATTAAAATGAGTTCTATTTGTTTTAAACAATGTAGTGTAACAAATTAAATTTTTGAACAGGGTTTTAGAAAATTTAAAGAAAATTTAACGGTGGGAATATTTGAAATAAAAGTACATAATAAAAAATAATTTAGATTTTTTACAAAATTTAAAATTAAATTTCCATATACATAAATATTTCTTAAAATAGATTTCAAATCCAATTTAGTTTTTTCATAAATACGGTAGATTTTCTTTAGTCTTGTTATTTTTTAATATTCAACAAATCTGATGTTGCCCAATAAAAAATGGAGCTTCCAACGAAGCAGGTTTGTAAGGAGGAAACTTAAAAGTTTCGCTTAGCATATCGCTTACGGAAGACATGAATTTTATATCGCGAGTTCCCATTGTGAAGCAATACATTTTTGACACAGAAAGCGCTTTATCCCGCCCATATAAAAATTGGTGAATGTAACGATCAGCTATGCGCACTAAATTTTTCGTTGCCGTTATTCTTTTACATGCTCCCTTACAAACCTGATTCGTAGTAAGGGAATGTCGTCCCTCTTCAAATTTTATATATTACTTTTTTTAACTAATTAAGAATTCGTTCACCATACTTCATCTCGGCATGTTTTATTGCGTAGCGCATAAATATGTGCTTACTTTTTAAAATGTACTGTAAGTGCTTCGCAAAATTAGAAAATTTTTTATTGGGTGGCATTAGACTAAGTACACAACTTCAAAATCAAAAGATAATATAAAAACTTAAGAAAAAAGCAACAGTAATACACAAAGTCTACAAAATTCAAACATAACCCGGCGGGAAACTTGTGTCAATTGTTCCGTCAGAACTGGTCCTGGGACTTAGGAAAAAAGTATAACAACAAAAAAAAACTACTGACATTTAAAAGGAGATTTAATCACTTAACTGGTATATTAAGTAAGATCAAAAGGGGAGATTTTTTTAATTTTGTACTAAATTTGTTTTAATAATTTTTTATTTATTTATTAGGACCGTTTTTGTAACAGGTTCAGTTTTCATTGGTGGTGTGATACATTTCTTTGGGACTATTTGAAAATTTGTTCTAATTCTAAATTAATTTTAGGACTTTTTTTATTGGAATAATACCAAGGCCTAGCAATGTAGTAATTAACACTAAGCACGTTTATTGCGAATAGATGTGTGACTGGTCAAAAGGTGGCTCTTAGGTATCAATTAACTCCCTCCAATGACAACCCCATGTAAAAGTAATAGGTCCCATGCATATAAAGTGTTACAACTAGGACCGGTCTCTGCTACCAAACAGCCTATCACAGGAGTACATTAATGTTAGTTCGGTTCGCCCTAGGGAAATTAAAGTTTTTAAGTTAAATGTTTTCCTCTAGTTCAGTTCTATTACGATAAGAATAATTAAAAACAAGTACGAGTGCTATTTATATTCGACTATGCGGAACCTTATATGCCCTTCAGTTTGCATGATACGATAAGAACAAAAATTTGCATAAATACCGTTCCTTAGATATGAATAAATCTATTTTGTGCCACGCCCACTTTTCTAATCGCATCCATATTTTGCGGATGTTGTTCATTTATAACCAAGATGCTTGTATCTAATTTGGAAACTTTGTCTCTTGCCATTCTCCAGATATAGAGATATCTATAATGTCTTTGTATAGGCAGTGCCACGACCACTTCATCAATCCCGCCCACATTTTATCGGATGTTGTGTTTTGATAAACAATTTGCTTGTACATGATTTGGAAACACTGACAATCGCCGTTATCTAGATATACAAAAATAAAAACAAGAACAACAAGGGATTTGTGTGTATAATAGGAGGTACTTTTGGTTTTTTGTTCATACCTCAGCCATTTGGGAGCGGATCTGCCTGAATTTCAATAGCAAACTTTTGGGGACTACATGTGAGGTAAATATGTAACAACCTAGTCCACATCTTATCTGGGGTCTTCGGAAACCCCATTTCAACGGACACTCGAACATCGGTAAATCAACTTCGCTATTCATAAGGACCTTTAATATATATACTTTATAGGGTCTAACATTAATATTGGAGGAATTACAAATGGAGAGACAAATTTATGGAAACCGTGAAGGATATTAAAAAAACGATATTTAAGTCCAAAAAAGCCCCAAGACATCTAAACGACTGTAAAACTTTTTTGAGACTTATGGCCAATTAAAGATATAATATCATAACTTTTTTGCCGTTAAGATTAATATAAGCTTTTTTGGCCGAATTTTACTTAAATACAGTTAGTCAATTCACAAGGTATCCTAACATGTCATATTGTCAAAATGTCCTAATATTTCACAATGGTTTAAAAATATTGTTGTTGGTTTGTTAACAAAAAGTGTCTTAAATAAATAGAACGCTGAGCGGCTGAGCCGTACAACAATATTTTTAAACCATTGTGAAATATTAGGACATTTTGACAATATGACATGTTAGGATACCTTGTGAATTGACTAAGTGTAACCTCGATTAACGTAACCCTCGTTAAACGCAACTACTCGATAAAAGCAACAGCGAAATTCTTAACATTAGTGACTCTGTTAGAGAAACTTTTTAAATAACTAAACTAGAGTTGTGTCGTTCCGGGACGACCCAGTTCCATTGAACGATTCCCTAATTTTTATTTATTTAAATATATTGAATCAATGGACATTATCCTGACTGACTAATAACAAGATTGACTTAAAATTAAAGAATTGCATGAGGGATTTAAAAATGTACATAAAAAAATTACTAGCTAAGATATGAACGGTGCGGACATTTCCCCGTTCCGCAATCCGTTGGATGATCACATGTGTTTTGTTCACTTATTTCTGTATACTTAGAACACGGTTGATTTTTTGTGTAGGGATTAGTGTCGCCGACTTTCGAGTATTTATATTGTGACATATAAAAAATTTCGTAATTGAATCAATTGCAAATGTGATCCAAAGAAATATGTTTTAGCAATGTATTAACCGTTCACCACCAGCAACGGCATTCAGGTACGCTTAAATTAAGTCAGGTATAAATTTACGAAATTCTTAAAACATTTGTAATTTATTGGAAAAGTTAATATATTTTACAAACATTTTTAAAAACACATAATAATTCTTCTTTAGTTGTACACAGAAAAAAGTGTTTTATCAATTAAAAAAATGGTTTAAAATATATTTAAATTTAATTAATGTGATAATTGAATCAATTATTTTTTTAGTTGAAAGAAAATTAAAAATTTAATATGGATTTAATTAACATTTTAGTTGTTTTGAAATAAATTTTCAATTAAAATTTTCATTAAATAACAAAAAATCTTAATTGACTTTTATTGTTAAAAATAAAATAATTTAAACATGTAGAATTGTTGTTGGGAATTGTCAATATTTATTTAAATAAATGAACACATTGTTTGAAATGGCAAAGTTTTTTGATCACCTTTTTAATTAAAATTAAAAATATGATTTATTGAAAATGTGTTTTCAAAATTTCAAAATTTTTAGTAATCAATATAATCATTTTGGTAATAGGTTCAAAATCAACAACTTGTTTGCTTGATATTATGAATTTGGAATAAATTTGGTTATTGGAGAAATTTAAAAATTTTTTCTGTGTAACGACTTAAACCGAAAACAAACAATAACAAATGTTTGTTTGTTGACGATTTTATGAACGATAGAGCAGCTCCAAATTCTTGTTCATTGTTCAAAGTTAATACAGGAACGATGATCGAAAGGAACGACATAGTTCCTTTAATCATTCGAATTGGCCCAAACGATTTCCAAAAAGGATTGATGTTGCCCAACTCTAAACTAAACCTTAATTAATGCAACTTTACAAATAATATAAACATTATGTGTATTTTTGGATATGCAGTAAAGCTCAGACAAAACAAAAACTTACTGCAGAAATTTCAAATGAATATATAAAATCGGTCAGTAATGAGATTTTGTTTGTTGTGCTTAATTCCCAATTTTTATGCTTGATAAATACACTGAAATTGATTGTTGGAGGATAAGCTCCAACCCTGGTTGCTTAAACCAGATCATCATTTTTCATCACACTTTCCAAAAAAAAAAATTTAGAAAAGCCAAAGTTATAAGTAAATAAACTGCAGAGTGAAAAATAATATTTTGGGGAAAGTGTTTCCTGATGACCAGGCCAAAGCAACTAGTAAATGCGCATATAAACAGCTTTAGCCCCAACAATAAATTTCAGTGTATTTATCAAGACTAAAAATTGGGAACTAAGCCCAACAAACAAAGTCTTATTAATGGAATATTATGTATTCTCAAGAATAACTTTGATAATAAAATCGGTCATAACATTCAAAAAGATGGTCCAAAACCTTTAAAAGTAAATTGTTGGCCTTTAATGGGCAAAGTAGAATAGCAGGTCTTTAGAAGATTTATTGGTTTTGCAAAAGCTTCAAGGAATCGCGGAGCAAAAAATATTTCATGCAAAAGAACACCATTGAAAATTTTACACTTTTTTCACTAAAACCCTGAATTTTTACATACCAAATTGTATCCTTTTTTTTTGGTTTTAATATTTTTAATAAAAACTAATGCATTTGGTCTCAAAGTTAAAATATTTATTTTATTTTTTTGTAAAATACACCATTTGTTTTGGTTGAAATAAGAGGTTTAATCGTAAAATATGCATAAAAATTTTTGACTCAAATTTAATCTGCAATGCCCAAAATTTCTATTGTTTGCATCAACCGAGGTTGCACTGTACCAACATGTATAAAATATTTTCTTTTAATATAAAGTGCGTTTTGGCAAATGCCTCTAAACGAGTAATAGGGACCTACTTTCCCAACATTTTACCGTGACAACGTTGGTATTATAGAAATTATGTTCGTTAACTATTGCCATAAAATTTGATATCATAATAAAGGTTGCGTTTAGGGTCAATAAAAAATCAATATAAAAGTTATATATAATTTTGAAAGATGGACTATTAAACCTGGGATCTAATTCCCGTATACGACATCGAGTAAAATTGATCGAAATTTTTTTATTTTGGTATCCTGAAACCTGATTTCAAATGAAATGTATCGTAATTTGAGATGAGAGCATTCGATATCGATTCAACAGAGACATTTATTTAATCGCTCGAGTTTTCATTCGATACGTCAGTGTCTAACGTATGCAGAAAAATACGATAGCTTACTCGATATAAAATTCGTAAATTAACTTAAGTCTCGACTGTGTTGGAGCGTACCCTTAAACGGAGGCAAATGCGTTGTTTTTTACAGTATTCCGTAAAGAATAAAAAGAGATGGATTAAAAAAAATTTATAGTATTTCCCTTACTACAAACAAGAAATTTTTTGTCAAACTTTCCGAAAAAAGTAATAATTGTGTTTTGCACCCTGTGTTTAAATTCTTGATTTCTTTTAAAACACATATAACTCTACTTTCACCACATGTGACATTAATTACAACTGAAATAATTTGTTTTTTAACATTAATGTGCATTTAAAGATTCGGACAATAAAAATAGAAAAATGTTGCCACATTTTAAATCAACCAGTTTAAATAAACATTTATAGACTTTTTTTCTTCTTAAATTTATGACTGAAAAAACCAAACATAACGAACATTTAGAAAACTGGATGGTTATGCAAATTAAATAACTTAATTAAAGTTTTTAATACTTTCAAATAGTAAAAATTTCCCATTAAAGTTTATAATCAACATTTTTATGATGCCACATCGATAATTTTGTATGCTAGACAATAGTAAAACAAAAGACTTAAGACAAAAACGCTGGAAAAGCTTTTAAAGAAAAATATGGAAAAAAAATTTACATATAAATATACATATAAATAAATATAAATAAAAAATGAACAAAATTAAGAAACTAGACTGAGGAGAACAATTATGTCAATATTTGTTTTAGTAAAATCTGATCCAAACAAATTTGTTATTGAGTTTTAGTAAGATTTTTGAAGTTGCGTCAATCTGATGTGTGTTTTACTAAGAAATTTTGTTTCCATAAAATTCCTATTATTTTCGCATTATTTTATTTATACGTTTTATAATTATAGAACTCGTTTAAGAAAAAATCGATTTATGTCCATTTGAAGTGTTGCTATAATTCTTTTAATCTTTATTGCCTTTTCAACTAATTAAGACCGAGATGTTGTTACATCTCAACACTTCTTCATTCACTGTCTAACTGTTTGTTATTCGTCGTTCCACCTCCCCTTTTTATACTTAATCCTCTTTTCTTTGCACTTACCTTCGATTTTGATACCAAGTCTTGACTTGACAATCACTCAATTCCAATTTATTTGCCAATTCCATGCGATCCTGTACACTCAAATATTTTTGACGTTCAAATGATTTTTCCAATGTCTGCAATTGATGATCGGTGAAGGCAGTGCGTGCCTTACGTTGTTTCTTGGATAAACCCATTAGATTGTCACTACTTTTAATGCTGTGACCATCATCATCTTTGGCACCTGCAATTTCAACACCAAAAGAGAAAAAATCTTTTAAAGCAACTCTTTTTAAGCGGATATTTTGTTTTTATGAAAAACGAAAGAAAAAAAATCAAAAATTTTTTTAATTTTTGTTGGAGATTTCTGTCATGATCATTTATGGTTTATTTGTCGTTTCATTATTAACAATTTTTTTTATTTTGCATGGTATTATTATTTTTTAATTTTTCTTTTCAGCTTTATGCAATTTAAATAAATCTTTAAATGTTTGCCAAGTTGTTCAAAGTCTTGTAGCCTTCTCTGTATTTAGCAAAAGCAAAAAAAATTGCCTTAAATTGACAACTGGCTTGTCCACATTTTAATAATTTTTTTTTTTTTTTTTTAAGTGAAATGATGCGTAAATTTTTTGTGTCATATTTATGTGCAATTAATTAAAATTATTTTGCATGCATATTCATGTTATTATTAATACTCTTATACTGAATTAATAATTAAGAGATTTGCGTAAAATTAATGGGGAAACAGCAGCAAAGTCGACTAGAAAGATAACTAAACGAGTCTAGAAGCGATTTACTGCGCTCAATAACTTTTCTAAAGGTTTTGCAAAGCTTTTAATAAATTTAAGTTTATAAAAAAAAGTTTAAAGGAAACTAGTTTTGAACTATTTTATGTACTTCTCTTATGGATTCTAATAATCGGCGTTTAATGTCTTTTGTTTTCTGTTCTTGTGGCAAACACTAAAAACGTTCTAATGTTTTCAAAGCATATCAACGATCGCCTTTTACCCTAACTTCTAATAGTTCTCCAAGATTTTCTTGTTATTCAAATAGTTTTCATTTTATATTTTCGTTTTGAAATATTCTGAATTTTTGAAATTAAGGTCTTGAGCATGAAATTGATTTCCAAGAGGATATATTTTTTATTAGCTTCTACATAAGTAGTTGGAGTAAAGTTCCCTGAAAACACTTTTTTCCGATTAAAATTTTTCCTCAATAAAATTTTATAAAAAATGTGCCTTTTAAAGAACTAATGCATCGATTACGGATGGCAACTGAACTGAAGCAGTGAAATCTCATGGTAAAATATAAAATATAATAAAATTAAAAGATTTAATTTGTTGGTCTTAATTCCCTATTTTTATTCTTGATAAAACAACTGAAAATTTATTATTGGAGGATAAGATGTTTTTTTCGAGGGAATGAGAATAACAAACACTCAAAAGTCTTATTCCAACAATAAAACAGTGTATGTTTTCTTACATTCCCCAATGATCTGGCCTAACCAACCAGTAAAATGCGCAAAGAAACCAGCGTATCCTCCAACAATAAATTTTCAGCTGTTTTATAAAGAATAAAAATAGGGAATTAAGTACAACAAATAAAATCTTTTAATAAATAATTGTATTCCAAAAAATAACTTTGATGAAAAAAAATTTTATATTTTAACATGAACGGCCATAAATCATGTTAATCAACCCATAAAGCTGTAAAGAGAGGGCGATCCGGAAGGAAAATAAAAAAATTCGGGGATTTTCTTTCATCACAGCAATCATTAGAAACAGCTTAAGTGGCTATTATTTTCGTTTGAAAATTTTGAATTTTATTTGAAGACAAATAAATTGAGTGCCATCAAGCAAAAGTCAAACGTCTTCCAATTATGATTTTTCATATATTTTTTAATGTAAATTTATTAAATCTTCATACGTTAAATATAAATTAAAAATAACTAATTAAATCTTATTTCTTAAGCTTGCGATCTGCCAAAGTCGTACGAAAATTCTTTTAATCATGGCTCCTGTTCACAAAGGTATTTAGCGCTTTTCAGATTCCATATATATCTTCCGTATATAAGAAATAATGTTCTAACAATATAAAATAAGGATTTGATTAAGGTTGTGACTGAAGATGAGAATAATGGATCTTTAACTATGCTTTGTATTACAAATCGCAATTTTTTAAGAGTGGCTTAACCAGCATTTTTTGTATTTAGTTGGAACAGGATGGTGTTAAAATTAGCTCAGGCAAGCAATTAAAAGCTCTAGGGATAGTAACTGATTCTTTTAAGAGAAATCATCATAACTTTCCACAGTGACAATCCTCATTGTCCTGATATAGCTCAGAATTTGTCTTCAATATTTCTTAATTGATTTATAATAATCTCACTAATATGCGTTAAGCTTAAGTCGAAGACATAAAAAATTGTACAGAAAGTTCTCAGAAGATGCGAGAAAATTAAATTAATAGGCAACATTGTCAGCAAACAATGGCAAAGTTTGAATTGAGTGCTAATTTTATTGAAAGTAACTAAAATTTCTGGTGAAAGGTAATTTATTTTTTTGTGGCATGCATTTGGTAACTTTCTATTAAACTAGCTTTTTTTATAATTCCCTCACGTCTGCATTAAACTTATTCTAGATTCCGATATATCTGATTCTAAAAGAAATTCATGAAATAAATCAAGACCTAGTAGCAAACATAACTTAGAAAATGCACAAGAAACCGTTTAAATTACTAGTTCAAGAAACAGCTTAGAAAACGTTTACTGCCTTAACAAGTTTTAAAAACGCTTACCAAAATCACTAGAGTCACATGGATTTAAACTATTTGTGCAATCTGTATGTAAATCAGGTATTTTCTGTCTATCTAATTTATGCTTTAGTAAAATCTAAAACTTTAGTTGAGTTAGTAAAAATTTTAAACAATATCGATTGTTTAAAAACTAAAATCAAACATATTGCCAAAATCAATTCAATGTTAAGAATTCAAAAACTGCAGAATCAAATTCGTTTCAAAAAACTTTTAATTTTTTTATATGGGTTTTTTTTAATCTATATATATAAAAATGGTGTAAAAAATGTATAGTAATTCATAAAATGAGAACGGCTGGGCCGATTTCTGTAACATTTTTTGTCAGTTGTTCGTATTTTGGAAAATCCCTTCGGAAAAGTCGGAAAATTGGAAAAATCGAAAATCGAGTTTTTGTATGAAATTTTGTGTGAAATTACACCAATCAAATTGTGGCGAGGCGAAGTTCGCCGGGTCCGCTAGTTGGGTATAAATTTAGAGCAAAATTTTTGATCTTAAAAAAAAGATCCAGCATTATAATAGTTAAGAATAGCAGGGCCCTTAATTTAAAACTAAAGGCCCAACTATAATATGCATAGGATTCCTTAAACTTCTGGCAAAAACAAAAATACATTGAAAAAAACAAAATCGAAATCAAAAAACATTTGAATCCGTGCGGAAGGTGCAATCAGTTTCGCACTTTGCTTAAGCAAATGACCGATTCGTAAAATTTAACAAAATGTTTTCTGAAGTTAAATATGATTTGACACATAAGATGTACATGTATTTCTAAGCGAACGTTAACATTCACAATTTTTTAATAGGCAGTAAAACTAACATTTTTAATGAAAAAATTATTTCTGTAGTTATGGAAACCTTTATTAGAACAATTACTAAAACCAAAGTGCCCTCTTTAAACCACAGCTGTGAAGTCGTAAAAAAATTGTTCTAACTCCGACTCCAACCGCTAAAATTTTTTAATTCCGACTGCAACTCCGACTTCTGCCCTAAAATCAATGCTAAATGTATATGAGACTGGTCCGTATTTGACTTTAAGCTCTTGCAGTACCCAGTGTTGTCAAATTTTAAATTTCCAAAAGCACCGAAATGGAGAAAAAAACGCGGAAAAACGCACCAAGTTAAAATTTTTTTTTTTATTTAAAATTATAAATAAAAATGTTTCTTTACATATGTAATACCAATTATCTACAACAACAAGACCGTTTTACTTTGTGCACATGATTTGGTACGTCTTAAACAACAGTACTTGTTGTTTTTATTATAGTCTGAAAAATTGTTAGTAAAAATTTTGCACTGTTGAATGATATGGTATTGAAACATTATTTTCATTGTACATACTGTATTTTATTGTACACACTGAAACAAAAAGTTTTGTTGAATTTGCTTTGGTGCCACCAAAATTAAAAAACACACCTAAACTTAAAAAAAGCGGACCACGCACCAACAAAGGAATCTTTCGCACACAAAATTTAAAAAAGTAAGCAAAATGGTGGGAAATGCACCGAGTTGACAACGCTGGCAGTACCTTATAAATGGCTAAGTATTCAAATCGATATTTCAATTCCAACACGTGCCTCATTGAGCTTTAATATAGTTATTTACATATCGAGAATTTCCTGCAATAGAGTCATAACTCAAAAACCCTGATTTTTGAGCTAATGCATTTAATTCTTTCATACCCAGTGGAACATAGGGCCTCCTTCTAGCTAATAATGTGGAGTTAATCGCCATATCGTTTCTTCATATTGTGTAAAAATTTCATACAAATATCTTATATACTCAGCTCTAGAGAGAAGAAAGATGCTAGAAAAAAAGTAATGACTCTATTGCAGCAAAGGCTCAATATATAAAATAGAAAAATATTGGAGTCAAAGTCGCAAGTTTTTCTGAGTAATTTGACTCCGACTCCGGTACAAAAACGTCAAATATGACTGCATAGCCCTGCTTTAAACCAGTTTGATTAAACATTTTTTACAAAAGTCACCAATTGTAACATAAAATCTAATGGGCTCTTGCATTAGTGTTCGATTTTGTCACATTTTAATTAAATTCATTTTTATTTGAATCCTTTAAAAATCTTACAAAACCTACTTAAATAATAGCTTAACTTTAAATAGTTGTAAAATTTCTTTATCACTTAAAGTCTATAATTTCGTATTACGTTCTATTAAAACCTGCGTAATTATCATTTAATAAAACATAAGCATTTAAAACAACAATAATAATTAAAATATTAAACGGTGTTTTTCATAGATTATCCATGACATTTTAATTCCATTTAATAAAATTATTAATTTAATTGCAAATTTCAAATATTAAATACGCAATAAATTTTAGTTGTCAATAAATATGAATAAAATACAAACAGGAACTGCTAAAAATTATAAATAATAAAACAAAAGATTTGGAAAATAAATTTGATTAACATGAGTTACTGCATCGCCTATTCTAATAATTCAAATAAAGAAAAAACAGTCCTGAATTATTATTTAAATTCTTATTTTAACTCGTTAAAGTATGTTTTTTCGTTACCCCTTTTGGGAGCATATGGCTTCCTTAAGGCATCTCCATCTTACGCGATTTTTTGCAGTTGTTTTCGCGTCTTCCCATGTACGATTACACTGGCCTAGTTCTTGGAGTATCGGTTCATTAAGTATTGTAATTTTTCCTTGTACTAGTTTTGTTAATCGGTTGTTTTTCGATCAAATTATATGATTTATCTGCTGCAGCGTGTTAGATTGTAATATTGGAGTGTTCTTTTTCTTGGAGTATCGTCCCATTCAGTATTGTTATTTTACCCTGTTGTTCGAGATAAGTAGATAATTGGTCTGCTGCAGGAAAGATTATAAGATTGCACAGTTCTCGTTCTTGGAATATCGATAAGTCTGTTGCTATTTTGCCTTGAATGTCGCGAGTCCTAGGAAAATGGGGTTGACATTTGTCTTCGCCTAGGAACAACGCCGTCCGCGTATTTATTGTACTTTGCCACCAGGGGGTGGCGGCTGCCTGACCTTTGCCATGATGTTATCCTCTTTTCCATGAGGAGGGGGCTTCTGTAATGGATTGTTTGTGGGGGGGAGGGGGGGTGTGGTTAAGCCACTTAATTTTTCAAACTGGTAAACAATGATGAATATGTTTCGTCCCCTGCAAGGGATCGAACAAGGGGTGCTTGGTTTTGTAGGCAAGCACTTTAACCACTACACCACCAGCTCGTTAGCCTTTCAGACCGTGATGCATCGATTGTGCGGGTGGATTTCGGTCTCAATATTTTCGCTTCTATTTGACCAGTGTCAAATAGACCGGTATGCATCGATTGCGCTGATCGTTCTTTATGTTTGTGTCTCATATTATTCCGCTATTCGCTTTACCGTTACTTTCATTATTGCAAAATTGTCGTGTCACATTTCAAATGCGGCAAAATGAGCCGCAAAAGTAACTTGTGTTTTCAATTAAAAAAGTACTTACCGTAAACAAATAGTGATTTGGGCATATTTTAACTGAACGAAATGATAAATTTTAATGTTTCAAGCCAATTGAAGACATTTGATGCAAAAAAAAATAAGTTTTGGCTAAAAATTTTAACGAGATTCATCAATTGTGCGTATCCTAGAAATACTTGAAGGATATAAAAATGGTAAAACCTAAACATGGATTATATTCTAATACGATATAGAGAACTTATATTCCAAAAATTATGACAAAACGCCCAGTAGTTAAGCGTCAGGTCTGAAAGGGTTAAAGTATTAGAAGTAAAAAATTGTCTACTAGAGATGAGCTATATTTATGTACCTGCGATTTAATCACTTTTACTGAAAAATCAATTTTGTTACATACCAAAATGTATGATATTTCACTGTTTGTGTGGGCAATAGCGTTTTTTGAATGCAATGGCGAATAATGTTGTTGTTCCTTTCATTCTCTCTTCTATCTTATAAGTATTTTTATTTAAGCCAAAGTTTATTTGTTCAAGTATGTATGTATATGCAAGTACAATTTGTTGTTCTTTCTTTGCAAAGTACTTAGAAAAGCTCTTGCGAAAGCTCGCGCATTGTACATATAGCTTTCACTGGTTGCTTAGGCCAGATCATCAGGAAACGTTCTCCTAAATAATTTAAGAAAAGCCAAAGCAAACAAGACTACAGAGGGAATGAGAATTACCTACACTCAAAACGTCTTATTTGTATCGATTCAAGGCTTAAACAAAATACCAACAATAAAACAGTGTGTTTATCTTTTCTTACATTCCCCACTACAATTGGAATTTGGAATTCTCCCAACATTAATTGTAGTTTTAAGTGAAATGCGCATAGGAACAGCTTATCCTCCAACATTAAATTTCATTATTTTTATCAATATAAAAAAGGGGATTAAGCACAATAAATAAAATATTTTTTTAATTTAATAATTCATTAAAACTATTCAAGTGTTTTCTTTAAAAAAAAACCTACATATTGTAAAAAAGAGATCAATTTTTTATTACATTTTTGTTACAATAAAGTATTTACAAATAAAATTTATATCAAAATTTATTCAAAAAAAATCAATAGAATTGATTGCTTTTGTTTCCCAAGTTCTGTGTTTTTATGAGTTAAGAGAAAAGTGTTAAAAAATTTTTTAAATTTAAATAAATTTTATCAAATAGATATTGGGAATTATTTCTTTTTATAAGCAACTATATTTTATTCAACATTTTTTTATTTTTCGAATTTATTCTATGAGTTAAATTTCAGTTTTGTATTTTATAAAACTTTTTGTAATAGTTCTATTCCTTAAATTTTTAGAAATGACTTTATACACTACCAGACTATTATATTGTATCTTCTTGTTATAAAAAGAAATAATTCCCAATATCTATTTGTTAAAATAGTTGAGTTAAATACATTCAATATATAAAGTATCACTATCCAGTGTGACACAAAGAAGGCCGTAGCGGGCCAGAAAATGCATTACATTCTGCTGGTGTCTAATAATTGTAAATTTTTCTGTATATAAATATACTTCATTGCTACCCAAAGGATAGCTAAGGTAAAATGTAACAGGAAGATACAAGATAATAGTCTGGTAGTGTATAAAGTCATTCCTAAAAATTTAAGGATTGGAACTATTACAAAAAGCTTTATAAAATACATAACTGAAATTTAACTCATAGAATAAATTCGAAAAATAAAAAAATGTTGAATTAATTTTTTCTTAAGAAAAAAAATACTCGGAGCTTATTAATTTTTTTAATGGCTAAATAAGAGCGTTAAATCATACCTTTGGTTATATAAATTGGTAATAGAGGTGTTCGGCTATTTTGTATTTAAAGAATAAATTGTGTAAATTTTATTTTAAAGTTGCTAAACTTTTCCGAATTCTTCAGCAAAATCTCATTTTCCTACCAAAAAACACAAACAAACTTTAAAAAACTTTTTCTATTTCTGTTTCTATGAAATAAATCAATTATGTTTGTTTTTCTGAAACTTCTTTATCTCTCATAATTTTTCATAAATAATTCATCATTGAACAAGGGTAAAACGCCTTTTATCCAATTCAATTAAATAAATAAAGAAAAAAGCTTTAGAAAACTTTTAAGAAAACCCACACATAAACAAACTGGAAACAAACGACTTAAGCAGCAAACTGTTATTTATGTGATCATTTTACAAAACAGAATAAAAAAAAACATTCTATAATTATTAAAACAATTAGTAGCTAACAAATGATTGTAAACTAATACAAAACTCATTTAAACATATAAATATTATAAAAATCTAAACCAACACCGCCAACTTTTTTTACAATTTATTGGGTTTTAGTGCAGTTAAATGTAAAACACTTAATAAGGAAATTGAAGATTTGATTTATTTTCCGCTAAACAACAACGCCACCCATTACTAAACTACTTACGTACACATGAATCTAGATATTCATGTGAGTAAAAAAACTAAACTAAAACTTAACAGAAGAAGTGTTTGTTATTAAGTTTGCCAAGCAAAGAAGAAAATAAAGTTAAATTAAATGTTTAATGAAAATTAAAACGATATTTAAAAATAAAGAGAAAAAAAAGTACAACAGAAAAAACTCTAAACTGTAAAACATTTCCGCAAAATGTGGTTAAATGTTTTCTTTAAGACATTAAACCGGCACGCTAAGAAAACAAAATACAAAAAAAAAAATAAATAGATACAATACAGTACGAGTGTTTAAATTCAGATGAGAAGTAACGAGAATTGTGAAAAAAAATTGTGAAACTAAAAATATTAAACTCAATTAATAAATAAACGAATCAACGAACAAATAAACTGACTAACTAAGTACGAAACTAAGTAAGTAAGTAACTAGCTAACTGACTAAATAAATGAATGAATAGTTAAGGATGGTTGAGTTGGTGGCTTGGCTGTTATTTGCTAGGGGACCTGAAGATGATTTAGAAAAAAAACCACAAACAATTTTTATATAACTTTTTTTTTTTTTTTCGCTTTTCTAAAGAAAATGTAATCAAAGTGTAAATGATTTAGTTCGTATTAAATGCTTTGGTAATCATGAAGTATGCCAATTCTTTGGTTAAGGAAGAATACTTCAAAGAGAACTACAGCACAGTGGTTTAGAATACAAATTAAGTGGTTGGATGAATGTTCTTTAAAGCTTTAAGAGCCGATAATATATTTTTGTAATGCAGGGTTTCCTTTGTGAGAAAAGGTGATCACATCGCCCCCAAGCTTTACCATTTGTTTTCAAAAACAGACTTTAAAGGGGTCTAGAAACGATCAAAATCCTTAACAAGCATGTTTATTTAATGAGCAAAAAATTTGTTAGTATATGTGATCCTTTAATAATAAAATTGCAAATGAAGCTCTCCCTCCCACAAATAATACGTTTAGTCCATACACGCATTAAAAAAATAGCCAAAAAGGAACTTTGGATTGCCTTATCCAAAAGTAACCCAAATGTATTGAAAAACATAGTATACCATATATCCCAGCTTTGCATTACAAGGGAGTAGTCTTAATAATACTCCATGTTCACATATAATCCCAGAGGATTAGTTTTGAAACTACTCCATGATATACTCCAGAGGATAAGTTTTGAAATCGGTTAAAAACGAAAACATGTCGTTTAACTACAAACTCTTTTTTAACAAAGACATGGTTCATGATTGCATTACATCGGACCATGTCGTGAGTAGTCCATTTAATCTAAAATGTATCAAGCAATCCAATATTATTTGCAGGGTAATTATGAATTTATTTCCAAAACATAATTTTTTCGTTTCAATTTTATCGAACTTCTTAAAACTTTTAAAAAAAAATATTTCACAATTCCACCTGGTTCTTATAATTTTGGGCATGCTGAAGCCGAATAAGATATCAGTTTTCTCCCACCACATCCCATTTATCAGTTAATGGTACATTTGTGATTTTTTCTGTACCATTCAGCCACCATTCAGAGTCAAAGTCATTTTTTGACATCAGCACTACACTCTATGTCCAACATAAAATTAGTAAGTGATAAACTTCTAATTTTATATGAAAATTTCGCAAATCTCTGCCGATACTTTAGCTATTCCCACATCAACTATTTATGTTTATAAGTTGAACTTATAATTTTTTTCTTTTTAAACGATCTTTTTTTTCTCATATTTCAATGGGCTTTTGTTAACTTTTCCCTTCTAAAAAGATTATATGTTTGTATACATATATATTATTACTTGGTATTTAAATATTTAAGGTGAAAAATTGTACAGATGAATCTCTTAACTTTAAATTAATAAATTATTGTGAATATGTATAATATAATTTTTAATAAATGGTTTAAAAAAAAAAATATCTAAATGCTAGTGTTTTCGTTTTTTATGGATTTTTAGTTTTAATCCGATTTCTGTCCATTATGGTTCAAAATTTTTGATATTAAAAGGACTATACAAAGTTGTTAAATTATAGAAATTTTTATTAATTTTGGTACAAAACATCTGCCGAAATGATAATAATTGGTAAAAAAAAACGTTAACATTTTCACAGCCGGTATTTGTTATACCATAGAAGAGAACACCCTTGCGCTCGGCCGAGAGACAGCTATGCAGAGAAGCTTTAGTTACCGAAGCCGGTATTGTTACACCATATGGGAGGAAATTCTTGCGCCCGGTAGAAGTTTCATTCATTCTATCTATCGCTCGATTCTTAAAAATAAAACTGTGGGTATTATTTCATTTCTGTTTGGGTCGTTATTTTATTTCGTTGGGGGTTTACTTAATTTTAAAAATTGATGTTTTGTTGCATATGAAATAAGGCCCCGCACTTAAGGTGTTAATTTTTTTGGGGGGTGTTTTTTTCGGGGGTTATTTCACGCCCCATAAAATAAATAAAACATAACCAACCTTTGGCCAAGCAAAAGGACTGTCTCCTCTATAATACAACAAACACCAGTAAAGCATATCTGCATTTCCTCTTTGGTATTAGAATTCGGGATTTTTTTGCTATCCCTAGAAATTCTTATATAAAATGTTATAATATTTATATAAAATGTGTTGGGGTAATCTGTCATTTCTTAAAATTTGCATTATAATAAATAAATGAAAAATAGCCCCAAAGTAAAAATTGGGATTTTACTTGGGGCCATTTTTCATTCCACTTAAAATGCAAAAAAAAAATGCATCCCAACGAAAAAATGAAAAAGCACCAAAGTTGCGTGTTGTTGTGTCTCATGTAAAATTTTGGGGCCATATTTCCTGAGGCCATTTTGCGCACCGTCCTTTTTGTAAAACAAATTTGTATATAATTAAAAACTCTAGAAGGATTTTATTTTATAGAAAAAATATAAGTAATAATTATTTGCATAAAGATAAGATTTGACTAGGAATGTAACCAATAAATTTTGTTTTTCCAAATTAGCACTTGGCACTTTTTGGTAAATATGTATTTATTTAGGGTCTAGAAAAGTTTCCACCACAATTGCTTTACTTTTTCGCCTGAAACCACTGTATTTGTATGTTAAACTGATTAACAACATGAATTTCCTTTAAACTTAATAATCGTTCCCCGTTGTTCTAAACTTAATACACGTTACTTAAAACTAAATTATGTAAAATCATTTTAGTACTAAAACGAATAAATTTAAGAGAGAGAAAAAAACAGAAAAGTTAAATCAAAGAAAATACATAAAGATAAGATAAAATGAATTTATAACCACTTTATGGCCAACAAAGAAAAACCTCTTTTTTTAATGAAATTGTGAATTGTGATGAGTCGAAAAAAAGTTTCGCCCGACTAATGTGAAAATTAATGTTAATCTTAAAACTCAAAATAAAAGAATTCTTTTGTACTTTCTTGATTCGTTTTAAAATCAAAGCCAAACTGACATCACTAGACATTAGCAGAGGGGAATTGTTTTTTTTTTTTTTTGTGTTTAAAATAAAAATGTTTTGTTTTAAATATTTATATGTAACATCCTCTATAGTTCATTGTTTTTGCATTTAATGTATAATTAAGTGTTTTGCGGCTAAATTGCATTAAACATGGTTAAATGCGCAACTGTAAATTGTTGTAGCTTCTTTTTTTGCTTTAGGACTTTTTTTTTTGCTGTTTGATGATCTTTTTTTGTTTAAGTAACTGCTGGATTTTTAAGTAAATTTACTGCTCTACTACACTTTTCATTCCTTTTGAACAATAAAACATTAAAATGAAAATGAAGAAACCCCAGCCATTTCTTGAAGGTTTTTTATTACATAAATGCGGTTTTTATATGTTAAAGCAGTTGGTTTTTTTTATCTTTTTGCATTTCAATTAAGTTTGTGCTGCATTTTTTATGTCTTAAGTTTAAATAAGGAATTTTGCTTTATTTACACTATAAAACATTAGAGTAATTTCCTAATTTTTTTTTTTTTTTTTTTTGTGACGAGAAAACATAATGAGCTATATTAGGTCATTAAGGTCGATAAAGAGATTTTGATCTTGTTAGTTAATTATGAAAAAATGTATTCAATTGCTTTTGCATAAAGTTCTTATCAGGGTTTTTCAAACACAAAAGGACAGTAACAAAATATTTGGGAAATTAATTGGCCATCTTTTAAAAGAAAAAAGAAACTATGCACTAATGTCTAATAAAAACTCCAAAATTTGTCTGAAAATGTTTCTACATCACAGTGGATTTTGAAGGAAAAACATATTAAACATAGAAAATTTTGAAATTATTGCATAGCACTTGGGCTGAGTCATATTTTTTAATATTTTGCAGTCAAAGTCAAAAATGTATCATCAAGTTTAATGATGCACAGTTTGCTTATTTTTGGTGCACTTCGAGATGGATAACATTGTCAAATTCTACAAGGTTGGTTTGTAGAATGCATTAAAAACCCCGAACCGCTTTTATAGAGACGCTTTGGAACTGGCTCTTATTCAACATTCTAGTTAACCCATTAACCGCCAAACTGAAACTAGAAGTGATAATTTAAAAAAAGTTTATTTTTCTATTCATTGCAAAGTGAAGTAACATACAGGTATGACAAAATTTTAAAAAATTAGGAATGGTTTGAATAGGAGAGGTGTACTCAACTGTATACAGTAGCGCGTTATTTTTTTCAATAAATAATGTTATTAAACATTTTTTGCATCGCCAGCGAATTCTTTCATGACATAAAACACATCATGTTTTCTTTTCTTCCTTTTTGGGATAGTAACCTATACCTTCTTGAGGTAGCCCTAATTCCAATGTTGGAAGATGAGCTGTTTTGCATGTTTTAATGGGTATGTTATGATATTAAGTGTATTTTAGTGGGTCTTCTAATAGGCACTTTTCAAGCAACTTTCAGTCCCTTAAATAAATAATCACCCCTATTATGTAAGTCGTTGTCGACGTCGACATTAATTTTTATTTGTTGTCACATCAAGCCGACGACTACATCACTTCGAGGTTAATTTGTTATTTTATAAGAAAGCTGTGTCGACGTTGACAAGTTATCGAAAATCTGACAAAAAAAAAACCTATCTCCAATTTTTTTTTCTAATATTTTTATTCTTCATCATTAAAGTTATTTATTTAAAGCTATTTATGCTATTTTCCGACATTTTGTTTTTTTAACCGATTAAGCGATTTAAAATTAATTTTAGAGTTTATCTCCGATTATGTATTTTTCACGAACTTCGTGATAAGAGCTATTTTTTACTGCACGTTTTCTGATTATTTATAGCTTTAACGATTATTAAGAAATATAAGACTTTGCTATCATGCCGCTGTTAGCCAATTTTTGCGAATTTCCGCTAACTTTTGGCATTCCTAAAACTATAGGGACCTTTAATTAATTTAATGGATTGTTTGAAATATTAAAAATTTTCGCTTTTTTTGCAAACTTTTCCAAATTCTTGCAATTTTGCGTAGTTTTGTTGCTCTTTGAGGCAATCGTCTTAAGTTAAAAGTTTTCGCGTATTTTAACTATTTTAACAAACTTTTCCGAATTTTCGCGTTTAATTTACTATTAAAATTTGTAACTTCTTTTAAATTTGTATTTTTTATTTTAACGGACTTAATAAATATGTTTACATTCTACTTAAAATTTCTTTAACTTTCATTTGAGTCGTCGCAAAATTTCCTTTCGACTAGAACAGAGACAATTTTACTCGACGTCGACTTAAAAGCGCCCTAGAAAATATCAAGTGACTGTCAATAGTTATTGATTATTGTCAATAACGACTCAGAAAATATAATAACTGTTCCGATGCCGTCGACTCATTTCGACATCGACTTTCATAATAGCGGTGAATATTTTAAAACTGTTAAAAACTTTTAAATTTACCGTAGTTTTCATCGAAAAACATCTTCAGTGATGAAGACCATTTCTGCGTAAATGAGAATGTTTAGGCCAGCGAACAAAATTAATTAAATTGGATCCATACCAATCCACCCAATAGTGTCCAATGCATTCTGATAAAGTCACAGTTTGGTGTGGATTTTATGCTGTTGGCGTCAGTGGTATATATTTTTTAAAAACGAGATAAAGCGAGCGCTATCTGAGAAAAAGTTTTAATTTTTTTGTGGAAAATACTTGTAGCAAATCTTTTAGAAACGCGTGATTGCTTTGTTCTACAGCCAAGTCCCCAAAGCAACATTTTTAAAATGCCCCCACCCGACATTTGGAAAATCTGCCTTTTACGATAATTTTCTGGCGGATCACTGTGTGTGATGTTGCGATTGTACACTTAAACTTAAACGGTTATAGATCCTGAGCAAGTTTAATAAATTGCTTAACCCTTTTAATACTAACTGGGCACATGTGTCCTACTGAGTGTTCCCAATTTACTTATATACAATTATTAACATATATTCCGTTGATATTTTATTTTGCAGTTGATTGTGGCACGTGCTACTTTAGTGATTCAAAAAGTTGTGTTTTTAGTGAATTTGCGGTTGATTTAATTTATGACTCACTGAAAAAACATAAGGTTCGTTAATATCAATGCAAATAAATAGTCATTTACTAAAAGTAAGAAAAATATATAAGATATTTGCACAAAACCGAATCTGGGTCATATGTCTAACAGCAGTAAATTTCACTCTCCCACCAGGAACGTGTATTAATTTTTTTTACTTTCTAAAAATATTGTATATGTCTTATTGCGTTTATTAAGACTCGGTCCCAGGACATTTTGCTTCTCCCGGTTGTTCTTTATTTAAACGTATCCTAAGGAACATTATTTGAGCCATTATCAACTACACACATCAAAAAAGCGTTTAGATCGTTAAAAAAATTTTCTTGAAAGGGTTAAGTCTCTTTTGAATTCCAGAAAATTATTGATAGAATTTTGACTTTATACCAATTATTCTATAATTCTAAAATAAACATTAATATTTTTCTAAAAGTTTTTATCAACTTCGGATAAATTATTGATTTTTTAGCCAAACTTAAACAGATCCATTTTATTTAGGGGTTTTTTTTTTTGCTATATATTTTAACATTCCTTGTTCTGTTCTTTCAAAAAATATCTAGAAATTTTTTCCACTTTAAAATACAAACATTATTGTAGTGAATCTACCAAGTCACTTTATACCATCACCAATATTCCTCTACTTGATTTTTCTTTTAGTTTTCTAAAACATTTTTGTGGTTTTTATGGAAAATGTAGTCATGTATGTTGTTAAACGATTATCGTTATTTAATCTAAAACTTTTAAAAATGTTGCTGTTGTTATTTTTTTTACTTTTTTTCTTACAAACTTTTTTCTAGATCATGTTCTGCCACGAACATAGAAAAAAATCGCAGCAAAAAATAAAAAAGGGTTATTATAACAGTAAAATTCTATTTGTTTAATGCATTTTTAAAACAAGCCTGAAACAAAATTCAAATAAAAATTATCATAAGTTTGCGTGCATTTGGTCATAAATGTTGGCAACAGCAAAAAATTAATTTAAAAAAAACACCAAATTAATCAAAAAAAAAATAACAGCAGCTCAGGCAACAACTGCCTGTTGTGCACAAAAACGAAAGACTTAAGCAACAAACTTAAATGATGGCTTTCAAAGTTTTATTTTGAGAATTTTTTTTTATTTGTTAATTTATTATTAATTACAAAAATCTTCCTCGAAAAATCAAAAAATAAAATAGTTATAATAGAACTATTATAATTAGCAGTGTACTAATCACAAAATAAAAATTAATTAAACTTAAAAGAATTTTACATAAAAAAGTGTTTTTAAACAACAAATTAAATTTATATTAAATTTCTAAAATGCAAAAAAAAAATTAACTTATATAATGAAAAGACAACAAGTCGTTAAAAAATTCCATAAATATTTTTCACCAACTCGTGTCATTTGAGACGCGTGCGATAATCATGTGATTTTTTTTTTTTTTTTTTTCAATATAAAAGAAGAAAAAAATATTGTTAAACATTTTGATAAGGATTATTGTTGATTTTTGTTTTGAAAATTTGTCTTTATATAGAGAAAACCCACGTATACATTTTTTCTTTTCCAAAAATTAAAAAAAAAAACACTAAATAAAAATCAACTAAAAATTTTAAATGTTTTTAACAAGTGATTGATACTTTGAAGTCGGTCATAATATTTGAAATTGATACTTAGATCCCAACGAAAAAAAATACAAAAAAAATTTTAATAAAGAGAACACAAAAGTAGAGTCAATGAATAATAATGGACATTTTGAAAACATACACAATAAGAAAAATGTTTTTTTCAAAATTTCGAAAAAAGTTCATTAGTAATTTTTGGTTTTTACTAGTTCTATTAGCATCAATATAAATGTGTTTCTCGAATATGGGTTGCGACACACAAACTCTTATTTGAGAAAGTCTTAAACTAAGGCAAGACTTTTACTATGTTAGAAATGGACCTAATGATTTCAACAACCTCCATGCGAATATTAATTTCGAAGTTGTATTTACACGCTTTAAATTCAGCGAATGAAAATCAAATAATTAAATTAGGCATTCTGGATAATTTCAATAAAGATCGAACCTTATCTGATCAAACTTTTTAAGAAAAGGTCCTACTCAAATTCTTTTAAATAGCCATGTTAGAAGAAAAGTAGTGCCCATTTAATACCACTGTATTTGTTTTATACTTCCTTGAAGCTCTTAGACCTACATCGAAATCTCTATAGGTGTTGTTTTTGTAACTTTCATTTGCCCGAATTAGGGCAAAAGATCTGCAACTTATTCTTACTTTAAGCAGAAACAGTAAAAATAAACTCCTAAGCTCCCTTTCAGACTCGTCAAGTTACTTGCACAAGTCTCTTGCGCAACTCTTGATTTGTTGATGTCAGGGTTAAGGTCGCGGTAAGGGGAACAAATTGAGTACAGGCTTTGTTGTACTCGGCAAGTTACTTGCGCAACTAATTAGCCGAGTCTGAAAGGGGGCTATGAGATAGGTTCACATTTCCATTAATCTGAAATTTGGTATTTTCTGCCTAATTGTTATTTTAAAGCTTGTATCTAAACAAAGTAAGGAAGTATAGCTCCAGTATTAACAAATGTAAAGAATATATCGTACCGGTTTCTCCAAAGAGGGTTAACTCAAAATTATTGTAGTGAATCTACCAACAATATATTCAATGCTATACAATACTAGAGAAATTGAGATAAGATCTTTACAGCAGGTACACGCAGAGAAAAAACATGTTTAAAAATGGTCACCTCCAACAAAACTATTTTTAAAGAAAATTTTTAAACATATTTTGTTTAATTTGACCATATTTTTGTCACCGACAACTATATTATTGTTAAATTGGTCCTTCTTTAAGAAGTCAGAACCATATTATGGTTGTCTTTAAACATGTTTTAGTTAAATATGAAAATTATTTGTTTTTAAATCACCAATAGTATTTTCCTCTTTTCCAAGAGCAGCATGCTATGGTTGAAAACCAACCATGCTATTATAAATGTTTAGAATATTATAGTTATTAATAACTAAACCATGTTTGGAGGCAACCATAATATGTTTGTAGCTTATTGATGGAGGACAAATTTAACCATAATATGTCTGTAGGTGACAAAAGTATGATTAAATTAAAGATAATATGTTTAAAATTTTTCTTTTAAAATAGTTTTGTTGGAGGTGACCATATATAAATATGTTTTTTCTCTGGGTGTATATGTGACTACTGTTAATAGTTTTCTTACAAAAAGTTAAAATTTGTAAATTCTAAGTTGGCTGAATTTAAAGGAAGCTGATATGTATAATCTGCAAAACAAACCAACTTTCAACTCATAAAAAGAAAATTTATCACAAAAGATAATTTTATAAAAACAAAAACTATAAATGAAAATTCTATAGGGATTTTTGTCTTCCATTTGATCGATATACAAGGACCACTGTTGATAACTAGAATAATCTAAAACTTTTTTTCGAACGAACTTTTATCATATAGATCCATATCTGAAAATCATATAAATCTGTTCCAAGGCCGGGTTTTTTTAGATGTGGATTAAGCTTAAACTTAGTTTAACGCAGTCTTAAATTCGGACTTTTTTTTAGCAAAATGTGATTTTTTTTATTATTTCATTAAAGACCAACATTTTCAGCAAAACTAAGATGTTTCGTCAAAATTTTGTTTACAAAATTGGTAAAGGCGGCACAAATCTGCTTTCAGATTAGCTAAACCCAGTTTAACTGAGATCTTATTCACATAGACTAGAAGCAGAAATTATACCATCCAACTCGTTACCATTTTACCACAAAATATTCTGCAAATTAGTTTCAGAAACCCAAATTCTGTGTAGGATCAATAAATTAAAACTCAAGATTAGATTTCAAATAAGTCAGCAATATTTCGAAGCTTAAAAAAATAATTAGAAAAATAACTTTAAGACAGTTGATCTTAAAAAAATGCCAGTTTTAGAACTTACTCCTGGTATTTGCTGGAATATGGAATTTGTCATTTGCTTCTGGGGCAATTTCTTAAGAGCATTCAGAAGAGTTATCAATCATCTTGTTTCCTTGCATTCGTACATGCCCTAGTGACATATCTAACCCATACAATTTTGTTATGCAGGTATAGATTTTGCATCATCTAAAAAACACATTGCGCCTTTAACTGCTATCAAAATAAATAGAGTCTTTAATAATCGTAGACTTTTAGAATAAGACCTTAAATATTCTCGTCGCTTGTGTTATTTTTGTCATTCGACTTACCTGTATTAAAACGGGTGTTCGAAAAAAACATTCAATATTCTTCGTTAGTGTTTTTTTTTTTTTTTTTTTTTTTTTTTTTTTTTTTTTTATAAATAGTATAAATACATATTAAGTAGGCTCGGTAGATTTGGGGAAAACACAAACGCTAATAGCTTGTGAAGTAAATCAATACAAAAGATAGCGTTTCCCTGTTTGTGATCTTAGAACACAAATATAATACTGTACTCATCCAACTCAACAAAAAGATGAGAACATTTAATTGTGTTCAGTTTTTTTTAACCACGAACTTCGTTTCAGCACATTAGTGTTCATTCGTTTTAATTGTTCTTAGCACCCTTTTGGCTTTACAAAAACCAAATACATATACAAAAAATAAACGCCAGCGAAAAAATGTTACACAAACGAAACATGTGCACAATATACATACAAGCTATTCGTGCTGTGATCGTTGCTAAAATTTTGCATTTGCGGATTTCTTTATCAATGTAAAAAATAAACACTATAGAACATTTTAATATAATTTATGTCTACCGAACCTCTACAACTGTTCTGTTTTACAACGAAGAGCAAAACACTATGCAATGTTCGTAAAATAGTTACGAACGTTATTTAGAGCTGTGTTCGTATGAACAAACACTTAAAAAATAAATATCGTTTCTGCCATACGCTAAATAATCTTCTGTTTATTTCCGAACACTGATTAAAACCGATATGGTAAAGAAGTATTTTATTTGGACATTCATTTTTATTTGATTTTATTAGGCCATCCATAAGACTATCATTGTCCTTAAATTGAATCAAATGTTCGAGCATATTTATGGATCAAAAAGAACCAGCACTTATTTTCATTTTAAATACATCCCAAAAAATTCTGATCTAGCAGCCCCTTATATTTTGGAGTCGAACTACGATACCTTTTTTTCTTCATACATGATGTCAGCGTTCGTGACAGCAGTTTTAAGGAATTAGTAAAAATGTTCACACCGCTCTATTAGTCTCACGACCGATATGGTAGATATCACTCGGATTTAAGTCTTTTATTATGCCTATACAAGTCGTCGTATTCTTAGTCGCAAGACTGATATGCCAGATCAATATTTTATGTTGACATTAGTGACATTAAAGTCTATCGTTATTCCTTAACTCGATCAAGAGAGTTGACCTTTTTTTATGTACCAAAATATAAAAAAAATCAGTGTCTGTTGATGTATTAAATTTATTTTTAAACTTTAATTGTCAATTTCACCAATTCTATTTAAATATCAGTTAATGTTTAAAATTCGTTTTTCATGTCAATTAAAAATATAATTATATGAAAAACTTAATTTAAATATGAATTGATATTTAAATAAATTGGTGAAGTTGGCCCCAAGAATTCGATTAAATCATTTTTTTCAGTGTATGTTTTACATTTAACCCCATATAATTTAAATACATATTTTTCCAAATCCAAATTGACCAGAATATTCATTTTCATAGAATGTTCGTTTGCTCACTCGTTTAGTCTTGTTTTTTTATTTTAAAAACGTTTTCACCTATTCATTGACCGACCAAGAAGATGACTGAATAACTGACTACTCGGCCGGCTAGTTGACTGGGTAACTGACTGCATAAACTTGCATTGTAGAATCATTTATGAGGTATTTTTTGTTCGTATTGTCTTTAGCTCAATGCTGAATAATGTGTACGAACATAAAACAAGTGATGAAGTGAAGTGTAAAGTGATCAACATGTATAATCAAACCTGACGTACGATCACACTCTAATTTCAGCTTGATTAAACATTTGGACGGAATAAATTTAGTAGAGAAGAAATTTATAAAAAAAATGTATAGGAAAGTTTATAAATGGTATGCAGAGTGAAAATGATAAGTTTGGAGTGTATAATACTTTTTTTGAACAGGAATTTAAAAGGCTTCTTTTTAAGAAATTTTTTCAAAATGACATCATTTCATGATTTTACGGTTCAAATTAATGTGTTACTTAAAAACGACAAGGAAAATTGTAAAATTTGTTAAAAGTTTTTGAGTTATTTACTTAAGCAAATTGACCGCAAAAATTATTATAATTAAATGCAAAAAATCTTTTATGTTTCATAATTTTAAATACAAAAGATCCAAATTTATTGATACAAAAAATGTATTCTTTTGAAATAATTCTGTTTTTTTTCAAACAATTTGAACTTGAGGTTTCTTCTACAACAAGCTCTGGTCTTTTTATACCCTACAAGACCAGAATATGTATGGATATTATGCGTTTGTGCTGATGTTTGTAAAGTACAGAGAACACTTGTTTTCGATCTATTCAAACACAGAAAAAAGTGTTTTATCAATTAAAAAAATGGTTTAAAAAGTATTTAAATTTAATTAATGTAATAATTGAGTCAATTATTTTTTTAGTTGAAAGAAAATTAAAAATTTAATTTGGATTTAATTAACATTTTAATTGTTTTGAAATAAATTTTCAAATGAAATTTTATTTAAATAACCAAAAATCTTAATTGACTTTTTTCGTTTAAAATAAACTTGTAGAATTGTTGTTGGGAATTGTCAATATTTATTTAAATAAATTAACACATTGTTTGAAATGGCAAAGTTTTTGATCACTTTTTTAATTAAAATCAAAAATATCATTTATTGAAAATATTTTTTCAAAATTTTAAAATTTTTAGTATTCAATATAATTATTTTGGTAATAGGTGCAAAATCAACAACTTGTTTGCTTGATATTATGAATTTAGAACAAATTTGGTGATTGGAGAAATTTAATAATTTTTTTTAAATAAATATTGACAATTCCCAACAACAATTCTACAAGTTTATTTTAAACGAAAAAAGTCAATTAAGATTTTTGGTTATTTAAATAAAATTTTAATTGAAAATTTATTTCAAAACAATTAAAATGTTAATTAAATCAAAATTAAATTTTTAATTTTCTTTCAACCAAAAAAATAATTGATTCAATTATCACATTAATTAAATTTAAATACTTTTTAAACCATTTTTTTAATTGATAAAACAGTTTTTTCTGTGCAAGTTTAAATTATTTTGCTTTAAACGAAAAAAGTCAATTAATATTTTTTGATATTTAATTAATATTTTAATTAAAACTTTATATCAAAACAACTTAAATATTTATTAAATCAAAATTATATTTTTAATTTTCTTTCAGCTAAAAAAAAAATTGATTCAGTTACCATATTAATTATTAATTGATAAAAAAAATTTTTTTTTGTGTTTTCTCCAAAATATTTTCTGAGTAAATTTCACTATATTCTTTTATTCGTCTGGTTGTCTGACTTTCGATTCTCTCTGTCCATGGAAATGTTGTGCACAATTTAACCAATGTTTTCATAAAAAAGCTCTGATTGTTATAGGAACGATGCCTATTAAAAATTAAAAAATGTTATTTATTATTTTACATTGCTCTCATGCAAAGGCCTTTCGGGAAAAGATGTCTTTAATTCTACATGTTTGAGATATGATAATAATAGGAAGATCGGACGGCTATTATTCGACCGGTTTAAACCAGTTATTTTAGTTTTGGCCAAGCCGGTTATTATAAAATGTTCAATTTTCGAATATCGAATAAGCCGGCTGTTTTGGTATAATAAACCGGTTGTTTTAATAATGTGTAATTTTTATAACTTTTCCAAACTCTTGTTGTAAATGTACCTGTTTAAGTATCTTTCTAATTGTAATATTTTCCAACATTAAACTTTTCATGAAGAATGTTAAAACAAAATATAACAAAAGTCAAAAATTATTATGAACGATGTAAATAAAAATCGCAAATAAGATCGTGTGTTCTTGTAAAAAAAACTAAAAACAATTCAAAATATGTACATACTATAAAAAAAATGCTCAGTTATAAAGATAAAGACCAATTTTTGTGTGAGTATTCTAAATATTTAATATACTTGTATACAGATTTTATATCTGGAGATATTTCGCGCGGGATTAAAAAGACAAGGTAATGTGTCTGAAGTGCCCTAAAATAATAAACTGTAACGGATCTTTGACGTCACGACTTATTAACGGTAATATGTGCCATGAGAACCACACCTACTAAAGCACTATTTACGATCTTGAACTGGTAACCACCAGACATTTTGGCGAAAAAGTTGGCTGTAGGCGCAGCGTTAAGACTAAGGGCCACTAGAGCATGGAGGGAATGCAAGAATCCTGTATGATATAAGTTGGCAACCGGACATTGGTTATGTCGCACTTGGGCCAATTTTAGATCCTGACTTCACCTTAAGCACATTTTGGATAGCATGGCTCATTACGATGACCTACAAATTCCCGTGGATGCGATACGAATATTCACCGACGGATCAAAAACGCACCATGTGTTGATTCAGTCATTTACTCTGAGCAGTTACACTGGAGCATTCCTCTTAGGCTGCCGGATCACTGCAATGTCATTAAGGTCGAGATAAAAGCTATCTACACAGCCGTAGGGCACATTCGGTATGGTGAGATATCTGGCAGTGATATTCACATTATTACCGATAGTAAAGCGGTCATACGATCCCTGGAGAATGTGTTTATCACTTCGGAAATTGTTTAAGAATGCCGGATGTCTCTGGAAGAGATAGCGAGACATTCAGTGGTTACCCTTAATTGGGTACCTGGACACAGGGGGATACATGGAAACTGTATGGCTGAATCATTGGCGCATGCATGAACCACCTTGAACCGTATCGGCCTGACATATGATATAGGTGTTTCGCTCCCAAGGAGTATCAAACTTATTGCACACAAATATCAACTCATTGCCAGTCACAGGTGGTTTGATGAAACTACATGTGGAAAAATCAGGAAAATCTTGCCCATCATAAATGAAAAGAGGATACGGCCTTCACCTCAGAACATAATTGGAGCTATAACTGGCCCATTGGGAAACACGCACAAAGGTTGGGGCTCCCTTACAATGGCCTATGTAGAAGTTGCGGTGACGAGGAGGAGGAAGAATGAACGGAAAATCTTCTCTGTCATTACCCGCCATTCGGAGACTAAAGGCTCAAACTATTTGGTCGAAGAACCGTTAGGGACAAACTTTGTCACTCTGATATTGATTTGAACAGGATCCAGTCTTTATTGAATCAACCGGATGGCTGGGTGAGAATGTCAACAGCCAGGTAACATAGAACCATTGACTGACGGTGTAACATGGTACCATAACAGGAACTAATTACTGGAGCCACGTGGGCTTTGCTTAATTGCGGCTTCCAAGTGAACCTAACATAGCCTTAGTCGATATTGACAAGGTGAAATGTAAATTACATATGGTGTAGGGTATCTGTATTTTCCGCCGCTACCGACTATGCTTTCTTACCTATTTTTCCTTATTAACTTGTCTATGTTTTTATTGTTTTTTTCAGTGTTTTTTTTTTTTTTGTTGATTTGAATACAAATTCATTTGAATACGTTTATAATTCCGAGTAGGAGGTAAATTTTATAAAAAAAAATTATTTTTTTTATTTTCTTAAACTTGTTAACAACGTTTTTGAACTCATTTTGTCTTAATGATTTCTATATATTTATAGATTTTTTTTCTTCTTTCAGTATCTATTTCTTTGTGTTCTCTCTAAATTGTTATTAATTATATTCATGTAGAAACAATACGAGTATAAAGGAAACATGTTTATTCTATAACTATTTTTTTTTTTAATTTGTATGTTTTTATTTTGAAAACATTTAGCAAATTAATACTATCAATTAAATCATTTTGTTTTTTTTTATGACTTTTGCTCATGGTATGAAACAAGATTTATGATTATTGAATCGATAACGATTAAATGGTTAAGTATTTTTTGGAATATATAAATTTTTAAATTTCTTGTAAAAATTTCTTATAAAATATTTACATTTGCAAAAATAATGGGTGTCAAGTTAAAATTTGTAATAAAAAAATCAAACTTTAAAAAGGTGGCCATTTTATCAGCAATTTTCTGTAATTTTAAATAGACTGAAATTTAAATTGATGGAGATTTTCAGTTTTTTTAAAAACATGGTTAAACAGGAAACAAATTAGGACAGTGATCTCGAGAAAACTGGGCACTGGCCGGTAGGGACTCAAACGGGAAAATGGGTCTTGAATTAAATGACTACTGTAGAGATTATCACGATGATGAGGAAGAATAAACTGTGTTTAAATTTCTGTGTGAAGTCCGATGATTCAGGACATTAGGGAGAGATACTGGAGGAAACCAGAATTTGTCTGTTTGGATTAGATTTTGCTAAAACCGCAAAAATGTGAAACCGCGGTTTCGGTTCGGTTCGGTTTTCGGTTTTTTTTTACAAATCTTGCATATTGTTGTGTTTGACTGGTGCTGTAATAATTTGAATTGTTTCCAAACTCCATATTTTAGTTCAGACATTTCTGAAATAAAATTAGTATATTGAAATAAGTAAAAAAAAAGGTTTAATTAATATGCTGCCAAATTTTATTGGTAAATTACATGGCTGAGATTTCCATGCAAATGCATGTTTTTTGTCGATGGTCTAAGAACGATGTCGACCAATTAACTTTCTGATTGGTCGATTGAGTTTTGCAACTTGTTGCATATTTTGGTGAAAGTGCATATTTTGGTTTTCAAAGCATATTTTTTTTTTTGTGCATATTTTGACATTTTTGAGTGATTTCTGTTTAATTTCCATACTATAAAAAAAGTTCTTCAAGAAATTTATAATAGATACACAAAAAAAATATACGAAAAAAAAAGTTTTTAAATCTATAAATAAAGTCTTTTGGAGCTCTACTAAAAATACAAGATTTTTCAAGATTTCGACAAAAAAATCCTTCTAGTTTTTACCGATACAGCACCTTCTCAGTACTTTTTTTAATGTATAAAGTTTTTTTATAATAAGTACGAGTGTTATATATAATTTGCAATATCTTTAAGCATAAATATATTTTTTTAAATAAATGCTGAAACCCGAGGTTTTTTGTCGGTTTTCGGTATCGGTTTTTAGGCATTTAAAACCGCGGTTTGGATGTCGGTTAAAACCGAACATCAATCCCTAGTTTGGATGATCTTTCTAAGATATATTAAAGATTCCTTCTTCTCTTCAGTAGGAAGACGAATTGGTTGAATTCTGCAGTGAAGCCTATTGTGTAGCTGCTGTGTATGATTAGCACTGTAGTTGGATATCACAAAGGGTCCACTGAAGGACCCAAGTGGGCCAAGTGAACCTCACAATTTACAATTTATTTAACCAAACAAGAAACACATAAAAGTGGTCTAAACGACTTTAATAACACATTTGTTTACATGCTGGCAAGTATCAAAGGGATGTTTATCTAAAATATTGTGTTATCTTTGTAAAATTTATAATTTTATAAAAATTTGTTTCTTTGTGGTTAATCGAACTGTTTATGGTTTTAATCAAAATTTGATTTTATTTTAAATCAGGCTTAAGTTCATCAAATTTAATTTTTAATTAAATTATTTTAGTTAAGAAAGGAATTTCCCAACATGAAATAAATTTAAATTTATTGATAATTTTTATTCTTGACAGAAATCGGGGACGAACCTTCAACGCTGTTTCGAGAACAATCACGTTCTCATCATCAGAGTTCTTTGCATGTTTCACTGCACCGCCAAAGCGAAGGCTGCAGTCTAAAGTCAAACTTAATCTTTTAACCAATGGTATTTTTGGTGGATCAAAATTTTGTGTAACTAGTTATCTCTTTTTAATGTTTATCACTTTTAAAAAAAAAAAATTTTAATATTGCAGAGTAGAAACAAATCAAAATTTTGAACACTTGTTCTAATTGAAAATATGTTTATTGGCAACCGAAACAAATTTCGGTAACGGTATCAATGCCATTATTAAACAACTTATTCGGTATCAGTGCGAATATTGAATTTTAAACGGTTTTTATCGCTATCGGTATTAATAATCGGTTGTTTGCCATGTTGAAAACCGAATATCTTCAATTCGAAGCCAAACCATTAGCCAATGCGAAATGAAACGCAAAACACAAACACAAGGACAAGGGCAAACAAAAACGTCCCGATTGCTTTTTAAAGATAATGACAGTTGCTCGCGAGTTGCTTCCCTGCCTGGAGCAGTTTTACGAATATTGAGCAACTAACAAAAAAAGAAAAAGTGTCTTCACTTGGGCTTCTACAAATTCCATTAAATTTTTGGCAATAAAACTGATTTTTTTGGAAATTGGTTCTATACGCTAGTTACGGACAAGAAGATATTGAGCTGTGGGTAACAAATTTTAAAGAGAGGTTTTACCATGTGTAAGAATATTTTGCTTCCAATTGTATCCCAAAACCAGAATTTATTTAAAATTTTTGTCATTTTAACCAGGGTAAAATCTGTTCAAATTATAGTTCCGAATCTAAGAAGCATAAATTAACTTTGAAACATTTTCCGTATAAATTATCTGGAATAAAAGTGAGGTGAAGTGTTTTAGTAAATAACAGAGTTAATGCCAAATGCATCACTATTCTGGAGTAATATTTCAATTAAAAAAAATTTTGACCCATCTTCAAAAATTATTTAAAGTTATTAACGAGTTCTAATATTCAATTATCACTTTAGTTTTAACAACAATTCAATATTATAGGAAGTTTAATTTGAATACAAAAAAAAACACATACACACATTTTTAACTAAATAATTATGATTGAGTTCTAGTTTTTCGTTGGTTATAATAAGGGGAAGTTTTAATATGCTCGGTTTATTTAAGAAATACGCTCAAATATATACAAACAAATGCATGAATATGCGTATCAAAAACTGAATTATTTATTAAATTGTTGGCTGCATAACTTTGTAATAAACCACACGGTTGCATTGTTGCATATGCAGTTAAAAAAGAGAGTTGCTTTGCAATCGACGCTTGGAAATCGGCCTAAATTAATCAATGGATTCGTTTATTTCAAAAACCCGTCAAGCAAACAATTTTGGATTTTAAGTAAATCAAAGAAAACTTCCTAGCAATCGTAAAATTACTTTTACAAAACTGATATGTTTTCCTTTGGAAATTATCCATTTCTGTGACTGTTTGACAAACACAAAATTTGTTTTTATCTATATTGACATTTATTTAAAAATGTATATAAAATTAACACTTGACAGGTTTCTGAAACAAACAACGATCACTCTTGTAAATTTCGTACGAAATTTTCTAATTTTTTAGAAAAATTAATAATGAAATTTTTAAAGGTTTTAAGATTATTGTCAAAGATGTTTATTTGTTTTGAAATAACTATTCGTCATCATATTCTCGTTCTACAGTGAATTCTGCTTCCGTTGTAGGGCATTGAAAAATGTGGCTTGACAAACAAACATTTTGTTTCTGTTTGCCAATAAATAACACAAACAATTTTCGTACAAACTCGATTATTATTTTGAACGGAGGAGAAATATAAACGAAAGGAAAATAATGTTCATTAAAGGGTGGTTTCAATGCTTTTTCTTTTTCTACTTCTTCACTCTGCAAAGCTTTAACTTAAATGATTACATATAGCACTAGACACCACAACCAGTTTGACAAATATCTAACATGTCTGCCAAATATTAAAAATATTTAATATTCCTCCAAACATTCTACAAATGTTCGCCCAAACAGCAAACACCCCAATTAACAACACAAAACAGTTGCACAAACGTTACATTTTGACATGTTTGCCAACCCATTTGTGTAGTTTAGATTGCCCTTAACTTAGCTGTTTCTCAGAAAGTTTTTATTCTTGAAGTTTTCCTGAAAATACACTTTTAAAATAATCTAGTGTAGGTTGTAAAGGGTGTTTGTTTAAGCCCGATAGAATCAAAAAAGGGGTTTGCCGTCAAACGAACTGTCTTTCGGTTGCTATTTAACATTTATGATCAGTATTATCTTGCTAATCATCATGAACAGGGTCACGCTTGAACACCAAATTATCTAAATTTACCTCTCAAAAAAAATTATTTTTTTATCGACCTTTTTCTGATTATTTTTTCAACATTTCCTATAGTTACCTATAAACAGGCTTTCAAGGTCTTTGTTTTTATTTTTTGAAAATGAGTCATCGATAGATTTTCGTAAAATATAGAGTGAGATAAATCCACAACGAATTCTGGACGTACAATGATTGAGGAAATACAGTCCGATGGTACCACCAGCGTGTAATACGCACTAAATTGTGCATTTTTTGGTTTAATGAAGTCTGTAGGGTCTGTTGTAGATTGTTCTCACTCTATATGCGGCAATTTTATTTATAAACTGACTCGTTGCGCCATAAAGATCACGAAGTCGTCTATAAATTTTTAAAGTAATTTTGGATAATTTGGTAGCGTTGCTCAAGTGAATCTATTTGTGATAATTTGCGAAAATATGCAGATAATAATTATCAAAAAGTGAGCTCTGTTTTTGTAAGATCCATAGAACTTGAATAACCCCCTTTTGTTTAGAATTGGCATCGATCCTTAACTGAAATCACATGTAATTTTTCATAGCTTTCGTAGGTATTTTTTTATGTTTAATAAAACTCTGAGTTTAACTATAGATTACAATAGTGATGATAAAAAAAATATATTTTTGCTACTAAGTTCATTACTAAATTGCAAAATATGTACTTTAAGCCAAAAAAAAAAAATAATAATTAATTTCAAAAATAAAATGTCCAAAAAAGTTTTCTTTAGCAAAATGACTCAAAAACTTGCCTTGTTAATAGTTATAAATTCCACAAAATACTTCATGTATTAAATTATGCATTAAACAGTTCATATATTTTGTAGTAGATTAACAAACACTTACAAAATGCTAAAATACACGCACAGTAAAGCTCTTTATATTATACTAACACTTTATTACACTGCTCAATAAAATTATATAAAAAATCATATCGATTATAAGGGCAAGTTTTTCAAGTTTTTTGCTTGGAAAATAATTTTTTTATTTTTCGCAAAATGTTTAAAAAAAAACATGTTTTGTGCATACTTTGCAATTTAGCATTGAATTTGATTAAACGACTATAGTCATTCTCTGATAAACGTAATGGTATTACCAAATTTTAGCTCACTACTACCAATAAATACCTTTGAAAAATATTTTCTATTTTTGCAGACAATAATTCACATAATTTGCATTTCATTTCAATTTTAATATGCATATTCTTGATTTTAAATTTTCGAGCACGTTTCCTGATTGCGTATTATTGAATTTTTGTGTTTATAGAAATTTGTCCTGGTCGTTGTCTTAAACATATTAATCCCTATTAATTAAAATTTAAAAATTTTTGTCACATCAAGTCGACGATTAAATCTTCTCGACGTCGACTAATTATCAAAAATCTGACAAAAAAATCCAATCTCTAATTATTTTTGTTCTTCATCATTTTTTACGTTATTTATCCGATTTCTCGACATTTTATTTTTTTTAATCGATTTAGCGATTTCAAATAAATTTTAGAGTTTGTTTCCAATTTTTTATTTTTCGCGAATTTTTGCCATGTTCGCGATATAAGGGATTTTTACTGTCAGTTTTCTTTACAGCTTTTACAATTACACTGTGCTCGTTGAAAAATTGTCAAACAGGGCGCCATGCGGGTTAACCTTATTCGAGTAGTCTGAATCCAGTGGTGCTAACCGTTTTTTAAGTTAACTCTTGTTTTCGAGGCATACCGTTTTTTCGAAATCGTAGAAGGTTGCACGACATATATTCGCGTAACTGAAACATATTTTATTTAATTTTTTTTTTTTTTTTTTTGCAAAAAATGAGAGCCTCCTAATGGATAAGGGGCATTTTGAGAAAATCTTAGGGACAATTTATGAAGAAAATAATCAATCGGTGCAAACTAAAAATTTTCACGAATTTTCGCTATTTTAGCAAACTTTTCCGAATTTTAGCAATTTTTGCTATTTTTCGAATATTGGCAATTTTCGCGTTTAATTTACTATTAAAATTTGTGCCCATAACTTCTTTAAATTTTGCATTTTTTTATTTTAAACATATTTAATAAATATGTTTACATTATATTTAAAATTTCTTTAACATTCATTTGAGTCGTGGCAAATTTGCTGTCGACTAAAGCAGAGGCAATTCTGCTAGACGTCGACTAAAAAGCGGCCTAGAAAATATCAAGTAACTGTCAATAGTAATCGATTATAGTCAATAACGACTTAGGAAATACAATTACTGTTCCTTTGCCATCGACTTTTATAATAGGGATAAATAAGATTTGTATATGCTACAAGACAGACCCCTTTCAGACATAGCACTTTACTTGCGCTGGTCTGTTGCGCAACTCTTGGCTTGTTTTTAGCGGTAAGGTTGGGTTCAGGGAAAAAAGAGTACAAACTTGGTTCTCGGAAGTGGCTTGCGCAACTTACTTGGTTCCTTCAGTACCACTAAACTACCCAAGACTTCATGTCTTCGGTCATTAACTTATTAAATGGCTGCAAACTTTTCACCTCCACTGTATTTGAACTAAAGAAAAACATGTGGTTTTTTATTATTGTAAAAAGTTTTAGGAACCAGAAATATTAAACAAACTAAACAACAACTTTTTTTGTACGAGCTAAATTTTTATATTTTCCTCTAATATAAATTATGTGTACATTTATTTGTGTGTGTATCTGTTTACTAACAACAGTAATAATAAAACAGCCACAAATGAAAACCAAAAATAATGTTGGTTATTTTGTTAAATTTCCAGTAACAACTAATAGATACTATTTCTTTTTTTTTTTAATTTGAATTGAGTATGTATAAGTGTGTGCGTGTAAATGAATTTGTAACACTGAACAAATGAGCAACTAAATAGTTACAATTTATGAAAAAAAAAAATTATTAATAATGATGATAAAATGAAAATTGAAAACGGCAACTGTAAAATCTATTTTAACAATCAAAAAATTAATAGATCACAACAAATATAAAAATAACATAGAAATTAAACAAACATTTTTTTTAATAAAACAAATTTGATATGAAGTTAGAAAATTACCAAGCAAATGAAAGTGTTTTGCGTAAATGAGGTTTAAAAAAATTGGGATATGAACAAAAGTAAAACGTTTTCGAAAAGCTAAAAAAGGTTTCATTTAAAACTATATGCTCGAGATGTTTTTAAAACAACTTTAAATCATAATAAGCTAAAAATAAACACTAATCAAAAAAAGATGTTAATAAAGAAAGACAGAGATATGCAAATCGAAGGATTTTGTGAACTTTTTGGACACGGAATTTCTAAAGTTGTTATTAGGGTTCCTAATTACCTAATTTTTTTTTTTATTTTCAGAAGCGCCTAACTTTTTCTTAAATTTCCGGGAATTCCGAGGAATTTCCAATATACAATTCATTGAAATGGCAACAATCAATAGTCAATTTATGGAAAAAAATATTTTGTCTTAAGCCTAGTACCATAGATTACACCTAGTACTCTGTTCGAACTTCAATGGTGAGCAACATTGATTTTTTACGCGAAAATTTTGACTTGTGTCAATAATATCTATCTCGCGATTTTTCAAAACTTAACGTTTTTATTAGTAGCAAGTATACAACATTGTTTTGCGAAAATCAAATTTTAATTGTCATTAAAAAAGTAAAACAAATCAAACCAAATCAAAAAACAAAAAAATGTAATTTTATTATTAATTTAGCACTTTTCTACACAGCAAAAAGTGTTTTATCAATTAAAAAAATGGTTCAAAAAGTATTTAAATTTAATTAATGTGATAATTGAATGAGTCCATCTTCAACTGTGATACTAGCATTAAGAAAGTTTAAACTGTGATATTTTTTATTAATTTTACATTTATATTTTTGTTTTATGTGTGTGTTTAATTGTACTGTGTGTATTGTTTAAAACCACATTTAAATTAAAAATGGAAATGTAAATACTAATTCAAGATTTTATATTTGAATAAAAATAATCCCTGAAGAGGTAGGAAAACAGCCTACGAAACGTCGCACAGTGGCGCCCGTAGAGCAAGCGAGGTTGCAAAAATCAAAATTTTCATGAATGCCGACGAAGTTTTGAATAAACCCATGTTATAGGAAACTTTTCAACGATTTCAAATATGCCACTCTTAATAATATCACATTTTTAGTTTAGAAGATATAACCGTTCAAAGTTGACCGACTTTCGGTTTTCAAAAAAACACACAATTTTTAGTCAATTTGTTGCGATTTCAGGTGTAATATCACGAAAAATAGGTAACGAATCGCCTTATTTTTTGTTTGTATTGATTGATGTATTTATTAAATGTATAATGATAAAAAAAAATTAACTATTTGCTTTGTGTTTCTCCTGGTAAATCACTATTTAAAAACTATCCGTTTTTTCACTATTTTTCAACTTTGACGGAAAATAAAAAAAAACTATATTTTTCTATATTTGCCATATTTGCAAAACCTGTTCTTTGATTATTTCTTTACATAATTCAAAAGGTTTTATCTGCCCGTACGTGCCCGTTTGGCTTCTAGAGGTAAAAAAGTTTAAAAAGACATGGTTGCAGAAATTGTATGGCGTCCATCCCTTATATGTTTTGACTGACAGTAGTTTGATCTAATAGTTATTATATTAGCAGGTACGTACCTCACATAAACAATACTTTGGCGTACAAATGGTCAGGAACAATATTGACTTATGGTCCCTACAGGTAGGCACAAATCTTATTTGGACACGTGCATAATATCAAAATTGCATTATTCAGCATAAATCCATATGTATGCAGGGAACAGGTAAATTTTTAGGCATGGTAGCATAAGCCTATATATTGCAAAATAAGCATAATGCCTGGATTAGTCTACGCCTGAAAGTTGGCGCAACAATTACTGAAACCATTTAACAATTTAAGTACTGAAAACATGGCGTTGTACAATTTAAAATTATTTGAACTGTTTAGAAAGTCAACCACACCAAAGTTTTTCACGGAAGTGAAAATTCTTCCTGAGAAGTTGACATTGATCAGCAAATGAGGCTGCGATGGATCATCCGGACAAAGCGTTTATAAGCAAAGGATATCTCCCGATGACGCTACAATATCGGACGGAAATATGTTTATGGCATCTGTTGTTCCTTTGCGGCTAAAATCGGATGATTCCCTACACTGGAAAAATCCACGTCCGTCATCAGTGCATTATTGCCGACCAATAATGTTTCAGTTTGCAAGGGAATCGGCAGAACTCATAAGGACTACGGTGAAGGACATTAAAGAACAAATAAGCAAGATTAAGCCTACAAAGCTGCAAATTGGAGAAGGAAAATATATTGAATGCAATTACGAGTTCCACCTGACCATGGTTGACGGAAAAGTCGTAAACGAACTGACAGGAACAACCTCAACAATGTCATGCCCGATTTGCAAAAAGAGTCAGAAGAACTTTTTTCAATTCAATTCAATTTATTTCATATATAATATGTTACATCTCAATTTTATATAATTAGTTGTAAAGAGTTTAAGATTAGTATCTTTTTCTGCTTAATTATAACATATTTCAATTAGTTATCATATACATATATATAGACAGAATTATATTGGAGGTAAAAATTTAGCAAAAACCTATTTAAACCCCTTTTTTCGTTTTATTTTTATATTTTTTTTATCGATTTTATATTATTATTTGTCAGAAGAACTTTGGTAATTTAAACGATTCTACAAATGAGGAGAATTACGAATATGGAATGTCACCATTGCACGCAAGGATAAGGTGTATGGAATTCTTGCTAAAACTGGCATATACCCTACCACAAGAGGAAGAAAACTTCGATGAAAATACATCAATAAAGGATAAGGAAAAGATCAGAAAGAAGCAAATACAGGATGCTTTTTTTAAACAAGTTGGACTAAAAGTAGACTGTCCCAAGCACGGATACGGTAACTCAAACGATGGAAACACTTCTAGGAGATTTTTTGAAAATGATGAGGCAGTAACTAGAATCATTAGAATTGACAATCAAATCGTGAAAAGATTGGGAACGATCTTGGATGTTTTAAACTGCAAAGAAAATGTCAATTCTACAAAATATGGAGAATATGCGTCGAAAACTGCATCTCTTTTAGCAGAAATGTATCCACAGAAGAAGTTGACCCCGACCGTCCATAAAATATTGGCGCATGGTAAAGATATAATTGAGTACCAGTCTTTGCCAATTGGAGAGCTTTCTGAAGAAGCACAGGAGTCTCTTAACAAATTTTATAAAAAATATAGATTGCAGAACACATTCAAAGCATCAAGGGTGAGGCAAAATGAGGACCTCTTCAACATGTTGGCAGCATCTTCCGATCCACTTATTTCTTCCCTGCGGCATGTGAAGTCACGAATAGAGTTACAAAATAATTATAGTTTAGAAATGGTTAGTCTTTTAGATATACCTTCTCTTACGAATTGTGATGAATATTTTACAGAAAATTGAAAAAATAAATTTAAAAAAAAAATAATTTTTTTTTTAATTTGTTGGGTAATAATTTAAAACATAAAACCCTTAAGAAAAAAAATAAAAACAATCTAAAAATGTAAAAAAAATTTTTTTTAGTTACCATAAAATTGATTTTTCTACTAATTTTAACTTTGATAACCCATAAGTAGGCCCCTACAAAGCGTAGCATCCTTTCCAAACGCTCATTTCATAGGCTGAACCGTTATCTATCATATGCTGTTTAAACTGTTCAATTATCTTATTCGGTTCAAAAGATATGATTTTTGCAACGAAAAAACTCAAATGGCGCCACTGTGCGTCGGAGGAAAATATGAAATAAATCTTTTATTTACATATAGTTAATAATTAGACCTTGAAAGCCTGTTTGGAAACCCCAAAAAACATTAATATAGTAGAAAAAGGTCGATAAATATAAATAAAACAATAAATATTTTTTTAGTTGAGAGAAAATTAAAAATTTAATTTTGATTTAGTTAACATTTTAGTTGTTTTGAAATAAATTTTCAATTAAAATTTTAATGAAATAACAAAAAATCTTAATTGACTTTTTTCGTTTAAAATAAAATTATTTAAACATGTAGAATTGTTGTTGGGAATTGTCAATATTTATTTAAATAAATTAACACATTGTTTGAAATGGCAAAGTTTTTTGATCACTTTTTTAAATAAAATTAAAAATATCATTTATTGAAAATATTTTTTCAAAATTTTAAAATTTTTAGTAATCAATATAATCATTTTGGTAATAGGTGCAAAATCAACAACTTGTTTGCTTGATATTATGAATTTGGAATAAATTTGGTGATTGGAGAAATTTAATAAATTTTTCTGTGTACATTCTTCTTTGTGAAACGATTGCTATAAAAACCACTTTACAAATACAAAAAAAAAAATTACAATAAATGATAAGCTGTTGCTTAAAATTCCGTGCGAAATAATATGAGCTGCACTAGTTTCGCACGGAAAATAGAAATGTTGCTAAAAACATTTCGAATGTTTTTCGTAATATTAATCTGTGGTTTTCATGGTTAACCGCATATGTCTATTTTTTTCGTTTTTGAGATGTTGATGCTTATTTTTAAACGCTCTTGATATGGTTCTTACAATTTCTGAAAAAATATGGACCAATTCCGATTTTTTTACGTAATGAGCAATTTCAAAAAGTTCAATAGTTCGATATAGAATGTTTTTTCTGCTCTCCTGAAAAATTTGATTTTATGACATACGCGGTTACCAATGAAACCCACAGAAATAGATTACAAGTCTATCAAAATTGTTTCGTTTGTATTTCACAGAAATTTTTTTATATTGAAATTTACAACATTTCGCACCAAATACTTAACAGAGTACCAGACTTTACTTCGAATTTATTTCTGATTCTCAGTTAGACTTTTGTTCTAAGATTGTCTTCGAATTCCATCGTGATATGCAAAATATTTGTAATAAATCGTTAAAGAAGATTGTGAAACATATAACCCAAAATATTTTATCTCTGGCCTTAAATCTGGGGATTCGACATTCCTTCTTTATTTTATTAACTAAATTTTTTATAATTTTAATTAAATCGAACAAAGAGTAAAAGTCTATTTTCAGTTTTAAGTATTTTAAATTTAGGCTCTAATCATGTAAAACGCAGCGCAACGCCAAAGAATAATATTGAAAGCACAAACAATGTCATAAATATTTTGTAATTTTGTTGTTGCTTTCAACAGAAATTCATGTACCGTTTTAAAATTTTCAACGCCACAAGCAATGCAGCGTTTGAAATTGTAAAACGCAATGTGAATTTTTGTAGAAAGCAAAATATTAATGACATTGTTTGTGCATTCAATATTATTCTTTGGCGTTGCGCTGCGCTTTACATGATTAGGGCCTTAATAAAGGTTTTAAAATTTTCTTTGAAACAAAATTTTTATTTAAATGTTTGTTTAATTTAATAATCGTTTTTAAAAAAGGGATTTGAAATTTTAACAAAATAAGACGTAAATTTTGTTTACCCTCATATTTTTTTTAAACTATTATTTGCTACCATCTTGCAATGCTTCTTCTACTTTCCTTAACATCGTCAAACACAGGCCAACAAATTTTTAACTCATAGACTACTGAGTGTACTTTTCTAAGGGTTTGCGCTGAATCCGAATCTGTACTCAGACGTTATAACTGCGCGAATTCATATTTATTTATAAAGCCTGACACGTCGTCTGAACGTCCTACCAATTATATTTTTTAATTTTTTACTTACGCAAATTTTCCTCAAAGTAATCATCTCTAGCAATTATTCCCGTTTTTGGCCAACAAACAAAATTGTTGAATTTGAGACGATACCAAACTACATAAGATTCAAGATCATACAAAGCGTTTAGAAAAAAACGGCCGATACTTCTTCATTAATCACTATCCACTTCGAGCGCTGTCGGTCGATGATGATCAATTTCTTTCGGCTTGAATAAGATTATAAAAACACTAAAAACATCTAGCTTCAACAGTATGACGCTACGTGTTACACAACTAATGCCACGCTGGTCATTCTGCATAACGATTTGAAAGAATAATCAACTCACGTGAAAGAGGTGTGCGCAGGCTACCGAGATCGTGTGATTTTACCCCGTTAGACTATTTCTTCCCTCAAAGCTAACATAATCCAGATCACTGGTCAAATTCAGTCTTGTTTATGCGCCATAGTCATAGAAAATTTTATATTTCTGCTGCGCGCCATCTTGCGAAGCCGCGACGGACATTTCCATTATGTTATATTTTATGTTACATTTTATAGGCCTTTTAAGCAAGTTAAAATTATGATGATATTTATAATATACTTTATTCTATTAAATTTAAAGTTAGAAAGCGTTTAATGAAAGACCTTTATGCACCACCTGAGGTAGCGGAGGACATAGAAAACGACTAGTATAAAAAGAGCGAGAAAAACGCCTAACTTAACTGTCAAACAAGCCTAACACTATGATTGTTATAGTAAGAAATGTGTTTACTTTATTATTCCCAGCTAGCATTTGGGTGATAATTTTTTGTAAAAAAATCACTTAAATTAGCTTTTTCAGATCACTTCTGATGATTAAAAACTGATTTAACACTTGAGCGATTGAAAAAGGCGTCATATTTAATTCACTCGTTTGATCAAAAAGGAATCGGCAAATTGTATTTCAAATGATTCTTTCAGGTGATTCTGCGGTGGGATACAATTTTCTCACAACAAGAGTACCATTTATGATCGAAAAATGAGCTCATATGCGGTTATTTGAAGCTGGTGCCTAAAAGATTCCACTATGATACAAAATACTAGCTGGGAGCCCAGAATCATTTGTGACAAAAATTCTTGATTCTATTTTCAACATTTGAATGAATCATATGAGAATTCCTTTTCAATCGCTTAAGTGATAAATCAATTTTTAATCATCAAAAGTGATCTGAAAAGACTCATTTAGGTGATTTTTAGAAAAAAAATTAACACCCAAATGCCAGCTGAGTTATAACTTTAAACATGCGGACTCTAGTAGTTTCCCCTAAAGAAGAGGCCCTTAAAGTATTTTTGGTTAATTATTCATAAAAATTCCAATAGAAATTACTCAAAATATTAAAATGCATTGTAAATATTATGGATGACAACTAAAAGTACAAATAAAAAATTAATATCACTTGTTTGTAAATAAATTCTTTTTTAATCTATTTAAATAGCCAGGAAATTGTTTATAAACGGTATTAAACTAAATATTTATTTACAAATAATACAATGGTACAACAACACAAACAAAAAAATAAAATTAATACAAAAAAAGGTTTAAAAGATCAAATTAAAAGTTGAAATTGTGCATGTCATATAACGACAAATTACTATGTATGAATTTTTTCTCTCTCTAATATTATTTTTTTTTTCATTTAACTTATTTCAAATAGAAGCAAAACTGCTGCTGCAAAAAACTGGTCAATTCTAACCAAAGCTGAAAAAATATCTGTAGAAAAAACATAAATAAATACAAAAAAAAACATTAAATAATAAAAACTACTTACAACAGAAAAAAAAAACAAAATTAGAAAAACTATAAATAAATGTTTTAGCATACAAATAAATGTATTTAGTCGTACAATTTAAAGCAAAATCTAGAAAAATAAAAGGCAAAATTTATAAAACTGACAATTTACTGAAACTAGAATATTGTGCATTTAAGCTTAAAATTTATACTAAAAGCCAGTAACTATTAAAACAACTACAACAAATATTTTATGAATACAATTCTGTTGAAAAAAGAAACTAGAAAAAAAAAGATTATTAATAATAATGAGTAAAAAACGTTTCGATTAAACTTTTAATAACACGTTAAAATGCTTCTAATGTTTTTATACATTTTTTTCTAATTAATTGTTACAAATACAACACTCAAATGTGTACATACAAATATTGTAACAAAACAAAATTGTTGTTGTGGTTTTTACTTGCAAATCCAACTGTAACAACAACATCAACAACAAATGGTTATGAAAAGCAATATTATTAAATATTTGTTACATTTTGCGCTTTAGTGAACATTGCAGTACATTTCTAATTGCAATTTATAGGTTTTTTTTTTATTTATTCTTTTGCAAAACAAAATCTTTTTGTTAAATACGCACAACGTTTAATTAAATTTATGAAAAGTTTATTACATGGTTTTGTTATTTATGTTGGCATTATCAGTTTTCTACTAAAAGTTTATGTGAAACGTTAGTGATAATGTATTCGAAACATGAATATTAAGCCTAAAACTTGTTTTGTAGATAAATATTGAAAAAGATTTGAGTTTAAAACTATTTCATTAAATTTCAAATTTTAATTAATTTTAAATTTTTTTTTTTTTTTTTTTTTGTTTTAAATTTACCAAATTTAGCTCTTAACAATTGAGGAGGTCCATAAAAAACGGAACAATTCCACTATAAATTTTTTTTGGATAAGTAAAGAAAATTAATTAGAGCCAGTACGATGCACAGTGGCTCAGAATCATTTTTCATCGGCCAAAAGTCTATAATTTTCAGAGCGATAGAGATATTTTAGAATTTTTTTTTCTTTTTAGCGAAGAGATGATTTCATAAGTATTTCTTCAGTTATGTTGAAATATTTAAGGTCAAAGTTAATCTTTTTATTTAGTATGAAAATGCAGGCTATTTTTGTTTTTATACCCACCACCACCATAGTAGAGGGGTTTTTTTGCTTATGTTTAAATTTTTGGGCCTAGACCCACGTTTTAGTATAGCGTTGTCCGTCCGTCCAGCTGTCTATTTATGTAAAAACTGCGCCTTCTTGGAAAAAATTTTATGCAATTTAACATATTGGTTCCAATTGTTACACGGACAAAGCCTATTGAAAATGGCCACAATCGGTTTATAACTTCAAATAGCCTCCATACAAATTTCTCTCTGAAAAAGGGTTTTTATATCCATAAACCATCTTTTTTATATTGGTGTTGAGACTAATTTTGGCCCAAAATTATCCTCCAAAATCCTCCTATCAAATTTTATCGGCGTCGATTCATATGTAACCATAGCTCCCATACAGACACCACTTCCTCAAATAGCTTTAAGCACCATAACTTCCTTATTAGTGTTGATTTTTTTATATAATTTGGCAGCGACATTTTTCATAATCCCATAAAAACACTCTCCCCAAAATCGTTGATAACTAGATAACATTTGGCTATAATAATAACTGCCCGTTCGCCGATATCGAACGTTAATAACATTTAAAACCTTTAAAACAAAAACAAAATTTCAAATATTGTTTTTGTTTTAAATGTAATTTTCTATGCGAACGTTAACGTTCGATATCGGCGAACGGGCAGTAAATGTCTACCTCATATTATAATTTTGGGGTGCCGTGTCCACGATTGCCCATGGGTCATAAATATGGTACACTGTCCAAACGTGGATTTTAACCAATTTACAAAGAAAAAATTCTCGAAAATATTTTCTCGATTAATTTTAATTAAAAATCTAACTAATGAATTAAACGTTTACTTATATGAACAACAGTACTGCAGAAAATGTTGTTAATATCAAAAAATATTTAATTGATACTATTAATTTGTTTACTAGCGCATATTTAATTAAATTGGTAATTAACATCACAAATTTCTTAATTGGACCCAATTTTTTTTCAAAGACTATTCAGGAAATAAGTTTCTTTGGGCACCATGCGAAATTATATGCCGATTTGCACCATTTTCTATAGGATTCGTTCTTATGACAATTGAAATTTTTGACATTTCATTAAATTATCTTCAAAATTGTACCCAGTTCTTTGCGCACAAAGTTACATGGACAGACAACCAGTCATCCGTCCAGCAAGGACGGACGGACATCGTTAGATCTACTCAGAAAGTGATTCTGAGTTGATTGGTATACTCATAGGTGGCTCTAGAACCAATATATTTATATGTAACACACATCAGCACAAACGCATAATACAGTTGTGGAGTTTTTTTATTGAGTAATTTCATTCAAATGAAAATGTTTTCTTCAGATGGGTCCAGTTTGGTACAAAAGAAAATATGGGATTAAATTGGATATTTTACTCTTACTTACACTTTCTGCTGGTATTATAGTTTGTTAGACCCCTTTTGAAGCTCAGAAGTTTTATGCCTTTAAATTTTAAATTTTACTAAAATATAGTACCATAGAACATAGTGTGTGTTATCTAGTATGTTTTCTAGGTATAAACGGCACAGCAATACAGCAGATCTGAGCCACTGTGCAATGTATATATTATTTTAAAGACTTACGGCCAATTTTACCAAGTTTAATTATAATTAACAATAACTTTAACTGCCAGTTAACAATATGTTTTTTGACAGTTATACTGATAGTTAATTATAACTGAATTGGGTGAAATTGGCCGTTATTGTGGTAAAATAGTTTATTAACACTAAAACTATCATAAATAAATTAATTTGTCTGGCAGATATGAAACCAATACAAATGTTGTCAGATGTGGCGATTTTTTGCAAATCATGGCGGTTTTAAAATTTGTTTGTCGTTCTAATTTTCGATTTCGCGAAATGGGGATTTTTTTAGCGATTTATAAAATATATGGCAATTTTGTTGCCTTTTTTTGTTTTTGATGAGCCATGAATTTGTTTTGAGTATCGTGGACAAATTTACCGCTTGTTATTTGGAAAGATTATTTTAATAAAGGTATTCCATCTAATTCAGATCGGTATCAACTAAAAAAATATAACTGCTTATGCCTGTGTTGAAAGAGTATTTTCCATCAGGAAATCTGTCCAAGTATTGAAAAACTTCTGCACGGTGAACCTCCAAAGTATGGTAAAGATTTGTAATCTGTTTTTGTGAAATCAAACACAAGCGCTGTTCTGGTATTAATCTCTTCATTTTAAAATATAAAACAAAATTAGCAAAAACAAGTATCGAATCTTTGACACCCCCCCAAGAAGTGAGCTTTAAATGGGATCTATAAATTATGAACTAATCTCCGAAAATACTGACCTCACAGTATTAAAATTCGCTGCAGATTTTTGCGTATAATTGTCTATTCTAAAAGAACGATTTATATGGGGCCTATGATAAATTATGGATCACTCTTACGAAATTTGGCAGCGTGATTTATAGTCGTATAAAACTATGACAAGCCGAATTTTTTAATTTAAGTGGTATTTATATATCCCCCATGTGGTTACCGATTAACATTAGGAGGTTGTCCTAATTTCGTAGTTGATCTTTACCGATTGGTAACAAACAAGTCGTTTACCAAGCGCCCCTCTGTGTGAGCGGCAACCACACACCCAGGTAGGAATTTTAAATTAATAATCCGATCAAATTTATACATACGCCCCTCGTTTATAAGCTGGTGCTATCTAACCGTTGCTGCTTTAGGAATAGCCAGCTGCGTCTGTTCGAATAACAACAGCACCTACGGATGATATGTCCTCGCAGATAGTGCCTTATACAAGTGGATAACTCTCCTGACGATTCATGACACCCCTGCCCACGATTTGGGTTTGAACCACAGCCACCACATAATTCCCGAAAGTATTCCTTCGTCAAAAAAGTAGCCTTTGGTTGAACCTTTTTGAGGGTTTATGCCTTTGAAAAAGGCACTCCCTCACCGGACGGAGAAGAAACTGATGAAAAGCGAAATTCTATCAGATAAGTAAAGCTTCCGCAAAGACAATCATCCTGAAAGACGGGAAGTTTTTCCCGCAAGAAGCATACCGACGTAGGCCTCAACTAACTGTCAGTCCGGAGCCGTGATACCGGGGGCTTCTGATTCCCGTGATACCAGATAGGATCTCTGGTCGGTCGCGATCTCAAGAGATCTGCCAATTTTTAGCTTTTGTCGACTTTCAGGTATCAGCTGCACCTGATTACGCCATAAATTTGTTAATGTCCGACGAAAGATATCGATTTAAGAGTAAATGTCATGCACTTTTAGCCCATCTAACATATCTCTCTTAGACAAAACTCCATGATAGTACGACTTTAAACCAGAAAAAAAATCTTCCGATATATCTTGGCGGCTTCTTTATGGTCCTGTTCCAGCAGCTCGGTCGCAAAAAATCACGAAGACTTTGAATCCTTTCGGATTACAGGCTCACTATACCCGATTTACCCAGGAGGATGTAACACCTAAAGTTAAAATATCCTTGATACGAGCCCTACACCCACGCGGGATAGGACCTATAGTAAATTATAGACCGATCTTTACGAAATAAAGCAGTAAGATTTCAACTCACATAAAACTAGTTTGTACAAAATTTGGCATTCCGCCAACAATTTATGGTAATTATTGTTACAAAAATATAAATTTTTGGGGGGTTTTTGTTCCACATTTGGGTCCAAAACTCTTTTCCTACTGAACCGATTGTGCTGGAATTGTTTGGGAAAACTAAAAACAATTTGACACCAAATTATTTTTTCTGTTAAGCTGTTCGGAAGTGAGAGCAATTTGAAAAGACGGACATACAAATGGGCAGGCTTAAATCGACTTAAAATTACTCAAGGACCTAGAATAGAAATACGTTAAGGGGTTTTAGATGTATAATTTAAAATTTTCATAAAGAATGACACACTTAGTATTAGCACTAGTGGCGGAGAGTATAAAAATAATGAGATTTTTAGAAACGTTTGATGATTGAACGTTTTACTTTCGTTTTAAAGAACTATTTTTATCAGTGTATAAGACAAAAATTCCCTACCAATTAAATGTCTTCTATATTACAAAATTAAATTGTAACTGATATTTTATTTCGATTGTTTTTTTACAAAATCTACCAAATTACAGAATTACAAATGACAAACAGCAGAAAAAGTAACAAAAACAATACACTTAAAGGGAAAAGGAAAACAAATGCATATAAAAAACACACACACTCAATCAATCAAACGTACATACACTAATACACAAAAAGAATTGTAAAGCGAAAAAAATTAAATTCAATTAAAAGTAAACAAGGTGAGATTTTTGTTTAACTTGACGATGATTTTTCTGTCGATGACGTTGTTTTTATTGTTGCTGTTACTTAAGTTGTTACATGTTTAATATGAATGTGTGGATATGAGCCCCTGAACATGTATGGTCTCTTTGATAGACATATGTGACATTTTCTTAAGAGTAAATTTTTACTTCTTCTGCTTTAATCGTTTAAGCGGCTTAAAGAAACCAAAAATTAAAATTGAAAAAAAACTGGAAACTTAAAGTCAATTTCATTCAATTTAGAAAAATTTTTAAACCGAAGAAATCGTCAATGAATTGAAGCAGTTGTAACTTGTTTGAAATATTGAAATTGAATTTTTTTTTTTTTTTTTGAAAAATTTTTGATTTTAAAATAACAATAAAAATATTGAAACACAAACAAGACACTAAGAAATTGTTGGAAATTGTACAATTAACGCGTAAAAATTATGGATGATAGAAGCATAAGTTATAAGTTATGAGACTGTTATTAGTTCATTTATTATACGCAGAAGCAGCAGAAGAAGCGCGTCCTTAAAAACTGTAACGCTAATTGCAATATAAAGAATTGGATAGATGAAGTAGGCCAGATAAAAGTAGTGTTTTCTTGATTAAAGTTAACGATACACAGAAAAAAATAAAAATTGAAAAATTAATAAAGAAAGCAATTAAATGTGTACCAGTAAACAAATTAATAGTATCACTTAATTATTTTTTGATATAAACAAAATTTTCTACAGAAATGTTGTTGATATAAGTAAACGTTTAATTCAGTTGGTTACATTTTTAATTAAAACTGATTTTTTTTTGTTTAATGGTTTAATTGAAAACAAATGGACGAGAATGTTTTCTGTATACATTTTCTTCAGAAATTTAAAGTTATCGAGAAAGTTTCTATAGAAAATAAAGGCAATCGAGTTAATTTAAATAAAACTTAAAGTTTATTATAGAAAACTTTTGTAATCGATTAGAAAAAAGCGCATGCCCTAAAAAGGAATTTTTATTACAAACTTATGTTATCAATTACTTTTCTACAAAATGTCTAAATTATCGATAGGTTTTTTGTAGAAAGCTTATGTTTAAAAAATACTTAAGTTATCGAAAAGTTCTCATTTTATGGATAAGTTTGTAATAGAAACTTATATTTTCGAAAAGTTTTCTATTAAAAACTTTTGTTATCTATCAGTTTCCCACAGATAAGTTTTCTATGGAACACTTATGTTATCGATAGGTTTTCCATTAAAAACTTCTCGAAAGATTGCGTTTTCCATAAACGTACACTATGGATAAATTCTATAACAACTTACGCTGTTGATAAATTATAGATAGCATCGCTATAGATATGTTTTCTATAGAAAACTTATGTTATCGATAAGTTTTCAGTAGAAAACTTATGTTATTATTAAGTTTTGTAAGTTTTATGGTATCGATAAGTTTTATATAGAATACTCATGTTATCGAAAAGTTTTATATAAAATTCTTATTTTATCCATAAGTTTTCTGTAAAAAACGTATCGATTGCTTACGTCATCGATAAACTTACGCTATCGATAAATTTTTTATAAAAACTTACGCCATTTATAAACTTTATATAGAGAACATACGCTGTAGAAAACATACGCTATATATATTCAATGAGTTTTCGATGAGTTTTAAACAGAAAATTAGTTTTATGAGTTTTCGATGAGTTTTAAACAGAAAATTAGTTTTATCGATAAGATTTTTAAAGAAGACTTATGTTATCGGTAATATTTTTAAAGACAACTTATTTTATTGATAAGATTTGTAAAGGAAACTTATGCAATCGATAGGTTTTCTATAAAAACTTGTGGTATCGATAAGTTTTCTAAAAAAATACTGATGTTATCAATAAGTTTCTATATAAATCCAATGTTATCGATAGGTTTTTTATTGAAAATTTGTTTTATCGATAGGTTTTTGACATATACTTTCGATGGGTTTTTTTATAAACAACTTATGTTATCGAAATGCTTGCAGTTAAATCGATGTTATCGGTACTTTAAAACCTTCGTTTCACATCCCTACTATAAAAACAAAAATATATATAAAAAAAATCACTTATGAATGATAAGTTATAATTGCGCGTGGATTGTGTGAGTATTAATTAATGAACTTGGGATTTTTTTTTTTTTTTTAAACAATTATTCTTTTTTAAATTTTTAATTTCACCTTTTTGTTTGGTTTTTGTGAAAAGTATCGAAAGTGTTTGTAACTTTTTTAATTTATTTTCATTTATTATTGTTTTGTCTGCGCATTTTGTAACAATTTGAGTTGATTTAACTACTGGTTTCCATTCGAACAGTTTTCTCAATAATTTTTTTTTTTTTTTTTTTTTTTGAAAGTACGTTTTTAAATTCCAACAAAAATATATTTTCAAACAATTTTTTTATTTATTTTTATTTTTTATTTCTTCTGTATAACGGTCATGTGTTAAAGTGTTATCGACGACTGACTGTTGATTGCATGGTTGGTTATATGTCCATTAAGATGACAGGTGAAGTGTGTTGGATTTTGTTTACCCTCTCTAATGATTTTTTTTATGCGGTTTATGTTGGAGTTTTATACAAAAATATGTTATTTTTTTAACGGAAATCGGATTTTATTTATTTATTTATTTAAGAATTAGGTAATACATAAATGTATATACTAAATATAAGTTTATTAGCTATAGCAACTAGGCCTTAAGCTAAGTAGTTATTGAATATATATTTTACCAAAGATATTTATACTACTTAAATGTATTATGGTGTAAGGTTTTTAAAATAGTTTATATTTTATTATAAAGATTAATTCTTTTCAAGTAATTTATAACTTTGTTAATGGAATGTTCTGAGGGGTATGATAGCAATGAAAGTGGATTGATATTAGAGAATATTTGGTTTCTAATTAAATCAAATTTAGTACATCTGCATAAGATGTGTTCAATGTTTAATGGACAACTACTATCGCAATCACAATTCGGCGGGACATTGCCCGTTATTAAGTGGTTGTGGGTAATTTTTGTGTGACCTAATCTAAGTCTAAGAAATATAATTATATCTCTCCGTTTGGTGTTATTGTTTTGTGATAACCAAGTGAAGACATTATTTTTATTTGGGTTAATATATTTATACCAATTATTCGTATCAGACCAAGAACGGATATTCAGGTTGTTAGCTTGTTCTTTTACAAATTTTCTAATATCAGAATAATTTCTGTTCGTTTCCATAGTTAATGGTGAAATATGAGCCAGTTTTGCTGATTTGTCTGCGAATTCGTTTCCTGGTATCAGAGCATGGCCTGGTACCCATATTAAAATAACTTTCGGAAAATATTGTATGAGAAAGTTTCTGATATGGACCGCATAGAAATTGTTGTTGTTAATGTTTTTAACGGCGTGGATTGCAGAAAGTGAATCAGTACAGATAGCGAAATTACCAGATTTTCGACAGTATTCGATTGCTTTATATATTGCTATTATTTCAGCTGTGAAAATAGAACTGTAGTTGGGAAGTAAAGAAGTATAAATAATTTTTTTTTCTAATGTTATCGCAAAGGAAACTGAATCTTTAGATTTAGAACCATCAGTGTAAATAAATGTTCTGTAATGGTTCTGGCATATGATTTCTTGGAAGCATATGCGGTATTGGGCTGGAAGGGTTTGTTCTTTTTTATAATCTGAGAGAGATAACTCGACGGATTTGGTATTTAAATTCCATGGAGGAAAAGAAACAGGTCTAGGTTTATGAATTTTTGTTGGAACATCAAAATATAAGGAGAGTCTAATTATTTCATATAAGGCTGATTTAATTTTTTGTCTTCCGCTAATTTTTCTGCTAAATTTTTCAATAATTTTTTGTAATGGGGTATCGTGATAAGATATGATTGATTTAATGGCTTTTTTTAATTCTAGGTGATATAAACTTTTTAGATTAAGTGTATTGGTTTCGAAGTGGATATTTTTAATTGGAGTAGTTCGAAGAACACCAAGAGCACATCTAGTTACTGAGTTTATAATTGTATCAATTTGTTTAAGAGAGGTTGTATAGGAATTACCAAATATAACTAATCCATATCTAATTTTAGATATTATCAAAGATTTTATTACATTTAAGAGCGTAATTGTATTCGGATTGAATTTTGAATTGGATAAGCATTTGATGATGTTGATTCGATTTAATAAGGATTTGTTTAATTCGTCGATGTGGTTGTTCCATCTAAGTCTTCTGTTGAAGGTGATCCCTAATATTTTTAAGTTATTGGTTTTTTTAATTTGAATGGAGCTTGATATAATATTACAATTGCAATTATGTTTTCTGCATATGTGTATAAACTTACATTTTGTACTTGACAGTACAGCTCCCGATTCATCGCACCACTGTAGTATATCGTCGATTACACTACTTATGTTGATGTTTGGATTTTTCAACTTCCCTGATTTAATTATTATATTGAAGTCATCAGCATAAGCACAAAAACTAATGTGTTTGTGTATAGAAATAATATCGCAAAGTTTATTATAAGCTACAAGAAAGAGGATTACCGACAAGGGAGATCCTTGCGGAATTCCATTATATAGATTAAATGTTCGTGAATACGTTTTTCCCAATCGAACCAAGAATTTCCTGTTACTCATGAAGTTAACTATATAATTTATAATTTTAGGTCCCACTTTCCATGAGGCAAGTTGGTCTATTACGGTGTGTATTCCTATTTTATCGTATGCTTTCTCAAAATCGAGTGAAACTATGGTTAGGTGATTCTTTGACGCTAGGCTACTTGCAGCCACATGCTCAAGGAAGAGAAGAGTGTCCGTTGTGGACCTTCCTTTTTTGAAGCCGAGTTGGTTATTATTAAGTAGATTGTTGGTAGATATATACCACAAAATACGATTAGCGATAATTCTGTCTAATATTTTTCCAATACATGGGTTCAGCGATATTGGCCTATAAGATTTGGTCTTGGTTTGTTCACAATTGGGTTTTAAGATCGGTATTACTAAGCTTGTTTTATATTGTTGGGGAATTTGTGTAAGAAGTATGTTGTTAAAGAAAGATACGATTCTGTTTTTAACAGAATTTGGAGCATTTTTTATCATACTGTAAGATATTCTGTCAAGTCCCGGGGATTTTCCCCTGAGTCTGTTTAGAGTGGAGTTAAACTCGAGAAATGTGATATTACCTTCAATAAGCTTTGCATTTGTGCCTGGGCTTATATTTGCTAACTGATGTCTGAAATTTGCTTTGCTATCTTGAAATTTAACTGGGAATCTTCGATCACACGAATTTTCAGACCAATATTGGCCCAATTCATTACCAATGTCAAAATGTTTTGTTAAGTTGTTAAAAGGTGGGTTATCGCTTTGTATTGAATGTATACTAAATGTTGTTTTATAACCGCATAATCTTCGTATATTCGTCCAAATTTTTCTTGAGGTTGTGTTAGGGTTAATTTCTGACGTGAATTTAAGTAAAGATTCGCGTTTAGAGGTTTTGATTTCTTTTTTTAAAATAGCGTTTGCTTGTTTATATCTTATCATGTTTTCGTTATTAATATTCCTTCTGAAGATATACCACAGCCTATTTTTTTCAAATTTCAAATGCTCAAGTCGTTGATTCCACCATGGAACTGGTGACCGACCACTAGGGGGCTTAGATTGTGGAATAGATTCATTTGAGGATTGTATAATTATTTTTCTTATATTCGCTGCCTCCCTATTAACATTTGTATCGATTTGTCTACTTGTTTCATACGAAAGACATTTTCTATTAAAAAGCGACCAGTCGGCTATGTCGGTTTTAAAACGTGGTTTTGTTACTTGAGTATTCACACTTTGTTCCTGAAAGAGTGATAAAATTATTGGAAAATGATCACTTCCCCATAAGTCTTCTTCTACCGTCCATTTGGAATGGATGTACAGTTCAGGTGAACAGAACGATATGTCAATGTGAGTCAGTGAATTAAGGGTGGAAAGATGAGTGGGGGATTTGTCGTTTAATAGTATAAAATTATTATTGTTAATGAAATTGTTCAAAATGTTACCCCTTTTGTTATTTTTTTTTGAGCCCCAGTTCTGGTGCCAACTGTTGAAATCACCGGTAATAAGTGTTGGTGTACTAAAATTGCCAAAAACGCTTTGTAGGTTTCGATACTCAAACCTTACATTTGGGGAAATATATGCCGAGATAAGATTAAATTTTATTTTTGAATTGATTTCTAAACATATTGCCTCAAAGTCATTATTTATATGTATTTGTTTATGTTGAATCGAATTATGAATTAAAAGGGATACCCCACCATAAGAATTTGAGTTGTTATAATTATATATGGTGAAATTATTAGGTATAGGAATATTAGTAGAATTGTAAATATGAGATTCCTGGATTGAAATGATTTTAATATTGTACTTATTAATTAGCAATTGTAGTTCGTTGTAGTTTATGATATAGCCTCTGACATTCCATTGTAAAATATTTAAAGATAACATTTTAATAATATAATAAAAATGATGTTAGTAGATATTAATGTTAAGAATTACAATTGATGTTGTTGTTTTATTTTTTTTTTTTTTTTTTAAATTTATGTATTTTTGAATTGATACTTCTGATATTATACTTTACTACTCAATATCAAATGAGTGGATTGACATGGACTCCGATGTCTCCCCTTCATCACTGACTGTTTTGGTTTTAGGTTGTTTTGCATTATTTTTGTTTTACAAAAAATAAGAAAATGAGAGTTTTTATTTTCGTGTTTTAGTAAAGCTTATAAATACCAGAAAAAAACAAATTAATTAATTATTATATATAAATTTCGTTTAGACGTTTAAAACTTTATCCAACTTAGCTGTCAATATTGATTTACTTAAGTTCTAATAAATCCTAAGGATTTAAAGCAACCTGATATGATATATGTTAGAATATGGTAGAATAAGTACACGGTATAGTCATTAGAAATTTTGTTCTCAATTTTAAAACCCATATAACGTCAAACAAAAGAAAATAGGGGAAAAAATTAAAACAAGCGTCAAAACTCAAATAAATTAATTTGACATTACATGGGCAAATAATGACAACTTTCCCTGATGGAACTTATTATACTATTGTATATATTAACATATATATGTATTTATGTAACTAATTTCCCAGCCAACAAAGTACTCCGACATTGCCTAAATCAGATTGCTAATGTCTGATTCATTCTTAGCGACTTCGTTCAGATTTCTGCCAGATATTGAATATACGTATTGTCTGGCCGCTTTCTGATCGTTTTCGAATGAAATTAATGAAATTTTGTTGTAAATTACAATTGACATAAACTTCAAAATATTTTTAATTTCATTTTATTGTTAAAAAAAGATTAAAAAATTGTGCGTATGTACATTGCGAATACATGTAAAATTTGCAACCATAAACTTTAATAAAATTTAAGCCTTCTTACAGAAATCTGTGCGATTAATAGATTAGAATTATATTCCATATTATTTGAGCTATCTGTCAGAAAACAATTAGAATGTCGGCTAACATATTAGAATTTCCCATGCATTTTTCATTAGATTTGTTACAGATATCTATCAAAAATGCCGGCAAAAGCACAGAATTCCCCGACATGTCTGTCAGAATTCGTGTCAACGACTTCATAAATTTTTGGGTCAAAAATTTGACCAAATTTCTACCCGAATCTGATTCTTTTGTCGACGTTTCTCTTAAATATCTGAAAGACGTCGGACTATTTTACTGGCTGAGTTGTAAGAAACTTGTATAAAGTCGTTGAAGTTAACCGTTAACTAATACTCTAAATTTTAGAAAGCTTTTCCTTAAGCTAATTCTATAATTAAGTAATACGTTTTAACAGTTTTAAACTTATGCAATCGATAAATTATTTTCGTCGATACATTTTTATTAAGGAAATTAATGCAATCGATATATTTTCTATAGAAAATTTAAGCAACCGACAAATTTTCTATAAAGAATTAAAACCATCGACAATTTTTCATAGAACCTAAAGAAATCGATAAATGTTCTATTGAAAATTAATGAAATGGATTATTTTTTGAAGAAAGCTAAAAATAAATATATAAAGTTTTCTATATAAAATTATAACAATCGTTGAATCTTCCATAGGAATTTCAAACAATGAATACATTTTCAATAAAAAATTAATGAAATCGATTAAATTAGAATAGAAAATACAAACAATTTGATAGAATATTAAAGTAATTTGAAAAATAAAAATAGAGCAATCAATAAATTTTCTATAGAAAAAGAAAACAAACGCTAAACTTGCTGTAGACATTGAATGAACAAATTTTCTAAAAAAAATTAAAGCAATCGAAAAGTTTTTTTCTTATAGAAAATCAAGGGAATCAAAAAGGATTTTATTGAAAAATGCAATCAAAAATTTTTCTATAGATAATGATTGTTAATTTTTTACGAATGCTATCGATTATTTAATAAAATTTACGTCCATTAGCTACACTTTAATAAATTTTAAACTTACCACAATCACTGTCACTATCCTCTATTGTACTGGCCTGATCACCACTTATACTACTACCGCAACCTCCAATGCCGACGGCATTACTACTTGGTACCCCCTGACCATTAATATCACGCGTATCTCTCGTATACATGGAGGCAGGCGGCGAACGAGAGCGATCATCGTGATCCAGATCTTGTGACGATTGATTACGATACGAATGATGATTTTCTATTTCTCTTAAACGTTCTCGCTCGTCGCGATGCAAAGCGGCATAATGTGCTGCTGCAGCTGCATTAAAACCGTTATGAGCTGCAGGAAATCCCATTAAAGCTGATGGTGGTAAATGAGCCAATGGATGATGAGGCGGTAAATGAGGATGTCCACCTGCTCCTGCTCCGGAAGCTGGTGGTGGTGGGGGTAAATGTTGTGAATGCGGATTTGTTGGATGTTGTGGGGGTGAGGCGGGAGGTGAAGCAGCAGTCACTGCTGCATGTTGTTGTTGATGTCGTTGTTGCAGCAAATGTTGTTGTTGTGCTATGTAATGTTGTAAAGCAGCGTGTTGTTGCTGCTGATTTAGTTGAGTATGGTGTGGTTGATTCGCATGATTTGATTGATGAGCTGCTAAAATATCCGTAATCATAAAGCGGGAACGCGATACTTGTAAAGCGGATAACGAATCGCTAGTAACTCTAGAGTTGGGTAAAGCTACAGAAGGATTTGTAGCTGAAGTGGACATTTCTGGAGGCATAGTTGTCATTTGGGGTTTAAATATTTTAATTAAAGCAGAACACTTTTTTGCTTTTTATATATTATCTAGTAAGTTTACGTAAATATATTTCCTTAAATTTTAAAATCCTTTTTAACGGAATTTATCGACACTATATTTATATAAAACAGGGTTTTATTTATTGAAACCAAAAACTCTTGGCACTTGTTTCTTTTTATTTTGAAAATATTACAAACAAATAATTTGTTTGTTTTCACCGCCGTTAATTTTAAATTTTATGTTTATTTGTTTTTTTATATTTTCTTCAATTTATATTTAATCATTAAGTAATTTTGGCGTTTGTTTTTTTATTATTGAATTTATAACACTCGTTTTATTTCATTTATGCGTTTATTTAACATCACACAGGTAAAAAATTATACCATTCACGTCTTGGCTTTAATGCTGTTCGAACTATACTAACAACCAGGTGCTTAAGCCAACTCAAACAAACAATCCAAATAACTCTTGCTAAAGTGGAAGTTGAAAAAACCAGTAATTTGTGGCGCCAGTTACTTTTATCATTTATTTTCATATACACCAACATTCACACACACTCTGAAACAATCATTCACTTTACCTCTTACATTTAGTTATGACTATTTTATCTTCTCTCCCTCTCACACTCTCTCTAATCGGGCTTATAACTGTTATTTAAACTCCCCCTTTTGTTATTGTGTTGACAATAAGAAAACAATCATAAAATAGTCACTCTCTTCTTGTGTTTATGATTTTCTATCTCGTATTTTACTCTGTAGAAACAACAAAAACGTAATAAGAAATTTCAAAGCAAACAAGTGGCCTTTACATTTGATTGTACATGTTAACATTTCTCTGGGTCTCTCTGTATTTCTTTGTTTTTTTTTTGTGAGTTTAAGTTGGTATGTGCAATATCTCTTTATGCTTTTGAATGCTTTGAGTGGGCATTTATTGGTCGTAATTGTTTTCAATTGACATTCATTAGTGTTCAATAAAAACATCATGCCTTCCCTGACTTGGCAGAATAAATAAACAAACACAAAATTTAACACTTGTGTATATTTATTTTTAAAGGAATTTGTCGTTTTTGTTGGAGATTGTGTAAATTCTTACAATGGCTGTCTATTACTTTTATTACAGCATTTTTTATGGCTGTTTTAATAATATGGAGGAGAAATGTAAAGTGTGGTGTGATAGTAGTGTGGTGAGATTTTTGTTTTATGACGGTAATATGATTCAGAATGGTTTTTTAAACATTTGGCAACGGAAGTTTGTTAGTTTTTTTACATTTGTGGGCAGTTTTTTAAGTTTTTTAATTTAGAATTTTAAAAAACGATTAGATAAAGCAAATAGAAATTATTATTTCATAGTTTGAAGCATTCAAATGTAGCAATTTATTTGCGGAATAAAACATTTTTTTAATTCCATTTTATTGAAACTCGAAATTAATTTAAAATTTGTGTCGCATTTGGCTAATGTAGGTAGGTACCTATTAGGTTTTTAAATAACTAGTAGTAGTTATGTCGGACTAAAATTCTACGAATATGTGACCTCTAGTCGAATTAGGAACGATTTATGTAGCAAAATTAGCTGTATTATGGAAAATATATTGTTAAATGAACATTTTTAATTTCTTTGAAAGTGTATAGGTATTTTGGCAATTAATGAACAATGTTCGTACATATGTAATTAAAAAGCATTTTAGAATATCTTCTTATGCGTAATTCCACCAAGTCAAAAAATTTTATTTAGCAAAATTATCCGACGAATTTTTGATACCGTTTCTAACATTTTTATTATGAATTGAAAAAGATTTAAGCCACAATTTGGTAGATTTTGTATTAAAATGTTTTTGCAAAATTTCTAATACCTACATATGTATATGTACATATGTACTACTTACAAAACAAAATTGTTCTATTTAAAATTTGGATCAGATACTAAAAGTAGTTTTTAATCATTCATACCTATCAGTTTTTCCACTTAATTTTTAACTTCCAAATTTTCTTTTTAAAAACATTTTTTCTGTATTTGATATTTGTTTTCTGTATTTTACATTTTCAAATGCTTCATATTTTTTTCAAAAATTAAAGAATAAAAACTAATTTGATTCAGGAATTTTGTCTTTTTATGAATTATTTTACTGTTTAAACATTTTTCGAATGTGCTTTTTTAAGTCATACCTATTTCAACTCATAAAGTTTTTTGTTAATATTCCTATACCTTCAATATTTTACATACTTTTAGCTTGAGCCAACATTTGCTTAACAGTAAAGACCCAACTATAATATGCATAAGCTGGCTTAACCCACTTTGCGAATACATGTAAATCTTATCTGTCAAACCATATTGACCATAAGGGGACTTATTGTTAAATTTTATGAAACTGTCATTTGCCTGAGCAAAGTGCGAAAGTGATCTAACATTCCGTACGGAATCAAATTTATTTTGATTATTTTTTTGTTATTTTAAACTTATTTGAGAAGCTTTCTGTATATTTTTGAAAGGAGCTTAAGCAAAGTTGGGCCTTAAAGCTTCAGATATATACATACATATGTACAATAACAAAAAGCTTAATAAAGTGGAATTGGGCTCAAGGAAGCACATTGGAAAAATGGTAAAATCCATATAATATATAAATTATTAGTATGTCCGGATGTTTGTATGTACATATGTCCTATTGTCTTTCCGCAACTTTTTGAAGCCATTTGATGACATAGGAATTTGAAATTTGGCATACTTAAATTACTTTATCTGCGGAAGATAGTAGCGAAGCCATCTTTTCGGTCTATGGGTAGCACGCGGGGTAATTCCGTCATTGCAGGGTCAGGCTTAACAGCTAGTAATAAAATAAATATTTATATTTTTTAGGAGGCAACAAATTTCCTTTTTAACAAAATGTAGCTATTTAATTTAAGTGATAAAACTTTGAAATTGTACCAAAAAATAAACGATTTAGTTTAAAAATCTAGAAAAGACAGATGTTGCGTCGCTCGCATTAACAGTATTCGTCTAAATAATAGAACAATGTAATGAATTTAACTCAACTCATTATATGACTTTCATTGACTTCCAGGAAGCATTTAACGCAATCGATCGCAGCAACATATTTATGCTTAGCTTTGACAAATAAAGGTGAGCACAAAAAATAATGCTTAATGGAGTTCACGGCTTGCTAATGTAGACAACAAAATGGATACATTTTAAATTTAAGTACTGTAGATGGCGTAAGCATACTAAATTTAAAATGTATAACTACATTTAGCTGTTTACAATTTACTGTTGTCGGTTTTTAAATCAAGATTATCCAAGCCTACAAGATGTACAACGTCTACATTAGCAAACCGCTAATCTCAATAAAAACCAGTACCATAATGCAAAAAGGAGCGTCCTATACTACGGTAAAATCAGTAAAGCATTTCACACAACAAGCGACATTAAACAAGGATGTCTACTATCTCCTTTCTTTTTTACAGTAACTCTTTATGCTATAATGTCTTCGATTGCGCGAAAAAGCAAAGGCATCCAATAGAGATTTCATGAAAATTTGGAAGACCCGGATTACGCTGATGACCTAGTGCTATTAGCTACGGAAAAGGATGTAATGCAGAAAAAAATAATAGAAATGGCTTCCACGGTCTTAACTTAAGAATAAATGCGGGCAATACAAAATATATGAATGTGAAACCACAATAACTGGAAAAATTTAAATTATACAACATGCCAATAGAAAATGTTGACCATTTCAGTTACTTATTAGGTAGCCATATAGCTCACAATTGCTACTGTGCTACTGACTTTCTGCAGTCTGCGTAGCGTCTGGAAATCGGGCTCCCTTACCTTAAAAATTAAAGTACATATGCATACATATTTACCCCATGTGTGAAAACAAACTGTTATACGGGTCTGAAACATGGCCTGCTAGTAAATGAAACGGTAAAACAAAAGCTTCGAACTTTCACCAACAGCTTCCTGCAAAAATTTCTTAAAATCTGGTGGCCTAGATCAATATGAAATTCGCAACTATTGCACACTGCTGACCAAGATGATAGACATTCGGAGAAGAAAATTAACTGGATCGGGCACACACGCCGATATCCCTATAACGGCGTCTGCCATGAAATTCTCCTTTGGAATCCACAATGGCTTAGAAGCCGATGAATACCTAAAATTACGTGAAGACGAACAGTCCTCAAAAAAAAAATAGTTTTAAGCGAACTACATTTTATACCGATTGACGGAGATAATTGGAGATTCCATGTATAAAGATTATGTTGCTGATGGAATTTGCTGATTAGTACGATAAGTTTGTTACAAAAATCAGTAGTTTTAAGCAATTCTGTCAAAATTTATACAAACTTCCTAAATCGCTATAAAAAAATTCGACTAAGGGAAATTATTCCTGAAAAAACTGTGCGTTAAAAATAAGAATATTTGAATATTTACGATTATTTCCTTTTTCTTTAATTTATTCTTAGTTAGTTAAATATTTTGTTAAACTAATCCCTATTATTTGCCACAGTATTATGATAAAAAAAGGCTCTAGAAAGTTCCGTGACCTCTAAAATTTCCTCAAAAAAGTCACGAAGGTTGCAGTGCGGTTTTGCGATAAAATCTGCTGTATTCATCTATGCTTCAACATTTTTAAAAAGCAAAAGTATAATAAAAATTGTCAAACATAAAAAATTAAGAACTAGATGATGTAATTAAATAAATGACAGTCGAACAATAAAATTTTGATTATTTTGGACTTATTTTGGTATGTCTATGGCATGGTTGTGGGCGTGGCTGATGATGATAGAACTTGGCATGCATATTTTGTTTATTCTAGAAAGTGTTTGTACTAAATTGGAAAACATTTACTTGAATAGGAAAAGTTTTATGCGAAACAATTTATTTGGATTGTATGGGAGGTTGGCGTGGCTGATGTTGATGAAATTAAATTTATTAATTAAGTCAACATAACGCTTATTAAAAAAAAAACAAATTTCATTTAATCAGCCAGTAAAATTAAAAAAAACATTAATAGTTTCAGTACAAACAAACATACAAACTTTTATAACAAAGGTCAAACGTCAACAATGAAATTTAACTATTAAATACACATGAACAACAACAAAAACAAACCAGCAAAATGTCTAAACTAATAATTTAAAATGCTTATTATAATTCTAAAACAGTAAAATGAAATTTTAACTTTTATTACTTACAAATTGTACAAAAAGCATTAAATTAAAAAAAAAACTCAAACTACGGCCATCTTGAAAAAAAAAATTCAACACCAAAAAATATGGCAAAGGAGAATTTTATAGCACCTCGAAGAGAAGACAATACAAAAAAATCTATCCACCGTAATTTCTCCTACCCTCTTTTAAATTCAACATGCTCTCTTCCCAAAGTAATAAATTCACCTAATAGTGGTGTTTAATTATTTTCACCTCTTGAGTGCTAAAATAAAAAAAATCACTTGTTGGATTTGCTCCTGATTGTTCTTTTATTTGCAGCATCTGTTGGATTTTATCTTTTTATGGAAGTGCCTTTTTGCTCCGCCCATTTTTTAAATATTCAAAATAATGTTAAACATCTGGTTAAACGAGTTTCTTGTTTTTGCCGTAGTTTTGACAATTGCGCAAAGCATCCATCCATCCATCCATTCTAACCATCCCACTTAAGATTTGTTTCTTTCATTTTTAAATGCGATTTAATACTTACGATATAATTCATGCTATTTCACTCTTTCATTTAGCAAAAGAGATTTTTGTCGTTGTTGCTGCTGCAATGAAATTTTTTTTGTACAATTTTTTTCATTTATACTTTTCTTTTGTTATTTTTTCGGCTTTTAACACTTTTTTGTTTGACATTTAAACAGTAAATTGACGCCAGTTAAATAATGATGGTTTTAATGATGACGATGATGATGTTGAATTTTTTTTTAGCTTGGGGGGTATTTTATTAAGAACTCTTACGGAAAATTATTTTTTGGAATGATGTTTTTCCTATTTGGCAATTTGTTGACTTAATGGAGGCTAAGTATTTATTTTTAAGAGCATTTCTGTTTAAAAATTAAAATTATTTTAAATATTTCGTCGAAGTAAAACCAAACGTTGCTATTTCAAATAGCCGAAATGTTTTGTGTGTAGGTATAAGGGTATTCATTTAATCGGGCTATTGCTTTAATCGGTTAATCGTTCGATTAATTAACCGAGGTTTGGTTTAATCGGTTAATAATCGGTTTATTTTGTTATTGATCGGTTAAGCGATTAAAAATTTTTTTTTTAAAAATTAAGTAATTTCAATATATAAAAATGCATAAATTATTTTTTATTTGGAGTTTATTAGTAAAAAAAAACCAATAACATAATAAACATAACAATTCTTGAACTAAAACGAGCAAACAAAAGAATTATTCATAAAGATGTAATACAAAGATTTTTTTTAAATAAACTATCAGATCGTTTTTTTAGTTATTTCAATAGTTTACAAATAATTTGGCTTAAATGTTTAGGATTTAAGCGCTTATTTTCTTTAGTTTTGATAAAACTTGACTTTGAAAAAATTCTTTCATTAATCGTAGATGTTGGAGAAATCAAAAGCAACCCATAATATGAAATATCTAATTTCTCAGTCCTCTTCTTGGATTTTTGTTAACATATAAAATCTTCTATTATGTCCTGTTTTAATTTTTTAAAATGTTTAACACTTCTAATTGTTTCGGTTAATTCTGTTAAAAGATTGATATGAGAAGATTTAAGAAGAAACAAAAAACTTAACGCAGACATTTAAAAAGTATGTGAAACAAAAAACTGTTGACAACAAACAATTATTTAAAATGAAGATCACTGAACACCTTCTTTGTTTGTATGAAAAATATTTTCTAAACACATACCTTTTGTATATGAGACGTAATAATTAATTAAAAACACAAAAATATGTAATAATACTACAAAAAGTTAAAAATTTGGATTCATCAGTTAATCGACTGAAATTAATCGGTTTAATCGTTAATCGAAAAAAGGCAATTTTAAATTAAGCGATCAGTTAATCGGGTAGTATTTGAACGGTTAACCGGTTAGCCGAGAGAAACCCCTAGTGTGTATGCATGAATTCTCTTATATGAATATTCCGCTCTTATGCTTCAAAACAGAATTCAATTTTAAAGAGAAAAGCTTTGCGGCTGGCCGAAGAACGACTATGCAGAGAAGCTTTAAATGGGGATCAGAATAGTCGCTGTAGTACAAAGTTCGAATAGCGCTGCAAGCTGTAAAAAGTTAAAAATGGCAATTTGAAAGTAGTCTCAATAGAATACGTAGTTGTAGTGGTCGTTGCAGTCTAAGTTGAAGCGCAAACTTCGAAATTTTGAACTGTGATGGGCCACAGAGCATTTGCAAGCTTCAGCTACTACTACAACTACTTTATTCTGTTCCTGGCCTTAGTTTTAAATTTCGGGATTTCAAATTTCGGTATTTAAATAAATAATAAAATATCAATTACTTAAACCAAAATTTATTTTCCTAGATATTACAGACGTTATTTTTTACTATCTTATAGAAGATTTTGTCAAAATAAGAAACCGAAAACTCGCCCAAAAAAATTTTCTAAACTATGCAAAAATTACGAAAAATCGCCCAACAGAAGGGGTTATATTTCTTGTTACAATTTTTTGCGACTTTTCCCACATTGCTTTGGGTAATTTCACCTACAGTCTTACCAAGTACCCGAGAGTTTTTAATTTGTACGTATTAACCAATAAACTTCACGTGGCTTCAGGTAAAATAATCAAATTGTGTAAAATCCCTTAATCTTTGGTTGTCTGTTAACTAAATTATCTTGCGAAATAAAACCGAATCTAATAGCGGCGCGAAAAAGTAAATTAACTAAATTAAATCTACCTAAATATTATGCTCTACAGCAGTCAACTTTTCGACCCGTACTACCATTTACAATATACCAGAGTACTACGAAACCAATTCTCGGTAATCCGAGTTCGTCAATCGAATGGACGACTGTTCGACCGCAAAATGATTAAAACTAAATGCAATCGAAATAAATTTGCTAAATACCACGTTTTTGGAAATGCTATAATTTCAGTACGTTAAAATGGACATGACGTATTGTAATAATCCTGAACTAAACTGAACAAAGTACCCCATATTCAGAAGATTAACTAAGCAAAAAAAAATATTTATATATTCCCGGAGAATGAATTTTATCAATGATCTCTACTAAATTGAAAATTTTGATTGTTTTATAAAAGCATTTGTCCCTATAAGAGAGCAAAATTGTCATTTGGCTTATATCGCAAAGTGTTATCATTTTATTACACTAAAAATCTTCTTTGCACATAGCCTGACCTTTTTAATAAATATCAACCCATCTCTCTTTTCAAATCTAGTTTTTGTTTTTCGCCTGTAACACCAACCAACTCATCCCCAAATTAATGCTGTCAATTGTTGTTGTTGCTGTTCCAAACCACCCTTAAGTACCATTAGCGAAAATCCTTTAAAATCTCTTTACTTATTTTTCTAATTCTCATTTCATTATTATTGTTGCCCTTTTATCCTTATTTCAATTCCTCCATTCACCCAAAAGGAATTTCACACTTGTTTGCTAATTGCCCACAAATGATACTTCGTGCATACAAATGCACAAAAATACTTTGCCACCAACATTTTGCCAAACGACTAAAGCTGTTTAAAAAAAGGCTGTTTGTTGAGTGTGATGATGGCATACATTACAGTACTTACACTCTCTCTTGCCAAAGTATGAACAGTTTTTGCTAGCAAATACAGACAAACACTTAAACACACACACGCACACTTTCTAACACACGTTTAAAGCTTTTAACCCTCGCCTCTGTAACCCGTAAAGTAGCCAATAACCTGGTACTTGTAAAAAGAAATTATGAGGAATTGGATGATGGTTGCCTTCCTTTGGGAATTTGTTGATGGATTTTTTTTTTATTGAAAAAGTCTTTTTTATATTAAGTTTTTGAAAAAAGGTGTCGTAATTGCACAGATTATTGTTGTTGTTGTCGACGATATTTAAGTACCATAGCACAGTGAGACTAAATCAAAATATTCAACGAATAAATAAGAGATTCGTAAAAGAAAAGAAAATGTACAATATATGAAGTCCAATTAAAATTTCGACTATGTACTTCGCAAGTTCTTTAGGGCCGACACTGTTTTTGTCAAGTTTAAACAAAATGTTGATCGTTAATTTAATGTTCTTAAGATGCTTTTCGGTCTCATCTCACAGCGTATCCAAACCGCCTGGTGAGTTCATAGTAAGAACTTACCAAATGCCCCTGTGTGTGTGAGAATTCATATACTCGACAAAGTCTATACACTCGTCCCTTGTTTGGGGACTGGAGCTATCTAACTCTGCTGCCTTTACATGTATTCTGGCAGCTTCTATCGAATAGCAACAGCACCCAGGCAACCCTCACAGCTCGAACTTTCCACGAAGGTGAATAATCAGACTTTGACGTGAGGTAGTACCTCCCGCGACTTTGGGCTTAAATCACATCCACCACGCGCTCACCTGAAAAGTATCCCCAAACTTTAAGGCTCTTGAAAGACAATCATCCTGGAAGACAGGATGTCTTTCTCACAAGAAGCATACTTAACGGAGACCTCCAATCATAGTCAGCCCGGTTTGCACCGGGGGCTGCTGACTTCCGTGAAGCCTAAAGTTAAAAGTCCATAGGTACTGACCTCAAGTAATCTGAATCCAAACCAGATACACTCTATCTTTCGATAGTTGTTGCTATCAAGGCAGTAGACGCCATTTCAAAATTGTAGCCCAGCATACTTTTCATTATTGGTTACAGAACAAACATATTTGTTAATATACCCGATTTTTGCTCTAACATGATCAATATATCAAGAGGTAAATTTTCTCTAAATATGTTCACTCCTCCTAGGAAGATTGCTATTCATTTGGGAATAAACAGAAGTCATTCATTTGCTGTATTACGCAAGCCTGGTTTTTGACCAAGTGTACCCAGGTAATACAGTTTATAAGAAGCTAACGGGAAAAGGCGGGCAACAGACAAGCAACCTGATCGCCATAATCTTTGTAAGGTGCGTCTCAGAAACTAGGTGACAATTGAACAAAAAGGCTCACTTAAGCGCTGTGTCTGTCTCTTTTAAGCCTGCCTTGAGGCTTTTGCTGGCAACCCCAACACTAGAATCGGATGCTGTGGGCTAATTACTCTTCTGAAACTACAAAAACCAAATTTTGAGTAAAAAGTGGCAAATTTTATTGAAAAATTCGGTTTAAATTTTTGTAAATAATTTTCTACAGATAAAATTATGTTGCTTGCTGACGAATTATTTTCGTAAAAAGATTTTAAAACACATGTTCCTGGACTTTTCTAAATAATAGCTTTTGATCATTTTTAAAGAAAAAAGTGAAAGAGCTTAAAATTAATAAAATTATTTTCCTTTGCTTTTTCTCTAGTTTTAGCAATAACAACAAGCCCCCATTAAAATGCATTGTTGAGATAAGTTGTTTTATCAGTACTAGAGTATTCATTCGGTTAACCGTTAATCGGTTAACTCATTAATTACTACCCGATTAATTGATCGGTTAATTTAAAATTGCCTATTTTCGATTCACGATTTAACCGACTAATTTCAGTCGATTAACCGTTGAAACATAATTTTTAACTTTATGTAGTATTATAACATATTTTTTGTATTTTTAATTAATTATTTCGTCTCATATGGAAAAGTATGTGCTTAGAAAATATTTTTCATACAAACAAAGAAGGTGTTCAGTAATCTATATTTTAAATAAGTGTTTGCTGTCAACAGCTTTTTGTTTCACGTACGTTTTATGAGTTTCGTTATCAGTTTCTTCTCATATCTTCTCTCTTTTAACAGAATTAACCGAAATAATGAGAAGTGTGAAAAATTTAAAAAAATTAAAGCAGGAAAAATTAAGAGGACCGAAAAATTAGATATTCTGTATTAAGGGTTGCTTTTGATTTCTCCAACATCTACGATAAATGAAAGAATTTTTTCAAAGTCAAGTTTTATCAAAACTAAAGAAAATAAGCGCTTAAATCCTAAACATTTAAACCAAATTATTTGTATAAAAGATTTTCTTAAACTATTGGAATAACTAATAAAATTATCTTAGAGTTTATTGTTTAATTAAAATATAATATTTATTGATTAAAAAATATGTATTACATATTTATTAATTAATTTTTGTTTGCTCGATTTGGCTTAAGAATTTTTTTTTTATGTTTGTTATGTTTTTGGTTTTTTTTACTTATAAACTCCAAATAATAAATAATTTATGCATTTTTATATATTGAAATTACTTAATTTATAAAAAAAAATTATTAATCGGTTAACCGATCAATGACAAAATTAACCGATTATTAACCGATTAAACCAAAACCTCGGTTAATTAATAGAGCGATTAACCGATCAAAGCAAAAGCCCGATTAAATGAATACCCTAATCAGTACACATATTATTGTGAAATCCGGCAAATCTGTTAAAATTAGTATTTAAGGAACACTCATGAGGTAAATGCCTTCAAGAGAAAGAGAGAGAGAGATCGTTTCAAAAGAATATACAATATTTTGCTATCGTTCATTTAAAAATTACAAATTTTACCTTTGACCTTCATGATTTAAGGGTAAATGTTTTCCGATTTTAGTAAAACCTTCAGAGTATATTTAAAATAATATGGATTGCCTGTAATATTCTGAATAAGTTTTACTTAAAATTCATAACAGTAAGGAAATTGGGATCATTGGGCAAAAAAATTTGTTTTTCCCTAAAATCGCAATATTTAAATCGCACGCACGGAAAAACTATGGAAGGTATTGACATCATTTTTTTCATATATTTATTCCTTATTATATTCTCAATAAATCGCAATATGGTTATTAACAAATTCTTTTGTTTATTAAAATTTTAAAATAAAGTTTTAAAACTGCCGTTTAAAAAAATAACCTGCGAATAGGTTAACGGTATCAAACTAAGAAAAAAAAATCTCATATACAAGAAAATATTTGAAGTAAAAATTAGCTCATTTTCAAATATTTTTCAAAATATTAAAATATAATAATTTGTTCCTACATTTCTTTATAAAGTGGCCTGAGACACGATAATGGCCTGGAGAAATTTCAATAACTTTAACATTTGTTAACCAAACTTTGGTCTTTAATATCTCATTTGAACGATAATCACGTACACATTACGATTCTTTTACATTTAGTTGAAAAAGTAATTATTTAATTAAAAGATTTTATTTGTTGTGCTTAATTCCCTATTTTATCCTTGATAAAAAACAACTGAAAATGTACTGTTGAAGGATAAGCTTTGTTTAAGCTTTGATATCGTTGCTAGTAGGACTTTTTGAGTGTTTGTAATTCTCATTCCCTCTGTAGTCCTATTTGCTGATATTTTTGGCTTTTCTAAAAGTGTTTTGGGAAAAACGTTTCCTGATGATCTGGCCTAAGCAACCAGTGAAATGCGCATAGAAACAGCTTATCCTCCAACAATAAATTTTCAGTTGTTTTATCAAGAATAAAAATAGGGAATTAAGCACAACAAATAAAATCTTTTAATAAATAATTGAATTCCCAAAAACAAATTTAATAATAGTAATTAAATAGTTAAATGTTTACAAAAACTGAAGAAAAATAATTTTTTCCCATGTTAATGCACCTTCAAACTTCAGCGTCGTTGCGGCGCCAGTTAATGTTATCCTTTTATCCTAATATCTTACACAACGTGTATCTACAATATATAGAACTGATCTAGCAGGGGAGGAGCCCTGTAATGAAATTTTTTTTCGTCCATACAATCTTGGAGCACTCAAATGTATGCCAACAATAACCGTTACCGTACTCGATTCGGCGCTATATTTTTTAGCTCGTTCCGTATTTATTATTCTCATTTTTAGTTATGCGGGACGTCTCCAAGTATTCCACTGTCTTCCAACTCTTCGTTCCGCTTGATGAAAGCGATTATAGCGTAGAGCATGCTTAGACATATTGTTATCCTCACTGCGAATTAAATGACTAATCCACCACTGCCATTTTCTTTTGAGAATTTATGTTACAACTTTTATCTGATTTGGTTTTCGTAACAGTTCTACATTTGATATCACCCGTGGCCAGAAAATACACAAGACTTGTCTTAGGCAACGGTTTATGAAAAAGCTTTCAGACGTTAGTAATGAGAATGGTTACCTTTGTACGGTTAATTGTTGTACATCTATAGTGCAAAAGCAATTTTATGTTTCAGACAAATATTCGTAGCTCAGAACGCATGTCAATGTTATTATATTGCTTAATCGGTGATAATATTCCAAATGCTGCTCGAGCCTTACCGATAATATTCTCGATGGCCAGCCATGTTCCCTTGAGACCATCAATATGATGATAAAGACCTCTGCCGATTATACACTGCGACAATTAGTGACAGCCAAAATTTTATTTCATCACTTTTTTCTTAAGATATCAATAGCAAAACTCAATTAAAATCATAATCAAAATGTTTTTGTTTTTTAGAATAGGAGAAAAGCATTTTAAGTTTAATGTAAGTGTGAGACTTTCACCCACTAGAAACATCCCTCGTCCGCAAGGTTTACCCTCATGGAATCACCACTAAGTTTATATACATATACATATGTATATGGAAAACCAATGTTTTTTTGCTTCAAAACTATATAAATATGCAAAAACTACTAGTTTTTTGTCTTTGTAGTCTAAATCTAGAACTAGATGATTTAAATTGAGTTTTGCTAGATAATTTACGAAAAGAAATTATGAAAATCTGATTTTAAATATTTTTTCATACAAATCTGGTCCATTGTTTATGAAGAAGTTCCTTTAGATATACAGAAATCTAGTTTGATCCACGCCCACTTCTTCAATCCCGCACATTTCGTTCAGATGCTGTCTGTATATTGATAATCATTCTAGTTGCATCAAATTTGGACAATTTTACACTTACCGTGCCTCGCCCACTTATTTTATCGTGCCCACTTTTTGACTAATGTTGCGTATTAATTACCACACTATTTGTACCAACTTTATAAACTTTAGCTATTACCGTTCTCTAGGTATACAGAAATCTTTTTTGATTTGTATGTGAGATACCATGCCCACTTCTCTTGCGGGTGTCTTCACGACATAAAGGTGAACTGTGGAAGGCAGAGTGTCTTTGAATGAGATTGCTGAGCATTCAGGAGTAACGCTTTTATGGATACCAAGGCAATCAGAATGCCCGGGAAACGAGAAGAGCTGACCAAGGAAGGTGGTCGCATGGATGACACATTCATTGATCAATTCATTGGCCTTCCAATGGCTCACTGTGAGTCACTCATTCGGCGCGAATATTATAGCATTGCGCAAGAGGGATGGACCTGTGACAGGCCAGAATGGGTCTGGAATTCAATGACTACTGTAGAAGTTGTCATGATGAGGAGGAAGAGGAGACTGTGCTTCACTTTCTCTGTCGATGCCCTGGGTTACGGGGCATTAGGGAAAAATACCTGGGAGAGCCGGTGTTTTCCTGCTTGGAGGATCTATATACAAGAGAACTTAGATTGCTGCTTCTCTTCATTAGGAAGACGAATTGGCTCAACTCTGCAGTGACGCCATCTGAGTAACTGCTCTGGGATGGGCATTGGCGCTGGGTATCACAAAGGGACCGCTGAAGGATCCAAGTGAGCTGTCTCTCGATGACTACCCATGGAACCTAACCTAAACTAACCATGCCCATGCCATTGCGTATTGATAACCTGCCTATGTTTACCAAATTTGGACAATTTTGCTCTTACCGTTCTTTAGATATAAATACATTTATTTTGTGCCTCGTCCGCTTATTCAATATAGCCCAAATTTTGTCAGATGTTGTGTATTGCCTACCAAGATGCTTGTACCCAATTTTTTTAACTTGCCGTTCTCCAGATATAAAGAACTCTACAATATCTTTGTATGGGAGGTGCCACTCCCACTTTTCCAATCCCGCTGACACTTTGTGGGATGTTGTGTATTGATAACTAAAATGTTTTTACATAAATTTTGAAACCTTTGCTCTTACCGTTCTACAAATATACAAAAATCTATAATGTCTTTGTATGGGAGGTGCCACACCCATTTCCAATCTCGACCATTTTATTAAAGCAGTTCTTTATTGGTAACCAAGCCATGTAAACCTAATTTGGCAATTATCCTCTTACAGTTCTTTAGATATAAATAAATCAATTTCGTGCCACGCGCACTTATCTAATCCACGCCCACTTATCTAATCAGATGTTGTGTATTGATATTCAAGATGCTTGTACAAAATATGGAAGCTTTAGGTCTCTCCCTTCTACAGATGTACAGAAATTTATATTGTCTTTGTATGAGTGGTGCCACGCCCACTTAAAAATTCAAACAAATATATAGCCTATAGATCCTTCCAGAACATCCGTTATATACTGCAAACGTTTCATAAAGATCGGTTTAGGGGCTATAAGGTACAAACAAACAAACAAATAAACATAAATACACAAAATTACAATTTCCCCTATGCGATACTTAATAACTTCAAATCGATATGTCTCAATTCATAGACCTGACCCAGCAAAAAGCCCGGAACACGCAAAATTTTTTTGGCCGATAAAACTTTGCCCGGTAAGCACGACCCCCGTCGATTTGGGCTGTCGCACAGTGCTCCCTTTTTTGTGCGTTACAAAAATCTATAAAACGCTCACCGTTATCGTTGCAGGTACCCAACCCATGTTTTCCTTTCTACGAGGAATTGTATCATTGACTGCATTTAGCTGGCCATAAAATGCTCCTTTTACTTCTTCAGATATTGCGTTTTGACTCGGGATTAAAAGCGAGCAGTGATGATTCAGTCAGATAAAACAACTATTTGGTGCTTTTGGTACCAATCAAATCTAAAGAGTACAAAGTTATTTGTTTCAAAAATTGGGCTATTTTCTTACAAGATTGCTCTTTTTGTTTTATGGTCGAAATTTTACACATAATTTTCCCCTCTGCAGAAAATGTTTCACCATCCATTGTTTCCTCTGCTTGAAATTCACTCGAAAGAAAAAAAGATGAAAGTACCAGGGAGTACATTCGGATTAAAACTTACTTTTATATTATAATGATAATGATTCCTTTAACATTTTTTTTTTTGCTTTGATGCTGTTTTTTTTCTTACGACTTTAAGTTTGTCAGTTATTGTATCATTGTGTTTGTTGTTGTAAACTGTTGGGTGTTAATGTGTATTTGTGTTGTATACAAATGTTTGTTTATGTAAATTAGCCTTGTTTTTGCTGATTGTGCATCTTTTTTCCTTTTCTCTCACACTCTCAGCCTTTTAACTGGAGATAAAAAAAGGCGTCAAAGCGGAAGTTCTTAATTTGTGTAAATTGGTTCAGTGTATAATTTATGAAGCTGATTTTTTCGTTAACATTGAAATAAAAGAAAGAAAAAAAAGTTTTTTTTTATTCTTTAAAATTGTTTATTGGAGGATGATGAAATATTTTTTTTTTTAGGTTTTAATGTGTGACACTTTTTTAAATAGCAACAAATTAAAAGATTTATTATCTTTTAAGTAAAACAGGGAAAAAGGAAGAGATTAGGAAAGATACATTCAGACGTATATAAAGCGATTTATGTTTTAAAGAATAGAAAAGCTTTTGTGAGATTTTTCTAAACGGGGAAAGTTAATTTTTTTTAAACACTTAATTTTGTTTTAATTTTATTATAAAATTTTATTTATTATAGAAATTGCTTATTATAGAAACCTAGAAAATCTAAAATTATTATCATTTGTTTAACATGATAGGTAATATCACGGGCCACTGTATGATGGGCAGAATGGCGGTTAGAATGGCGCCTGCCTTATCGGATATATGTAGGTTGTGTGAGGACCCAGAGGAGTTGGCTGCAGAACAGCAGGCTGAGGTGGCTGGGTAGCAGATTCCTCCACGAATTGGGAGATGTCTCGTGCTGCGGGCTCGAGAATTTTACGAGATTCGTAATGGGAATGACCTGGCTGCGCGGCAGGATGCTGGGCACTGGGAACATGTAGGCCAGTTTTCCTGCTTTGTAGGGTTGTTTTTGCTTTTTCTGTCCGATTTATTATCTTCCACTATCTTCCTTTCCTGTGCTTTCACAATTTACTTCTCCTGCTCTTTCACACTAGATTTCTTTCACTAATTAAGGCGTCACAATGGACCATATTGGTCTCTGGGTGCCCTTCTAACCTAACGTAACCATCATTTGTTTATTTTTTAAATATACCTCTAAATGTATCACATATTTGAAATATTTTTATCAATAACGATTACTAAAAAAAAAAAATTTTACAAATAGAATGTGGGAATTTTAGTTCTTATGTTGAGTTTCATTTTTATTATAAATTTTAATATTAATTCGAATATGTATTCTAAGTCAAATTACAATTTAAAAAGCTTTCATACTTTAATAGCAAAAACAAACAAAAAAAAAACAATTGTGATAGTGCATAGAAAATATTCCTGGAAAATATTGAAGGAGTAAGACTATTAAAGTATGAAAGCTTTTTAAATTGTAATTTGACTTAGAATACACATTCAAATTAATATTAAAAATTTATAATTAAAAAATATCTACACTTAAAAAAACATAAATTCACACATTTTTTAAATTTTTAATTATTAAGAAATACCTCCTAAACACTTACTCTCCATTTTAATCTTTTCAGTTGAAAAAATATAAATGTGAACTCATTGTCGTGTGGCGTCAGTCAGTCACTTTTGGCTTAAAACAGTTAAGTACTTTTCCCTCTTTTGCTTTATAACTTAAACGCTCCCTCATTTAAGCCGAAAAAAACATTTTTGACTGAAAGAACCCAAATCATATTAAAACTTTAACATACATCCTGCTTAGCTTTTAATAAATCCTTAAAACATTATTATTTGTTTTTGTTAATTCAAGCCACAACCAGAAATCAAATTAGTGAAACGGTCAAGCCTGTTCATTGTAAAGTTGAAAATATAACAACAACAGTAAGAAGATTTAAAAGAAAAAAATTGAAAGATCACCTAATTGTGGCTTAACACAACATTTACCGCTTTTCTGTATAAAGAGCATTGAAATTTTGCCGCCTTTTCGACCTTAATACCGGCGCGCCTACAATAAGCTTCTTTTAAAGTTTAAACTTGAATTTTTTTTTGAAGTTTATTGAAAATAAACGTAAGAATTCATTCATAATTTTATGTTATAAAAGAGGTACGAAAAGTTATTTTCAAATATTTGAGAAAACAGTAGTGAAATAAAATAAATAGTAGACAATATTTTACTTGACAAAAATGGCAAGTAAATATTGTTAATAACAGTCTAGAATTGAAGAACACAAATGTGTTTCAGCGTTGCCGATTTCTGTGTAATTATCAAAAATGGGGAAAACATCTTTTTTTTCTTGAACTATTTTTGGAACATAAAATTGTTGTGTAATTTCTCCTGAAATTATAAACACAAACAGAAAAAAAATACCAAAGTAAAAATAACAGGCCACAATGTTGATTGAAAATCAAAGAAAAATCATGTTTACAACCATTTTTGTTACAACCATTTTTATTCATATTTACCTAATATGTTTACCCTAATAAATTTATTATAGTCATAATATAACCTTGAAAGTTCTTATTTGTCCTTAACATTTTTTAATTTGCTATAATAATATTATATGGTCTTTTACACCTAAAAAGTTACTCGGATCTACCTAAACATTTTAAATTATTTAATATGTTTGCTACTATAATAAGTGGTGATTCAAGTAGAGATACTTTTTTCAATAGCCTTTTTTGACAGATCACGTGTGAGTCGTGTCATGCTGTCATGTTATTTTTGTTCCATAAGTATTGTTTGGCATTTCATAATGGAAAGACTTACGCCTGAACAACGTTTACAAATCGTTCAACTTTATTACGAAAATACACGTTCTGTGAGGAATGTGTTTTGTGCACTTCGCTCAACTTATGGTCAAAATAATCGGCCTAATGAGCGTACTATTGGCAACACCATCACCCATTTTGAGACCCAGCATTCATTATTGGATAATATTCGACCGAATAGACCACATCCAGCACGCTGTGAAGAAAATATAGCCGGCATAGCTGAGAGTGTACAAGAAGACCGTGAAGAGTCGATTCGGCGCTGTTCACAGCAACTCGGGCCGTTATCGTGCCATGATAACCGACTATTTGATGTCTGAAATTGAAGCTCGTGATCTCGGCGATATTTAATTTCAGCAAGACGGCGCCACTTTCCACACATCGCATCAATCAATGGATTTATTGAGAGAACACTTCGGTGAGCACATAATTTAACGTTCTGGGCCGATCGATTGGCCACCAAGATCGTGTGATACACACCGTTAGACTTTTTCCTGTGGGGATATGTAAAGAATGTTCTTTCAAATGATAATAAACATTCCCCATTAAATTTGAATTTTCTGTGTTTTTTACTTTAAAAAAGTAGGGAACCTCGAAATGGATCACGCTTTATATATATATTTTCAACTATAGAATTAAAATCATAATATTGATGCACAAAAAAGGTATTTTTAATACCATAATTTTTGTTTGCTTTAAAAGACATTCTCTTAATGAGCAAACATATATTTTCGAAACAGTGAGTGCTTATAAAGAAAGCAAAATGTTCTCCGTCCGCGAGCGTTAGTTAATCACGAAACATGAATGATTACAAATTTTTAAAACATATTTCGGGGAGAAACGGGCCATGCTACCTTGCAAAATTAACGATAAAAACTTTTATGCGTTTATTGAAACAGGTAAGTTATTTATTTATATATAATTATAAAAATATTAATAAGCAATTACTTTTTCTTTCTTTCAGGCAAAGAACCTACAACGCTAAAACCGGCATAGAAATTTTAACACAAAATGTTGTCATAAGCCCCGATTTCATTTTTCAATAACTGTTCAATGGCATATTGATATAGTATATTTCATAAAAGAAATAAAAGGTAAGTTTAATTTGACCTTATTTTAACACGTCTTAAGTGCGCGGATAAAAATTTTAAAAAGTGTAATTGCATGTCGAAGTAATGCTAGCAACACAACTGGGAACAACGACGAATTTCGCCCAACACGACGAATTCTTCAGTAATAATTCTCTGAGTAAATTCGTCGTATGAATATATATATATAACGACGAATAACAAGCAGCTTTTATAATTGAGAAAGATGATTGCTGTTTGTGCAAAGAGAGAGAAATACTGTGACCATATTAAAAAAATAATGCTTAAAAATTAAAACATAATCAAAAACACAACTAAAAACTATTTTTATAGCAAAATACTTTGCTATACAATAAAAAAAAAACAATTATTAAAATAAAAAGTAACTTTATTTACTAAAATACTTTTAAGCTAAAACCAAATATGGTTACCTAGTACTGATTTGTTCGTCGTTCGCCGGCAAATTTAGATATTTTTTTTTAATTAGGCTTAAGTTCATTGAATTTAATTTTCATTAAATTATTTTTATGAAGACAGGAATTTAACAACATGAAATCAATTAAAATTTTTTTTAGAAATTGTCTTCGAAACCTCATCTTATTGATCCATTTGCGAAAGAGTTTAAGGATTTCGAAATATATTTTCGAAACAGTGAGTGCTAATGAGAATAACACACACAAACTGAAATTGTTGGTTGTTAGAAAATCGAAAAACCCACGCGCCTTTAAATGCTTTTTCAATAATCCTGCTGCAAAAAGCAGTTTTGCTTTTAGATAACGCGACGTGTCATCCAGTTGAGGAACTGGAAAATGATGACGCTTTAATTAAAGCAATGAATCTACCATCTACCATGCGCTTATTTAACCGTTAGATCAAAACGTTATCAACTCGGTCAAATTTAATTATAAAAAACAACAGCACACCCACTTGCTTGGGGAACAAATTTGGAGCTCAAACTAAAAAACTTCAATTTCAAAAATGCAGTTGAGATTGTAACTACTTCCTGAAATAAAATATCAGTGTCCAATATCCGAAAATCCTGGAATAGCCTTGCTCGAATTCTGTAGCGAATGGAGTAAAGAGGATAAACATGCCCTTAAATATTTTACAAAATATAATTCAGGAAGAAAACGAAGATCTTTCATTAATTGGTACACTTGTAGCTCAAATTGGTACGCAACATCTTTTCACGAATGATGACATAAAAACATGGATTCAAGAAGAATTTCATGTGGAAAGTAATGAGGTGCAAATGGAATTATCAGATACGGAATCGGAGGGCTTATACGCTAGTGGTCATGAAGAAAACAAAATTAAAGTGGACGATTGTATAACATCGATAAACATATTCATACAAAGGGCTTTGGAAAATGATAAGCCGAGAACAGCACTATATGAACTATATGATTCAGCTGTTATTTTGAAAAATAATTTGCCAAAAAAGCAACTCAAAATCTACAATTTCTTTAAAAATGTTTAAAATGAAAATGTAAAACCAATTCCAATTTTAAAAATTACATAAAATTTTTTAATAAAATTTTGGGTTCTGTTATCGCGAAAATTCAATTCTCGCGACAGGTTTAATTGGTAGCGAAAATCGAGCTTGTATGTATTATCTTAATTACGTTGTTTTAATATTGTCTATACATATATTTTTTATTATTATGTTTAAGTAAAAAAAAATAATAAGAACTAAAAATTCCCAAATTTATTTTTAAATAACTTTTTATCCCGCCTTCGTTCAATTGGCAATTACTTGCCAATGTGTAAATAGTATTTATTAATTATTTTTGTAGATGACTGTTTATTTACCATTTAAATGATTTGCAAAATTCCGCTATTTCTTCGATTTTTTTTATAACATTACAAAAATGAACAATTCATTCATTTTCTTTCATTCATTATTTTCTTTTTTATGATTATAACATTTAAAGGCGTTGCCGAAGCTTCAACGTCCTAAAATAATTTCAAAATTTTTCATAACGTAATATTTCTTTTTAAGTTTATACGTGTATCTGAACGTGATTACGTTCATAAATATTTTTTTAACTGCTTTTATCTTTTGTGAAATAAATATGAAAATATATTAACCCTAAACTATTCTTTAATAATCAAAACAAAAAAAAAAACAATATATACATACATATGTATATATTTTTTTGCGTCACGTCATGTCATTTCATCAACAACATCATCAAATCAACTTAAAAGAGTTAACAAAAAAAATCCCTAACGAAAAAGATACAAACGAATTTAGAAAAATTAAAAACTTAAAATTCGTTTGTATTTTTTTTAATGGCATTTGTTAATCACGAAATGTTGTCGCTGTCGCTTACGTTTTGTTAAACCATTCATTGTCGTTCAGAGTCGGTTCCTCTTTTTCATTTCTTTCCTTTTTCTCGTGTTCTTGTTGATTGTTGTTGATTTAGTTTCAAATTGAGAGGGGATTAATAGTTTTAAACCTTTTCTATATCACTCCGTAATCAAATGTTTGTTTGTCTGTTTATTCAAAGTATTTTGATTTATGTGCAGTTATTTGAAAGAGTAACGTCCAGCCTATTCAAAATTTTAAATTAGGAAACCCTAATCCAGATTGTAATAATGTAATAAGCGTCATTTTCATCCTTATGCTTATGACAAAACTTCTAGTTATTATAACTCATAACATGAACGAATACAACCATAACATAATATAGTTGTTCTTAAGAATAATATGGTTGAAGTAACCATAATATGATTCAGCATTTTTTTCCCTAAATATAGTTTTGTTAGAGTTAAATATATAGAAAAATATAGATATGGATATATTAAAAAGCAAAAAAAAAATTTAAGATAAAAAAAATCACTGTAAAATATCGCAAAAATTTAAAGAAATTTTGTAAATATGAATCGCCAAAGTTATTGATAAAGTAAAAATGAAAAAAAAAAATAACAATGTAGCGAATAAAAAATTACTTATTTAGTGCTTAAAAATGTAACTTATATTATTAGTGATTTTTTTAAGGGGTTTCTGAAAAATATCTTTCATATTTTTCGTTTTTAAAGAAATTAAATTTGATAGTTAGTTAGTATTGTGGTTATTTTGTTGAAGTTTTTTATGGTTTTAATCCAAATTTTTATATATTTAATTATATAAAATTCATTCAATTTAATTTTCATTAAATTATTTTTATGAAGGAAATGAAGGCGGCTGGAAGTCAATAGCCAAACATCAATCTTGAAACCAAATTGGTAGATCGAAATTTGTTTTTGAATTTCGTTGAAGTATTCTTGATAAAAAGTATAAAAATAGAAGCAAGAAGGAACATGTAAATCAATTAAAATAGATAATCATTCAAAAACAAATTTGGATCTACCAATTTGGTTTAAAGATTGATGTTTGGCTATCGACTGACAGCCGCCTTCAATGGCGGTGAGGGTATAACGGCAAAGACCTCTGAAGAGATAGTGTGGTTGCTATCGAAACGCGTCATATCAACCTGTCCATGAAACTAAATCAACAACAATGAAAAATTATCAATACATTTTAATTAATTTCATGTTGTAAAATTCCTTGCTTCTAAAATTAATTTTATGAAAATTCAATTTAATGAACTTTAGCCTAATTAAAAATATAAAGGATTAGAAATTAAAAATGTTTTAATTAATTGAAATTTTGAGATTTTGAATTAGGCTTAATATAATCAAATTTAATTTTAATTAAATTAATTTTATGAAGGAAGGAATTTTACAACGTTAAATTTAGTTAAATTTTTTTTGATAATTTTGTTCTTGGCTGAACGATACCAGGCTCGAACCCAGGTCGAATTAACATGTTTTGAGAATAACCATATAACCATCATAAGAGTTCTTCTGGCAGTCAATAGTCAAACATCAATCTTTTAACAAACGGTATTGGTGAATCGATATTTTCTGTAATGTGTTATCTATTTTCAATTTATTTATGTTTCTTGCTAAATTTTGTTTTTTCTTTTTTTTTTTTTTTGCGTTTTAAATAAATAATTAAAGCGTTTTTATTTTAAAAATTTTTAGATTTAAAGATTAAGATACATACTTCAATTATAATATAAAATATTGCGTTCTGACGTTTGTTTTTCTTGTTGTTGAAAAATGGCAATATTTAGGCCCTTATTGTGTAAAATGTAACGCAACAACAAAAATTACATTGAAAGCAAAAACAAATTCAAAAATATTTTGTAATTTTGTTGTTGCTTTCTACAAAATCCATATTGCGTTTTAAAATTTTCAACGCCACTTGATATGCAGCGTTTGAAATTTAAAAATTCAGTATGAAAATTTGTAGAAAGCAACAACAACATTATATAATATTTTTGACTTTTTTTATACTTTCATTTTTGGCGTTACGTTGCGTTTTACACAATTAGGGCCTTTATTTATTAAGATTTAGGAGATTTCAGAACAAAAACTTTACGATTTATTTCTTTACTTCGTTATAAAAAACGCCTTAAGTAACAAACTGGTTATAATTTCATCTAAAAACTGTAATTTGAAAATTAACAATTAAGAGCCCGTGTTCGGTTATGCCGAATCTTATATACCCCTTAACCATGGTTGGAAAAGAACAGAAAGTTATATTTAAGAGCAATTTTATCCACATAGCGTGTTTTGTACGGACCCTATCGTACCAAAACCCTAAATACAGGAGGACACTTGTATAGGGGCCAAGTGAAATAATAGACTTGGCAGATTTTTGATATTAATCTACTTATATTTTGTCCATTTAGTTCATACGGTATGGACGCTATCGTGTCAAAATCCATAATCCGGGAGCATATTTATATGGGCTATAGGTGAGTTTAAATAATAAGTAGATTTCACTCATTTTTAAACCAAACAAATTTCATTCACTGAGAATAGTTGAGCTTGATTTTATCAAGCTAGCTTGTTTTGTAGGGACCCTATCGCAATTTAACCCTTAACTCGGTAGGACACTTGTATGGCGGCCAGGTGAATAGTAGGTCGATTTGGCTAATCTTAAATACTTAATACCTCTTGTTTAAAAAAAAATATTTAAGCCAAATTTGGTCCTCTTAGCTTTTATGGTATGGGCGCGACAGTGCTAAAACCATTATCTCTGGCAAAAATAAGTATTTGTTTTTATAAAGCCAATATTCTACTTAGTTTGTTTTATATGAAAAAGAAAAAATTTAGTTCATAAATTATAAGAGGACTTCTAAAAGTAAAGGCTTATTGGTAAAAACGTTAGATTAATAGGTAAAAATAGGAGGCAGTCGTGGTATTTTGCTCATAAATATCTCAGTCTTTTATGCAGAGATCTGGCTGAATTTCAATAGCAAGTTTTAACGGAGCATATGTGATATAGATATATAACAGCAAAGTCTTCATTATATGTTAAATCATCGGAAACCCCATTTCAAAAGACAGATGCCCATCGTGATTTAAACTTCTCTTCTAATAAGAACTCAGAATTGATATACTTAATGGTTTCTGCGATCAATATAGAAATTTTTACTTCGGTAATGAAGGGATAAAAAAGGGAGAAAAGGCCAAAAGAGCATTTAATTCAAAAGAACGCAAATAAATATTATTTAAAATTTTTATATTTCAATCAGGCTTTTAAGTTCATTGAATCTGATTTTCATTAAATTATTTTTATGAAGAAAGGAATTTTACAACATGAAATGAATTAAGATTTATTGATAATTTTCCATTCTTGACTGAGCTGGGAGTTGAACCCAGGTTTTCACGGACAGGTTGGTCCAGACAGTGTTTTCAAAGTAACTATGCAAACGTTGGCTCCTTAAGGAGATTATGCAAAATTTCACTCATAGAAAAATATATCTTCATATTGATGATGCCCTTACATCAGAATTGTGACATCAACGTTTTTACAAATGGCATCAATGAGGCAAAACGTGACATTAATGCAATTGCGAACGTCATCATTAAATTTTGTCATATTTTATGGGTCATCTATGCTATGAGACTATAGTGACATCAATTGATGCCACATTTTGTGTATTATTAACAGCAAAAATTCCCATATTCTAAAAAGTACAAGCTGATCAATAACTCTTGCATCGTATGAATTGGGACTAAGCAAAGGGCGGAATACAACAAAAGTGAAACAAACATGTGTAACGGGTAATAATAATATTCTCTCACTTTGACTTAAGTAAATCCCAATGACTAAATTTAATGACAGTTTGTCATTAAATTGAGCCTAATGAGTCCTTTCTACGTTGTATCTGAGTCTTCGCACTGATGACATGTTTTATTAAACTGACTCCTGTTCGTCATTTCTGTGATGCCGATGTGTCATCCCACTGATAACATAATTTCAATTTTTAACCTGATGACAATTTGGCCAAGTGATGTTAAGGCTGACATCACAATGATAAAAAGTGTCATGGGTCAAAAACGAAGACACTTGTCATAGTACTGATGTCAAAATACATCAGCGTTATGACATCCTTTCTATCGGTGTTTTAATGATTTCTATAATTTTATAGATTACCCTGTAAATGTTAATATTATAAAACGTAACATCATTTTGTTCTTGAATTTCAGACATTAGTTAAGTTTCTTAATAAAATCTAGATTATTTTATCGGTCTGTAAGGATTTTAGTTCATAGATCGTGATTAAATAAATAAAAAAAATATATAAAACGGCTCAAAATTTTATAAAATTTATTTATTAATTCGATTATTAATGACGTGGTAAATTCCCAATTTTTTTTGTTTTTTTTTTGTTTTTTTTTAATAACAACACTGAAATTTGTTGTTGAGGGAGGGCTAGTTTCTATGCGTGTTTCGCTGTTTGCTTAGGCCAGCTCGTCAGGAAACTTTTTCCAAAGACTTAAGAAAAGCTAAAAATATTATACAAATAAGACAATAAACTGAATAAGAATTTTAAACACTCAGATCTTACTTGTAACAATATTAAAGCTTCAACAAATCCAAAACAAAGGCCTATCCAATAGGTCTGCTTACCGCTACAACAATACAGCAGTACGAAAAACAATAGTCATTTTGTTTTTGTAAATTTCCTCGCGGTTGTCAAAATCTTACTACTACACAGGGAAAACAAAAGGAATAACGTGTTTTGTATGCATGTATGTGTGGCATAAAACAAAAAAGTGTAAACAAATGTATACATGTATAAAGGGCATAATAAACCACACAAATAGCTTGGCAAACATGTCAACATTTTACGTTTGTACAAATATTTTGTGTTGTTAATTGGGGTGTTTGTGTTTGGACAGACGTTTGCAGCAATGTTTTCAGAAATATTAAAAATATTTAATATTTGGCAGACATGTTGGATATTTGTCAAACTTTTTGTGGTGTCTAGTGCTAAAAGTAATCATTTCAGCGAAAACTCTGCAGAGAAGGAGCATTAAAATCATTTGCAGCCTTAAGTTCTAATTTTTTAGCCTTGATTGTGCTGTTTATTGGCAAACAGAAGCAACTACAAAGTGCATGTTTGCCAAGTAATTTGTGTGGCTTATTATGCCCTTAAGCAAAATGTAAACAACTTTTGACAACCTAAGGGAAAAAGCAAAATAAACATCTGGCTCCTTGCGCAGACCTATTGGATAGGCCTTGGCCACAACAATAAACAGTGAATTACGCTTTTCTTACATTCCCCTACAATTGGCTGGTTTTTTTCCAACTCAAATTGCAGTTGTAAAAGGGTAAAAAGAAAAAAGCAAAATTAAAAAAACAAATTGAATAAAGCAACTTGCCATTGCAGTTTTTTATTTGCCGGGCACATGCAAATTTATTATCAAAAGTTATTTTCGGGAATACAAAATTTATTATTAACTTATTCATTTATTAATGAAATTTAATTTATTTGCACCATAACCAAATAACAATTCATGAGATCTATTAAATAAGTTTATCAATGATTTAAACGTTAGATAAAAAACAATTTTAAAAATTCAGTTCTTTAAATCCAAAGCCAACAGCATTGACATTATTTTTTTTTTTTTTTTTTTTTTTTTATTTATTTAAGTCTATGGATATATGTAAATCCTTACAGACTAGAATTTAATTACAAATAATATTATCTATTAGGTAAAGTATTCAAAAACAAAATAATACTACGTTTAATGACATTAACATTCAAAGAAAAGTCAATAAAATTATACATTTTATTAAAATCCTTGCATATTCTCAGAAAAGGATCAGAATTAGCGTAGTTTGTGCGGAAAGTCTGAAAATACAATGGTATGAAATTGCGAGTTGATCGTTGAGGAACGTTGACATTAACATTATTAAGCAGGAATTCAGAACAAACATTACCATTAAGCAAATTAACTAAGAACGTAATGTTAAGCATTTTTCTTCGGCTTACCAGTGAAGGTAGTTTAACTTGTTCAAGTCTTTCGAAGTAGGATGGAAGAACTTCAGAAGGGTTCCAAGTTGAATTTCCTAAGCAGAACAATAAAAATTGTTTTTGGACAGATTCTATTCGATTTATGTGAACATTATAATCAGAATCCCAGATAATAGAACCATATTCGATGATTGGTCTTACCAAAGATATGTATAACTGCTTTGTAATTTTGGGATCAGTGAACTCCTTAGCCCAACGCTTTATAAAAGCAAGTACTCCACGAGCTCTGTTTATCGTTGTCGTAATGTGTTTTATAAAGTCTAATTTTGAGTTAAGTAAAACACCAAGATCCAAAATATCTTTAACTAATTCAAGTTGGCTGTCACCCAAAGTATAGTTACCCAAAGAATTCCATTTTCTACAAAAACGCATATGTTTGCATTTCGTTAAATTAAGATTCATGAGGTTGATGTTACACCACTTATAAAAATTATCCAAATCATGTTGAAGGTTGAGCATTTCAGAAGTTTTTTTGTAGCTTAAAAAGATTTTTACATCGTCGGCATACATTAATACATCACAATTGTTTATTGCACTCGGCAGATCATTTATAAAAAGTGAGAATAAGATTGGACCAAGGTGGCTACCTTGCGGTACTCCAGAATTGACGATGATGCTCCTTGATGTTGTATTATTAAAGCGAACACTTTGTTTCCTAGAAATAAGATATGACTCAAGCCACCGAAGACTGTTATTAGTGAAGCCCATTAAGGAAAGTTTACTAAGAAGAAGACTATGGTTGACTTTATCAAAAGCTTTACTAAAGTCTGTGTATATAACGTCCGTTAGTTGCCCATTATTAAATCCATTATTAACAATAGTGGTGAGTTGTAGGAGATTTGTCATTGCTGAGCGTCCTTTTCTAAAGCCATGTTGGAAAGGAGATAGTAATGACGATGCTTGATGAAAGAGGCTATCAGTCATGCACTTTTCAAAGAGTTTAGGAATAGCACTTAGTTTGGCTATACCTCTATAATTTGCTATATTTGATTTATTTCCAGCCTTAAATAGCGGAATTATATAAGATTCTTTCCAAAATGTTGGAAAGTAGCCATATCTAATTGATAAGTTAAATATTATTGATAAGGGTGTGGCAAAAGCATTAGCGCAGTTGGTTAGAATACAGCTTGGAACACCATCAGGTCCACTGTAAAAGGATGATTTTACGCTTTTCAAACTGGCAACTATTTGGGAGGTTGTAATGGGAGAAAATGATATTGCTTGGTGTTCATCAATCACGTAAGGGTAATTGTTATATATGTTGTATTGGGCATCAGAATATGTAGTTCCAAAAAAGTCAGAAAACAGGTTACTTATTATTAAATCATTACTGGATTCATGATTTAAATACTTCATGATAGATGGATATCCCGTAGATTTCCGTTTAGAATTTACGAATTTGTAAAATGACTTAGGATCATGTTTAAATTTAACTTTCATTTCATTTAAGTAATTTTTATACAGTTTCATGTTTAGTAAATTATATTCAGAACGGGATACAGAATATTTACCATAATCACTAGATGATCCGGAATCTTTATATTTTTTGAAACGTTTGTTTTTTATATTTTTTAGTCTGGACAAGCTGTCTTGAGCTCCATGGAGGACCTGACTGTTTAAATACAGTAATTTTTGGAACACATTCATCTAAATATTCAAAAATAGTTTTATAGAAAGTATCAATCCTAGTATCGATGGATGAGGGTGTACCATTTGGAATCGATAACTTGTCAAGCCAATTTGTACTGTTTAGAAAATAATTTAAATCGTTATAACTTGTTCTTTTGAAGCAGTTGACTTTTTCATTTTTCATCATTATTTTACGTTCAACAAATGGAATATTACAAGAAAGTTCAATGGTAGGATGAAAGCGATCTTCAGGTCTTGATATTGGAACAGCTCGAGTTAATGAACAGTCAGCATGTTCATTCACAAACACCAAATCTAACAGTTTTCCGTATTCATTGTACACACCATTAAATTGGAAAAGGCACAAGTCATATAGATTATTAAAAAAAACATCGATCCAATCATAGGAATTTGTAGGAGTATAATAAAAAGAATCTGGTAAAAGTTTCCAAGAAACTGTGGGCAAGTTAAAGTCACCAAAATCGAAAATTAGATCATCTGACTGGGCAGACGATATAACTGATTTAATGTTCTCATAATGTTGATTGTAAATTAGACCATCAGAATTCGGTTGAATATATGAACAGGTTATGTATATATGTTTGTATTTTAGTTTTAAACGAACAGCAACAAATTCTATATTGTGAGAAGTATTAGGCATAATTTCCTCTGACGAAAATAAACAAGAAACAGCAATTAAAACGCCACCACCAATTGTAGTAGTTAATCTATCGAGTCGGTATACGTTGTATCCATTACAAAAAATTTCGGTATTTAAAGTTTTTTTATTTAACCAGGTTTCAGTGAAGACTATAATATGATGGTCAAAATCGAAGCTTTCGATGAACAGATTGGAAAGCTTAGTATTAAGACCACGAACGTTTTGATATATAATAAGGAGTTGATCATCAGGAGCTTCAGTTAGTTTTTTGATTGTGTTAATTGTTGTTTAGGCAAATAAGCAACATTAAAAGTAAAATTATTTAAACAAAATATTTCTTTGAAAATAGGGCTTTAGTTTTTCTAAAATAATTATGGGTCTTAAAAAAATTTAAAATCGAGAACATTTTTACTCCTGTTCTGTTACTAGTTCGAAATTTCAGAGCATTAAACATTGCATTACTTGTTGGATATGAACTTATATCATTTTCTTGACATAACTTGTTAATTTTTTTTCTCCGCAGTAAATTTTATATAATTAAATTAAAAAAAATTCGGGAAAAATTTGGGGGATCTCAGAATTTTTTCCCGTGAAATTCCGTTTGAAAAACTCTACTTAAAAGAAACAACTTTTCAATTAAAAAGTTTCAAACATAAAACAAAAGTAATTATGAATTGAAAAAAGAACAGCTTTAAAATCGAGACAGTTTTTTAGAAAAAAAAAACCATCAAATTTAAAAATCTCTATTATAATAAAAGCAAACAAAAATCAATAAAATAAACAACAGATTCCAGGGAAATCCCGCATAAATTTCCCGGAATTTGTTTTTAGAAAAATTTGGGGGATCTCGGGATTTTTTTCGCGTGAAATTCCGTATGAAAAACTCTACTTAAATTGAAAGAAACAACTTTTAAATTGAAAAGTTTCAAACATAAAACAAAAGTAATTATAAATTAAAAAAACTGCTTAAAAACCAAGACAGTTTTTTAGAAAAAAAAAACGATCAAATTTAAAAACCTATATTGTAAGATGGACATAAACAATGAAAATAAACTACAGATTTCGATTAAAAACTTTTAAAAAAATTAATAAATTTAGCAAAATCGCCTAATTCAAAAAACGCTGAAATAAACAAAACAAATAGAATGTGGGAATTATTTCTTTTTCATACATTTTTTTTTTTTCTTATTACATTGAACATTATTTCGAATGTGCCACTATAACGAAGATACAAGATATTCCGGTAGTGCATATAATTATCCCTAAGTATATATACATATCTATTGGTTCAATGTTAACCAAAGATTGTCTTAAGCAAAAGTATGTGAAATATTGTGGAAATAGAACTATTGTAAAAAAGCTTTATAAATTTAAATTTGAATTATAGAAGCATATTCGAAAAAATGATTAATGTAATAAAAAAAAACATTAAATACTTCACAATAGTAAATAATAAAAAATGTAATCCCAAAAAACTAATAAATCAATAAAAATCGTCTAAATCAGAAAAAAAACTAAAAAAAAAAACAGTAAAATTTCTGAAAATAAAAGGTAAATTTAAATATTATTAAATATAAAACAGCGCTAAGATACAATAAGAAAAAAAATATCTTAAATAATAATGGTCAATTATATTGAAAACTGAAATTCTGAAAATATTAAATACATACGAACTCGCGATAATGAATTTGACTTTTTAAGTCCTGAACGTTTAAACACGCATGCTGATGCCTTAATTTTTTTTATCAGTTGTTATAAATGTTCATGTGTGTGTATGTATGTGCATGAGTTGTTAATGCTATTTGACCGTCATTAGAGATTTTTTAAGATCATTTTTGAAATATATTAATTGGTTTTTATAAAACAAAAAAAAATAATCTTAACTCTGGTCAAAAAATACAAACAAATTATGAGACGATTACAATGAAAAATAGTGAGTGGGTGCTTAATGAGAGCAACAACAACAAAAAAAAATACTTCTAAGTTTAAAATAAAATTTCTCTTTTAGCAATTCCTTCGCAACAAATTATTACTGCTATAAATTTCAAATTAAATTAATAAAACCTCCACCAACTAAATAATATCCAAAGTAACGCTTTGTTAAAAAATAATTATAATTATGACATTACAAAGTGTAATTTGAATTAATTTAATAATCTACACAGCAAAATGTGTCAAGGGTCACACGGTTTTATGATTTTCAATTTGTTTAAAATTTATTTTAATTAACATATAAATTTCCAAAATTGAAATAATAAAGTGCGTTTTTAATTAAAATAATGTGTTTTTATTATTCTTTTTTGGGGTTTTTTGTATTGTTTTAGTTTTAATTTTGTCATCATTAATTGTGTTCTGCTTCGTTGACTTCAAAGGTTTGCGCAGTCAAATCAAACTATTTTCTATTTTTTATTAGTCACTAATTTTGACCTTTCGTTTTAACAAACTCTGCTAATTGAGTTCACTCGATGTGACAAAGTTTGGTAACGTTAACCACAGAATCTGAAAAAATAATTATTATTTATGGATGTGGCATGAATTAGAGTAGAATTAATGTTTCCGCTTTTGTATGGGGAAAATAAAAAATTTACCTGAAAGTAGGAAAATTGTGCATATTGTTGAAATTCAGAATTCTTTCAAGTTAAGAGAATAAGTTTTATATGAGAAATCTCTCTTCAATAAAGAGAAATTCTCTATAGAAGTTTCATCTTAAATTTTTATGGAAAATCTATCTAGAGAGAAATACTCTCCCCAATAACGATACATTTTCTATTGAAAATCGATCTCCAATTAAGAGAAAATCGGTGTAGAAAATATATCTTCAATCAAAAAAGAAGTCGTATATAGAATATCTATCTTCAATAATGATAAATTTTTTATCAAACAATTTCCAATTAGGATAAATTTTCTATGGAAAATCTACCTCTAATTTCAATTTTCTATGTGAAAACTATCTGCGATGAAGTTCAATTTTCTATGGACAAACTATCTCCGTTGAAGATCGATTTTCTATAGAGAATCTATATCCAATGAAGAGAAAATATGTAAAGAATTTTCTGCATAAAGTCTATATCCAATCAACAGAAATTTTTCTATAGAAAACCTACCTCCAATATAGGGAAACTTACTATAGAAAATCTATCTCCAATAAACAGAAACTTTTATGAAAAATCTATTCCTAATGAAAAGAAGTTTTCTATGAAAAATCTATATTCAATGATGAAAAAATCTATCTCCAATGAAAAGAATTTAATATAGAAAATCTGTCTCCAATGAAGATAAATTTAGTATAGAAAATCTATCTTTAATGAAGGTTAATTTTCTATAAAAATTGTATCTTCAATGAAAATAAATTTTCTGTGGAAAATGTATCTTTAATATAGAAAATGTATATTTAAGAGAACATTTTCTATAAAATATGTCTCTCCACTAAAAAATATTTCTATAGAGAAATCTATCTCCGATAAAGAGAAACTTTCTATAGAAAACTTTCTCTAATAAAGAGAAACTTTCCTTGGAAAATCTATCTACAATGAAGATCAATTTTCTATAGAACATCTATCTCCAATAAAGATTAATTTTATATAGATAATATGTCTTCAATAAACAAAATTTTTCTGTAGAAGATCTATCTCTAATTAAAAGAAATTTTTTATAGAAAATGTATCGTTAATAAAGAGAAATTTTCTGTAAGAAATATTTATCCAATAAAGAGAAATTTTTCTATAGAATATCTATCTCCAATAAAGAAAACCTATCTATTGAACATCTATCTCCCATTAAGATAAACATTGTATAAAAAAATCTTTCTCCAATGAAAAGACATTTTTTATGGAAAATTTTCCAAAGAAAAGAGTCTAAAAATTTCTTTTACAGTAGTTTAATACCAATTTTAATTCGTTTATAACTTTCATCAAATCAGTTTCGATAAATGTATTTATTTTGAAAAGATAAAAGTTTTTTTATATATATTAAAAAAACCACAAAACAGTCATGTGTTTTCTATAATTTCCTTTTCATCTTAAAATTGTATAATTAATGTTGTTTTAAGTTGAATGAAATTTTTCTTTTTCTTCTAAATAAAGACAAAAATCATGTATTAAAACCGTTAACACGCAAGCCCTTAAGATACAAAAAATCATCTTGAAACTTACACACACACACATACATTAAATATTAACACAAATACACTTTTTATTCGTTTTTAATAAAATTATTAATAAAACTGTATGAGATATTAAAAAATTCCCTGCTTTTCGTTTCATTTAATCTTTTGATTTCTTTCTTCTTCCTTTCTCTTTGGGATTATTGTACAGATACAGATTTAGGTTTAAATGTATTTATTTTATTTTAATTTTTTCTTTCCGTTGAATTGAATCGATGAATGACGTTATTTGTATACACACTGATACTGAAGTTTATAATTTTCGTAGTAATTTAATTGTAATTAATATTTTGAAAAACATCCAAATTTCAAGAAAATATGCCGCTATTTTTTTGAGTTCTTTGTAATTTAAATCTTTTCCAAAGTTTTGGCTACTGTTTTATGTATATTTTACGGTAGCGTTTTTTGTAATAAATGTATGATTATAATTCCTTGTATCTTCTGGAAACAAATTTAAGACACCCCCTGAGGCGTAGATAATGTTTGGGATGTCTGTGTTATATAATTTATATTTTGATTGCTTTTAAATGTGAAATTTTTATTAACCGAAACATTAAACAACTAAAAGAAAAATCTAAAGAAAATTTTTTTTATTTTAACTTGCTCAAAATTAAGTCTTTAAAATATAGAAAAAAATATACTTAAAGAACCCACCTATTTAATGTTCGATTTTATCTCTTTCCAGATTTTTTTATTACAAAATTGGTAAGTCCATCTTAAATTTTTGCTAATTCACTAAATGCCTCATTATAAATACTAAATTTTACCTTTTCTTAATTATAATTTGCAACAAAGTAAAAGCAACAAAATGTTTTAATTCGTATGTCAATTTGAAAAAATAAAATATTGATTTGCTAAAATATAAACGTAAAAAAACATAAAAACTGTACAAGCATGCAACATGTGGCAAATATATTTAAAAAAAAACTAATAACAAACATCAATAAATTACAAAAAGAGCCAGAGTAAAAAAAAAGTCAATAACCAAAGTACAAAAACTTGTTAAAAATCAAAAGCCAAATCGGCCACAGCCAAAGGAAAAACACAAACATCCAAAATACCCAACCAACTCGGAAAAAGTGAGAAAATTGAACAACAAAAATACATTTAATTTGTATTTATTGGTGATTTTTAAACATAAAAGAGCAACTAAATGTTGTAAAATCAAATGCAAGTAACAAAAGCAAAAACAATGTCTCAGATCAAGAGTTTAAAAATCAACACGAGAATTGGTACAAAAGTACAATTTCAAAAAAAGGAAATAAATACTTTAGTTAGTACTTTGTCTTGAATCAAATGAAAAAAAAAATCTTTTTGATTTTTAATAATCCTTTTATTTAAGCTTGAGGTAATAAATATTAAATTTATTAAATCCAATATTGAAAATTGATTTAATTAAAATTGATTTTCCTTTAAGACCGATATGTTCATGTATAAATTCTCCATCACATGAACTTTGTAAAATATAAGGGAAAATTCCAAATATAATGTAAGAGATTCTCTTCAATTAAAAGATAAAATTAAGAATATATAGTTTAATGATGGTGAGAAATTTCTTTAGATGTAGTTTCATTATTTCCAAGTATACCTATAGATCTTGCTACAGATATAATAGAGGAACAATGGAATAAGTTAGGAGAACATACTGATATAAATAAGGATTTATTTTTACGTATTCTGAAATTTTGCATAGTTGATAATATGTATATATTTTCAATACGATAGTAGTATATATGTTCAATTAAAAGGACTTCCTAGGGGTTCACCTGCATCTCCTATTGTAGCAGACATTGTTATGGAGAAATTAATAGATAAATGTATAGAACAGTTAACTATTAAACCTAAAATTATGACAAAATATGTGGATGATTTATTTTGTGTAATTTAGGAATCAGAAAAAATAAACATTTTAAAAACATTTAATTCTTTTCATGCAGATATAAAGTTTACAATGGAAAAGGAGTTTGAATCAAGATTGTCTTATTTAGACACTTTGCTAATGAGAAAAGAAAAAAGTTTATTAATAGCTTGGTATCAAAAACCATCAGCGTCTGGTAGAATTATTAGCTATTTTTCGTCCAAATCACCCAAAAAGAGTTAAAATTAACACGGCTACACATTTTATGGAAAGGGTATTGACAATAAGTGATACATGTTTCTATAGGAATAATAAGGGAAAAATTTTTAGAGCATTAATGGAAAATAGTTTTCCAAAGGAAATTATATCTAATTTATCTATATATAAGTCGGCAAAGGTAAAACGGTTAAGAACACTTTCCGTCTCTGTTTGTCAACCGATTTAAACATAAAATACACCATTTAAAAGGCATTTACCTACAGAAGTGCACAATGTATATTTTATTAAGAGTGTAAAACGGGTAAAAATTCGGTGACTTCATATCTCCAAAGCTAATAAATAGAAACCCAAAAAAAATGTATGCTTATCGTTGTTCATTAAAAAAAAATAAGCGGACAGGTGTCTGGTTCCCTTTGCAATTCGGCCCTTTCAGAGAGTAAACTGGTTTAACCTCTATTTTGGAACTTTTGGTTTCCCCATTTAGCTTTTAAACCAATAAATATAGGAATAAAGGCTATACCAAATACGTATCTTATCTAAAAAATACAAATATAAATTTGGTACTTTTTTGAAATTCGAATGTTTTAAGGGATAAAATCGTACCCATTGTTACGTTTTTTTAAAAACATTTTTCTCTGTATATTGACATATAACGCAATTAATTATGGTCTGCCACTACAACACTGAAATTTTTGATACTTCAACGGAGCGAAATAATTTTTAGAAAGGGGAAATACGGGAAATTTAATTACTTTCTTTTACTTTTCCGTGCTGCGTGTGGTAATTTTTAAATTTTTTGTAGTATTGAACTTAGAAATAAAAAATTATTTGTGCAAGGTCTTGAGTGAATGAGAACCTATAAGATGAAAAATGTTGGCACTTTTTTGTTCTTCTTAATATTGGACCTAGAAACATAAAATTAAGCATGCATTGTTCTGAGGGAATAAGAATCTGTAAGGGAGAGGTTCTACAACTGGTACTTTTTTTAATTTCCTTTAATATTGGACCTAGAAACATAAAACTAAACCAGCAATGTCCCGAATGGGTGAGAATCTATAAGAGGGAACTTTTTTGGTCTTCAAATTGTCCTTTTTGCATTTCCGTTAGTATTGGACCTAGAAACATAAAATTAAATATGCATGGCTCTGAGTGAATAAGAATCTGTAAGGAAGAGCTTTTTTGAACTTTTCGTTCTTTAACTGGTACTTTTTGAATTTTTAATAATACTGAACATAGAAACATAAAATTCAGCATTCACGGACTTGAGTAGAAGAGAACATTAGGTTCGGAGGTTGGTACCTAGCCAAATCAATCCACTAAGACGAAATAAACGAGTTCTCTAAACATTTAAATATGTACATATATACTTATATGTATGTTTTCTTCATATTTGCATAAAAAATTATGGTCGAATTTCGACCACTTGGCAAAATCTAGTTATTAAAATATGATAACCATAGAATAAACAACTCCAACAGTAACGTAGAACCTAAAATTTATAAGTCACTAACTTATGTACCAGGATTTTCAGAAAGATTAGAAAAATCAAATATTTATAATACGAAAATATATAAAATTGCACATAAATCTTATAACATAATAGGTAGATTATTCACTAATATAAAGGATAAAATAAATAAGTTGGAAGTGTCAATTGTAGTTTATAAAATACCTTGTAAGGGAAATGTTAATGGGCAATGCAGTAAAGGGTATGTTGGTACAACAAAAAATAAACTTAAAACTAGGATAGCAGGACATAAGTCAGATCAAAAATATAGGAATATTTCATCACAAAAAAATAGCTTTATCAACCCATTGTGCAAGTCTAAACCATTATCCTGATTTTGAAAATATATCAGTTTTAAACACGGCAAATAATTATGAACGTAGATTTATGTTAGAAATGTTGCAAATTACAAAGGTACCAACAATATCCAGAATTAGTTTTAAGTCAGATACTGAAAATGTGGCCCAAGATAATAGACATTTAATTTATAAGAATAGAAACGGAAATTAAAAATTTACTTAAACTGTAATAGATTAGGTTTGAATTGAAAAACCTTTTTGTATTTAATTGAAAATATGACATTTTGTTAAATGTGTTAAATTTGTTAAATTTATTAAAAATTGTTAATTTTGTCAAATATTCAAGAAAAAAAATCCCTGAGAAGGCACATTTCGAGGTTCCCTAGTTTTTTTAAGAGAAAAATACAGAAAATTAAAATTTAATGGGGGATGTTTATTTGAAAGAACATTCTTTGGCATTTTTTTTTTTTTTGAAGATTATGTCTATCAAATGTTGGCCGTTTCTACGTCGCAGATGGTCCATCCTTTGAGTCCAATTTTCGATGACTCGCTCGAGCATTTCGACTGGTAACTGGCGAATGACACGCGTGATGTTTTCCTCCAAGACCTGAATCGAAGCGGGTTTGTCCGCATAAACTTTAGACTTACATATCCCCGCAGGACAAAGTTTAACGGTGTGATATCACACGATCTTGGTGGCCAATCGACCGACCCAAAACGTGAAATTATGTGTTCACCGAAGTGATCTCTCAATAAATCCATTGCTGAAACCAAATGTCGCCGAGATCACGAGCTTCAATTTCAGTCATCAAATAGTCGGTTATCATGGCACGATAACGGTCGCCATTGACGGTTACGTTCGCACCGGCATAATTTTTAATGGAATATGGACCGATGATTCCACCGGCCCACAAGCCACACTAAACCGTTGCTTTTTCTGGATGAAGTGGCAGTTCTTGAATCTCTTCAGGTTGCTCTTCGTCCCAAATGCGGAAATTGTTTTTGTTTACATACCCATTGAGCCAGAAATGGGCCTCATCGCTGAACAAAATTTGCATCGACAACGTCGGATCTTCTTGGAACTTTTCAGGAGCCCATAGAGCCAAGCGATGTCGCTTGGGAAGGTCGAGCGGCTTCAGTAATGAAATGCCAAACAATACTAAACAAAAATAACATGACAGCATGACACGACTTACACGTGATCTGTCAAAAAAAGGCTATTGAAAAAGTATCTCCTACTTGAATCACCCTATATTGGATTTAATAAATTTAATATTTTTTATAAATAAAAGAAAAAGACCTCAAGGTTAAATAAAAGGATTATTAAAAACTTTTAAAGGTCGAATAAGAGTCAATTTATATTCTTTTTGATTATGAAAAATTTTTTTATAGAAAATATCTTTTCGACTCGAAAAAATTTTCTATTTAGAAACTCTTCTTAATTTAAAGAAATTTTAGATAGTGTTCTCTCTATCTCTGGAGCAAATCTCTCTTTAATTAGAGAAATCTTTTGTTTTCGACTCTCGTTTAGGAAAATTTAAAATACAAAAAAGTTTAGACTTTTTCACTTCATTTCACGATTCAGCAAAGTTTAGCCGGTTTTTTTTTTTTTTTTTTTTTTGAAGTTTTGGCATATTCTCAACAAACAGTTTTGGCAACTGGAAGAAATGTTTAATGAAGTTTTTTTTAAATTAAATTAGGCTTAAGTTCATTAAATTTAATTTTCATAAAATTATTTTTAATGAAGGAATATATTAGTACAATTTATTTTGAATTCTTAATAGAAAAATTTTCTCCTTTAAGAGAAATTCTTTATAAAAAAAAACTTTCTTTGATAAGAAGAATTTTTTTTAAGAAATTTGTCAAAATTGAAAAGATACAATTTAGATTAATTTTCGGTAGAAAATCTCTCATTTTTGTAGGAAAAATTTTATTGGAAAATATTTCTATAATTAAAAAAAAAATCCATAATAGACTTTTCACTGTAATAAGATGGAACTTTTTTGTAAAAAAAAAAAACACTTTTAATATGGAGAAGTTTTCTATTAATATATTTTCAAATTTGAAGAAATTTTCTTTAGAAAGTAAGAGGTTAGGAATATATATATATGTATATATATTTTAACAAATAGAATCTGGAAACTATTTCTTTTTCATAAGTTATATTCAACATTTTTGATTTTTCGAATTTATTCTATGAGCTAAATTTCAGTTAAGTATTTTATAAAGCTTTTTGTAATAGTTCCATTCCTTAAATTTTTTAGGAATGACTTTATACACTACCATTATACATTCTACTGGTGTCTAATAATTGTAAATTTTTCTGTACATAAATATACTTCATTGCTATCCAAAGGACAGCTAAGGTAAAATGTTACAAGAAGATACAAGATAATAGTCTGGTAGTGTATAAAATCATTCCTAAAAATTTAAGGAATATAACTATATATTACAAAAAGCTTTATAAAATACATAACTGAAATTAAGCTCATAGAATAAATTCGAAAAATAAAAAATGTTGAATATAAATATTTTTATCAAAATCTCTCGCTTTAATTAGGAGAAAGTATCTAAAGAAAATCTTTATTTATTAAGGAGAAATTTTCTACAGATAATCTGTTGTATTTGAGAGCAATTTTCTGGATTCCCTGGTCATGACATATGAGCTATCGTAAAATTTATTATCGGCAATTGTTATGTTAATACCAACATTTATAATAAGCTATTTTCGGGGGTGGTATTGGTATGGGAGGTATGGTCAGATATGGACTTATTTCAATAAAATTTGGTAAGACGATTTTAATTGCAATAAAAGAAGTTTGGACAATTTGTATTTAAATACCAACAAATTAAGATGGCTTATGGGCACAAAGACCCTATTCCGGTAAGAAGCCTGTATAGGGGCTATGTGAAATTTTGGACCGAGTCACCCCATTTTCAATAGGCTGTGGTACAGGGTGTCTGGTGGCAGATTTATATGACACAAAGTTTTTTTAAGAGCATTGAACGGTAGAATGGAAATGCAGATTTTATTTTTTAAAGAGTATGTCATCCAGATGTCTTCCGTCGAGTTGAACACACTGTTCAAAATGGAGCCTTGTATTCTACGCCACACGCTGCAGTAAACTTGTTTCAATTGAGCTAATTTCTCGACGAATATTTTCCTTTAAAGCCACAAGAGATTGGGGATTGTCATTATAAGCCCTTTCTTTGAGGTAGCCCCATAACAAAAATCCATGAGAGTTATATCGGCCGACCTCGGTGGCCATGGGATGTCTCCAAAGCGACTGATCAGTTTTTGGCTGAAATTTTCCCGAATCAAATTCATCGAAGCTCTGGCAGTGTGTGCAGTAGCCCCATCCCGTTGAAAGCACGTGTGTGAAGAGTATGATGCCTGAGCTCGCAGGCTTGGCAAAAAGAATTCCGTAATAATGCATCGATAATATGCACCGTTGACATTCGCCGCCTGGCCTCGAGAATTTTCGATAAAAATGGTCCATTTATCTCATGCGTGGATAGGCACACAAAACAGTTACCCTGGGGCAATGCAATGGTTTTTGATGTTTCAATCGAGGGTTGCGGGTTCTTGGAGACCATTAACGGCAGTTGTGCTTGTTGAAGTGGACGTGTGTCTAAGTGAAAATGAGCTTCGTCGCTTCAACATCATTTCACAAAAATTTTTGCGTAAATCAAGGTCACTTTCTTTCAAATCTTGAACGTTAAAAGGATTGAATTTTGAATTTTAAAAGGATGGAGCTTCAGATCCTTTTTTAAAATTTCATGAATAATCGCTCTTGGAAGTCTCAGTGAGGCTGCTCTTTTCCGTATTAAGTCGCGGATTTTCACGTAGACTGCTTTCAACAAGTTTAATGTTTTTGGGAGTCCTTGAAGATCGACTGGGCCCTGGCTGTGGGACATTCATAGCCGAAGCAGTTGCGCGGAATCTCTGTCCCCACGAGCGAATTAAATTTACACTCGGTCCATCACGCATTCGCCGAATACCGAACTTTGAATAAATTTGTCGACGAGCAATTACTTAAGAATAAGTAGTCTTAAAAAATGTCACCACAGCGATGCTCACTCGACCACTGCGGCATCGTAACTGACAATTCCGCACAATTGATAATTCCAACGGCGCCACCCTCCCTCCGCACCGTTTATTACTTTTTGAAATAATCGTACTTAAAAAACAAGTTTGCCACCAGACACCCTGTATCTAGAACCTATTTCATCGAATTCAAAATTGCGACATGTACCTTGCGCACCAGTTTTACATGGACAGCCAGCCTGCCGGACGGTCATCGTAAATTTGACTCAGAAAGTGATTCTGAGCCGATCGATATACTTAAACCTGGGACAATGACCAATATTTTAAGATGTTACAAACATCAGCACAAATGCACTATACCCTCTTCACTATTGTGATATATGTAGATAAAAAAAAAGACCCAGCGCTGGGAAAAATTTAGATTTATTTCGAAATTGTTTTGATATTGTCCCATTAAATGGTGCATTTAAAGGTAATAAAGTACCTGACGGACTATTTCCGAAGTATAAATAGCACTTAAAATTTATCAACCCTAGTAGACAAAACATTAGTGGGTAAGCATGGGTGTTGTAAGTTGCAATACGTTCACATACATATATATATACACTCTTGAACGTGCTCATGGTATTTGGTTGTATATGAAGTGGATACGAGTGCAAATATCAAACAATTCTTATCAGAACATTAAATCGAGTTTACGATGCAATTTTGTAGCGAATTAAATGCAATTTGTGAAATTAATTTACGAACATTTGCACTTAAATACCACAACTAATAGATAGGAAATGTAGATAAATGTTTTCCATGGATATGTGTGTGTTTTGTTACTGTTGCAAGTTGTATTATATAGAGGATGGATTAGGCTCTTAAACATTTTCAATGTGGACTAATATCTACTTTAGCAATGGGTGCTGGTGGTCTTAACACATTTTGGCAGATTTGTTGTGTTGCATAATTGAACCTGCCTTTTTTTCTCTTGTTGTTATCGTAGTCGTGCTGCTGTCTTATCAGTTTACACACATGATTATCATTTTTTGTTATTTACCTTTTCTATTGTTGTTGTTGTTGCTTACATTAAACCAACCCACTAATCCCTTCCATTTAAGCTTTGATTTTGAAATTAGAAAACAATTTTTAGAAATTTTGTGAATAAATGGCTTGCGCGCTCAGAGATAATAAGGCTATTTATATTATAAATTAAAAAAAAGTTTAATTTTTGGGATTTGTAGGGGACAGCAAACAATATTTTCATAAAATGTTGCATTAAAATATTTGATTGTCACGTAAGATAATATGAAAATCCATAAAGATGTAGTGAATAAAAACATATTTTCAACACAATCGAAAAAAAGGAATTATACAAATAAATATACAATAATTTTATTACACTTAGAGAAAAGAGGTTCTTACTAAGGGATTAATGTAACTACATATAGTGTGTTTTTTTAGACGTATGGAACTTACGATAGGGTTAACTGTAAAAATAGCAGTCATGCTAATGAAGTGTGTTTGACTTTTTCTTGCAAAATACTTTGGTAAATTACAAGGTAAAGAGTTACACCAGAACAACGTTTACAAATCGTTAATATTTATTTTCAAAACCGCGCTCTTTTAGTCAAACTTATAGAAAACTTCGTTAAGTTTGCTGTGGCATGATCGTCAGCCTAAGCAGCTAATAACCAATACAATGAATCGGTTCATAACCAAATTAACTTTATTGGACTATATGCGCCCGTACCGTGCGTACAGAAGAAGCAATAGACGTGGGTGTGACAGAGGACTCGAAATAATCGATCCCACTTCGTTCTCAGCAACTCGGTCTCCGCCCGTCTTCTACTTAATACATTTTGAGGAAACATATTGGCGTACATCTGCATAAGATCCAACTGGTAAGAATCACCTGGAAGTTGATCCAGATTTTTATTGTCAAAGTTCAGCGATGAGTCACATTTCTTGAGGACCCATTACAACCCGAAAAAAATCACCGTTTTGTGCGGTTTACATGCCGAAGGCGTTATGGGCCCATTTGTCATTAATTCCGCAACCGGTGCCAATATTACCGTGAATGGCTAAGGGCAAATGATTAGTGACTTTTTTTATTCTTCATGTCGTTGCAAATCATTTGGTGTAATTTTAGACTAATTTTTGTTGGGATACGTCAAATCTCAGTCATATGCTGATTAACCAGAAACGATTGATTATAGACGAAAAACGACCGGTTATACTCGAAAAAGTGTCATTAACACTAAATGCCATGAAACTTATGAGTTGGGGGTCATTCCAAGGAATTTGTTGTGTTTTATTTTTAAAAAAAACTTCTATGCCTATAAACGAAAAATACCCCTTATTCCTACGAGTACAATTTAACGTAGGAAAATAGCTGTTCATCTCATATAGAAAATTATTTTTGGATAAATAATTGTAAATGCTTTAACTTGGTTTTTCCAAAATTGTTTTTAAATTTCAAATATTTATAAAATACTCTTACCCTGATTAATATCTTGTAAATATGTAGAAGAACTCAGATTTTTTTAAGGTTCACTATCTGAACGGTGTTATACTAATTTTTTCTCTTAAAAAATCATCAACACTTACATAGAAGCTTTTACGTAAAATTTTTCAGATTAACTTGTAAACATTTTTGTGCCATGATTATTTACGACATTCGACTTGGATTTGCGGAATAGGAGTGCATCGATCAAACTACTTTGAATTTTGGTGCCCACTGTGAAATCGATTTTAATTGTGGCCGATGTATGCATGTAGAAAGAAGGCCATAAGCACCACGACCCAGAGGATCTTTTGTGCAGCCTATGTGTCTGACAATGACAGGTTCAGGCTACTTATAAAGCCCATTACCCTGCCCGGTGAAAGATCATAAATTTCAGTAAGTCTCATCATTTGCTCCCCGAAAAATTTCCCTCTAGATGTCCCCAATGCGGGACAACAGCAGAGCTCATGTTCTGACGTTTCGTCATCAACCCCACAAAATCTGCATATCTTGGTACTAATATTTCCCATTATATATTGATGGTACCTGTGACCACAGTGCCCCGTAAATAAGCCAACAATTAGTCTTAGTTCCCTTTTATCCAGCAGAAGAAGCCTACCTTCCCTGCCACGAGACAGGGTCACAAATTTCTTTGACTGTCTTAACCCAGAAACGGACGTCCATGTACGAAGGAATTCACGCTCGGACCATGTCCGGATCGTCCCCCTAATGTGACCAGCAGGGACACCGAAGAACGATTCAGGGCCTATAAAAGGGTGACGAGCGCCTTTGTTTACCAAGCAGTCAGCCCTTTCGTTGCCCACATGGCCAAATTCGTGGCCGATAGTCGTTAAGGTTGTCCAAAATTATTTGTTGTGCCAACATGTGACATATCACGAAATGGAAACATCCTTGTACATCAATAAGTTATTGATTGCATGAACCAAAAAAAGCTGTCTAAAAGATTTGTTTCCAATAATTGGACAAAAGCTCAAAAAAAACTCATGTCAATTGGTACAATTAAACGCTCAACAACTAAGTCGAGGATCATCAAAAGCTTTGTATGCACCAAGGTTAGACTTATTGGATAGTAGTTTAGACACAAATTTTCAACAAGATCGGTCAAAAAGTTTCTGAGTTAGAGGGGGTTAAAATTTGACATTTTGGCCAAACCGGTGTTCTTTCTCATCCATGTAACTTATTATCTATTGGTGTTAGCAAAATTTGTCCAAAACAAATTAGATAGCTATTTCTTCAAGCTTTCGAAAAATATTTTTAAACTTTTATGTAATATTTAAAATAACTTATTGAAAAGATTAGTTTATGAATTCAAAATGTTACGTCAAAAGTCTTTTGAATTCGGGGGCATTGTTAATTGTCTGAAGGTTGTTAGGAAATAGGTTCCAAAGGCGGGTAGAATTTATAAAGAAATTGTGTTTAGAGAAAAGACTACGATGTCTCATTGGAATTAGTTTTTTGTCTCAATTTGATCGCGCAAACATAAGGGAATTAAAAATGTTTGCAATAGAACTAGTATTCTGACATCCATTAGTAGTCTTAATGATCAATGTCTAACCTATAAAGGTCGTATTTACGCAAAGCAAAAATACATCTTACTTTGTTGTTATATTCCTTGCCTTATTTTTTGTACTCTTGGAGTCACAGCTGGTAAAAAAAAAACTTTATATCCATGTAACAAACGGGATATAAGTTAAGTTTTAGCAATTTAAATTCTTATGTGTAATGGTTTTAAGTACTGTGAAGGTCATAATTCAAGAAGCTTAAAGTATAGGTTTTCTTCTACACTGTACACATGATTTGAGCATTCCAAGTTTTTATTAAAAACAATTCCCAATGTCTTTTTTCAGAAAATATCTACTATACGTTGATTGTTCAAAAAGATTTCAAAATTTGTTTGCAACTTAATAAAGCGGCTTTAACTTAATCTCCTTAAAATTGTATCAATAGGACAAAATTTAGACGATTCAAAACTAATTCGTTTGAGTTGGACAAAAAGGTCTTAAGTCAAAAAAAATGTATTTAAAGTTTTGATTGGATTTAACTCAATTTGGTGTTCTCTTTTGTTTAGTATCAATAACATAAGTCTAGCACATCTGCTTCCAACATAAATCATTTGCTCTTAAGGAAGTAAGTCATTTATGTGAGACAGTTAAATAATTTTTAATATAACGTTACGAAAAACTAAAGTTTTTGACTTAAGGCCTTTTTGCCGAACTTCAAAGAATTACGGACTCCACACTACAAGTTTTAATTCACTTAATTAAACGTTTAATTCACTTGATTACATTTTTAATAAAAACTGATTTTATTTTTCATTAATACCTTAATTGGTGAACAATTTTAGAGAATTTTTTCTGTGCACTCTTCGTAGTGTAAAATCGTATTAATTTTTACACTTAACACAAAGGGTGAAAACAGCTTATATTTAAATTTTGAAATCTTTACATTTTAAAAGGGACAGAGAAACAAACTCGACACGAGACGGACGATATTGTATTTCTTTCTTTCTTTCTCTTTCTTCGAAAGCTGCCTTGTTTGTTTAACTCTTTGCACCATCTCTTAGTCTACATTCACACGTTTAATCTTTTGATGCTTAACTCTTGTGTTTTAAGGAGTGGTAAGTAAGAAGAAAAGGGGTTGGTACGGAGATGCCTGGACTCGGGCAGTACGCTTTGTGTTCTCGGAGGTATATGCACAACAATGGCTGCATGTAAATTTGTTTCTTTTCTTTTTCTCTTTGGTTCGCTTTGAATAAAAGTGTTGTTGTTTTGAACCAAAAAAAGTTGAAACCGGTTGCTGCGTGTGAACATAATGGCATCTTCAAAAGGGAATTGAAAAGAAGTTGAGCATCAAAAGATGAGACGTGTAAATTGATACTTATGCTGTGATTGAGATTTAGTTGCAAAACTGTTGTAAAAATAAACTTTTAAGTTTACTACAACACAAGTAAAAAATATTTAATTAGTAAATAATATTTAAAGAATTATTTATTTTTTTTATCAATACAATACAACAAGAACTAGTCCTATATAACATTATTGGGTAGTAATTTGGAAAATAAGTATTTATATGCAAATATATAAAAATACAATTAATACAAAAAAGAAGATCGAAAAATAAAAAGACTATTGGGGGATTCACAAGGTGTCATGTCATATTGCGATAATATCCTAATATTTTACAATAGTTTAAAAAAATTATTGTTGTGTTTCAAACAAAAAAGTCCTATAATAATAAAACTTTTAATGCTGTGCTTATTGTTTTGTCAAAACTACACAGAAGAAATCTAAATTATGAGGGGTTGCTCTAAGCAGTCGTATTTTTTCTTGTTATTATTTTAAGACATATGACTTCCTTGTGAATCCCCCATATATATTTTGTGCACAAATAAATACATATATGTTAAAAAATAAGTATTATATGTAAAAAAAGACTATTTTAACTGAAGTACTCAGATATGGCAGATTTGAAATGACTTGCATTGCTTTGTTATTTGAATTTGAGGGGGAACTTGGCTCCAGAGACGAATCGAATTATTGAAGAAGTGTTGATCAGAAACTGATTTGTAATACCTGATCCTATTAATATGGTTTCCTCTAATCGATCTAGAGAATATGATTCTATCATATAGGTAGGAAGGCTGTTAACTTCATGAAATATTATGCAAAAGCAATAAAGTTCGGCAAATCAATAAATTATCAAATGAAACGTTATACATTCGCATCGCACATTTTGAGATGCCCTGGTTACTTTTTATTCTAAATACATTACAATACAAAACAATAAGGGGTTTCATGAAATCGCATAAAATTGTCATTTGTGCAAGTGGGCAAACTTGCGAGACTCATTTCATGAAGCCCCTTTTCAAATTTTTTGTAATTTTAAACAACTAATGACAGTTTGTAAGAATCGTCAAAAAAAATTAAATTGAAAATTATTTACAAATTCGTTTAAAAAAATGCATACAGAATTCCAAAAGACTTATTGTTCATTTTATTCCAAGAATTTATTGGAAGTGATTTGTTAACAAACGAATTTTTCGTTGAAAACGACGATTTAATTAAAATACCTGTTTATATGAACGCATAATTGAACAGCGCAAGCTTATGAGTTAAAATTGCTGGTCAAATTTACGTAATTCGTTTAAATGAATTCTCACACAATTTTTGACAGTTCATTTGCGATGGCGTAAAAATACACTGATTGGACAGAAGCGATATCATGAAAATCCTAAATAATTTGGAATCAATATTTGCACAACACAAAATGTTTGTTGAAGTAATGCTTTTGTTTAACGTGGATTGTGTTTTGTTATTTTTATTTTCATCACGAAATTTGCTTTTATACATTGTCACTTCACTACCAAACAAACGCTTTCCGTCTCTTTTCTCGAAAGCTGCCCTAATTTCGGGCCTTTTTCACATGACACTATTTTCACCTGATATACTCTGTGGTAAAAAGTCAATACTTTTGCTGTACCTATGGTTTTTGAGAGTTTTATTTTATTGTTAAGCTTTTTCCATCTGTCCCAAAGAGTCCACCTAAATTTTTAAATGCAACTCAAATTTCTTTGAGTGTATTTTCACATATGTCACATATTCTTGTTGTCCTTTCGACAAAAGACAAAAAAACAACATACACCACAAATATGTTCATTTGTTTGTAAGTATGGATGTATGTTTGTTATAAAACTGATCTTATCTTAAGGTAATTTTAAGCCGCCCATCATCAATGCATTGGCAGTTGGGCCATTCAATATGATCGTTATGTGTTGGTGTCTAAATGCATTAAATAAATGCCCTGTTATAACATGCAGATCGATTGATCGGCTAAAAGTCAGTCGGACGCACAAACGAACGATTAAGACAGACAGAGGGGCGGACAGTGAGACAGACAGATAGACACACAAAATCGATATCGATTTTATTTTTAAAAATTTCAACAAAAAAAAGGTGACAATATCGCTTATTTTTTGTTTCTTGGTCATTTCTCTTTAATTTATTTAATTTAGTGCATTGTTGTTGCTTTTTTAGAGTGTAATATTTGTGGCACAAGCCGAAAAATCTTTCAGTGCCTCTAGTCGTTGTTGTTGTTGATTTTCAGTCAATACATGTATATGCATATGCTTTCAGAAGTTTCCAATTGATTGGTGCTTTTTATGGGTATGAAATAGGTACTCCTTTTGAATTTTACTTTTGTTTGTTGTAAAAAGACGTCATTCTGTCTGTGCTCGTCTCTGGTCTCTTTTTTTATTAAAAACAAAAATAATAAAACGGAATTTCTTTTATTGTTACCTGTATCTAAAAGATATTTAAAAAAAAACTGAGTTCTCTGTTATATAACATGTTTTTTGTTATTGGTGTTGTTGTTCTTTGTGTTCATCTTACTAATTTCCATATTGTTCCATTTAAAATCTTATAAATAACACAAGTTAATTTAACATTCTCTTCCTATGAGTGGTGCCTTTGGTCATTTATTCCTTTGATCTTTGTAGTTTAATGTTTTTGTTGTTGTTTTAGTTTTTTCTTTAAATTTTTTTGGAATGAAATATGTATATTCCAATAGCAAGAACAACAACAACAATTCCATTATTGTTTTTATTATCGTTTAAATACACATAAATTTGATAAATTTGTTATGATGGCTCATTGTTGTGGAAATGTTATTTGAAATTAATTAAAAGACCCCACACATTTAACACAGATTTTTTTTAACAAGCCCGGTATTTTTTCCATTTTTTTTTGTCCGTGGCTGTCATCAGACAAGTTTGCGTTTAAAATTTTTTTAAATTGAGACAGATATTTACAAAAGGCGACAAATGTCTGATAACCTTAATATTATTTTGATCAGAGTTCAATGGATTTTAAAATTAAAAAAAAGAAGAAAATAATAATATTACTACATATGTAGATGGATTAAAAGGAAAATTCTACAGAATATTTGTTTTCTATGTATTTGAAGAGCTATTGCAAAATCATTGTTCAAAGTTTTGAAACTTCAAAAAAAAATATGGAGATAACATAAAGTGTAACCTTCCTTAAAGGACACCGTAATTAATCGGGCACTCCCTTTCGACGGTTCCGGCAGCGCACAGAGGAATGTTGGTGGCAAAAAAGCAATTTTCCGACTAAGACTGTTTTGAAAATCTAATGATGTAGTTTTACGGAGAACTGTTTTACTAAGAAATATTCATTTTTGGTTTGTGCAAGAAAAAATCAAGTGAAGTAACTGAAATATTTTATCACGAAAACGGATGAGCACTTTCATGCAACTCAGTAGCTTATGCGTGTAAAATTTTTTCACTGCTAACATTTTAATGTCATTTTTATTGACATGCATCATCTGTTTTTTTAATTAAAAAAATTATTAAGATTTCATTTGTAGTTTAGTAGAAATAAGGAAATTACAATGTCCTTCTAAAATTCAGTCTCGGCAGTTTTCCTTGAAAAAAAAGAAGCTAACTCAGGCTACCTCGGTATTCTTAATTAAACCAAATGAAGGATAAGGGTGTATTCTTTGAATATATCCAAACAAATCCAACGACCTTCACCGATCGCTTAACAAGCTAATAAATGTTCTGAAAAAGTCATGAATATTGCATTGCAGGTTTGTGATAAAATCGGTTGCGTACATTAAGGCTTAAAATTGCTTGGTAATAAAGTATGCCACGGATAATTACCTAATTAAATGCCAATATTGTTGGGTTATTATGCGGGGTAAGCATTTAAACGAATACGTTAACTACCTCATTGAGGTAATTAAATGAATACGTCTTAATACCTCAGTGTATCTAGTTAATATTCGGCACAACTCGAATATTAATCTTAACCTCATAACATGACGTAATTCTGGTCAGCCAATTATAGCTCAACGGTTGTAAATACGATAGGGAAAGGCAATAAATATCGATGTATTAAAATATCGATATTTAAAAAAATTATAATCGATATATATCGCCGATATTAAAAATACCCATATATCGATACGTCGATATTCAAATACGACTATCGAATTCGATATTTTTCAACATTTTAACCGTTGCTCAACTGCTTAAGGTTCAGTTAGGCGAACGTTGCTGTACCGTATCTGTACTGTATCAATCAGCTGTTCGCTTTTTGGTATATGAAAAGCAATGCAAAAGCTTACTGAAATGTAATGTACCGTAGTTGTAACGTTTCATTCTGTATAAAATAAAATTTCATGCCGTCGTTACGTGACAGTTGTAAGGCAGTGATGGCCTGCTTGTATATTAAATTGTATGCGGGTATTTTCGCTTTTTTTTTTTTGTACTTTTTTGCTGTATATCTATGGACTTTCGACAAAAGTACTTACAATACCAAATATTTCCATATGTATATAAATATACATATGCTAAGATATACAAAATAAAAAAATGCATATCCACATATAATAGAAATGAGAAATATACAAAAGCCTTTAAATGGTTACAAAACATTGTTTTGTCTATGCACATTTACAAAATAATACATGTAAATGTGTATGTGAATGCTAAAATAAATATTTGTTTATTGCAAATCTATAATATAAATATCAGATATTAAATTAATAATGTTTTTTACATACACTAAATACTGTTTTAATACCATTTTAATCACTTGGTACTTTTTCTGCACAGCGGTCACCATTTAAACCTTTTGATTTCCCATCACTGTGTGTGTTGTTTTGTGTATACTATTGCTTTTTTGTTTATGTATGTGAAAACATATGACACGTTTTTAGATGTTCTATAAGTGCACCAACGTGCTAGCGGTACGGTACAGTACGTTACGGGTACAGCAACGTTCGCCTAACTCAGCCTTTACAATAATGTTTTTTAAGAATTGCATCATATGTTTTTTAACTAATACTAAGACAATAACGGCGCTTTTCCATTGTACATTTTCATAGATTACATAGTTCAGTTTTGTTTCGGTTTTTTAAGAGATGACAACAAAAAATAAGCGCGGAAAAATTATTGTGGAAAGGGTTCCTAGAATAATGCAAAAAATTGCCTTAATTATGACGTATTAGCAGCAATAGACTCATAAAAGTTGGAATGTTAATCATAAAAAAAAAATATTTTTTTTTATTTGAGCATGTTCTTATATATTAAAAATAAAATCTTGCCCAGTTTACTTGTATAGTTTGCATCACAATCCGACATTATATAATCTCAATAAATTTTTTTTTTTTTAGATTTCATATGGCGAATAATAAATAAACATTTTTTGTATTCTTTACTTTTTTTAATTTTTTATTGTTGAATTAACTGCCGGTCCTTGGATTTCAAACGAAAACTTCGTTTGCAAAACTTATCTACTTTAAAAACTAAATTTTAAAATTGGTTTTTGCTTTAAATAAAAGTTAAAGCAAATCGAAATCGAGGGACAGGCAGTAAATTTGAAATTAAAAGAACAATAAAAAGTTAGAATGAAATTACATGTAATATTTTTGTACAAATGTAAATATGTATTTATAAATGTATATTAAGTTTGTAATAATTTCACCTTAATACGTTCGATACATCGATATCAATATCGGTTTTTAATTAATAAATATCGATATTCCTTAAAAATATCGATACGATATACATATATCGATATAATTTTTCAATTTTCCCATTCCTAAAATAGGGTACAATCTCTAAAATTTGTCTGCAAATACTGTGGGGTATGGGCTTTAACGACTATAATTTTTTTCCTTGTTTTTTTTAATGCTAATATAAAATTGTTGAATATTTTGCTTTAAAATAAGCCATATTTTGTATTTTGGGGCATATTTTTTTTAAAAAAGTTTAAAGCATATATTCAAGTTTTTAGTGCATATTTAATGCTCATAAAACACTTTTTTTAAATTATATTTCCTGTAAACTTGGTTTCATTACTTGCTGTGCTGTTGTCAAATAGTACTGAGGCAATTAAACGAATGAAATTTAGGTGAAATTTTGTTTTGGGAGTTTAATTTTTACGGTTGATTTACGGTTTGATTTAATTAATATTTAAGTTGTTTTGAAATAAATTCTAATTAAAATATCAATTAAATATCAAAAAATTTTAATTGATTTTTTCGTTTAAAATAAAATAATTTTAACTTGTAGAATTGTTGTTGGGTATTGTCAATATTTAATTAAATAAATTAACAAATTGTTTGTAATGGCAAAGTTTTTGATAATTTTTTTAATTAAAATTAAAAATATCATTTATTGAAAAAAAATATTCAAAATTTTAAAATTTTTAGTAATCAATATAATCATTTTGGTAAAAGGTGCAAAATCAACAACTTGTTTGCTTGATATTATGAATTTGGTATAAATTTGGTAATTAGAGATAATTTTTAATTTTTTGTGTGCAATTACCCGAATAAGGTAATTAATAGGGTATTCATACAGTTAACCGTCAATCGGTTAAGACTTTAACTTTTTTTCAGTTTTGGATTTCTCATGATTTTTAAAAATAAAAAATTTCGTAATTAATTTCTTTTTTTACGTAAACAACCATTCTTTTTTCTTGTTATTTACAAAAATTTTACTGTTTTTCAAAGTTAACATTTACATCAAGAAAAAAATAAAGTTATGATTTTTTAAACTTTCAAGTTTTGTAACTTAAAAAAGTGAGCTGATGAAGAAAAACGGAGATTAAAATGTAAGTACACCTTTTGTCACGTTACGTCTTTAAAAGTCGTTTTTTCTTCGTCTCTTTTCCTACCGCTGTTTTTCTTAAGCTGAAATAAATTAAAATGCTATGAATGTCGAAGCCTTATTCAATGTAAATATAATATTTAGAATTAAAACGTTATTATTTTCCTGGTTTTAAAGCCTGGTTCCTCTCCTTCGGTAGATGAAGATAAAGTTTTTATTTTAATAAATTTATTCGAAATAGGACTGGCGGCATGACATGAAACAAGACGAAGAAAAAACGACTTATAAAGACGTAACGTGTAGAGTTATTTTTCGGGATTTCCCGTCCCGGGATTTTCCATTGTTTTCAATTCCCGCTTTCCCGGGAATTAATTGCGGGATTCCCTGGAAATTTTGAAAAAAATCTTTTTTCAAACTTTAGTAAATCTATGTCGGACTAGTGTCTAGACTGTGTTAGTAGTTTAATCCAACTTAATTTTACCACAATATTAAAATTTGCTACAGTTTAAGACTTATGAAGGTAATTTTTGAGAATGGGCCTTATATAGGGCCTATGATAATTTATAGACCTATCTTCCAAAATTTTATTTCTTGTCTTAGCAAACTGAAATGTAAATATTACAATAATATTATAAGGTTTTGCGGTTAAGGGCGTAGTAAAGTGTTATCCTAGATTATGCTTTTTATGCGGCATTTCAAGTAATTTTGGGTCTTATGAATGTATATTATGCTTAATTGCACCACAAAAGCATTATTCGTTACAATTTTAGCCATACTTACATGATTTACGAGATTAATCTAAACATCGAGCCGTAGGTAAATTATGGACCGATATTCACGAAATTTGGTGCCTTTTAAAACGAATTTGTTGAAATTTAATGACAATGGGTGCATTTTGCCACAAATTTATGTAAGTTTTTGCTGAATTTTTATTGAGGTAGTTCCACATTTGGGTGCATAACTCTTTTTCATACTGAAGCGATTCTGCTGGAATTAAGCCACAAACAGCCTAGAAGATCTAGAAACAATTGGACACCCATATGGCGAAATCAGCTTAGAATAAACGAAGGACTCACAATATAAATACGTTATGGGATCCTAGATGAATATTAAAAAAAAGATTCACATGGAATGGCAAATTTAGTATAACTTCATACACCACTGCTGATTAAGGGTTATAAAATTGTAAAAAATATGTTTTTAAATGTATGTAGCAAATACAATTTGTCCTTCTTGCTGAATTTGTTAAACGGTAAAATTGTTTCAGAATTCCTACTTCGTAATGTTATGCTTTCAGTTCCTAAGCGCCCTTCCAGAAATTGTATTCCCCTAACGGCCAATTTCACCAAGTTTACTTATAATGAACTACCAGTTATAACTGTCAAAAACATATTGTTAGCTGGAAGTTAAGGTAACAGTTAAGTTTTAACTGAACTTGATGAAATTGGATGTAAGACTTTAATACTGTTACGTTTTTACTTATAAAACGCGTTAAGGTTTTTTCCCTTTATAATAAACCTTTGAGTTCTTTTAATTGCAATTCAAAATAAATACACACACGAATTAAACTTAACAAACTTTATTGAAATTAATTATAATGTTTACAAATTTTAACCACAATTGTAAGTAGCGATCTGAACCGTTTAATGTCTCCAATCAAACTAAACTAAACTTTTATGAGTTAGCCTGAATTTATAGTTCAAAACTATTCCTTATTGATTCAAGAACCTCTAGTATTTTCTAGAATGTTGTATTCGAATTATTTTAAAATAACTGTTATACATCTAAATCTAAAGTCTACAATTACAATTGCTAGAAAATTTATTACAGTGGCGTTCATAAAAATAGTAACTAATATGACATAAAATTATAATTTACAAGATAACTTATAACTAAAACCATAAATAATTCTCAGACAAATCTAATTTCGTAACAATATTTTCATTCTAATTATGCAAATGATCTCTGAATTTGACAATGCATATACCTATATTGATTTTTATGATCCTATTGACATAAAAATAACCTCTTAAGTATCTTAAAATAATTTTAATATTAAATTTTTTAGGTTTTTGTTACATAATGGATACTAGACTTAATTATTTTAAGCGTAATTGTCAGTAAGAAGTATTAGTTTCATTGGAGAAATAAGTAAAGAAATAAATAATAAATTTTGGGCGGGAATCCCGGGATCTCGGGAATTGGATTTTTATTTCCCGCTTTCCCGGGAATCCAAAAAGTGCGGGAATAAAAAAACTCTAGTAACGTGACAAAAGGTGCACTTTTCTAAAAAAAAAACCCTAATTCAGCCCCAACAAAAGATGCAACAAATAAATAAAAACAACCTTACAATGATGTTACTTTTTCGAACAAATCAGATTTAATAAATACTTATTGCTCAAAATATTTGTTAACTTAAAAACGAAAATAACAAATTCGTTAAAGTAACCGAGACTTAAAACCGAAATGTTCATCAACTTAAGCGATACAAGTATTTTTAATTTGCATTCTTAAAATTTGAATAGAAATATTCTCTATTTCTCTATATATTTCATGGCCCAATTAGTAGGTCTGCTCTAAACGCCTGCTGATTTTTTGGTTGAGTTGTGTTTTTATCGTGAAATTGTTTTTGTAGCAATTGTTTTTGACATCTTGTCCATTTTGTACAAAAACAAATGCATTGGATTTTGACATCTTTAACATTATTCACACAAACAAAATGCGTGCTGTTGTTTCTATTGTTGCATTGTGTAGTTTTGCACAGACCAACTAATTGGGCCATGATATATTTTAAAATAGAATTTTACTTTGTTTAATTTTTGGAATTTCATATATTTTCATTAAAAAATTTCCTCTTAAATTTTTGTGAACAAAAATTCGTTCAACATGGCCCGATAACGATCGCCATTGACTGTAACGGCCACTCCTTGCTTATTTGCATACCCGCCAAGATCAAAATGAGCTTCATCTGAAAAGATGATTTTATTGGCAAAATCGGCATCTTCTGTAAGTCGATCGCAGGCCCAATTAGCGAAGCGTAAACGCATTGGATGGTCAGTTGGCTTCAACTCCTGAACCAATTGGACTTTGTATGGCATCATACCAAGGTCTTTATGCAAAATTCGTCTCAATGATGTCTCCGAAATGTTTAATTGTTGAGAACGACGGTGAATTGATGTTGATGACGCTTCACGCACACTTTCTGCCACAGCAGCAATATTCTCGGGTGAACGCACTGTTTTTGACTTTTCACGCTTTGGTTTATCGATGAGGATGCCAGTTTCTTTCACTTGTTTCACAAGATAACGAACATACGGAGCTGACGGTGCTTCTCTTCTTCCAAAATCCGTACGCAATTTTCGCACAAATTCTGCAACTTTACCATGATTTTCAAAGTAATGTCGCAATATTTCCCAGCGTTGTTCAAGCGTATACACAACCATATTCGTTCAGCGGAAGGATAGAACTAATTATCTGTCAAATCAGACATGAGCTAAGTGCTACCATTCACGAAATAAGCACTAGTTGAAAAAAAAAACGTTAGATGGCGGACCCTTTATAATACATGGAACACTGATTTACAACTGTTGAGTTTAAACTACATATAAATTTAAGTTTAGTTCAACTAAACCAGCGTTTAAACACTCACTGACTTGTTAGCTATAAAAACACTTTTAGTCAGCTGATTGTATTGTGAAAACAAAATATCGCTTATGTCTCACAGTCGTATTTATAAAAATTAATTTATGATTAATTAACCGCTTATAAGCAAAAAGTGATAAAGTTGTATTCATAAACGAAAAATAGTATATTAAACCTTTAAATGAAAATTAATTGTTGGATTTACCCTTCTTTAAACCAAAATTAAAATTACATTTTGATAAATGTTTGCATTTAATGATACAATTTTTGGGCAATATCTTTCAAAATAATGGAAAAACGTCTTACTTGTTAATATGGATATGTTAAATACATTTTACTAAATAAGTTGTTATTGTTTTTTTTTTAAATGTTCAAACAATAATTAAATCAGGGAAGCATTTTCGTTAAAATACGTAAGACTTGTGTAATATTGTAAACCAGCCATAAGAAGCTGTTAATGTACGTTTATGAATACCAATTTTTATAAAAGGCTTAAAAGACAAAAATCGTTTGATAGCTATTACATACTTTAAGCTTAAAATATGAAAAATAAAATTTATGAATATAGACGTAAAAGTATAATTTAATTAACACTGGTGTTTGTGTGTAGAAGTTGGAAGGAGCGCTGGATGGGAATCGGTTAATTATTCTCTGAGCCGATCGAATAAACAAAATAATTTATTTATTTTGTTTACTCAGAATTTGCCAAAAGCCCAATAGGAAATATTTGTAGGAATGGAAATAAAAATAGGAAATAAAACAAGTTTTAGGATTGTGGCTAATTTAAGTAAATTTATTAATTAGATTTCTGTGGGGGATTACATTTTACTACGGCTGCTAAAAAAACAAGATGGATAAAAATCGTTAAGGAAAACCCGGAAACAGCATTTTTGACATTAAGTCCAAGTTGACGGACGATTTAGGCATTATGAGCAAGGGAGAAAGTACGAATATTTGTAGCATTCAGCCTTGATATACGTTAATTACAAAAGGGAAAAACTTTGTACAGAACCTTTTAATGTCAACAATCAGAGGTAGGATTGTGGCATTAACAACTGGTTTTTAAGGAAGATTTCAAATCAAATCTACTAGATTTCGTTGTAATGTAAACAGGCTATAAGATACCGACACATGTCTTTACTTTAATCCATTTTACTAATTGCATAAACCAATTAGAACTTTAAATTACCATATATTATGTATCTCTTCTGTTGATTGTAAAATAAATCTCAATCGAATTAAAGAAACAATAATAACGGAAATACAAACAACAACAATGTGTAATAATAAATACATATTCTTATAATAGACTTGTAAATTACACAATATTCCATTCAATAACACTTACACACATAAACACAATTTTATACATAAAGAATAGTTGCAGTTGAAGGATACACCCAGAGAAAAAATATGTTTTAATATGGATAGGGATTACTAAATGATTTTCATACATATTATGGTTACTTTAACCATATTAACCTCCATAACTCAACCACAGCCATGTTTAGGTTGCTTAATGTCATGTAAACAATTTTAATATTATCTATATGTTTACCAAAAATAATTCTGTGATGGTTGCTTTTACAACCACAACATGTCGCAATTAAAATATGATGAAAAAGAAATGTTTTTGTTTAGCTTAAATAAAATAAGTTAATAAATATGAATGGTCAGAATGATTGTAGGCAATCCGAATATAATTGTGATAGACATAAAAGGAACCGCTTTAGTCATAATATGTTTGCGGCAAAAATAATATGATTAAAGAATTTTTCACAACCATACTAAATGATTAAATTTTTCTCTGGGTGCATGATTCCATTTGCATATAATTTTCACAGACTAAATATGAAGGAAAATGTGTTTGAATGAATACAGACAGCATCAATTTCATTATAAATAGGATAATGTAACTTGTAATAACGGATTTAAGGAGCGCTATATTCTTTTAGAAAGACTGTTATCTATTTTTACTTGAAATTAAAAATTAGTTTTTAAACATTAAAGTCTCATAAACTTTCTTGTTAAGGAATATTAATTGTTATATTAAAACATAAGTAAAAACTGAACACTTTATACACCATATTCAGTTAAACAAATTCAAAACTTGCCAACAATATTATCTTTAAGGCGTGCTTACATTGGTTTAAAATTGGCCTAGTAGTTTCTGAGATATCGTTAAAGTTTTGAAAAAAAAAGAACAAATTTAAAAAAAAAAATTTAATTCTTGTTCTGTAAAAATTCATAAAAATTAAAAATGTGACAAAAATCTAAAATCGTATGGCAATTAAACGTGGACTTTTGTTTAAAAAATGGAAGAAAAAAACGGGGATTTTTAACTCAAGGTAAATAAGCGTGAACTGAATGTTGCTTTCAAGGTTATTTGGGACGCTGCACTTATTTTTTCTATCAGCTCGACTTTTCTCGATATACCGTTGTGTTCAAAATTAATGGGTCGATTACGGATGGCAACAAAACTGAAGTTAATTTGCCAGCAGTGAAATGGCAACGCCGCTCATGTTAAAATATACAACAAATTGTTTTATTTTAACATGTGCGGCGTTGCCTGATATTGCTTCTGGCAACTCAACTTCAGTTCAGTTGCCATCCGTAATCGACCCATAATGCACTTCCGCTACATATATTGGAATAACTTTAAAAGGGTTCACCATATTCAGTTAAAAAAATCCAAAGTCGTCAACAATGTTATCTTTAAGGCTTGCTTACATTGATTTTACATTTGCCCAGTAGTTCCGAAGCTTAAAAAAAGAACAAATTAAAAAAAATGTTTGTTATGTAAAAATTCATAAAAAAAATGCGACAAAAATCACAGTTTCGGTCTTTTTTTTTAAGTTAATAAGTTTAGAGCAAAAATGCGTACATATAACATTAACTCAAATGAAACTAAGAGCCATTCAAATTCATTGGCTTATTAAAAGAAATTCTTTCCTTGGTCTCGATTGCAAACAGCAACTTTGCAACTCTATCTTAAAACCAATCTGGTGCTACGGTATTCAATTATGGGGCACTGCCTCAGCGTCTAATAACGAAAAAATTCAAAGGCGCCAAGCTAATCTTCTTCGAATAATGACAGCTGCTCTCTGGTATGTTAAAAACTCCAATATCCAAAAGGATCTCAACGTGCCATTGGTAAAAACTATGATTACTAAATACTCAGTCAAATATTTGAAAAAGCTTGAACTGCACCCAAAGCCACTAGCTCGAAATATTTTAAATGATGACGGCCACACTCGCTTAAGGAGAAGAGACACTGCAGCACTCACCCAATCAGCAGAGCGATAAACACCTAAATATGTGAACAGAAGCCGTGATAAGAAAAATTTTTGTCGGGCACTGGCACGACATGAATTAAAGTATTAGGATAAGATTTGATTACTTATTATTAGTTCATATTTAATATATGAAGATTCAATACAGAAACTCTGGAAAACAAATAAATTATTTGCGTTTTTTAATTCTTAAAAATTTTGGCAAAACGAAGTTTTAAAAGTAGTATTTGGAATTTTTCAAAAAATCTTTGGAATTATATAAATTTTGATTACCTGTGGGTCCCAAATGGATACAATCTTGAATATTTGTCTGAAAGCACTGTAGTGTAGGGTTTCCTTTGGTCGGACTGGACCGTTTCTTTCTTGTTTTATTTGCCAGTCATATACATAAGCAGATTTATTTTCATTTAAATTCTTTTACATTTTAATTTGATCACGTTTGTAAAAATATTTTTCTTTTCAAAGATGGAAGTGTTTGTTTAAATATGTAAATATTTTTATTTTTTTTTTCGTTTTAATAATTGAGTTGAAAAAGGCGCACAAAAAAAAAATTTTAAGATTGGAAATGTGGAATGGTTTCTTAGAGTACATTCAAAGGCCATGTAATGAATAAATAAATGTGTTTACAGGTATTTTTAAGGATATTTGAATTTCGAAAATTTGTGAGTCCATAAGGAAGTACTTAAGCTGAAAAAATACTATATTTATATTAAAGTGGGTCAAAGTTGTTTCGTACCAAAAAAGTTAATCAAGCGGTAAAGCTGGAAGGTAATCTGAGTAAATTTCTCATTAGATGTTGTGAAGAAATCATTGTCCTTAACTCAAAATGCAGCCTCCGAATTTTCAACAGAAAGCTTGTGTATATTTTAGTAAATATTTGGGTGATTCTCAAGGTGTGCTATCAAGTCATATCGTCATAATGTCCTAAATAATATTTTACAATTGCTTGAAACACAAAAATATATTTTAAGCAAAATAAAAATTTTAATGTTGTGTTTATTGATTCGTCATAACTGTACAGTTATTATTTTAAGGCATATGACTTTACAACTTTATGACTACCTTGTGAATCACCCAATAGGTTGTTTGATATGAAGAAAAATATTAAACAAACTTTCTCATGAAAAATCGGAGGCTATATTTAGATTTTTCTATATGTGGAGGCTTCAGAGCTGAACCGAACCAAGTCATAAAATATAATACATATGTATATGTATTTCAAAACTCGTGCGAAATTCTCCGCAAAGTTTAACTCTATCCAGTTCTGAAACGGACTGTTTAAAAAAGTGCTTCGTTCCTAACCGAAGTCTAGACGAGCAATTAGTTTGGCAATTATTGCCGTGGCAACTATCAAATTCTATTACCAATACTGGATATTAACTTAAGCAAGCATTTTCAATCGTCTAGGAGTCTACTGGGAATCTCATAAAGAGTGTTTTTGATCCTCGACGAGCTCATTTTTTAATTGTAGACGATTCCTTGCACGGGAGAAACTGTTACACGTTCTGATTCGTAAGAGAGATTCTTCCATAACACAACAAAAGACTCTTATATTAATCCTAAAGGGAATCGTTTATGATGTATATAGAGATTATCTAACGAATATTTCAAAAATCATGCCAAGAGTCGTATGAGACTCACATAGGGATTATTTTACAACTCGTGAAATGCTCAGCCGTATAACTGAGCTACTTAAATAAGGGCAATAATATTCATACAATTTATATGAAACAAACCTTAAGGTCGCGAAATCAACACCATCCTGTCGGAAAATCTTATTTTGCAGATCCTTCGGTCGATTTGGTTTATTGAAATTGTATTGGCAATTGAATTTTCATATTTCGAAAACGCTTTTATTTATGTAGCTCAGTAATTATTATATGACTCTTACAGAGTCGCAAAAGGTTCATTTCAAGATTAAAAAACGAGCGTGTAAAAAATATAAACAAAAAAGTAATAAATAAAAAGAAAATGTAGATGTTTTTGTAATTCATCAGAAGATTCTTTTAGGAGTTGTATATTGAACATAATCGTCTAACAAACAGCATATGCTAGCTGGGATTATAGACCGCATGAATATGTATTAGAACCAGTGATATTATTCGTAGGGAAAAATACCTATTCGTAGGGATTTCCTTTTAAAAAATGGCCGTCGCGAAAAGAAGGACAGATATTTGGAAATCATTAAAATGTAGGGACTTTTTAAAAATGTGGTAAAGCTGTATATATTTGGCAATCTTTTTCGATTTGTGACAAAATACTAATAAAATTGTTGATACGGCAACACTACAAATTGTTAAATTTCTTTAGGTGAATGCTTGGCCCCATTTCAACTTTGATTTTAAGGTAAATTTGTGAAACTGTTTTACAAGAATTGAATTTTTCAGAGCAATAATAGATTACTTGTTTAAAATGGGCATCAAAAACTTTTGGATTAAAGTCACCAAAACGAAAATTCGAATGAAAATTAAATTTTCCCTTTTTAGTCGAAATTAGCTATTTTTGATTAATCCCTGCCGTATGATACTACAGATAACGATTTTAAAAATAAAGTTTAGTTAATCAATAGAATTTGTTAAAAATAAAGCTAAAATTTTATAAATTTACTAGTCACACTTTTTTATTTAGATTTTTTCGTCAAATATTTGTTAAGTCTGAACAAATCTTTACTCATAAAATTATATCTTCCATTTGCATTGTCAGCTCTTTTTTTACAAGACGAATGTACCTTTAAGTGCACCGAAAATCATTTAAAACACCCGTTCGACTGTAAGGAAATCCCTACGGTGTTATTTGCATTCATATATTATCATTTAAAATTTGTAGGGACAATTTGTTGACCGCGTAGGGAAAAATTGGAATTTTTTTGGGGCTTCAAAAAAGTCTATAACATCAAAGATTAGAACAAATGTTCATCAACAAATGTTATAATACATTGCTGAGCAATTATCTTTTAACACAAGCTGTCAAAATCAATTATCAGCTACAAAAAAGAAATAAAGAAAACATTAAACGTATAAAATTTTAATAAAAAATTTATAACAAGGCGAATTCATTACAGGTGATCCTAAAAGCCCTGCTGATTTTTTCTTTAGCTTTATAATTGTTGGATGTCAAAATTTTGTTTATTATCTTTATTTCTGTTTTGATTTGTTTCGGTTTTTGACATTGTACAATGATTTTACAAAAACAAATTGCTTGTGGTTTTTGTACGAGTTGTACTTGTTGTACTGCCGAGATTAGGGATGGGCAAAAAATATCGATATATCAAAATATCGATATATAAAAACATTATAATCGATATATATCGCCGATATTAAAAATACCCATATATCGATACATCGATATTTATCTACGACTATCGAATGCGATATTTTTAAGATCTCTATAATAAAATTCAACCTTTTAACCGTTCAACATCTTACAATAATGCTGTTTTTTAATAATTGCATTTTATATATTTTAACTAATATTAAGAAAATAACGGCTTTTCCATTGTACATTTTCATAGATTACACAGTTATATAAGTTTTGTCTCGATTTTTAAAAAGATGACAACAAAAAAATAAGCGCAGAAAAAATATTCTGGAAAGGGTTCCTAGAATTATGCAAAAAATCGCCTTAATTATGGCGTATTAGCAGCAATAGACTCATGAAAGTTGGAATGTTAATAATAAAAAAAATATTTTTTTTTTATTTCAGCATGTTCTTTTACTTGTATAGTATGTGTCACAAGTTTCGTTTACCGGCAGTATATTATCCGGCATTTTTTTTTTAAATTTCATATAGCGAATAAATAAAAAAATTTTTGTATTCTTTACTTTTTTTATTGTAAAATTAACTGCTGATCCCTCGATTTCAAACGAAAATTTCCTACGCATAATTTACCTTAAAAACTACATTTTGAAATTGGTTTTTGTTTTAAATAAAAGTTAAGCTAATGAAATTTTCGTTCAAAATCAAGGGACAGGCAGTAAATTTGAAATTAAAAGAAACAATAAAAAGTTTGAATGAAATTACATATAATATGCTTGTACATTTGTAAATATGTATTGACATAGGTATATTAAGTTTTTGAATTTGGTAATAATTTCAGCTTAATACGTTCGATACATCGATATATCGATATTTTTAATTAATAAATGTCGATACTCTTAAAAAATATCGATACGATATATATCTATATATTTTTTCAATTTGCCCATCCCTAGCCGAGATTATCTGGAATGATTTAAAATAAAAAAATAATTTAAAAATCAATTGGCTGTCATAGAATTTGTAAGTATTTATTTTCATACAAATTCATGGTTTGTGTTCAGAGATACGTTTACTCCACTCTAAAAAAAATATTAAGCACAGAACATTTTTGTAACGTCATTCTGCCGACGTTATTGCTTATGTTAACAAATACAAATTGCGCATTTAGACGCAGGGTAAGGTAACGGTAATTAGTCCAACCCAATTCCTCTATAAATTAATGGCAGTTCACTCACGCAAACACAAAATATTTTCGAATTATCTTTTTTTGACTTCTATGTAGTTGGGTAAAAAGATATTCACCTCTATTCATTATGAAATAAACAGGTGGCATTACTACGCCAGATGACGATTTTTTGCTCTTGTAATGTTTGTCTATTCTTATGTCAAAGTTTTGTTTATGTTTACAAAAAGTCCACGTTTTGTGCTGTGATTATTGTATTGTATAAAAGTTTTTGATTATTTAAATTTAAATTAAAAAAATTGGCTAAAAATTAATTTATTTCATTGCTTTCAGCAGCAAAATTTGATTTTAGTTTAATATAATTTTTGGCGTATATGAAGACTCATTTTTCATTTTTGTTGTAATGTTTTTTGTTGCCTTAGTGCTGCCACCTGTATTATTTCACCATGCCTCTTTTATGAAAGTCATCGTAACCGGAACAGTTAATATATTCATTTAGTCGTTCTTGACAATAATCGATTACTATTGAAAGTCACTTGATATTTTCTAAGACGCTTTTAATTCGACGTCGAATAGAATTGTCTCTGTTTCAATCGACAGGACATTTTGCGACGACTGAAATTAAAGTTAAAGATATTTTAGATAGAATGTTAACATATGTATTAAATACTTTTTAAAAAGAAGTTATGGGGTCCAATTTTATTAGTAAATTAAACGCGAAAATTGCAAAAATTCGAAAAAGTTTGCTAAAATTAGCGAAATGCTTAATTTGAGACCATTGCCTCAAAGAGAAACAAAGCCTCGCAGAAATTGCAAAAATTCGAAAAAGTTTGCTTAACGAAAATTTTTAATTTGCGACGATTGACTCAAAAATTCGGAAAAGTTTAATAAAATGGCGAAAATTTTTATTATTTTAAACAAGCCGTAAAATTAAGTTAAAGTCCCTTAAACTGTAAGGAATGGCAAAAGTTCGGTAAAAATTGCTAAATAAGAGGAAATTCGCAAAAACCTACTAATAGCGGAATTTCGTTTTTTTATTTTCTTCAATAAACTAAACCGTTTTTGAGTTATGCGAATATATGTTGTACATTCTCTCCTTTTTTCGAAATAACGGTATATCTCGAAAACAAGAGCTAACCTAAAAACCCGTAGCACCACTGGATTCAGGGTACCCAAATTAGATTTAAACCTCGACGTTGCTTGTTGCCACGCTTGTCTCAAAAAAAAGAGTGTCAAATTCTAGCACAGTATAATCATTGACTGCCTGTTTTTAGAAAATGAAAACAAAATTTCGTGTGAGAAATTATATTGAAAACAACAACAAAATACGAAATTTTGTTTTTGTTTTCATTATAATTTCTCACAAGACATTTTTTTAAATATTCTAAAAAAAAAAAGAAAGGAAAGCTGTAAAGAATCAGAATTTGCGAAAAAAAAATCAAAATCAAAAACAAACTCTAAATTTTATTTGATCGCTAAATCGGTTAAATTACACAAAATGTCGGAAAATGCATAAGTAGCATTAAACAAATTAGCTATAATAATGAAGAACAAAAATAATAGAAAAATATTTAGAGATGGGATTTTCGATAACTAGTCGACGTCGACATAACGTTTTCATAAAATACCAAATTGTCGTCGACTTGATGTGACAACAATTTAAAATTATTGTGGACATCGAACACGACTTACATAATAAAGGTGATTGTGAGCCGAATAATGTCGATGTAGTTTTTTATCAATTAAAAAAAATTTTTAAAAAGTATTTCAATTCAATTAATGCGATAATTGAATAAATTATTTTTTAAGTTGAAAGAAAATTAAAAATTTAATTTTGATTTAATTAACATTTTATTTATTTTGAAATAAATTTTTAATTAAAATACAAAATTATATTATTATATTATAATACAAATTAATTAAATAACAAAAAATCTTAATGGATTTTTTCGTTTAAAATAAATTAATTTAAAATTGTAGTATTGTTGTTGGAGCTATATTTAATTAAATCAATTTACATATTGTTTGAAACGGGAAAGTTTTTTTTATAATTTTTTTAATTAAAATAAAAAATTTCATTTATTGAAAAATAAATATTCACAGTTTAAAGTTTTTACAATTCTTAGTTATCAATATAATCATTTTGGTAAAAGGAGCAAAATCAACAACTTGTTTGCTTGATTCTATGAATTTGGTGATTAGAGACAATTTTTTATTTTTTTCTGTGTTAGAGCTTAATTAAAGAAGAATAAAAGTAATTTTAGAAGTAAGAGTAGTAGTAAACTGGAGTTAAGGCTCAGTTAGCTGACAATAACAGTAACACAGAAATAATTAAAAATTATCTCTAATCACCCAATTAATACCAAATTCATAATATCAAGCAAACAATTTGTTGATTTTGCACCTTTTACCAAAATGACTATATTAATTACTAAAAATTGTGAATTTTTTTTATCAATAAATGATATTTTTAATTTTAATAAAAAAAAGTGATCAAAAAACTTTGCCATTTCAAACAGTGTGTTAATTTATTTAATTAAATTTTGACAATTCCCAACAACAATTCTACAAGTTTAAATTATTTTATTTTAAAAGAAAAAGTCAATTAATAGTTTTTGATATTTAATTAATATTTTAATTAAAAATTTGTTTCAAACCAACTTAAATATTAATTAAATCAAAATTATATTTTTAATTTTCTTTCAACTAAAAAAATAATTGATTCAATTATCACATTAATTAAATTTAAATTCTTTTTAAACCATTTGTTTAATTGATAAAAAACTTTTTTCTGTGAATGTAAACGTACAATAAAAAAGTAAGAAAAATCAATTAGCTACAGATTTAGACGTAACATCTTACTGCTAACTATAATCGTTCTAATTGCTTTACATGTAACAAAATGAAGCATCTATTTTGTAATGTCACTGTTACTCTCAGCTAACTGAGCCTTTAAAGTAAGATTAGATTTCGAGAAGAGTTGAAGTTAAGTTAGAATAGACTTAAAGGAGAGTTATGGTCGAGTGTGACTTGAGTAAAATACAATTCAAATAGAGTAAATAAAGTCAGAAGAGAGTCAAAGAAGAGTTAAATTAGGGTAAGAATAAAGATAGACTATAGTTAGAATAGTTTAGTTCAAGTAGAATTAGAGTAGAGCTAAAGTCGAGCAAAGGTAGAGTAGAACTAGAAAAGAGTTAGAGAAGAGCACGTTTAGAATAGAGTACATATAGGAAAAGTTAAGTTAGTAGAGATAGAGAAGAGTTAGAGTAGAATTATAAAAGGCAGAGGATAGAAGTTGATTTTGAATTAAGTTCGAGAGCAACTAGCGCAGAAAGTGATGGGTGCCCGGTAGGCTAGCTGGAAGTGAGCTAGTCTATCATTGCCCGGGCTGCGAGTTCGATTCCCGCCATAGACTCTGGTCTCCTGCAGACAAGCGTAGTGCTTCGCGGTATTAGCATAGGAATAAAAAATAATAAAAAAATTGTAATTTAGAGAAAAGTTCGATTTTAACAAAATTACAGTTACCGTAAAGTTAAGGTAGAAATAAAGAGTGCTAAATTGAGTTTTTTAAATACCTTAAAATATTTCAAAGAACTCGGTATATTTCCTTGAACAGAACTCGATTTTTTTAAGGTCAATGTTTTATTTTTGGAGTCCCCTTATCCCAATTTCCTTTTTCTGAAAAACCTTTCATTAGTCTTGAAACATTTACAATTTGACTTGCATATAAATGTATAATAACAATTCATTGAAACGACGAAGGAAATGGAATATCTCACAACATATTCATGCACGAGAAAATGCTTTAATATCATAACATTTCTAAAAAGTAACAAACATCCAAGTTGCAAAAAAATTAAATGAAGAATACACAAGATAACCAACCAACACAGTCACTGATTGTCTAATTCATTCAAGTGTGCATTAAATCATCTTCATCATCATTATCAACCAACAATCTCATCTCATTCTCATCACAATCTGAATACTCTCACTCAAGTCACACGCACAAATCTGCACAAATCCTGAAGGTGTTGAAGCGTTGAAATGTTTTCGTTCATTTCATTTTAAAATCTTGTTATTCAAACCAACGTTTCCCCTTTCCCTTTGTAAGTAAAGGCCATTCCCCTTACCCCATTTCCAACTTTGTAGTATAGCTCGCCTTACTAACGGCCAATATCCCTATTAGTAAATATGTTTGTATATGTAGTATGTGTGATTGCTTGTTTAGGTGTATGTGTTAGTGTGTTTACAACTTGATTTAATTCCCTTTAGAGCTTTAAGTGTAAAATTGTAAAATGTGTTGAGTGGAAATTGCTTTATCTGCTGATGTTTTTGCTGTAGTTGGCCTTGTTTTACTGTTGATTGTCTCCATAACTGTTGTATGTTTTTGAGAGTGTGTTTATCTGTGTGTGATTATTTGCATTTTGTTGTAATAATAACTGGAAAATTATATTTGCCTTGTGTATGCCACAATAAAGTAACTAACTGATTGATGTGTATGAACGACTACCCAGTAAACTCTAAGATTTGATATTTGAAATGTTCTGGAAAAAAATAATTTTAGTAGGAGGAGTCAAAGTAGAGCTAAAGTAGATTTGGAGTAAAGTTAGAGTAGAGTTGTAGGTAGTCGAACTAGATTCAAGTTAGTGAAGAGTTAGAATAGGGTTTAAATACAGTTAAGATATTGTAGAGTAAGAGTTGATTTCTAGTAGAGTGAAAGAAGAGTAAGAGTAGAGTAAAAGAAGAGTGAATGTAGAGAAAGAGCAGATTTACTGTCCAGTTAGAGTAAAAAGTAGTGTAAGAGCAGAGTTAGAGTTATAATAAAGTAGAGTAGAGTAGAGCAATAGTGGCGTTAAAGTCGAAAGTAGATACAGGGCAAAAGTAGAGTAGAATGAGAAGAGAGTTTGGGTAAAGTTCAATTATAGTACGATTATTTTAGAATAAAACTAAAGTAAAGTAAAGTAGAAACAAAGTAAAGCAGGAGAAAAATTATATTAGAATTAGGGCTAAAGGGCAAGTGAAATAGGGGTTACAGAAAAGTTAAAGCCTGAAATAAAAGAAGTCTTGAAGTAGGATTGGAGAAGAAATAAATAATCATATTAAATTAGTGTTAGAGTAAAGTAATTATTGATTTAAAGTGGAATTAAACCATTTTTGTTTTCCAAAAAAAAAATTACGCAAATGGTAAGAACAACATTTCTTAAACATTTTTTCTCAAAGATCATTAAATTAAGTTGAAAGGTAAAGCCTAGTACTCTGTTCAAATCTGTGAAAAATGTTGAGCAACCTCTATTATTTCATGCGAAAAATTTGAGAGTTTGCACAATTTGAAGTTTTTAATCTTGCAAAGTATGCGACATTGTTTTGCGTATATAAACAAAACCTACATGTATTTTACTAAAAAGTGTTTTTTTTTTAAAAAAATTAAATTAAATAGAAATTAATTTTCAAAATCCATTGCTGGTTGCTGATAATCTTGAAAAATTTACTAAAAACTTTATTTACAGCTGTCAAAATTCCGTATGAAATAAAGAGCATTTGCTTTATTTCACAGTTGTAAAAAAATGTTGCCAGAAACATTTTGCAACTTTTTCACAAAATGAACAGAGTACAACTCTATCAACATTATTTCATAGATATTCCGTACAAGTTTTTTCATATGAGTTTTGACAGAATTTCACATGAAATGTTGAACAGAGTATCAGGCTTAAAACTCAAACATTAGATTTAATATAAAAAAAACCAGTTAAGTGTTTTAGTGTAACAAACAACGATCATTTTCCAAACGTTTGACTTTTTGTTTGTTGGGTAGATGTTGTGTAGCACTCGTATGCGTATGAGTTTGTTTATTTGTTTGTATCTCCTCTACTAGTTTATATTCATGGATTGGGAATTTACAAATCACTACGCAATTTTTGATTGGTTTTTATTCCATTTTTATCACTTCTTCATGATTCTGTCATATTTTACATGAACTGTTTTGCTGTTTATTACAAATAGTCCAGTTCTTTTAGGGGGTAAAGATGTAAATAACTTATGTATGTGGGAAAATTACAAAAATTTTCCAATTTAAAATACAAACAACAAGCACACATTCGAGCATTTTCCATTTTGTATAATATGTACTGCATAAATTTAAAAATATTAAATACATTTGCATGCGTTAATGTATTTATGTGTTCCAAAAGTGTGTTGGGGGTGCGAACGTTTGAGAGAAAATGGGATTTTGAAATGTAAGTTGGCTTAAATATATATTTAAATTGTAAAAATTTATATTTAGCTTATTGGTAAATAGACTTTGAAGTGAGAGAAAAAATGGATTTTCTAAAAATTATTGATTTACACAAAATTAAGGTAAATTAACAATAAAAATCGCTAAATTTCCTTAATATGTAAATCAGAAATTGCAATTGATAGTAAAAAAAATGCACATAATCGTTAAAGACTGTCAAAATAAATGAAAAAAACTAAAAACTGGGAAAAAAAAAGGAATCCAAGTTTAAATTTTATTTAACAAAATATTTTATTAATGTAAAATTCTTAATGGTAAATGGTAAATACCGACCAACATTATAACGGGTGGTTAAATTTAAGGGCCCATGTTGAATGTGAACATCACCTAAACGTCAAGTTTTTTTCTGCATTTCATTTGACATTTCTCAATTTCAGACTAACTCAATTTGAGCCATGGAAAGTTACACAATCGAGCAACGCGTTAAAGTTATGCAGGCTTATAATGAAAATGAGCGTTCAAATCAAAATGCATATCGTTAATTTTCGAAGAATGTGATGAGGCACAGTTTCACCTCAGTGGATTCGTCAATAAGCAGAATTGCCGCATTTGGGAGAATGATAATCCAAGAGTGATTGTCGAAAAACCAATGCACCCTCAAAGAGTGACTCTTTGGTGCTGTTTATGGGCTGGCGGCATCATCGGGCCGTATTTTTCCAAAATGAGGCCGGTCAGGCAGTTACTGTGAATGTTTTTCGCTATCCTGAGATGATACCGAACTTTTTATGGCCCGAATTGGAAGATATGGATGTGGATGATATGTGGTTTCAACAGGACGGTGCCACTTGCCACACAGATAACGAAACAATGGCTCTTTTGCGCGATAAATTCAATGGCCGTGTTATCTCACGTGGTGACGATGTCAATTGACCGCCAAGATCATGTGATTTGACACCGTTAGACTTCTTTCTTTGGGGTTATTTGAAAGAAAAGGTGTACGTCGATAAGCCAGCAACTATTTAAAAGCTAAAGGATGAGATAATTCGGCACATTATCTGCATAGAACTCCAATTATGCCTCAGCATCATCGAAAATTTGGACCATCGGATGGAGGTGTGCCGCAGCGTCATCGAAAATTTGGACCATTGGATGGAGGTGTGCCGCCCAGTTTTACCGACATTATCGGTAAAACTTCCTAAGCTTAATAATATTTTAAGACAAATTTTGGCAAGACGACAATTTTTAAAAAAGATTACTATAAAGATTACTAATAAAAAAAAATTTACCGCTGGTATTTCAAGAACTTGCTCAGAAAAAGAGACTCGGAAAACTATTGCTAGAAAAGCAAGATTCCTTAAGTTCGGCAAAATCACTACAACGTAATATTTGAAGGAAAATCTAAAAAAAGCCCTTTAATAGGTGAATTATAGATAAATCCCTTAATTATGTAAAAAAAAATCGCCAATATTTTGTAAGCTCATAAAATCACTTATTCTGACAAAAACTTTAAATTGAGAATTTCGTAACAACTAAAAGATACAAATCTTAAATATTTAGAAATTTTTTTACATATCATTAATATATATAAATATATAAAAAATCGGTAAAATTATAATACGTTACAAGAAATACCTACGCATATCCTACGCATACAACGTATTTTTGGCAACACCTCAATTTTATCAATTGTATGGCAGTAGAGGCGATTTTTGGAAGCCTCTAAGTAATTGCCAAACTTTGAGTTGTTCTTGCAAAATTTCGAACAAAAATATTTTTTACATAATTAGTCAATTCACAAGGTATCCTAACATGTCATATTGTCAAAATGTCCTAATATTTCACAATGGTTTAAAAATATTGTTGTTGGTTTGTTAACAAAAAGTGTCTTAAATAAATAGAACGTTGCTTGCTGTGTTTATTGTGCTGTCGTAATTAATCAGAAAAGTCCAGCGCTGAGCGGCTGAGCCGTACAACAATATTTTTAAACCATTGTGAAATATTAGGACATTTTGACAATATGACATGTTAGGATACCTTGTGAATTGACTAAATATATCTGTAGCAATAAATAATAATGGCTTAAGTTGACATAAGTGTTTTTCCTTTTATTACATATTCTTATTCTCTTCTTCAATATCTATCACTCAGCTAAATTTCAAGTATAAAATGTCATTATTACTAAAACTATATGCATTTATATATTAACTGAAGTCTTTTTTTCAACTTAATTTTTTTTTAATGTAGCTACATCAATAGGTGTGTTCATTTAAAGAAAATTATTGCTTATTTTCAATAATTGATACTAGTAAGTGTTCACGTACTCGAAAAAAAGAGCATACAAATTTGAGAGACCAAAATTTTTTTGAAAATTTCTGAGAGTAAAATTTTTACTAGCAAGAATTATTCAACCACCTGTTTCATGTTTTTGTTATCAAAACAAAAGTAATTTTCACAGTTTTTAAATTTAAAGTTTTTCAGTGAAATAGGATATTTATTTTTCTAAAATGTAAGAAAAATATTCTTGCGCAAATAGTAGAAATCAATTGAATTTATTAAGAAATTATATCGTATCTTCCAGCTGAATGTTTTCAATATACCCAACTTACTCGGTTTTGCTGATAAGGCGGTCATTTAGTTTTTTTTTTTTTTTTTAGTAATTTTGAGAAAAATTTTGTAAATTTTAAACTTACTCTTTCGTTGCAAGTTTCTACTAGTAAAGTAAATGAACACACCTAATATTCAAATGTTTGAGCACTAAAACTTGGATACACTAACGGCCCATTCGAATTATTCCTCATAAAAACCCTTATATTTAACTAAATTTTACCTAAAGCACTTATCTCGACTTACTATCAAAAAAAATTATTTTGCCTTCCAATACAGTAGCTTAAGTTTACTTTAGGTTTTATTTTTCTACCAATGGATTTATTCATAACATCATAACTGAAAAACAACGAATATTAACTAATAAAACTTTTATTTTTTTTTTTATAAAATTAAAAGTTTTGTTCTAAATAAATGTGCATCTTTATCTGCGGCTAAAAAATTTATATTAAAGCCAACCACAATTTATTTTAGACAAAACCCTTAATATCTCAAAACACGAAATTTGGACTTAAGACATTATTATTTATTGTCACAGATGTACATTATCCTAATTTATCCTGTTAATAAAAAAAACTTAACACTTTAGCTAGATAATGCAGTTTCGTCTAAAGGTGCACTAACTTACTATTTGACTATAAGGTGTCTTTGCTACTATAAGCAAAGTTATGCACCTATTCGTAGGTGAATTCGTAATGTTAGAATGGAGGTGAACATCTTATAAAGCTACCATACTTTCTTGTGGCCACATATGGGCGTTGAATTAAACTGTAAAGTAGTGGTAGCTCTAATGCGAAAAGCAGTGTTGCAAATATATTTCAAGTCCTAATTTGAAACCAAATAACTCAATTTAAATTTTATTTTATTTATTAACACAGGGTCTCCACCTGAGATAAGATATAAGATTTTTATATCAGCAAACGTCAAATTCAATCTCAGAGAGTATTATCTTACGTGTGGACTCTCAAATAGTGCTAGTATTAATATTATAATAAATGTTATGAGACAGTTGTTATAAGAAATCTTATAACAACTATCTTATAAGATGAGCTGTCAAAAATACACATACATACACACATATAAAACAATAATAGGCCACCATTATTAAAATGTGTAATTTATTAGTGCAAATAGTGCTTAAAAAATAGTGTTTAAAAAATAATATTTTAAACTAAAAAATCAAATTAATATTAAGAAATGTGTTCTCTCATTCTGTCGACGTTCTCTCAGATATTATATTAGACTAGCTTAACCCGGTGCGCTTCGCTACACTGGCATCCTATGGGAGGTATTTCCCCCCCTGCGCCTACCCGCTTTATTTTTATTTTCAAAAGTGTAGTATACCATAAGAGTGACTTTTAGAAAGTTTGAACATTCTCACTATTACAGTTCTTAAGATATGCGATGTTAAACATTGGCGTCCTATGGGGTATTCCTATACCCCCGCTGCTATTTTATTTCAATTCCGGGGCTCAGAAGATCCTACTACAAAAAGTTCAGCAAAATGCGTGCAGCGGCTCTTAAGATATGCGATAATTAATATTGCCATCCTATGGGGGTACCAATTCCCCTGCCCCTATCGAAAAAATAAGTAGCCTATTTTATTTTTAGGGCTCACGTGATGTTACTGTAAAAATTTCAGGAAAATCGGTTCAGTATAATATTGGCATCCTATGGGGGGTACCAATTCCCCTGCCCCTATCGAAAAAATAAGTAGCCTATTTTATTTTTAGGGCTCACGTGATGTTACTGTAAAAATTTCAGGAAAATCGGTTCAGTATAATATTGGCATCCTATGAGGGGTACCAATTCCCCTGCCCCTATCGAAAAAATAAGTAGCCTATTTTATTTTTAGGGCTCACGTGATGTTACTGTAAAAATTTCAGGAAAATCGGTTCAGTATAATATTGGCATCCTATGGGGGGTACCAATTCCCCTGCCCCTATCGAAAAAATAAGTAGCCTATTTTATTTTTAGGGCTCACGTGATGTTACTGTAAAAATTTCAGGAAAATCGGTTCAGTATAATATTGGCATCCTATGGGGGGTACCAATTCCCCTGCCCCTATCGAAAAAATAAGTAGCCTATTTTATTTTTAGGGCTCACGTGATGTTACTGTAAAAATTTCAGGAAAATCGGTTCAGTAGTTTCGGAGTCTATAAAGCGACAAACAAACAAACAAACAAACAAACAAACATACATAATCCATTTTTATATATATAGATATTATCTCAGGTAGACACCCTGTGTAACTAACTTTAGACATATGAACCAACAATTATTTAATTATATTAAAAAATCAAATAAATAGGTAAAGTATATAATAGAAAATTTAAAAAAAAAATATTTTATGATAAAAAATTAAGAATTAAAATTTTTTACAAAAATCGATTTTGATAAAAAAAAATAATGCCAAACAAAATATTTATAGCATTTTCAGTTAAAATAAAACCTTTTTCAAATTAAACGAAACCTTTTTGAAAATAAGAAAGAGAATACCGGTGTAGAAAACTTAATTGAGTATAGGTTTTTCATAAAACTTCTCTGGGTAGGGAAGCATATCGCGCGTCATTGCGCAATCAGGCCGTCTGTCGTTTGTCTGTCTTCGCGAATTTAACGTTTTGTCCGCATTAATTCAATTAAGTCATAACTGTACCGCGATACAGGTTCGGCATTTTTGCAATGTGGTAGCTCAGTAGCTTTGCTGTTGCTTAAGGGGAAACTTAAATAAGCAAACAAATAAATTAAGGCTTATTTTGATATTCAGGAGTGCTAATACAGCAGACATATCACAAAAACACAGGTAAAGAATATTTTTCCCAGAATTTTAAGGTAACAGAATTTTAGACATTTACAAACATTGAGATTAGTTTAAATATTTATGATGTGTACCAAGATAAAAAAAAATACATTACCTTATAAGATACATAAATGAAGAAAACTGAAAAACAAGTAATACAGTTTTCAAAATCTGTTTAAATGAAAACCTTTTCTCCAAAACTGCAAAAACACTTATAAAAAATCAAAAAAAAATTTTGAATATTCTTCACAGCTAAAAAATTATTTTTTGTAATAAAAAGATAAAAAAAAAACAATTTGTTTAACGTTAAATTAAAAAAAAATAATTTGAAATGAACTAATTTAAAAATAACTAAAGGGTCGAGATTAAATTTAGAAATGCAAAAAATTAGAGAAATTTGAATAATAAATAGAAAATTTTGAAATAGATTTAAAACTTTCTAAACAATAAATACGTATATTATATTTGAAATTTTCGAAAATAGGTCTTAAAATTTCAGAAACAATTTTTAAGTACAGCTAAAGGCCTGTATTCACTATCCTATTTAGTCGCACGATATGTCAAAAAAATCGTGTGTGCTCATAATGTATGACAGTGTGGCTTAAAAATGAATTGAGTGACAGATTTTTTTGACAGGTCTGTCCGACTTGGAAATGTTTTAAAAATTTTCATAAAATGATAGATTATATGCGATCAGAGTTGCATTTTCTTGTAAAGTAGATGAGTCATTTGAGTTTGCATCTTTTTTGTGGGATAGTGTGGCATTGACAGCAGATTTTGCAGACATTTTTTTTATGTCGGATAGAATTCCGTCAGATTTTCGTGTGAATGAATCGTACGATTATGTAGGATAGTGAATACCGGCCTTAAAGGCTAGTTTACACGGTAATACAATGTGTTACGACATGTCAAAAAATGATGTAGAATGAGAAAAATCTTATCATGTAAAAGCAAAATGCATTGAGTAAGAGAGAATACGGATAAAAATATGACAATCAGTCGGTAAATGTTCATTTTCTAAACCATTTTAGAAACTTATGCATTTTCATCACACCAGAGTCGCATTTTAACAGAGTATATTGAAGGTGGTAACATATTTATAAAATTACAAAAACAAGCAGAATCAACTCAGGATGTGTTCATGTTGTTTTTGTAAATATTGTAAAACTGCAACCATCTGCTTTTTTGTTATTAACTCACTGTGCTTTTATTTTACTTAAACCATCCGTGTAAACATAAAAAATACTTACCAACAGATTTTTATTTTTTTTGTTTTAAACACGGAGAGAATTTCATAATATTTTGATTCCGCAAAGTCGTAATAAATACATTGTATTACCATGTAAACTAGCCTTAATAAGAATTATTTTATCAACAAGAAAAATTGAAAAATAGAAATTATGAAAAAATTGTATCCATTATTAAAAGACTTTCGTATACATTATTACTTTAGAAACGCTATGAGTGCCCAATAACCGCTAAGATGTTATCACTGTTAAAGAAGTAGAGTAAAAGAAGTGTAATGTGAGCCACTTTGCACATTTAGTTTTTGAAAGTAAAAAAGAAAACACAATACAAATAATTTAAAAAACAAAAAAAATAAGTAATTTAAACAAGAAATTATTACAAAAATGAAAATGAAAAGCATACAAATAACTGTGGTAGTAATACTAATAAATTTATTAAATTTATCGAATGGTAAGTAGAAACAATATTAAATTATTCCTTAAATGATAATCGAGTTTGTGTCTTGAAGTCTTTTGTTTTGTTACATTCCAACTAGAAAAAAATAGTCGAATGTAGAAATTTGTGTAATGAATTAAATGTATTTAATTGTTCGTGTTTTGTTTTATTTCTTGTATTTTAATGGTTTGCCTCTTTTAACTAAATGCATGACTAATAAATTATTTTAAAGGTTTTTATTTTATTTTACTCATTAGAGGAATTTTAATTTCACTTTTTCTATTAAAATAAATTTTCTAAAAAAATCTATTATTGATAAAATTTATAAAGAATTTTGCATAAACTCGTTCTTTTTTAAGGCTTTAATATCAATTTTTAAGGTGTGCTAATTAACATTTTAACAAAAATGTCACTTTATTTTTTCTTTAACAAATGTCTGGCAAAAATGTCAGGGTTTAAATTTTTAGCAAACATTTATGTACACAAAACGATCAGCATATACTTCTTTATTTGGTTGTATATTTTTTATGTTGTTGTTTGTATTATTAATTTTCATTTTGTTTTTAATTTTTTGTTTGAATAAAAAATTTAGCTTTGCTAAGACGATGTTATTCATGTCGTTCTCGAGGTGAACTGGGCAGTTGTAAAGATCCATTTGCGTTCAATGCCACCGACGTAGAAAGTGAACCAGGGCTTTCAGCCATTCCCTGTGCTTCCGGCTGGTGTGGCAAGGTTATTGAGGGTGGCGGCGCGTATGCGGCGGATGGTAAGATTTTTTTAATAATGAATTCTTTATTTTATTTTTATATATGTAGATTTAATAGATTTTTGGAATTTTCATTAATTTCATGAAATCTGCTTCAAAACAGCTTTAATGATGTAAATTTTTAATGTTTTGACTTTGAAGACATACAGTTAAAGCGATGGCAATAAGAACATTATAATAAATACTGAAATGTTTCTTACAAGTATTGGACCATATTTTTCAAAAATTTCTAATTGTAATTGTAATTTTGTAAATCGTTTAATTTTGCGTTGAAAACATTTTTATATTTAATTTGGTGAATGCAAAAAATTTTAATTAAAGTATTTTTTAAGTGAGGTGGGTTAATTTTCAAATACATATCGCACTTGATCAACAAGAGGGTAGATGGGTAGTAACTCAGTAGAAGCAAAACTGTTTTTAAGTTAATATAAAGGGCATATGAAAAATAATTTTTAAAGTATCCATTTTATTATCAAAAAGGAGATGCAATAGCACGTTATTTTACAGCGGGTAGATATTAATATAATGTCTGAACGTGTAATAAAATTTATTTGAAGAGCACTCTTGTGCTGTTTTCACAGTATGTGTACGTTTTTTGATTTAATTATGAAAAACAGGTTTTTTTGTTTTTATATTTAGTGCAAAATTTATTGTTGCACTCAAATGAGTGAAGAACAAAAAAGTTGCAATATATAGTAAAAATAGTGCACTACTCCCATATATGGTTAATACCAAAGTATATCAATTTTCATGACATACATACATATACATATGTACATATGTATATCACACTTGATCAACAATAAAATATGTACATATGTAAGTATGTAAAATAGAAAGAAATACCTCTTCCAACTAGCATTTTGTATCATAATCGAATCTTTTAGGAATCAGCTTCAAGTGCATAATAACCGCATATAAGCTCATTTTTCGATCATAAGTGATACTCTCGTTGTGAGAAAATGGTACCCAACCGATTAATCAACTTAAAGAATCATTTGTGATACAATTTTCTGATTATTTTTTGGGCATATGAATGAATCATTATCACCCAAATGCTAGCTGGGTTAATGAAAATTGTAATTATAAAAAAACACACACAAACAACTTAGACACATCTACAATGAATTCAATCAGAAATCTATCAGACGTATCGGTACATAAATTCCCCCCGATATATCCATACGAAACGAAGTCTCTAAGACTAAGTTAGACTTTTGCAAGAAATGTCTGATTCAGACAACTTCGGAGTATTTTGCTGGATGGGTGGTTGCATACATTCGGAGTACCACTACAAATTTTTGTTTGAGTATACATACATAAGTATGTACGTTTGTTAGGAAATATTTGTGCAGCCTTGCGGTATCAGTACTGTGTGAAAGTTTGTTTTCTAAAGCTAAAATAATAGAAACTCAGCAACAAAATCCAATAAAAAATTTATTTTTCCCTAGTATTAATCGTACGAATAGTAGGCTAGACAAGGCGTGAGCCACAAAAATTGTTACAATTCAAATCCGCAATGGCCCAATTAGCAGGTCTGCGCAAAACTACAAAAATGTAACAATCAGTGATGCCAATAGTAGGGAATTTTCCCTTTTTGTAGGGATTTTTTCGGAAAATTTAATACGTAGGGAAAAAGGGACAGATTTTTTATTTTAAGGCAAATGTAGGGAATTTTAAAAATATTATCTCCTTTTCAATATATTGTGTAAAATTACGTAAATATTCGCATTATTTTCATTTAAAATTTTTAATTTTTCAAAAACAATAGCATTTAAGTACAAATGCAGTATTTGACTATGAGCCCTAACAGCCTGGCAATCTTCAGCAAGTGCCAAAACCATTTACGTATATATTAGCGGGACTATTCGCATATTTTTGCTATTTGCATTCGCACTCACATTCGCTAAAATGTATGCGAATATTAAAAGAAAATATTTAATGAATAAAATGTTTACATAGCCGAAAAAAAACTATCACACCTTCTTAACTAAGAGAAATAAAATCCTACAATTTGGAATCTTTAAAAAAATTTAATGAAAAATGTTAAGGATGCGGAAGAATATATTTTTGTTAAGGGGAACTGAAGCAAATGTTGTTTAAAAATTCACAAAGTCTTCTCTTTTATTTCGTACCGAGTTTCCTAAAAAATATTAGATGCTTATATAAAAAAAATATTTAAAATAAGTACATATTCTTGAAAGAGGTTAAGTCCTTTAAAAAGGACAAAAGATGAGGAAATAAAAATCAAAAACTCAGTTTGACTTAGTTTTGACTCTAGATTGAAGGATATATAGTGACGTTTCTGACAAAAAAAAAAAAATTCTTTGCACACAGTGTTTTTTTTAAATTGAATTTTTATATGTGTGAGCATTATACATATTATTTTTTTTTTCTTGTTGTTAATATATGCTTTTATAATAAATGTTTATAAGTCCTTTAATTATAATATTTGCAAGATGTTAACAGAGTATGTATTTGTTTGCCTGAAGCTAAAAACAATACATGTTTAACGTAGGGAATAGTGTAGGGATAGTTTTTTGGTTGTAGGGAAAAAAAGGATTTTTTTTTAGACACGTAGGGATTTTTTTGAAATTTCTATTGGCATCACTGGTAACAATAGAAAAAAACACGCATTTTGTTTCAGTAAATTATGTTAAAGATGTCAAAACCCAATGCATTTGTTTGTGTAAGAAATGAACAAGATGTCAAAAACAATTGCTACAAAAACAATTGCATGGACCAATTAGTAGGTCTGCGCACAACTACAACAATGCAACAATAGAAAAAACAACACGCGTTTTGTTTGTGTATGCAAATGGTAAAAATGTCAAAAACTTGTCACCTGTTATGAAAAATGTGTTTTGTTTTTATCATGTATTTATTTTTTTTAATGAAAATTGTCAACCGGAATTTTGGCGTACAATGCTTGCTTCCGAAATATGGTCTGCGCAAATTTCATGTGACAAATTCCTGCCACAAATTTCACCTCATTTTGCACTTCCCACTGGGTCTTTTGGCTCCGCATCCACTTTTAAAATGTTTTTTACACACTGCACAATAACGCATTTTAATGTCATTACACTTTTTTTATTATTATGGCTATTAAAAATTTTTATTCACAATTTTTTTTCACAATTATTATATTTTATTTTTATTTTAACAATAAGTAAAACGATTTCTTGAAATTAAAAAGAATATTAAAAAAATGTAAACAACTTTTGACATTTTGCTCATTTATGCCTATGTATTATGATTAAAAACACAACTCTACAAAAAACCAGCAGGCGTTTCGAGCAGACCTACTAATTGGGCCATGAAATCCACATTTTCTTAATAGTTTTTTTTTACTAGTGCGGCAATAGGTATAAACCCTCTTGAAATCGCTTAAAATTCTAATTTGTGCAAATGGGAAAACTTGTTTCATGAGGACCCTTTTTAACGTTTGTGCAATTTTAAACAATAAATGTCAGTTTGTAAGAAACGTTAATATTAAAATAAATTTAATAAAAATAAAACATAGAAAGTTAAAATGTGTGTCTAAAAAGTGAAATTTGTTTTCAAAAACGCCTTAACCCAAAACATTAAATTGCTCATATTATTCGAAGAAGTTGTTGTTTGAGATACATATGTTAACACTCCATCATATACCGGACTATTAAACGACTCCTCTTTTTTGCATTTAGCATTTAACACACAAATTTAATACCATTATTTCTACTTAGAAAGTCAAGTCGAAATGATCTGTAAAGAAATTTGTAATTAAATGAAGTTTGGCTTACTTTAAGTTCCATTTATTTTCCAAAATGAAAGACTATTCCGATTACGTTGCAGATAATAATTAAGCTTATGCTGGTAGTGTCGTAATTTATGTTTGTGTTATGACTCTTTGAGGACCACTGTCGGAAGCCTAAGGCCGGGTTTTTGAGATGTGGATTTAATTTAAACTTAGTTTTACGTACTCTAAAACACGGATTTTTCCGTCGAAATGTGATTCTTTCATTATATAATTAAAGGCCAACATTTTAAGCAAAACTAAGCTGTTCCGTCAAAGTGTTGTATACAAACTTGGCAATGGCGGCACAAATCTGCTTTCATATTAACTAAACCTATTTTAACTGAGATCTCAACAACCCAGCCTAAGAGGTCTTTGTAAGTTTCTAGCTACTTAGGCCTACATACATATCGTTAGCTAAAATGCAAAAAAGGCGTAACTAACAAAAAAATATAATTTTCCAGAAGAAGCAAAAAACTTTGTAAAATGAAAACTATAAACATTTTTAACGAAGTTTTTTCTTAGTCGTCCATGGAATTCTTCAAACAATTCTCAAAGAAAACCATTTCATTATATTTTGTTAGAAAAAAATTTATAATTACGTCGCTTTGCCTTTAACAAATAACCTCACTTGTAGTTACAACCCTTTGTTTTATTGTTTAAAAAAAACATAATTTTCGATCGCAAAAGTGTCAAATTTTATCAAGACATGTAGTTTAATGGCATTCATAATAATAATCAATCAAAAACTCGATTTGGAATTTTTTGTTAGTTACGCCTTTTTGAATTTTAGCTAACGATATGTATATTTATGCAATGTTCGTTTTTCTTGTGGAACCAATTTCTTTTTTGACAAGGATTTGCATAAAAGTTCAGCCTGTAAAAAATTGAAACGAAACCCCGCAGAAGCTAAATTTTTTGCCAACCATAATTCAGCCGTGGTCATGTTTTCCTTTTTTTTACTTTTTAAATTTGTGCACAAAAATTGTTTATTTAATGTGCCAGCTGATAGAAATGTACACAACTGTGATTAAATTAATCACAATAGTTAATTTTTGTGGAATGTACGCCATAATACTAAATGAAAATTCGTTCGATCAGCTAATTCGACTGCTGTCAAAAATCGAATTTAATTCATAATATGCACTTAAATTAGAAATATATAGGCTTTAAAAAAAACTTAACAAAATCGAGACATATAATTACAGGTAAGCATTATTCGAATAAGAATCCTACGTTAGTCGAAATCTTTCAAAAAATTGTTATTTTATACAAATTTTTATAAACATATGTAATTATTTACGATCAAATTGTTAAAACGATGTCAAATAATTATATTTATGGCTCCAACGTGGCAACAGCATTACACCCAATATGAGTTGAGAGTTTCTGCAAAATGTAACACTGTACCTATGTTCTGTAACTTTGGTTAGAACTTCTCGCATCGAAAAGATGTGAAACAAAATATTCCATCGTTTCTCGAAAAGTGAGAAAAAAGTGTGTCTGTAACACATGTCGAAAACTATCAATAGAGATTACGTCGTTACGTTATAATTGTCATAATTTTCCACTCGAAGCTGTGTTCTGTAACTCCCGCAGCGAGGAATTTTTCGATTGAAATGTGAGAAATGAAACAAAAATGACATAAATTGAAACAAACAACTGTTTTTTCACTTAACTGCGTCTGTAAAATTTTTGGCGAGTTATAACTGTCACTTAAGGATATTTCTCGTCAATATACTGAAAAGATGTGTCTGTAAAATTTTTATGAGAAAGTTCCCGCTTTGAACTGTCAAATAAACTCACGCATAAAAACGGGGTGAGAAAAAATGTTAACACTAAAAAATAAATTAAAAATGCAAAATGCACTGAATATTAACACGGAAGAGATAAGTATTTTGTTCTTGGCATATTTTTTTCATTGTTTAATTATTTTGCTTTTAACATTTTTGAAAAATATACGAATTTTTTGGTATAGCCGACGGTTGTATTTTCGCCGCCGTCGTTGAAAATTTTTCAATTTTAGTCAAATTTGGTCGCCGTCAACAATGTATTTGACTGGCGTTCTCAACATCTGCAATTTCATATCGGCTTCGAGTGGAATATTATGACATTTATTACGTAACGACTTAATCTCTTTTGATAGTTTTCGACATGAGTTGCAGACACACTTTTTTCTGACTTTTCGAGAAGCGATGGAATATTTCGTTTCACATGTTTTCCATGCGAGAAGTTCTCACCAAAGTTACAGAACATGGGTACTGATGTGAGCTTGCAGATGTTGAAAACGCCAGTAACAAGGCGAATTCACTAGAAGGTGAGGTCAACTCTACAACAACACTGTTTCTGTGGTCCATCTGTCAAAAATATTGCTAGTAAAAAAATGTTTGTTTACATAAAAAAAACTAGTTCGTATACAAACTTTGACAAATCGACCACCGAAAGAAATAACCATATGCTGACTTGACCCCACCTTCTAGTCAATTCGCCTTTGCCAGTAACACATATCGTTGACGGCGGTCAAAATTATTAAAATTGAAAAATTTTCAATGACGGCGGCGAAAATACAACCGTCGGCTATAGTAAATAATTTATGGAGCGACTTTAATTTTTGTTGTTTAAAAAAAAGCTTTGAAAACATTCGTATATTTTTCAAAAATGTTAAAAGCAAAATAACTAAACAATGAAAACATCAGTCAGAAACAAAATACTTATCTCTTCCATGTTATTATTCATTGCATTTGGCATATTTAGTATATTTTTTAGTGGTAATATTTTTTCTCACCCCGTTTTTATGCGTGAGTTTATTTGACGGTTCAAAGCGGGAACTTTCACACAAAAATGTTACAAACACACTTTTTCTGTAAATTGGCGAGTAATTTCCTTACGTGACAGCTATTACTCGCTAAAAATGTTACAGACGCAGTTAAGTGAGAAAAACAGTTGTTTCAAGGCGAATTCATGTATACGATGGTGTCGATACTACAACAAGTAACAACACCAAAAACACAACAATGTATTTTTTTGTTGCTTTCGTTGATCGATATGTCAAAAACACATGCAACTTTTGACATTTCTCTCTCTAGGTAAGAAAAAAAAGTAGCACATCTGTGCTTTTAACGCCACTTGATAAATGAATTCGCCTTGAGTTTTTTGTTTCTATTTATTGCATTTTTGTTTCATTTCTCGCATTTCAATCGAAAAGTTTCTCGAAGTGAGAGTTACAGAACATGGGCACTGATAGCAAATTTATTGCTAAACACATAATTTCAAGTCAATCGCAAATTTTTATCTGTCAAGGGTATAATAACCGCATACGATATATCGAGCAAAATTGATCGAAATGTTTTATTTTGGTATCGTGATACTAGATATCGAATGAAATGTATAGTAATTTGAGATGATAGCATTCGATATCGAGTAACCAAAGACATTACATATTTCGAGTTTTCATACGATAGGTCAGTGTCAATCGTATGCAGAAAAATACGATAGCTTACTCGATATCGAACACGGTGCTTAGACCCCTGATTTGAAATTCAAAATCGACCCATTATGATCGCTCCGTTGCAAAAATTTTTAATTTGTAAACTACATATTAACTCATTAGTGCGTAGAGTCCCTTATAAGGGACGCTCGAATTTTCTACTGTACCACTTTCAAAAATTTAAATTTTTAAATAACAAGTAGGCAATGCCGTTACTGACATTCCACCAAAGCATGTTTTATTTCATTTGTTTCAACTTTTGTGATTTGTGTGCTGTGTTTTATGCAAAATATGGAAAACCAATTTATAAAAAAACAAAAATCCCGAGCTGGGTAAGAAAAATTGGAATATATTAAATATTATATGAATATTTGCTATTTTCTGTGTGTTGTTATTTGTAAACAATTGTAATGATTCAATTGATATAAAAAAATTATGACATAATGTTATGCCCCGTGCATATAGTGACTTTGAGTGCAACGTCCCCTTAAAGGGACACTGCGTCGGTAAGTGCAATTGTGATACGATGATTGAGTAAATATTTTTCATATGTAGGCTTACAGTTTCTGAAATATTGGATGAACCCGATGCCCTTGACGACATGATGAGCATGATGAAAGCGATGATGAGCATGAGGCAAATCTTAATCACCACGGACCAAAATTATTGTCTACAGAATGTGAAGTAGTGCAGGAAGATAGTGAATGGGATGACAGTGATTATGAACCTCTAGAGAAATTAATGCGCATCACCTGTGGATCAAATATACAGACAAATACGAGTTCAAATTGTTGGCGAAAAATTGAACCATTATATAACATAAATACGGAATGTACAATGATTCCACCAAGTGCTGAGGCTCAATTATGCAAAACTCCGACAGAATTTTTTGAACTATTCTTCTGCGAGAATATTCTAAGACATTTTGAAAAGCAAACAAACTTGTATGGACTGCAAAAGAATATAAATGTAGAAGTTACATTGGACGAGATGAAAGTATTTTTAGGAGGTATTCTCATGTCTGGATACGCCAATAAAAGATTATATTGGTCAAGCAAACCTGACTGTCCTAAACTGCTCTGTAATAGCATGAGAATGAAGAGGTTTGAACAAATATTAAATAACTTTCATTTGAATGACAACCTTCAAATCGATAATATGGACCGCCTTTACAAAATTAGACCTCTAATAAATCACCTTAATGAATCATATCTACGACACGGTGGGATTGATGAAAATTTGTCAATCGATGAAAGTATGATCCCGTATTATGGCAAGCATTATGCCAAGCAATACATTCGCGGGAAACCAATCCGATTTGGTTTTAAAAACTGGGCGTTAAATTCAGCTAACGGTTTCATGATCCAATTTGATATATATATGGGTAAATCTGCAGAGTCTATTCCCAAAGGATTTGGTGTAGGTGGTGATAAAGTGCTTGACCTCCTCTCAAAAGCTAATGTTCCATCTCACAAAGGATTCAAGGCAATATAACCATAGTATTCCCATTAAAAAAACAAAACTAATTGTATATATTTAAGGTATTCATAGACAATTATTTTACCTCCGTTAAATTACTGCGACACTTATCATCTGTCGGGATATGTACTTCAGGAACAATACGAGAAGGGCGAACAGAAAAATGTCCTCTTCGCTCAATCCCGGTAATGAAAAAAGAAGAAAGGGGATCTGTAGATCATAGATTTACAAATAATGAAAATATATTGCTCACACGATGGAAGGATAACAACGTTGTCACAATTGCAACTAATTTTGATGTCAATGAAATGGGATCATGCCAGCGATTCGTTAAAGGAAGGGGTGCTGTAAGTATTTCCCAACCAAAAGTGTTTCATCGATATAATATGGGCATGGGAGGTGTTGATAAGATGGATCAATTAGTTGCTGTCTACCGCTCGCGGATCAGACAAAAGAAATGGTGGTGGCCAATATTTGCATATCTCCTTGATGCCTCAGTCGTTAATGCATGGCTGCTGATGAAGAAGTTACATCCCAATGATCCGACATGTGCGTCTCTTCTTATTTTTCGCCGAAATCTTGCTACATCCTACCTTGAAACGTATGGTACCCCATCTATAAGAGGTTCGCGCCCTAACAAAGTGACGGCAGATACACGATATGATGGCAGAAACCACCTTATTGAATATTCTAAAACTGATAAACGATGTGGACATTGCGGAAAAAAAACAAACTTCATTTGCAACAAATATGAAAAAGGGCTTCACCCCAAAGCATGCTTTAAAATTTATCATACGCCAAGTGTTCCTACTGCGCAGTGTCCCTTATAAGGGACGGTCCATAACTCCAAAACTATAAGTATTTTTGAATAAAATGTTTTTGAGCCGTATTTATCAGATCTTTTTTTATTAAAAATTGGTGAAAATTATTGAGGGAAAGTGGCCAGGGAACTTCGTCCACTAATGGGTTAAACGTGACGAAGGCGCTTAATTTGCTTCAGCCATAACATGAGCGAATAGTTTAGAATACGGATAACAAAATAAAAACTATTTCACAGTAAACCTTATTATTTCCTCCTTTTTCTATTTCAGATTACGATCAAGCTATACAACGTATGTGTGTCCAACGTGGCCCTGATGATAATCAAGACCGTTGTGCCAACACAATATACAATTATAAGAAAGTCTACATGTGCTTCTGTCAAGGTGATTTGTGCAATGGCAGTGAAACAAATAAAATACAAATTAAGAAAATCTTAACAATTGGTGCAATACTAACAATTTTACATAGATTTATGTAAATATTTAGTACAATGACAAATTTAATTATTATTTTAATAAATTTTAAAAAGTAAAAAATAAAATGTTTAAAGTATATATTTTATTAAATAAATCCAACGACTTTTGGAATTGTATTTGAAAGTCAAAAGAACGGCAGAAAAAAACTTATAAATACATAAATAAAAAAAAATAATAGTACATATTTTGTTTGTAAACATGATTAGGGGTAATTAATTAACGTTTATATTATATTTTTTTTATAAAATTAAGTTTTCAGAATTGATTCAAAAAATGTTTGTTTTTTAACACAATTTTTAATAGAAATTTTGCTTTTTTGATATGTAAATCAAGTTCTTAAAGAAAATAGATACAAGTAATTAAATTTAAAATAAAATCATAAGAGAAAAATAATATTATTGTTTCAATGTTACAAACTTATTTAACAATAGAAAAGAAAATTAAATTTCTACAAATAGTAGTTGTTTTAGTTAAAAATTAAATTCTTAAATGCTGGTTCACAGTCTTCAAGTTTTAGCCGTTTAGATAAAACCTGAAGAGTGTGAATCAGCACTAAGGGAACTTCTTCAATCCAATTGTATGACATCATTATCTTCATCATTGTCATGGGTATTGGCAGATTTGGAGGTTGATGATTCACTTTTAATTGAATTAACTATTTTAAATAATTTATTCATTTGTATTTTATAGGATTTGCCAGTTCTTTCTAAAATTTCATGGCGATCTTTTTCTTTAGCATACTTCAATTCCAAATCTTGAGCACAAATTTGTAAATTTTTATTAACGAATAGTTCTGCAAAAAAAAATTTAATTTTAAATAAAATTTAAGTAAAAAATAAAATTAATTAATATCAACTTACTCTCTTTTATAGCTTTATCATGTTTTCTTTTGCAACCTGGACATTTTTGCACGTCCTCTACAGCTTTTTTAGGATCATTTGCTATCATTACATCATCATCTTCGCGATGACACTGAGCATGGTAATAATATTTACAATTTTCACATTGTTCAAGATTTAAACCAGACTTTAGACACTCATTACATAAACGTTTCTCATCTGGTGAACTGGAGGCCGAACGTGATGTAGGTGCGGAATTTGTTTCAGACACATTATCGGCACTGCGGCGTTTAGTGCGCTTTGCTGGTAATGCCTTCTTAACCTGAGGTGATAATAGAAAAGCTTTGCGTTTCTTTTTGGCATCAGGTTCATTTAAAGAAGAGGTTGGATGATGCTGCAAAGAAAAAATTTTATATTTAATTTAAAAATGTGATTTTTTGTCTGAATTTCAGACGTTTAATTTGATTTTGAAGATTACTTTTGTAGCGAGTTTTCTTATCATAGCGATTATTTTTTACATAAAATTTTTTTGTCGAAACTTTTTTGTTAAAATCCGTGAAATAAATTATTTCAGAAGTTTAAAATAAATAATGTCTTAATAACATAAGAACATGAAAAAATTCAAACTCACCTCAATTCTTCCATAATGATAATTAGTATTTTGTACACAACGTCTGCGTCTCTTTGAACGTCTTTGCTGCATCTGAGCATGTACTTCGGGTGTAAACAAATCGAATAACTTCAAAAACATTTCCTGACCATATTCTTCAGCCTTAGTGCGAGTCTCTTCGAATTCATCGGGCCAATAATTGTGGGGTGGAGTATGACCACGTTCAGGTGTACCTTCCTCAGATGAAGAACTTCTACCGGGTGATTTTTGTGAGCGAGTAGAAGAGGTAGCCGTAACAGCAGGGACGGCTGCAGCTGCAACAGTTGCACGAGTAGCTCTAGTTTTAGTTAATTTCTTTACAACTTCTGTAACACCCACAGTTGCTGGTGGTGGTGGCGGTGGTGGTGGTGCTGGTGCTGGTATACTGACGCTAATAGGTCCTCTAACAGCAGCTTGTGCCCGTTTTAAAGCTTGTCTCAAATTCATACGACTCATTTTAACATTTGTAGATACTGGAAATTCAATATCTTTTTCCTCTTTTTTTTGTTGATATAGATCACCCAAAGTTTTAACGGGTTTCATGATTTTAGGTTTAACATCCACAGCCATTAAATCCTGAGCCGTTCTTTGACGTACTAATTTTTCCTCCTTTTTCTTTTTATACAAATCTCCTAAAGTTTTTACCGGTTTGTTAAAATTAGGCTTAACGTCCAATGACATTAAATCGTGAGTCATTCTTTGATTAAAAGGTTTTAAAAGTGAAGGTTGAGCTGGGCCCATATTGGCATGTAGATTTTTTAAAAGACTTTCACCCGTTAAGTTTCCATCAAAATGTCTGTATTCGCGTTTGTGAGCAAAACGGTTATTACTGTTTGTTTTATAAAATGATTGCTCCTCAACATTGCTCTCAGCTACATCATCATCTTCATCATCATCTAAATCAATAATTTCCATGAGCTCTGGTTGTTCCGGTTCGGTATCCTTTTGAACTTCAAAGTACTTTTCAATCAATTTCTCTTCGCTATTGCGTATAACAACAGTTGTGGGTACAATAATCAAACTTGTATCATTGATTAATGGCACCAGCTCTTTAGATATAAAGGCATTTGTGGTCTCAGCATCTGTGGGTATTTCATTTTTCTTTAACATTTTCATAAATTCATCTACAATACGTCTTAGGCGTAGAAATAGAAAATTTTGTTCAGCATTAATCTCATAAATTTCTCCTTCCAATTCATCGAGTATGCGTTTCTTTTGTTCGGGGTCCTTGAGCAAAAACAATGAAAAGAAATAGATATTGATTCTTTAGAAATATAATTGATTAATAAGAACATATCGATGACTTAATATAAAAAAGACGTAACTTGATAAAAGCTACAGATGTTAGACGACTGGAAGCATTTGAAATTTGGATACATATTCTGTGGATAGTACATGTTTCGAATAACGAATTATTACGAAGGGTGAATAGAAGCTGAGAACTCTTTAGTCACATCAAAAAACGAGAAACATCATATCTAGGGCATATAATGCGAAACCCAAAATATCAAATATTGCAGAAAATTCGTCAAGCCAACATAGAAGAGAAATGCACCAACGGCAGAAATTACATGTCCTGGCTTCAAAATATTCAAAAATGGAGAGAATTCCAGAATGCAGTGAATCTTTCAAGTGTTGAAAGAAATAGAGATTTATTTTGATATTTTGTGAACAACTTGTAAAAACATTTAACGCAATGTAAAATATCTTAGGAAACATAAATTATATAATTGTATGGTCGCTTAAAGAACACGTCTTTTTCAAATTAAATTTAAAAATGTTGCCAAATTGTTTAACCGAGCAATTCTTCAGCATCTCCTACATTTTGAAAAATCTCTGTTTACGATCTAATGGGAAGTTAACAATTACATACCCTGCAAGAAGACTACCGGTCATTTTACTAGTAAAATACAAAATACAACACTGGACTGATATAAGAAATGGCTTTGTTATAAGTAAATAAATATTCGGTTAAAAAACACATAAATACACACGTAATTGCGTTTGCTTAACTGTTTCTCGCACTGTAATAATGATGTTATTAAATGATTTATTGAATTTGCATATACCTACATAAGTATTTAAACTTTTTTTTTATATACTATGTAGTATATGCAGGTATAAAGAATAGGTATTTCCTTTAAATTTATTAAAAACAATGACTAAAAAATACTAGAATTAAAAAAAAACGACAATAAACAAATAACAACAATACAAGTAATCGACCAACCGACCCGACCATGTAAATATTATGTGCATAAAAAGAAAATGGCGTTAAAATATATGTAAATCGGTGTAATTAAAATAAATAAAAAAGTAATTAAAAGGAAATCGAAAAATTTTAATTTTCAACAGTAATATTTTATTGATTTTGTTTTACGGATAATTATTTGATTTTATAAAATTACAATATTTAACAACGTCCATTTTGATAAACAAAGCATAACCTCAAATTAATCTGTTTATGCAAAATGAACACATTTGTGTGTACGGCTACGTTTAGATTAACCCAGCGAAGTGTTTAACTGAACAGTAGCTTTTTTCATTTCCTGGCTAGAATTAAACTTTGCTCGATTTTATTCTCCCTGATTATAATGGTATTTTCTATTTTTTTTTTTTATTCAATGTTATTGATTGTATTTAGATTTTGTTAATTACATACTTGGATTTTTTATCGATTTTGCAAATACTTTTTCTTTTAAAGATTTGTATACTTAAAAATAGAAGCACTCTTGATTGTGATTACTTTCCATTTTTTCGCGTGTGAAAGTGAACGTGATTTCAAAATAAATATTGCGTGCTCACGATGACTTTCTAAGAATATATTAAATACCAGCTGTTAAGTATATATATATATATATATATATATATATATATATGTGTGTATATATATATATATGCCACGCACACTTCTCCAATCCCGCCCTTTTTTGACAGATACTTTGTATTGGTAATCATTCTATTTTTTACCAAATTTGCTAACTTAAGCTGTTGTCGTTCTCCAGATGTACATAATTATATTTCTTCCTTCTTCTTTTCCCACTTCTCCAATACCGCCCAGATTTTTTCCGATGTTGTGTATTGTTAACTAAGATATTTGTAACAAATTTGAAAACTTTAGCTCATGCCGGTCTCTAAATATGTATACAGAAATCTATAATGTCTTTGTATGCCCATTTTTTTAGAGAAGTTGTGTATTGATAACCCAGCTATGTTCACCAAATTTTAACATTTTTTCCCCTTCCGTTCTTTAGATATAAAGAAATCTATTTCGAGTCACGGCCACTTCTCCGACCCCGCCCAAATTTTGTTTATGTTTTGTATTGATAACCAAGATGCTTGTACCTAATTTGGAAACTTGTTTTTTGTCATTCTTTAGATATACAGAAATCTATAATGTATAGCATGTAGAAAGCAACAACAAAATTACAAAATATTTATGACATTGTATGTGCTTTCAAAGTTATTCTTTGGCGTTGCGTTGCATTTTACATGATTAAGGCCTAAGTGTCTTTATTTGTGAACTTTAGAAAAAACGGTCTCAAAATAAAATTGATTTTGTTTCACGACCGCATTTCTGGCAAAATTTTATGTCAAACTGTATGAAAAACATCGTTCAGCCCCAGTTCTGTTTCATCATTTAAGTCAAAATTAGCAATCTTTTATTTATCACTGCCACACACCAGTGGCAGTATATGTATCTACTTGACAGTACAAATATATACATATATGCATGTATAACAACTTTAAATGAAATATAAATACATTAAAACAAATTGTCTTATTTGCATTGATTTGCATTTAAAACTTGTAGGGATTTGTGTAAAGACAATTTTTAGAGCGCGTAGGGAAAAATTTGGATTTTTTCGAGCGCCGTAGGGAATTCAAAAAAGTATATAACATCACTGATTAGTATAAAAGTACACACTAGAGGCACAGAATACTACTATCGCACCACGTTAACGGATTATGTTCTTCCTGAAATTTAAGCGCATGATCTCGGTGAGCTCTGGTTTCAACACGACGGCGCTACGAGCCATACAGCGGGTGAAACAATTGCCTTGTTGAGAAATTATTTTGGTGAGCACTTAATTTTACGTTTTGCTACGGGATATCACACCTTTGGACTTCTTTCTCTGGGGATATGTTAAGTCTGAGGCCTTCAGGAATACCCCAGCTACGATTGACTCTTTGAAAGACAACATCACTGGTGTTATTCGCGAGATACCAGTCGGTTTGCTTGAGCGAGTCGCCCAAAATTGGACTTTCCGAATGGACCACCTCAAACGTAGTCATGGCCAACATTTACAAGATATAATTTTGAAACAGTAGACGCCATTAATTGTTCTTTTAACTGATAATAAAAATTTTAAGTTCACTTTCGAATTTATGTGTTTTATTTTACATTATAAATCAAACCTCAAGATGAATCACCCGATATTAAGGCCCAACTATAATATGCATGAGCTAGCTTCAGCTACTGTCAAAAATTAACGAAAAGCCCCGCAAATGCATTTAAAAGAACAAAAACAAAATCAAAAAACAATCTGATTCTGTATGTGCGATCAGTTTCCAACTTTTTTCAGCAAATGACAGTTTCATAAAACTTAAAAAAAAAGTTTTCTGATATCGTGAGTGTGCGGATTGTGAGGTTTTCGAAATGATTCGTAAGTAAGCGTGCGTTAAATGGGACCTCATTAATTTTCAAAATGGTTGAATAAATTTACTACTAAGATAATGCGATTGAATCCCTTTGAAACACTGTCTAGACCAAGATACGATCCAAAATATGGCCTTCCAGAATAAGCTACGTAAAAGCCAATTATGTTGCCTATGTATAAGGTTTATATTATATTCATGCACTGATACAATAAAGTTGACCTTAAAATATTTTTTTTTTAGTTATGTGTATAATCTAATTAAAATGTTTTAATTTAAAATTGTCCACCTTAAAATGCCCACTTCTTCCCAAAGTCAAGCCGTTTTCAAAAAAATCTAAAAACATTTAAGATTTAACAAACCATGAAAGATTTCAAAACAAACGAAATTTAATGAAAAAAATCTAAATGGATTGGAACTGTAAATATGTACTAATTAAAATCATTTGAAACTGAATATAAGCATGAAATCTTGTGATTTAATAAGTTTTGAAAACACATAAAATCTTTTTTGCTAGCCCTTTCTAAGTTGATCGGATTTTAAAACTTAAAATTGAAGCACCCCATTAAAATAAACTTTTGCTGGGTTATTCGCATTTTACAAAAAAAAAAGCAAAGATGTGGAAAAATTCTGTAAGGTGTTTTTGTTTCTATGTATCTACATACACATATGTATATATATGTATGTACATACATATGTATATATTTGACTGTTTTTTTTATAAAATATTGATAAAATAAATGTTTATTCTTATATTTTTATAATAAAATAGAAGAAGAACCTACTTGTTATTGTTATACTTTTTGATATTTAGCTGTAAATAATTATGATTATTTATATTTTTAGGCATAGGTAATTAAGATTATGATGATTAATTTTTATATTATGAATTTGTTAAAAATCTATTGTTAAATCTTTGAAGTTAGACAAACAGGTCTTAAGTCAGAAACTGTATTTTTTCGTATATTTAGATAAACATTATCACAAAAATCAAAATGCACTTTTTTCACTTGAAGCCTTTAAGCCTAACGTCAAATAAATGTTCTAAAAAGTGCAATTGTCTAAAAATATATTTACTTTTAATCACACAATAGGCATCATAAGTAATTTGTTTTAAGTCAAAAGTAAATATCTATGCTAGGGCGTAAGAGGGTATTAAGTTTACACGATTACTTAAACTTTAAGGGCAATACAGACAGCGAGTAACAAATTCGTTGTTAAATAAACTTTTTATTTATTTTAAGCCCCGTATTTCCCCTTTTAGTATTTAGAATTTCACAAGGAACACTCAGCACGTTAACGTTAAGACAAATCTTCTTCAGCTAATCGATTTTTATATATGTATGAACTTAGTTACCTTAAATTTCAAAATTCCATATAAAAAATTGGCAGCAGAATAACTCTCTCGGATGCATAAACCTTATGAATGTGACGTGAAATATTATTAGTTCATGAATATCTAATAAATTGAATTTTATTACAATGATATTCGAGTATTTTTTTGCTAAAAAGTTGAAGCTTTTAATTTTTACTGCTAATGCTCAGAAAATTTGAAGAAGATTTGATAAAAGTCTATTAAACCTAAGCCTTACCAATACCCATCCGGATGACCATTTTGGTTTTATTTCGTTAATAACTTTCTTAAATTTGCTTCAGTTTAAACAAAATTTTTACTCACTGAACGAATTTTCTTTAAAAAAAACTGAAAAAAACTTGTTCTCATCGCTTATAAGCATGCAGTAACACCCGGGTGGGTATTGGTAAACGATTTACATAAAAATATTTGGTAAGGCGAAGGTTTAAGCATGATTGCAGTTAAATAAGTGGACCTGGGATGGTTAAAGTTTGCACAACATTATGTAATAATATCGCACTTAAATCCAAAGAGGGTATTAACACAAAATTTTTATTTTTTTACATTTTCGAAAAAATCGACACGCTATATTCATATCTACCCTCTGTAAAAATATCGTGCTATTTTGTCTAATTTTTGGAAATGAAACTGTTATTTGAAATTTCTTCATATGCTTGAATGTTAAATTAAAAATTGTTTTGCTTCTACTGAAAAATTTTAAATTTTGATGATTAAGTGCGTTATGTCTATATCTTCAGCTAAAATGGAAAAGGGAGGAATAACACTTTTTATTTTTTTTACAGGAGAAGCAAAAAACTTTACAAAATCAATAACAACAAGGTGTACTTGGCGTTTGCATTTCTTTAGGCCCTAATCATGTAAAACGCAACGCAACGTCAACGAATTACATTGAAAGCACAAACAATGTCAGAAATTCACTTGCGTTTGTGGCGTTGAAAATTTTAAAACGGTACATGAATTTCTGTAGAAAGCAACATGTAGTTTAATAAAGCGAACAAAAATCAATCAAAAACACTATTCCCTTTAGACTAAAAATATTTGAAATACAAAATACTTGGACAACATGTATTACAAATACAAATACCTATTTTGAATTTGTATTTTAAATACATTTCCAAAATGTACTTTGTATTTTAAATACCTGTCGCTCAAGTATTTTGTATTTAAAATATTTTTAGTCTCAAAATACATTTACTACTAATAAAAAAAATATGTTGCCTTAAAAATTAAGGCATAATTTCATAAAAAATTCTCATATTAGAAAGAGTCTCTATTAAGCATTTGCTAAGTTAACTCTTTTATGGAATATTTTCAGAAGATCTTGGATACACGTTAGTATGTCCATTTCCCACAATATGAAACTCTGTTTTGATAAAACAACAATTTCTTAGCTATAGAAGTAGTTTATTTAGAGAAATTCATATTTGTGTTTAAACCAATTTTTCTTCTTTAAATTATACTCAGGGCAACAATTGTTAATATGAAAACTGTTAGTAAGATGCAGATTTAATCAGCTTCAGGGTAACAATTGGAGGCATTTAGTTAGAAACATTAGTACATTCGAAACAGTAGTACTAGTAAAGAAGATGATTATTTTACTGTTCCTTTTAACAAGGAAACTCCTCTAGTTAGGATATAAAATTTGGAGTGAGAGTTTGTTATCTTCCTAAATGATAATATAAATATAAAAAAGCCTGTTTTTACAACTTAATACCAGTTTGTACGCATCAGTAACAGATCGAATAATTTTTAGCCGGTTTCATTTATTCTTCAAGAAAAGACTGCTTGTCTGATGCTTAATGGGTGAACGTACAATTTTCTTAATCTTTGAGGAAATAAGGCCCGATTAACTTAACAGCATGTAAACCGCACCGACCGGTGCATTTTTCTGGATATAATGGAGTCTGTAGGTTCTGTTGTAGATTGGTCTGACTCGACATGTTGCAATTTTTGGTTATTAACAAGTATGAGAGCGAACCAATAACTGAATTTCAAAGTAAAATTGTATAGTTTATGATGATTTGCCAGTATGTTTACCATAAATCTCAAAAAGTGGGCTCAGTATTACGGTTCGTTGGACAACTCTAATTTTGTTTTTATGAATACGGCAGTTGAAAATTAATCAACATGATCAATTTGTTTATTTGAAAGTAGAAAATGTCGCTTAAGGCCAATAGATATGGTGAAGAGGGTCCTGAAATGTTCTTATAACAAAACAGAGCTATAAGGAAATGTTTTAAGAATTTGACTAATAAAAAGTTCCAGCGTTAGTTATTTCACATTTCATTTTATGACTTTTAAATGTAACAAAAAATAAGTTATTGATAACATTAAAAGGATGCAAAGATTTGCCATATTAATCTAAATATGTATCATACCTATTACATAATGCTAGTAGGACTTTCAAGTGGTATGTACTAATAATTTCGCTATGAACGCTGCAAATCGGTATACGCCAATTACAATTATCTAATAACTACTTTGTTTTAAAAAGTGCACATGCAATCGCTTCCATAAAATCATTGCAAATAATTTTTTTGCTCAACTTTGAAACTAATTAATATCAATTTTAAAAGAAGAACTTATAAAATATTTATAAATTTCAATACTGAACATTCAAGATTAGTTTAAACGGTTTATTTACATAACATTATATAGGTACAAACATATTTACATATGTACATAAAAATTCGACATAACCTTATAATTTTTCACATCAGATTCTGTCAATCTACGTATATACGTACATATGTATGTACATCCAAACATATAATTTACATGTACCTATGTAAAACACTACATAAAGTATTAACCAAAATATAACAATACAACCGTTTTTGTGTCAATCTTTCCATGACAGAAATATTTAACTAAGTTTTAAAAATTATGAAACAACACTAGGTAGGTACCTATAACAAAATTGTAAATGTTTAAATTATCAGATAAAAAATTGCTTTCGTAACAAATTCCAGCAAAAAAAAACTTAAATATTTTGTAAAACTTTAGATTTATGTTCTCCAAAAACTAGGCGACATTTTTAGTGTTCCAAAGACTTAATCAGAAAACTATAATACTTATTAAATCTATAGGGTAATGACTATAATTAAATTAATTTCGTAGGCAAAGAAAAATACCTACCTAGGTATAAACTGGCATTTAATACATACACACACTGTATTAATGGTGATGATATGAACTTTGTCAACATTTTTAAGAACAAAGACTAAATAATTCATTAAAATTTTTATCAAAAAAGGACATTTTTTGTGTAAATAGTTCGTATCCAACATTTTTTAAAAATTTCTTTTCTTACATAGGTATTTCCCAAACAAAAAAAAAATATTTGTAAATAAAAGTGAAAGTACCTATTTAATAAAAACCAATTAAACAAAGAACATATAAATCTAGCACATGATGGCAAGACAAAAAAAATCAAGATCGTATAAAAAACGTGTACATAAGACATTTTATAGATTAGCATTAAAAAATACCTATATAGGAATTATTGAAATTATATCTATAGAAATAAAAGAAATTATGAAATGCATATGTAAATAATTAAAGCAAATTTTTTTATTTCGTACTTACTGCATCGGGTTGTTGTTGAAAAACATCTAAAACCATCTAAAAAGAAAACAAAGATAATTGCATTTAATGACATTTTTCATTTAAATCAATACAAATTTTTAAGAAATTAAATAAATGCATACATAATGTTTAACAGATGACCAACGTCCAAAAGTATTTTTTTCTGTTAACAAGTTTGCAAATTGTTCACTACTGTAGGTTTGTGACAGTGTGTGTGTGTGTGTGTCTGTGCGTAAGTGTTTTGTAAGTTTCTATTTCTTATGCATTTCCGAGACATTTACTTACCTGATGAACCTTGATGTGAGCCTTTAAAGCTCGTTGGCAATAGATTATATCATGGCTAATATCTTTGGGAATTTTAAAGAAGCTTTCCAAATAAAATTGAAACAAACGATTATCGGTCATTTCACGGGATGGCAAACTCATTGTCGAACTAGAACTAGCTATAATTGGAGCAGTTGATGATGACATGATGTGGCTGCTCTTAGTTTTTGATACTTATATTTCTTCTAGCGGTTGGCTAGTTTTTTTTTATTTAATACCAAAATCCGCTTTAACTATTCTCCCTGTTATTTGAGTTATCAGCTTATTTTTAAAATGTTGTCTATTTAAGGTATTATTTGCTTAAATCAAACACAATCTAATACACTCATTACAAAAATTATTTCACTTTAATTTTTTTTAATCAAGCTGTAATTCCTTAATTTTTAAATAAAAACAAAGTACTGAACTCCTCTTATTAAACGTTGCGCTTCCTCGAAAATTTTTAATCAAATGTGGAGTATTAATGACGAACAAGACTAAAATTCGTATGGTTCTTTTTTGAAATTATGAACAAAAATTACATTCCTCAAGAAAAATTAGTGCTCTTTTCTCGTTGCTTATTATTCTCCCAAAAACAACAAAAACCCCATTCATTCATACAACTTTTTGACAGTTCATCTTAAAAAAAACCAAAAACAAGAAGCAAGGCGCGCTCGTTTGCAAAAACGTTTGAAATGATTTTGAATTATCCTGCCAAGTAGATCCAAAAAAGGTAACCTACTTTTAACAAATTTGCATTTATGCTTTCCAGCTTTCAAACTTTGCTAAATACTTTCGTTTATTCTTTATTAAAATTCATAAAAACACTGTGTTAGTTTATTTTTAATTTGTGCTTGTTCTTATTTATTTATTTTTATTTTGTAACGTTGCATTTGTTTGGCACTTGATTGGTTCTTGTTTAATGTCAGATAGCGCGCAATTAAGTATACTAGTAAAGCTGTTTGTTTTAAATATGAATTCATTTACTGAAATAAGTCAGGTATGTAATTAGTTTGCAAATTTATTTCGGATAACAAACTAATTTGAAGTTATAAGGATTTATGTAATATATAAAATATAAAAACAAATGAGCGTCAGTGAATATAGAATAATAAAACTTGGCATCACTAAAGAGATTAATTATTCTAATGGAGTTGCCATATCAAACCATATGTGCATACACCGAAAGAATTAATTTTATATACAAATATCATCTATTAATTAAACAACAAATGTGGTTCTGTCATATCTTATTTAAACTTATTTATTATATTATATTACTTAACACTGGGTCTCCACCAGAGATAATATCTGATATACAGCCATGTCACAGAGTTTATTTCCGTTCGGAATCAAAGAAAACATATTTGTTTATTGATAGAAAGTATATTTTGATAGTTTTTTGGCCCTTAAGATACAGAAAACTCCCATTCCGTTCATGAAAACAAAAATGGTTTCATTCCGCAAAGTTTTTTCGTAATTTTCTGAAGCACCAAAATACGGAATGAATTCCGTTTCCGAACGGAATTGTACTCTGTGACATGGCTGATAATATGTGAGAGAACGTCGGCAGAATGAGAGAGCACATTTCTTCATGTTAATCTTAATCTTAAACAAGGGGAACATGTATCTTATAAGATTTCATAATTTACTAATTTTCGTACAGTAAACTTGTGTCGTTTTTGATTCTTTTCTTTGTTTTTTCTCTGTTTTTAGTGTTTAATATTGTTTTTTAAGCACTTTTCACAAGAATTAAACTATTTTCACTTAAAAAATTAAACATTTTAATGATAGCGTCTTATTATTAATTTATATGTATGTGTATTTTTGAAAGCGCATCTTATAAGATAGTTGTTATAAGATTTCTCATAACAACTGTCTCATAACATTTATTATAATATTAATACTAACACTATTTGAGAGTCCACACGTAAGATAATACTCTCTGCGATTGAATTTGACGTTTGCTAATATAAAAATCTTATATCTTATCTCAGGTGGAGACCCTGTGTAATATACATATATATAACTTAAATCTAAAAATAGCAAAAGTGACAATTAAAACAAAAAAATTTATAATTTGGAAAAATAGCGCTAAAACCGCTAAATTAAAAAATATTTCTTAAATGTGAACCGAAAAATTGTAAAACGACAAATAAAAAATGAAGCAAATATGGAAAAAAACTCAAAAGTTGTAGTACTATAAATTTTATAGCTTTGATTTAAATATAAAAATCGTTTTGATAAAAAAAAAATAAATTAAAAAATATCATAACAATCAGAGCAAAACATGGATGCCTCAAAAATTCTTCAAAATTATATGCGTTTGAAAATATCATTTAAATTTCTTTCAGGCTCTTTGATCTCGATTACTTTAAATTTAAGGTCAAAATTCCCAACAAAATGTGCGTCTAAAATGGCGTTTGACAATTCGAATTTTGAAATGATACAAATACTGGTTATAAAAAAAATAAAGAAAATGAGAATATTTTAAATAAACATACAAACTATACAGTTTCATTTTTAAATTCAGAGTGTCAAACATCATTTCATTTTACCTTAAGGTCTAATGGCCAATTTCACCAATTTTATTTAAATACCAATTCATATTAAAATATAGTTCTTCATATAATTTTATTTTTATTTGACATGAAAAAAGAATTTTAAACATAATTTGATATTTAAATAAATTGGTGAAATGGTCCGTACATATTTTTAAGTGCTTTATATAAAAACCCAAAATATTTAAAGAAGTTTGGATAGAAAATTTAAAAAAAATTTTATATTTTACAAATCATGGTGTATTTGCTTATGCCCCTATTCCTAAGTTCAATCCAACTCAGTTGAGTTAAAACTAAACATCTTAAGAACTGTTACAATAAAATACAGTTTAGTTAAGGTTAAGGTAGTTACTGAGTAAACTGAAAAATTTACTAGCAAAAAAGCTGTTGCCCGAAAAAGTTCGCGAAGGTAAAAGTTGTAAAAATTCACGTATGCCAAGACAGTGCGTATATTTATCCACGAAAACGCTAAATTTAATTAGTGCTTTTAGGAGTTCAAATAAAAATGAGAATTTAATGCTTTTGGGAATTGAAATTAATATGAGAGTTAACGTCCAACTATAATATACATGAGCAAGCTTAAACTACTGCCAAAAATTAACGAAAAGCCTCTCAAATGTATCTAAAAATGCAAAAACTGGATCAAAAACATTTGATTCCGTACGGAATGTGCGATTGGTTTCGCACTTTGCTTAAGCAAATGACATGATTTACATGTATTCGCACAGTTGCTTAAGGCAGCTTATCTACATTATAGTCGGTCCTTTATGCTTTTGGGAAATCAAATTTGTGAATTAAGAAAATAAGGGTGTTTGAATGAAAATGAGAAATGGTAATTTTAAAACTAGAAAAAAAATTTAATAAAAACTTATAAAAATATTGTACGAAGTGAGTCTGCTTGATCAGGGTATTATTCTCGAGGGAATTTTGGATGATAGGATTATGAACCTAGACACCACTAGTAGAGTTCCTGGATAGGGAAGTTTGGAGTGGATTCATTGGACTGTTTGAGGGGTGGGCAGTGTTTACAGATGGATCTAAGATGCAAACCGACACGGGTGCATGGAGGGACAGAACGGATTTCAGGGTGTCTAGGGCACTATGGCCCGGCCTGGACGCAGGTGCAACCAGAGTTCTGCTGGGATTGGATAGGAGTGGTCTCAGGACACTTATAGAGTTCTTGATGGGTCATTGTTCAGTTAGCGATTGTACGAGTAAATGGGACAGTACCATACCGGACTTCTGCAGATAATGCCACAGATTACACACAGATATGTATAAAGGGACGAAGAAAGAGACAAAAATCGTTTTTTGGTAGTGAATTGGCAATGTGCAAACACAGGCGGCTACAATCAACACAAATTGCGTGATCAAAACAAAAATAGCAGAACACAAACCACGTTTAACAAAAGCATTAGTTCAACAAACTTTTTTTTTTTTATCGAAAAAAATGTATTTAGTAATATTGTTTTGTTTCATAATGTTATTTACTTACTTAAATATCATTTACTAGTCTTGCGATAAACTTTAAAGCTAATTTTTACAAGAGTATTGCAAATAAATCTCAACTAAATAAAATTGCGTTCATTGTATTGCGGCATAAAAGATGGTTCAAAGAGAAATTAAAAAAAGGCAGCTTAATAAGAAAGAGACAAAAACTCTTCCGTCCCGTGACATATCTGTGGATTATGCGATAATTCTGAGAAGCTAGGGACGATTGAGTATGTACTGTGCCACTGTCCTGGGATGCAGGGTCTAAGACAGATATGGCTGGAAGATAGATTTCACGACGAACTGGGGTGCATCGCTGGATGTAATCCAGTCGATCTACTGGAGCTTGTCAGGGAAATAGGACGGCTGTTTCTTTTGAGGGGACGGTAGAGGGAGTAATTGTCCTACGTAGTGCCTACTAATATATTTTTATTCTATCTATCTGTTATTTTCTTTTCTTCTTCACTTCTCTCTTTTATCTACCTCTTTACTGAAGATATTCACAATGGACCGCTTTGGTCTCCGAGGGGAGGTGTGCCCTTGGGCACATTACCCTTCTTAACCTAACCTAACATGTAAAAATATTGAAATAGTTAAATGAAATTTATTTGTAACTAGCTCTGTCGTTCTCCAGATATATAAAATCTATATTGTATTTATATCGAAGCTGCCATGGATACTTATCCAGTCCAGCCCATTGTTGAAAAATTTTTTTGTATATAAAACTAAACTATTTGTTCCAAATTTAAACACTCTTACTGTAACCATTATCCAAATCTTATACATATATAAATACGGGAACAAATTTTTTGTAGTTGATTTTTAAGTATCTTACCGCCCACCGATGAAACATATATCGTTTTAAAGGTATTTTTGTGTAAATATCCATAATGTTAGGACTAAAGTGTTTTAAATTTGCTTGCAAACACACACACACATACAACAAATTTTTGTTTTTGAATATGTTCGTTCAGAAATTTATATTTTTTAATTGTTGTTTCAATATATATATTGTTTTTTTTTTTTATTGTTAACAACAGGCAATTTAAACTTTATTTCACCTTTATATTCCAAGCTTTATCACATACACATTGGTAAAATAAATATAATAATAACGAATGAAAGAAAATATGGAAAGACATTTATTATTTTCTTATATTTAGGTAGCACTTAAATTAACAAGTGCTCGAATTTCGGCTACATGGCGTTTCTAGTATAAAGATATCTATATTGTCTTTGAATGAGAGGTGCCACGCCCACTTAACTAATCCAATCCACCTTTTGGCAAAAGTTCTGTATTAATTGCCAGGCTATTTGTAACGAATTTGGACAATTTTATTCTTACCTTTCTCCAGATATGCAGATGTTTACTTTGTAACGCGCTTCTCTAATCCCACTCATTTTCTCATATGTCATATATTTATACCGAAGCTATGTTAACCAAATTTGGAAGCTTTTATGGTTACTGTTTCTTAGATATACAGAAAGTTTTATATGTATTTTTTGTATATGTATGTGAGGTGCCACGCCCACTTATCCAATCACGGTCACTTTTTGACAGATGTTGAATATTGATAACTAATCTATTTTTACCAAATTTTTACACTTAATGTTTCCCTGATGTACAGAATCCTATTTTGTGGTACGCCCACTTATCTAATTGCTTCCACTTGTTGACAGATGTTGTGCATATATAACTAAGCTCCTTGTACAAAATTTTTAAACTGTGGCTGTTTCCGCTCTTGAGGTGTACAGAATTATACTTTGTGGCAGGCCCACTTCTCCAATCCCGCCAAAAACCATTCTATTTGTACCAAATTTAATGTAACACTTATCGCTCTTCAGATATACAAAATTATATTTTACGCCACGCTCACTTATTTAATCCCGCCTTTTTGATTGATGTTGCGTAGTGATAACGAAACTATTTGTACTAAATATGGAAACTAACTTTCCGTTCTTCAGATATATGAAATTTTATTTTGAGCCAAACCCACTTCTCCAAGTTGCTACGCCCACTTAATATTTAAAAAGTATATAGCATATAGCCCGTTCCAGAACATCAGTAAGATACTGTAAAAATTTCTTAAATATCTGTTCAGCGGTTACGGGGATTACCTCCTACAAACATACATATTAGTATAGATTAAAAAAAATATTTTTATCATAAAAAAGATAAATCATAAACATTTTAACCTTATTAAAAAATAACTAATTATTATCTTATTTATAAGTACGGGAACAATTATTTTGTTGTTGCAAATAGGTTGAAGTTCTTGACGTCACGCTGGATAGCATTAACCACATTGACATGATCGAAAACTAGATGGTTTCTAATTATTGTTCACTTTCTGATCATAGATACGTGGATTTTAGTTTGGTGCTTAGGTCTGTAGGATCGGGTGCTATAATGAATAGGAAACGAACGAATTGGGGGATATAATCCTCCTCTCTGGTGCGAACTCTATCCCGATATCGTCGACCCGGGGAGGATAGATGTGGCAGGAGGGGTACTTACAGACTCACTGCAGTTGGCGACTTCCTTTGCGTGCAAGCTAATTGTGCCGAGGGGTAGGGAGCGTCCACCATGGTGGGAACCTTATATTGCGCAGGCAAGAAGAGACTGTCGTAGGTTCTTCAATATGGCTAAGAGTCATGGTAATTAGGCGGAGTACAAGTCTTCATTGAATAGATTCAGAAACTTGGTAAGGTCGGGGAAAAGGAATGCTTGGAGGAACTTCTGTAGCGACGTGGAGGGATCCTCTGAGACAAACCGTTTACGTAGAATAATGGCTTCGAGCCCGGTTGTCCCGACCTATATCAGAAAATCGGATGGTTGTTGGACTACGACTAGTCAGGAAACACTCGAGGTGTCAATTGACACTCACTTTCCTGGAAACTCCCAAGGGAACTTGCGGGATCAGGTTTGTGAATCGATGCCCGGTCCTATGTCCATCCCAATCGACTACGATAGGATAAAATGGACTATCGACAGCTTTGGCCCGTATAAATCTCCGGGTATGGATGGTATAATTCCAGCGGACCTGAAGAGGAATTCGACTCTGATCATACCCTGGCTGATGGCTATATACATGGGATGCGTTAGATTTTCGTATGTACCTGTCAGCTGGACCTTGTGTAGAGAGGCCTTTATCCCCAAGGGAGGGAAGACTTCTCACATTGAAGCGAAGGATTACAGACCGATTAGTCTTGCATCCTTTCTTCTCAAGACTCTTGAAAAAATTATCGACATTCACTTGAGGATGACCGTCCTAAGGTGTTTACTCTCCACCTCTCAGCATGCCTACACAAAGGGAAGGTCTGTTGAGACGGCTCTCCACTCATTAGTTGGAACTATTGAGAGATCACTCGAATAAAAGGAGTGTGCTCTGGTGACCTTTCTCGACATTGGAGGGGCCTTCAACAACGTCGATCCGGACTCTATTGTTGCATCCATGAGAAGTCTGGAGGTAGATGATGGCATATGTAGATTTGTAGATAATCTACTCAGGAATAGGGTCACTCCCACCAGGGCGCTGCTTACAATGCTAAACTGGCTCCCGGTGGACATCACGGCCAGACAGATGGCTCTATGCTCGGAGACACGGTTGAACGCGGTACACGGCTGGTCGACCCGTGATTATGGCCACTCCAGGATAATTGGATGCTCGAATGTCCCTGAGGGAGTGGACTACTGCACCCCGGAGCATTTCTTTGGCGCGAAGTACGCGACATATATGGGCACCTTCCATGAACCAGCCCTGGGGGTATACACTTCAAAGAAGGGGGAAAGAGTTGACGGAGGTTTCTACATAGAGGAACTGGGCGTAAAAGTTTCTTTTCGTCTGCCGAATGGTTGTAGTGTAGATGAGCTGGCCAAGGAAGGTGGTCGCATGGATGACACATTCATTGATCAATTCATTGGCCTTCCAATGGCTCACTGTAAGTCACTAAAACGCGAGTATTACAGAATTGCGTAAGAGGGATGGACCTGTGAGTCCACCTGTTCCATATCCAGGGCACTATGGCCTGGCTATGATGAACGAAGAACCAAATATCTACTTAGGTTCAATAGGGACCAAATCAGGACTGTGGTGTCGGTTATGACGACACTGGCCTGTTGGGACTCATGCTAGGAGAATGGGTCTGGAATTCAATGACTACTGCAGAAGTTGTCATGATGTGGAGGAAGAGGAAACTGTGCTTCACTTTCTCTGTCAATGTACTGGGCTACGGGGCATCCGGGGAAAATACCTGGGAGAGCCATTGTTTTCCTGCTTGGAGGATCTATCTAGAATAGATCTAAGATTGCTTCTCTTTATTAGGAAGTCGAATTGGCTCAACTCTGCAGTGACGCCATCTGAGTAACTGCTCTTTGGGATGGGCATTTGCGCTGGGTATCACAAAGGGACCGCTGAAGGACCCAAGTGAGCTGTCTCTCAATGGCTGCCCATGGAACCTAACCTTACCTAGTTAATTTTAAAGTATCTTATCGTTCACAGATTTTAATGAAACCTTTATCGTTTGACAGGTATATTTGTGTAGGTATGCACAAAATAATTTTATTTTTATTTTTAGGATTAAAGTGTTTAAAAAGAGTTTTAAATTGCTTGCAAACACACACACATACATGTATAAATTTTATTTTACATTTCATGAAATTTTTTAATGAAAGTAAAATATACTGCCTGGTTTTTAAAAGCTTTTTTGTAATAGTTCTATTCTTAAATTTTTTTATGAATGACTTTATGCACTACCAGACTATTATCTTGTGTTTAATGTAGATTAAACACTTTAATTATATTCATATGATGTTGTAGAATAAAATTTTCTATTACCTTAACGTAATATAAGTTTCCATCCCTGAATTTATTTAGTACTCGTTGGAAATTCTAAATGTCACTTTTATCCAAATGTAGTAAACCATAAAAAAGTGAAGTGACGCATTTTTAAAAGATACGAAAATCAAACACTTGCTTGTACGAATTCAACTTAGCCAGTAGCGATAAATTCTACACCTCTTCGTTAATAAATTTAACCAAACCCTTGTCATATTCGTGTATTTGATTTTGAAAAAAGATACTTACCTCAACTTTACTTGCTGTAGATAAGTATACCTCAACCTCCGTGTGAGCTACCTATGGAAGATAAATACTCACCTTAATCTAAACCCCCAGCGCTTCATTTAGTAAGTGTCTCCTACAAAAGGTAAGCATCTATAACTTAACTCCCGCATAAAATAAAGGTCTTAACCCCCTGCTCTTTCTTTTACACATTTTCCTCTGTGAGAGCAATTTTGTTATGTGAGAGCAATTGTAATCGGTCACCTTCCTCAAAGATTGGCAACCTTGTTAATTCTAACTCCAACCCATAGCCAACCTAGAAGAAGCTTTCAATAAGTGGTCACCCGTACAAACACTTATTTATCTTGTATAGAATACATTCGAAAAAATATAAATGTTGAATATAATAAAGTAGCTTATAAAACAAATAATTCCCAGATTCTATTAAAAATGTAATTTAAAATTAAAATATAAGATTGCTAGCGTAGAGCCTGCAAATACATGTTTAATCTTAATTCTCTGATTTTGGGAAACGACTTTTAAATTTAAACATGCTTTGCTGATCACTTGCCGAAATCGGGTTAAGTTGTTAATGCTTGTGGGCACTGCGTTTTTTTAAATTTTTATTTGGTTACATATGCTTTTTATGTTATTTATGTTCGATTTGATGTGATTTTTAATTTTAAATTAACATAAATTTATGAACCTTAAATAAAAAATGTACAAATTCAAAATGAAATTTTGTTTTTTGAGCGTAGGGATTTTTGAAAAAGCGTTCGGATCTCGCGAGATCCCAATTTTAAGTGCGGGAACAAACCTAATATATTCTGGTAAGAAAATTAATTAAAATCCTACTATTAATTGCTTTAATCTGGCATCTCTTTTAAAAGTGACACTAACTTTTTTGCAAATGTCACATTTTCATTGACAGCTGTTTAATTTTCATACGAGCCGCACTGACATTTCGCATTTTGGAGAACCGTAGCAGCTAAGGGTTTTTCATATAAATTCCATAGAATTTAACAGGTAAGTTCCCACAAACTAAATTCAATAACAGGTAAATCAAATTGCAGACAACAATTCCACCTACATCATCAAAAAAATTGAATAGATGCAAAGTCCTGTCGAGCAAGTTCACGAATGTATCAATTGATTATGTTTTGTTTGATGGTCATAACCTACAAAGTTACATAATGGAAAATATAACAGGATTTTTTTTGGAAAATTATACGATTTTTATAGTTTTGCCATTATAAACATATAAGTATAAAAAATTTATGATTTTGCAGCTCATCATGTCATTTGCTAAGAGTGCTCGTATGTTGGCTACCCGTGGTACCCGTTTCGTACAAACCCGAGGATATGCTGACGAAATGAAACTTACCTTTGCTGCCGCCAACAAGACATTCTTCGATAATGCCGAAGTACGTCAAATTGATGTGCCCTCCTTTTCCGGCAGCTTTGGTATCTTGGCTAAGCATGTGCCAACATTGGGTACGTATTTTGTTTATGATTTTTGTTGTTCAAAATATAATTGATAGTAAATTAGTTATGCTGATTGCAATGTGCACTTATAAATACTTTGAAACAAGTTTAGAAAGATTTTCCATTCTTCAGGGAAAATTCATGCAGCTAAAATCAAACGACCTTAAAAAAGATTTAACGAGCAAAAGTCATAATTGAGATTCGTTGGTTGATGGCGATTTTGTAAAGATTTTATATATTGTTACTTTTTAAAACCGTTATTTGTAAATAATAAGCCCTGAGTAAGTAGTGGCTCATTTTTATCGGCCAGTTCAATACTAAAATACTGCCACAGTTTTATTTAGGGAATGGTAAATCGTTTCTAAAACGACTGCGCTTATTAGAGAAAAAATTTAACACTTTTTTGTTTATTCAATAAACAACCGTTTTGCTTGTCAGTTTTTTCAACTGTGTTATTAGAATTTCCGAATTAAATTATTCCAGGAGGGTTTGTGAAATCGCCACGTATCTAGAGTAAAAAAACTACGTATGTATGTGAAATCTGCATTCTATATTCGGCTATGTACTGGAAATCGAAATCACGTAAAATTGAAATCAATGAAGATTTTAAATTGGATTTTTGTAAAAACGCAAGTAGCGATTCCTGATTTCAAAAATAGTTTAGGTAGAGGAGAGTGGTCCTCAAAGTACGAGATATATGAGAGAAAATATTTGTAAGATCTTTAAACACGGAAGAGTTTCCAAAATAGATCCGATTTCAGTTATACGTGAATTCGATTTACAGAACATGCCCTATTATTCGGGCTAAATTGAGATATAAATTAAAACTCCATACTCTTAAATACTTCTTGTACATATAACCACTAGCTTTTGTCCGTGACTTCGTTCACGTGAAAATAAACGCAAGATTTAATCAAAGGGGTTTATCTTATAAAAATTTTGTTGCAGTGTTGTAAATATTTGTGCTTTAATTAAATTAATAAGATTAACCTGATCTTCAAGCGATTTTACTATTAAGGGTGAAAACCGCGTATAGGTACTTTGGCGATAAATATAGTATAAAAATAATATAGTATAAAACCACCAGAAAATTCGAATTTTAGAAAAAAAATTTTAAGTGTTTAAACATGGCTGAGTTGTAAAATATCATAATTGGGGTTTTCACCCTTGATAATGAAGTCCCTTTTAGACTTTTTTAATCTTATTAATTTAGTTAAAGTACTAACATTTACAACACTGCAACAACAAAATGTATTAGAGTAAGAGGGAGTTTACACGGTATCTTTTCAGACATGTCTAACAAATACTTGTTTTGTTTGTTGGCGATCGGTTTAGAGAAGAAAGATGATTTGTCAAACAGACGCGAAACGAGTTTCGATTACGCTCTTTTACGTGCGGTGGATATCCATTTTAACTTGCTTCTCAAAATCCTCAAAAAGGTAGAATCGGAGCTTTTTGTGTTAAGTCCTTCCTCTACATTTTTAGAATAACTGCACTTTTTTTTTTGTTTTTGATAAAGTGCTGGGAAGAATCCCAAACTGCTTGGCTCTATTTTGTTTTTGTTGTTAATTCTTCAACTTTTTTAAATACATACTACTAATTTTTTCAAGAGATATGCTACTTGCGAAACTTTAGTTCATAAAGCGGAGCGGATTGCTGTCAAAATTGTTTGAACTAATTTATACAAAAATGCATGAAAGAAAAATTTATATTTGAAAAATTTGTCATTGTAAAGAAAAATTTACTGTATGGAAATTCATTACAAAGGGATCAAATCTATATATATATATATAAATAAGTTGTCCTATGTTCGTCATTTTATGACTCGAGAACCACTAAATTTCTACGAATATGCGTTATACGCGCACTTTTATGATGGTGTGTTTTCTCTATATAAAATATATTTTTTTTCCTTATGAGAGTTACATTTTGTCGGTATAAGGCTCTGCTTGCTCGCGTCGTTTGACTTATTTAATTTCTGTGTGTTTATTGATTGTCATTTAAGCTTACAGTGCGAACATTGACATTTTTTAATTATTGATTTGTAATCCTTCAGTTAAAATTTAAATCTTAATAATGTGGTTTTCAATTCAGATATTAATATATGTATGTTTTAATTTATACGAAAATTCTAACCAATTTGTTGCATATTAATTAAAGATTCAGGGTCAGGTGTACCATACAATTGGTGCGTTATTGCCAATTGATAACTAAGACTAGAAAATTTAATTTTTAATACAAAGACGTAAATGTATGTTATTGTATTGTCCAGCAACGCGGGCAGGGTTACTCTAGTAATATATAAAAACGTTTGTTCCGGGTACGTGTTACTAAAACTCTAGTACCGCTGGACTGATTGACACCAAAGTTGGACAATAAATTAGTTTGGTCTGGAACCAGGTTTCTCTAAAATTTAATCCTGAAAGGTTTTTAATATATGGCACGATTTGACTGAAATTCACAAAAATATTTATTGAACAATAAAAAGTTTCCTGATAAAAGTTTAACCCAGTAGATAGCGCTGGGGTCAAGTTATGAACAAAATTCTCCAGTATTTAAATTTTATTTGGAAAATCCCAGGCAGAGCCGGGAGCAAACAGCTAGTTACACTTAAATTTAAATGAAAATGCTGTGTTCTTAAAATCAATTCATACAAGGGAGATGTTCATTTTATAGAAGTTCACTATAGAGAAGTTCGACTGTATATGGATATTGGACAATTAGACATGAAAACATACATGTTTGGAAAGACGTCGTGAAAAGGCAACAGGTTTTTGGAAGCATGTTCAAAAGAGAATGAAAAAAACAGACATGTCTGAAAATACACCGTGTAATTGCACCCAAACACTTAGTACGCTGTGGTCAAGCGAATTCACTAGAAGGTGAGGTCAACTCTACAACAACACTGCTTATGTTATCCGATTGTCAAAAATATTGCTAGTAAAAAAAAAAAACGTTTGTTAACAGAAAAAACTAGTTTGTATAAAAACTTTGACAAATGGACCACAAAAAAAAAAAAAAATTACCATATGTTGACTTGACTTCTAGTGAATTCGCCTTTGCTGTGGTTGAAAAAATCCAACAAAAAGCTGTAGTGAACTAGTATGTATACAAGTTGTATACTATGGTATACAACTATAGTATGCCGACTCGAGTGAGCGTTCTCAATTTATGATTTCATATTACATATTTTCTAATCTTTTAGAATAAAAATTAAACAAACTTTATTTTTAAAAGTTTATAAATGCTGTCAGCATTAAATAAATAAAAAATTTCTATACGATTTTGTGCAAATTTGTTTAGTTCTCTAAACACCAATACATTTAAAATAATCTTAATACAAACATGAGTTAGGTACTTTGACAACTGAGTTAGTTACCTGTCACATATTAGTTGTATACTATGTCCCAATTTACAATGTTAAAAAAGAAAGGCAGACATTTTACTTATTCTCTTTTGAACTTGCCTAAACCTTTCACAATCGCGAAATTAATAGACAGACAGAAATTATTCGTTTCTTTCTTTTCGTTCTTTTTCGCTGTTGACGGAGATGAACATTTTACAGGCATTGATACTTAAATTACATTGGTGTTTGAAAAATGATATGAAGCAACAACATGAAAATTGCGAAAAGTGGAAGAGAAAGACAAAAAATGTCTAGTACAGACAGCCATGTACTACACACTCTACCTCTACAACCCCTCGCCCACAAACTTCGTCGGTCTGCCTTCCACTTGCCACATTGTAAAAGCAGTTAAAAATGTAACATCAATTTTAGAATGCATTTAAGAAAGCGAGTTTCTTTGCAACTGACGTTTTGGAACTCAGCCTATTATTTTTTAAAATGCAATGTTTTTAACCAATTTAAACAATTAATTTTTGTATTCCATTCTTTTAGCTGTCCTGAAACCCGGTGTTGTTCAAGTATATGAATCTGATGGCAAAACCTCCAAATACTTTGTTTCCAGTGGTACCATCACCGTCAACGAGGATTCCACTGTACAAGTTTTGGCTGAAGAAGCTCACAATATTGACGATATCGATGGAGCTGAAGCTCGCCAATTGCTGTCCCAATACCAATCAGCTCTTTCATCTGCCTCCTCTGATGAAGTAAGTAAAAAACAAAAAATTAAACAAAAACTATTTTCGAATTTAAACGTTCACTACTTTACAGGCTAAAGCTGAAGCTGCCATTGCCATTGAAGCTTGTGAAGCTCTTGTAAAAGCTGCCGAATAAATGTTTAAAATTTTATTTTTAAGTCTAAAAAAGAATAAAAAAAATCTACTCGTCAACAATTCAACATCTTTAGAATTCCATAAAAAGAATTGAATTAACAATAAATGTTTTTAAGTGTGTTAAAATTAAAGCGTTTAAAAACCCTCTTTAAAAAGTATTCCCATTCTTCTTGTATAAAACCTTAGTTAAAAAAAAGTAAAAGCGAGTTATTAAGGGTATCAACTTTTTATTTCGTGTTCATGAAAATGAAAAATAAACGATTGTTTTCAGCATTATTACGAGTGTCGTTGTCGTGGTCGAAGTTGTAGTATTTTGAAATTTTTTCTATATAATTTCAAATTCACGACAGCGATAATGAAAAATACTGCGTTTCTTCGACTATGACAACACCCATAATAAGGCCGAATATATTTTTGGTATGATGATTATGAAATAATTAAAAAAAAAAACCAAAACTTTATTATAAAATATAAAAAAAACAACAAGTTTAATAGGTCTTTTTTTATTTAAATATAAAAGCAGCTATACTGCTCGATTAATTGTGTTTTAATTGCTTTTTTTAGTTTTCACCAGCTGTGGAAAAGGTATATACAGGGTGGCGCAGTATGGTTTATAACTTATATTTATGCGATTTTTGTTACTTTTTTAAATACAGTATAATATTGCGGTTTTTTTTAATAAGCTTAAACATTATATCCAGTCCATTTTGTACTTCGCACATACGTGCTCTTTTTAATGTATTTTCCATCATTTTTCGCAAAATTTCGGATGTAATTATTTTAGTTCGATTTTATAGTTATTCATAATATCCTAAGTCTTCGTCAGAAAATGATTAAAAAACGAAAAAAATAATACATAATTAAAAGAGTTATAAAAAATTCAAACCATATAGCTCATTCTGCGCCACCCTGTATAAGTTTCATTAAGTTTAATTTCTTCAATATTAAACCTATAAAGTATATATGTATATTCTGCGTCCTTTTGAGCAGCGAAGCTGATTTAACAATGTCTACCTGTCCGCGTGTATGTTGAAATGGGTTTTCCGAAGTCCCCAGAAATGATTGAGCCTAGGTTGTTATATACATACATATTTATAACACACTCCATTAAAATATGGTATTGAAATTCAGCCAGATCGGTCCAAAAGTCAATGAGACTGCCTCTAATATTACCAATAAATCCTTCGACGTGTTCGTTTTTCGCATATATGTAGAATGGTAAAAGCCAACGTTTCCAGATACGGTACAATCATCTTGGTTATCAATATACAACATTCGACAGTATGTGGGCGGGATTAAAGAAATGGGAGTGTCACAAAATAGATTTCTGTTATCGCACCATGGTGGAGGGTTATATTATATTTTAAAACAAATCTTATCTTCGAATTTTCTTTGTTTCTAATTTTTGAACTTTTGTAATAGGTTTTGTCAAGTTTATTTAACATTTATTGATTTTACAGGTTTTTTAAGAATTCCTTAAACCTTTTCAATATCGCTCTCTTTGTTTTATTTTCTAGCAAATCATTCTTATTTATTCACAGCAAAGTACAAAACAATACGCTGGCAAACGTTTTGTATAAAATGCTTTCTTATTAGTCTACGAAGCATAGAAAAACATCTTTATGAACATATCGACATGTTTAGATTAAAACGTGCACCCTAAATAGTGTCTTGAGTTCCAATGGTCTCTTTGAATCCCAATAGTGTCTCCTCCATATATGCCTTACATATTGGGCAGATTGTCCAAAGTAGAGAGTATAGGCTAAAGCCAAGCATTATTTATAGGTTAGGTATTTGGGTGTAAGATGATGGACAGTGAAATGTGTGTGGACACTTGATAATGTATCTTAATATGGGAGTAGAGAAGATAAACCCTAGCTTGTTCGCTGGCTTGTGGAATGGAGGATTTTACTTTGTCTCAAAGTTTTATAATTTCTTACCACTATGAGAAATTATAAAGGATTGAGATAATCAGCCTTATTGCTGTTGTCGTTGTCGTATGCGACTGTGTCGTTTTTGTAATAGATTAAAGTAAAACACAACCTGTGTTCTGTAATCTATTACAAAAAAATGACGCAGTCGTATACGACAACGGAATTAAGGCTGAATGTGTGTAAGTATGGAATAGAAAAAAGGAACTTTTAAATTAGATTTGCTCATCACTCACCTGTTAGTTACAAAAGGAAGTTAATATTAATGTTATTTTTTGAAAACGTCAAACTTTTGTTTTACATTATTGCTATACAATTTATAGCAGATTTTACTTGTAAGGAGTTAAACAGATAGTTCACCATTGTCAGGAAAATATTAATTATAACAACCTGTTGTTATGACATTTATGTATGTCATAGGTTAATAGATTTAGATAATGTAATTCAAAATTATGAGGTAAAATGTAAAAATAATTGATTTTGAGCGTTTTTTGAAAGAGTTTTTTTCTTTCGAAATTACTTATTTCTTTTATGCAAAATATTTTGGATACAATTGTAGATACATATTTCTATTTAGCAATTTTTTCGATAAAATAATTTTAATTAAAAAAAAATATTGGACTGATTTTTTCTTTTATTTCTTTTGTCGATTTCTTATTCTACAAATTTGCGTTATTAAAAAATTATAAAATTGTCCTTATATTCTTTAAAAAGAATTTCTTTTAAAAAAATTTAAAAGAAAATGTTTCCGACCATGGTACAACTACACAAGGTAGACTCGTTGGCCCAGATGTTTGTCAGCTGTTTTTTACCTAAGTAAAACCCCAAATTTCAAAAAATGTTCATGTTTATTTACATAGTATATGTATCGTTGGTCTCAAGTAGAAAGGCCCTAACTCAAATAATTGCAACTGTATAGGAGAAGGTAAAAACACAATAGAAACTGTATGTATCATAATGTAAACTTGCTCATACAACTGCTTGTAAAGCCGTTATTCTTTACAACAATGCAATGAATTTTTGTGACGAGGTGTATTTGTGTAAAATTTATTGGAATCACTGGAAAACTCAATTTCGTAAAAATGCGAGTTAGGGCCTTTCTACTTGAGACCATCGGTATGTAGTTAGTGCGCTCCATTTTTTTTCTTCACGTGTTTTGTTTTTTTTTTTCAATTTGTGTTTTATTTAGTGTTGCTGAAGGCACAGTGTTGGTTTTTTTATGACGTCTCGGTAGAAAATACAAAAACAATTTCCCTGTTGTTCTTGTCTTGTTGTAACAACGAGTTTACCTTGTGTAGTTGTACCATGTTTCCGACAATTAGTTTCAACTAGGGATGCCAAACGGGAAATACCGAAATCCCGGGATTCATTTTTATGAGTCCCGGGATTTTTAACATATCAACTTTTATGTACAAAAATGTTCGTTTTTTTGAATTTTTATACTCTATAGGTACAAAAATTTTTTTTAAAAATTATATTTAAGTTTATTTTTTATTGCAAATAATTCTTATTTTTGAGTTTAATTTTTGTTTTTGGAACACAGCGAGTATAATTTAATTTTAATTTTTTGCTTGTTATATGACGACTATTTCTGGATTGTTGTATTTTGCTTAATAAAAACCATTATTTTAAGTAGAAACGAAATTTGTAGATTCAAATCTCAAGCCTTTTTTACAATTACGTTAGGCAAGTTCAGCTTTGGCTTAAGACATAATACCAAAATAAAAAGGATAATTTTTAAGCAAAATATAGAAATCAATAAATAATTGTTATATATCAACCAAAAAATTATTACGATCCAATTAAAGTACATTAAGAAACTAAAGAATAAAAGTTGATATAATTATAACAATTAAGTCGTTATATTTATGAAATAGCTCATATTCCTTCCGGTCCAATAATAATAATAAATTTGCTTAAAAAACATACGGAAAATCCCGGGATTTTCAAAAATCAGTCGCGATTGGCATCCCTAGTTTCAACGTATATTTTTTCATTGGTACGGCAACACTCTTATTTCCACAAATTTATTCTCGCTTCAAATTCTATTACATATTGTTTTGTTCTTTTTTTAGTTCTATAGGTATGTTAATTGTGACAGTGCGCATTTGGTTTGGTAACGAATAAATTTTAAAGCTCAAAACGCGAAAATTTTATTATTTATTAAAAATTATAGTGGTGCGTATATTGTTTAATTAAAAAAGCATGTCAGTGAACAGTTTTTAGTTAAAATTTACGGTTTATTAAAAAAAAGCTACGAATCAGATTTATGCTTGCACTTTTTGGGGATTTTATTGTGTTGCTGTTGTTGTGTATTAAAATTGGAATTTGCTAGTGTTTGTGCGTGCGTGTGTAATAAAGAAAAAAATGTAAACAAATTGTTAAACACAACAAAACCTGGTTAAAATATCCCAACAAACACGAAGTCAAACCTTTGATATGAAATGACTATCATTTGACATCAAACACAATTTTCAAACCTTTGTCAACTGTTTGATTTTAATATTTGAATTCAAATTGATAATGATTGAATGTATACATTTGACATATGTACAATGTTTTATCAATTTGATATCAAATTGTTATCAAATGTTATTCTCAAACAAAAAAAAAAAAAAAAAAACTTGAGAGCACTGGAGCGAAAAATAAATGTAAACATTAAAAAAGGCAATTAAAGTTAAATGTGTTACACAATTAAAGAATAGTTACATATTACGTAAAGTGAATTCGTCTTTAAAAACCCTTAATTTTTTGCTAAAAAATATATATATTTGTGAGTAAAAAATTAAAATTAAGTGTAAGAATGTAAATAAAAATAAAACGGTAGAGTGAAGAAATTATAAATTTGTTGTACGCTCGCGGTGTTACGCCATGACAATCCTCAAAACAAAAAGGAGCCAAATATTTCGTCTTTGCAAGAATTAGAGGAAGGAAAGAACCCTATATAATGGCGCATATTCAGAAATCATAACTAAAATCGGAACTAACAAAACAGAAACTAAAAAATAGTTTATAGATAGTTATAGATCTTATTCACAATTCATAACTAACATAGCAACTGCTCTCAGCTAATAGAAGAAATGCAACAGAGTATATTGGCATTTAGAAAAAATTAAATGTCGATAATATTTTGAACGATATATTTTGTAATTAATTAAAAAGCTTACCAAGCTCTTAAAAAACATTTCTCTTCTTATAAATTATAAAATTAAATCAATCAGCTGTTCTTTGAATGTATTCGTTAGTTAGCATTTAGTTCAAGCTTTACCCATAATTAAGTCTAAACTTTTTATGCTGAAAGTAACCAACTGTGAATAACTTAAATAGGTACTTAAAAAAGTTAACAATTGGTGATCATTTATGAATATGCGCCAATGTGTTTTAGCTATGATTCCGAATGAAAGCTCAAAGTTTATTTAAATAAATAATGAATTTAAATGAAAAAAATATATTTTTTATTTATGTTCCACGTTGTATAAAAATCCAAATTTGAAAAACATTTGAGAATAACGTTTGAAAGCAAGTTGAAAATAAATGCATTTCTGAATTTGAAAATAGTTTCCTCTTTTTGTTGAGAATGCTATGATTTTTAAATGATTTTAAAATCATTATCAATAGTTTGTCGTTTGAGAAAAGGTTTGTTTTGAAATCATTTGTAATTTGATATCAAACCTCCGTGTTTGTTGGGATATAACGTGCTTTTTTGTATGAGTTGTAAGAAAATAAATCGTGGTTTAAACAAATAACAATTAAGAAAAAAGTGCATTAAATTTAAAAAATATTATGTTTGTGTAAAAAATTCCAAGGAAGACAATATATTTAAATGATGTTTTGGTGAGTTTTATAAAGATTAGAGCATCCACCCGATTAATCGTTGTTCGATTTATGGAAGAACTTTGCGTCAATTTTGATCGAATAATTGACATACCAAATTTCGAATAACGAATGACTTAAACAATTTATGTCAATTAATCGATTAAAATTTATTTCTTAGAAAATTGTTCTTTTTTAATATACCTATGTACCTATGTAAATATTTATTTTTTTAAGCCAAAGCTTAGTTGTTCAAGAATATATGTATGGATATGCAAATAAACAGCTTTGAAAGCAGTTACAATTTGTTGTTGTTTCTTTGCAAAGTACTTACAAAAGCTCTTGCGAAAGCTCGCGCATTGTACATATCAGGGATGTTAAATGGGGTTTTAAATTTGGTACCAACTTCCAAAAATTTACTTTTTGGACCTTCACGGTACTATTTGCTTAAAATTTATTAAAACAATAAAAAAGTACATAAAAATTAAATTGTACACAAAAAAAAAAAACTTAACATTAACATACATTATATGTATGAATAAAATAAGGTACGAGTACATAGAGGTCTTATAAATATATGAGATCAAAATCAGGCACTTATTTGTTTAGTTAACAAACTATTTGGAATTGTTACATCATAGCAGCATGAATTTGTCGATCTTAACCAATCCTTTGTTTGTATTAGACTTCCTTAGTTTTAATCATATGTCGAAAAGAAAAAATTCTTTCCACAATATAACCTGATAATCCTCCCTTCGTGAACAACCCAACTAATTATAAAATTTTTGTTTTAAAAACAAAGTCTTCCCGACTTATTCGGAGATATTTTCGTAACTCGGTTTGAAGCAGACCTACAGTAAAAAAATCGTCTACAGTAAAAAATTCTGCGCCATGGCCTTAAATTTGAAGTATAATATTTAATAGAACCTGTAAACAAACGGATCTGCGTCTCTAGAAAAATTAGAAGATCTAAAGTATATTTAGACTTCTTATTTAGCTGAATCACATCGTATGATAAACACGGGATCATTCTTTTCCACATTTTCATTTCAGGCTTCAGAACAGAACCTCACTAGGTGTAGGGGTGAGCGTGTCCTCAACCCTTTCGGAATGTAGAGTCATGTCGAGTAGCTCAATAAGACGCTTTTTTTTCGATCTATTGTCTTTAAAACTATCTAGCTTTGTATCGAAGGTGGAGAATTGTAGATAAACAATAGATTTCATTGTTCTCTAAACACTCAAATATTTCATTCAGAGCTAATGCTACGCAAAATCGCCAATTTTTTGTGAATCCGAACTATTCTGCATCTCAGTTTATTCATTAATTGTATTTTCTAATAATGTTCGAAGACTGTTAACTATCAAAATATCGCAGAAAATGTAACAGTAGCTTTGCTTATAAAGGGTGGTTAAATTTTAAGGGCCGATGTTGATTTTGAATAAAACACAAATTATTTAGGAAATTATTGTCATTTCTTTTTATTATGATAATATTGGTATGGTTCAATTATGTATGGAACAAAATATTGGTCAAATGACCGCCGCAACCTCGGCGGCACACCTTCATCCGATGGTCCAAATTTTCGATGACGCTGAGGCATAATTTAGGTTCTCTGCCATTAATGTGCCGAATTATCTCAGCCTTTAGCTCTTGAATTTTTGCTGGCTTATCGACGTACACCTTTTCTTTTAAATAACCCCAAAGAAAGAAGTCCAAAGGTGTCAAATCACATGATCTTGGCGGCCAATTGCCAACGCCACCACGTGATACAATACGGCCATTGAATTTGTCGCGCAAAAGAGCCATTGTTTCGTTAGCTGTGTAGCACCATCCTGTTGAAACCACATATCGTCCACATCCATATCTTCCAATTCGGGCTATAAAAAGTTCGTTATCATCTCACGATAGCGAACACCATTCACAGTAACTGCCTGACCTGCCTAATTTTGGAAAAAAATACGGCCCGATGATGCCGCCAGCCCATAAACCGCACCAAACAGTCACTCTCTGTGGGAGCATTGGTTTTTCGACAATCACTCTTAGATTATCATTCGCCCAAGTGCGGCAATTCTGCTTATTGACGAATCCACTGAGGTGAAAATGTGCCTCATCACTGAAGATGATTTTCACGATATGCATTTTGATTTGAACGCCCTTTTTCATAATACGCGTTGTGTATCTTTTCATGGTTCAAATTGAGTTAGTCTGCAATTGAGAGATGCCAAATGAAATGCAGAAAAAAACTCGGCCCTTAAAATGTTACCACCCGTTAGATTTTGTGGTCTCTTTGAAGTAACCCAAAATTTAAAACGAAAAATTAGCAGCAAATATGGCAGAACGTTTTACCATTATGGTGCAAAGCATAACGGCTGATGCTGGTGGTCCACTCCAAGCGTTCAATGCGTTTATGCATCAGTCCAAAAAGTCCTAGTGTAAACTTGTATTGCAACAACGTATCGAAACATGAAGCAGGATTATTTTCTACTTTAGAATGCGTCTCAAAAAAAGGAAAAACGCGTGGTGTAGACCGAACTCCAGCTTAAGAATTAACACAGCATTTACATTTGACAGTACTGGCAAGACATTAAGAAAATACATACTAGCTGCCAAAACACTTCTTACTGTCTTCGTGACGTATGCGCCCAGACAGTAGTTAAGACAGTTCACTTTTAAAAAATTTCTAACGTTAATGTCGCAGTGCAAGTTCCAGCTAAACGTGTTTTATATGAACTTAACAAATTAAAAATAGCATTTAACAACTATTTCGTGCGAACATATGTAGATAACATTTAAGTAAAACATACAAAACCGAAGCATAATTTATTTATTGTTGATTTTTTTTTACTTTTGCGAACAAAACTTCAAATTACTGTCAGCAAATGTCAAATCACTGTCTAATTTTACTGTCTGCAAACTTTGCAAGTCAGTAGACAGGACAATTGGAAAAGTGTACATGTATTAGTGAAAAAGTTTGCATGTATAGCAACTGTCATGCCAATACTGGCAAATGTAAACACCGTGTAAAAGAAATAGTTTATTATTCGGTTTGATTTTTTGCTATTAGTTGCATGCAAAAAATAAGCACTGAAAATTAAATTGTTTGTTCAAAAAAAAAAAAAACAAAAAAAAAAAAATTATCGGCGTATCGACAGTAAATGCACATGCACTTTTTCGTAAACAAATAAATGCAAAAAACCCTAAATACACAAAGCAGAGTATATGTTTTCAATTTTATGACAGACGAAATGATCCAGTGTGTGACGGAAAAAACAAAAATTGTGCGGCTTACAAAAATTTCTCCAATTTTTACGTTTGTGTCCTAAAGACACATGTTGGTGTCGTTATGATTAGGATTATACGTATAGTAATTTCATCATGGTTTAAAAATTGATTTTAAAAAATAGCGGAATTCACGATAAGCAGTCCATTTACAACCATTTTATTTGTACTAGGATTTTAACCTACAAAGTGTGAGCATCTTATTTGTCGGTCTTATAGACAAAACGAAAAACCTGATCTTTGTTTGGTTTTTTTTTCACAATTGTTTTTTCTAATAACAACAAAATGTTTTTTTTTTGCTTATTTGCATTGCACTAAATAGAAACAGTTTACAGCTTGAAACTGCCTAAAATAAATTTTATAGGTATTTTTGTTTTACCAAATTTTGCTTCTTATTAGTAAGCTGTATTCATTTTTTTATGTACTGAATTATTTTTTTCACAAAACAGAAAACAAGAGGGGAAAAGGCAAAAGCTTGTAGGTATAGTTTTTAAGTTGTTGGTATACCTAGTACTTTAACAGCAATGTGGTAAATTACAGTTTGATGCATTTTATTGTTGTGGTCTTGTATACCATGGTCTGCAATACTAGTAAACATGACAAATTAAACTAATTACCCTGCAAGAAATGAATAACCAAAACTAAAAAAAACTTTTGTTTACTAAAACACTTGGAACATTTCTACATTGAATTAACGTGTTAGGCAGAGAGAGTTAGAGACAGAGGCAAAATCACATGTACACAATGCTTAGGTCACTTTTTTAATTTTTCTCTTAATAAACTAATAGAAACTATAGCCAAAATATCGGTTAGCACTACAGGTCATCTAACTAGTAAAATTACCGGTATTATTCGTGTAGGGTAGTCTACTGGTATTTGATTAATACCATTTTATCGATTTCAGATAATTATTATATATTCGAAAGTTTTTTTCTTTCGAATTGATTAATTTTTTTTACAAAAGATTTTTGATACCATTGTAGATATTTTTACTTAGGAATTTTTTCGATTAATGCATTCTAATTAAAAAAAATATACTGAATTTGATTGATTTTCATGTCTTTTTCTATATTGGTGTATTTTTCTTTTGTCAAAAAAACTTATAGAATTGTAGGCTGTGGGAAAAATCGCCCAAAGAAAAATGGCCCAAAAAAAGAAATGAAAAATCGCCCAACAGAACATGAAAAATGACCCAAAAAGTTATATATGAAATTTTGCCCAAAAAAAAACGAAAAAGGGCAAAAAAAAAAAAAATGAAAAATGACCCAAAAAGCAAAAACGAATTTTTTCCCGGTGGCATGTTATAACGTCCAGTGTCATAGTGTCCAGGGACGTTATGACACTCCAAAAAGTGTCATAGTGTCCATGGACACTGCGCTAACTAAAGCTTCTCTGCACAGCCGGCCTTCGGCCGGGCGCAAGGATTTTCTCCTCTATGGTATAACAAACACCGGCTTCGCTAACTAAAGCTTCTCTGCATAGTCGGCTTTCGTTTGGAAACAAGGCAGATTTTAGAAGCTTTACTTAGCGAAGCCGGTGTTTGTTATACCATAGAGGAGAAAATCCTTGCGCCCGGCCAAAGGCCGGCTGTGCAGAGAAGCTTTAGTTAGCGAAGCCGGTATTTGTTATACCATAGAGGAGAAAATCCTTGCGCCCGGCCGAAGGCCGGCTGTGCAGAGAAGCTTTAGTAAGCGAAGCCGGTGTTTGTTATACCATAGAGGAGAAAATCAAAAAAATGGGCCATTTTTCATACAACATTTTTGGGATTTTTCATTATGAAAAATCACCCAAATTTAAAAAACGAAAAATCACCCAACAATAACGAAAAATAGCCCAAAAATTTTAGGTCACTTTTCATGTGAATTTAGGCCCAATTTTACATGGAATTTTTTTGGGCGATTTTTCATTTCTTTTTTTGGGCCATTTTTCTTTGGGCGATTTTTCCCACAGCCAGAATTGTATACCTATTCTTTTTAAAAACCATCACTTTGTCCTCGTCCATATTATGAAACAGTTGTGGCAAAACATTTTAGTTTTTTTGTAAAAGGGGAAATACGCATGGAAAAGTGTAGTGTGTTTCGTTTACAAGCAGTTTTTCTGAGTTAGTTATGGAGAGGAAGAAAAAGAAAGTGAGAAGGCATACACAATGCTGCATAACCAAAATTTTATTGTATAGAAACGAATGCAGTTTCAAAAGAGAATTTAAGAAAAAAAGCTGCGTCAAATGTTTATGGACGAGGACTTTAAAAATTCAAAAGAAGAAAATTTTGCCGACATCTACTTTCCACTGGTACGGCAACACTATTATTTCCACAAAATTATTTTTGCTTCAAATTCTACTACAATTTTTTTGTTTCTTTTTTTTAGTTCTATGTTAATTATGACAGTGCGCGTTTGGTTTGGTAACGAATAAATTTTAAAGCTTCAAACACGAAAAGTAGCAACTAATTTGATTATTTATTAAAAATTATAGTGGTGCACAAATTGTTTAACAAAAAAGAATGTTAGTGAACAGTTTTTAGTTAAAGCTTACAGTTTATTAAAAAAAAGTTACAAACCAGATTTTTGCTTGCACTTTTTGGGCGGTTTTTATTGTGTTGCTGTGTTGTGTGTGCGTGTACAATAAAGAAAAAAGTATAAACAAATTGGAAAACAACAAAAACCGACTAAAATATATAACGTCCTTTTTTTGTGGGAGTTGTAAGAAAATAAATCGTTTTTTTAAACAAACTATAAGTGGATATTAAATAGTGTGTCACACATTAATAGTTAAAAATATAGTGCGAAAGGAGTAAGAAAGAAAAAGTGTTTTAAATATAAAAAATATTATGTTTGTATATAAAATTCAAGGAAGACAATAAATTTAAAGGAAGTTTTTGTGAGTTTTATAAAGATTAGAGCATCCACTCGATTAATCGTTGTTCGACTACGCAGCTTTAAGCTGAAGTTCCACAACACGCGTTTTCGTCTCCACATATTGCATGGTTTTATACCTTACTTGCGTTCTACGTTTCAAGTTACATGCAACGCTTTTTATGCGACATCACCACAAGTAAAAATAAAATTTCATTTGTCAAAATCAACTGATTTGTTCGAAGGCTGCTTGTGACGCTTACAAAAGTAGAAAGTAAACCTGCTTTTCGCATTCAAAGCCACATGCAGCTTACGCTTTTGGGCATGCTTAACTGATTAAACACCTTAAAAATAAATTTCACGTTGTGTCCCAATTTACATTATACGATTTTTGTCGTTGCGATTCTTACCTTATTGGCGAAAGGGGAGAGAGGAATTAAAAGGGGTACACAAGCGTGTGTACTCTTCGATTCGTTTTGTTCATTCCTTCGTAGTGTCAAATTATATGTATACACTAAAGACGTGCACGGATATATCTGTTTGTACAAGTTTCTGTGTGTTTACTAAAGTGAGTGTGTATGGATGAGTGGTCTAGTCTTTCTGATATAAGTTGATATGGATATTTTTTGTAACATAGTGGATATGAGTGGATAAAAAGAGAATGAGAGTAACATATCTGTTTATATCTGTTTCACAAAAGCAGATACTAGTTGATAATGATGGAATACAATAAGTTACTTATTGTACGATGCCGTTTTTTTCAATTGTCTTTCAACGAGAAGAGCCGACCCTTTTGGCTGGTAAAACAATAATTCTTTACAAAAACAAAATACATTTGTTCAGTTATTTTTTTCAATAACTTTTGCGTGAAAGTGTTTCGAGCGCCAAACAACAAAAATTTACAAGAACAAAACTGGTACACAAAACGCACAGGCTGTTCGCGCCATGATCGTACAAATTGCCGAGCAACAACAACAATTCAAGTTTCTTATTGTAAGGCGCAAATAAAAATTAGTATGTATGATTTATAAAAATTGTACAAACAAATAAGCAGTAGTACATATGGACTACATAAAAGGATGGGTTCTTTTCGTTCAAGAGACATGTAGACAAAAATTATTGAAAAAAATAATAAAAAAAAACAACACATGTATTTTGTTTTTGTAACAAGTTTTTCGATGCCCTTAAAAGGATGGAGTTTTTTCGTTCAAGAGACATGTAGACAAAAATTATTGAAAAAAAATAATAAAAAAATTACCAAAAAAACAACACATGTATTTTGTTCTTGTAACAAATTCTTTGATGCCCTTAAAAGGATGGGGTCTTTTCGTTCAAGAGACATGTAGAAAAAAATGTATGGAAAAAATATTGCAAAAAAAAACCACATGTAGGTATTTTGTTTTTGTAACAAATTCTATGCTGCCCTTAAAAGGATGGCGTTTATTCGTTCAAAAGACATGTAGACAAAAATTATTGAAAAATATAACAAAAATAAAAATTACCAAAAAAACAACACATGTATTTTGTTTTTGTAACAAATTCATTGATGCCCTTAAAAGGATGAGTTTTTTTCGTGCTGTGGTAGTGAAAATTGCCGAGCAACAACAACAAAACTAGCGAGAAGCGTTGCGATCAGGCCTGCCATATTTACCGATTTATCGGTATTTTGCCGATTTTTTTCTCTAAATTATCAAAAAGCCTATTTACCGATTTTTTGATAAAAACTTAAAACACGGTAGCTTTTGGTTTGTTTTATATACATTTTTAATTTTGGGTAACTTGTAACGTTACAAAGAGACAACTGTTATTAATTCAGCGCTTATACTTAAGGAAAAATGGGTTAGATTTATTCCATATATGTATGTACATAGGTAGAGTTTGTCTAACCCATCACACACACACATTTTGAAAAATATTTAACTAGCTATAAAGAATAAAAGAATTAACTCCAAATGAAAGAAAAAAACTTAACGGTTTTTTGACCGAAGCTAAAAGAAGAAATAATTTATTTTTCTAAAGGAAAAAGGTATTATTACTTACAAAAGAGTAAAGTAGAGCTTAATTTATATTCTTTGTCAATGTAAATATTTAATTTTATAGGATTATATGCAATTGAGGATAAGGCTTATACCTCCGGTAGCCCATTTAATTTAAGAAAGTAAAGTAAATATTCAAGTTTTTTTGCAAAAAGAAAATCAGATTTAAAATGCGAGAATTCTTCAACCTTAAAAATCAAATTTCGATATCCACTGAAAAATTAATCTTTGCAAAGAATTATTTTTTTTAAAGATTATTTCAAATTTAATAATTCGATTTGTATGCTTATATTTAAAGTTATTTAATAATAGTGTCAAACTCATATATGTATAATAATAAAAAAATTAAAACAAAAACTTTTTATATCCATAAAAACAATTAACCAGGAACGGTGGCAGTTATAACTGGTATCACTGTACGTAAAGTTGAGGTTGCAGTTTTGAAGATAAATTGCTGAAATTTGGTACAAAGGCTCTAATTGTCCTAAGGAACAAGCATATTGTCATTGGTGAGAATTTTGACATGAATCTTAACTTCATAAAATAATGGCGTGGTCCATGATTGCCCATGGGTCCCTAACCTACACTCTTGAAAATTTATCTCTCTACACACTATATTGTGGAGCATCGTAGGGTCGGGCATGCAGACTACTTTCTTATTTGTTTGTAATGGATAATTGCAACCAAAAAAATAAATTATTTGTTTATAATGGAAAAATAAATGCTTTTTTACAATACATATTTTTAACCGAAAAATTTTTTGGTTGAAATAATGGTTATCAATAACAAAAAAAAAAAATTGTTACTTTAATTGGCTACGATAACTCAAATAAAATATATGTAGCGATAATGGTTAAAAATTCCCAACTGGAAATAAAGGAATTTTTCTCATAGCCTTTCAAAAAAATAATAATTATTATTATTTTCAGTCCCGGAGTTATTTTGTGAATTAAAAACAAAAAAGTCCTTTTTAAACAGTTATCTCTTTAACGTAAATATAAAAGGTCAAATTAAACTCTTAAAAAGGGAGTTCGATTTAGCCGTCATAAATTAAAACTCAGTTGAGGAATAAAAGATCGACACTCAAAGCTTGCCGCTGGTCAGATCTTTACAATTTGTATAGCAGTATTATCTAATCAGCTTGTGCTGCAATTAAATTGTCATTAAAAAAAGAAGAAAAACAAAATGAGTGTTATTATCAGTGTAGCCAGTGAAATTTCGAGAAAGATACATTTTAGTTTCCAAAATGATACATATTGGAAAACATTTGAAAATCCATTTTTAACGTTTAACATTTATTAACATAACATTTTTATCACATAGCTAATGAATATTATAAAGAAAATGATATCATATACATTAATTTTTATATTTATTTAAGTCATAAATATTAGGTATGTAAATTTAAAAATACAGTAAGCAAACTTTAAAATTTATTATATGTAACTATCTTTGGATGTTATCAAAACAAATTCATTTTTGTTAAAATTAATATACGAGTTAAGGCGTTTATACTAAGGCGATTATATCAAAAAGTTCATATATATTTTTCTTCTAAAATTTCATCTTAACACACATACACAAGAATAAGCAACCGACAGAAGAACTTAGAAAACCTAACAACAAAATACATGTTATTTTTGTATTTAGTTGTCACTGTTTTTTTAGAATTCATAACGAAATGATAACTTTAATAAACTTTGTCAGAGTATGAAAGTTTAAAATTTGATTTCTGTATATTTTGCGCACAGATTCAAAAGATACGAAAAATATCAGGATTTTACATAGTACCTGAAGTCATCAAAAGATACGAAAATTTTTTCTTTCGTATCCTAATGGCATCACTGGTTATTAAAGACGTAAAAATATAAATCCTTAAGAGTTTTATTTGTTGACAGCCAAGTGAGTTTTATTTTAGGCTGAAAGCTCCTCAAGTTTTATCTTATTTTTTTTAGAGAGAAAACTCTACTTTTATTGTTTAATCCGAACTTTTATATTTTCGTTGAAAAATTAGTCTTCTAGATCACCATAGATTCTGAAAGAGCACTTTAATACGACAGTATGTCTCCGTTGGCTCTATATTAATATTTAATATTTATTTATAAAACGTTTATTTGTATTGATTTTTATGTTAAAAGCATTAGGTAATGGTAAATTGTTGCTTTGTTATTTTTTGTCATTTAAATATGTTTTATTGTGGTTAAAAAAGGTATTTTTAATATGCCGATTTTTTTAAATTAAATTGCCGATTTGTTTTAGATGATATGCAGATTTCTTACCAAAACCATCTGGCACCCCTGGTTGAGATCGTATATAAATTTTTATAAGATCTGTTATTTGCATCAACTCTCCAACAATATTTGAAAATACAACAGATAACTATAAGTATTGTTAAAATACCATGGTGACAACAGATATTTGTGAGCAAAAAAAAAGGTTATGATATACTCAATCCAATACCATAATCAACTGGTTTGGGTTTTTAGGATATGGTGAGTGGACAAAAGCGAAACCATACAATATCAGTTACACTCATTCTCTCATTTATATCCATAGTAAAGGGTACATATGTATCTGGTGTATCTGTTTTGACAATACTTTATGGTGCACTCGTGCAGGTCTTTAGTATACACAAGAAGTTGTAACGACAAAAATCGTACAATGTAAACATAAGACCGACTTCAAAGAAGAAACGACAATAATCGCAACGACAAAAATCGTATAATGTAAATTGGGACATATGTATATGTAGTTAATGCGCTCCATTTTTTTCCTTCACGTGTTTTGTTTTTTTTTTCAATTTGTGTTTTATTTAGTGTTGCTGAAGGCACAGTGTTGGTTTTTTTTTGACGTCTCGGTAGAAAATACAAAAACAATTTCCCTGTTGTTCTTGTCTTGTTGTAACAACGAGTTTACCTTGTGTAGTTGTACCATGTTTCCGACAATTAGTTTCAACTAGGGATGCCAAACGGGAAATACCGAAATCCCGGGATTTTTAACATATCAACTTTTATGTACAAAAATGTTCGTTTTTTTGAATTTTTATACTCTATAGGTACAAAAATTTTTTTTAAAAATTATATTTAAGTTTATTTTTTATTGCAAATAATTCTTATTTTTGAGTTTAATTTTTGTTTTTGGAACACAGCGAGTATAATTTAATTTTAATTTTTTGCTTGTTATATGACGACTATTTCTGGATTGTTGTATTTTGCTTAATAAAAACCATTATTTTAAGTAGAAACGAAATTTGCAGATTCACATCTCAAGCCTTTTTTACAATTACGTTAGGCAAGTTCAGCTTTGGCTTAAGACATAATACCAAAATAAAAAGGATAATTTTTAAGCAAAATGTAGAAATCAATAAATAATTGTTATATATCAAGCAAAAAATAAAAATTATTCATGATCCAATTAAAGTATATTAAGAAACTAAAGAATAAAAGTTGATACCTACTTATAATTATAACAATTAAGTCGTTATATTTATGAAATAGCTCATATTCCTTCCGGTCCAATAATAATAAAAAATTTGCTTAAAAAACATTCGGAAAATCCCGGGATTTTCAAAAATCAGTCCCGATTGGCATCCCTAGTTTCAACGTATATTTTTTCATTGGTTCGGCAACACTCTTGTTTCCACAAATTTATTCTCGCTTCAAATTCTATTACATATTGTTTTGTTCTTTTTTTAGTTCTATAGGTATGTTAATTGTGACAGTGCGCATTTGGTTTGGTAACGAATAAATTTTAAAGCTCAAAACGCGAAAATTTCATTATTTATTAAAAATTATAGTGGTGCGCAAATTGTTTAATTAAAAAAGCATGTTAGTGAACAGTTTTTAGTTAAAATTTACGGTTTATTAAAAAAAGCTACGAATCAGATTTATGCTTGCACTTTTTGGGGATTTTATTGTGTTGCTGTTGTTGTTGTGTATTAAAATTGGAATTTGCTAGTGTTTGTGCGTGCGTGTGTAATAAAGAAAAAAATGTAAACAAATTGTTAAACATAACAAAACCTGGTTAAAATATCCCAACAAACACGAAGTCAAACCTTTGATATGAAATGACTATCATTTGACATCAAACACAATTTTCAAACCTTTTTCAACTGTTTGATTTTAACATTTGAATTCAAATTGATAATGATTTGAATGTATACATATGACATACATATGTACAATGTTTTATAAATTTGATATCAAATTGTTATCAAATGTTATTCTCAAACAAAAAAAAAAAAAAACTTGAGAACACTGGAGCGAAAAATAAACATTAAAAAAGGCAATTTAAGTTAAATGTGTTAATTTTTTGCTAAAAAATATATATGTACCTATTTTTGTGAGTAAAAAATTAAAATTAAGTGTAAGAATGTAAATAAAAATAAAACGGTAGACTGAAGAAATTATAAATTTGTTGTACGCTCGTGGTGTTACGCCATGACAATCCTCAAAACAAAAAGTAGCCAAGTATTTCGTCTTTGCAAGAATTAGAGGAAGGAAAGAACACTATATAATGTTTAAGCTATGATTCCGAATGTAAAGCTCAAAGTTTATTTAAATAAATAATGAATTTAAATAAAAAAAATATATTTTTTATTTATGTTCCACATTGTATAAAAATCCAAATATGAAAAACATTTGAGAATAACGTTTGAAAGCAAGTTGAAAATAAATGCATTTCTGAATTTGATATTAGTTTCCTCTTTTTGTTGAGAATGCTTTGATTTTTAAATGATTTTAAAATCATTATCAAACGATAGTCGTTTGAGAAAAGGTTTGATTTGAAATCATTTTTAATTTGATATCAAACCTCCGTGTTTGTTGGGATATAACGTGCTTTTTTTGTATGAGTTGGAAGAAAATAAATCGTGGTTTAAACAAATAACAAGTAAGAAAAAAGTGTATTAAATTTAAAAAATATTATGTTTGTGTAAAAATTCCAAGGAAGACAATATATTTAAATGATGTTTTGGTGAGTTTTATAAAGATTAGAGCATCCACCCGATTAATCGTTGTTCGATTTATGGAAGAATTTTGCGTCAATTTTGATCGAATAATTGAAATACCAAATTTCGAATAACGAATGACTTAAACAATTTATGTCAATTAATCGATTAAAATTTATTTCTTAGAAAATTGTTCTTTTTTATTATACCTATGTATGTACATACATATATATTTATTTTTTTAAGCCAAAGTTTATTTGTTCAAGAATATATGTATGTATGGATATGCAAGTAAACAGCTTTGAAAGCAGTTACAATTTGTTGTTGTTTCTTTGCAAAGTAGGTACTTACAAAAGCTCTTGCGAAAGCTCGCGCATTGTACATATCAGGGATGTTAAATGGGGGTTTAAATTTGGTACCAACTTCCAAAAATTTACTTTTTGGACCTTAACGGTACTATTTGTTTAAAATTTATTAAAACAACAAAAAAGTACATAAAAATTCAATTGTACACAAAAAAAAAAAACTTAACATTAACATACATTATATGTATGAATAAAATAAGGTACGAGTACATAGAGGTCTTATAAATACATATATGAGATCAAAATCAGGCCCTTATGTGTTTAGTTAATAAACTATTTGGAATTGTTACATCATAGTAGCATGAATTTGTCGATCTTAACCAATCCTTTGTTTGTATTAGACTTCCTTAGTTTTAATCATATGTCGAAAAGAAAAAATTCTTTCCACAATATAACCTGATAATCCTCCCTTCGTGAACAACCCAACTAATTATAAAATTTTTGATTTAAAAACAAAGTCTTCCCGTCTTATTCGGAGATATTTTCGTAACTCGGTTTGAAGCAGACCTACAGTAAAAAATTCTGCGCCATGGCCTTAAATTTGAAGTATAACATTTAATAGAACCTGTAAACAAACGGTACGGCAACACTATTATTTCCACAAAATTATTTTTGCTTCAAATTCTACTACAATTTTTTTGTTTCTTTTTTTTAGTTCTATATGTGATTTATGACAGTGCGCGTTTGGTTTGGTAACGAATAAATTTTAAAGCTTCAAACACGAAAAGTAGCAACTAATTTGATTATTTATTAAAAATTATAGTGGTGCACAAATTGTTTAACAAAAAAGAATGTTAGTGAACAGTTTTTAGTTAAAGCTTACAGTTTATTAAAAAAAAGTTACAAACCATATTTTTGCTTGCACTTTTTGGGCGGTTTTTATTGTGTTGCTGTGTTGTGTGTGCGTGTACAATAAAAAAAAAAGTATAAACAAATTGGAAAACAACAAAAACCAACTAAAATACCTATATAACGTGCTTTTTTTGTAGGAATACGCAGCTTTAAGCTGAAGTTTCACAACACGCGTTTTCGTCTCCACATATTGCATGGTTTTTATACCTTACTTGAGTTCTACTTTTCAAGTTACATGCAACGCTTTTTATGCGGCATCACCACAAGTAAAAATAAAATTTCATTTGTCAAAATCAACTGATTTGTTCGAAGGCTGCTTGTGACGCTTACAAAAGTAGAAAGTAAATCTGCTTTTCGCATTCAAAGCCCCATGCAGCTTACGCTTTTGGGCATGCTTAACTGATTAAACACCTTAAAACTAAATTACACATTGTAAGGTTCTGCATTTAATTTCATTACACATAATTTTAATCAGTGTATTTAGTTAAATATCTCAATTAGTAGGTCGCAAGTGGTCAAGTTTTATATACCATTGGATGCTGCTTCAAAAACTCTTCGATGATGCCAATTTATTTATGTCGTCTTGGAGCAAAGTACAAAAAAATTCGAAAAACTGAAAAAAGACTTTTTTTAAAAATGGTCCAGCTCACGGATGGTCAACGCTAGAGCCAAAATATTTTGGGAATCATCATAAAACATATCAAGCTTTATTTTCAGAGGGGTAACAAAATCACTTTTTTTTTGAGTCGCTCTAATGTACAAACATATATAAATAATATATCGTCATCTTAAAGACCTAATAACCTATCTGCAAAAATTTCAAAATTTAGTTTTTTTTTATGGATTTTTATTCCCTATATCATAACGCATATGTGTGCAAAATTTTGAACATGTAATATTACAAATGACCAAGTGATTACCAAATTACCAGATAACCTATCAGCAAGTGTACAATTTTCTGAAACCAAATAACATAAGTAACTATTTATTTATAGCATATTTCCGATGTGCGATAGAATTCTTTCTGTCGTATAACTACATTGAAAATAAAAACAATTTTTTACTGCCCGTTCACCGATATCGAATGTTAACGTTCGCATAGAAAATTACATTTAAAACAAAAACCATTTTTGAAATTTTGTTTTTGTTTTAAATGTTATTTACTATGCGAACGTTAACGGTCGATATCGACGAACGGGCAGTTAGACTGTGTTGTTGTTTTCAATGTAGTTATGCGAATTTGATTTGTTATTCTTTGTGTTTTATTTAATTTGATTTATTGTTAGAAGTGAAAAGAAAATAAAAAAGTGTTAAAAAGCAACAAAATGTGTTCCATAATCGAGGTAAACGAGAAAGCTCTTAAAAAAGTCAACAAAAGAGAAGAAATAAAGACAAATTGTATGAACGGTAAGAGATATGAAAGTTTTTCAAAAGGCAAAATCGTAACAGAAAGCCAAGAGAAATGAAACCTGGGTGCACATCAAAATGTTGTGAAATGACTTCGAATATACATTGTTCTATTTTTTCCGAAAATTTACGTCAGGAAATATTTAAACGTTTTTGGCAGATGGACCAGAAGAAAATGTATGTAACCAGTAGTATTGAAGTTTTCACTAAAAAGAGAACTTGCGTAGAAAATTCCCGACGCTCAAACTCAAAACCATTTTTCTTATGTAATAAAACAATACGCAATCAAGTGTGCCGTAACTTTGCTTCCAGCAGACTTTTATGACAACATACCATTTGAGTAATTTTTTGTAGTATTTTTATGAACATATAACAAAAATCCCTTTTTTCTCCAAACATTTGGACCTGCAATTTTAGCCTTACTTTCCCACAGTTGGAAATCACTGCTAATACATTGTCTCATATCTGTTTTTACATTTTTAATCAATTTCAAGTGCCACCAGGGACCACCTCTCAATTTGTTGCATTACACAGTACAACATTTTTCAGCTGATTGATTCGGGACTCAATTCTGATAAGGCTCTTTTGTTTAACATAACTCGAAAACCACTAGTCGGATTTTGTTGGAACTGATTTAGAAAAATCAAGAATTACAATTACTTTCATCTGTTTATATAACGTTTTGCTGCATAAGCAACAGTTTCGCAGTTATAAATAAATGTATGAAGAAAATAAAAATATTTTTTGTCTTAAAAATTAAAATTTTTTTTTTTAGTTCATAAAAATTCCAAAACGGTAAAACATGTCAAGTCCTATTACTTTCACGTAAAGTGGCATAACCTATGAACAAAATGAGACATAAATCATGAAAATCGATGAACGCGTTTCGCTTTTATTCACAATTAAGTGAAGGTATGCATTTCAAAAATTTGCTCGAGATATCCACAAAATTCTTTGGAAAAAACATTTATGACTTTTTTATGATTCTCAGAATTAAAAAAAAGTAATAAAAAAAGGTTATTTGATTTTTATGATTGCGGTAGCAAAGTAATAAGCTGTAATAAATGTGCGTGGACAATTGGAAGGAAAAAAGGAAAATGCACTTTTTTAATTATTTGGGTTTTTCCGTTGGCTACCATAATGATTTTTTTTACATAAATTCCACCCACATCTATTATAACTGTTTTTAAAAATCTTTATCCATAGAATTAAAATTTCGACAGTTTTTGTACCTAGAGGACCGTTGCGAATTAAAAAGAGAAAAATAAATCATCAATAATCACGATAAAAGTTTAATTTTGTTGCATTGTGCAATTTAAACAAACATTAAGTTCTTTTTTTCCTTAAACGAATAAAAAAATAAACTATATCTGTTATTATTTAATGTATATATTATTCATATGTATAAAGAAATTGTTATTTATTTATAATAATTAGTACTGTTGATAGGTTATTTGGTTTTATATTTTTACAATTCCAAATATGTCAAACTAATCAAAATATGTTTTTTTCCCTCTCCTTTAAACTTTTGAAAACTGCTGATAGGTTATTTCGTCTTTAAGGTGACGATATATACATATGTACCTATCTGGTCAAAATAGATTTAGTAGAAATCTGCTTTTTTAAATATTGGAATCAAGTATCTTTCTTCAAAAATATCGAGTGTTGCAAAATCATTTTCGTTAACTTTGTATATATTGTCGGAGTTTTAAAGTTTGAGCGTTTCAGGTGTTGTATTTAAGTTGTGACACGTATTTTTTAATGAATACTTCACACTTAAAACGCTTTTTTATTCTTAAAAAAATGGCTATTTTCTCAAAAAATCTAGCGCTATGAAAATATATATAACAGACGTCTAGCGATTTTTGCTCAACTAAAGAAAAGCTGTAGAAAATAGTATTACTAAGTTATTGTTATGTTAAGGCAAGCAAATAGCAAAACCCCCTAAATATACATTTTTGCCCCTCAAATTTTTCTCCAAAGAATTTGTACCCCCTAAATTTGCCCCTAAATGAAATAAAACCTCGTAAATCTGGGGCGGAAACTCCTAACCTGGTCACTCTGATTTTGATCATATTTAAGTCCCTTTTTACATGTGGGCGTATGTGTGACAAATTATGTAAATAACGATAAACGTCAACTTCCATTACATACGTAAGAAATGTTTTACTAAAATAGTAAATTTTTCATATTTAGTTTTAAGGTTTATAAAAGGCTTATTGTTTTTTTTTTACTGAAATCTATTTTTGGATAAGGGGGATAATATGTATAGCGTTAAAAAGTTCAAAAAAATTTTGAAATGAGTTATAGCTGGGGCAGTGATGTTATAGAATTTTTTTAAAAATTTCTACGCAGCCCGAAAAAATCCCTATTTTTCTTCACGTGCTCAAAAAATTGTCCCTACAAAAATCCCTCCAACTATAAAATTATAATAGATCGATGCAAATAAAACAGTTGATGTAAATGTATATACATTTTATTTAAAGATGTTATTAGCGTATTCGTTCGGTTAACCTTTAATAGGATAGGTTAAACGATTAATTACTACCCGATTAACTAATCGGTTAATTTAAAATTGGCAATTTTCGATAAATGATTAAAGCGGTAAATTTAAGTCGGTTAACCGATGTAACACAATTTTTAATTTTTTGTAGAATTAATACAATTTTTTTCATACAAAGTGATCTTCATTTTAAATACATAAATGTTTTCTGTCAACAGGTACCTGTACCAGATACAATTGTTTCTGCTCATATCAATCTTTTCACAGAATTTACCGAAACAATTAAAAGTGTTAAACATTTTAAAAAATAAAACAGGACTCTATTGGCATAATGGAATATTTTATATATTGAGAGAGATTCAGGAAAAGGACAGATATTAGATATTCGTATTATGGTTTGCTTTCGATTTTCCAAGTCAAGTTTTATCAAAACTAAAGAAAAGAATCGCTTCAATCCTAAACATTTAAATTTAATTATTCTCAAAGGATAATTAATAAAATGATCTCACAGCTTATTTTTTAATTAATGAATTATTTTTTTATTTGCTCGCTTTAGTTCAAGAGTTGTTATGTTTGTTTCTTTTTATTAATCAACTCCAAATAATTAACAATATATGCATTTTTATTTATTAAAATTGTTTAATTTATAAATACTATATTAATCGGTTAATGCAAAAGCCCGATTAAATGAATACCCTAGATGTTATACATGCATACAAACCATTAAAAAAAGTTCTTTTTATAAACTAAAAAATAAACAAACAAAACATAAAAAGCCCCGCTTTTTGGTTAAAAAAAGCGAAACAAAAAAATATGTACGTATTTTGTGCTTTTGGATTTTGTTCGGATACTATAAGAATCAATCGCTTGTCCGTATTAGTTTTGACTCGTGATTTCCGAACAATCGTACAGGTGTAAGGATACCATTTTTTAAATGATTTTGCACTTGAAGGTACGTACATTCGTCTAAAGAGCGGACAATGCAAATTGAAGATACAATTTTATGACAAAAGGTATGTTCAGACCTAACAAATATTTGACGCAAAAATCAAAAAAAGCGGGACCAGTAAATTGATTTTAGCTTTATTTTTAACAAATTCTATTGATTTACTAAACTTTATTTGTAAGAAAGTAAATATTTATTCTCCAAAAGTAAATATTTTTTTAATAAAACTAGTGGTTACGTCAAATATTTAATGTGTGTAAAGACCTTTCGGTATCTGTATTATCATGTGGCAGTGATAAATCAAAGATAGCTAATTTCGACTAAAGGGGGGAAATTAAATTTTTATTAAAATTTTTCATTTTGGTGACTACTCCAAAAGTTTTTGATGCCCATCTTAAACAAGTTATCTATTTATTGCTTTGAAAAATTAAGTTCTTGTAAGAGAGAGTTTCACAAATTTACCTTAGAATCAAAGTTGAAATGCGGGCAAGCGATAACTAAAAGAAATGTTACAATTTGTAAAGTTGCCGTATCAACAATGTTATTAGTATTTTGTCACAAATCGAAAAAGATTGCCAAATATACACAGTTTTGCCAAATTTTTGAAAAGTCCCTACATTTTAATGATTTCAAAATATCTGTCCTTCTTTTCTCTACGGCCATTTTTTTTTTAAGAAAATTCCTTCGAATAGGGATTTTCCCTACGTATAACAATCTGAGCTGGGGCAAGTTGTTTTAAATGCTTTTTGCATAAAATTATGCATTTGCGTATTTTTTAATTTTTTGTATATTACGCAGCCTGGCAGCCGTTGTTTTTAAAAAAAGAAAAAAGTTTTTGAGCCCATCCTTTTCTTTCCATTTCCTTTTCTTCTTATATCGAAATTTTTAACAACAACTAAAAGAAGTTGCATCTGGTTAAGTTGTTTTACCCTTCACCGAAGGTAAAACGGTATATTTAAGTTTGTCATTCCGTTTGTAATTTCTACAATATTGATCTTAGTATAAATATATTCTGGGTTCTTTTGATTAGCGAAGTTGATTTAACGATGTCTGTGTGTATGTTGAAATGTGTTTTCCGAAGATCCCAGAAATCTAGATTGTTATATATATATGTTATGTTAAAGTTTGCTATTTAAATTCAGCCAGATCGGTCTATTATAATACTATAGTGACTGAGATATGAGCAAAAAACCACGACTGCCACTTATTTTACCCATAAATCCCATTTTCGTTTTATATTTATTTTTTTTGTATATCTGAAGAAGTTTCCAATTAGGTAATGGGCGGGATAAGAGAAGCGGGCGTTGCACTTCCTATCCAAACACATTGACATTTTCTTTATAATCGAGAACGGAAAGAACCAAAGCTTCCAAATAAGGTAAAATCGTCTTGGTTATCAATACTAGAGATACCAAACGGTAAATCCCGGAATTTTTATTATGTCAACTTTTATGTACAAAAATGTTCGTTTTTATTGAATTTGTATACTCTATACAAACAAATTGTTAAAAATTATATTTTGCCGTATTCATAAAACCCCTTGTATCGTTCTATAAATTACATACAATCGATACAACGATACAAGGGGTATTGTAAATGCGGCATTTAAGATATATTGCAAATAATTCTTATTTTTTTTTTAAATTTAATGTTGTTTGGTACACAACATTTATTTAAAATTTCAATTTTTTGCTTGATATATGACGGCTATTTCTGGATTTTTATATTTTGCGAAATTTGCAGATTCACATTTTAAGCCTTTTTTACAATTATATTTAGCAAGTTAAGCTTAAAGCTGGGATCACACGGTTGCCGCAAAGCACAAATTTTCACACTTTTTAATACCCCAATCATGTGACTGCACAATCAAATGCCTCATGTAGCAATCGAGGGCAATATTGTGCTTACTTTTTCCAATAAAATGCAACCCTGGTGCGGCAATCGTGTGACTACTTGATACGCAATCGCGCGTCAATAAAAAATGGCAAAAATGTACCAATATTTATTGGGTTCTTGTGCGGCAATTAAACAACACAATACGCGGCAATATTTGCCATTTTAATAAATTTACTTTTGTGTGTTTCTTTTAGTATTTTTAAATTTATCAAAAATAAAAATTGGGAACTTAGCAAGTCATTGATAATAAATTTTGTATTCCTGAAAATAACTTTTGATTTTTTTTAAATTAGTGCAATAGCTGTTCAGGACCATATAAAAGAATATATACAGGAATACGGAGCAAAATGTAGTGAAATTCTTTAAAGCGAATTTATTTTTGAGTATAAATATTCTCTATTTCTTTATATATTTAAAATAGAATTTTACTTGTTTAATTTTTGGAATTTCATATATTTTAATTAAAAAATTTTAAATAAAACTATTCAACAAAAGTTTGTTTGAATATATGATACAATTTTCTTTTTTTTATGAACAAGCCAACTAGATCTTTCAAACAAATAAAAAATCTACCACAACAGCTGTTTTTCGCAGTTGACACAAGTAACAACAATCGTGTGACTGTGCTGCGGCAATTATTGTACCCATTTCGCTTTGTACCAACTAGCGGCAATTAAATTTGTATAAAACAGGGCAATCGTGTGATTTCAGAATATTTTATTGGGGCAATTTCATTATTGTGCGTCAATAAAGCACAATCAAAATTGTGTTATATTGGTGTATTTGCGGCAATCGTGTGATCCCAGCTTAAGACATAATACCAAAATAGTAATGAATTTTTTCATGCAAAATATAGAAATCAAGAAATAATTGTTATATTATATCAAGTAGAAAATAAAAATTATAAAAAATCGTTATTTGTCAACCAAAAAATACAAATTATTCACGATCCAATTTAAGTTTTATTCAAGGAAGGAAACTATTAGAAGTCGTTGAAAGTGTTGGTGGTATTGTGCTTAATGGAAGAACGGTTAATGATGCACAGGGTGAATTTATCTTTTGTGGTACGATGGGTAGTTCTTTAATTAATTATTGTATTTGTTCACACAGCTTCCTACAATTGATATTTTCTCTGTAGCATCTAAGCCCTACTCGGACCATTTGCCATTGTGCCTACAAATAATGACTATGATAGAAGTGTTGAACGGTCGCTACAAAAACTACATTGGAATAAAAAACACCGACTAAAATATGCAGAAAACCTTACGACACATACTACTCAGATTAACCAACATAAGGACGTCACGTTATTAATTGGTTGTTTTGAAATAAATTTTTAAAAATATAATATATACATATATTTTATTCGACCTTTTTTCTTTCTTTTACAAATTTTTAAAAAACTTAACGATATTAAAAATTTTTTGTAATTGAATATAAAAAAATATTTTTCAATACAAACTTGATCTATTATAATAGAAATAAATTTTTAACTTCCGTTTCTATTTTTAAAAATAAACTTCTATAATTTTGTGCTACATTTTCAGTGTCCGACTTAAAATTAATTCTCGACATTGTTGGTACTTTTGTAATTTGTAACATTTCTAACATAAATTTACGTTTATAATTATTTTCTGTGTTTAATACTATTCTATTCTCAAAATCTGGATAATAGTTAAGATAAGCACAATGAGTTGATCAAGCTGTTTTTTGTAATGAAATATTTCTATATTTTTGGTCTGACTTATTTCCTGCTATCCTAGTTTTTAGCTTATTTTTTGTTGTACCTACATATACTTTATTACACTTTCCACTATCATTACCTTTACAAGGTATTTAATAAACACTATTTGACATTTCCATCCTATTTACTTTGTCTTTCATTTTAGTAAATTGTTTACCGACTGTGTTAAAAGATTTATGATAGCAAAATATACAAAAAAAAACTCATAATTGGTATAAATTTGGCGATTAGAGACAATTTTGAATTGTTTCTGTGCAGTGAAGCTGAATACCTATAGAAAGACTAACACCACTGTAAATAAACTACGCTATATTACTGCTAGAAATAAATGCTTGAGCCTCTGTAAAAAAGAAGTTAGAATTATATAACAAGAACCTTCAGCAAACTCTCTAAATCTTTGATACCACCTAGACACATAGGTAAAGGACATTTGTACACAAATGATTTTTATTCTCACTTGAGTACTCTGCTACAAAATCTACAAAAATGATCTGCTGTACTCGCCCAGCATATTTGTAAAACTCGCGGCGTTAGCTATGAGTTTTACAAATATGCCTCTGCATGCTTCTTAACTGACTTGTTAACAATATTTAACAAAATATTTCGACAAGAAACAATACCATCTAGCTTCAGAAATTCTATCATAGTTCCACTCTTTAAAAAATGTGATCCGAACTCGCCAACAAATTATCGTGGCTTATCCTTGATCAAAACTTTGTGCAAAATTTTTAATTTGATTTTGCTAAACAGAATAACCGAATGGACAGAAAATAACCATGTATTGAGCGAATATCAAGCCGTGTTTTATATTATAGTATTTTTAATTTGTTAAGCATAGTAAACTTTAATTAATTGAATGGCAAACGAATTTATGCTTTCTTTGTCGACTTCTTGTGTTCCTTCGATGCGATACCCAGAAACAGCCTGTTTTATAATAAAAGTTGACATATTTATAACAATTAAACCGTCAATTTAAAAACATACGTAAAATAAAATAACTTTTAAACGTTTTTAGTTTTCGAATGTCTTTTATGAGGTAAATTTAAATTTTATAAAGCTTTTTTTAAAAATATTTCACATACTTTGTACTTAAGCCAACCTTTGGTTAACATTCACAGAAAAAAGTGTCTTATCAATTAAAAAAATAGTTTAAAAAGTATTTAAGTTTAATTAATGTGATAATTGAATCAATTATTTTTTTTGTTGAAATAAAATTAAAAATTTAATTTTGATTAATTTAACATTGTAACAGGAAGATACAAGATACAAAACAACTAAAATGTTAATTAAATCAAAATATATTTTTAATTTTCTTTCAACTAAAAAAATAGTTGACTCAATTATCACATTAATTAAATTTAAATACTTTTTAAGCCATTTTTTAATTGATAAAACACTTTTTTCTGTGTATACAACAAAAGCTTACACGTTTAAGTAAGCAATAAATTGAAAAGGCTTTTAAATACTTACTCCAACATTCCAAAAAAAAAAATATATTTTAGTTTTATAGCAGGTTTATGAAACGAATTTTCTATGAAAATTTGTTTAATAAAGCTTTTATTAATCAAAAATATTTTTTATAAAAATAGGGATTAAATTCTAAAAATGTAGAATATAAATTTATATTGTGCATATCTTCACACAAATAGCTTTAAAACGATTTCTGTTTCATTAAAATTGGTGGACGATAAGTATTTATATATAAGACTAGCATTTAACCCGCTACTTCGTTAGCGTCTCTTTTTCTTTCTTACATATTTTTACGCCAAATTTTATGTTTCTAGGTTTTAACTTGTTTCAATGCCAGCATAGAACCCGCTACTTTGTAATAGGTACCTTTTTCACCTCTTAAACGTTAGAATTTCGCAAATGTACCAAATTTGTATTTGTATTTTTAAGGTTTTTCCCCTTTACTCCCCAAAAAGGCCGAATTTCAAAAAAGTACCACCCACCTGCCAGCTTATATTTTTATTGAAGAATAATAAGTATTACATTTTTTTGGGTATCTTATTTAGCTTATTATATATGAGGTCAGTGGGATCAATTTGGCGAGAGCAAAACCTCCGGTCCGAATGTCAACTTTTAGCTTGAGGCGTGCGAAGAAAGATAAATATATGGAGAAAAAATCTCTTGGAAAAAGTAACAAAATTAGCTACGATTTTCACCCCTTCAACGTTCGATTTTCGAGAAAATACCAAATTTGCATTTTTTAGATAAGTTACGAATGTTATATAATTTTTATTTCTGTGTACATTGATTTAAAAGATAGATGGGGACAAAAAAGCTCCAAAATACAGGTTTTACCCTTTTACTCCCTTAAAGGGCCGAATTTCAAAATAGTACCAGACACCTGTTCGTTTTTTTTAACGAAGAACAATAAGTATTCCATTAAAAAAGTATCAGTTAGAGAAAGAAAAAGAACCAAAAATGCCTGTTACAGATTCTCATTCACTCAGGTACTTGCATATTAACTTTATGTTTCTAGGTCCAATATTAACGGCAAATCAAAAAGTACCAGGTAAAGCACAAAAAAGTACCAAAAAGCGTCTCTTACAGATGCTCATTCACAGAGGGCATTGCATGCTTAATTTTATGTTTTTGGAACGAAAAAGTACTAAAAATATCCCTCTAACAGATTCTCATTTACTCAGGACCATGATATTCAATTTTATGTTTCTAGGGCTAATACTAACGGAAATTCAAAAAGTAAAAAATAAAACAAGTGCCACAAATTTCCCTCTTATAGATTCTTGCCCACTCACTACATTGAATGTTGAATTTTATGTTTCTAGGTCCAATACTAACGGAAATTTAAATATAACCAGTTAAAGAACAAAAAAGTACCAAAAAGCTATTTTACAGATTCTCATTTACTCAGGACCATGCATGCTTAATTTTATGTTCATAAGTCCAATATTAACGAAAATTAAAAAAAGTACGAGGTAGCGACCGAAGAAATACCAAAAGTCTTATTACAGATTTTCTTTCACTGAGGACCTTCATGTTTAATTTTATGTTCATAGGTCTAATATTACCGAAAATTAAAAAAATACCAGTTGAAGAGCAAAAGTACCAAAAATTACCCTCATAGGTTCTTATCCACTCAGAACATTGCATGTTGAAGTTTATGTTTCTAGGTCAAATATTAACGATAATTAAAAAAATTGCCAGCTGTAGAATCAAAATCCTAAACTAAGAAATTAAATTTCCCGAATTTCCCCTTTTTGGTACTTTTTTTATTCCCATTGAAGCATAAACAATTTCAATATTGTAGGGGGAGCCCATCATTTAATACATATATGTCAATGAAAAAAAAAAAAATTTTGTAAAAGAGTATCAAAAATAGTTACGGTTTTTACCCCTTAAACGTCCGAACTTCTACTTTTTAGATAAGTTTCAAATGTGATATAACCCTTATTTCTATGTTTATGGGCTTAAAATATAGATGAGGTGACAAAAAAGTACAAAAATACAGGTTTTACAGCTGTATACCTGTAGCAGACACCTGTCTGCTCATTTTTCTAAAGAACAACGATAGGTACTACATTTTTTTGTATCTCTTTTAGTTTTGGAGATATATGGTTACCGAATTTACCCTTTTTTACCCCCTAAAAATTCCAATTTCCGAAAATGCCGTCTTAAGCTATGTTCACATTATGTGTATTTGTCATGTGGAATGTCACTTTTCTAACACACATGTAGTTTCATGTGTATGTCAAAATTTGAGTTATACATAAGGTTTATAATTTCCATGTTCAAATGTTGGTATGTAAATTACATTGGACATAACCTATCAAGAAAAACAATTTTAAAACAGCTGAGTGGTTATATGTACAACAATTAATAATTATTTGTGTATTTTTTATTTTTTTATTATTTATTTACTATAATTATTTATATTTGATAAAATTTCAATTAATTTTCGCCGCCACAGACGATATGTACAAATTGAACATGTGAAAAAGTGACAATCCACATGACAAATACACATAATGTGAACATAGCTTTAGTGGATCGATCTGGAGGAGAGACCAACCCCTGGTCCAAATTTCAAGTTTTTAGCTTCAGGCGTTTAGGCTGTGCGATAATGAATCAGTGAGTCAGTCATTAACGTTACAATTTTATATATATATAGATATGTAATGGGTGATCCATTTCGAGATACTTTTTTCAATAGCCTTTTTTGACAGATCACGTGTGAGTCGTGTCACGCTGTCATGTTATTTTTGTTTAGTATTGTTTGGCATTTCATAACTGAAGCCGCTCGACCTTCCCAAGCGACATCGCTTCACTCTATGGGCTCTTGAAAAGATCCAAGAAGATCCGACGTTTTCGAGGCAAATTTTGTTCAGCGATGAGGCCCATTTCTGGCTCAATGGGTATGTAAACAAACAAAATTGCCGCATTTGGGACGAAGAGCAACCTGAAGAGATTCAAGAACTGCCACTTCATCCAGAAAAAACAACGGTTTGGTGTGGTTTGTGGGCCGGTGGAATCATCGGTTCATATTTCTTTAAAAATTATGCCGGTGCGGTCAATGGCGACCGTTATCGTGCCATAATAACCGACTATTTGATGCCTGAAATTGAAGCTTATGATCTCGGTGACATTTGGTTTCAGCAAGACGGCGCCACTTCCCACACATCGCATCAATCAATGGAGTTATTGAGAGAACACTTCGGTGAGCACATAATTTCACGCCGGTCGATTGGCCACAAAGATCGTGATATCACACCGTTAGACTTTTTCCTGTCTAAAGCTTATGCGGACAAACCCGCTTCGATTCAGGCCTTGGAGAAAAATATTACGCGTGTCATTCGCCAGTTACCAGTCGAAATGCTCGAACGAGTCATCGAAAATCGGCCAACATTTGATAGCCATAATCTTCAAAAAATAAATGCCAAAGAATGTTCTTTCAAATGATAATACACATTCCCCATTAAATTTGAATTTTCTGTGTTTTTTCTTAAAAAAAGTAGGGAACCTCGAAATGGATCACGCTTTATTAAATAAATTGTTTTAAAATATTTTGTTTAAAAACGTATATGTTATGTATAAAAATTTAGAAATAAATAAAAAAAAGTGTTGTTTATTTAAAAAAGTCGTATCTGAAAGAAACACTTTGATTACAAATCCAAATCATGAGTTCTTGAAGGGTGTGTCCAATTCAATTCCATTTTCGCCTCCGTATATCAGATCGATTGGGGTTTGCGATGAGATTGCCCATAGTCTGGAGTAAGAGATGGTATTCGGCAAGAAAATTTTTCGGATTCTTCGCAAACATCTATTTACGAAGACTTGCATTGAGCCAATTTCGCGAGGGACCGTATTTCAGGTTTCACATCCATATAGCATAATTGTATTTACGTTAGAATTAAAGAGATTAATCTTCACATGTCGGGAAAGTATTGTTAATTTCCACACGTTACCAGGGCGTACAAAGGCCTGCTTATGGTGTTATGATACTTGCTATTTTTTGTATTGGATTTTTTTAGGATTGACTGAATGAAACAACAAATGCGAGAAAGAACAAGAAATACAATATGTAAACAAAACAAACAATATTGCCCACGTTTTGTTCCCACAAAAACCGTCAAAAAAAGCTATAAATCGCAAAAAAAAAGTTAAAACCCGCTACTTTCGATCAAAAACTAAAAAAGTTAGCAGCAGTGCTAACATTTAATCTGGAAATGTCAATTTTGAGTTACAAATTTTTATATTTTTTTGACGGTCTAAGATTATTTATCGATAACACACGTATATTTTTTTTGACATTTCAAGATTTTTTATGGTATAATCAAACTCTTTACACTTAGTCAGTTTTCCTATGCAAATATATTTGCACTGTTCTCCAATATAGAAAAAATACAAAAAATAGCAAGTATCATAACACCTTTAGCAGTTTTAATTCTATTTGCGATTTCCGTACTAGACCCTCGAGGTTTCGTCAGAACACAACCTAAAAAACAGTTGTTTCTTTCCTTAAAGGTGGGACTAGGACCAATATTTTAAGGTTTTACAAATGCATAATACCCTCTTCACAATTGTGATGTGGGTATAAAAAGTTTGATTCTGTACGGAATGTGCGATCATTTTCGCACTTAGCTACAGTTTCATAGAACTTAACAAAAAGTTTCCTTAAGTTCAATTTGAAGAAATTGACAAAATAAAGATCTTTAATGTAGGAAAACGTAATAAAGCGAAGCAGGTGTTTAAATGCCATAGAGTTTGGAGCTTTTTCGCTCGGCCGAAAGCCTTCAATGCAGACAAACTCTATAAAGAATATACATACATTTCATAAAGTGTAAAACCATTTCACATAAATAAATTGAATTTCAGGTGCTAATTAAGGAAATTGTATTCAAGCTTAAGTATAGGATTTTGAGTCAATAGACCTATCAAGGGGCATCCATATGTTGCCGAAGTAGGACATCTCGTGTATTACAGAAATTAAAAACAATCCAGAGTTCCTAATTTTAGCCCAAATTTAAATAAGCGGAATGTACTAGTCGAGTTCTACAAAAACGTTAGCGACATGCATATTTTACCTCTTATAGTTAAAGAAAAAAAACGACTTTGAATATTAAAATTTCTTATTTTTGACCCACCTTGGAATAGCATTTTGCAAATATAAAATTCAAACTTGCCCCATTTTTTTTAAATACTTTTTTCTTTATGTCACGTATTAAAAAAATATGTATCGAAAATCGTGCACAAAAACATTATGATTTTTGAAACCTACTCCTGTAAAATTCGTGTTTTGGCAAAAAGGGGTCGATATAGTCCAAAATTGTTTGCATTGAAATTCAGCCTTATCGTTCCGCAAACGGCTGAGATATGAGCAAAAAAGCACGACCTCCTCTAATTCAGGGTCCGCCAAACACATACATTCACATTTCATGCTTCTCTCAGTTGTTTATTTTTGAGCGTAATTGTGTTTCTCTTATTCCACTGCAAAAAATTTTGTAACGTTTTTTACCACTTCTTTCAAGTGTATTTGAAAGAGTTGTCGCAGTTCAGTAATTCAAAATAAAAATTTACTTATTAATATCGCAATTAAAAAATTATAAATTGACGAACTTCAAAAACTTTCAATAAAACGAAAAAAGTCGTTTTTAATATACATATGTCTGTAGAATATGTAGTTTTTAATATTTGAAGATAATAGAACTACTTATATAATGGTCATAATTTCTTGTTTTCTGCTATTGAAGATTAATATAAGTTACGTTAAAAATGATACAAAAAATACTTAATTTTAAGCCTTTCTACTATCGTTACGAGTAACAAAATAAAGTAAAATCGGCATAGAACTGCCTGCTTTTATAATAAAAATAAAAATTTTCGTTAGGGATTTATACTGAACACAAAAAAAAATTTGAATTTTTTCATTATTGGTTTAATCATTTAAGGCCATGACAGATAAAACTTTTGCTTCGCGTTGCGTTACCGATTCGCTTTGACATCTAAGATAAAATATACATACTTATACGAAACATGTCACATTAAGTACTTTCAAAGCGGAGCGAAGCAAAAAGTTAGTCAACTCTCATCGTTTTGCGCGCTTTGACAATTGGCTAGTATAATTTTCTTTTTTTTTACATTTTTTTGCAAAAAAACCGTCTAATTAAATTTTTAACTTTTATTTTTATAACAAATAATTAAATGTACAAATTACCAACCGCTTTTATAAGGAATCATACAATGCGTGAGTGTTGTCAAAGTTTTCATTGTGTCATACACCTTTTGCTTTGCGTTTTTCTGCCAAAGGTAGAAACGTCACGCAAAGCGACAAAGTTTTATCTGACACGGCCTTAATGTAAACTCCCAAACGAAAATTTTTATTTTTATTACAACATCAGTCAGTAAAAGAGCATTCTCCCATTCTATATATAACATTTTATTAAGTGTTGTCTAGTAATAAGAGAAATAAAAATACAAATTATCTTCTTTGCTCTTTTCATTAGCGTGAGAGCATTCGCACATGTGCGGTGTTTTGGCGGTCTCTGCCCTAATTTTACCCATAAATCCCTTGTTGTTGAGAACGGCAAGAGTCAAAGTTTCCAAATTAAGTGCAAAGATCTCGGTTATTAATACACAGTATCCGACAAAATTTTGCCGGGATTTGAGAAATGGGTGAACGTCTAAGATTCGGCATAGCCGAATATAACACACTTACTTGGTTTAAAAATAATTTTGTTTTTAATAAAATTTTTATTTAGAATAAAATCGTTTTTCTAAAATTAACTATTTCTTAAAAACCTAATTACAGAAAATTAATTTACGGGTTAACAAGACAGGTACAAAATGGTAGGTAGTATAGTACGTCTTTTTTTTGGAGGTGGTGGGTATAATGACTATGTAGCTGCGCTGAAAATATGTTCAGCTCTTAAATTTCCTCTTAGAGGAAAAATATGATAATAAAGCCTATTAGTAAGGTGCTCCATAGTTTTGAGAGGGAACATGAGAAACAGCTGGAACAGGCTCAGGAGCAGTAAAGGAAGGAGCTGGTGCGCTGTATTCTTGTGCAGGTGCGATATATTGAGGGGCAGGGGGAATATATTGCTGTGAAGGCGCTGTATATTGCGGAGCAGGAGCAGTATATTGAGGAGCAGGAGCAGTATATTGAGGAGCAGGAGCAGTATATTGAGGAGCAGGAGCAGTATATTGAGGAGCTGGAGCACTACGTTGAGGTGCTGGAGCACTATGTTGGCGTGCGGGCGGGCTGAAAACTGGAGCAGGGGCTTGTACGGGAGGTAAGTATTCGCTTTGTGGAGCAAATACAGGAGCACTGGGAATTTGAACAGCTTGACTCTGAGCTTGAGCATGTTCATGGATAACACGAATAACTTTTGCAGGAGCATTGAATTGTGGCTGGACAGCAGAGCCAGATGTGGCTAAAGAACCCCCGTTGGAAGGAGCATTTTGGTGGATGACCTGAATAACTTGAGCAGGTGCAGAAGCGGGACCAGGAGCTGAAGCAGGAGCACCAGATGAAGCACCATATGAAGTACCAGATGAAGCACCTGAGGAAGAGTGGTGATGAACAACATTAATTACTTGAGGAGCAGATGCTTGGGCGGGAGCGTAGTTAGAACCTCCAGCAGACGAGGAACCTGAAGATTCAGCTTGTTGGTGAATAACATTGATGACTTGTGGAGCTGCTTGAGCTTGAGCATTACCATGACCATGACTTTGACCGTGACCTGCAGCAGATTCTTGATGAATTACTCTAATAACTTGAGGAGCAGAAGCTGAAGCAGAAGCAGGACTCTGACCACCATAACCACCTGATGGTGCAGAAGTTTGATGGATAACTTTGATAACTTGGGGTGCAGGTGCTGGAGCTTGGCTACCATAACCACCAGATGAACCTCCAGATGAACCACCAGATGATTCTTGATGAATGACTTTAATAACTTGTGGAGCAGAATCTTGACCATGGCCCTGACCATGGCCCTGACCATGGCCTGGACCATAACTACCACCATTATCTTCACTGATAACTTTTACTTTAATTATTTCGGGAGCAGCACCATTGCCTGCATATGAACTAGCCCCACTAGCTCCACCACCGCCACCATGTCCCAAAAAGCCAGCATTGGCTACAGCGAACATAGCACACATGCATAGAAACAACTGTCAATTAATGAATTAAAAATATTAATATTTTTGCAACTTCCTTTTTCTTTTAACAAAATCTCAAAATTTACCTTCATGATTTTTATTCCTTTGCTTAAATTATATGTGCGTCTATCTCAGAAAATGTCTCTAAGACGAATGTTGTTAATTGATTGCCACTTAAGAGTTTTTATACAAAACATCTTCCCATTTTTCTAATACAATATTAATGCATGCCAATAGTAAAAGTTATCACGAAACAATAGATTTTATTTGGTTTAAAACTTGTATTCAACCATATTTTTCGTTTTTAAGTTTGTGCTCTTTTTTAAGGCTGTTAGTTTTAACTTAATTGAGCAGTACACAGTGGTAATAACCATCAACAAAATTAATTTTTTTTCTATTTTCTTTAAATGAATCAAAACAATAATATTTCTACTATTTAATGTGGCCAATACTTGCAACTGTGGGTCATTTTTGTACCTGTTTATATTATGCATTTGTGCTGATATTCATAGGTTCAAATGACGTACATAGGTTCTAATTGGCACAATGACCAAGTCTATTCAAAATGGGGCAAATCGGTCCTTAATTTTACATAGTCCCCATACTAGCTTTTTCCCGGAATAGGGTCTTTGGGCTAATAAACCATCCAAACTTATTTCATATCAATCAAATTTTTATTTTTTTTTAGAATCGGCCCATATTTTACCATGGCTCTCATACAAATACTACTCCCGAAAATAGCTTTTAATGCCATTACTTCCTTATAAATGTTGGTATTAACATAAAAGTTGGCGATAATAACTTTTACAATAGCTACTATATCATGAAAATATGTTTTCCTGGTAGGTCCAATATAACCCATATGTCCCATATAAATCCCCATCCTAAAATCTCATATTGATGAAGATATCTAAATAGTATTCAGCACAAAGAACTTTTATATGAATCTTAACTTTTTAACATAATTTTGTTTTGGCGGGCTCACTATTGCCCATGGGTCCACTAGCAAGAATTATATACTGTGGTGTAGGGTATCACATGGTCTGGCTTGACCGACTATACTTTCTTAATTGTTTTTATTTTAAAAGTATTATTTTCTAATTGTCAACCCTTCACAGTACTGCCCAGGGTAACGCATTCGCCCAGCTTATGGTTTTTTATCTATACTCCAAATATAGAAATTCCATTTAAAAAAATTTACAGCCAGAATAATTCTCTCGGATGCATACCCTTAATCAATATTTACCAAATATATGTTATTAATTTCAAATTCGATTTTGCATTATATTTGATCTCAAATACTTTAGTTAAGCCGATAATCGTCTAGGAGTCTACTGGGAATCTCATGAATAGTGTTTTTGATCGCCGACCAGCTCATTTTTTAACTGTAGACGATTCCTCGCACGGAGATTATCTAAGAGATTATATAACGAGTCTTTCAAAAATCATGCCAAGAATCGTATGAGACTCACGAAGGGATTATTTTAAAATGCTCAGCCGTATAACTGAGCTACCTAAATAAGGACATCAAGCGTAGTTTTCATGTAAAAACTTATAATGTTCATACATTTTATATGCAATGGCAATACCGATTTGGTCAAGATGTGGGTACAAATTAAAGACATTTTGGGGGGCTTAAAAGTTTTCAAGAGCTTGCTGAAATAATTGTAAATATGCTTTTTAAACTAACAAGCGTTACTTCTGCTAAACGAGTCTTTTCTATAATGAAAACAACTAAAATTAAAATTTGCAACAGAATGCAGTATGAGTTATTAGAATCTCTTCTTAAAATAACACTTTAAAAATAATACAGCTTGTCGTGCCAAATTTATTCAATCATCTCAAATGCTTTTTTTAAACAAACAACATGTTAAACAAAATTGCATTGGAAAAAATTGTATGTAGAACTTATAGAATAAATAACATTAGCTTTACTTATATTACACAAATGGATTTAAACAATTAAATCAATGTATGCATATCTGTCTCTTGAAATAATATGATGTATTTTATTTTAAAGGAAATGTGGGGATTTTTGGGGATAATAAAATAGCTGTTTTAGGGATTTTTGGGGATGAGAAATCGCAAATTGGGGGACAAGGGCCAAAATAAATCTGGGAGCCCTGAAGATAGGTATCTTGTATCACCTCCAACTAGCTAAGAGAAAAAGAACTAAATTATTTGTTCCAAAGAGCTAACGCTCATGAACCATAATAAATATCATTATTACCTTTATATAAAAATTGTGTGAAAATACAAAACAAATAGTTGGTCACATTATTTATCTTATCCAACACAATATTTTTTCTTTTTACACGATGAAAAGTTCGTATGCAACATTACCGGGTTTATAAACAAAAACTGGATATCTAACATTATGATGACATTTTATTATTCCCATTTTGGGAACAAAAGATATGAAATGCGATACCGAAATACATCATTAATTCATTAATTCAAATTTTATACGAAATGATTTTCTAGCTATGCCTATTTTTTTTTTTTTTGCATATTTTTGTCATTAAAATTATTAAAGTTACACATTTTTATGACTGTGGTTGTCGATGAAACAAATTTATTCAAGTCGAAACCTTTTTTTTAGTTAAGCCTATTCGTGTAATTTTGCAATAGCAGTGAACTTGAAATTTAAAAATTAAAAAACGAAAACTCGTTAAGTGGGTTTTGCATCATTCATTTTTATTTCTTTTGCAATTCGTAACAATATTTAAAATAAAAATGCAATATAAGATAACTATAGCAATTTTAGCTAGGGAGTTATTTAAATATTTTTTGTGTGAATATAAAAAATAGAGCGTATTCTTTGGGAAGATAATAATAACCTTGTAAAAATATTACAAGTATGTAAAATATGGATTTTACATAATTTTGGTGCAGCATTTTATTTATATATATATATATTAATGCTCTTTATTTTTGTAACTATTAGTGGTTAATCAATTGATAGAGCCATTCGAGTAACAAGTCATGTAATACGGCGTTTAAAATATACGATTTTTACTTAAGCAATTGTGAATAGAGAAATTTGTTGTATCGCTACTCGATGTAATTCACTTTGAGTAAACTATTTTTAAATATCAACATATTACTTTTTACCAAATAATAAAATAATATGAAAATTAAAACTAAAAAGAAAATTAATAAATTTAAGTAGTAATTATTTACTCCACTCTTGGTTTTTATTTATTTCTTCTTCCTTAATATTTGCCATTCACATTATTCGATACCATTAAATTAAACCAGGTATGGGAGCCTTAACTTGAGTGGAAATTGTAATAAATACATATTAATTGATAAGAAACAAATATTAATTGATATGAAAGAATTCTAAAATAGCAACCACTTTTAATTTTCTTCAAATAAATTTTATAAATATAATTTAGATTTTATTTACGCCAAAATGAATTTTTTTTTTGCTCTTAATTTACGACAAAATTAATTTTTTTAGAAAAATAGTTATATTTGGAACTCATTACAGACTGTTGGGTATTAAAATACCCATTTTCCTAATACAACGTGTGTCGGCCAGTACTGAAATTCTGTAACTTTTTTTTTCATAATACAACGTGTGTCGGCCAGTACTGAAATTCTGTAACTTTTAAACGACAAAAATTTTTCTTTAAGTAGTCAAAATTCGTTAGTAAACGATAATTGTCGTTAAGAGCAATTCCTTAGAAAATCTTAACAATTTTTGTCGGTAATAATATCGGTAGGCTACGATAAAAAAGTTGTTGTTAAAAAATAACGATAATAAATGTTTTGTTAACTGTTTAAAAATTTTTAATACAAAAGAGTAAGAAATTATTGTCTACCCTACACCACAGTACTCGGGACTCATGGGCGATCAAAAAGAGTATGTTGTGAGGTAAAGATTCACATAAGAGATTTGTGTACCAAAATTTATCTAAATATCTACTACTATTACTATGATAACTACTATGAGATAACATAGAAGCTATTATAAAGGTTATTTATTATAAACTATTTTCTGGAGTGTATTTGTATGAGAGCTGTGGACAAATATGGACCGATTTTATTAAAAATTGTTCTACTGATGTAGGTTGCCACAAAGGTCCAAAAATACCTTATTAAACCTAAATACTTATAAAACAAGACGGTTATTGGCCACAAAAACTCTATTCCGGAAAGGAGTTTGCATGTGGATTGTGTACAATAAAGAACTACTTTTTACAACTTTTAATAGGCTTCGTTTGAGCTTGCGACAATAAACACATATGTGTAAAATTTGATCAAATTATTTCCAAAATTGCTAAAAACTACTGATAATTTTTTTTTGTGCATTCAAATACATTTTCACTTATACTACGGTAGCGCTTGAAGAGAAATGCTTGACCTTGTACAGAACCCTTAAAACTTAAGCTTATACATAACAAATTATCAATTAATAATTTAATAAGAAAATTTCTTTGGCTGATAAGAAATATATAAGTACATATATATTAGATTGATCTACTCGGGCTTTCAACCGGGGGTTTTCGGCAATATGGCTGTTAATTTTTCAAATGTCGAAAAGTCCGGGTTTTTTTTTAATTAAAATACCATCTCCGTAGAATACTTTTCGATTTGTATATTGTGCCAATACAATAAATTTTTACTATAATAAAACTTATGCGAACCTTTCCTCTTGATTTTTCTAAGTATTTTCTTTTTTTTTTAACAACATTTACTGAAAATGCAATTAAGGCGAAACATAAAATGTCATGAAAGCATTTGAAGTGATTTCATTTATTAGACAAATGGCAAATAAGGACTAAAAGACTTGACAGATCATATAATGCTTTGCTTACTACATTGAGAAGAAAAATCAATTTACTGGTACTTAAATAAAGCTGAAGCGGTGTCAATAGAACAGTTAGTACGGATTTCCTTAAATCATGTACAGAATGCTTGATTCAAGGACTTATTATTCAAGTGCCCCGTACTTAAAATAACCCGAAATCGAGATTGACTTAAATAAAAGTGAGATAGATAAAAGTAAACTGTGCTTGATTCAAGAATTTCTATGTAGGTTTTGATCCTGAACTCGTACTAGAAATAATCCGAAAGTGAGATTGATTCTAACCTAAACACTTACCCAAGAGATAGAGAGAATATTATTATTGACTTACCCATTACACATGTTTGTCTCACTTTTGTGGGATTCCGCTCTTTGCTTATAGAAGAACTATCAATTATTAAACACCAGCAGCAGGCCCGATATGGTTTTCTTAATGATTCTACTACTTTGAAAATTTTATGTATTTAACTAAATACATACATAATTTTAACAAATTGAACATGAGAATTATTGCTTCTTGTTTTACTTTCTAAACATACAAATAATGTATGATTTTCTTCTGGTAGTGTTGTTGTTTCTACACAAAAAGCAAATCGTAGCGTTGTACTTCTTTTGTAGTGTTGTTGATGTTTCTCCAAAGAATTTTAAACTTAATCAAAAGTTATCCCATTTCAGATTCTTTTTTTTTTTACTAAAAGCAAGAAAAAAAACTTAAATTTAGTACGAGTTGTTTTCCTGTGGATATACCCAACAAGCAGATTGAGTGAAAAAGTATGTTCAATGAAATATATACTCTGCAATGCATTTAATCTGTAGCTTATTGTTATAGCCTTTTTACACTTGAGCACATCTTAGAGAAATGCGTGTAAGATGTTGAAAATGAAAAAAAAACTGGCTTACATTTGCAACATCTTTCATCTTTCATCATAAAAATATTTATTATCATCATAAAAAAATTACATTGCTGTCCTGCTCTTTTGTATTTTTTTTCCTAATGATGGTATATACTTTTTAACAAATTATTTATATTTTCTAGTGATGGCACTACAATAATCGAAAGATGTGGAATGAAACAAGATGAGGTAGAAACATCTTTTAAAGACGAAGAAAGATGTTAGTTTTTTGGGAAGATGTGAACATATATCCGATAAGATGAAAGATGTAAGATTGTGTGATAAGAACAGATAATTATATAAATACCGTTCTATAGATATAAATAAATCTATTTTGTGGCACGCCCACTTCTCCAATTCCGCCCACATATTGTCGGATGTTGTGTATTGATAACCAAGATGCTTGTACCTAATTGGAAAACTTTTGCTCTTGCCGTTTTCCAGATATAAATCAAATAAAATTAGAGGCAGACGTGATATTCTGCTCATCGTCTCTGGGGTATTCGGAAAACCCATTTCAACGGACCCACGGGTAGAAGTACATCGTTAAATCAAGTTTGATACTCGAAAAGACCAATATATATACTTTATAGGGTCTTAGATCACTGTTGTAGTAATTATAATTGTAATGACAAACTTATATACGTAAATGTTACCTTCGTTGAAGAGTAAGTTTACAACACAATTTTTTTTCGGTGTTTAAAAATCCATAAATTACAAACCAGGTAATTAAGTGATTAATTAATTTAATTTTTAAATACAATGATTTGTCCGCGTTAATGCTGCGCTTAATTATTTTAATTCAATATTTTATAGCGCCCTTTATAGCATAACTTTGACTTAGTATTTCTTAAAATCCTTGATCTGGTCAAGGACAAACCTATGAAAAAATGTTCTCGTAAATATGACGGTATATATATAAAATTTTTAATTACCATTACGTTGAAAGTATTGACCATCGTAAGTTATAATTTTTCACTTTTTCTGCTCACATTTTGAAGTCAGAAACGTATCAAGCTTTTTTAGACCTTTCATGAAGTTAAGTATTCTTATCAAATTGTTTTGCATCAATCAAAGCAAATGCTAGTTAGACGCTTAAGTAAAAATTTTTGGCTTGAAGATTGAAATCACTATCTTTTATGCGCCTAAAAGCGCTTTCAGAGAGAACATGGTTACCAAACCATTTCTTAATAATACGGTGATTTTCTGAATCATTTTTCCTTTATACGAAAGTAATGAAGCAAAACTCAAATATCTTTTGCAAGACAAGGAAAATCTCTCTATGTTTTCAATAGAACAAATGCAAAACCAAATTGTCGGATATTATTTTAGGAGATATTTTAAAGCATAGCTCAGGTGTAAAATATTTATCAACACACTCCTTTTAAACTCCAAATAAAACATACAGTTGTACAATTTTTTATATTTCTTTATTAATAAAATAAATAACTTATTTATTTATTTCTTAAAACTTTTAAAAATACGGACTCTGCACATTTTAAAATGTAATTTACAGAGACGTCTATTTAAACTAAAACAAATGCATAATTTAATTGAATTTAAATAAAATTATCTTAACTAAGAGCCTACATGAAATGACACACTAATAACTTTGGTATTGAGTTTACCAGCTCTGACCATGTGAAGGAGGTGCATTAATTGGGGGACCATGCGATGTATGAGCATTAACTGGGGCAGGACGTGCAGCGGCAGGTGACTGTTGAACACGCATTACTTTAAGTACCCCTTTTTGCACTACCTGACCACCAGAATAGAGACTGTTGGGTCTACCATTACTGCGGGTAATAACAGCCTTACCCTGTTGCCCAAAGTGAGCGATAAGCTGGGAGTTTAGGTCACCACCGGACAAACCACCGCCGGCACCATAAGCATCATCATCTTCTAAGATGACTTGTAAAAGTTGTGGCAAAATGGCGTTCAATTGAGAATTAGCACTATAAGAACCACCATGACTATATCCAGGAGCATATGAAGAACCGAAAGAGTCTCCTTGAGAAAAGCCAGAACTTTGAGAAATAACTTTGAAAATTTGAGCTTCACCAGCGTGACCATGACCATGGTCAGAAGATCCATAACTATGGCCACTTGGATAAGCACCGCCATAACCGTAACCACCAGAGCCGGCGTGAGCACCATCAAGACCATGGTCCAAAATGACTGTAATAACTTGAGGAGCACCCCCATGGCCATGACCATGCCCATGAGATCCACCTTTACTGCTACCATAACCCTGACCACCTCTGTAAGAAGGTGTGGCAATAGCATTGTAGGTAGCACGGCTTCCTCCTCCAATTCCTCCTCCAACTCCTCCTCCAATTCCTCCTCCACTTGCTCTCCCACTACCACCACTATTACCTCCCAAAATACTTGAAAGTGTGGCGTTACAGGCACAAACTGTGGCCAATAAACAAATGAAAATCTATAATAAAATATACAATTATTTTAATAAAATTAGAACAATAAAAACATATAAAAATTAAATACACACCTTCATTGTAGTTTCGTCTGTGTTTAGGGGTTGTTGGATAATCTGTATCTGTCAACAGTAAATGTTTGAATGATAATACTTTCTAGCATTTCCCCAGTTTTTATACTTATCCCAAATATGGCTGACAATTCTCCCAACAAATCTATTAAACAAAATAAATATCTTTTACCTGATTTGGACATCAGGCATTACATCCGCAGCTGCAGCTGCTTTGAAATTTGTATTAACATTCGTATTTAAAACATGATTATTACTTCATCGACTGACCTAACAGCAGCAATATCGGCAGCAGTAACAAAAACTTTGGCAGAAAGTGGAGCTCAACAAAACCTTTGAATAGGGATTTCAAAATTTCTTTTAAATTTAAAATAAAAATCATCAATTGATTCGACGACTGTTGCTGGTGTATTTTTGGCCGTTTTCAAAACAAACTAAAATAAGTATATACATTTTTTTCAAAATTTTTGCATAAATTTCAAACATATTACATTCCCATGCTCTCATACATAAATAAATTTTTTTAATATAAAAAACAAATTATGAACAAATTCATTGAGCATCATTATCTTTTTAACCCAAATCAAAATGAAACAAAGAAGTGGCAACAAAAAAAAGCTTATGTCTGAACTGAAAATACTAACCTTGGTCAATAAGATTGTTATTGAGTGTATTTTTCTTTCATTAATTTGTTTTTTTTTTAATTTTATTTAATTGTGATTATTTCTCTCTTTTTGTTGTTATGTACCCTCTCAAAATATATCTCTTATTTCATTAAGTTTGTTAATGTTTTTCTTTTTAACTCGTTGCATTTTGCGGGTCAAATTTTATAGTCATAAAAAAAAATTGGGATTTATCATTCATTCATTCAACTCAACCTTTTTTTCATAATTGATCTTTATAATTACAAACTATTCCGTTAAATTAAAATAGATTCTCGTACGTTGTGTTGGGAAGGGAGTGTTTGGTTAAACATTTTATATAATTACGTGATTTAAATAAAGATTTTGAATAATGAAACAAAAAAAAAATTAAAATTAATGCCCCTATTACGATTTAAAACCCCACCCAGTTGAATTGAAAATGAAACATCTTCAATTTACAAATGCTAGTGATGCGGTGTAAATGCTTGATGTTTTTGTTAACCGCACGAACACAAAGTTGAAAATAATATATAATAACAAACTGCAAAATTTTAACTGAACTAGATTTGAGTTGTACACCCTAAAGCTAGCGTTTTGCTATCTTTTTTGCTATATGGCGTGCTAAATTTCCAATTTTTATTTTTGATAAATACACTGAAACTTATTTTTGAGGAAAACCAAGTTTCTATGCGCATTTTACTGGTTGCTTAGGCCAGATCATCAGGAAAACTTTTTCCAAAGACTTTGAAAAAACTAAACCCCCTGTAGGAAATATAAATAGTGAAGCTGTTCTGATTCACTACTGACACAGCCACCAGTACTAGGGACTTATTGTACCCCAAACAATTTTATTTACTACAGATATTTGACATGTGCGTGTGCACGGTGAATTCACTAGAAGGTGAGGTCAACTCTACAGCAACACTGCTTTTGTGGTCCGATTGTCAAATATATTGTCACAATGATAGAAAAGGCATTTAGGATGACGTTCGTCATTGGATTGATGTCACTTTTGGCTCATTGATGCCATTTGTAATAACATCACAATTCTGATGTTAGAGCATCATCAATATGAAGACTCATTTTTCTATGAGTGTAGTAAATAAAATTATGTTTACATAAGGAATGACAAATCGACCACTGAAGAATTAGCCATATGTTGACTTGATCGCACCTTCCAGTGAATTCGCCTTGTGCGTGTTCACAAGTACATTTTAGTTAATCTAGGCTACACTTTAAGTATTATTGTAAAGAAGATGGCGAATTGAATATATATTTTTCTTTACTAATATGTGACATTAAATGAGTTGTATGAATAAATAAGACGAAAAAAACGAAGTTTGTAAATTAACGGAGTTTTGATCATTGATGCTTTGATTTGTCCTATAATCCGTTGGACACAAAAAGATGGTTCACAGAAAACAAATTTGGCCCAATTAAAGCATTAATCAAAAATAAAATCGGTTTTAATTAAAAATTTAATCAAGTGAATTAAGCGTTTAATCAAGTGAATTACACGTTTAATCAAGTATTAAAACTTTTATTAAAAGTTTAGTTTGCACCAATAAACAAATTAATAGTACCAATTAAACGTTTAATTCACTTGATTACATTTTAATAACCCACTTTTAAGAAAACTAAAATAAATGGTAACAAGTCAGTTGATTTTGATAGAACATCAAAATACACACGATTGCATTTATTTCTATGCTTTGTTCTGTTTAAAAAGATTCTATAAAAAAAATATTTTAAATCAGTTTATTTCTTATAGTTTAAGAAGAGTTGAACTTTTGAAATCATTATTATTTAAGCACCTTAGAGCAAACATTTTATCAGATATTTCATTGGATTAACACTACATGTCCAAACACTTACACTATAGAATTTTTATCTTAGTATCAATAAATTTCATTTTTACATAATAGTTAAATACTACATAATAGTAATACAAATAATACATAATAGTAATAGTTAAATGAAAAATAATTTCTGCAATCAACATGATTGGGCGATTTCTAAGATTTCCTAAATATATATTTTTTTTAAAACAGTTATCCATTTATATAAGAATATTTTTTTTTTTTTGAGTTTACAATCCTCCAAATGTTTAAACTAAAGCTAAGAAAAGCTAAAAACATTTTATAAAAATTCTTAATGAAATACCAAATGTTAAATACCAATTTTGCAGCTAAATCAAAATGTTAAATGCAAAATTAAGCTGCAAAAATACCAAACGGGCCACACAGTCCGGGTTGCTTGCACACGAGTAGTGTTCCCATCCTTCCGAACTGCATGCGAAGATCACAGACAGCTACATGTTGCCAAAAACACTGGCTTTATCGGTAAATTTTTGGAGGACTTGCTGCATCTAAGTGTTCAAACAGAACTGCCTCGGAACCACATTTTGTATACAATTTAAAATATAAATTTGTCTTAGAAAGCCGTCGTGAAATAAAATCTACTTTAATGATGAAACTGAACTGGGGCTGAACGATGTTTTCCATACAGTTTGACATAAAATTATGCCAGAGAATGCGGTCGAGAAATAAAATCAATTTTATTTTGAAAACGTTTTTTCTCATGCTCTCACATAGAGGCAATTATTCTCGACACTTATTCTCCCAACAATGCTACCATACTTTCATTAAATTTCATATATTTTGTAAATAGAAAATAAAAAACAAAAGAAAATAAAAAATTAAAAGAATAAAATGAGAGAGAATTTGAAGTTAATGCCGACGTTTTAATTATGGTCTTTAGGATTTTTGCCTTAAGTTGAAGACTCAATTCTATTTGATCACTTAAAAATATGAAAAAAAATGTTGATATGAACTTTGTGTCGGAATAATCAAATTTAACAACTTTTGTTTTGCTTTGTGTTGAATCTTTTCATCACAAATTTACAAAAAAGTATTCATTAATCACAAAGTTACTTATAAGCCACCCTGAACATTTATTATACCAAATTTTGATTTATTCAATCCCATTTATCACAATTTTAAATATCTATATTGGACTCGAATTTGAGTTAGTTGCAGCTATACAAATTATAATAAATTAAAGAAAGCCTCAAACTTCATACAGGTTTTATTGATTTTCAAAAATTAACTTAATGCCGTTGCTTATCATTTATTTGGACTTCATTAAAACCTTTTGTTTCCGCCGATATGAGTTACCCTTTAATGAAAAAGCGCTTGTAAACAAACCCTTTAAAGAAATATGTCATTATTCATAAAAAAATTTTAATAAAGATTTGTTTACAAAACAAATTTTCTATAGAAATTGAAAAACCATTAAGCTTAATAATCGTTTTTGAAAACGGGAGATGTTTGTTTGTACTAATTCACTACAATGATCAGAGAAGACAAAAAAAAGCAAAAAACAAAGTGCTTACAGCAAAAAAAATATATAAAAAAAGCACAAAAATTTAGAAAAAAAAGCAACAAAAAAAGCATTTTTATTTTTTTAATATATACATTTAAATATAAAAAATTACAATTATTCTAGTTCTTCAGACTCGTGAAAACAGTTACAATAACCAATCATGTGGTCTTTTATATTTGTTAACGTCATTTTTCTTCGTCTTTCTGCTAAAAGTGAATTGTATAAGGAAAAACTTCTTTCCACGTCGACGGATGTTGTTGGAGCAAATTTATATTTCAAAATTTCATTTCGTCATCAGGTTAAGCACCAGTTTGAAGAATGTTGTTTATTTGTAAAATTTGTTTGAACCCCGGATTTCTTTGAAATACATACTGCATTAAATTTCCTCATATATATTTTTTCATGTAGATTCTCAAGAGCTTCTCGTACATTTGACACAATATTTACACTTTCGTGAATAGCTAACCCAACTGTTTGTAGCTTTTTTTATAGAAGACACAATAATTGAAAAATTGTTTTTGATAAACGCAAGTTGAGAACTTAATCCGGGTAAGTTATATATTTCCTTGGCGTGCGCGATCGAATCTGAGTCTTCACTTTTCAGTTAAGAAATAACAGCCTTTACTTAATCAAGGTATTCTGCATAATGCATTGTGGCTTCTATCTAAGTACCCCAACGTGTAGGGCATGGGAACAGTGGAAGAGCCAAATTGGGATTCATTTGTAAAAATAACTGCTTTCTACGAGGAGCCTATGGAAATTAAAATTTTAGTTTGTATGTGTGTAAATACGAGTTATTGAAAAATTAACTTAACAAAAACGGATTTGGTACAAGATATTAATTTATTTACATGCTGAAAGTCTAAGCGATGAAATCAGCAACACGATGAAGTCCATGAGCAAAACATGCCAAATGTATCATTTTAGGATACATTATCCTAAGGGACAAAATTCCACTTAACATGTATGCCGCTGCATTAGTTACCATTAGCAATATTTTGTCGTATTGAATGCCTAGATTAAATTAAAAAAAAAATATAAAAAAAATTATTAATCAAATATTCACTTACCATCAGGCCATAAAATTTGTAATGAATCGTTGAAGAAAGTTGCAATAGAAGCCCCATTTGCATTTTTGAGAACACCCATGTTCAATAAAAAAAGGTTTATTTCCAACATCGTCATTTAAAATACCAAATATAAAGTTGGCCACATATCTTTGTTTCATCAACAGAAATCCATACATATTTACCTTTAGCCTTTTCACGTATTTTTCCCAAAGCTTTCGTATACATTTGAGGTATGTATTTACCTCGAATAGAACTTTCGCTTGGAACTGACAAATTGGCGTACTTTTGAAAGATGTTGTTGAAACTGGGATGGCTTATTTTATTACTGGTATAAACAGGAAATTCCGTTGTAAGTTTTTGTGGACGATTTTCTTGGCAAGCAGCTAATTTGTGTTTTTTGTACTAAAATGTTGCTCAACATTGCACTTCTTTGCGCTATTAATTTTACTCGAACACACATTACAAAAAAAGCCAATCTTTTTCAACTTTAAAAACTTCAGGATACAATTTTACCATTTTTAGCATAAATAACATATTTGACTTTTCTTTCGGCATTTATTTTTTCGTTCACAACGGCAGGTTTATTTATTTTTTTTTTTAAACTCAAATAAGTTACATGGCTGTTTTTTTTTTGTGATGGTAAGTTTATTAATTTTAGTTGTAATAAAGCGTATTGAATTTGGCCCAAGAACGTTGAGTCCACAACTAAAGCCTCTAGTACACGGAATGTAAAAAGCCACATGCGCATGTGGTTCTGACGTAATTTTGACGTCAATGCAAAGCCACAATAAGCATTGCGTGTTGTGTGATGACGTCAAAATTACGTCAGAAACACATGCGCATGTGCCCTTTTACATGCCGTATATTTTTGTTTTAACCCAGAAAAAGTTGTCAATTATTTTTTTTTCTCATGTTTTCTCAAAAAAATATTTTTTACGTAAAAATTATGTTAAAAAAGCAATTTTACAGCAAAAACATAGGAAAAAAGCAAAATAAGCACCATAATAACAAAAACAGCAAAAAAAGCAAAAATGGGCAAAAACAGCAAAAAAGAAGCAAAACAGCAAAAAAAGCAAATTTGTCTTCTCTGACAATGATAATGCTCAGTTAACAAAATATATTAAATACACTCAAATTTCAGTATAATTTAGTAGAGCATCGGTTTTAAAAACATCGATCATTTGATGTTTTTTTAAAGCTTTTATCTTGTAACAACAAAAAAATTACTTGCGATCTGATATTAATGTATATATGTACATATCGTTAGCTAAAATGTAAAAAGGCGTAACTAGCAAAAAACTTTTTAAAATTAAAACTTTATACATTTTTATCGGAGTTTTTCTCATGTCAGAAAAACATAACGATAAGTCGCCCATGGAATTCTTCAAACAATTTTCAAAGAAAACCATTTTATTCTTTTTTGGTAGAAAAAAAAATGTGCAATTAAGTCGCTTTGAACTAATCAAATAAACACACTTGTAGTTACGTCCTTTTGTTTTTTGTTAATAAAAGCGTAATTTTTGATCGCAGAAGTGTTAAATTTTGTCAAGACATGTAGTTTAATGGTGTTCACAATAATCAATCAAAACTCGATTTTGAATTTTTTGTCAGTTACGTCTTTTTGCAATTAAGCTAAAGATATGTATGTATGTAGCGTTGGTATAAATATCAAAGTTTTTATAGAAATGTCTGATGTTACTCGTAAATTTTGTAAATTATAACATAATATACGAGTACATATGAGGAGTCGCAGAACAAAACGTGCCCATTTTGTATTATTTTAGAAAATGTTTTCTGATGGCTTTGCATTAATATGCTCAAGTTCTATATTATTTCCATAATTTCTCTCCTCTTCTGACAGAAAAATTTGATCTTAAAAAAATTGATGTAGAACAAATCGTGGTTTTTGGGGCGCATAATACCCTCTCCACTATTGTGGGGGTGATATAATGAAAAAAAAAAAAACGTTTTGGTATGCATACCAAAAAGTTATTTTTACATTTTTTTTTAAATTAATAGTCCTTTAATTTCATACTTCATAAAAATGTATTGTTGCGAGTTATTGTGGTTAGATGTATTTTATGTTAAGGAAGGAACTTGTTATATTTTCTGGGCTTATGCTTTTTAATAATCGGGTGAAAAAATAATGGATTTCCCAACATTTTGAAATAATCAAAAATGCACTTTTTGTTCTGCGATTTCTCATATATATATATACCCTAGTGGTGAATGAGATTATACTTAGTTTGTCATTCCGTGTGCAACTTTTTTATTATACATCTAAGACCCCATAACGTATAAATATTCTGGCTCCTTGAGTAATTCTAAGTCGATTTAGCCATGTCCGTCAGTCTGTCCATCTGTTGAAAACACGCTCACTTTCGAAAAACTCAGAAGAAAAGAACAAACTTGGTGTCAAACTTCTTGTGGTTATCCTTAGCAGTTTGGGATTGAAATCCAGAAACATCGGTTCAGTAGGATCAGAACTATGAATCAAAATGTGGAACCACCACCCTAAAAAAATTTATAATTTTGATACAAAAACTAACATTAATGGTGGAATAATGTACGGAATGATATAGCATTTCGCAGGAATTCGTTTTATACGACTGCAAATTATACTGTTAAATTTCGTGAAGATTGGACCATAATTTACTCTAGTCCTAATATAAACCCTACTCCCAGAAAACCATTTAGTACGCCTAAAACCGTAATAAATAATGCTTTCATAATGAAATTCGGTACGTCACAGTTTTATAGGACGAGAAATCACACTGCCAAATTTCGTGAAGATCGGTACTCTCGGAAAACAGCGCCTAAAATCAAATAACGCCCATTTTGGGAAAATAATTAAATTTGCCAAAAGCCATAACATATAAAGATATTGCGGTACAATATCTTCCAACTTAGATTCACATGGCCAGAAAAAATATCATGCAATTTTGTGAAATTCAATGTTAACGCTAAAACTAATAACACTGCTTATTGAAATTTATTCTAATTTATTTTTTGTAATACCAGAAATCGTTCTTCAGAATTTTGGGATGATTGGTCCATAATTTACCATATGTTAGGTTCCATGGACAGCCATCGATAGACAGCTCACTTGGGTCTTTCAGCGGTGCCTTTGTGATACCCAGCGCCAATGCCCATCCCATAGAGCAGTTACTCGGATGGCGCCACTGCAGAGTTAAGCCAATTCGCCTTCCTAATAAAGAGAAGAATCAATCTAAGTTATATTATAGATAGATCCTCCAAGTAGGAAATCACCGGCTCTCCCAGGTATTATTCCCTAATGCCCCGTAACCCAGGGCAATGACAGAGAAAGTGAAGCACAGTCTCCTCTTCCTCCTCATCGTAACAACTTCTGCAGTAGTCATTGAATTCTAGACCGATTCTCCTAGCATGAGTTCCAACAGGCCAGTGTCCAATTACAACCGACCCCACGGTACTGATTTGGTCCCTATTGAACCTAAGTAGGCTTCATCATAACCAGGCCAAAGTGCCCCGGATATGGAGCAGGTGGACTTACAGGTCGATACTCCTATAATACTCGCGGCTGATGAGTGACTTACAGTGTGTCAATGGAAGGCCACTGAATTCATCAACGAATGTGTCATCCATGCAACCACCTCCCTTGGTCAGCTCATCTGCTATCTGGTTTCCCGGCCAGTCTGAGTGCCCTGGTATCCATATAATCGTTACCCTTGAATGCTCAGCTAATTTTCCATAGGTGCAATACAAATTACCCTCCTAAAAATCATTTTAGTTCGGCTAAGACTGTTACGAATCATGATATTTTACTAGAGCCAGTACAAAGTTCTATCAAGACACGCATAACACTTTCTTATTGACGGTCAATAATTTAATATAGGTCTAAACCGCAACCAATTTTAATGTTGACGTTCGTTTTTGTGAAGCTTAGTTAATAATATATATGTATTTATCATATAGAGCCCACTCCTGTCGGTGGAGGGTATCAAAGATTCGGTAAGTAACTCTAACTTGTTACTTACTGTTATCTGTGTACTCGGCCTAACCTTATCGAACATAACCTACTTTTATCTGTGTACATCACAGATCCGCCTCTTATTATAAAGATTAATTTTTTAAAATACATTTTAAAGGTTTAATAACTTAAATTTTTAATTATTCCGCCCACTTTTTTTTTGTTTCTAGCAAGCTTGGCAACCGATGCCGCTGTTAATATCAATACCGTTTAACATTGAGTACCGGTATTGATTCCGAAATAACAAACAGCTTAATACCGCTATTAAAATCGAAATAACAAATAGTTTAATACCGGTATTGATATCAGCTGCTAAAAAACATATTTTCTGTTAGCACAAGATTTGAAAATGTTTATTTGTTTCCAGTCTACAAAATTTTTATTGAAAAATAAAATATAAAATTTGCGAAGATCATAAATATAATTTTTACGATATGTTAGAGAAAAATCCATTTGATAATTGCCAGCATGTAAAAATGTGTCATCTTAGTCCTTTACACCCCTTCTATGTCTTTTAACTAGAGACCGTAATAATTATTCTTTTTTTTTCAAAGTCATAACAGTTATTTTTTGATTTTTATTTTTTCGAGCAAAAATAGCAGTTATATTTTGAATCTCTTTGTATCGTGCAGAAATAAAAGTTATAGATTTAATAAGATAGTATATGGACACAAAAGTTATCCAAAAGCTTAAATTAAGTTTTTGGATAACTTATAGAAATTATATCGCCAGGGTATCACATAATTTTTTAGAACCTCACCAACAAAACCTTATCAACAAAAAAATTATGAAAACCGATAAAACTGTATCTCCGTACTCTTATACGACGCCAAACCATTAGCCAATGCGAGGTGAAACGTAAAACGCACGAAAAGCAGGCAAACAAGAACGACCTGATTTTCTTTAAATAAAATAATGACAACGACCTCGAGCTGCTTTCCCGCTTAGAGCAGTTTTACGAATCGAAATCAAAATTACAGGGATGTTGTTTTTCATTTCACAAAAGTCAAAAGTGCCTGTTTGCTTGTTTTAACTAAAGTTGGCAAATGATACGAATTTCAGAATCGGTATTATATTATTTGTTACTTCGATATCGGTATTTGGATTATTTCGATATCGATATAACGGTACAGAAACTTTTATAACGGTTTAGGTATATCGGTTTTTCAATTTAATTAACAGAGCCAAACAAAAATGTTAAAAGCAGGGACCGAACAGCAGTTATTTTGAAATTTTAAAACAAAAAAGCATATAGAAGAAAAATTCGGAAAACTGTCAAGTATATTTTGGATCCTTATGAACGAGTCTATGACAAAATATATTACCTTAAAAAAAATTTTTTTTGAGCAAGAATAAAAGTTATTTATGATTTTTATTTTTTCGAGCAAAAATAACAGCTTTGTTTTTGATTTTCTCGTGCAAAAATAAAAGTTATTTCTGCTTTGTATTTTTGTGAGAAAAATATAAATTATTACCAGAGAAACCAGAAATATGCACTAAAAAACGCGTTTTATGCGAATTAAATATGCAGTAAAAACATGAAAATATGCTCTGTAAATTGTCTAAAATATGCCCCTAAAAAATCAGTAATTGCTTATTTGAAAACAAATTATTTAACAATTTTAAAGCATTTGCATTGAAAAAAAACAATCCTAACATTATAATCGGTAACGTCCAGACACCAGAGTATTTACGGACGAATTTTCGAGATTTCACCCGTTTTAAAAATGATGGACAGTCTTGGCCTCATAAAAACAAAGTTATATTATAAGGTAAACATTTATTTAAGAGCTATTTGTAGCAAATATTATCTAGATATTAACATCCATATGAGATTTTTGGTATTAAAGGGATTTCAGGGATGGTCGCTAAACTGCTTATTAAAGTTAACATATAAAAGCAAGTTAAAGCTTTTTAGAGATGGGAGCTTTTGGTAAATGTGAGCCGATTCGAAAATAATTTAATTTACAGTTAAATATTTAAGCGGCGAAGTTAATCTTAATACCAACATATGTAATTAAAATTCTTATTCTTCAAAGATGGCTTATTCAAAAAAGTCTCATTTGAAAAGAAGTTTTTATGGTTAATATGTGACATTATAGACCGATTCTCACCATTAACATAGACTTCGTCCTTAGTATAAATTAATGTATTTACCAAATTTGATAACATTATCTTACTTGTACTTTACGCGCCAAGTTAACATGGACAGACAACCAGCCAGACGGACGGATGGACATCCTTATATCACTTTTAACAGTGATTCTGAGTCGGTCGGTATACTAAAATATTGGTCCAGATTTTCATGTATTACATCGCCAAAAACGTATATAATAGCTTTTTCCTAAATTTTTGCTTTTATAAATATAAAATTTGAAAGTTTAAAAAAAGATTTATCTTTAATCACAACCTGCTTTGGCTTACAATTTTAGAGAACAAATTAAATGTAGATGGCGAAATTGAAGCAACACGTTGCGCATACAGATGGATTTTTAAAACAGAAAAACCAGAATTTGAAAAACAAATTTTTTTTATTTGCTGCGAAAGCACTTGTAAGCATCTAAAAAATTTCATATGTATCAAAATATGCCTCAAAAAGGCAAAATATGCGCTATAAACTTAAAAAATGATCTTTTAATTAAATATGCAAAAATGCTCACTAACGAATCGATGCTAAAAATCATAAAAAGCTCTAAAGCAAATAAATATATTTTTTCTGCATTCATTGGTCGCACAAGGAAAACATGCAATTGCATATTTATGGTTTCCCCGATTATAACCTTTCCTTGACAGTCGGGTAAAAACCGCTGAATATTATTTTCTTCACTTTTGTATACCCGTGTTATTATTAATCGGAACTGATTTTTGAAAATCCCGGGATTCGGGATTTTCGGGATCCCGGAATTTTTCGGGATTTCGGGATAAAATGTGTTTCTTTCAGATGCTACTTTTTTTTAATAAACAACACTTTTTGAATATTCAAAAGATTTTATATAGGTAACATAAATTTTTAAAAATGAAAACAAAAAAAAATTTATTTTATACATATGTTTATAACACTGGCCTCACCCATGATCAAACTGATCAGATTCTGAGAAAAGCTTAAAAAAATATACGTATCTCTTAGTTTTTCTAGATCAATTTATTTCGGTTTTTTGACAGCAATTAAATTTTTAATGTGAATTAAGTTGTGACGACTTTAATACACTGCAAAGTGTAGTCCCTCATCGATCGCGATAGCTGAGTTAAAAACTGTAAAACTATGTCGACTGCAGTGCAGTACAACACCAGGGTGAGGGCGAGATTCATAATCAATAATTTAAGTACATACGTTTGAAATTTATTTTAAAACAAAATGTTTATACAAATGTTTTTTAAAACAGATTTCAAGTCTAAATAATTTTTTTATGAATACGTCAGATAGTGTTTATTTATAAAAAAAATTATTTTATTAACTGTATGTTTTTTAAGCAAATTTTTTATTATTATTATACCGGAAGGAATATGAGCTATTTCATATATATAGCGACTTAATTGTTATAATTATATCAACTTTTATTCCTTAGTTTCTGAATATACTTTAATTGGATCGTGAATAATTTTTATTTTTTGCTTGATATATAACAATTATTTCTTGATTTCTATTTTTTGCATAAAAATAAACTTGCTAAACTTAATTGTAAAAAAAGCTTGAGATGTGAATCTTCAAATATATGGTAAATAATGGTTTTTATTAAGCAAAATACAAATATCCAGAAATAGTCGTCATATATCAAGCAAAAATTAAAAATTTTAAAAACAAAAACAAAAATTAAACTCAAAAATAAGAATTATTTGCAATAAAAAATATAACTCAAATATAATTTTAAATATTTTTTTTGTATATACATAGTATAAAAATTCAATAAAAACGAACAGTTTTGTACATAAAAGTTGATATGTTAAAAATCCCGGGACTCATAAAAATAAATCCCGGGATTCGGGATTTCCCGTTTGAAATCCCTATTATTTACGTATTATATATATTTTCTACTCGTACTCTAAAAACTTTAATGATATGTACATAAATATTTTGCAATAGAAACTTTACGTTAGTGCCAGTCGTTGTATTTGCGCTTTTTTGTTGAAATCGTCTAGATAGTGTACGCACCTCTTGCTTAGAAACCGGAGCTATCAAAACCCTTATGTTTTTACAGCTCTGTTGAATATAAAAATCACAAAACGACAGCGTTAGCAGCATAATTTTGCCTGCTATTCTAAAGTGGTTTTAATGGCGATAACAAATTTACTTGACTAGTTTTTTATTTCTAATAACAAATATTTTATTGCTGTAATTAAGGGTGGGCATGTCAGAATGTCCACAGACATTGTGATACTGTTTGGTGTTATTTCATTTTTAAATGTGTCGCAATGTCAACTTTTGAAAAAACAAAAAGAAATTACGTTATATTTTTAAATATATTTCTTTTTGATTTAATATTAAAATTTTTAAAACAGGTCGAGCAAATTGTGAAATATTTGCTTGGCTCGGCTCAACAAGGCATATAACGCACTTTAGGACATCTGCAGTCTGTCTAAAGCTTAAATTGTTTTTATTAACACTTATGTCTACTTTTGTAAATGGTTTACCGAAATTAAAAGCTTTAGTTAGCGAAGCCGGTATTTGTTGTACCATAGAGTATAAAATCCTTGCACCCGCCGAAGCCGGTGTTTGTTATACAAGGAATTTCTTCTTTATGGTATAACAAACCTCGGCTTCGCTAACTTAAGCTTGTAAATTCGATATTTTACAACGGGATTTTTAAATTAAGGATTTAAAAATTTGGGACTATAAAGTTCGGGATTTCGAGATTCATAATTCTGAAATTTGGCATTTAAAAAAATTCCAAATTTTGATACTATCCCAAATTATTAATTTGTTATTTTTTAAGTTTTTCGTCCCAGAGCTTGACAATAATGGAACCAACAACTAATTGATTATAACCAATGACCGAAAATAACAGTTATTTTGAAATTTTAAAATAAAGAAAGCATATAAAAGTAAATGCCGGAAAACGGATTCAAGTATACATATATTTTCTATGATAAAATATAATGATTTTTAAAGTTATGCTATTTATTTTTCCGATCAAGAATTGCAGTTTTTTTTTGAATTTTATTTTTTTTTTTCGGACAAAAATAACAGTTATTTTTGATTTTTATATTTTTGAACAATAATAACAATTATTTTTTGATTTTTATTTTTTTGAAAAAAAAATAACAATTATTTTTCGATCTTTATTTTTTCGAGCAAAAATAAAAGTTATTATCTAACGAAATGTACGTGTTATAACTATTGAGTTCACTATAAATATTAAAAGTCAACTAAATAATTATAACATGTACATTTCGTTAGAGAATAACTTTTATTTTTGCTCGAAAAAATAGAAGTAAAAAATTAACTGTTATTTTTGATCGAAAAATAAAAAACAAAAAATAAGTGTAATTTTGAATCGAAAAAATAAAAATCAAAAAATAACTGTCTGACTTTTATGAAAAAAGGAATAACTGTTACGGTCTCTGATCATAACACACATAAAAGTGTCAAAATATCAATGAATTGGTGTTTCATAACGTCAATGGGCTTCCAGAAATTCCCCTCAGACTTAAATACTTTCGGTTGGTTTATGCAAAAAACTAAAAACCAAAAGGGTAAAATTTTTGGCGAAATTTAAGAGCTTTTTTGATTTAAGCTGAAATTCGAAATCCTGTAAATATAGATAAGCGTACTCGTACAATTAGTGCCATTTAATGCCTCAAAAGATTAAATTTAAGCAAAAGTCTTTGCAAAAATATTGAAAAAATTAACAGACTTGAATTTCCTGGAATTCAAAAAAAAAATATTTTTCCCGGGAAATTTAACACAAACAGGAACCCTAAATATAGTCCCCCTGAATGTTGATGCGGTTTGTTGTAGATTTCTATTATACTACATATACAGATCACTTGTTAAATATTAATAGATACACAAGTGTTTAATTAAGCTTTAAGCTGGATTCACCCATTTGTTTTAAGCCAAATGTTTCTCTCTGTGAGAGAAATTATTTTTTTATGACAACTCTTTTTTATGACAACCGTTAATCGGTTAACCGATTAATTACTATCCGATTAACAGATCGGTTAATTTAAAATTGGCTATTTTCGATTAAAGATTAAACCGATTAATTTCAGTCGATTAAACGATTAACCGACATATATTAACATTTTTTTGTGTTTTTTGGTATTTATTTCGTCTCATATACAAAAGGTTTGTGTTTAAAAAATATTTTTTTATACATACAAAGAAGGTGTTCAGAGATATTTATTTAAAATAAGTGTTTGCTGACAACAGCTTTTTGTTTCACGTACTTTTTATATGTATGTGTTTAGTTATTTGTTTCTTCTCATATTTTCTCATATTAATCTTTTAACAGAATTAACCGAAAAAATTAGAAGTGTTAAACAGTTTACAAAATTAAAACAGGACTGTAATTGCATAATGGAAGATTTTATATCTTTAGAGAAATACAGGAAAAGAACTAAGAATTTAAATATTCTGTGTAATGGGTTGCTTTCGATTTCTCCAACATCAACGATAAGTGAAAGAATTTTTTCCAAGTCAAGTTTTATCAAATCTAAAGAAAATAATTCCTTAAACTCCCAATATTTAAACCAAATTATTTTTCTAATGCATTTTTATTTATTGAAATTACTTAATTTATAAAACAACTTCGGTTAACCGATCAATTACAAAATTAACCGATTTTTAACCAATTAAACCTAAACCTCGGTTAATTAATCGAGCGATGAACCGATTAAAGCAAAGGCCCAAATAAATGAACACCCTAGTAATTAGTTCCATGTGTAATCTTTTCTACAAAAAATTACACCTTGTTAAAAGGTGCAATGTCTTGCCGACCCTGCAATATTGCAATTTTTTATTTGACGAGAACAAAACACAAAATTGTACCGCCTGTTTTTAACAGCTGACAAAAAGTTTGTTCTTCAAAATATAAAAAAATATGTACATAAATTAAAAATTTGTTAATAGGTTGATATTAAATAAATAAATAAACGAACAAAATGAATGAAGAAATTCTGACCCTGTAATAATGCAATTTTTTATTTGACGAGAACAAAACACAAAATTGGACCGCCCTGTTTTTAACAGCTGACAAAAAGTTTGTTCTTCAAGATTATCATTGAAAACTTATTATTAATAATGTAATGGTTTCTTATGTTTTTAATATTAAATAACAGAAAAAATAACTATTGAAATTTAAAATTTTGACTGTCCTGATTAGAGGCGATTTTTTTCCCAACTTCGTCTGGTAGCCCTATATATTATCTGATGCCATCTTTTTACAGGGCATTATCAACACCGTCGATTTATATGGGGCGTAAAGTGCTGTGCCTTATGCCATTAGTAAGGGTGCATTTTTTAGAATAAAACAAGCCACCCTTTTAGAGTGCGAAGCATTTTTAAGAATCAAACACCAAATTGCATTTTTTTAAATAAAATGTGACATTTCTTGTAGAAAAGAATACACCATATGTGTAATTTTACTTTCAGGTCTATCTTTCATTAATTTATGACAGTCAAGATTTTCTTTATCGTTGAGCTTATGTAATTTTTTTCAGTTTGCATTACAGTCGAAATTGGTTTTACACCCTGACTTATTTCACTTTCCACCTTCACGAACAATTCTCTACTGCCAAATTGTATTGCTAAGTATGGGCACACACTATCAAAGGTTTCCTTCAGAAAGTCTGAGTTTATTAGTGAGAAGGGCCAGAAGAATAGTATGTTTAACATAAAATGTCAAATTTGATTTAAATTTTTTTGACATAGCTCAACAACTATTTAATGAAAAAACTATGATAACAAAATTTTAAAATTTTAGAGATTTTAGAATTTAAGAAGTTAGTTCCTAATGTTTTATTAAAAAAAAAAATTACCTAAAAATTGCGCCATATAATTATTTTATATTGCGCAACTTATTACATAAAGTGGAGCAAAAAGACAAAAATTGTAGCTATAAAGTACTCAATAATATTGTGTAGTCGCTAAGTATCTTAAGTCAATGAGTTTATTTGAATCGAACAGAACCACAGCGAATTTTTAAAATATTTGTTGTTTAGGCTCGTATGTAATTTCAATACATAAAAATGCATAAATTATTTATAATTTAGAGTTTATTTATTAATAAAAGCAATAACATAACAAACATAACAATTCTTGAACTAACACGAGCAAACAAAAAAATAATTCATAAATATCTAATACATACTTTTTAATTAATACATAAATATTATGTAGGAAGTAAAAAATAAACTGTTTGATAATTTATTAATTATTTCAATAGTTTAGGAGACCTTAAAAATAATCCTTTAGAAAAATGTTTAGGATTTAAGCGATTCTTTAGTTTTGATAAATCTTGACTTGGAAAAAATTCTTTCCCTTATCGTTGATGTTAGAGAAATCCACCGGAATCCATAATACAGAATATCTAACTTCTCGGTCCTTTTCCTGGATTTCTCTAAACGTATAAAATCTTCCATTATGTCATTAGAGTCTTGTTTTAATTTTTAAAGTTTTCAACTCTTTTAATTGTTTCGATTAATTCTGTTAAAAGATCGATATGAGAAAATATGAGAAGAAGCAAATAACTAAACACATACATACATATGGAAAGTTCCAGCGAAAAGTCTCCCTTTTGTAACATAACGCCAGAAGTAATTTAAATCGTATATCAAAAATTGTATATGTATAATTTACTTTTTTATATGTTGTGTAAAGCGCAACTAGCTCTACATAAAGTTACATAAGGGATAACTTTGGAACAATATTGTCCTAAAATACAAGCTTATTTGCTTTCTGGCGTTACATTACAAAAAGTAGACTTTTCGCTGGAAATTCCCATATGTACCTAAAACGAGCAAAGATTTTTAAATTCGACAACTTGGAAAATAAATCTTAATAAGTCCAAAGCTTATTTAAAAAGGTTTTATACAAAAAGTCTTGCTCAATTCGCAGACTTATGCATAGGAATGGGCAAATTGAAAAAAATATATCGATATTTATCGTATCGATATTTTTTAAGAGTATCGATATATATTAATAAAAAATATCGATATATCGATGTATCGAACGTATTAAGCTGAAATTATTACCAAATTTAAAAACTAAATATACCTATGTCAATACATATTTACTAGGGAGATCGATTATTCGACTTTTTTCAATAACCGGTTTTCGAATATTACGAATAGTTTCTATTTTAAGAAAACCGGGTTTCGGTTAAACAATTTTTAAATAACCGGATAACCGGTTTCAATTCGAATACTTAAAAACACAAAAATCAAATAAGTTTTTAAAATAAAAGGGTAATTTGAATAAAAACAAAACAATTTGCAAAGGTAAAGAACCAACAAAATACATAGATATGACTTAGATAAGACCTAACAAATATTTTACGATAATATCCAAGAAAAGTGGGACCAGTTTAGCTAAATTTTCAACAATGTTTTATTGATTTACTAAACTTCATTTGTAAGAAGATATTTGTATAATGTAATTTAGAAACTGTTGAATGATATTTGATCTAGACAAACGTTTTGAAAAAGCAAATAAATAATAGGAATTTTATAAAGTTATTCTTTGAAATATTCTCTCAAATTTATTTTGAATGAGTTTTAATTTGTTGGTGGTTAAGCATGTCTATATAAATCAACCATATTTTTCAAAAGTTGCAAACAAAAGCTCTTTGCCAGGATTATCTATTTCAAATTATTTTGTTTCAGCATTATAGAAACTAATAGTAAACTTAACATTCTTTTTGTGTAAAATATTTGTACAATTTAAAACATTCCATGACATTGTTTGGTTTCTTCAATCTTGTTTTCTAGTTCTTGGTGTTTTAATAAATGAAACTGGTAGCAATGTTTCCCATATCGTTGATTCCGCCATAATGCTGTATTTTTCAGCATGAGAAGATGCTAGAACTACTTAAGAGTTTTTAGGGCCTTAACGGACATTTCGTCCTCGGCAACACAACGGGCTAATATTTCACCAAATGATTCATTTTTGGCAGCGTATTTTAGTAAAGTATTCTTTGTCGTCTCTTTAGAACTACTTCGAACGGAGTTAATTTTCATTAATGTCAAGCATGTTTACTAATTAAAGGTGATTAATAAGTCGTGACATAAAAGAACCTGTGTAACTTATCATTTTAGGGCACTTCAAGCACCTACTTTGTATTTTTAATCGCATTCGAAAAAAATCTAGAGATAACCTTCATATAAAAATATATTTAATATAAGGAATACTCTTGTACAGTTACTATTTACTTTTTAGCTGCACACGTGTTTGTAGTATTTGAATAGTTTTTGGTTTTTTTTCTACAAGACCACACGCTTTTATAAGCGATTTGTATTTACAGTGTTCATAATGTTTTTTGAATTTTGTTAAATTTTGTTTTGACATTCTTCATAAAAAGTTCTAGTTTGGCTAATATTCAATTAGAAAATACTTAAATTACGGGTACATCTACAACAAGAGTAAGGAAAATGTATATAAACTACACAGTACTACAATAACCGGTTTATTATACCAAAAAAACCGGTTTATTCGATATTCGAAAAATGGGCATTTTAAAATAACCGACTTGGGCAAAGCTAAAATAATCGGTAAAAACCGGTCGAATAATAACCGTCCGATCTCCCTAATATTTACATATGTAGGTACAAACATATTAAATGTAATTCCATTCTATCTTTTTAATTTCAAATTTACTGCCTGTTACTCGATTTCAAACGAAACTTTCATTCCCTAAACTTTTATTGAAAACAAAAAACAAATTAAAAATTTTTATGGTAAGTTATGCGAACGACATTTTCGTTTGAAATCGAGAGACCGGCAGTTAATTCTACAATAAAAAATGTGACACATACTATACAAGTAAGCTGTGCAATATTTTATTTTTAATATATATAAGAACTCAAATAAAAACAAAACAAAATATTTTTTTATTATTAACATTTCAACTTTCATGAGTCTATTGCTGCTAATACGCCATAGTCAGTCGATTCTTTGCATAGTTCTAGGAACCCTTTCCAGAATATTTTTTCCGCGCTTATTTTTTTTTGTCATCTCTTAAAAAACCGAGACAAAACTGAACTTTGTAATCTATGAAAAAGTACAACGGAAAAGCGCCGCTATTTTCTTAATATTAGTTAAAAAACATATGATGTAATTCTTAAAAAACAAGAGTATTGTAAGCAGTTGAGCAATGGTTAAAATGTTGAATTTTATTATAAAGAGAACTTAAAAATATCGAACTCGATAGTCGTAGATAAATATCGATGTAGCGATATATCGGTATTTTTAATATCGGCGATATATATCGATTATTTTTTTTTATTTAATTTTTATATATCGATATTTATTGCCCATCCCTACTTATGCAGTTTTGTAATGCAAGTCAAAATCCACTTCTGTTTTTTGTAACGTCACACCGGCGCATATTTTTGCTTATATCTTCAAATCCTTAGGGTTGATCGTTTTAACTTTTTTCTGAATATATGTATCTTTCTACAAATTTGACTTCTTCATTTAATTTTTTTACATTTTGTCGTACAAATATCACGTCACGTCACAATGAAAATGCCTAAATAAAAAGTACGTGAAGCAAAAACTGTTCACAGCAAAGGCCTACTTAAAATGAAGATCCTTTCTTTGTTTGTATGAAAAAACATTTTCTTAACACATACCTTTTGCATATGAGACGAAACAAATAATTAAAAACACAAAAAAATGCTATAATACTACAAAAAATAAAAAATTTTGTTACGTCGGGTAATCGGTTAATCGACTGAAATTAACCGGTTTAATCGTTAATCGAAAATAGCCAATTTTAAATTAACCGATTAGCTAATCGGGTAGTAATTAATCGGTTAACCGATTAACGGTTAACCGAATGAATACCCTAATGTATATACTACGAATATGTTTTATTTACTCATATACACACATACATATTTAATAAAAAATTTAGTTGATTTTTTCAAAATCTAACCAAATATCACCATCTAAACGCAATAGGAAATATGTGGGATTTAATTTATTGTCGTTGCGGGTCTTTGAATTGACATGGATTTTATAGTTGCGCAAAATTTCCACCATTGCAGCTTTAATTTGGGTTAGAGCAAACCGCATGCCTATAATAAAATAAATAATAAAATGCTTACAACTGAGAAAAAAGCAAACAAAAATTTGTCAGACCTAAACAAACTCTAGGACCATCTCCAAATCCATAAAAGAGACCATTGTCCTTATACATTTTCAGACCGCCATCCATAAAACGTTCTGGCTCGAATTTATCTGCATTTTTATAATGGTTTTCATCTACCATTATGGCATATATTGGCAAAATGACTCTTGTACCAACGGGGACTTTAAACGTGCGGCCATTTTTATTTACCAATTCAATAGGTTCAGTGCACAACTTCGTGGAATGTGAACCGGGAGGGAAAATGCGCAGAGATTCTGTTTAATCAAAAATTATAAGTTTTGAAAAATAAATTTTCATATATTTTTTTATTATTAATGAAATTTACCATGAATGCAAGCATCCAAATATTCTAAGTTTATAATAGAATCAATGTCGCTATTTTCACCTAATTTTTCTACAATTTCTCTTCGCAGCTTTTCTTGTTTATCAGCATGACGGCCCAACTATGAAATGTTAAACAAAATTTTTATTAATAATTTTTATGATTTTTCCTTCATTTACCAATAATAAACAAAATGATAGTACTCCAGCTGTAGTTTCAAAACCATCTACTAAAAAAGTCATTATATGTGACGTTACTTGGGGTATAGTCAGATTCTTTTTCTCTTGCAAATGTAATATGTAATTCAAGAAATCGACACGATCCTCATGGAAACCCTTTTCATGCTGAGCTTTTCTTAAACTTAAAGAATCTTGCATTAAATCGAGAAAAAAGTCTTCTATGTATTTGGGGGCAAATCTTAATTTTTTGATTTTTGTTAACGACGGTATTAAGCCGGCTAAAGTTGTATAGAGTATTATTAAAAATGATTGTTGAAACATTTTGTTGGCATTAACAAAAATGGGTGCCTTCTTGTCCGTGAAACAATTGGCCTGTATGCCCAACACACAATCGCTCACAACTTCGCAGGTGAAACGTAAACAGAGCTGAAATTTAAATATGAAATCTATTAAAAAATTCTTTTTTTGAACAATTTGTCGCAACGTACATCTCTGGCATTTATGCCATCTTTCGAACCCATTTTAGTTTCTTTGTCAATGTAGTCGGTTAAAATTTTACAGACTTTTTTTGTTACAGGAAAAACGGTTTTAATCTGAAATTGGAATTAAAGGTTAACCCCCATATTCGCAAAAAATATTTAAGGTTTATAGCAGGTTTATGAAACGAATTTTCTATGAAAATCTGTTTAATAAACCTTTTATTAATCAAAAATATTTTTTTGAATACGGGGGTAAGTATTTTTTTATTTAATAAAAATATGTAATTATTTTGTGACTTACCCTATTATGTGTAAGACCTGGTGTAATTTCAGCCCTTCTCTCCTTCCATGTCTCTCCAGTTAAAATAAAAGGATTTTCAGAAAATATTGATTCGGAATCTCTGTCAATCTAGAATTTAAAATATATAAATAATACATAATTGGGGTATTCACAAGGTGTGCTATCATGGTTTATTGTCATAATGTTCTAACATTTTACAATGGTTTAAAAATATTGTTGTTGGTTTGTAAACAAAAAGTGTCTTAAATAAGTAGAACGTTGCTTGCTATGTTTATTGCGCTGTCGTAATTAATAGCACATTAAATTATGAGGGGTTGCTCACAACAGTCGTATTTTTTCATGTTATTATTTTAAGACATATGACTTTATGACACCTTGTGAATCCCCCAAATACATATATAAAAAAATACAATACATAAATATTTTGTTGAAGGTCATTGAGAAATATCTAAAATCTATTTATATCCTTCACCTAGGAGGAAATGGTATATAAAGTTTGTCATTCCGTTTGTAATTCCTACAGTATTGAAATTATACCTTGTGTATATGTTCTGGATAACCGATGTTCTTGTGTTGGTTCAAACGGATTTTTCGATAAGGACTATGTTCTTTTTTATTCATTCTTTTTTTATCTATTTTAATACCCGCCACCACCACTAGTGGTGAATGAGGGTATACTGAGTTTGTCATTCCGTGTGAAACTTTTTTATTATACATCTAAGACCTCATAACGTATAAATATTCTGGCTCCTTGAGTAATTCTAAGTCGATTTAACCATGTCCGTCAGTCTGTCCGTCTGTTAAAAACACTCTCACTTTCGAAAAACTCAAAAGAAAAGAACAAACTTGGTGTCAAACTTCTTGTGGTTATCTTTCACAGAAAAAATTTTTAAATTTCTCCAATCACCAAATTTATTCCAAATTCATAATATCAAGCACACAAGTTGTTGATTTTCCACCTATTACCAAAATGATTATATTGATTACTAAAAATTTTAAAATTTTAAAAAAATATTTTCAATAAATGATATTTTTAATTTTAATTAAAAAACTGATCAAAAAACTTTGCCATTTCAAACAATGTTTTAATTTATTTAAATAAATATTGACAATTCCCAACAACAATTCTACATGTTTAAATTATTTTATTTTAAACGAAAAAAGTCAATTAAGATTTTTTGTTATTTAATTAAAATTTTAATTGAAAATTTATTTCAAAACAACTAAAATGTTAATTAAATCAAAATTAAATTTTTAATTTTTCTTTCAACTAAAAATAATTGATTCAATTATCACATTAATTAAATTTAAATACTTTTTAAACCATTTTTTTTTAATTGATAAAACACTTTTTCTGTGTTAGCAGTTTATGATTGAAATCCACAAAATCGGTTCAGTAGAATCAGAGCTATGATTAAAAATGTGGAACCACCAACCAAAAAAGTTTATAATTTAGTTACAAAAACTAACATAAATGGTGGAACAATGCACGGAATGATTCATTTTGCACAAATTCGTTTTATAGGACTGGCAACTGTACTGTAAGATTTCGTGAAAATCGGTCCATAATTTAAAATAGACCCCATATAAAGCCTACACAGAAAAAAATTATTGCAAAAATATTTTCAAGCAAACGCTTGCTTGAAATTTTTTTAAATTTCAACAAATTTTTTTTTGCTGTTTCTATTAATATTTTTGTTTGATTTTTGTTTTAGCAACACAAATGTTGACAACTATACAAAAATATGATTTATGCGCTATTGGCTTCAAGTTTTAATAATTGTGTATGAAATATTTAACGCTCTTTAAAGCGGTCGTTTTTATATTTAATTTTTTTTTTTTGATCGTAAGCAACACTACTTTAAGTGAAAAAATTAACTACAACAAAAAACCAAGAATGATAGAAATAAAGATTACGCCTTGCGCATTTGATGACGTAGTAGCTCCTTTATAAAGATTACCAAGGCTTTTTTATATGTGAAATAATAAATGAAAATCATAATTTCTTGGAAAAAATGTATGTATTGCGTTAAAGTTGGCTACCCTTCAATAAATTTACTCAGAGAATTTTCAAAAAAATTTTATATTAATTGTCAAACAAACTAATAAAAGTTGTATAGCAAAAGAATCAAAACTTTTAAAATGGAAGAGAGTAAAAAAAGAGTGAAAATATGAAGTGTGCAGTGGGCAAATTCAAATAAAGTAACAGCAAAAAAAAACAAGTGAAAATTTTGTAAAAAGTAACGTTTAGCGTGTTTTTAATAATATGTTAATATTTTTGACTCTAGCTGTATCATTTTAAATTTTCCAAAAGATGCAGCCCAAACAAAGCTATGGGTAATATTTTCCAAGCGAGTGAAATCAGTAATTTTAAATAAAGGACAAATTTGTGCTATACATTTCACACAAGATTTTGAAAGAAACTTAAAATTTGAAATGGGTAAGTTAACTAAAATTAAATTTTTGCAGTTCATTACTAGATAATTTTAAATAAGATTTAGCAATCGTCGTGCACCAAAAAAATAGATAACCTAAATTATTCATAGGTTAACCACCTTAGTTAATGTGGGTTAATTATGCCATCAAGTGCATTAATGGAAACGTTGTGATCATGTGATTTAATTAAATGGGAAGCATTGCTGCTTAAAAGCAAAATATTTGCAAAATCATTTGTTAGAAGGATAGGAAATTGTAGTAAGTAAATACATGAAAAATTTTTTTTTTACATGTAGGAAGTACTTTCGAATGAGGTTACTAAATGCCGAGATTGCTTAAAATTCCAATAAGCAAAAGAGAGAACCAAATAAAATTAGAAACTAAAATTCTTGATATAAAAGTATTTTCCCTTTTTCGTCTGTTTTAATTTATGTATAAAGATAGAGGTAATGTACATTATGTATGTATATATTTATGTAATAAATAAAACTATGAAAAAATATCTTTAAAAAAAATTCTTTTACTTTAAATAATTTAAATAGAAAAATTATAAACTAACCCACTGTTATGTTTACACATAAATATTTCAGTTTGAGAGCTAAAACATTTTAGCCAATGAGAACACATGTTGTGTGACGTCAGAGTTACTACATGCGCAGTAAAATAATTTTATGCCTGCCTGATGTCGTAATCTTTAATTCTATCATTCTTAACAAAAAACACATACAGTCTATTTTTTGACGCATTAAAAAAGCACAACAAGAAAGATGATAAAATTACGTTGCGAAGCTTGTTTTTAAAGCTAAAACAAAAGTAGGTAAAAACGATTCAGTGTTTGTGTCGCCACAATTACAAAACTAAAAAAACAGAATTTTTTGGTTGGTTTCAAAGTTGATAAAAAAGAATAAAAAAATCCCATATTCTATTTGTTTAAATTTTTTAGTCAAATTTTGAAAGTATAATGATGAGGAAGGTCAGTTTACAACAAGAGGAATGAATGGTGTTCGGAAATGATTAAAAAAATGTGTCCCAAGGCCAGCCGCTCTTCACTGATTCAGCAAAATTATTGGTTTGAAAATTTTTTTCATATCAAAAAAAATCCGAGTTCTTTTTCAATAAACGAAATGCGAAATAAATTGTTTGAATATGAAATTCGTTTGTAGGTTCTGTTTTAAACAAAAAAGGTTTGGATTCTAATTGGAAAATAATTGTTTCTGTGTACTCCCGGAAATCAATTTAGTACGCCTAAAACCATAATTAATAATACAAATATGTCATAGAACTAGAAATAACACTATTAAATTTCGTGAAGATCGGTTCATAATTAACTATAGGCCCCATATAAAGCCTTCTCCCGGAAAACAGTTTATTATGTTTTAAGCCGTTATAATTAATGCTATATTCGGGCCTGTTGCGAAAATTAAGTGATTTCAAATAACTTAAATGTGTTGGGAGACCTATAGTAGACTTTTATGACAAATATTTTCTCAGAATATTTCAACTATATACATCCCTGTTTTAAGGGCGATTTTAGTTTTTTAACAAAAATTGCAAAAAGACCCATTTTTGGAAGAGTTGGTGGGTTAATGCATACCAATTAAATGTTGCTTGTAATGTTCTGAATAAATCTTCTGAAAACACTATATACCAAAAATCTAAGTATCACACGTTTTTCTACGTTGTTTTGCTACACAAGGGTGCAACTTTAAAAAGGCCGTAAGATGAGTATCAGATGTAAGCTTTTAAAACGCCGATACACGTATAAATATTTTTAGTCCCCTCTACAAGAATCTGTTGGCTGAACATTATTATGTTTTTGTGTGTTGAACAGTGTTATCAAAATATAATTCAGACACAACAAAAAATAATTAACCTAAAGTATGTTATCTAAGTAATTCAATGAGTTGTGCCACTTAAAGTGTGAGTAGCTGTATGTATTATTAATTTTTGATATTTTCAATTAAAACAAACGAAAAATAATAGATAACAATTTTCAAAAACTAACAAGAGCTAGTGTCTTTTTACGATGATGATTTTTGTGACGATTCAAGTAAATCAATTTGAAGAGTTTTATTGCAAAATTTGACGATTTTAGACACATTTTATCTGGCAGCTATGGACTCATCATTATGGCGATTGAAACGTATGTACCAAATTTCATCAAATTATCTGTAAAACTCCGACCTGTACTTTGCACGCAAGGTTACACGACTTAGAAAGGGAGGGAGGTTACGTTTTACTGCACAACAGCTGTGCAAAGTTTGAATTTTTGAGCACGATCTAAATTTCAAAAGTTTCATAAACGAATATAAAATAATAATAAAAATGTTGTCAACAATAGTGATAACAAATTTTATTGAATATATTGAAACAAAATGGCACAGTTTTCTTATAAATAACAAGAAAAAGCATCGAAAAAGAAAAATAAAACGATTTCTTTTATATAAAAATTTATTGCATCAGAAAAATAACTGATGCAATAATTGCAAAAATTTGCTGCAGAGCTGCGGCATCACTGCATAAAAAAAACTTTTGACCTATGAGAGTGATGCCAAGTTTCTTACATGTGATGCTTCTACGAACATTAAACTTTACTGATGCGCAAGTGGTGCGCAACAACTGCATTTACCAACGAACCCGGATTCTGAGTCTGAGGTCTAGCACCACCTTCTTTATGTGCTACACACATCAGTACAAACGCATAATACCCTCAACACTATTTATTGTGGTGTGAGTATAAATGTATTAACCATTCTGTTAGATCTAACTGCAAAATACACAGTTTCCGTTAGATTTCCTAAAATTCTCGTAGTTACGATATTTGGCATATGTTCTTTCGCAAGACTTTTTGCACCAAACTGCACTTCGATAATGTCTTTTGCAAAAAAGGTGTATCTATTGTTTAACTTAACACTTTAATATTTAAGCAGGGCTAATATACATATTTAAACAGGTGTTAAAAAAGTCTATAAAATATTTGTATGCAAATAAAAGTTTTTATTGCACATAACAACAAAATTACTTACAAATGCTGAAGCTTCATTATCATGGAAATGTGTGAAATCTGTCACTAAAATACGACGGACCAATTCCGCATTTGTAATCAACAATTGGGGACTGCGACAATTGTAAATACCAACAAAATTTTCGGTATTTTTAAAGGTTCTGAAAAAATATGAATAAATCACTTAACAGTCCAATAATAGATTATTTAAAAGAAAAAAAAAACACATACTCATAAATCTCCTTCACATCCATGGCTAAATGCTGTTTTTGAGTGAACACACTTGGGAAATTACCCACAAAAGGTTTCGGTTTGGGACACTTTATACCGCGATCTTTCCAATAATTGAAATTCCATGTTAGGAAAACATAAATTAATAATAAAAGTCCTAAGATCACAGAAAGTATAGTAAATATCATTTTTATATCTTTTTAAATATTTCAACACTTTTTTTTAAATTAAAATTAAATTAGATCAAAAACAGTTTGAATGAGCTCTTGATTACAAACATCCGTTCTTTGCGAAGACGAGTTCAAAAATGCGTTTATTATTCAGATCATTTAGAATAAATGTATTGTGGGAAAGCTTTTTTTTTAATATAAAAAGCTTTTAGATTTTTGTTCATCACAATCACAATTGTTTTCAATTAAGCAAATTAAGTTAATTTTTTTTAAATTATTTTGAATTCGTACTTCGAATACAAATTAAAATTGGTCGGTAGGAAAAGAAAAATGAAATAAGAGCGAAATGTTAGCAATGCTAGTGTTGAAATATAAAATAATAAATATTAGTTTAATTCATACTTTACTTGGTATTTTTTTTAGTTATAAGATTGGTAAATTTAAAACACCTTCCGTGGTTTCAAAAATATATAAAATTTAACTTTAAATAAGTAGGAGTGTTATATTCGGCTACGCCGAATCTTTTATGCCTTTCAGCATGGTGCTATAAGATCAGATGGTTACATAAATAATTAAATTTGTATATGTATAAATCAGTGTTTAAATTGCTTGCTTTAAAATAGCAACAGTCGCACATTTTTGCTTTGTTTACATTTTTTGCAGCAAATTAAAAAACTGTGTGCCTAAGTGTTTACTTAACTCTTTGATAACGAGTCAGCAAAAGCAAAAAAGCAAAAGCAAAACAAAGAGAGTAAATAATTTGTTTAAACTCGCTATGTGCATGTACTCTGCTAAATCTGTCAGCAAAGAAGCCACTTAAGAAAACAAATTTTCTGTTGCTGTAAGTATTAAGTTTTTGATTGCTTTTTTTTTGCTTTTGATGCGCTTAAAGTCAGCAAGTTAACTTCTTTGCTGTTGCTGGAACTTAATATATTATGAACGAATTTGTTTCGAATTTTTTTGGTATTTTGCGTTTTTTTTTTAATAAATAGGTACATACATACATAAATGTTTTTTACTTACATCGATTTTGACAACGTGTTTCCTAAATTTTTTTCCGTGTTTTTGTTTTTGGTAACAGAATCGCACGCAATATTCCCTTCGTTTGAAAATTCGTTTTCTTTAATTTTGTGCACTTTAATTATATGAGTTTTAAGATTAAAAACTCTATCACTTTTTAACATATATGAACAAAGTTTACACACAGCTTGGTCATTATCAAATTCAAAATATTTTTCAATCATTCTTCGATTTACACGCGGCGCCATAATTTTTAGTTCTTACCGTCAAACACTTTTTCAAAACTAACGCCTGCAACAGCAAGCAACAGCAATGAAGTCAAAAACAGCAAAGAAGTTAATACTCGCTGAATTTAAGCACATCAATTTACAGTTAAGCCAAAGCAAAAAAAAAATAAACAAAAACTTATTACTTACAGCAACAGCAATTTTTTTTTTCAAGTGGTTGCTTGGCTGGCTTTTTAAGCTGAGAACATAAACATGGTGAGAATAAATAAATTATTTACTCTCACTTTTTCTGCGTTTGCTTTTGCTTTTTGCTTTTACTGTGTTCTTTTTCTTAAGTTAAGTTAAGCAATTACAAAAACATTAAAAATAGTCAAGCATTTTTAAACACTGGTATAAATATATATTTGAATTTAGAACCAGTAGAAAGCGTGTCTAATGCAGCACCTTAGACCAACCAACCACTAACGCATTTTGCCAAAAAAAAAAAAAAAAAAAAAAAAAAAAAAAAAAATATATATACATATATATATATATATATATATATATATATATATATATATTGAGTACGGCTATTCTTTGAATACACATTTCTCTATTTTAGTGGCAAATCATGTATGTGTTTGTTATGTTTAAAAAATGTAAAAAGAAAGGAAAAGAAAACAACAGCAAGGGATTATTCAAAACTTAGAGGCAGTCGTCGTTTTTGCTCATATCTGAGCCATTTACGGATCCATCTGGCTGGATTCCATTACCAAACTTTAAATAAGCTTGTTTGCTACTCAAAAGAACCCAGAATATATATACTGTATAGGGTTTAAGATAAGACATTGTAGAAATTGCCAATGGAATGATAATTTTATATGTACTATTTACCTGTTATGAAGAATATAAAAAGGTAGCCTAACATTCCTACATCAGGTAATAAAATCAAATTGCATTGCTTCGCATGATTCCTACTTAACTGTTTCCTATTGAAAAAGGCATTTAGTGACAAAACTTGTGTATCAATATTTGATATACTTAGATCTTTTGTCTAGAGGTTTGTAAAATTTGCAGTAATTTTCATAAATTAGACTTGCATAAGAACTATGCATAATTTTAAATTCTTGCTAATTTGATTAGCTTATTTGGCGATTTGAAATAAATATTATACAATATTTCACTTAGATCTTAGATTACTTATAATAAATAAACTATACGCAGCTTAAAAATGTTAACGACCTTATTCTAAACATGTGGCCGCTATCGTGCCAACGCCCTTATTTCAGGAGATTTATTTCTATAATCGTTATGTTAAATAATAGATCGATTTAGCTGACTTTAAAAACCCAACAAGTAAAGAGAATACACTGCAAAAATTCTCCAACATTTTTTACCAATTAAAACATTTATCAAAAATAAAACCAGTTTTAATTAAAAATTTTATCAAGTAAATTAAACGTTTAATTGATTCTATTAATTTGCATAGCGGCGTAAATTTAATACATTTTTTATTAATTAATATAACACATTTTTTAATTGAAATCAATTTTTATTTATTCTTTTCTGTGTATATGAGCTCAATTTTATCCATCTGAGCATTTTTGTATGAAGCCAATTGCGCAAAAACCCTTAATTAAGGAGGACATTGTATAGGGCCAGGTGCAATAATAGTTCGATTTGTATCTTCCCAATTAAAAATGGAGCTTCCAACGAAGCAGGTTTTTAAGGGAGAAACGTAAAAGTTTCGCTTACGGAAGACATGAAATTTTTATGGCGAGTTCCCACTTTGGAGCAATACATTGTCGACACAGAAAGCACTTTCAGCGAATATTAAAATTGGTGAATGTAACGATCAGCTTTGCGCACTGAATTTTTTGTTACAGTTATCCTTTTATATGCTCCCTTACAAGACTGCTTCGTAGTAAGGGAATGTCGTGACTCTTTAAATTTTATATATATTTTTTTTTTAATTTATTAAGAATTCACTTACCTTACTGCATCTCTGTATGTCTTATTACATAGCGCATAAATGTGTCCTTCCTTTTTGAAATGTACCTTTCGCTTCGCACAATAGGAACAAATTTTATTGGGTTAGTCAATATTAAATACTTCTTCTGTTTAAGTAATTTCTGGGCTAAATATGGAACAATCGTCATTGCACCAAAAACATTATTTCATAAGAATGCGAGTTAATTGTCAATAACTTGGTAATGTATGAACTGATTTATCTAATTTTCACAGTAGTTTTTTTTATATAAGCTATTTATTTATTTAACTCAGTCTATGGAAAACAAAATTCCTTACAGACTACACACAAAAAATAAAAAATGTTCTCTAATCACAAAATTTATACCAAATTCATAATATCAAGCAAACAAGTTGTTGATTTTGCACCTTTTACCAAAATGATTATATTGATTACTAAAAATTTAAAAATTTTGAAATTTTTTTTTCAATAAATGATATTTTTAATTTTAATTGTGTTAATTTATTTAATTAAATATTGGCAATTCCCAACAACAATTCTACAAGTTTAAATTATTTTATTTTAAACGAAAAAAATCAATTAATATTTTTTGATATTTCATTAATATTTTAATTGAAAATTTATTTCAAAACAACTAAAATGTTAATTAAATCAATATTATATTTTTAATTTTCTTTCAACTAAAAAAATAATTCATTCAATTGTCACATTAATTAAATTTAAATACTTTTTAACCAATTTTTTTAATTGATAAAAAATTTTTTTCTGTGTATGCACAACTACACATATACTTATATACAAATTATATTTAAAAAAAAACAAATAAATGGAATATGTTGTACATATGTATATAAAATTTATAAAATACTCAAAAGAAATAATTTAAAATTTTCTTTTGATGCACAGAAAAAAAACTTATTCACCAATTAAAGCATTAATCAAAAATAAAATCAGTTTTTGGTTTTTATTTATAAAAGTATCCATTGAGCCAGAAATGTGCTTCATCACTGAACAAAATTTCACGATTAAAAACTGTTAATTTTTATTGAGTTGTCTAACAACACCCTATTTGGGTTTTGCTAGTTTAGCTGCTGGTCAGATTTTATGGCCAGAAACTAAAACTTAATTTATTCGAAGAACATGCCATTTTTCTAACGGCTATATCACGGGAACCAATTGAAATTTAGTTTTCCTATCTTTAGCGGAATTGTAGCTATAGACTAGGAGAGAAAAAATGTAAAACAAACTAACCCTAAAAAACTGAAAAAAACTACTAAAACTACTTTCAGAAAATGTTCAATTCTTACATTTTACACCATTTTTGGCTTAAGCTGTTAAACTGTGTGAAATTCTCGAAAAATTATTCCTTATGATATAATTCACAATTAACAATTATTAGACACCGCCAGAATGAAATTTAGCTTATAGAATAAATTCGCAAAATAAAAAATGTTGAATATTATAAAGTAACTTATGAAAAAGAAATAATTCCCAGATTCTATTTGTTAAAATAGTTAAGCTAAATACATTCAATTTATAAAGTATCACTATCCAGTGCGACACAAAGAATGCTGACGAAGGCCGTAGCGGGCCAGAAAATAATTCACAATTCTTAAGAAATTGTACACACAGAGAAAAGATATGTTTAAAAATGGTCACATCCAACAAAACTATTTTTAAAGAAAAATTGTAAACATATTATGTTTAATTTAACCATGTTATTGTCACCGACAACAATATTATTGTTAATTTGGTCCTCCATCAAGAAGCCAGAACCGTATTATGGTTGTCTTTAAACATGTTTTGGTGAAATATGACAATAATTTGTTGTTAATTTTACAATAGTATTTTCCTATTTTCCAAGAACAACATGCTATGGTTGAAAACCAATCATGCTATTATAAGTGTTAAGCATATTTTAGTTATTATTAATCAAAATATGTTTAAACGCAACCATAATATGGTTGTGGCTTCTTGATGGAGGACAAATTTAACCATAATATGTTTGTCGGTGGTAAAAGTATGATTAAATTAATCATAATATGATTAAAATTTTTCTTTTAAAATAGTTTTGTTGAATGGTCACCATATATAAACATGTTGTTTCTCTGAGTGTATAATGCTGAAATATGCTTTTTCACATTTTCCAGCTGTGTTTTACATCGAAAATTCGAAAAATATATGAAAAATGTAGCAAAAGGAAAACAAAACTTGATATTAATTAATTATTTTTTTGCCTTTGCAATATTGCGGCACTAGATACAGTTTTGTGGGCTGGTTTTATTTTTTTTCTACCTACAGCAATAATTATGCCGAAGATAGGAAAACAAAATTCCAATTAGTTTCCGAGATATAGCTGTGAGAAAAATGGCTTATTCATTGGAAAAATTAAGTTTTAGCCAAAATATAAATCAGGTCATAAAATCTAAACAGCAGCTAAACTAGCCAACCGCAAATAGGGCTTTGTAAGCTTAGATAATAACTTCGAAAAAGTCTAAACGAGACGGAGATTACACTGGATGACTTCAAAAATGTTGCACAATATATTTAAAATAATTTGTACGTAGCTTAAAAGTTCTTGTTTATCTTAAAACCCATAATATAAGTTATAATTTCGGCTTCTAATAATCATATCGCATAACAAAAGAGCCCTCCCTCCATTCATATACAGGTCTGTGATGGAAAAAGATTTTGAAAACAAAACGATTTGAAATCGATAATGTCGTTTTCAGTATCTTTAAAAATGGATTTCTAATACATTTTCTTCTTTTTCCTGTCTATATTCTTTTGAATTTTATATTACATATGTTAGTTAAACTGTATTTTGAACAAAAAATTAAGACAATAATTCAGAAATGGATTTTAAAATCGGTCGAAATTCATCACACCTTTTAAAAACAATCGTTTTTAAATCGATCGATTTTTATCACATACCTGATAATCTGTTTTTCATAAGACTGAATTTTAAAATATTAATATGAACAACAAAAACAAATAAAAACCTACATATAAGCAAATTAATTTTGCCAATGTTTAATACGAATTAAACGATTTTGGTTTGTGGCAACAGAATAAACAATTTCGAATATTATATTTGTATCCAAAGAAATCTACATACATATGTACAAACACACATACTCGTGCATACATACATATTTACCCAAGAATTTTAATTTATGAAAGACAAAAAAAAAAGTAATTATGTACACAATTCTTGCATATTTTAATCATAAGCTGTTAAGCGAACAAACTAAAAAAGAACATAATTTTTTACAAGTTTTTGGGGTTTAATATTTATACTGACACCACAATAATACGGAGGGTATAATGCGTTTGTGCTCATGTATGTAACACTTAAAAATTTAATGAAGCTTTAAATTGCTATAAGGACGAACTCTACTGAAAAATGTTAAAATCACTCCAAAATTTCACATGAACACCCCATACAAACTTCTTTCCGAAACAAAGTATTTGTGTCCATAAACCAACCATCTTATGTTGGTACTTAAATTGAATTTGGTCTGATTTAATTTTATTGCAATCTAAATCATTTTACCAAATTTTATTGGAATCGGTTCATATTTCACGGGTTATAATGCCCTAACTTTCTTATTAATATTAATGTTGACTTAAAAATTGGCGACAACAACTTTAACGATAGCTACTTCGTCAATATAGAATGTTGAGATGGTATTTCCAGACTAAAAAAGGTCCCAAATAAACCTTATCAATTAAAACAAATGTTTAAAATGTATTTCAATTTAATAAATGTTATAATTGAATCAATTATTTTTTTAGTTGAAAGAATATGAAGCAAACAATTTTGATTTAATTAACATTTTAATTGTTTTGAAATCAATTTTTAATTAAAATATTAATTAAATAACAAAAAATCTTAATTGATTTTTTCATTAAAAATAAAATAATAGAAATTTGTAGAATTTTTGTTGGGAATTGTCAAATCCTGAGCTATATTTAATTAATTAACAAATGGGGATGGGCAAATTGAAAAAATATATCGATATATATCGTATAGATATTTTTTAAGAGTATCGATATATATTAATTAAAATTATCGATATATCGGACGTATTCAGTTAAAATTATTACCAAATTTAAAAACTTAATATACCTATGTCAAAACATATTACAGTTGTACAAACATATTACATGTAATTCCATTCTAACTTCTTACGGATTCTTTTAATTTCAAATTTACTGCATGTCCCTCGATTTCGAACGAAACTTTCATTCGCTTAACTTTTTTTTGAAACAAAAACCAATATTAAAGTTTTTAAGGTAAGTTATGCGAACGAAGTTTTAATATGAAATCAAGGGACCGGCAGTAAATTCTTTTTTTAACACTCCAATTTCATAAGTCTATTGCTGCTAATACGCCATAATTAAGGGGATTCTTTGCATAATTTTAGGAACCCTTTCCAGAACATTTTTTCTGCTCTTATTTTATTGTTGTCATTTATTAAAAATCGAGACAAAACTGAAGTGTTTATTCTATAAAAATAACAATAGAAAAGCGCACTTATTTACTTAATATTAGCTAAAAAAACATATGATGCAATTCTTAAAAAACACCAGTATTGTAAGCAGTTGAGCAACGGTTAAAATGTCGAATTTTATTATAAAGAGATCTTAAAAATATCGAATTCGATAGTCGCAGATAAATATCGATGTATCGATATATCAATATTTTTAATATCGGCGATATATATCGATTATGATTTTTTTAAATATCGATATCGATATATATTGCCCATCCCTATTAACAAATGTTAAAACGGCAAAGTTTTTTGAACATTTTTTTAATTAAAATTAAAAATATCATTTATTAAAAAAACATATTCACATATTTCAATTTTTACAATTTTTAATAATCTATATAATCATTTTGGTAATACGAGTAGGTGCAAATTCAACAAATTGTTTGCGAAATATTCATTGAAAAATACTTGTCACAACTTTAATCTAACACACCTGAAATGCTCAAACTTCTTAATTCCGATTACATGTACAAACTTAACGAAAATAATTTAGCCACACTCGATATTTTTGAAGAAACTTTATTCCAATATTTATAAAAAGCAGATATCTACAAACTCTATTTTTATTTAAATATGTGTGTTCATATGTTACAGTCTTTTTTTAAACTAAAATTTTTTTTAAGATATTTTATTAAATAAAAATATTAAAGAATCTTTAAAGGAAATATTTTTGGTGGAATTTCAGTATAATGTTAAACATTTACCGATTTTGCTTTATTTAGGTATTGATGTTAGAACTTAAATTAAAACTGAGTCGACTTAATTTAATTAAAATGAAATTGTTATCTAGAGGATTTTTTTCAAAATACGTTAAATTTGGGTGGTCTTCAAATTTTTTTGGGGGGAAGAAAAATAATTACCTGGCAACACTGGTCTGAATATTGTGAAACAGCTTTATTATTATGAAAAAGCTTTTAAAATTTTTGTTTGTTAGAAAAACAAATTGTTTCAAATGCATGAATAATTGAATTTTAAATTTATTTTTGTTAAATTGAAAGCTCAAAAACACAACTTTAACACGTTTGCCACAAAAAATCATATACATATGTATTTATTATTTTTAAATATTGTTCTTAATTGAACTTATTTTGATATTGCTTTTTGTCATCTAATCAAACTTTTTAAAATCTAACCAAATACCACCTTTTAAACGAGCCAAAAAATATGTGGGATCAAATTCATTATCTTGGCGGGTCTTTGGATTAACACGAACTTCAAAATTACCCAAAATTTCCACTAAAGCGCATTTAATTTGGGCCAAAGCAAAACGCATGCCTTAAATAAAAACAAAAATTAAAATATAAATAAAAATTAAGTAACGTTAATAAAGTAAGTACCTATACAAGCTCTGGGTCCCTCGCCGAAACCATAAAATACTCCCAAATCTTTATATTTCTTTATGCCGCCATTTTCTTCTAGAAAACGTTCAGGTTCAAACCGATCCGAATTTCCATAAAAGTCGTCATCAAGCATTATCGCATGTAGAGGTAAAACGATTGCAGTATTTTTGGCCAGAAGTAGAGTTTTGCCATTTTTGTTGGCTATTTCGATGGGTTCGGTGCAAAGTTTACTGGAAAAGAAGGCAGGAGGAAAAAGGCGTATGGTTTCTAAAATATAAAGAGAATTAAACGTAACTTAGCTGGGTTTTTGTTAAGTTGTTTAATTTGTTTCTTTTTATACCATGAATACAGGCATCTAGATAAGGCAATTCCAATATGTTCTCAAATTCACAAGTCGACCCACTCTTAGCAAAAATTTCCTGGCGCAACTTCTGCTGTCTTTCCAAATCACGACCCAACTAATTGTTAAAAAAATTACAATTATTAATGATAACAATAATTAGTATTGGGGTTATTTTATTGAAATGTTAATGGTTTTTAATCCAAACTTAGATATTTTTTATTAGGCTTAAATTCAAAGAATTTAATTTTCATTAAATAATTTTTATGAAGTCAGGAATGTTACAACATGAAATTAATTAAAATTTTATTGTTTATTTTTCATTCTTGACTGCGCTGAGATCAGCGCCTAATTAAAATATCTAAATTTGGATTATTAATGATAACGATAAAAGTTTTAAAAGTCTATAGCAGTGGTGAGCAACTTCAAACTACGATAGTAACGATTAAATGTGTAAAGCCGCAGAAGTTTTTTAAAGAAAAAACAACTTAGCACCAGCAGAGCGAAAATAAGTATTAAGATTTTAGATTAAAGTTAGAAACAGAGGATAGTTCCGCAAAAAAAAAGAAGAATGTGCCCATCATGATTTAGGGATCTTCCAAACTTACCAACAACAACGTGTGGGCCAGTATACCAGCAGTTGTCTCAAAGCCATCCGATAAAAATGTCATCGTATTTGCTGTTAATTCTTTAATCGACAGTTGCCTTTTCTCTTGCAACTGTAGAATATAATTCATAAAATCGTTACGATTTTCATTGATTCCCTGTTTCCTTTGAGATTTTCTCAGTTCCATTGAATCATCCATAATCTTTATGAAAAAATGTTCACATTCTTTAGGGATAAAACGTATTTTAAAATATTTCTTTATGAAGGGAAACAAACCCATCATTATAGTGTAAAATACTAAAATCAGATTTTGTCCGAAAACTTTGGTTATCATTTCCATAATGGGCGAAGGTTTATTGGTAAAACTTTTAGCCTCTAGACCCAAAACACAATCGGTAACTACTTCAGAGGTAAAACGTAAACTGATCTGATTGATGATTAAAATAAAAACTTATCTTAAAATATTTTTTAATTTTTTTAAGAACTCACATTGTTTCCATCCACTCCTTCTTTGGATCCAATTTTAATTTGTTCTTCAATAAATTTGGCCATATTTTGGCAAACTTTTTTGGTAATTGGATAAACTGCCTTGACCTTGGGAGATATTTTGTAAATATAGAACTTTGTTTTTCAAATTAAAACTTACTCTACCGACTGTTAGACCAGGGGTCAGTTCAGCTCTTCTATCTCTCCATTTTTCTCCAGTCAAGCAAAACGGATTGTTTGCAAATAAGAAATCAGATTTTTCATCGACCTGAAACCAATAAAAATTCGATTAGTTAAAGAACATATGGCCAGATTTGCCTAATTATATTTTTGTATTTGCAATTTTAACCAATTGCGGTTGTGCAGGTACAAATGCTAAACTACGGGCGGTAGAAAATTAATAATAAAAAAGTTTACTGGTTTTTCTAATTACATTTATATATTTTTATACATTCTACCACAGGTGCCAAGGGTCATAACGTTTGTAATTTTTAAAATATTATACTTAGACCTCTTGAGGCATACACTGTTAACTAAAATCAATCGATCCGTCCGATCAAGCCGAGCGGTATCAATAGTACGATAAGTGCGGAGTTCCTTAAATCTAATAGAGAATGCTTGATTCAAGTACGGCTTAGTTAAGTGTACCTTACTTAAAATAATGCGAAAACGGAATTGACTTAAGTAAGAGTAAGATAAAATTTTTCTTAAACCGTGCTTGATTAAAGGAATTTCTAATTTGATTAAATCTAGAATTCGGACTTAAAATAACCCGAAAGTAAAATTGATTCTAACCTAAACACTTGCCCCATAGAACCAGAGAGAGAGAGAATATTATTACTAACCCGTTATCCATGCTTGTTTCACTTTTGTTTTGTTTTCCCTTTGTTTACAGAAGAACTTTCAATTATAAAACACCAGCAGCATACATCATATGGTTTTCGTAGTCATTCTACTTCAGCTAGAATATGGGAATTATTGCTACATGTTTTGCTTTTTTAACACGCAAATTATGTATGATTTTATTCTTCTAGTGATGTTGTTGTTCTACACAAGAAAATACTATGTTACCTTCTTTTGTAGTGTTACTGTTCTTGTTTTTACAACAAACTTTTACATACACGCGTATGTACACATAACGATTGCAATGCTGAAGTTTAACCTAACGTTTACATTTTCCAGTACTGGCAAGACAGTAAGAAAATACCTATTAGTTGCCAAAAACACTACTTGCTGACTTCGTGACGTAGACGTCCAGACAGTAGTTAAGACAGTTCACTTTTAAAAAAATGTCTAACGTGAATGTCGCAGTGCAAGTTTTAGCTAAACGTGTTTTATATGAACTTAACATATTAAAAATAGCATTTAACAACTATTTTTTGTGAACATATATTACCCTTAAGTAAAACCTGCAAAACCAAAGCATCATTTATTAATTTTCTTTTAATTGTTGATTTTTTTTTTTACTTTTGCTGTCAGCAAATGTCAAATCACTGTTTAATTTTACTGTCTGCAAACTTTGCAAGTCAGTAGACAAGACAATTGGAAAAGTGTACATGTATTAGTGAAAAAGTTTGCATGTATTGCAACTGTCTTGCCAGTACTGGCAAATGTAAACACCGTGTAAAGCAGCACTCGTACTAAAAGTAAGTGGAAGAAACTTAAATTAAGTCAGGTTTTTTCTGTATATAACGGGTGGTTAAATTTTAAGGGCCGATGTTGAATGTGAACCACACCTAATCGTCAAGTTTTTTCTGCATTTCATTTGACTTTTCTCAATTTAAGACTATATCAATTTGAACAATGGAAAGATACACAATCGAGCAAAGCGATAAAGTTATTCAGGGTTGTTATGAAAATGGGCGTTCAAATCAAAATGCATATCGTGGAAATCATCTTCAGTGATAAGGTGCATTTTCACCTAAGTGGATTTGTCAATAAGCAGAATTGCCGCATTTGGGCGAATGATAACACTGTGCAAGAAATTTACACTTTTTTTTCGTGACAAGCTGGGCACCTGGCGTTTTAACATAATTCGGGTACGCTGAATCCAGTGTTGCCCGCGGTTTTTTAAGATTGGCTCTAGTTTTCGAGATATACCGTTATTTCGAAAATGGAGGAGGTTGCACAACATATATTCGCGTAACTCAAAAACGCTTTAGCTTATTCAAAAAACTAAAAAAATAAAATTTCCTTTAAGAAAAGTAAAACTTCTTTCTAATATCCTTAGTCGTTTTAGAAACATAATTTTTTTTTTGGAAAAAAAAATAATTTTTTTAACAAAATTTCGAAATTTTTGTTTGTTAAAAATTCATAATAAATTGGAAAATGCAGCTATGCTTCTAATTTTTTGCAGACGTATAAAAACCGAAATTCCAAACAAAACAAGCATAGCTGCATTTTCCAATTTTTTATGAATTTTTAACAAACAAAATTTATTTTTTTTTTCCAAAAAAAAAAATTATGTTTCTAAAACGACTAAGGATATTAGAAAGAAGTTTTACTTTTCTTAAAGGAAATTTTATTGCGAAATGTCGCTTTTTTAAGTTTTTTGAATAAGCTAAAGCGTTGTTGAGTTACGCGAATATATGTTGTGCAACCTCCTCCATTTTCGAAATAACGGTATATCTCGAAAACCAGAGCCAATCTTAAAAAACCGCGGGCACCACTGGATTCAGCGTACCCGAATTATGTCAAAACTCCAGGTGCCCGGCTTGTCTGTTTTTTCAACTAGCATATTGTAATCCAAGAGTGTGTCGAAAAACCAATGCACCCACAAAGAGTAATTGTTTGGTGCGGTTTATGGGCTGGCGGCATCATCGGGCCGTATTTTTTTTCCAAAATTGGGCCGGTCAGGCAGTTACTGTGAATGGTGTTCGCTATCGTGAGATGATAACGAACTTTTTATGGCCCGAATTGGAAGATATGGATGTGGACGATATGTGGTTTCAACAGGACGGTGCCACTTGCCACACAGCTAACGAAACAATGGCTCTTTTACGCGATAAATTCAATGGCCGTGTTATCTCACGTGGTGGCGATGTCAATTGGCCGCCAAGATCATGATATTTGGCACCGTTGGACTTCTTCTTTGGGGTTATTTGAAAGAAAAGGTGTACGTCATTAATCCAGCAACAATTCAAGAGCTAAAGGGTGAGATAATTCGGCACATTAACGGCATAGAACCTCAATTATGCCTCAGCGTCATCGAAAATTTGGACCATCGGATGGAGGTGTGCCGCCGAGGTTGCGGCGGCCATTTGGCCGATATTTTGTTCCATACGTAATTGAACCAATATTATCATAATAAAAAGAAATTACAATAATTTTCTAAATAATTTGTGTTTTATTCAAAATTAACATCGGCCCTTAAAATTTTACCACCCTTTATATATAAATAATATGTATATGTATGTTCTGGGTCTTTATGAGTAGCGAAGTTGATTTAACGATGTCCGTCTGTCTGTGTGTTGGTTTTGATGGGTTTTACGAAAACCTTAAACATAATGTTGACTATGTTGTTATATATTTGTATCACAAATAGTCCGGAAAAGTTTTAAAATTCAGCTAAAACCCACGACTACCTCTAATTTTTACGCACAAATCTTCAATTTTTACATAAAAACTTTACTTTTTGAAGTCTTATCCCAGTTGCCTTCCTGATATGTCTTTATACCCCAAATCCAAAAGTTAAACTCGAATACTAGTTCTTAATAGCCACCTGAAGTTATTTTCCAATCTAAATAACCATTTACAAAATATCCACCACTGTGCTTGGTGGATAAAATTGAGCTCAAATATTCTCTATATATTAGATATAGTATTTGGTTTTCAAAATCAGCAAAGTCGATCTATTATTTCACCTAGCGGCCATACAAATATGCCGCCAAAATTTGTATTTTAACACGATAGTGGTATACCAATTGGATTTTTAAAACTATGGTAAATGTTATATAAGATTCGGCACAGTCTAATATAGCACTTGTACTTCTTTATGAACAATTTAAGTACATATATATTGTTCTTATCAAAAAAAAAAAATAAATAAAAAATAATAATTAAATTCAACATTTTTCATTTTTCGAATTTATTCTATGAGTTAAATTTCAGTTATGTATTTTATAAAGCTTTTTGTAATAGCTCTATTCCTTAAATTTTTAGAAATGATTTTATATCTATTTATTTTATATCTATTTGTTAAAATAGTTGAGTTAAATACATTCAATTTATAAAGTATCACTATCCAGTGTGACACAAAGAATGCTGACGAAGGCCGTAGCGGGCCAGAAAATGCATTACATTCTGCTGGTGTCTAATAATTGTAATTTTTCTGTACATAAATATACTTCATTGCTATCCAACGGAAAGCTAAGGTAAAATGTAACAAGAAAATACTATATAATAGTCTGGTAGTGTATAAAGTCATTTCTAAAAAAAAAATTTAAGGAATAGAGCTATTACAAAAAGCTTTATAAAATACATAACTGAAATTTAACTCATAGAATAAATTCGAAAAATGAAAAATGTTGAATATAATAAAGTTGCTTATCTTGCTTATTACCAATATCTAATAATAATTAAAGATAGTATAAGCAAGTACATATTGATGAATTTTTATTATCACTTTATCACCATCAGTTTAATAACAAATTTATTATAATAACATTTTAGAATATGTAGTTAATTGACGGTGGACTTTTTATTTTAGGTTGAAATCAATCCCACTGTTTCTTTAAATTTCATCTTTATTGACTTCTTTATATTGTCGACATCAAACTTATTTTCCTACGTGAAGTGCAGAGCAAAAATTAAGCAAAATATTGTAAATTTATCAATTTAAATGTAAAACTTTTGAAAGTAAAGTTAAAAAATTATTCAAGAAATATTGTTGAGTTGAAACTTCAATTCTTTAAGACAGTAAAATGATGTGAATGTTTTAACTCTCCAATTACTGATAGTTTACATACGCAATAGACCTTTAAACCTCTGTAATCACTCTACGGGCAAAATCTTTGTCGATTACACTGTTATATAAATTACTTAATGTAATACTTAATTTTTTATAACTTTGCCATGTTGACCGAAAATTAATCAACAATTTAAAAAATTTGAGTTTGGTTTTTGTGCTCATTAGTGTTTTTAAATATGAGGTGAATCTGTTCTAAAAGGCGCTTTATAAATCTATAAATTTGATTCGATTTTAAATGGTTTCATCCAAATATTGTAAAAAAGAATAATATTCAAGAGACACTATTTTTTAACATGAAAACATTTATTCTCGTCTTATTTAAAAATTCATAATATTAGAAAGAAAAAATTAATTTTTTATTGTACTTTTATTTCTATTTGTTTCAGGGATGATAAAGTTAGTACAATTGTACTTTTTTATTATTATTAGCATTTCTAAAGTACTGAAGTACTTCAATGACTGTTTAGTACAATTTAAAAATTTCAAACGCTTTAGCATTGAGGCTTTTTGGTATATAAAATCAAAGCAAAGAAATCTCCTTTATGTAAATACTGTGCACAGAAAAAATTATTAAATTTCCCCAATCACCAAATTTATTCCAAATTCATAATATCAAGTAAACAAGTTGTTGACTTTGCACCTATTACCAAAATGATTACATTGATTACTAAAAACTTTAAAATTTTGAAAAATATTTTCAATAAATGATATTTTTTATTGTAATTAAAAAAGTGATCAAAAAACTTTGCCATTTCAAACAATGTGTTAATTTATTTAAATAAATATTGACAATTCCCAACAACAATTCTACATGTTTAAATTATTTATTTTAAACGAAACGAGTCAATTAAGATTTTTTGTTGTTTAATTAAAATATATTATTATAAACATAATAATATATTAAATAAATAGAAATTGGAAATAGTTTAATTAAAATTTTAATTGAAAATTTAATTCAAAACAACTAAAATGGTAATTAAATCAAAATTAAATTTTTTATTTTCTTTCAACAAAAAAAATAATTGATTCAATTATCACATTAATTCAATTTAAATAATTTTTAAACCATTTTTTTAATTGATAAAACACTTTTTTCTGTGTGTCAAATTTTTATTTGGACAAAATATTAACTACAATCTAATGAATCTTGTTGTTATAGTCTTAAATTAAATGAAAAACGTATCTTTACTTTAATTTGGAAGGAAAAGGCGTATCTAACATATTGAATTATTTTAAGCAAAGTCCGATTGATGTAGGAAATTAGTTTTGCGATAAATTTCTACGTAACATTACTTTTTTAAATTTAAGACAATACACTTGATAAAAAAAAAAGAATATATAAAAAGCTTATGTAGAGTTTTCGAACTATAAGAAATGTAGGATATTTCCTAAATTGTTTAAGAGCTTTCCTACATTTTTTATTGTTTTAAAACTATACATAAACTCTATTATATATTCTTCTTTATCAAGTTTCATGTCTTAAATTAAAAAAAAATTATATTTTAAATACCCCTTTTCTTAATTAAAGTAACGTTATGTAGAAATTTAGCACAACACTAATTTCCTTCATCAATCGGACTTTGATGTTCTTGAAAAAAAATAGTGTTATGTTCCTTATTATAAATGATCTTTGTAAGTTTTTAGTTTAATTTGTTATGGATATAAAGGGTGATTCATCGTGAGGTTTGATTTTAAATATGCTTTTTTACAGATCACGCGTGACTCATATGAAACTGCTTTGTCATTTTGGTTCAGTATCGTTTGGCAAGTCATCAAGGAACGACTCACACCACAACAGCGTCTCCAAATTGTTCAGCTGTTTTAGGAAAATCAGCGTTCTGTGAGAAACATTTTTCGTGTGATTCGATGAACTTGCGCATAATCAACCTACTGAAACCACTTTTGCCAACACCATTCAAAAAATTGCCGTATTTCGGCTGATGAGCAACCCGAAGAGTACCACGAGCTACAATTACATCCATTAAAAACAATGGTATGGTGTGGTTTATGGGCTGGTGGAATCTTTGCTCCATATTTGTTCAAATATGAGGAAAATTAAAGTGGTACCGTTATAGCACCATGTTAACGGACTATGTGCTTCCTGAAATTCAAGCGCATGGTCTCGGTGGGCTCTGGTTTCAACGAGCCACACAGAGCGTGAAACAATGACCTTGTCGAGAAATCATTTTAGTGAGCACTTAATTTCACGTTTTGCTACGGTAAATTGGCCACCTAGATCTTGCGATATCACACCTTTGGACTATTTTCTCTGGGGATATGTAAAGTCTGAGGTCTGCAGGAATATGTCAGCTTCGGTTGACTCTTTGGAAGCCAACATTACTCGTGCTATTCGCGAGATACCAGTCGCTATGCTCGAACTTGTCGCCCAAAATTGGACTTCTGAATGGATCACCTCAGACGAAGTCATGGCCAACATTAACATGATATCATTTTCAAAGAGTACATGCCATAAATCGTTTTTTTTAAACCGATAATAAGAATTAAAAAATTATATGTTTTATTTAACTTTATAAATCAAACCTCACGATGATTCACCCGATATAATATAATGCAAAATAAACTTACTTTTCAAGACAATAGCCCATAATCATATTCAAAAATAAAATAAAAAAAAAAAAATCTTAAGAAACGCTTTTCTTTACCTTAATATATTGATCAGTTGTGAACACAAAATGAATATGAATACTAAAAAAATCGACAAAAGTCAAAAAATAAGAACATTTCAAACAACATAAACTTTTAAATCAAAGTGGAAAAAATCTCACACATCCCTTAAAGAAAAGCGTGGGCGCCCATACCAACCTGAAGTTAAAAAAACATGACTGCCGTGAGTACATTTTAATATTTCAGACCGAAAGAAATACAACCAATCATGTTTAAAGCTACGAATTTTCAATAATTGAGCATTTTGTTTCATAACGTTGCCTTTACACATGCAAGTAGTGGCATGCCACTGTTCTATACATATTATAAACGAAAAACTGTTCGAAATAGTCGAATCTCATGCCATTTGCGTTTCTGTTTACACATGCCACTGCCAGTTCATTTTCAAAATGTCGTCGAAGCGTCAACTTGAGATAATTTGTTTACATCTCAAATTAAAAAAAAAGTACCAGAAAACAAAAAAGAGTTGCCGACTTCATCACATAGTTTTAGTTTTGGGGAAAAAGTTTACATTTATTTATATTAGCATTATTTTAGCAAAATTAATGCTCTAAAATTAGGAAACTTACTTATTTTAACTCCAGTTACTACAAATTAATCATAAAAATGCATTTAACAGTTAAAACTTTAATTACAGTTCGACAACAATCCAGTCGATTTGCATTAAATATTGAACAGGGTAACATTGCTAATCGTTTTGACATTTAGTGGCATGCAAGTGCCAAATTTCCACTCGCATGCAATTTTTGCTGCCACTGGAGCTGCCATTGCGAAAAATGTGAGTGTATTAGTAAAAAATCGTGAGTGAATTGAGTTTTTCGAACTGGCAGTGGCATGTGTAAATGCGAAGTAACAACGCGTAAAGTATTACTTTCTTACAATGTTGTTTATAGAAATATTTTACCAAAAAAAATCCTTATCGCACTGCTTCCTTTAAAGAGCGTCAACATAAAATTTACAAATTTTCAGTAGAGACAAAAAACTATTTTCTTTTTATATGTACTCTTTTGACAAAATACTAGAGAAAATGATGTAATATTTTTACAGTGGGTAGATATGGCGGCCACTGCACATCTTTTTTTTTTGCAAAAAGTGAAAATTTAAAAATTTTGAGTTGACCCTCTTTAGAAAATCTGTAGAAAATGTAGAAAACTAAATAAAATTCCTTTAAATTTGTTTATGCTTTATAACGAAGTCACGTGATAAAGCTAGTATACTCTAGTGTACTTATATTCTAATCATAATTCAAAGATCTTATAAGAGTATTGAATTGTTTAAGAATTTAGGTTCCAACCGTGAGAAATCAATTGTCATTCTTTGTCTTTTTTTGGGAATAAAAATGTATAACAACTCAGTAAAAATGTATGTGTGTCTTTAAAAAACAAAATTTTTATACTTACCATTAGAGAAACTTCATTATCATGGAAATGTTTAAAATCAGTAGTATAAATACGTTTGACCAGTTCACAATTTGTTATCATAAGTTGAGGACTGCGGCAACTAAAAATGCCAACAAAATTGTCTGTATGTTTATATTTTCTAATTCGAAAAAAAAAAACAAAAACAATAATTAAAAACAATTAAAATTAATTAGAATACAAATAAAATTTTTGATAACTTGAAACAGAGAATTACAGTACATAATAGATATAAGAACATCTAATATAAAACAAACTCTTATAAGAAATTATGGCCAAAACGCCATGTCGCACAGTGCTGTGTCCATAGACAAAAATAAAAAAAAATTCTTATATTGTAGATACAAATGTATCGATCGATAGATTACAATGCAATTCGAAAATATTTTAAAGAAATTTATATATTCAACACTTTTTAGCGACAGATTGAAATTTTTTACTTTAATAGTTCAGTATTATCACAACTAACTCAAAAAAAAAATTTATGTAAACTTGGTTTAAGAAGTGCTTATTATTTACTTAAAAATGTATACATAACAAACAGTTAGCACTGTTGGTGAACTACTTACAACGGGCTGCTAACTAGAATGCGATTTTTGAAGTGTTGCCACTTTGTGGGAAATTACTCGAATTTGGTATATAACTTTTACTCTCGTGGATAGAGCGTCGGCAATATCTTTGAGGTGTAGATCAGGTGTAATTTGAAATTCTTTCGTATTAAAACAAATAGTATAAGGATTTAATTAATTTTAATAATAAAATTTATACCATTTAATATATTGTTGATTTAAAATGTTTACAGTATATTCAACTAAAGTCACTGTTTATTTAAAAAAGATTTCTGTAGTTTATCAATATGATGGACTATTAGATTTCGATAAATATGAGCTTCAAAGTGATTCAACACCCGAAGTGTATTGGAAAAAGGAGGTATTTACATCAAAAAACCCCCTGGAAAAATATAAGTTTCCAATATTACAAAAAGTAATAATTTTTGTGTTTGCTTTAACATTTGAAATGCATTAGTTGAGAAATATTTAGCGCACTTAACATTTGTTAAACTATTTGAGAAGCAGACTGTCGTCTGAAACCAGTACGGGAATTTTATTTACTAAATAAAATATACCAAGGATGAACATGAACATTTGCCCCTTCCCTTGATAAATGGAAGTAGAACTTATTATTTAAGTTTTCATTTAATTTTTATTAAGTTGTTTGAAGTTTTTAATGTAATTTTTGGTAAATAATTTTGAATTTATATATTTTAAGGAAAATTTGTATGGAAATTTGTTTTTAAAATACGTTTGAAATCTATTTTATTTTTTATGAATACGGCAGTTAATCTTTATAGTATGACTAATATTGATCTTATTAAGGTGATTGATCTTATAATGAGTTTATGCTGAGGTGTGAAATACATACGAATATTTGTTGGAGTATACCGATCAACTTATAATCTGCATCTCAGTCAAGTTTTTTTTTTTAAATTTTGAGAATCGGTCCATAATTTCAAACAGACCCCATGCGAACTTTTTTCCTAACGGAGGGTCAGTGCCCATAAACCATCTTATTATGTTGGTATTTATAGAAACTTTGGCCGAAACATATTTTATTTCAACCTATTATTCCTATGAAATTAATTTTGGAATTAGTCCATATTCGACATTGGCTCCCATACAAATATCCCTCACGAAAATAGCTTGTAATACCATAACTGACTTTTAAATATTGGTATGTATTGATAAAAAAAAATATCTACTATGTCCTGGGAATAGTTTGAGCTGTGAAGTTTAGGAACGTCGGTCATATAAATCACTTTAAGACGAAAAAAATCTCAAATAGATGTAGTTACCTAGATAATATTCGGCGTTAATAATTCTTAAAATATCAGTTTTAACCTCATAACATAATTTTGTTTTAATAGGTCAGTAGTTGCATATAGGACCTAACCAGGGAACACCATTAAAACATTTTCTGTAAATACCTTCTTATTTGTTCTTTTTTTGTATTTTTTTTTTTATAATTAAACGTCAATTTGATATCAGGTGTAATTTCATTTAAATTGGGTAATTTTGCGTTATTTCAAGTGTAGTTATAAATTTTGGCGGTGGTAACACTGGATTTTTGTCTTTTCGATTCTTACTTTATTGGTGAGTGGAAGAGAGGATTTACAAGGGGTACACAAAAGGTTGCCAGATTTCTTTTCACCTTAATCGCCAAATAGTATACCGAAAATCGCCAAAAATCGTCAAAAACTAATTTTTTTAAATTTCTAGTAAAACTAATTCGTTAATTAATTTCATGTTGTAAAATTCCTGTCTTCATAAAAATAATTTAATGAAAATTTAATTCAATGAACTTAAGCCTAATGAAAAATATCTAAATATGGATTAAAAATCATTAACAGTTTAATAAAATAATCACAATACTAATTATTGTTAACAGCTAAGGCACGAGCTATGGTTACATTTTTCCTTCAAGTTGTGCTGAAAAACGCCAACAAGAAAAAAGAAAGACAAAAACATGAAAAAACAAAAATGTACTTTGGATTTCAAGAAGAATTCTTCACAAAAAGTATGAAAAAACAGAAGTTAGGAAGAACATGTAAATCAATTAAAATAGATAATCATTCATTCAAAAGCAAATTTCGATCTACCAATGTGAAATACCATTTGGTTTAAAGATGTTTGACTATTGACGTCATCCGGCTGCAATAGCCGAGTGAGTAAGACGGCAAACCCCACTGAAGAGATTTTGTGGTTACAATCGAAACTAGTTTGGGCAACCTGTCCGTGAACCCCTGGGTTCAAATCTCAGCGCGGTCAAGAAATTTTTCAAAAAAAATTTTAATTAATTTCATGTTGTAAAATTCCTGTCTTCATAAAAATAATTTAATGAAAATTAAATTTAATGAACTTGAGCCTAATAAAATATCTAAATTTGTATTAAAAATTTTACAAAAATATTAATTTTATCAAGTATGCAAAATGCGTAGATTGATTCAAAAAGCGTGATTTTCTATGTGAAAATAAGTCAGAATATGGTAAAATTTTGAATTCGATTTTCATTGAAACATAAGGTTATTTTGACAAGAAATGAAGCAAAGGATAAATGTTTTAAAAGTTGCATTTAAATTGGTTATTTGGAATTGGATTGGAATACTTAAAATCAACTATGTCTTCTAAGCAATTTCATTACATGAAAACTAACTTCTAACCCAGATTTGTTTTCGATTCTGTATAAAATCATGGTTTAAAAAAATTTAAGTTAATTTTTTTTTAATTTTCTAAGTAATTAATTGAAAGATTTTGTTTGTTGTGCTTAATTCCCTATTTTTATAATTAATAAAAATACTGAAATTTATTGTTGGATGATAAGCTGTTCCTATGCGCATTTCACTGGTTGCTTAGGCCAGATCATCAGGAAACGTTCTCCTAAACAATTTTAGAAAAGCCAAAGCTATCTGCAAAAAGACTACAGAGGGAATGAGAATTACATACACTCAAAATGTCTTATTTGCAACGATATCAAAGCTTAAACAAAATACCAAACAATAAATCAGTGATGAGTTTATCTTTTTCTTACATTCCCCACTACAATTATTTGGAATTCTCCCAACATTAATTGTAGTTGTAAGTGGGTTAAGAAAAAACAAAATTAAAAACAAAAACAAATTGCTTTATTGATTTCGCAAGAAAATCAAAATAAAAGTTAAGTGACATTACAGTCTGTTAAGCACTTGCACTGATTACCATAACAGAAACCATCAGCTATTTACATTACATTTACATTTCTACATTTACGGTGTATTCCCAAAAACAACTTTTTTGATAATATTCTAATTTTCGTGACATTTTTAAATTTATTTATATCCGTTATGTACTGTAATTTAATTTAGTACTTTTTATTTACTTTTTATATACTCACTCATAAATATCCCTAAGATCGTAAGTCATGTGCCGTTTTTGTGTCAAAACACTAGGATAATTACCAACAAATGGTTGTGGTCTGGGACTTTTAACGCCCAACTTCTTCCAATAATCATAGTTCCATATTAAAAAAATATAAACAATGGCCACAAGTGCCAATATTAAAAAAATGGTTGTTAAAAACATTTCTTGTAAAACTAACAATCAGGGGTGTGCTGGAAATCGCAAACGTAAAACGCAAGAATTTGGAAGCTATTTTTAATACACTTTTAATCTAATTTTTATAATTCTTGTTATAAAATTCTGTTTAATAGAGAAATATTTGTATAATATTTGTCATAAAATTCTTTTATTACAGAAATCTTATTCAAAAACGACTCTTAAAGTTCTTGCGTTTTACGTTTTCGATTTCCAGCACACCCTTGAATATTTTTTTATATATCAACCGAAATTTTAAAACGCCCGTTAATATTTAGTTCGACTTAACAAATGAGATCATTTTAATAGTTTTTAGTTTCATAGTTTAGAATGAGTACATATTTCATTTAAGAGTTTTTTTATGAATAATTGAAATGCCATTGAGGGAAAAATATAAGTCTGCTAGTCTGCTGTCGAAAGTTATGGGAATGAGTGAGAGTACGATTTACGAAAAATTATTTAAAATTTAATTTCTCTATTAAAGGCAGTGCTGCCAGAAAATTTTTAGCTCATTTACCCAACTTAAAGTTTGAAGTCCCAAAAAATTAATATCTTAAAATTTGAGTCCCCAGTTTTGTTTTCAATGTTAATAGCGTTGGCGAGCATGTTTGTAATACCTTACAATATTGGTCATAGACAATACCTTTTAGTATACCGATCGACTTAGGCTGGGTTTCTGAGATCTCAGTTAAACTAGGTTTAGTTAATCGAAACAGATTTGTGCTACCATTACCAAGTTTGTATACAACATTTTGGCGGAACAGCTTAGTGTTGCTTATAAATAATCACATTTCGCTTAAAAAATCCTACTTTCAGAATACGTTAAACTAAATTTAAGCTTAATCTACATCTCAAACCCCGGCCTTAGAATCTTTTTTTGAATCGATCTAACTATGTCCGTCCATATAAACCGTGTGAGCAAAGTACAGGTCGCATTTTGAAGATAATTTGATGAAATTTGGTAAATGGGCTGTAACGTAGTTTTGTCGTTGGCTGGGATAATTCATTTGTGTATAGGGCCGACTTGCCAACCTTAAGTGAAAACACGAGTGATTTACCCTTTCGGGGTTAACAATAATCTCTTTAGTTTATTGATAACTTCGTGATTAAAGTTCAATACTCATTTAAATTCATTTAAAATTTATAGCAGCAAACAAACAGGCAGGGATTCGGCGGATTCTCCTCGGCTGGGGTATTACGGTGGTCGGCGACCGTCGTGCAGAAGGCGAGGACTAAGTCGACTTAACTAATAGCTCCTTTACACTATCACACAAGGCCTACTTATTTTGAAAAAAAATACAAACCTGTCATGATAAGTTGTTTTTTAAAAATTTCAAACAATAATTAGACCAGGGAAGTATTTTCGAAAAATACTTAAGACTTTGTGGGAAAGTGTGTTACGGCCTTAAATGGCAAGATCTTAGGTGCAATGAAATCGCCCCGATTTTAACTAAATCTAAAGTATTCATATAATGCGGTGTCGACTAATGCACCCACCTGCTGATCGTGTATTGTAACCGTCACCAAATACCGGTTGCCATCTGTTGACGGATCGTAGGCTTACGTAGCCTTACTGTTTTTCGGACACCCACATTCTCTGGAAAGTACTCCTTCTTGTCAACAATACGAATAGAAAAGATAACAGGGGAGTTTGCAAGTCGTTCGCTTATGACGCAACCATTTGCATTTTCAGCAACTTGTTGCTCGGCTGTATCCTGGACTTGATATCATGTGTGATGCCTGTGGACGTTCTTTTCGCTTAAAGGCCTCATACTCGGCGGTCATGGCGATTAGCTCATCTAAGCTTCCTAAATCGCTTTGACGAACATATTCGACCGGTATTCGAACCGGTCCAGATAATTTAGCTGCCGGAAAACACATAATCCGCGGTAAAAAACTATTGCCACGTGTTCAGTGTGCCCTTTTTCACCCTAAACTACTTAAGCGCATTGCCGGCTAGCATACTTAACATGGAGGGGAGTAGTCGGGTAAGGGGTATGTCATAACCAGGGACCGGATTTTTATGCATTTTAAATCACATTTATGCGCATAAAACATGCAATACAAATAGATAAATATGCGCTAAAAATTGGAAAAATATGCACTTGAATTTTATTAACATCTTTATTAATGTTAAAAAAAATTATTTAAATAACAAGAAGAAAAACAAAAATAAGATAAAAACGTAAAAATTCAGTCTTATAAACGAAAGTACGTTACAATAAACACAAAAGACGAAGTAAAATTAAAGTGAAGCACAAAAATATAAAGAAATTCCACAAGCAAAATAATCCTATAAATTAAGTCACTTGTAAGATAGACGTTTTGAGAAAAAAGTGTTTTTTCAATTAAAACAATGGTTTAAAAAGTATTTAAATTTAATTAATGTCATAATTGAATCAATTAATTTCTTTTCTTGATATTTTGAATTTGGAATAAATTTGGTGATTGGAGAAATTTAATAATTTTTTCTGTATACAAATAAAATGAATTAAACAATAAGAAAAAATAAAAAAATTTATAAATAAATAATTTTATTTTAATATTTTCAAATGTAAAGTAAAGGCAGCTTAGCTTGGCTTCAAAAAGCTTTTAAGCATTGAAAATTACCGTTAAACGCGACGGAAGTGATCGGTACATGATTTAATGCTGATAGTTCCTTTGTGCAATATTTATTTTCCAGTACGCTGTTTTCGTAAAAATGTAAATGAAATATGCCAGCAGTTTGTTTTATTGTTTTGAATCCTTATTTTTTCTAAAAACTTTATCAAGCTTGATGCGAATTGGTTTACTAAAGTTACCCCTACTGCATACATTTTATTTATGGCATTGTCAATTAATTTAATTTGCTTTCTCAATGGATTAGATTTCGCTAATTTCACAATAGTCTCAGAGATAACCCCATAATTTAACGATACAATCATTATCTGAGCTTTTTATATTTGATAAATTTAAATTCTTCCACCACATCCTTGAATTGCTCAAAATGTTCAGCATAATAAAGAACTGCTTTCAACCACGTTTCCCACCTGGTTGTTATAGGCTATGGAGGAACAAATAAATCAGGATACTTCTCTTTCCCATAAGAAATCAATAAATCAATATAATCGCAGTTGCATCTTATCTCCTCTGCAACACGTTGTATCGCAGGATAAAACAAACAAAACCAGTTTTTCAATTCAAAATATGCAACAAAAATATGCAATGTCAGCAATATATGCAAAAATATGCATTTAAAGCAAAATATGCAAAAATATGCGCAAACAAATCGATGACACTTTACATCAAATTCGATGATTCGCAAAGATATTTAGTTTATGTTGATCTCAGACTGACGACAACAAATATGCATTTGCATAAAAATCCGGGCCTTGGTCATAACATTCCGACAACTCTTCCAGGCATTCCAGAAACTTCATTAAATCGAATGAAGTGGCCAACTCACAGTCCCACTTAAAATAATTCGATCACCAAACGTTTCGCTCAACCAAGTGATGTTTTCACGCGCTGTATGGAATGTTGCGCCGTCTGGTTGGAACCATTTATCTTCTACATGATTTGCAATGTCTTGAGGAATAAAAAAATCGAGAATCATTTGCGTTCGCTATTCACGGTATTGTTAGCACCGGTTTAAGATTTAAAGACAAAGGTAATAGAGTCTCCAACTTGTTTACTTGTTTACATACCCATTAAACCAGAAATAAGTATCATCACTTAAGATGATTCGACGAAAAAAAAATCGTCCGGTTGATTTTCAGCCCATTCACCGAAAGCACTAAGCAATTGATGGTCCGCTGGCTTTAATTCTAGCACCAGTTGCTATATGGATGGATCTTTCCTCAGAATTTGCCGAGTTGGGGATATTTATTGGTCAAAAGAGTAAATGTGGTCATGAATCGATCCATAGTATTCCATATTAACTGCTCAGATGGACGATTATGCGCACCGTAAACTTGACGAAATGCTCTATAATTTTGGTGAACAGATCGCGATTCTTGGAAATAAATTTCCACGATTTGTAAACGTTGCATGGTGATTAGCCAATGGCAGCTAGGTTTACAGTCATCCCTACACTTATAAAATTATTACATTAACAGATTCTGGGTTATTAAATTCGGTCTTCGTACTGTTAAAGTTGAATAAAAATATAGCTATTTTACAAATAACTTTATTTTTGAACATTTATGTGTGTTATTTAAAAAACAAACTACCAAACAATAATGTTTTCCCGCACTTATATTGTTCTGTAGTTTGTTTTTTGTCGGTAAATATTAAAAAAAAAACAACGAGTAAATTCTTAAAAACACCCTTATTATGTGGCAGCTTTGATTTTCTGGAAAAATTTTCCGAAATGAGTGAATTGTGCTGTAGAAAATTCTCTGTAGAAAAAATTGTCCAGACAAAACACAAAACTACTAAAAAAATTTTGATAAAATTATTAAAAGATATTTTTATTTAAAAAATCAGTATAAACAAGTATTACTAATCTAATTTCTTGGTTCAAAATTGAGCCAAACCCCACCATCGATACGTGATATAAATTCATTTTTATCTAATAAATTATCTCCACGGGTCTTTGGATTGAGTTTAATATTGAAGTTACGAACGATTTCAACAATGGCAGCTTTACTCTGGGTCAAAGCAAAACGCATGCCTGTAAAAATAAAATTATATTGAATTATAAATATAAAAAAATGCTGTAAAATCTTTAATAAAAATTACCTAAGCAGACTCGTGGACCATCGCCGAAACCTAAAAATTTACCCTCGTCACGATACCTTTTTACACCTCCATTTTCTGGTAAAAATCTTTCGGGTTTGTAATCTTCAGGATCTTCAAAATTATTGGTATCATGGTGCAAACTGTAATGGGAAAGCAAGACAACATCATTCTTCTCCATTTTTAATATATGGCCATTTTTATTGATTAGTTCAATGGGTTGGGTACAAAGCTTGCTAACAAATGTCAAGGGGGGTATTAGACGTAAAGATTCTGAAACAATAAGAAATTGATATTTATGGGCATTTATTTGCTAATTTTCTATTTATCATTTATGTATTCACCATGGAAACAGGCATCTAAATAGGGCAATTCTGAAAGTTTTTCAAATGTCAAAATACCATCACTATTGAGATTTTCTAATATTTCTTGGCGTAATTTTTCCTGAATTTCAGGATTTCTAGCAAGCTTAAAATAATATAATTTTGTAAGGGTTGCTTGATTCTTAAAATACAAAAATTTGTGAATTACTTACCCCCAAGAAGCAATGGGTTAAAGCATATGCCGTTGTTATAAAACCATCGGTCAAAAATGTCATTGCATGTGAGGCCAAAACTTTCGTGTCCAAATTTATTTTATCTTGTAATTGCAATAGATAATTCAAGAAATCTATACGATTTTCATTTCCCTGTTGGCGTCTCATATTAATGGTTTGTTCCATTAAGTTGAAGAAAAATTTTCTCATTTTATCGGGAAATACAGTACATTTATAGAAATACTTTAAACTGGGCAGCAATCCGACAGCTACTTGATATATTAAAAACACGGGTGTTTGATCAAAGAGACTTTTGATCATGTCCAGAAGGGGTGTGGGTTTGTTTGTTAAACTATCGGCTTGAATGCCGAGAACGCAATCGCTTACAACTTCAGAAGTATAACGCAAACAGATCTGTTACAAATTAAAACCGCTGTTGAGTTAAAGAATTTTTAGGTGTGATTTGTATCAAAACTTACATCGTAGGTATCAAAGCCTTTATTACCGACATTTACCATTTGTTCTTTTATGTATTGAGACAACCGATTGCAAACATTTATTGTCACAGGATAAGCATTTTTGATCTAAGAAGAAATTTAAGTTTTAAAAAAATTACGTGGATGGTTCGCTTGTCTATATTTCACCTACACGATTGGGAGTCATGCCAGGAACGATTTCCAATCTACGCTCTTTCCATTTGCCCCCTTTTAAGGAAAATGGATTATTGGCCAAAATTAAATCTGATTTTTCATCCACCTTAAATAAAGAACAACGATAACACAAAATTTTTATTATATACGTATAATGTTTTAACACTTTGTTTTCAAATTATATAATGAGAGAAATGTTCTAGATAAAAGGCAGTATGTTTATAACGGTCTAACCTAACGGTTCTCTAAAAACCAAGTGAACAAAATGCGCTGACTAACAACACACAGGATCATTTACCAGCAGGGCAAACTTCACCCTGAGTAACGGGGACAAAATCCAACCATAACCAAGCAAATTGGAGATCTCCGATGGCCACTAAAATGTTCCCACCAACAACTAGTCCACGACATCTAAAGACCTGGGTCCGATCTGTTTGATCTTTAGGAGATCTGAAAACACTGTACAATACAGAAAAAAAGAAAGGGGCTGTGACAATAAATTCTGGTTTTAAAGGCTCACATCGGAATTTTATTTTAGGTGGATTAAAGTTTCCCCCTTTTGGCCTGTTAATGCAAAATATTGGTATATGAAACTATGTGCTCTTTATATCTGAGGTATAATTTATGTTCACCAGCTTTGGAGAAAATGTAAAGGCAAATATTTTTGGCGGACATAATAACCCTCTAACTCCATTTATAACGGTAATTTATTGGCTCTTTTTTAACAAACGGTAAAAAGCACCTCTATGAAGGGGGAGGGGAAGAGGATGAAATGTTCTTCAAAATGTTGGCCATGCAATTTTACTACATCAGAATGCACAAAAGCCCAAAACTTAACACAAACAATAAAATTTATTTAGAGATAGGACAAATAAGTCTTTCAAAAATTTACTGCGAAAAGTAATTAAAAGCACTCGTGCCGCTTACGTTTAACCCCAGATGTTTTTATTTTATCTGTATGCTGTTTAAAAATTATCCGATACAGTTGGAATTTCACATATTTTGTAATTACGGTAACGACCTTTCTCCATTGAGGGTAGCATATTTTTTGTAGCAAATTCCCTTATAACTGAACAAAATCCTGACATTTAAGATAAGGTCTTACTTAATTCTTAAACTAAATAACGATATTTGAAATAAATAAATTAGTATGAAAACTGGAATCAAAATCAGCAGGATAAGTTTTTAAATAGAAAAAACAAAATTTCCGGCAAGCAAAATTTTCCAAAATTGAAAAATATGCTATTTTTTTAGATTTTTTTGGAGAAAATTTGGCAATAAAATTTCGATTATGAGAGATTTCCCTCAAGGTCCAAATATAGTCTTTAATAAAAAATTATTTTATTTTTTGAACTTGATTGCAAAATATGCAAATATGTAATTTGGTTTTCAACATTTTACCGAAAAATGCAGAATCTGGAAAAACATGCTTTGATTACACTGTACAACACTAAAGAAAAATAACAAGATTTCAACGAGTGATTCTAGTAGGGAATTCAAAAATATACGTGTATCAGCCTTCTGAAAGTTTACGTCAATAGGTCAATTTGGAGAGTGTTTAATGTTTAGGCACATTCTTATTATGAATCGAGAAGCAATGTCACTTTAAGATTTATGTATATTATTGCTACAGCTTAATATAAAAAAAGAAATTTTAAATGGAACAATAATAATAACACATGAACTACCAATGGAGCACTTTTTTTTAAAATCAAGTCTTTCGCTAACTTTTTTATTTGTAGTTTTATGTATACGTCTTCTACAATTTTACTTTTAAGTAGTAAAAACGTAGTTGTTCAGGTAACAAAAAAGTAGTTTTTGAAAGATAATAAAAATAATCGCGATTCCTTATATGATTGCGATAAAAATAACTTCTGTGTGTTTTTTAGTGGTTCATATCATACTTTATTGCTACATTTTATGCTTCTTCCAATGCTACGTCACATGCAACACCTCAAGTTCCGCAAATTTTTAACTTTAGTTTATTTTCGTTACTACTGCTATTTGTATTCTAGTTTTTCAAGCACTATAAAAAATTATACAATTTTTAAGGAAATTTCGTTCGAAATAAAGTGCTATAATTTGGCCACTAAATTCTTTTTATAACTGCATATTTTGTGATGCAAAAATATCCTAAATCAATTTGCTCACTATTTTTTGCGTTATAAAGTATTATTTAATAATTTCACACTATACCTATATGTACCTATTGGTAAAGTGCGATAATTACAACATTTCTTGCAAATACTTACAAAATCAGAAAGTTCGTTATCATGAAACGATTTAAAGTCATTAACATAAATTTGATGAACCAATTCAGGATCCAATATCAACAATTGTGGCGAACGACTTTGATAAACACCCACAAAGCGGTCAGTATTTTTATACTGTTCATAAATTTCATCAATATCATAAACTATATGACGTTTTCGTGTAAAAGCCGATGGAAAAGAACCACCTACAGGATAAACTTTTGCTTCAGAAATTCCACGTTTACGCCATATGCCATAATTCCACATAAGAAATATATAAATTAATCCCACGACGCCCGTTAATAGGGTCAGTGTAACAAGCCAAGTATCCATTTAAAAAATAAATTGTTTTTATTGGATTTTAAACTAATTTGGCTATTCTTTTGAATACCATATACCACGAATTAAAGTTAATGAACTAAATTGTTTTTAGAGCACAAGCCAATTTTTATATAGAACTGGTTCTGAGATTAGAAATTTTTCAAATTCTATTATCACCTTATAATATTTTGATTGTGAGAAGAAAAAAATGCTGATATATTTTTTTTTGTTGTTGGAAAGCTAACAACAATAAATTTAGCTCATAACAATTTTATAATTTAAATATTGTCTTAACCTTCCTATACTCAAGCATATGGTCTGTGAGACCGACTTATAGTATTTTAATTTTTTTGTTATGAACGAAGAGTTCGAGAGTAATTTGATTCCTGTTAGCTTCACCTTTCTCAATAAAATTTAAATTAGATCGGTTTGAAAGTTTATGAAATCATGCATTATATTGTCTGCTAGACCAACGCTTTTAATAGAAATATTTTTTTTTATGTGTTCTTATCTCTTAAGAATATAACCATATTTAACAGAGACTATTAGTCATAAACAGGGAAACCAGATATATACTATAAAAACGAATTTTATGCGCATTAAATGTGCAGTAAAAATTCAAAAATATGGCAAAAAAAAAAAAAAAAAAAACTGCTCATTTGAAAACAAAATGTTCAACAATTTAAAAACATTTGCATTTACAAAAAAACAATCCTAAAATTTAAATCGGTAAAGACCAGACACCAGTGTTTTTACAGAAGAATTTTCGAGATTTTGCCATATGGGCATTTCCTCCAAATGGTCAACCAGGCTGGAAAAATAAAATGTTGATAATCTTCGTGTTTTATTGGGCGGCATGAAATAACCCCCCAAAATATAACGCCCCAAAAAAAATATGAAATAACCCCCCAAAAAATTGTACAGAGAACAACAAAAACGATTTTTGGGGGGTTTTTTCTTTTTTTTGGGGTGTTATTTCATTTTTTCAATTGGGGAATTATTTCATATGAAATAACTCCCCAAAAATCTGAAATGAAATAAGTCCCTAAAAATATTTTGGGGACTTATTTAATTTTTAAATTACATATTTTAAAAGTCATAATGATGACAAATTGTGTTTTGTTATATTCACTGCATACGTTTACCAAACATAAAAAAGGGACTAAGTATCAAAAACTATAATTTCAGAATCCTAAAAAAATTGGGATTATTTTTAAGTCCTGAATTTCAGAAATCGGAATCTCTAAGTCCCGAACTTTATAATTTCGAATTCGAAAATCCCGAATCGCTAATTTAAGCGTTTCTGCATAGCCGGCCTTCGGCCGGGCGCAATGATTTTATCCTCTATGGTATTTCAAACACCGGCTTCGCTAACTAAAGCTTTTCTGCATAGCCGGCCTTCGGCCGGGCGCAAGGATTTTCTCCTCTATAGTATTCCAAACACCGGCTTCGCTAACTAATGCCTTGTGCCCGACCGAAGACCGGGTTAGCAGAAAAGCTTTAGTTAGCGAAGCCGGTGTTTGGAATACAATATAGGGGAAAAATCCTTGCGCCCGGCCGAAGGCCGGCTATGCAGAAAAGCTTTATTTAGCGAAGCCGGTGTTTGGAATACTATAGAGGAGAAAATCCTTGCGACCGGCCGAAGGCCGGCTATGCAGAAAAGCTTTAGTAAGCGAAGCCGGTGTTTGGAATACTATAGAGGAGAAAATCCTTGCGCCCGGCCGAAGGCCGGCTATGCATTAAAGCTTTAGTTAGCGAAGCCGGTGTTTGGAATACTATAGAGGAGAAAATCCTTGCGCCCGGCCGAAGGCCGGCTATGCAGAAAAGCTTTAGTTAGCGAAGCCGGTGTTTGTTATACCATAGAGGAAAAAGTCTTTGCGCCCAACCAAAACTGAACAATATGTATTATATTGGGGTCTTATTTCATTTCTGGAATTGGGGAACTATTTCATATGAAATAAGTCCCTAAATATTGGGGACTTATTTCATTTTGATTTTGGGAGTTATTTCATTTCATTGGGGGTTTATTTCATTTTTGAAATTGGGGTTTTATTGCATATGAAATAACGCCTCACACTTTGGGGGGTTATTTCATATTTTTTTTGGGGCGTTATATTTTGGGGGGTTATTTCATGCCGCCGTTTTATTGCTTATAATCATAAAAAAGTCTATGTTTTTTAATAGAATGCTATATATGAAATTCTATGATATCTAAGCTATTGTCCTTCAGGAAATTGGGCTGGAAACTGGAAAATTTAATATTTTCATTTTAAGCTACTTTCTAAAGACATTTTTATATTTAATTATTTTACATGCAAAAAAAATTTTTTGTTTGCACTCTTTCTTTAAAATATCTCTATTTCAATCAATTTAGAAGAGAAAAGTATAAGGAGAACAAAAATAGGTCGATTAACGGTGAAAACATATGGAAAAATCGTACGTTCACGACCCGTACATTCGCGACCGGTACTTAAGCCAAATAAACATAAACCAATACATAGATATATTTTATTGTGTAAATACTGGATAGAGACCTACATTAATACATTTATACATAGATATCCTCTCAAGGGAGAATGGGGAACAATGATGTATGTATATCTTTTTATGAAAAAAGGTAAAACAAAAAAATTAAGTTAACGATTTTGGGATTGACTAAATAAAAAAATTAAAATCCCTTGGCATCCCTAGTAGTGATCATAATCTTGCCAGCAATATTCATGCTCATTTATCTCCTTTGTTAAATGTGTTTCCGATAGGATTATACATTTTGGCGTCGCTAATGATGATATTATTTATACTTTAGTAAAATTTTTTATGAGTCCTTGAGCGTTTGTGTATATTTCGCATACCTTATTTAATTGGTTTATATCAAAGCCGATTCTCCTAAATTTTAAATTAAATTTATTTTTGTATATTGGGCATTCCTTATTATACGTATTATGATGAACACCAAGGCCTAGATTAAATTTTTCATTTGACCTCACACAGTTTATACACTTTGTTATAATTTCCTCTTGCATTCTCTCGCCTTATGATTACCATGACATTTATGGCATATTTCCAAATTTCTGCAATCCGCTGCTTTATGGTTTAAGCCTTTACATTTGTAACACATTAAAAACTCTATTGCATCAAACACCCTACATTTTTCCCTACCAATGTTTTTTTTCTGCGCTGTTATTAATTTTGTATATGATTTGTTATCAATCGTAATTCTAGTATTATATATTAACTTATTTTAGATTTAATTGTTTTTATTTAACTGTTCTTTAAAAATTAATTTTGTTTCGTTATTTTTTCTATAAGTTCATCTACCGAGTGATCTAGTAAAACGTTTAGCAAAAGCAAATAATTTTTTAATAACAGTAGTGGTTACGCGAAATTATTTTTGGGAATACAAAATTTATTACATATTAATAAGATTTCTATATGGCGTCTAAATTCCATGAAACAAAGAAAACCAGATAGTGCATTGCGCAGTTCCGTTAACTTTTTACTCTAATTTTGAAATAATTTATACGTCAATAATGTAAACAAACATTCAGCATACCACATACACGTGTTTGTGTGATCATGCTTACAACTATGACGTACATGCTCTGAAAAATAATGTTGTTTAAATTTAAATGCACTCACTATCTTCTTTTCTTTGTTTCATGCTGAATTCACAATTTTTGTTTTTGATAAATACACTGAAATTTATTGTTGAGGGAAAGCTGGTTTCTATGCGCATTTCACTACTTGCTTGGACCAAATCGTCCGAAAACCTTTTTTCAAAGACTTTAGAAAAGCTAAAAACATTCTACAAATAAAACTATAAAGCGAATAAGAATTTGAAACACTCAGGGGTTACTTGTAACCAGCGTTACCGTTATGCGACTTAAGTCGCATTTTGTCCCTTTTTTTACTGCCTTGCCACTTTCTTTGTCCTCTTTTTTCAATTCCCCTTTAGTATCATTTGTCATTTTTTTGAATCGTTTTTGCCCCTTTTTGAACTAATTTTTTTATATTGGCAGTCAATGAACGCAGATGTGCCTATCTTCGTATGTTTTTACGTTACCTCATAGTAGTGCATCCGCTGAGCAAATTTTTTTTAAATTCCTTATAATTAATTTCCATACCGTGAAGTTTTCTAAACTTAACTTTCAAAAATTTATGTCTCCATATAATAAATTATTTAAAAAATTTATAGGAATAAAAGCAAAAGGTTCTGTGATTAAAATTTTGACAGCAGTCGCTCGTGTTCAGTGAAAGAAAATGTAGCATAATTTAACTTTTTTGACAGAAGTCTACAGTACTTCTACTTACCTATGTACTTCTACCTTTACGTATTCCATAATACTTTGTGAGATAGAAATCTTATGTGTTTTATTGCGATAGTTAAAAAATCTTATATAACATTACATTTTGTAGTCACACTATCACACATGAACATGCTTTTGTCAAAAAGCAAACCTGATCAAATAAAATGTAAGAAAAGATAAATTCACTGTTTATTGTTGTTGTTTTGTTTAAGCTTTAATATTGTTAAAAGTAAGACCTGAGTGTTTAAAATTCTTATTCACTTTATAGTCATATTTGTATAATATTTTTAGCTTTTCTAAAGTCTTTGGAAAAAGTTTCCTGACGAGCTGGCCTAAGCAAACAGTTAAATGCGCATAGAAACTAGCTTTCCCTCAACAATAAATTTAAGTGTACTTGTCAAAAATAAAAATTTGAAATTTAGCTCGTCATTAAGAAATCTTATTAATAATAAATTTTTCATTTCCATAATTAACTTTTAGAAAAATTTAAAAAAACGATGAAGTTGTATGGGATGTCAATTATTTTTTCGTTATATTTGTAAAAATTCATAATACATTACATTCGCGCTATCACACTTTTACATTTTACTTCGTTCAAATACAATTATAAATTGTATCTCTTTTAGTCTAGGAGATAGAGGTTATCGTATTTAAAGATTTTTATCCTCTAAACATTCAATTTCCAAAAATGCCGTCTCAGTGGATCTATTTAGCGAGAGACCAACTTTCGGTCCAAATCCGGTCCAATTTTCAGGTTCAGGTAGGGATGGGCAATAAATATCGATATATCAAAATATCAATATTTAAAAAAAATCATAATCGATATATATCACCGATATTAAAAATACCGATGTATCGATACATCGATATTTATCTACGACTATCGAATTCGATATTTTTAAGACCTCTTTATAATAAAATTCAACATTTTAACCGTTGCTCAACTGCTTACAATACTGTTGTTTTTCAAGAATTGCATCATATGTTTTTTAACTAATAGTAAGCAAATAACAGCGCATTTGCATTGTACTTTTTCATGGATTAAACAGTTCAGTTTTTAAAGAGATGACAACAAAAAAATAAGCGCAGAAAAAATGTTCTGGAAAGGGTTCCTAGAGTTATGCAAAGAATCGCTTTAATTATGGCGTATTAGCAGCAATAGACTCATGAAAGTTGGAGTGTTTATAATAAAAAAAATATTTTGTTTTTTTTTTATTTGAGCATGTTCTTATATATTAAAAATAAAATATTGCACAGTTTACTTGCGTAGTATGTGTCACAAGTTTCGTTTACCGGCAGTATATAATCCGGCATTATATAATCCCAATTATTTTTTTTTTAAATTTCATATGGCGAATAAATAAAATTTTTTTTGGTATTCTTTACTTTTTTTTTTTTAATTTTTTTATTGTAGAATTAACTGCCGGTCCCTCGATTTCAAACGAAAACTTCGTTCGCAGAACTTACCTTAAAAACTAAATTTTAAAATTAGTTTTTGTTTTAAATAAAAGTTAAGCGAATGAAAGTTTTTAAATAATTTTAGCAATATTTTAAGCATTTTTCGAAAATTATTTTAAGCATTTTTTGGCATCGTCTAATACCAGATTTAGCTGTAGACCTGGGCACACTGGTTTTCACATTAAAACCTGTGTTAATATGTTACTTTCAAAAAGTTTTACAAATTCAACATACTAAAGTGTTATTTAAATTTTTTAAAAGAGGTTAGTAATACATTAACGTTTGTTTCTGAAATTTTTAGCTTAAAAGGGGTCCGTCCACGGTCAAGCATTTCTCATCAAGCGCTATGGTAGTATTAGTGAAAATGTGGTTGTATGTGTCACACCGGCGATGCTGGATGGAAAATTAAAAAAATTAGATGTGACGGCGAATATTACGTCCAGCACACGTACACGAGTCAATTGACCGTGTACAGACCCCTTACCCTTTTATCACTTAAGGGGTCTGTCCACATTTTCACTAATACTACCAAAGCGCTTGATGAGAAATGCTTGACCGTGTATAGACCCCTTTAAATGCGTTGTTTATTGAATTTGTCAAGGTGAATTCAACTTCAGGCAGTGTTGCCATATTGTTTTTAAAAAAAAAATTTTCGATTAAAAAAGCTTTCTTTTACAATTCGTAAAATGAATCACTTACATTATGGCTTCCAGTCGGGATTAAAGAAAATTTTTCGGGTTCCCGGTATTTTCGGGATATTTTGAATCCCGGGATTCACGGGATTTTTAAAATTTTTTCGGGATTTTTTTTAATTATTTTTTTTATTTATACCCAATATATAAAACTTTTTCAACTGTTCGAAAAACAAATTAATTTTCCAGTTAAAGTACATATTTCATGAACTTTGTATATTGTTTATTGAAAAAAAATATAATAAAAACAAACTTAAAATATTAATTGATTCGTAAAGATCATGTATTAAAAAAAGTAAAAATCTTATTTTTATCAATATTCGATTATTGATATAAAAATTACACCATTTCTAATTGTATTTAAAAATTTCTTAATGTATTTTCAAATTTTTCAAAGAATTTAAAAATTGTCCAAATATATTTTTAAGTTTTCTAAATGTATATTAAAATTTTCCAAATAATATTTAAAATATTCATATACAATTTAAAATGTTCCATATGTTTTTTAAATTGCCCATATTATTCATATTATGTATTTCATAATTATATAAATGTGTTAAAAAATTTTGCAAATGAAGTGTAAATTTTTCTAAATGTATTTTAAAATTGTCCAACTGTAAAAATCCAATTGGCAGTTTTAACAAAAAAAAAAAAAAAAATTGGAATATTTTTAAATTCAATTGGACAAATTTTAAAATACATTTGAAAAAACTTTCTTAGATATAAAAAAACTTGCAAAAAAAATAAATCTTACGATATCACAACACTGACTACAGGTGGTGTCGGAACTACAACAATCCAAAAACAACAGAAACAACATAGGGGTTTTTGCATTACATTGTTAGTGTTTACGGTTCGAAACTTCAACCATTCCTAACAAAACACCAACAAATCAAAACAAAAAAAAAAAAAAAAAAAAAAGACACCACCTGAAGTTGCATTTACCTTGGAATTGTTTAGAATTTTTTTTGCAGCTATACCTGAATAAGAGCGGAATGCGTTTTCTAGCTGTCAAAAATCGAAACAACGCGTCGGCAACGCTGCGGAAGTTTTTCATTCCGTGTGAATTTTTTTACTATACATGTAAGACCTCATTAAGTATATGGACACTTCCACTGATAGGTTATATTTATTTATAACCAATTTCGAGATTTTGAATGCAAAGTCGAACAAGTGCAACTTTTCTTATTTGGATATTTCAATTGCAAGTTTTATTTTGATAAAAGTAATTAAAGAGATACATTATGCATTGACTTTTTTCTAAAATCTTTCAGAAGGTACAAAAAGTCAAAAAAGAATGCATAATAAACTATGCGATTGCAAATAACTGTAATTTTTTTCTATTTATTATCTCATATTTCGATGTCACGTGCGAAACAACATTTTCTATCAGTGCGTCAAAAGTAAATGCAGAAAGCTCATTAAATATTAAGAACAAACAGAAATTTTTTATAAAATCAAAATAAAAGAACCCATACTGAAAAATAAGTAAATTTATATAAAGTTGGTCATGTACGACATCGTAAGTGTGAAAATTAAAAATTAAAAAAAAAAATTTTTTTTTATTATTTATTTATGTAAATACAAACATTTACTTGCAAACACACATGTAAACACCTATATAAACGCACTGGTTCTTATTTCGGCACCCCTTTGTGTGACTTCTTCAGCGAAAATTAACAATTTAAAATTTTTAATAATTTTTGAAAAAATAACATGTCATGAATTTATAGCGAAATAAAAGTAACGAAAAAAATTATATGTATATGGAAAGACATTCCGTAAATAGTACGGAATTCACTCCAAACAGCAACAAATCACACGAATCACACGAAAGAACTGTAGCAAAATAGGTGATAAGTATGAATTATCTTGTTTTTTTTTTCAATTATTAGGTATGACTAGCTAGATTTGTATGAAGCAAAAAACAATTAAAGATGAAAAATATTTTTATAGAATATTTAAGTTTTTATTTTAAATTATTTTATTATTACAAAAACATATTATCAAATAGGTATTTAATTAAAAGCAAAAAAAATAAAAGGTAATTCTATTATTTGCAAAATTAATATAAAAATTATACAAACGATCAAAATCTGAGAAACAATCGGCAATAAACATCAAGATCACACATTGTGAATTGAAAAGTTTACCGTACATAACTGTATTATAGACACACAATTGTTGTGTGTTGTTTTTTCGTTCAAATCAAATTATGGATTGATTTGGTTTATTTAAATCCAACTACTGCTTAACACTGATTTGTTTGAAACGAACTACTGTTTTAACATTGATTTGGTTTTTCATAATGGATCATTCTAGCTGATTTAAAAAAAAAAATTACAGTAGTTGACACAACAATAATTTGGTGTTGACAACTGTGTACAAGAAACAAATGCATTGGTGCAGGGGTTTACTATTTACACTTCGTATTTGGTCGTTTATAACACACTAATTACAATTAATTTGCAATTGTGTTTTTATTTATTTTTTGTTATATGTGTTTTGCACAACATAGCATTTGATTCGTTAGCAAAGAGTGAGCGACAATCAGTATTTAAAAAACAAACGAATGTCTTGAAACGGCTTTTAAATGCATTTGTGCAGAGGTTTAGTACATAATACTTACACAGTATGTAAACATAAAGATTTTTTGTAGTAACTGTCAAGTGATCGAAATTCAGCCACCTTACGAACATAGTGCATTTTTTACAAAGCTCGTTTTTATATAATTTCGTATGCGACAATTATCAAAACTAATTTAAAACAAACTGAATTATTTTTGAGTAAAGTCAAAACAAGGTTTGCCTCAGGTTTCGCTGAAATCGGCATTTGATTTTTTGGCCGCGTTTTCATTCCACTGTTTTAAAAAGAAAAATTGATCAAAATGAACAATAGCACCAATTATATAGCTAATTAAGAGCTATAAGCTTAATAGGTATATTGTCAAAATAAAAATCCGTTATATTTTCACTTTAAATCTGCGAACGGCAACCTATACTGTTACATTTTGCGATTGTATGCGTTGTACATATGTATGTGTTGTTAATGTTGTTAAATTCTCTACCATGTGTGTGCACACGTTCAAAACAAAAGAGCATAAAAGAGAGAACGCGGCGCCCTGATTTTCCCGATCGCAGCTTTTAACGCTCACGTCCGACATGTTGGACATGTCCATATGTTCCTTTAACTCCCACTGTAGCATAGGGCGCTTCTTAAAAGCAGCACGAAAATCATAAAAAGTTGCATCAAAATTAAAATTAAACACAATTTCTGCACGAATACTTTATGTGGCATATACAGAACAGTAATTGTTCTCTCTCTCTCTCTCGCTCTCTGTTTTTAAATTATGTAGTTGTTTAGTAATAATTTTAAATATAAATAACAATTTGTTTATAAAATTTAAAACCATTATTTAGGTAACAATAAAAACAATGATTTTTAAAACTTTAATAAACAATGCGTTTAAACAAAAAACATGGTTTTTCATTTTAAGATTTTTCGTTTAAAAAACTTTTAATACGTCTGAAACAATTTTCAACTCATTTGTAAAATACATAATATATTTAAGAGAATATTGTAAAAAATAAGCGTAGAAATTTAACAAGTTGTAAAAATTGTGTTCAAATATAGTGAGTGGCATTGAGACGCAACAAACACTGAATACCGCTAATGTTTTGTATTGTTGTAGTATTGTCGGCACCGGATGCATGAATTTGGCTTGTCAAATATGACAGAAACAAAGATTACGCCTTTCGAATGTTTTACCGTTTGTTGACGTAGTTGTAGCCTCGTAAAGGTAACCAAGTCTGTTTTATATGTGAAATTCATAATTTCCTGAAAAAATGTATGTATTAATTGATAGTAGGCGACCCTGCAATGATTCTACTCAGAGAGTTCTCCAAAAAATATTATATCGATTCTCATACAAACCACTGATGGGATTTGTGGTACAATTGTACCAAATTCGAAATTTTATTGTTACACTGGTAAAATTCATCCTTTTTTTGGTACAATTTAAAAGTAAAATACCTACGAAGTTTAAGCTATTCTTTGAGGTGGATTAACTTAATTGCAATTCAGTATGGGTTTGCAAGGTGTATACACTCTAAAAAAGCTACATTTTCGATTTGTGTGCGTAATTTTTCTACACATGTGTAATTTGGTGCACAGTCATGTGTAATTTCCGAATTCTTCAGTGGTAACACTGATGGGAGCTATGGTCAAATATGGACCGATTCCAATAAAATTTGGTAAGATGATTTTGATTGCAATAAAATAAAATTGGACCAAATGTAATTTAAAAAGATGGTTTATGGGCACAAATACCCTATTCCATTATGAAGCTTGTATAGGGGCTATGTGAAATTATATACTAATTCTTCCCATTTTCAATAGGCTTGGTCCTTGCGAACTCTCCTATCCTATCGAACTCTCTCCAAAAATGCGATATTTACTTTGCGCATAAGTTATAAAATGTAAATGTAGTAAATATAGAGATATTATTGTATGTATGTATGCAAAATTAAAAAAAAATTCTGAAAATAAAAATAACTAAAATAGTTAAATTAAAATAATTTAAATACTTTGTTTTCAAATTATTTAAATAGAATAATTTAAAAATTTTCACATTGTCATGCTTACACATAAACATAACCGTTTGAAAGTTCGATTACCTAATTTGAACACAGTTTGTGTGACGTCAGAGTTCCTACATGCGCAAAGTTTCTTTTGTCTGCCTGATGTCGTGATCTTTATTTCTATCATTCTTAATCAAAATTATGTCATCATATTAAACATAAAGTAGAGTAGAGTGTTCGTTAAGTATTATCTCATACAAAATTATATTTTAATTATTTATTATACAAATATGTAAACAAACTTTTAAAAATTAGCTTAAAATTAATATTCTCAACACGTTTAATTTAAATTATTAAAATTTTATTTATTTATATTATTGCAGATACTAAAAAATGAAATGGTAAGTGTGCTTTTTTATTTTTTTTTTATTTATTATTATTAGAAATTATTATATGGATAAAAATGTATATAGAATATTCAGCTTTAAAAAATTTTCAAATTCTATAATTATAATAATTCAAAATCTAAGAATATACCGCCATCTAAACGTGCCAAATAATAGTTCGGATCAAATTTGTTATCACTGCGAGTTTTAGGATTTGGTTTAACCACAAATTTACTTAAAATTTCCACCAAAGCAGCCTTTATTTGTATTAAACCAAACCGAATACCTGTAAATGCATAAATGATTTATTGTTTAATAAACAGAAGAAATTATAGCTTAAACTTACCCAAGCAAATTCGTGGCCCGTCGCCATAGGCCCAATAAGCACCCATCTCGAAATATTTATTAAGACCTCCATTTTCTTCGAGAAAACGTTCTGGGTAAAATTCCAATGGATTGGAATAAATATTTGTATCCATCATTATGGCATGATGGGGTATGATAACTAAAAGACCCTTTGGAACCTGATACGTTTTACCGTTTTTGTTAATGATCTCTAGGGACTCAGTGCAGATTTTACGCGATAAAAATGTAACGGGAAAGAAACGAAGAGTTTCTAAAAGAATTTTTTTTATAAAATTTTTTTCAATCGTTTGACTTTCAAATACTACAGACCATGAATACAGGCATTTAAAAAGGGCAGGTCTGAAATTGTTTCAAAATCTCTTTGATTGCCAACTTTTGTTTGTATCTCTAATCGCAGTTTCTGTTGAACTTCTGGATGGCGAGCCAACTGTTTAATAACATTGCTTTGATTAAAAAAATTACTGGCTAATACCTTTGGACTTACCATTAATAAGCTATGAGCTAAAACCGAGGACACAGTTTCAAACCCATCCAATACAAATGTCATTGTATGTGCTGAAATTTCCATTTTAGTGAGATTCTTTTTCTTTTGTAACTGTAGAATATAGTTCAAAAAGTCTGCTCTCTCTTCCTTTGATTTGTCTGAATTTATAATTGTTCTTAAATCTACTGCTTGGGTCATAAGACTTATGAAATATTTTTCAAAATTTTTGGTAAGGAAACGTTTTTTATAGAACTTTAAAATAGCGGGAACAATTCCTACCAGTGAAGAGAATATAAAGGAATATTCAAACATATTATGTTGCATTACAAGCAGAGGTGAAGAGTTGCGATCATTAAAACTATCACTTTTTAAGCCCATGACACAATCTGCTATAATATCGGCCATAAAACAGGAAGATAACTTTTTTAAATAGGAAAAAGAATAAATTAAGGCAAACGAATTTTATTTTTATTAAACATTTTGCTTACATCTTTTCCATCTATGCCCTCTTTGGGAGTCATTTTAATTTGTTCTTCAATATAACTGCACATCTGTTTGCATATTTCCAAAGTTATGGGGAACATATTTTTTATCTAGAATAAAAATTAAGGGAAGTTAGATATTTTAAGTATTAAAAAAAATTTCAAAACTAACTCTTTGTGTACTTAAACCCGGTGTTAGTTGGGATCTTCTTTCCTTCCATTTCTCACCACCAGCCACAAAGGGATTGTTGGCGAACAAAAAGTCAGTTTTTTCATCAATCTTAATGATAATGATATAAATAAGAACATCAATTAGATTTCTTGTGCTCGGTTTCTAAATTCATTTAAATCTTTTGCACTTAAGATCTATTTACAATTGCGTATTAAATTTGCAAATTATTTTTTCTAAGTTGCCAGTCTAATATCCAAATATAACCCTATTAACTGATAAAAAAAATTCTAATTGTTCACCACCAAAAATGGCTAAGTTTTGTTTAAAAATGGCTAAGCAACATCAACATCAATATTAAAGAACACAGATATTAATAAAAAAAAAAAATATATGAAATTTACTTATTGCACTGCAATTGTCTATAAGAGATTATTTTGTTTATATTAATAAATTTGTAGTAACAATCAAATAAACATAAGAACAATCTTTGAATAGCGAAAATCTCAAATTATCGATAAAATTGATTTTTTTTATTAAAAAAGTCTTTGCGTTAACTGAAAGTTCAACGTTAAAACCACTGTTGCCAATTTAGCATATTTAATGCTAGATCTTATATTTTTTTAACACATCGCGCTTCGCTACCCTCATTAAAATAATATATGTAATATTTTAAATACAGATTTCGTGCATTGCTTATGAAGTTATTTGTACCAAGTTTTATTACTCTTACGTTACCATTTACCAGTTGCACAGAAATATATATGGTATTTGTATTGAAGTTATCCTGTCTATGCCTGCAATAAGGCAGTGGGCCTTTTGCAGATGTATATACCCATTTTTTTCAAATTTGTAAATTGTAGCTCTGGCCGTTCTCTAGATATACAAACATCTAGTTTGATCCGCGCCCACTTCTTCAATCCCGCACATTACTTACAGATGCTGTCTGTATATTGACAGCCATTCTATTTGTACCAAATTTAGATAATTTTACATTTACCGTTCTTCAAATATACGGGATTCTATTTTGTGTTGCACTTTTTGATTGATGTTGCGTATTGAGCACCAAGCTATTTGCTTTAACTTTTGACACTTTAGCTATAACCGTTCTCTAGCTGTACAGAAATCACTTTTGCATTTGCATGTAAGGATCTGAATCACTTATCCAAACCCTCCTCTTTTTTGACAGATCTTGCTTGTCGATAACCAAGCTATGTTTGCCAAATTTGGGCAACTTTTATCTCACCGTTCTCCAGATATCAATAAATCTATTTTATGCCACGCCCACTTCTCCAATCCCGCAAAGATTTTGGCAGACGCTGTGTATTACTAAAAATCTAACAATGTTTTCAGCAAAATCTGCTAAAAAGGTTTTACAACCGTGTGAACAAGCAATTTTTGTTTGACAACTATGTCAGTAAAAGCATTGTCAGTCTATTGAAAGATAACAATATTGTTAGGTATCTGACAATCGTGTGAACACCCTTCGTTGCTATGTCAGATCACTGCTACACGTCGGAAGCTTAGTTTTTATTGTCAGATGTGCGAAGTTTATACTGCTGACAATTGCATCATTGTCAGAGACTTTTTCTATTGGCAACGCTGCTAATACATACATATCAGGGATGGAAAATGTGTTTACGGATTTTGTACCGACTTCAAAAACAAAATGTAGTTTTGAGACTATGACAGTACTAATTATATATTTTCTGGCTCATATTTTGATATATATATATATTTTAGAGAAAAGTCTTTTTATTAACTACGAATATTTTTAAAGATACCAATGTATAAAAAAAAACAGAAGTAGAACTGCACCATAGTTTTCATCCCTGATATACATGAGTGAAAAGGAAAACAATGAAGTTAAATTTTGCAAAATTTAAATTAATTTGAATGAAACATATTTGAAACTCTATAAAAAAAATAAAATTCTTGCTCTTGCTTTTCCCCTTCAATTACCATATTTCCACTTTTCCAAATTATAAAAATACACGCAGTTTCCATTTTCTGACAATGTTTGAAAACAGATCTGGCGGTTCTTGCTATACAATTATCTCACAGACGTGTGAACTGACAATTTTCATAGGCAAATGAATATTTTGCCAGACAGTTGTCTGCTAATGAAATCGTATGGTTTCTTACAATCGTCTGAACTGAAAGTTTACTTTTGGTGGCAATTTTTTTTTGGCAGTATATTGTCTACAGATTGTCAGACCTGACATTATTGCAAGATCTGACCACCGTCTGTACGAAGCTTACCCAATAAGCTTGTACCTTATTTGGAAACTTTGGTATAATATTTTTTTTAACCACTTTTCTAAGAATTATTTTGGCATATTTTGGAATTTTTTCAATAAATCTAGCATTTTCTATATATATTAAGTTTGGCAACACTGGTAACAATACAACTAATAAAGCATTTATACAATTGTTTGGTCTAAAATCAAAAAAAAAATCCTATTCATTTATATGTGAACGTTACCGTTCGAAATCAAAGAACAGGCCGGAAATTTAATTTTTGGTGAGTGCTTGCAATCTTTCAGTTAGACGGATATATGCAACTATTTAAGTATACACCACCAATCATAGAAACTTACCTTTGAAAATAAATATATTTATACACACAATTTGCGGTCATATTTAAAAAAAAACTAATACTTGTCAGTTTGTTTATTAAAGTTTTCGAACTGAAGCAATTTCCATCTTAAGTTTTTTGAAGAAAATAAATTGATGTTAACAATCTTCTTTGAAGGTCAACATGTATGTATGTATTGATTCCTTATTTTGGGATATCGTATAAGATACTGATAGTAGGACAACCCATTTTTATATTGATCAGATTTTGCAAACCCCTAAAAGCAGAGTTGTCGCAAAATTGGTAATTTTTTTCAACGTGGAGATGCGAATATTTTTTTTCAGTTTTGGATAATCCTTTTTATTTCTTAAAATAAAAGCACGTATTGAATTATTTTTCTTTATTTTAATTTTCTTTTTTTAATTTTTAACACTTTTAATAGCCTGTTTTCATTACGTTTGTTGCATAACATAAATTATATGTACTCCAAAAATCGCCAAATTAGCCAAATAAAATTTTCTTAAGATTTTTGCTAAGAAAAAATCGCCAAATTTGATTTTTATATTAGAAACAGCCATGTTCAATTGAAGTTCAATGGATATTAAAGTGTTTTTAATGGTCGTAGTTATACCTGATTTTAAGAGTAGCATGAAATGCATAAAAGCGCTTATATTTATGAACTTTTGTCCGATTTTAATATCACTCGGAATCGATATCAGAACATGACTGAAAAAGTACACAAAAGTAATTTTAGTTTTTCTAATAACCTGAATATAAGTAAGATATACTAAATTGAGATTATTTCCAGTAGTATATTTAAATGGCACCAAAAAATATGTCCCCACGAAATAAATAAATTTTTTTTTTGGGACTTATTTCATTTTTAAATTTATACAAAATTTTTTAACAATTCAAATGATATCATGTTATTTCTACTGCATACGTTTACCATACATAAAAAGGGGGTAGTATCAATATCTCTAATTTAAGAGTCCCGAAATGTCAAAATCATGATTATTTTTTAATCCCGAATTTCAGAAATCGGAACAAAAATCCCGTATTTTTTAATGCCGAATTTTGAGATCCCAATTTGCTAACTAAAGCTTAAGTACATAAAACAAATAACCTTTTAAAGTACAGTGCAACTTAAAATAAATTTGTATGTTTTGTTTTCAATTAACAAAAGTAATTTTCTATTTGGTTATATTTTTTCACATTTGGTAACTTTTTCAAAAAATTTGGTTGTAAAAATTATTGGGTTGTGGCAGCTCTGCCTATAAATGTTATTCTATTTTCAAGCTTTTTATTTTATAGTCTCTTTTTTTCTGAGTTTTCAAAAATTTAAAACAAATTTCTGGGGGTTCTCAATAGGTAAAAAAATACCAAGATCATTTGGCTTTTCACAACTTTGAAATGGGTTGTACTTTAAAATCATTCGATAAATAAAATTCGAAAGGATACCGTATGGCCGCTCTAACGATGTTAATTATATATATGAAATAAACCTTTAAATTAGAAAAATTTACTTGTTAAAGCAGAACAATTTATGTATGTTCAATTTAAAAAAAAAAAGATAGAATTACTAACGCCTAAACGCCTTTATAATTAAGCTTCAAAGAAAATTAATTTTTTTATGGATTTTGACAATAAATTAACTTTAGGACATGTCCTCTTAATAGTTGTTGTATCTTATGAATTGATTATCCACAGGCATAGTAAAATGTTATTACACACTTGGACAAATTAAAAAATTTTTACTTAGAAGCACAATATTTTTCCTATTGCAAAAATGCGGAAAAAATTAGTTATTGAAGGGAAAAAGCCATAGCAAGAATTTTAACTTTTTTATTTTGTTTTGAATAGGTTTTATCGATGTTTATCAAAATTAATTTTAATATTGCAATATAATGCTAGGAACACAACTGGGACGAACGACGAATTTCGCCCAACACGACGAATTTTTCCGTAAAAATTCGCTGAGTAAATTCGTCATATGAAGCACAATAACGACGAATAGCTGGCAGCTTTTATAATTGAGAAAGTTGATTACTGTTTGTGCAAAGAGAGAGAAATAGTGTGACCATATTCAAAAAAATCTTAAAAATAAAAACATAATCAAAAACACAACTAAAAACTATTTTTATAGCCAAATACTTTGTATACTTATTTTATGTGTTATACAATAATAAAAAAAACAATTATTATAGTAAAAATTATCTTTATTTACTAAACTACTTCTTAACTAAAACCAAACATGGTCACCTAGTACTGATTTGTTCGTCGTTCGCCGGCGTATGAAATATAATTAAATCTATTTAAAGTTCGCCGCGTCTGGCGAATTTTCGCCGGCGCCCTGATTGTGTGCATTTTCATATACACAAACGTCTTTTATTTTTGGCGACGAATGTTCGCGGCCCAAAATTCGTCGTTCGCCCCAGTTGTGTTCCTAGCATAAATCGTTTTTGTTTTTTCTTTCTTTTCTTTTAACTCATGCATAACAGGGATGGAAACTATGGGACAGTTGTACTTATTTTTGATACATTGGTGGCTATCTTTAATAATATTTCGTAATTATTGAAAAGTCTTTTCGCTCCATACATATATGAGGAGATGAGCCAGAAAATATAAATTTGGTACCGTCAAAGTCTCAAAACAAAACGTTTTGTTATTGAAGTTGGTACAAAATCCGAAACCCCATTTTCCATCCCTGATACATATGTATTTGCAGCGTTGCCAATAGAAAAAGGTCTCTGCCAATGATGTCATTGTCAGAAGTATAAACTTGGCACATCTGACAAAAAAAAAGCTTCTAACGTCTGACCGTGATCTGCCAATGGCAACGAAGAGTGTTCACACGATCTAACAATATTGTTGTCTTACAATGGACTGACAATAGGTTAGGTTAGGTTCCATGGGAAGCCATCGAGAGACAGCTCACTTGGGTCCTTCAGCGGTCCCTTTGTGACACCCAGCGAGCCCATCCCATAGAGCAGTTACTCAGATGGCGTCACTGCAGAGTTGAGTTAATTCGTCTTCCAAATGAAGAGAAGAAGCAATCTAAGTTCTATTGTAGATAGATCCTCCAAGCAGGAAAACACCGGCTCTCCCAGGTATTTTTCCCTAATGCCCCGTAACCCTGGGCATTGACAGAGAAAGTGAAGAACAGTCTTCTCTTCCTCATGGACTGACAATGCTTTTTCTAAAAACGTTGTCAAACAAAAATTGCAAGTTCACACGGTTGTAAGACATTTTTAGCACGTTTTACTGACAATGTTGTTAGATCTGACCACCGTCTGTACGAAGCTCTAGTAAAATTATTTTAAGTTTTCCAAGTGGTTATAACATTTGACTATTCCTGTATACATTACACATGTTTTTTTAATGAAAACACTAGAGATAGGGTTCATAATTTAGATAAAGAAGTTATATATACAAAATCTTACCAAATTTGCTTGCTCATTGTCATGAAAATGCTTGAAATCACTAACATAAACACGTCTGGCCAATTGTGGATTCAAAACCAGTAATTCTGGGGTACGATTTTTAAATATGCCCACAAAGTCATCCGTATGTTTGTATGACCTTTAAAGACAAAATAGATTTTGTTTATTTAAAATTTTTACACACATAATTATAAAAAAATAATTTAACTTAAATGTTCTTTTCTGTAATTAATTTATCATCTGTTTGCAAAGACTTACTCATATATATCCCATATATCATACATAAAATGCCTTTTCTTAGTTATAGCACTTGGTAAATTACCGAAAATAATTTGCGGTTTGGGTCCATTGACGCCATGTCTCTTCCAGTAGTTAAAATACCAGATCAAAAATATGTAAAACACAGCAATTGCAGCCAGCACTAACCAAAGGGTTAACAAAATCATTGTTTTCCTGTTGGAAAATATTTTTAAATTTTATTTAATCAATTATTTGCTTGTCTAGTGCTGGCGACTGTCGAAAAAGAATAAATCATATCAAACGCATTATAATTTCATTCTCCCCTAGTTGTTGTGATCAGTGTTGCCAGTGGAAAAATAAAAAAGTTACGCTCTTCATTCAAAAAAGTTACGTTTTTTTGTCAAAAGTTATATTATTAAATAATAAATCAATGTAATTTATATAAAATAAATATTTTTACTCCATATTTCACGCAGTGGGCAAAATGGCCAATCTAGCGGCGAAAACATAAAAAAAGAATTATTGAATATACATAAGTTAATGTTTAGAAGCGTAAATACAGAAAAAGTCTTGGTTTGAAAACTTTTCTAAATGTTTATAGAGAAACAAGAAAATTAAACATACACGAGTACAACTGATATTTTTGTGGAGCCTTAATACAAATATTATAGAGCATTACTGTTCCAAAAATTAGCTGCGGAAACGACTTTAACATTAGTTTTTCTAACTACAGTGGTGCGATTCACTAACTTTTAACGATGCGACAATCGTAATTGTTGTCGACATATATATTCGCTTGCAGTAACGATAGTGTGATTCTGTAATTTATTTTTAACGATTGTAAACAGCTGTAGTTTTCGTACCATCTCTGTCTACAAAATGTTAAAATAAACGAAAAGCACAAAAGAGAATAAAGAAAAAACAAATGAAAGTGTGCTTAATTTACTGCTTTTATATTTTATTTTGTGAATTTTACATTTAGAACTTTGTTTTTGTTCATAATTTGCTTTTTTACATTTTGAATTTAGAGTTTTGTTTTTGTTCATACATATACATATGTATGTGTGTATGTAGTAGGTATGTAAGAAGTCGGGCCACAGCCACTTTAAACATAAAATGCACTTTATCGATTAAATAAACACAACGTGAATTATTGTCGTTAAAATATCGAAAAAAAACTGTTAAAGTAACAGCTGACTTTAATCGACAGCGAATATCGTTAAAAATGTTACTGAATAACAAATTTGATCAATTTTCGTTATATTTATTTTAACGATACGATTATCTTAAACAAAGTTAGTGAATCGCACTACAGATCTATTTAAAATTAGTATAATTGATAACTTAAAGTGATAGGTTATACCTAAGCCAGGCTTTAAAACCAGTAATGATGGCAATACGGCCAGAAATTTTTGTCATTACCTAATCTGTTTCATCAATAACAGGAATTGACGAAAATCACATTCCAAATTTAGAAACCATTCTTAGAACCATGGCCGGTGGTGTTGCAATTGAAACAGGAGCATTTATAAAATTTACTAGTGAAACCACGCAGATATATTTTAATTTAAATCCATGGTACAACATGCCTTCCAGCTAACATAAAAGCTTAATTCATGGTGCTGAGATAATAATATTTTGTCCATTTGAATGTTTTCAGGGAAGGAATCGTGTCAAGAAAGACTTCAGAAAAGCGTTGTAAAAACCCGACCTCACTATCTATCCATCGTGCGATTTTTAAACACAAAACTTTACAACTATTTGGGATATTTAAATTCAGGATTTTGAAATTCTGGACTTATAAGCTTTAGATTTTGAAATTCGGGATTTTAAATTTGGGATTGTAAGTTCCGGGTATATGAAGCCAACCTTAATTTTTAATATGACTTTCTTGATTTTTTTATAGAGGTTGCTAAAAACAGTAAAAATGTGAAACCGCTGTTTCGGGCTTAAAATGATTAAAACCGGTCGGTTTCGGTTGGGTTTTTGATTTTTCTTACAAATCTTTCATGTTGTTAGGATAATTTTAAATGTTTCGAAACTCCGTATTTTAGTTCAGACTTTTCTGAAATAAAAATAGTATGATAAAATAAGTAAAAAAAGGTTTAATATGCCGTCAAATTTTATTGATAATTAATATGGCTGCGATTTGGATGCATATGCATATCTAAGAACAATGTCGACCAACTATCTTTCCGAATCATTAAATTTGCGTTAAAATGGCATCGATTTGTTTTTGCATACTGTTGCATATTTTTTAGTGAACATGCATAGTTTGGCTTTCAATGCATATTTTTTAAATACCATATTATAAAAAAAGTTCTTCAAAAAATTATAAATACACAAAAAATAATTAATAAAAAAAAATTAAATATATAAATAAGTCCTGTTGGAGCTTTGCTTAAAATACAAGATATTTTAAGAAATCGACAAAAGATTCTTCTATTTTTAACCGATGCAGGACCTTCTCAGTACTTTTTTGTAATGTAAATAATTTTTGAAACATCTTGCCATTGTTGCCGGCTGTAATGTTTAAACTTTTTTATGGGAAGTACGTGTGTTATGTATAATTTGCAAGTTATTTAAGCATAAATATATTTTTGAAATAATAGCTGAAAACCGAGGGTTTTTTCTCGGTTTTCGGTTTCGGTTTTAAAGCATTAAAACGCGGTTTCGATTTCGGTTAAAGATGAGCAGCAATCCCTTATTTTTTATAATACAGAATTACTCCAAATTTAGGGTCATATTTCATTTTATTTTTAAGGATATTTTTTTTTATTGTTTTTGGGGTCATTTTTCATTAAAAAAAAACTGCCCTTGACGTTTCGTACCGAACCAAACACTAAAAGTGAGCTTTGTGAAAATCAATATAATAATATAGAAACACAACAGGTGAATCAAACCGTGACGTACTGTGGAATTACTCTAATATTAAAAAAGAACAGTGGGAAAGCGATATTTAAGTATAATTATTAGCAGAGTGGAAAAACGGAAAGTAATTTATCCTAACAAATACGAAATTGCAAGGAAATACCTCTGCATATTTCCGACATCAATGACATGCAAACGTTTGTTTTCTTAATAGTAACTTAGCAAAGAAACATTCGCCCCCGAACAATTACTATTGTCATAATCCTTTGAATTACTGTCGATAAATTGACTAATTTGCAATATTTTGAAATGTATTAAATTTATTAAAAAAAAATATTGCTTAAGTTCAGATTTTTTTTTAATAATTTTAATCAAGAACACAATTTTAACATGTGAAATGTACATACATTCATCCTCTACAGGGGGTCAATTAAAAATTTACAGATTTTCACTTTTTGCAGAAAAATTATAAACAGTGGTCATATCGTCCATCTGTAAAAATACGTAAAATTTTCCAATGCACCCAAACGGCATCACTGGTTATGATATTTGCTGACAAAAATACTATAACAGTTTGACTCTATTGTAAATATGTGGGTAATAAAATTTTACAAAAAAAAAAAGTATAAGTTGCTTTATCTCTCCTTACTAATTTTAGCTTTTAATGCCCTGCACTTTATGTAGCAATTACTGGGATCGCTCAGTTTGTTGCAGCAAGTAACAGCCGAACCTAAACAAGAGCGGATGGCGGAACAGGAGCGTCAACGTTGTGTCACAAACAGAAGTGTTAAGTTTCTTGTTTAATTAAACACAGAAAAATAGATAAAACATGCAAATTAAATCGCTAGATTGACCAAAAAATAAATAAATTTTCCTAATTTATTAACAATAGCGGCCAACTTCACGCCACGCTATTTAAGGATGCTTCATAAAAATTTTATGGCCATGACAATTTTCAACAACCAGAAAACCCATGCGGCTTTTGCATAGGTACGGCTGTAAAGAATTTCAAGGGATGACAAATGTGCCATAACTGCCACATTTACGTAGAGTGTACACGCAAAGAAAAAACTATCATTAATGTTTGTGGTTATAATTGTGTCAAACACGTCTTCAGTAACAATATATGTTCAGACACATTTAAAGCTTATTATTGTCTCAAAAATATTATATAAAAAGGTCAACAAGGAAAAAAAGAAAGACAAAAACATGAAAAAACAAAAATGTACTTTGGTTCTTAAGAAGAATTCTTGACAAAAAGTACGAAAAATCAGAAGTGGCTTCAAAAAGCAAATTTCGCTCTACCAAGGTGAAATACTATTTGGTTTAAAGATTGATGTTTGACTATTGACGTCATCCGGCTTCAATAGCCGAGTGAGTAAAACGGCAAACCCCACTAAAGAGATTGTGTTGTTACAATGGAAACTAGTCTGGGCAACCTGTCATGGGTTCAAATCTCAGCGCAGTCGAGAATGAAAAATTATCAATAAAATTTTAATTGATTTCATGTTGTAAAATTCCAGCCTTCATAAAAATAATTTAATGAAAATTAAATTCAATGAACTTAAGCCTAATTAAAAATATCTAAATTTGAATTAAAAAAACCATTAGCAGTTCAATAAAATAACCACAATACTAATTAAATATTATTATGTTTAGAAGAAAAACACAAATGATCTTCCTAACCATGTTTCTATTTTTCCCAACACCATGCAAAATTTATATTTGAACATGTTATATAGTTCTCATAATAAAACGAACAAAAAAATTTATTTCAAAAATTATATGTTTTATTAAAAATATATACATATACTTTGCAACATACATATATATAGGGCTTAGCATATATTAATAAATAAAATTAAATACATATATATATATATAGCTTACCTGTTTCAATAAACGTATAATAACTTATTTCCTTAGTTTTGCGATCATATATGGCCTTTTTCCCCGGAAAACTTTTAATTACTTTGTAGTCATTCATGTTTCCCGATTAACTGACTCTCGTGGACGGAAAATGACGTGGAATAAGATTTTATTTGCCTTATAAGCACACACTGTTTGTTTTGACAATCAATGTTGGCTCATTTAGAGAATGTGTTTTAAAGCGAACAAAAATGATGGTATCAAACATATCTTTTGTGTACAGCTAATACTCGTATTAAGATTTTAATTGTATAGTTGCAAATATATACATTACACAGTACAACACATGATTTGCCAACTCAATTCTGTGAACTGTATGTGAAATTAGACCCAAAAAGAAGAATTTCTGCATCATTCGTTTTGTCTTCTTACCTGCGATTTGAAGTAAGTATCGATTTGAAGTTAGTACTATCGTATAGGGGAATTTATCACGTTTTAGGCCCTGTTGTTTGACATAGCTCGACAACCACTAGCCCAATTTAGTTGAAATAAATTTTAAAAAATTAAGAATTACAATTCCCTTAATCTGTTCATATATTGTTTTCCTATACAAGTAACACTTTCGAAGTTAAAAATGAATGTATGAAGGGAAAAAATTATTTTTTGCCTAAAAATTTAAATTTTTTTTTTTAAAAATACATAAAAAATGCAAAATGGAAAAAAGTTTCAAGTCTAGTTATTTTTTCGCAAAGTCACATAACCTATGAGCAAAATGAGACAAAGATCATAAAAATCGATGCACGCGTTTCGCTTTTATTCGCAATTGAGTAAAGGTATGAATTTCAAAAATCAGTTATAGCCACCACCCTTAAAATAAAAATAAAAATATAAATTAAAAAATTATCATGCAAAAAAAACTTTATTTATAAAAACTTAATGAAAATAAAATAATATGCAATTAATACGCAATTATAATATGCATAAAAACAAAATTTAGAACATTTTTTCAATTATTGGCAATATCCATCCTTGTAGAAGTTGACGTTTGTGGTTCTGATGATCTTGTTTTCTTCGTAGGTTGTTCATATTCATGGTCTGAGTCAGCTTGGCGTTGTCGGTATGATGTTGCGCTGACATTTTGCTGTGTGAGTTTTCTTCTCTTCAAAAATGATGTCAGCCATTCGGAGTCGTGTTGTGATAGTCCCAGCTTGGCCACAATGTAATCCATTTCGATTTGTGGTAGCGGTTGTGGTGCACTATTTTCAATATCGGGTATCCAATCAGCATCATCCAAATCGGTCGGATTGGTGAAAACGGTTTCGGCTAGCAGGGACACAGTATCCGCACTCGGAGGTTTAGGTGCATCGGTATCAGCAGGGCGTTGCACTGGAAGTGTGGCAGTAAATGCAGCAGTGTATACTTTTGTTTTCAATTGTTGTCTGTTTAATCCAGGACGAAAATTTATGCATGCATAGCACCTGGATTCATCATGTCCAGTTGTGTCTTCCACCCAAATTACTGGCTTCATAAAAGATAACTTTCTACTTTTTCCGTGAATCCATTTTAGAAGGGTAGTATAACAACTGTTGCACACTGTGTTCGGCGTAAAATTTGCACCACTTAAATCTGCTTCATCGAAATAATTACAATACGCGGTTTTGAATTGCTCAGTAAACAAATTTTTTCGATCTTTTTTCTGTATTTTTCGGACGATATGACCACAAACGTAACAATATTCATCCAAATATGGGCACTTGTTGTTTTCCATATTGATATATTTTATGTTTTGTTGTTATTCACTTTTAAAAAACTGGAGAAAAATCACTTTTACTGTTCGCGTTCGTCGGCACTGGCTGAATGCCAAAAATCGATCAATGCACACCTATAAATACTACGTATTTTTGAATATTTTACTGCCAGGTACTTATAAATGGGCGCATATTTTAAGGGCGGCTGGCTATATACCTGATTCAGCACTTGTACGTTTCAAACTGTGCAAAACTTTCCAAATAATGACCACCCTTAAATGTGGGTGCAATTTCTGTAAAAAAATCATATAGGTAGCCACCGGAAAAACCCAAATAATAAAAAGGTCCACTTTCCGTTTAATTGTCCACGTACATTTATTACCGCAATCATAAAAATCAAATAACCTTTTGTTTATTCCTTTTTTTTTAATTCTCAGAATCATGAAAAAGGTGTCAATGTTTTCTCCAAATAATGTTGTGCATATCTCGAGCAAATTTTTGAAATTCATACATTTACTCAATTGCGAATAAAAGCGAAACGCGTGCATCGATTTTTATGATCTTTGTCTCATTTTGCTCATAGGTTATGTGACTTTACGAAAAAATAACTAGACTTGAAACTTTTTTCCATTTTGCATTTTTTAATTAAATTCTTCTTTTTGGGTCTAATTTCACATACAGTTCACAGAATTGAGTTGGCAATCAATTAACTGAAAAATATTGTACTATAATTATAGTAGCAAGTAGTTTGCATAATTTAATATGTTTAGCTAGATCATGGTAACTTTTTAGGTTTCCAATACCATATAATATTATTATAGTAAATTAAAAAATGTTAAGCAGAAAAATTTTTTTTTCAATTTATATAAGGATTATAATAAGCTTATTACGGTAAACATATTAGGCAAATATGAATAAAAATGGTCGTAGCGACCATTCATGAATCATGTTTTTTCTCTGCGTGTAGGGTTTATATAATTTCAACTTTCATTTATTCTCTTCATTTTCTTTTAACTTAGTTTTTATTGAATAGTAAAATTAAAAGCTCTTTGTTTTTCTGTTTTTTTGTTTTGTGTTTCTATTGGTTAATTGAACAAATTTTACATTACACATTTTATTTACAACTATTTTTTATTATTTTTCTTATCTGTTAATTTTGTTGAAGTATTTGGTAAACAATTAAAAGGCAAATATAAAATTTTGGCTTTGGTAATTAGATTTCTTTTTTAATAACAAAAATCATGAGAACTAGTTAAAACCTTTTATTAAATTTGTCTTTCGTAGATTTTTATAACTCGCAATTAACACCAAATTTGGTTCCATAATGGATACTACCTCCAAATTAGGCTTTACATATTTTCCAAAATCGCAGTATAGAGTCAAAATTTCAAACTAATAATATTTAATTAACCGTTATCAGCAAAAATTATTCTCGAAAATAACGGTAATTTCAAGGCGAATTCACTTTTTTCGTATAAATGCATAACAATCAAATAATTTGAAAGGTTTTTTGTGATTCTATAGTATGATATACAAGTCAAACAAAGTGTTTTAATAACATTTAAATTTTTAGTACCGGTTTGTTTTCCTTTTGCTGGAAATGCTCATAGGTATAAATTAAAGCTCTAAAAGTTTTTTATTTAATTATTGTTATAATCAAAATTAAGACTGAACCTAAAATTAAACAGAACTAATAATCATCATAATTCTATACATACCAATTTAACAATACCTGCTGTTGTTCTTTGTCACTTTGTTGACTCAGCTAATTTGTTGGGAACGAAAAACCAAACACAGGTTTGGTCGTTGTCATAGTGCCAGCACATTATGTTTGCTTGTTTTTATATTATTTTGCAATATCAAATGTTTGTGGTGTTAATTTATGGGGGATTTCATGTCAAGTGACCCAACTTTTGAAATCGATGTCTTCCGATTTGGATGAAATGCACCAAGGGTAGTCTTATTGGGTAGTAGTTTAGACACAAATTTTCAACAAGATCGGTCAAAAAGTTTCTGAGTTAGAGGGGGTCAAAATTTGACATTTTGGCCAAATCGGTGTTCTTTCTCGTCCATGTAACTTATTATCTATGGGTGTTAGCAAAATTTGTCCCAAACAAATTAGATAAGCTATTTCTTCAAGCTATCGAAAAAAATTTTTTTTGTATTTTTTAAAATTTTTTAAATTTTTTTTTTTTTTTAAATTTAAAACTTATTTTTTATTTTTTTTGGAAACGGTTTTTTTTCCTTTAAGGTAGTTTTGGTCGCTTAGTGGGATGCGAGTGGGATATGTATAAAAAAAATAATTTCTAACTCAAGACGAGGATTTTTATTTTTTTCAGCATTTGACGTCTTGACTTACAAATTATTTTTTTTTTATACATATCCCACTCGCATCCCACTAAGCGACCAAAACTACCTTAAAGGAAAAGACCTAAGCTTTCTTTTGAGCCAAAAAAAAAAATAAAAAAAAAATACCCTTTTCAAAAAAAATGCAAAAATAGTTTTAAATTTAAGAAAAAAAAAATTTTTTAAAAATTTAAAAAAAACAAAAAAAATTTATTAAAGGACTTATGTGATTGAGATTGAATTTTTTAGATTATTTATCTTTTTGTTTTTATTATTATTATTTTATATTTATTTAATTATTATTACAAATAAATAAAAAGATTTAATTTGTCAACATCTCTATAGAAAAAGTGATTTTATTCCTGGGATTAACATATTGTGGGTATTACAGTATCGAGGGAATGAAATGCTAGTTCGGTATATTATATACCGTCGTAAAGGTTAATTTATCTAGTTTTTCAGCATAAGTTTTATTTTTAAGATTTTAGAAACACTTACACATAAAAAGGAAAAAATTCAAAATAGTGCATATGCTAAAAATTGAAAAACCCTCGTCTTGAGTTAGAAATTATTTTTTTTATACATATCCCACTCTCATCCCACTAAGCGACCAAAACTACCTAAAAGAAAAATGCATAAGCTTTCTTTTGAGCAAAAAATACCGTTTCCAAAAAAAATAAAAAATAAGTTTTAAATTTAAAAAAAAAAAATTTAAAAAAATACAAAAAAATTTTTTTCGATAGCTTGAAGAAATAGCTATCTAATTTGTTTGGGACAAATTTTGCTAACACCAATAGATAATAAGTTACATGGAAGAGAAAAAACACCGTTTTGGCCAAAATGTCAAATTTTGACCCCCTCTAACTCAGAAACTTTTTGACCGATCTTGTTGAAAATTTGTGTCTAAACTACTATCCAATAAGACTAACCTTGGTGCAAATTTCATCCAAATCGGAAGACATCGATTTAAAAAGTTGGGTCACTTGACATGAAATCCCCCTTATATAAACCGTCGCTGAAGTACTACCACCTTGTAAAAAAAATAGTAAGGGGTGTTTTTTTTTTTTTTGAAAGGCATAGACATTTTTTTAAAAATAAATCAACAACTTCAATGAAATAAAAAAAATTTTGATTTTATTTGCTCAAAAATTTCATGCCATTTAATTTTTAAAAATAATTTCTGGCATATGGCCACTGCACCTTATTAACGCCACCATTAAGGTCCAATTGCATCACATTTTCGGGTATACCCGGTCTTATTTGAATGTTATTTTCTAACGTTGCCGGCTTATCAGCATAGACCAGAGATTTTTCTGCGCTGTATGGCATGTTGCGCCGTTTGGTTGGAACCATTTATCTTCTAAATGATTTGCAATGTCTTGCATGTAGCGTTCGCTATTCACGGTATTGTTAGCACCGGTTTCGGATTAAAAGACAAATGGCCCAATGAAGCCTTCGGCATGTAAAACGCACCAAACTGTGATTTTGGTGGGATGTTATAGAGTCTACTGAGGATTGTGCTCTCTCCAATTCTACTTGTCTACATACCCGTTAAGCTCAAAATTAGTATCATCGCTAAAGATGATTTGACGATAAAAATCTTCAGGTTGATTCTCAGTCCATTCACCGAAAACACGACGCAATTGATCGCCCGCTGGCTTTAATTGTAGCACCAGTTGCAATATGGATGTGGCCAAGATCTTTCCTCAAAATGATCTGAGTAGTGGATATTTATTTTCAAAAGCGTAAATGTGGTCATGAATCGATCCATAGTATTCCGTATTAACTGCTCAGATGGACGATTATGCGTACCGTAAGCTTGACGAAGTACTCTATAAGTTCAGCGAACAGATCGCGATTTTTGGAAATAAATTTCCACGATTTGAAAACGTTGTTCTGGTGTTAGTCTTTGCATGGTGATTAGGCAATGTATACTGAAAAAAGTCAAACGCACTTGATTAATATGACAGCTAGTTTTACAGTCATCCCTATCGAAAGTTATTTACTTCTAAAAAACACCCTTAACATGTGGCAGCTTTGATTTTCGGGGCAAATTTTCCGAAATGAGTGAATCGTGCTGCAGAAAACTCTCTTTGAAAAAAAAAATTGTCCGGACAAAAACACAAGATTTTTTATGTAAATTTGTTTTACTTAAATTATTAAAAGATATTTTTATAGAAAAAAATCTGTACAAACATGTATTACTAATCTAATTTCTTGGTTCAAAATTGAGCCAAACCCCACCATCGATACGTGATATAAATTCATTTTTATCTAATAAATTATCTCCACGGGTCTTTGGATTGAGTTTAATATTGAAGTTACGAACAATTTCAACAATGGCAGCTTTACTCTGGGTCAAAGCAAAACGCATGCCTGTAAAAATAAAATTATATTGAATAATAAATATAAAAAAAGGCTTTAAAATCTTTAATAAAAGTTACCCAAACAGACTCGTGGACCATCGCCGAAACCTAAAAATTTACCCTCGTCACGATACCTTTTTACACCTCCATTTTCTGGTAAAAATCTTTCGGGTTTGTAATCTTCAGGATCTTCAAAATAATTGGTATCATGGTGCAAACTGTAATGGGAAAGCAAGACAACATCATCCTTTTCCATTTTTAAAATATGTCCATTTTTATTAATTAGTTCAATGGGTTGGGTACAAAGCTTGCTAATAAATGTCAAGGGTGGTATTAGACGTAAAGATTCTGAAACAATAAGAAATTGATATGTATGGGCATTTATTTGCTAATTTTCTATTTATTATTTATGTATTCACCATGGAAACAGGCATCTAAATAGGGCAATTCTGAAAGTTTTTCAAATGTCAAAATACCATCACTGTTGAGATTTTCTAATATTTCTTGGCGTAATTTTTCCTGAATTTCAGGATTTCTAGCAAGCTTAAAATAAATACAATTTTGTAAGGGTTGCTTGATTCTTCAAATACAAAAATTTGTGAATTACTTACCCCCAAGAAACAATGGGTTATAGCATGTGCCGTTGTTATAAAACCATCGGTCAAAAATGTCATTACATGTGAGGCCATAATATTCGTGTCCAAATTTATTTTATCTTGTAATTGCAATAGATAATTCAAGAAATCTATACGATTTTCATTTCCCTGTTGGCGTCTCATATTAATGGTTTGTTCCATTAAGTTGAAGAAAAATTTTCTCAATTTATCGGGAAATACTGTACATTTATAGAAATACTTTAAACTGGGTAGCAATCCGACAGCTACTTGATATATTAAAAACATGGGTGTTTGATCAAAGAGACTTCTGATCATGTCTAAAAGGGGTGTAGGTTTGTTTGTTAAACTTTCGGCTTGAATACCGAGAACGCAATCGCTTACAACTTCAGAAGTGTAACGCAAACAGATCTGTTACAAATTAAAACCGATGTTAGGGTTAAAGAATTTTCAGGTGTGATTTGTACGAAAACTTACATCATAGGTATCAAAGCCTTTATTACCGACATTTACCATTTGCTCTTTTATGTATTGAGACAAGCGCTTGCAGACATCTAATGTCACAGGATAAGCATTTTTGATCTAAGAAGAAATTTAAGTTTTAAAAAATTGCGTGGAAGGTTTGTTAGTCTATATTTCACTCACACGATTGGGAGTCATACCAGGAACAATTTCCAATCTACGCTCCTTCCATTTGTCACCTTTTAAGGAAAATGGATTATTGGCCAAAATTAAGTCAGATTTTTCATCCACCTTAAATTAAGAAGAACGAAAATACAAAATTGTTATTATATATGATGGGCTTTAAACAAGGGGTTTTAAAGCTTTTTTTTTAAATTGAGATTACATTTGGAATTATGTAGTAGGTGAAGTTTAGAGAAGTTCAGTACACAAAAGGTGAATGTGGAATTCTTATCCGGTAGCGAGATATAGCGACCAATCTAGCAGTTTTCATTAAAATATCCGTTTCGCTTGGAGCACACAGGGTATATGAGCACTGAATCTCAATTTTTTAAAAATACTCTTAAACCCCTTGTGCTTTAAGCCACTTGATCAACACGAGGGTTTAAACTCCAAAAAATCGACACGTAATATTCATATTCACCCGCTGTACAAATATTGTTGTTTAAAAAAGCTTTTTCATATGCCTTCAACGTTAATTTAAAAATTGCTTTGTTTCTACTGAAAATTTTAAAATTTGGGTTAATACCCTCTTGTTGATTGCGTGCGTTATATTGAGAGATATGTTCTAGGTTAACGTCAGTATTTTTTATAACGACCTTACCTCTCTCTTTATAACGAAAATTTGGCATGAAGTTAGCACAAAGTTTATTCATAATACACTTACCAAACTGTGGCTAACGATTTGCTAAACTCTTGTCAACAAGCTGCCAAACGTTTGCCAACTTGTGATAAACAGCTGTTTTAAGTTGAATAATTTTGTTTGTTTTTTTTAATACACTGTTTTTTTTAGTTTAGAGTCATTTTTTAAATATATTTAAATTTAAAAACATTTAAAATTTTTATATAAGAGGGAAAAAAAATTAAATGAAATGACAAAATCAGCGATGATTAATGCAAAACGTGTTGCATTTTTGAGTATTATAATGTGGCATCATTAATATTCAGAGTTGATTTATTAAAAGTTAGCAGACGGATAAAATTTGTTATTAATAAACTCTGTGCTAACAAGCTGCTAAGCTTAATCGGCATTCTAGTTAGCAGCTCGTTGTACGTAGTGTACAAACTATGGCTAACTTTTTGTTATGAATACGGCTGCAAGTGAACAAAATCCGCTGACTAACAACACATATGAACATTCACCAACATTTATAAACCTTAAAAAACAATGTTTGTTTAATTTTTAATCTGCAATATCGAAAAACATTTAAATAATTTAAGATTCCAAATATTTTTTTCATACCACAAAATAATACTCTGCTGGCTTTAATAATATTAACAACAGAAAAAAATTAGTGTCAAAAAAATTTATTTAAAAATTTTTAGTTTGTGAAAAATAAAAACATTTTGCAAAAGCAAATGAGAAAAATGTTTTGGAAAAAATTATTAATTATGTGTTTGTGTCATAGAATTAAACAAAAAGTGTTATATTGTGAAAAAAAAATTAAATAGAAAAATTTCAAATTTTGTTTTGTTTTTGTTTTTTTATGTGTGTTGAATTCACACAGAACGTATATGTGTGAAAGGTGAACTAAAAAATTGAGAACGCTCTGTCCAGTTGGCATACTAGAAGGGGACTCAAAAATATTCAAAAAGCTTACGTCAATAGGTCAGTTTAGAGAGTGTTAAATTTTCCCGTTTTGGCACATTCTTATTATGAATCGAGAAACAATGTCACCCTTACATTTAGGTGTATTATTGCTTCTGCTTAATATAAAAAAATAAATTTTAAATGGAGCAATAACAAATAATAACACTTGAACTACCAATAGAGTAGTTTTTTTTTTAATCAATCAATTGCTATTTTATTAGTTGTAGTTTTATTTATATTTACTACTTCTGCAATTTTACTTTTAAGTACACTCATAGAAAAATGCATCTTCATATTGATGATGCCCTAACATCAGAATTGTCACATCAGTGTTATTACAAATGGCATCAATGAGCCAGAAAGTGACATCAATCCAATGACGAACGTCATCAAATTATTTTGTCATATTTTATTCTTCATATATGCTATGACTACAGTGACATCAATTCGATGCAACATTTTGTGTATAGTTAACATTATGTAAAAAGTAAAATACGAAGCGAAAACTCCCATATTCTATTTTTTAATTATTTAGTTTAATTCATGACATTTTCAAAGCAGAAGGATTACGAAAACCGTATCGGGCATGCTGCTGGTGTCTTATTATTGAGAGTTCTTCTGTAAACAAATGACGGAATGCAACAAAAGTGAAATAAACATTTGTAACGGATAAGTAAATAATAATATTCCCTCAATTTTACTTAAGTCAATTACAGTGACTTAATTGAATGACAGTTTGTCATTAAATTGAACCTAATTAGTCCTTTCTCCGATGTTACTGAGTCATCGCACTGATTACATGTTTTATTAAACCGACTCTGATTGGTCATTTCTGCGATGCCATTGTGTCAACTCATTGATGACTTTATTTAAATTTTTCACCCTGATAACAATGTGGCCAAGGGATGTTAATGCTGACATCACAATGATGAAAAGTGTCATGGGGTCAAAAACAAAGACACTTGTCATAGCACTGATATCAAAATACATCAACGTTATGACGCTGTCTACCAGTGTAGTAAAAAAAAGTAGTTGTTCAGGTAACAAAAAAGTAGTTTTTGAAAGATTTGGAGGAGCAATGAAATAGTAAAAACAATCGCGATTCCTTACATGATTGCGTTAAAAATAATTTCTGTGTGTTTTTTATTTGTTCATATGCTACTTTATTGCTATATTTTATACTTCTGCCAATGCTACTTCACATGCAACGCCATTGCTGCATCTTTCTACTGCGGCTTATGTTAGTTATATACTTTAAATGTTATACTATTTACTGTAATTAGTGCTTCCTATTTGTATATATAGCAGTTACAAAGAAAACAAAAGCTTTTCTGCTCTAAACATGTTATTTTCTGCTACGACTTCTGGCGCATAGGAACTGCTTATCCTCCAACAATAAATTTCAGTATTTTTAATCAATTATTAAAAAAGGGAATTATGCACAACAAACAAAATCTTTTACTGAAAATAACAATACAATTTTTAAGGAAATTTCGTTCGAAATTAAGTGCCATTATATTTCCACTAAATTCTTTTTATAACTGCATATTTTGTGATGCAAAAATATCCTAAATCCATTTGCTCACTATTTTTTGCGTTTTAAAAGTTTTATTTCACAATTTCACACTATAATTATAGGCATAGCGTGATGTTTACAACATTTCCCGCAAATACTTACAAAATCAGAAAATTCGTTATCATGAAACGATTTAAAGTCATTAACATAAATTTGATGAACCAATTCAGGATCCAATATCAACAATTGTGGCGAACGACTTTGATAAACACCCACAAAGCGGTCAGTATTTTTATACTGTCCATAAATTTCATCAATATCATAAACTATATGACGTTTTCGTGTAAAAGCCGATGGAAAAGAACCACCTACAGGATACACTTTTGCTTCAGAAATTCCACGTTTACGCCATATGCCATAATTCCACATAAGAAATATATAAATTAATCCCACAACGCCCGTTAACAGGGTCAGTGTAACAAGCCAAGCATCCATTTGAAAATAATTGTTTATTTTTTTTTATTTTTAAACTAATTTAACAATTCTTTTGAACACCATACGCCACGAATAAAAGAAAATGAACTAAAGCGTTTCTAGAGCTCAACCATATTTTTATATAGAACTGGTTATGAGATTAGACATTTTTCAAATTCTATTATCACCTTATCAAATTTTGATTGCTAGAAGTAAACAATGCTGATATATTATTGTTGTTGTTGGAGAGCTACCGACACACAGTAAGCAATGATTGTTAATGGTCAAGAAATAAAGTGTTTTTTAAATTAATTTAGCTTATAACAATTTAATAGTTTAAATATTTTCTCAACGTTCCTATACTCAAATACAGTCTGTGAGCATAGCTGCCATATGAAATGTGTCGAAAATCGGCAAATTTTTAAAAACTTAAATCGTCGCAAAATTCGTAAAATAAAACTAACTTTTGTTGTTTTTTTTTTAACATTTTAGCTATTTTTCGTATGTTTTTTTTAAATAAAAAAATATAAAATTAAAAGATTTTGTTTGTTGTGCTTAATTCCCTTTTTAAATAATTGATAAAAAATACTGAAATTTATTGTTGGAGGATAAGCTGTTCCTATGCGCATTTCACTGGTTGCTTAGGCCAGATCATCAGGAAACGTTTATCGTTCATCTGGCCTAAGCAACCAGTGAAATGCGCATAGGAACAGCTTATCCTCCAACAATAAATTTCAGTATTTTTTATCAATTATTTAAAAAGGGAATTAAGCACAACAAACAAAATCTTTTAATAAATAATAGTATTCCCACAAACAACTTTGATAAAAAATATAAAATAATACACACATATCGCATTTAACCAACAAGAAGGTATTAACACGAAATTTTTATTTTTTTACTTTTTCGAAAAAATCGAAACGTTATATTCATATCTACCCGCTGTAAAAATATCGTGCTATTTTTTATACTTATTGGTAATAAAACGGTTGGATTTAAGATTGTTTTTCAATTGCTTTTGGCTTGCCTCTACTAAAAAATTTCAAATTTTGAGTTAATATCCTCTTGCTGATTAAATGCGATATGTATTTCTTGTCTCAACAAATTGTTTAAAATAAAGTCGCTATTCTCACTCCTATTGACTATAATTGAACTTAAATACCAGCGGAAAGCATTTTTAAATATGAAACATTCAGGTTTTTAATAATCCAAAACAAGAAACTATTTGAAAAACATTTTGGTAGTAATTATAAGTCAATTCGCCTAAGCTTGTCAACAGATCACTTTTCTTGTCTTGTATTGTTTAGGATGTCATGTTCGGAATTTTCATCAAAAGCTTAATCATCTAGAATAAGAGGCGTGACTCGAAAAAGATCTTATTCAAAAGGTACGAAAATGAGTTACCACATGAACTGAGAGATATAGAACAGAGATTTTACTTATCATAAATTCAGTTTCATTGCTAAAAAAAGGGATTCAAAAATGGATATATTACCAAGATCTCAAGTGTAAACTTTAATATTTATATTTGTATTATAAACTGCTAACACGGGACAATTAACGTCAACCAAATAAACGAAATGATCAAAAAAGTTGTTATAAAAAAGAAATAATACTAAAAACTTTTATAAATTATTTAGTACAAAATTTTTCATTTGAAAAATCGTCAACTTTTGGATATATGTATGTAAATCGTTAAATCGTCAATGTGCCATTTTTGGACCTCAAAACTGTCGAAATTACGATAAATCGTCATATCTGACAGCCGTGTGTGAGAGACCGACGGTTTTAATAGAAATGTTTTTTGTTTGATGTTTTTTTTACCTTTTAGCCTTTTTACACTGATTAACAGCTACCATCCAATTGCGAAGATGTTAACGTCTTCCCATAAGAAATACATAGAGGTAAATATCAACATTTTTCAATCTCATTTTATTCAACCAATCTCATTTTATTCCATTCTACATATTTCGATTATTTTAGTGTCATCACTAGAAAAGTGCCAAAAATATTTTATTATTACAGTGGCATAACTGATGGTTTGGCATTTCATAATGGAAAGACTTACGCCAGAATAACGTTTACAAATCGTTCAACTTTTTTACGAAAATTCACTTTCAGTGAGGAATGTGTTTCGTGCACTTCGCCCAACTTATGGTCAACATAATCGGCCTACTGAGCGTACTATTCGCAATAGTATCACCCATTTTGAGACCCATTCATTATTGGATAATATTCGACCGAATAGACCACGTCCAGCACGCTGTGAAGAAAATATAGCGGCCGTTGCTGAGAGTGTACACGAAGACCGTGGAGAGTCGATTCGTCGCCGTTCGCAGCAACTCGGACAACTGGTTTCAGCAAGACGACGCCACTTCCCACACATCGCCTCAATCCCTGGATTTATTGAAAGAACACTTCGGTGAGCACATAATTTCATGTTTTGGGCCGGTCGATTGGCCACCAAGATCGTGTGATATCACACCGCTAGACTTTTTCCTGTGGGGATATGTAAAGTCTAAAGTTTATGCGGACAAACCCGCTTCAATTCAGGCCTTGGAGGAAAACATCACGCGTGTCATTCGCCAGTTACCAGTCGAAATGCTCGAACGAGTCATCAAAAATTGGACTCAACGGATGGACCATCTGCGACGTAGCAACGGCTAACATTTGATAGACATAATCATAATAAATAAATGCCAAAGGATGTTCTTTCAAATGATAAGAAACATTCCCCATTAAATTTGAATTTTCTGTGATTTTTTCTTTAAAAAAGTAGGGAACCTCTACTATATTTTATTTTTGTTTAATAAATTTTATTTATTTATGTATTGCATTTTTGTTTGCTAAATTTTATTTATGTACAAATCAGTGATGGAAAATTGAAAAATTTAGATGGTACTGACCACCAAGCAAAAGAGTACTTTTTTCAACATTTAGGTATTTTTTTAAACATATTTTTTTTTTTTGAAAATAAACTTTTAAATAAAAAACGTAATTATATATTTCTTTATTATTATACAAGTATTATTATTTTTTCAAAAAAAAAAAAAATATATGCAATTCCCCATCTGAATTCTTCTTAATCTAGCAGAAAATATGCTAAAATGGGAACACTGCATGCAACCAAGTTCCCATAATATCTGGTGTCTTCGAAAACTCCATTTCACCAGAGACACGGGCAAACGGTCAACCGGCTTTGAACTTCTGTTCTCATAAGGATCCAGTATATATATGCTTTATAGGGCAAACGATCAATATTGTAGAAATTTCAAACGAAATGGCAAATTTATATATACCATTTTACGTTGGGTGAAGGGTATAAAAACATAAACAACAACAATATGAACGAAAAAAAGAACAAAACATTTTGTGTAGGCAATTTTGTAAACAGGGCTGTGGAGTCGGAGTTGAGGTTCTTGTACCGGAGTCGGAGTCGAAGTACACACAAACACTAGCGACTCCGACTTCAAAACCTTTCGGCATAAAAAATTTAAAAAAATGTTCTAATATTTTCTCAAATAAAAATACTTCAAAATTGGCGATGCAATATTTAAAATATTAATTCGAAATTTTTACAGAATCATTTTCTTGCTATATTTGACCATTTGAAAGGTAATGCATTAAAGAGAAGAGTTTAAAGTCAAATAAGAACTAGTATCATATACATTTAGCATTAAGGTTAGATAAGGAGTCGGAGTTAGTACTTTTTGTTGACGACTCCACAGGTTTTGAATGTTAAAAAAAAATATCAACGTTTAATTCTAAACAAAGAAGCATAAAAAGAAAATAGTATTTACTTAAACGGACGTGGGCGTACCGTGGTATTCTTAAAAGAAAAAAGTACTGAAAATAGTACCATAGTAATGAATTTTCCATCACTGGTACAAATTACTTTTTGCTTGTTAAATTTTATTTCTGTATTACTTTTGTGTGTGTGTTTTTTGTACATTGTATCATTACAGTTTTGATTGATGGTAGATGTTAGATGAGAACAATGTAAACACATGTTTTATATTTTCTACATCTTCCATACGTTACCTAAATGTCGTCAGTGTAAAAAGCCTTTTAAGAATATAACCTTGTTTTCCAAAGACTATTAGTCGTAAATAAAGAAGTTTTTTCTCTAAAACTTTTGCATATACTACAAAAGACATACATTTTTAAAGGTAAAAGGAGTTTAATTAATTTTTTTTTTTAAACTTACGAGTATATAAATTTTGTAGGCTATGCAAACATCGGTCTGACAGACCGGGAGCGATGACACGTGTTTCATATTCTGACGTGAGTATAGTAAGGTTTAGCAAGATAACAAATAAACAATAATGAAACAGGGCTGTGGCATAAGAGAGACATAATTTCATTAACAAAAGTTGTATATCAATCGAAAATATTGCCGGAAAGACTAGTTTTATGTCAAATTTTAAATTTTATTTTTTTTTTTTTTTATTATTCCTACACTAAATCCCGCGAAGCCTTTTGCTTGTCTGCAGGATACCAGAGTCTCTGGCGGGAATCGAACCCGCAACCTCGGTACTGATAGACTACCAGCTAGCCTACCGGGGCACCCTTATATTTGGTTAAGATTTAGTTGCATTTATTAGCTATTTTGTATTAATAAGTAATCTTATTAGTTTAACTTGTTATTGTACATATTAGTTATGTGAAATCTAGTGTTTAGATCACTGTATAGAATACTCTAACTAAAAATGTTATGTAATGCTTAAAATTTTCGTACCGAATATTTCAGATTAATATGTAATGTAAAACAAGTTAGACTGCTCTATTCAGCTGTACTGAATCTTTGATACCTCGGCCAAAAGTTAGAATATTTCCGGAGTGGGCTTTATACGGGAACCATGGTAAATTATGAGCCGATCTTCACGAAATTTGACAAAGAGATTTATAGTCTTATACAACTATGACGGACCAAACATTATTACAATAGCGCTATTCGTTACGGTTTTACGCGTACTAAGGTTTATTTTGATAGTACGCTTTATATGGATCATTTAGTAAATATGGACCGATCTGCATGAAAGTTGACAATGCGACTTCTAGTTAAATCTAATTAAAAACAAAATAGTTTCAAGCATTTTTGTATGAACAGGAATTTTATTTATTTGAAAATATGGCATGAAAGCTCAATTCCAGCAATATTTAAAGCACTTGAATTTTTCAAATTTTGAGTGTTTATGGCGAAATAAAAAATTTAATTCAAAATCATGTATGCGTTATTATACGAAAATAAAAACTCCTTAAAAAATTATTTTATAAAATACAACAAATTTTCTTATTTTTTAAACTATAGCCCTTATCCTGGGTACACACTACACAATGCATTTACGCAATCTGGCATAGTGTATTCCCAGCATTAGAAAGAATTTGTACTTTTGTAAAATAAAAAAATTCTAGAGTAAACTTTTCTTCGTATTATGTACGAAATTTTTGTAAATAGTAAAAAAAGTAGCTTCGAAAATTTGTTCTGCAAAATGTAGCATGGGTTTTTTTTATTGTAGGCTTAAGAATTTGTTGTTAAATAAAATGTTACCTCATCTTTTTGTTGCAACAAAAATTGCATATCTAGAGGATGACTTATATATTTTGAGGAATGTCATGTTTAACCGGAAAGTTAAGTCATTACTTCACAAAATTCAGTCGAAATGTTTAGATTCATGTTAAATGCAAAAAATTTAAAATTATTAAGCAAAACAACCGATAATTTTCATCAAGCGCTACCGTAGTATTAGTGAAAACGTATTTGTATGTGCGACACCGAAATTTTTAAGGTCTAATTTAACATTACAGTTTGTAGTCACACTATTACACTATCACACATGAACATGATTTTGTTAAAATTCAACCCTGATCAAATGAAAAGTATTATTTATATAATATGTACTTTACTCGACCTTTATTATTTCAAGTATAATTAAATTTTCGAGCCTGAGGTCTTTTCGAATATGGGGCTTAATTTATAAAAATAGAAACGGAAGTTAAAAATTTATTTATATTGTAATAGATCAAGTTTGATTTGAAAAATATTTTTTTGTATTCCATTTAAAAAATGTTTTTTTAGTTTGTCATTTATAGTTAATTTTGTTAAAAAAAATTTGAAAATTTTCTAATATAAGCAAAGAAAAAAAACCCTGGAGAAGGCACTCAAAAAAGTGTCGAAATATTGGTTCGAATAAAAGTTTAACGTTTTTTTGATAAAAAAAGACCTCAGGCTCGAAAATTTAATTATACTTGAAAAATATTATTGTTTAGAAAAATTTAAAAAAACAAAGAAGTCTTATGGGATGTCAATTTTTTTCGTAATATTTATCATTTTCATTAAACATTGCATTCACACTATCACACTTTTACATATTACTCCAGTTTTTGACACGTCTTAATACAAAGAATAATACTGTAAACAAGCCTTAAGGGGCATTATTACAATGTGCCGTTAGTTAAAGATAGGATTTTGTCGCAAGTGCAACAAGTTTTAACCTATCCCGTAGGATGAACTTGCCTTTAACATATTGCTCACTTTTGTTTAAAGCAAAGTTGTAATAGTGGAAACTTTTTATACGTGGGACAAAATCCTACCTTTAGCTATAGGCAAGTTGTTACAAATACAATTATAAATTGTATTTCTTTTAGTTCAGGAGATAGAGGTTAGCGAATTTAAAGATTTTTTACCCTCTAAACATTCGAATTTCCAAAAATCCCGTCCTAGTGGATCGATTTGGCGAGAGACCAATCTCTGGTCCAAATCCGGTTCAATTTTAGCTTCAGGCGTTAAGGCTGTTCGATAAGCAGTCAATCAGTAACATTAAAATTTTATTTATATAGATTATAAAATGTTGAGTTAATAACGTGTTTATACATCTGCTTAATTAGTTTGGTTTATAAAATGATCTCTTGCAGTGATCGAAAATTCAGTACTATGGTACTATTTTCAGTACTTTTTCTTTTCATAAATACCGCAGTACTCCCACGTCAGTTTTAGTACTCTTTTCTTGTTACACGGTATTTACATTTGTCAGTCCTGGCAAGACAGTTGCAATACAGGCAAACTTTTTCACTAATACATGTACACTTTTCCAACTGTCTTGCAAATTTTGCAGAAAGAAAAATGGACAGTGATTTGACATTTGCTGACAGTAATTAGAAGTTGTGTTCGTAAAAGTTCACAAAAAATAGTTGTTAAATGCTATTTTTAATTTGTTAAGTACATATAAAATACGTTTAGCTAGAACTTGCACTGCGACATTCACGTTAGACATTTTTTTTAAAGTGAACTGTCTTAACTACCGTCTGGACGCCTACGTCACGAAGACAACAAGTAGTGTTTTTGGCAACTAATATGTATTTGCTTACTGCCTTGCCAGTACTGTCAAATGTAAACGTACTGTTATGCTTCTTTGTTAATAAATCCAGCGTTGCTATTTTTTTTTAAATATTTCCTACCTGTCAATAACATACAGAGTACACATACCCTTTAAAGTTCTTTATCGTTCATGTTTCTTGTTGCAAAATATTGATATTCTTCAAGCATCAATGTAATTTTAAATGCATTTTAACTACATGATTTCGATGACGGCATAACATACTAGTATAAATTTCCTATTTTTACTCACCAATAATTAACAAACATATTTTGAACACCACTAGAAAATATGTAATAACATTTTTGTTCGGGAAATAATAATGAATTAATTTTTAGTTTGTTAAGCAAAATTTTATAATTTTAATATTAATTATAATTAATATTCTATTATTTTATATATTTGTTTTTTTAGTTAAAAAAAAAAAAAAAAAAAAATAATTGGTTATATAAAAAGTACCAAAATGGTTAATAAAGTACTCTTTTGATAAGTGGTCAGTACCATCTCAAATTTTATATTTTCCATCACTGATCCCTTGTATTTAATATTCGTACCAGTGTTATTTGAACGCTTTTTTAAAAGCTCTTCAAAACGTTTATTTCCAAAAAATTTTACAAATTCAACATACTAAAATGTTATTGAACTTTTTTAAAAGAGGTGAATAATACATTAACGTTTGTTTCTGTTATTTTAAGTTTTAACTTTTATCTCTTAAATGCGGTGTTTATTGAATTTGTTTAGCAGTTTCTTCTTATTATTTTTTTATTTTTTTGGCAACATATTAATGGGGTTTTCATGGGCTACCGCGTTTGTCTTAAAATCAATATTTTCAAGAGAGCTGAAAACCCATTCTAGATCAAACTATGGGCCAGTCCCTAATATATATATTGTATAGGGTCTAAGTTCAATATTGTAGAAATTCAAGCGAAATGACAAACTTATATAAAAAACGAACTTTAGGTACTTGTGAACTTTTTCCACCTGTGGTGAAGGGTATAGAATGGGAAAACTGAGAAAATTTCCGGGGAATTTTAATTTCTAATTCGGTTGCATACATATGTATGTATAGTGTATACGATAGCCACCCACTATTAAATAAATATTGTAAGAACTTTCACATATTCTCGTTTGAAGTTCACACATGAAATTCATTTAATGCCAGTTGACATTAAATCCCAGTTGATGCTGGTTGTGCTTGTTAATTTTAAATTTAATAAAAAAAAAAATTGTAACAATTTAAATCATGATTATCTTATTTATTTTACTTTTAACAATTGTCTTACTGACATATTATTTTTTGACATGGAATTTCGACCATTGGTTAAAGAAAAATGTCAAGGGACCTAAGCCAAAGCCACTTTTGGGATCTTTTCCAAACTTACTGTTACGTAAACAACATTTTGCGGATGATATGCTGGACATATACAAGTTGAGTTAATTTTTATATTAAAAAAGTGTTTAATTAAAAAAAAAGAGATATTAATAATAATATATTCATTTAATGAAATTAAATCAAATCATTTAAATTATGTTAATTATTTAAGGCGTTTTAAAACCACAGAGAATTTTGTAGGGATTTATCTTATGCGCACGCCACAGTTAATGATATTGGATCCACAGTTGGTGCATGAAATTTTCGTGACTGCTTTTAATAATTTTAACGATAATGATGTGGGAAAATTGGTGAATATATTAATTTGAAATTGTTTTCTATAAAAAAAATCAATTAAGCTTTTTAATTGTTTAGATAGATGGAGATAAAGATCCTTTATTAGCTAAAAATCCTTTTATTTTGATGGGAGAGGAGTGGCGCTTACAAAGATCTTTAATATCACCAGGTCTTACAAGTTCCCGCATCAAAAAATCTTATAAAAATATGCAAAATGTGAGCCAACAATTAATTACTTACGTTCAAAATCAGGGTTTTAAAGAAATCAATGGAAAAGATGTGAGTTTCTTTGAGACATTTCATATAGGAATATTAATTACTATTTGTTTTTTATAACAGATCGCTTTACGTTTTACCTCGGAAAGCTTAAGTGATTGTGTTCTGGGCATTAAAGCCTATAGCTTTTCATCCGATCCCCTGCCCATTTCCGAAAATGTTAAGAAATTTACCGATCACAATACCGCTTTTTTAATTTTCACTATAATTGTGGGCTTGTTGCCCAAAATTTTAGATTTTTATAAAGCAAAATTTTTCCCCAAAGATTGTGAGGACTTTTTCATGGATCTTATGAGCCGGGCATTTAAAATGCGTTATATGGATAATATTGAACGCAATGATATCTTAAGTCATTTAATGAAAATTAAGGATTTATATAAATTAAAAGAAACTGACATGTACTCGCATACCATGACATTTTTAATTGATGGCTTGGACACAACCGCCACTGTAATATCGCATTGTTTGTTAATGGTGAGCAAATGGGCAATGAAATATTTTTTGGGAAGATTAATTAAAAATATTTGTGTAAATTTATAGTTGGCTCGAGAACCTGAGACTCAGGAGATCTTGTATCGCGAGATTTTAGCAGCCTGCGATGAAGATGATTTAATAAGTTTTGAAAAACTGAACGAAATGCCCTATTTGGATGCTTGTGTACATGGTAAAGAAAACGTTTAAAATACTTCTGAGTACAGTGGAACGATAAGAACTATTAAATATCCGGGTTTAAATCAGACAAACGTACTTAGTATACTAACGTGTAATGAGTACATTTGTCTGACTAAAAGATCGTCGATTATTATTTAATAATCGGAATTAAAACTAAAAGTCGGTATCCTAAATCAAAATCTTATTTTCGTAGATTTTTCTTAAAGTCTTACTTTTCACAAAAAATCAATTCTTTCACTAAAATTTAGACTCTGTATAATAAACTGAGGTTCAATTAAAAAATGAGAAAGAAAAAATATATTTTTTTTATAAAAAACTTAGACTTTTTCCAAAAAGTTGTCGTTTTTACTAGAATTCGAACACTTCACCTAAAGTGAAACTCTTCAGTAGAGGCCAGATTTTTCACTAAAAGTCAAGCTTTTCGCTAGAAGTAGAACTACTCACTTTAGGTCGACCTTTTCACTAAAAGACGAATTTTGTACTTAAGTTCGAACTTTCATCTCTTTTCAATATAGTCGGCCTTTTTACTAAAATTTGGACTTTTCCCTAAACTTAGGAGTTTTCACTGTACTTTTCAATAAAGGTCGAACTTCTCACTTAAAGTCAAACTTTTTACTAAATGTCCAATTTTTCACTAGAAGTCGGACTTTTCACTAAAAGTCGAACTCTTCACTAAAAGTTGAATTTTTCACTAAAAGATGAACTTTACACAAGAACTCGAACTTTTTGCTAAAAGTATAACTTTTCACTTGAAGTCGAATTATCACTTAAGTAAGACTTTTCACCTAAAGTTGAACTTTTCCCTTAAAATCGAACTATTCAATAAAAGTCAAACTTTTCAATACAATTCAGACTTTTCACAAAAAGTCGAACTCTTCACTAAAAGTCGATCTTTACACTAGAATTCAAACTTTTTGCTAAAAATCGAACTTTTCACTAGAAGTCGAACTATTCACTAAAGTTAGACTTTTTACTAAAATTTTAAATATTTCTTTAAAGTCGAACTTTTCATTAAAAGTCAAACATTTCATTAAAAGTTTGTCTGTTTCCTAAAATTCGAAGTTTTCAGAGCAAGCCATTTCACAAGCACTGAATCGCATATTTTACTTAGTATTGCATTTTTTCTTTATATTTTCTCTAAATATCGTATTTGTACTAATTTTTTTATATCTTAAGTTTTGAACATAATCTTAATAACTTTGTACCTTTTTTCACAAGAAATCGCTTTTCCATTAAAAATAGTTTTGATCTGTAATTTTGGCCGTTGCCTAAAGATTGTTTTATACTTTTATTTTACGTAATTTTTCCTTCACCATCATATATTGCAGAATCTTTACGCATATATCCACCCGGTTTATGGTCCACTAAATGTTGTACCCAACAATATGAAGTCAAAAATAAAGATGGCCGAGTTCTTAACATAGAAAAAGGAGAATCCATAATGATTCCAATTTATGCTCTACATCATGATCCACAATACTACCCAGAACCAGAAAAATTTAAACCCGAACGTTTTTTACTGGAAAACGGTGGTGCCAAACATTTTAAAGATCATGGCGTATTTTTAGGATTTGGCGATGGACCACGTACATGTTTGGGTAACAAAGCACCAAAACTTACATTTTTTAAATTTTAATTAAACAAAGTCATTTATTTATTTATTTTGTTTTGGCTGTATCTCCCTTCTCTTTCTTTTTCTTTCGCCCCTATCTAGGCATGCGTTTCGCTTTGGTCCAATGTAAAGCAGCCATTTCCTCTCTAATTAAGACGTTTCGTATTAAATCGCATACAAAAACCCAACAAAATTATAGATTGGATAAAAAAAGTTTTCTAGCTTTACATGCTGGTGGTGTCTGGTTGGATTTTGAAAATCGTTTAAGACTTAAGCCCCTCAATAAAAATATTAAAGAAGATTATTAACATTTTTTGTCATTTGTTGTTGCACAAAAAAGTAAAACAAATCGATTGTTTTGAATTTTTGTGTGTTTCTGAACGAGTATTGTGCCTTAACATTGACCTTTTTAGTTTTTCGATTAAAAAAAACTACTTTTTAAAATTATAAAAAAGCAGAGATAAAAAATAAACACGCAATAATTTTTTTACAAATTTTTTTGAAAATGGTTCATTAATATTTCTACGTAGCAAATGTATAAAATTCATATGTTAATACGCTGGGTGAATTGTTTTGAACTTGTCGCCGACATACATTCATTTTCTTTTTATTTGTTTTCGCCAATTAATTAAGATGACAATATCGAATCTTATTGTTTAGTTTGACAGTGATTGTGTGTTGGAATGCCTCTAGTTTTAATATTGTTTGTATAAAATAATAATGTGTAATAGTTATTTAAAAGTTTTTAATTTATATGATTATCATTTGTTGGCTTAGACTTTTCAAATTATAGTGATGTAAGCTGAGAGCTCAAATATCGTTTATAGTAAACAAAAGTTTTTGAGAAGATTTTCAATTGTATTCATACAAAAGATGTTTTTTTAGTTAAAATATTACAAACCGTAAATATAAAATTGTATATTTCTGCATAAAAAATTTTTAATTTTATATTAAAATTCCTAAAAATAATTTATTAACAAATATGGCATATAATTAAGAGTTCAAGATATGTTTTAAGATAACCATCGACTACACAATATTATTAAGTACTTTATTGCTATTATTATTATTGCTTTGCTTGACACTATTCAATTAGATGCGGAATATAAACAAAATATATATGACACAATTTTTCATTCAATACTTATGTAAAAGCAAACAAAACCAACGCACACATGTCGTCAGCTTATTATTGGTTTGACCTACCGACCATATTGATTTTGAATACCCCCTTTCTGAATTCAAAAACAGTTTTACGAAATTTTTCATAGTTTCTGAAATACTAAGCAATAATTTTGCTCCATATCAACTATTTTAAAGTTTTTTAAGTATTGTTTTGCTGTACACGCCAATGTTTGGCAATTGCAGCAAATTGCTCGTACGAAAACATATAAAATAAATTGCACTCTTGCTTTGCTTCATTTCCGTAAGAAAAACTAGTTAACTACTAGTTGCAACAAGAAAATTAATTTGACTCGTGCTTTATTGCCGTTAGAAAAAAAGTTTTTAATGCAAAAGCAAAATAAAATGACAACTCAAAAAACAGCAGTAAGTAGAACAAACAAAAATTTTATCAATTTTTTCGACACATGTTACAGCCCTCAACCAGGACTTTGAGAAATTTTATGAATTACATTTTAGGTTGCTTAATTAATATGGAAAATTTTATTAATTATTTCTTTAAAGCCTATACGTAAAAACAATTTTGTGCTGAATAAGAGACATTTAAGATCAAGGGGATCTGACAAAAAATAACGGAATTGAGCAAAAAAGCCTATTTTATTTCCCATTCAAAATTTATTTTAATCAAAACACAAATGTTTTATACTTTAAACTGAATTAAAAAAAATTTTATATGGCTTTTTCCGCTTAGTGGCTTATAACTTTCTTAATTTGTATCTAAGTACGCAAATTTTAAATATCATGTAATCATCACAAAAGTATCTTTGTAATACAGTCGGCTAAAAATTATACTGAGTATATTTTTTCATCTTAATGGAGCTATTTAAAATGATTGTTCTTTGCAAAACGTCTTAATAAATTTTTATCCGATCAACACAATTGTTATTTTGGCTGAAAGAAGAGAGAGATATTTCGCTAATAACAAAAACATAAATTGTAATAACAAATATTGTAGGAATTATTATATTTAGTTATAGTTGCTAACACAGAAAAAATATTCTCCAATTTTTTTCAATTACATCAATAATAAAAGAAAATATCAGTTTTAATTATAAAAAATTTAATTAAGGTAATTAACGGTTTACTTTGATATAAAATTACTGCAGAAAATGTTGGATATATCAAAAAAAATATTTAAATAAAATTTGTTTACTGGTGAAAACTTAATGCATTTTTAATTAGTATCACACATTTTTTAATTGAAATCAATTGTTATTTATTCTGTGAACGTTGTCTCAACAAAGCCTTAGTGGCGCTAAGACCATTATATATTTTGTAAAACATAATTTTGAAGCAATAAATAAAAAAAAGATAGGTCAATAATTTACCATAAAAAAATTTTTTGTTAAAAATTTCCTAGGAATCCTGCAGTTATTTCCCGGGAATGCCCGCATTATGCTACCATTGATATTTTAATTAAATAATAAGTTTTTTAGGGTTAGGTTAGGTGGCCAGTCATAAAGACCCCGCATAGACCAAGTTGGTCCTTGGCGTTACCACGATGAACGATAACTCTCAGTTCAAAAGGTTAGTCCGAAGTGATGGTATCCAGAGTACTCCACACCCTCTTGGCGAATGCCAGGAGTCTGAATAGTCCAATTGCAGAAATTTCTACAATATCTTGGAAGTAATGGTCTGCCAGACAGTTCGCTCTGGAGCGTATGAGCGCCGGACAGTAGCAGAGTATATGCTCCACGGTTTCTTTCTCCTCTGGTATCCCACAGAATCTACAATTGTCGCTAGTCAGTTGCCTCGCCCTTTTGGCATATACTGCCGTCCACCAGTGACCCGTTATAAACCCTACGAGAAGCCTACAGTCACCTCTCGGTAGCGATAAAAGAAGCTTAGTCGACTTTGGGTCATAGGATCCCCACATAACTTTGGATACCTTGCACGTCTCGGTGTTTTTCCAAACTGCATCATATTTCCTCTGTATAGGAGATTCTGTATCCCTCTTATTATTACGAATTGGAATTGGTATGTCAATTACTCTGTTGTTCGGTAGTTTTACCCCCAGTTTCTCTAAATCGTCTGCCACCTCGTTACCTTCTTTGCCCTGGTGGCCGCGGTCCCAATAGACGTGTACCCTTCTGTTGGCACCAAGTCTCTCCACTGAGTGCTTACACTCCTGGACAAACGAAGAGTATGTATATAAAGCAGATAACGCCCTGATCGCCGCCTGACTATCTATAAAGATAGCCTGACTATCTATAAAGAACATGTGAATTTCTAGTAATAGAACTACGAGCTAGGGGGGTTATTCCTCATTTAGTCTTATAACTCTTTTATTACTGAACTAATTTTGCTGGATTTCCATCCTTAACTGCTTAGTATAACTACAAGCAATTGGACTTCTATAAAGTCCAATTGCTATAAAGTCCAATTGCTTCTATATATACTTTATGGGGTCTTAGATGAATTTTAAAAAAGTTTCACACAAACTTAGGTAACAAACAATCTTTTCTCACTCACTGTGCTTTAATGTTATGCATAAACTACTTAAGTAGTGCAGCAGTAACCCAAATCTCTTCACGCTAATGAAATTAAATTATTAAAATCTGAAAACCAGTTTAATTCATTAAAACTCATTAATAAATTGTTGAAAAACTAAGTAAAAAAACGCAGCTAAAATTAAATAAAACACAAATTTATTTGTTAAAAAAAAAACATTTAAAATACAAAACTTGAAAAATTTTAAAATTAACATAAAAAAATTGCCAAAAAGCAATAAAAACAAATAATAAAACGCAACTTACAAACTAATTTAACAAAGTTTTTTTTTAGCAAAATTTACAAACGAGTTCAAAGAAAAGTGTAGAGATAATATTAACAGCGTGAAGGTTCGTAAAAAGTCAGTAAAATCTGATGTGAATACATTAGATCAAATTAAAATTTACTTTACGATAATCAGTTAATTAGCGTGATTAATTAAGTTCACATTATTCCAATAATTATCAATGTTATGCAGGCAATATTTACTAATTATGTTTGGGATAGGGAGGTATAAAATAGTTTAAAGTAAAAGAATAACTAAAGTTATTAATAGGCGATTAATACTAATCAGTACTATGTGCTGCCGAAAACGCAACACAGCTCTCTGGCCGGAAACTTTTATATACACCTAACACACGTGTAAAATGTTCAAGCACAACGAAGTCCTTTTTCTTTTGCTTTATCACTAGTATTGCGTTTATGCCTGGGAGGTAAATATCCGTTGTTTTGACCCGCTGCTGAAGCAACATTTGTTTGGGGTGTAACATCTTGATGATCATTGAAAATCTTTACAGTTTGCACACTTTGATCGTGACTACCGCTTACCACCTTAATAACACGGTGATCACCCATTGGTTGCTCATGTGAAGATCCCAAAATTTTAATAGTCTTGACTCCAGCATTATCTAATGATTCCAAAACCTTTAAAGTCTTTACATTATTAAGATTGACGATTTGCACGGTGCGAATTTTAGCCGCAGTTTGCTTATTAGCTTGCAACGTTGTTGATCCCGCAGATGCCATGGCTGGGGCATTATTATGGGTTGTTGTGGTCGTTTTTTGTATACCTTCAGGCATGAATGTTTGCAATGCTTGACGTGCTTGCTGACTAAGTGCTGGTGTACTTTGGTACTGATTTGGTGTAAAGGTCGTGTAGGACATTGTGGGTGCGTAGTACTGGGGCCGGGAAGCCGGTTCGCGATACATGGGTGATACCTCGTTACTGGCGGAAAACGTGGTTGTTTTAGGTGGCCCGTATTCAGGAAATGGCCTTCTGTTACCGTAACGCTCGTTAGATCTTACATCAGTCATGTAACTGCTCAAAGGATACATGATAGTGGGCTTATAATCTTCTGTAGGCACAGAAGGTGGTAGATACTCGGGACCCTTAAATTGTGTTTGTTGGGGTGTCTGGTAAGATTGGTAGACATTTGTTGGTGGCAAATACTCGGGTCCTTTGAAAACTTGTGAAGCCTGCTGATCAGCCAAATGATCTGCTGTTTGTATTGAAGGTACAGGTGATAAATAAACAGGATTCTGGTAACTTTGAGAAACACTAATTGGTGGCAAATACTCGGGGGCCTTGAACGACTGAAGTCCAGCTGTAGGTGGTAAATAGTCAGGACCCTTGAATGTTTCAGAACCACTTAACGGTGGCAAATAATCCGGACCCTTAAAATTTGGAGTTCCAGTTGAAGGTGGCAAATAGTCGGGGCCCTTAAAAGCTTGCAAGGATGGTTGGAGAGTAATGAATGCCTGATACGTTTGACTTTGACTGGTTTGACTAGCCTGTAAATTTTGTTGGCTGTGTAATTGATTTATGGCCTGCTCCGAATTAGCTGGTTTTTGAAATTCGTAACCAGATGGTAAATAACTGGGAACGATATATGATACACCATCGGCATGAGATCGACTTGATTCCAAATTATGCAATTGATTTACGGACTGTACGGCATTATTTGACTTCTGGATATTATTACTGGTAGCGGGCTCTTGAGTGTGTAATATGTTAATAGCTTGTTTAAAGTTTTCTGGTTTTTGGAACTCATAATTAGAAGCTAGAACACCATTTATTTGAATTGGTTCTTCTTGTTTTGGTGGTCCAGTAACTTGAACTTGGGATTTTACAACCACTTCTTTATATTGCGGGGAATTTTCAGGTAACATATGCAGTTCTTTAATTGCTTGTTCGGAATTTATAGGTTTCTGAAAGTCGTAACCAGAAGGCAAGTTCTGGATTTCTTGGTAATGTTGTTGTACTTGATTTTTTTGAGGTGGCAAATAATCGGGACCTTTGAATGGTACTTTGTTCGTAGATTGATATGGTGGTAAATAATCTGGTCCCTTGAAGGTAATACTTGAGTGGTAGTAAGACTGTTTAGGTTGTTGTGGTGGCAAGAAGTGCGGCCCCTTAGATGGAGTATTTTGCTCATATGTCACATATTGCTGGTAAGGCGGCAAGTAGTCAGGACCCTTAAATGCAGAGTTTTGATTTATTTCTTGATGATTCTCTGGTGGTAAATAATCGGGTCCTTTAAATCGGTCACTGGGTCTGAATGGTGCACCCTGTTGTTGAACAAAGTTTGCTTGAGTGACGGATACATACCCTTGTTCCTTGAAATTTGTTTGTGGAGGCACATAATCAGGCACTTTATATGGAGAACTTGGACGGAATTTCGTTTGTTGGGATTGTGCTTGTTGTTGGGGTGGCAAATGATCGGGGCCTTCAGAGGGAGTATTTGGGTTAAAGTTTTGTTCGGGTTGTCCAGAATCTTTTTGACGGGGTGACAAAGGAGTTTTTTGTATGAAGCTCTGTTCCGAATGCACATAACCTTGTTGATGAGGAGGCAAATAATCAGGGCCCTTGAAAAGAGAATTTTGGGAATTACTATGCAACGATTGTAAAGAACCCTGTTGATGAGGTGGCAAATAGTCTGACCCTTTGAAAGCAACATTTGAGACTAAGTTTTGCTGAGATTGACCTAGATTCAGTTGACGGGAAGGTAAAGATTCAGGCCTATTAAAGGAAGTATTTGGTTCAACGTTTTGTTGCGACTGTTTTTGAGGTAGCAAATCATTATGACTTCTAACACCACCTACATCTGGTCCCTTAAATTGTTTATGAGTTGCAGAATTATCAGAAACTTTGGTCGCACCGAATTGCTGTCCATATTGAGGTGACGATTTATGTAATTGAGATTGTGCGCTTAAAGAATTTTGCACCGACTGTCTTGAATGTTCCTGAGTTTGTGATTTTTGTTGAGTTGTAAATTTGTTGACAATATTATTCTGATTTTGGTACGAAACTGATTGTTGCACGTTATTAAAATTTTGTTTTTTATTTGATTTTTCTAGGGAGGTATGACGATGGTTGGAGGGAAAAGGCACGGGAATATTATTTTTGTGTTCATGTTTTACAATAATCTCTTGATTTCCCGTAGCAAGACCTAGATAAGAAGCATCCAAACTTGGATCATCTAAAGGAAAATTGGCAGGAGCATTGATATGTTCAATACGAATCTCTTCTGTTAATGACTTTTGCGATGGTAAATAATTTTTATTTACAGATGCTAACTTTTCGGTATTTTCTCCATTACCGGTCGATGATTTATAATGATTATGAACTTCAAAAACATGATATTTAGAATTGGCATAATTGGTCTCTTCAAATTTCTGTTGTTGTTGTTGTTGTTGTGTATTTTCCTGTGTTTTGTAAAAAGCGTCTTTGATGGGCAGTTCTTGTATGGGTGGGGGTAAATATTGGTTATTTCTTAAGGTCAAAGAAATATCTGCCTCGACAACAGACACCAATAAGCCCAATAGTATAAATCCAACAAAAGGGCGTACGAGCTAAAAAGAAAATTTTATTGAAATTAAAAAATTAGTTACGACGTTATTGTTATTGCAATGATAATCCTTTGATATTGTACGAGCGGTAATCCACAGGTGCTCGGTTTTCTGGTGCTATCGTTGGTTTGTTTAACGTCCGTTAATAATAAAACTCACCTTCATTTTAATGTTGGTCGTGCGTATCTTTAAACTGTCCAACATGCAATGCTAACCTTAACTGACCTATCCGCACAATTTATACTAAACTAATATTTAATTTACAAAAACCACACAATTCAGAAAAGTTTTATTCACAAAATCAACAACTTGCTGCGCGCTTAAATGTGTGAGTAAATAGGTGAATGAGCGAATGGTTAAGTGTGTAAATGTCTGCCTGTCTGTCTACATGATTGTACATTTAATACACTAGCGCAAACTGGCACTTGCTAAGAAACTCATCGTTTCGTGCTACAAATCTTTGCAGTTGATCGATTATTACCAATACATCATCTCCGCTTTTTTTTACTTTTCGCTTTGTTTTATGCTTTTTTCAAGTTTGAGGGGTTTTGTCGCAAAAAAATTTTAAAAGGTTTTTGGATTTTAATTTTGATTCACCTCATTTTGGCTGAATTGCAAATATGTTGTGTTACAGCCAAATTTCAAAATTTGATTTTGTTTTAATTGTACGTTAAACGAGTCACTTTTGCACTCGCGTTCTACAAACAGGCAGTTAATTTGTGTTTCATATGAATTAAATATATGTATTAGGTTTAATATACAGTAGCTTATTATTTATTAAAATTTATAACATAATTAATCTTAGACCTTAAATGAACTTAAGTTTTACAATATACATTTTAGTAAATGATTACAAAAGTAGATGATAAATTTTAAATGAATAATTAATGGATAAAATCTTTATGGTATTAATCATTAATATTCAATATTTAAAAGTTCTTCGTTTGCTTAAGATGTAAAGCATTTATTGCGTATATGCTCACCGGTTATAAGCATTTAACCTTTTTTGCATCCCATCTTAATTGAAGTTTTGTATTTAAAATTGCTTTGCATATATGTGAAGTTCCAGCGAAAAGTCTCCTTTTTGTAACGTAACGCCAGAAGTAATTTGAATCGTTTATCAAAAATTGTATATGTATAATTACTTTTTTATATGTTGTGTAAAGCGCAACTAGCTCTACATTAAGTTATAAAAGTGATAATTTTTGAACAACATGGTACTAAAATACAAGCTTATTTTCTTTCTGGCGTTACATTACAAAGAGTAGACTTTTCGCTGGAAATACCCATATGTACCTTAAACAAGCAAAGATTTTTAAATTTGATAACTTGGAAAATAAATTTTTATAAGTCCAAAGCTTATTAAAAAAGGTTTTATACAAAAAGTCTTGCTCAATTCGCATACTTATGCAGTTTAGTAATGCAAGTCGAAATCCACTTCTTTTTTTGTAACGTCAGGTTGGCGTATATTTTTAGTTATATCTTCAAATACTTAGGGTTGATTATTGTAATTTTTTTCTGAATATAGTGCTGCTTTATTACTTTGTAATATAAAAAACTTTTTACAAATTTGACTTTTTCATTTAATTTTTTTACATTTTGTCGTACAAATATTACGTCATGTCACAATGGAAATGCCCATATGTAGTTTGCTTATCCCTTTCACCGCGGAATCTTTTCACGAAATTTGGTAGGTTTTTTTTAATTCTGAATGCAAATTTATTTAAAAGGCAATAATATAAGATGTTGGGGATACATAAAAAGTCAGTGATCCTACCGTTACCCTGGAACATATAACCCCAATAAGTTCTTAAGGCTGGCTATTTTGTCCCAATAAAGCGATCTGCATAAACCAAACAATAAAACTTGTTTTTTTTTAACATATATTTATATAATCAATCCCACTCGATAATAAATCCCAATCTTTTTGGGACAATATGTCCCATTACAAAATAAAGCTTTCTAACATTTTACAGTTTGTAAATTTTCTTGTTTCAAATTGTTAAAAATAATATTTTATAACTTTATTTTTGTTATTGTATAGAACTGTAAATTAAAACACAAAACCACTTCATCTATAAAATTATCTATGTCTCGATCAACGAAAAACTCGTAGTCTCATATAAAAGCACTGCACACTAGGGATACCAATCCCGATCCCGAAAAATACCTGATTTCAGCGAATTCCGGGATTGTAATTTTTTAATACCGAGATTTTCGGAATTTAGTCAATCCCGAAATCGTTAACTTAATTTTTTTGTTTTACCTTTTTATATAAAAAGAAATTCATCACGACATTCTCCCATGAGAGGATAGGGAATACAATATTGATCTTTTATATTTATTTGATTAACTCTGTTAATACTGTCATTTACAACGAAAGAAAAAAGTTAAACTTTCTTATTCTTTTTAATCGTGTCCAACAATAATAAAGAAATTTTAATGTGAGAAGTGCTGAAAATAATTCAAGAGGAAAATGAATTCAAGAAATAAATGTCTTTTGAATTGTACAAAACCAAAAGTTCCGTGTGGTTTTATTTTCTAATTGATTCTACTGCAAAATTTAAACATTACTGTTTACAGTTTTAGGCTTAAAAAATGGTTTTCCGAAAGTATGCATGGCACCTACGGGTATTTATGGAGCTATTTCACGAAATTAGTTAGTGTAATTTATACACTACATAATACCTACCACTATTGGTGGTGGATATAAAAATGTGTTTTGTTAAAAAAAAATATATGGTTAACTAAAAAATTGATTTTGTTAATTAATTTCGAATTCAAATTTCAGTAATTAATTTAATAAAAATTGTAATATTAAATTACTATATTAATTTTTTTTTTATTTAGCTTGAATCAACTGAGGTAATTGATTAAAATAAATATTTTTAGTTAATTAATTTTTAATTGTTTCAATTAACACATTGTTGGAAATCGTACGTTCTTTTTTATCATTTTTAATTAAATTAATAAGTAGTTAAGAAGAAATCACAATTTCCAATTTTACAAATTTTAGTAATCAATATAATCATTATATGTGACGCGCAAAATAGAAAGGGACCTAAGGGTTTTGTTCAGGAGAGCCATTTTAAAGATTTAAATACGTGTATCTTTGGTGTACCATCACTGAGCGTGCTGGTATTGGTCTCATTTGAAAGCGACACACCTAATGACGTCAGGAACGTGTTGGTCAACCTTGAAAACGGACGTAGGTCGCCCCTACCTCTTGTTTTGTTTAGTTGGTTTTTACTGTTCCCTTTCTCTATGCGCTGTCACATATTTAACTTTGTATTATCAAAATAATTATAAATATTTTGTTTGTAAACATCTTTTTAAGATGGTTTTTTAATAAATATCTATAAAAAGCATTTAACTTTCAAAAAACCCCGAATCCCGAAAAATCCCGATGTCCCGCAAAATCCCGAGATTTGATTTTTTGAAATTCTGAATCCCGGGATATTAAAAACCAGTCCCGATGGGCATCCCTACTGCCACCAATGACCTTTCGGTATATTTCAACATTGATTTGTTTAATTATACCACAGATAGTTCATACTCTATTCGGATACATTAAATATTACAATATAAAGGGTAAAACAAAAGTTAGGACAAAACGAATATTCCTGGAACGTATAATCCCAGTAGGGGCGAAAGGGTTATACGCGTAACCCGCATTTATGAAATTTTACATCGCAATATAAAACTGTTATAAAAATTAAAGAACTGTAGTGCATATGAGCAAATAATTAAAGATATATAGATTATAGATGGGTGTTTATGGATCCTGTAATTTGAAGTTTTAAAAAAAACTTTGGGTATATGGGGCTCTACCTATATTTAATTAATTTATATGACCAGCGTGTTATCAGAGTCGCAGTTTTTTTCTTCAACCAATAGATGAAATAAACCACAATTTTACCATTTTGAACTCTGCGCTAATTTAAAGTAGAATCGATTTCTCATCTTACTTAATTATACATTCGCAACTTGAAATAAAAAATTATGGTTACAGAGGAAATTAACTGAAAAAATGTCAATTTTTCGTTCCGAAATTCCACTGAAAAATAAAAATAATATTTGAGAAGTGCTCATAAAAAAAATTGTCCATTATTTTTACATTCCATTTTAATTAGTAACTATTTACTCTTTCCCGAAAATATATATTAAAAATTTTTGAAAATTTCGTTTTCATATAGAATCGAAAATAATTAGGTTTTTAGAGCTTTAATAAAGAAAATGCGATTTGCAGAAAGCACTCGATAACACAGGGCAAAATTTTTGAAGTCATCGAGTGTGTGGAATTTCTCGAAGTTCTTATTGGAAAAAAACAAACTCTGATTTGGGTATTTCTATTTTATTTTCTATTCTATTGTATTTTGAAGACCAATTGGAATTTAGTTTTCCTGCCTTCGTCACAATTGTAGCTACCCAACAAACACGAAGTCAATCTATTGATATGAAATGACTTTATCATTTGATAGCAAGCACAATTCTCAAACCTTTTTCAATTGCTTAATTTCAACATTTAAATTCAAATTGATTTGAATAAACGCATTTGGCATACATTGTTTTATCAATTTGATATCAAATTATTATGAAATGTTATTCTAAAATCAAAAAAATACAATTGGCACCACTAAAGCGAAAAATAAATTTAAACATTAAAAATTACGGATAAAGTAAAATGTGTTTTGTTACATATTACGTGAATTGAACTCGCCTTAAGAAAATCTTAATTTTTGTGAAAAAAAAATATAAATAATTTGTGGGTTAAAAAAAAATTAGTTACAAAGTGTAAGACTGCGAATGAAAAAAGGGGATTGTGAAGAAAACATAAGTCTGTTGCACGCAAAATAAAATAAAAATACCCAAGTATTTCGTTTTTGCAAGAATTTGAGAACGGAAAGAACGCAGTTTCATACATCAGCTGTGGTACCGAATGTTTAGCTGACAGTTTATTTAAAAAAAAAAAAAATTAATTTGAATTAAAAAAAAAAATAATTTTCTCTTATACTCCACATTGTATTACAATCCACATTTGTGAATATATAAGTTAGAGAATAACGTTTGAAAGCAAGTTGAAAATAAATGCATTTCTCTATTTGAAAATAATTTACCCTTTTTGTTGAAAATTCTATGATTTTCAAATCATTATCAAACGTTTGTCGTTTGAGAAAAGGTATGATTTCAAATCATTTTCAATTTGAAATCAAACCTCCGTGTTTGTTGGGCATAGAACAGGGAAACAAAGTAAAACAAACTTACCCAAAAAAAAAACTGCATTTAGTGCCTCAAAATTGTCGAAAAATTTTCCCTTCTTATACCTTTTTTCACCATTCCTTATATTATAATGCATAGTTCCTCAGAACATTATAGTCTTGGAAATTCTCCAGCTGTATTTTATATCGAAAACTCGAAAAATATGGCTTAAATTGGACAATATTATTTTTTTTGATTTTTGGCGAAATCTTTGTAAAGGCTGATTCATCGTGAGGTTTAATTGCGTGGTTTTATTTTCTAATTGATTCTACTGGTGCACCAAATGCAAAATTTAATCTTTACTGTTTACAGTTTTAGGCTTAAAAAAAGGTTTTCCGAAAGTGGGTATGGGACATACGGTAATTTATGGAGCGATTTCACGAAATTAGTTAGTGTAATTTATACACTACATAATACCTTCCATTGGTGGTGGTGGATATGAAAATATGTTTTTGTTAAAATAATATATAGAAAAAACAAAATTAAAAAACTATTTCCTTAATAAAAATATCAAGTTCACACAATTTATGTGTATTTATTTTATTTATGGCGCCTGCTTCCTATTTGGAAGCAGGTTTGTAATCGTGAATATAAATGAATATATATAGTTTTTGAGTTACTCAACAAAAAGTAGTTTTCAACGAAGCTATTGACTTTGAAGGCTTGGCGCTGCACCAAAAATGCTCCCATTGGACTAAAATTGGTGGGTAAGACTTTAACATTTCCAACTTTAAATATAAAAACATTTCTATAATCCCATTTTGTATGGCTCTTAAGAGGTTTTCGAAATGGCTTTAATTTTTTTGTTTTTTTCTTACAAAGTTGCTGAGATGTAATCGGGTGGCAAATGTTATTTTCTACCATAAAAGTCAACAAATTATTATTAATGCGTGCAGTTACAACGTGTCAAATATGGCGAAAAATAGGGTTTTTTTTTAAATCTTAAGCTAAGATATCGCGATGACATGATATATTATGTCATCGCACTGATGACAAGATATATTAACAAAATACATCAGCGTTATGACGCCTTTTCTATCAGTGTACACAAAATGTGGCATCGAATTGATGTCACTGTAGTCATAGCGTAGATGACGCATAAAATATGACAACATTTTAGGATGACGTTCATCATTGGATTGATGTCACTTTTTGCCTCATTGATGCCATTTTAAATAGCATTGATGTCCAAATTCTGATGTTAGAACATCACCAAATGAAGATGCATTTTTCTATGAGTGTATGGGAAAACATGAGACAAAGGGAAAAAAGGAAAAAAAATTTTGCTATGATTGTGAACGAAGATTTACTATAATTCAATATAACAATTAAAAAATAGTTCCATTGTAGTAAATAAATTAAAGTTGAAAACCATAGTATAGAACTAGTATGCCGACTGGTGAGAACGTTCTCTTTTTTTTATAACTCTCATCACACATATAGGTTCTGTGTGAATTCAACACACATAAGAACAACAAAACCAAACCAAAATTTGAAATTTTTCAATTTAAAATTTTTCACAATATAACACTTCATGTTTAATTTTATGACTTAAACACGTAATTAATAATTTTTTTCAATACATTTTGCTAATTTGCTTTTGCAAAATGTTTTTATTTTTCACAAACTAAATATTTTTAAATAAATTTTTTTGACACTAAATTTTTTCTGTTGTTAATATTATTAAAACCAGCAGAGTAGCATTTTGTGGTATAAAAATAATATTTGAAATCATTAATTATTTATATATTATCCGATATTGCAGAATAAAAATTTAGCAAACGTGGCTTTTAAAAGTTTATAAATGCAGCCAGCATTCAATAAATTGAAAATTAATTGAACTAAGAAAATTTTATTTTGGAAAAAATTTGTTACCACATTCTAAACGATTTTATGCAACTATGTTTAGTGGTGGAAATAGTTTTATACACCAATACATTTGAAAAAAATCTTACTAATACAAACATAAAATATGTACCACTGACAGTTGAGTTATGTTCCTGTCAAAGAGTCCGGCATACTAGTTGTATACTATGTTGAAAACTTAGTTCACTTAATCAAAAATGTCAAATATGTTATACATTTTTGATGTTCATACAATATCAATTCATTAAGCTTATACATACTCAGATTGATGTTACATTTCAGATATTAAAATTTACATTACAATATGTACATATGTAAAAATTCGAATGATTTTTCAAAGAAATAAATGACTTATTTTTTTTTTGTTAAATATTACACCAACTTTTACTATGTTTTCGAATATTGAAGGGAAAAGTGCATAAGCGACCTTGACAATGTTAAACTTTTTAAATTGTGTTTAAAAAGGGATTATTTAAAAAAAAGTGTCTCTTAAAACTCTTATCGAAATTAACGCTTTAAAATAAAAAATAAAACTTAAAACAGTTTTGTAACTCTATCAATCTACACATTTATGTATGTATCTGCAAATGCATCTTTACCTTTGTTATCGGCTGGAAACAAAGAAAAAATTTGTTTAAGCTCAAAAAAACAAACATGTATTTTTTTATAAGTTAATACAAATACACATATGAACATGTAAATGGTATATTCGAAATGTTGATCTTATTAATCTGGAATTCGTTAAATTAAATACGCCTGGAGCTGGACAACTTTTTTTGGTTTTTAAAAATCTTCATTTAGTAGGCCGGAGGTTATTATAAAATATATAAACGTTTTATTACTTTAATAAGTTATTTAAATTAACATTAATTTTAAGGCTTATTGATTAATTTATTAAATATACGAATTAAACACGAGATCATTGTAAAATTTATATATTTATTTGTAACTGCTGGCAAGAAAAACATTTGAGATTTTTATTAATTATAATAATTAATTAATAATTTTGGTTTTTTTTTATGGGTGGCAATATTGGTTATTGGGTGGTGTGCTGACATTCAAACTATTTTAATTGTTTATTGTCTTAAATAGTTTCGTTTGTTTATGCATCGCAAATTATTTTGTATTTGCAACAATTAATTGTTTGTTGGTATCAGCGTTGCCATTTATCAAGTTTTCCCTTTTTTTTTTGCAAGTTTTTTGAGATGCAAAAAAAGTTTTTAATTAATATGAAGCTTTTTCAAGTTTTTTATAAATAAATAATTTAAAATTTCCAATATAATTTTTATGCAATTAAACGATCTTACTATATATTTTCTCTGACCTTTATAATTGCAACAGTGTTTAATTGTGTTGACTCCTTTCTACCTAAAAGATCCCAACTATATTTTTTAGGTGCTGAAGTATTTTTAACACTAGATTCATATAAGTTATCTGAAGGTGATAAAATGGACTTTAGAGTTTATCCTTTAAAGTTTTATGTTGAACTTTGTAAACTTCGTGTTAATAATGATTTTCTAATACACGTTAAAGTCTTAGCAACTTTTATGTTTTTAATAAGTTTTATTTTTTTTGGCTAAAAAGAAAAAAAATTATTTATATTTACTTTTTTCTATATTTTTAAACAAAATGAATTCCAAAATAGTCGTTCTGTATTTTTTTATTTCATATTATTTTTTAATTTTTAAACAAAACGAATTCTATATAAATTTATGTGTTTTCTTTAAAAATGTTGGCTTTTATGTAAAAACAAGTTTTTTCTTGAAAAAAATGTTTTTTTTTTAGTTATAAGAAGTTTTTTAAAAAATATATATGGCAACTCTGGTTGGTATGCACAACTAAAATTAACGAAAATTTAATTTTTACATGATAACTAAGTTATAAAAAATCTATTAATTTATTTAAATATACGTTCCACGGCCGCATCTTCGGAAATAAAAATAGCAGAAGAAATAATAGTTTAACATTTTTAATATAATATGAGTTTAAGAAATAAAGAATTTTAAATTTATTTTTTCTATTTTTATAATAATAGTGAAGATGTTAATGTTCAAATAATAGGAGTAAAAAATATTGCTATAATTATTAAGCTACAGCGGGAATTTTATGCAAAAATTTATCATTTATAAGTTTTTACACAAACAAATTAATCAATACAGGTCCAAACTCGGTTTGAACAATAACATTTTTATACCCACACTACAACATTTTGTCATGACACAATGTTGTGCTGGTAGGTCCAAAATTAACCATAGGTTCTAAAGAAACCCTATCCTAAAACCGCTTAAAGGCAAATAAATATTATATAGATTAAGATATCTAATTAATATTCGGTAAAAAGAACTTTTACATGAATCATTACCTCATAACATAATTTTGTTATGGTGAGTCCATGATTACCCATGGGTCCCATTTAGGGTACACTAACGAAATTTTGTTTAAATACTATGGTGTAGGGTTTCATATGGTCGTACTTGACAGACTATACTTTCTAACTTGTTTATATCGAATTTATAATTATTTTTATACTTTATTAGTTTTATAATAGTTTTTTATGTGGGATTCACAAGGTAAGCTATCAAGTCACATCGTCATAATGTCCTAATTAATATTTAACAATTGTTTAAAAAAAATATTGTTGTGTTTAAAAAAAAATAAAAATTTTAATGCCTTGTTCATTGATTCGTCATAACTGTACAGTAGAAATCTAAATTATAAGCGGTAGCCCACAACAGTCATATATATATTTCTTGTAATTATTTTAAGATATATGACTTAACAACTACCTAGTGAATCCCCCAATTGTAATATTGTGTTTCCCCACTATTAGCGAAAAGTCCTGTATTGTGATAGTGTAGTTTTGTAGTCTCGACAAAACCTATAAGTTACGCGGATCAAAAGTTATGTTTGGGCACGAACTTGCATGGAAGTTTAAATGTGGAAGTATTCGTCAAAATGTTTTTTAAGTGTTTATTCATATCACGCCTGCATTTTCAGCAAACTCCCACAATTATCATTTTAGTTTAGCACAACTTTTGACTAACCTTACCGAAATGCTTTCGGTTTGGAAAACAAACGGGCGCAAAGATGATGAACTAATATAGTGGGTTCTTCAAAAAATCAAAAATAATCTGTATAGTGACCAAAAAAAAAGCAAATATGTACACCCAGAGAAAAACTATGTTTGAATATGGTCACCTCCAACAAAACTATTTTTAAAGAATATTTTAAACGTATTATGGTTAATTTAACCATATTATTATCTCCGACAATCATATTATGGATAAATAATATCAAGAAGGCACAACCATAGTATGGTTTTCAACCATAGCATGTTGCTCTTTGAGAAGAGGAAAATACTGTTGTTAATTTTAAAACAAGTTATTGTCATATATAACCTTCTTGATGGAGGACTAATTAAACAATAATATGTTTGTCGGTGTCAATAATATGGTTAAATTTAAACATAATATGTTTATAATTTTGTCTAAAAATAGTATTGTTAGAGGTGACCATATTTAAACATGTATATATGATTTCTTTTCACATATAAAAAAATATTTGCCGAAGTAAAATTACAAATTAGAGTGGTTTCAAAAGCCAATTCTATGTTGGTTGCGATAAATATAGTTATTAATATTGAGAAAAATTAATGAAGGCAGCTTGTGCTAGACAAAATAGCAGAATAAATAACTTGAGTGATGTTTTTGATAGAGCAATAGATTCTTCGGATTCATTATTATCAAGTCACAGTATTGCCAAGAGTTGAGTCCAAAATAAAAAACAGTACTTCCTCAAGAGGTTATCAATATCTTGTTTGAACCGATATTTTATTTTATAAACAATTGGGCTTATTGTGTATGGCGTTGTCGTTAACGCGTGAGTCACTCACAACCTGTGTTCTTTAATCTATTAAAAAACCGACAAACGCGTTAATGACAACGCCTTAAACAATAAGGCCGAATGCCTTGTCTATGGATGACGAGTCAAGTGGGTCTGATTTTGATACATATGAAAATTCTTTTGAACTAGATTAGATGTTGAAGAATATTAGTTTTTAAAATATTTAGTATTATTATTTTTAAGTTTTTGATAATAAACCACAAATAATTTCTAAAAACCCATTCAAATAATGGTCATGTAATTTATGGACCGATCAAGGTTATAATAAGTACTAACAGAGACGGAATTTCAACAGAAACCCCAGGTTCATTTGAGATTTACACACAAGATTGAAAAAAATATAAGAGAAATATGCCTGAGCTTACTGGCTTTTTTCGTTGTGAACACTTGGTTTACACCTTGTAGAAAATTCAAACATACATCCATACATCACTGAAATTATACATTTTACTCGATCCGATAAGTTTGGGCAATATCCGATAAGCTCAAGCAGGTTAATCTATTTTTATTTTCTCTAACATCTGTGTAAATTTCAAAGTAATCCTTATTTTCAGTTGGGATTAGAGTTTGTTTCCGGGATTTCCCGTCCCGGGAATTCAAGGGATTTTCAATTGTTTTCTATCCCCGGGAATTAATTGCGGGATTCCCGGGAAATTTTGAAGAAAATCTTTTTCTTTAACTTTAGTAAATCTTTGTCGGACTACTGTCTTTAGTAGATTAATCCAACTTAATATCACCATAATATTTACATTTGCTACAGTTAAAGGCTTATTAATCGTTTGAGAATGGGCTTTATATAGGGCCAATGATAAATTATAGACCTATTTTCACGAAATTTTATTTCTTGTCTTATCAAACTGAAGTGTAAATTTTACAATAATACTATGTATAAGTTTTTGCCGTTAAGGGCGTAGTAAAGTGTTTTCCAAGACTGTGCTTTATATGCGGCTTTTCAAGTAATTTTGAGTCTTATGAACGTAGATTATGCTAAATTCTACCACAAAAGCATTGTTCGTTACGCTTTAAGCCATACTAACATGATTAACGAGATTCATCTAAACATGGAGCCGTAGGTTAATTATGGACCGATATTCACGAAATTTGGTGCCTTATAAAACGAACTTTTTTAAATTTAATGACAAAAGGTGCATTCGCCACAAATTTATGTTAGTTTTTGTTGATATTTTAGGGAGGTAGTTCCACATTTGGGTGCATAACTTTTTTCCTACTGAAGCGATTCTGCACGAATTCAATCCCAAACAGCCTAGAAGATCTAGAAACAATTTGACACCCTAATGGCTAAATCGGCTAAGAACGAATGAAGAACCCACAATACAAATCCTTTATCGGACCTTAGATGAATATTAAAAAAATATTCACACCGAATGACAAATTTAGTATACCTTCATACACCACTGCTGATTAAGGGTTATAAAATTTAAAAAAAATATGTTATTAAATATGTGTAGTTGTGTGCAATTTCTTCTTTCTGCTGAATTTGTTAAACCGTAAAATTATTTCAGAATTCCTACTTCGTAATGTTGTGGTTTCAGTTCCTAATCGCCCTTCCGAAAACTGTATACCACTAAGACTTCAAAACTTTCATTCCAATTATGAAAATGCTATTGGCATTAATATTACCCCTTAAGTGTCCTAAAATTACTTTAATATTGAATTATTTACGTTTTTGGTATATAAAAGATACTAGATTTAATTATTTTAAGCGTAATAGCCAGTAAGAAATATTAGTTTCATTAGAGAAATAAGTAAATAAATAAACAAAAAAATTTGGGCGGGAATCCCGGGATCCCGGGAATGCGATTTTTATATCCCGCTTTCCCGGGAATCCAAAAAGTGCGGGAATAAAAAAACTCTAGTTGGGATACGCTGCCTTTTAGTTGGCGTAGGGTGTGGACGTGGTCCAATTGGCTATTTGTTATGTATGCCATGAGCATTATATGTGCAGAAATTAAAAGCTCTGGAATGATTATTTTAATTTATGCCCAAAAATCGATTTGTAATAATTCAGTATTGGAAAACTTGAAATTTCGCTCTTAAATAAGCACTTAACTTGTTAGTAATATATGTAAATAATTGCAACGATTCCTAAAATATTTTAAAAAATAAATAAGTTTTAAAAAGTCTTTTAAAAAATGGTAAATTATATTTGTATAACAAATCGCAAATTAAAAGTTATAAACAAACATTTTTATATACTATATAAATTTAATAAATTTAAACATGCAATATCCGCAAAGTGATTGAATATATAAAATTAATAAAACATCAAAAATCGTAATAAACAGAAACAAAACGGAAACTACTACGTAATATGAGAATAATTAAGGAGGGATTTAGCTAAATATCTTTGAATTTTATAAATCATTTAAAAGCGTGTTTAACATAAATAAATAAAAAATAATATTTTTTTTTGTATAAATAAAAAATTACCAAAATTTTACTTTTAAACTATTTAGAGCAAATATTTTCAATTATCTTAAGATCAGTACCGGACATTAAAAAAATAACTTTGAAAAAGCGGCATACCACTTAAGATTTTATTACCCCTACTTTTGGAACATTTTACAAATGACTTTGAAATCTTTTATTGACTACCCAGCAAAAACTTTACTTGCATTTTGCCAACGTCTGTAAAAAAACCTTCTTAACTCAATATCTTTTTATCTAATATGTAGCTCCTCTCAGTATAAAATTATACCAATTTATAAAGTGCAAAACTAAAAAAAATTAACAGATGAGGCACTAATTTTTTTGTTATACATGCATATTCATGGCGTATTGATTTAGATTTAAAACTAACAAAGTTACAGGCCAACCAGAATCACCGCGCCTATTGTAGCGTTTTTTAGCGGCTAGCTTTGACACTGAAAATACATACTTAAATAAGAGCGTAAACGCTGTGTCATGAACAGTAAACGTTAAACTATTTTGCTTAAAAAAAAACCAACAAAATAGAAGAAAAAATGGAGATAAAATTGATAGATTGACCTAAAATATCCATTATTATATAACAGTAGGTAAGGTTAGGTTCCATTGGTAGCCGCAATTAAGCACAGCGCACGTGGGCCCGGTAATTAGTACCCGTTGTATTACCTTGTTACACCGTCTCCCGAGGGACATATGCTACCTGACTGTTGACATTCTCACCCAGCCATCCTGTTGATTCAATGAAGGAATGGATCCTGTTCAAATCAATGTCAGAGAACCAGGTTTTGTCCCTAAGGGTTCTTCGGCCAAAAAGTTTGAGTCTTGGGTCTCCGAATACCGGACAATGACAGAGAATATGTTCCGCTGAATCCTCCTCCTCCTCGTCCCTTCGACATTAGGTCATTTTAAGGAAGCCCCAACCTGCGGGCGTTTTCCCAATGGGCCAGTGCCCAGTTATTGCCGCAATTAGTTTCTGAGGTGAAGTCTGGATAGCCTGTGCCGTGTGCTCTAGGGCTATGAGATAAAATTTGTGTGCACTAAGTTGTTTAATCCTTGGGACCGGAAAACCCTATATCATATGTCAAACCGCTACGATTCAATGTCGTTCCTGCATGCGATAGGGAGTTAGTCATACAGTTTCCATGTATGCCCCTGTACCCAGGGACCCAATTAAGGGTAACCACTGACTGCCTCGCTATCCCCTCCACAAACATCCGGCTTTCTCGGACAATTTCCGATGTGATAAGCACACTCCAGGAATCTTATGGCCGCTTTACTTTCGGTAATCTTCTTATATATGAATACGGGAACAATTTTTTTGTAGTTGATTTTAAAGTATCTTAAGGTCGACCGATTTTAATGAAATATATATCGCTTTAAAGGTATTTTTATTAGATATGCACATTATAAATTTTTAGGATTAAAGTGTTTTAAAATTGCTTGCAAACACACACACATACAAAAATAATTTGTTTTTATATTTTTTTTATTGTTGTTTCAATATACATATTGTTTTTTTTTAAATTTAATTTCTAAGAACAGGCAATTTAAACTTTATTTTACCTTTTATACTCGAAACTTTATCACATACCCAAATGGGTATTTTTACAATGTAAAAATAGTAAATAAATGCTTTAATAATAACGAATAAAAAGAAATATGAAAATACATTTGTTATTCTCTTAAATTAAGGTAGACCCTTAAAATAAGAACTGCATATTCTCTTCGTGCACAAAACGATTTATTTTAACTGTAAATGTCAAGTGGTCGAATTTCCTATGATCCTTTATTGAAATGAATTCATCTTTTTATATAAAAATAACGGTATCTTAAAACTGCATTTAGTACTAAAATAGTTTTTGCATGCGAACTACACTTCCATTACATTTCCAATATTCAATAATACATTATGGTAGTGTAGATTTGCATCAGTAACAAAAAATATATAAAAAAAGTAAATAATTACATTGTTTATTTATTAGAAATTAAATTACACTACAGTTTAACGAAATGTTTCATTACTAGGGCGTGGAACTACATACAAATGCATGCTTTTTCTTAAACGTTCAAATACTACAGCCCTATTCACAATATTGTGCAGATGGTCTTGCATCGTAGCATTTGCAAAATGGTATATTTTATTTTTACTCAACACCAACAAAATATACAGCAATGCACTTGATAATATTTCGTTAAAATGCTACACTTAAAACCAAAAGTTTATATTTGCTTGACGTATACAACACTTAATATCAAACCGACAGCTGACACTAAGCAATAATCAACTATGAATTTCGTGTTTTGCAACAAGCATTGTAAACTAAATCAACGAGGTCTCTCACACACCCAGAGAAAAAACATGTCTAAATATGGTCACCTCCAACTAAACTATTTTTAAATAAAATTGTAAACATATTATGGTTATTTTAACCATATTATTGTTATCGACAACCATATTATGGTTAAATTAGTCATCCATCAAGAAGGCACAACCGTGTTATGCTTGTCTCCAAACATGTTATGGTTAATAATAACGAAAATATGTTTAACACTTCAAACAGCATAGTAGGTTTTCTACAATAGCATGTTTGTCTTGGAAAAGAGGAAAATACTATTGTTAATTTAAAAACAAATTATTGTCATGTTTAGAGGCAACCATAATATGGTTGTGGCTTCTTGATAGAGAACTAATAAGCCAATAATATGATTGTCGGTGACAATAATATGGTTAAATTAAACATAATATGTTTAAAATTTTTTTTAAAAATAGTTTTGTTGGAGGTGAACATATTTAAACATGTTTTTTCTCTGCGTGCAATTGATAGAAAATATTTACAATTGCATAATTTGCAATCTGAAATGCACAATATTGTTAATATTCCAACCACATTTTTTCTGAAAAATTTCATCGATTTGTTTGTGCATATTTTTGCATATTTAATCGTTAATGCATTTTTGTCATATAATGTTTAAAAATTAATATTAATTCGTATATTATGGTAATTTTTTATTCCAAATGGTTGTTGTTTTAATCAGAATCAAACAGATTAACCCCTTCAAACAAAAATTGTATATATAATTTTTTTTAATTGGGTGCAATAATCTTGGTGTTTTGATTTTTAAAGTGCCGAACACACAATCTACAATTAGTTCCAAAAACTTGCTTGCCATGAAATTCCTCGAGGATTTGTTGAATTTCTGCAGCATTTTTTTTAAGAAAAATTTTTAACAGGAAATTTTTTTACAATGTACGTTACTTGGTAAGAGAACTTTTCGCTAGGTAAATTTAAAATAATTAAAAAAGAAAAGTTAGTGTCATTTTAATATTTAGTTTTTGGTTTTTTGGATTAAAAATCTTTTGCTCGTTTAGATTTAAACATTTTTTGTTTCGTTTGAAATGGCGATCTGATCTCAAAAAACTGTGCATAATTAATATACAAATTAAAAATTTTAAACTTGCACAAAATATTTAAATTGAACCAAAATAAATTTAAAAAAAAAAACAACTAATAACATCAGTGTTAAACATTATACACTTAAACTTCATTTAATGTTTGACGAAAAAGGTCATTTGTATCGGGAAAAAGTTTATGTTTGTATTATTTAGTAATCGTTTAATGAATAAATCTCTAAGAAAACATTTAATTAGTTAACCATGATATTATTATTTTTTTTTTTTTCAAACAAATAGGAATTTTTAATACCCTTCGAATTAAGGCAAAACAAAAAATCGGTATGTTCGATATGCACGATCTACTATACAAACAATTATCGTTTCTCTATAGTTTAGGTTCAGTGGGTAGCCGACAGGAGGACAACTCACTTGGGTTCTTATAGCGGTCCCTGATCGTTTTTCAAAACAAAAAAAAAAAACAAAAATAACCTAACGGCCGTTTTCTTTTCTCCAAAAGAAAAACTAGAGATTAAAGACATTTGTTTTTCTCAATGTCGCAAAGCGTACCCGCACTCATCTGCCAACTATTTATTTGCCGTACAGATAAATTCAATCAGCAGGATCCCAACTTTCGCATCTATTTTAAGAGGTATTGCCAACTGAAAATAAAGTTTTTGCCGGTATATTGGCAAAACCAAAATCGTCAAAGGTTTATCAGCAACAGTTTATCAGTCTAATAAACTTATAGCGAGTTAAGTAACAGGCAGTTTGTCGATACATTTAGAAAACGGCCATAAAAGTGGATTCATCCATGCGTTCCGAACAATATTTTTGACCGGAGAATAATTTTTTGCTGAGAGTGCTTGGCAGAACGATTCACCCATTTCGGAAAATTTGTCTGGAAAAAGAAAGCTACCATATGACTTACAGATGTAAACAATTATAAAAAATGGCAGCACAACTAGCAAACTGCTTATATTGAATTGTTTTGTAAAAGTTTGTTAAAGAAAATGGACGAAAAAAGGAAAGTGATTGTATTATTTTTAATTATATATATATTTTTAATTTAATTATAATATTCAAAAACACTTAATAATGTGGCAGCTCAATACAACTTTTATATACAAATGGAAAAAAGTGGCATCTCAGTTAATTTTGTTCTGAACAAGAATTAAACTTAACCCCACAAGAAATGAATAACCAAAACTAAAAAAAAAAATTTACTAACACACTTGCAACAATTTTACATTGAATTATTAGGTTAGAGAGAAAGAGACATAATGAGTAAGAGAGAGCGGCAAAATCACATGTACACAAGGTTTCGGTCAGTTTTTTGATTTTGCTCTTAATAAACTAATAGAAACTATATACCAATATATCTACCAAAAGTGGTCTTCTTGTTGAGTAGCTTTTCCTCAACAATAAATTTCAGTGTTTTTATCAAAAATAAAAATTGGGAATTTAGCACGTTATAAATCTTATTAATAAAAAATTTTGTATTCCCGAAAATAACTTTTGTAAATACATATATATTTAAGTTTAGTTCAACTAAACCAACGTTTAAACATTCACTGATTTATTAGCCATAGAATTTAATGCTGAGGTAAAAATACTCGCCTGGTTTTTTTTGCCAGAAATTTCGAAACTGTTTTATTTCTTATTGCCCAAATGCCCTTAAAAATCGCTTAATTTTTTACATACATACAGTTCAGTGTTATATTAAAGTTTTATGATGATGCCACACATTCTTATGTATTATGTATATCAATTATCAATATACCTAATTCCCCACTTAAGTTTTTATTATGCTCAGCACACTGATCAAGGGACGCAGCATACAATATACAAAGCGACACGACGCTCACATCGAGGCATAACATAGCGCAACGTCAACGAGAGCTCAGCGGTGAAAGTTATAGAGAAAGTGCTACAGCACAATTCGCACACAACATTGGCAACTGACAATTTCAATATGCAGTGTGAAAAAATTGATTTATTTTGCTACGTTTGCGGTCATCAAATCAGAAAAAAATTTGAACAAGATTTCAAAAGGAAAATAATCTTTTAACTCTTGAATTCAATAGAGCATACAAGTTGTCGAAGTTTCGACGAAGTAGACTTGACCGGTGAAAATTACACACCTAGTACAGTGTGTCGCCAATGTTATAACAATCTCATGACATGGTTGAGTGGGGGCAAAGATATAATGAAGTATTGTAAGCCGGTAAACTGGATTAATCGCCCAGGTGATCATGATGCAACCCGTTACACATGTCAATTACACATGTCATCTAAATCGTCATGCTGAAAAGAACAACAATTTTTAAGCAACTGTAACAGTCACACTACCAGTGCTTCCAGATCTTAGGACAGAATTTACAGGAATGTCTAGAGCAAGTGGTGTTACTTGTGGAGACCCATTTGATACCGCTTATGAGCCCCAAACGGGGAAGAGATGGACCACAACTAATACCACAAATGGAAATGGATTTCATTGTGGCCATATTGGGACTATCGCAACGACTTGCCATATTTTTGACAGGGGTTTTAAAGCAAAGAAAACTCACGCATGCTAATGTTAACTCGACGGCGTACCGCAAACGGCAAGCTGAATTTCAAAGCCTCTACACTCATAATGATGACAATTTGTTCGCTTAATTCAACGATATAAAAGTTTTGGTGGTAAAAATGGGAATGAACTACATTTTTGTAGTTGATTGTTTCCTTGAATTTTGAACGGTTTACTACCTATGGACGTGAACAGGGGAAAAAGGGTAACAAAAATCGATTTTTGCAAAGCTGTTTACAATTTTTGTGCATGACTTTGGGCAAAACTGGGAGACACGGGCCTTTTTTTTTTTTTTTTTGTCTTTTATTACGTAGTTGTGTCTGTATATGGTTATATCTCCATGACTAAGAAAATTACACACAATGTAAGTCAATGCATTGAGAAAAATGTGTTGCAAAAAAGTAAAATGTGTTGCAGCGTTAACAGAGAATTTCACAAAATTGCATGATTTTTTTTCTGGCCATATGAATCTAAATAGGAAAAAGTTTTACCGCAATATCTATATCTTTTATGGTTTGAGACGAATTAAATTATTTTCCCAAGGTGGGCTTTATTTGGTTTTAGGCGCAATTAACTGTTTTCCGAGAATAGGGTTTATATGAGGCCTAGGGTAAATTATGAACCGATCTTCACGAAATTTGGCAGTGTAATTTCTAGTCCTATAAAACTGTACCGTACTGAATTTAATTAAGATAGCATTATTTATTACGGTCTTAGGCATACTAAACTGTTTTCCGGGGGGTGGGGCCTAGTGTAAATGATGGACCGATCTTCAAAAAATTTTACAGTGTGATTTCTAGTTTTCAAAAATGTACCATACCGAATTTAATTTTTATAGCGTTATTTATTACGGTTTTAGGCGTACTAAACTGTTTTCCGCGAGTAGGGTTTAAATGAGACCTAGTGTAAATTATGTACCGATCTTCAAAAAATTTTAGATTGTCATTTTGTCTCTCTCTCTCTCTCTCTCTCTCTCTCTCTAACTTATTAATTCAATGTAAAATTGTTGCAAATGTGTTTTTTTTAAGTTTTGGTTATTCATTTCTTGTAGGGTAGTTTCGATGCGCATTTCGCTGATTGCTAAGTCAGCTCGTCAGGAAACTTTTTCCAAAGACTTTAGAAAAGTTACAAATATACAAATAAGACTATAAAGTGAATAAGAATTTTAAACACTCAGGTCTTTGTAAGGAATTTGTTTAAATGTGTCGGTAAAGAAAGTGTTGATAAGTTAATTAGTATTGTAGAGGGATTAGGGGGTGGCTTATTAAAAGGCGAGCACGCCGCTTGGGTATGGCTAACAAGCCGCAGTTATGTTGAGAATAAAAAAAATATGATTTATCTACAGCTAACCAGCCGTTTGTATCATCCAATTTATCCTGACTTTTTGATTAAATTATACAGCTATTTATATATGAATTCTTAATCTACACTCTTAACATAAATATGCTTATGACTTAATTTTAATTTCTATTCGTTGACGTTCAGCGCAGTTTGTGGTAATTTATCCTTACTTCAGCAATTTTGCGTATTTTGTTAATTCTTACTCGTGTTGATAATTTGTGCAATGTAATTTGATTTCTCGCGCCGTTAGGTCATTGAAACTTATTGTTTATATTATTGGGAATTTCAAGCAATACAAATGTGACCGACATATAATAGTGATAAATTTGACCAACACACTACATCTTAATTGTAACAATACCAAAGCTTTAACAAAGCCACAACAATAAACAGTTTATCGTTTCTTACATTCCCCTAGCTGTACACCAGTGTCCCATGTATTATGTGTAGTTAAAAACATGTCGCAGCACTACGATAAATGCTGTCAAATTCATATAGGGTGTGTTGATAGTTTAAACCCCAAATTTAATGCGTTTAGAGACGGTTTGTATGTTTACTGTTTTATAGATTTGTTGGTTTAAATACATTTTAAACCAAAAAGATAGTGTAACTTTCTCGGATTTATTAGACCTTAGAATATGGAAAAATATATTAACTTAAATAGTGAAATATGTGTCAAAAATATTTGTCTAATGTTAGTATTGGTCTAAACATTGGTGGAACGAAGTATTTCGATTTTACTCAAGAATTCCATTTTGTTTACTCAAGAATCTAATTTTGTAATAATTTGCAAAAAAAGAAAAACTGAGAACTACTCTGGACTAAACATTTTCTATACCCACATTGTGTTGCCAACTCTTTACCACTAAAAATCGCTAAATTTTGAGTAAAAAATTAATTTAAAAAATAGTTTAGCCAGATTTTATTACAAAAAACGCATCAATAATTAGTATTGTGGTTAATTTATCAAACTGTTTATGGTTTTTAGTTCAAATATTATTAATATGAAAATTTGGATTAAAAACGCATCAATATTCATAAAAAAAACTAACTAACAAAACACATTAGAAATTATTTTGTTGTAAAGGGCGGTCCAACCAAAACGTACGATATAACGTAAAACGTACGGTAAATAAAAAAAGTTTCAGAGAATTATCTTAATATTATATTATATAAGGAATCTATGACAATTATGTGCGACACAAAATATCGGCCAAATGCTCGGCACGGCTTCGGTGGCATACCTCTATCCGATGGTCCATATTTTCAATGACTCTGAGATATAATTGAGGTTCAATATCGTTCATGTGTTTTTGGCTTATGGCCGTATACTTTTTCTTTTAAATATCACCAAAGAATGAAGTCAAATCACATGATCGTGGTGGCCAATTAACATCACCACGACGTGAGATAACACGGTTATGGAATTTCTCGCGAAAATTAGCCATTGTGTCGTTGGCTGGTTTGCAAGTGGCACCATCATGTTGGAACCACATATCGTGCAGGTCCCCACCAGCTACCAGCCCATAAACCGCAACAAACAGCTACTCTTTGTGGATGCATCGGCTTTTCAACAATCGCTCTTGGATTCCCATTTTCCCAAATGCGGCAATTCTGCTTGTTGAACGAGTCCACTGAGGTCGATTATGACCAGAAAAATTCACAAGGTGCACGAAATGCATTTTGATTTGAACGTATATTTTCGTAAAAGGTTTGCACAATCTTAACGGGCTACTCAAGTGTGTACCTTATCATGGTTAAATTTGTCAAACACTGAAACAACGAAATGTCAAATTCGGTTGGGCAAAATACTTGACGTTAAGGTACGAGTATGACTCACAATTAATATCGTGCATGGTTGGACCACCCATAACTTATTAATTAATTTTTAGTAACAAAAAAATAACCGTAAAAAAAATATTCAAATAATGAAAAATTTATGAAATTTTGTATATTTTATATTGTAAAATAATTTGCGTTAAATAGTTAAGAAAATTTCAACGTAACAAAACAACTAATGCAGTATTTTTAACTTTTTTTTGGTCTAAAAGTTTTAAAAACTTGAAGAAAATTTGGCTTATTAAAAATAGCTAATGGCTAAATTGATTTTTATGCATGGCTAAACGGAAAAATTTGGTTTGTCTAGCCACTAAACGGGTAACAGGCCTATACGGGAAAAGGGTATTATCACGAAGAGAAAAAATATGGCTGGGCATGTTTGCGGCAACTACACTATGTTTATTGTAACAATAAATAGTTGTCGTACACAAAATATTGTTATTTTTATTTAATATCAACAATATTATCGTTATTGTAAGCTTATCAATGTTTATCGCAATTATAAATTTAAGTATGGTTCACTGAAAAATAATCATTTTTATAAGAACTAAATAATGATAACTTTGAACACTATATAATATTATATTCCTTACAACCATTTAATGACATTAAATAGCCAGAACATGATAACTTTCTATACGTGTACTCATAATATGTTGAAAATGCAAACAAAATATCTTTACTCTAATAATATTTTGTTATCGCCATTTGTAAAATAATTTTGCATAAGGTGTGTCGTTTGTTTTCAATATGCCTATCGAATTATTTGTTATTCATTGGTTAAAAAATTTTAAAAAATACCCATTAAAAACCCAAGTTTAAAGAAAATGTAGGTACATTAAAAAAAATTGTAAAGTGTCACAAAATAAAATATCAATGCTAAAAAAATTTTAATATTTTTTGAAAATGGTGCAAAAATATTGACCATTGTTTTGTTTTATTTTAGAGAAAAAGAATGAAAATTCTATAAAAATAATTTATAAATAATTGTTTAAAGTTGCATCATATTATGATGTGAAATATCTGTAACAGTTTTACGTTAAGGTTGCCAGTAAGTAAATAAGCATAAATATAAGTATATTAAAAATATTTTTCGTTTTTAGATTTCATCTACACCCAGAGAAAAAATATGTTTACAAATGGTCACCTCCAACAAAACTATTTTAAAAGAAAAATTTTAAACATATTATGTTTAATTTAATCATACTTTTTTCACCGACAAACATATTATGGTTAAATTTGTCCTCCATCAAGAAGCCCAATCATATAATGGTTGCTTCCAAACTTGTTTTGGTTAATAATAACTAAAATATGTTTAACACTTATAATAGCATGGTTGGTTTTCAACCATAGCATGTTGCTCTTGGAAAAGAGGAAAATACTATTGTCAATTTAAAAACAAATTATTGTCATATTTAACCAAAACATGTTTAAAGACAACCATAATATCTTTGTGGCTTCTTGATGGAGGGCCAATTTAACAATAATATGGTTGTCGGTGACAATAATATGGTTAAATTAAACCTAATATGTTCAACAATTTTCTTTAAAAATAGTTTTGTTGGAGGTGACCATTTTTAAACATATTTTGTCTCTTATAATTATTAACATGATAATAATATGTTTTCTTCTTTACTTTATTATTATTAACATGATAATAAAATGATTACTTTTAACTTACTATGATTAGCATAATAATAATATGATTACATTAAATTATAATATGATGTAATAAAAACAAATTAGGATTAAGGGAAAAATATTATAATGCAATATTACGAATATATTTGGTCATAATATGATTCAATAATAATTATAATATGTTGACTACAATCATGAATGTGATCATAATATCTTGCTCTTAGAATATGTTTACAACAACCATGTTTTTTTTTGCGTGATCCGTTTGTACTGATGTGTGTACATCATAAAAATATTGGTGCTGTGTCCAGAATGATAGACTACAGGATTTTACCATGCACATGATTTCCCGTTAAATGAGACAGTTTGTCCATGGCAAGGGTTGCCAGGTCTAAAAGTTTCTCAGATTCGCGATTTTTGTGTATCAAATGTATGCACTTTATAAGAGCTGTCAAACAATAACTTATCTTGTGTATGCCAGCTTAAAGTTATTAGCCAACAGGAATTTGTCCGACATGCGCAGAAGATTTTAGCTTTGTTTTTGGGATGGCGCAATCTTTATTTCTATTCATATTGGCCATACCCTCCTTTTAGTAGACCACTCGACTTAGAATCAATTTCTGAATCGATTAACAAGGTAAAGGGTTTAAAACGGGCAAAGTAGAACATTCAGTCCGCTGTTTTCAAAAAAAATTTTTTTTTTTACTTCTACATATCACAAAATAAGAACAAATATTGTCAAGGTGGAAAGGGATAGTTTCATATTTAAAGGCGATTTGCGCTTATTGCGCTCTTCAATTAAAGCTTTATGCCCCTATTGCGGTTCTCCACTCAACTCAGTTTGGTCGTGTGAGAGTCAACCCAACTTATGCACAACCAAACTCATTTTAGGTATTGTGATACCCAACGGTTTTTAGTTGAGTTTTCTATAAAGTTGCCAACTTAAAATATCGATTTACCAACTTTAAATATAACGTTTGACAAGTGAAAATTTTATAAAATTAACTGCCCGTTCGCCGATATCGAACGTTAACGTTCGCATAGTAAATAACATTCGAAACAAAAACAAAATTTCAAAAATTGTTTTTGTTTTAAATGTAATTTTCTATGCGAACGTTAACGTTCGATATCGGCGAACGGGCAGTTAATTTTATAAAATTTTCAAAGTTGAAAAGGGCAATACCACGAAAAAAACAGATACACAACTGAAAAGCCAACTGCCAGTCGAGTTGAGAATGGCAATGCAAATTTACCAAAGACAACCAAACTGTTACAAAAGTGGAGAACCGCAATAGGGGCATTAATTTTTCATGTGTGTGAAGTTAAATTCGAATTTATAACCCAAGACACAAACCACCGTTGTTAACATACTACGATTTCTTAGCTAACATTGCACTGTTACGTACTTAACAGACTATCTCTTAACAATAAAAAAATTAAAAAAATTAAAAAATACAACAAATGTAATAAAATACCACTATCCCACTATATGGAATCGATAGGAAGGAAAACGTTCTATCGAATGAGGGTAGTGGTAGTTCTGAAATAATTTCAGAACTTTAGAAATTTTATAAAAAAAATTTGCAAATCTAATTTTGCATGTTTCTGAGAGGGATGAGTGGCGACTATGGAGTCCACGGAAATAGTACCACTATCCCACTATATGGAATCGATAGGCAGGAAAACGTTCTATCGAATGAGGGTAGTGGTAGTTCTGAAATAATTTCAGAACTTTAGAAATTTTATAAAAAAAAATTTTCAAATCTAATTTTGCATGTTTCTGAGAGGGATGAGTGGCGACTATGGAGTCCACGGAAATAGTACCACTATCCCACTATACGGAATCGATAGGCAGGAAAACGTTCTATCGAATGAGGGTAGTGGTAGTTCTGAAATAATTTCAGAACATATTTACATATTTAAAAAAACAAATCTAATAAAGGAAGGTACTAAATTAAAGTTTTACTAGTCATGATTTATATAATTATTATGTAGAAATTGAGATATATTAAGATTTATTATATATATATGATATATATATAAATATATAATATAAATTATTTAATAATTAATAAATTAATAGTGTATTAGACATATATTTATATATTTTTAAATTATGTATATGTATATATAAATATATCTATATATATATATATGCAAAAATTAATTATCTAGACTAAATTTTCAATATATATATGTATATATATTAATAAATATTTAATTAATTAATAAATACATATTAATTTAAATTTTTATTAATTATTATTTATATAATTATTATGTGAAAATGTATATATATTAAGTACTATTAAATATTTATGATATGTATATGAATATATTTAATATAAATTATTTAATAATTAATAAATTAATAATTAATTAGACATAAATATATATATATATAAATCATATATACATATGTACATATTTATTTCCTTTCTTCTTCTTTTATAAAAATTGCCATTCACATTATTTGATACCATGAAATTAAACCAGGTATGGGAATTCTGATTTTGTGGAATGGTAATAAACATTAATTTATATGCAATTTCAATTTAAATAGTTTAAAACATAAATAAAAATCAATTACATACATATATATATATCATTAAGAAGTAGTCATTTAGTAGGCATTTTTGCTGCTAAATTTAACATTACAAATTTGATTAAGCTGCAAAGTTTGCATTTATCATTTTCATTAATATGTTTTATTTAAAAAGGCTTAACAACTTTTTTACCAGAAATGTTATATGTTTTATAATATATGTGGTTGACGTGAAACATTAGAACTTACAATATCTGAAATAAATTCAGAACTACCACTACCCTCATTCGATAGAACGTTTTCCTGCCTATCGATTCCATATAGTGGGATAGTGGTACTATTTCCGTGGACTCCATAGTCGCCACTCATCCCTCTCAGAAACATGTAAAATTAGATTTGGAAATTTTTTTTATAAAATTTCTAAAGTTCTGAAATTAGTTCAGAACTACCACTACCCTCATTCGATAGAACGTTTTCCTGCCTATCGATTCCATATAGTGGGATAGTGGTACTATTTCCGTGGACTCCATAGTCGCCACTCATCCCTCTCAGAAACATGCAAAATTAGATTTGCAAATTTTTTTTATAAAATTTCTAAAGTTCTGAAATTATTTCAGAACTACCACTACCCTCATTCGATAGAACGTTTTCCTGCCTATCGATTCCATATAGTGAGATAGTGGTACTATTTCCGTGGACTCCATAGTCGCCACTCATCCCTCTCAGAAACATGTAAAATTAGATTTGGAAATTTTTTTTATAAAATTTCTAAAGTTCTGAAATTATTTCAGAACTACCACTACATTCATTCGATAGAACGTTTTCCTGCCTATCGATTCCATATAGTGGGATAGTGGTACTATTTCCGTGGACTCCATAGTCGTGTTGGATTATATCCCCAGAATACAACTCTGCATGTTTTTCACATTACTCTTTATGCTAATATCCTTAAGTTTAAATAAGCTTCTATCTTAACTTTTTGTATATATACTATTTTATTCTTTTCTAATAAACGTTTGAACCAACAGGTTATGGACCCAGCGCTAAACAGTTTTTGAATTTAAGCAAATTTTATAAAGGAAAAGAAAAAGGAAAAGTGAATATTTTTATTAAGCGTACGTCGCGGATAATTTTGGGATAAATCACCATAATGATGGGTTCTTCAATGTACCAAATTGATAAATTGGATAATACCAATTACGATACGTGGTGCTTGCAAATGCAATGCATTTTGGTACACTCCGAATTGTGGTCAATTGCAAATGGGAAAATTGTTAGGCCGGTAGATGCCAAGGAGGTTGATGTGTGGCAGCAGAAGGATGAAAAAGCACTTGCCACTATAATGCTATCGGTAAAGCCATCACAGTTAAACTACGTGAAAAATTGTAAGTCAGCCCATGAAGCAATGAAGAAACTTGCCGGTGTTTACAAACCAAGTGGTCCCCTTCGTAAAGTCAGTCTTTACAAAAAGCTACTTAGTCTCCGTATGGGTGAAAACACAACCATGACGGAATATCTCAATACATTTACGGAAACTACAGATAAGTTGGCTGAGGTTGGAATTGTGTTGGGTGAAGAGTTGTTGGCAATAATTTTGCTGTCTAGTCTGCCAAAGATGTTTGAAAACTTTGTTATAGCCATGGAAACCCGGGATGCATTGCCTAGTCTTGATGTTCTAAAGCTGAAATTAATAGAAGAAGGTGATCGTAGAACACAACAAAATGAAAATTGTGATGATGCTGTTGTAAACCAGCAGGCTTTTGTAGCACGATCAAGTCATAATGGAAAGAATAAGAACCAAAGCAACAATATTAACGGCCGAAAATTTAAATGCTACAATTGTGGTAAGCGTGGCCATTTTGCAAAAGATTGTAAAAGTGCCACAAAAAAGGATGGTGAAAAGAGAGAGCAACATCGTTCGTTCGCTATGCTTGTTGTGTGTAAAAGCAGCGGTTTTGATAAAAGTTCTTGGTGCGTTGACAGCGGTGCGACTTCACATATGTGTTGCGAGCGGCAGCTATTTTCAACGATTGTAGAAGTGAAAGAAAAAATCATGTTAGCATGTGACAACTATATCGAAGCAGAAGGTAAAGGAGACGTTAAAATTAAAACAGAGAATGGTGAAATAACTTTACGTGAAGTACTCTACGTTCCAAAGATAATTGGAAATTTTATCTCGGTTGCAAAGGCAACAGAAAATGGTTTTGTTGTAAAGTTTGAAAAAGATGAAGCGAGTATAGTGGGTAAAAAGGGCGGAATTATTTTAAAAGCTAGAAATCACAATAATTTATTCGTATTTTCGGAAAAAATCCATTCAAATTTTAATTTATCAAACGGTGATGCTGTACGTTGGCACGAGCGATATGGGCACCTTAACTATAGAGGCTTGTGTGATTTGGTAACAAAAAATGCAGTAAATGGTATTAAGATTAACGAAGTACCAAAGAATATTAGTTGTCTAACGTGTATGAAATGCAAAATAACTTCACGTCCATTTTGTTCCAGTGGTCAGACGAGAGCTGATAATATGTTGGATTTAATTCACTCTGACGTCTGTGGTCCAATGAACAAAGCGTCAATTGGAGGTTCACGTTACTTTGTTACTTTCATTGATGATCACTCTAGACGAACATTTGTGTTCTTTATGAAGAAAAAAAGTGAAGTTTTAAAGAAGTTTAAGATGTTTAAATCTCTGGTTGAAAATCAATGTGAACGAAAAATTAAGGCCATACGAAGTGATAATGGCGGAGAATACATAAGTTCTCAATTTGAAAGTTTTTTGCAAGAGAATGGTGTTCAGAGGCAGCTAACGGTTCCATACACCCCGCAGCAAAATGGTGTGGCGGAAAGAGCCAATAGAACAATAGTTGAAATGGCCCGTTGTATGATTGTTCAAGCAGGCGTTGATGAGGCATTGTGGGCTGAAGCTGTAAATACTGCTGTATACACCCGAAACAGATCAATCACTAAAATATTGAAAGATAAGACTCCATATGAAATTTGGTGCGGTAGAAAGCCAAATGTAAGCCATCTGCGTATTTTTGGTTCACCTGCAGTGGCACTGAACAAGACGGAGTCAAGAAAGTTTTCAGCTAAAGGCAAGGAGTACATATTTGTTGGATATTCCTTAACTGCTAAAGCCTTCAGACTGTTTGATGCTGATGAAAAACAGGTTGTTGAAAAACGAGATGTTATTTTTACCGAGAAATTTTTTCAAAATGAAACGAGAGCTGAAGTCATCGATTTTTCTTATATTCCGGATTTGATTACTACATCTAGTGCTAACGAAAAAGGCGATGTTACAATTGATAATAAGAATGAAGCTGAAAGTGGCGATGCCGATTCTATGGATGATGATGAAGAATATGAATCCAGTTCTGAAGTTGGTTTCTTAGGTTTTGAAAATGAGAGGGAGGAAGAATTAGAAGAAGTGGGAGAAATTCAACGGCCTCAAAGTGATATTTCTAAACCTAAGGGTCGTGGTAGACCGAGAGTGATTCGTACAGGTAATGTTGGTCGCCCTAAAAAAGTGCAAAACAATCTTAATTTCGCAGGAACAGACCATTATAGAATCGAAGTACCTCAGTCATATAAAGAAGTAATTGGCAGTAAATATTCTAGTAAATGGAAAGAAGCCATGGTTAATGAATATTCCTCACTAAAGGAAAATAATACCTGGTCATTAGTTGATTTACCAACGGGTAAGAAAGCAATAGGAAGTCGATGGGTCTTTAATATTAAAGAGGATGAGTATGGTAATATGGAACGTTTTAAAGCACGCCTAGTTGCAAAGGGGTGTGGCCAAGAATTCGGTGTCAACTACAGTGAAACGTTTTCACCGGTCGTAAGATATTCCACCATACGTATGGTTTTTGCATTGGCTGCTGAAAGAAAACTTCATTTACATCATGTAGACGTATCAACAGCATATTTAAATAGCCAATTAGATGAAGAGGTTTATATGAAACAACCCGACGGATTCGTAGATGAAAGCAATTCAGGTAAAGTTTTACGTTTAAACAAAGCTATTTATGGACTTAAACAGTCAGGTCGTGCTTGGAATACAACCCTAGATGCAGCAATTAGAGATATTGGTTTTAAGCCTTGTGAAAGTGAGCCATGCCTATATAGCAAGCACAAGGATGGTAAATTTAATTTAATTGCGGTATATGTCGACGACATTTTAATTGCCAGCGGTGATATAGGAGACCTAAAGGCAATTAAAAATGAAATTTCAAGAAGATTTAAGTTGGTCGATAATGGAAAAGTTAAACATTTCCTAGGTATGGAAATTAATCGTGAAGGAGATACTGGTACAATTAGTGTTGGACATAGGCAATATATAATGAATCTTCTTAGGGAATATGGTATGGAAAATTGCAGACCAGCATCTACCCCACTTGATCCAGGATTTCAAATATCATGTAAGATTAAAAATTGTGAACGTGTCGACCCAAAGTGGTACCAATCTATAATTGGAACGTTGATGTATTTGGCAATAAGTACTAGGCCAGATATTTTGCACTCCGTTGGTAAACTTGCACAGAAGAATCAAGATCCACATAGTGAACACGAGCAAGCAGTTAAACATTTGCTACGTTATCTGTCTGTAACAAGAGATTTGAAATTACGGTACTACAGAACATGCAAACCAACGGAAGGATTCGTTGATGCTCATTGGGCTAGTTGCGAAGAAGATAGAAAGTCATATACTGGTTACTCATTTTTTATGGCAGGTTGTGCTTTCAGCTGGGAAAGCAAGAAGCAGTCAAATATATCACTCAGTAGCACTGAAGCGGAGTTTGTTGCTTTATCTATGGCAGCTAAAGAAGCAGTATATTTAAAACGACTACTAGGTGAAATAAATTGTTATCCTGGTGACACACCTATGGTTATATATGGCGACAATCTTGGAGCTCAACACTTGGCAAAGAATCCCGTACTTCATGGAAGGTCTAAGCACATAGATGTCAAATATCAACACGTAAGGGAAGTTGTAAAATCTAATCAGATTGAAATACGTTATATATCAACGGATAGTATGACAGCGGATATATTTACTAAGAATTTAACCAAGGCTAAACATGTGAAATTTGTAGAATGTTTAGGATTGAGATGAAATTTTTTTTTTTTTGAATTTGTTATTATATCGAAGGATATGCAGATTTGAGAGGGAGTGTTGGATTATATCCCCAGAATACAACTCTGCATGTTTTTCACATTACTCTTTATGCTAATATCCTTAAGTTTAAATAAGCTTCTATCTTAACTTTTTGTATATATACTATTTTATTCTTTTCTAATAAACGTTTGAACCAACAAGTCGCCACTCATCCCTCTCAGAAACATGTAAAATTAGATTTGGAAATTTTTTTTATAAAATTTCTAAAGTTCTGAAATTAGTTCAGAACTACCACTACCCTCATTCGATAGAACGTTTTCCTGCCTATCGATTCCATATAGTGGGATAGTGGTACTATTTCCGTGGACTCCATAGTCGCCACTCATCCCTCTCAGAAACATGCAAAATTAGATTTGCAAATTTTTTTTATAAAATTTCTAAAGTTCTGAAATTATTTCAGAACTACCACTACCCTCATTCGATAGAACGTTTTCCTTCCTATCGATTCCATATAGTGGGATAGTGGTATTTTATTACATTTGTTGTATTTTTTAATTTTTTTAATTTTTTTATTGTTAAGAGATAGTCGTTAAGTACGTAACAGTGCAATGTTAGCTAAGAAATCGTAGTATGTTAACAACGGTGGTTTGTGTCTTGGGTTATAAATTCGAATTTAACTTCACACACATTAATTTTTCTGCAAAGCTCTTATCGTGTAGTATACAAGATTTTAGCTGCCTTAAATGCTTAAGATTTTTTTTAAATTAATGCAATTAATATTTTACTTTTCTGTCAATTTTTTCTATTTGGGCCGCTTTTAATATTTGAATTGTCGTAATTGATCTTTTCATCTTTACAATTCATTTCGAAAAATCTTTCTTTTTGTTAGAAATCATCATTTAATTTTTAAAAGTACCAACACTTAAAGCGATTTGAATAAATTTGTCATATTTTGTAAAGGCATTAATATCGAAATATCTACATCACTCTAAAGCGTACACATTAATAAATTGTAAAAAGTATTTTTTTTCAAGCAAGTAGTGCCACTATTTTTTTTTTTTTTTTTTTTGAGAACACGAGAAATATGCAAATTATTGATTTTAAAACATTTTTATTACTTAAAAAAAATTATACAATTCATCAATATTTTAAATGTTTTAAATACTCTTTGTCCATCTTTGAATTAATAAAATTAAATACTGAAAAAATGTTCAAACGTATTCGTGAGAAACATAAACTGTTCAATAGATTGTCAATATGACTCTGCACAAAAACTATTCGAATCATTTAATTTTTTATTTCTTAATAAATTATGTGTCAAAATCAAAAGTATAAATTCATTAAGATTTTCAAGTTTTTTTCTGTTGGCTCTTATATTTGCTTTGCATTGCTTTATTTTGACTTAAAAAACTATTAAAAGTAAATTTTTAATAATAGTTATTAAAAAAAAATATCAAAAATGTTTATGTATAATGCGTTGATTAATATTGTAGAATTACTTTCTGTTTTAATTTAAATAAATAAAACGTGTAAAAATTTGACTCCCATTTGATTTTTATCAATATTGAGCCATTGCAAATTGAAATTCCTTTTAATCGAATTGATAATAATAAAAATAAATAATAATAGAAAATTACTTTCCCTATAAGACTTACCTAATTTTTATAACTCTTAATCTAGCTTTATATGTTAAACTTAACTGTATCGCTGAAAATATTAAAGAAACAGAAAATTAGGCATTTGTTATATACATACATGCATATAACAAATCCATAAATACTCTTACAAATAAATTTTAAAACGAACAAACACTTTTTCCATATCTCACAATTTTGAGTCGTTTGAATAAAAAAAATTATATTGCACAAATCAATGAAAAATGTTTAAGGTGTGAATTTATCGGTCAAGTAATAATTGGTCTGGGGCATGTTTTTATTACTAGGATAGTTCTTCACAAATTTTGGTTTTTATACCGTTTTGAAAACATATTTGTTACTTCGTTTCGAATTACTTATCATCTGGTATAAACATTTTTGCGCCATTTAAAACATTAGACAAACACTAAAAGGTGATTTTATTTCGCTTTGTGTTCACTATTCAAATTTTCAATCGATTTCTGCTTCTACTTTTTTTATCTAACCGGCACCAAACTTCATATTAACTGTTTTTATATACAAAGGACCCTTTATAATTCACTTTGCAAAATAAACATACAACGTTGAACCCCTCTAATGGTTACCTCCAACAAAACTATTTTTAACATTTGCAATATTATTGTGCAATTATTGATAATGCACATTATTGATGTGTATCTCATATCTGCAAGTTGCACAATAATATTATTAATCTAGCTAAATAGTTTTTTAGAAATATTTTAATATCTTTTTATAATATCTTTTTGGGCACTCAACAAGAGGTTTGATTCCTTGAGATGGAAGGGTTTGGGCACACTGGCCATATTCCTCACAGAGCACTTTCATGAGAATTTCACTCTAAGTCAAATTTTTAAAAATGTATAAAAATGTTCACAAATACAATTTTGATATAGTGTTTATACTTTATGGTAGCCTTATCCATAGTCTTCATTTTCTAATAGGTTTGATTCCTTGAGATGGAAGGGCTTGGACACAGTGGCCATATCCCTCACAGAGCACTTTCATGAGAATTTCACTCTAAGTCAAATTTTTAAAAATGTATAAAAATTTTCACAAATACAATTTGGATATAGTGTTTATACTTTATGGTAGCCTTATCCATAGTCTTCATTTTCTAATAGGTTTGATTCCTTGAGATGGAAGTGCTTGGACACAGTGGCCATATCCATCACGGAACTCATTGATAATAATTTAAGTCTTACTCATATTTTTTTTAAAAAAATTATAAATTTTAATATTAAAAGACTAATTTAAAGATTAATTAAAAAAAACCCCCGATAAAATTATTTATATATCATAAAAACCTTAAAATTTCATGTAAATACTTCTATTTTCTTTATAATATTTTTTATCGCTTGCGATATTTTTTAAAATATTTTTTGTCGCATGCGATATTTTTAAAAAATTAATTTAACTTTTGAATTTATCTTCACACACACACAAGGTCTAGGGTAAATGTTTTGGAAATTTTTAATATTTCAGGAAATTGATAACGAAATACCGTGGGGTATATTTACGGTGACCGTCCCTCTGTATTATACAGAACAGTTCTGTATTTTAGAGCTTTATTCTGGGTGAATTCTTTTTAAATGAAAAACCTTTTATTTTTCTGTGTTAAATTTAAGGTATTTATAATAATAACCAATAATAACCTCTATTTATCTGACTTTTCTCTTGAAACATGCACAAATTTTTTTTATTTTTGAAAAAATGTTAAGGACTAATAACTTTAAAAAGTAAAAACTCTTTCTCTATGCCTAATTTATTCTAAGAAATACAGCAGGCTCAAAACCGCTCTTTGCGACACTAAAGAAGTAAAACAAATTAACAAAATACGGAGATTTTTAGTTTCTAGGGTAGTTGTAATCAAAATTTCGATATCATTTCCATTGAACATTTTGTAAATTATTTCTAACAAAATTTTAAAATTGTTTTTTTTTTTTTTTTTTTTTTTTTTTTTTTTTTTTTTTTTGTTTGTTTTAAATCCAAAAATTTTAAAAACAAGAAATTAGATTGCTATTTCGAAAGCTTTTTAAAATAATAAATTGTTACAAAACGACGTTAATGTTAAAAATAAATTCGTGGTTGACGCATCTCAACAAAGCCAATGTGTCTCGCTAAGATCCATGCAAATGTTGCTCCGTATTTTGATTTTGAAAAAATGGTCACCGTAGGATATTCATGTTTTGATGAAAGTTGACTAAACTATTTTCTTTAATTGGTCATAGAACTCTGAATAAGATTTATTGCAACTTAATAAACAGAAATGAACTTTACCCTATTAATCAATTTTGTTCAAAAAAAAAAAAGCATTTCTTTGCCCTATCCAAGTGTACATGGGGATATTTTTAAAATTTTTATTTTCATTCTCTTAAGATGTTTTACACAAGGTCCTGGAGTGTATATTTCGATTTCGTTAAAGAATATATTTAAAAATTTAAAAAACACCCAAAAAATTAGATTTGTCTTTGACTTCAACTTAGACATATCAACGCCATCAAAAAAAAAACTTTCCATATCTCACAAATTTGAGTCACTTTCAAAAATGTTTAAGGAGTGTGCTCGAATTTCTCAGTTAAGAAATAATTGGCACATTAGCGGTCTGGGGCATTATTTATTACTGGGCTAGTTGTTAAGCGATTTTGGACTTTTATACTTTTTAAAAACATAATTGTATTTTCATTTCGTTTAATTTATCATCTATAATAAACACTTTTACATTTGAAAAATTTTACAAAAGCTAACGCTGCATTTACATAGAAAGTACTTTCATGAAAATTCTGTATACGTTTTATCACCACAAATTTCACAAAAAAAAAATTAAATTTCATGAAAGTGAAATTTCATTTTCAAAATGTCGTCAAAGGGCAAACTTCTGTAAAAAAGTTCTCTTCTTTTATTGTTTTGCTTATTTCAAGCTTAAGAGTTGCCGAGCCAATTATTCACGCCGAACTTCAGGCATTCGTTCAAAATAATATTTATTTTTATTAGTTTTCATTATATTTATAAATTTTAATTAGAATCATTGTGTTCTTAATATTTAGTTGAAAAAATATATTAAAATTCTTTATATATACGAAAAAAAAATTTCAATTGGTAACACTGCTTAGTTATTGTCATTTACTTTCATGAAATCGCTTTCTTGAAATTTTCATTGAAAGCTAGCTGAAAGTTGGGCTGAAAGTAGAAAAATGTCAATGTGTTGGTGAAAAAGTGTGAGTGTATTGCGACTTTCAAGAAACTACTTTCATGTGTAAATGCCCAGTAAAATAAGTGATTTTTCGCCTATTCAAATTTTTAATCGATTTTCGCCTCGACTTTTCTTTATTCAATCGGCACCAAACTTCAAATTGAAAGTTTATATTCACAAAGGAGCCAAATAAGCCCTTTTATTGACTTTGGAATTAACTTTAATATTTTGAACACCCCTAGTGACCATATTGAAAAATTTTTTTCTCTGTGCATTCCTTTAACTAAAGCGAAATTGTAATAATGGCTGGCCCTTATGCCTTTGCTTGAAAGCATTACAACAAATAAAACTGCAACGAAGAATGTTTTTATTACAACAATATTAAGTGCAAATATGAATATTTAAAGCTGATATCGAAAATCAATACTAATGTAAGATATTTACTGTCAAACGGCTTTGCTTTGTATTTTTTAATGGCAACAAGAGTCCATCTACATCCTTTGCCAGGAAAATAGTCTTATTTTTATGCTGACAAGTTAAAAATATTTGAAAAACCACAAAAGAAGAGTGACATTACCTAAATCGCTTTGAGTTCCAGATTCTTTATTCTCTGGCTTTAATTGGTTTTGATCGGTTTAATACAAAACTGATTGAAATACGCTTCAATATTTAAAAATTGGCATTATCCGTTACTGACCCTAAAGAATAAGCAGTTTTTTTTAAAGGTAGAAATGTAGGGCCAATTCTTTTTACAATTTATGGCAAAAAAAAAAACTACAAGAATATAAAACGTTATTTAAGATTGTTTGTATCGTAAATGCAATTTCTTAAATCGTATTTAAAATCAAAATGTTTTTAAATATCCCAAGTGTTTTGAAATGGGAATTGACGTCGTAATTTAAGTTCTTAAATCCAAATTAAACTTGACAAAATCCAAAAGTTCGTTGAGTAATTGCAAATGTATTTCCACTTTTCTCTCTGAGCTGCTCGTAACAGATGGTCTAAAAAACAGAACTTGCAATCTTTTTATCTGAGTGAATGAATTTGAAGGATTAAAAAAATATTAATCATTGTTTCATTCTCTCATCTTATTATTGCTTAAAATTTTTCAAAAAAACAAAAACAGGGATGTATTTTCCTCAAAATACGTAAGACTTGTGTGATAGTGTAAAGTACCCTTAAGTAACTATTTGCGTCGGAATATCTTAAATGTTTATATGCAGAACATGTGCATCCTTTAATCTATTAGTCTCGCATTAAAATAAAAGTAAGTCTTTCTTTAGCAATTTTTTAAAATCTATATGCGATTCTTATCAATATACAGATAAATAATTATTATTTTTCTGTTTTCAGCATTCTGTGAAGAATACTAGGGAAATTATGTAGGAATAACTAACAGTCGAACAAAAATAATCACACTCGAAATTTTTATTTTAAAAAGAGCATGTATGTGCGAAGCAGAAAATGGCCACCCCTATGCGAGATATAATCTTCCATAATGAAATAAAAAATATTCTCTATTAATATACTATTTAAAAAAAATTAATAATTATGTCTTAAATATGAAGTTATAATGAATACAAACCCCCACGGCCATTTTAGCCCACCCTGTGCTTGTGGTTAAAAAAAAATTTAATTAAAATTTTTTTATTTACACAAATGTTACATATTATAAGTATTTACACAACCAAAAACATTTTTTTCTATTTACATTATTCACACATACATATACAATATTTAACAATAAAGAAATTAGGTGGTAAAAGAACTTGACTTCCATTAAGCCCAACCACCCGATGGCTGCCAGCCACCACCTCCACCGCCTCCACCGGAAGACCAACCACCTCCGCCGCCACCAACACCACCACCACCTCCACCTCCTAGTTTAATAATTTTAATGATTTTGGTAGAACCACCACCTCCACCACCACCAGAAGACCAGCCGCCACCTCCTCCACCCCCACCGCCAGAAGACCAACCACCACCACCGCCACCTCCGTGTCCGCCACCACCCCCTCCGCCACCACCCCCACCGCCTCCTAGGCTAATAATTTTGACAATTTTAATGTCACCACCGCCGCCGCCACCTCCTCCTCCACCAGAGGACCAACCACCACCACCTCCACCTCCACCGCCAGACCAGTCCCCACCACCACCTCCACCAGAAGACCAGTCACCTCCTCCACCGCCACCACCACCATCTTCTGTAATTATTTTAATGACTTGAACATCACCACCGCCTCCTCCACCACCACCACCAGAAGACCAACCACCACCTCCTCCCCCGCCACCGGAAGACCAACCACCACCTGGCTTTGGTTTAGCTGATACAGATGCTGCACTGATCAAAAGCAAGCAGACAAAAGCCTAAAATAAATAAATTATACAAATAATTAATTTATGTATTTAGTATATATCTACACTCATAAAATTATTACAGTAACAGATTGTAGATTATTAAATTCGTTTTTCCTACTTTTAAAATCGAATAAAAATATAAGCGGAGTTCAGTGTTTTGAGCAAATGGTCTTGCGAAAGAGAAAATGCAAAAGTTCGTAGCTTTTTTATGAAACTCGGAAACTCTGTTTATTTTGTTGTTGGATTTAACAAAAAAGCTTTGATATTTTGCATTTGCTCTTTCGCAACACCATTTGAACTTTACACTGAACTCCGCTATAGTTTTTATACTAATAACTTTATTTTTTAACATTTATGTTTGTTATTCAAAAACCAAACTACCTAAAACTATTGTTTTTTCGCACTTATATTGTTGTTTAGTTTGATTTTTTGTTGGTTAAAATATATTTATTGGAAGTAAAAACTATTAAATTTTACGGTATTTGCTGTTTAATAAATAAAAATTTAAAAATTAATGTAAAATGCATTTATTTTAAATGAATTATGTAAATGATCCATTTTCCGTTTCATCCATTTAAACTTTTAAATATTTAAAATGAATTTTCTGTTGAATGTAGCTACATAATATTTTGAGTATATACTTCTATACTATATGAGGAGCTTAAAGCACAAGGGGTTTAAGTTATAGCCCTTGTGCTCCAAGCGAAACAGGTAATTTAATGGCAACTGCTAGAATTGGTCGCCATATCTCGCTACCGGATGAGAATCCCACATTCACCTCTTGTGCACTAAACTTCTCTGAACTTCACCAACTTAAACCCCTTGTGCTTTAAGCCACTCATATACTATAAGGCTGAAAAGTTTGAATGTTTCAATGTATGTATGTTTATATGTTTGTAATAGGTAATCCCCGGAATTGCAACAAAATAAAGAATGGACATAGACTATATCAGATTCCACTAAAGTGTTTAGGATGGGGTAATGGGGCGCTTAACCACCTATAATCAGAAAATTTAAATTATCGTTTTAAAAGAGATCTATTAAATCAATAGTTTTCGTACTAAAAAGAAAAACAAAGCCATGTTAACGTGAGTACGTTGTTGACCCTCCGTTCCGCCTCCAATCTATCTGTCCGCTCGACCGCCCCTGACCGAATGCGAAAGTGACTTTTGCAATTGCTACGCTTTATCGGCTAAATAGCTAAACCAATTTTGTTGAAATTGGAAATATAGGCTTTTTATTTTTTTAAAAACTAGGGCCAAGAGGGGGATATAGGGAAAATTACTACCTCTCCGGCTTATATATTTTTCAAAGCTAGGATTATGAAGGGACAGATGGGCTATTTCTGCCTATCCGATTTTGAAGAAACTTAAAACATATGTAGATCGTTCTACATATAATAAAACTCACAGGCTTTATATTTTTTTCAAACTATGGACCAAAAGTAGACAGAAAAGCAATTTCTGCCTCTTCGACTCTTTCCAACCGATTTTCATTTTGCTTTTATAGTTAGTCAAAAATTAACTCTGGTGGGGCAATACCGCGGTCACGGCTAGTAGTTTATAAATATAGTATTATTTATTTACTTATTAACTGTCATTCTAACTTAATTCACTGAGCTATAGTAACGTAGACCTTTATTTCGTTATTTTGAAATATACCTGGGGGCTAACTCTGTCAGTCGTGATCGAATACATTTTCGATTCAAAAGCTATTTTATCTTTAATTCTTTCAGTCGGTACTGAACAAACAAATGCTTTGCAGCAGAGAAAACATAATTTCGATTCGTTCAGTATGGTCTTATATTGCATACTAAGATGTTTGATTTGATCTTCATTATACACGCAGAGAAAAAACATGTTTAAATATGGTCACCTCCAACAAAACTATTTTTGAAGAAAATTGTGAACTTATTATGGTAAATCAAACCATATTATTGTCACCGACAACCATATTATTGTTAAATTAGTACTTCATCAAGAAGCCACAACCATATTATGGTTGCCTCTAAACCTTTTATGGTTAAATATGACAATAATTTGTTTTTAAATTAACAATCGTATTTTCCTCTTTTGCTAAAGCAACATGCTGTGGTTGAAAACCAGCAATGCTGTTATAAGTGTTTAACATATTTTACTTATTATTAGCCAAACATGTTCGGAGGCAACCATAATATGGTTGTGCCTTCTTAATGGTGGACACATTTAACCATAATATGGTTGTCGCTGACAATAATATGGTGAAATTAACCCCAATATATTAACAATATTCTTTAAAAATTGTTTGGTTTTAGGTGACCATATTTAAACATTTTTTTCTGGCTTTATAGACCTGCTTTAAGACATTTGTGTTGAACAAAAAAAACATTGAAAATTCATAATTTTCTTCTCAAAAATTTAATTTTATATCAAAAACTAAATTGCTTTTATTTGTAAAGCTTAAAACTAAACAGTGCACTTTAAATTTTTGCGCTTTTGAAATTTAAAAGTTTCAAAGCCAAACATGTAAGAAAGTATATTCGGTCTAACCTAACCCTGCATCACAATTTTCGCGAGCGAACGCTCGCACCAGAAAAAAATTGTGTTATGAGGCAAGTATAAATGTAAAAGTTTTTTGTACAAAATAATATTTTTTAGATAACTTCATCTATATGCCGTCCTTTTATGTTTAAGTGATTTTACGGAGATCGTTTAAATTAAACCTTTCGTCATGACATAGCAGCTATTATCAAAGTTCCAGTCGCTTAATGTTATGTCATTACCGGCATGTATAAGGAAGTTATGGCATTAAAAGCTACACGCAGAGAAAAAAAATTTTTCATATGGTCAAAATTATTTTTAAAAAAAACTTTAAACGTATTATGGTTAATTTAACGAAATTATTGTCATCTGCACCCTTATAAGGGTTTAATTAGTCCTCTATTAAGAGGGTAAAACCATATTATCGTTACCTCTAAACATGTTATGGTTAAATATGACAATAATTTGTTTTTTAATTAAAAATAGTATTTTTCTCTTTTCCAATAGCAACATGCTATGGTTGAAAAACAACCATGCTATTATAAGTGCTTAGCATATTTTAGTTACTATTAACCATAACATGGTTTGAGGCAACCATAATATGTTTGTGGGTTTTTGATGGAGGATTAGTTTAGCCATAATATGGTTGTCGGTGACAATTATATGTTTAAATCAAACATAAGAAAATTTACGAAAATTGTTTTTGTTTTCTATACACTTCTAAAATTAAATTAACGTGAGAGATTTAACGCGATTTTGTCTCTTTTAAAAACTGTAAATTTTGTACGATAAACAAAAAATTTTTGTAAATTTTGTTTTTGTTTTCATGTAAATTTTCACTCCTTCAACGCGTTTACAAGAATAGCCACCAATATGTTTAAATTTTTTTTTTTAAATAGGTTTGTTGGAGGTGACCACATTAAAAGATGTTTTTTCTCTGGATGTATGTTAAGTTCATCAAATTTAATTTTCATTAAATTATTTTTATTTAAGGAAGGAATTTACAACATGAAATAAATTAAAATTTTTTTTGATAATTCTTGACTTAACACGGGATTGAACTCGGGTCGAATTTACATGTTTCGAGAATAGCCATATTTTTATCATCAGAATTCTTTGCGTTCTACCGCTTGCGCCACTCCGGCGCCTGTCAGTCTGTAGCCAAACATCAATCTTTAACTAATGGAACTGATAGATCAAAATTTGCTGCATACCATTGGTTAAAAATTACTGTTTGACTATAGACAAGCAGGCGCTGGAGTGGCGCAAACGGTAGAACGCAATGAATTCTGATGATTATTTCAAAAATCTTTATAAGACCACCCAAGTTTGCGTTACAAATTCTCAAAAACTATTTTCTGAATGTGTTCAGAAATAAGAACTGCTTTTATATCTTTTGACTAAAATGCAACCAAGTTCTAAAAATCAAAATCGAATCAAATAGAAATTGATGAAAATTTTTAGATATATTTATTTTAACTGTAGCTTTTCCTGATTTTAAGGGTATTTCGGGAAGAGATAAGTGGTACTCAAAATATGAAGTATAAAAAAGGGAATATTTTTATGAACTTTCAAAACAGAATCGTTTTATAATTTGTTCGATATCAATTTCACTCGAATTCGATTTCCAGAACACAACTGATGTCAACAAACAATTTGGAATTATTTTGAATAAAATCACAAAAGCATATACGTTGTTATTTCCGAACTCTTAAAAAATGGCTTTTAAAAATTGTATCCCGCCATGGATTTTGAACCAACTTCTATTAACACAAGTATCTTCGATGAATAAAATTTTGTATTTTCAATCACTAATAAAGATCTTTACCTAAAATTGGGAATGATTTATATGCGCTCCTATGCAAGAAAACCAAAGATATTTGCTGTTTTTTGTTAAATAAAGAAATTAGCTAATGGGTCGATTTTTTTTTTTTTTAAATAAATTTATGGGTCGCTTACGGATGGCAACTGAACTTTAGTTGTGTTGCCAGCAGCGAAATCAGGCAACGGCTTGATATTATAATAAAAGGTAAAAATAAATTTGTATATTTCAACATCAGCGATGGTGCCTGATTTCGCTGCTGGCAACACAACTTTAGTTCAGTTGCCATCCGCAATCGACCCATAAATTTATCTAAAAAAAACTGCGAATTTTTTTTTTTTGAATATTTTACTAAAAAACCATATCTATAAGTTCTTTGTTATTTATTTAATTGGTTTAATTAAAACGTTTTTTTTTCGGCTTAAATAAACCATCAATTTATGTTTTAAATAAGATAATAAGGTGTTTCGCCTAACTTGTACATATTGTTTCTTCACATCATTTAAAAATTTTTGTTTTCTATTTAAATCCTTTTCAAGGATTTAAAGATATTTATTGTAATTATATTCACTTTTCTTAAAAATTCGTTTTGGTTTACATTTTGTACACTAAATTTAATTTTATGTAATATTTTTTTTTGTATTAAGATTAACGTACTTTCATGATGATGTTTTAAGTTTAATCCTTTTAATCCAAAGTTATTTATCCAAACTGTGCAAAGACTATGGGTTTACTAACGACATGTGGCAGATGTGCAATACTTTTATACCACAATTGTGTCAGTAGAGCCAGCCAGATTCAACTCTGTATATGGATACATATCAGATGAAAAGTCATACATACTACAACCGGAAAAGCTTTAATAATTGCAATTTTTTGGGAAAAACAAAACAGCATAAACAAAAAATTGCAACTGCATCTTCAGCGGCAAGATACATGAAGACTCAATGTGCAACTTCGGCTGACTTGTTTCATTTTGGAAGCCCCTTTCTTTCTCGTATTGAAAATGAAAACGAAGACTAACAATCCAGCAAGAGTCAGCAAACAATAAAACAAACAAAAAGGTGCCTGTTAATGGCAGACATAAAGTAAAAATGTCCACTTGTCTAGTAGTGCTGTGGCAGATGTTGCTTAAGCTTCAGTAAATAATCCGTTGTTCAATAAGTGTTACATCGATTTGTTGTAGGAGCAAGCCTGTTTGTCATTATATGTTTGGTTTTAGCATTTGGATATAGACATTTTTAACAGATTTCTTATTAGGCAAACCACTACTCTCACAAAGCACGTGATGGCAGATGCCCCTTTCCAAATGTTTTAAAACGACATTGTGTAATATGTTTTTTTTTTCTCAAAAAAAAAAAAAAAAAAAAAAGACACAAACGGGTTTAAACCAACTTGAAATTATAACATCAAAATCATTTTCCAATGATAATTTAATGTTCTGTTGTTTTAAGTCCGGAAAATATGTTTTTTCTTCTTTTTATGAACAATTTTATATTTTTCATAGAAAAGCGATTTGTTGTGGTTGAAACTTTACAACGATTTGATAATCAAATAAATTTTATCAAATTGCCTTAAAGAAAAATTATGCAAGTAAATGATTATCTTCTTTTTTTCATGTATGTAAATGAGGTGTTAAAAATTACTTAATGAACTTAAATATAATTGAGGCAAAACTTTTGAATTAACTTGTGTTTTTTTAGGACAACGTTCATAAATGTAAAAATGTATGGGATATAAAAAAATTTGGTTTTCCTGAAAAATTGCATATTTATACCCACACCACAATAGTGCAGAGGGTATTATGCGTTTGTGCAACACTTAAAAATATGAATCCTAGACACTTTAAGTATACCTATTAGGGTGTTCAATTAATCGGCTTTTTTCTTCGATTAAACGATTAATCTTTATTTGCCATTTTTGACTTATTCGATATTTGGCATTTTTGACTTATTCGATTAAACGAATAAAATTTTAAAATTAATCGATTAATCGAATAATTCAAAATCAAGAAATTTTATAAATTAAGATACTTTTTTCGATAATTTTAGAAAAAATTGGTACTTGAGTAAATAAACATTATTTATTACAACTATTTTAATATTCTATTAACAAAAACAAAAACAAAACAAAGTTAACAATTCATACTAATTTATAAAACCTTTACAACGATAAAAAATAAAACACGTATTAAGATCATATAATTTTATATGTACAAACAATTAAACAGATATTTTAAAATAATATTTTAAAAATAAAATGTTTTGCTTAACTTGGAAGTCACACGATCAAGTTTTGTCTTTCCTTTTCATTTGCCATACTCTCACTTTTTTACCAACGCATTCACACTTTTTAAATTAACCACGAGATTGCTATCAATTTTACTTTTCTATTTGTTTGCCAATTTTACGTTCAATTTAACAACTGAAAGCACTGAAAGTGCTTTTTTAAGGGCTAACTATATTAACATATTTATTAATCTTTTGCTTTTACTGGTTTAAATGCATTTTTTCAAGCATTTTCGTTAACCATAATATATTTTTTTCGCTTTCTGCGTTGTCTGCACTAATATAGTATATTTTATTCGTTATCATTTACTGTGGTATAAAAGCTCTCTTTTTTAAGCGCTCGATTATGTGCTTTTTCTCTTAAGTGCTGCAAAAAACACAATTTTTACTGGGTACAAAGTACATAAATTCTGGGTCCTCATTAGTAGCAAAGTTGATTAAACGATACCCGTCTGTCCGTGCGTGCGTTGAAATGGGGTTTTCGAAGAACCCGTTTATGATGGGGATTAGATTGTTGCATATTTACATCATATAAAGTCCCGAAAAGATTGCTATTAAAGTTCAGCCAGATACACGTAGAGAAAAATATGTTTAAAAATGGTCACCTCCAACAAAACTATTTTTAAAGAGAATTTTTAAACATATTGTGTTTAATTTAACCATATGTATGAACAAAAAACCACGACTGACTCTAATTTTGCACACATATTCCTTGTTGTTGTTTTTTTTCTATATATCTGGAGAACGGCAAAGTTTCCAAATTAGTTACAGCCATCTTGCCTATCATTATACAACATCCGATGAAATGTGGGCGGGATTGGAGATGCGGGCATAGCACAAAGTATATTGATTTATATCCAAAGAACGGTAAGAGGTCGCTGGGATTTCAATTCACAAAATCCGTTAAAAAGTGGATGTTATTCGGTAAATGGGCGTGGCACCTTCCATATATATACAAAATAGATTAGTAACAGTATAAGTTATGCAACTTTAAGCAAATAGCTTTGATGTCACTACAAGGCATTCGAAAAAAGCGGACGGCTTGGAGAAATGGACGCGCCATCAATAGTTAATTTTTGTATATCTGCAGATTAGTCGCGGAGTAGCAAAGCGCACCGGGTAAAACATGTATATATATAGATATATATATATATATATATATATATAATTGAATTTTAGAAAGCCCAAGCTAATTTGTTTATTTAATTGAATTTTTTATCGACAATAATGTTGACTTAGGTTTTTTTATCTGCGTATATTTTTAGTAACATTAACACCACAATCGTAAAAACTGTAAACCGACTTTTTTAAAATTTTTTTAATATAAAGTCTACATTTTGTAGGATGCTAAAAATTTACTTTTCATTTGGAAACCCATGCTTTAAAAATTCAAAAAGCATAATCTATTTTAATTACGAAAGAAGCTTTGATGTTGTTGAAGTAGCATTATCGACGTCTATTGGATCCTGTATACATATATTCCGCCCAACTTTTTTGTTAATCCCAATAGCCTGTTGTGTCCTTATACTTCCGAATGTCTTTATCGACTTATTCTAGTGATTTCAAATCTTTTTATCCCGAAACATTCTTAAGCTGTACATCAAATCATATTTTTTCGGAATTAATCAAAATAAGAAGCTTCTGTTAGTCCAGGTTCATACTCTTGAAGTCTAAATGCCCAACCATAATATGCATGAGGTCGCTTAAGTCAACTTAAGCAACTGTGCGAATACATATAAAACGTATGTTGCTACCTATAATGTACTTAATGAAACTTTTCGTTAAGTTTCGTCAATGTCATTTACTTAAGAAAAGTGCTGAACTGAACGCTCATTACGTACGGAATCAGCTGTTTGTTCATTGCTAAAAAATAAAAGTAAACGATGCTTGCAAAATACAAAAATAAAATTAACAAATACAGGGCTGTAATTTTTGGAACTTATTAATTTGAATTACTCGCAAGAAATCAAAATATTGCACAAATAAGCAACATGGATCTTAAGTTTGTGTAAATACATTATGGCCACCTAAAAGTCTTTTTTAATTTGCTTATGTATTTGACAGACTTGTCGTCAATTTTTGACAGTACCGTAAGCTAACTTATCATATTACGGTTAGGCCTTTAGCCGTAAAATCTTGAGTTTTTAGAAGAGAGAGAGGAAAAGAAATGGCATCCTCTTTTTCCTTCTCTCCTAACATCTTAAGACTTGAGAGATCACACTTGAAGAGTGTAAACCAGCACTTACTCACCATAAAGTACCCTACAATAATATTGTGATTTTCTACAGCACTTTTCATTTCACCAAAAGATAGACATAATTACTACTTTTTGTTTTGTTTCTATCCCATAACACTCGTATTTATCTTTATTTTATGAAATTTGCAATTATTTAAATTTTTTAAAACAGAAAACTATTTTTCAAAACAAAAGTATATAATTTCCCAAAGATCATCATAAAACCTACAAAAGTTAAATTCTTTAATTTATTTAGTTTTTAAATACTGTTATCACTAGGGCAACCAAAAAAAAGCAAATGCTTATTTTTTGGTTTGCAAGATAGAACGGTTTTGATTGAAAACAAATTCCGATCATAAAGAAACAAAAAAAATAAGCTATATTTGTTAGTGCTTTTTTTTGCTTATTTTGCCAATATCGGCTTTTTTAAGTTATTTTTGCAATATCGGCTTTTTTTTACTTATTTTGCAATTTTAAGATCATTTTTCTTTTTTTTCATATGAAAAAATTTTTTTTTGCAAAAATCGTTATTTTTTGACGTGGCAACTTTTTTTTATAAGTACTAAAAAAATCAAACCTTTTTGTGCTGTAACAACTTTGATTAAAAAAATCGTTCAACGTGTGGTAATACTTTGTGTTTCTCTGTATGTTATTTTTAATGTTACTCTGTCTTAGCGGTACTGTAACGTACTTTTTACATTGTTGTACCTATATATTTTTTATGCGTTTAAGTTTTTAGTATTAAGTCATTTTAGTATTTGCTTGTTTGAGTTCTTTTCTCTCGAAAATTTCATAGCTGTATTCGATCACGATCAAATTCATCAGCCACACCGCCACTTCATACAATAATACTCTCAGTAACGTATTTTTCCTAAGACACACAACTGGCATGTATATAAATTCTATAACGTCTTCTTACGATCATAGTTAACATGACCCACACTATTGCTTACCCCATCTGACTAGTAACATATATTTTCCGTCATGTTCTTTACCATGGGCAACATATGTATGCATTCACTATGTAACGTCTTTTCAACGTTCATAGAACTAAAACGACGTTTCATTCACATAGCATTGCAAAAGCACATTTCGTTTATTATACTCACTTATAGTTCTCAGTACATAGTTCAAATGATCAGGCCTGGAACAGAATAAAGTAGTTGTAGCAGTAGCTGAAGCTGACGAATGCTCTATAGCGCAACAAAGTTCAAAATTTCGAACTGAACGCTTCAACCTCAACTGCAACGACTACTACAAGTGCGTATATGCCAGGCTTTAATGAATGAAAGTGATTTGCGGACCCAAATATTGTTCATTTCTGCAAATTTAGGGTTTTTACACGAAGTTGTAACAAAATTGGAAACGAAAAACCTTTCATTGATTTCCCAAGTTTCCATAGTTACGGACACCGTAAGAAAAGTGTCCGATGTTCCAGGGGATATAGGAGACAAAGCTAATAAAAATTAGTCAGTTTTATTAAAAAATTAAGGTTTTTCGGTACTAAAAGATATTGGGGATGTTTTGGGAGGCAAGCGGAATTGTGAGTCCAATCGTATAAAATATTCTTCAGAGCAAATACTACATTTTAAATATGCTCCCTTAACATCTGTAGACGTAGAAAGAACTTTTTCTATGTACAAGAACGTGCTGACTCCAAATAGACAGTTTCCTTTTCGAAAATTTATCCCATCAATTTATAATTTACTGTAACAACGCATTAAATGAATAAAGTATAAAATAAACAATACATTTAAATTGCTTTTTTTTTAATTTTAACAGCTTTTTTTCATGTTTTTAAACGCTTTTTTTAAGAGCTTAAAACTGGGTTTTTAGTGCTTTTTTTTGGTTGCCCTAGTTATCACTTAATTACAAATCAGAGCTGTAACAAGCTGCAATCAATTTGCATTAAAATCAATACTTCAACCAAACTGATTAGATTTAATTTCCGATTTAAAAATTAAATATTTTCTAAATTCCAATATTTTGTGATTACAATAACTTGAACATGATCCTTTTTAGAAATTATGGAATGCAGTTAACTGAAATGCAATCAATTCGATCGAAACCAAATTTTTATTGAATTCATTCGAATTCCAACTGTATGAAAGTCCATTAAAATAACATACACTCGGAATAAAGCGGTGGTTGGCAAAAATTTACATTGTTGGCAATTCAAAATTATTAGAGTTATATGAAGAAAAAGGATTTTAATTTGAAGAGAACGATGATTTTGATTCTTATTTAATTTTGATTGCAATTAATGTAATGCAATCAAATCGATTGCAATCAAATTTATTCAATCGTTTTTCTGGTATTGATTTCATGATTTCAAATTGAAATTAAAAAATATATTTTCTGATTTTAAATGCATGAAAATAAATTAGTCATCGTCAACGAAAAATCATGTGATTACAATTTAGTCGATTACATTCTTCTATAGCTCTGCTACGTATATGTATGTATACGTTCAGGATTCGGCAGCAACTTATAAAAATAATTACAAAGGTCTGTGTACCCTCTTCAATAAATAGAAAAACAATTGCGATTGTTATGAACAACGAAAGTGGTAAATGATGTAAGAATTGATGTTGTACAAGTTTAAACAAACATGCCCCCACAATTGGACCAACTAATGGTCTGTACATGTGAATACGTTCCAAGACATTCATTTTTACTACTGGTGCATCTTGAAATAAAAATAAAAACAGAGAAATGCACAGTAGGGAAAAATTAAAACTTGAATTGAAGAAAATTAATTTTTTTTTTTTTTTTTTTTATTTGTTTATTTGCCAGCTAAAATAGATATTTATACTAAAATAAACACTAGTTAACAATAACATTTTATCTATATACAATGTCTCCAATCGAGCGCTCTAGTATTGTTGTTATAATTATAATTTGGTTTTGACAAATGTGAATTACATAATTTTTACTAATAAGAGTAATTAATATGTTATATTTACATTTTTAATTGCAATGAAAATATACAAAAAAACATTGCTTTTATAAAAAGAAAAAGAAAAAAAACTTTTTTTGCAAACGTTGTGTCAAAAGATAAAATTGAAAGAAAAAGTGAGAAAAAAAATATTTTATTAATTATTGCAATAACCACCAAAATTTTTTTGACTTCGTATACTTTGGCACAAGGTGCATATCTTTGCTAGATATACTTGTACTAAATCGTATATCCATTAGTTCTAAATTGCAGTTAGCCGCTTTAATATTAGCACGTCTATGATTATGGTAAAAGACGGAAATGCCATTTTCAGCTTGAATAATGCTCTTGCTATCAAGGTAAATAAAGGCTTCAGGAGGAACAAAACCTTTAATTAAAGATTCTACTATATATTCTTCGTTCGTATAATAAGGAGCCATTATAAGGTTATTTTGTAAACATTGTGAGCACCTTAAGATATAATTTCTAATTAAATTGATTATGAAATTATCTATACGTATAATGTTTGCATTATTATACAGCTTCTTATTTGAAATGTATTTTAAATAACCCCTTTGTGGATTTTTATATAGCGAAGTGCAAGCTCTTAAGCATTTCCTTTCAAAAACTCTTAGCTTTTCCATGTATGAGGGTGATATATTGAACCAAATTGGACATGCGTATGTTAAAATTGGTCTAATTAGGGATTGATACATTATTATCTTAACCCTTGTTTCTATATACTTTGAATAAAATAGGGGTCTATATATTATGAAAGCTTTTCTTGCTTTTGTAAGCGTTTCTTTGACATGTTGATTAAAGTATAAAAATTTGTCGATATATACACCTAAATATCTGACCACGTCCTTGTTGGGAATTGTACAATCATAAAGAGATGATTTAATTTCAAACTGCTTCCAGTTTTTTCTAATGTTGTAGCAACATTTATTTACAGGGGGCCTAAAAAGAATAGTTTCACTTTTTTGTGCATTTTTTTTCATTTTCCAATTCATTGCATATTGTTCGACAATATCATAAGATCTTGGAAGGTTTGAATTAATTTTTTCTATTTTATCTTCAGAATGGTAAATAATTATATCGTCTGCAAAGGAAATTATGTTTTCTATCTGTTTTAATAGGTCTAAAATATATAAATTAAATAGAATTGGAGAATTTACTGTTCCTTGCTGTAGCCCATTGATAATTTTAAAGGATTTGTGGCTTTTCGCATTCTGATAATAAATGACAAAATTTTTATTACTTATCATATTATATATTAATATAATTTGGTAAGTTGGAAGCTTGTATTGAATTAATTTGTATATTAGACCAGCAATCCATATGCTATCGAAAGCCTTCTCCATATCAATGAGACACGCTCCTGTACAGTAATTTCTATGCCAATTCCAATTTATATCGGAGGTAAGTTTTTGTATAGCGTTTACCGTGGAATGTTTAAACTTAAACCCGAATTGCTTTTCACTATTAATTTTTTTTTTTGTTGTTTTTTAGGAGTGATAATAATTTTGGGCATAAAGACAGCATTTAGTTCAGGGCTGATAAAAAAGTATAATTATGTTTAGCTCCAAATCAAACGTGGACATAAATTATGTATATTAATACAATAATAAAATAATAAAATACAAAACTGCTATCATTTTAGGGAACAAATAGTTTAAAAACAAAAAAGAGTATACTCTAAGAAAATGTTTTACTAGGAGAGAATTTGTGTTAGTAATATTCCACTCAAAAAACTACAAAATTTTAATTGTTTTTCAATTTTTAATCTTAAAATAATTTTGGATTTTTACAGAGCAGTGCTTTGAAGCCTTCTACGTATTTATTGGGATTAGAATAAAATATTTGTTCGTTATTAAAAAATCACACACTAGTAAAATGTTAATTCGGCCAACCCAAACTTTATAATAACTGCCTCCACATGATTTTAGACCTCACATAAAATTAGACCTATGATAAATTATATTGCGTCCATCAGAAAGTTTTTACTTTTATTTTCAGTCATATACATAAATTTTAATTTGACCTGATTTGAAAAAAATATCATGACTCGTATAAGTTTTAGCTGTATTAAAGTGATTTTCAGTAGTAGATTTTACATTGGACCTATAGTAAATTTGGGAGAGTGATTCTTGGTATTAAAAAACATAAATTGGACCAAATTTTAATACAGTAAACAACGTTGTATGCGGTTTAAACTGCTTTTCGCACTGCCGGTTGGAAAAATATGGATAACAATATTAAGCTAAATGGGACCAAATTTTACCACAATATCTACGTTACGGTTTAAGGCGTATTTAATTGTTTTCCCAGAGTGAGTTAAATATGGGGTCTATGGTAAATTATGAAACTATGATAGACCAAATTATACTAAAATTTCGATTTTTGTTATACTTTAAGACGTATTGAAGGGTTTTCCGAGAGTGCGCTTGATTTATTTACATATTTTTTTATTATATGGTACCTTTAGTTAACTATGGACCAATCATTACGAAATGTGACAGTGTGAGTTTTAGTTATATTTTTATTTGTTTTCTTTCTCCTATCCTAATCCCGTGAAGCTCTACATTTGTCTGCAGGAGAGAAACCAGAGTCTCTGGCGGAAATCGAACCTACAACCCCGGCGATGATAGACTAGCTCACCACCAATATGATGATATGACGGACGAAATTTTACCGCAATATTTGTTACATTTTGAGGGGTAAATGTTTCCCGAGAGTGGCCTTATATGGGATCTATGGTTAACTACGGACCAATTTTTACGAAACTTGGCAGTGTAATTTTTTGTCTTATGAAACTATGACGCACCCCATCTGGCTAAAATGCCGTCATTTGTAACAGTCTTAGGCGTATGTTTCCACAATTGGCCTATGGTAAACTAAGGAGCGATCACTACGACTTTTAGTCATATTAAACGAGTTTTTGCAAAATTTAATAACAATTGATTTCTTCAGCCACCAATTAATGTTAGTTTTTCTAATAAAAATATAAATTTTTATTGTGGTTGGTCCACATATGGATTCATTACTCTTTTACTAAACTGATTGCGCTGTATTTTTATTTCAAGCTGCTTAGGAGAACTAAATGGAAATTATTTGATACCAATATTGTTCCTTTCTTTTGGATCGTTCTAAGTTGAACATGGAGTGATAAATTTAGTATACTCTAATTCCCAACTAGTGGTGGAGGATACTAAAACTGACCTGTATAATTAAAATTTCCAAGTACTGATTACACAGTACAACACATGATATTGGAACTCAATTCTGACAATTGCACGTGAAAGTAGCCCCAAAAATAACTTCTGTATTAGTTTTGTCAAGTTGGCTGCATTAATAATTTAATGGCCATACGAATTTGTTTGGTCAAAGTGGATTTTTAACACTTTTGCTATATTTTAACACGGTTATATCTCGGTATACCGTACGGAATATCTTTTTTGTGTCTGAAGCAAAGTTGTAGATGGGAATGGAAGAAAAAAAGGGGAATATATCTACCCGAAAAAAGTGCATCTAGTGCCTTGAAAAGCGCAAATTTTTTACAATTTTTTTTTCATTTTTCACCTTTTTTGCTCAATGGCTGGATTACAAATCCACAAATATGCTGTTTTTTTCTTTCTTTATAAACTATTTTGCATGAAAATAAAAATTCCGATTCATATTACAGCTATTCTTACACAGAAAATATGAGATTTTTATTGGTTATCTATTCATGAAAACAAAATTGAGAACATTTTCAATTATTGTCAATATCCGGCCTCGTTGAAGTTTATGATCTTGTTTTCTTCGTAGGTTGTTCATATTCATGGTCTGAGTCTGCATCATCATCCGAGTTAGACATAATATTCAAGGGCATGTTTTCTTCAGTGTGTCCACCAATTTCAGTGTCATATTCATCTTCGGTGCTTTCATCTTTAAACTGCATAGTTTTAGAACTCCACCAACAAACCTCCGCAAGCAATGCATCTAATTTGCTAGCCTTTGAATCGCTTTGCCATTGGCATGGTCACCTGGTGGAACCTCTCTCATTATTCGTCTGATTCCTGAGGTAATTGTGCCAAAAACGTATCAAGGTGGAAATGCATGAAATGTTATTTTATTGTCATGGATGCATTGATTTTTTCAAAATAATACAGCAACTTGTCCACTCGTGTCTGTATGTCATCTCGCTGTACACTGTTCTTTCCTAAAACGCCTTCGATAACTTGTTTCAATGTCTCCCATGCACATAGGTGGCTATAATGGTTCGAAAGGATATTTGTAAAAGATTCGCTTTTCATTAATTTTCGTATATCCGGTCCATTCAGAGTACCTGTTTGCATTTGCGAAAAAATGATTGGTAATGCGAATATATCGAAGTGAACCAATTTTGATATAACAATATTTAAATACAGACAACAATACGTACCTTTTCTAATTTTAGCTTCACTGAGTTTTAGAAAGATGAACTTCAAACAGTCATAGGAGTCCTTAATATTATTGACTACTACTTTAACGAATCTCCCAGCTATTCCTAATTTAATGTGGAGCGATGGCAACAAAATATCATCTACTTTTTTTTATCAAAGGTTCATTACGTAATTTTAATTGTTTCTCGAGCTCGGGAGTTCTTGCTTTCCAATCTTTACATTGATATTGATTCCCTGCATATCGAGAATCCCAATTACAAAGGAAGCAGAAGTATTTTGGAAAACCGCCCTTTAATATAATACCTTGTATAATGTTTCCAACCTTTAGATCACAACAAATCTTCCATTTGGGCACATTGTATTTGATTTTCTCCAAAATTTCGCCCAATATTTCAAACGTAATGGCAGTAAGTGAACGTAGTTGCTTCGCCAACGGAATAAAATTTCTGAAATTTAGCTTGGGGTTTTTGGTACGATGTTGCGCTGACATTTTGCTGTATCAGTTTTTTGCTTTTCAAAAATGATGTCAACATTTCGGAGTTTTATTGTGATAGTCCCATCTTAGCCACAATATAATCCATTTCGATTTGTGTTAGCGGTTGTGGTCCATTATTTACAATATCAAATTGGTCGGATTGGTGAAAACGATTTCAGCTTGCAGGAACACAGTATCCACAATCGGGGGTTTAGGTGGATCGGTAACAGCAGCGCGTTGTACTGGAAGTGTCGCAGTAAAATCGGCAATATATACTTTTGTTTTCAATTTTTTTCTGTTCAATCCATAACCGGAATTTATGCATGCGTAGCACCTGAATTCATTATTTACAGTTAGGTCTTCCACATAAATTACTGTCTTCACTATACAACTTTTCCATGTACAACTTTTGCACACTGCGTTCGGCGTAAAATTTGCACCACTTGAATCTGTTTCATTAAAATAATGACAATACGCTGTTTTAAGTTCCTCAGTAAACAAGTTTTTTCGTTCCTGTTTTGCCATTTTTGGGACGATATAACCACAAACGTAACAAAAATCATCCAATTTTGGGCACTTGTTATTTTTCATATTGAAATATTCAAGGTTCTTCTGGTTTTTAAATGTAATTCACTCTGAACAAAAAGGTTGTTTATTTCACAACTTTCAAAAACCGAAAGAACAAAAAAGGCACTAACAAAATACGTATGTATGTAACGGATACAGTAGCGCGTGAGAGTCAAACGAAATATAAATGTATGTATTAAAGACCTGCATGAATGCATTCACTGAATCCATAAACAATATCGACAAATTAAAAGAATAAACACACACACGCGTTTTGTTACCAGTAAGAAACACCCACGATTATTAGACAGTAATGATCCATAAAATTTTGAAAAAACCTTAATTGCTTAAAAATCCGATGCAAAATAATGTTTTTTAAAATTAAAATGTTCATTTGGGAACTTATATTGAAAACAAAAATAAATATTAGTTTTTTTATTGTCGTTTCAATGTAAATTCCCAAACGAAAATGTTTCGCACGTTTTGTTACCTGTAAGAAACATCCACGCTTATAACCATAAAATTGTATTAAAAAAAAGTTCAGATTAATTTTCGTTTTTATTTCTCAAAACAAAAGACATACACAGAAAAATAAAACCAAAACGGTAACGCTGATATAAATTTTCAATCACCATTTCAAGTTAATTAGTAAAACAAAACACAAAATAGTCCAAACCAATTGACTGATAAAAAACAAATATTTGTGGATTTGTAATCCAGTTATTGAGAAAAAAAGGTTAAAAATTGGGAACAAATTGTGGAAAAATGGGAATTGCACTTTTTTAGGGTAGGTATGTTCCGCTTTTTTTTCTCCTATTCAATTTCTACAACTTTGCTTCAGACACAAAAGAGATATTCCGTACGGTATACCGAGATATAACCGTGATAAAATATAGAAAAAGTGATAAAATCCGCCTTGATCCAAAAAAATCGTATGGCCATTAAATTATTAATGCAGCCAACTTGACAAAACTAATGATGCAGAAGTTCTTATTTTTAATGATGCAGAAGTTCTTATTTTTGGGGATACTTTCACGTGCAATTGGCAGAATTAAGTCCCAAATCAATGAGCTGAAAAATTTTAAACTGTGTTATTTTGAGCCTTTATATATTTTTTTTTAATATTATTGGTAAGCTTTAGGACCTTGAGACTTTAAAATGCTGTTCTTGATGGGTCAGTTTGACCGTCAAAACTTAATCTCCTCTAAAAGGGTAATTTAAAGTGATATTGGAGCAACAATTTAGAGAGCGGCAACTGTATTTTCTAAATTTCCCCACTGTGCCATGGTGCAAAGTAGTCATAAAATTTTTTTCCATATAAGCGTAACATTTGCACTTTTTGATGTTAATGGAAAGTGCAAAAAGAAAAAAGGCAGACAAAATATTCATATGCAGACGGAAAGAAATATTAAGAAATTTTTGGTTTCAATTCAAATTATTCCCAATAGAAAATTTAGATAAATTGACAAGAAAAAAGTAACATAAATTTGTTCAGAAAAATTAAAAAGCCTCATTACATTAATGCTGCTCCACGCAGAAATTGAACAACAGTATTTTGTATACTCTAGTTGTAATCCTGAAATTAGGACAATAACCAAGGCGAATTCATGTAAACGGTAATGGCGATACTACAACAAGTACTACAACACCAAAAACACAACATTGTATATTATTTGTTGCTATCGTTAGTGGATATTGTCAAAAACACAAGCAACTTTTGACATTCCTCTCTCTAAGCAAGAAAAACAGTAGCACAGCTGTGCTTTCTACGCCACTTTCAAAATGAATTCGCCTTGACAATAAGCTTCAAATCTTCACAAACGTTTCTTTTGTTTGAATGTCCTAAATCCTTTTATAAATTATTCGGCAATAATAATGTGGAAATGCTTAAGGGTGGTACAACCAAAATGCACGATGTTAATTGTGAGTCACGCCTTAAGGCAAAGTTTTTGGCCAACTTAATTTTACATTTCTTTGACAAATTCCAGCCTTTTACGAAAATTGGCATTTAATTCAAAATGCATTTTTTGGTCGAATAATCCACCAAATGTGTCTATAATCGCGAGCAGAGTTGGGCAAAATAGTTCCTTTTGTGAAATCGTTCCGACCGATCCGAAAGATTAAAGGAACTAGATCGTTCCTTTCGTTCATTGTTCCTGTTTTTACCTTGAACAATAAATAAACGAGGAATGAGAAAACTTCTCTGTCGTTCGTAAAAAATGTCAATAAATAAATATTTGTTGTATGTTTTCATGTTGTGGCGTAACGACTAAAGAAGAATTATTATGTGTTTTTTAAAATGTTTGTAAAAAATAATAACTAATTCAATAAAATATATTGCTTTGGATCACATTTGCAATTGATTAAATTAAAAATTTTTTATATGTGCTAACGAATTTATACGATATAAATACACGAAAGTCGGCAGCACTAATCCCAAGAGAAAAAAATCAATCTGGCTTTAAGTATACAAAAATAAGTGATACAATACATGTAATGATCCAAGGGATTGCAATTGCGGAACGAGGAACGATAGAAAATAAACTATTGAAAAAGTCCGCACCGTTCCTTTTACGGAATCGTTCAATGGAACTAGGTCGTTCAAGAACGACTCAACTCTAATCGGAAGAATTGTGCGCAAATTTCAGCAAACAGTTTATGCTCACCCAGTTGGTTCTGCGGAAAATATTGCTGTTGTTCGCGATTGTGTGGCAGAAGAGCCGTCATGGCCGTTTTATCTCACATCGTGGCGATGTAATTGGCCGCCACGATCATGTGATTTTACACCGCTATACTTTTTTCTTAGGGGATATTTATTTAAAAGATAAAGTGCATTTTAATAAGCCAAGAACAATTCAAGAGCTAAAGAATGAGATAATTCATTCGGTACAGTAAGGACATTGAAACCCAATTATTTCTCAGAGTTATTGAAAAAATGGACCATCGGATAGCGGTGTACACCGAAGCCGTGGCGAGTATTTGACCGATATTTTGTTTCACACGTATTTGTCATATTTCCTTTTATCTAAATAAAAAATATTAAGATAATTCTCTGAAAACTTTTTGGCTTATGTACAATTAACATCGTGCGTTTTGGTAGGATCACCCTTTATTATTGACAGTTAATGATCGTTTTATACGGCAAAATGTGGTTAATCAAAAAAAAAAAAATGTGATTTTAAACAGTCAAGGACGGTAGTCAAAGCCAAGCAGCAGCAATTCGTGAGTTTATTGGTGAGAGAGTTGAGAAGATTGGGGAGGGGTAATCAGTTTCATTAACTCTACAATTCTGTTTTGTTTTGTAATTCTTACACTTTTCAACTTGAAGATAGCTGTAGGTGTATATGTATTTACATACATATGTATATATAAAATATAAAAAGGAAAAGAGGAAAGCCAAGCTCAAAATACAAAAATTGCAAGACTAGAATTTCATAATCTGACTAATGCAATTTCGAAGCAGAATTTTTAAAAATTGCAGCAAAAAAATTTTATCAGTTTGAATTTGACGTTTGCTGATACAAAAATCTTATATCTCATCTCACGTGTAGACTGCATGTTGAGATGGCTAAACAAAACTAAAAGACTAAATTGGCAATACTGAACCTGATCACATCGAACTCAATATGGTGTTTGAATGAGAGTAGGGAAATTAAAAGATTTGTTGTTCAGTGTTATCTTGAAAATAACGATTTTTACATAAACACAATGAATTCACAACCAGCCAGAAGGACGGGTTTTCATTAAAATTAAATATTTTAAATATTATTTTCTGTTCTTTTTTTATATCATTTTAGGACATACGCTAGTATTTGCGTCTATTTTCATTAGTTTTTTTTTCAAGTATTTCCAATTGGGTATAAATGAATACATTATCTTTAAACAATATCTACGAGTATTATGCAGTTATATTATATAATATTTATGATGTTGAAGCTGCGATTTTCAATGAAATGAAGTAAAAAGTCAATTGTAATTTTTTTAAAGTTTTTCTGTATTTTTATTTTTTATTTTGCTTTGACTTTTAGATTTCGTTAGTGCCTGTAAAATGTGCATTCGAATTGTGTTAACCACAACACAGGGAATCCTCTTTTTGTTTAAGTAACACAACACACGACTGAAATGGCCAAGAAATTGCAGCAGACATAGTAACAGACAATTTTTGCTATTAATTTTACTTTTTATTTATTTGTTAGAGTATCGAAAAATATTTATTTGAATAGAAAATATAATTATTTTAACCGACATAATAGATGCGGTTGGTCTGTGTTTGATGTTTGGGGTAAAAATGATTATTTTTAAACTTCCTTAATTACAAAAAAGGCGATAAAAGTTATTTACAATCATTTTAATGTTAAGTTAGGTCTTGACATGAATTGCAAAATAACAAGAAAAAAATTAAAGTTGTATACCTAAGTGTTTTTCTTGTTGGTTCAAATTAGGGAGATCGATTATTCGACTTTTTTCAATAACCGGTTTTCGAATATTACGAATAGTTGCTGTTTTAAAACCCCGGTTTTCGGCTAAGCAATTTTTAAATAACCGGTTAACCGGTTTTAATTCGAATACTTAAAAACACAAAAATCAAATAAGTTTTTAAAATAAAACGTTAATCTGAATAAAAACAATACCATTTGCACAGGTAAGGAAACAACAAAATACATAGATATGACTTAGATCAGACCTAACAAATATTTTACAATAACATCCAAGAAAAGTGGGACCAGTAAATTGATCAAACTTTATCTAAATTTCCACAAAATTTTTTTATTGATTTACTAAACTTTATTTGTAAGAAGATGTTTGTATAATGTAATTTAGAAACGGTTAAATGATATTTGATCTAGACAAACGTTTTGCAAAAGCAAATTAATTATAGGAACTTTATAAAGTTATTATTTGACATTTTAAAATAACCGACTTGGGTAAATCTAAAATAACCGGTTAAAACCGGTCGAATAATAACCGTTCGATCTCCCTAGTTCAAATGCAGCAAACATTAAAAAAAATTTGAATCATTTTATCTCTATTTTCTTAAGAAAGTAACACTTTTATAGAAAACAAATACAATAGAAAGCAAACAAATTTACAAAATCAATAAGAACAAGGTGTACTTGGCGATTGAATTTCCTTAATAAAGTCGCTATTTTGTAAACATGTAGTTTAATAAAAACGAATAAAAATCCATAAAAACTCTATTTCGAATTTTTTTGCTGTTACGGCCTTTTGTATTTTAGGTGACGATATGCATGCATAATCATAAACTTATAATTTACATATGTACATACATACATTACCTAGTAAAAATACCGATCCGATCCTGCAAACTCAATTTATTTTTACGACCTAAAGAGTTGAAAAATATTTTAATTACAAATTTTAAACATTTTTTCGTATATTAATTATATTTTAATATATGTTTTAAGCATCATTTTTTATTTTTCGAATTTATTCTATGAGCTAAATTTCAGTTATGTATTTTATAAAGCTTTTTTTAATAGCTCTATTCCAGTGTGACACAGAGAATGCTGACGAAGGCCGTAGCGGGCCAGAAAATGCATTACATTCTGCTGGTGTCTAATAATTGTAAATTTTTCTGTACATACAATATACTTTATTGCTATCCAACGGAAAGCTAAGGTAAAATGTAACAAGAAGATACAAGATAATAGTCTGGTAGTGTATAAAGTCATTTCTAAAAATTTAGGATATAGGACTACTAGAAAAAGCTTTATAAAATACATAACTGAAATTTAGCTCATAGAATGCATTCAAAAAATAAAAAATGTTGAATATAGTAAAGTAACTTATGAAAAAGAAATATTTTTTAAGCTTTAGGTCACTTTTTTATTCAAAAAATATAGGAGTTAAAATTCGGCCCATGGAACGGCATTATCAACACATTGTAGGGACTTAAATCATTATCGTGATTTTGAGAACACATCTATTTTGAACACCGAAAATTTTAAGAAACGTAGATATATGTTAGAAATGTTAAAGATTCAAAATGTTCCATTTGAGCAAAGGATTCATTTTAAAAAAGATACCGAGGGCTTAGCTCAGATTTATAGACATTTATTGAATAAAAATAAATAGTTTGATGAAAGGGAAAATTATAAATAGGTATTTGTCTGTGATTATTTGTAAAATTTAGATCAGATGGCATAGGTCAGATTGAAAATATATATTAAATTAAAATAAATAGAAAAAAATGTTGAAAGAGTTGTACTCTGTTTAATTTGTGAAAAAGTTGCCAAATGTTTCTGGCAACATTTTTTTACAACTGCGAAATAATATAAGCTGCACTTATTTCACGTGGAATTTTAAGCAAATGAAAAAAGTTTAAACTAAATATTAAAATGAGAACTGCAAAACATAAATAACACAACCGGTAACAGTTTTTCATCAATATTTAATTTAATTTTTACTTAATTTTTTATTTAAAAAAATACTTTTTAGTAAAATACATGTGGGTTTTGTTTACATATGCAAATCGCATACTTTGAAAGATTAAAAACGTCAAATTGTGCAAACTCTCGAGATAGGTAAAATTGATACATATCAAATTTTTCGCAGGAAATAATAGATGTTGCTGAACATTTTTCACAAATTGGATCAGAGTACTAGGCTTAAAGCTTAAAAAAATATTAGCGGAATGTACCCTTGATAGTAAAGTCCCTTGTATACCTTGTTAATCATATAATTTTAGTAAAAATACTAACATTTACATAAAACACTGCAACAACAAAATGTATTAGACTAAAATATACTACGCAGTGGTTGAAAAATCCCACAAAAAGCAGAAGTAAACAAGTGTGTGAATTTACCAGAATAAAACAGTTGAAGAAACTTTATCTGTCTCTTTCTCTCACTCAGCAAATTCATTAATTTACAATGCATACGAAAAAGACACTCACGCTTTGAAGTATAAAACCGTATTAAATATAACAGAGTTGTACACTTAATACAAAGGGTGAAAACCGCTATTATCATATAATATTTAATAGAAAAAAGTTGAAGAAATAAGAATATAATTCATTTTTTCGTATGATAAGTTTAAAAAGAAAACTTTTTGTTAAATACTTGTAGACTTTTCTTAAATTTAAAAAATACGAACCATTTTTTCACTATAAATTCATTCAGGAATATTACAAACTAGTTTCTCCCCGTGGCATCGTTCATGTGAAATTTAGAGCAAGACTTGAAAAAAGGAATTTTCCAATACAAAATTTACTGAAATTTTATTTAGTTTTTTACATCTACATAAGTATATGTATTTCATATTAAAATATTTCTATACGCAATATTATAAAATTTATTAGATTCCGCAAACACATACATATAACTTTTGAGCGTCAAGGTTAGGCGGTTTCCCTTTAGATTAAGGGGTTTTAATTCATTTAGGGGCAACTTTAGGTGGTGCAAATTCTTAGGGTGAAATTTGGGGGACATAAATTTATATTTAGGAGGTTTTTTGTGGGTTTCACTATTTGCTTGTCTGTATATAACAATTACTAGGTAAAACTAGATATATTTTACAGATTGTTCTTGGTTGAGCAAAAATCGTTTTTGAAAAGATAAAAAAAAAAGCGTTTAAGGGTGAAATATTCATGGAAATAAACGTTTCACAACTTTAATGTAACACCGGAAACGCTCAAACTTTTTAATTCTGATAATATGTACAAAGATAACAAAAATGATTTGGCAACGCTTCATATTTTTGAAGAAACTTTATTGCAATATTTAAAAAAAGCAGATTTTTAATAACATTAGTGTGTACATTAGACCGACTAAAAAAAAGTGATTGATGTACCCCCCTCAAAACTAACTTTGATATGTTTTATGAAGATTCCCAAAATATTTTGGCTCTAGCGATTATCTCCCGTGAGATAATCCCCGTCAAAAAAGGGTCCAAGTACAGTCGTTGTTAAACTGTTTATAAATTATTTTTAGCATATTTTTTTAAATACAAATATTAAAGAAACTTAAGAAAAATATTTTTGGGGGAATTTGAGTAAAATGTTAAACATTTTGCGATTTTTGCTTTATTTAGCTATTGTTATTAGAACTGAAACTAAAACTGAGTCAAGTTAAACTAACTGAGGGGAAATAATTATCTAAACTTTTATATTTGGGGGGGATTATTTTCAAAATACGTTTAATATGGGGGGTTCTTAAATTTTTTTGGGGGAAGAAAAATAATTACCTGGAACCAATACTCTTGTGCAACCGACATACAGCTGTCCATGTGAAAATCAATGGGTGTCTAAATATATTCCAGCTACTAGACCATTTGCAATTTCTATACCAAATTTATCGAAAAGAGAAAAAGTGCCAAAGGTAAAAGAGTATTAAAAGTACCTGCTTTTCCTCATTTTAGATCCCCAGAAAGAACACTGTATGCTATTGTAGGCTTACATCTGTTTATATAAAGGTAGGTTCAACCATAATGCACGATATTAATTGTGAGTCATACCTTAACGTCAAGTTTTTTGCCCAACTTTATTCGACATTTCGTTGGTACAGTGCTTGACAAATTTAACCACACAGAGGTACACAATTGAGCAGCGCGTTAAAATTGTTAAAGCCTTTTACGAAAATGGGCGTTCAAATCAAAATGCATTTTGCGCACTTCGTTAATTTTTTGGTCTGCGAAATCGGAAAAATGTGTCCACAATCAGAAGAATTGTGCGCGAATTTCAGCAAACCGGGTATGTAGGAAAAATTAAAACACTGTTTGTGCGGTTTATGGACTGGTGGCGTCATCGGGCCGTACTTCTTTGAAAATTAAGTCGGCCAAGCAGTTACCGTGAATGGTGTTCGCTATCGCGAGATGATAACGGGCTTCTTGTGGGCAGAAATTGATGATATGGACCTGGACGATATGTGGTTCCAATAGTATGGGGTAATTTTAAATTCTTTATATATTGGTATTTCGTCATATGAGCCTTTAACATTATGTTTCGATGTCGAAAGAACAATAATATTTTAAAATTGTAGATAATTTTATATTAAGGAAGATACCCAAATAAAATCAGGATATGATTTCAGTGATTCAATTTATACCATTTAAGGTATTGTTGATAAAAAAATCTTCTCAAGATTTCCATCGCTTAATTAAGATTTGCAAAAGCTTCTAGTGTTAGGTATTATTTACATTTTCACATCCTTATATTTATTGCTATCGATATCATACTTAATGAACTTGTTTTGAAATCTCAATCTTATCTGTCAATTCTTCCTTCCTTTTTAAATTTTTTTTTCTATCTTGTTTGCAAACTTTAAAACAGCGTGGTAGTTCTTCAACAAAATTGTTCTAACAAAATTATCTTCATAAAAGGCAACTAATGTCAAATAAATAAATAAGTGTTTAATTAAAATATAATAACGGCGTTTTAATTCTCTGCTCCAATATCTAGATCAAACTATGGGCTAGGTATTACACTTTCTTAGCTTTCTTAGTACGTTAAAAAATTGGAATTGATCCATCTTTTTTCAGAAATTTTTAGAACCATGTAAAGAGCGTTAGAAATTAAGCAATATGGCATCAACATCTCAAAATCGACAGTATAATTCAAATCTGTTTTCGGTTTTTTTTCTATCGGGTTCATATTTATTTTTATGGGTTCGGCTAATATTCCGCCCAAAATAATGCGGATATGCTAATACATTTCAGCACAACTAGAGAACGATTTGTCCGTCTTGGATTAAAATGATTTATTATATATACATAAACGTATCTTTAAGAAAATGTTATAAAAATAGTAAGGGTTTTCAATTATAAATTTTTAAAGTTTTTAAAAAATAAACATTTTTTTAAATGATTCCCAAAAAAAAATATTTTTTATCGTTGCGGTCTAATTTGTTCGAAACCGTTGAGTATATAAAAAAATAATATTTGGAAGACTTAAGCTACGGTCACACTTGTCAAATATTTGACGAAAAAAACGGGACCAACAGGCAAACTAAAATATAATATCCTTTAATATCCTTTATTGTGCTTATAATACTACATCTTACATAATGCATGTTTTTGCTATGTCTAGCAGTATAATTAGTTTTATTTTGTGATATTAAGGCAATGTTAAACCTCACTAACTATTAACGAAAGTAGTGGTTATGCTTATTTGGTCAAATATTTAATAAGTGTGACCGTAGTTTTAAAAACAATTTTATTTCAAGTTGTTTAGCGTTTTTTGTAATAAAATTGAGTAACGGCTTCCTAAGTTACGATAAAATCCGTGGAACAGCCTCTTCAAGAACTGCAAATTTTAGAAAAAAAAAATGTTACCATAGAATTTTAAATTTTGACTGTTTTGACCATTACACTTAAAAAAAATATAGTGGTCATCAAAGTTAATAACAAAAGTTCAAATTTGTTGCATAGTATTATAAAAGGCTCCAACATTGACCGTTAGATTTCTAAAAATATCAGACATTTGAAATGGTGAAATGATGAAAAACAACCTGGCATACAAAAACCGCTTTAGTTACGAAAAAAATTAGTACCCTTTACATTTGTAAAACTGATTTGAGAAGCCGACAGTGGACCGAAACCATTACAATTTTATTTACTAAAAAATTTATACAAATAAACTGCAACTTTGAACCCTCCTAGATGCGTTTCGCATTTGATCAACAAGAGGATATTACAGCGGGTAGATAAGAACACTACGTGTCGAGTAAAAATAGAAAAATTTTGAGATAATACCCTCTTGTCGATCAGTGCGATATATGCAACCAAATGTGGAAGTAGAACTAATTTTTTTTTTTTAATTTATTTTTTAAACATTAATTTGATGTCAGGTGTTATTTCATCTAAATTGGCTAATTTTACTCCATCTCAAGAATAATTTTAAATTTTTCTGGTGGTAACACTGATTTGCATGCATATTTTAAACATTTTAGTGCATTATTAATGAATGTTATTCTTGGGAATACATAATTTTTTATTAATAAGATTTAGTTTGTTGTGCTTAATTCCCAATTTTTATTCTTGATAAATACACTGATATTTATTTTTGGAGGATAAGCTGTTCTATGCGCATTTCACTACTTGCTTAGGCCAGATCATCAGGAAACATTTTCCCAAAAAATTTTACAAAAACCAAAGATATTAGCAAATAACTTTTTTCTTTAGCTTAATAATTGTTAGATGTAAAAATGTTGCTTGGTATCAGTGTGGCCATTTTGGCATTTTTGCAGCTAAATTTAGCATTAAAAATTTTTGTTTAGCTGCAAAATTGTCATTTAGCACTTGGCATTTTATTTAGCATTTTTAGAAAATGTTTTTAGCTTTTTTTAGCATTATTAATTTTAAAAATTTGGACGAATAGTTTTATTGATTTTACTTAAATTTTTTTGTTAATTATAATAAATTTTAATTCAAAACAATTTTACCCAAAATAAAATTTCGAAGGAAAATGTATAATTCTTTTGTAAAGAAAGGAAATATTAGAAATTCCCTCATTCTGTTGATTGTAACAATGATTTGCCCTTTGGTATTACGATCTTAAAGTACAAGAGATTGCTTTGTATTTAGATAAAAAATAAACCTGCTATGAACCTTAAATATTTTTTATGAATATGGAAAATAAAAGTTTTAGAACTTCAACTTTTCTTAAACTATAAGAAATAAATTGATCTATTTTGTATAGCATAGAAATAAAATCGTTTAAATTTTGCATGTATCAGGGTTTAGATATAACCATTTATTTCAATTTCGTTAAAAAAATAAGTCACTAAATGTATTTAGTTTCAAATAAAATCTGATACTGGTAACACTTTTTTTAACGAAAAGTTTTAAAAAATTTTAGCATTATTTTTAGCATTTTTTAAATAATTTTTAGCATTTTTTGGCCGTGTCTAATGGCAGATTTAGCTGTAAAAAATTTTAAGATCTGGTCACACTGCTTGGTATCTTTGTTTCTGTTTTTCGACATTTTACAATGATTTACAGAAACAAATTGCTTGTGGCTTTTGTACAAGTTATACTTTTTGTCGTACCGAGATTACCTGTAAAGAATTCGCCTTGAGTGCTATATTTGGCTGGGTCGAATCTTTAATACTCTCCACTGGGAGTACGAAAATTTTTAGGAGTGGGATAGCGGGATCTTATTAAACCTGATCTCGTAGTATTAAAATTCGTTTTATAATTTTAATAAAATATCATGATTTGTTTTCGAAATATTATCAAGCATATTAAAGTGAAATTCAGAACGGATTAAATATTCGAGCTACCGTAAATTATAAGTCGTTTATCACGAAATTCGGCCGAATAATTTGCAGTATTAAAAAAGTTAAATTAGACTCAATTTCAATACAGTAATGAAATTTTTTTAGAAATGAATGCTTCCTAAATTGATATTCGGAACGCCGCTTTATATGAGACATATGGTTAACTATAGACCGACGATTATCACAAAATTTTAAATGGGCATTTCCTGGAGTTACGAACGTACTTACGTACGCTTTTGCTGTACAAATAATTTGGAAAACAAAACTCTTCCAAGCATTTTTTTCGATTCGATAGCATTTTGGTAGCTCTATGCTTAGTCCAAAAGATGGATTTCATTGAGTTTAAGTCTTCATAATGATAGTTATAAAGATGTGGTCACGAACGTACGCAAAATAGAAGTCAACTTTGGCTGACAGTAGTGAAATGTAAAAATCTGCGAAATGGAACGGAATATTCCAAAGTGATTAATTTATTTTAAAAGTGTATTAATGTAGGTCTCTATCCAGGATTTACGCAATAATATATCTATTGGTTTTGTTTAATTGGCTTAAGTGCCGGTCGCGAACGTACGATTTTTCCATATGTTTTAACCGTTAATTGAACTTTTTTTTTTCTCCTTACACTTTTCTCTTCTTAATTGACTTAATATGGGGCCTATGGTAAATTATGGACCAACCATCACCAATTTCTGTGGAGTGGTTACTTATCGTATAAACGGGTTGCAGGGTGTCGAGGACGCTATGGCCTGGATGCAGGGGCAACCAGGACTCTGCTGAGATTGGATAGGAGTAGTTTCAGGACACTTATAGGGCCCTTGACGGTCATTGTTCTGTTAGGGCTTTTACGAGTAAATGGGACAATGCCATACCGGACTTCTGCATATTATGCGATGATTTTGATTAGCTAGAGACGGTTGAGCATGTAATGTGCCACTGTCATAGGATGCAGGGTCTCAGACAGAAATGGCCGGCGGTCAGATTTCACGACGAACTGGGGTGCATCGCTGGATGTAATCCAGTCGATTTACTGAGGTTTGTCCGGGAAATAAGACGGCTTTTTCTGTTGAGGGAACTGTAGAGGGAGTAACTGTCCTACGTAGTACCTACTAATATCTTTTATTTAATATCTTTTATTCTATCTATCTGCTTATTTCTTTCCTTTTTCAATACTTTCTTTTCTCTACCTCCTTACTGAAGGGATTCGCAATGGTCCGCATTGGTCTCCGAGTGGAGGTGTGCCCTTGGGCGCATAACCCTTCTTAACCTAACCTAACATACTTATCGTATGAAACTATGACAGACACAATTTTACCCGAATACCATTATACGTTGCGGTTTTAAGCGTTCTAAAGTGTTGGCGTTATATGGTTAAATATAGTAAATTATGAACCGTTCTTCGCGAAATTTTATGGAGTGTTTTCTTATCATATGAAACTATTTTAGAGTAAATCTTCCAGCAATAGCCATGACTCGTTACGATTACTAAACTGTTTTCCAAAAGTGGGCTTTTATAAAATATGAACCTATCTTCACTAAATTTAATAGTATGATTTCCAGTCATATAAAACGAATTTGTTAAAACTTTTATTAGAATCAGTGCATTCTGTCCCCAAATTTATATTAGTTTTTTTTAACAAAAATAACAGTTTTTTAGTTGGGTTGTTTAACATTTGGGACACACATCTACTAAACCGATTGTGCTGGATTTCAATCTTAAACTGCATAAGAGAACTGGAAGGAACTGAATCGCCAATATTGTTCTTTTCTATTGTCATGCAAAAGAGAGCTTGTTTTCAACAGATCGACATACAGACAGATGGGCATGGATCCAGAATATAAATATTTTATGCCCTTCATTTGCATAATAACTTAGCCAGAAATATGTGCAACTAATTTCTTAAATAAGCATTTTGGCATTAAAAGTAATTTAAACAATTTTTTTTAATAACAGCTAAAGGCTAGTTTACACTATCACACTTTTCTTACGTATTCCATAATACTTTGTGAGATAGAAATCTAATGAGTTTTTTGTGACTGTCAAAAAATCTAATGTAACAATAGGTGCGTTTGAGTACTTTTACAGTAAATGGCAGTAAATGAGTAAACTTAAAAATTTGCTCTCTCAAAAAGCTGTTGTCCAAATAAGTACGCGAACGCAAAATTTGTAAAATTTCGTAAAATAAAGGCAACAGCTGATGGCAAATAATTAAAGTGTTGAAAAAAGTTTACACTTTTGACTACTTAGCTCGTTTTCTTATCGGTACTCGATTAAATACTTTTAATAACACGAATATTTTTGGAAAATACAAACAAATTATTTTATGTAATCTTTCATATTTGTTTGTTTCTTATTTAATTTGAATTTGCTAATTTGTGTCCGGCTAAATTTGATCAATAGTACATGAATACTTTTTTTTTACTATTGATAACTTTAAAAACAAGGGCTGTTCTAAGTACCAGAGTACTTGACACTTTTACAACTCCACAAAATTAACATAACAAAACAAAGTTTCAAAAGTGGGTATATAAATTCTTCACAAACAAGCTTAATAATTAATATTTATTTATTTTTTGTTTTTATTTTAGTTTTATTTCAACTTTTCTTTTTTTAAACAATTTTTTCACATTTTGTATGCCTTTTGTTTTTTTACGTTTTGAAACATATGTTTTTTTGTTTTACTAAATTTTACTGCAAAAATTTCTGCAGTAAAAATTTGTAAGTACTCAGTCCAGAACTGTCACTTTACGCTCTCAATTTGTGTTCTCATTTACTGTATTTTGTGTACGCGAACGCAATTTAGTAAAATGCAGTAAAGTTCAGTAAAAAATAGTAAAAACTTTTGTGTTCTCGAACGAAGCTATTATAGTTTGTAGTCACACTGTCACACATGAACATGATTTCGTTAAAATGTTAGTTCTGTGGTTAAAATGCAACCCTGATCCAATGAAAAGTATTAGCGTTTCCCTTTTCACATATTAGCGGACATGAAAAACTCCCATGAAAAGAATTAATTCATAGGAGAATAATAACGTGACAAAAATGTTCGCGGGGAAAAAATTCCCCTTATCGTGAAAAAATGTTTCACCCGTAATTTGTTCACTTTTCCCTTTGAATTTCTCACTTTATTTTTGCTAGGGAACAAAACATTTATGTCAGTTTTTCTTCTCATAATTCGAATATTAAAGTTTACAAAATTAATTTTAAAGTTAAGATCCGTTAAAAGAGGCAAAAACTTTTATGTACATATGTATAATGTTTAACAAAATGCAAAAAAAAAAAACAGATCGATTGCCTGAGGCTTTTAAAAGACGTGGTGGCAGAATTTTAGAAATTATTTTACTACATAAAAGTGCAATAAGCTAATGTTGCAATCAAAATATCGCTCCAATAAAATATATATTATTTTGTTTTATTTTCTTTTCATTAAAATATACACGTATATTTTTTTTTTTTTTGTTTTCTTAATGTTTTTAAATATTTCTTCTTTTTTACATACACTGAGAACTGATAGCGTGAAAAATTGTTCGCGGAAGTTTCACGATGCCATTTTTCCCTTCGAGGGGAAAAAACATTTCATGGGAACAAAAATTCCACTTGCAATATTAAGCACAAGCACTTGCAAACACCGACATGTAGGAATTAATTTAAGAAACCAGAGAATTTCGTTCTTGGATCTGCGAATATCATCTCAGCGTAATACAGAGTGATCAAAAAATAGTAAAATTAAACAAGCTGAACGTTCGATTCTTCATGTCGTATCGATAGCTCAATTCCAAAACATGCTAAGTCTAAAATTGAGTTTTGCAGAAAAGCTCTAAAAGTAATCTTAATTTGAATACACTTCTCCTTCCACGCCCATTTTATTAAAAAAAGAATTTTTTTTAATTAACCAAAGTTCATGTTTATCGATTTAACACACGAAGAAAAAGATTTTTGAAGTGGGCGTAAAATTAGTCATGGTCTGGTCGTTATATATATTCTCGTCTATATTTCCATTGTTTTAAGTCTTGTATCTTGTTGTTATTTGGGATTATACTTGCATCACCATTTTTAAATTTTTTTTGAAAAAAAAATTTTTTTTTGTCGCGCCAATTAAAAATTTTTTAAATTCTAAATCTAGATTGCTTATTTTAGTCTTTAGTACGGTTATTACACCGGATAATAAAATCCGCTTTTTGCACATAATGTCCCATAATACACTACTATACTTAAATATGTATACTTTTTTGTTTCTTACCCTTATGTTAAGGAACATATACCTTGGTGATATTATAAGTACTAGTGTTTTCCCAGTAGTCGAAATTCGGCTATAATTATTTATACAAATATGAAGAAAACATACATATCGCACTTAATCAACAAGAGGGTATTAACTCAAAATTTAAACATTTTCAGTAGAAGCAAAACAATTTTTAATTTAACATTGAAGGCATATGAAAAACAATTTTAAAAACAAACGTTTTATTACAAAAAGGAAGACAAAATAGCACGATATTTTTACAGCGGGTAGATATGAATATAATGTGTCGAGTTTTTCGAAAAGGTGAAAAAATAAAAAATTGTTGTGTTAATACCCTCTTGTTCGTTCATTAAGTGCGATATAAGTAAATTCATCATGATTGGAGCGGAGCGATTGTTTTCTTCGGCTTAGTGAATCGACTTGGGGAGAGACCAATCTGTCCATTTGTTATCGTCCACTCAAGTCCGTGAATGCTTAATTTAATTTTTTAAGTTCAATAATATAAAAAAATCATAAAATACCAAGTGATAACCAAAAAGTGCCAGAAAGTCCCTCTTATCGTTTCAAAATTACTCTGAACTCTGCATGTTGAATTTTATATGTCTAGGTTCAGTATTAATAAAAATTTTAAAAGTACCACAACAAAAAAGTATAAAAAAGAGCCCTCTTACAGATTCTCATTCACTCAGAGTCTTGCATGTTAAATTTTTTGATTCAATACTAACGGAAATTCAAAAAGTAGCAGTTGAAGTAAAAAAGTAGCAAATGGGGTACACTAGCAAAAATTATTTTTATACACTGTAATGTACCGTATCAGAAAGAATGTTACAAAAGCCAAATTCCCAAATTGAGATAAGCGCAGATTCGGAACTGTGAATGTGTTTCTGATTTTTGTGTTAAGCTTAAAAGACCCATTTTCTATTGTAAATGACTGAAAAACGTAAAGCAAAATCGTCACATCTATATCCTGTAGCGTGTTTTTTATACAAAAAGGTCTTGAAAGCCACTTACTACGATAGTCACATTGACCAAAATTGTACGCTCTTAAGACAGACTTTTTTCCTTAAGCTATGTTCAGACCTTAAAAAATGCAAAAAGCGTGACCGACTATACGTTCTTACTTGTTTCTTGCGGGGTTTTCTTAAGTCGCAACTCTATGCTAATATGTAAAACATAAACCACAGCAGCCTCCAAAGCCAATATAACCCATGTCATCGGCCGCATTTATGTGTAAGTCATGAAAAATGTTACATTTGTTATATTCCATTCAGACATATGCACAATGTTATATTCCATACATAATACCATCGCATCGATAGGACTATCAAACAAATAAAAACGTCGTGATATCTCACACAAACTTTGTTTTATTTAAATGTCAAAATAGGAAGCTCTCAATGAAGGACCCTTTAAATTTAAATATGAATAAAATTAAATCCTTAAATGTTTAAATTTTTTTCGGGTCTTTTTAAAAAATATTTTTTTTAACAAATAGATATTGGGAATTATTTCTTTTCATAAGCAACTTTATTATATTACCCACAAGAGTGGAAAGTATCCTTAGTTACCATGATACCTAAACCAGGAAAGGATCCCACAAAAGTTGAGTCATATAGACCTATAAGCTTATTGTCTAATTTATCAAAGCTTTTTGAGAAACTTCTAGTGTCTAAATTAACGCCGATTTTAAATGGTAACAGATGTATTCCCAATCATCAATTCGGTTTTAGAAGAAAACACAGCACAATTGAACAAACTCATCGAATAGTAAATGTCATAAGAAAAGCCTTTGAAGAAAAAAAATATTGCTCAGCACTCTTCATCGATGTGTCTCAAGCTTTTGATAAAGTCTGGCATGAAGGTTTACTACTGAAATTGCAGCAAAACTTACCAGCAAATATACACAAGCTGTTACAAAGCTACTTAGTCGGTCGTCAATTTATTATAAAAGAAGGCGAATTTTTAAGTCCTCCACAGCCAATTAGCGCTGGAGTCCCACAAGGCAGCATCCTGGGCCCTCTATTATACTTAATTTATACTTCGGACTTGCCAACAAACAGCTACACCCATACCTCAACATTTGCGGACGACACAGCTTTTCTAAGCGTACACGCAAACTGTCAAGAAGCATCTCGTTATCTACAGGATCATATATTTGAACTAGAAAGGTGGTTAAAAAAATGGAGGATAAAGATCAATGAGCAAAAATGCGCACATATAACATTCACATTGCGTCGGGAAACATGCCCCCCTATTAAAATAAATAATCAAATAATACCCCAACACTCGCATGTAAAATACCTCGGTATACATCTAGATCGGCGTTTAACGTGGAAATGGCATATAGAAGCGAAGTTAACTCAAATGAAACTAAAAGCAATTCAAATTAATTGGCTCATTGGAAGAAATTCTGTTCTTAGTCTCGATTGCAAACTTCTACTCTACAACTCTATCTTAAAGCCAATTTGGTGCTACGGTATTCAGTTATGGGGCACTGCCTCGGCTTCTAACATCGAAAAAATTCAAAGGCGCCAAAATAAACTTCTTCGAATAATCACAGCCGCTCCCTGGTACGTCAAAAACTCAAATATCCACAAGGATCTCAATGTGCCATTAGTAAAAACTATGATAACGAAATATGCAGTAAAATATTTAAAAAGGCTGGAACTGCACCCAAATCCATTAGCTAGAAATATTTTAAATTATGGCGGCCACACTCGCTTAAGAAGAAGAGACACTGCAGCACTCACCCAATCAGATGAGCGATAAACACCTATATATGTAAACAGAAACCGTGATGACTAAATCTTTTGTGTTTGGCACTGGCAGGACATAAAGCAAATATTAGGATAAGATTTGATTAATTATTGTTAGTTCATATTTAATATATGAAGATTCAATAAATAAATAATGAAAGAAAAAAAAAAAAAAAAAAAAAAAAAAAAATAAGCAACTTTATTATATTCAACATTTTTTTATTTTTCGAATTTATTCTATGAGTTAAATTTCAGTTATGTATTTTATAAAGCTTTTTGTAATAGTTCTATTCCTTAAATTTTTTAGAAATGACTTTATACACTACATAAACTAAAACTACATAACTGAAATTTAACTCATAGAATAAATTCGAAAAATAAAAAAATGTTAAATATTTTTTTTATTACAATTTATTTATTTTTTTTGTTTTCGTCAAGTAAAACTTTCTTTTCATAATTTAACAAGAAAAAACATATTTTTATTTAATTTGTTATTCTAGCCTAAAGAAGTATGAAATTAAGTGAAAATAAAACTTTTAATGAAACATATAATAGAAAAAAGAAAACACAAAGTACAATTATCTTATAAATTATTTCGGTTGAAGTTAAGATGAGGTGGGTATCTTATACGGAATTAGTATACCTTAGCAATTTAAAAAAATGTCGATGTTATTACAAAAATTACTTAGAAACTAGGCAGTGAACTTCAATAAATTAAAAATTCAATCTTCATTACTAAATTCTTGTTTATGCAGTCTTGATGATCGTGTAACTGATCTAGGAGCAGAACGACGTGCTCTTAAGGTAGGAGTTATGTGACGTACTCGTCGTTTTTCCGAATTTATATTTGCTGATGTTGAAGCTTGATTTAGAGCATATCGTGATGGTGTAATTTCCTCTCTATAATTATTATCTTCCTCGGGAAGGCCATCTTCATCTTCGCTTATGTCGCCAACAGAATTTGAATAATTACGTCCATTATAATAAGGTTTACTATAAAGTTGCTGATGAACTTCATTGACCTCCTGCTCAGCTTCGCTGTCATTAAGACTTATATCAGAGTCATCCAAATCATCAGAATTTTTTGAGGACTCAAAACGTAAAATTTCTTCATCTCGCAAATGAGAAGCGCCTTCGACAAAGGCCGCAAAACGCATTGGATCACGTAATTTACCCATGACCTAAAATATATATTTATATTTTATTATTATTATTTTTTAGAGGGCCTTAACATTTTAAAAACGTATGCCCTAATCATGTAAAACGCAACGCCAAAGAATAACATTAAAAGCAAAAACGTTGCGTTGCGTTGCGTTTTACATGATTATGGCCTTAATTTCGAAATTATATCGATTTACTTAGAATTGCTTTAGCAATGAACCGGTATTTAAAACCAACTTCAAAAGTTTGTTGAGGAAATTATGTGTATTATAAATATTGCTGTTAAATATTTTGATTTGACACATATTTATTCTGATCCAAAATCGTCGGTGATATTGAAATTTTTGCCTACATGGGCATTTAAATTAAATATTCGTAAATAGGTATCTTATTGGTGTACGTAGCCGGAGAGGAAATTGTCTGGCAATAAGATTTTACGAACTGTGTATAATAAGCACAATGTACTGTGCCTTTTTCAAGTATTTATGAATTTAAATATGTTTTTACTAGATACTTTCGTTATAAATTACATAACATACCTATTCAAAGTGCAAATGCTTGTAAAATATGTATCGACTAAATTTTTGTCGGAATATACTTTTAAATTTTTATGTTAAAAAGTTGTGACAATTTTGCATTAAATTCCCAGGAAATAAAACATTGAAAATAAAAAAATTTGGTTTAAATTGCTCAATAAAGCAACTTGCCATTTCAGTTTTTTTTTGCCGGAACATGCAAATTTATTATCAAAATTCAGCACGTTAGAATTCCCATTTTTTATTTTTGATAAAAACACTGAAATTTATTGTTGAGGGAAAGCTAGTTTCTACCGGCGAAATGCGCATAGAAACTAGCTTTCCCTCAATCAATTAATCTTATTAATCTTTTTATTTGGAATAGATTAAAAAAGTTTACGTTTTCTTTAGAATAAAACATCGTTGAACAAGCCCGTTTATAATAAAGCATTAACTTGATGATAAAAGAAATCCCTACTTACCCGCCATTGTTTGCAATCTGGGCTGCTGGCAAATTTGCGTAATTCATCCAAAGCTTTTGTTGTCTCTCGAACACCTTGTTCATAATACTCCTCGTTGGAAAGAAAACGTCGTTTAGGCGGAAATTTACGTAACCAGAATGCCCTACCCTTATACCATAAGGAGCGTGGGAAATAATGTAAAATTATAGTTAAAATAATTATAGCTGCTGTAGCTTCTTCATAACGACTTGCAAAATAAATCATAATCAATGACATTAGTTGCAATAACCACTTGATAATGTTCTTAGAACGCTTGTTAGTAGGAGGGCCCCAACGATAACAGAAAAAGAATGATACAATACCAGTAACAGAAATATACCAAAAGACATAAGAACGATAAGTTAAAACAATGACTTGAAGGTTTTCCCACAGCATTTGTATAACATATAAACCAATGGTCCACCCACCAATCAACACGCCGTACATCATTGTGCGTCTAAAAAGAAAGAAATGTAAATGTTACATGTTTTGTATAAATGTAGTTTTGTATTCATAAATACATTTATAGATTACCTGGGTACTAGTTTACTCGATAACCATATAAGTAACATAAATGAGGAGCAAATGCCCAATGCAACTCCAGTAATATAATAAAAAACAGCATTTTGTGATAATTTACCAGCATAGTAAAATACTAAACAGCCCACTAAAAGTTGTATTACACGCCAAAAGTCTACCCTTACTTTTTGTAAACGTATACGATAAGGTTCTATTGTCTCAATGCCCATACAGCTCGAAGCAAAGGGCGACAACTGTAAACGCGAGCGTTTTTGACTAAACAAATTTATACTAAATAAGGAACGATGTTCATCATAATGTTCTTGAACTTCTGCTGGAGTGTTTCCATCATATTGGGTATAGTCATCACTTTCAACCTCTAGGATCAATTCCACAGTCTCGAAAAGTCGTCTCAATGTCTTTTGCTCTCCCCTATAACAATATATACGCAAATCTTTTTCGAAGAAACCACGATGTCTTCGCAGAGGTTCATAAATGTAAATTTCACCAGCCTCCAAATAGGTAACTGTAAAAAAATCGAATCAAATTTAAGTAATTTTCAAAGCCAGGTAACAAATCACCTTTTTCTCGTAGATTTTCTTGATAACTTTTGCTTTCATCAACAAGCTCTGCCCCACTTGAAACAGCGGCAAGACAGCACAATATTACAAAATGTTTCAAAATCATTGTTTAAGTTTACTTTTATTATTTTAGCATAATTATAAACATATAAGTTTATTATTTATTTGAAACAAAATAATAGGATGAAAATAATAATAAAATTGTTATCGGCTTCGGCTTTGTTTGTCAAATTTTTTTTATTCTTATAAAAGCAGAACTCACAGGGTTGCCGGAGTTTGCTTATCGTTATCGCCAAATAGTAGGTCTGTCTGCGTACACATATTTTGCATAATTTTGTACAAAATGTCGCAAAATCTTGCAAAATGTTGTTTGCGTACTCCAAATCTCTTAAGGTACGGTCACATATGGCAAATATTAGCCCCAAATATGTTTGCCTTTATTTGGCAAATTTTTTTTCAAAACAATGTAGGTTTCATTTTGTGGTCACACTGCGCACATTTATTTGCTCATATTTGTTTGCTCGAACAGATGTCAAATAGCGGCAAACACACATATTAGCAAACATGTTTTCCATATGGTCACACTTAAAAAAATATTTGCCGAAGCAAAATATTTGACCAAACTGTCAAAAAATATAAATTTATTTGCCAAAACACTATTATACAAATTGTGATGGAAAATATAGAGGAATTTCTTTCAATTAGAGCGTGTTCTATTTTGATCTGGCAAACCATCTGACATCAGCTGTTTTGCAAGTCGTATGTTTGTGGAGGCAAATATATATTAAAATCTATTTACTTACACATATTCTTAAAAGAAAACAAAATTTTTAATTAACTAAAATACAATAAAAAGTGAATATAAATATAAATCAGTAAATAGTTTGCTAATATGAATGTTTTTATGTAATGTCAGGTGAAACCAAAAAGGAACGTGTTAAAGCAAAAATGATTAACCTTCTGTAATTGTCAATTTTGACAGACATGTGAAATTACATATGGACTTTACATCTGACAAACCCACCGCAAAATAAATATCGTGTAAAATTGCTTAAAAATTTTTGAAAGGTTGAGTTTAAAATCGATTATATATATATGATTCCAGTGTTCTTTTTATATTTCGTAATCCATTTTTGAAATCTTAAAATGGTAATTACTCAAAAAATGGTTTTATACAATAACTAGCATTTAACCCGCTACTTCATTAGCATCTCCTTTTCTTTCGTGGACATATTACGCCAAAGTTTATGTTTCTAGGTTTTAACCAGCTACTTTGTAATAGGTACGATATTCACCTCTTAAACGTTCGAATTTCGAAAATGTACCAAATTTTTATTTGTATTTTTTAGATACGTTATGAATGTGATATAGTTTTTATTTTAATGTTTATTGGTTTAAAAGATAGATGGCATAGCAAAAAAGTTTAAAAATACAAGTTTTACCCGTTTACTCTCCAAAAAGGCCGAATTTCAAAAAAGTACCAAGCACCTGTCCGCTTATTTTTTTTTTATTGAACAGCAATAAGTACTAAATTTTTGACTAAAAAAAAATGTTTTGTAAAAAAGTACCAAAAATAGTTACGGTTTTTACCCCTTAAATGTCCGAATTTCGAATAAGTACCAAATTCGTATTTGGATTTTTTAGATAAGTTTCAAATGTGATATTACCCTTATTTCTATGTTTATAGGTTTAAAAGATAGATGGGGTGACAAAAAAGTAAAAAATACAGATTTTACCCGTTTACTCCCTATTTCCCCTTTTTTGTACTTTTTTCTCCCCATTGAAGCATAAAAAAATTTAAATATTGTAGTGGGAGCCCATAATTTAATACGTCTTTGTCAATAAATAAAAACAATGTTTTGTAAAAAAGTACCAAAAATAGTTACGCTTTTTACCCCTTAAACGTCCAAATTTCGAAAAAGTACGAAATTTGTATTTGGATTTTTTAGATAAGTTTCAAATGTGATATAACCCTTATTTCTCTTATTATGGGTTTAAAAGATAGGTGGGGTGACAAAAAAGTACCAAAATACAGGTTTTACCCGTTTACTCCGTTAAAGGTCTGAATTTCCAAAAAGTACCAGACACCTGTCCGCTTATTTTTCTAAAGAATAACGATAAGTATGAAATTTTAGTTTTAGAGATATAAGGTTACCGAATTTACCCGTTTTTACCCCCTAAACATTCGAATTCCAAAAATCCTGTCTTTGTGATCGATTTGGGGAGAGCTAGCCCTGGTCCAAATTTCAAGTTTTTACCTTCAGTCGTTTAGGCTGTGCGATGATGAATCAGTGAGTGAATCAGTAACGTTACAATTTTATATATAGAGATTAGATAACTTTTTTATCTTTGATCCAAGGCAGTAACCGCACGACGATTTGGCTACAACAACAAAAAATACTGAAAATCAAAAACGAATTTAATGTAATTCCAAAATCATGTGTTTTTTTTAATAAATAAATTAGATAAATGTTAAATTTTACAAAAATATTATTACAATACTTTGTGTTTTTTTATTTGATTTTAGTGGTATTTTTTTTTTTTAAGTTGTTCCCAACAGCAGTTATTTGCTACTGTTTGCTCTTACAAAATAATTGTAAGAACAAATATTTGTTTGCTTAAAATACAGGCAAATATTTGTTTTTGAGTGGTCACATTAAAAGCATTTTTGTTTGACACCAAACAAATTTATTAGCCCAAAATCAGCTGTTTTCCTGTTTGTCGCAAATAAATATTTTGTGGTCACATTACGGCAAACAAATATTTGACGTTTTTCGGCAAATGTTTGCCATATCTGACCGTACCTTTACAGCGAGAGACCCAAAAAGAGAATTTTTTGACAGTTGGAAGTTAGAGAACTTGCAAAATGTTACTGGAGAAATTTCCTCTGGTAAGATTTTGCAACTAGTTTGAACAGCTGTTTTTATATACTGTTTGAATGAAAGAGTTTACGTGTGCCAAGATAGCGTCGACGAAATAGTGTCGAATTTGGGAATTTAAAAACCGGGAAACTAAAATACCCAAATAATGGGGATTTACAGTATATGAACAAAAAGTTTGCGTTGAATTTAGGAATTTAAAAAGGGGAAGTAAAAATATATTTATATTTTTAATAAAAATATTAAAAATATTTACCACAGGCTTTTGCACGGTATAAACTGTATATTTTCTGAAAGTAAATAGTTTTCTGGACAAATTGAGCGATGCGTACAAAAAATATATAGTTTATACCGTGCAAAAGCCTGTGGTTCATTGCATAAATCAGTAAAGATTTTTACTGACCATTTTGGATGAACCCAGATTTCTCGGAAACTGTCCGAACGATTTTTTGCACGCATCGCTCATTTTGTCCAGAAAACTATTTACTTTCAGAAAATATATAGTTTATACCCTGCAAAAGCCTGTGGTAAATATTTTTTGTATTTTTATTAAAAATATAAATATATTTGGGCTTAAATCTGGTTTACCGACGCAGCTCCAAATAAAAAAAACAGTACCTAGGGTGATAGAAAATGGAAAAATAAGAAGAAAAAATAAAAATAATAAAGTTGGCGCAAACGCTTAGTTTTCGAGTTATGTTTTTATATAAATATGTGATTTTGCAGTACATTTCCAAATGTATATGGCTAATATTGGTATCATTGCAAAGCGTTTCACTAGATCTTTAATATTTTTAGTTTATTAAGAAGTGGGACGAGTTTGCAAAATACAAAAGTTTTTTAGTAAGCATAAAAACAAATTTATTAATTTTTTCTAATTCTTTAATGTATGTATATACTACATACTAATTTATTTAAGAATTTTAATTAAAAACAAGTAAAACCTTCTTTATGTTTATGTTGTACTAATGAGGAGAGAATCCTTGCCCATGGGCAAAAGCCGTCTATGCAGAGAATCTTTAGTTAGCGAAGCCGGTATTAGTTATACCATTGGGGAGAAAATATTTGCGCCCGGCCGAAGGCCGGCTATGCAAGGAAGCTTTAGTAAGCGAAACCGGTGTTTATTATACCATAGAGAAGAACATCCTTGCGTCCGGCCAAAGGCTGGCTATGCAAAGAATTTTTTTGCGATGCTAGTGTTTGTTATTTTATAAAATTTTTATTACACTTTTATTTAAATAAACTACATTCTTTCCTAGTGCACTTCCGTAACATTTCGACGTAAAATGAAAAAAACTGTAATGTGATCTAAAGAGTTTAATATTTTGAAATAAATTATGTATATCCAGAAAAATCTGTTCAAGAGCTTTAAAATGATACCAATATTGGCCATATACGTTTAGAATTGTAGTGGCAAATCACATATTTATATGAAAACTTTAAACGTCCATAACTCGAAAACTAAGCGTTTGCGCCAACTTTTTTATTTGATTTTTTCTTCTTATTTTTCCATTTTCCATCACCCTGGGTACTTTTTTTTATTTGGAGCTGCGTCGGTAAACTAGATTTGTTCCTATATTTGTACTTCCCTAAATTCGACGCTAACTTTTTGTTTATACAGCAAATACCCATTATTTGGGTATTTTGGTTTCCCGGTTTTTAAATTCCCAAATTGGACGCTATTTCTTCAACGCTATCTTGGCTCACGTTTGTTATTTCAATTGTTTACACACCGATCAGCTGTTTTCTTGCAAGATTTCACTGGATACCAGTGATGCCATTGGGATACGAAAGATACATTTTTCGTATCTTTTGATGACTTCATGTATCATGTATGTATAATCCTGACATTTTTCGTATCTTTTGATTCTGTGCGCAAAATGTACAGAAATAAAATATTAAACTTTCCGTATCTGACAAAGTGACAAATAAATAAGCTTCGTACAGACGGTGGTCAGATCTTACAATATTGGTAAACAGCGTTGCTTAAGTTGCATTAAAATTGACTAAAAATGTCTTAATTATGTGTGAACATTGTAAGCTCATTTTTATTTGGCAGACTTGTAAAATTAATGCATCTGACACTGGCACCATTATCAGAAAAATATTTTTATTGGCAACGCCTGCTTACAATATTGTATGATCTGAATACCGTCTGTACGAACTATACAAAAATAACATGTATTTTGATGTGAGGTCTATTAAGTTCTTCTGTCGTCTGCTTATTCTTGTGTATGTGTGTTAAGATGAATTTTTGGATGAAAAATTTATGTGAACTTTTTGATATAATCGCCTTCGTATTAACGCCTTAACTCGTATATTCATTTTTACAAAAATGAATTTGTTTTGATAACATCCAAAGATAGTTACATATAAATACCTTTAAATTTTGCTTAGTGTATTTTTAAAAACTACATACCTAATATTTATGACTTAAATAAATATAAAAATGAATTTATATGATATCATTTTCTTTGCAATGTTCATTAAATATGAAATAAAAAAAGTTATGTTTATAAATGTTAAACGGTAAAAATGGATTTTCAAATTTTTTTCAAAATGTATCTTTTTGGGAAAAAGTGTATCTTTTTGGAAACTAAAATGTATCTTTCTCGAAATTTCACTGGCAACATTGCTTGATACTGTCTGCGTACTTTTTGAGATATTCTCAGCCGAAAGAGTAAAATTTGTCTTACTCTCCCAAAAAAATTTACTGAGTATTTGCTACTGGAAAAGTACGCAGACAGACCTAGTATTTAATGTGCGATTTTCACAATACAAGTGATTGAACGTGTAGTAAAATTTATATGAAACGCACTCAAAAAGCTAAGGCCATAATCATATAAAACGCAGCGCAACGCCAAAGAATAACATTGAAAGCACAAACAATGTCATAAATATTTTGTAATTTTGTTGTTGCTTTCTACAGAAATTCACATTGCGTTTTAAAATTTTAAACGCTCCATAGCTTGTGTCGTTGAAAATTTTTAAAAGGTACATGAATTTCTGTTGAAAGCAACAACAAAATTACAAAATATTTATGACATTGTTTGTGCTTTTAATGTTATTATTTGGCGTTGCGCTGCGTTTTACATGATTATGGTCTTAGTCTCCAAACACAAATTTTTTTAAAAATAGACTTAAAACACGACAAATCTGACAACCCTGGTAATGCAATGATATGATTTTCTGCATGGCTAATTAGTAGGTCCGCTTAAACCGCCTACTGATTTTTCGCAGAGTTAAGTTCTTTTCGCGCAATTGTTTTTCTAGCAATTGTTATTGACATCTTATCCATTTCTTACACAAAGAAATCCAATAGTTTTGACATCTGTAACAATAGCTGCGTTCGAGAACACAAAAGTTTTTACTATTTTTTACTGAACTTTACTGCATTTTACTAAATTGCGTTCGCGTGCACAAACTACAGTAAATGAGAACACAAATTGAGAGCGTAAAGTGACAGTTTTTGACTGAGTACTTACAAATTAGGTGCGTTTGTTTACTTTTTCAGTAAAATCCAGTAGTTGAGTAAATTTTGGGCAATATGAAAATTTTACTCTCAAAAAAAATGGCTCTTGCACAAAAAAGTAAACGAACGGAAAAATTGCAAAAACTTGCAGGTTAATTCAAACAGCTGATCGCTAAAAAGCTTAGTGTTGTAAAATATGTGTTGTTTAGACTACCCAGTACATAATGTTTTTGGTACTTGATGAAATGCATTGTAATGATTATAAATTCGTAGCAAATTTATTTATTAAATGAGCTTCTGTGCAAGTTTTAAGACTTGTTTATTTTGTACATGACTTTTAATTTTGTTTCTAGTTGAATTACATACGAAACTACATCAACATTTGATTTTTGATATTTGGTACCCTCAATAATATGCAATAAGAAGTAATCATATATTCATTAGCTTTACATCTCTAAAATATTAATGTAAACAAAAACAAAAAAAAGTAATATTGAAAAATTAACACAAATTTTACCATGGATGCCAAAAAAAGAAAACTTAATATTTCATGCTCTCCCGGAACATTTGGGAAGGTACAGTGGTAAGTAAAATTGTTTAGGATGTAATAAATATTTTTGGTTTTTGTTGCACTTTTAATTCAGCTTTTGTTCTTTTAAATGTTTTTATTACAAATTGTATGCTTTTTGTTTGCTTACTTTTGTTTGTTTACTTAAATGAAACATATGTTTTTGTTTTCTACTGGTTTTTACTGGTAAAAATTTGTTCAGTAAAAATTTGCAGACTCTTTGCTTACAACTGTCACTTTACTCTCTCAGTTGAAGCTCTCTTTTGCAAATTTTTGTGTAAGCGAACGCATTCCAGTAAAATCCAGTAAAAACTTGCACAAATTTGTGCAAATTTTGGGGTAAACGAACGCACCTATTTTTACTGCAGAAATTTTTGCAGTAAAATTTAGTAAAACAAAAAAACATATGTTTTAAAAGGTAAACAAACAAAAGTAGCAAACAAAAGCCATAATAATTGTGAAAAAATTGTTTAAAAAAAGAAAAGTTGAAATAAAACTAAAATAAAAACAAAAAATTAATTAATATTAATTAATTAAACTTGTTTGTGAAGAATTCATGTGGCTAAATACCAACTTTTGAAACTTTGTTTTGTTATGTTAATTTTCTGGAGTTGTAAAAGTGTCAAGTACTCGGGTACTTAGAACAGCCCTTGTTTTTAAAGTTATCAATAGTAAAAAAAAGTATTCGTGTACGATTGATCAAATTTAGCCGGACACAAATTAGCAAATTCAAAAAAAAATAAAAAAACAAACAAATATGAAAGATTACATAAAATAATTTGTTTGTATTTTCCAAAAATATTCGTGTTATTAAAAGTATTTAATCGAGTACCGATAAGAAAACGAGCTACGTAGTCAAAAGTTTAAACTTTTTTCAACACTTTAATTATTTGCCATCAGCTGTTGCCTTTATTTTACGAAATTTTGCGTTCGCGTACTTTTTTGGACAACAGCTTTTTGAGAGAGCAAATTTTTAAGTTTACTCATTTACTGCATTTTACTGTAAAAGTACTCAAACGCACCTATTATTTACAAAAACAAAATGCGTGTTGTTTTTTCTGTTGGTGCATTGTTGAAGTCAAGGCCTACCCAATATGTCTGCTTATCGCTACAACAATACAACAGTACAAAAAACAACAGGGTTTTTGTTCGTGTAATTTTCCTCACTGTTGTCAAAATCTTACTACTACATAGAGAAAACAAAAGGAAAAACGTGTTTTGTATGCATGTATGTGTGGCAAAAAACAAAAAACGTAAACAAAAATATACATGTATAAGCAAAATGTAAACAACTTTTGACATGGTTGAGGAATAAACCAAATAAACATCTGGCTCCTTAAGCAGACCTAATGGATAGACCTTGGTTCAAGGCGAATTCAGTTGAATTTGCCTTGCCTTGGTTGGAGTTTTGTCACAGATTACACATAGATATGTCACGAGACGGAAGATTTTTTATCTCTATTTTAAAAAGCTGCCCTTTTTTCGTTTCGCTTTGAACCATCTTAAGGCCTGTATTCACTATCCTATTTAGTCGCACGATATGTCAAAAAAATCGTGTGTGCTCATAATGTATGACAGTGTGGCTTAAAAATGAATTGATATGTCAAAAAAATCGTGTGTGCTCATAATGTATGACAGTGTGGCTTAAAAATGAATTGAGCGACAGATTTTTTTGACAGTCTGTCCGACTTGCAAATATTTATGAAAATTTTCATAAAATGATAGATTCTATGCGATCAGAGTTGCATTTTCTTGTAAAGTAGTTGAATCATTTGAGTTTGCATCTTTTTTGTGGGATAGTGTGGCATTGACAGCAGATTTTGCAGACATTTTTTTTATGTCGGATAGAATTCCGTCAGATTTTCGTGTGAATGAATCGTACGATTATGTAGGATAGTGAATACCGGCCTTTAGCAATACAATGAACACAAATTTATTTAGTTGAGACTTATTTTCAAAACTGTTGTAAAAATTAAGTTTTAAGTTTACAGCAACCATAGTAAATAATATTTAAGTAAATAATATTATAAAACAAAACAATATTACTAAATACATTTTTGTGTAATTTGTGTTGATTGGAGCGGCCTGTTTTTACACATTGCCACTTCACTACCAAAAAACGCTTTTAGTATCATTCTTCGAAATCGAAAGCTGCCCTCGTAACTGATTTGGGCCTTTTTCACACGTCACTTTTTACATATCTTTGTGTAATCTGTGGTTAGCACAAAACCAAAGATTACACACATATATGTAAAAAATTAACCGTTTTATTTAGAAAAGCATGATAACTGGATCGATTTATTTACACAGGGTCTCCACCTGAGAAAATATATAAGATTTGTATATCAGCAAACGTCAAATTCAATCGCAGAGAGTATTATGTTACGTGTGGGCTCTCAAATAATGTTAGTATTAATATTATAATAAATGTTAAGAGAAAGTTGTTATGAGAAATCTTATATCAACTATCTTATAAGATGAGCTGTCAAAAATACACATGCATACATATGTACATATCGATGGTCTCAAGTAGAAAGGCCCTAACTCGTATTTTTTACGAAATTGAGTTTTCCAGTGATTCCAATAAATATTACACAAATACACCTCGTCACAAAAATTCATTGCAATATTGTAAAGAATAACGGCTTTACAAACAGTTGTATGAGCAAGTGTACATTATGATACATACAGTTTCTATTATGTTTTTACCTTCTCCTATACAGTTACAATTATTTGAGTTAGGGCCTTTCTACTTGAGACCAACGATATACATAAATTAATAATCATCAAAATGATTAATTTTTTTTAGTGCAAATAGTGGAAATCTTGTCAAAAGTGCTTAAAAACAATATTAAACACTAAAAACAAAGAAAAAACTAAAAAAAAAGAATAAAAAAGACACAAGTTTATTGTATGTATCCGTAAATTATGAAATCTTATAAGATACATGTTCCCCTTGTTAAGATTAAGATTAACATGAAGACATGTGCTCTCTCATGCTGCCGACGTTTTCTCACATATTATATCAGATATCATCTTAGGTGAAGACCCCATGTTAGGTTAGCAAAAAAATTTCATGTTATCATAAAGTATTAACTGTTTCATTTAGAAAAGCTTGATAGTTTCAAGGACTTCTTTAAAATTGAACCGAAAAACTTAAAACTTAACTAATTCTTAAAAAATATTTTGGTTGTTCATGGAAGGCTGGTTATCAGGTTATATGGTTATGTAGTTATATAAACAACAAAATACATTTACGTATTGAATTTTTTTTATTTTGTTGCTGTTTATAATTATAACTACATAACCATATAATCTGAAAATCATCTTTCCGTGAACAACCCAAGTTTAATTTAATATAGCTTGAAAATAACCTTTGTAAAATGTATTATTAGCTATGAACTGGAGGATCCTGACTGTGTGGAGATAGTCAGACGTCTAATTGGCTTTTATTTGGGGAAGATAAGGGGATTGTTCTAGGCGGAACAATCGGACCTGGATAAATAGAACGGGGGTCTAATCACCGCATGCGATATCGAGTAAACTGTCGTATTTTTCTGCATACGACACTGACCTATCGAATGAAAACTCGAGAGATGTAATGTCCTTGGTTACTCGATATCGAATGCTATCATCACAAATTACGATACATTTCATTCGATATCGAGTGCCATGATACCAAAAAAAAAAAAAAAAATTTCGATCAAGTTGGCTGGATATCGCATGTAGTGATTAGACCCCAGATTGTAGAGTATAACGGACGATATACCCGGTGCTTTCGAAGGCCGATTCAAATTTACAACAAGGCGAAGCAAGCTCTGCGTTAGAACTGCATGATAGGCAGGATGGCGGTGGTACTAAGATCTGATTCCTCGGATTTATGTTGGTTGTGCGAGGATACAGAGCCAATAGAGACATTTGATCACATTCTGTGTCACTCACCTAGCCTACATAGCAGAAGACGGAGATGGCTGGGTGAGGGTGTAAAGGTTAACTTAAAATCAACCTTTCTGCTAGCCTAACGTATGGAAAGCTCAGAGCTATAGCGAACCAAGTCAAAAACGAAAATTCGAAAATATTTGGAGTTTGAGTCTGGAGCCATTGACTTTGGCTTATTACCGTTACCTTAGGAACAAAACACGTTTTGATTTAGATCTTTACAGAACTGGATAAACTTAAACTTTGCGGAGAATTTCTCACCAGCTTAGAAAAACATATTTATTATATTCTACGACTTGGTTCGGTTCATCTCTGAAACAGTCGATACTTTAAAGTATCGACTGCCTCTTTAAAAATATCTTAGAGTATTAACTAACGGGTTGAATTGTTGAAAATGTTTGTAAGACCCAGAAATCCTTAAATAAAATAAAACACAACACAAAGTTTTTTTAGGGAAGAAAATTGTCGTAGATTATAAACGTGCATTTCTTTTTTGGTTTAATTTTTTTCTTAATTTTTTATATATATTTTTTAGTTTTTTATTATTTTTATATTAAGGATAGGTACTTGTATAATGTTAAACTTAAATTTTATTAAATAGCATTAATCTTGTTAAACATCTCTTCTATTAATGTTTTTCAATTTTCAGTTTTATGCTTCATTTTCTTTTTGTTCTTTTTCAAAATTTTTTGTCGACATTAGCAAATGGAGACTTATTAAATATATATTAATAAAATGTTTTTTGTTTGTTTATTCTTACGCAAAATTTTCATTTTATTTAAATATATTTTTTTTAAGAAAGATTGCATTAAAGTTTTACACCATTAAAAGGTATTTGTTGCTTATAATTAAAACTGTTGTTGTTCTGTTTTTGTTTCAAGATTGTTATTAAACTTTTAAATATATTTTTATAGAAAAAAATTAGATTTAAATTTTATTTTTAACTAGAGAATATCTTTTTATTTTTGTTGTATTCATACTGTTTTTAAATTTATAAAATTTTCTTTTCTTTTGAAATTATAGTTTTGGAAAATATTAAAAAAGTGATTTTTTTTTTTATTAATTACTTTGAGAAAAAATAAGCGATTAAGTGAGTAGATATAAATAAATTTTTAAAAGATCTATTAATACTTTAGTTTGGTTTTTGTTTATTAAGCAAAAATTAAAACTTTTTATTTTAAATTAACTTAAAAATTTCATACGATTTTTTATGTGTCGTTGAGTAAGGAAATATCAGGAAACCCATTAATGCCTGTTAGCAACTAAAAAATAAAATTGTTGAATTTTTCCCAGAAAAACCAAACAACCGTTTTAAAAAGAGGTTCCGCTCACTAATGGGTTAATGATTTGAAATTGAACCCATTCTGAAACGTCAAAAACTAGAAAATCGTTAATTATTTAACTAATTCACTAACTAATTATTTAATTAATTCACTACAGTTGGCCGCAATACTATAACAATCCAAAAACATCAAACACAACAGAGGTTTTTTGCATTGCATTGTTACTGCCGTATTCACAAAAAAAATTCAAATTGGATTTGAAATCTATTTTAAGAAAAATTTGTATGAAAATTTAGATTTAAAATACATATGATAATTATTTATTGACTGATTTTTATATAATTTGAATGGATGAATTGAATGACTTAATCGAAGGAACATATTTTTTTTTAAATAGGATTATTTTTACATATCGCACTGTTACCTCTAAAGAGAGTAAACTTCAAATGTTTTCATTTTCACTTTATGCAAGAAATCGATGTACAGTGGTCAGTCATATCTACCCACTGTAAAAATCTTACATAATTTTCTCTAGTATTTTGTTAAAAATAATGCAATTGTATCCCCCTTTGTAATATAAGAGTATAAAAAAAGAAAACAGTTTATACTAATACGATTAAAAAAAATTTGAAAGTTTTTATTTTATGAGCTCTTTCAAGCCATATTCGCAAAAAAAGCTCAAGCGACAATAACAATATTTTACAGGAGGTTTTTTTTAATTATATTTCATAAAAATTTTGAACCTATTTAAATTGGCCCTTAAACTAAAATTGTTTTTGCAATAAAATCGTAACGCTACCTTCTGTGACCATTGATTTTAGGAGATGATGAAGTGCTGCCAATAAATTCATTAATTAAAAAAAAACGAAAATTGAAAATGTTGTCGTCTAAGCTTTTTTTGCTGTTATGGCTCGATAGGTATGTATACATGTATACATATGTTTATTTTTGATTTTTGTCATGTCTTTTTCGAGTGGAATTAGTTTGTATTTTGGAATGAAATACATATCTCCATCTTATTGGTCGGAAACACATTAGACGTATTTTTAAGCGAACAATATTTGTTCTATCAATCAAGGTACATTTACACAAGGTAAACTCCTTTGGGAGAGCATTACAAAAAAAACCTGACTTGTCAGAATTGTCTCCATATAAAACAAAAACATTTTCACGCACACATGCACATATTTTGGCTGATACATACGAATTTGACGATTGGGGCTTATTTATGTCTGTCCGCTAATGAATCAATCACACACGGTAGTAAAATTAACTGGCATAAGCCCAGCGGGAAATTTGAAAGCGCTTTCACTTTTCATGCTTTTAAGAAGTGGCAAAATTGCAATGAACTTTACCACATTTAACTCTGCCTTTTTTAAAAAGTTCTAATAGAATATATTTTATAAAATATTTTACAAATTCAAATTTCCAATCTGAGATAAGGTGTCATAGTTGTCCTCTTAAAAGTTATGTGAGAATGTGTAGGAAATAATTCTCAAATTTTTAAAAAAAATACTCAAAATCAACAGTTATTTATTAACTCGCTTCGAATTATTATTATCAAAAATTATGATAAGATAATGCTTAGTTCTTAATTATTTTTAGAAGGCCTGCGAGGCCTTCAAAGTAGTAGATGCGAGAAGTAAAGGCCGTGTTCTCAAATAACACGCCGCGTAAATTACAAATAAAGTTGAAATGCGGCTGAAAGGCCTATATCTTAAAAACAAACTATTAAAAAGGTCTCTTTTGCATTAATTTGTTTTTGAAATTGTGCTTGTATTGATTTTTTGCTGCTTGTGCGGGGTTGAAGACGGTTGAAAATTTACGCCAACGAAAAACCATTCCCTTCACCCGCTTGCCTACAAACTGCCATTTTACGCCAGCATAGTTGCACAATGAATACCAAGGCGAATTCATACAAGTGACCGCAGCTTGAGAGAAGAATTTATAGCTATCTAATTTTGTAGGTATATCTATTCTAAAGTTCAAACTCATACAAAAAATTACAACCAGCATAACTCTTCTCAAACACAAACAAAAATATCGAATTTTTTTTCTTCAACCCTGAAAGGCTAGTCTTCATTTTAGTACATTAAGGTTTCTCTTAGTCGAATCGACGAGGAAAAAAAAATTCTAGCGGAACGATTTTTAAAGTAAAAAATTTACAGAAATTTTTTTAGTTAAACATTTTATTAAAAACTAAAATAAAGCATAACAAATAAAAGTTTTTCTTCTCTCTCAAAATTTTATAAGAATTTAAACTAACTTTTCTGTTTTAAAATTTATTATTTTTTAAAGCTTTAAAACGTTGTTAAAAAGGAGCGTAATTTGAATACAAATAAAGAAGTTATATGATTAAGCGTAAATGCGCTTCGTCGATTGTACGAACAGTAACCATTCAGGGTTAAAATTAAATTTTGAAATTCCCAATTTAATACACATCAACTTTCGGGTATTTTAAAAGTCCAGTTTAATAACAATAATTTAAAATACATTAAATTATCTAAATGCCGATCAGGAATTAAACTATCGGTCAATTTTATATATTATTAATTTTATATGTATTTCTTAGCTAAAACTCTTTTCTTTATATGAGGAAGCCATTCTAAATTTGATGAATATCTCTATATATTATTAAATTTATTCGCAATTTTTTTATATATTAAGATTTCTGCATTTACAAAAAAGAATAATGTATTTATCGCTTAGTTGGACACCGCATTTTATGCAGCCCAACCCAGGCAATTATTGCTTGGTGCTTATAATAATTGAAATTCTTTTGTGTATACGCATTTCGTTTATATGCATATTTTCCAATTTTGCCTCACAACATAATTCAACCATTAAACGTTACAAATTTATAATATTGGAATTTTTTTTTCTGACTAAATGTTTTCTTTTTGATTCTCAACCTTTTTTGAGTACACTGTCAATTACGATGTTAGTTTTTATTTAAAGACAAATTAAATTTATATCGTAATAATACTTAAATAATTTTAAAGATATTTAGAATTAACTAATTTAAATTGTTCTTCAAATAGTCTGTAGGGAACAATGTTCTATAGACATAATAAAATAAATAATTTAAATAACGACATATAACGTACAGTGCTTACAATCAAAATCTTCGATCCCTGTATTATAAATTCTCTATGTATGCTTAAGAATTTCATAAGATTATATATTCACCCCTATTATGAAAGTCGACGTCGACATAAGTCGACGGCATCGGAACAGTAATTATATTTTCTCAGTCGTTATTGACAATAATCGATTACTATTGACAGTCACTAGATATTTTCTAGGGCGCTTTTAAGTCGACGTCGAGTAGAATTGTCTCTGTTTTAGTCGACAGGAAATTTTGCGACAACTCGAATGAAAGTTAAAGGAATTTTAAGTAGTATGTAAACATATTTATTAAGTACGTTAAAATAAAAAAATGCGAATTTAAAAGAAGTTAGGGGCACAAATTTTAATAGTAAATTAAACGCGAAAATTCGGAAAAGTTTGCTAAAATAGCGAAAACTCGCGAAAATTTTTAACTTAAGACGATCGCCTCAAAGAGCAACAAAACTACACAAAATTGAAAAAATTTGGAAAAGTTTGCAAAAATAGCTAAAATTTTTAATATTTTATACAAGCCATAAAATTAATTAAAAGTCCCTAAAACAATAAGGAATGTCAAAAATTCGGTAAAAATTAGAGGAAATTCGAAGAAATTGGCTTACAGCGGCGTAATAGCAAAGTCTTATATTTATTAATAATCGTTAAAACTATAAAGAATCAGAATACTTACAGTAAAAAATAGCTCTTATCGCGAACCTGTCAAAAATTCAAGATCGGAAACAAACTCTTAAATTAATTTGATATCGCTTAATCGGTTAAAAAAATGTCGGAAAATGGCATAAATAGCGTCAAAAAATTAACTTTAATGATGAAGAACAAAAATAATAGAAAAAAAAATTGGAGATAGGATTTTTTGCTGTCAGATTTTCTATAACTTGTCGACGTCGACAAAACTTTCTTATAAAATACCAAATTAACGTCGAAGTGATGTAGTCGTCGACTTGATGTGACAACAAATAAAAATTAATGTCGATGTCGACAACGACTTACATAATAGGGGCGATTATAAATTTTTACATTAATTTTAAATTTTTTATTTGTACTGGTTGTTATTGTCCTATCTGATAGCGAGCACAAAAACCCTATTCCGGAAAGCAGCTTGTATGGGGGCTATATGAAATTATGGACCGATTCGGCCCAATTTTCAATAGGCTTTCCTTGTGGCAATTAAAACCTGTGTCAAATTTCATCAAATTATCTTCATGGACAGCCAACCAGCCAGCCGTACGGACATCGTTAGATCTACTCAGAAAGTGATTCTGTGTCTATCGGTATATTTTAAGGTGTTGTATTTTCAGCACAAATGCATAATACCCTCTCTTCTATTTTGGTGTGGGTATAAAAAGTTCAATTGTTCAGATTTAATGACGAAAATATCGGGTTCGACCGAACTTGGCAAAATTTACCGAAGTACACAACTGGTTGTACAAAAAAGATGTTGTTGTTGTTTGTAAATATTATTAAATTTGCTTGTTATAAGCATGGACTTTGTGGCAAAAAAAAGTTTTTTCTTTTAAGGTTAGAAACGTATCTAGCAAATCTTTGTATCCTTCAACTTAAATGAAGTAAATTTCAGACAAGTTTTTCTGCGTCAATCGAAACAAATATTAGTTTTATTGGTCACAATGCCAATGAGTCGAAATTTTTTATCCTAAACTTTTTTTTACTGTTACACAAAATAGAATGATGGGCCTATTCATAAATGCATCACTGGTGAACATCATACAAGCAAACTTTGCTTACACAGCCAATGCAGGTTTGCTGATCATCTTTTATAGCAGAAGGCATTTGTCTACTATGTAATTGACACTTGTTTGTGCGGCATCTGCTTAAGCAAAATAATTTAAGCCTTTTTTTATTTTGATTTGCAGCGCTGTGATGCATTTACGAACATGACCGATGTCTCTTGTTGTAAGTTTGTCATTCTAGTTTAACATCCTGCATCCCAAAATAAAGTCGCCATTTTTGATCACAGGGATCTAAAATTTTTTGTGAACATGTAGTTTAATAAAACGAACAAAAATCAATCAAAAACTATATTTCGATTTTTGTTACGCCCTTTTGTATTTTAGGTGACGCTATGTAATTCCAGTCCATTGTGTGGATCTGGTTCAGAATCAACGAAATGAAATAAATTGAACTTTATCTGTTGCAACAGAGGTATCTAGGTTACAGTAGTAAAAAAAATTAAACTGCACCTTAAGAAAAACATTTTTTAATTACATATTTACAGTTCCATATTTATATTAAATTTGTTCACATAATATAAAGCTTTTGAAAAGCTATTACGAAATATATTTGGAAGCTTTAAGGCTTTTTTTTCAAAGTTTGAAGTATATTTATGAAAGGTCATACATATTTTTCAGAACTGTTCGATTTTAATTTCACTCGTATTCGATTTCCAGGACACAGCTGATCATATTTATTTACACATGAATTCAAATGTGACAAAGTCCAATATAATTACTGTGAAAAAAATTAAAAAAAAACTTTTTGTTGTTGTGTTGCCAAAAGTGTATGGAATGAATGGTAGTCAAATTTAGAAAAGGCAAAATTTGTTCATATTTCAGAAATAGTTTTACACATGTTTGGTTGTCTGAAAATTGTTGGTATCATTTTGCAATTTTTTTTTTTCAAGTTATACAACAATTTAAGAGCTTATATCTGTGGTTTTTATGGGCAACCAAGTACGTCCTATTTGAGATGTTGATGTCATACTTTATTTTAAACGCTCTTTAAATGGTTGTAAAAATGGCTGAAAAAAGATGGCCCAATTTCTATTTTTTTAACGTAATATCCAAGTCAAAAAGTTCAATACCTAGGCCATAGATTTTAAGACATACGCGGTTGCCCATGAAAATCACAGATATTGCGATGTCTTACTTTTAAATTGAAATGGTTGTGAAATAAAAAAAAAAAAAAAAAAAAAAACTCGAGATAAGATGTGTGATAAAAAAAAGGTACTAGGCTTAAATTTCACATTTATTTATGTATTAGTTTAAAGTTTTTAAATACAATTGGAAAAGTTGCAGATTTTATCTTCGAAAAAAGTGATTTTACTCTTAACAATTACTAATATATGTTTTTATACAAAATTTTTAATAATTTCCAAAAAAAAAACAATTGTTAAATAAATTGAATTAACAATAAAAGATAAGTATTTTCTTTAAATTAAACAACTTTATTAATGAAACACTTACAATTAATAAAAATTAAAACATGTTTACATAAAAAAGAGCAAAAAGAAAAAAAAATAGATTCAACAAAATAACCCAATAATTTAATTAAAAAATAATTTAGAATACATATAATACAATTTTCAAGTATTTAATAAAATCTAATTAACTTAATGAAATTAAAATCAATAAATTTGATAAAAACTTTTAACTAATTTTAAATTCGAACAAAATTAAGAGATTCTTAAAAAAAAGAAAGAATAATTATTTTTAATTTAAACTTGATTTTTTTTTTCTTTATTACATATTTATTTAATCTTAAGCCTAATTTTAAATTTGTTTGTATGTTGTTTTTTTTTTATTACATTATGTAATTTTTTTAAGTTATATATTATTTTCATAAAAATGTTTTTTTAGAGCTTAACATGTTAAAATTCTTTTTAAAGAAATAAAAAAATGACTAACAATTGTTTTACAGTTTAAAAAAGATGGCACGTATTAAAGACCACAAATGACTATGATCACTTTGTTTAAAAAAAGTAGTTTTTTAAGAGAAATGAAGGAGTACTTTGTTTAACTTTAAGTAGGTATTTATGTATGACTTGTTAAAGAACCAAAAAATCAATTTAGCTTAAGTTACAAAGAAAGGAAGAGAAGATAAAAAGAACAATTTAATTGATGGAATGGGTAACACATTTTTTTAGTTCTTTTTTTTATATAGTTTTTTATTTGTTAAATATAAATATAAAAGTAACCAATAATCTTTTTGTTTTTTTTTATTTTTTAATAAAAAATTTTAAGTTTACAATATAAAATAGTAAGAAGTTTTTTTTTTAGGTTTTTTTAATGAGTTTAAGATTAGTTAAAGCTATCTAAAAATGTTTTTGAACAGACAGAGAGTGATAGAGATAAATGTTTAGAGAAAGAAAAAGAGAGTGAGCGAGATTTCGATAGTTTAGGTAATAGTTAGAGTAAGAGAGATTTAGGTTTAAAGAAATTTGTATATTTAATTTAATTTATTACTTTTTTTTCTTATTTGTTTCAAATATTTTTTTGTATTGAATTTATGATAAATTTATTTTTATATTGGCTAACTTTTATTTTTAACTTTATAAATTTTGTAGAGTTTTAATTATTAATTTTATTGATTTGTTTAATTTCAAACAATTTTCAAATGTTATTAATTTTTTTCTGCTTGTTTTATTTTTGATATATGCTTAAAAATTAAGTTTTCCTCTAATGCTGTATATATTTTGTTTGCATTTGTAATACTCCTGGAAGTACAAGAAAAGGTTAAAATATTTGTATTAAATTTAAAAATATACAAGTATATAATAGAGATAGTAAAAACAAGTAAAAAAGTTAAGACGGCCAAGACTGGCCATATTATACCCTACACCACAGTTTTTAAAAATAAATTTTCGAGAGGCACCCTATTGGGGACCCATGGTCCCACCAGAACAAAATGATGTTATGAGCAGGGAAACCATATATATTCAATTTCATGTTTTTCCTTGTGCAACCAATGAAGGTAGAAACAATATATTTATCCGTTGTACAGTTTTTAATGAATTTTGGCATCGATTTGATAGTGCATATTTATGCATATTTTATCCTTTGCAGCACTTTTTTGCATAATTTAGTTAAAAGAGCAATTTTGTAGCATTTATTAAGTTTATAGTGCATATTTTGGCTTTTTGGGGCATATTTTGATACAATTTAAATTTTTTTAGATGCTTACAAAAGCTTTCGCAGCAAATAAAAAAAGTTTTATTCAGTATTCTGGTTTTTCTGTTTTAAATATCTATCTGTATACCCAACGTGTGGCTTCAATTTTGTCATCTTCATTTATTTTTACTCTAAAATTGTAAGCCAAGGCAGGTAAAAAGATAAAAATTCAGCCTTATTCCGGTTGTCGTACACGACTGTTTAATTTTTTGTACTTGATTAAAGAACACAGGTTGTGTTTTACTTAAATCTATTACAAAAAACGACACAGTCGTATACGACAACGGTAACTGGAATAACGCTGATTATTTTAAACTTTAAAATTGTATATCTATATAATCAAAATTTAAAGAAAAACCAATTATATACTTTTTTGGCGATGTAATACAAATAAATATGGACCAATCTTCTAGTAGACCGACCGACTCAGAATCACTTTTTAAAGTGATCTAACGATGTCCATCCGTCCGTCTGGCTGGTTGTCTGTCCATGTTAACTATTATTAACATTTTAATAATAACCTTAAAATAATGCAAAAATGCGCCTGGTTTAGCTATTAAGTTGCATATATAAAAGTGTGCCTGAAGAAGTTCACTTCGGTTCAGCTTGAGATATAATACTGATTTTTTACATATAGATAAGATATGAGGGAGAACTTTTCTTAAGTATCGTTGCAATAAGGGAGCGGTATGAACATTGTTATAACAACTTGTTAATAAAATTTTTTTTGTTTGTTGGTTTTTATTACCCAAAATTTGTATGTATAAATAAATGGTCTTTTCTAATATTCCCCATTTGATACGTTTTCTGAGAATAAACCAACTATCTTGTCTCTGAGATACCAAATATCCGATGTTTTCGCAAGAAAATGTGATCTTTGAAGGCCTTGAGGACTACCTTTTATACTACATTAAGGACATTTAAATTTTGGCATGGTAGAGCAACAAAGGAACAAAAACTTGTGGGTAGCCTGGGGAGTAGGGTGAGTTTGAAATTTTTTGGACCAGACCAATGTATATATACTATATGCATATGTATGTATGTATATTATTACAAAAGAATATCAAGTCTTTTGACATTTTTAATGGTCATGCTGCCACCAAGACCAGGAACAAAGGAAAATATGAAAAAAAGACAGTAGCTGCAGTTTGTGTGTTCTAATTAAATTGTATGATTGTAAAACAAAGTTTTAATGCACATTAAATATGTACATGCAAGGAAAATAAAATACACACATTCATTAGAACATACAATTGAATCATAAATTCTTTACTTATATAGTTCATATTTACCTTCATTATCCATTTTTTATGTTCAACCAAATTGTAGAAGAATATATATGTAAATGTGAATTAAAAAAAATGTTAAACTGGTTTCAACAATATTCTTTGTTTTGCTTTGTTTGGTTGTATTAGGAGGCTTTTTATGCACATGACTTAGAATTATCCATTGATTGAATTCGCATTAGCATTGGCGGCTGCAGCTGCTTGCTGAGACAATGTTTTTTGACCTTCTTCAGCCGGCGAGGGTGTTGTATCACGACGTGGTGGCATACGTTCATTTACAGCATCCAAACCTTTGGCTTCCGCAAACGAGGTGATTTTGTGATTGGGCGAAAAGCCTTGCATAGCATTTTTCAATGATTGTTTGCCACCTGATAAAGCACCCAATGGCAAGGCACCAGTCGGTGTCAGCCCCTTTAATTGCAGAACCGATTCAGATTCTTCTCGTAAAACAGAGAAAACACGAGCCATTTTACCAATTGCTCTTATCTTATTGCGTATGACTTCTTTGCGTAGGGCCGCCTCATCATCCGAGCAGGGTTCTTCATTTTCTGACATAAGTTCGTCGTCGGAGCATATGTTCAAAACATTTACTAACATTTCAGTGACCTTTTCGCCTACGAAAGGCAGCGACCAAGTGAAAACATCCATAAAGTTTGGAAGCCAATATGGATGAGGGGAACAATTGAATTGGCGTATATTCATGACATTGTTTTCGTATTTCAATACAGCAGCCTTATTATTGTAGACATCTAAGTAGTTGGGTGCTGAGAATATGGTGATGAGCGACGGGAAGCCGGTAGTTTGTGACTTCCGATACATACGATAGCCAGCGTCCTGCGCTTCGTGAGCTCGTATAATCGAGAGTAGATTGTTGTTTTGCAGAAAATCGCAACATGCTGCATAACTATAGAAATACGAACAGCCTCTCACCGAATTGTGCGTATAGAAATCTGAGTTTTTTTCATTGCCAAAGTCCTCCAGTGGATCGGACCACAATAAGTCACACATGGGCCCAAAAGCAGGGGGTTCTTTGAAACGATCTAAACGCCTTATGTCCTCTAGTTCGTGTATTTCAGGTGATAGGCCGCCATGGACACAAAGGAACTGTTGGTTCATTAATGCCGCCAGCGGCAAACAATCAAATGCCTCCATACACGCATCATATACTCGCTCCGAGTATTTTATTTTGCATTCTTGCTTAAAAGTAAAATATTCAGTTAAATGGCGGCACTCGTGATTGCCACGCAATAAAAACAATGTTGTGGGATAAGTGATCTTCAGCGACCACAAGTACAAGACACACTCAATACTAAAATAGCCTCGATCTACATAATCACCCAAAAATAAGTATTTGGTAGTAGCCGGTGAACCACCGATTTCGAACAACTTCATCAAATCATAAAATTGTCCATGTATATCACCGCACACAGTCACAGGTGCCTCAATATCAATCATAGTCTTTTCTTGCCTCAGCAAAGTAGCACCATCTCGTATGATCTTAAGAGCAGCATCCTCCTCAATGCGGCCCTCCAAAATGAAATGTTGTTTAAGTACATCGTGATTCGGTTTCCCAGTTCTGGCATCGAATATATCAGCTAAATTAAGTTTGCGACTGGGCGGAAATGGTACACTATCAATCACACGTTCTTTAGTATTTAATGGTGGTTTCTTAGTGGGACTATTATTGAGGCTATTCGAAGTTGTAGTATTCCCACCGCCACCTCCACCGCCGCCGGCAACTGCTGACGCCTGTGTTGTTTGTGATGATCCTTTATTTGTTGTATTCACAGCTGTTGTTTTCTCGTGTATATTGTTGTTTGTAGCTGCTGCTGATTTTTGTTGTTGTTGCTGCTGTTGTGTTGGTGGATGTTGTGTTGCTGGCGAAGACATATTTTCTTATTTTCTTTGTTGTTAATGTTGCTGTTGCAGTTCTTGGTTTCTTGGTTTTGTTTCTTAAAGCTTTACCTTTTTTAAATGTTAAAAGTGTATTTTGTATACTATATATTTTTTTGGTTTTATTTTGGTTCTAAAAAATTGTTTTTAAGTTTCTTTTTTGTTGTTTTTTTTGTTTGTTCTTTTTGTATGAAATTTTTCCTTGTGTTCGTTTTACTAGATGTATTTTTCGTTTATTTTCTATGCCTCAAGGCTTTTTCTCCCACTTTTTTTTGTTAGTACGGCGCTTGATTGTAAATGGTTGTTGATGGCTGTTTGTAGCAAAATTTCATATAGAATTTATTTTTTAGAGTTATTTTTTCGGGGGAAGCAATTGTTTTGGTATGATTTCTTTTATAAATATTTCTTTACTTCTTTAAATTTGTATTTTTTGTTAGCCTATGTAAACGAGAACGTCACGGAGAGTGACCTGAAAAGAGAAATAAGATGAGGGGTATACAAAGAAGTTTGAATATAAGTATGTATGTATGTATGTAAGCATGTACCTACATATAAAATCAAAACAAAAATACACTAAAATATTGCAGTTGAATTATGGAAATAAGTTTTATTTTAAGTTGTATATTTTGTAGATTTTTATGTAAATGTTGTAGGTTTATACATACCGTATTTTTGTATGTAATTGTAATTAAAAAAAATCGATAACCTTTTTAAATTAATATATAATTTTTTGCAATTTTAATTTAATAATTACACAGCTAGAAATAAAAATCAAAGCCTTTAATTGCAGAATGAAATTAAATTTTTCTCGAATTATCCGTTTTTAAAGCAACATTAACATTACTGTATTTGACCTTTTTTAATTTTGAAAATATTAATCTACAAATCAACAACCGATAATATACTATAGTCAATTCGGATGCTGGCCTTTAATATGAACTAGAATCAATTGTAAAACTACAAGTACATATGAAAATAATACCAACTATTTGTGACAAGATTTTATTTTAATTCCAACATTTTGAAATGGTTTGTGATATAGGTATATTTTTTTGAGTATGTCTTATATTGGAGCTATATAAAATATGGACCGATCCAATTAATATTTGATAAAATGGTGTTTGATTATAATTTTTTTTTTATAGGTACGTATGAACTATATTTATTAGAATAAAATTTCATTGAACTGTACTTTTGTACTTTTGTAAGTAAAGAAGTGATGTCTCCATTATAATATATTATGGTATAGGTATAACAAAAAATAAAAAAAAATTATTTTTAACGAGACTAAAGATAACACCCGTATTCAAAACAAAAATTTAGTTACTGCATATCTTCTGATTAAAGGCCCAACCATAATATGCATAGCCTAGCTTAACCTACTGTCAAAAATTTACAAAAATTCTCTCAAATGTATTTAAAAAAACATAAACAAAATAAAAAAACATTTGATTCCGTACGGAATGTGCGATCAGTTTCGCACTTTGCTTAAGCAAATGACAATTTCATAAAACTTAACAAAACGTTTCCTTAAGTTCAATATGGTTTGCCTCATATGATTTACATGTATTCGCACATTTGCTGAAGCCAACTTAAGCACATTATGGTTGGGCCTTAAGGATTTCTTATTCAAAACACTTATTAATAAACTATGATTATCGAATGATCAATGACTTTTTAACTCCCAATTAACTGCTGTCAATTTGCGTTGAATTTAACTAAAACAGAGATGTATAAATATTTGTTAACCGGGCGATTTAAAAGAGTTTTGAATAAACTCATGACTAAATGGTGATTAAGCTTAATCAACATTTTAGTTGCTCAATCGATGAGCGGAGTATAGTCGGAGTACACAAATTTTCGTTTTGAATACGGGTGAATATTTTTTAGTAAATTTATTTTGTAAAGCACAAGAAAATTTTTTGTACTTATTTTTTTTATTATTTTTTAGTACTTTTCTTTTCCTTTTTTTTTATAAAATTACGAATGATTTTAGATTCATTTTTTGTTTTTTTTCTTTTTGTAACGAAAAATTATAAAATAAAGTACTTATTTTGAAAGTGCACCATTTTTAAATATTTTTATTATTTTACAAAATAATGATGAAACATTTGTTAGAATTATGCAAAGTTTTGGAAAGTCATATTTCTAGTAATTAAATTAAAACCCCAAATACTTTTGTATTTTGCTATTTTAAAATAAAAATACAAAAATTTTAAGCAGAAATATTTTAAAATTCAAAATTAAAAATACGTATTTATAAATTCATGTTTTAAAAATAGTTTACATATTAAAATAAAATTGAGCAAAATAAAAAAATCAAGACAGTCAAATTTTGCTTTAAATAAAAAAGCCTTAAAAAAGTATTTTGTATTTTACAAATATAAAATATTAATTTATTATGTTTAAAATAAAATATAAAATACATTTTGAAGAAAACATTTTTAAATAAAAAAACATATTTTTAATTTTGTATTTTAAATAAATGAATTTTAAATAATCCACATCTCTGGAATTATGTAAGTAAAATAATATAAGTTTATTTTAAATGTACTTTTTCAATCAAATTAAAGGTATTATTATATTTTGTAAGTGTCCCTTTATACATACCAACTGTGAAATATGTTAATATGAGTCATGCAATATAGAATGTAGTAACCATAGATTACATAGATATGAAACACACTTGTCAGACACCTAAGTCTGTTGTCAAAAAAAAACTTAAGTGATGAGAATATGTTAGTAAAAATGTTATCATTGTTTTAGTATGAAATAAATATTTCCCACATTCCCAGCAAACACAAATAAAAGGTCTGAAAAATAATATCGATTTTATTTGAATTTTATTAAAAAATTCACAAAAAGTTCTCTTTTTTTTGAAAACTCTATTAGTTTTGAATGGATATTTAAATATTTTGTAGCAATATACATATATGTATTTCAGAATAGGCTTAATTAAATATCATTATTAATTCTACATCAAGTTATACTGTTTGCTGGGAATATTTCACAACTTTAATGATATTTACCTAATTATAAAAAACAAGTGAGAAAGCCCGACTACTTAATACCCTACACCAAATACAAACTTTCGAGAGTGCCAAAGCAAAATTACGTTATTAGTTCAATCTAAATACCAGCTTATTAAGATGATTTATATGAAGACTCTATTCTGGAAAGAAATTTGTATGGGAGCTTTATGAAGCTATGGACCGATTTTTGATATTCGCCATTATGACAGTTTAATAATTTGTACGAAATTTCATAAAATTGTCTCTAATATTGCGAACTGTAATTTCCATACAAATGTTATACAGCCAGCCTGATACACGGACAACGTTAGTCGATTCAGGAGGTAATTCTAAGTCGATCGGTATGCTAAAATAAGAGTCGAAAACCAATATTTTTATGTGTTACACATATCAGCACAAACACATACTACCCTCTCCACGTATGGTGGAGTGTGTATACTTACTGGTTACTAGGGTATTTATTTAATCAGGCTTATGCTTTATTCGGTTAAACGCTCGATTAATTAACAGAGGTTTTGGTTTAATTGGTTAATAATCGGTTAATTTTGCAATTGATCGGTTAACCAATAAATAAAGTTTTTTTATAAATTAAGTAATTTCAATACATAAAAATGCATAAATTATTTATTTAAAAAAAGTTTATTTAAAAAAAGCAATAACATAACAATTCTTGAATTAACACGAGCAAACAAAAAACAATTCATAAATATGCATATTATATTATGCATATATATTACATGTATGTAATACATATTTTTTAATTAATACATAAATATTATGTAGTAATTAAAAAATAAACTTTTTGATAATTTTATTAGTTATTTCAATGGTTTGAGGAGACCTTACAAATTAATCTTTTAGAAAAATGTTTAGGATTTAAGCGATTCTTTTCTTAAGTTTTGATAAATCTCGACTTGGAAAAAAATTTTTCACTTATTGTTGATGTTGGAGAAATCGCACGCAATCCATAATACAGAATATCTAATTTCTCAGTCCTTTTCCTGGATTTCCCTAAACGTATAAAATCTTCCATTATGTCATTAGAGTCCTGTTTTAATTTTTTTTTAAATTTTCAACTCTTCTAATTGTTTCGGTTAATTCTGTTAAAAGATTGATATGAGAAAATATGAGAAGAAACAAATAACTAAACACAAAAGTCTCCTTTTTGTAACGTAACGCCAAACGTAATTTATATCGTTTATCAAAAATTGTATATGTATAATTTACTTTTTTATATGTTGTGTAAAGCGCAACCAGCTCTACCATTAGGTTACAAAAGGGATAACTTTTGAATAACATGGTCCTAAATTCAAGCTTATTTGCTTTCTCGCGTTATATTAAAAAAAAGGAGACTTTTCGCTGAAAATTCCCATATGTACCTAAAACGAGCAAAGATTTTTAAAATTGATAACTTGGAAAATAAAGTTTTATAAGTCCAAAGCTTATTTAAAAAGGTTTTATACAAAAAGTTTTGCTCAATTCGCAGACTTATGCAGTTTTGTAATGCAAGTCAAAATCCACTTCTGTTTTTTGTAACGTCACACCGGCGCATATTTTTGCTTATTTTATTTTTATTTCTTTATTGGTATTTATTGGTATATCTTCAAATCCTTAGGGTTGATCGTTTTAACTTTTTTCTGAATATATGTAACTTTGTAATATAAAAAAAACTTTCTACAAATTTGACTTTTTCATTTAATTTTTTTACATTTGGTCGTACAAATATAACGTCGCGTCACAATGCAAATGCCCACATAAAAAGTAAGTGAAACAAAAAGCTGTTGACAGCAAAGACCTATTTAAAATGAAGATCGCTTCTTTGTTTGTATGAAAACAGATTTTCTAAACGCATACCTTTTGCATATGAGACGAAACAAATAATTAAAAACACAAAAGAATATGTTATTATAAATACTAAAAAAAATTAAAAATTTTTTTACGTCGGTTAATCGGTTAATCGAGTGAAATTAACCGGTTTAATTGTTAAATGAATATAGCCAATTTTAAATTAACCGATCAGTTAATCGGGTAGTAATTAATCGGTTAACCGATTAACGGTCAACCGAATGAATACCCTACTGGTTACAATTCCAGATGAGACTTTAGTCAACCGGTATAAAAGGTATAAATTTTATGCTATATAAGCTTAAGACATGGACTGCTTTTTTACCCAGAGAGCAACGCATAAAGAACGAACTCCTCAACACGCATACAAAACAAGCCACGGAAACACTTAAAAACTCGAATATGACTTGTTTTTCTTATGGTTTTTCTACTTTTACGATAAGGAACCAGCGCCTAGGAATGTACGGAATAAAGCTATAGACATTGTTTTAAATGCAAAAAATTATAATTTCTTTTAAAATATTGAGAAGAAAATCATCATCAAAAAATTTTATAAAAAATTAGTTTTTTAATTGTTTTTTGTTTACAAAATGTTTGTCAAAAAATTAAAAAATTGAGGTGAACTTTTACAGGGGTGTCGAATTCACACAGTTCCTTTATGTGTAAAGATAAATATATTTTTTTCAATTTTAAGGGAGTCTAGTTCCTTACAAAACATTTTGTTTTAACTTACGTGGTTCAACAGGCTCACACACTACATTTACTAACTTTATAAATTTTTATATTTTGCAACAAACAGTCTTATTTTTTTTTTTTTTTTTTTTTTTTTAATAAAGTTCTGGTAATTGAAATTTTTCTATGAAAAATACTGGTCCTTTTGAAATCGCTTAAAATTGCCAAATAGGCACACTTGCGAGACTTGTTTGATGAAGCCCTTTTTAACGTATGTACAATTTTAAAAAAAATAATGTCAGTTTGTAAGAAACCAAAAAAAAAATTCTTTTTAAAACCGCGTACAGAGCCAAAAATTAAATTATTGCCTAGATTATCCGAAGAAGTTGTTGTTTAAACTTGACTTTTTGAACAACGACGCAATTGAACAGTGCAAGTTTACAAGCCAAAATTGTAAGGCAAATTTACCAAGTTTTTGTAAATGAATTTTTATACAATTTCTTAAAGTTTATTTGCAAAGTCGTTAAAATGCATAGATTGCGAGAATTTTAAGCGAATTCATGAGGGCCCTTGTAATAAACATACTTGCCAATACCACCTACATTAAAAAGTTTTTGATCTCTTTAGTTGGGGTTTGCATTTTTGAGTATAAATTTTAATTAATTTCAAGAGCCCATAAAAGTTTCGACATTTAAATTAGAAATGCTACTTAAATCCTTTTAATTTATTCCTTAACAAAAAGTTCTACGATTTTGCAACACATAAAATATGTACATACCAATGAAATTTCTTTCCACTATATAAAAAATTGCTCACATGATTGTAAAAAAGTCGTATAAATCGCGCTAAATTACTTGCTTCTATACTTAATTATTTTATATAAATGAATGAAACTTATACACTTTTTTGTTTAAAAATTTTCAAATTCTTTTTGAAATAAAAAATATAAGGAATACAAAATTCTAATATGGTGCTAAGGTGCTAAAAATAATTAAAAACAATTAATATACTACACAAGGAAAAGCGAAAAAAACCTCGACACAGGGAATTTTTTTTTTTACCGAAACTAAATATAATAAAACAAAACTCGGGCCGAACAAATAATTGCAATGAAATTTATTTGAAGTAATTATTATAATGCCAAAGAAATTATTGTTAAAAAAAATATACAAAAATATGATAAAAAAAAAATATACAGAAAAAAGATTAATAAACACACGATTTGTTAAAATACTATTTGCAGAGGCGAAAACCCCCCCAAAACTAAAAAAAAAACACCTTTAACCACAAGAAAACTATTATTGGGTGGCCAAAATATAAACAATAAATGTAGGCAAATATATTAAACAGACATGCCAAAGAATAAACTAAAATATGAACTTAATTTTGAATTCTCTTATAAAATAAATAAATAAATTTTAAGTACTTTCTTCAAGGACTGCAAATAACGATTATTTCTCAAATTTAATCTAACAAAATCAAACTAGAAGAGAATTGCTACGTGCATAAGGAAAACACCAAGATAATCCTATTACATGCATTATTTTTTATTTTTTAAGTTTTATTAAAAAACTCCACTTTACTTATTACTTATTTTCTGAGTTTTATTTATTCCTTAGGAATTTTTTTATTTTTTATTTTTTTTATTTTGTACTTACATTTTATTAACAATCTATCCATTTAAGGATAATATCCAATTTGCTTATTATCCTTCAATGGATTGATTGTAAAGAAAATGTAAAAAAAAATTCCTAAGGAATAAATAAAACTCCTTAGGAAATAAGAATCATTTTTGAGTTTTATTTTTTGCTAAGAAAATAAAAGATATTTCCTGAGCTTAATTTTATTCCTATTCCTCAGAAATAAAAATTATTTTTTTCTTAAAAAATAAATATTATATTTGAGTGTCATTTATTCCTCAAAACATAACCGTTATTTCTTGATTTTTATTTATTCCTCAGAAATAAAAGTTAAGTTTTGAATTTTATTTTTTTGCTTAGAAAAAAGTCAGTTGTATGTCCGTTCGAGTACTTTTACAGAAAAATGCAGTAAAAGAGTAATTACTGAGTAAACTGTAACATTACTCTCAAAAAAAAAGCTGTTGCCCAAAAAAGTACGCGAACGCAAAATTTTTGAAAATTCGTAAAAAAAATAGGGAACAGCTGATGGCAAATAAATGTAATGTTGAAAAATCTTTACACTTTTAACTACTTTTTTTTCGGTACTCGATAAAAAACTTTTTATATCAGGAACAGTTTAGGAAAATACAAACAAATTATTTTATGTAATCTTTATTTTATTTTATTCGATTTTGCTAATTTGTGTCTGTGTTAATTTATTCAAAATCACGAGAATAATTTGTTTGCTATTGATTACTTAAAAAACAAGTGCAGTTTTAAGTACTTTACACTTTTACAACCCTAAACAATTAACATAACAAAAAAAGTTTCAAAAGTTGGTGTGTAGCCATAAAAATGCTTCACAAAAAAGTTTAATTAATTATATTCATAAAAAACTAAATTTTCATATCCAATTTATTTTAAGGAAAATTTGTATGGAAATTTTGTTTTAAAATACGTTTGAAATCTATTTTATTTTTTATGAATACGGCAGTTAATATTTATTTACTTTTGGTTTTGATTTGATTTTTATATCAACTTTTCTTTTTTTTTAATTTTTTTCACAATATATATCCTTATTGTCTGTTTACTTTTGCTTGAAAAATAATTTTTTTGTTTTACTAAATTTTACCGAAAAAATTTCTGCAGTAAAAATTTGTAAGTGCTCAGCAGTGTAACCAGATCTTAAAAAGTTTAACAGCTAAATCTGGCATTAGAAATGGCCAAAAAATGCTAAATTTTTTTTTAAGATTTTTGTTAAAAATGTATAACAGTATGAAATATTATTCGAAACTAAATACATTTTAGTGACTTATTTTTTTAACGAAATTGAAACAAATGATTATATTTAAACAAGTGGGTGGATTTTGTTAAAGCATTGATACATATAAATATGTAGCACAGGTACTTGATATTAAATTTTAAATTAAGGGGCGCACAACCCCTGATACATGCAAAATTTCAACGATTTATTTCTACGATATCCATATTTTTTAGATAATTTAATTATGTATAGTTTAAGAATAGCCGAAGCTTTAGTATTATTATTATTTCATCAGTTTAGAGCAAATAATTTTTTCAAGCATTTACACTATTGAGTTTATATCTAAATACAAAGTTAAATTTCCTTGTACTTTTATATCGTAATATTAAAGGGCAAATAATATTTACAATCAACATAATGAGGGCATTTCTAATATTCACTGAATATTCTATTTTTTTTAATAAGACAGGTAAGATGTTTCTTTATATAAGAGTTATCCCTTTTCATACGAAATTAATTTAGGTACAACTATTTTTAGTCAAAATTTATTATAATTTATAAAAAAATTTAAGTAAATTCAATAGAACTAGTGGTTAAAAAAGCTAAAAAAAAACATTTTCTTAATATGCTAAATAAAATGCCAAGTGCTAAATAAAAATTTTGCAGCTAAATATAAAATTTTGCAATGCTAAATTTAGCTGCAAAAATGCCAAAATGGCCACACTGGTACTCAGTCAAGAAGTGTCACTTTACACTCTCATTTTGTGTTCTCATTCACTGTATTTTGTATTGGCGAACGCAATTGAGTAAAATGCAGTAAAGTTCAGTAAAAAATAGTTAAAAACTTTTATGTTCTCGAACGCTCCTTTTAAATTTTTTTTTTTTTTTTATTATTCCTACACTAAATCCCGCCAAGCTTTTTGCTTGTCTGCAGGAGACCAGAGTCTCTGGCGGGAATCGAACCCGCAACCCCGGTACTGATAGACTAGCTCACTACCAGCTAGTCTACCGGGGCACGCCAATATAATATAAAAAAATATGAATATAATATAAAAAAAAAAATGATTTAATTTAACAAATAAGAGTTTTTGCACGGACTCTGTGGATAAATTCGCGCTTAAATCGGTTAATGTTACTTTTAGTGCAGAAAATTACATTCTTTTGTAAACCAAAAAAAAAAAACAAAATTCAAAAAGTAACTGTTAAGGTAGAAACATACGCTGTAGACTTCTGTCAAAAAAAATTTAACTATTGTTTTTTCATAGAAAAAGTTACATAAAAAACATTTTGACGAGCTTGTGGCAGAAAGTTGGTTAACTTTGAAGTTTTTAACGCGTTGTGTATTTTTGACAAGTAATCAGGTGACAATACAGAGGAATAATTTAACAAATTTGAAAATCATGGAGGAAAAACTCATTGAAGAGGTTCAACAACATACAATCACCCTTATCGTGGTTGGCGAATTTAAAATACGCCTGCGACTGTTTAGTAATAGATTAAAGAGAACGTGAACTTATTTTCCTTAATCTATTACCAAACAGTCGCAGGTGCATTTTAAATTCGCCATCCACGATAAGTGTGAATATATGCAAATAGAAAAAACTTAACAAAATCAAAAGAATCTTGATATATTTTTGAAACCAATTTTCAATCTACAAATAAGTAAACAAATTAAAAACAGCTAAAATAAAAGACTTATTTATATAACGCGCGTTGTGTGGCTTGCAATTTTTCATGCGCCAAAGTTTTTAAACGCACGATACACGTCGACTAATTAACGCGAATTATGTACTTCTACCTTTATTTTCTAAGCAAAAAATAAAAAAAAAATATTTTTTATTTTCTGAGGAAAAAATAAAACTCAAGAAATAACTTTTATTTGTGAGGAATAAATAAAACTAAGAAAATAACTTTTATTTTCATAGCGAAAAAAAAAATTCAAGAAATAATGCTTTTTAAAAATCTAACGAAATTTAAACCTAAAAGTTCTAGAATTTTTATATTCTTCCCAAAAACTTAAAAAAAAAATTTTGTAGCTTTGCTTTTATCCTTTTTTATTAAACGTCATTATTAAGTCATTTTTGAACCTTACAAAAATCTTTCTGTATTAAGAGTTTCAAAACCTTATGAAAACGTTGATATAAAATATGTATAGTGGTTTTGTCCTTTTTTTATTAAACCTAATTCTCAAATGGTTTTCAAAACTTATAGCATTTTTTTAAAGAAAACAGATTTATATAAACGCTTATAGCCCATTTAACTATTTTAATCATATGCAAATATGTACGTACAATTAGTTCTTTACAAAATCTTTCTCGGATCCCTAAGTGTTTTAAAGCCAAGTGTATAAAATATTACACAATTGGGTGAACTTAATCGATTTATTATTTTATTAAGCACCATATGAAAATAATAGTATAAGTATGTTATTTTACAGGTATAATTAAGAAATATATGATTTGTTTTCAATTGAAAATTGTCGACTATTTCAACTTTGAACTAAAAAATGTATAGGAATAATCTAAGAGATGAAGGTATTGGTTCCTGACTTTAAACGTAAAAACGATAAATATTCATATAAAATAGCAGAATAATTGAATATCACAACAAACAAATAGATATGTTTGGGACTGGATATAATGAATTAAACAATAAAAAGTGGAATATATTTAAACCGAATTTATCAAACGAATACTTAAGCGATGTATATATGTATTTATTTTGCTGAAATATGGTTTTGTATTTCGTTGTTTTCGAAAAATGTTTTCTATGCTGATTAACTTTAGTTTTACATATGTATAGCAGCTGCCCAGGCAATAGTTGAACCCGGGAATTCCGGAAAATAGTATGTATAACAATTTTGTTCATTGTCGAAAATGGAAAAAGTGCCCTAACTCGAGGAGATTGGTGTTTTCCGAAAATGAAATTTCGTTAAGCCCTATGCTCCTTAAAGTACTTAAGCCGACTTAAGAAAAATTTAAGTTTATGACGTCTTTGTAATCTCCATATTTTAAAGAACCCATGGCCAGAGTTTCAATTATTTTATACGATTTTTAGAAATTTATAGGAAAATTACTTTTAGCTTATTGTTTTCCAATGTGCACTAAAATTTAGAATTAAAGCTTAAGTTTACTTCCGATCTGTGACGTAAGTTGTAGTTACGTTTTAAATCTTAAAAAAATCTATAACCAAAGAGAAGTGAAGAACAAAATATTTTCAACACCCCTTTAAAGTTTAAAATTGCTTTCCTATAAAACTTAAAAATAGACTTAAGCGCTATTTTCTTATTGTCACAGATATAAATATTTTTTTTTTAAGTTTATTGGACAAAAAAATTATGTCGAGTATAGGTCCTTTGATATATACATATATGTACATACAAACATATACATATATGTATATCTTATTTTTAAAAACTTTGTTTATATGTTTATAAAAGAAACCTCAAGAAATTTAATTAATACATAATTATGGATTTAAAACGATTTGCAAAAATTAATCATAAAGAGTTTTAAATATCAAAATTAATCTATACATAATTATTATATGATTTAAAATTTACAGGCCTATTCTGAAAATCACGTGATTTCAAATCATGTGCTTTTAAAATCACATTGTGTGATTTTGTGGTGTTCTGAAAGTGACACCGTTTTTGTGTTTCTCTGTGTGCTTTCGGCAATTGAAAATCCCGACGAAAAATGCAAAAAACGGAACAACACAATATTACACGTGTGATTGTAAAAGGCACATGTGATTTGAAATCACGTGATTTGAATTAAAATGATTTTCAGAACATGCCTGTTATTATCGTTTTTCAACAAATTAATATGTATAGTCAAACAATTCTTTAATAAACTGACAAAAAACAAAATCAAACGACAATTGTTTAAACAAAATTACAGGTGGTATTTTTTGTTTTTGTCGAAAGACGAAATAAAAACTAAAACAATTGGCTCGTTTTCAAAAAAAAAAAAAAAAAAAATCGGGGAAAAAGTATAAAAAATAAACTACACATAACATATAATATTGCAAAGAGAAATAATAATAGGTACAAAAAATTATAAATAATTAAAATTCAGTTTATGTACAACCACATTGAATGAGTGAGAAGAAATGGCAACAAGAAATTTGTTTAGTGTTTTTTTCTTTGCAATTTCAAATCGAAAAGCAAAAACAAATAAAAACAAGAAAGAGTGCTATATTTGGCTATGCCGTCTCTTAAATACTCTTCACCATGGTGCGATAATACTAGAAAGTTTTATAAATACCGTTCTTTAGATATAAATAAATCAACTTTGTGCCGCGCCCACTTGTCCAATCAGCCCAAGTTTTGTCGCATGTTGTGTATTGATAGCCAAGATGCTTGTACGTTATTTGGAAACTTTGGCTCCTGCCGTTTTCCACATATACATAAAAATAAAATTAAAAAACAACAACACGGGATTTTTGGGTAAAATTAGAGGCAGTCGTGGTTTTTTGCTCATATCTCAGCCAATTGTGGAATTTAAATTCCGGACAATATGTGACATGAGTAAATAACTACCAAGTCCCCATCGTATCTGGGGTCTCCGGAAAACCCATTTAAACGAACAGACGGACATCGATATATCAACTTTGCCCCTCATAAGGACCCAGAATATAAATACTTTATAGAGTCTAAGGTCAATATTTAGAAATTAAAAACGAAATGACAAGCTTATAAATATATCTATATGTATGTACATATATATACCCTTTTACCTTCGGTGAAGGGTATAAAAATATGTGTACACATACATATAACTATAATAATTTAATAAAATAAAATAAATATGATATAAATGTAGTATATACGAAAAAACTCGTGTACTTTCAGTTATCGCATTGCTGTACGTTCAAGACAACTGCTATTTGTATTGTTAAATTTAAATGGAATAAAAAAATAACAGAACAATACTGAAATACCTATATACATAAAGATATTGGTATGGATAAATAAATAAACAACAAAAATATAATTAAAATCAATTGTTGTCGAGGTATTATTTAATTTATTTTTTTTCGTGTTAACCAAACGATAGATTGACAGACAGTCAAACCAAATACACAAATAAACATGTCAACCTACCAACTAAATGTCTGAAATAGCCGCTGCTAATATGCTCCTTGCAAACATGACTTTTTTTAAATACTTGTTTGTTGTTTTTCTTTTTTACCACCATTTACATGTACCAGCAGATATTTATGCATGAACATACATACATACATACATATATACATACATATTTATTAAGATATCAAACGTGTCCCATATATTTCGATAATTATAACACTTTTTGTTTTATCAAACCAAAAATAAAACAATTATTCCTCATAAGTAAAAAAATACATTTCGATTTAAAAGTGTTTAAAGTTTTTAATTTGCTCGCATCAAAAGATATAAAAAATAGTTTTACACACAATATAAAGAAGAAAAAAAAATACCGAACAATTCTGCATCAATAACTCCAAGATTTATTTTTTTCAGTTATGATAACGTTGCAGTAAATGAGCGATATGATGCATTAGAAAATGTGTTCTCAATTATTTAACCCGTTGTACCTCTAAACATATTTATTTACTTAGAGGTTAAAATACAATTACAAATTATATTCTAACTTAATGAACCGGGTAACTTAGCATTTCAGACCGTTGTTGTCAAATGGACCAGAGTCTCTGACAATAGTCGAACAACCCTCAACCCCCGCACTGGTAGACTAGCTCACTACTAGGGAGGTAACAATACGCCTTTTTGCCGATACGATACGATACGATACGCAAGAAGAAATATCGCAGATACCAATACCTATACCGATACGAATATTAAATTTAAATTAAAGGTAAAATTAACAAAACTCAAGTAGAGTAATTTCTTTATTATACAAAATTACAGTGTAAGAGATTATTAATATTTAAAATTGATTCTAATAAGATTTTAAAAACAACGAAATTAATTTAAATTCATGCTAAATAAATTTTTTTTTTAGCAAAAAAACCGTCAGAGTTTTCATGATATCGCTTAAAACGCTCGCAGTCTGTGCAAACTGTGCATTTTTATGCCCTCTCATATGAACTGTCGAAAATTGTATGAGAATTATTTTACACAAACTTCGTAAATTTGCCCAATAAATTTGACACACAAACTTGCGCTGTTCAATTGTGCAGTAGCTTTTTGTAATGCTTACCATCATTTTCAATTAAAAATTCAAGTATTTATAAATCACAAACAATAAATTCTTCCAATAATTTGAACAAATTTGTCTTTTGGCTTTCCTTATGCATTTTTAAAAACAAATTTCATATTTTCATCACAAATCTCATGAAAACCTTCAGTGTATGCGATTATTAGTATTCCAAATAAGCATTTATAAGATTTTTGTTTAAAAACAAAGTATTCTCAACTTTTGCGGAGAAAATTTCACAACTTGAAGTTGACCTGCAGTAAAAAATCGTCTCTCAGAAGTGAATGATTTGACAACTTAAGTATTTCTGCGCCATGGTCTTAAATTTTGAGCATAATATTTAATACAGCCAGTAAACAAACGGATCTGCGTCTCTAGAAAAATTAGAAGATCTAAGGTATATCTAGACATCTTATTTTTATACTATTTTAATACCACGAAGTGCTACGCTTGTCTGAATCATTCTTCTTCAATTTTTCTTTTAAGATTTTCACAAACGCTCCAAAGGTCCGTACTTGTAGACTTATCAGAACTTTTTCTAGTTGTAGGGGTGACCGTGTCTTTAACACTTTCGGAATGCAGAGTCATATTAAGTAGCCCAATAAGATGTTTTTTCGACCTATTGTCTTTGAAATTTTCTAGCTTTCTATCGAAGTTAAAGAATTTTAGATAAACAAAAGATTTCATTACTCTTTAAGCCCTCAAATCTTTCATTCAGAGCTAATGCTACATAAGTCGCCAATTTATGGGACTCTGAACTATTCTGCATCTCAGATTATTCATTTGTCGTATTTTCTAATAATGTTCGAAGACTGTTACCTAGCGCAATTACAACAGAAAATGTAGCAGTGGATTTTCTTATGGATTTTATGGTCTCTTTTAAGTAACCCAAAATTTGTAGCGAAATGATTTTTTTTTTACAAAAATCATTAAAAATTGGCAGAAAATTAGTAAAACGTACAAATCATAAATGATTTATCAATGGGAGAACGTTTTACTATTATAGTGAAAAACAAAACGGCTGATGCTGCAGGTCCACACCAAGCGTTCAATGCGTTAATGCCCAAAAAGTCGAAGTGTAAAATTGTATGGATAAGTTACACAGCAAACGAGGAAAATACATATACATATCGAAGGCATGAAGTAAGATTACATACATTCTACTTGTGGCGTGGACCGACCTCCAGCTTAAGAATCCAAAGAAATAATTTATTATTCTGTTTGATATTTTGCTATTAGTTGTTATGCAAAAAATAAGCATTGAAAATTAAATTCTTTGTTCAAAAAACTATAACAAAGTATCGGCGTATCGACAGTAAAATATCGCCGATACCGATATATCGGCAAACGTGAAGTATCGCTGATATATCGGCATCGGTATCGGTATTCGTTACATCCCTACTCACTGCCAACCGGGGAACCCACAAATGTTTGAAGTTATTACAAAAAAAAAAAAAAAATGTGTCGTTCTTCTGTTTGAAAAGAAAACATCAAAAGCTAAAACAAAAAAAAAAAAAAATAATATTTTTTATTTATTTCGTGAATTTATTATTCATCATCTTTATTATATGTATGTATTTGTACATTGCACCCGTGATGACAAGTGAAGAGATTCTTCCCGTTTTGTACCGATTTATATTTAAAATATGGCACGTATTTCTATCTGTTGAACTGTAGGGAATTTTGTTCAATTAAAGATTTTATAATTATATAATAGGTATATCGCGGCCTTATATTCAAATAGTGCTATCTGCAATTTTTCAAAAATGTGATCGTTATTTGTTATTTAAATTTGAAAGAAAAAAATTCCCAAAACGTTTTTTTTTTGTAAAAAGGTGCTATCTAAATAACAAAAATATATGTGTTTATAATAAAATGATAAAAATTGTTCTTACAAAGTAGTCATTATGTGCATCAAAGTGTTAGGAATTCTGTCTAGATTTCAAAAACGAATATAGTTGGAAAATTCGTTGAACACATTTTGCAAAAAAGTGCAAAAACTGTGTTTATTTTTTATAACTTAGGCCGTAATTATTTATTGCTTTCCAATATAGGTTAGTGTAATTTCAAATTCTATTAACATGAATACGGGTTTCTTAATATTTTACTTTTCCATAATATATTATATATTGTTTTGTTAAAAAATACAAATTATTTAAATAAAAATTCAGATTAGTTAAAGTAAAGTATCAAATAGTTTTCATTACAGCTCATTTTCAATTTTGTTCAAATAGTGCTATCTGCTTATTTCAATGTTCAAATCGGTAAAATTTGAATTTGTAAATAGTGCTATCAGACATATAAGCGCGAATAAGTGGAATTAATAAAAAATTTAAATGTTGTTTTAAAATAACATTATCAAATAAAGTTTAGTGATTGCTCCTTTGATTTTGCAGATAGCACTATTTGAATATAAGCCCTCGATATACTTTTTTAAGTGTATCCTTATAAATACGTAAATCTGGTAATAACTCTATAATATGAAGAAAGTAAATGTGTGGGTATCTTAAATAACAATAAAATTTTAGCACTTGTTTAATTTTTTTAAACTAAGCCAAAACTTTATTAAAAAAGAATGCCTAAAGAGTGAGTGTGCCATAAGGATGATGTTAATATCGGCAGTAAATATGAAGAATTGTTCAAAACTATTTAAAAAAAACCTGTACCTAGTGCCTGTTCGGAAATGCATCACTGCGCTGCAAATGTCAGCTCTCCGAAAATACATAACAAAAGCAGATGATGCTCAAATATATCGAAAACGCGCATCACAAAAAGGTCTGATGCATATTGTGTTCAATAATATAACCAATCTGCATAGCAAACAAGCTTATGCCAAGCTGATTTGCTTGAGCATCGCAAACTAATCACAAATACACATCTTTAGATGCAGCGCAGTGATGTATTTCCGAACAGGTCCCTATTCTTAAAATAAAATCTAATTAAGTACAATTTTATATAACTGCTCTTAATATTGTTCCAAACAATTTTATCAATTATATTTGAAAACAAATTCATCAATTATTGTATAATTTGTTTTATCATATCATTCAATATTTTCATAAATTTCTTTTATTAAATTTCTGTTGTTTATTATTTTAAATATATATAAAAAAAAGTGGCAACTCTTTCTTATGCATGTACCTCTTACCAAAGAATGTACATCATGATGTACATACATATGTATGTACTTGTAATGTATACCATGGTTATTTAGGTACATTCTATACACGAACAAAGTTTTGAAGTCATAAAAAAACATTAATAAATCAAAATAATTGCTGATAATTAAATGATTTATGGAAAAATCAATTATTTTCAAATAGAAAAAATTACAATGCATATGTACACTGAAAATAATCCATGCGACATTTTACAAAAGAAACTTACATATCTATGCAGTTTTTTGGAATATATATATACAACAGTAGGTATATAAAAAAAGTATTCTCTAATTTTCTTTTTATTTTACAAAAAAAACTTTCGTAAAATACCGCAAATGTGCTACTAAATAAAATGTTGTAAAGGATATTAATTTTGTAAAAAAAAAGACAATTTATTTTACTTTACGAAATAAGTTTGATACGAATTTTTATTTTTGTGTAATAATGCATGGCTTTAAATTAATATTTTCTTTTTTGTATAGAAAATAAAATATTTTATCGAAAAACAAGTAAAAGTGCTATATTCGGCTTTGCCGACTCTTATATTATAGGTATATCCTTCTCCATATTATTAAAAATTGTATCAAAACCTCAATTCGGGAGAATTCTTGTATGGGGGCCAGGTGAAATAATGGACCAATTTAGCTAAATTTCAATAATTAATACTTTTTATATTGAAGAAATATCAGCTAAATTTGGTTCACACAGCTCATATGGTGTAAAGCCTAGTACAAGGCGAATTCATGTATACGGTGGTGTCGATACTACAACAAGTAACAACACCAAAAACATAACAATGTAATTTGTGTCAAAACGCAAGCCACTTTTGACATTCCTTTCTCGAAGTAATAAAAAAAAGTAGCACAGCTGTGCTTTCAACGCCACCTGATAAATGAATTCGCCTTGGCCTAGTACTCTGTTCGAATGTGTGGCAAATGTTCTGCAACATCTATTATTTCATGCGAAAAATTTGACTTCTATCAATGTTACCTTTCTCGCGAGTTTGCACAATTTGACGTTTTTAATCTTTCAAAACCCAGAAAAAAATTTTTTTAATAAAAAATTAAATAAAAATGGAAGTAAATATGGATGAACAACTGTTACCGGTTGTGTTATTTATGTTTTTCCTTTAAATATTAATATTAAGTGTAAACTTTTTTCATTTGCCTAAAATTCTACGTGTAATAAGTGCAGCTTATATTATTTCGCACTTGTATGAAACATGTTGCCAGAAACATTTCGCAACTATTTCACAAATTGAACAGAGTACAACTCTATCAACATAATTTCATAGAAATTCCGCACAAGTTTTTTTCATATGAGTTTTGACAGCATTTCATGTGATATGTTGAACAGAGTATCAGGCTTAAATCATCAAATTTTGAGAAAAAATCGTCAAATGTATGGTTATTTTTAGTTTCCGTTTCTAATTAAATTAAAATATATGGGGATTACATGTCTTTTGAAATCGATGTCTTCCGATTTGGATGAAATTTGCACCAAGGTTAGGCAATTGGATATTAGACACAAATTTTCAACAAGATCGATCAAAAAGTTTTTGAGTAAGAGGGTGTCAAAATTTGACATTTGGTCAAACAGGTGTTCCTTCTCATCCATGTAACTTATAATCTATTGGTGTTAGCAAAAGTTGTCCCAAACAAATTAGATAGCTATTTCTTCAATCTTTCGAAACAAAATTTTTTTGTTTATTTTTAAATTTTTTTTTTTAATTAAACTTTTTTTTAAGCGGGTACTTTTTTTGCTCAAAAAAAACTTAGCCCTTTTCCTTTAAGGTAGTTCTGGTCGCTTTTTGGGCCGCGAGTGGGTTATGTATAAAAAAAAATAATTTCTAAGTAAAGACGAGGATTTTTAAATTTTTAGCATATGGGAATTTCCATGAGAATATCAACCACGACTCAAAAAAAAAACTCTTAAAATTATTTTTCATATATGGTAGAAAGTAAAAAAACACTTAAACTTTACTATGCAAAGGTTTTTATAGCTTATTACAATTTTTAAAGAGCAAAAAGTAAAAGTTAAACTCACTATCTATTTGATTTTTTCATATGAGTTTTGACAGCATTTCTTTTAATAGCTATTTTCGGGAGTAAATGTTTGTATTGACATTAAAATTGACGACAATAACTTTTACGATAGGTACTATGTCAATGTTGTGCTGGCAGGTCCAAAACTAAACATGAGTCCCATATAAACCCCTTTCCTAAAATCGGTGAAAGGCAAACAAATCTCATATCGGTGAAGATATCTGAATAATATTACAAACAACGTTTATATATTTCTTCACCTCATAGCATAATTCTGTTCTGGCGACCAAAGTTTGCCATAGGTCGAAAAAAGGTACACTCTCATATGGTGTAGGGTATCATATGGTCAGGCTTGACCGACTACACTTTCTTGCTGGTTTGTTTTAACTTTTTGTAGATATATATTTTCCAAAAATATATTTCATACCTTGTAAATAATATAAGAGAAAAATCTGTCACGTACGTTATGTCACGTACGATATTACATTTTGTTCATTATAAAACCATCCAGAACTGTTACTACTACTGGTGCAAAATCTCTATCGCTCTGAAGACATACAAATGTCACGTAAGATGACATGGAAATGCCCATATGCACTAATTTGAATAAAAATAAAACTTATGCTGAGAAACTAGACACATTAACCTTTCCGACGGTATATAACATATGTACCTAACTAGCATTTCATACCCTCGATACTGTAATACCCACAATATATTAATCCCAGGAATAAAATAACTTTTTTTTTATAGAGATGTTGACAAGTTAAATTTTTTTATTTATTTGTAATAATATTTTAATTAATATAAAATAATAATAATAAAAACAAAAAGATAAATAATGTAAACAAATTTAATCTTAATGACATAAGATCCTTTAATAAAATTTTTTTTGTTTTACTTTTTTTTTATTTTTTGTATTATAAAGTTAATTTTTGCTGTGAATAAATGACTTTGCTACATACGGAAAGGTTACAAATGTTTAAGAACTAAGAACTGCAGACGTTACTAGGCACCAAAATTATAAAAGTAACACGACCAAAATGTTTTCAAAAGTATTGGCATTCATGAAAAGTTAAGAAAATGAACTAAGGCCGTAAGAACTCCAAAATATATGCATCACGCTAAAATAAACCGTATTTTGTATTATGAACAGCTAGGACATGAAAATTACTTCCAATCAAATAAATAAAAGTATCTAAGAAGTTAAAATAAAATTTTAAATTATCTTAAAAACATTTGTACATATGTACAAAATGTGTCATTTGAAAAATCGTCCAATCGTCAAAAGTCCACTTTTGTACCCAAAAATCGTCAAAAATTACAATAAATCGTCAAATCTGGCAAACGTGGCTGTAAGCGCTACCCTACAAGAAATGCATAACCAAAACTAAAAAAAAAAAAAAACAATTTACTAACACACTTGCAACAATTTTACATTCGTTGCTCCACTCTAACACACATAACACAACCCAAATAATGCCAATTTTTTAATATAATTTTTTCACACGCGTGGCCTGTCGATTCTTGTAAAATATTGAATTGTTTAAATTTAAGTTCTGTGGTTTAAATTAAATATTACAAACGTTATTTGCCATGTTAAGTTAAAAAATTAATTTGCTTATCTCCTTTGCAACTACGTTGCATATTAAAGTAAAGGAGGGCGTACTGATGGCGGCTCCAGAAAACGTGGTGGTAAATTTTCTGGAAATAACAGGTCATGAACGAAACAGTCGTCTTAAAAGAAGTGGTCTTCCAACAGGTAGCGGTCATTCGGGTTTTTGCTTTGGCCGGGATACTCGTTAAAGATTTGGTGGTGATAATAAAGGAGCAAATTATACCAAATTTTTTAAATCCTGATGACTTTTCAAGTATGTATGCATTATGTATTCGGCTTTTTAGTCACAAGTTTTTAACAAAATAATATTTCTTTATATGATCTACGAGAAATTAATTGGTAATGAGTACGTTTACCTCCATTACAAAAGAACTTTTATAAATAAGATCCCAAAACGAAATCCAGACCCATGTGAGAAAGGAACGTTATAGAGCAACCAAGGAAATGACGTTACGTGGTCCCGCACCCACACCTATTATATACTTTAATGAAACCTGCTTGATTATATTTTTTTAATAAAAACTATTTTAAAACTAAAATAAAACAAAAACATTATTGTATAAAGGTTAGTACTAACCAATTTTGACGCTATGAATAACTAGTTAGTGCTAACCTCTATTTACGTTATGACTAACTAGTTAGTGTTAACCATTATTTACGCGATTACTAACTAATATAAAGCATAGTAGTAAGCAGTACAGATATATGTTCCGTAGTCGAGTGGAATTAATTAGTTAGAAAGAGAGGCAAAATCACATGTACACAAGAGTTTCGGTTAGTTTTTTCATTTTACTCTTAATAAACTAATAGAAACTTTATCCAATATAGTGGTAAAAACTACCGGTCATTTTACTAGTAAAATGACCGGTAGTCTTCTTGCAGGGTATTTTTCCAAATATTATATTTTTTTTGAGGAAAAAGTTGTTATTTGTCTATGGCTTAGCCATCTACAAACTAAAGCTGGCAAACAATCGATAGTTCTGTTTATTTTCGATAGCGATACTACGGTTAAAAATTTTTTTTTTTAGCAAATAGTTTATAAATTTTTGCTTATATTTAGCAACAAAGAGCCGTCGTTCAGTGAACTAAGGTGAACCCTGTTTATCGTCGGCGGCGCAAATATTTTTGTTCGGCGGCTTGTTCGGCACAAATCGTTTTTATCACCGTTTCGTTAGAATCAAAGCAAATCATCCAAAATTTTAATTTTTCTACCACTTTTTTGTTAAAAATGGGTAAATGCCAAAAAAGTTCGAACATTCTGCGTTTCCAGTTATTTTTTTTTTTTTTTTTAGCATTTTCTGGTAATGTCTTTGAGTAGTCCACTATTTTAAAATAGCAAAATTTTTAGAAAAATCGATCAAAGCTTCCAGTCTCAAATTAAAGTTTTGAAAATTTATAAGCACATCGTTTAGAAATGTGAGATGAATTTCGAGCGATTTTAAAATCCATTTCTGAATTAAAGTCTTACTGCCTGGCCTACAATGTCGACAAGAGCATTTCTTTCGTATATTTATATTGAAAACAAAAATAAATTTTAGTTTTTTATTATTGTTTTCAATACAAAAATGCGAAAGAAATGTTATTGTCGACATCGTGGGCCTGGCAGTTAATTTATTGTTTAAAATTCAGTTCAATTAACATATACAATAAGGTTACCAAGTTGCATCCTTGCAAAAAGGCGAAAACTTAACAACAAACACATAGACAATTATTTGTGCGTGAATCACCTTAATATAAAATTTAATAGATTACACAAGGGAACTAAATTGAACTTTTTTGTGTGGCCTGAAACTTTATTGCAAATTTTTAGATTTCAAATCTAATATACATTTTTCTCTATCAGCTCGACTTTTCGAGATATGCATTTACATTGTTTTTTCATTTGCCCAGTAGTTTCAGAGGTATCGTTGAAGTTTTGAAAAGAAAAATATCATTTTTTTTTTAAAAAAAGAGATTTTTTTGTTCTTTAAAAATTCATAAAAAAATAAAAATGAGAGAAGTCACAGTTTTCGTCTAAAAACATTTAGTTAAACATATTTCGAATAAAAAAAGCTTTATTTCAATGCAATTTTTCTCCCATTTTTATTTTTTAATAAATTTTTAAAGAAAAAAAATTTTTTTTTTAATTGTTATTTTTTTCAACGATATCTGAAACTACTAGGCAAATGTAAGTAAAAACAATGTAGGTGTAAATATGTAAATATGTAAATATAATATTGTTGCCAAGATTCGGATTTTTTTTAATTGAATATGGTGAACCGTTTACAAGTTATTCCAATATATGCAAAGTAAGTTCCTTAATTTAGGACATAACGGTAAATCTCGAAAAGTCGAGCTGATAGAGAGAAATGGAGATCAGATTTGAAATCAGCGACCTCAAATTAGTAAAAATTTGCAATAAAGTTCCAGGCCGCAAAATGACTGTTCCGCAGTGTTATACACAAAAAATAAGAGAAAAATCAATACATTTTTAAAGTTACTAAAAACGATATTATCGGTTTTAAATCGTTTCGTTTTCGAAATAGATTTCCATCAAATATGAACCTAAATATGATATTCTGGCATTTTCATTTTAAAAATTTACTCCTTTATTAAAAAATTATATGTTTTTTTTTATTAAAAAATATCTAACTTTACGTCAATTTTTATTGCAGTAATTGCTAAATTTCATATTGAAAATTATATTTTTTAAATTTCTGCCTTTTTCTGCTGTCAACTTTCAAATAGTCAGATGATATGAAGTTTAACAGTGATTACAAGTGTCTTGTATTGCACGTTCTACATTTAATGCATAAAAAACTTCCTACAAAAGCGCTGTTCTCGCTGAATAATGCACCAAGTCATCCACCTGAAGAAGAATTAGAGCAGATAACTAAAGACGATTAAATTTGGGTCGCCTAATTGTCGCCCCACTAATTCAAATGATGGGGCAGAATGCAATAAGACTTTTAAAAGTGAATTGTCGTAGTAGTCTGTTACCGAAAATTGCGTACTCAGCTGAAGATTTTGAAATATCTCTCAAAAAGAAAAAATATTTTAAGCAATGGCCCATAATCATAGTCAAAAATAAAGTCGACTTTTTCTTAAGTATACTTTAGAACAATTCTGTTTACACAAATTTTCCAACATTACGAAAAGGCTGATATGTATATATAAATATAATATTTAAACGAAGCTATATGTATATATGTGTATATATACCATTTCCACCTGTGGTTATGGGTATAATTATAATTTAAATTACTTTAATAGTGCACTATTTGTTAGAATATTTTATTTACTTTATAAACCAAATAATAAAACCCTTTACGAATGCCATTTAGACTACAACTACTACTTCTTCCATTATCATTTTAATCAAATGAAACGATTAACTCCGTACAGCAAAATATTAACATTGTCCCTTTTAGCACCAAGTCACAGAAACTTATTGAAATATTTAATTTATAATTTTCCCAAAATAATCAAAATAGTTAAAGTTAAAGTTAAAATTATCGTTATTGAGCCTTTTCCAACGTTATAAAAAGTACAGGTAAACAAAAAAAAAACAAAACGAAAACTTAAGACTATAATGTAACATCTTAAAAAACTGGAGTGTTTATAGCAACAAGCTTACAATAAAAAGTAATTTATATAAAACACATAAAATATTGTTTTTTCCGCCCTTGCTCCATTCAATAATCAAAATAATTTTCTAAGAATATTTAATTTTTAACTCAATTTATGAAAATATTATTTTCTATCGAACTACAAAAACTTTTATGCAATTAACAAAAATATTTCGAAAAATACACAAAAATTTTTATTTGTATATTATAAAAAGTTTTTTGTATTTTACAAAACATTTCCTATATTATACGAAAGAATTTCGTGGGGCGAAATCACAAGCGATTTTGTACAATGTTCGTACATAAAAGGCATGTATTTTTTTTCAGTGAATTTGTTAAACTACGAGTAAAATACACGAATATAAAATAAGTACTATATGCCAGGGAGATCTAGAAATTTTTACAAGTACTTTTTCTTTTTTTAACAGAATAAATGTCATCTAATACAAAAATAAGGAGCAAACAACCATCTGTTAATGTAAAATTGCATAAGTGCCCCACTATCATGATGATGAATAATAATTATTATTAAATTCAGCATAATGTGTAAAGAGTGTTGAAAGAAAATATTATTTAAACATAAAAAAAAGTGTCAATTGTACTATTTGCTGCTCTTTATGAACGTTCGAGTATAATTATAATTGTCTTGTCTGTCAGTTATTTATTCAGTCATTAGGTCTCTTCTGTGCGAAGAAACTATTAATTTTAACTTGTAATTAAGTCATTTTAATCAAGAAAACTATTACAAAGTCATAACGTTGCTGCTTGATGTACTACAACATTGACACCAAAGAGCAAAGTTTCCATTTAAAATGCAAATTATTTATAATTAATTTTTAAATGTCTTGTCTTAACCTAAGGTTAAATACTAAAAATCTTTTGTTGTAATTTTTAAATGTGTATAAAAAAAAAGCATGAAATGTGTAAGTGATTTAGGATTATTAAAATTTTTTTAGGGTTAATAAAAATCTTAAGAGCAGCTTTGACAATAGGACAAAACCGCTCGCTAATCGTCAGCTCATTATTGGGTTAGCGCATATGCCAAGAAGTCGTAGTGGATAAAAACGACAATGAAAGTTTACATTAAGTTTTCTGAAAATATACCCGATAGAATTTTTTGTATTTTCACCACTGCTTAAATTTTTGTGAACTTTCAAGAATGAAGTTAGAAGTAAATACTATTTTATTGAAAGTGAAAATTATTATTTTGTGCCGTATACGCCACTTTTCTAAATTTAATTTCAAAAAGTAGAATTTTGTGCTGCATACGTAAACCTCCTGCTGTGTATTGAGTTGTTGTCATTTTATTTTGCTTTAACTACTTTTTTTCTTAAGGCAATGAAGCAAAGCAAGAGTGAAATTTTTGTACGTTTTTTGTATGAGGAATTTTCTTCAATCGCCAAACACTGACGTGTAATGTAAAACAATACTTAAAAGACTTTAAAATTGTTGATATGGTGCATAATTAATGCTAAATATCTCAGAAACCGTACAAATTTCGTAAAACAGCTTTTGGATTCAGAAAGCGGTATTCAAAATGTATACACGCCATACCTAACTCAATTTTATTAAACATTGTCGGTACGTCAAACCAATATGAGCCGACTTAATATGTTTACAAATACTTCAGTTTGGTGTGTTACAATTTTTGATTATCTAAAGAATCTAACTCCCTACACGCAGAAAAAAAAATATGTTTAACTATTTCTAACAAAACTATTTTTAAAGAAAATTTTAAACATAGTATGTTTAATTTAACCATATTATTGTCACCGCGAACCATATTATTGTTAAATTAGTTCTGCACAACCATATTATGGTTGCACCTAAACATGTTATGACAATAATTTGTTTTTAAATTAACAATAGTATTTTCCTCTTTTCCAAGAGCAACATTCTATGGTTGAAAATCAACCATGCTATTATAAATGTTAGATATTTTAGTTATTATTAACCAAAACATGTTCGGAGGCAACCATAATATGGTTGTGCCTTCTCGATGGAGGTTTAATTTAACCATAATATGGTTGTCGATGACAATAACATGGTTAAAATAACCATACTATGTTTACAATTTTATTTCAAAATCGTTTGGTTGGAGGTGACCATATTTAAAAATATTTTTTCTCTGGGTGTAGAACCAAAACTTTTAGATCGGTCTAAAAGACAGAAAATTATAAATGTGTATCACAAATTTAAAAATAGTCAGGAACTGATTATGGTAGGATTTCTACAAAATTTTCAAAAATGTGGCAACCACATCTTAAATAATTGTGTCACACTATTTACACTTTTTCTTCGCTGTGCAAAGGAAAATTGTTTTTTATAAAAAAAAAAAATATAATTAAATTGTTTTTATTTTCAAATTCAAGCACTTGATTAAATAAATTTTTTTTATAAAAATAAATGCAAATATTTAAAAAATGCTTCTACGAGTGTTTTTATTCATAAACATTTAACGTTACACACATAAATAACGGTAGAAAACAAGACAAAAAAAAAAGGCAAGGAAAAATGTGATGACCAACTTTTTTTTTTGCTTGTTTTAATTATTGCAGGAAAATAGAAGAAAACATTACAAGGTTGCAAACAGGTTGACTTGAATTATTATTGGGTCGATGAATTCGTGTACATTATAAAAATAGAGATAGAAACAAGTAGAAGGACGAAAACGTGAACATTAAGTTGTTTCTACTGCTAATACTACTGTTGATACGATATTATTGTTGCTGCAATTTTTTTTATAATATTATGGCTGATATAGGTACTTATGTATGTTTGTCAAGGGGTGAATTTCATATGAAACACATACACATAATAAGCAACAGAGTGGCAGCAAATTACCTGCAACACCTTTTTGAGCCTATAAACGAGTCTCCACAAAAAACTGAAGTGCTCTGTGACTGTGCTACCGACAACAGAACTCAAGAACTAGTACAACATACGAAAAAACAAAACTTGCGCACAATTTTTTAAAAACAAATCCAAACACACGCACTGAACATTGTTTAATTCTTTTTCTACACGCATACGAGTGACATACATACACAATTATGCATTGTTTTTTCTATTTCTTGCCTTTTTTCCCCATAGTGGATAACAAGAAAAAAAACTTACTTTTTTTCTTATTAGATTTTAGTGTTATTTTAAATTTCTTTTAAAGAATTTGCACAAACAAATCACAGCATTTCATTTGCTTATTTTAGATTTTTTTAAAATTTTTGTGTTGGATGAGTAATATCTAGAAAATCGGAACAATTATTTTTAAATATAATGAACAAGTCGCACACTTGCGTTTGGCGTACGTTTTTTATTTTCACTTCTACCGTATCGACCGCCAGCCAGAAAACGTTTTGTTAATTCCTTTTGCGAATGAAATCGTTACCAGTGCTTTTCGAACTAAAAGCAACACACCACATCAATCATATTTAACTACAGTTGACTACTATTTTTAGCCAGCGTTGTCAACTTCTTACAACCAAAAAGCGCTATTCCTAATCTAAAAACGCGCCAAAACAGCGTTGAAAAATATTCATACCCAAAACGCGCCATTTTATAGCGCGCTAAATTAAGGCCCTAATCATGTACAACGCAGCGCAACGCCACAGAACTAACGCAACGCCAAAGAATAACATTGAAAGCACAAACAATGTCATAAATATTTTGTAATTTTGTTGTTGCTTTCTACAGAAATTCACATTGGGTCTTAAAATTTCAAACGCTCCATTGCTTGTGTCGTTGAAAATTTTAAAACGGTACATGAATTTCTGTTGAAAGCAACAACAAAATTACAAAATATTTATGACATTGTTTGTGCTTTCAATGTTATTCTTTGGCGTTGCGCTGCGTTGTAAATGATTAGGGCCTAAGTTTGAATAAAATTCGATGCATATCAATTTGAACAAGACATGAACATAACGCCGGCAGAGCAACGGTACTTATTTGTTCATGTTCTTGTATGTGGCGAATACGTGTTGATATTCATATTCTGATTTACCACAATTTTTGTTGTTGTGCGTTTGGTTGTAGACAGAAAATTACATTGTAAGGCGACCATCAGGCGAACATGGTTTCTAAGACATATGTTTACCCAACGATGGCAGCACATGGACGAAGTATGAACATGAACAGTCTACACGAGTAGAATTCATGTGCGACATGATGTTCTACCAAGTTGATGGATAGTGGAGACGGGTAGTAAAAAAATCAATATTTTCTTGAAACCAACTATTAGTCATATTGGTTGTATTAGCTATAATTCATAAAGTTATAGCATATTTTTGGAATTGCCTAGATAAAACAATCTACATATTTGATTTCAAATTTCATTAAGGTAAACAAAGTAGGTTCATAAAACTATTAACAAAATGTAAGAAGCTTAAAACGATAACAAAACTTAATACATACTTATGTTTATTCTTTTGGTTTATCAATTAAAAAATTGATGTTTTCAACATTACATAAAATTTCACGTGGTAACGTTCAATCAAGTATTAAATCAATAGCTCCTCAGTCTTTTTCATTTTATATTAAACTTTAATCATTATTACATTTTTAACAGTTAGAATGATAAAAAAAAATATCAATAGCGAGCTTTTTAATATATATGTAAGTTATACAAGTAGAGGTAAGATTGATCATCGTCAATAAAAAATCATTTAACTAATCAAACTTATTTTCTGGCCACAAAACCAGAATTTGAACTTATATATAAACACACATCTAATGGAATATCTATATTTTCACAACTAGAGTTTTTTGATCTTAGCCCATATTTAATTGATATTAAAGAATTGACTGTGTTGAGTGCAATATTATTTCTCATTTTTGTCATAAAATAAATTATCACACTTAAAAATCTCTCCACTCAAATGATTCAATCCGAAATTATTCAGTTTTATTCATATTTTCCAATGATTATTTTATTAATTATTAACTTTTAGTTATTAAGACAATTTGTATGCAAAATGTAAGAACATTTTGATGTATTTACTTTATTAAAAACGCGCCAATTTTGCTAAGACGATGCCAATTTAGCGCAAAACGCGCTAAATTGGCTTCGCTGTTTTTAGCGCCGTCGTAGACGATAGCGATATATCAGGAGTTGCCAGATGAGAATAATGATTTAAAAATTAAAAAATAATTGTATCCTCATTTGTGTTGCCAGGTCATTTTTTCTTCCCCCCAAAAAAAATTTTAAAACCCCCCAAAACTAACGTATTTTGAAAAAAATCCCCCTAAATGTAAAAATTAGGCTATGTTCACATTTGTGTTTTTAAGTTTGACTGACAAAGATATCAAAAACAAAAAGAAAAAAAGAACACAAATGCCCAATTTTTGGTAAAATTTTTATGAAAAGCTCTAACTCTTCGCAATTTTTACTTCCAACAATCAACCGCAGATGCCAAATGTAATCATTATAATTAGAGTAAGATTTAAAGAAAAGGGTTTATCGAATAACAAATTTACATAATGTTTTGTAGTTTTCTAAATCTATATTTGTTTTATGTTAAGATATTTCAATTAATCCTTTTATTTAAGCTTGAGGTCTTTTTTTATTAAAAAATATTAAATTTATTGAATACAATATTTCGGCACTCCGCTGTGTGCCTTCTTCAGGGATTTTTTCTTGAATATTTGACAAATATTAACAACTTGGTAAACCGACATTTAACATTTAACTATACATATGAAAATAGGTGTCTAAATATGTATATTTCGGGCACTGGACTATATGCAATCTTATCAAAAAGGTATTTATCAAAAATTAAATATTTAATTTATTAAAAAGATAAAAAGTACCAAAAGTAACTTTTATTCCGTTTTAATATAAATAAAAGTACCATTTTAATCTGGTTCATTTGCTATCTTTATACCAAATTCATTGAAAAGAAAAAAATTACCAAAGGTAAAAGTACCAGCTTTGCCTTATTTTAGGGCTTCAGAAAGTACGCTTTAATCTGCATTAATAAAATTTATCGAAAAGAAAAACCGTAGCAATTTTATCCCGTTTTTACCCCTTAAAATGTACCAATTTGATGAAAGAAATATAAGTATATATGTAACTGATGGTGCCCCACAAAATTTTAAAAATAAATTAAATTTAGCGAATTTATTTTATTTCAAACATGATTTTTATACGGATGGCGAGACACACTTTCACTCAACTTCTCATGGAAAGGGGCCATGGAACGGTATTGGACGAAACCTCAAGCGATAAGCGAAGCCAGTCTACCTGCAAATAAAGCAATAATTTCTCTAATACAATTATATGACTGGGCATCTACTATAAATAAAACTGCAATTTACTACTGCTCCAAAAAGGATATTGAACGTAAAGGAATTTTTCTGCAACCTAGTTTTGATCCCGCCTCACAATTTACCTCGCTTTTATTCAAAAATACGAAGCAAAAAGCACTAGTTCTATAATAAACCCTGTTTTTAAAATTGTAAAATAGAACCATTATCTTCATAATAGTATACGATAAACGCTAATAGACATAACTTACAGTTTTCATTATATGCAACATTGTTATTTGTCAAAACCACTGGTAGGTTTTACAAGAAAAATGAATTACAAACAGTTTATGGCAATTTATCAATTTAACATTTTAAATAGTTTTTTGCTTCTCCTGTAAAATTTTCAAAATGTTAGATAGAGCCTTTTGCGTTTTAGTTAACGATATAGTGCGAAAATTTTCAATTTAAACAAGTCATTTCCGGTTTTCCGCGGTACAACAATGCAATAACCACATATACGAGTGTAAAGAAATTTGCCTAAATTTTAAACTAATAATAAAACTTTTACAATATAAAAAGGACACTAAGGCTAATTTCGGTTAAAAAATTAAAAAAAAAATTATGACTAAGTTAGAAAAATGTTTACTTAAATTGGTGACTTCCGGTTTTGCAGATGAAAAAAAAAAATTTTTTAAATTCCCAAATAACTGTTATTTTCGATCCCTGGTATTATCTTTAATAAGGGACATAGTTCTTAATGATAAATTCGAATGACGTCAACAACAGGACTAGTTACCCCAATATTTAAAGCTTACAGCCGTACTTCGCAGGCGTATCTTTATATCTATCTAACATTAATATCGCACTTGATCAACAGAGGGTATTAACTCAAATTCCTTATTTTTTCACTTTTTGGAAAAATTCGACACGTTGTATTCATATCTACCCGCTGTAAAAATATTGTGCTATTTTGTTTCCTTTTTGGTAATGAAATGGTTGGTTAAAAAATCCTTTTTCATATGCCTTAAATATTATCAAAATTAATTTGTGTATCTTCAAAAATCTCTATATTTATTTAGAGTTTTTCGTTTGTCTATATGACTTATGCTAGAAACTCAACTGGGAAGTACGACGAATTATTCGCATTATATATTCGTCGTCAGAAATAGAACACATTGATGTATATAAAAATACACACAAGCATTGCGTAGACCGAAATTCGTCGAGGGTAACGAACTTTGCGATAGGTTTATTTCTATTTCTTACGCAGAAACACGACAAATAAATTGGGACAGGGTGAACGCTTTTTTTTAGAATTTCTTAAGTGTTTTAGTACATAATGTTAATTTTTCTTAAAAAATTGTTTTTATTTTATAGTATTTATACCCTATAAATTTAATTACTTTTTTATTAATTTTTTTTATTGAAATGTGGTGAAACTATGATTTGTTAAATGTAAACAAATAATAAAAATTAATTTACAAATAAATATAAATAAAAATAAAGAAAATGGATAGCAGTGAAATAATTATAGAATAAGTTTAGAAAATCGAAATCTTATGTAATCTGGCTTCCAAGATATTTATTTTTATAAATTCAAAACAATTTTTAATCACACTAACACCTGTTCTTTACGCAAGCACTCATTTGACAAATTTACGCAACGAATTCTTGCCGATGAATTCGCCGTTTTATGCGAAGTTCGTCGTTTTTAAATGATATGAACGTTTTATTTACGGCATTATTAATTAATTTAATTTGCTTCTCAATGGAAAAGGTTTCTCTAATTACACAATAGTCTCAAAGATATTTATTCAAAGATATAATTTGAAGACACAATAAGACACTGAGCTTTTATATTTGGTAAATTTGCTTGTTTTACTGAAACTGCATCACCATCGTTGAACCCTTCCACCACATCCTTGAATTGGTAAACATTTTCAACATAATACATAACTGCTTTCAATTACGTTCCTCACCTGATTGTTATAGGCGTTGGAGGTAGAATTAAATCGGGTTACTTCCCTTAATATGCGGAATATCGCGAGGTGCTTTGCAAAATAATTTTTTCCATAAGAAATTAATAAATCAATATCATCGAAGTTGCCCCTTATCTCTTCTGCAACACGGTGCATCGCAAAATAAAACAAATATAACAAGTTTTGTTTTTCAAAATATGCAACAAAAATATATATGTAAAGCAAAATATGCAAAAATATGCACTTACAAATCGATGACATTTTACTTCCAACTTTTTGATTCGCAAATTTTTCAGTTTATCTCAGACTGACGACAACATATTGTATATGCATTTGCATACAAATTCGGGCCTTGATTATGACATATATGAATTCCAGCGCACCTATTTCCACGATTTTTTTGTTCATTGTTTTGTAGTGCCAAGAGCCCTTCGTATTCGTGATATTTTTAACCTGTGGTTGGTGGTGAAGCAACATTAAACATATACCGTGATGCTAAAAGTAACACAACTTGTGGAAAATCATTTTCAAAGAGTATTGCTTAACACTGAGGTGCAGAAATTAAATTTTACGCTTTTAAAATTCAACCGTAATTGGAACAAGCACTCGCATATGAGTAGTCGATTTGAGGTTGTGATGAGTGACTGGCTAGATATTAAAATATTTAATGAAGAAGTTTGCGTTGTGTCGTTTACAGTTTAATTCTTGATATTGTTACACAATATCAAGTACGAATTTATACTATGTTTAGTGGTTGAAATAGTTTTATACACCAATACATTTAAAAAAATCTTACTAATAAAAACATAAATTAGGTTCCACTGACAATTGAGTTATGCACCTGGCAAAGAGTCGGCATACTAGTTGTATACTTGTATACTATGTGTGCCAAATTTCGACTCTTGACAAAAGTTCTTTTAATTTTAACCCTTTTTATTTATTAAACAACTCTAGTTTATTTAATACGACTTTATACTACAAAACTTGAGTGTATTTTTCCTATGTAGTGAAAATAAAGAATGTGCTGAGTGAGAGAAGGAGACAGATAGAGTTTCGTCAAATGTTTTACTAAATTAATAAGATTAACGAGGTCTACAAGGGACTTTACTATCAAGAGTGAAAACCGCTATTGTGCAGCGTTGCTAAGACGATGATTTTTATCATATTTTTAATAAGGTTTTAATAAAATTATGATTTGATGATGATTTTTTATTTTAAGAAATTGTGATTTTTACTTTCAGTATGTTTATGAATAAAAAGTAAACAGTTTTTCCCCTCGAAATTTTGCTTTTCCCATATATTTTTCTGGGGAAAATCAAACAAATTTCGAGGGAAATTTTAATCACGATAGGGGTAATTATATATGAAAAGAAAAAAACTTGTTTTATAAAATTTCATACATACATACATATATTAAAAAAGAAAAAGTACCTAAAGGCAAAAGAAATGGAACTAAGAAATTTTTAGTTTGCATGCTATAGAGCTTTAAAGTCTGAAAAAAATTGTTAACTCTATGCAACACATAAAATGCAAACTCCTGCTCATGTGGAGTTTCTCGATATACTTATCGTAACTCACCAGTATTTGGATTTACTAGTTCAGCTGCCTTTCGGATTTCATGGTCTCATGAATATTTTGGCTAAAACTTAATTTTTCCAAAGAAAATGCGATTTTTCTCGGAAACCAATTAAATTTTTGCTTTCCTGTCTTTGCCACAATTGTAGCTACAGACTAGAGAAAACTAACCCAAAAAAGTGCAACTAGATCTTTTTATTTACTGAAATTTGCTAAATGTTTGAAATTCATTAAAGTAATCTTCAGGAAAAATATTACTTTTAAAATAAATATTAATTCTTCAGAACATTATAATACATACTTAAAAATGGGTTTCCACATTTTCTAGATGTATTGGCATCGAAAATTTGAAAAATGGTTTTTGTTTTTATTTAATGCAATTTTTGCAAAAAGGCATGGATTTAACAACCGTGTCAAAAATAGTATAATATTCAGCCTGATTACGGTTGGCGTTGGAGTAAACGTCTAATGCCCGTAATTTCTATAAAAATAAATCTAGCTGTGTATAGAAATCTATGGTGTAAGAGCTTCCATATTTTAAAAGAAAACTTAAGGTAAAAACAAGTAGGTCAAATAAACGTTGAAATAGGCAAAGATAACCGCCTTACACGATCAGCTTTCTTTTTGTAGAAATTACGGGCATAAGTCGTTTTTGGTAGTAGATTAAAGAAAACAGGTTGTGTGTTACTTTAATTTTTGACAAAAAAAAAAAAAACGACACAGGAGTTTACGCCAACTGTAATCTGGCCAATTAATGCCCGAAGTTTCTACAAAGAGATATCTGGTCGTGTTTGTTCCCAACAGCTATCTTTACCCATCCGGTAAAACAATTTTGATTCTTTCAACGTTAATTTTGCTTACGTTTTTTTTTCCTTTAAATTTTCTTTTAAAATATGGAAACATTTGTATTTTTTTTTATCAATTTTTTGAATTAGCTGCCAAAAATCGATGGTGTAAAATAAACTACAGTTTAAATTGTAGGTAAGACATACGTGTTAAAAATATGAAAAATTCGTTACACCATATTTATCTATATAAAGCTAGATATCCATTTTTAGAAATTGCGGGCATAAATTAAGAACTTTTAGGATTAATGCCCGTAATTCACTATCGATTTTTGACAGTTTATTCAAAAAATTAATAAAAATACAAATGTTGCCATATTTTAAAGAAAACTTAAAGGAAAAAACACGAAGGCAAAACAAACGTTGAAAAAAAAAATTTACCGGATAGGTAAAGATAACTGTTAGGTACGAACACGACCAGATATCTCTTTGTAGAAATTACGGGCATTAATCATTAATCAGACTTATTACGGTCGTCGTTGTCATCAACTACTATATCGTTTTTTGCAGTTTATTAAGGAACACAGGTTGTGTGTTACTTTAATCTTACTTTATTTTAGAATATTAAAAAAAAATTCTTGGATATTTTTGAAAAGCCTGGGGCCGGATTCTGCCAGTCGTAATCGAGTACTTTCTCGATTCGAAAGCATTTTAATATCTAATTATTTCTGTCAATACTGAAAGAATCGGAATTATTTTTTCAGTGTTGTAAAGCATTAATTTGAGTTTCACAATTCTGAAAAAATAATTTGGATTCGTTCAGTATCGACTGAAAGAATTGGAAACAAAATTGCTTTCGAATCGAGAAAGTACTCGATCACGACTGCCAGAATTAGGCCCCTGATTTTATATACAATCGAAAACGAATCTGGGTTAGAAGTTAATTTTGAAAAATATTTCATGTAATGAAATTATGTATTGAAAAAACTGTGTTGACTTGAAATATTGAATATTGGATATTTTCTGTGAAGTCTTATAAGTATCTAATTTATTATACAACTTTTATAAGATTTATCTTTTACTTCATTTCTTGTCAATCTTTTCATTATGTTACGATAAAAATCGAATAAAAAATTTGAAATTATTTCGACTTATTTTCTCATAGAAAATCATGCCTATAAAAACTGAATTTTTTTGAATCAAATTCTACTTTTTTGCAAACTGGAAAAAAAATTAATGCAAAGTTTGAGATACTACACTATATGTTCCAAATACTACACTATAGACCCCTACCAGTGTTGTCAATTAAGCCATTTAGTGGCTAGATTTAGCAATTTTTTTATCTTGTTTAGCAATGAAACAATTAATTTAGCCATTTTTTACCCAAATTTATTAGTTGTGTTGTAAAGTTGAAATTTTCTTAATGAGTCAACTGAAATTACTTACAATAAAAATATAAATTTGATCGATATTATCAGACTTTCATTATTCAAAGATTTGTCTTAGATTGTTTTATGATACCCTTCACCGAAGGTTAAAGGGTATATATAACTTTGTCATTCCGTTTGTAATTTCTACAATATTGATGTTAGTTAGACCCTATAAAGTCCGATGTCCGTTTCTCTGTCTGTCCGTTGAAATGGGGTTTCCGAAGACCCCAGATATGGGGACTTGGTAGTTATATATTTATGTCGCATATAGTCCGGAATTTGCTATAAAAATTCCGTCTGATCGGGCCACAAATGGCTGATATATGAGCAAAAACCCACAACTGCCTCTAATTTTACCCAAAAATCCCTAGTTGTTGTTATTTTTTATTTTATTATAATGTATATCTGGAGAACGGCAGGAGCCAAATGCGGTACAAGCATCTTGGTTATCAATACCTTCATTTAAAACAAAAAAAAATTTTAAAATTTAATGCAGTTAACGCATTAACTTTTGTACTTTTATGTATAAAACATCTATTTGGCGAGTTTTTTTTTACCAAAAATCTAAAAAATAATGTTTTGGCGATTTTCGATACACTATTTGGCGATGAAGGTGAAAAAGAATCTGACAACCCAGGTTTTACCCGTTTACTTCTCAAAATTGTCGAATTTTCAAAATCTACCAGACGCAAGCCTGCCATATTTGACTATTTATCGTCATTTTGCCGATTTTCTACCTGTAAATTATCAAAGTGCCGATTTGCCGATTTTTGAGTAAAAAAGGCCGATTTTTCGATAAACACCTTAAGCACTGTTTCAAGGCGAATTCAACTACAGGTGGTGTCGGAACTACAAGAATCCAAAAACAACATAGGGTTTTTGCGTTGCATTGTTAGTGTTCAAGGTAAAAAATGTCAACCATTCCTTACAAATCAAAACAACGTGGCTCGAACTGTCAAAATCAGATGGCGTTTCAACACCACCTGTAGTTGAATTCGCATTGTACTGTTTCATATTGTTTGTTTTAGTATAATTTGCTAATCTTGGGCAACACTGAAATACATCTTACATTGAAAAGGAACAACTATTAAGTCGGCGCTACTACTAAAGAAAAAAAGGGTATGGTTTATTCAATATTATATGCAGCGTTTGTAATGTGTCTGTTGGGTTTATACATTTTTAATTGAAAAATATTCTACTATTAAGAAATAAGGCCAAAGTTAAAAGATTAAATAATTTTAAAGCCTAAAACAATTCAATTAAAATTTCTTTTGTGTAAGTCAAATAGAAAATACTTCATATTTGGGTTTAAAAATGGATAGATATGTACTTACAAAAAGAGTAAAGATAAGCTAAATTTATATTCACTTTCAATGAAAATAATTTAAATAAAAAATTTTTTTTTAAGATAATAAAGCAATTGAGGATGGTGCAGGTACTTCAGATAGCCAATCTAATGTAAGGAAGTTAAGTAAATTTGCAGACTTTTTGGCAAAAAATTTAAATCGTTAGGATTCTATGGCTGGATATCCTACAATTTTCCCAAATCTTTTAATAAAACAAAATTTCGATATTCCCTGGAAAACTAATATTTGCAAGTAATTCTTTTTTTTAAAGGTCATTTGAAATTTAATAATTCAAAAATTTTTGACGCTGATATTTAAAAGAATTAAATGAAAATGTCAAACTCAAATAGGTGTACAATATATCTATAGAATATACCTACTTATAAAATATTTAAAATATAATATAAAAATAAAAATAAAAAATGTTGAATATAATAAAGTTGCTTGTGAAAAAGAAATAATTCCCAATATATATTTGATAATTAGTCAATTCACAAGGTATCCTAACATGTCATATTGTCAAAATGTCCTAATATTTCACAATGGTTTAAAAATATTGTTGTTGGTTTGTTAACAAAAAGTGTCTTAAATAAATAGAACGTTGCTTGCTGTGTTTATTGTGCTGTCGTAATTAATCAGAAAAGTCCAGCGCTGAGCGGCTGAGCCGTACAACAATATTTTTAAACCATTGTGAAATATTAGGACATTTTGACAATATGACATGTTAGGATACCTTGTGAATTGACTAAATATAAAAATTTTATATCTTTATTTTGATTGATTTTTATGTTTTTTATATTTTATAATCATTAATTGATGCTGAATTGTTCTATTTTGTTAATAAGGAAAGGTTTTATTGTATTTAGGATAAGTATTTTTAATTTGCCGATTTTTTTAAATTGGAGTGCCGTCAATGACGATTTTTTTTTTTTTTTTTTTTTTTTTTGTTGAATATGCGATTTCTTATCAAATTAATCTGACACTCCTGACCACACTTCATTCCACTAATTTTTTTTATTGAACAACGATAAGTATATAATGTTTTATCTCTTTTAGTTAAAAAGATATGCAGTTAGCGAATTTACACGTTTTTACCCCTAAACACTCGAATTTCCAAAATTTCGTCTTAGCGTATCGATTTGGCGAAAGACCAACCTCCGGTCCAAATTTCGATTTTTAAGAACAATTTTAATATGTACCACTTTAAGTTATGAAATTTATTTTAAATGATGTGGTAACGTTGTTGATTTTTAGGTATGGTGACGTACACACACACAAACTCACTCACTAAATACACAACACTAATATTCACCAAAACATTGTATGTACATAAGTAGTTTTAAAATGTATAAAGTAAAAACATTAAAAAAACTACTCGTTTTCTTAAAAATTTGCTGTGCAAATAGGTATTTCTTTTTTTTACTTTTTGTATTTTACAAAAAGTTTATTTTATATTTTCACTATCGACTAATAAGAAATTCTTAAATTTATAACACCAAAGAAAACTAAATTTGCATTTGTTTATTTCATTCGTACCTATTTGTTTTTCTTCAACAAACAAATAAAATACAAACAAAATACCTACATATGTATATTTTTCTTTATTTTATTAAAACCCGTTTTTTAATTAATAAAAAAATAAACTTTTAACAAAATACTTGTGTCAATACAATCTTTCAATTAATAATTCACTTTACGCACTTGACTCTTGTTGAAAAAATAACAAACCCTTTTATCTTTACGTTTTTTTTTTTTAAAGTTCGAATCTGTAAACTCAACCAACTGCATATGTATGTCTATTTTAATCCCGTTTTTTTTTGCTTCTCTTTATTTTTATTGCTTTTGTTTTTCAGATACGCATTTGTTTGCAGCCTCTGTTGTAGGTGCTTTTATTTTGGGCCTTTTAATTTGTTTATCTTAATTTTTTCTGGTGTTTAAACTGTTTCATCGATTTTTTAATTTTAATATTTTACATACATAGGTACATATGGATTTCTTGGAAATAAATGTTTACTCACATTTATGAACAAACGTGTTTTGTTTTTTATTTTGTTTATAGTTTTAAAACTTTTTTGTAACTGCACAGAGAAGTACTTTCTATTAATTTAAAAACATTATCCGAAAAATTTGTGTACTACCTTCCACCAGCTAACGATGACTAATTTTTTATTCGACTACTTTTTTGTAATATTGTCAATGACCAGGGATGATAAGGTCAGTACATAGTACTACTTCTAGTACTATTGGCATTGCAAAAGTTCCAAGATACTAAAATGGCATTTTTTTCAGTATTTATTTATTGAATCTTCATATTTTAAACATGAACTAACAATAATTAATCAAATTTTATCCTAATATTTACTTTATGTCCTGCCAGTGCCAGACAAAAAAGATTTAGTCATCGCGGTTCCTGTTTACATATGTAGGTGTTTATCGCTCATCTGATTGTTTGAGTGCGGCAGTGTCTCTTCTCCTTAAGCGATTGTGGCCGCCATAATTTAAAATATTTCGAGCTAATGGATTTGGGTGAAGTTCCAGCCTTTTTAAATATTTTACTGCATATTTCGTTATCATAGTTTTTACTAATGGCACATTGAGATCCTTGTGGATATTTGAGTTTTTGACATACCAGGAAGCGGATGTGATTATTCGAAGAAGATCAAATGACATGTTTAGTACAATTGAAGTACTTCAAACGCCTTAATGCGGCCCCTACACGTTGCAACTGGTCGGATAATTAAGTTGAATATAATAGTTCAATGAAAATCAAATTCTTTTGTTTTTTTTTTCAACCGAAAACAAACCACACCTCTAACGTAACAATTGGCTGTACAACTTGATCAAATTGTACAAGTCGCAACGTGTCCGGGCTGCATAAGATTTGGAGAATTGAAAAATGTAGTTATTAAAATAATGTTTTTAGATATCAGTACAATTTCCAAAGGTATATTGTCTATTCCACATTCATCGGCGAATGTGGAACAGATTTTATCATACCAAAATATAATAAAACTAAGGAAACAACGCCTTTATATAAAAACTGTATCGCATTTAATTCAGACAAAGGAATTACTACAGTCTAATGAATCTTGTAGCAATAGTTTTAAATTTACAAAAAAACTTATGTAGAAATTTGTCAAAAAAAAAAAAAAAATAATTTCATACATCAATCGAACTTTAATCTCCTTGAAAAAATAATAATTGTATGTTCCTAGCTATACCTGATTTTTGTAGAATGTACTACATAACTACTGTTTTACGTGATTTAGGCGAAGACTTTAGCTTGATTTCTTAAAGTACGGTCAAACGGGGTCTAAGGGCGTTTATCTTTTGGACTGAATTCTCAGTAAAACGAATTTTTACCCTGTTCCACTATCGACTCTTAAAATAAGATTAGAAATCTTAAATTCCTAATTAATATTTTTTTTTTTTTTTTTTTTTTTTTTTGTTAATTGCCAAAGGTACATTTTAAACATAAATGTATATAGTACAAGTGAATTGTAATGCACGTACTTCCTTTTTTTATTATTCCAATAATGAAACTAGTAAAACATTTTTGGGGTTTTAGTACAATAAGGATTCAAAAAGTACAATTTTTTTACTGATAAAGTACAATTTTTCAAAATGTCCCTTATCATCCCAGATTTTCAAGCTACAAAAAAAAAATACGTTGCCAGACTTACAATTGTATTCTCTGATTGGAGAATTGTTAGAAATTTATAAAATCACCCATTATAATGAAACCGTTACTTTTAAAATTAAAAAAACATTTTTTATGTTTATAAACTTATATTTATTGAAGATTTTTGAAAAATCGTAACTACCGTAAAAACATAAAAAACTGCTTATAGAATTTTATTAACATCTTTGAAAGATAAAAATAAAATACTTGTGCAAATATGAATGTCGAAAGATTATTACATTGAAATCGCGGAGACGTTAACATCTAGTAATATGAAAATCAAACAACATGACATTTTCAGTTTTACAATTGACTACTACTCTAAAACATGAACAAAGTACAAACACTCTAAAACCTGAACTTTTTTATAATTTACTATGTAGATTTTAATATATGAACCCCCGCAAATCAATTTTGTTACAGCTTGATGACAATTAAATTCTTTTACACACATCTCAAATCTTGATCAATTTCATTTTAATTGAGGCGCTTGTGGTCAAGGCATTTCTTGATCTGATTGGTAAAAATTTATGCGAAAAAGCCAAAAGTTTTAATTCTTCAAGAAAAACTTGTTATTTTAGAGCTTTTACGGAAAGGTTCAACAGTAACGGGCTTGTCCAAAATGTACAATATTGCTTAACCGATAGTTTTTGCAAATAAATAAATGCATCTTAACAATCGTAAACAACACTTTTTTGGGTCCTGTAAAACGGAAGACCCTACTTATTCAGAACTTCCAAAAATAGATAAAAACTTGCCTGTTATCTTTATTATTAACACGAAAGCTATTAAAACTCACAATAAAATAAAGTAGAATAGCCAGGCTTCTAATGTCAGTGATGTTTGGTTTCAGAAGTTTGAGAGGAGATACCGCATTCGATTCTTAAAAATGTGTGGCGAGAAACTTTTTGCTCAGCCCCAATTGATAGAGTTGTTTAAAGTTAAATTAAATGCGAACATTTAACGGTGTAAAAAGGTAATGAATCTGGGTTGTCTTGGAAAATTTTACCCAATCAAACACATGTGTCAATTGTGGAATAAACTGCTTCAGGGGTAAAGTTAGAAAAGCAAAGGCTTACGTTTACTCAAATAAAACTTAGCATCTTGTAATTGGAAAGGCTAAAAATCCAAGATGTTTCAAAAGTTTTAGTTGCTCCGTTTTACGAAAGCTCAAAATCTGCTTGGATGACATCAGAAGTTTTTAAAGATTGGTTTTACCACTCATTTATACCAGAGGTACCATCACATCCACCTGAATCTGAACTAAGGTCTGAAAACGGTTTAATATGCACAATGTTTTTGCTACGAAATGCCACATCTCTCATCCAGCCAATGAACCAGAACGTGTTCAAAATAATGAAGCTTCATTACATAAATAGCCTACTGGCATCTATTGCAGTAAATGACTCCAATTTGCTCGAATTAATGTAACGATCACGCTAAAAGAAACCATTGGAAAAATATTTTAAATTTTACATCAGTCTTTGACGACCTGATGATAACAGGTTTCTGGCCATATTAAAAGAAAACTGTAATAGAGAAGTCCTACAGCTATAATAAGGAACCGCGTAGCTTTTGAATATAATGTCTCCTCAGGCTGACTGTGAAGAAATGGAAGAAAAACTGAAATAAAAATTCCACTGAATGTGATTTATTTGAAGTTTAAGAAGAATCTGAAGACGATGATGGCATTTTATAAGGTCCGGTATCTCAAGTTAAGTAAATGAAAGTGGCGTAAAGATAAACCTAAAAAAAGGTTGCATTATAAATGCAAAAAAATACCGCCAACAAAAGATTACCTTTTTATTTTTTACTCTCTTTTATGTTCACCCGAAAAACAGCCGTCAATTATAACCGTTTTAACTCTATAGCCATATTGTTAGTTTTGGGCATATTTTCTTAAACATACATTTTGTGAATTCTTAGAATTTTTTTAACTTTTACTATTTAAAAGAAATATTTAAGTTACACCCAATTCGCAATCTGGACATTCTTGCCAGACTGACGAAGTATTTTGGTAACACCCAGGCTACAACTGACATCAAATGGTTAACATTAACACTAACATCATGTTAGTGTTAGGTATAGCCTCCTCATGTTAGTGTTTTGTTTGTGTTTTAACAGCGTTGTTAAGCAATCTGTCTTGAAAGCTATTTTATAACATAACTTGACGTTTAAGTTTGACAGACAGCTTTTTTTGTTGCTTTTTATTAAATTTTTTATACAACTTGTCAAAAATACGCGCGTGGATGAGAAATAATTAAAATTAAAGCGCAAAATAAAGTGCAAAATAAGTTTTCCGAAAATAAATTCATTTTAAAAGCAAATTGGTGAAAAAAACTTGCTATTTTTAGCGATGTATACTATGTTTAAGCGCTAAACTTTTTCTTCGCTATGAATATAACACACAACCTGTCTTTAGCTTGTTTTTAAACTTATGTTGTAAGATATTTACGTGTTCTCCACCTAAAACACATTGGCAATTTGACGAAGTTATTCTGCCGGCGTTATTGCTTGTGTTAAGACATCACAAATTGCACGTGTGGCCGTAGGGTAAGGGGGACAACACACTTTACTTTTTCCCCTCTCTCGCCATAAACTTTGTCTGTCTAGTAAGAATGTCCACATTGTAAATTGGGTCGTATTAGTACATATGCAAGACGAATTCAACAACACTGCTTTTGTGGTCCGATTGTCAAAAATATTACTATGTTTTAAAAAAGGTTTATTTACATAAAAAACTATGAATTGTATTCAAACTTTAACAACCCGCCAAAAATTCCATTTGGTTTTGTTTCTGTTTATGACATTGTACAATGATTTTACAAAAACAAAGTGCTTGAGTTTTTTGTTCGAGTTGTACTTGTGGTAGAACCGAGATTACCCAGCGGGAAAAAGAAGGAGTACGGATACCTTATAGAAGACTTCTGTTCTCCTTTTTTTTGGATGTTCAAGGCCTCCTCGCTCCATTCCATACTCATATTTTTTACACACGTTATCATTGCGCGGAAGGGGTTCTGCTCTCGCTTCTTTCGCAGTGACATAAGAATGGTAGCGGGATAAAAAAAAAATAATAATTTTGCTTTTGCTTTGGCAAAAAAGTAAAAGAAAAAATTGGTCTCCTGCTCTTCGCCCTTCTCATAAAAGGGAATGTGGAATGTGTATCTTATCTTTTATACGAAAGAGCCGACGCCTTCTTTAAGGCGTTCTTTAGCAGCTAGATAAGAATGGTAATTGAATCAAAAAAATTGCTAAGCAGGCCTTAATACGGCCCGATGTAAGAAGGTTCCTGAGTTTTCCCGTTGGGCAATAGCATACACCCAATTAGTACATATGTAATATTAATATACTGTATTGTTAAAAACATTAAAAATTTAAAATTTAAGGAATATAAAATAAAAAATGTTGAATATAATAAAGTTGCTTATGAAAAGAAATAATTCCCAGATTCTATTTGTTAAAATTAAAAAAAAAAATCCAATCTAAAACGTGGAAAAATCAGAAACGTGAACACTCTTGTTGAAAATGAGTTCACGTTTCTGCGAGTTCACTGTAATTCATCACTTTAACAAAATATCAACGTTGGTAAATCTAAACAAATTATTCATAATAAATAGTGTTCTATTTTTTGTAATACAAAACTATTTTGTCTTTACTTCACAAACATGCAAATAATTTTATTTAAGGTCGACAAATAAAAATGTAATTAAATATATGTTATAACTAGGGAAACCAGAAATATGTTCTAAAACCCGCGTTTTATGAGCATTAAATATACAGTAAAAAGTTGAAAATGTGCCTTGAAAATTGTTAAAAATATGCCCCAATAAAATCAAAAACTACTCATTTGAAAACAAAATATTCAACAATATAAAAACATTTGAATTAAAAAAAAACAATACTAAAATTATAATCGGTAAAGCCCAAACATCATAGAATTTACAGACAAATTTTCGAGATTTTACTCTATTTGAAAACGATGGGCGTCATGGACTCGCAAAAACAAAGTTATAATATGAGGTTTAAATTCATATAAGAGTTAAATGTGGCGAATATTATCTAGATATTTACCGCCATTAGACATTTTTTGTCTCAAAGGGATGCCAGGGACACAGATATTTATTTGAATAAAAGAATTTTGAAAGAAAACATTTATTATATGCATCTAAAAAATTTAACATGTATCAAAATATGCCTCAAAAAGGCAAAATATGGGCTATAAACTTAAAAATTCTGCAAAAATATTCCATTATCTAAATTATGCAAAAAAGTCCTGTAAAAGGTAAAATATGCACTAATAAATCGGTGCCAAAATTCATAAAAAGCTCTAAAACGGATATACATATTGTTTCTGCCTTCATTGATCGCACAAAGAAAAACATGCAATTGCATATTTATGGTTTCCCTGGTTATAACCCAGCTAGCATTTTCAATCGAGTAAGAGTCTACTAGAAATCTCATGAAGAACAACACAGCGATAGACGCTTATATTAATCGTAGAGGGAATCGTTGGAGACGTGTGTAAATATAATTTAACAAGTCTTTCAGAAAGCATGTTAAGAATCGTATGAGACACATGTAGGGATTATCTTACAACTCGTTAAATGCTCAGCTGTATAACTGAGCTACCTAATAAGAGCATCAAGCGTCGTTTTCATGGCAAAACTTCAAATTTTCATAAACACCATCCGGTTCTGAAATCTTATTTGACAGATCCTTAGGTTAGTTTGTTTTATTTGGCAATATAATTTTCATGTTTCGAAAACGCTCTTATTTACGTAACTCAGTAATTGTAACATGGCTCACACAAAGAGTCGCAAAAGGTTCACTCGAAGATGGTTTGACGAAAGATAAACAAAGTGTATCATTGTTGTTTTTGTATTCTTGAAATAATTATTAAAATATTGTATTGGATTTGTATGGTAAACATTTCAAGATAAAAAGACGAGCGAGTCAGAAAATGTATAAAAAAGTAATAAATAAAAAAAATTAGCTGTTTTTGTTACATGGTTACATGGAGTATGGCAGATTTTCTATTCAGTGATTTTTATTTCAATTTTATCGAGATATTCGTTATACAAGTTACCATATCGAATACAGAGTCCAGATCTTAGTCCAATTGATAACTTCTAGTATGGCGCTTAAAACAGTTTTATTTATTTCCACTAAAAATCGGATTGCGTATACAATCTATGAATTTTTAGCAATATACATACATACAAATACTTTTTACAACTTTGAAGTGCTTGATGTTTTATTATTATTATTTTTAATTTGATTGAATTCAGAACCTTTGGTATAAGATCAGATTTTAAATAAGGGTAATCACGATGGTCATTGTGCAAATTTGCACTTTGTCAATTTTCAGTGCATATTATGATTGATCGTGAGCATACCACATTTATTTTTGAAAATGTGCTATAGGTATTTCTAAAAATAGCACATAAAACTTCTGGCAGCACTATAGTAAGTTGTCAAAAATCCTAATTTGTTTACAATTATGTACAAGCATAGGTATTAAAATAAATTTTTTAACAAATAAGAATGCCTAAAACCAGTGAAAAATAATTTTCTTTTTTACAACTAAAAAAAAAATGGCGGTCCGTATGTCAAAAGTTGTTGTTTGCTTTTATTTGCAACTGAGCAAATATGAACTACTCTTTTTGCTCAAGGTTTTTGTTGTTGTGTTGTGCAAATATGTGTATTTTTGCACACATTTGCATCGTTTGCACTACCCATCGTGATTACCCTTAATATTTTATTTGGTAGTTTAAAATAGAAATTCCGTGTCAGATGTGTAGCAATACCACCCTGTGTTAAAGAACATTTTAATTAAACATTTGTTCTCTAAAATTGCGTTTAATAATGGAAAGGAGTTTATCTTTGAGTATCGCTCTGTCAAGGCAGACGTTTCTTAATTAAGATTATGATGTTAGCAATAATGTTATATAATAAATGCATTTGATTTTTTTAATGTATGTAACTTAAATTGTCTTTGCACATATGTATCTTATTTAACTTTTGACAAAGACTTCTTCTCTTATCCTAATTACTGTAACTTAAATTGTCTTTGCACATGTGTATCTTATTTAACTTTTGACAAAGACTTCTTCTCTTATCCTAATTACTGCTGCTCAAAATTAAAAAAAAAAATATTTTTTGGCCTTAGACTTTTGGAAGTTATTTAATATTAATTAAGTTCTAGCGCTTTCGTCTGAGTTAACGTTGTTTGTTCCCAATTACATAAACAGATTCAACTTCTTGAAAATAAATTAACAACATATTAAATCCATTTTTTCAACTATTATTATTTATATGGGATTTTTAAAAATCCGGCAACCTACATATGTATATAATTGTGCACTGAGCTCTCCCAGTCTGCAAAGTTCGAATTTACCGTAATACAGTATTATCATATTATTTAGGAAGTTTGCTCTTACAAAAGATTCTCAATGATTTCACACTAAAAACTAGGACAACTCAAAAAAGAGTGCCGACATTTATCGATTTTAAGTTTTTCTTCAATCTGTTGTCATTTTTCTTTTCTCATTTATTCGTTCGTTTCTTTGTTTATACATTTTTTACAACATTGCAGTAAAAAAGAGGTCCTCTGCAACCCCGAAAAATAAAATAGATTGTTGATTGTTTATGGCGACTACTACTTTGTAGTGGTAGTTAAGAAGTTATAAAAATGTTGTTGTTTTTCCTTTTATTGTTATTTTCCACATGATATCAACAGGAAACAGATGACATGTTCAATGTTTAACTACATTGTAAACGTTAAGTTTTTATACAAATAAAAGAAAATTAAGTGCATACAAAAGAGCTCTACGATATTAAACATATTTGTACTTTATATAAAAATACGTACATACATGTGTAGGTACATAAAGTTTTCATTTATTGCAAGGGATGAATGTTTATAAAGATATTTGGTACGTGGTAGCTTGATTTATCTTATTAATGTTCAAATTCGATTTGACACATAACATTCTAAACAGCATTTTGATCATATCACAAACTTAACAACTTCAATGTCAATATGTAATTCTAAAAATATGACATCTGCGTCTCGTAGGTAGGTGTAAAGAGAAAATGCTTCATAGTTCAAGGCTGTTAACGCTGAATAATTTTAGTAAAACCTGCAAAAACCTAATTAAAACTCAAAGGAAATATTTTTTGTGTATGTAGAAAATCTTTTAACCCTTAAATGTATGCTGTATCTTCAAAGATACAACCAGGAAAAACAATGTATTTATCATGGCCCAATTAGTAGGTCTGCTCGAAACGCCAGCTGATTTTCTGTAGAGTTGTATTTTTTATCGTGCAATTGTTTTTGTAGCCATTGTTTTTGACATCTTCTCCATTTTTTACACAAACAAATGCATTGGGTTTTGACATTTTTAACATATTTCACACAAACAAAATGCGTGTTGTTTTTTCTATTGTTGCATTGTTGTAGTTTCGCGCAGACCTACTAATTGGGCCATGGTATTTATAATTTTTTATTTATTTATAACATTACCATAAGTCTAGACGAGTAATTAGTTTGGCAATTATTGCCGTGACAACTATCGCCGCCTTTACATATGCAAGTAGTGGCATGCCACTGTTGTATACGTATTATCAAAGAAACATTTTTTGAATTAGTCGAATCTCATGCCATTTGCTTTTCTGTTTACACATGTCACTGCGAGTTCATTTTCAAAATGTCGTTGAAGCGTCAACTTGAGGAAATTTGTTTACTTCTGAAATTAAAAAAAAACTACCAGAAAACAAAATAGAGTTACCGAGCTCATCATATAGGCACAATTTTAAGGAAACATTATTTATATTAGCAAATAATATAAGGATTTAATTTTAGTGATAAAATTTATACCATTTAATTTATTGTTGATCTAAAAAATGTACAGTATATTCAACCAAAGTCACTATTTATATTAAAAAAAGAAAAAGATTTCCATAGCTTATCAAGGAAAAGATTGAGTGATTGGCGACATAGGTAGAGACATTTCGATTTTGATAAATATGAGCCTCATAGTGAGTTAGAACCCGAAGTTTATTGGAAACAGACGGTATTTATTAAAAAAAATAAACTGGAGGAAGAAATGTTTCCAATATTACCAAAAGTAATGAATTTTGTGTTTGTTTTAACATATAAAATGCTTAAGTTGAAAAAAAGGAATGACATTGAATATTTTTAACCTTCTTTAGATGTATTGAAGTATAACTTATTATTTTAAGTTTAAGAGCTATTAATTTGAGCGGAAGGTCTATCCCGCAATGACAGCGTGTGTAAAAAGAAATGAGTATGGAAAAGAGCCCGCTAGGGTGGGTGTATTATGAATTTGTGCTAATGTGTGAACACATATAAATATTTGTTGTATTATACCGATCGACTTAGAATCAGTATTAAATTCGTTCGTCATGCTGCCTGGTTTTGTGCCCATGCAGACCTTCTGTGTAAAGTACAGGTCGCAATTTTTAATATGTATGAAATTTGGGTTATACGTTGTTTTTTGAAAAATTTGAGAATCGGTCTATAATTTCACATAGTCTCCATGCGACCTATTTTCCTTATTATTATTATTATGTTCTTTATTTAACCGAGCCCATAGGGCCATATATGGTATTATTAGTATTTTACAATAATGAATAAATTAATTTAATAACTAATTAATGATTAATAACTAATTAAACTAATTGGGTAATCCTTTGTAGCCAAATATGAATACTTAATGATACAAATTGAGCAGCTTCCGTTTAAAGCTTGACGGTGACAATTCAAAGGTTCTGAGGCTGATAGGAAGATCATTATAAAGTCTACATGATCTCACCATAAATGATTTTTCATAGTACGAATTATTAATTCTTGGCAAAATTAAGTTCGGATTTCTAGTTGATCTAGAAAACTGGTAATAGGGCTCTATGTACATGATGGAACGAGATATTATGATCTTATAAAACGAATATAATGCATGTATTTTAACATAATTCTGAAATGAACATTCTAAAAATTTGTGAGCATAGCTGGATACATGTTCATGACTGCGCAGGCAGAATATACATATATCTAATAATTCGATTAAATATAAGCCCTACCCGCCTCATAATAAAAGAAGTTGTGCCACTGTAGATCTCAAGACAATAGAGAATATGACTCATAAGAAGTGAATGGCCCAATTTAATTTTAATTCTTATCGGTAAGTAACAATTGAAACTGTATAAAGCGCGCAACATGCCTTATAGAGCATTTCTGCCCATTAACCATCTTATTATGTTGATATTTGGACAAATGTTGCTCCCAAATATATACTATTTCAACCTTAATTATCTTACGAAATAAATTTTTGAACCAATCCATATTTAACCGTGGTTCACATACAAATATCACTCACGAAAATCGCTTGTTATGCATAGATAAACAAAAATAGCTACTATGTCATGGCAAACTTTTGTGCTGGTAGGTAAAGCATTGAACGTAAGTCATGTATAAACCCCCTCCCTTGTATCACTTTAAGACGAAAAAAATCTTAAATAGATGTAGTTACTTAGATAATATTTGGCGTAAAAAATTATTATATTATCTGTCTTTACCTCATAACATAATTTTGTTTTAAAAGGTCCATTGCAAATGGGATCTAACAAGGGAACACTCTTAAAAATTTTTCTGTAAATACTGTGTTTTTAATTTTTCCTTTTTTTGTAAAAGTTTTTTTTATAATTAAATGTTATTTGATATCACGTGTAATTGCATATAAATTGGGTAATTTTGCCTCATCTCAAGTGTAGTTTTGAATTTTGCTGGTGGTAGCACTGGTTGTAATTCCTTTATAATCCTTTTATTATTTCTAGTAGATATAAAGAGCGAAATATTTTTTTTCTATGACGTTTATTTGTCGAGTTACGGGGTGGCAAAAGTGCCACTTGCAAAAAATTTTTTCTTTAAATTATTTTTTCGAACTAATAAAGGCTAGTTTACACGGTAATACAATGTTTAACGACTTTGTAGAATCAAAATGTTATGAAATTCTCTTCGTGTTTAAAATAAAAAAATAAAAATCTGTTGTAAATATTTTTCATGTTTACACGGATGGTATAAGTAAAATTAAATCAGAGATATTAAACAGCTGATTTAATAACAAAAAAACAGATGGTTACAGTTTTACAATATTTACAAAAACAGCATGAAAATTTCCTGAGTTAATTTTCGTTGTTTTTGTAATTGTATAAAACAACAAGCCATAAATAAAAAAAAAATCTGTTTACAACTTTTGTTCACAAAAGCTGAAAAATTTAAAATTAAATTAAGAATTTCTTAAAACGCACTATTTGTATGGGAGCCCCCTAAGAAGTGGTGATAAAGGGCAAGTATGTTTTGAGAAAAAGTTAAGAACTAAAAACTAATGGAGATTGGTCATACATTTTATCCCCTTAGGGCGACTCCTGGGCGGTTATGGGACTTTTTCTTCAATATATTTCTAGTCTGTATTGAAAATTTTGTATAGGAGCTTCCTTACGGAATAGAGATAGCGGGTAGGTTAGTTAGAAATAAATGATGGATATGAAAAATGAAGCGGGGTTGGCCTATTTGACCTATCTAGGAGCAATCTACGCGCTGCAGGGGCCATATTTGTATGGCAAGGATGTGGGATGCTCCTAGAATGTACATGCATACAAATATGTATGAACGTTTACTCCACTCGGCGTTACCGTTGGTGCTACTAAAGTAGCAATTTGCCACTTTTCGACTGCTATTTTGCTACTTTTACAAAATGCACCCAAATGTGATACTTTTTGTAATCCTTTCCAATTTTTTTGATACTTTTTACTAAATGAAGAGATGATTTTCGTTTTATTGAAACTCCCAGCTTTAATGTAAGTTATATTATATATGATATCTTTTTTTTTTCAAGAAAAACCTTTTATTACAAAAGTGCCAAAATTTAAAAAGAAAACACAAAAACTTATCTGGAGTTGATTTTGTCTAAAAATAAAAAAAATAATAAATTAAATACAAAAATACATACACAAACATTTTTTGGAAATAATTTTGTTTAAAAATTTAGAAAAAAAGGAAATAAAAATATTTTTTTTTCTTTTTAACTAATAAATTAGTTTTTAAGGAAAGAAATACTTATTAAAAACCAAAAAGGTGCTAAAACTTTAACGTGTTTAAGAAAGAATTAAAATGAATTTTACAAAGTTCAATATAAAAGATTAAAAAATGAACTCTTAAGTCCATTTCATCATCTTCAGACAACTTATATGAATCCTAAACCTAAGCAAATTTAGTTGGGATCTTTTATGTATTAGGAATAAACACAATTAAACACCATTGCATCGTTTAATTGCATAAAAAGCACTTAATATTTGCATCCAATATACTCAAAACTTTAAATTAAGTATTTATAAAAAACTTGAAAAAACTATATAAATTTAAAAACATTTTTGCATCTCAAAAAACCGGCAAAAAAAGGGAAAACTTGACAAATGGCAACGCTGGTTCCTGATAGTTATTTTTTGCAATTTAGAAAGTATTTTTTTTCATTTCCTGTACAAATTTGCACGAACTTTTTCTTTGGGTAAGTTCGGACAAGAATTAAACAATCAAATGATTTTGGTTTATATATTAAACTGATAAATAAATAAAAAAAATTTGCAAGTAAAAAAGGTTATTATACCCTCCACCACCACTAGTGGTGAAAAAGGGTATACTAAGTTTGTCATTCCGTGTGAAACTTTTTTATTATACATCTAAGATCCCATAACGTATAGATATTCTGGCTCCTTGAGTAATTTTAAATCGATTTAGCCATGTCCATCTGTCTGTTGAAAACACGCTCAATTTCGAACAACGCAAAAGAAAAGAACAAACTTGGTCTCAACTTGCTTGTAGTTCTAAGTCCTAAGCAGTTTGGGATTGAAATCTAGCAACATCGGTTCAGTATGATCAGAACTATGAATCAAAATGTGGAACCACCACCCTAAAAAAATTGATAATTTTGATACAAAAACTAACATAAATGGTGGAACGGAATTTATATTATTAATTATATGACTGCAAATCATACTGTTTAATTTCGTGAAGATCAGCCCATTATTTCCTCTAGGCCCCATATAAACCCTACTCCCGGAAAACAGTTTAGTACGCCTAAAACCGCAATAAATAATTCTATCATAATTAAATTCGGTACTGTACAGTTTTGTAGGACTAGAAATCACACTGCTAAATTTCGTGAAAATCGGTTCATAATTAACCCTAGACCCCATTTAAACCCTACTCCCGGAAAATAATTTAGTACGCCTAAAACCGTAATCAATAACACTATCATACTGAAATTTGGTAAGGTACAGTTTTATAGGATCAGAAACCACACTGTTAATTTTTTTGACGATTCGTCCATAATTTACACTAGGCCCCATATAAACCCTACTCCTGGAAAACAGTTTAGTACGCCTAAAACCGTTGTCAATAATGCTATCATAATGAAATTTGGCACGTCACAGTTTTATGTGACTACAAATCACACTGTTTCGTAAAGATCGGTCCATAATTTACCCTAGGCCTCATATAAACCCTACTCTCGGAAAACAGTTTATTTAAACCAAATAAAGCCCACTTTGGGGAAATAATTAAATTCGCCTAAAACCATAACAGATATAGATATTGCGGTAAAATTTCTTCCAACATAGATTCATATGGCCAGAAAAAATATCATGCAATTTTGTAAAATTCACTGTTAACGCTAAAACTAATTACTCTGCTGTATTGAAATTTATTCTAATTTATTTTTTGTAATACCAGAAATCAGTCTTTAGATTTTTGGGATGATTGGCCCATAATTTACCATAGGTCCAAAACAAATTACCCTCCTAAAAATAATTTTAGTTCGGCTAAAACTGTTACAAATCCTGATATTTTATTCAAGCCAGTTCAAAGTTCTAACAAGAAACGTATAAAACTTTCTTATTGTCGGTCAATAATTTAATATAGGTTTAAACCGCAACCAATTTGAATGCTGACGTTCGTTTTTGTGAAGCTTAGTTAATAATTTATATGTATTTATCATATAGAGCCCACTCCTGTCGGTGGAGGGTATCAAATATTTAGCACAGCCGAATATAGAACTATAACTTGTTTTTTATTAAAAAATATATTAAATAGCAAAATGAAAGCTTTTAATGAAAAAGTGAAGGTGGTAAATACATAAGTACATTCATATTTAACTTGTCCTTTAATATAAAAAATAAGATGTAAAGAATAACAATGATGCAATGGTTTGTTTTTATAATTCAACGACTTTTAAGCGTCTAAGATCGCTTAAATAGTTCTTAACTTAAAAAGTAAGCATCATTAGTATTTCAAAAATGGGGTTTTGCGTTCTAACAATTGTGGGTAACTTTGGCAAATTAAGAGAGTAATTTTCATTTTACTCAAATTAGTCCGCACTTGCCTAGATATAATCAGTTGTGATACATTTTGCTGATTCCTTTCTGATCATATGAATGAATCATATGTGAATCCTTTTGCAATCGCTCTAGTGATGAATCAGTTTTAAATCTCAAAAGTAATCTGAAAAGGCTCATTTAGGTTATTTTTACAAAAAATTATCATCCAAATGCTAGGTGGGTTATTTAAAATAAAGATCACTGAATACCTTTGTTTACAGGAAAAAATATTTTCTAAACACACACCTTTTGTTTATGAGACGAAACAAATTATTAAAAGCACAAAAAATGTGTTCTAATACAACAAAAAATTAAAAATTTTGTTACATCGATTAATCGACTAAAATTAACCGGTTTAATCGTTAATTGAAAATAGCCAATTTTAAATAAACCGATCAGTTAATCGGATAGTAATTAATCGGTTGACCGATTAACGGTTAACCGAATAAATACCCTAATGTTTACGCTTTAGATTCAACTAATAGATTTTAACCATTTTTAAAGCACTGAAATTTTAAAAATTTGTGACTGTGTTACTCCAATGGTTATAGATCTTAATCGAGTCAGTTTTCTGGTTCAAGATTCTCAAACTTTTGTTGCCTTTTCGGATGTTTAACATCCTAAACAATATACAACCAGCAAAGTCGTCTATTTGAAAATTAACATATACTATAAAAAATCGTCATTTTATTTTCGTGTCGATTTAAGTAAGTCAACTTGACGATATTTTCCGCATTTTACGATTTTCCACACATTTTATCTGCAGCCTATGGTGTTTAGTAAAAGCGCTGGATTAATAACAATTGTCTCTTGATGGCAACTGAACTGATGTTGTGTTGCCAGCAGTGAAATCAGATAACGCCGCTCATGTTAAAATATACAAAATTATTTATTTATTTTATATTTTAACATCAGCAGCGTTGCCTAATTTCGCTGCTGGCAACACAACATAAGTTCACTTGCCATCCGTAATCGACCAATAAGTCTTTATCAAAAATTCGTCACTTTGATAATTTAGAGGCCCTTCATAAACAAGAGCGGAAGGCGAAACGTTTTATTCCGCTTAGCTTTTACGTTAATATGCCGCCATGCCTAAACGAGAGCACCAACCAGCGTTACCGTTATACGACTAAAGGGGCATTAAGCCCCTTTTTAGTGCCTTGTCACTTCCTTTTTCCCTTTTCTAAAAATCCACTTTGTATAGTTTTGTGCCCCTTTTTGAACAAACATTTTTTTAAATTGGCAATCAATGAACGCCGATGTGCTTATCAGCTTTTATATGTGCGTATGTTTCTACTTTACCACATAGTAGGGCATACGCTGAGCGGATTTTTACGTTTGTGTAGTATAGTGAATCCCTGCCGTAAGCGATGTTTAAACTCACAAAGACAACAAGTTTTACATTTTGAATAATTTAAAACCAACAGCGAATGAATGTGGCTGAACAGGTTTGATTGTATGAGGGAAAATAATGTACTTTGGTGTTTATTAAAGGCCGGGATTCACTATCCTACATAACCGTACGATTCATTCACACGAAAATCTAAAGGAATTCCTTGCGACATAAAATAAATCTGTGCAAAATCTGCTATCAATGCCATTCTACACTTATAAATAAAAAAAAATTAGTTCGTACTGTCAAAATGTGATGGCTTTCCGACAGCACCTGTACTTGAATTCGCCTTGCCTGGGGTATATGAGTGTGATTGATATCGGTCCACGCGACTGAGCTTGATCCGGTGACTTACAAAGTCGACTCCTTTTTAATAAAGCTTGTATTCGTAAGAACTAATCTTAACATCAAGAAAAACTACAGCAATTTCCGAATCAATTGAACTGGAAATCTTCATCAATTTAAAATTTCACTTAATTTCGATTTCCAGAACATGGCTGATAGCTTACTATTGTTTTAAAGTTATATACTGTGTGATCTCCTTGTCAGAATACTAATTAGTTACCGACAGGTATTCAAGCGGATTTCATTCCACTTTTTTTCGAACAAAATACCAAAGTTTGCCTAATAATTCTTTTATTTAACTTCCCCTAAAGTGTTTCAACTGGATTTAGATCTTGCGACTGTCTTGGCCAGTGTAAGGGAGTTATACGGTTTTCACGAAACCAATGTTTAACATAGAAGGATGTGTGACATGTTTTTTTTTGGCGTATAACAATTGGTATCCTCCAATATATTTATGTACTCAAATCGTACCATAATATCGTTAATTGGACGAATAGGACCAACACCACACGACGAGAAACATCCCAATACCATAATTTTAGCGCCAACTTGCTTGACAATCTTTTTTGTAAACAAATATGAAATTCCTTAAGCTCAAATTAGCTTGACATAACTATAACCATACAAAACAGCTGTTTGAGCCAACCTTATGAGCAACACTTTATTTGATTACACTGTGCTAGTCAAAAACTGGCAGGCGGGGCACCTGGCGTTTTAACCTAACTTGGAAGCCACACGATCAAGTTTTGTCTTTCAATTTGCTCTCACTCTCACTTTTTTTACTAACACATTCACACTTTTTAAATTGGCCACGATATTGCTTTCAATTTTACCTTTCCATTTGTTTGGAAAATTTGCGTTCAATTTAACAGCTGATTAGACGTTTAGTGAGCAAATTTTGGTTTGTAAATTGCTTAAAAATTGCGTGCAGCCTACGGCACAGCTTTCAATTTATATAAATTTTGACAAACAGTGTATAAAAAGACTATCAAGAAAATCTTGATCGTGTGGCTGCAGTGTAATTCGGGTACGCTTCTTCCAGTAATGCTAATGTTAAGTTCATACGACGATATAAACCACTTGTTTCGCTCTCTGAAACTACATTGCCAAACATGCTGTTCAAACGATTCATTCTTGTTTAATTTTGACATTTTTTTTGTGTTTAAGTGTGACTTTATTTAAAATAGATTAAAATGTAAGTAAAAATTAAAAATATATAATTTAATACTCTTATTAATATTATTATTTAATATTTATCACTTTATTTTATTTAACATGAATTATAGTTCAGATAAACTAACGATTATTGTTATCAAAATTGGAGATGATAGTACATTTTTCCTGTTTCACAGCATGTTTCAAAATGGAACGACGTGTTTCGCTCTCAAAATTTTGTATGGCAAAACATGTTGTTACAATCATGTTTAAGGCGTGAAACATAAATGGGATATATATAACCGCTTTCAGGTTAGCTCTTGTTTTCGAGATATACCGTTGCTTAGAAAAAAATTATCTTATAAATTATTATTATTGTCTTTGAAATTCGATAAAGAACATACATAAATTTAAAAAAAATCTGCAAGAATGAAAATTGATAATTTTATATTTGACTGCTAACTATATTATTTTGAAATATTTTTATTTTTAAAAGAATTGTTTGACTAACTGTATGCATTTCAAAAACAATTTGTATTTTATATAATATACATATCTTATGTATTTTTTATATATAAGTATTTTATTTTTTTTGTTATGTTTATGTTTTCAATGAAAATAATTTAAGGAATCCCATAAGCAATTTTGCTGGAATTAACGTATAAATCAAGTGTAGTTCCAGTCCTGTTTTTCATTTTCAAGCCTTTAATTATACTTGAATTACAGTGGAATTCAATAGCATACTACAGCAAAACGGATACTGGAAATACAGTCGAACATAACAATGCAAACACAGTGAAATTCATGCGCTGAATTACCGTGAAAATCCAATCGCAAACACGTAATAGTTATACTTGAATTTAAGCATTGAAGGCAAGACAAAATAGCCAATAGCACCACCCAGGCCATCACTGTTAAACTTTCATAAAGATCGGTTCAGCGGTTACGGAGATTACCTCCTACAAACAACCATTACCTCTTTATAATATTAGTATAGAAGTGTGTATGTAAAGATGTTATAATTAAATTTAATTGTGAGATGTTTTTTTAATTATAACAACAAATTAAAAAATGGGATTAAAATTTGATACAATAGTTTGAAAATTACTTAACAATTTTTTTAATGGCCAAATGTAATAATAGATGTGGCAACTATGGAAGCAGCTTTCTTTAAAATGATAATAACGTTCCAGCGTTAATACTGTCTTACCTACGAACACGGTATTACCTGCGATAATTTGGAAAATAAAACGATTTGTCATCCATCACATTTGATTTTTCATAGAAAACTTGAAAATTAAATACATTTTTGTGAAATTATTGTTTTACATTTCATTGGTAGATATTATTATCTTGTTTCAACTGTTTGTTATTTGTTATAAAAATACAAAATTCATGAAAATATTGTATGTTAATATACATGTAAAAAATTTATACGCTGTTAACATTTTAATGTATATAATAGGCAAACAAATAGACAAAGATTATTTTTCTGTTTTACTTATGTACATACATATGTATGCATATAAATGTAATATAATATTGTTAATAACAACTTCAATTATGTAAAATACAATAAACATTCTGTTTATTAAAAGCATTTACTTAGTTTGGTTAAATTTATTATTTATTTTAATACAAATATATGTCATACTATTAACTACTAATGAAATACAACCCTGTACACATTAGCTTGCTACTAACGTGCCACTAAATATTTTGTTGTCAGTTTGACATTACTTTTTTACGCGTGCAGTTGTCTAGACGGTTGTTGGGTTTCGTTTATACACTTGCTCGGTGTTTTTAATTAATTTTTGGTTGTTTTATTTATAAAAAGTGCCCGGCATTTTTTATTCTTTCGTTGGTGCCCTTTGTATATAATTTTATTTATTTCTTTCTAATTAAATTTATTTAAAAAGTCATTGTTAAATTCTTCTCGCAACAGTTAAATTAAATACATACGAATCTTCAATATTTTAATTGTTTTTGTGCTAAGTGTTAATTTAAGCAAACATTTCAATTGAGAAAAGTAAATCCTCAAACATGATAAATTAATCCTTGAAATAATTAACCGGTTTCTTAAAATAACAAACAAAAAGACGAAGGAACTTAGGAAATAATTTGAAATTATCTGGCTATTTTTAATAATAAAGAAATAAAATTATCACTTTGCAAAAGCAGAGAAATAAAATAAATTTTGTTTTTTTTTGTACTTCTTAACTAATAAATAAAATAAAATTCGCCAATAAGAACATTTTTGACGTTGGGTTTTTTTGCTTATAATTAAAAAAGTGTTGTCGGCAAATATTTTGTGAAAAGAGAATGAAGAAAATTTAATAGTGCAAAATATTTATGTTGCTCATGAAGATTATATTATTATTGTAGTTGTTGGCGAACTGATTATGTTTTCTTTAAGCTTACATAGATCAACATAAAAATATAAACATTGGCACTAGTCTCAACGACAATACTTGAAAAAAAAAAACAATTATCTGGTGCATAGAAACAACAACACTACTACTTTAATAAACAAAGTTACTTGTAAACTAGTGCCAAGATCAGTGTCAAAAGTGTATGATTTAAAGAAAGGCAAACGAATCAGCAGCAACAACATCATTGTAGTAACAGCAGCAGCTAAACTTAACAGAAACAACAATACATACAACAACATTGCGTGACAGCAAAATTCATTGCTGTTATTGTGTGTGTGTCAGTGCGTTTATTGTGTTTTTGCACTTTTTTGTTATCATTTTATTTCCCCACATGCTCTTCAATGCATTTTTCTTCTTATACATCTGTCATTACAACTACAACTACAACAATTACCACCAATAGCCGCAATAGCAGCAGTAGCAATTCGATTAAAATGCGTCGTTCTACACTGAGTCGTAATCATTATTTTGTTATTGGCCTTTTTTTGGGTTTGGTCTTGTCATTTTATGTGCCCCAAGACATTTGGGAATTGGTACAGCAAGAAGAGTGCCCGCAACAGGTTGCAGAAAATAGTTTAATCGAAAAATTTGGTCAAGAATTCGAGCCACATTTGAACTTGATTAACAAACCGTTGGCAGCTAAAAAACAGGTATGTGGTTTTTCTAAACTCCTTCACAGTAATCCACTAGAAAGTTTACACAATTAAATTAAAATACGATTGAAAAAATGTGCCTACATACATATCGCACTGGTTCTTCTAAAGAGAGTCAACTCAAAATTTTCAGTAGAGGCAAAAAACTGTTTTCTTTTTATACAAAGGTATATACCCTTATATCACAAATAGATATGACCACTGTACTTCGATTTCTTGAAAAAAGTTAAAATTGAAAAATTTCGAGTTGACTCTAGAGAAACCAGTGCGATATGTTAGTACATATGTACCTACATATGTCTTCATTTTTTTAAATCGAATTGTGCACTTGCAATTATATTTTTTAATATTATCAAAATAAAAAATATTAATAGTATCAAAATTGAAACTTTCATTATTTTTGCAATTAAGCCCAATTTAACCAATTTTATTTAAATATTAATTCAAATTTAAATATAGTTTTTCATACCTATAATTTTATTTTTATTTGACAGGAAAAACGAATTTTAAACAAAGATTGATATTTAAATAAATTGGTGAAATTAAATGTATAAAAAATTAATTTAATTTTTTTTTATTATTTTCCCGTTATCTGATGTTTAAAATAAACACATAAATATTTTAAATTTGAAAAACCAGGCATTTAAGGTTTAAATATAGTTATGTATATCTCAAAATATACATAAAAATTACATATGGTGATAGAAAATCGAAAAATAAGAAGAAAATATTAAAAGGAACAACTCTCGGAAACTTCCCTATCACGAATTTTTCTCTTGAAAACACTATATTTTGTTAAGGTTTTTCTCACTTTATATCTCCCTATAACGAATTTCTCTACAGCGTATTTTTCTCTGTGAAGAACCTTTATTGAGACACAACTTCCTTTTGATATGCTAAATGATCTCCCTTTATAGAATTTTTATTTTATCATACAATTTTGTCGATGAAGTTAAATTTAAAAGTCTAAAACAACTAAAAATAACGACTTTTTTTAAATGCGCCTTAAATACATAATTATAAATAAATGTTACATAATTATAAATAAACTGGCATTTATTTGCTAAAGTTTATGTTTCTAGGTCTTAAGTTTTTTAAAAACTAGTACTTAACCCGCTACTTCGTTCGCGTGTTCATTTCTTTCGTGGACATATTTCTATGCTAAAGTTTATGTTTCTAGACTTTTACAAAAAGTACCAACATTTTTTATCTTAAAGGTTCTCATACACTTATGACCATTCCTGCACCTATAATTTTATGTTCCGAAGTTCAATATTATAGAAAGTTCAAAAAGTACCACACGTAGAACAGAAAAGAAAAAGAAAGAAAAAAAATTTCCCGTATTTCCCCTTTTGATAATTTTTTTCTCCCCATTGAAGTATGAACAATTTCAATATGTACATATATAATTTAATACGGATATGTCAATGAGAAGAGAAACATGTTTTGTAAAAAAAGTACAAAAATAAGAACGATTTTCACCCTTAACGATCGAATTTCGAAAAAGTGCCAAATTTACATTTGTATTTTGTAGATAAGTTACGAATGTGATACATTAAAAAATAAATGGGTTGTCAAAAAAGTTCCAAAATACAAGTTTTACACATTTACTTCCCAAAAGGGCCGAATTGCAAAAAAGGACCAGATACCTGCCCTATTATATTTTTTAATGAATAACAGTAAGTATTAAATTTTGTTGTATCTATTTTAGTTTAAGAGATATGAGCTTGGCGAACTTTCCTGTTTTTACCGTTTTCTTATCCCTTAAACATGCGAATTTCCTAAAAATTTAAAAAATATTATTATTGTGGTTATTTTATTGAACTTGGGCATATCCACTCGGAGACCAATGGGGTCCATTGTGAAAAAGAGAAGTAAAGAAGAAAAGTAGAAAATAGACCTAAGGTTTGCTATAGATAAGTAAATACCACGTAGGACAAATCCCCCCTATGGTCCCCCAACAAAAACAGCCGCCCTATTTCCCTCACAAACCCCAGAGATCGGTTGGATTACATCCAGCGATACACCCCAGCTCGTCATGAAATCAACCCCTATCCAATTCTGCCTGGCCCTGCATTCTAGGAGAGTGGCACAGTACATGCTCAACCGTCTCTAGCCCCACGGCATCCCCGCACAGCCTGCAGAAGTCCGGTATCGCGATGTCCGATTTACACATAAAAGCCCTTACAGAACAATGCCCCGTCAGTAACCCTATCCGGATCCTGAGACTACTCCTATCCAGTCCTTACAGAACCCCGGTTGCCCCTGCGTCCTATCCGGGCCATAATGCTCTCGAAACCCTGCAATCCGTTCTATCCCTCCAGGACCGGTTAACGGCATCACGGAATCTCTCCCGTATCACCCCATAGTGATGACATAAGAGGGGTTTTACCCCTCTGTCCCTTACCTCTAAGTCTAGATTCGAACCCCCTCTCGCGAGTTCGTCTGACACCTTGTTGCCATCCACCTTGCAGTGTCCTGGTACCCAAAACAGCCTTATTGTGAATGCCAACATGAGCTCTCTCAGAGCATTCCTACACCGTGCAACCAGACACGATCGTACCGTATAGTTTGACAATGCTCTATAAAACCTTAAATTACAAGAACAAAATTAATCCACTTTGCTCCAGTATAAACAATCACCCCTATCGTGAATAATTTTTCCCTCGTAATTTGTTCCCTTTTCACGTATTTGCGATCATGAAAAAAATTAATTCATAGGAGAATAATAACGTGAAAAAAATGTTCGCGGGAAAAAAATTACCCTTATCGTGAACAATTTTTTCCCTAGTAATTTGTTCACTTTTCCCTTTGAATTTCTCACTTTATTTTTGCTGGGGAACAAAACATTTATGTCAGTATTTCTTCTCATAATTCGAATATTGAAGATCACAAAATTAATTTTAAGGTTATTTTCCGTTTAAAGAGGCACATACTAATATGTATATTGTTCAACAAAATGCAAAAAACACGTAGTGGCAGAATTTTAGAAATTTTTTTTTACATAAAAGCGCAATAAGCTTATGTTGCAATCAAACTATCACTCCAATACAATATATTTTATTTTGTTTTTTAAACTTTTCTTTAAAATATACGTGTATATTTTTGAACAAAATTTTATTGTTTTTAATGTTTTTTAATATTTCTTCTTTTTTACATTCACTGAGAACTGCTAGCACGAAAAATTGTTCACGGGAGTTTCACGATAGCATTTTTCCCTTCGAGGGGAATAAAAATTTCATGGGAACAAAAATTCCACTTCTTTTTCACGATAGTGGTGAATATGTATGTTTGGAAGTGTTAGATATAATCTGTCATTAAAATGTTATTGAAATTAAAAAAAAAAATCATTTTTGGCACACTACCGTGGGAAGAGCATGGGTTTTTCAATTTTAATGCAGATACAATTTTTTCTTAACGTTGAAGAAATAAGAAATCTTGTATATGTATTGGTATTTCCTGATGTGGGTCTTTGTCATTCTGTTCTAATATCAAATGGCGCATTATACTTTAAAACCGTAGAGAATCTTATATTAAAGTAGTTACCCAAATCAATTCAAGGTTTGATTTCTGTAATGAAATTTATACCATTTTAGATATTTATAGCTATGTAATAAACGACGCCAGAATGGGCTCTTAGATTAAATAAATATGTAGTGATATAGAACTTGAAGTTTATTGTAGAACAGTATTCCAACTATACATAATAAATGTTGTCTTGCCATTTTTAAATGTTTAGGTCAAAGAATAGTAAGCACCCTAAAGGCCGGTATTCACTATCCTACATAATCGTACGATTCATTCACACGAAAATCTGACGGAATTCTATCCGACATAAAAAAATGTCTGCAAAATCTGCTGTCAATGCCACACTATCCCACAAAAAAGATGCAAACTCAAATGACTCATCAACTTTACAAGAAAATGCAACTCTGATCGCATATAATCTATCATTTTATGAAAATTTTTAAAACATTTCCAAGTCGGACAGACTTGTCAAAAAAATCTGTCACTCAATTCATTTTTAAGCCGCACTGTCATACATTATGAGCACACACGATTTTTTTGACATATCGTGCGACTAAATAGGATAGTAAATACCGGCCTTAAATCATTACAGAAATTTTTATTTGTTAAAGATGGTACGCAAAGGAACGTCAGTGCATATTTTAAACTTTCCCTGGATAAATTCTTCTTTAAGGCTTACAGTTCTGAATAAGCTTAAGCTTCTTCCACTGGTCTCCTGCATTCTTTTTTTTTGGTTTTTTTTTGGCAGTTACGGATACCCATATGTTGCAGGTCGTCTTCTGAAATCACCTTTTGTGATCAGTCATTCCCCAGCCCAACATAATCGTTGAGCCCATAAGTGATTGATAATGTCCATTATTTTAAGTTTTTTGTTTTATTATACACACACCACAATAGTGGAGAGGGTATTATACATTTGTGCTGATGTGCGTAACACCTTAAAATATACCGATAGACTCAGAATAACTTTCTGAGTGGATATAAGACCCCTTTCTGACTCGGCAAGTTAGTTGCGTAAGTAACTTGCGGAGTACAACAAAGTCTGTACTCAATTTTTTTCCTCTTACCGCTGACATCTACAAACCAAGAGTTGCGCAAGAGACTTGCGCAAGTAACTTGCCGAGTCTGAAAGGGGGCTAACGATGTCCGTCCGGCTGGCAGTTTGGCTGTCCATGTAACTTTGTGTGCAATGTATAGGTAGCCATTTTGAAGATAATTTGATGAAATTTGGTATATAGTTTCTAATTGGCATAAGGACCAAACCTATTGAGAAAAGGGTGAATCGGTCCATAGTTTTATATAGCCCCCATACAAGCTTTCCGGAGTATATTATAAACCAAGCTCCACAAAAACGAACGTCAGCATTCAAATTGGTTGGTTTAGACCTATATTAAATTATTGACCGACAATATGAAAATTTTAGGCGTTTCTTGTTAGAACTTTGAACTGGCTTGCGTAAAATATCATGATTTGTAACAGTTTTAGGCGAACTAAAATTATTTTTAGGAGGGTAATTTGTTTTGGACCTATGGTAAATTATGGACCAAGCATCCCAAATTTCTGAAGACTGATTTCTGGTATTACAAAAAATAAATTTCAATACAGCAGTGTAATTAGTTTAAGCGTTAACAGTGAATTTCACAAAATTTCATATTTTTTCTGGTCATATGAATCTAAGTTGGAAAATTTTTTACCGCAATCTGTTATGGTTTAAGGCGAATTTAATTATTTTCCCAAAGTGGGCTTTATTTGGTTTTAGGCGCAATAAACTGTTTTCCGAGAGTAGGGTTTATATGGGGCCTAGGTTAAATTATGGACCGATCTTAACGAAGTTTTACAGTGTGATATGTAGTCACATAAAACTATACTGTACCGAATTTAATTATGATAGCATTAGTAATTACAGTTTTAGGCGTACTAAAGTGATTTCCAGGAGTAGGGTTAATATGGGACCTAATGTAAGTTATGGACCGACCTTCAAACAATTTTACACTGTGATTTCTGGTCCTACAAAACTGTACCGTACCGAATTTAATTGTGATAGCATTATTTATTACCGTTTTAGGCGCACTAAAATATTTTCCGGGAGTAGGGTTTATGGGGTCTAGGGTTAATTATGAACCGATCTTCACGAAATTTATAGTCTGACAAAACTTTACCGTATCGAATTTAATAATGATAGCATTATTTATTACGGTTTTAGGCGTCCTAAAATGTTTTCCGGGAGTAGGGTTTATATGGGGCATAGTGTAAATTATGGACCGATCTTCCAAAAATGTTACAATGTGATTTCTGGTCCTATAAAACTGTGACGTGCCAAATTTTAGTATGATAGCGTTATTTATTACGGTTTTAGGCGTACTAAACTGTTTTCCGCGAGTAGGGTCAATTATGGACCTATCTTCACAAAATTTAACAGTATGATTTGCAGTCGTATAAAGCGAATTCGTGCATCAATTTTTTTAGGGTGGTGATTCCACATTTTGATTCATAATTCTGATCCTACTGAACTGATATTGATGGATTTAAATTCCAAACTGCTTAGGATAACTATAAGCAATTTGAGACCAAGTTTGTTCTTTTCTTTTGCGTTTTTCGAAAGTGAGCGTGTTTTTAACAGACGGACAGACAGACGGTTATCGACTTAGAATTACTCAAGGAGCCAGACGTATAATAAAAAAGTTTTACAAGGAATGACAAACTTAGTATACCCTCATTCACGACTAGTGGTGGTGGAGGGTATAAATAGGACCGCGAGGGGAGATAGGAGGCAATTTCTGCCTATCCGAATCTATCTAACAGATTTTAATGAAATTTAAAACATAGTTAGATCCCTATTCATATAGCTACATTAGCTATGCATTTTTCAAAATTAACCATAGATCCCATATAAACCCCCATCCTAAAATCTCATATAGATGAAGATATCTTAATAATATTCGGCACAAAAATTTTTTACATAAATATTAACCTCATAACATCATTTTGTTTAGGCGGGTGCATGATTACCCATGAGTCCCAAATGGGGGTATATTAGCAAAAATTGGTGTAGGATATCATATGGCGGGGCTTGACCGGCTATACTTTCTTACCTGTTTTTTATTCAATTATTTTTAAGTTTTACTAAATATATAAATCTAAATAGTAGGACTAATATTGATCGCCTTTAAATAGTTTTTTTGTTTGTCTTTCTTGTAAAAATCCTTTATAAAATAAAAGCTTAATTTGATATTCAGGTGTAATTTCATTTAAATCGGGTAATTTTTCTTCATCTTAAGTGTACTTTTGAATTTTCCTGGTAACACTGGTTTAAAAAAATGTCCAATATTGTACATATCGCACACTAAATCATAAACCGGCAACTCAAAATTAAACTCAATTTAAAAGAGGCAGAATACTGGCTTCAAAAACATGGTTGCTATTTTTTAATCAAATTGAGTTTCACAAATGTTAAAGAAGACTGTGACGGAATCGAAATTTTCGTAGTCACTTTAGATTTGATTTGTGAACTGGCTTATTAAAAAACCATTTTAACAAATTTTAAATTGTGGCGATACGTACATAAACTGAAGTTACGTTGAACAAAGAACTTATTTAATCATTACGTGAAAACTCCGCATTGCATTCAGTTCTGTTGCATAATAGACAACTCAACAAGTACAATTAAATGTGTTTAAATTTTCTGTTGAAAATAATACTAATTTTTAATTTTGTAAATTGCTTCAGGTTTTATTATACTTTAAACTATGATCTTTGAAACCGTGTTGTTTGTTAGTTACGATTATTTTTGCTATCTGCTGCTGCAAACTTTTATATTTTGTAGTGATTATGAGAAATCGATCGTAAATGAACGTTGTCTTTTATTTATAAGAAAAATTAAATATACACAAAAACAAATACCATTTTTTGTGCGCCATAAATATTTAAATAAAATAATTTTTTTTTTTTTTTTGCTTTGATTACTTCACTTGACCACCGTAATAGTAATAATCTTCATATTGAATTTCGTATTGTACTTGCACAAGTACTACTTGTACTCAAAATTTTGTTTTGCTATGTCTCTTTGGGCAAAATCTACCTACAAGCGGGGCAGACAGATATACAGCTGCTGTTACTAAACAAACATAGATTCATATCGTTGGTCTCAAGTAGAAAGGCCCTAACTCAAATAATTGTAACTGTATAGGAGAAGGTAAAAACATAATTGAAACTGTATGTATCATAGTGTAAACGTGTCCATACAACTGCTTGTAACGCCGCTATTCTTTACAATATTGCAATGAATTTTTGCGACGAGGTGTGTTTGTGTAAAATGTATTGGAATCACTGGAAAACTCAATTTCGTAAAAAACGCGAGTTAGGGCCTTTCTACTTGAGACCATCGATATGTATATGCATAAACACAACTAAGTACTTATTTACTTAGAGAGACTTAAGAGCAAATATGTTCACTTACTCGTTCGTTTAAATGTTTAAAACGTCGTTTTAAGTTAATTTAAGTTAATAAAACAAAATTTATTTGGATTATAAATTATTTGCTCTATTCGTACTTGTGCCTACTTTAATATATTTTTACATTGCGTTACTTAAAACTTTTTTATTTAAGATATTTCATCTGCTTTTTATTAGCATCACAAAAACAAAAATAGTTATATTTGAATTAAAACTTTTAATTTTAAATACGTAATAGGTACATAGTTTGCGTTTTTATTACTAACGAAAAAAAATAATAGCGGAAATAAAAGTGAAATTGTCTCATCATGGCTTTTTATGAAATTAAACCAAAAAAATATATTATACATAAAACAAACATGATCATCTTTATTTTCAAAAAATCAAGAATTCAGGAGGCAAATTCCGGCAGTCTTGATCGAAAACTTTTTCGATTCGAAAGCAATTTTATTGGTTATTCTTTCAGTCAATACTGAAAGAGTTATTTTTCTATGTTGTAAAAAATTTATTTGAGTTTTCAAAACACCGAAAAAATCAATTTGATTCGTTTAGTATCGACTGAAAGAATTATAAATAAAATTGCTTTCGAATCAAATCATTTCAGGGGAAAGCTCTTCAGTTTGGCGAAAATTCAAAAACTAATCACCGATAATTGGCAGAGAACATTACATTCAACTTACTGTTATAGCTCTGTTATGTTTAAGATAATGACACTGTAGTGATCAGGAAGATAGAAACAATAGTTAATAACTCCTTTAAAATTTTTGTTGCATCAAGTTACAATGACTACTCAATAGCAGTGTAATTGCGTTCTATGGCATAAGCGTTGCCTTTATTCTGTCTATTGCTTCCCTTATTTGTGTTCTTTTCTTAAAATGTAATATTGTAGGCGCATAAACAAAAATATGTTACATGTTTCGCCATCAATTTTATCAAAGGGTTAAAACATTATAAAAATTGCATATTTTTTTAACTTCGTTTGTGATATTTGTATTTTTTGATTAAAATTTAATAATTAAATTGCTTAATATCTACATAAAAGAAAATCACAGAAATGGCAATGATTTGTGTTCTTTTGTAACCTTTAAAAATGTAACATTTTATGAGGCTGGGAGTTACCTTGAATAACTGGTACAAAATATGTTGGCAACATTTTGTGTCAGAATAGAAAACGCCTTATATCTTATTTTCTTTTACACAAAATATGTACATACATATTTGTATAAAGAACATCTAGATAATAACGAACTCTTGTTTCTTCTAAATAATATCTTGACTTCAATATTCTTGTTTTCGTTGACTCTTTAATTCAAGATATTAGAACAAAAGCATTTGAAATAGAGTTTTTGATTGATTTTTGTTCGTTTTATTAAAGTACATGTTCACAAAAAAAAAATGTTAGATCTCTACGATAAAAAATGGCGAATATTAAAGAAATTCAAACGCCAAGTACACTTTGTTATTATTGATTTTGTAAAGTTTTTTGATTCTCCTGTAAAATAATTAAAGAGTGTTGTTACGCCCTTTTTCATTTTAGGTGACAAAATGAACTATTAAAAAACAGATTTGAATGTAACTAACGGGTTATCCATTTTTCGGTTTCAAAAGTAAAGTTAAATAAAACACAATTAAAGCTTTGAGTTCGACGTACGAAATAAAATGCCTTGCCATTACGTACGAAATAAAATGTCACTTAAATGACCGCCTCTAGACTGGTTGCAGCAGTTGATCCTTTTGCGGTAGTTTTCGTATTGGCGAATGTTGGTTTTCAAATGCTCCAATGCTAGGGGACTATCCGCGTAGACGCTGTCCTTGACACAGCCGCACAAAAAAGTAAGGGCGTCGAATCGCAAGATCTATTCATTGGATTTTTACCGTTTTAAGAGGTTTACAATATATTTTGTTGTAACTAAACGAATTAAGATTTTACACTGATTTTTTTTTGAAAAATTATATTTTAAATTTTTATGATAAAAAATTTGTTCGAAATTAAAAAAAAACTTATATATTTGTAAAAAAAAAATGAAATGTGTGTGAAGATAAATTCAAAAGTTTTTATATTTTAAATTTTTATGATAAAAAAATTGGTTTGAAATTAAAAAAAACTTATATATTTGTTAAAAAAAATGAAATGTGTGTGAAGATAAATTCAAAAGTTAAATTCATTTATTAAAAATATCGCATGCGATAAAAAAGATTTTAAAAAATATCGCAAGCAATAAAAGAATATTATAAAGAAAATACAAGTATTTACACGAAATTTTAAGGTTTTCATGAAATATAAATCGTTTTTATCGTTTTTTTTAATTAATCTTTAAATTAGTCTTTTTATATTAAAATTTATGATTTTTGAAAAAATATGAGTTAGACTGAATTTCTTATCAATGAGTTCCGTGGTGGATATGGCCACTGTGTCCAAACCCTTCCATCTCAAGAAATCAAACCTATTAGAAAATGAAGCCTATGGATAAGGCTACCATAAACTATAAACACTTTATCCAAATTGTATTTGTGAAAATTTTTATAATTTTTGAAAATCCGACTTAGAGTGAAATTCTCATGCAAGTGCTCTGTGAGGGATATGGCCACTGTGTCCAAACCCTTCCAAACCCCTGATTCCTTGAGATGGAGAATTTCAATCTAAGTCAAATTTTCAAAAATGTATAAAAATTTTCACAAATACAATTTGGATATAGTGTTTATAGTTTATGGTAGCCTATGGATTGGCTTCATTTTCTAATAGGTTTGATTTCTTGAGATGGAAGGGTATGGACACAGTGGCCATATCCACCACGGAACTCATTGATAAGAATTTCAGTCTAACTCATATTTTTTCAAAATTCATAAATTTTAATACTAAAAGACTAATTTAACGATTTATTAAAAAAAAAATCGATAAAAACGATTTATATTTCATAAAAACCTTAAAATTTCGTGTAAATACTTGTATTTTCTTTATAATATTCTTTTATCGCTTGCGATATTTTCTTAAAATATGTTTTATCGCATGCGATATTTTTAAAAAATGAATTTAACTTTTTAATTTATCTTCACACACATTTATCCACCACACTTTCAATAACACAAGCGATATTTTCGGCCGTGCGCACATTTCGATGATTCAGCGGCCTGTCCACATCTGTAGCGCTTCCAGTCTCTTATAATTTCTTTAAAATCTTGCTAAAAATTTAGTCTAGATAATTAATTTTTGCATATGTATATATATAGATATATTTACATACCACTCGTCAATTCATCGGCGAGTATCGCGCGTTTAAAAACTTTAGCGCGTGAAAAATGGTAAGTTCCACAACACGCGTTATAAAAGTTTTTTCTTTCAGCTTTTTTTATTTGTTTAACACATTTTTTTAAAGAATTCCAAACTTCAGCACCTTTTTATACGATACTGTATGTTTTATAAGCTTTTCAATAAGTTTTTCCTCCATGATTCACAAATTTGTTAAATTATTATTTCTTGTTGTCAGCTGATTACTTGTCAAAAATGCACAACGCGTTAAAAAGTTCAAAGTTAACCAACTTTCTGCCGCGTGCGCGTCAAAAATTTTCTTGTGTAACTTGTTATATGAAAATACACTAGTTTAACTTTTTTTTGACAGAAGTCCACACGTGTTATGTACTTCTACCTTAATTCCTTGCACAGCAGGTCGATTATGACGACCATAATCATCCTGTAATGCTCGAAAAGTTTGAACCAACACTTTTATAGGTAGCTTAACTATTTTTTTGCATTCTTCTGTTGTTAAACGACCCATAATTCGGAAATGGAGAACCTTTCATTAAATAAATGACACTTCAGATGCAGCGTTACCGTTGATGCTATTAAAGTAGCAATTTGCCACTTTTTTGACTGCTTAGATACTATTTTGCTACTTTTACAAAATGCAACAAAATGTGATACTTTTTGTAGTTCTTGCCACTTTTTTGGTACTTTTTACTAACGTTGCCTTTACACATGCAAGTAGTGACATGCCACTGTTCTATACATATTATAAACGAAAAAGTGTTCGAAATAGTCGAATCTCATGCCATTTGCGTTTCTGTTTACACATGCCACTGCCAGTTCATTTTCAAAATGTCGTCGAAGCGTCAACTTGAGATAATTTGTTTACATCTCAAATTAAAAAAAAAGTACCAGAAAACAAAAAAGAGTTGCCGACTTCATCACATAGTTTTAGTTTTGGGGAAATTGTTTACATTTATTTATATTAGCATTATTTTAGCAAAATTAATGCTCTATAATTAGGAAACTTACTTATTTTAACGCCCGTTACTACAAATTAATCATAAAAATGCATTTAACAGTTAAAACTTTAATTACAGTTCGACAACAATCCAGTCGATTTGCATTAAATATTGAACAGGGTAACATTGCTAATCGTTTTGACATTTAGTGGCATGCAAGTGCCAAATTTCCACTCGCATGCAATTTTTGCTGCCACTGGAGCTGCCATTGCGAAAAATGTGAGTGTATTAGTAAAAAATCGTGAGTGTATTGAGTTTTTCGAACTGGCAGTGGCATGTGTAAATGCTAAGTAAATGATGAGATACTTTCCGTTTTGTTACAACTCCCAGCGTTAATATAAACTGTAATAGTCTTTATATATATTGGGGATGGGCAATAAATATCGATATATCAAAATATCGATATTTAAAAAATTTGTAATCGATATATATCGCCGATATTAAAAATACCGATATATCGATACATCGATATTTATCTACGACTATCGAATTCGATATTTTTAAGATCACTTTATAATAAAATTACAATACTGTTGTTTTTAAGAATTGCATCATAAGTTTTTTTTTAATTAATATTAAGAAAATAAAGGCGTTTTTCCATTGTACATTTTCATAGATTACACAGGTCAGTTTGGTCTTGGTTTTATAAGAGATGACAACAAAAAAATAAGCGCGGAAAAAATATTCTGGAAAGGGTTCCTAGAATTATGCAAAGAATCGACTCATAAAAGTTGGATTGTTAATAATAAAAAAAATATTTTGTTTTTTTTTTTTTATTTGAGCATGTTCTTATATATGAATAATAAAATATTGCACAGTTTACTTGTATAGTATGTGTTACAAGTTTTGTTTACCGGCAGTATATAATCCGGCATTATATAATCCTAATTATTTTTTTTAAATTTCATATTGGGAATAAGTGAAAACTTTTTTGTATTCTTTACTTTTTTTAAAATTTGTTTGTAATATGTAATAAGTTTGTGCCTATGTAAAAATGTATTGTCATAGGTATATTAAGTTTTTAAATTAAGTAATAATTTCAGCTTAATACGTTCGATACATCGATATATCGATATTTTTAATTGATATATATCGATACTCTTAAAAAATATCGATACGATATATATCGATATATTTTTTCAATTTTCCCATCCCTAATATATATGTAAGCAAGCTAATCTGAAATATTTTTTTGTTTATCGTAATAAGCTTATATTATTATATTGCAAATATATTATGTAACATGTGTACATATTAATTAATCGCAAGTATGTAAGTGCTCTGGGAGTTACCGCTTGCTTTTGTGGGTATGCGGTATACCATGATGAAATAAATATTTATATCAAGGCGTATTCGTATGCCTGTATAAATCAGGGTTGTCGCAATATTTTATTTTTGTTGTAACATTTAACATTTAAATAACCTTTTTCTTGGCTTATGACTTTTTTTATTCGTTATATACCTAGCTTCGATAATTTATAAAAATGTAAAATTTTTGCTATTATAATTTTTTTTTTTTTTTTAATATCTCCGAAACTGTGAAAATAAAAAAAAAATTGGTAAGATGCCTAAAAGGGAATTTAATTCCAAATCATTAGCTTGCAATAGCATCCATATCGGACATATCGCCTTCCAAGTCATGATAAAATATACATATTAACATCATGCCCCCAACAATGAATAATATATAAAATTAACCTTTGTCCTACGATTTTCATGAAATATGCCGTATTTTATTCATACTCGTGATTTTTAGATTAATGATTAAAATGTCAAATTTTTGTCGGTATAACTTTTGTATGAATTTTTGAAAACAAAAATAGTACTAATTTTGCAAAAAATATATTGCCACTAATTTCTGAATAACTTCGAAACAGTTGTGAAATATAAAAAAAAATAATATAGATGACTCAAAGACTTTTAAAAACCCAGACCTAATAGAACCAATCATTAAACAGATTTGGATTCAGCAGGCTAAGGTCAATTAAAACTACATAAAAAAGTTTTTTGGAATTTTTTTTTACCTTTTAAAAATGTTATTGGAAATTTTAAATAAATTAAACAAAACACGTGAAGAAACATTATTTTGTGTACTTCTTCCTATTTTCAAACATGTGCCTCTTTTTTTCTTAAATCACGTTTTTGGCGCCAAAAACATATGCGAAGTACATCAGGAGACAATCGGGTTTGAAGATTATTTATTGCCCAGCTTTTCCTTTTGCGTCTTCAAAGAGAAATCTGGAAATCTGCACATATCGCTTCAGGTAAGCTAAAAATTTATACCAAGTTATTTTCTTGAATTTGTATATGTCCATCATGCGTCTCAACCAAGCCAAAGGGGGTGGTCTTTCCCCCTCTCTCGTATTCGCACTTCCTGTTTCTAGCATTAAAGTAATACATAAGTTGCTCATTAAGTACTTGTTCTGAAGTTGTTGGTATCCTTTCATGATCTTCGAAATATCTTGCGTTTATTTGATGTCTTTTAATCAAATTTTGCGTAGAGTCATGCATAATTTAAGGCATTAGTTTCTTGTTTAAGCTTTTACGGGAACTTAGAGAATTATTTTCAATGAGTGCTACCATGTAGTTTTAAGTATAAACAAATTTTGATTCAATTTATTTATTTTTTTCTGCATCAATAACTTTAAAGTGTTATATAATATAAATAATAAAAAAAAAGAAAAACAATGTGATCAACATTTTTTAACACATTTGTATTAATTATCAAAGTTGTTTATGGGACTACAATTATTTATTAAAAGATTTTATTTGTTGTGCGTAATTCCCTATTTTTATTCTTGATAAAACAACTGAAAATTTATTGTTGGAAGATAAGCTGTTTCTATGCTCATTTCACTAGTTGCTTAGACCAGATCATCAGGGAACGTTTTTCCCAAAAAATTTTAGAAAAGCCAAAAATATCAGCAAATAAGACAGACTACAGAGGGAATGAGAATTACACTCAAAAAGTCGTATTTGCTTATCTTTTCTTACATTCCCCGTTATTAATTTAAAATTTAGTCCAACTTTTACACTTTTTTTTATATAACTAGTTTAAGGCATTTATTACATAAACAAGAAAAGTTCGTCTTTTAATAACAGCTATAATTAAAAAACGACATTAAAGAAGTCTACGACTGACAATATTTATGACGTTTATTTTTTTTTTTTTTGCAAACGTGATAAGAGAAAGAGTAGAAGCAGTAAAAGGTCATTAAATTCATATCAGCAAAATTTTATTAAAATTAAAATAAAACAATTTAATTTGGCTGTGCCGAATTTTATATACCCTTCAACGTAGTACTGACAAGCCAATTGTTCCCAAGCTCATATGGGCGCTATCGTGCCAAAATCCTTATTCCAGGAGCATATTTAAATTATTTTTAAAAACAAACAAATGTCATATATAATGAATATTTGAGCTCAATTTTATTAACCTAGCCTGATTTGTAGGACCCTATTGTACCAAAACCCTAAAATCTGAAATATACTTGTATTGGGCCCAAGTAAAATAATCAACCGATTTGCTTCATTTTTTAATATTTAATACTTTTATATTTAAAAAAATGTCAGCCAAATCTGGACATTCTAGCTTGTATAGTATATGTAAGTGCTATTGTGGCAAACCCATTATTTTGGATGGACAAAAATGGGTTTTTGTCCATTCTAAACCGATTTTTTTATTTTTAAACCGATTTTGTTATATTATAAAAAGTAAAATTTGAGGTTAAGATAATTAAGATAATTAATTAAGATAAAAATATATAACAACCTAGTCCCCATCACTTCAGGGTTCTTCGGAAAATCCATATCAACCAACAAACATACAAACGCACATCGTATGAAGAATATCGTATCCATAAGGATCCATAATATATATACTATTAGATCATTGATCAATATTGTAGAAATTACAAATGGAATGACAACTTATATATACCCTTTCCACTTGTGTTGATGGGTATAAAAAAGCATAATTTTAAAACTAAATAAATAAATTGAAAATATGTATGAATATTCAAGATTCATATTAATTATTTCACGTGTATAAAATGTGGTAAATAATAAATTTGATACTTACTAAAATTCGTAATCGTAATTCTTTTACATAAAAAAACAGCTTATAAATATTTTGCATATTTAATTATTTTTTTCTGTAGCCTTCTTTCGCTTATATTCCTAAAATACTAACTTTGTTTTATTGATATTGCACATTTATTAAAGTATAAATAACACTTTACCGATAACATCAAATTGAATTAACTTTTTTTTCATTTAACTTCTTGAATTTTACAAAGCTAAACAAACCAAGCAATTGGTTAAAATCATATTAGGTTGATTCACGGAAGGCTGATTATCAGGTTATATGGTTACGTATTTATCTCAACTGCAACAAAATACATACATTTTAAACAATCCCCTGTTACATTTCCAACAAATGTCTGATTCAGACAAGTCGGAGTATTTTGCTGTTATGTATAATTCAATTTTATTTTTAGTAAGTTTGACAACCAATACCGTTATTAATACCGATACCGCATAAATATCATTTAAAATTGAATACCGCTATTAATACAGACACTGATATAACAAATAGTTTAACACCGGTATTGATACTGATACCGAAATTCGTTTCGGTTGCCAACAAACATATGTTCCCTTAGCAAAAGTGTAGAAAATTTTAATTGGTTTCTACTCTGAAATATTCATATTTCTTAAAAAATATAAATTTTGCAAAGATAATACAATTTTTAATACCAATATTTAAGAGAAAAATAAATGCCTTTGATAATTGCCACCATGAAAAAATGTGTCATTTAAGACTTCATTTATGTTTTTTTTTAAGATTCTAGTTTGTTGGTTTGGTGAATTAAATGCTATAACGGATATACATATACAGTTATTAGCGTTTCTGTGCCGGTATACCGATATTGATATAATAAAAATACCAATACCGAAATAACAAACAATTCAGTGCCGATGCCTAAAAGTACGGTCACATATGGCAAATATTAGCCCCAAATATGTTTGCCTTTATTTGGCAAATTTTTTTTCAAAACAATGTAGGTTTCATTTTGTGGTCACACTGCGCACATTTATTTGCTCATATTTGTTTGCTCGAACAGATGTCAAATAGCGGCAAACACACATATTAGCAAACATGTTTTCCATATGGTCACACTTAAAAAAATATTTGCCGAAGCAAAATATTTGACCAAACTGTCAAAATATATAAATTTATTTGCCAAAACACTATTATACAAATTGTGATGGAAAATATAGAGGAATTTCTTTTAATTAGAGCGTGTTCTATTTTGATCTGGCAAACCATCTGACATCAGCTGTTTTGCAAGTCGTCTGTTTGTGGAGGCAAATATATATTAAAATCTATTTACTTACACATATTCTTAAAAAAAAACATAATTTTTAATTAACTAAAATACAATAAAAAGTGAATATAAATATAAATCAGTAAATAGTTTGCTAATATGAATGTTTTTATGTTATGTCAGGTGAAACCAAAAAGGAACGTGTTAAAGCAAAAATGATTAACCTTCTGTAATTGTCAATTTTGACAGACATGTGAAATTACATATGGACTTTACATCTGACAAACCCACCGCAAAATAAATATCGTGTAAAATTGCTTAAACATTTTTGAAAGGTTGAGTTTGAAATCGATTATACATATATGATTTCAGTGTTCTTTTTATATTTCGTAATCCATTTTTGAAATCTTAAAATGGTAATTACTCAAAAAATGGTTTTATACAATAACTAGCATTTAACCCGCTACTTCGTTAGCATCTCCTTTTCTTTCGTGGACATATTACGCCAAAGTTTATGTTTCTAGGTTTTAACCAGCTACTTTGTAATAGGTACGATTTTCACCTCTTAAACGTTCGAATTTCGAAAATGTACCAAATTTTTATTTGTATTTTTTAGATACGTTATGAATGTGATATAGTTTTTATTTTAATGTTTATTGGTTTAAAAGATAGATGGCATAGCAAAAAAGTTTAAAAACACAAGTTTTACCCGTTTACTCCCCAAAAAGGCCGAATTTCAAAAAAGTACCAAGCACCTGTCCGCTTATTTTTTTTTTATTGAACAACAATAAGTACTAAATTTTTGACTAAAAAAAATGTTTTGTAAAAAAGTACCAAAAATAGTTACGGTTTTTACCCCTTAAATGTCCGAATTTCGAATAAGTACCAAATTCGTATTTGGACTTTTTAGATAAGTTTCAAATGTGATATAACCCTTATTTCTATGTTTATAGGTTTAAAAGATAGATGGGGTGACAAAAAAGTCCAAAATACAGATTTTACCCGTTTACTCCCTATTTCCCCTTTTTTGTACTTTTTTCTCCCCATTGAAGCATAAAAAAATTTAGATATTGTAGTGGGAGCCCATAATTTAATACGTCTATGTCAATAAATAAAAACAATGTTTTGTAAAAAATTACCAAAAATAGTTACGCTTTTTACCCCTTAAACGTCCGAATTTCGAAAAAGTACGAAATTTGTATTTGGATTTTTTAGATAAGATTCAAATGTGATATAACCCTTATTTCTCTTATTATGGGTTTAAAAGATAGGTGGGGTGACAAAAAGTACCAAAATACAGGTTTTACCGGTTTACTCCGTTAAAGGGCTGAATTTCCAAAAAGTACCAGACACCTGTCCGCTTATTTTTCTAAAGAACAACGATAAGTATGAAATTTTAGTTTTAGAGATATAAGGTTACCGAATTTACCCGTTTTTACCCCCTAAACATTCGAATTCCAAAAATCCCGTCTTTGTGATCGATTTGGGGAGAGCTAGCCCTGGTCCAAATTTCAAGTTTTTACCTTCAGTCGTTTAGGCTGTGCGATGATGAATCAGTGAGTGAATCAGTAACGTTACAATTTTATATATATAGATTAGATAACTTTTTTATCTTTGATCCAAGGCAGTAACGGCACGACGATTTGGCTACAACAACAAAAAATACTGAAAATCAAAAACGAATTTAATGTAATTCCAAAATCATGTGTTTTTTTTAATAAATAAATTAGATAAATGTTAAATTTTACAAAAATATTATTACAATACTTTGTGTTTTTTTATTTGATTTTAGTGGTATTTTTTTTTTAAGTTGTTCCCAACAGCAGTTATTTGCTACTGTTTGCTCTTACAAAATAATTGTAAGAACAAATATTTGTTTGCTTAAAATACAGGCAAATATTTGTTTTTGAGTGGTCACATTAAAAGCATTTTTGTTTGACACCAAACAAATTTATTAGCCCAAAATCAGCTGTTTTCCTGTTTGTCGCAAATAAATATTTTGTGGTCACATTTAGGCAAACAAATATTTGACGTTTTTCGGCAAATGTTTGCCATATCTGACCGTACCTTAAGTAACAAATATTTTAATACCGACATCAAAATTTGTTTCGGTTGCCAACCATGATTTTTAGTGTCAAACGATAAAAAGCAAATAATGTTAATAAATAAAAATACCCAACTATTTAAAAATTTTTGGATTTTCTTTGTTTCTAAAGCCTATAGTACACGGCATGTAAAAAGACACATGCGCATGTAGTTCTGACGTAATTTTGACGTCAATGCAAAGCCACAATAAACATTGCGTGTTGTGTGATGACGTCAAAATTACGTCAGAACACATGCGCATGTGTCTTTTTACATGCCGTGTACTATAGGCTTAACTCTAATCCGCCTTTTTAAAGATTCCAAATTGCTATATTTTACTATAAATATAAGAATATACTTAGAATTGTGATAACTTTCTGGATTACCTAAAGGCCACAAAAATGGCTTGGCAAACACAAACTTTGTGTCCGTTTTGTGTTCGCCAATAAACAACACAAACAAATAAATTTAAGTTTATCGATCAACTCAGAATAACTTTCTGAGTGGCTGACTGCCCATGTGCGCAAAATATAGCTCGCAATTTTTGAGCGAATCGGTCCATAATTAAAAATAATGTTTAATGAGCACTTGTTGTATGTTTTGAACAGCTATTAAACGCAAAGTAAATGACGGAACTTGCGCAAAACATGACAGTAGTCTATTAACAGGTGGTACTTGATGGGAGCAGTGTTGCATTCATATAACTACGAGAGGAGTTCGGAAAGTGACGGACTTATTGATCCGCCCTCGTAAATTTTTAAAGCTGTAAAGAATCAGAAAACATACAGGAAAGAATTGCTTCTATCGCGAACATGACTTAAATTCGAAAAAATAGGAAACAAACCCTAAAATTTATTTAAAGTCGCTTAATAGATAAAAAAAAAAAAAAAAAACGGAAAATATCATAAATATCATAAGCGTAAAAAAATGAGCTATAATGATGAAGAACAAACTTTTTGTCGGGTGTTAAAAACAGGTCATTCCACTTTTTCATAACTTGTGTTTTATTCTAGTGAAATAACAAATAGCGTTATAACATGGTTAGCAAGACATTTAACCTGCACCTTTTCAGAAGGTGATATTTTTTTGTATAAAAAGAAAACGCCATTAAATATTTTTTAAAAATAAGGGGGCTTATACTTTTATATAAAATTGTATATAATTGTTGTAAAATTTAGTTAAATTTTTACATTCTTAATCAAAAGAATAAATGATTTCACTGTTTCAGTGAAGCATTAGAAAATGTAGACTTATCTAACAGAGTAGAGTAAGGCAGTATGCAGTAGGGATGACTAAAGGGAAAGCCGGAATCCAGAAAGCCCCGGATTTTTCGATATTTTTCGGAATTTTTAATATATCAACTTGTATGTACAAAAATCTTTTTTTATTAAATTTTAATACTCTAGGCGTGTGAAACGGTAGCAAAGTACTCATGAAAGTAAAATGTTGACACTGTTGAGGTGAATAAAATTTTACTAGCCCAGGGGGCTACTATTACTTTTGACATTAGCGTAGAAATTTTTGTCAACCACACAATTATCATAGACTCACTCCCAGGTCGTGCAGCTCAAAGTCGCCTCTAAGCCGCCGCCGAATTTAAATTTTGAGTTGAAGTTTTTAGCAGTGTTGCATATTTATACAAGCTTTTATAAGATCAAAAATAGTTACATATTAATTTTTTTTATTAAGAACGTTTTTGTTATTATAATATGTGCATGTTGACATCAGTGTCAATAAAAGTAAAATACTTTTTTTTTTAATAAATTTAAAATTCAGTAATAGATTACAGAACGACTACAGAACATTTACATTACAACCATTTTGTTATATTGCAAAGGCACAATCTTATGTAAGTGTAATTGGAAGAAACCAATAACAATAATATGGAAATATATTCAGCTGAGAGGTAATCAAAAGAAACAAACTGGATAAAGGATTTAGGACTTAGGTTACCTAAAACGCGCAATTCGCGAAGTTTTAAAAATTTTTAATAAAATGAGAAATTTCCTAAAAGCTTAAAAAAGCATAAAACATCTGTTTATGGGTTCCAACTAGAGTTTGTTCCCGGGATTTTCCGTCTCGGGAATTCCCGGGATTTTCAATTGTTTTCAACTCCCGCTTTCCTGGGAATTAATTGCTGGATTCCCGGGAAATTTTGAAGGAAATCTTTTTCTTAAAATTTAGTAAATCTATGTCGGACTACTGTCTTTAGTAGATTAATCCAACTTAATATCACCACAATATTTACATTTGCTACAGTTAAAGGCTTATTAATCGTTTGAGAATGGGCTTTATATAGGGCCAATCATAAATTATAGACCTATTTTCACGAAATTTTATTTCTTGTCTTATCAAACTTAAGTGTAAATTTTACAATAATACTTTGTATAAGTTTTTGCGGTTAAGGGCGTAGTAAAATGTTTTCCAAGATTGTGCTTTATATGCGGCATGTCAAGTAATTTTGAGTCTTATGAAAGTAGATTATGCTAAATTGCACCACAAAAGCATTTTTCGTTACGCTTTAAGCCATACTTACATGATTAACGAGATTAATCTAAACATGGAGCAGTAGGTAAATTATGGACCGATATTCACGAAATTTGGTGTCTTATAAAACTAACTTGTTGAAATTTAATGACAAAAGGTGCATTCGCCACAAATTTATGTTAGTTTTTGTTGATATTTTAGGGAGTTAGTTAGGTCTACATTTGGGTGCATAACTTTTTTCCTACTGAAGCGATTCTGCACGAATTCAATCCCAAACAGCCTAGAAGATCTAGAAACAATTTGACACCCATATGACTAAAACGGCTAAGAACGAATGAAGAACCCACAATACAAATCCTTTATCGGACCTTAGATGAATATTAAAAAAATATTCACATCGAATGACAAACTTAGTATACCTTCATACACCACTGCTGATTAAGGGTTATAAAATTGTAAAAAAATATGTTATTAAATATATGTAGAAAATAAAATTTCTCCTTTCTGCTGAATTTGCTAAACCGTAAAATTATTTCAGAATTCCTACTTCGTAATGTTGTGGTTTCAGTTCCTAATCGCCCTTCCAAAAACTGTATACCACTAAGACTTCAAAACTTTCATTCCAATTATGCAAATGCTATTGGCATTAAAATTACCCCTTAAGTGTCCTAAAATTACTTTAATCTTGAATTATTTACGTTTTTGGTATATAAAAGATACTAGATTTAATTATTTTAAGCGTAATAGTCAGTAAGAAATATTAGTTTCATAAGAGAAATAAGTAAATAAATAAACAAAAAAAATTTGGGCGGGAATCCCGGGATCCCGGGAATTCGATTTTTATTTCCCGCTTTCCCGGGAATCCAAAAAGTGCGGGAATAAAAAAACTCTAGTTCCAACCAATAGAAAATAAAGAAATCGCAAAAAACGTGAAAAAGGAAAAAATTCAAAAATTTTAAAAAACCAAATGTGCAACCTCCAAAAATTCCTCAAAAATTGTTCACATTTGCAACCTGCTAGCAAATCATATTAAAAGTAAGAGCGAATTCTGAAAATTGGTTTACAAATTAAGAAGTAGCTCAAAAATAAAATTTCCGGACAGCCAAATTATACGTCTGATTTTCAAAATTTTTTGTAAGTACAATCTGTTGACACGCCCTATTAAAATGCAAAACATCGGTTCACAAATGCCGGAGTTATGCGGCAACAAACATTAAAAAAAAGCAACATACAACCGAATTGAAACCCTCCTTCTTTTTTAAAGTCGGGTTAAAATATATTTATATTAATAACAAATATATTTAAAATAATAACAAATTGTAATAGTTAATTTTTCATTTTGAATTACTTATGCTTTTGTCAGGTGATCCACTACCGGCTACTTTTTGCTGAACCGCCACACAGTGTTCGATTCTTGAATCAAGCTGGCCAAAATTAATTAATAACTTTTGTAATAAAACGTGTAGAAAGTTGATTTTTTGCACAAAAACTTTAAATTCTCTATTTAAAACAACTGCAAAAAAATGGATAAATCCGCCTACAGACACGCCCACTTTTCTTTTGTAAAAATACGAGATTTTTAAAGCATTTCTTTTTTGTTGTTATCTTTGGATATAAGAGGCATAAAACGAAAATTTCTTGAATGGGGACTCGAAGCATATTACTTAAAACTATTGCATTAATATTAATTACACTGCCCACAGACACACCCACATTTGTTATGTAAAATGATACTATATTTTTACATTACATTAGTTCTTTATTAATAACTTCGAAAATAAAAAGGATATAAAGTTATTTTTTTGCACAAAACTTGTAAACTTATTATGTAATACTTCAGCTTGTAAACTTATTATGTAACATATTCATTTATTCAGAATCAGTTCTATATATGTCATTTTCGGTTTCAGAGTCTTCTGTATTGGTATCAGTATTTTCCAACAAATTCAAAATATCTGATGTTAAATCTCTGCGTTTAATTTTAGATGTTTTTCTTAAACTGCAAATATATAGATCTGAAGATATTAACAGTCTTCTTACTAAATCCTTTTGTGTTTGGATCCGTGAAGTTTTTCTGGTGAATTGTAATCTTTAACGTCTAATGTCCTTATTTCTTGACTCATGGGCATCCTCAGATAGCTGTCCAATGGGAAGAATACAGTGCTGAATTATTATTTTACCATGCCAGAGGACTTTGTGTACACTGACTGGCATAAAGTACCAGTGATACAAATTCAGGTACAATTGCCTGGTTTCTGATGCATAACTCTCAAATGCTTCAGGATTAATTGTATATCCAGATGTTAAACATTCTTGTATAACATGGAAGCGTTTTATAAGCTCTATATTTAAACCTGTTATTTGCGCTGAAACTTCCGCGTTCTTAAAAAAACGCCTGGCCGTGTTACCGTCATTTGTATTTCCTGATGTTTGCTTTGGAATATCTATCAATAATCCAGTAATTGATTTAAATTTATTCTGAATGTCAATTTTCCTTTCCAGAACTTTTTTTTTTATTGTCTTCACCTCTAACTTGCCAGGTTTTTATATCAATTCTATACGCTATGTGCAGTAAACATTCCATCAACCTTATCCACGAGTGTAAAGGTGAGAGATCAAACTCCAAAACCGCAGAATCTACGGCTTTATGTGACAGTGCAGAAATATTATTCATCTCTGAAGGCTAAGCTCCGCAAACGTAGCAAACTAGGGGTGAACTATAGTTTTATCCATCTATCATGCACAAGACTAATTTTGGTTTTACATAAACAGTATGGGTTACATTATTCAAAGAAAAACTAACTGCAGTTGGAAGCAAATTCGCTATTTACTCCTTAACCCCTTGTACCTCTTTTGTTATTAAATTAGTACTATCTTTTGCATATATTAATTTTATTGGGCGACAATAGCGAGATGAATTGGGTGCTATATTTTCATAGATTATAATTTTTTGCTCCATTTTCATTAATAAAATACATTTTAATTGGAACAAAAGATATGCTAAATAAGTTTTCATCACTGTTGCCTTCCTCCTGCCACTTTTGCTTGTAAAGGCTTTGATTAGCCCCATCACATCCCCATTTGAACAACGCAAACATTTCCTTACATGTTTCCATATGACTCTTAATAACGTCACTGTAACATGCACTCGACCTTAATATTGTATGATCTACTAGAGACTGCAATTTAATTTCTACGTATGATTCAGTAACTGTTATGTCTTCTGGATAGCATAACTCTTTTGCAGCCTGAACTCATTCATACGAGGGATATAAGTTGCGATTAAAACACTTTGTATGTTGCTTTAACATTCGGTATTTATTAATTGACAGATCTAAATCCAAAATCATAGCAAGGGCCTTACCTGCTGAGAGACCGATTTCCAGATCGGTTTTTGACCTAATCTTTTTTATATATGTTCCTCTTTGTGGTGAAGCTAGCGTCAATTCCCTTACCAGTCTGGCTGAATCGCGTTTTCCAGACGATCGCATCTGTGTTTCAACTGCTATTATTTATTGATTATCACTTACGACATTAGTCAACTGTTTAATTTTCCTTCTTTTGCTTCTTTGGCTACAATTTTCAAAACTTTTTGTTGGTCTGCCTCTAGTAGAGTGTTGTTCCGCAGAATTTTTTGTAAAATGCGAAAGATCTATTGAAACGGCTAGCCAGTCGTTATTATCGTGCAGAAAACGCAACTTTGTTCTATGAGCCTTTTCCCCATCTGTCCCGAAATTTATTACATATAGAAAGCAAAAACTTTTCAGTTTACTAAATTCGATTGTTGTTAATGAACTGCTGACAAAATTTTGTGAAATGAAGTCAACCATACGATCAACTTTGCCTTTTTTGACAGTAGATAACCATATTTGAAAAAGATCTTTGTAGTAGACTCCATGTCGTTTTTAAAAAATTTTGTTCGGCATGGGCACTTTCGGGCAAAAAATTTTTTTAATTAGTTCATTTATTAATTAGTTCATTTATTAATGATGTGCTAATAATCCCAATTTTTTAAATGAAAACACTGAAATTTATTGTTGTGGGAAAGCTAGTTCCTATGCGCATTTCGCTGGTTGCTTAGGCCAGCTCGTCAGGAAACTTTTTTATTTTCTATTAGTCCAAATTTTAGTAAACAAGTAATAAGATCATGGAAGTATATAGAAGAAAAAAGTGTTTGTCTTCAAAGTTTTATTTTCGTTTTAAAAAATGTTACTTACAACCTTCCTGATATAATTGCTAATAAAAATACGTCGTTTATTCTGATAACTGAAAAATACACCGCGTTTACTCTAATGATAATACCAGTCTCAGTAAAAAAAGAACTAATTAACTAAATTGCACAGCAATAAGCAATTTTTCAAGCAAAATACACCAAATTTTTTTTTTCATTTTACATGATATTCGTACATATTTAAATTCCAGCAAAAATTCATGAGAAATATCTTAGTTGGTATGATCTTATTAAAATATTGTGGTCCAATTTGTTCCTTTTAATAACTAATTTTTGGGTTTTTGGCCAGCCAGATTAAAGCATCGAACACCGTGCGCCGCCGCCAAAAACTTGTTTTGCTTACTTATACTTCTGTTAATAAATGTCAGCTAACAATTGTTCTTTTCTTTATGTCAAAATTTTACGTTGTCAAAAAAAGTTATAATTTCACACAGCAAAAATAAAATACGAAAAGTTAGTCTCAATTTACACGTTTCAGCTTTTTATGCTCAACTTCTTTTCAATTCCCTTTTGAAGATGCCATTATGTTCCCACGCAGCAACCGGTTTCAACTTTTTTTGCTTTAAAACAACAACCCTTTTATTCAAAGCGAACCAAACTGAAAAAAAAGAAAAAAATTTACATGCAGCCATTGTTGTGCATATACCTACGAATAAGAACACAGCGTACTGCCCAAGTACAGGCATCTCCGTACCAAACCCTTCTTCTTGTTCCCTCTCCTTAAAACACAATAGCTGAGCATCAAAATATGAAACGTGTGAATGTAGACTTAGAAAAATATATTAAAATATCGCATGCGATAAAAAAAATATTATAAAGATAATACGATTACACATTTAATTTTTTCGTTTCTTTTTTAATACTAAAAACTGATTTGATATTTTCTTAGCCTTTAAATACTTACATTTATGATTTTTGAAAAAATATGACTAAAGCTAACACGTAACCACTACTTTTATTAAAATATTTTTGCATCATGAAACAGTATCTAAATCACATTATACAATTATCTTCTTACAAATAAAGTTAAGTAAGTCAATAAAAAATTTTATTCATGTTTGAAAATTTGACTTGGAGTACTCATGAAAGTGCTCTGGGAGGGATATGACCACTGAATTCAAATCCTTCCATCTCAGAGAATCAACCCTGTTAGAAAATGAAGCCTATGGCCAAGGCTACTTACTATAATCTATAAACACTATATTCAAACTGTATTTGTGAAAATTTTTATACATTTTTGAAAATTTAACTTATTGAAATTCTCATGAAAGTGCTCTGTTGGGGATATGGTTACTGCCCAGATTCACGAATACTGCGATTTTCAAAAATCAGTCCTGATTGGCATTCCTAGCAAACAGTATATTTATTTATTGCTTCCAAATATTAAAATTTTTTTGATGCATCAGATTTGTTAGGTTGATTATTTGAAGGTTTTTTGAAAGTAAGAATAAAGATGTTATTATTATAAAGCGTTAAAAAATAATTTTCCAAGTTATCTTTTTTTTATCGTTTTGAATTCGGAACTTCGTCCAGATTGCAAACTTTAATATGCCCTCGTTTCAACATGCTAATAATGCGCCGTATTTTTATTGTTACAGTTTGTTAAATTTGGAATTATATCTCTGATTGACACTTTGCTTATTTATTTGAATAATTTAAAAGGAAACTTATTACAGTTCTCTAATTTGGTGGTAGTGCAATACTTGTTTATTTTTATAGGAAAAAATTTATACACATCGCTCATTTCGTGCAAGACCGTCACAACTCAAAATTTGGCATTTTAGAGTTAGTAATGCAGAAATGTTCTTCTCTTAAATTTCTACAAATTGATCTAAGAACGGAGAGAATTATCGAAAAAATAACGGTAATACAGATGCTTGTGACGCTATGACCTCTCGTAACAAACTTGAGCAATTAACATCAACAAGGTCACATTTCAGTTTGTGTTTGGCATTCCTCTTGTACATGTGGTTTTCTTTGTAGCAAAAAAGAAACATTTGATTTTACAACTGTATTTTAGTGAAAGAGAAGGTAAAAAAATAATAGGTCGGAATCTTAAAAAGGCTCTCCTGTAAAGTTTCAAATTTTGAGTTGTGACGGTCTTGCACGAAATGAGCGACATGATAGAGAGAGATTTAGTTTATATGTATAAATTTAAAAAATAATTAATTGTGAATATCAATAAATAAAAGCGCCACAAATAATTCCACTGTAATCAGTTTGGCTTTTATAGGGCCTTAAGATATATATATAATAAATAAAATGAAATAGTATTTAAGGCCTTTCAACCCTTTTCTTACAAATAAATTGACGACGGTACATTCAGCGTATCTCTCCATCGAATAAAACTAATTGTCGTCATTTTCTTAATTATATTGTCTATTTCCTTATCATCGGTAGCTACCACCCGGTCGGGACGTACTGTTTTTATAGACTAAATCAGCAATTTTACAAACAGCTTATAGCTAATTAAACGTTTATGAATACTGTGTTTTTTTTATTTGTTTCTTATTAAGATCTTACAAAGCTGTTTTAAAGTTTTATGAATGAGACTTTTTGAGTTTTAGTACATATTAAAAAAAATTCAATATTACGCGCACTATAGTCCATAATTTGCCTTTTAAGCTTTGCTTAGGCATTTGACATAAAATAATAGCAAAACATTTATTTTAAATTAACTTAATTTTAAAACACAGGCATTAAAGAGGCTTTTTAAAAACAAGCAGATAACCAGACTTAAGCAGTGTTCGCGAGTTATTTAAATTTTTTAATCACATAACCCAATAACAAAACTACCGTGAACAGCTCTATTTTTTTAGTCAAAATTGTACATAAATTCTTCAAACAAATTTAAAATTTTAATAAAATTCAATTATCTGGAAATGGGAGTGACGAATGTTGAATTTGACGTAATAGTGCTGCTGATAAAATTAACACTAAACATATGCGTAAAATGAATAAATATCTAATTTTTTTATTTTGTTTCTGCTATAAATTTATTTAAATGAAAAACAACAATGTATTGAAGAAAATAACGAACTTGCAAAAAAAAAGTTCAATAGATAATACAAACATTTTTAGTTTTAAAATCCATTAAGTATTAACAGATAAAATTTAGTTTCTTTTAAAAAAATTATCTAACTACCAAAACTCATTTCTTTATTGTTCAAATCTCTAATGATAATGATGATGGTGATAACATTTTCTATAAGGTTTTTTGCACATTTAAATACAAAAACAAAGAAATTAATTAGAATAAACACTTTTAAGTTGAATATCCAAGAAACATCCGCTTTAAAGAAAACAAAGCAGAGGTAAAAATCGTTATAATATCCATTTTACTTTTATCTTCAAATAAATTTTTTTTTTGTGGTCTACACATTTTGTTTCACACAAGTTTTTACTGCAAAAGTCAACAGTTGGTATTGACAACAACAAAATTGATATTATAGAAGAAAAAAAAAATTAAATAGTTTTCAATTGTCTTGTGGGTTTTAGAACGAACATTCGTACTTATAAGTATCTTAAATATTATACATGTACGGCTAAATGCATATCAAGTGGATTTATTTGAATGCACTACATTATATTTTAAAAGTTTAATAAAATTCAATATTTTTAATACACACAATTTTAACCGTTCAAAAAATTAAGTTGAAAGACCTTGAGGCAAGACCTACAAAATTTACCAAGAAGCCGTAATATGTTATATTTCAAAAGGTGTCCATACATATTCATATATAGAATGAATGAAAGTAAGATTTGAAAAGTCAGCGGAAAACAAACACAACATTTTTTGAATACTTTATATTTTAAAAGTTCTTACAATAGGGATGACCGATTAATCAAAAATGTCGATTAATCAAAACTATAACTAGTCAATTATTCGATTAATTTTTATTTTGATTAATTTAAATCACGATTAAAAAAATAGATTAGAAATTTTAAAAAATAAAATTTTTAATAAATAATTAAATAATTTAAAAATTTTTCTTTTTGTTTTACAAGTTTCTTTGTATTTTGCACTACCAATGATTACCCGTATTACAATGCGAAAAATGGCAGGAAATTAAATTCGATTCGATGCCATATTGTCACATAGACCCCAGACAAACTTATTTCCTAAATAGAGTCTTTGTGCCTATTAACCATTTTATATTGGTATTAAGATTAAATTTGGGGCAAACAAATTCTATTGTAACCTAATTCATCTAACCAAATTTAGTTGGATTCGTTTCATATTTGACCATATCTCCCATACAGATACCACTTCCAAAATAATCGATTAATGTCAAAACTTCCTGATAAATGCAGGTATTGATATAAAATTTTATGCTCTGAGGTCCATGGAATTTATCATAGATTATAGAAAACCCTCTAATATCGGTTTAGACCTTCTGCGCAAAGAACAGGCCGGAATTTGAAAGATAATTAAATGAAATTTGGTACATTCACAAGAACAGTTGGTGGGAATCGGTCTATTATTTCACAAAGCCTCCATACACGCTTCTTTTCGAAATAATGTCAGTAAAGGTCTACTATAAAAACATAAAACTAAACCACAAACTGGCTTGGCAAACTTTGTGTCCGTTTTGTGTTCGTCAATAAACAACACACACATATTTCGTACCTTAAGTATACCGATCGACTCATAATTTCACATAACCCTCAAAAGATGTAGATATCTAGATAATATTCCGCACAAACAACTCTTATATCAATCTACCTAATAACATAATTTTGTTTTGCCGGGTCAGTGATGGATCCGAAATAAGGAACACACTTATTCTATAATAGTAAAAGACTTTTTGCTTGATTTTACAGTTTCGAACCAAGTAGAATTAAAAACTAAATTATGAATTAAAATTACGGTTATTTTTAACTTTTTGACAAGGTTGGTAATCGAAACGATTAAATTATTTGTTATTTCGGTATCGACATTTTAATTATATCGGTATACCGGAACAGAAACTTTTATAACGGCATAGGTATGTATATCGATTTTTTACCATTTAATTGACCAAACCAAACAATAATGTTTAAAAACATAGAATGGGTCTAAACGATTTAGACTACACATTTCTTACATGGTAGCAATTATCAAAGGGACTTGTCCCTAAAATATATTTATATTTGCAAAATTTATATTCTTTAAAAAAATATAAATTTTGTAGAGAGAAACAAATAGAATTTTCAAGACTTGTGCTTATGGAAAATATGTTTGTCGGCAACCGAAACGAATTTCGGTTTCAGTATTAATACCGGTCAGTGCTGCCATTCAATTTTTTCTCTATTATCAAAGCATCTTCATCTTACACGACTTGTAGCAGTTGTTTTCGCGTCTTCCCATGTAAGATTTCAATTTCATAGTTCTTGTAATACGATCCATTCAGTATTGTTATTTTGCTTTGTATCAGTTTCGGTAATCGGTTGTTGCATTCCGGTCCGTTGTAGCAGGTAAGATTGCACTGTCCTTTTTCTTGGAGTATCGATCAGTCTTTTGTTATTTTGCCTTTTATAAGTTTCGTCAATCGGTTGTTGTTCCAGTTAAGTAGATGAATGGTTTGCTGTAGCAGGTCCTAGGATGATGGGGCTACCGTCTGACGTTGCCTAAAAACAACGCCCTGCGTTTATTTGGTGAAGATGTGGGGAATAGGGATGGGCAATAAATATCGATATATTAAAATATCGATATTTAAAAAAATTATAATCGATATATATCGCCGATATTAGAAATACCCATATATCGATACATCGATATTTATTTACGACTATCGAATTCGATATTTTTAAGATATCTTTATAATAAAATTCAACATTTTAACCGAATAAAGAATTTCATCATATGTTTTTTTTAACTAATATTAAGAAAATAACGGCGCTTTCCATTGTACATTTTCATTACACAGTTCAGTAAAAATAAAATATTGTACAGTTTACTTGCATAGTATGTGTCACAAGTTTTGTTTACCGGCAGTATTTAATCCGGCATTATATAATCCCAATTATTTTTTTTTTTAGATTTCATATGGCGAATAAAATAAAAATTTTTTGTATTCTTAACTTTTTTTTAAATTTTTTTTATTGTAGAATTAACTGCCGGTCCCTCGATTTCAAACGAAAACTTCGTTCGCATAACTTACCTTAAAAACTAAATTTTAAAATTGGTTTTTGTTTTAAATAAAAGTTTAGCGAATGAAAGTTTCGTTCGAAATCGAGGGAGAGGCAGTAAATTTGAAATTAAAAGAAACAATAAAAAGTAAGAATGAAATTACATGTAATATGTTTGTACCTACTTATGTAAATATGTGTTGAAATTTGGTAATAATTTCAGCTTAATACGTTCGATACATCGATATATCGATATTTTTAATTAATAAATATCGATACTCTTAACAAATATCGATACGATATATATCGATATATTTTTTCAATTTGCCCATCCCTAGTGGGGAACCTTGATTATCTTTGATTTCTATTTTTTCCTAGGGGGTGGCGGCTGCCTGACCTTCGCCATGATGTTATCCACTTAATATTTTAAAACTCGAAAGTTTTTCGTCCGCCAATCTGTGTGTAATTAAACATATTATTTGTAATTTTTACTTGCATTAATTAGTTTTATATGTAATATGTGTGTAATTTTACTTTGAGTTTTATTTTTATTATTAATTTTTGATAGTCAAGTTTGAACATTGATTTATTGTCATTCTTTCAGTTTCCGTCACAGCAGTGTTGTCAGTAGATTTTTGCGATTTTTCCCAACACGTCGAAAAAATTGCCTCTACAAAAATCCTTACTCGTTCAAGTCATTAAAATCTAAGAAAAAACAATAGTTTTAATAATAAATTCATAAATACAAATAAATAAACCAGGGACCCTAACAGTTATAAGAGAAACAAACATAATAATATTTAACCATTAATATTGCTGAATTATATATATAAAGGTTTTAATTAACAATTATTATTTATTATATTTTATTTTGGTTATCTTAACCATTAAAGTGAAAAATATTTTTTTTAGGTTATAAATAACCAATACTTCAACCAAAAATTTTTTGGTTATAAATAACCATTATAAAAAATATTAAATTTGTTTGGTTATAAGAAATAATTAATTTTTTTTTGGTCACAAATAACCATTATAGCAAATAATTATTTTTTTTGGTTACAAATATCCATTATATCAAAAAATTTATTTATTTACGGCCTAAGTTATAACAAATAAAGCATGTCAATAAAGGGTTTATGAAACGTATTTTCATACAAGATCCGAAACCCTTTATTGACATGCTTTATTTTTTTATAACTTAGGCCGTTAGTTAACAAATATCCATTATAAATAAGATAGAAAGTATAGTCGCTTACCAATTTTGTGACCATAAACCATATTATTATGTTGGTATTTGGATTAAATTTGGTACTAAGTTATTTTATTGAAATCTTAATCATCTTACAAAGTTTGATTGGAATCGGTATATGTATACTTGACCATAGCTCCCATAATATGGTTACCTACAAATCCAACCATAGTATGTTGTTCTATGAATATGGTTACCTCCAACCAAAATTGTTTTCTGCGTGTAGGTACAATATAAACCCCTCTCTAAAATCACTTAAAGACAAACAAATTTCATTTTGCTGAACATGTCTTAATAAGATTCGGCATAATGAACTTTAAAATAAATCTTAACCTCATAACATAATTTTCTGACAAAAAAAAAAAAAAAATTAATTACTTGCTATAATGGTTATTTGTAACCAAAAAATTTAATTGTTTGTTAAATTGGTTAATTGTATCCAAAAAAATTTATTATTTTCTATAATGGTAATTTGTAACCAAAAAAAAAATTTTGTTTGAATTAATGGTTATTTATAACCAAAACAATATATTTTTTACTTTAATTGGTTACGATAACCAAAATAAAATATATGTAAAGATAATGGTTAAAAATAACCAAATGCAAATAAAGGGAATTTTCTGCTATAAACACGTAAGCGCCATTTTTTCGAAATTGACTATTTTGGTTTTTATGGTAGAAAATAACATTTGCTACCCGATTGCATTCTCATCTTGGCAACTTTGTATGAAAAAAAATTTAAGCAATTTCCAAAACCTCGTAAACGCCATACAAAATGACATTTGCATGCGAAATGGAATGATTTTTTTATTTAACGTTGGAAATGTTAAAGTCCCACCCACCAATTTTTTTGTTTTTGAGATAAAAAAAATGTGGAAAGTTTTAGGACAATCGGAGCATACGACGCAAGTTCCTCAAAGTCAGTAAATTCATTAAAAACGACAATTTGTCGAGTAATTTAAAAACTATATATCCTATACAGCACAAATGTTACTCAAGCTCGCATTATTTAAATAAAATGCTACTTGTTCTCCTGCATCCTAAAGCTCTAGCTCGATATCTAAACAAAAAACCGTACTGAACCAAAATTCATTTTCGGACTATAAGGGGTTAACGCGTGTCTATAAGGAGTTAATTTCTAAGACCGACCCTTACTAGTTTTACATTACCAACATTTCTTTTAAAGGAGTCAAAGCTCTATCTCTGCTCCTAAAACATGAAGTTTGTTGAATTTAAGTTATATTTGAAATTTTTCAAAAATAAAAATTTTCACAGTGCGATGCATAAAACATAATTTTTTTGATGTTAAGATTTATAATCTTAGAGATATAGAAATTAGGGTACCTGACTAAACTTTTTACCAAAAACAATAAAATTAAATATGTAATTTTATTTGTAAATTAAAAAATACATAAGAGACAAATTTAGCAATACCTATCCTTGTAAGCAACCCTTAGAAAGTCGCAAAGTCATAAAAACCAAATTTAAAAAGTTATTGATTTTTTTTTAAGTTGTTGGCTCTTACGTGGTCTAAGAAGAAACGCGACAGTATTTATAATAAACAGGGACCGGAAAGTGCATAAGGAATACCCCAAGATAATTCTTCTAAAATGAAATACCTTAACATGCATTAATTTTTATTTTTTTAAGTTTCATTAAAAAACTCAACCGATGATTTTCTGATTTTTATTTATTCCTTAGAAAATAAAAACAATTTTTGAGTTTTATATATTTCTTGGAAAATTAAAAATTATTTGATGATGTTAATTTATTTCTCAAAAATAAAAGTAATTTTCTGAATTAAATTTTTTTGCTTAGAAATATGGGTACTTCTGGGTAGCAAAATTGTTTTTACGATGTCCGACTGTCCGTTGAATTTGGTTTTCCGAAGACCCGGGATATTTCAGCCTGATCGGTTCAAAAATGACTGCGATATGAGGGAAAAAACACGACTGCCTCTAATTTTACCCATAAATCATTAGTTGTTGTTGTTTTTTTATATTTATCTGGAAAACGGCAAGAATCAAAGTTTTCAAATTAGGAACAAGCATCTTGATTACAAATACACAACATCCGATAAAATGTGGTCGGGATTGGATTAGTGGGCGTGGCACAAAATAGATTTAGTCATGTCTATGAACGGTATTTATATAACTTTCTGTTCTAATCACACCATGGTGAATATAAATTTTGAGCGTGGAGACGTGCCGTTATACATGAGCATCCATTTCTTTTTTACTTCAGCAATCCGAAAGCTATGCCTTTTTTTTTGGAAACATAACAACTTTTTTTGCAAGCAAGGGCTTATAAACCCGTTAAGCAAGGCGGATTCATTCTATCACAGTTACTTTTTTCATTTTTTTTTTGTGTGTAATTTTGCTTCAAATGTGTAATTTGAGACACAGTCAAGTGTAATTTGAGATACAGTCAAGTGTAATTTCCCAATTCTCAATTCGCAACACTAATACTGGTATTAAGCTACATATTTGTTATTTTGTCATCGGTATCAGTAGTGGTATTAAATTTTAAAGCGTATTAAAGTCTGGGTTTGCACTATGAACGTTTTCTTTTAGAAATTTAATTTTATTGGTTGGAGGGGAGAGAAGAAAAGCATGTTCTCTTCCCCTCTCGCCAATAAACTCACACTTTCTGAAAGAAAACGATCATGGTATGAACCCACACAAAGCGGTATTAATAACGGTATCGGTTGCCAACCTTGCTTCTTGCAAATTATAAAGTTAGAATCTCAATCGTATTATTAAGGTACTAAACAAAATTTGGAAAATTGTGCCACGTATTTTCAGACTACGAAAGTGTTATAATTATGTTTGTAAGAAATGTGTGAAAATACTTTAAAAATATTAAGTATTAAACAAATTTCGTATTTTTCCCATAACCTTAAACGCTAATTTTTTTTTAATCTTGCTAGCACCCACATTTCTAGCAACACACCAACAACAATTTTTTTGTTGAAATTTTATGAAACAGCAAAAATATTTTGCTTATTTGTAAAATTTTATTTTTTGTGTAAATATGTAGATAAGTATATCTCTACGGTTGGGTTTTATTGGTACCGATTTGTTTTGCATTATTGTTGCTTGATTCTGTTCATATACCTGCCGATTGTTCTCAAGTCAATGTTCAGATGCTCAAGTTGGCTAGTTTTTAGTCGCTATGCTTGTCTGCAGTAAAGCGACCTACGGGATTTTATATTGTTTTCAATTCCCGTTTTCCCGGGAATTAATTGCGGGCTTCCCGGGAAAATTTGAATAAAAATCTTTTTTTAAAACTTTAGTAAATCTATATCGGACTCGTGTCTAGTTGTTTTATCCAAATTAATTTCCTCACAATATTTAAATTTTCTACAGTTTAAGGCTTATTAAGCTAATTTTTGAGAAGTGGCTTTATATAGGGCCTATGATAAATTATATACCTATCTTCACAAAATTTTATTTGTTGTCCTAGCAAACGGAAGTGTAAATTTTACATCAATATTAAAATGTTTTGCGGTTAAGGACGTAGTAAAGTGTTTTCCTAGATTGTGTTTTATATGCAGCATTTCAAGTGATTTTGAGTCTTATGAAAGTCGAAAGTAGAAATTTGGTGCCTTATGAAACGAATTTGTTGAAATTTAATGTCAAAAGGTGCATTTCGCCAAAAATTTATGTTAGCGATTTTGCAGGAATTCAATCCCAAACAGCCTAAATCGGCTTAGAAATAATGAAGGGCTAGTAATACAAATACTTTATGGGACCTAAGATGAATATTAAAAAAAGATTCACATGGAATGATAAACTAAGTATACCTTCATACACCACTGCTGATTAAGTGTTACAAAATTGTATAAAAATATGTTATTAAATATATGTAGAAAATAAAATTTCTCCTTCCTCTTGAATTTGTTAAACGATAAAGATGTTTCAGAATTCCTACTTCGTAATGTTGAGCTTTCAGTTCCTAATCGCCCATCCAGAAATTGTATTCCCCTAATGCTAGGAACACAACTGGGTCGTACGTCGTGTGAGCGTGAGACGTAACAAAGTAAATTTCTAAAAACACTATCTTGTTACGCACAATTACATCGTAGACGTTCTTTGTAGATTTAACAGAAGAGCCACGATGTTTATAATTTGCTCTTTTAGAACTCCGGTAATAATTGATAAAAAGTATGAGTGAATTTTTAGAAATTGCATTTGGTGCGGAAGGTTTTTCTGCCAAAATGACAGGCAAGCACTATTTTTATCATCTATTCAGTATTGGTTATCACGTGGTGATAGGTACATTTTTTTTTGTAAAAATTAGTCATGACCCTAATGTACATACTTGCACATAACGAGTTGTAAGTAACACTGGCCAACAAAGTTTTAACCCATGGACCAAAGTATACTTTTCTATAGGTTTGAGCTGCGCTGAATCCAAATCTTTACTCAGAATTTCTCCATCGCATATCTTCGCTTTAAAAAACTTCGTTTTTTTTGTTTATAAAACCTGATATGTCGTCTAAAAGTCCTACTAATTACCTTTATAAATATTTAACCTTTGTAATATCTTGTTTATTACGGCGGGGTTGATCTATCAGGTGAAAAGATTGTTTATAACCCCGTAATTGTGAAATTAAAAAAGAGTTTAATTGCAGATATGTGTCGTTCAATGAAGTTTAATTGGTGGAGTACCACAGTGAAAAAAATAAATATTTTGTCCCTTCTCTGAGATATCTTAACCTGAAGTTTGAAACCCCGCTTTTGGCTATAATCATGGTATTTTCGCCTTTTGTGGTTATTTTTTCATAATTTTGACTTATTTTTTAACATTTATTTACTTTTTCTTTCAGACGACACATCAGTTTTTATAAATAAAGATTTAATATTGCGAAAATAGCTTTGAAATCAGCGCAACTCAGACCCTAAATTTCCAAATTTTGCAGGCCTGTGTTATTATTACATATCGTTACTTTAATTAAAAGGCGTATCTAACATTTTCTATATTGTAGTAACGATATGAATGCATTTTTTTATATTTTTTATTTAATAGCTGATTTGCTTTTAATTCAGATTTTATGGAGTTTATGAAAAATTAAATTTTTTAATGAAGTAGACAATAATTAGGAAAACCGTAAATATTTTCTCTGGATAGCCGTGAATATGCAATTAAAAGGCGATTCATCGTGAGGTTTGATTTTCAATATGTCTTTTTTTACAGATCACGCGCGACTCATATCAAACTGGTTTGCCATTTTTGTTCAGTATCGTTTGGCAAGTCATCATGGAACGACTCACACCAGAACAGCGTCTCCAAATCTTTTTGAATGGGCTCTGAAAAAACTATGAAAATCCGGTGTTTTATTGTGAAATTTTGTTCAGTGATGAAACACATTTGTGGCTCAATGGATAAGTTAATACACAAAATTGCCGTATTTGGGCTGATGAGCAATCCGTAGAGTACCAAGTGCTACCATTACATCCATTAAAAACAACGGTAGGGTAGGGTTTAGGATATGGTGGAATCATTGGTCCATATTTCTTTAAAAATTAGGAAAATCAGAATTTTACCTTCAATGGTAACCGTTATCGCACCATGTTAACGGACTATGTGCTTCCTGAAATTCGAGCCCATGGTCTCGGTGAGCTTGTTGAGAAATCGTGATCACTTAATTTCACGTTTTGCTACGGAAAATTGGCCACCTAGATCGTGCGATATCACACCTTGGGACTATTTTCTCTGTGGATATGTAAAGTATGAAGTCTTTAGGTCTTAAGCCAGCTATGATTGACGCCTTGGAAGGCAACATTACTCGTGTTATTCGCGACATACCAGTTGCTATGCTCGAACGAGTCACCCAAAATTTGTTGTTCCGAATGGAACACCTCGGAGGTTGTCCTGGCCAACATTTACATGATATCATTTTCAAACAGTAAATGCCATAAATTGTTATTTTAACCGATAATAAAAATTGTAAGTTCACTTTCAAATTTGTGTGTTCTATTTTACATTATAAATCAAACATTACAATGAAACACCTGATATATATCCTTGTGAGAACAATGGAGGCAAAAACAATATATTTAACCGCTTTAGAGCTTTTTATAAATTTTGGCATCGATTTGTTAGTGCATATTTTTACCCCTTGCAGCATTTTTTTGTATATATTAGTCAAAAAAGCATTTTTTAGAAAATGGTGTATATTCCACCTTTTAAAGCATATTTGAATACTTGTTAATTTTTTTAAATGAACAAATAACTCTTCTATGAGTCTTAACCTCATAACATAATTTATTCTGGTTGGTCTATTACTGCCCATGGGCGCCAAAGTGGAACACACACAAATTTGTCTGTACGTACTGTGGCGTAGACTTAAATATATTTTTTTACTTGTTTATTATATGCAAATATTATAAAATTATTTTAGTGTATATTTCCGGTTTCCCTGACAATAATCAAACTCAGGTTGAACTTTATTATTATTATTTACTTCTATTTCTTCTTCTGAAATACAAAAGACCATTACAACCAAGAAATAGCGAGAGGCCCATAGGGCCTAGCAACATTCAATAAAATGGCCCAATTGGGCCATAAATCACACCACTGGTGCATACTCGTATGCTTGTCAAAGTTTGTTGTAGAAATTACAACAATAACCCACGAGTGGGTAAAAAACGATTTGCTTGTTTTAGTAGAAACAACAACAGAACAGAAAGAAAAACACATTATTTTTATGTTTTAAAAGTAAAATGGAAAGTAAAAGTTCCTATTTAGTTTATATTTTTGGTTAAATATGTACATCAAATGTTTAAAGTAGAAACCATGTTGTGCTGAAAATTTCAGTACTGTAGTACTTTTTCACATCAAAAATAACGCTGTACCCCCGCGTTGTTATTAGTACTTTTTTATCCTTGGCGCTTTTAACTTTTAATATGTTAACCTTCTCAACTCAGCGCTAAACTACAACAGTGTGACGTGATCATTTCGATAGAAAACTTTTTAATCATATGTTTGTTGCAAAATTTATGTAGTTGGTTATATAAATACCACTACCTTGTATTATAAAGGCATTCACAAACCAGATGGCTTGCTAGAAAGGCTGTTGTTGAAAGATTTTTGGAACAATGGGAGCCGCTGACCTATTATTTAAATTGAAATAATTTTGGAAGCGGCCATAAAAGTGCACGAATTAAATTCATTAAAACAGAAATTTTAAAACCTGAAACAAAAATGTATTTCGTATTTTTGTCATATACAGTGTTGGAAAAAATAATAGGGACGATCCTTACTTTCGCAAACAGATGCAAACAGTTTCTTTATATTAAGTTTTTTTTGGGGGGGTCCCGCAATTTAACTGTTCCTAAAATAACGGATTTTCATTATTTGTTTACTTTTTCTCTTTTGAGCTTTTATTTTATATCTATTTGCAAAAAAAATCAGTGAAGTTGTAATTTCAATTGGAAAAAATAATAGGGACGCATTACAAAAAATTACCATTAGTCCAAAAAAATTATTTTTTTAACATAAACATATTAAAAATCCGTAAAGCAAAGTTTATGTGATTAATTTAATCTTATTGGTATCGTGTTTATGATTTATGTCTTCGGTAAATAAATTTCTAAATGGGTCGTGGTGTTCATTATACTGAATCTGAAAAAAATGTTATTCTTAAATTAAATTCGGACGGGTTATCAATTAGAAAAATTTCACAGATAATGAAGTGTTCCAAAACTAAAGTATTCAATGCCATTCATTCGAAAAAAAGTCATGAAACTAGAGCTAGAAAACGTAAAACGTCAGCGCGTTTTGACCAACGTTTAGTTCGACTTTCCAAAAATAACCCCTTTAAGTCATCAAGTAGCCCTAAAAATTAATTGTGTGCTTCAGTGACAAGTCAAACAATAAGAAATAGGCTGCAGGAAGTCGGATTAATGGGACGCAGTCCAAGAAGAGTACCACTGTTGAGCAAGAAAAACATACAAAAAAGGTTGGAATTTGCCAGGCGACACCTGTGCCGTAAAAACTGGAACAACGTACTATGGTCAGACGAAACAAGAGTCAATTTATTTGGATCTGACGGAAAATCATTTGTACGTCGTCCTGCAAATGCTGCATTTGATCCAAAATATACCAAAAAAAACCGTCAAACACGGTGGTGGTTCTATAATGCTATGGGGATGTTTTTCGGCCTCTAGAGTTGGTCCAATAGTTTGGATTCAGGGAAAAATTAATGCTGCTGACTATACAGACCTTCTCCAGAATAAAATGCTTCCATTTGCTGAGGATGAAATGACACAAAAAAGGGAATTCATGCAGGTTAATGATCCCAAGCATTCCGCTAGAAGCGTCAAAACGTGATTTCAGCAGAATGAGGTGCTTGTAATGGAGTGGCCGTCTCAATCACCGAACTTAAACCCCATTAAGCATCTCTGGGGAGTCCTCAAAAATAAAATTGTTAGCTTTAAATCGAAAAACAAACAAGAGTTGTGGGAAAAAATTCAAGAAACCTGGTACTCAATTCCGCCCGAGGTATGTGCGAATCTTGTGGGATCTATGAATCGCCGTTGTCAGGAGGTTATAAAAATGAAAGGATCTTCAACCAAGTATTGAAAAAGTATTTGGAAATGATGGTAATGTTAAAAAAAAATAAATATTTTTTCCAAAACATTAAGTGTCCCTATTATTTTTTCCAATTGAAATTACAACTTCACTGATTTTTTTTGCAAATAAATATAAAATAAAAGCTCAAAAGAGAAAAAGTAAACAAATAATGAAAATCCGTTATTTTAGGAACAGTTAAATAGCGGGACCCCCCAAAAAAAACTTAATATAAAGAAACTGTTTGCATCTGTTTGCGAAAGTAAGGATCGTCCCTATTATTTTTTCCAACACTGTATATAAAAAAAATAACGACGTTAATATTGAAATGCAAACCGAGGACGCCAGGATTCATATTTTTCTACCTAGAATGAAAGATTTGTTCTTGCAAGAGGCAGGGAATTTTACAAAAATGGATGCATTGGATAATATATCAGTGGCAAATTTTAATTTAAATAAAAACAATTTACCTTGAAATAAAATTTTTTGTGGAACCCGATCTGACATATTTTTAGAAACATGCAAAGTTAACAAGGAAATTGTTTATAAATTGAAAGAAAATTCAATATCAATTTATTTGAGATTTTGCGAATCATTAAGAACTTAATTTTGTTTTGAAAATAAAACAACATTTTTTTTACAACTGCGAAATAATATAAGCTGCACTTATTTCACGTGGAATTTTAAGCAAACTTATAACTACAATTAATGTTGGGAGAATTCCAAATAATTGTAGCGGGAAATGTAAGAAAAGATAAACTCATCACTGATTTATTGTTTGGTATTTTGTTTAAGCTTTGATATCTTTGCAAAAAAGACCTTTTGAGTGTTTGTAGCTAATTCTCATTCCCTCTGTAGTCTTATTTGCTGATAGCTATGGCTTTTCTAAAATTATTTAGGAGAACGTTTCCTGATGATCTGGCCTAAGCAACCAGTGAAATGCGCATAGGAACAGCTTATCCTCCAACAATAAATTTCAGTATATTTTATCAATTATTAAAAAAGGGAATTAAGCACAACAAACAAAATCTTTTAGTAAATAATAGTATTCCCAAAAACAACTTTCATTAATGAAAAAAGTTTAAACTAAATATTAAAATGAGAACTGCAAAACATAAATAACACAACCGGTAACAGGTTATTTCCAAACGAGAAAGAAAACTATTAAAATATCAATTCTCAATTCCGTGCACTAGTGGGTCTTCCAGAAATAGAGCATTTAAAAACTGAAAGTATTTTAATTTTTTGGAAAAAATAGCCAAAAAAGGAACTAAATGGATGAACTAAAGTTTCCTGACATTTCACGTATCGCCTTTGGAATTTTATCGATACCACGTTAATCAGCATCAGTTGAACGCACGTTTTCAATGCAAAAAGCAAAGGATATAAATCGTCTACACGACGAGACTATTTCAAAAAAAAACTAATGATCTATTAAAATCAAATGAAAGTTGCTGTTATAGTTATAATATTTCTAATAATCTCTTAAAGTAAATTGGCTTTATCTTATAACACTGAATTCAAAGCTTTATTTTTAAACATAAATGTTTTAAATAATTAGTATTGTGGTTATTTTATTGAACTGTTTATGGTTTTTAATCCAAATTTTGATATTTAAATCAGACTTAAGTTCATTGAATTTAATTTTCATGCAATTATTTTTATGAAGAAAGGAATTTTACAACATGAAATTAATTAAAAGTTATTGATAATTTTTCATACTTGACTGAGCTGGGAATTGAACCCAGGTTTCCACGGACAGGTTTCCCTGACTAGTTTCGATTTTAGAACAAAGTTCTAAGTGAGCACTATATGTAAAAGTCTGAATAATGCAACTTTGCAAAAGTTTAAACATAAATAGCCTACCAGTGTAAATTTATGTGTACAGAGATCAAATTTTTTATTTACTTACTTATTCTTAAAAATATGAACTATTTTAAATCATTTTCTTTGGAAAATAGTGAAACAAAATTGACCTTACGCAAAATATTATTTTTATATGTACCTTTAATATAAATACTTCTTTTAGTTAAAGTTCAGTACCATTTCTATTTTACAACACTGGTAAGTAAATTAATCATAATAATATTCTCCTTCTGTCACTGGGGTAGATCTTTTAGGTTAGAACGAATCTAATTTAACTCTCTGATTATTTCAAGCACGTATTCGGGATCAAATCAAATTAATAATACTTAAATCAAACGTGTTTTGAGATTGATTTAATCTTAGTTAAACTAAATCAATCTCATTTTCGGATTATTTCAAATACGAATTAGGGATTAAATATGGATAAGTTGAGTATTTCGCACTCGAATTATCCGTACTTGAAACAATATTTCTGTACTTGTTTAAAGAAGCCGTACTTACCGTACTATTGATATCGCTTCGGATTGATTTTAGTACGGATGGATTGATTTTTCTTTTCAGTGTATGTAGTATATTATATAGTATATCTCTGAATGCTTAACATTCACTTGAGTAATTTTCATAAATTCTTTTTATGGCTGTACAATACTTCTAATGTTTGTTTGCTTTTTACTTTTCTAAAAGAATATTTTGTTTTGCGTTAAAGAAAAAGGTTTTGTTTTAAGTAAAAATGGTCAAAAGTTAATATTTTTTCTTTCATTTTATGTTTTTCTTTATTAAATTTTTGTTTTTTTTAAACGTATTTGCCAAATATTCGCTTAAATCTGGCAAATTCGAATACGAATGTCAAAATATTGCGAATACGAATATACGTAACGTTACTAATAGGAACTGTCAAATGTTGTTTACACACACACATACTATATAATAACATAATCAAAATTTGACAGTTCCTATTAAAAAGCAACAATAAAAAAGCCCTGTTGTTTTTTCATTGTACATTTGTTGTTGCTGCTAGCGTAACAGGTAGATGATCGGTCAATGCTCGGAACCAGCGCTGCCAGAAGTAAGATTTTACCTTATTTTTTAATATTTTTTAACCGAAAAAATATTTTAAGATTTTTTCCCCAAAAACAAGATTTTTTGTTTTGTCTAGACGAAGGTTAGGTTCAATTAAAAAAACCTTCTTTGCTCCCATTTAAAAATGTTTAAACTAAATATTGCAACCTTGCGGTTTACTGGACAAAAAAACAAGTTAGAGTGCTATATTCGGCTGTGCCGAATCTTTGATAAATACATATGACTCTATGTGGCTCTATATGATAAATACATATATATTAACTAAGCTTCACAAAAACGGACGTCAGCATTAAAATTGGTTGCTATTTAGACCTATTTTAAATTATTGACCGACAATTAGATAGTTTTATGCATTTCTTGTTAGAACTTTGAACTGGCTTGAGTAAAATATTAAGATTCGTAAAATTTTTAGCCGAACTAACATGATTTTTAGGAGGGTAATTTGTATTGGACCTATGGTAAATTATGGACCAATCATCCCAAAATTCTGAAGGCTGATTTCTAATAAATTTCAATACACCAGTGTAATTAGTTTTAGCGTTAACAGTGAATTTCACAAAACTGCATGATATTTTTTCTGGCCATATGAATTTAAGTAAGAAATTTTACCGCAATTTTTTGATTCATAGTTCTGATCCAACTGAACCGATGTTGCTGGATTTCAAAACCAAGCTGCTTAGGATAACTACAAGCAATTTGAGACCAAGTTTGTTCTTTTCTTTTGCGTTTTTCGAAAGTGAGCGTGTTTTCAACAGACGGATAGACAGACGGACATGGCTAAATCGACTTAGAATTACTCAAGGATATGGAATAAATCGTTGCTTTCGTTAATTTTTGTTGATACATTTGCCTTCGAGCAAACAAATCCTCAATATGACTGTACCTTGAAATAATTTTTATATTTGTTTTTAGAAATATAAAAAACTGAAATTTTATTATTTTAAATTTTATACCTGTTGGTTAAAAACCGCAAACACACATTTGCGATCTCAAAAAATGTACAATTTAGTAGTTATAAGAAATTAAATTTTTGTTTATTTTATGTATTAAATAAAATATAAATTGTTTTTATTATTTATAATAAAAAAAACTCCTTTTTTCAAAAATAAGATTTTTTCTTCAAAAATAAGATTTTTTTTTGGTGAAATTAAGATTTTTTGCTGAAAATTTCTGGCAGCCCTGCTCGGAACTAATCATATTTCTTTTTTTTTATTAAATTCACGTATTTTCATTTGTTTGCGTCAATTGTTGACATGTTTAAATTTTAAGTTCGATTGCCAAACATAATCGACAGACACATTAATTAAGAGAATTGTCATACATACGTACCAATTTATTTTAAACATCGAACTCCTTTTATTGCAAAAACCACTCCCGATTTGTTGACGGCAATGTGGGCTTTTTGTAAAAATATGAAAACTTTCTTCTATGTTTAACCAAGAATAACTTACAGCCTTCTGGTATGTATATCCGATATAAAGATCTTCCCATGTAGGCCTAGCCGAAGGTAATAGATAAGACTGTTCTAATTAATTTATTGCAAAACAATGGTGAAAATTAACTTTATCCGTTAAAGAATCGAACTACAAATTAGAATACTTTAAATACAAAAAAATGTTTAGAAAAGATTTGTACTTCCTTTTACTCAATATTTTTTTAAGTGGATGCCAGGTTTTAACTTTATAGTGATCTTTACTATATATTATATATAAATGAGTAGGGCACAAAAGTGTCGCTTTTTACCACTGATGACGCAATTTGGGATATGTATTTCTTACTTACGTTTATTTAGATTTTTATTTGTTTTTTTGCTCAATAAAAATCTTAAAATACATTTTGCAGTTATTTAATTCGTCAGTGAGTCAATTGTTCTGATATATAGGAGGATTTTTTATTAAAATTTTTATTTAAGTTTATTGTTGTTGTCTACACGATTCATTCTATAATTTTGTTGTTTCTTTTGTTTTGATTTGAATCTCAATTCTTTCTTAAACGCATGATTATAAATTGATATTTGAATATTGTACTACATACGTACAAACTACAATATATGGCATTTGTTTATAACATTGTCTAGTAATTGTTTTATGTTTTTACTACAGTAGATTTAGAATAGTTCAGCGCGTGCTCTTAAATTAAAAACACCTTGCGACTGATATTATACACAAAACTTAATAAGAAAAATCACTATTTCTTTGAGCAAGAGAAATGAAAACATGTAATATTAAATGTTTATTGGTTTTATAATGTGTTGGTCGATGGTTTGATTTTATTCAATCTTAATTTTTTGAGGTCACGTTGTCAATGATTTTAATTATTACAAATCATACTTATAAACTATAGTGCATTATAATAGAAAACAATTTGTATACTTTTCACCGAAGGTAAAATGGTATATATGTATAAGTTTTTCATTCCGTTTGCAATTTCTACAATATGTCACACGTGCTCCGTTGAATTTTGTGTAATTGAGCTTCAACATGATCGGTCCACAGATGACTAAGTTATGAGCAAAACCTACGATTGCATCTTATTTTACCCATAAATCTCTTTTTGTTTTTTCTGTATATCTGGAGAACGGCAAGAGCCAGTTTCCAAATTAGGTACAATCATATTGGTTATCAATAGATAAATCCTACAAAATATAAGCGAAAGTGGCAAAGTGAACGTGGCACTTCCCATACTAGATTTTTGTATATCTGGAGAACGTCATAAGCTAAAGTTAGGTACGAGCCAGTGATGCAAAATGTGGCACAATTGTGCCATTTTTGGCACTTTTAAATGTTTCATGGCCTGTGTAAATCTATTTTGGCCCTTTCAGTTCAAAACTTAACTAACTACTTTAAATCGTTCGATACATTTTTCAATATTATTTTCTCACTGCTTTGAACACTACTTTCATTTACGAAATTGTTTTGTTTGTTCAGGACAAAATAAACCACACAAGCGGTTTGATTTATGATATAAAAAAACATATAAAGCATGTTTGTATGAATTCGACGTTTCTTGCAGATATCTGAAAGACGTGGAACTATTTTGTTGGCTGGTTTAAAATGTTATAAAAATGGAAAAAATACTTTTAAACTAGGGATGTAGGGATGCATTTTTGCCGATACGATAGCGATACCGATACTCAAGAAGAAATATCACCGATACCGATACCGAACAAATACGAATATTAAATGTTAATATAAGGTAATATTAACAAAAGTAAAGTATTATAATTTCTTTATTATACAAAATTACAGCGTAAGAGATAATTATTATTTCAACTTGGTTTTAATAAGATTTTAAAAACAAAAAAAAAATTTAAATTCATGATAAAATTAATTAATTTTCAAACAGGAGATTATTAATATTCAAAATTAATATTAATAATTAGTATTGTGGTTATTTTTATTAAACTGTTAATGGTTTTTAATCCAAATTTAGATATTTTAATTAGGCTTAAGTTCATTGAATTTAATTTGCATTAAATTATTTTTATGAAGAAAGGAATTTTTACAACATGGAAGATTAATTAAAATTGTTATTGATAATTTTCATTCTTGACTGACCTGGGATTCGAAGCCAGGCTGTCTGGCGTGTGATATTAATAAAATTAATTAATTTTCAAACAGGAGATTATTAATATTCAAAATTAATATTAATACAATTTTTGTTTAAAAAAACAAAGTGTTCTCAACTTTTGCGGAGATAATTTCGCAACTCCGTTTGAAACAGGCCTGCAGTTGAAAATGATCTCTCAGATGTGACTGAACTCATTTGACAACTTAAGTATTTCTACGCCATGGTCTTAAATTTTGGGTATAATATTTAATAGCGTCAGTAAACAAACGTTTCTGCGTCTCTAGAAAAACACCAAGATCTTAGGTATATCTAGACTTCTTATTTATCTGAATCAAAGCGTAGGATGGGCAGAAGACATTCTTCTCCAAATCTTCTTTTAAGATTTTCACAAACTCTCCAAAGGTCAGTTATTTTAGACTTATCAGAACTTTTAGAGTCATGTTGAGTTGCTTAATAAGACGTTTTTTCCATCTATTATCTTTGAAATTTTCTAGCTTTCCATCGAAGGTAGAGAATTGTAAATAAACAATAGATTTCATAATTCTCTAAACACTCTCTTTCAAATCTGTCATTCAGAGTTAATGCTACGTACCTACATCGCCAATTTTTGGGACTCTAAACTATTCTGCTTCTCAGAATAGTTTAGAGTCCTTACGAGAAAATGTAGCAGTAGCGGGCTTATGAATTTTGTGGTCTCTTTGAAGTAACCCAAAATTTGTAGCGAAATGATTTTATTTTCAAAAAAAATCCGCAGAAAATTCTTAAAAGGTACAATTATATACAAGATCTATCGATGGGAGAGCGTTTTACCATTATGGTGCAACACAAAACGGCTGATTATGCAGGTCCACACCAAGCGTTCAATGCGTCTATGTCCAAAAAGTCGAAGTGTAAAATTGTGTTAAAAAGTTACACAGCAAACGTAAAATGCATATACGTATCGTAAGCATGAAGTAGAATTACTTTCTTCTTTAGCAAACACGCGTGGTGTGGACCGACCTCCAGCTTAAGAATTAAAAGAAACCATTTATTATTCTGTTTGAATTATTGGTATTAGTTGTTATGCAAAAAATAAGCATTGAAAATTAAATTGCTTGTTCAAAAAAACTTTAAAAAAAAGTATCGACAGTAAAATATCGCCGATACCGATATATCGGCAAACGTGAAGTAACGCCGATATTCGTTACGTCCCAATGTTAAACAATGTGAATTTTTGGTCTTGTGAGGTTTTTATGAGAGAAACGTCAGAAAAAAAAGTCAGAATCCTTAAGCCGATAGCCTTAGTTGCTAGTGCTTTAGCTTTAAGATTTATTGTAATTTTAATTATAATAAATATCTAAATAAATAAATAAATAAATAAATAAATAAAAGTCAGAATCGTATACGAATTCTGTCAGATTTCTATCCACAAATGTATGAAGTGGCAGACATCTTTTGTAGGGAAATTTTGGTTGCCCGCATAGATATCTGACAGAAATCTAATGAAAAAGGCATGGGAAATTATCTGATGTGTAAACCGACATTCTTATTGTTTTCTGACAGATAGCTGAAAGAATATGGAATACAATTCTTATCTACTAATCGCACAGACAGCTGTAAGAAGGCTTTGATTCTTTTGCAAAATAAAAGTTAATATAACATAATGTACATACGTACATAATAACATTATGTACATACATATGTATGTACTACATACGTAACATTCTTTAATCATTTTTAATATTTTAGACTTATCGGTACATAAATTCCCCCGATATATCCATGCCCGATATATTCAATGTCTGACAGAAATCTGAACAAAGTCTTTAAGAATGAAGTCAGACATTTGCAAGAAATGTCTGATTCAGACAAAGTCGGAGTATTTATCTGGCTGGGTAAAAACATAATAATCAAATATATTAAAAACATTTTTGGGCCGATCAAAGCTATTTTGGCCCTTTTAAATCATCAATTTGGCACAAAACAAGAAACCTCAAAATACATCACTAGAACAAGCATCTTGGCAATATCCGAAAAATATGAGCGGGATTGGAGACGTAGGCGTGTGCGTGGCACAAAATAGATTTATTTATATCTAAAGAAGTAAGAGAAAAACTGCCTGAATTTGGTGCGCAGAGCTAAGTTATCAATACACAATCTCTTAAAAAATATGGGTGTAATGGGTAAGGTGGACGTGACTCCTCCCGTACAAAGAAATTATAGGTTTCTGTACATCTGGAGATAGCAAGAGATAAAGTTTCCAAATAAGATACAAGCATCTTGGTTATCAGTACACAAAATCCGACAAAATATGGGCGGAATGTGAGAAGTGGGCGTGGCACAGAATAGATTTATATCTAAAGAACGGTATTTATATAACTTTCTGTTCTTATCACACCATGGTAAAGATTATCGGCATATCGCCGAATATAGCACTTTTTATTGTTTTTTGTTAAGTTATCTAAATGAATATGGGCTCTGCTGTTATATTTCGGTTATATTTCCATGGTTTAGTTTTAAACGATATTAATGTAATTGAGTTTAAATACGTTTGGGAAAATTTTTAAATAAAAATTAAAAAAATTACATTATTTAGCTTTGTTGAGTTTTATTAAAGTTTATAATATTATATTTTCATATATTTTTATTAAGGTTTAGGTCAGTTTTTTATAAAAATCAATTAAAATATTATTTATTTTTCGATATTTCGATTTCCGTTGGAAATCTTCTTCATGAAATTTTTTTTAATAATATAAAATTACAAAATTTTTTTTGACAATAAATGGAAAAATATTAAGTTCACTATTGAAAGGGAATTAAATTATTCAATTCTATATTTAGATACAATGGTGATAAGGAATAGAAATAGATTATTGATAGATTGGTATCAAAAACCAACCTCATCAGGAAGAATTTTAAATTATTACTCGAAACACCCGAAGAGACTTATTATTAAAACAGCTAGGAATCTAATAGATAGGATATTAACAATTAGTGATAATAGATTCCATAAGAAAAATAAGGTGATTATTGGAAATATTTTGATGAATAATAGTTTTCCTAACAAACTTATTTGCAAATTAGTAAGACAATATAATTTAAGAAGATCTCGTCATATTGATGAAATTTTGGAACCAAAAATTTTTAAAACATTTACTTATGTACCTGGATTTTCGGAAAGTTTAGAAAACTCAAATATATTTGACAAAGGGAAATACGGAATGGCACATAAGGTGAATAATAATGTTGGGAGATTATTCACAAAAACTAAGGATAGATTACAAAAGTCGGATATGTCTAATTTAGTTTATAAAATTCATTGTGGTGGCAATGATAATGAACAATGTAAGAAAATATATGTAGGAACAACTGGGACAAAATTGAAAACTAGTTTAGTAGGACATAAACATGACCAAAAATATAGAAATTATAATTCAACCCATGCAACGGCATTGTCAACACATTGTAGATATTTTAATCATTATCCTGATTTTGAAAACACATCTATTTTGAACATAGAAAGTTTTAAGAAACGTAGATATATGCCAGAAATGTTACAGATTAATAATGTTCCATTTGAGGAAATTATTTATTATTGAAAAGATACTGAGGGTTTAGCTCAGATTTATAGACATTTATTGAATACAAATAAATAGGTTGATGGAAGGCAAAATAATAAATAGGTTTTGTCTTTGATTATTTATAAAATTTAGTTCAGATGTCACACCACAGACTGAAAATATATATTAGATAAAAGTAAATACATTGGCGGAAAGGAAATTAAAATAGGTTTTAGGTTTTGAATATTTTTAAAAAAAATTTTGTTTGGTTTTCTCTTTTTATTTTAAGTTTGTTAATTGAAATTTTAAATTTATTTTTCCATTTATTGTCAAAAATAATTTTGTAATTTTATATTATTTAAAATGATTTCCTGAAGAATATTTCCAACGGAAATCGAAATATCGAAAAATAAATAATATTTTATTTGATTTTAATAAAAAAGTGACCTAAAGCTTAATAAAAATATGTATATGAAAATATAATAATTACTTGAAAAAAGGTCGAATTAATAGGAATATAATTAATAAAGTTTATAATATAAAACAATATAAACGAATTATATAAATAAAATTATGGTAATGTTCAGCTGAATTAAGTGTCTCATGAAAATTATTAAACCAGTGCCCGTTTACACTGAGCGACTCTTGTCCTTTTTTCTTTACATTGGGCAATTATGAATGATTTAATTTTCATAAATTTTAAAGGTTTAGAAAACAAGTTTTCAATAAACATTTCCCTTAATAAACGTTTGTTAAATTCAATAAACATAAATGAAAACGGGGGTAAACGTTTATAAAATTTTTCCTGGATAAATGTATACTTCGCCAAAATTTTCTCCGAAACTATTAACCGGGTTAGAATACACTGTCAACATATAAAAAAAATTTAGATTTTTTGGTTAACCAAATTAAATTTTTCGATTTCGGGATTTAGTAACTACCCCTATCGTGAATAAATAGTGGAAGAGGAAGAGCAAACAAGAAATGTAATTTTTACTGAAAGCTGAAGAGTGACATATGTTCAGCATACCTTATTATTTTTCTTTAAAGGATAACAATTTTAAAATTTACAGAACAGGCGTAAATTAGGGCATTCAATATCCATCGCAATTACAATACAATTGAAATTCAAATTGCGAAGTTTTTGTACGATTTATTTGAATTGTTTTCCGGTAGTGGATCTTAAATTGGATCTATAAAGAATTTAGGTCTTACCGCTAAAGTTTAAAACATTTTAGTTACATAGAAATTGTTTATGGAAAATCTGTACTATAATTAAAATTAACACTAAATGTCGATTTTGCCGCATGTATTTATAATAAATAAAATTTTATCATAAATTTGTAAATGCCACTATCTAATAATTCTTTATTTCATTTTTTTTTTATTTGAAAAATGTAAAAAATTCAACATTTCTATTAAGACAATTGATAAATTGTTTTAAAAGGTTGTAAATTTGCTAATTGCATAAACTGTGTCTGAACTAAATTGCATTTATTCACTTTGATTTATTGTGCGGCAAATTGTATGTTTGTACTTCAAAAAGCTTTTACAGACACACACTTTTATATGGAATTCCCCGAACGACCTTGTACTTTGTGCGTTATATCAATTAAAAAGCAAAAAAAAAAAAAACAAATACGATTAAAAAGTTCTTCAGATTTGTTATCGATAAAAAAAATCATTTTTCAATCTTTAATTAAAAAAAAAAAATTCACCAACAACCACACATAATTCTTATACTTGAATTAATTTTATTCATCAACACAATCGTAATTATCAGTATTATCATTAATTATATTATAATGAATTGCCTATTAAACCGATAAGTTCTAGTCTAAAGTATTTGGTATATGAATATGTACTCACTTAGTAATAAAAAAGTACTTTTATAAAATTTTTTCTTTTTGTTTATTTCCGCTAACAAAATAAAGTGGTGATTTGGAAAACCAACGACCAAATACGTATTTATCTAATACATACATAGATATTTATTTTGTAGCTACCTAGCAAACATTTTTTGCCTAATCCGGTCTAACACTTAACAAAAGGGCCGAATGAAGCGATAGTTTTATATAAGAACAAGTCCCGAAAATAATGTGACACTTATAACTATGTAATAAATATTTCAATTATATGTGATACAAATAAAACTCGCATTATTGTTTATTTATTTTTTTATTTCAGTCTATGGAAAACAAAATTCCTTACAGACTATGCAACTACACATAAACTTACATAGAATAATATATTACAATACTGAAAAAAGATAAATAAATGGAATATGTACATATGTATATACAATTTATAAAATACTCAAAAGAAATAGCTTAAAATGATCTTTTGATGTGCAAAATTCAATATGCAATTTAGAATTTGTTTGCAGGCATACATTTAATTTATTAATGTTATAAAATTCTCTTGTTAAAGTGACATTAAGAGCATAATTAGTACGATGAATTGGAACTTTAAATGTGTCAATTATCCTCAAGTTTCTAGCTGGAATATTGAATGGTATTAAAGATAACAAATCGGGGCAGTCAACCATGGAATTAATTATATCATAAATGAGTAGAATAGACTGCAATTTTCTACGGTATTCTAATTCCAATGAGGAGGCATTTAGATTCATAAAGAACAAACTGGCATATTTTTGTCCGTAGATCTATTACACAGGTCGATACTGAAAAGTCCACCTGATTCTTATGTTTTTTTTTTTTGGCATGCTAAAGCCGAATATGAGCTCAGCTTTTTCCATAACGCCACATTTATCAGATAACGGTGGTACATTTGTATTTTTCGCTGTACATACTTCACTTACAGCCACCAGTCAGAGTCAAACTCTGGTTCAATAAAAATGAATTATAGCTTGTTTAAAAGGCTACTTAATACAATAAAATTATAAAACTATGAATTTTGTTATTAATTGTGTAAAGATCTTCTTCCGAAATGGCAAAATTGGTAAAAAAAAAACCGTTAAAATTGATTTAATTTACTTTTTTCTTGCTAACCCGGCAAAGCTCTATGCTTGTCTGCAAGAGACCAGATTCTCCGGCGGGAATCGGACCAGCAACCCCCGGACTGATAGACTTGCTTACTACCAACTATCCTACCGGGGCACCCTAGCTACTATGCGACGCGTAATTTAGTAGCCTTTCAAACGACCCAGCATTTCACTCGGGATGGCGCGAAAAAAGGGTTGCATGAACAACTTTATTCGTAAACATATGGAAATGTTTATTCACTGAAGTTCGTGTTCGAATAAAATTGAGATTACTGAACAAACTGTTGTTTTATTCATGCTACCAGTAAACACATTTTGTTTCATCTCCAGTGTGACCAGATTAAAAAAAATGTACAGATAAATCTGGCACCAGACATGGCCAAAAAATGCTAAAAATTATTTTTAAAAATGCTAAAAATAATGTTAAATTTTTTTAAAGAATTTGGTTAAAAATGTATTACCAGTATGAAATTTAAATCGAAGCAAAATACATTTTAGTGACTTATTTTTTAACGAAATAAAAATAAATGGTTATATTTAAACAAATGATTAGATGGTGGTAAAGCATCTAAAACACATTAATATGAAGCACAGGTAGTTGAGATTAATTTTTAAATTTAGGGGCCTCACAAACCCCTGATACATGCAAAATTTAAACGATTTATTTCTATGATATACAAATTTTTTAGATCATTTTATTTTTTACATTTTAAGAAAAGTTGAAGCCTTAGAATTATAATTTTGTCAGCAGTTTAGAGCAAAATAATACAAGTGAAATTTCCTTGTACTTTTATATCGTAACTAGAGTAACCCTGCCTGCGTTGTTGGACAATACAATAACATACGTTTACGTCTTTGTATTAAAAAAAATGTAATTCTCATTAGGAAAAAAATACATTTTATATAGAGAAAACACACCATCATAAAAGTGCACGTATAACGCATATTCGTAGAAATTTTTCGATGGTTTATAAACCATCAACGCATGTACTCGTTTGAAAATCGGTTGAGTGGTGCTCGAGTTATAAAATGACGAACATAGGACAACTTATTTTTATATATCGTTACCTTAAACGCAAAAGGCCCTATCTAACATTTTGAAAATTTTACAGGAGAAGAAAAAAACTATTTAATATGGTAAATTGATAAATTGCTTTAAACTGTATATAATAAATTTTTCTTCTATTTTTCTTGTAAAACCTACCAGTGCTTTTGACAAATAACAATGTTGCATATAATGCAATCTGTTAGTTATGTCTTTTAGCGTTTATCGTATAATATTTTGTAGATAGGGCTTTTTGTTTTTTGTTAATAAAATCGCTTATTTTGGTCGAAAGATTCCTAAATTTGTTGCGGACATTTGTGTTGATGCAATACATAAGAATCAATGAAAAAGCCGATTTTTAATTTTTGGTTAGTTAGGGCCTTTTGCGTTTTAGGTAACGATATATATATAGATATCAAAGGGCAAATAATATTTACAAACAACATAAGGGCGTTTCTAATATACCCTGAATATTCTATTTTTTCTAACAAGACAGGCAAGATGTTTCTTAACATAAGAAGTATCCCTTTTCATACGAAATTATTTAAGGTGCAACCAGTTTACAATTTATAAACAAATTTAAGTAAAATAAAAAAAAATCCAATTTTTTAAAATAAATAATGCTAAAAAAGCTAAAACCATTTTGTAAAAATACTAAATAAAATGCGTTGTGCTAAATTTTTAGCTAAATAAATACTTTTAATGCTAAATTTAACCGCAAAAATACCAAAATGACCACACTGCACGAAGCACACTGCTTTGTCCCAAAAATATAAAAAAGGTGTTATATTGTACATAAAAATGTATAGATCAATAGAAAACAATATAATTCTAATGAATTTTAAAAGTTTTTTAAATTTAACATTTAACGCTAGAGGGCGCCAAAATAAGAGAATTTGACGTAAAAATGGCTAAACAACTACTTAAGCTTACATGCTTCAGAAAACTACTGTAAAAAAATATTTTTTTGGAGTACGAGATTGAAATTTTTTTCTGCAGTAGTTAACTATATTTAGATGGCTATTTTCGTTTTTGCTCAAATTTCCATAGTTTTTAGGAGCTTAAACGAAAATAAACTACAAATACAGTGAAATATAAATTCAAGTTAATACTGTTTGAAAAAAAAACAACAATCAAAATATGTATGAAAAAGTTTTTGTTTTTGTCTGTATTTAATGGTATATAAGGGCGCTAATATCACAAATGACCTTGGTTTTTTATTGCTTCAAGAAATTAATTTTTTGGATTAGGAGATAAAATTTTTTTTCTGTAACAGCTTACTATATTTTCAACTAACTGGTAAAAAAAATTTGGTGAATTATTTTCAAATACATATTTTTTATTGGTTTGAAAAATGGTTATTATCAGTGCTGCCACGACTAATAAAATTTTTACAACCAACATTTTTGAAAAAGTTACCAAATATGAAAAAATATAACCAAATTATAAATGCCTTCTGTTAATTGAGAAAAACGTAAAAATTTATTTTAAGTTGCATTGTAAGACAAGAGTTATTTGCACTTAATAGGAAAATATTAATTACACATTAAGAAAACAAAACAAGAAATGTAATTCTTGTACATATTAAAAAACGAGAAACTTAAGCTAGATTTACACGATTGAAATTTTCTTCAAAATTGCTCTTCAAAATGCTTCAAACTCGTGTAAACAGCAAAATTTCTTCAAAATTGTTTGATAAATTTTATTTATGTAATGTGACATTCGTAAATTTTGCAGTAATTTTACTGTTTACACGAGTTTGAAGCATTTTGAAGAAAATTTCAATCGTGTAAATCTAGCTTTAAATTAAAAGTTTTTATTTATTTGAGATCTTTTTTATAAAAAATATTTTTATTTTATAAAAGTTAAACCCGTCAATATTGAAAGTTATAAAATTAAATTTTTTGGAATATTTTCAATAAACATATGTATATTTTTGAATATGTCCAATAAACGAAATTTGTACTTCACAGTTTTAAATAACAAAAAAGGACAAATTTAATTGTTTTCCGCTTTTAAACTGTCAGTGGCAGGGCTGTCAATGTGGCGTGGCGATGTTTTAATCCTTTTGGCGATGGAAATTTATGTTTAGTGATATTACGGTTGTTTTGGCGAAATTGGAAGCTGTTGGTGATATACGTTATGCATTTTTTTTGAATATTTTCTAATTTACATATGTATATCTAAAATATTATAAAAATGGGAATAACTTATTTCTATTGTTTGCAAATTGTATTTTAAATTTATAATTGCTATTATTACTATTTCAAAATTTTTCTATTTGAAATAGTTTGTGAATCATTGTATAATATTAAGGCGAATATAACCAAATACGTATTTAAGAACGTGCATTCAATGGGGGAAAAAATTATATGACTGGCAGTCAAAAGTATTTTTTATAAAAAATAAAAATATTGCCAAATCATTGGCTAAAAACATTAAATAACAATACATTCCGACAGGTTATACAAAGTAAAACTTAAAATTTATAATTTATTTCTAATAACAAAAACCACATTTGGCTGTTTTGAAAGGGATGGTTTTGTTTTCGATAAACAATTAATGAGAAAATCGTAAACCAAAGTACATTTAATCGAAGTCGTAAATAATTTCCGTCAAATCGAAATACACGATAACCAACCATGTAAATAAGGACGTTAAATATTAAAAAACGTGAATTGCAAGTGAATTCATACGTATTATTATTTCAGGAAAAAAGTAACCAAAATGAAAAAACATCTCCACATTGAGAAAAAATTTACCAATTTTGGTAAGAAATAACCAAAAACGGCAGCTTTGGTTATTATTTACTTAAGCTGTAAAAAAATTATTAACTTTCATGGATTATAAAAAAAAAAATATATGGTTTTTGGGTTTTTTTTCTGTTTTCATAAATATGTACTGTTGTCTTATAACTAGGAAAAGAAGGATTTTCTCCTCTATAGTATAACAAACACTGATTTCGTTAACTAAAGCTTTTCTGCATTGCCGGTCTTCGGTCGGACACAAGGCCAAATTAAGGAGCATTAGTTAGCGAAGCCGACGTTTGTTATACTGGAAAAAATTCTTGCGCCTGGCTAAACAGAAAAGCTTTAGTTAGCGAAGCCGGTGTTGGGAATACCATAGAGGAGAAAAACCTTGCGCCCGGCCGAAGGCCGGCTATGCAGAAAATCTTTATTTAGCGATTCGGGATTCTTATATTCGGGATTTTCGAATTCGAAATTATAAAGTTCGAGACTTAGAGATTCCGATTTCTGAAATTCGGGACTTAAAAATAAACCCAATTTTTTTTAGTATTCTGAAATTGGAGTTTTTGATACTTAATCCCTTTTTTATGTATATATGATTTGTATAATGATTTGCCATCATTATGACTTTTAAAATATGTAATTTAAAAATTAAATAAGTCCCCTAATTATTTTTAGGGACTTATTTCATTTCAGATTTTTGGGGAATTATTTTATATGAAATAACTTCCCAATATAAAAATTAAATAAGTCCCCAAAAAATTAAATAAATTCCTAAAAGACGTTGTTGTTGCCTCTCGTATTTTTTTTTGGGGACTTATTTCGTGGGGTGTTATTTCATGCCGCCCAAAATTAAATCTAAATACCATCGTAAGAAGATGGTTACTAGGCACAAACACTTTTCCGAAAAGAAGCTTGTATGGGGATTATTGACCGCTTCTCACCATTTTCAGTCGGTTTTGTCTTTATAAATTAAAAGATATGTACAAAATTTCATCGAATTACATTAAAAAGTGCGACCTGTACTTCGCACACAAGGTTACATGGACAGACAACCGGACGAAAGGACATATTTAAATCGACTCGGTAAACTATTTATATTTTTTGGTGTTACATTCATTAGCACAAAAGCATAATACCCTCTTCGCTATTGTGGTGTGGGTATATGAAATTAAGAAGAAGCAAAAATGTATTTGTTTCTCTTTTTACTCAAAGGCAAAAAAAATGTAGACGCTTGGTTGACAGTGTCTCCAAAACAATCGACAAAAGTGGCGTTTTGGAGGCACTTGATCCCTGGCATTCTAGTGGGTTACGAGTCAAATACTCATGTTTGTATGCACATAATATGGTAGTATGTATAACTTCATGAACATGAACAAATTTACAATAAAGCAATTTTTGGTAGTTCTGGTCAGGGCTAAAGATATGAAAGTAGTAGGGCCCGGACTTCTATGCAGTTAAAACCGTGTTTTATGCGCATAAAACGTGCACTAAAAATAGAAAAATATGAGCTTAAAATTTAACAAATATGCACTTAAAATTTTTTTTTTTAAAACAACAAAAAACATTCAAATATCAGGAAAAAAAACCAATAACATAAAACCGCAAAAATTCAGTCTCATAAATGACAATAAAGTACATTAAACACAAAAGTAGAAATAAAATAAAGTGAAGCACAAAAATCATGTAAATTATGTAACTTGTTAGATAGATATTTGAACCTACATTTAAAATGAACAAAAAGCAATAAGAAAACAATTAATTTCGTGTATAAATATAAATACATACATTTTTTTTTAATATAAAGTTAGTAAAGTTATGGCTGTTTGTTCCTTTGTGGTATATCCACTTTTCACTACGCTGTTTTCGTAAAAATTTAAATGAAATATGCCAGCAGTTTGTTTTATTGTTTTGAATCCTTCATTTTTCTTTTATATTTGTTAAATTTGCATTTTTTTTTACTGAAACTGCATCACCATCCTTGAATTGATAAAAATGTTCAGCATAATACTTAACTGCTTTCAATCACGTTCTCCACCTGGTTGTTATAAGATATGGAGAAAGACAAAAATCGGGATATTTTTCTTAATATGCGGCAAAACGCGAGATGCTTTGCAAAATATTTTTCCCATAAGAAATCAATAATATCATCGAAGTTGCATATTATCTCTTCTGCATCACGGTGCATCGCAAAAAGGCAAATAAAACAAGTTTTGTTTTTCAAAATGCAGTGAACTCTCTGTAAAGTGAACTTCCAATATAGTGAACTATACAGTAATTTGAGCACATATTTTTTATATTAACGCTCTAAATAGCGAACAAACTTTAATGGCTCTAAATAGTGAAAAAAACTGTTGGCGATTTTTGTTTATTTTCTAATTTTGGGAATACCTCATATACTTTGAGTTTTGTTAATGAAGGTGAGTTGTCTTTCGTTACACATAGAAACAACTTGAACTTATGTGCTGTTTCCACGTTACAGGCAATTTATTGTGTAGTAAAATTTATATGAAAAATACTCAAAAAACAGTGATTTTCCTATATAACAATTGATTAACACCTGAAAATGGTATATTCTTATATTTAAAAAAACCTCTAACCTGTCTGTAAAAAAAAAATGAGAATATTCAAGGATTGGTAGAAATGCCCTCATCATGTAAATTTAAAATTTAATCTCAACTACCTGTGCTACATATTTATATGTATCCGATGTTTTACCAAAATCTACCCACTTGGTTAACATTCACTTATTATTTAGCTTCGAATTTTGAACCAAAACTTTTAAAAAAACTTAAGCATTATTTTTAACACTTTTAAGCACATTTTTATCATTTTTGGCCATGTGTAATGCCAGATTTAGATGTAAAAGTTTTAAAGCTTTATACACACTGCTCTCTAGACTTTTTTAAGCAAAAAACACAGGATGGCACTACAATTTTTTACAATCGAAAATGTACCTTGGTTTTTATTAGTTCACATTATCGCGAGTTCACTGTATGCAACAAAAATATGCAATGCCAAAAATATGCAAAAATATGCATTTAAAGCAAAATATACACTAACTAATCGATGCCATTTTACTTAAAATTTCTTTTTTCACAAAGATATTTGGTTTATGTTGATCTCTGACTGACGACAACAAATATGCAATTCCATAAAAATCCGGGCCTTGGTAATTAGAAATTGTATTATTGAAAAGAAAAGTGAATTAATTCACATCAAAGAAATGGTAAAACTCCGTGTGTATTTTTAAATTGTACCAAAAAGGGATGAATTGTAGCAGTGTACCAATAAAGTTTCAATTGTACCAAAAATTCCATCATACTCGTTCATACTCGTTTTTTTTTTTTTTTTTGATAAAAAAGGAGTTATTAAAAAAACGCTGTGCATGTAAAAAGAGTCAAAAAGTGGCGCGCTAAAGTTAAAAAAAATATAAATGGGTAATAAAAAAAAGGGCGTTAAAAAAGAAACAAAGTGGTACTTTAGTATCGCAGCGGTAACGCTGGTATCAAGGATAGGTTTGTCGAAATTCGAAAAACATTTATAAGTTTTTAGTTATGTCAGAGTCAGATAAAATGGGAATGTATTTCTTTTGGTTATTTTTTATTAAAATCGATACGAATATAGATCATTAATTTAAATACAGAACAATTGAAGGTTTTTCACTAGGAAATAATTCACAAACAAAGCTCCAAAATACGGTACCGTTCTGTATAATACACAAGGATAAGTCATCCGTATTGACAAATCTCTTAGAATTAATAAAAAGACGTTTGAAAATAATAGGTGTGTGCCAGAAGATCTCGGGCAAGTTCGGACTAATGAGAGTAAAATGAAAATTACTCTCTGAATTTGCCAAAACTACCCATTATTACTGGAACGCAAAAAACCATTTTTGCACTTCTTCAAATACGAATGATGCTTACTTTTCAAATTAAGATCTATTTAAGTGATTTTAGACGCTTAAAAGTCATAACATTATAAAACCAAAATATTTTAATTTTTATGTTAAAAATTAAGGGAAATGAAAAAAAAACTCTGTCAATTACTCTCTTAAATGCACAAAAATTGTTATGTGGAACGCTTTTGGGTAACTTTGTGCAAGTTCGGACTGTTTCGTTATGCATCTGGAACAGAGCTAATGTGAAGACTGTAAATTTGTAAATTTGTCAAAAAAAAAAGTAACGGATTATAATAAACTTTTTTTTTCAAACATATCGTGAAACAAATAAATGTTCATTGGGTGTTTGCAATACTGTTGCATTTTTCAACTATTTGTATGTCGTGCCCTCTATTCATACATGCGAATCTATTGCAAAGTATTGAGTAAGTACAATTACGAGTCGAACTATGTAGGTGCTGTAAAACACACTTGTATTTACTTTTCTGTATTCGCAATTCGTAGTATAAATTTGTTTTCTTCTAAAATGAGAGAACAAAATTACTTACTATAGTTTTAATTTATTTGTATAAATATTTACATTTCTAATAACTAGTGTGTGTACTTTTAAATATTGTTATACAATGTATGTATATTTATCTCATTAATAATGTGTGATCTTGGTTCTGATTTGTGTTCAGGTGAAACATGAATTTGCAATTATTTCGGAAAATAGAAAATTTGCTAGACCACTTAAAGAGGTAAATTAAAAATTAAACTTTTATTTTATCACCATAGAAATCTCGTGTTCTAGGATAGAATTTTACAAGGACCCATAATATACCATATGCTGCACGCAGGAGTAAAACATGTATAATATGATATATAATTTAAAGGGTCATCGTTTGTTATTTCGTTGTTTAACAAACGCAATGGCAAAATCAATATACCCGCATTTGGTGCTAGGAATAAAAATTACTTTCTAAAGTTTCTAATTTTTAAATTAAATGCAACTATTGAAGTTCGATTAAAAATAAGAAATAAAACGATCTTTAATTCTCAAAGATTTTCGGTATAGAGTCGTTTATTTTCTTAAAAAGATCCATTTGTTTCTTTCTGAATTGAAATTTTTGAATTTATCTAAAGAAATATTTTATTCTTTTCAGGTGAAAAATGTCATTCGACCACGTTACTATTCCTCAGAATTGGGTATACGTGAGAAAATCTTTATTGGTGTCATGACAACCCAGGACAACATCAACACACTAGCCACAGCGATTAATCGGACAACTGCACATCTCGTAAACAAAATAAAATTCTTCATCAATGCCGACAATGTAAAAACCAATTACAAATTAAAAAATATTGTTGGATTTACGGACACACGAGAAAATCTCCGACCATTCCATGTAATAAAATACATTGCAGATAATTACTTAGACGATTATGATTATTTTCTAATTATACAAGACAACGTGTATGTGGATGCACGAAAATTGAAATCGATGTTGTACCACATGAGTATAACGTTTGATCTGTATATGGGAGCAACTGCTGAGAGCAGTTACAGCAGCTATGGTGTCAACAATAATGGCGGGAGAGATGGTGGTATTGCGGCCGCTTTGACTGGGAAGTTAAATGGTCATCATGGGGATAATGATGATAATGTTGGTGGCGTCGGTGGTGATGGTAATGATGAATTTCGCATGTTAAGCGATCGCAACTATTGTGATTTAAATGCCGGCATTTTATTAAGCAGTAGTGTAATACGCAAAATGCGCAACAATTTAGACTGGTGTGTTCGTAATGGCATAACAAATGTCCATAGCATTAATATTGGTCGTTGTGTTAAATATTCAAGCAATTTACCCGGTTGTCAGGAACAATTTCAGGTGAGTTTTTATTTATTAATTTAAAAAAAGTTTAAATCATTTATAAATTAGTCGATAGCATACGCACTTGATCATAAAGAGGGTACTCAAAATTTTAAAATTTTCAGTAGAAACAAAACAATTTCTAATTTAACATTAAACGCATATGAAAGTGCCGTATCGATTTTTCCAAAAAGGGAAAAAATAAAAATTTTGAGTTAATATCCTCTTTATGATCAAGTGCGATATAGTTTATGTAAAACATAAACTATAAAGCCTGATTAAAATATAAAAACGTGGATTTAAAGATATATTTTTTTAAATTGAAGATTTGTTCTGTGCAGTTCGTATCGGTTCCTGTCCCTTCTAGTTTTATTCGTCACACCTCTTAGGAACCTCATTACCATGTTGTCAGTAAGCGCCCAGGTTTCGCTGTCATATGTTTTGTAACTTAATAAAAATTTATTAATTGGATATAACTTCAAAAATACGATTTAGGAGGGAGTTTAAATGATTATCAATTAATGTCAAGAAAATTTCGACCCAAGCTTTTTTAATAACCTCAATTAAAGCTTCTTTTGTTTCATATTGTCTGGCTGACTCGTACACTTTGCGAAGAAAGTAATCCCCACACATTTTTTTTAATATTCAGTTCAGGAGAATCTTTTACAACTCTTGCAGCATGGATGAGGGCATTATCTAACCATAATGCACGATGTTACTTGTGAGTCACACCTTAACGTCAAGTTTTTTTTTGCCCAACTTGGAGAGGTTCAAAATTGGGCAGCGCGTTAATATTGTTGAAGCCTTTTAGGAAAATGGGCCTTAAAATCAAAATGAATTTCGTGCACTTCGTGAGGCACACTTCTACCTCAGTGCAGTGATGTTAACCGTACGGTAATTACTCATTTTTATGGTAACTTTGAGCCTCAAAAAATAGCAAGGTAATTTCATTTAAAATACGGTAATTTAAAGAAATTTGGGTTTTTTGTATACAAACCTATATTTCGTTACCTAAAACGCAAAAGGCCCTGTCTAACAAAAAATTTAAAATCGACTTTTTCATTGATTCTGATGTATTGCATCAATTCAAATGACCACAAAACAATTTGGAATTTTTTGACCAAAATTAGCGATTTTATTAACCAAAAACAAAAGGCCCTATCTACATACGATAGCTCGAAATATGCTAAAAGGACTAACTAACATTTTGCCTAATATGCAACATTGCTAATTGTCAAAACAACTTTTAGGTTTTAGAAGAAAAATTAATTATAAACAGTTTAATGCAATTTATAAATTTAGCATATTAAAAATGTTAGATAGGGCCTTTTGCGTTTTAGGTAACGATTTACTTATGTAGGTTTTATGATTTTAACTTTTGACAGGCTTAAAAATAGATAAATAATATACCAAAAAATTAAGAATGTTCTGTTTCAGCAAATGTTTTGGTTTTGGTTACACTTATTAGTGCACAATATAAAAAATGAAATTACTCATTGTATATTATTAATTTTATTTTAAACTTTTTGCTTGTTTTAAAATCAACGATTTTTTAAACATATAAAATAGCCGTAATCTGATGAATTTAACTTTAGTTTTCGGATTATTTTAAGTACGGCTCAGGGTTTAAATATGGTTAAAGTTAAGTATTTGGCACTTGAATAATCTTTACTTGAATCAAGCATCATGTACATGATTTAAGAAAATCCATATTTACCGTACTATTGACACAGTTTTGGCTTGATTAAAGTTCGGATGGATTTTGATTTTTTTTTTTAAGTGTAACAATATGATTATATACTTTTTATGTTTGCCACTTCATAGTGTATGTATTTCTACTTATTTTTAATGTAGTTATAATTAACTATCAGATATAATTGTCAAAAAAAAAAAAATTTGTTAACTGGAAGTTAAAGCAATAATTAGTTTTAAATTGTAAAAATTAATTAAACAAAATATTATTTGATTTTTTTTAATGTTCATAAATACATATCGCACCTGTTCAGAAGAAAAAAAATTTTCATAAAGCAAAAATATTAATAAAATAAAGAATAAATAAAAGAGTTGTAGAAGCAAAAACATTTTTAATATTAAATTAAAGGCATCAGAAAAATAATTTTTAAGCCAACCGTTTCATTACCAAAAAGTAGTCAAAATATCACGATATTTTTACAGAGCGTAGTGACGTGTCGATTTTTCCCAAAAAGTGATCAAATAAAAATTTTGAGTTAATATCCTCTTTATAATAATCGCACTTGATTCGAATTTCCAGAAATACCGTCTTAGTGGATCGATTTGGCGAGAGCCCAACCCCTGGTCCAAATTTAGATTTAGTCGTTCAGGCTGTTTAATGATGCATCAGTCAGTCAGTAATGTTTCAGCTTTATATATATGATGGTTTTACTGCAATATTCATAAACAATACAATAATTTTGGTTTAAAATGTATCTTAAAACAAACACTTTCATTAAAATTTTTGTTTAAATACATTTAAAAAGCTTATGAATACTGTTTTGATTATAAAAATTAGCGTACGGTAATTTCTTCTTCAAAACGGCAATTTTTAGAGGGCCAGTAATGTAATACAGTAATGAAAAAATAAAAGATAACATTATGCCTCAGTGGATTCGTTAGCAAGCAGAATTGCCGCATTTGGGCAAATGAGGATCCACGAGTGATTGTTGAAAAGCCGATGCATCAACAACGTTATTTTTTTATAAGTCATGTAAATAATTATAACCATCTCGGCCTTCCAATTAATTAACTGCCTGGCCCACAATGTCGACTAGAACATTTCATTCGTATATTTATATTGAAAACAAAAACAAATTTTAGTTTTTTATTATTGTTTTCAATATAAATATGCGAAAGAAATGTTCTTGTCGGCATTATGGGCCTGGCAGTCAACTTTTTCTCATCAGAAAAAACAATAAATTACCTTTTAACAGCAAATGTGTTCACGGGAAAGCTGAAGTCGTTTTGCTTTACGAAGTGGCTATTTTAATTTTTAAATGATTGACATTACGTATAATATGTTTTACCGTAGCTAGACTTGCTGTAACATCTATTTTATGTTCAACTGATGGCCCTAAGCAAACATTAGTGTTGTATTACCAGACGATTTAAATTGAACTTTAAACGAAATTTACGACCTTTAAATAAAAATCCATGAAATACCTATCATAAAGTTATTTTACAGAATAACTTACATATGGTGTAGATAAAATACATATGGTTGTATGTATGTATATATATGCTGTGAATCTTACGAAAAAAGTGAGCGTAAAAGTGGGCGGGGCAACATTCTCTTTCCGCAAAACCTAAATTAGACCATGGCGATCATTTTTAATCGGTCAAGCCGTTCTCCAGTTATGCGCTTAATAGAAAAAGTTGTAAAAGTAGGCGTGGTAAATTTTTCTTTCGATGAAAACTTAAAGTTGATTAATACGAACATTTGAAAGAAAAATTAGTCAACTCGATGGAGCCGTTTTCTGATTTTAGGTAAATCGAAAAAAGTGGGCGTAAAAGTGGGCGGGGCAAAATTTTCTTTCCGTAAAAACCTACGTTGGACCATGGCGATCATATTAAACAAAAAATCAGAAATCCGACTTCGCAGTGTCACCCGCCTGAATATTCTGAAGATTTCCTGAAAACTTCATCAAAATCGGCCCAGCCGTTTTGGAGTTCATACGTTACATACACACATACATACACACATCCTATTTTATATATATAGATTATTGAAGCCGAATAACTAGAATTGGAGACAGCACTTATGATAGCTTTTCTGTACGCTTTTGTTGTGACCCTATGCGATCGTCCTTGTCGAACATATTATAAACTTGATAAGTCCGCTAGGACAGGAGACCCAGACTAGGGAACAGACGGTACTAGGTTGTGTCATGGTTGCTAAGCCAATGGAAAATAAAAACCTCAAAGTTGTTGAGGTAGTATGTATATAGACTACAACCCAAGGATATTTGAGCACATGCATCGTGTATAATGACTTTACCTCGCAGAAGTGTAAGATGTGTTAATTTTATGACAAAAAAATATGTATTGATATCCTTAACAAACTACAATTCTCTGAAACTTCGAATTTCAGAAGTTCCTTTTATCAAATGTTTGCTTAAAGAAATAAATTGTAAACTAAATAACCTTAAATGGCCGTTACATTTAGAAATAATTTTTAATTTAAACTATTAATATGCTTTCTCAAGCCGTTTATCAAAAATCATAACGAGGGTACAAATTCATATGCAAGTGCAGGTTTTTTTTCTAACGTTTATCCGAATTACAATTACTGCTGAGAAATAACGTCAATATATTATTTCCGTATTTTTGCATAACGCCTATGAGCGTAACCTGCTTAATCCATTTATTCCATTATATGACATTTTGATATCGTTCAAAAGATAAAGAGACGTCGCATCGACTAAGAAAAACACTTACTTCAATTTGGGACTCAAGAATATTAGAAAATAAAAATAAATATATGTATAGGGTTAAGCTAGAAGTAGAAAACAGAAGTTTTTAGTCTGCCCTGTAAAATTTTGTAGAAGTTAGTTAGCATTTTTACACTCTAAGGTGACGATATTATATCGTAAAAAAATAATTTTTATTTTTTAAATTTTGAAAGAATGTTTTTATTGTGTAATATTAAATCCACACAATTATGGCCCCTAATCATAATTCTTTCTGTATAAAATATAATTTCCAATTAACTTTACGTTTGTATAAATGTATGTTTTGTTTTATTTTTTACTTTTTATTTATTAAAAATGTTTACTAGCTTCATTAAACAATCATGTGTTTAAAGATAAATTTTTTAATACTTGTAATTGCTGTAGCTGTTTTGTGCGAAAAACGAAATCATTATAAATTTAAATTTTGTGTCGTTTAGTGACTTTTACGTCTGATTTTAATTAACATTAATTATTATGCATCACAATATTTCCGTTAATGTTTAAAAGGTTTTTTAAAAATGCAAAAGGATGTTAAATAAATTAAAATATTTATGTATGTATGTATGACAATAATTTTTTGTTTTGTCTGTCAAACAAAGTTGCGGTTTTAAATTATGCCAGACAAAAACAAACTCAATGACAGACATTGCAAAAAAAAAACATGCTATGCAGAATAAAAAATCGTCACACAAATTTTATTATTTTAAATAATTTTAGTGCCATAAAGATTAAAAAATGTATGTAAAATTACGTGATTTATGGAAAGTTTTTTAAATATGTAGTATGTCCAATTGGTTCTTGAAACTCAAACTTCTCTATAAAAAATAAATATTTTAATATTTCTTGAAAACGCAGTGCGTGCTTTTTAATATCAATTATATCCAAACTATAAGTAAATTTCCTAAAAGTATTTTTAGAACTATACAGTAATACAAAAATATCTAGATGTTGTAGTTATTTAAAAAAAGTTTATACCTATTCATTCATACCCGTTTAAGAAATTGTTTTCTTGTGAATTTATTGTGCAGAATTTTTGAACGGTTGATTTCTTTTGATTTCAATTGTAAATATTTACGACATGTTTAAATAATTTAATTCATTTCAATTAAAATGAAACTAAAGTTCAATTTAAAATACTCCAAATATTGTAAAGGCAATTTTATTAAAATAATTGAGTTTAAGTTGGAAATTATGAATGTACATAAAAAATACTATAGAACAGGGTTAAACCGAACTTAATAAGAGTGTTATTTTAATAAAATAATATATTCATATATGTACATAAACAACAAAAAAGTCAGCCTATCTTTGAGTCTTAAACTTCTAAATGGCTGGTCATTCGAGAAACAAAATACGCTCACTCCCCGAGAATTTCGTATAAATGTTTTAGAAGGACCTAGTTCTTGGCGTTGTATTGTTCAATAAAAAAAGAATGTAGTACGACTGTTAGTTTCATGTTTGAATCACATTTGTCTGCGTTTAATCGGCACTTTCGGAGTGTGTAGGGATCACCTAAAAGATATTTCACGTTTTGGTGTTACATATTCTCAGACAAATCACGGGTATGCACTTGTGAGGTCTTTAAATTTCGTGAGTACGGGGAACTTACCAGAGTTCCTTGTTATCTGGTGCTATGGGAGTCAGTAGTTGAGAGTTGAGGCCCCCGTTAGTTTGCTTCTTGCTAAAAATGTTTCCTATCTTTCAGGCTGATCGCCTTTGGGGAAGCTTTACTTTTCTATTAAAAATATACTTTCGGGGATTACGTGGAAGCTGTGGTTAAAACCCAAATCGAGGGCAGGGGTGTCATGAATCATTAGGAAAGTTATCCACTTGTTTTGGGCACTAGCTGCGAGGACAAATCATCCCTAGGTGCTGCTGCTAATCGTACAGATACGGCTGTCTATTTCTTAAGCAGCGGAGGTTTGATATATTCAGCTTCTAATAAAGGAGCGAGTGTATAACTTTTGTCAAATTATGCACTCAGAATTGTTTGGTAAACGCATTGCTTGTAATCCAGTTGTTAAGATCCCCCATGAGATAAGGCCATATGACAGGTGCTTATGTAAATCTATTCATAGGTTCGAAATCGCATAATCATTCTATGTAGCGCTCTGTTTATTTACCAAGTATCCAAACAAAAAAAAAAACAAATTGTCTGGAATTGGGATATAATTTGATAGGTCACTGAACGGCATTACTCATACACAATATTCAGGGTCATATTGGTTAGTTTCTTTTTATGTATACATTATTATTTTTGTATTTTGGTAATTATGAACTTCAAAGTTCATTACTATCAAAATCAATTTAACTCGTATTACCCCAACAAACTCTCCAATTGATGTATGGATGAGTTACCATGGGAAACCTAAACACACGTATACAAATTAACACTCACACACATTCAAATGATTAATACTAACTTAAATTCTATTTATGTACTTTCATTTCCACTCCACTCTAAATTCAACATGTGAGTGCTACATATTAAATGGAAAAATAAACAAATTCAAAAAATAATAACGAAAAAGAAGAATTCATGTTCGAAACAAGAGGAAAGAGGAGATGCGAGCGCAGCAAGTTTCTTTTTCTTTAAACATTTTCGTTATTATTTTTTTGCTTGCAAAAAAAATACGTATGTACTTTCGTTTAATTTTTCTGTTTAAACATTTGTTTACTTCTAGTTTTTGATTTACTAGCTCTTTGAAGAAAACTAAATAAAATATTAATTATTTTGTTGTTGTTATAGGATATTTTGGCCAATGTTGAAATAAAATGCTTGTTTATATTTATTATTAATTCAACTGAATATTGAATAAAATTAATGACCGACAGCAGAATTTATTCTTTCTTTAATGAAATCAGGTGAGTGGACGACGAACGGTACCCACAATCGGCAAAATGGCCAACATACTCTAGTTGACCGACCAAAAAATAAAGCAAAACTTCATAAGAAATGCTGATGCAATTGTATTTTTCTTTAACTTTGTTGTAGATTTAATAAGTTTCAAAAAAATTCTGCTGAATCATAGTTACAAATATTTTTTTTTTATTTAATAATTCAATAATATCCAATTGTATAGTTTTTAAAACTCTTCTTTAATTTGCCATGTGTAAAAGTTCTACAGAAACATACATAACTACATACATACTACATACATACATACATAAACTTTAATATGTACGTACAATGGTGATCAAAATATATGACACTGAGCTTTCCCTTTAGCTCTTAATTTATCTTTAATTGCAGGAGTAATTGAAAGTACTTGTATCCCCATACATTCATTATTTTTAACTTAATAGCCTAAAATGGGCAACTCGTCCAAATTCCGAAAAATGCATATCGCATAAAATTCGCGTATTCGATTCGCTGCAAATTTGACGCCTTTAAACCGCCAATCTCTACTGAAACGATTCACACGACATTTGATTCTATGCACCGAAACGGCTCGGAGTTCAACGAACACCGACCAAGGATTGCCAACTCAGCAGCACATGTTCTTTAGGTCTTACTGCTACAACAACAACAGCTAAAACGATTTCGTCTAATTTATTGAAACTGCCCTTTAAAAAGAAAATGAAATGATGAAAAATTTAAAAAGATTACTTTTTATTTGAAAAACAATAAACGTAATATTTTTTACGATATTAATTGAATTTCGAAACGGACTCAGGTACAAAAATACTAATTGTTCAGGAGACACAAAAAACTGAATATCTCTTAAAAATTTGACTCTTTGAGCAGGGGTTTTTTCTAAAATTTAAAATAGTATAATAATAAAAAACAAACAATTTTAAGTAATACTTGAAGGATTTCATTGAAGGAATTATCATAACAGTTTCCCGAGATGAGCGCTTTCCGAAAATAATTTTTGAATTTTCGTGGTTTTAGTAGCAAAATGATATATTTAATGTATACAATTTTTTGAAACACACAAATATTCAGATAATCTTTAAAATTTAAATATATATATTGCATTTTAAGATAAGATTTACTCATTTGAAGATTCATTTATGAACTCGAAAATTTAAATAAAAGTAAACAACATATTTAACGAAGCCTTTTTATTATAAACGAACAATAAAAGCATTTTGTGTACATTTTTTCATTGAATAAGTTTTAAGTTTTAATTTTATTGAGACTTTTTATAATTCTTTTTTGAAAACACACTTAAAATTATTATAATACTAGCGGGCCCGTTGCCTGCTTCGCACGGCAAAACAAAATAAGAAAAGAAACACACTTGTTTTTAATAAAGTTGGTTTTGTTCCCTATTATTCAACTTTTAATTCTAGTTTCTTACAATCTTAGACTATGTATCACTTAAACTATCTTAGAGCTCTTTCGTAGACAACATTTTTGGTTTTGCCATGAGTTGTTGTGTAGATAAAGAGAACTGAAGGCTTGCCAACACGTGAGCACGATATTCTAAATCAATTCCGCACAATTCCAACGATTGCCCTTGCGCTTTATTTATTGTAATAGCAAATGCAAGACTTATTGGAAACTGTAGTCTTTTGAATTCAAAAGGTAAATCTGATGGAATCATTGGAATTCGTGGAATCAATACATCTTCACCTTTAAAATTGTTGCTTCGATCAAATTGTTCATGACCTTTTAAGCCAGCAATAGTCAATGATTGGCCTTGTGCTTTGTTGATGGTAATAGCAAAGGCAAGACGCAAAGGGAATTGGAGCCGCTTGAATTCAAATGGTAAATCGTTGGAATCGGTCATGCCGTTCTCCAGTTATGCGCTTAATAGAAAAAGTGGGCGTAAAAGTAGGCGTGGTAAATTTTTCTTTCGATGAAAACTTAAAGTTGATTAATACGAACATTTGAAAGAAAAATTAGTCAACTCGATGGAGCCGTTTTCTGATTTTAGGTAAATCGAAAAAAGTGGGCGTAAAAGTGGGCGGGGCAAAATTTTCTTTCAACCTAAGTTGGACCATGGCGATCATTTTAAAGAAAAAATCGTTCAAATCGGTCAAGCCGTTCTCAAGTTATGGATTTTTCCACGCCCCTCCGCCCCCAGACCGAAAATTTCAACCAAACTTCATATAAACCATATATGGGCCACTGCCTACGTAGTGTATAAGTTTGGTTGAAATCGCACGACGCGTTTATGATTAGTTCGGCGACGTACATATACGGACTTATTTTTATATATATAGATAAGAAGGAAAAAAAACTTAAGACTATAATGTTATATCTTAATTTACAGTAACAGGAATTCAGCACCAAGCTATACAGACAAAAGAAATTAATTAAATGATAAAATCAGTTATAGAAATTAGCGTACGCTCTTGCTCCCGGAGCTTTCATATTTGGAGGAAGTTCTATATTCTCTCCAAAATATTCTTAAAAATAACTTAAAACTAAACTTAAAACTAGTATTATAAAAACTTAAACAAAATTTACATTGTTATCCCCTATGAGTAGCAGGACTAGTTCTTTCATAAAATTCACAACGAAGTGAAGTGTTTATATCAAAAGATGGAGGATGCTCATTAATATAACCAATAGCCGATAAGTAATTAACGTTAGACCAATTAAAAAGTCTTTGACTGTCATAAATTCCTTTAACAGTAACATTATCATGGTCCAAAACCCTAAGCACAAATCGTTTTATCAAGTCACACACATATAACCCGACAGGAATAACTTTCGATTTCGAATATACAAATACATTTGAATACCTTTTATTTGGAAATTGGTAGTATTTTCATTGAATTTAATTTTCATTAAATTATTTTTTATGAAGAAAGGAATTTTACAACACGAAATGAATTAAAATTTATTGATTATTTTTTCATTCTTACTAAGCTGGGAATTGAACACAGGTTTTCACGGGCAAAAATTGGATTAAAAACCATTAACAGTTCAATTAAATAACCACAATACTAATTATTGTTTACAGCTAAAGCACAAGCGATATGTTTACATTTTTCCTTCAAGTTGTGCTGAAAAGGGTTAACAAGAAAAAGAAAGACAAAAACATGAAAAACAAAAAATGTACTTTGGATTTCAAGAAGAATTCTTGACAAAAAGTACGAAAAACAGAAGTAAATCAATTAAATAGGTCATCATTCATTCAAAGCAAATTTCGATCTACCAAAGTAAAATACCATTTGGTTTAAAGATTGATGTTTGACTATTGACGTCATCCGTCGTCAATGGCGGTGAGTGTAAAACGGCAACCCCTCTGAAGAGATTGTGTGTTTACCAGAGTACGAAAACAAACAAAACGAAACGTTTGCTTTCGTTTTGTTTTGTTCTTTGCAGTGAGTAAAACAAAAACAAAACCAAAACAATGAGAATGAATGTGCCATTTTGTTTTGTATTATTTTTGCTCGTGAGCGCAAATTGTACATTAATATAAACGTACACAGCTGGAAAAGAAAAGAGTAAGAACAATATTGAAACATTCAGAGATAAAACGTTTGACAAACGTTTGGTAATTGATTTACTCATTATAATATTTACTCATATATATATATATAACTATTGTTTCTAACTGAAATAAAAAGAGAGGTTTTTAGGTTTCTTTGTTTTTATTAATGCTTATTTTAACTACTATAGTAATTAAAAAAAACCAAACAAGAACTAAATGAATTACTCAAAACAAAACGTTTCTCTATCTGTTTTGTACTCAGATGTACGATTGTAAGGGTAAATTAAATAACGCAGATGAGTGGAAAGCCAATTGTTTCGTTTTCTCTCTTTGGCACTTGAAAAGTTTTTGTTTTGGTTTTGCTCATGTACAATACAATTTAAAAATTTTGAATTGTTTTGTACATTTTGCAAACGTTTGCGAAATGTTTTGTTTGTTTTCATACTCTGGTGTTTACAATCGAAACTAGTCAGGGCAAAATGTCCGTGAAAACCTGAGATCAATTTCCAGCTCAGTCAAGAATGAAAAAAATTATCAATATTCATTTTGTGTTGTAAAATTCCTTTCTTCATTAAAAATAATTTAATGAAAATTAAATTTAATGAACTAAAGCCTGATTTAAATATCGAAATTTGGATTAAAACCATTAACAGTTCAATAAATTTTTAATATTTACAAAATTTTAAAAATGGACTAAGTTAAAACCTTAATTTTTTTTGGCTGATTTTTTTTATGTAATTCCTCAAACTGTTCTTTAAAAATCCAGAAACTTTGAAGGAGGTGTTTTTTTTTTCTTTTTTAAGATATGATTTTTTTGCAACCTGTAAAAAATAATCCTAAAATAAAATTTTAACATTGTAATTTTGAACAATAAGTATTTATTAAATCTGATTTGTGTGATTTTAGGTGTTAAATAAAAGTAACGACATTGATAAAGTTTTTTATGTTTATTTGTTGTATTTTTTGTTGGAGCTCAATGTGGGCACTTTCAAAGAAAAGTACACTTTATGTCACCATACGTCTCCTAGAAATTAAATGAGTTTTATACATTATTTAAGCGAAGTCGATTTTTCTTTGGCTATTTTCCGTTTATTTATATGGCAATACTGACATGTTACACATCCTTGTGCAAACAATTGCTTTAGCAACGCTGTTTTAACAAGAACAAAACATCAACAACAGCAGTCTTCACTATCGAAATTCATACGTGCACAAGAAATTGGTTGTTGTTTTAATACAAATATTTAATTACCATTTATTTATAATCAACTTAATTTATTTATCAATATTATTGGTATTTTCGATTTTTTTTTTTATTACTATTTTCTCAAAATTTGAAATTTTTAAACAGTGCTATATGGAAAAAAATGATAGTTGTACTAAGTACTACTAGAATTTGAGTAGATTTTGTTAAAATCTTGTCACGAACTAGATTTTGTTTTATATGGAAATCTAGTCAAAAACAACTAGAATTTGGTCGAAATCTCGAAAGTACTAGATTTCGTTTTAGCGTAAATGGGATATTAAGTAAATTAAAAATGTATCTTTTATATTTTTGTGGAAAAAAAGTTTGTGTGTATTTTCAAAAACGAAATGCCTTTAATTTTGTTTAAAAATAAATATTCGTACACTTCGTTGAGAAACCAGCTGGAAATAATTTTTTGACCGGCACTGTAAATTTGTTTTAAAAGTTATAACTTTATAAATTAAAAAATTGTTTACATTTTAAAAAGGTTGGTAAAAAAATATAAATATTTTTATAATAAGACAACAACTAATTTATCCCCATTTGGGATTGCTTCAAAAGTTTTAAGCTTACTTTATATTTTTTTTTTTTTTTTGTACGAACTGACCTACAACTTTACTTGAACTGCATATACATATTTAAAATGAATTTAACTCAACTGGGACTAGACTAGAACATAAGTGGAATTTAACAGATGGGCTACTCTCTATTGTGATGCGAATGTGATTTCTGTACGAAAGCTAAATGATAATTTGGTACTCTCTATCACTTTCTTAAAAGTTTTTGAAAGGTCAAAATATGTAAAAAAAATTTAAAATTTTAAAATTTAAATAAAATAAAAATTGGTAAAAAGCTGCGAAAGACAAATGCGCAATCGCATTTAAGAGTACCAATCACTAGATTTCGTAACATTTTATTTCGTATCGCAATATAGAGTAGCCCCCCCTGAATTACAGGTGAATTGAACTGAATTAATATTGCACTGAACTAATATTCACATATATGTCACATAATATTTTTCCTAAATAAGTTAAATTCATGCTTGATTTTTAAATACAGAATAATGTATTAATTTTTAAAACTCTTAAAAATAAATTACTTCGTATATTATTCAAATTTTTCAGTTTGATAAGTGGTTTCCCTGCCAACACATTTTGAAAAACAAACAACCAAATTGATTGATTTTTTAAGTGTATGTTAATTGTGTATAGAAAATAATAATATACATTCATACATATCTGTGGTCACAAGCAATAACCGCCTAAGTCGAAATAGATTTTGAGAAACGGAACTTTACATTTATAAAATCGTTTCTGAAAAAATTAATTGCATTAGCAAAAATGTTATTTAGAATCAAAGATTATCACCCCCACAATGCTAAAATAAAAAATTATAACGAAAGTTTTGTTTATTTCAGAAATATTTAATAAAAAAAAAAATATAAACGCTATTCTTTCTTAAGTCTACTTAGGCGGTTATTGTGTTGATCAACAACCGAGCAAAACATTTTCAAGATTTGGAAGCAGTTAAAGTCCATAAATGCAATCAATACATTACTTACTTAATCTCAAAATTGCTTTCGAGATGCGATAAAGTAAGGGAAGCAATAAATAATTGTTTAAGAACTATAGGCAAGAATTATAGCGACTCGTCTCTAACAAAAATCATGCCTTATAAATGTCCTTTGGTAAGTGGTTCCGTTAGATAGACTCATTTACAAAATAGCTTTTAGGTAAGCAGTAACTTTTGCTGGGAAGAGGGTATAAACTAAAAATTGAAACGGTGGGTTTAAAATTTATTTTGACTTTTTTTTACAGATTTTTTGTTTCTTTTCGAACATAAAAATTAGTTCAAATTACTTGAATTTTTTTCTTTCTAATAATAAATTAAAAAATAGCTAAGATACGAGTTTAGTACTCGTGCTAATAAACTTCCGCCAAGATTTCAATTCAATAGTTTACAAATAAGACACAATAAATAAAAGTAGAATAAAATTAAATCATTCATCACCATAAGCATTTATTGTATTTGTACTCACGAGTAGGGTTTTATATAACCAAAAAAAAATTTTTATTCCTAGGCAGGTATTAACAATTTCTTTTAAAGTATTTTTTTTTTTTGTTTAAATGCAATAACAAAACAGTTTTAATTATTATACCCAACACTTCCATTATGGTTGTCAATACTGGGCTTGTACTGGGAAATCGTTATTTCAGGTTTAAATACTAACCCCGTATTCATAAACGATAATAAAATTAAACAAACGTAAGTAAAATTTTCATAGAAAATTGGTTTTGTGAACCCTTATTAAATTTAAAATATTTTTATAAATACGGCAGTAAAAGTTCGGTATTTTGGTATTAATTTAAATACAACGGTATTAACTACATTAAAAAAACAAAAACATAAAATATACGTATTGATCCGAAGACCTCAGTAGCTCGAACTCTATATAATTTCATTTATTTTATATAATATACATATAAATTATAATTTATGTTATATAATTTTAATTAAAATTATATAACATAATTTTAATATAATTTTAATAATTTATTGCATTGTATAACTCTAATAAAATAAAAATATATACACATATTAAAGATGTACATTAGGGTGGGTCGAAAAAAAAAGTTGTGCATGCACCCCCTAGAATGAAAGATATGTCAATGAAGTTTCTAAAACAGAAAAAAATTTTTTTTTGCCACGCCCCAAAATACAGCACTTTTGGTTTTTTATATGTAGCGCTGCCATTTAAAGTCCGATCTTATTGTATCACATATCGTTGTTCATGGGTTGACAGTGGCTTAATTTTTGCCTTTGGTGACTTTTCAATCCGACATCAAACTCTGGGCGCCACTTATGCCATCTCGGATACTTCCCCCAAATATAAATTTTTTTAAACGTGCCAAGAAAGTCCTTGTAAAACTAAGTATGTCTAGCTTTTATTATACTCACTTTAAGCCACGCCTCAAAATTGAGCTCCTTTTTTTGTTTTTCACAAACATATTACATTAAACCAGGTAGAAGCCAATACAAAAACCAAAAAAATATCCACCAGCGACTTCATATAATAAAAGTCATATATATTAAATTTCAAGAGCTTACAAAATTTGTTTTACCATGCCCTAAAATGCAGCCATTTCTGTTTTATACACATATATAGCATCGCCAATTGAAGTCCAATCTCATCGTATCGTATATCATTATTAATGGCTAGAATATGGCTTCATTTTTGTATTTAGTGCTTTTCTATGATAATTATTATAACTGAGATCATTCCGTTCTTAACTACTCACTTTTTACACACGCCCTTTAATTATGTTCCTTTTATTATTTCCTCACATAGCAATTACATCGCCCCTTGTAATATGATCAAAAAATATCGCGTATATTTGCATGACTTGTAGATACAATTTTTTTAATTTCGGTATTTGTACTGTCAAAGTTTTCTGAAACTGCTTCTTAGTTATTTATTTTTTAATACTCAATACAACAAATAATAATATTTATTTCAACATCTAAATAAAGACATTTCTAAAAGAAAACATAATGCCAATTATGACACCTTGGCGCATAGTTAAAACAAGAACTAAAAAAAATAAAGAAATTGCATTATTCTGAAAACAAAAAAGTACAAAACTAATTACATACATACAAATGAATGCTTAACAAAATACATATATGAAAAATTATAAATTAGATAGCTGGTGTACATTAATCTTTACGAGACTCAAGGTGGCTGTACTTCTCTCGACTTCTTATCTTAGCAAAAATATAACCCATTCGCTTTTCATAAGTTACTTTGCTTGCGGATTCACTTACTACACGCACAAAACGTTCCGTATTTTGAAAAGAACATTATTTCGACATACGTAGAATTTGTATGAAAACCCGAAACGAAAATATGTATTTAGTTAAATATCTCAATAAATAGGTCGCAAGTGGTAAAGTTTTATATACCATTGGATGCTGCTTCAAAAATCCTTTGCGATGATAATAAATTTTATTTATGTCGTCTTGGAGCAAAGTACAAAAAAATTTGAAAAACTGAAAAAAAGACCTTTTTTAAAAATGGTCCAGCTCACGGATGGTCAACGCAAGAACCAAAATATTTTGGGAATCATCATAAAACATATCAACCTTTATTTTCAGAGGGGTAACTAAAACACTTTTTTCGGCTCCATACAACTTGAGTCGGTCTAATGTTTATAGTTTTCAGTTTACAAAATTTTTTTCTTCTCCTGTAAAATTATATTTTTTTTTATTAGTTACACATTTTTGCATTTAAGCTGACGATATTTGCTTACTAAGATTTCTTTAACGTTTATACGGAAAACTTCCAGCCGACTGAAACACAGTCAGTTCTAGTCGACGTCGACTTAAAAGCTCCATAGAAAGTACCTAGTGACTGTAAATAACGACTAAGAAAATGCATTATTGTACCGTCCGTCGACTTTCACGTTGTGGTTGTACAATAATAGGAGTACCATAACCTTGAAATATTAGCGGTTTTCACCCTTTGTATTAAGTGTACAAGTCTTTTTTATTTAATACGATCTTAGACAACCGTGAGTGTATTTTTCGTATGTATTGTAAATTAATGAATCTGCTGAGTTAGGGAAAGAGAGACATATAGAGATTCGTCAACTATGTTATTCATTCACAACAAATGTTCTTTATTGTAAATGAATTTTTAATAAAAATAGCAACGTTTTATTTGTGTATTGGAATTAAAGAGAAACCCTGTTCTTGTGCGAAAGCTACAAGGTTGATGCAAAATTCAAAAGATATTGTTATTGTTGTATTCGCATTTCAATATTGAAAAGAATTTATTCATTAAAGAATCTGGGTAAACTTTAAAAAAAAGTTTTTTAATGGTTCTCTTCTCTTCTTTTATCCAACTCTTCTTTTTAACAATTCTTCTTTTAACCAACTAACTAAAGAGTTATCGTTATTATTAGGAAACATAAAACATTTAAATTAAATACTCAAAGTAAAATATACCAGAGTACGTGTGATATTCCGTTTATACTTTCTTGTATTTTTTCAATTCGTGCCTAAATAAAATTTTATTTTTAAAAGATAAAAAATTTTAAATCAATGTTATTTAAAGTAGAATTAAAAAAAAATTCAAATTCTTGACATATTTGATGAAAATTTTTTGAATACTAAAAAAAAAGTTTACAATAAGGCCCAACTTCCATAAGCACAAACAAATTAACTACAGTAGAATCTCTCATTACCGGATACCGATGGGATCGTTTAAATATGTCAGCACCAGAGGGATGTCCTTTCAAAAGAACTTAATGATTTCCTAAGTGTTTAAAAAACTGCAGTCAAAGTAGAAAATTGCTATTTTCCCGAATTTTTAATGTTTCATTGGAAAACACACAAACTGTTGCTTTTACTTTTAATTCTTAGGCCCAATTTACACGATGATTTTTCAAACATGTTCGTTTTCTTCATTCTCTTTTGCTACCAAAAACATCTTGCATTTTCAAGATGTCTTTATAAACATGTCTGTTTGTTTTCATGTCTTATTGTCTAAACTTCTTTATATGCATACATATGTAAGTATTACCAAATATGAAAACTTATTTCGTGTTCATTCTGCTGGTGTAAACAAAGGGGAATACAGCAAAAGTGAACATGTTGTAACAGGAAAATAAATAATAATATTCTCTCTTTCGGTTCCGGGGATAAGTTTTTCGAATTATGTTAAAATAAATACATATGTTGCCATTAAATCTTCTTCTCATTGTTATTTCACACTCAAATCAAATTGATTCTACATGAAATTAACGTTGTTTCAGCTTGCAACTACTTTTATTCAACTTGATTTGTGGTGTTGTGTAAATATATGTAGATGTCATTTTGCTCCAACTTAACCGAAAGATAAATTAACATGAATTAGAATTAATTTAAAAGAAAAAAAATTTTGCAAGTTATTGTTTAACATGGGTACTTATCCAAATCACCCTCACAAATAAATTGGTTAAAATATAAAAAATATCTTAGTGCCCATTGCACAGAAAATATTCCGCTTAGCACACCGGAGAGCGTGGATCTCGCTATTGTTAATTTTGACAGTTATCTCAAACTAGCTGTTCAACATTCCAGCACAACCCTCAAAAAAACCAAAAACAATATCATATATTCTGTAGATGTCGAGCGTCTATTGACTGAAAAAAGGAGAGTTCGAAGAGAGTGGCAATTGCACAGATCCCCCCAACTTAAGACTTTATTAAAAGAGTGCACAAAAAGGCTAAGAAAGTTACTGCAGTCCCAAAAAACTGCATCCTTTGAAAAATATCTTAAGGAACTTGATGCAACTCCACAATCAGACTACTCATTATGGCGTGCAGCTAGAAATCTTAAAAGACCAGTTATCACTAAACCACCATTAAGAAACTTAAACGGAAGTTGGGCAAGAAATGATAAAGAAAAAGGAAATCTTTTTGTTAATCATTTGAAAACCGTATTTACCGCTCACACATCTCTCGATATGGCGGTCGAGTTACCACCTGTTGCTGTTAGAGCAGCTGTTCCACTAAGATTTGAGATAAGCGAAATCGAAAAGGCTATTCATGATTTAAACCCGAAGAAAGCCCCTGGTTTTGATAAGATCAGTAACAAAATGCTTTTGGAGCTACCCAGCATAGCAAAGAAAATTATTCTCTTTATTTTTAATGCTATTTTACGCCTTGAATACTAAACTCAGGAATGGAAAGTATCATTAGTTACCATGATACCTAAATCAGGAAAGGATCCTACAAAAGTTGAGTCATATAGACCTATAAGCTTATTGTCTAATATATCAAAGCTGTTTGAGAAGCTGTTAGTGTCAAAATTAACCCCAATTTTAAATGTAAATAGATGTATTCCAAACCATCAATTCGGCTTTAGAAGAGAACATAGCACAATTGAACAAACCCATCGTATAGTAAACGCCATAAGAAAAACCTTTGAAGAAAAAAAATATTGTTCCGCCCTCTTCATCGATGTTTCTCAAGCTTTTGATAAAGTCTGGCATGAAGGCTTATTACATAAATTGAAGCTAAATTTACCAGTAAACACACACAAGCTGCTAGAAAGCTACTTAGTCGGTCGAAAGTTTATTATTAAAGAAGGTGCTTTTATAAATTCTCCTCAGCCAATTGACGCTGGAGTCCCTCAGGGAAGCATCATGGGCCCACTGTTATACCTAATATATACCTCAGACATGCCAACAAACAACCACACCCTTACTTCAACATTTGCTGATGATACAGCTTTTTTAAGCGTGCACGAAAACTGTCATGAAGCTTCTCGCTACTTGCAGGATCATATATTTGAACTGGAAAAGTGGTTAAAACAATGGAGGATAAAGGTTAATGAGCAAAAATGCGTACATATAACATTCACCTTGCGTCGGGAGTCATGTTCCCCTATTAAAATCAATAATCAATTAGTGCCCCAACAATCGCATGTAAAATATCTCGGAATTCATCTAGATCGGCGTTTAACATGGAAATGCCATATAGAAGCAAAACTAACACAAATGAAACTAAAAGCAATTCAACTTAATTGGCTTATTGGAAGAAACTCTGTTCTTAGTCTCGATTGTAAACTTCTACTTTACAACTCTATCTTAAAACCAATTTGGTGCTACGGTATTCAGTTATGGGGCACTGCCTCGGCTTCTAATATCGAAAAAATTCAAAGGCCACAAAATAAACTTCTTCGAATAATCACAGCCGCTCCCTGGTATGTTAAAAACTCAAATATTCACAAGGATCTCAATGTGCCGTTAGTAAAAACTATTATTACGAACTATGCAGTAAAATATTTAAAAAGACTTGAGTCGCACCCAAATCCACTAGCTCGAAATATTTTAAATTACAGCGGCCACTCTAGATTAAGGAGAAGAGATACAGCAGGACTCATCAGACAAGAAGAGCGCTAAACATCTACATATGTGAAAAGAAACCGTGAAGAGAAAAATGTTCGTCTAGCATTGGCAGGACAAAAATAAAGTATTAGTATAAGATTTGATTAATTATTGTTAGTTCATATTTAATATATGAAGATTCAATAAATAAATAATGAAAAAAAAAAAAAAAAAAAAAAAAAACATGAAGTAACTATAAAGCAAAATCACTACCGAAAAATATAAAATTTACTTTGTTTTCGACAATTTTACATTAATTTTTTTTCTGTGTGTGTCTTCACGCTTAAAACTACAACATTCCGGCGGAATTAACGATACGTTCATGTTTAACATGTTCATATTACTATTCGTTTCTATAATGCTGAAGCAAAATCATTTTTTTAACCCTCGCCAAGCGGTATAATTTTACAACGTTAACAGGCGGTATGGATACAATTGTACCTGCATATAAAAATTACCTGTGTAAATATAAAATTTCTTTAAAAACTAGTTACACAATTGTATGCCTATATTTTTAATTGCAACAACAGTAGCTACATATAAAGGAATTTATTTTGCACTTTATAGCACATATTTGATACCTATTTGAACACTTTAAATTAAAATGCAGAAAATAAACGTAAATACTATTACCTATGAAAACAGCATTTATGTTTTTATGGACATTTACAGAGAAATAAAAACGTTACAAAACGGGGAATTTCCAAAAAGACACAGTTTAAGAATGCAGCACAAATAAACTTTTTATGAGAAAATATTTCTTTCGAAGTGTAGTAGAAATGGTTTTGGAAAGACGCATTCTTGTAGCGACAGAACCAGAAAATTAACCGTTTGCACAATATGACAGTCGTGGAGCCTCAGCCGTTGTCGGAAGGTGTTATACTTGTCAATCAGGGATGTTAAATGGGGTTTTAAATTTTGTACCAACTTCCAAAAAAAATGGAAAAAAATTGGACCTTCACGGTACCATTTTTTTTAATTCATTAAAAAAAAACAAAAAAAGAACATACAAATTCAATTGTACACAAAAAACAAAAAATGACGAAGATTGAAAACAATGAAAAATGGAGAAATTTTATAAATGGATTTAAAAATTTTACAGAATTACGGGACATTAAACGTGAAAGTCCGTGAAATAAAACAAAAAAGCAGTATATGAAGAATTTCTTTCGCATATATTTGTTAAGTTAAGTAAATATAATCACAAAAAAAAAAAAAAAAAAAAAAAAAAAAAAAAAAAAAAAAGGCCTGATGTTTTGCTTTTAGTGTCATCGTCTGTGGTAAAAAGGAAAAAAAAGTACTACCACAGGTTTTGACTTATGTTGCCTCGTCTGTGGGTACCATAAGTCCCCTTTTATAATGTGGCAAGTGAAAGGCACACCGACGAAGGTTGTAGGTGAAAGAGGAAGAAAGTAAAGTGTGTCACGCATACAGCGTCGCCCCCTTACCAACAAACTTCGTCTGTCTGCCTTTCACTTGCCATATTGTAAAAGGAAAGGTGGCTAAGCGCCCAATACACCACAATTATAGTCGCATATTTAAGCGCCCATTACATTAACGATTTGTTGTACCACATAACTGCAATGAAAAAGCCTCAATAATTTCTTTGCTATACTAAAAATGGAAATTGTTAAATTGTACCAAATGAGTCACAGTAGTACCACGGTACTTTAGAAGGTAAAAATGTAATAAAAAAAATACAATTGTACCAACTTTAACATACCTGTTGCCAATGAAACCAATAATACCACGCTAAACCAGAAAGTCATGTATGGTCTGTGTTAATTTTTTTTTTGTGAAGAATACTCACTTAAAGATACAAAATGTGTTTAATGCACAGAATCGCAGCAAACATATTTTTAATTATTTTTATCTATATTTGCAAATTTTTTGCTACTTAAATTAAAAAACCTTTATTGTCAAATAGTTTTACGTTATTTTCTTGGGTTCTCTTCAAATTTAATATGCAAAAGTACAATTGTACCCATATAGCCTTTTAAGGGTTTAAATTAACCATGCCCTATTACTAGGGGAAACCCCTTGATATTTTTAAAAATGTAAATATACTATGTATTATAAGTTTGATTTCACAGAATTTCGGGCATCTAATGATTAAGGGAAAAAAGTTATAGCATAACTAAAATGAAAATGTCCCAATTGTACCCTTTCCGCTTGACGAGGGTTAAAACCAAAGTTCTTCAAAAACCGTAAGTCTTATCTATGCATTTTGTTGGTGCCTTACCTTTGTGAATTGTTTTGTTTTTACTCAAATTAAGTTTTAACCGGTTAACAGGTTATTTTTTAATAGCTGAACCGAAAACCGGGGTATTTAAAATAGCAACTATTCGGAATATTCGAAAACCGGATTTTGAAAAGGGTCAAATAATCAATCTCCCTAATATTTGTATATATACTCAACATATTGTTAGGTTTTTACTTAATAAAACGCGTTAAGGTTTATTCCCTTTATAATTAACCTTTGAGTTCTTTTAATTGCAAATAAAAAATAAATACGCACGCGAATTCAACTTAACAAACTTTATTGAAATTAATTATAATGTTCACAAATTTTAAACACTATTGTAAGTATCGATTTGAACCGTTTAATGTCTCCAATCAAACTAAACTAAACTTTCATGAGTCAGCCTGTATTTATAGTTCAAAACTATTCCTAGTTGATTCAAGAACCGTCTAGTATTTTCTGGAAAATTATGTTCGAATTATTTTAAATCTAAAGTCTACAATTACAATTGCTAGAAAATTTAGTTACAGTTGCGTTCATAAAAATAGTAACTTATATGACATAAAACTATAATTAACAAGATAACTTATAACTAAAACCATAAATAATTCTTAGACAAATCTAATTTCGTAACAATATGTTTCTATTCTGCGGTTAATTAGTTCTCAAAAAATGTTTCAATCCAAAGCTTCAATTAAATGTTATGTTCTCCAATGTTTATGTAAAATACATTTTATTTGTTTGAAGTTTTTCAAAGTTCAATTTGGATGCAATACCTGCAATCAGTAGAAGCGAACGCATAATTCTAGGTCTTAATTTTAGTTATGCCCCATAAAAGCCCAATAAAACTTTGTAAATTTGTAAAAAAATATATCACAACGAATTAAATTTTAATAAAAAATGGTTTTATTTGAAAGACTAATACATGACATTAGCATATGGCATATGAACACACTAAGACTGTTCTCGCCGAAGCGCATTAATTTTAGCCCACTTTTTCGAGCTTAGCTGGCGGTATGTCATGAATAAAACAAATGTTGGCTTCCAAAGCGTCAATTGTTACTGTTTTTTCAGCACAAACCAGTGACTTCACGTAGCCTCACAGGAAATATTCGAGAGGTGGAAAATCGCAAGACCTTGGAGGTCAGTCGAGTGGTCGTTTCAATTTCCATTGGCCGTAGCGCGAGCTCCGGCTTAATTTTTAAAGAAATAAGTTCCGAGGAAGCCACTAACGAGTAATACGCACCACACGTTGCATTTTTTTGGATGTAATGAATGGAGTCTGTACGGTCTGTTGTAGATTAGTCTTACTCCATATGCGTCAATTTTGTTTATTAACAACGCTGTTGAGGTGGACGATTATGTGCGTCATAAAAATTACAAAGTCGTCTATAAGTTACACACATCGCTGATTGATTTTCAAAGTAAATTTTAATAATTTGGTAGCGTCATTTAAGCGTGAATTTGTTGATGATGATTTGCCATAGGATCACAGCAAAAATTATACATAATCAAAATAACGGCTTGTCATGTTATGACTTACTTTGTTGGTTGCAAAGTTTGATCACTCGATTACCAAACGCATTACATTATATCATAACAACACGAAGTAGTAAAAGTGCTATTGTTTTAAGTAATATAATTTATTGTTTAAGTAATTATAAAGAGGAATGTAATCGAATTTCTGTATTACCTAAGTTATTATTTTGCACAAAAAAATTCCCTACTATTTCGTTTAAGATTAAAAAAAAGTTAGGGAAGTAATAAATTCTTAGGAACTTATTATTTTAGTTTCATGCCTTATAAAAATAATAAATATGGTAATCCAGTTTAGAAGTCATTCCGCCTTAAATGTTTAATTTTAAACTCGATTACCTTGTGCAAAATCTCTTGCTGGGATACTGTCAAATGCCTAAAAGTGAGCGCAGTATAACAGTTTGTTTGACCTTTTATAAGTTTTTAGAGCAAAGTTATTATGTAGCGGTAAGTTTTTTAGATCAAAATATTCCAAAAAAAATTGTTTAATGACATAAGTTCAGCTTTGCTTACAACTTTCACATAAGCAAATGCATTCTGTGTGTCATATTTAATTTTTGAAAAAAAAAATAAAGCTACCCCAAAGACTTTTGATGCATGAAATGGTTAAAAAATACACCCTTTAGAACATATCTTAATTTACATGCGATAGAATTCATTGCCTAAAGTTGAAACAATGAAATATCTTTGTTAAAACAAATAAGAATTTAATGAATTTTTATGTTGACAGTATTTTTTTTTTAACTTAATGTTTAAAATGAGATGAGTATCATTTCAAGCATTAAATATAAGATACTTGTTTCTATATTTATTTCGTTTGAATATAAACATATCTTTGAGAAAATTTCAAATGTTAAGATTTTTTTGTGTATATTTATGTACAAAAGTATTCCGAATGAAAAATAATGTCAACAATATGAACTTTTGTTCAGATGTTGTTATTCCTAAAACTGAAATAAAAAATACACATTTGGTAACAATGTGTTTGATTAAATTTTTGTTTGTTTTATATTTTTTTGCAGGGAATTCAACAGAGGACGCACGCTTTGAAGACAAGTACAAAATTATTTAAGGATTTGAATTTATTAGCTAAAGATGAAGCATTTCGTAATGCCACCACAATATATCCGGTCACAACAACTGATGATTTTTATAGACTTCATGCTTACTTCTCAAAGGTTAGTTTAATGATTTGATTTTTAATTTTTCACTCGTAGAGGGGATATTAATTTGATTTATTTTTTTTAAATATCATTTAACTTTACTTTCTCTTAGTATCATTTAGAATTTGTTCACCTAAATAGCGGAAAATTAGAACAGAAATCATATCGTATTGCCAACGGAACCATATCGAATAATATATTAGAAATAAGATGGCCATTGGGCGTACCGTTGGCCAGTGCGCCCGAGACACGTCATGACATTCTTATGTGGCATCTCATAAATAGCACTCATATATTTTTACCAAACGGTGAGAATAATATTGAACCATTAAGTACAATTGAATCGTTAGATCTGGAAAAGGTGCTCGATATAACCATACAATATGCTAAAACAAAATTTCCTCTTATGGTTAACACTGGCATACACAGTATCTATAGGAGATTTGATGCTACCCGAGGTATGGATTATCAAATACACTTAAATATGCATGAAACAGGGAGAATGTCAGCTCTTACGCAAAGGAACGATGTGATAAAAAGTTTTCAAATTGTTAAACCTTTGGGTCGTGTGGAAGTCGTGCCCTCTCCCTATGTAACAGAAAGTACGCGTATTGCAATATTGGTGCCTACTTTTGAACATCAATTGGAGGATGCTTTGGATTTCATAACGCAGTATGAAAAGATATGCATGCACAATCAAGATAATACATTTTTACTAATGGTATTAAAAAAATTTTCAATTTTGCTTTTAATATTTTATAAATAAGTTTTTCTTTTTGCTCTTTTTTTTGTAAGATTTTTATGTATCGTTATGATTCCCCTAGCAAGGGAGATGAAGACCCGTTTAAAGCACTAAAAAGTCTTGCCTTAGATTTATCTTCAAAATATAAAACTGATGGTTCCCGCATAGCCTGGGTATCAATACGGTTGCCTTCTGTGTTGAGTGATCCAGTACGGTCGGAAGATGTTATGATAAATTCTTTGTATGGCCATAATGAAATATTAAGTGTGGCTCTAGCTGATCTTGCCTTGCCTAAAATTGGCTTAGATAGTCTTGTTTTAATGGCTTCTAATTCTATAACATTCAAGCCTGACTTTCTTAATCGCGTAAGTTTTTGTTTTATTTTTTTATATTTTTAACCCCTCCACCACCACTAGTGGGGAATAAGGACATACCAAGTTTGTCATTTCGTGCGAAACTTTTTTAATATTCATCTAAGACCCCATAAAGTATATTTATTCTGGGTCCTTGAGTAATTCTAAGTCGATTTAGCCTTGTACGTTTATAAATTTTTAAAAAACCAAAAATTTCGAAATTTTGCTAAAAAATTATTTTTTTTTGCCAAAAAGAAAAAAATTATGCTTCTAAAACGACTGCGCATTTTTGAACAGTTAAACCTTACTTAGGGTTATTTTATTGCGAATTTTTTTTAGCGACATATATTGTGCAACATCCTCCATTTTCGAAATTAAAGTTAATTCTTCTTTATTTAAAATTCATTTCTTTTTAAACAGTGTTTAGATGTTTATACTATAAATAGAACATACGACTATGACCAATGTCGTCAGTCGGATAAAGATAATAATTTAAATTATAACAATTGTGTTTAATGTTTGATTCAGATTAATAATTATATTCATCAATAAGCTGTTTTCTACAACCTATTGCACCTATAACAAACAGATATATGCTTTTAAAGTTTTCTTTTGCATTATTTAAGATATTTATTAAATCATTTTCAGTTATGCGTAAAATTGGACAGCTGGCAATAAAGTTCAGTATATTTTCTGTTTAGTTTGTATTACATAAAGAGCATAAGCGGGACCTCTGCGTCTGAAATCTTGTTCCATTTAGCTCAATCAGGTCGCACCTGGCTTTAAAGATGTAGCTTACTGGCGTCGTATTCCCTGTAGTTGAGTTTTGAATAAAAACGGTTTGTTCCAGTAGCCTGTTGTAAGTGGTTTTCTCTTTCTTTTCTTTAAAGCCCATTTGGTATATCAAGTCCCGGTCCTCTCTTAACAGCATTAAAAAATTTGTATCGAGCCTACATCATTAGATTATTTTTCAATGTGTTTATACCAATACGATTTTCTTTCTATAGTGAGTTTGGTTAGCTTACGTGGTAAACGGTTATCATGATAATCAAAAAAAGTTTTTATACCGTATCTCAGACGCAAATCTAGTGTGTATACATATATAATTATTTTCTATACCAGTTTCCGACATTAAAGCGTATGTTGGAGTAAATGAGGGCAGTCTAAGTATATTTAAAAAAAAAAAGCGTTGAACTTTGTCCACTTCTTCAAATAACGAATACCCCTATACTTGGGCACCATACGACTGGATTGCACGACACACTGATTGGAAAAGATTCCATTTTACCTTTAAAACGATTTCTTTTTTTTGCTAAAAATTCTTTCCAAGTGGCGTTAATATTGTTGTATGCAGATTTATTCCTTTTATAAAAAAACGGTTAGCACCACTTAATTCAGCGTACCCGAATTAGCTTAAAACGTCAGGTGCCCGCTTGTTAAAACTGTTACGAATCATGACATTTTGCTTAAATTAGTTCCAACTAAGTTTAATATGGCTAGAAATAAATACATAAAACTTTTTGATTGTCGGTTAATAACTTAACATAGATCTAAGCCGCGACCAATTTAAATACTGACGTCCGTTTTTATTAAGATTGGTAAATAATTTATGCATCCCCTATAGAGCCCACTCCAGAAATATTCTAACTTTCGGTGGAGGGCATTAAGAATTCGGCCCTGCCGATTATAGCACTCTTACTTGCTTTTAAATTAAATCGTATTTTAAACTATTTTATATTTTATAGGTTCGCATGAATACCATACAAGGTTTTCAAGTTTACTCTCCTGTTGGTTTTATGATGTATCCCTGCAAATTGGCTGGATTTTGTAAGGAATGTGACACATGTGATGTTAGTCAAAGTACTGGTTATTTTGATAAATGGAATTATGATGTTATTTCATTTTACAGTCGAGATTATGTACAAGGTTAGTAAAAATAAACTCTAGTTATTAAAAATAAGGAAAATATTCGTTGTCTAATCGTCTATACTATACAATGTTGTATTGTTGTCTTAATATACGATTGATTTTTATGTTTTTAAAAATGCTGTATTTATACCAGGCCTGGAAATGTTCGAATTGTTTGGTGTATTTGTAAAACTCTTTTTAGAATGTAATAACACAAAAACTGTATTTTTTTTAAACGATAGATAAGCCATATGTCAGGGATTTTAAATTGAATTAATGTTGCATTAAAATGTACGTATAAGTGGGTGGCTCTTTTGCGAATATTAAGGTTTTAAGTTTTATACAGCGTTAAAAAATGCTTGATGATTTTTAATGCTTTTGTAATTGCTCAACTAAACTTTTGGAAAGGAACACACCAAAAGTAAAAATCAAAGAGATGAGGAAAATAATTGTCTTGATCTCACTTTGTATGTTCTCGCCTCAAGCTCTACTACAAATATGGCGTTTTATGAAATTCTGAAATTAAATTGACATTTTTATCTTTTGTGAATAAATTGCCCTACTTATCAGATTTGGAATTATAAAATAAATCTGGCTCTTTAAAAAAAATTTTAAATTGTTTAAATTTTTACTCCACTTCTTTTATAAGTCCGAACTTTCAGAGCATCGAACATTTAACATTGCCCTACTTTTCGGATTTGGATTAAGATCTATTTCTTTACATAACTTTTTTACACTAGTATCGGCAGTAAAGTTGTCATAGTTATAAAAACAAACTCCGGGAATTCTCGTACTAATTTCACGAGGTTTTTTTTTCGAAAAAATGATCGGGATCTCGCGATTTTTGTCCCGGGAAATCCCTTATGAAAAACTTCTAGTTTACGGACGCATCTTCAAATAAAAAAAATTCAGGGGGCTAATTCTGGCAGTCGTGATCGAATATTTTTTCCATTCGAAAGCAATTTTATTTCAGTGAAAACTGAAAGAATTGAAATTATTTTTTCAAGGTTGCACTTTAGGTCAAACGACACATTTTTCTGTGCGAAAGTCCAAAAATCAACTTGCAGTTTTACTATTGTTGTTGTTGTTTTTTAATTCTAAAGACTTCAGAATAAAAAAAAGTGATTTTTGTTTTGACTAAATATTAATAACCGTTATACAGCAGCGTGTCGAAGTCAACTGATTAAATTTTTTCTATAATTGTGTTCCTAAGTTAAGTAGTGCGTGGTCAACTTTAAGTGCGTATATCTCGGACTGTGTTTGTGATAATTTATTAGAGTAAAATGGAAAAGAAAGAGCCAAGTAAGTAGATATATTTTTAATTTTAAATGTTTTATATATATGTCGCTATACTTAATAAATAACTCATTAGCGTAAACATCTATAAATAGTTAAATTTTTATAAAATTTTTATTTTCTGAAAGCTTTTAAAAAAATATACCCCATTTCTCCACTCTCAAATTGCACAAAATAATTAGAATATTATCTAGTGAGTTATTTGGTATTTATCAAAAATTGCGATTTTTTGCGTTTTGCTAGTAATGCCTCTTTTTGTTAGGTAACCTCTGTATAAAAAAGATTAATCTTTTTGAAGTATGGCGAAGGGAAAGTACAAAAAAACAAAAAGTTGATGCCGTTTTGAAACACGTATATGACAAACTTGAAACCTCGTCAATTTCTAATGAGATGGTGAAACAAATTACCAAAAAAATTAATTTGTTTTGCGTGAAACTAGAACAAAAGTGGAAAAAGTGTCATAGAAAGACAAATATATTCAAAAACCAAAACCAGGCATGGCTAAATGCTGAATTGAATATTGTGGTAGATGGCATTTTAGAAAAGGCAACAAGTGGCGCTGTTGGACGTCCTCGTGTACCATTTAGCGAAAAATCGGAATTTGGAAAAAGAAAAGAAGCTGCAGAGCCTTCAAATGCGAAAGCTTATACAAGTCTTCTCGTTCGTGAAGCAGCAACATCAGCACGTAAACAAGATGAAACCGATTTGGCTGCAATACTAAAGGAAAGTATTCAAAGTCCAACAAGACCATCAAAAATGCGTAAAATTTGTGATGAACATCCTAAGAAGCCAATTCCATTTACTGCGGATGAGGCTTTAGCCTTCCTCCTTGAACATAATTTGTCTAAAGAGTAGTATAATGCAATACGCATGGAAAGCAAATTAAGGAATTGTGATATATATCCTCACTATAGTAAAATAACTGCCGCGAAAATGAAATGCCGTCCTGAGGGTACAAAAGCAGCAGAGAACCTTGTGAATGTTCCTCTTCAATCTATTCTAGCGCATACAGCAGAAAGAATTGTAGAAATGCAAAAAGAAGTTTTTATTGCTGAAATGGAAGAGGAGAAGACTGAGTTTTTAAGCACAGAATTAATATTTAGTTACGGCTTTGATAGTAGTACTGGTCAAGCCCAGTTTAAGCAAGCATTTAGTGAACAAAGTTTGTCAAGTAGCTGTGACGCATCCCTTTTTGCTACCACAGTTATTCCCTTAAGATTAGCGCTACAATCGGGAAAACCAATCTGGAATAATCGCACACCGCAGTCTGTAAGATTTTGTCGTCCTATTAAACTGGAGTTCACAAAAGAAACGAAAGAAGTGGTTTTAAAGGAAAATTTGGACCTACAAAAAGAAATTGACAATTTAAGAAACTTGCAAGTATCACTTGGTGATGGAAAATTCGTCGAAGTTACATTCAAATTATTTTTGACACTAATTGATGGAAAAATTTTGAACGTTTTAACCGGAAACAAATCAAACCAGGCTTGCCCTAATTGTTATGCTACACCAAAACACTTTATGAACACGTTTGATTATAAAAGTGAAATATTCCGTGCAAAAGAAGAAAACCTAAAGTTTGGGCTTAGCCCACTTCATTGCTGGATAAGAGTTTTTGAGTTTCTTTTACATATAGGATACAAATGTAAGGTACAAAAATGGCAAATACGAGGAGCTGACAAGTCAATTGTATTGAAAAGGAAAACTGATATACAAAACGATTTTTGGAAAAAACTCGGACTTCGCGTGGATATGCCCAGAATAGGTGGCTCAGGATCTACTAACGACGGAAACACTGCTCGCCGAGCTTTCGCTGAACATGAAATTTTTTCAGAAATAACTGGTGTAGATAAGGATATTATATTTAGGTTCAAAATAATACTGATTTGTTTATCCTGTCAGTTCGAAATAAATTTAGAGAAATTTGAATTATATTGTTTTGAAACAGCAAAACTTTTTCAGGAGCGATATCCCTGGTTGCCAATGACTTCTACGGTTCACAAAATGTTAATTCACTCAAAGCAAATAATAGAAAATGCTTCACTTCCAATTGGATTTTTTGGAGAAGGTGCTGCTGAATCTCGTCATAAAATATACAAAGCCGATCGCCTACATCACGCGCGTAGAAACACCCGCACCAATAACCTACTAGATGTATTTAATAGGGCCATGGATACTTCAGATCCATTAATTTCCACAACATTTTTAAACAGACGCATTCAAAAAAGAACACGTTCCACGTTACCACCTGAAGTAATTGAACTATTATGTTGCTGCGAACCAACAGAAGAACTTCACCATAACGAACAAGACGACGAAAATAATGAAAGTGAAGAAGCCTCCTTTGAATTCATTTTACAAAGTGAATTGGATATAAACAATTAATAAATATTTTAGTATTAAAAAACAAATTAATTAATTCTATACACTGTGTTTAAATTAATGGGTGCTTGAGGGTTAATTTTTGGTCACTTATGGGTTAAATTCCATTTTTTTATTGGAACCATCCATAATTATATAATTCATATAATAACTGTTTCGATTACTCTTATAATGTAGTCGTAATTAATTTTGCACAGAAAAAGTAGTCATTTGACCTAATGTGGGTTGTAAAGCATTTTTTTGAGTTTTCAAAACAGTGAAACAATAATTGGAAATCCATTGAATTGATCAATTAACGGTTCATCCAGACGACCACCTCGTTTGAAAAGCTCATCTTTTATCTGGTTGCCCGGGCAATTTGCATGCCCTAGTACCCACATTAGCGTTACCATTTTGGTCAATCTTGATTGGCCAGTAACGTGGTAAGGAGTGGTGTATTTGCTGAGGTGCCCAGGTATCAGCAAAAGGTGGTGAACATATGTACAAAAGTATAACATTCACTTTAGTAATATCCCCAGCGCAAAACTAGTAAAGGATGTTTTTTAAGCCCGATCGTTTGCAAGCAAACTCTTTCAAATTGAATAAAAACTAAAGATTTATTAAGATAATTAATAAGCAAATATGTATTTACACATACATGTGGTGCATTTACATGTATTTTTATGATAAAATAAATTATTTTTAGTTTGATAGCCAAAATTTTGTATTTCTTATCTTAAAATAAATTTTTATTGTCTGTTCAACAATTTCGAAAGTAAACGTTCGTATAAAATTGTATATGGAAAATATTTTTTAAAACTGCTGTTTTTCATAGAAATTTTCTATTCGAACGTTAACGTTTGAAATCATTAGACAGGCAGTTAGTTTTATGTATTTTTTTTTATTTTTTGAAACTTATTTTTCAATAAAAAAATATGTTTTATAAAAAGCGGCAAAATTTTAAATAAAGTACTCTTTTGCTTGGTAATTAGTATTATCTCAATTTTTAAATTTTCGATCACTAGCGCAATCCATTACACAATTGCGGAAATCAATTCACACACAACGTTACCGTTGGTGCTACTAAAGTAGCAATTTACCACTTTTTCGACCGCTTGGATACTTGTTACTTTTACAAAATGCACTCAAATGTGATACTTTTTGTAATTCTTGCCACTTTTTTCATACTTTTTACGAAATGAAGAGATACTTTTTTGTCCTTTCTGTTTTATTAAAACTCCCAGCTTTAGTGTAAGTTGTATTGTTTAAATGTACCGCACTTGTTCAACAATACTAAAATTTAACAATTTTCAGTAGAAGAAAAACAATTTTTTATTTTTCATTAAAGGCATATAAAAAATAATTTTTAAACCTACCGTTTCCTTACCAAGAAGTAGACAAAATAGCACAATATTTTTACAGCGGCTGGCTATGAATATTACGTGTCGCAAATCGCAAAATTTCATTTTAATATAACACTGCATTTACATATGAAAGTACTTTCATGAAATTTCTGTATTATATTATAAATAAAAATTTCAATGGATTGTGAATAAAATCAACATTTCGCTGGTCGACCCTATTCGCAAGACCCCACTCGGAGATTGTAGTAAGGTCATGATTGAGTGTGTCGTTCATATTCTGCCTCATAGCTACAACCTAGGTTTGGTCTATGATTAAAGGAAAATGAATTACAAATGCTGCTGTGCTCGGCGAAAGAATGGATAGGATTTGGTCTTTTCCAAAAAAAAAAAAAAAAAAAAAAAAAAAAAAAAAAATTCCTTGGTAGAAAAACTTACCCCCTCATGCAAAGTGAATTTTTTTCCATTATATACATATTGAGAAATTCATAAACATACACAATTATAAATGTCTAGGAATCGGAACGGATAATGGTAGTACTAAAACAAAAAATTGGTTATTTTTGATATGAATAAAAGTAACCAAAATGGAAAAAAAAAGTACACAAGCACACAATGGAATAAAAACTAACCAATTTTGGTTAAAAGTAACCAAAACGGCAACGCCGATTACTAAAAATAAACAAAACAAATTAAATACAACCTTGTAATATTGAGCCAGCGATTTGTCAACCTATATATGATTTATGGCTTATTAGATTTGTTAAATTACAAAAATGTAAAATTTTTGCTCTTATAATTTTTTTTATAAAGTTTTGAAAACAAAAAATAGCATTCATTTTTGCTTCAAAAAATTTACGTCCACTATTTTCTGAATATCTCGAAAGTTTGAAAATATTATGAACCTATTTTTAAGATAGGGAATTTAATTCAAAATCATTCGATGGAAATTGTAATTAAATCAAAATTGTTAATTAAATGTATTAGTTGAACCGCCTTATTCTGGGCGAAATATTAGTCAGCCCCACAGTAATAAAAAACACATAAAATTTACACATGTCCACTGATTTTCATAATATATGCCTTATTTTATTCACAATATACCTGTCTTTCAGATAAATTATAAAAATTTAAAATTTTCTTCCTTAAAATTTTTTTTAAGGATTTTTGAAAACAAAAATAGTACGAATTTTGCAAAAAATGTGTCGCCACTAATTTCTGAATAACTCCGAAACGGTGTGTTTCAATTTGCAATCACGGAAATAGCTGAATGCTTATTTAATGAGAAAATTATTCTTCTCTCTTTATAAATTTTTTTTTTTGATGATATCTTAAAACTAAATGTCTTACTTTACTTCCTTTAAAATACTAGTAATTAATCTACATTTTTCATTTTTAAATAGCACAAATTTTTATTATACATATGTTCTTTGTAAATTAATTTGTATGATTTGTTTGTTTACTTTTGTCAAAACATAGTTGACTATATTTCTCGATTATGTCAACTGCTGGCCATACTCGTACTATTAAAAAAAAGAAATATGGACAAAAAATAGTTTAAAATAATATTATATACATATCGCACTTAATCAACAAGAGGGTATTAACTCAAAATTTAAACATTTTCAGTAGAAGCAAAACAATTTTTAATTTAACATTGAAGGCATATGGAAATGAATTTTAAAACCAACCGTTTCATTACCAAAAAGTATACAAAATAGCAAGATATTTTTACAGCGGGCAGATATGAATATAGCGTGTAGATTTTTTCGAAAAAGTGGAAAAATAAAAATTTTGAGATAATACCCTCTTGTTGATTAAGTGCGATATGTATAATTAAAATTTATTTTTATTCGACCTTTTTATTCTAATATAAAAGTAGTATTTAATTGAGCTCGATCTCCAAGTTATCACTACTTCTTTTTCAATTTTTTATGAATTTTTTAAAACAAAAATTTCAAAATTATGCTAAAAAAAATCATGTTTCTAAAACGACTGCGCATATTACAAACGAGATTAACTCTACTTAAATGTACCTTTATTGCGGAATTTCGGTTAAATCGATAATCTAAACAGTTTTTGAGTTACGCGAATATATAGTGTGCAACCTACTCCATTTTCGAAATAAAGCTATATCTCGAAAGCAAGAGCTAAGAAAAATACTGTTAGCACCACTTCCAGCGTACCCGAATTAGGTTAAAACGCCAGGTGCCCCACTTATCACAAAAAAGTCTAAAATTCTAGCACAGTGTAATAATTAATAATACAATATTTATTGAGCAAACTAGTGATTGATTTATTTGTCACATTAAATTATAATTTTAATTAAATGAATTAACATGAATAATTGAATTTTGAATTTTTTTAACAAATTCCATTTATTTAATTAACCATAAAACTGCACAAAAACTAATTTTTATACCCACCACCACTATCAATTAGAAAATATAATCACACAAAACTTTTGGTTTTGCTCTCTGTTTGGTGCATTTAAAAAGACTTTTTAATTTTCAGCTGTATGTAATTATTTTATGTACTTCTCACATTCAAAATTCTTGATAATTGTTGGTCGCCCCTTAAAAAGTATAACAACGTTAATTTTTTATTCTTTCGTTTTCAATGACAATACCCAATAATAACAAACTGAGCTGCAAACAAAGCTGGTATATGGCAGCAATGCAAAAATTCCCTCGTTTGCGGAAGACATGATTTTTATAAAGTAAGCGCTTTATTTAACCCATAAAAAAATTGGTGATTGAAGATATCAACTTTCCGAAATTGAATATTTTGCTAGTTATTTTTTAGTATTCTTCCTTACTAAGCTGCTTTGTAGTAATGACATGGCGAGTCACTTAAAATTTTATTTTTGGTATAAAATATTATGGTTATAAATAACCAAGATTAATCAAATAAATATAAAAGATCAATATTGTGTCTGTTCCCTCTTACCTTCTAAAGGGGTAAAGACATGATGATTTTTTTTATAAAAAAAGGTAAAACAAAAAAAATGTTTGTAAATAATTTCGGGATTGATTGGATTATGTCTTTAAAATAATATTTCTGGGGAGAGCTGAAAAACTATTCTAGATCAAACTATGGGCTAGGTATTGGACTTTTACAACTTTGTTATTACGTTAAAAATCGGAATCAGTCCACATGTTTTCAGAACCATGTAAATACGTTTAAAATTAAACAATATGGCATTATCTCAAAATCGGAAAAGATGGACATACGCGCTTGCCCATGAAAAACACATATACACACACCCTTATCGTGGCTGGCGAATTTAAAATACGCCTGCGACTTTTTGGTAATTGATTAAAGAAAACGTGAAATTATTTCCTATATATATGAATATATATATATATATAATTTACTTTCTTAGCATTGTGGGGATAGAAACTTTGATTCTGAATTACTTTTTTTCTAATGCAATTAATTTTTTTCAGAAACGCCACCAGCATAATATAAATTGGCTTTTCTAAAAAATTATTTCGACTGAGGCGGTTGGTTATTTGCTTGTGACCGCAATATTAGCTGCGTTCGAGAACACAAAAGTTTTTACTATTTTTTACTGAACTTTGCTGCATTTTAGGAAATTGCGTTCGAGTACACAAAATGCAGTAAATGAGAACACAAATTGAGAGCGTAAAGTGACAGTTTTTGATTGAGTACTTACAAATTTTTACTGCAGAAATTGTTGCAGTAAAAGTTAGTAAATCAAAATAACATATGTTACAAAAGGTAAACAAACAAAAAGGATACAAATTGTAAAGAAATTGTTTTAAAAAAAGAAAGTTGAAATAAAAATTAAACAATAACAAAAAGTTAATAAATATTAATTAATTAAACTTCTTTGTGGTGCATTTTTATGGCTAAATTCCAACTTTGAAACTTTTTTTGTTGTTGTTTTATTTTTTAGAGTTGTTAAAAGTATTTTTATTTGGGTACTTAGTACTTCACTTATTTTTTAAGTAATCAATAGCAAAAAATGTATTCATGTATTTTTGAACAAATTTAGCCGGATACAAATTAGTAAAATCAAATAAAATAAAAAAAAAAAAAAAATGTGAAAGAAAAATGAAATAAATTGTTTGTATTTTCTTAAAATATTCGAGTTTATTAAAAAGTATATAATCGAGTACCGATATGAAAACGAGTTAAGTAGTCAAAAGTATAAACATTTTTCAACACTTCAATTATTTGCCATCAGCTGTTGCCTTTATTTTACGAATTTTTACAAATTTTGCGTTCGCGTACTTTTCTGGACAACAGCTTTTTGTGAGAGAAAATTTTTCAGTTTACTCATTTACTGCATTTTACTGTAAAAGTACTCAAACGCACCTATTATTTATATCTATCTATCACTACTATATATTTAGTAGTAAAAAAAAGTAGTAGTAAAAGTTGTATTAAATATTTTAAAATTCTTAAATAAATATCAGGTAAACAGAAATAAATAAATTTTAGCAGACGATAAAAAAAATAAAGGAAGGAAGGAGGAGTTTTTTTTAATTTTTTTCTTCTTTCTTGCAACTTTTTGATTGCCGAATATTTTTGTAAAATACCAGGCGAGCAAAATTTTATGTAGGAAGAAATATATTTTCCATTTTGTCGTTTCTGTTTCTCATTTACGCTACTGCTGGAAATGGACGGACATGCAGGTAAAATTTTGTTTATCCGACTTATTTCATTCATTTAATGCTTACTTAGAATACCAGGCAAACAGAAAACTAGTTATTTGAGAGTTGAAATAAATGTAATTTTAATTATTTATGTATGTATCTATATCATCTCAGTTTTCATTAAGTCATGAATGCTTTTTGTATTGAAAATGATTTACCTAGGTAACAGAAATTTCAGCTAGGCGAATTTTATTAGTTTTATTTTTCTTCCTACTTCTTTTTTGTGTCTGTTATTTATAATAATAAATAAATATATAAATAAATAAATAATAAGCAATTAATTAATTTTTTATAAATTGTTATTTTGGAAATTTAAAACAAACATTAAAAAATTACCAGGCTTGCAGAAAATCCCGAAAAGGTTACAATGAGAGTTATTTTATGAGACAAAAGTATTTTTAGAAGGCCCTATTTAGGTATGTAATTATTGTATGTACATATGTGTCTTTAAATAATTTTTTTTTTATTTATTGAATTTTGTGGTTTTTTTTTAACTTTTTTTAAAATTTTACAATACCCTAAAAAAGCAGTGTACTAGGAAACCAGAAATTTTAGCAGAAGAGATTTTTTAAAAGTATGTAATAAATCTGTTTCTTATGTACTTGCATACTTATATATGTATGTATAAGAGTAAAGCCTGAAAAAGTACTCAATACACTCTTCATTAGGCAATGTTACACAACAAAGTCGTTATTTATAAGTTATCCGATATATATCAATATTATGTATTTGGGCTTCCAATCGGGAAATCCTGTTTAGGCCAGCCCTGAATCTCGGGATTTCTGATTTATAATCCCGAGATTTTCGGCATCCCGATTTGTTTTTATAATTTTTACATTTTTCAACTTTTTTTTTTAAGTATTAAAATTTTTTTAAATGTATTTTAAAACTTTCCAATTGTATTTTATAATCGTTCAAATGGCCAAATGTTTTCTTTTACACAATTTTTTTAAATACATTTGAAAAGTTTTAAAATACAATTTGACAGTTTTAAAATACAATTGGACAATTTTAAAATACATGTGGATTGTTTTAAAATACATTTGTAAAATTTTGAAGCACATTTGTATAATTTCGAAAAACATTGAGACAATTTTAAAATTCATATGGAAAATATTAAATTGTATTTGAAAATTTTAAAATACAATTGGAAATGGTGTAATTTTTTTACATCAATTTTCAATAAATTAAAAATTATCAGTATATGATTCAAAAAGATCGAATATGCTCTATAAACATCAAAAATTCTGAAAATGTTCTTTTGATTTGATGCCAAAATTCATAAAATTTTGTTTCTACCTTCATTGGTCCCACCAAACCCATTTTTTCAATTCGGGTGGCTAATAATGTTTTATGTACATATATAAACTCAAACAAATTTTCTACCTATATACGTACATAAGTATGTTTGTATGTACATACGTTATATATTCTAAAGCCATCTAACCGATGTTTTTTCATACTGTTTCCATTAAAAGGACAATTTTTGAAGATGGTCTAAGAATATATATTTTTTAAAAAATAGGACCACGTGGAGATGTAGGGGACAAATTCTGTCTCCCCGAAACTATCAAAACGAATTGATGAAACTTAAAATGTAGATAGATCCTTATATAGATGGGCACATAAGCAATGTATTTTTAAAAAAATAGGACCACGATGGGAGGTATATGTAGGGAGGAAGGGAGGTATGTGTGAAGCATATTGAAGTATTCGACTATTATTCACGTTTCTTTTGCTTGTTATACATATGTATATGAGAGCGAGAATTAAATATTGATCTCTACTCTATCTCAAGTTTTTTTAAATCCCCTTTATTAATGTTTGTTCAAGTTTTGTCATCTTAGATGTTGTTGTTGCTTGCCAAAATACCGTTTTCTATTTATTGCACTCAAATTAAATGTATGTATGTACATTAGAGTGGTTCGAAAAAAATTTTTTTTGTCAGTCACCCCCTAGAATGAAAGATAATATAAAAACAATTCCAAAAATATTTTTTTTATATTTTTGCCACGCCTAGAAATACCGCCCTTTTAGTTTTTTGTTCACTGTGTCGCTATTTTTAGTCCGATCATAACATTTTGTATAATGGTGTTCATGGCTCTGTAAGGGCTACATTTGTGTCTTTAATAGTTTTTTTATACCACGCAAATTCTAGTCATGTCTTTCAAAAGCTCGGTTTATACCCTCCCAAACGCGAAATATTTTTGAATTAAAATGAAGCTGTGTTATTTTGATACATCTTCTGTATTGAAACTATTTATTTTTATTCATAAACAAAGAAGTTATAGGAGTTAAAAGAAATACTTTACGTGTTTTGAAATATGGCAACACTTTTGAGAAAAATGGCGTTTTATTTTATTTGACATTTTTTTTTGCATATGAAACGCCATAGGAAAGTGCCTCATCTGTACAACTAATAGGGCTTTGGAAAAAACATCATTTTCTCTGGTATTAGGTTCTACACTATCTAGCGTTAAAAGCCTCGGGAGTTTTTATAGCTATGATATTTACGCGAGACTACGGGAGCTATTAATTTTTCTTCGTAACAAAAATCCTCACTTTTACAGTTATAAATTTCTGTTTGTTTTTTGTGTTTAATATACATATGTATATTCGTATGAAATTGCAAAACTTTTTCTTCATTGAAAATGTCAAATAAAATAAAACGCCATTTTTCTCAAAAGTGTTGCCATATTTCAAAACACGTAAAGTATTTCTTTTAACTCCTATAACTTCTTTGTTTATGAATAAAAATAAATAGTTTCAATACAGAAGTTGTATCAAAATTTTACCCTAGCTCTAAAATGGCCATACATAGTACTAAGGAACGCACAGTGTGAATTTTTGTTTTTTAAGGTGGCCAAAATTAAAAAAAAGTTCCCCGATATTATTGATTTTTTGATATGAAGTAAAAATAAACTAAAAAGAACAAAGCAAAAAGTGTTAATACAATTTTAATTAAAGTAGAACTAAATTGTTTCATCGAGTTCCACTCTCATACTGCACCAGAATATTAAGTAGAGTTAAAATTGGGTGCTATAAAGTGCTATCTTTTTTTCAAGAATTGTGTAGACATGAGCATTGAGTTTTAAGCTTGGTACTCTCTTCGAACTTTCGAAAAATGTTGAGCAACATTGATTATTTCTCACGAAAATTTTGACATGTATCAATATTATCTTTCTCGCGATTTTTTTAAACTTAACGTTTTTATTAGTTGCAAGTATACAACATTGTTTTGCGAAGGTAACCAAAAACCATTTTTTTATATGTAATTAAAATAAGTAAAACAATATTATTTTTATAATTTCCCAAATCAAAAAACAAAAATATTTTATTTTATTATTAATTTTAGCACTTTTCCACATTTTTCTTTGTGGAACTTTACAAATAAAAAATTTATAAGCTTTTGCTTAAAATTCCGTGCGAAATAATATGAGCTGCACTTGTTTCGCACGGAAAATAAAAATGTTGCTAGAAACATTTAGAATGTTTTTCATAATATAACTAGAGTACAACTATGTCAAAAATTTTTCGTTTGTATTTCACAGAAATTTTTTTATATCGAGTTTGACAACATTTCGCACGAAATACTGAACAGAGTACCAACTGCCGTTTTTCGCAACTTACTCCATATTTTGTGGGTGTGCCAAACGGACCTTAGATTCGGATTTAACGTCGAAAAACATATAGAAAGGTGGGTGTGGTCAAATTTTCAGACCATTTTTTCTGTGACTTCTCGCAAGTTTTGGTGGCCAAAATCTAAAGCTACGGTCACACTTGTCAAATATTTGACGAAAAAAACAAGACCACAATAAGTTCCCTTAATTCCAATACTTTTTTTTTATTTAATTATGACTTTCCTATTCAACAAGATTATATCTTATTATTACAGCATAGAAATTTTATTTAAAATAAACATATTGATGATCAATTAATCTGAAGAGTTAACATATAAATACTTATAAATTAATTAATTTAAAGATTATTATTCAAAAGTGAAATGAAATTCAAGAATTTAAATGCAGAATCTTTTTCTAAATACATGAAAAATATGACGAATAACAATAACAAAGTTAAGTTGTAGAATACAATTTTAAAATTTATTTTTTGAACTTGAATGCGTTACTATTTTGCTGAATGAGGTAATGAGTTCCAAAGTCTGATAGTTCCGGTGAAAGAGTTCGGTATCTCAAAGGAATTAACTTATTTCTCCCATTTGATCTTGTGAATGATAATCGTTCAAAAAGGTAGTCGGGTACTTAATCATATATAATTTTATGGATACAAATGAGGTTTCTAATTTCAAGAAAATTTTCAAAAGTTACACCATAAAGTTAGTTTCATGCGTAGAAGAAATACCGCATACTTTTTCAGACCATAAACATATCTAATAATATTAGTGTATACCTAATTAAGTTTCCCCATGCTGGTCGAGTGGCAGTTGGCAAATATTTCATAGCCATAAAGTAAACACGGCATTAGATAAGACTTCGCAATAAGAATTCTTGTTTTGTAGTGGTGTAAAATAATGTGTTGACTACAATGTTCGTAGCATGTCATACATCCTGTCAACAATTCTATTTACATGATTGCTCCATGAAAGAGTGTCATTAATAATTATCCCAAGATTTTTTACCGAAGTTACCATTTCAATATTCTGGTTGTTTAGAAAAACATTAAAATCTCGTTTTGGATTACGGGTTCTTTTATGGATTACCATGCATTTAGATTTACCAGGATTAAGGCTTTGCCCATTTCCCGAAGTCCAATGATGAATTCGATTAAAATCATCATTAATTTTTACTATTGATTTATCAATTGACTGCACAGTGCTATTTAAGTAGACCTCTACAACATCAGTATACATATGTATTTTGCACTGCTTTAACTGTAAAAGTAGAGCATTAACGTACAAAACTAATAGAAGAGATCCCAATATTGATCCCTGAGGAACACCTCTCGTTACAGATAAAGAATTAGACGAGTTCTTATTCATGCATAAAGATTGGGTCCGATTTGCAAGGTATGAAAACATTAATTTACAACATGAGGTATTTGAAAAATTAAACATGTTCTTAAGTTTGAAACACAATATATTGTGGCCCACTGTATCGAATGCTTTTGAGTGATCCAAAAGTATTAAAACGTCCACAAAACCATCATCAATATGCCTTCTTATGTCCTCAGTAACATTAAGAGCAGCGGTTACACAACAATGCTTTGGGCGGAAACCTGATTCGTTATCAGGAAGTAGTCGGTGTTGATTTAAAGAAGTTGTTAGTAATATTACTTCTCGCAAAATTATACTCGTTGTGTAAAGCAGTTGTTTTAAAGCGTTTCCAACGCAGGTAAGAAAAGTCTCTTAAATCAATTAAAGATTTGATTTCTGAAGTAAACCACGGTCTAGATTTATGAGTTATAACCTTTGATTTTGCCGGTACTGATGAGTTATTAATTGACAACACGTTTGATTCATTAAATTATAGTTTAGAGTCGACTGATACCAAGCAATAAAGTGTGTTCCAATCTATACTAGAAGCGTGTTCCTGTAACAGTTGAAAATTTATGTTCTTAAAATTACGATATATGAAATTTAGTTCCTGTTGTTTTAGGTCAAAATTGTACGCAAGAAATATCAAGTGGTGTTCAGAAAAACACGATGCCGATATTTGATCGTAGATTAAAACACACGACTAATTTCCTGCATAAAAATGATATATAAGCGTGCTATATACAGCAGTATGATGGGTTGGCAGATGTCTGTTAATTGGCAAAAGGCCCAAAGTACACATACATATCTATTTCAGGCGATCTATCCACAAGTGTGTTGCAAATTAAATCGCCAGACACTATAACATCATCACTAGGCATTATTCCAATTTTTTAAAGAAAACCTCGGTTTTAACCCTTATTCTTGGTCTATAGACACACCCAATTAACAACTTCTTACCAAACGGTAGGACCTCAATTAAAATATACTCCACCTTCTCTTTTCCATCAGATTTACATTTGAATTTACTTGCAATGTTACTCTTGATATAGATAGCGACGCCACCTGCATGAGAAGCACGATCAGCGCGAAACATTTTGTATCCATTAAACGCAACAATACCATTTGTAATTTTCTTATGGAGCTTTCAAAGGTGAAACGACATTCATCCATTTTATTATTAATACTTTTGGGCATTTAAATGGCCAATCTGTACACCAGTTTTCTTCTTAGCTAGTATTCTAACCAAATTCATTGTTGTAACATTGAAACTATTATTTATTCTATTTGATCCAGACATTTTGTTTATAATACCACATCTTACATAAAACAGTGTTTTGTTAAATCTCACTAACTATTAACAAAAGTAGTGGATTTAATTATTTTGCCAACTATTTAATAAGTTTGGCCGTAGCTTAAGTATTTAACTCCTTGAAAAAGAGAAAGATAGCGCTTTATAGCAACCAATTTTATTTCATTTTTAAAATAGGTACTCTACTGAATATTCTGGTGCAGTATGAGAATGAAACTCGATGAAACAATTTTGTTCTACTCTAATTTAAATTGTATAAACACTTTTTCTGCAAGATCGTGGAATTCTTTTTTAATTTTGGCCACCTCAACGAACAAACAGTCACACTGTGCGTTTATTTATATTTTTGATGGCCATTTTAGCTAGGGCATGTAAAATTTTATATTGAAAAAAAAAGAATAAAAAAAGACATCCCCTAATGTACAAACATACATTTATTTTGAGTGCAATAAATAGAAAACTGTATTTTGGCAAGCAACAACAACATCTAAGATGACAAAACTTGAACAAACATTAATAAAGGGGATTTAAAAAAACTTGAAATAGAGTAGAGATCAATATTTAATTCTCGCTCTCATATACATATGTATACCAAGCAAAAGAAACGTGAATAATAGTCGAATACTTCAATATGCTTCACACATGCATATGTATGTACATATCTACATATACCTCCCATCGTGGTCCTATTTTTTTAAAAATACATTGCTTATGTGCCCATCTATATAAGGATCTATCTACATTTTAAGTTTCATCAATTCGTTTTGATAGTTTCGGGGAGACAGAATTTGTCCCCTACATCTCCACGTGGTCCTATTTTTTAAAAAATATATATTCTTAGACCATCTTCAAAAATTGTCCTTTTAATGGAAACAGTATGAAAAAACATCGGTTAGATGGCTTTAGAATATATAACGTATGTACATACAAACATACTTATGTACGTATATAGGTAGAAAATTTGTTTGAGTTTTATATATGTACATAAAACATTATTAGCCACCCGAATTGAAAAAATGGGTTTGGTGGGACCAATGAAGGTAGAAACTAAATTTTATGAATTTTGGCATCGATTTGTTAGGGCATATTTTATCCTTTGCAGCATATTTTAGTCAAAAGAACATTTTCAGAATTTTTGATGTTTATAGAGCATATTCGATTTTTTTGAATCATATACTGATAATTTTTAATTTATTGAAAATTGATGTAAAAAAATTACACCATTTCCAATTGTATTTTAAAATTTTCAAATACAATTTAATATTTTCCATATGAATTTTAAAATTGTCTCAATGTTTTTCGAAATTATACAAATGTGCTTCAAAATTTTACAAATGAAGATAAAAATTTTACAAATGTATTTTAAAACAATCCACATGTATTTTAAAATTGTCCAATTGTATTTTAAAACTGTCAAATTGTATTTTAAAACTTTTCAAATGTATTTAAAAAAATTGTGTAAAAGAAAACATTTGGCCATTTGAACGATTATAAAATACAATTGGAAAGTTTTAAAATACATTTAAAAAAATTTTAATACTTAAAAAAAAAAAAAATTGAAAAATGTAAAAATTATAAAAACAAATCGGGATGCCGAAAATCTCGGGATTATAAATCAGAAATCCCGAGATTCAGGGCTGGCCTAAACAGGATTTCCCGATTGGAAGCCCAAATACATAATATTGATATATATCGGATAACTTATAAATAACGACTTTGTTGTGTAACATTGCCTAATGAAGAGTGTATTGAGTACTTTTTCAGGCTTTACTCTTATACATACATATATAAGTATGCAAGTACATAAGAAACAGATTTATTACATACTTTTAAAAAATCTCTTCTGCTAAAATTTCTGGTTTCCTAGTACACTGCTTTTTTAGGGTATTGTAAAATTTTAAAAAAAGTTAAAAAAAAACCACAAAATTCAATAAATAAAAAAAAATTATTTAAAGACACATATGTAATACAATAATTACATACCTAAATAGGGCCTTCTAAAAATACTTTTGTCTCATAAAATAACTCTCATTGTAACCTTTTCGGGATTTTCTGCAAGCCTGGTAATTTTTTAATGTTTGTTTTAAATTTGCAAAATAACAATTTATAAAAAATTAATTAATTGCTTATTATTTATTTATTTATATATTTATTTATTATTATAAATAACACACAAAAAAGAAGTAGGAAGAAAAATAAAACTAATAAAATTCGCCTAGCTGAAATTTCTGTTACCTAGGTAAATCATTTTCAATACAAAAAGCATTCATGACTTAATGAAAACTGAGATGATATAGATACATAAATAATTAAAATTACATTTATTTCAACTCTCAAATAACTAGTTTTCTGTTTGCCTGGTATTCTAAGTAAGCATTAAATGAATGAAATAAGTCGGATAAACAAAATTTTACCTGCATGTCCGTCCATTTCCAGCAGTAGCGTAAATGAGAAACAGAAACGACAAAATGGAAAATATATTTCTTCCTACATAAAATTTTGCTCGCCTGGTATTTTACAAAAATATTCGGCAATCAAAAAGTTGCAAGAAAGAAGAAAAAAATTAAAAAAACTCCTCCTTCCTTCCTTTATTTTTTTTATCGTCTGCTAAAATTTATTTATTTCTGTTTACCTGATATTTATTTAAGAATTTTAAAATATTTAATACACTTTTACTACTACTTTTTTTTACTACTAAATATATAGTAGTGATAGATAGATATAAATAATAGGTGCGTTTGAGTACTTTTACAGTAAAATGCAGTAAATGAGTAAACTGAACAATTTTCTCTCACAAAAAGCTGTTGTCCAGAAAAGTACGCGAACGCAAAATTTGTAAAAATTCGTAAAATAAAGGCAACAGCTGATGGCAAATAATTGAAGTGTTGAAAAATGTTTATACTTTTGACTACTTAACTCGTTTTCATATCGGTACTCGATTATATACTTTTTAATAAACTCGAATATTTTAAGAAAATACAAACAATTTATTTCATTTTTCTTTCACATTTTTTTTTTTTTTTTATTTTATTTGATTTTACTAATTTGTATCCGGCTAAATTTGTTCAAAAATACATGAATACATTTTTTGCTATTGATTACTTAAAAAATAAGTGAAGTACTAAGTACCCAAATAAAAATACTTTTAACAACTCTAAAAAATAAAACAACAACAAAAAAAGTTTCAAAGTTGGAATTTAGCCATAAAAATGCACCACAAAGAAGTTTAATTAATTAATATTTATTAACTTTTTGTTATTGTTTAATTTTTATTTCAACTTTCTTTTTTTAAAACAATTTCTTTACAATTTGTATCCTTTTTGTTTGTTTACCTTTTGTAACATATGTTATTTTGATTTACTAACTTTTACTGCAACAATTTCTGCAGTAAAAATTTGTAAGTACTCAATCAAAAACTGTCACTTTACGCTCTCAATTTGTGTTCTCATTTACTGCATTTTGTGTACTCGAACGCAATTTCCTAAAATGCAGTAAAGTTCAGTAAAAAATAGTAAAAACTTTTGTGTTCTCGAACGCAGCTAATATTGCGGTCACAAGCAAATAACCAACCGCCTCAGTCGAAATAATTTTTTAGAAAAGGCACTTTATATTATGCTGGCGTTTCTGGAAAAAATTAATTGCATTAGAAAAAAAGTAATTTAGAATCAAAGATCCTATCCCCACAATGCTAAGAAAGTAAATTATAACGAAATTTGTATTTATTTCAGAAATATTTATTAAAAACAAAAGTAAACTCAAGTTAACTCAAAAGTCGACTTCGAGTCGAGGCGGATCGGTTGTGACCACATATATATATTCATATATATAGGAAATAAGTTCACGGTTTCTTTAATCAATTACCAAAAAGTCGCAGGCGTATTTCAAATTTGCCAACCACGATAAGGGTGTATATGTGTTTTTCATGGGCAAGCGCGTATGTCCATCTTTTCCGATTTTGAGATAATGCCATATTGTTTAATTTTATACGTATTTACATGGTTCTGAAAATTTCTGAAAACATGTGGACTGATTCCGATTTTCAGCTCTCCCCAGAAATATTATTTTAAAGACATAATCCAATCAATCCCGAAATTATTTACAAACATTTTTTTTGTTTTACCTTTTTTATAAAAAAAATCATCATGACTTTACCCCTTTAGAAGGTAAGAGGGAACATACACAATATTGATCTTTTATATTTATTTGATTAATCTTGGTTATTTATAACCATAATATTTTATACCAAAAATAAAATTTTAAGTGGCTCGCCATGTCATTACTACGAAGCAGCTTTGTAAAAAAGAAGTTTGTTCCCATGAAATTTTTATTCCCCTCGAAAAGAAAAATCCTATCGTGCAACTCCCGTGAACAATGTTTCGCGCCATCAGTTTTCTAGGTGAATGTTAAAAAGAAGGGAATATTAAAAAAATTTGTTCAAAAATATACAAGTATGTTTTACAGAAAAGTTATAAAACAAAGTAAAATATATTGTATTGGAGTGATTGATTTGTTATTTGACTTGGGTGTGAGAAGATCCAGTTCGCACTTCTACTTTCAATACTCTCAAATTTTTTCACCAATTCACTCATACTCTTTAAAATTTAAACGATTTTGCTGTTGAGTGTAAAAATTTACGTTCCATAAAACAGCGTATTACAATTTTAATAGGCATCTTTTTCCGTTTTTTTTTGCAATCGTAATTCAGCAATATCGGTTTACAAATGTATAAGATTTGAGCAAAAAACTACAATTGACTTAAATTTTTGCCCACAAAATTTAACTTTTTAAGGTCCGTGTATTATCTATGGACTTAATTGCTGCATTAAACAGGCTTAATACAAAACTGATAGTACAAATAGCTGAAACGATCAATATTTGACCGAGTTATAGACTAATAACTCCCTTTTTCTCCCGAAATATGGGATTTGATGCAATAGCAAACAAAGCAAACAAATTTGCACACATTTTTGTCTTTTTGCCACATGTCCTCTCGAAAAAATATAGCTTTGAAGTTAGTCAAAAATGTCTAAAGTCAGAAACCGTAGTTTTTCGTAATGTTAAATTAAAAATTTATTATTTCCTTTATTTAATTGGAGTTAAATCTAATCAAAAACTCAAAATGCCCTCAAAATGTATTAACTTAAAATTTGGACCAATAGGTTCATTATTTTACATAGCCCCAATACAAATGCTCTTCAAAAGATCGATCTATTTCAACAAATTAAATTTTAGGAGTTTCTATGCTATTGCAAATTAAATCAGTATATTTGCTGCTAAGTATACCTTTTTTACTGTTGAACCGTGTTAAGTCTATAAAAATATAAAAACTTTAGTTTTTATCTATTGATTTATGAGAACAAACAATTTTTAATTACATTTTTCCATTAAATATTTTTTTTCTTCTTTAATTTGTATTCATTACCAGCTCGAAAACTCGTTGAAGCATCTTTGCCGATTACACGCACCGACAATGATATCGAACAGTTGGTTGCACGTGCCGATAAAACAATAAACAATATTCTGGATATGTTTGTATCATCACAGCTGCCGGTACACATGTTGCGTGGCGTAGAACCGAATCTTCGTTATGGCACGGCCATAAAAAATTTCATTGATAAAAATTATGAAAACAATAACAATAACGTACCAAAATGTATGCTAAACGATGAACATGTAAATGAAAACTCTCATGGACAAGAAGAACAAAATCGAAGGAGTCAACAGCATCATAAGTGTATACATTTAGCATCGAGAAAACAAATCGGAGATTCTTTAATACGTTATGAAGACAAAAGTATTATACATAAATGAAAATACATCAAACTTCCTCTGTAAATTCTAATTAACATTTAGTTTTATAAGAGTTTTAAAAATATTTTCTTTTCATTTATTTTGGAAGCATTATAAATTTTGTATTTGTTATATTTAGCATGTAGTTAGGAAATTTTTTTTTATTTGCTCTTGTTATGTATATATATTATATTAATTGCTGTATATATTGTATTGTGTATGTTAAGTTTTAGTGTTTAAAATTGAATTTAGAACTGTTGAATTTTGTTCCGTTGAAAAAAGTGTTTAGAATTGGTATCTTTTGCAGATAAGCACATTTATAATTTTTTTAATATACATCAATATAGTTTCAACCAAGGCGAATTCATACAAGGGTGTAATATTTTGAAAACAGATACAACACTGTGTCAAACAACACGCATTTTGTTTCTATTAAACATGTTAAAGATGTCAAAAACAAATGTCAAAAATATATGCTGCCTCATTTCTTTTTGTTTTTAATTTTATATTGTGTGTTTGAAATGTAATAATTTAAAACGTTTAAAATTTCATAATTCTAAGTAGGAATTTTACAATTTATGAAATATTCCATGGAACCACCAGAACGGTATACCATTTTGACATATTTAGTTATCAGCTGTTGCTTACGTAGCAAGCTAAGGCAACTGCTGTGAATTGGCCTTGATTTCTACAAATTTCAAATATGTTAAATTTTAAGTAGATCATTCTACACCATTTGTAATTTTATTTGTAATTACACTTACGATTTTTTTTTTTTTAATTTTACATAGTTAAAATAGCTCTCATTATAATTCAGATTATGTTTATTGTGTTACAATTAGCATTTTTAAATTCTATTAAATAATTTTGAAAAATTCGATATAATAACTAAACAATTCAGTGTAATTAATCGTACGTAAATTGAAACAAAATGCAAAATAAAATTGACATACTTAAAAATTCAAGAAGAACATAAAGCAAACTCGAATCTAATTAGATTTGAATTAAACATAATTTTAGTAAAATTAATTTATTGTCTCAAATGTCTGGCTAGATTCAACAACAAAGATAAACTAATAAAAAAAATATGTTTTTTGTTTGAAAAATCAAATTTTGCTACATTTAAAGCGAAAAAAAATGTTCGAATATGGTAGGGGTCATATAAGATCGGATCACATTTTCTAAATTAAAGTATGCTTCATATAATTTTCAATCGAATTATCTTTCAAGAACAATTTATGTTTATTTTTATATTAATCCAAAATTTTGTAATTGTACTTTTAGGCTTCGTTCACAATGGCGGAAAGGAAACATTTTCACTTGGTGTCCACAATGAAGAGACAATTTTTTCGCAACCACACACATTTTCAAATAATAAAACGTTTACAAATTTTGCTCACAACAATATAACTTATTTATTATTGTTATTTTTTTTTTGTGTTGCTGCCATTATGAACGAAGCTTTAAGCTTTCGAGCAAAAATAACAGTTTTTTTATTTTTATTTTTTCGAGCAAAAATAACAGTTATTTTTTTATTTTTATTTTTTCGAGCAAAAATAAGTTATTTTTTGATATTTATTTTTTTCGAGCAAAAATAACAGTTATTTTTTTATTTATAGGTATTTTTTAAAGAAATGTACGTGTTGGGATTATTTAGTAGACTTTTTATATTTATTTTAATGTGTGATAATCATGGAGATTTCTTATGAACATTAAAATAAATATTTGAAGTCAACTGATTTTTGAGAATAACTTCTTTTTTGTTGAAAAATAAAAATAAAAATATAACTTTATTATTATGAATTCATACTGTTTTTATATATTTTCTGTTGATTCGAAACTGTTTTTTTTTTTCGAATCGAAACTATAGCCAGAATCAGTAAATTTTTAATTCAGATTTCAAAGTCTTGAAAATTTTTATCTAAAAAACCTATTTACGATCTCTCGTTCTCGCATATAATTTAGACAAATAACTTTTGGTTAATTTGATTAAAAAAAATTAGGCCCTAAATATTTTTCTAAAAAATAACAGTTCCTCTCTTTTTTTGCCAATAAATATAATTTATTTTTTAAAAAGTCAAACTAGTATAAATGAAAACAAAAAAAAAAAAAAACGCTAAGCCAACGAAGTTTTTAATGCTCAATATAATGTCTAAATGTACATATTAAATATAGATATTTAATTCAAAACATATCCTTTCGTTTGCCAAACTCTTGCTTGTAAAAAACATACATATAAATAAATTATTCCTATAGTTTTTAGTGGTTTTTCTAATTCCTTTATGTTAGAAACACAACTGGGACAAACGATGAATAATTCGCAACGAATATTAGTCGTCAGAAATAGAACCGATTGGTGTATATGAAAATACACACAATCATTGCGTAGAGCGAATGATTGTCTGCGATAGGTATATTTTTATTTCTTATGCAGACAAACGGCGAATAATTAGGGACAGGATGCCCGCTTTTTATTAGAATTTCTTAAGTGTTTTAGTAAATAATGTTAATTTTTCTTTTATTTTATATGTACCATATACCATATAAATTTAATTATCACTTTTTTAATTATATATACTATTTCTTTTTTTGACAATATTTCTTTTTTTGTTAGTAGTTTTTTTTCTTTTGTTGAAATGTGGTCACACTATGATTTGTTAAATATAAACAAACAAATAATAAAAAATAATTTACAAAGAAGTTTTAATAAAAATCGGTGCTATTTAAAAAAAGATAAAAAAATGGATAGCAGTGAAATAATTAAAAAATATTGGTAGTAATTCCTAAAATTTATCTGGTAAGTTTAAAGTCATATTAAAATTAAATGTAGGGATTTATACATTGATACCTATTTATGCATTGCAATTATTAAGGGGATTCATGTAAGAAATGCTGACATTAACACCTGTTCTTTACGCAGTTATTTTGCTTCATTTGAAGAATTTACGCAAGGAATTCTCGCCGACGAATTCGTCGCGCCATGCCAACTTCGTCGTTCGTTCCAGTTGTGTTTATACCATTAATGTTTACTTTTTGTAAATTTAAATTTGATATTTGTTTTATTAAAACTTAGTCTGTGTTTGTAAAAGGATTCCATGATAATTTTGTTTTATATCAAAAAATACTATTTTTAACTTATGACTGCCTTAGATATTACTACTACCTCTCTTCCATTCTTTTTTTTTAATTTGTAGTCTTATAATTCTCATTTAGTTTAATATTTAATAATACCACACATTATTAAATTAACATTATTTCGTAAAATTGCCAAAGGTTTACTAACAACTTTTATGTTAGCCAAGTTTACTAAATAACTAAAAAAGAAAATAATATGTATCCTATAAAGTTTATACAAAAATGTTTATGCCATTTACTTGCTAATATGTATATGTAATTGTTTACTTTATACATACATATATACGTATATAAAAAAATATATGTTTATATGTATTTATTTTTATCAACTACGTTAAAATTAAGTTATACACAAATCAGGAAATTTTTAATTTATAACAATTTGTTGTATATATGTATGTACATGTATGCGTTATGCATTAAGTTTTGTGTAATTTATTTAAAATTGCAGTAAATGTAAATATAAATTTTAAGAAAATAAACGATTTTATTTAAAATAGCTCTTAAATACTATTTTATTGATTTATTTTTTAGAAATTTAAAGCGATTTATGCCATGAATCAACCTCATATTTCTTACCAAAAATGAAAATTATAACTTAAATTAAGCCCCTATTACAAGGTCATACTCAGTTTGGTATGATAAAAGTGAGTGTTTATATAAAAAATGTTTGAAAACCATCATACCAAACTGACAAACACGAATTTCGCACTGTTATGCAAAGGTGAAATAAAAAGGTGGCATTACTAAAGGCTAGATTACACTATTATACTTTGTATTAATACATGTCAAAAACTCAAGTAATATGACAAAGTGTGATAGTGTGAATGCAATGTGTCACAAGTATTACGAAAAAAGTTTGACATCCCATACGACTTAATCGTTTTTTGAAAAATTTCTAAACGCTAATACTTTTCATTGGATCAGGGTTGCATTTTAACAAAAGCATGTTTATGTGTGATAGTGTGACTACAAACTGTAATGTTACATTCGATTTTTTGACAGTCACAACAAAACTCATTAGATTTCCATCTCACAAAGTATTATGGAATACGTAAGGCTTGTGAGATAGTGTAATCTAGCCTTAAGCCAGATGACGATTTTTTGCTCTTGCATTGTTTTTCCATTCCTTTGTCAAAGTTTGGTTTATGTTTACAAAAAGTCCACGTTTTGTGTTGTGATTAGTGTGTTTTATTAAACTGTTTATGGTTTTTAATCCAATTTTTTTATTTTTTAATCTGGCTAAAGTTCATTAAATTTAATTTTCATAAAATTATTATTATGAAAAAAGGAATTTTACAACATGAAATTAATTAAAATTTGTTGATAATTTATCATTCTTGACTGACCGGATAATCGAACCCACGTTCACCGTCAGTTCGATTTGACATGTTTCGATAGTAACCACATTATCTCGTCAGAAATCTTTGCCGTGTAACACTTACCGCCATTGACGACGGCTGGTAGTCAATAGTCAAACATAAATTTTTTTTAAAAAATTATATTTTCACCTTTTTGGTGGGTCGAAGTTTGTTGTGAATTATTATTTATTTTAATTGATTTACATGTTCTTTCTTACTTCTTTTTCTTGTTGACCTTTTTCGGCACAACTTGAAGGACAAATGTAAACATAGAGCTTGGTTGTTAGTTTGAAATATTTTTTATTGAATTTAATAAAAAAAAATATATGTATGTATGTATATTTTCGTAGAATTATTAAAAAAAAAAAAAACAACGGACAGACAGACATCGTTAAATCAACTTCGCTCCTCATAAGGACCCAGAGTATATACGGGCCTTTGACATTTGCTGACAGTAATTTGAAGTTTTGTTCCCAAAAGTAAAAAAGAATCAACAGTCAAAAGAAAATTAATAAATTATGCTTTGATTTTTTTTGTTTTACTTAAGTGTTATCTACAGAGAAGACAAAAAAAAGCAAAAAAACAAAGTGTTTACAGCAAAAAAAATATATAAAAAAAGCACAAAAATTTAGAAAAAAAGCAGCAAAAAAAGCATTTTTATTTTTTTAATATATACATTTAAATATAAAAAATTACAGTTATTCTATCTCTTCAGACTCGTGAAAACAGTTACAATAACCAATCATGTGGGCTTTTATATTTGTAAACGTCATTTTTCTTCGTCTTTCTGTTAAAAGTGAATTGTATAAGTAAAAACTTCTTTCCACGTCAACGGATGTTGTTGGAGCAAATTTATATTTCAAAATTTCATTTTGTCATCAGGTTTAGCACCAGTTTGAAGAATGTTGTTTATTTGTCAAATTTGTTTGAACCCTGGATTTCTTTGAAATACATACTGCATTAAATTTCTTCATATATATTTTTTCATGTAGATTCTCAAGAGCTTCTCGTACATTTGGCACAATATTTACACTTTCGTGAATAGCTAACCCAACTGTTTGTAGCTTTTTTTTATAGAAGACACAATAATTGAAAAATTGTTTTTGATAAACGCAAGTTGGGAACTTAATCCGGGCAAGTTATACATTTCCTTGGCGTGCGCGATCGAATCTGAGTCTTCACTTTTCAGTTAAGAAATAACAGCCTTTACTTTATCAAGGTATTCTGCATAATGCATTGTGGCTTCTATCCAAGTACCCCAACGTGTAGGGCATGGGAACGGAAAAAATGATTCATTTGTAAAAATAACTGCTTTCTACGAGGAGCCTATGGTAATTAAAATTTTAGTTTGTATGTGTGTAAATACGAGTTATTGAAAAATTAACTTAACAAAAACGGATTTGGTACAAGATATTAATTTATTTACATGCTGAAACTCTAAGCGTATGAAGTCAGCAACACGATGAAGTCCATGAGCAAAACATGTCAAATGTATCATTTTAGGATGCATTATCCTAAGGGACAAAATTCCACTTAAAATGTATGCCGCTGCATCAGTTACCATTAGCAATATTTTGTCGTATTGAATGCCTAGATTAAATTAAAAAAAAACATAAAAATATAAAAAAAAATTATGAATCAAATATTCACTTACCATCAGGCCATAAAATTTGTAATGAATCGTTGAAGAAAGTTGCAATAGAAGCCCCATTTGCATTATCGAGAACACCCATGTTCAATAAAAAAGGTTTATTTCCAACATCGTCATTTAAAATACCAAATATAAAGTTGGCCACATATCTTTGTTCACTGTCTGTTGTTTCATCAACAGAAATCCATATATATTTACCTTTAGCCTTTTCACGCATTTTTCCCAAAGCTTCCGTATACATTTGAGGTATGTATTTAGCTCGAATAGAACTTTCGCTTGGAACTGACAAATTGGCGTACGTTTGAAAGATGTTTTTGAAACTGGGATGGCTAACTTTTTTTACTGGTATATTGGTCTCCAACAAAAATTTACATATATCTTCGTGAAATGTATTAGCAGTAATAGTAACAGGAAATTCCGTTATAAGTTTTTGTGGACGATTTTCTTGGCAAGCAGCTAATTTGTGTTTTTTTGTACTAAAATGTTGCTCCACATTGCACTTACTTTCGCTATTAATTTTACTCGAACACACATTACAAAAAAGCCAATCTTTTTCACCTTTAAAAACTTCAGGATACAATTTTACCATTTTTAGCAAAAATAACATATTTGTCTTTTCTTTCGGCATTTTTTTTTATTATTTTTTCGTTCACAACGGCCGGTTTACTTATTTTGTTTTAAACTCAAATAAGTTACATGGCTGTTTTTTTTTTGGGATGGTAAGTTTATTGATTTTAGTTGTAATAAAGCGCCCAAAAACGTTGAGTCCACAACTAACATATTTTTGTTTTAACCCAGAAAAAAGTTGTCAATTATTTTTTTTTTCTCATGTTTTTTCAAAAAAATATTTTTTACGTAAAAGTTATGTTAAAAAAGCTATTTTACAGCAAAAACATAGGAAAAAGCAAAATAAGCACCATAATAACAAAAACAGCAAAAAAAAGCAAAAATGGGCAAAAACAGCACAAAAGAAGCAAAACAGCAAAAAAAGCAAATTTGTCTTCTCTGGTTATCTATGTTAATTCGAAATAGTTGTTTGATGCTATTTTTAATTTGTTAAGTTCATATAAAAGGTTAGGTTAGGTTAGAAAGGCTGGTGTGAAGCAAACTTCACACCCTCACCCAGAGACCATTATGGTCCATTGTGATGCCTTTATTTAGTGAAACAAAGAAAGAAAGAAGAGAAAGATATCTAGTGTGACAGAGTAGGAGAAGTTAATGGTGAAAGCACAGGGAAGGAAGATTCGTGCAGGAATCTGCTACCTAGCCACCTCAGCCTGCTGTTCTGTAGCCTGGGACAGTGGCACAGAAAGTGCTCAACAGTCTCCAGCTCCTCTGGGTCCTCACACAGCCTACATATATCCGATAAGCCAGACCCCATTCTCACCGCCATTCTGCCTATCATACAGTGGCCCGTGATAATACCTATCATGGTCCTGACGCAGGCCCTACTCTTACCCAGCAGCGCGTCCGAATTTGACCTACTAAGCATCGGCCACAGCGTGCGCGATACTCGGCAGTCCGTTCGGCCCCGCCAAGCCCGATTAGTCCTGTTCAGAATCCATTCCCTAATTCTCCCAAAATAGAAGCCCATTGGAGGCCTGACCACTTGCAAACTGTCAGGATCTTTCATTTCCGAGCCCAGTCTTGCCAACTCATCAGCTATCTCATTGCCGGTGATGTTGCAGTGACCCGGTACCCAGCAGAGCCTCACAACATAATTCCCTAAGATTACTCCTAGAGCCCTCCTACAATCGTCCACTAGCCTGGAGTTCACATAACAGCCCTTCAAGGCCCTAAGAGCCGCCTGGCTGTCCACATATATAGTGACCTCCGAGCCCTTGGCAATGTTAGCTCCTACCAATTCCACGGCCCTGAGAACCCCCAGAACCTCCGCCTGAAATACACTGCAGTCGTCGGGAAGTCTATATGACTTTCTGATATGCAGATCCTCAATGTAGACCCCCGCACCCGTGCCCTTCATCTTCGAGCCATCAGTGAAAATAGCAAATCCCCTATACAATCTGCCCTGCCCTGACCAGCTCTCCCTAGAAGGCAATATCACCTCTGGCAGACGCCCAAAATCGACCCTAGTGACCAAATAATCCGTAGAGCCGGGCGAGCCTAGGTGATAACCACTAGTACTAATTTCACTCAAGATCCGCGAGTGACCCTCCGTGAAATTTCCTAACAGTCCTAGCTCCCTCAGCCTAAGAATGCTCCTTGCTGCCATTTCCCTCACATACTGCTCCATAGGCAGAAGATGAAGAATAACATCCAGAGCCGCCTGAGGGGTACTTCTCAAGGCACCTGTCATGCCGATCGAAGCACACCTCTGAGCCTTAGACAGAAGGTCCCTCCGACTAGCTAGTTTCAATGCCTCCCACCAAACACAGCATCCATACGTAAGAATGGGTCTAACCACCGAAGTGTACAGCCATCCCACAACTGACGGCCGGAGTCCCCAACTCCTACCTATCGACGATCTGCAAGCATAGAAAGCATTGAGACCCCTCTTTAGTCTCTCCTGAGTATTCCTCCTCCAGGACAGCTTACTGTCCAGAAAAACTCCTAGATACTTAGCACTATCAGACAGCCTAAGCTCTACTCCCCCTAGTACCGGCAGCCTAAAATTCTCCACCTTGTACCTCCTAGTGAAAAGAACTAATTCTGTCTTCTCCGGATTAACTCCCAAGCCCTTATCAGTCGCCCATGCTGACAGTTCGCCCAGCGCCCCTTGCATGACATCGCTAATTGTCGGCAGAAACTTGCCCGATACCAATATAACTACATCATCCGCGTAGGCGACGACCTTCTGACCTATCCTGTCAAAACGTCCCAGAACGACATTGACAACCAAGAGCCACAATAAGGGAGAGAGAACTCCCCCTTGTGGTGTCCCCCTAGTCACGAGTTTCCTTAAGCGCTCGTTTCCCCAGTCCGAGTGAATAACTCTGCTGCTAAGCATCAGAGTTATCCATTCGACCAAGAATAACGAAACCCCTAAATCACTCAGTGCCTGCCTTATGGCCTCTATTTTCACATTATTAAAGGCCCCCTCTATATCCAGGAAAGCCGCCAAGGTGTATTCCTTGTCTCGCAATCCCCGTTCTATATAACCCACCACATCATGAAGCGCACTCTCAACAGACCTACCCTTAAGATAGGCATGCTGAGCGCCGCTGATGATGCCGGCGTCAATCTTCGTCCTCAGATGTAGATCAATCAGTCTTTCTAATGTCTTCACAAGAAAAGACGATAGGCTGATAGGTCTAAAATCCTTGGGTTTAGAGTGACCGGTTCTACCTGCCTTAGGTATGAAGATAACCCTGACCTCTCTCCACCCTCTAGGAATGTAGCCATTTAGCAGACATACCCTAAATAGTTCCACCAGCAATAGGAGTGATGATCCCTGGATATTCTGTAGCATAGCCGGAAATATACCATCTGGTCCTGCCGATTTGTAAGACCCAAAAGTATTAACCGCCCATGTAACCTTATCCAAGGTGATGATATCCCCCACCGCCTCTTTTATCTCACCCCCCGAGCCTGATCCAGAAATGGGGTTACCACACCCCACCTGTTCCCCCGTTCCCGGATCCACACAACCCGGGAAGTGAGTCTCCATAAGCAAACAGAGAGATTCGGAGCTAGATTCTGTCCATGAGTCGTCCGGTCTCTGAATAAATCCCGGGACCACAGGGTCCTTGGATAAAATCCTTCTGAACCTGGACATCTCATTCACAGATTCAACTGACTCGCTAAATTTGATCCACGAGTCCCTTTTAGCCCTTCTAATATCTCCCTTGTACCTATTATAACTTATCCTAAAGTTACTCCAGTCCTCATCCCTACGCGTATGCTTCGCTCTATTGAATAACCTTCTGACAGTGGTCCTTTGAGTCCTCAACTCACCTGTCCACCATCTCGGTTGCGCGCGCCTACCCGGAAAATTTAACGGACAAGATCGCTCATAGCTACTGGTTAACACCTCCGTAAAGGTACCCACCATGTGCTCCACGCCGGCCGAAGTCGACCCCCAATCGTGTGTAACTCTAAGGTTACTATTCACCAATCCCGAGAAGGTATCCCAATTCGTCCTCCTTGGATTCCTATAAGGACGCCTTTTTGACTTTTCGAAGTTTAGATTAAAGGATATACGACCATGGTCAGAGAAGGAAAATTCCAAAGCCACCCTCCAATCATCTACTAAGTCTCTATAGTTCGTCAATGTTACATCTATTACTGCCTCCCTATCTCTAGTTCTGAATGTTGGCGTATTCCCCCTATTACAGATGTAAAGATTGCTAGCAATAATAAAATCAAACATAGACTCACCCCTTTTGTTGATGTCGGTACTTCCCCATTGGGTATGGTGTGCATTAGCGTCACAACCTAGTACCAGTCTCGAGCCACTTCTGCTCGAGTGCTCCACCAACTCACGTACTTTCACACCAGGTGGATCGGTAGCCTCATATGGTAAGTATACCGATGCCAGTGCTAGGACCGTTTTGTCCATAGCTTCACCTGTAACAACCGTGAGGTCTCCATTGCTGAAAGAATGAGACAACATAAATTTGAGCTCATTTCTTGCCATTATACAAGTCCGAACCTTCTCATCCGTGTGGGGTACGAACAGTGTATATCCCGTGGCCTTTAATCCAACTACCCGGTTGTTGTTGATCCAGGGCTCTTGGATTAAGGCTACGTCCACGTTGCTATCGATGAGGTGAGTTACTAATTCGGTTGAGGCTGCTTCACAGTGATGCAGGTTTATCTGCACCACATTCAGCCTCTTAGGGTCCATCATTTTTGGGAAACCTAAAACTGATAGACCCCAACCCAAGTTTCGCAACCCCACTCATCGACTTCAACTTCCTGAGAGACTCTTGGTCCACTGTGGGTAATTCGTCCATAGGCCTAGCTCCCTTAACCGTGACCAATCTGTCACCATTAAGAGGGCTGGGTGGTGAACTCTTACCCTCCTTTCTTCTATCTTCCTTGTAAGAGGATACGCCAGCAGAATCTGGTGAGGATCCTTTGTCTTTACTGACAACTTTTGATTCTTCAGCAGCCTCTGCTGTATACCCCGCAGGATAGGGAAGCCCTAGGATGACATCGAAAGAACCGTGGATTCTTTCGAATCCAGCAGTGTTCTTCCGGTGCATCCTCAGCAAATGCCTATCCCGCCCATCGTGCAGTGAAGAGTCTTTCTTAGCTATCTTTTCTAGAAAGGCTAAAGAGACTCTCCCACCACTCTTGGCTTTTCCTAGATTCGATCGGCTCTCCGATGTGACCTGTTCTGTCACATCCTGCCGAACAATGGATTTCGATGTACTCGCCAATTTGCTCTCTGTCTCGAATGTGGCCACAAAAGTCGCTGGTTCAACCCTATGGTCCTGACCATGAGCCGAAATCATAGCTATTTCGTGCTCATCATCAGAGTCCAAGGTCAAATCACCGAGTCTTTCCGAGGCCCCAGAGCGTGTCAGTGAGTCCATTGTCGAGCCCATCCAGTTGGTCTCTGTCAGTTCTGTCATTAACTGACTTTCTTGCAGCAGAATATCCCTGTGAGCACCCAGCAGATCCGAGTCTGAATCTGACAACGGGCCTGTTGAGTTGTCAGTGATACTCCCTGCACCAACTTCTGTCACTATGTCCGTATTTTGTTTTATCTTGAAATCGTCCAGTTTCCAATCCCACGAGTATGCACGTATACAAACGACCATCTCGCGCAGTGACGGCTTGCACGGACTAGGCTAGAATTACAACTGACCTTTGCCATCAGCATCAGAGGGAAGCTGTTCGCGACTAGTTTCTTTAACCACTAACTAGTCATCCAGGTCCTCGGCACTGCTATCAACCACCTTGACCTTAAAAGTGGGGGAAGTGGGAATAACAAGGGGGGGGGGGGGAGGAAGGAATGTAGGTGAAGGGAATAGGATGAGGAATGGATAACCCTTGGTCATGCTGGCCTTAAAGCGTCTGCCTTTAAACTTGTTCCGACTCAACTGTCCGGATTCAAGTTCCAAGACAGACACTACAGCCGACACTTAAGCCACCACATCGCGGCAAGATAGTTATCCAGGTGGTGGCTAAACAAGTTTAGCTGGAACTTGCACTGCGACATTCACGCTAGAAATTTTTTTTAAAAGTAAACTGTCTTAACTACTGTCCGGACGCCTATGTCACGAAGACAGTAAGTAGTGTTTTTGGCAACTAATATGTATTTTCTTACTGTCTTGCCAGTACTGGCAAATGTAAACGCTATGTTTTATTTTTCTAAGGTTTGGACAACTGAGATTAAAACAATGGGTAACGATTTGGTTAAGTTGGTGCAACTTCGGTCGGTTTTAGTAGAGAACGGTCACAAAGCTATTATTTAGAAGAATTAATGCAAATATTTGTTTGCGCAAAATTTTTGGAGAAATATATATTTAACAATTAGAATATGTTAAATCTTTAAAGAAGAAAAAATGCAAAATTTTTTTCTTTTATGGCAATTGAATTTTATATGTATATGTATGTAGTGTTTTAAAGAATAATAATTTCTGGTTAACTCAATCCCCGCAATGCAAGTGTTTTTTTTTTTTTTAAATAATTTTCAATAAGTAACGAAAACACCGCTAATTCCGCTAGTTATGGTTTCTATTAGAGGTCTGCACAATTGTATTTTCTAGCCAAATGATTGTTGTGTGTGTATTTGATATTCAAATCAAATGTGTAAAAAAATGAGAGCTAGTCATTCACGCTCAATCATTTTAAATGAGAGATCAACACAGCCACATACACTTACACTAATTGTGTGTGTGTCCCTATTATTGTTTATTGTTTGATGAACTCAAATTCATACATCTTACAATAAAAAAACCTGAGTTAAGTTAAAAATCACACTAATCATTCGTGTGTTTGTTGTCTTTCTTGTTTTGTTAAAATTGGTCTTTCCCCTATTTGATAATTTTCCCTATCGTTACAAAAAAAGTAAGAAAATAAAATGGTTGTAAAAAATATATTTTTATATGCAAAAACAATAACAGTAATAAAATTATAAATAAAAAAATTATTATTATGCAAACCGTCAAATATTTTACTAAAATTATCGATAAAAAATTAAATAATGTCAAAAAAATGTAAAATTGTTCAACTTAAAACTTAAAAAAATTATCAAAGCTAAGAAAGAAAGCTCGTTATAAAATAAAAATAATCTATTAACGTTTAAAAATAAGTTATAAGTTCTCTTGATTTAAAAAAAATTAAAACAAAAAAATTAACATAAAATTCATTTGTTTAAAAATATATTTAAAACTACTTTTTCTTCTATTGGTATCACTTTTAATGCAATATATTTTTACTAATATTTTGTTTTCGATACGATAAAAAAAAATTTCAAAAACACAAAACACATGTTGTGTTAATAAAACACAATATGTACATCGACACACAAGTGTATTTACTCGTGTAAAAGAGCATATTTGTTATTTATACCTGTATCAAATATTTCTCTCACACCACTCACATAAATAATTGAACGCTTTGCACACATAGGTTATTTCTTACACACAATAAATTGTGTATGATTCTAAAATCACACACTACTGCCCAGTCTGGTATGTGAATTCATGTGTCGTTTGATCGCACAAATGCATAGCTCTAGTTTCTATTAGTTTATTAAGAGCAAAATGAAAAAATTGACCGAAACCTTGTATACATGTGATTTTGCCTCTCTCTCTCTAACTTATTAATTCAATGTAAAATTGTGAGTTAGTAATTTTTTTTTAGTTTTGGTTATGCATTTCTTGAAGGGTAATAGAAACTATACCCAATATATCGGTGAGCACTGCTGGTCATCTAACTAGTCAAATGGCCGGTAGTCTTCTTGTAGGTAAAGAACGATTGATTAGTTTCGGTGTTTGCTTTAGCAAATGACACTTGGCGAAACTAAACCTAAAGTTTCTTAAGTACATTATACACATTTTAATGCTTCGAACGTTTTTATTACCGTATTGCATTCTCTAACCCCGACACTAGTGCTGCAAGACTATCGATAGTTTCGATTGTTATTTCAAAAACTTTCGATAGTATCGAAATTTTTATTATATGCCAGTTCTGTGTATAGAGTAGTGAATGTAGCTGGTGGAAAAAAATGAAGTGTATTCACTTTAAATTGCAGTGTCATTTTATATAGAAATCGAGAATAGTTAGCTGGCAACAGGATTATCAGAGCTTTTTCATCTTTGTCGCCAAAATATTAACCTTGTATTACCAAAATTAATTTTCTTAAGATTTTTGTTAAGAAAAAATGACCAACTGGTCAAAAAATTGCAATATTTGGCGAGAAATCGTGACGTATAACAACTGGCTGGCAGGCATTGCTTAGCCGCAGCCGCTAGATTTATTTATACTAGCTTCGCCCGGTAGCCGAAATTCAACCACTTGACATTTACTTTTACATTTACTTAAGGTGCATGTACACAACATGTTTTTTACATCTAACTTGTCAACTTTTCACGTCACATGTAATTGTGCATGTCTGTGAAAATTGCTGTTTTACATAAGGTTTATAATATTTGGTCACACACGTACATGTAATTTGCTTCTGACATTGCCTCTGTTTTTTCGCAGTTATTGCAGAAACCAACGTCGTTCTCGGTTTCAAAATATTGTGCTGCCGCCACAAAAAATTTTATTTGCGCCGTAAAAGAGTTCAGCCATCTTAATATTTTTATACCCTCCACCACCACTGTGGTTAATGAGGGTATACTAAGTTTGTCATTCCGTGTGAAACTTTTTTATAATACATCTAAGACCCCATAAAGTATATATATTCTGGCTCCTTGAGTAATTCTAAGTCGATTTAGCCATGTCCGTCTGTCTGTCCGTCTGTTGAAAACACGCTCACTTTCGAAAAACGCAAAAGAAAAGAACAAAATTGGTCTCAAATCAAAAATTATTTTCGGGAATGAAATATTTTATTAATTTATTCATTTATTAATGATGTGCTAATAATCCCAATTTTTTAATGAAAACACTGAAATTTATTGTTGTGGGAAAGCTAGTTTCTATGCGCATTTCGCTGGTTGCTTAGGCCAGCTCGTCAGGAAACGTTTTCCAAATACTTTAGAAAAGCTAAAAATATTATACAAGTAAGACCATAAAGTGAATAAGAATTTTAAAACACTCAGGTCTTACATGTAACAATATCAAAGCTTCAACAAAGACACAACAATAAACCGTCAATTTTTCTTTCTTACATCCAAATTGCTTGTAGTTATCCTAAGCAGTTTGGGATTGAAATCCAGCAATATCGGTTTAGTAGGATCAGAACTATGAATCAAAATGTGGAACCACTACCCAAAAAAAAAATGGTAATTTTTTTTTACAAAAACTAACATAAATGGTGGAATAATGCACGGAAGTACGCCAAAAACCGCAATAAATAACGCTAGCATACTAAAATTTGGTACGTCACAGTTTTATAGGACCAGAAATCACACTGTAAAATTTTTTAAGGTCGGTCCACAATTTACAATAGGCCCCATATAAACCCTACTCCCGGAAAACAGTTTAGTACGCCTTAAACCGCAATAAATAACGCTAGCATATTAAAATTTGGTACGTCACAGTTGAATAGGACCAGAAATCACACTGTAAAATTTTTTGAAGATCGTTCCATAATTTACACTATGCCCCATATAATCCCTACTCCCGGAAAACAGTTTAATACGCCTAAAACCGCAATAAAAAATGCTAGCATACTAAAATTTGGTACGTCACAGTTTTATAGGACCAGAAATCACACTGTAAAATTTTTTGAAGATCGTTCCATAATTTACACTATGCCCCATATAAACCCTACTCCCGGAAAACAGTTTAGTACGCCTAAAACCGCAATAAAAAATGCTAGCATACTAAAGTTTGGTACGTCACAGTTTTATAGGACCAGAAATAACACTGTAAAATTTTTTGAAGATCGGTCCATAATATACATTAGGCCCCATATAAACCCTACTCCCGGAAAAGAGCTTAGTACGCCTAGAACCGCAACAAATAACGCTAGCACACTAAAATTTGGTACGTTGCAGTTTTATAGGACCAGAAATCACACTGTAGAATTTTTTAAAGATCGGTCCATAATTTACACTAGGTCCCATATAAATCCTACTCCCGGAAAACAGTTTAGTACGCCTAAACCCGTAATAAATAACGCTATAATACCAAAATTTGGTACGTTACAGTTTTATAGGTCCAGAAATCAAACTGTAAAATTTTTTGGAGATCGGTCCATAATTTACACTAGGCCCCATATAAACCCTACTCTCGGAAAACAGTTTATTGCGCCTAAAACCAAATAAATCCCACTTTGGGAAAATAATTAAATTCACCTAAAACCATCACAGATATAGATATTGCGGTGAAATTTTTTACTTAAATTCATATGGCCAGAAAAAATTCATATGGCTAAAACTAATTACACTGCTGTATTGAAATTTATTCTAATTTATTTTTTGTAATACCACAAATCAGTCTACAGAATTTTGGGATGATTGGTCCATAATTTACCATACGTCCAATACGAATTACCCTCCTAAAAATCATTTTAGTGCGGCTAAAACTGTTTTCTTTAAATTCGAAGAAACCAATTTAGATATTATAATAAAACATTTTTTATATATACATCGGTATTGTAAAATATTAACTTCAGCCGGCTAATGATTCGTTATTTCCCCGGCATAGATTTCTGACACAGCTGATATCAGATGGTTTGTCAAAAGAAAATAGAGCATGCTCTAACACTGCAGCCACACGATCAAGTTGTTCTTGATAGTCTTTTACATATACAGTTTGTCAAAATTTCCAAAAACTGGAAGCTGTGACGTAGGCTGCACGCAATTTTGAAGCAATTTACTTGCAAGATGTCATCAAGAGAACAATTTATGAAGACAAACGAAAAAATTTCTCACCAAACTTGTAATCAGCTGTTTTCTTGAACGTAAATTGATACACTCACTTGTAAGAGAATTTTAAAGGCAAGTTCGCTTCAATTTTAAAAAGTATGAGTGTATTGGTAAAAAAGTGAGAGTGTATTAAAACTTGATAGACAAAACTTGATCGTGTAACCCTCAAGTAATTGAAATTTTGTCAGATGATTTTGCGTCTGACTTTTACAGATGCAATGTTTTAAAGGTAACACACGGCGTGTATGTATTTTACAATGGGAAATTTGGCAAGTCAGATGTAAAAACCATGTCAACGGGCACCTTTACATTAACGAGAGAAATCGTGCATTAAGCCTAGTACTCTGTTTAACATTTCACGTGAAATGCTGTCAAAACTCATATGAAAAAAACTTGTGCGGAGTTTCTATGATAAAATGTTGATAGAGTTATACTCTGTTTAATTTGTGAAAAAGTTGCGAAATGTTTCTGGCAACATTTTTTTACAACTGCGAAATAATATAAGCTGCACTTATTTCACGTGGAATTTTAAGCAAATGAAAAAGTTTAAACTTAATATTAAAATGAGAACTGCAAAACATTAATAACACAACCGGAAACAGTTTTTCGTCAATATTTACTTTCATTTTTACTTAATTTTTTATCTAAAAAAATACTTTTTAGTAAAATACATGTGGGTTTTGTTAACATATGCAAAACAATGTCGCATACTTTGAAAGATTAAAAACATCAAATTGTGCAAACTCTCGAGGTAGGTAACATTGATACATGTCAAATTTTTCGCATGAAATAATAGATGTTGCTGAACATTTTTCACAAATTAGAACAGAGTACTAGGCGTTATACAACAAAAAGGTACACATTTTAAGAAAACAACAAATAAACTCTTTTCACCCATTTGCGGTCGTGTGTTTAAAACGAAAACGTTTTAAAAGAAAAACAAAAAGCATTGAATTTTTCAACCAGCGTTAATACATGTGTGTACGTGTGGTTGCATATCAACACACAAATACCTTTAACGATATATGTTTCATTAAAATCGGTGGACGATAAGATACTTAAACATCAACTACAAAAAAATTCCCGGATTTATATATAAGATTTGTACGTTAGTACTTAATAATAATGTACATAATAATAATTTTGGAATTATTTTAATCAATTCGCTTGGAGAAAAGAGATGTGATTTTTATATCTAAATATGTTACTGCAACAAATGTTAAAGCGTTAAAGGCTCAAAGCCTAGTATTTTATTGCAATTTGTAAAAAATGTTCAGCAACATCTATTATTTCATACGAAAAATTTACATGTATTAATGTTACCTACCTTGCGAGTTTGCATAATTTGAAGTTTTTAATCTTTTTACTAAAAAGTATATTTTTAAACAAAAAATTAAATAAAAATGAAAGTAAATATGGGTCAAAACCTGTTAACGGTTGTGTTATTTATGTTTTTTCGTTCTCACGAAAAAACATAAAATTGCACGTGAAATAAGTGCAGCTTATATTGTTTCGGAGTTGTAAAAAAAAGTTGCATGCAACATTTCGCAACTTTTTCACAAATTGAACAGAGTACAACTCTAAAAACTTTATTTCAAAGATTCCGCACAAGTTTTTTTCATATGAGTTTTCACAGCATTTCACGTGAAATGTTGAACAGAGTACCAGGCTTTTCCCACCAAATCTTCATTTTTTTTTTTTGAAATTTATAAAATTTATAAAGATACAAATATATGCTGTTACCTATTGGGAGAAGTAATTTTCAGCTTTATACTGTTGCAACTAGAAATGATAAAACTGTTGAAATCTAGAAATATATACCAGCAAATTAAGGAGGATGACAAATTTGAATTTTATGAAAAAAGTTGTTGGGGATTTTTTGGGGATACAAAATAACAATATGGGAATAAAGTTTGAAAAATATCTGGAAGCCTTAACTACATCTAATACTATGTTCACAGTGTGAACAGTGTGTGAACTTCACACGGACAGCAATATTTGTGTTTCGCTGTCATTCATGTTTCGCGCACCACACATGATTGAAACAACATGTTTCGCAAAGCTTTGAGAGCGAACCATGTCGTTTCATTTTGAAACATGCTGCGAAACAGGAAAAATGTACTATCATCTCCAATTTTGATATAAAACTATTGCTATTTTATCTGAACTAGCTCTCAACAGGAAATCAAAACAAAATAAAAATTCATGTTAAATAAAATAAAGGAATAATTATTAAATAATAATATTAACAAAAGTATTAAATAATTTATTTTTAATTTTTACTTACTTTTTTATCGATTTTAAATAAAATTACACTACCAACAAAAAACAGAAACCAAATATACATATGTAAGTATGCATAAAAAAATGTTAAAATTAAACAAGATCGTATGAACAGCAATCTAGTTTCAAAGAGCGAAACTAGTGGTTTGTATCGTCGTACGAACATAGAATAATAAACTTTGTGTTAACTATTAAAACCTGCCCATAGTATCGATATCGAAAGAAGCCTATCGATAGTACGCCAAAAATAAAACTATCGATAGTGCTATCAATTGTTTTGCACCTCTACATGACACAGCTAACAGCTGTTTAAAAAAAAAACAATAATCTGTTTTTGTTGCACTTGTTGCTGTTTTTATTTATTTATTTATCTTCAAGTGTTTGTACAGGACAGATTAAATAGTGATAAGGCAGTAAATTTATTCTGATAATTTTCTAAAATTTGCACCAGTACCTAATTCAAGTTCTTTAAAGAACAAATGAATAAATTTTTCAAAATGTCAGCCGAACGTTCCTTACTACTTCTTTCTTCTTCACGAGTTTTTGGTTACGGTTATTTAGAACATGCGAAAGAAGATATTACAAAGTTTTTTAACAAGCAAGTATTTATTTTTAATCAATAGAAAAAACTTGATAAAACTATTTAATATATTTTAAAGAAAAAATGTTACAAAAATACTATTTGTTCCATATGCATTACCAGACCATGATGCATACACAAAAATAGTCAGTGAAGCTTTAATACCTTGGGGTTATATAGTGGAGGGTATCCATACAAAACATAATCCAGTTGAAGCTGTGTCTTCAGCGCAAGCAATATTTGTAGGTGGTGGTAATACTTTTGTGTTGTTAAAAATACTGTATGAATTAAATCTGGTAGACGCGATAAGAGAACAGGTCTTGAAAAATGGAATACCTTATATGGGCAGTAGTGCAGGTACTAACGTTGCTACGCGTTCTATTAATACCACAAACGATATGCCTATGGCCCACCCGCACACATTTGAAGCATTAAATCTAGTTCCCTTTAATATTAATCCACATTATTTGGAAACAGACCCAAATACTGAACATAAGGGTGAGACTAGAGATCAGCGCTTAGAAGAATTTTTACTTTATCATAAAAGGCCAGTATTGGGATTGCGTGAAGGTACTGCAGTTCTAATAGAAGGTGATAAAGCTATTTTGGTTGGCGATAGAATGGCTAAATTGTTTAGACCGTAAGTTTTTTTGAATACAAATAATTTATTATTTATTTATGATTTAATTCCAACGCTGTTTCTTTTTAGTAAATTGGAACCAATTGAATTTAAACCCAATTCAGATTTAAGTTTTTTATTACATCACATATAAATTTGAAAAAGCATTAAACGATTTTTATATTAATAAATACAAATTTTCAAACAAACATTACCATTTTAATTTATTTCTTGTGCATATTATTGCTATTTGTAGACAAATATTTATCAAATAAATAATTGCCAACATCACATTCCGAACGTTCAATTTGTTTTATAAAATCGGCCAACTGTTTAATGGCATCGACTTGTTCTTGAAGAAAATTTGCCTCAATAAAATCACACATATTTGGGTCATAATTTTTAGAGGCAATAGCATGGGCTTCCAATAAAGTCTACGTAAATTTAAATAATTTTAAAGATTCTTATTTAAAATAAAATTAAAGGGTTTATTTTAATAACATCATAAGCCGCCCGAATTGAAAAACTGGGTGTATGTATGTTTTTTTATTGATTATAATCCCAACATTCTCTAAAAAGACACGAAAAGAGACTTTCTAATTAGTTTCTTATTTAAACGGAAAGTGACGTTTTGCATTTCAATTGGGTTGTTCACGGAAGGCGGCTGATCAGGTTATGTAGCAATATTAACTGCAACAAAATATGTATATTTAAAAAAAATTAAATAAATGTATTTTGTTGTTGTTAATATAACTATATAACCTGATAACCAGCCTTTCGTGAACAACCCAAAAGTTTAAACATTTTTTTTTACTTGAAAGTCGATTATCTTAAAATAATTTTTTGTGGCATAATATGTTATTACAATAAACCCTTTAATTTAATGTAAATACATATGTGCATATGTTTGTGTGTGTTACTGTTACTTTATATTTTAATAGCTTAACTCAGTATGTAACAAAGCTATTTGTAAAGTACCTCAGTTTTAAAAAGGGCTGTATGAACATCATTAATAAAAGTGAGGGTTAAAGGTGCAACATGTTTACTTGATTTCATTGCAACATATTCACAATAGAAATTAAACCTTTTTCCCACAGTTGCATTCTTTGTAGAAGCAAACACAAAAATGTAGAACATGTAACAAATGTGAAAATTTTTTCTCAAGAAATAAATCGCCATTTTAAAGTATCAGCCGTAGTCATAACAAAAAGTTAGCCACAGTTTGTACATCACGTACAACAAACTGCTAACTACAATGTCGATTAAGCTTAGCAGCTTGTTGGCACAAAGTTAATTCATAATACCCCTTTCAGACAAGTTACTTGCGCAAGAGACTTGCTCTTGATTCGTAGATGTCAGGGGTAAGGTCGCGGTATTTCAATGATGCCAAATTATATTGCTGAAAAATGCAACAACTTTTGCATCAATCATCTCTGATTTTGTTATTTAAAAACACCCCACATATAAATATTTTAAATTGTTTTGAAATTAAAAAAGACAGTAATTTAAAAAAAAAAAGAAAGTTGTTTGACGGCTGTTTTTCACAAGTTGGCAAACATTGGCTACTCGTTAACAAGAGTTTAGCAAATCCTTAGCCAAAGTTTGGTAAGTGTATTATGAATAAACTTTGTGCTTACTTTATGCCAAATTTTCATTATGAATACGGGTGTATATTTCTTTTGGATTTGGTATACCGCAAAAAACACTTCTACTACTAGTCACTCTAAAAAATCAAGCTAAATAGTCTTCGTCTAAATCCCATACTTATACGTGCATAAACAATTAAATTTAAAGCTTACAAATACCAGGTATTGTCAAGGCATGTTCAGACCTAACAAATATTTGGTGAAATAATCCAAAAAAAAAAAGCGTGACCAGCAAATTGATCAAACTTAAGCTTTATTTTCAACAATTTTTATTAACTTCCTTATCTTTATATTTAAGTAGATAATTGTATAATTCAATTAACAAACTATTAAATTATGTTTGATTCAGCAAACGTTTTGCAAAAGGCAACATTTTTTTAATAAAACTAGTGGTTACATGTAGGAAGTCAAATATTTAATAGGTGTAAACATAGCTCAAGGAACATAAAATAATTATTTTTAATCCTTATACGGTCTTCGGGGGAAATTTCACCCATTTTATGTTTCAAAATTTAATATCTCTTAAACATTTTGCTGGATTATAATTCTTCAAATTGAACTTTTGCATTAATAACAGTAAAGGTAATTTCAGAACTAATAAATATAAATAATCCAAAAAAAGCATGACCAGCAAATTGATCAAACTTTAGCTTTGTTTTTAACAACTTGTATTGACTTCCTTATCTTTATTTGGAAGAATATAATTGCATAATTCAATTTAGAAACTGTTAAACGTTTTGCAAAAGCAAACTATTTTTTTAATAAAACTAGTGGTTACGTCTAGGACGTCATATTTAATATGTGTGAACCAGAGAGCTGCAAGGAGTATGATCGAGCTTGCTCAATCACTTTTGACATTTTTGCAAATAAATTTAGCATTAAAAATTTATATTTATCTGCAAAATTTTCATTTAGCAGTTGGCATTTTCGGAAAATGTTTTTAGCGTTTTTAGCATTATTTATTTTCAAAATTTGGACGAATAGTTTTGTTTATTTAATTTAAATTTTTTTATAATTATAATAAAATTTGACTAAAAATAGTTGTACCCAAAATGAAATTTCGTATGAAACTGGATAAATCTTATGTTAAGAAATATCTTACCTGTCTTGTTAAAAAAAAAATAGAATATTGGAATATTCAGGGAATATTAGAAATGCCCTTATTATGTTATATTATTTGCCCTTTGATATTACGATATAAAAGTACAAGAAAATTTCACTTTGAAGTTAGATAAATATTCAATGTTTGAAAAAAATTTTTGCTCTAAACTGCTGAAAAAATAATTATTTTGAAGCTTCAACTTTTCTTAAACTATAATAAATAAAATTATCTAAAAAATTTTGTATATCATGGAAATAAATCGTATAAATTTTGCATATATCAGAGGTTTGCAGCCCCCCTAAATTTAATATTTAATAAATAGATATTGGGAATTATTTCCCTTTCATAACCAACTTTATTATATTCAACATTTTTAATTTTTCGAATTTATTCTATGAGTTAAATTTCAGTTATGTATTTTATAAAGCTTTCTGTAATAGCTCTATTCCTTAAATTTTTCAGAAATGACTTTATACACTAAAACTAACTCATAGAATAAATTCGAAAAATTAAAAATGTTGAATTTAATATTTAATCTCAACTACCTGTGCTACATATTTATATATATCAGATGCTTTACCAAAATCTTGCCAGTTGCTTAAATATAAACATTCATTACCATTTCGTTACAAAATAAGTCACTGAAATGTAATTAGTTTCGAATAAAATTTCATACTGGTAATAAATTTTTAACAAAATTCTTTAAAAATGTTAGCATATTTTAAAATAATTTTTAGCTTTTGTCCATGTCTAATGCCAGATTTAGCTGTAAAATTTTATTAGACCTGGGCACACATCACTACAGCTAAAAATTCAGTAAAAATCAAAGAAGTATTCTACAGTTTTGTTCTAGTTCAAACGTCAACACGAACCAAAAAATTCAGTAAGAAGTATGAATCGATCGCAAAATTATTATTGTATTTGTTTATTTAAAAGCGATGCATCTGTTTATGAACGACAGCTAGCTTGTACTCGGCTTTCGGCTCGGTGATTCGAACATTATTTTATTTTCATCAGTTGCAACGACCAATCGAATTTTATGATTCAATCGGTTTTGTCAAACATCAAAAAATGATTTTATTCTAAAGAGCTCATCTCAAACCACAGATATGTAAAAAGTTACGTGTGAAAAAGGTCCAAATCCGTTTCGAGTTCAGCATTTGAAGAAAGAGACAAAAAACGTTTTTTGGTAGTGAAGTGGCAATCATAGCTGCCAGATTTGACGATTTATCGTCATTTTGACGATTTTTAGGTACAAAAATGGTCTATTGACGATAGGACGATTTATGTCCAAAATTTGACGATTTTTCATATGACAAATTTTGTTCAAATTTACAAATGTTTTTAATATAATTTCACATTTTATTTCAGCTTCTAAGATTATTTGATTTATTTGCATTATTTGATTGGCAGTAATTTTCATGCCTTAGGACGATGCATATTTTGAAGGGTCAGTTAGTACTGCTTTATTACAGGCATTTTACAACCACTCTCTTTAGTCTGGGTTCACATTATGAAACTTTTCTTTTAGAAAGTCTGATTTTATTGGAGTTTACCAGGCTTAAGTTCTTAATCAGGATTTTCGACGTGAAAAATAGGTGTTTAATATTTCTTGGGTTTAGTTTATTTTCTTACTTTTCTTATGAATGTCAATAGTTTTGAACAATTTTTGATTGTGTTACTTCAATAATACGTTTCTAAACGAAAATTTTTATTTTATTTCAAAAACAGGCAGAATATATTAAAATTTTATTAGCAACGGAAACCAAAAATAACAATTAATTTTCAAAACTTATTAAAAGTTAGAGGTTTTTTACATTTACGATTTTTCTGACGTTTTGGCTAAGTCAATTTGACGATTTTGACGATTTTTTCCTCAAAATTATACGATTTTCGACCAATTTTATCTGGCAGCTATGGTGGCAATGTGTAAAAACGGACCGGTGCAATAAACACAAATTGCGTGCCTAAGCAATAATGTATAGGTATGTAAGCACATACAAATTTTTCGCAAATTTTATTTTCAAATAAATTTTTGGTTGTGATTTTTTAACAGTTTTTCCTCCATATCCATATTGCCTAACAATGCATGCATACAATGTTAAAAAACAGTATAGATCTTACATACACTCAACATTTGTATATTTTTAACTAATAATGTTGCGACTGATATATACATATGTATTAAGCTCGAACGAGAACAAAGCTGTAGAATACATGACTGGCTTGTACTTCATTTTTAGCGTTAATGATTGAGTCGGCTCGTTCAAACATGCTGCACCTGAATGAACATTATATCACATTTAAAACGAATATTGCAAAAGTGATGCGAGCACCGTTTCGTTTCCTTGCGGTGACTGTAGTCATACTAGAAAAAACATTTACAAACATTCATGTTCGTTGCGAGTACAATAATTCAAACTGATTGTTTGAAATGAGCTGTTTAGATTAAAATCATTTCTTATTGCTGAGCAAAAACGGTTGGAATCATAACAATTCAGAGTAATTGATTGGATATACTCCAAATTTTTTGTATTCGTTGCAGTTCTCTGGTGTAAACATACGAGTAGTTTCAGTTTTATTTTTGTATGTCTAAACGTTACAAAATTATTTGAAGAATTACGAAAAAGTCCCTCGGGTGAAATTTCACCCATTAAGAATTGTATTTGTCCTCCATAACTACAAACTGCGTTACCGCTCCCACCGAACTTTTGCATCATGAGTAAATGCCAAGTTTTGTTATTTTTTTTTTTTTATTTATTTTAACATTAAAATACAGTGACTGGAAGAAGTGTGAAATAGAACACATAACTTTTAAAACATTTTGCGCAGCTCTCTAGTTCCTACATGCATATATAGAAGATAGATATATATGTAGATGAGTCACAAAATTTTCTTAAGCTCTGATTATCTAGAAGTCTGCTATCACAAACGTAAATCAACGTATTTTTCAGGGAAGGAAAATAATCATTATTTTTTTAATGGACATACAGCCGAACGGACAGATATAGTTAGAACAATTCAAAAAGTGATAAACACCAATTCATGCCTTTTTAAAGAGTTAATTACTAATAACCAAAAAAAAACGTTATTTTTAATGAATATTTTAACTAAAAAATCTATTTGGTGAATATAATAGTTATATATTTACAACCAAAATAAAATGTTTGTTTGATTTAAAACAAAAAAGTTTTTGGTGAATATAATGGTTATTTATAACCAAAAAAAAAAAAACAAAAGTGGGTTGTTTACGAAAGGTGGATTATCTGGTTATATGGTTATGTAGTTATATTAACAACAACAAAATACATTTTAAAAAATTAAAAAATATATATTTTGTTGTTGTGACCATAAGTAAACAACAATATAACCTGATAACCAGCCTTCCGTGAACAACCCAAGTGATTCTTACTTTAATTGGTTACGTTAACTGAAATAAAATATATTTAACAAATAGAATGTGGGAATTTTTTCTTTTTCATAAATTAAATAAGTACATATCTATGCGGTTATGTAATTATGCATCAATGTTAACCAAAGGTTGGCTTAAGCAAAAAAGTATTTGAAATAATGAGAGAATAAGACTATTGTAAAAAGCTTTATAAATTGAAATACAACTCATAGAAGCACATTCGAAATATAATTAAAATATATTAAATTTTAATTGTTGATTAACATGCCTGTTCTGAAAATCACTTTTATTCAAATCACGTAATTTCAAATCACATGTGCCTTTTAAAATCACACGTTTGATATTTGTGTGTTCCGTTTTTGTATGTTTTGGCGTTATTTTCAACTGCCGAAAGCATACCAAGAAACATAAAAATGAAATGTTTTTCAGAACACCACAAAATCACACGTGTGATTTTAAAAGAACATGTGATTTCAAATCACGTGATTTTCAGAACAGGCCTGTAAAACCTTTTTTTAATCCAGCATTATTAATGGTTAAATATAATTATAACTGTTAGCGTGCCTGGTATTTTTTTATTGCAGTATTTGCCTTAATTCTAAACCTATAATGTCGGTGTTAACGTGTGTTTCGTTCATTTATTAAATCTTAGATATGTTTCTTTAAAAACTCACCTTATTCACTTCCTTTTCCATTTTAAGAGCTTCCATCATGGCATCACATATTGTGTCAATTTTCGCTTTTGGTGCTTCCAATGCTTCAACTTTTATAGTACCACCTCTTTTATTCATATATTCCATAAACATTTCAGCATGCTTTCGTTCTTCATGACTAGCCTCATTTAAAAATTTAAAAACACCTGGTGCCGCTACATCACTCCGATCAAAATGAAAAGCCTTTAATGGACAGATTTTATTAAAATCATTGTTTATTATAAATAAAAAATGATAGAACCAACTAAAATATGCTTAAGGTGGCTTAAGCAACTGTGCGAATGCATGTAAATCATATGTATCTAACCATATTTGTACATAATGAAACTATTTGTTAAGTTTTATGAATCTGTCATTTGCTTAAGCAAAGTGCGAAACTGATCGCACCATCCGTACTGAATCAAATGTTTTTTAATTTTTTTGGGTTTTTAAATGCATTTTTTATTTTGTTAATATTTGTCAGAGGCTTAAGCAAACTTATGCATATTATAGTTGGGCCTCAAAGCTACCATTGCCAAATAGTTATGACAAGCTTTTAGTTCCATATTAATTTGTCTATTTAGTGCCTCCTCACACTCCTTCGAAAAATTTCCTCTTACTAACAGGCACATAGTCCGCCTTAAATTTAGTGAACTTAAAGATTTCATATTAAAAATGTTTTAATAAATGATTTGTTAAAATTAAAAAAAAACCAAAAAAGTAGTCAAATTTTTTATTTATTTTTGACTGTTTTTTTTTTTTTTTTTTTTTTTTTTTTTTTTTTTTTGATTAAAGAGAACATAGTTTCTTGTGCATTTCCACATCGTCACCTAAAAGACAAAGGGAGTAACAACAAAAAAGTTCCAAAGAGAGTTTTTGATTGATTTTGGTTCGTTTTATTAAACTACATGTTCACAACAAATTTAAGATCCCTGCGATCAAAACTTACGACTTTATTAAAGAAATTAAAACGCCAAGTACACCTTGTTATTATTGATTTTGAAAAGTTTTGTGCTTCTCCTGTAAAAAATAGTGTTGTTACGCCATTTTGCATTTTAGGTGACGTTAAGTACCTTTTTTTATTTTTACTGATGGGAATAATTTTGAATTTATTTATGGGCAACGAATTTTTGCCGGTAATGGGTGAAGAAAAAAAATTTCATTATTGGTGGCCAGCTTTTTAAATTTTATGTCAGGGTTTCGAAGCCAGAAACTGCGAACAAAAAACGAAAATTTGTGTCCAACTTTTCGGTTTTGGGTTGGTTTGACAGCGACTGTGAACAAATAATGAATCAGAAGTACAAGCAGCAGTTTTTTTTGGCCTGCTTTATGTATACTTTTTGTGCAGTAATAAGCAACAAACATAATTGCGAAATTAAGATTAATCGCTTAATTAAATATCTCGATTACCCAAAAATTATGATTAATAAATTATGATGATTAATTAAGCTTATCGTCTTTTCTTTTGAAGACGTTGGAAAGACTGATTGATCTACATCTGAGGACGAAGATTGACGCCGGCATCATCAGCGGCGCTCAACACGCCTATCTTAAGGGTAGATCTGTTGAGAGTGCGCTTCATGATGTGGTTGGTTATGTAGAGCGGGGATTGCGAAACAAGGAATACACCTTGGCGGCATTCCTGGATATAGAGGGCGCCTTTAACAATTTGAAGATAGAGGCTATTAGGCAGGCATTGGTGGATCTAGGCGTTCCACTGTTCCTGGTTGAATGGATAACTCTGATGCTGAGCAGCAGTTATTCACTCGGACTGGGGAAACGAGCGCTTAAGGAAACTGGTGACTAGGGGAACCCCTCAGGGGGGAGTTTTCTCTCCCTTATTATGGCTCTAAGCTGTCAATGTCGTTCTGGGACTTTCTGACAGAATGGGTCAGAAAGTTGTGGCCTACGCGGATGATGTAGTGATATTGGTATCGGGCAAGTTTCTGCCGACAATTAGCGAAGTCATGCAAGGGGCGCTGGGCGAACTGTCAGCATGGCCGAGTGATAAGGGATTGGGAGTTAATCCGGAAAAGACCGAGCTGGTTCTTTTTACTAGGAGGTACAGGGTAGAGAATTTTAGGCTGCCGGTACTAGGAGTAGAGCTTAGACTATCTGATAGCGCTAAGTATCTAGGAGTTTTTCTGGACAGCAAGCAAGGATGGATTACTCAGGAGAGACTTAAGAGAGGTCGCAATGCCTACTATGCTTGCAGATCATCGATAGGTAGGAGCTGGGGACTCCGGCCGTCAGTAGTGGGATGGCTTACACTTCGGTGGTTAGACCCATTCTTACGTATGGATGCTGTGTTTGGTGGGAGTCATTGAGAGTTTCTAGTCGAAGGAACCTTCTTTCTAAGGCTCAGAGGTGTGCTTCAATCGGCATGACAGGTGCCATGAGAAGTACTAATCAAGCGGCCCTGGATGTCATTCTACATCTTCTGCCCATTGAGCAGTATGTGATGGGAATGGCAGCCAGAAGCATTCTTAGACTGAGGGAGCTAGGATTGATCAGGAATTTCACGCAGGGTCACTCACGGATCCTGGGTGAGATTGAAGCTGGTGGTTTTTGCCTGGGATCACCCGGCTCCACGGATTTTGTGGGCACTAGGTTAGATTTTGGGCGGTTACCGGAGGTAGTAACGCCTTCAAAGGAGAGCTGGTCAGGTAGGAGTTGGCAAGACAGGGCTCAGAGATGTAGGATTCTAATTATATGAAGGCGGTTAGGCTTCCAACAGGCCTCTACTTTGGAAAGATTAGAGAATGGATTCTGGGCGCGACCAATAGGGCCTGGGGGAACCGAACGGACTGCCGGGTATCTCGGACGTTGTGGCCGGTGCTTAGGAAGTCCGATTCGGAATTGCTGCTGGGCAGAAGTAGGGTCTGCGTGAGGACCATGATAGGAATCATCACGGGTCATTGCATAATAGGAGGGATGGCGATGAGGTTGGGATCCGACGTGTCGGATATGTGCGGGTTGTGTGAGGACCCGGAGGAGTTGGAGACGGTTGAGCACATTTTTTGCCGCTGTCCCAGGCTACAGTGCAGCAGGCTGAGGTGGCTGGGCAGCAGATTCCTAGGCGAATTAGGGGATGTCCCGGGCTGTGGGCTCGAGAGTCTGATAGGATTCGTAATGGGGATTGCCTGGCTGCGCAGCAGGAGACAGGGAGCTAACCGCACATAGAGCGGATCGGTTTGTGTTGAGTGAGGTTTTTCTCTCGGGTTTGGTGAGATCTTCCTTTTCTTTTTCTAATGCTTTCGCTGTTTACTTTACCTATTTTTCCATCTATACATTTCTAAACAAGGCATCACAATGGACCATATTGGTCTCTGGGTGAAGGTGTGAAGGAGACTTCACACCAGCCTTTCTACCTACCTACCTACCTATTCTTAAATTAATGAAACAAACAAAAAATTAGCAAGAGAATAAAATTTAATATGTATATGAATATTTGATTATTAAATGTTATTTATTGAGAACATAAATAAATTGTATACTTATTAGCAGCGGTTTAGCAGATTCAAAATTATCTCCATTATTTTTGTCAATTTTTTAATTTATTTTTTTTTATCAAACTATGTATATTTTATCTAAAATTTATATTTACGTTGCATTTTTTTAAACAAATAAAGCAAAACAAATATAACACGAATTACTTTAAAACTTGCACTTACATTGAATATGTATTTAAAGAATTTCTGGCAATTTTAAACTTTATTTACTGAGATCCCACGAGTGTTATTAAATAATAAAAAAAAATCTTCTCTGTTACAGAAATTCGACTTTTACGTTAAATAAGATCACTTGGTGATAACTGCGATTCTCCCTCCGCTAAATATATGCGCATAGCTTTGAATAGCAAAGCTATACCCAAATATTTTTTCTCTTTCATGGTCCAAGTTTTGGGGGGACCATAGTAATCACCACGTTTACAATTCGTCAAATGTTGTAAACTTAGCGCGTCTATAATAGCAGCTTCACGCGTATAAGCATCTATTGGTAAAATGTTATGAAAAACGTGAAGGCAGACGACACCATTTCCATTACCCCAAATATTTAAAATACGGTCAAGCTTTTTACTATTTGAGGTTTTTTGAGGTGGGGATTTAAAAATGTCAACATTAAGAGGTTGTTTTTTAACTGATAATTATTGCATATTAATTTTTTTTTTAGGTAAATGATGAAAAAAAGTTATAAAGAGTTTAAACTTACTTGATATCTTTTTGCCCTGTTTATTGGTCTTTTCCAACAACTCTTTATTGTGTAAACGTGAATGTATTTTCATTGCATCATACAAATGAGAATAGGGACGTATTGTTTTACCCTTACCAACATAGAAAATGGATTGTATAAAACGCTGCCAAACATCAAATTCCTTTAGAAACTAAAAATTTAGAATTGTATTTTCATTAGAACACGTCAGAGTGAGAAATTTTTCAACATTTTAACGCATACCACACTCTCTCCTGGTAAATTACACGATATGCGCGGATCTATTAGCATATAAATAAAACTTTGCTTTAAATGACCTTCACGCATTTGTTTTTTGTTAATATTTCCTTCAAAGTACTCCATAGATTGTGCATCATATTTTATGTAATCTTTTACACGTTGAAAATTTTCTTCAGACTTAAAAGTTCTCTGTAGTTCAACTGAAAATTCTGTAAATATAAATGTTGTATCTTAAAGTCTTGTAAGAAAGAAGAAAAATATACTTTTATTAGTGACATTACGTAGATGTGATATTGCAAAACATCTCAATAGTGTTAAATTTTGATAGTTTAGGAAAATTTTAAAAAGGCAATTTGGAACAAACATTTTTTTTAAAAAATATGATTTGAAACAATTAAATAAAAAAATAATAAGACAAAATAGTTGTCAGTTTATGTATGTAAATTGGTCCAGAAAATTTGTGTGAATATTACTCGAACATTTTTCTTAAACAAAGTGCTTTTAAATTTTAGAAAATATTTTTCGACTGAAATATGAACTGCGATTATTTTTTAGACAATGTCCAACTATTTAATTTTTTAGATTCGGACCAACAATTATTTATTCATTCATTTACTTTATTTATTTATTTGGCATGCTGAAGCCGAATATGTACTCAGTTTTCTCCCATCACGTCACATTTGTTAGACAGCGGTCAATTTGTGTTTTTAGCTGTATACTTTTATTTCAGCCGGATTCAAAACCGGGGTTGCGGTTTCGATTCCCGCCAGAGACTCTGGTCTCCTGCAGACAGGCGAATAGCTTCGCGGGATTAGCGTAGGAATAAATAAAAATAAAATAAAAAAAAAGTGGTGGTTCAATTAAAATTAGTTATATCTTGTTTGAAAGGCTACTTAATTACGAGTCGAATAGTGGTTAATTGGCTTTGATAGGATCGGGATTTTGCTATAGAATAAAATTATAAACCTATGGATTTTGTTATTAATTGGTGAAAAACATTATAATTTTCATAAAAGCTAAGATTTGATCCACAATAACTTGGGCATTTTTGGGCATAATTTGGGCATAATTATGTAGCCTTTCAAACAAGATATAACTAATTTTAATTAAACAACCACTGATCTCTGGATGGCGGCTGAAATAATAGTGTACAGCGAAAAGGTTAAAAAAATTTTAAAAGGTGTTAAAATGTCTACCTGTGTTATTATTAAAACTCAAAATTTTAAATAGACTTCCGCTTTAGCGCACATAACAGCTAAATGAATACTAATATTTACATAAATTTAGCACTTATAAGTTGTAAAGGACAAGCAGTTTTGCAAACTTTTTTTAAACAATCCATTTGTGTCAATGGCACCAAATAACGCAGACATAATCTAAATAAATGCTAATATTAGAAAATATTAGCATTAAGAAGTTAAATATGACCTAAAAGGATGTCAATTAATTTTTGAAGGAATCCGAAGCACATTCAATTAAAACGAATTTTACACGTATAATTTTCGATATAAAGAATTATTTTAATTAACAACTTATAACAAAATACTCACTATTTTCTTTTTGGTGTTGATTTTTAGACATTTCCTGCATGTTTTTAGTTTTTCTTTTGTACTTTATCAATTTTTTAATATATAACTTTTTGGTAGTTTTTGTAATGGGACCTGGAGGTTCACCAAAGGCGGTTAGTTCTGCTCTTAATGTATCAGTTTCATAATCGAAGGGTAAAGTAATATTTGTAGATTGGCTGGTCATTGTGCTGTCTAAGTCTCGACCAGGGGTTTCAGGTGTACTGCACAATTAATAATTAGAATATTTCATCAAGAACAGAAATTAATATGTTCGTCTTTTAATTCTTAAACTTACCAATGTTTTCTTTGCTGTGCCTGTTTATTGCCAATATTGCTTAGTAATTTAGTTTCATAAAACACCAAACCATTTTCATCGTCCGTATGAACATAAGCTTCAGTCATTTGCAAAAAATATTCATTGTTTTTTGGTGAACGTATAAAGTTTAAAGTAGTATTATGTGTTTGCGGCTCCTGTTGATCGTCATTTAAAGGTGCAACTATAATTTCTGGTACTGTTTCATAGCTGCTTTCCAAATCTGCACTTTGTTGAGGAGAAGGTGTCTCGGGCATTTTCAGATGATCCGATTCAAAGTCTTGTACCTTGGCTTCAGCCACGGTCTGCATTAATTTACTTAAACTCATTTGAGGTTTTAGTAAAGTTTTTTTTTCGTTGCAATTTATGCCAACAGGAATTTTATTATATGTTGGTAAATTATGACATTCTGTTGTATCTATAAGGGAGGATGAGATTGAAGAAGCACAAGCGCCACTATCAACTTCAGTATCTGGCTGTTGCTTTGTTTCTTTTGAAGGAGATTGTTTTTTCAACTCAGTATTAGTAAAATTCAAATGATCATTTTCAACAACCTGATCTATCATTTCTACAATATCATCAAATTGTTTGATTATAGATTGACGGGCTCGAGACTTTTGTACTTTTTCTCGCCAAGTTTCAATTAAGGAGAGACGTGACCTTTCACAGGAAGCTGTACGTTGAGTTAGTTCTTTAATGTTTTCTTGGGTTAAGGAAAATATATTTATTGCCTCTAATGGTTCTGGAGAAGATAAGTTTGCTCTTTGCGTCGAAAAAGATGGCACATCCTCATTGGAATCACCGTCCTCATTGCTAGTTTTTTCTTTGGTATTATCTTGGTGATAGTCGGGAAATTTAGGCTGAGGTTTATGTCTTCTATGAGTAATATTTATATAGTATGGTGAGGTTACATCATAATTATAATTAATACGATTTGGTGTCAATTTATTGTTATCACTTCCATTACCAAACGACTCATCCAAAGAATTTGTTACCTTTAAGAGATTTTTGTTTTTTGCTGTCTTTGAGTCATCGTTTTTATTTGGAGTACGTTGTGGCGTTGAAGATAAAGTTGATTTATTATTAAATACTCTTTGTTGCAAAGAGTTTTCAAATTTTGATTCTGTAAGTAATGTTGTATTATTTGCTTTTTTCTTCTCGTATTTTTTAAGAAAAATATGATCTTTCATTATTTGTACCACCTCAAAATTACATTCATCTATAGCATATAACACAGGAGTTTTTCGGTCATTATCATATACTTCCAAATCAGCACCATATTGCTTAATATAGTAGAATAAATTAAAAAGTTTTTTTAATTCTATATTGAGCTTAATTTTTACAGATAATCTATATATATAATATTGTAACGTTACTGACTGACTGATTCATAATCGCAAAGCCTAAGCGACTAAAGCTAAAAACATGAAATTTGGACCGGAGGTTGGTTGGTCCCTCCCCAAATCGATCCACTAAGACGGGATTTTTGGAAATTCGAATGTTTAGGGGGTAAAAACGGGTAAATTCGGTAATCTACTATCTCCAACACTAAAACAGATATAAAAAATGTGATACTTATCGTTGTTCATTAGAAAAATAAGCGTACCTTTTTTTTTTGTCATAGATTTGTGATCGTGGTACTTATATAAAGTTTGTCATGTGTGAAAATTATTTTTTTTATATAAATGATTTATTTATGTTAATACATACAATTGATTGCAAAGACACATGTACACTAGGCATATATCTTTCCATAATTTTTGCAAATAGGAAAAATAGCATAGTCGAATAGAATTATAAGATAATTATAAGATCATATACCGATAGAGAAAATCGGTATATTAAATTTAGAAATTTGAATAAATATCATTTGTGTAAAAAATTTTAAAAAAAAGTGATATAAGTGTGATATGCAATACTTATAAGAAGCTGGTCAAAGCTTCTAAATACTTTTAAAAAATAAATATTTTTATTCAACATTTTTTATTTTTCGAATTTATTCTATGAGTTAATTTTCAGTTATGTATTTTATAAAGCTTTTTGTAATAGCTCTATTCCTTAAATTTTTTAGTATATAAAGTCATTCATAAAAAAAAAAATGTAAGGAAAAAGCTTTATAAAATATATAACTGAAATTTAACTCGTAGAATAAATTCGAAAAATAAAAAATGTTTAATATAATAAAAAGTTGCTTATGAAAAGAAATAATTCCCAATAATAAATATTTTTCCTATAATAAATGTAAAGCAATGCTAGCACTAAGTACGATTTGATTGATCGATCGATCCAAAATTGTTCTTTACAAATTTCCAATTAAAATTAATTTAACATGTACCTATAAACCTCAAAAATATTCTGCTTCTATATAAAAGTCATCAGAAATAACTTTTCCATCAGTCCATAATTCCTGTATAGGGGCCGAGTTTACCAAATCTGTTTTTTATTAATAACGCCATACTCAATTAGGCTCATTATTTAAATATTGATATAACCTTGAAACTTTTACTTCTTAGTCTTATTTAAGCTTGTATGTACCTATATCCTTTAAAATGAATATTTTTATTATTGACCGTAGATCTCACGTTTGGCACATTTTCGAAAATTACCCTCTATACTCGCAAATAGTGAATAGTAGTGGTAGGTAGGGCTGAACTGAATATCCGTTTTATTATTATTACTATTTTTTGGAGTTGTTAAGTTTTTAAACAATATCTGATTATACTTACCAATAATAAACGTACAATTTCTTCTCTACCATACATGGCAGCGACATGCAAAGGAGTCATGTTGTCTTCACTGCGACAGTTTGGATTAGCTAAAATTGTTCATCGTTTTCATTTACAAATTAAGATGTTTCTTTATTTTACACTCTTACCACCCATACTGAGAAAACGTTTTGAAACGTCTGTTGCTAATTTTTTATTCTCCATACCACAGACATAATGAAGTGGAGCAATGCCCCTGTCTTGGGGTACATATGATGGATCAATGGCCTTACAATTACGTTCAAGTATAAAATTAATATCACTTTAAAGAGAATAAAATAAAAATGTAAGAATACGATTTAATAGAGAATGTGATTTTTATCACACCTTTCATTTTCATCCTCCAGGGCATCTAATAGGATTAAAGATAAATAGTTCGTTCTTTGATCCATTATTGATTAAATTAATTCACTAGTTTTTTGTACACACTTTACTCTTATTTTATTTTTTTACAATTCCATGATTTTTTTATATTTTAATGAAGCCTTTTTCTTAATATTTTTCTTAAACTAAATATATTCGTGCAAATAATAAATTTAAAAATGTTCGCATTAATTTAAAGGCGCGAATAGTTACATACAGATGGCGCAAGATTCACTAAATAACAATCAAATGCTGCCAGATGTTGGTAAAATTCAGTATCTCACAGAAGTATGTGTTTTATACCTTATTTCACAGGGTCTCCACCTGAGATTATCAGCCTGTTTTTGTAAAACACAAATGTTCTCACTTGAAGCTTTCGTATTAAAACGAAAACGTTTAAAATTTGGTTTTTAAAAAACATTTAAACGCTTTCGCCTATTCTTGTTTGACATAAATAGAGCTTTTTTCTATCGTTAAATAACATTATTGCCAATACATTTATTTTCTTACCTTTTCATGCGTTTTGCATATAAAGATTTTGTAGTGACGGTTAACCCTGGCTTTTGTTTACAAAAATAAATTATAAATTTAAAAAACAAAAACTTCTATAAAAAATGGTAGTAAATGTTAAAACTAAAAATGTTGAATTAAAATGTTTACAAAAATTTCAATAAATAAACGCAATATATGAAGACGATTTTTTGCTACACATCAACATATAGAAATGGTGAAGGTATTTGCGTGATAGCACTAATTTTTTTAAACATATGGAAGAACTTACATACCCACATACATGCTTATGTACATACTTGTTTCTAGAATTTTTTGAACCTGTAAATACATATTTATGAAATTAGTAGCATTTAACCCGCTACTTTATTAACGTCTCCTCTTCTTTCGTAAGCATATTTTTATGCCAATGTTTATTTTTCTAGGTTTTAACTTGTTTAAACGCTAACATTTAATTCGCTGCTTTGTCCGGCCCTTGTTTATGATCATATTTGTGTGCCTAAGGTTATAGTTCTGCTACTAACATTTTTTATCTTATGGAATGATAATCAATCAGGACCTTGCAGCTTAATTTTGAGTCTCTTCAAAGTACCAAAATAGAAATTACCAATTTCGCCCCTTAAACGTTTGAATTTCAAAAAAGTGCCAAATATGGCTTTGCATTTTTTAGATAAGTTTCGTATGTGATATAACTTTCATTTCTATGTTTATTGGCTTAAAAGATAGGGGGATGACAAAAAAGTACCAAAATACTCCCTGAAAGAGCAACATTTCAAAAAAGTACCAGACACTCGTCCACTTATTTTTTTTAAAGACAACGATAGGTATTACATTTCATTGTATCTCTCTAAGTTTTGGAAATATAAGGTTACCGAATTTACCCTTGTTACCCCCTAAACATTCAACTTTACAAAAATCCCGTTTTAGTGGATATATTTGGGAAGAGTCCAGCCACCGGTACAAATTTCAAGTTTTTAGGTTCAGGCGCTTAGGCTGTACGATCATAAAGCAATCAGTCAATAATGTAACAATTCTATATAAATATACATATATATAGATACACAAACCTTTAATAATATTGTAAATAATTTAGGGTTCTTTCAGTAAAATATCCTTTTTAATTTCTATTTATTTTATTTATTTTTTTAAACGAATGCCTTTTACTTATCGTCTTATTTTGGCATTTGTGTTCATTTATTACGAAGATGTTCATTTTATAAGAACCAAACGTGTGTAGAAAAAATTAAAGCTTTTTCAGTCACTCACCTAAAATGTGTTTTAATTTTATGAAAACCTAAATAAGTTATCGTTCGTTTTTTTTACGAACGAACAAATATTTTCATTTTCTAAAAACAGGCTGTATTGGCGGAATTTTTTTTATTGATATAAGGTGTTGCACAAATTGGTTTTTAATGACTAGAAATCTTGTGGTATCATTGTGGTGATTTTTGTGAAGATGTTCTATTATAATTGGTCAAGTTGTTCTCGACGGAAGGTGTCCTTAAGCATGGTTGGATGTTTGTTCAGGTATAATACCATGCATTTTAGAACGTAAACTGTTGACAAACCCACTTTCGTAGAAGTTTTTCTTAAATTTGGTATCCTCTGTAGACCAGTTCCGGCGAACAAGCTTAAATGTCCTCTTTGAAGCATATTTGAAAATTTATGGTTTGCAATTGTTATAAGATGGGTAATAACCAAGAGACGGTTCAGATCTCGTAACAGGTTTGACTCGAAGTGCCTGCCCTGGTCTGTGGTAATTCTTTGTTTTTGTGGTCATGTATTCAAAAGGGTATGCCTCAACCCAACAGGCAAAACGATCAACACATGTGAGACAGGAACGATTACATAGATTGCGGCAGGGGCCCACAATATCCATGTTGGCATATTCAAATCTTGCTCCGGGAAGAGCATAAGAATAAATATGTGTTTCGTTATATCGATGGATTTTGCTTCGTTGGCATGGAATACATTCCTTAGCTCATTTCCGCAATCTTTTCTCGCACCTGGCCAAAAGGAACATACTAAAATTAGTTTTGTTGTTTTGGCTACGCCCGGGGGACTAGTGTTGTGCATTAAATTAAAAACTATTTTACGGAAAGGTGATGTTAAAAATGGTCGTGCTTTACCGCTCGAAACATCGCAACATATTTCCAGATGCGTGCTGCTCGACGTTTATTTTAATTTTCGAAAGTTGAGCTATGTCAATATTCGATGTTGTGTGAAAAAGGATAATATCTGAGAGGCCATCGGATGAAATGTGTTCCCTGCCAGGTATAAAACGGATTTCTATCGTGAACTAACCAAAAAAGTCGAGACAAATGGCTTGTTGTGGTGTGACTTTTTCTAATTTATGTTGGAAAGCGTACTGTAAGGGTCTAAATACCAACATTTCTACCTTCTACAATGTGTCGAAAATACTAAACAGCTTTATAGGCCCCCAGCAGTTTCCTATCATAGGTACTATATTTTTGCAGTGCTGAGTTTAACCGTTCCGAATAGAAAAATAGGAGCTACCATATATTGTTGTCGAGTTGCTGTCAAATGACGTCCATGGCGTTACCTGATGCACCTTCTGTAAGGACCAATGGTGCATTGGGTTTCAAGAATACTAGTAATGTGACCTCGCAAAGAAAAATTTTACAAATTTCAAATGCCTGTTTTATCTCCTCAGTCCAAACAATTACAGACTGATTTTTTTATTTCCCTAAATAAATTAACACAAAAAGCGTGGTGTTCCTGGTGGCAAGATATCTTCGTAGTGAATAGTAAGTATTTTATGTGAAAAATATTTAAAAAACTGAGTGTTTTTCATAAGGTGCATTTGAGTACTTTTACAGTAAAATGCAGTAAATGAGTAAACTTAAAAATTTGTTCTCACAAAAAGCTGTTGTCCAAAAAAGTACGCGAACGCAAAATTTGTAAAAATTCATCTTCGTGAACAAAACAAACTTTTTGGCAAACTTTTTGATTGACATTTGGCAAACTTTTTCACAGTTGATAAAAAAAGTAGTATTTAGTAGCACGTGCGTTTTGCTTTGCATGTATATTAATATACATGCATATAGTTTTGCGCTAATAAAATAAAAACGAATAAGCGTGCACATATATAGGTAGTACCAATCGATCGAGCATAAAAATCTGAATCGATATCAATATAGTTTATTAGATGACACTCTTGCGAAAAAGAGTTATAGCGCAGCAAACTTAAAATTTTCAATATATGTACATATATAAATTTAGTTTTTCGCTAATAACTCGGAAACGATTCCGCGTGCACATATCTCGTTAGTGCCAATCGATAGAGCGTAAAAATCTGAACTGATATCGATATAGCTTATTTTCTAAAAGACTTGGGGGGGAATAGGACTAGTGCAGCAAACTTTCCATTTTCCATATATGTACATACATAAAATTTAGTTTTTCGCTAATAACTCGGAAACGATTCCGCGTGCACATATGTCGTTAGTGCCAATCGATAGAGCGTAAGAATCTGAACCGACACCGATATAGCTTATTTTCTAAAAGACTTGGGGGGAATAGGAATAGTGCAGCAAACTTTTTTAATTTTCCACATATGTACACATTTAAATTTAGTTTTCCGCTCATAACTCCGAAACGATTTTGCGTGCACATATGTAGCTATTGTCAATCGATAGAGCATAAAAATCTGAATCGATATCGATATAGTTCATTTTCTAAAAGACTTGGTGGGTGAAGTTATAGCGTTGTAAACTTTTTAAATTTTCCAAATATGTACACATTTAAATTTAGTTTTCCGCTCATAACTCCGAAACGATTCCGCGTGCACATATCTAGCTATTGTCAATCGATAGAGAATAAAAATCTGAACCGACACCGATATAGCTTATTTTCTAAGAGACTTGGGGGAAAAAGTTATAGCGCAGCAAACTTTGCATTTTCCATATATATACATATATAAATTTAGTTTTTCACTAATAACTCCGAAACGATTCCGCGTGCACATATCTAGCTATTGTCAATCGATAGAGAATAAAAATCTGAATCGATATCGATATAGTTGATTTTCTAAAAGACTTGGGGGGTGAAGTTATAGCGTTGTAAACTTTTTAAATTTTCCACATATGTACACATTTAAATTTAGTTTTCCGCTCATAACTCCGAAACGATTCCGCGTGCACATATCTAGCTATTGTCAATCGATAGAGAATAAAAATCTGAACCGACACCGATATAGCTTATTTTCTAAGAGACTTGGGGGAAAAAGTTATAGCGCAGCAAACTTTGCATTTTCCATATATATACATATATAAATTTAGTTTTTCACTAATAACTCCGAAACGATTCCGCGTGCACATATCTAGCTATTGTCAATCGATAGAGAATAAAAATCTGAATCGATATCGATATAGTTGATTTTCTAAAAGACTTGGGGCGTAAAGTTATAGCGTTGTAAACTTTTTAAATTTTCCACATATGTACACATTTAAATTTAGTTTTCCGCTCATAACTCCGAAACGATTCCGCGTGCACATATCTAGCTATTGTCAATCGATAGAGAATAAAAATCTGAACCGACACTGATATAGCTTATTTTCTAAGAGACTTGGGGGAAAAAGTTATAGCGTTGGAAATATTTTTAATCACATATACATGTTTTTATTTGTCCGTCCAATAAACTTTGTAAACAAAAAATATCCAAGCAGTGCTGCCAACCTATTGTTGCCATAGTGCTGCCATACTATATTCATGCTGTCAGATCCAGCGATTTTTAATACAAGTGTTATAATTTTGTTAGTGCAAATCTAGCGATTTTTTACATTATATTTTCATTAGTTTTTAACACTTTATTTTTTAACAAAAGTGTTAAGCATTTGAAGGTAAAAAATAAATTAAGAACTTAACATTAGTACAATATAGGTAGTACCAATTGATAGAGCACAAAAATGTAAATCGACAACAATTGAAAAATTGTTTTCTATATATTGTAGAAAGATCGTAGGAATCCGAAAAGTGGGTTGTCACTTTCAAGAAATTAGACGTTTATAGGTTATACCCAAAGAAGTGTAAAATTTAAAAATCTATAAATATGTATATAGTTTGTTACTATTTAAAATAGATACATTTCATTATAAGAAATATTCAAAATTAAAAAATGCTTAAGTTTTGGAGAATTGTATTCAATTAAAAAATACAAAACAAAAGAAATACTCAAACTTGCAACGAGAAATACTCAAACTTGCAACGAGAGAGTTAATTTAACATTTACAAAATTTTTCTCAAAATTGCACAAAAAAAAAATTCTTCCTAAAGACGTCGGTATATATATCTATCAAATCGGTTGAAAACTGCCCGAATTATGACCAAAAAACTGAAATCCCAATATTTACTCTTTTTTTTATATAATTAAGTTGTTGTAAGGAGTAAACGGGTAAAACCTGTATTTTGGTACTTTTTTGTCACCCCATCTATCTTTTAAACCCATAAACGTAGAAATAAGGGCTATATCACATTTAAAACTTATCTTAAAAATCCAAATACAAATATGGTACATTTTCGAAATTCGGACGTTTAAGGGGGAAAACCGTCATTTTTTTACAAAACATTTTTTTTATTTATTGACATATACGTATTAAACTATGGGCTCCCACTACAATATTGATAATTTTACGGGAAATTTAATGTCTTACTTTAGCTTTTTGGTTCCACAATTGGCAATTTTTTTAATTATCGTTAATATAGGACCAAGAAACATACACTTTAGCAAGCAATGTCCTGAGTGGATAAGAATCTATGAAGGTGCTTGTTGGTACTTTTTGCTCTTCAACTGGTACTTTTTGAATTTCCGTTAGTATTAGACCTAGAAACATAAAATTAAACATTCTTTAATTGGTACTTTTTTTAATTTTCGTTAATATTAGTCCTGAATGAATGAGAACTCATTAGAGGGATCTTTTTGGTACTTTCTCGTTCTTTAACTGATACTTTTTTTAATTTTCGTTAATTTTGGTCCTATGAGTGAATGAGAATATGTAAAAGGGCTTTTTGGTACTTTTCTGTTCTTTAACATAAAATTCAACATTAAATGTCCTGAGTGGACAAGAATCTATAAGAGGGATATCTGTGGGACCTTTTTGGTTTTTGGCTGGTACTTTTTGAATATCCGTTAGTATTGGCCCTAGAAACATAAAATGGAACATCCAAGATCCTGAGTAAATGAGAATCTGTAAGAGGGGATTTTTGGTACTTTTTGGTCTTTAACTGGTACTATTTGAATTTCCGTTAGTATTGGACCTTAAATCATAAAATTCAACATTAAATGTCCTGAGTGGACAAGAACCTATAAGAGGGATCGTTTTGGTACTTTTTCGTTTTTTAACTGGCACCTTTTTTATTTTCGTTAATATTGGATCTACAAACATAAAATTGAGAATGCAATGCCCTGAGCGAATGAAAATCTTTAAGAGGGGCTTTTTTGCACTTTTTCGTACTGAATTGTTTGCCAACAGTTACTTATTGAATTTTTGTTAGTATTGCATCTACAAACATAAAATTAAAAAAGCATAGCGTTGAGTGAATGAGCATCTGCAAGAGGCAATATTTGGTACTTTTTGTGCTTTACCTGGAACTTTTTGGTTTGCTGTTAATATTGGACCTAGAAACATAAAATTAAACATTAAAGTTCCTGAGTGAATGAGAATCTGTAAGGGGGATTTTCGGTACTTTTTCTTTCTCTAACTTGTTCATTAAATAAAAAAAAAAGAACAGGTGTCTGGTACTATTTTGAAATTAGGCCCTTTTAGGGTGTAAAAGGGTAAAACCTGTATTTTGGTAATTATTTGTCCCTTATCTATCGTTAAAATCAATGCACATAGAAATAAAAATTATATAAAATTCGTAACTTATCTAAAAAATGCAAGTGCAACTTTGGTACTTTTTCGAAATTCGAACGTCAAAGGCGTGAAATCGTACCAAGTTCTGTTATTTTTTCAATTTTTCTTCAATAATATAAAAATTTAAGGTTTCTGACTGATTCATCATCACACGTCCTAAACGCCTGAAGCTAAAATGTTGAAATTTGCCCGGGAGGTTGGCCCCTCGCTAAATCGATTCCCTACCATGGGAGTTTTGAAAATTTTTATGGTTAGAGGTTAAAAAAAGCTAAAAACGGGTAAATTCCCAAACGTCATGTTCATTAAAAAATAAACGGATAGGTGTCTGGTACTTTTTTTAAATACGATCCTTTGGGGGAGTATCCGGGTAAAACCTGTATTTTAAAACTTTTTGCCACGGAATCTATCTACTAAACCAATAAACATTGAAATAAAGAAATATCATATTCGTAACGTATCTAAAAAATACAAATAAAAATTTGGTACATTTTCGAAATGCGAACTTTTAAGACGTGAAAAAATAGCGGGTTAAAACCTAGAAACATAAACTTTGGCGTAAGAATATGTCCACGAAAGTAAACGAGACGCTAACGAAGTAGCGGATTAATTGCCAGTATATATATATATATATTTTTTTTTGTAAAACATGGATAAAATATATAACATACTTTTATGAATACAGCATAATTCTTTTAATCGGTACTACCTATATTGTACTAATGTTAAGTTCTTAATTAATTTTTTAACTTCAAATTTTTAAATCTTGTTAAAAAATAAAGTGTTTAAAACTAATGAAAAAATTATGTAAAAACCGCTAGATTTTTTACTAATATATCAATAAAACTTTTATTTAAAATCGCTGGATCTGACAGCATTTATATAGTATGGCAGCACTATGGCAACAATAGGTTGGTAGCACTGCTTGGCCATTTTTTGTTTACAAAGTTTATTGGACGGACAAATATAAACATGTATAATAATTAAAAATATTTCTAACGCTATAACTTTTTCCCCCAAGTCTTTTAGAAAATATGTTATATCGATGTCGGTTCAGATTTTTATGCTCTACCGATTGACACTAGCTAGATATGTGCACGCGGAAAAGTTTCGGAGCTATTAGTGAAAAACTAAATTTATATGTGTACATATATGAAAAATGTAAAGTTTGCAGCGCTATACCTATTCCCCCCAAGTCTTTTAGAAAATAAGCTATATCGATATCAGTTCAGATTTTTACGCTCTATCGATTGGCACTAACGAGATATGTGCACGCGGAATCGTTTCCGAGTTATTAGCGAAAAACTAAATTTTATGTATGTACATTTATGGAAAATGTAAAGTTTGCAGCGCTATATCTATTCCCCCCAAGTCTTTTAGAAAATAACCTATAGCGATGTCGATTCAGATTTTCATGCTGTATCGATTGACACTAGCTAGATATATGCACGCGGAATAGTTTCGGAGCTATTAGTGAAAAACTAAATTTATATATGTACATATATGGAAAATATAAAGTTTGCAGCGCTATACCTATTCCCCCCCAAGTCTTTTAGAAAATAAGCTATAGCGATGTCGATTCAGATTTTCATGCTCTATCGATTGACACTAGCTAGATATGTGCACGCGGAATAGTTTCGGAGCTATTAGTGAAAAACTAAATTTATATATGTACATATATGGAAAATTAAAAAAGTTTGCTGCATTAGTCCTATTCCCCCCAAGTCTTTTAGAAAATAAGCTATATCGATATCAGTTCAGATTTTTACGCTCTATCGATTGGCACTAACGAGATATGTGCACGCGGAATCGTTTCCGAGTTATTAGCGAAAAACTAAATTTTATGTATGTACATTTATGGAAAATGTAAAGTTTGCAGCGCTATATCTATTCCCCCCAAGTCTTTTAGAAAATAAGCTATAGCGATGTCGATTCAGATTTTCATGCTCTATCGATTGACACTAGCTAGATATGTGCACGCGGAATAGTTTCGGAGCTATTAGTGAAAAACTAAATTTATATATGTAAATATATGGAAAATTTAAAAAGTTTTCAACGCTATAACATCCCCCCCCAAGTCTTTTCAAAAATCAGTTATATTGATATCGGTTCAGATTTGTATGCTCTATCGATTGACACTAGCTAGATATGTGCACGCGGAATAGTTTCGGAGCTATTAGTGAAAAACTAAATTTATATATGTACATATATGGAAAATTAAAAAAGTTTGCTGCACTATTCCTATTCCCCCCAAGTCTTTTAGAAAATAAACTATATCGGTATCGGTTCAGATTCTTACGCTCTATCGATTGGCACTAACGAGATATGTGCACGCGGAATCGTTTCCGAGTTATTAGCGAAAAACTAAATTTATATATGTACATATATTGAAAATTTTAAGTTTGCTGCGCTATAACTCTTTTTCGCAAGAGTGTCATCTAATAAACTATATTGATATCGATTCAGATTTTTATGCTCGATCGATTGGTACTACCTATATATGTGCACGCTTATTCGTTTTTATTTTATTAGCGCAAAACTATATGCATGTATATTAATATACATGCAAAACAAAACGCACGTGTTAAAAATAGTACTTTTTTATCAACTGTGAAAAAGTTTACCAAAAAAACCAAAAGTTTGTTTTCTTCTCGCGCGTTAAAAATTCGTAACATAAAGACAACAGCTGATGGCAAATAAATGAAGTGTTGAAAAATATTTACACTTTTGACTACTTAACACGTTTTCTTATCGGTTCTCAATTAAATACTATTTATAACACGAAAATTTTTGGAAAATACAAACAAATTATTTTATGTAATCTTTCATATTTGTTTGTTTTTTATTATATTTGAATTTGCTGATTTGTGCCTGGCTAAATTTTATCAATAGTACATTAATACTTGTTTACTATTGATAACTTTAAAAACAAGTGCTGTTTTAACTACCCGAATACTTGACACTTTTACAACTCTAAAATGTTGAACTGGCAGTTAATTCTTTAAGGGCTCTGGAGACTTTCAAATAAACCCGTCAATCAGTGCATTTGTGTTACTTGAGGGTTACACGATCAAGTTTTGTCTATCAAGTTTTAATACACTCACACTTTTTTACCAATACACTCATACTTTTAAAAATTGAAGCGAACTTGCAGGGTAGGAAAAAATTCTACTCGCGAGCACAATTCGAGTCAACTCTCTCATTTTAAAATTTGTGCTCGCGAGTTTTATTTTTAAACTCGCGAGCACAAATTTTTTACGAGTCATATGATTTTTGTGCTCGACTCGTAAGCAGATAACAACTCGTTTTAAAATTTGTGCTTACGAGTTTTATTTTTCAACTCGTAAGTACAAATTTTATGCGAGCAGAAAACGAGCGCATACGAGTTGAAATCGAGCAACTCGTTTAAAAAAATTAATGTTTGCTTGTGCGAAGTAAAAATATACATACATATGAATTTTTAGAAACGAAGGGCAGGCAAACGTGTAGGAAGGGGTTATAAAAACATATGCACACATATGAATGCTGGGCATAACCATGTTGATAAGAATGTATGTGTGTTTGTATGTATAAATGTTTTCTTGTTTAAAAATATGTAAACCTGCAAAATGTTTAATAAAATGTATGCGTTCTTAAATGACTTAAATAAAAGTGTTTGAGATTGGTAACATATTATTTTCATAAAAGCTGCCTTTAATAATTATGAATAAAATAAACATTTGTCAATCGATTTACATGGTTTATGGCTCATTTTATTCGCAATATATATGGCTTTCTGATAAATAATAAAAAAAATTGTTCTAAATTTGTTAACAAATTTTTGAAAACAAAAAATAGTACTAATTTTGCTTGAAAAAAAGTTTATCGCCACTAATTTCTGAAAATGTCCGGCACAGTGGAAAATATAAAAAATGTTATTCGTTTGACTTAAACTCGCGAGCAGTAAAGAATAACTCTTTTCAATGTAGAAAATAAAACTCGCTCGAATTGGACTCGCTCGCGAGCGAGTTTAATTCGAGCACTCTCCGTACTCTGCGAACTTGCCTTTAAAATTCTCATTCAAGTGAGTGTATCAATTTACGTTCAAGAAAACAGCTGATTACAAGTTTTGTGAGAACATTTTTCGTTTCTCTTTATAAATTGTTCTCTTGATGACATCTTGAAAGTAAATTGCTTCAAAATTGCGTGCAGCCTACGTCACAGCTTCCATTTTTTGGAAATTTTGACAAGCTGTATATGTAAAAGACTATCAAGAACAACTTGATCGTGTGGCTGCAGTGTTAGTGTCGTTTATTTGAGGCTTTTTCGGAGACGTACAAATAAACACGGCAATCAACAATTGTTTTTTGTAAAAAATCAAAATATTTATATTTTTCATGACAACAAACACAAAGAAAATAATTTTTTTTTGTCAATCACAACAGGAGACTATCAAATAATCAGCCATCAAATAAAAAAATCAAAACTTTTTGATTTTCATCAAGCATTGCCGACAACGCGTATGTGTACCCGAAAAAGAACGACTGCACGCACACAACTATGTGATTGATGTATTTATTTGATAGTCTCCCGGGCGTTTTAATTCTTATATTTTGTAAAAAAAACTTACTGCCTGTTTTTCAAACTAAAATAAAAATTTTCGTTCAGAAACAAGGCGAATTCATTCCAGGTAATCTCGGTAGTACAACAAGTACAACTCGTACAAAAACCACAATACATTTGTTTTTGTAAAATCATTGTACAATGTCAAAAACCGAAACAAATCAAAACAGAAACAAAGATAATAAACAAAATTTTAACTTCCAACAATTATAAAGCTAAAGAAAAAAAAGGTACCAGCAGGGCTTTTATGATCACCTGTAATGAATTCGCCTTGTTCAGAAATTTATGTTCAAAACAATAACAAATTTTAATTCATTTCATGTTCAACATTTTTTATTTTTTGAATTTATTCTGAGTTAAATTTCAGTTATGTATTTTATAAAGCTTTTTGTAATAGTTATATTCCTCACATTTTTAGGAATGACTTTATACACTACCTCTTGTATCTTCTTGTTACATTTTACCTTAGCTTTCCTTTGGATAGCAATGAAGTATGTACAGAAAAATTAAAAGTTGCTTATAAAAAGAAATAATTCCTAGTATCTATTCAGTTCACGATGTAAAATTCCTTTCTTTATAAAAATAATTAATTTAAAATTAAATTTAATGAATTTTAGCCTGAATAATATATTAGGAATAAATTCCTAAGCGAAAATTCTTATTTTATTTTGAAAATCAGGCCGTTAATTTTTTATTTGTCAGAGTTTTTTTTGTTTTATTCTGTGAGAACTAAGAATTTAAATTTCCTTTTTTGCTTACAATAAAAAGATTCATTTCAATTTCTGGCAAAACCTTCGTGACAATACCAATTTTTCTTTATGTAACACACTTTAATTAACACCCCATATGCTTGACAATTTAATTAAAACACAATTTTGTATTAAAACGAAAACACTATAAATACATACAAACTTTTTTTGTTACCGTTTTTATTAAATTAATTTTTATTTCCCGCAACAAAACTCCGGTATTCTTTTACTCTCAATGACACTCTTGTAATAATGTGCTGAATATTTGGCAATACGTTCTTTGCCACCACTAGACATGTTCACATAATACAATCCAAACTTTTCCCTACAGCCAAAATACAAAAACAACAAAACATTATTTGAATTTTTTTGTGTTGTGATGAGAGGTCGGTTTCGAATCGACTTCTGTAACATACGTGGGCTGAGAACGAATTTTTTTTCTGTATACGCTCACGTTTGTCTCCATCGGCCGGATGTTTTCGCCTTATGTGAAACACAGGTGTCTGAAAATTCCGATCCACTGGATTTTCAGATTCCTGGGTATCACCTTCTATCCCTATTTTATCTTCATCGGGGTCTTGCTATATATATACGCAATGAAGTTGTGTATCAATGCCAGCAACCAGTGGGCATGTTTGACGCGGAATTTAACTGCCTTTGGGTTAAATTCAAAATCAATACGCACTTTTTGCATTTCGGGTTTCTTTACAGAAGTCCAAACGCGGGAAGGGATATCACTTTATCGCGCTTCGACTCCCTTTCCGACTCAATATCGAAGATTCTTGAGAATTGTCCGGACAGTGAAATCGTTGTTGCTGGTGATTTCAATGTCCACAATTCTTCTTGGCTTCACCACTCGGGCCGCACAACCTATGAAGGCCAATATGTTGAGCTATTTGCTGCACATAATCACCTCGTGCAACTGGTGAATGAACCAACACATATTCCATGTGTTGATGGGCACCAACACAATACCCTTGACCTCTTCCTCTCTTCGCACCCTCAAAAGTACGAAGTAGAAGTTCTAGCACCTCTCGGTAACTCGGATCATTGCACCATTTCTGCCTCTTTTCCGTTCTCCGAACTTCGGAACGTTTCACGACAGGCTATGAAACGATCAAAATTTGTTTACGGAAAAGCACGTTGGGTTGAACTCAACGACTTTTTTCGGCATTTTAATTGGAAACTTTGTTTCGTTGACAATGACGTCAATGCCATGGCGAAAATGGTTGAAAATGTTATTATGCTAGGAATGAAAATGTTCATTCCAGTTAAAAATGCTTCGAATAAACCTAGATCTAAATCTTGGTTTAATCAGACGTGCAAATCAGCAGTCAGATCCAGAGAGGAAGCATTCAGAAATTGGCGTGACAATAAAACCGCTGATAATGAATTGCTACGCAAAATGGCAAGGTCGTCGTGTGCCAAAGTGCTAAGACGGGAAAAAGCTCTTCACGAGCAACGTCTTCGTGCTGAAGTTCTTACTGCTCCCCGGGGCAGTAAAAGCTTCTGGTCATTCGTTAAAAGAGTAAGGGTTAATGCTAGTTCTTCAATACCAACTCTTTTAAAGGATGGCCAAACATTCACGAACCTGGTTGATAAGGCTAATTGTTTTGCCGAATTATTTGCAAATAATTCTAACTTACCAGATAGCAATCAACCACTACCCGAACTCGAAAAAGTATCCGTAACTATGCCAAAAATATTTTTTCGGGCTCGAGCTGTTAAAAAGGTTCTTGCGGATCTCAACATAAACAAGTCTCCTGGCCCGGATGGTATACATGCACTGGTCTTGAAGCAGTGCTCTTCGACGCTAGCTCGTCCCTTAGCAAATCTTTTCAGCACTTTATACCATGCTGGTGAATTTCCCGTCTGCTGGAAAGTTGCTAATGTAACGCCAATTCCTAAAAAAGGAGTGGCTAATAACCCTGAAAATTACCGCCCAATTGCAATTTGTTCGGCACTTTCCAAAGTTATGGAGAGTATGGTAAATCACCATCTTGTAAAATTTTTAGAGTCAAATTACCTACTAAGCGACCGTCAGTATGGCTTTCGTAGAGGTCGTTCTACTGGAGACCTACTGGCCCTGTTATCAGAAAAATGGTGTCGTTCCATTCACCATTTTGGCGAAAGTAAGGTAATTGCTTTAGATATTTCCAAGGCGTTTGACAGAGTCTGGCATGGTGCACTCTTGTCTAAACTTGTTGCATTTGGTGTCGGTGATAATTTCTCTCGATTTATATCGAGCTTTCTCAGAGATCGCACTATACGGGTTGTTATAGATGGGGTTTCATCAAACGAGTTCAAGATTCATTCAGGGGTACCGCAAGGCTCCGTTCTTTCTCCTACTCTATTTCTTATTTTTCTAAATGACCTCTTATGTCAAACTTCCAACCCTATATATTCTTTTGCAGATGACAGCAACCTTTGCCATTCGTATTCATTTGGTTACAGACCAGGCGTGTCCGATGTTTGTGCTATGAGACAGAACATGAATGATACGCTTGGCCGTGACCTAGACATAATCTCAGAATGGGGTCGTGCGAATAGGGTCGAATTTAATGCCCGAAAGACCCAATGTTGCGTACTGACGCATAAACGCGCGACGGATCAAGGTGCCTCATCTGTATGTATGGGTGGTATAAATATTGAGGAAACAGAATCTCTTGATGTTCTGGGCATGAGGATACAATGTGATGTCCGATGGACTGAACATATATTTAAGGTGTCGAAAGAAGCATTCAAGTGCCTCGGTTTTTTGAAACGGTGTAAGATATACTTCACTCCATCTGATCTCCTTACTATTTATACCACCTATATCCGACCGCGAATGGAATACAACTCTCATGTGTGGGCCGGTGCTTCAAAGTCTATTTTGGAGCTTCTCGACCGCGTGCAGGAGAGGGCGAAGGTTCTCATCGGCGACAGTAGGGTATCCAATTCTATTGACTCCCTTGAGCACCGTCGCAATGTGGGTTGTACTTGCCTATTTTATCGTTACTACAACGGGATGTGTTCTGATGAAATTAGGGATTTGGTTCCCGAAACCCATAGCTTTGTTCGTAATACACGTTTTTCCTCAAGAGCCCATCCTTTTGTGGTCGATTGGCCGGTGAATCGTACAACGCATTACAGGGAAAATTCGTTTTTTGGCCGGACTGTTCGTATGTGGAATAACCTTCCTGCTGAAGTCTTCCCTCTCACTTACAACATGAATAAGTTCAAGTCGAATGTTCACAAGCACTACTCCCTCTTTCCTCCTTCCCATAACCTATTTTCCTAGTTCCAACACAATGCAATGCATTAGTAGGGGTCATCCCCTGAGTGCTGGTCCTAACAAAAAAAAAAAAAAAAAAAAAAAAAAAAAGGAAATATTATTTATAATCATTTGTTGGTGTTTTTATAAAAATCGGCCCTTATTTCGGGCGGAATATTAGCCAAGCCCATAAAAAAATTCGAAACTGCAAACGGATTTAAATTAACCGCTTCAAAATCTTTATATTTTATATGTTTTTATTTAAAGACTTACATTTGTTTTTGAAGACCAGTGTTATAAATGAATTAAGAGTTTTTATGGTAGCAAAAGCCATCACATAATTGTCTTGTGACAACCAAAGAATCAAATATAGAATCAATATAGAAAACATCAACAGGTAGTAAACATTCACGACTATTTATAGAAAATGTGATCATTGATATGTTTGTTTGATCCCTAGTGAGTGGTTAAATGGGAAAGGGTTGTAAAAGTAATGTTTATACTCAAAAAATGCACACAAGTGAGTGCTGCTCATAAACAGGTAGATAAATGTGTTTTAAAATATATGTGCAATACGTATAAATGTTAAATTTTGAATGAAGTGTAATAAAATGTATGCGGTCATTAGTGACTTACATAGAAGTGTTTACGATTCATAGGAAATTAATGAACTGCCTGTTTTTGTATTAAGAATGTTTGTTTGCGAATTTACATGGAAACACCTTACGAAATTTTTTATTTTTATTACAAAAATAGGCAGTAAAGGTTTTTTATGTGCACGGCCCTACACTCCTCACAGAATTAAAGAACCCAATATGAGATCTTATGGCTGCAAAAGCCACCACATATGGCGATTTCTTTTCTGAGAAATCGCCAATAATTGTCTTGTGACAACCAAATTAGTTGACTTTTATAGAAAATAGCAACAGGTAGTTAACAATAACGACTATATAAAATGCAATGAAATGTGTTCATTGATCTGTAGTGAGTGTTTAAACATCTGTGCAATGGGTCGCAAAAATTTATTTGAATTTGAAAAATATGTTTCAATCGACGAACAAAATAATATATCAAAATGCATACTTTGCCAAAAACTCCTTAAGGGAAAAAGAACAGGAAACATTAAACGTCATTATGAAACAATGCACAATATTAAAATTAGTGAAAGTGAAGATGATATACAACCATCATCATCAAATAATTGTGCGATAAAGAAAAAAATCAATCATATGTCTGTTTCTCTAAGTAAAAATGAGTTTTTGTTATGTTGTGTTGGACTTGTAACAGTGAAAAGTATTCCATTTAGAATATTTGATGACGAAGATTATTTTAAAAAAATTTTACGCCCTTATGAAGATTTGCATGGAACTAATATTAATTCAAAAAACATCGTCTGCAAAATCAACACAGCAGCAATACAAATAAAAGAAAATATTTCAAAATCGGTTTTAAAGAAGATGATTTGTTTAAAAATCGACGTTGCCACGCGAATGGAAAAAAGTATACTTGGAGTTAATGTTCAATATATTAAAGACTCCAAAATTCATATAAATACAATTGGTATGATTCAATTGAAAAAAAGACATACAGCTCAGTTTCTTAAAGAGGAGATAATAAACTGTTTAAAAGAGTATAATATTGGCATATCCCAAATATACGCATGCACTTCTGATAACGGAGCAAATGTAATAAAAACGGCGAAATTATTGCAAGATCTTCAAGAAGAAGCTTTAGCACAAGAAGCTGAATATATAAATAGTGATGACGAAGAATTTGAAAATATTCACTCGTCACTTTCATCCGTTATGGCAGTTGTAAGATGTGCAGCCCATACAATACAACTTGCAGCTCAAGATGTCTTGAAAACAATTCAGTCTGAAGTTGAAGAATGCCGCAAAATTGTAAAAAGTCTACGCACCCACGTTCGAAATGAAAACCCAGCTAATTTTCAAATGCCGCTAATAGACAATACTACGAGATGGAATTCAACTTTTAAAATGATGAAATCGTTAGAAAATTCTAAGGAATATATTGATAGTATCAATGACTTAAATATTCCTGATCCTAATTGGAACTTTGTTACAAAATTTGTAAAATCCTTTAATCCTCTATCAGAATGCACTAATAAATTCCAGTTTGAACAGTACATAGTGGGCGATTTCTACAGAGATTGGCTCTGCTGTGAAGTTGAACTAGAAGAGCTGGGATTGCAAGAAAACATTTACGCACAAAGCCTCTTTGATGCTATGAAGAAGCGGAAGCAAAACCTTTTGACAAACGACGGCTTTATTTCAGCAATTTACTTAGATCCACGTTTTAATTTTACAAGAACCCCATTTTTGTCAGAGGAACAGAAGAAAATAGCTATGGTAAGTCTACTATTAATATACATACAAACTATTTTTAAACTGCATACACTTAAATTTGACATTTAAATAACATTTTTAAAAGAAAATAATAATCTGTAAACATTAATTTTGTTTTAGAACCACCTCCTTAAAACACATATAATGATAAAACGGTTATCAGGTCAAAGCACCGATATCCAAAATGAATCATTTTTAAGTAATCCATCATCTTCATCAACCGGAGCATTTTCAAAACTGGAAGCAAAAATGAATTTGCTAATTCAGCAAACTCCACTAACCGATCAAACAATGAAGCAAAAATTGGAAAATTTGTGCAACTTAACAAGGCTTAATTTTGAAACAAACATTTTGGAATACTACAAAAGGAGCAAAATTACAGATCCAGAGCTTGGGAAATTATTAGACGTAGCACTTGCCGTTCCATCAACACAAGTATCCGTAGAAGAGCCTTTAGTGCTCTTTCACTAATTTTAACAAAATCGAGGTCCAAATTGTCAAAAGATACAATAAATAATTTGCTTTTAGTTAAACTAAATAAAAATTTAATCCAACAAATAGCAATTACTCACGATACCAGTGAGGAATTGCTATAAACCTAACTTTATTCACATTAATAAAAATAATTCCTAGTTTCCTCTTTTTTAAACATTTTAATGTAAACTTTTTCAGTATCAACACAATTATTAGTATACTAACTACTTTTAGTTTTATTGTTATGGAATCTTAAAAAAAATGTTATGCACTGTATAAAATATATTTATGTATTTTTACTTATTTAATAATAAAGATCACAATGAATAAAAAAAAAGTTTTTGCCTTTTTAGTTTTTATTTAAAAATACCAATTTAGCTTATTTTTTATTCAGCTCTTGGCAACACTGATAGTAACAAACATTTATTTTCAATACTATGTTAGTAAATATTTCCAAATTTAAAACTAAAAACTAGGGGTTTTCACCCTTTGTATTAATAGTACAACTCTGTTATATTTAATACGATTTTATACTTCAAAGGGTGAGTGTCTTTTTCGTCTGCATTGTAAATTAATAAATTTGCTGAGTGAGAGAAAGAGACAGATAAAGTTTCTTCAACTGTTTTATTCTGGTAAATTCACACACTTTGTTTACTACTGCTTTTTGCGGGATTTTTCAACCACAGCGTAGTATATTTTAGTCTAATACATTTTGTTGTTGCAGTGTTGTAAATGTTAGTATTTTTACTAAAATTATAAGATTAACAAGGTCTACAAGGGACTTTACTATTAAGGGTGAATTCCGCTACTGTTTCTCCATAGTATTTTTATATTTTCGAAACGTATAACATGATTGCATTCTTTTAAACGAATCCTTTCCTTTGCTATTTCTTCTTCATGGTTAGTTATACTTGTCACAACGTAATATTTGCTGTATCAATAAATACCTTTTCCCACCTTACTTCTGATCCATTTGCTAATGCTGTTCTGTGTTTCGATGAAATATTCATACATACACACATTTATCCACACATACAAACAAATAAACAGGAAAAAGATATTTTTAATTAAAAAAAATTCATACGCAAAAATAAAACTCGCGAACAATTCTTTTTAGCTCGACTCGCGAGTTGAGTTTTATTTTTGACTCTTAAAATTTGAATTCTTTTCGCGAGCAATATTTTTCAACTCGCAAAAATAAAACTCGCTCGCGAGTTTTATTTTTTAAACTCGCGAGCAGTAAAGAATAACTCTTTTCAATGTAGAAAATAAAACTCGCTCGAATTGGACTCGCTCGCGAGCGAGTTTAATTCGAGCACTCTCCGTACTCTGCGAACTTGCCTTTAAAATTCTCATTCAAGTGAGTGTATCAATTTACGTTCAAGAAAACAGCTGATTACAAGTTTTGTGAGAACATTTTTCGTTTCTCTTTATAAATTGTTCTCTTGATGACATCTTGAAAGTAAATTGCTTCAAAATTGCGTGCAGCCTACGTCACAGCTTCCATTTTTTGGAAATTTTGACAAGCTGTATATGTAAAAGACTATCAAGAACAACTTGATCGTGTGGCTGCAGTGTTAGTGTCGTTTATTTGAGGCTTTTTCGGAGACGTACAAATAAACACGGCAATCAACAATTGTTTTTTGTAAAAAATCAAAATATTTATATTTTTCATGACAACAAACACAAAGAAAATAATTTTTTTTTGTCAATCACAACAGGAGACTATCAAATAATCAGCCATCAAATAAAAAAATCAAAACTTTTTGATTTTCATCAAGCATTGCCGACAACGCGTATGTGTACCCGAAAAAGAACGACTGCACGCACACAACTATGTGATTGATGTATTTATTTGATAGTCTCCCGGGCGTTTTAATTCTTATATTTTGTAAAAAAAACTTACTGCCTGTTTTTCAAACTAAAATAAAAATTTTCGTTCAGAAACAAGGCGAATTCATTCCAGGTAATCTCGGTAGTACAACAAGTACAACTCGTACAAAAACCACAATACATTTGTTTTTGTAAAATCATTGTACAATGTCAAAAACCGAAACAAATCAAAACAGAAACAAAGATAATAAACAAAATTTTAACTTCCAACAATTATAAAGCTAAAGAAAAAAAAGGTACCAGCAGGGCTTTTATGATCACCTGTAATGAATTCGCCTTGTTCAGAAATTTATGTTCAAAACAATAACAAATTTTAATTCATTTCATGTTCAACATTTTTTATTTTTTGAATTTATTCTGAGTTAAATTTCAGTTATGTATTTTATAAAGCTTTTTGTAATAGTTATATTCCTCACATTTTTAGGAATGACTTTATACACTACCTCTTGTATCTTCTTGTTACATTTTACCTTAGCTTTCCTTTGGATAGCAATGAAGTATGTACAGAAAAATTAAAAGTTGCTTATAAAAAGAAATAATTCCTAGTATCTATTCAGTTCACGATGTAAAATTCCTTTCTTTATAAAAATAATTAATTTAAAATTAAATTTAATGAATTTTAGCCTGAATAATATATTAGGAATAAATTCCTAAGCGAAAATTCTTATTTTATTTTGAAAATCAGGCCGTTAATTTTTTATTTGTCAGAGTTTTTTTTGTTTTATTCTGTGAGAACTAAGAATTTAAATTTCCTTTTTTGCTTACAATAAAAAGATTCATTTCAATTTCTGGCAAAACCTTCGTGACAATACCAATTTTTCTTTATGTAACACACTTTAATTAACACCCCATATGCTTGACAATTTAATTAAAACACAATTTTGTATTAAAACGAAAACACTATAAATACATACAAACTTTTTTTGTTACCGTTTTTATTAAATTAATTTTTATTTCCCGCAACAAAACTCCGGTATTCTTTTACTCTCAATGACACTCTTGTAATAATGTGCTGAATATTTGGCAATACGTTCTTTGCCACCACTAGACATGTTCACATAATACAATCCAAACTTTTCCCTACAGCCAAAATACAAAAACAACAAAACAAACAAATTAAAATGTGTTAAAAAAACACTTACAAACACGCAAAGTTTTCAGTGAAGTGAACAATAACAATTACTTACGTGTAGCCCCGCTGCCATTCAAAATTATCGATTAAACTCCAATGCGTATAGCGTGTAACGTTGCAACCCATATTAATAGCATTTAAAACAGCCTGCAAATGAGCCTACAAAAATATATGTACGTATTTTACAGGGATGAGCATGGCACAGTATAACGGTATATCAAATATTTCTTACTCAGCCTTATTACGAGAGTCGTTGTCGTGGTCAAAGTCGTAGTCAAAATTGTTGTCGATATCATTTGAAATTAATGACAACGACAATGTAAAACACACATGAAGAAAGTTTGTTGAATTTATGTCGTTTACGACAATCATAATACCAATTTTCAAAATCGACTGGTTTTCGCCTACAACAAAGACACTCATAATTAGGCTGAAAATAAATTACCTTGAGGTAGTCAATACGTGCTGTATCATTTAATTGGCCTTCGTCGGACCATCCATTTTCGGTTATAATAACTTCAACATTATTATAGTTGTTTTTAATCCAGCTAAAATTTAAAAAGATTTAGTGATTTGGTTTAAATAATTCTGTGATACAACACAAAAACATACTGAAAAGTGTAGATTTAAGAACCTGATTTGTAAATACATACATAATAAGACCTACATTTTAAAAGTTTAAAATAAGCAATAAACAAATAAAGGTGCTATATATTCGACTGTGCCGAATCTTTGATAACCTCCACCATAAAAAGGAATATTACAGGAGTGGCCTCTATATATATAAATTATGGGCCGATCATCACAAAAATGTATGTATAATTTTATTTTCTGTCATACAAAACAAAAATACATATCAAGATTGGCTTGGTATTTTCCAGGTGGGAGTTTTATATTGAACCTATGGGAAATACATCATTTCGAAATTCGATAGTGTTTTCTTGTACACTATGGAATGATGACATACCAAGGATATTAATAAGGTGAAATCAATAAGAAAATAGAAATACATATATCGATTTTAATAAGAACTTTTTTATCCATAGTAGAGGAGTTATGGTTAAATTTTCTTACAAGGTCTTGATTTATTATGTTCTTAGAAGAATTTAGTGCTCAATTTAGCAAACACAGCAAAAAGAAAAAAATTGCAATTGGGGGGGTTTCAATAAAAATTTCATATTTTCTTTAAAATATGTATTTACTATTACATACATATGTATGTATAAATAATAAAAAAAATTGTTAAATTATAACAAGGCGAATTCATTCCAGGTAATCTCGGAAGTACAACAAGTACACCTCGTACAAAAACCACCAGCAATTTGTTTTGTAAAATCATTGTACAATGTCAAAAACCGAAACAAATTAAAACAGAAACAAAGATAATAAACAAAATTTTGACATCCAACAATTATAAAGCTAAAGAAAAAATGTTATCAGCAGGCCTTTTAGGTTCACCTGTAATGAATTCGCCTTGAATTATAAGGACAAAACATACTACAAACGAACCACAAATTTTCGTTTTATAACTTTTTTAATTGCAGTTTTCACTGTGCAACATTATAAAAATGTGTTCAATCTACAAACAATTTAGTTAAAGAGAGTATACATTCTTTTCGTATTTGGTAGGACATTTTAATTGATTTTACTTACTTTAATAGACCCTCTAGACCCTCGGGAACACAATACAACCAACTAGATTTGGCCCTCATCCAATTTGCATTGATTTCATATTTCAAACGTGAATCGTGTGCTACAGAAGGTATGGCACCTTGTGGTGGAAACGCTTCTTCGACATATCGTGATGAATAATAATTAAGACCTAAAAAGTCTGTTGAATGTTTTACAATTTCTCTTTCTTGTATTGATAAGCTGCTGAGACGAGACCAAGCTCTTCCTTCTTGTTTGCTATTTATTGCAATATCATCTAGCATAATTTTTGGATAATCACCAGTATCGCCTAACATGGGATAAGCCAACCAACCCAACTTTAACAAAATATTTTGGAAAATTACAAATTACTAAATTAAAAACAATTAAAAAATACTTGTATTAAAATATTTTCCAATTATATTTTAGAAATTCGAAAATGTCAAAATAAACATATTGTACCTTATAAAAAAAAAAGCTTTTAAAATGGGACAAGAAAAGCCATAAACATCAGAGGAAAAAGGAAAAATTGAAGGCGATTTTGAACAAAAGCTGTCCTCTGGAAATATTGGAAAGAAAATCGAAAGTGCTCGTGTTGTCTTCAATTACATCAAAAATTAGAATTTCTATGAGAAAAACATGAAGGGTAGTATCTTATCGACAACAGACAAGCGTGCAGTTTTTAGAGTTGCATCTAATTCCTGTGATTCCATACCAAAAATTAAGGTAAAAGCCGGAGTTTCTGCTAGTATTTCGACTGTTTGGCGCTTGATTGTGGATGTCGCATATCAAGAGCATGAAACTTGAAAAAACCTGTATTAAAACCCATTAACAAAGAACAACGATTGGATTTTGCTGAAGTTCACCTGAATTGGAATACCGAATGGCACAGGGTTGTTTTTCGGACGAAAGCTTTTATTACCATGACATGAGAAAAGATGAAGTAGAGGACTGGCCACCTTACCCAGCAGACTTAAACATAGTGAAAAACGTCTGGGGATGGCCTTCACGGACAATATATGAAGGAGGTAAACAATATGAAGACGTTCCATCGTTGATCAATGCAATCGAGGTCGCTTGGGACGAGATTTCCTTAGATTACCTTACAATTCTCTACGATTCCATTCCAAGCCGCATATTTGAGGTTATAAACACGTGAAACACGTGAAATGTTTGTTTTTCAAACTTTTATTTGCTATTGTTATTCAAATGAACTATTTTTTTGAACATTTTTAAAAAAATTTCTCAATAATAATTAACAATAAAACAAAATATCTAAAAAAAATAATCTCATCTTTTTGTTTTGCTTGGTTGATCAAAAATTCACAGTAATATATAAATTTTTTGCTGTTGTTATTTAAATGAACTGGAGTATATAAACATAGAAGTACATATTTGAAGCATTAATAAATAATTCTGAAATTTTATATCCAATTCCTATTTATTTAAGCTTATGGTCAGGTTTTTATTTTATAAAAAAGTTAATCTATATTTTTCTATCGAATTTTCGTAACTCCGTTGTGTTACGTCGTCAGGATTGAACATTTTTAAAAACAATTACATAAAAAACAAATTAACAAAATTTCTTAAAATAAAAATATTGACAACATTTGAAAAAATTCTTATGCTAACAAAATATTTAAACATAATCTATAACAGTTTAAAAATTTTTTTATTTAGTTTCCGTTTCTATGTTTATTAACTAAATGTCTATAACTATGGGCTACACTATCTGTATCTGTCTTATAATTTATTCTTAACAAATTTGGAACCTTTATTATTTGAAGCATTTCTAACACATAACGTCTCTTGTAATTACTCTCTGTGTTTAAAATTGTTACATTCTCAAAATCTGGATAATTATTTAAACTAGCACAGTGGGTTGCTAATGCAGTTTTTTATTGTGTTTATATTTCTGATCTGATTTATGTCCAGCAATTCTCGTTTTTAGTTTATTTTTTGTTGTTCAAACATATAACTTATCACATTGTCCATTACTATTTCCCCTACAAGGTATTCTATAAACTACATTTGACCTATCTAACTTTTGAATGTTATGCGCCCCATACACGGTTCAATTCAGTTGTCAACTGAGTCTCTCAACTGAATTGATACTTGGCCACACACTTCTTCAACTGAATTGAACGATTTTACACAGAGAGTAATTACAAGAGACGTTATATGTTAGAAATCCTTCAAATAATAAAGGTTCCAAATTTGTTAAGAATAAATTATAAGACAGATACAGATAGTGTAGCCCATAGTTATAGACATTTAGTTAATAAACATAGAAACGGAAACTAAATAAAAAAATTTTTAAACTGTTATAGATTATGTTTAAATATTTTGTTAGCTTAAGAATATTTTCAAATGTTGTCAATATTTTTATTTTAAGAAATTTTGTTAATTTGTGTTTTATGTAAATGTTTTTAAAAAATTTTCAATCCTGAAGACGTAACACAACGGAGTTACGAAAATTCGATAGAAAAATAAAGATTAACTTTTTATAAAACAAAAACCTGACCATAAGCTTAAATAAATAGAAATTGGATATAATATAATGGATGGTCGAATAATTTATAATAATTTATTCTGAAATTTTATTAGAAACCAGTTCATTTCATTTAAGGAGGAAATCGAACGCTGCATCAATCAAATTCAGGTTTTAAGTTTGCGCAAAAATATTTTGAAAAAAGCGTGTTTACGTATAGTACCAAAGTTATGAATTTTTACCCTATTTTGCCCCTCAAGTGTGCTTTATTTGTCCGTTACCTTATGTTAAAGAACATTTTAAGCAAAATTATTTTGAAAAACGACGTGTTTATAAAAATTACCCAAAAGTACGAAAACAAAACAGGGTAATTTTGTCGGATTTTCCTTTTCCTAATCCTTTGCGTAGAAATTATTATTTTGTATATGTATATAGATTGTTATCTAAGGTGAATTCGATCAGAATTGTAAATACTAAATAAAAACCATTTCTGAAATATAACTGAAAATGGAATAGATAAATACGTACCGAATATTGCATAGCACGATCTATAATTGTGGAATTATTATTTTTAGAAAAATAAAATCGTGTACTTAGAGTGATTCCAATTTTTCCTTTTTGTTTTTCAAAAAATTCTTGCTTATATAAACGATAAGCTGCAGCATGTGCTTTAAGTGTAGTTTCCATGCAAACGTAATCAGCAACACCATGATCATGACCCATAGGAGGGTAATTGCCATCACCATAGCCGGGTATGCAATAGTCATAGGGTTCATTAAAAGTAATCCAAACCTTAACACGATCGCCATATGTTTCAAACAATAATTTTGCATAATTGGTGAAATATTTAACTAGCAGAATATTTGTAAATCCACCATAGAGATTAAGAGATTCAGGTAAATCATAATGGAACATAGTAACCATGGGCTCTATGTTGTTTTCTAATAACTTATCAATGATCATATTGTAGTAATCAATTCCCTTTTGGTTTTTAGAAGAAATGTCACCATTTGGCAATATGCGTGTCCATGATATAGAAAACCGATAGAAATTAACCTAAAAATTAAAAAAATTGTTTAAAAATAATAAGTATTGTGTTATTTTATTGATAATCAGGCTTAAGTTCATCAAATTTTATTTTTCTTTAATTATTTTCAATGAAGAAAGGAATTTACAACATGAACTGAATAAAAATTTATTGATAATTTTTCATTCTTGACTGAAGCTGGGATTGAGCCCACGGACAGGTTGATTTGACATGTTTCGATAGTAACCACACCATCTCTTCAGAAATCTTTGCCGTTTAACAATCACCGCCATTGAAGACGGCTGCCAGCCAATAGTCAAACATCAATCTTTAAGCCAAAATTTTATTTTTCCTGGTGGATCAAAATTTGTGGTTGTGAATGTTTAATTTTTTAAATTGATTAACATTTTTGTCCTTCACTTCTGTTTGTTCATACTTTTTTCAAGAATTCTTCTTGAAGTCCGAAGTAAATGTTTTTGTTTTTTATGTTGTCTTGTTTGTCTTTCTTATTTATTTAAAAATAAAATTCATATTCTGCACTTGTAGGCGTATTTGTTGAGACCAACAATTGCAGTCTATACATTACAATAATGGAACCTAAGTGTCGTTATGTCCATGGACCATATAACATTGTGTTCATGGACCTTATGACACTTTTTGTCCGTAGATATTGTGGCACTGTTTAGTGTGTCATAATGTTCATGGACCTAATGGCACTGGACCTTAGGACATGGCAACCTAAATCGCGCTAGCTCTGAGCAAAAGTAGTGGTTACGTTTATATTGTCAAATAAATTATAACCGGTTTTTTTTTTTTTTTTATGATATGATATTTATTATTGTTTTACCCATACAACAAGACTTATGACTTAACAAATTTTGACTACCTTGTGAATCCCCCGAATATATTGAATAACATAGTGAACAATACTGCATCACTTACTCTAACGTTACAGCAAATGAGCGTAATGCATATAAAAATAAAGGACCGAAAATAATAATTATTCTCATTTTTGAGCTACCAAAAATTTGCACTATAAAGAAATATTTTAGAAAAATTGGTTTAAATTATTATTATGTAACGAAAATATGTAAATATCTGTTGGACATAACTATTATATTCAAATAATAAGTTTTTTCATGGCTCATAATTATTATAATCGATAAATACTTTTTTTTCTTATCCATAACTATTATTAAAGATTTTTTTGTTTTATATTTACGATAATAATTACTTTGATTTTTTACTTGATATTGTTTTAATTTTGTGCACAAAAAAAAATAAAATAAAGTAAAATATTATTTAATAAAAACATTTCTCTATGACGTGCTAAATTCCCATTTTTAATTAATAAAATGAGGCAATTTGTTCTTAATTTTGTTTTTTATTTTTACCCACTTTACAACTATAATTCGAGTCGGAAAAAACCAATCAATTGTAGGGGAATGTAAGAAAAGATAAGCTCACTGTTTATTGTTGTTGTCCTGTTTAAGTGTTTATAGTTCTAATTCGCTTTACAATTTTATTTATATAATATTTTTAGCTTTTCTAAAGTCCATGGAAAACGGTTTCCTGATTATCTGGCCTAAGCAATTAGCTTTCCCGCAACAATATATTTCAGTGTATTTATCAAAAATAAAAATTGGGAACTTAGCACGTCATTGAGAAATCTGATTAATAATAAATTTTGTATTCCCAAGTATAACTTTGGTAAAATATTATTAATTTATTTTGAGAGTAGGATCACTAATAAATGGACAAAGTAAATCTATTTTAATCAAATTTAACGGTTATATTATATCAATTTAACAAATTGAATCGGGACTTTCTTAAATATTTTTATCACATGCGCAGTTTTAATGATGGGAATATGCTTTATTAATAATTTTAAACAAAACAATTTTTTAAAGTTTTGTTTCAGTTTATTTTCATACCTACAAAACCACATCCTTTATAAAGTAATTTGCGCAACTAAACTTTATTACATAACGTGAGTTATAACTATTATATTATTTCTTATTTAAAACTGTTAATAGTTACTAGTTAATATATCTATTGAATAGTAATAAGCGGTGCTCACCCTTTGTATTAAGTGTACAACTCTGTTTTATTTAATACTATTTTATACTACAAAGCATAAGTATGTTTTTCATATGTATTGTAAATTAATGAATATGCTGAGAGAAAGAAACAGACAGATATAGTTTCGTGAACTGTTTTATTCTGGTATATTCAACATTCGTGTTTACTACAGCTTTTTATGGGATTTTCAACAACAGCGTAGTAAGTTTTAGTCTAATAGAGATGAGCGATATTTCTGTACCTGTATTTAATCACTGTTACTGAAAAATCACGAATCACAGTTGCGACCAAATTTGTTTAGTAACAGGCATGGTGGAATAAGTAGGTGGCAGCGCTACGGCAACAAATACAACATTACAACAAAAATGAAAAATAAGTCTTCGTATACGTCAAAAATGATATTAAAATAAAATCAAATTTTGCCGCCGAACGCAATGAAATAAATTAATTTTTAGCCAATTTTTATTTCACTATGGTTACTATCTTATTTAATTTTAATTTAAATAATCAAAAACTTTATTACAATACAATAATCACAGCACAAAACGTGGACTTTTTGTAAACATAAACAAAACTTTGACATAAGACTAGACAAACAATACAAGAGCAAAAAATCGTCATCTGGCGTAGTAATGCCACCTGTTTATTTCATCATGGTAACAGGTACTTGGTAAGTCGTTCATTTCGTTTTTCGTTACATAAACAAAATTATAATACTTCACTTTTTGTGTGGGTAATAGTGTTTTTGCATGCAGTAACGAATAATGTTGCTATTTTTTATTGACAGTAAGAAAACCACAATGTTTTTGTACATGATAAAAATACCTTGTTAAAAGAACTTTATTAGAAAAAATACATGTGTAAGTGCATATCTTATTGTTTTTTTTTGTTCTGAATCTATTCACTTGATTCGTGCAATAAAAAAATTTAACATATACTAGAAAATATAGTAAACTTGTTTTATTTTATGATAACTATTAAAGAACAGAAAACTAACAAACCGTGATCGCAATCACAGTTTTAAAGAACAGTGATTTTTAAATCACATTCACTAATCACGATGTTCCTTAAAAATCACGGGATCGCTCATCTCTAGTAAGTACTTTAACTAGTTTAATAAGATTAACAAGGTCTACAAGGGACTTTACTATCAAGAGTGAAAACAGCTATTTTGCTCTGATGTAAATGATTGTGTTTTAACTAAATTAAAAAGGTCTACAAGGGTATTTAATATCAAGTTTGAAAACCTTTACAGAAAAAGTGTGTCTGTAAAATTTTTGTGAGAAAGTTCCCGCTTTGAATTGTCAAATAAGCTCACGAATAAAAACGGGGTGGGAAAAAATTTGAACACTAAAAAATATATTTAAAATTGCATGAATAATAGCACGGAAGAGGTAAGTATTTCGTTCTGGGCTGATTTTGTTCATTGTTTTATTATTTTGCTTTAAGCATTTTTGAGAAATATACGAATTTTTTCAAAGCTATGGTATATCCGACGGTTGTATTTTTGCCGCCGTCGTTACATTTATCAATTTTAGTAAATTTTAGTCGCCGTCGACGAACGTCAGAAATGAACGTTAGAAATTTCACATCGGCTTCGAGTGGAATATTATGACAATTATAACGTAACGACGTAATCTCTTTTGATAGTTTTCGACAAGAGTTAGTGCTGGTGCACACTGTTCAACCTGTTCAAGTTTTGGCCGTCAAGTCTTGAGTTTTTAGGAGAGAGAGGAAAAGAAATGGCATTCTCTTTTCCCTTCTCTCTTAAAAGCTCAAGACTTGATGGCTAAAACTTGAACAGTGTGAACCAGCACCAGTTCTCACCAAAGTTACAGGGCAAGGAAGTTCATGCACTTTAAATCGCAAAATATGCAGAGATAAAAACACTATGCACTTGAAATTGATTTATTTAACCAAAATACATCCTATAAAATTTTCTTAAGATTTGGAAAAGCATACCTTCAATTCCTTAAGGGCTTTTAAATCCTCTTCAAATTTGTGATAGGAATCTGCTGATATGTCACCCGTCGAATGATCATCAATCATTTCAGGATGTCGATGGGTAAAAGTATCCCATATAGATGGACCACGACCGTCTTCATTCCAACCACCTTCAATTTGGTATGCTGCTGTTGAAACACCAAATTTAAAATGACTTGGAAAAGTTTTGCTGCCCGCTCTATGTGGTAAAGCACATACTTTGCTATTATTTTCACTGTCATTATATGCTGTAGCCGTTGTCAGCCTTGATACTAAAATAAAACTGAGTTCAAAATTTAATTAAAATCAAAGTATAATAAGTACTAGGCAGGTTCATTGGGTAGAGTTGACATTATTTAGCCATGTAATGTTAAATTAATTTATTTTATTTTTTACGCTTGTTTTGTTTTTTTTTTTCCTTATATTCTTTTGTTTGAGGTTATATGGGTTTAAAAATTGAGAACAAAATTTCTAATGAGAATACCTTTTCTATGTAAGTACAAAAATTTTGAAGTGAATTGCAGAAAATGAGTTGTTTTACCTTAAAATTAGTTTGGTTTTTAGTAACATTTTACTTCGATTCTTTCTGTTTTCAGGGTGAATTACAACTGTTTTATTTGTTTTAATCCAGAGCAAATTTAATAAAGAAATACTTATTGCTGCTTGAACTAAAGTGTCAACGATATTGATAAATACTCGTACATTAAGAGTGTTTGTTTTATTTTTAATAAAAAGCTATCTGTGGTCATACACTTTACCCTAATCGAACGGGAAATAAACACAAACTAATGATACATTTTGTTTATAATTCATTACATATAATAGCATTTTGTTATCTTTGTTACAACTTAAATAACAAATAAGAAAGTATAGTCGGACAAACCCGACCAAATGATACCCTTCACCACAGTATTTAAGAACAAATTTTCGAGAGTATACCCTATTTGGAACCCATTGTCAATTAATGACATGCCAGAATGAAATTATGTTATGAGCAGGGCAAGTTTGAATATGCACAAAAAATTTCAAAATTTGCTAAAAAATAATTACAAAAAAAATCCTGCCTACAAACATTTCTTGTATTGTTTTTTGTTTAAAATTTTTAAGTAAAAAAATAAATATATTAATTAGTATTGTGGTTATTTTATTGAACTGTTGATGGATTTTAATCCAAATTTTAGATATTTTTAATTAGGCTTAGGTAGGTAGGTAGAAAGGCTGGTGTGAAGGCAGGAATTTTACAACATGAAATCAATTAAAATTTTATTGATAATATTTCATTCTTGACTACGCTGAGATTTGAACCCAGGCTTTCACGGACATGATGCCCAGACTAGTTTCGATTATAACCACACAATCTCTCCAGTGGGGTTTGCCGTTTTTACTCACTCGGCTATTGAAGCCGGATGACGTCAATAGTCAAACATCAACCTTTAAACCAAATGGTATTTCACAAAAATATATTTTAGGTTGAATATTCTTTCGTTGGAGAACCTCCGCTTAACGCTTTGGCGTAGAATTGACTAGCTTCAACGTTTCATGAAGGGAAATTTTTTCCATTCTTTAATCATCAAATTTTTTACATAATCCAATCCAATAAATGTTTCGAAAGGCTCAACAGAGAAGAGCAATATTGGTGTAAAAATCTTTCTAAAGGGTGGTCAAACCATAATGTACGATGTTAATTGTGAGTCACACGAATCGACGATATTAATGGAAAAAAATTCTTGCTGGAACGATTTTTAAAGTAAAAAGTAAACAGAAATTTTTTAGTGTAGCATTAAATTAAAAAATAAAATAAAGCATAAAAAATAAAAATTTTTCTTCTCTGAAACTTGTATAAGAATGTTAACTAATGTTAACTGTGTTTTAAAATTTATTATTTTTTCTAAGCTTTCGTCATCAGCTAACGTTGTTGAAAAAAAGAAGAGCGTAATTTGAATACAATTGAGGTGGCGTTGAAAGCACAGCTGTGCTACTTTTTTTCTTACTAAGTCTACATTCACACGTTTCATCTTTTGATGCTCAACTCTTGTGTTTTAAAGAGAGGGAAGCAAGAAGAAAAGGGGTTGGTACGGAGATGCCTGTACTTGGGCAGTACGCTTTGTGTTCTCATTCGTAGGTATATGCACAACAATGGCTGCATGTAAATTTTTTTCTTTTTCTCTTTGGTTCGCTTTGAATAAAAGTGTTCTTGTTTTGAAGCAAAAAAAAGTTGAAACCGGTTGCTGCGTGTAATCGTAATGGCATCTTCAAAAGGGAATTTAAAAGAAGTTGAGCATGAAAAGATGAAACGTGTAAATTGAGACTTAGAATATTATGCGTATATTAGAATATTAAATTCCAGTCACATGCAATGCGTTTTATGCGTCAAATGTTTTTTTTTTTCATCTTTTGTGCTAATATGTTTATCAAATAAAAACAATTTTGCACGAATGGAAAGTGCAACTGATATTTTAATAGAATTTATTTGTAAGAATTCATAGAGGAGTAAGTAAGTTTTTGTTTTCAAAAAATTTGTATTTTTCGCGGTATCAATAAGTTTATCTTTCAAGGCAATTGTTAAAAAAATAATAAGCACAAAAAAGGCGAATTCAACTACAGGTGGTGTCGAAACGCCATCTGATTTTGACAGTTCGAGCTACTTTGTTTTGATTTGTTAGTGTTTTGTTATGCGCCCCATACACGGTTCAATTCAGTTGTCAACTGAGTCTTTCAACTGAATTGATACTTGGCCACACACTTCTTCAACTGAATTGAAAGATTTTAATTCAACTGTCAAATTTAGATTTTTTTTACATAGATTTTGACAGCTGATCAAGAGACTTGAGCACACACAGTACAATCGAATTGAAAGACTTAGTAGTCAACTTGAAAAAATCAAAATCTTTTGATTTTTCTTCAACCAACTCGACAACCGTCAAACTAATCAACTGACAAGGCCATACACGCTTTGATTTGGACAACAACCGACTCAGTTGACAATTGAATTGAATCGTGTATGGTCTGCTTTAGAAATGGTTGACATTTTGGACAGTAAACACTAACAATGCAATGCAAAAAACCCTGTGTTGTTTCTGTTGTTTTTGGATTGTTGTAGTATCGACACCACCTGTAGTTGAATTCGCCTTGAGCACAACGAAGATGGCACTTAGAATATAAAGTTAATCGATAACTTGAATGCAAGTGTTGTTTGTTGAAAGTTATTGCTATCCTTATTACGGAAGCTTTTTCTTTTACACTGCGGCACACGATCAACTTTTAGTTGACAGTCTTTTACATATACTGTGCCCATGTTCTGTAACTCTCGCTTCGAGAAACTTTTCGATTGAAATGCGAGATGTGAAACAAAAATGCCATAAATTGTAACAAACAACTTTTTTTCTCACTTAACTGCGTCTGTAACATTTTTGGCGAGTAATAGCTGTCACGTAAGGAAATTACTCGCCAATTTACAGAAAAAGTGTGTCTGTAAAATTTTTATGAGAAAGTTCCCGCTTTGAACTGTCAAATTAACTCACGCATAAAAACGGGGTGAGAAAAAATATTATTACTAAAAAATATATTAAATAAGCAAAATGCAACGAATAATAACAGATATAAGTATTTTGTTTTCGACTTTTTTTTCATTGTTTAATTATTTTGCTTTTAAAATTTTTGAAAAACAACAAAAATTAAAGTCGCTCTCTACATTATTTGATATAGCCGACGGTTGTATTTTCGCCGCCGTCATTGAAAATTTTTCAATTTTAATAATTTTGGCCGCCGTCAGCGATATGTGTTACTCTCAACGTCTGCAAGTTCACATCGGCTTCGAGTGGAATATTATGACATTTATAACGTAACGACGTAATCTTTTTTGATAATTTTCGACATGAGTGTGTATGTACACTTTTTTCACACTTTTCGAGAAACGATGGAATATTTTGTTGCACATCTTTTCAATGCGAGAAGTTCTCACCAAAGTTACAGAACATGGGTACTGTTTGTCAATATTTACATAAATTGATAGCTGTGACGTAGGCTGCACATAATTTTTAAGCAATTTACTTTCAAGATGCCACCAAGAAAACAATTTATACTGACAAACAAAAAATTTGCTCACTTAACTTCTAATCAGCTGTTAAATTGAACGTAAAATTGCCAAACAAATGGATAGTTAAAATTGAGAGCAATCTCGTGATCAATTTAAAAAGTGTGAGTGTGTTAGTAAAAATAATAAGAGTGAGAGCAAATTGAAAGGAATTGAAATTGACTAAAATTGATCGTGTGGCCTCCAAGTTATTAAAATAATTTTTTAATACAAAAAATAGTAAAAAGGAATCCACGGCACAAACAAATTTAACGATAACATTGAACATAAAATATGATTTGTCATCCATGGTCATCAAAAACAGCTGCCATTTTTTCACCACACATTCGGCGCATACAAAATAAACCTACTTTCATGCGTTGATACGTATATGCATTCTATGCGTTTTGCTGTGTAACTTGTTACACTGATTCTACTTTTTGAAAAATGCATAAAAAGGAAAAACGCATGGAATGCATGGCATGGACCTTCAGCTTAATCCTTACTTGAGGGTTACACGTTCAAGTTTTGCCTTTCAAGTTTAAATACACTCACACTTTTTTTTACTAATACACCCATTCTTTTTAAAATTGAAACGAACTTGCCTTTAAAATTCTCTTTAAGTAGTGATTCAATTTACGTTCAAAAAAACGGCTGATTTCAAGGTCAGTGAGCAAATTTTTCGTTTGTCTTTATGAATGGTTTTCTTGATGACATCTTGAAAGTAAAGGGCATAATAAACCACACAAATTGCTTGGCAAACATGCAGTTTAATTTTGATTCTGTTTTCCAATAGACAACACAATCATATTTTGTACAAACATTAATTTTTCATTTTTGTTTTGTTTTCAATGAATGTAGCCGACGATTGTGCTGCGGAAATTTTGCTCGCTATTTGCTTAAAACGGAAAAAAAATATAAAAGATAGAAAAGGATTTAGAGCAAAAAGTGCTCTAAACAACGAGCTGTTTTGAGGGAAATTATGCTGCTAAAACAAATTGTAATTTTAGGCTGAAAATTATGTTTTTCTTCTTCTTCTACGTCTTTACTCTGCAAAGTTTTCGCTGAAATGATAACTTTTAGCACTAAACACCACAAAAAGTTTGACAAATATCCAACATGTCTGTCAAATATTAAAAATGTTTAATATTTCTGCAAACATTGCTTCAAATGTTTGTCCAAACAGCAAACACCCTAATTAACAACACAAAATATTTGTACAAACGTAAAATTTTGACATGTTTGCCAAGCTATTTGTGTGGTTAATTATGCCCTTAAATTGCTCAAAAATTGCATGCAGCCTACGTCACAGCTTTCAATTTTTGGACATTATGATAAACAGTGCCCATGTTCTGTAACTCCCGCGGCCAGAAACTTTTCGATTGAAATGTGGGAAATGAAACAAAAATGGCATAAATTGATAAAAAAAAACAGCTGTTTTTCTCATTTAACTGCGTCTGTAACATTTTTGGCAAGTAATAACTGTCACGTAAGGAAATTTCTAGCCAATATACTGAAAAAGTGTGTCTGTAAAATTTTTGTGAGAAAGTTCCCTCTTTGAACTGTCAAATAAATTCAAGCATAAATACGGGGTGAGAAAAAATTTCAACACTAAAAAATAAATTAAAAATGCAAAATATTAATACGGAAGAGATAAGTATTTTGTTCTTGGCAGATTTTTTTCACTGTTTAATTATATTGCTTTTAACATTTTTGAAAAATATACGAATGTTTTCAAAGCAATTTTGTAATCAACAAACATTAAAGTCGCACTTTACATATTATGGTATAGCCGGCTGTTTTTTCGCTGCAGTCGTTGAACATTTTTTAATTTTAGGCAAATTTGGTCGCCATCAACGTATGTTCGACTGGCGTTCACAACATCAGCAATTCTATATCGGCTTCGAGTAGAATATTATGACATTTATAACGTAACGAAGTAATCTCTTTTGATAGTTTTTCGACATGAGTTACAGACACACTTTTTTCTCACATTTCGAGAAACGATGGAATATTTTGTTTCACATGTTTTCGATGCGAGAAGTTCTCACCAAAGTTACAGAACATGGGTACAGGTAAGTTAACTTTTAACTTTTGGTAAAACAAAATTTTTCATATGTAAAAATTTTTTTAAGTCAGATAATTTTTGGCTTTAAAAGGTCTAGCGCAAAATGCAGTTTTGTTTTTAGATAACGCAAAATGCAGTTTTGCTTTTAGATAACGCAACGTGTCACCCAGTTGAGAAGCTAAAGAGAAATGACGATTCCATTGTAGCAATAAATCTATCACCCAACTGCCCTGCGCGTATGGAGCGGTCAGATCAAAACGTTATTAACTTGATCAAATTATATAAAAATACTAGCTTTAGTAAGTGAAGCCGATGTTTGTTATACCATATACGTTAAGAATTGTAGTGGAAAATCTCATATTTATATGAAAATTGTAAACCAATTTTTTTTTTATTTTATTTTTTCTTCTTATTTTTCAATTTTCTTTCACACTAGGTACTTTTTTTTGGAGATGCGTCGGTAAACTAGATTTAAGCATATAAAATTGTAACGTTACTGACTGACTCACTGATAGATTCATCATCGTACAGTCTATACGGCTGCTCGTCGGTTATTAAAACGCTCTTTATGAGATTCCCAATAGACCCCTAGCTGGGTACATATGTATCTACAGTCATGCATAAATACATACCCAGCTAGTATATGCTGTTTTTAGACGATCATGTTTAATATACAACTCCTAAAATAATCTTCTGATTATTATCTGAAGAGTTACTATAACAAAAACATCTAATTTTTTTATTTTTTATAAATTTTCTGACACGTTCGTCTTTCAATCTTGGAACGAACCTTTTGCGACTCTCTGTATGAGTCATATAACAATTACTGAGCTACGTAAATAAGATAGTTTTTTTAAACATGAAAATTCTATTGTCAATTCAATTTCAATAAAACAAATAGACATAAGGATCTGCCGAATAAGAATTTCCAACCGGGTGGAGTTTAACTCTCGATCTAAGGATTTGTTTTGTATAAAATTTGAAGAAAATGAGAAGGTAGCTCAGTTATGCGGCTGAGCATTTCACGAGTTGTACGAGAATCCCTCAATGAGTCTCATACGATTCCTATAATGCTTTCTGAAAGACTCTTTAGATAATCTTTACACACATCGTAAACGATTTCCTTTACAATTAATATAATCGTCTTCCGCTGTGTTGTAGAAGTATCTCACAGAGGAATCAGCTTGTGTAACCGTTTCTCCCGTGCGAGGAATCTTCTACGATTAAAAAATGCGTCGTCGACGATTAAAGACGCTCTTCGTGAGATTCCCAGGAGACTTATACGATTGAAAATGCTAGCTGGATATGTACATAAAAAGAATCTTACCTTTTTCCATTGATCTACACTCTTTTTACTGCCACCCAAAGAGTTTAAAGAAACTTTAAGAGCCTCCCATTTCTCCTTAATATTTGAATTTGCATTCATTTTGTCAAACTGACCTCTAGCAAACTCTAAATTTGAGGACATGTGGTCCACTAGCTTCTGCTTCTGCTGCTTCGAAATTCTTTCAATTTTCTATTTCAATTAAAAAAAAAATTTAAAAACACATTCTTGTGTATATATACATACACATGTATGTATATACATACATTAATAATATTTTTGCTACTTACTTTTTCGGCAGATTTGTTCTCCATTATTATTTTATACAATATTAAATATTTTAAAAACTTTATTTTTTTTAAATGCAGCTTTCCTCGCACCGATTTGAAACGTGACTTATTTTGACAGTTCATGTGAGAAACTTTTTACAAAATATTGTTACAGAAACACTTTTTCTCACATCCTTCCAATAATTGCTGTCAAATAATTAAAATGACAGATAATTCTCGCAAAGTAAACGTACAGAAACACTTATGTGAGAAAAACCATTTTTTGTTTCATATTGCACTGTATTACCACAGCACCAATATACGTTAAAACGTAATAAGTTACTTAAATAATCTGGCATTTCTTTTTGTTTTATCTCGTTTTTGTTTCCATGTAAACAAAACAACTGTGGACAATCGTGAATTGAAATCAGTAATGAAAATATAAATAACTTCTTAAAATAATGTTTCTATTTTTAAAGTCAAGTTTAATAAATACAAATATTGCCCAATTTTATAAAATTAAAGAACTTAAAAAACTTAATAATGATTCAGTGTATTTTAATGATAATTGTACCTTTAATACAAAAAAGATTTTAGAGTTTTTGTGGCCAAATTTACAAAGTGATGAAATTTTTATTGGTGAGTTACACATGCAGTAAATTCTTATTTTTTATTAACTTATGAAATTATTTTTTTTAGATCTGGAAAATTACAAATATGAAGACTATTTACAATGTTTTAATAAGTTGTTGACCATTTTTCAACACTCCAAAAGTATATTAAGCGTTTTTAATGAAAATATTTATGAACACCTTAAAATACAATGGCTGGGTAATAATGGAAAACAATACTTGAATATGAGTAATAATTACTACAACAGTAATATAACGAAAACCGCTGAACATACTTTGATATTAACCTCATTATTAGCAAATGCTTTGACCAATGTATATTTGAGCCAAACTAAAAGAAAGCTTGCGCCACATTTACTAAAAGATTTGATAAATTCGTCTGAAATAGTCAACGTTTTTGGTTTAGAAATGGTAATACTAAATTTTTATTTATACATAATTTTTTATTTATACAAACATTTAAAGTAATTTATGTTGTTTCATATCTAGTCATACGCTAGATCCGTTTATACTCACAGTTATGGCCACAGCTAAGCAGAGAATAAGTATTAAGTTTTTAAGAAAGATTATTGAGTTCTCTAATTTAATAAATGAACAATGGGTGGAAAGATTAGTATATACTAGCTGGTCAAGTACTTTCGGTAAGTGTAGTACCTTCAAATTTCGAGTGCATACTTTAACTCATTATGCAAAAAGAAAGTACTTTAAAATTCATAGCTACTAAACTCCGAAATATTCGGTTTTAGTATCTAGCTGGCAAATTTATCAATTTTTCAGATTCTAATGAAAAATAAATACAACGTATATTTAAATGGTAATGCATCATTAAAAGTGGCTTGTACATTATTGTTCGGATATCCCTAATAAATAAATTGCTCTCATACAAAGAAATTCCATTGCAACTATATAATAAGTTTTACAATGTTAACCATAAGAAGCAGATAATTTTGACAAAGGCACATGTAATCTATTGCATCGATGCTGTCAGGAAAACTTTTTTCTTTATAATCTTGCAGAATTTCCGCAGTGGAAGAAGAAAACTTGATCTACAAATTCTTTTTTCGCATATTTGCTTGGAAACTTTCGCTATTACCCTACTGCAGGTTAATACTTTCTTCATCCTCTACACCTATTTGGAATCCTAAACAGGATAAACATTTTAGATATACCTTAACCCTGCAACCCTAACGTTAGTCGATACGACTAACAGTGCTTTATGTTTTCATCATTAATAATATCGTTAGGGTTCTAGGGTTACTTTCACATTTATCTCCTCATCCTCCTCCACGCCATTCCTAAGAACTTCCCATAAAATGTTCTCCCAACCTTTCTATATATATATTATCTTCTTCAAAACGATTAAGCTTTTTCTCTTTAGAAATGGTATTTGATGAAGTATTCGTGGTGACAAAAACTCGTTGCGACATTTTTCATTAACTTTTTAATTAAATATAGAACATAAAAACACACTTATTATTGTTCAGTGCATACCTTTTCGTTTTCCACATAGTCTAGTGTCTACTAGATTGTCATTTTAAGTCCCTTCATTTCTTGTAAACATTTAAGTTTTTTGCATTAAAAGAAAAGTAGGCACTCAATTTTGCTAGTCTGTACTACCTACTAACTTTTTTCGCATATCACCCAATAGGTATCTTGGCATAATTAATAAGTTAGCCCTTCTTATACAACAAGTACAACAAATCAAAAAAACATGAATTTTGTTGGTAGAAAACCTGATATATTGTCAAAAATATGTATAGGTGCATTCGATAACCCAAAAGATTTTACTTATTTTTTTACTGAACTTTACTTCATTTTATTAATTGCATAACTTTTAAACTTATGGATATCCCATTTCAAAACAATATAAATAGGACACTGTAGGCTTATTTTGATTAAAAAAAAATATTGGGTTTAAGTTAGAAAAATTGGAATTCTAAAATATCACTTCCGATTTTGAATTTTAAAGAAATTTGCAAAACTCTTAAACTTTTGAAGATTCCATTCTCAAACTTTTACAGTATAATAAGGACTCCCTAGGCTAATTTTATAAAAAGAAATAGATGAAAAAAAGGTACAATTTTAATTTAAATTGCTTATTTACTGTTTTGCAGATGTAAAATTTATTTCTTAAATTGTTTTTGAAATGATAAAACGATTTCCTAAAAAATCGCTTTGTTTTTTTATTTCGTTTGTTTCTAGTTCGGAACAAAATTTAAAAAATAATTTTTTAAAAGCGGCAACGCTTTAGCGCCCCATAACTCGACAAATTAACATCATACAAAAAAAAAAAAAAAACATTTGGCACACACACTTATAACTACTAAAGTTTCGGAAAAAAATTTTTTTTTATGCCCGATTCACTATCAATCGGGTATGTGATGAAAATCGATCGATTTCAAAACGAAAATTTTTAAAAGGTGTGAAGAATTTCGAGTGATTTTAAAATCCATTTCCGAATTAAAATCCTAATTTTTTGTTCAAAATACAGTACAATTTACTCATGTAATACATAATTAAAAAGAATATGGACTGGAAATAAGTGGAATATGTAAAAAATATCAATTTTAAAAGATTCTAAAAACGATATTATCGTTTTTAAATCGTTTCGTTTTTCAAATCGATCTCCATCACATACCTGAATGCCTTATATTATAATAGCATTCAAATCTATTTCGTGTAGGGATGTAACGAATACTGATACCGATATATCGGCGATTCTTCACGTTTGCCGATATATCGGTACGATACTTTTTTTGAACAAACGAATAATTTTTAATGCTTATTTTTTGCATAACAACTAATAGTAAATAATCAAACAGAATAATAATTAATTCTGATGCTGGAGGTCGGTCCAGACCACACGTTTTTTCTTTTTCGAGACGCATGCTAAAGTAGAAAGTAATCCTACTTCATGGTTTCGATACGTATATGCATTTTACGCGTTTGCTGTGTAACTTGTTAACGCAGTACACTACGACTTTTTGGACTGATGAATAAACGCATTGAACGCTTGGTGTGGACCTGTAACATCAGCCGTTTTGCACCGTAATGGTAATGGTTGCGAAATTATCTCCGCAAAGGTTGAGAATACTTTGTTTTTTAAGCAAAAATCTTATTACTATTAGTTTTGAATATTAATAATCTTTTACACTTTGGTTGTTCACGGAATTCTGGTTATATGGCTTTTTTTTATTTATATTCACAATAACAAAACACATTTATTTAAATTTTTTAAATATATTTTATTGCTGTTATTATAACTACATAACCATATAACCTGATAATCCGCCTTTCGTGAACAACCCAACTGTTTTTCTGTTTAAAAAAAGTAAATTTTACATGAATTTAAATTCAATTCGTTGTTTTTAATATCTTTTTAAAATCAATTTTAAATATAAATAATCTCTTACACTGTAATTTTGTGTAATAAAGAAATTACTCTGCTTGAGTTTTGTTAATTTTACCTTGAATTTAAATTTAATATTCGTATCGGTATCGGCGATATTTGTTTTTGAGTATCGGCGATATTTGTTTTTGAGTATCGGCGATATTTGTTTTTGAGTATCGGCGATATTTGTTTTTGAGTATCGGTATCGTATCGGCAAAAAGACATATCGTTACATCCCTAACTTCAAGCTTTTACAACTTAGTGGCTTCAATGAAAGCATTTGGTAACTAGTCCAAGTAAATGTCTGGTTTTAATTCGAAACTTTTTTCTATTCTCTTTTCAGGTTATTATTTTAAAAATCCTAATGGGTACGCCAAATTCCATCAATTTGCGTAATATTGTTTGGCATGGGTTTCCAAACCCCCGAGAAATTCCCAATTATTATGTTAATGTTTTATTAATAACTATACATTCCTTAGGTTGCACTTTAGAAGCAAACAAATTACAAATCGAAGATAGATTTCAAATAACAACTTTTCATCAACATATTCAAATTATTGAACAAGATTTTCAAGTGAAACCAATAAATTTGGAATATGTAGAAGAAAAACTTGCGGCAATCGACCATGCATTTAAACCGTATTGGCAACAATTATTGCTCTACTACAAACTACAAAAATATAAGGAATTTATTATACTTGTGCTACCTCAAATTGAACTTTTGTTAAGACTCCACTATGGAGCAATTAATAATTTTGATATATCAGCTAAATTGGAGGAATATTATATAACTATGGATACAATTTTTGAAGCTCAAGTGCCAAAAAGTGGCAATTCGCAAGTATTTTCAAATAAGTTATTAGATTTTGAAAATCCAATATTTGAAGGTTGTTTTCATTTATTATATGATGTTTTTATTTCACCAAAAGGTTGTCGCTTAAGGGATAAGGTCAGCCATGGTGAGGTATACCTAGAAGCTTTAAATAATTTGCAGTTATGTTCCTTGGTACTAAACATATTTATTTTTTTACTTTTACCACTGAAGTTCAACATTTTCGACAATTATGAGAGTAAACTACATATAAATTGTTTAACTAAAGTAAAATTAATGACGTGTTTAGAAAAAATAAAATTATTTAATATAAATTACCTGGACAATACGCAACAGTTGCCTTTAAAATTGATAAATCTTGAACATAAAAAAGTTTTGATATTTAAACGGCCTAAAAAGGAATCAGAATTAATGTTGTTGATTAATAAAATTGCAGAAAATATTTATAAAACTATTCTTAACTATGAAGAATCTTTAACAATTCGTTGTTCCTTGCTGACCCAGAGAGAACTTCACTCAAAGAGGCGAAAAACTTTAGAAAAATTACAATCAGCTTTGCCGGATATTTTTCTTACTTTGGCCAAAAGTTTTTCTGCCATTACTACAATTTATTGTATGCAACAAAATAATTTTTCACAGTTTTTGGAGGATAATTATAGTTATGACAAAACCTTAAGGTAAAGTTGAATTTTTGTATGAAAATGATTTTATTTAGGTTTAAATTTTATTTTATTCCAGATTTTTAAAGCATTGCTTATCTATAACCGAAAATTTTGGCAAATTTTCGCAGTGCGAAAGTAATGAATGGATTAAATCACTGGAATTATGTAAAAAATATAATGAATTTCATAAGAAACTTTATTTGTACGATGACTAAAATCCGAAAAATTTTATTAACTAAAACTAAGCGTAAAAGGTAATTGCTTATTTAGTGTTGTATTTATGTTTTGTATAGATAATGATTTTAAAAGCAAATTATAAATTTTCATATCTTTACTTTAATTTATAAAAGGCACATTATTTTAAGTTATATGACCTAGATACGTTTTCTATTAAAAATGTGAAATATTTAATACAAACCCACACAATAGTTGGCGCAAACGTAAAAGCGTATCTGCTTCTAATTATATTTCATGTACCGCTTACGGCCGTAGTGTCATAGTATACAACTAGTATGCCGAGTCTTTGACAGGTACCTAACTCAAATGTCAAGGTACCTAGTAGATTTTTGCTTTAGTAAGATTTATTTAAATGTATTGGTGTTTAAAACTATTTTTACCCCTAAACATAGTTGCAGAAAATCGTACAGAACATGGAAAAGTTTTCAATTTATTTAATGCTGTCTGCATTTATAAACTTTTAAAAATAATGTTTGTTTAACTTTTATTCTGCAATATCGATAAATATTTAAGTAATTTAAGATTTCAAAAATTTTTTCATGCCACAAAATACTGCTCTGCTGCATTTAATAATATTAATAACAGAACAAAATTAATGTCAAAAAAATTTATTTAAAAATTTTAAGCTTGTGAAAAATAAAAACATTTTGTAAAAGCAATTAAGCAAAATGTGTTGGAAAAAATAATTAATTATGTGATTGTGTCATAAAAATAAACCAAAAGTGTTATTTTGTGAAAAATTTTATATATTTTAATATGTGTGTTGAATTCACATAGAACCTATATGTGTGAGGGGTGAACTAAAAAATTGAGAACGCTGTTTCGAGTCGGCATACTAGATGTACACTATGTTAAATACCATGTTAAATACTATAGTATACAACTAGTATGTCGACTCGAGAGAGCGTTCTCAATTTTTTAGTTCACCTCTCAAAAATATAGGTTCTGTGTGAATATATATATATATATATATATATATATATATATATATATCGTTACCTTAATATAAAAAGGCCCCAACTCATCAAAAACACTTTTTACAGGAGAAGGAAAAAACTTAATAAAAGCTGAAATAATATAGCTACACAACCATTGTCAAAAAACATCTTTATTAAAATTAAACGAGGAATTCAGATTGAAATACATAATATGTATTTCTTTCGAAAAATTGTGTGTATGAGTTAGGCCTTTTTTTCTTTAGAAAAATTGTGTGTATGAGTTAGGGCTTTTTGTATTCTCCTTATAACTTCTTTATTTTTAATCTAATTTGCTTGAAATTTTAATAGAATGTGTATTAGCAACCATTCTACAATAATCAATAAAAAAACGGATTTCCAAAAATAATGAGTTGGGGCCTTTTTATATTAAGGTAACGATATACATATATGTATATAAGAAATGTAGGAAATGTCCTTTTGTAAATAAAACAAGTTAGAGTGCTATATTCGGCTGTGCCGAACCTTTGATACACTCCACCGACAGGAGTGGGCTCTATATGATAAATACATATATATTATTAACTTAGCTTCACAAAAACGAACGTCAGCATTAAAATTGGTTGACCGACAATAAGAAAGTTTTTTGCGTTTCTTGTTAGAACTTTCAACTGGCTTGAGTAAAATATCATGATTCGTAACAGTTTTAGCCGAACAAAGATGAGTTTTAGCAGGGTAATTTGTATTGGACCTATGGTAAATTATGGACCAATCATCCCAAAATGTTGAAGACTGATTTCTGGTGTTACAAAAATAAATTAGAATAAATTTCAATACAGCAGTGTATGATGATATTTTTTCTGGCCATATGAATTTAAGTTAGAAATTTTACCGCAATATCTATATCTGTGATGGTTTTAGGCGATTTTTTTCCCAAAGTGGGCTTTATTTGGTTTTAGGCCCAATAAACTGTTTTCTGAGAGTAGGTTTTATATGGGACCTAGGGCAAATTATGGACCAATCTGCACGAAATTTCTCGTCCTATAAAACGGTGACGTACCGAATTTCAATTTGATAGCATTATTTATTACGGCTTAAGGCGTACTAAACGGTTTTCCGGGAGTAGGGTTTATATGGGACCTAGTGTAAATTATGGACCGATCTTCAACAAATTGTACAGTGTTATTTCTGGTCCTATAAAACTGTGACGTACCAAGTTTTAGTATACTAGCGTTATTTATTGCGGTTTTAGGCGTACTAAACTGCAGTCGTATAAAGCGAATTCGTGCAAAATTTCATGTCATTCCTTGCTTATTCCACCATTTATGTTAGTTTTTGTATCAAAACTATCAATTTTTTAGGGTTGTGGTCCCACATTTTGATTCATAGTTCTGATCCTACTGATCCGATGTTGTTGGATTTTAATCCCAAACTGCTTATGATAACTTCAAGCAATTTGAGACCAAGTTTGTTCTTTTCTTTTGCGTTTTTCGAAAGTGGCGTGTTTTCAACAGACGGACAGACAGACGGACATTGCTAAATCGACTTAGAATTACTCAAGGAGCCAGAATATATATACTTTATGGGGTCTTAGATGTATTACAAAAAAGTTTCACACGGAATGACAAACTTAGTATACCCTCATTCACCACAGTGGTGGTGGAGGGTATAAAAAATAAGGTCAAGTAAGTTTTTTTTTTAAAGAAAAAGGGATTTTCTTTATTCCCAAAGCAAAATTAGGCTTTAAATTATCGAACATTTGTTTAAAAGTGATAAGTAGGGCGTGGAATTTCATGCATTTGTTATTGGAAAATATGCGCATAAAACATACTTAAAAAAAATTAAAATATACCTTAAAAATAATAAAATATGCATTTATTATTTGAAAAAGTACTGCAGAATTGAACCTATTCTCAAGGAATATTTTGAGACCAATTGTAGATTGTGCTTTCGACACTTTAAAAAATTAAGACCCTAACTTGAATATTTCTTGTTAACACAAAAAATATGCTGCAAAATAATTAAAAATAACACTGCAGATAAACATAAAACGAAAATGTTGCACATCGCAAAAGCTGTTTCAAGCATTTAAATTTTTTATTTCAACAAACCATTCATTGTCCCTTTTTCTTATGTTTAAAATAAAGGGCTGCATGAACAACGTCTTTCATAAACATACTGAAATGCTTATTCACTGAAAGTCGTGTTCGAACAAAATTGAGATTACCGAACAAACTGTTGGTTTATTCATGCTGCTATGAACACATTTCGTTTCATATCGTAAACACACAGAGGTTGTTCGATGAAACGGGATTTGTTTCATAGTTTTCATTCTCTCTCATTTATTTTTATTAATACTCAATAGCAATGTTGCCACTTGAGTAAATTCATGTAATTATTTGCATGCGTTGCCCATGTGTAATTTAAATTTTAACACATATGTAGATATACCTATGCACATTAGAGATGAGCGATCCCGTGATTTTTAAAGATCATCGTGATTAGTGAATGTGATTTAAAAATCACTGCTCCTTTAAACTGTGATTGTGATCACGGTTTATCAGTTTTCTGTTCTTTTAAAGCAATTGCGGCCAAGCTATATGTACAATGCGCGAGCTTTTGCAAGAGCTTTTGTAAGCACAACACAACAACAAATTGTAAGAGCTTTCAAATCTGTTTACTTTCATATACATACATACTTGAACAAATAAATTTTGACATAAAAAATTCTAATAAGATAGAAGAGAGAATGAAAGGAACAGCAATATCATTCGACATTTCATTCAAAAAAAGCTATTACCCACACAAACAGTGAAATATCATAAATTTGTATATGTAACAAAATACAAAAAGAACGACTTAGAAAGTACCTGTTACTTGACAAATTTGGTCACAACTGTGATTCGTGATTTTTCATTAACAGTGATTAAATCACAGGTACAGAAATATCGCTCATCTCTAATGCACATATAAGTATAGTATACATATTTGGAATATAAACAATAAATAAAATGCAAAATATGTTTTTTTCTTGTTTGTCATTTGCATTTTTGAATAATACAATTATTTGAAACATGGCAAGATTTTATTGTCTTGTAATGTACTGTACACGGCCCTGAAATGAAACGAAACACACACATTTTTAGGTGAAAGATGAAAAACAAAAGGAGGAATGAGTTTATGAGAAATTTAATTGTTAGTTTTGTAAGTGTCTTAGGAGTCTGACCACGTGGTTGTTTCTTTTTCGAAAGATATTAAAAACTTGAAAATTAATGTAAGTAAATATAATTAATAACGGTTCACGTTTGTCTCGCTAGTATGTAGCATAACAGCTTTTTAGCCATACGTGTTTTTTTTTGGTAGATAATATGCAACATTTTATAAAAAAATATAAAACGATGGATGTTGATCGTGCTGGATGATGTATATCACTTTTTTTTCCTAGAATTTATCGTTATCATTTTATGTTAACCATGAATTATCTCATTTTTTAGTTCTCATTATAATAATATCTGTAGATTGTTAAGCATTTTGAATTTATTAGCTATCTACTTTTTTCTGTTTAAGACAAAAATATTGCCGAAAATTTTTTAATGTTAGTGAAGTGAAGTGTTTTTGAAAATAAAATTAAATATGTTTAATTTTATTGAAAATTTACATTGAAAACAAAAATAAATTTGAGTTTTTATTTCAATATTAATGTATCTCTTAAACTTGTTGCATTAACCCCTCATGGTTATTTCTATTTTTTTTTTTTAACTTTCTTATGTTTTTATTTTTCTACAACTGGCAACACTGACATTTAAATCATACTCTTTTTTCATGAAATTGTTCGAGATTTGTTCAATGGTTGTTCTGTTTCATGGTTGTTAATGTTCGTATTCTCTTGTATAAGCAAATAAACTAATTTTATCTTATTCGTCTCTTAAATATCGAGTGTTCATTGCTTTCATTTCATAGTGTTTCATCTTACTGAATACGAATGAAGCGAACACAAAATTATAATGAAGGTTTCATGAACATCATTATTAAGTTTCATGCAGATGTTTAGTTTAAAACCAAATCATTTGAGATAAACAAAAAAAAAAAAAAAAAAGTATATGTATGTTGTTTTTTCATTAAAAAATAACATAACAGGCGATTCGTAAAAATTAACTTATGAAGCATTATTTTTGAAACTAGAAACAAATTAAACACGTCAAGTACAAAGATATAATACCTTACACTACAGTATATAATAAAGTGTACCCTATTTGGGACCCATGTACAAAAATGGACCCGCCAGAGTTTAAGATGCATATAAAAGTTCTTTGTGCCGAATATTATTTATATATCTTCATCTATATGAAATTTCTTTGCTCTTAAGTGATTTCAGGAACGGGGATTATATGGGGCCTATTGTTAATTTTGGACCAGCACAGCATTTTCTCATGGCATAGTACGAGTAGCTATCGTAAAAGTTGTTGTCGCCAATTTTTATTAAATACTTAAATTTATAATGAAGTTATGGCATTAAAAGCTATATTCGGGAGTAGTATTTTTATGGGAGTTATGGTCAAATATGAACCGATTCCAATAAAATTTTGCAAGATGATTTTAATTGCAATAAAATATGTTTGGAAATTTAATTTGAATACCGACATAATAAGATGGCTTATGGTCACAAAGACCATATTCCGTATAGAAGCTTCAATGGGGGCTATGTGAAGTTATAGACCGATTTTATTTGAAATTATAGACCCCATTTTCAATAGGCTTGACCCTTGTGCCTGTAAAACCTGTGTACCCAATGTCATCAAATTGTCTTCAAAATTGTTTTGTGCACAAGGCTTACAAAGACGGACAGCGTTAGATCGACTCAGAAAATGATTCTGAGTGGATCGGTATACTTAAAGGTGGGCCTAGGACCAATATTTTAAGGTGTTACAAACATCAGCACAAATGCATAATACCCTCTCCACTATTTTGGTATGGGTATAATTAAGATAATTGATTCTTATAGGAAACGTTTGATCTTTACAAAAGATTGGATCGACCTTATTTCGATGCACTAAATGCAACGCAAGCTGTCGATGGGGACACATTGGTTTGAGTTAAGTTTTCTTTATTAAGGGATAACAATTTCCTTTTGTCAGCTGAATGGTTTCAGCGTTCTGTAGACGGAGCTTACTGGATGATGTGCCATGGTATATTGAGAGATGGTATCTGCAAAATGTTGGATATGTTGGAATAAGATTGCTTAATATTTTATAGATGACACAAATATGTCTAACAGAGCACGATTATTTCCGGTGTTTCGACATTGCAGATAAACTTCCGAAACAAGGTCTTTTGAACATGATTATAGATGGCATTTTAATTGATCATAATTTATATATTCAATTTGAGCATTTGCTCTTTGGCTGATGAGCGTAAAACTAACGTGCTTATAAGATTCAGAATGGATCACATCGGAACTGTGACTTCTGTAATCACAAGTCAGTCACTGGTTGATAGGGACTTATGCTATGAGATTGATCCTAAAACTCAACGACTACTGCAGGAATCGCGATAATAATTGTCTCATTCAATGCCGGATATTAGAAATATTTAGACTGCTTTGATATTTATCTCAAATGGAACTTCATAGACTTGAACTGTTTAAATTCATAAGGAAAACGAAATCGTTAAAGTTTTTTAGTGATGCCAAAATAAGGCGGCGCACTGTATGTATCTTGGCCAAAAATTATTTTTTTTACTAACAATAATAATGTTTTTGTTAATGTCGTTCGATTAAGAATATATAAAAGCAAATAACTGCATCAAAGATCCAAATGTTAGTACAATTGTACCATTTTTGGTACAATCGAATTTTAAAAAGTACAATGGTGCACCAGTTGCATATTTGGTACTATGTATTTATAAAATTTCCCAGTTTATCACATTTATTTTACTTATTATTATTCAAAACGTTAAAAATTAAAGTAGGTATTTGTAATTTTTGTAAGAAGGTTACAACGTTAAAAATAAATTAAACGAATTAATGTTTGAAGATATATTAAAAGTTGCTTGTGGAACATTATCAATTCCACATTCATTTGTTAATGTAGAACGAGCTTTTTCATATCAAAATAAAAGCTAACGAGAGAAATAGACTGTATGTTTCTACAGTTTCGAACCAGATATGTACAAGCATAAGATTTGATACAATATTGGATTCTCGAATTTACAACGTAGTCACAACATTAATGATTACCGCAAAAACCGTCTTCCGACTTTTTTAATTAATCTCAATGAAATAATATTACATAATTATAAATTGCCTCAGCGACCAGTGTGGCATTAAAAAGGCTAATGGCAACTTTTATATCTATTATTATAATATTATACAATATTTACATACGTATTATCTTATGCAAAAAAAAATATATATATATATACACATACATATATCACAAACGAGACATTTTATTTAGAGAAGTGTTTTAATATTCTTGCATAAATATCGCTTAATATTGTGTTTAAAAGTTGATAAGACTGAAATATTTTTTAATTCATTTGGTAACTGATTATATTCACTTTTCCTGTGTAAGAAATACGTTGTTTAGATAACTCAAGTCGACATTTCGTTATATTTAAATTTTTTGATGATCTTATAGTACTCTCTTGTTTTCCATACTATCACAAAACCGTAAGGTAATGGGTCGATTAAGGATAGCAACACAACTGCTTTTTAACAACGCAACTGACATTTAAATTGGCATTTGGAACGGCAACATTGTTTAGTTGCCAAAATGTTATCGATAATGGTATTTTGGCAGTTTGTCAACTAAAAATAAATATAAAAAATTGGAAAAACAAACAAAAAAGTGATTCAAAGTGAATAAAAGGTTAAATAAAATAAAATTAAATAATAACCCCTATTATGAAAGTCAACATCGACATAAGTAAACGGCACCGGAACAGTAATGTATTTTCTGAGTCGTTATTGACAATAATCGATTACTATTGACAGTCACTTGATATTTTCTAAGGCGCTTTTAAGTCGACATCTAGAAGAATAGTTTCTGTTTTAGTCGACAGGAAATTTTGCGACGACTCATATGAAAGCTAAAGAAATTTAACGATAAAATAAAAAAATGCACATTTAAAAGAAGTTATGGGCACAAATTTAGAAGGTAAATTAAACACGAAATTCGGATTTTTGACAGTTTGGCAACTAAAAATATATATGACAAATTGAAAAAATTTTGTATTAACAGGGTCGTGGCGGTACATAATATTTAGAAGAGTCGTAATATCTGCCTGGGATTACAAATTCTTGTTGCCATAATTTTAAAAATCAAATTATTTGTTATCCAAAAATATGTGATTGATCTTAATTGTAAGAAGTTTTGTACCTTTTAAATATTTATAAAATAGATAAAAATATTTATATTTCAGTTTTTTTGGTGAACGTTATTGCTTTTGTTAACAAAACGTCCAATTCTAACTTAACCTCTAATAAATCCCTTTTTCCATAAATATAAACTTCACATTAGCTTTTGATGATGTTGGCCGTGGACTGCCGTGTTTTTCCTTGATGAAAAGTATTAAGAAAAGAATTCTGCATAATTTTTTTTATTTTATGTTTTGATGTTTTTCATACTTTGATTTATATCACTTTTTTCAGACAGCCTCAGCTTTAAATATAGCGAACTTTCTAATGTTTGGATTTATATAAAAAAAATCAAAAAACTGATGCTGTTTACAATTTTATTATCATTGAACTTGCTTTAAATAATGTTGAAGCAAAAGTTAGAAACTTTTTGTAAAAAATTATCGATAAGGTGGCACAAGGTTCACGGAAAAATTAACGTCTTTTTTAAGCAAAAGGCTTATACGCCATTTTGTTAGCCCCTTTGTGTATTTTCATCGCACCGAATTTAAAGAAAGATATCCGTTCTTTTTCGATTTTTACTTTTTTCATATGGTGGAAACCCTCAAAATTTCAAACTACTAAAATCAAAGACCCCAGCGTGCCTGCTTATAAAAAACTCTTAAATTCAAATTTCAGCCATATCGGTATAAAACTTTGACTGGAATTAATTTTGGCCTAAAAAGTAGCTCAAATGCGCTGGTTAAAATAAAAAAAAATATCTCAGTACCCAATGCACTGAAAATATTCCGCTTAGAACACCGGAGAGTGTGAAAATTTCTATTGTTAATTTTGACAGTTATCTAAAACTAGCTGTTCAACATTCTAGCATAACCCTCAAAAAAATGAAAAATAGTAAAATATATTCTACAGATGTTGAGCGTCTCTTGACTGAATAAAGGAGAGCTCGAAGAGAGTGGCAATTGTATAGATCCCCTCAACTTAAGAATTTACTAAAAGAGTGCACAAAAAGGATAAGAAAGTAACTGCAGTCCCAAAAAAACAGCATCCTTTGAAAAATATCTTAAGGAACTCGATTCAACTACTCAATCAGACTACTCATTATGGCGTGCAGCTAGAAATCTTAAAAGGCTAGTTATCACTAAACCACCATTAAGAAACTTAAATGGAAGTTGGACACGAAATGATATAGAAAAAGGAAATATTTTTGTTAATCATTTAAAAACCGTTTTTACCCCTCATACATATCTCGGTATTGCGGTCGAGTTACCACCTGTTGCTGTTAGAGCAGCTGTTCCACTAAGATTTGAGATAAGAGAAATCAAAAAAAGGCTATTCATGATTTAAACCCCAAGAAAGCCCCTGGTTTTGATAAGATCAAAAACAAAATGCTTTTGGAGCTACCCAGCATAACAAAGAAAATTATTCTCTTGATTTTTAATGCTATTTTACGCCTTGAATACTACCCTCAAGAATGGAAAGTATCCTTAGTTACCATGATACCTAAACCAGGAAAGGATCCTACAAAAGTTGAGTCATATACCCCTATAAGCTTATTGTCTAATATATCAAAGCTGTTTGAGAAGCTGTTAGTGTCAAAATTACCCCCAATTTTAAATGTAAATAGATGTATTCCTAACCATCAATTCGGCTTTAGAAGAGAACATACATAGCACAATTGAACAAACCCAACGTATAGTAAACGCCATAAGAAAAGCCTTTGAAGAAAAAAAAATATTGTTCCGCCCTCTTCATCGATGTTTCTCAAGCTTTTGATAAAGGATTATTACATAAATGAAGGATTATTACATAAATTGAAGCTAAATTTACCAGTAAACACACACAAGCTGTTAGAAAGCTACTTAGTCGGTCGAAAGTTTATTATTCAAGAAGGTGATTTTTTAAGTTCTCCTCAGCCAATTGACGCTGGGGTTCATCAGGGATGCATCATGGGCCCACTGTTATACTTAATATATACCTCAGACATGCCAACAAACAACCACACCCTTACTTCAACATTTGCTGATGATACAGCTTTTTTTAAGCGTACACGAAAACTGTCATGAAGCATCTCGTTACTTGCAGGATCATATATTTGAATTGGAAAAGTGGTTAAAACAATGGAGGACAAAGGTCAATGAGCAAAATGCGTACATATAACATTCACCTTGCGTCGGGAGTCATATCCCCCTATTAAAATCAATAATCAATTAGTGCCCCATCAATCTCATGTAAAATATCTTGGTATTCATCTAGATCGGCGTTTAACATGGAAATGCCATATAGAAGCAAAACTACAACAAATGAAACTAAAAGCAATTCAAATTTATTGGCTTATTGGAAGAAATTCTGTTCTTAGCCTCGACTGCAAACTTCTACTTTATAACTCTATATTAAAGCTAATCTGGTGCTACGGTATTCAGGTATGGGGCACTGCCTCGGCCGCAAATATCGAAAAAAATTCAAAGGCGCCAAAATAAACTTTTTCGAATAATTACAGTCGCTCCCTGGTATGTTAAAAACTCAAATATTCACAAGGATCTCAATGTGCCATTATTACGAAGTATGCAGTAAAATATTTAAAACGGCTTGAGTCGCACCCAAATCCACTAGCTCAAAATATTTTAAATGACAGCGGCCACTCTAGATTAAGGAGAAGAGATACTGCAGGACTCATCCGACGAGAAAACCGCTAAACATCTACTTATGCGAACAGAAACCGTGAAGAGAAATATTTCGCCTAGCATTGGCAGGACAAAAACAAAGTATTAGTATAAGATTTGATTAATTATTGTTAGTTCATATTTAATATATGAAAATTCAATAAATAAATAATGAAAAAAAAAATGCGTTGGTTTGTCTCTTGTTATCACAAAGGAATCGATAAGGGATCCTACTAAGTTTTCTTAGATAACGACAGCGGACATATTTCTTTTCGATTATTACATATGGTCAGCTCATTTTTGGTTTGACCTACCGACTATTTTTCAAAAAATTGGGTCAGGTATGGGTTATATATATCTTAAATACCTCCTTTCAGAATCCATAAAAAGTTCCACGAAATATTTTAAGGTTTCTGAGATATAAGGCATTAATTTTGATCGATATCAACTTTTTTTAAATTAATTACGTATTGATTTGCTATACACGCCACTGTTTGGCGAATGCAGAAAATTCCTCATACAAAAACTTACAAAATAAATTCCACTCTTGCTTTGCTTCATTCAAATTTCATTCTTGCTTCTTCGCTTCATTGCCGCATGAAAACAAGTAGTTAAAGCAAAAACAAAATAAAATGTCAGCAACTCAGTACACAGCAGTAAGTATACGTATGCAGCACAAAAAGCTACTTTTTGAAACTAAATTTAGAAAAGTGGAGTATGCCACTGCTATTCACTTCTAAGTTCACAAAAATTTACATTTTTCTTTAAAACATATGCCGGACGTAGCGGTGAAAATAAAAAAAAAATCATCGGGTATATTTTCAGGAAACTTCATGTAAACCTTCATTGTCGTTTTTTTCCATTACGACTTTTTGGCATATGCGCCAGGGCAATAATGAGCTGACGATATATCGGTTAGCAAAAGTATTTTTAAATTTTTATGGAGATACCAAAGAACAAGTTAAATTTTGGATTTTACTGATGATTAAAGGGCTAAATAAACCATAAACACGGTTAAACAAACATCTTGTTGTTGTTGTTGTTGCCAAACTACTTGCGTAGTTTACTTGACCCTTAAGTTATTACAATTAGGTAATTTATTAATGCACCAAAAAACTTGTTAACTCAAAAATATTACAATTTTAAAGACCTTGATCTATATATTTTTTTTATTTTTACAAACAATTTTATTTGGCTTTTTATTTTAAAACATTTTATTATTTTGCACAAAAGTTTTATAAAAAATACATTAAGTTTCATTACAAACAAGAGTTTATCTTTTATCTTTTTTTGTAATGCATAATAATTTTTTTTTTCAAAATTTTTTAAAAAAAAAACATAAAAGCAATGTTTTACTTGGGTTGACAACCGCAAAAGAGGTCAAAGAGCCGTAAATCCGGTATTGTAATTATAAACAAAAAGCAGCAGCTCAAAAAATGGAATATTAAAATCTCAATTAAGTTTCAAACACATTCATTACATGAGATTAGTAGTAAACAAATAGCAAATAGAATGTTTTGGAATTGGCAAAACAATAAAGAGAAAAATTAAAATAAAATAATGTTAAAAGTGGATTAATTGTTAAAGCAAATACTTTAAATGCAAAGAAATATTTATGTATGTATTTTAAATTAAATGCTTATTAATAAAACATTCAATTGGGCTAATTAAACAAAAATTTTTTTTTTACAGATTTTAAATAAAATTTGCAATCAATTTTTTTTATTAATAAATATTAAATATTTTAAACATTGCTAAATTGCAAACTGTTTTAACAATTTAACAATGTAATAAAGTTAATAATGTTTCTAACACAAACATTTTTCGTTGGATGCATTCGTTAAATGGGGATTCAGTGGTAGTTTTAGTTTTAAACTAAAACTGTTCCTAAGCGGAGTTCAAAGACTTTAAAATTGGTCTATTAAAAAATCATCATTGTAGCTTTGAAAAATAGTTGACAATGATTTAACCATAATTTGGCAACAGTAATAAAGAGTATGTGCGAAATATATGGTAAACTTAATTTCTTAAAAAAAGAATTGCGAATATAAAAACTGAAATGGTTTAGAATTTGTATATATAATTTTTAATTTGTTTATAAAACTTCAATTAAAATATAACACCGATCGGTAAAGAACCAGAGAAAGAAATATAGTAACTTAGCAAGATACAATCAACAAGATTCACACTGAACAAAGAATTGTGACTAGAACAGTCAAAACAACGGCGCATAGTGGCTGAAAATCGTTTATCATTTTTATAGCCACTACCACTAGTGGTAGGACTTATGCAGTATATAAATCCCACTACCTTACCTTATGTCCCATACCCACTCTCGGAAAATACTTTAAAGAAACCTGTAAAGCTTAAATTTTGCATTTGATGCACTACACCATTTTTCATTGAAAATGAGAAAATTCCAGATGATATTGAGAAAATTCCAAATGAAAATGAGAATTTCAATTTAAAATTGAGAAAATTCCAATTGAAATTGAGAATATTCTCAATTTCAAATTGAGAAAATTCCAATTGAAATCGAGATAATTCCAAATGAAATTGAGAAATTTTGTTTTGAAATTGAGAAAATTCCAAATGAAATTGAGAAATTTTAATTTATAAAATTGAATTATATAATTTTTTTAATATTCATTAGGGATGCCAAACGGGAAACCGAATCCCGGGATTTTTCGGGATTAATAATTTTGATTTTTTGATAATTGATTTTTATGAGTCCCGGGAATTTTAACATATCAACTTTTATGTATAAAACTGTTCGTTTTTATTAAATTTTTATACTATATACAAAAAATTATTAAAAATTATATTTTTATTGCAAATAATTCTTATTTTTGAGTTTAATTTTTGTTTTGGCAACTATTTCTGGATTTTTGTATTTTGCTTAATAAAAACCATTATTTTAAGTAGAAACGATATTTGAAGTTTCACATCTCAACCTTTTTTTACAATTACGGTTAGCAAATTCAGCTTTGGCTCAAGACATAATACCAAAATAAAAATGATTATTTTTATGCAAAATATAGAAATCAAGAAAAAGTTGTTATATATCAAACAAAAAATAAAAATTATTCACGATCCAATTAAAGTTTTATTCAGAAACTAAAGAATAAAAGTTGATATAATTATAACAATTAAGTCGTAATATTGATGAAATAGCTCATATTCCTTCCGGCCCAATAATAATAAAAAATTTGCTCAAAATCATACGGTAAATAAAATAAAAAAAACTGTTTTAAGAAACATTTGTATAAACATTTTGTTTTAAAATAAATTTCAAACGTACTTAAATTATTGATTATGAATCTCGCCCTCACCCTGGAGGTGTACTGCACTGCAGTCGACATAGTTTTACAGTTTTTAACTCAGCTATCGAGATCGATGAGGGACTTTGCAGTGTATTAATGTCGTCACAACTTAATGCACATTAAAAATTGAATTGCTGTCAAAAAACCGAAATGAATTAATCTAGAAAAACTAAGAGATACGTATATTTTTTTTAACCTTTTTTTAGAATCTGATCAGTTTGATCATGGGTGAGGCCAGTGTTATAAACATATGTATAAAACAAATTGTTTTGTTGTTTTCATTTTTAAAAATTTATGTTACGTATATAAAACCTTTTGAATATTCAAAAAGTGTAGTTTATTAAAAAAGTAGCATCTTAAAGAAACACATTAATTCAGAAAAATCCCGGAATTTCCAAAATCCCGAATCCCGGGATTTTCAAAAATCAGTCCCGATTGGCATCCCCAATATTCATACAACGAACGTACCTAACAAACATAATGATTGAAAAATTAAAATAAATACAAGTCGCAGTATTATTGACCAACAGGCAATCTTCCAGATCCAAAGCAGATTGATAAAACGTTGTAGTATGTTTTATGGCTCTACTGCAATCTCCAGTAGTTATACATGTCTAAGAAGCCTTAATCACCTCTTCTAAAAAGTCAAGTCTCTGCTCTCCTACATTGGGGGTAATTACGTTCGGTACATTCATCTTTGTTTTCGCCATACTTTTTATTTTTAACCAAATAATTTCAATGGGGTTAAGCATCGGTGAATAAGGGCTCAATCGCAGGAGTGTAGCTGGAGAGTATGGTGAAAACAAAAATGAATGTACCAAACGTTATTCCCCCAATTTAGTTTAAAAAGACTAACAAAATCAGCCATGTCACAGAGTACAATTCCGTTCGGAAACGGAATTCATTCCGTATTTTGGTGCTTCAGAAAATTACGAAAAAACTTTGCGGAATGAAACTATTTTTGTTTTCATGAACGGTATGGGAGTTTTCTGTATCTCAAAGACCAAAAAACTATCAAAATATACTTTCTATCAATAAACAAATATGTTTTCTTCAATTCCGAACGGAATCATTCCGAACGGAATTGTACTCTGTGACATGGACGGAGTTAACCCAATACATATAAAATATCAATATTGTATTCCCTATCCTCTTAATGGAGAATTTCGCAATGAACTTCTTTTTATAAAAAAGGAAAAACCAAAAAAAAATAAGTTAACATTTTCGGGATTAACTAAATACCGAAAATCCCGGGATTTAAAATTAAAATCGGGGTCGGAATTTCGGGGCTGGCATCCCTAGTTTTAATATGTAAGCTATCGAATGGCATTAACATTTTTGAAATCGGCGATAACAAAAAATTGAATTTTTGGCCGATAAAATTGAATTTTCAGCCACTGTGCGGTGGAATATAAGTCTTCGAAAAACCTCTACCCTGTAAGGTAGAAAGAAGTCCGGAATAAGAAAGTAATATGTTAAGACAAGTATATACTAAAAATACATTTCATAAAGGTCATCTAATGGAAGCTTTTAAGGTTGCATACGAATAAATGGTGTGCAGTTTAAGAAGCGATAAAAAACTTAATTACCTACTATTACAAAACTTTGTGACGAAATCTTTCATTCATAATAGTTTTTTGTGTAGAAAACAATTTAAAAATTCTGAGGTTGATGTCTATAGTAGATCTTATAAAAAAACTGTGATCATTTTACATCGGTTTTGATTTCTGTATTAAAAACTTCGAGCTGAAGTATTTGGTTATAGAAACTAAATATTTCGATTTAAAGTCAATTCCGTAGTCAACTATAAACATACCGTACCCACCGGTTTCTCTAATAAATTTATAAATTTTCAGTAGAGACAAAAAACGATTTTGTTTTTAGTCTTATATCACAAAGAGGAATACAACTGTATTTTTTTGGCGAAGGAGTTCCGTACTTTTCGCTAATAGTCCATTCCGCTTAAAGAAGACCAAAAACGGATTTAAGCCAAAACTGTCATATTTTTTCGAAATTCATACAAAGTATTCGTTTTAAGGTCCATTTCGCTTGTAATCCCTTAAAGCCATATTTTCTTTGCATGCGTATCTAATACTTCATGCAAATATGTGTTTGAGATCGTCATCCAAAGAATTAAAATGAATCTCATACTATAAGCTTATGAAGCATTGAAAATATTTACCTTTTCGTTTTTATAACAAGCCTTTAAAGGATTTCAATACATTAATAATAAAGAGTTTTGGTTTAACTCTAGATAAATATGTATTTAGATATTGGGAATTATTTCTTTTCATAAGCAACTTTTATTATATTCAACATTTTTATTTTTCTTATTTATTCTATGAGTTAAATTTCAGTTCTGTATTTTATAAAGCTTTTTGTAATAGTCCTCCTTAGCTTTCCTTTGCTATCCAACGGAAAGCTAAGGTAAAATGTAACAAGAAGATACAAGATAATAGTCTGATAGTGTATAAAGTCAATCCTAAAAAATTTAAGGAATAGGACTATTACAAAAAGCTTTATAAAATACATAACTGAAATTTAACTCATAGAATAAATTCGAAAAATAAAAATGTTGAATATAGATAAATATCTTTATTTAAATTAAATCCATATTTGGTTATGTTTCCAATAAACTTTTATTTTGTTTAAAAAAGAGTGGTTTTATTGAAGAAAATAATTTTTATGTAGTCCTAAATGTGGATTATACTAGGCTTCACTTATTATCCATAAATAGTCCACTTATTATCCATTATAGTCCACAAAAGTTGTGCAACTAAAGTAGTGACCTATAAGCGAAAAGTACTCTAGTGAAAATGATGTACGATTTTTTACAGTGAGTAGATAATAGGGATATTGAACGGTTATTATTCGACCGGTTTTAACCGGTTATTTTAGTTTTGGCCAAGCCGGTAATTTCAAAATGTCCATTTTTCGAATAAACCTGTTATTTTGGTATAATAAACCGGTTATTTTAATAATGTGTAATTTATATATGTTTTCCTTACTCGTAATTGAGGTATTTTTCTAATTGAATATTGGGCAAACTTAAACTTTTTATGAAGAATGTCAAAACGAAAGGTAACAAAAGTTAAGAAACATTATGAACAATGTTAATAAAAATCGCTTTTAAAAGCGTGTGTTCTTGTAAAGAAAAAGAACAAAATAATTCAAAATACTACAAAAAAAGTCTTCAGTTAAAAATTAAATAATAATTTGTGCGAGAGTATTCTAAATATTTAATATATTTCTTATATTCAACATTTTTTATTTTTCGAATTTATTCTATTAGCTAAATTTCAGTTATGTATTTTATAAAGCTTTTTGTAATAGTTCTTTTCCTTAAATTTTTAGGAATGACTTTATACACTACCAGACTATTATCTTATATCTTCTTGTTACATTTTACCTTAGCTATCCTTTGGATAGCAATGAATATGATTTTATAAAAGACATAACTGAAATTTAGCTCATAGAATAAATTCGAAAAATAAAAAATGTTAAATATAATAAGGTAGCTTATGAAAAGAAATAATTCCCAGATTCTATTTGTTAAAATAGTTGAGTTAAATACATTCAATTTATAAAGTATCACTATCCAGTGTGACACAAAGAATGCTGACGAAGGCCGTAGCGGGCCAGAAAATGCATTACATTCTGCTGGTGTCTAATAATTGTAAATTTTTCTGTACATACAATATACTTCATATTTTATAAAATACATAACTGAAATTTTACTCATAGAATAAATTCGAAAAATAAAAATTTTTGAATATTTAATATATTTCTTTATATAGATGTTATCTCTGAAGATATTTCGAACGGGATTAATTAGAAAGAGTCGGGTGCCTGAAGTGCCCTAAAATGATAAGTTGCAAAGGTTCTTCCCCGTCACGACTAATTAATCACCTTTAATTAGTCCAGTTTCTATAATGCTGAAACAAAATAATTTGAAATATATTAATCCTGGCTAAGAGGTTTTGTTTGCAACTTTTCAAAAATATATTGTTGTAGTCTACTGATTCATATATACATGATTAACCACCAACAAATTAAAACTCATTTAAAATAAATTTGGGAGAATATCTCGTATAATAAATTTATTAAATTCCTATAATTTTTTATTTGTTTTTGCAAAACGTTTGTCTAGATCAAACATCATTTAACAGTTTAAATAACATTATACAATTATCTACTTACAAATTAAGTTTAGTAAATAAATAGAAATTGTAAAAAATAAAGCATAAGTTTAATCAATTTACAGGTCACACTATTCTTGGATTTTATCGTCAAATATTTGTTAGGTCTGAACATACCTTAAGTCATGTCTATGTACATATTTGGTTGGTTCCTTTACCCTTTTTAATTGTTTTGCTTTTATTCAAATTGATGTTTTTTTATATTATTTTTTATATTAACCGGTTATTTTAAAAATGCTTAACCGACAACTTTTTTTTAAAATAGGAACTATTAGGAATATTTGAAAACCGGTTTTTGAAAAAGTGGAATAATCGATCTCCCTAGTAGATGATCACTGTATATCGTTTTATTGCAAAAAGTTAATTTGAATTTCTACATTTTGAGGAAATTGTGCGATATTATTTTCTTTCCATTTATAAAAAGGATTTAAATTGGAGTTTCTACTGACCAAAATAAAATTGTTTAGTTCTAAGAATAAGCATATCGTCAGCTCATTATTGGTTTGGCACATATACAAAAAAGTCGTTGTGGAGAAAAACGACTATGAAGGCTTATATCAAGTTTTCTGAAAATATATCCGATAGAATTTTTTTGTATTTTCACCGCTACTTCCGGCATATGTTCTGAAGAGAAATGTAAATTCTTGTGAACATTAATATACGATCTGAGAAGTTAATAGTATAAAATTAAAAGTGAAAGTTATTGTTTTGTGCCGGATACGCCACTTTCCTAAATTTAATTTTAAAAAGAAGTTTTTTGTGCTGCATATGTGTACTTACTGCTGTGTATTGAGTTATTGACATTTTATTTAGCTTAAACTACATTTTTTCTTTTCTTACGGCAATGAAGCAAAGTAAGAGTGAAATTTATTTTGTACGTTTTTGTATGAGGTATTTGCTGCATTCGCCAAACAGTGGCGTGTAGAGCAAAACAATACTTTGTTAATTTAAAAAGAGTTGATATCGAGCAAAATTAATGCTTAATATCTCAGAAACCATAAAAAATTTGGTGAAATAGATTTGGATACAGAAAGGGGGTATTCAAATTGCATATACCCCAGCCATACCCCATACTCAATTTTTTTAAAAATTGTCGGTAGGTCCAACCAATAATGAGGTAACGATATATTTGTTTAGGATATTGATTTCGTTTTTTTTTATCAAAATCATTAGACCATTAATTTTCTTTTCGTTTTCAAAATTTAACTTCCCTTGGCCATAACTCACATTCATTTTGGTAAAATAAATTTAAGGTGAGGTTCTTTTTTAAACTGGTTAATGGTTTCGATTGACAACATTTTTCCCACCACCTTGGCTGGACCAGCCACCAGAGACAACAAGTGTAAATACACCACCACAATAGACTAATGGTACTAACTAACAATTTGTTAAGCGCACCAAAAAAGGGCTGATCATGCACGAATTTGTACTGCCAGCCTACACCCCAAAAACACTAACAAAAATTATAGAATAAGTTCAACACAATGTAACTTGTTCAACACATTCATAATTACATATTCAAGTTGATTGTAACTTGTCGTGGCAAAAATAACAAAAAATACATTTAATTTAAAAAATGTGTCTAAAATATGCAGATTAAAATGAAGCATATATGTATGTAAAAGAGAGAAGGGAAATATAGAGAGAATATTGTTAATCTAGCGCTTCAGTGATTTTGCTACCAAATCCCTAAAAAAAACAACATATAACATCGTCATTAACAAACTATTACATAGTTTAGTAGTCGTTGTTGTTGTTTTGTTGAATACTTAACTTTATGCTCCAACTGCACCTTGTGTGCTTATTTTTCATACATTTCCAATTCACCGTTTAGGGTTCGTTGTCATTTATTATGCTATAGAGACTAAAACATTCCAACAACCAAAAATCATGGCTTGGCGTATTCCCTGGCATATGTTGGAGTAAATGTGGTTCTAGTCGTATGTTCATGTGAATCTAATAAGTTTTACGGTGGTTTTTTATGCTGCGTGAATTTGGCTTCTAATATTTCTAGTTAGATCGTTACTGATTATTTATAACGACACAAATTTGTAATTTCTTTTTTGTTTTTGTGTTTTTTTCATTGTTCTGATCTCATCATAATAACAATAGCATTAATTCCCAGTTTAGATTTAAACTACAAATTTTCATTTAAAATCAGTTGAATTTCGACATTCGATTGAAACGGTTGTGAAAGCGCCAAACAAATTCGAGACGTTAAAGTAAAAAACTAATTTTAATTGTAATTTTGGTGAGTTGTGGAAACAGGATAATAAAAAGGATAATTAATGAAAGCATAAAGTGCATAAGACCTGAAAAACATTTTTAATATTAAAAACGTATGTACTCGTACATACATTCAAGTAAATACAATGTAATAAAAAAAAATTAAAAATAAAACAAGAGTGCTATATGCGGCTATGCCGAATTTAATATACCCTTCACTATTCTGCTACAAGAACAGAAAGTTTTTTAAACACAATTCTTAAAATATAAATTAACCTTTATTGTGTAACGCCCACTTCACCAATCCCGCCCACATTTTGTCGGATGTTATGAATTGATAACACTAATTTGGAAACATTTGCTTTTTTCGTTCTTCAGATATACAGAAAAACGGACGGACAGACGGAGATCGTTTAATCAACTTCGCTGTAAATGTATGTTTTTGTTATGTGTAAAAAAAGCAAAAAAAGTCTAAAAAATAAAACAAAAATAACAAAAAACCAACATATATATAACTTATATTACCTTATTATTTTCGTTGATGATTTAAAAAAACCACAACATGGGAGTTTATGAAAGAAATTCGAGGCAGTCGTGGTTTGTTGCTCATATCTCAGCCATTTATGGACCGGGGTGGCTTAATTTCCAAAACAAATCCAGAGTCTATGTGACATAAATATACTACATAAGAACTGCAGTCAAAGTAATATAATAGTGACTTTTCTTCGACGTCTTAATTTTTAATTTAACAAAAACAAACTGTTGCATTTACATCTGGGGGCTAATTCTGGCAGTCGTGATCGAATACTTTTTCGGTTCGAAAGTAATTTTATTATTCTTTCAGTCAACACTGAACAAATCGAAATTATTTTTCCAGTGTTGCGAAAACTCAAATAAATGCTCTAACACACTGCAAATATAATTTCGATGCCTTCAGTATCGGCGGAAAGAATTAGAAACAAAATTGTTTCGAATCGAAAAAAATCGATCACGACCCCCGGATTTTTAAAATTTAATCAGTCGCAGTTTAGTCAAAAGCAAAAAAAAAAACGAAAACTTATACTACACGAACTTATTTTAAAACTATCATTGTTTCATATTAATTTTAAATGAAAAAAGTTAAAATAACATTGTTCAATATTGCATCTATAAAATTCTGTTTTACAACAACACTACAAGAAGCAAAACATAAATTCTTTACTTTCATATTTTAAAAATTTTATAAAAAGAAGAAAAATTCCAGTATTTTATATACATAAAATTTTCGAAGTAGAATGATGACGAAAACATATCGGGACTTTTGACTTGTTCGGAGGTTTTTGGCTTGACTGACTGAAACTTTTTATAAATTCCGAAGTTAAGGCAGAAGAGATGTTGTGTGTGTGTGTTTTTTTTTTTTTTTTGATTTATGTATTATGTATGTACCCAGCGGGAAAAAGAGGCCTTATAGAAGACATCAGTAGTCCTTCTTTAAGATGTACAAGGCCTCCATTCGCTCCATTCCATACTCATATCTTTTTTACACACGTTGTCATTGTGGGGTATGCCTTCTGCTCTCGCTTCTTTCGCCAGAGATTCTGAAAGACATTCAAACGTCTCTTAGAAGGCTTTCCAGAGAATGGTGAACTTATAACGCGATCTGAATTCTTTGGCTTTTGCTTTGCAACAACAACAAAAATCGTCCTCCTTCTCTTCTCCCTTCTCAAAGGAGGGAATGTGGAATGTGCATCTTACTATAATACGAAAGCTTAACAGTATCCCCAAATTGTCATCTAGAAGAAAATAATCAAAGTATTTTTTTATTTTCTTCCTTTAATAATTTTTTAAAAAAATTACAAAATAAGGCAGAAAAAAATTTAAATCAATTATTAATATACATACATACATCCACGGTAGAAGAAGTACAAGGTAAAGTCATTAGAAAGTCTGTGTTCAAACGGCTCATGTCTTATTGACATGATTGCTACTTTATTGGTGTGTGAGACAAGGGAAAAAGAAAGGAGTACCAGTGATGGAAAATTCAGTACTATCGTACTATTTTCAGTACGTTTTCTTTTCATAAGATAGTTATATATCGCCAAAATATCATTAGGATGATAAAAAGAAGATTTTGCATTTTTTTAAATATCAATTTACATATAACCACATATTTTTATTTTAAATTTAATTGTTTATTGTCAGGCCTGTTCTGAAAATCACTTTAATTCAAATTACATGTGCCTTTTAAAATCACACGTGTGATATTGTAGTGTTCCGTTTTTGTATTTTTCGGTGTAATTTCAGTTGACGAAAGCACAGCGAGAAACACAAAGACGGTGTGATTTTCAGAACACAAAAAAACCACACGTGTTATTTAAAGCACGTGATTTAAAATCACGTTCTATTCAGAACAAGCCTGTATATATATAAATTTTACTTACAAAGAATATATGTAATTTTATAATTAAAATAAAGTAATATAATATAAATAGCAAAATTGAAGAAGGCATTACAGTGTTACAAAAACGAACAAACATTCTTGGCCACTCCGTGGTACTCTGCCAAAAATTTGGTTATCTCCCTAATGTACATATTTGAAATTATTTGTTTTTGCTTTAAGTACAAATGTAAGAATTATTTAATCAACCTTATTACGGTTGTCTTTGTCGTTATCAACTAAGTCGCTTTTTGTAGTAGATTAAAGAATACAGGTTGTGCGTTTTTTAATCTACGAGAATTACAAAAAACGACACAGTTGTTCACGACAGCGACAACCGTAATAAGGATGAAAAACTTTATTACGCTCAATAATTTAAATTAAGGTTTCATTATTTTTCAAGATCAAAGGAGCTGGACACTATAATGGGCTGCTGCTGCAAAAGCTTACTGACGAAATCAGCCATAATCGCGATGATGTACTGCTTCTTAAGTCAAACTGCACAGGCCCTGCAAATACCGAAAGATGTGGAAATTCTCGAAGGCTACGAATTCGATGAATCTCCAGAGTATTATGCTACCGATTCCAACTACTATGAAGCTCGTAGTATGCTTACAGGTCTAAATAAAGCCATACGTAATAAAAGATCAACCTTGGAATATGATCAAGCTAAAGGTTTAATAAGTAAAACTGGCGTTAATAGAAAGTTACATGAAAGTCTGGTACACAATATAGAAAGTGATCGTATCGAATTGCATCAACCATCCGCTATAACACAACAGGAACCACATGAATTAAAGGCAGAAGCTCGAGAAGGGGAAAATGGAACAGAAGGAGAAATAGGTGAAGCTTTACCAAAAGCTGAAAAACAAATAATGGATCCTGATTATGATTATTACTCACAAAGGCATATTTCGAGTTGGAAGGGTCATGGAAATGTAGATCATTCCATTAATGATGAGGACACTGTGGCTGAAGCCACTAGCGGCTATGCTGCTAGAGCAAGACAAGCAAGAGTTAATTTTATTACCCAACCAAAAAAAGATAATGAAACACCCAAAGAGCTATCTGAGCCGCGAGTAACAAAAGTAAACCCGCCATTAGAAAAGTCTCATTATGATCAAAAATTTAGCGCTGTAGCTCCATCATATAATTATGATATGTATCCATCACGTTCTTATGACCCATATTTAAGGCGATATGATCGGTAAATACAATAAACTTATATTATCTTTTAAACGTTTTTAAAAACCAATGAACTCCTCTTTTAGATTCGATGAACAATATTCCCGTTATGATCCCTACAACTACGAAGATCATTTCTTGTATCGACGCCATTACGATCCATATGACAGCTATAGTCCACGAGTACCACAATATCCCGAACCCTATTACAATTATCCAGATCGACGTTATGATATACCAGAACCACGAGACTACTTACCTTTATACAATAATGAAATTTATGAAAAATCTGCTTATGCTCCCATTACCTATCCCAATCCATATGCTGCATCTTCTAAATACCCCATTGATTATACAGCGGCTTCAAAATATCCTGTAGACTATGCTCGTAATAATAAACGCATTGTTTATTATGCGCACTTACCGGAAATTGTGCGAACTCCATACGATTATGCGGCGAATACGTATAATCGTGATCAACGCTATGATGGTCTTTTGACGCCTACAAAAGCGCTCCCTAGCTCATATAAAATTGATAAGACGGGAACAGCGGCTGCTTTAAACACTAATGACAATGTTAACTCAGATCCTTATGATTACATGAAACGTGATAAAAAGGATCGCGTTACACCGAAACCAATAAAGGCCAATAGTAATAATGGTCGACAATAATAATAATATTTGGTAATTTGGGGGAATGAGACATATATGCATAAGAAAAGCTAGTTTAAGTTTAAATAATAATTATACCAGAAAATCTTATTTACTCAAATAAGTTTTTAATTATTTATCAATGTTTTCAGTTATTTGCTGTATTATTTTATACGAATTGAATAAAATCTTAAAAATTTACGGCCTAAGTTATAAAAAATAAAGCATGTCAATAAACGGTTTATGAAACGGATTTTGTATGAAAACCCTTTATTAACATGCTTTATTTTTTATAACTTAGGCCGTTATTATTTATTTACACTTAAATTTTTTTAACTGTTTTTTAGTTATTTTATTGAAATAATTTTTTATTTGCAAAAATACAACTTCACCTGTCCTGATAAAAATGTTAACTTAATGGTCACGATCCTCTGAGCACAGATCGGGGAATGCTACTTCAGTAGTGCGATTCACTTACTTTTTTTTTACGATTATCGTATCGTTAAAATAAATATAACGAATTTGCTATTCAGTAACATTTTTAACGATATTCGCTGTCGATTAAAGTCAGCTGTTACTTTCAGCAGTTTAATTTTCGTTATTTTGAAGACAATAATTTTGTGTTAATTTATTCGATAGTGTATTTTATGTTTAAAGTGGCTGAGGCCCGATTTCTTACATACATACCTCATACATACATACAGATGTATATGTATGAACAAAAACAAAATTCTAAGTTCAAAATGTACAAAAAAAAGAAGCAAATTATGAACAAAAAAAAAAATTTTTTAAATGTAAAATTCTCAAAAAAAAAAAAAAAAATATAAAAAGAGTAAATTAATCATAATTACATTTGGTTTTTTTTTATTCTTTTTTGTGATTTTCGTTTATTTTAACATTTTGTAGACAGAGATGTTACAAAAAGTACAGCTGTTTACAATCGTTAAAAAGAAATTACAGAATCACACTATCGTTACTGCAAGCGAATATATATGTCGACAAAAATTACGATTGTCGGATCGTTAAAAGTTAGTGAATCGCACCACAGAAAAGGACCTTCTAGCGATAACAGGATTTATCTTTGGTCATTTAGAAAAGCAGCGATTTAAATAAAATTATTATATCCTCTACTCTGTAACAGGAATGTTAAATGAGGTTTTAAATTTGTACTTTTTGGACCTTCACGGTACCATTTTTTTTTGCTTTTTTTTTTTAATTTATTAAAACAACAAAAAAGTAGATAAAAATTCAATTGTACCAAAAAAAAAAAAAAAAAAAAAAAAAAAAACTGAAATAAATGTAAAATAAAGAAATTTTATAAATGGATTTAAAAATTTTACTGAATTATGAGACGTTAAATCTGAAAGGATATGAAAAATTTCTTTCGCATATATTTGTAAAGTTAAGTAGTACTTCTATATTCCAAACAAAAAAAAAAAAAAAAAAAAAAAAAAAAAATGATGTTTTGCTTTTAGTGTCACTGGTTTTGACTTATGTTGCCTCGTCTGTGGGTACCATAAGTCCCCTTTTACAATGTGGCAAGTGAAAGGCAGACAGACAAAGTGTGTAGGCGAGAGAGGAAAAAAGTAAAGTGTGTCACGCATACAGCGTCGCCCCCTTACCAACAAACTTCGTCTGTCTGCCTTTCACATGCCATATTGTAAAAGGGGACTAAGCGCCCTATACACCACAATTCTAGTCGCATATTTAAGCGCCCATTACATTAACGATTGATTGTACAACATAAATGCAATGAAAAAGACTCAATAATTTGTTTGCTATACTAAAAATTCAAACAGGGGGAACTATGACAAATTTTTAAATTGTACCAAATGAGTCACGGTAGTACCAAGGTACTTTAGAGGGTCAAAATGTACCATAAAAAAAGTACAATTGTACCAACTTTAACATCCCTGCTCTGTAATGTTTCACAAAATTAGTATATTATTCCGACATTTATATTTACCTCTTTTCGAAAAAAAAATCCAAAAATTACTTTTATTTTTTCGCGAAGAAATTAAATAAAAAATAACTGCTTGCTCGAAAAATAAAAATCAAAAAATAACTTTTATTTTTGCTCGGTGGCATAACCGAAGTTGTTTTGTTTTTGTTTTTTCTGCTGTGGCGTGCAAGTTAAAGTGCCGATTCATACTCTTCAAGTTTAGCCATCAAGTCTTGAGTTTTTAGGAGAGAAAGGAAAATAAATGGCATTCTCATTTCCTTCTCTCCTAAAAGCTCAAGACTTGACGACAGGGATGATAAATGGGGTCTTAAATTTTGTACCAACTTCCAAACAAAAATGTACTTTTTGGACCTTCACGGTATCATATTTATAATTTATTAAAACAACAAAATGTACATAAAAATTCAATTTTACAAAAAAAAAAAAAAAAAAAAACAAAACTTAACATTAACATACATTATATGTATGAATAAAATAAGGTACATAAAAGTCATATAAATATATGAGATCAAAATCAGGCACTTATTTGTTTAGTAAATAAACTATTTGGAATTTGTACATCATAGCAGCATAAATTTGTCGATCTTAACCAATCCTTTGTTTGTATGAGACTTGATAATGTTGGCACATGTAATCTGTTTCTTTCCCTAGTTTTTATTATATTTTGAAAAGAAAAAACTCTTTAGATAAAATTCCAGCAATGACTCTAGAAATGTCAGGAAACGTATGGATATTTCAGCTCTTTTTGTAAATTAGCTACTACCGGCCAAAAACTACAAATGTTTTCAGTTTTTAACGACTGAAGTTGCTAGACATCAGCTAAAGCTGTAAATTGATTATTGATTGAATCAAAATTTGCAATACAATACAACTTGTTTTTTTTCCTAAAATAACATTTTCAGGAGTAAATTTATGGAACCACATTAAAACTTCGTTATTAAAGTTGACTTTGGTTCTCGAAACTTCGCATAATTTTATATAAAATTGTAAATGTGGCAAGTGAAAGGCAGACAGACGAAGTTTGTAGGCGAGAGAGGAAAAAAGTAAAGTGTGTCACACATACAGCGTCGCCCCCTTACCAACAAACTTCGTCTGTCTGCCTTTCACTTGCCATATTGTAAAAGGGGACTAAGCGCCCTATACACCACAATTCTAGTCGCATATTTAAGCGCTCATTACGTTAACGATTTGTTGTACAACAAAAATAATTTGTTTGCTAAACTAAAAATTCAAAAAGGGGAAACTATGACAAATTTCTAAATTGTACCAAATGAGTCACGGTAGTACCACGGTACTTTAGAAGCTCAAAATGTTCCAAAAAAGTACAATTGTACCAACTTTAACATCACTGCTTGACTACTAAAACTTGAAGAGTGTGAACCAGCACAAAGTAAAATTTGTTTAATTCAAAATAAAAAATTAAAAAGGTTATTACAGCTAGCGTTGCCAGACGGCTGGATTTTTCAGTGCGTGTCAAGATTCAATAAAAATGTATTTTGTCAAGCTAAATCGGAATTTTAAAAATTGTTTCCATCAAATTGTCAAGAAAAAAATAACCATTTGTCCTGCAGTTGAAATGTATTTTTTTTTTTAATGGGAAAAAGAATAGTCGGAAGGAGCTGTGGCAATTTGTATCTCAAGAAATATTAAATTTTGAATTGTTCAAAGAAGATTGTATAGAAGAAAAGCTATCAAAGTCTTATGTGCTGCTTTTACAACACAAGTGATTGAACGTGCAGTAAAATTTATATAAAAAACCCTCAAAAAACTGAGTGCTTTTCATATAAATTTTACCACACGTTCAATCAGTTGTGTTGTGTAAACAGCACATTATTGGTTGTTTTAGTCATAACATTCATATTCTTTGTACATACTACATTTGTTCAAATTAAAATCAAATGAAAAAAGTTGATAAAGTGAATTGAAAAAGGATGCATGCGTTGCATGTCTTAAACAAATGTAAACTAACACTCCCAAAAGCCAGCGAATAGTAACGAATGGTATGAATAGTTTAATTGCTGATTGAATAGATGCTTGTACATAAGGGTACTTCCATAGTGTCGAACGTGACAGTCGTACGCATTATAAATGCAATAAAATTTGAAACAAAAAATATTTTTGGGTTCTTTCTATCCTTAAATTATAGCGCTTGGGAAGCACCGTTTTCTATGTTAAAGTTGGCAGCAGGCGCGATTCCAAGCCAAAGATAATGGCAAAAAAGTGACGGTTCGAACGTGAAAAAATAGAAGTAGTTGTACAATATATTAGTCAAACTATTTTTTCCATAATAATTAAACTGAATGATGATTAGTAATTTTGAAAAAAATTTATTCATAATAGTATAAAATAGATAATAGCAACATAAATCAAATTAATTTCTTGAGCGAATATGCATTCCGAGCTGCTTTTATTTGATCACCATCACATGAAAATGAGTGCAGTTTTTGGATACCAGGAATTTTTTTTCACATCCTTTCATTTATTTACCATTTGAAGGGAAAACTCTTCTATTTGGTCAGACGAGATGTAAGCTTATATTATTTCGCAGCTGTAAAAAAATGTTGCCAGAAACCTTTCGTAACTTTTTCACAAATTGAACAAAGTAAAACTCTATCAACATAATTTCATTGAAATCCCGCAGAAGTTTTTTTTATATGAATTTCGACAGCATTTCACGTGAAATGTTGAACAGTGTACTAGGCTTAATTCGTGAACAAACTCAGATAATGTAACCATAGTATAAGTTAGCGTTACTCGATTATCGATTTTCTCCAATGTTGCCATTTAACTGTTTCATCATTTCTATTTAAACAGATTAAAGGAACTAATTCATATTTTAAGTCCCTTGCACAATCTTCACAATTGCTTGTCATGCAAATCTCGTTATAAATATTACAGCAAACTGATTGTAAAAAGCTTTGGAATTTTTTTTGGAAAAAAGGTATTAGTTTTGCGCAGCCTTATATTTTGTAGGTGCCATGCAGTAAAGCAAATTTTAAGAATCTCTCCAAAAATCCTACATAAAGTTTTTTATAAACTCCCTTTTATTTTGTAAGGGAATTTTTTCAGAAAAAGTGAGAAATTCGGAATTTTTATTTGTGATTGGTCTGATAAATAAAAAAATAGCTGTTATCATCTGACTTTTATTCAAAATGGAATAGTCATTACGGTCCCTGTTTACTACATAAATATGTATGAATATATAATAAATAATTAAAAAATTGTATAATCCTGCCCTTAGAAGATCATTAAACTCATTCATTAATTTCACTTAAATAATCAAAAGATTATGGTAACTCATCATATTCCTGTAATGGTGCATCAGCGTATGGCAGCAACAGCCAACAATAAATAACAGGATGATATGATGACATACTTTGACATGATATTAAAACAAAATAAAACAAACAAGTAAAAAGGACCTGTTTATTGAAAACAAAAAGGACACACACACACATATACATATAAATATTAAAATTAAAAGCAAATCATTTCCTCTTCAACGAATATAACGGTAATTTAAATAAAAACAAACATAATTGGTAAAGGACGAACAAGAAAATTCTACAAAATAAAGAAACAAGAAATATTTAATATATGTAAGTATACTGTATTTCTGTTTTTGTGTGAGTACATACCCAGCGGTTAGAATAATGAGTAAACAGGCCTAATAAATGAGTAAACAGGCCTTATTTAGCAGACACAAGCCCTCCTCGGCACATTCCACACTTATTTATTTTTTACACAGGTTGATATTGGGAGCAATCCCTTCTACAGTTCCTAAAATAAACAAATTCGTTCCCTTCCCAAAGAAGGCGTTAAGGAAGGTCACTTATAACAACTGAACAACTTCCTTTCTCCATTCTTAAAGAAGGGAGTAGCGAATGGGTACTGAAGGAGTATAAAGGCCTTCAAAAAGGCTTGCCATTTGCGGTCATTTCAATAGTTACCGCTGGGTATTTATAAATACTCACACAAACACAGATATATATGAACAAACACATACACCAGCAAATACAATTACAAATGATTCCGGTCAATTTGAATAGTAAAACAAACCAAAAACCAGAAAAAATGATGGAAGGAGTTTTGGAAACAGGAGAACGAAAAAATCAAACAAATTCGTCCTCCTTCAGGCATAAATTAACAATTCTCTTTTCATGTTTTGTATTTGTGTTGGTTTTCTTTAACAAAAGTGTTTAAATGTGTGTTTGTATGAGGGGGCGTATGAAATGAATTGAAAATATGATGCAGCGTCATATCCGTTTTGCATAACGGAAATATGCTTAATCTTGCGTTAATAAAATGATGACGAAGTCAGATACAATGTTACGTGCAGACTTCCAACTCCACCACATTGCTTGCTTCTCATTTACTTAGTCTATTTTGAAAATATACTTTTTCTCTGTGCATCCAATTTTTTTTGTGTGTGATTTGGACATGAAACTGAAAATGTTACTTTTGTTGTTGCCATTATTGTTACATTTTGTTTGTTTATTTAAGTTCTTATGTACATATGTTTGTTTGGTGATGTGTCAAAAAAGAAAATCAAAATGTTACAACCACAATATTCAAAGAATATATAGAACACATTGTTGGCCTTTGGTTATTTCAAACTGTTGGCGTTGTTAATTTTAAATTCATTAAAATTTACATTAAAACGAACTGTTAATGAAATTTTGATTTTAAAATAAACGAGTTGTAGTGTCGGAAAAACGAGCAGCAGTTGCTATATTATTGAAATATGTAGTTAGTAGTGATTTTATTTTAAAGTTAGGAATGGCTTTATTGCTTATGTATAGAACTTCCCTAAAATCATGAACTTGTTATTTACAAATTTTACAGAAAATCAAATTAAAATATCCATTTTTTTAAACATTATAAATACATAAAAAAAGTATTTTACACTAAATAAAAAATATTGTAAAAAATTTCAATTACAAAGGACAACATTATAAAATTTTTTTAAAGATTTTTTTATTCATTCCAACTGATTCTTATGTTTTTTCTGGCATGCTCAGGTCGAATATGAGTTTAGTTTTCTCCCATAACGTCACATTTATCAGATAACGGTACATATGTATGTGTTTTTCGCTGTCAAATGCTGATTTGTTTGAAAGCCTACTAAATTACTCATCAAATAGTGGGATCTGATCGTATAACAAATGTCTGAGTTAAAGTAGATTAAAGCTAAGATCCTTTGAACGAATATTTGTCATTTTGGAGTATGTTTTGTACCACGATTTATAATAAAATCCATATATACTCTTATTGTATATACCTAATAACATTTTAAGCCATAATGGAGCTAAATCGGATAAAAAATAAAAATTCTATAAAAGTTCTAGAGGTCACATAGATCAGGCGATGTAATACATTTGAATCCTGCTAAAAAGCTGTTCTTTAGGGAAAGCTTTTCGTATGGAAACCCCTGCATATTTCTTGTGTAGCACGGTGCTATATATATTATATATATGTATATATATAATTTTTTATAATAAGAGTGGGTCATTAACAAAAAGTCAGTTAATTAAGAGAAATGAGAATGCTTCCACTCGTTGCAACAGTAAAATATCATAAAATTTCCAAAAGTCTCCTAAACATTACAAAAAATCCAATACCGTTAAAACATTGTTAATACCTATCATGTGTATTTTGTTCAACATCTCTGTACACCTCAACTGCCAATATTTTCATTTGCAAATACAAATTGCATTCCCAACAGACCTTTCCACAAGCAAAAGGTAAATGAGTTGTAGAATAAGCTTATAATAAGAGACGATAAGCTTATTCAATATGACAACAAATATGATTGCAAATGACTTATTCTCGCTATTGTTTTGTAAGTGTTTTTGAGAATGATGTTCCCTTATTTAACGCGTGCCTAAATGTTGTCTTATTAGTAGAAGTTTTCAGTCTTTGTGTTTTGTTCGAAGAATGAAGTGTTTTAAACAGAGCACAATTTAAAAAAGTAAATAAATATTATATTAACTTTTTGTAAATATGCCATATAATTTTAAATAGTGTTCGTAAAGTATTCATCTGTAAATTCGAAAAGTATTTTTCTGTAAGCTTATTCTATAAGAAGACTTCTTAGCTTACATTATATTATAGACATATACTATAATCGCAACTGTTCAGTTTTTATTATTAAACAATTTTTATTAAGCTGTTTATAATAGTAATCACAACACTTTTCTAAGCATAAGGCTTATATTATTAAGCTAGCTACAAGTTCGTTCTACATCGTTTTGGTTTGTTGGGATTGCTTTGAAAAATGTATGCTTGTATGTGTAATTTAACAATATCAAACGGAAACAAAAAGAAAATTCTGAAAAAATTTAAAACAAATGTTGCCAACAAATGCCTTAACCAAAAAAAAAAAAAAAAAAAAAAAAAATAAATTAATTTAACACAGTGTTATTTATTTGCTAGAGAAAGTTTTGAAACACAAACGAATTTGAATACAAAATATATTTTATTTGTTTTGCCAACAGTCAAATCGTTTCGAAAACGATTTTCGTCAAATGAAGCCCAAACTTTAAAGTTATGAGGAAGTGACAAAAAAGGGGTGAGTTCGAACCTCGTCACGGACCGAAACTTAGTATTACAAGCAGTTAACATTAGCTTAATTTACAACAACAATAACAACAAAAGTTTATGTGAGCATCAAAAGAATTTTTAGAATTGTTAATTAAATTTACAATTAAAATTGCATGCGTTTCCCCAAACTATATTCTATCTACTCTCCAGCATTACTTTTTATTATACGAGTAAAACCATTTCCTTCCTGTTGGGCTGGTTCATCTTTACTTTTACTTTGCTTATGCTCTTTAAATCTTTCTTTTTTTTGGAATTAAAAAAAAGGAAACTGTCCAAGATGTTGTTAAAGAAATAAATTTACTTTTCTTCTTGTTGTTCTTCAAATAATAACATGAAAGTGAATAAAGTTTTTCCCAAGAACTTTGTTAATTTAACCAAAATGTTTTTGTTTGGAAACCTTTTTCCCTTTTTTCTCTCCTTGTGTTGAAAAAAATTTAAAAGTTAATCTTTTTATGAGAGTGTTTAAAACAAAATAAGAAAATATGCATACAAATCCATAAATTTTCAGTAGAAGCAAAACGCTTTATAATTGAATATTATAGGCATATGAAAAATAATTTTTAACCAAAGGCCTAACTATAATATACATGTGATAGCTTAAGCTTCTGCCAAGAAATAACGATTCCGTATGGAATGTTCGAGCAGTGTCGTATTTTGTTAAGCAAATTACAGTTTCTTAAAACTTAATAAAAAGTTTTCTTACGTTCAATATTGTTTGACACATATGATCGCACAGTTGCTTTAGCTAGCTTAAGCACATTATGGTTGGGCCTCAACCGTTTTTTACAGCGGGTGGATATAAACAAATTAAAATTTTTGAGTAAATACTCTCTTTTTTGATCAAGTGCGATATGTTAATGGTGTTTTTTATAGAGGTATACAACTTTAAGTTGGCAAGACTTTTTAGCTGTCAGCCACTTTGTCAACTGTCAAGTGTTTTTTGCTTAGTTTGGTTTGGCATTTTAACATGAATAGACTGACACCTAAACAACGCTTTCAAATTGTGCAAAACAAGATTGCCGTTGATCCCGATTTTCATAAGCGAATTTTGTTTAGCGATGAAGCTCTCTTTTGTTTGAATGGATAGGTCAATTAACAAAACTGCCGTATTTGGAGTGATAATAATACTCAAGTTTATGTTGCGACACCGTTACATCTAGAAAAAAATGACTGTTTGGTGTGCTTTACAGGCTGGTGGAATCATTGGTCCGTACTTCTTTAAAAACTATGCTGGTCAGAACGTTACAGTCAAAGGTGACTATAACTGACTATAAAAGACTTTTTCGTTCATAAATTGAACAACCATGATGTGCAGTAGCTGTCTAAGCCGATAAGCCCCAAACGATTGATCACTTGGAAGACAATATTCGCCGCGTTACTGCCGATATACGGCCACAAATTTTAGAAAAAGCCATAGAAAATTGGACCTCCAGATTAGACTACGTTCGAGTCAGCCGTGGCGGTCATATGCCAGAAGTCATATCTAAATTATAATGTCAGAAGATTATCTTTCGGATAAAGTAAATTTCATGTCAATTAAAAAAAATCATCTTCGTTTTATTCCATTTCAAATTGTTATACCTCTATAAATAACACCCTTTATTTTATATTTTAAAATTGTAAAATTTACCCAGTTGGCAAAACTGCCGTCGACGAAATTTTCGTCAACTATTTATTCAAGACATGTCCTCCCTCTATCACTTAGGATTTCTGGAAGACAATTTTGAGGAAAATGTCGTGGACGACAAAATACTCGACATTGTCTAGTACGCTGTCTTCTAAAGAAGTTTATAAACGACGACATGACCGACATTGGCTTCCAAGTTGTCTTTTACAGAAGCCTATCCACGAAAACATAACCGACATTGTCTTGTAAGGTGTCTTATATCAACACATATACACGACAGTTTGAGCGACAGGGTATTGTAAGGAGTCCTCTATCAACAACTATACACGACAGTATGAGCGACAGTGTCTTGTAAGTTGTCCCTTATAAAAATCTATCCACGACAACATGACCGACAAAATAGGCGCCATTGTCGCCTATGTAATCTTGCGATCGAATGAACGACATGAAGAGCGACAATGTCTTTCTTTGTCGTGCATCCGTCTTCAATGATGTCTTAAAGGCGTGGGTAATAAATAAAAACTATTTTCATTTGTATATGTGTTAGAGCGACTCATGTTATATGGAAGCGAAATTCGTGCAAGGTGTACCCCCTTCAAAATGAACCTTGGACTTTTTAAGATGACATTTAAAATATTTCGGCTCCAGCTTTGACCTCTGTTGAGCTGGACCATTTTGAAAAAGGGCTTATTTTTGCATGTTTTGTTAATTTAAGAATCTGTTCTCTTACCAACATATACAATATGGGTATCATAAGGCACGTCCAACGCGAACTAGCACGAACAAGCTGACACCCGTATTTAATTAAATCGACTAAAGATTAATATATGTTAATTTGGCATTTTTGTTACCAACAGCCCCGAACAAAAAATTCAAAAACCGTTCTTTTTTACAGAATATCCTTAAAAAAAAAGGACAAGGATGAGCGTCCTTGGACAAATTGTATATACAGCTGAACTTTCTTATGATACCCATATTGTATATGTTGGTAAGGAAACAGATTCTCAAATTAACAAAACATGCCAAAATAAACCCTTTTTCAAAATGGTCCAGCTCACGAGAGGTCAAAGGCCAAGGTTAATTTTTAGGAGGGTACATCAAGCACTTTTTTTGGTGAGTCGCTTTAATATGTGTACGTTCAGAAAGTAGTTATACGTACACAAATTTTTTTAAAACTTTGGATTTGTAACTCAGCCAGCCATTAATGGGACAATTTTCCGAGTACATATTGTCAACAGAGAAACTAGCAATAATTATTTTGATGTACACCATTGTTGAGCGGATTTCTAAAATTTTTTCAGAGTTAAAGAAAAAATTTAAAAGCGCACTTAAAAGGCAAAAAATTTACGAGTCCAACATCGGCATCTTTCTACTTTTTTTGTATACCCCATTAAATTTGACCAACATATTTTGCTTTTAAAATGTTGTCTATGTACTATTTTTATGTCCCAAAGTTGAGATTTAAATTAAATCATGTTGTTTTCAGAAGCTCCAATGTGTTATTAACATTTGTTTCTCCGACCTTGTGCCTATTTCTCAAAATAACTAGTTCCAAATCGACAAGAAAACAAGTAAAAAAGTATAATCGGTCAAACCCGAGTGTATGATACCATACACAACAGTTTTACAAACTATATACACCATCGGCCTAATTTATAAAAAAATAAAACAGGTTAATAAACGGTTTATGAAAAGGCTTTCGTATGAAATTTTTTTATAAATAAGGCCGCATATGTGTGGAAAAATATTTAAAAAATACAACAATATTACAATTTTTATACCCACAGCAGAATAATGAAGAAGGTTTTATTCGCTCGTGGTGTTCATCGCTCATCTGATTGGGTGAGTGCTGCAGTGTTTCTTCTTCTTAAGCGAGTGTGGCCGCCATAATTTAAAATATTTCTAGCTAATGGATTTGGGTGCAGTTCGCTAATGTTATTAACGCATTAAAAAATTGGTCCTAGGCTCACCTTAAAGAATCACTTTCTAAGTCGATATTACAATGTCCGTCCGTCCGGATAGCTGGCTATCCATGCAATCAAACCTTGTGCGCAAAGTACAGGTCGTAATTCTGGAGATACTATGATGAAATTTGGTACATACGTTCGAATTGCCAAGAGGACCAAACATACAGAAAAAGTTGAAAATCGAGGCATAATTTCACATGGCTATCATATAAGTTTCTTTCTGGAATAGAGTCTTTGTGCCCATCAATTATCTTATTATGTTGGTATTTATTTAGATTAAATTTGGTCCGAACTTATTTGATTGCAACCTTAATCATCTTACCAAATTTTATTGGAATCTGTCCATATTTAAACATAGCTACCATTCAAATGCTTCTCCCGAAAATATCTTTTAATGCATATACTTCCTTATAAATCTTGGTATTAACAAAAATGGTAATGGCAAAATGTTTTGCTGGTAGGTCCAAAATTAGCCATAGGTCTCATATAAACCCCCATCCTAAAACCACTTAAAGGCAAAACATATCTCATATATATATAGATGGTGATATCTAAATAACATTCGGCACAAAGATGTTTTACATGAAATAATTTTGTTCTAAGGTTCATTCTCGAAAATTTTTTTTTAACATGTACTGTTTGGTAATAGATTAAAAGAAATAAGTTGACGTTCTCTTTAATCTATTACCAAACAGTCGCAGGCGTATTTTAAATTCGCCGACCACGATAAGGGTGAATATTTTTCTTTCGTTTTCAATGACAGAGATTCACCCTGTGGTTGGCACATTTAGACGACAATTTGTACATATATGCTGTCATGATTAAAAAACTCAACGACAGTTTTTGCAACAAATACGCCAAACACGATAACCTTTTTTATATTAGATTTATAAACAGTGTCTTCTTTGTTGCCGTTTTTGGTAACCACGATACAATAAAAAATAAAAACTTAATGAAGTAAACATTTTTGACTGAATCCCAAAAATCCCGGGACTTACAGGATCGCGATTTCTGTATAGGCCTCCGTAGCAGTGTGACTAGAATTTAAAAATTATATTAAATTTATTAAAAATAAATTAAGAAATTAAAAATCTATAACCTATGGTATTTGCGGATCAAAATTTGTTGTATTTGGTTATCCGTTTTTTTAATTTTCTTTAAATGTTTTGAAAAAGCAGAAGTAAGGAAGAAACATGTAAATAAAATTAAAAAAAGGGATAACCAATTACAGCAAATTTCAATCCAATAATACCATTGGTTAAAGATTGATGTTTGACTATAGACTGGCAGGCGCCGCAGTGGTGCAAACGGTAGAACGCAAAGAATTCTGATGATAGGAATGTGGTTATTCTCGAAACATGTAAATTCGTCCCGAGTTCAAAAAAAATTTTAATTCGTTTCAAGTTGCAAATTTAATTTGATGATTTTATGCCCTATTAGAATTTCAAAAATTCAATAAAAAAGCAAGAGTTCAATGAAAAATCACAATTGGTATAAATGTATAATAATTAAAAAAAAAAAAAAAATGATTTTATCAATAAAACTATTCCTCATAATTTTTTTTTAAAAAAAGCTTAAAATTTTTTATAAAAATGATAAAAAAGATGCGAAATCCTAATGAATATTTTGGAGCTTAATCAAATTTGTTAATGCTAAATTTAGCCGAAAAAATGCCAAAATGGTCACACTGATCCGTAGAATCAATATCCTTTTTAATGTTTTTACGAACACCGATTTTATAAAGTACTACTTAATTACGGAGCTTTCAAATCTAAGATTCTTATATTTTTTTACTGGAGAAGAAAAAAACGTTATAAAATCAATATTAATAAAGTTTTCTTCGCATTGTTTTCATAGTATGGTGACTTATTTTTTGATCGTTGGAGTTTAAACTTTACGTGGACACGTAGTAGATAAAACAAGCGATGAACAATCAAAAAAAGCTTTTTATAATATTAGTGCAGTTAGGTCCATTTGCATGGCGATGTGCTTAAAAGCTGGGTAGATCTTGACAAAAGATATGGAAAAAATATGAATTTAATTATTTCAAGGAACGTACTTAACCAAAATATTATATTTCGTTTACATTCGACCCCATTTTTGCGATGTAACTTTAACAATATTACAACTTATAAAAAATTGTTGCTAAAACTCCATTGTTAAATCTTTACAAAATAAGATATATTCACTTTAAAACAACATTAATAAAAAAGAAAAAATAACAATCAACACTCTACAAAATACTAAAAATACACAGACAGAGACGAAAACCGAGACAGATAAATGTAAATTCGCGAGTATTAAATTAACCCCTAGAGAATTATCTAAAATATGTAAAGTATACAAAACACTTTTTTTTTATTAAAAGATTCATTGTAAGTTATACTCAAATATACATATGAAACTGAAACAGTAAGTAAATGCCATAACCGTACAAATTTTAAACACAATAAAAGATGTCCTTGCTGTGAAAATATTCTGTTTCTCTTCCGTCGAATATTTAATTGTCAAAGAAAAATATAAATGAATTGAATGTCTTGAAATAAGCAAAATGAGCAAAGAACAAAGAAAATTATATTTTGCATAATAAATAACGTTATAAAAGAATTACAGCAGGGTAAAGGATAGTATTGAAAGATAAGGAGTGAGTTTAAGAAGATTTAGAAATTTCAACAGTTATTTAAAATAGAATAAATGAGAATGTTATATTTGAGGGAGTTTTACGCTGCTTCTGTAATGCACAGTGGGGAGATATATAGAAAAAATGAAAAAATTAATCGCCTCTCGCGGATTTGCACATGCAAGTTCTCTGAGGCTTTAGTAGATCATTAATTAATGGCTGCTGATCAGAGTCAGAGAAAGGGATGTTCAAAAATGCCAGGTTAGGCTATTCTTTTGCTCGACATTTAAAGGGGAGTCCACCCAGCTGGTGGATGCCCCTCGATGTTATTGCATATTTAGCGGCCAAAAACTAAAAATGCCGCTTATTTTGTCAGTGTCTTTTGTTTTAATCCAGTGTTGGAACCCCTTTGCTTCATAGCACAACTTTAATTTCTCTGTCTTTGGATTTGTGGAATCCATAAATTTAATTTTGAATTTTAAAATTCGATATTTATCTAATATATATCAAATATTACAAGTTTCTGAAGGAAGTGGTGAAAAAGTTAAAGTCTCCAGTGATTTCTGAAGGTCTCCGGAGATTATATAGCTCTTATGACTATAAGGGCAACACACGTAGAAAGTGAAAGTGTTTCTTATTGACAGGACTCTTCTTAAATAAAATTCGAAATAGGCTGTCAAAAGATTCTGTAAATGCTTATTCTGTACTAAAATCCTATTTTCAAAGAAATATTTTGTTTAAATAATTTACCTTTTTAAGTTTTTTAATGCCTTTAGAAACATATTAAATAGATCTCATAAATTGTTATTTGTTTCTTGTTCAAATAAATGAAACCAAATAATATCTTGCTTTGTTTTGTATAGGGCGGAAAATTTAAAAATTAATCAATCCAAAGGTCCGGGAAAAGAAAAACTGTAATTAAAATTAATTCAAAATTTACACTCGCCTACATCTCTGTTATAGTAATGTGCAGTTTAATTAAAAACTGCATATTTAAATTATATTATTTTCAATATTCGCCACTGTGCAACGTTTTCTTTTTAAATTCTTGAACCAAGAGGCAAATTTTTAAATTGTGCTTAAAGACATCGAATATTAAAACGTTTCCAGCAGGAGCTTTGTATGAAAGTTATTATTTTTGTTTAAGACAAGAAAAGTTTTTGATTAAAATTCAAATATTAACTTAAAAAGAAGCAAGAATGCAACAAGTTATTAAATTTGTGTTAAGGATAGAGAAATGGAAAAGAAGGATTTCATTTGTAATATTGTAAATAGGATAAGATTAAATATTAAAGTTTACAGGAAATGTTAGAAATTTAAAGACCTCTACATTGAGTTTTGTTTTAACAAACAAGAAAAAAATAAAATTAAAATTTGTAGTGGTCATATGTTTTTCTTTTGTTGCTTTTTAAGCATTAATGATTAATTGGTCAGAATTAATTTCAATTTAAAGATCCATAACCTTTACTTAGGGGCATTTTTTCGCCCTCCGACCTATAAACTCTAGTTTGACATTTATCTTGTGTCCAGCTGAAAACCACCAACTCAATTAATTTTCAATTTTGTTCTAACACATTCGTACTTATGTTTCTTTTTTTTCATTCTTTATGTCCTTTGTCCATTTTGTGTTTATTTTTCATGGTTTTTTGCGTGTCAAATTGCAATTGTCCTTTATCCAAGCACACATATGAGTATGTAGAACACGAGGAAATATATGCTGGACTATTTTTTTTCCAAAGTTGTTAATTATTCCTTTTACGCTTTAATTTAACAAACACATTTACTGTACAACATTTATTCAGCAGTAATGTGTGTTAAATAGTCCTCTCATTATCCCTTTTGTTTTCGATTTTGTAAAGGGCTGAGACCTGAATAAATGTTTAATACAAATGTCCTGTTTTAATACAAATGTCCATCTGATGCTCATTTACAGGTTCCCATCATGGTAACAGAATCATCCATCGCTATCATCAGTTTTAAACAGTTTTGTATTTAATTTTGTATTAGACTAATGACTGTATCATTAAATTTCTTCATTAATCTTGGTGTTGCTTTTAGGGAAAAAGAAAAATATGTACTCAATATTTATTTGAGGACATTTTTTATAAGGGATAATAAATAGAAGGTTTGGAATATGTTTTAACAAAAGATCTTTATTAAATTTTACTAGACATAAATTTTTGAATTTAAGCCACGAACAACCATATGGGCCTTGTAAATAGTTCCCGAATAATCTGATTAGGATTTATGGTTTCCATAAGGCGGCATAATACAATTTAGAATCACGTTGATAGATTGTTTGACGCTCGAAGTAATATCATAACCCCAGTCCTTGGAAATCATGAATTTTTCGAATATTTGGTCGCTATTTTCCACAAAGGTGAGTAAGTTAGTGCATTATGATCGATTGCTTAGACTGTTTGATCGATTGTTTGATGAACTTTGTAGATTATTATATAATACTGGCTTTCCCAGCAAACGTTGTTTTACCATACAAATTATTTGTTGTGAATACTTTGGCTGTTAAATAAAAATAACGAATGTTTGTGGGGATTGGATCTATAAAACCAAAAAAGTTACATACTTTACGACCTATTATGATAATAGCCAAATATACATAAAAAATTTCATCAAAATTTTTAGAGCCGCTTTGATCTGTTTAAAATTATTTGGATATTGCACATACAAAAATACTAAATTCGCTATTAAAAAATGGGAGGGTGACGGTAGGAGTGCAAAATATTGGGGATATCGGTATATTTTAGAGATGAGCGATACCGTGATTTTTAAGGAACATCGTGATTAGTGAATGTGATTTAAAAATCACTGTTCTTTAAAACTGTGATTGTGATCATGGCTTGTTAGCTTTCAGTTCTTTTATAGTTATCATAAAATAAAACAAGTGTACTATATTTCCTAGTAGGTATATGTTTAATTTGTTATTGCACGAATCAAGTAAATATATTCAGAACCTAAAAAAACAACAAGATATGCACTAACACATGTATTTTTACAAATAAAGATCTTTTAACAAGGTATTTTTATCATGTACAAAAACATTGTGGTTTTCTTACTGTCAATAAAAAAAAATAGCAACATTATTCGTTACTGCATGCAAAAAACGCTATTATCCAGGCAAACAGTGAAATATCATAAATTTGTGTACTTACCAAATATACATAAACATTTCTTAAAAATCGGTTGAACCGTTTCTGAGACGAGATCTTTATTTATTAGAAGATTTTAAAACAGAAATCGTTTATTTTTTAATTATCAATGTAGATAACTGTTTTATTCTGATCAAAAACTATACTCGTTGGAAATATAGTCTCAATTAGAGCTCACAAATATTTTCATAATAAGATCTCAGTTTGGGAAATATGGAATTACTTCGGATATGATTTTCATATTCTTATGTATCGAAATACAAATTTTGAGTGCCTTGATTTCCTGGTGTGTAATTCAAATCATCCTCTGCATATCTAAAGGATCACAGCCATCGACCAGAGCAAGTAAAATTTGTAAGTTACAGTTACTAATAAATAAAACGGTTAAATTATAATTTTAAAATGGGGTGATAAATATCATCACCTTAACGTCTCACATTTGTGGTCAAAACTTAAAGCGTTATTAAGCGAATAATTCTGTCGCGTCTGGGATAATAGGGGTCTCGTTTTACTTTCGGTGCTCGACTTAATCTTGTCAATGGTGTTTAGTATCTACCCTCAGTAAAGAAATAGCTTTTCAAAAATTATTCTCCTCCGCATCCTTGAGCACTTTTGAAATTTTGCAAAAGTTTTGACTTCGGCACAGACGTAGGGGATTTTCGAAAATAATAAATTTGAAAAGGAAATATTAGAGAATTAAATCGACAGCTCAATTCCAAAACAAGCTATGTGGGACAAATTCGTCGGAAGTTCTGACAAAAGTGATTGAACTTGCCATAAATCGGACCGCATGGTAATGAATTCTGGCGGCGCACTGTGGACCAAATTTTGAAATGGCGGCCAAAAATATTTTTTCTTCTGGATACCGATTTTAAAGTTATGTCATTTATTTGAAAGTTAATACCAATTTTAAAAAAATTTCTTCGTAAATTTGAATTTTTAAAAGATTATACATTCTTTGTTTTAAGAGCATTTAAAACAAAATACATTTTGCATAATAGTGTAACTAATAAGCTATTTATTAGTGGTAGAACTATTAGTTCGTAACACCTTTGCTAAAGACGTTACACATAGGAGTTACAAAATTTTGATAATTAATAAATATTAATATTTATTTTTTTTTTTAAATAACAAATTGACCATATGCCATATTTAATCGAATATAAATTATGGATGGTCGAATAATTTGCAATAAGAAAAATAATAAAAAAAGGTTTTAACTAAAATTAAAATATACGACTTTTCTATAAAAACGTATCTATCCAAAATGTTAACCAATATCACCCTGCAGATATCGAGACTAGTCCATACATGCGTGTAAAGAGTAGTCCATAAAGGAGTAGGAGTACTCCAAAACTACTCCAATTATATGGTAAAAAGGTGGTCTATTTAACATTACGATGTCCTAGGAGTGGACCATATAACCCACCGAAGTAGTCCATAAACTACTCCATGGAGTACTCAAGTTGGTAAGTTTCAAAAGTACTCCATGTTACTACTTTTTCACTAATCGCCTTTTATGGCGTGCACTGTAATCCTTTATTGCTATTATTATATATATTTACTTGGTATTTTTAATTTTTTTTATTTTTTTTCACAAATCTTAAAAAACTTTCCTGTTTCACTTTTAAATAAACAATTAATAATGGACAATATCAGGGCTACCAATGTGTAATACTGTAAACTATAGTATAGTATAACTATACATCATGCAGTTGTTGGCAACACTGCATGTTAATTTGTCTAATATGGTCTATATTACAGTACATTGGACCATGTTGTAAGTAGTCCATTTAAGCCACAATGGACCACGTAGTCCAATATTATCTGCAGGGCAAATAACTTTTACGTTCGATTTTTAAAAAACTATATTTAAACTTAAGTTTTTTCAAAAAAGCCGACCTTTGACCCTTACAACTAAAAAGTTTACGGGGGTCAAAGTGTGGCATTTTCAGATAAGATTCAAGTTAGTTGTTAATAAGTATGAGTTGTTTAAGTAACTGATAAAATAATACACTATATGAAAAAAAAGTAAAATTTTGGCACTGCTGAGGTGAATAAAATTTCACCTTCGTTCGGATTGTGTGTTTCACACACACCCTTTATACTAAAATTCAAGTAAAAACGAAACTGTATTTTAGACCCTCCATATCTTTTTTTCTTATGTTGATTTTTACGTTTAAAAGCATCTACCAAACAGAGATGACCGAGTATCAAATTTCTAATCCATTTAAAAGTTATGGATTTTGCCCTCCACTATGCAGCGCCCACTTGCCCAATATAATTTTTTCTACATAATTAAAAAAAATTAAGACATCCAAAAGTAAAAGTTTTTCATTTATTTGTAGTTTATAAAAAAATACAGTCAAAGAACATCTGTTTATAATTTTTGGGCCACCTTGTATAATCGTTATTAAAAATAACTGCACTTATGTTTTGCAATTCATTTATTGCTTCATTCATTTAATTAACATTTTGCAAATATTGGTAAATAACACCGTAAAATAATTAAATTATTAATAAAATTATCACACTCATACGACACCAGCTCTAAATACATAATTTTAATTATTAAAAATTTTTACAGCAACACATAAGATGGAACGTATAAATATTCGTTTATAGTTTCAGGAAACAAATGCCACACAATCCATTTAAACGAATTAATATCCGGTCGAATTCAATTTTAAATTTAACCTAACGAATGTCACTACAATCGAAGCGATGCAACAGCTCGTTACGATACAAGTGTTTGTAAATAAAATATATGTATGTGCGCCTTATAAACATACATAAGTATTTATTTTACTATTTTAATATGTAATATTCATAAAATCAGTTTTAGTTGCAGATACTTACAAGGCCTTTATTTTGCAATTCCTTTCAGGGGAGAATCAAATAGAATTTCTTAGTTCTTCAATTATAATTTCCCTAATATTTTTTTTTAATTTCTTTTCGTAAACAGAAAAACATGACATGAGGAATTTTCTATTCTCGAAAATATATGTTAATTCTTCGAAAATCTTGGCTAAAATCGCCAAAGATTTTAGTAACAATTTTATAGAAATAACGAGAGCATATTTTGTCCTGGAATTTAAATTGTTAGCAAATCGTTGATTACTTCCTTGCAATCTAAAATTAAGATCAGGATTCACCGCCAAATTATAATACTAAAATTCTTATCGACAAAAGGCTCTCTTGGTTTGTTCGATATGATTAATATTTGTTTTGTTTTTGTTATGGCGAACATGTTTTTTCTGACACAATCCTTCTTTTGAAAGCTTTTTAAAAAAAACATAGTTAATATACATTTATTATCCCTGGCAAAATTAAACATGGTACAAGCTTCTTACTGAGCTACCTAAATAAGAGCGTCAAGAGTTTATTATTCAAAACTTCTCATTTTAATATAGTTTATATTAAACATTCGAATTCAACACCACCTGGCTGGAAAATCTTCTCCAACAGATTACTAGATCGGTTCACAGAAAAAAGTTTAGCCAATATTTTTTTTAATTAAACCATTAACCAAAAATTGAATCAGTTTTAATTATAGATTTAATCAAGTGAATTATACGTTTACTTAAAATTAATTTTAATTTGATTACTGCTACAAATTTAATTAATATTCTTATTAATATCACAAATTTTTTGATTGAAATCAATTTTTATTTTTTGTTTTTGTGTTTGTTTTATTGAAAATGTATTGCCAATTGAACTTTCATGTTTAAGAATATGCTGGACTCTTAGGCCTGGTTTTTGAGATGTGGACTAAGTTTAAATTTAAGGTACTCTAAAACTCGGCGAAATATAATTTTTTTTTATTATTTTAATAAAGACCAAAATTTTAAGCAAAACTAAGCTGTTCCGAAAAAATTTTTTGCACAAACTTGGTAATGGCGGCACAAATCTGTTTTCAGATTAACAAAACTTAGTTTTACTGAGATCTCAAAAACCGAATCTTATTTAGAGAACTCAGTTAGTTTTAGACAGAAAAAAATGAACTGTGAATTTCTAAAAATTCATGGAATTATTATACAGTTTAAAAGGTAAATGTCCATTTTTGTTTATTAAATAAGGCCTATTTAAAGGCGCTGTTCTATTTTCTCGTTAGCCGTTGTAGGTGATTATTTATTGTTGTTCTGTTATGCATCTTATAAATAATTAATATGTGAATTTTTAACTGTGTACATTTCGATTGTACATATAATCAACATTCAATCAGCCATAATTTTAAACATTCAACCAACCACCTGCTGCCAGTTGTTTGTTTAAGATAAAATTTACGAATGTGAATGTTTTCCTCGTATGCTTAAATTTTTAATTATTTATGGACACATTAAACAATGTGTAAAATTAGATTTCTTAATTAATTTTCTTAATTGCTACACATAAAAATTGTAAAAAAATATATATTTTATAATGCCCGTAGTTTCTACAAGTATATATCTATCTGTGTATAGATATCTATGGTATAACGAATTTTTCATCATTTTAACACGTACATACATATGTCTTACCAACTGGTTAAACTGTAGTGTATTTCACACTATCGATTTTTGACAGTTAATTCAAAAAATGAAGCAAATGTTGCCATATTTTAAAAGAAAACTTAATGGAAAAAACACGTAGAAAAAACCAAAAGTGATAAAATATAAGTTCTGTAAAATCATGTTTCTACAAAATGAAGTGATTTTCTGGTTCCCTGCAGATTTATTATATTACATGATTTAGCGCTAGTGATTGCTAATTTTTTGATTGCATTCAAAATCGTTTTTTAAAATCATTTCATATGTATATTAATTGATTGCAATCGATTTGATTACAATAACTTGAATTGTAATCAAATCCAGTAGTTGCAAGGGGCCTTTAACAATGTCAACCCGGATTCTATTGTTGCATCTATGAGGAGTCTGCAGGTTGATGACGGCATATGTAGATTTGTGGATAATCTACTCAGGAATAGGGTCATCTGTTCCACGACAGGTGCGACCAGCGTCCAGAGACTGGTTAACAGGGGTACTCCCCAAGGAGGAGTACTATCCCCACTATTGTGGAACCTGACTATGAACACCATGTTGACGAAAATGGACGACATGAGGATTAAAACTATGGCGTACGCTGACGATGTTGCAGTGGCCATCACGGGGAAACATTTGAACATAATGTCTCAGTGTATGGAGGCTGCATTAAGGGTACTTAGCACCTGGAGTGTATCATGCGGCTTGGGTGTTAATCCGTCTAAGACGGAACTGGTACTCTTCACGAGGAAGTATAGGACTGAGGTCATGAGAATTCCGAGGCTAAATGGGACTGAACTTAAGTTCTCTCCCATACAAGGGCAGGTACCGTGCGATGCTTGAGAAGGTTCACAGACTGGTCGCATTGATGATCACAGGATCAATGCGCTCCACTCCCACCAGGGCGCTGTTTACTATGCTAAACTGGCTGCCGGTGGACATCACGGCCAGACATATGGCTCTTTGTTCGGCGATACAGTTGAACGCGGCACACAGCTGGTCGAACCGTGACTATGGACACTCCAGTATAATGGGTTACTTGATTGTCCCTGAAGGAGTGGACTACTGCACCCCGGAGCCTTTCTTTGGCGCGAGGTATGCGACACATATAGCGCACGAAAGTGCGCTGTCGGTTATTGGCACCTTCCATGAACCAGCCCTGGGGGTATACACTGATGATTCAAGGAAGGGGGAAAGAGTTGGCGGAGGTTTCTACATAGAGGAACTGGGCGTTAAAGTTTCCTTTCGTCTGCCGGATGGATGTAGTGTCCTGCAGGCGGAAATCTCGGCTATAAAGCGGGCAGCCAACTGGCTAAAGTATTATCGCGTATCGGGAGATATACGTATATTTACTGATAGCAAGGCTGCCATTGCCTCTCTTGCGGGTGTCTATACGACATCTAGGTTGACTGTGGAATGTCGAATGTCTTTGAATGAGATTGCTGAACATTCGGAGTTAACGCTTATTTGGATACCAGGGCACTCAAATTACCCGGGAAACCAGATAGCAGATGAGCTGGCCAAGGAAGGTGGTCGTATGGATGAAACATTCAATGATCAATTCATTGGCCTTCAAATGGCTCACTGTAAGTCACTCATGCGGCGCGAGAACTATAGAATTGCCAAGAGGGATGGACCCGAGAGTCCACCTGCTCCACATCCAGGGCACTTTGGCCTGGATATGATGAACGGAGAACCAAATATCTACTTAGGTTCAATAGGAACCAAATCAGGACCATTGCGTCGGTCATAACTGGACACTGGCCTGTTGGGACTCATGCTAGAAGAATGGGTCTGGTATATGGGCTACGGGGCATTAGGGAAAAATACCTGGGAGAACCGGTGTTTTCCTGTTTGGAGGATCTATCAAAAATAGAACTAAGATTGCTTCTTCTCTTCATTAGGAAGACGAATTGGCTCAACCTTGCAGTGACGCCATCTGAATAACTGCTCTTCGGGATGGGCATTGGCGCTGGGTATCACAAAGGGACCGCTAAAGGACCCAAGTGAGCTGTCTCTCGATGGCTGCCCATGGAACCTAACCTAACCTAACCAGTAGTTGCATTGAAAATTAAATCACAATAGTTTTCTTTAAATGCAATTTCATTCTTCTAGAAAAAATGCTGACTCTAATAATTTTGAATTGCCAACAAGGTCAACTTTTGTTTAAACAGCCTCGGTCAAATTTCGTAAAAATAACATCTATTTTATAACTCGGTAATGATCTTTATTATTTAATAAAACTTTATTGGTATTTATTGTTAGATGTAATTTTTAAATGTATCAGGACTTGTCGACCGAGCAGGTCATACTACTTTAAAATGGCTGCTAAGTAAGTCAATTGAATCATTTAAGTTGGAGGTCCACCTCACGCATTTTCGCCTCCATTCATTGCTTGCTTTTTATACCTAACTTGCGTTCTACTTTTCGAGTTTCATGAAACGTTTTTATGCGGCGACACCACAATTAAAAATAAAATTTTATTTGTCAAAATCAGCTGATTTGTTCTAACGCTGCTTCTGACGCTTGCAAAAGTAGAAAGTAAACCTACTTTTCGAATTTAACACCTCAAGGCATTCTACGGTTTTGTGCATGTAACTTGCTGCGTAAAACAAACCCAGATTATACTTTTTTTACAGCTGTGTAGGAAGCGTAAAAGCGAACAGTGTAGGCAGGGGGGCATTAATTTAATCGGGCTTTTGCTTTAATCGGTTAATCGGTCGATTAATTAGCCGAGGTTTTAGTTTAATCGGTTAATAATCGGTTAATTTTGTTATTGATCGGTTAATCGACTAATAAAGTTTTTGTTTATAAATAAAGTAATTTCAATAAATTTGTATGCATAAATTATTTATTATTTGGAGTTTATTAGTAATAATAAGCAAAAACATAACAAACATAACAATTCTTGAACTTAAACGTGCAAACAAAAAATAATAAATATGTAATACACATACATACGTATTATGTATTAATTAAAAAAATAAACTGTTAGATCATTTTATTAGTTATTTAATAGGTTAGAAAATAGCTTATAAAATTTTCTTTTAGAAAAATAATTTGGTTTAAATGTTTAGGATTAAAGCGATTATTCTCTTTAGTTTCGATAAAACTTGACGTGGAAAAAATTCTTTTACTTATCGTAAATGTTGGAGAAATCAAAAGCAGCCCATAATACAGAATATATAATTTCTTTGCCCTTTTTCTGGATTTCTCTTAACTTATAAACTCTTCCATTATGTCATTAGAGTCCTGCTGTTTCGGTTAATTCTGTTATAAGATTGATATGAGAAGATATGAGAAGAAACAAATAACTAAACACATACATACATATGTTTGAATCATTTATTTCGAAAAGGGCTCAGGTACAAATTTTTGGAAATTGAGTTTTTTGATGTGGTTGGAGGTACACATATAGACCGATATGCCGTGAGAATGAAAGGTTATATACCCCTTCCGTAGCGGTAAAAAACAAATTGCTTTTTAAAAGTAATTTCGAAAAGGGCTCATTTCCATATATAATAACCCTCCAAGCAATTGGTAGACTGTTTTTCGATTGTCTACGAATTTTAGCTACTTCGTCACATTTGGTAGTTAAACAGTAGATTTTTCGAAATTTAACAACAACAAAATACGTTAGAATCGAATTATCAGTTCTTACATTAACTTTTTCGTCACTTTAAAGAGTTGTTCAAATAATTGTAACAGTTATACAACTGCAACAATGGCACAATTGAACATATCACATATTTGCCGTTTAATAGTGAATATTACAAAAGCAAAATGCGTAAAAATGGACAGTTTGGAAAAAAAAAAAAAAAAAATTGCAATGTGATCGGTGATGCGTGCGATTGAAATATAATAAATTTATAAAATTATGTAAAACAAAGTGAATTTTAAAATATTTGAAAAATAAAATTGTACACAAAATTAGGGCCCCGCGGAATCCAAATGTTACCGAAAAGCCTTCTAGTACACGAAAGTTATACAAATGAGTGCACAAAACAGCCCAAACTTATTCTTTGGCTAGATTGGGTAAAATTTTAATAATTTCTCATGCATTCATTTTTTTTAGAGCCAATGAAAGTGAAAAAAAAAAAATAAAATAATAGCTGTCTTTTGTTAAAGGATATTAGTGATTTTTTAAAACTGTTTGTTTCTTTAATGACTTTAAAAAGTTTTGTGGAAAATAAATGTTTTTATTTAATTTTTCTAGTGAAGATCAACGGTTATCAATGACGAAATTTTGTGTTTGAACAAATTTGTGATTTTCTGTAAATTCCTTTAAAAAAATTTCTACACATTAGGTTTTTAACTTTTAAACATTAATGTGCTGTTTCCAGGCGACAGGCAATTGATTGTGTTGTAAAATTTATATTAAAAGCACTCAAAACCCTGAGGGATTTTTTTTATAAGTTTTACTACACAATCAATTGCTAGTCGCCTGGAAACATCACATAAGAATTATTTTGTTTAAATGTACTGTAGATATTTTAATATTTGATTAAATTTTAAACTCATTTATTTTTTAATTTACTCATACTTTCCTTACAAAATCAAACAAAGATAAACAGTTAAAAGGCCTACTTTTTATTTTAAAGAACAATAAAAAAAATTTAACTCCAAAAGAGAACTTTTTGGAGCCAAAAGCGATACTACTAAATTTAATTGATATTAAGCTACCAAAGCGCTCTTATTCGTCATAAAATAAAGACACTAAGTGGATTCTTAATGTAAATATTACCATAGAGGGACACATCTTCCCGAACGATGTAACTACATCAATAAGAATTAAATAGCAAAAGCGATAGATTTTTGCTAAATGGGAAACTATTTAGATTATTTTTCGATCGAAATTGTTTGCAGGGAAGAATATTTATTTATGTGTGTCTTAGTTAGCAATGGAAAAACACTTTGAATTCAAAATTTTTACAGTAAGCGGTAAGTTTTGAATATGTGGTTAATTTGTTATGAAAAATTATTTTTGATTATCCCATTGTTAAAAAATATGACTAGAGATTGCGGATTTCCAAAATTTCTATGAAGGCATTCTGCAGTGGTCGACCGACATGTTTTCACAGCAGATATAGAAAATTTCTAAATTATATGTTTATCTTGTTGAAATATTTTCGTTTTTGATATTTTACGAATGTAAGTGTTTTCTAATTTGCAGTCTTAATAAACCGATAAAAATATACCATAATGTTCTTATTGTTCTTTTATATTAAAAAGTTTTCGTTAAAAATGTTGTTTACTTTCATTAAAATTTTCGAGTTACTAATGAATCTTTAAGGGATAATCTTATCTTAAAATTTAAAATATATATTTAACGTTATAGATTATCTGAATATTAGTGTATTTTAATAAATTGCATACACCCAAGATATCATTTTGCTCATCTCCGGAAACTGTAATGACAATTTTCTCCTTCAAATATTACTTAAAACTATTTTTGGTTTTTACTATTATAACACAAACAGAGGCTTAAAATTTTCTTCTAAAAGTCAAATGGTTTAAGAGATATTCAGTTTTTTTTGTCTCCTGAACAGTTTTTTTTTGTACCTGAACCCCTTTCGAAATAAATGATTCATTTATATATGTAGTTATTTAAAATGAAGGTCACTCAACACCTTCTTTGTTTGTATGAACAAATATTTTCTTTTGGTTAGAATTAACTAAAAACGGCAGCTCTACTAGAAATTATCCATTTTACACCTCTTTTATAACTTTGTGTTTTGTAAAATTTAAAAACGTTCATTCTTAAATTAAAGTAGTCAAATTTTCCCAAAATTAAATAGTCATGCAAAAACACTTTAAGCAACTTGCTCTCTCTTCAGTTGTTTTTAATATTACACACTCAATTATATAAATATTAAAACAAAGACAATGTATGTATGTATGTATGTTAATAGATGCCACATAAATTCCACCATAATGTGTCGGAAGTATCATGACAAAATATTTATTTTTCCTTCCTTGTCGCTTTTCCTACATAAAACTTTCATTCATACATACGAAACATGTCCTTTTCGACATCTTTGATAAAGTAACATTTATCATAAGCCTTAATAATCCTTGGCAGACGTAACATTGATAAATTTCGTTTTCTGTTTACTTTTTTTTTCACTTTGTACTTTTTAAGCATTTTCTTCTGCTCGATTTATTAACATTTCGTTATACGATGTTATTCTTTGGGGGGGACTTCCGTTTCCGTTTAAGAATTATTAAGACACCAGTTTTGATGACAACATGAAAGATGATGTTACCAACACACATTTATACATATTCCTATAAGGACTTAGGAAAACATATAAAATAATTTGTTTGCTTGTACACAAGAACACATTCTACTCTTAACTGACACAGGATGTGTAAAAAAATATGTATGTTAAGCGGGTATAGAATGTAAATAGGGTTTCTATTCTTATAAAAATTCGCCGAAATTCCCGAAAAAATAATTTTAAACTCCGTAAAATTTAACAGTTATTGCTTTGAAAAAATTTAATTTAAATGAAAATACATAACAATATTAGTACGGAAAAACAATATTTTTTGGTAGTTTGTTTTTTTAATAACAAACATAAATATTAAAAAATTAATTTATTCGTAAAATAACTATATCTTTATTAAACGAATTTAATAACCTACAATCAGTAAAAATTTTATGAGTGTAGGATTTTATCGACCGTATTAAATGTATTCCACGATAACAGCTTAACTTTAACCTAAACTAAGCGATAAGTTGAATTAATGTTTATCCCACCTGGAAGGATAAAGTAAAATTTTAATAATGGAACACTTTTTATACAGTCGTTAAATCCTATCCTTAATTATCGGAAAGTAGTGAAAACGTAAACGGTAAAGTTGTCACCGGGGGTGTGATACACTTTATTGGAACTTTTAAGAATTTGGTACTTAATTTGGGCTCTATGACTTGTTTTATTGGAGTAAATTGTGTTTAGTATACGTTCATTAAAATTAGATGTGTGACTTATCAAGTAATAGGTGCTTAATAAAGTATTAGGTCCCATTCGTATAAAGTGGTAGAACTAAAACCGGTCTCTACCACTAAAAAACTTATCACGGGACTACTTTTGCTCTCATTGAGCGGAAAATTGCCATTGGTTGTTGCATAGCATTTTAAAACAAAATATATCCTTGGGATTGCTAAAAATGAAAGAAAAGTTTTCTGCTTTTCCGCAAATAGAAAAAATTTGGAAAAATGGAAACCCTAGTTGTAAGGAGTTGCATAGGATAAAAAATATAAGGAACAAATATAATTTTCTGACTTGTTTATGATACCAGCCAATATGGCATTTCACACATAATTCGTAGGTTAATAAATTGTTTAAACAACAATAAGGAGATAGTCAATCCTAAGCACCACAGGAGTTTATTTTTATTACAATTGCATTGTGGATTTTGGCTTGGTTTCTAATGATTGTAAATAAATGTTTTAATTTATAGAGCACAGTACTTTTCGCTAATAGTCACATCCATCAATTTGCAGCCAAATTGTGGACTATATCGCTAATGTGACTATAAGCCTAATTCACTCACATATTTGCCACTATGAGGCATATGACCGAATTCGAATAAAATAGTTAAAATATTATACAATATTTCATGCCTGATACCAAGACGAAAACAAATTTTTTTTTTCGAGTAGAGAGTTAATGACAAAAATTTAACGATTTAATTATTAGTTCTTTTATATGGTCTGTGGCTTCTAAAACTAAAAGAAACTTGGTACATGGTGCTAATGTGATTAACTTTAATAATATACTTTACTTTTAGCTTTTATAGCCGCTAATGGATGGAATATATGGTAAAAGTGCTTATATCACTAAATAAACTATAACGTACATAAATAATTTATCAGGCCTATTCTAAAAATTATGTGATTTGAAATAACATGTGCCTTTTAAAATCACACGTGTGATTTTGTGGTGTTCTGAATATCACACCGTTTTTGTGTTTCTCGGTGGGCTTTCGGCAATTAAAAATCACACCGAAGAACGGAGCACAACAATATCTCACGTGTGATTTTTAAAAGGTACATGTTATTTATAATCACCTGATTTGAATTAAAATGATTTTCAGAACAGGTCTGTATATTAAATTTACTTCAAGCGGCAGAATAAATATAAAATTGACTAAATCGCTAATGTGACTAAAAACGAAAAGTACTGTATTGTATAAAATTAAATCATTTAAATTTAAAACAAGGAAGAGTGCTATACTCGGCAATGCCGAATCTTATATACCCTTCACCATGTTGCGATAAGAACAGAAACTTATATAAACACTGTTCTTTAGATAAAAATAAATATATTTTTTGCCAGCTCCACTTCACCGACCCCGCCCACATTTTGTCAGATGTTGATGTTGTGTATTGATAACCAAGATCTTGTTCCTTATTTAGAAACTTGCTCTTTTCGTTCTCCAAATATACAGAAAAACAAACAGACGGACATCGTTAAACCAGCCGTGCCATACATGTACGTATTTGTTATGTGTAAAAAACGCAAAAAAAAATAATCTAAAAAGATATTAAAACAAATTTTCGTTGATTGGTATAAAAAAGCAACAACAACATGTCATTTTCTCAGATCTCAGACGTTTGTCAACCGATCGGGCTGGATTTCAATAGCACACTTTAACGTTGCATATGTGACATAAATATATAAGAACCTAGTCCCAATCATATTTAGACGGCAAATGGGTGGTCGGAAAGACCGACATCGTTAAATCAACTTCGCTCCTCGTAGGGACCCAGAATATATATTCTTTTTAGGGTCTAAAATCAATATTGTAGAAATTGCAAACTTATACATACCCTTTCTACCTGTGGAGAAGGGTATAAAACTAGTTAAATCAAAACTGTTTTACCTCATCTAATTTTTTTTAAACAGAAAGAATTTTTAATATCTACAATTAAAGTGGAAAGTATTAAGCCTTTTAATTTTGAATTTAAAAAAAAGTGGTGGTCAGAAAGGGAAAGGCATGGTCCAGTCATAACGTCTTTGCAAAACTACAACAATGCAGCAATATAAAAAACAACGCATTTGTTTGTTTAATTGTTTCTCTGGCCGCTCTTTACATAGGTGAATTATTTTCTGTACAGCTTCCCTGTGATAAAATTGTCTTGGTGCAATCGATGTTTTCATGTTGTGTTGATTTAAAATTCCGACATACAAATTTATTGTTCTCATCCCACCAAGTAAAAAGCATTGATTTAGCTAAGAAATTTTTAGGATTAATGTGAGTATTTGGTTTTCGGCTTAACCTCTGTAGAAAGTGGAAACAATGCCTATACTATAGCCCCCGCCCAGCGGGAAAAAGAAGGAGAACTAAGGCCTTCTAGATGAACAAGGCCTGCTCGCTCCATTTCATACTCATATCTTTTTTACACACGTTGTCATTGCGGGGAAGGCTTCCACTCTCGCTTCTTCCGCCAGAGATTCTAAAAGGCATTCAAATAAATGACTCTAAGAAGGCTTTCCAGAGAATGGTTGTTAAAAGGCCTTAGAATAAATGTAATCTTAAAGCGTTTTTAAGAAAGGTATAATAAAAGGCCTTCCAATTAATGGCTCTTAAAAGGCCTTTCAGACCATCCATGTCAAAATGCCTTTGATTAAAGTTCATATTGATGGCTTTCAGTTGAATGCCTGCAGATTAATCCCTGTTAATATGCCTCCCATAATTTTCAATAAAGAATAAAAGTTAAGTGTTTTATAATTTCAAAGTTTAGTTCATATATTTATTTACAGAATTACACATTCATACATACTATAATTACTATAGGTATACACATATTCACAAAAAAACACTTAACAAAAATATAAAATTAAATAAAAATATTAACAAAAAAAATAAAACACTTCAGTCTTAGAAACTTAAAAATATAAAATTAAATAAAAAACACAACTCAACTAAAATGATTTACATTATTATTTTCATTTGGTATTTGAATATGTAACTTTGTTCTTATAACGGGATCTGAATTCTTTTGCTTTTGCTTTGGCAAAAAAACAAAACAAAAAATGTTACTCCTTCTCTTCTCTCTTCTCATAGAAGCGAGTGTGGAAGGTGTATGGGTGCGTTCGTAAATGCATCACTGCGCTGCATCAGAAAAGCAAACTTTTTGCATTTTATTCTTAGATACATGAAAAAAATAATACAAAATGGGACGTACTTGTAGCCCTCTACCGCAGCATCAATATTTTGAAAATTAGATCAACTCGATGTTGTAACTCTTTATACTTAAAATATCCACTGTTTTTTACATGGAAGGTTAGATTTAAGATGAAGTTATGAGTCCAATTTGTAAATTCCTAAGTTTTGTCATATCTCAAATAAAAAAAAAACAATATCTAAGCTAATATGAGGTCCCAGAGCACGAATATGAAATTCATTTACTTTTTAAAACACGTGTTTTGGCGACATTTGTGAAAAATAAGCTTTTTTTTGGTTCTTATTTATTGGCGAAAATTTAAGAACGGTTCATCTGAACATTTTACAATGTTAAATATATATCTCTCTCCTATTTTGTGTTGATCGGATAAAAATGTATTGAGTTACAGACCTTGAAAGTTCAAAAAAGTGTATTTTTACTAAATTTTTTTTAGATGAAATGTACTAAAAGTAAGAGTTTCAATTGCTCCATTAAGATGAAAAACTATACTAAGTAAATTTTTTTAAACTATATTTTAAAGATAATTTTGTTCCGATCACATGATGTATAAAATTTGTAAACTTTGATAAAAATTAAGAAAGTTATAAGTAATTAAAAAGCTGAATTTATTTTCACACAAAATTGATTTAAAAGAATTAAATTAATTCCGTTGAAAGTATAAAAAATTTTTAGTATAAAATCAATTTTGTATGAGAAATAGTATCGCATTTTCTTTCATATTTTTCTCTCCCCGTTTTTAAGTTTTTTTTGATTGAGAATAAAATGGGTTTTTACATGTATGCTTCAAAAATTATTAATAAAATTAACAATAATTATTAAGCAAATTAAAATAAAATATCAAAAAATTACTCCATCTGCCAGCCCTGGTAGAGAGGTAAAATATATATAATTTAGGTAGATGCAACATTCTGGAGGCATTCGAAATTTATTGAATGATTTTTTTCTTTCATACTCCTTGCTTAGGAGCCAGATCGATTTAACATACACTACAATGCAGGTTACGGCAAAAGCCAGACTATAACACGACAATTTTTTTTGGTTTTCCTCCCCGCGATTTGAAGTTAGGATACAGCCCCGTGTTCTCTGAAAGGGCCTAACCAATAACAAGTACAAGGCTTGTCGTACATATTTCCCCTGAGAGGTGAATTATTAAGAGCAATTTATAATTTGTTTAATGTCTCGTTATAGATCTTTTTTTCATTGCCAGTCCAAATTCACATAGTTTAAATTTAAATCACCATTGCCCTATCCCTAAATAAAGCTGCAAGGGATGATTTGTTTTTTTTAACTAGCACTAAAAAAATTGAGTGGTATTGCAAATTCTTTCACTATCACCAACGGTGATTGAATGCATAAAATCTGCACTCAATTCAAATAGTGCAAAATTTGTACATGCAATCAAAAAAGCTGCATAAAAACAGACTCTTACTAAAATTTAAAAATGAATTTTGAATGCGCATAGTTTTTATTCTTGTGATGATATGCATAAACAAAGGAAATTAAACAACATGAAATTTTGTCAATAACGAAATATCTCATGGCTTTAGTCATGAATAAACAAGTTTTTTGTTTGTAAATTTAGTGCAAAATTTTAAGTTGCACTCAAATGAGTGAAGAACAAAAAAAATGCAATAAGCTTATTATTGCCTTTTCTTAAATCAAACTATTTTTTTTTTGAGTGCAACATTTTTTAACATCACTATCACTCATGTTTAGTGAGGCTGCTAATTCTGAATTCATCACTCAACATCAACAAAATTATTGCAATAATTTTACACTATCACTAACTGTTAGTAGAAACTGCAATATTAGTGCACTACCCCCATCTATGCAATTTCAATTAAAAATTATTCTGTTTGTAGCGCTGAATCAACAATTCGCAGTTCATTGTCTCTCGGCTTCAGTTTATGCGGTATAAACATTTTTTTTGCCTTTGAAATGAATATCCATATTGTCCCTGAGTTCAACATGAATGTTTATCAAGTAGTAATTCTATGTTCAATTCTTCATTCTTTAACATCAAAATCTTCATTTTTGAAACATTAGCCATTACTTTCGCTGGAAGTATGTTTGCTCATACTCATCATTAAAAATAGTAAAGCTAAATTCGCTCCAAAAATACATTAAATTATTCAGGTCCTGAATCAAGTAAAAAAATGTTAGCCTTAATTATACTCTAAAAATTTTCCTTAAGACTACTGATTACAAAACTTAGAATATTTGCTTATGAAAAACATCTATTGACTAAAAAAAAATTTAACATCTTCTTTGCAGCTGCCTGGGCTAGATATTCAAGAAAGTGGTTCTTTCGGTATTTAGACTTCCAAATGATTTAACACTGACTGTCCTGTTTTTATATTTTAAGCCCTCGAAAGTATTAAATTTTCGCATAATCTAATCCAGGCCCATCTTTTTCCTTAAAAATATTCGACAGCCGGCTCTAAAGAGGGCTTAGTCCTCTGAAAATACATTTTATATACAGGTTGATTGCTTTTTTTTAAACGAAATCCGTCATCTTCAGGGTCTTCAAGGTTTGTAAAATATATATCTGTAGGGGATTTTAGAGCTCCAGTTTAGTTATATTCAAATAAAAGGAGTATTCAATATCAAAATTAAAAAATTTTATAGCAACTATGGGTGCAACAGCAGGGTAATAGTCCGGTACATAGAAAAAATTAAAAATTGTCTCTAATCACCAAATTCATACCAAGTTCATAGAATCAAGCCAACAAGTGATTATATCGATTACTAAAAATTTTAAAAATTGTTAAATTTTGAATATTTTTTTTTTTCAATAAATTATATTTTGAATTTTAATTAAATAAAATGATCAAAAAACTTTGCCGTTTCAAACAAAGTGTAAATTGATTAAATTAAATATAGCTCAGGTTTGGACAATTCCCAATAACAATTCTACGAGTTAAAATTATTTTATTTTAAACGAAAAAAATCAATTAAGATTTTTTGATATTTAGTTAATATTTTAATTAAAAATTTATTTAAAAACAACTAAAATGTTAATTAAAACAAAATTATATTTTTAATTTTCTTTCAACTAAAAAAATAATTGATTCAATTATCACATTAATCAAATTGAAATACTTTTTAAACAATTTTTTAATTGATAAAAAAACAACTGATAATTTTTTCTGTGTTTAATTTGAAAGAAACTCAGATCTGCTTTACTATGACTTTGTCGAAGGATTTTTGTATATGAAAAATAAAATCAGAAAATTCTTAATCAGTTATTAAATTACATAATTTCACAAGCGAATTAATTTAAAGTTTAAATTTTAAACTCATTAAATTCAAGTTATAAAAAAGAAACTAAAGCCAAAAAATATGATATTTAACTTAATGCTAAAAATAGTTCAGCTAAAATAATTAAGTTCAAATTTGAGGGTATAGTTTAAAGCTCATACTCATCTTAAGTAAACAAAAACTTTGCATAAATTTAAACAAAATTCTTAAAGAATTTAATTTCAAAAGTTGTCTATCACATTAAGTACATAACCTCATTCCAGAGTGGAGATTTCCACTCCTGACTCCTACATTATATACTTGCACTGCACATGCTCTATAGCCGGAATAAATACATTAACTTAAGAGAATTTTCAGGCAAGATTAAGAGTGCAAAAGAAGCAAACTCTTCAGGTATGAGAGGAACATCGAACAAACTTCCCAAGGGAACAAAACCAAATATATTTACACATTTTTCAAAAAAAAAAATAAAGAAAAAAAAACAAATCGGAATAAAAATTGTAGGTGGGTTTTTTTTCAAACAAAACCCAAATGTCCCCATGGATTTGAAGGTGCTCTTAGACACACAGGAAAAACAACTACAGCAACAACTAGAAAATATCATACCTAATGCGACTTTAGTATTATAAAAATAAACAGTCTAGTGTCTCTTACGGTTGGTGGTGCTTAGATGTATGGTGGTGGTGGCAGTATTGGATCTCGTCTCCAATATTGTACCATGTACAATGTAGGAAACATTTCGTATTTAAACAACAGTAACAACAACAAATACTGTTACAACATTTCAAAATGTGTACAAGAAATAAAAAAAAATAAAATACTTCGGTGACACTCCTACATTTCGTGTGCGCAGCAGTAATAACTGTATGGAAACAAGGACACTTTCTATTTTCCTTTTTTTATTTTCCTTCTATAAAGTATATTTTGCTAGGGACAATGCCACTGTACATTTGAACACAAAGTACCGAGTACGTGAGAGTGTGTGACACAAACCAATTGTGTCCCTTTTAGTCAAGCATTCAAGTTGGGTCATTGTCGTGCAACTTTTAAGCTTTAGCCAATAAAAATTGAAGAAATCTAATATTTGTTTTTTTTTTCTTTTACATCACTATTTTGGGAGCAATTTTTTTTCTTGCATGTATCTGAGCATAAGGATATTTGTTTGTATGTCGTTTGCTATTTTTTAAGGTGTCCTTTTTATTGCTTTTTTACAACAACTTTTATGGTTCCTTTACCAGCATTTTGCTTGGGATTTTATGTATTTTTATATATTTAGTTAAGTAAATAGCAAATGGTCTTATATACAATGTAATAAATATATGTATGTATGTATATGGATGTGAGGTTATGTACTTGTATATTGACTTTAAACAAAATGGCGTTTGTTTTTTTGTGTGTTTGCCTATAAAAAGTTTTGTTTGCAGTAGCCAGAAAAAAAGAAAAGATGATTTGAGGTTCTTCTATGTTGGTATTCAGTGAAATTATTGATTTTCTCCAGACTACATTTAAGGTGTTGATGAATTTTTGTTATTAAGTGAAATTTAACAATTTAATACAAAAAAGTGTTTTCATTTAGGAGTATTCAATTGAATTGAAGTTTTTAAGAAAAAATGTAGTAGAAAAATATCGTTTTTAAATTTTTATAAAAAGAATAAATAAAAAAGTTCCTTTGGACTAAAGTCCCATTAGTTAACCTATACATAAAGTTGGAGCTCCACAGCACGCGTTACTCGCCTTTTCGCGTAGGATGCATTGAGGCGTTGAATGCGAAAAGTAGGTTTACTCTCTTCTTTTGTAAGCGTCACAAACAGAGTTTGAACAAATCATCTGATTTTGACAAATTAAATTTAATTTTACTTGGTGTGATGCTGTATAAAAAGCATTGCATATAACTTGAAACGTAGAACGCAATTAATGTATAAAAATCAAGCAATGCGTGAAGGCGAAGACGCGTGGTGTGGACCTTCAACTTAAAGCCCATACACTTTTGCGAGAGGTCATTTAATAAACTAAAAGTCACGAAATATTAAATTCGAAATAAGTAAATTTTGAGTGGTCAGAATATGTCTAAAGTTGATTTTGCATATTTGAAATGCGGCTATAGAGATAAAACATAATGTTATTTATTTATGTTTTTTGGCCAGAGTGTAATGTTTTTTTTTTGAATTAGGTGTGACTGCAATTTAAAATACTTAAAGCGAACTCAACGCAATACGTTCGGAATATGCCGTAGATGTAGTGTTGCGCCCTAGCAATACTTGCCGATATGTTGTTGTAAATAAGTACTACAGAAACATCGGAGGGAAGATTTTACCTCAGCCGCTTTAAAGCCTTAACATTTTTCTGTCCGACAATCTGGTTTGAATACTCTCAAGTAACATGAAAATTATTAAAAAAATGTATTTATTTTCCTCAAAAGATGAGATATTCTTTTTTTACGAGGATCCATTTATTGCCAGAAAGAGGAGAAACTTTTGTAGCTAACGATGGCCACTACTGTGAATGATATTTTTATTTTATTTAGGGGAATACAATTAGGAATCTCTTTATGATATGGCAGCGGGTAATTTTGTCTTGTTGTGTTTTTTTTTTCTTTTTAATTTTAATAAAATAAAATTCACGATTTTTAACGATATTTTTATGTAAAAACAAGTATTCGGATTTATTATAGATTTCTGTTAGCATCTTGGTTATCAATACACAACATCCAACAAAATTGAGTGCGGAATTAGAGAAGTGGGCGTGGAACAAAATAGATTTATTCATAATTAAAGAACGGCATTTGTGTAAATTTCTGTTGTTATCGCACCATGGTGAAGTGTATATAAAATTCGGCACTGCCGAGTATAGCACTTTACCTGATTTTTTTTTTTTAATTTGATAATGTGAGTTAGTGGCTGAGAAGGGTATTAAAGATTCGGCACAACTGAATATAGCACTCTTACCCCCGTTTTCACAACTTAACGATAGCTAAAGGTCAGATTTTATCGGCGGTATAAAAAGGTGTTTCCTTATAAAAACTTTACTTTAACCTATCAGGTAGGATGAAGCATCCTTTTACTTATCGCTTACTTTATGTTGAAGTACAGTTGGAATAATGAAACACTTGTTATACGGCCGATAAAAACCTTCCTTTAGCTATCGGTAAGTCGTGAAAACGGGCCTTACTTGTTTTTATTTAATTTGAAAGACTTTTAATATATATTTGCGATTTCTGATTTTAAATAAAATATTGGTCCTAGACCCACCTTAAAGAATCACTTTGTCGTTCTTACGATGTCCGTCCCGCTGGCTGTCCATGTAACAATGTGCGCAAAGTAAAGGTCGCATTTTTGATGATAATTTGATGGAATTTGGTACATAGGTTCTAATTGGCACAACGGCGAAGTCTATTGGGGCAAAGTCCATAATTTCATATAGCCCACAAACAAGGTGTTTTCCGGAATAGGGTCCTTGCGCCCACTATCAAACCGATTTTTATGAAGTTTAAGACATAGATAGATCCCTTAATATGGTCACATTAGCTATGCATTTTTTAAAACCAGGCACCAAATATGTAGGTACACTACTTGCAAACAATTTCTGTGGTGTAGCGTATCATATGGTCGGGCTTGACCGACTATACTTTCTAACTTGTTTGTTTTGGAAATAAAATTTGTTCTTTAATTTTTGAAATTTTTCGTAATTTTTAAATATGTATGTTTGTGCTTTTAATAAATTTTAAAGTTAGAAGTTTTTTAATAACAAACTTTTTGTGCAATTTTAACGAACATTTTAAATTAACGTTATTTTTTGGAAATATCTCTTAAGTTTAAATTTGCTTAATTTTAGATTTTTTATCGATTTAAATTCGTTTATATATCACTTTAAATGTTAATATGTACAAGAACTTCTCGCACGACACTTGTTCGTTTACTTTTAGCATTCTGCTACAAATTTGTCAATGAAATCAAAATCAGAGTTCATAAAACTTACAACGGCAATTCTAGTCCAAAAAATTCATTTGCTTTATTCATCTTCTTTATTCTTCTAAATTCTAAGTCTTCTATTTTTTTACCTGTTTAATTGCAGCGTTTATTTAAGTCATTATTAAATCTTAACATTTTCAATGATTTTAATACGTTGGTAATTAAGAAAATTATTTGTTGTTTTTTTAATCATCATAATTAGGGCGTGTAATTACATGCAAATGCATGTTTTTCCTCGCACAAGAAAATACTAAATGAATAACTTATTTAATCGAATGTTTTTGCTAAAAAATGCATCGATTTATTTGTGCATATATTTGCATATTTTATGGTTAATAAATTTTTTAAATGCTTAAGGTTTTTGCACGAAGTTTCCTTTTTTAGTATTTCTACACCATTTTTCATTGAAATTGAGAAAATTCCAAATGAAAATGAGAGTTTAAATTTGAAATTGAGAAAATTCCAATTGAAATTGAGAATATCAATTTGAAATTGAGAAAATTTCAATTGAAATTGAGAATATCAAAAAAATGGTGTAGTATTTTTCATACAACTTTTCAATTACAAAAGATTGTTTTACAACTTTTCCGTATAATATTTATCGACTTGCTGATAATTTACAAAAAAATATTTTAAAAAGTCGTTATGGTAGTTTTAGTGTTATATTTGCCAAATACTAGAAATAGGTAGTTCAAAAATACAATATTTTAATTTTCAAAGTCGGATATTTTCTAATCTATAGGAGAACCATTATGCATATGGTGAACTGATTTATAGAACTCGGCTAGAACGTTTCATTGATAAACAATTTTTAAGATTTGACTAAAATTAAGAATTCTTAACATACACTTTTTTCGACTCGGTTTTCTTTTCGCTGAATGCAATAAAAAATATTTAGGTGTTAGAAAAATAACAATTCGGCTGTTAATTTTTAGTACAGACAATGCAAATAAAGTTTAACCTTAAACATTAACTTATTTTTAGTGTATTTATTTAATATTAAATAAAAAAATTTAATTTTTTTCAGAAAATACATATAAAAAATTAAATAAGAACTTTAATGTATATTTACATAGATAATTTTCCAAAATATCTAAAATGACTTAGCAGCTACCAGAGTCCTCCTCATCGCCTGTATGTCCTCGATTTTAACGCCATTTCTCATAGTAACGTACTCATGGTGATATCTTGAAGGAATTATTTCAAGGTGCCAATTATGAAATTGAATTCGAGTTTAAGTTTTAGATTTGGGGGCAATGAAAATACTTTTTAGCTCAAGAATTTCCAAAAAAAAAACTTCGGAATTTTAACTTCAAATGCATATGACTTTATTTAAAAAAAAGATTTTTTCACAATTCTTTCTGTAGAAAAATAAACAATTTGATGGTTGTAAATGCAAAATATTTATAAAAAAAATCGGGACAAATTTTAATAAATAGAACCTGGGAATTTAGTTCTCATGGTGAGTTACATTTTTATTATAAATTTCCATATTAATTCGAATGTGACATCTAATGGCCAATTTCACCAATTCTATTTAAATATAGTTTAAATACCAGTTACTTGTATTGGCTTAAAATGTATGGGGATATTAAAAAAAAACTCAGTTAAAACACTGTATATGTATTTGTATTGTAAGTTTTCATTTAATTAACAAATGCATATTTTATTAGTTTATAAAGCATTTTTAACATTTCTTAAGCATGTTTTATGCGCATATTTTTCAATCATAAATGCTTGAAATTCCACGCCCTAGTCATATTTATTTTATTCTGCTTTATTGTTGTAAATAAGCAAATAAGGAACTTTAAAACACATGATAAAATATTTATGAAATCTCATTAGTTTTATCAAGAATAAAATGCTTGAGGTTATTTAAACTCAGTTGAATGAACAACAAACTATATTTATATAAATACAAATTTACGGTTATAAACACTGTAGACACATACCTACACATTGTTGTTTTACAATTATTCTTTATCTTCGTACCGAGACGGAGAATCTATGAGTGATGCACTTACACAAGTATACTAGAGAATTTATGAATATGATTATCCTAAACAAATAAGCAACTAATGAAGCAGAAATAAAATTTCTATAGTTTTTTTTAAGAAACTATTCAGAACTTTGGACACAAAATCGCTCGATTCTTTTTTAACACATTTTGTCAATTAAAAAATGGTTAAAAAAGTATTTAAATTTAGATATTGAGAATTATTTCTTTTCATAAGCAACTTTTTATTATATTCAACATTTTTTATTTTTCGAATTTATTCTATGAGTTAAATTTCAGTTATGTATTTTATAAAGCTATATAACAAGAAAATTCAAGATAAAAGTCTGGTAAAAAATTTAAGGAATAGAACTATTACAAAAAGCTTTATAAAATACATAACTGAAATTTAACTCATAGAATAAATTCGAAAAATAAAAAATGTATTTAAATTTAATTAATGTGATAATTGAATCAATTATTTTTTTAGTTGTAAGGAAATTAAAAATAAATTTTCATTTAATGAATATTTTAGTTATGTTGAAATAAATTTTTAATTAAAATATTAATTAAATATCAAAAAATATTAATTGATTTTTTTCGTTTAAAATAAAATAATTTAAACTTGTAGAATTGTTGTTGGGAATTGTCAATATTTACCCAATAAAAATGGAGCTTCCAACGAAGCAGGTTTGTAAGGGAGAACCGTAAAAGTTTCGCTTACCATATCGCTTACGGAAGACATTTATTTTATATGTCGAGTTCCCACTTTGAAGCATTTTTGACACAGAGAGCGCTTTATTTAATTAAGCATTCGTTCGCTTACCATACTGCATCTCCGTATGTCTTATTGCGTAGCGCATAAATGTGTGCTTACTTTTTAAAATGTACCATTAGTGCTTCGCAAACTAAGAAAATTTTTTATTTATTAAATAAATTAACACATTGTTTGAAATAAGGGATGGGCAATAAATATCAATATATCAAAATATCGATATTTAAAAAAATTATAGTCGATATATATCGCCGATATTAACAATACCCATAGATCGATACATCGATATTTATCTACGACTATCGAATTCGATATTTTTAAGATCTCTTTATAATGAAATTCAACATTTTCACCGTTGCTCAACTGCTTACAATACTGCTGTTTTTTAAAAATTGCATCATATGTTTTTTAACTAATATTAAGAAAATATCGGCGCTTTTCCATTGTACATTTTCGTAGATTATACAGTTCAGTTTTGCCTCGAGTTTTTAAGAGATGACAACAAAAAAATAAGCACGGAAAAAATATTCTGGAAAGGGTTCCTAGAATGATGTCTTAATTATGGGGTATTAGCAGCAATAGACTCATGAAAGTTGGAATGTTAATAAAAAAAAAATATATTTTTTTTTTTATTTGAGCATGTTTATATACATATATTAAAAATAAAATATTGCACAGTTTACTTGTATAGTATGTGTAACAAGTTTTTTTTACCGGCATTTTAGACATAATCCCAATAAATTTTTTTTTTTAGATTTTATATGGCGAATAAATAAAAAATATTTTATATTCTTTACTTTTTTTTGAATTTTTTTTATTGTAGAATTAACTGCCGGTTCCTCGATTTCAAACGAATACTTCGTTCGCATAACTTACCTTAAAAACTAAATTTAAAAATTGGTTTTTGTTTTAAATAAAAGTTAAGCGAATGAAAGTTTCGTTGGAAATCGAGGGACAGGCAATAATTTTGAAATTAAAAGAAACAATTAAAAGTTAGATTGGAATTACATGTACATAATATGTTTGTACATATGTAAATATGTATTTACATAGGTATATCGAGTTTTAAAATTAGGTAATAATATATATTTTTTCAATTTGCCCATCCCTATTTGAAATGGCTAAGTTTTTTGATAATTTTTTTAATTAAAATTAAAAATAGCATTTATTGAAATTTTTTTTTCAAAATTGTAAAATTTTTGGTAAAAGGTGCAAAATCAACAACTTGTTTACTTGATATTATGAATTTGGTGATTAAAAAATTATTGAACTGCTACTAGACTTGGAAAGAACTTGTATGATAATGATTATGATAATCTTTACTGGTACCAAAATAGTAAAAAGAGAAGCCTAAAAGTGATTAAAAAATTTTTAATTAATTATGCAATAGCAAATTAGAGTATACCGGCTGGTCCAGACCTAAGTGCAGGTCGCAATCTTCAAAACAATTTATTGAAAATAGGTGCATACCTATCAACCGACCTCTTTTTGCGAAAGTGTAATTTTGAATTTTTCTTTCATCTTTTATTTTCATTCTGTCGTTTTGTAAAGGCTAGTTTACACTATTATACTTTTTGTTAATACATGACAAAAAATCAAGTAATACGTAAAAGTGTGATAGTGTGAATGCAATGTGCTATGAAAATGACAAGTATTACGGAAAATATTGACATACCATCGATTTAATCGTTTTTAGAAATTTTTCTAAATAAAAATACTTTTCATTTAACAAAAGTATGTTCATGTGTGACTACAACATGTAACGTTACATTAGATTTTATGACTACAAACTTACATTTGATTTTTTGACAGTCACAACAAAACTCATTCGATTTCTATCTAATAAAGTATTATGGAATACGTAAGACTTGTGTGATAGAGTAAACTACGTTTAAGCAACATCGTTCAAAAAAAGCAGTATGTGTGAAATAGAAGAAATTCCAATGCGCAAAATATGTGCCCTTTACCTATAGTGAAACTACTGCTCTGTATTTTGGTTTAAAAATATGATCACACAAGCTAACACGGAGTACAAAATTTCCCGAAAAAATTGCATATGATTTTGAAAAATTCTTGTTTGGTGGTTGTATCAAGCACTGATTATAATTTAACAAGCATATGTATGTATATGTAAATATGTATACCCTTTTACCTTCGGTGAAGGGTACAAAAAGCTGAAAATAAAGGTGTAATTATTTTCCCCAGCAAATATTGAACTTTATATTTGGTGAAGAGGTCTGGTAGCACATTTCATCTCTTATTATCACGCATTTTTTCTCCCACTTTTAGTGTCATCAGTTTATTTGCAATTTCTTATGTGATAGGTTGTGCTAATTGAAGTTATGGAAATAAAAAGAATTTAATAATATTTTGTAAGAAGTGTTAAATGTTTATTTATATATTTTTAATAAATACAATACAAATGAATTGTAAAGAAATACAAAGTTACAAAACAAGTGCAATTATTTAGTGAGAAATGGTTAAAATGTGTGTTAATAAAAAATCATTTGTGTGATGGATGTCAGCTGCTCAGCCGTTGTCGCAGAGGTTTTTTACGTGCATCGAAAGCTTGATTGGTGTGTGTTTTTGTGAACAAACCAAAAGAAAGCAAATCAGAGGAGGGAGAGAAAGCAATTGGTATGTTAAGCAGAGTTGCCAATTAAGCGCCTTTGGCGCATATTTTTTTCTTTTGCGCTATTTTTTGTTTATATGTTTTCAAATTAAGATACGCAACATTTTTCGTACTTAACCACATTAAATCAAAATTTATTTTCGTTTTTTAAGATCTTTTGACATATAATAAACTTAAACGTATACTTTATACTAATATATCGCACTTCATCATAAAGAGTGTATTAGCTCAAAATTTTCAGTAGAAGCAAAACAATTTTTAATTTAATATTGAAGGCATATGAAAAATAATTTTTTAACCAACCGTTGACAAGTTACCGCGATATTTTTACAGCAGGTAGATATGAATATTATGTGTCGATTTTTTTCTAAAAAGTAAAAAAAATAAAAATTTCAAGCTAATCAAGTGCGATATGTAAAGTACATTTGGGTGCTATACTGCTATGCCGCATGGGACATTTTTACAAACAATTTATAATAAATCAATTATATATTATAAATCTCTCTCTTTTTAAATCCTTAATCTATTTATTTATCTATAATATTTTAAGAGATATCGAGCACTAGCAGTGCCTCATATCTACAATTTTTAAGTTCTTTTAACATTATTTTGCTTCATTCTTCACTTTTTGGATTATGAAGCAAATTTCCAATGTAGAAGTAATTAAAAATATTATGTGTTGGAAATTATTTCTTTTTATAAGCAACTTTATTATAATTAATCCTCTTATTTAAGCTTAAGGTCTTATTTCTTTTTTTTATAAAAAATATTAAATTTATTTAATCCAATATTTCGGCACTCCGTTGTGTGCCTTCTTCAGGGATTTTTTTTATAATGTTTGACAAAAAATTAACAATTTTTAATAAATTTAACAAATTTAACAAATTTAACAAATTTAACAAAATGTCATATTTACAATAAAATACAAAAAGGTTTTCCAATTTAAACCTAATCTATTACAGTTTAAATAAATTATTAATTTCCGTTTCTATTTCTATAAATTAAATGTCTATAATTTTTGGCAGTGAAATAAAGTTGTATGATAAAAAACCTCTTAAAAAAATTTAAGAAGTATCGTCGTATTGATAGTAAAATATCGTTATATTGGCAAACCTGAAGTGTCGCCGATATATCGGTTACACCTTAATTTAATGATAACTTCTGAAAGCAACACCCAATTTTCACGATGATTTTTTTTATATCTTTTTTTAAGCAACTTCCAAAAACTTTTTAAATTTTCCCTGTGTTTTTTTTACAGCCAGAGCTGACTTTTTCTGATTTCCTTGGCAATTGTTATTGCTTATTTTCAATAATAAATTGAAATAAATAAATTGAATATTTGAAAAGAAATAAAAAGAAGGAAAAATTAAACAAACAACAATTTCAAAAAATTTTGGGTTTTTCTAATATTATTTTCAAATGGAAACAAAGGAAACGAATCGAAGAGTAAGCTCGCTTGTGTACCCCTCTTAAATCCTCTCTCCCCTCTCGCCCATAAGGTAAGAATCACAACGACAAAAATCGAATAATATAAATGGGCACTAACATAAAAAATTTAATTTGCCAAAATTTAAGAACAATATTCTTGCGCAAATAGTTCAAAGCAAATGAATTCAGGAAGAAATAATCTCGTATCCTACCTATGGATAATATCAATGTGCCTAACTTCCTAGTTTTTGCTGGTAAAGCCTTAATATTTTTTTTGAGTTATATGGGAAAAATGTTGTAAATTTTATATATACTCTTTCGTTGTTACTTTCGGTAGTTAATGAACAAACCTACAATAACAACTTACGATATATCAGTACCCAGCTAGCATTTTATATAATAATCAGTGTTGCCAATCTGTGTGTAATTTTTGCTTATATGTGTATCCCATGTGTAATTAGTTTAATGTGTAATCTTTGTGTAATTTTGTTTTGAGTTCTGCTTTTTAATAATTTATCCAATTGAACAATACTTTTAAAATTAATCAGATTTTTTTAAAAAATAAGACACATTTTACTCATAAGCAACTAAAATTCCAAAATAAATTTCATAGAAGAAAAGGTTTCAAACAAAGTACATATTGGAAAAATGTTAACAAAAGTAGCAAGCTTCAAATATTTATGCCAATTGTTCCACATACACTTTTTCAACCTTGAAGATTATATAAGTATTTATTGCTTAGATAGTAATCTTTTCAAATCCGCTTAAAAAGTTACTATCGTGTGTTGCAAAGGCGTTTACTCAATCAGGCCTATAACACTCACATACATTAATTTAACTGCCTATATAAGAAGCTTGTATGGGGGCTATGTGAAATTATGGACCGATTCCCACCATCTTCAATGCGCTTGGTCCTTGTCCTAATTGCAAACTATGTACCAAGTTTAATTAAATTATCTCCAAAATTGCGCAGAAGGGGATAGCCAGCCAGTGACGCTGAATCGAACGGTAAACTTAAAGGTGGGTCTATGACCAATATTTTAAGGTATTGAATGCATCAGCACAAATGCATAATACCCTCTCTACTATTGTGGTGTGAGCTAAAAATTAATTGATCACATATTCAAACCTTTTTCTCTCAATAAAAAATTGGGAATGCAACTTTTTTCCATTGCTAACTTTAATACAGATATTAAGTAGTATAAATAAATGTGGAGATGAACCCTTTTCGAATTTCATTTTAGAAAGCCACCTGTCTTTCACCGCTATGAAATGATATAAAGCCCTTCATTCTCACAGTATATCAAAAAGAGCAAAAATCTCAATTTCCAAAAATTTTAACTGACCCCTTTTCGGCTCAGTTGGTTCAATAACAGTGCAACTTCGAAAATCCGGACACTTATAGTTTAAGGCTCGAAAGGATTTTCGAGTTGTCAAGACTATGGTAGTAAAGTTTATTGAATTAATCTAAAATTTCTAATGAAATCGGGATATGGCAAAACCATGTGTAAAGCCCTTCCTCTTATTCTGGATTTTCTGCGTTTTCATAACTTTTCTGCTTCCTTAAAAAAGTTGAATTTTATGAAAATGGTTTAATACATTAATATGGTTCAAATGGTTAATCTTCTCCTTGCTTTTTTTTAAACCCTCATCAAGACTCTGTAAAATATCACTCTTTTCCTTTTAAGTTAGTGTTTTGTATTTGCGTTTATTATTTAGTGACATGGCAAATGTTTTTGGTTCAAATGTTTTTCTTATCCTTATTTTTATTAATTTAGTCATATTAAATTTCTTCCCTCATCAAAACTTTATAAAATAGCACACTTTTCCTTTAAAATTAGTGTTTTGTATTTGCGTTTACTACTTAAGGTACGTTCAGACTGATGAAATATTTGAAAGCAAACATCAAAAATTTTATTAACGTAGTCTGAACACAAAATATTTTTGAGTATCAAATAAAATAACAGCTGATTTTGAGCAAATAAAAATATTTGCCGGCAAACAAATATTTGTCCAATGTGAACATAGTGTGAACACAAAAAATCAAATATTTTAGTAATTTTTGGGCAAACATTTATTTGATATTACAAAAAAATTGTAAGAGCAAACAACGACAAATAATTTTAGCCATGTTCCCAATAGAAGCAATTTTTCTTGTAAGTTTTCGGATTCTTTACAATTTTAAATATTTTTTATAATTATTAGACTTTGCTATCGTGCCGCTATTAGCAAATTTTTGCGAATTTCCGCTAATTTAGCAATTTTTATACAATGTTTACCATTGCTTATAGTTTTAGGAACTTTTACTTAACTTTATGGCTTGTTTGAAATATTAAAATTGTTCGCGAATTTTCGCTATTTTTGCAACATTTTTTTTTTGTTTTCCCCGAAATTTTGTTTTTTAACCGATTTAGCAATATCAAAAATATTTTAGGGTTTGTTTCCAAATTTGCAATTTTTCGCGAATTGTGTGCCCTTTACCTATATTGAAACTACTGCTCTGTATTTTGGTTTTAAAAATATGTTTACACAAACAAACACGGAGTACAAAATTTCCCGAAAAAATTGCATATGATTTTGAAAAATTCTTGTTTGGTGGTTGTATCAAGCACTGATTATAATTTAACAAGCATATGTATGTATATGTAAATATGTATACCCTTTTACCTTCGGTGAAGGGTACAAAAAGCTGAAAATAAAGGTGTAATTATTTTCCCCAGCAAATATTGAACTTCATATTTGGTGAAGAGGTCTGGTAGCACATTTCATCTCTTATTATCACTCATTTTTTCTCCCACTTTTAGTGTCATCAGTTTATTTGCAATTTCTTATGTGATAGGTTGTGCTAATTGAAGTTATGGAAATAAAAAGAATTTAATAATATTTAGTAAGAAGTGTTAAATGTTTATTTATATATTTTTAATAAATACAATACAAATGAATTGTAAAGAAATACAAAGTTACAAAACAAGTGCAATTATTTAGTCAGAAATGGTTAAAATGTGTGTTAATAAAAAATCAGTGTGATGGAAGTCAGCTGCTCAGCCGTTGTCGCAGAGGTGTTTTACGTGCATCGAAAGCTTGATTGGTGTGTGTTTTTGTAAACAAACCAAAAGAAAGCAAATCAAAAGAGGGAGAGAAAGCAATTGGTATGTTAAGCAGAGTTGCCAATTTAGCGCCTTTGGCGCATATTTTTCCTTTTGCGCTATTTTTTGTTTACATGTTTATGAAATTTAGATACGCAACATTTTTCGTACTTAACCACATTAAATCAAAATTTATTTTCGTTTTTTAAGATCTTTTGACATATAATATACTTAAACGTATACGTTATACTAATATATCGCACTTCATCATAAAGAGTGTATTAGCTCAAAATTTAGAAATTTTCAGTAGAAGCAAAACAATTTTTAATTTAATATTGAAGTCATATGAAAAAAAATTTTTTAACCAACCGTTGACAAGTTACCGCGATATTTTAACAGCAGGTAGATATGAATATTAGGTGTCGATTTTTTCCTAAAAAGTGAAAAAATAAAAATTTCAAGTTAATCAAGTGCGATATGTAAAGTACATTTGGGTGCTATACTGCTATGCCGCATGGGACATTTTATAATAAATCAATTATATATTATAAATCTCTCTCTTTTTAAGTCCTTGGGGTGCCCCGGTAGGCTAGCTGGTAGTGAGCTAGTCTATCAGTACCGGGGTTGCGGGTTCGATTCCCGCCAGAGACTCTGGTCTCCTGCAGACAAGCAAAAAAGCTTCGCGGGATTTAGTGTAGGAATAATAAAAAAAAAAAAAAAAAATTTTTTGGATTATGAAGCAAATTTTCAATGTAGAAGTAATTAAAAATATTATGTGTTGGGAATTATTTCTTTTTATAAGCAACTTTATTATATTCAACATTTTTTATTTTTCGAATTTATTCCATGAGTTAAATTTCGGTTATGTATTTTATAAAGCTTTTTTGTAATAGTTCTATTCCTTAAATTTTTGTATAAAGTCATTCCTAAAAAAAAAAATTTAAGGAATAGAACTATTACAAAAAAGCTTTATAAAATACATAACTGAAATTTAACTCATAGAATAAATTCGAAAAATAAAAAATGTTGGAAAAAATATTAAGGTTATGCGGTATCTATTCAAAGAATGTAGATCAAAACATTTGTTTTCCGTAGGGCAAACCACTAACCTCCCTATTCACAAGGCGTCCTATCAAGGAATATCGTCAAATCACGGGATTTTAAAATCACATGTGTGGTTTTGTGGTGTTCTCAAAGTCATACTGATTTTGTGTTTCTCAGTGTGCTTTGGGCAATTAAAAATCAGACCGAATCACACAAAAACGAAACACCAAAATATCACACGTGTGAGTCTAGAAGGCATATGTGATTCGAAATCACGTGAATTAAGTTAAAGTGATTTTCAGAACAGGTCTGTTTATTAAATACACAATTGGGGGATTCACAAGGTGTGCTATCCAGTCAAATCGTCATAATGTCATTAATAATATTTTACAATTGTCTAAAAAAGGTTGTATTTCAAACAAAATAAAAATTTTAAAGCTGTTTTCATTTATTCGTCATAATTGTACAGAAGGAATCTAAATAATAAGCGGTTGCCCACAGCAGTCATATATATTTCTTGTAATAATTTTAAAACATATGACTTTACATTTTTATGACTACCTTTTGAATCCCCCATATGAGGTTTCTATTTTGTTTCTGCTTAAACAAATATGTACTTTAACCTACTCGAAAGACATTTAATATATGAGTGTAATAAATGGTATATGGGGCACAAAATAGGTATGTATTATTTTAGTTGTATTCTAGCCGAAAAAGCAAAATTGCAAAAGACATAGCTAGCAGCAACCACATAGACAATTGTTCCGTACAAAAAATTAATACATTTTTTTTACCGCTTTTTGATTAGAAATAGTTCACAGCCCTACTGTTTAGACAATATCTACTTGCTTTAATTTTTTTTCTTATTAAAAAATTAAAAATCAATGCCGTTATTTATGCTGATACCGCTTAAATTCCGTTTTAAATTAAATACTACCGCTTTGATATTAAAAAGGGTATGCATATACAAGTATAAATTAGGGAAGAAACGATAGGCCTTTTTGCCGACACGATACCGATTCTCAAAATGAATATACAAAATTAGAGTGCAAGATATTAATATTTAAAATTGATATTAAAAAGATTTAAAAATCATGGCACATAAATTACAAAAAATAAATTCCTTTTTTATAAAAAAAAAACAGTGTAAGGGATTATAAATATTTAAAATTAAAATTAATACGACTTAACTGCCGGTTCAACGATTTCGAAAGTTAACGTTCGCATAGAAAATTATATTTAAAAAAATAATATTTTTGAAATTTTGTTTTTGTTTTAAATGTAATTTTCTATGCGAACGTTAACGTTCGAGATCGTTGAACAGGCAGTAAGTTAAAAAACAAAGTACATATTCTTAACTTTTGCGGAGATAGACGATTTGGTTTTACGCTTGAGCTAGACTTGCAGTGGAAACTAGTCTCCCAAATGATACAGAGCTCATCTGATAACTTTTATACATTTGCAACATTTTTTTCAAGTTTGGGTATAATATGTCATTGCGCTAGTAAACCTTAACTAAGTTTATTTCTTAAATACAAACAAAACATTTTCGGGATAGGAAAATCCTAATGACCTAGCGGTATGAAATATACATACTTCACCACCCATTATCATACATACCAAATATGTATGCAAAAAAATTGGTATAACAGTTTCGTTCAGTTTGAAAATACATATTTGGATATTGTCATAAAAAAAATACTAACATCGCGATTAAAAAAATGGGAGAGTAAGTGTCAAAAATTTAGGATAGAAAAAAAATTGGGGGAAAAATACAAAATACGACCTCTTCGTATATTTAACAGGTATAATACATAAAAAAAATTCCTAAACATCTCAGAAGCATTAAAGAGAATAAGCAGAACAATTTTAAAACATTGTCATCGTCTAGAAATGCAATTTTTAAAAATTCTGTTTTGAAATCTAGACTCTAATAGATTATGAAATCTTAGTTTTGCAAGTTTTGTATTTTTATCTTTTGTTTCCTCTTCTCCTTTTTATATTTTGTATATAAATACATACAAATACCTATAGCCAACACCAAGTTTAAAACTGTGAGCAGAGCAAAACAAAACAGAATTTCAGAGCACATGAAACTGAGTGCCCCTCTCCAATCCTTTCAACCCTCTCCACAATAAACTCAAGAATTGCTGCAAGAAAAATTGCAAGTCGGAACGATGGCATACAAATTCATACAAGATTGAGTAGTGAGAGACCATTTCACGACTATGGTGCAAAGAAAAACGGTTAAAGTCCCAACTATAAATAGCTAGCTTAAGCTTTTAACAAAAATTAACGAAAAGCCTGACAAATGCATTTAAAAAAACTAAAACATAATCAAAAATATATGATTCCATACGGAATGTACGATCAGTTTCTCACTTTGCTTAAGCAAATGACAGTTACATAAAACTCAACGAGAGGATTTCTTAAATTTAATATGATTTGACACATGATTTACATGTATTGATAAAGTCGGACCTTAAGAATTAAACGAAACAATTTCATTATTTTATTTTGTTTATGCTCTGCTTTTTAATGTGTTATTTCTCCTAGTTGTTAAGCAAAAAATAAGCAGTGAAATAAAGTTGTATAATAAAAAACCTCTTAAAAAAATTTAAGAAGTATCGTCGTATTGATAGTAAAATATCGTTATATTGGCAAACCTGAAGTGTCGCCGATATATCGGTTACACCTTAATTTAATGATAACTTCTGAAAGCAACACCCAATTTTCACGATGATTTTTTTTATATCTTTTTTTAAGCAACTTCCAAAAACTTTTTAAATTTTCCCTGTGTTTTTTTTACAGCCAGAGCTGACTTTTTCTGATTTCCTTGGCAATAGTTATTGCTTATTTTCAATAATAAATTGAAATAAATAAATTGAATATTTGAAAACAAATAAAAAGAAGGAAAAATTAAACAAACAACAATTTCAAAAAATTTTGGGTTTTTCTAATATTATTTTCAAATGGAAACAAAGGAAACGAATCGAAGAGTAAGCTCGCTTGTGTACCCCTCTTAAATCCTCTCTCCCCTCTCGCCCATAAGGTAAGAATCACAACGACAAAAATCGAATAATATAAATGGGCACTAACATAAAAAATTTAATTTGCCAAAATTTAAGAACAATATTCTTGCGCAAATAGTTCAAAGCAAATGAATTCAGGAAGAAATAATCTCGTATCCTACCTATGGATAATATCAATGTGCCTAACTTCCTAGTTTTTGCTGGTAAAGCCTTAATATTTTTTTTTGAGTTATATGGGAAAAATGTTGTAAATTTTATATATACTCTTTCGTTGTTACTTTCGGTAGTTAATGAACAAACCTACAATAACAACTTACGATATATCAGTACCCAGCTAGCATTTTATATAATAATCAGTGTTGCCAATCTGTGTGTAATTTTTGCTTATTTGTGTATCCCATGTGTAATTAGTTTAATGTGTAATCTTTGTGTAATTTTGTTTTGAGTTCTGCTTTTTAATAATTTATCCAATTGAACAATACTTTTAAAATTAATCAGATTTTTTTAAAAAATAAGACACATTTTACTCATAAGCAACTAAAATTCCAAAATAAATTTCATAGAAGAAAAGGTTTCAAACAAAGTACATATTGGAAAAATGTTAACAAAAGTAGCAAGCTTCAAATATTTATGCCAATTGTTCCACATACACTTTTTCAACCTTGAAGATTATATAAGTATTTATTGCTTAGATAGTAATCTTTTCAAATCCGCTTAAAAAGTTACTATCGTGTGTTGCAAAGGCGTTTACTCAATCAGGCCTATAACACTCACATACATTAATTTAACTGCCTATATAAGAAGCTTGTATGGGGGCTATGTGAAATTATGGACCGATTCCCACCATCTTCAATGCGCTTGGTCCTTGTCCTAATTGCAAACTATGTACCAAGTTTAATTAAATGATCTCCAAAATTGCGCAGAAGGGGATAGCCAGCCAGTGACGCTGAATCGATCGGTAAACTTAAAGGTGGGTCTATGACCAATATTTTAAGGTATTGAATGCATCAGCACAAATGCATAATACCCTCTCTACTATTGTGGTGTGAGCTAAAAAATAATTGATCACATATTCAAACCTTTTCTCTCACTGAAAAAATGGTGAATGCAAATTTTTTTTCCATTGCTAACTTTAATACAGATATTAAGTAGTATAAATAAATGTGGAGATGAACCCTTTTCGAATTTCATTTTAGAAAGCCACCTGTCTTTCACCGCTATGAAATGATATAAAGCCCTTCATTCCCACAGTATATCAAAAAGAGCAAAAATCTCAATTTCCAAAAATTTCAACTGAGCCCTTTTCGGCTCAGTTGGTTCAATAACAGTGCAACTTCGAAAATCCGGACACTTATAGTTTAAGGCTCGAAAGGATTTTCGAGTTGTCAAGACTATGGTAGTAAAGTTTATTGAAATAATCTAAGAGAATAAAAACATGAATTTACTCTTGTGGAAACTTTGTCCCCACAAATTAAGAACAGGGAATACGTTGCCTTAATTTAAATTTATTTTATCAGCCTGGACTAGCTGAAAAACCGCCCTTCCCCGTCATCTTTAAAAAAAAGAATTTGACCTTTGCTTTAAAAATTTCTAATGAAATCGGGATATGGCAAAACCATGTGTAAAGCCCTTCCTCTTATTCTGGATTTTCTGCTTTTTCATAACTTTTCTGCTTCCTTAAAAAAGTTGAATTTTATGAAAATGGTTTAATACATTAATATGGTTCAAATGGTTAATCTTCTCCTTGCTTTTTTTTAAACCCTCATCAAGACTCTGTAAAATATCACTCTTTTCCTTTTAAGTTAGTGTTTTGTATTTGCGTTTATTATTTTATTTTTAGACAAACACACTTGCAAAGGCAAACCGAAACTGAAGCAATGGCAGTGTAAAATGTGAATTAACGTGTGAGTTATAAAACATGTGAGGTAAAACGGTGAAATAACTTCATTTGATTTTTGTTCTTGCATAAAAAAAAATTTGTCCGGACTGGGGAGGTAAAAATTTTATATTGTCCGAAATGTAGAAGCGTCCGAATTTTAGAAGTGACCGGACTGGCGCATGTCTGGACTATTGAAGTTGCACTGTATAAGTATTTTTCGTCTCATTTTTCAATCGTAAATTATATGATTTTAGATAATAATTCAAATCATTTTTTAATCGTAATTTTTTAAATTTTAATGCGATAAAAGCAGCGCTTTTTATTATTTGCACCAAACAAAAGTTATCGAGTTCTCGCGAAGAAAAAAGAAGCCGTTCGCACTATAATTTAGATTTATTAATTGACAATAATTTTTGGGCTTATTTTTAGCAAATCTTTTTATTTTGTTGTCTGACACGATAGTTTCTTTACTTTTTAATTTGGCGAGACGAAAAAACCAAAATTCAAATTATTTAAAAATATTTAGAAAATATTATTTAAAAATATCAATGAATCATAAATTTTTTTTTTAATTAATTCATTTATTAATGATGTGCTAATAATCCCAATTTATGATAAAACACACTGAAATTTATTGTTGTGGGAAAGCTAGTTTCTATGCGCATTTCGCTGGTTGCTTAGGCCAGCTCGTCAGGAAACTTTTTCCAAATACTTTAGAAAAGCTAAAAATATTATACAAGTAAGACCATAAAGTGAATAAGAATTTTAAACATTCAGCTCTACTTGTAACAATATCAAAGCTTCAACAAAGACACAACAATAAATAGTGAATTGTTTCTTTCTTACATTCCCCTACAATTGGCTGGGTTTTTTCCAATGTAAGAAAGAAAAAATTCACTATTTATTGTTGTGTCTTTGTTGAAGCTTTGATATTGTTACAAGTAGAGCTGAATGTTTAAAATTCTTATTCACTTTATGGTCTTACTTGTATAATATTTTTAGCTTTTCTAAAGTATTTGGAAAAAGTTTCCTGACGAGCTGGCCTAAGCAACCAGCGAAATGCGCATAGAAACTAGCTTTCCCACAACAATAAATTTCAGTGTTTTTTTTATCATAAATTGGGATTATTAGTACATCATTAATAAATGAATTATTTAATAAATATTTCATTCCCGAAAATAATTTTTGATAATAAATTTTTTAATCGCTCAAGTGATAAATTAGTTCTTAATCATCAAATGTGATCTGTGAAGACTCATTTAGGTGATTTTTACAAAAAATGTTCATCCAAATGCTCTCTGGGTATGTATTTAGTCAGAAGTCTATCAGACATATCGGTACATAAAATCCCACCGATATATCCATACAGAATCGATCAGAAAGCGGCCACACCATACATAAAATCAATGTCAGACAGAAATCCGAAGGAAGTCTCTAGAAATGAAATCAGACATTTGCAGGGAAATTTTGATTCAGACAATATATTTTGCTGGTTGGGATGTGTATTTAAATATCTTAACAATTATAAAACAGTGATTAAAAACCTTGTATTTTTCTTTAAGATAAACTGTTATAAGAAAAAATTATTTTGTATTACTTAAAAATTTTTTAAAAATTAAAGAAAATAAATACCAACATTTAAATCCAATTTGAAGACATCAAGGACTTTTAAGCTAATTGTAGAAAATTTGTACTCCAGTTACACCACCCTCTGCATCCTTAACGAAATTAAGACGGCATTAGAAACTAAAAAGAAAGAGATAAATATTGCCCAAAGCTAACAGTTGTAAAAATGAAACACGCGGTGGTATCTTCTTAAAGTAACATTAATCATATGACAAGTGCACAAAGGAGCAGGGAAAATTAAGAAATAGGAAGGTATAAAATCAACAACAACAAAAGCTTTCCTCGATTAATTACAGTTGACATGTGGTGCCAAAAACAAGAACAAGAAATATAAAAAATAACAGATTTGATGGTTAAACATTTTTAAAAATGGGTCTCTTAATGTGATTTTTTCTTTTTGAATTTTATTTAAATATTGCGTAATTTTAGGGTGTTTTATGCTTAAAAGTTTAAGCATTTAGCCATTAAACCATGATAACAAAATTATATGGCTCTTTAGAAAACACACAAACCGCGATGTAATATTGTGTGAAACATGACACGGCACTTAATTTACAATTCATTTGGTTCCTTTTTTTACTTTAAACGGCTGATTCCTTTTCTTTTTTCCCTGTGTTGATTTTGAAGAACATTTGGTTTTAATTGGATAATGAGTTGACGTTTTTCCGCTGCTTTGAATTGCTAATTTTTTTATTCTGTTGCCCCTTCTCTTCCTGTGGTTTTCTCGAAGACAGTGTGTTTAGACGGCTTGATGGTCAGATATTAAAATTTATGTTTTTTATGTTTTAAGAAACAATGTATTTTTTTTTCCAGTTACAAAACAATTATAATGATTTAATAATGTAATTTGTCAGTTACAATCTGGTGTAAGTTTTCCCAAAAAGTTTTTATTAAGAGTGTTTTATACATTATTTGTTCTTGGGGCGTTTAAGTGTTATTTATGTGGTATTTTTCGAGTGTTTTTGACTTAATTTGCATGATGAACTGTTTATAAGGATTTTAATTTCCAATTCCAATTACAAATCAATTTTCATGATATACAGAAATATCATGTGATGGAAAAGAGAATGACATTTTTTTCTCTCTATTTAGTAAAACTCAAGACTTGAAAAGAACTTAAGGACAAAGTTCGGCCCGTCGAAACTTGTAAGTAACTTACGAAAGTGTTAACTGTTAAAAGAATTATCATACTGTGCCAGCGTTGCCATTTGTCAAGTTTTCCCTTTTTTTGAAAGTTTTTTGAGATGCAAACAAGTTTTTAATTTATATAAAGCTATTTCAGGTTTTTTATAACTACATAATTTAAAATTTGCAGTATATTGGATAAAAATATTAAGTGTTTTTATTAAATTAAACGATCTTACTATATAGTTTCTCTGAACTTTATAATTGTAACAGTGTTTAATTGTGTTTGCTCTCCCTACCTAAAAGATCCCAACTATATTTTTTTAGGTACTCAAGATATATAAGTTATCTGAAGGTGATGAAATGGACTTAAGAGTTCATTGTTTTAAGTTTTATGTTGAACCTTGTAATATTCGTTTTAATAATGACGTTAATGTTTTAGCACCTTTTAGGCTTCTAATAAGTATTTCCTTGTTAACTTATTTATTGGTTTTAAAATGAATGTTATTTATTATTTTCTATATTTTTAAACAACATGAATTCCAAATAATTTTTTTTTTACTTTTAAATTTTTGTGTTTTTGTTTAAAATTTTGGCACTTTTGTAATAACAAGTTTTTTTTTGAAAAGAGGGGGTTTTCAGATATTTATAAGAAGTTTTAAAAAAATATATATGGCAACGCTGTACCGCTTTTATACCGTGATGCATCGATTGTGCGGGTGGATTTCGGTCAAAATATTACCGTTTCTATTTGGCCAATGTCAAATATGTCATCATGCATTGATTGCGCTGATTGTTCTTTATGTTTGTTTGTCACATCATTCCGCTGTTCGATTTATCGTTACTTGAATTATTGCGAAATTCTTGTGTTCCATGTCAGTTTTGTCAAAATAAGCACCAGAACTTAGTTGTGCTTCAATTACACAGAAACTATGTAATTGTTAGCAAATAGTGAAGTGGGCATATTTTAACTAAAAGAAATGATAAATTTTAATGTTTTTAAACAAATTGAAGTCATTTGATGCAATAAATCTGCTTTTTAGCTAAACATTTCAACAAGATGCATCAAATGTGCATGTCCTGAAAATCCTTAAAGAATATAAAAATGGCAAAACCTAAACATTAATTACATTTTCATACAATATAGAGACCATTATTCCCAAAATTATGAGCAAATTTCCGGTAGTTTAGCGTCAGGTCTGAAAGGGGTACTGCACTCACTTTTTGCTATTTTTGATAAGTGCTACGGCAATTCATCATAGTTTTTTTAATGCTTAAAACAAACCAACTAAAAGTTTTTCTAAACCACAATACTAATTATAGTTTTTCTAAACGTTTAAAACGAATCCCACAATTCCCAAAATACTCCCGCAAATCCCCAAAATAAAGTGATTTTAGTTTTTTGGAAATATTATGTACTTTATTAACATTCATTATAATAATAATTGATTTTATTTTGCCTCTTCCTTCACTCAAAAATAATTTTATGAAAATTGAATTTGATGAACTTAAATAAGCCTTATATAAAAATATTAAACATTTCGATTAAAAACAAACAGTTGAATAAAATCACAATAGTTATAGGATTTTTTTTTATCAGAAAGGTAGACAAAATTAAACCTAACAATGGCCAACTTAGGGCTTGTGACCAGGTGAAGTTTTAATATGCCCAACAATTTTGCAAGAAAAATTGCTAAAGAAATATATTTAAAAATATGCAAAATAATTATATAGTTAAGTTTAATTATTGCACTGCTATAATAATAATCTTTTAAAATAAGAATTCAGACAAAATACGTTTATAAAATTGAAGTTATCAGAAATTGCCTCAAAGAATATAAACCTTTGATGGCAAAAATTTATTTTTTTGCTGATAAATTCATTAGCGGTATTTAGTGTTTGGTGCGTTTTTGGTTGCAACGGTTTCTTATTACAAACGGATTCTTGTTGTTGTCATTGACAGTGAGCGGTATTTTAAGCAATTTTGCAATGCTAAATGCAAATAAGGGTAACCACTTATATACAGGATCATTGGCCGTAAAAGTTTTCAAAAAGCTGTTATTGTGAAATGGTTTTTAAATGCCACGAAGCAGTGCAAAACAAAGTATTTCTGCCTCCTCCAAATAATCCAAAGACATTTTGATTTTATCTGGCTGCCACTTTTTGTTGGGGATTTCTGTTTTTACTTTTTTATTTATAATTGTTGGCTCTATAGCTTTATAGGTCGATTACGGATGGTAACTGAAATGAAGTTGAGATGCCCGCAGCGCTTATTTTAACATATAAAATTAAAAAAAAATTTTATATATTAACATGAACGGCGTTGCCTGATTTCACTGCTGGCAACTCAACTTCAGTTCTGTTGCCATCCATAATCGACCCATTTATTCTGTTTGGCGATTCTAGGTTATTGTAAACAAAAGCTACAATATTTTGCATATGCACTTTCCCAATACCATTTGCATTAAACACTGGACGCCGCAATTATTCAAAAAATATGATCTTAAATAAAGCAATAAAGCAAGTTTCCATTGCGAAATATTACCGTTTAGTTCTTTTACAACGGCCGTTAGATCGGGTTTATTTGTTTCTTTATTTGTCTTAATTTCAGTAACCTGAAGGTCTTAAGACGAACGGCTGATAAGGCCATTTCGTCCGATCCTAGAGTTGGGATTGCCAACATCGCCTCCCGGCATGCTGTGATAGTGCAGAAATTCAATTCAAACCAGATATAGGACTATTCCGCCCGTGATCGGTAGACCATGCAACGTGCTGGACAAAGGTTGAGGTAGACATTTGAAAAGGATTGCCTTGGTATACAAATGAGGCATTTGCATTCGCTTCACTTTCCCATAAGTTCTCTTTTCCATTGCGGAATAACCAATAATTAATTTTAAAGTCAAAAGCTAAGTCGAAGTCGATCAGTCGCCATCGCCAAAATGGTAAGCAAGTTGATCGATTTCGACTTAAGCTATTTTGCGTTTAAATTTATGTTCTTGCCCTGCTCATAAAATACTTTTGAATAAGACCCACATTTTTTCAGAAGTCAGAAATTGTAAAAAAGTCTTGCGCAAATCTTAAATTTATAAAAGAGGGAATTCTACTGTTTGAAATTTAAGGTTTAACAAATAATTCATTTATTACACATTTTTGAAATTAAAAATTTAAATTAAATTTTTATTGCTAAATTTTTTTCTTTTTAAACAATACAATTCTAAGCAAATACAAGACATACCTTAAATAACACTGGTCGGCAAAAAATCATTTTAAATAAAAAGATATATAATATAAAGATGTTAAGGCGCTTAATTCAAATCCATTTTTAGTTTTTTTCTATCACTTATAGTTATTTTATATGGTCTAACTAATATTTCGCCCGTAATAGTGCGGTTATGCTAATTCACTTGATCATAACATGAGAAATTATCATTTGTTTACCGATTTTCATGATATATGGCTTTTTTTATTCGTGATATACCTGGCTTTTTGATAAATTAAAAAATTTTAAATTTCTGTCCATAAAAAAAATTATGAATTTTTTAATGGATTCTTGAAAACCAAAAATTGTACTAATTTTGAAAGAAAAAAAAAAAAAAATATCGCCACTAATTTCTGAATATCTCCGAAACAGTGTTATGATAAGAGCTTTGATAAAGTTAAGTGTTATGATAAAATTTAGACAAACCGTTCTTAAGTTATAATAAAATATAAAACCATAACCGCCATAAAAAATATACGTGATAAAAAAAAACTGATTTGATTTAGCGTCTAAAACTCGTTATATTCCGTATATAAAACTACATGTGATATAATCAATCTCTGGACAGATTTGGATTCAGCACGCTAAATTCAACTTAAATCGCAGAACAAAGTTCTTGCTATTGACTTTTTTGTTTTTCGCCGACCAGTGTAATCTAACAGTGACTAAAAAAAAATTGAAAAATGTCTTGTAAAAACAGCAATAAAATATATTTATTAATACAATGTGAAAATTATACAAATGATACACAGTCGTACAAAATTTATAGTTCTACACAATAATATGTGAAACATGTGTATGTATTCAAAGAAGAATTTATTAAATAATTCTACGTGCAAATTGTTTTAGATAAGATTTTCATATACTACTCTCAGTCATTCAGATAATATTTTCAAAAATCCTCTCTCCACATCAAACAACATACAAGTATCTGATATTAAAACCAGATGTCAGAGGTATCATAAAGGAAAGATTCACATTAAAAGAAATTATATGACAGTTAAAAAGCAATATTTTGACACAAACAATAATAAAAAAAGATTCCTGGTATCTGGTAGGGCGAACAATCCACCGTTTAGAATCGCACAAGAAAACGTTTGTCACATTAACATTTATGACTGTCATAAACACGATTTTTATTATTTTTATGATGATTTTTTCTTACATTACGCCTTGAGTTACGTTACATGGGGCTGCTATTACGTTACGATTGGTAAATTTATTCATTTTTTTCTGCTTTTTATTTTACAAAATTAAAGAAATTGAAAGTCTTGTTTTTCGTTTATTAGAAAATATCCATTTTACCTTTACAATTTGCAAAAAGGAAGCGATGATAATAAAAAAAATTGTAAAGGAGAAATGTAATTGCAAAAATGCTTGAGAACAGAAGTAATATGGTGGGTAAACGTGAACTAATAGACCACTATAAGAAACGATTGTTTGCTGCTGTACTATGGGAAATGTTAAAAAGAGAAAAATATATCTGGGGACAAATTGTCCGTTCGTAGTAGAGTTAAAATATATGATTCTTTTAAAATGTAACCAAAGAAATAAAAAAAAATAATTAAATACAGGCTTATGGAGTAAATAAATTACTTAAAAATTAGTTTGTAAGTGAATGCGTTAATGTCGCAAAAACGATTTTGGTTGACAAGGAAATCATTTTACCTTTTACTGTCGCAACTCGGCTTAAGAAGTGGCATGACAACAGCAGTTTCACAAAAACTTTAGGTAACAGCTGCATTGTCACTTTTAGTCGATGAAGTTTTCAGCACATCGCACAGTAGGTATCTAATTTAACCCGCATTCTTGGCCAAAAATAATGTTTTGCACTAATAATAATACAATAACGTCTTTTCATTTATAAGGATTAAGAAGATACAATACAAAAGCACAACGTATTATAAAAATTGATCCACCAATACAAAAAATATATAAATTGTATACTTAACAATAATAATGTTTTTGTTAATGACTTTCGATTAAGAATATATCAAAGCAAATAACTGCATATTAGGTTTTTGTAAAAAACAAATATCAGCTGACTTATGGGCAGTCGAAGTTGACATTCGCAAGCAACCTGCGCAGTGCAGTATAAAAAGTGTTATTTTGGTATAAATTAAATCTTTTTTTTGTAATCAGTTATTAAACTAAAAGAAGGGAATCGTGCATAATATGGAGAAGTACAGGGATAGTAAGCAGCTAAAAAAAACTTCTCAAAAATAATTGACTTTTTCCATAAATATGAAGTTTGCATAAGCTTTTGATAATGTTCGCCGTGGACTGCCTGCCATGTTTAACTTGATGAAAAGTGTTAAGAAAAAAAATTCTGAATTTATTTAGTTTTATTTTTCGTTTCGGTTTTTTTCGGTTTTTGTTTTACATTTTTTAATGTTTGGATTTGTGAAAAGAATAAAAAGAAAAAACTTATGTTTACAATTTTATTCAATGGTAATAATTTGATTTAAATAATGTCTCAAAACAAGATTAGGTTGAAGCATAAGGTACAAACGTTTTGTAAAAATATTTCAATAAGGTAGTTCAAGACCCACGGAAAATTTAATGACTCTTCTAAGCTTATAACCATTTTGCGTATTTTCATCGTGCCGAATTTGAAAATAATTTATCCGTTCGTTTTCGATATATTCAGGGGGCTTATTCTGACAGTCGTCTAAGTAGTCCTCTAAGCTTATAACCATTTTGTTAGCCCCATTGCGTATTTTCATCGTGCCGAATTTCATAATCCGTTCGTTATTCGATCTCAGTGTTGTAAAGCATTTGTTTGAGGTTTCACAACACTGTAAAATTATTTTGATTCGTTCAGTATCGACTGAAAGAATTAGAAAGAAAATTGCTTTCGAATCCAAAATGTATTCGATCACGACTGTCATATCGGCCCAAAAAAAGTTAATGACTATTTTTGTTTTCGTTACATTTTTATCTTTGAACTTAACATGCCTAATTATTGTTGAATTTGGTTTTCTACAAAGAAATTGATTCAAGTCTTTTTGCAAAGCACTTCTAAAGTGGGGTTAGTTGCCAGTTAACTTATGCCAGTTACTAGCACTAAGTAGTTATATAAAAGTAATATACCAGATGCTAAAGATGAGTGTTTTCTGTTTCAAATTAGCTTTTAAAGTAGCAAAATCAATTTAAAAATTGTAAAGTTATTTTTGTCGACAACATAATAAAAAGAAAATAAAAAGTATACAAATCGTTTCTTTGCTAGTCTTAAAGTGAATGAGCTTGGAAAAAGATGTATATCGCACTTAATCAACAAGAGGGTATTAACTCAAAATTTAAACATTTTTAGTAGAAGCAAAACAATTTTTAATTTAACATTGAAGGCATATGGAAATGAATTTTTAAACCAACCGTTTCATTACCAAAAAGTATACAAAATAGCAAGATATTTTTACACCGGGCAGATATGAATATAGCGTGTAGATTTTTTCGAAAAAGTGGAAAAATAAAAATTTTGAGATAATACCCTCTTGTTGATTAAGTGCGATATGTGTATGCTTTGCAATTGAGTTTCATTTTACTAGTGTTTCATTTAAAAGATTTTCACATTAAGGATTATGCTATTTTCATTCTTGTTAAAAACAATTTTTGTAGTCATATTCTTCTTAAAGTATTTTGTTAATTAAAAATTCAATAAAGAGATTGCAATTTAAAATCAAAGGCTGTTTGAGGGTGTACTGGGACACTAAATACTTTTTTAAAAAAATTTCTTGTTTTAATTAAATATTGCTTCGAAATCTAAAAGTAGCAAGCAGCCAGTTATAACGTAAATATCCGGTGAGATTTGATTAAAATATTTTTTTTAATCTTAATTAAATATTTATTAATCTTTTTTAATGATCAAGTTTTTTAGTTTATCAATACTATTAGGCCATTGTTTGGCACCTTCGACTAAAGGTACTTGCCTTTACGAATTTATGCTATATGTCTCTTTACTAAGTCCATAAAAGTAATCGAGTTTTATGGGTTTCTAATATACAGATGACAATTCTACTACATCATCAGCATTTTCATGATTTTAACTTCATGTTAAGGACCCATAATATTCCAACATCCATTGAAAAATGCGCTTTTGAAAAAATTACAACGGCATACAGAGAGGTTCGACAGTAGGCCCAACAGGTTAGCCATTAAGGTTACCTTTAAGAACTTTGGCTTTTCGAGGTATCAGATGTGACCTCTGATCGGCCGCGATGTATTTAAGATTTTCCTAAGGGCGCAATGTCAAAATAAAAGTGCCCACCCAAAACGCATACGTACAGCTTTCGATCAAATGTTTTCAGGCATAATTTACGTGGGTACCTTTCCAATCGTATTGTTTTGTACTTTGCAGCGAGTAAAACAAAAGAAAAAGAATGAGACTGATTTTGCCATATAAATAGTAGAATAAAAAGTGATGAAGCATATTTCCGGTTCAATGGATACGTTAATAAACAAAATTACCGTATTTGGGCTGATGAACCACCCCAAGAGTACCAAGAGCTACAATTACATCTATTAAAAACAACGGTATGGTGTGGCTTATGGGCTGGTGGAATATTTCTTTAAAAATTAGGAAAATCAGAATGTTACCGTCAATAGTAACCGCTATCGCACCATGTTAACGGACTGAAACTGCTTCCTGAAATTCAAGCGCATGGCCTCTGTGAGCTCTGGTTTGAACAAGATGTCGCTACGAGTCATACAGCACGTGAAGCAATGACATTGTTGAGAAATCATTTTGTTGAGCACTTAATTTCACGGTTTGCTATGGTAAATTGGCCACCTAGATCGCGCGATATCACACCTTTGGACTATTTGCTTTGACGATATGTAAAGTCTGAGGTCCTTAGGAATAATCCAGCTACGATTGACGATTTTGTAGCCAACATTACTCGTGTTATTAGCAAGATACCAGACGCTATGCTCAAACGAATCCCAAAAATTTGGACCTTCCGAATGGACCACCTCAGACGTAGTCATGGCCAACTTTTACATGATGGAATTTTCAAAAAGTAAATGCCATAAATTGTTCTTTTACCTATAATAAAAATTTTTAGTTCACTTTAAAATGTATGTGTTATATTTTACAGTATAAATCAAACCTCACGATGAATCACCCGATAGTTGCTTATTTGCTTTACTTTTAAGTACAACGCGTTTTAAGCGAATGCAGGGAGCGAAATTGAAACCTTTAAATCATAAACTTTTCGCAAACCTCTGCTGATTAATTTGCTGCTTATAGTGTAGAATTAAAAGACAGCTTAATGTAAATGTTTTTGTTTTCTAAATCGTTACCTCCTGTCGTAAAACAGCTAAGTCCAATTTAATTAATTAACAGGAGGGTGAAAAGAATTTCCTAAAATGTTTAAGTTTTGTTTTATATTAATTTATTTTATTCCATAAGCCCAATTATCAATAAAAATTCCCCGGGAGTTTTTATTCATAATTGCGTTGTATGTATATGATTTTTCATGATTTTTAAAGAAGATTAGACAACTAGACATAAAAACAGACATGCTTTGGAAAGACATCTAGAAAACGCAAAACGTTTTTGGTAGCATTTTGAAAGACATCGTATAAATTTTCTTGGAAACTATGTTTGTTTTCTTTATTCTTTTGCACTGCATCAAAAACTGAATCTTCAAGAAAGTGGAACTACCTCCTTTATAACTGAAGGTAACGTAGTGCTTTTGTAGACTACATTAGGAACAATAATAAGAAAAACCAAACAAAAAGGAACTCATTAAATTAAAATCAAAAAATTTAAATTAAAATACTAGAACACAAAATACGTTTCGGGACTTGTTGTGTTCTCAAATGTACGATTGTCAGTTAAGCTTAAAGCTTAAATCGAATAACAAATTTTTAAAAGTATTGTAGATTTTGCAAACGTTTCCGAAATGTTTCTTTATTACACAGCCGCTACACAACCTCTATGAAGGGGTAATAAAAAGTCTCGGATTTCTAAATTCCTGCGTTCTACACTAATAGAAAAGGTATCATAACGCTGATGTATTTCGACATCTGTACTATGATAAGTGTCTTAGTTTTTGACCCCATGACAGTTTACATCACTGTGATGTCAGCCTTAACTTCACTTGCCCAAATTGTCATCAAGGTCAAAAATTTAAGCTATGTCATCAATGGGATGACACATTGGCATCACAGAAATTACGAATCGGAGTTGGTTTTATAAAGCACGTAATCAGTGCGATGACAAACTGCCATAAAATTGAGTCATTGTAATTGAGAATATCATTACACATGTTTGTTTCACTTTTGTTGTATTCCGTCCTTTATTTACAGAAGAACTGTCAATTAAAAGACACCAGCAGCATGCCCGATATGGTTTTCTTAATAATTCTACTTTAAAAATTTTATGTATTTAAATAAATAATTAAAAAAATAGAATTCTAATTTTACTTTTTAAACATGAAAATAATGCTAAAAATATTTTATGACATTATATATTCTGTCATCGCACTGATGACAGTTTGTTATCGCACTGATGACATATGTTATGTCATCGCACTGGTGACAGTTTGTCACCGCTCTGATGACAGTTTGTCTGAACTGATGTCAAAATACATCAGCATTATGACGCCTTTTCTTTCAGTGTTCACAAAATGTGGCGTCGAATGGATGTCACTGTAGTCATATCGTAGACGCATAAAATATGACAAAATTTTAGGATGACGTTCGTAATTGGATTGATGTCGCTTTTTGCCTTATTAATGGCATTTATAATAACATTCATGTCACAATTCTGATGTTAGGACATCATCAATATGAAGATGCATTTTTCTATGAGTGTACCGATTCACGCAGTACCAGTTTGGGGTAGGACATCCACGATCTGATGGAGATTTATTTGAGCCTCAAATAAGCTTAAATTAATGGCTGCAACTTAGTATATTACATGTGATACACTCAAAAGAAAAATTAAATCCATCTGTAATTAAATCAAGCCAAAGTGGTGACAATAGTACGGATTTTTAACTCAAGTACAAAATGCTTGATTGAAGTACGGATTATTTAAGTGCCAAATACTTAAGTTTAGCCCTATCTAATCCCTGATCTGTACTTTAAATAATCCGAAAATAAGATTGAATGTGAGAAGCGAAAGGAGGAACGCTTTCTTCCGCTTAGGTTCTGTTAGCTTTCTTGTTAATAAAATTCAAATAAATAATAGAAATAAAAAATGAAGATATAACCGCCAGATTTACCTAAAAATAGCTACATTTCCATTATTTATTAACAATCGCGAACTGCATTATTAAACGCGATGTCAAAATCGGACTTGCAAAGAGTTGCAACCGCGCTTCTACGGTATGTTACATACACATTTTATGGGCATGAGATCTTTTGACAGCTAGAAAACGATTTCCGCTCTTGTTTAGGGATGGCTGAAAGTTCTCAAAGAACAATACACTCACCTTGCTAAACGTAAAGTTTATCATGGGGGTCAAATGTTCGCAAGGGCAAAATAAGTATTTTTTACTTACATCATGGTCCACGATGTCAACCGATGACTTAAGAGAGCTACAACATGTCACCCATTATCGTTCTCTTAATCGGCCCACCAACTATCGACTTATCGGTCGACAGGTTTTACGTTTCCAACGTAATCCATTTATATATTGTCACGTCAGCAATAAAACGCTAGTTTGAAAATAAAAATCGCCAAAACATATAAATTAAGTCATAAAGATACACTCTTTGCTATAAACAAAGCAAAATAAAATACAAGGGAGTTAACAAAAGACAAACAAAGCAGTAAACAAAAAATATAGAATAGAATGTTGTGAAAAATATTTTAAAAAAACTACACTAAGGGGAAAAACGTGCTTAAATCAAGATTTTACGTTCAAAATCAAATCATTTCAATCTACATAGTCTGTTAAATGCGAAAATTCTTAATTCAAGAATAAAATCTTAATTTTTTTAAGATCGCATTTAAGATTGTAATCTTGAATAAATTCTCATTTTAAGATCGAATTCAAGATTTTGTTCTTAATAAAAATCTTAAACAAAGATTACATGCTTAAAAATAATCTTGAATAAATTTTTATATTAAGTTCGAATTTAAGATTAGAAATCTTAAATCAAGAATAAATGCTTAAATTTTAAGAATTTAATCTTAATCAAATTCTTGTTTTAAGATCGGCTTTAAGAATGTATTCTTAAAAGTATTCTTATTAGTTTTTATTCGAATTCCAATGGCGAAATAAAACACAAGGTTTTTATTTATTTAAATTTTTATTTATTTAAAAATATGGATGTGTATTAAAAATAAGGAAAACGTAATGATAATGTAATACTTACAAGTACATACATACTTATATTAACTTAGGTCTAACATATGTCTTGCCATTATTAATTGGATATAAATGTAAATGAGGGCTAGTAAAATCAGAGATTTTAATTATAATCAAAATTTTTTATTTTTCGAATTTATTCTAAGGGCTAAATTTCTGTTATGTATTTTATAAAGCTTTTTGTAATAGTTCTATTCCTTAAATTTTTAGGAATGACTTTATACACTACCAGACTATTAGAATAAATTCGAAAAATAAAAAATGTTGAATATAATAAAGTAGCTTATGAAAAGAAATAATTCCCAGATTAGATTTTAATTATATATATTCCAGTAAGTAAAAAACCAATTTCATAAGACTGAAAGTGGTTATCGAACTCATTTCCTTGGATAAGGTTGCACAAGACATAAAATTCTTCGTTTTGAATTACCTTTTTCCTTCGTTTTCCAGAGTTGTTCTCAAATATGGCTGACAATGGAAAAATTTCGTTTAAAAGTATAATGAATATGTAGTCCTGTGCATCTATGAGCAAGAAATAAGCAGGGTCATAAAAAATACCCTTCATATTGAACTGTTTATTTTCTTCAAACCTTGGTTTGTTGATGATTTTGCATTAGAAAATAATTGTTTGCAAAAATCGTTACCTTCTTTTCATAAAAAAAGACCAATTTTCTTTTTAAATGCTTCCCATTTTTAAAACAGTAATTGATCTTTGCCTGGCTATATAACTTGAAAGTCAATGTTGATCTGAAAATTTTAAGAGAAAATGGGTTAAGCTGTAATCAGCAATATAAAACTTTCTTACCAACTTGGACGCTTTAGAATGACATAGTTTTGACCACTCACGTAAAAGTTCAAGACTTCCCATTTTTTCCAAATCTTTCTGCCGCATACTGTATGTGAGTTTTCATTTGTGGAAAACTTCCTCCCAATCAGCACTATCTCAACTCAATCATAATTTATAACCAGATGCAACAGATTCATCAATTTCCTAACTCTGCGTTTGATTTGTTGACCCGATTTCACCATCTTCTTCTTCCAAACGAGATGAGCTTGTTTTGTGTCTTCTTTCTGCATATACTGCAATCTTTTAAAAGTCACTTTTGAGTCTGAAACAAATGAATTTAATGTCCAAAAACAGGTGGTAAAATAAATCAAGGATTTTAAGAATTTTTTATTTGCATATATTTCTTTTAATATTCTCGTTTCTTTAACTGTTTATGTATAAATAAGAAGAAGTACTTACCCTTAAGATACTTGAAAACAGACTCCATTTGGAACTCTCGCAGAAGGTTTTTTAAAAATGCGTCGTCTGATAACTCCGATGCAATTTCCTCCGGCGTGCTGATCACTTCACATTGTCCATTTGCCAGCGGTAATAAATTGTTACTCACTAGTATGGTTATAAACCCTATTCATCTGTGTTCTGATTTTCCATTTTTAATTGCCTTTTACAATAATTTAATATTTCTTTTTACTTTTTTCCAACGACGTCTTACAATTTATCACCAAACACGCTTTCATTGATGATAAATTTCAAGAAAAATAAAGAATTAAATCTTAATTTTAAAAGTATATTCTTAAATTCAAGAATACAATCTTAAAATTAACATTACGTTCTTGATTTTAAGAAAGTGTTCCTACAGCTTCAGACTACGTTCTTAAATTGAAGAATACGATCTTAAAATTAAGATTGCGATCTTGATTTTTAGAATTTATTCTAAAAATTCGAGAACCATATTCTTACTGACCAAATTTTAAGATTGAAGTCTGTAGATTTCTGCAATCTAAATTCAAGAATTTTGTTCTTGAATTTAGATCGTCATTTTTCTCTTAGTGTATAATTGTAAAAGTGATGGTGTAAATATGATTATAAAAAAATATTTAGTGTATATATTTAATATTTTAACAAAATGCCTCTGTCGACAACCACAACAACGAATCATATTTCTAAGTGGGCCGCAAATGAAAACTGTTAAATTATCGTTCGCTTGCATTGATGATCGACTTGTCGTGCTGAAAAGTGTTAGTGGTCCTCAAATGAGCTGATTGTTGTTGAAAATGCTAGCGAACGATAGCGATCGACACCGTGGGAAAGGTTGTTAATTTAAGAAATTTGTACTTGGTTCAAGCTTTTTTTTACTCGATTTAAGAGACTTTAGATTGGTTTAAGTACCTTTTAGTGTTAGTCGTACTTAATACTATGTTCACACTTGGGTTATTAAACGCGTTTAAGTAAAATGTTAGTAAGTTAATTAAAGCCGTTCACATTACATTTGAGATGATTAAGATGACAGTTGAATAATAAATAAAACACAATAAACAAATATATATTTCTCAAAAGTATTAGAAATTGATAAAAATGCTTTAATAAAGATATCAGAATTATATTTTTAACATATTAATGATGAAATTGTGAAAATTTATGGATTATTAAAAAAAAAAAATTAAGAAGAAATCGTGGTCTGTTGTACACGTGTGTAACTCAGTTTGAGTTATGTTCAGAGGATTCTATGTCGTTAGTGAAATGATTTAGTTTTAATCATGTCAATTTGAAGAGATTAACAAATCATTTCAATGTTTGGTTAATCATCTTGATTTTGAATTGATTATAGTTTAATTACGTTCGAGATGCTTAAAAGCGTTTAAAAACCCAAGTGTGAACATAGCATAAGTTTTAAACTACTCAGAAACAAGTGTTTTATCAATTAAAAAAATGGTTTAAAAAGTATTTAAATTTAATTAATGTGATAATTGATTTAATTATTTTTTTAGTTGAAAGAAAATTAAAAATTTAATTTTGATATACATAATTAACATTTTAGTTGTTTTGAAATAAATTTTTAATTAAAATTTTAATTAAATAACAAAAAATCGTAATTGACTTTTTTCGTTTATATATTATGAATTTAGAACAAATTTGGTGATTGGAGAAATTTAATAATTTTTTCTGTGTACGACTTCCGTTTTTTTTCTTTCTGCACAAGCACATGCAAGTGTCTATGAATGAAGAAGAATGTGTTTTAAACAAGGAATTATTTGGGGATCATTGTCTGAGTAAAACGAAAGCCAGTTAAATATGTAGTTAATTCAAACACATCACATAAAATTCAAGTAAAATTGCCGGAAAAGAGCCAAAAGTATGCCGAAATATCATCAATTTTACAATAGTATCGACGCTTATAATCATTTACGCGGAGGAACACTTGCAATATACTATTTATTATAGTCTTGACTCAAGACTCTTGAAAGATCCTATGGATGATATATAATATGTGATTGGTGTCATGTTAGTTGCAGAAAATAAGAGGAGACCTGAAGGTTTTTTGCTACTTTTTTCTATAGCTTGTATTCAAATACATACATAATTTTAAAAACATGTAGTCCGGAGTATAATTCACATAATCTAAACCGTAATATACGATAATTATCTTTGTATGACATTTGATTTTTATTAGGAGCTAAAATTAAAGTTTCTCGTTACAACTGTCGTTAAGGAATCCTTAGAGAATTTCAATTGCGATTTTCTGAAGAAAAAAAATTAGTCATCATTACGTTTGTTGTAATAAAATGACTGTCACTTAGATGTCAACTCATACTTAACGAAAAACCAAACACTAAATATTTCCCCATCAACCACTTCGACCAGCCCCTCTCATCTAGTTTTCTTGTACCCAGTTAATTAAATGTCAGTTGCAAAATACGAAAAAAATTATTATAAATCACAGACAACACAGACACAAACTAAAATGTCCTAGTAGCCTGTAGATGTATTTGTAAATCTCTAATATAAAAACAATGTGCTGTGTCACAAACCCGTCACGTTTTACAATTCTACAATTACAACCAACAACTAGAACTATGCTTTTTACTTAAGATTGGCATGCCACACCCCAAGTATTTATGAAATAGAATTTTTCATTTCTTACTTCCAAATTTAATGTACAAGTATTTGCAGACATCCTTAGAAAGCAAACAAAACTGGAAGATTACAAAAGCTGTAAGTGAACAATAAACGAAAGAAAAAGAATTCACTTACTTGAAATACTTGTGTTTGGAATGAATTTATTTTGAATCCAAGTATGAGTGTGTATTTTTGCACTTAATACGCTTCGTTGAACTAAAATTGCAAAGTCACATAGTTTAACACCCCGAGGTCACCACAAAGTTTAAACACACACACACACATACACACACACACACACACACACTTACTGACAAACGCAAGGAATTGAAAACTTGAAACCAAATCCATCCATTCTTACAAAGAGGGGAGACCTTAGACATGCCAAATTTTGATTTTTTTGTTAGTTTTCTTTTTGTATCTGGTTGGGTGGATAAATGGTTGGTTGATTTCTAAATATTTATGCTTCTTACCAAAGATTTTTTTGCCAGGAAAAGTTTTTTCTTTTATTTTTTCTGGCAAAAAGTTTTTTCCTCTTATTTTTTTTTGCCAAGCGGAAGCATTGACTTTTCTCACATGTCACCGGACTTTATTCTCTGTTTTTAGATGTTTGCTTGATTTAGTTTGTTTGTAAGTATTTTAGTAAATAGTTGTTATTTAACTGCTCAAAGTTTCAACTTGACCACCAAAAGTTTATTATGGTTCATGCTTAATTAAGTTCAAATAATTTTTGTACGATTATAGTGATGATGCGAGTGTTTTTATTTTTATTTACTTGATAATGTCAATTATCAAAGTTCTTTAGGAACTTCTTTTAGAAAAGTGAAAGTAATAAAATCATAAAAAAGAATATTAAATGGCAACTTAGGATTATCCACTTGTAGTAAGGATTTATTTTCTTATTTTAACATTTGGTTTAGTTGAAATAATATTATGAATTAATTTGTGTCAGGAATTGGATTTTCAGATAAGTTTCAAATAACTTGCGATTGGGGTTTAAACTACAGCCATCGCCAATAACAAGTTCGGGGCCTATTTTTTTTTTGGGTGCAACTTATTTCCGTAGTACCAGCTCATTTTCTGTAAGTCGCGATCAATAAAATAATTGCTCCTATATCCCTCGAGGGTGCAATGCCATGAGCACTGGACATTAATATCATACATAAGCAATAACCCTGGAGAAAAAAAGCGGAAATATCAAGCTTTTGTAGTCGATCGAACTAAAGTCTCTCAATCGAAACTTCCACCTCAAGAGTCTAGAGTTTAGACCGATAAATATACCTGTATAGTGTATTCGCCCATCCAGTTTATTTCACACAAGAGAAAGTGCTAAGTAGAAATAAGACGATTTAGGTATACGTTGATACCAATGTTAAAACGTTATGAAACAAACTGTCCGTGAGCTATTGAATGGGCAATCCTGGGCATAAATTCGGTAAAATAAAGTTCATTTCATACTTCAGAAAACCCGTTCAGCGTCGTTTCGGGTTGTTGTGTAGACATTACTTCGCGGAAATAATTGGGAGTAGCAACTCTGAATTTTTTTGGTGTACATCTTGAATCGGCCGTCCTAAATTTCATCAACTAATTTAACAGAGTCTATATGTGGATATGCGTTTCGTAATGTAATTCATTAATGTTAAGCATTTTATTGCACTATTGAGATTGTTGATAAGATGGCTATTTATCTTATCTACTTATCGGTGATTTCTCACTAAAAATGGCGATTTCTCGCCAAATGTGCGGATGTTTTAGTTTGTTTGTCTTTTTTTCTTAACAAAATTCTTAAAAAAATTTAATTTGGTGATTTAAGGTAAATAATTTAGGGACAAAGGTGAAAAAAATTTTACAACCCTGCTTTTAGAAAATCGTCTTGATTTCTATATAACACGTTAACAGTACACAACCCATACATATGTGGGCTGTGCTTGCAAATTAAAAGCAGTCCACAGCCCATATGTGGGCTGTTGATCTATTTATTTGAAAAGAGCATTAGAATTGTTAACGTTGAGGGAACATCGTTTATTTGACTTCGGCTTCATAGGGCAGATAAAACTGCAATTTGAAGTGAATACGCTGTAATTTCATATGTCAAAAATTCTTTTCTGTGGACAAGTGTAAAAACTTTTTCATTTTTATCATCTACATCCAGAGAAGTGACACAAAAAAAAAATTTCTTCGATACAGTCATACAGCTAACGATCGAAACTATCGAATGGGACGACTATCGATAGTTTTGTAGCTCTACTCTGCCGACCATTTGCTTTTGGCGGGATCTTTCAAATTTGTTGCTTGTCATTCATGTTTTTCTATAGAGCGCAATGTCAAAATCAAGTTTTTTTTAACTTTCATGGTTAAATTAAGGAGATCGAAATTTTTTTTAACAATTAGTCAGTAGCGAATGCAAACAGACGTTAATTATGGTCGCCTGTTCTTCTTTAATGAAATTATGGTGCCCTTAAAGCAGTTATGGATGAGCCCATTTACGCTGCAACAAAATCTAGTACTTACGAGATTTCGAGCAAAGTCGAGTTATTTTTGACTAGATTTTCCATATAAAATAAAATCTACTTCGTCACTAGATTTGGACGAAATCTACTTAAAACTAGTAGAACTTAGTGATGCAACTATGTATTTTTCCATATAGTTCTTAAAACTTCTTTCCTATATAAGAAAAAAAAACATTAAAATCAAAAATAACGGATTGTTAAAACTGTTAAAAAAATTTAAATATTGTAAGAAAAAAGTAAAAAAAAAAAAAAAATGGAACAGATAAGAAATATTGATAAAATTAATTAAGTTTATTATAACACAGAAAAAACTGTCGATATTTTTTCTCCAATTAAAGCATTAATCAAAAGTAAAATAAGTTGTAATTAAAAATTTTATTAAGAGAAATAAACGTTTAACCAAGTGAATTAAACGTTAAATCAAGTGAATTAAGCGTTTAATTGACTCCATTAATTTGCTTACTGGTGCAAATTGAAATAATTGTTTAATTCATATCACAAATTTTTTTATTGAAATCAATTTAAATTTTTTTCTTCGTACTACAAATTGTTTAATGCCTATTTCCTTATATGTGTGTATGTATTACACAGAAACTTTCAGTCAGTTGTTTTTTTGTAATGAACACAAAATTTCACTAATATCAAACAAGAACAATGTAAACGCACTTGATTTTGAGGAAGATTATAATAAAATCTTCTAGATTTCGTTGCAATGTAAACGGGCTATTAGGCAACACAATTGTTGTAGAGTTACCTAGCAGTGCCTACCACCAGCAAATATTAAAATTTCAGTTGAAAAATTACCAAATTTAACCATATCCTTTACTAAAAAATTCAACGCATGTGGTATTTGTGGGTCAAATTTGCCTAATATAGAAAGTTGACCATACATTTTTTAATTCTGTTTATTTTTTTACGGAATGATTTTTACATAAATTGGTTACATTTATTTCAATATTTTCTGATGACTTAAAAGAGTTGGGCAATTGTAACCCATGTTTACAAAAATACGTAACTTTCTTAGTACAGAAATTACGAAAAGGCTTTGAAATTAAATATGGGTCTCCAAAAAGTTAGTTGCAAAGCAAATCACTTTTTTAAATACATTCTACAATGAAACCGTGTAGAATATTACAATGTTATATGTACAAAAGTGCACCAACAAAATTATCCATGCGTACACAATAAGCCAATTATGCATCGTAAAACCTGATCATACATTTTTGACTTTGACTGCAAAGTATTATGACGTTTTGGAACTCAGCCTATTTTAGATAACAATACTGTTCAAAAAAAAATTATTGTACATAAATTTAAAAAAAATTTATTGACTATTTTTAAAAACAATAAGTAATAAAAACTGTTTGTGCAATTTTGACCCATCAATACTGGACAAGGGTTAAATTAAATTCCATCTGATATCGAATTAATATTTTCGTTTTTTAAAAAAACATAAAAAAATTCATTTAAAAAATAATAATAGCAGTCATACAATTTAGATTCACATCAACTACGATTAAAAGCTGAAAATAAATTAATAAAAAAAAACATTTAAAATAATATATTCTTCTTCCACATTTGGTTGCACGAGTCTAGGAAATGTTCAACGGGTTCATATTCCTTTGTATAACTTTTTTAGTAAAAAAAACTTTATTATATTCAACATTTTTTATTTTTCGAATTTAATCTATGAGTTAAATTTCAGTTATGTATTTTATAAAGCTTTTTGTAATAGCTCTATTCCTTAAATTTTTTTTGGAATGACTTTATACACTACCAGACTAACATAAAATAAAAAATGTTGAATATAATAAAGTTGCTTATGAAAAAGAAATAATTCCCAGATTCTATATGTTAAAATAGTTGACTTAAATACATTCAATTTATAAAGTATCACTATCCAGTGTGACACAAACAATGCTGAGGAAGTCCGTAGCGGGCCAGAAAATGCATTACATTCTGCTGGTGTCTAATAATTGTAAATTTTTCTGTACATACAATATACTTCATTCCTATCCATCGGAAAGCTAAGGTAAAATGTAACAGGAAGATACAAGATAATAGTCTGGTATAAAGTCATTCCTAAAAAATTTAAGGAATAGAAATATTTCAAAAAAGCTTTATAAAATACATAACTGAAATTTAGCTCATAGAATAAATTCGAAAAATAAAAAATGTTGAATATAATAAAGTTGCTTATGAAAAATTTTCAATTTTATTTGTAAACTTTGAAACACATCTCCCAAGTTTGAATACATTTCTCATATAAACATTGGGATCTAAAACACTTCGAAGTTTATACTGATTGAAATCTAAAAGTCCATGCTGGTGTAATTCATTATCGTTATCAACAATATCTAAAATGGTAGTTATTTCAATATTTTAAATTTTAGTGTTATAAAATAAAAGAATTTTAAATTATACCTGATCTACAAGTATCGTATTAAACGAACTTTTCGAATTAACCAAAGAGCCTGACATTTTATATCGTTTGTTGACTTGACATTTTATATCGTTTGTTACTGTATTTCAAAATGGCATGAAATGATGTCACTCACTTGCTTTATTTCATTTTCATATTGATTAATCCAGTATTGAAACAAAAAGTATATGTTAAAGTTTAACCCTGCAGGCTTAATGTTGGTCGTTTCGACTAACAATGTGATTTTTTCTCTGATTTGACTAATGAAGAACAGTAAATAATTTATTTATACACAGAAAAAATTATTAAATTTCTCTAATCACTAAATTTATTCCAAATTCAAAAAAATTATATTGATTACTAAAAATTTAAAAATTTTAAAAAAATATTTTCAATAAATGATATTTTAATTTCAATTAAAAAAGTGATAAAAAAACTTTGCCATTTCAAACAATGTGTCAATTTAATTAAAAAAATATTGACAATTCCCAACAACAATTCTACATGTTTAAATTATGTATTTTATTTTAAACGAAAAAAGTCAATTAAGATTTTCTGTTATTAAATTAAAATTTTAATTGAAAATTTATTTCAAAACAACTAAAATATTAGTTAAATCAAATTTAAATTTTTTATTTTCTTTCAACAAAAAAAAAATAATTTAATTAATTATCACATTAATTAAACTTAAATACTTTTTTAACCATTTTTTTAATTGACAAAACACTTTTTTCTGTGTAAATAAAGTAAAAAACAAAACAAATATAAATGTTTTTCGGTTAAATATTCAATAATGTGTAGTATTTTACTTTTCCAGTACGTTATGAACTCCTTCCACGGAGTTCATAACGTATTAAACATAACCTTAAGCATGCAGGGTTAAAATTGAATAGCCGAGACACATGGGGGTCTCTGCAATTAACATCTGTTTTAATTCCACAATTAAAGGGTTGTGAACATCCTTTTCAACCGAGAGATAAAGACCGCTCCGGTAGGCTAGCTGGTAGTGAGGTAGTCCATCAGTACCGGGGTTGCGGATTCGATTTCCGCCAAAAACTCTGGTCTCCTGCAGACAAGCGCAGAGCTTCGGGGATTAGCGTAGGAATAAAAAAAAAACATTTGCTTTCGATTTTTTTGTTAAAGTGAAAGATAAGTTAAATTTATTGATTAATTTTAAAGCAGGGAATATTGGAGTGGACGATTTGAACTTAAAAACTATGTATAAAATAATTCCCAAAATTGATTTAAATTCTAGTCATCACACATTTAAGTATCATTTCAAGCACTCACAAAAAAAACTTTTTTAAGAAAAACGCACGTGTTTATTTTGTTAAAACAAGTGGAAAAATGCCTTTTAGTGACTTCGAATTTTTATTTTCTAAAATGCAAAAAAATCAAACCGGATATAGATACCGAAAAGAAATTTGATTTCCTTTTTATTATTTTAAGGTAAATATCACATAAAAAAAATTTAATTCACTTAAAAAACCAACAAAACACAAAGACACATTTCAGACATACACACACAATTCAAACATTCTGTAGAGGAGGCATAAAGAATCCATGATTCTCTCAAGCGTATTTTAAGCCAATTTAAAGCAGAAACAAACCACTAAAGAAATTCAAACGAACAAAGCAATTTCTTGTTAAAGGGGTGGTAAAGTTCAGGGGGAAAGAAATACAACATTTGACTTGGAAAATGTGTAGAGAACAAAAAAAAAAGCATATTTACTTAAAGAATTAAACTACATTTGTGGCCATATTTGCTTGAAATCTTATTTTTTATTGCCGTTTTCTACAAGTATAACCATGACAGGATGTGAAAAGTTTACCAAGGACTTTTGAAATATTTAAGTTTAAAATTGTGTGTAAGTGGGTATATGTATGTGTGTGTTTGGCAAGAAAACATATGTGTGGTTTAGAATTTATGGTTGCACCCGTATGAGGTTTAACTGTCGAGACGTTTTATTTCTTTGGGGTTTTTATTCTTATTTGAATGAGTTTCCTTAAGGTTTTAAAATTCCGAAGTAAAAGTGTGTTTGAGTTAAAAGAAAAAGGTTAAAGACATTTTCAGCTTCAGGGAAATTATCATTGTCTTTTACGTTTAATAATAGTTTATATTCTATTATTAGCTTTATAAGCATAACAATTATCATTTAATTTTATTAACTTAACTCGTTTTATGGAATTATTTTATACGGTGAAAGTAGTTAATTATAAAAAAGTAAATATGTGATTTAAGGAACTGATTATTTCATTAGTTGCCTTGAAATATATTTTTTCTGATATTTTTACTTAGAATTCTTAGTAAATAATATCTACGTCAATAGTTTTTAGAAGGATTTTTAAAATGCTTTAAAACACTCTCCGCAGAATGAGAACATACAAATTTAAGGGCCATCACAAATTTTTTCCATTGTTTTTTTTTTTATCAATCTCCAATAGTTTCATCTCGTTCCAGGATACACCATGTTGTACTAGCAGTTCGTATTAAGTCTGGCCTTTCCAAGTGTTGAAAGGCCTGCCTGATCTCCTGGAACTTTTGGGGTTGAGTTCGAAGGCTAGCCTAGTTATATCATCTACAGGTTTGTGCAATGTATGTCCAAAACAACCAAATTTTTGATAACGTATGGTCACATTCAAAGGAATTTGATTAGTTCGGATAACTTCTTTTAAAATCGTGGTTGGCCAGATTATTCTGAGTATGCGCCTGAGGCACCGATTTACAAATGCTTGCATACTGCTCATGTCGCGACTTGATATATTCCACGTTTCACAGCCATATAGAACCACGGATTTCACGTTGATGTAATATTCTCTAACTGTGGTGTGAGTTGATATACTTTGCGATCTCAAGAATTTACTGAAAGTGCCGTCAGCATGTTTTGACTTCTAAAGTCTGTTCTGTATGTCTTGTTTGCTGCCATCTCTTTTCGATACTTCCCAGATAGCAAAAAATACATGCAACAGCCTAATTCATAAACAAATTTATGTAGTCTAAAATGAGATAATCGTCGTTGTTCAAGCTCGAAATACCAGATGAATTATGCCTAAAAACTTATATATAAAATAAGGCGGCGCACAAAATGTCCCCAGGAAAGTTGGTCCCAAGAAGAAAATGAACTATTGCTCCAAAATGTTACATGAGCCACAACAACAGTACAAAATTTTGGGGCAATTTTGTGGTTTTTTGTGTCTCTTTTTAATTTTTTTGTTAGGGTGTGTTTGCGTTTTAAGTTTAATGAAAAATTAATCCAATATCACGGAATGAAAAAATGCCCCAAATAAAATCACAATTTTTTCTTTGGGCAATTTTTCATTTACTAATATAAATTGTAAATTTTAAGAAATGAAAAATTACTCCAAAAAAAAATTTGTAAAATTTTATATAAAAATTCCTAAATATAGTATCAAAATTCCGAATTCTTATACCAAAGTGAAGGAAAATCATGCCGGAGAAAATCCTCGCGCCCGGCCTAAAGGCCCAATCATGCCATCTATCGTGCGATTTTTAAGACCAAAACTGTATAATTATTCGGGTTATTAAAAATTAGGATTTCATAATTTTGGAATTCGAGATTTTAAGTTTGTGGCATATAAACCCAACCCAAATTTTTAATATAACATTCTTTGTTTTTTTTTAATGTTAACTTTTTCTGGGTAAAAAATTCATTGTTGCCACTTTGAGGGTAATTACCCGAATTCGGTGCAACTTTTACATTCGTGGGTAGAGCGTGGATAATTTCTTTGAGGTGTAGATCGGGTGTAATTTCAAATTGTTTCATTTTAAAACAAATAATATAAGGATTTGATTTTAGTGATACAATTTATACCATTTAAGAAATTGTTGATCTAAAGAATTTACAGTATATGCTACCAAACTTACTGTTTATTTAGAAAAAGGTTTCCAAAGTTTAAGGAGCAAAAGATTGATAGTGATTGGCGCCAGATGGACAAATAGATTTTGAAAAAATATGCCTAATAATGATGTTATTTAAATAAATAGGGTATTATGTGCTTGTACTGATACATGAAACACATACAAATATTTGTTGTAGTATATCGATCGACTTAGAATCAGAATCTGAGTCGTCAGTACTGTTGGCTGATTGTCATTCCATGTAGGTCTTCTGCGCAAAGTATATGTCGAAAGTTTTAAGATAATTTAATGAAATTTGGTTAATAGCTTTTTGAAAATTTTGAAAATCGGTCCAATCTATAATTTCACATAGCCCCCATACGAACTATTTTCCTTAGAGAGTCTTTATGCCCATTAACCATCTGATGTGTTGTTATTTGGACAAAATTAAGCCCAAATATTTTTTTTTTCAGCTTAAATAATCTTACGAAATTTATTTTGGAATCAGTCCACATTCTACTTACGAAAATAGCTTGTAATAGCATAACTGCCTTATAAAAATTGGTATGTGTTGATAAAAATATAGCTACTATGTCATAACAAAATTTTGTGCTCTAAGGTAGGTCATATATAAACGCCCTCCCTGAAATCACTTTAAAACTGAAAAATCTTAAATAGATGTAATTACATAGATAATATTCGACGTAAAGAATTTTTATATTATTAGCCTTGAACTCATAACAAAATTTTATTTTAATAGGTCCATAATTGCATATGTGACCTAACAAGGGAACACTCTTAAACACTCTTATTTGTCTGTAAATAAAGTGATGTAGGGTTTTAAATGTTTGGAATAGACCGACTATGTACTTTCTAATTTGTTCTTGCTTGCAAAAGTTTTTTTTTATAATTAAACGTAAATTTGATATCAGGTGTAATTTGATTCAAATTGGGTAATTTTGCGTCATCTCAAGTGTAGTTTGAATTTAGCTGGTGGTAACACTGCTTTTTAGGGCTATTTTTCATGTTTTTGGGGTAATTTTTGATTAAAAAAATGGGGTCGTATTGCATTATGAAAAAAAGCCCCAAGTTTAGTATCAATTTTCATTTTCTTTTGGGGCCATATTTGTGAGCGCCATAAAATAAAAGTAAAAATACTCGTATCCCGCAGCACATAGAGAGTGATATTGTATTTGGCTCTTAAGAGGTTTTGTTTGAAACTTTTCAAAAATATGGTTGAAGTCTACTGATTCATATAGACATGGTTAACCAACAATAAAAAAAAACTCATTTAAAATAAATTTGGGAGAATATGTCAAATAATAAATTATTTAAGTTCATATAATTTTTTATTTGCTTTTGCAAATCGTTTGGCTAGATCAAACATCGTTTAACAGTTTCAACGCAGAAAAAAGTGTTTTATCAATTAAAAAAATGGTCTTAAAAGTATTTAAATTTAATTAATGTGATAATTGAAACAATAATTTTTTTAGTTGAAAGAAAATTACAAATTTAATTTTGATTTAATTAACATTTCAGTTGTTTTGAAATATATTTTCAATTAAAATTTTAATTAATGTGCTGTTTCTAAATAACAGGCAAGTGATTGTGTAGTAAAATTTATATGAAAATCACTCAAAAAACGGAGTGCTTTTGATATAAATTTGACTAAACAATCACTTGCCTGTCATTTGGAAACAGCACATAAATAACAAAAAATCTTAATTGACTTTTTTCGTTTAAAATAAAATAATTTAAACTTGTTGGGAATTGTCAATATTTATTTAAATAAATTAACACATTGTTTGAAGTGGCAATCTTTTTTGATCACTTTTTTAATTAAAATTAAAAATATCATTTATTGAAAATATTTTTTCAAAATTTTAAAATCTTTAGTAATCAATATAATCATTTTGGTAATAGGTGCAAAATCAACAACTTGTTTGCTTGATATTATGAATTTGGAATAAATTTGGTGATTGGAGAAATTTAATAATTTTTTCTGTGTAAATAACATTTTAAAATTATCTTCTTACAAATAAAGGTTAGTAAAAAAATAGAAACTGTTAAAAATAAAGCTAAAGTTTATAAAGATAAAGTTTGACTGGTCAGGCTTTTTTGCATTTTATCGTCAAATATTTGTTAGGTCTGGACAAACCTTAAGTCATATCTATGCATTTTGCTGGATTCTTACTTTTGTGAATTGTTTTGTTTTTATTTAAATTAACGTTTTATTACAAAAACTTATTTGATTTTTGTGCTTTTATGTATTCGAATTAAAACCGGTTATCTTAAAAATGCTTAACTATTGAAAAAAATCGAATAATCTATCTCCCTAGTATACAATTAAAAAAGTATAGCTTAATAGAGTGGAGAAGAGTTAAAATAAAGTTAATGTAGATGAGTTAGAACAGTTACAGTTTAAGATCATAAAATATGGACGAGTTCAAAAACGTCAGTTGAAAAGCAACTTAACAAAAGTCTTGTAATCTTTCCCCAAGTGCACCAAAAAAGTTATCGATGCGCAAACAATAAGCAGAATGTGATTCGTTAAGCTTTATGATATATTTTTGACTTTGACTGCAAAGTATTATTTTATTTTGAAACTCAGTCTATTATACTTTATTTAACATTTTACTTCATTACCTTAAAACAAGGTTAAATTTCATAATTAAAATTTTGCTTAAGCTCCAAAAATAAGACTGCAGAATAAAACACATGTAAAAGATAGAAAAATAAATTAATAAACATTGTTGGTTACAGGTAAAATAATAAAAAAAACAACAGTAAAGAAAAAAAAAATACATTGAATAAACATTTGTATGAAGCCTTTACATTATTTACTGAACACGAACCATTGAGCTGTTTTCAACTTGAAGTAAGTAAATTTCCCTGGAGGGCTGAAAACAGCATAAAATGAAAGCGAAAACGCACAAATTAATATGTCAAGCAACTGAATAAAAAAAATGAAAGAGTTGAAAGTTCAGGATGCAAATTACGTTCATGGTTAAACAGAGAATAAACAAAGTATAAAAACTTTTTTCAACGGCTCTGCCTAATTATGCAACATTTTTGTTTTCGTTTACTTTAAAAAAAATTATGAATTCCTTATTGCGATAAATGTTGTTGTTATTCCTTTTTTTTTTTAAGAGAAGGAGGACTTAATCAGAAATTTAGGCAATACTTTCTATTTGAAATTATCCTGTATCTCATTGGGGACAATATTTTCTTTATTTATCCAGCTTGTGTTGTTTGCCTTTAAGGCCTTATATTAAATTAATGAAAATGATATTTTATTCTTCGTTTCCTGGGACAGACTTGTAGTCTCTTTATGGCTTCAACAGTCATAAGAGTTAAATGTTGGGTGTTAATAGAACTGTATTTAAAAAATTATGAAAATGTCCATTTTGCTCCGTACCTTCATAGACGATAATGTTGTAAGTTGTAAAAAAAGCTGTTGAGAATATAATTAAAATTTTGCCATTCACAAAAAGTTTTTTAATTATCAATAGAACTTTTTTCTTTGTGTTATTGTATAGTAAGTAAGGGGTTAATGGATAATTAAAAATTTTAAGATAAAAGTTATTTAATATTTATGAGAATTTTTCCGAAGTTTTATTAAAGTCATAAAAGATTAAGTGATTTTTTTTCAGTCACATTGTCTTTATATTTGATTTATCTTTAAGAAATTTGACTTTTCCACTATAACCTTATGTTACAAATATTTTTAAAACTCCGGACTTTAATAGTTTTTTTTTGCGATCACGATCAAGTTCAGTAGCATTAAAAGTACAATACGGACCTCAAATCGCGGCATAAAATTTTTTAGATGATATATATTCAGCCATATTCCATTTAGCGTCATCAATGTCGATTGTTGTAAATCGGTATGTCAAGTTTTATCGCTAAGTGTCGATGTATTTTGCATCGATATAAATTGACTCTGATGTTATTGGTGTTGTACAGTTTTATTCCTTCTTAATTTTTCTATAATAATAAGGTTGAATTAAAATCATGGAAAAGGAGCAACAAAGCTTCGCAAAAATTGCAAAAATTTGCTAAAATATCGAAAATTCGCGAAAATTTTTAATATTTTAAACCAGCCATAAAATTGATTTAAAGTCCCTTATACCATAAGAAATGCCAAACATTCCATCATATTGGCTAAATTAGCGGAAATTCGCGAATTTTAGCCATGTTCGCGATAGAAGGAATTTTTCCTGTAAGTTTTCTGATTCTTTACAGCTTTAACAATTTTTAATAAATATGTATTAAACTTTTCTATCATGCCACTCTTAGCAGTTTTTGCGAATTTCCGCTAATTTAGCCAATTTTATGGAGTTTCTGTCATTCCTTATGGTTTTAGGTTCTTTTAATCAATTATATGACTGGCTTGAAATATTAAAATTGGTCGCGAATTTTTTTATATTTTTGCAGGTTTTTGGCAATTTTCGCGTAGCTTTGTTGCTCTTTTCGGCATTCGTCGCCGTTATAAAGATACAGACAGGGCACTTTGAACACAGTCGATTTAAACGGCGCGAAAAGTGCGATTCCTTTCGCCATTAGTAAGGGTGAATTTATCAGAAAAAATCAAGCTACCCTTTTTGAGAGCACAACATTTTTAAGAAACGAACATCAAATTGCATTTTTTTTATGAAAAACTGAAAACAAAACAAACCAACTGTCTAAATTATTAGAGATGTGCTTTAAAAACGATAAACAATCGACATCGTTACATTGCTGTTATATAATACAAGTTTTGAATTTGAAGTTTTGATTGTCACCGGCATACTATGGTTAAGTTAGTCCTGCATTAATAAGCCACAACCATATTATGGTTGCCTCTAAACATGTTACGGTTAAGTTTGACAATAATTTGTTTACTTTAATAATTATTTGAAATTTTTTGAAAATTGAGTTAAGTAAAAAACAAAATAATTGTCTTTTTCTTTATTTAACACATGATGAAAGATGTTATACTACATAACAAATAATGCATAAACTCAATTTCATTCGTATTTTGGTTAGGAAATGACTACATTTAAGACAAAAACATTAAGGCCCGTTTTCACGACTTACCGATAGCTAAAGGTAGGATTTTATCGGCCGTATAAGAAGTGTTCCATTATTCCATCTTTACTTTAACCTAAACTGAGCGATTAGTTAAAGGAAGGTTCATACTACCTGATAGGCTTAAGTAAAGTTTTAATAAGGGAACACTTTTTATACCGCCGATAACATCCTACCTTTAGCTATCGGTAAGTCGTGAAAACGGGGATAAAAGTGCTCTACTGTAAAATTTGTTAAATGTTAGTTAGGTCGGTTAGTTAAAACAGCGACGATATGTGTTAATGTGTTAAACATATTTTAGGTATTATTAGCAATAACATGTTCGGAAGTAACTATAATTGTGGTCTCTTGATTAGGGACTAATTTAACCATAATATGGTTGACGGTGACAAAACTTTGATTAAATTAGACATAATATGTTTAAACATTTTCGTTAACAATAGTTTTGTTGGAGTTTGTTTCTATTTAACAATAAAATATTTAACTTCCTTGAAACTTCAAATATGCTTAAATTTAGGAATATAATATTTTTATTATATTAAGCTGCAACTAACACCTTAACAGATTATGGTTATTTTAACCATAGTATTGGGATCGGCGACCATATTATAGTTTAATAAGTCCTCAATCCAAAAGCCACAACCATATAAGGATTGTCTCCGAAAATGTTATGGTCAATAATAACAATAATATGTTTGAAATTATAATATTAGACATTGTCAGCCGTATTCATAACGAAAATTTGGCATGAAGTTAGCACAAAGTTTATTCATAATACACTTACCAAACTCTGGCTAACGATTTGCTAAACTCTTGTCAACAAGCTGCCAAACGTTTGTCAACTTGTGATAAACAGCTGTTTTATGTTGAATAATTTTGTTTGTTTTTTTTAATACACTGTTTTTTTTTAGTTTAGAGTCCTTTTTTAAATATATTTTAATATAAAAACATTTAAAATTTTTATATAAAGAGGGGGGAAAAAATGAAATGAAATAACAAAACCAGCGATGATTTATGCAAAACATGTTGCATTTTTGATCATTATAATGTGGCATCATGATTATTCAGAGTTGATTTATTAAAAGTTAGCAGACGGATAAAATTTGTTATTAATAAACTCTGAGCTAATAAGCTGCTAAGCTTAATCGGCATTCTAGTTAGCAGCTCGTTGTACGTAGTGTACAAACTGTGGCTAACTTTTTGTTATGAATACGGCTGTGTATGTTTATTATACCCTTCACCGAAGGTAAAAGGGTATATATAACTTTGTTTTTATGTTAAATTTGAAATAACTAGTGTTTGTCCAATAGTCGAAATTCGACCATAAATTGTTATGTACATTTATATGAAGAAAACATAGTACATTTAAATATATATGAATGTACATGTTTCGAGCATTTATTTTTTCCATCTTAGTCGATCGATTTGGTGAGGGACAAACCTCCGGTCCATATGTTATCTTCGACGTGAGTCCGTGAATGTTTAATTTAATTTTGTAAGTTCAACTTAAAAAAAATCAGAATACCAATTCAAAAACAAAAAAGTATCAAAAAGTCCCCTCTTACAGGTTCTCATCTACTCTGCACATTGCATGCGTGTTTAATTTTATGTTTTTAATGGCTAATAAATCAGTAAGTGTTTAAACGTTGGTTTAGTTGAACTAAACTTAGATTAATATGTAGTTTAAACTAAAGAGTTGTAAATCAGTGTCCCATGTATTATATGTAGTTAAAAAAGTAACATGTGGCAGCACTACGATAAATGTTGTCAAATTCATATGGTCTGTATTGGTAGTTTAAACGCCCAATTTTATGCGTTTAAAGATGGTTTATATGTTAACTGACTTATAGATATCTAGGCTTAAACACATTTTAAACCAAAAACAGAGTTTAACTTGCTCTGATTTATTAGGCCTAAGTCTAATATTGACGAAAATTGATCAAAGTATCAGATGTAGAACGCAAAAGTACCAAAAAGCTCCGTCTTACATATTCTAACTCACTAAGGACCATGCATGTTTAATGTGCTGTTTCCAGGTGACAAGCAATTGATTGTGAAGTAAAATTTATATGAAAAGCACTCAAAAAACAATCAATTGCCTGTCACCTGAAAACAGCACATAATTCTTTCTATATAGGTCAAAAAAAAAGGTAACAGATGAAGAACAAAAAAGTACCAATATTTTTCATCTTATAGGCTCTAATTAACTTAGGACGCTGCACCTATAATACTATGTTTCTAAGACTTATATTACAAAAAAATTACAAAATTACCTCACGCAGCACGGAAAAGTAAATAATAGATTACATTTCCCGTATTTCCCTATTTCGATACTTTTTTCTACCCATTAAGGTTGGGTTGACAAGCAAAGGAGGACAGTGTTCTTCACTGGTTTGCCTTCGCCAATTTAAAATGTCGAATAATCGATCACCCTATTTTTTTTTTAATTTTTGATAGAAAAAACTTTATGTAATTGGAATTATTAAGGTGGATTCATTCATGCGTTCCGAACAATCTTTTTTTCCGCAGAAATTTTTTTTGTGTCCTGCAGTACGATGCACCCATTTCGGAAAATTTTCCCGGAAAAACAAAGCTACCATCTGGCTTAAAGATGTAAACAATTGTGAAAAATGGCAGCACAACTAGTAAACTACTTTCTTTGTTTTCTAAGAGTGTTTTAAAAAAATGGACAAAAAAAATTATATTTTTATTTTTAATTATATATATTTTTTGATTTAATTATTCAGCAAAAAAACAATTGTTGTAATATAAATAAAAAAACACTATATAATGTGGCAGCTCAATTTAATTTTTATGTACAAATTGAAAAACGGTGGCATCTTAAAATTAAAATGAACCAATTCAAGAGAAAACTGGCCGAACAAAGTAATTTCTCTCTCTCTCTCAAATGTAAGACATCAAACTCAATAAAAAAAAAAGTTGTCGGGAGAAAAAAATTGTTCGGAACGCATGTGGGAATCGAGCTTTAGTAGCAAATTTGAATGCTTATAACTCCGAAAATATAAAACGGATTTTTTCTGTAAGTAAATACTTTGTAAAAGGTGTATTGTTTTATAATGAAAAGTCATGAAATCACAAATATACATATATTTTTTTTTTACAAAATTATTTCCCTGTGTTCTATTCCTAGCTATGTATCGGATCTGGTTAAAGGTTTTTCTGGTCTCGCTGATAACCAAGGTTGCCAATTTAGCCATTTTTCCGGCTAGATCTGGCGGTTTTTTTTTATCTAGCCATTTTTTTCCATAGCCATTTTTTAATTTTTGTAATATATGTTTATGACAATCTTTTGGCATTTTCTTAATTAATGTGCTGTTATAACTTTGATGTTGATATACCGTTCATACTTAAAAATGCAGCAATATCATTTACCTCAAAGGACAGTTTTAGCAACCTTAAAATATTAACGGTACTTGTTGTAGAACCGCATAAGCCTAAGAATTACTGGATATGAATAAATAAGTGGGTTCCCGCAAAACTTGCCTAAATTACTACTTATACAAGCATGATAATTTTAATTCGGAAGTCCGAATCAAGTGTTGATGATAATCAGGAAGACATAGAATATTTATTGCTAGACAAGATATTGCAAGACCCTCCTGATAAGGTAAATATTGACTGCGTTAGGCCTAATTAAATTACACTAATGCGCAATCGTCTGTAGAATCTCCAAAAAGAAATTTAGTGAAAAAAAAGATAAACGCCTTTTAATATAACTCGTATGCAACAGTTTGACTTTGCCTCAAGTTTCACAAAGAAAGCAAGATCACTAAATTGTAAAAAATCCAAGGCATGGTTTGATTCTAGGCCAGATAAAAACGATTTTTTTTAAAAAGGTTCTTTGACTAAGGTAAATTGCTATACAATATTATATTGATATATATGGGGGATTTTATGTCAAGCGACCCAACTTTTGAAATCGATGTCTTCCGATTTGGATGAAATTTGCACCAAGGTTTGTCTTATTGGATAGTAGTTTAGACAAAAAGTTCAACAAGATCGGTCAAAAAGTTTCTGAGTTAGAGGGGGTCAAAATTTGACATTTTGGCCAAACAGGTGTTCTTTCTCATCCATGTAACTTATTATCTATTGATGTTAGCAAAATTTGTCCCAAACAAATTAGATAGCTATTTCTTCAAGCTTTCGAAATAATTTTTTTTTGTTTTTTTTTAAATTTTTTTTTTTTTTTAATATAAAACTAATTTTTTATTTTTTTTTTTTTTTTTGAAAACGGTATTTTTTTTTTGCTCAAAAGAAAGCTTATGTATTTTCCTTTTAGGTAGTTTAGGTCGCTTAGTGGGATGCGAGTGGGATATGTATAAAAAAATAAGCAACATTTTGTTTTGCTCTCTGCAGTAGTCGCAAGCTTTTCAATCACTGGCTTGATTTGTTTAAAATTCTAACATTCTTTTTATTTAAATTATCCCAGCAAAAACTTTACTTACCTGGTAAGTTAGCAAGTAATATTGGAGACATATGAACACTACTTATTTTTCGGCTGAATAACTACTTATTTTTGTTCGGGTTGTCCACAGAATTCAGTAGTTACAATGCACTTACTAGAAGTCACAAAATATCTAGTTATTATTTAACTACCAGTAAGTTGAATTGTAAGTACTTACAATATACTTATTAGAAGCCAAAACATAACTAGTTTTTATTTGAATGGCGCTAGTTAATAGACCTTATAAGTAGTTATGGAGCTAGTTACCAGTAAGAAAATATTCAGCACTGAAAACAAGACAACTAATAAGTAGTTATTTAGCTGATTATTACTAAGCAAATATTCATAACTGAAAATAATAGTAGTAAAAAGTACTTACTGAGGTCATTACTAGCAAGTACTTATTGAGGTTTTCAGAATAATGACAATTGTAATGACAACTACTTACCAGGTAACGTATGAAATAACTACGACCTATTACCAAAATTCAAAAAGTTTTTCCTGGGATTGATTTGAATACATACATTTACGTTGTATTAGAAACCAGTAATACAGATAGAAAAGTTGAATATAAATTAAATGTAAGACATAAAAAAACGAAAGAAAATGGTAAATTGATTGATAACAGGAAAATAAATTAAATCAAATAACAACTTTTTTTCCTATGCTAATCCCGCAAAGTTCTACGCTTGTCTGCTGGAGAGCAGAGTCTCTGGCGGTAATCGAACCCACAACCCTCGTACTGATAGACTAGCTCACTACCAACTAGCATACCTGGTCACCCAACTGAAATAAATATCCACAATATGGTTAATGTTAGCACACTGTTAATTCTGACCAACAAACCTAAGTGTAGATATATATATAACTTCCTTTAAAAAAAGTTGTCCCGGTGCATACAATTTACTGACGAAAATTTTTTGCTTGCGAAAATTACCTGACTTGCAAATAATGGAAATATCAATAGTGTAGACTTACATTTTAGCTGACCTTCATTGAGATTTTGCGAAATAACTGCAGTGTTTTTTCAATTGATTTTTAAAAAGAATTTATTTTATTTTTTATTTAATTCCATTTTCACGAGTTAAAACACATACTACTTTTGCTCCACCGTCTTATACATGAATAATATTTAACAAACATTACTAAACTTTTTAATATTTATACTTCATATTAAATCTAAATATCATTCTACTTCTGCTAAAAATTATATATTCATAAAAAATGTTTCGCCCCCAGAGAAATATGACAATTGTTGCAAATTGTTTTATATGTCAACTTACGACACTTCCTGTGGCATTAAAAAATAATCTGCAGTATATTCATGCCGGTTTATTACCATAAATGACAATTTGCCAAAAAAACCGAAAAAAGCCATTGAGACAAAAAAATGTTAAGGAAAAAGTATTTCCAATGCTGGTGTTTGTTACACGACTACGAAATATTTAGATACATGTGACATTTGTTTTTATGATCCTTGTTTTTTTATATTTCCTTTATGGTTACTGTTAAAAGTGCAAAGCTTGTTTCCCCCTCGAACACAAAGAAGATTTCTTCAATCATTTAAACGTTTAAAGATTAAAAAAAAAATGAAATTGTTTTTTCATGTGTTTAAATGCCTTTGCCTTTTGGGGGGGGGGGTGGTGCTTTCATACAAGTTTTGCTATATCCTTGCTGTTTTTTATTGTTATGTCTGCGAGTTAATACGTGTGTGTATAAATACATACATAGAAGAATGTGTGTTTACTGTTTTTGCAAGGAGCTTTTGGGTGAGTAGCTTAATGGATGTTAAGCTGATGTTAAGTATATTTTTGTGGGTTAAATATTATTTTTATCTACTCCGGACTAATGTTTACGAATTTTGTAAGTCCTTGCTAAGTGGTGGTGTTGAAGTCTGTTAAGAGTGTAAGTGTTTTTAGTCCTTAAATTCCCTTACACATCCTTGTTACAGGTAGGTCTGTCTATATGACTGTTTATTTTTCCAGTTCAAAACGGAAATTTATATTTAACAATTTTTAAACGTCGATGTTCATTTTTTAACATCATTCTATTGTTATTTTTATTATTTCCTGCCAAGTTTTGTATTCTTTATTTTTTTTATTGACTTTTTCTCTATACAATTACTTTATGTATTTTCCCTTCAGGCAACTCGTTTAGACGGTTTTATTTGATGAAAAAAAAAAACGTTTTTATATCGTAAAACAATAGTGTTCATTGTAATGGCCATATAGTTAACCACAATCAGGATAAGAGTTAAAATAGGTCTGAAAACAATCGTTTGGTTGTATTTGTTGGAGAAATTATTTTTTGTAAAAAGACTTAAAAGGGGAAAAGGTATTTTTGAAATAAGTATTTTTGTCAATTTTTTGTTATCATTTATAATTCACCAGGAGATATAAAAACCATTCAAAATCAAAATTCATAACTTATTTAGTAGTATAGTATTTTTTTTTATAGAGCAAGGCAAATCTCAATTTTGACCGACAATATTTAAATATCTTCTAAAAAATGCATATTTCGCGCATTTGAAATAAACGTGTTGAAAGTTTTTAATTTGCTCGCACCACTAAGAAACAAAAAGCGACACATTCTCTCCAAACGGGCAAAGTATAAAAAATATAATGATGCATTTTATTGAGAATATAAAGAAAAACTCGGCGAAAAATTCTGCATCACTAACTCCAAAATTTATTTTTTGAGTTATGACGATGTTGAAGCAAATGAGCAATATATACATTAGAGTACTAACTTTTATTTTTACAAAATATCTTCATCGCACACATTCCATACAAAGACAATATAAATTTCTGAATATCTAGAGATCGAAAAGGCCTAACCATTCCATTTGGTACAATCATCTTGGTTATCAATACTCAACATCCGACAAAATATGGGCGTGATTGGAGAAGTGGGCGTGGTGGAAAATATATTTATTTATATCCAAGGAACGGTAAGAGAAAAATTTGCAAAATTTGGCACGCATAACTGGGTTATCAATATTAAACATCTCTGACGGAATGGGAGGGATTGTATACATATACAGACATTATAGATTTATGTATATCTGGAGAACGACAGGAGACAAAGTTTCCAAATTAGGTACAAGTATTTTGGATATCAATACACAACACCCGACAAAATATTGGCGCGATTGGCGAAGTGGACGTGGCACAAAATAGATTTATATATATCTAAACAACGGTAAGAGAAAAATTGACCGAAGGTTTCCAAATTAGATAAAAATATCTTAGTTATTAAAACACAACATCCGACAAAGTGTGGGCGGAATTGGAATAGCAGAAGTTGCACCTCTCATACAAAGATATTGTAGAAATCCTTATATCGGGAGACAAACAAGAGTCAAAGCTTCCAAATTCGGTACAAGCATCTTCGTTAGTAATACACAACGTTTTGCAAAATCTTTGCGGGATTAGAGAAGTGGCCGTGACATAAAATGGATTTATTTATGTCTAGAGAACGGTAAGATAAAAGTTGTCCAAATTTGGTGCACATTGCTGGGTTATCGACACGCACCATCTGTCAAAAAAAGGTGGGAGTAGATAAGTGAGCATGGTTTCTTACATACAAATGCAAAACAGATTTCTGTACAGCTAGATAACGGTCATCGCTAAAGCTTTCAAAGTTGGTATAAATAGTTTGGTGCTCAATACGCAACATCAGTCAAAAAGTGGGCGCGATTAGACAAGTAAGCGTGGCACAAAATATAATCCCGTATATTTTAAGAACGGTAAGTCTAAAATTTGTCTAAGTTTGGTACAATTAGAATGACCATCAATAAACAGACATCTGTAAGCAATGTGCGGGATTGGAGAAGTGGGCGTTTATCAAACTAGATTTTTGTATATCTAGATTTGGTAAAAATAGATTGGTATATATAAATATAAAAACTACTCCCGGAAAACAGTTTAGTACACCCAAAAATGTAATTAATAATGCTACCATAATTAAATTCGCTGCGGTACAGTTTTGCAGGACTAGAAATCACACTGCTAAATTTCGTGAATATCGGTCCATAATTAACCCTAGACCCCATATAAGCCCTACTCCCGAAAAACTGTTTAGTACGCCTTAAACCGTAATAAATAATGCTATCAAATTGAAATTCGGTATGTCAGTTTTATAGGACGAGAAATCACACTGCCAAATTTCGTGCAGATTGGTCCATAATTTACTCTAGGCCCCTTATAAACCCTACTCTCAGAAAACAGTTTATTGCGATTAAAACCAAATAAAGCCCACTATGGGAAAATAATTAAATTCGCCTAAAACCATAACAGATATAGATATTCCTTCAATTTTGTGAAATTCACTGTTAACGCTAAAACTAATTACACTGCTGTATTGAAATTTATTCTAATTTTTTTTTTTAATACCAGAAAACAGTCTGCAGAATTTTGGGATTATAGAAACATAAACTTTGGCATATAATTATGCCATAATTATGGTAGTTTTGACCACTATATTGGATAAAGTTTCTATTAGTTTATTAAGAGTAAAATGAAAAAACTAACCGAAACTCTTGTGTACATGTGATTTTGCCTCTCTTTCTAACTAATTAATTCCACTCGACTACGGAACAAATATCTGTACTGCTTACTACTATGCTTTATATTAGTTAGTAATCGCGGAAATAATGGTTAACACTAACTAGTTAGTCATAACGTAAATAGAGGTTAGCACTAACAAGTTATTCATAGCGTAAAAATTGGTTAGTACTAACCTTTATAAAATAATGTTTTTTTTTTTATTTTAGTTTTAAAAAAGTTTTTATTAAAAAAATATAATCAAGCAGGCTTCATTAAAGTTTATAATAGTTGTGGGTGTGGGACCACGTAACGTCACTTCTGTGGCTGCTCTATAACGTTCCTTTCTTACATGGGTCTGTAAAGAAATATTATTTTGTTAACAATTTGTGACTAAAAAGCCGAATACATACATGCATACATACTTGAAAAGTCAACAGGATTTTAAATATTTGGTATAATTTGGTCCTTAATTATCACCACCAAATCTTTAACGAGTATCCCGGCCAAAGCAACCACCCGAATGACCGCTTCCTGTTTGAAGACCACTTCTTTTAACACGACTGTTTCGTACATGACCTGTTATTTCCAGAAAATTTACCACCACGTTTTCTGGAGCCGCCATCAGTATGCCCTCCTTTACTTTAATAAGCAACGTTGTTGCAAAGAAGATAAGCAAATTTATTTTTAAACTTAACATGGCAAATAACTTTTGTAATATTTAATTTAAGGCACAGAACTAACATTTAAGCAATTACATTTTAAACGCGTGTGAAAAAATTATATTTAAAAATTGGCATTATTTAGGTTGTGTTATTTGTTCATATGTGTTAGAGTGGAGCAACGAATGTAAAATTGTTGCAAGTGTATTCGTAAATTGTTTTTTTTTTTTTTTTGGTTTTGGTTATGCATTTCTTGTAGGGTTTATATTAAAAAAAAAAATTATTTAATCTATCATATTTTTCATTACGCCCTAATAATCCTAATTTAATAAAAATCCGCGAAATAGCGTCATCATATCGGTAGGGTTTGAGGATTTTTATATATTACCGAAATCAGAAGAAAATACCAAGGTAGATTAAGCACAAGGTATAGATAGAAATTAGAAATTTTGTTCTCAATCTTAATACCCATATATACGGGCATGTTCTGAAAATCACGTGATTTCAAATCACGTGCTTTTAAAATCACGCGTGTTATTTTGCGGTGTTCTGAAAAACATTTTGTTTTTATGTTTCTTGATATGCTTTCGGCAGTTGAAAATCACGCCAAAAACGGAACACAAAAATATCAAACGTGTGAATTTTAAAGGTACATGTGATTTGAAATCACGTGATTTGAATAAAAGTGATTTTCAGAACAGTCCTGAATGTCAAACAAAAGAAAATAAGAAAACCAACTAAAACAGGGGTAAAAAAACACATAAGTTAATTTGACATTACATGGGTAAATAATGCAACTCTCCCTTAGGCACCTACCTACCTTGTACTTACTATACTATGGAAAATACTAAATACTTGGCAATATAATGTTATTTTTGATACTTAGGCTGTGATTTTGTGATTTCAGTTAAACTATTTTTAGTTAATCTGAAAACAGATTTGTGCCGCTATTACCAAGATTGTATATATAAATTTTGACGGAACAGCTTAGTTTTGCCTCAAATGGAAAAATATGAGTTTCAGAGTACGTTTAACTAAGTTCAAGCTTTATCCATTTTAAAAACCCGGTCTTAAAAGAAAAAACTAAAATTCAAAATTTCATCGCGTTTGGTGCGAAAACTTTTTTAACGATCGCGAAAATGTAATATGTATACCATTTCTTAAATTTTTTCATGGGCTATGCGATGAATGATTTGACATTTACAAAAAATGCAAAAAAGTTATTACCCTAATGTACTACATATAAATTTTAAAAAATTCTACTTTATAAAATTCTTCTTTTGCCAAACAAATGCCTAATGACTTAATCTAGCAACTTATTTTTTGAAAAAAAAAAAAATAAATGTTAAAAAAGAAAGTTATTCGTAAAATAACTATATTTTAATTCAATTTTACCAGTACGAAAAACGAACTTAATAACTCACAATCAGTTGCTTTAATAATTGTATAAGTGTGTATTTTACCAATGCTTTACAATAGACTCTCGAAATTTTCCAAGATTCTCTCAAAAAATATAGTATAAACAACAAATTTTCTCAAAATTTACTAAAGTTAATTATATCGGCAGCTGTTTAACAACAAGTGACATTATTAAGTAATAAACTTATGAACTAACACATAAATATTCTTACCATTCAAATTACTCATCATTATTACAATAAAAAAAAAAATTATATATAAAGTTCAATATATACAAATAGCTGTTCATATTCATATTACCATTATATTTATATTATTAGATCATAAAACAAACACTTAATCAATTGACACAATGTTATCGATCAAAATCTGGCAAAATGCACAACAAAATTTATGAAAATTTATGGACTTTGGGGATATATAAAGAAAATATCTACAAAATAATTTATTCATATTCTAATGTATGTATGCATGTGTGTATGTTGTGTGTGTAGTTTACCGAGAGCAACTTAACAAAGGTATAAGCTCAAAGTTACTTGAAATACCGAGAAATGTAGAACAAACCCATCATAAATTCATAAGTCAATAGTGAAAGTGACTAAAGTCAAGTGTTGGCCATAAATATAACGAGAGACACATGTCACAATGCGCAGCAAACACTCGATTACCATGTAGTTTTCGTATGACACCAGTAGTAATACTGAATGAACTATATATTACCCCTCAATCTTGCAATGAGATATGGAAATAGTTACTGCAGAGCCTGAGGGTGGATTTTTTTTTTATTTTTATAAAGCTTACGGCCTAAATAAAAACGAATACTCGTATAAATAATAAGTAAGTCATTTTTATTATTGATACATATTAACAAAAAGGAATTTATGCGGACATACTTACACACCCACATGTGCATAAACAGTGAAACTACTATTACGGGAATGTATCTACGAGGGTAGAGCGAAATGTCCTTTAAGAAATATAGCAAATAATAGTTTGTATTCTTTAATTTTTATTTATTTAATGTAACAATTACAATTAAAGGGTGATTTTTTTATGAATTAAGTTTTTCGGGCTGGCAGCACTGGTTGGTAATTGTGTCAAACTACATCTGTGAAAGTGAAAAGTGTTCAGTATACTCTGCAATTTCATCATGGAGAAACTCACAAACGAGCAACGACTGCAAATCATTGAAATTTATTATCAAAATTCGCTCGATGGAAATCTACTGTTTTATCGAAAAATTGTGTTCAGCGATGAGGCACATTTCTGGCTAAATGGATACGTAAACAAGCAAAACTGCCGCATCTGGGGTGAAGAACAGCCACATGCCGTACAAGAGTTACCGATGCATCCCGAAAAAACGACAGTTTGGTGTTTTTTATTGGCATCATCTGTCCATTTTTTCTTCAAAGACAACCGTGGAAGACACGTTACCGTCAATGGCGAACGATATCGAGCAATGATACGAGACTTTTTTTTGCACCAATTGGCTGAGTTGGACTTGGTTGATATTTGGTTTTAACAAAACGGTGCCACATGCCACACAGCTCGTGAAACAATGGACATATTGAAGGATGAATTTGGTGAGCAGTTTATCTCACGAAATGGCCCTGTGAGTTGGCCGCCATGATCATGTGATTTGACGCCTCTTGACTATTTCTTGTGGGGTTATGTGAAGTCGTTGGTCTATGTGGACAAGCCAAACACGATTGAAGCCTTAGATAATAACATAACACGTGCTATTCATGGAATACAGGCCGAAATGCTCGAAAAAGTGGTGCAAAATTGGACCTTACGAATGGACCATTTGAACGGGAGCCGAGGGCAACATTTACATGAAGTTATTTTTAAAAAGTAAATAGCAAAGACCAATTACCGATTCCAATTAAAATTTTGAATATATGATGCAAATTTGAGTGTTTTATTAGATTTTTAAAAAAACTACGGTTAAAAAATCATGCATCCCTTGCACAGAAAGACTAGCTCACTGCGAACTAGCCTACCGGGGCAGCCATTTTGAGTTCTTATAAATAACTTAGCCCTTAACGCGCTACTTTGTTGGCATCTATCTTTTATTGTGGGCATATTTATATGCAAAAGCTTATGTTTCTAGGGTTTAACAAAAAAGCACCAAAATTTTACATCTTTTAGGTTCTAAAATATCGTTCATTAGCAAAAAACAAAATTTAAAAAGTTTAATGTTTGAACATTTTATCAACTTTTTTTTAAACGCATATTTCCCTAATTTCACTTTATGCAATTTTCAAAAAAAAAAAAAAAAAAAACCACAATTTTGATAAAAAAATTCAAAATTGTTATCTCATATTTTTATCGTTCATAATCAAAAAGGAAATTGAAAATTCTCACTTAGAGCCGAAGTTATGAATTTTTCAAATTATCACAATCCCAAATTGGCGGAGAAGTTGTATGTAAACATCTATAAGAACCTACTTGCTTATTAAAAGCAAGTCGAATAATATTTCCTCAATATCAAAATTGCAGATTGAATTTTTAAATGTAATTTCCTCTGATATTGATCACGATGGTTTTTGGTTAAAATACAAATTCTCCGTCATATTTTATGTAACCGATGAGTTTTGTTCTCGTTATTTTGGGGTGTAGGTTATTTTTATTAATAGCGTATAACTTCACTTTGCGATGCTAAAAACAATTCTCCGTCATATTTTATGTCGTTGAAAGTAATTTGTCATATAGGAAGAAGTAATTTTTCTTTATATGGTAAACGAAAGATTAAAAAAAAATTTGGATGTTTTCTTGAAACTGTTTAGTCCAATAAGTAAGTGGCTATATAATATACCCTTGTAATACCTTAAATATGGTTAAGGGTCATATAAAAGTATTACATTTTGAAAAATGTATAATTCTTAATCAGTTATGCTCGATCACTTGTTGTGAAGAGACAATGGCTTACGTCGACAGTCTATCTTTATAAATAGCGTTCTGTTACTAAATAAAAGCAAGTTAGTTTATGATTCAAACCAAAAAGTAAAAGAACTGTTATAAACAAAAGAATTTATACAAGCAAAATCAAACATACACTTGCTAGTGACAATGTCAATGCATTGAGCGTTATTAATATGAATAAAAAACCGAAAACAATCAATGCACCTAGTGCATAAAAAAACTATAATTACTTTTCCCCTCTTCAAACTATTGAATATGATAAAATCAATAATGATGAAGTTTTTGTCCAAAAAGCTGTGAAGGCTCATATACCCCCAATTACCATATTAAAATGCAAATTTGAAGAAGTTCACGAACTTTGTAAAACAAACAAGTTAACAGATTATTCCATTAAAAAAATTTCAATTGGCTTAAATCTATTTTTAAGTTTTAAATCTGATTACCAAACTATATGTAGTGTTGTCACTAAAAAATACTAGTTCTTCAGTTACGCTACCAAAGATGAAAAGCCGTATAAGGCTCTTTTGTTCGGTCTTGATAAACATGATCCATCCACCATTAAAAAAAGACTAAGCGATATGGGACTTCAATGCCTATACGTCAAAATTGTTATTAAGAGGAACGCATACAACGTGGAGTTTATAATTTACGTTGTCTATTTTAAAAGACAAACAATAACAATTAAAGAACTCAATCAAAAGTATTCTGTAATTGAATATTTGAGGGTGAGAGGGGAATTGCAACAAGCTAAAAAACCAGATAACTCAATGTTATAATTGCCAAATGTTTGGCCACGGTTCTAACCGCTGCAAGGTTAAAACCTTTTGTTCAAACTAAATATGGAGGGGTAAACTATCTTTCAGTTTAATTGCCAAGGTGCATACGCGGTAATGTGTAAGTTGGCAGAGGCGATGTGGCGTCTTGGAGTTCCTTTTTCATTGTTGCAGGAACCGTATTTCGTGGATGCCTGTGTGAGGGGCCTGCCGGTGGAATGCGAGTTTATACGGACAGCGGGGCAAACTCGGCTATAGAAGTTAAAATGCAGAATGGGAATAATGACACTATGCTAGTTGAAAAAACAGACAAGCCGGGCACATGGCGTTTTAACATAATTCGGGTACGCTGAATTCAGTGGTGCCCGCGGTTTTTTAAGATTGGCTCTGGTTTTCGAGATATACCGTTATTTCGAAAATAGAGGAGGTTGCACAACATAAGTTCGCGTAACTCAAAAACGCTTTAGCTTATTGAAAAAACTTAAAAAAACGAAATTCCGCAATAAAATTTCATTTAAGAAAAGTAAAACTTCTTTCTAATATCCGTAGTCGTTTTAGAAACATAATTTTTTTCCTGGAAAAAATTCATAAAAAATTAAAAAATGCAGGGCAATCACTTCCCACAATTTAATACGTACTTATAAAACAATAAATGGAGAAAAATGTTTTGTAAAAAAGTACAAGCAATAGGAAAGATTTATAGCCTATTTCCAATGTGCGAAAGAATTCTTTCGTTCGCATAACTACATTGAAAACAAAAACAAAGTGTTAAAATTTGTTTTTGTTTTCAATGTAGTTATACGAAAGAAAGAATTCTTTCGCACATCGGAAATAGGCTATTATATTTGTACCAGATTTATATTTGTATTTTTAGTTACGAATGCGACATAATTTTTAGTTCTATGTTTATTGGCTTTAAAGATAGATAGGCTGACAAAATTGTTCCAAAATATATGTTTTACGCGTTTACTCCCCAAAAGGGCCGGATTTCAAAATTACCAGACACCTGTCTGCTTATTGTTTTAATGAACAACGATATATATGATTTTTTTTGTATCTCGTTTAGTTTACGAGATATGAGGATAGCAAATTTGCACGTTTTTACCCTAAAAATTTGAATATCCAAAAATTCCAAATTAATGTACCGATTTGGTGAGAGACCAATCTCCGGTCCAAATATTAACTTTAATGTTTCAGGCATTTAGACTGGGTATGATGAATCAGTCAGTAACGATACAATTTTATATACAGACAAAATTCTTTAAAAATTTTTTTCGACATAAACTTTATTTGATACATTTTAATAAAAAGAAATCTTTTTAAAAGTGCTTGAAGTAACACATGTACACGCAGAGAAAAAATATGTTTAAATATGGTCACCTCCAACAAAACAATTTTTAAATAAAATTGTAAACATACTTTGATTATTTTAAACATATTATTGTCATCGACAACCATATTATGATTAAATTAGTCCGACATCAAGAAGGCACAACTATATTATGGTATTTAACCATAACATGTTTAGAGGCAACCATACTATGGTTGTGGCTTCTTAATGGAGGAGTAATTTAACAATAATATGGTTGTCGGTGACAATAATATGGTTAAATTAAACGTAATATGTTTAAAATTTTCTTTATAGTTTTGTTGGAGGTGACCATATTTAAACATATTTTTTCTCTGCGTGTAAGAGTGCTTTATTCGGCATTATCGAATTTTAAATTACCTAAAATAATTTCAAAAGAAGACAATTATTTGTGGATGGATATTTTTATAAATGTTTCTTTTGGAACCAGACCGTAAAATTTTAAGAAAAAATGTACGGTAGAACATATTAATGTCTTTAAAATTATAATGATAATAATAATAAATATATATAATAATTATAAATTTTTTATATATATCTTTTTTAAATTTTAAAAAACTTTACACATAACTCGTCAATTTATAAACCAAATTCTTGTTAGTTGAAAAAAAAAACATTTTGCATACAATAGAAAACACAATACTTTCTTTCTTAAGTTATAAATATGTTTCGAAACTCCTTAAAGTCAATTTGTTGGAAAAAATCGGTAATTTTCTAAACGGAAACCTTTTTAAAGAAACCTTTTTTTTTTGGAAAAGACTTTGAGAGAAAGTTCTTTTTTTTTGTTAAAAAAAGTGACGAATAGTTCTCTTTAGAAAACCCTTCTAGGAAAAGCGTGAAGTAGAAAAACTCTTACACTTACAATTTTCTAGTCATAAACTCTTTTACAAATAGATGTCGTAAAAAAAAAATATTATCGATGAAAAGATATATGCGACAAAATCTTTGACGAAAAGTTTTTTATTAAATAACTTTTTTACAGTTTTCTATTAAAAAAAACTTTTTGAGAAATTATTTAATTACTGTTCATACAGCCCTCCATTAAAAATTATTCAATATATAATCACTTTTACATACAAAAATATGTGTATATGTATTTGTGGTAAACTGCAAATTAAAATGATAAACATACATTTGGCCGTTTCGTTATGGTTGCAATCAGCTGATAGGGATCCCTTGTACAGAGAAAGTCTCATGTGTCCTTTGTATTTTGTATGCGGCAATATTTCCCAGACGTACTGCCCTTCCACCAACATTCACACAAGCATTCTATTACAGAGAAAAGCAAAAGTCATAAATCTTTATTGAACTTGTCATTATTTATTACAATTTTTTTCTTTCTTTGAACAAAACATCGAGGAGTGAGTTCCACTTTCCTTCTTATGAAACTCATATCGTGATGTATTAAATATGAAAAGTAATTTTCTGGACACTACAATGACTTGTGCTTGAAAACGGACTAATGTCTCCATGTTTCTGGCAAATATTCTTAGTTTATTAGCTGTGAGACTGTGAGACAAGTGCCAGGGTTGCCAGGAATTGAAGAAAACTTAATAAGCTATAAATAGGTGAAAGGTGATAATTTTAGTCATCATTATAATTAACCAAAAAAAAGCACTTAAGGTAGAAGTACATAACACGCGTTAGTGCACGCGTGCTCTGTAGACTTCTGTCAAAAAAAGTTAATCTAGTTTATTTTCATAGAACAAGTTACACAACAAACTTATTGATGCGCACGCGGCAGAAAGTTGGTTAACTTTGAACTTTTTAACTCGTTGTGTATTTTTGACAAGTAATCAGCTGACAACGAGAAATAATAATTTAACAAATTTGTGAATCATGGAGAAGAGACTTATTGAAAAGCTAATAAAACATACAGTATCGTATAAAAAGGTGCTGAAGCTTGGAATTCTTTAAACAAAAAGTGTTAAACAAATAAAAAAAGATGAAAGAAAAGGAGCTAAAGTTTTTAAACGCACGATACTCGCCGACGAATTAACGCGTGTTATGTACTTCTACCTTTATTTCTCATCTAGATTTTCTTCAAAAGGAATAAATAGTACAATTTAAAGGAAATAATTTATCCGTCATGGCAACCCTTAATATCTCTTACACTTTCTTCAAAAATCACTAACGGTCACTTTTATTTAATTTTTATCACTTGTAATCAAAAAAAGAAGAAGGCCATAAATATACATGCGAACAAAATGAAACAACGAAAAAATGAGGAATTGCTTATTTCATTTAAGCCGTAAATCACAACTGATACGTGTAATGACAAACAACACTAGTGCCATAATTCCTCCCGAAAAGCAGACACAAAATATCCCTTTTTAAGATCCCTCATATACGACTACATACACACACAGACACGCATGCTTGAGTTCGTAGTAGCAGTTGTCATAAATATTAAACGAACTTATCAGGAATTACATATTTTTGTTGGCTGATTGTGTTGGGGCAACGAAATATTTTATCATTCATTTGGTTTAAGTTTGTTAATTATTTATGTTCTCTGATATCAGAGTAAAACTTAATTTCTGTATGATGCTACTGCCTGTATCATCCGCTATTGAATTCGTTAGCTTTGTTACTATGATACTAGTTAAACATTTTGTTTTACTTTTATCGTAATCTGTTAAATATAACTAAAATGTTCTTCGTATTTAGTTAAACTTTGATACTACTCTTGAAGTCAATGAAGTTTAGATAAATATTTTGTGGTTTGATATTTTTGGTAATGATTTTAATGATTTATGACAATTCGCAATTGAAAGGCCTTGGATGCATGAGTTTTAATTCTGTGACATAATTTTGTTAAAGCAAAAGCTTAATGTCAAGTCATCCAACTTTTGAAATCGAATCTTCACCTATTTGATAGAAGTTTAGATACAAATTTTCAACAAGATCGGTCAAAAAGTTTCTCAGTTAGAGGGGGTCAAAATTTAACATTTTGGCCAAACAGGTGTTCTTTCTCATCGATGTAACTTATTACCTATTGGTGTTAGCAAATTTGTCCCAAACAAATTAGATATCTATTTCTTCAATCTTCAAAAAAAAAGATTTTTTTTTTAATTTATAAAATTTTTTTTCAACATTTTTTATTTTTCGAATTTATTCTATGAGTTAAATTTCAGTTATGTATTTTAGCTCATTGAATAAATTCGAAAAATAAAAAATGTTGAATATAATAAAGTTGCTTATGAAAAGAAAAAATTCCCAATATCTATTTGTTAAAATTTTTTTTTTAAGTTTAAATTTTTTTTTTTATTTATTTAAGAGGGTACTTTTTTTTGCCCAAAAAAAAGCTTATGTCTTTTCCTTTAAAATAGTTTTGGTCGCTTAGTGGGCTGCGAGTGGGATATGTATAAAAAAAAATAGTTTCTAACTCGAGGCAAAAGTTTTTCAATTTTTAGCATATTCAAAATTTTGAATTTTTTCCTTTTTGTGTGTAGGTGTTTCTAAAAACTTTAAAAGTAAACGCTTGCACCATCGACATGGAGCTGTGCAAAAATAATCAAGAGCATGTGATAGTATTGGAGCAAAACTCAAAAGAAATGCAGCGAAGTATAACCTCCAGTGCTCTCATTAAGATCGCAGTTTAGATTGGACTGCTTTATTCCATTGGGCAAAGAATTATTGTAATGAAACAGAAATAGTTTTAAATAACAAAGAGGAACATTCAAAATACTGAAGATCAGATTCGATGCTGCGGTAACAATCGATGGCACAACTCAATACCGTGCTTCTATACCGCTTGTCGATGGAAAACTCAAGTTCACAAAGTTTTCTGCCTCTACCCAATGCGATTTCTTTCCAAAGCCAAAAAATAAACCAGCAGCGAAATGTCAAGAAAGGATTGGCAAAAATAGAAGAAAATAAAAGCGATAAATAGGGACGATGAAAGACATTATATTTGAAAATTTGCAAGACTTAAATACTTCATCAGCTACAATAAATTAAGTGTAAAAATAGTTATGATGTAAAAGGATCTATTGTGACTAAGATTCAATTTAATTAAATTATTTATCTTTTTATTTTTATTATTATTATTAGATATTATCATTATAATTATATATCTTATATAAAGCGTGATCCATTTCGAGGTTCCCTACTTTTTTAAAGAAAAAAACACAGAAAATTCAAATTTAATGGGGAATGTTTATTATCATTTGAAAGAACATTCTTTGGCATTTATTTTTTGAAGATTATGTCTATCAAATGTTGGCCGTTGCTACGTCGCAGATGGTCCATCCGTTGAGTCTAATTTTGGATGACTCGTTCGAGCATTTTGACTGGTAACTCGCGAATGACACGCGTGATGATTTCCTCCAAGGCCTGAATCGAAGCGGGTTTGTCCGCATAAACTTTAGACTTTACATATCCCCACAGGAAAAAGTCTAACGGTGTGATATCACACGATCTTGGTGGCCAATCGACCGGCCCAAAACGTGAAATTATGTGCTCACCGAAGTGTTCTCTAAATAAATCCGTTGATTGATGCGATGTGTGGGAAGTGGCGCCGTCTTGCTGAAACCAAATGTCGCCGAGATTACGAGCTTCAATTTCAGGCATCAAATAGTCGGTTATCATGGCACGATAACGGTCCGAGTTGCTGCGAACGGTGCCGAATCGACTCTCCACGGTCTTCGTGTACACTCTTATCTACGGCCGCTATATTTTCTGCACAGCGTGCTGGACGTGGTCTATTCGGTCGAATATTATCCAATAATGAATGCTGGGTCTCAAAATGGGCGATGGTGTTGCGAATAGTACTCTCAGTAGGCCGATTATGTTGACCATAAGTTGAGAGAAGTGCACGAAACACATTCCTTACAGAACGTGAATTTTCGTAATAAAGTTGAATGATTTGTAAACGTTGTTCAGGCGTAAGTCTTTCCATTATGAAATGCCAAACAATACTAAACAAAAATAACATGACAGCATGACACGACTCATATGTGATCTGTCAAAAAAAGGCTATTGATAAAAGTATATCTACTTGAATCATCCTTTACAAACAACACTTCCAAACTACTTCTTTCACTTTAAAAATAAAACTTCAAAATTAAATACGAAATTCCTCAAATTTCATTTGCGCCACAATACGGGATTCTTATTTTAATTCTACTGTAAATTTTAATATAATTGATTTAGCCCCATTATCATTAGTTTTTTTTTGAGATTGACACATGAATATAAAACTAAAATAAGATTTTTTCATTGTAGGCCAAAAATCAAGCTGGGTCAAGTTGACCCAAAAAGGCTATAAATGTAGTTAAACCTTACATTTTTATGTGAACAGAAAACTGAAGAATTTACACTTTTTTAACCCTTAAACATTGGAATTTTCAAAAGTCCTGTCGTAGTTCATCAAATTGTTCCAAAGCGATTATGAATCAGTTACTCTGTAACGTTAAAATTTTATTTGCATACTAGGGAGATCGATTATTCGACTTTTTTCAATAACCGGTTTTCGAATATTACGAATAGTTGCTATTTTAAAAAACCCGGTTTTCGGTTAAGCAATTTTTAAATAACCGGTTAACCGGTTTTAATTCGAATACTTAAAAACACAAAAATCAACTAAGTTTCTAAAATAAAACCTTAATTTGAATAAAAACAAAACAATTTGCAAAGGTAAGGAACCAAAAACATACATAGATATGACTTAGATCAGACCTAACAAATATTTTGCGATAAAATCCAAGAAAAGTGGGACCATTAATCAAACTTTAGCTTAATTTTAGACAATTTTTTATTGATTTACCAAACTTTATTTGTAAGAAGATATTTGTATAATGTAATTTAGAAACTGTTGAATGATAATTGATCTAGATATACGTTTTGCCAAAGCAAATAAATTATAGGAATTTTATAAAGTTATTATTTGAAATAATCTCTAAAATTTATTTTGAATGAGTTTTAATTTGTTGGTGGTTAAACATGTCTATATAAATCAACCATATTTTTCAGAAGTTGCAAACAAAACCTCTTAGCCAGGATTATCTATTTCAAATTATTTTGTTTCAGCATTATATATATATTTATATATATTTCTATAGAAACGAATAGTGAACTGAACATTTTTTTTGTGTAAAATATTTAAAATTCGTCGACTACAAATTAAAACATTCCGTGACATACAGCCATGTCACAGAGTACAATTTCGTTCGGAATGATTCCGTTCAAAACAAGAAAATATATTTGTTTATTGATAGAAAGTATATTTTGATAGTTTTTTGGCCTTTAAGATACAGAAAATTCACATTCCGTTCATGAAAACGAAAATGGTTTCGTTCCGCAAAGTTTTTTCGTAATTTTCTGAAGCACCAACATACGGAATGAATTCCGTTTCCGAACGGAATCTTACTCTGTGACATGGCTGATTGTTTGATTTCTTCAATTTTGTTTTTTAGTTCTTGGTGTTTTAATAAATAAAACTGGTAGAAATTTTTCCCATATCGTTGATTCCGCCGTTATGCTGTAGTTTTCAGCATGAAGAGATGCTAGAGCTACTTAAGAGTTTTTAGTGCCTTAACGGGCATTTCGTCCTCGGCAACACAACGGGCTAATATTTCACCCAATGATTCATTTTTGGCAAAGTATTATTCGTCGTCTCCTTAGAACTACTTCGAACGAAGTAAAGTTTCATTTGGATCACATTAATGTCAAGCATGTGGACTAATTAAGGGTGATTAATAAGTCGTGACGGGGAAAAACCTTTGCAACTTATCATTTCAGGGCACTTCAAGCACCTAACTTTGTCTTTTTAATCGCGTTCAAAAAATATCTAGAGATAACCTTTATATAAAAATATATTTAATATTTAGAATACTCTTGCACAAATTTCTATTTACTTGTTAACTGCACACGTTTTTGTAGTATTTTGAATAGTTTTTGGTTTTTTTTCTACAAGAACACACGCTTTTAAAAGCGATTTGTATTTACAGTGTTCATAATGTTTTTTGACATTTGTTACATTTTGTTTTGATATTCTTCATAAAAAGTTTAAGTTTGGCCAATATTCAATTAGATAATACTTAAATTACGGGTACATCTACAACAAGAGTAAGGAAAATGTATATAAATGACACATTACTAAAATAACCGGTTTATTATACCAAAATAATCGGTTTATTTGATATTCGAAAAATGGGGATTTTAAAATAACCGACTTGGGCAAAGTTAAAATAGCCGGATAAACCGGTCGAATAATAACCGTTCGATCTCCCTAATGCATACATACTAGGGTATTCACTTAATCGGGCCTTTGCTGTAATCGGTTAACCGCTCGATTAATGAACCGAGGTTTTGGTTTAAACGGTTAATAATAGGTTAATTTTGTTATTGATCGGTTAACCGATTAACAATTTTTTTTTGATAAATCAAGTAATTTTTATAAATTAATATGCATAAATTATTTATTAATTGGAGTTTATTGTTAAAAAAAACAAAAACATAATAAACAAAAAAATTCCTGAACTAAAACGAGCAAAAAACAAATAATAATTCATAAATTAAATTTTAATTAATACAAAAATATTATGGAATCTGGGAGTTATTTCTTTTCATAAGCTACTTTATTCAACATTTTTTATTTTTCGAATTTATTCTATGAGCTTAATTTCAGTTATGTATTTTATAGAACTATTACAAAAAGCTTTATAAAATACATAACTGAAATTTAGCTCATAGAATAAATTCGAAAAATAAAAAATTTTGAACATAAAAAAAAACAGAACTTAGGAAGAACATGTACATCAATTAAAATAGATAATCATTCATTCAAAAGCAAATTTCGATCTACCAAGGTGAAATACCATTTGGTTTAAAGATTGATGTTTGACTATTGACGTCATCCGGCTGCAATAGCCAAGTGAGTAAGACGGCAAACCCCACTGACGAGATTGTGTGGTTACAATCGAAACTAGTTTGGGCAACCTGTCCTGTCCGTGAAAGCCTGGGTTCAAATCTCAGCGCAGTCAAGAAAGAAAAATTATCAATAAAAAATTTTAATTAATTTCATGTTGTAAAATTCCTGTCTTCATAAAAATAATTTAATAAAAATTAAATTCAATAAACTTAAGCCTAATTAAAAATATCTAAATTTTGATTAAAAACCATTAACAGTTCAAAAAAAATAACCACAATACTAATTATAAATATTATGTTTTAATTAAAAAATAAACTGTGAGATCATTTTATTAGTTATTTCAATAGTTTAATGGGATCTTAAAAAATTCATTCACTTATCGCAGATATCGTAGACATCGAAAGCAACCCATAATACAGAATATATAATTTCTCAGTCCTTTTTCATATATATATAACATATAAAATTTTCCATTATGCCATTAGAGTCCTGTTTTAATTTTTTTTAATTTTAAGCACTTCTAAGTGTTTCGGTTAATTCTGTTAAAAGATCGATATAAAAAGATATGAGAAGAAACAAATAACTAAACACTTACATATAAAAGTACGTGAAACAAAATGTTGTTATTGTTATTGAAAATGAAGATAACTGAAGACTTTCTTTGTTTGTATGGAAAAATATTTTACTAACACATTTCTTTTGAATATGATACGAAACAAATAATTAAAAACACAAAAAAAAAAATGTTAGAATATTTAAAAAAATTAAAAATTTGGTTACATCGGTTAATCGACTGAAATTAATCGGTTTAATCGTTAATCGAAAAAAGTCAATTTTAAATTAACCGACCAGTTAATCGTGTAGTAATTGATCGGTTAAGCGAATGAATACCCTAATACATACATACATACATACAAAGAATTTTCTTCAGATTCTTAAAATTTTAAGTAAAAATCTTACAAAACACTAAATTTCCTTAATGCATTTAATGTTCATAAACTGGGTTTCTCAGCTTAACAAGAATGCCAACTGCAATAAATGTCAAACTTCGGTAGTTTATGTCTTTTAACAAAACCGCCTCTACCATTTGAATGTCAAACTCGCGCAACAACCCGAAACCTCTTCAAGCAATTCTCAACAAGAAAATTTCGCACAATAAACACTAGCAATTACAGTTCGCATACCCCTGCAGTTAAACGCGAACTTATAAATTGACATAAATCTTTTATTTTCCCATTTTCAAAAGATCTATGAACACAAAGGATGTAAATGAATGAACATAAAAACAACAGTCGTTATTTTCTCATTGTTTTGGCAATTAAAGGTAACACCTCAACACATTTTAATGAGCAACATTGTAAAAAGCAACAAATACATTAATAAAGCAGAAACTCAATGAAAAAGAAAATAAAAATATAAGAAGGACATTAGTCAGGATATTCAGAAAAAACTAAATTTGTACAACCTAATAAAATAGTGAGTTTCATTAACAGTTAAAGATTTAATAGGTCATGTAGAGCAAAGTATAAAATACTATTTAACCATCGATTTTCATTATTAGCCAAGGTATTCATTCCAATTTCATTTCCTTCGCTTCGTGTGCCTAAATGTCCTTTTTTCTATTTTGTTTTATGGGGCGGTTATAATTACCACATGCCATTTCTTCCCATCCACCTCCTTCATCTTTTGCTCTTAAGGTAATGGAAATTCTTTTAACTAAATGTGTCCCCTAAGAAGAAATTTGTCAAATTGAGAGCGTGTGTTTGTGTGTATGAATTTATGTTCTTTAATGGAAGCTTTGGTACTTCGGATAGTAACTCCTTGTAATAATTACAAATTGGCGTGTTTTCATGTGAGTTAGTAGGTGGGTTAGGAGGGATGCTTTTGAGGATAAATGTATGTGCACTCGTATGTTCAAAGTTAGAAAATAATATGGAAAGTATTTATGTGTCCTGTGTAAATTATGTGTTTCTTGTTAAGGATGTATTACTTTATTGTTGTAATCTACTAAAGAAAAAAAAAAAACTGTAAAGAATAGAGTTGCCGAGTAGTGTATTTCCAAATTTGGAAAAAATATAGATCAATATGCATCGGTGATGAAGGGAACAAAAAGTCATCCAATAAACTTCGAATACCTTCAGAATGTTGCATCTACCTAAATAATATACAATTTTTTTTTTTAATGTTTCCGATATAACTTTTAGTCATCTACCAAGGCTCGAAGTTAAAGTAATTTTATGAATGTTATTTTAATTTGCATAATTAGTATGTAAAATTTTATTATTTTTTCTTAAGCCTACGCGTAAAAAACAGTTTTGTGCTGAATAGAAAAAAATTAAAATCGAGGTCTGACAAAAAATAAGAAAGTTATATGCAATTTAGTGAAAACCCCGATTTTATTTCCCATACAAGGCGAACTCATTCGCCTTGGTCTCCACTGAAAATTTATATATTTAGAGTTAACCCAAGCAAGCATTTTTTTAAACATGAAAATTCTATTTCAAATACATTTTCAATAAAACAAATCGATATAGAGATTTGTCAAATAGAATTTTCCAGCCGGGTGGTGTCGAATTCGCGTTCTAAAGGTTTTTTTCGTATAAACTTTATGCAAATGAAAAGTTTTGACATACAAAAAACGCTTGCCGCTCTTATTTAGGTAGCTCAGTAAGAGGAACTGGTGCGATATGTATGTGCATACATTTAAAAAAAATAAAAGCAATTTTTCACAATATTAATAAAATTTATATTTTACAAAAAAAAAAAATACATAAATTTAACATTTACTATTAATTTAAATAACAAAATTTAGGCACGTCTTCGACGACTACTGCGACGGCGTGAATTGCTCTTATTCCGTTTGCCGCTGCGACTACGAGACTGCCTCCTTCTACTATATCTGGAACCGCAGCAGTCGTCTAAATCATTAGGTTCATAGTCATCGTCATCATCACTAGAATTAAATGCATGTTTACGTGAAACCGAACTGGCTCGCTTAACTTTTCCAGACTTTTTCTTGCTCTCCGATATTTCCACACTATCACTAGATGTATGCAATTCGTTAACGCTTTTTATATTTTGCAGCTCATGCCCTTCGGGAGCAGTATTTTTTTCATCATCTTTGATTTCGGCATGATTTTGTTGTCTGTTGGGCAGCTCGTCTATTGCACTTGTTTCAGAGGTTCGATACATATTTTCCTCTTTCACAATATAACCAAATCCGATACCGGCATCTAGAACGGTCTTAACTTCTTCCAGCAGGGCTGTCTTGCTGCGTTCGGTTATGGTTGATAAAAAATCGACAATATTAGTTAAACTTACTGGACTTTTTAGCTCATTAAGAGCATTTAAGACATCTTTTCCTTTTATAAGAGAGGTCATGACTTTTTCTTTAATTTTAAACTAATAAAAATTTTGTTCAAAATTGTAACAAAACGTTTTCTTAGAAAATAAAAAAATTTATTAATAAAATTCTCTAGATTGACTGATGGAAATATAAAAACAAACTTTGTTTTCAAATATTTTTATAAAAAAAAAAACTACCAAGGTACATTTAGGGGGCATTTATACGGTGTCTGTCCAGACTTGGCTGTTTTATTTATTTTCTTTTGAACATTCTACCAAAAACCTTTTGCATTTATACGATGTCTTCCCAAACATGTCTGTTTTCATGTCTAATTGTCTAATTTTCTTTTTGCTTCGCTTTACCAAAGGTTATTATGTACACCGTTTACCAATACCCACCTGGGTGGTACATCACATATGCTTATAGGCGATGAACAAGTTTTCGTCATACAAAACAAAAAATATATTTTTATGTTATTTTAAAGCACTTAACAATTCAGTGAGTTAGAGGGAGTTTACACGGTGTCTTTTCAGCCATTTCTGTTTTATTCATACTCTTTTGAACATGCTTCCAAAAACGTATTCTCTTTTCAGGAGGTCTTTCCAAACATGTCTGTTTTCATGTCTAATTGTCTAATATCCATATACATACATACAAATTAAAATATATGAAAATTCATAAAAACAAACATGAAAACTCGTTTCGTGTCTGTTTGACAACCCCTCTTTCTTCTCTAACTCAATCGCCTACAAACAATACAAACGTGTCTGTTAGACATGTCACCGTATAAACTCCCTCGTAAAATTTCTTTTCAACTGAAACAAATTTAAGGAAGTTGTTAAAGAAACAAAACCGAAAAAGTCACCCTGGTGGATATTGGTAAAGTGAATATTATATACATACATACATATTGAAAAAACATGAAATCGCATTTCGTGTCTGTTTAACAGCCCGTCTTTCTTCTCTAACCCGATCCCCAACAAACAAAACAAACGTGTTTGTTAGACATATTTAAAAAAACATCGTGTAAATGCTCTCTTACACAAGGTAAATGACATGGTACAAATAATAAGATAACCCTAGTTCTACAACAAGTAAAAAAAAGGCAAAATTAACATGTATTTGGTTGGTAGAAAAACCTAATAGACTGTCAAAATATATGTGCATTTCTAGCAGTAATAAATACTCTTATATATAAACCAATTGTGACATAACGTAAAGTTCGAAAATAATATTCAGCTGGACGACTGGTGTCATTTTATTAAGTGTTCCATGGTATATGCACTGGAAGAGGAGTTATGCCAGTTGTCCCTTTTTTGTATGTAGATTATACATATCGCACTTGATCAACAAGAGGGTATTAACTGGAAATTTAAAAATTTTCAGTAGCAGCCAAACAATTTTTAATTTAATATAACAGGCCAAGGCGAATCCATACGGGTAGCATTTTCGAGTCATCTGTTAATTGTTTATTTATTTGTGTTTACTGAATGTCAAGCTTTGTTTACATTTTGTGAAAATATTAGTAAAAATTTAAAATTCAACAAAAGTCTAAAAACCTAAAAAAAACTTACTCAAATATTTTAAAACAAATAAAGTGTATATAAAATATAAGCAGAAGGAATTAAAAATGCGTAAGGAATATGTGGATCCACAATAAATTTGCAATATAGGAAAAAGATTTACCTTCTAAAGCAATTGTGTATATTTTATAAACAAGAAATTTCCCTTTATATTTTCAACAGATAACTTGACACTCACTCTAACATTTTACAAAAACAAAATACATAGTATTTTTCAAAAAATAAAGAAAAGGGACCTCTAGTATAAATCCATCTCATGATACGGTCACCTATATGAATTCGCCTTGTTACAGGCATATGAAAAAGATTTCTAAGCCAACCGTTTAATAACCAGAAAGTAGACAAAATATCATGATATTTTTACAGCGGGTAGATATGTCTATTTTTTTCAAAAAGTCAAAATTTAAAAATTTCGTGTTAATACCCTCTTGTTGATCAAGTTAGAAGACACATAAAACTGCATACATACAAACAAAAAGGGCAGCCAGCATAGGTTTCTCTTAGTGCATATGTCTTGCGAATGTACCTTGAAAACTACTTTGTATTAATAACATATATAAATTCAGTTAAAAATCGATAAAAAAAATAACCTCAGTCCATATTAGAAAAATATTACTTTAGCAATTCTCTTATTGTTTTTCTATTCTAATGGAATTAATCCTTAAAATTGGCAAAAGATGAGAGTTGAGTACAAGAAATTCTGTACTTATACCTTCTTTCGTATTAAGTCGATCAGTTGGCAGCAAATTTTTTTTTTTTGGTTTGTTTAAAGCGACCAAGACTTATTTATATAAGAATAGGTGAGAATAGGTTGCATAGGCTATACGTCCTAGGTTTGCTTTTGAAAAAAAGTCCCTATCCAGAATTGCAATTTCTGAGATTAATGGTGAAAGTCGTGAAAAGAATGGGGAGGGCTACACAGTTTCATGTGCTCTGCAATTCTTATTATTATGGACAGAAATGCAATTTCAAAGTAGAATTTTAAATAATTGCAGCAACAAAAATTGAAAGTATGGATGATGACTTTCTTAATATCGTCTTAATGGTCTGTTTGGTTTTAGGGATAGGGTCAGCTTGAATCAATATTGGTTTCAGTCGGAAAATCTATAAGTTGGCCGTAGACTTTATTCTTTTATTTCTCACAATATATTTTTCAATCCCAAAAAAAGAATATCTAAATTTATCACCTGTGTAGAATTGCGTACAGCAGATATGTGTACTGAAAAAGCAGAACATTAACAATGTCGATATTTTATTCACACATGCTTATCTCCGTCATGTTCTACAAATGTGTTCAAACTTAACGTGGACACCTTGAATGCCGGCCTTTCCAAATTGTGATCTTAACTTTAGTCGTAAACAATGCTTTTAAAAACGAATGTGCATAAATCCCATTACCGCCCAGTTAATGTCGGACCTTTTTAATCTCAAAAGCTCAAAGGCTTTTCCCGATGAATTTTTATTGTAAACCAAATAATTTACCGATGTTAAGTCCTAGACAAGCCCGAGAGGGCAATTTTCTAGAGAATAACATCTTCTGAAGTATCTTTTGCAAAATAATTAAATTTTTTTTTAAGTTCCTAGAACTAATAAACAAGTGTTGCGTCAACGCAGTTGCTTATCTTTAAAGCTTCACTTTATAAGTTCTCTTGTTTGCGATTTTTTCTGTAACCACAAAATGGGCTAATTCTAATAGATGGCTTAAAAAAGTAACTTGATATTTATTGAGCTAAACAAATTTCTATAAACAATGACTTAACAAACAATTCTTTTCAAAATAATGGCAACTCTTTCTAATACAAACTTTTCCTACTTTGACAATAATTAGCTAACAAACCAGACTATGTATATAATAGCCCAGTAGCTAGTCTATCATTTAGAAATACAACCAAAAGCACAAGAAAAAATAATAAAACCAAAACAAATACATATAAACATTTACGAAGTTAATAAATCCTTAAGGAATGCCAAAACATTACACTCCCACACTCGCAAACACATAAATAGACCCTCATAATTTCCGTTGTAGTTCCAATTCTTTATCAGTGTTAAATGTCCTTTTGTTTTATTAGTCATGTTGCCAACAAAGATTTATACATAAAAAGCTTTTGCCTCATTAATCTTGAACGAGAATATAAAACAAAACAAAAGCAATTATACGTGCAGTATTTTTTCCCAGCAAGAAGTAGTATATAATTCAGTATATATTCAGAAGGACCAAGAGGACATGGTCCTTTTACTGTTCACAGTCTCCAAACATAAACATATTGTGATCTTTTATGGAAGTTTGTTGAAAAAGTTTGAATTTTGTGGTTAATGAAAATAAGTTTATTTTATTATTTTTTGCATTTGAATATAAAAAAATGTTGATGAAAAAAGTTATCCATTAATGAGTACCTTTAATTAATCCCTTTCGTGCTATTGGAAATATCGGAAACAAACATAAATTGAAGAGGCAGTTAAGAAGAAATATTCTGACATACAAAGTTTTTTGTAATTGTAATAAATTTTTTATAGACAAATTATCATTGTGATACCTTTTCTATTAAAAAAATTTCTTCATAATGTATTCTCTATAATGCGATATCTTTTCTTTAGAACGTAAAATATCATTTTGGTCTGTTTCATTGCAGTACAGTGTACTCTGCCATTATGGACACTTTCGTTAAGGGGCCACCGCTTTTGAACGGACACTGGAAGGTCCCGGCAACGTCCTTTAAGAAAAGCATTAAAATCGTTTCCTCATAAACGGATTCTTTCAGAAGCAGTTACAGAAAATTTCTCTTGAACCGACACTTCGTTTGTTTTTGTCAGAATTTTGCATGCCACCATTTTTAAATTAGTTTGTCTAGTTTCTTTCAATTTACTCGCCTTAACAAAAATGATCGTCTTGACAGATTTACTACGTCGCATAACTTAAGCTGGATGCACCCAAGCTTTCCGAACAACAATTTTGTCCAGAGAATAATTTTTTTACTGAGAGTGTCCTGCAGAATGATTTATCCATTTTGGAAAACTTGTAAAAAAAACCAAAGCTGCCATATGGTAATAGTAAAAAATTACATTTAATTGTTTTATAAGATAAGATAAGACAGATATGAAGAAGGCCATACGCACCGCGACCCAGAGTATCTTTTGTGCAGCCTGTGTATATCATCATGTCAGGTTCAGGCTGCGTATAAATGCCCGGTGAAAGATCGTAGATTTGAGTTGGGTCCATTATTTGCCCCCCCCACCCCGAAAAATTTCCGCCTAGAAGTCCCCAAAGTGGGACAGCAGCAGAGGAGATGTTCCGATGCTTCGTCATCAACCTCACAAAATCTGCATATCTTGGTACCATCATTGCCCATTATAAGTTGATGGTATCTGAGATCGCAATGCCCCGTAAATAGGACCACAAGTGGCATAAGTTCCCCCTTCTCAAGAAGAAGTAGCCTACTTACCCTGCTACGGGATGGAGTGATAAATATCTTGGACGGTCTTAATCCAGAAATGGACGTGTGAGGAATTCATATTCGGACCATATTTGCAACATCCCTTTAATTTGACTGGCAGGGACGCCGACGAAAGGTTTAGGGCCTATAAATGTGCGACAAGCGCCCCTGTTTGCTAAGCAGTCAGCCCTTTCGTTACCCAAATGACCCTCCCCAGCGCGTATGAGGATAGCGTAGATTTCTGCCTAGAAGATCGAAGGCTGGCCCATAATGGCCGCTCCAGTACCACCATTCGTCTGTTTCAAACAATCCGGGAACCAGACCTGGTCCGCTCTCCCGCGCCACCAGGTATAAGGACATTGAAGTTTCTTTCCAATATCAGACTAGATAGCATATGATCACACCCAGAGAAAAAATATGTTTAAATTTGGTCACCTCCAACAACACTATTTTTAGACAAAATTTTAAACATATTATGTTTAAATTTAACCATACTATTGTCACCGACAAACATATTATTGTTAAATTAGTCCTCCATCAAGAAGGCACAACCATATTATGGTTGCCTCCGAACATCTTTTGGTTAGTAATAACTAAAATATGTTTAACATTTATAATAGCATGGTTGATTTTCAACCAAAGGATGTTGCTCTTAGAAAAGAGGAAAATACTATTGTTAATTTAAAAACAAATTATTGTCATATTTAACCATAACATGTTTAGAGGCAACCATAATATGGTTGTGGCTTCTTGAAGGAGGACTAATTTAACAATAATATGTTTGTCGGTGACAATAGTATGGTTAAATTTAAACATAATATGTTTAAAATTTTGTCTAAAAATAGTTTTGTTGGAGGTGACCAAATTTAAACATATTTTTTCTTTGCGTGCACTTACGAAGATAGATGGATCGTTTTTGAGAATGTCAAAGATCCACATATGACCACATAGTCCTCTGCCCTGTATTCGACAATGCGCTGCATCCTGCAGGCATACCTGCAGGCCACTCCTTTACAGAAATTGGGACAGGTCTTCATGGTGCCCGTGATCGATATGCAGATCAGGCGATAACCCTTATCGAGTATCACCCTAGCTTTGACATGTTCTGTTTTTGTCCACCACGCTACGGCGGCATAGGTCAAGATCAGTCTAATTTTCGTAACAAAAGACCAGTAGATCTTTCTAGGCTTCAGCCCCCATGTTCTTCCGAAGAGTCTTTGGCAGGCATATATTGCTCTTATTACCCTTCTGGTATTAATCCAGAATGATCCCCAAATATTTCACCTCATAAGAGAATCCGATAACCGTACTGTTCAAGGCCGTTTCTTTCAGTCTCAGAACTCTACGTCTAGTTAATGGTACGAGAGTAGTTTTCGCGGGGTTAATATTAAGCCCTCTTTCTCTCCACCAGCCAAGTGTCAAGTTCAGGGCCTGCTGCATCGCTTCCGAAATAGTTGCGTCATCGAGTCACATATATAAGTGGATCGTCAGCGTAGCCATAAGTTTGAAAGCCCATGTTATTAAGGATCTCCAATACCTCATCGATGAACAATGTCCACAGAAGAGGCGATAGGACGCCAGCCTGTGGGCAACCTTTGGTTGCTTCAGTAGGCCTCGATGTACCACATAGATCCAACTTAATCACCCCGGATACAAGCATTACCCTTATTAAGTTTCATATAAAAACTAGAACACCTTTTCTTGTTAGAGCAAAGCTAATTGCGTCATACTAAGTGTTATCTAAGGCTCCCTGAATGTCGATGAACGCACGCAGAGCTATTTGCCTTGCGTCCAGCGAATTCTCAATCGTGCCCAAAGCATGATGAGTGGCAGTCACCGTCGACTTGCCCGACTGCTAGGCAAATTGAAAGTGATGTATCGGAGTTACCAATAGATATTCATCCCTAATATGTCTATGAGTTTTTCCATGGGCTTCAGGAAAAACTAGCTAAGGGTTATTGGTCTGTATGACTTGGGCAATTGTTCAGACTTGCCTCTGCCTTAGGTCTATAGACCACTTTAACCTCCCGCCATGGCACCGGCACATGACACGCCAGTAAACTGGATGTGAAGATCCTTGACATTTGGGAAGTGATGGCATTCCCCCTTCTGCAGACAGCATGGAAGGATTCCATCTAGCCCAGGTGATTTGAAAGGGCTAAATTTGGATACAGCCCACTTCACGCGTTTTACATGATATTCCTTTTGGACACCAAGGGCGGCCATGTGGACATTCTTGGTAACGAAAATGGCAGAGATCCTGGAAAGTGAGTCGCTAGTTGGAGCTCGCAGGTCTCCCTTGGTGACTCAGTAAACGTACCGTCAGGCCGCTTAAGCGTACAAAGACCATTTGTGTGAGCTTGAGATAGTACCTTTTGCAGCCGATGTAACTCAGGAAGGTTGCCAATTTTGCCGCAGTAATTGCGCCGTGATGACCTTTTGGACTTCATAATTTCCTTATTGTATTTAGTGAGTGCAGCTTTAAACATGCTCCACGCACCAGTCTCCTTGGGTTTGTTGAATACGCCTCTGGCCTTAGCCCTAAGTTTCACCAGATGCTCATTCCACCAGGGAACGTCCCATTTTGACTTACGGATCTGGAGTCGGCAGCTCTTCTCATAGGCCGCTCGGATATTCGTACAAAGTACATCGGATTCAAAATCAATGTCCCCCGAGCACAAAAGTATGCCATTGGACAAGTCCTCACTAAGATTCAAGTGATGATGAAACATGTTCCAGTTCGCTTTCCTAGGATTGCGCTACCCCCTACTGTATGCCAATCAGCATTCGATGTCAAAGATCAAATATTGGTGATCCGACAAAGAAATGTCACTCGACACGTGCCAATTTTTAATGGCATAGGAAGGATTGTTACTAGTAAGTGTGAGATATAATATCTACTGTCTAATAACATTCCTAAAGGTGGGCTATTTGCTACAAATATATTATTTCCACAAATGTAATCAAGCAAACACTCACCTCGTTTATTGATGTCCGTGCTACTTCAGACAGTGTGGTGAGCGTTTGCATCACATCCAATAATCCAACCGAGGCCACTTTTTTGGGCAATGCAATACCAGCTCAGTGACCTCAGGTGTAAGAGCAATGTCTGTGTCCCCCCGGCAGGTAGGCAGAGGCGATAACGACCTCATGCTCGCCCATGCTGGATGAGATCCTCGTCCTAATGGCTACTAGATCCCCGTTAAGAAATTTTGAAAGAGCTAAATAGATTAGATCTTTCCTGACGAGGAGAGCCGCTCTAGGCCTCTCCGATGCAGAGATATAAATAATTTTACCTTGATCATTTTAAAGCCCCTGTATGGCTCCAGAGTAAACCCATCATTCCTGTATATAGCAAACATCCAGGAGATTAGTGGTGAACCGACGGCATAGCAAATCAGACGCCGCCTTGGCGTGATGTGGGTCCACCTGAAGGCAATTGAAGTGCCTAGTACTCCTGGCTTGGTTTAAGTAGCGCATCTTCTCCATCCGTTGGGATATGTACCTCATGAATCCCCCAGCACCAAGGTATCTTCCATAGGTTCGCAAAGATATTTCTCTACATTGCGAGTATTTGGCTCCACAGACCCTAGTGCAGTATCATTAGTGTCCATTGGGACATGCGTTTTGATTACATTTTCAAATTTTTCAACCATGTTCGATCTCTATTTGAATGGGAAAATGAAAGTACACCATACAGCAGTGCCCCATAACGTAGGTGAGCACAAGTTACAACCGAGACATTGCCAGCGTCCGGAGGCCACCGTTATAAGACACACTAACGCATTGCCATATATCCTAGGGACACGGTTCGTGGATTGCTGGTTTTTATCGAGCGTCCACTCTAGATCCGCCATGCTTAGCTATAGAAGAGGCACCTCGTGCAGATTGTGTTACTGCATCAGGCAAGGACGGGGGGACGGGGTATACTGAAGAAGGCTGCGGCTTTATCAATTGATAAGCTATATTGCGCCTTCAGAAAACCTACATCACTCGCTGCTTGCCTCTTAAATTGTTTTAGATTGTTTTATAAAAGTGTAATAAATAAAATGGACGAAACAAAAAAAGTAATCATTATTATTTTTAAATATTTTTAAATGCATTTTTTAATTTAATTATTCAGCAAAAACACAATTGTTTTAATATAAATGTAATAACACTATAAGATGTGGCAGCTTAATTCAATTTTTATGTACAAGTTGAAAAATGTGGTATCGCAGTTCAACTTTTTAATAAGTTTTTATAATAAGTTTTCTCTAAGATAATGTCCTATCTAAAGCTAATCAAATAATTGAATCCTTGGGTAATAACACTTTCCGTAACTCGTCCGGTTAACTTTGAGAGTTTAAGGTTCTTCACAATATCACGCTGAAAGCGATATTTGCAATTTTTACTTTTTTTGGATAATGCGCTATAGCATCAAAAAAAAAAAGCAATTGAAAAAAACCTTAAAATATATTTTTTGTCTCCAAACTGTACTTCAATCAACCAACACCTGATCTGGATGTTATTAAAAAATTTAAGTATAATTAAAGGTATATAATATTGACGCCTTAAGAAGCTGCTTTCGTTGGACAGAGTTAACGTTGGACTGTCAGGAATGTCCGACAGCATTTGATGTTGATTATAAGCCAGTGAGACGACGACGATAATTTGTGCGACAAACTTTGTACTTATGGCTACCATTACAAGAAAATACTTTTAAATTTCTAATGACCTTACAAATGAAAATGAACCTTTAGGTCTTCAAAATGAATTTCTGAAATGTCAAGGTGATACCGAAGCAATGACTATACCTCAATCGCTTGACTTATATTTTCAAGATGATTTTGCCAAGACCAAAAACCGTTAAACGAGGATGAAGGAATTTTAATTTAAATAATATAGTGTTCATAAAACATCAAAAACTTTATTTACGTATACGCAGAGAAAAGACATTTTTAATGTGATCACCTCCAAAAAAATATTTTTAACCAACATTTTTAACATATAATGATTAATTTAACCGTATCCGGTCACCGGCAACCATATTATGGTTAAACACGTCCTCTACCAAGAAGCCAAAATCTTAAAATGTTTGTCTCTAAGCATGTAATGGCTAAATTTGACAATTATTTGTTTACCACTAATATAATTTGTATTTTTAATTAACAATAGTATTTTCTTCTTTCCTATGCTATTAGCAGCGTTAAACATATTTTTGATATAATAAATCATAACATGTTTAAAGGCAACCATAATGATGATGCCGGTGTTTTGTTGGAGGTGACCATATTTAAAGATTTTTTTCTCTGGGTGTATAGATTTACATATTAATGGTTTTTGCTTCTCAACTCAATTGGATTCTTTATGTTTTTTAAAAAAGTATTTAAAAAAAACTAACCAACTTAGAAAAATTTTACTGGTTTAAATTTGTAGTTTTCTCTTAGCAATGGTCTCTTCGTTGCCGGTAAAAAGAGATTCCATTGTATATCCAAATAAAATAAAAAATATATTTAAAAACTGTTATTATCAAAGTTGTTTTTGGGAATACTATTATTTATTAAAAGATTTTGTTTGTTGTGCTTAATTCCCTAAAATTAATTCTTAGAAAAGATAAAAACTCATCACTGATTTATTGTTTGGTATTTTGTTTAAGCTTTGATATCGTTGCAAACAAGACTTTTTGAGTGTTTGTAGGTAATTCTCATTCCCTCTGTAGTTTTGTTTGCTGATAGCTTTGGCTTTTCTAAAATTATTTAGGAGAACGTTTCCTGATGATCTGGCCTAAGCAACCAGTGAAATGCGCATAGGAACAGCTTATCCTCCAACAATAAATTTCAGTATTTTTTATCAATTATTTAAAAAGGGAATTAAGCACAACAAACAAAATCTTTTTATATTTAAAAACAATATCAGTGATATTCTTTTTTGTAAAACTTTTTATAAAAAAACTTCACAGTGATAACTTTTCAATAAAAAAAACTAAGAAATTGAATATTTTTCCAATAAAAGCATAATGGCAGTAATAACGTTTCAGTAGAAAAACTATCACATCAAGTATTTTTGCATTAAAAAATATCACTGTCTTAGATTTTTTTTTATCAAAAATTAAATATTAGTATCGTTGAAATTCTGATATTTAATTTGCCGTATATTTCGCTAATAAAGGTCCCCCAATGAAACCCCAAACACGTTTAAAGAATTTTTGTTGAAACCAACTCACGTTGAACAAGTAAAACTTAAATACAAACTAAATTTCAATTAAACAATTTGACGAAATGTATTCATATTAACAAACCCACTTAATGGACTGGAAGAGACGACTAATAAATGTGTGACACATAATAAAATGGCACTTAATTGTAAATAAAACTAAATGAACATTGAATACACAAAATGTTTGAATAAAGAAATAAAACAGAACATAATGGATTCACTCAGGCCAGGCTCATTAACGCTGACACGCTAACAAAATTGAAAATAACGAAAAACAAAAGTTTCATCAAACATGATTTGTGCTTAAGCCCACAAAATTAAAAAGTAAAACTCAAACGCTGCAAGGACAACAAAAGGAAACACTTCAAGTCATACATCAGCTGACACAAATACTAAAGAGAGAAGGGGAAAACACCAACAGACGGGCTGACAGTGAAACAAGAACCAAAAAAAAAGCAATTAAGAACATGAAAGGAAGCTTAAGGATAAACACAAGCATGTGACATGAAATGTTTATCAGTTCACAAACACCTTCAGCACACAAATGTAAAATGTGTGTATAAGTATTTGTTTATTTGTGTGAGTGTAAAGATAACAATTCTTCGATAATGATGTGTTTGTCTTAATATCGATTAACTCCACCAATGTCCTTTTCAAGAAAACAAAATCAACATTAAATTTTTCTTGTTGCGATGGGAAGTGAATAGGAAAATTGTCCTTTTTTATGTGCGAAAAACACGCAATTAAAGATTTTTCTTTCAGACAGTAAATGAACCATCAACAAACAACAAAAAAAAAAAATTCCTATAAATTTCTTATTCTGTAGTATTTTGGTTTTTATTTTGTTGTTCTTGTATCAGGATTAATTAAGCGTTTTAGACCACATATGTTTGTTAAAGTTTTCCTTTAGTAAACTTCTCGTTTTCTTTTTACTTTTTATTTAATGTTATCTGTATGTGTGTTCGTGTATGGATGTGTTCGTGCCATGCAACATCATGTGAATTTTAATGGTGATTTTTATTTCTGAATATAAGAGTTGTGTAGATGTTGGTCATGATTTCGAACATTATTTTTATTTTAATTGCATTTTTCGAATCTATTGCTGTGGAATGTGTTAATTTAACTATTTGTATAACATGTCACGTTCACCGAAGTGTTCTCAATACATGTTTTTTGGAAATTGTATTTTTATTATAAAGTTTATAAGTTGAAGAAACATAAATATTTAAAATTTGCTCAAATTTTTTAAAATTAAGAGCTTATTTTTAAAATTGTTTGCATTTTAATTGAAACACACTCGACAGAATTAAAATAGTAAAGGAATATTATAAAATGATTGAAATTAAAAACCAAAATTTAGGAAAGATCATCTTTACGAATTTATTTAAAATTTGTTGAAATGTATATTTATTAGATTCCATATGGACATGTGGACAAATATGATCAACCGATGTGTGATTTTTACAAACACATACGCTGAAAAGACAAAACAATCCATCTGTACTTAAATGAAGTCGAAGCGCTGTCAATAGAACGGTAAGAACGGATTTCCTTAAATCAAGTACAGAATGCTTGATTCAAGTACGGAATATTCAAGTGAAAAGTACTTAACTCGTTCATATTGAATCTCTGATCCGTACTTAAAATAATCCGAAAACTGGATTGACTTAACTAGAAGCGAGATAAAAACTAATCTCAAGCAGTGCTTGATTCAAGAATTTCTAAGTTGGTTAAATCCCGAGTCGTACTGGAAATAATCCAAAAGTGAGATTAGTTTCTAATCTTCCTAAACACTTACCCCCAGAGAACCAGAGATATAGAGAATATTATTATTTACTTACCCGTAATACATGTTTGTTACACTTTTGTTCCGCCCTTTGTTTACAAAGAACAATCAACTGCAAGATAACTGCAGCATGCCCGATATGGTTTTCGTAATAATTCTGTTTTGAAATTTTGATGTATTTAACTAAATAATTTCAACAAATAGAATATGGGAATTATTGCTTCTTATTTTACTTTTTAAGCATGAGAATAATCAGTATATTTCTTCTTGTAGTGTTGTTGTTGTTTCTAATTTTACACACATGTCTATGCACGCATATTGGTTTCCGAAACTTATCCCATTTTGGATTTTTAAAGTATTTTTTTAGTGTTTCTTGTACTTAAATTTTTAAGATCGACTCGTACTAAAGTAAGTAGTAAAAACTTAAATTTAGTACGGGGTTTTCTTTCTGTGTATAAATGCATAAAATGCGAGCAATACAACAAGACTGCTTATACGAATACTTCCAACTAATAAAATAGTTGTCTAATTCACAAGCTCGTTGTAACGTCGTATAATCGTATAATTATAAAAAATTTTATTTTTTTGTTGGTTATTTTCAAACAAAAGTGTTGTCTCATTGTACGATTGATTTTTATGTGTTTTGAAAAATGTTGTATTCATACCAGGCTTGGAAATGTTCGATTTGTTTGCTGAATTTGTAAAAATCTTTTTCTGATGAAATAAGGGATCTGGTTCCCAAAACCGGTACGTTTGTTCTTAATACACGGTTTTGCTCAATAGCCCATGCTTTGGTGGTTGTGCAACGCATTACAAGGAAAATTCGTTTTTTTGCCGGACTGTTCGTATGTGGAATAACCTTCCCGCTAAAGTCTTACCTCTCACTTTCAACATTATTGAATTCAAGCGAATGTTTACAAGGACTGCTCTCTCTTATTCCTTCCAATAACCTATTTTCCTAGTTCCAACACAACGCAATGTATTAGTAGTGGTCATCGCCTGAGTGCTGGTCCTAACAGAAAAAAAGAAGAAGAAAACCAAAATACTATTTTTTTAAAAGGATAAGCCATACGACAGAGCTTGTGAATTGGACAAGTAAAAATAATTCTAACAATCGTTATAAAAAAATATAAAATCTCTATGACCATGATCCTCTGGGACGTCTTCTACAGCGACCTTCTTGTGGGTTAGGGTCCACTGCTTTTCTGGCGATATTTTTCAAAGGTTTCCGCAGTGTGCGTCCAATACATTTCCACTTCTATTTCTCAATTGGCATTTGTTTGCATCTTCCGTGCAGTTCAGAGTTAGAGAACCAGTTGTGGGTCGTCTTAAATAGAGGCTTAAAGGCTTGGATGTGTGTGCCATTAGCGAATACGATCCTTGTTTCGCATCCATTTGAAAGTTCTTATAAGTTTCTACCGCCTTTTTTGTAAAGCTTTGCAAATATTGCTTTGCTTTGGAGACCCTGCCTTGGAGTTTGTCTTTGGTGCCGCATTTAGGTGTTATTTATGCTGGATGTAGACGAAATGTGTCAAATCCATATGTAATTAGGCATGACTGTCCAAAGTTCACAAATGCAAGAGGTTTTTAATTTTTGCTTTCCCACGTTCGTTTTTGGTTCCTTCTGACATAACCAGAAATCGTTTACAAAAGCAAATTATAAACTTATTTATATTTATATTAAGTTTTAATTGTATTTAAGTTAAAAGAAAAATGTTGGTTTTTTAAGTGTATTTAAATATATTTGAATGTTTATTTGCCGGCAAAAAGAAATGTCTTACGAAACAGCTGATGTCAGATGGCTTGTCTGTTCAACACGCTTTAATTGAAAATTTTTGCCTTGCAAATTCGAGCTGACTTTTACCAACATGTTTTTACACGACATGTATGTATTTTGCAGTGGGAAATTTTACAAGCGCACTGCTAAATACATGTCGCCTAATACCACCTTTAGCTGCCAAGTTAAGTAAAATTGTTGAGTTCTTCAATAACTTTGCCATCGAGCAACAGGTTATAATACTGCGATGTATTTACTTTCATGGACATGGTCTTACTTCCGTTAATCTGTAGTTGGTACTTTCCAGCGTTTGCCTGTAAATCACTTATCTTACCCTGCATACAACTCTGTCCGGTGAAAACCAATAAGATGTCGTCAGCAAACATAAAATCATTCAAATACTCGATATTCATATGTTGTTTAAGAATATCCCTATTTGACACTACGTCGATACTTGAGTGGAGTAACAAGTTCGTCACCACAACAATATAAAATGGAAAAGGATACATCCCAGCCTCACACTGGCAGCAATATCTATTAGTTCCAAGAATGTGCCATTATGAAAATTTCTACACTCGAATATATACAACATATAAAATCAATATTGTACAAATATTCGTCATAAGTTTGTCCCACATGATTTAAGATTTTTTTTTATTTCAGTTAAGTTAAGTTAAAGATAACGACACACCAAAAATCACTTAAGTTGCTTATAATCATTACAAAGTATTCAATATATAAAATACACTGGAATTTTAGTCCATAAAAATTAATAAACAATAGAATTAGGAAAAAAATAACTTCTTAAAGAGTGGATTAATTCAAAAAGAAAAACTTAAGAAAACAAACTGATATACTTAACATGCACGCAATGTGTTAAAATACATACTTGTACCTTCATAAAAGGTAATTTTCTAAAAAAAAAATAGGGTCAAAGTTAAATATAAGACGTTCAAACTCAAACATTGTACTTCTTTATAAATAGTCCCACAACCAAACATATAGAGAAGACAAGTATAAACAGGTCTTAACAAATATTGTAACAATAAAGGACTCGATATTAAGTGGAATAAGAACTCTCTTAAAAGTTCAATGAATACTTTACTAATACATATGTATATTTAATGTATGTTTTAGTATGAGTGTGTTCGTATTTCGCAGACATACTCGTATGTCTGTATGTGTTGTTTATTACCTTCTGGCAAACTTTTACGTGAAATGTATTTACAAGTAACTTAAGGAAGGATTAACGTTTATAACTTGGGAAATAAATAGTTAAAATCATAAATACTTTTTTTACTTACCCTGTCTATTTCAGTAACTCTTTCTACATTTCGTCGCGTTTTTTCTTAAACCACGTAAGCGCCAACATTTTTCAAAAACGAAAAAATCTCAATATTTTCTTAAATATGAGTTTTAAGACAGAATTTTTTACAAAACAAAGCCGTGTCTCGACTCTCTAAAAAGTGTAGAAATATTTTTAGAAAAAATTTGTTACTTACAAGTAACTGTATGCAAATTTGTCGCTTACGTGCTTTTGGCGCAAACATCAATTTGCAAATCTATATATAAATCGGCAAAGGCAAAACAGTTTCCAGAACACTTTCCTTCTCTGTTTGTCAACCGATTGGAACAAAATATACACCATCTGAAAGGTATTTACTAGGGAGATCGATTATTCGACTTTTTTCAATAACCGGTTTTCGAATATTACGAATAGTTGCTATTTTAAAAAACCCGGTTTTCGGTTAAGCAATTTTTAAATAACCGGTTAACCGGTTTTAATTCGAATACTTAAAAACACAAAAATCAAATAAGTTTTTAAAATAAAACGTTAATTTGAATAAAAACAAAACAATTTGCAAAGGTAAGGAACCAACAAAATACATATGTAAATGTGACTTAGATCAGACCTAACAAATATTTGACGATAAAATCCAAGAAAAGTGTGACCAGTAAATTTATCAATTTTTAGCTTAATTTTCAACAATTTTTTATTGATTTACAAAACTTTATTTGTAAGAAGATATTTGCTTAATGTAATTTAGAAACGGTTGAATGATATTTGATCTAGACAAACGTTTTGCAAAAGCAAATAAATTATAGGAATTTTATAAAGTTATTATTTGATATGTATATTCTCCCAAATTTATTTTGAATGAGTTTTAATTTGTTGATGGTTAAGCTACGAGTATCTATATAAATCAACCATATTTTTCAAAAGTTGCAAACAAAACCTCTTAGCCAGGAATGTCTATTTCAAATTATTTTGTTTCAGCATAATAGAAACGAAAAGTGAACTGAACATTCTTTTTGTGTAAAATATTTGTCAATTGGTCGACTACAATTTAAAACATTCCATGACATTGCTTAATTTCTTCATTTTTGTTTTTTAGTTCTTTGTATTTTAATAAAAAAAACTGGTAGAAATTTTTCCCATATCGTTGATTCCGCCGTAATGTTGTAGTTTTCGGCATGAAGAGATGCTAGAACTACTTAAGAGTTTTAAGTGCCTTATCGGGCATTTCGTCCTCGGCAACACAACAGGCTTATATTTCACCCAATAATTCATTTTTTGCAGCGTATTTTAGTAAAGTATTATTTGTCGTCTTCTTAGTACTAGTTCGAACGGAGTTAAGTTTCATTTGGATCACATTAATGTCAAGCATGTATACTAATTAAACGTGATTAATAAGTCGTGACATGGAAGAACTTTTGTAACTTATCATTTTAGGGCACTTCAAGCACTTAACTTTGTCTTTTAAATCGCATTCGAAAAATATCTAGAGATATCATTTATATAAAAATATATTTAATATTTAGAATAATCTTGCACAAATTACTATTTACTTTTTAACTGAACACGTTTTTGTAGTATTTTGAATAGTTTTTGGTTTTTTTTTTCTACAAGAACACACGCTTTTATAAGCGATTTGTATTTACAGTGTTCATAATGTTTTTTGACCTTTGTTACATTTTGTTTTGACATTCTTCATAAAAAGTTTAAGTTTGGCCAATATTCAATTAGAAAATACTTAAATTACGGGCACATCTACAACAAGAGTAAAGAAAATGATTATAAATTACACATTACTAAAATAACCGGTTAATTATACCAAAATAACCGGTTTATTCGATATTCGAAAATTGGACATTGTAAAATAACCGACTTGGGCAAAGCTAAAATAACCGGTAAACCGGTCGAATAATAACCGTTCGATCTCCCTAGTATTTACTCACAGAAGTGCACGATTTATATTTTATTAAAATCTGAGGGGGCAAAAAACGGGTAAATTCGGTAACATCATATCTCCAAAACTACCAATTTAACCTTTAAACTTTTTCTAAAAAATATAAATATCAGTTTGGTACTTTTTCAAAGTTCGAACGTTGAAGGGGTGAAAATCTTACCTATTTTTGGTACTTTTTTCTATATGTATTGCCACATACGTATTAAATTATGGTATCCCACTACAATATTGAACTTTTTTGGTACTTTAATGCGGAGAAAAAAATTATCAAAAAGGGTAAACAAGGGAAATAAATTTTTTTCTTTTTTCCGTGCTGCATGTTTTAATTTTTATGTTTTATAATATTGAACTTAGAAACGTAAAATTAGAGGAGTGAATGATGTGGTGATAATATGAAAAATGTTATCACTTTTTGCTCTTGAACTGATCCTATTTGAATTTTCGTTAACATCGGAGCTAGAAACATAAAATTAAACATGCATGGTTCTGAATGAATAGGAATCTGCAAAGGGGAGCTTTTTGGTTCTTTTTCACTCTATAACTGGTTCTTTTTTAAGTTTTATTAAACTTAACATTGAAACATAAAATTAAACATGCAGAGTCCAGTGTGATAGAGAAATTATATGTTAGAGGTGTACTAATTGTTAGTAAAAGACAAGTTTGTTATGTGGCCAGTGCGTTTATTTTATAAATTTTTATATCTTTTTCAACCACGTGTCTTTTCTACTTTTTTTACAATGGTTTTCTTATACAGAAAATTGGTGATGCCAAGTTACAAAAATTAAGCACAACTTCTTATGAGTTGCCAGACTTATTACAAGAGGAATCTTTTGAGTCTTTTTTGCTTATCAACTGGTACTTTCTGATTTTCTTTATATAATTGAAATTAACGGACTTGGGGGATAAGAACATATGGACTGGAGATTGGTCCCTCGCCAAATCGATCCACTAAAACGAATAGAAAACAAATGCTCTAGACATGTAAATTTATTTTTACTTATTAATATTTATGTATGTTTTCTTCATATTTGCATAAATAATTATGGTCGAATTTCGACCAGTGGGCAAACACTAGTCATATATAAATCGGCAAAGGCAAAACACTTTAAGAACACTTTCCTCCTCTGTTTGACCAACAACTAGAACAAAAAATACACCAAAGGCATTTACTTACAAAAGTGCACAATGTATATTTTTTCTGTTCCGTATTTTCGAATTTACCACTTACACATATGCAACCCACATAGATAAAAAAAATTTTTCTATCAAATAAAAAAAAAAAAAAAAAAAAAATGGAGTGATCGATTATTCGACATTTTTCAGATACCTGTTTTTGAATATTTCGACTATATAAGTCGGTAAAGGCAAACCATTTAAGAACTCTTTCCTTTTTTATTTATCAACAGAACCTCAATGGGGGGGAAAATAGTATAAAAATGGGGATATACGGGAATTATTTCTTTCTTTTACTTGGTCATTTTTGAATTTTTTATAATATTGAACTTATAAACGTAATATTATAGGAGTACGAGCAAACATTTTGGTACATTTTGAATTTCCTGTAATATTGGACCTAGAAACATAAAATTAAGCATCCAAGGTCGTGAGTGAATGTGAATCTGTAATAGGGATCATTTTGGTACGGTTGCTTACCAATAACATGTAAATATATACTTTTATGTATGTTTTCTTCATATTAAATTAATTTTTAATTTTATTATTTTTGCTAAAAAATAAAATCATGTACCTCAAATTTCTATGTCCCCAAGATTATGACGATTAACTTAAAAAATTTTGTTTTATGCATCGCACCGTGAAAATGTTGTTTGCGAAAAATTTCAAAAATAACTCAAATTCGGCCAATTTCATGTTTTTCCCATACACTTTACGGTTTGTAGGAGATTAGGAGTAGAGATAGAGTCTTGAATAAATTAAAAGTAAAATTGGTTATGTAATACAAAGTTGGAGTCGGCCTAAGAAAGTGCCCCCCGGATCCCCTTAGGTTCCGCAAACGAATTCCGGATCAGAACGGTTGTTTTTTCGGGAGCCATCTTAAGATATCGCGATGGAGGTTTGGCATACAAGGAAAAAATTGCATTTTATGAAAATAATGGGCCTCGAATGTCGTTTTTACCAAATTTACGGACTTTGAGGGCTTGGCACCGCACACAAATTTCGAGGTTTTCGAAATGATTTTAATGATTAGTTTTCAAACAAAGTTGTCAAGATGAGGATGCAATCAGGTGCCAAATGTTGTTTTCTACCATAAAAACCAAAAAAGCAAATAAAAACAAGGGCAGTTGCGCGGTTTAAGAGGAAACGTATACAATAATTGGACTTTTGATTTTGTTCGAGTAATGAATTAATCGAATTTTAAAATTAAATATTGCTTGATTAATCGAATAGGGGCTTAAATTATTTCAACAACTCGAATAATTTAATTAGTTATATCCAATGCTAAACAATGCTAAACAATGCATGTCTAATTTATTTGATACTGAAAAAGATGAAACAAATTAAAAGCAAACTAAAATCTGCTTCGGTTAAACAGACTAAAAATAATGTAGAAGCCAAGAGTTAACACAAGCATAACATTTAGTAGCAGGCTGGACCAATTAAGTTTATTTCAGTTTATAATTGGCAATTGCGTGCCGTCTGCTTAATGAATGCGGATATTAAGGCCTTAATCATATAAAACGCAGCGCAACGCCAAAGAATAACATTGAAAGCATAAACAATTTTCTTGTTGCTTTCTACAGAAATTCACATTGCGTTTTAAAATATCAAACGCTGCATAGCTTGTGTCGTTGAAAATTTTAAAACGGTACACGGTTGAAAGCAACAACAAAATTACAAAATATTTATGACATTGTTTTGGCGTTGCGCTGCGTTTTACATTATTAGGGCCTTAATATATTCAAACTTTCAGCTGATATTTTTTGTGTTCAATTGTTCAATTATTTGCTTTATGTTACACTGAATAGTTCGGGCACTTTTTATTAGAGGTGCCAGCCAGGTTTTGAAAAACTTTCTAAACCAATTTATTATATTCCAGTGAATCGATGAAATTAAAATCGATGTAGATTTTCAGCCATATCTCAAATGGGAATACCCAGCCGTTTGGAAGATACGATTTAATAAAAAAATTGACAGTTGGGTAAAACAGGTAACCCATATTTGGACAGTGCGAAGAAATTCCTCGATTAACCGAACAACGATTAATCAGGTGGATACACTAATACAGAACATATTGTCGTCGATTTTCTTAAACAAAACCACGTATCATCACACTTACTAAGAAAACAAAATTAAAATTTAGAATTTTTTGTTTATTAACACTGTTGGCTTTGCTTTTTTTCATCGCTTATGTTTTATTTATTGCTTTCGTAAATTTAGTGGGATTTGTGATCAAATGGATGGTTATCACAGATGTGAAAAGATAATCATAGAAGTGTTATAATAATAAAAAAGCTGTTCTATAACCGTCAATAGTTTTAATTTTAGGTCTAAAAAATAAACAAAAAAGACGAAAGAAAAATAGAATAAATGGTAAAGAATATGAATAGGAAATATTTGCGTCAGAAAGACCAGAGAAATTATATCTGGGTGCACGTCAAAATATTGCGAAAAAGCTACCTTTTATTTCCGAAAATTTGCAAAAGGAAATATTTTTTTTCAGTATTTATTTATTGAATCTTCATATGTATATTAAATATGAACTAACAATAATTAATCAAATCTTATCCTAATATTTGCTTTATGTCCTGCCAGTGCCAGACAAATAAGATTTCGTCCTCAAGGTTTCTGTTCACATGTGTAGGTGTTTATCGCTCATCTGATTGGGTGAGTGCTGCAGTGTTTCTTCTCCTTAAGCGAGTGTGGCCGCCATAATTTAAAATATTTCTAGCTAATGGATTTGGGTGCAGTTCCAGCCTTTTTAAATATTTTACTGCATATTTCGTTATCATAGTTTTTACTAATGGCAAATTGAGATCCTTGTGGATATATGAGTTTTTGACGTACCACGGGGCGGCTGTGATTATTCGAAGAAGTTTATTTGGCGCCTTAGAATTTTTTCGATGTTAGAAGCCGAGGCAGTGCCCAATAACTGAATACCGTAGCACCAAATTGGCTTTAAGATTGAGTTGTAAAGTAGGAGTTTGCAATCGAGACTAAGAACAGAATTTCTTTCAACAAGCCAATTAATTTGAATTGCTTTTAGTTTCATTTACAAGGAAATATTTCAACGTTTTTGGCAGATGTCATGGGATCAAAAGAAAATTGATGTAACTAGCGGTATTGAACTTTCTATAAAGAAGCTGATTTACGTAGAAAATTTCCGGCGCTCAATTTCAAAAGCATATTTTTTGTATTATACAACATTGGCCATCAAGTGTGCAGTCAAATGTTTTTGTCAGCCCTCGGCATTTTGGAACCGATGGTAAGAAGTAATATGAATTCCTCTGAATTACGTGGCATTCAGCTGGGCCCACAAGTAGTTAACACAAGAAATTCTAAGTAACTGCTAAAAATAAAATAAAAACCAAAAATAAAAAATAACTTATTTTAATGTTACGCTAAAATGTTTTTTTTAAATAAAATTTTGTTTTTTCAAAAAAAATCAAATTGATGATACATTATTTTTTCTTCAGAAAATAACAATTCAAAATAACGTAGCATAAATTACACTAGAAATAAAAGATATTTTCTATCAGTATGTATTTTCAGTCCATTTTTAATCCAGATTATGAGGGAGTTTACTCGGTGTCTTTTCAGACATTTCTAACAAACACGTTTGTTTTGGTTGATGGCGATCGGGTTAGAGAAGAAAAAGTGGTTGTGAAACAGACATTAAACGAGTTTTTATGTTTGTTTTTATGAATTTTCATATATTTTAGTTTGTATGTATGTATATGGATATTAGCCAATTAGACATGAAAACAGACATGTTTGGAAAGACATCGTGAAAAGAAAATAGGTTTTTGGAAGCATGTTCAAAAGAGAATAATAAAACATACATGCTTAAAAAAACACCGTGTAAATGCCCCCTTTTAAATTTTGTTTCCATTTTAAAACTTTTTTTTGCTTCTCCTGCAAACTTTTAAAAAGTGATGATACTATGTCGTATTTTAGTTGATGTGTAGGTCTAGCAGGAGTCTTATTTAAAAGATAATGTCACTTTAATATTTCCAACTCAAATCTTAAATTACAAAACAAATTTCGAAATATCCCCAATATAAACACTTGTCCATTACATCAGTTCGTGTCATTATCCTTAAAAAACAGACACTAATAGTCTCTACAATTCATGCTCTGTGGTATCAGCAGTAAGTGTGGGTATGTGTTTGTTTGTTTGGGCATTTTATTATTTAGAGATAATGTCATGTTCTCTTTGACATTTGGAGTTGTGGTGGTGCATGACATTTCAAACGTTGATTGACAATAATGTTTTTTATTATTTACTTTTCGAAATTTCTGGTTCTTTTTACACCATTTCCAATAATATTTATTCTTAAAAATTTTAATAATATTTTAGCAATAATTTGGTTTTACATAAAATTTCTGATATACATACGAGTAAATTAACAATTCAGAATCATCGTTGAAAATTTCTGTAATATTAAAAATATAATTACAACCTTCTGTACCTTAATTTAGTTATTATTTTAAATGTATATACGCATTAATTAAAGGTTTCAGATTAATTAAAGGTTTTGAAATGGGGGAATTTAAGAAAATGTAAACTCACTGTTGATTTTTGTTGTTTTGTTTAAGCTTTGAAATTGTTACAAGTAAAACTTGAGTGTTTAGAATTCTTAATCGCTATACGGTTTTTTTTTTGTACAATATTATTAGCTTTTCTAAAGCCTTTGGAAAAAGCTTCATGATGAGTTGGCCTAAGCAACCAGCGTAATGCGCATAGAAACTAGCTTTCCCGCAACCCTGTGAAATTACTATATTTATCAAAAATAAAAATTGGAAATTTAGTACGTCATAGAGAAATATTATTAATAATAAATTTTGTATACCCAAAAATAACTTTTGATAATAATTAAAACTACTATTGAAAAATTCTGAAAATGGTGTTACTATTTTTTTTTTTAGATATTTTCGCAAATAATTTCTCTTTGTTGCCTTCTGAACGGGGGGAGTGATGAAAAATGACCATACGTCTAAAAAATGTTTCCAATAAAAAAAAAAAGATAAGGGATGTTCGTGCAACTTGATTTTGTAACGAAATAATTGTACACATCTCCAGTTTGGTATGTTGTCGTTTTTTATTGATAATTTGTTGGACATTTGTACATGTAAGGAAGTGGGGGAAAAATGTCCCGCAGATAATAAAAAAATATGTAATGTATGTTTAACTTGTTGATGATTAATTGATTTTATACTCATCACAATTTATTTATATTTTTCTCTTTTTTTTAAGGTCAACCGAACGGACATCTCAAATGTAAGTACATACTGCAAGTATTTTCATTAGATTTGCTTGTTATATTGCAGATATCTAAACGTATGTATGTAGTTGTTTTTAGATTGCGGAAAACTTTGATTCTTAATTAGAAACAAATGTGTTAAAACAGAAAAATTTTAAAAGAAAAATTTTCGTTTAAAAAAAGGTTTTAAATTAAAAGTGCAAAATAAGATTCCATTATTAAATGCTCTTTGACATGATCTATTAAACTATGCAAAATTAATTTAAAAATTGTTTAAATACTCTGAAATTTGACTTAATTACGTTAACTAGTAGCTCTATACACCTTTAAGTTCTGAAGTGGTTATTGGTAGTGTCTGACCGATGAATCGGCTTCGGTATCAGCCACAAATTGCTATCCAGCTCGTAATCGATGTTCGACCTTAAATTGGCTGAATTTTAATGAAAGCCGGCCTTTTTAATACCATAATATGTACTAATTAAAAAATATGTATAACATAGTTATGAATTATTCTTTTGTTTGTTCGTTTTAGTTCAAGAATTGTTATGTTTGTTATGTTATTGTTTTTTTTTTTACTAATAAACTCCAAATAATAAATAATTTATGCAGTTTTATGAATTGAAATTTGATTTATAAAAAAATTTTTAATCGGTTAATCAACAACAATACTAACCGATTAAACCAAAACCTCGGTTAATTAATCGAGAGATTAACCGATTAAAGCAAAAGACCGATTAAATGAATACCCTACTGTTTACTCAAAAGACGCAATAAAGAAAAAAATTTTGGTTCCAGATTGTTGATAGTTCTTCTAACTAGCTAAATCGGCTAAAAACAAAATGATGGATATATATTAATCTTGCATATTTTATTCACTACATAAAATCAACATTGATTATTTTTATTTTGGGGATATATTGTAACTCTATTGAAAGAATATTTGACCCGCCTATTTAGCTGGGTGCTACAGCACCCAGTATACATAGCAAAAACGTATATTTTATAAAAACTTAGCAGAAAATCAGTAACGAAATATCGGTATTGTCATGAAATATGATTTATATCAAACTTTTTCAGTTTTGTGATGATTGGTCAATAACTCACTGTATGATCCATTTAAAACCTTCTCATGAAGAGCATTTTGGTAGGCTTATTAAATTAGCTAATAAAAAAAATCAATTTTGAAAAACTGATTTATCAGTGTTCGAAAAATACTGCATTCCTTATTGCCTATATTGTAGACGGCACTGAGCTGTACAACATTGCCGAACATCACTTTGCGATATTCGGACATTTAGTTGGTCAAAATACATGAAAAAAACACAAAATAATAACCAGGAGAACCATAAATATGCAATTGCATGTTTTTCCTTGTGTGTACCAATAATGACAGAAAAAATATATTTATCCGTTTAAGAGCTATTTATGAATTTTTGCATCGATTTTTTAGTGCATATTTTACCCTTTACAGCATTTTTTTTTTTGCATAATTTAGTTAAAAGAGTATTTTTGCAGTATTTTTTTAAGTTTATATTTTGCATATTTTGCCTTTTTGATAAATGTTAAATGTCTATGTAAATGGTGAGCTTAGGTCTATAATTTCCCATATTAACCATAAAAACTTCTTTGCAAATTCGACTTTTGTGTTCGAAAACCATCTAATTATATTGGTATTAAGATTAAATTCGCTGCAAAGATATTTTACAGCAAATTAAATTCCTTTCGAATCAGTTCACATTTAAGCCAAAGCTCCCATCTATAAAGAGCTTTAACTTCTTTGTAAATGTTAACATTAACAAACAATTTATTCCTGAAATCCCTTTAAGACAAAAAATAACATATGGATGTAAATATCTACACAATATTCGCTACAAATAACTCTCATATGAAGTTAAACCTCATAACATAACTTTGGTTTTCTGAGCCCATGGCTGCCATTCGTTTCCAAATTGGGTAAAATATCGAAAGTTCGTCTATAAATACTATGGCGTTTGAGCTGTACCGATTATAATTTAAAGATTGTTTAGTTTTTTAATACAATTGTTTTAAAATTGTTGAATATTTTGTTTTCAAATGAACAATTTTTGATTTTTTTGGGCCATATTTTTAAAAATTTTCAGAGCATATTTTCGAGTTTTTACTGTATATTTAATGCGCATAGAACGGGGTTTTAAGAGCATATTTCTGATTTGTCTGATAATAACAATTTCCTAGACCTCAGAGAAACTAACTTTTGTTTTTTGACCGATATAACTTTTCTTGGTAAGCAGAACACCCGCCGATTTGCTTTACTATTTTTAGAACGCAATATTTTATAACTACTAACAAATTCATATTCATTATTGCTAAAATTTAAATTTTTCCCATGAATGTATTTTATTCCTGTTAAAAAATTTGCAAAAAATTAACATAAAGTAAAGCATGACATCAAATCTATTTGAATAAAAATTGAATTTTCTAAAACAAATTGAAATTCCTACATCTTTCATACTAAAAATAAAAATTGGCAATAAATTATTATTTATAGTTCTATTCTTTATAGAAAATATTTCAAATATTAATTTAAAGTAACCATAAACAAAATTTGAAAAAAGGAAAATATTTTTAAAAAAAACAATAAAAGTAGAAAAGAATTTATAATGAAATAAAACAACACCAAAAAAAAAAAAAAAATCACCACAAAACCCACACATCTAAAAATACAAAACAAAGTTCACAAATAAAAGGAAGCAAACATATAAAGGAAATTTACACTTTACTACATCTAAAAATAAAAAGGATACACAAACACATTTATAGTCACTTATGTGGCAAATACATCTGACCAACTTGTACAAACATTTATACGAGTCCTTACACTGGATGCATTGTTATTGTTACGGAGTCAGTATAAGAAATAATTTCAAATTCATATTTGAAAAGTTACGACACCCGGGGGATAGAAAAAAAACACCAACAACAACAATGACCAGTAAAATGAAAGACCAAAAATATTTAAAAAAAAAAATATATAATAAACCATAGAATAAGGGAATGGTCGTTCACACACATGCATCTAAAATTTGCAATAGAATGTCGAATAATAGTACTATTTGCTACAAAACAATCAACTTACCACCCCCTCCTAAGACTTTTTTTATTCTACTCGTACCCATGTTGTCCTTGGGTTGACCAGTTACCAGAAATGTATTGATGTTATTAGAAATTATATGTAATTTTTAGTATACGGCAAAAAAAACCAAAGAGAGAAAATATTCCGGATCAATATTTAAAAGTATCTGAAATAAAATCAGCGGTTCTCAAATTTAAAAATTGTGGGCAGTTCTCGTTTGCCCATTCTAGACTGTTTTTAATTTGCGAAACGTATGAATGAGAACTGGGTCTTCTTTTCCCTTTAAGGATTACAAAAATTGTTATTTTGCAGAAGTTTAGTACACAATCTCGTTTTAAGGGCCTTAGAAGATCATAAAGAAAAATTATTAGCTAATCATAAAGTGCTTTATTGTTAAATCTATTAATTGCAATGATACCTGTAGCTTGTAGAAAAAAAGGATCGTTATAACAACTCAAAGTCAAAAACGTTTGAAAACTTATCCAAAACAAAAAGTAGACTGGATCAGGCTTGATAATACGATATCCTACTCCATAGTTTCTATAAACAAATTTTGAAAGTGTAACCACGGTAAATTTTTTAACACTTAATAGAGGTAAAAGACTTCTAGCATTTGGTCATCGAACACTGATTTCTAAATACCATTTCTTTATTCATGCAATCAGTCTATGGAACGGAATCCCCTATACATCACAAGCCATTATAACGCACGTAAATTCAGAAAAAGTATTTTTTTGTCATTTTTTACTCTGCGTTTTAATAATTTCTGATTATATAAAGTATAAAAATGTATGTTTTAAACTATTCTGGTTTCACATTTTCCATTTTTCTTTCCTTTTTTCTAGCTTATTTTTTATTAAATCTTGCTAGCTTTATATAATTAAATGTTATTATATTTTAAATTTTATTGGAAACTTTATGACTACTATTAATTAAATTTAACGCAATTTTATTATTTTTAAATTTAATTTTTGATTGATTGTATTTGCTTATGCTCAGTTCCATACTGCAATATAAGACTTAAGTCTTGTGTATGGAACATCGAAAATAGATAAATAAATAAATAAATAAATTATAAACCAACCTAAACAAAATTATGTAATGAGCTCAAGATTCATATAAGAGTTATTTGTGCCGAATGTTTTCTTGATACTTCTATATGAGATTTTTTCATCTAAAGTTCATTTAGGACATATGGCAAATTGCATAAGTCCCATTTGACATGACAAAGTTGCTATTATAAATGTTACTGTCGGCAAATTTTATATCGATTCCAACTTTTATAAGGAAACTATGGCATTGAGAGCTATTTTCGGAAGTGGTATTTGTATGTGAGCTCACACAAAAAAAAACCATCAATATTTCTTTTTATCGCTGTCAAGCAAACTGGTTTGATCATATCGATTGATAAAGGCAATAAAGTGGGAGATATAACAAATTGAGCAATCTGAGTAATCAAAGATTTGTCATAAAACGATGAGTGAATTGCTTGCCGAACTTACCTTTGAAAAGGGCAAAAGCTTAACGTTTCATAAGATATAAAGAATTATATAGTACAGAGTGACGCATAATAAACTGTATTATTTAATATGTGAAAAAAATATTTGTGAAGTTTTTTTTTCAGAATTAGCTTTAAACAAGTAAGAGGGCTATATTCGGATCATATATACCCTTCCGTATGGTGCGATAACACCAGAAAGTTATATAAATATCGGTCTTTAGATTTAAATAAATCTATTTTGTGCCACTCCCACTTCTCCAATCCCGTCTACATTTTGTCGCATGCTGTGTATTGATAACCAATATGGTTGTCCCAAATTTGGAAACTTTGGCTCTTGCCGTTCTCCATATATACGGAAATCTACCGTTCTATTTTTGATACCCAGATATGTGTATCAAATTTGGACAATTATTCTCTTATCGTTCTTCAGATATAAAAAAAACATTTGTACCACGCCCACTGCTCCACATTTAATGGGATGTTGTGTATTGATAACCAAGATATTTGTACCTAATTTAGAAAATTTGGCTATTTTCGTTTTCCAGATATAAAGAAATTTATAATGTTTTTGTATGGGAAGTGCCACGCTCACTTCTCTAATCCTGCCTATTTATTTTGGAGAGGTTGTGTATTGATATCCATGATGCTTGTACGTAATTTGGAAACTTTAGGTCTTGCTGATCTGCAAAAATACAGGAAAAAAAAAAAAAATAAAAAACAATAGCAACAAGGGATTTATAAGTAAAAATAGAGGCAGTCGTGGTTTTTCGCTCATATCTTAGTAATTTATGGACCGGTCTGGCTAAATTTAAATAGCAACATTTCAATATTTATACCATGCAAGTCCCCATCATATCATAAGTATCCAGAATATTTATACTTTATAGGGTCCAGGATCAATATTGTGGAAGTTACAAGCGGAATGCTTATATATCCTGGCGGCATGAAATAATTCCCCAGGAAATAATTCCCCAAAAACAAAATGAAATAAGTCCACAATTTTTGGGGTCTTATTTCATAGGAAATAAATCCCCAATTTTAAAAATGAAATAAAGCCCCAATTTTAAAAACTAAATAAAGCCCCAACGGAATTAAATAACGCCCCAAACAGAAATTCAATAATCAGCGTTACCGTTGGTGCTACTTATGTAGCAATTTTCCACTTTTTCGTTTTTTTTTCTTTTAATTCTTGCCTTTTTTTTTATTACGTTTAACTAAATGAATAAATACTTTACTTTTAAGTTATATTTTATATGAAATCTTTTTTCTTAACAAGCGTGGTTAGTAGGGTATTCATTTAATCGGGTTTTTGCTTTAATCGATTAATCGCTCGATTAATTTACCGAGGTTTTGGTTTAATCGGTTAATAACATGTCAATTTTGTTATTGATCGGTTAACCGATTAACAAAGTTTTTTTTATAAATTAATTAATTTAAATATATGTATAAAAATTCATAATTTTATTTGTTATTTGGAGTTTATTAGTAAAACCAACCAAAAACAACAATTCTTGAACTAAAACGAGCAAACAAAAGAAATAATAAATAAATTAATAAATATGTAATACATATTTTATAATTAATACATATTATGTATTAATTAAACAATAAACTGTAAGACCATTTTATTAGTTATTTCAATAGTTTAAGAAAATCTTATAAAATAATATTTTATACAAATAATTTGGTTATTTAAGCGTTTATTTTCTTTGGTTTTGATAAAATTTGACTTTGAAAAATTCTTTCATTTATCGTAGATGTTTAAGAAATCGAAAGCAACCCCCAATACAGAATATCTTATTTCTCAGTCCTCTTCCTGGATTTTTCTAAACATATAAAATCTTCTATTATGTCACTAGAGTCCTGTTTAAATTTTTTACAATTTTTAAAACTTTTAGTTGTTTCGGTTAATTCTGTTAAAAGATTGATATGAAAAGAAACAAATAACTAAACGCATACATATACAAAGTACGTGAAACAAAAAGCTATTGACAGCAAATACTTATGTATTTAAAATGAAGATCACTGAACACCTTCTTTGTTTGTATGAAAGATACTTTCTAAACACATACCGATGGTATATGAGACGAAACAATTAATTAAAAACTCAATTAAATATGTAATAATACCACAAAAAGTTAAAAATGTTGTAACATTGGATAGTCGGTTAATGGACTGAAATTAATTGGCTTAATCGTTAGACGAAAATAGGCAATTTTAAATTAACTGATCAATTAATCGGTTAACCGATTAATTACTACCCGTATGTATTTATTGCGAATAATTTATGTACACATGTTTTCATATTAATTATACGCAAGCAGGTGCACTTGGCAAGTGCCACTTGCTTTTATGCCTATATCATGATGAAATAAATATACCATGGCCTATAATTATGTCTGTATAAATTTGGATTATCAGATTTGTTCACCTTTCTCGTCAACTATGCACCGAAATCGACCGGTTTCTTTTTCTTAAGACTTTTGTTATCAAAAATTCGCCAAAAATCGCAAAAGTTGATTTTTATATAATACTGCATTTAGACACGAAAGTACTTTCATGAAATTTCTGTATAAGTATTATAAATAAAAATTTCAATTTATTCTGAATAAAATTAGCTTTATCATGGGTTAGGGCTTATTTAATTCCTTATATACCTATCTTTCCGATATGTGATAAGTATGTAAAATTTTTGCTCTTATAATTTCATTTTGCTTTAAAAAATTAGCCGCCACTATTTTCTGAATATGTTTAAAACGGTTGAAAAAATAAAAAACTATTATTAAAACTATTATTGAAATGGCTAAAAGTGAATTTGATTCCAATTCATTCACTGGTGATTTGGGCTAATCGTTCTGAAGTCATGATGAAATATTAATCGACATATTGCTGTCGAAAAAAATAACTTTTGTCCATTTATTTTTATGATATGCGGCTTACAGATAAATTTTTTCGGAAAACAAAAATAATACTAGTTTTGCAAAAAATGTATTGCCACTAATTTCTGAATAACTCCGAAACAGCTGAAAATATTTAAAAATGGTATTTGAAATGGCTCAAGGAATTTTTTTCCTAATCATCTGTAATTGTTTTGACAAAATCGGACAAACCGAACTCAAGTTATGATAACATGTAATAGCATAACCGCCTTATTTCGGGCGAAATGTTGGTCCGGCCCATAAAAAAAATAGAAGTTATTGAAACAATCTGTGAACTGATTTGAGTTCCGTACAATTAATATCACATTAAAAAGTTTTTGCACGAAACTTATATAATGTTTTCTTTGATATTTTTTAAACATTTCTAAAATTTTATTTGGTCTGCATATTCTGATTTTAAAAGACGCGCCTCGTTATTTTCTTAAATCATTTTTTTGGTGCCACTTTTATATAATATTTTTTGGTACTTTTTGAAAATATCCAATGGTAACGCCGAAAATAATACCTCAATTTGTAATGACTAATTTCATATGAAATAAAACCCCAATTTTAAAAATTAAATAAGACCCCAATATAATACATACTGTTCAGTTTTGGTTTTAAAAATTGCGCGATAGATAGCATAGTTAAGATTTCGGCCGGGCGCAAGAATTTTTCCTCTATGGTATAACAAACACCGGCGCCGCTAACAAAAGCTTTTCTGTCTTCGGTCGGGCACAAGGCCACCGGCGAAGCAGGTATTCGGTATACCATAGAGGAGAAAATCCTTGCGATCGTCCGAAGGCAGTCTATGCAGAAAAGCTTTAATTAGCGATTCGGGATTTTCGAATTCGAAATTATAAAGTTCGGGACTTCGATTTTCCGATTTCTGAAATTCGGGATTTAAAAATAATCCTGATTTTTTGGGATTCTGAAATTAGAGATTTCGATACTATCCCCTTTTTACGTATGGCAAACGTATGCAGTAAATGTAACAGAATAAAATTTGCATTCACTATGACTTTTAAAATATGTAATTTAAAAATTAAATAAGTCCCCAATTATTTTGTTTGTGGATTTATTTCATAAGATACTTTTGGGGAGTTCTTTCATACGAAATAAGTCCCCAAAACCAAAAACGAAATAACTCCCCTAAAACCAGAAACAACTCCCTAAAAACGTCGTTGTTTCCTGTACCTTTTTTGGGGACTTACTTCATTTTGTTTTTGGGAACTTATTTCATGGAGCCATATACCCTTTTTCCTTCGGTCAACGATATTAAAACTGAAAATTTTTGATGGAAAGACATAATTGTGGTTCCAACATGAAGGAGCCACAGCTCCACAGCTCGTCAAACTATGGTTCTTTTGTTTGGCAATCATAACGTTACTTATGCCCCACCCTCGATATGTATGTAGGGTAACGCCAATAGGGAATCACATTTCTCTCCGTATAACATCTATTGGCTCGGTGAAAACATATGAGTGTTAATGTTCTTTTTTTAAGTTTTGTGTAACTTAAGCATTTGTATGCGAAACACATTGTTACTGTTTTGCTTCTTCCTTCTTCAGCTTCACTTGCTTCATCTTTCTTGCAACATGTATTACCACAACCTCAACAAGGATAGTGCTTCTAAAGTCAAGTACTCTTGTATATTTCGAGCATTTATTATTTCTTTTTTTCAGTTCCAAGTCATTTTGCTATAAATTTTATTTTATGCTTATTTTATACAATTCTTGGTTTTTATTATATTTTTTTTCTGTTTTGGTTACCAAAAGCTGACCATTCAAAAACTTAAAATTTATTTATCATTTAAGTTCCCAAAGATGAAAATGAAATTACTGTAAAAAAAAATTTATCGAAAAAGGAAGCAAAAGCAATAGAAAACGGAAATAAATCGGTATCGTTTATTGCTCAGCAACCACAAATATCAGCTGGGTGTTGCATGTTGGTTTGTTACAGATGGTTTGTGTTTCTAATACGTGTTTAACCTTTTTTCGCTTAATTTTTTTTATGTTTTTATATCAGTTTCAGTTCCAATTTGATGCTGCAGTTATTGTAGAATAGGATAAGCCATCATCAAGTAGTGCTCTAGTGAAAGGTCACATATAAATCGTATTTTGATCATAAAAAAAAACTTACGAACGTGTTGTAGAAGAGTGAGGGATTGTTTGAAATTTTTTTTATTCATATTAACAGTGAACAAAATTACATTGCTACAGTGGGTCATTGGAGAGTTATAAAAAATTAAAAAAATAATTGCAAAAACAATACAAATGTTTCCAAATTTCTATATGATATTTTGGCTGAGCCGTTTACAGAAACGAGTACATTCGAATGCTCCTGTATTCTTTTAAGATCCAAATCCTTCCCTATTAAAATTATTAAGTGAGCTTTTGATCACCTTTGAGACAAACTAGGAGCTCAAAGAAGCACATTACTGGGTATCTAAGTTTACGCAAAGATAGTGAATTCAAATCTCGTGCTTTTAAAATCACACATGTGAATTTGTGGTGTTCTGAAAGTAACACCGTTATTGCACTTTTAAGTCTCAAAGTCGATTTGCCGATAAGCATTTGTAATTGACATCCATGTTTGCTTGAAGGTTCATTTCTTAGGGACGGATTGTATCCGATTTATGTTTATTTTTTGCACGTTAAGTAACCGCCTATTATAAAGTACCTTAAACTAATTTAAATAAACCCGAGCGTAGACTTTGACATCAGAACGTACGATTTTAAACCAATAGGAATAATCCATTCAATTCTACTCGCACCTTCGGTTATTAATATGCTTTGCCGGATAACTTAAGAGCAATTTAAAAAGCAAATATAATTAAAGAATAACCCTTATATATCGCTCTTATGCTCTAAAGTATGAAATCGCATTGGTTTGAGTTGGGAATCCATTTTACCATTCCTCTCAGGCATTTTCATCTGAAAGAGTTATTTGAAGTTCACGATAAAATTTCTGCTGTCCGTTTGGCGCTCTATAAACCTGACTCTCAACTTTAAACTAATCTTAAAAAAGGGATCTTGATCGGGTAGATACAAAACGAGGAGTACATTATTCAACTTTTAAAGTTGAGCTTTTACAATTTACCGGGGAAGCCACATGAATTACGAAGTAGAAACAAGGTTCTTCAGCGGTATCCGGCAGTGCCAGGGATTTTCATTTACATGAATATTTGTTAGTCCTATACAGGACGATTTGCTGGTCGGTGGTTAAATACGCTGCCTACATATGGTCACCTGCGTTGTTAGCAATTTAGTTTCTCCGAGGATGTTATCGTAGGAGTAATTTTAACTTAAATTTAACACATTTATTGACGTATTCATAAAAAATAAAATAGATTTCAAACGTATTTTAAAACTAAATTTCCATACAAATTTTTCTTAAAACAGATTTCATATCCATTTTAGTTTTTTATGAATACGGCAGTTAAAGTTTTTCCAAGGCAGATCAAGAAAGACCATTGTATTTACAGGGAAGAGCTTACAAAGATAACCGGTGAATAAGCAACGTTATGATCGCCAAATATGTTGCACCGGTAAGCCATAGTTGTGCGAGTTGTGTGAGCTATGGCTGCATCTTGTTAGAACCACAATTCTGGATTGGTCTCTACCTCAGGCCTTAAAAAACATTCATTAATTGCGTGGTATTGAATGCCATTTATATTAATCGAAACTTGTTCGTCGTTTTGTTTATTTTGGTTACCATAGAAGTAAAAATAGCGCAAATCGCACATTATTCGATATGATATTTGTGTCTAAATAATCAAATGCTGACTTTCAAAATAAAATTACTTTCAGTATAAAATTAAGGAAATAACTTTGGATCTTTGTTTTGTGCTGAATCTTTCCATCATAAATTTCCTAAGTTTTTCAAAGCAAATTCAAAAAAAAAAAACATAAACAAACAATTTGTTCAATTATTACGTTACTTATGCGCTACCATGTACTTTCGAATTGTTTCTTGTATATGACAGCTGACCACTGACCATTACAGACACATAAAAAATCCTTCCGGAATGGGGTATTATACTTTATGCCAACTATTCCTGTATAGACAGTGTATAGACTCTTAACACATTTTTAATTGTCCAGCATGGCCTTATAATTGCATGCTTTTAGATGTTCACGGGTAGCTTCTCTATTTTCAAAAGGACTTCTTATGTTACGATAACCATGTTGTTGTTATTGCAATTATATTATGATTAAATAAGTGCTCTATTTGGGTACCACTATCATATTATGGTTGGCCGCAGTCATTTTATGGTTGTCATAACTATTTATATGTTTATTACAAATAATTGCTCGGACAACCATAACATGTTGTTCTTAATAAAATATAGTAATAGCAAAATACATTGTCACATGATCGTGGACACCCCATAACATGATTGTGGTTGAAATTAATGGATTAAATCAATTATAATTTGGCAGTAACAACAGCAGTTACAAATAAACTAATCATAATAGTTTTAAATTTTATTTTCTGCAATTACACTAAATCAGAAGCTTCTTAGATAGAATTTCGTATCATAATTGAATCTTTTAGGAATCAGCTTCACGAGCAAGATAACAGCATATGAGCTGATTTTACAATCATAAATGATACTCTCGTTGTGCGAAAATGCTAACATCACAAATGATTCACCTCAAAGAATCATTTGTTATAAAATTTTCTGATTCCTGCTTTGGCATATAAATGAATCATATATGAATCCTTTTTTAATCGCCCTAGTGATAAATAAGTTTTAAATTCGAAACATTATGGAATCATTATTTGGACATACGAATGAATCATATATGAATCCTTTTTCAATCGCCAAGTAATAAATCAGTTTTAAATCTTCAAAAGTGATCCCAGAAGACTCATTTAGGTGATTTTTACAAAAAACGATCATCCAAATGCTAGTTGGCTATAACCAGATTTTACTGTGTGTGTGTGGAATTAATTTTTTTTTTTTTGTTTATTATTTTCCAAAAAGTAAAAAATTTGGAATTTTTATAAAAAAAATCTTACCCACTGTTTGTAAACGCGCATATGAATATTTTAAGAAAAAATTATTTATCTGTTTTTTTTTGCACATTTACTTAAATTCGTTTAATAGAAATCCAAAAACATTATTTTTTCACAATTTTTTTTGAAAAGTTCGCTCGCTTCATTACACTCGTAAATTGGTTTAGAAACTCTAAAGTGAAATAAACACCAGCTACAATATTTTTATTTTATCGCTTCATTGGAGTAATAAGCTCAATTTATTGAATTTTTTTCATCTCAACTCATTCCATTCAATTCCATTTCGAGAAAAGAATAAAAGCAAAAATAAAAAAATTAAATAGTAACAATAAATTCTGTGGCATAAATAAGTCCCCTGTCAGGTCATAATTTGCTTATTATAAGCCTTGTTACGTTTTCTTTGCACTCTTTTTGTTTTGTTGTTTTACATTTGTCCAATGTCTTATTTTTTATAAAAAAAAATAATAATAATATAATATTTTCATACACACCCACCCATACACCCAAACGAGCCTTTAAAATAACACAATCAACAATACCACCCACCCTGTAATTTCTGTCTTTGTTGGTGTAATAATTTATGTCCTTCATAATTTTCATATTTGTTTGTGTTAAGCTTGGTCACCTTTTTCCGTTGCCCTCTTTATTATTGTGTTTCCTTTCTTTCCCGATACTTTATTCTATTGTGGTTGATTTGCCAAATGAAATTTATTAAAAAATTAAAAAAAAATTTATGAGGAGTATAAGAAAATTTTTAGTTCAAAGGGCAAATGTTTTACATTCTTTTTTCCACTAGTTTCCCATGGGAGTCCTGTATTCACTTACCTACTGCTATTTTAGCCGTTTGCTGCCTATTAAATGAGCATCGTAATTTTTTTTGATTATACAGAGGGATAGAGTTTTATAGGCTTTGTGCTGCCGTCGGTCCGTCTGTCTGCAATGTGCCCTTGGCATACAATTGTCATAATTTTGTGTTTCTTTGATATTTTAATGTTTTTTATAATGAGATTTTCTTATTAAATTTTCTTCTTACGTTGGAAACAATTTTAAAGTGTATAATGACACAAATTGTTTTAAATTATTGTCGTTTATAGACAGTTTTTGTTAAGGCTGGAATAGCAGGATATTTGTAATTTCGAAATTATGAAATTTTGTTATTTAGCATTTAAAATTTCATAATGTTATAAAGGAAAGAGAAATTATTAAAGGATAGATGTAATTTTATGTTTTCAATGATATTGGGTTAAAAAAAAGTGTGATGAAATAAATGATTAAAAATATCAAAAACCTGTCTGCAAAAAAAAACCAATTTTCATGCAATTAAAAAAACCTAAACAGGATTGAGGAAACCAGATTAACACAAACTATAAATAAAGTGAAAACTCACTTGGCTTAACAGACTATATTATGAGCTCAAGGCCTAAGTTAAATACCCACATTAGGCTTAGCAGGCGGCCCCCATAAATTGCAATCGTGTTTCAAGTGCTTAACTAAATACGGTTATTTAACTTCGGCTTCAGCTCATAATATAAATCAAATTACTTTGTTATCCACACACGAGATCTTTTGTTCGCATTTATTGACAAATTTAACATTTAGCATTTTTTTAATCTGCTATAAAAAGTGTAGTTGGTGCCTAACGAAACGTACGTTTTTTATAGTTTTCTTTATCCAAACGTACTTTTTTCGTATTATTTGCCATTTTGTTTTTGGTGTAGTTGAATTTTTTGATTCAATGAAAGATTCAATCCAAGTATCAATAAAACTACAGTTAAAGTGAACTTAAAAAGATTCAAATTTTTGTTGTCTTTTTAAAATTCCTTTCCTGCTACTGAGTGTCATTATAATCGATCTAAGGGCCATAATGTTTAATGTGCATAAATTGGCTTTAGCAACAGTGCCAATACATGTAGATTATACGCGTCAAACCATATTGAACTTGAGGAAACTTTACGTTAAGTTAAGGTCGTTAAGTGCGAAACAGATCGCACATTCTGTACGGAGTCAGATGTTTTTTTATTTCTTTTTAGTTTTTTTAAATGCATTTCACAGATTTTTCGTAAATTTTTGACAGTAACTTTAGCTGGCTCATTCATTCTATGGATAGCCCTTAAATCTAAACTACATATTTAGATAACAGCCTTAACATTACAAAAATGTTTTCGATGTACAATTAATCTGTTGATGCTAGTTTAAAAGTAAGTCAAACTTTATTTCGTCAAATTTTTTTAAACAATCTCAATATCGAATTTTCATCACCAGCATCCGACATCTGCACTGTGTGTCATTTCACATAAAATAAAATTAACACCGCGATTGATCCTCAGAAAAAAAGTAAAACTTTTGACAGGTTTACGAATTAATAAGCTTAGAGTGAATGCATTTTACGAGAAAATAAAAGAGATACCAGACACTGACATAAGTTTGTGAAATACAAAATGATCAAATGTTGCCAAAATTCAAGAAGCTTAGAAATCCCGTTAACTAGATTTTTACAGTTTTTGTATTGTCGTCGTTGATATAAAAAATTCATAATTTTATCTTTTTTGCTAAACAAAAAGTACTTTTTAATTATTTTTTTCAAACAAATTTACTTTTTTATAAGCTTTTTTATTTATTTTTTAACAAAACGTACTTTTTCAAAAATAAAAGTGGTTTTACATCAAACATCCTTAACATTTAATGTTGTGACTTATGGCAGTTTGATGCATCTATTAATAAGTAAAAAACGTGTTACCATTTGCAGATTCATGCAGTTTTTTAAGAGGAGAAATAAATGAATATCAATTTTCCAAAAATTGTATATGAACAAAAAAGGACGCTTTTCTCTGCGGCTCCTAATTTAATTATAATGTAGTTTCAGAAAAAAAAACAAAATAAGAGAAAAAATATACCAAATACCGAAATTAAAGTTGTTATAAATTCGGTATTTCAAATTTATATTCGGTACGGCAAACCCTAGTTACTACGTACAAATTCCCTGGGCTCTCGTCTAATAATTTATAAGTGGTCGTAATAATGGAATATACGTAACTATAAAACAAATAACCCTTGCACACCTACATACATACATGTTAACCAACATATAAAATATCAAACATAAATATTTTCATAACAAATAAATAAAAAATATACTCTTTCCCAAATAAAGAACAAAAAAAAAAAAAAATGTATCAATTTGCCAAAATATTTATGTCTTCATACATAAGTGCCCTGTAACGATTTGCTTTTCGATTTAACATACTTATTTTACATGGGAAAGGGTGGACAACCATAACACTTTATCATTTGCCACGCTATTTAGTACCATTTCACAAACACACACATACACACATTCACATAAAGGGACACTTTAATAATCAGAGGCACTAAAAATGATCCAAAATCGTAACAATCGTAAATAAGAAATGAGTCGTAAAAATGGGTTAGAGTATGTAAATATTTTATGATTTTTATGTGATTTCATATGCAATAATTTGTAAGTGTATATGTGTGCATGGGGACATGGAAGCTGTAACGGAGCTTCAATAAAATGTGGCAGCTTCATAATATTAAGGGAAAAAACCAAAAATTATTCAGAAAAATTATGGTTATATTTATTGTATGCAAATAAATAGAGCTTAACAATCAGTTGATGAGCTTTTTATGATAAATAGTTTTTGCAGACGGGGACCACTTTATACAGAGTTTTAGGTAACAAATAAATACCCTATATTATCAAAAATTGTAAAGCCTGCCATACACGACATGTCTTTACATCTGACTTGTCAACTTTTCAACTCACATGTAATTCTGCATGTCTGTGCTTTTAATGATGGATTATAATATTCGGTCACATATGCACATGTTAATTGCTTCTGGCATAGTTTCTGTTTATTTTTTATAAACATTTAGCATAGTTATTGCAAAGTCGTTCTCGGTTTCAACATTTATGGTGCCCTGTTCGTTTTTATTGCATATTTATACTATATACAAAAAAATTATTAAAAACTATATTTTTTATTGCAAGTAAATTCTTATTTTTGCGTTTAATTTTTGTTTTTGGCACACAGCGAGTATTTCAAATTTTTCCTTGATAAATGACGACTATTTCTGGATTCTTGTATTTTGCTTAATAAAAACCATTATTTTAAGTAGAAACGATATTTGAAGATTCACATCTCAAGCCTTTTTTACAATTACGTTTAGCAAGTTCAGCTTAGGCTAAAGAGGTAATACCAAAATAAAAATGATTATTTTTACGCAAAATATAGAAATCAAGAAATAATTGTTATATATCAAGCAAAAAATTAAAATTATTTACGATCCAATTAAAGTATTATTCAGAAACTAAAGAATAAAAGTTGATATAATTATAACAATTAAGTCGTAATATTGATGAAATAGCTCATATTCCTTTCGGCCCAATAATAATAAAAAATTTGCTTAAAATCATACTGTAAATAAAATAATTTTTTTATAAATAAACACTATCTGACGTATTCATTAAAAAATTATTTAAACTTGAAATCTGTTTTAAGAAACATTTGTATAAACATTTTGTTTTAAAATCAATTTCAAACGTACTTAAATTATTGATTATGAATCTCGCCCTCACCCTGGAGGTGTACTGCACTGCAGTCGACATAGTGTTACAGTTTTTAACTCAGCTATCGAGATCGAAAAATACATATATGTATAATATGTATATATAACATATTTAATTGTATATATGTATATATACCCTATAGGCAATGCCACTAGTGAAACTGTACTGATTCGCTACTGACACAGTCACCAGTACTAGTGACTTATTATACTAGACAATGTTATTTACTATAGACATTTAACATGTGCGTGTCATTGGAAATCTTCTACTGATGGTGGTACTATTGACATGAATATCACTTGTACCTTTAAGAATATCTAGTCTATACCTTTGGTACTTTTTTAAAGGAAATGTGCAATGCTTTTTTAACATTTAATTAATATATTAAAAAATAAAAATACCTATTCATAACAAAAATTTTTTCATATTAAAGGCAAATATAAAAGTGTAGACACTTCGTTGACAATGTCGCCAAAAAGTCACAAAATAGTCAACAAAACTGGTGACATGGAGACACATGCATCCAGGTTTCCTTCAGGGTATATATATATATATATATATATATATACCCTGATATATATATATATATACTAGTTGTTATAGACTTTTCATTTTCTAATTTTTAACACTTTGTAAAAATATTATATCATAAAAGTACAATTATTTGGACAATTTTACGCTTATAGTTTTGCTGAGATACCGAATTATATTTTGTGCCACTCCCACTTTTCTAATCCAGCCAACTTTTTTTACTGTCTTTTCATAAATTTCAAAAAGATCGGTACCTCTTTTAAACAAACAAAGAAAAATTACCTCTTTATAATATTAGTATAGGTGTGGACTAGGGATGCCAATCGGGACTGGTTTTCGCAAATCCCGGGATTCGGGATTTTAAAACCCCAAATCCCGGAATTTTGCGGGATCCTACGATTTTCAGGATATTAGGATTTTTCGGGATTCGGGGTTTTTGAAAGTTAAAAGATAAATGCTTTTTATAGATAGGTATTTATTAAAAAACGTCTTTAAAAAAGGTTTACAAACAAAAGCTTTATAATTTATTTGATATTACAAAGTTAAATATAATAATTATATTGATTACTAAAATTTGTAAAAACATGATAAAAAAAACAACGTACGATTTTTACAATGTGTTAATTGATTCAATAAAAAAAAAAAAATGAACATAAAATCTATATTTTGTTCAATTCCCTCAGACTACAAACTTAACAGAAAAATAATAAATACATATAATAATTGAATAGAGCAAACTATTAATTGATGTATTTGTAAGATTCTATTAAAATTTTTATTAAATGATTTAAGATCAATAATTGAAATTTGTATTTGAAATTAATTAACAACTTCACTTTTTTAAGTTAACCATAAAATCTTATTTTAACAATAACACATTTTTATACCAACTATTACTAGTGGTGGGAATTATGTAGTGTATAAACTAAACTGCTTAATTTCGTGAAATAGATCCGTAAATTACCGTAAGTCCCATGCCCACTCTCGGAAAACACATTAATAAGCCTAAGCCTGTTAAGTTTAAATTTTGCATTTTGTGGGTGCACCAGTGGAATCAATTGGAAAATAAAAACACACTTTAATTCTTTTCAGCATTTCTCACATTACAATTTCTTTATAATTGTAAATTGTGTTTGCTAAAAACCATAAAAATGTGAAACCGCGGTTATTATATGGGGCCATCATGGCCTTATCTCACATGGTTTTAAAGCACCACCCCCCGATATTTGTCTATACTATAAATCTTACGTTATTTATGTTATATGATAATGAAAACCAAAAATGAGTCGAAAAAAAACTTTGAACTTTAAGCATTTAAAAACTCCATTTTCTCAACTTGATTATCAAAATTTCGCCTGTCTGTTACGGTAATAAAATCGAATCCAAGCCGAATACATACAAGGTGGTCTTATTTTCAAAACGGATACAACACTGTAAAATACTTTAACGTTGTGTCGAAATAATACAACATTGGAGTAAACCCTTTAAACATTTTACTTCGTTTTAAATTGTGTTTTTGAAAATTAATAATTTAAAAACGTTTTAAATTTCATAATTGTAAGTGAATATTATAGAATTTATGAAAGATGACCCAGAAACACCAGAACGGTATACCATTTTGACAGATGGTTAGTTATCAGCTATTGCTTACGTAGCAAGCCAAGTTCACCTTGTATGAATTCGCCTTGATCGAATCGAATAATACTTTTTAAAATCATTTTTGAGATTTTTTAAAAATACTAAATTTTAAGACGCATAAACATAAAACCTTAATATCTCAAAAGTACTCAAATGGAGATGTGACTTTCTTTCTTAGGAGGGCAGTATATATATATATTTCTAAATGCAAAAATATATATCAAGTTACGAAAATCTTTGAATGGCGAATTGCTCACGCTCTAAGTTTTGGTTTAAGATGGTCATTATAGGAAACTGATACCAAGTTGAAATGCGTAGAAAAGTGTTGTAGGAAAGATTACAAGAGGGAGTGGACTTCGGAGTACACTCAAAGGATATCAATCTCAATTTATTGCGGATACTTCCGGATTACTGTATTGTTTTCTTCTGCTGTGTCAACGAATACTTTGGATATTTATACTGAAAGCCGTGGCACCGTGATGGCCTTGGATTCCCTCTCTCTTAGATCGAGACTATTCCTTGACTACCGTCCATATCTAAAGAACATAGCTGTGCAGATTGACATAGTCTCAGTGAAGAGGGATGTACTGGCAAATGAGCTTGGCAGACTTGCCACTTCCTTACGGGTTGCTGTAGATTTGGAAAGCATTGGGGTACCTCAGCTCTTCTCCAAGCTCGAAGGAAATTTACTGCCGATATTGCATACGCCAGATGGGCCGCCAGATGTTGTGCTTACCACGTCTCTTCCATTGATGACTAAAACGGACACATTACTCTTGGAATTTGTTATCATGAGACATTGTATTATAGGTAGGCATGCACAGCGTCTGGGGGCCAGACACTATGATTACTGCCGCAGCTGCTATGGCGAAAATAAGGAGGAGGACGTGGAACATCTTCGCTATGGATATTTCTCACACTCCAGCATTTTGAACTTCATAAGAAGTTGGGGTTGGTTACTCCTATATTGGAACTATATGGTATCACATTGGACCATTGGTTCTATGTGTGTCATATGAGTACTGACTGCCATTTCTACCTTATCTAGTATGTTCGTACATAGTACCACTACAGGAAATTGCTTTAAAGACCATTTATATCTAATAAATGTTGGCATCTTGACACAGTTTGGGGCTATTTATTTTTATAACGGATACCCAACAGGCGTAGAAAATCGCTGGTGTAGAATTTACCATCTACATTAGTAAGATGTTTATAAATTTTTTTTTGCCGAAAATCATCTTAACATTTAAAAAAAAAAATATATCGGCAACTAATTCAAATTAGGCACAAATAAACTTTTACATAACATAACAACAAAATTTTGTGATGGTATATCCATATTTCTTTATATGTCCTGTTATTTAGTGATAATCACTTACGCAAGCCACTTTTACTAAAACAATTATCGCCCTCGTCACATATGACTTGTTGTTAATGATGTAAAGACAGATCTATTGTTATCTTTAGATCTCTCATAGGGCCTACTTTTAAAAATCTTGTTGGGCATTCTTGCATTCTTTTGTACTTGGGATATTGCTATAATTTAATAACAAATATTTTGTACGAAAATCTTTTATTGTAATTGACTAACCATAGCTCCCAAATAAGCACCTCTTCTTCAAAGGCGATGTTTAGATAACTCCAATCATATTTATGCTATCAAGTGGTGTAAAGTCCCATTCACTTGTTTACCCTAAATTAAACAAACATTATCTTTAAGCTTTTATTAAACAAACAGATTTAGATTTCTTTACAATTTAATAAAAAAGTCTGCCTAGAGTCACTTAAGTCTTTAAAAGGAATATTTTAATTTCCAACATTATTTACTTAAAATACCAAAAAGGCCAGCAAAAAAAATGGTAAAAGCAAGTTGTCTAACAATCTCTTTAAAAAAATATTTATTTGATCTCTGCTTTATATTGTTTTGATTTGTTAAGTTAAAAAGAAATCTTTTTAAAAAATTACTTTCTCACCCTCCAGTAAATTTGCTATAAAAGAACACAAAAACCCTCAAACGCAACAACTTTCCAGGACTTAGAACATGAATGTCAACTTGTTGTTAAAAAAATGGGCAATTTTCAAATTAGTTTGACATGCTTTTTAACGGTCATTCAAATAAAATAAAAAAAAAAACTGTTTATCAAACGAACTAAAAAAAAAAAAAAAAAATTAATGAAACATTTAACATATTTGAAATTTCAATAATCAAAAAAACGTTTTTACCACTTGTTTCCATTGTGCAGCATAGAAATCGGTGAAATAATAAAGACCGTTAACTTCCGCTATGACACACGCTTTCGTCCTTTTAGTTTATCTCTTAATCTAACAAAAATTAATGTATTCGAAAAAAGGAAAAACGAACATACGTTTTTCAAACAAATCTTTCATCTACTACATCTTTCCTAGACAATAAAAAAGCCACAGAAAATGCCGCATGTTTGGCAAAGTTGTTAGTTTAAGTTTTGGCTGTACGGAATCCGTTGAAAGCCCACCACCCCTAGTGGAATACACAAAAAAAATTTTTTTTTAGATTGATAAAATGTTATCTTTAGATATTATTTTCTATTAAATTTTATATGACATGTTAATAATGAATTATGTTTGTCGTTTCTGCTTATTTGTTTTAAAGCTTTGACTTTTTAACTTAAAAAGTATAAAATACAATCATCGTTAATAAAATATTTAACAAGATTTGTGTTGGCCACGTGCCTGGGCGTTTTTAGAATTTTGTAATTTGTTTTTAGATTTACGAAAATTTTATGAACACAAAATTAAAAAAGTACAAAAAAATTGTCGGTCAAGTCAAACCAACTCCTAAAAGCACTTGCTGAATTTAAAGATTGTAGAAGTTGGAGTAGTATCACAATTTAATTGGGTCGTTTTTAATCTCGAGGCCGTATTTTTGAAGTAATTTGTAAAAGCGAGACCATTTTCGGGTGTTTCAATTCAGTTGACATTTTAGCCGGGAGTTGTGCGAAAACATCTTAAGGGGGTTGTATCTAATTAGGGGTTCACTCCCGAGTGAAGCAAATACCTTAAAAAATTCTGAATAGGGTATTCATTCGGTTAACCCATTAATTCCTACCCGTTTAACTAATCGGTTAATTAAAAATTGTCTTTTTTCGATTAACGATTAAAACGGTTAAATTCAGTCGATTAACCGCTTGTCGGTAACAAAATTTTTAATTTTTTGTAGTATTACCACATATATTTTTTGTGTGTTTTTAATTATTTGTTTCGCCTCATATACAAAAGGTATGTGTTTAGAAAATATTTTTTGGTACAAACAAAGAAGGTGTTCAGTGATCTTCATTTTCAATAACCCAGCTAACATTTGGGTGACAGTTTTTTGTAAACATCACCTAAATGAGGCTTTTTGGATTACTTTTGAGACTAAAAACTGATTTGTCACTTGAGCGATAAAACATGGATTAATTTATATTTTCAAATAATGATTTCTAAATTTTATGAACTTAAAACTGATATATCATAAGAGCGATTGAAAAACGATTCACATGTGATTCACTCATTTGATTAAAAAGGAATCAGCAAATTTAATCACAAATGATTCTTTGATGTGATTCATCGATAGAGTAACATTTATGTGTTAAGTTATGTTTCTTTTCAGAATCAAGCGAAAAAAAGTGCTAAAAATTTCAAAAAATTAAAACAGGACTCTAATGGCATAATGGAAGATTTTATACGCTTAAGAAAATTTAGGAAAAGGACTGAGAAATTAGATATTCTCTTTTACGGGTTTCTTTCGACTTCTCCAACATCTACGATAAATAAAAGAACTTTTACCAAGTCAAGGTTTATCCAAAATAAAAAAAAGAATCGGTTAACTCCTAAGCATTTAAATCAAATTATTTGTGTTATTATGTTATAAGAACTCCTTAACGATTGAAACAACTACTAAAATGATCTCACATATTATGTATTAATTAAAAAATCGGCGTTATTGTGTAAGACGTTTTCGTCAACGCGTGACTCGTTTTTTGTAATAGATTAAAGAACGCAGGTTGTGTTACTATAATACGTTACGAAAAATGACACACGCGCTAGCAACAATGCTACCCAATAATACCGAATATGTATTACATATTTATGAATTATTTTTCTGGTTGCTCGTTTTAGTTCAAAAATTGTTATGTTATTGCTTTGTTCCAAAAAATTTATGAATTTTTATTTATTGAAATTACTTAATTTATAATAAAAACTTTATTTATCGGTTAACCGAGCAATAACAAAATTAACCGATTAAAGCAAAAGCCCGATTAAATGAATACCCTTATTCTGAGGCTAAAAACTTACAAATTTTTAAAAGATCGCGGCTGATCGGAGTCCTTTTTGGTTTTAACTTAATAGATAAAACTTCTCATAGAAACATTCTAAAGAAAATTTTGATTTTATAACAAGTAAGAGTGCTATATTCGGCTATGCCGAATCTTCTATACCCTTCACCATGGTGAGATAATTTGATATGATAATTTTCGGATGATGTGTAGTATGATTACCAAGATGATTGTACCTAATTTATAATATTGGAGGTGCCACGCCTGCTTCTCCAATCCCACTCATATTTTTAAAGAAATAAATTACACTGTGCTAGAATTTGACACTTTTTTTTGAGGCAAGCGGGGAATCTGGCGTTTTAACCTAATTCGGGTACGCTGAATCCAGTGGTGATAACCGTTTTTTTTAAGGTTAGCGCGTCTAGAAGCATAAAAATATGGCGGTTTAATGAATTTCTTAAATTTGGCCCCTGCAGCGCGTAGGATGCTTCTAGACGGGCAAGATGTATGACAAACCCCACTTTATTTTTCATCTCCATCATTTATCTCTAACATACCCAGCAGCTATGTCCATTCCTTAAGGGGGCTCCCATACAAAAGTTTCAATACAGACTGGAAATATATTGAAGAAAATGTGAAAAGTTGTAAACAAATTTAAATCATTTATGGCTTGTTTTATTTGCAACTACGTGTTTTATATGTCTGGAAAACATTAGAAGCATAATTGCATTTTTCAATTTTTTATGAATTTTTAACAAACAAAAATTTCGAAATTTTGCTAAATAAATAAATTTTTTTTGCCAAAAAAAAAAAAAAAAAAAAAAAAATATGTTTCTAAAGCGATTGCGGAGTTTTGGTTTTTTTAGTTTGTTCAATAAACTTAACCGTTTTGGAGATACGCGAACATATGTTGTGCAACCTCCCCCATTTTCAAAATAACGGTATATCTGGAAAACCAGAGCTAACCTAAAAAAAAACGGTGAGCACCACTGGAGTCAGCGTACCCGAATTAGGTTAAAACGCCAGGTGCCCGGCTTGTCTGTTTTTTTAACTAGCACAGTGTTATTAATAACCCAGCTTTGAACAATCATATTCTTACCATTCTTGAGATATAGAAAAAAAACTACTAATTCAGTACAGGCAGAAGCAGTTAAAGTAGGTCTTAAGACAAACATTGCCAAAACGATGTCTACGCGAATAAACACCTTAAACACCAAAGAAATTTATATAAAAAAAATAAGTACTCGAAGATGTACTGTCTTTCTGTTACCTTGGCAGTATATTAACATCATCAAGTATATTGATATTTCTTGCAGTTTCCTGGGCTAAAGCAAACGATACTGTTTCTGCAAACGTTGAATTTAGTAATGCACACACCGCATACTTAATATCAGCATCTCGAATACCGTTAATGAATGCTCCAGTTATAAAACGATCCACAAATTGATGATTCTTACCAGGATAAGTTAGCTGCACCAACCGCTCAATCTCCAGTGCGAAGTCCTGTAATGTCTCGTTAGTCTTTTGCATTCTACCCCGTAATTCTATTTTGTAGACTTCTTTTTTGTGTTCACCACCATATTTACGTTGCAGTGCAGCCATTATGTCATCATAATTATTTCTGCAACTGGTTGGAACACTTTCTAGAACCTCAGCCGCAGTCCCATTTAAAGCAAGAATTAGCTCGATGGATTTTTCCTCACTGTTGCATGCATTTATGTTGGCAATTGTATTAAACTGGAATTTAAAAACATTAAACGGAACATTTCCGTCAAAACAAGGGGCCTTTGTTCGACTAGAGACTTCTGGGAAAACTCGCACCGTTGCCTCCAGAAATTAAATGTTATCAACTTTTGCCTCCAGATGGTGTAGTTCTTCATCGAAAGCAAAGACTTGTGTTTTTACATCAAACAGCTTCTGTTTAAATTCTATCTCCATATCTTCTACCCTTTCATTTATAACAGTAGAAATCTTTTGAAGCTTATCAAGTTTTTTATTGCTTGAAGTTTCTCGCTTGTCACTCTGGAATTTTCTTGAATTTCGGCTAGAATATCGCGCGAATTTTCTTTTATCATCAATACTATGCTTATGGAATTATCGTCCATTTTTCTAGAAGCTTCTTCCGACAGTTTTTCCATTTTTGCCATTATAGCAGCAAACATTCTGTTTAAATCCGTGTTGCTTGCAACTGCACGAGTACATACCTCAATTTCTGACACCAATTGTTACGTTACTGCCTTTTCAATAACATTTTTGGTTTAATTTCTTTATAATTAACCTCTGGAGTTCTTTTATTGAAACTTTAATACAATAAACAAAAGACTAAACCCTTTTACAATTCACAAACTTTATATAGAACTTAGTCACTTTCACAATCCTTATTTACAGCTCTTAGAAACTAACTTGGAAACGTTTGTACTAACACTTCCTTCATACCATCTTTTGCGGATCTATTTATACTCGATTCGAGCCCTGACGTCTAGATGGATCTGGAACTGCGATATGCAACTTATACTAGAACATTTTGTGATTGCATGCGCTGTATGCATTTTACATATGTTGTTGTTAATATTGTTAAATTCTCTACAAGGTGTGTGCCCACGTACGTAAAAAAGAGAATAAAATAGAAAATGCAGCGCCTTGATTTTGCCGATCGCAGCTCTAGAATGTTCGTCTATTATGTTAGTTAAACATATGCAAAACAATTGCATGTGTTTTTTATTGCTTGGGGGCAGAGCAATGTGTGGTCGAAATGACAACTGAATGTTGTCAGTTTACGAGTACCAACGATGTGATATCAAAAATCAAAACAACATGTTGTCGGAAATACATTATTATAATGATAATATATTAACATTTTGTTGTCAAAATGAGCCCATATGGTGACAAAATGAAAATGAAGTGGTTAGGAAATGTTGACACCATCCGTTATCAAATTAAACACAAACGTAGTTGGCTCACTTTTGACAACGGATGGTGTCTATTTTGGCATTTATATACCGCATTTTTCGCCTGTGTGTAGCTTTGAAAACAATATAAGCCCTGTGTATTTTATTTCCGCTGATCTTTCTCTGATTCGAATTCCATCAAAATTGGTTAGATATTTTTGGTGAGGCAGCAATTTTCCCAATATCCCCCTCTTGGTCCTGGTTATCAAAAATATAAAAAGCCTTTAATTCCAATTTCATCAAAATCGGCTTAGCTTTTTAGTTGATAAAGCGTATCAAATGCAAAAGTCACTTTCGCATTCAGTCAGGGGACGGTCGAGCGAACAGATAGTCTAGAAGGGGAACGAAGGGTGAACAGCGTTAAAATGGCTTTGTTTTTCCTTTGAGTACGGACACTATGGCTTTAATGTATGTAGATCTCTTCTTAAAAAATAATTAATATTTATATAATATATATTTTATTCGACCTTTATTATTATTTTATTTTATTTTTCCATTCAGTTTCTTTTTTAAAAAGGTAGTGATTTTTTCAAATAGAAAAGTGAGTTTTAAAAAACTATAATACATTTTTTTTTTTATTTTACCAGCTTGACTATGATTATTTTGACAAAAACTTCTCAACCAGAAAATGAGCACAGATATAGAAAGCTGAGAAAAATTTCATTTAAACAAGCCCTATTTCAGCGATACAGGTCAACTATTCACCAATTGCAATAAATATTTCCAAAAATGTAGCATATTTTAGGATTTCCTGAGCACCAGATTTTCAAGTCAAAAAGCGGAAGCTCGATTTTGATTTTAGAACCATGGTTTCGTTAGGAAAAATTCTTACAATTCTTTTTTTGGGCCCAAACCAATTGACTCACCCTAATATATATATATAAAAGTTATGGGTAATTTTTTTAGGTTAGATTTATATGCCTAACCAGGCATGACTATGCCAACTAGAATTTTTGGGGTTGAAAGATAAAAAAATTAGGATTGGATTCAGTTCGATTTATTAAAATTGAGTTAATTAATGATGCTCACCGTTAGTCAGCTTCCAAACGAGTGCCATCTTCAAAATTTTTACAATTTTAATTTCATTCGTCTTGCAAATATGATTGTACAGAAAAGCAATAATACATGAGATATTAACATTAGGAAGTAAATTCTAGTATTATGTTACTAAATTCCGTTAAAAACAAGTGTTTGCAAAATAAAAGAAAACTTTTTGTTAAAAATTTTGATTTTAACAACCATATAATAAATATTTATTTATAATCGTTTAATTACTTACAAGCAATTCCATTCAATTATTTTTTAATTTAAAGCAAAAACATTTTATATAAATTAAAGTGGCATTCAAGCTTTTAAACGTACACAAATTGCTTAATATTCTTCACTCGAAGGCATTTCCGAGCCAAGAAAATACAAGAATTTTTCATTGCTGTAACAATATTTAATTAGACGCACACAAACCAATTAATCAATTTCGCCTGCGTTCAAACTCATTGTAAAGCAAAATGAAAAAGTAAAATATAATTGTAACAATTTACTTGAAGGAAAATGCCCTAAATGCTCAAAGTGTCAATGTCAAAGGCAATTTTAAACGCTCCAAAACGCAAGAAATATAAAAACCCTGGAAACTCCAAAAAAAAAAAAAAAAAAAAAATATAAATAAAATCTTGTTAACACGCCATTCATCACTTTTCATTTGTAAAATTTCAGCGGATTTCAGAACGTGATGGCATGATACAAAACCGAATTCTTTCTGTTTTTGTAATTTTCATTTCCTTGTTGTAAACATTTTTTTATAAAAGGATATTTTTGTCTTGTACGGGTAGTTGTTATAAAACATATTGTTGACTTTGTTTGGTTATGCTCTTGTTTTTTGTTTGTCCTTGTAATAAGACCTAAATTGAAATGGAGACAAATTGTTGTCATTAATTAAAAGTCTAAAGTTACTGAACAAAAATAAGTATTTTAGTTAAGTGGTAAAATGCTACAAACCCTTTTTTGCTCTTCCTGGATGTTGTTGTTGTGTTCTCGGGTTTGTTTGAAAATTTATGGTTTTTTAATTGTACCCTACATTTGGTAATACATAATTGAGGGTTAAGCTTGCATAAAAGATTTATGTTTTTTTATGTAGGTGCAAATTTTTAAAATTCTCTTCTCTTAAAAACCTTTTTATTAATTTTAGCTTAAACTCTTTATTAGTATACAGGCATGTGATGAAAATCGATTTTAAAATCGAAACGATTTGAAACCGAAAATATCGTATCAGTATATTTTAAAATTGGTTTCTAATGCTTCTTTCTGTTTTTATTCTTAAAAATGTTAAATTATATCGGCCTAACTTATAAAAAATAAATCAGGTTTATAAAAGTATTATGAAACGGATTTTCCCGTTATAAACCTGTTTTATTTTTTTTATAAATAAGGGGGTACATATATGTTACTGAAGTGTATTTGGACTTAAAATTAAGCCTATATTTCAGAAATGTATTTTAAAGTCGCTCGTAATTCATCACACCATTTAGAAACATTCGTTTTGAAATCAATCGATTTTCATCACATACCTGATAGACACAGAAAAATAAATCAAAAGCTTTCAAAAGTCTCTTCTTATCTAAGTGATTTCTAAAAAATAGCTTTTAATTTTTTTAACTTTTAAAATTATTAACAATTGAAAGCTTTTAACATAAAATACCTTTTTATAAAAAGTGTGGGAATTTTTTCATTTTCATAAATTATTTGTAATGATATTAACCATTTTTTCGAATGTGCTTCTATGAGTTGTATTTCAATTTGTCAAGCTTTTTATAATAGTCTTATTCCCTCAATATTTCACCTCCTTTTTTGCTTAAGCCAACCTTTGGTTAACGTTGAAGCTATATATATGTACTTATACTTAGGAATGAATGCGGGTAAAGTAAAACTATCCAGTGTGACACAAAGAATGCTGACGAAGGCCGTAGCGGGCCAGAAAATGCATTACATTCTGCTAGTGTCTGATAATTGTTAAATTTTCTTAACATACAAAATTAACGTCATTGTTAACCAAAGGATAGCTAAAAGTAAAAACATGTAACATGAAGATACAAAAAATTCTGGTAGTATTTAAATCCATCCCTAAGTATAAGTGCACATCTATAGCTTCAATGTTAAACAAAGGTTGCCTTAAGCAAAAAACTATGTGAAATATTGAGGGAACAAGACTATTGTAAAAAGCTTTATAAATTGAAATACAACTCAATGAAGCACATTCGAAAAAATGATTAATATAATAAAAAGTTTATTTACTGCCAGGCCCACAATGTCGACAAGAACATTTCTTTCGCATTTTTATATTGAAAACAATAATAACAAATATAAATTTGTTTTTGTTTTCAATATAAATATAAGAAAGAAATGTTCTTGTCGACATAGTGGGTCAGGCAGTTAGTATTTTGTATAAAAAGTTCAAAAAAAGCTTTTTGTGTCTTCTTAAAAAACTTTTTATAACAGAAATATACAGAAAATGCTTTATATTTGAAATATTCTTTAAAAGTTTGTATAAATTATAAAACAGAAGTATTAATATTGTTTGTATATTGTTTTGCATAAAAATTTAGTTTTTAAAATTTTTTTTACATCATTTTTCAAATAAAGGTTCTATATTAAAAACTTATATAAAGTTTTTGTTAGCTTTTATCAAATAGAATGTGGGAATTTTTCTTTCTTTTTTTATATTGATGGAATAATACAAACTATCCCGAAGAAGCTTTATAAATTGAAGTTGGCTCAAAGAAGCACATTCGAAAAAAAAATTTAAAAGAATAAAATAGCTTTTTTATAAAAATAGATTAACCCCCATATTCATAAAAAATATTTTTGATTAATAACAGCTTTATTAAACAAATTTTTATAGAAAATTCCTTTCATAAGCCTGCTATAAATCTAAAATATTTTTTATGGGGGTAAGCTTTTAAAAACATGTATTAATGCAATGATCTCAAGTCTTTTTTTTTTTAAGTGAAGTCTTTAGAGTAACAGAAAGTCGTGGCACACGCCCTTACTTATCTATACGAGAAGTATTTTAACAAAAATATTGTTAAAAGTTACAATTAACAAACAAGAAGTGAAACATTACATTATTTTCGATTTTTGCTTTGAAAGGGGGGATGATGATGCTGTTGAACTCTAAGCCTTTTTCTTAACCCTTTTCCGTTTTTAGTTTTATTCAGTCTCAATTTGATATTGATTGTTGTGGGTGTTTGTTTTCTTTCTCTAACGAAATTGATACCAATTTGTGATTGTCATTGTTTATTTGTTTCGAATGGTCCATTATTTGAAATAAATATTTTTATGTTACTGCAATCTTTAATGAACCAAATTAAAGCTGTCTTCAGAAATTATAATATAGCTTTAACAAAATTGTATATAAATAGTTTATTTCGAAGTAAGAAAGTTGGCGTAAGGACCTATGTACAACCAGCTTGTATCTTAAAGTTGAAAGATCATTTTAAATAAAGGTGCCACGATAGGTTAGTTGGTACTAGGGATGCCAAACGGGAAATCCCGAATCCCGAAATCCCGGGATTTTTCGGGATTGATAAATCCCGAATCCCGGGATTTATTTTTATGAGTCCCGGGATTTTTAACATATCAACTTTTATGTACAAAACTGTTCGTTTTTATTGTATTTTTTTAGTATATACAAAAAAATTATTAAAAATTATATTTGGGTTATATTTTCTATTGCAAATAATTCTTATTTTTGAGTTTAATTTTTGTTTTTGGAACACAGCGAGTATTTAAAATTTGCAATTTTTGCTTGATATATGACGACTATTTCTGGATTTTTGTATTTTGCTTAATAAAAACCATTATTTTAAGTAGAAACGAAATTGGCAGATTTACATCTCAAGCCTTTATTACAATTACGTTTAGCAAGTTCAGCTTTGGCTTAAGACATAATTCCAAATTAAAAATGATTATTTTTATGCAAAATATAGAAATTAAGAAATAGTTGTTATATATCAAGCAAAAAATAAAAATTATTCACGATCCAATTAAAGTTTTATTCAGAAACTAAAGAATAAAAGTTGATATAATTATAACAATTAAGTCCCTTCCGCTCCAATAATAATAACAAATTTGCTTAAAAAACATACGGTATTCATAAATAAATAATTTAAACTTGAAATCTGTTTTAAGAAACATTTTATAAACATTTTGTTTTAAAATAAATTTCAAACGTACTTAAATTATTGATAATGAATTTCGCCCTCACCCTGGAGGTGTACTGCACTGCAGTCGACATAATTTTACAGTTTTTAACTCAGCTATCGAGATCGATGAGGGACTACACTTTGCCGTGTATTAATGTCGTCACAACTTAATTCACATTAAAAATTGAATTGCTGTCAAAAAACCGAAATGAATTGATCTAGAAAAACTAAGAGATACGTATGTTTTTTTAAGCTTTTTTCAGAATCTGCTCATTTTGATCATGGGTGACGCCAGTGTTATAAACATATGTATAAAATAAATTGTTTTGTTGTTTTCATTTTTAAAAATTTTTGTTACGTTTATAAAACCTTTTGAATATTTAAAAAGTGTTGTTTATTAAAGAAAATTCCGAAAAATCCCGGGATTTTTCAAAAATCAGTCCCGATTGGCATCCCTAGTTGGTACTGAGCTAATCTATCAGTGCGAGGACTCTGGTCTGTTTCAGTAAAATTGGCTGAAGGTCAAAATCAGGGATGTTAAAGTTGGTACAATTTTACTTTTTTTTAATATATTTTGACCTTCTAAAGTACCGTGGTACTACCGTGACTCATTTGATACAATTTAAAAATTTGTCATAGTCTCCACTTTTTGAATTTTTAGTACAGCAAACAAATTATTGAGTCCTTTTCATTGCATTTATTTTTTTAATTATAATTTCTTTCATCAGGATTTAAAAATACTTTTTTTAAATTGCAATTTTTATTTATGCAATATGCACTTAAAATTATTAAAATGGTTCATTTAGATGCACGAATGCATGTATTTTTACAAAGGCAAACTTTCTTGTTCCGCCAAATAGCACGTAATTTCATGAATAAAAATTTCACGTAATTTCGTGAATAAAAAGGTTTTGGATGAATGTGATAACTCTATCGTAGATCTTTACAAAAATCACATGCCCTTTGAAGGAATTGATTGCGGAACAGGAGTGGATTTATATATCCCTACAAATAATATCAATATTGATATTGTTAAAAAAATTAAAGAAAATGCTAAACAATTTTTTATAAAATTTTGCGAAGTTTTGAGAACCAAAGTCAACTTTAATAGCGAAGTTTTTATGTGCTTTCATACATTAACTCCTGAAAATGTCATTTCAGGTAAAACAAGTTGTATTGTATCTCTTCTAGTATAATTGTTCCCTAATGAATTTGCAAATTTTGGTTTAATCAATAATCAATTTAGAGCTTTAGCTGATATCGAGAAACTGGAAAGAGTTTTTTCTTCAATATATAATTAAAACTAAGGAAAGAAACAGACAACATGTGCCAATATTATCAAGTCACATACAAACAAAGCATTGGTTAAGATCGACAAATTCACGCTGCTATGATGTAAAAATTCCAAATAGTTTATTAACCAAACAATTAGATGCCTGATTTTGATCTCATATATTTATAAGACTTTCATGTAAAATAAATTTAAAAAAAATGGTCCAAAAGTTAGTACAAAATGTAAAACCCCTTTTAACATCCCTGGTCTAAGTTACTATTGCTCGGTTAATGAAGTTTAACGGCCTTATTTATAAAAAATAAAACAGGTTAATAAAAGGCTTATAAAACGAATTTTCTATGAAAACTTATCTATTAAACCTTTTTTTAGGCAGTTTTATTTTTTATAAATAACGCAGTAACTATTAAGGCCCACCAACGACCTTTTGGTTTCTGTATTTGATTTCTGCAAGTAAGTCTATAGATGTAAAGTAAAGCAACACGGTTAATTTGAATTACAATACAATATACATATGTATATGTCGAAATCATATTGCAACCTTTAAACTTGGTTCTGTAAATAAGGTTTAATCAAACTCCACTAGATTTCAGTAATCTTCGCCAAAATTCTAAAAATGTTGGTCAATTTGATCTATAATTAGTTTGAACAAAATTCTAAATCTTTTAAAGGTGCGCGTGTGTATATGATAAAAATTTCAATTAAATTAAAGTATGATTTATGTCCTTTTTACACAAACTTGTGGTTGTAAGAAGTCTAAATCACTTACTTAATATGCAAAACCTCAAACAAAATAAATAATTTAAAAATCTTGTTTTAAACAGATTTTTTCTTTCAAACTCAAACAAAACTATGCAAACTCTAAGCATTATAAGGCCATTAAATCTTACCAGAAGAAACAAGAATGAAAAAAGACAAACAAATTACGATTTATGGTATTTACCCACAAAAAAAAAGTAATTTTTTTTGCTAAAAAAGAAAGAATCCAACCCACCCCAACCTGAAGAGGACGAAAAAAATAAGACAAAGTATAACAAAACGCTAAGTTATGTCGTCGCTATTTTTATGACATTCTGTGCAACAACAACAACACCACTAACAACAAAAAAGGTCACACAAAACAACTTCAGTGGGGCTTGTTAACAACTACCACAATAGTAGCAGCAACAGTTTTACTAAATTAAAGCAGGAGCAGAAGTTGTTACACCAACCCTCAAGCTAAAAATTTATATTTTTTTTTCAATCAATTAGGTTTCTTTAAAGTAAAAGAATCTTAAAAGGAAAGTTTTTCACTTAACAAACAATTACAACAACAACCAAAAACCAACTGCCGATATCCTTAAAGGCATTTTGTTGTTATGTTTTCTTTCTTCTTGTCGAATTGCAAGTCTGTGTATTTGTTAAGGAAATATGTACGTAAGTATTCTTTGCAGTCACCGTCAACGGTAATTTTTTAATTTTTAACGCTGATTTATGAGCTTTTTAATGTGGCCAAAAGTAAACGACATTTAATTATAAAAATCGTTTTAATGGCATTTTTGCATTAACGCTAAATTTGTTTAAGAAACATGATTTTTTTTTTTAAATATTTCTGTGTTTTGTTTTTGCTTCTTGTTATTAATGCTGCAAATTCAGCAGTGTGTTTAGTGTTTTATTTTAATAAAATTTAAAGTATACTTTAAGGCTTAAGTAATAAAATTTTTTGTTTTTTACAATTGAAGAATATTTTACAGATGGTTAGAGTAACTCTATACGAAATTAATTCTTCATATGGAAAAACGCTAAATTAGACCAAATTACAATACAGTGGTGAAATTTGTTTTACCGTTTTTAAATGCTTTTCAGAAAGTTGTTTTTTATGGTACCCAAGGCGAATTCACTAGATGCACTGTGGTCTCCCAGCCCACTTTTCTTGGCCAAAATTAAAAAATTAAAAAAAAAAATACTTTTTGGGTTGTCAAACTATTTTTTATTTAAATTTAAGTATATTTTATAACTTTTGGATGAAAACATTAACCCTTAAATGTACATATTTTTAATTATTGAATTTATTTACCTTATATAGTTTAACTTATAACTAAATTAAAATTTTATTCACACTTGTTTTTACTAAAATTATAAAAAACGCTATGACATAAATTACATTTTTACATACATACTTATAATTCACTTTCTAATATTAAATTTTCATCTCCAAATTCTTCTCCATCTTCATAATCATCGTCATCATTTCGGTTAATATTGTCTTAAGGGAAAGTGGTTTTTGTGGGATTCTCGCAGATTAATAATTCGATTACTTCCGGTGGAAGTGCTAAACGCTTCCTTTGATGAATGCGTGTATTTAAACGCAAAGATGATATAAGTGGATCTGATATGTCGATTGCTCTATTAAAAACGTCTGATAGATAGGGTGCACTGGTAGGCTAGTTGGTAGTGAGCTAGTATACTAGCACCGTGGTTGCAGCTTGATTCCCGCCAAAGACTCTGGCTTATTTCCTGCAGACAAGCGTAGAGCTTCGCGGGATTAGCATAGGGCAAAAAAAAACACGTCTAGTTTTTCAGGCATGATGTAATGTATCAAATTTATATATTTTATTCCTCGATTCTGACCCATCCTCTGCAAAACAACCTACCGGAAGTGCTGTATTTTGCATGATTTCTTTTAAATGAACAATCACTTTGTGGACTGTCGGTGTCATTGGGAGCCAAGGGTATTTATTTTGAATTAGGTGGCCAGTTTGAAAGCAGTATTTTTCAAACTTTTCTAAAGTCAATAGAAATTGACATGATAAATATGTATATCAATATTATTTTTAAACGAACAATTAATTCTGGGTCAACACCTGTATTTTCCGAAAATTCTCATGCTTTAAAAATGCCCGACGTGAAGTGTTGCTGTAATTTGTAGAACCAAATCCACCTAATTTTGGAACGTCAACACGAAGGCCAAGTTGTGTCCAAAATGCATTTTGAACATTCTCTTTTTTTTGCTAGTGCGTCTCTGTCCTCATTAGATCTAATCTGCCATTTTTTAACATCACATTTGTAGCCTAAATATAGTACAAATGCGAAAAATCTAATCCAGCAGTGGAGAGGGCTTATGCCATGCTTTAAATTTTCATTGACTGGACGAAATTTTTCAGAATAATAATCTTTAATGCCTATGAAATCCTTTGAAGTAGCGCCGCACACAGGGCAAGCTTGAGTTGATTTAGTTCCGGTTATGGCATTTAAAACCTTTCAGTCAATAACAATAAGGGACAAATCGAATTTTATTTCGAAAAATCCACTTCAGATAGAGGTGTTGGTGTTTGGATATCTTGGTTACACAATTTTCTGATTTTTAATGGCTTTGTTTGACTTTCCACAGTTTTTTTTAAAGAACAAGCAAAAGCTACGAATTTTTTTTAATATATATTCATCGGAAATTTGAACATTTTGTATTATTTTTCTCACATAGTTTAAAACTAATTCTTGCTTTTTTTCTTTCGTATTCTCTTTAAGCCAAATTTGCAAGAGATCAGCATTTTGTAAATAATAGTGGCCTGGAAAAAAACGATTTTCTAAAAATATGCAAAAAAGTGCAAAACGAAACATACTGAAAAGAACAGTCCACATTTTAAGATTTATTAGTTTTATGCCTGCCAAATCATACCAAAATTTTGCAAGTTTACATAAACTTACAAATTTTTTAAAACACGAAAATATTCCAGGCTGCATGAAACAGCTAATTTTTTTTACCACCAGTTCTTTTTTTTTTTAAAGTTTATTATTAAATAATTAAAGTACTTACCGTCAGAGTCATTCTCCATATTCAACTTATTTTATAACTCTTTGTTTGTATTTAGTAAAAATAATTGAAAAATATTGAAAAAAAAAACTAAGTTTGTACTAATTGCTACAACTTTACGCAAAATCATTAACTTTGAGAGCATGCTGTATAACGGAAAATTATTATTTACAAAAACCGAATTTTTTTGTTGTTGCTTTGTGTTTACTATCAGAATAAACAAACAAAAAACCAAAAACAGAACGTCACCAAATTGAAATTTTGGCCAAGAAAAGTGGTCTGCCAGACAATAGTGAGATGGTGGGATCAAGTCAACATATGTTTTTCTTCGGTGGTCGGGTTGATAAGTTTTATATAATCTACAGTTTTTTAAGTAATTAAATCTTGTTTTACTAGCAATATTTTTGCCAATTGCACCACAACAGCAGTGTTGTTGTAGAGTTGACCTCACCTTCTAGTGAATGAACCTTGTATGGAACCTGTGGTAAATTATAGATCAACTATCACAAAACTGCACGGTGGTATTTCTGGCCATATTAAATAGCTAAATTTGACCAAATGTTGACTACTTTACCACATTACCTATATTTGCTACGGTTTTATGAGTATTTAAATGTTTTCCGATGAACCGATCTTCAAATAATTTTATGGTATGATCTCTTGTCATTTAGAACGAATTTGTGCGAAATCTGACATCAATCCGTGCATTTTGCCACCATTTATGTTTGTAACAAAGTTATCAATTTTTTACTGTATTTGTTCCACATTTGGATTCAGATGAAACTCTTATGCCCAATTTTCAGGATAGTATTTAAATCTATATTATGTTAATTTTCATAAAAACTTAAATCGTATTATATACAAATTGATTTTTTGAGTTTTATATGAAAAGTCTTATTTAATTAAGATAAAAGTATGGTAGCACTACTAAATACAAAAAATATCATAAAAAAAGTGTAGTTATTTACAAGGTGGTCTCAAAAAAAAGCTGGTTGTTATTACTTTGTCTGTTGTTTTTGTATTGTTGTGATATTGAGGCCACCTTGCTAAGTTAATCCAATGGAAACTTAAGTTGAATTTAAATGTACCACATCGGTTTCATTTAAGTGTTTAGTGAAGAAGAGAATTTTGTATTTAAAACGATTTTAAACATAAATGTGTTTTAATGTCAATCCTGAAAATTGGCCATTATTCTACTAAATCGGTTTTGCTAAATTTCAATCTCAAACTGCTTAAGGCTAGTTTACATGGTAATACAATGTATTACGACTTTGTGGAATCAAAATATTATGAAATTCTCTCCGTGTTTAAAATAAAAAAATAAAAATCTGTTGGTAAGTATTTTTCATGTTTACACGAATGGTTTAAGTAAAATAAAAGCAAAGTGAGTTAATAACAAACAAGCAGATGGTTGCAGTTTTACAATATTTACAAAAACAACATGAACATTTCCTGAGTTGATTCTGCTTGTTTTTGTAATTTTATAAAAATGTTACCACCTTCAATATACTCTGTTAAAATGCGACTCTGGTGTGATGAGAATACATAAGTTTCTAAAATGGTTTAGAAAATGAACATTTACCGACCGATTGTCATATTTTTATCCGTATTCTCTCTTACTCAATGCATTTTGCTTTTACATGATAAGATTTTTCTCATTCTACATCATTTTTTGACATGTAGTAAGACATTGTATTACCGTGTAAACTAGCCTTTAGGATAACTAAAAGCAATTTGACATCAATATTGTTTTTTTTTCTTTTGAATTGTTCAAAAGTGAGCGAGTTTTCAACAGACAGGCCAGACAGATCGACATACATAGCCAAATCGACTTACATAAATAATTCTTTTAAATCATCCATCACGAAAATTGGACCCAGACTTTATAGGGTCTGAGAAGAATATTAAGAAAGTGTCACACGGAGTGAAAAACTAAGTATACCCTTATTCACCACTAGAGGTGGTGGTGGGTATAAAAAGGACCGAGTAGGTATAAAAACTATAGATAAAACTTTGACTTTTTTGCTTGTTTTGAAATAGCCGGTATTATAGAGAAAATTTATGATCACTTAAAGTTTTTTACTAAAAATTCTTTTTAAAAACTTAAAAAGGTTATATCTCTTAAATGTTAACAAAAGAGATTTACAAGAAAAACATTTAAGGTTTAGCCCTTTTTACATACAGATATTATTCTATATATTTGAATGTAAATTAACTTAAATTCCAAAACAACTATAACATTATCAAAAAACTCTCTTTTCAAGATTAAATTTCTTTTGACCATACAAACAACTCAAACTTTTTTTTCACTGTCCTTACAAGTAAATAAAGCTCTTAAACTTTTTTTTAACATGGTTTGTCGTTGTTTGGATAATGGGTAATTGTTATCGGTAGAGCAACAATTCCTGGTACTTAAACTCTTCTTACACCGGATACAATAAACATTGTTAGTTTTAAAAGGATACTCATCCAGTTTATGCTGTTCATCCGCATTATAGAAAAAAACTGTAAGCAAACAGTAAAAGAAGAGTAAACTCCCAAATGTCCTGTTGTAAAACTGAATTGTGTTCAAACTTTTGACATCTCAGCAATTATGGAAACATTTTCTTATATCAATTATGAGTAAGTAAGTAAAACCCTTTTATTTTTTGTTGTTTAAGATGCATCCCTTTCTGCTTATGCTGTTTTATGTATCTTTTTTTTAGGTGGTTGAATGCTTTTTATGCACAATAAAGTAAAAATTTTAATAATTAAAAGTATTTTGCATGTTTTGTCGTCTATTGTTCAAGTTCGGTTGTTTTGCAGGAATTGAAAAAGGGTGTAATTTCTTGCCTTTTTTTTAATGAAAATTCATAATTTTTAATGTTATAAAATATAATTTTTAATGGTAAGGAGACAGTATTTATGAAGTTATAAAAGTTTATGGCAATAAAAAAGTTTTTTTTGCATTTAAAAAAAAATCAACTTAATGTTGGAAATTCCTAGACTTTATTTAAATTTATATATGTGATGCAAAAACCATGAAAATTTTAAAATAATGTTCCTTGTTTTATCTTAACAATGTTTAAGTCCCTCCTAGACGATAATACCGAGTATATTATGTGTTAAGAAACGTAAATCATCCTACACAAAACATTAATATTATCTTTATTTAGTTATTTCATAGATTTTCTAATACAGCCAGACAAAAATATTTAATAAATTACAGTATAAGAATTAGACAATTACAAAATATCAGGGTTGCCGTTGAAAATTTTCGTAAAGGGTCACAAAAAGGAGATTTTCCAGAAAAAGGGGTCAAAAAGGGTATTTCAATTAAAAAAGGGTCAAGTTTGTTATAAGCAGTATTTCCCATTTTAAAGAAAATAATAATACCAAGTTTGTTTTATAAATAAAAAGTGCTCAAAAAACTTAACTTTTTTTTATGGAATTCCCTTTCCTGTATTTAACACCTGATTATAGCTCATTTTGTAATGGTTTTTATGTTATTTTCCGATATTTTTTTTTACTGATTTAGCAATTTCAAATAAAATGTAGGGTTTGCTTCCAATTTTGCAATTGTTCGCGAATTTTAGTCATGTTCTCGATAGAAGCGATTTTTCCTGTAAGTTTTCTGATTCTTAAAAGCTTTTAATAATTTTAATAAATTTGGCTTTTCTATCACACCGTTGTTACCAAATTTTTGGGAATTTCCGCCAATTAAGCAATTTTTACCGAATTATGATAAATTTTATATATATATGGGGGATTTCATGTCAAGTGACCCAACTTTTGAAATCGATGTCTTCCGATTTGGATGAAATTTGCACCAAGGTTAGTCTTATTGGATAGTAGTTTAGACACAAATTTTCAACAAGATCGGTTAAAAAGTTTCTGAGTTAGAGGGGGTCAAAATTTGACATTTTGGCCAAACCGGTGTTCTTTCTCATCCATGTAACTTATTATCTATTGTTGTTAGCAAAATTTGTCCCAAACAAATAAGATAGCTATTTCTTCAAGCTATCGAAAATTTTTTTTATACATATCCCACTCGCATTAAGCGACCAAAACTACCTTAAAGGGAAAGACCTAAGCTTTCTTTTGAGCAAAAAAAAAAAAATACTCATTTCAAAAAAAAAAAAAAATACAAAAATAGTTTTAAATTTAAGAAAAAAAAAATTCAAAAAAAACAAAAAAAAAATATTAAAGGACTTATGTGATTAAGATTAAATTTTTAGAATATGTATCTTTTTGTTTTTATTATTGTTATTTTATATTAATTTAATTATTATTAAAAATAAATAAAAAGATTTAATTTGTCAACATCTCTATAGAAAAAGTGATTTTATTCCTGGGATTAGCATATTGTGGGTATTACAGTATCGAGGGAATGCAATGCTAGTTAGGTATGTTATATACCGTCGGAAAGGTTAATTTGTCTAGTTTCTCAGCATAAGTTTTATTTTTAAGATTTTAAAAACACTTACACATAAAAAGGAAAAAATTCAAAATAGTGCATATGCTAAAAATGTAAAAACCCTCGTCTTGAGTTAGAAATTATTTTTTTTATACATATCCCACTCTCCTCCCACTAAGCGACCAAAACTACCTAAAAGAAAAATACATAAGCTTTCTTTTGAGCAAAAAAAAAAAAAAAAAAAAAAAAAAAAATTAAAAAACAAAGCTTGAAGAAATAGCTATCTAATTTGTTAAAATTTGGCTAACACCAATAGATAATAAGTTACATGGATGAGAAAGAACACCGGTTTGGCCGAAATGTCAAATTTTGACCCCCTCTAACTCAGAAACTTTTTGACCGATCTTGTTGAAAATTTGTGTCTAAGCTACTATCCAATAAGACTAACCTTGTTGCAAATTTCACCCAAATCGGAAGACATCGAATTCAAAAGTTGGGTCACTTGACATGAAATCCCCCATATTTATAATTTTATCGTTAATTTATGCAAACTTTACTGAATTTTTAAATATTTGCGTAGCTTTGTTGCTCTTTCACAGGGCGCCATCAACACTGTCGATTTACAGGGGCGAAAAGTTCAGTACCATATGCCATTAGTAAGGGTGATTTTTTCTAAAATAAAACATGTTACCGTTTTGGAGAGCAAAACTTTTTAAGAAACGAACACCAAATTGCATTTTTTAAATAAAATGCCACATGTTTTTATAGAAAAGAAAACACCATAAGTTATTCAATAACTTAAAAATATCTATAGAACATAACATATATGTATGTATGTATATGAGTTATGTTTACTTTTAGGTAACTTGTACTTTAATTTGTACATTACTATCGAACATCTAATTTAGAAGTCGTAAAAAAAGGTTTTGACACAAACTTTTTACAAAAACTAACTACTTCTATATTTTGTTATTAAATCTTCACTTGAAGTCCATTCCTCCATTTCCGCTTCGAAAAAATTAAGAGAGGAAAGTCTGGAATTGTTAGTTTCTACTTTGAGCCTGTTCCAAAGTTTATTTGAAAGCAATGCGAATTACGAAAATACTTGTTTAGCTAAAGCACTACTGTTCAGCAGTGCTTACAAAAAAACAAAATGTGAGTGCTATTTCCAAAAGGGGTCAAAAAGTGTCACAAAATAGTTAAAAAGGTATCAAGACTGTCGAATAAGCGTCAAATTGATACTTTAGTATCACAGTGGTAACGCTGCAAAATATAACAAATTGACAAATTCTTTATATATAAAAAGAGAAGAAGAAAAAAAGCAAAATAATAATACTTGTAAAGAATATAAGAATAAATATAAAAAATATAAAAACATTTGCTTATTAACCCAGCAAAAACTTACATTGCAAAGTAATAAGATAAAAAGCTAATAAAACTATTCTTCACTTATTATTATTATAACACGGTGATGTCACTGGAGGCAAGTACTTACCATCCTCGCTTACAAATAGGGAGTTAAATAAGACATTACCACGTTCGCTTACAAATTAGTACTTCACATCGGTATCAACGAAAATGAATTTGTGAAACAAATTGTGTTTTTAACTTTATTTACTTTCTTATGCTAAATTTGACTACCCTGCATTAAGGACATATTTATACCCAATAAACCAGAGAACGATATGATTGCAAAAACGATATGATATTTTCTTGGAAAAACGATATTATAAGAAAAGGTACAATTTAAATACTATCGTTTATGATAAAAGTTTGATATCATATATTGTAATATCACCTAGACGAAATCGTTATAATAATTAGTTGATTGGGTAGCGTGGATTTAATTCAAATTTTTAATTATAAAATACATATCAAAATTAGTTAACCCCCATATTTATAAAAAATATTTTTGATTAATAAAAGGTTTATTGAAAAAATTTTCATTTATAAACCTAAAATATTTTTTTTGAATATAGGGGCTAGTATTAAATCTATTAAAAAGTTTTTTTCAAAAAAAAAAAAAAATTATTGTAACAAAAATATGTATTTAAAATAAAATTGAATTAGATTTTAATAAATAAAACCTTAAATAAATTGTTGGGGATTAATTATAAATTTTAAATTATTTAATTATTTATGATCTATTAAAAACTTTTCTTCATTTATAACAAAAAAAAAAAAAAAATAATTGTAACAAAAATATGTATTTAAAATAAAATTGAATTAGATTTTAATAAATAAAACCTTAAATAAATTGTTGGGGATTAATTATAAATTTCGTTAATCAACTCATAAGCATGTTGTTATGTATCATATTATAAGTCAGCCATTACTAAACTACTTCTATGTAATGCAGATGATATGAAGTAGTCATTGAAATGTAAGTTGTTCAGTAATTGCAAGTCATTACCAAGTTTTTGCTGGGAACTAATCAGTTTTATTTAAGGTACTCTATAAGTAATATCCTAAATCTCATTGCGTTGTCGGCGCAGTGCATATAATAAGCATATGCCCGAAACAAAGAATTGCCATTCCGAAAAATTTGTGCGGTATCGGAATTGCATGATATATCTTTCCATTCTCGGTCTTGCAAATCTTAAATGCTCATACAGATGCACTGGTTATTTAGTTATAATGATTTTGTGAAGAAAATTAAACTTTTCAACTTTAAAATGTTGATAAAAAAAATGCTATGAATATGAAGATATTCTATCAAACCTCCTTAGGCTATAAGTATAACGAACAATGTTATTGTAAGTTGTGTTAAGTTTTCTTACATCGAGGGAATTAGAGGCACCAAAAACTTTCGATGCATATAATAGTGTTGGTTGGTAGATATGCCTTAGCCGGACGAACTCTTATATTTAGTGGCGTTAAGTGCTGTGTTGGCCATAAAGTGTGCAGCGTACCATATATTCTACTACAAGTCTGATTTATATGATCGGTCCAAGTTAATGTGCTATTAAACGTCACTCCAAGATTTCTAGCTGTATTCACACCAGTAACAACATTCACATCTGTCTGAACTCTTATACTTTTCCTGGATATAATTAAACATTTCAATTTACTCGTGTTGATTCTCAAACCGTTAGCAGATGCCCTGGAAAATATTTGATTCAAGTCAAAATGTATGTGACTGGACCCTGTTAATGACGTATTACTTTTACGTGTGCAACTTATGTATAACTGACTATCACCAGCACTCATTTGTACACAATATTAGCTGGATATTAGTATAAGAATTTATGTATTAACATAATGAACCGATCTAAGAAAACCCAATTCCAAGAAAATTTCTTAGCTAATTTTATGCTCCTGCACGATTTATGGAGGATATGTAAAATAATGCTCTGATTTCGTCCATTTGCTGTGTTAACTAATTTTTATGCACGTGAAACGCCATCGGCAAACTCTAATCTTTAAAGGCAAATACTTTAACTATCACCTTATTAATTTCCACTGTGTTTTTCAGCCTGGATCAATTAGCAGCCTAACATTGACAATAGGTCTAGGCAATATTCAGCCACTACGCGACGTTGTTAACTTAATCCTCCCTTAAATTGAAGCAAAGCCGCGAATAACGTTATAAAAGCCACTTTTTGCAAAAACTTCTTTTTTCAGATTACCGTTAACATTCCTATTTACCATTGCTCATATACAGTGTGGCCATTTTGGCATTTTGACAGCTAAATTTAGCATTACAAATATTTATTTAGCAAAATCCTCACTTAGCACTTGGCATTTTATTTAGCACTTTTAGAAAATGTTTTAAGCTTTTTTAGCATTATTTATTTTAAAAATTTTGACGATTAGTTCTATTGATTATACTTAAATTTTTTATAAATTATAATAAATTTTGACTTAAAATAGTTGCACCTAAAATAATTTCGTTTGAAAAGGTATAATTCTTATGTTAAGAAACATCTTACCTGTCTTGTATAAAAAAAATAGAATATTCAGCGAATTTTAGAAATGCCCTCATTATGTTGATTTTAAATATTTTGTGCCCTTTGATATTACGATATAAAAGTACAAGGAAATTTCACTCTGTATTAAGATACAAATCCAATAGTGTAAATGTGTGCAGAATTGTTTGCTTTAAATTGCTGAAAAAATAATAATTCTAAACTTCAATTTTTCTTAAACGATAAACAATAAAATGATCTTAACATATTTGTATAGCATAGAAATTAATCGTTTAAATTTAGCATGTATCAGGTGTTTGCGGAAGTGATGGAAAATTGAAAATTTGAGATGGTACTGACCACTAAGCAAAATAGTACTTTATTAACCATTTTGGTACTTTTTATTTAACCAATTTTTTTTTGAAAAATATAAAAAAATTTTTATAAAAGAATAAAAAATTAATTGTAATTATAATTAATATTATTATTAAAATTATAAAATTTTGCTTAACAAACTAAAAATTAATTCATTATTAATTCCCGAACAAAAATGTTATCACATATTTTCTAGTGGTGTTCAAAATATGTTTGTTAATTATTGGTGAGTAATAGGAAATTCAAACTAGTATGTTAACCCGCCATCGAAACCATGTAGTTAAAACGCATTTAAAATGACATTGATGCTTGAAGAATATCAATATTTTTGCAACAAAAAACATGAACGATTAACAACATTAAAGTGTATGCGTACCCTGTATGTTATTGACACGTAGGAAATGTTGAAACAAATACCAACGATGGATTTATTAACAAAGAAGCATAACAAGAAAAGAGTACTAAAACTAACGTGGGGGTACTGTGGTATATATGAAAAGAAAAAGTACTGAAAATATGGTACTATATAGTACTGAATTTTCCATCACTGGTTTGCGGGCTCCTTAATTTAAAATTTGATCTAAACTACCTGTGCTTCATATTTATGTGTATCAGATGCTTTACCAAAATCTATTCACTTATTTAATATGTGAAAAATTGAAAGACAAAAAATCTAAAAGATTGAGAAATAGCGGAAATGCTTATGTAACAAGAAAAAATAAGAGCATAGCTCCAATAATCGCTCTAGAGCAGATAATGTGAAAAAACGTATTAAGTACAAACTCTGTTGTGAAACGTAGAGCAACGTTTTAAAAGCCACTAGTCATGATAATTTTCTTAGCGGAAAAACGTTTTAACTGCCATTTCGTGGGACTTCCATGACAATTAAATTGGCATGTAATTTGAAATATAACTTTCTTCACTTTTTACGTAAAACTTTTTACCATAAATTTTTTGATAGTTTTACTAAAAACAGTTAAAAACCTTATTTCGTCTATTGATAGCGATTTTTTTTCTCCTGCAAACTTATTATTTTGGCACTTATAGCGTTTTTCGTGGTTTTTCTTCAGTTCAGGGAGGGCCTTACCAACAACCAGTCCTAAGTCTCAAGGTGCCGCTAATTATGGATTCTCTCGGTAACAAATTGTACTCTGGTAAGCCATAATATTTTATATCTCAAACAAGATCGAAGTATTGGTTGCACCTATAAAAGGAAGAATAGGACGCATGAGCACATGTACAAGGATATATTCAGCAAATAAGGCTAGTAAATGAACCTGTTTAATGTTCTTCAACATATAGTGCTTAATGAAAATGTTGTCAAAATTCGTCAGCATTCTGAATAAAAACAATTTTTCTTGCAACAAAACTGCATTCGAAGTTCAATTTAAAATGAGAAAATTTAGCTTTGATCAAGGCACATTCAGAAGGTTAATTTATGAGGGAAAGTTATTAAAACAATTCAAAATGGGATTACTTTTTGAAAACTATTGAATTCTATATGAAGAACACTTCAAAAGTAGGTAAAAACAATTTGCTTGTTTTAGGTAGAAACAATAATAGCACTGCAAGAAGAAAAATATACATTATTTTAATTTTATAAAAGTGGAATTAGTAGCAAAAATTCCCGAATTCTATTTGTTAAAATGATTTAGTTAAATACGTAAAATATTCAAAGCAGAATGATTACGAAAATCATATTTGCAGTCTTGTAATTGTAAGTTCTTCTTAGATTAAGAATCTCACATTCTTATTATTTTACGAATTTTGGATTAAAAATCATCTTAGAAATTCTTGAATTTTAGAATTATTTGAGAAAAATTTTTATCTTACTTTTACTTAAGTCAATTCCATTTTCGAATTATTACTTAAATAATCCGTATTTGAATGAAGATGGATTGATTATTCTTTTCATTATATATCTGAGTCAATATTTTGTTGTTTTGAGTTATTCGTTGCATTACGTGACTTTTCTTGCTCTCTTATATTTTGCTAAAACAGCCAATGCCTAATTAAAGCCAAAACAAAATCCATTAAGGGGTTTCATTAAGAACTCTTCTATAAAAAAAAATCAACTTAAATTTTCTTCAAAATTAATATTTTAACGTTGGACCTTTTAGTAACAAGCCACAGTTATAAACAAGTAAGAAAGTATAGTCCATCTAGCCCGAACATACGAAACCCTACACCACAGTATTTACAAACGAATTTTGGAGAGTGTATCCCATTTGGGACACTTCAATCATGGACCCGGCAAAACCAAATTATGTTATGAGGTTAAGACGGACATCGATGTATCGACTCAAAGTGTTTCTGAGTCGATCGGTATACCGAAAAATCAATATAAAACCAATATTTTTATGTGTTGCATACATCACCATAATTTGGTATAAAACTTGTATAATAATAACCCAAGGACCAATTATATTTAAAGTAATGAGAATTGATTTCCTTCCGTAATAGTGCCCGGCCGCTTATAAACATTCCAATTATTTATATATGAAGGTACACTAAAATAATTAAGCAGAAAATTATTTCATTGCAAAATTCTTTATGTATCCAAATTTTGCTAGAATCGATCCATATTTGACTAAAGCAGCATGCAAGGACCTTTACCAAAAGAAACTTTCACGGCCTTAATTTTTTTTTCAAACGTTGGTTTCGAGTTAACTTTTGGGGAATCAACCTTTAAGTCATAACGCAATTTTGTGGCTGTAGCTCCTGGCCGTACCGCAAGTCCCACATAGAATGCCCTAGAAAAATCACTTTAATACAAACAAGAGATGAGCGATCCCGGGATTTTTAAAGATCACCGCGATTAGTGAATGTGATTTAAAAATCACTGCTCCTTTAAACTGTGATTGTTATCACGGTTTATCAGTTTTCTGTTCTTTTAAAGCAATTGCGGCCAAGGTATATGTACAATGCGCGAGCTTTTGTAAGAGCTTTTTTAAGCACTTTACAAAGAAACAACAACAAATTGTAAGAGCTTTCAAATCTGTTTACTTTCATATACATACATACTTGAACAAATAAATTTTGGCATAAAAAAATTCTAATAAGATAGAAGAGAGAATGAAAGGAACAGCAATATCATTCGACATTTCATTCAAAAAACCCACACAAACAGTGAAATATCATAAATTTGTATATGTAACAAAATACAAAAAGAACGACTTAGAAAGTACCTGTTACTTGACAAATTTGGTCACAACTGTGATTCGTGATTTTTCAGTAACAGTGATTAAATCACAGGTACAGAAATATCGCTCATCTCTAATACAAACCCATCTCCTTCTAAATTGGCATCGATAAAATAAAGAAATATTTTTACCAGAAACCAAACAATTCGGGTCAAATGACTCTTATTTTAATTTACATTGCACTAAAACTTATGCCCTTAACTGCTTATACATATATGCAAAACAGCTACGCATTAAAAACTCGTTCTGTGTAAACGTACATGTGGTGTAGGGTCTCATAATCTAGCTAGATCAATTATTCTTTCTAATTTGCTTATTTTTTTTAAATTTAGTTAGATTTTCTTGACTAAAGAATATGAATCAACCGTCAACACTTGTCTAAATCATATAAATTTGTATAAAAGATAAAAAATAAAAACCTCTTATGTATTCTTGCGAGTATAACAGTATTACTCAAGAATCTTTTTGTACTCTAAAACCAAAATTTTGACCATTAAAAGAAAACCCAAAATTTCACGTCATTTAAAATATTCAAAATTTTCTTTGAAGTAACACACTTTTTTTTTTGCTAAATTTCTGCAGTAAAAAATTAAAAAAATAAATTTAATACAAAAAAAAAACATAGAAACGGCAACAGCAAAGTAGCATAAACTTCTTATGCTAATTAAAAAGTTTCCTTTTTAACAACGAATACGAGAGTATGAGATTCTGGTAGATTCTATTTTTCTTGTTCTTTTTTCAAAGCAAATTTAATATTATAACGCTTTTTCCGCTGTTGCTTTATTTTCAAAACCTTTTTTTTTTTTTTGTAATATAAAGGAGTTTTGTGTGTTTTAATATTATATAATTTTTTTTCAAAAGTCCTGCCATTTTTGTACTCTGTTGAACGTCAAGTATCCTGCAACTGATCGACACAAGTCGTAAGTTTTGTACTTTAATTTTATTTTTTGAACAGCGCATTAAAACAAAAAATAAAAAAAAAGAACTAAATTATTTTTTAATAAGCTAAAAGAAAAAAAGTAGTAAAATGCGAACAGAAAACATCCATCCATCCAGCGTACAAACAAAACTTTAATAAGGTTCAATATGGCGTTAAAATTAGAACAGGGTGAATGGTCAAAGCAATACTTGAGTATGAGTAAAGTACTCCATTATGAGTACTACCATTATGATGATGATGATGATGATGATAATGCTAATGCTGTAGATGCAAATGCTGATGTTGATGAGGTTGTCGATGGCTAATAAGAAAAGTTATAGTTTGAAGTAAAGCAAATGAAAAACAACAAAAGTACAAACAAAACCTGGCACAAACAACCATGTTATTGTAAAACAAACAAAAAAGTTTTTCTTTTTAATTTTTTCCTATGCAAATACGCCCACTTACAACGCCCTCTTTTCATTCTAAACGCTCGCAAATGCACACACACGCATGCTTATAATCCAAAATAAATTAATAATAATGAATTTAAGCTTATTTTTTAGTAGGGGAGCCCAAATTAAAAGGGAGACAAATTGTAAAAAACCAAGTAAGAAAGTATGGCCGGTCAAGCCGGGCTATATGATACCATACACCACATTATTTACAGACACCTTTTCAGGGGGTTCCCTATGAAAGACCTAAGGCCAATCATGAACCAACCAAAACAAAATTATGTTATGACGTTTAGACTTATTTAGGAGTTATATGTGCCACCTAAGAGCAAATTTTGACAAAGTAGCTTTTGTCGTTAAATTTTATATCAATATGGACCGATTCTAAAAAAAAAATTGGGAAAATGATTTTGGTGGAAGCAAAATTTTTTTGGTCCAAATCAGATCTTAACCCTTGCAGGGTCAAAAATAATTTGTGGCGAGATAAAAATCTAAAAATTTGTATTTAAGACAATGTGATGGCGCTGAAGCCAGGAAAAATAATAGTTTTCACCTCATGCCGCTGGTTTTTAGGGAATGCCGAATATATTGAAAATTTTTGCAATATTTTTTTCAAGAAACTACTTATTTACGCATGTATTAATACTTAAAATTTTTTTTAATATCGCCTAATCCCCGAAATTATTATTATTTTTTCTTCCTAAATATAACATTTTTACAAAGTTCCTGACTTGGGTACGACAATGCACTCAATAATAAGAAATAAAGTCAATGTTCACTATAATAACAATTTAAAATATCAAAAGTGTCCCTCTTTCAGATAAAGCAAAAAATATAATTAACTGTACATTTTTATACAGTAAAAGTGCGTAGAAAGAGAGTACAATGCAATGTCGAATATATTCAACAAAAACACTGAAAGGGTTAATAGCAATATAATTAGATGGTTTATGTGCACAACGACTCTATTCCGGAGAAAAGTTTGTCTGAGGGCCATGTGAAATTATGGATGAATTCTGAACAATTTCAATATGCTTTGTTCTTCTGACAATTAACCCTCCGCTGAGTGACGGTTCTGAACTTCACGGCCGTGTGAAAAGGTCCCTACGGACCTTTTTTGTAAATCATGTTTTTTTCATATAAAAAATTTTTTTTTGATATTTTTTTTGTTTTTATTGTTTATAACTAAATTCTACATACAAAAATAATTTTTTCAATTTTTTTTTTTTTTGCTTGAATTTTCTTAAGACTATTATAAAAAAGTTTAAAAATGATTGTTGTTGAGCGTGTACTTCTTGTCCCCCGCCCTGTGCGCAAGTGTTGCAGCGATGTAAAAGTGTGCTATGTTCTCCGCAAACAGCGTTGCCGCAGACGAAGCAGTATGCCCGCGTTTTCCGCTGCCGCCCGTACTCAGAACGGCAAAGGCGACATGACGGTCTACTTGACCTAGCCGCAAACGACGGTGCATTGCCTTCCATCGGTCTTGGTAATACCTGAAATGAAAAGAAAAATAAAAAACAAATAAATATATATTCTATTCTTGAATTTGAATGCTTCCATCGCATTGCGTATGCCTGGATATGAGGTTATATGGTTGTTCAGGGCACGTTCTTCGATATTTGGTGTGGCCAATTGTTTCGTTAGCAGTAACAAGAACGACCGCCGTCTGTCACTCCTTTTTATAGGCTTCATTTCGTTGTAAATCGTAAAAGTAGCCAATGCAGCGACGTCCAGCATATTATAAAACATGGCCAACGGCCATCGTTGTGTTGCTCTTTTGCAGCTGTAAGTGCCTAGCATTTGATCCATGGTATCAACGCCGCATTTGTTGGCGTTGTAATCTAATATGGCATAGGGCTTCCGCTTCTCGGTTTGCTCGTCAACGAGGCAGGTGTAGTGCATTGTGGAGAGCACGTTCACCACTTTATTTTTTTTCGGCACGTATGAGCATAACGCTATATCCCCTTCGTTGAACCCAAATAATGTACTATTGATGGTGAGCTTCGGGTTCTTCTTGAACTCCTGTGGAATGAATGTTTTGTTGTAGCGCACTGTACCAACATATGCGGTCTTCCTCCTCAACAAAATACGCGCCAAGTCAAGAGTGGTAAAGAAATTATCCGCGTATATAGAACGGCCAGCATCTAAATATTTTTCCACAAGATCCAGCACTACGTTCTGCCCTTGGTTTATTTCCCGTTGTTGGTTTGGCAGTTTTCCAGAATATATCATTCCCTTCACAGGATAATAACTAAACTCAAAGACATTAGGGATGACGATAAAAACAAAAAATTCTAAGAAAAATTCGAAGACATGAACTTTATTGCTTTCAAGTAAAGGCACAATATTTTAATTTTTTGTTCTAAGTATTTTGTTCTTAGTATTTTTTGTTCTTAGTATTTTTGTTCTTAGAATTTTTTCTTAGAATTTTTTGTTTTTATCATCATCCCTGTCTTTGAGTTTAGGTCTTTGTGTTCAGAACAAGTAAATTATGTGTTGAAACAATAAAAAAATTATAATGATGCCCAAAAACATGCATTTATTAGTGAAATTCTGTACAAGGTCCATACGGTCCTATTCACACGTCCGCGTACTATTCTCACTAAAACCTCAATAACTCCTAAAGTAATGATCCGATCGGCTTGATTTTTTTTTCCAAAAGAATACTCTTAGAATACAGAGTAACTTTGGGGGGGGGGGGGATGTAGTGGCCGAAGTAGGAGTAATTTCAGTTTGAAATGGCAAAAAGGTCCCTAGGGACCTTCTCACTCATCGGAGGGTTAAAATATATGTACATATTCTAAGTCGATGGGTATACTGAAAAGTGGGGGTATAAGTTGAGCTTTATAGAAAAACACATCGAAAATAAATTTTTCCATATAAAAAATATTTATAATTAAATTTTTAATTAAAAAAAGTTGTTATATAAGTAAAAGATTTGTCTGTCTGTATTGAAACAATCTTCAAATAAGAGATGCTCTTCGAAAGTTTAAAAATCTCTTATAAAGAGTTTATCTTTCTAATGGGCCCATCTTTTATTTTTAATTTGTATTACACGTATATCTATTAAATAAAACATTTTAGCTTATTCATCCCCCACTACTAAATCTACGGTACTGAATTCTATCTACTCTAAGAATTTAAATAAACACAAACCATTTTAATGGACTTTATAGCTCCATTTACAAAGATATTAATTTTTCCCGTTAAACTCATAAAATACCACAAGTGTGCTCCGGATTTGTACACAAAACGGGACACCAACACAAAATAATGTTGATCATTAAAATCGTACACAATCTTCAGGTACGTTTTCGTTTGGTTTTGTTGCTTTTCATATTTTAAAATTTGCATAATTTCAATTCGACTTAGCAAGTGTTACAATAATTTCATAAAACAAAAAAAAAAAAAAAAAAAAACAAAATTTAATAACAATATGATTTTTCTATTTAAAATTTTTTCTTTTTTTATTAAAAACCAATACAAACAAAAACTTTATGGGCCGTTGTTTCCAACTATGCAGATGATGTTTAAAGGAATGCATTTTTGAATTTTTGCAGTTTCTAGAAAATTAAACAATCTTGAGAAATTGGTAGAAAATTCGGTGCAAATTTAAAATACGTGTAACCCGCCATTTTTTTCCAATTCTGTTTAAAATAAAGATTTTAATTTTTATTCGTGTGAAAATATTTTTGTGGTAAGAAAAGTTTTTAGTTTACAAGCGTTAAAGTTTGAAAATTTAATCATTAATATTTTTTCTATTAATATATTTGAAATGGTGCACAAGAATGTTATTAAAATTAACCGCTTAAGAACATTTAAAAAAAAACACAATTTTTTTCAATAAGTTTTTTAAATCACTTTTTCTCAAAAGTTCATCGATTTAATTGAATCTAACATAGTATTATTTTATTTAATTATTTAATCGTGAGCCTCTTAAGCTTTCATATGCTGTACATCTTTAAACTGCATCTTTTATTTATTACCAGATTTATTTAAGAATTTTTTAACATCGAAATTTTTCCTTCACAATATATAGTTAATCTATATATATTCATATTAAACTGTAAGCATTATGCAATAGCTAAATCTATATATCGCACTTAATCAACAAGAGGGTATTAACTCAAAATTTTTATTTGTTTACTGTTTCGAAAAAATCGATAAGCTATATTCATATCTAGCTGCTACAAAAATATTATGCTATTTTGTCTATTTGCTAAAACCAACCGTTTGGTTTTAAAAATTTTTTTCATACGCCTTTAATGTAAAATTAAAATTGTTTTGCTTCTACTGAAAATTTTTAAATTTTGAGTAAAAAACCATCTTGTTGATTAAGTGCGATATGATATTTAAAATAGAGAGTAACGAATACCGAGATCGGTACCGATATATCGGCGTAATTTCAGATTTTCCGATGTATCGGTATCGGCGATACTTTGCTGTCGATACGACGATACTTTTTATATGATTTTTGTAGTATTTTTGAACAAACAAATGAATTATCTTTGCTTAAAAAGCAGACCACAAAATCAAAACAGAATAATGAAATTGTTTCATATAATACATTAATCAACGGAGATGGAGAAAAGCCCCAAAATGAAGCAGGTGACTTTGCATTAGATACAAAGGATTTAGAAAATAATGAAACTTCTTGTTTGTCTACAAGGGTCAAGACCTCGATAAATTGCTCGAATATTTTAAAAACAAACGACTTCAGTCATATCGAAAAAACGTCTTATTGAGCTACTTAGCATGCCTCTACATTCCGAAAGTCACCTACAGGTGGTACAAGTTCTGATAGGTCTAATAGAACTGGCCTTTGGAGCGCTTGTGAAAAATGGAGAATGTTGCTGCAGCGCGTAGGCTGCTCCTAGACGGGTCAAATTTATGACCAACCCCACTTTATTTTTCATCCCCATCATTTGTTTCTAACATACCTACCCGCTTTCTCCATTCCTAAAGGGGGCTCCAATACAAAAGTTTCAATACGGACTAGAAATATGTTGAAGAAAAAGTCCCATAACCTCCCCCTAGGAGTTGCCCCCCCGGGGTATAAAATGTATGTTCTCTAAATTTTCTTTTAAGATTTTCACAAACGCTCCAAAGTTTTGTAGACTTATCAGAACTTTTACTATATAGGTGTAGGGGTGACCGTGACTTCAACACTTTCGGAATGTAGATTCTTGTGAGTAGCTAAATAAGACGTTTTTTTGATCTATTGTCTTTGAAATTTTCTAGCTTTGTATTAAAGGTACAAAATTGTAGATAAACAATAGATTTCATTATTCTCTAAACACTTAAATCTTTCATTCAGAGCTAATGCTACGTAAATCACCAATTTTTGGAAACCTGAACTATTCTGCATCTCAGTTTATTTATTTATCGTATTTTCTAATAATGTTCGAAACTAGGGCAATAGCGTCGGAACATGGCTTTGCTTATGGATTTTGCGATCTCTTTGAAGTAACCAAAAATTTGTAGCGAAATTATTTTTATTTTCACAAAAATCACTAACAATTAGAAGAAAGTTCTGGAAACGTACAATTACATACACTATTTATCAATGGGGAACTTTAACGATTATGGTGCAAAGCAAAACGGATGATACTGCAGGTCCACACAAAGCGTTCAATGCGTTTAGGCATCAATACTAAAAGTCGTAGTATAAAATTGTATTGACAAGTTACACAGCAAACAAGTAAAATGCATATACGTATCGAAAGCATGAAGTAGGATTACTTTCTACTTTAGAATGCGTCTCGAACAAAGAAAAAACGCGTGGTATGGACCGACCTCCAGCTTAAGAATTAAAAGAAACAATTTATTATTCTTTTTGATTTTTTGCTGTTAGTTGTTATGCAAAAAATAAGTATTTAAAATTAGATTGTTTGTTGAAAAAAAACTATAAATAAAGTACGGCGTATCGAAAGTAAAATATCGCCGATACCGATATATCGGCAAAAGTGAAATATCGCCGATATATCGGTATCGGTATTCGTTACATCCCTAGATATAATGTAGAATATTTATTAAACCATGTTTCAAAACACTTTCTAACAATATCTAAATAATTTCGAATCAGAATAACAGAAATTTTCCACTTTTCATTGGTGTTCAAAATAGAGCAAACATTTCTTTCGTAACCACAAACATTTTCAGTTAAGAAGCCGTTTGCAAATTATGCCCACAACAATTTTAAGAATTTATTACTATTTTCTAAAACATTTTGTTGAAATTTTCATTCAAAACTAAATAAAATTATTATGAACGTCATATGTATACATTTTCATACACATTGTTGCTGAAGTAAATGTATACTTTTCTTCGAGTCTATAGACTCAACTTTTTAAAAAAAAATTTAGTTACATTTTTGTTCGAAAAAAAGTAAGATAGAAGAAAAACAAAATTGTTGCTAGCATTGTGTACGAGACTTAAATACTGAAGCTTTATAGCTCCTTAACCAAACGATTTTTGCTCAAAATCTGTATATTTTTGATCTTAGAATGAAAAGCTTTATAAATGATATAAAAATGGTTAAGATTGGCGGGGTACACATATTAAAAATTTAAGCCGAAAGTTGTGTGTTTTTTTGTATTTGTAGTTATTAAGAGTTCAAATACAACCTTCTGCCTGTTGTAGTGAAACTCACTGAGTCACTGGCGGGAATCGCACCTTCGCAATGGTAGCCTTCCGGGTATCCTTTAACTTGAGTGATAACAGTCATTCACACACCTGGATTTTATAACGAACACCCACATTTCTATACAGTTACTTGAACTTATTATCTTTGGACCTTTACAATCGTGTTGGTAATAAAAAAACCTCATTGACCAACCAACAATCATTGAGCACCTGTATTTATGTTCAACACATTGTAGTAATGGATGACCATCACCAACAACTCATCATCATAAATTTAAATTTTTCATATTTTAATTTTAAATATGTGTTCGTTTAAAAAATATTTCATACTCAAAGAAGGAATCTTAAAACAATTCATATGTTCTAATTAATGCTGATTTTTTTAACATAAAAATTCTTTAATGTTTTATTTTACAGTATTTTGATTATAATTTTTCTTTTCTTAATTGAATTTTTTTTTTTGGAAAATTACATTGTGCTACATAAGAAGGGGTTCTTATATAGCGCAGGTTCTAGCAGGGGTTCGTGATAGCAATTTTGTTTTGTTGGAATCCAAAGATTACGGTCCTTTAAGTTATATGTTATTTGTTAAGCTCTTATTTCATCATTAGGCAATACAATATTTTTTTTCTCAATTTCATGAAAAACACACTAATGCAGCTTTCCAAAACACTTAAGAACATAAAAATCGTTTGAAAACTGAATGAGTGTCCACTTGTATATAATTGCAGTCGACGTTTAAGAACTTGTCGTCATATTAAATGTATACTAGTGATGTTACGAATAACAATTTTAAATATTCGCGAATACGAATGCGTATACGAGTATCTGCGGCAAAATTCGCCGAATACGAATATTTTTTTCCTATGCTAATCCCGCGAAGCTCTACGCTTGTCTGCAGGCTACCAGTCTCTGGCGGGAATCAAACCCGCAACCCCCGCGCTGATAGACCAGCTCACAGCCAACTAGTCTACAGGGAGGGGGGATATCTAATTGGAAATTGAGAGCCACACGATATTTCAAATTTGATTGAATAAAATCTCCCATTCTCGTCCAAAAAATGGATACACTACTAAATGTATTTAACATCATTATGATATTCCGATGACTAAATTTGAAATTATCAATTTCGCCGAACCACTACTCAATTTTTTTAAATTTTTATACTTTATTACATATTATTGTTATATAAAGGCTATTTGCACCGCGACCCAAAGGCTCATTTGTGCAGCCCAATTGTTCACTGAAGAAGATTAAATGATGAAACAGAACTGGGGCTGAACGCTGTTTTCCATACAGTTTGACATAAAATTATGCCAGAGAATGCGGTCGAGAAATAAAATCAATTTTATTTTGAAGACGTTTTTTCTCATGCTCTCACATAGAGTCAATTATTCTCCCAACAATGCTACCATACTTTCGTTCAATTTCATACATTTTGTAAACAAAGAAAAAAAGAACAAAAGAAAACGAAAGAAATGAAAGAAATTTGCAGTTACGGTCGACGTTTTAATTATGGGCTTAAAAATTTTTGCCTGAAGTTTAAGACTCAATTCTGTTTCATCATTAAGGCTACAAATAAAGCCAATTATTCTACACGGCATATTTCTAGAGCATATTTATCAGTGTGGCCAGATCTTAAAATTGTTTACAGCTAAATCTTGCATTAGACAATGCCAGCAAATGCTACAAATTATTTTAAAAAATGCTAATTATTTTCAAGATTTTTGTTAAAAAGTTAATAACAGTATGACATTTTATTAAAAACTAAATAAATTTTAGTAACTTATTTTAACAAAATTGAAGTAACTGGTAATATTTTAAAACATTTAGTCGGCCCGGCCGGCAAGACCTATGATGTAAGCAAAATACAAACGATTTTATTTCTATGCTTTGCTCTGATTTATTTGATTTAACAGTTTCTATAAAAAGATATTTAAGACCAGTTTATTTCTTAAAGCTTAAAAAAAGTTGAAGCCTCAAAATTATTATTTTTTCAGCAGCTAACGGTAAGAATTCGATTCAGATATTTCTTTGGATTAACATCCCAAACTATAGAATTTTTATCTCGGCGTAACAGAGAAAACTCGTTTTTCGCTCGAACTAGCCGTTGTAGTATAGACTCCCGGCTGAAGTCTTCCCAGTCAGCTACAATTTGGAAAGTACAATGCATTGCACTAGTAGGCAGCATCACCTTAGTGTTGGCTCAAAGTAAAAAAAAATCCTATAATGGTCATAACGAGACTTATACTTAAACACTGACTTTTACTTTTTCTCACTCTTTTGGCTCTTTTACTTAGGGAGGCGAACAGAGTGGCCGCTTGTTGCCGAGCCGAGCCGACTGACGCTTATTGCGAGAACCAATGCGAGAATACTGGTACTATACAAATTAGTACAAATTAGCGTGAGCTGGCGCCGAGCTGGTCAGAGCGCAAAGCTGATTGAATGCGAGAAAACAGTATTTCAGCGCCGAAAACATTGTTTATGTTATATTGTTATGATTTCAACTTGTTTGGAAAATATTTAAAAAAATTAAAAACAAAAATTTAAGAAAAAGTAAATAAAACATGCAATCCAAAAATTAAAAAAATAATAAAAATTCAAAAGAAAATAAAAATTAAAAAATAAAATACAAATTAAGCAAAAAAATAAAAATTCAAATAAATAATAAAAATTAATTATAATTATACAATTATAAGAAAATTAAAAAAAAAACTTATAAACAAAATTTAAAAAAAATGTAATAAACAATTCAAGAATAATTGAAGAAATGCGTTAATTAGTAAAATTTTAAAACTCAATGTCGGTTTTTTTCACAACAAAACAAAACTGAAATCATAATTACAGTAGACGCTCGTAAATTAGAACCACTTTGTTCCTGGGGTAGTTATAATTATCGAAAAATTCTAATTTCCAAAGGTTTTTTTAATAAAAAGTATCATAAAAGTGCATCTTCGCTTAGAAAATACACAAAAAAACACTCATACAAACGACTTTCCATTTTTGGTTATAATTTCCGGAGGATTCGAATCAAAAGCATACAAACATACATAAAACACAAGTAATAGATAAAATATCAGCGCTGATTCTCGCATCCACTATGCACACTCAAACTTCTTTCTCGCATGAATAAGTTCTCGCAATAAGCGTCAGTCTGCTCGCCTCGGCAACAAGCTGCCACTCTGTTCGCACCCTTAGTATTCAATTCAGAGTTGTTTGTAAAAAATACTTTCGCTGATAGTGCAACCACCTTTGTCCGTGGTTTTTCACATTTTTTACTTTAGCGCTTTTCCTTTATTTTTCTTAACTTTGTTTCTCACAGTGCTTAATCAAATGGATCCAGATTAATGATTTGTTTATTCCAGCGCAGCGAACGCATTTCTAATTTGTGTGAAGGGATTGGAATTATATTGATATTTCATTGACCCATTCCAGTTGTTGATAATTTTTACAAATGCTAAACATGTTTTTATAAATTCTTTTTGTGGCGTCACAATACTTCTAATGTTTGTTTTTGTTTTCTATTTTACTTAAAGAAGATTTAATTTTGTGGTTTTTAATAAAAATTAATATTTTTTGGTTAAATTTAATTATTTTTTTCACTTTTGTATCTTTTTTCTTATGGAACGTATTAACAAAATATTCGTGAAACATTCGCCTGGATTTCGCGAATACAACTGCGAATACGAATGTCGTTAAATTGGCGAATAATCGGCATTTCGAATACTAATATTCGTTACGTCACTAATGCATACACATATGGCGAGAAGTTTAGTAATAATATTGTTTAAGTTATCCCGGGTTGACTTTTTCAATCTGTAATTTAAAGATAACCGATTAACGAAGTGATAGAGAAAACATTCGTAAAAATAATTTCGTAATCTTTGGCGTCTAACAAAGTAGAATTGCAATATGGAAATCCCTGCATATTTTTTCCTTCGCTTTTGTATCTTTTTAATCTTAATAAAAGAAAAAAAAAATTAGAAACTCATAATTTTCTAATGTTTATGAAATTTTATATGTTAATTTTGTTATTGTTTTTAATAGTTTTTGTTATTAAAATTTCTAGCACTCGCCTTAAACAAGTGTAGATTGTATCACATCTATTTCAGAAATACAAACAATTTCTAAGTTTTTTGTTAGAATTTGTATTTTGTGTTTAACACAGGCGCCAATTGACACAGGCCAGGTGGTTACTACTGTCTATTTGATTAGATGGTTGGTCGGTCGACGACGACGACCAGTTTCTAGCTTTTTGGTTTCCATAAACACTGCCAAACACTTTATTTTGTTTATTCTGAGAAATAAAAAAACTAAATGTTTATAAATAGTTCATGATTAGTTGAGAATCTTATATAGTGCAAACTAAAATAATATCTATCATTTAATGAGTTTATGTAGAATAATAAAAAAATGTGTATGAGTACGAAAAAATTCGAAATTAGAAAATCTAGATACAATACGATTTTAAAGTCACTTTGCCTTTCGAGCATCGTCTCTATCAAGGCGAATTCATTTATCAGGTGGCGTTGAAAGCACAGCTGTGCTACTTTTTTTCTTACTTAGAGAGAGAGAAATGTCAAAAGTTGCTTGTGTTTTTGACATATCGATCAACGAAAGCAACAAAAAAATACATTGGTGTGTTTTTGGTGTTGTTACTTGTTGTAGTATCGACACCACCGTATACATGAATTCGCCTTGGTCTCTATGGAATTATATCCACATAAATTGTCAAAATTTTTTTTTAAATTTAAATTATGCGTCTGATGTAGATTTTGAAGAATTATAAAAGGTATTTAATAAAGCGGCTCTTAGGTAAGGTGAGGTATAATGGGCAGCCGACACGAGGACGGCTCACTTGGGTCCTAATAGTGATATCTTTGTGATACCATTAGCCAGTGACAAGAGTCAGCCAGTATTCACTAGACTATTCCACAGAAGTCACTGTAGCCTTGAACAACCCCGACTCCCTGCAGAGCTGATAGATCGATTTCAGTCCCATATTAGACATACCAGGGCATTGGCAGAGAAAGTGAAACACCGTATCCTCCTCCTTATCATGACAACTTCTGCAGTAGTCATTATAATCAAGACCCATTCTCCCCGCATGAGTCCCTATCACCCAGTGACCCGGTATGACCGATACCGCCGTCCTTATCTTATCCCTACCGAGATTAGGTAGCACGCGCGTTCTCGCCGGGTCATAGCCATGCATAAAGTCCTGGCCATCAATCAGGTATACTCCCCCTGCCATCTTTCATGAGCCCATCTATGCGACTCAGGTCTGATGAGAGTCTTGCAGCGAGCCATTGAAATGCCGACCAGGGCCGTCAAAGAACATGCCATCCAAGAGACAACCCTGTTTAACCAGACCGTCTGCAGTTTGGTTGGGCGGGCATCCACTGTGCCCTGTACCCATGCCAGCGTTACCCTGGAATGGTCCGCGATCTCTTTTAGAGCTATCCGGCATTTCACTGATAACATAGATAACGTGAAGACACGAGCCAGAGCTGCGATGGCAGCCTTGCTGTCCGTAAATATACATATATCCCTCAATATACGATAGTACCTCAGCCAGTTTGCCGCCCGCCCGCCTTATGGCGGAGATATTTGCCTGCAGTACGCTACTGCCATCGGGCAGCCTTAAAGAGACCCTTATGCCCAATTTTTTTTTAATCTGCGCCAAAAAATATGAAGCAAAATTTCGAAATTTTGGGTTTTTTTAAAACGGCATAAAAAATTGGAAAATGAAACTATGCTGCTAATTTTCTACACGCATAGAAAACAATGAACCAAACAGAACAAGCTGCAAATGACTAAAATCTGCCTACAGTTTTGATTTTATTCACAAAAGATGAAAACTTTTAATTAAATTTAAGAATTTCATACAACGCCATATTTGTATGGGAGCCTCCAAAGGGGTGGAGATAAAGGTCATACATTTTATCACCCTAAGGGCGACTCTTTGGCAGTTATGGGTCTTTATCTTCAATAAATTTTCTAGTCTGAAAACTTTATATGGGAGCCCCATGGAGACAGCGGGTGGGAATGTTAGAATCAAATGATGGGGACAAAAAATAAAGTGGGGTTGGTCATACATTTGTTCCATCTAGGGGCATCCTAGCCGCTACAGGAGCAAAATTAAGAATTTAATTAAAGCGCTGTATTTGTATGAATGCCCCCATAATGGATGGTGATAAGGGGCAAGTATGTTTTCAGAAAATGCTAAGGACAAAAAACTAATGGAGGTCATACCTTTTATCCCCCTAAGGACGGCCCCCAGCCAGTTATAGGACTTTTTCTTCAACATATTTATGGTTTGTATTGAAAATTATCTATGGGAGCCCCCTGGGACTTTTTCTTCATTATATATGAATTATATTCTTCATAAATACAAATAAGATATTTGAAGAATTCCTCTTGAAATATTCCTCCAAAACATTAAACCATTCTGTAAGAAGGTTATCCAACAATGACTCATTTATATTACTTAATTAAATGTAATTCTAACAACGTACCATCCATTAATTTTTGTACAATCATTTTCATACATTTTTCTATGCAATAAGTTACCAATAGTGGCGACATTTGGTGGCATATTTTTTTCTCTTAGTTACCCAACATTTACATGCTTCACTTGACAATAGTCGTATAATAATTAAAAAAAAAAATGGCAGAGGGAACAAATCAAGTTTTTAAATACAAAATACCACCAGTGACAATCAATCATCATGACGCGTCGTCATATGCCACTTACAACAAGAAACATGAGTTTTTGTTTTTCCAAAGATTTTGACTAAAGAAATTAAAACATTTTTCTATATTTTATTAGTCTACAATTTATTATTCTTATGACTGTATTTTTTTTTTGTGACTTGGGTAGTTATAACACCCTCGTGACATGTTGTTTTTCATGTAAGGTTTGTGTTGTATGTATGGCTTTTACAGACTAAACTTCCGCTTCCTGATAATCCCATTTTTTTTTGAAAGTTTGTTAGTAATAAATGACAAGGCAATCGATTACCAAAAAATATAGTATTTGTTAAACAAAAATGTGATTTTTAGCTTTATTTTCTTTGAAAATGACAGTAACTTTGTTGTTGCGACACAAATTGCTTTATTAAATGTTAAAAATTTTCTTATACGATTTGTGCTGGAGTTTTAATATGCTTCCGTTTCCCCCGAACCCAACCTTATTTTAGCATGTTGTACTTCGTTTTTCTATCAATAATTTGTGATAGAATATCCATTTATTTAATTAAAAATACATGTTAGTAGTCAACAGAACTGTGTCTTATATTGTATGTATTTAAGTATTTTTTTTAATGGTCAAAATTTTTTTTATAAAGCAAAAAGAGCCTTTAAACAGAATATTGTAAAATATGTAATATTTTTCGTGTAAAAGTACCCATAGAAATGACGCAAAAAGTGATTTTGGTGGAAAAAAGCATTTTTTTGATTTATACTTTTCAAAAATCTAATGCTAATCTAGAACTGTTTCTCTAAGAAAAATTCATTTTTGGTTTTCGAAAATGCCACATTATGTGATAGAAAAAAAAATCGAGTAAATATTTCAATTTCAAATATTTTACCAAGAAAACTGATGAAAATTTTCATGCAACCCAGTAGCCTATGCTTGTAAGATATTTTCAGTGCCTACATTTCAATGTCTTTTTTATTGAAATAGATCACCTGTAGTTTGATAGAAATGAGCGAAATAAAATAACCTTATAAAATTCAGAGTTTGCCGTTTTCGTTGAAAAAGACAAGAAGTCCGGCTACCACCGTCTTCTAAGTGGCACCAAAGGAATATACTTTAAATTATCAAAAAAAAAAAAAAAAATTCACCGACTTTCACCGATCCCTTACTTACAAAATTTTCTTTAAAAAGTAACGAATATTGCAGTGAATGTTTGTGGTAAAATCTGTTGAATACATCTTTTTTATTGATTTGCATCCTTTGTTTATTCTAGAAAAGAGTATTTATTTACCAGACTTGAAGACTTTTGCATGGATACGAAACATATTATGCGAAAAAACTAATTTGGATGGTATGGGAGGTAAGCGGGACCGATTTTTATGAAATTCCATTTTTCTTCATCTGGTCAATATAATGCTCGGTGCCAACTTTCTATGATCTAATACCTCTCCTTATATATGTTTAAAAAAAATTTATGGAGCCATCCCTCTAAGCGACGTTTAGTTTAAATCACAAAAATTTTTTTTTAATCGCAAACTAAACCCCTTTTATTTACAAAGATATAATTAATAAATTAAAGAAAAATGTTTAGTTTTTAGTTAACAAGTTTTAAATGAGTATTTTGTATTTACATAACAGGATTAAGTCGATGCGCTTTGCTACCCCGCACAGTGCACTGTGCCACTGCAGTGGCTGAAAATCGTTTTTCATTGGCCAAAATTCTGTAACTTTTGAACCGAAGGAGATATTTTAGTGAATTTTTATTTATCGACAGATAGATTCTAAAACTTTTCTCCACTTTCAATTTCACTAAAATCGGTTAAGTAGTTATTGGGGAATTTAAGGGCAAAGTGGAACTTTAGATTTTTTTAACTTTAGCGTGAAATATGGATTTTTATATTTTTTTTAAATTATTTAAAAATGTCATAATTGGATTTAAATAATAATCATTAACATTTTTTGTAATAATGGTACACTCAAAAAAAATTAATGTTTACACTAAAAAAAAATTTTAACATTAAGAAAAAAAAATAGGAAACCAACTGGAAATTTTGCTATTATTACTGAAAAATTAAAAATTTTTTGCTGTCAAATTTGTTTACACTTAAAAAAACTTTGAAAATATTATCTAAAATCTTGCTATTACTGCAGAAGAATCTATTATTTTTTGCTGTAAAATTTGTTAATACATATTAGGAAAATAAATCCGCTGAATTCTGATTTTTATAAATTTTGATACGAAAATATAGGTATGTATTTTTTGAATATATCTTATTTATTAAAACATTTCATACATGTGTGGATAAAAAAACCTTTTAAAAATAAAAGCAGCAATAGATTTTAATAGCTTTTGTAACAATGGGAGGTTCTGTTTATTATTATTTTTAACTAATACAATGTCTGTCTTAGATCTAATAAATTATAACACTATGCTAGTTGAAAAAACAGACAAGCCGGGCACATGGCGTTTTAACATAATTCGGGTACGCTGAATCCAGTGGTGCCCGCGGTTTTTTAAGATTGGCTCTGGTTTTTGAGATAAACCGTTATTTCAAAAATGGAGGAGGTTGCACAACATATGTTCGTGTAACTCAAAAACGCTTTAGCTTATTGAAAAAAACTTAAAAAACCGAAATTCCGCAATAAAATTTCCTTTAAGAAAGGTAAAACTTCTTTCTAATATCCGCAGTCGTTTTAGAAACATAATAATTTTTTTAACAAAATTTCGAAATTTTTGTTTTTTAAAAATTCATAAAAAATTGGAAAATGCAGCTCTGCTTCTAATTCTGCAGACGTATAAAAAACGAAATTCCAAACAAAACAAGCCATAAATGATTAAAATCTGTTTGTAACTTTTGATTTTATTCACAAAAGTCGACAAATTTTAATTAATTTTAGGGGGGCTCCCATACAAATATTGCGTTTTATGAAATTTTTAAATTAATTAAAATTTGTCGACTTTTGTGAATAAAATCAAAAGTTGCAAACAGATTTTAATCATTTATGGCTTGAATTATGTTAAAACGCCAGGTCCCCAGCTTGTCACGAAAAAAAAGTGTCAATTTCGTGCACAGTGTAATTATTGTTCATTTAATTGAAAAATTGATTGCAAATATTCCATATTCTGTTCTGTGTTATTTCTGTTCGTTAGTAGTTTTTTTACTTCTTAATCTAAATCCCGATGTTCCACTTTCCATTGATTTTGAATACTTGAGATGAACGGATCTGACGTTGCCAATAATATTTTAAATAGGTCTTCATTTGTGGAATTTCGTGAAATTTTTCTAGTATTGTGCTCTCTATAATATCTGTAATCCTTCCTCTGATAAATAGCCAAGTGGCACCAATTGATATTTAATGACATCTTCTCCATGAACTGTAGCAGACATATTTCTCCAATATACCGGTTTAGCGTTATCGCGTGTTTAAGCTCTTTATTCTACTATAAAATACGCTAGTGTGAACGTAGTGTAACGGATAAGGATGAATCAGGGCAGATATACGTTTTTCTGATTGTGTAACAATAATAAAATTTTTTATATGTACTACCTTTATTCTGTTCGATCACGATCAATATTCCCTATATCATAAAATTTTTTTGAAGGCAAGAGCACATGATTTCTGTTACTTTTGCAAACATTGTTGCGGAATAAAAAAAATTGAAAAAAAAAATTTCAAACAAAAAAAATTTGTTTGGAGTAATTTCATTAAAATTAAAAAAGTGTTAAAAAGAGTGGTCCAAACGGGTACAAGAGTATATACAGGGTTAAAGAAAACACTTTCACCTTTCACTCAGTGGTGTTTCCTTCTTAATCCCTTTTGATCCGCAAAAGTTCTATTCTACTAAAGTTGAAATTTGACAAAAATATAGTAGTTTAGAAAATATGTCTTAACATCTCAAATATAAATAACACAATAGTCCCACATATTACTTTTTTAAATATAACAAGACTACCAACCTAGCAAAACAATACAGCAGGTCATTATCGATGATAGTTTTTTAGTAATGATAATTTCTTTCGGATTAAATATTAAAAAAATCACTTTTTTCTCAATTTAAAAAATAAGTTGTGTTTAACAACATGGCACGACCACAATTACCAATATTTTGACCAAATTTTTTGGCTACCTTAGTTTTAATATGTTTACTATTAAATAATATTAAAATTTTGGAAATCGGTGACAAACAAAAATTGGACTTTTGGCCAATGAAATAAAATTTTCAGCCACTAATTTTTTCCAAGTTTCAATACCGCTAAATTTTTGACTAATAATGTGCATTGATAATGCTGTTATTCGGATCATATTTAAATAATTTTCATATTTAGGATGCCACGTCCACTTCTTCAATTCTCCTATTTTTTACAGATGTTTTTGTTAGCTTTTTGTGCTCAATTTGGACAATGTCGCTCTTTCTGTTCTCGAATTATAATTAAATCTATTTCGTACCACGCCCACTTCTTCCTATTTGCCCACTTGTTATCATATGTTTTTTTTTTACTGATAACCAGGATATTTTTTTCAAAGCTGGAAAGGGCTTCTTAAAGTTTTCTATCAACAATATGTGATGGGAAATGTTTTTTAATTTAACGTGTTTTTAAAAATACATGAAGATTTCACTTATGAAAACGTTATCGTAATTGTAACCACACCACAGTAGTGGAGAGAGAGTATTATGTGTTTGTGCTGATTCTTGTAACACCTTAAATATTGGTTAAAGACCCACCTTTAAGTATACTGGCTGGCTGTCCATGTAAACATTGTGCGCAAATTGCAGGTCGGAATCTTAGATATAATTTGATGAATATGTTCTAATTCCCACAATGACCAGGCTTATTGAAAATGGTGAGAATCGGTCCAAAATTTCAGCCTACATACAAGCTTCTTTCTGGAATAGAGTCTTCGTGCCCATAAGCGTGCCCATTATTATGTTGGCATTCAGATTAGATGAGATCCAAAGTACTTTGATTGCAATCTAGATCATATACACAAATTTTATTGAAAACAGTCCAAATTAAACATAAGTCCCATTAAAACTCCAATCCTTGAATCAATTAAAGGCAATTCAGTCTCATATAGAAGAAGATATTTCTTTTACATGAATCTGAACCCCATAAAAACATTACTTTGTTCTGTCTGGTCCATGATTGCCATGGGTCCAAATAGGGTACGCTCTCGAAGATTTGTTTTTAAATTCTTTGGTTTGGTCGGGCTTGACCGACTATATTTTCTTAATTGTTTATTATTGACGTTGATTTGACTGACACTCTTCCATTTATAAATTAACTAAAATCGATAAAGCCTTAGAAGGCGAAATATGACAAGATCATATGAAACTAACGAAACATGTATCTTAGCAGAAAATATTTTAGTTTATTGCCCATAGGACATGAATTTTAACATAGATTTGGATACTCAGCATGAAAAATACGATTGTGTTAATTAACACAATATTTTAGAATGGCTTCAAAGTGAATGTAACTAATGATTTTGTCTTTTGTCTGTAATTTTTCCTATTACACAGAAAAAAATTCTCGCCATTTTTTTCTTAAATTAAACCATTATCAATCAAGTGAATTAAACGTTTACTTATATTAAGAACATAAAATGCATAAATTGTTATTATTAAAAAAATATTTAATTGATACTATTAATTTGTTTACTTGTACAAATTTAATTAATTTTTAAATTAATATCAAAAATTTTTCAATTGAAATCAGTTTTTATTTTTTTTTCTTTGTACCGAAGATGCAAAGAGAATTAAAAGCATTAAGGCCCAACCATAATATGCATTTGCTGGCTTAAGTCAACTCAAGCAACTGTGCGAATACATATAAAACATATGTGGCCAACTGCAATGTACTTAATGAAACTTTTCGTCTATTTTCGTTGCATGTCATTGGCTTAAGCAAAGTCCCAATTTACATTATACGATTTTTGTCGTTGCGATTCTTACCTTTTAGGCGAGAAGGGAGAGAGGAATTAGAAGGGGTACACAAGTGAGTGTACTCTTCGATTTGTTTTGTTCATGCATTCGTAGTGTCAAAATATATGTATACCCAAGAAGTTGTAACGACAAAAAGCGTACAATGTAAACATAAGACCGACTTCAAAGAAGAAATGACAAAATCGTATAATGCAAATTGGGACAAAGTGCCAAACTAAGCGCACATTCCGTACGGAATCAGATGTCTGTGAATAATTAAAAAAAAAAAAAAATTTAAATGGATAAAGAAAAAAAGAGGAACTTTAGATATTTAAATTTTGTATCCAATTTTTATTTATTAGTATGTACAACAATCACCATATTTTGTCTTTTAAAAATGTTGTTTGCAAATTAAATAAAAAATAAAACAAATAAATAAAGGACTGTAATTTTTGGTACTTTTAATTTTAAAGAACTCGCAAAAAACGAAATATTGCACAAATATACAACATGGTTTTTAAGTTTATGTAAGTCGCAATTTACACTACCCAGTAAAAAAAATTTGTGTTTTTGAAGAGAAAAAGCGCATAATGGAGCCTCAATAAGAGAGCTCTTATATAGCAGTAAATGATAACGAATAAAATATACAAAAACAGCTGCTATTTTAGTGCAGAAAACGAAGAAAGCGAAAGAAAAAAATAAAAATATATTATGGTTTACGAAAATGCTTGAAAAAAGGCATTTAATATAGTTAGCCCTTAAAAAGCACTTTAGGAGTGCTTTATTTGCATGTTTTATTGTGTTAAAAGAACCGCTTATTGTCAGCAGAAAATAGTCCTCCAAACCGGGAACACCCCATACAAAAATCAGGCATCCCATCAGCAGCTTCGAAGCGATTTGAGGTATGCATTCATATATAAAACCTGATCCCTTTGGAGAACATTTTTTACTGGGTATGGACATTTCTTGCCAGACAGCAGAGTTTGTTGGTAAGGGGGGCGACGATGTACTCTTTTCCTCTCTCGCCAAAAACTTCGTCTGTTCGCAAGAAATGCCCATGGTGTAAATTGCGACTAAGTACATTATGGTCACCAAAAAGTCTTTTTTAATTTGCTTACGCATTTGACAGACTTTTCATTAACTTTTGACAGTTTCTTAAGCTACCCTAAGCACACTGTGGTTGGGCATTTATGCTTTATACAATTACTAGCTTAAGCCAGTGAGCTTCGCTGCCCATTTAATAAGTAACTTTTTTTTAAATACAGATCTCGTGCATTGCTTATGAAGCTATTTGTACTACGTTTTGCTGTTACCATTCTTCAGTTAAAAATAAATCTATATTGTCTTTGAAATTAAGGTAACCCGACCACGTGTACAATGCAGCCCACTTTTTGACAGATGTTGCCCATTTTTAACCCAGCTATTTGTACCAATTTGTAAATTGTAGCTGTTGCCGTTCTCTAGATATACAGAATTCAAGCTTGTGCCATGCCCACTTGTCCAATTCCGGCCATTTTTGACGTGTTGTTTATGTTGTAAGTTAATTACCATTCTATGTGGGCCAAATTTTGAAAATTTTAACTTTCCGTTCTGCAGATATACAGAATTATATTATGTGGCACGCCCACTAATATAATCGCGTCCACTTTTCGTCAGATGTGGTTAATTCATACCCAAGCTATTTGTACCAAATTTGTAAACTGTAGCTGCTTTGATTTTCTAGTTTGTGCCACTCCCACTTCTCAAATCCATTTCATTATTAACAAATTTGGACAATTATAAACATATTGTTGTTCAGATATACAAAATTATATTATACGCCCAGTTATCTAATCCCGCCCATATTAAACTATTGAGGTTGTGTATTGATAAGCAAGTTATTTGTTCCAAATTTGGAAACTTCTGCTGTTACCGTTCTCTAGATATACAGAAATCTCTTTTACCTTTGTATGGGAGGTGCCACGCCCGCTTGTTCATTCCCACCCGCTTTTCGACAGATGTTGTGTATGGATAACCCAGCTCGTTGCACCAAACTTGGGAAATTTTATTAATACCGTTCTCCAGATATACACAAATTTATTATTTGCTGCGGCAACTTCGCCAATCCCGCCCACTTATTGACAATTGTTGTGCATTGATAACCAAGCAATTCCCACTTTATTTGGAAATTTTACCTACTGCAGATCTCCTGATATGAATAATTTTATGTTGTGCTGTGAAATTTCCAGGAAAATCGTTTCAGTAGTTAAGGATGCTATAGGGAACAAACAAATTAACGCAATTTATTTTTATATATGCATAGAAGAAATAAGGCCCTGAAACAAATGACACACATGTCGCTCACAATAACCACTTTAGTATTTTAAAGATGCTCTGATCCTAACTAAACAGAGAATCAGATGGTAGCTTCTGAGAGCCTAAACGACCAGACGTTTTAATATTTAAGTGCATAGGCATACCGTCACTCATTCAAGTTAAGGAAAAAGAGATCTGTCCATTACCTTTACATCTGCTTAAATATTTGACAATGTTTCTGACACTAGTATAGGGCCTCAGTACAATGACACCGATTTCGCCATATGATTTTCCTTGCGCTTGAAGATTAATAATAATTTTGTGGACTTTTATGGAAATTTCTGACCGACTGCTCATTTTGCTCTTTTCGCTAGAAATACAATATCGAGAAAACTTTCTTGCATTTGATACTCGGCTACTGTGCAATTTCTTTGCACATAAAAACACACTACAAGCTAAAAAATTATCGTTATAAAAGCAAAATCCACATAAAAAAAGTAGCACAGTTGGTGCTACGCACCGCCATAAGAAGTAGCCTGCATAACATAACATTATTAAATTATTTTAAATTTTCACGTCCATTATTAAAACCAAATGACAACTCAACATCATAATTGTTTGTGACATTTTTTACCACAATTTTTGCTTTTAGTAACCAAAATTGTTTGTCATCTTTAAAAGTACATTATGAATCTGCTGTTGACTTTGCTTAGCTCTTTTAGTCTGTTTATGACATCCAACATCCATTAGAAGATATGGCGACATCGTATAGTATTGACAGTTAACGACAAGTAATTTCAATGTTTTCATAAAATACTAATTGTGTTGTCCATTCATCAAAGATTTAAAATAATTTGACGAATTTTGCTTAACAACGAAAGGAAAATGGAAAAATATGACATTTTTTCGTAGCTGTCATATTAATCAAATATTTTTATGATTTTTTATTTCCAAAAAAATAGGGTATGACTAATTTTTTACAAAAAATGTACCTATCATCACGTGATAGCCAATACTAAATAAGTGATAAAAATCGTGTTTGCTGGTCATTTTGGCAGAAAAATCTTCCTCAACCAATGCAATTTCTAAAAATTTACACATTTTTTATTAATACATAAGCGGTGTTCAGAAAGAGCAAATTTAAAAAGCGTAGCTCTTCTGTTAAATCTAACAAAATACAAAAAGTTGCCGTTAGATTTTGCAAAAGAGCTACGATATGCTTTAGCCGTTTAAAATTGTGACAGTGTTACATTTAATAGTTAACTTTTTTTTTAATATAGAACAAATTTCAACTCGTTTGGTGCGGGAACTTTTTTTTAAACAGCGAAAAATAGAGATGTCGTTTGTTAATATTTTTACGGGCATTTTGACTATGGCATGTACAATTTAATATTTGCAGAAAAATTTTAAAAGTCATCCCCTAATGTACCTACTTTTCAAAAAGCATGCCAAGAGTCGTATGAGACTCATGTAGGGATTATTTTACAACTCGTGAAATACTCAGACGTATAACTGAGCTACCTAAATAAGGGCATCAAGCGTGTTTTTCATGTCAAAACTTTTAATTTTCATACAATTTATATGAAACAAACCTTAAGGTCACGAAATCAACTACAGCCTAATCTAGCTGGGAGGTCATATCGCTACTACAACAAGTACAACTTGAACCAAAACCACAACAATTTTTTTTGTTAAGATCATTGTATAATTTCAAAAACAGAAACAAAGATAATAAGCAAAACTTTGGCATCCAACAATAAATATAAAGTTATCCGTAGGGCTTTTAAGAGCACCTGTAATGAATTCGCCTTCCATACAATCATATTACTATATTTGGCTTATTTTTAAATATTTTGCATCATTTTATCTAGAGCACATATCGTCACCATATATGCAAACGGTAGTACCTACTCTTGTTATTTTAACAAAAGAAGCAAAAAGCGTTTCAAAATCAATAATCGTAATAAAGTATTCTTTGCGTTTGAATTTCTTTAAAAAAGTCAAAATTTTTGAACTTAGGGGTCTAACAATTTGCGTAAAGTTCTAGCCTGATAAAACAAACGATATTCAATCAATAACTCGATTTAAAATGTTTGTGTAGTTACGCCCGTTTGCATATAAGGTGACGATACAGTTGTGAACTGTTTAAAACTAAAGGGAAATTCTAGTTAGATTTAACTGGTTATTATTTCATTATTACTTTTCTATAAAATGTAAATCCAATAAGATTTAAAAAATTTAGGGTAATGGTAACACTAATATTTACATATAGATGGCACTGCTGTTTCTTGCTGTTGTTAAAAATTAAATATAAGTAGGGTCCAAACGAACAAACTTTTTTAAACCGAAAAAGAATCTCATCCTCAGTACATTTTTAAGACCGAACCAAGGCGAATTCATTCCAGGTAATCTCGGCAGTACAACAAGTACAAGTCGTACAAAAACCACAAGCAATTTATTTTTGTAAAATCATTGTACAATGTCAAAAACCAAAACAAATCAAAACAGAAACGAAGATAATAAACAACATTTTGACATCCAACAATTATAAAGCTAAAGAAAAAAAAGTTATCAGCAGGGCTTTTAGTATCACCTGTAATGAATTCGCCTTGGGCCGAACCCAAATCCAAAGTTTTGTTTTATTGAATAAAAACAATTTTAACTTTTGTGATTATCAGAAATAATTAAAAAGTGATAAATTGTCTTTAATCCGTTATTTCGTTACGCCTTTGTGTGCCTTCTTCAGGGAAAAAAACTAATTTAAAATTTGTTAAATAATTATGAAAAATATTCTACAAATAAAAAAAAAAACATTAAGATTTTGTATAAATTCTCATCCAAGAGGGTATTAACTCAAAATTCAAAAATTTTCAGTAAAAGGCAAACAATTTTTAATTTAATAATAAAGACATTTAAAAATACAGTTTTAAACAAAAAAGTAGACAAGATAGCACGATATTTTTACAGCGGGTATCTATTTCTTCCAATCAAGTGTGATATGATTATAATAGCAGAATAGTTATTTTTCTGCCCTTATGCCTTGTATGTTGTTTTTTGGTCGTAATAAAGTATTCCAATTTAACACACACAAAATATTATATTTTAGGATAGAATCAATATTTATTTATAAGAATCAGGGCTGTGGAGTCGGAGTCGGAGTCGGAGTTGAAGAGTCGGAGTTGAGGTATTTGTACCGGAGTCGGAGTCGGAGTCGCAGTACCCAAAAAAACGCGCGACTCCGACTCCAAAATTTGTCGGCTTAAAAAATTAAAAAAAAAATTCTAATATTTTCCAATATAAAAATTCTTCGAAATTGGCGATGCAATATTTTGCAGATCAATATGAATAAGTAGATTTTAATTTATTTTATGAGAAATATTTGATTCAAGTACTTTACTATTTAAGTATATTTAGGTATATTTTTTATACGTGCGGGAAAAAGTCTAAATTACATTAGCAAAACTTATACTCAGTTATTGATCTAGTTGAAAAAGATGTGTGATTTTTTAAATAATTTACTCATGCTAAAAAATTTTAATGACAGGAATTGCCAATAATTTTAATATCAGAATTTTTTAACCATCAACGCTGAAATATTTTCAACATTGTACAGAATAAGTGTTGCTATAGCGCATAAATACTAGTATGTATTAGAAAAATTGTGACGTAAAATTGTTTCTCTTTTGTGTAGAAACATCTTTGTCGGCCTGCCTTTAATTCCTACCATAACACTCAAGTTTTTCTTATGCACACTACGCCTAGATTCCCATAATTCGTTTAATAAAGATGTTTCTACACAAAAGAGAAATAATTTTACGTCTCATTCATTTCGCATCACGGTTAGAGTAGGAGTCGGAGTCGGAGTCGTGAGTCGGAGTCGGAGTCGCACTTAAAAAATTTCAGCGCTTGGAGTCGGAGTCGGAGTTAGTACTTTTTTCGGACGACTCCACAGCCCTGATAAGAATTATGGTTGCAATATACGATCTACTTACCAACATAAATGTCTTACATACCGTAAATTAAGTAGTATTGATAATAAAATTTGCAAAAGTAACATTTTTGATAATATAAATAAAAAACTTATTAAATTCGCAATAATCGGCCTTAACTTTTTAAAAGATTTCAAGATTGGCTTCCCTAGTATGTATGCGTCTAATGTATTTAAACACTTAAAATTAAGGTTATATTTCATACAAAAGTTTCGTTATTATCTGATTTTTTAAATGGCTTGGTTCTATAGAAATTTCTATAGATGTAACATTTTTGTTTGTTCAAATAGTGGAATTACCCTGCATCATTTGCATAGTTGAAACATGATAAACAATTCAAATCTCGTAACCTTCGGTAACATTAAAAACCTTGTTTATTTGTTTACAATTTTGTCCTTTCTTGAAGGTTAATCAAACACACTGTGGATGGATGCATTAAACCATAATCGGTATCTGTATTTACAATAAAACAACATCGTTTATGAATCCATTTCCTTAATGCGAAATAACAACAATAAAAATAGCCCAGACACAACAAAATAAAAACAATCTGAAAAGCAAAAAAGACGCGAGAAAAAACCGCCAACAGTAAAACAAAAAAATCTGATGGCCAACTCAAAAATGCTCATGATCCTTTTGACATAATAAACAAAACAAAACAAATTAAACAAAAAAAAAAAAAAAAAAGACAAGAAATGCAAATGAGAAACCATTTAATTTTTATTTGTTGAATGCAACAAACAATAACAAGCACACACACACAACATTCCACAGATCCATATTTCATCATATATTTACTGCTGTATGTGTGTACATTTATGACAGTACGAAATATCACGCATGCAACATGACAAAAACACATTTCTTTAAATTCGTTTTTCTTGATGGTCAAAAGGAAATAATGACGATTGCCTTCATTACGATGTTAAGCGAAGATTGCGCTTCTAAATGACATGAATGCGAAAAAAGCGGAAAGATTTTTATTTACAGTGGATCAATGACAAAGAACTTAAAAAAAACATTGATAATGCCGCATCACAGTAACGGCGGCATTGGCAGGAAAGATTGTGCAACAAACGTGTGCTCACGCAAAAGGATTCTTGGAAAGTTTTTAACAATACCAATGAAAGCAGAAAACTAAGTAGAAATATATTGCACTAAAGTGAGAGAATAAACAACATAATAAATATATTGAGAAAAGATTTGAAATAATGAAAACGAAGAGAGTGTGTTATCATCCGGGAAATTGTAAATATGCAATCGAATGTTTTTCATTGTGCGGCTATTGACGGCAGAAGCAATATATTTAGCCATTTTAGAGCCATTTTATAAATTTTGGCTTCGATTTGTATGTGCATATTTTTGCATATTTTACTGCTTGCAGCATATTTCAGCCCAAAGACTATTCTTTGAAGAACTTTTTAGGTTTTTAGAGCATATTCGCCCATTTTTAAGCACAATTTTATAATTTTCAGTTTTTGTAACTGTTGACTAATGCTTTCACAGCGGAATGAAAAAATTATTTTTTTTTAAATTCTGGTTAACGGACGTGTTTTCTATTTGGCATACCTATCTGTAAGCCAAAAGTGTTGCTTCGATTTCACCATCTTCATTTTATTTTCCCTTGAGCCAAATCAATTTCTGATTAAAAATAAGTAACAAAGTATAGTCGGTCAAGCCACACATTTGATACAGTGTAGCATATAAATTTACCCTCTTTGGGACCCACGGGCAATCATGGACACGCCTTAACAAAATTTTCATATGAGGTTAAGATTCATGTAAAAGTTCTTTGGGCCGAATATTATTTAGATATATTCATCTATATGATATTATGGGGGTTGAATTTTTGACATACCAGGACAAAATTTTGTCATGACATTGTAGCTATCGTAAAAGTTATTGTCGCCAATTTTTATGTGTAAATACCAACATTTATAAGGAAGTTGTGACATTAAAAACTATTTTCTGGAGTAGTATTTGTATGGGAGCCACGGTCAAATATAAACCGATTCCAATAAATTTGGTAAGATTATTTTGATTGCAAAAAAATAAGTTTGGACCAAATTAAATCTAGATACCGACATAATAAGGTGGCTTATGGGCACAAAGACCATATTCAGGAAAGAAGCTTTTATGGGGGCTGTGTGAAATTAGGGAAATATTTGCCCCATTTTCAATTGGCTTTGTCCTTGTGTCAATTAGAACCTACGTACCCAATTTCATCAAATTATCTCCAAAATGGCGACCTGTTCTTTGCGAACAAGTGTCTAGAACCAATATTTTAAGGTGTTACAATCATCAGCACAAATGCATAATACCCTCTCTACTATTGTGATGCAATAAATTCTATTCCAATCTGTTAAATTTTATAAATAAGAGAAAATTCAGGAAAAATCAATTATTTATATGCGTTTGTGCTGATGTATGTAGAAATATTGGTTCTAGACACATCTTTTAGTATTCTGATAGACTCAGTATCACTTTCTGCATCGATCTTACAATATCCGTCCGGCTGGTATGTCCACGTATACCCTGTGCCCAAGATAAAGGTCGCACTTTCGGATATAATTTGTTAAATTTTGGTACATACATTTCGTCATAGGGACGAAGCCTAAAATTTCGCATAGCCCTCATAAAACCTTTTTCCGGAATAGATTCTATGTGCCTATATACCATCCACTTATGTTCGCATTTATATTAAGTAGGTCTTACTTGTTACAAACTAAATTACTTTTACAAAATTTTGTTGGAATCGTTCCTTTTAGGTTCTAACTCCCATACAATTATCAATCTCCAAACTAACTTTAAATTCCATAACTTCCTTATAATTGTTTATATTGATATACAATTTGGTGACCATCACTGAAATCGCTTAAAGACCTAATATCTCATATATGTAGATGTTGATATGTAATATCAAGATAATATTCGACAGAAATAACTTTTGTGTGAATCTTAACCATATGAAATTTATTATTATATAACTTGCTAATCCGGTAAACGTTGCTCTGCCATATAAATTATTTTTAGAGAATATTTTGGTTTTTATATAAAAAAAATTAATTTATTCTAAGTGTATGGTGGTGGAATCTATGATAGTAAGACGATTTTAGTGCTCAAGACGATGACCGCCGATAAAAAAAAACAAAAAAAAAAACACCAATAACAAAAATAATTTCAACTTAGTTGATTTTTTTTTAATACAAACAAACAATTTAGCAAAAAGATATAAAAGATTGTTCTGGATAGGGACATTCTAATTAGTTATCGGTTTGAGATACACTTTACCACCTATTCTCATATTTACCAAAGTATATAAACAATTCATAGAAATCGATTGAGCCGTTTTAGAGGAGTTCCAACATGAACATCGTAACAACAGATTATATATATTGTATATATATGTATATATATATATATATATTTAGATTTTGTTTTGGTGGGCTATGAATGTCTTTGGAATCTAATTAGAGTGCACTTTCGAAAATTTGTCTGTATGGGCTCGGAGGTCACTATATTTTTGGACAGCCAGCCGGCTATTAGGACCTTGATAGGCTGTTATGAGAACTCCAGGCTAGTGGACGATTGCAGGAGGGCTCTAGGAGAAATCTTAGGGGATTGAATGGTGAGGATGTGCTGGATACCTGGTCACTGAAACATCACCAGAAACGAGATAGCTGATGATTTGGCGAGACTGGGCTCGGATATGGAGGATCCTGGCTGTTAAAGCCGGTCAGGCCTCCAATGCGCTTCTATTTTGGGAGGATCAAGGAATATGGGTTCTAAGCGAGACTAACCGAGTCTGGGGGAACCGCACGCACTGCAGGGTATCGTGTGCGCTGCGGCCGCTGCTTAGGAAGTCCGATTCGGATTCGCTGCTGGGCAGGAGTAGGGTCGGCTTCAGGACCATCATAGGTATTATCACAGGCCACTGTATGATAGGCAGGATGGCGGTGAGAAGGGTGTCCGACTTGTCGGATATATGTAGGTAGTGTGAGGATCAGAGGTGTTGAAGACAGTTGACCACTTTCTTTGCCACTGTCCCAGGCTATATAACAGCAGGCTGAGAGGGCTGGGTAGTAGATGCCTGTGTGAATTGGGAGATGTCTCGGGTTGCGGGTTCGAGAATCTAATTGGATTCGTTATGGGAATGACCTGGCTGCGCAGCACGAAACTGGGGACTGGGTATATGTAGAGAAGTTTTCTGTTTAGTAGGGTTGTTCTTGCTTGTGTTGTCCGATTTTGATCTTCCACTTTTTTCTCTATTCCTGTGCATTTACTCTTTATTTCTTCTATTGTTTTCTGACTAGAATTCTAGAATTCATTCTAACTAGAATTCATTCTAACTAGAATTCACTAACTTAGGCGTCACAATTGACCATATTGGTCTCTGGGTGAGGGTGTGAAGTTTACTTTGCACCAGCGTTTCTAATTAACCTAACCTAAGGCCATATTTTCGGTTTCCCTCATTGTGATAATAGCTGCACCAAATTTATTGCATGTTTACTTTTTTTTTTAATATGAATCAATCCAATTTTATTTAATTTTTGAAGTACTGATATAAATTTTTATCTTCAAATTTTATACTGCTTAGGGAGATCGAACGGTTATTATTGGACCGGTTTTAGCCGGTTATTTTAGCTTTACCTATGCCGGTTGTTTTAAAATGTCCATTTTTCGAATATCGAATAAGCCAGTTAATACGCTGCCAAAAATTAATCATTGGTTGAAATTTTATGTGTTGCTGAGGACGAAATGCCCATCAAGCCACTAAAAACTCTTAAGTAGTTCTAGCATTTCTTCATGCTTAAAACTACAACATACCGGCGGAATCAACGATATGGAAAAAATTCATCAGTTTTATTTACAAATATTTTACACAAAAAGCATGTTCATATTACTTTTGGTTTCTATAATGCTGAAACAAAATAATTTGGAATACATAATCCTGGCCAAGAGGCTTTGCTTGCACCTTCTCCTAAATATGGTTGAAGTCTACTGATTCATATAGATATTAATACCAACAAATTAAAACTCATTTAAAATAAATTTGGGGTGAATATCTCAAATAATAAATTCATAAAATTTCTATAATTTTTTATTTGCTTTTGCAAAACGTATGTCTAGGTCAAACATCATCTAACAGTTTCTAAATTACATTATATAATTATCTTCTTACAAATAAAGTTTAGTAAATTAATAGAACTTGTTAAAAATCAAGCTAAAGTTGGATCAATTTACTGTCCACACTTTTTTTTTGGATTTTTTCGTCAAATAGTTGTTAGACCTGAATAAGCCTTAAGTCATATATACATATGAATTTTGTTGCCTTCTTACCTTTGTGAATTGTTTGTTTTATTCAAATTAACGTTTTATTAAAAAAAAACTTATTTGATTTTTGTGTTTTTATGTATTCGCACTAAAACCGGTTAACCGGCTATTTTAAAAATGCTTAACCGAAAACTGTGTTTTTAAATAGCAACTAATTGTAACTATTCGGTTCTTGAAAAATGTCGAATTATCGATCACCCTAATATGTACTGCTATATTATCATTTAGATTTTTTTTTATTTTTAGATTATTGTTGAGTCTTTAAAATGATGCTTTAAAAATTGTTTTTATTAGAAGCCATTTTATTTAAGCCATATTATCTCTTATTTCTAAGCTGGAATTATCTTTGCAAATCTTAAAATCATTATTAACTTTGATATTTTTTATAACTTAACACCAACAAAATTATCGCCACGAAGATCACTAAATTTTTTTTTAAATTTTCGAATCCAAACAAAATAAAATACAACTTTTTTTTTACAATCTGTCTGTGATCTAATATAAGATTCCAAAAAAAAAAAAAAAATTCCAAAAAAAAAAAAAAAAAAAAAACAGAAAAATTGTAAACACAATTGTACTCGGGTATTTTTTTAATTCGCGGGAGTATTTTGTAAATAAAAATTTAAAAAAGTGCTGTTTGGCTCGAAACTAGAATAAAATGTAAGATTTCTAAAAGAAAATGTGTTCTTCTACGACATATGAGTGATCAAGGTCTTAATTGATCACTGGTCCACAATATGTTCTTCCATGTCACAGAACATATGTAAAAGTAACAGAGTTTTAAATCGTTATTCTAAATATTTTCTATCTAACGAGAGTATTCATACGTAATAATATTACATATGTATGTACATTCGTGTATTTTTATAACAATGAAGAGTTTTATTGTGATTGGCGTCGATGTTGTCTTTTTCCATAATTCTGAAGGAGCAATATTTTCTCGTTTATCACACGTCTGTTTTGAGGTGTAACGAATCCATCAAAAACTAAAATTTAATTAATTGTGTTACGACTCTTCTTCTTTTGATCTTAGTCTTCTCTAAAATCCTGGCCTTTTTTGTTATTATTTTTAATGTGAGTAGATGAATGTGTTGTTTAGATGTTGATTACATGCTGCATGTTACATTGTTTCAATTTTGGTTACAAGATAGTTACACATTGTTTGTTATTGTTGTCGATCCTTTTGTATAGTTTTAAAATCAAATATTAGCCGACATTACATGTTGTTTACATAGGGTTTGAGACTGCGCGATTACGCACGCCTTGAGTTATTGAATGTACACATACATACATACTTACACTGAAACTCTTGCCTCTCCCGTAACAATCACAAGCAATATTTCACTTTTATAGCTGGTCACTATCAACCATCTAACACCATCTCATTTATTTATTTAAGTATTTAGTCAATTTATTTTATACCTGTTCCCCCGGTCTGTGATATTAAAAAATAAAAAATAAAAACCAGCAAAGAAATAAAACAAAAATACCAAATTGTTGATATTTTTTTTTTATTTAGCCTCTGCTTTTCAAGTCGATCATCATGCATTTTCTCCCCTCAGCTCTGTGATGATTTAGTGTTGTGGGAAAAGTCGGCATTTTGGGAAAATTTGTGGTCTTTGAAGACATCAATTTAGTTAAAATTATTGTAGTGTTCGGATTCAATTGCATAAAAACATAACAAACATTAAGAATAGTGTGCATTTAAAATTGATTGATTTGTCACTATTTATTAAAAAGAATTTTGATATTAATAATTAAAATAAGTTAAAACGTCAGGGAAAAAATTGGTTTATTTCAATTAAAATATGTAAACACTTTTTATATTTTTAAAAAGTTTTCTAAAGAGTTAGGTAATAAAAAAAGGAGTAAAAAATGTGCTCCAAACTGGTTTGTACTATGAAAATGCAAAAGAATCGCATACAAATCTGCTGATGGGATTTATGATTTTTGTATTGGAAGTTTCTAGTTTGAAGCAGGGCTGACATATGTGGCGATTTCTCGCAAAACGTAGCAGTTAATAAATATGTATGTTTGGCGAAGACATTTTGTGTTTGGCGACATGGCAATTTTTTTAGCGATATTTAAAAAAGTCGACGATTTCTTTTGTATGAAAAAAGTTATTAGTAAGAGTAAAGTTTTTTCTTTGAATAACTTTAAAATTACACTACGATTTTAAAGGTGATAATATTGCCAGATAATTACCCAAAACACATTAAAAAATTGCTGCCATAGAAATTTGGACTAAATCAGAAGTAGTCATTTATTAATGCAATAAAATATGCACAGTATGAAATACTTCAAGCCAGTGACGCCAACTCTTAGCTACTAAAAAATGGCAAAAATTTTTATAAAAAAATGGCAAAACAAATTTTTATTACAGAAATCGCATCAACATTAATAAAAACTAACAAAATATATCAACTACACGGAAATTACATATGAGACATTATTTTGTTTGTATTATAACCTTTTTAGTAAGAATAAACTTAACATAAGAAAAATCTTTGAATAACCAAAATATCAACTTATCGATAAAATAGTTGTGTTACAACACAACTAATGCAGCATTTAAAATATTTTGGGTCTAAAAATTTTAAAAACTTGAAGAAAATTTGGCAAAATAAAAAAGGCTAAGAAATTGGTTGAAAAAATTGCCATTTGCTAAACTAGATAAAAAATGGTTAAACTGGCAACACTTAATCGAATAAATATAAAATTAGTAACATTTATCGGATCTTCAGCGAAGCACTAGTCCATTTTTATTTTATTTTGGAATTTAAATTCTAAAAACTGAATCCTTTTCGATAATTAGGGGATTCACAAGGTAGTCATAAAGTTGCCATATGTCTTAAAATAATTACAAGAAATATATATGACTGCTGTAGCCAACCGCTTATAATTTAGAATTCTACTGTACAGTTATGAGGAATCAATGAACACAACATTAACATTGTTATTTTGTTTAAAACACAACAATAGTTTTATAAACAAATATGACTTGATAGCACACTTTGGGTATCCCCCAAATGCATAAAGCATTCAAAAATAAGTGAATTAGTACTGAAAGTAAATCACTTTTCGAACAGATTTATATTAATATCAGGATCTATATAACTTAGCATTTAACATGCTTTTTTTACCAGATTCAGCACATACAGTGGCGAGTGAAATGGAACACAACAAAGTATTAATATATTAACAAAAACAACAGCAAGAGCTGTTGTATATATTCTGGGTCCTTATGAGTAGCGAAGTTGATCTTACGATGCGAGTTTGTGTGTCTATATTGAAAGAAAAAAACGGATAACAATTTTATGGCTAAACAAGTTGGTAAATGGTGAAAATGGCTAATGGCTAAACTCATGGTTAAACAAGGTTAAAAATGGCTAAATCAAGCCACTAAATGGCTTAATTAGCAACACTTTTATATATACTCCGTTTAAGTTTGCTGTTAAATTCAGCCAGATCGGTCTATATAGGATTAAGATATAAGCAGAAAACTAATGGTTTTCCTGTTATATTGCACGTATCTATATTCCATATTTGTACTAATTTTAGGTTAGATTACCACTTTCTTAAAAATATTTTTTGGAGCGGAAAAAATCGCTGATTTGGCAGACGGTTTATTTTGAAGAACCAACAAAAGAATAACGAAGGTTCTACTTATAGTTTTAAGAATTTGGTGAAACTATATTCCTCAACATAAATGTTTCACTAAATTTTTTTTTTCGTTAACTGTGTGGCATATCACAACGTGTTTTTGATATAAACGATCGCTAGAATAGGACGAAAAAATTTTCAACAGCGCCAATTCTCCCTTTGACACAACTAGACCCAATTTGAACAAAATACGATTCTCAACATGTACTTTTAGTACATTGTACAAGTGGTACGTTTATTATAACCAGTGATGCCAAGAGAAATTTCAAAAAAATCCCTACGTGTCTAAATAAAATTCCCTCTTTTTCCCTACAAACAAAAAAATTATCCCTACACTATTCCCTACGTTAAAAATGTATTGGTTTTAGCTTCAGGCAAATAAACACATACGTTGTTAACATTTTGTAAATATTATAATTAAGGGATTTATTAACATTTATTAAAAAAAAAGCTATTTATTAACATCAAGAAGAACCCAAAATAAACATTCTCACACATGTAAAAATTCAATTAAAAATAAAATACTGTGTGACAAATTTAATTTAATTTAATAATTTAATTTGGCAGAAACGCCACTGTATATTTCAATCTAGAGTCAAAACTAAGTCAAACTGCGTGTTTGATTTTCATCTCCTCATCTTTTGTCCTTTTTAAAGGACTTAACCTTTTTCAAGAATACTTTTTTTATTAATATAAGTATCTAATATTTTTTACCAAACTCGGTACCAAATAAAAGGGAAGGCTTTGTTGAATATAAAAAAATCTTTATTTCAAAATTTAAAAAAAAAAATCCTTTTAAACATATATCCTTCCACATGCTTAAAAGTTTTCATTAAAATTTTTTAAAAATTCCAAATTGTATGACTTTATTTCTCTTTGTTTCATTCATTTAACATTCTCCTTTAATATTCGCATATATTTTTAGCGAATGTGAGAGCAAATGCAAATAACAAAAATAAGCGATTAGTTCGCAAATATGAACCCAAATATTCGGCTCCCCTAATAAATACGTACATGATTGTGGCACTTGTTGAAGATTGCCAGGCTATTAGGGCTCTTACCCAGCAAAAACTTTACTTACCTGGTAAGTTAGCAAGTAATGTTGGAGAAATATAAACACTACTTATTTTTCGGCTGAATAACTACTTATTTTGGTTCGAGTTGTCCACAGAATTCAGTAGTTACAATACACTTACTAGAAGTCACAAAATATCTAGTTATTATTTAACTACCAGTAAGTTGAATTGTAAGTACTTACAATATACTTTCTAGAAGCCAAAAAATAACTAGTTTTAATTTAATTGGCGCTAGTTAATATACCTAATAAGTAGTTATGGAGCTAGTTAGCAGTAAGTAAATATTCAGTACTGAAAACAAAATAACTAATAAGTAGTTATTTAGCTGATTATTAGCAAGCAAATATTCATAACTGAAAATAATAATAGTGAAAAGTACTTAATGAGGTCATTACTAGCCAGTACTTATTGAGGTTTTCAGTATAATGACAATTGTAATAACAACTACTTACCAGGTAACGTATGAAATAACTACGACCTATTACCAAAATTCAAAAAGTTTTTCCTGGGTAGTAAAATACTACATTTGTACCTAAATGCTATGGTATATGAAAAATTTTAATTTTTAAATGAAAATAATACGAATATTTACATATTTTAACACAATATATTGAAAATGAGACAATATTTTGAAAATTCCCTACATTTGGCTTAAAATAAAATATCTGTCTTTTTTTCCCTACGCCGTAAATTTTCCAAAAAAATCCCTACAAAAAGGGAAAATTCCCTACTATTGGCATCACTGATTATAACCAAAAATAAATGCAATCATTGACTCTGAATTCAGTTTGAATAAATAACATAGTTCGCATTTCATCAAGTATTTTTTTTGACTTTTTGGCTAACTTTTATATAGTTATATTGCCAGAGTATCAGATGATTATTAAAATCCTCATCCAAAAGTCGTCGATCTACCTAAATCTTCGCATAGAAAAGCGAGAACCCGCTCGAGCGTATTTTGGTAATCAATTTGAGTTTTAATTATTTCTCCACCAATACATATTCTGAGTTTTATATGGTCCTTCACAAGTTCAAATTGACTTATTAATGGTTCTTCACCAGACAAATACGTTAATAATTTTAGATTATAAACGATTGCATATAGTTAATGTTGAAAACAGCAAAAACTCGAGTATTAGTTATACGATGCCAAGCCATTAGCCAATGCGAGACGAAACGTAAAACGCATGAAAAACAGACAAACAACGTCGGCCTGGCCTGTTTGTCTTAAAAAAAATAAGAAAGACACGCGATCTTTCACCGCCCAGAGGAGTTTCACGAATTTCATCAAGATAAATATTTCAACATTGTTGTAAGTTTTAATGTTACCAGATAAAAAAATTTTTGCAAAAAAAATAAAAACCGCTTTAGAAGAAAACCAATTAAATAATTTAAAAAATTTAGATATTTATAACCAAAGAACTTTAAATCTTACTTCTTTTCCCCTCTTCACCCACTTTAAACATAAATTTACTTATTTAACAAATAAATAAATTAACGCAATATAAACAATTTAAAATACTTGATAAAGCCAATTAAGACAAGATATGATCTTTATTTTCTTTCTTTTTAACAACTTAAGAAAAAGACAAATAAAAAATCATAAAATAACAATAACAAACACTTTATACAGATTAAAAGGACGTCTGATAAAAAAATCAAGACTTTAACAAATAATATCTTAATAACAATGAAAGAAAACAAAATCATATAAAAGATACCCTAAAGATTAAAAGCAAAAAAAAAAAAAAAAATACTACAACAACATTTTGATATTCCCCCTCAAGAAAGACTGAAAAAACTTTACAAATTAGCCAAATTGAAAAAGTCTACAAAAGAATTTCCAGAATAACTCAAGACGATACATAACAAAAAAAAAAAAAAAAAAAAAAAAAATTGGATGGCAAAAGGACATGCAATATAAAAATAAAGAAATTTCAAGAAGATTTTGTCGACAAACAGAAAAAAGTGAAATAAAAAGCTTAAAATGTTTAACAACAGCCAACAATCGCCAAAAGTGCAAAATAAAAAACAAAACAATTGAAAAAATCCGCGATGTTAATCCGCAATTTTTACGGCTTTTATAGCAAAAGAACAAACAATATTAGAATAGGGAAAAACATATCAAATGATGATGTCCTTGTTTGTAATAAATTGTAAAAAAAAACCAGCAACAAACTGTTAAAATAATAAAAACATAAACCTACAAGAACAGACAATTGTTACAAAGTGCGTGTTAACACAGCATCATCCCCCATCATTTATATTTCGAATCGACCTGCCCTGGTAGTGGGGTAAAACCAGCTCTCGTTTTTGTTTGTTTTTTACAACATCATCAATGATATTTGTGTGATTTTTTTGTAGAGCTCGTTTGACAAGATGAGTACATGACCCCACTTGATTTTAATTTCAACTGATGGAATTTGTTAGAGAGACGCGATTTTATCATTTATGGTAAATACGTTTAAAGCCCCTGCGTTTTTTCTCGTTTCAGTTTACATTCAATATATTCTCGCGAGCTCAATCAAAATGTCGTTCCAGTCATATCCTTTTCCGCAAATTTTTTTATATTTTATTCAGTGGTTGGGGGTTTATGAAGTCAATGTTTTCATTTTTCTTTTACGCAAATTGTAAAATTTTTTTTATGCGAGTTTTACAATTGTATTGCAAAAAAAAAAGTATTCGTGGCAACGAAATAGTCGCAGTTGGGTGAATTTCCGTTTAAAGGGTTTGAAGCAGAAATGGGAAACCTCTTAAAACAGGGTTACATATTCTTTGAAACAATAATATAGCATATATATATGCATATGTATAACAAAAAGTATTACTACACCATTAATGCAAACTGAGGGTATTCCGAAAAACGTTATGTCTGGAATTTGGTATATCGACACCCAGAGAAAAACTTTGGTTAAATATGGTCAACTTCAACAAAACTATTTTTAAAGAAAATGGTAAACATATTATGGTTAAATTTAACCACATTATTGTCACCGACAACCATATTATGGTTAAATGTGTCCTCCATCAAGAAGACACAACCAAATTATGGATGCCTCCGAACATGTTTCGGTCAATAATAACTAAAATATGTTTAACACTTATAACAGCATGGTTGGATTTTAACCATAGCTTGTTGCTCTTGGAGAAGAGGAAAATACTATTGTTAATTTAAAAACAAATTATTGTCATATTTAACCATAACATGTTTAGAGGCAACCATAATATGGTTGTGGCTTCTTGTTGGAGGACTAATTAAACAATAGTATGGTTGTCAGCGACAACAATATGGTAAAATTTAAACATAATATGTTTAACATTTTCTCTAAAATTAGTTTTGTTGGAGGTGACAATATTTAAACATGTTTTTTCTCTGCATGTATACATTTCAGAATAAAAAACGAATTAGTATTACTAATTACTGAAATATGCTATTTATTTTCTGGTCACGCCCAATAATAAAAAAATTTACGACTTTGTCACTGTACGTTTGCCATATACGATCAGCGTCGTTTAATGCAGTCTGTAGGGAATAACCCTAAATGTAACGATTTTACTTAAAAAAAAAAAAAAAAAAAAAAAAAAAGGCTGTAGGTAAAAATGTATGCTTTTTTTTAAAAATTGTGCAAATTCTCTAAACCTTTATCAAAATCTAGAACAATTTGAGCGAGCCCTTACCGCGAAAAGATCGTAGCGACATTGTTTTTTAGTATTGTTGTTATTTTATTGAACTGTTTGTGGTTTTTAATCCAAATTTTAATATTTTAACCAGGCTGAAGCCCCAGTTAGGTGACAGTTGCATTAATGTAACCGTACAGTGTACTAAACGTAAGAAATTAGAGCGATTATGGAACCGTAAAAACATGTCATATGATTATAACATAAACAGTATTTAGTATTTAAAATTATAAAGTTGCTAAAAAGTTATAAGAAATTTTAAACAATAAGACCATTTGACAACCCGACTTTATATTAAATATAAACAGCTGTTTATACAAGTGATGTAAACTTTTGTGTTTAAAAATTGTTTTAACGTTTTGTTTTATTAAGATCAATTCGGAACAAAATATAGTTTATTTTCGACAAACTAGATTTAAGCCATCATTTCTAAATAAAAATAAATCGGTAACAGTAATACGAGGACGGATCAATAAGTTCGTGACTTTTTGAATGAAACACAGTTTTTTTTTACAAAAAAAAAAATTTAGTTTTCAACATAATCTCCTTTTAGCTCAATACACTTAGTCCAACGTTTCTCCAATTTGTGTACCCCTTCCAAAAAATAGAATTTTTCGAGGTCCATAAAAATGGTATTTGTTTGACCAATAATTTCATCGTTGGCGCTAAATCTCTTTCCACCGAGCCATTTCTTTAGGTTCAGAAATAGGAAATAGTCTCTGGGGGCTAAATCCGGAGAATATAGCGGATGAGGTACCAATTCGTAGCCCAATGCATATAATTTTTCCATTGAGACTACACACGTGTTCAACCGTGCATTATCTTGATGAAAAATAACTTTTTCTTGGCCATATGGGGTCGTTTTCTTTAAATCCTCGTAAAATCGGTCCAATAAGTTGGCATAGTATTCGCCGTTTATTGTTTTTGCATTTTGAAGGTAACCGATGTGGATTATCCCGCGTGCATCCCAAAAAACTGTTGCTATCACCTTATTGGCCGACAAACTTACCTTGGCCTTCTTCGGGGCCGGTTCACCCGGAGAAACCCATTGTTTAGACTGCTGCCTGGTCTCCAGAGTGTTGTAATGAATCCATGTTTCATGTTCCAAACGCCGCAAAAACTCATTCGAATTGCGTTTAAACAACTCCAAACACTCCTTTGAAGTTGTCACACGATTACGTTTATGGTCAATTGAGAGCAAACGCGGCACCCATCTTGCAGACAGCTTTCTTAACCCCTTCAGGGCCAAAAATAATTTGTGGCGAGATAAAAATCTGAAAATTTTTATTTAAGGAAATGTGATGGCGTTGAAGCCAGGAAAAATAATAGTTTTATTCTCATGTAGCTCCCCTGGTTTTTAAGGGTTGGCATACCCTATTATCAAAATTGACCTTCAAAGATCCACAAAAGAGCCAACAATTTATTTTTGCAATATTTTTTCAAGTAAATACTTCTTTACGCATGTATCAATACTTAAATTTTTTTTAATATCGCTCAATCACCGAAATAATAATTTTTTTTCTTCCCAAATATAACCTTTTTACAAATTTCCTGAGTAGTATACGACAATGAAAATAAAGTCAATGCTATAAAAACAATTTAAAATAGCAAAAGTATCTCTATTCCAGTAAAAGGGCGAAGAAATAGAGTACAATATAATGGCGAATATATTCGACAAGAACTCTGAAAGGGTTAAACCCAGCTGATCATTTAAAATTTAAACCGTATGATGTTCATTTTGTTTTTAACTTAATTTATTTCTAACGGCCAATTTCACCAAGTTCAGTTAAATCTAACTATTACTTTAACTTCCAGTTAACAATAGGTTTTTGACAGCTATAACTGATAGTTAATTATAACTGAACTTGGTGAAATTGGCCGTAAAACAATTTATTTTGTTTTAGTTTAGACAAAATGGTAAAAAAATTTTAAAATTATTTCTGTTTTAATATACACCAAACAAATAGTAAGATTTTTTTCATTACAGTGTTTTTTTTTTTAAATTAGTGTGTTGACTGCACTGGTGACAAGCTTAATGTAAAAACGTAAGAAAAATCATTTTTCTACAGATGACGGTTAAGTTACATCTTATGGCTGAGTTAGGCAAACGTTGCTGGACCCGTAACTTACTGTAACGGATTGCTTGCACGTTGGTGCACTTATAGATCATCTAAAAACGTGTCATATGTTTTTCACAAACATAAACAAGAAAGCAATAGTATACATAAAACAACACACACAGTGATGGGAAATCAAAAGGTTTAAATGTTGACCGCTGTGCAGAAAAAGTACCAAGTGATTAAAATGGTATTAAAACAGTATTTAGTGTATACAAAAAAAAACATTATTAATTTAATATCTGATATTTATATTATAGATTTGCAATAAACAAATATTTATTTTAGCATTCACATACACATTTACATGTATTATTTTGTAAATGTACATAGACAAAACAATATTTTGTAACCATTTAAAGCCTTTTATATATTTCTCATTTCTATTGTATGTTTATATGCATTTGTTTATTTTGTACATCTAAGCATATGTATATTTATATATATGGAAATATGTTGTATTGTAAGTCGTTTTGTCGAAAGTCCATAGATATACTGGAAAAAAGTACCAAAAAAAAAAGAGCGAAAATACCCGCATTCAATTTAATATACAAGCAGTCCATCACTGCTTTACAACTGTCCCGTAACGACGGCATGAAATTCTAATTTATACAGATTGAGACGTTCCGTCAACGTGACATTTAAATTCGGTAAGCATTTACATTGTAAGCAAATAACAAAACGGACCAGACGTTTTTTAGGGGACGTGGACGTTCGGCTAACTCCATCTTTACTGCTGTTACTGTCAGCCAACTACGGCTTAAAGTTCGGTGCCCCGGACAGTCAAGAGTAAAAAATTTTTTCTTTTTCATTATTTATTTATTGAATCTTCATAAGTATATTAAATATGAACTAACAATAATTAATCAAATCTTATACTAATACTCTATTTTTGTCCTGCCAATGATAGACGAAAATGTTTCTCTTCACGGTTTCTATTCACATATGTAGATTTTTAGCGGTGTTCTCATCGGATGAGTCCTGCAGTAAAAAATTATCAATAAATTTTAATTTATTTCATATTGTAAAATTCCTTTCTTCATAAAAATAATTTAATGAATATTAAATTTGATGAACTTTAGCCTAATAAAAATATTAATATTTGGATTAATTTAATGATTATTTATATAAAATTTTACTGCATCGATTACACCACGACGCGAAAGAAAAAACGCGACTACTTAGCAGTAAGAGGTCGACATTATTGGATTTGTATGTAACGCATTGCAATGGAAAAAGGTCGAACTTGGTATTTAATAATTCGATTGTGTCGTTAGCAATATGACACGTTGCGCCGTTTTGTTGAAACCACATAACGACAAATTAATAGCGTCGATCTAATCCTTAAAATACTGCAATATCAAGGCACTGTAGTATTGATAAAATAGGAATAGGAGAAAAAACGCCTTTGAAGCATGTATCTCTTCCTGATAAAATAGAATATACTGACGTTTAAAACTGGCACTCTCATGCAAGGAAAATTAAAAACAAAAGGCGTCGTATCTTGTGAAAAGCCTGATATCGACAGCTTAATTCAAAAATATTAATAAATTGAGTATTGTTCAACTTAAAGTCTGTCAAATTTTGGCGTTGATCGGCTTTCCAATCCAAATTTATGCACAAAAGTGTAACTTAGCATAAAACCGGATGTTGTATCGCCCGTAAACTTTAAGACCTTCTCCTGCAAAACTCTTTTTTTTCGGACCTAGCATTTTTCTAAATTGAGCTGTCAATATTAAAGATGTCGCATTTAATTTGGTAAAGTCAGCATTACATGGTAATGTAATTGAAGTAGCTACTTCAGCCTAGATCTATTCAAATAAAAAAAAAATAAAAATAAACTTTCTTTGCGATAGATCGGAATCATATTACCGCAGAGATATAAAATATATTTATCTTTCGTCAACGTTAATGAACACAAATCTTCAGGTATTCTCGTGAGACTGAACAGAGATTTCTGGCTTATGTACCAGAGGTTGCTCTCCATAGCAAAGCTCAAATTGCGAACATTTTTATAAATTGAAATGTACCCTTGTGGCCTTATCACTTCATTGCATTCGCAAAACTAAAAAAATCCTATTTTTTATGATTTAATTTTTTATTTTTTTTTTATAGAATTAAGAAGAGGCAACTGGTTCAAACAAAATATGGGCACAACTACAAACGCGCTTTAACAGCATTGAAGTAAAAAACGCGAGTTTTTCCATATAAGTGGTGCATGATGAAGCTGTTGTTGTTGTTATTGTTTCGGGTGGAGATGATAAGGCCTTTTCTCCTCGTTGTTTGCTTGTCGTATTGTAATCTGCATGTGTTACATGTGATATTACACCCCTGTAATAACATGATACTCAAAGCTTAAGCTGGTATTTTGTTTTCAATTGCGATTGTATTTATTTTTTTTTGTTGCTCTGCCCTCCCAGTCATTTGAAATTGAAAATTATGAAATGTTGATTTTTTCATTATTGTTTTGTAAATAAAATTTTTTCTTTCCACTTTTCCTATTGCATGAAACTGTCTGTTTAGTTGTGAGTTCAATGTTGCGTGTCTGTGTGCTGATATTTTATTTATAATAAAAAATATATATATCCTGTATTAATCGTTTTCCTGTTTAGAGTATGTGTGCGTTTTTTTTCATTTACAGGACGTACCAATTTAGTGTCCTTTGTAAGGTTTACTAACGTGTTAAAAGCTCATGTTTTTTTGTTTGTTGTAGGTTTGTTTTATATACATAAATTTTTTTTTGAACATTTAAATCTGCTTTGTAAAATTTGTTCTTGTATTAAATAGAGAGTTTTAATGTTGAAATTATTGTACACATATGTAAGTATGTGGTATGTATGTACTCATGTATGTATGCGTGTTTGTTTGTATATGGATACATTTTTTTGTAGACAAATGTCCTTTGAGTTATTAAGTTGCATGTTATGTTAGAGTATTCACATTTGTGCATGTGGTTGCTGTCAGTTCTTATTTTCAAATTACACTGGCCAACAAATTAAGACTTTTTGATTGGAACAGAACAGCGACCCTATAATTCTGAAAGGGCATGTTGAGTAGATTTTTTTCAGAATCAACCAATAGTCCAGCTGGCCTAATTCTCTTTACAGTAAGTCGAAGTTTTAATTTTTTTGTTGAAGGGAGCACACTAAATGAAAGAAATTTTGTTAGTTAATGCCTGAGAGAATTCTTATTGTCAGTTATAATGTGGAAATTTATGAAGTTAATTTTTGTGGATCGTAACCCACAAAATTTAACTTCATTAAAATAGATAAATGTAACGAAGTCTGGTTAATCCCATTTACAAAGAAAACACGAAAGTATATTTTTTGTATCCTGTTTGCATTACAGTCAATATTGCAATCATTTTGAAGTATGCGCGTACATACTTCCCATTTATCATATTCAATTTTATTTGATTTATTTGATATACGAAATCGGTATTGATGGATGCTGGTTTCCATTGTGCAGTTAATCTGCCTTTAAGCTGTGTTTGAACTATCTATAAAAAGTCGCCAAGCGGAAAAGTCAAGGGGAAGCTTTAAATATTTCAGAAGAATACTGCAATAGTATACAAGGGTACTGATTTATTGAAATAACTTTTAGATCGGCACGTCTTTTTAGATCGGCTTTAATGAAATGCCTGTTTTTTAATCTGAAACATAATATTGCGGTTTCTTCTTTTGTTAGTCCTAAATCTGTTACAAGAGCTTTAAAATTATCAAAAGGCATGTGACTTATATGTATATGATAAGTTTTCTAACGCCGTTATATCTGTATTGGCGCATATCATATTGACCAAAAATGTATATGTAGGCGGTAGAGGCGAAGGAACACCTTCGTAGCGTACTTTTGGTAAAATTACATTATTTGTTGCTTCATATGTCACTATCGCATTTACGAAATGTTTAATTTGTTTAGAAATAGCATGTATCTGGTTTGTGATCTTCAGGCACGATCCATGTGATAGGCGTAGAAAATGGCAGCGTTTTAGTACTGCTTTACTTATGGTGTTTTCTTTCTACAAAAAATGTGACATTTTATTTAAAAAAAATGCAATTTGGTGTTCGTTTCTTAAAAATGCTTCGCTCTCTAAAAGGGTGGCTTGTTTTATTCTAAAAAATGCATCCTTACTAATGGCAAAAGGCATTGCACTTTACGCCCCCTATAAATCGACAGTGTTGATAACGCCCTGTAAAAAGATGGCTTCGGTTTATATATAGGGTTACCAGACGAAGTTGGGAAAAAATCGCATCTAATCAGGACAGTAAAAATTTAAAATTTAAATTGTTATTTTTTCTATTATTTAATAGTAAAAACATAAGAAAGCATTACATTATTAATGATAGGTTGTCAGTGATATAAGATTTAAGTGGATTCGGTGTTATAAAATTATTTTTGAAAAAAAAACGTCAAATCAAGAAATCTGGAAAACTGAGCATTAATAAATCAGCAATCTGGCAAAGGTATTTTCTTGTTTACATATGTTGTAAAAAACAAACTAAAGAAATTGGAATTTCGTCATTAATTTTGTTCTTTTATTCACTTCTTTAATGTCAATCTATTAACAAATTTTGGTTTATGTATTTTTTTTTTATAGTTTGAAGAACAAACTTTTTGTCAGCTGTTAAATACAGGGCGGTCCAATTTTGTGTTTTGTTCTCGTCAAATAAAAAATTGCATTATTACAGGGTCGGCAAGACATTTTATACATGTACATTTTTAACAAGGTGGGATTTTTTTTGTAGAAAAGAAAACACCATTAGTATATACAGTTTTTGGTACCCCAGTTTCAGATGAAAATCATACTCCAAAGAAAAGAATAGGGTTCTTCAATTGTAGGGAATATCTATCTTCATCTTTGTTTGTGCCTTAAATATCCGCAAGCAAAACAAAACAAAACAAATATCTTAATTTGCAAAGAGAGTCCGCCATGCCTAGTCTCAGCTCAATACTGTTTGATTTTTTTCTATTTATATTATTTTAATTTTAGTAAAAATCACACTCGATGTGAACGTCACAGGTGACTAGACGCAAGAACCCAGTGTGAAATTTACAGTTATTTTAGTTGAGAATAATTAAATTCCAACTATTTAATAGTTTCCCATCACTCCTAGCCCGTTTTTCATATTTTTTGAATCATTTTAAAAAATTTACATTAGGTTAAGAAGGGTCATGCGCCCAAGGGCGCCTCTCCACTCGGAGACCAATGAGGTCCATTGTGAACGATTTGGGTAAGTCGGCATGTAATTTTGGTAATTTAGCGTAAAGAGCTTTATTTCGAACTCTGGTGTCTCTCGTAACCCCTACTGAAATTTACCAGCTACAATATTCGTAAATATTTTAATCCTTAAATGTCCTTTTTGAAAGGACTTTTTTGGATTTTCTCGAGAAAAGGGTCAAGTTGACCCATATAAAGAAGAGCAAGAGGTTAAAATCTTTCTCAAAAATGATTCTCATAAAATTTCACAATATAACTTGACAACTTGACAATAAGAATGCTGTCAGACATTAACTAGCAACATTTTTTTTAATTTAGTATAATGTTCCCTTCGACCAAAAAATAAAACATGTAATCCATTGTAAAAAAAAAAAAATTAAAAACCAGCTGGACTATAAGTTTTTTTCTACAAAAATGATCGCTCAACATGCCCTTTCAGAATTATAGGGTTACTATTCCAAATGCTTCAAAAATGCTGTTGGCCAGTGTTATTAGAGGTTCACATGATACATATTTAATGGTGTTAAATTGAGTATAACTTTAATAATGCGGATTAATAGATGGATGAAGAAATTTCTCGATAAAAATACGAAATGTGAAAAATATGGCAAAACGATTTAAAACTTGTTTTCCATTAAAAATTCCACATTTGTTTCGAAGCCGAAATAAAACATGAGCCATTTATTTGTGGCTCCCGGAGACCAACGCACGAATACGAATATACATCTTCTTTGTCTAAACTTACAATATAAATAAAGTACGTCATTCTTTAAAACTCAGAAATTTTGTTTGCAATTGTTTTGTTTTTTAATCACATTTTTAAAAGAGATCGGGAAGATCGGAAAGAACATTATTAATTTTATTAGACATTCTGCCGTATAGTCCTGTATAAAATCAACGCATTTATTGAAAATAGACTGGAAATAGAACTTGTTCTAAGTGCAAAAAAAATTAAACTAACGGATGACCTGCGTTTGTGAAAACGAATGTATAACAAGTTTTCTAATACAATTAAGCTCATAAATTCAAATCTTGCGTTGCTATCCCCTTTTGACAGTTGTTCACTACACTAGAGTTGGCTATATTAATGTATATTCATAATACTATAATTTATCTTAAAATTTTAACCTCACGTGACTGTTTGAAAGTTTAGAAGAACGAGATGCGGTTTCGGCGCTTAAATGTATTTCGTCGAAAAACCACCTCAAGGAAGTTCGATCAAACACATCCCTTTAAGATCATACATGTATACAAAAGAATACAAAACGATAACTTCTGAGGCGACACAAAAATTTGGTATCTGCCAGTGCTGCATAATGCATCGCCCTGCCTTACTCCGGTGTTAGTTTGAGAGGGTAGAGGAAGTTTATTTTATACTCTTACCACATTAATGCTGTTACTTGTTGCCAATGTTGCCAGCCTTGTTATCTTTACTCCGAGTTGTTTTATTCTTTTCCATATATACGTTCTGTACATACTGTTAAAAGATTGCTTATTGCCTATGGAGATATATACGGCGTTCCACAGAAGTGTCACGTTACGACACCAAACAATTGATCTTGTATTTTAGACCCATGTTTACAGAAAAAAGTTTTTTATCAATTAAAAAAATGGTTTAAAAAGTATTAAAATTTAATTAATGTGATAATTAAATCATTTATTTTTTTAGTTGAAAGAAAATTAAAAATATAATAAAATCTTACAACTACAATTTGTGTTGGAAAAAACCCAGCCAATTGTAGGGGAATGTAAGAAAGAAAAAATTGACGGTTTATTGTTGTGACTTTGTTGAAGCTTTGATATTGTTACATTTAAGACCAGAGTGTTTTAAAATTCTTATTCACTTTATGGTCTTACTTGTATAATATTTTTAGCTTTTCTAAAGTATTTGGAAAAAGTTTCCTGACGAGCTGGCCTAAGCAACCAGCGAAATGCGCATAGGAACTAGCTTTCCCACAACAATAAATTTCAGTGTTTTCATTTAAAAAATTGGGATTATTAGCACATCATTAATAAATGAACTAATTAATAAAATATAATTTTGATTTAATTAATATTTAAGTTGTTTTGAAATACATTTTTAATTAAAATTTTATTAATTATAATTAGTATTGTGGTTATTTTGTTGAACTATTCATGGTTTTTAATCCAAATTTTTACTATTTAATTAGGCTTAAGTTCATTAAATTTAATTTTCATTAAATTATTTTTATGAAGAAAGGAATTTTTACAACATGGAAGATTAATTAAAATTGTTATTGATAATTTTCATTCTTGACTGACCTGGGATTCGAAGCCAGGCTGGCTGGCGTGTGATTCGAACCCAGGCGGCTGGTTACCCTGACATGTTTCGACCTCAACCACTAGGTCTTCTCAAAGGGATTTGCCGTCTTACACTCGCAGCCATCGAAGACTGCTGACATCAGTAGTCAAACATCAATCCTTAAACCAAATTGTATTTTAACCTTTGGTAGATCGAAATTTGCTTATTGAATGATTATCCATTTTCAATTGATCTCACATGTTTTTCCTTTACTTCTGTTTTTTCCGTACTTTTGTCAAGAATTCTTCTTGAAGTCCAAAGTACATTTTTTGTTTATCATGTTTTTTGTCTTTCTTTTTTCTTGTTGACATTTTTCAGCACAACTTGAAGGACAAATGAACACATAGAGCTTGTGCCTTAGCTTTAACAATAATTAGTATTGTGGTTATTTTGTTGAACTATTCATGGTTTTTAATCCAAATTTTTACTATTTAATTAGGCTTAAGTTCATTAAATTTAATTTTCATTAAATTATTTTTATGAAGAAAGGAATTTTTACAACATGGAAGATTAATTAAAATTGTTATTGATAATTTTCATTCTTGACTGACCTGGGATTCGAAGCCAGGCTGGCTGGCGTGTGATTCGAACCCAGGCGGCTGGTTACCCTGACATGTTTCGACCTCAACCACTAGGTCTTCTCAAAGGGATTTGCCGTCTTACACTCGCAGCCATCGAAGACTGCTGACGTCAGTAGTCAAACATCAATCCTTAAACCAAATTGTATTTTAACCTTTGGTAGATCGAAATTTGCTTATTGAATGATTATCCATTTTCAATTGATCTCACATGTTTTTCCTTTACTTCTGTTTTTTCCGTACTTTTGTCAAGAATTCTTCTTGAAGTCCAAAGTACATTTTTTGTTTATCATGTTTTTTGTCTTTCTTTTTTCTTGTTGACATTTTTCAGCACAACTTGAAGGACAAATGAACACATAGAGCTTGTGCCTTAGCTTTAACAATAATTAGTATTGTGGTTATTTTGTTGAACTATTCATGGTTTTTAATCCAAATTTTTACTATTTAATTAGGCTTAAGTTCATTAAATTTAATTTTCATTAAATTATTTTTATGAAGAAAGGAATTTTTACAACATGGAAGATTAATTAAAATTGTTATTGATAATTTTCATTCTTGACTGACCTGGGATTCGAAGCCAGGCTGGCTGGCGTGTGATTCGAACCCAGGCGGCTGGTTACCCTGACATGTTTCGACCTCAACCACTAGGTCTTCTCAAAGGGATTTGCCGTCTTACACTCGCAGCCATCGAAGACTGCTGACGTCAGTAGTCAAACATCAATCCTTAAACCAAATTGTATTTTAACCTTTGGTAGATCGAAATTTGCTTATTGAATGATTATCCATTTTCAATTGATCTCACATGTTTTTCCTTTACTTCTGTTTTTTCCGTACTTTTGTCAAGAATTCTTCTTGAAGTCCAAAGTACATTTTTTGTTTATCATGTTTTTTGTCTTTCTTTTTTCTTGTTGACATTTTTCAGCACAACTTGAAGGACAAATGAACACATAGAGCTTGTGCCTTAGCTTTAACAATAATTAGTATTGTGGTTATTTTGTTGAACTATTCATGGTTTTTAATCCAAATTTTTACTATTTAATTAGGCTTAAGTTCATTAAATTTAATTTTCATTAAATTATTTTTATGAAGAAAGGAATTTTTACAACATGGAAGATTAATTAAAATTGTTATTGATAATTTTCATTATTGACTGACCTGGGATTCGAAGCCAGGCTGGCTGGCGTGTGATTCGAACCCAGGCGGCTGGTTACCCTGACATGTTTCGACCTCAACCACTAGGTCTTCTCAAAGGGATTTGCCGTCTTACACTCGCAGCCATCGAAGACTGCTGACGTCAGTAGTCAAACATCAATCCTTAAACCAAATTGTATTTTAACCTTTGGTAGATCGAAATTTGCTTATTGAATGATTATCCATTTTCAATTGATCTCACATGTTTTTCCTTTACTTCTGTTTTTTCCGTACTTTTGTCAAGAATTCTTCTTGAAGTCCAAAGTACATTTTTTGTTTATCATGTTTTTTGTCTTTCTTTTTTCTTGTTGACATTTTTCAGCACAACTTGAAGGACAAATGAACACATAGAGCTTGTGCCTTAGCTTTAACAATAATTAGTATTGTGGTTATTTTGTTGAACTATTCATGGTTTTTAATCCAAATTTTTACTATTTAATTAGGCTTAAGTTCATTAAATTTAATTTTCATTAAATTATTTTTATGAAGAAAGGAATTTTTACAACATGGAAGATTAATTAAAATTGTTATTGATAATTTTCATTCTTGACTGACCTGGGATTCGAAGCCAGGCTGGCTGGCGTGTGATTCGAACCCAGGCGGCTGGTTACCCTGACATGTTTCGACCTCAACCACTAGGTCTTCTCAAAGGGATTTGCCGTCTTACACTCGCAGCCATCGAAGACTGCTGACGTCAGTAGTCAAACATCAATCCTTAAACCAAATTGTATTTTAACCTTTGGTAGATCGAAATTTGCTTATTGAATGATTATCCATTTTCAATTGATCTCACATGTTTTTCCTTTACTTCTGTTTTTTCCGTACTTTTGTCAAGAATTCTTCTTGAAGTCCAAAGTACATTTTTTGTTTATCATGTTTTTTGTCTTTCTTTTTTCTTGTTGACATTTTTCAGCACAACTTGAAGGACAAATGAACACATAGAGCTTGTGCCTTAGCTTTAACAATAATTAGTATTGTGGTTATTTTGTTGAACTATTCATGGTTTTTAATCCAAATTTTTACTATTTAATTAGGCTTAAGTTCATTAAATTTAATTTTCATTAAATTATTTTTATGAAGAAAGGAATTTTTACAAAATTTGGATTAAAAACCATGAATAGTTCAACAAAATAACCACAATACTAATTATTGTTAAAGCTAAGGCACAAGCTCTATGTGTTCATTTGTCCTTCAAGTTGTGCTGAAAAATGTCAACAAGAAAAAAGAAAGACAAAAAACATGATAAACAAAAAATGTACTTTGGACTTCAAGAAGAATTCTTGACAAAAGTACGGAAAAAACAGAAGTAAAGGAAAAACATGTGAGATCAATTGAAAATGGATAATCATTCAATAAGCAAATTTCGATCTACCAAAGGTTAAAATACAATTTGGTTTAAGGATTGATGTTTGACTACTGACGTCAGCAGTCTTCGATGGCTGCGAGTGTAAGACGGCAAATCCCTTTGAGAAGACCTAGTGGTTGAGGTCGAAACATGTCAGGGTAACCAGCCGCCTGGGTTCGAATCACACGCCAGCCAGCCTGGCTTCGAATCCCAGGTCAGTCAAGAATGAAAATTATCAATAACAATTTTAATTAATCTTCCATGTTGTAAAAATTCCTTTCTTCATAAAAATAATTTAATGAAAATTAAATTTAATGAACTTAAGCCTAATTAAATAGTAAAAATTTGGATTAAAAACCATGAATAGTTCAACAAAATAACCACAATACTAATTATTGTTAAAGCTAAGGCACAAGCTCTATGTGTTCATTTGTCCTTCAAGTTGTGCTGAAAAATGTCAACAAGAAAAAAGAAAGACAAAAAACATGATAAACAAAAAATGTACTTTGGACTTCAAGAAGAATTCTTGACAAAAGTACGGAAAAAACAGAAGTAAAGGAAAAACATGTGAGATCAATTGAAAATGGATAATCATTCAATAAGCAAATTTCGATCTACCAAAGGTTAAAATACAATTTGGTTTAAGGATTGATGTTTGACTACTGACGTCAGCAGTCTTCGATGGCTGCGAGTGTAAGACGGCAAATCCCTTTGAGAAGACCTAGTGGTTGAGGTCGAAACATGTCAGGGTAACCAGCCGCCTGGGTTCGAATCACACGCCAGCCAGCCTGGCTTCGAATCCCAGGTCAGTCAAGAATGAAAATTATCAATAACAATTTTAATTAATCTTCCATGTTGTAAAAATTCCTTTCTTCATAAAAATAATTTAATGAAAATTAAATTTAATGAACTTAAGCCTAATTAAATAGTAAAAATTTGGATTTAAAACCATGAATAGTTCAACAAAATAACCACAATACTAATTATTGTTAAAGCTAAGGCACAAGCTCTATGTGTTCATTTGTCCTTCAAGTTGTGCTGAAAAATGTCAACAAGAAAAAAGAAAGACAAAAAACATGATAAACAAAAAATGTACTTTGGACTTCAAGAAGAATTCTTGACAAAAGTACGGAAAAAACAGAAGTAAAGGAAAAACATGTGAGATCAATTGAAAATGGATAATCATTCAATAAGCAAATTTCGATCTACCAAAGGTTAAAATACAATTTGGTTTAAGGATTGATGTTTGACTACTGACGTCAGCAGTCATCGATGGCTGCGAGTGTAAGACGGCAAATCCCTTTGAGAAGACCTAGTGGTTGAGGTCGAAACATGTCAGGGTAACCAGCCGCCTGGGTTCGAATCACACGCCAGCCAGCCTGGCTTCGAATCCCAGGTCAGTCAAGAATGAAAATTATCAATAACAATTTTAATTAATCTTCCATGTTGTAAAAATTCCTTTCTTCATAAAAATAATTTAATGAAAATTAAATTTAATGAACTTAAGCCTAATTAAATAGTAAAAATTTGGATTAAAAACCATGAATAGTTCAACAAAATAACCACAATACTAATTATTGTTAAAGCTAAGGCACAAGCTCTATGTGTTCATTTGTCCTTCAAGTTGTGCTGAAAAATGTCAACAAGAAAAAAGAAAGACAAAAAACATGATAAACAAAAAATGTACTTTGGACTTCAAGAAGAATTCTTGACAAAAGTACGGAAAAAACAGAAGTAAAGGAAAAACATGTGAGATCAATTGAAAATGGATAATCATTCAATAAGCAAATTTCGATCTACCAAAGGTTAAAATACAATTTGGTTTAAGGATTGATGTTTGACTACTGACGTCAGCAGTCTTCGATGGCTGCGAGTGTAAGACGGCAAATCCCTTTGAGAAGACCTAGTGGTTGAGGTCGAAACATGTCAGGGTAACCAGCCGCCTGGGTTCGAATCACACGCCAGCCAGCCTGGCTTCGAATCCCAGGTCAGTCAAGAATGAAAATTATCAATAACAATTTTAATTAATCTTCCATGTTGTAAAAATTCCTTTCTTCATAAAAATAATTTAATGAAAATTAAATTTAATGAACTTAAGCCTAATTAAATAGTAAAAATTTGGATTAAAAACCATGAATAGTTCAACAAAATAACCACAATACTAATTATTGTTAAAGCTAAGGCACAAGCTCTATGTGTTCATTTGTCCTTCAAGTTGTGCTGAAAAATGTCAACAAGAAAAAAGAAAGACAAAAAACATGATAAACAAAAAATGTACTTTGGACTTCAAGAAGAATTCTTGACAAAAGTACGGAAAAAACAGAAGTAAAGGAAAAACATGTGAGATCAATTGAAAATGGATAATCATTCAATAAGCAAATTTCGATCTACCAAAGGTTAAAATACAATTTGGTTTAAGGATTGATGTTTGACTACTGACGTCAGCAGTCTTCGATGGCTGCGAGTGTAAGACGGCAAATCCCTTTGAGAAGACCTAGTGGTTGAGGTCGAAACATGTCAGGGTAACCAGCCGCCTGGGTTCGAATCACACGCCAGCCAGCCTGGCTTCGAATCCCAGGTCAGTCAAGAATGAAAATTATCAATAACAATTTTAATTAATCTTCCATGTTGTAAAAATTCCTTTCTTCATAAAAATAATTTAATGAAAATTAAATTTAATGAACTTAAGCCTAATTAAATAGTAAAAATTTGGATTAAAAACCATGAATAGTTCAACAAAATAACCACAATACTAATTATTGTTAAAGCTAAGGCACAAGCTCTATGTGTACATTTGTCCTTCAAGTTGTGCTGAAAAATGTCAACAAGAAAAAAGAAAGACAAAAAACATGATAAACAAAAAATGTACTTTGGACTTCAAGAAGAATTCTTGACAAAAGTACGGAAAAAACAGAAGTAAAGGAAAAACATGTGAGATCAATTGAAAATGGATAATCATTCAATAAGCAAATTTCGATCTACCAAAGGTTAAAATACAATTTGGTTTAAGGATTGATGTTTGACTACTGACGTCAGCAGTCTTCGATGGCTGCGAGTGTAAGACGGCAAATCCCTTTGAGAAGACCTAGTGGTTGAGGTCGAAACATGTCAGGGTAACCAGCCGCCTGGGTTCGAATCACACGCCAGCCAGCCTGGCTTCGAATCCCAGGTCAGTCAAGAATGAAAATTATCAATAACAATTTTAATTAATCTTCCATGTTGTAAAAATTCCTTTCTTCATAAAAATAATTTAATGAAAATTAAATTTAATGAACTTAAGCCTAATTAAATAGTAAAAATTTGGATTAAAAACCATGAATAGTTCAACAAAATAACCACAATACTAATTATTGTTAAAGCTAAGGCACAAGCTCTATGTGTTCATTTGTCCTTCAAGTTGTGCTGAAAAATGTCAACAAGAAAAAAGAAAGACAAAAAACATGATAAACAAAAAATGTACTTTGGACTTCAAGAAGAATTCTTGACAAAAGTACGGAAAAAACAGAAGTAAAGGAAAAACATGTGAGATCAATTGAAAATGGATAATCATTCAATAAGCAAATTTCGATCTACCAAAGGTTAAAATACAATTTGGTTTAATGATTGATGTTTGACTACTGACGTCAGCAGTCTTCGATGGCTGCGAGTGTAAGACGGCAAATCCCTTTGAGAAGACCTAGTGGTTGAGGTCGAAACATGTCAGGGTAACCAGCCGCCTGGGTTCGAATCACACGCCAGCCAGCCTGGCTTCGAATCCCAGGTCAGTCAAGAATGAAAATTATCAATAACAATTTTAATTAATCTTCCATGTTGTAAAAATTCCTTTCTTCATAAAAATAATTTAATGAAAATTAAATTTAATGAACTTAAGCCTAATTAAATAGTAAAAATTTGGATTAAAAACCATGAATAGTTCAACAAAATAACCACAATACTAATTATTGTTAAAGCTAAGGCACAAGCTCTATGTGTTCATTTGTCCTTCAAGTTGTGCTGAAAAATGTCAACAAGAAAAAAGAAAGACAAAAAACATGATAAACAAAAAATGTACTTTGGACTTCAAGAAGAATTCTTGACAAAAGTACGGAAAAAACAGAATTAAAGGAAAAACATGTGAGATCAATTGAAAATGGATAATCATTCAATAAGCAAATTTCGATCTACCAAAGGTTAAAATACAATTTGGTTTAAGGATTGATGTTTGACTACTGATGTCAGCAGTCTTCGATGGCTGCGAGTGTAAGACGGCAAATCCCTTTGAGAAGACCTAGTGGTTGAGGTCGAAACATGTCAGGGTAACCAGCCGCCTGGGTTCGAATCACACGCCAGCCAGCCTGGCTTCGAATCCCAGGTCAGTCAAGAATGAAAATTATCAATAACAATTTTAATTAATCTTCCATGTTGTAAAAATTCCTTTCTTCATAAAAATAATTTAATGAAAATTAAATTTAATGAACTTAAGCCTAATTAAATAGTAAAAATTTGGATTAAAAACCATGAATAGTTCAACAAAATAACCACAATACTAATTATTGTTAAAGCTAAGGCACAAGCTCTATGTGTTCATTTGTCCTTCAAGTTGTGCTGAAAAATGTCAACAAGAAAAAAGAAAGACAAAAAACATGATAAACAAAAAATGTACTTTGGACTTCAAGAAGAATTCTTGACAAAAGTACGGAAAAAACAGAAGTAAAGGAAAAACATGTGAGATCAATTGAAAATGGATAATCATTCAATAAGCAAATTTCGATCTACCAAAGGTTAAAATACAATTTGGTTTAAGGATTGATGTTTGACTACTGACGTCAGCAGTCTTCGATGGCTGCGAGTGTAAGACGGCAAATCCCTTTGAGAAGACCTAGTGGTTGAGGTCGAAACATGTCAGGGTAACCAGCCGCCTGGGTTCGAATCACACGCCAGCCAGCCTGGCTTCGAATCCCAGGTCAGTCAAGAATGAAAATTATCAATAACAATTTTAATTAATCTTCCATGTTGTAAAAATTCCTTTCTTCATAAAAATAATTTAATGAAAATTAAATTTAATGAACTTAAGCCTAATTAAATAGTAAAAATTTGGATTAAAAACCATGAATAGTTCAACAAAATAACCACAATACTAATTATTGTTAAAGCTAAGGCACAAGCTCTATGTGTTCATTTGTCCTTCAAGTTGTGCTGAAAAATGTCAACAAGAAAAAAGAAAGACAAAAAACATGATAAACAAAAAATGTACTTTGGACTTCAAGAAGAATTCTTGACAAAAGTACGGAAAAAACAGAAGTAAAGGAAAAACATGTGAGATCAATTGAAAATGGATAATCATTCAATAAGCAAATTTCGATCTACCAAAGGTTAAAATACAATTTGGTTTAAGGATTGATGTTTGACTACTGACGTCAGCAGTCTTCGATGGCTGCGAGTGTAAGACGGCAAATCCCTTTGAGAAGACCTAGTGGTTGAGGTCGAAACATGTCAGGGTAACCAGCCGCCTGGGTTCGAATCACACGCCAGCCAGCCTGGCTTCGAATCCCAGGTCAGTCAAGAATGAAAATTATCAATAACAATTTTAATTAATCTTCCATATTGTAAAAATTCCTTTCTTCATAAAAATAATTTAATGAAAATTAAATTTAATGAACTTAAGCCTAATTAAATAGTAAAAATTTGGATTAAAAACCATGAATAGTTCAACAAAATAACCACAATACTAATTATTGTTAAAGCTAAGGCACAAGCTCTATGTGTTCATTTGTCCTTCAAGTTGTGCTGAAAAATGTCAACAAGAAAAAAGAAAGACAAAAAACATGATAAACAAAAAATGTACTTTGGACTTCAAGAAGAATTCTTGACAAAAGTACGGAAAAAACAGAAGTAAAGGAAAAACATGTGAGATCAATTGAAAATGGATAATCATTCAATAAGCAAATTTCGATCTACCAAAGGTTAAAATACAATTTGGTTTAAGGATTGATGTTTGACTACTGACGTCAGCAGTCTTCGATGGCTGCGAGTGTAAGACGGCAAATCCCTTTGAGAAGACCTAGTGGTTGAGGTCGAAACATGTCAGGGTAACCAGCCGCCTGGGTTCGAATCACACGCCAGCCAGCCTGGCTTCGAATCCCAGGTCAGTCAAGAATGAAAATTATCAATAACAATTTTAATTAATCTTCCATGTTGTAAAAATTCCTTTCTTCATAAAAATAATTTAATGAAAATTAAATTTAATGAACTTAAGCCTAATTAAACAGTAAAAATTTGGATTAAAAACCATGAATAGTTCAACAAAATAACCACAATACTAATTATTGTTAAAGCTAAGGCACAAGCTCTATGTGTTCATTTGTCCTTCAAGTTGTGCTGAAAAATGTCAACAAGAAAAAAGAAAGACAAAAAACATGATAAACAAAAAATGTACTTTGGACTTCAAGAAGAATTCTTGACAAAAGTACGGAAAAAACAGAAGTAAAGGAAAAACATGTGAGATCAATTGAAAATGGATAATCATTCAATAAGCAAATTTCGATCTACCAAAGGTTAAAATACAATTTGGTTTAAGGATTGATGTTTGACTACTGACGTCAGCAGTCTTCGATGGCTGCGAGTGTAAGACGGCAAATCCCTTTGAGAAGACCTAGTGGTTGAGGTCGAAACATGTCAGGGTAACCAGCCGCCTGGGTTCGAATCACACGCCAGCCAGCCTGGCTTCGAATCCCAGGTCAGTCAAGAATGAAAATTATCAATAACAATTTTAATTAATCTTCCATGTTGTAAAAATTCCTTTCTTCATAAAAATAATTTAATGAAAATTAAATTTAATGAACTTAAGCCTAATTAAATAGTAAAAATTTGGATTAAAAACCATGAATAGTTCAACAAAATAACCACAATACTAATTATTGTTAAAGCTAAGGCACAAGCTCTATGTGTTCATTTGTCCTTCAAGTTGTGCTGAAAAATGTCAACAAGAAAAAAGAAAGACAAAAAACATGATAAACAAAAAATGTACTTTGGACTTCAAGAAGAATTCTTGACAAAAGTACGGAAAAAACAGAAGTAAAGGAAAAACATGTGAGATCAATTGAAAATGGATAATCATTCAATAAGCAAATTTCGATCTACCAAAGGTTAAAATACAATTTGGTTTAAGGATTGATGTTTGACTACTGACGTCAGCAGTCTTCGATGGCTGCGAGTGTAAGACGGCAAATCCCTTTGAGAAGACCTAGTGGTTGAGGTCGAAACATGTCAGGGTAACCAGCCGCCTGGGTTCGAATCACACGCCAGCCAGCCTGGCTTCGAATCCCAGGTCAGTCAAGAATGAAAATTATCAATAACAATTTTAATTAATCTTCCATGTTGTAAAAATTCCTTTCTTCATAAAAATAATTTAATGAAAATTAAATTTAATGAACTTAAGCCTAATTAAATAGTAAAAATTTGGATTAAAAACCATGAATAGTTCAACAAAATAACCACAATACTAATTATTGTTAAAGCTAAGGCACAAGCTCTATGTGTTCATTTGTCCTTCAAGTTGTGCTGAAAAATGTCAACAAGAAAAAAGAAAGACAAAAAACATGATAAACAAAAAATGTACTTTGGACTTCAAGAAGAATTCTTGACAAAAGTACGGAAAAAACAGAAGTAAAGGAAAAACATGTGAGATCAATTGAAAATGGATAATCATTCAATAAGCAAATTTCGATCTACCAAAGGTTAAAATACAATTTGGTTTAAGGATTGATGTTTGACTACTGACGTCAGCAGTCTTCGATGGCTGCGAGTGTAAGACGGCAAATCCCTTTGAGAAGACCTAGTGGTTGAGGTCGAAACATGTCAGGGTAACCAGCCGCCTGGGTTCGAATCACACGCCAGCCAGCCTGGCTTCGAATCCCAGGTCAGTCAAGAATGAAAATTATCAATAACAATTTTAATTAATCTTCCATGTTGTAAAAATTCCTTTCTTCATAAAAATAATTTAATGAAAATTAAATTTAATGAACTTAAGCCTAATTAAATAGTAAAAATTTGGATTAAAAACCATGAATAGTTCAACAAAATAACCACAATACTAATTATTGTTAAAGCTAAGGCACAAGCTCTATGTGTTCATTTGTCCTTCAAGTTGTGCTGAAAAATGTCAACAAGAAAAAAGAAAGACAAAAAACATGATAAACAAAAAATGTACTTTGGACTTCAAGAAGAATTCTTGACAAAAGTACGGAAAAAACAGAAGTAAAGGAAAAACATGTGAGATCAATTGAAAATGGATAATCATTCAATAAGCAAATTTCGATCTACCAAAGGTTAAAATACAATTTGGTTTAAGGATTGATGTTTGACTACTGACGTCAGCAGTCTTCGATGGCTGCGAGTGTAAGACGGCAAATCCCTTTGAGAAGACCTAGTGGTTGAGGTCGAAACATGTCAGGGTAACCAGCCGCCTGGGTTCGAATCACACGCCAGCCAGCCTGGCTTCGAATCCCAGGTCAGTCAAGAATGAAAATTATCAATAACAATTTTAATTAATCTTCCATGTTGTAAAAATTCCTTTCTTCATAAAAATAATTTAATGAAAATTAAATTTAATGAACTTAAGCCTAATTAAATAGTAAAAATTTGGATTAAAAACCATGAATAGTTCAACAAAATAACCACAATACTAATTATTGTTAAAGCTAAGGCACAAGCTCTATGTGTTCATTTGTCCTTCAAGTTGTGCTGAAAAATGTCAACAAGAAAAAAGAAAGACAAAAAACATGATAAACAAAAAATGTACTTTGGACTTCAAGAAGAATTCTTGACAAAAGTACGGAAAAAACAGAAGTAAAGGAAAAACATGTGAGATCAATTGAAAATGGATAATCATTCAATAAGCAAATTTCGATCTACCAAAGGTTAAAATACAATTTGGTTTAAGGATTGATGTTTGACTACTGACGTCAGCAGTCTTCGATGGCTGCGAGTGTAAGACGGCAAATCCCTTTGAGAAGACCTAGTGGTTGAGGTCGAAACATGTCAGGGTAACCAGCCGCCTGGGTTCGAATCACACGCCAGCCAGCCTGGCTTCGAATCCCAGGTCAGTCAAGAATGAAAATTATCAATAACAATTTTAATTAATCTTCCATGTTGTAAAAATTCCTTTCTTCATAAAAGTAATTTAATGAAAATTAAATTTAATGAACTTAAGCCTAATTAAATAGTAAAAATTTGGATTAAAAACCATGAATAGTTCAACAAAATAACCACAATACTAATTATTGTTAAAGCTAAGGCACAAGCTCTATGTGTTCATTTGTCCTTCAAGTTGTGCTGAAAAATGTCAACAAGAAAAAAGAAAGACAAAAAACATGATAAACAAAAAATGTACTTTGGACTTCAAGAAGAATTCTTGACAAAAGTACGGAAAAAACAGAAGTAAAGGAAAAACATGTGAGATCAATTGAAAATGGATAATCATTCAATAAGCAAATTTCGATCTACCAAAGGTTAAAATACAATTTGGTTTAAGGATTGATGTTTGACTACTGACGTCAGCAGTCTTCGATGGCTGCGAGTGTAAGACGGCAAATCCCTTTGAGAAGACCTAGTGGTTGAGGTCGAAACATGTCAGGGTAACCAGCCGCCTGGGTTCGAATCACACGCCAGCCAGCCTGGCTTCGAATCCCAGGTCAGTCAAGAATGAAAATTATCAATAACAATTTTAATTAATCTTCCATGTTGTAAAAATTCCTTTCTTCATAAAAATAATTTAATGAAAATTAAATTTAATGAACTTAAGCCTAATTAAATAGTAAAAATTTGGATTAAAAACCATGAATAGTTCAACAAAATAACCACAATACTAATTATTGTTAAAGCTAAGGCACAAGCTCTATGTGTTCATTTGTCCTTCAAGTTGTGCTGAAAAATGTCAACAAGAAAAAAGAAAGACAAAAAACATGATAAACAAAAAATGTACTTTGGACTTCAAGAAGAATTCTTGACAAAAGTACGGAAAAAACAGAAGTAAAGGAAAAACATGTGAGATCAATTGAAAATGGATAATCATTCAATAAGCAAATTTCGATCTACCAAAGGTTAAAATACAATTTGGTTTAAGGATTGATGTTTGACTACTGACGTCAGCAGTCTTCGATGGCTGCGAGTGTAAGACGGCAAATCCCTTTGAGAAGACCTAGTGGTTGAGGTCGAAACATGTCAGGGTAACCAGCCGCCTGGGTTCGAATCACACGCCAGCCAGCCTGGCTTCGAATCCCAGGTCAGTCAAGAATGAAAATTATCAATAACAATTTTAATTAATCTTCCATGTTGTAAAAATTCCTTTCTTCATAAAAATAATTTAATGAAAATTAAATTTAATGAACTTAAGCCTAATTAAATAGTAACAATTTGGATTAAAAACCATGAATAGTTCAACAAAATAACCACAATACTAATTATTGTTAAAGCTAAGGCACAAGCTCTATGTGTTCATTTGTCCTTCAAGTTGTGCTGAAAAATGTCAACAAGAAAAAAGAAAGACAAAAAACATGATAAACAAAAAATGTACTTTGGACTTCAAGAAGAATTCTTGACAAAAGTACGGAAAAAACAGAAGTAAAGGAAAAACATGTGAGATCAATTGAAAATGGATAATCATTCAATAAGCAAATTTCGATCTACCAAAGGTTAAAATACAATTTGGTTTAAGGATTGATGTTTGACTACTGACGTCAGCAGTCTTCGATGGCTGCGAGTGTAAGACGGCAAATCCCTTTGAGAAGACCTAGTGGTTGAGGTCGAAACATGTCAGGGTAACCAGCCGCCTGGGTTCGAATCACACGCCAGCCAGCCTGGCTTCGAATCCCAGGTCAGTCAAGAATGAAAATTATCAATAACAATTTTAATTAATCTTCCATGTTGTAAAAATTCCTTTCTTCATAAAAATAATTTAATGAAAATTAAATTTAATGAACTTAAGCCTAATTAAATAGTAAAAATTTGGATTAAAAACCATGAATAGTTCAACAAAATAACCACAATACTAATTATTGTTAAAGCTAAGGCACAAGCTCTATGTGTTCATTTGTCCTTCAAGTTGTGCTGAAAAATGTCAACAAGAAAAAGAAAGACAAAAAACATGATAAACAAAAAATGTACTTTGGACTTCAAGAAGAATTCTTGACAAAAGTACGGAAAAAACAGAAGTAAAGGAAAAACATGTGAGATCAATTGAAAATGGATAATCATTCAATAAGCAAATTTCGATCTACCAAAGGTTAAAATACAATTTGGTTTAAGGATTGATGTTTGACTACTGACGTCAGCAGTCTTCGATGGCTGCGAGTGTAAGACGGCAAATCCCTTTGAGAAGACCTAGTGGTTGAGGTCGAAACATGTCAGGGTAACCAGCCGCCTGGGTTCGAATCACACGCCAGCCAGCCTGGCTTCGAATCCCAGGTCAGTCAAGAATGAAAATTATCAATAACAATTTTAATTAATCTTCCATGTTGTAAAAATTCCTTTCTTCATAAAAATAATTTAATGAAAATTAAATTTAATGAACTTAAGCCTAATTAAATAGTAAAAATTTGGATTAAATTTTATTAATTTTAATCAAAAAATATTAATTGACTTTTTCGTTTAAAATAAAATAATTTTAACTTGTAGAATTGTTGTTGGGAATTGTCAATATTTAATCCAATAAATTAACACGTGGTTTGAAATGGCAAAGGTTTTTGATAATTTTTTTAATAAAAATTAAAAATATCATTTATTGAAATAAAAAATATTAACAATTTTACAATTTTTAGTAATCAATATAATCATTTTAGTAATGGGTGCAAAATCAAAAACCTGTTTGCCTGATATTATGAATTTGGTATAAATTTGGTGATTAGAGACAATTTTTAATATTTTCTGTGTTGTTCAAATTTTTCCTACCGTTCACTAAATTGCACCAAAATACAAAATATTAAATACATAATATAAAAATTTTTCTTTGAGAAACAATTTCAAATCCTTGGTGCCGTATCGTGACAAAAAGCAGACTTTACTGTGGAAATACCCATATGCACTAGAATTTTTGAAATAACACTTTTCGAATATGAAAATGACTGTCTTTGCGGATATAAATTATAATATGAATATAATCTAATTCCCTACTCAACTTCCGTAAATCAGTTTTAATACCATTCCGTCCCTATTTAAAGTCCTATTTATAGATTTATTATCGTCTTTTATAAACACAATATCACATTTCTCATAAAAACGAAAGAGGGAAAAAATGTGCTAATATTAAGCACTGATCTTAAAATACTTTTTTAGTCCAACTAAAAGCAAATATTTTTTTTTTTCAAAATAGTATTTCTTATGAATACTATATAAACAAATTCATTTTGTAACTTAACTGTAAACTAACTAACTCTTTGATGCAACTTTAATAGGGAACTCTTCCTCTTACTTCACGTTTTCTCTTCCAAATTTCAAATCTAATATACATACAGTCACCGCTAATTGGTGTCTTTGTTAAATTAGCAACTTTGCATTCAAATTAATTTTTTTTTTTTAATCTTTCACTTTGTATATTTCCCAACAATTTAGTTAACAAATTATGTTTATTTAATTTTACAACGAAGTAAAAAATTTATATATAAAAATATTTATCTTAAATTTAACGACTACACTGATCACATTTTCCCAACAATGACCTAATTTGCATAATTTTTGTCTCATAACCTTAAAAAATATGAAACGTTTTACGTTTAAAACTAAAAAAAAATAAAAATAAAATATAAAGTAAAAACGGCTTAGAAAAGGGAAAATATAGCAACATCAATTTATCTATATCATGTCACAAAAAATTTCCCACCGCATATTAATTTTATTAACATAAAATACAATTATTATCACCACATTTTGTGTGGCATATTTAGTAGCGTCAACAAACATTTAAAATGTTTGCGTGTGTTGGGGAGTCCGTAAGTGAGCGAAAGAGATGGGTAGAAAAAAAATTAGACATTTGCGCATGGCAAATGACTAAATTGGTGTTCTTTCGTTTAAAGTTATTATTTCACTTTTAATAGAACCCTTAAAGTCTCATCATATTTTTATATACCCTCCATCACTAGTGTTGATTGAGGGTATACTAAGTTTGTCATGCCGTGTAAAACTATTATAATCAGTGCTGCCACGACTAATAATATTTTTACAAACAAAATTATTGCAAAATTTACCAAATGTGAAAAAATATATTAAATTTAGAAAAACATTAAAATTTATTTTTAGTTGCATTGTAATACAAAAAGGTTATTTTCACTTAATAGGAAAATATTTATTACCAGTTAAGAGAATAAAACAAGAAATGTAATTCGTGTACATATTAAGACTTAAATTAAAAGTTCTTATTTATTTTAAACCTTTTTCATTAAAACTATTTTTATTTTATTTTACCCGGTCAAATTTCCATACAAAATTCCGTATATTGAAAGTAATTAAGTTGAATTTTTTTTGGCAATATGACAAACGCATTATTGAATGAATATTTTCTAATTTATATATATCTAAAATATTATAAAATTTTGTATTATTACTGTTTCAAAATTGTTCTATTTGAAATATTTTGTAAATCATTGTTTAATATTATGACGAATATAAACAAATTAAAACTTTAATGGGCAAAAAGAATATGAAAGACAGTCAAGGGTTTTCTTTATAAATTAAAAATATTGCTAAATAATTATTTAAAAAACATTAAATAAATATACATACCGACAGGTTATAAAAAGTAAAATTTCAAATTTCTAAAATTCATGCCATTTTCTTACAGCAAATTCCATCAATTTTAAAGTTATAGATTATATATCAATTTATTTTTCAAAAATCTTTAAAATCTTATGTGTACTGAAATATACTACTGGAAAAAATGTAAATTTATAATATTTTACTTCAATTTAAGTTTTAAAACAATTAAAATTACTTTTGGGTACTTTTTTAGTCATTTTCTGAAATCGATTTCGAGTGATATTATTAACTTTCGTCTTTAAGTACACGCTTATTTTTACTACAATTAAAATAAGGAAAAACTACGCTCATTAAAAAAAAAATTGAAAATCTATAGCGATTAAAACTTCATTTGATTTCAATTCCAGAACATGGCTATTTCTAATATAAAAAATCACATTTGGCAATTTTTTTCTAAACAAAAATCTTAAAAAAAAATATCTGGTAGCTGTTTTGAAAAGGAGCTTTTGTTTTCGATAAAGCGTAGTGCAAAGTTCACATTATTCGAAGTCGTAAATAATTTCCTTCGAATCGAAATAAGCGATAGCCCCCCATGTAAGTAAAAACATTAAAAATTTAAAAACCGTAAAATGCAAGTGTATCAAGAAAAATATATTAATACGTATTTTATATATTAAAAAATAAATAACCAAAAATGGAAAACATATTCACATCTCAACATTGAGCTCTGATTCTAATACTCATCTAAGACCCCATAAAATATATTAATTCTGGGTCCTTGAGTAATTCTAAGTCGATTTAGCCTTGTCCATGTGTCTGTCCGTCTGTTGAAAACACGGTCACTTTTGAAAGGCTTTACAGAAAAAAAACATAAATATAGTAGTCAAATTCTTTGTAGTTCTCTTCAGCAGCTTGAAACTGCAATGCACCATAATCGGTTCAGGAATTAAAGAGTTATGAACCCATATTTGGAACAACCTCCCTAATAAATTGATAATGTGTTACAAAACTGAGCATTAATTCGTGACAGAATGCAATATACCACAACATTTTGTGAAAATCGGTATATAATTTCCTTAGGGGAAACGGAACTAACACTAAACTTGTCACGTGACAAGTCACTTTAACATGGCGATGTCCTAGGTGGGGTTAAATGTGCCAATTACCTTTCCTCTGGACCAACTACACTCTAAACAGATTATCAACAGTTAAGTGATAGGTCTTATTTTCACCTATCACAATTCGTTATAAAATTTATTTTAGTTATAAAATTTTGTTCACTGGTCACGGGATAAGTGCTTTAAGAGCAATTGACACAAATTTCCCGCAGGGTTACTATAGGCCCCATAAAAAGTCCACCCTCGGAAAATACTTTAGAACGCCTAAAACTGTCATGAATAATGTAAGGGAAATGTAAGAAAAGATAAACTGACTGTTTATTGCTTGATTTGTTAAAGCTTTGATAATGTTTCAAGTAAAACCTGAGTGTTTAAAATTCTAATTCGCTTTACGGCTCTTTTCACAATATATAATTAAATTAACTTAACAAGAATCTTAACAAACTGTCGTTTTGGTTAACAAGCGGTTTTCCGTTTGACAATCTTTCGGTTACTTAACAAAAACTTTGATAGAAAGTGTGACAATACCATCTATGTTTGTTTACGAAAGATTGTGCAATGAAAAACAATAAAAATTATTTTTAATTGTTATATATTTTATAAATCAAAAATCTTAAACTAGAAAGTATTTGTTTTCAATAACAGTATCCATCTAACAATATGTGATCAAGAGATGGTGCAAAACAATTAAACATATACATACGTCGGTGCAAGAAAGAAAACAAAACTCCAGTTGACCTGCTGGCATATTGGGAAAAAAATTTATGGGAGGCTGGCCTTATTACAAGGACCTTAAAGTCTTAATGATTATTAAGAGAAATATGCCAAAAATAAACAATACAAGTCCATACATATAAATGTAATTTATGCCAGCTGCTGTTCTAAGGTCATGTTTGCCATAGAAGAAGTACACATTTTTAGAACAAACCATGTCCAAAATATCATGTTATAGGAACTTTAATTTGCGTTTAATAAAAATTTATTTATTTTTTTAAAACCACCATGAATATAAAGATGTACCGAGAAAAAAGTAGATCCGATTTGTAAGAACAGTTTCGTTTCTCGATTTTACACTTTTTAAATAAAAAAAATAATAATCTGGGAATTATTTCTTTTTCAAGTTACTTTATTATATTTAAAATTTTTTTTTTTCGAATTTATTCTAAATATTATTCCATTTTGTTATGTTTTTTTTAAAATTAAAAACTTAACCGGAATATTTTCTTCGGTTATATTTAACAACAACTTCTCCGTGAAAAAGTTTCGTTTACGTGTTAATCGTTAATTGTGAAAAGCAAATTTGGCCAACTTGCGGTTAATGTTTCAATTAAGATTTAATCATAGATTGTGAATAATTGAATAATATTTTTAGCTTTTCTAAAGTCTTTGAAAAAAAGTTTCCTGATAATCTGGTCTAAGCAACCAGTGAAATGCGCATATAGACTTTTCCTCAACAATATATTTCAGTGTATTTATCAAAACTAAAAATTGGGAATTTAGCACGTCATAGAGAAATCTTATTAATAATTAATTTTGTTTTCCCAAAAATAACTTTTAATAATGATATTGTTGTGGAATTTGGTCTATCAGAGTTTCAGAGTTTTCTTTAAATCAGAGTCTAACATTTTCTGAAGATCACTACATAATTTACCATTGGCCCATATGAAGCCCACTCGGGGAAATCATTTAAATACCACTTAACCCGTAACAAATATAGATATTGTGGTAGAATTCGCTCCAATTTAGTATTATAGAAAACTACTACGAGTCGACCCAACTCACACAACCAAACTGTTTTTTAGTATTGTGAAACACAACTGTTTTTAGTTGAAATTGTTATGGCGTTGCCAACTTAAAATATCTCGTTTGACGGAAAAGCAGCCAAAATTAAGTTAAAAATTTAAAAAAAAAAATATAAATCAAGAAAAAAGTGTCTTTAGAATATGTAAAAAATTTGTATAAAAGTATGCCCCAAAGATTTTTTGAGGTGATTGAAAATGAAGAAAAGTCAACACATTATTAAATCTTTATTTTCGCATGTCTTTTTTTTTTATCAAAATAAGTTAGATTAACAAGCCTCTCAAATTGTGCTTTAGTTGAAATTTTCAAACATCTACGAATGTATTAAATGTTGTGAAAGTCTAATATTCATCTTAACAAATCTTTTTACTTACGGTTTCTCCATTTCTTATTTATGTTTTGCTTTTAAAAATCCAAGTCAACTGAAACTGAAAACAACTCAACTACTAATAAGCAGTTGTCTATTTATAACGTTTCCCAGCTAGCATTTTCAATCGTCTAGGAGTCTACTGGGAATCTCATGACGAGTGTTTTTGATCGTCGACGAGCTCATTTTAAAATTGTAGACGATTCCTCGCATGGGAGAAACTGTTACACGTGCTGATTCATATGAGAGATTCTTCCATAACACAGCAAACGACTCTTATATTAATCCTAAAGGGAATCGTTTATGATGTATGTAGAGATTATCTAACGAATCTTTCAAAAAGCATGCCAAGGGTCGTATGAGACTCACGTAGGGATTATTTTACGACTCGTGAAATGCTCAGCCGTATAACTGAGCTACCTAAATAAGGGCATCAAGCGTGTTTTTCATGTTAAAACTTCTAATTTTCATACAATATATATCAAACAAACCTTAAGGTCGCGAAATCAACACCATCCTGTTGGAAAATCTTATTTTACAGAACCTTAGGTCGGTTTGTTTTATTGAAATTGTATTGGTAATACAATTTTCATATTTCAAAAACGCTCTTATTTAGGTAGCTCAGTAATTCTTATATGACTCTTACAGAGAGTCGTAAAAGGTTCATTCCAAGATTAAAAAACGAGCGTGTCAAAAATATATAAAAAAGTAATAAAAAAAATGTAGATGTTTTTGTTTTTGTAACTCGTCAGATAATCATCAGAAGACTCTTTTAGGAGTTGAATATTGAACATAATCGTCTAACAAACAGCCTATGCTAGTTGGGTTATGTCGACCAAACTTACACAGAGTTGTAAACCATAATACCGGGAAAAAGTAGTAAATACAAACAAAAAATAGTTCAGTTGAGATTGACAATGCGAATTTATAAACGAAGACCAAACTATTTAAAAAGTTGTCAACCGCAATATGAGCATATATTTCTGTATTGAAATTTGGTCTACTTTACGTTTTTGCGATATTAGATATTTACGATAGATCCAATATAAAATCCCCTCATGGAAAACACTTTAATACGCCTACTAGTATTTTCTGAAATATTTCTGAAATAAATTATATTTTATTTTAATAAGGCACCGAATTATAATGCTGTGATTTGGGTTATAATTTATAGATCCTGCAAAAAGATCCTGAAATATTCGAGCTTTCGGTGGAGGGTATTAAAGATTCGGCACAGCCGAATCTAGCATTCTTACTTCTCCTTTCCTATATAGATATACTAATTTCATTAATTTAATCCATTTTTATGTTATACGTTCTTTTTTCGTCTTCATCTTCATTTTTCATGACGACAATTTTGCTTTTCATATTATTCTGGTGTGATCTTTCTGTTGATTTTATGTGTGTGTGAAAATAATTTTCCCTTCCGATCATCTGCATTCTATTTTAAAATTGTTTTACAAGTATCCGTCAACAAGGTTTATCGTTGTTTTATGCTAATTTGTTCTGTTTTTATCATTTATACGTTTGTTTTTCGTAACTTTTCCCCATTTTAATCATCATTTTATAGTGTCTTCTTTTAAATTGCTCAAGTGTAACAGTTGGGTCAGTTTTACTAACCACCAAAAGATACGTATTATGTTGTGTTGTCTGTCTGTCCGTTCGGTTGATGCCTTTGTCGATAAGAATCTTCTTTTGTTTCTTAATTCAGTCTAGTGTGTACATGTGATGTAATAAATGGGCTGGCATTTTATGACATTATACGGTTTTTGGTTTTAGCGTAAAAAAGACATATTTTTGGAACAGGAAGTTTTATGTGTTTTAATTAGATGATGATAGACATCTCTGGCATTAAGAAAGGTGAAAGTTATGAATGATAATTATAAAAGTAGTTGATAAAATAATCCATCATATATTTTAAATCACTTTTGGCAATTATAGCTTAAGGTATATTCAGACCGAACAAATATTGGCCAAAAAAAAAAAAAACAAAAAAGCGTGACCATTAAATTGATCAAACTTAAGCCAATTTTTATGGATTTACTAATGGGTCGGTTACGAATGACAACTAAACTAAAGTTGAGTTGCCAACAGCAAAATCAGCCAACGTCGTTCATGTTAAAATATACAACATTATTTTATATTTTAATATGAGCGGCGCATAGGACTTTTGCAATTTGGTATGCCGATATAAAATATCTTAGTTAAGAAAAATTAAATTTTTTGAAAAAATCGCCAATATATGCCAAAAATTGATCTAAAATTCATGAAAATCCGTATTTGTTATACGTACTTAGCTTACAATCTTTCTGTTAATTTTAGTAGTGATTGCAGCAAGGACTCTAGGTCCTGCCATTATAAAAACTCTATAACTTTTGCAAAATGATCTGATTGTAATGAAACTTGGTATATTTATTTGTATTTACTAAGTATTTTTTGAGTTGAATAAGCTTTGTCCGTCCGTCAGTCTTTCCGTCTCAATCTATTTGTCCGTCAGTCTGTCCATTAAAATTTTTTAATCAAAGTACATGTCGCAACTTTTGATATGAAATTTGGTGCACAATACTCTTTGGGCCCAAGGACAAACCCTTCTAAATTTGGTTATAATCGTGTTTATGATTTCACCTAGCCTCCGTACAAATGTCCTCCCGGAGTTGGACTTTAACGAATATAACTGACTAACAATTAATCGCATTTTAATAAATTTTAACAGAAACAAGTTTAATATAAAAGCAAAGGTACTTCCCAATTTTTATGGTGGTCCATTAATGGTCCTAGCTCTCATAAAGGAATGCGAAAAAATTCTAAAAATTAAAAAATTTTATGCGTTTTCCCGTGAAGCACTAAATTGTAAAATATGAAAACATATATTAATGCCATTATTTGGCTATATTTATAAACATGTTATCGTCAATAAGTGGTGGATTTTTCTTTTAATAAAAATAAATAAAACCAAATAATACTCAAATAATATACATATGAAGGTTAAATAAATGTAAAAAATTTTGTAAAATTTTTTTTGTTTATAAACTTAAAAACTTATTGAAATTGGTGTACCACAAAACCTCATCCTGCTGAAGATGACATAATTTTAGATCACTAGGGTTAAGGGTACGGTGCACTATTTGACTTCCATGTAATACCCTTTTAGTATTTCTTTTATCAAATTTAGGATTTTGATGCTTTTCACATAGCTTGAAACATTACTTAAACTTTATAGCTCTATAATACAAAAAATTTAAGAAGAAATTGTTGCGGCAAAAAACCGGCACTAATCTTTTCACGGCTCTTTTTAGAACACTATTTGCTAAGAAAAATCGAAATAAAAAAATGTCTGATTTTATATGATTTTTTTTTTAAGTTCAAACAAACTTTTGTCATTTTTGGATTTTTTTTGGAAAAATGTATATTTTTTGAGCGATAAAAACTAACTTTAGTTCATATTTTTAATAAAAATGTTATTATTGCCAAATTTGGAACATGCCAAGAAACTCAATAAACAAAACTTTAAACTCTTTTTTAAAAAAATGAATTTATGAGAATTATTTTCTTGAAGCAATTCAATTCTTTTTTTTATTCATTAATTCTTTCTGAAATTTGACTGGCTTTAGCGACCTCTGGTTTTTTGTCTATGGGACAAAGCACCGTGCGGCACTGCCTGATTTCGCTGCTGGCAACTGAACTTCAGTTCCGTTGTCATCCGCAATCGACTCATAAGCTTTGTTTTTAAGAAGAAATTTGTATAATGTTCGTTAGAAACTGTTTGATCTAGCAAATGATGTTTGATCTAGCAAAACATTTTGCAAAAGCAAAATTCTTTTTTATGAAACTAGTGGTTGCGTGTAGGACGTTAAATATACCTTTACAGTTATTTAATAAGGAAAATATGTTGATTTTAAAATATGATTAAAGTTTTATTGAGTTTTTAATATCAAAATATGGGTAATTACAGATTAAACGTATTTTTCTTTTTGAATGGCTGGGAATGAAGATGTTAAATATTTTAGTTTTCTTGAGCTTTTTTTCGTAAAAAAGAAATATGGTTGAAAATATGAGTGATCACAAATAAACAAGAATTTCTTATTTGAACGTTTTTTTGCAAAGATATAAATGTTATTAGTTCTATACTTTAAATGTGAAAAATCAATTTTTGTATGGAAACACAAATAAAGCAAATTTGTACATTTTTACGCTTATTATAAGGTTGAAGTACATAAAACGCGTTAGAGCGCGAGCTCGTTATAGACTTCTGTCAAAAAAGTTACACTAGTGTTCTTTAATAAAAAAAAGTTACAAAAAATATTTTGACGCGTTTGCGGTGGAAAGTTGATTAACTTTATTCTTTTTAATGCGTTGCGTATTTTTGATTAATATAGTTAATATAAAGGAATAATTTAAACAAATTTGTAAATTATTGAAAAAAAATTATAAGAAAAGGCCGCCAGGACTACAAAAACAAAAAAAGAAAGAGCCGAATCTTAAAATTCTATAAGCAAAGCGTTAAACAACTAAAAAAACAGCTGACAGAAAAGGCTTTTATAAAGTTTTTATACGCAAGAAACTCATGGAAGAACTTAATATTTCCGAATTGCGTGAATTCATAATAATATTATTAAGGGTGATTCATCGTGAGGTTTGATTTTCAATATGCTTTTTATAACAGATCACGCGTGACTAATATCAAACTGCTTGGTCATTTTTGTTCAGTATCATTTGGCAAGTCATCACAAAAAAACTCAAACCACAACAGCTTCTCCAAATTGTTGTGAATGGGTACTGGAAAAACTCAAGGAAAATCCGGTGTTTTATCGTGAAATTTTGGTCAGTGGTGAAGCACAATTCTAGCATAATGGATACGTTAATAAACCAAATTGCCGTATTTGGGGTGATGAGCAACCCGAAGAGTACCAAGAGCTACCATTACATTCATTTAAAACAACTGTATGGTGTGGCTATGTGCTGGTGGAATCATTGGTTCATATTTCTTTAAAAATGAGGAAAACCGGAATGTTAGACTATTTTTTCTGGGGATTCTCGGAGGTCTTCAAGAATATGCCAGCTATGCTCACACGAGTCGCCCAAAAGTAGAACTTCCGAATGGAACACCTCAGACGTAGTCATGTCCAATATTTACATGATATCATTTTCAAACAGTAAATGCCAATAATTGATCTTTTAACCAATAATAAATATTTCAAGTTCACTTTCAAATTTTTGGGTATTATTTGTCATTATAAAATAAACCTCACGAGGAATCACCCGATATAAACAATTTAAAGTTAATAATGGCTTAATATCTATACTTACATTTGCCATCTTAATTTATCGATTATTCTTCTTTCCTGTACTCTAAACATAAAATTAATTCTTGTTGTGCAGGACTTGAACATACAAATTAATAAGAAAATAAAAAGATAAAAAATCATAAAAAGCTCTTAAAAAGATAAAGATATTACTTCTTCACTCTGTTTCCCTAAAGAGTCTTCTTTTAAGATTAAGTTTTTGTTACATGGAAAATTGCACTTTCAATCGATTTTTCATTTCTTGATGATAAAACGGTAATTGTTTTTTTTTATTAAAAGTTGTATCGACATTAAAAAGACTAGTGTACTCTCAATTAATTGTATCCTTGAAATACAAAATCTATTAAACGAACATTTCGTTGGCCTTTCTTTGATTAATGATTTATTTTCTTTCAAAACTAAATATTGGCGTCAGTAATGTCTGAACTATTGTCCTTTAGAAATCTTTACAAATTCATAGACATATAGAGGGAATATGTACAAAAACTATTGTCAAAAGTTAATGACTGTCATTACAACAAGCACTGGACCATAGAAGGAAGTCACCAAAGATTTGTTTTATTTTATAATTTTCTCTCATTATTTTTTTTTTACAAAAACTGACAGTTCGTCAAAAGATTTGAGTAGCATTAAAAATTGGTTGTGTGTGTGTTTTAATGATAACTCAAATCAAATGTTCCAGTAAGAAATTATAGGATCTGAGCCCACTTTTATTTTAATGGGCTTACATGTGTGAGTGTGTGCGTAGCTACAATTTTGTTCAAGAAAATAAAGAAAACTAAAGTGATTTAAGAATAGGCCTGTCATTAGCGACACCAAGTCTTAGCTGAGTGTTTCAGGTTGTTTTGTAAAAGTTTTTTTTAAAGAGAAGGGAATGCATTGACTTAATTGAACAACAGGTACTTGCCTTACAAACATCATACATCATTTTTGATTGCATGTTCTCAAACACTCTTTCATACATGCACAAGTGTTCAAGTGTTACGAAAATTGTGTCATTTAAATCAACAACATGTGCATTTTTAGGGATTTTAATGATGATTTTCATTGTCATTGGGATTTAATTCTTAGTTGTTTTTTTTGTTCTTCTGATATTGACTTTAAGATTATGCCGCCTACTTTTAAGAGATTAAAAATGTGTTTTTGTTGTTAATGTTTTTAAATTTTTTAATTTTTTTCCTGTCCAAGGGGTGCTTCACATGTTGGACAAGATTTGTCATATTCTTATGATGTTGTCCATATAGAAAGAGCCCTTATAAGTATTATTTTATTTTCCGTTTTGTTCATAATTATGTGAACTGTGTGTTTAACAGGTTGTTCAGGTATTTATAATTTGGCTTAAAAAAAAGTCCTTTTTTTATAATCCTGTTTAGTTTTGAATGCAACAACACACTTATGAGTATAGTTTATTTTGTTGACTCTGAGTTCAAAATTTTGATAGTTTTTGTTAAAGAATAAGCAGCCAGATTGTCTTGTTATTAGGAAAATACACTGAAAAAAAGAGTTATCTTTTGGAATCTGTAAAATTAAGATTTCTCTATTACGTGCTAAATTCCCAATTTTTATTTTTCATAAAAACACTGAAATTTATTGTTGAGGGAAAGCTTCTTCTTGAACAACTAAAATACATAACGTTACATTAATATATAAAAGCCTTAACTAATATTTTCCTTACTTTACAGGAGAGCGAAAAAACTAAATAAAATCTTGAGTTTTGAAGATACAGTAATTTTTTAAAAGCAGTTTTTTGTTAAATTCTCTAAGCAATTTAATGCTATAATAATTTTTTAAAATTAAGAGATTTTTATAAAATTATATTAGATAGGGCTTTTAGTGATTCAATATATTGAAAGTTTTTGCGAGTTAGGGCTTTTCGTTATAAGTTGAAAAAGTAATATTTTTCGTTAAAAACAGGGTTTTATTAATTGAAAACAATAAATATAATATATACATATTACATATTATGGAAGTATAAAGGAGAAATGTATATTGTGATACAGATAAGATTTACAAGCTGTGGTAAAGTATCATTACGCCTATGACAATCGGAAGGAATAAACTTTTTTAGATATTGTAAGTGTACCTATTTTTTTATATTTATTGGAATTCTTTCTTTATATAAGCTCGTCGCACTTCCAGGACTTATAAGGAAGTAGTTCATATTCCGCGTTGATGTTCGGTTTGTAATATAATAATCCAGATAATTCATAACCTAGGGCCCGCAACATATGCACAGTTGGATCTCCACAGCTTCTTCCTATATTTAAACATAAAAGATTTTCTTATACATTTTATTTACGTTATGTATTTTAAGATATTTAGTACCTGGCCGAAAAGATGTATATACTTTCGTAATTGTTTGGCTTTCAAAGGAAATGGATCCTTTCGCGCCTCCCTATTGAGCTCTACAAATTGAGAAGGCAAGTTTATTTGTTTTGATGTATCTTTTGTTCTTTTAGCGAATGAGTTGCATCACACTCCATCTGTGTATGGCCGCTTATCAAATATTTTTGCTCAATTGTTATACCAGTTTTCTCGCAGAAGGCTAATTAATAATGCGTTGGATAATGTTACGTTTCAATTTTGATAAAAACATCCATCTGAATAAAGAATTATGTGGTGTACCAGCAAGGACATTTTCCAAATGCTTAGTGATCCACGTTGCAAAAACTGAAGCCACGAGATTACCATTTGTTTCTTCCCATACATAATTGTGGAATTCATGTGTAACAGCATTGTAAATAGTAAAGTTATATATTTACCAGGGCTGTGGAGTCGTCCGAAAAAAGTACTAACTCCGACTCCGACTCCAAACGCTAAAATTTTTTAAGTGCGACTCCGACTCCGACTCACGACTCACGACTCCGCCTCCTACTCTAACCGTGATGCGAAATGAATGAGACGTAAAATAATTTCTCTTTTGTGTAGAAACATCTTTATTAAACGAATTATGGGAATCCCCGCGTAATGTGCATAAGAAAAACATGAGTGTTATGGTAGGAATTAAAGGCAGGCCGATAAAGATGCTTCTACACAAAAGAGAAATAATTTTACGTCACAATTTTTCTAATACATACTAGTATTTATGCGCTATAGCAACACTTATTCTGTACAATGTTGAAAATATTTCAGCGTTGATGGTTAAAAAATTCTGATATTAAAATTATTGGCAATTCCTGTCGTTAACATTTTTTAGCATGAGTAAATTATTTAAAAAATCACACATCTTTTTCAACTAGATCAATAACTGAGTATAAGTTTTGCTAATGTAATTTAGACTTTTTCCCGCACGTATAAAAAATATACCTAAATATACTTAAATAGTAAAGTACTTGAATCAACTATTTCTCATAAAATAAATTAAAATCTACATATTCATATTGATCTGCAAAATATTGCATCGCCAATTTCGAAGAATTTTTATATTGGAAAATATTAGAAATTTTTTTTTAATTTTTTATGCCGAAAAATTTTGGAGTCGGAGTCGCGCGTTTTTTTGGGTACTGCGACTCCGGTACAAAAACCTCAACTCCGACTCTTCAACTCCGACTCCACAGCCCTGATATTTACAATTTCATTTTATAATAGGAAGCACAAGCGTTTAGTTGGGGTACTAATTTAACAGCTTGAGTATCCATGAAAAATACTGCACATAACAAGGACTCGGCATTTTTTATATAATTTTTCTTTTCTTCTCTCATTATATTTACTTGCTCTCTATGCAGTTCATAGCCTTCTTGAGACAAGTTTTTAGCTCTATATGAAACGCAAACATTGCACTCGTCTTTTTTTTTTTGGCTTGAATAAAGATATATTCAGATCTTTAAAGACTTCTGAAAAAATAGGATATGATAATTTCATATCTCGGGTTTCTTTATCCGGATTGCATTCTTCTGAATAGAGCCTGTAAACCTCCTGATAGGAAGGTAAACTGGTATCTAGATAAAGCTTTTTAGTCCTCTTTCTACAATAGTGAGATTCCATTTTCGGGAGCATATCTAGCCATTTACGAAGAAAGTTTAGTTTTTCTTTATTTCGAATGCCAGTAACTGAGTTTTGTTTTACTTGTTTGTGCAGGCCTCAAACTTTTTCGGGACTTATTTGTGTACCATGATTTCCGCTTTTGTTAATCCAGTTACGGACCATTTTCTGCTTCATTCCCAGTGTCGAATGGAACATATTGCGACATACTTGTAAACGCTTTGAATTAATTCTCAAAAAATATGATATTGTTTTGGTTCGTGTTGAATTTTGAGAACACTTTTTTTTTATCTGAGAAACTTACACGGTAACATACAAAAGCTTCTGGTCCCAAGTCATCTTCCAAAGCAGATTGAATATTTCTTTCCGTACGCACTCCGTGAATTTTGTAAAGTAAATTCAACGCCTACTATGTATCTGTGAGTCAATACATTTCACATCGTGCTACTTACTTTCCTCAGTATAAGTACTTAAGTTAATTTCAAGTAATGAGTTAGGGCTTTTGTTTTGTAAAAAAAAAATACTTAAGTGACTTAGGGATTTTTTATACTGCGTGTATCTTTGTTATTTTTGGTCGGATCGAATCAATTTTTTTACCTTGAGTGTACTAGAGGATTGTCCATCAAAATATGCAAAAAAAAATCGGTTTGAAAGAAAAAAGACTTAGGGCCTTTCTATATTAAAGTAACGATAAATTTGGCTGAGTTTCAAAACATCAAACATAATACTTTGCAGTCGAATTTAAAACTTAATTATAGAGTTAAACGATGTACAGTTGGCTTCTTGTGTACGAATCGATAACTTTTTTGGCGCACTTTGGGACATATAGCATTGTAAAACTCTACACGGTTGCATTGCAGAATGCTTTTAAAAAAGTAAGTTGCTTTGCAACTGCTGTTTTGGAACTCACCCTTTCTTTAAGCGATTTTTAATGGCATATGGGCTTAAAGAAGTTTTCAGTAATGTCAAGTAATGGAACTATCCGAATGAAACTTGGTTAAGTCGTTATTGTTTAAGAGCTCGCCAAAAATATTTTGGGGGTTAAAATTAAATCCGAAAGGTTTAATCTATAAGAGAATTTCGCTCATTAATTTGGTGAGTTTGGTGTAAGTACGAGCTCAAGTTCTATTCCGATGCAGCGAAATAATAGACAGTTCTCTCCTTAGTACGCTAAGCCACTGTGCCTAAAAACACTTTTGTGTTAATTTTCATCAATCAAAAGTAAAATTTTTGTAAGTAAGTCCCATGCAGAAGATGTTCTGAAATGTTTTCTGAAGCTGTTTTCGCTTTTTGTTTCTAATAGTTTTATTAAAAATTGGACACAAGATGAACTGCAGGGTTACAATTTTGGTCTAAAAAAATTAAAAAAAACAGGATGCGTCGTAGTATTTTGCTGGCTGGGTTGATCTGCATTTATGTATATGTATTACTGTTCTAAAATTTTGCTTAAAAAATTTTCTCCCAGTATACATTTCAAAAAAAATGACATTAACATTCCATTTTTTGTATTTGATCAAGAGCTGTTGCTTTGTCACACTCACAAAATCGTCCTTTTTTTATTTGATTTTCGTTGCACTTGATGTGATTTGTTTCGCCCAATTTTTGGTTGTTGTTTTTTTATTGTTTGTCTTTGTTCTTTATTTTTTTTTTTTTAATTTTTCGAAATGTCATGACTGTGTGTGACAACAAGTGTTTTTTTCACTTTCATCTAATTGTTTTCGCATTTCAAGTGTTCGTTTTGTTCCAGTATCATCATTGTCTACCAGTATCTCATATTTTCATGCTGTTATTTTCTTTTAAATTTAGTTTCAAGTGTCCTTTTTTTTTGCCAAACAGTGCTTAAAGAGAGAGAGTTTATATTTGTATGTACCAAAAGGACATTGTATTGTTTTTTTGTCTCTTATCTCAATATTTGGTTAAGCATTTTGTGGTCTCATAAATTTTCTTAGTTTTTCTTTGTTTTGAATATTTTTTCAAATTTATATTTTTATTATGATTTGCTTTTCTTCTTGACTTTTGTTTTAGTTTTTCTCTTGTTTTGATTGCACTCTGTGGATATTTTTTTTAGTTTTCTTTAAATGCAAATTGTAAGGTTAAGGTCTTTTTTTATCCTTTAACACTTGTTGTAAAGAATCGTGACTTTTTATAAAAAATAATTATCACTTAGTGTTTCTTTAAATGAGGTGCTAAATTTTACTTATTGTTTTTTTTTATGATTTGTTAAAATAAATTTAAAATTTTTTCCTCGACAAAGAGCAAATTGAAAGATGAGATTAAAGGGCTTCAAAAGGGAGATGTCCGTGGGAAACCTGTTTTAGTGTGTTTACAGGTACAGCTTTTGATTTCTTTATGTTACAGATTCATAATTAGTGATGAGTATTATAATCATTTTTTTTGGGAGCTCTAATAGAATCAAAAAGCTCATTTTAGGAAGCTATAAGCAATTATAAACATATCGTAAACACATTTGTTTGGTGAGTTACAAACAATGTTGCCAGATTTTTTTTTAAAATATGTATGTCTTTACTTCTATTTGGAAAAGTCGTATTTAACATATAAAAAAATTTAAGTTACAGACAAAAAACTTAACAAAAAAATAATAAAAAAAAACTTGTGTATAGTTTTAGAACTATAAGAAATATAGGACCTTTTCTTTTTTTATATATTTTTTCGTCCTTGAGACAATATTTACCAATATTTACCAATTTTCATCAAAATATGTCGAAAATTACGACCTGTTCTTTGCGCACATCGTTAGATCCATTCAGAAAGTAGTTCTGAGTCAATCCGTATACTCAAAGTGGGATCTTAAGCCACTATGTTTATGTGTTACACACAACAGGGCCAACGCATAAAACCTTCTTCAATATAATAATATAAATAAAGTAAAAAAATAAAAATTTATATAGAATATTTCTGCCGGAATTTAAATGCGATAGCAACATTTATAAGAATTGTATGGTGAAATATACACGCATGTTCTAAAATCGTAATGAAGTGAAATTAAAATCGAACAAAGTTTTTAGTTTATTTTTTTACAAAATTACCGTAGTTTTTCCTCGTGTCTTTTTTAAAATTTGTTCAATTTATTTCGATTTTTAGAACATGCATGATAGACTGATTCCCACAAAATTTGGTTGCGATAAAGCATTTTTAGGTTCAATGTTTTTAATATGCTACGTCTTTTACATCTAAAATTGCGCGATGTACCTTGAACATAAGGAGACGTATAACACCGTTTTCAGAAATTAATTTTGTTTAGAACTTTTTTTTAACTCTTGTTTACACTAAACTCTTCAATAGTTTTGTTTTTTTTTCTTTACAGATGCTGCTTTTGGCGATTGTGGGCTTAAAGGGCTTGTGCAAGGATTATATGTATTCCAGGTTATCGTTAAATGTTTATAAATGCTTGAAATAAATTCTTATTAAATGAAAAAGTTGTTTTATTTCATTATTTTGACATTAAATGTGTTTGTAAGTTTTTTTATGACCCCTATTTTTTGGTAGTAAAATCATGTACGGCAACCCTTTTAAACTGGGAAAAGCCAACAACAACATCTTTCATGTGTATGAAATTGCATATAAATACCAGGCGAACAGAATATCGCGCAACGTTACTCTAAAATAAATATTTCTTTGCATTTCCCCAACAGTTTTTAAATAAATATTGTGTTTGTATGTATATGTTGATAAATATTGGTACAATATTGTTGTGATTGATTTTGTTGTTGCTTGCTTGCTTGTTTGTTTTTTTAAATCCTAAAAACTACCAGGTGAACAGAATTTTCAGCAAGCAAAAACTTTTTTAGAATCTTTAACAATCCCCAGATTCTTGTAATATAAAAAAAGTATATGGCAACTTTTTGTTTGTAATCGCATAATTTAAGCTTTGGAACTTACCAGGCGCAAAGAATTTAATACATGTACATATGTATATTTTAAGAGAACAATTGAACATTAGCTAATGTATATTGTAAATGGAAAAAAGTTCGGTTTTTAATATGTAAATAAAACGTTTTAAATGTAAAAACAAGTTGTACACTTTCTTTTGACGCTGACTGTATGTATGTAGCTAGAATAAGAAAGATTTCTTTAGGTTCTAAGCAAGAATTAATTTTAAAGTTTAGATAGATATTTTTTTTAATTATTATTATTTTTTTTATTAATTTATTATTTTTTTTATTGATTCTTTTGTTTTCTTGTTTTTGCTGTTTACATAATAAATATGATTAGGAGAAGATAATTGAGTAAAAGCAAAATATATTTTTCTTGAATGCAGTATGTACATATGTAAGTATGTGAGTTTATTATGTAATTAAAATTTAAAAAATATGAATTAATTAAAAATTAATTAATAAATAAAAATCTCAAACAATCAATCAAATTTATTCAATTTATATTAATTTCGTTTTTTTTTATTCATCAGAAAAAAATTTAAGAGACAAGAAAAACAATAAAAATTAGATTTTATTTATTTATGTACATGTTAATGTATATGTTAAAACATTGAATTTAGCAGGATTTAAGAAATTTTAAAAACCTGAAAAGAATTTGAATTGTTTCACATGTGTGTATGTATATAAGCAGTATTTATTTTTATTTGTTATTTTTCATTATTTCTTTCTTTCTTTCTCTTGTTTTTTTTTTGTTGGCTCAGATCGAAGAACGAAATAAATAAAAGCTTTAAACTCTGCAAACTTACCAAAAGATCATAATTGTTTGCACATGTTTTTATTTTCTTTTATACTTTATTTTTAACGAAAAAAAATCTCCAGAACTAAAAGTTTATCATATTAATTGACTGATGGAGAGATAATTAGTGGGATCTCTCTATCACTCAATTAATATGATAAACCAATGGCTCAATTAGTAGGTCTGCTCGTAACGCCTGCTGATTTTTGTTGAGTTGTGTTTTTATCGTGCAATTGTTTTTGTAGCAATTGTTTTTGACATCTTGTGCAAAAAACAAATATATTGGGTTTTGACATCTTTAACATAATTGACACAAATGCGTATTGTTTTTTCTATTGTTGCATTGTTATAGTTTTGCGCAGACCTTCTAATTGGGCCATGGATAAACCTTTTAAAGATAAATACATTTTACATACATATGTATGTACATAATAATTTACTATTAGAAATTTAAATACTCTACATTAGGTAATGTTAAAAATACAACTGTCACGAACGACGAACTATTCGAAACAATTATTCGTGGTAATAAATATAACACTTTGATACACACAATCACTGCATAGACCGAAATTCGTCGTGTTTCTATTTATTACTCGTTGTTTACATTTGCCAGTACTGTCAAGATAGTTGGAACCCTGTCGGATTTTTATTAGCTAGCTCAACATTTAGTTGACTTTTAGCTTACTTATATACAACTGACTAGTAAACTAATTTATAATTGGTACAGATTTGAGTCAGTTGTGTTCTGTACAACTAACTTCTTCTCGATAAGTACTGAACCAGCTTTTGGCTAACTCAAAAGTTATGCAGAGATTAGTGAGTTGTGTTTTGTACGACTGACTTCTTCTCGATAAGTGTTGAACTAGCGTTTGGCTATCTCAAAGCTGATGCAGTGGTCTTTGGTAAAAAAAACGTTTTGCTTGTTTTGTGTACTTTTTCAAAGTTAAATAATAAGCAAAAGTTTTTATTTGTTAATATTATTTAGTTAAATACATCACTTTTTCAAAGTAGAATTGTTATGAAAACCATATCGGGCATGCTGCTGGTGTCTTATAATTGAGAGTTTTTCTGTAGACAAAGGGGCAATACAACAAAAGTAAAAGAAAACATATGTGTAATATTCTCTGCCTCTCTTTAAAAAATAAATAAAGCAAAAATACGTAATCTTTTTTTATTCTTTTATTTAATAAACTATTTCCAATGTGCGAAAGAATTCTTTCGTTCGCATAACTACATTGAAAACAAAAACAAAGTCTAAAAATTTGTTTTTGTTTTCAATGTAGTTATACGAAAGAAAGAATTCTTTCGCACATCGGAAATAGGCTTTAAGTCAACATATTGTATGCACCTCAAGTTAACTCATAATGAGCTAACTTGTGGTTATCTTAAAGTTATGCAGTGTGATTGAGTACTGACTCGTACTGCGGACATTGCGTGTAAAAGCTGAATAGCTTTAACCATGTAAATGAGTTAGTTTGTGAGTCACCTGTGACTAACTTCTGATTAACCATGAGTTAACTTTAGGCTAACTCATTTTCCGACAAGGAATATATGCAAACTTTTTCACTAATACATGTACATTTTTCCAACTGTCTTGTCTACTATCTTGCAAATTTAGCATGCAGTAAAATTGGACAGTGATTTGATATTTGCTGACAATAATTTGAAGTTTCGTTCGCAAAAGTAAAAAAAAAATTCAACAATAAAAAGAAAATTAATAAATTATGCTTTGATTTTTTATGTTTTACTTAAATGTTATCTATGTTAACTCGAAATAGTTGTTAAATACTATTTTTATTTGTTAAGTTCATATAAAACAAGTTTAACTGGAACTTGTACTGCGACATTCACGTTAGAAATTTTTTTAAAAGTGAACTGTCTTAACTGCTGTCTGGACGCCTACGTCACGAAGACAGTAAGTAGTGTTTTTTTGGCAACTAATATGTATTTTCTTACTATCTTCTCAGTATTGGCAAATGTAAACGCCATGTTACGCAGACGAACAAATCGGGACAGAATTACCGCTTTATATAAGAATTTTTTAAGTATTTTAATTAATAATGTTAATTTTTCTTTAAGAATTGTTTTAATTTTATATGTACATACTTTTTTAATAAAAAATTAAATATAGTTTTAAACAATTTTTTTTTTTCAAATATGGTCACATAAGTGTTACCAATAAAATAATAAAAATTACTTTACAAAGAAGAGAAAATATATAGCAGTATTCTCCTAAAGAATACAGTACTGTTAAGTGTTGTTAATTAACATTAATAACACTGTGCTAGAATTTGACACTTTTTTGGGACCGGTTAGCATCCGGTGGTGCTAACCGTTTTTATGTTAGCTCTTGTTTTCAGGACATATCGTTTTTTCGAAAATGGCTGGACAACATATATTCGCTAAACTCAAAAATGGTTCAGAAAAACCGAAATTCCGCAATAAAATTTTTTCTAATATGCGCAGTCGCTTTTTTTTGGCAAAATTTCGACATTTTTGGTTTTTAAAAAATCATAAAAAATTGAAAAATGCAGCTATACTTCTAATTTTTTCGAGACGTATAAACACGAAGTTTCAACCAAAACAAGACATAAATTATTCAAATCTGTTTACAACTTTTGATTTTATTCGCAAAAGACGGGGCTTTTTCTTTAATATATTTCTTGTCTGTATGGAAGATTTTGTAAAGCAGCCCCCTTAAGGAATGGAGATAGCAGGTAGGTATGTTAGAAATACCTGATGGACATGACAAATAAAGTGGGGTTGGTCTAGGCACTACAGGGACCTCGGCACCAAGCCGCCATATTTGTATGGTTGAAATTCATAAATTTGGCCCCTGCAGTGCCTATGATGCCCCTAGACGGGCCAAATGTAAGACCCCACTTTATTTTTTATCTCCAATATTTATATCTCTTTTTCCAAAAAAAATTATGTTTTTAAAACGACTGTGGATATTCGGTAAGTTTGTTCAATAAACTAATCCCTTTTTGAGTTACGCGAATATATGCTGTGCAACCTCCTCCATTTTCGAAATAACGGAATATTTCGAAAAAAAGAGCTAACCTAAATAAATGGTTAGCATCACTGCTTCCAATGTACCCGAATTAGGTTAAAACGCCAAGTGCACGGCTTGTCTGTTTTTTCAACTAACACAGTGTAATTGCTCATTATTCTATTTTCTTCTTTTTTAAACAAAATGAAATTATTAACGGTATTTAAGAAATTTTAATATCCTATACCCTACAACTGTTAGTATTTTACAAATTAATTAGCTGAGATTAAAAAAGAAAATTTAATTAAGGTGTAATATCATAAGTATATGCACATATGTATATCGTTACCTAAAACGCAAAACGCCATATCTTACATTTTTAAATTTTTACAGGAGAATAAAATAACTATTAAATTTACTAGTATTCCAATGCATTTTAAAGGGGCTATTTAAAACTTGTTTCATTACATATAAAAATATATATATCATTTAATTTAATTAAATTTTTTTGTTTTTTACTATTAATTTATTCTTTATTATGTAATTATTTAAAATTGTTAAATTTTGATAAACGTAGCTTTACAAATTGCCATTAACCTTTTCTAATACTGTACTGTAATGATAAGACTTTATGTCTTGTTGTAGAGGATAACAATATGACAAATAAATAAATAAATAAATTTAAATTGATTACTTGCCTTAAACTGTTTATAATATATTTTTCTTCAGTTTTTCACATAACACCTACCAGTTGTTTTGACAATTTACAATGTTGCATATTATGCAAACTGTTAGGTCTTTATGTATTTATCATACCTATCATCTTTTGTTTAAAGGCACGTTTGATTTTTTTAAATTATCGCAAAAATCAAATCTCAAAATTTGTTTGGAAGATTGTAAAATATTTTGTGGATTTTTGTGTTGATGCAAAACATCAGAATCAATGTAAAAGCCGATTTTTAATTTTTGGTTAGTTGAGCCTTTTTGTGTCTTAGGTAACGATATGTAACAAGTATTTTACTTTTGTAACTAGGGATGCCAGCTTTAATTTTTTAAAAGCGAGTCAAATGTTATTAAAACCGTTAACAACACCCAGGATTTTTGAAAGTTTTGCGAGTCTAAAAGACAAAAAAAATTATTTTAATTCCAAATATTTTTTAATTTAAAATATATATTAAAATATATATAAATATCTAAAATATATTCTCAGGTCGACTTGAAGTTAACAAAAGTGATGTCCTTAAATCAACTGTTATCGTTTTATCATTCACATGAAAGTTACTGATGCTTAACTAAAAATAATATTTTTAACAAAGCGGAATTTTGAAATACTACGCGGATACGCGTGAATTAATCAAAAAAACGCGAGAATCCCGCGAAAAGCGGTGACAGCCCTAATTATGACAATTTAATAATTTAACTTACAATACAAAATATATTTAACAAAAATAGCCAATTCAGCTTGTTCTGCTGCTTCTTTCTTTTTTCCGTCTCCAAGAAATATCAGACGCCATAGATTTTGTTTATTTCTGCAAAAGAATTTGAGTTATAAAATTTATTACTATGTGTAGCATCTCTGGGACCCAGCAAAACAAAATTATGTTGTGAGGTTAACATTTATAAAATAGTTATTTGATCATAATTTTATCTAAATATCAACATCAATATGAGCCTTGTTCGTCTTAAGAACAGGGGATTATATGTGAGCTATGGCCAGTTCTAGACCTACCATCACAAGCTTCATGGCATAGAAGCTATTTTAAAAGTTATCGTCGCAAAACTGTATATAAATACCAATATTTATAACAAAGTTACGGCATTTTAAGCTATTTTAATGAGTGTTATTTGTATGTGAGCTATGGTCAAATATGGACTGATTAAAAAAAGATTGGTAAGATAATTTATGTTGCAATAAAAGATTTGTGGACCAAATTTTATTTTAAAACCAACGTAATAATATAGTTTATGGACACAAATACTCCATTCCGGAAAGTTTGTATGAAAGTAATGTGATAGGATTCTTCCTTATGACAATTGTGCCGAATTTAATCAATTATCATCAAAATTGCGCTTTTTCGTGTAAGGCTTACAATGACAGTCAACCAGGTAGTCAGACGGACGGACATCGTCAGATCGCCTCAGAGAGTAATTCTGAGTCGATTAATATACTAAACGGTGGAACAATATTTGCATGTATTCCACATATCATCTCATCAGTACAATCGCACAATACCCTTTTTACTATTGTGGTGAGGGTACACTTAATTCATGTAATAACCAACTATATGGCAACTCTGTTTATAATCCGAGTTGTTTTGTAATAATATAATTTACAAAATATAATTTTAAGACTCATACTCTTTCTTATTACACATTCTGTGCACTTGGTAGTTTTAATTAATTTAATATACATACATTATAATTTTTCTTTCTAAGTATGTATGAGTTGTTTGTTATGTTGGTTGGTATTGATTAATTAATTAGGCCATCAAGGTCTTAATGTTTTGCAGCTGTATTGCTGACAGTTGCACAAAAAACTAAGCGCAAAGATTTTCATTAAAATTAATTTAATCGCAAGATATTGAAATTAATTATAATTATGCAGCTCATACTACATAAATTTTCTATTTTGCATATCTATTAACTTTTAACATTTTTAAAAAACAAAGTGTATTGAAAATTAGCAAGTAAACAAATCCATTGTGAACTGCGAGAATATTTGCAAATTATTAGTATGAAAAGTAACTAAGAAAACTCAACAAAAGAAATCAACATTTCTGTGGTTTTCATGGGCAACCGCGTATATCTTAATATCAAATTTTTCAGGAGAGCTAAGAAACCATATTAGATGGGCTAGGTATCGAACTTTTTGAAGTTTGTTATTACGTTAAAAAACGGAATTGGTCCATATTTTTTCAGAAATTTAAAGAACCATGTGAATAGCGTTTCACATTAAGCAATTTGGCATCAACAGCTCAAAATCGAAAAAAAGGGTATCCGCGGTTACACATGAAAAACACAGATTAACCCCCATATTCATAAAAAAAATTTTGATTAATAAAAGGTTTATTAAACAAATTTTTATAGAAAATTCGTTTCATAATCCTTCAATAAACCTAAAATATTTTTTATGAATATGGGGGTAAAGCTTTTAACAGACTGTCATTAAATTTTAATTATGTAGTACATATACCCTATTTTTATGCCATACATCACTTTATTTATAAATTGTTATAATTTTCTGGGTCGATCTTAGCATGTCCGTCCATCCATCCATTTAGGTGGCTGCCTGAATGTCCACGTTGTGTTAAAAGAACAAAAAACAAGCACGAGTTTATTGATCTAATAATGTCCCTATACAAGTATAAAAAATACCATTTATATAAGCTGGAATGTCATCCCAAAATGTTGTAATGGTAGGTTCCGAACTCACACCGCACAAAAATCACTTTGAAGCTAATAAATAAATCTCATAAAGATGTTGGAGTCTAGGGTAGATTTGCCCGACTTTACTTCCTTACTTGTTTAATACAAAATTTTAAATTTGGCAACCCTTTTTAAAAATTTTTTACTTACATATTAAATGACAACATAAACAACTTTTTTTGGAATCACAATATCAAGTTTTTTTTCTTTTCCGCTTTTATTTTCTTTTTACACATTCATAGGGAAGGAAGGAAGGAAAAAAGTTTATGTATATGTAGCAAATGTTTTCCAAATACCAGGTCACCAGCAGTTTCTGCAAGAGAATAAAAAAAATGTTGAACACGTGTGAAAAAATTTGCTTTTTTTTTTTACAAAATTACATGCTCATTAGTATGTACATATGTATGTAGTGTGTATGTATATCTGAATATGAGTTCGCAAAAAGTATGCATGCAAATTTGTATAGAAACTTAAGTAATAGTTGCAGACGCAAGCAACACTCTATACAAACTCACAGCATTTTTTAAGGAATATTTTAAGTTAATTCCCGATTTACTTATCGATTATTGAATTTAACAAAAGTTTATAACGTTGACTTTGTATAAAAGATTTGTTTTATAAACCGTTATTAAATGAATAATATTTTTATGAATACAGAAAGAAATATTTTAATTAAAAATGTATAGCAATTTTTTTTATTTAATTTAAATATTTTCTAAAATTAATTTCCGTATTAATTTAATAAATTGCATAAAGTGTACGTACAGGCTTATGCAGAAAGAAGAGTGCAACGTGTTCTCTCTCACATAAATTACTTTATTTACTTTGCAGTTTATTATTGTCATTCATTCTTTATTATAATACATATATGTATGTATGTATGTTTGTACTGCTAAATGGTGTAATAATATTTTTAATGAGAGCAGAAAATTATGTAAATATGTATGTACTTCTCTTCAATCGCTTTTTTAATTTGTAATTATAAAGAAGAAGAAAAGCCTGTTTTATTATACTCTTCCCAAATAGTTATGGAGTGGGTATTATAAGTTTGTCATTCCTTGTGAAATTTTTACAATATTTATCTTCGATCCCGTTCTTGGTCCTTCAGTAATTCCTATTCGATTGAGACATATCCGTCTGCTGAAATAACTTTCGCTTTCGAACAAAACAGAAAATAAAAATATTGGTGTCAAATTGGTTCTAGTTCTCCTAGGCAGTTTGGGATGAAAATCTAGCAACAACCACTCTAAAAAATTGATATTTCTGTTAGTAAAACTATTATTAATTGGTGACATAGGTACTTAACAGATTGTTATTAAATTTTAAGCAAATTGGTTTTATAAGACCAGAAATCATACTACTAAATTTGGTGATGATCGGCCCATAATGTACCATAATCACATATATAAATCCCACTGCCGTTAAATATTTCAGTATCCCTAAAACTGCAACAAATATAGATGCTGTGGTACAATTTGATCTAAATTATCTTTATATGGCATGCAATTTTGTGATAGTTGGTCCATAATTTACCATCGTTCATATCTAAAGCGACCTTCAGAAAGGTGCTAAAAAAATTAAACGACTGTATTGTTATAATTTAGTTTTTTTTTTAATACCAGGTACCACTCTACCGAATTATGTGAAGATCGATCCTCCTGAAAAGCATTTAAATAGAACTTAAAATTTTACAAATCGTGATATTTTATTCAAACTAAGTCAATTTAAGTTATGTATAACTAAAACAGAAATCATAAAAATTTCTGATTGTGGGCCCATTATGTATCTATCATAGGTCTAAAACCTCAACAAATTATATACCCGAGTTTACAGAAAGATTGGCTAATAATTTTTAGATCCCATACAGTGTTGCCAAAAGTTGGGAAAAATCCATATATTTAGGGTTTTATGATTCTAATCCGGGGTTTACACACGCAAGTGCAAGGTCAAAAACCTCAATACGCTCACATATTTTTACTAACACCATAACATTTTTCGTACTTGCAGCCCAACTTTCAAGAGAATTTGCTTGTAAGTAAATTTTTGACACTTGCAGCAAGTAAAATGACAAATAAAAAAACAGTGTTACCGTGGATGCCTTTGGTATTATATTAATAGCACTTAGTTATATAAAAGTTAGCTGATTTTCTGTGTATTTATAAAAATGAAAACAAAACAAAAACAAAGACATCTTCATGGTATTTTAAAACATAAATTGCAAGCAATAAAAAAAATTGTTAATCAAAATATTTTCTCAGAAATTTTATGATATCGGTAACTACGGCAATACTGGATTCACATATTTTAAAAATAAACATAAGTTTTTCATCAAGATGGACCAAATAAAAAAACAACTATATAATTTTTATTTAATATTATTAAATAAATTTCGTGATAACATTAACATGATAATGTTTTTTAAACCCAAAAATAAAGCTTTTTCATAAGATGTTTTCGCTTCGAGACCATTTGAAAAATAAACTTGCAACTGACTGTGTAAACACTCAAGCTACTTGCAAGACTTTCGGTTATTTCTTCGATATTTTCATTAAGAATACATATACACTACTTGCAAGTAATTACTTGCATGTTGAAAGGCAGGGTAAAATAGAGCGTAGGGGAAATCGGACTGTTGTGTTTTTATATTCGCCAAAATGTTGGTATTTTTTCTGATATTGAATTATATACTAAATTAATGCTAAAAACTGTATTTTTATTAATGACTTAATATTTCAAGAAATGGAATTTCTTTAAAATGTTTTTGGACAAAAAAAAAAAAAAAAAAAAAAAAAAAAAAAAACTATTGTGTTTTAAATTAGTTAAATTATTAAACTTGAGCCTTTTTGATATGACTTAATATTTAAAGTAATGGAATTTCTTTAAAATGTTTTTGGACAAAAAAAAAAAAAAAAAAAAAAAAAAAAAAAAAAAAAAAAAAAACTATTGTGTTTTAAATTAGTTAAATTATTCAACTTGAGCCTTTATGATCCCACGTATAAGTGGCGAAGAATCGCATAAAATTAATTTTGGAAGCTGGTAGGGATTTTGTTTACTTTAACCAATACAAATGTCGATGCAGGGAGAAAAAAGCGAAATCAATTGAGCCACACTACTTTAAATTTAATTTGTATTATAAGATCATTTCCGCAAAACGGTGGTCGAATACACTAATAGTCACTTTATAAAATTTAGGTCAAAAGAAATACACCCATATTTTATTTTTCAACTAACCTGCTGTTTTTTTATTTGAAGTTAATTAAAATAATCATTTAAAGATTAACTGTTCATAAAAAATTTTCAATTTAATATTTCTATGAAAATGTTACTTTATAAACGTTTGTTAAATTTAATATTCGTTTATGAATACGGGAATTAGTTTAAAAGAACTTTTAAAAACATTTTTAATTTGCGGAACATTTTTTCAACCTGAAGGGAAAAATCGGATGGCGAAGAATCGCATAAAATTAATTTTGGAAGCTGGTAGGGATTTTGTTTACTTTACCCAATACAAATGTCGATGCAGGGAGACCACAAAAAGCGAAACCAATTGAGCCACACTACTTTAAATTTAATTTGTATTATAAGATCATTTCCGCAAAACGGTGGAAGACGCTGCAATCATTTCGAATACACTAATAGTCACTTTATAAAACTTAGGTCAAAAAAAATACACCCATTTTTTTTATTTTTCAAATAACCTGCTGTTTTTTTATTTGAAGTTAATTAAAATAATCATTTAAAGATTAACTGCCGTATTCATAAAAAATAAAATAGATTTCAAACGTATTTTAAAAACAAATTTCCATACAAAGTTTCCTTAAAATAGATTTCATATCCAATTTATTTTTATATGAATACGGCAGTAACTGTTCATAAAAAATTTTCAATTTAATATTTCTATGAAAATGTTACTTTATAAACGTTTGTTAAATTTAATAATCGTTTATGAATACGGGAATTAGTTTAAAAGAACTTTTAAAAACATTTTTAATTTGCTGAACATTTTTTCAACATGAATGGAAAAATCGGATTTTTTTATCATGCAAAATTTAAAAATAACTTTTGGCAACACTGATCCCATATAAAGGTCACTCCCGAAATATTTGAACTATCGGTAGAGGGTATCAAAGATTCGATACAGCCGAATATATCACTCTTTCTTGCTTTTTATTTTTTGTTTTATTTTACATTCGCATTAAAAAATTATTGCTGTTCTTTCAATAAAAAAAACCTAATTTGTCTTTTGTCATAATTCTTTTTGCTTGTTATTTTTTATTTTAAATACATACATATGTACATATGTATGTACATATAATGGTCACCAAATTAAATATTTTTCATATCATAGGGATTTTTCAGTACTCTTTTTAAATTATGTAAATTGAAACAAAACAATCTAAATGTTAATGTAGATTCTTTTATTTTTAAAATAAAAAATATGCAAATTAACTGATTTTCATATTTTAATGTTTGTTTGACTTCTTTCTTTCTTTTACTTTGCCGTTCTACATACATGTGAAACTTTTTGAATTTCTCTATATTTAGGCTGTTCTAAAATCACGTGCTTTTAATATCACAGTTTTTGCATTTTTCGGTGCGCTTCCAGCAATCAAAAATCACACCGAAATATATCATACATACATACATACATACATATGTACGTGTGATTTGAAATCAAGTGATTTTCAGAACAAGCCAGATTATAGAATATTCAAAAAACATTCCATGTACATACATACATACATACATATGTATGTATGTACTTATGTCGAACGACAAAGGAAAGAAACTTAGGCCCTAATCATGTACAACGCAGCGCAACGCCACAGAACTAACGCAACGCCAAAGAATAACATTGAAAGCACAAACAATGTCATAAATATTTTGTAATTTTGTTGTTGCTTTCTACAGAAATTCACATTGCGTGTTAAAATTTCAAACGCTCCATTGCTTGTGTCGTTGAAAATTTTAAAACGGTACATGAATTTCTGTTGAAAGCAACAACAAAATTACAAAATATTTATGACATTGTTTGTGCTTTCAATGTTATTCTTTGGCGTTGCGCTGCGTTGTACATGATTAGGGCCTTAATCTCCGGTATTTCCTCTTTTTGATCCCTTTTTTACCATTCAAGTATCAAAAATTTCTATATTGCAGTGGGAGCCCATATTGTCAATGAGTAGAAAAAAAAGTTTTGTAAACAAATTTTACCCCAAAAAGTACCAAATTTATATTTGTATTTTTTAGATACATACATATGTTACGAATGTATCGAATTCGAGTCCTAAAAACGATAGCGTTTTAAAGGTTCATAAAAATATTCCGTTTTATATACGCCATACCTTGAGTTCAACTTATATTAATTAGAATTACTCTAAAAATCATGGAAAACTACGGTCAATTTAAAAAAAATTAAATCGAAAATTTCCCTCGATTTAAATTTTATTCGATTTCGATTTTCAGAACATGGCCGGACGATCATTTTTATTTCTATGTTTATTGATTCAAAAGATAGATGGGGTAACAAACAATTTCCAAATTACAGGGTTTACCCGTTTACTTATAGCTGCCGTTAGATTTTACAAAAAAAAAAGGTACAATATTTTACATTTGCTCGTTCGCAAGACTATTTGCACTACACACTGAATAAACTTCTATTAAAAACCAATAGTTCAATGGAAAGTTACAATTGTTATCAAACCCATAAAGCTTGAATTCAATGAACCTTGTATTTCATTAAACTGTTTGGATCTTGCCATAACGTACGCAATACAATGTCATTTCAAATGACCGGTTCTAGATTGATTTCAGCAATTGTTTCCTTTGAGGTACACTCAAAATATTATGAAGCTAAATCCCACAGAATATTCATTAAAAACAACTAAAAATTTATTGAAAAAAACGGACCATTTATATTTCATTTAAAATAAATGAATTTTACATAAATTTTTGATTTATTTTTTATTTAACAGTATATTTCGTAAAATTTAACAGTTATTGCTATAAAAAAATATAATTTAACTGACAAAAAATCAAACTACATAACAAAGTTTGTTTTTTGAATAACAAACATAAATGTTATAAAATAAATTGTTTGTACAATAACTATATTTTCATTAAATTTTAACAGTACGGAAAACGAATTTAATAAACTACAATCAGTTACTGTAATAATTTTATGAGTGTGATTTTCTACCACTTTTTGTCATGTTTCGGGGAGTATTTTGGCGATAACTTGACGAATGTTGGTTTACAAATGCTCCAACTTTAGCGAATCGTTCGCCTTGACAGTGCGGACATTGCGATGAGGCACATGTCTGACCACATCTGTAACGCTTCTAGTTGCTTCAAATTTCTTTATAATCTTGCCAATTTTTCAGAGAAGGGGGACTATGACGACCACACCGTACAGCTCGAAAAGTTTGAGCCAACACTTTTATATTAACCCTAGGGGAAAGGGAACTAACACTAAACTTGTCGCGTGACAAGTCACTTTAACATGGCGATGTCCTACGAAAGGGATTAATTGGCATCTTTTTGACACTTTGTAACAGGTCACTGAAATAACCTTAATGGACACATGATTAATGGACAAATGTCCATATGATCGATCCCCTTCATATAAAGTAATAGAACTAGAGAGAATCAGCCACTTCCCGCACAAAATCAAGTCACATGAATAGTTTTGTGCCAATTACCTTTCCTCTGGACCAACTACACTCTTTACTCATTATCAACAGTTAAGTGATATGTCTTGTTTTCACCTATCACAATTCGTTATAAAATTTATTTTAGTTATAAAATTCTGTTTACTGGTCACGGGATAAGTGCTTTAAGAGCAATTGACACAAATTTCCCGCAGGGAAGTTTTACCTATTTTTCGCGTTCTTTAGTGGTTAAACAATCCATATTCATAAATGGCAAACCTATCACTAAATAAATGACACTACAGATGACAGACATTTAACAGCATACTGCCTTGCCAGACCGGCGGTTTTGTAGCCACTAAATGGATAACCCGTTAAAGACAGAGAATTTGAAGTATATTTTCAAAGCTTTAATGCCATGGTACTCAGGCATTTTGCTTTGCCAGAATACATTAAGGTTTAAAAAAAATTACTTCCTGGGAAAAATAATTTGTTACTACTCAATTCTACCACTCTTTTAATATATTTTACTAATCCGGTCGATAACGGATTGTTTTTAAAAATAAAATAAATTTTTGAAATTTTTTAGCATATCAAAAGTTGTCGTTGTAATTCCTCTTATTAAAATTTAAACGTTTTACTTTTTAGAATAATAGCCAATTTTTCACTTCGTATTTAAATATTATTAAAAATTTATTTTAATACAAAATTTAATTTTTCAGTGCATTTTTATAGTACTTTTCCATTGCTAATTTTCCTTGCAAATTGGCTTGTAAATTACGTCACTTAACAAGTTTCTTTGTTTTTTTTATGATATTTTTTTTAAATAAAAGTATGGTAGCATTACTAACTACCATACTTTTATCTTAATTAAATAAGCTGAATCAAGTATCACTTACAAATGTACAGCCTGGCCCACGATATCGATCAACAACTTAAGCGAGTCCGGTCTAAGAGCCTGTTTACATAAGGGATATGCGACTCGTGTTTTCGGCTGATGGCTGTGGAGCAGAGTACGGGGTAATAAGTGTCTGGCCCGTGCATCAAAAAGTCGCTTTGTTGCTGCCTTCATGTAACGCAAGCAGATTTAAGAAGGGACAGTTGATTCCGGACGGAAAATGCAATTAGTTTCGCACGTTGCTTAAGCAAATTACAGTTTCATAAAAATTAACAAAAAGTTTCCTTAAGTTCAATATGGTTTAACACACATCAACTTTTTTACAAATTAAACGCTAATTTAAAAATAAATGTCGGCAAAACATAAAAACTAAGCCAAAAAAAAATATACAACTTTGTGCTACTGGATTTGCTACAAATGACAACAAAGCAGTAAACAAAATACAACTGGGACGAACGACGAATTTCGCCCAACACGACGAATTTTTCAGTAAAAATGCGCTGAGTAAATTCGTCGTATGAAGCACAATAACGATGAATAACTAGCAGCTTTTATAATTGAGAAAGTTAATTGCTGTTTGTGCAAAGAGAGAGAAATAGTGTGACCATATAAAAAAAATACAGCATAAAAATTAAAAAATAATCAAAAACACAACTAAAAACTATTTTAATAGCAAAATAATTTGTATATTTATTTGAAATGTTATACAATAAAAACAAAAACAATTATTAAAGTAAAAAGTTACTTTATTTACTAAAATACATCTTAACTTAAATCAAACATGGTTACCTGATAATGATTTGTTCGTCGTTCGCCGACGTATAAGATAGAAATAAATCTATTCCAAAGTATGACGAATTTCGGCGGGCGCTATTATTGTGTGTATTTTTATATAAAACAATATGTTTTATTTTTGGTTACGAATATTCGCGGCTAAAAATTCGTTGTTCGTCCCAGTTGTGTTCTATATGTTTTCAACAATAGAATTTTATAAAAAATATTTCATAACCCAATACGATTTTTAATATTTAGTGATGCTGTTTTACGTAGCATTAAAGAAATAATTTCGTTTAGAATTGAAACAAAATACCCTTGTCGAAAACCACAACACAATTGAGTGCTTTTGACCTTTGGGGTCACATAATATTTCATAGTGGGTCGCAAATTTGTACGAAAACTATAACGGTATCGCTCGCTTGCATTGTCGATCGACTTGTCGTTCTGTTAATTTAAAGTGGGGCGCAAATCAGCTGTTTCCCGTTGAAAGTCAAGCGAGCGATCGAAATCGTGGGCCGGGCTGCTAACTGCATTTAAATACAACTTAAATATAAATCAAAATTAACCATATAACTTATTTTTTTTAATTTTAGTACTTTATGAAAAAATTTTGAAATTTTACAGCAATTGTTTAATAAAAATTTAGAAATTTGCAGAAGTTCCATTGAATTTGAATGTTTTTTTTTTACTTATAGTTAAAAAACATTGTGCTTTAAAAAAATTCTTAATATAGATATTTTTTTTAATAATTATATAAAAGCCCCAAATCCTGTCCTGAATTTAAAAAAAAAATCCCTAAAATTTCCGAATACCACGATACAAAAAACCACTCTTGACGTCTATTTGTCTAGCAGTACTTTTAGTCGTAAAATGTTGTAGAAAGGAAGTCGTCATGTTTTTCTTGAATCCTAAGAAAACATACTCGAACCAATGACAGACTTTTGACATTTTCAATGGCATTTGCATAAATCCTTTTTTTCCTTATGTTTTCTTTAAACATATTTTGAAAGGGTGAAATTTACCACTCAAAGCAAATTGAAAATGATGAGACAGTTGAGTTGTCGTTGTTGTTGCTATAGAATACTAATTATTGTAAATTGTAAAACGTCATTAGTTGTTGTTATGACGAAAAGTTTTTTGGAGGAAAAAAATATACATAAAGTGAATTCAAAATTACCCTTACACAAAAAGTAAATAACACATGAAGGTCCTTGTAAACACAAACACACTTTTGCAGGCATTTTTAAGTTCAATTCTTAAGAGCAAAGGAAAAAAGGGTAACATTTCACTGTTGTATTATACCTTAAATATGTCTTGTTGCTATTTAAATATTTTTATTAATATTGATGTTAAAAGTACTTCATACATACTATTATATATATATTTTATTTTTTTTAGTTTTTTATTAAACTCAGAAGCGGCTTCTTTATTGTTGTTTGTTTCACTGTGAGCTGCTCTTCAAAAAGATGACGATGATGCGAATTGTGGTTGTTGCTGTAGGTCGGTGGTGATTCTAAGGACGATGATGGGAACATGCGCTCATATTTCATAACTCATAATCCTTATAGTTGTTTTTGGTTCGAGTACTTTTTAAATTGTTGCTGTTGTTGTCATTGTTGTTAGTGAAATATGAATCCTGTAGCTGAGATTTGGGATGTTGTTATTGTTTTTTCATTAAAATTCCTCATTGACATGTGAATTTCTGGGTAATGGCACCCTTTCGCCGGATTTTTATACCATTTTTTATGCTTTTAAGTTTAATGGTTGGTGGTAGTTCTAAATCACTCACACACACAAAGTCGTCATATTTATTAAAATGTTCTGTAGGAAATGCTTACAAAAAAGTTTTCAATGACAACATTCATTATGCAAAAATTTTTAATAATGAGCATCAGCATACAACCACAAAAGCGAAATCACACACACACTTTCTTTTTTATATTTTTACACATACACATATCCGTTTTTATTAAGAGTGATATGAGAGTTTTTTTTAAAGGACATCATTATTGCTATTGCGGAAATAACCACTCCCCTGCAATTAGTTTATGTAAATTAAAAAAGAATGTGGGATTTTATTTACTTGAAGGCGGGAACAAACGTGAATTCTTTAAAGGCCCGTTAATACAACTTTTAAGAATTTTGAAACACTGACTTAGTACTGGACATCAATCGAATTTTGACAAAAGAATGTTATCTGTCCTTCCCATAACCTATTTTCCGAGTTCCAACGCAATGCAATGCATAAGCAGGGGCCATCCCCTGAGAGTTGTTCCTAAAAAAGGAGCAGTCGAGTGGTAGCGGAACATTTTACTTTTCCATTTTATAGTCGTACATCTTTTAGAATAAAAAATATGGTAGCGGGTTAGAGGTGCATGACAATTTTCTGTTGTGTCGATATTCTCTCCACGAACATTAAAAATCTATGAACGTGTAAGGTGTATGCATACCGAGGATGTAGGGTATTCATTTAATCGGGATTTTGCTTTAATCGGTTATTCGCTCGATTAATTAACCGAGGTTTTGGTTTAATCGGTTAATTTTGTAATTGATCGGCTAACCGATTGATAAAGTTTTTTTATAAATTAAGTAGTTTCAATTAATAAAAATGAATAAATTATTTATTATTTGAAGTTTATTAGTAAAAAAAAAACAATAATATAACAAACATAACAATTCTTGAACTAAAACGAGCGAACAAAAAAATAATTCATAAATATGTAATACAATACCAGCTCTTTAGGTCTCCCTGCTGCAACAACAACAACAACAGTATATCTAATATCTAGTCCTTTTCCTGGATTTCTCTAATCGTATAAAATCTTCCATTATGTCATTAGAGTCCTGTTTTAATTTTTTAAATTTTTAACTCTTCTAATTGTTTCGGTTAATTCTGTTAAAAGATTGATATGAGAAGAAGCAAATAACTAAACACATACATATAAAAAGTACGTGAAACAAAAAGCTGTTGACAGCAACCAATTTTGTAAAATGAAGATCACTACGCACCTTCTTTGTTTGTATGAAAAAATATATTCTTAACGTATACCATTTGCATATGAGGCGAAAAAAATAATTAAAACAAACAAAAATATTTTATAATACTACAAAAACCGGTTTAATCGCTAATCGAAAATAGCCAATTTTAAATTAACCGATCAGTTAATCGGGTAGTTATTAATCGGTAAACCGAATGAATACCCTACTAAGATGTGATAAACATCCACAATAACAGAGCTCTTGAAGTTATCGGATTTCTTAAGTCTGGGGTGCTCCTCAGAGTACCTCATTGCTAACTGGTACTACAGAAGTCAGGAGCACCCGGTGAAAATGCACCGCGGTCTGACTATTGGCTAAGGTGTCCGTTAGTGTGCTTTCGCAGGCAATGCTTCCAGATTTAGGAAGATTGTCAAGTATAAGTCTTGAATTTCTTGGCAGTGATACTTTTGGTGAGCACGTAGTGGCTCAGTTTATACCTAAAATCGCCAGGAGGGACTCTTTCACACGCCCTGTGGAGATCCGTAGGAAGCAAGATAGCTATGGCTCCTAAACAAGGGGCGAGTGTATAATCTTGCGGGTTATGCACTCAAATTACTACCTGTGTATGCTGGTTGTTCTCACGCTCAGGGGTTTAGATTACAAAGTTTATTACAAAGTGGATAATTCCACAATGGAGAAGGTCTACGCGGCAGGTATCCATGCAAATCTTGTTCACATCTGTCCCAAATGCACCATAAAATTTATTGATGCGTACATACACAGAAAGAAAAAAACTCGTACTAAATAAATTTTTTTCGCTTACTTTAGTACGAGGCTTTCTTAAAAATTTAAGTACGAATAACACTAAAAAGTACTTAAAACAATCTAAAATGGGATAACTTTCGAAAACCAATATGCGTGCATACTCATGTGTTTGTAATGTTTGTTGCAGAAACAACAACAACTCTACAAAAGAAATTAAAACAAGATTTGCTTGTTTTGTGCAGCAACAACAACAGCACTACAAGCAGGAAAACATATATTATTTTCATGTTTAACAGTAAAATAACAAGCAATAATTCCCATTTTCTATTTGTTGAAATTATTTAATTAAATACATAACGTTTTCAAAGAAGAATAATTACGAAAACCATATCGGGCATGCTGCTGGTATTTTAAGACTTTTTCTGTAAACAAAAGGCGGAATACAACAAAAGTAAAATAAAACAAGTGCATCGGGTAAGTTAATAATAATATTCTCTTTATCTCTGGTTCTCTGGGATAAGTATTAAGGTAAGTGTTAATTTCAAGTTCGAATCGGGATTAAAACAACTAAGAAATTCTTGAATCAAGCACAGTTTGAGGCAAAATTTTATCTCACCTAAAATTAAGTCAATCTCGTTTTCGGATTATTTTAAGTACGAAGCACTTGAATAATCCGTACTTGATTTAAGGAAATCTGCACTACCGTAATATTAATACCGCTTTCTGCTTGATTTAAGTACGGATGGATTGTTTTGTTTTTTCAGTGAACGTTGATACATTTTTGACTTTGACTGCAAATATGTTATGATGTTTTTGAACTCAGCAATAATTTTAAGAAAATTTTATTAAATGAAAAAATGTGTTTTTTAAAAGTCTTGTGGTCAAATAGGCCCACTTTAAAAGGATTCTTGAAAAATCAAACCTAAACTAGTAAAATTGGGAAGTTATACCCAATAACTTCATATTTAATATGTAATACTCGTAGAAAGTTTAAGTTTTTAATCAATAATATTGCGTACCAAAAACTAAACGACGGGCTGTGGTACTTTTTAAAAATCGTTCGTTTTGGGTTACAATTAGTGTTTTTTTATTCCCGCACTTTTTGGATTCCCGGGAAAGCGGGAAATAAATATCAAATTCCCGGGTTCCCGGGATTCCCGCCAAAATTTTATTTATTTATTTACTTATTTCTCCAAAGCAACTAATATTCGTACTGGCTATTAGGCTTAAAATAATTAAATCTAGTATCTATTATATTACAAAAATGTAACAAATTTAAGATTCAAGTAATTTTAAGACACTTAAGAGGTTATTTTGATGCCAATAGGATTATAGAAATCAATATACGTATGTATATACATTGTCAAATTCAGATCTCATTTGCATAATTAGAATGAAAGTATTGAAGTCTTAGTGGAATAACATTTCTGAAAGGGCTATTAGGAACTGAATGCACAACATTACGAAATACAAATTCTGAAACAATTTTAACGTTTAACAAATTCAGCAGGAAGGAGAAATGTTATTTACTACATATATTTAATAACTTTTTTTACAATGTTATAACCCTTAATCAGCAGTGGTGTATGTAGATATACTAAGTTTGTCATTCCATGTGAATCCTAGTTTTAATATTATTGTGAATCCTTCATTAATTCTAAGCCGATTTCGTCATATGTGTGTCAAATTGTTTCTAGATCTTCTAGGCTGTTTGGGAGTGATAGTCGCAGTATAATCGCTTTAGTAGGGAAAGAGTTATGCACCCAAATGTGGAACTACATCCCTAAAAACTCCACAAAAACTAACATAAATTTGTGGCGAAATGCATCTTTTTTCATTAAATTTCTACAAATTCGTTTTATGAGGCACCAAATTTCGTGAATGTCGGTCCATAATTTACCTACGGCTCTTGTGGTGCAATTTAGTTTATTCTACTTTCATAAGACTCAAAATATCTTGAAATGCCGCATATAAAGCACAATATAGGAAAACACTTTACTACGCTCTTAGCCGCAAAACATTATAATATTATTGTAAAATTTACACTTCAGTGTGCTAAGACAAGAAATAAAATTTCGTTAAGATAGCCCTATACGATCATATTATCATAGCCCTATATTATCATAGGCCCTATTTAAGCCCATTCTTAAAAATGAGCTTAATATGCCTTAAACTGTAGTAAATTTAAATATTGTGGTGAAATTAAGTTGGATTAAACTACTAAAGACACTAGTCCGACATAGATTTACTAAAGTCTTAAAAAAAGATTACCTTCAAAATTTCCCGGGATTCCCGCAACTTATTCCCGGGAAAGCGGGAATTGAAAACAATTGAAAATCTCGGGAAATCCCGGGAACAAACTCTAGTTACAATGGGTAAGTTAAACAATCATGCATTTTTTTACTTATTTTATAACAAAAAATAAAATTTATGTGAAAGCACAACGTTACGAGCATTTAATTTTCATTAAAAAAACACTAGATTCATATTTGGTACTTTTTTTAAATTCAGCCGCCATGAGGACATAAAAACGGATAAAATCTGTATTATGGCAGTGGTAAAATATGTTAAAATTTTCCTAAGCTTTCAATATGAACTTCGCAAAAAAGCTTGTCTGTAGACATTCTTCAAAGTTTAGTGGGTTAAAAAATTAAGAGGACGGGTAATTGAGGAAACAAACTTTTTAATATGGGGATTCCTCGGGAAAGCCACTTTTGCTCTAATTAACTTTGTAACCATGTTTATATACCCATAAAATTCGTCACAAATGATTTATGTTTAGACTTACACCTCATTAAAATATATATATATATATATATTATTACAGAAGATCCATAGTTGCCTAAAAATCTACTGTTGGGCTTACCTTTATTATTTATTCGACTGTGGCGTAGGGCATCATTTGGTCTAACTGGCTCGACTTTACTTCCTTACTGGTTAATTTATTGTTTTTTTTTTTGTAAAAAACAGGCTTAAGGATCATCCACTCCTCAGCACCCAACGTAGTACTCATACAAAGTGGATGGATAATGAATGAACGTCAAAGAGTTTTTATTAAAAAAAAGAGTAATTTTTTGTTCCAGAAAACGAGCGGAGACCTTAAAAAAGAAAACGTCATTTTTTGTTGCTGAACGCATTTATCCTTTTGACATGTATAAACAAGTACTGTCTTTGTTAATTTAACAAATACAAACGTACACACAGGGATATAGAAGGATATACACATGTATTACTTTATATTCTATATGAAAATTTATTATTATATGTGTTCTTTTATTTTTATTTTAATAAAAAGCAAACAATCAACACTTGATGCAGAATCTGAAAAAAATCCACACAGAATAAATTCAAATTTAAGCTTTGTGATTTTAATTTTTGAAAATCTCATCAATTCTATACAAATATTAAAAATGAAAGTCAGTCGAACAGGAGGCATTATGTAGTCCTACACTGGCATGTTTTGCATGGCAGTTCGGTTTAAGTGGCTCAGAAAACAAATGTGTGTGTGTGTGTGTGTGTGTGTGTGTGTGTGTATTTAGCATATCCTTAGAGGATTTTAAGATTTCGTTGATGACGCTTTTACTTTAATGCAAATTTACTCGTTGGCCTTTAAGTGTCCTGCCATATTTGATTATACTTAAAGTTTTTTTTTTTTTTGTTTAAAATTGTTAAGGGTTGACGAATTATTGTGATTATAATGATTTAAATTCATATTTGCTAATGACGTCGTTCATCATTGTTTTTGTTGTTTGTGTGTCTGTTTTGTTCTCTTACCAACTTGAAAGTTTTAATTCACATCGCCATTGATTTGTTTGAAGAGTTTTAATGTCTACATTTGAAAATGGGAATGAATGTACTTGAAATTAAAATCAAAATACCATGACATTTCAAGTATTTTGTTGTTTTGTAAATTTGAAAATGTTTTATTAATGATGAGGGGGAAGGGATTGTTTTTGGATTTAAATGGCGTCCATTTTGTTATGGATGTTTAGAAAATGTAGTATATTAATTCGGAGAAAATATGCAAACTTAAGAGACGATTTTCAAACACATTTGATTTCGTTTGGAGATTGAAAAGTAATTTTATTGAAATAAACATTTGAAAATCTTAGATACAAAGTTATCCTCTTAATTTATAAACTATATGATCTATTATGCGGGTGAAAACTTTAAGTAAAGTTATCAAAAACAAGTAAGACAGTAAAGGTACGTTCAGACTGATGAAATATTTGAAAGCAAACATCAAATATTTCATTAACGTAGTCTGAACACAAAATATTTTTGAGTATCAAATGAAATAACAGCTGATTTTGAGCAAATAAAAGTATTTGCCGGCAAGCAAATATTTGTCCAATGTGAACATAGTGTGAACACAAAAAATCAAATATTTTAGTCATTTTTGAGCAAACATTTATTTGATATTACAAAAAATTGTAAGAGCAAACAACGACAAATAATTTTAGCCATGTTCCGGATAGAAGCAATTTTTCCTGTAAGTTTTCGGATTCTTTACAATTTTAAATATTTTTTATAATGATAAGACTTTGCTATCGTGCCGATATTAGCAAATTTTTGCGAATTACCGCTAATTTAGCAATTTTTATAGAATTTTTGCCATTCCTTATAGTTTTAGGCACTTTTACTAAATTTTATGGCTATTTTTTTTTGTTTTTCCCCAAAATTTTGTTTTTAAGTTTGTTTCCAAGTTTGCCATTTTTTGCGAATTTTATCCATGTTCGCAAAAGAAGCGATTTCTTTCTGTGATTCTTTGCAGCTTTAACTATTTTTAATAATTATGAGTACTAAAGTTTGGTATCATGCCGCTGTTAGCCAATTTTTGCGAATTTTCGCTAATTTAGCAATTTTTACCGAATTTTCGCCATTCCTTATACTTTTAGGGACTTTTAATCAATTTTATGGCTTGTTTGAAATATCAAAAATTTTCGCGAATTTTCGCTATTTTTGGAAAAAAAATTTTTTTTTGTTATTTTCCGACAATCTGTTTTTTTAACCGATTTCAAATAAATTTTAGGGTTTGTTTCTAAGTTTGCAATTTTTCGCGAATTTTAGCCATGCTCGCAAAGTAGCGATTTTTCACTGTGAATCTTTAGAGATTTAACGATTTTTAATAATTATTAGGCTATAATTATTATAATAATTATTTGCTATCATACCGCTATTACCAAATTTTTGCGAATTTCCGCTAATATAGCAATTTTTATCGAATTTTTGCCATTCCTTATAGTTTTAGGCACCTTTATAAAATTTTATGGCTTGTATGAAATATCAAAATTTTTCGCGAATTTTCGCTATTTTTGCAACATTTTTTTTGTTTTTTCTTGACATTTTGTTTTTTAACCAATTTAGCAATTTCAAATATATTTTAGGGTTTGTTTCCAACTTTGCAATTTTAGCCATGTTCCCGTTACCCAGTGGCTTCCATTTTTGTTCTTTTACATTCTCCTGTTCTGACACTATAAGAGATGCTGATCCACAGAATAAAATAAATAAATTAGCTTTTGCGCTCATTTTTACTATCTGAGAAATATATTTTTATTTTTGAACACTTTCATTAAATAATTATTTGATGCAAAAATTTCTTTTAGTCTGAACGCATGGCAAACATGAATTAATTTATTTTATTTAACACTGTTTGCCAACTGTTTCATCAAACAAAAATTGTCAAATATTTGAGCTTAGTTTGAACATTAAACAAAATATTTTTTTGTTTCACACAGTTTGAAGCAAATATCAGAACAAATATTTTCGTCAAATATTTCATTAGTCTGAACGTACCTTAAGAAACAAGCCAGCCGACGGACATCGTTAGATCAATTTAAAAAGTGATTTTAAGTAGATCGTTGTACTAAAACGTAGGTCTATCGAGGACTAATATTTTTAAGTGTAGCAAACAACAGCATAAACGCATAACATTGTTTCCACTATTATTACACACAGAGAAAAAATATGGTTGGGCATGGTTACGGCTACTACACTATGTATATTGTAACAATATATGGTTGTCGTACACAAAATATTGTTATTTTTATTTAATATCAACAATTATTTGGTTACTCTAAACTTGTCAATGTTTATGGCAATTATAAATTTAACTATGTTTCAAATATTGATAACTTTGAAAACATATTATATTCCTCACAACCATTTAATGATATTTAATAGCCATAACATGATAGCTTTAAATACGTGTACTCATAATATGTTTAAGATGCAAACAAAATATCTTTACTCAAATAATATTTTGCTATCGCCATTTGTAAAATAATTTTGCATCAGTTGTGTCGTTTGATTTACATATGCCTATCGAATTATTTGTTATTCAGTGGTTAAACAATTTAAAAAAAAATACCCATTAAAAAACCAAGTTTACAGAAATTGTAGGTACATTAAAAAAAGTGTAAAGTGTCACAAAATAATATATCAATAAAATTTTTATATTGTTTGAAAATGGTGCAAAACTATTGACCATTATATTGTGTTATTTTAGAGAAAAGAATAAGAATTCAATAAAAAAATTTATAAATAATTGCGACCTACGACAAAAATAGGTTAAACCCATTTATTTTAAACAATCCCATTGTAAGGGCTGAAATTGAGAACTTTTTAGATGTTCCTTGTCAAATGGATCGTCCTATTAAACCAATATCCCCAGCCGAAGTAGGAAAAGCAATTGATAAGTTGAATAATAACAAAACTCCTGGTTACGATAACATCGATTCCAAGGTATTAAAATCTTTGCCAAAAAAAGGAATTGTTTTTCTCACAACAATTTACAATTCTATATTAAGGCTTAACCATTTTCCATCGCAATGGAAATATGCAAAAATAATAATGGTAGTAAAACCTGGCAAACCCGAAAATAATGTTGCATCCTATAGGATAATCAGTTTGCTGTCAAGTTTTTCAAAAATTTTTGAAAGGCTCTTTTTAAAGAGATTAATGCCAATTTTAGAAAAACAAAATATTATACCTGATTATCAGTTTGGGTTTAGGCATAAACATGGAACACCAGAACAGTGTCATAGGATTGTCAATAACATTTCATACGCCTTCGAAAGAAAATTGTATTGTTCTGCTGTATTTTTAGATGTTCAACAGGCTTTTGACAGAGTCTGGCACAGTGGACTCCTGTATAAATTGAAAAACCTTATCCCAGCCCCATTTTATTTGGTACTAAAAACATATATTTAAGACAGATCCTTCTTTGTAAGCATAAATGAAAATTATTCAAGTTTTGGTTGTATTAACGCGGGTATTCCACAAGGTAGTGTCCTGGGACCAGTATTGTACACAATTTTTACAGCAGATATGCCAACAATTGAAAATATAACTACTGCTACGTATGCAGACGATACTGCTTTATTAGCCACAAACGAATCACCGTTAATAGCTTCCGAGATGCTACAAAACCAATTGAATCTTCTTCAAGATTGGCTTCAAAAATGGAACATTAAAGTTAATAACACAAAATCTGTTCATGTTACATTTACGCTAAGAAAGAATGATTGCTCTCCTGTTTATCTAAATGGCACAGCTATATCTAGCTGTAACACTGTAAAATATTTAGGCCTTCATCTTGATCGAAGACTAACTTGGAAAGAGCATGTCAAAAAGAAACGTGAGCAACTTAAATTAAAAACAAGAAAAATGTTTTGGTTATTGGGCCCAAGATCAAGCTTAAGCTTGGAAAATAAGGTTCTGTTATACAAAACAATACTAAAACCTATATGGACATACGGCATCCAACTTTGGGGAACCGCAAGTAATTCGAACGTTGAGATATTACAGAGATACCAGTCAAAAACACTCAGACTTTTAACAAATGCGCCATGGTTTATCAGCAACAAAAACATACACAGAGATCTTCGAATTTTAATGGTAAAAGATGAGATCAATAACTTCAGTGAAAGATACCTTAATAGACTAAGTAATCACTCCAATGTGTTAGCAATAAACCTGTTAGATGATAGCAATGAAATCCAGAGACTTAAAAGGCTTCATGTTCTTGACCTTCCCTTCCGAAAATAGAAAAAAAATTTTAATTTGTCAAATCCTATTTAAATTACAAAAGTAAAATTTGATTTATTTTTTTTTTTGAGTTTTAAGGAAAACTCAATGTATGTTATTTAAAAGTCATGAAATTTGCTTATTATTTTGATTGTAAAATAGATTGCAAATAAAACAATTTAAAAAAAAAAAAAAAAAAAAATATTATGATGTGAAACAGTAAGTAAATCAGCAAAATATATATTAAAAATATTTTTAATATATTTATATATTAAAAATATTATTATGATTAACATGATAATAATATGATTACTTCTTAACTTATAATGATTAACATGACAATAATATGATTAGTTCTTAACTTTTTATGATTAACACGATAATTATATGATTACATAAAATTATAATATAATGTAATAAAAACAAATTAGGATTAAGGGAAAAATATTATGATAAATTATAACGAATATATTTGGTCATAATATGATTCAAACATAATCGTAATATGTTGACTACAATCATGAATCTTATCATAATATGTTGCTCTAAGAATATTTTTGCGACAACCATGTTTTTTCTTTGCGTGCAGGTGTGGGTATACTAAACTTTTGACTTAAAACCATAAAAACCTTGTGCTAAAAATGAATAGTGCATTGTAAATCATGTCGTCAAGCCCCACTATATGGTGCTATGCCCTATTTGGGACCCAAGGGCAATCATGGACCTGGCATAACAAAACTATGTTTTGAGGTAAAGATTCATATAAACGTTCTTTGTTCCGAATATTTTTTAGATATCTTCATCTGTATAAGATTTGTCTGCGATTAAGTGGCTTAAGGGGGTGTATGTCTCATGGTTAAATTTTTTCATTACATAGAAGCCATCGTAAAAGCTTTTGTCGCCAATTTCTATGTTTTAAAGAAAGTTATGGCATTGAAAGCTATTTTCGGGATTGGTATATTTATGGGAGCTATGTTCAAGTATGGACCGATTCCATTTAAATTTGGTTAGATGATTTATATTGCAATAAAATGAGTTTGTATCAAATAAAGTCTAAATACAAACATAATTAAATAGTTTATGGGGGCAAAGAGACTCAATTCCGGAAAGACGTTTGCATGGGAGCAATGTGAATGTATATACCGATTCTCCAATAGGCTTGGTCTTTGTGGCAATTAGATCCTATGTACACAATTTCATTAAATAATCTCCAAAATTGCGACTTGTAGTTTGCACACAAGGTTTATATAGAAAGACAGCCTGACGGCCAGACAGTCAGATAGCCTTCCAGCCGGACGGACGGACATCGCAAGATCGACTCCAAGTGATTGTATATCAATCGGCTTACTAAATAGTGTTTGAAGCAGTAAGAACGCATAATAGCCTCTTAGCTATAGTATCAAATATCAGATTTATTCTGTAACTCCCGCGTCGAGAAACTTTTCGATTAAAATGTATGAACAGAAACAAAAATGCCATAAATTTTAATAAACAACTGTTTTATTTCACTTAACTGTGTCTATAAAATTTTTGGCGAGTAATTGATGTCACGTAAGGAAATTACTCGCCAATTTACAGTAAAATTGTGTATGATAAATTTTTGTGAGAACTGTCAAATAAACTCACGCACAAAAACGGGGTGAAATATATATTAGAAATGCAAAATGCAATGAATAACAACACAGAAGAGGTTTGAATTTTGTTTTTGTCAGATTTTTTCATTGTTTAATTACTTTGCTTTTAAGATTTTTGAAAAATATATTTTTTAAATAACAAACAATAAAGTCCCACTTTTCACGGTTGTGTTTTCGCCGCCGTCGTTGAAAATTTTTCAATTTTAATAAATTTTGGTCACCGTTATGTTTGACTGGCGTTCTCAACATCTGCAATATCACATCGGCCTCGAGTGGAACATTATGACATTTATAACGTAACGACCAGAGAATGACAAAAGTATCATTTTAAGTAGTCTTTTAGTATTAGTGAGAAAACATGTATGGGCATGTATGGGTAAAGATCAAAACCATACGCATACATACCATTACCCATAACAAGTTGAAGTTAAATATGCATAGGTATACGCTGGCAATGTGTATTTGTATATTCATTCTTCTTTTAGAAAGTACATGAAGATATAAATAAAACTTGTATTGGCTATCTGCAATACCCATAAGAATAAATAAGTATGTGTATTTACGTATGTATAACGTAAGTATACACAGAGTATGTTACCGTCGCAGAGATGGCAAATGCAATTTTAAAAATTTTGGAATTAGGCCGAAATTCAATTTTGGGTTCTTATACAACTTTGACTACCCGTATTAAAATGAAATGTTTGTATTATAAATCGCTATTGTTTTTTATGTATGTAAGAATTGATTTGTATGTTGTGCTAATAAGAAAGAGTGTAACCGCCACTCAATACATTTATATAATATGTATTTATAGTGTTTGCATAGAGAGGTGACACAAGACGGAAGATATTGTTTTTTATGTATGTAAGTATTGATTTGTATGTTGTGCTCATGTCCCAACTAGTATTTCTGCGCAAAACTACAACAATGCAACAATAGAAAAAACAACACACATTTTGTTTGTGTAAATTATATTAAAGATGTCAAAACTCAATGCATTTGTTTGTGTAAAAAATGAACAAGATGTCAAAAGCAATTGCTACAATAACAATTGCACGACAAAAACGCAACTCTACAAAATATCAGCAGGCGTTTCGAGCAGACCTACTAATTGGGTCATGGTTGTGCTAATAAGAAAGAGTGTAACCGCCATTCAATACATTTAGACGCCGTTCTGTAACGATTTATAATTCAAACGTTATATTTTATGTTTATTTTCGCATAGTAGTTTTTGCAGAAACCAAAGTAGTTCTCGGTTTAAAAATAGCGTACTGCCGCCTCAAAAATTTTTATTTGTGCCGTAAGAGTTAACCCATCTTTAATTTTTTTTTCTTTAATTTCGAAGATACCAATTTAGGAAATACAAATTAAACGTTTTATATATACTACCGTTTTCCTAATGGTCAAAATTCGACCATAAATTTTTATGTAAATATGAAGAAAACATAGTACATCTAAGTATATATGAATTTACATGTTTTGAGCATTTATTTGTTCCGTCTTAGTTGATCGATTTGGCGATGGACCAACCTCCGGTTCATATTTTATCTTCCACGTAAGTAAATCTATTTTTTAAGTTGAATATAAAAAATATCAGAAAATATAAATTGAAAAACAAAATAGTATCAAAAAGTCTTCTCTTATAGATTCTAATCCGCTCAGGACATTGCATGTTTATAATTTTATTTTTATGTATGTAGACATACATTGGCACTGCTGATGTTACAAAAAAATGTATTTTATTTATCAAAAAAAAAAAAATATGTACATAGTCCCATACCTGGCTAGTGATCAAAGCACATTTTTGCTAAAACATTTCATACAAAAATTTTTTTTTCATATTTACGCAGCAGTGCCAAAAAAACTGAAGGTACCCATGTATATTTTCTTACACATAGATATTTTATATGTATGGCAGATAACCAAAACGCATTCATGGGTATTGAATAATATCTGCATAACATTCATGTATTTAAGTTTACTGAATGTGGTTGCGTGAAATATTGCCGTGCATAAGCATAATTAATACACATATTTTTTGCAACGCACAACCATAGCTGTTGTTATTATTTGTGTTATAAGTATGAATATACACAATATCGAAAAGCGTGGGTAAATACCTCAGTATATTATTCTTATGGGTACTTGTTGTCACTCTCTGGTAACGACGTAATCTCTTTTGATAGTTTTCGACATGAGTTATATACACACTTTGTTCTCACTGTTCGAGAAACAATGGCATATTGGTTTACATCTTTTCGATGCGAGAAGTTCTCACCAAAGTTTTAGAACATGGGTACAGACTTCTTTCTTTAATAGGGGGTTTTTTTTTTGAAAATTTAAAAAACATTTTATTTCTAGCTCATTTTGAATTCTAAAATTTCTTCTTTTAATGTTCAAAAATCTCAAAAATTTAAAACAATTACATCACATTTTCTTTGTTGACATTTAAATAAAATTAAATACTTCCTACAATGAACACAAATCAATAACTTTAGCATTTAAATGCGACTACTAAAAACCACTTTGCATGAGAACAAACTTCTATTTAAATCAGGTGCATTCAAATCTAGAGACAACAATGTGACACAACATCTAGGCAATGCAAATGTCAAATTGTCTTTAAACGCCAATTTAATAACAATAATCAACAACAAAGACAACAATTAAAATTTTGCGAATTAAAGCAAACAACTGTTTTATTAAAAGAAAGGAAAATAAAAATAAATAAAACAAGTGGCTGAAATTAACTGGTTTTTTTTCCTACTCTTCAGTATTTTAGCAGTTAAGATGGACTAGACCAAAATGGTTCCCAAATTGTTGTCCAGGATGGAAAAATACAAGAAATGTTATTTTAAAAATTAGAAACTTTTCTATTTCACTTTCAAAAACTGCAAGAAATATAAAACTTGTTTATTGTTTAATCTTTCAAGAATCATGTAAAAAATCTATTCGTAATTGGGGTCCGAAGAAAAATAGATTGTTTCTCAAGAAATCAAATGGGAACCCCTGGACAAGACCACTGCCAATGTCATTATCATTAACGAAGCAATAAAGAGAGGCACATAAATACTTGTTTCTACTAAAAAAACTTTTTTATACGGAGTTTTTTTATTCATTTAAATTTTCTTAGTTACAGACAAGCCTTCTTCCTACTACTCTCCGACTTTTACGTTTTCTAGTGGCAAAGTGGCCAAATTAAACAAACAAACCAGCGACCGCTAGATGAAGACTGAAATGCAACAGGAAAAAGCCGATGCAATTTGGTCACGAAATTTATAACAAACAAATCGGGCAATCAACTAACCAGCCGGTCACTTGCTCGATCGTCTGGTCCAGCAAATGAATCAAGACAATTAATTCATTTGATGTTTCTAGTTCAAACTACATTATTGTTGCAGCCTCCGCCGTCGTCGTCATTAACATCAGCACCAACGACCACAACAAAACAAATGGAATTGTCGTGCGTTTAGCTGTCATTTGTCCATGTTGTCCGATTACATTCCAATAAAATTGTCATTTCATATGGAAACAGACACGCCACCAAAGATGGATTGATTCTTTATTACACACACACATTCTGCTAAGGAATGCACGAACGTACAAAACTCTAAACAAGATTTCAAAGATTTTTTTGATGAGAGTATGGAACAATAAAAACTACAACATCAGCCGGCAGCAGTAACTGCAATAAAAACAACATCTCAAATGATTAAATGTAAAATATCTGGAGCTGGAGTTCGTTGGCTTGACGCCAAATTGTCGTCGCATGTTTTATTTCATTCATGGTTTTGTTTAAAGTTATGTATCCTACTTTCAAGAAGGTATGATTTAAAATTTTTCCGATTGTTTACAAAAATTAATAAAATTTGGGTTGACTTAGACAAGAGAGGGTAAATATTTTGTTTGGAGGACCGCAAAGTTACGGCCTGGCCCACGATGTTGGTCGACAACAAGTCACTCATTATCGATCTTTTAAAGCTGAAGGTCCACACCACGCGTTTTCGCCTTCATTAATTGTTTTTTATTCTGGCGTATGTGGCACAAAACAATAATTTTCACTTTCAATACAATACTATTAACTTATAAGTTCGTACATAAATGTTCACAAAAATTTACGTTTATCTTTAAAACATATGCCGGAAACAGTTTTAAAAATACAAAAAAAAAAAAAATCTATCGGCTATGATTTCAGAAAATTTCATGTTAACCTTCATCCACTACGACTTTTGGCATATGCGCAAAACAAATAATGAGGTGACGCATAATTTTTCATAGTGGGGCACAAATTTGTATGAAAACTATTACGTTATCGCTCGTTTACGTTGTCGATCGACTTTGTCTTTAAAAATGCAAACGAGCGATAACGGTCAACATCGTGGTACAGTTGTTAATGTCGATCCGCATTGAAAAAACAAAATCCTCAAAAACAAAAACAACAAGCCGTAACATTTTTATATATAAGTTGTAAAACTTCTAGTGTTTCAAATGGATAAAAAATATTGGTCTTTAACTATACGAGTTAACCCAAATTAAACCTTTAAGTGCTTGAAAAATTGGCTATTTTACAAAAGCCAAATATGTTCGATCTTAGACTCTAGTAAAAAAATCGGTTGGAAATACTGTACAGAACATGTTAATTGAATTCGCACATTAAAGGTTTAGATTCAAAAAATCTTTGGTATATTTTTTTCATATTTCCGTCATGAAATGTTTCGAACATATTACATTTTCTATACAATATTCATATTATCAAGTCTATATCTGACATTTTAAGGTACCCACGATGCCACGTTGCAACATTTGTCGAAAAACGTGTGACTATTTATGTTTCAGTTTTTACCACAGACGATGACACTAAAAACGAAACTACAAAACAAAAAAAGTTTTTATTTATTTTGTTTTTATACCTATCATATTTTATGTTCCATAAATTTGGAAAAATTTTATATTCAATTATAATTGTTTTCCAACTCTCACAATTTGCAATTGCAGTTGCAAAAGCACCTCACCCAACAACTGCTCTCAACAAAATGACACAGACAAAACAGTCACACACGATGACACATTGTGTTTGGAAACATAACATATCAAAAAATTTTGATATTTGGGAAACAAAAAGTTAACAAGAATTTCAACCAGACACATCCCCACACAATTAGCAGCATTTAGTAAAACATGCCCATGTTTCGACAAATGTTGCCTCGTCTGTGGGTACCTTTATTTTTTCTACTTATTTTTCATCATGAATTGTTTTTGGTTTTGTATGAAATCAGGGTTTTCAAAAGTCTTAGGTAAATATTTTCTGAAATGTCTTCTTGGTAGACAATTTGGATTAAAACTTAAAAATATTTTCATTCTATTATTGTAACTTTAAGAAGAAACCAGCATTTACTTAAAGTAGCAGTAGGTGCGTTTGAGTACTTTTACAGTAAAATGCAGTAAATGAGTAAACTTAAAAATTTGCTCTTACAAAAAGCTGTTGTCCAAAAAAGTACGCGAACGCAAAATTTGTAGAAATTCATTTTTACACTTTTGACTACTTAGCTCGTTATTTTTATCGGTACTCGACTAAATACTTTTTATTACATGAATATTTTTGGAAAAAAAAAAACAAATTATTTTATGTAATCTTTCATATTTGTGTCTTTTTTTACTTTACTTGAATTTGTGTCCGCTTAAATTTATTCAAAAGAACATGTATACTTTTTTTTACTATTGATTACTTTAAAAACAAGTGCTTTTCTAAGTACCCGAATACTTGACACTTTTACAACTCCAAAAAAAAACCTTAACAAAACAAAGTCTTAAAAGTTGGTATTTAAGGCCGGTATTCACTATCCTACATAATCGTACGATTCATTCACACGAAAATCTGACGGAATTCTATCCGACATAAAAAAAATGTCTGCAAAATCTGCTGTCAATGCCACACTATCCCACAAAAAAGATGCAAACTCAAATGACTCATCTACTTTACAAGAAAATGCAACTCTGATCGCATATAATCTATCATTTTATGAAAATTTTTAAAACATTTCCAAGTCGGACAGACTTGTTAAAAAAATCTGTCACTCAATTCATTTTTAAGCCACACTGTCATACATTATGAGCACACACGATTTTTTTGACATATCGTGCGACTAAATAGGATAGTGAATAGAGGCCTTTAGCCATATAAATGCTTCACAAACAAGTTAATGTTTATAATTCTTTATTCACTTTTTGTTTTTATTTCAACTTTTCTTTTTTTAAACAATTTTTTCACAATTTGTATGCTTTTTGTTTGTTTACCTTTTGAAACATATGTTTTTTTTTTACTACATTTTACTGCAAAAATTTCTGCAGTTAAAATTTGTAAGTATTCAGTCAAGAACTATCACTTTACGCTCTCAATTTGTGTTCTCATTTACTGCATTTTGTGTACTCGAACGCAATTTCGTAAAATGCAGTAAAGTTCAGTAAAAAATATTAAAAACTTTTGTGTTCTCGAACGCAGCTAGTAACAACGAAAATTTACTTAGAGTGAGTTTTTAACATAGAGTTTAATCTTAGTAGCAAACTATAATTAATTAATCTGAGACTGAACTTAATTGAAGACTAATTGGGTTTGCCGTGTTTAAGTGGTAGCTTAAACCTCGCAGCATTGCCATACTGAATAACAAAAAATGGCAGCAACATATTTTAAAATGGCAACTTTTTATCAATGCAGTTTGAATTTTATGCAGAAGAAGAAGATTTTGCGCCCTTTAAATTCTTATAAAAATAAATTTACTTCTTATAATTATTTTATTTAGGTTTTCATCTTTACTAATTCATTCATTATTTCATTTTCATTTCATTCATTAATTCATTTTTCGTTTATGTATATGTATTCTTTCTTTGTATTTTAACAGCTGTTTTTGTTATACATGTATATGAGTTAACATTTGTTGATTTAGTTTAAACCACCAACATTGGCCGCTTAAACTGGCAAATAAAAGTAATTAATCCTGATCTTAAAAACTAAAAACACAGATTAAAGATGACTAAATCTCTGGTCTCAATGTTAAAAATCCACCCTTAAAAGTCTAGGTTACAAACGGAAAGAGCTTGGAGCCTTATTTTTACTACCAAAACATTTAATTGATATTATTAATTTGTTTAATTAATTTAATTTTTAAATTAGTATAACAAATTTCTTTATTGAAATCAGTTGTTATTTATTTTCTGTTTCTTTTTAAAGCCAAAACCTCCTCGATTAAAACTTCTACAAAACTGAGGGCATTTTGAAATTACAATATTAGACATAGTGGTCTTTTTTATTATCAAAGAAGTTGTTTTTGGGAATACATAATTTTTTTCATTAAAAGATTTTATTTACTGTCCCTATGCACATTTCACTGGTTGCTTATGGCAGATCATCAGGAAACGTTCTCCTAAATAATTTTAGAAAAGCCAAAGCCATCAGCAAACAAGACTACAGAGGGAATGAGAATTACCAACATACACTTTTTATACACTCTCACACAGAAAAAATTATAAAATTTCTCCAATCACCAAATTTGTTCTACATTCATAATATCAAGCAAATAAGTTGTTGATTTTGCACCTATTACCAAAATGATTATATTGATTACTAAAAATTTTGAAAAAATATTTTCAATAAATGATATTTTTATTTTTAATTAAAAAAGTGATCAAAAAACTTTGAAATTTTAAACAATATGTTAATATATTTAAATACATATTGACAATTCCCAACAACAATTCTACATGTTTAAATTATTTTATTTTAAACGAAAAAAGTCAATTAAGATTTTTTGTTATTTAATTAAAATTTTAATTGAAAATTTATTTTAAAACAACTAAAATGTTAATTAAATCAAAATTAAATTTTTAATTTTCTTTCAACTAAAAAAATAATTCATTCAATTATCACATTAATTAAATTTAAATACTTTTTAAACCATTTTTTTCATTGATAAAACACTTTTTTCTGTGTGTTTTGGAGTTATTCCGAAATAAGTGGCAATTAATTTATTTTCATGCAAAATTAGTAGAGTTTGCTTAAAATAGTAAAATTGTAAAACCGCGGTTTTAATAATTTTAAAACTGGTCGGTTTCGGTTCGGTTTTAGGTTTTTCGTATAAATCTTGCATATTATTGTGTTTGACTGTTCCTTTGATAATTTGAAATGTTTCCAAGATCCAGATTTCAGTTCAGACATTTTGGAAATAAAATTAGTAAAATAAAATAAGTAAGTGATGTTCTGCCAAATTTTATTGGTAATTAATATGGCGGCGATTGCCATGCAAATGCATGTTTTTTGTCGATGGTCTTGGAACGATGTCGACCAAATATCTTTCCGAATCATTAAATTTGCGTTTAACTGGCATCGATTTGTTTTTGCATATTATTGCATATTTTTGTGAAAATGCATATTTTGGCATACTTTCGTTTTCAATTCATAATTTTTTTCACATTTCGACATTTTTGAGTGATATTTTTTTTTTAATTTCCATATTATAAAAAAAGTTCTTCAATAAATTTATAAATACACAAAAAAAATCTTTAAAAAAAATTTTTTAATCTACAAATAAATTATTTTGTAGCACTGCTTAAAATACAATATTTTTCATGATTTCGCCAAAATATCCTTCTGTTTTTAGCCGATGCAGTACTTTTTTTAATTTTAAGAATTTTTTAAACACTTTTCTATTGTTGCCGGCTGTAATGTATACACTTTTTTTTATGAGAAGTACGGTAGTTATGTATAATTTGCAATTTCTTTAAGCATAAATATATTTTTAAAGTAAAAGCAGAAAACCGTGTTTTTTCGGTTTTTGGTTTTGGTTTTCAGGCATTAAAAACCGCTGTTTCGATTTCGGTTAAACCCGAACAGCAATCCCTAAAAATGAGTACTATTTCTTGTTTTCGAAAATTCATAGAAAAAATGATAAGGACAAAAATTTTACATTTTGTTCTCAAGTTATGATAAAATATTTTAGCATAACCGCCTTATTACGGGTGTAATATTTGCCTAGTCCATAGAAAGGGCTAACGGCCATGTGGCCTAAATAGTCAAAATACATCACGATGTCTCAGGCAAATAAGTAAACGATTTATAAATATTGGCTGAAGCATGACTGCAACGTGAGATTGGTTACACATATAGCAGCCCTATCGCCAATCTAGGAAAGGAGGGCTAGCAACGCACCTTTCTAAAATCAACAATGCTCCATCGACTCCATCGCTTAAGGCGCCCTATGCTCCAGTAATTTAATAATTATTTTGACTTTTTTTACTCTACACATCACATGGAACACACACTTAACGTGGGTTTAATATAAAGATATTAACTTTTGACTCTTATTAAACTCTATTTGTATACTGAGTTATGCTATAATAAGAAAAAGCTTCCATAAGTCGACCTATTCCATCCAAACTGTTTGTTTTAATAATTCCTTTTTCCTGGTAACAACAACAAAACTAAATGATCAGTCTGTCATCTAGAAGTACGACAGAGTGATCACAACGTTTGCATGCAGGACAATTAAAATACAATAAAGCGTTTTTTAACATTTTTCTTCTTCTCTACATTACAATACACAAATACATTTATTACATTGGGTTTGTGAACTAAACTCTAGACTAAAATAAAATTTTGTAAGCTGGAAAAGAGCTTAAGCGTGATTTGGTACTTTCTTTTATTTCGTATGGCTATGGAAATGACTTTTGACGAATTCAACTTGTCTACAACTTAATGACATTTAATTAAAACGCTTTTGTATTTACCGTTTCTCTTTCTCTTTAAGACAAAACAGCTAAACCCAACTTGTGGTTTTTGACGGCTGTAAGACATTAGGTCAACAATGAAGGAAAAAATTGGTTAATGGATGACATGTGTGTAATTGTAGGTTTGATCCAGATTTGTTTGAAAGCATAAGTTACTGATAGCAATTACAAATATAAAAAGCCTTAATACAAGCCGGAAATCTGCGTACGTCATTTAACCAGTCAACGAAGTAACTAGTTGCTTAGCTAGTCTTTGAATTCATGCTTCGATCATTACAGTTCGTGTCATATATATTTTTTTTATTGTAATTTTGTTGCGATGTGTCTCTTTCTTTTTCTGGCTCAATTAAAAAAAAATTAATGGGTTGGGCATAATTGTGAAGAACGTTTTATATGTATTTAAATTATAAAATTGATACATATATTTATAACGAGTAAGGCATAGTCGACTGATCGCCGAGTTAAAAGGAATTTTGTTAAAAGGAGTGCATTATAAATGAGTTTATAGTTAAATTAAGACCTATTCATCTAATAGCTTAAGCCTTAAAATGGTAGATCACTAATACTTCGCAATGAATGCGATTACGATTCGGTAGTACAGAAACCAGTAACATTAAAACCCCAACACTTATTGATGAAGCCACTCGGGGGATCACGTGGTTTGAACTTAAATCGTGGGAATATAGATTTTTTATTGATTGATTAGATAATTTTTTGTGGGACCAGGAACAGTTTTTTCTAGATTTTTACTCGAGAAAAAAGTTGTTGCAAGTTTAAAAAAAAATCTTTATTTGCATAAGAGTTAATAAAAACTTACAATTAGTTTTTTAACTTAAATATGATTTTTTTGCTATTAATACTACATTTACACCTACACAAAATCTAGTAGATTTTAGTTAAAATCTTAAAGAAATTTTTTGGCGTTTACACCACTGCTTTTTGACATATTGTCGGATTTAATTGTCATAATAAAAACAGCTGATTTAAAAAGGAAAGAAATTGTGTTGTAAATTTTTATTACCAAAAATGGAAATCCAAAAACAAATTTTTTTTTATATTTTACATCCAGATCTAAAAAATACTATCGGAATTAACATTGTTGCGTAAAAAAAACACCAGCAATTGTTAAATATGAGGTTTCACAAACTGCTGCAAATGTACTACCCGCAATAAATGATACCTGGGAAAAGACGATTGATTTGGAAAAGAGCCGCCAAATGGCGACTTTTGAATATAACCCAAAAAGTGAACAAATAAGAGACAAAATTGCAAATTTTTTAAAGTAGCAATTTTATTGAAAAACAAACAAAAACTTAAAAAACAATATTAAACTAAAGCCTCTTTGTTGGAATTCCACTGCTTTTTCTTTTTGAAGGTGCGTTTTCTGTAAATGAAGGTCACTGTAATGCTACACAGTTTACATAAATATAATTTACATATCCTTTATTTATTATTGGTTTATACATTTTCACAAATGTTTATTTTTGCATATTTTTAATTTGTTTTTATTGATTTTTGATATTTCCTCTCTCTTTTTATATATTTAAAAAAATTTTTTTTCGTCAAACTGTCAGATTTTTCTTGTTCAGAGCTGTATTTTATAGTATACTAGCATTTAACCCGCTACTTCGTTAGCGTCTCCTTTTCTTTTGTGGACATATTTGTACGCCAAAGTTTATGTTTCTAGGTTTCAAACCGCTACTTTGTAATAGGTACGATTTTCACCCCTAAACGTTCGAATTTCGAAAATGTACCAAATTTTTATTTGTATTTTTTAGATACGTTACGAATGTGATATTTTTTTATTCCAAAGTTTATTGGTTTAATAGATAGATTGAGTGGCAAAAAAGTTTTAAAATACAGGTTTTACCCGTTTACTCCCCAAAAGGGTCAAATTTCAAAAAAGTACCAGACACCTATCCGCTTATTTTTTTGATGAACATGAGGTTAGCTTTTTTAACCTCTACCCGTTTTTAGCTTTTTTAACCTCTAACCATAAACATTTTCAAAACTCTCCCTAGGGAATCGATTTAGCGAGAGGCCAACCTCCCGGTCAAATTTCAAAATTTTAGCTTTAGGCGTTTAGGACGTGCGTTAGTTACAATTTTATATATATAGATAGGTAGATAAAGAAAAATGTTTTGAAACAAAAATAACAGAATTAGGTATAGATGGCATAGCAAAAAAGGTTTAAAATACAGGTTTTACCCGTTTACTCCCCAAAAAGGCCGAATTTCAAAAAAGTACCAGGCACCTGTCCGCTTATTTTTTTATTGAACAACAATAAAAACTAAATTTTTGAATAAAAAAAAAAAATGTTTTGTAAAAAAGTACCAAAAATAGTTACGGTTTTTACCCCTTAAATGTCCGAATTTTGAAAAAGTACCAAATTCGTATTTGGCTTTTTTAGATAACTTTCAAATGTGATATAACAATTATTTCTATGTTAATGGGTTTAAAAAATAGATGGGGTAACAAAAAAGTACCAAAATACAGATTTTACCCGTTTACTCCCTATTTTCCCTTTTTGGTACTGTTTTTTCTCCCCATTGAAGCATAAAAAATTTCAATATTGTAGTGGGAGCCCATAATTTAATACGAATATGTCAATAAATAAAATAAAATGTTTTATAAAAAAAGTACCAAAAATAGTTACGCTTTTTACCCCTTAAACGTCCGAATTTCGAAAAAGTACCAAATTCTCATTTGGATTTTTTAGATAAGTTTCAAATGTGATATAACCCTTATTTCTATGTTTATGGGTTTAAAAGATAGATGGGGTGACAAAAAAGTACCAAAATGCAGGTTTTACCCTTTTACTCCGTTAAAGGTCTGAATTTCCAAAAAGTACCACCAACCTGTCCGCTTATTTTTCTAAAGAACAACGATTAGTATTACATTTATTTTGCATCTCTATTAGTTTTGGAGATATAAGGTTACCGAATTTTCCCGTTTTTACCTTTTTTTACCCCCTAAACATTCGAATTTCGAAATATCCCCTCTTAGTGGATCGATTTGGAGAGTGACCAATCGCTAGTCCAAATTTCAAGTTTCTAGGGTCACTCACGCAACTCTTTTATATATATAGATTAGTATGAAATTCGTAGTTGTATCGTTGAGTATTGGAAGATTTTGTGAGATTTTGCCAAAATCTAGTGACGAACTAGATTTTGTTTTGTATGGGAAATCTAGTAGAAATGAACAAGATTTCGCTCAAAATCTCTTTAGTACTAGATTTTGTGTAGTTGTAAATGTAGTATAGCGATTATTTCAAGATCTTAGGGGAATCTCTTATAGAGGAACAGTATCGAATCATCACATACGGTCTCTTTTTTAAATGACTGCGCTGTTAATTACAATTACAATGTAGGATTAACAAACATTTATTTTAATGCAATAAAAGATATCTTAATTAAATTAATTAAAAATATGTACAACTTATATGTGTGATTAAATAATTTACTATGACCTCTATGTAGGCTTGCCAGTTCCCAAAAGTTAAAAAACTGGACAACGGAAACAATTCACCAGGATTTTGAAAAAATAACTGTCAGTTCAAAAATGAGCCTATAGTTCAAAAAAGTAAAATTTTATTAACATTTTTTTTTGCAAAAAATCCTTTTTACTCATGACCATAATATTGAAAGGCAAATGTTCCCGAGCTGATATGGTATAGACACTTCGTGTCAAAATCATTATTCTGGAGACATATTTGAATGGACGCTTTTCTTTTTGTTGATGTTTAAAATCAATCAAATCTTATATATTGAGAATATTTTAGCCCAATTAAATAATAAAAAATGTATGTTATTATTAAAAAGTATTTTTCAAAGATAAAGAAATTATTTTTTAACTGGACAAATTATATTTTAGCTCTACAAGACCCAAAAAACTGGAAAATCCAGTCCATTTCAGTACGTCTGATAAGACTATCGCCATGCGAATATTTTAGAAAAATTTTTGTTTTTTTATTTGCTTTAATAAAAATTAGTTACAAATATAAAGATAGGCTGCCGTATTCACAAAAACTAAAATAGATTTCAAACTTATTTTAAAAATAAATTTCCATACAATTTTTCCTTAAAATATATTTCATATCCGATTTAGTTTTTTATGAATACGGCAGAGGGTCTTTTAGTTGTTTTAGGGAGCAGTTTTTTTTTTAATATAAACAAATATATTTTTGGAGTTGTCCACACCCAGAGAAAAAACATGTTTATATATGGTCACCTACAATAAAACTATTTTAATACTATTGTCACCGACAAACATATTCTGGTTAAATTTGTCCTCCATCAAGAAGTCACAACCAAATTATGGTTGCCTCCAAACATGTTTTGGTTAATAATAACTAAAATATGCTAACACTTATAATAGCATGGTTGGCTTTCAACCATAACATGTTGCTCTTGGCAAAATGGAAAATACTATTGTTAATTTAAAAACAAATTATTGTCATATTTAACCAAAACATGTTTAAAGACAACCATAATATGGTTGTGGCTTCTTAATGGAGGACCAATTTAACAATAATATGGTTGTCGGTGACAATAATATGGTTAAATTAAACAGAATATGGTTAAACGTTTTCTTTAAAAATAGTTTTGTTGGAGGTGACCATTTTTAAATATATTTTTTCTCTGCGTGCATGGCCCAATTAGTAGGTCTGCTCGAAACGCCTGCTGATTTTTTGTAGAGTTGTATTTTTATCGTGCAATTGTTTTTGTAGCAATTGTTTTTGACATCTTGTCCATCTATTACACAAACAAATGCATTGGGTTTTGAAATTTTTAACATAATTTACACAAACAAAATGCATGTTGTTTTTTCTATTGTTGTAGTTTCGCGCAGACCTACTAATTGGGCCATGGAGTTGTCAGTTCTTCTATAAAAAATTTAGGGCAAGACTGACCATCAGTTGAAACTATGATCACAAATTATTCTATTTAATACTTAAAAAGATTTTCTCGAAATAATTTTAATGATGGCGGTCACACTTTCTTAAGGAGAAGAAACATTGCAGAACCTATCCGAACAGAAGAAAACTAAACACCAAGGTGAACGGGAACCGTGATTAGGAGAATTTTCATCCGGCATTGAAAGGACGCAAGCTAAGATTAAGATTACGATTTGATTAATTATTGTTAGTTCATATTCTCATATATGAAGATTCAATAAATAAATAAATAAAAAAAAACTTTTGTTTTTTCAATATACCGACGAGTATAATAAGATCGCCTTATTAGGACAAATGCTCACATATTCATAAATGTTTAATATAATCGTTCACATTTACTTCTTTTTTATATTTTTGTTAAACAAAATCGATTAAAGGTTGTACATTTTGGTAAAAAAAATTTACTTTTTTTATTTAGTTTAAAATATCCAATAAAACAAAGAACTTTACATATTCCAATAAAAGGATCAATTACTTAATCCTAATTCAAATCCTGGAGATTGACAAAAAAAAAAAAAAAAAAAACAAAAAGCCAATACAATTTAACAAACGGAAAAAGAACAACATCAAAGAACAAAATCAACAAAATTGTTTGTTGAACCAATTATAATTTGACAACAAGTGTATACAATCCAAGCATATATGCAAAAAAGAATTTGCATACTTTACAAAAATCCAGCTTAAAAAGGATAACTAAATGAAAAGATCTGCAACAGAAGCTGAGCATTCTAAATCGCCAGCAAAGAAAAAAACTTAAGAGCAACCAGGTCAACCGGTAGAATATAAAAATTGCAAAAAGAACAATAGTAAACCGGCGTTACGAATGAATAATTATGAAAATAGATCACAAACTAGTGCCAGCAAAACAAATTCTATTAACAAACGGCAAAATAAGAGAAAAACAAAGGATTCTTCTTATTAAAGGATCAACTTTTTGTATACTTAGCGCCATGCTCTAGACACTTAAAACAACAAATACGTATCTTCAGATCTACACAAGGAACCAGAAAATTTTTGCACAGCAGGACAATTCACAAAAGGACAATGAAAAACAAAAGCACATGTTTAAATTTAACGCCACCTGAAACAAAAAAGAAACTAAACATAAAAAACAATACAACCCAAGGAAGTTGACGGCAACAACAAACTGAGTTGTAGATCAGCTACAACTGATCCATGGAAATACACAAACAGGACATGTAATTAACTATGCATAAGCCCTTCGAGCGGGCAAGTGTTTTGTGAATCTGTTATTGAAGATTTTGTACCTCTCCTTGTACTATTTTGTAGTTTTACTAAGATAGATTGTTGTCACTGGTTGTAATTTGGTTTGAAATATTCATGTAGCAACAGGTTGTTTAGAGGCACTGTTAGAAGGATTTTAAGGAGTGAGTAGAAATTAATCTAATACTACATTTTTAGAGTAAACAGGTAGCGAGCAGTTAAAAAAGGAACAGCTTGTCAATTCATCAATTTTAACAGCAGTAAATGAAGAATTGTTTTGAATTTTTTTTTTTCAAATTTTGAGAATTGTCATTTTTTCTAGTGGTTTTCAGGTGAATATTTTACGTTTGTTAACAAATGTTACTTTTTAAATTTTTAATTAAACAAAATTTAACAAAAATATCAAATTTGTATGTATAACAAGAATGAACTAAATGGTCAATAATGAACTAAATCTTGTACCTAATATTTTATTAACAAACAAGAGATGCTTATCACTCTACAGCTAATTTCACTTTAACTTCCAGTTAACCGTTTGTTTTGAAAAGTTTTAAGTGATAGTTAATTATAACTGAATTTAGTTAAATTGGACGTCAATCTTTTCCCAAATTTACTATTTTTCCAAACCAGCGTATTTTTTTAGTTAATGAATGAAAGAAGTAATTTAACTAATTTAAAAACAATTAAATAGTTATTTAAAAAAAATATTAATTCATTGTAAGTTTTGTTTGAAAATATATTAAAATCCCAAAGAATAATGTGCTGTTGTCACAATAGCACGTAAGTAATATATAAATATTTTTCGTATATTAAATAATTTTTTTGTTTTTGTTAGATGTTTCGCCATGTACATTGTAACGTTTTCTAATCGTAATGTTTTTGTATCAGATCCAGCCTGTAGCCGTGAGATTCTCAGAAGGCCATTTAGTATATATCCAGATATCTCAATATGGTTGGATAGTGTGTAGCCAACAATATTATTCTCCTGACGGCTATCTATGGCCTGACATTTGCAAACAAAGTGGGACACCGTTTCGTCTTTCTCGCTAACATTACGATTCCCATAATGGACGTTGAAGGGAAGCCCGACTTGCAAGCTTGCTTTCATCCAACATCCCGTTAATATTGCCAGCAAACTTGCGTTTCTGATCAATATATATATTAACTTAGCCACTGTAAATGGGTCTAAATTGCGCCATCTTATCTCAGGCTTTTAAAGAAAGGACATAAAGATTCTACTTTTAATAACACTCAGCAGAATTACGAGTGGGTCCGAATTCATGGTATTTAAAATAGATTCAATTCTGGCTAAGTCTGCTGCCTGTTTATTACCATAGTGGTATCTATGCGCAAAGACCCCACTGGATTTAGCGTACCCGAATTATGTTAAAACGCCAGGTGCCCAGCTTGTCTCAAAAAAAGTGCAAATATCTAGCACAGTGTAATTAATATTTTTGTGAATTGATATTTTCTTAAATTCTCAAACCCATTATTGCATCCGAAATTGAGACAGGTCTAAAATTGATTATTACTCAATTTAACAGATGAAACATTATTCGTGAAGCGGACATACCAAAAAAAAAACCCGAATTTCTTCACATTTGGCATAACTATAGTTCTTTATAGTTTTTATGATGCTAGTTTCTCGACTTATGGGGCGATAAAGTGTTTCCGATTTTGAAAAATGGCTTTTGCCTTAAAATTAAGGTAAGCGATTCTTATAGAAAATCGTTTGATCTTAAATAAAAAAAAAATTGGAAATAAATATTTTTTATTTGCAATTTCGCAGGAAATTCAAATCGATGCCTATCGTATCGAGGTTGAAAAGTAAGGCATCGAAATGTTTTTTATTTTCTTAAATACCCGGAAAAGGTGACACTAAAGTAATGTCATAATTTGAATTGTCTGCCATTTTTGCAAGTGACATCAAATGTCAGTGTGCTCTGACATGTACGATGTAGATATTTGTATATATCTATAAGTCCTCAACTAGCCAAGAAGCGATAGAAACCTCAAGAACGTTGAATTTTTGGGACTGCTTGTTTGAGAAGTTTTCAAACTGTTGATTTAAGACAGCCGAAATTTCATCATACTGAACGATGAAGCCCATTTGGACTGAGTCGTTATGTTAACAAACAAAATTTTCGTCATTGCATTCCCTTAGAGTTAACGTTTGGTGCAGCACTTGCAGTCAAAAGGGGTTGTCGTAAAGCGACCGCAATTATGCTTCAATTAATGTCATAAATTTAAAAGTTTCAAGCAAAGCTTGGATGAAAACAGAGCTCTTTTTTTTATTTATAACAAAATAGCAGCTAATTCAATCACTTAGTAAAAATGTGATTCAAAAGGAAAAGCTTCACCCAGAGAAAAAACATTTTGCAATATCGTCACCTTCAACAAAACTACTTTTAACGAAAATTTTAAAGTTGTAACCAGCAACCATATTATAGTTAAATTAGTCCATTGAAAAGCCAAAACCCTATTATAATAACTGCCGAACATCTTATTAACACATATAATATCATTGGTGCTTCTCTTGGAAAAAGAGGAAAATACTAATGTTTATTTACAACCACGCAATTATTGGTGGAAAGCAAATGTTGGTCATATTTAACCACAACATGCTAACAGACAAATATAATATGGTTGTGGTGTCTTGATGTAGGATTAATTTAACAATAATATAGCTGTTAGTGGCAATAATATGATTACATTTACCATAACATGCTTAAAAATGTTTCCTAACAAAAGTTGTGTAAGAGGTGACCATGTTGAAAAATTCCCTTTTTTACGTATTTAAGCAAAATAACCGAGAAGGGCTAGACATTCGTTGTTATACGTTCGTATTAGGGATTCCAATCAGGACTGGTTTTCGCAAATTTGATTTTTTTTTAAATCCCGAATTCTGGGATTTTTTGGGATCCCGGGACTTTATGGGATCCCGGGATTTTACGGCATTCCGGGATTCAGAATTTTTGAAAGTTAAAAGATAAAGGCTTTTTATAGATATTTATTAAAAAAAAACGTCTGAAAAAGAGGTTTACAAACAAAAGTTATATAACGTTGTTTAATATTTATATTGATTACTAAAACTTGTAAAAAGTGAAAATTGTGATTTTTTTTCTTAATTAATTATTTATTTAATTAGGAATATGATTAAAAAAACAACGAACGATTTCCAACAATGTGTTCATTGATTCAATTAAAAAATAATTAACATAAAATCTATATTTTACTCAATATATATTTTATATTTATATTTTACCTCAGTTGTTTCAAACTTAAAAAAAAATAATTAATATAGTAATTGAATAGAGCAAACCAGTAATTGATTTATTAAAATTTTTCATAAATGAATTAAGATTAATAATTAAAATTTGAATTCGAAATTAATTAACAAAATCAATTTTTTTAGTTAACCATAAAAATCTTATTTTAACAAAAACAGATTTTTATACTGGTGGTAGGAATTATGTAGTGTATAAATTACACTAGTTAATTTCGTGAAATCGCTCCATAAATTACTTTAAGCCCCATGCCAACTCTCGAAAAACACTTTAATAAGCCTAAACCTGAAGAAAGAAAAGTTTAAATTTTGCATTTGGTGATAATAAAATCACAAAAACTTTTGGTTTTTCTTTTTATTATGTGCATTTCAAAGATATTTATTTCTTTAATTAATTTTTTGCTTACGTTATTTTCAGCACTTCTCACATTAATATTTCTTTATAATTGTTGGACACCCTTAACCCTGAAAGGTTACTCTTCATTTTAGTACATTAAAGTTACTCTTCGTCGAATCGACGAATTTTTTTTTAAAAAATTCTAGCGGGACGATTTTTAAAGTAAAAAATCAGCAAAAAAATTTTTAGTTAAACATTTTATTAAAAAATTATATTAAATAAAGCATAAAATATAAAAATTTTTCTTCTCTTTCAATATTTGATACGAATTTTTACTAATATTTGTGTTTTAAAATGTATTATTTTTTTTTTTTAAAGTTTTCGTCATCAACTAACGTTGTTGAAAAAATGAGCGTAATTTGAATACACATAATAAAGTTATATGATAAAGTGTAAATGGGCTTCGACGAACAGTTACCATCTAGGGTTAAAAAGAATAACAAAGTTTAACTTTTTTCATTTTCAATGACAGTATTTACGGAGTTAATCAAATAAATATAAAAGATCAATATTGCGTTCCCTATCCTCGCAAGGGAGAATGTCATGATGAATTTCTTTTTACAAAAAAAGGCAAAACAAAAAAAAAAAAAAATAAGTTAACGATTTCGGGATTGACTAAATTCCAAAAATCCCGGGATAAAAATTCAAATCCCGAGATTCGGAATTCGATGAAATCGGGATTTCAGGATTGTCATCCCTAGTTCGTATGTGTGTAGAAGGTTTGTATTTTTTCGCTACAAAACCTTCTCTGTTATTATTTCCTACTGGAAATTTGTGTACATTTTTCTTAAAGCACTTATCCCGTGACTAGTGAACACAATATTAAAGTAAAAAGGAACTCCCGAGGAAAGGTAATTAGTCCGAATCTAGTCATGTGATTAGATTTCGTGCGGGTAGTGGCTGATTTTATCTGGTTTTACAGCTTAATATATCATGTTAACATGGTTCACTCGGGACAATGTCTGCTAAATGCATTGTTTTAACTAAAATTAAATGTGTCTATTTAGATTATTTTAGTGACCTGTTAAAAAGTATCAAAAAGGTGCAAAATAACCTCCTTCTATGACATCGCCATGTTCAAGTTACAAGCCCCCTTCATATAAAGTGTTATAAATAGAACCGGTCCCTACCACTTTATAACTGCAACGCGATAGTTCTCTTTCCCCTAGTTATTTGGTTCATAAGCATTCACTGCACCATAAAAGCTTATTAGAGTGCTTTTTCTCTTAAACGCTTCAAAAAACACGATAAGTTATTAAGTCGACATTTGTTAGCAGCATTTGCAATATATAAATAGCAATGCAAAAAAAATTTGAAATATTTAAATTTAGAATAAATTTTTTTAGGTAAACGTCCCATATAAGGCCGTAACTTGAATATTGCTCTTACAAGTCAATATTGGTAATAAATTATGTTTTATGACCCTGGAATATTTTTCTTACTTCGTTGACATTGAAATAAATACAAAGTCATTTAAATATGTATGCATTTTTAATTAATTTTAAATATGTTTCTTCCTTCGAAAATTTCTTTGATCATTTTTAGTATGATCATGTCAAACGTTCTTAAATACTAAATGTTTTTTTTTCTTCTACAAAACCCTTAAACGAAAAAGTAAAATAGAACTTTCATTAATCAAACAGTTGGAAATTTTTAAAAATGTTAAATGTATTTTTTGCAAACTCACAGGTAAGATGCATCATGCATGTACTTCGAAAGAGATTATCTAAGCGCCACTGTTTTATATTTAAAGCTACAAGAAAATGATTTAACATTTTCCTCATTTAGTTAAAAAATGTGTCAGCATATTATGTAGATGGATCAGTTTCAAAGATCAGAAGAAAAAGAAACGACAGTTTCAACGCCTTATAGAAATTAGAAAAAGGAACAACAAAATTAATGGAAAAAAGGATAATGGAAATAATTACCGCAGTGTATTAAACACTCACGCTCTTCTTTTTCTCTTTCTATGTTTTAGCTGAATAAGGCGGCTTTTTGTTTGTAGTTTATTTTGGAAGCGGTATTTAACTGGTGCATGTTATGAAAGCGGTGTTTTTTTTTTTTGGATTTTTCCTAAGAATTCCCTTTATCATTCATTTCATTTAATTCAAAGACAATTATGATATGGCACAATAGCTTGATCAATGATTTTTTTGACCACCTATGGATTTTGGTTTCCTAAAATATGATCTTAAAATTTTCGACAACTTAAGAGTGTATTCCAAATCATTTAGGACGCCAACAAGTGGCGTCCTATTATTTTCGTATGAGGCTTGTAATCGATCAATTGTTATAATTGTAATTATTTCTTAAAAATTTTCTTTTTGCTTTTTGCATTATTAAGAATTTTAAAAAGCATAAAATACTTATTTCATTATTAGAAATTTTAAAAAGCATAAAATTTAAAATTTCATTGCATTTTAATTTAGTTGTTTTCTTTTACATACATATACATATGTATAGCATTCACGTCAATTGCACTTTTTCTTTATAACGAGTATTTTTTAAATAAAAGGAACGAAAAGCTGAATTTATCCATGGGAATGCATTTATACAAAAGATTCAAAAATTAACGAAAAAAAAAATCGATTAATTATGGTTTTTGATTTTTTAAAACCTTAACAAATTTACAGACTTCGTGATATTTTTTTCATTCATATTGATTTTCATAAAATTAACACTGGATTTTTGATTAAAGAGACCTCCTTGTCAGGCATGGCGCCAAATTTTTAAGAACCATTAATATATATTGGTAAAATGTTACTCAGTGAAATTCATTTCAAACCAAGAACCATTTCTAATAAGTTTAAAGCTTTATTTCACTGTCTCCACTTGTTTACAGGAAATGTTGCCAGATTTGACGATTTTTTACAACTTAAATATACCATTGGCGATTTTAAAGATTTGTCTTTTTTTTGTTTGCTAAATATTTACAAAAAGAAACGTTAAGGGAATTTTTTTTGGGGGTTGAAAACTTTAAATATTGTAAATATTTTCATACAAATTTTAAAATTTTTTTTTAAAAAAAATGTTTCATATCGAAAAGTTGTTTACGCAGGTATAGGGATTTACAAAATAACCCCCTTATTTTTGGTTTTAATTTTTTGATAACTAAACTCTTATCATTCTTAAACTGCTTACTTAAATGTTCGAAACCACAATTTATATGAAAAACTTAAAATAGTGCATTGTCTCCAACGAATTTTTAATAACGTGTCATTCAGTGTTGCCGGAATCCAAATCCATTTAACACAGACATAAACCTGTTTCAGACTATGCGACATGTCCCTGCAACAATATTCCTATATTATTTGGGTGCTCCTTTAAAAACTCGTAAACTATCAGATTTCTTTCCAGTATTTATTTATTGAATCTTCACATATTAAATATGAACTAATAACAATTAATCAAATCTTATCCTAATATGTGCTTTATGTCCTGCCAGTGCAAGACAAAAAAGATTTCGTCATTACGGTTTCTGTTTACATATGTAGGTGCTTATCGCTCATCTGATTGGGTGAGTGCTGCAGTGTCTCTTTTCCTTAAGCGAGTGTGGCCGCCATAATTTAAAATATTTCGAGCTAATGGATTTGGGTGCAGTTCCAGACTTTTTAAATATTTTACTTCATATTCGTTATCATAGTTTTTACTAATGGCACATTGAGATCCTTGTGGATATTTGAGTTTTGACATACCAGGGAGCGGCAGTGATTATTCGAAGAAGTTTATTTTGGCGCCTTTAAATTTTTCGATATTAGAAGCCGAGGCAGTGCCCCATAACTGAATACCGTAGCACCAAATTGGCTTTAAGATAGAGTTGTAAAGTAGAAGTGTGCAATCGAGACTTAGAGCAGAATTTCTTCCATACTAACAGAAGTTTCGGTTTTTAAGTCTTGAATTCAAATTTCCAAAATTGTTATGAATCATATTAAAGAGAAACATAAAATTTTTGATTGATTTCTAATTTCGTTTATAATTGTGTACCACGCAAGTGTCTCTAGTCGCTTTGTCATTATCCTCTGTTTCATGAAATGTTCATGAGCGACATGTCGCATATTCTGAATCAGGTAATACTACTAAAAATTTTCTTTTTATTTACGAATATATATAGGGTGATGTAGAACGAGCTATATGGTTTTTATTATTTATGACTTTTTCGTTTATGCGACTATTTTTAGTTTTTTTTTTTTAATAGGGAAGCTTTACTTTTTTAGCTTTTTTGCTTGTTAACATACACTTTTTCTCCCAATTCGTTATTGTTCGATATAATGCGTTTGGCGAATATATCTTTTACCAAAGCCATCGAGTCGCTGGCAGCTGACCTAACAACATTTTCCAACATCGTACGAAATGCACCACCGTTGACAGAGATTTAAATACGAATGCAATTTTTTAAAAAGTATGGGCAAATTGTTCTTTCGGATGATACACCGCACCAAAGAGTACTCTTAAGTGGGTGTAATTGTCGCTGACAAAATACTCTTGTATTCTTCGTAGCCCAAATCCTGGAGATTCGCTTGTTGACATAGCCATATAATAAGAAATGAACTTAAACGCTCAGAAATCGACAGAGAAAACAAATAATTAAACATGAAATACTTTTTTGATTTAATGATAATATTTGCTGGAAAAATTTGCTTTTATTATAAATTATATTGAGGGGATTACACAAAAATTTTTTGATCCGAAAATAGCCCAAGAAAAAATCGGCAACGCTGGCATAAGCACATTTCCGTCAGTTTTAAAAAATTCGAACGTAATTTTCGAAAATTTTTTATTTATTTTAAATTATTTGTATACGTTTATTTATTGTAAATTTAAACAAATTTAAAATTTTTCCTCAAATTTAAATTTATATATTAACCATTTTCCATTTAAACTTTACATTTTAAAAGAAAATTAATTGCGAAATTTGTAAACAATCGTAAACTTAAACTTACTGCCTGTTTTTGAAATTAAGCTTCTTTCACAATGGTAGCAACAATTTCATTTTTTGTTCTATCTAAATGCTTCCCAGAGTATTTCATATATTTTCCTTTCATTTTTCGAACAAAATGTAATAAAAGTTATTTAAAAAGTTGAGTCTACTTCTACTTAAGCAACAATTTGTATGAAATTATAAATGACGTTTATAATAATTTTATTTAGCTTTGAATGAAAGTTTTAACAAAATAGAATCTGGGAATTATTTCTTTTCATAAGCTACTTTATTATATTATATTCATAATCATTCAAATTTAAGAAATATAACTATTCTAAAAAGCTTTATAAAAATACATAGCTGAAATTTAGATCATAGAATAAATTTGAAAAATAAAAAATGTTGAGTTTTAACAAAATGTTTTGAAAAAGAATAATAAGTACGTAATATTGTTGTGAGCAAGTTTTGCAAACGTTTTCTTAATTAAAAACGTTGCTTTATTGTTAACTCTAAGCTACTTTTTTAGTGTAGTAAAGTTTGTATGAAAAGCACTCAAAAAACTGAGTGCTTTTCATATAAATTCTATTACACGATCAATCACTTGTGTTGTGAAAACAGCTCATAAGTGTAAATGTTGCTGCCATTGTGAACGAAGCGTTAAAATAAAAATTTTCGTTTAGACATTTATGTGCTGTTTTCACAACACAGTTATTGAACGTGCAATAAAATTAATATGTAAAACAATTAAAATACTGAGTGTTATTCATATAAATTTTACTACACCTTTAACCACTTGTGTTGTGAAAACAGCACATTACATATATTAAAAATTAAAATCAAATTTGAGTTTTTTCATCGTTGTTTTATTGTAAATTACGAAATTAAAATTTTTATTTTAATTTGAAAAATAGGCAAATAATTTACATTTGCTTTTTTCCCTACAGAAAATTAAGATTTTATGATTTCCAATTTTAATCAATTTTAACATTATTTTTAATGTTCAAATTAAATAACTATTTTCAACAAAATCTTTAATTTTTTATCAAATAATTTCTTTACTTTTTTTTTAATATTTTCAAAAATTTTAAATTAATTCAAAATTATTATTTTCAGCTTTATTTAATTTTATTTGTCCGATTAGGCTGATTATGAAGAGCTAACAACGTTTTTTAAATTTTGTTTGTTATATTAAAAATTTAACGATTTCCAAAGAATTTATCTGGCAACTATGGTTACAACAATATGTCTAAATATCAAACAGAGTGTGAGTACGAAATGATGAATGTAATTTCAGTTTTATAAATCCGTCATTGTCAACCTTCAACTTGCTTAAAATCCCAAATTCTAGAACATTTAAAAAAAAGTAAAAGGCTTCTCTTCCAATACCTCCCTACATTGACTGAACAACAGATTGAGTCTCTAAAAGACCAACTGTTGCCTCATTCCATCAATTGCCAGCCAACCTTCTTATTTAATAATTTTTTTCTGCTTTTCTCTCAGGGTTGACATATAAGAACAACAAATGTTTTATAATACTTCAACTGGTTATTCAATCTTTGTTAAATGTCTGTTTGTCTGGCCGTCAAAAAGCGTCATAATGTTCATTTGTCGTTGTAGTAATAATGAGTCGTCGAGAAGAGTCTTGTATGAAGAAAAAGGTATTTAATTGTTAAACGTTTCACTGTTGTTGTTCTTTTTGTAGTTATAACTTTGTTAAAGTGTTTTAATAAAATGTCATTTATTCCCCTTGACTGAATTGCTTACGAGTATTTTTTTAAGGTACTCAACGAAATGTCATTTTCATTGCAATTGACAGATGTCAGATGTTAGTTCTCACACTTGTTCATTTTATTAAGGTGGCGGTAGATTGATTGGAATTTTTGGAAAAAATAAATAGTTTTTAACATTTAATTAAATAGAAAATGGGATACAGAAGAAGAGTTATATTCTTATATTGTTGCTATGTTTAGAACTTAAATAAAAGCTTTAGTATAATTTAAGAATAACTGAAGTTGTTTTTCGACCTTTTTATTAATATAAATAACAAATAAATAGTCAAGCTCGAGGTCCTTTTTTATATAAAATATTCTATATTTTATTTTCCAATATTTCGTTATTCTTTGAATAACATCATCAGGGACATTATGTTGCTCATTCGTCTTAAACCTGTTGTATACCTTTTTAGCTGTTGATACGGCGTGCTCAACAGACTGTCCCTGATGATGTTATTCAAAGAATAACGAAATATTGGAAAATAAAATATAAAATATTTTATATAAAAAAGGACCTCGAGCTTGACTATTTATTTGTTATTTATAATTTAAGAATTTTCATTAAATATACTTCATTTTACTTCAATGATATTAATTAAATTATTCGAATTTAAATCAGACCTATAGGTATAAAATAACAAACATAAAGTATGCAAACTAAGTGTATATTCTTACGAGGTGTCCCACTTGTAGTGTGAATAGCTGAATGTAATAAAAACATACATATATATATGGGCTATTCCATGAGAATGTCAACCACGACTAAATAAAAACCCTTAAAACTTATTTTCAAATATGGTAGAAAGTAAAAACAACACTCAAACTTTACTATGCAAAGGTTTTTATAGCTTTTTAAAATTTTTAAAGTTAAAATTCACTATCTCTTTGATTCATTTTTAGTAACTGCAATAAAAAATTTTCACTCTTCTGCTGATTTACTACAGATACTGGTAACGTTGGAATTATACTTTAAAATTAATGTTATAACAACAAAAATATAGTTCGATTAGCGGTATATTTTTTTTTTTTTTTTGCTATTCTAATATCATGTACGTAGTGCAAAAACATCATTTGTCTTTGTCATTTGTATTTGATCTGTCGTAGCTGTTTCAAAATAAAAGTTCAAAGCAAGATATTTGTTGCAAAAACATATTGATCGAAATTTTTTTTTAAATAGCTATAATAAAAATTTTATAAGATTTTAAAAGCCGTCACGTACGATATTGTAAGTACTATAAATGCAACTAAATGAATTATCTTATTTGGTTTTGGTATTAAGTTAAAATTTGGTCCAAACTTATTTTATTGCAATCTAAATCATCTAACCAAATATTATTGGAATCGGTCCATATTTGACCATAGCACCCATACAAATACTACTCCGGGAAATAGCTTTTAATATCATAACTTCCTTATAAATGTTGGTATTGACATACAAATTGGCGACAATAACTTTTAGGATAGGTAATATGTCATGACAAAGTGTTGCGCTGAGTGTTGGTCCCATATAAACCCCCTACCTAAGATCGGTGAAAGGCAAACAAATCTCTATAGATGCAGATATCTGAATAATATTCGGCGCAAATAACTCTTATATAATTCTTAACCGCATAGCATAATTCTGTTCTGGCGACCATGATTGGCCATGGGTCGAAAATAGAGTACACCCTAAAAAATTTGTTTTTAAAATATTATGGTGTAGGGTATCATATGGTTGGGCTTGACCGACTATACTTTCTAACTTGTTTGTTTGTTGTTTTTGTATACATATGTATATTTACCAAAAACATATTGCATACCTTGTAAATGCTATAAGAGAAAAATTTGTCAAGTACGATATGTCACGAACGGTATTACATTTTGTTCATTATAAAACCATCCAGTAAAAACTTTTTTCTTTCTTATTACGAATTCTAAAGGAAAAATTTATCGTTTAAAGTAAAAAATTAAAAAAAGCAAAAATACCTCGCACAATTCGCAGATTTTCGCATTATTTTACATTAAACCCAAAATTACTTCCATTTTATGTCACGTACAATATGCACCAATTTTGCTAGATATTTTGGACAATTAGTTTCCGAAAATTATAATTATTTTTTTCATATATTGTGCCCTCTAAATTAACACAATGATAAAAAAAATTCCAGTTACTAATATTTGTGCAAAATCTGTATCGCTCTGAAGGCGTACAAATGTCATGTACGATGACATGGAAATGCCCATATACAAATATATTTAATATTTTTTTTTAAATTCAAAAAAAGGATATATTTTGGCTCGAAGTTGATTTTTTATGAAATTTTCAAAGTCATGCATACACCGCCAACAAAAAAAGTCATAAGTGGAGTTCAATGTTTGATGCTATTGGTCTTGCGAAAGTGCAAATGCAAAATATTGAAGCTTTTGTTTGCAATCCAACAACAAAATACACAGAATTGCAATTGTCACATAATTGCTTTTGCGCAACACCAAAATTTTATACCTTTTTCTGCTACGTGTATTGCTTTTGCCTCCCTCATACTCGAACAGCTGCCATTTGAAAAAATTATTTAAAATCACTAAACAAATCTACTAATGCTTCGATAATGTTTTCTTGTAAACTTCTTCGTGGCATTTTAAAACAATTTTACAAATTAATCAAATACCTTTTTTTAAATTTTTATGGCAAATAATTCTGTATATGTATCAGCTGTTACCTAATTTGCATCTTGCATTGTAGAGTTGCTTTAACTACCTCTCATAGTCAATAACAAAATTATTGCAATAAGAAACAGTTGCAAGCTTAAGCGCTATAATGAAAATCCATTCCTAAGCTTTTTGCTGTAAACTTAATTTTTTTTAGACTATTTCGTAAGTTTCTAAAAAAAAATACTTGAAATTTTCTAAATATAAATAAGTTTAATCCTAGTCGTAGTGGTAATATCTAAGATTAAGAAGAATGTTTTTGATAATTTTTTGCAACTAAATGTAATTAAAAGTCATTACTTTAACAAACAACTTAAATTGAAAAAGTGAATGATAAAAAAAAAAACCAATTCTACAAATGTTCTCACAACAATATTTTTCCTTTTCCAAAAATACTTCCTTTCTTTGAGAAACATTAAACTACCGCCTGAAATATCACTTTTTCATAGCAGCTCATCTTAAATCACACTTTCAACTCCAAGCGAAGGAACGTGAGTGAAATCAACTGATAAGCAAAGAATCTCAAATGAGCTTTTAAAAGGCGAATAAAATAAAATGAATTGATAACAACTCAACGAGTGACGACATTTTTGTTAGATGTATACCAGAGATAATGAATATTTAAATAACAGATTCGGTTGATATCCAACTCTAAACAACACAAATATGTTGAATAAACACAAAAAAGGCCTTTTGGCTTCAAAAGAAAAGCAAAAAAAAACCTCAAATGCAGATGAAGATGAAGTAATTCCTTAAAGTCGTTAACTTAGTGTAACTACTGCATGCAACAGCAGAAGCTGCTGCAGCAGCAACCTACTATAGCTTTAGAAAATGTAGCCCCTGTGATGCTTTATTGTGCTGCAAAGTTGTGTGTCTTAAAAAACACCATCAACTAAACCTATAAACGATCTATTAGTACAAGTTGATATTGCAACTTCGTCATCCGTTTAACGCTTGATGCAACATTTGCATTTATTTGTTAAAGGCATCGCTATTTTGGATTTTGTTTTTAAATTTTGTTGTTGGTGTTAGCTGCGTTTTTTTTAGAGTTAGTTATGAAAAAAGAGTTTATAGCTTTTTACCAACGGCATGTTGGGGGTACGAATACGTATTGTCTTATCACAAATAAAAATCTTGACAGCAATAGTGCAACATGAAAAACTACACAGTGTCCAACATGGTAATGCCATTCAATATCTATTTAGTGTTACTTTATGTATGTATGGCTTTTTAAGTACCCTACCTTGTTATATGGTGACTGATGGTGAAAGCTGGCATTTGTCGAAATTGTGGTACATTTTTATGGACAATCAGGGGAGTGGTTAACTGTAGTTTTCAATTTTATCTGAAATGAAAAAAAATAAGCCAAAGGTTATGTTTATTTAAAAAAATATTTTTGTTTAACATAACGATACAATTTTATATCGATACTTTCATTAACTTAAATTGTACAGACATTTGACACTTTAAACTAAATAAAATCAAGCATAATATCAGACAGAATATAGAAGGTTTATATAGGCAAGTACTTTTTTTATTAGAACCAACCGTTGTTTTACGTCGCCCCCGGGGATAGTTTTTCTCGAGACACACCTACCACTATGAGTTGTACGGCCCATACCACAAGGTTGTCTGGGGTTGTATCCAGATCTCGGCTAAAATTAGTCTCGTTTGGTACCATGAGAATCGCGTAGCCCGAGGATGTAATATGGTCCTTAGGTTTGTTATTAGTAAAACCCCTGCAGGGAATAATAAAAAAAGCAGATTTTTTTTCTCCTGCTAGCGATGTGGACTAGTTGTGGCCTTGTTATCCAAAAAGAAGTTAAACTGTAACCATAAGTCATGTACGATTATATCCACCCATTTGGCCAAAAATATGGACATTAATCAACACATTGCGCATGAAAAGGTGAGGCCGTACTAACAGATAGTGACGATAATCTTTAACACAATAATTCTTTTTTAGGGAAATGTCAACTCCTTTAAAAGGTAATCATCATACAAACTATTCAAAAATAGTCCCTGGTGTAATAAGAAGTCATAAATTACTAGACAAGAACCACCCAAAACCCTACCTTCGCAGCACCTAAAGAACTATTTCTATCGATGCAGAATGATTGCAGTCGATTTGAGTGGTATACATATCATTGTTATTTTTAAACATCATCAATCATAATATGGTTGTAGCTTCTTTATGGAGGACTAACTTAACCGTAATATAGTTGCCGGTGACAATAATAAAGTTTAAGTAATAATACTCAAGTACTAAAATTGTTTTATTTATTTTGAGAACGAGAACTCTATGTTAGTTCATTTCGCATTTAGTTCTCTTTAACCTACTTCCCCTTATCTTTTGGACCACAATATAAATAGAAATCGTTTTAGGTCAAAGAACCAAAAGAGATTTGTTGTATGATTTTAAATTTTGCTTTGATTTTAAAATAATGTTAAGATTCAAGCTGCACCCTGGAGAACTTTAGACTAGAATTAATTAGATTTTTTGGTCGAGTCATAGAAGATCATTCCTTAATAATTTTTGGTTGGAAAAAAAATTCTTAAGCTGCGTATAGAAACGCCGATTCTAATTTATGACTTTTTATGCAGTTATTTAGGAATTTTTAAAAAGTATAAACATATACATTAACAAATATATACATATATACACTCATACAAAAATGAATCTTCATATTGATTATGCCCTAACATCAGAGTTGTGACATCAATGTTATTAAAAATGGCATCAATAACACAGGGTCTGCACCTGATATAGGATATAAGATTTTTATATTAGCAAACGTCAAATTCAATCGCAGAGAGTATTATCTTACGTGTGGACTCTCAAATAGTGTTAGTATTAATAAATGTTATGAGACAGTTGTTATGAGAAATCTTATAACAACTATCTTATAAGATGAGCTGTCAAAAATACACATACATACATACACATAAATTAATAAAATGTTTAATTTTTTAAGTGAAAATAGTTGAATTCTTGTGAAAAGTGCTTAAAAACAATATTAAACACTAAAAACAGAGAAAAAACTAAAAAAAGAATCAAAAACGACACAAGTTTACTGTACGATAATCAGTAAATTATGAAATCTTATAAGATACATGTTCCCCTTGTTTAAGATTAACATGAAGAAATGTGCTCTCTCATTCTGCCGACGTTCTCTCACATATTATATCAGATATTATCTCAGGTGGAGACCCTTAGTAAGGCAAAAAGTGACATCAATCCAATGACGGACGTTATCCTAAAATGTTGTCATATTTAATGCGCCATCTACACTATGACTACAGCGACACTGATAGAAAAGGCGTCATAACGCTGATGTATTTTGACATCAGTACAGACAAACTGTCATCAGTGCGATGATATAATATATCATGTCATCAGTGCAATGACATAATATATCATGTCATAATATATTATTAACATTATTTTCATGTTAAAAATGTAAAATTAGAAGCAAAAATTCCCATATTCTCTTTTTGTTAATTATTTATTTAAATACATCAAATTTTTAGAGTAGAATTATTACGAAACCCATATCGGGCATGCTACTGGTGTCTTCTATTGACAAAGGGCGGAATACAACAAAAGTGAAACAAACATGTGTGACGGGGTAAGAAAATAATGATATTCTCCTAATTTGACTTAAGACCAATTACAATGACTCAATTTGATGACAGTTTGTCTTCGCACTGACGCCATGCTTTATAAAACTGACTGCGATTCCTCATTTCTGTGATGCGAAAGTATCATCACTTTGATGACATAATTAAAATTTTGGATCCTGAGGACAATTTGGCTAAGTGATGTTTAGGCTGATATCGCAGTGATGTAAAGTGTCATGGGGTCAAAAACGAAGACACTTGTCATAGAACTGATGTCAAAATACATCAGCATTAAAACGCCTTTTCTATCAGTGTTTATATACATATAGTAGATCCCGTGACTCATGTAAAGAGCAGAGGACCAGAATAAATTGGTTCCACTGTGATTTGTCCGATGCTGAGGTTTTTATTTCGTTCCATCTTTTGCTTTGTGTGACAGCTTAAAGTTTGATTTGGCGACGCCACGTGTGGGATGGTCTACCTCTTCTTTGACTTCCTTGTGGGTTCCATTCTATAGCGTTTCTTGTGATATCGAGAAAAGTAAAAGGGTATAATTTCTCTAACTTCAACCCCAGCAGGTTATTGTTATAAAAGTAGTAAAATAAAATTATGATCACTAGTTATTAGATTTTAATTATATAAATCAGATTTCGATGCCGGATCGAATTAAAGATTACCGTTTCTTAACATTGAACCTTTTTCCCCTCTTATTAAATAGTTCTGTTAAAGCAATATCAGTAAAAGGAAATAAGCCCGTGCCCTAACAATTTTTATTAATATATATATATATATATATTAGACCGACTCAAGTTGTATGGAGCCGAAAAAAGTGTTTTAGTTACCCCTCTGAAAATAAAGCTTGATATGTTTTATGATGATTCCCAAAATATTTTGGTTCTAGCGTTTACCATCAGCGAGCTGGACCATTTTTAAAAAAGGTATTTTCTTCAGTTTTTCCAATTTTTTTGTACTTTGCTCCAAGACGACATAAATAAAATTTAGTATCGTCGAAAAGAGTTTTTGAAGCAGCATCCAATGGTATATAAAACTTGACCACTTGCGAACACCTACTAATTGAGATATTAAGCTAAATACATATTTCCGTTTCGGGTTTTGATACAAATTCTACGTATGTGGAAGTAATGTTCTGCTTTTCAAATTGAATCTGTTTTAAAATAATGTTAATTGTATTTTCAATTTGTAATTATTCACATAAAACGCGAAAATCGCGATATATTTTATCTATATTATATTTTTCATATATAGGCAATATGGGTATCAAATTGTTTGATTTTTTAATTATAAGAACCTGGTGATAAGCAAAAGATCCGTTTCAAACCCTGGATGCTGTGAGCTAAATTTAAGTTCTTAAATATTAATTTTTTAATTAAAAACATATTAATCTATTAATAACAGACAAATTTATAATATTAGACTGTAAAATAAATTTCCGAAAACACTAAAAATGAATTTTTCTACTGTTCAGCTGAACAAAACTAAGCTTCCGACAAACTGTGACATAATCCAGCAATTTTTGTTTTTGCGACAGCAGTTCAATAACCAGTCATATGGAGTAATATTGATGATATTCGACAATTTAATATTCCAAAAATATTGTTCGAGTGCGAGTCCGTAAAAGATATGATTAATTTGAATAAAATTGGTCGCATTACTGAACCACCCTGTATACAATTTTATTCCCATCAGTATGTTAAAGATCTTTGTGAATCTGAAGAAATTATTGAAATACCAGATGAAGTCACAATTTAAAAACTACTTATTGAGATAAAATTAACTGCTTCTTTTATAGTTCCCAATTTATTATTTTCTTAATTTATAATTCCCATGGTCAACGCTAGAACCAAAATATTTTGGGAATCATCATAAAACATATCAAGCTTTATTTTCAGAGGGGTAACTGAAACACTTTTTTTGAGTCGCTCTAGTATATATATATATACATTTATATATATATAAGCTTAAAGTATTAGACAGCTGTGTTAATTCTCTTCTATATTTGCAGTAGTTGTAGTGGTTATAGCCCCAAAGTATTACCCCAACTGATAACTGCAATAGTAGTAGCACTAGTTCTGATATATCTTGGTTCGATCTACACAATTCACGTCTTTTGTTTATGTGGGGTTACAAAGGATAACACGCAAACAACATGCTGGAATGATTGTAAAGAGCATGCTTAACTAAGCGCGATAACAACCAAAAGCAAATGTAACTCTTTGATATCGAAAGCTGTGTCTGTATGTGTGATAATGTTTGCGTGGTTATGTTGGACAAACTAATATCACGTTATAACGCTTTTAAGATATTCGAGCGCTCGTTGTAAATGATGTACGATCGTTTTTTTTTACGAACAGCTTCCAGGCAATAGTTTTTTTTTGTCGATTTTTTTTTACTACTACTTCTATTTTTTGCTAATGGAAAATTCTTGTCAGATCGCTTTGAAAAACAAAGACAGTTAAGACTTATATTTGTTTTTACACACACACACACATACAAAGACGATCACACTCACTATATTTAGTTTTTAGTGTATGTAATTTTGTTCAATATTAGTTGTCTACTAGTCTGTAATTAACCGGCATATGATTTAAATAATAAATAATTTTGTCACCATTTATTGTCCATCAATATTCTGTTAGTCGGGGACGTCAAAAGAAAGGCCAGACCGTTGAAAGGAAATTGTAATTATGAGTTTCTCTAATGAATTGTCCCCATATAATCACCATTTACCATTTACAGGCCAAATGTGATTTAATCTAAAATTGCTATATTGCGTGTTAATAATCTTCTGCGACTGACGACTATAGCTTAATACATACATACATACATTATTTTTATAAAGCTATTTTATTATTTAGCATTTGCTTCAGCATATCTTAAGTCACTTTTAACCAGTGTTGCCAGTTTAGGGATTTTCACCCTAAATTAAGGGGTTTCGTTTGCGTTTAGGGTCAGTGTTAGGGACTAAAAATTAGTTAAGGGGAAATTTAGTGTATAAAAATTGTATTTGGGGATATTTTAGGGTTGATATCATAATGAAATAAACAGGTGGCATTATTTGCTCTTGCATTGTTTGCCCTTTCCTTTGTAAAAGTTTTGTTTATGTTTACAAAAAGTCCACGTTTTGTGTTGTGACTAGTGTATTTTTTAAAGTTTTTGATAATTTTAATTAAAAATAAAAAAGTAATGGACAATAATGAAATAAAAATTGACTAAAAATATATTTTATCACGTTCAGCAGCACGCTTTGATTTTTGTTTAAGATAATTTTTGACATTTGCTGCGACTAATTTCCATTTTTGTTGTAATGTTGTATTTGTTGCCGTAGCGATGCCACCTGCATTATTTCACCATGGTTGATATCAGAGCTGTAAATGAATCATTCTTTTTTGATTTTAATTACGAATTGGAAAAATTTTGAATTAATTCTTTCCACAACAAAAAAGAATTAAATGCAGTTTGAATCAATTCAAACGAATTCGGCAGAAATAATTTCAATTTGTTTCCAATTCAAATGAATTCGTTAAATGAATTGCAATTTGTTTTTAATTCAAATGAATCTGTTAAATGAATTGCAATTCGTTTCAACTTATTCAAATAAATTTGTTAAAGTGAATTGCAATTCATTCTACAAATTCATTTGAATTGAATTGATTTTGAATTCATTCAAATGAATTAGAACAATGAATTGCAATTCAAATGAATGAAATCCAAAATGAGTACCAATCAATCAAATTCAAGAGCTGATCTAGGGGGAATGAAAAATGGAAATTTCTCCTGCCATAATAAATATATTTACTAATAAAATATTATTTAATAATATTTACACACTATTTGATAAAAATAAAAATTTAAGTTTCTTTTAGCAAATTAACAAAATTTTCCCAATTTGATAGGACACCTAATAATTACCTATTCTGCCGCTACCTGACAATTCCAGTATATCATGGGAATTTAAAATCTAAGAGCCGTATTCATAACAGTTTGTACACTACGTACAACGAGCTGCTAACTAGAATGCCGATTAAGCTTAGCAGCTTGTTAGCACAGAGTTTATTAATAACAAATTTTATCCGTCTGCTAACTTTTAATAAATCAACTCTGAATATAAATGATGCCACATTATAATAATCAAAAATGCAACACGTTTTGCATTAATCATCGCTGGTTTTGTCATTTCATTTCATTTTTTTTTATTTTCCCTCTTTTTTTTAAAAGGTTTTTAAATTAAAATATATTTAAAAAAGGACTCTAAACTAAAAAAAAAACAGTGTATTAAAAAAAAGCAAACAAAGTTATTCAACATAAAACGGCTGTTTATCACAAGTTGGCAAACCTTTGGCAGCTGGTTAACAAGAGTTTAGCAAATCGTTAGCCAGAGTTTGGTAAGTGTATTATGAATAAACTTTGTGCTAACTTCATGCCAAATTTTCGTTATGAATACGGCTGTAAGAATTTTTTGTCTTTGGACTATACCAGAGGAATGCAATTCAAATTTCAATCAATTCAATTCAAATGAGTTGGAAATGAATTGCTAATTCTTTTTTCTAATTCATTTGAATTAATTCAAAATCAATTCAATTCAAACGAATTGAAAATAAAATGCAATTCACTTTGACAAATGCAAATGAATTGTAATTCACTTTGACAAATTCATTTGAATTGGAAACGAATTGCAATTTATTTTTACTAAATTCATTTGAATTGACTCAAATTTCAATCAATTAATTTTTTTGTGTGAAGAGAATTAATTCAAAATTTGCTAATTCAGTGCATGAATGATTCGCGAATTAATTCAAAAATGAACAATTCATTTACAGCTCTGTTTGATATTATTTTCCCAAATATTAATAGGCTAGCATCTGCGTTCTCTCTCTCTCTCTCTCTCTCTCTCTCTAGCCAGCATTCTCAATGTTTAGTATTATAAAAAATAATATAAAAAATCAACTGGCAAATTCAACAGTTGAATCTATGAAATAAAATGATATGTATGCTTAAAAAAATATTTAAAAACTTATTATTTTTTTTTGGGGTTTTTTTGTTTTTTCTCGGTGCAAATTTAGGGGTTATTTTTTGATTTGGGTTTACTTCTTAAAATTTACTTGGCAACACTGCTTTCCACACACCTCTTTTTGTGAAATTCAGCGGTAAGAGCAAGAAAGGCAAAAGAGAGACACATTACTTCTTGTCATTAGAATTTATCTCATCTTAAGGTGTATAATTCATCAGAGTCTTCGTCGTCGTCAGTCAGTCACTCATGCAGCCAGTTAGTGCATGTATTTGGGATTGTTGAAAGAGTTGAAATTAGAAAGTAGCCTGAAGAATGACAGCTACTTTTTTCAACTGTTATTGTTGTTGTTGTTAATTTATACTACAAAAATATGCTATTTTAATTTAGTTTGAGCCACACTCTGTTTTCTTCCTTTTTTGCGTCTGTATTTTGTGTGCCTATTAATTTTTGTGATGTTTTTCTGTTGAAACTAAGAATAAAGAAAAACGAAGCGGAATCTAATAAGCACCTACTGTGCCAAGTTTGAGGACGACAGCAACTATGACGTGACTTTTGGCACATTTTCTTGGAAGATTTATTATAATTTTAAAGCTGTCAAAGGATAATTACTACATACGATGAATTTAAGCAGATATTCTTATGATGAAAATGCATGCGTTAGTTTCTATTTAACATTTCAATTATCTAGAATATCAGGAGATTTGGGAATTCATTACGTTTTCAAATGCAGCTTTTATTTAGAATACAATGTTGAGTTATTCATTTTAATCTGACAAGATAACATTTGAAATTAAAAATTAAATTTGTTTTAGATAATTGAAGCATGAAGGGCTTAACTTTGTTTTTTTTTTAAAGGTTGCGATCAACGGAGGAATTAAATACAATAATGCAAAGTTTCTAAAAAAAAATAGCAATTATGCAAAAATAATTTGCAAAAAAAAAAATTTGTGTTTATGCATCGTTTGAGGATGGGAGTGGTCAAAAATAGATCACTTTTTTTGTAACAGTTTTTGGCATTCAAAATTTGTAATTTAAAAAAAAATTTTAAAAGGATTAGATCAGGGGGCTAATTCTGCCAGTCGTGATTGAATATTTTTTCGATTCGAACGCAGAAAAATTTAATCTTTAGTGAACGTTTGCATTTTAAGATAAGATTAACCGCTTTGAACATTCATTTATGAACTCCAAAATTGTAATAAAAGTAAATAACATATTAAACGAAAGCTTTTTATTATAAACCACAAGCAAGTAAACGGGTAGAGAGGACCGCTCAGACATGGAAACGCCAAATAATGAGCGCATTAGCGGATGCGCGTATGAACTGGAACGAAGTTAAGCCCCATACAAATGATCGGATTTATTGGGAAAAATCTTGTTATGGGTATGCTTCCTGCAGGAGTAAACGGAACAAATTTATGTAGGTTAGGTTAGGTTAAGAAGGATTATGCGCCCAAGGACGCATCTCCACTCGGAGACCAATGAGGTTTTAAATCCCTTCAGTATAGGAAAAGAGGAAAAAGAGAAGTAAAGACGAAAATAGACCTAAGGTTTGATACAGATAGATAGATACTGCATAGGACAAGTCCCCCACGGTCCCCCCACAGAAACCGCCGTCATATTTCCCTAACAAACCCTTGTAGATCGGTTGGATTACATCCAGCGATACACCCCAGTTTGTCGTAAAATCTAGCCCCTAGCCATTTTTGCCTGGGATTCTGGCACAGTACATGCTCAACTGTCTTTAGCTTCCCGGCATCCCCGCACAGCCTGCAGAAGTCCGGTATGGCATTGTCCCATTTACCCATAAAAGCCCTAACAGAACAATGCCCCGTCCGGAACCTTATAATGGTCCTGAGACTACTCCTATCCAATCCCGATAGAACCCTGGTTGCCCCTGCTTCCAATCCGGACCATAAGGCTCTCGACACCCTGCAATCGGTTCTATCCCTCCAGGACCGGTTAACGGCATCACATAATCTTTCCCGTATCACCCCATAGTAGTGACATAAGACGGTTTTACCCCTTTGTCCCTTACCTCTAAGTCTAGATTCGAACCCCCTCTCGCAAGTTCGTCCGCCACCTCGTTGCCATTCACCTTGCAGTGTCCTGGTACCCAACACAGCCTTATTGTGAATGCCAACAACAAATATATATAGACAGTGTTTCCATAAGATAAAAGAGTGAAAGTGCTAAATCTCTTTAAAAAAAAGTACTAAAATGTTCTATAGCTAAAAAGGAAAGTGCTAGATTTATTTAAAAAAAAAATTTTTATTAAAACAATTATAAACGTGATATACATTTTCATACAAATTGTTGCTTAAGTAGAAGAAAACTCAACTTTTAAAAAAAAAACTTTTGTTACATTTTGTTCGAAAATTGAAAGGAAAAATTTGAAATACTTTGGGAAGAAATAAGATAGAAGAAAGAACGAAATTGTTGCTCCAAGTGTGAACAAAGCTTAAATGTTAAAATACAGATTAATATTAAATTTTTTTAATTTTTAAGTTTTTGTTTACGAAAATTGTATTCACACAGAAATATTTAAATGACTCACAATATTTTTAAAAATATTCATTTAATAGCTAGAACCATACTTCATCTAATTTCAACCACTCTCTTAAGCTGGGATCACACGATTGCCGCAATGCACCAATTTTCACACTTTTTAATACCCCAACCGTGTGACTGCACAATCAAATGCCTCATGTACTAATCGAGGGCTATATTGTGCTTACTTATACCAATAAAATGCAACCCTGGTGCGGCAATCGTGTGACTACTTGATATGCAACCGCGCGTCAAAAATGTACCAATATTTACGCGCCAATATTAGCCTATTTTAATAAATTTACATTTGTGTGTTTCTTTTAGTAGGAATAAATTAAAAATAAAAATAAAATTTATCAAAAATAAAAATTGCGAATTTAGCAAGTCATTAATAAATAAATTAATAATAAATTTTGTATTCCCGAAAATAACTTTTGATATATAATTTTTTTTTTTAAATTAGTGCAATAGCAGTTCAGGACAATATAAAAGAATATATACAGGAAAACGGAGCAAAATAGATTGAAATTCTTTAAAGCGAATTTATTTTTGAATATAAATATTCTCTATTTCTTTATATATTTAAAATAGAATTTTACTTTGTTTAATTTTTGGAATTTCATATATTTTACTTAAAAAATTTCAAATTAAACTATTCAACAAAAATTTGTTTGAGTATATGATACAATTTTCTTTTCTTAATGAACAAGCCAACTAGATCTTTCAAAAAAATAAAAAAAGTAACACAACAGATGTTTTTGCAGTTGACACAAGTAAGAACAATCGTGTGACTGTACTGCGGCAATTTTTGTACCCATTTCGCTTTGTACCAACATATCTGATCATTATCTTAAGTTTAATATTCAATTTTTCAATTGATGTATCAAGTAACCTTTCCATAACAATATCTGCTACAATTGGAGAAGCAGGAGATCCCATTGGAAGTCCCCTTGTGTTGTGTATATACCTTCCCATTACAACCAAAGTATCTGATCAAATATGTTGATGAAATATTATGCATTATTACTGAATGTGGGATAAATAACTTGTTAGAAACATTTAATGAATTTAATAGCAATATTAAATTCACTTTAGTAATGGAAAGTAATTTAAAATTACCTTTCTTGGATACTTTAATAACAAGAAAGGGAAATAATTTGTTAATAGATTGGTATCAAAAACCAACAGCATCCGGCAGAATTGTAAATTATTATTCTGGACACAGTAAACAGATTATTACAATTACTACTAGAAATTTAATTAAAAGGGTTCTTACAATTAGTGACAAGGTTTATTACATATGTATATATTTAGCAAGACAAAGGATAGAACTAGTAAATGGGATATGTCGAACATTTTCTATAAAATTCCTGGTAAGGGAAATGATAATGAAAGATTACATCTTTCATCCACGTTTACAGAGGTACAACCAAGAACAAATTAAGGACTATAGTTGCAGGACATAAGGCGGATCAGAAATATAGGGACATTAATTCTAATAAAAACAGCATTAAGTCATCATTGTCATCAATCTAATCACTATCCAAATTTTAAAGAAGCATCGGTTTTAAACACTGAAACTAACTACAAACGCAGATATATTTTAGAAATGTTACACATAATTAATACACCAATGACACAAAGAATAAATTTTAAAGCAGACACAGAACATATAGCGAATAATTATAGGAATTTAGTTATTAAGAGATAAACGATAAGATATAATATATATATACCAATCGCAGCCTTGTAACAAGAGGGTTCAATTTTTGCACCTAAATTATATAAAAATATTAGGACCTTCTTGACCTTAGGTCACGATATACATATAGGTATGTTAGATTAAAAATAAGTTTAATTAAATATATTTTAATAAGTATATAATAGCCAATTTACACTACAACGAAATCTAGTACTTTCGAGATTTCGAGCCAAATCTAGTTGTTTTTGTCTAGATTTCCCGTACAAAACAAAATCTACTCCGTGACTAGATTTTGACGAAATCTATTCGAAATCTAGTAGGACTTAGTGATGCAACCATGTTTTTCCCCATATAGCACTAAAAACTACTTCCCTGCTCAAGAAAAAAATGACATTTTAACAAAAAACAAAACAAAAATAATAATAGCTGACTGTTAAAATTGTTAAAAAATTTAAAAATTTCGTAAAATAGTAAAAAAAATGCACATGACAAATAATATTGATAAAATAAATGAAGTTGATTATAAAGAAAATGTAATGCAAATTTTTAAATGCCTGTTTCTTTATATGTAAGTATGTGCTACACAAAAAACTTTCAGTCGGCGGTTTTTGTTGTGAAAACCAAATCTCGCTAATGTCAAACAAGTATAATGTAAACGAACTAGATTTAGAGGAAGATTTCAAATGAAATCTACTAGATTTCAATGTAATGTAAATGCCCTATAAGATAAAAATAGGTTTAGATAAAAAATTATTATATGTTATAGGCAGGGTTGTCAGATTTATTTTGATCTTTTTCGCCAAATTCAATGTCAAAAATCGCCAAAATCGCCAAAGCATTTATTTTTTTCGATTTCGACAATAATATATGTATTTTTAGAACATTTAAAAATATTTTTTCATAAATCCCAAAAAACATTTGTTCCGTATCCCTAAAATCCGCCAAAAATTCATAAAAAGTCGCCATATATTTTGTTTAATTTTTATTTAACAAAAAAGGTGGAATGTTTAAAATATTTTATAGTAGTCTACTTAAAGTAACAAAAAAAGGATTTTGCGGTAAGTATTAAACAAATATTGGATGTACAATATATTTGTATGTAGTTGCAGTTCTATTATATAACTAAAAAGCTATATAGTTCACCAAGAAGACTAACTTGTTGTCTTCTTTTTTGAAATACATTGTGAAGGTAGAAAAGAGATGCAACATGTGCTATTTATATTCATATAACTTTTGGCTCGTAAAAACGTGTCGAAAACTTCATATCGCATTCTACTTCAAAGCAGATATTTAGTGAATTTCAGTATTTCAATACAGGTACCTGCCGTATCCTTGTAGCTATAAATTGTTGGCCTAAACTGATCTTAATTAGATTGAATATCATCATTACAATTTTCTTTTAACAAACTGTATTTTTTCTATTGTATTTCATTAACATCCAAGGGTGAGTTAGGATTCATAAAAAATCTTTAAAATATATTTAAAAACAACAAATTTTATATAATAATTTGTCACATTTTATAATGGAAAAATTTTCATAAACTTTCATTATATTCATTTTTAAAGAATTCTACTTATTACTTCTTTCAAGAGCACATTTAAATGTGAAAAAAAAAATTCTCGAAGATTATCTTCATCAGCCATTTCAACATTATTTAGTTTTAAATACTGGTCATACATATGAATGCATCAAATTTCATACATTGAAATACTAGAATAAAAAAAATATTATTTCTTCGTTTTGAATTTAACAAATTTCAAAACAAATAGATGGCTCATCAAAAATAGCCAACAAAATCGCCAACTATTTTATAAATCGCCAAAAAATCGCCATGTCGCCAAATCGAAAATTAGGTCGCCAAAAGAGTTTGAAAATCGCCACGTTTGGCGAGAAATCGCCACATCTGACAGCCCTGGTTATAGGAATTTTCTTTAGTGAAACTATTTTTTATTATTGTAAATATAGTTTTTGAATTAGGTTTATAGATAAGAAATTTTTTCAGTTTATATGAATTGTTATACTTTAGTTATATTTAATTTTTTTTTTTTTTTTTTTTTTGTTATTATGTTTTTGAAATTTTTTATGACAAATAGGTATTTGAATTTAATTTATGACAAATAATTTTTCATAATTTTGTAATTGTTTGTTTTTTTGTTATGTATGTATGTACATATATAAAATTTTGTCAATTTCCTGAAGATGCTAAACAAAGGTTAGCGATATATTGCAAAAATAAATAAATATAATATTTTTATAAATACAAAGACATCTCTTGAAAAACTCATTGGTTCTTTTAGTAGAATTGTAAGTACGAGTACATAGTATTTTTGTTTTTTTTTCGGATTAATCAACACACAAATTTTTAAACGATGGTTATTAAAAGAAGGTGCCGTGATTTTGTGATCCTTGTAACGGGTTATCCATTTTGCAATTCTAGAAGTTAAGTTAAATAAAATACACATAAAGCTATGAGCTATGATGATTAGAATGATCAGAATGATTTCATTCTAAGGCTTGGACCTTGCCATTACATACGGGATTCAATGTCATTTAATTGACCGCCTCTAGACTGATTTCTGCAGTCGATTCTAGGCAATAACTTGTATAATGATGGTTTTCAAGTGCTCCGACGTTAATGGCTTATCCCCTTATGGCTATTAAATCAGTGAGTGTTTAAATGCTGGTTTAGTTGAACTAAACTTAAATTGATATGTAGTTTAAGCTCAACAGTTGTAAATCAGTGTCCCATGTATTATACGTAACTTAAAAAGTAACATGTGGCACCACTACGATATATTTTGTCAAATTCATATTGTCTGCATTGGTAGTTTAAACGCCCAATTGTATGCGTTTAAAGATGTTTTATACGTTTACTGATTTATAGATATGTTGGTTAAAACACACTTTAAACAAAAAGCTGAGTTTAAATTGCTCTGTTTTATTAGGCCTTAGACACAGTCTTTGTCGTAAACCCACAAAAAAGTCTAACGACGCCAAAACGTGAAATAATCCGTTTTGAAACTTTTCATGAAATAAAGCAAAAATCGATCTTGTAGTGTGACTCGCCGCACCGTCTTGTTGAAACCAAATATCATCCAGTGCATAATTTCGAATTGCAGGCCATAATGAGCTGTAAGATAGGCCCAAGTGCTGAGAAATCCGTGGAATCAAAAAATTCGGATTATCCGCCACACTTTCACTAACAGAAGGGAAATTTTCACATCTTTAACGCTTCCACTCTCTTTAAATTTCTTTATAATTTTGCCAATTCGTTGCACTGTAGGTCGATTATGACGGTCATAATCACCCCGTTAAGCCCCAAAAGTGGCCACATGTTAACAACCAATTCTGTAGGTAGGTTTAACTATTTTTATGCGTTCTTCGTTTTTTTTATTCGTTACCGGCAAACCTTTAACTAAACAAATACCACTTCAGATTACAGATATTTAACAAGCTGACAGCCTAACCAGACTGGCGTTTTCGAATCTACTAAATGAATAACCCTGTACTACAAAGATGTTGTTCACTTCTTCAATAAGATGAACACTAAAATATGGTGCAGTGATTTGGAGCTCCTATGCTAAAATGCATTCAGGTTGTGTTCAAAAAATATGAACACGCAGAGAAAAAAAATGGTTGAAGTATGGTTAAAAAACATATTATGGTCCCCGCAATGGCAACAAACAAAGTCTTGTTGTTTTTGACTTTACTTTTATCACGATTAATAATATTTTGTTTCTTTTAAACAATAAAGTGTTTACCTCCCTTGATACGAGGGCGGATCACTAAGTACGTAACTTTTTGAATGAATGTTTTTACAAAAAAACAAAAAAAATTATTTTTCAACATAATCTCTTTTAAGCTCAATACACTTAGTCCAACGTTTCTTCAATTTGTGTATCCCTGCCAAAAAATAGGATTTTTTGAGGTCCATAAAATAGGCATTTGTTTGACCAATAATTTCATCGTTGGAGCTAAATTTATTTCCCCTGAGCCATTTCTTTAGGTTCGGAAATAGGAAATAGTCACTGGGAGAATATGGCGGATGAGGTACCAATTCGTAGCCCAATTCATGTAATTTTGCCATTGAGACTGCACACGTGTACACCCGAGCATTATCTTGATGAAAAATAACTTTTTTCTTGGCCATATGGGGTCGTTTTTTTAAATCCTCGTTCGTGAATATATCACTTCCTCGTATTCCTAAGTGCTGATTTTTGGGTTCATAACTTTTATCATAATTAAATGTGTACGCATATATTTTTTAGAGGAGTCGTAGGGTTAAGGATTGTTTTAGATTTAAGTTCATTGTTCTCATAGTTATGAAGACTTGTAATATAATTATATTGGTCAATTAGGCTACACATATTACAAATGGATAAATAAAATAAAAATAAATAAAATAAATCGGTCCAATAAGCTGGCATATGATATATAAAACAACTATACACTGAAACAAATTATGGCTACTTTAACAATATTATTGTCATATTACGGGTCCATCTAAAAGCTATAATTATATTATGGTTGTCCCCAAACATGTTATGGTGAATAATAATAGCAAAAATAAATTTGAAATTATAATGTTTTGTAACATTGTATGTTTCATTTTTAATTTAAAATAACATTTTTAAAGGAACAAAGTTATTGTTGTTTGACTCTATACCATAGTTGAATGGTTTTCAAATTCATACTAACTTGGTTTGCTTAAAATTCGCAATCACTTTTTTTTTTAACTATTGATTAAAATACATAATTTTACCATTTGAACAGAATTAAGGCCCCCACAGGCTGGAACATAAAAGTGAAACATAACACGTAACAGGAATAAAAACGAAATAAAATTCAAAGTTGACATTTAATAACCAAATTAAGAAAAAGGCTGACAAATTACCATAATATGGTTGCCATTGCCTATAGTATTTGTAATTCTAACCATAGAATTACTTTTTCCCGAGTCCTGCGACCGCATTATGGTTAATTTTAAACATAATATGGTTAAAGTTGAACATAATATGGTTAATTTTGACCATTATTATGTTTAATAAAATATGGTTCATTTTGAGCAAATTTTGGTTAATTGTGACCATACTATGGTAGATTTCCAGCAAATTATTGGTAATTTTAACCATGTTATGGTCAGATATACCCACTCAATACTAACCTCAAACATAAATAATGTTAAAATCCAACCATAGTGCGTTGCTCTTGGAATATGGTTGCCTCCAACCATATTTTTTTTCTGCGTGAGGAAAATTTGTTTCTTTTACTTTAAGAAATGTGAAGTGTTCTTATCCTTTGCCGTTCTATGCGGAGCGTAGTTTGCTCTGATTTCTCAAATGGAAATATTGATTGCCCTAATCTGCGAGCTAAAATTGCTTTAAACGTTCCTTGCAGGAATCTTCGTCATTATAATTAATTTTTTATTCAATTACATCGTTCTAATTTTGTACTTAATAGTCTATTTGCAAGAGCTTTCACTCTATTTAATAAATTTTCTCATAATTTTAATTTGGAATTTATTAATTATATTCCTATTATTTCGACCTTTTTTTAGTTAAATATTATATTTCAATATATTTTTATTAAGCTTTAGGTCACTCTTTTATAAAAAACAATTTAAATATTATTTATTTTTCTTTTTCGATATTTCGATTTCCGTTGGAAATCTTCTTCAGGAAATTTTTAAAATAATATAAAATTAAAAAATTATTTTTGACAATAAATGGAAAAATAACAAATGGAAAAATAAATTTAAAATTTCAATTACAAATTTAAAATAAAAAGAGGAAACCAAACAAAATTTTTAAAAATATTTAAAACCTAAAACCTTTTTTAATTTCCTTTCTGTCAATATATTTATTTTTATCTAATATATATTTTTAGTCTGTGCTGTGCCATCTGAACTAAATTTTATAAATAATCAAAGACAAGTACCTATTTATAATTTTCCCTTCCATCAACCTATTTATTTTAATTCAATAAATGTCTATAAATCTGAGCTAATCCCTCAGTATCTTTTTTAAAATTAATCCTTTTCTCAAATGGAACATTATTAATCTGTAACATTTCTAGCATATATCTACGTTTCTTAAAATTTTCTATGTTCAAAATAGATGTGTTTTCAAAATCAGGATAATGATTAAAATCCCTGCAATGTTTTGACAATGCCGTTCCATGAGCTGAATTATAATTTCTATACTTTTGGTCATGTTTATGTCCTGCTAATCTAGTTTTCAATTTTGTCCCAGTTGTTCCTACATATATTTTCTTACATTGTTCATTATCATTCCCACCACAATGAATTTTATAAACTAAATTAGACATATCCGACTTTTGTAATCTATCCTTAGTTTTCGTGAATAATCTCCCAACATTATTATTCACCTTATGTGCCATTCTGTATTTCCCTCTGTCATATATATTTGAGTTTTCTAATCTTTCCGAAAATCCAGGTACATAAGTAAATGTTTTATAAATTTTTGGTTCCAAAATTTCATCCATATGACGAGATCTTCTTATATTATATTGTCCTATTAATTTGCAAATAAGTTTGCTAGGAAAACTATTATTCCTCAAAATATTTCCAATAATCACCTTATTTTTCTTATGAAATCTATTATCACTAATTGTTAATATCCTATATATTAGATTCCTAGCTGTATTAATAATTATTCTCTTCGGGTGTTTCGAGTAATAATTTAAAATTCTACCTGATGAGGTTGGTTTTTGATACCAATCTATCAATAATCTATTTCCTTTCCTTATCACCAACGTATCCAAATATGGAATTGAATAATTCAATTCCCTTTCAATAGTGAACTTAATATTCCGATCAGATGAATTAAATGTTGATAGCAAGGTATCTATCTCATTCTCATCAACTATAAGAAATAAATCATCCACATATTTCGTTATTATTTTCGGTTTAATTATCAATTTTTCTAAACATGTATCTAATAATTTCTCCATCACAATATCAGCAACAATTGGAGATGCTGGAGAACCCATAGGTAGTCCCCTTTCTTGTGCATATATTTTCCTACCAAATTGAAAATATCTATTATCTACTATACAAAACTTTATAATTCTCAAAAATAAATCCTTATTAATATTTGTTAACCCTGAAATTTTATCCCAATTTTCTTCTATTATTCCTATTGCCAAATCAACCGGAATACTAGGAAATAATGAAACAACATCAAGTGATATTAGTTTTTCATTATTCTGAATTGTTACATTTTCCAACTTATGTTTAAATTGCACAGAATTAATAACATTATACTTAGAATTCTCCGTCATCTGCTTAAGTATATTCGTAATATATTTACATAGATTATGTGAAGGTGAATTTATGGACGAACAAATAGGTCTTAAGGGAAAATTGTCCTTATGAATTTTCGGTAATCCATATAATCTTGGTGCTACAGACATGGAAGTTTTTAGTTTGTGTCTTTCAACTAATGTTATTATTTTCAATTTAAAAAGTTCTTCAATGAAATTATTGTTAATTTTCTCAAATCTGCTTGTCGGATCTTTTTCCAATGTGTGAAAAGTCGTATCATCACTTAAAATGTTATCAATTCTTAATATATAATCTCTTTTATTAATAGCTACCGTTGTGTTACCTTTATCCGCTTTTAAAATCATTATTTCCCTATTATTTCTAAGAAATTTTTCACTTATTCTTACTTTATTCATCGTAAATCTGTCCCTACTATCCAATGACATTTTACTTAAATGATTATCAATAACCCTTACAAAATTAGACCTTTCAATTTCTTTTTGTTCCTTATTCACTACAGTTTCAACAAAATCTTCACCATCACATATAACCTTCATCATTGGAAATTCCCCCCTATTCACTGGAAGTGCATGTTTTTGTCCTAAAGACAAAATCCATTGCACATCTTCAGGTATATCCCTATCTGTTTTATTCACAAACCATTTCCTATTAAATCTTATTCCTAATTCTTTTCTCTGCAAATTAACAAGACAATCAAACTTTTTCTTATGTACCTGTTTTTCTTTCCTCATTAATCTTTCCGCTAATCTGTGGTTATATTCCAAAAAATAGTCCATCTCAACAGTATTCAAAAACCTACTTATAATATATTTCAAATATTGTAATTCATCCTGATTTTCCTTTAATTGGTGATGTTTTTGTTTAATTGATGAATTAAGAATCCGCTTTTGTAATCCTTGAACATATTTCCCGATTTGATGAGTTATTTAAGGAATTGAATTTTCATGGAAGATTTTGAAAATATTTTTAGTAGACTCTTTGATGAATTTTGGTATAATACCCTCATTACGGCATCTTATTAAAAATGTAATTGTTGTCTTACATTTATTATTACTCGAAACACCCGAAGAGAATAATTATTAATACAGCTAGGAATCTAATATATAGGATATTAACAATTAGTGATAATATATTTCATAAGAAAAATAAGGTGATTATTGGAAATATTTTGAGGAATAATAGTTTTCCTAACAAACTTATTTGCAAATTAATAGGACAATATAATATAAGAAGATCTCGTCATATGGATGAAATTTTGGAACCAAAAATTTATAAAACATTTACTTATGTACCTGGATTTTCGGAAAGATTAGAAAACTCAAATATATATGACAGAGGGAAATACAGAATGGCACATAAGGTGAATAATAATGTTGGGAGATTATTCACGAAAACTAAGGATAGATTACAAAAGTCGGATATGTCTAATTTAGTTTATAAAATTCATTGTGGTGGGAATGATAATGAACAATGTAAGAAAATATATGTAGGAACAACTGGGACAAAATTGAAAACTAGATTAGCAGGACATAAACATGACCAAAAGTATAGAAATTATAATTCAGCTCATGGAACGGCATTGTCAAAACATTGCAGGGATTTTAATCATTATCCTGATTTTGAAAACACATCTATTTTGAACATAGAAAATTTTAAGAAACGTAGATATATGCTAGAAATGTTACAGATTAATAATGTTCCATTTGAGAAAAGGATTAATTTTAAAAAAGATACTGAGGGATTAGCTCAGATTTATAGACATTTATTGAATTAAAATAAATAGGTTGATGGAAGGGAAAATTATAAATAGGTACTTGTCTTTGATTATTTATAAAATTTAGTTCAGATGGCACAGCACAGACTAAAAATATATATTAGATAAAAATAAATATATTGACAGAAAGGAAATTAAAAAAGGTTTTAGGTTTTAAATATTTTTAAAAATTTTGTTTGGTTTCCTCTTTTTATTTTAAATTTGTAATTGAAATTTTAAATTTATTTTTCCATTTGTTATTTTTCCATTTATTGTCAAAAATAATTTTTTAATTTTATATTATTTTAAAAATTTCCTGAAGAAGATTTCCAACGGAAATCGAAATATCGAAAAAGAAAAATAAATAATATTTAAATTGTTTTTTATAAAAGAGTGACCTAAAGCTTAATAAAAATATATTGAAATATAAAATTTGGAATTTAGTAAGTTGAAACATATCTTTAATTTAGCCTATACTTTTTTATAATTGTAATTATAAATTTTTGATACTTTAGCAAAAAAGGATCAAAAAAGGGAAATACAATAAATTTAATTACATTCTTTTACTTTGCAGTTCTATATGTGGTTCTTTTTGAATTTTCTATAATATTGAACTTAGAAACATAAAACTAAAGGTGCCGGGTCCTGTGGTGCGATTCACTAACTTTTATAACGATAATCGTATTGTTAAAACAAATATATCGAACATTTTATCGAATTTGTTATTCAGTAACATTTTTAACGATATTCGCTGTCGGTTAAAGTCAGCTGTTACTTAAAGCACTTTTTTCGTTATTTAAGCGACAATCATTTACGCGGTGTTTATTAAATCGATAAAGTGTATTTTGTGTTTAAAATGGCTTTTGAGTATTTTTCGCATTTGCTTATTTTGACATTCTGTAGACACAAATAAAAAAATACAGCTGTATACTATCGCTTAAAAGAAAATGCACAATCACACACTAGGTGCGTTTGAGTACTTTTACAGTAAAATGCAGTAATTGAGTAAACTTAAAAATTTGCTGTCACAAAAAGCTGTTGTCCAAAAAAGTACGCGAACGCAAAATTTGTAAAAATTCGTAAAATAAAGGCAACAGCTGATGGCAAATAATTTAAGTGTTGAAAAATGTTTACACTTTTGACTACTTAACTCGTTTTCTTATCGGTACTCGATTAAATACTTTTTATAACACGAATATTTTTGGAAAATACAAACAAATTATTTTATGTAATCTTTCATATTTGTTTGTTTTTTATTTTATTTGAATTTGCTAATTTGTGTCCGTTTTTTTACTATTGATAACTTTTAAAACAAGGGCTGTTCTAAGTACCCGAGTACTTGACACTTTTACAACTCCAAAAAATTAACATAACAAAACACATTTTAAAAAGTTGGTATTTAGCCATATAAATTCTTCACAAACAAGTTTAATTAATTAATATTTATTAATTTTTTGTTTTTATTTTAGTTTTATTTCAACTTTTCTTTTTTTAAACAATTTTTTCAGAATTTGTATGCCTTTTGTTTGTTTACCTTTTGAAACATATGTTTTTTTGTTTTACTAAATTTTACTGCAAAAATTTCTGCAGTAAAAATTTGTAAGTACTCAGTCAAGAACTGTCACTTTACGCTCTCAATTTGTGTTCTCATTTACTGTATTTTGTGTACGCGAACGCAATTTAGTAAAATGCAGTAAAAAATAGTAAAAACTTTTGTGTTCTCGAACGCAGATACTATCGTTACTGCAAGCGAATACATATGCCGACAAATATAACGATTGTCGGTTCGTTAAAATTTAGTGAATCGCACTACTGAGTAAATGAGAACATGCATGTAGATGCCATTTTTTCAATTTTTGGTACTTTTTTCGTAAAACCTAGAAACAAAATCTTTGGCATATAAATATGTTCACAAAAACAAGGAAGACGCTAGTTCAAATATAATTCTCGTTTAATATTTTGTCATAACTTATTTAAATTTTTTACATACATAATCTGCAGGAAACAATCCTCTATAGACATGACTAAAATAATTAAATTAAAAAAATGTTTGCCCATTTGGTCACATTTAATCTTAAAATTATTATTTTATTGGATTAGAAAAAAGAACTATGCAATGACATATCTTTTATACAAATTAGTTGGACAGTGCACAGTTTTAGTGTGATGGCAATTTTTCCAAATTAACAAAGTAGATTGAAATAAATTCCCGCAGGTCTTTCCGAATACGTCATATTTATTGTAGCAATCTATTCTTTCTTAAATCCTAATACTCACACCTCAATACTTATACAAATATAGAAATTTTCCACAATCATCATTTCATCATAATTTAAGAAAGTAACAATCGAAATATGACAAGATATCAATAAAAATTGGTGGTGATAGCAGAAATTCCTGCATAAATCTTATAAGGGCCAGCAGCGGTGATGGGACTATGAATCGACACTTTTATATTCACAATATGCCATACAAAAGAAAAAAAAAACACATAAATGAAAGCAACCATGTGCACTTTAACATGTCGATCAAAATATTAATAAAGAAATTCTTTTTTTTTTTTTTTTGTTTTGTTACTTATTTTCTAATTTTCTGCTTCTAAGTATGTAAGTTTGTCTATTAAACAAACAACCGAGGAGAAAAAAATGAAATTGTATAGAAACAGCCTTCATTATGAAAAGGACATCTTTATTAATATCATCTGCATAAAGGTTGAAATGATTTGAAAAAAGAAAAAGTAAAAAAAAAAATATACAATAAATAGAAAAAACATGGAAGCGTGCTTATTATTAAAAGGACCTTCAGTTGTAAAAATAAAAAGTCTGTAATGAGAAAAGAAGAAAACGACGGTTTGACTTTAAATGGTTTTAACGAATTTGTTATACACTACTTAATATTAATTGGCTGAAAGAAACCACAGTTCTCGCTCTGCACGCAAAGAAAACTTTTTTTTCTATATGAGCATCACTAACAAACATAATGTAGTTACTTCAATGGCAACCATGTTATGGTTAAAGTAGTCTTCTATAAGGATGCCACAATCATATTTTATTAATGTGTTTAACACAGATAATTGTATGGTTGGCTAATAACAATTACATTTTGCTCTTTTTTAGAACAATATTTTATGGTTGATAGACAACCACACTATTACTTGTGCTAAACATAAAAAATAATGTTAATAACAATGTTATTATTAACCATAACATGATCGAAGGTTAGGTTAGGTAGGTTAGAGTGGCCGGTCGCAAAGACCCCGCATAGACCAAATAGGTCCCTAGCGTTACCACGTTGTACGATAACCCGCAAAAGTACGTTAGAAATAAGAGAGGTCATTCCGATGTGATGGTACTCAGAGTTCCCCATGATCGAAGGAAGCCATAATATGTTTGTGGCTTATTTATAATTTATAATTTATTGCAGAAAACGAAGAAAGCGAAAGAAAAAAATAAAAATATATTATGGTTTATAAAAATACTTGAAAGAAATGCATTTTACCTAGTAAAAGCAAAACATTAATAAATATGTTAATATAATTAGCCCTGCTTTATTTGCATGTTTTATTGTGTTAAAGGAAGGGCTTATTGTCAGCAGAAAATAGTCCTCCAAGCCCGGAACACCCTATAAAAAAATCAGGCATCCCATCAGCAGCTTTAAAGCGATTTAAGGTATAAAACCTGCTCCTTTTTTAGCAAATTTTTTACTGGGATTTTTAAAACGATAAAAGAGAAAAGATGTTCTCCGAAAGGTAATGAACAAAGTTATAAGATCTTTAGAAAAATGCTGATCTGAAGTTATTGCTTCTAAAATTTTTCTTTTTATTAATCTTTGCCTTTGCCTAATGTAGCGTATCCTAGATGCAATATTAATACTGCAAGAGGAGTTGTTTTTTTATTTTTTTTTTTTTTGTAAAAAAGCAAATAATTCCGGCTGCTTAAGATTAGTTAGGTTTTCATTCGTAACACAACACTCACCCTTTACAAAACCAATGAGAAATCAGGATATTCGTAATATTTTAGATGAAACTGACAATGAGAAGAGTATGATGGTGATGATGACGTTGATGATGCTCGTTAAGTATATATGAGAACAATGATTATATTTTTGAGAATTACTTGTTTCTATTGTTCTTATTGTGCCAATTGTGGATTAATTTTTTTCCTCAATGTTGCTGTACAACATGAAGTTGCTGTATACTGATTCTCAGTTTATTTATATATAAATGTACATACAAATTTATATAAGGATTCATAATTGTGGGTGAATGCAGCCAAAGCAGCTGTACAGTATATTTTGAAAGATTCTGTATAGTTTTATAAATTTGTTTGTTTATATACTTTTTAATCCTTATAACCTTTAATACATATTTACTTTTAATATAAGATCCTTAATAATCTCCTGCTACCAACAACAACAACGAACTCCCTCAGCCATTGTTTTCTCGAGTTTTTTTTTTCAAATTTACACAAGTATTTATTTCCCTTGCTTTCATTTCAGTTTTCGTTATTAATACATAATTTTGCATCATTTTAAAAAAACATCTCTATTTAACTTTCCATCTTCATCATGCTTTTCAAGAGTTCTGGACTCATTTCATAATTCTTTTCTTTTGTAGTTTTAGCGTCCTGATTTTTGAAATTTTGTTTTTCAAAAATAGCCAACTTTTTGGTGTTTTTTTCGATTACTTTTTTGTTTTTCTTTGCAATAATACACATAAATCACCAGCCAACTTAACAATTTACTTATCTCAATATCCATCTCTGTATCTATCAATAGCAGGTATTTCTTATCCTTTATTTTTATAATTTTTATTTTTTTTGTTATTATATAATCATATTTTGCACATAACTATTATTAATATTTTTAAGATATATTTTTTCTTTTTCTTGTGCCAATTTAATCCCTGATGATTTGCTGAAAATAATACTGAAAAACTAGCAAATATATATTCTCATTTCATTCGTTAGAGCCATTGCAATAATTGCTTTGGAAAATATTATATTTCCTGTTCTTTATGAGTTACAGTTTTTGGTTAAATTTCATAAAATTCATCTTTTTTTTATTTATAAGTTTTAATGAAATCAACCTCAAATTGTGTAATCTTTTAATTGAGTTACAAACATGGTTTTTCATTGCATTCAAGATTTTTTTTATTATCATGTTTTAATCAAAAACTAAAAACGAAAATAATATTTTGTGCAAACAGATATGAAACGTAGTGATAGCAAGTTAAAGTGCTATATTTGGCTGTATCGAATCTTACCTAATACTAGGGAGATCGAACGGTTATTATTCGACCGGTTATACCCGGTCATTTTAGCTTTGCCTAAGTCGGTTATTTTAAAATGCCCATTTTTCGAATATCGAATAAACCGGTTATTTTGGTATAATAAACCGGTTATTTGAGTAATGTGTAATTTATATACATTTTCCTTACTCTTGTTGTAGATGTGCCCGTAATTTAAGTATTTTCTAATTGAATATAAGCCAAACTTAAACTTTTTATGAAAAATGTCAAACAAAATGCAACAAAGGTCAAAAAATATTATGAACACTGTAAATACAAATCGCTTATACAAGCGTGTGTTCTTGTAGAAAAAAAAACAAAAACTATTCAAAAAAATACAAAAACGCAATACAAAAAGTAAATAGTAATTTGTGCAAGATAATTCTAAATATTAAATATATTTTTATATAAAGGTTATCTCTAGATATTTTTCGAACGCAATTAAAAAGACAAAAATTATAAGTTGCAAAGGTTCTTCCATGTCATGCTTGACATTAATGTGATCCAAATGAAACTTAACTCCGTTCGAAGAAGTTCTAAGGAGACGACAAAGAATACTTTACTAAAATACGCTGCAAAAAATGAATCATTGGGTGAAATATTAGCCCGTTGTGTTGCCGAGGACAAAATGCCCGTTAAGGCACTAAAAACTCTTAAGTAGCTCTAGCATCTCTTCATGCTGAAAACTACAACATTACGGCGGAATCAACCATATGGCAAAAATTTCAACCAGTTTTATTTATTAAAATGCCAAATACTAAAAAACAAAAATGAAGAAATCAAACAATGTCATGGAATGTTTTAAATTGTAGTCGACGAATTGACAAATATTTTACACAAAAAGAATGTTCAGTTCACTATTCGTTTCTAAAATGCTGAAACAAAATAATTTGAAATACATAATCCTTGCTAAGAGGTTTTGTTTGCAACTTTTGAAAAATATGGTTGATTTATAAATAAAGCTTAACAACCAACAACTTAAAACTCATTCAAAATAAATTTGAGAGAATATTTCAAATAATAACTATAAAATTCCTATAATTTTTTTGCTTTTGCAAAACGTTTGTCTAGATCAAATATCATTCAACAGTTTCTAAATAACATTATACAAACATTTTCTTACAAATAAAGTTTAGTAAATCAATAAAAAATTGTTGAAAATTAAGCTAAAGTTTGATCAATTTACTGGTCCCACTTTTCTTGGATTTTATCGTAAAATATTTGTTAGGTCTGATCTAAGTCATATCATGTATTTTGTTTGTTCCTTACCTTTGCAAATGGTTTTGTTTTTCTTCAAATTAACGTTTTATTTTAAATTTAAAAACTTAGTTGATTTTTGTGTTTTTAAGTATTCGAATTAAAACCGGTTAACCGGTTATTAAAAAAATGCTTAACCGAAAACCGGGTTTTTTAAAATAGCAACTATTCGTAATATTCGAAAACCGGTTATTGAAAAAAGTCGAATAATCGATCTCCCTACCTAATACCCTACACCATAATTAAAAATCGTAGCGAAACCATCAGTTCGGGAGTACGATAATCGTATCGTTAAAATAAATATAACGAAAATTTATCGAATTTGATATTCAGTAACATTTTTAATGTGTTTATTTACTAGGCATTTACACATGAAAGTAGTTTCTTGAAAGTCGCAATACACTCACACTTTTTCACTAGCACATTTACATCTTTCTACTTTCAGTCCAACTTTCAGCTAGCTTTCAATGAAAATTTTAAGAAAGCGATTTCGTGAAAGTAAATGACAATAACTAAGCAGTGTTGCCAATTAAAAGTGTTTTTTTTTTTCGTATATATAAAGAATGTTAATATATTTTTTTAACTAAATATTAAGAACACAATGATTCTAATTAAAATTTATAAATATCATGAAAACTAATAAAAAAAAAATATTATTTTAAACGAATGCCTGAAGTTCGGCGTGAATAATTGGCTCGGTAACTCTGAAACTTGAAATAAGCAAAACAATAAAAGAAGAAGAAGAGAAATGTTTGATAGAAGTTTACCCATTGACGACATTTTGAAAATGAAATTTCACTTTCATGTAAATTTTCTTGAAATTAATACGTACATATACAGAATTTTCATGTGTAAATGCAGCGTTAATCGATAAAGTGTATCTTATGTTTAAAGTGGCTGAGGCCCGACTTCTTACATACATACTACATATGTACATACATACATATGTGCATATATGTATGAACAAAAACAAAATTCTAAATGTCCAAAATAACCCAAATTTTGAACAAAAACTAAATTCTAAATGTAAAATTCACAAAATAAAATATAAAAACAGTAAATTAAGACCAATTTCATTTATTTTTTCTATTCTCTTTTGTGCTTTTCGTTTATTTTAACATTTTATTTATTTATTTATTTAAGAATTTCTTGCTTATCCTACACAACAAGATATAAATCTTATAGTTAAAGTGCAGGAATTATATTTGTTTAAAACATAAATAGGTTATCACAATTCAACGATAAAGTTTAAAAAGAAGAAAAAAAACATAAAAAAGGGTACATTCAGCCATGTCACAGAGTACAATTCCGTTCGGAATGATTCCGTTCGGAATCGAGGAAAACATATTTGTTTATTGATAGAAAGTATATTTTGATAGTTTTTTGGTCTTTAAAATATAGAAAACTCCCATTTCGTTTATGAAAATAAAAATGGTTTCATTCCGCAAAGTATTTTCGTAATTTTCTGAAGCACAAAAATACGGAATGAATTCCGTTTCCGAACGGAATTGTACTCTGTGACATGGCTGATTATATCAAAATGGAAAGGAATTAAACACTTAATTTAAAGAATGATTACTTTTAAATTGATTGAGTGTAATATATAAGTTATTAATTAAAAATAAACTAAACTAAATAAATAAATAGCTTTGATGGCAAAAATTAATTGGATTAGTTTTATAGGTTTTAGCTTATGAAATGATTGACTAATTGATTTCTAAAATTGTTCTCATTGTTGTTTGTTTGGACATGATTGGGCAGTAGGTTCCAAAGACGGACAGAATGAATAAAAAATTGATATTCAGATATCAGGCTGCGGTGAGTAAAGGGAATTATTTTATTACCCCTGTTAGACCTCGCAAAGGTTAATCTGTTGTACAGATATGGAGGATTCTTCGTATAAATTATTTTATGTAGCATTTGCAATACCCTCATATCTAAAAGGTTTTTAAGTGTCATGCCATAAAGTTTATTTGTGAACTGTGATATACTATCGTATTTTCCTAAACCAAAAACATATCTGATTATATTGTTATATGTTTTCTGTAACACGTTTTTGCTACGAAAGTCGCAACTTGAGAACAACTCGCAACCATATAAAAGTCGTGGCATTAAGTATGTTTGGCGATAAGTATTTTAATTTTTAAAGGCGTAAAGTATTGGGTAGGCCAAAGTTCACGTAATCTTAGGTAAATGTTCGATGCAGTTTTATTAATATGGTCAGACCAATCTAAATTATTATTGAATATAACACCAAGATTTTTTGCCGAGCGTACACATTCAATTTTTTCATTTTTAAGCATAATGTCAATGTTGATATTAAAACGGGTCGTTTTACGGTGAATGATAATGCATTTGGATTTGTGGGGATTTATTAGAAGTCTATTAGCGGTTGCCCATCTATAAACACTATCTAAGTCCTTATTTAATTTACGTACGTTATCTGCAATATCTTCGACAGAACTGCCAATGTAAATTTGTACATCATCGGCATATAAGTGTAACTTAGTATATGATAAAGTTTGAGAAAGATCATTAACATACAATGAAAACAAAAGTGGTCCCAAAATAGATCCCTGTGGAACACCTTTGGTGACAGGGAGTGCAGACGAGTAGCTACCGTTAATAAATACTGATTGGTAACGATTACTAAGATATGATTGAAGTAGATTATTCGAGGTCCCTGATAGACCAAATAGCTTTTTGAGTTTGAGGCAAAGCAGAGAATGGTCAATTGCATCGAAAGCTTTGGAGTGATCCAAAAGCACTAGTATATTAACTTTCCCGATATCTATATCGTTTTGAATATCCTCACTCAGATTTATTAATGCTGTAACACAGCTATGCTTAGCTCGAAAGCCAGATTGGTGGGGCGTGAGCAAATTATGCCGATCAATAAATTCATTTATTTGTGTATACATAAGTTTTTCCATTATTTTGGAAAGATAAGGCAGAATTGCAATAGGCCTAAACTCCGAGTTATTTTTAGGGACCGGAATAATCTTAGCATGTTTCCAGCTACTTGGAAAGATGTTAGTGGTAAATATTGTGTTAAAAATGTGGGTTAAATAAGGTAGTAATCTTGGCAACAATATTCTTACAAATCGAGGGTCTAAATTGTCATATCCGATTGCATTTGATTTTACAGATTTTAAGCAAGTCAAGACTTCATCATTATAGACACATCGAAAATTAAATTGGATATTAATTATACTATCATCCAATGAGTTTAAATACTCATTTGAGTATGAGTCATCGTTTGATGAGGGTATTGACGAAAATATAACGTTGTGGTCGTCCGCTGATAAATTGCTGTCAATATCCTTGGTATGATTACCGATTCCAATATCGCGTATAGTTCGCCACGTTGTTTTACTGTCAATCGCATTTTAAAATCGTTCAGCATAGAAAGACGTTTTAGTTTTTTTTATTTCCCGATTAACTTCCATTCTAATTCTACGAAATTCATCGTATAAAATTGGGATTTTGAAACGCTTCCAGCGAGAATGCGCAACATCTCTTTTCTTAATTAAATTTTTTATGATTAGATTGAACCAGGGCCTAGTATTATCCTTGATAGTTTTTGTTTTGATTGGAACAAAGCGTTCATATAAATCAGAAATGTTATTCTCAAGAAAAGTGGTTTGCTGATTAGAAGATATCATATAAAATATATTATCCCAATTGATGGCTGAGACATGCTCATCTAGCATTTCAAAGTTAATGTTTTTGAAGTCACGATATGAAAAGGTTTGGTCACAATGTTTTAAATCAAAATCATACGAAGTGAAAATTAGGTCATGTTTGGAAAAACAAGGAGCAGAAAGTTGCTCATAGACTTGAACTTTTGAGATGTTACAAACTAGAAATAGATCTAGGAGAGTGTTGCAAGTAGTAGTATAATGAGTTGGTGTATAACGGTTGATAGATTCAATGCCAATCGATAATAGGTTATCTGAGAGTGTGGTTTCACTTAATAAATTTGAGTTAAAATCTCCAGCAATGACACAGTCCGCGTATAATAACTAAAGTTGTTCGAGATAATTAAAAAAGGTGTCAGTGGAAATATTTCGATTAGGCCGATACACACAGCCAACAAGCAATTTTCTGTTTGAGGATACAATTTCAACGAACAAGTATTCAATTTTTGTTTTTACACTGGAGTTTGCAAGGTTTGAGGATATAAAATTACATTTTATATTATTTTTTATAAAAATTGCTACACCGCCACCACGAGTCTTACGATCAGCTCTAAAAATTTTATAACCTTTAAGATTTATTAAAGTTCCAGCAGTTGATTGATTTAGCCAAGTTTACATGTAGACAAAGGTGTTACAAAAACTACAGCTATTTACAATCGTTAAAAATAAATTACAGAATCACATTATCGCTACTGCAAGCGAATAATATGTCGACAAAAATTAAAATTGTCGGATTGTAAAAAGTTAGTGAATCGTACCACAGATGAATAACTGGACCGATTTCGCTAATTTGTGTGACTCTTATTCCAGGCAGAAAAGGGAAGTTATTTGTTTAAAACTCGGTCATTAAGCCCGATTTTGTTATTTTGTACCACTAGTATTTTACTACACTTATTTCAGGTGAAAAATAATAAATAAAGTTTATAGATTTTAAAAAGTTAAGGTGGCAACTTGTGAGCCGAGCTAGTTGAATTTCAATACCAAACTACTCCGCACTATATGTGATATAAACATATAAAAACCTAGACCCCATCATATCTGGGGTGTTAGCAAAACCCATTTGAACATACATACCGACAGAAAAACTTGCCAAAGGCCGGCGGACACCGTTCAAACAACTCTGCTGCTGCTTATAGCGATCCATAATAAACATATAAACTTTAGAGGGTCTAAGATAAAAATTGTACAAATTAAGAATGGAAATACAAACTTTTATAAAAACGAACTTAAACCCCTTTCACCTGTGGTGAAGGGTATACAAAATAAACTGGATTCCATTTCGGTAAAGGAATTAAATGTTTTTATAAAATCGTTTAGACAGATCAGAAACAACACGACAATTAAAATTCCAATACCATCAACAGATGTGGTGCGTAGTCTTATTTCTGCGAAACTTAAATCCAGAAAGTTTTACAACATTACCATGTTTTACTTATATCAGTAGGTGTGTTCACTTAAGCAAATTTGGTATACAAATTAACGAAAAACTCAAATTGGACTTAAAGTTTTTCCCTTCACTCGAAATGTATTATAATCTTTTTTAAGCTCTCCTCAGCCAATTGACGCTGAAGTTCCTCAGGGAAGCATCATTGGCCCACTGTTATTCTTAATATATACCTCAGACATGCCAACAAATAACCACACCCTAACTTCAACATTTGCTAATGATACAGATTTTTTACGCGTACACGAAAACTATCATGAAGCATCAATGAGCAAAGATGCGTACATATAACATTCACCTTGCGTCGGGAGTCATGTCCCGCTATTAAAATCAATAATCAATAAGTGCCCCAACAATCGCATGTAAAATATCCCGGTATTCATCTAGATCGGCGTTTAACATGGAAATGCCATATAGAAGCAAAACTAACACAAATGAAACTAAAAGCAATTCAAATTAATTGGCTTATTGGAAGAAATTCTGTTCTTTGCCCCGATTGCAAACTTCAACTTAACAACTCTATACTAAAGCCACTCTGGTGCTACGGTATTCAGTTATGGGGCACTGTCTCGGCCTCAAATATCGAAAAAAATTCAAAGGCGCCAAAATAAACTTCTTCGAATAATCTCAGTCGCTCCCTGGTATGTTAAAACCTCAAATATTCACAAGGATCTCAATGTGTCATTAGTAGAAACTATTATTACGATGTATGCCGTAAAATATTTAAAAAGGCTTGAGTCGCACCCAAATCCACTAGCTCGAAATATCTTAAATGACAGCGGCCACTCTAGATTAAGGAGAAGAGATACTGCAGGACTCATCCGACGAGAAGAGTTCTAAACATCTACATATGTGAACAGAAACCGTGAGGAGAAAAATTTTCGTCTAGTATTGGCAGGACACAAATAAAGTATTAGTATAAGATTTTAATAATTATTGTTAGTTCATATTTATACATGAAGATTCAATAAATAATTAATGAAAAAAAAAAAAGTTCGTTTTATGTCACAGAGTTATTGCGATAATTTCTATATTTAGATATATCTAAAAAAATTCTAAAAACAACCGTAATACTTAATTTCCCATCCCTGCTATCCAAACTAAATTTGGCACGAATATTTCATACTTTTGCTTTAATGACTGCACCAAAAATTTTAATCTTAAGTCTACGATTTACAAAAGCTCCCAAAATATTTTAAATTATGGGCAAAATTTGAGAGAAATAAGTTTTGTGTCAACATGACTTCACACACAGTAATTGAAACGGCTGCCAGCCAAATCTCCCAAAGTACATAAAACATGAAAGATCGCAAAAAAAAATAGCGCAACGTTAACGAAAAATGGCAAAAATAAAAATATAAATTATATTAAAAAATGGTGAAAAAAAAGGCGCAACAATAATAAAAAATTGACCAATTTTTATTTTAAATTTTTTTGGATTGGAGTCATATGCCCGAAACTTATAGTCCCGATTCCAAGATCCCTAGTTTCCAAATCTCGACATGCTTAATCCAGAGAGCTGCGCTACCCTCATTAAAGTTACGAAGCAATTTGAACAAAACTTGGATAATCACTCTTTCTTTTCCAGATATATTGAAACTTATATTGAGCTTGTATGGGAAGTTCCACGCCTACTTTAACAGTTTAGCTCACTTTTTGACAGATATTGTGTATTGATAATTAAGTAATTTGTTCTGAATTTAAATAATTTTACTGTAACCGTTCTCTAGATACACAGACATTTTATATTGTCGTTGGTAGGTGACACACTCACTTTTCCAATCCATCCCGCTTTTTGACAAATGTTGTGCATAAATAACCAAGCAATTTGAAGAAAATCTGAGTACTTTTACTGCTATTGTTCTACAGATATAAGCAAATCTATATTGTCTCTGTATGGAAAGCGCCACTTCCACCTCTTTAAACCAGCCCACTTTTTAACAGATGTTTTTTTTTTCTTGATAACCAAATTATTGGCTTCAAACTTGGATACTTTTATTGTAACCATTCTACAGGTATACGCTAATTTGTATTGCCTTTGTAGTCACTTAGAATTTTATAATTACAATTACAAAATACTGCTGAACATTTTAGAAAAATCCGTTCAGCAGTTAAATAGTCTATAGGGAACAAACAAACACCCAAAGAAATGCATTTTCGTTTTTCTTACTTATTCAAGATCTGCTTTACAAAGAGTAGCGATATATGTCCGATTGTTTGTGGTTTGCTCAGTATTGAAATTGTGTCATAGCGGGTATTTTTTATTTCACATAGCCGCCACACAACTGCCACGGCAGCACCAGAGTTTAATTGGCTAAATTGAGGCCCCACGGGATCAGCTACACAGAAATAAATATGAATTGATTTCAATTAAAAAATTTGTAATATTAATTAAAATATAAATTAAAGTTGCATCAGTCGACAAATTAACAGTAGGTGTGTTCATTTACAGAAAACTATTGCTTATTTTCAATAATTGATACTAGTAAGTGTTCACGTAGTAAAAAAAGCATACAAAATTGAGAGATAAGAAATTTTTTGAAAATTTCTAATAGTAAAATTTTTACTAGCAAGATTTATTCAACCACCTGTTTCATGTTTTTGATTACAAAACAAAAATAATTTTCATAATTTTTGTATTAAAAAATTTTTAATACCATTACATCTTTATTTTTCTAAAAATTTCTAAAATATTCTTGCGCAATTAATGGGTGATTCAAGTAGAGATCTTTTTTAATAGTATTTTTTTGCCAGATCACGTATGAGTTTTGTCATGCTGTCATGTTATTTTTGTTAAGTATTGTTTGGCATTTCATAATGGAAAGACTTACGCCTGAACAACGTTTACAAATCGTTCAACTTCATTACGAAAATTCACTGAGGAATGTGTTTTGTGCACTTCGCTCAACTTGTGGTCAACATAATCGGCCTACTGAGCGTACTATTTGCAACACCATCAACCATTTTGAAACCCAGCATTCGTTATTGGATAATATTCGACCGAATAGACCACGTCCAGCACGTTGTGAAGAAAATATAGCGGCCGTAGCTGAGAGTGTACACGAAGACCGTGGAGAGTCGATTCGGCGCCGCTCGCAGCAACTCGGACTGACGTATGGAACGACTTGGCGCATTTTACGTCGAGATCTTAAATTGAAAGCGTACAAAATACAGCTTGTGCAACACATGAAGCCGCTCGAACTTCCCAAGCGACATCGCTTTGCTCTATGGGCTCTTGAAAAGTTCCAAGAAGATCCGACGTTTTCGAGGCAAATTTTGTTCAGCGATGAGGCCCATTTATCGCTCAATGGGTATGTAAACAAACAAAATTGCCACATTTGGGGCGAAGAGCAACCTGAAGAAATTCAAGAACTGCCACTTCATCCAGAAAAAACAACGGTTTGGTGTGGTTTGTGGGCCGGTGGAATCATCGGTAAAAATTATGCCGGTGCGAACGTAACCGTCAATGGCGACCGTGCCATGATAACCGACAATTTTTTGCATGAAATTGAAGCTTGTGATCTCGGGGACATTTTGTTTCAGCAAGACGACGCCACTTCCCACACATTGCATCAATCAATGGATTTATTGAGAGCACACTTCGGTGAGCATATAATTTCACGTTTTGGACCGGTCGATTGGCCACCAAGATCGTGTGATATCACACCGTTAGACTTTTTTCTGTGGGGATATGTAAAGTCTAAAGCTTATGCCGACAAACCCGCTTCGATTCAGGCCTTGGAGGAAAACATCATCATACGTGTCATTCGCCAGTCAGTTACCAGTCGAAATGCTCGAACGATTCATCGAAAATTGGACTCAACGGATGGACCATCTGCGACGTAGCAACGGCCAACATTCGATAGACATACGGCCATGTGCTGAAAATCGCATGATTAGAAAATCACATGCGATCTGAAAATCGCCAATTTTATTTAAGCATGTGCTAGAGTTCACGCGTTTTGTTTTTTTTTTCGAAGTAGTGGTCGAAAAATAAAACATATGTTTTAGCTGTCAAATTTGAACAAAAAAAAAATAATTATTTGCATAAAAAATGCCGGAAGCTTTTATATTACGTGTGATTTCATTAAAAAAAAACTGTATTTTAAAAAAGAACGTATCAGAAAACGTCTTCTAAGGGATTATTACAACCCAAGAGATATTCCTGAACAATGGTAAGTACCATAAGTACATGTTGTTGATAAATGGTTATAATTTCTTATGCTTAGTTTCATAGTTTTGTATCGCCTTAACAAAAGCGCTTTTATGATGATTCCTAACGAAATATCGGCTCATATTGACAAAAGCACTATTCCGAAAATTGTGCGACTGGCTAGCGTCTTACGATTTTTAGCTGTCGGTTCATTTCAAGGCGTAATCGCCAATGATCTAAATATCACAATGGATCGAACATCTTTTTGCAGAGTCCTTTGGAATGTACTCAATGTTATTGAGGAAAGGCTGTGTTCGCAGTGGATTTGCTTAGATATGGTCGACCATATTTACAAAATATGATATAAGTTCATACTTTTGCCATGTAAGCTCTGTAAAAAGTCAAATTCTCAAGTTCATTTACACGTCTGAATGTCTGGCACCATATTTTTTTCGAAGTTAAGTTAGAAACAGCTGCTCACAATCAAAACGCAAATTTAAAAGAAATTGTTAAACAACAATCAGTATTAAAACAATGTTGTTTTTTAATTTTCTATGAAAATTTTCTCAAAAGATTATGAGTTTTTAAAATAAGTGGAAAAGAAAAACATTAAATTTCCTTTTTATATGCTATTTATTGATGTTGAAAATAAATTTTAAAGGAAATTTACAAGTTCACATGTGGATCACATTACTTACTGTAAGCTTGTGATTTAAAATCGCCAATTTTAAGGCGATTACGAACTCGAGCACACCTTCTTTGCGATTTCAAATCGTAATCACAACTTTCTTGCGATTTGCGATTTCTAGCACATAGGCGATAATCTTCAAAAAATAAATGCCAAAGAATGTTGTTTCAAATGATAATAAACATTCCCTATTAAATTTTAATTTTCTGTGTTTTTTTTTTTTTCTTTAAAAAAGTAGGGAACCTCGAAATGGATCACGCTTTAGTTCAAAACAATTGAATTTATTAAACAATAATCTCGCATCTTTCGGCTAAATAGTGTCGATATTCCTAACTTGATAGTTTTTGCTGGTAAAGCGTTCATTTACTTTTTTATTTCTTCAGTAATTGGGAGAAAAATTTTGTAAATTTTTAATTTACTCTATCGTTGCAAGTTCCTGCTAGAGCAGTAATTGCACAATTTAATATTTTTTATATTAACATATTCTGCAGTTAGGTTGTTGATATAATTAAACGTTTTATTCACCTGATTAAATTTTTATTTGAAACTGATTTTATTTTTGATTAATGGCTTAATTGAAAAAAAAATTGAGAGAACGTCTTCGGTGTAAGTGAAACTTAGACAAAAAAATATTCTATTGCTTTGCATTTAAAATGTGCTAAATCAATTGTTTTATATATATCGTCTAACTCTTCGGACTTTTTTTATTTCCTGAGAACGTATAAGATTTTTATTTTATGAAATTGTTATTATTATAAAGAATTATTATTGAAAACAAGTTGATGTTTTAAGCAAAAGAAAAATGCTAAATCATTAAAGTAGTTTTTAAGGAAAATTTTCTAGCCATTTTTCCAAACGATTTAAGTTTAACTACTTATAACTTAACAGGATTGGTTTTTAAATGGTCCAAATTTCTGGTCATAAATTTCTGGGTATTTTAAAAGTATTTTTACTGGGAATTATCGGAAAATGTCTCCCTATTATAAACCATTAACTGCACACGATATAAATAACGGGTTAGAGAATAAAACCATAGCGGTCTCACGAAAAACGAAATATTTCACATATCGCTCATTTGCTGCAACATCGTCATAACTCAAAATATATTTTTCGAAATAAACGCGTTTAAAGTTTTTGATTTACTCGCACATAGACACATTCTCTTCAAACGGGGAAGTATAAAAGATATAGTGATGAATTTTATACACAATGGGGGGATTCACAAGGTGTGCTATCAAGTCATATCGTCATATTGTCCTAAATAATATTTTACAATTGTTTAAAAAAAAAATATTGTTCTGTTTCAAACAACATAAAAAAATATTTTTTTTTTTTAACAATTGTAAAATATTATTTAGGACATTATGACGATATGACTTGATAGCACACCTTGTGAATCCCCCCAATATCTATTGGGTTTTTAAAATAAATAAAAAAAAAAAGTTTATTTCATTAATTAAATATTTTAGATTTCTAAATTTAGAAATAAATAAAAAAAATTTGAAATAGTTCAGTAACTCTTTAAAATCTTTTTTAATTTATTTAAAAAACATTTTTTTATCCGTTCTTCTGCTTTAAGTTTTGCAGTTTTTTTTTTAATATTTTAAAAATGCCAGTAGCCAGTAGTAGTGGCGTTTAACGTTGAAGAAAAAGTTAAATTAAACTATCAACTAATTTGCATATAAACGACAAAAGGAAAAGACAACAACAATAATAAAGAGAAGAAAGCAAAACAAGGGGTGGTACAAGAACAATGCGGCCATTAAAATCAAATCCTTTGATATTCATCGTAAAATAAAAAGGGGTTGCTTAGGAAAACGAGCCACAAACAGAGTAAATCAAACCTACAAACACAAAGGACTCAAATAAGTAAATATGTATGTGTGTGTGGCATATATTTATGTGTGTATGAGTAATTATTTTAATAGTTGCTAATAATGGCTATAATAATCATAACATCTATACAAATATAAATTTGGATGTGTGGATTTGTGTGCATTTATATGGGCATATGGAAACTATAGAAAAACCTACCCTAAGGACTTTTTTGTTAAAAGGAAGGAAGAAAGATAACACACGCATACATAAAAAGAGAAATATAATTTTAAAGTGTACTATATCTGGTATTAACAAGTCGGTTGATCGGTTGTATACAAAATTATTATACATAAGTATAGTATGTGTGTGTATGTAAATGTGAGATAGACAGGACTTTTGTATGTGTGCTATTTTGTATTTTTATATGTATTTAATTATGTAAAATATGAAAAATGTCGTACTACGTTATTTTGTGGTTGTAATATGATATGAAAATATTTTTTAGGTTTTGGTTTTTTTTTTTTGTCAAAAATTAATTAAAAATAAGGGGTGGTATTAATTATAAACAAATGTTAAGAAAAACACTACGAGAAAATGTAAGTAGAAAAAATCGTACTTTAGCTTGGGAATGCAATCAACAGCCCGATACCAATATTCTATTTAGAGATATTTATTTTGGATTATTTTGTATGCCCATTGTGTATGTAACGCATTTACAGAGAAGAAAGTCTACGAGAGATTCTCCAGGCACAGATTTATCCAAAACTGTTTCTTCTAAGATGAGAGCGTCAACAACCAATAATTCGGTACCCCAGTTAATGAAAAAGCTTTAAATTGACAGATCTTCTAAAGAGCGGAGCTGACTAGAATCCTATGTGGTACAACCGAATCCAGACAGTTGGCCTGGTTATGGGAAAGCCACTGTTTCAGCTTACATCAAGAAAAGGAAAAAAAAAATCGGACAAGGCGCTGATATTTATCTGCTACGAAGTTAAATCTGCTTTTTGGCATTGCGGTCATGGAAGAAATAGGTTAAATTAATACCTTAAGCCTGAATGGGGCTTGTAATTAGTGCATCTAAAAAGATCAGCGATAACCGCAGCCGAATCTGGTGCCACGGGCACCAGTAGCGCAAAGAACATAAAAGGAATTCACTCGACTGGTTGTTAATCAGGTCCCTATGAGCATCACGCCATAGTTGTGGTTTAAATCAAAACCGTCGCATTAGTAAAAACCTCGAATTAGGGCCTGATTTGTTAATGTTACTAAGAGCAAAGTTCGACTTGCTCGTGGCTGTCCTTGTGTGCTGTTTTATTTACCAGAAGCTGCAGCAGTTCCAGCTCTTAAGCAACGGGTAAATGTGTTATCCTAATGGCTCTATTATTCCTTCATGTTCTCAATCAGCTAATTCTTTGATACTTCCACAATTTTATATAACTTAAAAAAACTTAAATTTTCTTATAGAAGTGGTCCTGACAATATTCCTAGCTGTATATTGATAAACTGTGCCGAATTTCTCGCCGGACCATTAACACGCATTTTTAATATGTCAATAAAATATGGATATTTCCCTTATATCTGGAAAAAGTCTTTTATTATTCCGTTTTATAAATCTGGCACTAAGTCTGACATTGTTAATTATCGAGGGATTGCTAAACTGAGTATTATTCCAAAACTTTTTGCACAACATGGCTTTCGAAAAGGCTGCTCTACTACGACAAATCTTTTACGACTAACAACAATTATAAATCGGGAGCTTGTGCAACGGAAACAAACTGATATCGTATATACTGATTTCAGCAAGGCGTTTGACAAGGTAAACCATAAACTACTCTTGAAGAAACTTAACACAATGGGGTTTTCATATAACTCTCTTAAATGGATTGAGTCTTATTGATTAAATCGAAAACAATGTGTCCTTTTTAAAAACGTCACATCTAAATCGATAAATGTTTTATCTGGAGTGCCACAAGGTAGTCATCTAGGACCATTGCTGTTTACCCTTTTTATTAATGATCTTCCTAACGTGATTAAATTTTAATGTATGCGGATGATGTAAAAATCTTCCTAAGCTTTAATCAATATGCAGATCACAGTTTACTTCAACAAGACTTGGACTCATTTCAGTCATATTGTAACTTGAATTTCTTGGAGCTTAACTTGAAAAAATGTAAACATATGACTTTCTAGAGAGGAAATCATATAAATGTTAATTATTCTTTGGGGAATTACCAGCTACGTTGTTACAATTTTGGATCTTGGAGTATTGTTGGACGCTAAGTTGAACTTTATTAAGCATATTTCCATAACTGTAAATAAAGCACGGTGTATTCTTGGTTTTATCAAACGATGGGCTAAAGAATTTAAAGACCCATATGTTACACAGCAACTTTATGTTTCCCTCGTGAGACCTGTCCTTGAATATGCATCTATAGTTTGGGATCCTATATATATGACTCACAACAATTCCATTGAATCTGTACAAAAGCAATTTTTGTTATTCTGCCTTCGTGGTCTACACTGGAACCCATTAGATCTTCCGTCATACACCAGCCGTCTTGCTCTAATCAAACTTCCAACTCTTAAAAGCCGAAGGACAATGTTGAATGTGTCGTTTATATTAAAGTTAATTAATGGGGATATTTGTTCTGATTTCCTGCTCGATAACATTTCATTTAATGTTCCTCATCGTCCATCTCGACACTTTGAATTGTTATCAATTAAATACTTCAGAACAAATTACGCAAATGCTGATCCATTTCGAAGGATGTGCAGTCAATTTAATAAATTTTATAAAGTTATAGATTTTTCTTTAAATGCAAATGCGTTTAAACGTAATATTATCGTCTTATTAAACAATCAATAATTTTGTATTTTATATGTATCAACAATATGTTATTATATTGTTTTAAATGTCTGTAAGGATATGATATCCATTGACAAAGTTGTAAATAAATAAATAAAAATAAATAAATAAGTATACAAACAGTCTAATTCTAATAGTGACATCCAGGCAGGTGTTTTACGCTTTTGATATTTTTGGTTTAATATTTTTTTCTCAGTGTATTTCGAAGGTATTTCTTTACAGATAAGATTTTTTTCATATCGCATGAAAATGATTAATTAAAAACAAAAAGCCATGACAAAATTATGTTTATAATTGAAATATTGAAACTTGTAAGGTTTTGAGATGAAAAAAGTTGTCAAGAAATTAAAACAATATTTTAAACTTCATTTGAAAACACGTTTGATATTTACATTATAAAAAAATTTATATCCATAAAATTTTATTGATTCAAATCTGACTTGCTTTGCAATCTGGGTTAATAATATTTTCGGTGTTTGCTTTTACAAATTAATAGAATATTTCTTTATAAAAACAATATCAATAACAAAGTCATAAAAACACTGCTTTACAAATTTTTAATTTGGAAAAATACCATGAACGCCACACGCCTAGATAAGTTAATTGGGACCTCCTGAACACGAAAAACGCTGTAATTTCTTTTTCTAAGTACCATTTTTTAGATAACGGTACTTTTGTGTTTTTTGGTGTATGGTCCCACTAAAACCCTTGTGGGGCCCAACCGAAAAGTCCGATCAAGATAAATGGTAATTCGTTGCAAAGGTAATTCAATGCCTTTTCCGTCGATATGCTGCAAATTTCTATCTGATAAGAAATGGCTGATTTGCATATTTTTTACGTTTGTTTCAAAAATTTTCTTTTTTATTTCGTTTTTGTTCTACGTTACAGTAAAGATTTGGAATGTTTTTTTTTTTACCAAAAAGATTATTTAATTTCCAACATTTTAAGCGTAATTTGCAAAATTGGACTCCACAAGGGTTTGAGTGGGACCATACACCGAAAAACACAAAAGTACCGTTTTCTAAAAAACGGTACTTAGAAAAAAATTATAGCGTTTTTCGTGTTCAGGAGGTCCCAATTAACTTATCTAGGCATGTGGCGTTCTTTGTATTTTTTGGCTGTAAACCAGTGAAATATACAGATCAACTTATACACATTTTTGGATAAATGAATTAATTTCCGAAATAAAAATAACATTAAAAAAAAATGTTAATATTTTAAAACGTAATATTTAGATGGTTCGCCCTGAGCATCGTTCACAGCTTGCAAATGTCGGGACATGGATTTTACTTAATTTTCTGTGATTTCCGGAGTTATATCTGCCCAAGTTCTGCTCAAAGCAGTCTTCTGCCATTTACTGCTGCTTATTTTATATTTTCTGACTTTTTTTCTCTTAAACATCCCAGATATGTTTTTTATTATTTAAATACGGCGATTGTGGCGGGGAATTGAGTTGTCTGGGAGCACAATATAGAAGCTATTAGCAAACAATGTGCGCCGTTTGCCTGGGATCATTGCCTTTCATTGTGCCTTCAACTATAACTTAATTACCACATACAGATGATGCCACGGCTCGCCAAACCATAACACTGCCACTTATAATATTCTTTGGATCTAAGACTGTGTTCAATTTTCTCCAAGCTTTGGAACGGCTATCTCTTTCAAAAATATTGTATTTAATCTGGTCAGTAAATAAGATTCGTTTCGTATCTTATTAATGTGTTTTAGCAAATTCAAGATAGAGTTTTTGCTTTTTGGCAGATACATATAAGTAGCTTTTTGCGTTTAACTCTGCTTGTAAAGCGACTCTCATGCAAAGGTCGTTGTATAGTTTTTGGGTGGATACTATTTCTGGAACATTTTTGAATGTGTTTCACCAATTTTGGGGGTCTTATTTTCTGATCCGCACTTACTTCTTAAACCCTTTCGCTACAAGTTGTTACTGGGTTGCTAAAAAAAATCCAATTATTTTGGATTATTACTATAATTGGTCCTAACAATAACAGTCAATACTCGATTTAAGAAAAAAATTACCCTAAATATGTTTTTTGGACTGTATCCATATAAATACATATTTCGGTTATGGTAAAGAAAAATGCTAGTATATTATGGTGTATTTATTCAGCAGTTCCAACACATAAAATTCAGTTTTTTTTAAATAAAAGGAAACACTACAAATATTAACATAAACCAACTAAAATTATAAACCTAAAATTCATATAATTACAATAAACAAAGACAAAAAATAACATATACCCAAGAAACATTTTTCAAACTCAGTTCTAATGAAACCTTTTCTGGAACCGGATCTGAAGCTGTGATCCAAGAACTGAATCGTTTGTGAAGCAGAACTGGTATTAAAACTGGTTCTAGAAACCGTTCCTTCGGAACCCGTTCTACTTTGGAGGAAACAAATAATCTACAGGAAGTTTTGTATTTTTCTTTGGGTATGCTTCAGAAAAAGAAGATTCTGGAATTGTCCAGAAAGTTTTTTTCGAACGAAATTGTTCATCCTTTTTTAATGCAACCTGTGGAGTTTGAAAAATTGTTGGACTTTTTTGAACTGTTTCATCAACTGTGCTACTCTCTACTATAAAAATAGCCCTATCACCTTCATCATTATTATCAACATCAATATCTTGTATTTTGATTTTATACGCCCCTTCTTTAGAAAGTTCTCCTAATAAAAAGCTGTTATTGTTATCGAAAGCATCAAATAAATTTTTTTAAACTTCAGATTCTTCCAAGTCAGAAACATCGGAATCGTCAAAATTGGTTAAAACTTTTTTAACTTCAGACTCCTTTTATTTTTCTTATAATTTTTTTAATTAAATTTAAATGGTATCAGAGGTAAAAAAGAACGTCTGCATCATAGCTGCATCAAACGTAAGATGATTTTATTTGCATTGTGTGTATATCATTAACAACCATAACTTGCGTTTGCATCCATATGGATACATACAATGTTTTAAAAATCTGCACAGCTTTCTTTTTATTTAAAACAAAAAACTATAGATGCAAAAAGTTTAAATAAACATTTTACTTTATGTTGGATATGTTTTTATAAAAAAAAGATGCTTACACATATATGTTTTTTGTAAAATAATAAAAAGCTTTTTTCAAAACAAAAAAAAAATTAAAAACAGTTTTTTTTTAAATGCTATATTTTTCTCAGTTTTGTAAAAATACAAAAGTATTTTATTGAAAATGATTCATAAGACCTTAAAAAACAATAATAAGTCGATATCTAAATCAATTCTTTGACTGGGAGATTGTCAGATGGCTTTAAAGTTGAGTGTATCCATATGGATACAATATAGCGAAAGGGTTAAGAAAACTGCTAACATTGCGTCGTGGCATCTTTTTTTCACGGTCATATCTTGAATAATTTTCGGTATTTCGATTTTTTTATAGTTTTTAATAATTGTTGTACTGTAAACCGTTTTGGCAATTTACCCATAATATTATTGCTCTTTACGAAGATTTCTTATAAAATTTCTCACTGAAATAGAAATTTTTTGACCATTCTCCATTTAAAAGATCAATAATTTTTCTAAAAACAATATTTAAATATACTGTTAATAATTTAAAAAATTGTTATGGTAAGTTAAATTCAATATCAGTTAAAATAATGGGATTCCCCATGTTTCGTTTTGTATTTTTCAGGTTTTCCTAGAAGTAGTCACGTTGTATGTAAGCTTTTTTTCCTTCACTGTAAGTTAACTGTACAGCTTTTTGCTGGTCTAAAGGAATGATTTCCAAGCACTTGGTTCCTGTACGTGCTTTCTCCAGTTCGTTATACAAATTATTTACTTGCCTTCTTCCACTTGGTCATTCCACCAGAGTCTCGGTCTTCACCAGTGTCACCATATTAGCATATTTTCTGTTAGATTTAGCATATTAAGTTGGGGAACTAACTGATTTTTAGTATATTTCCTTGTCCAAAAGCAGATTTTTTGTATAATATTTTTACTTTTTAGAAATGCAGAATTTTTTGTAGCATATTTTTAAAAATATAAAAGTTTTTATAAAATATTCAGGTATGTGATGAAAATCGATCGATATTAAAACGAACGTTTTTAAAAGGTGTGATGAATTCCGAGCGATTTTAAAATCCATTTCTGCACAGTCTTAAATTTTTATTCAGAATACAGTTCAGTTGACATATATAATATAAAAGAGAAAAGATAGAAAACAAATGGAATATGTATTAAAAATTCATTTTAAAAGATACTTAAAACGATATTTTCGGTTTCAAATCGTTTCGTTTTTAAAATCAATTTCCATCACATACCTGATTATTAAAATTCCTTTTTATTTAGCAGATTTTAAGCATATTTTTTTTACTAAAGATTTAACAAATTTAAAATATTAAAAATGTTAGGTTTCAATCTTAGCAGATTCTTAGCATATTTTCTTCATTTTACGATGAAGCAGATCTTTTTTAAGTTTTGGCATATTTTCATCAAACAGTTGTGGCAACACTGGTCTTCACCGTCTGCGGTTTCCCTGGTTGTTGACATACAATGTCTTTTTGGATGAAGCGTTTGCATTCGTTCGACCGACGTAGCCCAGCCAAGCACTCTCTATATTTTAATGCGCTTAACAACGTTCATGTCGTGATATAACTCATACAGCTCACCAGCGTTACCGCTAGGAATTTTTTTAAATTCCCACAAGAGGTCGTTTCATAAAAATAAAGTCGCACGAAAAAGTCGTTTGAGAAAATAAAAGTCGCACATCTTTTTTTTTAAAATTTTTTATAAATGAAAAGCATAACAAAACAACAAAAAATTAGAACAAAACAGTCAGTTACATTTTCTAATTTTCAGAAGTCTGTTTTGGGTTAGGGGTTTTCATGATATCGCTTAAAAGTCTATCAATGTGTGCAAACTGTGCATTTTTACACCTCCTGGCAAATGAACTGTTAAAATTTGTATGAGAATTCAGTAAAACAAACATCATAAATTTTTCTAACAATTGCGCTGTTCAATTGTGCATTTATACAAACAGAGTTTTTTTATGCAAATTCTTGGACTAATCAGAGCAAATTAGTCTTTTGGCTTTCTTTAGATATTTTTAAGCACACATTTCACTTTTTAGACACAAATTTTAACTATTTTATTTTTTTTTATTGGTTTTTGTTTTGTCGTTTCTTAAAAATTGACATTAATTGTTAAAAATTACACACAAGTTAAAAAGGCGCTTTATGAAACGAGTCTCGAAAGTTTGCCCATTTGCACAAATAGCACTTTTATACGATTTCATGAAACCCCCTTATTATTACTGTGTTTTTTCCATGTCGCTGAAGATGTTTTTCTTTCCTAAAAGCTGTTTACAAACACTGCAAAACGGCCGCTTTGACTCCATGTTTCTTGGAAGAACCTGCAGCGATGTTAACATTATCCGTCTCGGACTTCGAGGTTTCCTCTGCCTCTGAACACGTATTTCTAGCTCCATTTCATTTTTCGTTTTCAGATTTTCTTTTCGTTTTAACAAGAAATCTTATTTTAAAGAATAAAATAAATTTTATTTTTTAAGTTAAAGCAAAATATTCTCATGTTGGTACATACCTGTCAATGTTTTATGAAAACTTCATCTTTCATTGACTCGGCGGTTAAAAATATTTTGTAAAATAAGCACTGCAATTGTTTTATTTTAAAAAGCTTTTTTGCTAAAACGTTTCTTTGAAACTTGTACTGAAAATTTGCGAAAATTTTTTTTAAATATATTTGGGGGATTCACAAGGTGTCATAAAGTCATATGTCTTAAAATAATAACAAGAAAAAATACGACTGTTGTGAGCAACCCCTCATAATTTAATGTGCTATTAATTACGGCAGCACAATAAACATAGCAAGCAACGTTCTATTTATTTAAGACACTTTTTGTTTACAAGCCAACAACAATATTTTTAAACCATTGTAAAATGTTAGAACATTATGACAATAAACCATGATAGCACACCTTGTGAATACCCCAATTGTATAAAAGAGAAGATTGTATAAAAGTGTTGCCACGTGAACAGCAATCTGGGAATTACTTTGAAATTTTGACGAAGTTATTTTGACGATTTTTTTTTATTTTTTTTTGATAAAAAAAAAATTAAGAAAATTTATAATTTACTGAAAATTGAATGTTTTTTGCAAAACCTTTACAAAAAAGGGTAAAAAGTCGCAACAAAATTAAAAAAAAGTCGATGATAAAATAAAGTCTCACAAAAAGTCACAGACCGCTAAAAAGGGTCAAATTGCGAATTTAGTCGGGCAAACGGTAACCCTGCAGCTCACTGTTTTTTTTTCCAGCACGATTCTTCGCGTTATTTCAATGCTGACATCATTATTTCTATTGCTGGCGGAGCCGAGGTATATAAATTATTATTCTTTCTCGACTCTTCAACTGCCGACCTTCATAATGTCAGTTAAAAATTACTTCTATTCCTTCTCGATTCTGGAAAAAGTCAACATCCGACGATGTATATGTCGTCCGCATATGCAAGAAGGATGTGGCCTTTGGTGTTCACTGTGCCTGTTTTATTAACCTCTGCTTTTTCCAATATTTTCACCATCAGCATGTTAAAGAAGTTCGACGATAAGCTGTAGCCCTAACGCATATCTCTTGTAGAATGGTTCGGGGACGTCGCTTACTTTTTTTACTGAGGATCTATTGTCACTCAGAGTTACTATATAAAGGTTAAATTGGATCTCGAATTAAGACACAGTCCCTTATTGCCGTGTCGATGTCGGCTTTATTGTCGATTTAAAGATGGTATGTATCGCTTGGTTTTTCATGGGTCTTTCCCAGGATTTGGCGGAGTGTGAAGATTTTGTCGATGGTTGATTTATGTATATATAATTCATATGCCTAGGAACTATATGAATCATAAAATACAAGCCTTTAGTTATTTTCCTTAAATGTTGAGTTCTGATCCGGCACATTGTATTTTGAAATGAAATTAATATTGAATATGAAATAAAACTAATATTTTTTAAATTTCTTTCAAAACTTTAATAGATTTTTAAAACCCTTTATTTACCTATTAATATCATTCATCTCACGTTACAACCACAATAACTTCATTTATTCATGGCAATATATTCTAAATGTTCCATATCTTAAGGATATTGTTCTTTCTGATTTTGGATGCTGTTTTGTGTGTTTTCAACTGCTTCCTTCTTTCGTCATGACTCTTGGGTGTAGTAAGCGACTAATATTTTCCCTTGCAATACTTGCAAATTGTAAATATTTTCTACATTCATTAAACAGTTTGTGTTTGTGTTTCCTTAAACTTTGTCTATCCCTGTGTCTATGAAATTATTTGTTTTTATACTTCCTTTTTGAGGTAATACTGTCTCTACATTGTTGTTGCTGTTGGTTTTCTGTGGCATGAACTTCAACTTCTTTATTATAAATTTCGTTGCTCGTTGTAGTTATTTTTGGGAACAATTGGTGTGTATAATTGTGTCCATGGGAAGAAGCGCATTCGAAGGGGTTAAAGGGCGTAGAAGCAAATTTTTGAATTATTGAAATTTTTTTCTATTGCAGATAAATTTTTACAACATCATTAACTTTTGTACATATTTTTTTCATAATTGGCATTGTTGTTCTTAAAAAGTAAAAGCTTATTTGTTTTCATTTTATAATAGTTAACACAAAATCAATATTTTAATTATTTAAAATTAAAGGAAAATAATTTAAAAGTGGTAAAGATAAATAAAAATTTAGTAACAAACGGGATAACACTTGAACAACATGGGCCTAAAACACAGATTAGAGTAATCTGTGCCTAAAATACAAGTTTATTTGTTTACCGGCGGCGTTACGTTGCGATAAGCAGACTTTCGCTAGAAATGCCCTTAAATTTAAATAATTTATAATATTTTATTCAGGCTAAAGTTCATTAAATTAAGTTTTCATTAAATTTTTTTTATGAAGAAAGAAATTTTACAACGTGAAATGAATTAAAATTTATTGATAATCTTTCATTCCTGTCTGAGCTGGGAATTGAACCCATGTTTTCACGGACAGGTTGCCCTGACATTTTTCGATTGTGGCCACACAATCTCCTCAAAGGGGTTTAGCGGTTTTTAGACAAACATCATGATGTTTGGCTATTGACTGCCAGCCGCCTGCGATGGCGGTGAGTGTTAAAACGGCAAACGACTTTGAGGAGATTGTGTGGTTACAATCGAAACATGGCAGGCTGCCCTGCCCTGGGTTCAATTCCCAGCTCAGACAAGAATGAAAAATTATCAATAAATTTTAATTCATTTTATTTGGTAAAATTCATTTCTTCATAAAAATAATTTAATGAAAATTAAATTTAATGAACTTTAGCCTGAATAAAATATTAAAAATTTTGATTAAAAATGATAAACAGTTCAATAAAATAACCACAACACTAATTGTTAAATAATTTAAATATGATTTCCATGCACTGACAATAAAACATTCGATATAATAGAAATTGCTGTTACAAGAAATTGCTGGTTTAACATTCATTCACTTAGTTATTTTCCTCTGTTTACTCTTTTTCGAATAACGAACTCTAATCCTCACTTAAATTAAAACAATTATTACAAGTAATTTAAATGCAAAACGCCATATTTCTACTGATTCATTCTATTAAACTATTAACAAACATTTTTAAATTGCATTGTTTGTAAACATTAAAATGTCATTTTAAAATTTTTCATGAGCGTAGTGCCAAAAGTGGTCGATCATATGCGGGTACTACACACACTTCAATTATTCATTTCAATGGTCATTATTATTCTATTGCGAACACGTGTTCGCACGGTAGTCTTAAACGGATTTAAAAAAGAAAAATTTTTAAAATGAACTACTTACATATGATAAGTTGTCACCTTAATGAGCAATGATTATTTAAAATTACATTATTCTAAATAAATTAACAAAATGTTTGCAAAAATCGGACACATGTCACTTTCTGCTCAATAGCTTTTAAGGAAAAAAATTTAACATGGAAAGCAATTATTGTAGGAGCAAAGAACTGATTACCTGGGCATTTAAAATTCATAAAACATTTATAAAAATTATAAATAGATATTACACATACTTATAAATGTATGTAATAAATCTTTAAAAATAATTAGCTTATTAAATGCAAGATTTCTCATTACAAGGGGCTGGAGTTTCATGCATTTACTATTGAAAACTATGCACAAAAACAGGCTTCAAATTAATCATGATATGTTCGTTTTTCTCGTACAGATTTGAAAGCATCTCGAAAGATCTTTAAATCTAATACGTTGCACACTGCACATTGGGAAAATTTTGAAAAAAAACGAATAATTGTGGATTTTGTTAACGGTCAGTACGATTGTAATTAAGTTTCAGGTGGCAATTATGGACTTGTCTTTGAGTTCAAGTTTTGCATTTGTGGTCTATAGATCTAAAGCCAGGGGCATCATAGGTTGCCTCGGGTACTATAAAAGTTAAAAACTATCCAGAATACTTAATTTTGGTTTATAAATTTTATAATTTTTTTTAAGACGATCTCTACAAATTTGTCATTATCCTCAAATTTAAAAATTTTTAATTAAATAATTCACACTGTGTTTGCTTGCCAAATAAAAATAGTTGTCATAGAACCATCAAATATACAAAATATGTTTTTTCAACTAAATTTAACCTTATATTCCTTTTCCTTTAACAATATAGCTGTGGTCACAAGCGATAACCTCCTAAGTTGACTTAGGAAACAATTGAGCTTATATTTGTTTTTATTAAATATTTCTGACGTATCTACAAATTTCGTTTTAATTTCTCATTTCGTTTTAATATCTCAGCATTGTGGGATAAGATTCTTTGATTCTCAATAACTTTTTTCTAATCCAATTAATTTTTTCAGAAACGCAAGCATAAACATAAAAACTGTATCGACTTAAGCGGTTATTGCTCGTGACCACAGACATGTCGAAAAGTGCATTATTAAATTAAAATTCGAATATATTAAATATTTCATTTTTTTTTTCCTATGCTAATCCCGCGAAGCTCTACGCTTGTCTGCAGGAGTCCTAGCCTCCTAGGGGGAATCGCACCCGAACCCCGGCTCTTATAGCCTAGCACACTACTAACGACCCTACCGGGGCACCATAAAAAAAATGTGATTCAGATTTAAAAAAAAAACTTAACAATAAATAATTAAAATGTTCGATAAAAAATAAGTATTTGCATATAATTACTGCCCCTACTTAAAACGGACACATAATAGGTGAAACTCTTGGAGTTAATTTTTGCAAAAAAATAAATAAAAATAAGCGTCCCGAATTTTTAAGCCATATACCTTTATAAAGAGGATTTATTTGCGTTAAAGTGATTTTTGGAAGTGGGATTTATATGGGAGCTATAGTTAATTATAAGCTACATTGATAGAAAAAGCGTCATAACGCTAATGTTATTTGACATCAGTACGATGACAAGTGTCTTCGTTTTTGACCCCATAACACTTTACATCTTTGTGATGTAAAGTGTTAACATCACTCTCAATTATAAGGCACGAGCAGTATTCCCGACATGGTTTTCGTAATCATTCTACTTAGAATATTTTATGTATTTAACTTAATAATTTAAGAAAATAGAATATGGGAATTTTTTCTTCTCATTTTTTTTAGCATGAAAATAATGTTTATAATGCACAAAATGTGGTATCGAATTGATGGCAGTAAGCTCATAGCATAGATGAAGCATAAAATATGACAAAATATTATGATGACGTTCGTTATTGGATTGATGTCAGTTTTTGCCTCATTGAAGTCATTTGTAATAACATTGATGTCACAGTTCTGATGTTAGGGCATCGTCCATATGAAGATGAATTTTTCTATGAGAATAATTTTAAAACAACAGTAGAATCTTGAAAAAGTTAAACGAAATGTTCAAGGGTTATTAACTTTAAAAAAGACAAGAATAAAAACATAAAAAACAAATGTACTTAAGTTTTCAAGGGAAAGTCTTGACAAAAAGTACAAAGATCTCTTTATAATGCAATTCAACATTTTAACCGTTGCTCAACTGCTTACAATACTGTTGTTTTTTAAGAATTGCATCATATGTTTTTTTTAACTAATATTAAGAAAATAACGGCGCCTTTCCATTGTACATTTTCATACACAGAAAAAAGTGTTTTATCAATTATAAAAATGGTTTAAAAAGTATTTAAATTTAAGTAATGTGATTATTGAATCAATTATTTTTTTTAGTTGAAAGAAAATTAAAAATTTAATTTTGATTTAATTAATATTTTAGTTGTTTTGAAATAAATTTTCAATTAAAATTTTAATTAAATAACAAAAAATCTTAATTGATTTTTTTCGTTTAAAATAAAACAATTTAAACATGTAGAATTGTTGTTGGGAATTGTCAATATTTATTTAAATAAATTAACACATTGTTTGAAATGGCAAAGTTTTCTGATCACTTTTAAAATCTTTAGCAATCAATATAATCATTTTGGTAATAGGTGCAAAATCAACAACGTGTTTGCTTGATATTATGAATTTGGAATAAATTTGGTGATTGGAGATATTTAATAATTTTTTCCGCTTGATCTACGGCGCAATGGCATAATATACCCAAGCTTGAAGAGAATGGTGTTTAAGTATTCAAATGAGTTGTGTCGCATATAAGAGACTATTTTCCACTGCAGGTACGGTTCAAACGAATTTTCACAAATCTTCTTTGTCATTCTCCGATAAACTAGAGAACACTTTTTTTTAACCAAAAACTTTTTCATATCAATTCAAAATTTTTTTAATCTCTTTTGTGTGTGTTTTTAATTTTTTTTTGTTAAGTTAAAATTTTTTTTAGTTCTGTTTTTAAATATTAACTATCTGACCCGGTCCGCGTTGCTGGCCCTAAGCGAACATTAGTGTTGTATTACCAGACGATTTAAATTGATCTTTAAACGAAATTTACGGCCTTTAAATAAAAATCCATGAAATACCTATCATAAAGTCTTTTTTTACAGAATAACTTACATATGGTGTAGATATGGGTTCAATGAAAAAAGAAACACATATATTTAAGGCAAATTGGAAATTATATTTATTGATTACTTCATCAGGCTAGCGGAACGACAATGTTTTTTGTTTTTTTTATTTGGTGTAAAAACGTATACATTTTTTGGGGTGCCAACTCGGGAGCAAGCCACATACAACTGGCCGTGTGAAAAACATGAATTTTCCAAAATTAAGCCAGCAATAGTCAATGATTGGCCTTGTGCTTTGTTGATGGTAATAGCAAAGGCAAGACGCAAAGGGAATTGGAGCCGCTTGAATTCAAATGGTAAATCGTTGGAAATCATCGGAATTCGTGGAATAAGTACGTCTTCGCCTTTGAATCTGTCACCGATGATTGTTGCCTCGATTAAATTTGGTGAACAGTTTTTGATGGTCAATCTGGTTCCGTTGCATAACTTTGGTGCGTTTAAGTTGCGAATAAGAATTACCGGTGACCCAACCTTTAATGTTAGTACATGCGGTGGCATTCCGGATGGTTCCAATGAATTCAAAAATTCAGTGGGATAATTGACGGCTTGTAATATTATAAATTAAAATGTTGTTCATATACATATGTTTGATTTACATTTTGGAGTCCATACGTTACATACACACATCCTATTTTATATATATAGATAATCTCTCACGCTGTTATTTTGCAAAATAAAAAAAATTACGCTACTTGAGTTTTATTAGTTTTAACTTGAATTCAAATTTGATTTCCGTATTGGATTCGGTATCGCCGATATTTCCTTTTGCGTATCGTTATTGTATCGGCGAAAAGGCGTGTCTTGGCATTCATTTGCAGCAATAAATCAAATTAACAAGATTACACATTTCCCAAGTCTGCTATGTTTTTATGGTTTCTGTGACGTAGAAAAAGAATATTCCGATTTCTTTAAACGAAAATCTCATACAGTTTTGTCTTTTGTGACGTCGTGCGCTGTAGAAAACTATTTTGAAAAAAAAAAATGAAGAAGTTTGCACCTAACACTGAACAGTCCTTTTATAAAATTTGATTTTTGTAACGCAGGCGTTATACTGAGTTCAGTGTTTCCATAATAAAATGTCAAACAAAACTACAGCAATGCTTTAAGAAATTTTTATTTGTTTTAAAATCTTTTTGAAAAAAGTACCACATAATGAATAACCTAGCTTATAACAAATAAGTTAATTAATTGCTTAAAAATCAAGTTCAAAGTTAATTATACTTGTATGAATTACAAATCTACATTTTAACATTACAAATCACATTTCAGATACACTGAAAAAAGTTTCAATTACAATTTTAATCAAATTAGTTTAAAAAATTATGCCGATGTCAATTCATAACATTTTATACTAAAACTATTCAGCTGTTTTTGGAGAGTTTATAGATATTTTAAAATCAATATTTAAAAATATTGCTTTTTTGGAATTAATTTTTTAATATATAATACCTAATCCAACCTTAATTAACAACAGATTTACCGTCTTTTTCATACCGGTCATAAGCATTTAAAGCTTTTATGAATAGCCGAAATTGTTTTGTGTATAAACATCTGCTTAAATTTGCATATTGCGCATTTGCTTTAAAAAAAATCCTCATGTGAGCATCGTTTCAAAATTGAGTTTTTCCCAGACAAACCTGTACAAAACTTAATTCATAAAAGTTAAATTGGCTTAATTTTGATGAAATTTCAAACGTATAAATGTTCAATGTGATCAGATGTTTTTTGCACCAATTAAATATTTTTTTTTTTTTTAATTCCTACGCTTTTATAGAAAATAGTATTTTTCTATAAAAACCAGTTGCAGCCAAGAAACCCGTAACAAAATAAAATCTTATTGCAAGATGTTGACGACACACGTTGGATTTATTCTGCTAACAACTGTAATTGCGATTTTATGGCCACTTAAAAAAGCATTTGAGTTACGTAAGTTATTTTTTTTTTTTTTTTTTGCTTTAAATTTATAAGTTTTTAATACAAGAATTGTGTTTTAAATTTTTAGCATTTTTACAAAGCTGTACATTTGAAGACGAACAATGTCACATACAATTTATGGAAAAATTTTTCGAAATGTATGGCGACGGCATTAAAGAGTTAGATATACCTTCCTTCGATCCCATGCATTTGGGTGATATTACTATCAAAGGCAATTCAAATGAGAAATTTAATTTGCAATTATTTATGGACAATGTAGACTTGTATAAATTTTCCACAATGAAATGTGTAGCTGTTAAAGGATTTACGAAAGACAGGACACAACCAACACTCATAGTTTTGAAAATGAATTCACCTCAACTAATAATCAAAACACACTGTCGGATAAAGGGAAAACTTTTGCTTTTTACAGTGGCCGGTGAAGCTGATTTAAAAATTGATATTAAAAATGTGACAAGCACCTTAAAGTCAAAATTTTCGCCGTACATAAAAGATGGTACAACGTATTATAAGACGGATGAGATGAAACCGAGACTGGATATTGGCAGGTATTTATTTTAAGATTTACTTAATTTTGTTTTACGTAATTAAAGTAAATTATTTTTATTAATACTTTTAAAATTGCCAGCATTTCCACCTCTTTTGCCAATTCTACACTGTTTAATGGCGAACAAATCTTTATGGACACTTTTGCGGACACCATAAATGCAAATTGGCAGGTCTTTCGTGATGAAATGGAACCACATTTAAATAAAGCTGTCGCCAAGGTGGCCATGGAAGCAGCCAATAAGGTTTTAGCCACTATACCGTATGGTAAATATTTTAGCGATGTGGAATAGAAGGAGTATATTTGTGCGACAGATGAGATACATTATGTTATATATTCTAAGTTAAAATAAATAAGACATCCGTTTAATACCATACATCACATCTAAAATTTATTAGACAAATGTTCAAATTAAAATAAATTAATTTTCGATCATATACCAATCAATACCAAAAGTAATAAGACATTTTTAGCAGTTAAAGTTATTGTTAAAAGTTAACCTTATTTAGTATAGGAGTAGTGTTTAACTATAATTAAAATTATTTGGAGTGATTTTGCCACACTGAAAAATGTGTTTAATTTTTCTTATTTAAATATACTAAATGTAATTTTTTGGAGTGGGTCTTATATGGGGAATATAACCAAATATAAACCGATTCCAACAACATGTGGTAATTGGATTTCTTTTTACACAAATCTAGCGCACGATGTCACCCCTTCCGCTAGATTGCATTTCGAACGAAAAACAGCTGCTTTGCGCACTGCTTAAAAATTTCATGACTTTAAGTCGATCCACAATGGCGAGCTTTTTTTACAATTTTTGGAGATTTTTATTTTCAAACTAGCGTTAAATTTGTGGAATAGTTTAAGTGGCAATGTATTACGTCAGAAACGCAAAACCTGATGACCGACAAGTCGTTACTAAGTGAGACCCTTATGAGAACGATAACGAGTGACTTGTTAACGCTAGATTATGTTGACGATCGACAGCGTCGAACAGGCTGTTAGTATTGTATCCCTTTCACCACTAGTGGTGGATGAGGCTATACTCAGTTTGTCATAAAATATATATATAAACTCTTGAGTAAATCAAAGTCGATGTAGCCATGTCCGTCTTTCTGCACTCTCAATTCTGGATGACATAGCAGGAAAGAATAATTTTCGTGTCAAATTGTTTCCAGTTCTCCTAAGACCCCTTTTACATATTGGATTGAATTGAAAAGAAAAATTTAAAGTGTGAATTGCATACAGCGTTATCCCCATTCCAACAAACTTCTTCAGTCTACCATTCAATTTCCAATATGTCAAAAGGAATCTAAGCAGTTTGCGATTGAAATCCAGCACATTCAGTTCAGTAGGAAAATGGTTATGAACCCAAATTTCTGACCCAATAAATAAAACCGCGGGTTTTAATGCCTAAAAACCGAAACCGAAAACCGACAAAAAAACCTCGGTTTTCAGCTTTTACTTTAAAAATATATTTATGCTTAAAGAAATTGCAAATTCTACATAACACTCGCACTTCTCATAAAAAAAAGGTTTATACATTACAACCGGAAACAATGGAAAGGTGTTTAAAGAATTCTCAAAAATTAAAAAAAAGTACTGCATCGGTTAAAAATAGAAGGATCTTTTGTCGAAATCTTGAAACATTTTGCATTTTAAGCAACGCTCGCTCCAACACGTCTTTTTTAGTAAATTTAAATTTTTTTGGGAATATTTTTTTTCTGTATTTTTTTTTAAGAACTTTTTTTATAATAAGAAAATTTAAAAAGTAGGCAAAAAATATATGATTTGAAAACCAAAATATGCAAAAATATGCATTTTCTCCAAAAAAAATATGCAACAATATGCAAAAACAAATCGATGCTATTTTAACGCAAATTTAATGATTCTGAAAGACAATTGGTCGAAATCGCTCTTAGACATGCATATGCAACCAAATAACAGCCATGTTATATACCAATAGTATTTGCCAGCGTATTAAACCTTTAATTTACTTATTTTATCATATTATTTTCAGTTCAGAAATGCCTGAACTAAAATATGGAGTTTAGAAACATTTCAAATTATCAGAGCACAAGTCAAACATAACAACATGCAATATTTATAAGAAAAACCGCAATCCGAACCGAAGCCGACCGGATTTAATCATTTTAAAACCGAAACCGCAGTTTCGCATTTTTACGGTTTTTAGCAAACTCTAGTTCAAAAGCACTAAATGAATTTCAGATTAGCGATTAATACAGCCATATATTCACAACAAAATGTCGCTGTGTATATAAAATGAATTATGTACTTGCATTAATTAATATTATGTAAATGAACGTTCAATATAATCAGTAGTTTTCTATAGCAATTAAATATCTGTTAATTACATACAACTGTTTCCTATAAAAACCAGTTGCAGCCAAGAAAACCTTAATAATCTTAAAACTTATTTCAAAATGTTAACACCACATGTTCGATTTATTCTGCTAACAATCGTAGTTGTGATTTTATTGCCACTTAATGAAACATTTGAATTGCGTAAGTAATTTTTTTTTCTATAAATTTATAATTCTTTAATACAAATTTTGTGTCTCAAATCTTTAGCATTTTTACAAAGCTGTACATTTGAGGATGAACAATGTCACATCAAAATTGTGGATAAATTTCTCGAAATGTATGGCAACGGCATTAAAGAGTTAGATATACCCACTTTGGATCCAATGCATTTGGGTGATATAACGATCAAAGGCAATTCAAATGAGAATTTTAATTTGCAATTATTTATGGAAAATGTAGACTTGTATAAATTTCCAATGGCGAAATGTTTAAGTATAAAAGGATTCTCAAAAGACGGTAAACAACCAATGCGCGTAGTTTTGAAAATGCATTCACCTCAACTAATAATCAAAGCACACTGTCGGGTAAAGGGAAACCTTTTGCTTTTCTCAGTGGCCGGTGAAACTGATTTGAAAATTGATATTAAAAATGTTACAACCACCTATAAGGCAAAATGTTCGCCGTATACAAAAGATGGTGCGACTTATTACAAGGCGGATGAAATGAAACCGAGACTGGATATTGGCAGGTATTTATTTTAAGATTTACAAAAATTTTTTTAAATCATTACAATAAATGATTTTAATTAAAACTTTTTTAAATGCCAGCCTTTCATCCTCTTTTGCCAATTCTACACTGTTCAATGGCGAACAAATCTTTATGGACACTTTTGCGGAAACCATAAATGAAAATTGGGAGGTGCTACGTGATGAAATTGAACCACATTTAAATAATGCTGTCGCCAAGGTGGTCATCGAAGCTGGCAATAAGGTTTTGGCCACTATACCTTTTGATAAATATTTTAAGAAATCGGAATAGAAAGCGTATATGGTGTGTGATAATGCAAAGATGAGACTTATTATGTTATATGTTATATAAGTTGAACCCGGTACACTCCGAGGCAGAGCCATTAAAAAAAAAATTAGTAAACAATTTTAAAACAGATCTCATGTATTGATAATGAAGCAATTTTTAACCAATTGTTAATACTTTTGCTATTAGCCTTCTCCAGATATTTACACGTTTATATTGTCCTTGAAAAAGAGGTTTACATTGGTAACCCATCCATTTGTACAAAATTTGTGACACTTATGGCTAATAAATCAGTGAGTGCTTAAACGCTGGTTTAGTTGAACTAAACTTTAATTTATAAGTAGTTTAAACTCAACAGTTGTAAATCAGTGTTCCATGTATTATATGTAGTTTAGAAAGTAACATGTGTCAGCACAACGATAAATGTTGTAAAATTCATATGGTCTGTATTGGTAGTTTAAACGCCCAATTTTATGCATTTAACGGTGGTTTATATGTTTACTGATTTATAGATATGTCGGTTTAAGCACAGTTTAAGCCAAAAACAGAGTTTAACTTGCTCTGATTTATTAGCCCTTAGCGTTCTTCAGATATACTGAATTATATTTTGTGCCACGTCCAATTATCTAATTCCGCCCACTTTTTGGCTGATGTTGTGATAACCCAACCATTTGTTCCAAGTTTTTTCAGTTTTTCTTCTAACGTTAGGTATGAATTAATCTGTTTTGTGCCACGCCCACTTCTGTAATCCCGCTTAGATTCTAAAAGATGTTGTATATTGATAACCAAGATGCTTGTACCTAATTTGTCTTTTGCCGTTATCCAGATATGCAGAAATCTACAATGGATTTTTATTGAAGGTGCCATGTGTGCCCAGCGATGTGTGCCAAATTTGCACAATTTTTCTCTTTCGATTCCTTGGGTATAAATAAATCTAGTTTGTGCCATGCCCACTTCTCCAATACCGCCCAGATTTAGTCGTATTTTGCGTATTGATAGCCATGGTATTTGCACCAGACTTGGTTACTTTAGTTGTAGCATTTTTCTAGATGTGTGGGAGGTTAAACGCCCACTTATCCACTCCACCCTTTTTAACGGATGTTGTGTATTGATAATCAAGCCATTTGTACCAAATTTTGGAAACTTTGGCTAATGCTTAAGTTACAGAATTCTATTTTGTGCCATGCCCACTTCTCAAAACCTGCCCACTTATTGACAGCTGTTGTACATTGGCAGCGAAGCTTTTTGTACCAAATTTGAAATATTTTACTGCTACGTCAAACATAATTTTCATAGAAAGCGTGCTTATCTTATCAAAATCTCTTATATTTTTTAAATTGTTCTGTATATAAAATTCGTGTGATTTCCCATAATAAAAAAAGGAATTTTTTGTTATAAGTATAACTATAAAGAGAATGTTGTTCCCCACATTTTACCAAAAGGTCGCCCCTCACGAAATTCTATCCACAAATCCCTAAATTTCCAAACCCCTGTTTGCCCTTCATCTGGCAACACTGATGCGAGCTACGCTTAGTTACGGTTATAAAAACTTACTTCTTAATTTTGTTACTAGTATTTTTTTTAGAGATTTTTGAGGATTACAATCAGTTTTTATGTAATAATAATAATAGACCGATTATCATGTATTTCATTATGCTTTGCCTTGGGGTCAAAAAAGCTAATGTACCAAATTTTGTTAAATTATTTTTAAAATTGCGCCTTGATCTTTATGCATGATGTTTTCACGGTTCCAGAAAGATGTTCTGAGTCGATCGTTTTCTTCCCATTTGGATAGATGGCTAACTTGGCAGTGACATATCGAGCGCTTACAGCAAAAAAGCTTAATCTACAAAAACACAATTTTAGAGGAGAAAGTTTTTTATTATATTTCATATACATTTTTGTATGAAGGCTGGCGCTTAAGCTTAAATGGTTTTTACTCATATCATATCGTAACGGTACCTTATGTGACCGCGCCATTTTAGGAAATGATGCAAGTGTTGCCAATAAATTAATTTATTAAAAAAAAACCAAAATTGAAAATGATATCGCCTAAGTGTTTTTGCGGCAAGGGTTCGATATAGAAGCCAAGGGACTACACTTGAAGTAAACAGCTCTTAGACATTACTGGTTAATTAGTGACAAATCTACACTTAGCCTGGAATATAAAGTCAGCCTAGATATGTGACGCGTAAAATAGAAAGGAACCTAAGGGGTTTGTTTAGGAGAGCCATTTTAAAGATTTAAATACATGTATCTTTGGCGTATCATCACTGAGCGTGTTGAAAGCGACACATCTCATGACGTCAGGAACGTGTTGGTCAACCTTGAAAACGCACGTAGGTCGTCCCTACCTCTTGTTTTGTGTAGTTGGTTTTTACTCTTCCCTTTACTTTACTGGTCCCTTTCTCTATGCGCTGTCACATATATAGAACCGATTTGGATATATGGTATCCAATTATAGGAAACGGTTAGAAGGACATAATCGAAAATTGTTAGAATCATAATCGGAGCGCCGTGGTATAAAAGAAATGAGAACATCCATAGGTATTTATTAATTACACTGGTTAAAGATGAAAATCGAAAAAACTATGCAAAATATATTATGAAACTGGAAAACCATCCTAATCCGCTGGCAAGGCACCTTTCTCAACTTCAAATGCGAACAAGGTTAAGAAGAGCCAATCTTCCACCGCGCTAGGTCGAGGTCCGTCTTAACATTAATGTTCTCCTAGACTGGGACTAATTTTTAGTTTTTAGATTGTTACTACTTACTCTTAAGCTATGTTCACACCCATTAAATTATTGACGTTCTGCACGTAACCACTAGTTTCATTAAAATATTGTTTGCTTTTGCCAAACGTTTGCTGGATCAAACATCATTTAACAGTTTCTTTATTGAATTATACAACTATTTTAATAAAGATAAGGAAGTCAATAAAAATTATTAAAAATAAAGCATAAGCGTGATCAATTTGCTGGTCATGCTTTTTTGGATTTTTCCATCAAATATTTGTCAGGTCTGAACATACAAATTTGAGTTTTTTTTATTGTTGTTTCAATATAAATTCCTAAGCGAAAGTCTTTATTTTATTTTAAAAAACAGACAGTTAGGCCTACATAAGGAAAATTCAGTAAATAAATATAAACGTATAAAAAATAATTGAAGTGTTTCTTACTTCAAAATTAGGGACAAAATTGCTTATGTAAATACTGAGATGGGGATTTTCAAGGGACTTTAAATGATATATATAAAAATTAATGATTCCAAAAACATGAATTCAAGCGAACCATGACATTTTGTCATGTCTTATAATCAACACTTTGAATATTATCACCTTCCACAACAATAATCTAATCATATCGAGTGTTTATACTGAACAATACTAATTATGTGGTCGGTGTACAAGCAGTGGGAGTTCCTTAACAAACCTTAAAGAAATAATAAATCTTGTTACTTAAATCCTGTAACAATTCTATAATTCTTATGTAACACACACCTCATTTAAGCATAAAGAAAAGAAACACCTCGAAATGTACGACTTCGTCCGTCCCGCTTCCATTGAATTGAATTCCCTGGAATAACAAGTATTTTTTTTCTAAAGAAAAGCGTCGTACAGTCTTTTGTTGTCATAATGTCCTTTAGTAATACGCTTATTTCATTCTCTTTCCCATTTCCATTTATTAAATTTTCTTTCTCTTACTTGCTGAGCTTGTTGTCAAAATGCGTTAAAGTGTCCTGTTTATGGGTGTGTTAATGCTCTTTTTTTTCTTTTCTGTGTTCTTTTCTTTGCCATTATGTTTGGTGCCATTTGTTTTTGTCCTGTTAATTTAATTCTCTTTGTATATGTTTAGTATTTTTTTTTTTGAGTTTTTGTAATTGTTTCTTTTTCATATTTTATTGTTATCTAATTAGTCGCATGTCATATTGTTTTGTCCTTTTATGGAATATTATTGTCCTTTTGTTTCAGGAGAATTTGTTTGACTGTTAAGTGGAGTATGATCCTGTAGGTTTCTTTCTTTGTATTAAAATTCTCTCACACTTATAACAAGTGCAGGTTGGGATTTCGTTTTGTTGTATTCCTTTCTTTTTTTAGGGATTTAATAACTGTCGTTGTTCTTTGATCTTTTTTTGTCATTTAGATTTGTCCAGGTTGTCAACGCCTTAATGTGGTTTTAAAATTTATAATGTTTTGCTATTCATTCTTTTGTTCATGTTATTGTATTTGTTACAGTTTATAATGGATGTTTAAAAATTTCAAATGGTTTAAATTTCGGATTAAAACAAAAACTGAGATTATTAAAAATGTTATTGAAGGTTTTTGATATAAAATCCTATTACAATTAGGACTTTATACATATATACATACATACATATATAAATATATATATATTATATATACATATATATATATAAAATTTTTTTTAAATAAGGAGTTCTTCATAAATTAGAAAGTTTTGTCATTAAAAAGGTTTGGAACGTTTTTTGATTCTTCTAGATTTTTTTTTTTAAATATTGATTTTTAGTTATAACTTTAACAATCATAATTAATTATAATTTCACTTGCGAACAGGCACCGGACTGACAATTGTTTGAGGCCTCCATTAGTGTGCTTATACGGGAAATGTTTTCTGTCTTTTAGGAAGATTTCTTTGTGGAAATTTCTCTTTTTTTTTTGAAAAAATACTTTCGAGGATCACGAGGTAGCTGTGGTTTATAGCCCAAAGTCGTGGGTAGGTGAATCCTGAAAATCCCGCTAAAGGGTGGATTTTTCACCACCTGTGGAAAAATTCGGCATGAGGGAGGATCTTGCCTAGGTGACGTTGCTCCTCAGCAGAAGCTGCTGGTATATTTTCAAAATCAGCACTCAAAATGCTGCATAATTATGTACTCCAATTCATTTGATTCAAAGTTTGTCGCACATACACCCATATGTAAAAAGTATGTGTAATGAAAATATATGCAGTAGGTAACAACATGTAATTTAGTTTTAAAGTATGTAATCAGTTAGAAATCTAAAAAAATATTTTTATTCTAAAAAAGTAGAATTTTCTAAGAAATTAATTTTAATCGATTAATTAACAAAAAATCTTCAAGTTATTCGCTATTCGAAATTGACTAATTATTGACTTAATTGAAATATTCGATAAAATAAAGCCTAAAAAATTCCGCGATTAGTCGATTATAAATTTTTAAATTTATTTTTTAAATCATAAAGGCTTAAAAAAAATCATCCATTAAATAATGCAAGTAGTATAAATATGGGGATTCTGTATATGATTTTTGCTCCCTACGTGATTCCCATAAGGAGGAATTTTTAAATTTCAAATTGCTCCCAACGTGTTTTCCCATAAGGAGGAATTTTTTTCTCCCATAGGGAGGAATTTTTAAATTGAAATGTTAAAGTTGGTTTTAGTTAATTTTAAATTTTTTGCTCCCAATGTATTTTTCCATAAGGAGGAATTTTGAATATAAACAAAATAAAAAAATTTTTGAGTAATTTTAAATAAAACAGAGAATTATATAAAGTTGATTATATTTTCTTCAATGAAGAGAAATTTAAAAATGTGTACAAAAAAATTGTTTGAGAATTTTAAAATAAGATAGAGTAATGTATAATATATTTAGAATATGCAGCACATGTAAGTATAGAGATTAACTCAATTTGAAAGTTTGCCATTAATATAAAAAGGCTTAGGGAGTATATTCCACATCATTATTCTAATTGCCACTTTAAAGGAAACTTAATAAAAATGGTAAGCATTTCATACATAATAAAGGTATATTTAATTATTTATTATTTTTTTCTTGTTTGTTTTCAGATGTATAAAAAAATTGTGAATATTGCCCAAGGTATTAAGCCTGAGTATATTAGAATAGATGATATACCTTTAAACCAATCTATGAAAATTGTGAATTTTGAATGGAAAGAAACACAATATGATCTTAAAGTCATTGCCAATTTAGATGACAATAAATGATTTTATCTACCCAATAGAATGATGAAATTTTTAAACAAGGAGGATCCATACTTAACTCAAATGAATGATAAAGTTTGGACAATTATTTACAAGGGGCGCCAATTACCAAATGGACCTGCAATATTCGATTTAAATTATATCTAAACTCTGAAAAAGAAATCCTTACAATAAAGATAATTATAATAAAACAAAAACAAGATATTTTTTAAAATTTTTTATAAATTTTTATTTAAAAATAATTTTAGTTTTTTTTTACATTCTTTTATTAAAATTGTATATTCAATAACCAAGAATCATCCTCCTCCATAAATTGTTTTACAATCAATTCAACAGCAGGAATCTCCTTGATAATATCTGCGGGATGTTGTTGCTCCCGCTTTTCCTTGATCGCTGGGGGACTTTTATAAAATTTAGATTTTTTTGCACTAAAATTATGCACCCGCATAAAGTGCCTTTTTTTATTAAATTTGTTGGCAAAAGTTATATCTTTACAAAATTCGCAACTGAGTTTAACACGGTCCATTTTTTAATTAAATAAAATAATTAAAAAATCTTTTAAAAATACCTCGTAAAACATATATCTATTTACTTTGCACTTATTTTTTATTTTGGTATATATATTTAATATGAATTTTAATATGAAAGCATATTTTGAAAACTGATCTATGATTTAAAAAATAAATATAAATTTATTATTGTGGAAATTAAAAGTCAATAAACTTTTCGTTATGCTAAAAAGTGCAATTGTATGCATTTTTAAAGTTTAAACATTAACCTTGAATGTTTGCTTCATATTAAATTATGAGTTAATAAACTTTTTCATAAGTGAAAAAATGCAATCGTAGCATTTTTTAAGTTTAAGAATTAACCTTGAATGTTGGCTTCAAATTAAACTATGAATTAATGAACTTTTCAAACGTATTTTATTTAATTATTTATAATAATTATAACATATTTTATTAAACAGTTATCAAGTATTTTTGAAACTATAAACATGGCCGGTATAATTAAATGTAGTGAGTGCAAAAAAGTTTTTGAAAAAGAAATGGAATTAAAATTGCATGAAAAAACGCATGCATCTTCATCTTCAAAAAATCAAATAGGAAAAGTTAAACAAGTGACAAGTGCCTTTAAAAATAGAATAATAATTCTTTCATATGAAAATATGAATTAAAAAAATATTATTCCGGAAATATTTTTAAAAGAAGCTGCCGCGGAAATAAAGTCGGAAGTGGAGAAGTTTCTAAGACTCCATGTAATATTGGAACTCAATATGGAACTTTCGGGGTTTTATATAAAACCAAACATGAAAACTAAAGAAAATATATCAAAAGAAATAAAAACCTTCCAAACAAAAATGGAAGAGATATATTTTATTGAGGATTTTGATGTCATTTGCAAAAAAAAATTGAAAAAGTGTTACAAAAAATGGAGGAGTTTCAAGAAAGGGATAGTGGTTGGACCCTCATTGAAATAATAAAAGTAGATATAAATATAAATAAGTATCAACCAATGAAGGGGTCAACGTTCATACCACTTCCTAGAAAACTAATGATAAAAAAAGCCTGCCTCAATATTAAAAACAGATATGAGTTTTGTTTTAAATGGGCTGTTATATCAGCAATAGCTGACTTAAAACAAAATAACGCCAATCTCACATTTATGTACAATGTTAAGATTGAGGAAAAAATAATTGCCATAAATGGTTATACCTTAAATTTTAAGGGATTAAGCTTCCCTGTAAAAATAAAAGACATAGCCATTTTTGAAGAAAACAACCCTCTGATCAGTATCAATGTTTTTGGATATGATGACGAAAAAGATTTAGTTGTTGGACCCTATTACAAAACTAAAGGGAAAAAATCCAAACACATTTCCCTTATGTTTCTACAGGAGAAAAACGGACATAATTCCCACTTTATGAGGATAAAAAATATTTCAAGGTAAGTTTATAATTGACAACCGTTATAATTTTGTGTTATTAAAAGGTCATCTTTATTTTTTCTTCTTGCAGATTAATCAGATTGCAAACAACGAAGCATAAAGGCAAAATTTTTGTATGCGATGACTGCCTGCAGCATTTTTACCAAAATGATAAATTAAATATTCACCAAAAACACTGCAACCGAAAAATCGCCTATGCTCCAAAGGAAAGTGAGTCAGTATTAGAATTTAAGAATTTCAGTAACTCCATTGAAGTTCCATTTGTGATATATGCTGATTCTGAATGCATTTTTGAAAACATTCAAACGTGCATTCCGAAAGGGGATACTTCATCAACAACTTTGATTGATAAGCATATCCCCTATGCATTTTCATATTTCATTAAGTGTAATTTCAATGATAATTTAAATAGATTAAGAATATTTAAGGGGCTTGATTCCGCAAAGCTCTTTATAGAAAATTTAGTTTAGATTAATTTAATCGAAATATTTTCAATGAAACTTTAAATAACTTCGCTACTAATAAAGCACTGAGTGCCAAAAAAAGAAATTGTTTAAAAAGATATGTATATGGAATATAAAGATTTTAACCCTTTCAGACCTGACGCTAAACTACTGGGAATTTTGTCATAATTCTTGGAATATAAAGTCTCTATAGCGTATGAAAAATAATCAATGCTTAGGTTTTCCTATTTTAATATCCTTCAAGGATTTTAAGGACACGCACAATTGATGCATCTCGTTAAAATGTTTAGCCAAACGCATTTTTATTGCATCAACTGACTTCAATTGGCTTAAAACATTAAAATTTACCATTTTGTTCAGTTAAAATATGCCCACTGTACTATTTGTTAACGGTTAGTACTTTTTTTATTGAAAACACACGTAACTTCAGCGGTTCATTTTGTCAATACTGAAATGCGACACGATAATTTTGCAATAATTCAAGTAACGGTAAATCGAATTGCGGAATAATGTGAGACCAAACATAAGGAACAATCAGAGCAATTGATGCATGCAAGTCTATTTAACATTGGTCAAATAGAAGCGAAAAAATTGAGACTGAAATCCACCCGCTGTTGAAAAATAAATTTATATTTTGTTAAAAGTTACGGACTTATCATTCGCCCTCGTATTTTATCATAATTTGAGAACGAAAATGTTAAGTTTTTGTCCTAAAAATTTTTTTTACATTTTTTAGCACAAAAAATTGTTCTAAATTTGCATGAAAAACAACATTTATCGCAACTTGATTCTAAGGTACTCTGAAACAGTTGAATATATCTGTGTCGTTTTATCTTAACATATTAAGTCAAATTTAAACATTTTTAAAAAAATTGGTAAATCGTACGAATTTTCATTCCAAAAACCTTTTTGGTTACGTTTTTAAAATGTTGTATTTTACTTTAATTTTGCTATATTTTATTATTAGATAAAAATGATTTTTTCACCAATTTTTTTTCGCTATCTTACCGCATATTAATTTTTATGATAAAACGACACCGATATAAACAAATTTATTTTTGACGTGATAGAAAATAGCTGAAAACGAATATGGATTCAGCACGGTAATGTCAACTTAAATCATATAACAAAGTATAGCATATATTTACGAAGATATAAGAGATTACAGTTTTTTTTTTTCATATAAAATCGAATTTTGGATGAAAATATGAGTTAGCACCAAATTGGCTTATTTTTCTATTTAAACTTGTATTTACGAAGATATAAGCGATTAAAGTTTTTTTTCTCATAAAAATCGAATTTTGGATAAAAATATAAGTGACCACCAAATAAGTTTATTTTTCCATTTAAACTTTTATTTACGAAGATATAAGCGACTAAAGTTTTTTTTATTATTCATATAAAAATCGAATTTTGAATAAAAATATGAGTTATCACCATATAAGCTACTCACTACATAAGCGACTTAAGTTTTTTTTTTAATTTTCATATGAAAATCGAATTTTGGATGAAAATATGAGTGATCACCAAATAAGTTTATTTTTCCATTTAAACTTTTATTTACGAAAATATAAGCGACTAAAGTTTTTTTTTAATTTTCATATAAAAATCGACTTTTGGATGAAAATATGAGTGATCACCAAATAAGCTTATTTTTCCATTTAAGCGACTGAATTTTTTTTTAATATAAAAATCGAATTTTGATAAAAATATGAGTGACCACCAAATTCGCCTATTTTTCCATTTAAACTTTTATTTACGAAGATATAAGCGACTAAAGTTTTTTTTTTATTAATTTTCATATAAAAATCGAATTGTGGATGAATATATGAGTGATCGCCATATAAGCTTATTTTTCCATTTAAAACTATATTTACGAAGATAAAAGCGATTAAAGATTATTTTTTTATTGTTATGAATACCTCTATATCTGGAGAACGATTAAAGTAAAAACACCCAATGTTAATCAATTATCTTGGTTATTAATGCACAACATCCGACAAAATGTTGGTGGGATTATAAAAATGGAAGTGGCACCTCCCATACAAAAACAAAATAGATTTCTGTATATCTGGCAAATCGTATTAGTCAAAATTTTCAAATTTGGTCAAATAGCTTCGATGTCAATGCACATCTGGCAAAAGGTGATCGTGATAGAAGTGGACCTGGTACAAAAAAATTCTTTATATCTCCAGATATGGAATTAAAAAACTTTGGTACACATCGGTGGGTTGTTAATACACAAAATCTGTCAAAAAGTGGGTGTTATTCGATAAATGGGAGTGACACCTCCTATACAAATATAATATACTTTTCCGTATGCTTGGAAACCGGCACCAGCTACAGTTTACAACTTTGGTACATATCGCTTGGTTATCAATGCACAACAATTGTCAATAAGTGATATAAAAAGATTAGTGTTATAAATATCTTCTATATATATATATATATACATGGACAACTGTAACTGTGAAAGTATGGATATTACAATACAACATCTGTCAAAGAGTAAGTTGAATTGGAAATGTAGGCATGGCACCTTCCAACCAAAGACACTATCTGTAGTACAAATTGTTTCGTTATCAGTACACGAGATCTGTTAAAAAAACGTTTTACTAACCTACATTATTTCTATGGGGGTAGCGAAGCGCACCGGGTTAAGCTTGTTTTATATATTATATATTTTTCGTTGGTTTCTATGTAAGATGCACATCTCATATCCATATATAGTATAAACGAATATTGTTGCAAGGTTGTCTGTTAAATTTAGTTGTAGTTGTTTTATGGAGTGACCCGCTTAATGTTAGTAAAATTTTGTATTAAACGAAAAAGAGTTTATTGGCTTTTCCTAGTAATTTAACAAAAAAGACGTGCTAGTCAAAATACTGCTACTGCCTTGCTGTTGTTTAAGTTCATTAGAATTTCCCCAGTTGTAGTTTTTCATATTCCGGTTTCATCTTAAAGCTTTTTTTTTTTTTGTTCTTTAGAGTTTTATTGATTTTTCTTTTGTGTGGCTGCTGTTTTTTTTTTTTTTTTTTTTTATTTTTGTTGGCAACGAAAAAGCTGTAAATTATTTTTGGGGGGAATTTTCAATTTTTTTTTTAGTTAAGCAAAACGTAGACTAAATTTGCCGACGGCCTTTGGCATAATTTTCCTTTATTTTTTTTTTTTATTTTCCGAAATACTATTTTGTGTTCTTTGGTTTATTGATTAAGTTGTGTTTCCTTTGCATATGTAGTATTCTTTGCAGCTTTAAAATGAAAACTTTAAGCTAACTATAAAATATTGGTGAAAGAAACTTGAACTCTATTTTGCTCGTCTGATACTTTAGAGCAATTTTTTTGCTGCTTTGCATATACAATCTTTAATATGGGGTGCCCACCACTACTCAAAAACTATTGTTTTTGAATAGCAAGAAAATATCAGATTTTTCCTTAAATCGCTTTTGGTCAATCAAATATTCTTAGACCCATAAGTTATACCCATACAATTGGAAAATATATACTAGTTAATCTTAAGAAGCAAATTTTTTGGTACAATTTCAAGAATTTTTTAAAAAAGTGTTGACTCGAAACATTGCCTGCAAGGATTTTTCTTAAAGTTTTTATATAAATATTGAATGTTTGTTTCCTTTTTGAGTTTTGTTTATTTCTAATAAAAACTAAAGTTTTTGAAGTTTCGGAAAACCGTTAAGAGAAAATGTATAATGCTTTTATTCCACAAGAAGTACTTTTTGCCAATGCCATTTGATAATTTCAATTTCACAGTCCCGAGGAACTGCAGTTTTAGAAAACTCTTGTACAAATACCAAAAGAACGTAATTCTCTTTCGTTTCCAATTAGTAATCTCTAAGTTAACTTATGTTCATAAAATATATTTTTATTGAATTTGAGAATGTAACAAGGCAAAATAAAATTTAGCTATTTCTGCAACATTTAAGCACCTATCGAAAACACCGGATAACTCATGTATTTCCTAAGAGCCGACGTATTACGAGACCAATAATTTCGACCATATTTTGTTTACTTAAATAAGACTTTTAGCCCTAGGATTCTCGGTAACTTTTTACCACTAAGTTCTCCTCTTGGTCTGGCCAGACCACAATTTGTACAGCTAAAAAGCCCAATTAAATGAAAAGTAAATAACTATATTTTTTATTGAACGTATGCTAATCACTTTAGATTATACAAATTTATTATATAATTTTCTTATATCATTATTTTATTCCATATGCAAGTCATCGAAAATGTAGTCTTTAATTTTGCACATTGCTGAAACGAGTTTTGCATTAGGTTTTTGTAGCTAGATTCAACTAAGCGCATAATGGGCCGAAGTTTTCTGATTTGATTCAAACTTGATTCATTCGATTTAGAACATACCATTTATAGAATTCACGTATCTGTTTTTTATTTTAGTATTTTGTCTTATTTGAAATATCTTTCAAAGAAAACAAAAATTTGGTCTGGCAAAAATTTGGTCATAGACTTTAACATAAAAATGGAATTTAATCCCACTTATTTGCTTTAATCGAATCCAAATTATTTTCATTCGAATCAGAACATATCATTAATAGAATTCACGTAGCTGTTTTTTTGATTTTTTGTCTGGCCAGACCAAGACGGTAATCCTGGGGTTAAAAGATAAAAAAAAGACAAGAAAAATCCACGCAAAAATGTTTGTATTCTCCTGAATGAAACACTGGATCTACCGATATGGAACCCAAAGAGTCCAAAGCCACGCATTCAGAAATATTAACATGAAAAGGCATGATTGTAGAAAATGTTATTAAAATAACGTTAAAAAAGCAAGATTTTTTTTCTTAGTTTATGAATATTTTCGATATTTTAATGGCCGTGAATTTGGTTTTGTGAAGTATGAATAAAAATTTTAGCCGTGTTATATCTTCATAGGTTCTCATCTTTCTTCAGTGCATCTCTTGGCGATCGTTAAGTCAATATCTTAGTATTTTGAGTAAAAGTGAGTAAAACCGTTGCAATTATTTTGCTCCGGGTTTTCACGGTTAATTGGAGTAAAAGGTCATGAATTTTGATTATGATAGGAAATGGAATCAGGAGGTGAATTTACATATTAATTCATTAGTTTCAATAAATGCAAACATATAAGATTTTACAGGCGCAACTGTATTGAAATCAACATCATATTGGCTAGAGAACATTTGGTACTAGTAACATATATGCTTAATTTGGGTATTATGTTATACTTAAAGATACTTATGCTCAAATTAGACATGACATACCATTGCAATACAAATGGTTGTTTCAACCAAACTTATGGGCAACACTGTATTTGACTATAGGTGAGTGACTTACCATAACGACATAACCATAGCCATACAAATCAACTGAATTTTGGTCTCTATGGTCATCGTAACGGCTATGGCATTATGTTTAAGTCACGGCTAGTTAGATCTTAACTTAGTTTTATTCCATGTATAAATATGAGGATCAATAAAACTAGATGTGTTCTTACTTGTATTTAGAGATGGATAAAATAATATATTTGTAGTTTGACCTATGAATACGGTTTGCTCCTTGACCCGGTTTAGTTGTTTGGTATCCCTTGTACAATGTACGTAATGATCATAGTGAGTCTATATAAAAACAATTTATTTTCTTTTGCATTTGAAGCAACACAGATTAGCGCTTATAAAATTACTGAGCCTAAAAAGTCGCAGGACTATGTTGGGGTGCCTTGGTAGGCTAGCTGGTAGTGAGCTAGTCTATCAGTACCGGGGTTGCGGGTTCGATTTCCGCCAGAGACTCTGTTCTCCTGCAGACAAGCAAAAAGCTTCGCGGGATTTAGTGTATGAATAATAAAAAAATAAAAATTATAATAATGTTTTATTCTTAATGACTATCATTAATGGCGATAATCACTTCGAATTCCCTTTAAAAATATATATATTTCTCAATGTTCCCAATCCACACTTTACATTTAGCCCCTTTCTATTAAAAGTTATCTTAATATTTATGCTAATGATGATCCATTTAGAAGAATATTTACAAACTTTAACGAATTTTATCATATTATTGATAACACTAATGTTGCAAAGCTCTACGCTTGTCTGCAGGATAACAGAGCCTCTGGCGGGAATCGAACCAGCAGCCTGATAGACTTGCTCACTACCAACTAGCATACAGGGCCACCTTTACGATGGCATCATCATTTTTTTTTATCTCTTCCAGATTTAAAGATAATATGACATTTAATATTCGCATAATTTACATTATTTTTGTATTACAGTCGAACTTTCGTATAATGAATCTGCACGGGACCAGGAAATCCCTTCTTTATATAGAAACTTCGTTATACAGAAATTATATTTTATTCCAATTTTATTTGAAATTTTCTGGTACATATTTATGTTGAATTACACTCCATCTGATCATGGGAAAAGAGACAGGTTCGAAGTCTTTTGCTTTAACCTCTTAATTGTCTGTCTTCTTCATTTATAGAAGAACTGCCATTTTTAATTAATTAATAAGCTGCTAGGCAGACCACCCCAAACTGTTTATCTCTATATTTTTTTTTTTTCGTCCAAGCGATATTTTCGTTCACTGAACCACTTGGCAATCCCCTTTCAGAACATTTTTTTAAATATTTAATTATACATATAGAGCCAAAAATGCATAAAAGTCAAAACTATATTTGCAAAATTTGTTCATTATACTACAAAAGGCTACAAGGATATCGAATTACACTACAGTTTGATCGAAAAAAATTCGTTGTTGAAATCAATTCATAATAGGGAGAGTTTCATTGTATAGAAGTTCACTTAAGAGAAGTTCGACTGTAGTCGCTTAATTTTTCATGACCGACATGCGAAGCCTTATAATTTTTCTGGATTATTAATCTACTCAAAAATCTCTTTCATTTGAGTAGAGTAAACTTGAATTGCAAGGATATTCAAAATTTTATTTTTAAAGTCCCCATTTTTTCAATGTTGTCACAAACTAGACATTCCAAAGAACACTTTTTAGTAAAAAAAAATTTTTTTAATACATTAAAAGGGGATTGACATACTAAGGCCGGGTTTCTGAGATATGAAATAAGCTTAAGCTTAGTTTAACGTACTCTGAGATTCGGATTTTTGCGGCGAATTGTGATCTGTTTTTTATTGTTTTATTAAAGACCAACATTTTAAGCAAATGCAAGCTGTTCCGTCAAAATATTGTATACAAAATTGGTAATTTCGCCACAAATCAGTTTTCAGATTAACTAAGCCTAATTTAACTGAGATCTCATAAACCCACCCTAAGAAAACAAATTCATATTTTATCTAATTTTTTACATGTTTTAAATAGAACACAGAAAAAAGTGTTTTATCAATTAAATAAATGGTTTAAAAAGTATTTAAATTTAATCAATGGAATAATTGAATCAATTATTTTTTTAATTGGAAGAAAATTAAAAATTTAATTTTGATTTAATTAACATTTTAGTTGTTTTGAAATAAATTTTCAATTAAAATTTTAACTAAATAACAAAAAATTTTAATTGACTTTTTTCGTTTAAAATAAAAAAATTTAAGCATGTAGAATTGTTGTTGGGAATTGTCAATATTTATTTAAATAAATTAACACATTCTTTGAAATGGAAAAGTTTTTTGATCACTTTTTTAATTAAAATTAAAAATATCATTTATTGAAAATATTTTTTCAAAATTTTAAAATTTTTAGTAATCAATATAATCGTTTTGGTAATAGGTGCAAAATCAACAACTTGTTTTCTTGATATTATGAATTTGGAATAAATGTGGTGAATTGAGAAATTTAATAATTTTTTCTGTGTACCAAAAATTTTTCTCTTTACATAAAAAGAAATATTTTTACAAAAATACGTATAAAATGTTTTCTTATAGAATTTTCTTGAATAAAGATTCTGCCTCAGATCACGACGAAAATTCCAGCAGTCCGTGATATGTTTACGATTGTGTGCAAGGATATAAAATTTAAAGTTTTATATTAATCCACAATATCTCTAAAACACAAAGTGGTAGAAAAAAAACTATTGTTTTATTCGTATCAGCCGACAATATATATATGAATTAAGATGTCCTGCAACATTCAATAATGCAACTCTAATTAACTAAAAGGGATTTTTGTGTAGAAAAATATTCCGGGAAGAATTATAAGGTTTGATAGGCCGTTCGCGAAATACTGACCGATTAATACTAAAAATAGTGTAAATTATACAAAATAGCAATTGTCAATTTATCTCCATAACTAGAGCTGGTAGGGAAAAGCTAATAGTAGGGAAAAACTAATAGTAGAAAATACATAAGGATCAGCTATTTTCATTTCAGAAAGTTTTAAGAATTTCAATTTTATTGTGCTGTATTATTCCTTCAATTTACATAAGTGTCATTAAATGTAAAATAATTTTTTTTAAATCAATAATTGTTATATTTATGTATGTACATATGTATGTATGTATAAAAAATCGTTTTTGCATAACCTTAATCAAAGGCTGAATCGAATAAATCTGTAGACTTTAAAATGTAAAAATAAAAAAAATTGTCTGCTTCAAAGGTGTCAGGGCAGGATATAAATTATTTTTGCAGAATTTGAAATGCGGTTTAATTTAAGTTTGAGATAAAATTGTGGTTTTTCATTGAAAAAAGCCGTCATATTGGGCTCTAGTGTATTTCAAGGAATTTTCAAAGACAGTTTATGTTATTTTAATATATAGAATAACCGAAAACCAGCTCATTTGCCATAAACCCAAAGAAACAAAAATCGAAAAAAAAAACAAAATATTAATATTTATGACAAATTCTTTGAATGAAAATTAAAACCAAGGAAAAGCACTAAAACGATCAAAAATAAGCAGACAAAACAAAAACTAATGTGACATTCAAGACAGTCATATAAAATATGGAGAGACAAATACTTAGCCGAACAACGAAGAAAAAGGGATAATAAAGACATTGAACTGATTTAAGAATGTACATATACAAAAAAAAAAAAAAACTCATTTTAAAACTAGAGCACATAAGACAATGAAAATTCAAAATAAAAACGCGAAATAGGCTAAATGAAATTTAACCCTTTTTTTCTGATGATGGATGATGAACAAATAAACACACACAACACAAACTTACAAAAGGATTCACACAAAAAAGGATAACAATGATGGCGAACGCATTTCATTAATGGTGGGTTGTAAAATAATAAAAGCAAAAAAAAAATATTTGACAAAAAAAAATGTAAAACAGTTTATGTTATAGACCAGGTACTAAATAATAAATGCCATAAACTACATGGCCTCTGAAAAACTAGAGCACTAGGAAATTTCCTACGCCATAAAAAAAGATGTTTCCAAACGATCATCCGCATTTGAAAGGGTTGTTTTTAAGGCTCAGGAAAATAATTAGAGCACGCGAAATCATAAATAAATGCGACAAAATGTTTTGTATTGGATTACAAACGAAATGATTTTGTTAATAAATATTTTATTTCCCGAGGTCATTCAAATGAATCACCTTTATGAAAATTTTTATAATTTCTTTTAAGAATTTTTCGATAGTTTTATTTTAGTCGTCTAAAAGTCTGAACAGGTAGTTTTGTAATGAAAAATTATTTGTTTGCCCTGTTAATTTGTTCGGCCGTTTGTTTTTGCATCTTAAGCAGCTGATATAAACGGACTAAACAAGGATTAGTAGACCACACAAAAACTAATAAATAAATCCCTAGAAACAGGCTTAGATTTTTTTTTAAATTTCTATTTACTTTTTGTATGTGAAATGTAATAATTTTGAACAACAAAAAAAATTTAAGATTTAAACTGATAAATAATATTTTTCAAATAGAAATTCTTGGTTTTATGTAACTTAGATGTTATAAACTAAAATAACATTAACATCTGGAAATATATTAATTTGCTTAACGCTAATATTTCTATCTCATCATTCACATTTTTGGACTAAAAAAATAATTAATTATAAGGATTTCCTCTCTTCTTTTCTTAAGTAGTAATTGCTATACAGCGAACCTATAAATCTAAATATTCGCCTCTATTATATAAATCGTTTTCCATATTGACGTTAATTTTAAGCTGCTGTAATTTCAACTCGAAGTCTACATTACTTCGACGCTAATTTGGTTGTTTCTAAGAATATGTTGTGGCGATGTCGGGTATTCATCGAAAATTTTGCAGAAGGAAAATCCTTAACAGAAAAAATGTGATAACTGAATCAATTATTTTTTTTTTTTGTTGAAAGAAAATTAAAAATTTAATTTTGATTTAATTAACATTTTAGTTGTTTTGAAATAAATTTTCAATTAAAATTTTAATTAAATAACAAAAAATTTTAATTGACATTTTTCGTTTAAAATAATGTTTTGAAATAAATTTGCAATTAAAATTTTAATTAAATAACAAAAAAATTTAATTGACTTTTTTCGTTTAAAATAAAATAATTTAAGCATGTAGAATTGTTGTTGGGAATTGTCAATATTTATTTAAATAAATTAACACATTGTTTGAAATGGCAAAGTTTTTGATCACTTTTTTAATTAATATTTAAAATATCATTTATTAAAAATATTTTTTCAAAATTTTAAAATTTTTAGTAATCAATATAATAATTTTGGTAATAGGTGCAAAATCCACATTTTGTTTGCTTGATATTATGAATTTGGAATAAATGTGGTGATTTGAGAAATTTAATAATTTTTTCTGTGTATCTATAATATTTTTTTCTAACGTTTAGTGTTGTATTTTTTATACTAAAATTAAATAAATAAAAATAAATTAAATTAAAAAGTTTTTTTTTTTTTGGGAAACTTAAGTAAACAAAGAACTACAAATTAAATATTTATCATGACGGCTTTAGTTATTTAAATGTTACGCCATAATGGACATGTATTTGGTAAACTTTTGGTAAACTAACTTAAACATTAAATTTTACCAAAAGCTCTTTTCTTTTTAACTATTTTTAATAAATATATTTACTTTCTAACTAAAATATCTTTAACTTTCATTTGTGTCGTCGCAAAATTTTGACAATCGACAAAAACGGTGTCAATTCCACATAACGGCGAGTTAAAAGCGCCGTAGATAATACCGCCCAGCAGGAAAACATGGACGGAATAACATATAAAACAAATTATGTATATAATATACTAGCATTTAACCCGCTACTTCGTTAGCGTCTCCTTTTCTTTTGTGGACATATTTTTACGCCAAAGTTTATGTTTCTAGGTTTCAACCCGCTACTTTGTAATAGGTACGATTTTCACCCCTAAACGTTCGAATTTCGAAAATGTGCCAAATTTTTATTTGTATTTTTTTTGATACGTTACGAATGTGATATTTTTTTATTCCAAAGTTTATTGGTTTAATAGATAGCGAGAGGCCAACCTCCCGGTCAAATTTCAACATTTTAGCTTCAGGCGTTTAGGACGTGCGTAACGTTACAATTTTATATATATAGATAGGTAGATGAAGAAACAAAAATAACAGAATTAGGTATAGATGGCATAGCAAAAAAGTTTTAAAATACAGGTTTGACCCGTTTACTCCCCAAAAACGCCGAATTTCAAAAAAGTACCAGGCACCTGTCCGCTTATTTTTTTATTGAACAACAATAAAAACTAAATTTTTGAATAAAAACTAAATTTTTGAATAAAAAAAAAATTTTTTGTAAAAAAGTACCAAAAATAGTTACGGTTTTTACCCCTTAAATGTCCGAATTTTGAAAAAGTACCAAATTCGTATTTGGATTTTTTAGATAACTTTCAAATGTGATATAACCTTTATTTCTATGTTTATTGGTTTAAGAGATAGATGGGGTGACAAAAAAGTACCAAAATGCAGGTTTTACCCGTTTACTCCGTTAAAGGTCTGAATTTCCAAAAAGTACCAGACACCTGTCCGCTTATTTTTCTAAAGAACAACGATTAGTATTACATTTATTTTGCATCTCTATTCGTTTTGGAGATATAAGGTTAGCGAATTTTCCCGTTTTTACACTTTTTTACCCCCCAAGTTTCTAGGGTCAGCGGTTTGGGCTGGGTGATGATGAATGAGTCAGTCAGTCAGTCAGTCACTCACGCAACTCTTTTATATATATAGATAGATAATTTTGAATTTAAAATATAATGCATACCTTTGTAACCGACAATTTAATAATTCGTGACAAAAAAAATTTAAAAATTTGTCACGGATACAAAAAATAAAATACTGAAGTTATTTTTTAAATAAACATAATTTATCATTTTAATTATATCTCAATAAGTAGGTCGCAAGTGGTAAAGTTTTATATACCATTGGATGCTGCTTTTCGACGATACCAAATTTTATTTATGTCGTCTTGGAGCAAAGTACAAAAAAATTATAAAAACTGAAAAAAAGACCTTTTTTAAAAATGTTCCAGCTCACGGATGGTCCACGCTAGAACCAAAATATTTTGGGAATCATCATAAAACATATCAACCTTTATTTTCAGAGGGGTAACAAAATCACTTTTTTTTTTTTTTGAGTCGCTCTAATATATATAAATATTGGTTTATATATAAATAAATAACAAACAAAATAATATACCATAATTTTTATACCATTTTGAAATAGAAGTCAATTCAGTTAACTAAGTAAATGCACTAAATCAATTCCTGACGGTTTTATCTCTTTCGTAAAAGAATGAAAATTTTCCAACAAAAATATTTCAAAAGTAAAACACAGACAAAACATTTAATATTTCAAGTTGTCTGCTGCCGTATTCTTCTACAAACATTTGAATATGAAAAAATATAACATGGGGAAAAAATAAAATAGAATTAAAAATACTTGCATAAATATTCCAGCCATAAACATTGAAATAAAATTTCTCTAAAGTTTAATTAAAACTCTTAAAAATCATAACAAGTCGCACTTAAAATTAACAAACTTTTCATGCTAATGCTTCATAATGATATTAGTTTATAATCATAATGACGGAAACATAATTGAAATTCAAAAAGCTGCTTTAAATGTAAAATTTTGTACGAAATTTCTTAAATAAATATGCAACATTTTTTATTTTTTTGAATTTATTCTATGAGCTAAATTTCAGTTATGTATCAAGGCGAATTCATTCCAGGTCATCTCGGTAGAACAACAAGTACAACTCGTACAAAAACCACAAACAATTTGTTTTTGTAAAATCATTGAACAATGTCAAAAACCGAAACAAATGAAAAGAGAAACAAAGATAACACTGCGGAACAGCCATTTTGCGGCCTGGAACTTTGTGTAATTTTTTTTTTACTAATTTGAGGTCGCTGTTTCCAAATCTAACCTTCATTTTTCTCTATCAGCTCCAGTTTTAGAGTTATACCGTTATGTTTAAAATTAAGGTACTTTCAGCACATATATTGAAATAACATGAAAATGGTGCATCATATTCCCTTAAGAAAAAGCTTTATTTCATTGCAATCGGTGCACAACACAAAGTTCCCGGCCGCACAAAAAAAAGTTCAATTTTGTTCCGCAGTGTAATAGACAAAATGTTGACATCCAACAATTATAAGGCTAAAGAAAAAAAGTTATCAGCAGGGCTTTTAGGATCACCTGTAATGAATTCGCCTTGGTTATGTATTTTATAAAGTTTTTTGTAATAGTTCTTTTCCTTAAATTTTTAGTCTGGTAGTGTATAAAGTCATTCCTAAAAGTTTACGAAATAGAACTATTACAAAAAGCTTTAAAAAATACACAACTGAAATTCAGCTCATAGAATAAATTCGAAAAAATAAAAAATGTTGGATATAATAAAGTAACTTATGAAAAAGAAATAATTGCCAGATTTTAAATAAATATGTTTAAATACAGTTTAATAACAAAATTATTGTCATTTATATATTTCATTCTTTGCGCAATTCATTAATCATTTGAAAAATGTTATTTTATGATTTAAAATAGTTTATCTTTAAAAATGTATTGTTTAGTTTTTTAGGATTTTTTAAATTTTTTTTTTTTTTTTGTTTTGTTTGATTTATAAACAATTAATCATTTTTTTATATTTTTTCGATTTATTGTTACACATTGTGGAAAAACCCCTCCAACTTTTTATTTCTATTTATATTGATTATATGATGTCAATAATGTGTATCATTTTTTAAATTTTGTCTATGATTTCTAAGGATTTGTGTATTTAAAAATCATTAGTTTTGTTTTAAAAGATTTGAGAAGTAGAGTTGATATTTAAGATACAATAACGAAGTATATAACAAATGATGAGGAATTTTTATACGATAAAATGGAATAATTTGACAATTTATTTCTGTTCATTCTTTTAAAAGATTTAAAACATTTCATTACCTGAAACTAAATGAACTTCTTTCTACATATATAAAGTTAATAAACGCCTGAAACAACTAAAATGTAGACCAAATCTGAAAATAGTAACTATTGAGAAATTTTTTACTCTTGAAACATTTGTACGAAGTATCCGATAAGAATATGTTTTACTTCAAAACATACAAAAGTTTTCTAAAGTTCAGGATACTTTATATTTCATACGCACCCTGCAAAACCTGGCGGAAAGAAAGTTTCGAAGATAAATATTTATAAAATTTTACTATTTAAATCAAGTCCCTTGGGTCACCTTAGTAAGTTGTTAGTGTACTTATAAGTGTGAGGGTTGCGGTTTCGTTTCCTATCAGAGATATTCTTTATTAATATCTATACGGTAGATTAAATTAAAATAATCAGGACTTTTCTGAAAATCACATTTTACCAAAGTGATTTGAAATCACAAGAAATGTGTTCTGGGCACAGTGATGCCAAGAGAAATTTCAAAAATACTCCCTACGTGTCTAAATAAAATTCCCTCTTTTTCCCTACAAACAAAAAAACTATCCCTACACTATTCCCTACGTTAAAAATGTATTGGTTTTAGCTTCAGGCAAACAAATACATACTCTGTTAAAATTTCGTAAATATTATAATTAAGGGATTTATTAACATATATTAAAAAAAAAAAGCATTTATTAACATCAAGAAAAAACCAAAATAAACATTCTCACACGTGTAAAAATTCAATTAAAAAAAAAATACTGTGTGACAAATTTAATTTAATTTAATAATTTAATTTTGCAGAAACGCCACTGTATATCCTTCAATCTAAAGTCAAAACTAAGTCAAACTGCGTGTTTGATTTTCATCTCCTCATCTTTTGTCCTTTTTAAAGGACTTAACCTTTTTCAAGAATACTTTTTTTATTAATATAAGTATCTAATATTTTTTACCAAACTCGGTACCAAATAAAAGGGAAGGCTTTGTTGAATATAAAAAAAATCTTTATTTTAAAATTTAAAAAAAAATTCCTTTCAAATATATATCCTTCCACATGCTTAAAAGTTTTCATTAAATTTTTTTAAAAATTCCAAATTGTATGACTTTATTTCTCTTTGTTTCATTCATTAAACATTCTCCTTTAATATTCGCATATATTTTTAACGAATGTGAGAGCAAATGCAAATAACAAAAATAAGCGATTAGTTCGCAAATGTGAACCCAAATATTCGGCTCCCCTAATAAATACGTACATGATTGTGGCACTTGTTTAAGATTGCCAGGCTATTAGGGCTCTTAGTAAAATACTACATTTGTACCTAAATGCAATGGTATATGAAAAATTTTAATTTTTAAATGAAACAATACGAATATTTACGTATTTTAACACAATATATTGAATATGAGACAATATTTTGAAAATTCCCTACAATTGCCTTAAAATAAAATATCTGTCGTTTTTTCCCTACGCTGTAAATTTTCCGAAAAAATCCCTACAAAAAGGGAAAATTCCCTACTATTGGCGTCACTGTCTGGGCATATTATTTTGTGTTTTCAAAACGTTCACCTACGTAAACAACTTTTTGAAATCACTTTGTTATTTCTGCGACTATTGTAAGATGACCGTCATAATAAATTACTTAAATTAAATTGTCAATGTGTTGTTTATTAATTTTTTTTTTTGCAAATAAGAAAAATTAAGAAAATTCGACGACACTACAAAAATGATATTCGCTTTTGTGAATTCTGTTGTGATTTCAGGCTTGTTTTTTTAGTTGAATTAAAGATTGATAATTTGCTAACAACGTCATAATAGCAAATTCTAATATTTATTGAAAGTCGTAAATGCTGTAAAGAGTCACTGGAAAAAAATCGATTCTATGGCCAACATGGCTTAAATTTATTTGAAACCGCTAAATGGTTTAAAAAACAAAATGTTGGAAAAAAAATATATTGGCAAAATTTCAGAAATTCGCAAAAAATTTTAATATTTCAAACAAGCCATAAAATTGATTAAAAGTCGGAAAACTTACAGGAAAAATCGCTTCTATCGCGAACATGTATAAAATTCGCGATTAATTGCAAAATTTTATTCAATTCCTTAAACTAATTTGAGATCGCTAAATCGTTAAAAAAACCAATTGTCGGAAATTAGCATGAAAAGCGGTAAAAAATGAACTATAATTTTGTAGCAGAATTTTTTTGTCAGGTGTTAAAAACAGGGCATTTTACTTGTGTTTGCTTGTGCTTTCGACAATTCTAAACTACACTGGAAAATACAAAACAGTAAGATTTACAGAACACAAAAAAATCACACGTGTGAGATTGGGAATTATGGTATTTTGTTATTCAAAAAGCTGGATGTTTTTGAGCGCACTCTCTTAAGAACCTTTTAATCTAAATAACTGCCAAATTTCATTATGATATCCTTATTTATGTCAGATTTATCGAATGGCAAACCTAAAAATTACTATTTTTTACTCATATTGGAAGCCCTTTAATTCATTTACACTATAGAAAAATAATTTTAATGTTTGACATTCCATGAATCTGACACGGATTGAGATATTACCAAGAAATTTTGACGTTGTGTAGACCGAAAAGATCTTAAAACAGAGGCATCTCCATTTTTGATTAAGAAATACCCCAAATTCCCAATACCGGAAAAACGCTTTAAAAAAAGATTTCTTTACAAAAATGGCAATACTGTCACTATATACTAGGGTATTCAAACGATTAACCGTTGTTCGATTAATCGATTAATTTTGGTTGATTAACCGTTCGAATAATTTAAAATTGCTTATGTTCGATTAACGAATAATTCGAATAATTTATGTCGATTAATCGAAATTTTTTTTTCACAGTACATATATATTAGATTTTTTCATTTTATTTTAAAACACATGCCGGTACGTTTTAAATGCCCTTTTATTGTTTCTTAACTCAGGTAACATTTTCTTTGAGTGATGATTCATATGAAGAACATTATTTTTTGTGAAGCATGATGTTTTCATCTTCTACGAGACATGGACAGGAATATTAAAAGTATTAAAATTGTTAAGAAATCAAAAAGGCATAATCAAGTGGTATAATGGAATAATATAATTTTTAGAAAAGACAAGAAAAATAACAGAGAAATTGGATATGCTTTATAACGTTTTACTTTCAATCTCTCCAACTTCAACAATAAGTAAAAGAACTATTTATAAATCAAGTTTCATCAAAACAAAAGAAATATATTAAAAGATTTTGTTTGTTGTGCTTAATTCCCTTTTTAAATAATTGATAAAAAATACTGAAATTTATTTTTGGAGGATAAGCTGTTCCTATGCGCATTTCATTGGTTGCTTAGGCCAGATCATCAGGAAACGTTCTCCTAAATAATTTTAGAAAAGCCAAAGCTATCAGCAAACAAAACTAAAGAGGGAATGAGAATTACCTACAAACACTCAGAAAGTCTTGTTTGCAACGATATCAAAGCTTAAACCAAATACCAAACAATAAAATTATTTAGGAGAACGTTTCCTGATGATCTGGCCTAACCAACCAGTGAAATGCGCATAGGAACAGCTTATCCTCCAACAATAAATTTTAGTATTTTTTATCAATTATTTAAAAAGGGAATTAAGCACAACAAACAAAATCTTTTAATAAATAATAGTATTCCCACAAACAACTTTGATAACAAAAGAAATATATCATTCGAAACATAACTATAAAACTATATACTATTTTTTAAAGATTATTTTAGAAGATTAGCATAAATTTTGATGCTATCTTTTATTACATGAAGTAAGTACCTTTTGTTATACTGTTTTTAAAAAATATGATTTATGGTCTTATTTTTTAAGTTCTAAAATAGACAAAATTAAAATTATTCGATTAACCAAATTATTTAAAATTGTTCGATTATTATTCGATTAAATTTTTACTTCGAGTAAGTATTCCCGCGATTATTTGATTAATACAAAACATAGATTAATTGAGTATCCTACTATTAACCAGAAAATTATGGACATATTACAAAACATTACTGTTCTAATTTGATAAAAAATTTTAAAAAACTTCGTTTTTTTTTTTTTTTTTTTATTTTTTTTTTTTGGATAGGGCATGTGGGAGAAACAAATGTCAAATTGATTGAAAATTGCTTTCACAAACGTACTCAAACCGGCGGCATGAAATAACCCCCCAAAATATAACGCCCCAAAAAAAATATGAAATAACCCCCCAAAGTGTGGGGCGTTATTTCATATGCAATAAAACCCCAATTTCAAAAATGAAATAAACCCCCAATGAAATGAAATAACTCCCAAAATCAAAATGAAATAAGTCCCCAATATTTAGGGACTTATTTCATATGAAATAGTTCCCCAATTCCAGAAATGAAATAAGACCCCAATATAATACATATTGTTCAGTTTTGGTTGGGCGCAAAGACTTTTTCCTCTATGGTATAACAAACACCGGCTTCGCTAACTAAAGCTTTTCTGCATAGCCGGCCTTCGGCCGGGCGCAATAATTTTCTCCTCTATAGTATTCCAAACACCGGCTTCGCTAACTAAAGCTTTAATGCATAGCCGGCCTTCGGCCGGGCGCAAGGATTTTCTCCTCTATAGTATTCCAAACACCGGCTTCGCTTACTAAAGCTTTTCTGCATAGCCGGCCTTCGGCCGGTCGCAAGGATTTTCTCCTCTATAGTATTCCAAACACCGGCTTCGCTAAATAAAGCTTTTCTGCATAGCCGGCCTTCGGCCGGGCGCAAGGATTTTTCCCCTATATTGTATTCCAAACACCGGCTTCGCTAACTAAAGCTTTTCTGCTAACCCGGTCTTCGGTCGGGCACAAGGCATTAGTTAGCGAAGCCGGTGTTTGGAATACTATAAAGGAGAAAATCCTTGCGCCCGGCCGAAGGCCGGCTATGCAGAAAAGCTTTAGTTAGCGAAGCCGGTGTTTGAAATACCATAGAGGATAAAATCATTGCGCCCCGCCGAAGGCCGGCTATGCAGAAAAGCTTAAATTGGCGATTCGGGATTTTCGAATTCGAAATTATAAAGTTCGGGACTTAGAGATTCCGATTTCTGAAATTCAGGACTTAAAAATAATCCCAATTTTTTTAGGATTCTGAAATTATAGTTTTTGATACTTAGTCCCTTTTTTATGTTTGGTAAACGTATGCAGTGAATATAACAAAACACAATTTGTCATCATTATGACTTTTAAAATATGTAATTTAAAAATTAAATAAGTCCCCAAAATATTTTTAGGGACTTATTTCATTTCAGATTTTTGGGGAGTTATTTCATATGAAATAATCCCCCAATTGAAAAAATGAAATAACACCCCAAAAAAAAGAAAAAAACCCCCAAAAATCGTTTTTGTTGTTCTCTGTACAAATTTTTGGGGGGTTATTTCATATTTTTTTTGGGGCGTTATATTTTGGGGGGTTATTTCATGCCGCCACTCAAACCGTTTTCTTTTGAGAAATATAAACTTTTTCTTATATATTTCTGAAGAAAATATTTTTTATCAGCAAAAGAACATGGTCTTTTGGTGAGATAGTAATAATGAGTATTCATATGTATTTCCTTTATACACTCGTCTCGAATATACTTATAGAAAAATGCTTAAGTATTTAATAATACAACGTACCATTGCTTAAGGTCTGCTCTCCCACCAATTTAAAAAATGTTTAACCCACTATTGATAACAGCTTGCTATTAAACATAATCCACCCGATTAAAAACCAGCAAAAATCGTTAAAAAATCAATCCAAAAAATTGGTTTTATTCGAATATCTCTACAAAGCAAAGGAGATAGCCTAAACATTTAAGCATCAGCTTTAGTGAGCTTTGGTCTAATTTTTTAGCAATCCATAAATATTTTTAGGATTTATTTATTTTAAAGGTTTGAATATCCGCGGTTACCAATTTTAGAGGTCCACAAGTCACTCACCCGACCCTCTATGGACCCGTGTCTTTTCAAACCAAAACGTTCGTAAGCCATTGTGTTATGTTTCAGTAAAATAAAAAGAGCAAAATACCATTTTGCGAGTACTTTCATTCAAATGAAAAAACAGTTCCAAAAAGTTGCCAAAGTATATATTGGGTTAAAGAGGACATTTTAAGTTTTCTGATGTTAGTAAAATCTCTTTGACCCCTTTTGACCCTAACGAGTTCTTTTCCACTGAAATTCAGATTAAACTAATATATAGAGCGTGGGAAAACATTTAATTGCACATCAGGTATAAATAGTAATACAACGAACCATATCCTAAAGACTGTTATGCCACTAATTCAACCCATTATTGACAATAGCTTGCGATAAATCTTAATTTAACTCTGAGCAAAAATTATGTTAACTTACTAAATTAAAATGTATTATATATCTGTTAAAAATGTGCTAAAATTCAAATTTACCCTGTAATCTGTTTTTAAATACGTTCAGTTGAATAAATAAATAAATAAGAGACATCTAGAAAAATTTAAATTTTTTCTATAATAACATAAAATAGTTGTTTCCAGCAGAATGCCACACTTTTGGCTGATGAAATTGAATTTTCAGCCACTGTGCGGCGTTCTTTAATAAGAGGTACGAATGCCGTTACTTCTATCGATCGAAATATCCATTTAAATTGTATGTAATTGCGATCGATATTGAATACTGTAATTTGGTCTCTGAGCTCACAGAGTCATTGCTGACTAACACTGATTAAACAATTTTCTAAAATACGTTCATTTAAACACAGTTTTATCGGAAAATAACTCTACAAATTAATGTAGAGTTTCAAACGTTTTTTTTTCTAAATTAAGAAAAAAAATATTGACAAGTTGAATAATTTTTCTTAAAACTTAAGAATACCTACACAGAAAAAAGTTTCTTTGGTTTAAAAAGTATTTAGTTTTAATTAATGTGATAATTGAATCAATTATTTTTTTAGTTGAAAGAAAATTAAAAATACAATTTTGATTTAATTAATATTTAAGTTGATTTGAAATAAATTTTTAATTAAAATATCAATTAAGGCCCTAATTGTGTAAAACACAGCGCAACGCAAAAATTACATTTAAACTAAAAACAAAGTCAAAAATATTTCATAATTTTGTTGTTGCTTTCTACAGAAATTCATACTGCGTTTTAAAATTTTCAACGCCTCAAGATATGCAGCGTTTGAAATTTAAAAATGCAACATGAATTTCTGTAGAATGCAACAACAAAATTATAAAAAATTTTTGACTTTGTTTTTGCTTTCCATATAATTTTTGGTGTTGCGTTGCGTTTTACACAATTAGGGCCTAAATATCAAAAAATATTAATTGATAGCGGTTTTCACCCTTTGTATTAAGTGCACAACTCTGCTTTATTTAATACCATTTTATACTACATAGCGTGAGTGTCTTATATTGAGTATATTGTAAATTAATGAATTTGCTAAGTGAGAGAAAGAGACAGAAAGAGTTTCATTAACTGTTTTATTCTTGTAAATTAACACACGTGTTTACTACTGCTTTTTGTGGGATTTTTCAACCACATCGTAGTAAATTTTAGTCTAATACATTTTGTTGTTGCAGTGTTGTAAATGTTAGTATTTTTACTAATATTATAAGATTAACAATGTCTACAAGGGACTTTACTATCAAGGGTGAAAACCGCTGCTTTTTCGTTCAAAGTAAAATAATTTAAACTTGTAGAATTGCTGTTGGGAATTGTCAATATTTAATTAAATAAATTAACACATTGTTTGAAATGACAAAGTTTTTTGATAATTTTTTTATTAAAACTAAAAATATAATTTATTGAAAAAAAAATATTCACAATTTTACAATTTTTAGTAATCAATATATTTATTTTGGTAGTAGGTGCAAAATCAAACACTTGTTTGCTTGATATTATGAATTTGGTATAAGTTTGGTGATTAGAGAAAATTTTTAATTTTTTCTGTGTATTTCTGTGGCCTTATTGTATTTTTTTTTTTTTTTTTTTGAGTTATATAGGAGGGAAGTTTTAAATTTTAAAGTGATTTTTGAAAATGTACTCCTATTTGAACTTCTCTACGGTTGTGGTTTTTTTAAGTTTGTATTCCTTAACTTTCCGTTTGTCGCAGATCGGAAGCCAACTTAAGTTTTTAAAGGCAAAAAATCGTTTTGCTATAAGTTCCTAAGCAATTGGAGAAAATAATGGAAACTTTTCCTTCAAAGGTGCCATTATATTAAATTTAATTTGTGTCAACTTAGCATTTTTTCCTTTTTGCCACAGGCTTATTAATATTTTTTCTCATCTTATTTTTCTTAACATTCCCTAAGTAAAAGCAAAATATTGAAAATCACACAGTAATTTTAGCAAACATCTTAATTGATTCAATGTGTTCATTACAGGGACATAAACGAATCAAAGAATCCCAGAGCTACAATCTAAGAATTTAACTAAACCACTCTTCTTGTGGAATGTTTTTTTATTAGTCCAATCTTTATAAGGAAAAATTTTGTGAGGAAAAAAAGGGACGACACAAAATATTCAAAGCTATATATTTACTAGTAAAGAGCATGTACTTTCTGTTTAAAATCCATGTAAGAAGAAGGTATAAAAAAACAGTAAATTAATGTAAGCGATGCTTTCCTTATTCATCTTTTGGAGGAGAAGATTTAAACAGCATATAAAATGATGTTTTCCTTTTCACTCATACATTGTCAACATTGTAGCCATGAGTATGTGTACGTAGAGCTCACTGGACCATATAACCATATAAGGTTGACATGCGACATACGACTGCAACAACAACAACGACAACAACAGCAGCAGCAAACACAAAAGCAACATCAACGATGGCGACGACAATGATGAAAATTTTTTGGTGACCGTTTCATTTATGTCGTTTTATTGCTACTGATACCATTAAGCTACTGCTGTTGCTGCTGCTGTTTGCGACAGCAAAACTTTTGCAACAATTGCTCTCGAAAAATTTATAAAAATACCAAATTTTCTCTCTCTATCTCTTTGTTGGGGGGAATTGCGCACATGAAATTAAAAAGCAAGTAGGTACTCACTATTTGTTATTTTTATAAAGAGTTTTACTCTCTTTTATGTTACAGTTGTTGTTGGTTTTGCTCTCGGAGCCCCCAATATGAGCACTACAAAAAAAAAAACATTGTTTATTTAAGCTTTACCAAAGTTGTCGTTCGTTTGTCCCCAATTGATGTCTTTGCGTGTGACAGAGTTAAAGCATTAAATAAACTCATTCATGCACGCATACACAAACACACAGAACACTTAGAGGAGCAGCAACCAACACATCCATAAAAATCATATACATACATATAACTTACACAAAGCTCAACCATTACCCAGCCCTCTCGATCTGAGACTTTGTGAATGTGTGCTGTGTTGTGTAAATGAATGAAATGGCAATTTTTTAAATTGTCGTCTTTATCCACCTTAACAAAATTATTTTTTTTACTTATTCTACCACATCTACCAATGCAACGACAACAAACAGCTACTAAATGCTGCTGGAAAATGTCCGTCTGCCTGTTTATTTATCCGTTTCGTTATGTTGTTGTAGGTATATGAAATCTCAATTGTTGTTCTTGGGATTTTCTTTTGGTTTCTGTCTCATTTTCTAACTGCATTACCTCATTTTTTTTTTGCTGCTGTTGCCTCAGTTTTCTTTACAACCAACAACAACTACAAAAAATGTCATTCATTGTGTCTCCTTAATATAACTTTCTCACTCTCTCTTATATGATTTTCTTTTAACTGTAAATTCACTCCTTGCTCTTGCATGTGTTTTCATTCAATTGCATGAATGTGTGTGTGTGTATCTATGAATGTATGTATGCATGTATGTGTATGAATGTGTGTAGTTTACATTTTAGATTTTATTGTGACATTCTTTGGATATGGGGGCGATTTTATTGTTGTTGTTTCTAATACTTTATTTAATTTCTTTCTGTTCTAGATTTTTGTTGTTGCGTTTGCTTCATGAGCATTTAAATGTTTTGTATGATGGGAACCAATGATATTGCGAGCTGAGTCAAAACAAAGGAAAGTGTCGGAAAAAAGTATGGTGACAAATCATTTAACTTTAATTTTTCTTTTTGTTATTGTAAATTTATAAAAAAAATATGGCAGCGGTCTTAGTTAATCTTATATTTCATGTTCAGTTGATTTTCATGTAGTTATTTTAGATACAGAAAATTTTCTGGATTTTATAACTGTAAAATTTAAGCATGTACGTACCATAGATTTGCAGACTGAAAAAACAGTCCTTTTTCCAAGTTAACCTACAAGATCAAAAATTGTTCAGTAATTATTTTGTTAAAACATATGCAACAACATGATAGTGCGTATATAAAAATATAATTTTTTTTGTCTTTTATTTTAGTTTACCATGAACATTTACGCAGAGGAAATACAGATAATTTAACTGCTAATCGAATTCCTTGATTAAAATTAGAAAATATAATATAATTAATAAGTCACAGCAATTAAATTAAGCTAATTATCTAAATCTAACTGTCCAATTTGTTATAAAAATGTCTTCCCACGAGTCATTTTCTACATGTTCTTCGATATTGATTAATATTACAATCTTAAAGAAAATTTTCCCCTACAAATCCTACGAAAGAAAATATAATTTAAAGTATTTTTAAACCAGGCGTTCGAATAACTGGAAATTGGGGTCTTGGAAATTAGTATGGTAAGCGAACGTAAACGTGCGTATTGAATTTTATATGGAATAGGTATAATTTTAAAACTAAGGGCCTAATTGTGTAAATGCAACGCGACGCCAAAAATTTCATTGAAGGCAAAAACATATTATGAAAGCAACAACAAAATTATAAACTATTTTTGATCTTGTTCCAGCTTTCAATGACATTTTTTTCCGTTAGATATTGAAATTTTTTGATTTTTACCATGATGAATAATAAAGCGTGATCCATTTCGAGGTTCCCTACTTTTTTAAGGAAAAAACACAGAAAATTCAAATTTAATGAGGAATGTTTATTATCATTTGAAAGAACATTCTCTGGCATTTATTTTTTGAAGATTATGTCTATCAAATGTTGGCCGTTGCTACGTCGCAGATGGTCCATCCGTTGAGTCCAATTTTCGTTGACTCGTTCGAGCATTTCGACTGGTAACTGCACCCAGAGAAAAAATGTGTTTAAATTTGGTCACCTCCAACAAAACTATTTTTAAAGAGAATTGCAAACATATTATGTTTAAATTTAACCATATTATTGTCACCGACAAACATATTATTGTTAAATTAGTCCTCCATCAAGAAGGCACAACCATATTATGGTTGCCTCCGAACATCTTTTGGTTAGTAATAACTAAAATATGTTTAACATTTATAATAGCATGGTTGATTTTCAACCAAAGCATGTTGCTCTTAGAAAAGAGGAAAATACTTTTGTTAATTTAAAAACAAATTATTGTCATATTTAACCATAACATGTTTAGAGGCAACCATAATATGGTTGTGGCTTGTTGATGGAGGACTTATTTAACAATTATATGTTTGTCGGTGACAATAATATGGTTAAATTTAAACATAATATGTTTAAAATTTTGTCTAAAAATAGTTTTGTTGGAGGTGACCATATCTAAAAATATTTATTCTCTGCGTGTGGCGAATGACACGCGTGATGTTTTCCTCCAAGGCCTGAATCGATGCGGGTTTGTCCGCATAAACTTTGGACTTTACATATTCTCACAGGAAAAGGTCTTACGGTGTGATATCACACGATCTTGGTGGCCAATCGACCGGCCCAAAACGTGAAATTATGTGCTCAGCGAAGTGTTCTCTCAATAAATCCATTGATTGATGCGATGTGTGCGAAGTGGCGCCGTGCCGTCTTCCTGAAACCAAATGTCGCTGACATCACGAGCTTCAATTTCAGGCATCAAATAGTCGGTTATCATGGCACGATAACGGTCACCATTGACGGTTACGTTCGAACCGGCATAATTTTTAAAGAATTATGGACCGATGATTCCACCGGCCCACAAACCACACCAAACCGTTTTTTTTTCGGGATGAAGTGGCAGTTCTTGAATCTCTTCAGGTTGCTCATCGTCGCAAATGTGCCAATTTTGTTTGTTTACATACCCATTGAGCCAGAAATGGGCCTCATCGCTGAACAAAATTTGTCTCAAAAACGTCAGATCTTTTTGGAACTTTTCAAGAGCCCATAGAGCGAAGCGATGTCGCTTGGGAAGTTCGAGCGGCTTCATGTGTTGCACAAGCTGTATTTTGTACGCTTTCAATTTAAGATCTCGACGTAAAATGCGCCAAGTCGTTCCATACGTCAGTCCGAGTTGCTGCGAACGACGCCGAATCGACTCTCCACGGTCTTCGTGTACACTCTCAGCTACGGCCGCTATATTTTCTTCACAGCGTGCTGGACGTGGTCTATTCGGTCGAATATTATCCAATAATGAATGCTGGGTCTCAAAATGGGCGATGGTGTTGCGAATAGTACGCTCAGTAGGCCGATTATGTTGACCATAAGTTGAGCGAAGTGCACAAAACACATTCCTCACAGAACGTGAGTTTTGTAATAAAGTTGAACGATTTGTAAACGTTGTTGAGGCGTAAGTTTTTCCATTATGAAATGCCAAACAATACTAAACAAAAATAACATGACAGCATGACACGACTCACACGTGATCTGTCAAAAAAAGGCTATTGAAAGAAGTATCTCTACTTGAATCACCCATTACAAGGTATATTCATTAGGAAGTTTTTTCTCAATTTGAAAGCCCATGTAATGTCAAACATAAGAAAATAACGAAAAATATAGGCCAAGTGCCAAAAATCAAATAAATTCATTTCATTTTATTCTTAATATAAAAATTTTGTAATACCAAAAATCGATTGCAAATAGACAACATATGGAAAAAAGTATAATTTTATATAAAAAAGTGAGTTGCAATAACTAAAAGGTGCAAAATATTGTAAAATTTAAATATTTCCAATTGAGTACTTTTGACATTACATGGGCAAATAATGACAACTCACCCTAATGAACTTAATTGGTATTTATTATACTATGATTTTTACCAATTTTGTTAAATTTTCAGAACTTTTGCACAATTAATAATTTCTTTTTCTTATATTGACAGATCTTACAAATTTGGTATATTTGAAAATATTTTTTTAATTTTATAATTTTTTATAGATTTATTGATGGTTTGGATGATTTTCCTACTTAAAAGATTTTAAGTAAAATTTTTAACAGTTTGCCCATTTTTTTTAGTAATTGTATTTATAAAGGGTGGTTAAATTTTAAGGGGCGATGTTGAATTAAACACAAATTATTTAGGAAATAATTGTAATTTCTTTTTATTATGATAATATTGGTATGGTTGAATTATGTATGAAAAAAAATATCGGTCAAATGGCCGCCGAGACCTTGGCGGCACACCTCCATCCGATGGTTCAAATTTTCGATGACGCTGAGGAATAATCGAGGTTCTATGCCGTTAATGTGCAGAATTATCTCATCCTTTAGCTTTTCAATTATTGCTGGCTTATCGAAGTACGTCTTTTCTTTCAACTAACCCCAAAGAAAGAAGTGCAACGGTTCAAATCACATGATCTTGGCGGCCAATTGATATCGCCACCACGTGAGATAACACGGCCATTGAATTTGTCGCGCAAAAGAGCGATTGTTTCATTAGCTGTGTCTTAGCACCGTCGTGTTAAAACCACATATCGTGCACATCCATATCTTCCAATTCGCGCCATAAAAAGTTCGTTATCATCTCACGATAGCGAACACCATTCACAGTAACTGCCTGACGGGCCTCATTTTGGAAAAAATACGGCCCGATGATGCCGCCAGCCCATAAATCGCACCAAACAGTCACTCTATGTGGGTGCATTGGTTTTTCGACAAGCACTCTTGGATTATCTTTCGCCCAAATGCGGCAATTCTGCTTATTGACGAATCCCCTGAGGTGAAAATGTGCCTCATTACTGAAGATGATTTTTACGATATGCATTTTGATTTAAACGCCCATTTTCATAATAAGCCTGAATAAATTTAACGCCTTGCTCGATTGACCAATATTTTTCATCCAAATTTACATTTTCGAGTTCGATCAAATTTAATATATATTTATTTCCTTATTTAATTTATTAAATCTCTTTAAAACTTTCTTCATATTATAAAAATCTAGCAAATTCTCTTTTCATCGTGCCAAGATTTTTAAAAAAATATATACAATAGTGGCAACTAGAATTTTTAATATCATTAAAAATTTTAATTAACAACAGTCGCCGGCATCTAAATATGTATGAGCAAAACAATGTATATGTGATATCGGAACGCCAATATCATTCAAATATGCAATCAGTGTTTAGGTAACACGTCCAGTTTTGTTGCTATAAGTAATTTTTGTTTTTATTAAAATTGTTCACATTTCGATACTGACAGCGGCATTTGTGTATAGGAAACGAAGGCCTTCAAAAGACACACACGTGTTAACAACAACAATAAACGATACTTATTCAATAAAAACACTAGCTTGAAAATCTCAAAATTTAGACGTGATAAAATCATTATGTGAACAGATTTTTATTCAGTACACTAAATCCAATTAATTATCACATGACAAAGTTCTTGCTAACAAATTTGTTTGCCGACCAGTGCAATTAACAAGACTGAAAAATATAAAAAACAAAGTTTGTCGAATAATTTGAAAACGCGATTAACTGACTACACCAGATTTTTTTTTTTCTACGCTACAAATATTTAGCAGTTTTTTTCAGTTTACAAAAAAAAAAAAAAAAAAAAAAATGCAGAAGAAATCTTGTTCATGCTTCTTAACTAAAGAAACTCTGCATAAATCCATTTTAAGCTTTTCTGATTAAAGTCTGGCTTAAGCCTACAATATTCAATGACATTTTGACTTTGTGGTTTCAATAGTTTGATCTTTATCTAATTTTATCAACGTATTTTAATGGTGACGGTGGTCAGATTTGGAATAAAATTATTATCACGATTTGGAGCAGATAAATTATATACAATATTTTTTTCATCATAGCACATTTACTTAAAACTGTTTTTTTCTTTGTATCACTTTTATTCGCATTTTTTATATTTTTCTTCTTTCTGTTCTCAAGGTCATAAAACATCGTTTAAGAAGTAACTTTTGGAGTTCTAGGCAAAGGACCTTAAGTTCCTACTCATACTATAAGTACGTAAACGGGAATTTTTAAGGGTTATAGGTAATCTGATAAGGATTAATTTACTTTTAAAAGCTTTTTTTGTTTTGTTTACCAGATTTGTTCCAATTCGGTGCACAGTGTGTCATAACTACTAAAATACGAGTTAGAATTAAAAGTCAAATAAGCTTTGCCATAAAACCAAATAAGAAAAACTCAAAAAAAAAAAAATATTTTAAACTTTTAAATTATTAGATATATGTCTGTACATTAGACCGTACCTCAAAAAAAAGTTTCCCCATACCACCTCTAATATAAAGTATTTTTGTAAGGAGGTTTCGAATTTTTTTTTCCGATAGTAGGGGTCGCCTTTTTACATTTTTCGTTATATCTTAGGAATTTACAGTCCGATCTTAAAGTGTGATATATCAATGTTTTGGCCTTTGGGGACATTGACCTCAAGTATCTCGTTTTAGTATTTATCCACCAGATCTCTATTCGGTGGAAACCTAATAAACCACCCTCAGATAATTAGAGCTCGCAAGAAACTATTAAACTTTTGCTAAGGAAGTAATTCGATAATTCCAGCAAAAACATTTTTAAATTTAATTAGAAAACCGATATAATAATTACATTTATTTTCTTACAGGACATATTCAGCTCGCAAACATTTTTCCATTTTTGTAGATTCAGTAATATTTTTTAAAGTATTTCAGATTTACGGCCGATTTTACCAAGTTCAGTTATAAGTGTCAAAAACATATTGTTTACTTGAACTAAGAGTAATACATAGCTTGTTCTAGCTGAATTTGGTGAAATTGGCCGTTGTACATATTTTTTCGTTCATTAAAATATTTTTTTTTTTAAATGTTTTCTTTATTAATTAATTGCCAAACCTTTTTTGAAAATCGTTTTGATATAATGAAACAATTTTCCCAAATTCAAATTTTCGCAGAGATGTAAAAAATAACGTAATTTGTCAAAAGATTTTAAAATTAAATAATGCATTTATATACAAATGATTATAATAAAATAAAAAATATTATGAATCAACATATGTACGTATACAAATTAAAATTGACTTCTTAAACTTATTTTTAATCAAAATTTGTTTCATTTATTATCTCCTTAAATTAATTTAAAAAAAGTTTGAAATATTTTCCGTTTAAAAATATGTAGTTTATATATTTTGGGAAAGTTCCTACTTAACATTCACTGAGTAGCATTCAGATTCACATATTTTGGCGAAGAATTGTGAGTTTCTACTTAAAAGATGCCAGGCATCACAGAATGATTTACAGAACTCTTTCAGTAGAAAATGCAACTCAAAATAAAATTTATCAAAATTTCAAACATACTGTTTACCTGGGGAGAAAGAAAAACTGCTCATCTCAAAATTACCTTTTGAAAACAAAAAACACTCAAACTACCGCACTATCGACCATTTAAAGATGTTGAAGCTTCTAATAATTACATTCTCTTAAAATAAAAAAAATCATCATTTAAAAAACTGCTTTATCATCTTCACTTTCAAACTTGTATATTTAAGAGCCAGTTAATCTCCATGCCATTTAAATAAAGTCAATAATGTTTTTTTTTGTATCTACCAAAAAGGGAGACACAATCGTTATCGTCAACCTCTTTTAGCCGTGAGTAATGTCACTCGAAAATGTTCACTAATACTACTAAACATAATAACAAAAACAATGATTGTACAAGGAGAAAATCAAGAGGGTAGGCATAGCTACATTAGACATACCTACCAACACAAAAACAACTACTATTTGTATCTATCACTCACACCATAGAAATTAACCTCAACTAAGAGTTGTTGAACTGCATTATGGTACATGGAGTGAGTGTGTTTGGGCCTAAATGATATCAAGAAGAAAAAAAATTATCATGGTGCTAGAGGCAAAAGAGACAAAATTAACAAACACTGGTACACTTACTTATAACAACAGGCACACAGATACTCACACATACTTTGGCAAAGGAAATTTAATGAGCATATTTTTGTTTAATATTAAATGTTGATTGTGATGTCGACGAGTGTGTGTGTGATATTTTGTCGTTGTTGTTTCTTTTACTTGGCTGTTTGGCTTTGTGTGTTTTTTGTTGAGACATTGCGCTTAGAGCCGAAGTTGCTTGTCACTCGCTGGAGACATTTGTGGGCAGTTGCGTTGAACTTGTCGTCTTGTGCGTATCTTGTGTTGAATACAAATAAAAACAAATACGGAGTACGGATACAAAAGGAAACAAAAAATATATAACAAAAATCTAACAACGAGTTCTCTTTTATTAGTGGATATACAAACGTTTTATGAGATACTCTTTCTAATACAACACATTTCTCGCATATTTAAAGTGTCGCCAAAAAATACAAGAACAGTTCTTTTGTTTCGTTTTTCGCTATATACTACTCAGAACTGTTGCTACGACCACCACCACCACCATTGCTGAACATAAACTCTTGCTCTTGTGCTACGTTTTACCGTCAATTCATTGAGCTCTTGTGTATCTATGTACAAGAATCAGCAGTCAGTGTCACCCACGACATCACAAGAAGTGGACATATAAACACACAAACATTCAGTAGATTTATTTTTTTTAAAATTGGAGTGTGTTAAAGTGGAAAAATTTCTATGAAAAGAAAAAAATAACGTGAAGATTTTTAGAAAAAAAAAAAATAGTTTTCTTTTTTTATAAAAAATTAAAATAAACATTATGGATATTTATTAAAAAAACAAACTGAAAAATATTGAAAACAATTAAAGGAATTATTTAACAAAAAAAAACTTTTTGGTGATTTTTAAAAAAAATATAATACATTAACATTTTTAAAAGGATTTGCAAAAAGAAAAATTATATAAAAAAATGTAAGTATCGAAAAAAATTTTATAAAGCCGACGGTATTTAATTTTTTTTTTTTAAATAACCGGCGGTGTTATGATAATAAAAAAAATATTATTGTTTGAGTCAAACAAAAAAATTATTTAAAATTTTTGGGTTTTACTACACAAAATCACAAGAAAAAAATTTCTTCAATTTAAATATGTTTAAAATTTAATATTTTTTATGCTTTAGTAAATAAATTATCGGTGAATTTTAAAAAATTTCCCTTATGGGAAATATTAAGGGAAATTTTTAGTTTGACAATTATTGAATTTTGTTTTTGACAACAATTAAACACGAAATTATTTAAGTTGTCAAAAATTAAATGATATAAAATTTCCCTTTTAGTTCAACATTAAACAAACAATTTTCATAAGCGAGACATTTTCTAATATTAAAATTAAACGAAAAAACCATAATTTATTTGAAATTTTCCAAACTCTAATTACTTTATTGACATGACATACATACATACGTTTATTAGGCATAATAAACTTTTCAGTTTGTTGACATTTATTTTTAAAAATTTTAAAAATGTTTATTTTTTTTTATTTTTGTCAGATATTTAATTTGACAAATGATTGACATGTTAAGTATTTTAATTGTTGACTGTTTTATAAAAAAAAAAATTTTAACCTTTTTCTTTAAGTTTTATACTTTATCGTTTGATGTGAGTTTGTATCTTATGAGTGATGCAGTGATTTAATAGACGTTTGACCTTGTAAATTATAAAGTTTAAAATTAATATTTAAAAATTTTGAACGAAAATTAAAAATCAAAAACACAAACAAATGATTTAGTTTCCCACATTAAGCAGAAGAAAACATTAACAATAAATATTATTATCTGTGAATAATTATTTTAAATTAGATCATAAATGTCTTCCTTGTTGAAGATGACTTAAAACGAAGCAATAACAATGATTTATGATTGATTAAAAAAAAGATTTAGCAAAATTATCCCGAAGATGCAAAATAATAAAGAAAACTAGTGTCTTCAAAAAACGTATTCAAATCTTTTCTCTTTGTTAGCAATTTTTCTTTAAGTGTTGTTCTATTTTCAATTTAATCTTGATTGACAGTTTCAAGTAGTTGAAATTGGAAATTGTTTGCATATTTACTGTGACTTACATGTCTAGTTTTTGTGTAATTATTCTTTAAGTTATGAGCTTGACATATGACTATAATTATAAAATTAAATGGCTTATTTTAGTTGTACTAACATGTTTGCAATGATTGAAATTACATCATGATTTTTAATAAGAAAATAGTAAACGATTTAAAAGTATCTAGAAGTTGAAATTGTATCTTTTAGCTATAAAACTATAAATTATAAAGATTTGTATAAATTATTGAATGAATTAATTAAAAATTTAAATTTTACTAAATTTTTATTGTTTCCCTTTTTGGGATATTTTTTTGGGAAATTTGTATATCTTCTTAAATTTGAAAAATTTAGGGATAGAAGATGAAATTCTATCTTTTATCTATAAAACTATACATTTTAAAGATTTTAATATATTTTTTTTTTATTTCCCTTTTGGGATATTTTTTGGGAAATTTTTTATATTTTCTTATATTTGAAAAATTTAGGGATAGGAGATGAAATTCAATCATTTATCTATAAAACTATATATTTTAAAGATTTTAATAAAATTTTTTAGTTGTTTGTTGAATTAATTAAAAATTTAAGTTTTGGTAAATTTTTTTTTTTTAATTTGGGACTTTATTATATTTTCCAATATTAGGAAAATTTAGGGAAAATAAATCATAAATTTAATATTGCTAGATAATTTTAATAAAAAAATGAGAATTTCGCTAAAACAACTGCAACAAAATTAAAAAAAATATACACTAAAAAATTTAATTTTGATTTAATTAACATTTTAGTTGTTTTGAAATAAATTTTCAATTAAAGTTTTAATTAAATAACAAAAAATCTTAGTTGACTTTTTTCATTTAAAATAAAATAATTTAAACATGTAGAATTGTTGTTGGGAATTGTCAATATTTATTTAAATAAATTAACACATTGTTTGAAATGGCAAAGTTTTTAGAAAATTTTTTTTAATTAAAATTAAAAATATAATTTATTGAAAAAAAATATTCACAATTTTACAATTTTTAGTAATCAATATAATCATTTTGGTAATAGTTTCAAAATCAACAAATTGTTTGCTTGATATTATGAATTTGGTACAAATTTGGTGATTGAAGAAATTTTATAATTTTTTCAAATAATGAAAACTTAGAATTTCAGTTTTTTTAATAAATAAATGTTTTTGTTTTCAACAATATAAATACGAATTTTGTGCTAAAATAAATGGTTTTATTTTGATATGTAAAAAGCCGAGTATTTTAACCGAAAGTCTTTTAAAACTCTACATACAGCTGTGTTTGATTTTGTAGAACGTTTGCTAGATCAAACATCATTTAACAGTGTAGAGATTATATTACACTACGATCTTTTCACAAATTAAGTTAAGTAAATCAATAAGAAACTGTTATGAGGAAAGCAAATGGTTGAAAAGAAAAGTGAGCACGCTTTTTCGAATTTTTCGTCAAATATTTGGTTAAATGTGAACATAACTTATTGCTTTTATTTTGAGTTCCAAACATAGCAACATAAGACTTTTTCTATGTGTCCCACTTATAGTGTGAGTTGCTGTATGTATATTTTTCAATAAATTTGTTATACATTCTTATTATTTACTTTTTTGGTATTCAAAATGCTTTTTTTTTAAAAAAAAGATACTTTTTTAAATTTCTTTAAAAACATGTGTACCGTTCTATAAAATGTTTTAATATTTTTTATATAAAATTATTTATTTTTTCAAAACAGTTATTTTGACATTTTTAAGATATTTTTGTATTTTTTTTTTAAATTCATTATTTCTGCACTATAATGCTCTTAAAGTCTTGTTTTTTGTCGAAAATGTACATTTGTATCTTTAAGATCCTTTTTGAGTTTCTTCAAAAACCAATTTTATTTTCTAATAAATTATATGGATAATATTATAAACGTTGAAAATTTGTTTAATTTTGATATAAAAATGGAGTTTTTTTATATGAAGATATACAGACAGATGAACATCGATTATCCGGGTCTCCGCTTTGCGTCCTCTATTGTTCGGGCAACAAACATAAATTTGTTTTCTCTTTCAATCATATACAAACTCATAAGAATAATTTAAATTCGATGATTCCAATATTTTGTTACGTACTCATGTTTTTATAACATTCAAATACATATGACGACCGTACTAACTTTAAATACCTTTGCAAAATGTTGACTAAAATGTCATGTTTTAAGGAAAAAAATTTGTGTTTTTATACTTTATTTATTAAGCTTGTTTTTCGATTATCCGTGCTTTGTTCGGTCCCGTGCGAACCGGATAATTGAGTTTCAACTGTATTCCTAATTTTAAGATACTTTTGCAATTTTCACCATATTTTTTTTTATTTACAGAAACTTTTTATTAATAAACGTTAGTTTTGTTTTATTCGACCTTTTCTTTATAGAAACTCAGTATTTATTTCTTTGAGAAACTTTTTATTTTTATACTTTTAGGATAAAAGGATACTTTTGAATCTTTTAGATACTTTTTTAATTTCTTTAAAACCTTAAAATTTTTTAGTTATTTTTTTTTTAACGGAAATATTAATTTCATTAATTTAAAGTCCTCTTCACATTTTTTTTATTATTGTTTCTGAGTTGACTGCCTTTTTAACCTTTAAAATTTTTTTCTCAAGGATTTAATATCCATCATTTTAAATACTTTATGACGTTGTAAGTTTATGTCGTTTGATTCTGCGTTTTTTTCGTCTTTCGCTGACGATTTTTATGATAAATATCTTCTAAATATAAAAATAGGGCTGAACTTGAATGGCAGCATTGAGCTGAAAACAAGAAAAGAACAAGAAGGAATCCTAAACCTTTAAGATACCCAATATTTTGAAAATATCTCCCCCATGGTAAACAAAAGTGTCCATGTGAGGAACAAGCTCTATAATTATTCCATTCGTTTAGATTGTCACTGTGGTTTATAAGAAAACTAGTTTTTTGTTTAGTAATTATAGTTATTAAAAAAATATCGTGTTTGTTTCGTTGGAAATCTTACAAAAAAAAAAAAAAAAAAAAGATGTAAATTATAACGTTCGATTTATGATTTGTTTTGAAAGTTCACACATTTGGCCTGCTGATTTCCTGTTTGTAATAAAATTAATGACAAACATTTTTTTGTTAAAAATAAATCTTCTTTAATAGTCTGATTTTTTTATGTATTTTTCTGACATAAAATCAAAAGGAGAAGCTGAAACTATGTGATGCTAAATAGTAATTAAAATTTGTTATAAAAAATTTCTTACAAGAAAGAAAAGAAAAAAAAATTGGAACGTAGATTTCTTTAATCGATCATAAAGTTTTAAAAACATTGTGTCATAAAAAAAACTGGTCAGTGGTTGAACAAAAATGCTTGGGCTTACAAATCTGGACTTTTTTTGTCACCTTTAATGACACTTTTATTTTGATACTACTTAAGCCCTTCATTCCTCAAAACCTAAAGTTATTTTAAATGCAAGTCTTTTTTGTTTGTTTTCTGATTAAACAAAAAAATCTAAAAATAAATGAACATTTATGTCTCTTGTGTCTGATGATTTATTATCTTTTACAATCAGTAGTTAATCATTAACATTTATATTGAATTTTTTTCTGTTCCTTAACACTGATCTAAAGATGGTTAGTTGGTAACTCTTTCTTTTATGTCCATCATTTACTACTCATCACACATAAAAATCAAAAGAAGCAGAAGAGAAAAAAAATTGAAAAAATTTCAAGCTAAAAATTGGAGATGTATCACAGCAAGTCGTCATGTAAATTTTAATTATATACATGTAAACTTCAAACTACAACAAATAAAAAAAAAAAAAAAAAATAAAGGTCGGCTTGACTGTTGTTTTAAAAAGTTTGAGTTAAATGTGTGTTTGTGTATCTAAAAAATTTTTAGAAATAACATCTAAGCTTAAATAGTTTTTGTTTTAACTACTTAATGCCACCAAAAAAAAACGAAGACTACTGCTTCTAGTTGGTTACCGCTAAGATTTTATTCTACCGGATTGAGCTAAGAGTTGATTGTTTGTTTTTTTCTTTCTTAGATTTACTAAATATCGATGTTTTCATGTAAAGAAGGTTATTAAGAAATTTTATGACTATTTAAGAAGAATCCTACTGTTATATGATCAAAACCTATTAAGTTTTTGTATTTGTTTTAATGTAAACTTTTAAATCAATCAAGAAGAAGATAGTACGTATTGCAGATGCTTGGATGCAATTTTTAAGAAAATGTTTGCTTTTTTCAATAATTAACTGAAAAAGGTTCACAATATAAATTGTTGCTATTTTTAGCTGCTAAAATCAGGAATTTTAATAAATAGATACTTTTGTATCTGAAAGATACTATTATATCAATAAGAGATTTAGTAGAAAAATATGCCAATGACTGGAAAATTAAAATAAATATTGACAAATGCGAGACTATTTTATTCCGCCCACCTATTGGAAAGTGCAATTATAATATAAGAAAGCATTGGAAAGAGTTTGAGGTTAAAACCGGCGATAACGTTAATATTGTGAGTAAGCAAATGGTAAAATATTTAGGAATTTATCTTGATAAATTTCTGTATTACAACAAACACATAGATTTACAAATAACAAAGGCAAGAAAAGCTTTTTATTCTAAATATATAAACCCTTCGGTTAAATTAATCCTATACCAATCCTTAATTAGACCAATATAAACATATGGCTGACAAATTGGTTCAATATTTCTCCATCATATATGGAAAAAATGAGAGTTTTCGAACGGAAATGCCTTAGAGCATGCACTTTACTCTTCAGGTCACCTGATAGTGAATTTAAAAAATACGTTTCTAACAAGAGGCTATATAATGCTTCAAAAATAAGTAGAATAGATAATTTCATTATTCATCTAATAAGAAACCATATTCTAAAAACTTTTGAATGCAGGTTTAATAACCTTGTATAACCTTGTAATAGTATGGCCCCCTACTACGTCAGTGAAGAATATATCGAGGTAACTCGAAAAAATGGGTATGTGCCACCGGAAGCATTTTTATACCTAGATAAACATTGATATATTCAAAATAATATGGGAACTCCGGTATTATACCATATTTATAGGCGAGCCAATGTCAAGGCAATAAATTGCAGACAAATTACAGATGTAAATAAAAGATATGACACAACCCCCTACTTGAGGGACAAAAACATGTTGCCAAACTTAAATATTAAAAAATGCTGGTGGCTAGACCGATATGGTAGCTAAAACTTTTCTTTTACCTCTGAACTTTTTTCCATTTTAATTATCTAAATACTAAAATGGTTTTTTCCAATTGTTTTTCCCACATTAAAAATTTCAAATATATTATACATATCGCTCATTTCGTGCAAGACCGTCACAACTCAAAATTTGGCATTTTCGAGTTAGTAATGCAGAAATGTTCTCCTCTTAAATCTCTACAAATTGATCTAAGAACGGAGAGAATTATCGAAAAAATAACGGTAATACAGATGCTTTTGACGCTATGACCTCTTGTAACAAACTTGAGCAATTAACATCAACAAGGTCACATTTCAGTTTTTTTGTTGGCATTCCTCTTGTACATGTGGTTTTCTTTGTAGCAAAAAAGAAACATTTGATTTTTTAACTGTATATAAAATAAATAATAAAATAAATAATAATAGGTTGGAATCTTAAAAAGGCTCTCCTGTAAAGTTTCAAATTTTGAGTTGTGACGGTCTTGCACGAAATGAGCGATATGTATTTTAATACCTGTAAGTTAATTTTTCAATATTCCTAAAAAGAACTTAGATTTTCTGATGGCAAATATACTAGAGAGCTCGAACACGGAACAGTGTATATTATGTTATATTAACTACTATTTGTTTATTTATGGTCTACATTATAAGAAATTTCTTGTCAAATAAACGTTAAAAAAATCATTTTAAGCTTATAAATACAAAAAACAACTTTTTATTGCATTAAATGCTCATTTTTTCCAAAAAATAACTAAAAGATACTCTTGTTTCTATTAAATGGATCTGTTAATAAATGCCACTATTTGTAGCATAAAGAAAACATTTTAGTTAATAATACATTTAAATAAATTTTTTATCCAAAATATATGTATGTACATATGAATAGTAGAGCGACTCAAAAAAAAGTGATTTTGTTACCCCTCTGAAAATAAAGCTTGATATGTTTAACGATGATTCCCAAAATATTTTGGTTCCAGAAATATGTATTTAGCTTAATATCTCAATTAGTAGGTCGCAAGCGGTCAAGTTTTATATACCATTGGATGCTGCTTCAAAAACTATTTTCGATGATACCAAATTTTATTTATTTCGTCTTGAAGCAAAGTACAAAAAAATTCGAAAATCTGAAAAATACATTTTTTAAAAATGGTCTAGCTCACGGATGGTCAACCAAAATATTTTGGGAATCATCATAAAACATATCAACCTTTATTTTCAGAGGGGTAACAAAATCACTTTTTTCAGCTCCATACAAGGTGAGTCGGTCTAATGAATAGTAATCATGATTTTGATTTAAAAATCAAAACTTTTGTAAAGAAGAGCTATTTTTACACATTTTTTGAAAAAGTTTATCTACAAATCAAAACTTTTTTTGGGTTGAAATAAAACGTTAATTAATTTTTTTATCGACTTAAAAGTTATAAAGCTTTCTGAAATAATCCTTTAATTATGATTTATTTTCTTATTCTTCTCTTTTTAGATCAAACCTCAATTAAAGAAAAAAAAAACAAAAAAAAAACACACACACACAGGAAAACCAAATTCATCCCAAAAACTCAAAACATAACAAAAATGGAACATTTAATGACTGCCTTTATGCCACCAGCCTATTTACTGGGTCATCCAACACCTTCAGCTCTCTCCTCATCATCTGCTACCACTTCTCCGGCTACCTCACCCACAACTAATTCGTCAGGTCTAACAAAGCCCAAGAGATGGGGTTCTCCGCCTGTCAATATGGGCGGACAATTCATTAACCCCGCAACCGGTAAAAAGCGTGTGCAATGCTCAATATGCTTCAAGACATTCTGTGACAAAGGAGCTTTAAAAATACACTTTTCGGCAGTACACTTAAGAGAAATGCACAAATGCACTGTAGACGGCTGCAATATGGTCTTCTCTTCACGCCGTTCACGCAATAGACATAGTGCTAATCCCAATCCAAAATTACATTCTCCTCATATACGCCGCAAAATTTCACCCCACGATGGCCGCACCGCTCAACAGTTCCCTTTATTCCCAATGGCTCCTACAGGTATTTTACCTCCTGCTGGCGCTATGCCCGCTTTTCCTGGCCTTATGCCTCACCAAGGTAGTGCTTTTGCTCCCCATCCTGCCGCCATGTTTAGTGATTTCTCTTGCCCCCAATTCCAACACATGCTAGCCAACCAAGAAAGACTTTTGGGTGCTCAACATTCATCACACTCTAGTGGAGCTTCCAATGCCTCCGATAATGATGACGATGAGGGTTATGTTCTAGATGTTCAGGGCTCAAACGCTAGTCAGGGTAGTCACAGTGATGTAGATGATTATTGCCGTGAGGTAGAAGATGAGGACAATGAGGAAGATGAATTAATATCGGTTTCGATAGAAGATGAAGTTAAGCCTTTAAATAATGGCATGCACTCGGAAGATTCAAATGAACCTTTGGACTTTAGTTTAAACAAACGTTCTGCAGTCTCTATGTCAGCAGCCGAAAGACTTATGGTCAGTCCTAGTAATGTGCAAAAACCCTCCAACAGTTTCTCCATGGACAGTTTATTGGGCAAAAGAAAGAGATCTTGCAGTGAGTCGGAAATGTCCTGCGATAATTTTTCTCCAGTAACCATTAAAATGGAAAATGAGGACGATGACAGTAGTTGTTTGGATCTATCTGCCTGCCAAGCCAGTAAAAAAGTACAGACGGTTTCCTCCTCCCTCTCCTCGCCCCTCTCAGCCGAAGAACAACATCTAAGATTATTGCAATCACAAATGTTTGCCGCCGCTGCTGCTGCAGCTGCCGCCCAAACCCAAAGTTCTGAGAGCAGTGAAATTTCCCCTAATACTCCCCCACCCATGTGGAATATTCTATCGGAAGTGTATCGCTCTATGCTAATGAATACCAGCACGAATCTAAAAACTCAGCAGCAACAACAACAACAACAGCAGCAGCAATACAACGAAATGTCTACGAATGCCATTTCGGTCTAAATTCGATTACTTAAGTCAAGCCTGAGAGCTCGACTCGCCTACAAACACTCGCTTTAGGTTGTTACCTCAAAATGTTAACTTGTTGTAAAATTCTCATTATATTTAAATTATAAAATTTTATTTTTTATTGTAAATAAAATACATTTTATGAAAAACAAAAACTATTTATGTAAATAATCACCCCCCTTAAAATCATCATTTTACCTACAAAAGTATTCAGCAATATTTATTTTAATGCAAAAATTTCTTAATTATCCTTTATTTTTTAATTTTAACTCTCTATCTCACGCCCTGGTGCAATACTTTGTAAATTTGTTTTCCTTCCTTTGATTATTTTCTCAAATTTTAGTCATTTTTTTTACAAAAATTTAATTATATTTAATAAAAAAAAAAAAAGTTGGTTATTTTTTTCCTTTATTTTACAAAAAGTATACGTTTATTTTTAATATTTAATTGATATTATTAAATTTTTATTATCAATGTAAATTATTTTTATTACATTATTATTGTCATTATTTTTTAGTCATTTTAATTCTATGAAAATAACGATAAAAATAAACACAAATTGAAACAAAAATAATGAAATAAAATGTGTAACATATCCTGTATTGATTGAAATTATCATGTAGTTAAATTTAATAAAAAAAAAAACAGATAAAAAATTAAATATTATTTAATTGCTACAACAAATTATTTAGAATTAATTAGTATTATGGAAAAAACTTCAATCGAAATGCTTTATTATTATGAGAGAAAAAAAACAAAATAATTTTAGCAAATTTTATAAAAAATTTAAGAAAAATAATAAAAAAAAGTTGAAAGTTTATTCAATGGAAAAATTTAAATCAAAATGTGTTTTTAATTTATCTCAATTAATGTAAAAGGTGGCTTTTCTCTTAACGAATAATGAAAAGGTTAACCTCGAATTACACGTTAATGGCGGGTAGTCGCAATTTAAGCATAATAATTCTCATATGGAAAAGTTTTTAATACGATTTTAGTTTTCGTATGCATTTAAAAACAATCCCTATAACATCAAATACAAGATCGAAGGTCCTTTAGTTTTATTCAAAGGCTTAACTTTAATTTTTAGATTATAAAGGGCGATTTATCGTGAGGTTTGACTTTGAATATTCTTTTGTTTGCAGATCATACATTCAGATCATACGTATGACTCATATCAAACTGCTTTGTCATTTTTGTTAAGAATTACGGAAAGACTCACACCACAACAGCGTCACAAAATTGATCAGCAGTATTATGAAAATCAGCGTTCTGTGAGAAATTAAAATCCGGTGTTTTATCGTGAAATTCTGTTCAGTAATTTTGTTTTGGCTCGATACGTTTATAAACAAAATTTCCTTATTCGGGCTGATGAGCAACCCAAAGAGCGCCAAGAGCTACGATTACATCCGTTAAAAACAACGGTATGGTGTGGTTTATGGGCTGGTGGAATCATTGCTCTATATTTCTTCAAAAATGAAGAAAATCAGAATGTTACCGTCAATGGTAACCGTTATCGCACCATGTTAACGCACTATGTGTTTCCTGAAATTCATGCTCATGGTCTCGGTGAGCCATACAGCGCCTTAAACAATGACATTGTTCTCATTGACCTCATTTTGGTGAGCACTTAGTTACACGTTTTGCTATGGTAAATTGGCCAACTAGATCGTGCGATATCACACCTTTGGACTATTTTCTCTGGGGCTGTGTCAAGCCTGAGGTCTTCAAGTATGAGCAGTTATGATACGCTTTGAAAGCCAACATTACTCGTGTTATTTGCGAGATATCAGCCGCTATGGTCGAACGAGTCGCCCACAATTGAACTCTGCGAATGGACCACAACAGACGTAGTCATGGCCCACATTAACATGATATAAATTTCAATTAGTAAATAACATTTAAACAATAATAAAAATTTTAAATTTACTTTCAAATGTATGTCTTTTATTAAACATTATAAATCAAAACTCATAATGAATCACCCGATACAATCAAAGTATAACCCGATGTCAACTGCTGTTCTTAAGGAGAGTCCAAAATTTCCGTTATATGTTTACGCTGTTGATTCTCTACTTACATTTTCGAAATCAAGTCTAGGAGTCAGCCGCGATAACGAGAGAACTGCCACAAAAAATCTACAGTTATTGGCTGCATCAATTTTCTTCGAAGGTTCCACGCCAAGAGGTAGACAGCAGTGCACAAGAATAAAGTGTAGAGTTGCTTTGTCTGCTTTGCCTCACAGTATTTTTAACACTGGGCAAAAAGAAGGGTGACATTGTATAATGTCCAATGTCAAAATGACCATAAACATTATGACACACCAAAAAGTGTGTTATTTCATTTTCAAATGTGTCGCAATGCCCACTTTTTACTACTTTTCTTTTTGATTTGATATTTCTCGGTTCCACAAGGCATTTTGGGACATCTGTGGTGCGATTCACTAACTTTTAACGATCCGACAATCGTAATTTTTCTCAACATATATATTCGGTTGCAGTAACGATAGTGTGATTCTGTAGTTTATTTTTAACGATTGTAAATAGCTGTAGTTTTTGTAACATCTCTGTCTACAAAATGTTAAAATAAACGAAACGCACAAAAGAGAATAAAGAATAAACACATGAAATTGTGCTTAATTTACTCTTTTTTTATATTCTATTTTGTGAATTTTACATTTAAAATTTTGTTTTCGTTCATAATTTCCTTTTTTGTACATTTTGAATTTAGAATTTTGTTTTTGACATATACATGTATGTATATTATATGTATGTAACAAGTTGGGCCTCAGCCACTTTAAACATAAAATACACTTTATCGATTAAATAAACACAACGTAAATTATTGTCGTTAAAATAACGAAAAAAAAGCTTAAAGTAATAGCTGACTTCAATCATCAGCGAATATCGTTAAAAATGTTACTCAATAGCAAATTCGATAAATTTTCGTTATATGTATTTTAACGATACGATAATCGTTAAAAAAAAGTTAGTGAATCCTACTACTGCAGCCTTTCTTAAGTTTAAATTGCTTTCATTAACCTCCTCTGTCTACTTATGTAAATGTTTTATCGAATTTAGAAGCTTTAATTAGCGAAGTCAGTGTTTGTAATACCAGAGAGTAAAAAATCATTTTACAACTTTTAAAAGTGTCATAACGTCCATTGACATTTGTTTGGTGTGTCCATGGACGCTATGACTTTGGACATTATGACATGGCACCGAACAGAAGGCGTAGACCAACGCGCCCGGTTAAGAATAACCAGTATTCAGGTATAATTTGAGTACATGGCGCCATGGACTATATTCATAACCCTTGATTAGAACCTTAAGCTGTCTAATCTCAACTGTAAAGCAGATTTTCTTGAATAGCAATCTCATACAGAGAGAGCTCTAAGAAGACCTACGTTGCGTGTGAAAATCAGCCCTAACCTGGTAATCATCGAACTGAGTTTAAGCCATGGATTAGACATTACGCGCTAGACTTATATTTATTTCGGCAGGTTCTGTTTAGGCGCTGGAGATATTAAGCCACCGCGGCGGTTATGAAGGAGGCAGCATCCGCTAAATAGCAGCAATACATAGGGAGATCCGCCAGCAGCGTAACTATCCCTCAAGGTGGAAAATCAACTTTTAAAGATCTGCCTTCCCGCGGCTTTGGGCATCACAATGACCACCCGATCCCTTAAAGTGCCTCGCCAAAAGTCAGTCTGGAACCGAGCTTTCCGGGACTAAAGTCTCCCGTAGTATCCGATAGGATCTCTAGTCAGCCGCGATATCAAGAAATCTGTAGATTTTGAGCTCTGTTGCAATCCAGGATTCGCGGAGGATTTAGGTTATATATAACCTTTTGTTATCTGGGATGCATGATATTAATTGATGGTGGTGTGAAGGATGATGCGTCGAATAGACTAAAAAATGCTGGTTCATCATTTGGTAGCCTAAATAAAACGTGGCGGACCCCCAAAAATATCACATATTCAATACTTTCGTAAAATCTATACGGCTTTATGTAAGTGAAACGTGGCTGATGACTAACACAATAGCACAGAGACTCCAAGTATTTATAAACAAGTGTCTAAGAATAATATTCGAATATTTTGGACAAATAAAATTACAAACACAGAGCTCTGGAGATTAACAAAGGAAGAACTAATAGTTCGTCAAAAAACATGAAGAAAATGGAGATGGATAATACATACTCTAAAACCTACATAAACGCTGAAATGAAACCATCTCATTGGTCCCTATTCATTTATGCAATGCAATGTACTAAACTGTACACTGCAGTAATGAAACTGTCATTAATACTAATAAACTTCAAAAACGGGAATTTTCGTACATTTCGTTGCACCATTAATGATACGCAACACGTTACATTCGGGCTACGTAAAACTTTGAAGTATTTTATTTGAGGTGTAAATCCAGTAAAATATCACAAGTAAACGTTTCCATTAAGTAAAATATTTAATTGTTGGTTTAAATAAATTTTTTATTATTCATTGAATAATTATAGAAATTATAGAACCCTGGAAATTTAGATGATATTTTTACGTAGCCCGAATGCAGTTTTACGTTGACAAAGAAAACATTATTTTTCTATATTTTTAGGAAATCAATAAAACAAACTATGCATTGGTTATTGATTTATATAGTAAGTAATATAAAAACGATTTAATTGTATACATTTTTTGTAGTTTTTATTGCCACATTTCCGATTTTTATGTATTCATATAAATATGGATCTATGTACATATGTTTTAAGTTTCATTAAAATTGGTTCGATAGTGGGCACAAAGACCCTATTCCGGAAAGCAGCTTGTATTATGGACTGATTCGCGTTGTACCAATTAGTACCAAATTTTATTAAATTATCTTCAAAATTGTGACCTGTTCTTTGCGCACAAGGTTACATGGACAGCCAGCCAGACAGCCGGACGGACATCGTTAGATCGACTTAAAAAGTGATTTTGAGTCAATCGGTATACTTTAGGGCCATATATTTTAAGGTGGGGTGGGTATAATAGCATACACAGATAATCAGACGCGGATCCAGCTTAAGTCTTTTTTTTTTTTGATACAAAACAAGTAAAAAATTTGTTTTTAAAAGTTTATTAAAAACGATATATTGATATTGTATTTAAAAAAACTTAACAATACGGTAAAAAAACATAAGATCAGTTCAATATAAATTAAAATAAATTAATCTTTTTAAATAACGTTTTTGCTATAAAAATAATTTTATTTATTTTTAGTGTTTTTTATTTTATTTGAAACAATTTATTTGACTACATAATACTAAATTGTTTGACCAATTTGTCGACCAAAAAAAAAAACATATGCAATTGTTAATAAAATTTTGGAAGAAGGAATATGCTTCAATAATTTTAAAATTAAGTTATGAATTTTAGTCGAACTGTTTGGGTTTTAATCTTAAGATAAATATATAATTATTCTGGTTTAAGTTGATTACAGTTAATTTTTTTATTTAAATTATTTTTATTTAGAAAGGAATTTTTAAGCTTATAACAATGGAAAGACAAAAATAATTTTGGCTGCACATACATACGTACATATGTACCTTCAGCCGTAAATGTGCTAATGCCACAATTTTTGAAAATTAAGTTTTTGATGCAGTTCAATAGAGTAAACAAAAATACATCGTTTGTGGAAAAAATACAAATATTTTTTTCTAGTTCTTGTTTTGCAACGATATGTAAAAGTTCTAAGTCCAAAAATGCCAAAGAATAAGCGCCAGGGCCCATTAAAATTTGAAAATTTCAAAAAAAATCATATATATTATTTCTAAAGCACTTTTTTTTGTCGGTTGCAAATATCTCCCATACCACCGCATCAAATTTAATGAATGATATCTCATTTTAAAGCTTATTTCTAACACTAATGGCGAAAAATAATAAGAAATTTAAAAAATTATATTTTCATTGATAAAACTTATATTTTATATAGAACTGCATGATAATACTGTTGTCATTATGATTATATGTTTTTGTTCCAGTGTGGTAATACAGGGTCGCTTAAAAGTAATGCAGTTCTACATAATATAGTATGTATTAAAATCCATTCTGGCAATACCGCTATTTACTATAATGCCGTTTATTACTAAGTCAGTTACATATACATAATTGCGTACGTTTAAAGATATTTTTGTTTGTATTAAGGATTCGTACGGGCAAAAAGTTAACGATGATCATGTCAATACCTCTAACATTGTATTCAAAGAAGTATTATAAAAGCATTTAAACATATGTATGTAAATATGTATGATATATATTATGATTTCTAATATTTTTATACTTTTAACAAAATGTATTGAAGTAACTAAAATTTCTATTAATTATTTTCATTTTATGTTACAAAAATGACAACTAACGGTGCGAAATTATCGCACGGGTCATCTAGTTGGTTTATATTTGTTAATAGACAACATTGAAATAAACAAAATAATGTTATAGTATATTTTATTTTTTGCAAATTGACATACTAAAATGTACATTCAAAGTATAAAATATATAATAGAAAAGGTGATAAGTCACAAAAAGCTATGTAAAACATAAATCTATTATTTTTGGTTGGTTTGCAAGCCAATAAAGAGTCGGCAATGAAGCAAAACTGGATTTACAGACTTAAAATATATTCAGAACTAAAGGCTTTAGAAAGTTTTTTCTCTCTTCTATAAAATTAATACATTGGACTTACATCCTTTACGACTGAAGGTAACGATATATACTTATATAGGTAAATTATATTAAAAAAAAATTACGGACTCACTATTGTTTCACTCATTTTTATGTATTTCTGTATATCAAAGAACTTTTCTTATAAATGCACTTGAAATTTGACAGTTATATAATTCTTCTTTGGTAAACTTTTACTAGACCAATACATATATTCATATGTATATATGGGAAGGTAGAATGGCAATGCATATAAAATGCCAATTCAAATCCTACTATTATGAAAATATGATACGAAAAACGGTTATATTCAAATGTATATAATAAATAATTATCATAACACAAATAAAAATATTGCATATACTTAGCTTATTAATAATTCAACCGCTCGCATGTTCAACCCAAACGTTTATTTTTCGGATATAGATGGCACTTGCTGGGATTGAATGTATAATAATATGTATTAAAATACAGTAAACTAGATGTTTCATTGGAAATATATAATAAATAACTATTAGGATAAATACTTGGATACTTATTGAAAATTCGATTAGAGATTCAATAAAAAACAAAATAAACTTGATGGGATTTCCAAAAAGTTTGTACATTCGAAAATTCGTGTTTTATCGAAATAAGAAAAACATATGTTTATAATTTAGGGGGGGGGGAATAATTCCCTTTTTTCACCCCCCCCCCCCTGAATCCGCGCCTGGAGACAATATAGGTTGTTGGGATGATATTGTACAAGGGAAAACAAAATATTACCACGTTGAACTATTTTTTTTTAACTAGAGTTGTTACAGCACAAAAAGGGTTGATTTCTAAGTATTTATAAAAAAAAAAGTTGCACATCAAAAAAATTATAACGATTTTTGCAAAAATTTTTTAAATAATTTTTTTTTTCGTATGAAAAAATTAAATATTATCTTAAAATGGCAAAATAAGTAAAAAAAAGTCGCTATTGCAAAAATAACTCAAAAAGCCGATATTGCCAAAATAAGCCAAAAAAAAAGCTTTAAAAAATATATTTAGCTCATTTTTTTGTCTTGTTATGATCGAAATTGGTTTTCAATCCAAAACATTCTATCTTGTAAACCAAAAAATAAGCAGTTGCTTTTTTTTTTTGGTTGGCCTAGTTATAAGCATAACTTTTTGCGGAACTTGGTTTAAAAAAACAGCCTACTCTGCAAGATGTTACAAACTTTCTAATCTCTCTTGGCGGTCAACATTTTAAACAAATTTTAAATACAACCAAATAAATTTGTTTAATTTATTTAAAAATGGAAAATTTCTAAATAAAAAAAAAATCGAAAATTTTAGATAAATAATAAAAAGGTAAATTTGTTTTACTAAAATTTGGAAACAGAAAAAATAAAAATATTGTTGCCCACATGTCTTTGTCTCTTCAAATTCAAAACGTTGAGGCTGAATGTGTATGTAAGTGATTTTTATTTTCAATACTTTTTATTCCATATTGGTTGTTGTTTTAATTTCTAACATTCAATTTTCAATTTTTGTGATTCAAAATTTTCAATTCATTTTTTTATTCGATTTTTTTCCTAAGGCCATGTGTTTTATATTTTAAAATTGGAATATATTTCACTTGACATTTGAATGTGATAGAATCGGTAGCATACAGAAGAACAAAAACAACAACAAGAACAAAAACTCCTGTGTGATAGATATTTTTAATGTTTTTATTGTTTATAGCTGAGTTGTAGTAAAGTGTGCTATGGCATGAGCAGCGAATGGTGCGCCACGGCCGTGTGTGTGTTTCCACATGACTAATGTTGTACTTTACAAATGTATCTCAACATTTTTATATGAAATTCCTTGTTTTGTGTTCAATATTATTATTTTAACTTATTGGGAAAAATGACGGAAAATGAAGGGTAAAAGTGCCAGTCAGTATTCTGCGATTAAAATAATAAAAATCCAATAATTCTTGTTTATTTTTACATACACCGCAAAACAATATGAGAGGATGAAAAAAAGAAATGAAATAATATTCATAAATTTATTATTAAGATAAATATTTAGATTCTTTCACAACGTTGATAAATAAATTGTAATAGAAATAAACAAAATTTACGTGTTTCGTTTTTTTTTTCTTGCGAAATTGTGGTTGATAGAGAACATTTGGTCAACTTTTCAAAAGTTTGATGTTTTAAGGGGGCCTTTTGGTAGAAAATTTTAACCATCTAAAATCATTTCGTATTTGGCAATTTTTAATGAAAAATTAAATCAATTTAAGTTCAAAAATCTATTGAAAAAAGTTACATTCAACGTTGTTTTGCATAATTCTTTTGGGATTATGTAAAATTTAAGTTGTGCTATAAATTTAGCAAAAAAAAAAAAATTTTTTTTTGAATTTTACGGGCTTTTTATAAAAAAAAACAGGTTAATAAGAGGTTTATTAATAAAATTTTATACAAAACCTGTTTTATTTATTAAAAATAAGGCCGTTAATCTTAATAATTTTAAATAATTTATTTTGTGTTTTGATCGACAAGCTTTCACAGGCCGATCTTTCCCACACAGGTAACAAATAAGCTCCATATATAGGTTTAGTCCCTTCCCGCGATTTGGGTTCAAACCACGACCTTGGAGAAAAAAAATGTTGAAATATGGTCACGATGGCCTTCTACGACAAATTCGCATGTCAAATTGTATGGAAAATTTGGCCTCAACGCAGTTTTGTTTAAACACTAACACATTTAATGTCCGAGGAGAGAATATCGACACAACAGAAAACTGTCATGCGACTCTAGCCCGCTGCCATATCTTTATTCTAACATAATTCCATGGAAGTACGACTAGAAAACGGAAAAGATAAATCTTCCGATACCTCTTGAATCAGTGTTGCCAGAACTTTTAGCGGCAGAATCAGCAAAATTGAATGATTTTCTAAAAAAAAATCTTCAAAATCTGAATTTCATTTTAAAAAATCGTCAAAATAATTTTTGATTTTTTTTTTTGTATTTTATTAAAAAAATATTATTGATCAAACTTGCCTTAATTTAACAGAATATAAATTAAGTGATATTATTAGTTTTTAAATAAGTATAAATTCCTATTTTTATATAAAATTAATTACAACATTTTTGTAACTTCAAGAGATGGGGTCAAAAGCATTTGGATCGACAATTATAAATATGAACTGTTTATGATTAAGTGTGCGATATCACTTAATCATAAACAGGCAGAACTCAAACTTCAAAAATGTTTAGGAGAGGCAGAATACTGGCTTCAAATTAATAATCAAATTCAGTCTTTTTAGACTGTTGAAGAAGAAAAGTTAAAGGAGGAAGTGACGCAAACGAAATTTTAGTGGTCGTTATAGACTTGATTTGTAAACTGGTTTATGAAAAAAAAAGAAACGATTTTGTAAAAATTTGAGTTATGCCTGTTTTTGATTTAGTGTGTGACATGTATATATTTTTAAATGAATATTCATTTTTATGCATATTAATATCAGTTGAAATTTATTTAAGCAAATCTGGAGATATTGAAGTGTCAAAACAGTGTTACTTTTTAAGTTTAAAATAATCTTTTGTGAGCAATATTCGCACTAAGGGATTTATTTTCCGAACAATTTTGGACTTTTGTTTTATTTAGATTCACCTTCTTAAATATTCTTTCGATGTTCGCCTATGAATGTGCAAGATCAGTATATTCTGAACAAATAAAGGTAGACTAAGAAAATCACAGTCGAAAGCCGTACGTTTGATTTCAGATTTATTTACTTAAAACATTTTAATTTTTTCTTCCTTATTTAAGAAATTGTTAAAATTGAATAGTTTAAATTCTTTAGATGCAGAATCCAGATCTCGTTTATATTTTTCTTTAAACAAATTTGGAAAATATTTCGCAATATTGAAAATTAAATATGGGTCACTACTTATTATGAAATTTTGAATAATAATTTTAAGAGATTTCGTTGAGATTTCGTTGAAATCAGTTTAGAGCAATTCCATATGAAAACGATCAAAATTGGCAAATTTTTGGACGACCCCTCTCCGATTTTAAAATAAATAGTCTCAATCGATTGCCCAGCAAAAAATAATGTACCTACATATTTTTTTTTATAGTGACTGGTTTAGTGGTGGTGTACACCACTGTCATGTGACAAAATTGAAGAATTCTTCATAAGGGACCTCATTGAAAGTTGTTTAAACTAAACTACTTGTTTAAAAACTACTGAAGCGATCGCAACGAGTGATAGCTCGTTGGAAAGGTATTGAATCAGGCTTTAATTGAAAAATAAAATTTTCCTAATTTTTCTTAGAAATTTACCTTTAAATTTTCCCAAGAAAATTAAATTTTCCGATTTTCCACAGAAGCTCCTAAATTTTCCGGCTATTTTTTTTTTTTGGATTCCTCATAATTTTTGCTTTAAGAATCAGCAATAAAAAAATGGGCCCCGACTCCTTGTTTGGACAGGAGAAGAGCATTTAAGAGACCACCTTGTTAAAAATACATTTTAAAAATTATTTTACAGTTAAAAATACATTTATGAAGAAAAAATCAATTTTTTTTTAAGAGCCCCAAGTTGAGTGTGTTTTTAAAAGCCCCAAGTTGAGTGTGTAGTGAATATGGTCTGCCTGCCTTCACAAGATCGGCCATAAATCCATGGATAATAGCAGCAGTGGCATGTAATGGCACACCAAACCCGACTGAGGCTACAGGTCATAAAATGTTTTGTAAATTTTTAAATTACCAGGTAATAAATATTTCGCCTAAAATGACACGTGCAGAAACAAGTCATAAAACACGGATTTTCCATAAATATGGCGAAATATTTATTACCTGATAATTTAAAAAATTTGCAAAACATTTTATGACCTGTGGTCGGCTTATTGGCAGTAACCAATTAAGTCCCTTTTAAAAAACATTTTATGACCAGTAGTTCACGCAAATTTTCCTATTAAAGAAAAGCAAATATCGCTTATTTTTTTTACCTATTTTTTACCAAAAAATAAATATAAATACTTCACACACTCTGAGTCAAATTTCAGTTGAATACTAAACGTGAAAGTGTTAAAGTGTTTTTTTTTTTTGTAAAGTAAAGAGTGAAGCTGTAAAGACAATTTAAAGTAAAATGAATAAATTTCGCTGCAATCCGTTTACCAAGAGTAGACATCGTTCGAAAAAGTATTAAAATTAACTGGTGTTTCGAAGCGATACATGAATGAATTAAATATACAATACGTTGAAGAAGCAGAATTCATTTGCCCCAAGTGTAAAATCGATTTGTCTCAACAAGCAAATGCATTGAAACAAATGCAGCCACAATCCGAGAGTGAAATGACAAGTGAACAAAATGTTTCATCTGATAGTGAGGCAGACATTCCGATGGTCAATATGTCTTTGAGTCCTTTGAATGAGGCTATTACCACTTTAGGTGAAACGCCTATTAGAAAAAGAAAGTTGCGAAGTGAAACATACAGGAAAGAGAAAAAAGGCAAGGTTATGAGTGCAATCGCGACAATATTTGATGAAGGCTCTGATAACGAATGCAGTCAAGCAGATGACGTTGATGACGGCAAACAAATGATTGAGCAGTTGAAAAGAAAATTCAATTTAGCGACCACTTTTCCGGAGAAATATCTCATTTTATCTGTGCTGCCTCAATCATGGTCTATACGCAAGATTTCTGAACAGTTTCAAACATCTTTTTACATCGCGAGAAGAAGCAAAGAATTAGTTCGACAGAAGGGCATATTGACGACTCCCACCAAGAAATTTGGCTCAAGGACCCTCAGCGAAGCAACGGTGAAATTGATTCAAGATTTTAACTGCAATGATGACAACAGCCGCGCCTGCCCAAGTACACGTGACTATGTTATCACACGTGAAGATGGAGAAAAAGTACACAAGCAGCGCAGATTATTATTATGTAATCTATCCGAAGCATACCATCAGTTCAATGAGAAATACCCAGCAGAAAAAGTGGGATTTTCTAAGTTTGCCATCCTACGACCAAAAGAATGCGTGCTGGCATTAGACAGGCACGGAACGCATTCAGTCTGCGTTTGCATGTTTCATCAAAACATCAAATTAATTTTCTTTCCATGCAAGAAATTGAAAGTATTTCACGGTGAAATTGAAACATATAGGGACCTCCTGTCGAAGTCGTTGTGCGCATACCCCACGGAAAATTGTCATCTGTCCAAATGCAACAATTGTCCGAAGATTGACGAGCTAGAGCAATATTTGGCGGAAAAGTTTGAACAGCTGTTAATTCAGGAGGTACATTTCAAACAGTGGATAATAAGCAGCGGCAGATGTTCCCTTGAGACCGTGGTAAAGCAGATTCCGGAATTCATCGAGGAATTCGAAATCAAGTTGAATGAACTGAAGGCGCACCATTTCATATCCGAGATGCAATCGAAATTTCTAAGGAAAGTAAGGAGAAATTAGCCCAAAATGAATTCATTGTGATAAGCGACTTTGGCGAGAATTACACTTTTCTCGTTCAGGATGAAATTCAGGCTTATCACTGGGCAAACGACCAGTGCACGGTGCATCCTTTTTGCATTTATTTCAAAAACGAAGATAACGAACTACAGACCGTAAGCCTTGTTGTTGTCGCGGAGAGTTTAGCTCATAATTATGTGTCCGTTTATTTATTTCAAATGAAACTGTTTGAGTTCTTAAGATCAAAATTCGATGCAATCGACAAAGTAACGTTTTTCTCAGACGGCGCGGCTTCTCAGTACAAGAATAAAAAAAATTTTTACAATCTTTGCATAATTGAAGAAGAACAAAACTGCAAGGTCGAGTGGCACTTTTTCGCGACGTCCCACGGTAAGGGCCCATGCGATGCGTTAGGGGGAACCCTAAAACGCATGGCGACTAAGGCAAGTTTGCAAAGGCCATATACTGACCAGATCTTAAATGTACAACATTTATTTTCGTGGATTCAAAGCAAGGAAATTGCCATTAACACAGTTTTATGCACTCAAAAAGAACACGATGCCATGGAGCGACGAATTCAAAACAGATATAATAATGTCAAAACTATAACTGGAACGCAAAAGTTTCATTGCTTCATACCAAATATTTCTGATATGTCAATTAATGTAAAGCGGTACTCTTCGTCTGCCGACGTGCTAAATTTAAAGTTACTTTAATTTTATAATGATGCCAGGACAATTGAAATTTTTAATAAATATTGTAATTAAGTATAAGCAGCAAAATAAGAAAGATTTTTTCTTCATAAATGTATTTTTAACTCTAAAATAATTTTTAAAATGTATTTTTAACAAGTTGGTCTCTTAAATGCTCTTCTCCTGTCCAAACAAGGAGTCGGGGCCCATTTTTTTATTGCTGATTCTTAAAGCAAAAATTATGAGGAATCCAAAAAAAAAAAAATTTGCCGGAAAATTTAGGAGCTTCTGTGGAAAATCGGAAAATTTAATTTTCTTGGGAAAATTTAAAGGTAAATTTCTAAGAAAAATTAGGAAAATTTTATTTTTCAATTAAAGCCTGATTCAATACCTTTCCAACGAGCTATCACTCGTTGCGATCGCTTTAGTAGTTTTTTTTTAAAACAACTTTCAATGAGGTCCCTTATGAAGAATTCTTCAATTTTGTCACATGACAGTGGTGTACACCACCACTAAACCAGTCACTATAAAAAAAAAAAAAAATATGTAGGTACATTATTTTTTGCTGGGCAATCGATTGAGACTATTTATTTTAAAATCGGAGAGGGGTCGTCCAAAAGGTGATCGCTTTCATATGGAATTGCTCTATATTTAAAACAACGAACTCAGTGTAAAATGGGATACAATCATTAGTTATTTTTTGTACATCAAATGAAGACAAACTTGTATTAAAAAGTTTTTTAGGAAATTCATAGGATTTTTGAAATCTAAAGACGAGATTTTATCATTTTGATTCAAATCTTGTATCAAAAACGAGGCTCATTCCGGTTTTTATTTATTTTTTATTTATATTATTAATTATACTCAGAATGTTCTTAAAAAAAGATAAATACATTTTATTTGTATCGTTTAGATTATTTTATTATTATTTTAGAAAATCTTCATTTTTTGGTCAAAAGTCTTCAAATTTGAATTTTTATTTTAAAGGGTCATAAAATCTGCAAAATGCAGCTAAATCTGTACTTCTGGCAACAGTGACAATACGGTTGAAAGAGCTGGTTCATACTATTCAAGTCTTAGCCGTCAAGTCTTGAGTTTTTAGGAGAGAGAGAGAGAGGAAAAGTAATGGCATTCTCTCTTCCCTTCTCTCCTAAGAACTCAAGACTTGACGGCTAAAACTTGAACAGTGTGAACCAGTACAAAGAGAATTATGATCTATTTGTCACCATAGCTGCCAGATCAAATGAGTCGAAAATCGACAAATTTTGCAAAAAAAAATTGTCAAAATCGTCAAATTGACTTATTTAAATCGTCAGAAAAACGCCATTGTAAAATAACACAAGCTTATGTTAGTTTCGGTTAATTTTGATCCATTTTTCATTTGTTTCAATTGAAATTAAAATACATTTGTAAAATACATTTGTATTTCTTGTCTCAAAAAATCTCTAAAAATATAATACTTAAATAAGAACTGCAAGCTCCGTTTTCAAAAGATCCAACATAGGAAAACATTTTGGTAGTACATAAAAGGTAATTCTCGAAGCTTGTCAGCAGATGACTTTGCTTGTCTTGTATGGTTTAAGATGCCATATATTCGAATACCCTATAAATATTTCAAAATCTAGAATTAGAGGCGTGACTTGAATCCATAAAAAAGTACGAGAGTTGGGTGCCACATTAACTGAGCGATGTCGAACACCGATATCACTCATAAAAAATTCTAATACAGTGCTAAATGAAATGGTTGGGAAACTATCATATTTATATTTGTATTATGAACTGCTTACACGCGACAATTACTGTCAACCAAATAAACGAAAGTATCGAAGCAGTTATTCAAAAATACCGAATAATACTTTTGTATTTTAGTAAAAAAAATTCCATTTGAAAATTCGTCAAATTTAGGGTATTAATTGTCAAATCGTTAATGGGCCATTTTTTGACCTCAAACCTTCGAAATAACGCACTTGTCATTCCTTGTGCTATAGGCTTTAGGCTATATTTATAAATCACAACCTTCTCTTAAGGTTTCTTGAACATTCCTGTACCAATTATTACAATATGACTTTTATAAATCCAAATCTAAAGTCTACTTTTAGGTGTAACAAATAATTTTCTATTTCCAGAGAATTCTGTACAGTGGAGTTGAAATACAATTTTGCATAGCAATTTTAAACTTCTACTACTTAAAATCAAAACTTACAAGATAAGTTATAGCTACAAGATAACTTAGAACTAACACTATAAATAATTCTTAGATAAATTTTATTTCGTAACAATATATTAATTACTAGCTGTACCCGGTGAACTTCGTTTCACCTAACATTGATTTTATTATATTTCTTCATAAGCTGTTATGAATTCCAAATCATGGAAATAGGCAATATTGGCCGCACTTTGTGCGTTGGAGTTTTCTTTGGTTAAAATATTTTTTAATATTTGTGAAACAGTTAGTTTTTTTTAACAAAAGTTGTAATGATTTCAATTTGTTTGTTACTGTCGCTTACGCTTCTATGCAAAAAAATGTTTTGTTATTTTTTTTACACTTTAATAATAATCACTTGTGTGCGAAATTAAAGAAATTGCAAGTGTGAAAAGGGAACAAGTCCAAGGATAATTATTTATTGGAAAGTTAAACAAATATAAATAAATTTTTTTTTTAAAATAACAGTTAAATTAATTTAGAGATTCTGACGCTCAATCATAAACATATTCTTTATGATTCATTTTTTATAAGCTTAATTAATTTAAATAGGATGATTAAATGGGTTTGGTTTGTTTCTGTACAGCTGTCAAACAATGGGTCCGCCACCAACTGAAGAAATACAATTCCTTTTGGTGGTATTAAGTCAAATTTGCATACAATACGTACATTTTAGATTTTGTGATTTTTCGACTTATATTTTTGGCTTTTCTTCTTCTTCCTTTTTTTCGCAACCATCGCCGTGATAAGACGAAAAAAACAAATCATTGAAATCGGTCAAGCAATTATCGAGTTTAAGCAGACTAATCCACAGCAATTAATGGTGCAATGTAAAATTTGCATACAAAACACAAATTTCGCTTTTTTTGATTTTTTAACCTTTTTTGGGCATTTCTGAACTTTTTTTTTCTAAACCTTCCTTGTGATTAGACGAACAAAACGAAAAAAAATCATACAAATCGGTCAAGTAGTTCTCGAGTTTTAGCGAGACTAATACACAGCATTTGATTTTTATATATATAGATTATAATTTTTTTTTTTTATCACTACAATAGTAATTGTTAGACTGACAAATCTCTCAGTCTTATACAGGGTGACTAATTACTAGGGTATTCATTTAATTAACCGATATTTGGGTTCATAATCGGCTAATTTTGTAATTGATCGGTCAACCGATTAAAAAAGTTTTTTTTTATAAAATAAGTAATTTCAATAATAAAAATTCACAAATTATTTATTGTTTGGAGTTTATTAGTAAAAAAAATTACATAACAAACATAACAATTCTTAAACTAAAATAAGCAAACAAAAAAATAATTCATAAATATGTTATACATATTTTTTAATTAATACATAAATATTATGTAGTAATTAAAAAACAAACTGTAAGATAATTTTATCAGTTATTTCAACAGTTTAAGGAGACCTTAAAAAATAATCTTTTATAAAAATGTTAAGGATTTAAGCGATTCTTTTCTTTACTTTTGGTAAAACTTGACACTTCTCGTTGATGTTGGAGAAATCGAAAGCAACCCATAATACAGAATATCTAATTACACAGTTCTTTTCCTAGATTTCTCTAAAGGTATAAAATCTTCCATTACACAGTACAACATTTTTCAGTTAATTGATTGCCAACTCAATTCTGTGAACTGTATGTGAAATTAGACCCAAAAAGAAGAATTTCTGCATCATTCGTTTTGTCTTCTTACCTGCGATTTGAAGTTAGTATCGATTTGAAGTTAGTACTATCGTATAGGGGAATTTATCACGTTTTAGGCCCTGTTGTTTGACATAGCTCGACAACCACTAGCCCAATTTAGTTGAAATAAATTTTAAAAAATTAAGAATTACAATTTCCTTAATCTGTTCATATATTGTTTTCCTATACAAGTAACACTTTCGAAGTTAAAAATGAATGTATTAAGGGAAAAAATTATTTTTTGCCTAAAAATTTAAATTTTTTTTTTTTAAAAATACATAAAAAATGCAAAATGGAAAAAAGTTTCAAGTCTAGTTATTTTTTCGCAAAGTCACATAACCTATGAGCAAAATGAGACAAAGATCATAAAAATCGATGCACGCGTTTCGCTTTTATTCGCAATTGAGTAAATTTATGAATTTCAAAAATTTGCTCGAGATATGCACAACATTATTTGGAGAAAACATTGACACCTTTTTCATGATTCTGAGAATTAAAAAAAAAGGAATAAACAAAAGGTTATTTGATTTTTATGATTGCGGTAATAAATGTACGTGGACAATTAAACGGAAAGTGGATATGATTTTTTTACAGAAATTGCACCCACATTTAAGGGTGGTCATTATTTGGAAAGTTTTGCACAGTTTGAAACGTACAAGTGCTGAATCAGGTATATAGCCAGCCGCCCTTAAAATATGCGCCCATTTATAAGTACCTGGCAGAAAAATATTCAAAAATACGTAGTATTTATAGGTGTGCATTGATCGATTTTTGGCATTCAGCCAGTGCCGACGAACGCGAACAGTAAAAGTGATTTTTCTCCAGTTTTTTAAAAGTGAATAACAACAAAACATAAAATATATCAATATGGAAAATAACAAGTGCCCATATTTGGATGAATATTGTTACGTTTGTGGTCATATCGTCCGAAAAATACAGAAAAAAGATCGAAAAAATTTGTTTACTGAGCAATTCAAAACCGCGTATTGTAATTATTTCGATGAAGCAGATTTAAGTGGTGCAAATTTTACGCCGAACACAGTGTGCAACAGTTGTTATACTACCCTTCTAAAATGGATTCACGGAAAAAGTAGAAAGTTATCTTTTATGAAGCCAGTAATTTGGGTGGAAGACACAACTGGACATGATGAATCCAGGTGCTATGCATGCATAAATTTTCGTCCTGGATTAAACAGACAACAATTGAAAACAAAAGTATACACTGCTGCATTTACTGCCACACTTCCAGTGCAACGCCCTGCTGATACCGATGCACCTAAACCTCCGAGTGCGGATACTGTGTCCCTGCTAGCCGAAACCGTTTTCACCAATCCGACCGATTTGGATGATGCTGATTGGATACCCGATATTGAAAATAGTGCACCACAACCGCTACCACAAATCGAAATGGATTACATTGTGGCCAAGCTGGGACTATCACAACACGACTCCGAATTGCTGACATCATTTTTGAAGAGAAGAAAACTCACACAGCAAAATGTCAGCGCAACATCATGCCGACAACGCCAAGCTGACTCAGACCATGAATATGAACAACCTACGAAGAAAACAAGATCATCAGAACCACAAGCGTCAACTTCTACAAGGATGAATATTGCCAATAATTGAAAAAATGTTCTAAATTTTGTTTTTATGCATATTATAATTGCGTATTAATTGCATATTATTTTATTTTCATTAAGTTTTTATAAATAAAGTTTTTTTTGCATGATAATTTTTTAATTTATATTTTTATTTTAAGGGTGGTGGCTATAACTGATTTTTGAAATTCATACCTTTACTCAATTGCGAATAAAAGCGAAACGCGTGCATCGATTTTGCGAAAAAATAACTAGACTTGAAACTTTTTTCCATTTTGGATTTTTTATGTATTTTTAAAAAAAAAATTTTAATTTTTAGGCAAAAAATAATTTTTTCCCTTCATACATTCATTTTTAACTTCGAAAGTGTTACTTGTATAGGAAAACAATATATGAACAGATTAAGGGAATTGTAATTCTTAATTTTTTAAAATTTATTTCAACTAAATTGGGCTAGTGGTTGTCGAGCTATGTCAAACAACAGGGCCTAAAACGTGATAAATTCCCCTATACGATAGTACTAACTTCAAATCGATACTAACTTCAAATCGCAGGTAAGAAGACAAAACGAATGATGCAGAAATTCTTCTTTTTGGGTCTAATTTCACATACAGTTCACAGAATTGAGTTGGCAAATCATGTGTTGTACTGTGTTATGTCATTAGAGTCCTGATTTAATTTTTTTTTTTAATTTTAAACTCTTCTAATCGTTTTGGTTAATTTTGTTAAAAGATGGATATGAGAAAAAAAAATTTTAAATGTTTTAAAATGAACGTAGCGATTCATGATTTCAAAAGTAGTTTAGGTAGCAGAAGTTGGTCCTCAAAGAATGAGGTATAGAACAGGTCATATTTTAATGAACTTTGAACTACCGTGTTTCCAATTCCACGTGATTTCGATTTCCAGAATATTCCCGATACATAGCAAAAGTACGTGAAACAAAAATCTGTTGACTGCAAACACCTATTCAAAATGAAGATCACTAAGCACCTTCTTTTCCATGAAAAAATATTTTCTAAACACATACCTTTTGTATATAAGACGAAACAAATAATTAAAAACACAAAAAATGTGTTATAATTCTAAAAAATTAAAAATTTCGCTACATCGGTTAATTGGTTAATCGACCGCAATTAACCGGTTTAATCGTTAATCAAAAATAGCGAATTTGAAATTACTCGATCAGTTAATCGGGTAGTAATTAATCGGTTAACCGAGTAACGCCTAACCGAATGAATACCCTACTAATTACTGCCCCTATTACGGTTTACAATTCAACTCTAGTTTAGTTGAAATTTTGAAGTTTTGTATTACGCTTAACAGTCCTGTGTTAGTCCGGTTAACAAAAACATGATCCATTTAAAGTTAAGTCCTTCAGTTTTAACTCAACTGAGTTGAGTTTTAAATAGTAATTGGGGGTATGCAACTGCTTCCCTACTGACTTTTACCAAACAAGTATCGGATACTCGAAACAATTTTTATTTTCCTCAAAAGCCTCGATCTATTCTGTTTCTTCGTTACTAAAAATATTGCTATTTAAAATAGAATGTATTTTCTTAAAATATAATTTTAACTATGACAACATCATTTTCTTCATTCATTGCAAATGTCAAAAATACACACTTCGCCACACAATTTACACTTTGAATTATTGACCCATATTTCAAAAGGAATTTTTCGAGAAAAATTTCTTTTGTTTTTAATAAAGTCATGAGCTGGAAGAAATGAATAAATCAATGAAAAACTAAAGCAATTTTGTTCAAATTGTCAATCAACCATTCAAAATCAAGACTGTGAAATATCAAACGCAACAACATGTTTCGAATACACTACACAATTACAAAAATAATATTTAAATTAGTTCATAATACATACACACTTACACATTCAATAAAAGCGAACACTCAATACAAACATAAAGAAATTTTATTTAGTTGATCACTCGAACGATGAGCGATCGATCGATCGATCGACCGATTGAACAATCAAGTCAAGTAACGTGTTGAGATTTTTTTTACATGAAAATGGAAAGAAATTGTTAAAGTACTTAATTTGGAAATTATTAAGAAAAATAACAGCAAGAACGGAAAGTAATTGTATTTCAATTAAAGTTTAATGGTTGTGCAATTATAACAAGTGAATCCGTTAGCAAAATATATTTAAAACTATTGATCATATTTATTCAACGAAACTAAAAAAATTTGATATTAATAAAAAAATAAAGTCTCCGTAAAAAAAGTCAAATGGATTTTCTAGTGAAAGGGTAACCGTGTACCCCATTTAAATTTGGAATTATTTTTCCCAGAAAAAAATATTTAATTTTAAAACCCCAAATTAAATAATTTAATATATTTTATTGTTCATTAATAAAACACTGTGCTAAAACTTAGATACTTTTTTTTGAGACAAGCAAGGCACCGAGCGTTGTAACATAATTCGGGTATGCTGAACCCAGTGGTCTAACCGCTATTTTAGGTTAGCTCTTGTTTTCGAGATATACCGTTATTTTGAAAATGGTGGAGCTTTCACAACAAATATTCGAGTAATTTCGGTATATCTAGAAAACAAGAGCTAACCTAAAATAACGGTTACCACCACTGGGTTCAGCATACCCGAATTAGGTTAAAAGGCCAGGTTGCCCGGCTTGTCTATTTATTCAACTAGCAGAGTGAAATTATAACAAAAACAGTGCCAATAATTTTTAATAAACGAAAACCGAATTTCCTATCTGTAGAACACACAACCAAAAATATCACGCAAATACATAAACACGATAGCCGGGAACCCTTTTATAATTTTTAACAATTTTCAGTTTACAGAAAAAATATTTAAATTCAAAACCCGCTTAATAAAAATACTCGAATAAAAAATCTTTAAACAGCTTTTCATTCGGTAATTTTGTCCTTCAGAAGCTATTGGGTTCACGGGTAACCCGGTTATGTGTTTGAGTGTGTATCATCTTTGGAAGCTTATACACAGAAAGAAAAACACTCGGGATAAGTTAAGTCTTTTATACTTTATACTTACTTTAAGTATACTTACTAAAACGTACTTAAAATAATCCTTAATACTTCACAATAAATACTTCACAGAAAAAATTAAAAATTGTCTCTAATCACCAAGTTTATACCAAATCCATAATATCAAGCAAACAAGTTGTTTTTGATTAATAAAAATTGTAAAATTGTGAATTTTTTTTTTTTTTAATAAATGAAATTTTTAATTTTAATTAAACAAAACGATCAAAAAACTTTGCCATTTCAAACAATGTGTTAATTTATTTAATTAAATATTTACAAGTCCCAAAAACAATTTTACAAGTTTAAATTATTTAATTTTCAACGAAAATAATCAATAAATATTTTTTGGTATTTAATTAATATTATAATTAAAAAATTATTTCAAAACATTATAAATATTAATTAAATGAAAATTATCAGCCATGTCACAGAGTACAATTCCGTTCGGAAACGGAATTCATTCCGTATTTTGGTGCTTCAGAAAATTACAAAAAAACTTTACCGAATGAAACCATTTTTGTTTTCATGAACGGAATGGAAGTTTTCTGTATCTTAAAGGCCAAAAAATTATTAAAATAAACTTTCCATCAATACACAAATATGTTTTTTTCAATTCCGAACGGAATCATTCCGAACGGAATTGTGCTCTGTGACATGGCTGTATATTTTTAATTTTCTTCCAACTAAAATAATAATTGATTCAATTATCACATTAATTAAATCTAAATACTTTTTAAACCATTTTTTTTAATTGATAAAAACCTTTTTTATGTGTTTCGAAAACCAATCTCGGAATTTTTTAAAATTAGTATAGGACTCTTAAACCAAATAAAAAAAAGATTGAACATTTGAGAGTAAAATTACAAAGTGAGCTTTTTAATCCCATGTAACTTATTAGACTCACCTCTCAGCATTGCATTATATGTGCGTGCATGCGCGTGTGTTTGTCAAAGTTTGTTGTAGAAACTACAACAACACCACACAAGTTGGTTAACAACGACTTGCTTGTTTTGTGTAGACACAACAACAACAACAGTATAATAAAAAGCAAAAGTTCCCATTTAGTTTTTATTTAGTTTAATACGACATGTCGGGAATGATGCTGGTATTTTATAATGGAAGTTCTGTTAACAAAGAATGCAATATAACAAAAATGAAACGAATAGGTTTAAAACGGTTAAGGAAATCATTCATAATAATATTTTCCATCTGCCTCTGGCTCTCTGGGGTAAGTGTTTTAGTTTAGAATCAATCTAATTTCACTTTCGGATTATTTCAATACTTGAATCAAGCGCATTTTGAGATTTCTTCAATCTTCGTTTTACTTAAATCAATCACATTTTCTGATTATTTCAAGTACGAATTAAGGATTAAATATGGATAAGTTCACAGAAAAAAGTGTTTTATCAATTAAAAAAATGGTTTAAAAAGTATTTAATTTTTAATTAAAATGATAATTGAATAAATTAATTTTTTAGTTGAAAGAAAATTAAAAATTGAATTTTGATTTAATTAACTTTTTACTTGTTTTGAAATAAATTTTCAATTAAAATTTTAATTAAATAACAAAAAATCTTAATTGACTTTGGTCGTTTAAAATAAAATAATTTAAACATGTAGAATTGTTGTTGTGAATTATCCATATTTATTTAAATAAATTACCACATTGTTTAAAATTTCAAAGTTTTTTGATCACTTTTTTAATTAAAATTAAAAATATCATTTATTGAAAATATTTTTTCAAAATTTTAAAATTTTTAGTAATCAATATAATCATTTTGGTAATAGGTGCAAAATCAACAACTTGTTTGCATGATATTATGAATTTAGAACAAATTTGGTGATAGGAGAAATTTAATAATTTTTTCTGTGTGAATAAACCGTACTTGATTCAATCTTTCTGTACTCGATCCAAGAAATTCCGTACTTAAGCTGGAGGTCCACACCATGCGTAGATGCGTATGGTACTTTTTGTGCATTTTATACGTTTCTTAATTTTAGTTACATGCAATGCGTTTTATGTGCAAAATAGTTTTTTTTTTCATCAGCTGTTGTGATAATATATTTATGAAATAAAACCAAAATTGGAAAGTGTAATTGATATTTTCATAGAATTTATTTATAAGAATTCATAGAGAAGAATGATTTTATTTTCAAAAATTCGAAATTTTTCACGGTATCAATAAGTTTCTTTTTCATGGCTTCTGTTAACAAAAAAATAGATAAACACAACGAAGATGGTACTCACACCATAAAAGTAATCGATAACTAGAATGGAAATGGACAAAATTGTTCTAAAAATTAATTCAATGTATTCTTAAAAGTTATTGCGATCTTTATTACAGAAACTTTTTTTTTATTAAAAACCTTTTTAAAAACAAAAAATAGTAAAAAGAAATCCACCACACAAACATATTTTTCGATAATATGATTTGTCATCCATGGCTATTAAAATCAGCTGACATTTTTTCACCACACATGCGTAGCATACAAAAGTATAAAGTCAATTCTATGCATTTTGCTGTGTAACTTTACACATACAATTACACTGATCCTACTTCTTGAAATATGCATAAAAAGGAACAACGCATAGAATGCATGGCATGGACCTTCAGCTTTACCACACTATTTATACCGCTTCGTATTGATTAAAGTACGGATGGATTGATTTTTCTTTTGAGTGTAGCAATGGAACCACTGAACGGAAATTCTTAAATTATGAATATAACGACACAAGAAGACCTTAACAGCCTGTTTTTAGAAAATGAAAATATTTGTTCGTTCGTAAAAAAAACGAACGAAAACTTATTTAGGTTTTCATAAAATTAAAACACATTTTAGGTGAGTGACTGAAGAAGCTTTCATTTTTTCCACAAACGTTTGGTTCTTAAAAAATGAACAACTTCGTAATAAATGAACACAAATGCCAAAATAAGACGATAAGTAATTAAAAGGCATTAGTTTAAGAAAATAAATAGAAAATAAAAAGGATGTTTTACTGAAAGAACCCTAAATTATTTACAATATTATTAAAGGTTTATGTATCTATATATATATATATAATAGAATTGTGACATTATTGACTCATTGATTTATGATCGCACAGCCTAAACGCCTGAAGCTAAAAAATTTGTACCGGAGGCTGGACTCTTCCCAAATAGATCCACTAAACGGGATTTTTCAAATGTTTAGTGGGTAAAAAGAGTAAATTCGGTAACTTTATATTTCCAAAACTTAGAGAGATACAAGAAATGTAATACTTATCGTTGTCTTAAAAAAAAATAAGTGGGCGAGTGTCTGGTTCTTTTTGAAATTCTTATAGTATTTTGGTACTTTTTTTTGTCATCCCACCTATCTTTAAGCCAATAAACATAGAAATAAAAGTTATATCACATTCGAAACTTATTTAAAAAATGCAAAGTCAAATTTGGTACTTTTTCGAAATTCAAAAGTTTAAGGGGGGAAAATCGTATTTTCTTTTAACTTCTTTTAACAGAGAAGCTTTAGTTAGCGAAGCCAGTCTTTGTTATACAATAGAGGAGAAAATCCTTGCGCCCGGCCGAAGGCCGGCTATACAGAAAAGCTATACAGTTAGCGAAGCTGGTCTTTGTTATACCATAGAGGAGAAAATCCTGCGATTTTTATAACAAACTGTTTGTCTACGGCGCTATTCCCTTAAACAACCGCATAGGTATAACATTAAAAAAGCAAAATAAAAACTAAATATTTACAATCGTAAGCAAAATACCTTTCATTCGAGTACCCACACATAGTTATAAGGGTGGGAGGGGCAATTTTTTTACCCCCAGAGGGACCCAGAAGTCCCCCTCGACCTAAATTTTATTAATTTCGTATTTTTTACATAATTACCTTTAATTTGAGTACCCACACATACCACTAAATGGGCGGGCCGCTTTAATTTTAATTTTGGTATTTTTCTTTTTTTATTCCAGAGGGGGTCCAATTTTTTTTCCGTATTTTTAGTTTTCACCAATTTGCTAACATTTTTTTATACAAGTTTTTGTTTTTTAATTTATAATTTATTTTTGTAAACAAAAGCCAGGGTTAACCTTGAACACAAAATCTTTATATGCAAAAAGCATGAAAAGGTACGAAAATAAACGCATTGGCAATAACGAGACTTAACGATAGAAAAAAGCTCTATTTATGTCAAACATGAATAGACGAAAGCTTTTAAATGTTTTTTAAAAACCAAATTTAAAACGTTTTCGTTTTAATACGAAAACTTCAAGTGAGAACACTTGTGTTTTACAAAAACAGGCTGTAAGTTTCTGCAGCTACAAACGTTTAAAGTCGCTAGTACCCACACGTGTACCCGACTACACACTCTAGGGTTAAACAAAATTTTGATAAATAAAAATATTTCAAATTAGATTTACGCATCAAACATTTTGATCAATACAATAATAGCAATTATTTATTTGAACCAGCCGAAAATATTTTATCATTATAAAAATTTGTATCATGTCCCTGAAGGTCAAATTTAAAAAAAAAAATTTTAGCGATTAACATGCCATCTTAGCCTTACAGGTATAGCATACCGGTCATTCTTATTATTAACGGTCTAGAAAATATTTTTAAACTTCTTAATATACAGTGAGTATTTAATAATACTCAGGCGTTTTTTTTTTATTCAGTGTACAGATTCTTTTAACTTAAGAGGGTTTTGTTGAAATTTGTACACTGTACATGCAAACATTTAAAGAATATTTCATTTATTGGTGTTACATACTCTGGGGAAATCCGATGTAGTCCTGGAATTGGGTAGAGCTTATAATATCCATATCGCTGACAAGAATGTTATCTGTCTCCACTGCAGTTGGTAGACCGTAGACAGTATTATATCTCATTAAAGAAATTAATGACAGAAAAAAAACTCATATGCTAATACAGGCAAATAAACCGTTTTGTGTAAAAATTTACAAAATATGCTACAACTTTTTTTTAAATCTTGAAAAACTTGCCCTGGTTATAATAATTCCGTTTTAATTTAATTTTCAATCAAATCCATATAATTTCAATTAAAATTTTCACAATTCCAGGATATCTGACTTACACTACCCTTAAAGTAAATTGGTCACTAAAAGCCTTAACCAATTTAACTCGATAAAAAATATTTAAAGTTCCGGGAAAATATGTGTCTATTCTTCTAGATGCTGCTTAGAGCTACCATTACAAGACAATTAACAAAATAACTAGTTGGACACTGGAGACAAGAAAACTATCACTACTAACAAGTGTTCAAACAAGGCCGACGGTTTATGGTCCCCAAAATCGCTTAAAAAAGAATCAAAGAAAAATATCAGTCAATTTATTTTCATGGAAAACTACAAAATCATAAAGATTAAAACAGTAACATGTTACATCAAAGATCTGAACAGCATTAGACGATGAATAATTACAAGCAACAGGTATTTACGACACTAAATGACCAAATAAACATGGCTTAAAACAGTTTTTAGATCTTAACATAAATCGGTAGCATTGAAGCTAATTAAACGCTGGCTAAAACTCACGTTCGAGAGCTAAGAATATAAATTGTTACACAGCTACATTTTCTTTATTAATTAGAGACGAGCAAGTCTAACATGATTTGGACATCATTAGAAGTGTCATAAAATATATTTTTTTTTCTTTTCTGAAACTGTTAGAAAAACGCCGCCATTGTATGTCTTTTGACAACGAAACTAATTTCTAAAATAAAAACACAAGCCGATCTTAACCCTTTAATATTATTACTCAATGGCCTTTCGTTCGTTTGCCTTTCTGACAAAGCTATTTAGATAGACAGATACTAATCTACACAAATAAAAAAAACACACACACACACATAAAATAAAATGAATCTAAAAGGCCACATTGTGCGACATGTTGTGCAAACATGCTACCGAATTTTGGTTTTTAACTAGAATTCCTTTACTCTTCTTCTTCTCCTAGTACATGCAACATTCTAATGCTTATTTACACTTATCTAAACCGACATTTAGAGTTGAAAAAACTCACACCAAACTATGAATTTAATGACGAGAAAGAAGAAGCGCAGATCTGCCAAAAAAGGATCGATTTCCAATGAAAACATTGACAAGCGTAATTAACACATTTTCACGTACCAAAAGAAGAAAAACTTTAAAAACATTAAATGTCAGCCTGTCCATCACCCAGTCTTTTACTCATGGTTACTTATATTATCACTGTCGATGTCTTTTCTATTAAAGATGTCACAAGTAGTCCTTGATATTTGCTTGGGTGTGTGTATGTCTTTCAATACATAGATTCACATGTGTGTTAGTGTATGTTTTTATTCCATTTGATGTAATTTTTATCACTTTGTCGGAAAACTTTGTAGCGTTAAAAGAAAATATTATTATTGTGTGTTAAATAAATATTGTCTATTCGAAACATCTAAATTGGGTAAAATTAAAAAAAAAGAAGTTTTCAAATGTGCTAATTATTGTTTACGAGGATCGGTCTATTGTGAATGCTGTATAAAATTTAAAAAAAAAGGAAAAAATCATAAAATTTTGAAGAACTTTAAAAAAAAATGGTTAGAGTTAACAAAGTTTAAGAATAAGGGCGCTGAGATTAGAAAAAGGGCTGAAGGGAAACATTTAGTAGTGACAGACTGTGCCGAATTTTTAAAGCCATTTACCATCAGTGTTGCCAACACTGTTTGATTAAAATATGCAAAACTTCAAAAACAAATCTGCTATATTCTGCTTAATCATAAAATGAAGAAAATATGCTAAATCTGCTAGGATTAAGACCTAAATTTTTACAAAAAGAATATGCTAAAATTCTTCTGGATTTTCAGAAAATTTACTAAATAAAAAGATGCTTTAATATACAGTTAGAGTATCCAATTATTTGACTTTTTGTTTTGTTCGAGTAAGGAATTAATCGATTTTTAAATTTTAATTTTGCTCGATTAATCGAATAAGAGTTTTAATATCTTCGAATAACTCGAATAATTCAAATAATTTTATCCAATGGAAAAAACATACATGTCTATTTGACCTGTAACTTTTATTATTTTAATAAACAGAAAAAAACATTAAAATGACAATTCATTTATACCACGTTTTAAAACTTTTAAATAAAATAAACAATAAAAAAATCAAAACCCCAGCTGCAAAACACACACCCCCGTATTTATAAACGATTATTAAATTTAACAAACGTTTATTAAGTAAAATTTTCATAGAAAATTTGTTTCGTAAACATTTATTAAATTTAAAATATTTTTATGAATACGGCAGACAGTTTTTAAGGCGCTAAAGAGACCAAAACAAGATTAAGAAAATGATATAAAAATATACTATAAACAAAGTAAACACTACTTCGGTTGAACAGACTATAAAAGGATCTAAAAGCCAAAGTTTAATACATGCATTAGGTTCAGCAGCAATCGGGGTCCATTAATTTTATTTCAGTGTATAATTTGCAATTATGTCCTTCCTGCTAAACTAAATACAGGAATTCAACATAGGCTTTCATTTCATATTTTTATAAACTATTTTTTAATTATTTATTTCATTTTAGACGTTGTTGTCGCGTTATTTTTATGAGAGATCCAGCCTATTTATACAAATTTATTAATCGTAGTTAAATTTATCTAATATATTATTCCGGAAAACCAAGTAAAATTGAAATCAATTGAGATTCTCAGTTAATATTTTTTAAATCACCGTATTTTTCCGGATTCTAAAAGAAGTTATTTTTAAGATAAGAACATAAAGTATAAAGAAACTTTTTAAACTGGATCGTTTTCAAAGTTTGTTCAATTTTAATTTCACTCATATGTATTCGATGTTCTTCATTGTAAAGCTCTACTCTGTAGGTTTGGGTAATTTGCTTCTTTAACGTATTAATATTTTGCGCCAACAATCCTTGATTTTTGTTTTAAACAACCTATCTAATGAAACTTCGGTTTTTAAGACGAATCTAACAATAATTAAAATGACAAAAGTTATCCAGCCGTTTGGATGCTAAGAGGTAATAAAGAAATTGAAGGTCGGGTAAAAAAAGGTTACCCATAATCTGACAGTGCATTGCTTACACATTTATAAATTTTTGGTGAATTTTTTACAATAAGCGTCACTCAATATGAAAAAGCGCTATATTAGTACCAAAAAGGTAAACGTACACTCAGAATATTATTACAGTAACGGACTGTAGGTTATTCAAGAAGTATTCCGTCCAGTCATTTTTAAATAAATAAACATTTAAAATTCCAACCAAATTTATTTGTAACTGATTTATTAAAATAAACTAAGTGCACATTAATACGGATTTTCGGTTGCATTTAATATTGTCAGTTGATTAAGTAAAAGTATTCTATGTGTAAAATTAAATGAAAATGAAATTTAAAACAACTGTAAATTTACTTCAAAACCGATCTACTTATTTTGCATTTTATTTTAACGAAAAATTAATTTAATTTTTACTGTCAAAAATTCAACCGCGAATTCTATAAAAAATTAACCACAAATTCCGTAAAAACAAATGCATTTTCAGTTATTTTATATAATTTAACTACCAAAAAATTAATTTTCAGTTATCTATTTATAGATCTGTGGCAAAAAGTTAAAGTAAAAAACGAGTTGCTTGTTTTGTGTAGAAAATTCCCATATTCTATTTGTTAAAATTATTTAGTTAAATACATCAAATTTTAAGATAAAATAATTGCGAATGCCATATCGAGCATGCTGCTGGTGTCTTATAATTAAAAGTTCTTCTGTAAACCAAGTGTTCAGTACAACAAAACTAAAACAAACATGTATAACGGGGTAAGTAAATAAAAATAAATATTCTCTCTCTCTCTCTCTCATTAGAATAACAAGCGGACAGGAGTCTGGTATTTTTTAGAAATTCGAGCAAAACCTGTATTATATAAAATTACTGAATTACATAAAATAACTGAAAATTCATTTGTTTTTACGGAATTTGTCGGTTATTTTTTTGATAGTTAATTTTAATAAAATAAGTGAACATTCATTTGTTTTTACGGAATTCGCAGTTGATTTTTTGACAGTAAAAATTAAATGAACTTTTCGTTAAAAACAAATGAAAAATAAGTAGACCGGTTTTTAACTGAATATTCATTTATTTTATATTACAATTTGAGTTAATTTTACGTACAGAATATTGTGAGTGTATGGAATTAGTAGGTTATCGTTTATTACATGATTTGTCTTACACACACCAACATCAGAATAGATACAGAATATAACAACATGTTATTTAGTTGTTATGTATTTAATTAATTAGAAATCTAAAAAAAAAATATTTTTATATCAAAAAGTTTAATTTTCTAAGAAATAAATTTTAATCGATTAATTGATATAGCTTATTCGAGTTATTCGTTGTTCGAAATTGACTATTTGAAATATTTGATCAAATAATGGCGAAAAATTTCTTCGATTAATCGAACAGCGATTAATTGAGTGAAAACTATTGAGTAAAACTATGCTAAAAAAATTCTGCTTTTCTAAAAAGTAAAAATATTTTCAAAAATCTGCTTTTGGGCAATGAAATATGCTAAAAAGCAGTTAGCATATTTTTTTTTTTAAAAAAGTCCCCGACTCAATCTGCTTAATCTAGCAGAAAATATGCTATAATTGTAACACTGTTCACCATAATACTGAACGCCAATTGTTCCTTCTCATAAGGGAGCATTGGTGCCGAAATTCGGGAGCATATTTGTACGGGTGCTAGATAAAGTTAAAGCTCCATTTCGCTTATAAAAGCAAACAAATTATAAATATAGAGTATATTTGAGCTTAAGTTTATCAACCGAGCTTGTTTTGTATGAACCCGATCGTACGAAAACCCTTGATTCGAGAGAACACTTGTATGGTGGCCAAATGAAATCATGAACCGACGTGGCTAATATTTTAATTAAAAGGTCTTTATGTTTCAGAAATAACTGTGCCTGTGTCAAATTTGGTCGTTCTCACTTATTTTGGGAAGAAAAACTAGTTATTTGTCTAAACAAGGTTGTTTATGAACAAATTTTGTTAGTTTTCACTACTAGTGTTAAACTAAGTTTATTAAATGTGAAAGTGAAAAAATAAAGTTAATAGATTATAAGAAGACCTAAACAATTGAAATGTTATTGATAAAATTCTGTGCTCACAAGAAATAACAACTTAACTCCATTTCGGCAATTGCTGTGCAGAGCATTTTAAAATTTAAAAACGGTGTTCATAATTTAGATTAAGCTTGTATTTGCAGGCTCTGTGTTAGTAATTTTAGACCCCCATATTCATAAAAAATATTTAAGGTCTATTGCAGATTTATGAAACGAACTTTCTATGAAAATTTGTTTAATACATTTTTTATTAATCAAAAATGTTTTTTATGATATGGGGGATAATATTTAAATCTTTAATTTAATTTTTAATGAAAAAATAATAAGACTAGCCCCCGTTTTCACAACTTACCGATAGCTAAAGGTAAGATTTTATCGGCGGTATAAAAAGTGTTCCGTTATTAAAACTCTACTTTAACCTATCAGGTAGGATTAGAGTTTGTTCCCGGGATTTTCAATTGTTTTCAATTCCCGCTATCCCGGGAATTAATTGCGGGATTCCCGGGAAATTTTGAAGAAAATCTTTTTTCAAACTTTAGTAACTCTATGTCGGACTAGTGTCTAGACTGTGTTTAATCCAACTTAATTTTATCACAATATTTAAATTTGCTACAGTTTAAGGCTTATTAAGCTAATTTTTGAGAATGGGCCTTATATAGGGCCTATGATAAATTATAGACCAATCTTCCAAAATTTTATTTCTTGGCTTAGCAAACTGAAGTGTAAATTTTACAATAATTTGCGGTTAAGGGCGTAGAAAAGTGTTATCCTAGATTGAGCTTAATATGCGGCATTTCAAGTAATTTTGAGTGTTATGAAAGTAGATTATGCTAAATTGCACCACAAAAGCATAATTCTTTACGCTTTTAGCCATTCTTACATGATTTACGAGATTAGATTAAACATGGATCCGTAGGTAAATTATGGACTGATATTCACGAAATTTGGTACCTTATAAAACGAGTTTGTTGAAATTTAATGACAATAGGTACATTTCGCCAAAAATTTATGTTGGTTTTTGTTGAGTTTTTAAGGAGGTAGTTCCACATTTGGGTGGATAACTCTTTTCCTACTGAAGCGATTCTGCTGGAATTAAGCCCCAAACAGCCTAGAAGATCTAGAAACAATTTTACATCATATGGCCAAATCAGTTTAAAATAAACGAAGGACCCACAATACAAATACTTTATGGGACCCTAGATGAATATTAAAAAAAAAATTCACATGGAATGGCAATCTTAGTATACCTTCATACACCACTGCTAATTAAGGGTTATAAAATTGTAAAAAAAATATGTTATTAAATATATGTAGCAAATAAAATTTCTCTAAAATTCGTACTTCGTAATGTTATGCTTTCAGTTCCTAATCGCCCTTCCAGAAATTTTATACCACCAACGGCCAATTTCACCAAGTTCAGTCATAATTTACTACCAGTTATAACTGTCGAAAACATATTGTTAGCTGGAAGTTCAGGTAACAGTTAAGTTTTAACTAAACTTGATGAAATTGGCTGTAAGACTTCAATACTTTCATTCTAATTATGCAAATGAGCTCTGAATTGATTTTCTCTATTGATTTTTATGATCCTATTGCAATAAATATAACCTCTTAAGTATCTTAAAATAATTTTAATCTTAAATTTTTTACGTATTTGTTATATAATAGATACTAAACTTAATTATTTTAAGAGTAATAGTCGGTAGGAAATATTAGTTTTATTGGAGAAATAAGAAAAGAAATAAATAAAAAATTTTGGGCGGAAATCCCGGGATCCCGGGAATTTGATTTTTATTTCCCGCTTTCCCGGGAATCCAAAAAGTGCGGGAATAAAAAAACTCTAGGTAGGATGAACCTTCCTCTAACTTATCAATCACTTTAGAATAATGGATCACTTTTTATACGGCAGGTAAAATCCTACCTGTCGGTAAGTCGTGAAAACGGGCCTAGGAGAAGTAAAAAATAATAAGTCAAATTTGTCCTAACTTGACTTCAGCTATTATTCCTTCGGAGGCTTATAAATAGAAATTAGAGGCAGTAGTGGTTTTTGGTCATACCTCAGCATTTGTGGGTCCGATTAGGCAACCTTTGCTGGACTAGATGTGATATAAGCATAAATCAACATAGTCTCCACCATATTTGGGGTCTTTGGAAAACCCATTTCGACATACGCAAGGACAAATGGAGGAACGGACATCGTTTCATCGCTCATTTTCTGCAAAAACGTCATAAGTCAAAAAAAATTAAAATTTGACTTAATATCTCGAATGCATTGTAAATCAGGTGTTTTATGAAGTTTAATTATTTCATATAAAGATATTGGCACATAATACTACCTAAACAATAAATCTGTTCTTTTTAAAAACAACTTTCATTCAGACATTAAATTTACACACAGAAAAAAGTATTTTATCAATTAAAAAAATGGTTTAAAAAGTATATAAATTTAATTAATATGATAATTGAATCAATTATTTTTTTAGTTGAAAGAAAATTAAAAATTTCATTTTGATTTAATTAACATTTTAGTGGTTTTGAAATAATTTTTCAATTAAAATTTTAATTAAATAACAAAAAATCTTAATTGACTTTTTTCGTTTAAAATAAAATAATTTAAACATGTAGAATTGTTGTTGGGAATTGTCAATATTTATTTAAATAAATTAACACATTGTTTGAAATGGCAGTTTTTTGATCATTGCATTAAAATTAAAAATATCATTTATTGAAAATATTTTTTCAAAATTTTAAAATTTTTAGTAATCAATATAATCATTTTGGTAATAGGTGCAAAATCAACAACTTTATTGGTTGATATTATGAATTTGGGATAAGTTTGGTGATTGGAGAAATTTAATAATTTTTTCTGTGTTTAATTTAACCATATTATTGTTACCGGCAACCATATTATGGTTAAATTAGTCCTTCATCAAGAAGCCCAGCCATATTATGGTTTCCTCCGAACATGGTATGGTTAATTATAACTAAAATATGTTTAACACTTATAATAGCATGATTGTTTTTCGATCATAGCATGTTGCTCTTGGAAAAGAGAAAAATTCTATTGTTAATTTAATTTTGTTTAGAGGCAACCATAATATGGTTGTAGCTTCTTGATGGAGGACTAATTTGACCATAATATAGTTGTAGGTGACAGTAATATGGTTAAATGAAACATAATATGTTTAAAGTTTTCATTCAAAATAGTTTTGTTGGAGGTGACCATATTAAAATATGTTTTTTCTATGCGTGTGGTTAGGGCAATCCTATCCTTGAACGGCGTACGGTCTCCAAGTTCTACTGCTATTCAATAGAATCTGCTTTTGCTAAGAATGTTAGATAATTCTATCTCCTGAGCAATTTCATAGTTAAGTATAAGATCCTGTCAGACATATCCTGCGACGGCTTATGATATTAAACGATGTTAACAGCATCAAAGGATGACACCCTTATGGCAAGTACCCACGAGAATCTAAAATAAACCCGTTGTTGTATTTCAAAAATCAAAAATAAAAGAAATTTGATATTTGGTGTATATAATCAATTTTAGTATCTATGGATCTCTTCTCGGTCGATGGGGTTTTGATGAACGGTGAAAGTTTGTCATCTTAAAGGATACCATATTATTGATTAAATGTTCAGTTTAATTAATCAAGAAAACACGCCTTTCGTAATATTGAAATGAAACGAAAAACAATTTTGTATATAAAATAATTCCATATTGTAAGAACCTAAATGAAATTTAAGAACAAGTAAAAGCTATTAGTTTAAATAAATGTGGAGAAATTTTAGTGTTCTTGCACAAATATTTGTTGGATGTTGAGAAAAAAAAGGAATGAAAACGTTTGAAGTTGTAACAAAATCAGAAAGCAAATAAGGACCAGGTCATCATCACAGGAACAGAGAAAAGGGTTGATTTTATTGTTGGCTTAGAATTAAATGATATTGTGTCATTTACTAAACAAACAGCAGGGACAGACAGCAGCAACAAGCATTAATACAACATTTGTGGTTAAAGGATGGTTCCTTTTAACAATTTCCAATGACCGGGCTAAAGGGAAGTTTAAGTGAAAAATAGAAAAAAGGATAATGATTGAAAAGAAAGTATTTACTTAAGTTAATTGTATTCATTTGCACAACAATATTGCAAATTGTTAATGCAAATGAAATGGTCACAATTACGTTTGAAATGAAAGGAATGGTTTGATTAATACGATACCAACAGCTGAATGTGGGAGAAGGAGAAGGGTTAGCTTAAAGCAACAAAAGGGTAAAAACCATCATCAATTTAATGATTAGCAAATGTTTGGGGTATGAGTAGCAATAGAAGAGTAATATTTGGAGATGGTGGCTTTCGAGTAAATAAATAGGTTGACATTTAGGCTTTAGCACTTTATAAACTAACCAACCATCCAAGCCCGAATACAAGAAAAACTTAACTCTTCTTGTACAAACCCCCACACAGAAGCTCTTAAAGCAGCCAAACAATTTTTTTAACCCATTTAGCCACAGGTGCAGTTTAGTGAGTTCAAGTGGAAACTTTGTTTTTCAACCAACTTTTGTGTTTTTTTTTTTTTTGCTGTTTTATTATTTTTGTAAACCATTTACCGTAGTACTTAAGCTTGCAATATATTTTCGAAAATTAAGTGGATTAGTGGAGTGAGAAGGGGCAAAAAGGTAAAGGGGAGTGGGTTCAGAGTGAATTTTTTAAATTAGCTAAATAGCTTTAGTCATTCAAAGAATTTAATCAAGCTTACGAAATTGATTTTTTATTTACCTAAAAAAAAAGAGAAAACGGCAGCATCAGTAGCAGCAGCAGCGGCAGTTGAAACTTTTTTTTTATAAATTTTGAAAACTAAACAAAACAGTCAAATCAAATACGAAACAAACAATCGACTATGAGTATGAAATTTTTTATGCTAAAAGCAAATTCATTTACATACGCCTCATTTGAAAACGATTCCTTTTTAGTTCATGCCACACAATCCAGCAAACAAAAAGTTGCCCAGAAATCAGAAAAAAAAATTTATAAAAGGAAACTTTTTACTTTGATATCGAAAAAATCGAAAAACAAACTGAAACACATACCCACACACAGACACACAAACTCACAATACAATTCAATTGCAGACCATTTTATGTGGAGAAGTCCTCTTTGGGCTTTTCTATGCGGTGGCGATTTTAAACTAGAGGCCAGTGTTTTAGTTTTGTTTCTTTCAATCTCATTTTATTCCATCATGGATACTTATCAGCCAACCATCCAAATCAAAACCCCAACCAACCAACTAACCGTCGAAACTTATACTTTGGCAATATGTTGCCGCTGCTGCCGATTATGATGTTGATGATGGCTAGCTGTTGTAGTTGTTGCTTTTATTGTTGTTGTTAAAATTGCTTTGCCTGCAATTGCATTTAGTGAATTATGATGCTGCATTGAATTTGTATAGGAAAAAATTTAATTTTATATAGTTTGAACTTAATAAAAATTCATAAAAAAAACTATGAGGGCCTACAGACCGAATAAGAAATACCCTGCAATCTAATTTATATTATTAAAATAAGTAAAAATTTTGTTTTGTTACAAGTTTTGTTAAGCTTTGTTTAACTAACCACAAACAACTAATTTTTAAAGTCTTTTTCGTATTCACGAATTAATATCTCGTAATTCTTATTGCCTAATTTGGAAAGTTTATAAGCTGTACTTTGTTTTAGGCATTTGGAATATATTTGATAAACGTTAGAGGGGTTTCCATTGCACAGCGCTTTAACCGTAGTGCATCGGCGCTGGCGCTGATGGCTCTCGTATCGATATTTTTTAAGAGTATCGATATTTATTAATTAAATATTTATTAATTAAAAATATCGATATATCGATGTATCGAACGTATTATTACGAAATTTAAAAACTTAATACAAACTAATAAAAAAAAAAAAAAAATTTTTTTTTATTATTAACATTACAACTTTATGGGTCTATTGCTGCTAATACGCGATAATTAAGGCGATGCTTTGCATAATTCTAGGAGCACTTTCCCGAATATTTTTTCCGCGCTTATTTTTTTGGTGTAATCTCTTAAAAAACCGAGACAAAACTGAACTGAGTAATCTATGAAAATGTAGAATGGAAAAGCGGCGTTATTTTCTTAATATTAATTAAAAAACATATGATGCAATTCTTAAAAAACAACAGTATTGTAAGCAGTTGAGCAACGGTTAAAATGTTTAATTTTATTATAAAGAGATCTTTAAAATATCGAATTCGATAGTCGTAGATAAATATCGATATATCGATACATGGGTATTTTTAATATCGGCGATATATATCGATTATAATTTTTTTAAATATTGATATTTTGATAAATCGATATTTATTGCCCACCCCTAGAATGAACACTATTGTTAGCGACTGCTAAAACCAGCGACTTCGATCAGAAGATTCCATACAAATCTTTTTTTTTTTGTTACTCAAAATATTATAGTTTTAGGAACTGACATTTCTTTCGGATAATCAATTATTAATTTTGTATTGTAGAAAAAAAGAACTTACCGAAATATTCTTTAACATCAATGCTGAAATAAATAAGAAATATTCGATTAAATTTATTTACTAAAAATAAATAATCAATAATAAAAGATTTGTTAATTATGGAAAAATCAAGAAGCGGTTTTCACATTCTGCTTGTAACACAAATAAATAGTTTGCAGATTTGGCACTACATTACGAACCAGCGAACTGGCCTTTGGACACCAAACAACACGTACAACATTTCTGTCTATTACATAGAAAAAAATAGAAAATGATTTCAATTAAAAAATTTGTGATATTAATTAAAAAATTAATAAAATTTGCACCAGAAAACACATTAAGTAATAGTATCAATTAAATATTTTTTGATATTAACAACACTTTCTGCAGTAATGATGTTGATATAAGTTATCGTTTAATTCACTTGATTCCATTTTTATCAAGACTGATTTTACTATTGATTAATGGCTTAGAAACTGAAATAAAATTTGGCAAGAATTTTTTCTGTTAATATATTCTCGGAAGCATGGTTCCGGACTAACTATTCGTAAGGACCCTTCAAAAATCTCGTGGTGATCCTAAATCCTAAGTCTTGGAAAGTTAGATATTCAAAAGTCAGCTTTAAGGGCTGATTTTCCACCACTTGTGGAGAAGTTCGGCCTGCTCCACTTCTAAACAAGAGATTAGTGGAAAATTCTGCCGCCAATATGTGTTCTCCTTGTTCTCACAGACAGTGGCGGTTGGTAAGCGCATTGTTCGTCACCCATTAGTAAGACGACAATTGATTTGTAAGGCAGGATCAGGGATATGAAATACTGTAATAATACCATTCTTAATAAATTTTCAGACTTGCTTACAGCGCAAATCGAATCATATTAAAAAACCAACATTTTAACTAGCTTCTTTTAAGCTGTTTTACGGAATACGGGTTTTAGTAGGGTAGTAACAAATACCGGTACCGATACATCGGCAACACTTCAGGTATACGATATTTTACTGTCGATACGCTGATTCTGTTTTTTGAGTTTTTTGAAAAACAATTAAATTATCAATGTTTATATTTTGCATAGCAACTAAATGAAATAGCACTTTAAAAAACAGAATATAAATCACAACAAAATAATAAGTTGTTTCCATAAGTTCTGTAGCTGAAGGTTCACACCACGCGTTCTATGCGTTTAATACGTTCTCGACCATTAATACGTTCTATACGTATATGCATTACACGCGTTTGCTCTGTAACTTGGCAATAAAATTTTACACTGATTCTATCATTCTACTTTGTTGGTAGATGCTTTAACGCATCAACGAATTGGACGCGTATTGTGGACCTTCAGCTTTAGTCGTTTTGCTTTGAACAATAGTAGTGAAATGTTCTCTCACTTCTTAATTTTGAGTATTTAAGAATGTTTATTTTTGATGAGATGTTTGTGAGAATAAAAAGCATTTTGCTGAAAATGTTGGGTTACTTCGAAGAGGCTACAAAATCCAGAAGCAAGGTCACTGCTACATTGCCTGACGTTATCCTACTAGTTAACAGTCTTCAAACATTTTATACAATATAAAAAATGAAAAAACTGAGATAGAGAATAATTCCGAGGACCAAGAATTTGCGACTTTCTTAGCATTAGTTCTGAATAAATCAATTGACGGCTTAGAGAATAATGAAATATATTTTTTATCTAAAATTCTTCGAATATTACAAATACAATCGGCTTCAATCGTATCGAAAAATGTCTTACTGAGCTTCTATGCATTTTGAAGTTGTAGATGACACGGTCACCCCTACACCTAGTAAAAGTTCTGATAATTCTAAAAATGACCTTTGAAGCATTTGTGAACAAATTAAAAAAAAACTGAGGAGAATGATCCTCTGTCCATAGGCAGCTGTGGTTCAGCTTAAGAAGAAGTCGAGATATACCTTAGATCTCCTAATATTTCTAGAGAAGCAGATCCGTTTGGTGCAAAAATACTTAAGTTTTAATATAAGTTCAGTCGCATCTGAGAGAATATTTTCCAGGTTCGAACGCGATCTGTTGAGAACGCCTTGTATTTTAAACAAAAAGCTTAAATATTTATAATCCCTTACACTGTTATTTTCTATAAAAAAAATTATTTATTTTATGTTAATTTTACCATAAAATCAAATTCTTTGTTTCTTAAAATATATTAATGTCAATTATAAATATTAATGATCTCTTACATTATAATTTTGTATAGTGAGAAAATGTATTCTACTTGAGTTTGGTCAATTTAACCTTGAATTCAAATTTAATATTCGTATCGGTATCGCCGATATTTCTGTTTGAGTATCGGCATCGTATCGTATCGGCAAAATTGCGTATCGGTATATCCCTAGTTTTTAGTACGCAGAACCTTACGTCGCAATAAATTTTTTCGATTTGGCGAACAGGGCAAAATGTATATCCAATTAATTTAGCTAAGTTAAAATCGGCTTATATTTATTTATACTTTTTTATATAGACCCCAAAACAATCGTTTGTTGCTTTGCGGACCTCCTGAGAAACTTTGAAAATAGAGATTTCAGTGATAACGATAAAGTCAAAGACTCTCCGAAAAGGCCACAAAAGCTTGATGATGTAGAGCAGTGGTGTCCACGACAAAATCCGCAGTTGTGTTAGTGAGCAATAGAGAGTTTCACTTAAAGAAAAGTTACAAGATCTGAAAGTAAAGGCCCAACTAAAATGTGCTTAACCAAACTTAAGCTAGTGTCAAAATTCAACGAAAAGCATGTCAAATGCTTAAGTAAATTACTGAAGACTTTTAGGTGGCTATATTGTACTTATTGAGCTTAAAGACTTTCTACACTTAGTTGCAAACATTTGTACTTTTGGAAAACTATTTTCGATTTTATTTCTTTAAAATGTAATATTTTTGACGAAATGTCATTTAATTTGTAAAAGTTATAAATATATTACCATAAACAAGTAAATCTATGTTTATCTTTTATTAATTTTTAAAGTAAACGAAAACTAAAATAAAAAAGGACTAAAAAAAAGCAACTGCGGTTGCATCTTTTAATTGTAAACAATTATATGTATCTATTATGTGTCATTTGATTAAGGAAGAGCTAAATTGACCGCGCTTTCCTTAAGCAAATGACACTTGACGAAACTTAACGAAAAGTGTCTTAAGTACATTATAGTTGTATACATTTGATTGTGTGTATTCGCACATTTGCTTAAGGTTCATTAAGCACATTATAGTTAGGCCTTAATGCTGTCAGGTAAGTGCAAGTGTTTAACTTACACGTCTTCCGTAAACGATATGGTAAGCAAAACTGTTACGTTTCTCTCTTACAAACCTGCTTCGTTGAGAGCTCCATTTTTTTGTATTAAGAGGAGAATTTTTTGCATATCGCCCGTTTACATTAATAGTGCCATAACTCAAAATGCACGATGTTTTAGCTACATTAGTATTTAGAAATGTGCGCAATATCATTATAATAACACATCATTATAACTTGCTCTAAAATTATTTTAAAGGAACCTCCATCTGGAGCGTATATTTGCAATACGTTTTAGTTCTGTCAACAGTGTGGCCATTTTGGCATTTTTGCAGCTAAATTTAGCATTAAAAATGTTTATTAAGCTGCAAAATTTTCATTTAGCACTTGGCATTTTATTTAGCATTTTTAGAAAATTTTTTTTATATTTTTTTTTTTGGTAATATTTATTTTAAAACTTTGGACGAATAGGTTTATTATTTTACTTAAATTTTTTTATAAATTATAATAAAGTTTAATTACAAACAATTTTACCCAAAATGAAATTTCGTAGGAAAACTTATAACTGATTTTGTTAAGAAAGGAAATGTTAGAAATTCCCTCATTCTGTTGATTGTAAAAATGATTTGCCCTTTGATATTACGATATTAAAATACAAAGAGATTTATTTCACTTTGTATTTAGATAAAATAGTGTTACCCCCCATATTCATAAAAATATTTTTAATTAATAAATTGTTTATAAACAAATTTTCATATAAACCTAAAATATTTTTTATGAATAGGGGGGTAAATGTTTAAAAAAAATTTTTGCTTTAAACTGCAGAAAAAAAATAGTTTTAGAACTTCAACTTTTCTTAAACTATAAGAAATGAATTGATCGAAAAAATTTTGTATAGCATAGAAATAAAATCGTTTCAATTTTGCATGTATCAGGGGTTTGCGGGCCCCTAAATTTAAAAATGTATCTCAACTACCTGTTCTACATATTTATATGTATCAGATGCGTTACCAAAATCTACCCACTTGTTCAGATATAACCATTTATTTCCATTCCGTTAAAAAATAAGTCACTAAATGTATTTAGTTTCGAATAAAATCTCATACTGGTAATACATTTTTAGCAAAAGGATTAAAAATTTTTTTTTTTTTTTTTTTTTTTTTTTTTTTTTTTTTTTTTTTGTTAGGACCAGTACTCAGGGGATGACCCCTACTAATGCATTGCATTGTGTTGGAACTAGGAAATAGGTTATGGGAAGGAGGAAAGAGGGAGTAGTGCTTGTGAACATTCGACTTGAACTTATTCATGTTGTAAGTGAGAGGGAAGACTTCAGCAGGAAGGTTATTCCACATACGAACAGTCCGGCCAAAAAACCAATTTTCCCTGTAATGCGTTGTACGATTCACAGGCCAATCGACCACAAAAGGATGGGCTCTTGAGGAAAAACGTGTATTACGAACAAAGCTATGGGTTTCGGGAACCAAATCCCTAATTTCATCAGAACACATCCCGTTGTAGTAACGATAAAATAGGCAAGTACAACCCACATTGCGACGGTGCTCAAGGGAGTCAATAGAATTGGATACCCAAATATAGCTTATATTTATTGAGTCAAATGCTTTTTCATAATCAACAAACAGCAGGTATAGGTGAGATTGCATTTCCAGAGATTGTTTTATGATTATTCGGAGCGTGTTTATTTTGTCCGTACAGGACATAGCAGGTCTTAAACCAGATTGCTCAGGTCTTAACTTGTTATAAATATGGGCCATCATTCGCTCTAATATTATTTTCATGAGTATTTTCATCACAGCTGGAAGAACAGTTATACCTCGCTAGTTGTCACATTTTGTCCTATCGCCATTCTTAGGAAGTTTAATTATAATGCCCGTCAGCATAAAATAGCGTTCTCCCTCCAATATTTCGTTAAAAAGTGGGTAAATCATTTAAGAGAACACATTTTGATCCGTCTTAAATATTTCTGCTGGGATTTTAACAGCACCGGCAGCTTTGTTTACTTTAAGGCCTTTTATTGATTCATATATTTCTGAATAAGTAGGGCGGGTTGTTTGTATAGGGAGTGGTTCGACGTATTCGTCATGCGTTACTGTAATTCCGGAACGCTGTATATTCATCATTTCTAAAAAGTGTTCTTTCCCTCTGCAAAACTGGGCTCGTGTATTTGTAATAATTATTCCGTTATTGTTTCTAGGTTCCATTGGCAGCCGTGATCAAGCACAGCTCACGTTTCTAACTAGCACCGATTTTTCGTTGCTACAACCATTGAATTTGCTGCTTCATCAGCAAATATGCGACCGATGAACTCTCTTTTATCATTTATTTTTGAGCCTCTTTTCCTTTTTTTAGCTTTTGTAGCAGAGTTTACATGGTTTTTTAATTTTCCACGTTCATTAATCTTATTTCATGTGTTTTCGGAGATATATTTATCGTTTTGTTTTCGGGCTTTACCAAGTGTGTTTAGGCAAGTATACTGTAATGCAATTTTTAGTTTGCACCATTTCTGGTTTAAGTCTGTTTCCGGAAATTGGTTGTTTGAAATATCATGATTGAATCTTACTGAATTGTTGGAAGTTTAATGCTTGTGATAAAAATGTGCCGTTCTTCTTCTTGTATAACACATTTGTTTAATTGTCACATCCCACTTTTGCAAGGGTCTTTAAGGTTAATATCGTAGGTGTTTCAGAATAAACGATATATTTTTTGTAAGAACGATATTTTTGATGTTGATTTCCCTATGATTATACTTCTCTACTGTATTTTTTGAATTATGACACTATTGAAATAAATGAGCGATATGACCTTGAATTTACTTAACTGCATATGAACTAAAATTCCACACACCACAAACTGTGCACCCAAATTGTGCTCCGAAATGGGCACCTATGATGCAGAATTAAAGCCTTCATTTAATCAAAATCGAGGTAAAATGCAAGAAAAACATTCAGAATCATTGGAGGTAATTCAGTCAACAGTTTTATTCAATAAGATGAATAACTATGAAATGAAAGCAGCAAACACACGAAATTTTAGAGACGAGTAAGATGCAGTTAGTTTGTTTACTTAACAAGAGAATATGAACACTTACAACTCTGAAACAAAACAACCACTGGGTAAATGTGGAATAAGTTCATGGAAAAACACATTTATTTAAAAGTCAGTATTGCCAGTTGAAGGAAATGAAAAACATTAGGAAAGATTAAAAAAAAAACAAAAATAACCATGAAGATTAAAAGCCACAAGATTAGGAAGTACATTAATATTAAAATGACAAAAAAAAAAAAATATTTGACTTTATTTTCAACGTAAATTAATTGTTTTCAATGTAAACTTTTAAAAATCCAAAACATTTTACTTTATTTTCAAAAACTTTTTTCAGCAATGTGTTTTGCTTAGAAGTACATAAAAAAGTAGTTAGCAAAAAAAATTCTAAATACTTTACAAATTACATATCGTTACCTAAAACGCAAAAGGCCCTATCTAACATTTTGAAAATTTAACAGGAGAAGCAAAAACTGTTTAATACGATAAATTTATAAATTGCATTAAACTGTTTATAATTTATTTTTCTTTAAAAACCTACCAGTTCTTTTGACAATTACCAATATTGCATATTTTGCAAATTGTTAGTTAATGCTTTAAGCATTTTTTGCACTATAGATTGTAGATAGGGCCTTTTGTTTTTGGTCAATATAATCGCTTATTTTTGGAGAACGATTCCAAAATGTTTTGTGGACAATACATCAGAATCAATGAAAAGGTCGATTTTTAAATTTTGGTTAGTTAGGGCCTTTTGAGTTTTAGGTAACGATATATTATTGTAAAGGTAACAAAAAAAGAAAAATTTCATACATAAATTTACTAAAGTGGCAAAATTGCTTGAGTATTTATAAAAAAATGAGAATGAGTGAAAACTGTAAAACAAAAGTCGTTTCATTGAACAAAGTCTTTGTGTTTGCCATATCAAACAAAATGTGTTTGCTAGTTCAATGAATAAAACAACAGTTTGTTCAGTAAGCTGAATTTTATTTGAACCCGAACTTCAGTGGATAAACATTTCAGTATATTTATGAATGAAGCCCTTTATTATATATACATATGTACGTTTAAAACTAAAAACTTCAACTCAGCTTTACCCCTGCAATTTTTTTTTTTTTGCGATATTTTATTAACATATTGCCGAAGTTTTAATACGAAAGGTTGTTTTTTTTTTATAAAACCATATCTGAATAAATCATCCCTATTATACATATTAAGTATTGTAAATTATAAGTTGTTGTCTCATCATTTCATTCTTTATTCTTAATTGAATTCATAAAAAAATCACATTTCGCCGGAAGCATCCGAGTTTCAGACTACGTTAAACTAAGTTTAAACTTAATCCACATCTCAAAAATCCGGCCTAAGTCGACGACTACATTACATCGACGTTAATTTAGTATTTTGAAGAATGTTTGGCCGATACGACTATTTTTTGAAAAAATGACAAAAAAAATTCCCATCTCCAATTATTTGGCTCTTCTGGTTCTGTAATGTTTGCTTTTTTAATTAATTTATATATAAATCAGGCATCAGAAATTAAGAACCGAAAACTTAAAATTTAAGTTTTTTATTTGAAAAATTCAAAACTCATGCGTACAAAATAATTTTTTTTTTCTATCAGTTAAAAAAAAAATAGGAAACACAAAAAAGATATTTATTTTTAAAGTACAATATATGTTTTGTACATGAAAAGAAACAAAAAAACAAAAATTTGAAAAATACACAAAAACGTATTTTTTTTTTTTTTTTTTTTTTTTTTTTTTTTTTAAATATTTATCATTGGTGTTCAAAACATGTTTTCAACTGTACAAAAAAAAAAAAAAAAAAAAAAATTATTTTGTTTTATTTGTTCTTCAAAGTTCAAAATAATAAAGTTCTTAAAAAAACGTTTTTGAAAAAAATATTTTTTTTTTTTGTTTTTAGAAACTAACAATAAAAACTCAATTTGAAGTTAAAATTGTGAATTTTAATTAAAATTATAATATAAAATTGTGTTTAAAATAGCAAATGCAAAAAATCGTTAGAGATTCTTAATTATCAAAACTAGCTGCTGTTGCATTAGCTGAACCCGCAACACAGGTATCTGTGGAGACAGCCTTCAGTGCTTTGCCAATTATTATGACCAAAAATAGAAGGAATTTAAGTTCTGAGTATGTAGAAAATTTATTGTTGCTCAAACTCAACATCAAGGTAATTGATAAGATTACTATTTAGTTCTAGGATAATCTTTATCATGTTATAACTACTTATTATTAATTAGCTTTATATTTTTTACTATAATTTTGTACGTATGAGTTTAAATTTTGTCAATTAAAAAATTAAATTTTAAGTTTTCGGTTCTTTTTTTTCATGTACTAAATAATATTGTATTAAAAAAATAAATATCTTTTTTTGTGTTTGCTTTTATTTTTTTAAACTAATGAAAAAAAAAATTATTTTGTACGCATGATTTTTAAATTTTTAAAAAGAAAAAATTAAGTTTTCGGTTCGTAATTTTTTGTACAAAAGAACAAAAAAAAAATATTTTTCTCAAAAACGTTTTTTTAAGAACTTTATTATTTTTTTTGTTTTGAACTTAAGGAAACAATATCAAACAAAATATTTTTATCTATTTTTGGTTATTGTACAATTTAAAATATTTTTCGAACACCAATGATAAATATTTTTTTAAAAACTTAAAAAAAACGTTTTCCGGTCCTGGATATAAATAAATTAACTAAAAAAGTGTGTTTGGAAAACTAAAAGTAAAAAAAAAAAAATTCCTGTCGGCTAAAACCGAGTAGGTAAATTCCACTTGACGTCGTTTTTAAAACACCGTAGCAAATACCAAGGGACTGTCAATAGTAACCGATTGTTGTATTTAACGGCTAAGAAAATACAAATATTATTCCGTTGCCGTCGACTTTAGCAATAGGGGTGAATAAGATATGGAATACTAAATTCTAAAAAATAATTGGTTTTTGTCTAGTTTTTTAAACAATGGAAAACAATTCACTACACATATTTCGTTTAGTATTTGATTTAAATCTGTATTCCTGATGCAGCAAGTCACCAATGAAATGATAAATGCAATATACTCCTCCACCCACGTTAAAGGGTCTGTTGGAACTGAAGCGAAAAAAAGCTTTGTAGTTTAAAATGTACCTTGCGCTCCTACAACTTTATGTTGGTAAAAAAGGAACCTTTTACTGATTTTCTGTTGCTGCTGGTGATTGAATTTTTTTTTATTTTTTTTTTTTGTAGCCTTAAAGTTGTTGTACTCGTAGTACTTTGGCCGTTGTTGGCCCGGTGTTGTGTTCTAGAATCTGTTGTTAAAGCCCTTTTTCTTTGTGTTTGTTTCTTGTTGGTGTTGTGTTATTTTGCTTTTCTAGACAAACTTTGCATATTTGCCGCTTAACAAACTCTTCATATCAACTAACTCTCTTTGGTATTTTTTTCTGGCGTTTTTTTTCGTTTTTTTTTTGTGTTGTTACTGTTTGTGGCAGTATTAAAGACGGCTGCTTGTTGTAACATGATTTATAAAGTGTTTTCCCTGACAAACAAGTAACCGACTTTACAAGAGTATAACGTACCTTATGTATTCCTTACTAACATCCGTCCATCTCTAGACATCTCTACCAACACCCAGCCAGTTTTGCTGTGAGTGTATGTGAGAAAGTATTTTCTCGTATGATACTCGCATTGTATGTGGAATGTTCAAGTATGATGATTGTAATTTTGTAAATATGAATGCTGTTTGGTTTTGTTATTGTTGTACACCTTGCCTCATGTTTTCTGCCACTTTTCATGATTAACTGTTTGTTGCTGTGTGAGGTGCAGTATGATGTTACGACGTATGGACGTTTTTCATTTGTGCCTTTTGTTGCAGGACGCAAAAGAAGCATTTGCATGAATGAATGAATTATGTTTGGCTGAGTTTTAGAATTTTAGAAGGCTAAAAACACATGAAAAACTTCATCCAAAAGAGTACATTTTATGTATATTTTGTATGTGGTAGTTTTTTAGTTGAATCTCCAGAGGATGCAGTTGTGTTTGTGTGTGAGTGCGTGTTTATAATATTTAAAGGATGTTTTGGTAGTTAGAAACTTATAATTGTGACAGATGAACATGTTTATAAATTATAGAATTTAAGATGTAAAAAAAAGAATTTCTAAGGCAAATAAATTAAAAACATATTTATGCTACAGTTGGACCAAAATATGAGCAAGTTAATGAAATTGTCTTATGGCTGAACTAAGTAAAATGTTTTTCATTGTAACTTTATATTTAAAAGGTTAACTTAATACTGCTCCAAAAAAACTGAATTATTTAAAAAACTTTAACACTTTTTGTTCTTGATTTATTAATTGGCTCGAAAATCCGTAGCTTGTGCTAAAAGGGCCAATGTCAATATTTTGCTGTTTTGAGTTAATCCTTGGATTATGTGTCCTTTCTTACTCTCTTTATTTTTCTAGGACAGCCAATATCTAATTTAACCCAGAAAAGATTTTTTAGGACTAGCACTCAGGGGAAGACCCTGCTAATGCATTGCATTGTGTTTGAATTAGGTAAACAGGTAATGAGAAGGTGGATGGAGGAGGTACCACTTGTGAACATTTGACATGAACTTATTTATGTTGAAAGTGGGAGCGAAGACTTCAGAAGGAAGGTTATTCCACATACGAACAGTCCGTCAAAAAAACCGAATTCTTAGGGGTTTTGCTAGCCAATTTCACTAGGGTCTCTTTTACAAAAACAACTTTAATTTAAATTATCTCCCAAATGAATATTATGAGATTGGTCCTTTAAGCACAGAGTCACAGATATAAAGCCTTACGCTATATTTTAAAAATCACTTTAAAAAAATCGATTTCTTTTATGTTTTGCAAATAATAAAATTAGGATTAGTTGTCAAGAATTTCGATGAATCCTTCGGGGTTTGATTTTGACTAGACAGGTTTGAATAAAATTAATAAAATTTAATAAAATTTTCTTACTTTTCTAACGTTGACTTTCTAATAGCAGCCATAGCCATGCGGTTACCGAAACATACAGAGTTTATTCTATAACTTCAAAATTATACATTTATATGGCCCGTCTCACTGATATTAAGACTCTAATTTCAAACGTCGCACAGTGGCGCCCGTAGAGCAAGCGAGGTTGCAAAAATCAAAATTTTCATGAGTGCCGACGAAGTTTTGAATAAACCCATGTTATAGGAAACTTTTCAACGATTTCAAATATGCCACTCTTAATAATATCACATTTTTAGTTTAGAAGATATAACCGTTCAAAGTTGACCGACTTTCGGTTTTCAAAAAAACACACAATTTTTAGTCAATTTGTTGCGATTTCAGGTGTAATATCACGAAAAATAGGTAACGAATCGCCTTATTTTTTATTTGTATTGATTGATGTATTTATTAAATGTATAATGATAAAAAAAAAATTAACTGTTTGCTTTGTGTTTCTCCTGGTAAATCACTATTTAAAAACTATCCGTTTTTTCACTATTTTTCAACTTTGACGGAAAATAAAAAAAAACTATATTTTTCTATATTTGCCATACGTGCAAAACCTGTTCTGTGATTATTTCTTTACATAATTCAAAAGGTTTTATCTGCCCGTACGTGCCCGTTTGGCTTCTAGAGGTAAAAAAGTTCAAAAAGACATGGTTGCAGAAATTGTATGGCGTCCATCCCTTATATGTTTTGACTGACAGTAGTTTGATCTAATAGTTTGAAAAAAACTACTCATTGAAATTAGCAGGTACGTACCTCACATAAACAATACTTTGGCGTACAAATGGTCAGGAACAATATTGACTTATGGTCCCTACAGGTAGGCACAAATCTTATTTGGACACGTGCATAATATCAAAATTGCATTATTCAGCCTAAATCCATATGTATGCAGGGAACAGGTAAATTTTTAGGCATGGTAGCATAAGCCTATATATTGCAAAATAAGCATAATGCCTGGATTAGTCTACGCCTGAAAGTTGGCGCAACAATTACTGAAACCATTAAACAATTTAAGTACTGAAAACATGGCGTTGAACAATTTAAAATTATTTGAACTGTTTAGAAAGTCAACCACACCAAAGTTTTTCACGGAAGTGAAAATTCTTCCTGAGAAGTTGACATTGATCAGCAAATGGGGCTGCGATGGATCATCCGGACAAAGCGTTTATAAGCAAAGGATATCTTTCGATGACGCTACAATATCGGACGGAAATATGTTTATGGCATCTGTTGTTCCTTTGCGGCTAAAATCGGATGATTCCCTACACTGGAAAAATCCACGTCCGTCATCAGTGCATTATTGCCGACCAATAATGTTTCAGTTTGCAAGGGAATCGGCAGAACTCATAAGGACTACGGTGAAGGACATTGAAGAACAAATAAGCAAGATTAAGCCTACAAAGCTGCAAATTGGAGAAGGAAAATATATTGAATGCAATTACGAGTTCCACCTGACCATGGTTGACGGAAAAGTCGTAAACGAACTGACAGGAACAACCTCAACAATGTCATGCCCGATTTGCAAAAAGAGTCAGAAGAACTTTTTTCAATTCAATTCAATTTATTTCATATATAATATGTTACATCTCAATTTTATATAATTAGTTGTAAAGAGTTTAAGATTAGTATCTTTTTCTGCTTAATTATAATATATTTCAATTAGTTATCATATACATATATATAGACAGAATTATATTGGAGGTAAAAATTTAGCAAAAACCTATTTAAACCCCTTTTTTCGTATTATTTTTATATTTTTTTTATCGATTTTATATTATTATTTGTCAGAAGAACTTTGGTAATTTAAACGATTCTACAAATGAGGAGAATTACGAATATGGAATGTCACCATTGCACGCAAGGATAAGGTGTATGGAATTCTTGCTAAAACTGGCATATACCCTACCACAAGAGGAGGAAAACTTCGATGAAAATACATCAATAAAGGATAAGGAAAATTTCATAGGCTGAACAGTTATCTATCATATGCTGTTTAAACTGTTCAATTATCTTATTCGGTTCAAAAGATATGATTTTTGCAACGAAAAAACTCAAATGGCGCCACTGTGCGTCGTAAGTATAAATTATGTACGTTGAAATTCTGAATCTGCTTGAACGACGCCAAGTCAGGATAGTACACAGAAAAAATTATTAAATTTTTCCAATCACCAAATTTATTCCAAAATCATAATATCAAGCAATAAAGTTGTTGATTTTGCATCAATTACCAAAATGATTATATTGATTACTAAAAATTTTTAAATTTTGAAAAAATATTTTTAATAAATGATATTTTTCATTTTAATTAAAAAAGTGATCAAAACACTTTGCCATTTCACACAATCTGTTAATTTATTTAAATTAATATTGACAATTCCCAACAACAATTCTACATGTTTAAATTATTTTATTTTAAACGAAAAAAGTCAATTAAGATTTTTTGCTATTTAATTAAAATTTTAATTGCAAATTTATTTCAAAACAACTAAAATGTTAATTAAATCATATTAAAAATTTTAATTTTCTTTCAACTAAATAAATAAGTGATTCATTTACCACATTAATTAAATTTAAATAATTTTTAAACAATTTTTTTAATTGATAAAACACTTTTTTCTGTGTATGACTACCTTGAAAAAAAATACAATTTTGCATACAAGATAATTATTGAATGTGCAAGCGACATTATCGTTTCTTTAAGTGAGTTGTTTTTAAGCTATGGACAAATTACTAGTGCCCTCTTAAGAATTCTGCCTATAGAAATTGCACGTATCCATCTTAAGGAAGTTCCCATCTCCTGACGTTAAACTTTATAAGGATATAGGTGCTGCCTTAAAATTTCTTGAAGCTTTCAATTCGTGCATCGTTAACAGATGGCAGCTGACTAAGTGTCCTATTCAATACCACGCTAATTAATAGCTAGAGTTGCTAGCTTTTGAACTGGGTTTTGCTAAGAATCCTTCTTAATCACATAGCGGACTAATCAAAAATCGCGAAGCAAAAATTCTTTTGGGTAAGAGAATAAATAATATATAGCTGCAGCCAATTTACTGGATCATTTCTAGAAAATGCCTAGTTCAAAAAGTCCAGCCAACAATAATTTTTATGGATGAAAGTATACCTAAAGAATATCATGTGAATTTTTTGCCTATGCAGTCAAAATACAATTAACTTCACCAATAAAATTGCGTTGCAATAAAATAGTGTGTAATCTTCCTCTTTTTTTATTTCTGATTATTGAATGAAAATACATCGCAATCGGTACCGGATACACTTAAAATGTTTACGTTTTTGTCAGAAAATATCTCTTACGAGCATTGTTCTTTCCTTGGTCTCATCACATTAAAATTTCAAACGAAATTAAGTAGAAATGATCAAAGATTTGACAGATCTATCAACCGTGCGACAGTCGAGATTTGAAATTTAAAAAAAAAATTATAAAAGTGATTTAAGTTTTTCCAGTCTCTACATACGAAGGATTTTTATAATTATTTCTTTCATGATTCTTTTTAATAAAGTTTTAAAAAAATCGTCTTTTAGGTGGGAAAACGTGTTTAGGGACTGAAGATAACAGTAATAAATACTAACAAATATACAAACAAAGCAGGGACCGTAACAGTTATTTCTTTTTTCATAAGCGTCAGATGGTAACAGTTATTTTTTGATTTTGGATTTTTTTGAACAAAAATAACAGTTATTTTTTTATTATTTTTTTTTTTTTTGATCAAGAATAACGGTTATTTTTTGATTTTTATGTTTTTGAACAAAAATAATAGTTATTTTTTGATTTTGATTTTTTCGATCAAAAATAAAAGTTAATCTTTAAAGAAATGTACGTGTTATAATTATTTGATTGACTTTAAATATTTATAAGATATCCCAATGATGATCACACATTCAATTAAATATTAAAAGACAACTCAATAATTATAACACGTACATTTCTGTAAAGAATAACTTTTATTTTTGCTCGAAAAAATAAAAACCAAAAAATAATTGTTATTTTTGTCCAAAAAAATATAAATCAAAAAATAACTGTAATTTTTTATCGAAAAAATAAAAATCATAATATTTTATCATAGAAAAGTTCATAAGGATCAATATGGTATACTTGAATCAGTTTGCCAGTATTTACTTCTATATGCTTTTTTTTTGTTTTAAAATTTCAAAATAACTGTTATTTTCGCTCCCTGAAACAAAGTAAAGTATATCAGTTTGAACGATCTAGATTTGCATAAATTTTATATAAAATTATTGTTAATTAAAATCCGAAAATTATCAGTTTTTTATAAAATGTTCTAGTCTTGTGACGTATCTTGTTAATTATAATCTCTGTGGCCAAAATGGGAAAATGCCTAAGTTGACTTAAGCTAAATTGTGACAATTGTTCCAACAGAACTGGTCTTCGGATTTGTGAAAATGAAATAAGAACACAAAGAAATAACTAATGACATGTGAAAGGAGGAATAATCACTAAAATGGTATATTAAGTAAGAACAAAAAGGTAGATTTTTTGATTTTGTTTTAATATTTTTTTGTTAACAAATAGCAAAAAAAAAAAAAAGGTTTATAAAATACATAACTGAAATTTAGCTCATAGAATAAATTCGAAAAATAAAAAATTTTTAATATTTTTTTTTTATATAAATAATTTTTTATTTATTTATTACGACCGTTTTTTGTAACAGGTTCAGTATTCACCCGTGGCGTGATACATTTCTTTCGTACTTTTTACACATTTGTTCTTAATATTAATTCTAGGAGGAATACCAAGGACTAGCATTGTAGTAACTAATACTAAACATGTTTATTAAGAATAGATGTGTGAGTGGTCAAATGCTGGTTGTTAGATAGTAGTAATAGGTCCCATTCATATAAAGTGTTACAAGTAGGACAGGTTTTTGCCACCAAAGAACCTATCACGGGACTACTTTAGTGTCAGTTTGCTTTCCTCGAGGGTAGTGGTACTTTTGAGATTTTTTTTTTCGTTTATTGCTTGGAAAAAATATACGTTATAACAACAATAAACAATAGTTATTAATATAAGGATTATAATATAATGGGTGATTAAAGCAGAGATACTTTTTTCAATAGCCTTTTTTGAAAATCACGTGTGAGTCGTGTCATGCTGTCATGTTATTTTTGTTTAGTATTGTTTGGCATTTCATAATGGAAAGACTTACGCCTGAACAACGTTTACAAATCGTTCAACTTTATTACGAAAATTCACGTTCTGTGAGGAATGTGTTTCGTGCACTTCGCTCAATTTATGGTCAACATAATCGGCCTACTGAGCGTACTATTCGCAACACCATCAACCATTTTGAAACCCAGCATTCATTATTGGATAATATTCGACGGAAGAAATGTGAAGAAAATATAGCGGCCGTAGCTGAGAGTGTACACGAAGACCGTGGAGAGTCGATTCGGCGCCGTCTGCAGCAACTCGGACCGTTATCGTGCCATGATAACCGACTATATGATGCCTGAAATTGAAGCTCGTGATCTCGGAGACATTTGGTTTCAGCAAGACGGCGCCACTTCCCACACATCGCATCAATCAATGGATTTATTGAGAGAACACTTCTGTGAGCACATAATTTCACGTTTTGGGCCGGTCGATTGGCCACCAAGATCGTGTGATATTTAGTTAGACTTTTTCCTGTGGGGATATGTAAAGTCTAAAGTTTATGCGGGCAAGCCCGCTTCGACTCAGGCCTTAGAGGAAAACATCACGCGTGTCATTCGCCAGTCGAAATGTTCAAACGAGTCATCGAAAATTGGACTCAACGGATGGACCATCTGCGACGTAGTTACGGCCAACATTTGATAGACATAATCATTAAAAAATAAATGCCAAAGAATGTTCTTTCAAATGATAATAAACATTCCCCATTAAATTTGAATTTTCTGTTTTTTTTTTTTTTTTTAAGTAGGGAACCTCGAAATGGATCACGCTTCACAATGGCTCTTATTAGGGCTCTCTAGTATTATTACCATAATAATAATTTTTATTTTCAAAGAGTTATTTTATAATATGTTTAAGGTTAACAAATTAAACGTTTAAAATCTAAAAAAAAACATTGCTTATTTAATTATGAGGCTGTTTTTTCAAGTGCTAAAAAAAAGGAAAATTATATTAATCATTCGTTAACCACCAAAATTTTTATAACTCTTTAGAAGATATGGTTGCATCATATTTCATGTTTAAATTATAGAAATTGCAGTCTATTGCCTTTGTAGTCGCTCTTCTATATTTATGATAAAAATTGGAGAGCTGTTTTCATTTTGTATAAACCTAATTCTATCTAAATAAAGAAAGGCTTCAGGTGGTATAAAACCTTTTGGTAGAATTTCAAATATATACGCTTCATTTGTAAAATACGGAGCCATTATCTAGTTATTTTCTTGGCGTTGTGTGCATCTTAAAATATTATTCCGTATTAAATGTATTATAAAATTGTCTATTCTTATTGTATAAGCAGTGTTATATAATTTCTTATTCGTAATATATTTAATATTATTGCTTTGTGCAGATCTGTATAATGATGTACTTTTGAGGTTTTCCAGTTCAAAAACACACATGGGCAAAGTTTCAATTATATTGTGCGATTTTTCAGAAAGTTATAACAACATGACTTCTTTCTTTTTTGTTAATGTGCAATAACATTTGGAATAAAAACTTCCGATCTCAAAGCAAGAAACTTTATGAATTAAAACTTTAAAAAACTATAGCCACAGAAAAGGGATGATTTTATTAGAAAAGGAGTAAATTTTAGAAAATGTCCCTTAAAGTTTAAAATTGCTCTCTTAAAAAACTAAAAATATAGACTTAAGCACTTTTTCCTTATTGCTACAGATTTGTTGCGTTAACATTTGGAGCTTTTTTAGTTGGTAGCAGAGTTTTTACCTTGGACTTTTTGCTTCCCGGTCTAGTGGAAAATATCATCAATTATCCTGAAAACCAGGAATTCCCGCTTTTCAAAAAAACAAAAAAAAAATTATTTTATAACTGTTAAGATTTTTCTTGAAGTTTTGAAGGTTTTTTAATGCTCCAGAGTAGAAAACAATTAAAAACATTATTAACACTTATCAAAAAAGTTGTTTTTGGGAATACATAATTTTTTTCATTAAAACATTTTATTTATTGGGCTTAATTCCCTTTTTTTATAATTAATAAAAATACTGAAATTTATTGTTGGAGGATAAGCTGTTCCTATGCGCATTTCACTGGTTGCTTAGGCCAGATCATCAGGAAACGTTCTCCTAAATAATTTTAGAAAAGTCAAAGCCATCAGCAAACAAGACTACAGAGGGAATGAGAATTACAATCACTCAAAAAGTCTTATTTGCAACGATATCAAAGCTTAAAAAAAATACCAAACAATAAAACAGTGATGAGGTTATCTTTTCTTACATTCCCCACTACAATTAGTTGGAACTCTCCCAACATTAATTGTAGTTGTAAGTGGGTAAAGAAAAAAGCAATACAATATGTTGTATAATATAACTTACCATTATAAAAATAAGTCTAAATGTATCGAAAGTGAACCATATTTTTAAATTTTGATTTGTGTTATTTTTTTTAAGTAGTAAAGATCCATTTTTGATGAACTAAAACCTTAACATTTTTTACCAACACCACAATAGTAAAATATTGGGACTAGACCCACCTTTAAGTATACTGGTCGACTAAGAATTGCTTATTGATTGGATCTGACGCTGTACATCTGGCCTACAGTATGGCAGGCTGGCTCTCCATGAAAACTTTGTGCGCAAAGTACAGTTCGACATTTTGGGGATAATTTGATTAAATACAAACTTCTTTCTGAAATGCAGTCTTTGTGCCCATAAACCATATTAACATGTCGGTATTTAGGTTTAATTTGGTCCAAAAATATATTATTGCAGTCTTAATAACGCTACGAAATTTTATTAGAATCGGTCCATATTTAACCATACGCCTATGTGCTAGAAATCGCAAATCGCAAGAAAGTTGTGATTACGATTTGAAATCGCAAAGAAGGTGTGCTGGAGTTCGTAATCGCCTTAAATTTGGCGATTTTAAATCACAAGCCTACAGTAATGTGATCCACATGTGAACTTGTAAATTTCCTTTAAAATTTATTTTCAACATCAATAAATAGCATATAAAAAGGAAATTTAATGTTTTTCTTTTCCACTTATTTTAAAAACTCATAATCTTTTGAGAAAATTTTCATAGAAAATATAAAATTAAAAAACAACATTGTTTTAATACTGATTGTGGTTTAACAATTTCTTTTAAATTTGCGTTTTGATTGTGAGCAGCTGTTTCTAACTTAACTTCGAAAAAAATATGGTGCCAGACATTCAGACGTGTAAATGAACTTGAGAATTTGACTTTTTACAGAGCTTACATGGCAAAAGTATGAACTTATATCATATTTTGTAAATATGGTCGACCATATCTAAGCAAATCCACTGCGAACACAGCCTTTCCTCAATAACATTGAGTACATTCCAAAGGACTCTGCAAAAACATGTTCGATCCATTGTGATATTTAGATCATTGGCGATTACGCATTGAAATGAACCGACAGCTAAAAATCGTAAGACGCTAGCCAGTCGCACAATTTCCGGAATACTGCTTTTGTCAATATGAGGCGATATTTCGTTAAGAACCATCATAAAAGCGCTTTTGTTAAGGCGATACAAAGCTATGAAACTAAGCATAAGAAATTATAACCATTTATCAACAACATGTACTTATGGTACTTACCATTGTTCAGGAATATCTCTTGGGTTGTAATAATCCCTTAGAAGATACGTTCTGATACGTTCTTTTTTAAAATATAGTTTTTTTAATGAAATAACACGTAATATTAAAGCTGCCGGCATTTTTCATGCAAATAATTATTTTTTTTTGTTCAAATTTGACAGCTAAAACATATGTTTTATTTTTCGACCACTACTTCGAAAAAAAAACAAAACGCGTGAACTCTAGCACATGCTTAAATAAAATTGGCGATTTTCAGATCGCATGTGATTTTCAAATCATGCGATTTTCAGCACATGGCCGATAAGTCCCACATAAATAATACTCCCGACAAAAGCTTTTAATGCCACAACTTTCTTATAAATGTTGGAATCGACATACAAATTGGCGATAATAACTTTTACGGTAATTTCTATCTGATGACAAAATGTTGTTCTAGTAGGTACAAAATTTACAATGAGTCCCATAAGCCCCTCTTAAAAATCACTTAAAAAGAAACAGAGCTCATAAAGATCTAAATAATGTTCGGCACAAAGAACTTTTATATAAATCTTAACCTCATAAAATAAAATTATATTTTTTTGCCGGGTCTATGATTGGGCATGGGACCTAAATGGGGTAGAATCTCCAAAAATTGTCTTTAAAGACTATGGTGTAGGGTATCAAATGGCCGCCTTATACTTTCTTACTTATTTTGTTTAGTACTTACGAATAAAATTATACTCAATATTTTTTAGTACTAAATTGTTTAATAACTTTAGGAAAAAAGTTGAAAAGTGACGTTCCCTGTAATTAATCATAATTTTTTTTTATTTTCTAAAATCTTCTGCTTCCGAATAGAGTATTTTATTTAAAAAATCGTCACTTTTATTTACGAGTACTTTGCTTATCGCGAAATCGTTTTAGAACATTCTATTCAACTTAAAATAAGTTTGTATTACCAGAGAAAAATATCTTGCCAAAGAAACTATTTAGCATTTAAAAGTCAATAATTAACAGCTTCGTTAACTGCTAGTTAGTCGACAATTTCATATTTGATTAGTTAAAATGCAATTTAAACTTTATTTTTTTTTTTGGTTTCTTTTTGTTTAAACATCATCATGTTCTTTGCATTTTTAATATTTTAAGTCAGTCAACCAGTAAAATGAATCTTTTCTTTTCCGTTTTAATTCTTGAAATCTATACCTGAAGCGAAATTAAACTTGAGTTAAACTTTTTGCTTGCCGGGAATTGAATGAAGAACGTAAATAATTCAGTTAGACCGTCTTTCATTTCATTTAGACAAACTAAATATGGTGGTGAGTTATAACTTCATGATGATTTGCAAGCTTTTTTTTTTTTGTCTGAAACTCATAAAAAGAACGGAAAATGAAGAATTAAAAAATACATACAATTCTTAACAAAAAGCATTGAAGCCTGCTCATTTACCGGCTGGCAAAAGGCGCTAATCACTATTTTAAAATACTGATGAACTTTTTCCTGACGATGGAGTTGATCTGTAAAAAAAAAAACGTCAAGCTTTTTGTATAAATTGTTTTAGTTTTTGCATGAGTCCATGTTACTGATTTGTGATTATTTAGAAAGATTGAAAATATTGGTTGAGAGAAAGAGCAATAGCGCAATTGAAAAGAAATTTATAATTTAGTTGCTACTTATTATAAATTATGCCAATTTTTTAATTTCGTGTTAAAAAGGGTGTGGTGTTTCGAAAATTATTCTTTACCAGGTTATAAAGGGTGTTTTTTTAGGACGCAAAAAGCTTTCGATTGGGATAACTGTCAAACAAGCTGTCATACTAACGAAGTGTGTTCCACTTTTTTCAGTATTCTTTGGCAAATGACTGGCAAAAACTTACACCAAAACAACGTTTACAAATCGTGGAAATTTATTTCCAAAATTCGTGCTCTGTTTGCCAAACTTATAGAAAACTTCGTCAAGTTTACGATGCACACAATCGTTCATCTGAGCAGCTAATACGCAATACTATGGATCAACTCATAAGCAAATTTACTGCTTTGAATAATATTCCTCAAAATCGAGCCGTACTGTGCCTACTGAAGAAGCCATCGCCGCTGTAGAAGTGAGTGTGACAGAGGACTCGAATGTATTGATCCAACGTCGTTCTCAGCAACTCGGTCTCTACCGTCTATTACTTGGAAAATATAAAAGTAATATCTTGGCCTACATCCATATGGGATCCAACTGGTGCAAGAATTAAAGCGAGCGGAACATAAATTTCGTCCAGTGTTCGGTGAATGAGCTCAGAATCAATTAGAGAAGTTGAACCAGATTTATATCGTCGAATCATCTTCAACGATGAGGCTAATTTTTCTGGCTTAACAGATATCTAAACAAGCAGAATTGTCGTGATGCCAACTTAGCCTTTTTTGGGCTATGTGAAGCCCTTTTTTAAGTACCTGAAACGCCAAAATTTTGCCCTAAACTAAAAAACGCACGTATGCCCATTTTATTATTAAAATTTACCCTGTTTTTTGCTTTTGCTCCGGTAAGTTACATTTGTTGTTTTTCTGGCTCTATCGAGCTATGAAAACTGACTGAGAAATTTAAAAATCTGCGAATAGAAAAGCATTGACAGAATGCATAAGTTTGCTGTTGGTAACAATCCATTCATTAAACTTTATAGTTTTGCTAAAAATATATATTTAAGCACTTGTCAAACGCTGAAGTTGAGAAGATTTTTAGTGTCACGAATGTCTACATAACTACAAAGTACCTGTCGATTTATGCTCATAAATATGTTCTAACGAAAGGTTCTAATAGAATAAAGACGAAGATGGCCAAGAAGGGATTTCCCCGGTCCCCATTAACGGCGCAAAACGGGGCGTCATGTTTGTATACAAATGCAATTTAATAGCCGAATTTCAAAAAAGGCCAGCAACAAAATTTGCAAGTTTGGATGATTTGTTTTTAATTAATTTTAAACTTTCCCGGTTTTTTAAATTACTTTATACCTAATGTATTATAAGGAGCAGCACTTGGGGCTCATAAGCACTCTTTTCGACACCGTATTCATAAATATAATTTAAATTTCAAACAATTTCTTTAAAACTAAATTTTAAACCAATTTTTCTTAAAATATTTGGATTTCATATTCAATTTTTTTGTTTTAAACTAAATTAAAAAAAAAAAATTCATGAGTAATTTTTTTCAAATGTGTAGTGTGGGACACAGTCGTGTGTAATTTCCGAGTTCATTATTGGCAAACCTGAATATTACTATCTGGTAATTGTGCTCGCCTTAAGCTTTCAGGAAAACAAACTAATTTTTTATAGCAATGAAATAAGATTTTTACAACGGCACTACCGTCGTTAAACCGTCGACTAATAAAGGGAAACCTTTTGGAATCATATTATTCCTCGAAATATTTTATGATGCAGACACAGTGACTCAAGTTTAGCATAAAGGAGATATTCTTCGATTTTGTAGGGTTGGAAGTTCAGTAATTTTTAATGGTTCTCATTCGGAGGCAAGTTGATAAATGAATTCTATTTTAGTGTTCGGGGTATTTGCTGTAACACTTCCGTATTACGACAAATGTTTTCGAATAAATAAGGAGCTTACGACGATTTGGATAATTATATGTGCTAGGGCATTTAATTTATCGATTTTTGGTTTTAATCGATTAATCGCGCGAATAATTATTCTTGTTAAAAATTTAATCGAATAATAATCGAACAATTTAATTCGATTAATCGAATAATTTAATTATGCCTAGTTTAGAAGCTTCAAAATGAGACAAAACTTATGTTTTTTAACATTAAGCTTTTATTAAAAAAACAAACAACCATTTTATAAAAGGTAATTCATGTAATTAAAGAGGAAAACTTTTTAGTAAAAAAATAGCACGAAAATTTTAGCTAATCTTTAAAAATAATCTTTCAAAAAGAGTATACAGTTTAAATGTTTTTGTTTCTAACGATTTCTTTCTTTTGTGTTGATGAAACTTGATTTAGAAAAAATTCTTTCACTTATTGTTGACGTTGGAGAGACTGAAAGTAGAGCGTTTTAAAGCATATCCAAATTTTCTTGTCTTTTCTAAAAATTGGTAGTCTTCCATTATACCACTTGAATCTCTTTTTGATATTTTAACTATTTAAATACTTTTAATATTCTTGTTAAGATCTGGTAGAATGTTGGTTTTTATTCGTCTTAAAAATCATCTTCTTCATCTGAATCATTGTGGTAGAACTCTGTTCTAAACATTCTTGAAAATAAATTATTCCCAAGCTCTTGGTCTCATTCTTTGTTGTATATTTTAAAAAAATTGTTACTCGAAGGAAATGTCCCTGAGTTTACAACCAATAAAAGGGTATTTGAAACGTATCGGCTTGCTTTTTTTTGCCTAAAAGAAAAAAGTAGTACTGTGAAAAAAACAAATTTTCGATTAACCGATTATTCGTTAATCGAAAATAAGCAATTTTAATTTATTCGAATAGTTAATCGCAAAAAATTAATCGATTAATCGAACAACGGTTAATTGTTTGAATACCCTAATATTGACCGATAGCCGTGACGTCATGTCCGCAAATGAAATTCGAAGCTAAAAGTATAAAATCGGGTTCTTGATCAGGAAAAAGAGAATCGGAAATTTTTTCGACGAAAAATTTGTGACATTAAATTATTACAAAAGCAACTGGGGAAACGTTAACGCATCCTAGCGCCTTTTGAGCTGAACTTTGCATTTGTGCGTGAAGTCGAGATCTATAGGGTGGCGTTTATGTATTTTTATGATCTCCAAAAAAAGAGCCATAGTTGGACGAGCTGTAGCTGCATGTTGATGGAGCCACAGTTCTAGATTGTTCTTTACCTCGGGCCTTAAAAATGTTCAATCATTGCCCAGTATTAAATGCCATTCACATTAAACGCAAATTGTTTGTATTTCCTAAAAAAAAGATGTTGCAATTATCTTTTCTGAAGTTATTTCACACCATACTGTGCATCTAAGTGGGTGCATTTGATGTTCAACAATTATTCTTGGATTTTGGGAGCCCCACATTATTGGCGTCACCATTGAGTTGAAAATGTACATAACCGCACATTATTCGATATGATCTTTTTGTCTGAATAATCGAATGCTGACTTGTAAAATAAAGTAGAACAACTTTGGCTCTGTGTTCTATGCTGGGTCTCTCCATCATAAATTTCTCAAGTTTTTCTTAGTTAATTCTGAAAAAAACAACCATAACAAAAATTATATTCACTTATTAAGTCACAACGTCCGTAAGGTGCCACCCTGTAGTTTCAACATCAGGAAAACGTTTACTACCATTAAAAGCAGATCCTAAAAAAAAAACTCGAGTATTTCTTAAAACAAATTGTGCTTATTTCCCTCGTGATTTGTTTGCTAAAATCTTTTGTGATGCGGTTGAAAGATTTGGTGACGTTATAAACATTTTTGGACAAAAGAAGCGACTTTGGTTGCATTCTCTGAGGCATATTTCAGAACAATACAAACTACTCAGTTCTTCTTCTGATTAAGGACGTTTTATTGCATAAAATGATTGTAAATAATTGTATATTCTTTTTTTATACAGTTCTTCACAGCAAATTCCAAAATGTTCCTGGGAATAAAAGAACAATTTTGTGAGCTCCCGGTAATAAGAAAAGCCGAAAAATAAGGAACTCCATTGAAGTTTGGTTAAGTCAATTTAAAAACATCCTTTTTCATTAGTTTCGTTTAGAGATATTTGTAATAACCTTTCACTTCTTACCATAAATAAGAAAAGCTTAGAGAGACCAGCAGTGAAACCACACACTCGTTTTTGAAAAAAAATGTGTCCAAGATTGTCATGGAAATATCTAAACTTTCTGTCGTTTCTTCTTTCAGAATTATCAAATATCGTAGGTCAATCTCTGTTTTATCCATATCGATAAACTTATTTAAACCCCCAATATATTTTGGTACACTTTATATGATGCTTTTTTATAATAAAAGTTTAAAGTTTTGTTGCCTTCGGGGGGAGGGGTTTTCATAGATAACGCTGTGCGCCCCACAGTAAACGCCCTTTTGCACGAGTGGTAACTATGCTGAAAATCACAAACACTCTCAGCAGATTTGTGCATTCATTTACGCATTTTACAGTCAGCAAAGTGCAGTTTCAATGCATAACATATGAATGTAAAAAAAGTTCATAAATGTCTACCTTTTGTAAAGTAATGGCAAAATGACTTTTCTCAGTTTTAAATTTTTTGTTTGTCTACCATCATTGTAAGCTCATTTAGTTGTGTAATTTATCTTAAGCTTGTTTTAGTTTTAACACTTTTTTTCTCAGTCTCTTTTTTTCCACAAAATGATCTTGTGAATATGCTGGTGTTTTTTTCCCCCGTCTTCACATCATCTCCATGATCATGATCATGATCATCATCTTTAATAATTTATACACACCTTTTGCAGTCACATGAGAACAAAAAGCACAAAAAACAATAAGTTTTTGTTTTATTTTGTGTTGGTTTTTTTTTAAAGTAGGCATTCATTGAGGCATTTATTAAATATTTTTTTTTTTTGTTTGTTATTTTATTGTCGAGTGTTTAGAGAGTCAACCATGCATCCAGCCATCCATCCAACCATTTGTTTGTGTATACTATACATCTACAACTAACTTCATTGCAACCCTTTCTTCAACTTGATGTTGGGCTGTCGATGTTGCTGTTGTTGGTTGCTGGCTGGCTGATTGCTGCTGTTGTTGTCATTTGCTCATTCATTTTCAGTTCATTCATTTAACCATTCGTCGTCATCGTCGCTTTTGTCTTCCAGACAATGCTAATTAGTTTTTGTTGTGCATTTTGGCATCATGTCATTTGTATTGAGATTCAGTGTTTAGCGTTTTTTTTTTTTTTTTTTTGTTTCCTTACCCGGTTGTGTTAATGCCTATTTTGTAAGTAAGTGAGTGAGTGCTTGAATGTTGGTTTACAACAACGCATCTTATTTGTTAGCCAAGTTAACGAGTTAAAGAGGCGTAAATTGGTTTTTGTCGAGTACGTTTAAGCTTGTTGTGTTTTCTCCGTTTTGTATAATGAAATAACTATAGAAAAATATCACATCATAATGTATCATTTCTGTTTAGATTCTGAAATAAATTACAAAACTTTTTGTCATTTAATGTTTAGATTTATTAAAAACTTTGATTGATAGGAAAAATCGTAGACTGGATTTAAGCAAAAGTTTTTTGTTAGCGAAAGTCATTAATTTATAGAGGAGACGGAGAGGGAATTCCAAAATTATTGGAACGAACAGACTCATGTTGGAAAATTTTCATGATCATTCTGAGACATCCTCTGAGGAAATCCGCTGATTTAAAGTAAATATGCTAATGTCACAACTTTCACTAAATTTTACAGAGATACCAATGGGCATTTATTAAGATTTGACCAACAATTTAAAAAAAAAATTTGTGACATATTTATAAGAGTTATTAAACATGTTAGTATTGAAACTAATATCAAGTATGGAACAAAACTCAAAAAGTTTTAAACATAAATAGGTACTAAAATATATCAAGCTATCTTCTAAACTTTTTACGAACCAATGTTGCCAATTCTTCACGACGAAAAATGGCTAAATTTATAAAAAATAAAAAATGGTCTAATGCTAGCCAAGAAATGGCTTAACAACATTTAATAACAAAAACGCAAAACTAGTGATAAAAGTAGACTTTTACAACAAAATTATAGTCAAGGGATTATTTGATATTTTTAATGAAAATTTAAAAAAATAAGAGAAAATATTAAACCTTCTACATTTACAGGCTGTTCGCCGATATCGAACGTTAACGTTCGCATAGAAAATTACATTGAAAAATGTTATTTTAAATGTTATTTACAATGCGAACGTTAACGTTCGATATCGGCGAACGGGCAGTTATGAAATTTTCTCGGTATCCATTTTAAAAAACTAAAAGAAAATTTGCAAAATACAAATGATTTATTGCTAAATAAATTTTTTTATTGCTTAAAAAGGGCCAGATCAGGCCACTCAATGACTTAATTAGCCAGACAACCAACCAGACCGACGGATAGACATCGAATCAATATTTCTGTGTGTTACAAACAGCAGAACTAGTGATTTTAATTTAAACTATAGACAGTCTATACTATACGAATTCACCCTTCAAAGTACATACATTCACGTTTCAAAAATTTTATTAAGACCAAATGGGTTAATCCGTCTAAAAACTAGGGATGTATCGAATACCGATACCGATGTACAGGCGATACTTCACGTTTGCCGATATATCAGTATCGGCACTATTTTACTGTCGATACGCCGATACTATATATAGCTTTTTTGAACAAGCAATTTAATTTTCAATTTTTTTTTTTTTTTGCATTACAACTAGAGAGATCGAACGGTTATCTCTCGACCGGTTATTTTAGCTTTGCCCAACTCGGTTATTTTAAAATGTCCATTTTTCGAACATCAAATAAACCAGTTATTTTGGTATAATAAACCGGTTATTTTAATAATGTGTAATTTATATACGTTTTCCATGCTCTTGTTGCGAATGGTACCCGTAATTTAAGTATTTTTCTAATTTTTATGAAGAAAGTCAAAACAAAATGAAACAAAAGTGAAAAAACATTATGAACAATGTAAATTAAAGCGTGTGTTCACACCCAAATAAAACTTAACTCCGTTCGAAGTAGTTCTAAAGAGTCGACAAATAATACTTTACCAAAATACGAAGCCAAAAATGAATCATTGGGTAAAATATTAGCCCGTTATGGTGCCGAGGAAGGAATGTTAAGGCACTAAAAGCTCTTAAGTAGTTCTAGCAGTTCTTCATGCTTAAAAATACAACATTCCGGCGGAATCAACGATATGAATTCATCAGTTTTATTTATTAAAATACCAGGAACTAAAAAACTAAATAAAAGAAATCGAACAATGTCATGGAAGGTCTTAAATTGTAGTCTACGAATTGACAAATATTTCACACAAAAGCATGTTCATATTACTATTCGTTTCTATAATGCTGAAATAAAAGAATTTGAAATAAATAATCCTGGCTAAGAGGTTTTGTTTGCAACTTTTCAAAAATATGGTTTAAGTCTACTGATTCATATATGTAGATATGCTTAATCACCAAGAAATTAATACTGATTTAAAATATATTTGGGAGAATATCTCAAATAATAAATTTATTAGATTCCTATAATTTTTTATTTGCTTTTACAAAACGTTTGTCGATATTAAACATCATTTAATTTAATATTATACAATTACCTTCTTACAAATAAAGTTGAGTAAATAAATAAAAATTGTTAAAGATAAAACTATAGTAATTAATTAGTATTGTGGTTATTTTATTGAACTGTTTTTGGTTTTTAATCAAAATTTTTGATATATTATTCAGGCTAAAGTTCGTAAAATTTCATTTTATTCCTAAAAATAATGAATGAAAATTAAATTTAATGAACTTTAGCCTGAATAAAATATCACAAATTTGGATAAATCTAAAGTTTGATCAATTTACTGGTCACACTTTTCTTGGATTTAATCGTCAAATATTTGTTAGGACTGAAAATACCTTAAGTCATATCTATCATTTCGTTGGTTCCTTACTTTTGTGAATTGTTTTGCTTTTATTCAAATTGACGTTTTATTACAAAAACTTATTTGATTTTTGGGTTTTTATGTAGTCGATTTAAAACCGGTTAACCGGTTTTAAAAATTTAAGCAACTACAGTGCACTCGCGATAATATTAACTAATTAAAACCACGCCAGTTCGCTTTTGCAAGATTGTTAATATTTACGAATGGCGACTATTTTCCCCTCAAAAACATTTTCCGTGTGAGCTAACAGTTATCTTTTTGTCTCTCATATTCAAAAACCATCCGGAGAACGCATTTTCAATATTTGGGTACTCGGAAGGCCGCACGTTTTTCTTTTTCGAGGTCAAATAAACGTATTGTTAGCATTTTTATTTTTTGTCCACATATTGTAGAATATTTCACCACAAATTTATAAGCTAAATTAGTAAGACTGACACCTTTTTCTAAATGTTCTAAATCTTCTAAAATTTCTGACTTTTTAAAGTTAAAAACTTATGCTATTTGTATGCATATTTAAGAACTATTCACGTTCAAATTATATTTAAAGATGAATATGGAATTCTAGTTGAATATGAGCACTAACTAAATCGTGTATGCAAGACATTTTGATTGAAATTTGAAGACAATTTTAAAGCAAGCAGCTAGAAAACCTCCCCAATTATTACACAGTTGAATCAAAATTTATCAACAACACTGTTGATTTAGACTGCACACGTAGATAAAATACGTTAAAAATATAAATTTAAGTTGTTCATATTTTAAAGCTTTCGCACAAGTTAATATTTTAGAGTAGTCAATGGAAGAATATAAGTGTTCATATTTTCGGGTGTTCATATATTAGGGGGTTCATATTATCGCGAGTTCACTGTATTCGTAATATTCGAAAACCGGTTTTTGAAAAAGTCGAATAATCGATCTTCCAAATAACAACTAATAGCAAAAAATCAAACAGAATAATAAATTGTTTCTTTTAATTCTTAAGCTGAAGATCGGTCCACACCACGCGTTTTTCCTTTTTTCGAGACACATGCTAAAGTAGAAAGTAATCCGACTTTATGCTTTCACTACGTATATGCAATTTACGCATTGGCTGTGTAACTTGTCAATACAATTTAACTCTACGACTTTTTGGACTAATGCATAAACGCATTGAACGCTTGGTGTGGACCTGCAGCATCAGCCGTTTTGCTTTGCACTGTAATGTTAAAACGTTCACCAGTTGATAAATCTTGTATGTCATTGTATGTTTTGAGAATTTTCTCCTAGTTTTTAATGATTTTTGTATATATAAAAAAAATTTCGCTACAAATTTTGGGTGACTTCAAAGAGGCCACAAAATCCATAAGCAAAGCCACTGCTACATTTTCTGACGCTATTTCGCTAGTAAACATAACATTATAAGAATATGCAATTAATGAATAAACTGCGATGCAGCATAATTTAGAGTCCCAAGATTGGCGATTTACGTAGCATTAGCTGAACGAAAGATTTGGGGGCTTAGAGAATAATGAAATCTATTGTTTATCTACAGATCTCTACCTTCGATACAAAGCAAGAAAATTTCAAATACAATAAATCGAAAAAACGTCTTATTGAGCTACTCAACATGACTCTACATTCCGAAAATGTTGAAGACACGGTCACCCCTACATCTAGTAAAAGTTCTGATAAGTCTACAGGAACTGACCTTTGGAGCTTTTGTGCAAACCTTAAAAGAAAATTTGGAGAAGGATGATCCTTTATCGATCCTACGCTGTGGCTCAGCTAAATAAGAAGACTTGATGTACCTCAGATCTTCTAATTTTGTTTGTTTACTGCCGCTATTGAATATTAAAATTAAAATTTAACCCCCATATTCATAAAAAATATTTTTGATTAATAAAAGGTTTATTAAATACATTTTCATAGAAAATTCATTTCATAAACTTGCTATAAACCTAAAATATTTTTTATGAATATGGGGGTGAGACCATAGCGCAGAAATACTTATGTTGTCAAATGAGTTCTGAGAGACGATTTTTACTGCAGGTCTGCTTTAAACAGAGTTACAAAATTATCTCCTCAAAAATTAAGAATACTTTGTTTTTTAAGCAAAAATTTTATTAATCTTAATTTTGAATATCTTGCAGTTTTTTTTGGGTTTTTTTTTTTTTTTTTTTTTTTTTTTTTTTTTTTTTTTTTTTAAATTAATTAATTTTACCATGAATTTTAATCCATTCCGTTGTTTTTAAAATCTTATTAAAAATTAAATTTGAGTGTATGCAATTCTCATTCCCTCTGTAGTCTTGTTTGCTGATGGCTTTGACTTTTCTAAAATTATTTAGGAGAACGTTTCCTGATGATCTGGCCTAAGCAACCAGTGAAATGCGCATAGGAACAGCTTATCCTCCAACAATAAATTTCAGTATTTTTATCAATTATAAAAAAGGGAATTAAGCACAATAAATAAAATCTTTTAATGAAAAAAACTAAGTATTCCCAATAACAACTTTTTTGATAATTGTTAATAATGTTTTTAATTGTTTTCTACTCTGGAGCATTAAACATTTTTAACATACCAAAAACCTTCAAAACTTCAAGAAAAATCTTAACAGTTATAAAATAACTTTTTTTTGTTTTTTTTTTTTGAAAGCGGGAATTCCAGGTTTTCAGTATAATAATTGATGATATTTTCCACTAGACCGGGAAGCAAAAAGTCCTACTAACTAAAAAAGCTCCAAATGTTAACGCAACAAATCTGTAGCAATAAGGAAAATTGCTTAAGTCTATATTTTTAGTTTTTTAAGAGAGCAATTTTAAACTTTAAGGGACATTTTCTAAAATTTACTCCTTTTCTAATAAAATCATCCCTTTTCTGTGGCTATAGTTTTTAAAGTTTTAATTCATAAATTTTCTTGCTTTGAGATCGGAAGTTTTTATTCCAAATGTTATTGCACATTAAAAAAAACCAAAAAGTCATGTTGTTATAACTTTCTGAAAAATCGCACAATATAATTGAAACTTTGCCCATGTGTGTTTTTGAACTTGAAGATCTCAAAAGTACATCATTATATAGATCTGCACAAAGCAATAATATTAAATATATTACGAATAAGAAATTATATAACACTGCTAATATAATAAGATTAGACAATTTTATAATACATTTAATACGGAATAATATTTTAAGATGCACACAATGCTTAGAAAATAACTAGATAATGGCTCCTTATTTTACAAATGAAGCGTATATATTTGAAATTCTACCAAAAGGTTTTATATCACCTGAAGCCTTTCTTTATTTAGATAGAATTAGGTTTATACAAAATGAAAACAGCTCTCCAATTTTTTATCATAAATATAGAAGAGCGACTACAAAGGCAATAGACTGCAATTTCAATAATTTAAACATGAAATATGATGCAACCATATCTTCTAAAGAGTTATGGTTGTATAGAAAAAGTATCTAAAGTAAAAAATTTTGGTGGTTAACGAATGATTAATATAATTTTCCTTTTGTTTTAACCCTTGACAAAACAGCCTCATAATTAAATAAGCAATGTTTTGTTTTTAGATTTTAAACGTTTAATTTGTTAACCTTAAACATATAATAAGATAACTCTTTGAAAACAAAATGATTATTATGGTAATAATACTAGAGAGCCCTAATAAGAGCCATTGTATATTCTAATCCTTATATTAATAACACTATGCTAGTTGAAAAAACAGACCAGCTCGGCACATGGCGTTTTAACATAATTCGGGTACGCTGAATCCAGTGGTGCCCGCGGTTTTTTAAGATTGGCTCTGGTTTTCGAGATATACCGTTATTTCGAAAACGCTTCAGCTTATTGAAAAAACTTAAAAAACCGAAATTCCGCGATAAAATTTCCTTAAAGAAAAGTAAAACTTCTTTCTTATATCCGCAGTCGTTTTAGAAACATAAAAAAAAATAATTTTTTTAAAAAATTTCGAAATTTTGGTTTTTTAAAAATTCATAAAAAATTGGGAAATGTAGCTATGCTTCTAATTTTTTAGAGACGTATAAAAAATGAAATTCCAAACAAAACAAGCCATAAATGATTAAAATCTGTTTGCAACTTTTGATTTTATTCACAAAAGTCGACAAATTTTAATTAATTTCAGAATTTCATAAAACGCAATATTTGTATGGGAGTCCCCCTAAGAAGTGAAGATAAGGGGCAAGTATGTCTCGAGAAAATGTTAAGGACAAAAAATTAATTGAGGTCGGTCATACATTATATACCACTAGGGGCGACTTCTGGGAATTTATGGGACTTTTTCTTCAATATATTTCTATTCTGCATTGAACATTTTGTATGGAAGCCCCCTTAAGGAATGGAGATAGCGGGTGGGTATGTTAGAAATAAATGATTTAGATGAAAAATAAAGTGCGCGTGGTCATACATTTGACCCATCTCGGGGCATCATAGGCGCTCCAGGGGCCAAATTTAAGAATTTCATTAAACGGCCATATTTGTATGGGAGCCCCCCTAAGGGGTGGAGATATATAGCAATGTTTTAAAAAAATGTTAAGAACAATAAACATTGGAGGTCGGTCATACATTTTATCCCCCTAGGAGTGAATCCTAGGCCTTAGAAACAAATGATGGGAATGGAAAATAAAGTTGCGCTGGTCATACATTTGGCCCGTCTAGGGGTATCTCAGGCGCTGCAGGTGCAAAATTTAAGGCTAGGGTTCTACGCGCATAAAGTTTTAAACAAAATAAGCTATAAGTGATTACAGTCTGTCTACAACTTTTGATTTTTTCAGAAAAGATGAAATTTTTTTTCATTTAAGAAAAGTAAGACTTTTTTTTCTTATATGAGTAGTCGTTATTGAAACATAATTATTTTTGAAAAATTGAGGTCGATCATACATTATATACCACTAGGGGCGACTTCTGGGAATTTGTGGGACTTTTTCTTCCATATATATGAAGAAAATAATTTATATGGAGCATGTCATAAGATTTTTTTTTTTAATTATTAAATTCTTTATTCAACATAATTTGTGAATAAAATCAAAAGTTGCAAACAGATTTTAATCATTTGTGGCTTGTTTTGTTTGGAATTTCGTTTTTTATACGTCTGCAAAAAATTAGAAGCATAACTGCATTTCCCAATTTTTATGAATTTTAAAAAACAAAAATTTCGAAATTTTTTTAAAAAATTATTTTTTTTTTCCAAAAAATAATTATGTTTCTAAAACGACTGCGGATAAAAGAAAGAAGTTTTACTTTTCTTAAAGGAAATTCGGTTTTTTAAGTTTTTTCAATAAGCTGAAGCGTTTTTGAGTTACGCGAACATATGTTGTGCAACCTCCTCCATTTTCGAAATAACGTCATATCTCGAAAACCAGAGCCAATCTTAAAAAACCGTGGGCACCACTGGATTCAGCGTACCCGAATTATATTAAAACGCCAGGTGCCCAGCATGTCACGAAAAAAAAGTGTCAATTTCTTGCACAGTGTAACTATTGTTTATTGTAGTTATAACGTATATTTTTTCCAAGCAATAAACGAAAAAAAAAATAGATTTCAGTATTTTTATTAATTATAAAAATAGGGAATTAAGCACAAAAAGCAAAATCTTTAAATAAATAATTGTATTCCCAAAAACAACTTTGATAACAATTTTAAATATAAAAAATCTCTTGCACTGTAATTTTGTATAATAGAGAACTTTCTCCACTTGAGTTTTGTTAATTTAACCTTGAATTTTATATTCGTATCGGTAACGGTGTCGGCGATATTTCTTCTTGAGTATCGGTTTCGGTATCGTATCGGCAAAAAGGCGCATCACTACATCGCTACTAAACACACTTGACAAAAGTTTAGTCCGCCTCAGCACAGTGTAACCAGACTTTTTGGATTTTACCACAATTGCTATCAATTAAGATTTTCATTTAGTAAATCTTCGTTAGTAAATTATTTACATTTTACATAATACAAACCTTTTCACCTTTTAACAAAACGACAAAATGAGACAAACAAAAATAATCCCCAAATAAGAAAAATATACAAAATAACAGAAAACCAGTTGCAGTAGCATTTTAAAATGTTTGTTAACTTATTAACCTTTTAACACTTTAATGCAAATGGCTTTAACAAATTTGAAGACTTCAAGAAAAGAGCAAATAGCATTAACATCAAACAATCAGACAATAATGCCCCTAAATCTACACACGGTTTCCAGCTCACACATACACGAGTACTCATCTTAGGATGAATAAGAATTAAGGCTTTAAGAAATATTTATGTTCATACCCATCCGATTGAACCACCAACCTCATCTCACCACCGCCCTCCTCATCATTATGGTTAAATTTACTCTGTTGCATTTCATGAAAATTGTCGGCTGGAAAAGGTTGTCGGTTGGCGTAGGTGTTGCATGAAATATGCACTTTGAATACAGAAACGATCTTTATATGTAATACACAGGGTGGACCAAAAGAAACGAAGGGTTTTGGATACTCTATAATCTCTTTATTTAAAAATACAATTAATTTGTTTCTTAAGACATTTTTTATAATAAAAAATGAATCTAGTTAGCTAAGACGTGGCAAATATCCTCACACAAGTGCCGACCATTCTTCGCATAGTCGCGGTGTTACGAAAGTGATTTCCATATCTGTTCAAGATATCCAGAGCTATCGCACACATTTTTTCTCGAATGTTTATACCCATGCCACAATTCTTGAGAAAGTATCGTAAAAATATTGTTCCTAGACCCACCTTAAAGTATACCGATAGACTCAGAATTAATTTATGAGTCGATATAACAATAGTCGTCCCGCTGACTAGCCGGTTGTCCAAGTAAGCTTTGTACTCCGAGTACAGGCCGCCATTTTGGGGATAATTCACAGGTTCTTATTTTAGCAAAAGGACCAGGCCCATTGAAAATGGTGCATAATTTCACAGGGCTCACATAAAAACTTCTTTCCGGAATAGTCTTTATTCCCATAAACCATCTTATTATGTTGGTATTTAGATTTAATTTAATCCAGACTTATTCTATTACATTCTAAGTCATCTTAACAAATTGTTTTTCTCCCGAAAATCACTTTTAATGCCTGATTTCCTTACAAATGTTGGTATTAACATATATGGCGACATTGAATTTTACGATAGCTTCTATGTCGTGACGAAATGTTGTGCTTGTGGGTCCAAAATTAACAAAAAATCACTTAAAAGCCATAGTTCTTTTTTTTTTTATTTGGGTATGCTCTGTGGCTTTTTCCCGTATAAGAGCTCTGTAAAATATTTAAAAAAAAACTTTAGGAGCATTTAAATCAGTAACAAATTATTATTTTCTTTAGAAAATTTCCATACAAAAGAGTGGCAATTGCACAGATCCCCTCAACTTAAGAATTTACTAAAAAAAGAGTGCACAAAAAGGCTAAGAAAGTTACTGCAGTCTCAGAAAACAGCATCGTTGGAAAAATATCTTAAGGAACTTGATGCAACTCCTCAATCAGACTACTCATTATGGCGTGCGGATAGAAATCTTAAAAGACCAGTTATCACTAAATTCCATTCAGAAACTTAAATGGAAGTTGGGCACAAATTGATATAGAAAAAGGAAATATTTTTGTTAATCATTTGAAACCCGAGCTTACCGCTTATACATCTCTCGATATTGCGGTCGAGTTATCACCTGTTGCTGTTAGTACAGCCGTACCTCTAAGATTTGAAGAAAATTATTCTCTTTATTTTTAAAGCTATTTTATGCCTTGAATACTACCCTCAAGAATGGCAAGTTTCCTTTGTTACCACGATACCTTAACCAGTCATATAGACCTATAAGCTTATTGTCTAATATAACAAAGCTGCAAGTGTTAAAATTAGCCGCAATTTTAAGTGAAAATAAATGTATTCCTAACCATCACTTAGGCTTTAGAAGAGAACACAGCATAATTGAACAAACTCATAGAACAGTAAACGCCATAAGAAAAGCCTTTGAAGAAAGAAAATATTGTTCCGCTCCCTTCATCGATGTTTCTCAAGCTTTTGATAAAGTCTGCCATGAAGGCTTATTAGATAAATTGAAGCTTAACTTACAGGTAAACACACACAAGCGTTAGAAAGCTACTTAGTCGGTCGAAAGTTTATTATTAAAGAAGGTGCTTGTTTAAGTTCTCCTCAGCCAATTGACGCTTGATTCCCTCAGGAAAGCATCCTGGGCCCACTTTTATACTTAATATATACCATGCCAACAAACAACCACACCCTAACTTCAATATATGCTGATGATACAGCTTTTCTAAGCGTACATGAAAATAGAAGCAAAACTAACACAAATGAAACTAAAAGCAATTCAAATTAATTGGCTTATTGGAAGAAATTCTGTTCTTAGTTCGACTACAAACGTCAACTTTACAACTCTATATTAAAGCCAATCTGGTGCTATAGTGTTCAGCTATGGGGCACTGCCTCGGCCTCAAATATCGAAAAAATTCAAGGGCGCAATATTAAAATTATTCGAATAATCACAGTCGCTCCCTGCGCACAAAGAAAAAAATATCGTTGGGCATGTTTACGGCAACGACACTATCTTTTATTTATTTTTATTTAATATCAACAATATTATAGTTACTGTAAACATGTCAATGTTTATCGCAATTAAAAATTTGTGTATGGTTCACTGAAAAGTAATCATTTTTATAGCAATTGAATAATGATAACTTTGCAAAACTATTATATTCCTCACAATCATTAAATGATATTTAATAGCCTTAACATGATAACTTTCTATACGTGTACTCATAATATGTTTAAGATGCAAAAGATGAATTAATAATAAAAAAAAAAAAAAAAAAAAAAAAAAAAAAAAAAAACAGAATAAATTTACTCTAATAATATTTTGTTATCGCCATTTCTAAAATAATTTTGCATCAGTTGTGTCGGTTGTGTTACATATTCCTCTCGAATAATTTGTTTTTCAGTGGTTAAGCAATTTAAAAAAAAAAACATTAAAAAAACTAAAATATGCTGCTATTTTAGTGCTGACAACGAAGAGGGTTTTAAAGCGAAAAAAAAAACTAAAAATATATTATGGTTTACAAAAATGCTTGAAAAACGCATTTAAACCAGTAAAAGCAAAACATTAATGAATATGTTAAAAAAAAGTTATCCCTTAAAAAAGCACTTTGGGAGTGCTTTATTTACATTTTTTTATTATGTTAAAAGAAGCGCTTATTGTCAGCAGAAAATAGTCCTCCAAACCGGGAACTCCCCACAGGCATCCCATCAGCAGGTGTGATGCGATTTGAGGTATGAATTCATACATAAAACCTGCTCCTTATAGAGCACATTTTTTACTGGCTATGATTACATTAAATTATAATTTGATATAATAAAAACAAATTAGAATTAAGGGAAAAATATTATGATGTAATATTACGAATATATTTGGTCATATTATGATTCAATAATAATCGCAATATGTTGACTACAATCATGAATCTTAACATAATATACTGCTCTTAAAATATGGTTATCACAACCATGTTTTTTCTTTGCGTGCGGTATGTTAAAAACTTAAACATTCAAAAGGATCTTAATGTGCCATTAGTAAAATGTTCTATTAAGAAGTATGCAGTAAAATATTTAAAAAGGCTTGAGTCGCACCAAAATCCACTAGCTCGATATATTTTAAATGACAGACGCCACTCTAGATTAAGGAGAAGAGATACAGCAGGACTCATCCGACGAGAAGAGCGCTAAGCATCTACATATGTGAACAGAAACCGTGAAGTGAAAAAAATTGTCGTCTGGCATTGGCCGGACAAAAATAAAGTATTAGAATAAGATTTGATTAATTATTGTTAGTTCATATTTAATATATGAACCCAGAAAAAAAATTGTGTTTTTTTGAAGTACTTAAGAGAAAAAGCACATAATCGAGCGCTTCAATAAGAGAGCTCTTATACAGCAGTAAATGACAACGAATAAAACATACAAAAAAAGCGGCTATTTTATTGCTGACAGAATGTTTTAAAGCGAAAAAAAAAAATATTACGGGTTACGAAAATGCTTAAAAAAGGCATTTACACCAGTAAAATTAAGACATTTATGAATATGTTAAAATAGTTAGCCCTTAACATTTTAACATATTCATTTTTTACTGGGAAGATTCAATAAATAAATAATGAGAAAAAATTAAAACTTTTCATTATGAAAAATTAAGTCGCTGATGGTTCGTAAGAACATGTTTTCTTTCAAAAATCAACAGATATAAAAGAAAATCATATGTAATAATTATCTTATAGACCATTTAAAACCTTTCGTTTCTTTTGGGCCACCCTGTATTTGTATATAGTATGATTGTTTGTAAAAATATATGATTCCTTTGCAAAGTGTTTTAATTCAAGAAATAAAAATCGCTGTATGTTTACAATTATTGGCATTATACACTGTCTTTAAATATTTCTTTACATCAGCATTAACGATTTATTTATGTATAAAAAAGTTCATTTGTATCCATGTACGAATGTTTGTATTGCGCTACGTGATTATTGAGTTATGAACACTTGAAAGATGTATTAATGATCGTAAAATTTTTGATTTGAAAAAAGTATGCAGGGGGCCGTGTAGGTGTAGACAGGTGATTGTTGCTGAAAATGTTTGTGGAGGAAAAAGGAAATAATAAAATGAATTATACTTTGTTGCGCTTTATATCCAATAACTAAGTTATAATAAGTTTAATGATGTTCGTTATATAACGAAAAAAAGAAAAATTTTGCTCTATGTTAGAATAGTCAAAAAACCTAATACTAGTTAAGTTAAGACAGTATTTAGTAATCGTTTCACATAAGTAGGGTGCGAATTTATATGCAAATGCATGTTTTTTTCTAAAACTGTGATATATTAGTTGAATAAGAACCACTAGTGGTACAGGGTAGAAAAATCACATCATTTTTTGAGCATTAAAAATAAAACGAAATAGATGCAACAATTGATCTTTAGTTAATAAAATAACCCAGCTTGAAAAAAATTGGTTAAAACAATTAAACTCCATTACACAGAAAAAAGTATTTTATCAATTAAAAAAATGGTTTAAAAAGTATTTAAATTTAGTTAATATGGTAATTGAATCAATTATTTTTTTAGTTGAAAGAAAATTAAAAATTTAATTTTGATTTAATTAACATTTTAGTTGTTTTGAAATAAATATTCAATTAAAATTTGAATTAACTAACAAAAAATCTTAATTGAATTTTTTCGTTTAAAATAAAATAATTTTAACATGTATAATTGTTGTTGGAAATTGTCAATATTTATTTAAATAAATTAACACATTGTTTGAAATGGCAAAGTTTTTTGATCATTTTTTAATTAAAATTAAAAATATAATTTATTGAAAAACAATATTCACAATTTTACAATTTTAAGTAATCAATATAATCATTTTGGTAATAGGTGCAAAATCAACAAATTGTTTGCTTGATATTATGAATTTTCTGTGTACGTTCGCTATTTATTTTTAAAATATTAAAAATAACAATATCATTTTATATCTGAAGAAACAGTATTAATATTTATGTACATGTTTGCACAACTTGTAAAAAGCTTTAAATTAATGGAAAAAAACAACAATTTATCACTTAAACTAAATAATGCTAAAAAAAGTGCTAAATCATTTTGCGAAAATGCTGAAAAAAGTGCTATATGCTAGAAGCACTTTTTCATGCTAAATGAGTTTAATAAATACTAGATCTAGCAGTAAATGCTAAATTGGCTAGAACTACTGTAAGAAATTAAAGTTTTTTTAACCCTAGGATTAAGACTAAGTTCTCCGCTTGGTCTGTCAAGACCACAATTAAAACAGCAAAAAACACAATTAAATAAATATATTTTTCATTGAACGTATGCTTACACATAAAAAAGTGTTTTATCATTTAAAAAAATGGTTTTAAAAAGTATTTAAATTTAATTAATGTGATAATTGAATCAATTATTTTTTTAGTTGAAAGAAAATTAAAAATTTTATTTTGATTTAATTAACATTTTATTTGTCTTAAAATAAATTTCCAATTAAATTTTTAATTAAATAACAAAAAATCTTAATTGACTTTTTTCGTTTAAAATAAAATAATTTAAACACACGCAGAGAAAAAATATGTTTAGATATGGTCACCTCCAACAAAACTATTTTTAGACAAAATTTTAAACTTATTATAATTGTTAAATTAGTCCTCCATCAACAAGCCACAACTGTATTATGGTTGCCTCTAAACATGTTATGGTTAAATATGACAATAATTTGTTTTTAAATTAACAATAGTATTTTCCTCTTTTCTAAGAGCAACATGCTTTGGTTGAAAATCAACGATGCTATTATAAATGTTAAACATATTTTAGTTATTACTAACCAAAAGATGTTCGTAGGCAACCATAATATAGTTGTGCCTTCTTGATGGAGGACTAATTTAACAATAATATGTTTGTCGGTGACAATAGTATGGTTAAATTTAAACATAATATGTTTGCAATTCTCTTTAAAAATAGTTTTGATGGAGGTGACCAAATTTAAACATATTTTTTCTCTGGGTGCATGTAGAATTGTTGTTAGGAATTGTCAGTATTTATATATAATATATGAACATACTGTTTGAAATGGCAAAGTTTTTTGATCACTTTTTAAATTAAAATTAAATATATCATTTCTTGAAAATATTTTTTAAAAATTTTAAAATTTTTAGTAATCAATATAATCATTTTGCACGCAGAGAAAAAACATGATTACTGAATGGTCACTACGACTATTTTTATTCATATTTGCCCAATATGTTTACCCTAAAAAATTTATTCTGGACCTAATCTAACTTAAAAAATTGTTAAAAAATTTAAAATTCACTACAATAATATTATATAGTGCTTTACACCCAAAAAGTTACTCTGATCTAACTAATCATATTAAATTATTTTATATGTTTGCTACCATAATATATATATTTTCAACTTTAAAACTAAAATCATAATATAAGTTGAACACAAAAGGTATGTTTAATACCATAACTTTTGTTTACTTTAAAACACATTCCCTAAATGAACAAACATTTATTGTCAAAACAAACAGTGTATGCTTCTAAAGAAAATAAAATTTTCTACGTCCGCAAGCGTCAGTTAATCAGGAAATAATTAAAACATTTTTCGGAGAGCAAAAGTTCATGCTGCCTTAAGGCCGGTATTCACTATCCTACATAATCGTACGATTCATTCACACGAAAATCTGACGGAATTCTATCCGACATAAAAAAAATTCTACAAAATCTGCTGACAATGCCACACTATCCCACAAAAAAGATGCAAACTCAAATGACTCAGCTACTTTACAAGAACATGCAACTCTGATCGCATAGAATCTATCATTTTATGAAAATTTTCATAAATATTTGCAAGTCGGACAGACTGTCAAAAAAATCTTTCACTCAATTCATTTTTAAGCCACACTGTCATACATTATGAGCACACACGATTTTTTTGACATATCGTGCGACTAAATGGGATAGTGAATCCTGCCTTTACTAAACTAACAAAACAAATTATTATACGTCTTTTGAAACTGGTAAGTTATTTATATATAATTATAAAAAAATTTTAATATGCAATTACTTTTACGCAGAGAAAAAATATGGTTAAATATGGTCACCTCCAACAAAACTATTTGTAAAGAAAATTTTAAACATATTATGTTTAATTTAACCATATTATTGTCACCGACAACCATATTATTGTTAAATTAGTCCTCCATCAAGAAGCCACAACCATATTATGGTTGCCTCTAAACATGTTATGGTTAAATATGACAATAATTTGTTTTTAAATTAACAATAGTATTTTCCTCTTTTCCAAGAGCAACATTCTATGGTTGGAAATCAACCATGCTATTATAAATGTTAAACGGAGGCAACCATAATATGGTTGTGCCTTCTTGATGGACGACTAATTTAACCATAATATTGTTGTCGATGACAATACTATGGTAAAAATAACCATAGTATGTTTACAATTTTATTTAAAAATAGTTTTGTTGGAGGGGACCATATTTAAACATATTTTTTTTCTGGGTGTTGTCTCTCTTTTAGCATAAAAAAAACCTACAACATTGAAACCGGCATAGAAATTTTTACACAAAATTTTGTCATTTGCCCCGAATTTTTTTCCATATCTGTTCAACAGTATTCTGATATAGTGTCTTAATAAAGTTGATTTCATAAAAGAAATAAAAGGTAAGTTTGTGTGTGCCTTTATTTTTGCAAGTCTTAAGTGCACACGGATTAAAATATTGAAAAGTGTTATTGCATGCCGAAATAAGGCTACATAGAATTCTTATTTTTTTTTAATATATTTGTACCACAAAAGATAATATAAAATTTGTAAGTTAAAACACACACACAGGTATATAAATGTATGTACTTAATTTAAATTTTTAATATATGACTGTATTTTTGTAATAAAACATAAATTTTTTGAAATTAAATTTTTTGTTGTTATTATTGTGAGAACCATATAACTTGTTGAAAAAGACATTTTCTGAACATAATAATATGTTAGAGACAATAATTTGATAAAAGTATTATGACCGAACATATATTGTTGCTTATGACGTGTTTGACACAATCATAACCACAAACATTAATGATAGATTGCGATTGTGTCAATCATGTTTTTTCTTTGCGTGTGGTAATGGGTGTAAAATCAACAACTTGTTTGCTTGATATTACGAATTTGGAATAAATTTGGTGATTGGAGAAATTCAATAATTTTTTTTGTGTATTATTTAAGATTATACGAATTTATTATTTTATTCAAAATGAAAGACATCGTAAATTTAGTTTTTTTTAAAAAAATGCTTTTTCGCATCTACCACAGCGAACACGAGTTTTGCGTTTGGTTTTTGTAGTTAAATTGAACTTAGCGCATAACGGGCCATAGTTTTCTATTTGATTCAAACTTGATTCATTTGATTTTGTTTTTGTCCTACTTGAAAGATATTTCAAGAAAAAAAGAAATTTGCGCTATCCTTACAAAGACGGTTATCCTAAGGTTAATCAAACTCTTTTCGGCTGCAACCAAATTATAATTGAATCAGTCCTTTTCATGTATATTACACACATATTATGCTCAAACACAATTATGAACATTTTTATTGTGATTCTCTTTAGACCACCAACCAATAAATGCAACTTTAATATTAAAAAAAATTGGAAATCATTTGGTATTAAATCTAATCTTAATATTGAAATTCCAAACAAGGAACTAGTTAAATATCTCGTAGTGAACATGGACAATTTTCTATATTTTAATAAACATATTCAAATACAAGTAGAAAAAGCAAAACGTGCTTTTTTTATGTACAAGAAACTTTTTTATTCAAAGTATATTTTACCGAGGATAAAGGTAATTTTATATCAAACTCTCATTTGACCTATATTAACATATGGTTGCCCTATATGGTTAAATGTATCCCCATCATATATGGAAGGATATCGTGTTTTTGAACGCAAATGTATTAGAGCTTGTGTTTCACTGTTTAGAACACCTAATAGTAATTACACTAAATATGTATCCAATTGAAATTCATTTAATAAGAAACCATGTCTTAAAAAGAACTTAATGTGACCAAAATAATCTAATATTGGCCTCATATTACTGTAGTGAAAAATATGTAATCTCATGCTTAATAAGTGGGTACTAGAGTTTTTTTATTCCCTTTTTGGATTCCCGGGAAAGCGGGAAATAAAAATCGAGTTCCCGGGATCCCGGGATTTCCGCCCAAAATTTTGTATTTATTTATTTACTTATTTCTCCAATGAAACTAATATTTCTTATTGGGTATTACGCTTACAACAATTAAATTTAGTATCTTTATATAACAAAAACGTAAAAAATTTAAGATTCAAATTATTTTAAGACACTTAAGAGGTTTTATTGATGCCAATAGGATAATAGAAATCAATATACCTATAAACATGGTCAAATTCAGAGCATATTTGCATAATTAGAATGAAAGTATTAGCCTTACGCGAATAAAAATTCTGGAAGGGTGATTAGGAACTAAAAACTCAACATTACGAAGTAGGAATTCTGAAAGAATTTTACCGTTTAACAAATTCAACAGAAAGGAGAAATTTTATTTACTACATATATTTAATAACATATTTTTTTTACAATTTTATAGCCCTTAATCAGCAGTGGTGTATGAAGGTATACTAAGTTTTTCAATCCATGTTATATTTAGGCCACATAAAGTATTTTTATTATTAGCCCTTTATTAATTCTAAGCCGATTTTGCCTTTTGGGTGTCAAATTGTTTCTAGATCTTTTAGGCTGTTTGGGATTGAATTCCAGCCGAATCGCTTCAGTAGGAAAAGAGTTATGCACCCAAATGTGGAACTACCTCCCTAAAACTAACATAAATTTGTGGCGAAATGCACACAAATTGCTACTTTCTACTTTTATAAGACTCAAAATCACTTGATATGCCGCATATAAAACACAATCCAGGAAAACAATTTACTACGCCCTTAACCGCAAAGCTTTATAAAAATGTTTTAAAATTTACACTTCAATTTGCTAGGACAAGAAATAAAATTTCGTGATGATAGGTCTATAATTTATCATAGGCCCAATATAAAGCCCATTTTCAAAAATTAGTTTAAAAGCCTTAAACTGTAGAACACTTAAATATTGTGGTGAAATTAAGTTGGATAAAACAACTAAAGACACAAGTCTGACATAAATTTACTAGTTTTAAAAAAAGAGTTTTTTCAAAATTTCCCGGGAATCCCGCAATAAATTCCAGGGAAAGCGGGAATGGAAAACAACTGAAAATACCGCGAATTCCCGGGAGGAGAAATCCCGGGAACAAACTCTAGTGGGTACGTACCCCCCAAAGCGTTTGTCTATCTAGATAAAAATAGATATATCCAAAACAAAGAGCAAATATTAAAAATATATATGATAATCAGTTAACTATAGAAAATAGCAGATTTAGTACAGCTATTTTTTCTTAAGATAAAAATGCACTTTTGGTGGCTCACGGAATGAAGCCGCTTATTTTTCTTTCTTATCCTTTGACTTCATATTTTGAATAAAGCAATGTTTTTCTTATAAGTTTCATTGCACATTTATAAATCCATAATAATAATATTATTTACTTAGTATTACATAAAACATATCTAGATTTAAAAAATACAGAAACAAATATAATTATTTAAGTACTACCCAGCAAAAACTTAACCTACAATGCTACTTTTAATGACTTCCTGAATTCATTACTTTGTGGCTGTATTCGCCACTTTTTGCATTATTAGTTATGTCTTAAATAATAACTTTCTTAACATAACAAAAGAATACTTTAATATAATGATTTAAATAAGTTATTATTATATGATTTTAAAGAATTATTTGAACCAATTTGCAATATATTCCATTAATATTTGTTAAATATACGGTAATATTTATTATAAAATTTTAAGTATAATTTCGATGTTAAATACATGGAAAATCCAAAAATCAATCAAATGTATGTAAATATACAAAATTACCCCCACAATATATTTTTGTTATTAGAATCCTAGTAGTTATATCGATCTAATGTAAATGATGTTTTATTAAAGAACATAATCAGGTCTGTCACCGAAATTGTTCGGAATGGTTTTGAATCCGTATTTTCATTTCGATCGATTTTGTTTTACCTTCCTCAGACCTTGATCGATTTTCGTAATTCCGACAAATTTTAATTTTGTTATTTTTAAGTTAAATGTTGCAATATTTTGCAAACCAAAACAAACACTTTTTTCCATCGAAAAATTAAAAGTGATTTAATTCCGAGAAAATTTATCGGTTTTCGTTATCTGAAGAAGCTTTCTCGGAATTAAAAAAAAAATTTCGATCAAAATTGATTTCTGTGACAGGGCGCACATTGTTATTACAGTGTTAAAGCTATATGCCAATGCCACCTGTCGCATACTACATGAGAGACAACTAAGTAAAAAAATTTCTGTAGAAAATGGAGTTCGCCAAGGCTGCGTTTTATCACCACTGCTTTTTAATTGTGTCCTCGATGTAGTAATGAAAAAGGCCACAAGTCATAGACGAGGCATAACGTGGGGTCTGCAAGGTCGCTTAGAGGATCTGGATTACGCAGATGACATCTGTCTGCTGACACATTCATTTTCTGATATGCAGTCAAAGTTAACAACTATCTATGAAACCGCACTATCCGTAGGCCTAAAGATAAACATGGGAAAAACAAAAACAATGCGCATGAATGTTAACAACGAGCAAAGGTTTACTATACAATCCCATCAACTTGATGATGTGGAATCTTTTTGCTACCTTGGTAGCATATTCGACAGGAGTGGTGGCTCTGGCGCAGATATCTCCAGCCAAATAAATAAAGCTCGTCAATCATTTGGGCAACTAAATCCTGTGTGGAACTCGTCATACATGTCACGTCGTACAAAGCTAAGCCTGTTTAATTCAAATGTAAAATCCACCTTGTTATATGGATGCGAGACGTGGAATGCAGCAACTCGAGACATACAAGCCATACAAGTTTTCATAAATAAATGTCTACGCAAGATTCTGCGGGTATACTGGCCCTCAACAATTTCCAACACTCGACTGTGGTCAGAAACCAACCAACAACCGATTCAAAATGAAATCCGCAAGCGAAAATGGTCCTGGATAGGTCACACTTTGCGAAAACCACCAGAAGATATAGCAAAACAAGCTTTAGAGTGGAACCCACAAGGCAGTCGTCGTTCAGGACGTCCATCGCATACCTGGAAACGCTAGATAACAATTGAGATGTTCAAATTAAATCTAAATTGGAATAAACTTAAACATCGAGCATCGGATCGAGAATATTGGAAGCAACTTGTTTTGGCCCTATGCTCCTTGTAGGAGTTTAAAGGAACTAATATATATATAAAGCTATAAATAATTTTGTGCCGCAAAAGCACTCTTTATTAAATATTTTCTAACATTTCGAAAATGTATTATTGTGTACACTTTTTCAACAAAAATTCCATAAGATTTCAGAGCAATTTTAATTAGTGTATTTTAACCTTTTTGAAAGTTAATTTTAAAGTACTTATTTCTTGTCTCTTTTGGAAACTACATATTTTTATAAATCTTTTAAGTATAAAATAAAGGTATTATTTTTAGGTTGTAATTGGCCAAATTATAAAGGATTACTTTTGGGACATCGCGAACAAAAATAAGTATTTTTTCTAGTAGAAAAATAAGTAGTCTTTTCCTCAAGTTCTCATTATTTTTCTGCTTATTTTGTAAGCAAAGTTTTTGCTGTGTAGAGCGGCCGTCAAGGGACAGTATATGTTTATAAATTAAGATATATGAACTATTTGTTTATTTATAGTAACTAATTTTCAAATAAAAACATTTAAAAAAAAAAAAAAATATTGTGATCATTTATATGTATAAAAAATCCATATTAAAATCCAATTAATAACAATAATATAAACGTAGATGAACATAATATTGTTATGATTGAACTACGGAGCACTCATATTACCATAATATGGTTAAGGTGGTTGGAATTATGGTTGAAGTAAACGTACAAGTTTAAGCCAAGTCCAAAATAAAAAAAATGTAATAGAATGAAATCTTAACACAGATGCGCTCATCGGCATTTTAAAACGGTGAGTTATTGGCCAGCTGTGTGGTTAAAGAGCAACTAATTATATAAATTATAAACTTCAACGACATTTTTATGTGCTTTGACAAAACAAAAAGTGCAAGTCTGATGATCACATTGTCGCGCAGTAGCAAGTAAGATTATTATTATATTATTTTTCAGTGAGATCATGTTAGTACACAGAAAAGAGTGTTTTATCGATTAAAAAAATGGGTTTAAAAAGTATTTTAATTTAATTAATGTAATAATTGAATCAATAATTTTTTTAGCTGAAAAAAATTAAAAATTTAATTTTGATTTAATTAACATTTTAGTTGTTTTGAAATAAATTTTCAATTAAAATATTTATTAAATAACAAAAAATCTTAATTGACTTTTTTCGTTTAAAATAAAATAATTTAAACATGTAGAATTGTTGTGGGGAATTGTCAATATTTATTTAAATAAATTAACACATTGTTTGAAATGGCAAAGTTTTTTGATCACTTTTTTAATTAAAATTAAAAATATCATTAATTGAAAATATTTTTTCAAAATTTTAAAATTTTTGGTAATCAATATAATCATTTTGGTAATAAGTGCAAAATCAACAAATTGTTTGATTGATATTATGAATTTAGAACAAATTTGGTGATAGGAGAAATTTAATAATTTTTTCTGTGTAGTTTCTTTTATTGATTAAACAAAAAAAATTATTTCAATTAAAAAATTTGTGATATTAATTAAAAAATTAATTAAATTGCTATCAGTAAACAAATTAATAGTATCAATTAAACGTTAGTTCTCCTGATTAAACTATTAATTCACTTGATTAAACGTTTGATTCAGTTGATTTATTTTTTAATTAAAACTGATTTTATTTATGATTGATGAAAAACTTTGAGGAATTTTTTTTGTGTGGCGTGTATTTTACCAGTTTTGCACCAAAAACATTTATTTCTGGTAAAATATTGATATGTATACTCCGAAATAGTAATTTTAGTCAACAGTAAGCCTTTTTGAAAGATATTCTTGTGCCCAGCGGTGCTCAGCGACGCGGCGTCAAATATTTCTAATATAATCAAGTTCTTATTATTTTTCTTTTTGAAAATCTCTATTTCATGTCGCTTGGACTTATATAAAACAAAAAAAAAAGTCCAGATTTAAAAAAAAAGTTTAGCACATTCGGGTTAAACTGACTTGAGCTTTGATGGGTTTGAAGGACATTTATGTGACAAACAAAAACTTAAAATCTAAATTCCCATATTTTCCATTTTCCAAGTGGATTTAACTAATTTCGATATTTTTGTTATCGGCGTGTTATCTCGCATGCAATAATATTTCAATACATTCGATACATATTGAACTTCAAAATATATGTTAGTATCAGGCGCGGATTCAGGGGGGGCGGGGGGGAAATATACTAAATATACTAAATTATAAAAATATGTTTTGCTTATTTCGATAATACACGAATTTCCGAATGTACAAAATTTTTGGAAATCCCATCAAGTTTTTTTTTTTGTTTTTTATAGAATCTCTAATCAAATTTTCAATAAGTATCCAAGTATTTATCCTAATAGTTATTTATTATATATTTCCAATGAAACATCTAGTTTACTGTATTTTAATACATATTATTCTACATTCAATCCCAGCACGTGCCATCTATATCCGAAAAATAAACGTTTGGGTTGAAAATGCGAGCGGTTGAATTATTAATAAGCTTTAGTATATGCAATATTTTTATTTGTGTTATGATAATTATTTACTATATACATTTGAATATAACCGTTTTTCGTATCATATTTTTATAATAGTAGGATTTGAATTGGCATTTTATATGCATTGCCATTCTACCTTCCCATATATACATATGAATATATGTATTGATCTAGTAAAAGTTCACCAAAGAAGAATTATATAACTGTTAAATTTCAAGTGCATTAATAAGAAAAGTTCTTTGATATACAAAAATACATAAAAATAAGTGAAACAATAGTGAGTCCGTAATTTTTTTTTTTAATATAATGTACCTATATAAGTATATATCATAACCTTCAGTTGAAAAGGATGTAGTCCAATGTATAAATTTTGTAGGAGAGAGAAAAAAATTTTCTAAGGTCTTTAGTTCTGAATATATTTGAAGTCTGTAAATCCAGTTTTGCTTCATTGATGACTCTTTATTGGCTTGCAAACCAACTAAAAATAATACATTTATGTTTTACAAAGCTTTTAGTGACTTATCACCTTTTCTATTATATATTTTATACTTTTAATGTACATTTTAGTATGTCAATTTGCAAAAAATAAAATATACTATAACATTATTTTGTTTATTTCAATGTTGACTATTAACAAATATTAACAAATTTTTTTTTAATTTTCACATTTCAATGGGCCCTAGCGCTTTTTCTTTATCATTTTTGGACTTAGAACTTTTACATATCTAGAAAAAAATATTTATATATTTTCTGCAAACGATGTATTTTCGTTAACTCTATTGAACTGCATCAAAAACTTAATTTTCGAAAAATTAGCGCATTCTTTCCATTGTTATAAGCTTTAAAATTCCTTTTTAAATAAAAATAATTTAAATAAAAAAATTAGCTGTTATCAACTTAAACCAGAATAATTATATATTTATCTTTAGATTAAAACCCAAACAGTTCGACTAAAATTCATAACTTAATTTTAAAATTAGTGAAGCATATTCCTTCTTCCAAAATTTTGTTAACAATTGCATATGTTTTTTTTTTTTTGGTCGAAAAATTGGTCAAACAATTTAGTATGATGTTGTCAAATAAATTGTTTCGAATAAAAAAAAACATTAAAAATAAATAAAATTATTTTTATAGCCAAAACGTTAATTAAAAAGATTAATTTATTTTAATTTATATTGAACTCATCTTATATTCTATTTTACCTTATTGTTGAGCCTTTTTTTAATCTATATAATATATATACATATATATATATATATATATATATATATATATATATATATATATATACTTTAATATGCCCTCGTTTCAACATGCTAATAATGCGCCGTTTTTTTATTGTTAGAGTTTGTTAAATTTGGAATTATATCTCTGATAGACACTTTGCTTATTTATTTGAATAATTTAAAAGGAAACTTATTACAGTTCTCTAATTTGGTGGTAGTGCAATACTTGTTTATTTTTATAGGAAAAAATTTATACACATCGCTCATTTCGTGCAAGACCGTCAAAACTCAAAATTTGGCATTTTCGAGTTAGTAATGCAGAAATGTTCTTCTCATAAATCTCTACAAATTGATCTAAGAACGGAGAGAATTATCGAAAAAATAACGGTAATACAGATGCTTGTGACGCTATGACCTCTCGTAACAAACTTGAGCAATTAACATCAACAAGGTCACATTTCAGTTTGTGTTTGGCATTCCTCTTGTACATGTGGTTTTCTTTGTAGCAAAAAAGAAACATTTGATTTTATAGCTGTATTTTAGTGAAAGAGAAGGTGAGAAATAATAGGTTGGAATCTTAAAAAGGCTCTCCTGTAAAGTTTAAAATTTTGAGTTGTGACGGTCTTGCACGAAATGAGCGATATATAAAAGAGTTGCGTGAGTGACTGATTGACTGACTCATTCATCATCACCCAGCCCAAACCGCTGACCCTAGAAACTCCAAATCGATCCACTAAGACGGGATTTTTCGAAATTCGAATGGTTAGGGGGTAAAAAAAGGTAAATACGGGAAAATTCGGTAACCTTATATCTCCAAAACTAATAGAGATGCAAAATAAATGTAATACTTATCGTTGTTCTTTAGAAAAATAAGCGGACAGGTGTCTGGTACTTTTTGGAAATTCAGACCTTTAACGGAGTAAACGGGTAAAACCTGCATTTTGGTACTTTTTTGTCACCCCATCTATCTTTTAAACCCATAAACATAGAAATAAGGGTTATATCACATTTGAAACTTATCTAAAAAAAATCCAAATACGAATTTGGTACTTTTTCGAAATTCGGACGTTTAAGGGGTAAAAAGCGTAACAATTTTTGGTACTTTTTTTATAAAACATTTTTTTTTTATTTATTGACATATTCGTATTAAATTATGGGCTCCCACTACAATATTGAAATTTTTTATGCTTCAATGGGGGAGAAAAAAGTACCAAACAGGGAAAATAGGGAGTAAACGGGTAAAATCTGTATTTTGGTACTTTTTTGTCACCCCATCTATCTTTTAAACCCATTAACATAGAAATAATTTTAATAATTGTTAAAATCTAAAAACGGGTAAATTCCCTAACCTCATGTTCATCAAAAAAATAAGCGGATAGGTGTCTGGTTTTTTTTTTGAAATTCGACCCTTTTGGGGAGTAAACGGGTAAAACCTGTATTTTAAAACTTTTTTGCCACTCAATCTATCTATTAAACCAAAAGCATTGAAATAAAAAAATATCACATTCGTAACGTATCTAAAAAATACAAATAAAAATTTGGTACATTTTCGAAATTCGTACGTTTAGGGGTAAAAATCGTACCTATTACAAAGTAGCGGGTTGAAACCTAGAAACATAAACTTTGGCGTAAAAATATGTCCACAAAAGAAAAGGAGACGCTAACGAAGTAGCGGGTTAAATGCTAGTATAATATAAACATATCGTTTTTAATAAACTTTTAAAAACAAATTTTTTACTTGTTTTGTACCATAAAAATTCCCCCCCCCCCTAAGGCTCAAGCTGGATCCGCGCCTGGTTAGTATTCAAACGGTACATACATATACAATGGTAACTAACCCTGTCGGAAAATTAGTTAGCTTAAAGTTAACTCATGGTTAATCAGAAGTTAGTCACAGGTGACTCACAGGCTAACTCATTTACATGGTTAAATCTATTCAGTTTTTACACGCAATGTCCGCAGTACGAGTCAGTACTCAATCACACTGCATAACTTTAAGATAACCACAAGTTAGCTCATTATGAGTTAGCTTGTGGTGCATACAATATGTTGACTAATAAAACAATAAAAAAAATTAATTATTTTTGCTTTATTTATTATATTATTATAATATTACACATATGTTTTCTTTCACTTTTGTTGTATTGCCCCTTTGTCTACAGAAAAACTCTTAATTATAAGACACCAGCAGAATGCCCGATATGGTTTTCATAATAATTCTACTCTGAAAATTAGATGTATTTAACAAAATAATATTAACAAATAGAATATGGGAACTTTTGCTTATTATTTAACTTTGAAAAATTACACAAAACAAGCAAAACGTTTTTTTACCAAAGTCCACTGCATCAGCTTTGAGTTAGCCAAACGCTAGTTCAATACTTATCGAGAAGAAGTCAGTCGCACAAAACACAACTGACTCAAATCTGAACAAATTATGAGTTAGTTTACAAGTTAGTTGTAAATAAGTTAGCTAAAAGTCAACTAAATGTTGAGCTAGCTAATAAAAATCCGACAGGGAACTAACTAAGTTCATACATATGAGATGGACAGATGCGTATACCTGTTAGGTGTACCCTGGTAAGTATAAAATTATTTTTTTAGAAACCAATTTTGAAATAGATGTTTGTCTTATGCATAAATTATGCAAATGTCAGTAAAATTTTTCTTAGAAGTCCATATTTAAAATGAAACCCAATTTTATTAACACTTTTTAAAACAAAAAATGTATTCCTAGAACAAAATATTAATAGTCAACAAATTTTGTTAAAAAATAATTCAATGACAATCATTACCATGACGAATACAACACAAAATTACTGTCAAAATTTAAATTATATTGCGTTTTTTGTTAAAGGATGATCAAAGAATCTTTGACATTTCTTACCGGCTGTCTAACAAAGAACTGTCAAAAAGTCAGTTTTGAATAGATACTCCATACTTTTTATTATATTTTCTAAATAAAAACAAACGTAAAGAAGTATTAAAAGAATGAGAGGGAATAAAAAACAAATAAGAAACTTCAGCAGAACCAGACCGACCATATAATACCCTATACCATTACCGAGTATATTAAGATTTCCAAGAGTAAGCCCTAATCGGGATCTTTAGCCGATAATGGAATGATCTATTCTTACAATTTTTTTAGGTGTAACTTTAAAACAGAGTCATTTGTAATACATTTTTGGCGAAAGCCTGCGAAAGTGTCCCTTATTAGGATATATGGACCTAACACAACAAAAGTGTTTTGTGAGATTAAAATTTATGTAAAGGTTATTAAAGCCAATATGGCTCCAGATTTTAATATATATTTGAATAAGATTAATCCGAAAGGGATTATATTCGGGACTTGAAGTGAATTCTTGACTTTTTTTGTGTACATTCATAGAAAAAAGCATCTTCATATTGCCCTTACATCAGAATTGTGACATCAATGTTATTACCAGGGCTTGGATTTTCATGCACTAAAAAATCAAAAATATGCGCTTATAACATGCGCTATAGAATAAAAATATGCACTAAAAAATATATGAAAAACATATAAAGATATTTGTTTAAATTATATTTATTAATAACAAAAATAATAATTCAGGTAACTACGTAAACATACATATAGTATGTATATTAAAATATATACACAAAAGTAAGATAAAATAAACCAAAAACAAACGTCAATCACTTGTTAATTCTTTTTAAAATAGGTAATTAGATTTAATTAAAATTTCTATTAGTATGAACAAGTAAAAGTTTCAAAGTTCCAAAAACATAACTCTGTCTATTGGGGCGCAAAAAGTTTTATACATTGAAAATGTACGCTCAAAACGTCAACGGAAGTCAAGGGAGCATATTCATTTTCAATTTGATTTGCATAATTAAAATCAAATAAGCTTACAACTTTTTTTTTATTTCATGAAATCCTATATTTTTTTTTTAAACAGATTCAAGTTATGCTTAATTTTGTCAGATATTTTTATATATAAAGTATTAAATATTAATTATTTGATTTAAATTTCTTTTAAAATATTTAAAATACATCACAAAAATAAAAAAATGCAAATTATATGCACTTAAAACAAAATATTCAAATACAAATCGATGCCATTTTCCTGCAAGTTCTTTGGTATGGAAAAATAACTGATCGAAATTGATTTTGGATTACCGATTGCAAATATACATTTGCATGAAAATCCAAGCCCTGGTTATTACAAATGGCATCAGTAAAGCCTGGTACTCTATTCGACATTTCACGTGAAATGCTGTCAAAACTCATATGCAAAAAACGTGTGCGGAATTTCTATGAAATAAAGTTGTACTCTGTTTAATTTGTGAAAAAATTACGAAATGTTTCTGGCAACATTTTTTTACAACTGCGAAATAATATAAGTTTAAAAAAAAAACTTAATATTAAATGAGAAAGGAAAAACATAAATAACACAACCGGTAACAGTTTTTCATCCATATTTACTTTAATTTTCTATTAAAAAAAATACTGTTAAGTAAAATACATGTGGGTTTTGTTTACATACGCATTGCATACTTTGAAAGATTACAAACGTCAAATTGTGCAAACTCGCGAGATAGGTAACATTGATACATGTAAAATTTTTCGTATCAAATAATAGATGTTGCTGAACATTTTTCACAAATTGGAACTGAGGACTAGGCTTAAGGCAAAAAGGAGTATCAATCCAATGTGAACGCTATCCTAATAAAATTGTTCATATTTTATGCGTCATCTAAGCTATAACTACATCAATTCTATGCCACATTTTGTGTATTATTAACTTAATTTTGAGTTTTAAAAAGTAAAATGAGAAGTAAAAGCGAGAAAAATTCCCATATTATATTTTTTAAAATTATTTAGTTAAATACATCAAATTTTCAAAGTAGAATGATTACGAAAACCATATCGGCCATGCTGCTGGTGTCTTATAATTGAGAGTTCTTCTGTAAACAAAGAGCGGAATACAACAAAAGTGAAACAAAAATGTGTAACGGGTAAGTAAATAATAATATTCCCTCACTTTGACTTAAGTCACTCCCAATAACAAACTGTCATTGAATTGAGCCTAATGAGTCGTTTCTACGATGTTACTGAGTCATCGCACTGATAACATGTTTTATTACGCTGACTCCGTTTCGTCATTTCTGTGATGCCAATGTACCAAACCATTGATTACGTTATTTAAATTTTTGACCCTGATGACAATTTGGGCAAGTGATGTTAAAGCTGACATCACAGTGATGTAAAGTGTCATGGGGTCAAAAACGAAGACACTTGTCATAGTACTGAAGCCAAAATATATCAGCGTTATGACGCTTTTTCTATCAGTGTAGACATATTACACATTACCAGAAGTTATTTAAGCTAAGTTTTATCATAATATTAAAATTTTTAACTATTTTTCGAACACTTTTGCTGTAGAAAATACAGGAAAAGGAAAGTACACTTTTTCTATATGGTCACCTTCAAAAAAACTAATATTAACGTAACATTTTATAACAGATGATGGCTACTTTAATCATGTTATTGCAACCGGCAACCATATTAGAGTTGAATTACTTTATCAAGAAGTCAAAACCATATTATGGTTGCCTTCAAACATGTAATGGGTAATAATAACAACAATTGTAATTGTATGGTTTTGAATTGAAAATAAATTTTTCTTTTCCAAGTTCAAAATATAATGGTTGAAAAGCGACCATACTACAAATATTTATTGGTAAAAATATTATTGTTTTCATTTACCAAAACATGATTAGAGGCAACCATAATATGGTTGTGACTTCGTAAAGGAGGACTAATTTCACCATAACATAGTTGCCGTTGACAATAATATGACTAAATTAACCATAATATGTTTAAACATTATTCGTTAAAAATAGTTTTGTTGGAGGTCAGCATATAGAAAAAATGTGTTTTCTTTGCATGTATATAAAAAATAATGGGAATTTTTAAACGTTTTTTTTATTAATTCTTGGATTTTTATAAAAAAAAAAGTTCATAAAACCTCCCTCTTTATAGAGGTGTAGGGTATCAAAAAAGTCTTGAAATATAAAAAAGTCAATGCAGAAACAACAGACACAATAGAAGTAAAGAGTACTGAATTAAGGAGATACTTCTACGACAAAACAACATTGCATTTTAACATGCCACAAACTGTTTTCACATTGAATTTTATAATCCAATTTTTAACGCAACCACACAGAATCTAAAAGGCAAAATATCTAGAATAAGGGAAACAAAAAAAAAATGTTTGTGGTAAAAAAAAAACAAAAAATAAAAAAAAAAAACAACAACGAAACCGATAGAAAGTAGACAGCAAAACGAATATATTTTTTGCGATATGTGAGCGGTTAATATTTTAAACAGGGTATAAAACATTTAAATTTTAAATTTTCAAAATAACGATGCCGCAAAGTAGTGTTTTACCGCAAAAAACAAGAGAAACATCTAAAATAAAATGACAATTGCTAACATTTAAAGAAGGGGGTTACGCCAGGCACTACGCACATAAAAGGTCCTTCAAATCTACAAAATACTTATACATTTTTTATACATATATGACTGTGTGTGTGTGTGTGCGTAACAAGCCTCATCAAATTATCCTTTATGTCATATGAGACATTTTCAATTGAGTTCTTTTAAATATATATTTTTTTTTTTTTTTTTTTTGTTGTTCATATTTTCCTTTTACACACTCTGGGGATCTATTTAATTTAAAATATATTTATGAGATTATATTTTGTATCTTTATGGCTTGTCTAATCTGCTACTTCTTTAGAGAGTCTAAAGAATCTACTTTGTTATTTAAATATTTTATAAACCGTTAAACATTTTTTAATTTTGTATTATTTCCATTTTCATATGGCATCACTTGAAAGTGTCTTTTAAAAAAAAGAGTATTTGAAAAATAAAATAAGACAGCCTGAAAATGATGAGCATAATCATGATTATGATAATGATGATGACGATGATTTTTGTAAAGTGACATGTTTGAGTGGCAGAGGAAGTTACAATTTCAGTTGCATTATTATGCCTGTTTATGTTAATTTAAATTAAAAAGGGTTCTGAAAAATTGACAATTTCAATTGTGTTTCATAAGTTTAAACCAAGAGACACTTGTTTGTTAAAAAATAGATATAACATTGATTAGATAAAAATATTTTTATAAATATTAGGTTCTGTGAGATTTTTAAGAAACTAATTTAAAGTTGTATTTCATGAAATCAATATTCTCACGATTTTGAAAACAAAACTGTTTATGGCAATAATTTAAGCAAGATTTAATTTTCTTTTCTTGAATATTTTGTTTTCGATTAGTTTTATTTAAAGCATTTTGCGCCGCACCAAGTAAAATGACAATATAATAACGAAATAAGATTTTAAGTAACGGACAGAAAAAGAAAACACTGTACCAAAAAAAAAAGTATGAGAGCTGGTGATAATAACCATCGGTCGGTAAAAATAGTTTAAGTTACCCATTTAACCACAAGGCAAAGAAATTAATATGCTTGAATTTTCATAAAGCCATCTCAAATTACGGCATGCGCCTTAGGAGCCTTAACCACAGGTAATTGAACGACATACAACTTCGTATAGGAAACCGTTGTTTTTCAGAGTCAGCCCTGTTCGGATTCCAAAATGAGTTTTCGTTGGAACTCAAACAACATTTTTTATATAAAGTAAGGTTAAAAGGAATGGATATGGTTGTTTTCGAAACACGGAGAATGGTAACGCGGTACTAGTTTACGACGGCGATCCATGAACTAAAACGAATCAAACGTAAATCACCCGATGGCAGACAAACGAAGACGGCCTGTCATGATTGCTCTTAGGCGTTTATGTACCTAGAAAAGTTTTAAGAATATCGGTTAATTAAGAATTTACCGACACAACATTTTGCAGACCAGATTTTGTGTAAAGATTTTCCGCTTTATATTGCGACAGATATGATATTTTAGTTAGTGGGTAAAAATGCTCGATCCTAACACCCAATATAATATCCATCTAACAAAAAAAGAATTTATAGATTAAATAAGCATTTCCTAACACCAGAAACGCCGAAAGTTACGACCAGCGTTTAAAAGCCCCCTTTAACCCTAGTTAGATAACGTAATTTCTTTGTACTGAAAAGATAACGTTACGCCCGAAAGACGTGTGCTAATTTATATCCTTTAAAGGGCATCACCGAAAATAATATTGATACATTTTTTTGTTAAAATCATTTATTTATTAAATTTCTTTAAAAATAAAGTAATTTTTACACAGAAAACAATAATAAAAATGAAATTAAAAATAAAATGCAATAAGTCTTAAAAAAATATCACAACTTAAAGAGTTATTTATAAAGGACTTCAGTTCGGCTCTAAAAACTAAAATAGATCCTTTTGTTGTACTTTGCTTAGATAATAATATCTGTACCAAAAAAAAAATAATAAATTCAAATAGCATTATGTGCAAGATTTACAAATTAAATATTTGTGGTCGCCACACACAGGTGCATTGCATTTTAAACATACCATTTTGGACGTACGTCCAAGGCTGTTCTCCACTGCAACTGCAATTATTGTTTACTTCATCTGGTAAATCTTTTTTAATTGTACCGTGCAGAGTTTTCGATAAAGTAGGAATATTTAGCCTTTTGTTTGGTGCATTGAACAATTTCTGAAATTATTTCGGTAGTAACAATAATGCCGAAGAATGAAATTGGGTCGTACAGTTATTTACATTCCCAACTTAGTCCTCTTGCCGTTCGAACTATATTCATTGAAGAAATTCGGACAGCGCATTAAACCTTTGATGTAGTTCAGCAGTGCTTACTTTTCCGAATTATAGTGGGATAATATAAAGTAATAATTGGCCATCGGCAGAAGTAGTAAAATTATCAGGTTCTTGAGGATTTTCCTTAGTCGGTGGTATATTCTCATCAGCATCAAGGATGTCAACAAGCTTGTCTTATACATCACTTTGAACATTATCCTCCATTTATTCATCTTCCGATTTGCTCACATTTTCCAGTGAATCTGAGTCGTCCAACACGCTTTTCAAGAGCAGCAACTTCTGCGTCGTACAACCCGCGCTTACAAGACATTTTTACAGCTAATTTAAATAACAAATACCTTACAATTCAACCAAAACAAAAAGTTATTTTTGCTACAAAAGTTACACTAAAAATAACGATACGTCTCTCGGACGTATGTTGTGTTTATTTGCGCTTATTTCTAAAAGAAAACATAACTTAACGCACAAAAAAAGCCACCACCAACAAGCTGATGATAACAACTGAGATAATTGAACGCGAGAAAGTTGTATGTTAACAAATATGAGAGTAGGAGCACAAAATTGAAAAAGTGTACGTCTCGCAGACGTACCTTATCTAACTAGGATTAAACAAAAATTTTAAATAAGTCCCGGCGCTCCTCGGGATTCTCTAAGTAAAAAAGAAAATTAAATACTGGAGAATTTTGTTAATAACTAGATCAGGAAACTTATTTTTGTTCAATAAATATATTTTGCCATACCGCCAGTTATATCTTCAGAATTGTTACAAAATCAATTAAATCTTCTTCAAGATTAGTTTCATAGCTGGAATATCAAAGTGAATAATGCAAAATCTGTCAATGTTACATTTACCCTAAGAAAAAAAATTGTTCACCAGTATATTTAAATGGCACCTAAAAGAACGTTCTAAGCTTGTTCTTTTATTTAAATTAAAATAATGTTGTCAGGAATAAAATTATATATTATATGTTTATGTCATATAGGAAAAATTACAATAATTATGATTTCAAAAATAACTAAGTTAAAATAAATAAATTATAAATTCATCAAGTACAAATAGGGTTTCCAACAGTCGGCTATCCTGCATTTGAAGCGACCTCGCCTTGACTCCCTGAGCTGTCATCTTCAGAGCTTATTATATCATCGTCATCAAATAAAGGTGGTAAGGTCCAACACGGCTTTAATCGGTCAGAAGCGTATATTGACGAATACTGACGTGACTTGCGTTTAGAATTTGGAATGTCCTCAATCAAATATCGATCATTATCAATAACTTTTGCAACAATAAATGGGCCTTTGTAACGTGGCTCCAATTTACGTGAAAAACTAGTGCTCGAAGGCTCATTTTTGGCGAGTACAAGTTCACCCTCTTTGTATATGTGAGGTTTTGCATGTTTATCATCAAACCGCGTCTTACAAATTCTTTTCTGGTCATTAATACGTTGAGCAGCTTCTTCTCTTACATTCTGCATCTGTTCCTCGGTTAGAACAGTATCATTATGAACAGCCAATAATATTTTGTTGTGTAAGATATCTCGTGGTGAATAACAAAACAATAACTCATGTGGACTTTTACCAGATGTTTTGTTTACCATAGTGTTTAAAGACCATTGAATGTTCATCAAGTGATCATCCCAACGTTTATCGTTTTGAGTTGTAGATAACAACATAGAAAGCAAAGTCCTATTTGTTCGTTCTGCATATCCGTTAGCTCGAGGAGTTTTCACAGCATTAAGACCATGTTTTATGTCGTTTTCTGAACAATATCTTTCAAAATCTTTTGATGTGAACGATGTTCCTCTATCAGTAATCAAGCGCACCGGCACTCCAAAATAACTAGAAAATTCATTTAAAACATCTATAACATGTTTAGTTTTAGTACTTTTCACGGCTTTTATAATCGTGAACTTTGTAAACGAGTCAACTATAACTAAAATATACTCGTTACGATTTCTACTTTTCGGAAATGGACCCAAGTGATCCAAATGAATCGTATTAAATGGTACTGGCTCCATGTCACAAAAATGATATTCACCTTCAAAACGACCACCCTTTTGTTTGTTGTATTTGCACTCAACACAAGCTCCAATATATGATTTCACAAAATTTCTCATTCTTGGGAACCATACATAGCTCAAAAGTTTTAGCATTGTTTTCTCAAGCCCAAGGTGTCCTTGTTTATCGTGGCAGTCTTCAACAACTCTCCATCTTAATGACTTCGGGACCACCCACAACTTTTTTTCATTACATTTTCGGAATAGCCTACCATTTTCGATGCAATATTCTTTAACAATCATCTTATCTTTCACTTCTAATTTCCTAATGATTTCTTTAATTGCACTGTCTTGAACCTGCATTCCATACAACCAATCATCATTGTGAAGATATACTTTGTCCACTCTAAGTGTGGCAACATCAATATTACTTGGAGGTTCATTCGGAGCTCGGCTAAGAGCATCGACATGTTCCATACGTTGACCCTGTCGATGTTCAATATTAATATCAAAATCTTGTATTCTCAACCACCAACGAGCTATACGTGGAATTAACTCTCGTTTTGACATAGCTGACTTTACTGCACTACAATCAGTCACTACTTTTATTGGTTTACCATATATATAATAACGGAATCTTTCCAATGTTTCAACCACTGCTAACGTTTCCAATTCATAACTGTGGTAATTCTTCTCCACTTCACTTACTGAGCGGCTAAAGTAAGCTACAGGTTTCAGTTCATTGCCTTCTCGTTGCAGCAGTACCCCCGCTAAGCCTATAGAACTCGCATCAGTATGTATTTCATGTTCAGCATCCAGACGGAAAGATATCATAACAGGTTGAGTTGACAATTTAGATTTTAAGTTATTAAATGCTTCTTCTTGTTGTTCGGTCCAATTGAATTTTTGCTCTTTACGCAACAGTCGCCTTATAGGTTCCGATATTAGTGAATAGCCTGGTATAAATTTACGGAAATATCCGCTTAAACCAAGAAACTTGCGTACTTCAGTAACATTTGTAGGACGTTTAAAATTCATGACAGCTTTTGATTTTAGTTCACCAGGTCGTATACCCTCTGGAGTCAATAGATGTCCTAGGAACTCAATTGTAGTTTTTAGGAATTCACATTTTCCTATATTCAAAGTCAAATTCACATCTTTAAGTACATTCAAAACTATTTGTAGCTTTATAAACATCTCATCCAAAGTATTGCTGCCAATAAGAATGTCATCCATATAGTGGATCATATTTTCTTTACCTACACGTTCTTGAATCTTGGACATCATTCTCTGAAAAACCATTGGCGCATTTTTTAAACCAAATGGCATACGTTTAAATTCATATAGGCCATCCGTCGTAATGAAAGCTGTATACTTACGACTTTCAGGATCAATTGGGATTTGATAGTAACCACTGTTAAGATCCAGTGTCGTAAAATATTTGTATTTCTTTGCCTCATTCAAACATTCTTCAATATGAGGTAATGGAAAATTCTCCTTTGGCATCAACTTGTTAATCTGTCTGTAATCAACACATAATCGCTCACTTCCGTTTTTCTTTTTCTGTAATACCACCGGACTAGCATATTCACTTTCGGATCGCGTTATTATATCATTTTCTAAAAGTTCGTTTATCATACTTGAAATAACCACTTTTTTCGATTCGGGTACTCGATATGGGGCCTGTGTTATGATTTTTGTACCTGTCAATTTTATCCTCATTTCAACCAAATCAGTCTTTCCCAGATTTTGTAAATTATGTGCGAATACAGATTCATTATTTTGAAGCAATTCAATTAAACTTTCTTTAACATCTTCATCCTTCAATTCACACTTTATCATCTCCTTGCTAATTTTATTATGAATTATTATCTTATTAGAATTTCCATATTCAGTGTTACTAATTTCCACTTGGTTGACAATTAATTTTTGTTCATCATTATTTTCAATATTCACGTTACCATTCTGTATTGTCAATTTTACGTTACCATTCATAAAATTATCTTGCCCAATTAAAATATCAGTTAATAACAATTCATCTTCGACTACATATAATGTGATTGGTAATAAGACTTTATTTATAGTCAAATTCACTGAAATCTTTTCACTAGCAATACGCATTCCGCCACAAATACCAGAAATTCTCATATTACATATTCCCCGGTTACAATCAATTTGATCACAAACTGTTTTCTTAATCAAACTACACTGACTACCGGTATCTATAAAAGCGTTTAATGTCCTATCTCCCAAATTTACTTTAATTTTGAAATGTTCGTCATTACTGCAAAACATATTCCGTACAGTATTTTGTCTACACTCAGTTTCGTTCTTCGGGTGAACCTTATTACATTTTGTACATCGTGGTCGGCGTTGAGGCTTTAAGCAGTTTGTGGATATGTGTCCCACCTCGTTGCAATTAAAACACTTTACCTCTTTAACAGATCTGGTATTTAATTTAGTTGTACTAATGCCCGTATTTGTATTTTTATTTACAATATCAGTGTTGTTTATTTTTGTTTTATTTTCGACAGATTTTATTGACCGCTTACCAGGCTTATTCATTTCATATTCGTGTAAAATTTCTCGTAGTTGTCTTACCGTGTTAATCTTATGAGCCGCTATAGCGATCTGTAGTTCACAGTGTTGAAGTCCTTCCCTTGTGTATTTAACAATTGATGTTTCGCTCAATCCATGTCGCTTACCAAGAGCACACATTCGGAAACAGTAATCTGTTACTTTTTCTTCACTTCCTCTTACAGCATTAACCATTTTGAAATGTACGTCTGCCTCATCATGAGTTGATCCAAATTCATTTCGTAATTCTGTTGCAAAAATATTCCATCTTGAATGTAACGTCTGTAAAGAATCCAACCATAGACGACCAACACCTTTCATTCTGCTATAGATTGCCAGCATTAAGCATTTTTCATCCCAGTTGTAAGCTCGTATAGCACTATTCACTCTCTCAATAAATTGTTCAGCCGACAACGACATTTCATTCGTCGGATCAAACTCTGGGATTGTTTCAGCAATCTCCCTCACGGAACAACTGTTTGGTAAACGTGCAACATGAGAAAAGTGTAAATTATCACCTACATTCGAATTTTCGCTATTATTTTGACCACAACCCGTATTCTGCCTTTCCATTTCTACCGCTACAGCCATGGGTTGTCTATTTAAATTTGGTGGCACATATTGTTCTTCATTATCCCGTTGTGAGTTTGATTGAAGAAAAGTCATTACGTTTTTCATAATTTCTTTTAACTCGTTTACCTGACGTTGTAGGTCCAAAACATTGGAGTCAATTCGAGAATTACTTCCTACAGCATTTTCGTTTTGGCGTTGCATATTTGTAGAGGTGCTTGTCGAAGACGTTTCTTCACAAACATTGCTATTATCACCACTCTCTTCAATTTCATCCACACCAAGAATTTCCGTTAAACGCACAATTAATTCCGTTTTTGTGCCCGTTGTTGGTAATTCTCGTTCACGTAGCAATTGTTTTAGCTCATCAACTTTTAGACTAAGAAGTTTCCTCATCTTGTCAGATACCGTTTATTTTACTCTTCGTTCCCGTGAAAAAAAAAATTTATAAATTGAATGTATCCCACTTCTGATCTAAAAGAACGTTCTAAGCTTGTTCTTTTATTTAAATTAAAATAATGTTGTCAGGAATAAAATTATATATTATATGTTTATGTCATATAGGAAAAATTACAATAATTATGATTTCAAAAATAACTAAGTTAAAATAAATAAATTATAAATTCATCAAGTACAAATAGGGTTTCCAACACACCGTTATACCAAGCAGCAATACCTTTAAATATCTAGGTCTTCATCTAGATCGGAAACTTACATGGAAGCAGCACGTCAAAATAAAACGTGAGCAACTAAATATTAAAACTAGAAAAATGTATTGGCTTTTGGGTCCAAGATCAAGCTTAAGCTTGAAAAATAAAATTCTATTAAACAAAATAATACTAAAGCCAATATGGACATATGGTATTCAACTTTGGGGAACTCTAATATTGAGATATTGCAGACGTATGAATCAAAAACTCTCAGACTATTGACAAATGTGCCATGGTTTATCAGCAACAAAAACATACCCAAAGATCTACAAATTTTAATAGTCAAAGATGAGATTAAAAAATTTAGTGAAAAATACCTAAATAGACGAAGTTATCATTCCAATTTATTGGCAATAAACCTGTTAGATGATAGCGACGTAATCAAAAGACTTAAAAGGCTTCATATACTTGACCTACCCTGCAGAAAATAGATAAATGTATGAAATTATACAAGTAAAATAATTGTATCTACACCGAAAAAAGTGTTTTATCAATTAAAAAAATTGTTTAAAAAGTATTTAAATTTAATTAATGTAATAATTGAATCAATTATTTTTTTTGTTGAAAGAAAATTAAAAATTTAATTTTGATTTAATTAACATTTTAGTTGTTTTGAAATAACTTTTCAATTAAAATTTGAAATAAATAACAAACAACCTTAATTGACTTTTTTCGTTTAAAATAAAATAATTTCAACATGTAGAATTGTTGTTGGGAATGTCTATATTTATTTAAATAAATTAACACATTATTTGAAATGGCAAAGTTTTTTGATCACTTTTTTATTAAAATTAAAAATATCATTTATTGAAAATATTTTTTCAAAATTTTAAAATTTTTAGTAATCAATATAATCATTTTGGTAATAGGTGCAAAATCAACAAATTGTTTGCTTGATATAATGAATTTAGAACAAATTTGGTGATTGGAGAAATTTAACTTGGAACTCAATATATTTTTCTTATTCTAAAGTTATGAAATTTGCTCATTATCTTATATTGTAAAATAGATTGTAAATAAATTAATAATAAAAAAAAAATATATATATATATATTGTGTGCATTTCAGCCAAATCGTGCCATAAATAAAAAAAATGTTATATCATGACAACAGGGCAACCTATCGGGATTAAACTTAAGAGAAACCTAGCTTGGTATGACTCGCTCCAGCGGCTCTTGAGGTTTAGGAGCACTTACACGGCACAAACGTTTTTATATATATAGATTATACAGTCCTGTCACATAAGTCAATTCCGATCGAAAGTAAAATTAATTAGAGTGAAAAAGTCCATATTTTGCTGAAAAAATTAAAGTAAAATTTAAAGAAGCTAAAGCAGATTCAATCGAAGTTGCAACTACGGAGGTTAAACCATTTAGATCGGAATGTATAGAAGGCCTGATAAATTTATATCCTGATTGTTTAGCTATTACAGACAAAAAAAAAAGTTACAGGTAGGACAAAAATGGGACAGCGACGATTTTGCTAAGTATAAATAATATAAATTAAAAAGTTTGCTGATGCTCAAAATTTTAAAGTGAATATACGAGTACATTTTTCATTAAAAAATTTTTAATAAAAAACTCGTTTTTTCAAGAAAAAGTCCTTTTAAACAATCATAAGCCTTTTTTCAATCGTATATTAATAAAATAACAAAAAAAATAACAACATGAAATTTTCGCCGAAAATATTTTTTTTTCATTAAAAATATTGTTTTGTTTTATATCAAAATAATAATATCGTTTTTGGCCAAAATTAGCTTCTCAACTATAAATAATTTTTGCCAGCAAGTTTTTTTTTACCAATGACCACCATAGCTGCCAGATTTGACGATTTACAGTCATTTTGACGATTTTTTAAATGACGAATTTTGGTAAAATTTACAAATGTTTTTAATAATGCGTGATCCATTTCGAGGTTCCTTCTTTTTTAAAGAAAAAAACACAGAAAATTCAAATTTAATGGGGAATGTTTATTATCATTTGAAAGAACATTCTTTGGAATTTATTTTTTGAAGATTATGTCTATCAAATGTTGGCCGTTGCTACGTCGCAGATGGTCCAATTTTCGATGACTCGTTCGAGCATTTCGATTGGTAACTGGCGAATGACACGCGTGATGTTTTCCTCCAAGGCCTGAATCGAAGCGGGTTTGTCCGCATAAACTTTAGATATTCCCACAGGAAAAAGTCTAACGGTGTGATATCACACGATCTTGGTGGCCAATCGACAGGCCCAAAACGTGAAATTATGTGCTCATCGAAGTGTTCTCTCAATAAATCCACTGATTGATGCGATGTGTGGGAAGTGGAGCCGTCTTGCTGAAAGCAAATGTCACTGAGATCACGAGCTTCAATTTCAGGCATCAAATAGTCGGTTATTAAGGCACGATAACGGTCGCCATTGACGGTTATGTTCGCACCGGCATCATTTTTAAAGAAATATGGACCGATGATTCCACCGGCCCACAAACCACAGCAAACCGTTGTTTTTTTCTGGATGAAGTGGCAGTTCTTGAATTTCTTCAGGTTGCTCTTCGTCCCAAATGCGGCAATTTTGTTTGTTTACATACCCATTGAGCCAGAAATGGGCCTCATCGCTGAAAAAAATTTGCCTCGAAATCGTCGGTTCTTCTTGGAGCTTTTCAAGAGCCCATAGAGCGAAGCGATGTCGCTTGGGAAGGTCGAGCGGCTTCAGTTATGAAATGCCAAACAATACTAAACAAAAATAACATGACAGCATGACACGACTCACACGTGATGTGTTAAAAAAGGCTATTGAAAAAAGTATCTCGAAATGGATCACGCATTACATATTAATTTTGGGGGTTTCTTGTTGTAAATAAATTATTTTATAATAAATGCTAATAAATCTTTTAATTATAATATTTACAAAATGTTGACAGAGTATGTATTTGTTTGCTCGAAAGCTAAAAACAATATATTCCTAACATAGGGAATAGTGTAGGGATAATTTTTTTGGTTGTAAGGAAAAAAGGGATTTTTTTGAAATTTCTATTGGCATCACTGCATACGACATAGCTTGTGAATTGGAAACATATTTAAAAAAAAAAACTTGTTTTTCACCACAAATCGGTTTGCTGCACTTTTGCTTTTCTTTTTTCAAAATCGGCTTTTCAATAAAAAATTTCCTTTTCAACCAAATTTTGTTTATTTTTGTATTTAAAATTTATCTTGTACACCAATAACAATTTCATTAAAAATCTCCTTATGGCAAAAATAACATTCAACCATGTTCTTGAAATCGAGTTCGAGTGAAATTGAAATCGAACAAATTTTTAAAACGATTTAGCTTTGAAAGTTCATAAAAATATTTTTAAAAATTAGAATCTGGAAATTATTTTTCAAGTTTCTTCATTATATTCAACATTATTTTCCGTTTATTTTTTTCCGAAAAATATTTTTATATTTTATACTTTAAGTGCCACTTATTTTTACCAGAATTAATCTTATAATCAGGAAAAGCCACGGTCATTTTAAGAAAAAAACAACCTAACAATTTTGATCGATTTCAATTTAACTAGATTTCCAGATCGTTTACCAAAAATCACTATTTGTAACAACAAAATTTTACATACATATTTTTATAAATATGTTATATTATTAACTTTTTATTTTTCGAATTTATTCTATGAGCTTAATTCCAGTTATGTATTTAATATATCTTTTTGTAATAGTTCTATTCCTTAAATATTTAGGAATGACTTTATACACTTCCAGACTATTATATTGTATCTTGCTATCCAAAGGATAGCTACCCAATAAGCACTAAAATTTTTGAAATTCAAGTGCTTTAAATATTGCTTGAATTCAGCTTTAATTTATGCCCAATTTTCAAGTCAAATTCCAGTTCATACAAAAATGTTTGAAACTCTTTTTTTTAAACTTTTGTATTGCTTAAGCTATCAAAAAAAAAATATTTGGGGAAAAATATTTTTAAAAATTTATTTCTGTGCGCTGAAAGAGAGGAAAAGGATTTTAATAATTTCGAAAAAAAAATTAAATTATTAACTTCCTTGGACTTTAATCAAACGTAACGAGGTCTTCAACAAAACAAATACAAATATACATGCATACATACATATGTATAAACAATGTATGTTATATTTATGTGGAATTACGGAAAAATTTTAAAGGTAAATCTAATGGTACCGTTTGCGTTATTGTCTTCGATACCGTATTATATTACTCTAGCACCAAAAAAATGTACCATCGTATAGCACTTTTAAATTGTTTTCCAATGATATCACATTTGTATGCAGATGCTTTATAGTATAATGTGAATAAACCACAAACTATTAAGGAAGATCAATAATTTCATACACCATTATTTTTTTTCTTTCTTCAATATTAAATTTTTTAATTGGATTTCCATTGGAATTGTAGGCTTGATTTATATTGGTTTTATAGGTCTGATTTATACTTGATTTAAATACTTGAATTCAAGTTTAATTATTATGTGTTTGAGGCTGGAATTTAACTGTAACTCAACGCTTGAATTACACTGTATTTACATTGTTATGTTCGACTGGATTTCCAGTACCCGTTTTGCTGGAGTATGCTATTGAATTACAGTGTAATTCAAGTATAATTCAAGGCTTGAAAATGGAAAAAAGGACTGGAGTTACACTTGATTTATACTTGGATTCCAGCAAAATTGCTTATTGGGTAAATTCGAAAAATAAAAAATTTTGAATATAATAAAGTAACTTATGAAAAAGAAATAATTCTCAGATTCTATATTTTTTAACGTAATTATGAATTAGTAAATTGTTTTGCAATTGAAAGTGGTATAATTAGTTTATTTCAATATAATTTTAAATTTTTCAATCTTCTTTTGTCAAAACCACAAGATATCAAACATATTTTTCCACACGTAACGGAACTGATAAATCACAAATGTTGATTTTTCAAAAATTTGTAGGAAAAACAATGAATTTTTAATTGCCGAAAATAAACTTTTAATGTTCTGCAGCAATCAGGGGAAGTTTCAACACAGACCAAACAGTCAATCGCTCAAAGAAAAAACAATTAAGAGAACAAATGAAAAAAAAATATTTTGATACAACAACAAATCAATTGAACAATAATTTATCAACAAAAAGAATGAACATGTCAGCAAATTCATACAATTTTCAAAGAAACCCACTACCACCCCTTTTTGGAGAAAGTATGAAGCGATAGTGGGCCACAAGCGGATGATGATCATTATTCTTCCTTTGCATTTGCTTTCATTTCATTGTTTGATTATTTTTAAAGTTCTTAATGTTTGATAAACAAACAAATACACGACCACTCTCGAAATGGCTGACTTTCAAAGACACTTCCCGGTGAATGATCACTATAGAGACAGCAGTGCTGTAAAGGAGGTAGATGAAAAAGTACTTGGTAAACACTTAACATCTGTGGTTTGTTATCGTTCCTTAACGGGAGCTGCTTACTGAATGTGCCCGCAAATGTGCATTAGAAGTGCTGAAGTTGCTGTTTGTGTGTGTAAATGTTGTTGTTTACATAGACCAATATCATCTTAAAAGCTTGCAAGTACAGTAAAATATTTCTTTTTTTTCAAATCGATGAAAACGCAACAGACTGAAAGGGAAATGTGCATTTTCCAACAATTGATCGAAGTGATGATCACAAAAGTGACATAAAAATTTATTGCTTCCAAAACAAAAACACATGTATTTATTTTGGAAATAAGTTTAAGTTTTTCTTATGTGCTATAATGTCGGTGTAAACAAATGAAATTTATTCAAAATGGTTTCTTACTTTTGCCAAAAACAAAACAGACAAGAGTATTTGAACAAATTTAAAATTTTTAATTAAATTTACAAAAAATAAAAAAAAAATGGTTGTAGTTGAAAATTGAAATTTTGTTTGCAAACCTCAACAATTTTGTATTTTTTTTTTTCTTTTCGGTACGAGTAGTATTACATAAGATTCAAATTAAATACAAACGACAGCACTTCAAAAGAGTTAAACAAACAATAGAATAGATTGAAATGGGCTGGTTGAAAAGTGCTTTAAAAATTGTAGAGTAAAAGATTTCCAACTGTTACATTTAAGTACTCCATAATGCTCCCGAGTGTAATTTCTAAAAGCTTAGAATAGGTCTTGTAATATTTTTTCTATTGGAGCTTTAGTCGCGGCCAATAAAGTGCCGAAGAAATATAAACAATTGTCCAATTCTTTCCTTTTATTTCCGGTAGTTGCAAAAATGTTCGTTTAAGGGATCACCTAATGACTAAAAGACAATCAGCACGACGCTGTGCCAACGATGATGGTACTATCCACATCAATACAACGTACTGTTTACTAGAGATGAGCGATCCCGTGATTTTTAAAGATCATCGTGATTAGTGAATGTGATTTAAAAATCACTGCTCCTTTAAACTGTGATTGTGATCACGGTTTATCAGTTTTCTGTTCTTTTAAAGCAATTGCGGCCAAGCTATATGTACAATGCGCGAGCTTTTGCAAGAGCTTTTGTAAGCGCTTTACAAAGAAACAACAACAAATTGTAAGAGCTTTCAAATCTGTTTACTTTCATATACATACATACTTGAACAAATAAATTTTGGCATAAAAAAATTCTAATAAGATAGAAGAGAGAATGAAAGGAACAGCAATATCATTTGACATTTCATTCAAAAAAAGCTATTGCCCACACAAACAGTGAAATATCATAAATTTGTATATTTAACAAAATACAAAAAGATCGACTTAGAAAGTACCTGTTACTTGACAAATTTGGTCACAACTGTGATTCGTGATTTTTCAGTAACAGTGATTAAATCACAGGTACAGAAATATCGCTCATCTCTACTGTTTACCAAATTTACAATGTTCTCACAATATTAAAATGATAACGCCAAATGTGCGTCTTCCGACTCTTGTTTTTAGTGTTGCCACAATACTCTAAATTTAAATTTACAATATTGGATTCACGAATTTACAACGTAGTCACAACATTTAAATGATAACGCCAAATAACTGCCTTGCGACTATTGTTTCAATATTGTCACAAAACCATAAATTTAAATTTACAACATTGGATAAATAAACATAAAATGTAAATATTAATGTCATGATGAAATAATACATAAATAATTACATGTAATGTTCGTGCATATGGAAGTAACTACATAAATTCGTTTAATCAACAAACAAAATTTTGCAGTAAATTTGTATATTTTTTCTTACCTTAAATAGTTTTTTGTTTAAATTTTAATAAGACACTACATGGTAAATTAAGACTATATTTTGTTTATACAGCTTAGTAGCGGTTTAAGTTCTTGTATATATATGGGGGATTCACAAGGTGTCATAAAGTCATATGTCTTAAAATAATAACATGTAAAAATACGACTGTTGTGAGCAACCCCTCATAATTTAATGTGCTATTAATTACGACAGCACAATAAACATAGCAAGCAACGTTCTATTTATTTAAGACACTTTTTGTTTACAAACCAGCAACAATATTTTTAAACCATTGTAAAATGTTAGAACATTATGACAATAAACCATGATAGCACACCTTGTGAATCCCCCAATAGTATTGAAGCAGTATAGTTTTATTGTAAATACGGCATTACAAAACTAACGTCGTATATTTGTATTTAGTGTGTTGTACCGGTGTAGAGTTTTTGTAAAAACAATATTAAAAAACTAAGGTTGTAATTTTGTATCTTCAGTGTTGAGATGGTACAATATTTTTGGAAGAGGCAACATTTTGTATTTACAGGGTCGCGGCTGTACATAACATTCAGAAGAGTCGTAATTTCTGCATGATAATATTTTTCCCTTAAACATAATTTGTTTTTATTACATCATATTATATTTATTATTATTATAATATACTCCTATCATATTAATCATAATAATGGGTGATTCAAGTAGAGATACTTTTTTCAATAGCCTTTTTTTGACAGATCACGTGTGAGTCGTGTCATGCTGTCATGTTATTTTTGTTTAGTATTCTTTGGCACTGCATAATGGAAAAACTAACGCCTGAATAACGTTTACAAATCGTTCAACTTTATTACAAAACTCACGTTCTGTGAGGAATGTGTTTTGTGCACTTCGCTCAATTTATGGTCAACATAATCGGCCTACTGAGCGTACTATTCGCAACACCATCATCCATTTTGAGACCCAGCATTCATTATTGGATAATATTCGACCGAATAGAGCACGTCCAGCACGCTGTGCAGAAAATATAGCGGCCGTAGCTGAGAGTGTACACGAAGACCGTGGAGAGTCGATTCGGCGTCGTTCGCAGCAACTCGGACAGACATATGGAACGACTTGGCGAATTTTACGTCGAGATCTTAAATTGAAAGCGTACAAAATACGGCTTGTGCAACAACTAAAGCCGCTCGACCCTTCCAAGCGACATCGCTTCGCTCTATGGGCTCTTGAAAAGTTCCAAGAAGATCCGACGTTTTCGAGGCAAATTTTGTTCAGTGATGAGGCCCATTTCTGGCTCAATGGGTATGTAGACAAATAAAACTGCCGCATTTGAGACGAAGAGCAACCTGAAGAGATTCAAGAACTGCCACTTCAGCCAGAAAAAAACAACGGTTTGGTGTGGTTTGTGGGCCGGTGGAATCATCGGTCCATATTTCTTTAAAAATGATGGCGGTGCGAACGTAACCGTCAATGGCGACCTTTATCGTGCCATGATAACCGACTATTTGATGCCTGAAATTGAAGCTCGTGATCTCGGCGACATTTGGTTTTAGCAAGACGGCGCCACTTCCCACACATCGCATCAATCAATGGATTTATTGTGAGAACACTTCGGTGAGCACATCATTTCACGTTTTGGGCCGGTCGATTGGCCTCCAAGATCGTGTGATATCACACCGTTAGACTTATCCTGTGGGGACATGTAAAGTCTAAAGTTTATGCGGACAAAGCCGCTTCGATTCAGGCCTTGGAGGAAAACATCACGCGTGTCATTCGCCAGTTACCAGTCGAAATGCTCGAACGAGTCATCGAAAGTTGGACTCAACGGATGGACCATCTGCGACGTAGCAACGGCCAACATGTGAAAGACATAATCTTCAAAAAATAAATGCCAAAGAATGTTCTTTTAAATGATAATTAACATTCCCCATTAAATTTGAATGTTTTTTCTTTAAAAAAGTAGGGAACTTCGAAATGGATCACGCTTTACTTTATGCTACAAAGGGATTATGTTATGGATAAAAGTCATCATGTAATTATGGTTAAAAGTAATCATATACAAAGACCATCAAGAAACCTTTTTCCAAAGAATTTTGAAAAGCTAAAGATATTATGCAAGTAAAACTGTAAAGCAAATGAGAATTGCAACCACACAAGTCTTGCTTGCAATGAATCTGAAATAATCATATTATGATTCAAAATATGATTACAGTGATCATATTTTAATCGTAGGTTATCATAATATGGTCTAACGGTTATTAAATATCATTAAATGGTTGTAGCTAATACAATATGTTTTCAAAGTTATCAATATTTAGTTGTTAGAAAAATAATTATTTTTCAGTGAACCAAACTCAAATTAAAATTGTGATAAGCATTGAAATGTTTACAGTAACTAAAATATTGCTGATATTCAATAAAAATAAAAATGTTTTGTTTACAATAACAATATCTTGTTACAATAAATATAGTGTAGTTGCCGTAACCATACCGAACCATATTTTTTCTCTGCGTGTGTGCAATAGCCAGGGTATCTGCCTTTAGTAGTTCCAAGGTTATGTTGTCAGGGCCCGGGGCTTTGTTGTGCTTAAGTGCCCTAAAAGCGGACACAATTTCTGGTATGACTGGACAAGCTGTACTGTTATCTTGCCGTTCTTGCGTTCTTGCGCTTTTCACCTTGGTTAACTTTCGCACAGAGTTGAGCAAGAATGTGCTACGATAGGTTCACCATCCTTTCGACTGAAGTCTGAAGATGTGCTTTGTGGGACCTTGTCCTGGCAGAGCTAAGCTCATTCTTTAGCTGGGTTGCCAACCTGCTTCATTTGAGCTCACTGCCAGTGTAGAAGCTCCGATGAGGTCCAAAAATCTGCGTGCAATTCTTGGGTCTTTTAATTTCTCGACACTACTACTATGATGATGGTATAAGATTAGGCAAAGCCAAATAAAGCAGTCCTATTTGTTGTTATTAAAAATTAATTTTTTCATCCACAATTTAATTTTTCACCCAAAATCGCTCTTTAAGAAAAATTCGAATTCACTCATAAGAAACCCTTAGCGCAGAACTTTCCCAATTCCTTTTTAATCCACCTACTCTGTCATCACTAAATATTATCTTCTGAATATTTCTATGCAAATTGATATTGATGTGACCACAGGAATTTTGATAGAACGTCATTTGTTTTAACGTACCAATCAATAAGTAAACAATCCTCTACATACACTCATACTGATGTATGTAAAATACACGCATACTCATATAATTACACACATACCAATGGCATGAGTAAGTACTTCCATTTTAACGTCCTTCCCCCTTTTTTTGATGGTTTTAACTAAAGTAATAAGAGCTTTACTCACACAAATGTTTACGGATACTAGTACATAGAAATCTTTTTAATCCTTTCGAAATAGAATTTGCATTTAACCAGCTAAAACAAACACACTGAATAACAAACACTTTTATATTAATGTATGTGGAAAACAGTGTTGACAATGTTTGAAAGCAATAAACATGAAAAGTAATTTCATTTCATTTATAAAAAGAAATAATAACTGTTGATGATCGTATGTGTCTTCAAACAAATTTCAAATCCAGTCTTAAAAAAAGCAATCAACAGCAAGGGTCTAAAGGGACAATTCCTGGTTCCACAGTATTTTACAAAACTTCGGCTTGCATTGAAGCCTTTATAGATTGTACAACACATTTATAACAACAGCAACTTTTAAGTCTATATATTTGTAAACGGAACAAGCTTAACAAAATTCAATATTATTAGTATTGTGGTTATTTTATTGAACTGTTAATAGTTTTTAATAGCCGAGTGAGTAAAACGGCAAACCCCACTGACTAGATTGTGTGGTTGCAATCGAAACTAGTCTGGGCAACCTGTCCGTGAAAGCCTGGGTTCAAATCTCAGCGCAGTCAAGAATGAAAAATTATCAATAAAATTTTAATTAATTTCATGTTGTAAAATTCCTGTCTTCACAAAAATAATTTAATGAAAATTAAATTCAATGAACTTAAGTCTAATTAAAAATATCTAAAATTTGGATTAAAAATTCAATATTTGTAAAAAAATGTCCTTATGCGCTTTCAAAATGTGGTCTTAGTTTTAGCAGTATGAAGAATAAGCCCAAAGAGGTGATTTTGTTTAAATTCTTTGTCTTAAATTTTGAGTTGTTCTGGTTCTAGCATCGAGACCTGAAATTCAGGTGATGCCGAGTTAACGATCCTTTTTCGTCGTTTGTTGACCTCCGATTCGTTCCGGTGCGTAGAAGGGATTGTCGAAAATTTCGAGTTAATTTTCCATGTTTTAAAATTTACATTGCAAAAAAGCAATTGACAACACTTGTTTTCTTATCGGTTGTCAAATACCATTAAGGAAATCTAATATTGAAATTGAAAATTGTCTCCCCTTAAATTACCAAAAGGCATTTAATAGAATTAACAACTAAATTTACAACATCATCACACAATTGCATACCCACAAAAGTGCAATCCCTGCAGTTTTGGTGGTTGCAAACGAACTTCAGTTTTCCAAATAGAACAGGTAGTGTGAAAGGCAATTAATGTTCGACAGATTTTAAAATTGAGTGGTAGTAAAATCTTAGAACTAGAACGAAAATGGCGCTATAGGCTTGTTGTTAACTTTGTGTTAACTGATTGAAAACTGCGGTTATTTTCAATATCTCCCACTTATGTTTCCGGCAGGTTTCTTATGTTTCAAGCAGGTTATTTTACTTTGAATATATCAAAAAATATTTTTAGTTTCTTTTAAAAAAAAAAAGTTACTTGTTTAAATGTCATCGATGAAACAGCTAATACTTGAGTTGTATAGACAAAAAAAAAAACCAAATAAAAATTGATTTCAATTAAAAATATTTGTGATATTAATTGAATTTGCACCAGTAAAAAATTAATAGTATCAATTAAACGTTTAATTCACTTGATTAAACGTTGAATTCACCTTGATTACACGTCTAATTCACTTGAATAAATTTTTAATTAGAACTGATTTTATTTTTGAATAATGCTTTAATTGGTGAAAAACTTTGGTGAACTTTGTATGTGTACGGCCGGGTAATGCAGCGGGCGGAGCAGATCGTTCCATTCAAGCGTCGAGTCCTACAACATGTCGGCTATGATCATACATCTACCGTGTCTTCGGTCCTGCTACCCGATTTTAGTTCAGCGCCACTGTGCACTAATAAAAAAAGGCTTAATAAATGGTCCAGATTGTTGTTGGATAGTTTCAAAGCTACCGGGATATACCAAACATGCCAACGTGTATATATAAATATATATATATATACATATGTATATATATATATACATTTTTACGTAAGATATACATATGTATACACAATATATACATAGCTGATTTTACTTTTTTGTCATATGCTCCACATTTTATGGAATAGTCATATTTTCCCATCTCGCCATTATGACAATGATATTCGCATCTATCTGTTTCTCTTGTACATCGTGGCATACACATACTCACTTGTGTTCTTCGCAACACATGAGTATTTTATATCCTTTGGCATCCTTAAGCATGCAATTTGCACGATGTAATTTAATTAATAGCGAAATAAATATGCAAAAATGGTCTGCGGCATTTAGATTGATACATCCATCCAAGCAGTACGACACACAAGAGCCACACACAAATTCGTGTAGATTTTGTGTGCAGTATGTTTGAATGGGTAAAATATGTTGTATGTGCAACAGTATGTAAATTTAAAATTTATGCATATGTATTGCTGTTGTTGGTGCTGTATTGTATTTAGTGATGGTGGATGTTGTATTGGATTTGTAAATACAACATACAAACACAAACATTTACTTACACACAAATTAATGTGTATTTTGTGAGTGTGTATGCCAGTGTTTATCTTGTGCAAATTATGATGTTCATTCAATACATTTACATTGCAACAGGCACAATAAAAAATTTAAGACAATTTCAGAGCATATAAAGCGATTATATAATCCCCTATACAATACAATCGAAATTCAAAAACTTTCCAGCAATAACTTCATATTTTTATTAGCAACAACTACCTATACAACAACTTTTGGAACGCTTTACCTTTCAAACCTAATCGTTGCCCGCAACAGGCTTGTGAATAAGTTTCCAGTCTTGGAGTTTTTTGTTTTCAATCATTTCATGCTTTTGGGGATTTCTTTTATTTTCCGAATTGGGGTTTTAATTCATAATGAACTACCCAGTACAAAATGTGATCCAAAAGGAGCAGGCTTTATGTACGAATTCATACCTCATATTGCTTCAAACCTGCTGATGTTATGCCTGATTTTTCTATGTGATGCTCCCGGTTCGGAGGACTATTTTCTGCTGATAATAAGCGCTTCTTTTAACCTAAAAAAACATGCAAACAAAGCAGTCCTTAAGTGCTTTTTTAAGGGCTAACTTAATTAACATATTCATTAATGTTTTCCTTTTACTTGTTTAAATACCTTTTTTCAATCGTTTTCGTACACCATAATATATTTTTATTTTTTTCGCTTTAAACTCTTCTTCGTTGTCAGCACTAAAATAGCCGATTTTTTGTGTATTAATTTCGCTATCATTTACTGCTGTATAAGAGCTCTCTTATTGAAGCGCTCGATTATGCGCTTTTTCGCTTAAGTGCTTCAAAAAACACAAATTTGTTTACTGGGTAATTCCCTAATTTTTAAGGATGATTAGGGGCATAAAGTTCATATCGCCCACCAATTCATATAGAGCTTACGCGCAAAGCCTAATAAATCAACAGACAGTAAAATTTAAGTTTAAATCTGAAGTGGCACATTGCATCTGCTTGTTTTAAAATTTGCTTTAGTATTTTTTGTTAAGCGGATGTGATAATCATTCGTTAACACTCAATTAAATAATAAGGACATGGACGATTAAGTAAAATTTACCACTAAAAACTGCAGTGCCTGGGTTGGAATCTCAGATTTAATCCAACTAATTTTCTTTATGTAAATGTTTTTACTTATGCAACAGGTGTTATGTAGTAAATAAAACTGAGATTCTGGCATTCCTTGTAAAATTTTGCTTTTAAAGAATCTCATACAAATAAACGTTACTTAACACAGCCAGAGAAAAACGTTGTTTAAATATGGTCAACTCCAACAAAACTATTTTTAAAGAAAATTGTAAACATATTATGTTTAAATGTTACCATATTATTGTCACCGACAACCATATTGTTGTTTAATTAGTCTTGTATCAAGAAGCCACAACCATATTATGGTTGCCTCCAAACACGTTTTGGTTAATAATAACTAAAATATGTTAAACACTTATAATAGCATGGTTGGTTTTCAACAATAGCATGTTGCTCTTGGAAAAGAGGAAAATACTATTGTTAGTTTCAAAACTAAATAATGTCATATTTAACCATAACATGTTTAGAGGCAACCATAATATGGTTGTCACTTCTTGATGGAGGACTAATTAAACAACAATATGGTTGTCGGTGACAATAATATGGTTAAATTTAAACATAATATGTTTAAAATATTGTCTAAAAATACTTTTGTTGGAGGTGACCATATTTAAACATATTTTTTCTCTGCGTGCATTACTCAACATAATTTACTAAAATTTTGAAAGAGTCCTCATAGCCAATGGATACCACCTAAGTTTCGGAAAAAACATTATTAAATCCTTAACAGTGAATTAAGACTTCTGAGACTTCCAGACCAACTAAAATCGCTTTGTTAAGAGTTGCAAGAAGTTCTTTTGAAATAATAGGGTATTTGAATTACTTACATGGTCCGTGATATTTCAGTTTAAGGCATATAAGGATGTCTGTATGAACATGGGAATTTTGTGTTAACGATTTCGAGTAAGTACGAGTACATATTGTTGTGTAAAGAAGTACTTGCTACCGTTGTTGTCATAACTGGGGTTGTCTGTCTGTTTGTTTTTATTACTGTTGTTATTATTCATTTGGCAATTTGATCATCATCGCCATCATCATGTGTTGACAACAGGCGTTACGCATTTTCATATTTTATATAAATATTTACTTAATGCAAGCAGGTATTTAAAATCAACAAGCACACACAGAAATGCCTACAAATATATTAAAAACACATATAAACTTAATTACTTAATATATTTATTAAATAGTGATTTGCTTGGAGAAAAATTTCGATGTCAATAGTAAAAATTTCGCATACTAGTTGAATCATGAATTTCGAAAAGGGCTCAGTTAAAAATTTTTAGAAATTAAGTTTTTTTGCTCTTTTTGAAGGTGCACACTTAGATCGATATACTGTGAAAATGAAGTGATTACACATATATCCTTTCTATAGCGGTGAAAAACAAGTGCCCTTTAAAGATGAATTTCTAAAAGGACGCATCTTCATATTTATAGGTAGGTAGGTAGGTAGGTAGAAAGGCTGGTGTAAAGTCTCCTTCACACCCTCACCCAGAGACCAATACGGTCCATTGTGATGCCTTGTTTATATTTAAGAAGCTGAAAAAAGAAGGTGAAGAGAAACAGCAAAAGAATCAGAAAAGATAAGAACAGATAAGAATAAGAATAGATGAGAAAAGGAAGTTCCGACCAAACCCGAGAGAAAAGCCTCACTCAACACAACACCAATCCGCCCTATGTGCGGCTAGCTCCCAGTCTCCTGCTGCGCAGCCAGGCCATCCCCATTACGAATCCTATCAGACTCTCGAGCCCACAGCCCGGGACGTCCCCTAATTCGCCTAGGAATCTGCTGCCCAGCCACCTCAGCCTGCTGCCCTGTAGCCTGGGACAGCGGCACAAAATGTGCTCAACCGTCTCCAGCTCCTCCGGGTCCTCACACAACCCGCACATATCCGACACGTCGGATCCTAACCTCATCGCCATCCTGCCTATCATGCAATGACCCGTGATGATTCCTATTATGGTCCTCACGCAGACCCTGCTTCTGCCCAGCAACAACTCCGAGTCGGACTTCCTGAGCACCGGCCACATCGTTCGTGATACCCGGCAGTCCGTTCGGTTCCCCCAGGCCCTATTGGTCGCGCCCAGAATCCATTCCCTAATCTTCCCAAAGTAGAATCCTATTGGAGGCCTAATTGCCTCTATGTGATTAGGATCCTCCATCTCTGAGCCCTGTCTCGCCAACTCATCAGCAATCTCGTTGCCGCTTATGTTGCAGTGACCAGGCACCCAGCACAATCTCAACATATACTCTCCTAAGGCTCCCTCCAGAGCCCTCCTGCAACCGTCAACTAGCTTGGATTTCACGTAACAGCCCCTTACGGCCATAAGGGCCGCCTGGCTGTCGACATATATAGTGACCTCCGAGCCCCTATCAATGTTGTCCCTCATCAGTTCCACGGCCCTCAAGACCCCCAGAACTTCCGCCTGAAAAACACTGCAGTCGTCCGGAAGCCTATATGACATTCTGATATCCAGATCCTCAATGTAGACCCCCGCACCCGTGCCTCTCATCTTCGAGCCGTCAGTGAAAATAGCAAATCCATTAAATAATCTGCTCCTACCTGACCATCTCTCCCTAGAAGGCGTTACCACCTCCGGCAACCGTCCGAAATCCACCCTGGTGCCCACGAAATCCGTGGAGCCGGGTGATCCCAGGCAGTAACCTCCAGCTTCGATCTCACTCAAGATCCGTGAGTGACCCTGCGTGAAATCCCTAATCAATCCTAGTTCCCTCAGTCTAAGAATGCTTCTGGCTGCCATTCCCATAACATACTGCTCAATGGGCAGAAGATGTAGAATGACATCCAGTGCCGCTTGAGGTGTACTTCTCATGGCACCTGTCATGCCGATTGAAGCACACCTCTGAGCCTTAGACAGAAGGTTCCTTCGACAAGCCACTCTCAATGACTCCCACCAAACACAGCATCCATATGTAAGAATGGGTCTAACCACCGAAGTGTACAGCCATCCCACTACTGACGGCCGGAGTCCCCAACTCTTACCTATCGATGATCTGCAAGCATAGTAGGCATTGAGGCCTCTCTTAAGTCTCTCCTGAGTATTCCTTCCCCACGACAGCTTGCTGTCCAGAAAAACTCCTAGATACTTAGCGCTATCAGATAGTCTAAGCTCTACTCCTCCTAGTACCGGCAGCCTAAAATTCTCTACCCTGTACCTCCTAGTAAAAAGAACCAACTCGGTCTTCTCCGGATTGACACCCAAACCCTTATCACTCGCCCATGCTGACAGTTCGCCCAGCGCCCCTTGCATGACTTCGCTTATTGTCGGCAGAAACTTGCCCGATACCAATATCACTACATCATCCGCGTAGGCCACAACTTTCCGACCCAATCTGTCAAAAAGTCCCAGAACGACGTTGACAGCTAAGAGCCATAATAAGGGAGAGAGAACTCCCCCCTGTGGGGTTCCCCTAGTCACCAGTTTCTTTAAGCGCTCGTTTCCCCAGTCCGAGTGAATAACTCTGCTGCTGAGCATCAGAGTTATCCATTCGACCAGGAACAGAGGAACGCCTAGATCCACCAATGCCTGCCTGATAGCCTCTATCTTCAAATTATTAAAAGCGCCCTCTATATCCAGGAATGCCGCCAAGGTGTATTCCTTGTTTCGCAATCCCCGCTCTACATAACCCACCACATCATGAAGCGCACTCTCAACAGATCTACCCTTAAGATAGGCGTGTTGAGCGCCGCTGATGATGCCGGCGTCAATCTTCGTCCTCAGATGTAGATCAATCAGTCTTTCCAACGTCTTCAAAAGAAAAGACGATAAGCTGATTGGTCTAAAATCCTTGGGTTTAGAGTGACCGGTTCTTCCCGCCTTGGGTATGAAAACCACCCTGACCTCCCTCCACCCTTTAGGAATGTACCCGTTCAGCACACAGACCCTAAACAGTTCCACCAACAGCAGGAGTGATGATCTCCCGATATTCTGTAACATCGCCGGAAAGATACCGTCTGGTCCTGCCGATTTGTAAGACCATTCAATCTGTTCCCCCGTCCCAGGATCCACACATCCCGGAAAGTGAGTTTCCATTAGCAGACAAAGAGATTCAGAGCTAGATTCCGTCCATGAGTTGTCCGGTCTCTGAATAAATCCAGGGACTACAGGGTCCTTGGATAAAATTCTCCTGAACCTGGACATCTCATTTACAGATTCCACTGACAAGGAACAATTAATTTTATTAAATTAGCAATGTAAAATTCTTGTATTCAAAATTTTTACAGTGAAAGGTAAGTTTTGACTATATGGTCAATTTGTTATAAAAAATTACTATTGATTTTGCCAAAGAGTGAATCCAGCTGTTCGGATAATGATGCTCAGATTGCCAATTTCGAATCTGCAATGAATAACCGAAGACAACTGTAATGGCCAACCGATATGTATTCACAGGCAGACCTTGATGAAATATTTTCGTTTTGTAATTTTATAAAAGTATATGTTTTCTTATTTGTAACCTTGAAAACCAAATAAAAATGTATCGAAATGTTGATATTGTTCCTCTTTAATAAAAAGCTTTCGTTAAAAATGTTGTTTACTTATATTAAATTTTTGGAGGTCATAACTGAATCTTCAAAGGGGTTTATATTATCTTATAATGGAAATATATGTTTAACCATTATAGATTATTTGAATATTTGGGTGTTTCAATTAATTGCATACACTAATGATCTCCTGAAAATGTAATGACCATTTTCTCCTTCAAATAATTTTTTGTTTTTGCTATTATAACATAAACAGAGTCTTCAAATTTTAAGAAAATCCTCTGCTTCAAAAAGTCAAATGGTTTAAGAGGTATTCAGTTTTATGTGTCTCCTGAATACTTTGTATTTTTTTTACCTGAGCCTTTTTCGAAATAAATGGTTCAATTATCGACTACGAATTCATCCAAAATATTATGGCGTTTTGTTATAAGCAGGGAAACCGAAAATATGCTCTAAAAAGTGTTAAATGCGCAATAATTATGCAGTAAAAACTTAAAAATATTTCCCTAAAATTTTATTAACCATTTTTCGAATCTGTTGATTTATTGAAAAATAATAATGGTTAATATAATTAAAATAGCTTATAAAAAGAATTAATTCTCTCATTTTATTTGTTAAAATTGTTGAGTTAAATACATAAAATTTATGCAGAATCACTATCCAGTGTGACGCAAAGAATGCTGACGAAGGGAGCCAGAAAATGTATTACATTCTGCTGGTGTCTTATAATTGTAAAATTTTCTGTTCATACAAGATTTACTTCATTGCTAACCAAAAGATAGCCCAAGTAAAATATGTAACATAAATATACAAGATATTCTGGTAGTCTATAGAATCATTCCTTATTATATATATATATATATATATATATATATCTGTACACTGTCAGAAAAGGCGTCATAACGCTGATGTATTTTTACATCAGTACTAAGACAAGTGTCTTCGTTTTTTACCCCATGACACTTTACATCACTGTGATGTCAGCCTAAACATCACTTGGACAAATTGTCATCAGGATCAAATATTTAAATTATCAATGGGGTCGGTTTTATAAAGCATGTCATCAATGCGATGACAAACTGTCACCAAATTAAGTCATTGTAATTGACCTTAAGTCAAATTGAGAGAATATCATTATTTACTTACCCGTTACACATGTTTGTTTGACTTTTGTTGTATTTCGCTCTTTGTTAACTCATTAGCGCCCAATGATCCCATTTGGGGACATGAACAAATAATTTAATAATTAATAATTGAATAAATTGAAATAAATAAAATTATATTTTTTTTTTGAAATTAGCTAACAACCTTAAAAATAAAAATTGGGCGCAAATGGGTTAATAGAAGAACTCTCAATTTTAAGACACCAGAAGCTTGCCGGATATGGTTTTCGTAATAATTCTACTTTAAAAATTTGATGTAGTTAAATAAATAATTTAAAAAAATAGAACATGGGAATTTTTGCTGCTAGTTTTACTTTTTAAGCATGAAAATAATGTTAATAATATATTATGACATGATATATTATGTCATCAAACTGATGCCAGTTTGTCACCGCACTGATGACAGGTTGTCATCGCACTGATGAAAGTTTGTCTGTACTGATGTCAAAATACATCAGCGTAATGACGGCTTTTCTGTCAGTGTACACAAAATGGAGCATCGTATTGATGTCACTGTAGTCATAGCGTAGATGACACATAAAATATGACAAAATTTTAAGACGACATTCGTCATTGGATCGATGTTACTTTTGCCTCATTGATGCCATTTGTACACTCATAATATTCTGTACGTAAAATTAACTGAAATTGTAATATAAAATAAATGAATATTCAGTTAAAAACCGGTCTATTTATTTTTCATTTATTTTTAACGAAAAGTTCATTTAATTTTTACTGTCAAAAATTCAACTCCGAATTCCGTAAAAACAAATTAATTTTCAGTTATTTTATTAAAATTAACTATCAAAAAATAACTGACAAATTCCGTAAAAACAATTGAATTTTCAGTTATTTTATGTAATTCAGTTATTTTTTTATAATACAGGTTTTGCTCGAATTTCTAAAAAATACCAAAATACCTGTCCGCTTGTTATTCTAATGAGAGAGAGAGAGAGAATATTTATTTTTATTAACTTACCCCGTTATACCTGTTTGATTTATTTTTTTGTACTGTCCACTTTGTTTACAGAAGAACTTTCAATTATAAGACACCAGCAGCATGCCCGATATGGCATTCGCAATTATTTTACCCTAAAAATTTGATGTATTTAACTAAATAATTTTAACAAATAGAGTATGGGAATTATCTACACAAAACAAGCAAATCGTTTTTTACTTTTACTTTTTGCCACAGATCTATAAATAGATAACTAAAAATTAATTTTTTGGTAGTTAAATTATATAAAATAACTGAAAATTCATTTGTTTTTAAGGAATTTGTGGTTGATTTTTTATGGAATTCGCGGTTGAATTATTGACAGTAAAAATTAAATTAACTTTTCGTTAAAATAAAATGCAAAATAAGTAAATCGATTTTTAAGTAAATTTACAGTTGTTTTAAATTCCGTTTTCATTTAATTTTACATACAAAATACTTTTACTTAATCAACTGACAATATTAAATGCAACCGAAAATCCGTATTAATGTGCACTGAGTTTTTTAAATAAATGATAGAATCAGTTAAAAATAAATTTACTTGGAATTTTAAAGGTTTATTTATTTAAAAATGACTGAACGGAATACATCTTAAATAACCTACTGTCCGTTACTGTAATAATATTGTGAGTGAAATAACATTGATGTCACAGTTCTGATGTTAGGGCATCGTCAATTTAATTGTTTCTTTCAACAACACCATGGTTATCAATACACAACATACGACAAAATGAGGACGGGATTGCAGAAGTGAGCGTGGCACAAATAGATTTATTTATATTTTAGGAACGGTATTTATATAAATTTCTGTGCTTATGGTGAAGGGTACAAAGGATTCATCGTAGCCGAATATATCACTTACTTGTTTTATTTTTTCTTTGTTTATATTTTAAAAGAATCAGATGTTTTCCTTCTACTACAAAGTAAAAAATTTATTACATTTAAAAAATTATTTCAATACAAACGCTATCGGATGCCACAATTCGCGTTTAGATATGTCACGAAATTTTATACGATACGAAATCTTATTCCATCATAAATGCCCCATGTTATATTTGGGATAAATTTGGAGACAGTTGTATTTAAAGTAAAAAGTCCATATTTTGTGTCAGTAGATCTATCACTGACCAAACGTCATATTTCGTAATTAAAATTTGAACTATTGTGTTTTGTTGTAAAACTCCTCATATTTAAACAATTGTATTTGATAAAAACATTACTGAAATGAAATAAGAACGAAGTTGTGCAAGAAATAAAATGTACATTAAATAAAATAAGAATAGATAATAAACAAGGCATGTAAGCGGTGGTGGCAATACTCCAACAAGTACAACAGCTAAAACAGAACATTGTATTTTATTTGTTGCTTTCGTCGATATGTCAAAAACACAAGCAACTTTTGACATACCTCGGTCTAAGTAAGGAAAAACGTAACTCAGCTGTGTTTTCAGCACTACCTGAAAAGGGAATACGCCTTGATAAAAATGAAATTTTATTGTCATTTAAAGGAAAACTTTGCTCGTTTGCTGGCATTTACTTTAGCAATGAATAAACATTTATTTAAAATGCAAAAAAAAAGAGTCAAAATGCTAGATTTGTTGAAAATTTTTATTAAATTTTTTCTTAACATTGACATTCTTTAGAAAATTTTGTATATCAAACGTTATAAATTAAAACAGGCATGAGATGTTCCAGTTCCAGTAATTTATAACTCATTTTTTATGTCTTTTTATGATTATTTTTTTATGGCATTTCGATGAATACAAACTGAAATCGTAAGAAATCATTTGTCTCAACACTTCTGTTAGAAAAATATGCATAAAACATTTCAAAACAACAATAACAAATATATAAAAAAAAAGTCGGAATTAAAAATAACATATAAAATCGTGAAATACAAATAAACAAAAACTAGAGAATCTATCCCGTGAAACGTAAACACAAACATGCATCTGGGTACACACGCAGACACATGAGAATGGAAAAGAGGAGCAGGGAATAGACCGATATTCAAAAAAAAAAAAGTTAGGCCGACACCCAAAGAGTGAGTTTAATGATTTACACGGGCAAGTGATAATAAAATAAACAGAAGCCAAAAGGATTTTGTAAAAAATTTTAGATCAATAATTTACAACTTTAGAACAAGAAAATTAAAATAAAACAAAAAAAAAATGCCGTGAACGTCAACTATTTTCTGAACAAACCAGATTGAAGTTAAACGTTTAAAATAATAAAAACTACAACACAAAAAATCGAATTAAAATGAATTTTCCTTTAAAATCCATAAAATGTTAAAAGAAATACACGCATTAAAAAAACAAATTTTCTTTTGTGGCAACTTTTGCTTCAACCTTTGTCTACTAAACAGGAACAATTCAAACGATTTAACGATTTCACCCTAAATAAATCGTTACATACAAAAACAATATTAACAGTATTAAAATACTCATATGGTGGCATCATCACACTTTGGTAGTCATTAAATACCAATTTTTGGCACCTAAATATATCTTGGACACGAAAAAGAAAGAAAACGAGCACAAGATCAGTGTGCCAGTCTTCGAAGCCATATACGCGTAGTAGATATACAAAAATGTATAGTTTTATTATTAAATTTAACAAAATTAAATTTATTTCAGATACGATCAACAGTTCAATAGAAATTAAAGTCACTTAAAACAACAATTCGGATACGAGTACTCGCTCGCGCACATTTAAGCTCGCACTCTCTTTTTATATCTGGTCATAAATTTATATAAACGAAATTACTTTAAAAAAGTTGGTTAAGGGAAAAAGTAAATTGCAAATGTTTGAAACGCCATAAGTTAAAAATAATGTATAGAAATGAAGCGCCATAAAATCGCTTTACCTTTAGCAGACATTCGGACATCAGCTGAAATAAAGGGTGTTTTTCTAAGCCCGATAGAATTTCAGAAAGTGTTAGCTTACAAACGAAACTGCGCTCACCTTTTGACATTTATAACTAACGGGTGATTCAAGTAGAGATACTTCTTTCAATAGCCTTTTTTTGACAGATCACGTGTGAGTCGTGTCATGCTGTCATGTTATTTTTGTTTAGTATTGTTTGGCATTTCATAATGGAAAGACTTACGCCTGAACAACGTTTACAAATCGTTCAACTTTATTATGAAAATTCACGTTCTGTGAGGAATGTGTTTCGAATAGACCACTTCCAGCACGCTGTGAAGAAAATATAGCGGCCGTAGCTGAGAGTGTACACGAAGACGGGGGAGAGTCGATTATGCGCCGTTCGCAGCAACTCGGACCGTTATCGTGCCATGATAACTGAGTATTTGATGCCTGAAATTGAAGCTCATGATCTCGGCGACATTTGGTCTCAGCAAGACAGCGCCACTTCCCACTCAATCAATGGATTTATTGAGAAAACACTCCGGTGAGCACATAATTTCACGTTTTGGGCCGGTCGATTGGCCACCAAGATCGTGTGATATCACACCGTTAGACTTTTTCCTGTGGGGATATGTAAAGTCTAAAGTTTATGCGGATAAACCCGCTTCGATTCAGGCCTTGGAGGAAAACATCACGCGTGTCATTCACCAGTTACCAGTCGAAATGCTCGAACGAGTCATCGAAAATTGGACTCAACGGATGAACCATCTGCGACGTAGCAACGGCCAACATTTGATAGACCAATCTTCAAGAAATAAATGCCAAAGAATGTTTTTTCAAATGATAATAAACATTCCACATTAAATTTGAATTTTCTTTGTTTTTTTTTAAATATTGAACCTCGAAATGGACCACTGGCACGTCATCATGAAGAAATGCAGGCACTTCACTAATTTAGCCGCAGCTCGCGTTACGTGGCGAAATGGGGTTTCAAAAGGCCTAAGCTACGTCCCAGCTGGCGGCCACAACGATCGACTTACTAAAAAAAATTGGCGAAACGTGGATTTCGAGAAATAGATAAGTCAAATAACTTATAATATCGTGCGATTTGTTACCTCTCAATTATTTTTTGCGGTCTTACGCGCATATAAAACAGAAACAATTGACGCCTTGGCAGCTTAAGCTATTGGTGTTATTCGTAACATACAGCCCGTAATGCTCGAAAGGGTGGGCCATATTGGACGTCCATATTCCGGAATTATTTTTAAATATTAACGCCGTGTATGAATTTTTTGCACAAAAACATTTTATTTTGTTACAGTAAAAGCAAAAACCTTTACAAAATCAATAATTGGCGGTTAAATTGAAGTCGTCCTTTTTGGTCGCAGGGGTCTACAAATTTACCTGAACACAAAGTTTAATATCTGTGGCAAAATAAAAAAAGTGCTTAAGTCGACTTAAGCAAATTTTGAATTTATGGCACCTTTAAAATTTCCATGCTTAAAAGTACCCATGGGCAAAATTTTAATTATTTTGTATGATTTTTCAATAAGTTATAGCAAAATAACTGTTCGCTTATCTTTTTTCATTGTTCGCTTATCTTCTTTTATTTGGAATAAAAAAAAAACTTAAGTTTACTTCAGAACTGTGACATTGGGAATATTAACTTTAAAAAAAAATACGTGATGATTATGTTAGAATAGAAGTAAATTTTCACCAATAATCCGTTCACAAAGGTGGCAATATTTTTAATTTTGTTCACAATAAAGCAACAATGCTTTGACCTTATTCCGGAGAAAATCTCATGTTGGGACAAGGTAAAAAAATTATCGACTGATTCGACCATTTTTCAACATGTAACAAAATTTATGTGCAGAAATAATTCAGTCAAATTTCAAAATGCTTATTTGGGAATATGTGGGCAGGGTAATGGAACGATTTAGTTAATTTTCAGAATTCAATAAACTTTTTGACAAATTTGCTTTTGTGCTCGGGCTAGATGCACTCTTAACCTTTTTTTATATTAATACATGTATGATTACAAGGTTACATTTTTGGCTGATTTGTTTCACCTTTAATATAAAATAAACTCTTAAAATTAAAACTTTATTAAATAATGAATTTTTTCTCAATCTTCATAAATAAATGAAATGAGGGCTCTTCTGTGGACAAATACTTACTTTACAAGGACATTTTCGAATGCAAAATAATTAGACAGAGATTATGAGAGGCCAAATTTCTCTCCTATTGTACATGTTTTGTTGCCACTATCAGGGCTTTTAAATGTGGCGATTTCTCGCCAAACGTGGCGATTTTGAAACTTGTTTGGCGACCTAATTTTCGATTTGGCGACATGGCGATTTTTTGGCCATTTATAATATAGTTGACGATTTTGTTGGCTATTTTTGACGAGCCATGAATTTGTTTTGAAATTTGTTAAATTCAATACGAAGAAATAATATTTTTTTTATTCTAGTATTTCAATGAAATTTGATGCATTCATATATATGACCAGTATTTAAAACTAAATTATGTTGAAATGGCTGATGAAGATAATGAAAAATCTTCGAAAAAAAATTTTTCACATTTAAATGTGCTCTTGAAAGAATTAATAAGTAGAATTCTTTAAAAAATTAATATAATTAAAGTTTATGAAAATTTTTCCATTATAAAATGTGACAAATTATCACAGATAAAATTCGTTGTTTTTACAGATATTTTAGAGATTTTTATGAATCCTAACGTACCTTTGGATGTTAATGAAACGCAAATGGAAAAAATACCGTTTGTTAAAAGAGAATGTTAAAGATGATATGCAATCTAATTTAAATCAGTTTAGGCCAACAGTTTATAGCTACAAGGATACGGCAGGTACGTACCATTTTAAGGAACTTGCATTGGGTGTTCTTTATATGCTGGTTATTACAACTAGTAATGCCTGTGTTGAAATAATGAAATCCACAAAAACTCGCCTTCAAAGTAGAATGCGATATGAAGTTTTCGAGACGTTTTTGCGAGTGAAAAGTTATATGAACGTAAAAAGTACATGTTGCATTTCTTTTGTACCTTCACAATGTATTCCAAAAAAAAGAACACAAAAAGGAAGTCTTCTCGGAAGTATATAGCGTTTAAAATATATAATAGACCTGCAACTACATACAAATGTATTGTATATCCAATATTTGTTTAATACTTAAGCCTAGTACTCTGTTCCAATTTGTGAAAAATGTTCAGCAACATCTATTATTTCATGCGAAAAATTTGACATGTATCAATGTTACCTACCTCGAGAGTTTGCACAATTTGACGTTTTTAATCTTTCAAAGTATGCGACATTGTTTTGGATATGTAAACAAACCCCACATGTATTTTACTAAAAATTATTTTTGTAAATAAAAAATTAAGTAAAAATTAAAGTAAATATGGATGAAAGACTGTTACCGGTTGTGTTATTTAAGTTTTCAGTTCTCATTTTAATATTAAGTTTAAACTTTTTTTCATTTGCTTAAAATTCCACGAGGAATAAGTGCAGCTTATATTATTTCGCAGTTGTAAAAAAATGTTGCCAGAAACATTTCGCAACTTTTTCACAAATTAAACAGAGTACAACTCTATCAACATTATTTCATAGAAATTCCGCACATATTCATATGAGTTTTGACAGCATTTCACGTGAAATGTTGAACAGAGTACCAGGCTTTACCGCAAAACTTCTTTTTTGTTGCTTTAAGTAGACTATTATAAAATATTTTAATCATTGCACTTTTTTTGTGTTCACTAATCATTTTTACTTTGTTCTAAATAAAAATTTAACAAAATATATCATGGCGACTTTTTTGAATTTTTGGCGGATTTTAGCGATACGGAACAAATTTTTTTTCTGGGGTTTATAAAAAAATATTTTTAATTATAATTTATAAATTAAATTTTTTTAATTATTCTAAAAATACATATATTATTGTCAAACACTAAAAAAAATAAATGCTTTCGCGATTTTGGCGATTTTTGGCATTGAATTTGGCGAAAAAGTTTAAAATCAATATGACAGCCCTGGCCACTATATTTCATAACTTATTATTCCGCGATGACATTAGTCTGAGCGCTTAGTGAAATCATTGATCGAGTTTATAAAACAGTCCTTGTATTTGGCGAACATTTGATATTTAATGGATGATTTTATTGGCCAATATCATGCTAAATCTTTTATCCGACATTTATAGGGAGGCTTATTTTAATTAAGTATTAATTAAGTATATTGTTCTGACATTTGTATCTAACACCTGTAAAATATTATTACCGAATTACGTACATTAATCTAAAGCAATGTTCACATTATGTGTATTTTTCATGTGTAATGTCACTTTTCTCATGTGAATGTCAAATGTTTTTGCATGTGAATTTCAAAATTTGAGTAATGCATACGGTTTATAATTGTCATGTTCAAAAAATTTTGGTATGCAAAATACATTTGACCTAACAATCTTAAAACAGCTGAGTGGTTATATGTGCAAAAATTTATAATTACTTGTGTTTTTTTTTATTATTATTTATTTACTATTATTATTTATATACCGTTATATTTGATTTCAATTAATTTTTGCCGCCACAAACAATTTTGCGTAAAAGAATAAGCTGATGTCAGATGCTTTGTCACTTGAGAATAGAACTCCTTCTAAATCAAAAACTTCATATGTACTGTACACAGAGAAATAACACATGATATTGTTTGAAGGTCTTCAGGCGATATGTACAAATTTAACATGTGAAAAAGTGACAATTCACATGACAAATACACATAATGTGAACATAGCTTAAGCCGGTTTATTGCAAGCAAAGAAAAAACATGGTTGTAATAAACATATTCTAAGAGCAACATATTATGATAAGATTCGTGATTGTAACCAACATATAGATACTTTTTTCAATAGCCTTTTTTTAATAGATCACGTGTGAGTCGTGCCATGCTGTCATGTTATTTTTGTTTAGTATTGTTTAGCATTTCATTATGGAAAGACTTACGACTGAACAACGTTTACAAATCGTTCAAATTTATTACGAAAAATCACGTTCTGTGAGGAATGTGTTTCGTGCACTTCGCTTAACTTATGGGCAATATAATCGGCCTACTGAGCGTGCTATTCGTTACACCATCACCCATTTTGAGACTTAGCATTTAGTATTGGATAATATTCTACCGAATAGACCACGTCCAGCACGCTGTGAAGAAAATATAGCGGCCGTAGCTGAGAGTGTTCACGAAGACCGTGGAGAGTCGATTCGGCGCCGTTCACAGCAACTCGGACTGACGTATGGAACGACTTGGCGCATTTTACGTCGAGATCTTAAATTGAAAGCGTACAAAATACAGCTTGTGCAACAACTGAAGCCGCTCGACCTGCCGCTCGACATCGCTTCGCTCTATGGGCTCTTGAAAAGGTCCAAGAAGATCCGACGTTTTCGAGTCAAATTTTGTTCAGGTATGAGGCCCATTTCTGGCTCAATGGGCATGTAAACAAACAAAATTGCAGCATTTGGGACGAAGAGCAACCTGAAGAGATTCAAGAACTGCCACTTCATCCAGGAAAAAACAACGGTTTGGTGTGGTTTGTGGGCCGGTGGAATCATCGGTCCATATTTCTTTAAAAATTATGCCGGTGCGAACGTAACCGTCAATGGCGACCGTTATCGTGCCATGATAACCGACTATTTGATGCCTGAAATTGAAGCTTGTTGATCTCGGCGACGTTTGGTTTCAGGAAGACGGCGCCACTTCCCACACATCGCATCAATCAATGGATTTATTGAGAGAACACTTCGGTGAGCACATAATTTCACGTTTTGCGCCGGTCGATTTGCCACCAGGATCGTGTGATATCCGCTTCGATTCAGGCCTTGGAGGAAAACATTACGCGTGTTATTCGCCAGTTACCAGTCGAAATGCTCGAACGAGTCATCGAAAATTGGACTCAACGGATGGACCATCTGCGACGTAGCAACGGCCAACATTTGATAGACATAATCTTCAAAAAATAAATGCCAAAGAATGTTCTTTCAAATGATAATAAACATTCCCCATTAAATTTGAATTTTCTGTGTTTTTTTTTTCCTTAAAAAAGAAGGGAACCTCGAAATGGATCACACTTGTATAAGAGGCGTATGGAATGTGTATATATTATTATGTTGACCTTGCACTGGACTAATGAACCGATGGCAACAAATAATAATAGAAAAATCTTTTTTTATTGTGTAATATAAACAAGTCACGAGGTAATGTCGGGCCAGCCTTAGAATATAGTACCCTACACTCCTTGCGAGGAGAAGCCTAATGCACCTACCGTGACAAGATATTTATGTTAAATGTAATTTTTAATTACAGCCATTTGTAAAGTATTTTATGGCGGTTTATATATTCTTAAGATTTTTTTTAGGGTATAAGTGTTTTTCGAATTTATGTTTAGTGTAAAACGTATGATCACACAAGTTTATCATGACGTAAACTCATTTTTTATTTGTATCAAATTTTATTCTAGTGCCAACAGTTTTTGAGTTGCAGAGCAAGTTGTCATCTGTATAAAGGTAAGGGGGAATTGTGGTCCAGTTCTTACAGTTTAAAAAGCTTTCATCCCTGGGTTAATATTAATCCTTAAGACTACAAACTGTTGTAGGAGTTCGGAAAGAGATTATAAGTCGATCAGTATTCAGAACGATCAAGAGCCCAAGTTTCCGTGCGTTTCAAGCTTTAGCTTGCCCTCTTCATGGTGGAAAAAGAGTTGTAATTGTTATCACAATGGAACATTCACTACAGACAAGAAGTGACTTTTTCCCTTATATAACATTTTCTAACATACGCATTAAACTAATAAACAGTCACAAGCATAAATACAGACTTTAGTACATACGCAATTGGTATTCATTAAATTGAAATTAAAATTATCAACACAATAGATCGATGGATGTGGTCAGACAAATGAATGAATGAATAAATGGACAGACGGGCATGAATTTCATAAATTAATTTTATATTGTGTGAATGAATATGCGATTTTGTGTGTGCTCTAATCGAATAAGTGGTCAAAGTCGCTTCAGCTGCCGCTGCGGCTACAAAAGCTACAAAAACATCTTTTGTAGTAGCAATTAATTAAAAAATTAGATTTATTCTATAAAACTTAAAATAAAATTGAGTTAAAAACACGTTTTAGAAACAACATCGTTTTCTACAATAATGTTTTTGTTCACAAATAAAAAATCAGTTCAATTTTTGTTTTAAATGTTTTTTGTTTTTAAAACGTCATGTTGTTCTTTTTTTTTGTTAGAAGTCCCTCTTCATCTCTGTTTCTCAAACAGGCTTGTGTCAAAAAGCGTGTGAAAAAATTTCATTAGATTCTTTATCGTTGTTCTCTTTTTCCATTCTTTTTTTTTTTAATTTTGTGTGTATTTTAATGTGTTTTTCTTAAAAATCATAAATTTAATTTATTAGATTTTATTTCAGATGGCCGCATGTGTCTTGTCTGTTCACATTTGGGTGAGTGAATGTGTATTTATTTGTATTCAGATTAATATCGAATTGACAACAAGAAATTTGTATAAAATTATATTAATAAATATTGTTCTAAAGTCAACCGCCTTTGTGCCACCACAATTTTTAAGCAGAAAATAAAAAACAATCAATAAAATTATTATTTATTAATAATTAAAGATGACCTAAATGGTAGCATTTATAAAAATGGAAGACAAATTTAAGTCTACATTTTTAAAAAGGGGTTGGTTTTTGTTAATTTTTGGCCAGTTGAAAATATTAAATTTTCTATAAGGCCGTTGATATTTTATGAATGTTGTAAACTAAAACCAAAAAACACTCGTTTAATTTTCATAGCAAAATTGGATAAGTAAAACGCAATTGAAAGTACTAAAAAAAGTTTGCCTTAGAACGGAGCCTATTAACATTGGTGGAATAGCTAGACCCAAAACAAAAGTGGAAAGATTGACATGAACACCTGCCATGTCGGCCTAATCTTATGGTGGTTTTACCACATAGTGACAAACAATGCATTAACAAACCGCCCCCTTGGCTTCGTCGATCCCGACTTGAGAGGCAAACATAATAATCATCCCACAGTAGACCCAGAAATTAAAGATAGCGTTTATAAAGGCCATACCCAGAGTTGAGTCACATTACTTGCGAAACCAATCTTCACGTGAGTTTATTGAAGGCAGTAAATGTATTGCAGACTTATATCGCGACTACAAGGAGCTTCGAATGAACGATAATTTACCTTTTGCACATTCGTCTATGTTTAATCGAATATTTAATACTGAGTTTAATATATCATTTTTTAAACCTAAAAAGAACCAGTGCGACTTTTGCGAAACATACAAAAATGCAAATGACCAGCAAAAGTTAGAATTGTATGAACTCACAGATCACACCAGGAAGAGAAGCAACTGTCACGAAAAGAGAAAGAAGAGGACAAGAAAAAAATCTCATGTTGCTCTGTACGATCTACAAGCAGTACTGCCATTGACAAAAGGCTTGACATCTAGTTTTTATTATAAAAACAAAATTAACTGCTACAATTTTACCATAAGTGACCTTAACGCAAGAAACGTTGAATGTTTTTTTTTTTGGAGCCAGATAGAAGGAAATCGAGGATCATTTGAAATCGGAAGCTGTTTCCTGCAGTATATTGAAAGTGAAATGCAAAAGGTCAGCAATCCTGAAGACATGGAGTTTATTTTTTATTCAGATAACTGTGCTGGTCAACAAAAAAACAAATACTTGATTTCCATGTATTGCTATGCAATTCAAAAATATCATATGAAAAGCATAACCAATAAATTTTTAATAACAGGACACTCACAAAACGAAGAAGATAACGTGCATAGTGTAATCGAAAAACAGATTAAAAGGCATGTTACTTGCATTCCCATTTACATACCAGAGCAGTATATAAGCTTAATAGCAACTGCTAAGAAAACTGGGCGACCGTATAAGTTACATCAACTGTAGCACAACGACTTTTACGATTTAAAAACCTTGCAGGAGGAATGGGGTCATAATTTTACGATTAACGTTCAAAAAGAAAAATTCTTATGGAAGGACATTAAAATTCTTCGAGTTGAAAAAACAGCCCCGAGTCCTTTTATTACAAAACATCTTACAAAGAATCAAGTTTCAAAGAAGTTAAGGTGCGAAATATAACTACAAAATCTTTAAAATCTTGGGATTTAATCAGGTATTTTGTTATTTGTCTTTGTATGTTGTCCACTTGTATGCATTTCGTGTCAATTCCCAATCCAGGTTTTGTTTCCTGGAAGCAGGTTTACCTTAGATTACATTGGGACTAATATTTTAACGTTCTTTTTTAAGTTTAACAAAAGCGTATTCTAGCAGTTTTACTTTAGCCGAAAGAAAAAAAAGACCTTATGGACTAAATCAAAAAGAATGTCATTCCAAATCAATATTATGAAGCGTACTATAAGCACGTTATTAATTAATATATTAATAAAATTATCGTATTATTTTGCTTGATGTTAAAAGTTTTTGAAGTGAATTTACTTATATATACATATTTGTTATTTAATAAATCAGGTTTTTTGTATATTAGTTCTTGAAGTATACATTTTTAGTTCCTCATGTATTTTCAAATAAAAGTATTAATTTCCCTTGTACATAAAGTATATAATTTACGTTTAGATGTTCATGTTTAATACACAAATTAGATTTCTTTATATTAAAAGTTCTTGAATTTTATAATTTAAGTTTACATGAATTTTCGAATAAATAATTAATTTGATATTTTTCAAAATTTTACGTTGATTTTTTTTAATTTTTAATTCAGCAAAAGTGTCACAACTTGAAAAGAATTCAGCAAAAGTGACACAACTTAATATAACTCGGTAACTTGTGCAAATAATACATCATCAAAAATGACACAACTAAAAATTGATTATTATGTAGTGCATAAATATTAAAAAAAAAAATAAAATAACTCTTTAGATCATAATCTGTATGAATTTTCGAATAAATGGTCCAAAGTTTTTGTTTTTAACTATTTTTATTTAGGTCAAAAATATTTTTTTTGATTTCTGAAAAAATGAAAATTTTGAGTTACGCCACTTTTGAAATAGGTGTGCGATATGATTTGTTTTTATTTCAATTAAATCAAACGGGAAATAACTAAACATTTTTAAAAACTATCAAAAGTAAAGGTCAAAATATATTACACAAATTACTTGGCAAACATGCACTTTGTTTTTGCTTCTGTTTGCCAATAAACATCACAATCTAATTTCGTACAAACATTAATTTTTCATATTTGGCTTGCTTTCAGTGAATGCTGACGACAAGATAACATCGAACAAGTACGGGAGGCGAGTACCCTGAAACATCAACTCATGAACGTAACACTAAGCTTGAAACATGCAGAACTTCACCATGGAGAATAATGAAAAAAAATAATTCTGTTTTCGTAAAAAATACAAATGGATTCCGTTCAAAATATAAATGGTACGCGCAACAAAACTATGCAACCCGCTTAAGATTTTGTGAAAAATTTACCGAGCTATTAGCGGATGTTCCGTGACTTCAAACCCATCTTTTTGATTGGCTATGATTTATTTTGATTAATTACACCATAATCAATCAAAAGGGGAATTTTTAGTTTTTTGCCGGTTACGGCCCTATGAATATTAACTGATGATATGGATATTTTCTAATATTCAGAAAGCACAAATTCATGATTCGATTGAGCTTCGATATCTCACATTTATAAGAACTTTAAAATCCCTTACAATTTGACGAATTCGATTAATCTAAACAACAACAAACATTTCCATTTATTTGGCTTAAATTAATTTTTTTCTTATTTCCATTAAATGCCCTTCAATATGACCGATTCCATAAGAACAACAACAACATATATGAAATAACATAAAAAAGCAAAGAAAAAGCGCTACAGTAACTTATCTGGTTTATTATAATCAAAATCATGTTATCCATTTAACGACATTAGTACGCATGCCTGCAACACCATTAGCATCAACATTAACAGGGTGCAACATACTGCAACAATCGCACATACTCATTCCAAAAAAAAAAAAAAAAAAAAAAAAAAAGACAATCAGATGACGAAAGTTTAAAGACACAATATTCAATGTTGCTGTTGCTGAAATCTTCTTCTCATATAAAGTCCTCACAAGAAAATCACCAACAAAAGCAATAATTCTTTTCAGATTTTGTTGCTGTTGTTTGCCAGAACCCGCTATAAATGCAAAACAAAATACAATCACACACTGTGATATGCCAAAGAAAGATATTGTTGCTACGAGTCTGAGAGTTTCAGTATGTGAATGAATAAATCTGTTTTGTTTGCTGGCTGCTGCTGAATGGAATCATACCAACAGATTCAGATGTGAATGTTGGTTGATGCAACCAGCTCTACAATCAATGACAACATTGTCCCATCAACGTAAGATCGTTATCAGCACAAAATTGCCACTAAACGTCACTTTTCTTAAGATCAAAGTGTTGTTAGCGCACGATTGAGCATGCGCACGCATTTTCAATTAAATGCAGATGCAGCATTGCATTGCAATAACTGCAAAATCAAAAACACTTCAGCAACATTAACTCTAAGAAGTCTTTTATAGAATAAAACTACAGTAACAAAAAAAAACTACAAAATGGATAAAGAAGATGACGACGAAGTTGATGTCGCTCATGATATTGAGATGCACTATGCACAATGGGTTGGTGGCGAATAATTATTAAATACGATACACAGTTCTAATAAAAGGCTTGATTTTATGAAACAACTACAACGAAAATATCCAAGACTTTTAGTTTGTTTGCTATATTGCCAAAAAAAAAAATAGTCTTGGTTAGCTATGCGGGAAAATACCATCTTTAAACACTAGAGGTGGATAATGAGGCCATCGACATTAACAATGAACATTTGGTATTAATAATAACCAATTTCTTTTGGCCCGTACACAGAAAAAATTATCAATAGTTTTTTATCAATTAAAAAAATTGTTGAAAAAGTATTTCAATTTAATTTATTTGATAATTGAATCAATTATTTTTTAGTTTAAAGAAAACTAAAAATATAATTTTGACTTAATTAACATTTTAGTTATTTTGATATACATTTTTGATTAAAATATTAATTAAATATCAAAAAATCTTAATGGATTTTTTTCGTTTAAAATAAAATAATTTAAACTTGTAGAATTGTTGTTGTGAATAAGGTATATTTCATCAAATCAATTAACACATTGTTTGAAACGGCAAAGTTTTTTGATCATTTTTTTAATTAAAATTTAAAATATCATTTATTGAAAAAAAAAATATACACAATGTTACAATTTTTAGTGATCAAAATAATAATTTTGGTAATAGGTGTAAAATCAACAACTTGTTAACTTGATTCTATGAATTTGGAATGAATTTGGTGATTAGAGACAGCTTTTAATTTTTTCTGCATATAAACGCCTAAATAATTATTTTCATGAACTAATTGTTATCTCTTGCGAAGGAGACGAGAATTGACCACCACGAATACATACCAAATGAAAGTATTTCATATAAAATGCGATTGAGTTTTAAATAAAAAACGCAGAGTACCTGAACATATATGTACATTAATACCCTGCAAATAATATTGGACTACTTGATCTATTTTAGATAAAATGGACGTAATACAACATGGTCCAATTAAATGCAATCAGGGGCCATGCAATAGTTAAAAAAAAAGAGTTCGTATTTAAACGACATACACAGAAAAAAGAGTTTTATGAATTAAAAAAATTGTTTAAAAAGCATTTAAATTTAATTAATGTGATAATTGAATCAATTATTTTTTTAGTTGAAAGAAAATTAAAAATATGATTTTAATTTAAGGGAAAAAGGTAAAAAAAGAAAGACAAATACATGAAAAACAAAAAAAATGTACTTTGGATTTCAAGAAGAATTCTTGACAAAAGGTACGAAAAAACAGAAGTTAGGAAGAACATGTAAATCAATTAAAATAGATAATCATTCATCCAAAAAGCAAATTTCGATCTACTAATGTGAAATACCATTTGGTTTAAAGATTGATGTTTGACTATTGACGTCATCCCGCTTCAATAGCCGAGTGAGTAAAACGGCAAACCCCACTGACGAAATTGTGTGGTTACAATCGAAACTAGTCTGGGCAACCTGTCCGTGAAATCCTGGGTTCAAATCTCAGCGCAGTCAAGAATGAAAAATTTACAATAAAATTTTAATTAATTTCATGTTGTAAAATTCCTGTCTTCATAAAAATAATTTAATGAAAATTAAATTCAATGAACTTAAGCCTAATTAAAAATATTTAAATTTGGATTAAAAATGTTGATTTAATTAATATTCAAGTAGTTTTGAAATAAATTTTTATTTAAAATATCAAAAAATAGTAATTAACTTTTTCGTTTAAAATAAAATAATTTGAAGCTGTAGAATTGTTGTTGGGAATTGTCAATATTTAATTAAATAAATTAACATAATGTTTGAAATGGCAAAGTTTTTTGATCACTTTTTGAATTAAAATTAAAAATATCATTTATTGAAAATATATTTTCAAAATTTTAAAATTTTTAGTAATCAATATAACAATTTTGGTAATAGGTGCAAAATCAACAACTTGTTTGCTTTATATAATGAATTTGGTACAAATTTGGTAATATGAGAAAATTTTTAATTTTTTCTGTGTATTTTCGTTTTTAAACGATTTCAAAATCCTCTGGAGTGAACTATAGAGAAGTTTCAAAACTAATCCACTGGAAGTATGTGTGCGCATGGAGTAGTTTTAAGACTTCTCTGTTGTAATGCAAAGCTTGGTTTTATGGTCCAACCCTAAGATATCGTTATGTTAAATATACCATGTTTTTTCAATACATTTACCTTTGGACTAATCCCTGACTCTTATAGTCTATATTTTACACGCGTGTACGGACCATACGTATTTTTTGCAGGATATGTATGTATAAAGATTATAAAGAATTATGTAACCTAATTTTTTTTACGTTACTACTTTACTACGCCAGACGTCTTGTGTTTTGATAAGTGTATTTTATTCAAGTTTATTATAATTTTGATTAAAATTAAAGAAGATGTTGCCATTTTGTTGTAATGTTTTATTTGTTGCCATAATGTATTACCTGTTTCACTACTTTTCACTACTTCATAAATTTTTGTTCACAAAAATCAAGGTACACGATGTAAATGTAATTTGGCAAAAATAAGTGGTGTGCACAAAAAAATAAGGTGGCAATATTTTGATTGATAAATACATCAGTTTGTTGTTTTTTTTCTCAACAAGTTGAAGAAATTACAATGTTTATGTATTATGTATTGACTAAATGCTTAAGATATCACTGTAATGATCAACCATACGATTTAATCTTTCATTTTGACTTAGTTTATTTTAAGATTTTTATTTAAGAAAACTCTTTTTTTTATATACATATAATTTATTTATTACAATATACAGTCAGTCAATAAAGTTTAGGCACAACATGTCTCAAAAGAAATCTTTCAATGACTTTAGATCCGCTTAACTTGAAAATTTTTTTTGTTTTTGAAATCGTTTTACACATTGATCGTTTTACTGTTAATTCAGCGCAAAAAAAAATGTATCATTTGTATCGTACAACGCTTTGAAAACTAAAAGCCATAAAAATCCACATATAAAAGTGTAAGCACATACTGTGGATTTATGTGAATTTTGCTTTTATAACGGCAATTTTTCAGATTGTTGTGTGTTAATTCGTTTTCCTGTACAAGTTAATTGCACAGTAGCCGATTTAAAAATGCAAAATTTATTCCCGATATTGTATTTTTGGCGAAAACCGCAAAATGAGCAATCGGTCAGAAACTTCCATAGACGTCCCCAAATTATTGAAAATCTTCACGCACAAGGATAATCATATAGCGAAACTAGTGTCAGAAACATTTTAAAATATCTAAGCAGATGTAAAGGTAACGGATCGATATCTTTTGAAAGTCATGCTAAACTTTATTGATTGACTGTATTTATTAGGGTGGGTCGATTTAGCAATGGATATTGTGCCATCGATTTTTCGATTGCTTTTGGCATGAGTAAAAAAATGTTTCACTACAACATATCAAAAAAAATAGGTTCGAGGAGCCCAAATTTCAATTTTCTGACTTATTCTCATCTTTTATTTTTAAGTTGTTTTTTTAGTTGGTAATAAAAAAAATACGCGGATTTTTCCAAGATGAAATTGTACGCTAAAAACGATGGCGATAGCAGTTTTTCCAAAAATAATGTTTTTCTTGAGGTATTCGACGAGTTTTAGGTAGCTTCAGCGTACCTCGGATATTCTAGAGACGAGTTGTCAAAAAGAAAATAAGAAATAAAGTAAATTGTATTATAAAAAAAAAAATAAAAAGTTAAAATTAAAATTTTACAAAATAAAAATAAATCCCATACCAACACAGATCGCAGTAAAAAAAAATTGTGTTTTTTGAAGCACTTAAGAGAAAAAGCGCATAATCGAGCCCTTCAATAAGAGAGCTCCTTTACAGCAGTAACTGATAACGAATAAAATATACAAAAAGCTGATATTTAAGTGCTGACAACGAAGAAGGTTTTAAAGCGAAAAAAAATAAAAACATATTTGGGGTATTCACAAGGTGTGCTATCATGGTTTATTGTCATAATGTTCTAACATTTTACAATAGCTTAAAAATATTGTTGTTGGTTTGTAAACAAAAAGTGTCTTAAATAAATAGAACGTTGCTTGCTATGTTTATTGTGCTGTCGTAATTAATAGCACATTAAATTATGACGGGTTGCTCACTACAGTCGTATTTTTTCATGTTATTATTTTAAGACATATGACTTTATGACACCTTGTGAATCCCCCAATTATGGTTTACGAAAACGATTGAAAAAGGCTTATAAACAAGCCCATCAATGCTCATCACAACTCCCAGGTACTTTATTGAAGAATTTTCATACATTTCTTTACCATTTGCCCACACGCTAAAATCTCGGCTATTATATGGTCTAAATCTCATAAGTTTAATCTTTTCCATTTTATTTAAATCCCGAATCCACTTTTTATATATGAAGTGGATTTACGGAATTTAAGCCATTATCGATCGCAATTATGTACTGTAGCATGACCGATAGTTTGCGACAAGCTAATTTTATGCGTAAGGAATTCGACATTATAATTTATTTTGGATATACTTACATACCAACAGCTATTATTTTATTAAAAATCCCTTGATTTTATAAATGTATTTGTAGTCTGACTTACCATTAAATAGTTTAAGATTTAATCTGAAAAAAAGGAAATATTATTTATTGATTAAAAGCCATTTCGCAATACTTAAAATTAAAACATTTATGTATATTGATTAAATTAAAATTAAGTAATTAATTATAACTAAATTCATCCATTGCCCATAGTGCAATAAATGTAAACTAAGAAGTATAAAAGAAGACGACAAACAATCAACTATCAACTGCATTATCAAAAGTAATCTTAGTCCCTGCACAGACTCAGAATCAAACAACAAGAAACACTACAACAATAACACCATTGAGAAGGCAAAGGGCTTCATTTAGGGTTTCTAATATTTTCAACTTTTTGCACTTCCAGACCCAGGAAAACAACATTTGTCAATATGGTCACCTCCAACAAAACTATTTTTAACAAATAAACCAATTATTGTCATATTTAATCATAACATGTTTGCCGGCGACAATAACATGCTTAAATAAGCCACAATATGTTTAAAAAAATTTTGTTAATAATAGTTTTTTGGAGGTCACCATATTGAAAACTGTTCAGATTTTGCAGTTTTCGTTTATTAAGTTGAGTTATTTACTCCGTAACAATCTTAATTAATACCATAAAATATTAAAACCAGGGACCGTAACAGTTATTCCATTTTTTTTTTTTTTTTGCATAAAAGTAAGATGATAACAGTTATTTTTTTATTTTAATTTTTTTGAACAAAAATAACAGTTATTTTTTTTTTATTTTTTTGAACAAAAATAACAGTTATTTTTTGATTTTTATTTTTTCGAGCAAAAATAAAAGTCATTCTTTAAATAAATGTACGTGTTATAATTATTTAGTTGACTTTAAATATTTATTTTAATGCGCATAAGATATCCCAATGACGATCACGCATTTAAATAAATATTTAAAGACAGCTCAATAATTATAACACGTACATTTCTTTAAAGAATGACTTATATTTTGCTCGAAAAAATAATAATAAAAACTTTAAAAATCATAATATTTTATCATAGAAAAGTTGATAAGTATCAATATGGTATACTTTAATCAGCAATATACTCTGCCAGCATTTACATCTATATGCTTTTTTTTGTTTAAAAATTTCAAAATAACTGTTATTTTCGGTGCCTGGTTAAAACCTTAAATATTGCCCAAACACTTTTCAAAGTAGCTCTTAAATTTCCAAAGAATTTAAATGGGAATAACTGAAAATTGTTCCTTAATAGGAACCCTAGTCTCGTCACAAACGCTTTACACTTTACAAGAAATTTAGTAATAAGATTTAGTTACTGCTTAAAACTCTTGCTCCCCGCCTAAAGTGTTAGTGAGTCAAAAAGCATTGAGATCGTTTCAATGTCTGTGGACCACACTTAAATGGTATGTTTCGTTTTTAAGTAGAATAAGTTGCTGCTGTTACAAAAACAAAAAAAAAAAAACAAAAAGATACTGAGATTTATGCAACGAAGGGTGACAACAAATTAATTCAGTTGCTCAGTTGCTCAGCTGCTTTGTATTTGGTTAAATGGAGTTTCTTAGGACACAGTTAAAGAAAATCTTCAAATTGAAGTCACACTGTGTTGCAGAGTAGTAAGATCTTAAAAATCTGATCAATTGTTGGAATATCTGCTGTCTTTGGAAACACATAAAGAGCGAAAAAGTAAAAGAAAAGAATGCCATCTTTTGTGGAAATCTTTTGGGGTATTTTAAAACTTAACTGATGCTTACGCAGTTTTTTGTAGAAATGGTAGAATGAGTGCCTGGGTTGGTTATTTGCGATGGATTGAATGGTGTTTGCTGGTCGGCGTATCTGTGTGTGTTTATGTATGTGTTATCTTAATATTGTCATTGTCACAAATTTGCAAAAAGTACCACGCTAATGGATTACATGACTTTCGCATTATCGCTTTGTTTTGCCAGCGAGATCTTAAAGCGCAATCAGCTTAAAATAAACTAAAAACAACTAACAACAACATCACTTTGCCACAAAAAGTACTGACTGCCACAACTACAACTCTCGGTATAGAAAAACGATGATTACAAACATTAAGAGCTACAACAGCAATAACCATCACCACCAACAACCAGCAACAAACACCAACAGCAGCCGCTTGCAACAAACTCTTATCGGCAATTTTATTTTTTCTTGCTTTTGTTGTTATTATTCCTAGTTAGTATGACTGTCAGATGTTTGTTTTGTTTTTCTTTTCTTTGTTGTTTGTGTGTTGCAAAAGTTAATGTTGGCAAAAGCGACAAACTTTGTGTTCTGCTAAGATACAATTTCTGTTTTTTCCTGCATCCATTTGTTGCCCAGTTACTTGCCTTTAGTTTCGTACACCGGGCACTTGGAAATCAATCGACCATCTTTAAAAAGTGCAGTGCAAGCGCTATCATTGAAGTCACATTCTTAAAGAAACTATCTATCTGGGATTATGATGAGCCAGAGTTTTTTGTTTCCAAGGCAGAATCTTCCCAGGCTTTAAGGCAGCATTTATTTGCCATCCATTCAGTCTGTATCTTTAATGTTGATTTAAAATTATTGTTTATTGCGCTAGATGTGTTCGCTGTGATACGGGTGTTAGAAAATTGTGGAAATGGGATTTAGAAAATTTAGCGACAGGGTAGCAAATGTTTTCCAGGAAACAATTGAGTTGCTTCCTTCAAATATAATATTTTTTAATGAATGTTAACTTTTTCAGCAAATATTAATTTTTTCTTTAGAACTTTGAACTATGATGATATTGACATTTTAACGAAAAGTGTTATTTCACAAACAATTTTTGAAGTTTTTATATTCACTTACGGCCTAAGTTATAAAAAATAAAGCATGTCAATAAAGGGTTTATGAAACGGATTTTGTATGAAAATCCATTTCATAAACCCTTTATTGACATGCTTTATTTTTTATAACTTAGGCCGTTAGTCTACGAAATCAGCAATTTATTAGGAAGCAAACTTCTGACTGAGAAGTCGCCATTTCACTAAAAAGTCACCTTTTCACCAAGAAGTTAACTTTTCACTAAAAAGTCACAATTTCACTACAAAGTCACCATATGACAAACAGTCAACTTTTCACTTAAAATTCAACTTTTTACTAACTTTATACGAAAAATTTAGCTTGTCACTAGAAAATCAGCTTTCCGCTATAAAATCAACTTTTCACTAAAAAATCAACTTTTCACTAAAAAAATCAACTTTTCACTAAAAAATCAACTTTTCACTAAACAAAAATCGACTTTTCAGCACTCACCCAATCAGATGAGCGATACACACCTACATATGTGAACAGAAACCGTGATGACGAAATCTTTTTTGTTTGGCACTGGCAGGCCATAAGGTAAATATGAGGATAAGATTTGATTAATTATTTTGCATTTCGTTTATTTAAAAAAAATTCTGATTTTTTCAAACAAATAATTGTGATAAATGGTAGGGATGTAATGAACATCGATACCAATACCGATATATCGGTGGTAGTTCACGTTAGCCGATATATCGTTATCGACGATATTTTACTGTAGATACGCCGATACTTTTTTATAGTTTTTTTGAACTAACAATTAATTTTCAATGCAAAATTTTTGCATAACAACTAAGAGCAAAAAATCAAGCTGTATAATAAATTGTTTCTTTTAACTCTTAATCTGGAGGCCGGTCCACACCACGCCTTTTTTCCTTTTTTCAAGACGCATGCTAAAGTAAAAAGTAATCCCACTTCATGCTTTCCATACGCATAAACGTTTTACGCGTTTGGTGTGTAGGTTCCCAATAAAAAATTTTCCTATTTTGCGAAGCTCTAATGATACATTTTAAAAAGTAAGCACACATTTAAGCGCTACGCAATAAGACACAAATATGTAGTAAGGTAAGTGAACGAATTCTAAATAAGTTTAAAACAAATATATAAAATTTGAAGAGCCACGACATTCCCTTACTACGAAGCAGGTTTGTAAGGGAACATACATATAAAGGAATAACGGTAACAACAAATTCAGTGTGCAAAGCGTATCGTTACATTCGCTTATTTTTGTATGCGCTGAATAAAGCGCTTTCTGTGTCAAAAATGTATTGCTTCAAAGTGGGAACTCGCCATATAAAATTCATGTCTTCCGTAAGCAATATGTTAAGCGAAACTTTTACGTTTCTCCCTTACAAACCTGCTTCGTTGGAAGCTCCATTTTTTATTGGGTAGTAAATACAATTTTACACTACGACTTTTTGGACTGATGCATAAACGAATTGAACGCTTGGTGTGGACCTGCAGCATCAGCCGTTTTGCTTTGTACCATAATGGTAAAACGTTCTCCCATTGATAAATCTTGTATGTAATTTTTAATGATTTTTATGAAAATAACGAAGAAAATGATTTAAAAAGTATTTAAATTTAATTAATGTGATAATTGAATCAATTATTTTTTTAGTTTTTTTAAATAAATTTTCAATTAAAATTTTAATTAAATAACAAAAAAGCTTAATTGACTTTTTTGAAATGGCAACGTTTTTTCATCACTTTTTTAATTAAAATAAAAAATATCAATTATTGAAAACATTTTTTCAAAATTTTTAGTAATCAATATAATCATTTTGGTAATAAGTGCAAAATCAACAACTTGTTTGCTTTACATTATGAATTTGGAATAATTTGGTGATTGGAGAAATTTAATAATTTGTTCTGTGTTTTAATTAGTTAAAATAGATTCAAAAACAAATTTCGATCTACCAAAGTTAAAATACCATTTGGTTTAAACAGGGACGTAACAGTTATAAGATAAACGATAAAAAAATCAAATTTAACAATTATTACTAATACATTTACGTAATGGTTATGATCAACCATTAATAAGTAATATATTTTATTTTGGTTATTTTAACCAATTGAAATGAGAAATATATTTTTTTGGCTATAAATAATCGTTATATAAACCAAAAAATTTTTTGGTCGAAAATAACCATTATTTCAACAAAAAAAAAATTTTGGTTGAAAATAACCATTATAAAAAAAAATTTTTTTTTTTGGTTACTTCTTCAAAAAATCGACTTGTTTAGTGCCTTACGAATGAAGAAATTACACAGTGCGAGATCGAAACTCGGTAATTACACTAAAATAATTCAACATGGTTTAGGAAAAAGTCAGTCCACATATAAGCAAGATATCGGTCCAAAACCTATATTTTAAACACAAATATGTACAACCTAGAACCTGAGTATGCCCTAAGGTCCTGAAACATTAGTTAACGAACTCTTTCGACGTTAAAAATTAACATAAGTAAATGAATTTTTTTAAATTATGTTCCTTTACATATGTATGTATGTATCTGTTGTCAGGCTTTCAATATCAGTATTTTAAACCCAACATACACATAAGTGTGTTAAATTTAAATGTAGAAAGCCTTACGTAGAATCGCACTAAAAGAATTCAACGCGATCTCAAAGAAGTTGGTTGGTTGGTTGGTTGGAAAATGAGATGTATTTTACTAAATGATATTAACAAAGATAATATGGGAACTTTTGCTTATTATTTAACTTTGAAAAAGTACACAAAACAAGCAAAACGTTTTTTTTTACCAAAGTCCACTGCATCAGCTTTGAGTTAGCCAAACGCTAGTTCAATTGTTATCGAGAAGAAGTCAGTCGCACAAAACACAACTCACTAATCTCTGCATAACTTTTGAGTTAGTCAAAAGCTAGTTCAATACTTATCGAGAAGAAGTCAGTCGCACAAAACACAACTGACTCAAATCTGCACCAATTATGAGTTAGTTTACAAGTCAGTTGTAAATAAGTTAGCTAAAAGTCAACTAAATGTTGAGCTAGCTAATAAAAATCCGACAGGGTATATACAAACTTGGTGAAAATAATAATAAACCTTTGAAATTTTTGGAATTTTTTCATACATGATAACCAAAAAATAATCAAATTTTTCGATAATGGTTATTTTCAACCAAAAAAATTTTTTGGTTGATTTAATGGTTATTTTTAAACAAAAAATTTTTTTGGTTGATATAATGGTTATTTATAACCAAAAATTTTTATTTTCTCAATTAATTAGTTACGGTAACCAATATAATATAAAAGTCACGATAATGGTTAAAAATTCCCAAATGCAGATAAAGGTCATTTTTGCCTAACCTTTTTGCCCTCAAATAAAAAAATAACAGTTATTTTCGGTCCCTGGGTTTAAAGATTGATGATTAACTATTGACTGCCAACCGTCGTCAATGGCGGTGAGTGTAAAACGGCAAACCCCTCTGAAGAGATTGTGTGGTTACAATCTAAACATGTGAGGACAACCTGTCCGTGAAAACCTGGGTTCAATTCGCAGCTCAATCAAGAATGAAAAATTATCAATAAATTTTAATTAATTTCGTGCTGTAAAATTCCATTCTTCAGAAAAATACTTAAATGGAAATTAAATTTAATGAACTTTAGCGTGATTAAAATATTAAAATTTGGTTTAGAAATCTTATTCATATTAATTTTAAATATTAATAAACTTTTACACTGTTTTTTTTTTTTTTTTTTTTTTTTTTTTTTTTTTTTAAATTTAACATGAATTTAAATTCATTTTGTTGTTTTTAAAATCTTAAGTATTGATAATCTCTGACACTGTAAAATTGTATAATATAGAAATTACTCTTCTTGAGTTTTGTTAATTTTACCTTAAATTTAAGCTTTCTTGTTGAGTATCGGTATCGTATCGGCAAAAAGGCGTATCGTTACTTCCCTAATAATTGGTTTTTGATACATAAAAAATTTTTCATAAATAATTTTGCTGAATCAAACAAAAAAGTTTAGTGAAATTCTTATAAATTTCAAACTAATAATTTTGCTGAATCATGCAAAAAAGTTTACTCTTTTCCCTTTAGTTATTACTAGAGATGCGATTTCCATGTAAATGCATGTTTTTCATCGATAGTCTAAGAACGATGTCGACGAATTATCTTTCCAAATCATTAAATTTGCATTAAAATTGCATCGATTTGTTTTTGCATATTGCTGCATATAATAATAAAAATGCATATGTATGTTTTAAGCCCATATTTTTACAGTTTTGAGGGATTCTTTTCTTATTTCCATATTATAAAAATGTTCTTAAAAAAAATTTTTAGTTACACAAAAAAAACTTTCTAAAATAAATTTTTAAATAATAAATAAATTATTTTGGAGCTTAGCTTAATATACAATATTTTTTATTTTAAACCGATGCAGCAACTTACATGGTTAATTGGCTTAAAATATTTTATCCAAAACTGTTACAAGCTACTTGCTTAGCACATGGGTTATACGGCCAATTCAATAATCCGCCTTATTCCGGTTGTCGTTGTCGTATACGACTGTGTCGTTTTTGTAGTAGATTAAAGAACACAGGTTGTGTTTAACTTAAATCTATTACAAAAAACGACACAGTATATACGACAACGACAACAGGAATAAGGCTGATTATTGCAATTTTTAATGAAATGTATCCCTTGATTCCCCTTTCACCGCAGCCAGTAGTAACAAAATGGGGGCCTGTATAGATGCTTCAGAATTCTACTCAAAAAACTTCAAATAATTAAAGAATGTTAGAAGAGCTTGTTGATGTCGATGATTATGCAATTAAAAAAGTAATATAAATATTAAATTTAGATAACAGCAGAAGTCAATTAGCATTTGTATTTTCCAATAACGGATATACTGGTGAAACAATAACTAAGTAATTAGGAGACATTTGGCTCACTTTATGCTTAAGTCAAATTAATTGTTATTGCAGAAAGTAAAATTAACAATGTGGAAAAAAGAATAGCCCGACAAATTAAAAAAAAATCCAAAACGTTTTGCAAAAAAAAACAAAAACAAATAAGGATTAAAAAAATAAATTTCAAATATTTTTGATCTGATCTGGAATTAAAGTGGGATCCGAAAATAAATGTTTTAAAAATGCATTGGCATTCATCAAGTACAAGACAAAGTTTCCTAATTTATTTAAACAAACAAAAATCAGTAACTTTAGTTTTCTAAAGACATTTGAATAACAATATACCGAATTTTTATATTTTTGTAAAATTAAAAAACGATTTTTTTATGGAAATTTTCTTAGTTTTTAGTGCATACTTTTTAATGCATATTTTGGATGTTTTAGAGCATATTTTAAGCGCATATTTTCGATTTTTTAGTGTATGAAAATCTTATCCCTAGTTATTACCAAGCCACGAGCAACAAATCGCACCCAGCATGCAGATGATCCAGAGGAGGGGAGCAGAAGGCGGCTGCTTTGGGACGAATAAGAATTCCGCGGGAAATGTTTCTATTTCCCCATTCTACCTATTACAAAAAAAAAAAAAAAATACTGCTGAAATTTCTAACTTTCCCGAAAAAAAATCCCTTGTAAAACAGAAGGTTGTTTATAAAAAGACGTAAGTAGGATTTTTAAATGACTGCTGAAAACGAGCTAACCTACATGATACCTCCAAATAACTGTGTTACTGAGTGGGAAGATGTTTGTTATTAACATTCATAAAAGTAATTGATCAATCAAAAAATCCAGTAAGTAAGTGCTACACAAATCAAAAAATGTACACAGAAGGAATTAAATTATATTTACGTCGAAGTTGTGTCGGTAAAGCCCGTTCGTGATACCGAAAAGCCTGTCATAAAAGAAATTTTTATTAAAAAACTTGCAAGCTATAATATTCATTTTAAAGTTTGAATTAAATTAATCTTACTTTAACTTGCACAGCCACAACAAAATAAAATGCAACGTAAAGCAGCAAAACAACTTCGGTCATGCCTCTTATTCATTTTTTTTTTGTTCCCGCGGAAATTATAATTCGAGTATTTTTATACCCTCCACCACCGCTGAATGAGGGTATACTAAGTTTGTCATTCCGTGTGAAACATTAGTATATCCATTTTTATAATACATCAAGAGAATATGAATACTTACAACTCTGAAACAAAATAACCACTGAAAAAATGTCCAATAACTTCATGGAAAAATTCATTTATTTTAAAGTCAGTATTGCCAGTTGAAAGAAATGAAAAACATAAGGAGAAATAAAAAAAAAACAAAAATAAACATGAAGAGTAAAAGCAACAAGATAAGGAAGTACTTTAATATTAAAATAATAAAAATAATACAAATTTGACTTTGTTTTCAATGTAAATTAGTTGTTTTTAATGTAAATTTTTAAACTTCAAAAAAATTTAATTTTTAGTTTAAAAAACATTTTTCATCAATGTGTTTTGCTTGGAAGTACATAAAAAAGTCGTTAGGAAAAAAATTAAAATTTAATTAAAAAAATTATTTAGAAATTACATATGTATATTATTGTAAAGGTAACAAAAAAGAAAAAATACATAAATTTACTAAGTGGCAACATTGCTATTGAGTATTTATATAAGAAAATGAGAGAGAGTGAAAACTGTTAAAGGCTAGATTACACTATTATACTTTGTATTAATACATGTCAAAAACTCAAGTAATATGACAAAGTGTGACAGTGTGAATGCAATGTGTCACAAGTATTACGAAAAAAGTTTGACATCCCATACGACTTAATCGTTTTTTGAAAAATATCTAAACGCTAATACTTTTCATTGGATCAGGGTTGCATTTTAACAAAAGCATGTTCATGTGTGATAGTGTGACTACAAACCTTAATGTTACATTAGATTTTTTGACAGTCACAACAAAACTCATTAGATTTCCATCTCACAAAGTATTATGGAATACGTAAGAAATGTGTGATAGTGTAAACTAGCCTAAAGCAAAAGGCGTTTCATTGAACAAAGTCTTTGTGTTTACCATATGAAACATAATGTTTTTGCTCGTAGCATGTATAAAACAACAGTTTGTTTAGTGGTCTGAATTTTATTTGAATACGAACTTCATTCAATAAATATTTCAGTATGTTCATGAATGAAGTTATTCATGCAGACCTTTAAGGCTGAGTTAGGCGAACGTTGCTGTACCCGTAACTTACTGGAACGGACTGCTTGCACGTTGGTGCACTTATAGAACATCTAAAAACGCGTCATATGTTTTCCACATACATAAACAAAAAAGCAATAGTATACATAAAACAACACACACAGTGATGGGAAATCAAAAGGTCTAAATGTTGACCGCTGTGCAGAAAAAGTACCAAGTGATTAAAATGGTATTAAAATAGTATTTAGTGTAATTAAAAAAGCATTAATAATTTAATATCTGATATTTATATTACAGATTTACAATAAACAAATATGTATTTTAACAAATACATACCCATTTACATGTATTATTTTGTAAATGTGCATAGACAAAACAATATTTTGTAACCATTTAAAGCCTTTTATATATTTCTCATTTCTTTCGTATGTGTATATGCATTTGTTTATTTTGTACATCTAAGCATATGTATATTTATATATATGGAAATATGTTGAATTGTAAGTCGTTTTGTCGAAAGTCCATAGATATACTGGAAAAAAGTACCAAAAAAAAAGAGCGAAAATACCCGCATTTAATTTAATATATAAACAGGCCATCACTGCTTTACAACTGTCACGTATCGACGGCAAGAAATTCTAATTTATACAGATTGAGACGTTCCGTCAACGTGACATTTAAATTCGGTCAGCATTTACATTGTAAGCAAATAACAAAACGGACCAGACGTTTCGTTAGGGGACGTGGACGTTCGGCTAACTCTACCTTTAGTTTATAATACTTTTAAAATTTTATGTATGTATTTAACTAATCAATTTTAACAAATAGAATTTGGGAATTTTTGATTCTTTTGTATCAATTTTGAAACCAATCAAAAAATGTTTGTCTAATTCTTATAGCGTAGTTGTTGTTGTTTCTACACAAACATCAAATCGTTTTTCCTACTTTTGTTGTTGTTTCTGCAACCAACTTCGTAACGCTATTTAATCACCTTTCGTATTGTTGTACTTTTTTAATGCGTTGATTGTATGTGTCTTTTTTGTTGTTCATATTTTACATAAAAATTACTAAATTAAAGTGCATTAAATATTTTTTACAAATGTAATTAAAACTTGAAAGCAATAACGTTTATGTTTATCATATCTTTTAAAGTTGTCCACATGTTTGTTGTTTAAATAAAAATCAAACAAAATTTATTAATAATGAACAAATTCAGTAAAAATTCGCCGTTTCAGTTAAAAGTCAAATTTTTACTTAAAATTTAAATTTTCACTAAAAACTCAACTCTTTACTAAAAATTCAACTTCCTAATTAAAGCCAACATTTTACTTAAAAGTCACCACTTTAGTTAGTTTTTCTCCTTAACGTAAATTCATAAAGAAGTAAACTTTTCAATAAAAGCCCTGACTTGGTCAAAATTTGGTTAATATTCTTAAGGAAATTCATTGCAAAATGCCATTATCGAAATAAAGATATTAAAAAACCTTGGAAAATATTCAAATAAATTTATTTGCCATACAAGAAGATTGACAAACTTGCCCTGGTGATTGTAAAACACTTTCCCACTTAATCCCGAACCAAACGATCTTGACCCAAACACAGCCAGAAACCTATTATTCTATTATTCCAACACCCCTAAATTACAGATTTTCTCAACAATAAAATACTAGTTCGCTGCAATGCTAGTGTTATAATTACCCATAATCTGAAATTAATTTTTTTCTCTATAATTTTTATAAATCTTATTTAGATACAATTATTTGATTGGATTTACTTTGACATTTCAAAGTCAATGCTGCAGGTGTCACACGGGTTCGAGTAATTAATAATAACCATGCCAAACAAAACGTTGTTGTTGCGTTCGTTCGGTCGCAGCAGTTGTAGCCAGTTTGAAAAACCCATAACAGAAACAAAAACTACAAAAAATTAAAAGTGAACACAAAATAATTATTAAAAGGCAAATGAAAAAAATAATATAATTAAATATGAAGTATAAAATGAATATTTTTCATGATATTTAATAAAGCTTGACAACTTAATTTTTATTTATTTTTTATATTCTCCACCACAGTGGTGAATGAGGGTATACTAAGTTTGTCATTCCGTGTGAAACTTTTTTAATATTCAGCTAAGACCCCATAGAGTATATATGTATGTATAGATATATATTTCGAGAGTTAGTTAGTTAGAGTTAGAACTTATGTGTTATTTTCACAACACAACTGATTGAACGTGTAGAAAAATTTATATGAAAAGAACTCAGTTTTTTTTAGTATTTTTCATATAACTTTTACTACACGTTCATTCACTTGTTTTGTGAAAACAGCACATTAGAGTTACTAAATGACTCGATTTAGCCATGTTCGTCTGTTGAGAGCACGCTCTCTTTCGAACAACTCAAAAGAAAAGCACAGTATTGGTGTCAAATTGTAACGAATAATGCTATTGTAGTAAAATTTGATCTGTCAGAGTTTCATCGGACTTTAAATCATAGCAAAATTTTATGAAGATCGGCCCCATATCAAGCCCCATCTAGGAAAACACTTTACTTCGCCAAAACCCTTAAATTTGTAGTAAAATTGGATCTGTCGGAGTTTCGAAGCACTAAAAGACACACTATCAAACTTCGCGAACATATGTGGGTCTATAACTTACCATAGGCCCCATACAAAGCCCACTCTCGGAAAACATTTAAATATTTTCGCCAAAAAAAGGAGCAAATTATATTATGAAAAATTTGGTATATGGCCAGAAATATAACAGTGTAATATTTTGATTATCGGCCCATAATTTAGCATATGTCCCATGCATGGAAATTTAGTCTAATTTAGGTTATTTCACCAGAAATCACGATACAGAATTTTGTCATAATGGGACCTATAAAAATGTTTCTCCCGAAAATCATTTTAGTACGAATAAAACTGTTATGAATTATTTTATTAAAATTAGCTTAAATTAAGTTTTATATGACTAGAAATAATGACGGCATAGGCCTAAAGCGGTACCAAATATAACACTGACGTCCGTTTTTAAAAAGATTGATTAATAACACAAGTCAACACTAGTTTTGGTACCAAGGAACTGTATATATTTTTTAAACTAGGACTTCATACTGATTACAAAAGTGACAAAAAGTTGGAATTCTTACGTGTAGTATACTAGTATTTCGCTTTTGTGCATATACATATATGAAAATATATGAAAAACATATGGAATTCTTATGTGTAGTTTTCTAGTATTTAGCCTTTCAAACAAGCCCAGATTTAGAAATCTACTATAATTCTATTCGATTTTATGACGAATTTAATTAAATTGTTCTATGTAGGTATGGAAAAATTTTTATTTTGAAATTTTGGGGGGGGCTCCAAATCCACTTAGAGCTATTGTCTCTTGAATAAAATTTCTCAGAATCACCTATAGATTACGTTTTTGCTATATCGAGGGCCTATATTCAAAGCCCGCTATCTTCATCAAAAATTATTTTCGGGAATGAAATATTTATTATTAATTAATTCATTTATTAATGATATGCTAATAATCCCAATTTTTGAATGAAAACACTGAAATTTATTGTTGTGGGAAAGCTAGTTTCTATGCGCATTTCGCAGGTTGCTTAGGCCAGCTCGTCAGGAAACTTTTTCCAAATACTTTAGAAAAGCTAAAAATATTATACAATTAAGACCATAAAGTGAATAAGAATTTTAAACACTCAGGTCTTACATGTAACAATATCAAAGCTTCAACAAAGACACAACAATAAACAGTCAATTTTTCTTTCTTACATTCCCCTACAATTGGCTGGTTTTTTTCCAATTTCAATTTTCACGAAAATGACTTTTTAATGGTAAAATGTTTAGTAAAACAACCCTCATCTATGGTGTAATTTTCATAACAAACATATTTTTTTTGCTATTTTATTTGCATTTTTGTACTTTCTCTATCTTACACAATTAATTTGTCTGAATGCAAAACCCTCTATCTTTTCTAATAATTAATTTTCAAATATTTTTTGGAATAACTTGTTCTTGCAATACATGTTTTTACTATTTTTTTGCAAGCTGGACATGAATTTGACATTATACCACCGGAATACCATTATTTTTACGATCATTTACACCCATCAAACTCCAAACAAACTTAAAAAAGCAAAAACAAAAAAAAATTTATTGCTACGAGTATAACTTTTTGTTTAATTTTGTTAATTAGTAATTTGTTTTATCTTATGTTGTATTATAAGCCTTTATCTTAAATAAACCACGTTAAACACCGACAGATGGCATAAATAAAATCAAAATAATTTATTTTTATTAAAATGCAAAACCCTCTATCTTTTCATTTTCATACATGCATATTGAATATTTTTGAGAAGCAAAACCCTCTATCTCGCATAAAGTCCCCAATAATGCAAAATTGTATGAACCAATTATCTTTGAGATTCAGTAGTCGATTTAAAAAATATTGTAGAATAGCGAATTTTAATAACTCAAGTAATACGCGAAAAAAACAGTTTTTTGGCTCTCCTGAAAAGTTGTGCTTTTTAAGATAGAGGATTTTGAATATAGGCCCTCGATATGCTTCACAAAAAAAAAATTAACCCGCCCTAATATACATATATGAAAAAAAAGTTTTTTTGCATTATTATTTACATAAAATCTTTCTTTTTCGTGACTTTCGTGAATGATGTGCAGTGGGAAGGTCTCGTTGCATTCCCCAACTGTAGTCAGCCATCATATGCCGATCCCATCGGCCTTGGTACCATTCGTCCATAGTTTTCAGATCCTGATGAAACCGCTCGCCCTGCTCATCCCTACAAGATCCAAGATTATCTGGGAGTCAGTCGAGATGACTATGAAGGTAGTGCAATTTGATAGACATGTTGCATCCCAAGTTTATAAAGTTATCTAGTACGTCGTTAACATTTTTGCGGTAGTTGCTTGACTTGTAATTTCCAAGAAAGTTTTTAATTACTTCAACAAAAGAAGTACAAGCAGACCGTTCCAAATCATTCATTGCATTTAGGAAACTGGAATCTTTAATTAATATATTTATTTGTGGACCATCAAAAACTTCCGCTTTTATCTTCTCTAAGCTTAATCCTGGAAATTTTGTCGTTATGTAAGAAAAACACTGGCCATTTTTATCCAGGGCTTTGACAAACTGCTTCATAAGACCTAGTTTAATGTGCAAAGGAGGCAATATAATTTTTTCTTTTGGAACTAAACGTAGATTTATGATGTTTTGATTTCCAACCTTCAACGCCTCACGTACTGGCCAATTTCGTTTTTCCCAGTGTAGGTGCTTGGCCCGGCTGTCCCACAGACAATAAAAAATGGATATTTGGTGAATCCACTTTGCTTTCCTAATAATAAATAATCCACTGATGCTCGCTATATTTGATTTTGTCTAGCACAGGTGCGATATTTAGGTATTCTTCTGTTAGTCTTGCAGAATAGGCAATTGGAACTGAGCCATATGTATTGCCATTGTGTAAAAATACATACTTTAGGCTTCGTTTGCAGCTATCTATAAAGAGGCGCCATTCATTTGGCTGGTATTCGGAAAGACCCATTGCCAGAATAAGGCCTTGCACATCAGAACAAAATACAATATCGTCTTCCGAATGAAAAAATTGTAGTAAGTCTTGCTCTCTTTTGCCATAGTATGTCGCTTTTGTATGTGATGCCAACAAGTTTCTTTCTTTTAGTCTAGAAGTCAATACCTCTGCAGATTCTTTAGGTAATTCAAGATATATTACCATATCATTTAATTCTTCTTGTTTAAATGGTTTGGGGTTTATAGATGGTATTTCTTCAAAATCACTATCGCTACTCATGTTGTCAAGGATTTCTTCAAACAAGGGTTCATTTTTAGAGCGTAATTTAGGAACAGGTACTTTCTGGGAATGTGGTAGAGGTCTTCTGGCTAATTCTACTACTGGATAAATAATTTTTTTCAGATTAATTCCACGTAATTTAATACAGCAAAAGTAGCAGTCATCTAAGTGATTTTTTTGTTCTTTCCACTGCATAAACACTCCGAATTTCATACGACGTGTTTGACCATTCATACATACACTGTCTTAAATGTCCACAGCACATTTTACAAACCATTTGAGGAATCCACAGCTAATTTTTATCCTCAATTTCCAAATTAAAATAAGAAAATAAGCACTTTTTGTAAAATCCGTTAAAGGTTTTCTAAACTTTTTAACGGTGTAGTCACCAAAAATGTAAGAAAACACGTTTGGATCATTGAGACAACTTCTTCGCGACGACGACATGTTACTTAAATGAATTTATTAAACAAAATTACCGATAGGCTTTCAAGCCGGCCCGAAAAAAGTACGTTGGACAGATAATATTAAAAATTTATATTATATTCTACACGTACGAAAAAAATGTTTCTCACATGTTTAGTTTTACCAGTGTCGGCATGTTACAGAACCACTAGGGATGGGCAATAAATATCGATATATCAAAATAGCGATATTTAAAAAAATTATAATCGATATATATCTCCGATATTAAAAATACCGATATATCGATACATCGATATTTATCTACGACTATCGAATTCGATATTTTTAAGATCTATTTCTAATAAAATTCAACATTTTAACCGTTGCTCAACTGCTTACAATACTGTTGCTTTTTAAGAATTGCATCATATGTTTTTGACTAATAATAAGATAATAAAGGCGCTTTTTCGTTGTACTTTTTCATAGATTACACAGTTCAGTTTTGTCTCGGTTTTTGAAAAGATGACAACAAAAAAATAAGCCCGGAAAAAATATTTTGGAAAGGGTTCCTAGAATTATGCAAAGAATCGCCTTAGTTATGGCGTATTAGCAGCAATACGCTCATGAAAGTTGGAATGTTAATAATAAAAAAAATATTTTGTTTTTTTTTTATTATTTGAGCATGTTCTTATATATTAAAAATAAAATATTGCACAGTTTACTTGTGAAGCCTATAGTACACGGCATGTAAAAAGACACATGCGCATGTGGTTCTGACGTAATTTTGACGTCAATGCAAAGCCACAATAAACATTGCGTATTGTGTGATGACGTCAAAATTACGTCAGATCCACATGCGCATGTGTCTTTTTACATGCCGTGTACTATAGGCTTAAGTAGTAAGTGTCACAAGTTCGTTTACCGGCAGTATGTTATCCGGCATTATTTAATCCCAATTAATTTTTTTAGATTTCATATGGCGAATAAATAAAAACTTTTTTGTATTCTTTACTTTCTTTTTTAATTTTTTTTATTGCAGAATTAACTGCCGGTCACTCGATTTCAAACGAAAACTTCGTTCGCATAACTTACCTTAAAATCTAAATTTTAAAATTGGTTTTTATTTTAAAGAAAAGTTAAGCGAATGAAAGTTTTGTTCGAAATCGAGGGGCAGGCGGTATGTTTGAAATTAAAAGAAACAATAAAAAGTTAGAATGGAATTACATGTAATATGTTTGTACATATGTAAATATCTATTGACATAGGTATATTAAGTTTTTCAATTTGGTAATAATTTCAGCGTAATACGTTCGATACATCGATATATCGATATTTTTAATTAATATATATCGATATTCTCAAAAAATATCGATACGATATATATCGATATATTTTTTCAATTTGCCCATCCCTAAGAACCACTAACGGTTTCTCGGCATCATTTAACTTTTTTTAATTTGTGTAAATGGATCCCATACAGCGCTCCACCCTGAAATATTCTAACTATCGGTAGAGGGTATCAACGATTCGCCACAGCCGAATATAGCACTGTAACTTGTTTGTTGTTGTTTGTTTGTTTTTTTTTAGCAAAAAAATGGGAAATCACATTGAAAACAATAATTAAGAGGGGTTATTTTTAGTAAAAAGATTTGAATATAAAAGAATTTTCTCAATAGATATGAAACACTCATAATATGTTTAAGCATAATATGTTTAAAATTGTCCATAAAAATAGTTTTGTGGACCATATTGGAACATGTATTTTACTGGTTGTAGGTTGTACAATAAGGCGGTTCCAAAACGTCAATTGCTTTGTATTAAGGTTGCTTTAGCCGACCGTAAATGTAATGAAATGAAATGTAACGTACCGTAACGTACTGTAAGCTTGTTTGAGCACCTATAGAACATGTAAGAACGTGTCATCTGTTTTTCAAAAGCATAAACAAAAAAGCAGTAGTATACATAAAACAATACACGCAGTGATGGGAATTAAAAATGTTCAAATGGTGACCGCTTTGCAGGAAAAGTACCAAGTGGCTTAGTGGCTTAAATGGTATTAAAATTTTATTGCTTAAGTATAAATACATATATAAATTTATATTTAAATATTATATTTCAATATATTTTTATTAAGCTTTAGGTCAGTCACTCTTTTATAAAAAACAATTTAAATGTTATTTATTTTTCGATATTTCGAAAAATAAGTATCGAAAAATAAATAATATTTAAATTGTTTTTTATAAAAGAGGTACCAAAAGCTTAATAAAATTATATTGATATATAGTATTTAATTGAAAAAAGGTCGAAATAATAGGAATATAATTAATTTTATATTTGTTATTTATTTTCTAGATTTAGAATAAACAAATATGTATTATAGCATATACATACATACACATGTACTTATATTATATAGAAATTCTGCACACACAAAACTGAGATTTGACACCATTAAAACCCAGTCTTTTTATTGTTTGTGTATATGTATGCATTTGTTTATTTTGTACATCTAACAATATATTTGTATAAATGATAATAAAAACATATATTTGTATAATATAATTGTAAGTTATTTTGTCAAAAGTACACAGATATTATTACTGAAAAAAGTACCAAGAAAAAGAGTGCATTCCATTTAAAATACAAGCAGCCCATCACTGTCTACAACTGTCACGTAACCTCGTAATGGAATTCTATTTTCTACGGGTTGGAACGTTACGGTTAAGTGACATTACAGTCAGTTAAGCACTTGCATTGCTTTTCATGTAACAGAAACGATCAGCTGTTTACATTACTTTTACATTTCTACATTTACGGTCGGCTAACGCGGCCATTAGAACAGAGCATAATGTTTCATAACGCCGCAGTACAAAATATATACAATGCAAACCCTTCCAAAACATCACTGTTAAGTATTAGTAACGCAGTAAAACAGCAATCAGGGCATTGGTTTTAAAATTGATGTTTTGTGACACTTAACATTTCATTTGCAAACACTACATGTTTATTTTTAATATTATCTATTGCATCCAGGGCTGTCAGATGTGGCGATTTCTCGCCAAACGTGGCGATTTTCAAACTTGTTTGGCGACCTAATTTTCGATTTGGCGACATGGCGATTTTTTGGCGATTTATAAAATAGTTGGCGATTTTGTTGGCTATTTTTGATGAGCCATGAATTTGTTTTGAAATTTGTTAAATTCAATAGGAAAATATTAAATTTTTTTTATTCTAGTATTTCAATGTATGAAATTTGATGCATTCAAATGTATGACCAGTATTTAAAACTAAATTATATTGAAATGGCTGATGAAGATAATGAAAATCTTCGAGAAATTTTTTTTTCACATATAAATGTGCTCTTGAAGGAAGTAATAAGTAGAATTCTTTAAAAAATTAATATAATTAAAGTTTATGAACATTTTTCCATTATAAAATATGACAAATTATCACTGATAAAATTCGTTGTTGTTAAAGATATATTAAAAATTTTTATGAATCCTAACGTACCTTTGGATGTTAATGAAACACAATGGAAAAATACCGTTTGTTAAAAGAGAATTTTAATGATGATATTCAATCTAATTTAAATCAGTTTAGACCAACAATTTATAGCTACAAGGATACGGCACATATGTACCATTTAAAGGAACTTGCATTGACTGTTCTGGTTATTACAACTAGTAATGCCTGTGTTGAAATAATGAATACCACTAAAATTCGCCTTCGAAGTAGAAAGCGATATGAAGTTTTCGACACGTTTTAACGAGTTATAAGTTGAATGTAAACAGTACATGTTGCAACACAAAAAGGGAGTCTTCTCGGTGAAGTATATAGCGTTTTAGATATATCATAGAACTGCAACTACATACAAATGTATTGTATATCCAATATTTGTTTAATACTTACCGCAAAAATTCTTTTTTTGTCGCTTTTAGTAGACTACTATAAGATATTTTAAACATTGCATTTTGTGCTTAATAATTATTTTTTACTTTGTTCTAAATAAAATTAAACAAAATATATCTTGGCGACTTTTTTTGAATTTTTGGCGGATTTTAGCGATACGGAAGAAATTTTTTTTTTGGGATTTATAAAAAAATATTTTTAATTTTTCTAAAATTACATTTATTATTGTCAAAAACTAAAAAATAAATGCTTTGGCGATTTTGGCGATTTTTGACATTGATTTTGGCGAAAAAGTTCAAAATCAATCTGACAACCCTGATTGCATCATTTACATTTCGAAACGTTTAAATAAACAAAACACATAGTTGCATTGTTTCGGCACTTTCTACATGTACATGGTTAAAATACAGTAGTAAAACTATATACAAACTTTGTATTGGTACGTTTTGGAAGTCAGCCTAACTCAAATTGAAAAGTCTTTAATATTTCGATACGCTTCATAGCTGAACTCAGAACCCACATATAGAATTTAACAAATATTCGATTTACACATAAGAAACCCTCAAATTTTAATACATATAGGAATCTGCTTTAGAGTTAACTATCAATAAATTGTATGGAACGGCTTCAGAAAATACCGAAAACCGATTTGGAAAAGATCAAAAGTTCTGAACTCAACTTAAAAACAAAACAGTAAAGACATTCATTTTAAAAAACCAACCAAATGTGAATGCCCCTAATATGTTCAATTTAATGTGATTTAAGCGATTTATAAGAGAAAATAATGCAATAAAATAAAATATTAAAACAAATAGTAATAAAAAAAAATTATCGTAAATAAAATAAATTTAAAACTTGTTTCAGTTTAACATTGACATTTGTATCTATAAAAATGACAACTGTCATATACAGTCAGATGCAAATGAGTGGAAAACAATGTAAAACACAAATTGTACGTCCAAGTTTTAATTTGAGTAAATTTGCACTTGAGTCTACGTATTTTGTTTTTTTTTTTCTAATGACAAATCGTAATAAGATGTTATTAAAATATTAACACGGGTGATTAAACTGCAAAATTAAATTTTTAATGTCTAATGTGGGTTTAAAGTTTTAAAGTCAAAAACAAGTTGTAGACAAGTGACTTTTTTTATGAATTTAAAAAAGTGAAAAATAAAACTCGTAAACACATCAATGCCAATGTCAATTGTAGATGATTGGTTTACAAAACGAGCAAAAAATAGCAAAAAAAAAAACAAAAAAAAAAGTATTTAATTTAAAAACAGGAAGCTGAACCTACAAAATTGTTTAAATTTTAATAATACACCAACCAGCCAGCTGAACAACAACTAAACAACCAGCCAGCGAACAATTCCACAAAAAATCTCTAGACGTTTAGAATTTCTACTCCCTTCGACGTCTTCTATTACAAATTGTTTTTCGCGGATTTTGTGTGTGTGTGTGTGTTTTTTTAGTTTTTCTTTCTTTTTTCCTTTAATAAAAATGGAACCTGATTCTAGTTCGTGATCTTTGGTCACGTTTTGGGGTGTGATCGATGCTGTTTTATTGGCGGAATTTATAGTGGATTCGTATGAGCATATTAATATTTGACGTTACTATGACGACTACTCGTACAAAATAATATGATGAGAATGGAGATGATGATGACGACTTCGTAGATGACTTTGAGACTGATGATTCTCTTGTTGATTATGTTGATGTAGTCAACAACAAAAAGAAATAAAATTTATTGTTTGTGGCACTTGGCAGAAATGTTTCATTTCTTTGCAAACTTCCATTTTGGTTTGACTGTAAAAATTTTGATAAAGCTCGATCAGAGATGGTGCTTAACCATGAGCTGTTTAGATTTTCTTTGTTATTCCCTTCTACTGCAAAAGTTGTAAGTACATCACCATTTTGGAGAAGAAAAAAAAACAGCTCAACTGATTGAAAGAAGCCATACAGCAGAAGCCACAAAAATTAACAATTCGCAACTGTTGTTGAAGCCATTACAATATTAAAGGATTGCAGTTGGGTTATGCTTGACTAGATCTTTAGCAAAAGTGTTAGTTAACTGTATTGTTTTTTTCCTGCCAAAAAGGTTTAACCCTTTAACTGAGGACTTCAAAGTGTTTTATATTCATTTGTTCATTTTTTCAAACAAATTGTGTCTTTTTATAAAAGAAACTGAAATACAAGGGTTATATTGTTCTTAATGCATTTTTTTAACACTAACATATTAACACTATCTTTATAATTCTTTGAATGAATTAAATTTAACTTGTTTGAGATTCAATTTATTACACTCGCTCTATAATTTAATGCAATTTATTTAATGTTCATATGTCCTTCACGAATTGGATTTAATTTAAAGCCATAATCATCGTAAGTGGTCAAGAAATAGTATCATTCAATAATTTTCATGAAATCGAAATTTAAAACAAGGAGGAACGTATGGTCGATCAAGCCCGACCATTTGATACCCTACACCGCAGTATATTTAGACAAATTTTCGAGAGTGTACTCTATTTGGGTAACATTAGCAATCTAAAGAAAAAAAGTTGAGTTATGAGCAGTGCTGCCACGACTTATAAAATTTTTACAACCAAAATTTTTGAAAAAGTTACCAAATGTGAAAAAATATAACCAAATTAGAAAAGCTTTTTGTCAATTGAGAAAAACATTAAAATTTATTTTAAGTTCCCATGTAAAACAAAGGTTATTTGCACTTTATAGGAAAATATTAATTACGAATTATGAAAACCAAACAAGAAATATAATTCTTGTACAATTTAAACATATGTATTAAAAAAATTTATATTAAAAGTTTTAATTTATTTGAGACCTTTTTCATAAGATATAATTTTATTTTTTAAGACTAAACACGTCAAATTTCCATACAAAATGTCCTTCAAAATAAACGAAATTTGTACTTCACAGTTATAAATAACAAATAAGGAAAAAATTAAACTGTCAGTGGCAGGGTTGTGAAATGTGGTAATTTTTAAATTGTTTTGGCGATGAACATTTACCTTAAGCGATATGGCGATTGTTTTGGCGATATGCGAAATGCATTTTTTGTGAATATTTTCCAATTTACATATATATATCTAAAATATTATTTAAATGGGTAAAACTTGTTTCTTTTGTGTGTAAGTTGTATTTTAAAATAATAATTATTATTGTTACTGTTTCAAAGTTGTTCTATTTGAAATATTTTGTATATGACTGACAGTCAGCGTTTTTTTTTTTTGTTATAAAATAAGAATATTGCCAAATCATTATCTAAAAAACATTTAATAAATATACATATCGAGAAGTTATAAAAAGTAAAAATTCCAATTTCTTAAATTCACGCCATTTTCTTACCGTAAATTTCATAAGTTCTAAAATTATAGATTATATATATATAAATTTATTTTGAAAAATCATTAAAATTGCTATGTGTATTTCAATATATTAAAATATACTACTGGAAATAATGAAAATTTAGAACATTTTACTTATATTCTAATTTTTAGAAACACATCATTAAAACTTTATTTGATTTCAAATCAAATTTGGCAATTTCTTTCTTAACAAAAATCCATAAAAAAAAATATCTGGAAGCTGTTTTGAAAGGTATTTTTTGCTTACGATAAAGTATAAAAAACTTCCTTTCATTTGAATCAAATAATGAGAAAATCGTAGTGCAAAGTAAAAATTTTTGATGTCGTTTATAATTTTTTTCGAATTGACCCCCCCATGTAAATAAAAAGGTTAAAAATTTAAAAAATGTAAATTGAAAGTGTATCAAGAAAAACATATTGATACGTATTTTATATTTTAGAAAAAAGTAACCAAAATTAAAAAAATATTCACATCTCCACATTGAGAATAAAAATAAACAATTTTGGTTAGAAACAAACAAAAACGGCAGCTCTGGTTATGAGGCCAAAATTCATTTAACTGCCAGTTTTCCGATTTCGATCGTTAACGTTCGCATAGAAAATTACATTTAAAACAGCAACAAAATTTTAAAGTTTGTTTTTGTTTTAAATGTTATTTTCTATGCGAACGTTAACCTTCGAAATCATTGAACAGGCAGTAAGAGATTTTTGTTCCGAATATTATCTACACCTTTTACAGTTGCAATTCAGAAATAATCAATTGTAATTCAGAAAGCGTAAACTGTAATTAAGATTAGTCAATTGTAATTCAGAAAGCGTCAATTGCAAAGAGGAAATTGTCAATTGTAATTCAGAAAGCGTCAATTGTAAATCAGAAATTGTCAATTGTAATTCAGAAAGCGTCAATTGTAATTAAGAAATTGTCAATTGTAATTCAGAAAGCGTCAATTGTAATGAAGAAATTGTCAATTGAAATTCAGAAAGCGTCAATTGTAATTCAGAATATAATAAATGTAAAAAAGAAAATTCACTAAGAATTTTGTGAGGAAAAATTATAAACATAAGTATGTTCAATCCTTGAACCACTACATACAGCATGGAAAGCAAGTTGTTTGGATGGATGGAACCAATTTTAATTTGTTTTGCCGTCGAACAAGAAGCCGTGCAAGACCAGGGAATAGTGCAGTACAACACCTTCCAGAGGTCATAACATACATTTAATAGGAGCAATTTAAACCGCAGGAATCATACACATCCCAGCAAAAACTTTGCTTACAAAATAAGCAGACAAATAATTAGAACTTGAGGAAAAGAACACTTATTTTTCTACTAGAAAAACTACTTATTTTTGTTCGCGATGTCCCAAAAGTAATTCTTTATAATTTGGCCAATTACTACCTAAAAAATAATACCTTTATTTTATACTTAAAAGTTGTATATAAATATGTAGTTACCAAAAGAGACAAGAAATAAATAAGTACTTTAAAATTAACTTCCGAAAAGGTTTAAATTTACTAATTAAAATTGCTCAGAAATCTTATGGAATTATATTGAAAAAGTGTACACAATAATAAATTTTTCGATATGTAAGAAAATATTTAATAAAGAGTGCTTTTGCTGCACTAAATCATTTATAGCTCTAACACTGTAATAACAATGTGAGTATTAATATATGTAAATATACGGGCCTGTTACAGAAATCAATTTCGATCGAAAGTTTTTTTAATTCCGAGAACGCTTCTTCAGAAAACGAAAACCGATAAATTTTCTCGGAATGAAATTACTTTTAATTTTTCGAGCGAAAAAAGATTTTGTTTTGGTTTGCACAATATTGCCGCATTTAACTTAAAAATAACAAAATTAAAATTTATCAGAATTACGAAAATCGATCGAAATGAAAATACGGATTCAAAACAATTCCGAACAATTGCTGTAACAGGGGATTGTGTTCTTCTAAAAAAACCTCGTTAACATTAGATTGATATCACTAATAACTAGAGTGTTTTTATTGCCGCACTTTTTGGATTCCCGGGAAAGTGGGAAATAAAAATCGAATTCCCGGGATCCCGGGATTCGCGCCCAAATTTTTTTGTTTATTTATTTACTTATTTCTCTAATGAAACTAATATTTCTTACTGGCTATTACACTTAAAATAATTAAATCTAGTATCTTTTATATACCAACAACGTAAATAATTCAAGATTAAGGAAATTTTAGGACACTTAAGGGGTAATTTTAATGCCAATAGCATTTGCATAATTGGAATGAAAGTTTTGAAGTCTTAGTGTTATACAGTTTTCGGAAGGGCGATTAGGAACTGAAACCACAACATTACGAAGTAGGAATTCTGAAATAATTTTACGGTTTAACAAATTCAGCAGAAAGGAGAAATTTTATTTACTACATATATTTAATAAGATATTTTTTTACAATTTTATAACCCTTAATCAACAGTGGTGTTTGAAGGTATACTAAGTTTGTCATTCGAGGTGAATATTTTTTTAATATTCATCTAAGGTCCGATAAAGGATTTGTATTGTGGGTTCTTGATTCGTTCTTAGCCGATTTAGCCATATGGGTGTCAAATTGTTTCTAGATCTTCTAGGCTGTTTGGGATTGAATTCGTGCAGAATCGCTTCAGTAGGAAAAAAGTTATGCACCCAAATGTGGAACTACCTCCCTAAAATATCAACAAAAACTAACATAAATTTGTGGCGAATGCACCTTTTATCATTAAATTTCAACAAGTTCGTTTTACAAGGCACCAAATTTCGTGAATATCGGTCCATAATTTACCTACGGCTCTATGTTTAGATTAATCTCGTTAATCATGTAAGTATGGCTTAAAGCGTAACGAATAATGCTTTTGTGGTGGAATTTAGCATAATCTACTTTCATAAGACTCAAAAATACTTGAAATGCCGCATATAAAGTACAATTTTGGAAACACTTTACTACGCCCTTAACCGCAAAAACTTTTACATTGTATTTTTGTAAAATTTACTCTTCAGTTTGATAAGACAAGAAATAAAATTTCGTGAAAATAAGTCTATAATTTATCATTGGCCCTATATAAAGCCCATTCTCAAACGAACGATTAATAAGCCTTTAACTGTAGCAAATGTAAATATTGTGGTGATATTAAGTTGGATTAATCTACTAAAGACAGTAGTCCGACATAGATTTACTAAAGTTTAAGAAAAAGATTTTCTTCAAAATTTCCCGGGAATCCCGCAATTAATTCCCGGGAAAGCGGGAATAGAAAACAATTGAAAAATTGGGAATTCCCGTGAACAAACTCTACTAATAACGAAAATATACATATTGAGTTGGTACTTTTGGAACATATTTATGTAAACATTTACATACATTTGATTGATTTTTGGATTTTCCATGTATTTCACATCGAAATTATTCTTAAAATTTTATAATATTACCGGATATCTAACAAATATTAATATAATATAGTGATTGATTTAAAAAATTATTTAAAATCATATAATAATAACTGCGGCCCTATGTTCCACAGGGAATTAAAGGATTACATATATAATAATAACTTATTTAAGTCACATACCAAAGTATTTTTTCGTAATGTATAAATATGACTTATTTAAGATATAATAATAAAGTAATTATTTTATATATAACTAATAACGCAAAAAGTCATTAAAAGTAGCATTGTAAGTTAAGTTTTTGCTGGAATGCAAATAACTGGGTAATTATTTTAATGCAAAAGTGGCAAGATATTGGTAATCTGCGGGAAGATTTGGTAGTTGTTGCGGACAACGCACCTTGTCATTCAAACCTTGAAAGAGTAATCAATAGTACGCCAGCATCTCTTATGCGCCTCGGGCCCTATTTTCCAATGCTGAATCCCATTGAAAATATTTGGTCCAAGTTTAATGCCATAACTAGCGGTGATTGCGCTCGTGCAGTGCTACACTGTACAGTTCACCAAGCTACTGAATTAGCAATTAATCACATGGCGGTAGGTCGATAAACATAAGCATATGCCTTTAAATATTACAACGAAATATATACGAATATATTCCAATATATTTACCTCTTTAGTGCAAAAAAAATTGTTAATAACATTTTTTTGCTTTCTGAATTAAAATTGACAATTTCAGGTTTACAATTGACGCTTTCTGAATTACAATCGATAATTTCTTGTTTACAAATACCGCTTTCTGAATTACAATTGACTAATCTGAATTACAATGGACACTTTCTGAATTACAACTAACAATTTCTTAATTACAATTGACGCTTTCTGAATTACAATTGACAATTTCTGATTTACAATTGACGCTTTCTGAATTACAATTAACTAATCAGAATAACAATTTACGCTTCCTGAATTACAATTGACAATTTCTGATTTACAATTGACGCTTTCTGAATTACAATTAACTAATCAGAATTACAATTGACGCTTTCTAAATTACAACTGACTAATCTGAATTACAGTTGATGCTTTCTGATGTACAATTGGAAAAGGTGTATATATCAATCAAAATCTATATAAATTTTGTTCGTTTTAAAGCGATTTTAGAGAGGACTTTTATACGGGTCATATGGTCAATTCTGGACCTATCAGCACAAAATTTCCACGACATAGCATCTATTTTAAAATTTATCGTCGCCAAATTGTATATCAATACCAACATTGAAATGAAAGTTATGGTGGTATGGGAGCTATGGTCAAATATGGACAATAATGTATTTTTGGACCAAAGTTAATCTAAATACTACATAATACGACGGACACAAAGACTATTCCGAAAATAAGTTTTTATGGGGCAATGTGAAATTATGGAATGATTCTTAACATTTACAGTCGGGTTCGTCCTTATGACTGCAACGTAACTACCAGATTTCATCAAATTAACTTCAAAATTGTGACCTGTGCTTTATGCACAATATTTACATGTACAGAGAAACAGCCAACCGGCCGGACGGACATCGTTAGTTCGAAATAGAAAGTCATTCTGATTTTTTGACAAGTCCATTCGACTGGCAAATATTTCTCAAAATGTTCATACAGTGATTGATTTTGTGCGATCAGGGTGGTTCTTTTTTTGTACACACTCATAGCAAAATGCATCTTCATGTTGATGATGCCCTAACATCAGAATTGTGACATCAATGTTATTACAAATGGTATCAATGAGGCAAAAAGTGATATCAACCCAATGACGAACATCATCATATTTTATGCGTCATCTACGCTAAGACTACAGTGACATCAATTCGACGCCACATTTTGTCTACACTGATAGAATAGGCGTAATAACGCAGATATATTTTGACATCAGTACAGACAAACTGTCATCAATGCGATGACAAACTGTCATCAGTCCTATGACAACTGTCATCAGTGCTATGACAAACTGTCATCAGTGCGATGACAAACTACCATCAGTGCGATGACATATTATATCATCTCATCAGTGTGATGACTAACCGTCATCAGTGTGATGACTAACCGTCATCCGTGCAATGACAAACTGCCATCAGTGCGATGACAAAATATATCATCTCATCAGTGTGATGACTAACCGTCATCAGTGCAATGACAAACTGTCATCAGTGCGATGACATAATATATCATCTCATCAGTGTGATGACTAACCGTCATCAGTGCAATGACAAACTGTCATCAGTGCGATGACATAATATATCATCTCATCAGTGTGATGACTAACCGTCATCAGTGTGATGACAAACTGTCATCAGTGCGATGAAAAGTAAAATTAGAATAAAAAATTCTCATTTTCTATTTTTTTAAATTATTTATTTAAATACATACAATTTTTAATTACTTTTTTATTACGAAAACCATATCGGGCATGCTGCTTGTGTCTTTTAATTGTGAGTTCTTCCGTTAGCAATGGGCGGAGTACAACAAAAGGGAAACAAACATGTGTAACGGGTAAGTAAATAATGATATTCTAATTTTCTCACAACGAATGATCAATTATGAACAAAAAATGAGCTCCTATACGGTTATTTTGGCCGTGAAGCTGAATGCATGAACCAAGAAAAATTGCTAAGTTACGCAAAAGATATTAACAATTTCAGGATAGGGAAGTTTTATTTGACTTAATCGCAATTGTTTTCTTAAATTGAGCAATAGCGACCAAAACATGCGCATTTATTAAGTTTTGTCAACGACGCACAGTGGCGCCCGTAGAGCATACGAGGTTGCAAAAATCAAAATTTTCATGAGCGCCGACGAAGTTTTGAATAAACCCATGTTATAGGAAACTTTTCAACGATTTCAAATATGCCACTCTTAATAATATCACATTTTTAGTTTAGAAGATATAACCGTTCAAAGTTGACCGACTTTCGGTTTTCAAAAAAACACACAATTTTTAGTCAATTTGTTGCGATTTCAGGTGTAATATCACGAAAAATAGGTAACGAATCGCCTTATTTTTTGTTTGTATTGATTGATGTATTTATTAAATGTATAATGATAAAAAAAAAATTAACTGTTTGCTCTGTGTTTCTCCTGGTAAATCACTATTTAAAAACTATCCGTTTTTTTCACTATTTTTCAACTTTGACGGAAAATAAAAAAAAACTATATTTTTCTATATTTGCCATATTTGAAAAACCTGTTCTTTGATTAGTTCTTTACATAATTCAAAATTTTTATCTGCCCGTACGTGCCCGTTTGGCTTCTAGAGGTAAAAAAGTTTAAAAAGACATGGTTGCAGAAATTGTATGGCGTCCATCCCTTATATGTTTTGACTGACAGTAGTTTGATCTAATAGTTTGAAAAAAACTACTCATTGAAATTAGCAGGTATGTACCTCACATAAACAATACTTTGGCGTACAAATGGTCAGGAACAATATTGACTTATGGTCCCTACAGGTAGGCACAAATCTTATTTGGACACGTGCATAATATCAAAATTGCATTATTCAGCATAAATCCATATGTATGCAGGGAACAGGTAAATTTTTAGGCATGGTAGCATAAGCCTATATATTGCAAAATAAGCATAATGCCTGGATTAGTCTACGCCTGAAAGTTGGCGCAACAATTACTGAAACCATTAAACAATTTAAGTACTGAAAACATGGCGTTGAACAATTTAAAATTATTTGAACTGTTTAGAAAGTCAACCACACCAAAGTTTTTCACGGAAGTGAAAATTCTTCCTGAGAAGTTGACATTGATCAGCAAATGGGGCTGCGATGGATCATCCGGACAAAGCGTTTATAAGCAAAGGATATCTTCCGATGACGCTACAATATCGGATGGAAATATGTTTATGGCATCTGTTGTTCCTTTGCGGCTAAAATCGGATGATTCCCTACACTGGAAAAATCCACGACCGTCATCAGTGCATTATTGCCGACCAATAATGTTTCAGTTTGCAAGGGAATCGACAGAACTCATAAGGACTACGGTGAAGGACATTGAAGAACAAATAAGCAAGATTAAGCCTACAAAGCTGCAAATTGGAGAAGGAAAATATATTGAATGCAATTACGAGTTCCACCTGACCATGGTTGACGAAAAAGTCGTAAACGAACTGACAGGAACAACCTCAACAATGTCATGCCCGATTTGCAAAAAGAGTCAGAAGAACTTTTTTCAATTCAATTCAATTTATTTCATATATAATATGTTACATCTCAATTTTATATAATTAGTTGTAAAGAATTTAAGATAAGTATCTTTTTCTGCTTAATTATAACATATTTCAATTAGTTATCATATACATATATATAGACAGAATTATTTTGGAGGTAAAAATTTAGCAAAAACCTATTTAAACCCCTTTTTTCGTTTTATTTTTATATTTTTTTTTATCGATTTTTTACTATTATTTGTCAGAAGAACTTTGGTAATTTAAACGATTCTACAAATGAGGAGAATTACGAATATGGAATGTCACCAATGCACGCAAGGATAAGGTGTATGGAATTCTTGCTAAAACTGGCATATACCCTACCACAAGAGGAGGAAAACTTCGATGAAAATACATCAATAAAGGATAAGGAGAAGATCAGAAAGAAGCAAATACAGGAGGCTTTTTTTAAACAAGTTGGACTAAAAGTAGACTGTCCCAAGCACGGATACGGTAACTCAAACGATGGAAACACTTCTAGGAGATTTTTTGAAAATGATGAGGCAGTAACTAGAATCATTGGAATTGACAATCAAATCGTGAAAAGATTGGGAACGATCTTGGATGTTTTAAACTGCAAAGAAAATGTCAATTCTACAAAATATGGAGAATATGCGTCGAAAACTGCATCTCTTTTAGCAGAAATGTATCCACAGAAGAAGTTGACCCCGACCGTCCATAAAATATTGGCGCATGGCAAAGATATAATTGAGTACCAGTCTTTGCCAATTGGAGAGCTTTCTGAAGAAGCACAGGAGTCTCTTAACAAATTTTATAAAATATATATATTGCACAACACATTCAAAGCATCAAGGGTAAGGCAAAATAAGGACCTCTTCAACATGTTGGCAGCATCTTCCGATCCACTTATTTCTTCCCTGCGGCATGTGAAGTCACAAATAGAGTTACAAAATAATTATAGTTTAGAAATGGTTAGTCTTTTAGATATACCTTCTCTTACGAATTGTGATGAATATTTTACAGAAAATTTAAAAAATAAATTTAAAAAAAAAATAATTTTTTTTTTAATTTGTTGGGTAATAATTTAAAACATAAAACCCTTAAGAAAAAAAATAAAAACAATCTAAAAATGTAAAAATAATTTTTTTTAGTTACCATAAAATTGATTTTTCTACTAATTTTAACTTTGATAACCCATAAGTAGACCCCTACAAAGCGTAGCACCCTTTCCAAACGCTCATTTCATAGGCTGAACAGTTATCTATCATATGCTGTTTAAACTGTTCAATTATCTTATTCTGTTCAAAAGATATGATTTTTGCAACGAAAAAACTCAAATGGCGCCACTGTGCGACGCTAAGAATCTTTAAACAAACGATAGATGGGGGACTTCTGTATAATTCTATTACAAACCACTCAATTTGCTTTTTGATCAAACTTATGGTATGGTAACATAAGTCATATCTACCTTTTTTAGATTTCTACGGGAATAAAAGAAAAATGTTATACGTTCCTGGGATGAAAAACGGTTCCCAAAATTAGCCATCTAGTTGCAATGCCAATTTAGTAAGAATAAGTTATTCTTATATTTTCGGCCGAAATCGAAATTGAAAAAAATTAATATCAGTAGAAATTTTATTTAAAATTTCCTTAATCATATCTGATTTTAACAGTAACTCTATAAAAGATATGTGCCACTTAAAGTACGAAATATATTGAAGGAAATACTTTTATGATCATTCCAAACTGGATCGTTATCAAAATTTGTTTGATTTTAATTTCAAGTGCAACATGTTAAAAAAAGAATTTTGGTTATTAATCAAATTTTTTGTGACTTTATTTTAGCTAAATAATTTAACCTTAAAATATACAAATATTCCCACAGCCGCCCAAATCAAATTAATTATATTAATTCGAACAAGTTCTCTCTCCCTTAAAATCTGAAAAAATTAACAATTTTGACAGATCATTTACGTTACAATTAATGGTTTTACATTTTTTATACAGTCAAGTTTTCTGATTTTTTTTATACCTATAGGTATATATTTTTTCTTCTGCAACTCCAATCAAAAACCATCTGACATTTGTGTCACGAATTAACAAAAGACCATCAACAACTTTTCATAACAATCAAACAAAAGCAACGACAACAACGGCGGAATTACCACCACCAGCAAAAAAAAAAAACACTTGACATTATCAGTCAGAAAAAATCTAATGAAAATATTTTTTTTTATTTATTTTTTTTTTTTTTTTTTTTTGTTTAACAGCCCATTGTGTAGCAATGATTTTATTACCGATGGTGTGTAATTTGCATGTTCAACACAATAAAAATTTCAAATCTACAAAGAAAATATTACTCCAGCTCTATTAAATTCAGTCTCAGCAAGTTCTTCCTTCCTTCCTTGTGCTGCAATGTGTGATGGTGGCAAATCCCAATTGCGACAACACCAAAATTGAATAAATGAGTGAGTGAGCAAGTGAACAAATGGATGGATGAATAGAAATTTAAACACCCACACGACAATTGAGACACGCAATATGTTGACGAAAATGTTGTAAAAAATAAATAAACAATCTGTTAAATGACTGGTAGGACGACAACAAGGATGTGCTTTTTTTAGCACAAGAACTTCAAGTCCCATGTGGGCAGTGAAGTTTTTTAATCAAGAGCTTGTCATGGCTAAAGGCAACAAACATCTAACAAAATGTGCCAACACACAAAAATCCATCAATCAAGACACGCAATCTAAGCGAAAAAAGGCGAAAAGGAACCAAATAAAAAACGTCACTTAATAACTTCAGTATGAAATAATAGAGACAATTTGCATAAAATGCTTTTATGCCTCGAATTTTATTGCTCAAGAAAGAGCCCGCTGTATTGTAACTTTCGTAATTGATAATGGAAAATTAACAGGCAAATAAAAAATTGCTACAAATACAAACGGAAACATGTCAACAAATCCTTAAAGTACTTAAGCATTTATAAAAGCAAGAAACAAATTTATGTAAATTTACATTTAGCGACAAACCCCACCGCCCGGAAAAACTATTATGCTATCAAAGTGTCAAATTTGACAGCCTAAACAACTTTGTCTGTCACTTATTTATCAATGAAGAAGAAAAAAACAATTTCCATACCACCCCTTAAATATTTTCGCATTCATGCCTGTCATACTAGTGTAATATAATTTTTTTTTTTATTGTCAGTCTTGAGCCTAAAATTATTTTCTAATAAAGTTTCCTTTACTTTTTAAGAATATGACAAGAAAAAAGGAAAAATGTCATGAAACTCATATTTGATATGTAGACTCAATTCAGTAGTAGTTTTTGTGACGGTGCACAGTGGAAATTTTGAGTAAAAAGAGGGTTAAAAAAAAATTAAAATATTAAAGTTTGATAAGTCTATAGCAGACACTTGGAGCTTAAGGCTGATATCTGAGTGGCCGCTAGAAGCGAAGCGAAGATACTAGCGATAACAGTTTGTGCTATATCAATGCTAGAAGGTGTCAGAGTGCAGGCTACAATATATTGAACAAAGAGATTTCTTCTGTTAATATTAAATTTTTATAGTCTAATTCATAAGCGCATTATTGCAGCTTTATAAGTCATTAAAAACCAAAAGTCGAAAAAAGAGTATTCATAAATATTTAATAGCTTATTAAACATTTAATAAACCTTTCATAAATTTCAGATATTTATTGTAACCTTTATCCTTCTTTAAGCGTTTTATAAAGTGCCATTTCAATGTTTGCTTATAAAAAGTTTATTAATTGCGCGAAAAATTAAACATTTTCGTCTTTTTATTTATTTTAATAAAATAGTTTTATATAAATAAAAACTAGCAAAACTAACAATGGATATATGGGGTATTCACAAGGTGTGCTATCATGGTTTATTGTCATAATGTTCTAACATTTTACAATGGTTTAAAAATATTGTTGTTGGTTTGTAAACAAAAAGTGTCTTAAATAAATAGAACGTTGCTTGCTATGTTTATTGTGCTGTCGTAATTAATAGCACATTAAATTATGCGGGGTTGCTCACAACAGTCGTATTTTTTCATGTTATTATTTAACGACATATGACGTTATGACACCTTGTGAATCCCCCAATAGTATATTTGATTTCCATGAATTGACGAGTATTTTTGTGAAATTAAAACAATTTAAAAAAAGATGATTTTAGAATCCATCGTCGAATCATCGAGTGCAAGACACTTTACAATTCCAGAGGAGATGTTCAAAGCAAGATATCGGTTCAACAAATCCACCTTTAAAAAAATTATTCGAATCGTTAAGCCGGAAATTGAATTAGATAGAAGAGGCTGCGGTACCTCAGCCGACTTGCAAATTTTGGTAGCATTGCGATGTTTGGGACGAAGAGAAGTATGTACGATTGTGAAAAAATGGCCGTTTGTCCAAAACAATAAAAATTAAGTTTTACAATTTACTATTTCATAAATTTAAAAACTAAAATTGAGGAATTCCCAAAAAAGCGCTAATATATTAAATTAAAGTTAAAAAATGATTTGTAGATTCAGGATAATACTGCCGATGGGCTATCTCAAGCAAAGTATATGTTTGCTATTTGTAGGCAAAATTCATCAAAATTTAATAAAAGAAAATAGTGATAAAAACTCAACTACATTAAAGTTGGTATTTGACTACCTGTTGTAGTAGGCGGGGGGGAATGTGTTCAAACACAATCTTGTTCAACATCTTAAATTTTGTAACTTTGTTTGGTAATGAAAAGTGTGTAAACTTTATATTAAAATAATTGGGGGATTCACAAGGTGTCATAAAGTCATATGTCTTAAAATAATAACATGAAAAAATACGACTGTTGTGAGCAACCCCTCATAATTTAATATGCTATTTTGAATTTAAATCAGCTGATTAAAAAAAATATAAAAATTTTCCACAATGCCAAAAATAAGTGAAAAAACTAAAATAATAGCCAGTTTGTATTTTCCAAGTTTTTTCCATTTTTCGGTTTTGTTGCAAATTACAAATAAATTTTATTTTGTTTGTTTACCAAACAGCAGAGTCCTAAGCCGATCTAATTTGAAGTAATTTGTCGCAAAAATTGCTAGCCGCAGGTTAAATACAGATGTTACCCGGATAAAACTATACCATCAACAGCAATGGCTACAAAAAATAACGCGGCACGGCTCAGCCGCTCAGCGCTGGACTTTTCTGATTAATTACGACAGCACAATAAACATAGCAAGCAACGTTCTATTTATTTAAAACACTTTTTGTTTACAAGCCAACAACAATATTTTTAAACCATTGTAAAATGTTAGAACATTATGACAATAAACCATGATAGCACACCTTGTGAATACCCCAAATGTTACACACAATTTAGTTTTTTATACTTTAAACAGGCTACCTAAATAATCGATTGTTCTTTGTATGCATAAATAGACAAAAATGGCAAAAAAATTAACATGTTGTTGCCAACATAAAAATTCAAAAGTAATAAAAGCGTTTAATTGTTGATCCACTACTATTAAGCGTTTATAAATTTGACTTTTTATTAAAGACTTATAAAACAAAAGGTGCTTGATTACTATTTTAAACATTAAAGCCGAAATAAGAAATTTTTATGAAGTAGACCGATAGTGTTTTATAAGTGCTTTTGTATAAAATATTGATTCTGACGATGAGTTTACTTGTCAATTAATTCTTTCAATGCATTTTTTTACAAAAAGGAATTCAGGTATCGATTTCCATTACATTCTTATTTAACACACAAATTTCTTAAAATTGTTTTATATTTTTTTTATTTAATAAAACACACGCAATTTAACCAAATGGTCACAAATTAACAAAGAAAAGGAACGCTAAAAAGCGTTTTTAAAGTGTCCCTTTTTCGCCTGTTCGTGCAGCATATCGGTATATGAAACATCTAAGGTACAAGGTATGTTTTAGAATTTAGTAGAAAATGTTACGGCAAATACTTTTGTGGAACTCATTAACTCTCCCCTTATAACGATATTTGTTGGCTCTATTCTAACAAATCGAAAAAAAACAGCCCCAAGATGGTCTTGGGAAGGTATGAAATCTTATACAAACATTTTGGTCATGAAATTTTACTATATCAGTATCAACACAATAAAGTAAAAGCTTAATACAAACAGCAAAACATATCGAAACTCTTTGGTCTCCTATATCAGAGTCTATTGTCAGAACCCAGTTAGTTTTTTCTGTCTTGTACTGTGAAATTTGATGTATTTGACAAAGTAATTTTAGCAAATAGGAATCGGAAATTTTCCTATTTTTTATAAAGTATTTTGTTTTTTAACATGGAATCAAGGTGACATTTTCGAGTCATCTGTTTATTGTTTATTTATTTGTGTGTATACTGAATGTCAAGATTTGTTTACATTTTGTGAAAAACTTAGTTAAAATTTAAAATTTAATAAAAATCTAAATACTTGAAAAAAAACTTATTTAAATTTTGTAAAACAAAAAAAGTGAATATAATATATAAACTCAAGGAATAAAAAGTGCGTAAGAAATAAGTGGAGCCACAATAAATTTGCAATACAGGAAAAATATTTACCTTCTTAACTATAAACAAAAAAATCGCTTGTTTATGTTTTCAACAAATAATTTTGACATTCACTCTAACTTTTTACAAAAACAAAATCCAAAGTATTATTTTAAAAAAAGGATAGCCTTGCATGGAATACAAAAATTTTCACTTTTTGTTTTGCATTTTACATTGAAAACTTTAAAAAAAATATTTTTTTGTATTAGAATTAGGGTACTCCTTTAATCGGGCTTTTGCTTTAATCGGTTAATCGCTCGATTAATTAACCGAAGTTTTGGTTTAATCGGTTGATAATCGGATAATTTTGTTATTGATCGGTTAACCGATTAACAAAGTTTTTTTATAAATTAAGTAATATCAATATATAAAAATGAATAAATTATTAGTTATTTGGAGTTTATTAATAAAAAAAAAACACTAACATAACAAAATAATATTTCATAAGTATGTATTACATATTTTTTAATAAATACATATTATGTATTCTTAATGAATTTATTAATTTAATTAATACATATTATGTATTAATTATACAATAAACTGTAAGACTATTTTATTAGTTATTTCAATAGTTTAAGAAAATCTTATAAAATAATCTTTTATAGATATCATTTGGTTATTTAAGAGTTTATTTTCTTAAGTTTTGATAAACCTTGACTTTGAAAAATTCTTTCATTTATCGTAGATGTTGGAGAAATCGAAAGCAACCCATAATACAGAATATCTAATTTGTCAGTCCTCTTCCTAGATTTTTCCAAACCTATAAAATCTTCCATTGTCACTAGAGTCCTGTTTTAATTTTTTTAAATTTATAACACTTCTAGTTGTTTGAGAAGAATGAGAAGAAACAAATAACTAAACGCAAACATATAAAAAAAACGTCAACCAAAAAGCTGTTGACAGCAAACACTTATTTACAATGAAGATCACTGAACACGTTCTTTGTTTGTATGGAAAAATATTTATTAAACGCAAACCTTTTGCATATGAGATGAAAAATTATTTAAAAACACAAACAAATAAGTTTTAATAATACAAAAAGTTAAAAATTTTGTTACATTGGTTAATCGGTTAATCGACTGAAATTAATCGGTTTAATCGTTAATCGAAAATAGGCAGTTTTAAAGTAACCGATCAGTTAATCGGGTAGCAATTAATCGGTTAACCGAATGAGTACCCTATTGTTCACTCGCCGCTTTAGGTGACACGAAATATGTTACGAGAAGTGGGGGGTCCATAATTTCACATTACCGCCCAGAATAGGGTAGTTGTGCCTATAACCCATCTAATTATGTAAGAATGTTATATATGTTAGAGTTTACATAAAAATTGGCGACAATTATTTTGACAATAGCTACTATATCATGGCAAAATTTTGTGCTGGTGGGTCCTAAACTTACCAGAAATCAAATATAAACCCCCTTCTTAAAATAACTTAAAGGCAAACAAATTTCATATATGTAGATGAAGGTATCTAAATAATATTCGGCAGAGATTCATCTAAAAGAATCTTAAACTCAATTACATAATTTTGTTCTGGCGGGTCCACGATTGCCCCGATTGTTCCAAATTAGGTCCAAATACTTGCAAAAACTTGTTCTTATTACTCTGGTGTAGGGTATCATATGGTCGGGCTTGACCGACTATACTTTCTTACTTGTATTTCCTGGATGTAATCCAACCGATCTACTTGGGTTTGTCAGGAAAATAGGACGGCTGTTTCTGTTGGGGGAACCGTAGAGGGGACTTATCATACACAGTATCTATCTATCTGTATCAAACCTTAGGTCTATTTTCTTCTTTTCTTCTTTACTTCTATTTTTCCTCTTTTCCTATACTGAAGGGATTCACAATGTACCTCATTGGTCTCCAAGTGGAGATGCGACCTTGGGCGCCTAACCCTTCCTAACCTTATTGTTTTTAGTTGTTTTACAAACGACATTTTCTGTTACGGGGTTTCTTTTTATCTAATAAGAGAATGGAGCAAAATTATCAAAAAAAATCCGGTTTTGTGAAAATTTCGGAAAAAAAATTGAAGTTCTGGGATTTCCATTTTCGGTGTCCAACTTTTTTAAATCGTACCCCTTCCACTTAAATATTTTATATTCTTAGCTTGAAATTGAACACGCCTCTACAGACAGGCGGAATTGCCTGCTATTCCTTGGGAAACTGCTAATTTTATTTTCCAAAATCTCCCACTGTGCGTCGTCATTTCAAAATTGTATTAGGTATCCTTTTTCAAAATTTTCATGTTTAAGCTGTCATATTAAAAGAAAGGGTGTCTTGTGTGTGAAATGGTGTGGGGTGGGGTGGAGAACTTAAGTGTTGACTGTCTTTGTGTGATATTGATGATAGATGAAGTCATACATTTGTTCTTTTGTGAGTGAGTTAAAGTTTTACAAACTCGTAAATCTTTGTCAACATCAGAAGTTTATGCGCGATTTCATTTTAAATTTACATGAACAATTTGAAAAATTAACTAAATTTAGAGTGTTGACACATGTTACTCAAAATTAATTCTTCTTAGTCATTGTGAAGTTCTCAAGATAACAAAGTGGCAATTGCAATATCTTTTTATTAATACAAACCAAATGGATTTGTGTTTTAATTTAAGAATACATATAAATTTTTTATTTAAAATTGTCTTTATGTTTCTTCTTTTTTAAAAGCCATTTACAAAATTATAACCAAAAAAAAAAATTAAATATTGTTACGAAATTAGATTTGTCTAATAATTATTTATGGTTTTAGTTATAAATTATCTTGTAAATTATTGTTTTGTCATATTAGTTACTATTTTTATGAACGCCACTGTACTAAATTTTCTAGCAATTGTAATTGTAGACTTTAGATTTAGATGGATAAGTTATTTTAAAATAATTCGAACATAATTTTCTAGAAAATACTAGACGGTTCTTGAAGCAACTAGGAATAGTTTTGAACTATAAATACACGCTAACTGATAAAAGTTTAGTTTAGTTTGATTGGAGACATTAAACGGTTCAAATCGATACTTACAATAGTGGTTAAATGTTGTGAACATTAATTTCAATAAAGTTTGTTAAGTTCACAGAAAAAGTGTTTTATCAATTAAAAAAATGGTTTAAAAAGTATTTAAATTTAATTAATGTGATAATTGAATCAATTATTTTTTTTGTTGAAAGAAATTTAAAAATTTAATTTTGATTTAATTAACATATTTGTTGTTTTGAAATAAATTTTCAATTAAAATTTTAATTAAATAACAAAAAATCTTTATTGACTTTTTTCGTTTAAAATAAAATAATTTAAACATGTAGAATTGTTGTTGGGAATTGCAGATATTTATTTAAATAAATTAACACATTCTTTGAAATGGAAAAGTTTTTTGATCACTTTTTTAATTAAAATTAAAAATATCATTTATTGAAAATATTTTTTCAAAATTTTAAAATGTTTAGTAATCAATATAATCGTTTTGGTAAAAGGTGCAAAATCAACAAATTGTTTGCTTGATATTATGAATTTGGAATAAATTTGGTGATTGGAGAAATTTAATAATTTTTTCTGTGTTGAATTCGTGTGTGTTTTTATTTTGATTTGCAATTAAAAGAACTCAAAGATTTAATATAAAGGGAATAAACCTTAACGCGTTTTATTAAGTAAAAACGTAACAATATGTTAACATTTTTGTATAAAAATTGATATTTAAAATTAATTAGGCAGCAGGAAAATTTAACAACTTCAACAAAGAGACATTCAACGCAATTTGGGTTGTTGCAAATATCAGTTTAAATTCTAAAATATAAAGTGCAGCTTCATTGAAAGCAACAACGCACTGATCACCAGCATCGACTTTAGGTTTGGAACTGTTTCGGAGAAATGTGTAAAACGACTTAAAAATAGCGTTACTATGTGAAGGTGGAATGGCAATTACGCGACTAATTTAACTAAATTCGGCATTTCTTTAGGTTGAGTCATATTAAAATTATTTTCGAGAGTGGGTTTTATATGGGGAATATGGAAAATTATGGAACCATCTTTGCAAAGTTTGGCAGAATGGGTTCTAAACTGACAAAACTATGACACATACAATTTTGCTCCAATGCCATTATTCGCTACCATTTTAGGCGTCCTTAAGTTAATTAGGGACCAATCTGTGCAAAATTTATTAGTATAATTTCCAGTCCTATAAAACGAATTTCTGCAAAATTGAATGAAATACGGTGTATACTGTCAATAATTAGTTAGTTTTGCAACAAAACTATCAATTTTTAAGGAGGTTGTTTAACATTTGGATATATAATTCTTTTCCAGAAAGACGGTCAGACATACGGACATGGGTAAATCGACTTATAATTACTCAAGGACCCAGAATATTAATACTTTATGGGGTCTTAGCTTAAAATTAAAAAGTTTCACTCGACTAGTTTACAGTATTAGTATAAAGCAAAGCTTTCTATTTATTTTGTGGGATGTACATAATATCTATATACATATTATGTATATAGATACTTTTACTTTATGAACTTTAACAAGGAAGTGGATAAGGTCGGATTGCGAATATCTCGCGCACTCAACTCCAGAAAAGAATCGGACAATCCTTATGGGTATATCGTGCGTGGCAGCCAAACTTTAGTTGAGTTGTCAGTTACCGAAAATATATTACAGATAGCAAATGATACCGATTTCAGTTTCTAATTAATAAATATTTAGGCAACCGCAAATGTTTGGTTGCTTAGATTTAGATTTTTTTTAGAAAAAAAGGCGCCAAAATCTAAAAACTCGTACGTTTTTTGTTTAATTTTCCTCATTTTATTCCATATTTCTTATTTTGGGTAATAGAGTGGATAAAATTACCACGGGACAACAATTTGACTTACTTTTCCAACAAATCGTATTGAATCCACGTACAATATTTTAAACTTTTGACAGTTACGATTCGAATTTTGGTTCAGTCTTCGTGGTCTTTACTTATTAAATCACAGCATTTTTGGGAAAAACAAAATATGGCTTTAGGAAAGAAGTTTATTTTCTTTTCTTATAACAAGATAATTCATAATAATTCCTTGATTTTAACTTATTTCGTTCGTATTTAGTTAAATTTTGTTAAATAAAGAAACATTTTTGCTTTAACCAAAGTACCCATATATTGGCATTTCCTGGGGTCACGAACGTAGCGTCGTAAGCTTTTGATGTACAGAAAACAAAACTTTTCCTAGCATTTTTTTTTTGCGAAGTGAAATGTAAAAATCTGCGAAATGGAACGGAATATTTTAAAGTGAATAATTTATTTTAAAAGTGTGTTAATTTAGGTCTCTATCCAGTATTTACAAAATAAAATATCTCTATTGGTTTTGTTTAACTGGCTTAAGTACCGGTCGCGAACGTACGGATCTCGAACGTACGATTTTTGCATATGGTTTAACCGTTAATTAACCTTTAATTGAACTTTTTTTGTTCTCCTTACACTTTTCTCTTCTTAATTGATTGTAATAGAGAGATATTAAGGAAAGAGTACAAACATAACAATTTTTTTTTGCATTTAAAATAATTAAATATTAAAATGTCTTTAGAAGTAGCTTAAAAAGAAAATATTAAATTTTCCAGTTTTCAGCCCAATTTCCTCAAGTAAAACAGCTGAGAAATCATAGCATATCATATATACCATTCTATTATAAAAACAAAGACTTTTGATTACAATTATAAACAATAAAACACGATGATTATCAACATTATATTTTTCCATCCTGTACCCATGTTCTGTAACTTTGGTGAGAACTTCTCGCATCGAAAACATGTTTCTCGAAATGTGAGAAAAAAGTGTGTCTGTACCTCATATCGAAAACTATCAAAAGAGATTACGTCTTTACGTTATAAATGTCATAATATTCCACTCGAAGCCGATATGAAATTGCAGATGTTGTGAACGCCAGTCAAACATACGTTGACGGTGACCAAATTTGACTAAAATTAAAAAATTTTCAAGGACGGCAGCGAAAATACAACCGTTGGCTATATCAAAAAATGTAAAAATGTATTGTTTGTTGATTACAAAATTGCCTTGAAAACATTCGTATATTTTTCCAAAATGTTAAAATCAATATAATTAAACTATGAAAAAATCTGCCAAGAAAAAAAAACTTATATCTTCCGGGTTAATTAATATTCATTGCATTTTGCATTTTTAATTTAATTTTAAGTGTTAAAATTTTTTCTCACCCCGTTTTTATGCTTGAGTTCATTTGACAGTTCAAAGTGGGAACTTTCTCACAAAAATTTTACAGACACACTTTTTCAGTATATTGGAGACAAATTTCTTTACGTGTTAGCTATTACTCGCCAAAAATGTTACAGACGCAGTTAAGTGAGAAAAACAGTTGCTTGTTTCAATTTATGGGATTTTTGTTTAATTTCTCACGTTTCAATCGAAAAGTTTCTCGCCGCGGGAGTTACAGAACATGGGCACTGGTTGACGATTCGGAGGCAGTGCCCATATTTAGTATAAGTAGTTTTTAGCTTGGACGAGATCATTTATTTTGGTTCAAGTAATATTTTCTGGTGATATAGTAAAAAACTCTTTTCATGTAAGTACAGACAGACCGTGATTCTACCGGATTAAAATTGCCTCTGAAGTGTCGCCCAACAGATGCCTTGACGGGGTGAATTCTTCTTGGTAATCGAAAAAATAAATGCTCGGAACTTATCATATTTCTTTTTATACCCGCACCACAATAGTGGAGGGGTTATAATGTATTTGTGCTGGTGTTTGTAACACCATAAAATATTAGTCCTACCCCCACCTTTAAGTATGTCCGTCTGACTGGCTGGCAGACTGGCCATATAAACTTTGTGCGCAAAGTAAAGTTCGCAATTTTGAAGATAATTTAATGAAATTTGATACAGACACGCAGAGAAAGAATATGGTTCGGCATTGTTACGGTAACTACACTATAACTAAATTGTTATTTTTATTTAATGGCAGCAATATTTAAGTTACTGTAAATATTTCAATATTTATCGCAGTTATAAATTTAAGTATGGTTCACTGAAAAATAATCATTTTTTTAACAACTAAATAATGATAACTTTGAAAACATATTATATTCCTCACAACCATTTAATGATATTTAAAAGCCATAACATGATAACTTTCTATACTTGTACTCATAATATGTTTAAGATGCAAACAGAATATCTTTACTCTAATAATATTTTGTTATCGCCATTTGTAAAATAATTTTGCATCAGTTGTGTCGTTTGATTTACATATGCCTATCGAATTATTCGTTATTCAGTGGTTAAACAATTTACAAAAAAATACCTATTAAAAAACCAAGTTTAAAGAAAATGTAGGTAAATTAAAAAAAAAGTGTAAAGTGTCACAAAATAAAATATCAACGCTAAAAAAAATTTAATATTGTTTGAAAATGGTCAAAAAATATTGACCATTGCTTTGTGCTATTTTAGAGAAAAAGAATAAATATTCTATAAAATAATTTATAAATCGTAGTTCGCAATCTACGACAAAAATAGATTAAAAATATTAACTTTAAAGTGGCATTATATTATGATGTGAAATATCTGTAACAGTTTTACGTTAAGGTTGCCAGTAAGTAAATAAGCATAAACATATATTAAAAATATTTTTCTGTTTTAGATTTAATCTACATATTATTATGATTTACATAATAATAATATGATCAGTTCTTAACTTATTATGATTAGCATGATTATAATATGATTACATTGAATTATTCTAGGATGTAATAAAAACAAATAAGGATTAAGGGAAAAATATTATGATGTAATATTACGAATATATTTGCTCATAATATGACTCAATAATAATCTTAATATGTTGACCACAATCATGAATCTTGTCATAATATGTTGCTCTTAGAATATGTTTACCACAACCAAGTTTTTCTTTGCGTGAAAGTGGCGATTTGGAGGCACTTGATCCGAGCCTTCCTACAGGGATACAAGTACATATACTTATATGAACATATTGAACAAATTTAACAACAATGCATTTTTTGGCAGTTCTGGTCATGGCTGGAAATATGTAATTAGAAATTTTATTATTGAAAAGAAAAGCGAGTTAATCCTTTTCAAAGAAATTATAAGCACCTTGGCTATTTGTTTTTTTTTTTTTTTTATTTGAACCGAAAATAGATTAATTGTACCAGTGTGCCAATTAAGTTTAGATTGTACCAAAATTGGTACAATTGTCCCACAAATCCCATCAATGGTTCCATCCTCTATGTTCGGTGACGCCATAGACACCGATGGCGCAAATAAGAACAAGACTTTAACAGCCGTATTCATAACGATAATTTGGCATGAAGTTAGCACAAAGTTCATTCATAATACACTAACCAAACTCTGGGTAACGATTTGCTAAACTCTTGTTAACGAGCTGCCAAACATTTACCACCTTGTGAAAAACAGGTTGAATATTATTGTTTATTTTTTTTTTTATTTCACTGTCTTTTTTAAATTTATTTTAATTTAAAAACATTTAACTTTTTTATATGGGGAGGCAAAAACAAAAATTATGAAATGAAATGACAAAACCAGCGATGAGCACTATAATGTGGCATCAGTAATATTCAGAGTGGATTTATTAAAAGTTAGTAGACGGATAAAATTCGTTATGAATAAACTCTGTGCTAACAAGCTGCTAAGCTTAAACGGCATTCTAGTTAGCAGCTCGTTGTACGTAGTGTACAAGCTATGGCTAACTTTTTGTTATGAATATTGCTGTAAGTATTTAATCCTCCAGGGAAACATTGGAAGAAAATACCCATTATTAGGCAGAAGCAGATCTTCCTTCTTACTAAGAGGCTTATAATTGCTAAGCAGGGATCCTTATCCGGCACCGCGGGAACCAGTTGCCCCTGGTCGTGGTATGGGTATAAAGAATTACGTGGTGGCTAAGATTTATACCCAAAATCGCGGAATTGGGTTCGAATTTAACGGCTTAATTTCCACTAACTGTGGGAAAGTTCGGCCTGCTGGTGGATCTCCCTAGGAGCTGTTAATACACAACAGATGCTACTTGCCTATTAGCGGGGGAGGTTAGAGAGCTCCAGGTCCTAAGCCAGGAGCGAGTGCATAATTCGGATTCGTCACTATTGACACCTATGTATGTGAGTTGGTTGCGCTCACACGTGGGCGTAAATGCATTGTTTAACACTCGGTGCTAAGACCAGCGGGGGTTTCGGCCAATATGGTAGGTACCCCAGTAAATCTTTGACCACAAGTGTTACAAGGCCGCGTCGGCAAACCACCTCAAGAAGGCTTTATGCACGTATGGCGGTAAAAATCGAGTAACACATTTTCCGCCGCACCAAGTAAAATGACAATATAATAGCGAAATAAGATTTTAACTGACATAAAAAACATTGCAACAAAAAAAAAAGAGTATGAGTGCTGGTGATTATATACACCGGAAAAAATCACTGCAAAAAGTGGGTTAAGGGTTTGATCTTATAGGTCAATTTTATCACAATATTTTTAAAAGAGAGATGTTGGCACCGAAGCAAAATTTTATAAAAGGTTCTACCTATTAATGTCCTCAAAACTGTGCATGTAGTTTACTTTGCTTTCTTCGAAAGCCATCCATTAGATTGTTAGTAATTTTTTAATCTACTACTTTTTTCTTTTATATGATTTCCAGGAAAATTTAAGATATGCGTTCAGAGATAATTCGAAGTGTATAATTCGGATTCTTCACTTTTGACACATATGTAAGTGTGTTGGTTGCGCTCACACAGGGGGGGTGGTTATAGAAAACATGGCAGGTACCCCAGTAAATTTTTAACAACAAGTGGCCGCATCGGCAAACAACCTCATTCTAAAGAAGGATATATACACGTATGTCGGTAAAAATCGATTGACCCATTTTTCGCCGCACCAAGTAAACTGACAATATAATAACGAAATAAAATGTTAAGTAACTGACAAAAAAAAAACCTTGCTACAAAAAAAAAGAGTTGAGTGCTTGTAATTTTTAATCACCGGTCAGCGAAAAGTGGGTTTAGGGATTTCATTTTGTAGGGAAAAGTTGGCACCGAAGCAAATTTTATAAAAGGTTCTACCTATTAATGTCGACAAAACTATGTAAGTAGTTTACTTTGCTTTCTTCGACAGCCATCCATTAGATTGTTAGTAATTGTTTAATCTACTAATTTTTTCTTTTCTTAGATTTCCAGGAAAATTTAAGATATGCGTTCAGAGATATTTTTTTTTTTATTAAAGAAAATTATGTCTTTTTGATCTCAATTCCTTCGTTGAAGATTTTTTCTATTATACTGTATCTTTAAAACAATTTCTGTACCACAAAATCATAAACAGTACATGTGTGGTACTCAAAGTTTAATTTTATTAAAGAATTCCCTATAAATCAATTAATAATACAGGAAATTGGGCCATAAACAGTTTCTATTTATATAGAAAAACTAAATGAATTATAATTGTGGAACGTGCCCATAAGCATATCGTAATATGCGACTCAATTAAATTTCACGCATTGACACCCGTCTATTAAAAATTAAAAAATTGCAAATTGTTGCACATTCAAAAAGGCCACAAAAGCACGCACAATTTGGCTATTTTTAAAATTAAAACAAACTTTACTAAAGAAATCATAAAAATCTGAACAGAAACAAATTCAATAATTATGTTGAGGGAAAATTTTATAAATGAAATACAATTCTTAGAATTCTGCAAAAAAAATATTTTTCATTCCATTGTCTTAAGACCCCTAATATTCATATTCACCAAGTGGCTCCCTTTTATTTTGGGGTTGCTGTACTAAAAAGTACTCGTGCTCTTAATAAGCCACCAGTAAATAAGAATAAAACAAAAATTAAATATTGAATTTCATATTTGTATCTACTTAAGTGTGGGATATTGATCGTTTCAAAAAAAAAAGGGGAGAAATTTACTTTTTTTTTTGCCAGGATTATTTATGTCCCATTAGGGAATGCTAAAAATATGTCACAACTCTTACGTACTCCCTGGCAAACACACACGTTGGATTTGTGCACTGAATTATCAAACATTGAAATGAAAGAAGGAAAGGAAGAAAAATAAAAAACCAATTCCAAGTAACAATAATTCACAATCCTTGGAACGTGTCTTATGAGTGCATTAAAATGCTACAAAAATACAAAATATTTGCCAATATCTTATAATGTGGTAATCGTTTGCCTAAAAGGCGACAAATCATTTTCTTTAACAGTATCCTTTTTCAAACTTCTAGATCTGTTAACCCACCCCCACTCCACCTGCGTGGATGTATGTTAATCCCTTTAAAGATTGTTATGCCCACGGTAGCTGTCTTGTTTTACAAGGGTGACAATATATCACAACTTGTTATTTTTCTAAACAATTTAACCCTTCATCCCATGTCCGAATAAAATTGTATGCTTTTATTTTTATTTTGAAATTACCCTGGGTGCTTTGGAATAGGATTAGGATGGTGATGGTGCTACTTACCACCCCTGATTATTTTTATTTCATAAAACTAAGTGTTTTATGATAATGAATCCTTTTTATGAGGCCAAATTTATAATAAAAATTGAAAATAAAATTTGGTATTTTATGTTGACCATTAGATGCTCAAATAAATACCAAAATTTTATGGGACTTTAGGTGGTATGGGGCAGTTTCCTATATCTATGTATGTTGATGGTAATAATTTTGTTTGCAAGAGTGTACCTACTTACATTTGTTAAGTAATAGAAATTTTTGCTAAACTTAATAATTAAACATTTTTTTTGTAGTTTTTTTATTAGAAAACAGAATTATAATTGATATTTTAAACTCGTGTGTGGTCTAAAACATTTCTGACCCCACTATTGTTATATCAATTCCCTGCAAAAACTTTTTACCAAGTAAGGTATCCTGTAATGAGTCACATATTTCGTTTAACACTAATTGCTATTTTTATTTTTTCAAAGACAACCTATTTTTGAGAAGAAATATTTACTTAAAGAAATAACAATTTGCCTGAGATGGGATTTGAACAGATACTATATTTATTAGCAGAGAAACAGTAAATATGCAATAATAATAAGTTTTTCTTTGTGCGACCAATGGAGGCAAAAACCATTGGGGGATTCACAAGGTGTGCTCTCAAGTCATAACGTCATAATGTCCTAAATAATATTTTACAATTGCAAAAAAAAAATATTGTTGTGTTTCAAACAAAATAAAAACTTTAATGCTGTGTTCATTGATTCGTCACAGTTAAAATCTAAATTATAAGCAGTTGCCCACAGCAGTCATATATATTTCTTGTAATTATTTTAAGACATATGGCCTTACAACTGTACGACTATTTTGTGAACATCCTAAAATATTTATCTGTTTAAGAGCTTTTTATTAATTTTGGCATCGATTTGTTAGTGCATATATTTGCATATTTGTACGCTTTGCAGGATAATATCCCAATAACAATTTTTCTTTTTTTGCGAAGCACTAGTGGTACATTTTAAAAAGTAAGAACACGTTTATGCACTACGCAATAAGAGATGTAGTGAGGTAAGTGAACTAATTCCTAATAAATTAAAAAAATATATGTATATAAAATTTGAAGAGCTACGACATTCCCTTACTACGAAACAGGATTGTAATATTTATATGCGCTGAATAAGGGGTTTTCTGTGTCAAAAATTCATTGCTTCAAAGTGGGAACTCGGCATATAAAATTCATGTCTTCCGTAAGCGATTTGGTAAAATAAACTTTTACGTTTCTCCCTTACAAACCTGCTTCGTTGGAAGCTCCATTTTTTATTGTGTATATTATATATTACGTCGGCTGATAATTTAATTGTCATATGTGAATTCCGATAGTTTCGAGTTGATTGAGTTTTAACACATTTAATTTGTCGGAAAACACTAGGAATCGATCTTAACTCAAAACCGCAAAAAATACACATACGACATTTAAATTATCAACCGACGATTAGTCAAAAGAGCATTTTTTTAGTTCTAAGTGCATATTCAACATATCTGGAGCGTACTTGGATACTGCCTAATTTTATTTAAATGCACAAATAACTCTTATATGTATGAATGTTAAACTTATAACATAATTGTTTTTGGGCTGGTCCATTACTGGCCCTGAGGAATACTCAAAAATTTGTCTGTAAATACTATGGCGAAGCCTTGACCGACTATACTTTTTTACTTCTTTATTATATGCAAATATGTATTATAAAATCTTTTTTAGTGCATATTTCCGGTTTCCCCACTTAGTCTTGAATTTTTTTTTCACATAAATCATAAGATTTAAAACAAAATTCACGTATTTACTTGATATTTGAACTTGTATCTTTTTCTCTTAGTTGATATTTTTTAGTTTTGTCCTCTTGCACAGATGACAAGTAACGAATTACTGTGTGAATTAAGAGAAAGTACTTCACGAATAAGGGTAATGTAATGCTGCGGGTATTAATTACGCATGAAAGATAATGCATTTAGTAAGTTGTGAAAATGCAAGTCAAGTTTTTCTGTTGTTTTGACATCCAAATAAACCACACAGATAGTTAAAAAATATATTTAAAAAGTATGAAGCCTGTTTGTATAAAAATTAAAAATTTTATATATAATCATAAAACCATTTTGTTTTTGTCGTTGTCAAACTGCTTCGCCCAATACTTTTTCACAAAATTACTTAACACGTCAGTGTTGCCAACTGTTAATGAACCAAAATCATAAATTTTTCATATATAAATTTCAAGAAGAAACCAGTTCAGAGAACTGAGAAACCCTTTTCCTGAAAAATGTAATACTTTTTCCTTTTTTGGAAAAATCTCTAAAATCACTTTAAGAAGAAAAACTTATGTGAAAGAAATTTCTGCGCCTCTAAGTGGCAGATGTTTATAATTAGGAATTTAACAAATACCGATACCGATACTGACATATCGGCGAAATTTCAGGTTTGCCGATATATCGGTATCGACGATATTTTACTATCGACACGCCGATTCTTTTTTAGTTTTTTTTTTTTAACAATTGACTTTTCATTTGCTTATTTTTTGCATAACTAAATGAAATAACACATTTAACAGCAGAACATAAAATCAAAACAGAATAATAAATTGTTTCTCTTAATTCTTTAGCTGGAGGTCCGCATTACGCGATTTATGCTTTTGATACTTTCTTGACCTTTTTGCAAGACACATGCAAATGTGAAATGTATTCCCACTTAATGCGTTCTATACGTATATGCATTATACGCGTTTGTTGTGTTAATTGTCAATACAATTTAACGCTGATTCTACTTTTTTGACAGATGCTTACATGTATTAACGTGTTGAACACGTAGTGTGGACCTCAAGCTTTGCACCATAGTAGTGAAATATTCTCTCATTGCTTAAACTTTTATGTATTTGTAGTACAAAAAACGTGCAATTTTTGGAAGATTTTATATTTCTATGATTATTTTTAATGATGTTTGTGAGAATAAAATTCATTTTGCTGAAAATTTTGGCAATAATAATCAAGTCCATTGCTACATTGTCTGACGTTATTCCGCTAGCCATAAGTCTTCATATATTATTAGTAAATATAAGAAATGAATAAACTGTGATAAAGAACAGGCCCAAAAATTGTCGACTGGCTAATGCTAATAGTTCTGAATGAATGTTGAGAGGGTATAGGAAATAATGAAATCTGTTGTTTATCTAAAATTCTTCGAATATTTTAAAAACGATCGACTTCAATCGTATCAAAAAAATGTCTTACTGAGCTGCTAAGACTAAGCATTCTAAAATTGTGAAAGACGCGGTCACCCCTACACTTAGTAAAAGTTCTGATAAGTCTAAAAAAGGCCTTTAAAGCGCTTGTGAACAACATATAAGAAAATCCGAGGAGAATGCGCCTCTGCCCATCCCAAACTTCAGTTCTTCTAACGAAGAAGTCGAGATAGATCTTCTAATATTACCAGAGACACAGATCCGCTTGGTGCAGAAATACTAAAGTTTTCAAATGGGTTCTACCGCATCTGAGAGAATATTTTTCACTGCAAGTCTGGTTTGAACGGATTTGCGATCTCCGCAACAGTTGAATATATCTTGTATTTTCAACAAAAATCTTATTAATATGTACATATTTTAAATAATTATTATCTCTTTAGTGTTCAAACAGAAATTCGTCGATACCACATTTTCCATAGAATTTGACATACAAATTTGTCGTAGAAAGCCGATGTGAAATAAAATCTATTTTATTTTGAAAAAGTTTTTGCTAATGCTTTCGCATATAGATACTTACATACATATGTACGTATATTCTCGCAACAGAAAATGAAAAACAAAAGAAAATGAAAAATTACAACAATAAAATGCGACAGAATTTGAAATAGTGCCGACGTTTAAATTATGGACTTTAGGATTTTTTCCTGAAGTTAAAAACTCAATTCTGTTAGAACCCTTCCTCTGTTCTTTTCGATTAAAACATTATTTATTTTTTGTTAATATTACCGTAAAATCAATTTTATTGTTTTGTAAATAAAATTGTGGTCAATTTTAATATTAACAATCTCTTACGCGATAATTTTGTAAAGGGTCCGCCAAATAACTTTTTTTTTTTTTGAAAATGCTATAAAAAAAACTACTGAATATTTTCTCAAATTTCTGTTTTTATTTGAAAATTCAATCCTTCCGGTTAATAATGGAAAATAATTTCATTCAAATGGCGTCATACAAAGGTCTTTATGCAAAATTCGTCTCCGAAATGTTCAATTGTTGAGAACGACGGCACAGATTACACACAGACAGGGCTGCCAGAAAAAATTGTGAAAAAATCGTAAATTTCCTGAGAAAAAATAAAAAAATCGTCTTTTTCTGTTTAAATAATCGTCAAAAAAATCGGATAATTTAAATTAAGATTTTAAACAAAGTTAGTTCGATTTTTATTTAAAAACAAGCAAACAAAAACATATTATATACACACATATATCCCCGTATGTTAATGAAATTGTTTGTTAAATTATCAAAGTTGTTTTTGGGAATACAATTATTTATTAAAAGATTTTGTTTGTTGTGCTTCATTCCCTTTTTTAAATAATTGATAAAAATACTGCAATTTATTGTTGGAGCATAAGGTTCCTACATAAAAAAAAATTATTAAATTTCTCCAATAACCAAATTTATTCCAAATTCATAATATCAAGCAAACAAGTTGTTGATTTTGCACCTATTACAAAAATGATTATATTGATTACTAAAAATTTTAAAATTTTGAAAAACTTTTTTCGATAAATGATATTTTTAATTTTAATTAAAAAAGTGATCAAAAAACTTTGAAATTTCAAACAATATGTTAATTTATTTAAAATAATATTGACAATTCCCAACAACAATTCTACATGTTTTAATTATTTTATTTTAAACGAAAAAAGTCAATTAAGACTTTTTGTTATTTAATTAAAATTTTAATTGAAAATTTATTTCAAAACAACTAATATGTTAATTAATTAAAAATTTACTGCCTGGCCCACAATGTCGACAAGAACATTTCTTTCGTATATTTATATTGAAAACAAAAACAAGTATTAGTTTTTTATTATTGTTTTCAATATAAAAATGCGAAAGAAATGTTCTTGTCGACATTGTGGGCCAGGCAGTAAATTTTTAATTTTCATTCAACAAAAAAAATAAATGATTCAATTATCACATTAATTAAATTAAAATATACTTTATAAACCATTTTTTTAATTGATAAACCCCTTTTCTGTGTATGCGCATTTCACTGGTTGCTTAGGCCAGATCATCAGGAAAAATTTAAATTTAACAAACGTTTCTTAAGGAAAATTTTCATAAAAAATTTGTTTTCTAAACCTTTAATTACTATATTATATTAATCTAAGGTTTTTTCCAAAGTCTTAAGAATAAAAGATACCTTCAATCGGACCATTTTCTAAAAAATATCAAATTTGTATACCGTTCACAACAGAGGGTATATATTCTTATATAAGTTTGTCATTCCTTTCGTAATTGCTACAATATTAATATTAGGCCCCATAAAGTATATATGTATATTCTGAATCCTTATTAATAGCAAAGTTGGTTTCACGATGACAATCGAATCATGTGTTTGTTGAAATGGGATTTCCGAAGACTCGTATATAAACATTGCTATACATTTATATTAGATATAGTACGGAATAGTTTGCTATTATATTTCAGCCAGATTGGTCTACAAATGCCTAAGTTATGAACAAAAAACCACGACTGCCTGTAATTTATACCCATAAATCTCTCATTTTGACCTGTAAACCTTAACTTCTTTATATCTTCTTTAAATTTATTTTTATTTTTTCTTTTTTACCTGAAATATTCTATCTTCACGAAATTATAGTTTTGGCATGAAGCTAGGATGATAAAATTTGGCTTAAAAATGTATCATATACATATGTAGAGTATTAAATGTTAAAAATGAGCTAAATCAGTCCATAGCTCAAAAAATCTCAATCAAGGTTTTGGTACGAGTTTTTACTTAAATTGACTTGACTCAAAATTTTGCTTTTGCTCATAAAATTTTTTATGGAAAAGAACAAAAATGTTTTTTTTCTGTGCTGCCTAATAACAAACATCAAAAGATTTAAAAATGTCTCATTTTGAAGATTGATTTTGCACAAAATAAAACGTTTGTTGAACTAATGATTTTGTTAAACGTGGTTTGTGTTTTATAATTTTTGTTTTGATCACGCAATTTGTGTTGATTGTAGCGGCCTGTTTTTACACATTGCCACTTCACTACCAAAAAACGCTTTTTGTCCCTTTCTTCGAAAGCTGCCCTCGCAACTGATTTGGGCCTTTTTCACACGTCACTTTTTACATATCTGTGTGTAATCTGTGACGACGGTGAATTGACTTTCTGCCACAGCAGCAATATTCTCGGGTGTACGCACTGTTTTTGGCTTTTCACGCATTTGTTTATCGATGAGGATGCCAGTTTCTTTCACTTTTTTCACAAGATAAGGAACATACGGAGCTGACGGTGCTTCTCTTCTTACAAAATCCGTACGCAATTTTCGCACACATTCTGCATCATTACCATTATTTTCAAAGTAATGTCGCAATATTTCCCAGTGTTGTTCAAGCGTATACACAACCATATTCGTTCAGCGGAAGGATAAAACTAATTATCTGTCAAATCAGACATGAGCTAAAGGCCATGTCAGATAAAACTTTTGCTTCGCGTTGCGTTACCGATTCGCTTTGACATATAAGATAAAATATACATACTTATACGAAACATGTCACATAAAGTACTTTCAAAGCAGAGCGAAGCAAAAAGTTAGCCAACTCTCATCTTTTTGCGCGCTTTGACAAATTTTCTTTTGTTTTTTAATTTGTTTGCCAAATTCAATTCCAAAAAAACGTCCAATTAAATTTTTAACATTTATTTTTATAACAAATAATTAAATTTACAAATTACCAACCGCTTTTATAAGTAAACAAACAATGCGTGAGTGTTGTCATAGTTTTCATTGTGTCATACACCATTCACGCAAAGCGACAAAGTTGTATCTGACACGGCCTTAAGTGTTACCATTCACGAAATAAGCACTAGTTGAAAAAAAAACGTTAGATGGCGGACCCAAAAAAAACATTAGATGGCGGAAAAAAATCATTCACCTTGAGTTTTGTAAATTTTACATTGAATTCAAGTTTTATATTCGTATCGGTATCGGTGTTGCCGTTATTTCTTTTTGACTATCGGTATCGTATCGGAAAAATGGCGTTTCGTTACATCCCTATTGATAACTAGATATTTATTTTGCCATCATGTTATGTTGAGTCCAAATAAGGAAAACTCAGATATTTGCCTGTAAGTATTGTGGTGTATGGTACCATATGGTCGGGCTTGTCCGACTATACTTTTTTAACTTCTTATATGCAAATATAATGAAATTGTTGAATGTTTTGTGTTCCAAAAAAAATTATAGGGTATACTTTTAAGTATTTAACCGATAATGAAGGATTAATTAAGGAGGTCTTCAGTTATAGGTCAATCTACGCATCGTTAAATTAAATTGTACCTGTCTTTAAGCCACGAAGAAGCCTATAGGTATACAACATTTTGTAAAGTTATCTTTCGTAGCTTCGTATATTTAGAAGATTCTGGAAAACCTTAAGAAACTTATATTTTTTACTTATCAGGCCAAAATTTAAATAGAAATTCAACTTCAGGCAGCAGCCTAATGGCCAATTTTCAGGATTGACATTTAAACACATTTATGTTTAAAATCGTTTTAAATACAAAAATCTCTTCTTCACTAAACACTTAAGCTTTGTTCACATTATGTGTATTTGTCATGTGGATTGTCACTTTTTCACATGTTAAATTTGTACATATCGTCTGAACACCTCCAAACAATATCATGTGTTATTTCTCTGAGTACAGTACATATGACATTTTTGATTTAGAACGTGTTCTTTTTTCAAGTGACAAAGGATCTGACATCAGCTGGTTCGTACCAACAAAACTGTTTGTTGCAGCAAAAACTAATTAAAATTTTATCAAATATAAATAATAATAGCAAATAAATAATAAAAAAAAATAAAACATACACAAATAATTATAAAAAATGGAGAGAAAAATTGAAAAGGAATTAACAAAAGTAAAAAGAATGTAAGTATTAGTTTTTATTAAAATTGAAAACATCAAAATATAAAAAATTTCAATTTAATTTTTGTACATTTAACCACTCAGCTGTTTTAAGACTGTTTTTCTTGATAGGTTATGTCAGATGTGCTTTACATACCAACATTTGAACATGAAAATGATAAACCTTATGTATAACTCAAATTTTGGCATACACATTTAAATACATGTGTGTAGAAAAGTGACATTCCACATGACAAATACACATAATGTGAACATAGCTTTAAATGAAACTTAATTCACCGATGTGGTACATTTAAATTCAACTTAAGCAAGGCGAATTCATGTATACGGTGGTGTCGATACTACAACAAGTAACAATACCAAAAACACAACAATGTATTTTTTTGTTGCTTTCGTTGGTCGATATGTCAAAAACACAAGCAACTTTTGACATTTCTCTCTCTAAGTAAGAAAAAAAAGTAGCACAGCTGTGCTTTCAACGCCACCTGATAAATGAATTCGCCTTGAACTTAAGTTTCCATTGGATTAACTAAGCAAGGTGGCCTCAATATCACAATAATACAAACACAACAGGCAAAGCAATAACAACCAGCTGTTTTTTGAGACCATCTTTTAAATAATTACGCTTTTTTATGATATTTTTTTGTATTTAGTAGTGCTACCATACTTTTATCTTAATTAAATAAGACGTTTCAAATAAAACTCAAAAAATCAATCTGTATTTAAATACGATTTAAGTTTGTACGGAAATTAACATGATATAGATTTAAATACTATCCTGAAAATTGGGCATAATAACCATTATATCATTATAATGAAACAAAGAAACCAAGATAGTTTCATGTATCATTATATCTATTTGTTTATGATATGGCAACTCTATTCAACAATTCAACAAGAGAGTTCCCTACAAAAAATGAATAACCAAAACTAAAAAAAATTACTAACACTTGCAACAATTTTACATTGAGTTAATAATTTACAGAGAGAGACATAATGAGTTAGAGAGAGAGGCCAAATCACATGTACACAAGGTTTCGGTCAGTTTTTTCCTTTTGCTCTTAATAAACTAATAGAACTATACCCAATACATCGGTGAGCGCTACTGGTCATCTAACTAGTAAAGTGACCGGTAGTCTTCTTTTATGGTGCTCAGTTTTAGAAATTTGCCCTTTAAATAGATGATTTTCTGCAATTGGCTGCAAATTTAAGTCTTTTTTTTTTGGTCCAAAATTAAACATTTTCAAGAATTTTAAATATGCTTTCTGTATCAACAAGTAACGCTTGTGTTACTTGTTACCAAAGTTCGCAACAAAATGCAGTATGAGTTATTATATGATCTTCTTAGAATAAATGGACAGTTTAAAATAATCCAGTTTGCTGTGATAAATTTATTCCATCTTCTCAAACGCTAACCCTTCTTGATACAAACAACATGTAAAACAAAATTGCATTGGCTGGTGAATCAGAAAATTTTGATTACGAAGTTTTTGAAGCGATAAACCTTGATGCATAACTATTTTTCTTGTGTGTGTTTTTCCTTTAATGCTTTAATATACATACATATGTACGTGAACTTAGAACACAAATAGATTGCAGTAAAAAAATAAAAGTATGCTTATATTTTCTTTTGACATAATATTATTTTATTTTGAAGCATCTGTGGTGTTTTTCGGGATAAAATATATGACTTTTTTGGGGGATGAAAAAACCAAATTGGGGATAAGGTAGGACATTAACCTGGGAACCCTATTTAATATCTCTAGCAGTGCTGCCACGACTAATAACATTTTTACAACCAAAATTTTTGAAAATGGTACCAAATGTAATAAAATATAACCAAACTAGTAATGTCATTTGTAAATTTAAAAAACATTAAAATATATAGAAAAATATTAATTATAAATTAAGAAAACAAAGCAAGAAATGTAATTCTCGTTCATATTAAACAATTCTCGTTCATTTGCAAAAAAAAATTTTTTTATCAAAATTTCGAAATTTTTGTTTCTTAAAAAATAATAAAAAATTGGAAAATAAAGCTATGCTTTTAATTTTTCTAGGCGTATAAAAAACGAAGTTGCAAAGTTTATTCAATAAACTTAACTGTTTTTGTGTTACGGTAATATGTTGTGCAACCTACTCCATTTTCGAAATAGCGGTATATCTCGAAAACAAAAGCTAACCTAAAAAATCGGTAAACACCATTGGATTCAGCGTACCCGAATTAGGTTAAAGCGCCAGGTGCCCGCTTGTCAGCTAGCACAGTGTTATTATTAACACAAAGTTTATGATAATGATTAATGCTAGGAACACAACTGGGACGAATTTCGCCCAACACGACGAATTTTTCCGTAAAAATCCGCTGAGTAAATTCGTCGTATGAAGCACAATAACGACGAATAGCTGGCAGCTTTTATAATTGAGAAAGTTGATCACTGTTTTTGCAAAGAGAGAGAAATAGTGTGACCATATTCAAAAAATAATGCTCTTAAAAATAAAAACATAATCAAAAACACAACTAAAAACTATTTTAATAGCAAAATAATTTGTTTACTTATTTTATGTGTTATACAATAAAAAAAAAACAATTATTAAACTAAAAAGTAACTTTATTTACTAAACTACTTCTTAACTAAAACCAAGCATGGTCACCTAGTACTGATTTGTTCGTCGTTCGCCGGCGTATGAAATATAATTAAATCTATTTAAAGTTCGCCGCGTCTGGCGAATTTTCGCCGGCGCTCTGATTGTTTGCATTTTCATATACACAAACGTCTTTTATTTTTGGCGACGAATATTCGCGGCCAAAAATTCGTCGTTCGCCCCAGTTGTGTTGCTAGCATAAGGTGTTCAATTTTGGATGTGGCTCACTGTATATATGTACGTATCAAGGCGATTTCAACTATAGGTGGTGTCGAAACGCCATCTGATTTTGACAGTTCGAGCCAATTTGTTTTTATTTGTTAGGGTTTCGTTTGTAATGGTTGACATTTTGAACCGTAAACAGTAACAATGCCATACAAAAACCCCTATGTTGTTTCTGTTGTTTTTGGATTGTTGTAGTTTCGACACCACCTGTAGTTGAATTCACCTTGTACCTATACGTATTATTATTTTAGAAAAAAAGGAACCAAAATGAAAAAAATATTCACATCTCCCCATTGAAAAAAAATATTACCAATTTTGGTTAGAAATAACAAAAAGCGGCAGCTCTGATCACTACGTGTCTGCTTTATTTCACGCAAATTATATACATACATACATATGTATGTACATCTGTATGCATTTTACATTTTATTTATCTTATTTACCTGAATCCTTGTTTCTTATTAGATAGACGAATTACTAAATTTTCACATCACTTTTCCTTTGTCACTACCATGGTGGAATAAGTTTATTTCATCATGGTCACTACTGTTTAATCAAATCACAACAACAAATAGGTACTTACATACATTTTGCACAATATTCAATGACCAAAATAAGTCATCAAACAACTTTATTTTTTGTATGTATGTTTAAGAAATCTAATAAGACATTATATAGGTACACTTCATTTACTTAAATCAATTTTAGGTAATATCAATTAAAATATTTAATAAGTTTTTAACAAACTAAATTCATTATTTAACAAAAATAAAACAAACACCGCCAATAAATGTAAACAGAACTGAAACACAAAGGAAAAATGTAAAAAACAAGAACAATAGAGATATTTCTGTACATACATATTTACATATGTATGTATGTATGTTTGTGTATTTTGGGAAGAATAAAATAAAGCAATAACAGCGTTGTCAACTCCTAACTTTTCGCACCGTTTTAAGTGCTTTTTTAATTTTTAGTAGTTTTTTATTTTCGGTGCCACTAAATCTAATTTGTTCTTATAATTTCTTGAAGTTTAATAAAAATATTTTTGTGTGTTTATAAAAACAACAAGATTTGCTTTAATAGAAAGGTACGTTAAGGCAATTTTAAACATGTGGATTGTATTTGCTGTTGCCAATTTTGTCTATTTAATGCTAGATCTAGCTTTTTTAACTCATTTAGCCTGAAAAAAGGTTTCTAGCATATAGCACTTTTGTCAGTGTTAAATTTTTCTTTTTTCTATTGATTTAAAGATTTTTACATTTGTACGTAAATTTTAACACAGTTTTCCCGATATGATGTTATTTCTTATACCTATTTTAGAAATAAATTTTAAACGTAATGGAGTTTGGTCGTCGAAGCCAAAGAAAAGTTAACTTTTTAATATGATTCAATATGATTTTTTTGAAGCTGCATTATTTTTTTTAAGCTTAAATCATATAAAATCATATTAAAATTAGATTAAAAACGATTTTGATTTCGTTTTAATGATCAATTATTGCATCTTTTTTAATTTATTTTGAAGTTTAAACAAGAACTAATTTGTATACCCTCTACCACTAGTTGTGAATGAGGGTATACTAAGTTTGTCAGTCCGCGGAAACTTTTTAATATTTATCTAAGACCCCATAGAGTATATATCGTGGGAACTTGAATAATTCTTGGTCAATTTTGTCAAGTTCGCCTTTCCATCTGTTGAAAACACGCTTACTATTTTTGCTTCAATAAGTTTTGCCAACACTGCTTGTACTTTTTAACACCTAGTAATAATAGGTCGGTTCATTTGCTTTACTAGCAGAAACTTCCAACAAAAAAGAACTAAAAATTTACAAAAATGTTTTTTCAATTACTCAAAAATAACAGAAATGTAAATGAGAGCTTTACTAGCAAGTTAGGCACATTAACAATATCCAGCTGTAGGATATTAAATTCTGTCTTTATAAATTAAATTGTTTTCATCTGTTTGTACTGGTTATTGCTCCCTAATTTAGGAACAATATATATGTATATTTTATGTTATTGTTCAATTTTTAATAGAAATATTATGAATATTTTTTTGTTATACATTTTTAAAAGTTTGTTTCGTAAACAAGAACATGAAACCGCTGTTTCAAAAATTCATGCAAGTAAAATTTTTACCATGTAAAAATTTGCAAGAATTTTTTTTGCCTCTTTTACTCCCTTTTGACGATCAGTAAACTTTTTTTTACAAATCGTCAAAAAGAATGACTTACACCGCATGTGTTTTGATTCTATTTATTCAAAAACATAATATAAGAATAAACATACACATATCTGAACTTATAAATATATATAAAATATATAAATAAAAAGATTTTCAGTCATTTGCTTTACATTGCGTATCAAATTTTTATATATGGAAATAAACTATGCTGAGTGATGATTATTTTATTAACATATTACAACTTAAATTATGTAAACTACTATAATTTCAGAAAAACTTTTTTTTAAGAGAAAACTGTAGAAAAATGTATGTTCAGCCATTCATAACTTTTATTCAAAATTCCACTCAAACCAAAACTAATGGATTGTTGGTGCACAGAGAAGTTTTAATTCCTATTTGGCTAAATTTTCAAACGATCGTTGTTTAGCGTATTTAAGTTTGAATTGTTAATTTTTGAACATTAATCAAGTCTAATTATCTAACAAATTACATTTTTTTTCATTGTAAGTATCGTCGGTTGGTTATAACAGTATAAAAAAAAAGAGTTATACATCAATTCTATACAACAATTGTACCCTTTCTTTAAAATTCTTAATTAGTTTTTGATATCTCGAATATATTTAAAATAATCGAGCTCTAACATTAATTGCTATAAACTTTTTAGATGGATATAAAAAATCTACAATTGTTTTTTTTTTTGTCAAAGTGAACTAATTAAATTGCCTTAGATGTCATTATTAAGGTTAAGATTTGTCAAACACAAAGTTTTATTTTAAATAATTTTTTTGTTGCCATAAAATATGGCATAAAAAATTTATATTATAATAAAAAAAAGTTACCCAAGATTAAAAGATTATCCCCAACAAAATCCCCAAATCATTTTTTTTATCGTCGCGTGTATATGTATTATCGCTGAAAATGTCGAAGAAATAGCCGAAAATCTTGCAAGTATCTTCTGTGTTTACAACGTCAGTTGCAAGTTTATTTTTTATATGTTTTCGAACCGAAGACATCTTATGAAAAAAAACTTTATTTTTGTGTTTAAAAAATATTATCATGTTAACGTTATCACAAAATCTAGTATTGCCGTAGTTACCGATATCATAAAATTTCTGGAAAAATATTTTGTTAACAATTTTTGTAATTTATGTTTAAAAATACCATGAAGATGTCCTGCTGTATAGTAGTGTTTTTGTTTTGATGTTTTTTTTTATAAATACACAGAAAATCAGCTATAAAGATCATTTTTATTGTACTGAGTACTAGTAAATTGATACAAAAGGCATCCAAGGTAAACCCCGGGTCAGATACAATCTTCAAAATGGGGGGAAAATTCCCTAATATTGCAGTTCTGAATACAAAAGCAACCAAAAGAAAACTGCAATTGTTATGTCTCTCACATTTGACACTTTAAAAAAATATTATTAACCCTGGGTTTACACATGCAAGTGCAAGTTCGAAAAACTAAATACACTCACACATTTCTACTAACACCATCCAATTTTTCGTACTTACAGCCCACCTTACAAGAGAATTTGATTGCAAGTAAATTTCTGATACTTGCAGCAAGTAAAATGACAAATAAAGAAACAGTGTTGCCTTGGATGCCTTTTGTATCAATTTACTAGTACTAAGTACAATAAAAATGATCTTTATAGCTGATTTTCTGTGTATTTATAAAAATAAAAATCATAACAAAAACACTACTATTTTTTTTTGTATGTGTGTGTATTTGCAAGCAAATTTAAAACCCTTTTCGAACACTTTATTCCTAAAATTTAGCATATTTACACCAAAAAAAGCTTTAAAACGATACATTAAAATCGGTGAACGATAAGATACTTAAATATCAACTACAATAAAATTGTTCCCGTTTTTATATATAAGATTATATACGAGTTAAGATACCCAGTTTTATTTTCTTAAAATACCGGTTTGCGCGACTTTATTTTTCAAAGTGTCTTACGGTAACCCTGTCCTTATACGCTAATACATATGTGTTTGCAAGTGCAAAGCGAAAACAAAAACATTTCTGAAAACAACATTACCCAACAAACATGGAGGTTAGATTTCAAATTGACGCATACGACAAAACTTTGATAATAATTGGTAAATCATAGCATTCTCAACAAAAAGGGGAAATCGTTTTCAAATTAAGAAATGCATTATATTAAACTTGCTTTCAAACGTTATTCTCAAATATGTATTTTTCAAACGTAGATTTTAAAACCATGTGGAACATAAATGAAAAATATTTCTTTTTTAAATTTAAGCTTATTGATTATTTGAATAAACTGTCCGCTAAACATTCGGCACCATAACTTTAAGATAATACAATGTCCTTTTTGTCCTTAAATTCTTGGAAAGATGAAATACTTGAGTTCTTTTTTAAGGATTCCCTCTTCACTTGCACGTTTCGTTTTTATTTATATTCTTACACATTGTAATTAATTTTTTATTTACAATTAATTTTTTACAAGAAATTAAGGTTCTCTTAAGACTTATTCACTTCATGTAACATGTAATTTTCTTTTATTTTTGATTTGAGAATAACATTTGATAACAAAATGATATCAAACTGATTATACATTTTATATCAAATGTTTATATTCAAATCTTTATCAATTTTTGTGTTTGACTTCAAATGATAAATTCATTTCATATCAAAAATTTTACTTCGTGTTGGTCGGGAAATTAGATCCGCCGTTTATACATGTGTGTTTGAAAGTACAATGAAAGAAAATCACATACATATTGGGAGAATAACAAAAACCCATATTTATACATGTCAGTGCGTGCGCTTGCAAGCAAATTTAAAGCGCTTTTGAAGCAATTTAATCCTAAAAATTTAGAAAATTGTGCATATCTACACAAAAATCCCTTTAAAACGATATATGTTTCATTAAATCGGTGTATGAAAAAAATTCTTCCTGTATTTATATATAAAATTAAGGTACAATGGTCCATTTAAAGCATTTTTTTAACCTTCCTACTGTATGCCAAAAAATGATCAGCGCTTAAAATTCCAAAAATGTTTTTGTATGATTTATTATTGGATATACTTTCTTACAACTTAAATTCGAATTAAAAACCTCATGGTCAATTATAAATTCAGATATATGATCTATATATCTAATGTCTTCGTTAGAGGTGAAAAAGTTGCTTTTAAAAAGCTTAAAATATGTGTATGTACATAAATTGCAATCATCCGAGATTGGCATGGAAATTTAATGAACACGGTACAAAAATAGATATTTTTAAGGGAAAATTAAAAAATGGGTAACAATTGCACAAAGTTGGAAAAAGTTGCAAAATTAGACGAGTTTAAAATGTCGCACAAAAAGTATAGAGCATCTAAAATGTTGCAAATTGCAACTGAAGTCGCACAACGGTAACGCAGATGTGTTGTGTTTAATTTTAAAACTTAAAAAAAAAACAAAATCTGCATGCAAATAGCAATGAACAGAGCCCGCATGAACTTACTTTTTGTCTGTTTATACAGACTGCCATACATACTTACAATATGTATGTAAGTCAGCATGTGTAGATTTTCTTTCATTCTCTTCCTATTAACTAGTGGGCAAAAGACAGTGATAAAATTTTGTTTTTTGTAGTTTCATATTTTCTAACAGTTAGCAGTGCAGTTTGTTGGTGTAGTGAAATTAAATCAATTATTAATAATAAGAGTATAAACTTATTAAAAGCTTAAAAAAGTGAAAATGAAGTAGGTTTATTATTGTCTAAAAGAAAAAAGTTATTTAATTGAATAACTTTAATAAAATGTGTGTTAAGAAAAGTGCAAAAGAAATATACAATTATTTTGTTATAGGGTTGCCAGTGCCACAAAAGCTTAAGAAATTGGCGGCAAGATAGACAGTAAATTTTTCGTATACAAAATGGTAAGTTTTTTTTTATAACTTTAATATTATATATGAAATAATTAAAAAAGCATGGTTGGCCTTATACTCAGTTATAGCAAATTTATAGTTAGACGGAAAATTATATTATTTTTGAAAAAATCTTGTTAAATCTTGTTAAAATTAATTTATTTTATTCGAAAATTTTGCAAATCTTGCATAACTTTTTTATACCTACATAGTTAAGGGTACTTTTCAGGGCTGCCAGGTACTTTTTCCCATATCCCCAAAATATATAACATAAATCTCCAAAAGTTCTTAAATTAAAAAACCTTTTTTTTTGACCAAATTTAAAATTTGTTTAAAAATAACAAGAAAAATTGTAATAAGATATCCCCAAGTAAAAATTTTTAGTCGACGTCGAGTAAAATTGTTTCTGGTTTAGTCGACGGGAAATTTTGCAACGACTCAAATGAAAGTTAAAGAAATTTTAAGTAGAATGTAAACATATTTATTAAGCCCGTTAAAATAAAAAAATGCAAATTTAAAAGAAGTTGTGGGCACAAATTTTAATATTAAATTAAACGCGAAATTCGGAAAAGTTTGCTAAAATAGCGAAAATTTTTAGCTTAAGACGATTGCCTCAAAGAGCAACAAAACTACGCAAAATTGCAAAAATTTGGAAAAGTTTGCTAAAATATCGAAAATTTTTAATATTTCAAACAAGCCATAAAATTAATCAAAAGTCCCTTAAACTATATGGAATGTCAAAAATTCGGTAAAAATGCCAAAATTAGCGGAAAATCGCAAAAATTTGCTAACAACGGCATGATAGCAAGTTCTTATATGCATACATATTTATATTAATAATGGTTAAAGTATAAATAATCAGAAATATTACAGTAAAACATAGCTCTTATAAAAATTTATAATCGGAAACAAGCTCTAAAATTAATTTGAAATCGCTTAATCGGTTAAAAAAACATAATGTCGGAAAATAGCATAAAAAGTTTTAAAAAATAAACTTTAATGAAGAGGAACAAAAATAATAGAAAAAAATATGAGATGGGATTTATTTTTGTCAGATTTTAGATAACATCGACGTCGGCACAATTTTCTTATGAAATATCAAATTAACGTCGAAGTGACGTAGTCGTCGACTTAATGTGACAACAAATAAAAATTAATTTCGACGTCGACAACGACTTACATAATAGGGGTGATTATTAGTTTAAGTGTATGAGATATGTGTAATTAAGATATTTTGTAATTTAACATTGAATATTTTTAAAGGAAAACATTTTCTAAAAATTTAATAATTCATAAACTTTTGTTTCACCATCAACGTGTGAGACTCACTAATATTGTACATAGTTTGAGCATTAAATTTTTGTATCATTTCCTTAGTTGGAATTAAAGTTTTTCATAATATGTATATTGTTGATGTTTATCTTAGTAGTACCTCTTCGTGCAAGTTATAATGAAGCTTGGTTTTAATCTAGTTCATTGTTGAAAATACTCACTCTATTTAATTCCAGATAGGAATTACAAGCAGAACAATATGTTGTTTTTGGAAACGAATACGCCAATTCATACCAATTTTGAGCTGGTTCAACCGTTTTTAGCCATCCTTAAAATCAACAATAAAAATACATACATATATCCGTCATTTATTTTATATTTCAATGCATTATAAGTACTTTTTCCCAAAACTTATACTATTGTCTTTCATATTTACTTATTTTGGGGGAAGATATATTTATTTGAAAATTGTCTTTAAAAAAATCAAAAAATGTTATGTGTTGTCAGCGGTTTTAGATTCCTTTTTTTAAAATTCTTCTTTTTTAAATACTCACTCACAAGATTAATAACAAAAGTTTATTAAGTACCTTTTACACATTCAACAAAAGAAGGTAATCTTACTTAGGACCCTTAAAGGCTAGTTTACACGGTAATACAATGTATTACGACTTTGTAGAATCAAAATATTATGAAATTCTTTCCGTGTTTGAAATAAAAATCTGTTGTAAGTATTTTTCATGTTTACACGGATGGTATAAGTAAAATCAAAGTAAAGATATTAAACATCTGAATTAATAACAAAAAAGCAGATGGTCACAGTTGTACAATATTTACAAAAACAACATGAAAATTTCCTGATTTGATATTCATTGTTTTTGTAATTGTATAAAAATTTTACCACCTTCAATATATACTTTTAAAATGCACCTCTGATGAGAATACAAAAGTTTCTAAAATGGTTTAGAAAATAAACATTTACCGCGCGTTTGTCAAATTTTGTATCCGTATTCTCTCTTACTCAATACATTTTGCTTTTACATTATACATAATTTTTTGGAATGTCGTTATACATTGTATTACCGTATAAACTAGCCTTAACACCGTACAAATTGTGGATTAGAGTAAGATAAAAGTTTTGGTACTTTATTTATGTTTTATATACGAAACTAAGAATAATAAGCCTAATAATAAAAAAGGGAAAATAGGTATATTAAAAATGTTTAAAATCTCCAAAAAAAATCCCAGAATTTTTTTTAAATCTCCAAAAAGTCCTCAATCCTCAAATGACTTTCTTTGTCCTTTTTGCTTGGATGAAATCCCCAACTTTAGGGATAAATCCCCAAGTATGACAACGCTGCTTCAAAAATATCGTAATTAAAAAGTTTGAGCATTTCAGATGTTTGATTAAAATTGTGACAAATATTTTTCAATGAATACTTCACCTTTAAAACGCTTTCTATTTTTAATCTTTTTAAAAACAATTTTTGCTCAACAAAAAACAAGCCGTATTACTTAGCTATTGATATGTACAGACAAGCAAATAGTTTACCCACTAACAACCCCCTAAATATAAATTTATGCCCCTCCAAATTTGCCCTCTAAGAATTTGTATCCCCTAAATTTGCCACTAAATGAAAAAAAAAACATCTAAATCTGGGGGAAACCACCTAATTAGGACACTCTAATCCCCACTACGAGTTCATTTCATTTATGCCTTAAAACAGTGTAAACTTTTATTGACAAGTTACACAGCAAACGCGTATAATGCATAAGCGTATGGAAAGCATTAAGTGGGATTACTTTCCAAATCGTCATGCGTCCTGAAAAAAGGACAAGAATGTATCAATCGGATATAAAGGTAGTGTGGACTAAAGAGTTAAAAGAAGGAATTTATTATTCTGTTTTGATTTTGTGTTCTGCTTTTAAATGTGGGCATTTCCTGGGGTCACGAACGGACGTTCTTACGCTTTTGATGTGAAAATAATATAGAAAACAAAACTTTTCCTAGCATTTTTTTGCGATTCGATAGCATTTTGGTAGCTCTATGTTTAGTGCAAAATATGGATTTCATCGTGTTTAAGTTTTCGTAATGATAGTTATAAACATGTGGAAACGAACGTACGCAAAATAGGAGTCAACTTTGGCTGACAGTAGTGAAATGAAAAAATCTGCGAAATAGAACGGAATATTCAAAAGGGATTAATTTATTTTAAAAGTGTATTAATGTGGGTCTTTATTCAGTATTTGCTTAATTGGCTTAAGTGCCGGTCGCGAATGTACGGGTCGCGAACAGACGATTTTTCCATTTATTTTAACCATTAATTGACCATTAATCGAATTTTTCATGTTCTTACACTTTTCTCTTCTTAATTGATTGTAATAGAGAGATTTTAAAGAAAGAGTGCAAACATAACAAATTTTTTTTTAATGTAAAATAATTAAATATTAAAATGTCTTTAGAAGTAGCTTCAAAAGAAAATATTAAATTTTCCAGTTTCCAGCCCAATTTACTCAAGTAAAACAGCTGAGATATCATAGCATATCATATATACCATTCTATTATAAAAACAAAGACTTTTTTTTTATAATTATAAACAATAAAACACGATTATTATCAACATATTATTTTTCCATTCTGGTTGACCATTCGGAGGAAATGACCATGTGTTATTTTATTTAGTTGTTGTGGAAAAAATAAGGACTTAAAATTAAATTGTATTTAAAAAAAAAAAACTCTATAAAAAGTATCGGCGTATCGACAGTTAAATATCGCCAATACCAACATATCGGCAGGCCTGAAGTGTCGCCAATATATCGGTATCGGTATTCGTTACATCCCTAGTTACAAGCCAAAGCTACGCTATGATTTCTTATATATTCTTCGATGCTTTTACGCATTTTTAGCCTGAATTAATTTAAATACAGCCGGTTTAGCAAATTATAATGAAATTCGGCATACAAACCAATATTTGAATGAAAGGCATTTTTTTGTTTGGTGTCCCCTCCCCGAATGGGTCCAATGGGCAGAAAGCTAAAAAAATTTGGCTTACTTTTTGCTACTGTCGATGTGTTTCTGATCGCAAAAGCAATGTCTATAAACAGGTTTATGAAAATAATTTTTTTTATATTTTTCGGATCCCTCAATAAGATGTTTAAATAAGGGATGTACCAAATACCGATAACGAAATATCGACAATAGTTCAGATTTTCCGATATTTAGGTATCGGCGATATTTTGCTATCGAAACGATGATAATTTCAATACATATTTGCTTATTTTTCACATAGCAACTCATTAAGAAGCAGAGAATAAAATCAAAACAAAACAATGAAATTGTTTATTATAATATCAAGCATAATGCCAAAATCCAGGACTGCCGTTACTAGTATGAATTGTTCTCTACCCAATATGAAGTTGGCATCAATACAATTGCTCCTGTTAAATCTTATATGTTTGCACTTATTCGAATTAAGTTGCACAGATTAATGATGCACCACGTGTAAACACGATTTCATGTTGTTAATATATAGTCCTTATTTTTTTTGTAAGTGAGAAACAATTTTACATCATCGGTAAACATGAGTATATCGCAATACTTTAATGCAATCGGCAAATCATTTAGAAATAAAGATAGTAGTATTGGGCCAAGATGGCCCCCCTGCATCACATCCGGAAGATCTTATTTATTTTGATGAGCAATTTTTAAAAAGCACATTTTGTTATCTATCACTTATCTAAGATTTAATCCATCTCAGACTAATTAATAAAGCCAATAAAATGTGATTTGGTTATAAATATGTAAACCCAAGTTAACGAAAAAATTTATTATATTTATCAAAAAAGTTGTTTTGGGGAATATATAATTTTTTCATTAAAAGATTTTATTTATTGTGGTTAAATCCCTTTTTTTATAATTGCTAAAAATACTGAAATTTATTGTCTTGCTATCTCTAAGTTGGCATTTTTATTATAAACCGATAAAGGACTCTAAATCTGCACAAAATTGGCATTTGACTGAGTAAAGGGTGGTTCAACCATAACTGACGATGATAATTGTGAGTCACACCTTAACGTCAAGTTTTTTTTCCAACTTAATTTGGCATTTCTTTTTTTTTAGTGTTTGACAAATTCAACCATGGAAAGGTACACAATTGTTTTATATACAATTAACAATTTTGGTTAAACCACCCTTTGTACTATTGTTTGGCGCCGTCCTGCAAAAATGCCGATTTGTGTTATCCTCACAGAATTAAACTCTGATAAAATATTTTAAACATATCCACAAAACAAAATAACTGCATTTTGTGCACCTCATTTAGAAAAAATTAGATAAAGAAATGGAAATATCCGAGAAATTTAACGATTATTATTCGACCGGTTGTAAGCGGTTATTTTAGTTTTAAAATGTCCATTTTTCGAATATTATTTTGGTATAATAAGCCAGTTATTTTAATAATGATTAATTTATATATGTTTTCCTTATTCTTGTTGTAAACGTACCCGTAATTAAAGAATTTTTCTATTTGAATATTGGGTAAACTTAAGCTTTTTATGAAGAATGTCAGAACAAAATGTAACAAAAGTTAATACCAGGGATCGAAAATAACAGTTATTTTGAAATTTAAAAAAAAAAATGCATATAGAAGTAAATGCTGGCAAACTGATTCAAGTATAACATATTGATACTTATGAACTTTTCTTTGATAAAATATTATGATTTTTAAAGTTTTGATTTTTATTTTTTCGATCAAAAATTACAGTTATATTTTGATTTTTATTTTTTTGGACAAAAATAACAGTTATTTTTTGATTTTTATTTTTTCGATCAAAAATAACAGTTATTTTATGATTTTTATTTTTTTTAAACAAAAATAACAATTATTTTTTGATTGTAATTTTTTCGAGCAAAAATTAAAATTATTATTTAAAGAAATGTACGTGTTATAATTATTGAGTTGTCTTTAAATATTTATTTAAATGCGCATTAAAATAAATATTTAAAGTCAACTAAATAATTATAACACGTATATTTCTTTAAAGAATAATTTTTATTTTTGCTCGAAAAAATAAAAATCATAAAATAACTGTTATTTTTGATCGAAAAAATAACTCTTATTTTTCTTCAAAAAAATCAAAAAATAACTGTTATTTTTGTTCAAAATAATAAAAATCAAAAATAACTGTTATACAGACTTTTATGAAAAAGTAATAACTGTTACGGTCCCTGGTTAATACACAGTATGAACATTGTAATAACAAATCGCTTATAAAAGCGTGTGTTTTTGTAAAAAAAAACAAAAATACTACAAAAAATTGTTAAATTAAAAAGTAAATAGTAATTTATTCGAAAGTATTATAAATATTTAATATAATTTTATATAGATGTCATCTCTGGAGATATTGCGACAAATTTAGTTGCCTGAAGTGCCCGACTTCATTACGACGACTTATTAATTATTTAATTAGTCCACATGCTTGACATTAATGTGCTCCAAATAAAACTTTACTGCTTTCGAAGTAGTTCTTAAGAGACGACAAATAATACTTTAGCAAAATACGCAGGCAAAATTTAATAATTGGGTGAAATATTAGCCCGTTGTGTTGCCGAGGTCGGAATGCCCAATAAGGTACTAAAAACTCTTAAGAAGTTCTGGCATATGTTCATGCTTAAAACTACAACATTCCGGCAGAATCGACGATATGGAAACAATTCATCAGTTTAATTTATTTAAACACTAAGAACTAAAAAAAAACAAAATCGAAGAAATCATCCTAAAATGTTGCCATATTTTATGCGACATCTATGCTATGATTACCGTGACATCAATTCAACGCCACATTTTCTGTAAACTGATAGAAACTGATGGTATGACAAAATGTCATCAGTGCAATGCCAAACTGCCGTCTGTGTGATGACATAATATATCATGTCATCAGTGTGATGACAAACTGCCATCAGTGCAATGGCAAACTGTCATCAGTGAAATGACAAACTGTCATCAGTGCAATGACAAACTGTCATCAGTGCAATTACAAACTGTCATCAGTGCGATGACAAACTGTCATTATTGCGATGACATAATAAACCATGCCATCAGTGTGATGACAAACTGTCATCAGTGCAATCAATGACAAACTGTCATCAGTGCAATGACAAGCTGTCATCAGTGCAATGACAAGCTGTCATCAGTGCAATGACAAACTGTCATCAGAGCGATAACATAATATATTATGTCATCAGTGCAATGACAAACTGTCATCAGTGCGATGTCATAACATCATGTCGTAATATATTATTAACATTATTTTCAACCTTAAAAAGTAAAATTAGAAGCAAAAATTCCCATATTCTATTTTTTTTAATTATTTATTTAAATACACCAAATTTTTCAAGTACAATTATTAAGGAAACCATATCGGGCACGCTGCTGGTCTTATAATTGAGAGTTTTTCTTTTGACAAATGGCGAAATACAACAAAAGTAAAACAAACATGTGTAACGTGTAAGCAAATAATGATATTCTCTCAATTATACTTAAAGTTAATTACAATGACTCAATTTGATGACAATTTGTAAGCGACCTGATGACATGCTTTATAAAACTGACTCTGATTCGTCATTTCTGTTATGCCAATGTGTCATCCCATTGATGCTTATAGCAAAATTTCATTATTTTATTTTTTATAACATTCTTAAAGGTAAAGCTTGACCCGTGCCTGTATATGTATGTAGTGATAGGCTATCGAAATTAATCAAAAATCTCTTGAGAGAATATTTAAACTTAAGAATCCAATATCAACTTTGTTTGACCGGATCTTTTCGAACGGATATGCCACTAGATTCTAAGACTCAAGATTATGTTTAAGTGGCTCAAACTTTTTTTGTGGCGGCTTAAAATAAAACTTTACTTACTGCACTTTTATATAATAAAAATTTTATCCACCCGTTAAATATTTAAAGAAATTTTTTGCTGTGCAGTGTTCTTTAAAAAACACAACAATAAATTTTTTATTAATTCAAATAAAAAACTTATAAAATATGACAGCGTGTTACAACTCTATTTTCTCCAACGAAACACCAGATGTTTGCCAGCCACTAATAAATTAAGAGTTTCCAAATCAAAAACGATCAAGTGAATTTTACATATTTAAAAATACTTAATTCTTTATAAGCCATTCGTAAAGTTGTCAATAATGAATTTAATTGATTCTATTTTTAAACAGATTTAAAAATCTGTAAAGAAGAACAGAAAACATGCTGCTGAAGATACCTGAATAAAAATATTTATTAAAAAATTGTATAAACATTTTTTAAATTTTTGTTTAAACTAAAAGTTCCTTGAACTTAAAAAACTCTGCTGAATGCAGTTAAAAATTTGTCTTATAAAAAACTGAAGAGGAGTTTTTTATCAATCATTAACTTCCTCTTGTTCCAGATACAGTTACTAATTGATTGACAATTGCTTAAGTAGTTTTTGGTTTAATGCGACGGAAGTTCACTCTACTCTACCTCAATTATCACGGAAGTTGACAATTTTCTTAAGGTTTTTGTTTTCCTTTGTAAACAATGTATTTGAGTAATAAATTCATGTAAAATGATTTCAAGTCTTTAAGAAAATACATGCATTTTTTTCAACTGTTTCAAAGAGGGAATCCCTGTGATTCTCGGGCACTTAAAGAGCACAACCACTTGAAATTGTATATGGATGGCTTGGAGAACAGAAAAACACAGAAAAATTTACGTGCCTAATATTTTCCTTAAATTTTTCGTTCGTTTTCATTTTTTGTCGACAAAAAGTTAATGACCTTTTTTTCCCTTATAAGTTTTCAAACATATTTATTTCTATACGTTAATAGGAAAATATTTGTTTTTAAATAGTAAAAAAATATATAAAATTCATGCATAATTTTTACTTTTGTCTGAAAATGGAAGGAAATTTTGTTAAATTAGTTCATGTGTATTTAAACCCTTTAGCAAATATTTCAGACTGCGGTAACTTTATAAAAATGAAGGCAAAAAAAAAAATAAGCATAAACAAAATAAATCGCCAACCCATTGAAATAAGTTCCATATGTCTGCCTTGTAAATATGATATGATTTTGTATAGTTTTTCCTGGTTTTTTTTCTTACATGTGAATGAGTGAACATTTTTATATGAGAAAAGTTTTTAGCCAAAAATTGTGTTTTTATTCACTTATTTTATTTTTTTTTCCCCAATTTTACCCCCGAAAAATGGAAAAAAATTACATTTCATTCATTCGCTTATTCATCTGCTTGTATAAAATGTCTATGATTTTACAAGTGGACGACATTCAAATTAAATTTCAACATTTCTGAAATATAAGAAAAAGTTTTTTGTGGGTTTTTAATTTTTTTTTTACCTTATTTTTTCAGTTGGTCTAAATATTTGCATTTGCTAATGAAAAAAATTTTGATTGTATTTTTATTAACTATTTAATATTTTTAAATAAGATTTAACCAAAATGTAATGAAAGTTGGGAATGTTTGAATGCCAAGCTCCTCTTTTAATAGATAGATAGATATGAAGAAGGCCATACGACCTATCACCATGCCCGGTGAAAGATCGTAGATTTCAGGCCCCTTAAAAAAGTTCCGCCTGGAAGTAACCAAGGCGGGACAGCAGCAAAGAAGAAGTTCCGACGTTTCGTCATCAACCTCACAAACTTGGCATATCTTGGTACCAACATTGCCCATTATATGTTGATGGTATCTAAGACCGCAATGCCCCGTAAATAGGCCCTAAAGTAGCCTAAATTCGCTCTTCTCAAGAATAAGAAGTCTACCTGCCCTGCTACGGGACAAAGTCACAAATCGTTTAGGCTGTCTTAATCCAGAAATGGACGTGAAGGAATTTACGTTCGGATCATGTTTGCAACATCCCTTTGATGTGACCGGCAGGGACGCCGACGAAAGGCTCAGGGCATATAAATGGACGACCAGCGCCCCCTTTGCTAATCAGTCAGTCCTTTCGTTGCCTACATGGTCCTCATGGCCGGGTACCCAACACAAATTCAATTCGTTGTGCTGCCCCAGATCGTTCAGAGATGCAAAATAGTCCATAACCAACCTGGACTTCACCCCTTAAGAAGATAGCGGTCTAGGAGCGCCCTGGCTATCCGTTATTTTAAATATCCTCAAGCCTTCTCCTGGAAGATCGAAGGATGTTTGCCCATTGGCAAGCCCCTTTGGAAACTCGGGCCCATAATGCCCGCTCCAGTATCACCATTCGTCTGTTTCGAACCATCGGTGAATCGGACCTGGTCCGCGCGCCCGCGCCATTGGGATTAGTCCGCCCATTGGTCCCTATCAGGTATAAGGATATTTAAGTTCCTATCCAGTATCAGACTAGACAGCATGTGATCACTTACCAAGATAGATGGATCGTTTTTGAGAATTTTAAGGATCCGCATGTGACCTACATGGTCCCCTTCCGTGTATTCCGCAACGCGTGGCATCCTGCTGGCGTACCTGCAGGCCTCCTCCTTTACAGATATGTGTAGCGGAGAAATGTGCACGGCAGCCCCTAAAGCCACAGTAGGACAGGTCTTCATGGCGCCCGTGACTTTAGGAAAAACGAGCTGAGTCTTATTAGTCTGTATGATGACTTGGGCAATTGTTCAGACACTTTAACCTCCCGCCATGGCACCGGCACATGACGCGCCAGTAAACTGGATCTGAAGATCCTTGACATTTGGGAAGGGATGACTTTGCCCCCTTGCTTCAGACAGCATGGAAGGATTCCATCTGAAAAATAATATAAAAGGGTGTTTTTGACTTTCGAAGAGTCAAACTGTCAAACAAACTGCCATATTACGATCACTTTTAAACATGTATGAGCAGTACACTCTTGCTAATCACCAGGAATGGATTTACTTGAACAACGTTGCTGAATTATCCAAATTAATCTTGAAAATCAGTCACCGATGTTTTATCGAAAAATTGTGTTCAGCGATGAGGCTCATTTTTGGCTGTGTAGACCAGACCGTAAATCTCCCATCTATCAGTTATGACGTATTTGTTAATTGCTATTCATGTCAAATCTAAATTGCTAAAATATGAATCATATTGACCCAACAAAATCAAGATAACGATGCCTTACTTTCTCAACCTCGTATCTTAAAAAATACGGTTTTGACTTTTTCATATAAAACGATTGATATTTTTGTGTTCTATTACTGCAACAACTTATTATTTCAATACTTTGTCTCAATTCTGTAAATACTAATAAATCATTGAAATATTAAGTTGTTTCATTAATAGAACACAAACATATCAATCGTTTTATATGAAAAAGTCAAAACCGTATTTTTTAAGATACGAGGTTGAGAAAGTAAGGCATCGATAAACTTCGTCAAATGCTCTACTGCATAATTTCATAGTAGAAGATTTGTGAATTAATAGGAAAATTATTTGCTAAAAATATGTACCAATAATCCTCTCAGATGGTATTCCACATTAAACTGTACACGTTAAATGTTGTAATTTCCGCAATATTGAATTTAAAACAAGCTTCATCGCTAACTATAAAATTGTGTTTAAAATCTTTAAAATCATGATTTTTCGGCTTCAAGTTCAATTATTTAATTTCGTTGGGCAATAGTCTGCCTTCACATTTCCCAAGTCTTTTTTAACAGAAAATAATGTTCAAACAATGAAGTTTTAGACCATTAAACAACATTTTTCTGGGAAACCTTATTCAAAGAAAAAATTATTAAATTTCTCCAATCACCAAATTTATTCCAAATTCATAATATCAAGCAACCAAGTTGTTGACTTTGCACCTATTACCAAAATGATTATATTGATTACTTAAAATTTTAAAATTTTGAAAAAATATTTTCAATAAAAGATATTTTTAATTTTAATTAAAAAAGTGATCAAAAAACTTTGTCATTTCAAACAATGTGTTAATTTATTTTAATAAATATTGAAAATTCCCAACAACATTTCTACACGTTTAAATTATTTTATTTTAAATGAAAAAAGTCAATTAAGATTTTTTGTTATTTAATTAAAATTTATTTCAAAACAACTAAAATGTTAATTAAATCAAAATAAAAGTTTTAATTTTTTTTCAACTAAAAAAATAACTTATTCAATTATTACATTAATTAAATTTAAATACTTTTAAACCATTTTTTAATTGATAAAACCCTTTTTTCTAACACTTGCTAGTTTCATTAAAGAAAATTTTAAATTAAAGATCTCTAGAACCCAGTCTAATAAAATGTAGGTCTATTGAAAGTATTGGTTGTATATGATAGTTATTGCCCCAACTTAACTTTCTGAAGACCCACATTTATAAGATAAAGTTCTAAAATTCTTCAATTTGGAATTTTGTTAGAGAATCTCTCGGTTAAGCAAGTGAAATTGTTGGATGCTTGCGTGCAATTTACATTCCATTTGATTGCACATATGTCTGAAACTAATTTAAATGTAAAAAAAACAGCTCTAACGAATCCTAAAATTTTGCATTTACACATTTTGCATAAATGCATATTTTTATTTTAGTCACAGTGGCATTTTAAAATGCAATTGCCATTTAATTTTTTTTTTTTTTTGTTTAGAATTTTGTACAGGCCCCTTTTTTGTACCTTCTGTTTGTTAAACAAAATGCAACAGAACAAAACATGCCAAGAATTTTCTAATGAATTTATTTTATACAATATATACAAGATTATTCTTAAAAAATTTACCCCTTGAGCGAATTGTGTCATGTTCAGATCATTTAAAAATGTGCACTGACTGCACTTCGCCATCGTTTATGTGACGCTGCCAGAGATCAATGTTGGTTGACGTTGAGGACACAACGTCAGCGTCAACAACACACAACAACGTCAACAAGAAGTTGTCGTCAATGTTTTCTGTTTCTTTGTGAAATGACGACGTTGTTGTTATTGTTGGTTCTTTAGTTTTTTGCTGGCTGCAACTAATGGAAAATATTCATATTAAATTGATTTTATTGACAGGCACAAGTAAAAATGGCTTTTAACTTTTACTGACGACATGTTGACGATATGTTGTTATTGTGTCGTAAATTAAATTTACAACATGCCTGCTTTCTTGACAGTGGGCTTGGATATACATACATAGAAATATTTGTGAATTTTGGTATTTTAGTGCAATTTCGCGATTTTTAATAAATACTATTCCTAAAGGTAAATGATTTTGATAATCGTATGTACATATAGAGAAGAGAAAACGTGCTAAATGGGATCATTAATTTGCCTAGCCACCATAGAAATATCCTTTCTGAGAATAAGGATAACGATATGATGGCGCACACATGAGAAAAGATAAGAGAATAAGATTTCGACTTCATTTTAATTTGTTTAATATTTAAACTGGCCGAGATCGCTAACATATTTAAAATAGCCCCTGTACAATATTTTAAGATTTCTTTAATGGGATAGATCGGTTCATTATTTTATCTTGCCCCCAAACAAATCTGTAGTTAGATTTTATCACTATGCCGGGGCTAGATAGTGTTTGTATATTCATATAAATCTTAGTTTCCTTTACCAAGATTTTTAACAATTACAAAAACGCTTTGGCGACGATTTCAAACATTTACAGTTTTATTTGGCGAATACAAATGAGTGCAGTCGGCTTTAAATTACTTAATCGCATCTGATTGTTTGATATGTGTAGTAAATTATGGCCAGCAAACTGCCCTGGTTTAAGGCTATAACAACGTAGTTCCCAGTTGCGATACGGGCATTATTACTTATGACAAATCATATGCCCATGACTCCTTCTGCCCTTTTGACGTATGAAACCGCAATTTTGAATTCATGAACCTTTTCAATTTGTTCATTAATTTCAATTAGCAAGTTAAAGTAAAATTAGAGGCAGTTGTGGTTTTGGCTCATATGTCAGCCATATGTGGACCGAACTGGCTAAATTTCAATAGCAAACTTTAATAGCCAATTTTAAAAGTAAACTTTAATGAAGTATATGCGTATATAACAACCTAGTCCCCATTATTTCTGGGGTCTTCGGAAACCCCATTTCAAAATACATACGGACAGACGGACATCATTAAATCAATTTCGCTACTCATAAGGACCCATAATATACTATGTAGCCTTACCGTTTGGAGGGTGAACTATTAGGAATTATTTATATAAAAAAGTTTTAAATATTGTATATGATTATGTTGTTCTCGAAAGGCGGATTATCAGGTTATATGGTTATGTAGTTATATTAACAGCAACAAAATATATTTAAAAAAAATTTTAAATAAATGTATTTTGTTGTTGTGAATATTACTAAATAGCCATATAAGCTGATAACCACCCTTCCGTGTACAACCCAAATATAAAAAAAGTAAAAATTAAGTATAAGACGATAATATAATTCATATTATATTTAAGAAACAACTAATTTTAAATACATATTACTGATAAACATAAGTCTTCGGCAACGAGCTCCTAATTACCTAAGAAGCAGAGAATATGTCAAAAATATTATTTCTCTAAATTCTGAAAGAACTATTAACCTGATTACAAAGTTACACTTATTTTCAGGAACTGTAAATAATTCAATAATGCCCAAAATGGCCCAATTGTGTCACTAATCCCATCACTGGTTGGTATATGTATTCTATGCCCATCAATCGGATAAGTCTACGGTGACTGGCATTCAATACGTTTTGGGCATGAAGGAGAAGGCACTGAACGCAAGGCAAATAGCTCTGTGTGCGTTCATCGACTTTCAGGGGGCCTTCGACAACACCTCCTATCATGCGATTAACTTTTCTCTAACAAGGAAGGATGTTCCAGTTCTTATAAGAAACTGGATCTATGTGGCTCATCGAGTACCATTGAAGCAACCAAAAGTTGTCCATATGATGGTGTTCTATCGCCTCTATTGTGGACCTTGATCATCGACGAACTACAGGATATCCTTAATGACCTCGGCTTCCGGACTTATGGCATGCTGACGATATAGTTATTTCTTTAAATGGATTTAATGACGCGTAGATTTCGGAGGTTATGCAGCGGGACCTGGACTTGGCAATAAACTGGTGCAGAGAGAGGGGGCTTAACATCAACTCCGCGAAGACTATTCTGGTGCCATTTACCCGACGTGGAATTCTCAGACTTAAGGAACCAGCTGTGAAGTACTTGGGAATCATTCTACATAGGGCCCTTAACTGGAACGCTCAGCTATATTCCATGTTACCAGAAGGGCAATATATGCCTGTCAAGGGCTCTTCGGAATACATGGGGGCTAAAGCCTAGAATGTTCTACTGGTCTTTTGTTACAATAATAAGACCAATTTTGCCGCCCTGGCATGGTGGTCCAAGACCGAACAGGTCAAAGCTAGACTGATACTCTTTTAGATTTAGATTTAGCACGTCATTAAGAAATCTTATTAATAATAATTTTTGTTTTCCCAAAACTAACTTTTGATGATACTCGATAAACTTTATCGCCTGATTGCGTATCGATCAAAGGTGCCATGAAGACCTGTCCCACTCTAGATCTAGGAGCTATCCTGCACATTCCTACATTTATTGGCCCTGAGCCTTTCTTCGGCGTCCTTGCTGGTCACATTAGGGGGACGATCCAGACCATGGCCTGAACGTAAATTCCTTCACATATGGACGTCCATTCATGTGTTAAGACAATCCAAAAAATTTGCGACCCCGTCCTGTGGCAGGACAGGTAGGCTGCTCCTGCTTGATAGGTGGGGAACTTAGGGTACTTGTTGGCCTGTTTATGGGGCACTGTGGTCTAGGATGCCATCAGTTTAAATTGGGAAATGTAAGTACCAAGATATGCCGATTTTGTGGTGCTGATGACTAAACGTCAAAACATCTGCTCTGCTGTTGTCCCGCCTTAGGATCTCGGTCGCCCCCCGAGAAACTGATGAGCCCAACTGAAATTTATGATCTTTCACTGGGCATCATAACGTGCTTCATACGTAGCCTGAATCTGATATGGTGAGACACACGATATCAGATTCAATCTACAATATCAATATGTATTCTAAATGTCAAACTCCATGAAAAACATTTTTTTTTCAATTATAACTCTTTTTTCGGTCAGCTTTATAAATTAGTCTGGGTTTCAAAATTAAAAGCAACTAATTGCCTATATGAACATAGAGTCCCACTGTTTAAATTTTGTGATATTTTTATGATCACAAAATACCTCTTTTCAAATAAAAATATTGAATATTATTGGAAAAATTGCCGCGTCTGTCGTCTATATTTTTGTATATATTTTAGCGTTTGTGTTGTTTGTCATAAAAAATTTTTGTGGTGCACTTTAAGCACATAAAACTATCAACTCAAAACAAACAAAAAAATATATTTAAAAAGACTTTGGCAATGCAGCCAGTAAAATGCAACTAATTGAATTAGAGTCACACAAAAAACTTAAGCACACGTTCCCCCAAAAAACACGCGCTTCCCCTTTTAATACTGAAAAGAAAAAAAGATCAACCAGATACTAATTTTGAATTAAATGTGGACTAAAACTGCTACTACTAGTACTCGTACATATTATGGTATGGGCACGAGCATAAAGCAATTGTGGATTTGTCTAATTGAAGACATCAACACTTGCTTGATTTGCTTTTTATAATTTCCATCAATTTCAGTTCGTTCATTTCTAAAAGGCTGACAAAATTCCATTGAGGGAGACAAACAATTTAGGAGGATGTTAAAAACAAATTACGAAAAAAAAGAAGAATAAGGTGCCAAGTTGGGGGGAGAATGGATGGGATTTAAGCAAGCATTTATTTCTGGTATGGTTCCATGGTGCAGTACGTTTGCTTTACATCCATTTTTAAAAGCCTCAATATGTCGTTGGCAGTAATTCTTATTGGATTGTTTATTTTACAAGGTACAACTATACAAATTAGAATAGTGTTTTTACAATACAAGAAAAAAAAATAAAAATCATACATCTCGTGCCTCATCAGTTGAATGTATTCTTGTGTTTGTATATACAAACGAGGTGACAAATAATAACAAAACACAGACATGATCTTTATGGTGGGGCATTCAGCTTCAGTAATTTAAACATGCACCCAAATTCAATTCATTCATTTGATTCTATTCTATTCCCTGCCATCTTAAGGGGAAAATTGCCTAGCACATCCAAGCAAGTAATTTCATTTGGATCTGAAAATTGAATAATTGGTGGGAGCTGATAAAATGTTGTTGCTTGTCAACAAACTCATTTTGTTTACACGGGTTTTTACGACATTTCCAATGATCGTTCTCGTCGTCAGCGTCATCATAGTTTGTCGCATTTACCAGAATATTTGTTGTTGTTATTGCTTTAATTGGTGATTGTTTTGGTAGTGCATTAACTGAAAGTGTCGTTTTCCCCTCGTTTGCCATAAAAAATCTAATTTTGAGTAATTGTTTTGTTGGTCGCCAACGAACTGTTTACTTTAATGTGACGATCAACATATTAAGAAAAAAATTTTATTGCTTAAAGAAGTCGATGAGACATGTTCGCTACAATAGGTAATAATTAGGGCATGTTTTTATTTGCACAACCAAAAAAAAAAAAAAAAAAAATATAAGCACAAAAAACGTATTAATATGCACGCTAACTGCTGTATTCATAAACAATTGTTAAATTTTATAAAGGTTTACAAAACAGATTTTCTATGAAAATGTATGTTAAAAAACGTTTGTTAAATTTAATAATAATTTATGAATACGGGGGTAAAACTCTAATAAAAAACTAATATATTTTGATATTGTTTATAAGATTGTTGACCGAAAATACAAAATATGACTTTGCTTAAGTTCTGAAATTATAATTATAAATTTTCGCTGAAATATATTAAATAATAATCACTAAATGCTAGTGAGATAATCTATATATATAAAATTGTAACGTTACTGACTGACTGACTGTCTGACTGATTCATCATCGCACAGCCTAAACGCCTGAAGTTAAAAACTTGAAATTTGGACTAGGGGTTGGTCTCTCCCCAAATCGATCCACTAAGACGGGATTTTTGGAAATTCGAATGTTTAGGGGGTAAAAAAGGGCAAAAACGGGTAAATTCGGTAACCTTATATCTCTAAAACTAAAAAAGATACAAAAAAAATTTTATACTTTTCGTTGTTCTTTAGAAAAATAAGCGGACAGGTGTCTGGTACTTTTTGGAAATTCAGCCCTTTAAGGGAGTAAACGGGTAAAACCTGCATTTTGGTACTTTTTTGTCACCCCATCTATCTTTTAAATGCATAAACCTAGAAATAAGGGTTATACCACATTTGAAACTTATCTAAAAAATCCAAATACGAATTTGGTACTTTTTCGAAATTCGGACGTTTAAGGGGTAAAAAGCGTAACTATTTTTGGTACTTTTTTTATAAAACTTTTTTTTTATTTATTGACATAAACGTATTAAATTATGGGCTCCCACTACATTATTGAAATTTTTCATGCTTCAATGGGGAGAAAAAAAGTACCAAAAAGGGGAAATACGGAGTAAACGGGTAAAATCTGTATATTGGTACTTTTTTGTCATCCCATCTATCTTTTAAACTAATAAACATAGAAATAAGGGTTATATCACATTTGAAACTTATCTAAAAAATCCAAATACAAATTTGGTACTTTTTCGAAATTTTGACGTTTAGCGGGTAAAAACCGTTACTATTTTTGGTACTATTTTACAAAACATTTTTTTTTATTCATTGACAAATACGTATTAAATTATGGGCTCCTACTACAATATTGAAATTTTTTATGCTTCAATGGGGAGAAAAAAAGTACCAAAAAGTGGAAATACGGGAAATTTTATTTCTTACTTTAGGTTTTTGGTTCCACAACTGACAATTTTTTTTAATTATCGTTAATATTGGACCTAGAAACATAAACTTCATCATGCAATGTCCTGAGTGGATAAGAACCTTTGAGGGTACTTTTTGGTATTCTTTGATCTTAAACTGGTACTTTTTTAATTTCCGTTAGTATTAGACCTAGAAACATAAAACTAAACATGCAAAGTCCTGAGTGAATGAGAATTCGTTAGAAGGATCTTTTTGGTACTTTTTCGTTATTTAACTGGTACTTTTTAATTTTCGTTAATACTGGACCTATGAACATAAAATTAAACATGCAAGCTCCTGAGTAAATCAAAATCTGCAAGAGGTGCTTTTTGGTACCTTTGGGTCTTTAACTGTTACTATTTGAAGTTCCGTTAGTATTGGACCTAAAATCATAAAATTCAACATTAAATGTCCTGAGTGGACAAGAACCTATAAGAGGGATCTTCTTGGCACTTTTTCGTTTTTTAACTGGTACCTTTTTTATTTTCGTTAATATTGGATCTACAAACATAAAATTAAAAATGCAATGCCCTGAGTGAGTGAGAATCTGTAAGCTTTTTGGTACTTTTTGTTCTTTACCTGTTACTTTTTGAATTTCCGTTAAAATTGGACCTATAAACATAGAATCAAACATGCCTGTTCCCAAGTGAATGAGAATCTGTAAGAGTGGTTTTTGGTACTTTTTCGTACTGTATTGTTTGCCAACAGTTACTTATTGAATTTTTGTTAGTTTTGCAGCTACAAACATAAAATTAAACAAGCAAAGCGTTGAATGAGCATCTATAAGAGGCAATTTTTGGTACTTTTTTGTACTTTATTTTGTGCTTTTATTGTTGTTAACTAAATAAAAAAAGAGAACAGGTGTCTGGTACTATTTCGATATTCGGCTCTTTTACGGACTCAAAGTGTAAAACCTGAATTTTGGTTCTTTTTTGTCCCCCATCTACCGTTGAAATCAATGCACATAGAAATAAAAATTATATAAAATTCGTAACTTATCTAAAAAATGCCAAGTGAAAATTTTGTACTTTTTCTGAATTCGAACGTTTAAGGGGTAAAAATCGTAAGTAATTTTGTTACTTTTTCCAAGATATTTTTTCTTCATCTATTTATTTTCATCGCACAGCCTAAACGCCTGAAGCTAAAAAGTTGACATATGGACCTGAGGCAGGCCTTTCACAAAATCGATCACGCTGACCTCATATCTGCTAAGCTAAAGGAGATACAAAAAAATTGAATACCTATTATTGTTTATTAAAAATAAGCGGACAGGTGTCTAGCACTTTTTTGAAATAAGGAGTAAACGGGTAAAACCTGTATTTTTAAAAACTTTTTTGCTATGCCATCTATCTTTTAAACCAATAAACATTAAAATAAAAAATATATCACATTCGTAACTTATCTAAAAAATACAAATACAAATTTGATGCGTTTCGAAATTCGAATGTTTAAGGGGTGAAAATCGTACTTAATTCTGTTATTTTTTTTAAAACCTTTTTCTTCATCTACCTATATAATATAAAATTGTAAAGTTACTGCCTGATTCATCATCGCACGACCTAAACGCCTGAAGTAAAATGCTGAAATTTGCCCTGGAGGTTGGCCTCTCGCGAAATCGATTACCTATGATGGGAGTTTTGGAAATTTTTATGGTTAAAGGGTAAAAAAGGGTAAAACGGGAAATTCCCTAACCTGATGTTCATTAAAATAATACGCGGTTAGGTGTCTGGTACTTTTTTGAAATTAGACCCTTTTGGGGAGTAGACCTGTATTTTAAAACTTTTTTACCACGCCATCTATCTATTAAACCAATAAACATTGGAATAAAAAAATATCACATAACGTATCTAAAAAATACAAATAAAATTTTTCGAAGTACGAACGTTTAGAGGTACAAATCGTCCCTTTACAAAGTAGCGGGTTTAAACCTAGAAACATAAACTTTGGCGTAAAAATATGTCCACATAAGAAAAAGGGGCGCTAACGAAGTAGCGGGTTAAAAGCTAGTATTTTATATTTTATTTCAATTACACAAGGCAATAAAATCGAAAAAATCTTACCGCCTGTTCAAAAATTTCGAACGTAAAGAATTACTGCAGTATTCATAAAAAACTAAAATGGATATGAAATCTGTTTTAAGAAAAATTTGTATGGAAATTTAGTTTTAAAATACGTTTGAAATCTATTTTATTTTTTATGAATACGGCAGTTAGAATTTTATATGGAAAATATTTTTAAAACTTAATTAAAATTCGAAATTGTTGAACAGGCTGTTAAAGGCTTGAAACACAACTATATAATTTTGATGTATTCGCCATAACTTAAAATATTTCGAGCTAATGGATTTTTAAATATTTTACTGCATATTTCGTTATCATAGTTTTTACTAATGGCACATTGAGATCCTTGCGGATATTTGAGTTTTTGACATACCAGGCAGCGGATGTGATTATTCGAAGAAGTTTCTGATGACATTTACTATACGATGAGTTTGTTCAATTGTGCTATGCTTTCTTCTAAAACCGAATTGATGGTTTGGAATACATATATTTTCATTTAAAATCGGCGTTAATTTTGACACTAGTAGTTTCTCAAATAGCTTTGAGATATTAGATAATAAGCTAATAGGCCTGTATGACTCCACTTTTGTGTGATCCTTTCCTGGCTTTGGTATCATGGTTACTAAGGAAACCTTCCATTCTTGAGGGTAGTATTCAAGGCATAAAATAGCATTAAAAATAATAAGAATAATTTTCCCTGCTATACTTGGTAGCTCCAAAAGCATTTTATTACTGATCTTATTAATTCCGGCTGCCTTTTTGGTGTTTAAATCACAAATAGCCTTTTCGATTTCTCTAAACTCGAATCTTAGAAAAATAGCTGCTCTAACATTTACAGGTGGTAACTCGTAAATGTTAGTTATATCGTGAGATATATTAAGGGTAAATACATTTCTCAGATGATTAACAAACAGATTTCCTTTTTCAATATCATTTCTTGTCCAACTTCCATTCAAGTTTCTTAATGGTGGCTTAGATATAACTGGTCTATTGAGACTTTTAGTCTGCACGCCATAATGAGTAGTCTGATTGTGGAGGTTGCATCAAGTTCCTTAAGATATTTTTCCAGGGAAGCCGTTTTCTGAGACTGCAGTAACTTTCTTAGCCTTTTTTTGCACTCTTTTAATAAAGTCTTAAGTTGGGGGGATCTGTGCAATTGCCACTCTCTACGAACTCTCCTTTTTTCAGTCAAGAGGCGCTCGACATCTGTAGAATATATGTTATTGTTTTTGGTTTCTTTGAGGGTTATGCTGGAATGTTGAACAGCTAGTTTGAGATAATTGTCAAAATTAACAATAGCGAGATCCACGTTCTCCGGTGTACTAACCGGAATATTTTCTGTGCAATGGGCACTAAGATATTGTGTATATTTTAACCAATTTATTTGTGAGGCTGATGTCGATAAGTAACCAGACGGAGATACGATTCTATTTCGATTCATTATAGTAACAATTGTAGGCTTGTGATCGGAAGATAATTCTAAGGACGCTTCCACATGAATCGTGTCTATGGGGATGTTATTAACTACGCCAAAATCTATGACATCTGGAATTTTTTGATGATCAGTTGGCTAATAAGTTGACTGTCCGCTCGCTACCACATTTAAATTCATTTTAGATATTGTATTAAACAAAACACGACCCTTTGGTGTTAGTAGTCGTGACCCCCAGAAAGTGTGTTAAGCATTATAATCGCCAGCCGCCAGGAAACAGCGTCGTAATGATGTGTAGTATTGATAATATTGGCTTTCTGATATTAAAAATCTAGAAGGAGAGTATAGAGATGAAAGAATTAAGTTTCGATTTAGCTCTTCAACACAAATGTTCGTTGCTTGCAGATAATCTTCACGGTGATCACACATTAAGTAGTGTTTGATTCGGGCTTTCATCAGAATAGCAGGACCTCTACAAGCTCTACCTCGAGGGTCCTTGGTATCATATAATATATACCCATTGATTTTTAACGTATTTCTTAAGGTCAAATGAGTTTCAGAAACAATCATTACATCAATTTGTTTGCTTTTAAGAAAGTATTCTATTTAATTTTTATGTTGGCGAATGCCGTTTGCGTTCCAAAAACAAATTTTTAAACAATTCATGGATTGTTTAGTACATCCTGCAATAACATCGATTTCATTCTTAACATTTCCTGCATCATATTACCCATTGTGTTCGTAAAGTTATTTACTGTTTGCACTAGTGTTTCCATGGTTTTTTCTAGACGACTTAAATTAGAAACTGGAGTTTCATGATTATTTGGCAAATCACCTTGCATTGGCATATGGTTTGATTTTAGGACGTTAGTGTAGGATGTTCTGTTATTACTAGGCTGCGGTACCTTAATGTCATTAGTGTTAACTAGATTTGTTGCCGCATTTGAGGAGGATTAGGTTTCGGTCCAACCGAGCGCTTGACGATAGAGTATACAGGGCATCCTCTATAGTTGGCAGTGTGATCACCCCCATAGTTGCTACATTTTTTACATTGGGGTCGTTTTTAGACTTATCGCAGAGAGCTGTACCATGTAATTCTCCACATACGACGCAAACAGGGGTTAGATGGCAGTATGCCTTAGTGTGACCAAATTCTTGGCAGTTTAAACATTGCACGGGACCATTCCTTTTGTGCGGCTCCTCTATCGTTATTTTCCTATACAGGATATATTTCAGACAGTAAATGGGATGCGTTTCGTTTTTTATAACCTTAACGTCGCCGGGTTCTAACTCCACTCGAAATAGTTGCATGGGAATTTTTTCTCTATTTTTAATATTTATTACATTTTTCCATTTGAAGCCCTTCTCTTCTAAAAACGTTTTTATCTCACCTGGGTCCACGTATGAGTCAATGCCCCTAATCACTACCTGAAGACCTTTACTGCTCTTCAGTTGATATGTATAAAAGTTTTTATTAAGTGCTTCAAATTTAGTTATTTATTACTTTAAGAAAATCATCTTCATGATTAACTTGTATTTTTGTCTCATTTATACTACCCCAATTTATTGCAGCTACATAAAAAGAATTTTCCCTTATTACCGTTTTTAATGGTGGGATGAACTTCGAGCGATTTTTAAATCCATTTATGAGTTATACTCTTACCCCCTTATGTAAAAAAAAGTTAAAGTTTACATTAGTTAAACAAAATATTAAGCTCATTCACTTTTGCGGGGTTTTATGTGTTGGTTAATTAATATAAGCTTTAACTTTTTTTGCATGAGGGGGTTAAGAAAAGATTCTTTAACATAGGTACAGTTCAATTAACATTTTGAAAAATATAAAATAAAAGAATAAAGAAAGAAAAAATAGGTAAATGTATTAGAAATCCATTTTCAAAGATACTGAAAACGATATTATCGATTTCCAATCGTTTTGTTTTTTTTGTTTCCATCACATAATTGCTGAATATTAATTTGAATAAAATAAATTGAAAAAACTGTATAGCTTGCAAGAAAAGGAATAAAATTTTAAAAATGTTATTGTAAATTACACATCAATTTTTTTTTTCAATTTTACAATTTTAATTTTAAAAACACACGGAATAAAAAAAATTGTCGGTTCATTAAAAGATGCTATCAAATTGTGTTACTGTCAAACGTTGTTAAACGATAAAAGTTTTTCATAACACAATGATTTGAGAAAAACCAAAACTATCGATAGTACTGAAAACTATCGATGGTGATACGATAGTCAAACAGCATCAATAGTATCGATAGTGCTATCGATAGTTTCAGACCACTATTGAACACCTACTCAATATTTGACGTACTACACGTAACCACTAATTTAATTAAAAAATTTATTTACGCTTGCAAAACGTTTGGCTAAACCAAACATCTTTTAACAGTTTCTAAATTACATTAAAGGTATTCACGTCAAATTTGCTACCCTTGAACTATGCAAAATAGCATAGTTGCACTTATTTGACGTGAGCAACCCATTTTTTGTACCTTCACTTTTCAGCTTTTCCGAGAAATTTTTTAACAACGCACCTTCTATTTGACAATATCAATTTTTTTATAAAATTGAACCGCAATTTTTTGAAAAATACACAAAATTATTAATTTTATTCATTAACAAGTTGAAGTTATCTACCTCAACATTTTCTTAAGATAAGTATGCAAGTATTTTTATTATTTCTTCTTCTTCTTTTAATTTTTTTAATTGTTTTATTTGTTAACAAATTGCATCTTTAATTTATAATTTGTGCTTTAGACACTACAATTTATAATATTTTTCAATTCAAAGAAAAAAATGTGCGTCAAAATGGAATTCCTGCATTGTTGTTTAGTGAAGAGTTGATTTTATGAGTACTTTTTTTTTATCATTTTTTCAACTTGGCAATACCATAAAAAGTTGCAACTTTTTTATGCTTTTACTCTGATAATCTTTTACTTACTTAGGCCCTGACAATTTTGCATCGTTTGGGCGAAATAATTGTATATGTGGTTGTTGTTGTGTTTTTGCACTTATGCTTTTACGCAAGAGTGTAACTTTTGACGTTAATACATTTATTATAAAATTATCTTCTTACAAATAAAGTTTAGTAAATCAAAAGAAATTGATAAAAATATCTTTTGTTTTTGTCTTTCTTTTTTTTCATGAAAAACAAAAATGTACTTTGGATTTCAAGAAGAATTCTTGACAAAAAGTTCGAAAAAACAGAAGTTAGGAAGAACATGTAAATCAATTAAAATGGATAATCATTTATTCAAAAAGCAAATTTCGATCTACCAAAGTGAAATACCATTTGGTTTAAGGATTGATGTTTGACTATTGACGTCATCCGGCTTCAATAGCCGAATGAGTAAAGACGGCAAACCCCACTGGAGAGATTGTGTAGTTACAATCGAAACTAGTCTGGGCAACCTGTCCGTGAAAGCCTGGGTTCAAATCTCAGCGCAGTCAAGAATGAAAAATTATCAATAAAATTTTAATTGATTTCATGTTGTAAAATTCCTGTCTTCATAAAAATAATTTAAAGAAAATTAAATTCAATGAGCCTAATTAAAAATATCTAAATTTTGGATAAAAGAAATAGATCTCAGAAACTTCAATTAAAAACCAACAGCTTAATAAAAATAATTCACAATTGTTCAAAACTTTTTTTATTACGAAAAAAGTTTGAAAAACTTGCCCTGTATAATTGTTTAGATAATGTCAATATAAATTATATGTACAAAGATATACGAGTTAATCGAGAGGTCATGGGAATAATTATATGACATTTATAATGTAACTAATATCTTTTCGACATGAGTTACAGACACATTTTTTCTCACTTTTCTAGAAACGGTGGAATGTTTTCATTCACTTCATTTTGATCGGATAAGTTCTCACCAAAGTTACCGAACATGGACACTTGAATAAATATAGACACTTTTATGGACTTTCTTGCCGCTCTCAAAGTCTTAAATATGAGGGAATTGAAAAAAATGTGACAACGGGTTTGGATGGCTCTTGACCGAGAATAAGTTAGATCTGTGAAAAAAACTAGTTTATATTGCTCAAGCGGAGCTGGCACTTATCCATAAAGAACTAGAGAATGACGTAAATTTAACACGTTGCAATTTTCCAGATAAACTAACAATACCTCTGTAATTTTCAAACATTTGATTACAGAGGATACAATTTTAATTGCAATAGCATTTGCTTACACATTAGAATTTTTACAGAAAAAATTTATATTTCTATATTTATTCCGCTTGCTCGTCGTCCCTTCGTCACCCAGTTTAATGGTTTCTGTTTCAGTTTTATTATTGTCATAAATCATTCCGATTTGATACGAATGTATTTCTTTAACTGTTGCAGTTCTCTTTTAAATGTTTCTTATCGTTCACTTGACGTTTTGCATCCAGATGTGTCTTTTGCAGCAAACCACGACGACACTGATGAGATCGTCGTTTAAACGTTCGATCGTTGTCTACAGTTTGTCTTGTGTGTGCGGTTGCTCTGGGGACTTTTAGGTGAATTTGAATGAATGTTTGTTTGTTGTTTTTGTCTGTGTTTTGCAATTTAGCGTTTTTTTTCTATCTTTTCTTAAGTTTTTTGCTAAAAATTAAGGTCCCCCTTTTAAGATTTTAGTATTTAACTAGAAATTGATTATCTTTTTGAAGATCTCTTATTTATTATTTTTTAATTTAAAAGTTTTTTTAGTTTGTCTTTCTTCTGCGGACGTGTCTGTCTGTCTGTTTTATAGTTTCAAAATTGTTATAATTGAAGACTCGTGCGTTGGTGGCGGGCAGGCTGTCATAGTATTTTGAAGTTATTGCGTGTTTGTGAATCATTAATCGCATTCTTTGTTTATGGGATAAAATAATTAAAAAGACATTTTATTGATAGATTTTTGTTTTGCTAAATGATATGGGTGGTCCATAGATAACATATGGATTATTAAAAAGTAGAAAGTAGTAAAATATATATCATAAGCAAGCTAATAAAAAAACGGTGACATAAAAGACTAATAAATAGAATGAATACACAGAAAAAAGTGTTTTATCAAGTAAATAAATGTTTTAAAAAGTTTTAAAATTTAATTAATATGATAATTGAATTAATTATTTTTTTTTGTTGAAAAAAAATTAAAAATTTTATTTTGATTTAATTAACATTTTAGTTGTTTTGAAATAAATTTTCAATTAAAATTTTAATTAAATAACAAAAAATCTTAATTGACTTTTTTCGTTTAAAATAAAATAACTAAAACATGAAGAATTGTTGTTGGGAATTGTCAAAATTTATTAAAATAAATTAACACATTGTTTGAAATGGCAAAATTTTTTGATCACTTTTTTAATTAAAATTAAAAATATCATTTATTGAAAATTGGCCCTTTGTGTAAAGCACAGATAAAAACTTTTACATTCTAGTGAAGATTTTTAGATCAAAATATTTTAGGGAAATTGACTTTGCAAGATATATCGACTGTTGCAATGTTTTTATACCCTACAATAACATATTTGGAAAGGGCTTATACGATTGTGCTGTAGCACAGCCGGCCTTGGGCAAGGATTTTCTACTCTGAAGTTTCTATATCCGGAATTTTTAAATTGAGAATTTCAATATTCGGGATTATAAAGCTTAGGATTTTGAGATTCAAAATTTTGAAATTCGAGCTTTAAAAAAATTCGGGGTTTTGTTAAACTTTTCGTCCCAGAGTTTGACAATAATGGAATCAACAACTAATTGATTGTAACTCACTAAAAAGTGGCATAATGATCAGGGACATTACGACACTACCCTGATGGAAATTATGACACTTTTAAAAACGTCACAATACTATGATACTTTTTGGTGCTTCATGATTTTCATGGACACTATGTCACTGGATATTATGACATGCCACCGTCAATTCGCCAATAAGTGTCATAATGTCCAGGGACGTTATGACACTAAATTTTGCTGAAGCTTAGTTAATAATATATAAGTATTTATTTATCATATAGAGCCCACTTCTGTCGGTGGAGGGTATCAAAGATTCGGCACAGCCGAATATAGTTCTCTAACTTGTTTTAATTAAAATTAAATATATAATTTATTGAAAAAAAGATATTTACAATTTTACAATTTTAAGTAATCAATATAATCATTTTTGTAATAGGTGCAAAATCAACAACTTGTTTGCTTGATATTATGAATTTGGTATAAATTTGATAATTCGAGAAAATGTTTAATTTTTTCTGTGTTGAGAAAAGACTATTTCAACACAACCCCTATTTGTTGGTACAGAAAGCAAATTTTAAACTATTTCAGCAAGATCTCTAAAAGGTTTCGAACTGCTAAAAAAAATACTTAAATTTGTACCCACATCTTGACTAAATCGGTCTTACCATTGGGGATTTTCAAGAAATTTGGTTCCTCAATTACAAAAAATCCGCCATTTGGGGACATATCCCTAAAACTGAGAACGCAGCTTATCAAGATAGAATTCTGCACAAATTAAGTTTGTGCATTCTTAAATATCGTTCCAATTTTGGGTTTCTGGGTATATAATAATCTGTAGCTACCAAACAAGCCCTACAACTCAATTGAATTTTACTTCTGTAAATCTCACAAATTTCGTATGAATATAAAATTGGGTACAAGGAATATCTCAGCAAAATTTGGCTAGGTTAGATCTATAAGTCCAATATACCTAAAGGGTCAATTCCCGAAAATCATTTTTTTTTTAAATGTTCGTATCGAGGTCAAATTTAGCTAAACTAATTTTTATGCCAACTATAATCTTATCCCAAGCTTTTTTTGGGTAGTAATTCTTATATTAATACGGGAACAATTTTTTTGCAGTTGATTTTCAAGTATCTTATCGTCCACCAACTTTAATGAAACTTATATGGTTTTGAAGGTACTTGTGTGTAGATATGCACAATATAAATTTATATTCTAAATTTTTAGAATTAAAGTGTTTGAAAGAACTTAAATTTATTTTGCAAACACAAGTACACATATGTCTTAACGGTGGTTGAAAAATCCAATGCATCTTGTTTCGATTGGGTGAAAAGAGTGCATTTTGTTGTTTTCTTAAAATGTGTACGTTGTTGTTGTTGTATAACGCACTGGTTCTCTAAAGTAAATATCGAGTGGTCGAATTTCGGCCACCGGGCGAAACTAGTATATACACACATAGATAAATGCGTCTTCATATTGATGGTGCTCTAACATCAGAATTGTGACATTAATGTTATTACAAATGCCCTTAATGAGGCAAAAACTGACATCAATCCAATGACGAACGTCATCCTAAAATTTTGTCTTTTTTTATGCGTCATCTACGCATTGACTTCAGTGACATCAATTCGATGCCACTTTTGTGTACACTGATAGAAAAGGCGTCTTAACGCTGATGTATTTTGACATCAGTACAGACAAACTGTCATCAGTGCAATGACAAACTGTTATTAGTGCGATGACAAACTGTCAGAATATATTATTAAAATTATTTTCATGTTTAAAAATTTCTATTTTTTTCTTTATTATTTATTTACATATGTACATCAAATTTTTAAAGTAGAATTATTACGAAAACCATATCGGGCATGTTGCTGGTGCACCGTTGTCATTTGTCAAGTTTTCCCTCTTTTTGCAAGTTTTTTGAGATGCAAAAAAGTTTTTAATTTATATAAAGTTTTTTCAAGTTTTTTTTTATTAATTAATGAAAGTTTTTTATAAATACATAATATAAACTTTGCAGTATATTGGATGAAAATATTATGTATTTTTTGTGCAATTAAGCCATCTTCCTATATTTTTTGTCTGACCTTTATAATTGGAACAGCGTTTAATTGTGCTTACTCCTTCCTACCTTAAATATCCCAACTATATTTTTTAGGTGCTGAAGTATTTTTAACACTAGATTCATATAAGTTATCTGAAAGTGATAATGGACTTTTGAGTTTATTCTTTAAAGTTTTATGTATAACTTTGTAAAGTTGTTTTAATGATGACATTCTAAAACATGTAAAAGTTTTAGCACCTTTTAGATTTTTAATAAGTATTTCCTTGTAATAAGTATTTCCTTGTAATTTGTAAAAAAGAAAAAAATCATTTCAATTTACTTTTTTTTATATTTTCAAATGATTTCCAAATACATTTTTTTGTATTTTTTATTTAATTTTTAAACAAAATGAATTCCATATAAATTTTTGTGTTTTCTTTAAAAATTTTGGCACTTTTGTAGAAACAAGTTTTTTCCTGAAAAAAAAGTTTTTGTTTCAGATATAATACGTTTTTTTTTAAAAATATGTATGGCAACGCTGTGCTGGTGTCTTATAATTGAGAGTTCTTCTGTTAACACGGAATACAAAAAAAGTGAAACAAACATGTGTATCGGATAAGTTAATAATGATATTCTCTCCATTTGACTTAAGGTCAATTACAATGACTCAAATTAATGACAGTTTGTCATTGCACTGATGACATGCTTTATAAAAACGACTCCGATTCGTCATTTCTGTGATGCCAATGTGTCATTCTATTAATGACATAATTTAAATATTTTTATTCCTTATGCAAATCCCGCGAAGCTCTGCGCTTGTGTGCAGGAGGCCAGAGTCTCTGGCGGGAATTGAACCCGTAACCCCGGCACTGATAGACTTGCTCACTACCAGCATGCATACCGGGGCACCCTTGTCATAGTACTAATGTCAAAATACATCAGAGCTACGACGCCTTTTCTATCAGTGTATAATCGATCATATCTTCTATATAAGCCGCCTAAAGGAATTTTGGTTTTATCGCAGGAACTAGTGATGTTATGAATATTCGTATTCGTATCACCGAATGTTTTTCCGATTCAGTAAAAAAAATTCGAAATTCGACAATAAATTATATTTAAGTCATGCAAACATTGTTTCTTAATTTGCTCAGTAGTTTCAGAGATATCTATCATTAAAGTTTGACCCAACAAAATTAAAATTTCATATAAATTGTCGATTGTTCGACCCTTATTTTAAAAATTTATAGTTATTTGGTTAAGCTTGAGGTCTATTTGTTTTATGTTTTTCTTTTTTTATTCTAATATTTCGTCACGCCTTTGTGTGACTTCTTCGGGAAAAGATAAAAATATAAAATTTCTTGAATAATTATGAAAATGGGCTAGCCTTATGTTTTATTATTTGGTCAAGTACCGTGCACCTAAATGCATTCAAAAGAATTAACCCCATTTTCTATTAAATTTGTGCCCAACTTTTTATTTTATTTACAGTTTAGTGAGTGAAAAGCTTAAAATATTGAAGCAATAGATATACTGTAAAACAATGAGTTTGTGTTTGTGTGGTTACTTTTGTATGGAAATTTAAATTTCCATCAGGTTTGCTCTGCAACTAAATTGTAAATAAATTTAAAAGTTATGCACTTATTTCAATTATAGAGGACTGAATTCCTTTTGAATACTTAATATTTAGCTACATGCTGCTGGACAAGTTTATGAAATAGCATATCCGTAGAATGGCTTCGATGGCTATGGTGGTACATACTTACCGGCACTATTTTGTCTAAAATAACGATAACCATTCGAATCTGCTGTTGGCCTTGTTGAAAAATACCATTGTAAATAAGCCAAATCTGAACGCCGAATCAAGAGTGCTTGACCACGAAATGTTTCAATTGTTTCACGTGCCGTTTAGAACCACCGTCTTGTTGAAACCACATGCTGGTAGAAATAACTGAGTCATCGTGTCGCTTTGAATCCACTTGTTGATAATCCATAATCTTCGCTCTTCATGGTCATTAAAAAACTTACCTTAAACTGTCACCTTTCAAATAGTTTGTTCACACAAATGGTGTCAAATTAAAATTTTGCATTCATTTTGGAATCCCCTCTATTTTCTTTTACTTCTATTTAATCTGTTTCAGGAAATTTATAGTATTTTAACATCCACTACAGGTGTTTTGCCATGGTCAAAACTCAAAATGTTATCGATTACAAATATTGTACATTATTATTTAATACCGTAATCCAAATCCATAAGTACATATCAGACTAATAACATACCTTTACATATCAACACAAACCAAACAAATCCACAAAAAAAAAAAAAAAAAAACTCCAACCATTTCAAATAAAAAATTAACTCAGACCCACCGAAAGTGTAAAAAAGACCTGCAATTTGTAATGTGAACAACAAAAATATCAAAAATTAAAAAAAAATTCACAACCGCTGAGGAAAAAAATAAACAATAAAACAAAAACCCACAAAAAACGGCTAAAAGTTTCAAATTACATCTACAACAATTTGCAACAAAAAAAAAAAAAAACTGAAATAAGCCAAAAACGCCACTATAATCAGAGTCATGCAAAATGTTAATGTGGACCACCATCGTCTGCAGCCACTTCTAAAAGCGAAAGCAAAATAAAACCAGCAGTAGGAGCTGAACAAAAAGATTATATCGATAGTAATTTGTTTCAACGCTTTTTGAGACGCTACTGTTACAGGAACAAAAAACAAATCACAAAAATACTGCAAGAAACACAAAAAAATGGAAATAATGCGGCCACGATCAAACATTGACTACAAATGAAAAAGAATGAAATGGATGGGTGGAAGGACAGATAAATGGACGGACACACAGACAAAGAAATTTATATATTTCTTTAAAGGACAGATATCGTTGCAGTTTCTAGACATACAAACACATTTATGAGCAACAAATGAAAATGAAACTGAAATTTAAAACGGTCTTGATTTTTTTTTGTTCAGATTTTTTTTTTTGAATAATCCCTTTACAAGATATTTTAATGCCCTACTAGAAGTTGAATTAAATTATTTTAGTTCTATATTTGTTACGTTGCACTATAGGAAATGTTCCTCCTTTTTTGGCCAAAATTAATTACAGCCAAACGGGTGGACCGATTTGAAAGATTTTTTGGATTTGTCTTTTGGTGAACACTTAAAACACGAAAAAGTTTTTCATACACTCAGAAAAAAAAACATAAGTAAATTTAACTAAAAAATTAACAAATAATTAGTTCTAAGATGGGGTTACGGGTGATAAGTTCCCGCATCCTAGATATTTTTAGATCTTTGATAGATAATCTGGTTTTTTAAATGGCTTTTTTTCTAAAAAATTTTTCGAGTGTACACTTACCTTTCTAATACACCAGTAGAAATAATTTTTACAAATTTAATGCAGTAACAAACAAAGTCCTGTTTAAAAAGGATTTCATTCAACAATTTGATTTTCAAGTTCTAAACCGTCAACTAAATGTAATATTCATGAGTTTTCTAAAAGAAAAGCTAGTCCTTCATCAGATAGATTAGTTGGCGCTGCTTTTTAAATTATTTTCCGTATTTTCGAAGCTCTATTTGGAGTACTGCCTCTTTTAAAATCACTGCTAAATCTAATTGTTACATTTACGAGCAGACGCAGATACAGCAAGAATTAGTGATTCCACTTCATTATTATGATCTTAAGATATTCCTGCTGCATCTCGTCGTTTTGTTCTCTCAGATTTTTTGCAAGGCACACTGCGTTTCACGTTTTCTGATCGAAGTACTGGCTTTAAGTCAAACAGCATGATGTTTTTCAAAAACTTTCAAATTTCTGGAACTATTACGTTATTTTATATTCATATTTGAACGAAATAATCGTGAATGCTCTTAAAAATACTGTTTAAAGTTTTCGGAACAATCACTCTCAGAAATGTATGAAAAAAATAGGCGTAAATAGCGGATCTTTTGTCAATTTCGTTGTGTTTCTCTAGCCATATATTGAATAATTCTGAATTTGGCACGCAGTAGTCACCTGAAAAAATTTATTTTTTTTAAACTCGCAAAAAATTCGCAGATGAAATATATTAATTTGGAATATAATTGATTGTTCTAGAGAACTATTATGATATTATGTCTAACATGTGTTATCATTTTTTTGTAAGTCTATATAAAATTCTAACTCATAATTCCATTAGTTCATTTTAAGGTCACTTTAATTTTTCGAATTTAATCGATTTTATTGATGAGTTTACTAACATTTTGCTATAGAATGTAAAAGTACTTATCTTCGGCATTATTTCCCATTTTTTAATTTTTAAAAAATATAAATTTTTGTTACGAAAACTTTTATTAGAATATGTCACAAAATTCACTGCACTTAAAGGTTTTATGATAACTAGTTTAGAAATCGTAATCAAAACAACTGTTAAAGTAACAGAAATTAAATTTTTGTGAAAATTTTAAAAAGCTATGTTTACTTTGTTATGTTTGTTTATTATATTAAAGCAAAACAAAAAAAATAAACTTTGCAAAAATTCAAATTTTTACTTTTGGCCAAAAAAGGGAGAAAATTTTCTATAGTGGGTTGGAAGAAATTTTATATATTTTATTAGAAAAAAATCCTATTAGGCGATTTTCAAAATTTTGGTTAGGGATGGGCAAATTGAAAAAATATATCGATATATATAGTATCGATATTTTTTAAGAGAATCGATATTTATTAATTAAAAATGTCGATATATCGATGTATCGAACGTATTAAGGTGAAATTATTACCAAATTTAAAAACTTTATATATCTATGTCAATACATATTTACATATGTACAAACATATTACATGTAATTCCATTCTAAGTTTTTATTTTTTTCTGTCTGTCCCTCGATTTCGAACGAAACTTTCATTCGCTTAACTTTTATTTAAAACAAAAATCAAATTTTAAAATCTAGTTTTTAAGGTAAGTTATACGAACGAAGTTTTCATTTGAAATCGAGGGACCGGCAGTTAACTCGACAATAAAAAAAAATTCAAAAAAAAATTATGCATACAAAAAATTTTTTATTCATTCGCCACATGAAATCTAAAAAAAAAAAAAAAAAATTGGGATTATATAATGCCGGATTATAAACTGCCGGTGAACGAAACTTTTGACTCATACTATACAAGTAAACTGTGCAATATTTTATTTATAATACATAAGAACATGCTCAAAAAAAAAAAAAATATTTGTTTTTATTATTAACATTCCAACTATCATGAGTCTATTGCTGCTTATACGCCATAATTAAGGCGATTCTTTGCATAATTCTAGGAACCCTTTCCAGAATATTTTTCCGCGCTTATTTTTTTGTTGTCATCTCTTAAAAAACCAAGACAAAACTGAACTGTGCAATCTATGAAAATGTTCAATGGAAAAGCGCCGTTATTGTCTTAATACTAGTTAAAAAACATATGATGCAAATTTTAACATACAACAGTACTGTAAGAAGTTGAGCAACGGTTAAAATGTTGAATTTTATTATAAAAAGTTCTTAAAAATATCGAATTCGATAGTCGTAGATAAATATCGATGTATCGATATATGGGTATTTTTAATATCGGCGATTATATATTTTTTAAATATCGATATTCATTGCCCATCCCTAATTTTGGTGCTTTTTTTTTGTCTTACAGCGAAAGAAAAGCGCTTCGTTACTGGAATGAAACTATTTCGTGGCCCCTACTTATTAAAGCAATGAAACTGTTCATTACTGATACTAAGCTGTTCATTTAAACTATGAACCTTCCCAAACGGGAAGTTTCTTACATTTCGATGTATCATTAAGACGTTACATTCAGGCTACGTGAAACTTTAATGTATGATTTGGGGTATTTATTCGTAGAGTAAAATATTACAAATTAACGTATCCATTAAGGAAGTTATTTAATTTAATTTTTTAACAAAATTTTAAATGTACATTGAATAATTGTAAAAATTAGAACTCCGTTCAAATATTAATGATATTTTTACGTAGCCCGAATTAAGTTTTACGTTGGCAAAGAAATAATTATTTTTCTATTTGTTTAGGAAATCAATAAAAATATGTATGTGTTATTGATTTTAATAGTTGGTTATATAAAAAGGAATTAATTAAACTTTTATGGTTTTTGTTGTCTAATTTCCGATTGTGTATATACGCAATGTTTTTATTAATGCTATTGCATATCTCACATTTCTGTCATTCATTTAATTTGTTATCAATTTTTCTTAAAATTACGTGTCTGATATGAAATGTTACATACTTTTTACGAAAACTTACATTCTGATTTTTTAGACACCACAACAAATACAAAAAAAAACAACAACAACAAAATATCAAAATAAGTGAGAACATTTATAAGACATAAATACAATGAAACCATTCATTCATGTAACGTATGTTTAATTATCTTTACGAATAGTTTCATACACTTTGCAACACTTTAACAACCAGCTTTTTTCAGCGCATATAAAAATTGGTGCTCGTAACGATCAGCTTCACCGTTACCGTTATTCTTTAATATGCTCCCTAACAAACCCGGTTCGTAGAAAGGCAATGTCGTGGCTGTTCAAATGTTAGATTTTTTTTTAATTTGTTAAGGATTCGTTTGCTTTGCAAAACAAGAAAATGTTTTATTGGGCTTTTTAACATATTTGTAACATCTTTCCGATAATAACGACTTGTTTTGAGTTTCTTTTTTTTAAAAAAAATTTATTGTGTTTTTGGGTATTGTCTATTTATTTGAGAAATTATTTTTTTAATATCCTACAGCATTCTGCATTTGTACTGAAGTTTGTAGAGCATAAAAATATTGGACGTATTGGAATATAAAAAGTATTCTACAATTGTTTTGATATCATCGCTTTTATTTATTTTCATAATTCGTCAATATGTTTCTGAATTTAAAATATGCCCAATATATATTTTTTCTGCTGATCTTAGGACTTTTATATTTTTGGCACTGATAAGATGTATTGATTCAGGTATATATTGGTTTGAGGGGTGCAATGAATTAAGTATTATTTTAAAATTCTAAGGCAATCGGGCATGTTCTGGAAATCGAAATTATATGGAATTGAAAGCGAACCAATTTTGGAAACTCTCCCGTTTTTAAAGTTCATAAAAATAAGTGCTTTTCTATATTTCATACTATGAGGAACACTTAGGTAGAGGAACTAAACTACTTTTGAAATCAGGAACCGCAACGTTCATTTTTACAAAAATTCAATTGAAAATCTTCATCGATTTCAATTTCACGTGATTTCGATTTTTAGAACATGGTCGATTATATTTAATTGCTTTTTTTTTCAATAGAATTTATACGCGCGGGGTAGGTAAAGGTTATTTTTTAATACATATTCTAAGTTGGCTCGTATTTCTCCTAGAATAATATGTTGACTTTTGTATGTATTAAAAAAAAAATTATCTTTTAATGTTTGGTGAGATCCGGGAGTATTAAGCCATAGCTCCCTTTTAAACACCAAACCCGAAAAGAAACAGCTTTTTAAACATTATTTGTATTTGTATTTATATTTATTACTTTCTTTGCTAATACAACAAGATACAATATCTTCTGAGTTACAGTATTAGAATCAGATACGTTATTTGGTCCGGTTTTGCAGAGATAATAATTTAAATAAACATTAAACATTAAAATAAATAAATAATTAAACATTAAATTTAAAACATACTTATATCTAGGTCCTAAATGTTCTAGTTATTAGCAAAGTGACTCATTAATATTTTTTTGTATTCTATTGCGTTGCTAGTGAGTTGTATATCAGTTGGAAGATGGTTCCATAGATTAATTGTAGATATATAAAATTGGTTACAAGAAGCACTTTTGTGAAATCTAAAGGTGCGGATACTATTATTTCGTAATGATGAGGTGAATGTCAGCTTGTTGTAGAGATATTTAGGCTCTTTTGTTACCATAATTTTATGCAAAAAAATTAAACTTTTAAACTTGAGGTAATCATCAAAGCGCATGCCAAAAACAGGCTTTGTGTATGGAGATACATGATCAAATCTGTTTAAATCGAAAACGTAACGCGTAATGTTATTAGATGTTGTAACAAGCTTACGTTTGTCAGTGACATTGCAAGCAGCAAAGACTTCACAGCAATATAAAAGTGTTGGTATTAAATACGATTTGGCTAGCATCATTCTTATCCTCAGTGTAGTAAAATGCTGGCTACACCAAAGGCTTCTTGGCATATCATATCGATGCCTTACTTTCCCAACCTCGTATCTTAAAAAAAAACGGTTTGGACTTTTTCATATAAAACGATTGTTTTTTTTGTGTTCTATTACCGCAAAAACTTATTATTTCAATAATTTATTAATATTTACAGAATTGACACAAAGTATTGAAATAATAAGTTGTTGCAGTAATAGAACACAAAAAAAAAAAAAATCGTTTTATATGAAAAAGTCCAAACCGTATTTTTTTAAGATACGAGGTTGGGCAAGTAAGTCATCGATATGTTCTACCACATACTTGGTTGATATGATCCGACCAAGTAAGGGTACGATTAAAAGTAACACCTAAGTTTTTTACTGTGTGCACTAGTTCAATTCGAGTACCATCAAGATTTATATTTATGTCACTGCTAAAGAAAAAAAAACCTAAAACTTTACAAAAAAAAAATAGTAAAGACAGGCTATTCAATGTTAAACTTACTACAGCTCCTATCTTAAATATTGTTTTGCATATTGATTTCTGTATCGTATTTCTATAGAGCCTAAGCTTGTAGTTAAAGTTCTGCTCTAAAATAGGGTTACTTCCAGTCGTTGCTGTCTATTTCAAATGACTACTCTACATATTTTTTCAAGTATCAAACGACAAAACAGAAACATAGGATTACCATAAACAAGCCCTTAATATTCTTTCATTCTATTGTTGTGTTATTTTACAGATTAATATGATTAACTAAAGTTTAATGAGACAATAGTCCGTGAAAATGATACTGGTATTTTATTGTTATTTTTTTTTATTGGCCAATTTTACTTAAAAAGACACAGTAGCAAATAATTTTAAATGTTATTGTCGTGTTATTTTTGTTACTTGTATCTATAAACAATCATTTAACTGATCCTGTTCTCATATTCTCTTTTGTCAAAAAAGAAGGTTTCCTTAAGACTATTTAAAATAACAGCTTCTTAATGTATCTTATGCAACCGCAATTTTCGCATCAGCTCAGCTCTAATGCAATTTGCTTCGAGTTAAAGAAATTAATGTTGCAATAGTGGAAATTAACTAAAACGAAAACACGTTCAGAAGCCTTTTTTCCATTAATGGAATTATTATTATGTATTTCTAACTGTGAGAGAATTTTATAGATTCTAAGCACACAGAGAGAAAAGTCTAATGATATGTATATAAAGGAATATCTTAAGAGCCTTATGTCATAAAAATTGCACTACTTGTACACAGCATTTATCAGGCCCTCACAAGTCATTCGGTTATTGGTAAGACATTGGAATTAATTTTTTATACAACACAGAAAAAATTAATAATTTTCTCCAATAAACAAATTTATACCAAATTCAAAATATCAAGCAAAAGATTTGTTGATGTTGCACCTATTACCAAAATGATTATATTGATTACTAAAAATTGTAAAATTGTGAACATTTTTTTTCAATAAATGATATTTTTAATTTTATTTAAAAAATGATCAAAAAACTGCCATTTCAAACAATGTGTTAATTTTAATTAAATATTGACAATTCCCAACAACAATTCTACATGTGTAAATTATTTTATTTTAAACGAAAAAACTTAATTAAGATTTTTTGCTATTAAATTAAAATTTTAATTGAAAATTTATTTCCAAACAACTAATATGTTAATTAAATAAAAATGAAATATTTAATTTTCTTTCAACTAAAAAAATTATTGATTCAATTATCATATTAATTAAATTTAAATACTTTTTAAACCCTTTTTTAATTGATAAAACACTTTTTTCTGTGTTATTACAAAATTTATTTCAAAACAACTAAAATGTTAATTAAATCAAAGTAATTCTATTGATTTTCTTTCAAATAAAAAAATAATTGATTCAATAATCACATTAATTATATGATGATTAAATCAGATATTTTTGTAATTGAAAGAAATTTAAAAATATAATTTTGATTTTATTAAAATTTTAGTTGTTTTGAAATAAATTTGTAACTAAAATATTAATTAAATAACAAAAAATTTTAATTGTCTTTTTTCATTTAAAATAAAATAATTTAAACTTGTAGAGTTGTTGTTGGAAATTGTCACAACCTGAGCAATATTTAATTAAACAAATAAACATATTGTTTGAATTTGCAAAGTTTTTTAATCATTTTTTTAATTAAAATTAAAAATATCATTAATTAAAAAAAAAAAAAATAAAAAAATATTTACAGTTTTAAATTTTAAAATTTTTAGTAGTCCATATAATCATTTTGGTAATAGGTGCAAAATCAACAAATTGTTTGTCGTGTTCTATGAATTTGGTATGAATTTGGTAATTAGAGACCATTTCTAATTTTTTCTGTGTAAGAGTGAACGCAGAAAATATTTAAAAGTGAGGGAATGAAGCAAAGAAAAAAATAAATTAAGATTTTTTAACGATTTCGCGAGTTATTTTTACAAATATTTGTCCATATCTTTTCCTACCAAATCACGTTTAGGGGTTCGCTTAAAATGTTAGTTTCTCAACGGGTTCTTGTAGCAAAAATCTGAGGAATTTAGCAGATGTCTAAATACTATTTTTTTGTCAGAGTGTACTAAACAATAGTTTCACATTTTAAAAACTAGCAAAACTTCTTTTTTCTACTTTTCACTGAAAGAAATCCAGAATCCAGTAGGAAAAATACAAAATTCAACAGAAGTCATTTAGTCGTTTGTATTGTTGAGTTGTGTTTTTGTTAAATAAATACATGAAGATGAAATAAACTACAAAACAATTGCGCGACAACATTATCAATTCATTGTTAACTACAACAACAATAAGAAGAAAAAAAAACTAGGTTCCAACATCAAGAGTCAGAAGTAGCTGTAACAACAATAGCGACACCAAGAATAAAAGGTCTCATCTTCACAAAAGTGATTGTGATTCTGTGATTATCAAAGTCGGATCTTAAGAGGCTGTTTACAAAATTTCTATACAAATACGAGACGTACGTCAGTCAGTACATTTAAAAAAAGAAAAGAAAATAATAAATGATAATTTCGTGACATTAATTTTTTGCTTTTATTTTGGATTTCCTAAAAAATACTGATGTTCTCTTAATAAAAACAAATAAAAAATGTCTTTGAACTTCTTGTTTAATCTGCCACATACACTTCATTATGTTGCTCTATCTCTGATTGCAAAAATGTTTTTTTTGTTTATTCATAAAATTCTTATCATAAAACTTTTTTTTTTAATTTATATAGTGGTATACATTCAAACATACATACGTACCCAGCGGTAAATATTACAATGACCGAAAGTGGCAGGCCTATTTAAATGCCTCTATATTAATTTCTTAAAGATTAGCTTCGTATGATTACCTGCCTTCAGAAATATGACTTCTAGAAGGTATAAATTTCTTTTAGAAAGACCTTCCGAAATATTAATTACCCATTCGCTACTCCCTTCTCAAAGAAGGGAGAAACGAAGTTGTTCAGTTTTAAATAATTTTTAGTGACATTCGTTTTTATATTTTTTTCGGTCTCCAACAATTAAAAAAAATTTAATACATTTCTTTTTTCGCATGATCTTGTTTTTTTAACGGGTTTTTAACTTTATGGTTGCCTGTAAAGGCCTCGTTACTTATGTAGATGTATACGTTGCGGGTCATCTTTTTATTTTTTTTACCAAACTTATGTATAAATAGTAGGGTATTCATTCGGTTACCCGTTCATCGGTTAACCGATTAATTGCTACCCGATTAACTTATCGGTTAATTTAAAATTGGCGTTATTCGATTAACGATTAAACTGATTAAATTTAGTCGATTAACCGATGTAACAAAATTTTTTATTTTTTTTGTAGTATTATACATAACATATATTTTGTGTTTTTAATTATTTGTGTTGTCATATATTCAAAAAAATATGTTAAGAAAATATTTTTTCATACAAACAAAGAAGGTGTTCAGTGATCTTCATTTAAAATTACAACAACAGTTTTCTGTTTCACGCAATTTGTATATGTATGTGTTAAGAAAAATAGGACTCTTATGGCATAATGGAAGATTTTATATGTTTAGAGAAATCCTGGAAAAGGACCGAAAAATCAGATATTCTGTATAATGGGCTGCTTTCGATTTCTCCAACATCTACGATAAGTGAAAGAATTTTTTCCACGTCAAGTTTTATCAAAACTAAAGAAGAGAATCGGTTAAATCCTAAACATTTAAATCAAATCATTTGTCTAAAAGATTATTTTATAAGATATCCTCAAGCTATTTAAATAACTAATAAAATGATTTCAGAGTTAATTTATATGTATTAATTAAAAATATGTATTACATATTTATGAATTATTTTTTTGTTTGTTCGTTTTGGTACAATAATTGTTATGTTTGATATGTTTTTGTTTTTTTTTTTTTAATTAAAAAACTTCAAATAGTAAATAATTTATGCATATTAATTTATTAAAATGACCTAATATATAAAAAAAAAATTATTAATCGGTTAACCGATCAATACCAAAGTTATTCGATTATTAACCGATTAATCCATAACCTCGGTTAATTAATCGAGCGATTAAACGATTAAAGCGAAAGTCCGATTAAATGAATACCCTAATAAATAGGTACAATATTTACGCATCAGCTGTGGAAGAGCTTTATTGATAAACCGAATATTTCATGGATGGACATGATCCAATTCCACTAGCTCGAAAAATTTTTAATGATGGCGGCGATACCCGCTTAAGGAGAAGAGATATGGCAGGGCTTATTTGGTAAGAAGGACACTAAACATCTTTGTGGACAAGAATCGTGATTTAAAGAATTTTCATCCGCATTAGCAGGACGTAAACTTAAAAACTAGATAGATGATAGATATGAAGAAGGCCATATCCACCGCGACCCAGAGGATCTTTTGTGCAGGTATGTGTGTCACCATGTCAGGTTCAGGCTGCGTATAAACTCTATCACCCTGCCTGGTAAAAGATCGTAGATTTCAGTTGGGCCAATCATTTGCCCTTCGAAAAATGTCGGCTTGGAAGTCTCCAAAAGTGCAGAGAAGAAGTTTCGACGTTTCGTCAACAACCTCAAAAAATCTGCATATCATGGTACCAACATTAATTACACATTATACATTGATGGTATCTGAGACCGCAGTGCCCCGTAAATAGGCCCACAAGTAGCCTAAGTTCCCCCTCCTCAAGAATAAGTAAATAATAAATTTCTTGGACGTCATGTGTGAAGGAATTCACGTTCGGACCATTCCTGCAACGTCCATTTAATGTAACTGGAAGGGACGCCGACGAAAAGCTCAGGACCTATAAATGGGAGACGAGAACCCCTGTTTGCTAAATAGTCAGCCCTTTCTTTGACAACATGGCCTTCATGGCCGGGTACCCAACAAAAATTCAATTCATTGTGTTCCCCTGATCGTTCGCAGATGAAAACGGTCCATGACCAATCTATACTTCACCTCTAAAGAAGATAGAGCTCTAAGAGCGGTCTGCACGCAGAGAAAAAACATGGTTTCAGTATGGTTACAAAAAAGATATTATGGTCCCCTAAATACTATCACTATATTCTCACGATTGATAATATTTTTTTTGTATTTAACAATAAAGTGTTTACCTTTCTGAAAATTTCAAATATGGTTAAATTTAACAATATTATGTTTTAATAAAATAAAGCTATAACCCTACACTGAAACATATTATGGTTACATTAACCATATTATTGTCAACATATTACGGTTAAATTTATTCATCCAAAATCCATAACCATATAATGTTTGTCTCCAAACATCTTATGGTTAAAAATTACAAAAATATGTTTGAAATTATAATATTTGAAAACATAAAACGTAACAGGAATAAAATCGAAATTATATTAAATAAATTGACACTTAAATGGATATTGAAAATATGGCTGAAATGAATCAATGTTAACCATATTATGGTTAATTCTGACCTTTGTCCAAATTTTAAAAAATGTTGACCATATTATAGTTAATGTTTAAAATAATATGGTAAATTTTAACCATTATTAGGTTAATATTGCCCAAAATATGGATAATTTAAAACAAATTATGATTGACCATATTATGGCTGATTTCGGGAAATTTTTTGTTTATATTAACCATATTATTGCCATATTTAACCATAATATGGTAACCTGCAAACATAAACATTGGTTAAATCATATTAAAATCATAGTATGTCATATTTAAAATACAAAAATAATTATAATTGCTTAAAGCTCATTAAATAAGCGTTTGATCGAAAATAAAAGCTTGTCTTGATCACACAAATTTTCTGGTTGACATTTTTGTTTGAAAAAAAAACAAACATTTGCTTGTAGTTTCCAAACGGAACACTTGATTTTTTTTTTCATCACTCATATGTATGTTTAATCAACAGTAATTTTTTTTTTATTTAAAAACGGTTAAATCGCTTATTTCTTTAATAAGTTTTTAAATAAAAAAAAAAATTCGCTTATAGTGTGATCAACCGTATTTTTTTCTTTTTATTTTTTAGCAAAAATCAATTGCTTATGAGAACATTTTAGAAATGTTAAAAATCTATTTAACAAATTATAAATGTTTTGTGTATATCAAGGAACCTTACAGCCATACCTAAACAAGAGCGGAACAGGTTTTCTAGCTGTCAAAAATCCTCATGCCCATACAATTTGTATGTAGCATACCGAAACAACGCGACGGCAACACAACGGTAGCGCTTTGCAATTGGAAAATCCGATTTTGACAGCGCGTTAAAATAAACAGGGTTGCTATATTTGTTGTTTTGACAACCCTGTTTTTATTGTTTGATAATAAATAATGGCAAATTAGCTATTTTTAGGTCAAACTAGCGGTTTTAATTCAATTTCTTATGTCTTTTATGAGGGTTTTAGTCGGCACGAAAGTTAACACTACTGTTTATGGCACAACGCTGACGCTCTTATTTAGGTATGGCATATCAGCGTAAAGGCCGTGTCAGATACAACTTTGTCGCTTTGCGTGACGTTTCTACCTTTGGCAGAAATACGCAAAGCAAAAGGTGTTTGACACAATGAAAACTTTGACAACACTCACGCATTGTTTGTTTACTTATAAAAGCGGTTGGTAATTTGTACATTAAATTATTTGTTATAAAAATAAAAGTTAAACATTTTATTGGACGGTTTTTTTGGTATTGAATCTCGCAAAAAAATTTAAAAAAAAAAGAAAATTATACTAGCCAATTGTCAAAGCGAGCAAAAAGATGAGAGTTGGCTAACTTTTTGCTTCGCTCAGCTTTGAAAGTACTTTATGTGACATGTTTCGTATAAGTATGTATATTTTATCTTAGATGTCAAAGCGAATCGGTAGCGCAACGCGAAGCAAAAGTTTTATCTGACATGGCCTTAAAAGCTACGCTGAAGAAAACGTTCCGCCATCCGCTCTTGCTTAGGTACGGCTGTTAGAATTGTATATAATAAATTGTAAAAATATTTTTGTTTTGCTTTAAAAAAAATTCATTTAATACATAAATTTTATCCAACCAGGACATTTTACAATGGAAATGGAGAAGAAACATATGAAATAAAAGGTGTTGTATACTGTAAAATTGTAGCTTTTCCAATCTATTTTGCATTCTTTCCATTGAACTATGAAGTATGTATGAATGTTAGGGTGGGTCAAAAAAAATGTTTTCCTCGTAACGACTTCTAATAGCGTAAATATGCTGTATATTTGTCTGCATTAGATCCCTGTAAAATATTATTAATTTATTTTTAGTGTAAGAGCCCACGCTTTGATCTTCATTTTGTTAAATTTATTATATAACATTTATTATATATTTATTATATAGCATTGTATTGCAAAAAAGCATATTACTGTATCCTAACGATTTTTAAGTTCTCGAAGATTCAGACACAACCAATACTTTCATTGAAAAGTATATATTCTTCAAGGAAATATTTTTGATAGAATACATACATATAAAATAATGCACAATAAATAGATCAGTTTGGTTGGTTTACTACGCGGACAGTGAACTTGTGTGTTTATTTTATCGTTATTATGGAAACCAGAAGCCAAGATTATTTCTGCACGAGATTCAAAAATGTAGAAGATATTAATGATAATGTTTTACCAACTTACGAATATGTTACGAAATACTATGATTGGATTAGGGAGCAACTTAAAATAACAAGGAATACTAGCAAAGCACAATCATTTTTAGATATTGCAAAACATGTAGATCAAAGGATAGAATGCGTTTGGAGAAAATCGTCTCTTCCTACAGTGTCAAATACAAAAGTCATACAAGTAATAAACGGTTATCATATAAATTAAAAACATCTCAGAAAGTCGTTGAAAAAAATGTCCGTTTATTAGAAAGAAAATTTTCTCCGACGTAGCAGAGTTTTGTTTCATATTTGCTCCTGAAAATGTTAACAAAGTGAGCTTTTTTTTGTGTCCAAGGCAATATAAGGTACCCAAAGAAGAACATGAGTTTTTGAGTGACCAAAGGGGGGCGAGAAAGATGCGTATTGGAGATGTATATCGAGATCATCCAACTAAATTGCAACAAAGAGCAGCCCGAAGGCAGAAAAAAACGTAAACAAAAGTCACGACGAAATTTACTTAAAACAGGAGGACTGGGAGTTATCTCTAAGTAATTCCAGTGCTTCTTGTGATAATTCTTTTAAGTTACCTTCCACGTCAAAGGCAGAAAGAAAAAAATTTTAGTTTGCCTATATTGTCAAAAACTTGTAACCGTTACAGTGTTTCCGATAGCGCAGCATCTCCCAGCAGTGAATCAATTGATAAATCAAAAATAAGACGGGAAAGAAAAAAGTACGTAACGAATGTATTCAAGACCAGAGCCAGCTAGACCTACTTGTTTTATTCTTTGACGGCCGAAAAGATAAGACGCTTAATATTATTTAAAAGGGAGCTAGGAAATATAGACCAATATTGATTGAGGAACATGTATCTGTTAAGGAGCCAGATTCAGTTTATGTTGGCTATGCAACACCAGATCGAAATACTTCTAAAAATATTGAAATGTCAATTGCCCTTCCTTCGTCTCAAAAAATTAATAAAGAAATTTTGATCGCAATTGGTTGTGTTAGTACAGTCACTAACGCTGGAAAAAGAGTATTGGAGACTTCAGCGCCCACTGCAATGGATTATATACATTTGAACGAATTGCCATTACAACATCTATTTAACGAGCTATATGGTGTTACCAAGGAACAATATTCGCATGCCGGTCCTATTGGCAACTTATTAGAGAACTGCGAAAAACTTGCTTCTGTCGATGTTGTTGGGTGAAACAGTGAGAGAACTGGCAGCCAGACATGTTCATGAAGCACGAAGCTCACCTCATACCCGAAAGCAACCTCGCGTCTTTGAGGCCCCTTCTATCAATTTTGACGCAAGTAACTACTTTGAAGTTATAAATTGGAATCAAAAGTTTTTCGATCCAACAATTCTTCGGAACATCACTACTGAAGAAATAAATGCGGCAGTTGAGTGTCATGAAGTGACAATATAATTCTTTGAAATGCCCAGATTTGACAGTGTACAAGCTTTTGTGGCCAAAAAAAAACTAATAACATTTCGTGTTTTTATTGTTTTATGTTGTATAGGAACACACAATAAAGTGTTATTAAAAATGTGTTCAGTTTTAATAAATAACAATTGATAGTAAATAAAATATTAAAATTTAAGAAATGGCTTTTTTAAATACTTAATTCTTAGGACCTCCGGCGCAGGCTCAAGTTGTGAACTTTTTTTACTTTTTTTTAGCATTTTTATTTAACGTTAGACAACAAAATATTGCTATTAGAATATGATTCGAGAAGTTTTATTTTTTCTCATACATCAGTGACCCACCCTAATGTATATGGGTTAATTCCAAAAGTAGTGTACATGAGCATTTTTTTTTTTTTTTTTTTTAAGGTTGAGGAATTCATTCTCTGAAATTGTTTACTTGCATTAAGATTTGTGCAGATTGCGAAATTACTTTTAGTCTCTTTAAAAAAAATTTGTTTTGCTTTTTTATTGCATTTTGGTGAAATATTTTCCGGAATGTCACTTTTTACAAAAATTTACAAAACTAAGAAATTAATGCAAAAATGTTAGAACAAAGCCTACTATCGCATTCGTTCACTTATTATTTACCAGCTTTGGATGTTTTTCTTAAAAAAACGGGTTAGTAATAGCAAAAAGTTATTTTTCGAAGAGATTCCAATTATTTTTTTTTTCCTTTTATAATTCAAGAATTAAAAAAAAGTAATTTTTTTACAAAAATTTGTTTTTGTGCAGCTTACATTTAAAGTAACAAATTTGCTTCAAACAATTTGGAAGAAATTGTTGTATTTTGCTGGAAACTTGAAAAAATAAAAAGTGACAGTACGGAATTTTTTGTGACAGTAAAGAAAATCCAATTTAAATTTCAAGTGTAACGAAAACTTAAACATTTATTCATTATTTTGTTTTTGGTTACTGTTTGTTTTTTCTTTTTTATAAAAACGAAACAAAAAATAAAAGTAATCCAATTATATTAACAAAAAATTCATGAACAAATCTATTCATCGGAATCTGTAAATATTTCATAAAAAATTGATTCCCGATTGGTTTTTTTTCTATTTGTTTTTATCTTTACATCAAAATAACTACAGTATTGAAATCAATCAGAATTTTCGAGAAATAAGCTTTTAAAATAAAAAAAAACCTTTTTACTTAAAAGTGACAGTAAAGAAATTTGTGATATTTTTTTTGTTTTTTTCTTCTAAAAAGTTATTTCACGGAAAATAAAAACAAGAAAAAGTGATCAAAACTTCGTAATATATTAATATACATTTTTATTTATTTTATTTTTTACGATTTTTTATTAAATAACTGTGTGACAGTACGGAAATTTTTAGCTGTACTTACCATCGTGCGATTATAAATTCACTTGAAAACACCAAATAATTGATTTTATTATTTTATTTTTTATCTTAATCAATTTATCACTTCTTGCACTTTTTAATAGCGATGCACATAAAGCAAACGAAACAGCTCAAGTAATGATTATGACTTAATTAAAAAAAATGTGACATTACGGAAAAAACGCAGAGACAAAGTAAAATTAGAACGTCAAAATGACATTGATAACATTTTTCAGGTAAAACCAGGAAAAAGCAATAAAAATAAATACAATCATTGAAAAACAGTTGAATTTTTTATTATTGTTCTATTGTTTTCAACTCTTTTTCCATGTTGCTTAATGAATAACATGTGTGGAGACAGGTATATTTGTATGTAATAGGCATGATATACAGTTAAAGCACCATTTGCACAATTTAGCAGAAAGTTTTACAATAATAACAACTACTTTTGCTTGTTGCTAATTATTTTAGAGCTTACTTGCCGTTTTTGTTTTTTTATTTTCTTTTACATGAAAGAAATAAAAAGCTTGAGACGAAAAAAAAGCATTGTGTTTGGAATTAACCCATATACATAAGTATGTATGTATGTCTATGAATATAAAAATACATTTTAACCCTGAAAAGTTAATCTTAATGTACTTAAGGTTACACTTTGTCGAATCAACGAACTCTTTAATAAAAAAAAATCCAGATTAACGATTTTTAAAGTAAAAATTCATCAAAAATTTTTTATTTAATCATTTTAATATAAAATTAAATTTTTTTAAGAAGCTTTCGTCATCAGCTAAGCTTGTTGAAAAAAAAACATTATTTGAATTCACATAAAAAAGTTATAGGATAAAATGTGAATGAGCTTCGTCGATTCGACGAACAGTAACCATCTAGGGTTAAGAAGTCTTTTTAAAAAAACCTTTTGTTGTAAGTATTCAAACCGTACCTCTTCTACATATATGTATTCTTAGAGTACTTTAATAGAAACCCATTTTAGAGTTCACCTTTGTAATGCCTTTCAACAGTCCTTTATTGAAAGGTGTTCTTTACACTGGTGTTAGGTTAGGAAAAACTTACGAATGTTTGGTTAATGGACCATTTGGTCCATATAAACGCTTATGTAAAAAACAAGTGTGGGATTACCCTTTTTGGTTTTTTTTTTTTAATCAACACAGATTTAATATGTAAAAGACAATTGTGGGATCCCCCTTTCTTGATTTTTTTTGTAAAGAAGCAAAAAGATTTTCACTGCTTGGTTCAATTCGTGTGTTGCTTTCATAAGTTCAGACGTGTTTTACTTACGACATGGCAAACTTGCTTAATGCAAAAAGTGATACCGATATTTCAGATTCAGGAATCGATTATATATCAGAAAAAAGCAAAACAAGTTCTTCTGAAACCGATACTTAACGGGAACCCGCCCTAGCTCTGTTGATCGGTTTTTTATTGCTAAAATCAAAATGGTTTAGAGTGCCACTCCATTAGCTTAGCCTATTGAAGCTACCAGACCAACTTGATTTGCAGTGTCCAGATGCACTTACATGCTGTCAGCTTATTTGTTATTGTTTTCCGCCTACGGTAGGAAGAATAGGATAAATAAGCTAGTCATTAATGCAACAAAGACCTACAGTTATACGGTTTAAGCCACATTTAGATACTAATGATGACGTTGGTGTTATTGTGAATGGAGAAGAGGTTTTGGAGTGTAACTCTGTAAAATATTTAGGTGTAATATTGCAAAGCAACCTAAAATGGCACCTACATATTGAAAATATTAAATCAAAAATATATCCAGTAATAGGAATTTTATATAAATGTAAATATAAGTTTAATGAAAATACAAAATTAATGCTTTATCAGACATTGATTCAAAGTCACTTGAATTATTTAATAACTACATATGGCTACAAAAATAGTATAGAATTGCAGTCTCTCCAAAGAGTACAAAACAAGGCGCTAAAATCCGTATACAACCTCCTGCCATTAACCTACCCTACGATCACATTGTATAAAGAAGTTTGTAAAAGTATCTTACCCGTAAAAGGAACCTATAAACTACAATTGCTAGTGTTTGTTTTAAAATCTCTCAACAATATTGGTCATAATACGATAACCTTCTCAAGGAATCAGACAACTCTGAATACCAGAAACAGTTTCAATTTAAGAACAACAAGATGCAGACTGGAAACCACAAAGCAGAGGATTGAATATATTGGATGTTTGGAGTAGTTTGCCTCAATATTTAAAAAATATAAATACTATATCTGCTTTCAAGAAGAATGTTTAAAAATTCTTATTAAACAATTTAGAGATTCTTCTAAGATAATTTTTCACTTTAAATTTTTTATATAACATTGTAAATAATGTAAATTTGTATATATTTAAATATTCCCAGCAAAAACTTTACTTACCTGGTAAGTTAGCAAGTAATATTGGAGAAAAATAAACACTACTTATTTTTCGGCTGAATAACTACTTATTTTTGTTCGAGTTGTCCACAGAATTCAGTAGTTACAATACACTTACTAAAAGTCACAAAATATCTAGTTATTATTTAACTACCAGTAAGTTGAATTGTAAGTACTTACAATATACTTACTAGAACCCAAAAAATAACTAGTTTTTATTTAATTGGCGCTAGGTAATAGACCTAATATGTAGTAATGGAGCTAGTTACCAGTAAGTAAATATTCAGTACTGAAAACAAGTCAGCTAATAAGTAGTTATTTAGCTGATTATTAGTAAGCAAATATTCATAACTGAAAATAATAGTAGTGAAAAGAACTTACTGGGGTCATTACTAGCAAGTACTTATTGAGGTTTTCAGAATAATGACAATTGTAATGACAACTTCTTACCAGATAACGTATGAAATAACTACGACCTATTACCAAAATTCAAAAAGTTTTTCCTGGGTTATAAACAAATATTTTTAATTTTATTTTAATACAAGTTTAAAAATTTTGTATAAGCAAATGCCAACTCGCCTCAACAATGTCATAATGACGCTGAGGCACTTAAATTGTAACATGGAAACTTGTAAATAAAATACTTTTTTTCAAAAAAAAAAAAAAAAAAAAAAATTATCATCGAAAATACAAATAAGAACGTCAGGGTCAAGTTTGTAGAAACTGCTGATCAAATGGTTGGTTTACACAGCACAAAACGCAAAACAAATTGATGGCCAAACACTGTATTTGCAAACATACTTAATATATTCACTTTGAATGCGTACATACTATTTTATAAAATGTTATTTTCATGGGCTCTAGCTAATCGGAATCTCAGGAGATCAGCGTTCTTGCGGCAACTAGCACTTACTCTGGCTAAGGCGTATATGATAAGACACAGTTATTGACGGAAATACGATCACCATGCATAGTTCCAGTGGCCTTCAAATAATAATACTTCTTATTCAGAGGCTCGAAAGCGTGGAATTTGTAGTTGGTGCAAGTCTAAGTTTGACATAACCAGGGACCGTAACAGTTATTCCTTTTTTCATAAGTCAGATGATAGCAGTTATTTTGTGATTTTTATTTTTTTGAGCATAAATAACAATTATTTTTTGATATTTATTTTTTCGAGCAAAAATAAAAGTTATTTCTTAAAGAAATGTACGTGTGATAATTATTTAGTTTACTTTAAATATTTATTTTAATGCGCATAAGAAATCCCAATGATGATCACACATTTAAGTAGATATTTAAAGACAACTCAATAATTATAACACGTACCTTTCTTTAAAGAATAACTTTTATTTTTGATCGAAAAAATAAAAATACAACTGTTAATTTTGTTCAAAAAAATAAAAATCAAAAAATAACTGTAATTTTTGATCGAAAAAATTAAAATCTAAATTTTAAAAATCATACTATTTTATCATAGAGAAGTTCATAAGGATCAATATGGTATACTTGAATCAGTTTGCCAGCATTTACTTCTATATGCTTTTTTTTTTGTTTTAAAATTTCAAAATAACTGTTATTTGCGTTCCCTGGACATTACATGCTCCATTTGCAGCAAGTTTATTTCGAAAACTAACCGAAAAACCTTTTACTCATCATGCATTGACAATTTTTGAAAAACAAACTAATAAATACTTTTTTTTTAATTAAATGTACAAACATCAAAGAAAACAAAAAACCAAATTGGTCCTTTAGCCTAAGATTCGTAATTTTTTATTTTTCTCAGTCCTGTTTTAAGTTAGAATCTTGAATTGTTTTATAAAAAGACCACGTGAGCTAAAACAGTAACTCAGTATATATCACCGTTCAAAAATTACAAAGGTAACAATTAAAAAATTGGTCCAAATGGGCTTAACCTACAGCAGGGTTAAAGACATGCATCAGAAGCGCCAACAAAATACATTCTTTGGTATTGTTGCAAAAAGACATTCTTCATATTCACTTTTGAAAGTCCTTCATTTGAAAGCCTTTTAGAATTCCTGAAAGAAAAAGGGAGTGTGAAATGGTTTGCTCCCAATGACAACATGTGTAAAAAATAAATGAGTATAGAATGCGGCGTGGAGGGTATGCTAAATAAGGCCTTCTATTAGGTCTCTTAACTTATTATTTTTACCACTGGGTATGAACGTACATCTATTTTTTGTCACAATATACAATAAGTGTGTTATTCTTGAGCATAAATACAATTCATTGTGCTATTTTTAAACGAACGCTCACAAAACGACGAAAATGTCATCAATCATTTTTTTAATTTGATTCGTATTTTTCTATGTTTTTTTTTTTCATTTGTCAACAAGATTATTTTGCATCTTTTAGAATGAATCTTGCAATTTAAAATAAAAAAAATGATTTTGTAAAATAAAAAATTTTCATCATCTTATCGGTTTGACTGGCTTCAGAAGTCTGTTTATGCTCCAATTGTTGCTTTGAGTTGACAGCTGTATTGACATAAATCAATGACCGTTATATGCCAATAATGGACATCTGACGACGATGATGATATTGTCAATTTATTACAGTTGTTGTTTTTTTTTTAATTTTTTCATATAAAGATTTTATTGGTGTCATCATATTTTTTTTCCAACGCATTTGATGGGCAATAAACGGTTAATGTGATAAGAAGTGACTTTATTCTTTAAAAAAGGAACAAAGTGTGTCATTGATGGCGCAAATTGCATAAAGTTTTTTATGTCTTCTTATAAAATAAATACTATTAAAGCAAGAAAAACATGCAAAAAGCACAACACACTGCAGAAAAATTTACTAAAGTAAAATTCATAAATTTAAAACTAAGAATTGATTTGAGAAGTTCCATAACAAATAGTTTATTTCCATATGAAGCCTTGTTTCACAAGTTCATTTTTCTATTCGCGGACCATTTTGAAACCGGTTTCAAACTCATTGAAAATTTAGCGTGCAGGAAAATCGTGTTTGTGTTTCATCTGTTCTCAAAGAAAACCGAAATGACTGTGATAATTTATCACTTTGCGGTACAATTTAGGTTGCGGAGAGTGTGTAGAACGATTGGAACTTGTTTCTAACTAATAACCCTATGCAACAAGCAAAAATTCCTTGAATAACCACTATATTTTTTTGATCCGCTGTAGTCACCTGCAAAAATCATCATTATTTCAAATTCTATGGTAAGGTTTTTTTTTAAAATTTTTTTTTTTTTAAAAATTGAGGTTTTTGAAAAGGCTGCTCCTTACATCTTATCGTAACTTTGGAACGACGTACCAGATTTTGTTATGCAATCCGTCAAAACATTTTAAATTACGCCAGATTTAAGTTTCACTAATATAATTTTTTGATTTAGCCATTATTTTTTTTAGATTATGCTTTGTAAATTTTATTGCTTAAAAAATAACTACTTGATAACTTTGGTTGTACTTTCACTTTATCGCGAATAAAACAGGATTTTATCCATGGATTTTCATGAAATAAAATTTATTTTTTTCTAATATATGCAGCTTTATAAAAAAAAAAAATAAAAATAAGGGTTAAAAAAAATACTGTGCAAAAAACAGGGTAAAACCGTTAAAAAATCACAAAAGTTTTAGCTCTACACAAATTTGCGATAAAAAATGTCAAAGTAGGTACTTTCACTTTATCGGGAATAAAACTGGATTTTATCCATGGATTTTCATGAAATAAAATTAATTTTACTTCTAATACATACAGCTTTGAGCTTAAGTACTAAAACTGGTAAGTATTTGTTGATTTCAATTTTTCATGAATTTTTTGAATTAAAAAATTTTATAAAAAAACAAAAAAAAAATATTTTTTTTGCCAATTCGGCCTCAATAACTCCAAAAATAATGGCTAACTTGAATCTGGCGTAATTTGAAATGTTTTGACGGATTGCATAACAAAATCGGGTACGTCGTTCCAAAGTTACGATAAGATGTTAGGAGCAGCCTTTTCAAAAACCTCAATTTTTAGAAAAAAATTTTTTTAAAAAAAACCTTACCATAGAATTTGAAATAATGATGATTTTTGCAGTTAGGTGACTATAGAGGATCAAAAAAATATAGTGGTTATTCAAGAAAAAAAAGTTCCCATATGTTGCATAGTGTAATTATAAAAGGGGTTCCTTGCAGTTGCGTTTCACCGTCTGTTCTGGGCCTTAAAGGGCTGCAAATTTGTATGAAAACGTTCGATATGTCCGCGAAATGTTAAGTGAGCTATGCGATACGTGGGTTTTGTAATGCAGTATTAGAAATAGTCAAGTCGATTACATAAGTTAACAAGTCTCACCACCATTATTTTTCTGTCCCTCCAATTCTTCAACAGAGTCCAATAGGCTGGCCCATTTGATCTTTAATATTTGGCAAAAAGTTAGGAATGTCCACATAAACTTTTTATATTCCAATCTTTTAACTTTTCTATAGCATATACGATATCAACGTTTGGGCTGTGCGCAAAATGACCCGAGGATATATGGCCCCAAAAAGAAAATTAATAATGACCCCAACATTTTACATGAGACACAACAACACGCAATTTTGGGGCAATTTTTTTGTTTTTTTTTGCACTTCAAGTGAAATTAAAAATTACCCCAATATCACGGAATGTAAAATTTCATTTACTAATACAAATTGTAAATTTTAAGAAATGAAGAATGATCCCAAATAATTTTATATAACTTTTGTAAAATTTAGATATTTTTTAATTAGGCTTAAGTTCATTAAATTTAATTTTCATTAAATTATTTTTATGAAGACAGGAATTTTTGCAACATGAAATTAATTAAAAGTTTGTTGATAATTTTTCATTCTTGACTGCGCTGAGATTTGAACCCAGGCTTTCACGGATAGGTTGCCCAGACTAGTTTCGATTGTAACCACACAATCTCGTCCGAAAGTACGAAAAACAGAATTTAGGAAGAACATGTAAATCAATTAAAATAGATAATCATTCATTCAAAAGAAAATGTCGATCTACCAAAGTGAAATACCATTTGGTTTAAGGATTGATGTTTGACTATTGACGTCATCCGGCTTCAATGGTGGTGTGAGTAAAACAGCAAACCCCACTGACGAGATTGTGTGGTTACAATCGAACTAGTCTGGGCAACCTGTCCGTGAAAGCCTGGATTCACATCTCAGCGCAGTCAAAAATGAAAAATTATCAATAAAATTTTAATTAATTTCATGTTGTAAAAATTCCTGTCTTCATAAAAATAATTTAATGAAAATTAAATTCAATGAACTTAAGCCTAATTAAAAAATATCGAAATTTGGATTAAAAACCATTAACAGTTCAATAAAATAACCACAATACTAATTTTAATTTTATAAAATTTTTAAAAATTCCTAGGAATAGTACAATCAATATCCCTATTTCTTATACCAAAGTGGAGAAAATTCATGCCGGTTATGCAGAGATGCTTTAGTTAGCGAAGCCGTTGCTTGTTCTACCAAAGAGGAGAAAATCCTTGCGCACGGCCAAAGGCCCAACCATGCTATCTATCGTGCGATTTTAAAAACCAAAACTGTATAATTATTCAGGTTATTAAAAATTAGGATTCTGGATTTTTAAACATCGGATTTTGAAATTCGGGATTTTATGTTTTGGGAATATGAACCCAACCCAAATACTTAATGAAACTTTCTTTGTGTTTTTTTTAATGTTAACTTTTTTGGAATTAAAATTCATTAAAAATTTTGAGGTGAAATTTCATAATGAAGAATTACCCCAAATTTGGGGTCATATTTCAATTTCTTTTTAGGGCTATTTATCAGTTTTTTGTAGTGATTTTCCATTAAAAAAATGGGGTCATACTGCATTATGAAAAATAGCCCGAAATTTGGGATCAATTTCATTTTTATTTTGGGGCCATATTTCGCATCGCTCAAAGTTAAAAAATTAAAAAATGCTATTTGTTTAAGTTTTTGCGGTTTTTAAACACCAGATGCAGTTTTATCCTATCAGTTCATATATTTTGCACTGATGCCATAACTAAAAATAATGCTAAAGACTGGAAAAAAAAATTTCAATCAGCCTACGAGAAGTATTACGGTTTCTTTGAAAAAATGCTCAAAATCAAGTTGCAGTCGAAATGTTAATAATGCTATAAAATGTAAATCCGAGCTAAGTACTATCAGAAACTAAAATGAGGAGTACATTTGGTGAAATTGAAAATGTTGCACTCTGTTATTTTACTAAACCTATGGTTGAAGTCAGCCCAAGGTCCTTTACGCACACGCAAAGAAGAAACATGGTTGTGGTTTACACATTCTAAGAGCAACATATTATGATAAGATTCATGATTGTATTCAACATATTACGATTATTATTGAACCATGTTATGATCAAATATATTCGTAATATTACATCATAATATTTTTCCCTTAATCCTTAATATGTTTTTATTACATCATATCATATAAAACAGAAAAATATTTTTAATATATATTTATGGTTATTTACTTACTGGCAACCTTAATGTAAAACTGTTACAGATATTTCACATCATAATATGATGCAACTTTAAACATAATATTTTTAACCTGTTTTTGTCGCAGGTCGCAATTATTTATAAATTATTTTATAGAATTTTCATTCTTTTTCTGTAAAATAACACAAAACTATGGTCAATTTTTGTGCACCATTTTCAAACAATATTAAAAATTATTTTAGCATTGATATTTTATTTTGTGACACTTTACACTTTTTTTAATGTACCTACAGTTTCTTTATTTTTTCATTTCTTTAAACTTGGTTTTTTAATGGGTATTTTTTTTAAAATTTTTTAACCACTGAATAACGAATAATTCGATAGGCATATGTTAAACAAACAACACTAGGGATAGGCAATAAATATCGATATTTAAAAAAAATCATAATCGATATATATCGCCGATATTAAAAATACAGAAATATCGATACATCGATATTTATCTACGACTATCGAACTCGATATTTTTAAGAACTCTTTATAATAAAATTCAACATTTTAACCGTTGCTCAACTTCTTACAATACTGTTGTTTGTTAAAATTTGCATCATATGTTTTTTAACTAGTATTAAGATTATATGGCGCTTTTCCATTGTATATTTTCATAGATTACACATTTCAGTTTTGTCTCGGTTTTTTAAGAGATGACGACAAAAAAATAAGCGCTGATAAAATATGTTCTGGAAAGGGTTCCTAGAATTATTCAAAGAATCGCCTTAATTATGGCGTATTAGCAGCAATAGACTCATGAAAGTTGGAATGTTAATAATAAAAAAAAAAATATTTTGTTTTTTTTTATTTGAGCATGTTCTTATATATTTAAAATAAAATATTGCACAGTTTACTAGTTTATGGTATGTGTCACAATTTTCGTTTACCGGCAATATATAATCCGGCATTTTATAATCACAATTAATTTATTTTTTTTTTAATTTCATATGGCGAATAAATCAAACTTTTTTTTCTATTCTTTACTTTTTTTTTAAATATTTTTTATTGCAGAATTTAACTGCCGGTAACTCGATTTCAAACGAAAACTTCGTTCGCATAGCTACCTTATAAACTAAATTTTAAAATTATTTTTTGTTTTAAATTAAAGATAAGGGAATAAAAGTTACTTTCGAAATCGAGGGACAGGCAGTTGTGTTCTAAAATATTTAATAATTATATGAAAAAACTGGAAAAAGTCAAATAATGCCTGTGCAGGTCCAGGTATACACTTAAGGGTTAAGACTACCTATTCTAAAATTATAAATCTTTATTCTCTTCCTTAGTAAGAAATTAGTTCATGCGAAAAGCTCAGCTGTTAACAAACTTTCCTGAAATGGAAAACAAACATGTTTTCGCATCATGCACCTCTTCAGCTGGACAAGGATAAAATAATCAACATTCGAACGCGTGTCTAAAAAATAAAAAATATCTTTAGTCCCGCAAGATTATACCAATAACAAACATAAAGAATAAAACAAAAATGTCTCTAGTAAAAATAATGGCCTTAAGAACTATAAAATCAACAAGAAAATAAAACATCGTCCCATAAACTTACAAGTAAAAGCCACAAAATAGTCAGTACATGAAAATGACTACAAGAAGTAGAAAATAATGAGTGACACGTAGAGACAACATTTAGCAAATACTCATGACTAATTTTCCGTCTACAAATGTAATATTTGGTCACAAAGTGGTAATTTGTCCATCCAACGTACTAAACTCATATGTTTTGTGTTGTAGGACAAGTGTTGTATTAACAATCGAATTAAATGTTTTGAACATTGGGTTATTATTATTGGTGGTTGGTACAGCTACTCACACTATAAGTGGGACACCTCATAAAAATACTTATAGATCGATAACGTATGGCAACTGAACTTCAATTGTATTCCCAGTAGCGAAATCCGGCATAGCCGCTGATGTTGAAATATAAAATAAGAAAAAAAAATTTTATTTTTTAACATCAGCTTTGTTGCCTAATTTCGCTGTTCCGTTCGACCGTAATCCGTAATCGACCTATTAGTTTACATACTTGATGTTTATTATTTTTTGTAGGTATGAATTGTATTGGGATAATTTAATTCATATCGCACTGAATAAACAAGACGGTATTAAATAGGGTATTCATTTAATCGGGCTTTTAATCGGTTAATAGCTCGATTATTTAACTGAGATTTTGGTTTAACCGGTTAATAATTGGTTAATATTCTAATTGACCGATTAACCGATTAATAATGTTTTTTTTATAAATAAAGTAATTTTAATAAATAAAAATGCATAACTTAATTATTATTTGGAGTTTATTAGTTAAAAAAAAAGCAATAACATAACAAACATAACAATTCTTGAACGAAAAGGAGCAAACAAAAAAATAATTCATAAATAGTAAAGCTTTGTTCACACCTATTAAATATTTCACGTCCTACAAGTAACCACTAGTTTTAATAAAAAAAATGTTTGATTTTGCAAAACGTTTGCTGGATCAACCATCAATTACTAGTTTCTTAATTGAATTATACAATTATCTTCTTACATAAAAGATAAGAAAGTCAATAAAAATTTTTAAAAATAAAGGTAAAGAGTAAGCAATTTGCTGGTCATGTTTTTTTTTTTTTGTATTTTTTCGTCAAATATTTGTTAGGTCTGAACGCGTAATATATATTTTTTTAATTAATATATAAATATTATGTAATAATTGAAAAATACATTTTATGATAATTTTATTAGTTATTTCAATAGTTTCATGAGATCTTAAAAAATAATCTTTTAGTTAAATAATTTGGTTTAATTGTTTAGGATTTAAGTGATTCTTTTCTTTAGTTTTGATAAAACTTGACTTGGAAAAAATTCTATCACTTATCGTTGATGTTGGAGAAATCGAAAGCAACCCTTAATACAGAATACCTTATTTATCAGTCCTTTTCCTGGATTTCTCTTAACTTATAAAATCTTCCATTATGCCATTAGAGTCCTGTTTTAATTTTTTTTTTAACTTGTTAACTCTTCTAATTGTTTCGGTTAATTCTCTTCAAAGATTAATATGGGAAATATGAGAAGAATGAAATAACCAAACACATACATATAAAAAGTACGTGAAACAAAAAGCTGTCGACAGCAAACACTTATTAAAAATGTAGATCACGCAACACCTTCCTTGTTTGTATAAAAAAAATATTTTTTTAACACATACTTTTTGCACACAGAAAAAATTATTAAATTTCTCCAATCACCAAATTTATAACAAATTCATAATATCAAGCAAACAAATTGTTGATTTTGCACCTTTTACTAAAATGGTTATATTGATTACTAAAAATTTTAAAATTTTGAAAAAATATTTTCAATAAATGATATTTTTGATTTTAATTCAAAAAATGATCAAAAATCTTTGCTATTTCAAACAATGTGTTAATTTATTTAAATAAATATTGACAATTCCCAACAACAATTCTACATGTTTAAATTATTTTATTTTAAACGAAAAAAGTCAATTAAGATTTTTTGTTATTTAATTAAAATTTTAATTGAAAATTTATTTCAAAACAACTAAAATGTTAATTTAATCAAAATTAAATTTTTTATTTTCTTTCAACTAAAAAAATAATTGATTTAATTATCACATTAATTAAATTTAAATACTTTTTAAACCATTTTTTTAATTGATAAAACACTCTTTTCTGCGTGTATGAGACGAAACAAATACTTAAAAAATCAAAAGAATATGTTATAATACTACAAACAATTAAAAATTTTGTTTCGTCGGTTAATTAGTTAATCGACTGAAATTAATCGGGTTAATCGTTAAACGAAGAAAGCCAATTTAAAATTAGCCGATCAGTTAATCGGGTAGTAATTAATCGGTTAACCGATTAACGGTTAATGAATACCCTAGTATTAACTAAAAATTTGTATTATTTGACTTTTTCGAAAAAATCGACACGTTATATTCATATCTACCCGCTGTAAAAATATCGTGCTATTGTGTCTACTTTTTTGTTAATGAACGGTTGGTTTTAACATGTTTTTTCATATCCCTTTAATGTTAAATTAAAAATTGTTTTGGTTCTACTGAAAAAGTTTAAATTTTGACTTAATACCCTCTTGTTAATTAAGTGCAATATATAAAATAAAATTCTTAAATATAATTAAGACTTTATTTTGATATTCAAACATAGCATCATCATTGTTCTTTATGTCCCATTTTTAGCGTGAGTAGCTGTACATATATTTGGTAATTCGAGTATGGGGGTTGTGTACAAAAAATAACAGACACAACAAATGTCATTCATTTGTGTCAGTCATGAACATGTAGACAAACATCCTCAAGTTATTTGTGGGTTAAATTATGAAGAATTGTTTCATGTACTTGTGGTAAAATTCAATTAATTTTTAGGACAAATAGTCATTTCAACAATTTGTTTGTTAAAAGACCCCAAACCAACTATTAAAAACAAGTAGTTTTATTATGAAAATTAAATTATGCTTAAGATTTGTTAAGACAATTTGTAAAAAAAAAGTTTTCTTTGAAAAATTTTGCACATATGGGTACTACAACGAGGGTTGGGGGAAAATTAAGGTTAATGCATGCTAGAAACTAAAAAAACTGTAACTGACCAAAGATTTCAAGTTAATATTAAAATTAAATTGAATTTTTGATGAACTTATAAGAATGGACTTTTAAATAATCTTAAATACCTGAAAAATTATCAAAATTTTTTGTCATGATTCGAACCCGCTATAGTCGGGTACGATACTAGGAGATTTTGTTTGTTGGGTTATATACACAGCCCATTTAAGTAAAACGATCAACTTGGAATAAATAATCTGATTTAATGATGTCCGTTTAGTTTCACGGCTGACTGTTCAGGTTACAATTTTATATATATTTTAAGACATCTGGACTTCTGTTGGCCCAAGGTCATAACTAGGGATGCGATTTCCATGTAAATGCATGTTTTTTTATCAATAGTCTATGAACGATGTCGACCAATTATCTTTCCAAATCATTAAATTTGCGTTAAAATGGAATCGATTTGTTTTTGCATATTGTTGCATATATTAGTAAAAATGCATATTTTTACATATTTAGGTTTTAAACGCATATTTTGACAGTTTTGAGGGATTTTTCTTAATTTCCATATTATAAAAAAGTTCTTAAAAAAAATTTAAATACACAAAAAAAACTTTCCAAAAAAATTTTAAATAATAAATAAATGCTTTTGGAGCTTTGCTTAAAATACAATATTTTTTATTTTAAGCCGATGCAGCAACTTACATGGTTAAGGTTTCCAATGGGTTTAAAATATTTTATCCAAAACTGTTACAAGCTACTTCTTAGCACAAGTGTAATACCGCGTTGCAGAAAATTTAGAAGCCAATTCGATAATATTGCAATTTTTAACCAAATGTATCCCCTAATTCCTCTTCCACCGCAGCCAGTAGCAGCAAAATGGAGGCCTGTATAGATGCTTCAGAATTCTATTCAAAAAACTTCAAGTAATTTAAGAATGTTAGAAGAGCTTGTTGATGTCGATGATTGTGCAATTAAAAAAGTAAAAGAAATATTAAATTTAGGTAACAGCAGAAGTCAATTAGTATTTGTATTTTCCAATAACGGATATATTGGTGAAACAATAACTAAGTAATTAGGAGGCATTTGGCTCACTTTATGCTTAAGTCAAATTAATTGTTATTGCAGAAAGTAAAATTAACAATGTGGAAGGAAGAATAGCCCGACAAACTGAAAAAAAATCCAAACGCGTTTTGCAAAAAAAAAAAAAATTTTAAAAAACTAAAATAAATTTCAAATATTTTTGATCTGGAATCAAAGCGGGATCTGAAAATAAATTTCTTTACAATGCATTGGTATTCTTGAAGTATAAGACAAGATTTTCCTTTTATTAAACAGTACTTATATATTTAAACAAACAAAAGTAAAAAGTAACTAACTTTAGTTTTTTAAAGATATTTGAATAACAATTTACTGATTTTTTTATATTTTTGTTTTTAGTAAAATTAAAAAACGATTTTTTATGGAAATGTTCTTAATTTTTAGTGCATATTTTATATTTTTTTAATGCATATTTTGGATTTTTTAGTGCATATTTTAAGAGCATATGTTCGATTTTGTAGTGCATGAAAATCTCATCCCTAGTCATAACATATTTTAAGATGGTGACAGCCCCTCAAATACTGCAACAGCCCCAAAAAAGACTTTTTCAAAGTAAATCTTTTAAATATATCGTATAAAACAAAATTTCAATTTAAATGGGCAAAATAATGAAGATAAACCTTTTAAAATTTGGTATTCAAAGTGCATATTAGCTTTCCTTAGCTATAAACAATTCCCATATTACAGACGACGTATGAGTTCTCCGTCAAAGGAACTGCTAATTTTAATAAAACATCGTCTTACTCATGAGTGTGGCCAGACCTTTTATAATGCGTTTTGAATGGAAATCAAAAGAATTTTGCGGCCCTTGTTCTAAAGTGAAGCCTGTTTCAGGAAGAACGCTCTGCATTGTTCCAAATAAATGGCAATCGGTCAAGGTATCTACTAGGGTATTCATTCGGTTAGTCGTTAATCGGTTAACCGATTAATTACTATCCGATTAACTGCTCGGTTAATTTAAAATTGTATATTTTCGATTAACGATTAAACCGGTTATTTGCAGTCGATTAGCCGATTAACCGATGTAGCGAATTTTTTTTTAGTATTATAACACATATTTTGTGTTTTTAATTATTTGTGTCGTCTGATATGCAAAGGTATGTGTTAAGAAAATATTTTTTCATAGAAAAGATGGTGTTTAGTGATCTTAATTTTAAATAGGTGTTTGCTGTCAACAACTTTTTATATGTATCGGGAATGTTCTGGAAATCGAAATCACGGGGAATTGAAATCGAAACTATTTTGAAAACTCTACCGTGTTCAAAGTTTATAAAAATATGTCCTGTTCTATATCTCATACTTTAAGGACCAACTACTGCTACCTAAACTAGTTCTGAAATTAGGGACCGCTTCGTTCATTTTAACAAAAACTCAATTGAAAATCTATATCGATTTAAATTTTACGTGATTTCGATTTTCAGAATATGGCCGTATGTGTTTACTTATTTGTTTCTGTTCATATTTTCTCATATCAATCTTTTAACAAAATTAACCGAAACAATTAGAAGAGCATAAATATTACATAAGTATTACATATAACATATTTATGTATTATTTTTTTGTTTGCCCATTTTGTTTCAAGAATTGTTATGTTTGTTATGTAATAGTTTTTTTTTACTAATAAACTCCAAATAATAAATAATTTATAAATTTTTATTAATGAAATTACTTAATTTATAAAAAAAAACTTTATCAATCGGTTAACCGATCAATTACAAATTTAACCGATTACTAACCGATTAAACCAAAACCTCGGTTAATTATTCGAGCGATTAGCCGATTAAATCCTATCGAAGGATTTATAACAACATACGAGACATGACTTGTACGGTTCAGAAGAAGGGATTTTTTGCAAGGAACAACGCGGTCAATTAAAACAGTTCGAATATGATGTTTTCAAGAAACTTGCAACAGGATTCATTCAAAATCATTGATCGACGAGGACCGATGAGATCATCGAAGCTAAATAAATAGGCGATGTTTTTAAAATGCCTGCAATGGTATTTATCCCAAAGCATGGAAGTTGGGTACTACTCGAATTCAAGCTTAATTCTGCTAAAACGTAATTATTGCATTAAATTATGAAGTTCAAAAGTAGTACAAACCTCGGTAAACCACAAAAATCAATACCAAAGCAGAATATACATGGCGCCCTTCAAATGATATGTACTGCACAGAAAAAAGTGTTTTATCAATTAAAAAAATAGTTTAAAAAGTATTTAAATTTAATTAATGTGATAATTGAATCAATTATTAGTAACAGCAAATACAAAACGTTACAAATATTGCTTTACAGTCTTCTTAAATTCCTTAATAGATTTGGTAAAATTCCTCTCATTATTTGGAAGGCAGTTGTTCCATATTCTCGCAACTCTAACTAGGAACGACCTTGCCATATACAAGGTTGAATGGTTTGGACAAATAATACTGTTTGTTCTAGACGACCTACCAAAATTAAACTTTTCAAAAAGAGAGAAGGTTTGCCATACTTTACAATTTTATAAAATTGAAGCATTAATCGTAAATTAATAAAGCTCTGAAAGTCAGAACCTATTATAGTTAGCACATGACCAGAAATGTATTCTCTATACCCTAGGCGACAGATATATCTAACTACACGATTAAAACAAAGTTTATTATAACGAGGAATGTTTTAATACGCTTTAGCACAGGTGAAAAGGGTAAAACTAATTTTGTCAGTTTGTTAGTCATTTCTTCAATATTGATGTTAGACCCTATTAAATATGCTTATGTAAAGAGTTTGAAAAAAGTGTTTTATCAATTAAAAAAATGGTTTAAAAAGTATCTAAATTTAATTAATGTGATAATTGAATCAATTATTTTTTTAGTTGAAAGAAAATTAAAAATTTAATTTTGATTTAATTAACATTTTAGTTGTTTTGAAATAAATTTTCAATTAAAATTATAATCAAATAACTAAAAACTTAAATGACTTTTTTCGTTTAAAATAAAATAATTTAAACATGTTGAATTGTTGTTGGGAATTGTCAATATTTATTTAAATAAATTAACACATTGTTTGAAATGGCAAAATTTTTTGATCACTTTTTTAATTAAAATTAAAAATATCATTTATCGAAAATATTTTTTCAAAATTTTAAAATTTTTAGTAATCAATATAATCATTTCGGTAATAGGTGCAAAATCAACAAATTGTTTGCTTGATATTATGAATTTAGAACAAATTTGTTGATTGGAGAAATTTAATAATTTTTTCTGTGTGCTGATATCGGGCCGTAGCATCTGAAGGACAAGCTTCGGCGATAATGATATCATAACCTTCACCATAGTATTTAAACACAAATTTTCGATAGTCTACCCTATTTGGAACCCTTGGGCAATCATGGAGCTGCCAACATTTATAAAGAAGCTATTTGCTATTATGGTCATATATGGAGACCGTACCCAATAAATATTGATAATATAATTTAGGTTGCAATCAGATAAGTTTATGGGCACAAAGACATTATTCCAAAGAGAAGCTTGTATTGGGGCTATGTGAAAATATGGACTGATTTGCACCATTTTCAATAAGTATGGTCGGACTATATCCTTTATTGTCTTATTTGCACAAGGTTTTCTTCACTGTACTTTCTTACAACTTTCAGATCGTCCCTCGCTTAAAATATCCATTTTGTTTATAAGTCCTTTACTCTCATATGTATAACCACTTCATAATTTATTTACAAGATTAGTGGCACTTAGATACGAACAATTTTGCTACATTTGCCATATAGTCCTTCTTATTACGCCAGCACTTGCAAAAAAAAAAGTTTTACTGCTTGTCTTGCGGTTTTCCTATACAAACATCCTCATAAACCTTTTTTATTTGTCTCTGACCTTTTCATTTTCTTTAACAAAACACTTGTGATTTGTGCGGATATATTTACGAAAAAAAATATGTTTTGAAACTCTTTAAGTAGACCACTATATATTATTATATTTTTCCCATAAAAGTCCTTTTCAAAATGTTTTTTGGCTGGTTTCAGAAAAACATTTATTTTAAATACGTTTCTTATTTAGTTGTATAGTGAGTGTATGGTAATCTTGCAAAGTATGATTGCTTTTATTGCCCTGGGGTGTTGTTGCAGAAAGTTACTTTTGTATTTTAGAATAATGAAATCGTTTTAAAGGGTCACAATGTTCCAAATTCTTAATAATGTAACAATTCAATATTTTTTTGCTAATTAAAAAAATCGCGATTCATTGTGGGATTTTTTTAAAAATATTGCAACTGCCTTAAAGAGAAAAAAAGAGAGTTTTAGCCGTCAAGTCTTGAGCTTTTAGGAAAGAAGGGAAAACTCATGACTGGTCGGCAGGGGTGCCAGAAAATTTTGATAAAAAATCGGCATATTTTCAAAAATAAATCGGCATTATCGGCACTTCAATTAAAGACAATCGGCAAATTAAAAATTTCGCTTTTAAGAACAATAAAATATATTTTAATTAACACAAAAATAACAAAACAGAATAATTCCGCATTAACTTACCCATTAAAAACACAAAAATTAATAAAAAAGAATATTTTTATAAATAAATTGTGGTTAATTTAAAAAAAATTTGTATGTTAGGTTAAAATTGTTTTTATAGTTGAACATTTTTTTTCAACATTTTATTTTAACATATATTTTATAAATACATATATCGTCGCTGTTTTAACTAGCCGACCTAAAAAACATAACCAACTTTTACAGGAGAGCACTTTTAATGTTTTTTGTCTTAAATGTAGTCATTTCCTAGCCAAAATACGAATGAAATTCGGTAAATGCATTATTTGTTATGTAGTATAACACCTTTTGTTATGTGTTAAATAAAGAAAAAGACAAATATTTTTATATTTTGTACTTAACTCAATTTTCAAAGAAATTTCAGTTAGGTCAGTTAGCAAAAACAGCGACGATATGAGTTTAATAGTTTAATTCAGGGCTGTGGAGTCGTTCGAAAAAAGTACTAACTCCGACTCCGACTCCAAACGCTGACATTTTTTAAGTGCGACTCCGACTCCGACTCCTACTCTAACCGTGATGCGAAATGAATGAGACGTAAAACTATTTCTCTTTTGTGTAGAAACATCTTTATTAAACGAATTATGGGAATCTCCTCGTAATGTGCATAAGAAAAACATGAGTGTAATGGTAGGAATTAAAGGCAGGCCGATAAAGATGTTTCTACACAAAAGAGAAATAATTTTACGTCACAATTTTTCTAATACATACTAGTATTTATGCGCTATAGCAACACTTATTCTGTACAATGTTGAAAATATTTCAGCGTTGATGGTTAAAAAATTCTGATGTTAAAATTATTGGCAATTCCTGCCATTAAAATTTTTTAGCATGAGTAAATTATTTAAAAAATCACACATCTTTTTCAAGTAGATCAATAACTGATCAATAACTTTGCTAATGTAATTTAGACTTTTTCCCGCACGTATAAAAAATATACCTAAATATACTTAAATAGTAAAGTACTTGAATCCAGGGACCGTAACAGTTATTCCTTTTTTCATAAAAGTCTGATGATAACAGTTATTTTTTGATTTTTATTTTTTTGAACAAAAATAACAGTTATTTTTTGATTTTTATTTTTTTGAACATAAATAACAGTTATTTTTTGATTTTTATTTTTTCGATCACAAATAACAGTTATTTTATGATTTTTATTTTTTCGATCAAAAATAACAGTTATTTTATGATTTTTACTTTTTTGAACAAAAATAACAATTATTTTTTGATTCTTATTTTTTCGGGCAAAAATAAAAATTATTTTTTAAAGAAATTTACGTGTTATAATTATTTAGTTGACTTAAAATATTTATTTTAATGCGCATAAGATATCCCAATGATGATCACACATTTAAATAAATATTTAAAGACAACTCAATAATTATAACACGTAAATTTCTTTAAAAAATAATTTTTATTTTTGCCCGAAAAAATAAGAATCAAAAAATAACTGTAATTTTTGATCGAAAAAATAAAAATTAAAACTTTAAAAATCATAATATTTTATCAAAGAAAAGTTCATAAGGATCAATATGTTATACTTGAATCAGTTTGCCAGCATTTACTTCTATATGCTTTTTTTGTTTTAAAATTTCAAAATAACTGTTATTTTCGGTCCCTGCTTGAATCAACTATTTCTCATAAAATAAATTAAAATCTACTTATTCATATTGATCTGCAAAATATTGCATCGCCAATTTCGAAGAATTTTTATATTGGAAAATATTAGAAATTTTTTTAAATTTTTTATGCCGAAAAATTTTGGAGTCGGAGTCGCGCGTTTTTTTGGGTACTGCGACTCCGACTCCGGTACAAAAACCTCAACTCCGACTCTTCAACTCCAACTCCGACTCCACAGCCCTGGTTTAATTAAATCCATTTTAATATCAACATCAAAACAGTTTGCATTATTAAGTTTTAATTAATCTTTAGAAAAAAATAATTCCTTGAAAGGATTCATTTTCGTATTATTAAGGTTGACTTGTCTTAAAATTCTTTCCACATTTGCGGACGAATGTTGAAGAACCATTATTTGTTGTACAAACTTTGACAGCACTGGAAATGCATCAGTAGGATACCCACGTTTTAAGTCTGAAATTTTTTGCCAAAAAGGTTTGCAAATTTACTTCAATTCCTTCTAAATCTTTTTAAAAGTTTAAAAATTTTAGGGTCTAAAATTCATTTTTCTTTTTCAGAAATAAAGAAATATTTTCTTTTTTCATAATTTTTTTAGGGTTAATCATATATAAATTTTTATAAGATGTTTGTTCAAAATCCAAACGTTTTAATATTTGACTACAAAATTCTATATAAAAATTAATACAGTTATTAACAATTTTGTTATTTCGCTATTGTTGAGTTTTGATTTTGATATTTACTCATTAGCCAATAAGCCCAAATGCTCCTCATCTAAGTTCAAAAAATTCTTTGTGTTGATAAATTAAATAACATTTTTAATTGTTTTTTATAAAAAAAGTTAATATAGTTTTAAAAACACTTTCCATATCGTTGTATAGGTAATGACAAGTGGTCTAAAGTTACCCAAAATTAATAAATTACACGTTAACAAGCAAAGTTACCGTAGTTTAAGTGTTTATCATAAAATCGGCAAATCGGCACTTTGCTATTTTTAAGGCAATAATTCGGCAAAATGCCGATAAATCGTCAAATATGGCAGGCATGCTAAAACTTGAAGAGTGTGAACCAGCACATATGCGAACTGTATTAATTCTAATTGGAGCTTTGAGCCAATTTCTTCTATTTGCAAAAAAAAAAAAAAAATATTAATTAAAAAATTTTCAAGAAAAAAATGTACTTTTAACACAATTAATGTAATTTTTGGTAAATTTTGTAAAAAAAAAACAAGATTTCGGTTTTTTGGTAAAAAACTGGACCTTCTTAACTTATGAAAATGCTTATTTAAAAAAAACCCTGTAAAAGGGTTTTATTCGGCTGTTCCAAATCTCATATACCCTTCATCATAAGGTATGACCGCTCTCGTGTTAAAATTCTTATTACGAAAGCAAATTTGTATGGGCGCTAGATGAAATAAGAGGCCGATTTCGCTGATTTTTAAAATCGTACACATCCCATATATAGAGAACATTTGAGCGGAATTTTATCATCCTAGTTTGGTTTGCGTGGACTTTATCTTACCAAAGCCTTAACTTCGATGGGAATTGAAATCGAAACTATTTTGAAAACTCTACCGTGTTCAAAGTTTATAAAAATATGTCCTGTTCTATATCTCATACTTTAAGGACCAACTACTGCTACCTAAACTAGTTCTGAAATTAGGGACCGCTTCGTTCATTTTAACAAAAACTCAATTGAAAATCTATATCGATTTAAATTTTACGTGATTTCGATTTTCAGAATATGGCCGTATGTGTTTACTTATTTGTTTCTGTTCATATTTTCTCATATCAATCTTTTAACAAAATTAACCGAAACAATTAGAAGAGCATAAATATTACATAAGTATTACATATAACATATTTATGTATTATTTTTTTGTTTGCCCATTTTGTTTCAAGAATTGTTATGTTTGTTATGTAATAGTTTTTTTTTACTAATAAACTCCAAATAATAAATAATTTATAAATTTTTATTAATGAAATTACTTAATTTATAAAAAAAAACTTTATCAATCGGTTAACCGATCAATTACAAATTTAACCGATTACTAACCGATTAAACCAAAACCTCGGTTAATTATTCGAGCGATTAGCCGATTAAATCCTATCGAAGGATTTATAACAACATACGAGACATGACTTGTACGGTTCAGAAGAAGGGATTTTTTGCAAGGAACAACGCGGTCAATTAAAACAGTTCGAATATGATGTTTTCAAGAAACTTGCAACAGGATTCATTCAAAATCATTGATCGACGAGGACCGATGAGATCATCGAAGCTAAATAAATAGGCGATGTTTTTAAAATGCCTGCAATGGTATTTATCCCAAAGCATGGAAGTTGGGTACTACTCGAATTCAAGCTTAATTCTGCTAAAACGTAATTATTGCATTAAATTATGAAGTTCAAAAGTAGTACAAACCTCGGTAAACCACAAAAATCAATACCAAAGCAGAATATACATGGCGCCCTTCAAATGATATGTACTGCACAGAAAAAAGTGTTTTATCAATTAAAAAAATAGTTTAAAAAGTATTTAAATTTAATTAATGTGATAATTGAATCAATTATTAGTAACAGCAAATACAAAACGTTACAAATATTGCTTTACAGTCTTCTTAAATTCCTTAATAGATTTGGTAAAATTCCTCTCATTATTTGGAAGGCAGTTGTTCCATATTCTCGCAACTCTAACTAGGAACGACCTTGCCATATACAAGGTTGAATGGTTTGGACAAATAATACTGTTTGTTCTAGACGACCTACCAAAATTAAACTTTTCAAAAAGAGAGAAGGTTTGCCATACTTTACAATTTTATAAAATTGAAGCATTAATCGTAAATTAATAAAGCTCTGAAAGTCAGAACCTATTATAGTTAGCACATGACCAGAAATGTATTCTCTATACCCTAGGCGACAGATATATCTAACTACACGATTAAAACAAAGTTTATTATAACGAGGAATGTTTTAATACGCTTTAGCACAGGTGAAAAGGGTAAAACTAATTTTGTCAGTTTGTTAGTCATTTCTTCAATATTGATGTTAGACCCTATTAAATATGCTTATGTAAAGAGTTTGAAAAAAGTGTTTTATCAATTAAAAAAATGGTTTAAAAAGTATCTAAATTTAATTAATGTGATAATTGAATCAATTATTTTTTTAGTTGAAAGAAAATTAAAAATTTAATTTTGATTTAATTAACATTTTAGTTGTTTTGAAATAAATTTTCAATTAAAATTATAATCAAATAACTAAAAACTTAAATGACTTTTTTCGTTTAAAATAAAATAATTTAAACATGTTGAATTGTTGTTGGGAATTGTCAATATTTATTTAAATAAATTAACACATTGTTTGAAATGGCAAAATTTTTTGATCACTTTTTTAATTAAAATTAAAAATATCATTTATCGAAAATATTTTTTCAAAATTTTAAAATTTTTAGTAATCAATATAATCATTTCGGTAATAGGTGCAAAATCAACAAATTGTTTGCTTGATATTATGAATTTAGAACAAATTTGTTGATTGGAGAAATTTAATAATTTTTTCTGTGTGCTGATATCGGGCCGTAGCATCTGAAGGACAAGCTTCGGCGATAATGATATCATAACCTTCACCATAGTATTTAAACACAAATTTTCGATAGTCTACCCTATTTGGAACCCTTGGGCAATCATGGAGCTGCCAACATTTATAAAGAAGCTATTTGCTATTATGGTCATATATGGAGACCGTACCCAATAAATATTGATAATATAATTTAGGTTGCAATCAGATAAGTTTATGGGCACAAAGACATTATTCCAAAGAGAAGCTTGTATTGGGGCTATGTGAAAATATGGACTGATTTGCACCATTTTCAATAAGTATGGTCGGACTATATCCTTTATTGTCTTATTTGCACAAGGTTTTCTTCACTGTACTTTCTTACAACTTTCAGATCGTCCCTCGCTTAAAATATCCATTTTGTTTATAAGTCCTTTACTCTCATATGTATAACCACTTCATAATTTATTTACAAGATTAGTGGCACTTAGATACGAACAATTTTGCTACATTTGCCATATAGTCCTTCTTATTACGCCAGCACTTGCAAAAAAAAAAGTTTTACTGCTTGTCTTGCGGTTTTCCTATACAAACATCCTCATAAACCTTTTTTATTTGTCTCTGACCTTTTCATTTTCTTTAACAAAACACTTGTGATTTGTGCGGATATATTTACGAAAAAAAATATGTTTTGAAACTCTTTAAGTAGACCACTATATATTATTATATTTTTCCCATAAAAGTCCTTTTCAAAATGTTTTTTGGCTGGTTTCAGAAAAACATTTATTTTAAATACGTTTCTTATTTAGTTGTATAGTGAGTGTATGGTAATCTTGCAAAGTATGATTGCTTTTATTGCCCTGGGGTGTTGTTGCAGAAAGTTACTTTTGTATTTTAGAATAATGAAATCGTTTTAAAGGGTCACAATGTTCCAAATTCTTAATAATGTAACAATTCAATATTTTTTTGCTAATTAAAAAAATCGCGATTCATTGTGGGATTTTTTTAAAAATATTGCAACTGCCTTAAAGAGAAAAAAAGAGAGTTTTAGCCGTCAAGTCTTGAGCTTTTAGGAAAGAAGGGAAAACTCATGACTGGTCGGCAGGGGTGCCAGAAAATTTTGATAAAAAATCGGCATATTTTCAAAAATAAATCGGCATTATCGGCACTTCAATTAAAGACAATCGGCAAATTAAAAATTTCGCTTTTAAGAACAATAAAATATATTTTAATTAACACAAAAATAACAAAACAGAATAATTCCGCATTAACTTACCCATTAAAAACACAAAAATTAATAAAAAAGAATATTTTTATAAATAAATTGTGGTTAATTTAAAAAAAATTTGTATGTTAGGTTAAAATTGTTTTTATAGTTGAACATTTTTTTTCAACATTTTATTTTAACATATATTTTATAAATACATATATCGTCGCTGTTTTAACTAGCCGACCTAAAAAACATAACCAACTTTTACAGGAGAGCACTTTTAATGTTTTTTGTCTTAAATGTAGTCATTTCCTAGCCAAAATACGAATGAAATTCGGTAAATGCATTATTTGTTATGTAGTATAACACCTTTTGTTATGTGTTAAATAAAGAAAAAGACAAATATTTTTATATTTTGTACTTAACTCAATTTTCAAAGAAATTTCAGTTAGGTCAGTTAGCAAAAACAGCGACGATATGAGTTTAATAGTTTAATTCAGGGCTGTGGAGTCGTTCGAAAAAAGTACTAACTCCGACTCCGACTCCAAACGCTGACATTTTTTAAGTGCGACTCCGACTCCGACTCCTACTCTAACCGTGATGCGAAATGAATGAGACGTAAAACTATTTCTCTTTTGTGTAGAAACATCTTTATTAAACGAATTATGGGAATCTCCTCGTAATGTGCATAAGAAAAACATGAGTGTAATGGTAGGAATTAAAGGCAGGCCGATAAAGATGTTTCTACACAAAAGAGAAATAATTTTACGTCACAATTTTTCTAATACATACTAGTATTTATGCGCTATAGCAACACTTATTCTGTACAATGTTGAAAATATTTCAGCGTTGATGGTTAAAAAATTCTGATGTTAAAATTATTGGCAATTCCTGCCATTAAAATTTTTTAGCATGAGTAAATTATTTAAAAAATCACACATCTTTTTCAAGTAGATCAATAACTGATCAATAACTTTGCTAATGTAATTTAGACTTTTTCCCGCACGTATAAAAAATATACCTAAATATACTTAAATAGTAAAGTACTTGAATCCAGGGACCGTAACAGTTATTCCTTTTTTCATAAAAGTCTGATGATAACAGTTATTTTTTGATTTTTATTTTTTTGAACAAAAATAACAGTTATTTTTTGATTTTTATTTTTTTGAACATAAATAACAGTTATTTTTTGATTTTTATTTTTTCGATCACAAATAACAGTTATTTTATGATTTTTATTTTTTCGATCAAAAATAACAGTTATTTTATGATTTTTACTTTTTTGAACAAAAATAACAATTATTTTTTGATTCTTATTTTTTCGGGCAAAAATAAAAATTATTTTTTAAAGAAATTTACGTGTTATAATTATTTAGTTGACTTAAAATATTTATTTTAATGCGCATAAGATATCCCAATGATGATCACACATTTAAATAAATATTTAAAGACAACTCAATAATTATAACACGTAAATTTCTTTAAAAAATAATTTTTATTTTTGCCCGAAAAAATAAGAATCAAAAAATAACTGTAATTTTTGATCGAAAAAATAAAAATTAAAACTTTAAAAATCATAATATTTTATCAAAGAAAAGTTCATAAGGATCAATATGTTATACTTGAATCAGTTTGCCAGCATTTACTTCTATATGCTTTTTTTGTTTTAAAATTTCAAAATAACTGTTATTTTCGGTCCCTGCTTGAATCAACTATTTCTCATAAAATAAATTAAAATCTACTTATTCATATTGATCTGCAAAATATTGCATCGCCAATTTCGAAGAATTTTTATATTGGAAAATATTAGAAATTTTTTTAAATTTTTTATGCCGAAAAATTTTGGAGTCGGAGTCGCGCGTTTTTTTGGGTACTGCGACTCCGACTCCGGTACAAAAACCTCAACTCCGACTCTTCAACTCCAACTCCGACTCCACAGCCCTGGTTTAATTAAATCCATTTTAATATCAACATCAAAACAGTTTGCATTATTAAGTTTTAATTAATCTTTAGAAAAAAATAATTCCTTGAAAGGATTCATTTTCGTATTATTAAGGTTGACTTGTCTTAAAATTCTTTCCACATTTGCGGACGAATGTTGAAGAACCATTATTTGTTGTACAAACTTTGACAGCACTGGAAATGCATCAGTAGGATACCCACGTTTTAAGTCTGAAATTTTTTGCCAAAAAGGTTTGCAAATTTACTTCAATTCCTTCTAAATCTTTTTAAAAGTTTAAAAATTTTAGGGTCTAAAATTCATTTTTCTTTTTCAGAAATAAAGAAATATTTTCTTTTTTCATAATTTTTTTAGGGTTAATCATATATAAATTTTTATAAGATGTTTGTTCAAAATCCAAACGTTTTAATATTTGACTACAAAATTCTATATAAAAATTAATACAGTTATTAACAATTTTGTTATTTCGCTATTGTTGAGTTTTGATTTTGATATTTACTCATTAGCCAATAAGCCCAAATGCTCCTCATCTAAGTTCAAAAAATTCTTTGTGTTGATAAATTAAATAACATTTTTAATTGTTTTTTATAAAAAAAGTTAATATAGTTTAAAAAACACTTTCCATATCGTTGTATAGGTAATGACAAGTGGTCTAAAGTTACCCAAAATTAATAAATTACACGTTAACAAGCAAAGTTACCGTAGTTTAAGTGTTTATCATAAAATCGGCAAATCGGCACTTTGCTATTTTTAAGGCAATAATTCGGCAAAATGCCGATAAATCGTCAAATATGGCAGGCATGCTAAAACTTGAAGAGTGTGAACCAGCACATATGCGAACTGTATTAATTCTAATTGGAGCTTTGAGCCAATTTCTTCTATTTGCAAAAAAAAAAAAAAAATATTAATTAAAAAATTTTCAAGAAAAAAATGTACTTTTAACACAATTAATGTAATTTTTGGTAAATTTTGTAAAAAAAAAACAAGATTTCGGTTTTTTGGTAAAAAACTGGACCTTCTTAACTTATGAAAATGCTTATTTAAAAAAAACCCTGTAAAAGGGTTTTATTCGGCTGTTCCAAATCTCATATACCCTTCATCATAAGGTATGACCGCTCTCGTGTTAAAATTCTTATTACGAAAGCAAATTTGTATGGGCGCTAGATGAAATAAGAGGCCGATTTCGCTGATTTTTAAAATCGTACACATCCCATATATAGAGAACATTTGAGCGGAATTTTATCATCCTAGTTTGGTTTGCGTGGACTTTATCTTACCAAAGCCTTAACTTCGATGGGCCTTTCTAGCTCATATGATAATGGCGCTAATGTACCATGTCTAAGTCGTTTGTGGACAGGTGTGGCTTAATTTCAATAGAAATCTATTTTGAAATGTATGTATGTGACATAAATGCATAACAAATTAGTCCCATTCATATCTGGGACAAGATAAAAAACTTCGATACTCATAAGGAACCAGAAAAAATTTAAGAACCGCAATGGGTTAAGTGTACGATATTCACTATACCTCGAAAGCAATAAGCAAAGAAGAAGAAGTAGCAATGATGAGTATTTAGTCGGAGAGAAAAGTTATCTTAAAATAAAGTTTGAATATTGTACATCGTTACCTTCACTCGTAAACGATATGGGTCCACATTTTTTCAAAATTCAGTTTTTGATACAGTTTGATAGAGTCCACAAAACTGCAAAGTTTGGAAAAATAAGTACCATTTTATATGTTTAGTTTGTTGCTTTGCCATGGTACGTAAAAGTTCTAGGTTCAATAATGTTAAAGAAAAGTGCTTAGTTCCCTTTTAATATGAAATTTAATAACAAAATATTGACTCTTGGGTATGCTCGATTGCCAGGGCTTCAACTTTTCCAATTTTTGCCGACCTGTGTAATCTTACTGTCTTAAAAAGTGCTTAAATTTTATAACTATTAAAACTTTTTTGTGAATAATAAAATAACTTAAAATAAATTAAATTACATATAAAACTACACAGAAACAATTATTAAATTTCTCCCATCACCACACAGAAAAAATAGAAAATCGACTTTAATTAAACAATTCGTTCAGACAATTAAATTTTTTACTAATTTTGCCCCTGCAAAAGAATTGATCATATCAATTAACGGATTTGTATTTTCGAGTCATGCCACACAAATTTAATCAATTAAAAAATTAATTGAATCAATTAAAAAAATACACAACTTATACAAAAATATTTACATTTTTGTGTTTTGATTAAAAAAATTAATTGCAGCAAACAAAAAAAAATAATTGAAGAAATTAATGTTCACCAATTAATTATTTAATTAAAAAATTTTTGGCAAAAATTTTTTCTGTGCAGATTTATACCAAATTCATAATTTCAAGCAAATAATTTGTTGATTTTGCACCTATTACCAAAATGATTATATTGATTACTTTGCCAGTTCAAACAATGTGTAAATTTATTTAAATAAATATGGTTAATTCCCAACAACAATTCTACATGTTTAAATTATTTTATTTTTTACGAAAAAAGTCAATTAAGATTTTTTGTTATTTAATTAAAATTTTAATTGAAAATTTATTTCAAAACAACTAAAATGTTAATTAAATCAAAATTAAATTTTTAATTTTCTTTCAACTAAAAAAATAATTGATTCAATTATCACATTAATTAAATTTTAATACATTTTAAACCATTTTTTTAATTGATAAAACACCTTTTTTTGTGTACAGATTTTTTTCTCATTTTGAAGTTCGGCACAAACTCTTTACATAAGCATATTTAATAGGGTCTAACATCAATATTGAAGAAATGACTAACAAACTGACAAAATTATTTTTACCCTTTTCACCTGTGCTAAAGCGTATAAAAACATTCTTCGTTATAATAAAGGTCAAAATTGGAATTCGTAAACGTTCCCTTATGACACATGTGCGGAGGCCAAGTGTGATTTATTAGAGATCTGGTCACTACAGGCCAGAGACATAACTAATTGCTATTGCCATTTTATTAGATTTTCTAGGTAAACTTTTAGATTAACACAATTTAATATAAAGTATAATTTTTTTACTGCATCACTCACAACATAAATACGTTGTGTGCTGCCGACCACTAATTTAAAGTAGTAAATTTGAACGTTGTGTTACACATATTCCTTTAAACCAATTTCCCGCATAAAGTGTTACAAATTTGTAAATAAGTTGACAACATTTATGGACTTTTTTTTAATTGTTCACAGATTATCACAGAGTTGACACATTTAACATGTAACGCTATTTAATCGATTATGTACACAACATTTATACACTTACGTAAAATATAAAAAAATTCAATTCACGGTGTTGACAGTTGACAACGTTAACCTTGAATTTTAAGCACTATGACCGTTTACCAATTCAGATAAACTGAAATAATGTAACTGTCACAAAACACGACTTAAAGAAAAAAAAGAAAAAATACTGTCACGAGTAGAATCAACCTTAAAATATCAAACTTCAAAATAAAATAAATTTACGCTTGACATTTTAAATGACACTTTGAAGTGTGATACGCTTTTGTTAACTCTTAAGCTAAAAATCAAATCATAAGCCGTAAAGCGGTCTTTATAAAGTCTTAATAAAAATGTGACAAGGGATTAAACAGCATTTAATATTTTTGGTTCAAATGGTCTACCTGTTACCTACTCAAAACTGTCATAAATTGCGATATGAACTGATTTGTTGGGCAATCAATTTAAAATTATTTTTAAACGAAGGAGTTGAATTTTTTCGACTACAATTGTAATATAAACACATTTTTTTTTATTAAAATTGCCATGTAAAGTATTTTTGCGTTTGTAAACAATGTCAGCCAGTCATTTTAGTTTTATTTACAAAATCCCTTTATCGAATTGTGTGTAAAGTTTATTAGTGACTAGACAAAATATTTTAATTTTAAAGTTTCAAGACGCCACCCTAAAAAATGCCACACATATTTTGTGAACAAAAATTAATACAACAACTACATACATGGAAAAAACCTTTTTGAAATTTTAATTTCCTCTAACAAAAATTTTAAATATTCAATAACATACGCAGAACTATTTTTTAGTTTCAGCTTTATTATTATGATCATGATGATCATTATTTTGTTTGTTTTTTTAATACCCTCCACCACAACCAGGTTATACTAAGTTTGTCATTCCGTGTGGAACTTTTTTATTATTCATCTCAGACCCCAAAAAGGAAATATATGTATATTCTGGCTTCTTGTGTAATTCTAAGTCGATTTAGCCGTGCCCGTCTGTCTGTCTGTCTGTTGAAAACACGCTCTCTTTCGAAAAACTCAAAAGAAAAGAATAATGTTGGTAACAAATTCTAGTTACCCTAAGCAGGATTGAAATCCAGCAAAATCGGAATATGAATTTGCAACCACTACCACTGTTGCCAGAAGTGCAGATTTATCTACATTTTGCCCCCAAAATATCAAAATTCAGATTCGAAATTTTTTTTTTTTACCGAAAAACGCAGATTTGTTAAAATAATTATAGAATTACCTAAACGAAACAAATAAAATGTATTTATTTTTTTTAAGACTGAGCTCCGCAATCGATTTACCGTAATGAAAAATTAATAAAAAATAGTAATGAGCAACTTTTTGAAACAAGAATTGATGCAAAATGATAAAATCTTGTTTGTAGATTACGAAAATCCTATAAATTCTCTAAATTATGAATGTGTTTATCTCGGAATTTATGCAGCTGAAACACTTTTAAAAACAAGATTGTCTCCATTTGATGTACAAAACGTTACTAATGATTATATTCAATTTTTCATTGTGTTGTTTGATCAAGTTTTGGAAAGAAATCTCTTAATATTATTAGCCCAAATTTAATAATAAGTGGTCACTATAATTAAATTTTCAATATTGCGAAATATTTTCCAAATTTGTTTAAAGAAAATAAAAAACACGATCAGGATTCTGAATTTAGGGCAATTCCTCCGAATGGTCAACCAGGATGGAAAAATAAAATGTTGATAACACTATGCAACAAGCAAAAATTCCTTTAATAACCACTATATTTTTTTGATCCGCTATAGTCATCTAACTACAAAAATCATCATTATTTAAAATTCTATGGCAAGGTTTTTTTTTTAAAAATTTTTTTCTAAAAATTGAGATTTTTGAAAAGGCTGCTCCTTACATCTTATCGTAACTTTGGAACGACGTAACCGATTTTTTATGCAGTCCGTCAAAACATTTTAAATTACGCCAGATTTAAGTTTCTCTAATATCATTTGTTAATTTAGCCATTATTTTTGGAGTTATTGAGGCCAAAGTAGCAAAAAAATATTTTTGTTTTTATTTTTTTGTAAAATTTTTGAATTAAAAAAATTCATAAAAAAATTGAAATCAACAAATATCTACTTACCAGCTTTAGTACTTAAGCTCAAAGCTGCATGTATTCGAATAAAATAAATTTTAATTCATGAAAATCCATGGAAAAATTCCCGTTTTATTCCCGATAAGGTGAAAGTACCTACTTTGACATTTTTTATCGCAAATTTGTGTAGAGCTTAAAGTTTTGTTATTTTTTAACGGATTATAATCATTGTGTTTTATTGTTTATAATTAAAAAAAAAGTCTATGTTTTTATAATAGAATTCTATATATGATATGCTACGATATCTTAGCAGTTTTACTTGAGGAAATTGTGCTGGAAACTGGAAAGCTATTTCTAAAGACATTTTTCTATATAAATATTGTAGATGCAAAAAAATTTGTTATGTGTGAGAAAAGTGTAAGAAGAAGATAAAAAGTTCGATTAACGGTTAAAACATATGGAAAAATCGTACGTTCGCGACCGGTACTTAAACCAATTAAACAAAAACCAATAGAGATATTTTATTGTGTAAATACTGGATAGAGAAATAAATTAATACACGTTTGAATATTCCGTTCCATTTCGCAGATTTTTACATTTCACTACTGTCAGCCAAAGTTGACTCCTATTTTGCATACGTTCGTGACCACATGTTGATAACTATCATTATGAAAATTTAAACTCGATGAAATCCATCTTTTGCACTAAACATAGAGCTAACAAACTGCTATCGAATTGCAAAAAAAAATGCTAGGAAATAGTTTTGTTTTCCATATTATTTGTACATCAAAAGCGTACGAGCGTTTTGGAAAAAAAATCTGAAATCAAACGTGCCTGCTCCGATTATGATTTTCCTACTGTCACTAAATTTGTTCATAATATCACCCTTTGCTGCAATAAAGTCATAACTCAAAAAACCTGATTTTTGAGCTGATGTATTTCATTAATTCCCAGTGGAACATAAAGCCGCCTACTAGCTAATACTGTGGAGTTAATCACCATATCAATTCTTCATATTGTGTTAAAATTTCATACAAATATCATTTATAGCCTATTTCCGATGTGCGAAAGAATTCTTTCTTTCGTATAACTACATTGAAAACAAAAACAAAGTCTAAAAATTTGTTTTTGTTTTCAATGTAGTTATACGAAAGAAAGAATTCTTTCGCACATCGGAAATAGGCTATTATACTCAACTCTAGATAAGAGAAATAAATTTTAAGGTGCTAGAAAATTTAAATATGAGTTACGACTCTATTGCAGCAAATGCTCGATATAATAATTTTGCCACACAGAAAAAAGGTTTTTATCAATTAAAAAAAATGGAGTTAAAAGTATTTAAATTTAATTAATGTGATAATTGAATCAATTATTTTTTTTGTTGAAAAAAATTTAAAATATAATTTTGATTTAATAAATATTTAAGTTGTTTTGAAATAAATTTTTAATTAAAATATTAATTAAAAATTTACTTTTTTCGTTTAAAATAAAATAATTTAAACTTATAGAAGTGTTGTTGGGAATTGTCAATATTAAATTAAATAAATTAACACATTATTTGAAATGGCAAAGTTTTTTGATAATTTTTTTTAATAAAATTAAAAATGTCATTTATTGAAAAAAATTTTCACAATTTTACAATTTTTAGTAATCAATATAATCATTTTGGTAATAGGAGCAAAATCAACAACTTGTTTGCTTGAATGAATTTGGTATAAATTTGGTGATTAGAGAACATTTTTATTTTTTTCTGTGCATATTTATCGCCCAAATAAGAGAAAAGTCCGAAATTGTTTATAAAAGGAGTCCCTAGTCGGAATATTGCTCAAAAAAGTTTATTTGAAACTTTAAAAGTTACACTCTTTTGACACCTCAATACCTCCAGGTTTGCTCAAATCGATTTCAGCTGATATACAAGTATGCATACAATTAAATACCCCGCGGTAAATATTGAAAATACCGCAAGTGGCAGGCCTTTTTCAAAGCCTGTATAATCCTTTCTAAAAGATTCGCTTCGTATGATATCCTGCCTTCAGAAGTATGCCTTTTAGAAGGTATGAGTTTCTTTTTGAAAGTCCTTCCAAAACATTCAGTACACATTCGCTACACAGAAAAAATTATTAAATTTCTCCAATCAACAAATTTGTTCTAAATTCATAATATCAAGCAAACAATTTGTTGATTTTGCACCTATTACCAAAATGATTATATTGATTACTAAAAATTTAAAAATTTTAAAAAAATATTTTCAATAAATGAATTTTTTAATTTTAATTAAAAAATTGATCAAAAAACTTTGCCATTTCAAACAATGTGTTAATTTATTTAAATAAATATGGTTAATTCCCAACAACAATTGTACATGTTTAAATTATTTTTTTTTAAACGAAAAAAGTCAATTAAGACTTTTTGTTATTTAATTAAAATTTTAATTGAAAATTTATTTCAAAACAACTAAAATGTTAATTAAATCAATATTAAATTTTTAATTTTCTTTCCACTAAAAAAATAATTGATTCAATTATCACACTAATTAAATTAAAATACATTTTAAACCATTTTTTTAATTGATAAAACACTTTTTTCTGTGAACTCCATTCTTTTTTTTTGGTGACGCTCCTTACTCCCTTTTTTGGGAAGGGAACGATGTTGTTATAAAAGGGAGTGTGGAGGGGCTTGCTCCCATTGACAACGTAAATATAAATATATATTTATAAGATTTATCTATAACTTGCTAAATTCCCAATTTTTATTCTTGATAAAAACACTGAAATTTATTGTTGAGGGAAAACCAGTTTCTATGTGCATTTCGCTGGTTCCTTAGGCCAGCTCGTCAGAAAACTTTTTCCAAAGAGTTTAGAAAAGCTAAAAATATTATACAAATAAGACTTTAAAGTGAATAAGAATTTTAATCACTCAGGTCTTGCTTGTAACAATATCAAAGATTAAACAAAGCCGCAACAATAAACAGTGAGTTTATCTTTTTTTTTCTTACATATTTATAGTTTTACATCAAAACAGTGTGGCGAGTTTGGCATTTTTGCAGCTAAATTTCGCACTGAAATTGTTTATTTAGCTGCAAAATTTTCATATAGCACATGGCATTTTATTTAGCATTTTTTTGAAAATGTTTGTTGAAAATGCTTATTTATTTAAAAAATTCGGACGAATAGTTTTATTTATTTTATTAAAAAAATTTTATAAATTATAATAATAAAAATTCATAATAAAATTCGTAAGAAAATGGATAATTCTTATGTTAAGAAACATCTTACCTGTCGTGCTAAAAAAATAAAATATAATATTCAGGAAATATTAGAAATATGATTTGCCCTTTGATATTACGATGTAAAAGTACAAGGAAATTTATCTTTGTATTTATGCCCGTAATTTCTACTAACAGATATCTGGTCGGGTTCGTACCTAACATTTATCTTTACTTATTCCGTAACACTATTTTGTCTATTTCAACGTTAAATTGGCCGACGTGAATTAACTACCGAAAATTGATGGTGTAAAATACACTACACTTTAACCCGTAGGTAAGAAAGTGGTTTTAAAATTCTTTACACCATAGATATCTATACACAGCTAGATATCTATTTGTAGAAATTACGGGCATTAGATAAAAATTCAATAGTGTAAATGTTTGAAAAAATTGTTTGCTCTAAACTGTTGACAAAATAAATTTTTTATAGCTTCAACTTTTCTAAACTATAAAAAATAAAATGATAAAAAAAATTTTGTATATCATAGGAATAAATCAGTGAAATTTTGCATACATAAGAGGTTTGTGTAAAATTAAGTCTCAACTACCTGTGCTTCATATTTATATGTATCAGAAGCTTTACCAAAATCTAGCCATTTGCTTAAATATAACCATTTATTTCAATTTCGTTAAAAAATTAGTCATGTATTTAGCTTCGAATTAAATTTCATAGTGGTAATACATTTTTAACAAAAATCTGTAAAAAATGTTGGCATTATTTTTAGCATTTTTTTAAAATAATTTTTAGTATTTTTTGGCCATGCCAGATTTGGCTGTAAATTATTTTTAGACCTGGTCACACTGCATCAAAATGTTTTCGACCCCCGATCTCTTGAAGTTGCTAACATTTTGTTCCATTTGTCTTGAAAATGTCTTCGTTTAGTTTTTATGAGAAATATCTACTACTAAAAATGTGAATTTTAGTTGCAACTTATTGTTTTATGTATATATATATATTTTTTAAATAAATACAAGAAATAAACTAAAAAGCGTTTTGACGATTTTTTGAAGATTTTAAAGATTTTTAAAGTTCTGGCAACACTGACCACCAACCAAAAAATTTATGATTTTGTTACAAAAACTAACTTTATTGGTGGTATAATGCACGGATTAATTTAAGGTTTGCCAAAAATTATGTCTTTATAACCCTTATCGTGGTTGGCGCATTTAAAATACGCCTGCAACTGTTCGGTAATAGATTAACCCCCATTTTCACAACTTGCCGATAGCTAAATGTAGGATTTTATTTAAGGTTAAAGTAAAGTTGGAGGAATGGAACACTTCTTATATGGCCGATAAGATCTCACCTGTAGCTATCGGTAAGTTGTGAAGACGGGCCTAAAGGAAATAAGTTCACGTTCTCTTTAGTCTATTTCCAAACAGTCGCAGGCGTATTTTTAAATCGCCAAACACGATAAGGGTGATTGTTAGGTTTCGTGAAAATCGGTCCATAATTTGCCATAGATTCCATATAAATCCTACTCTCTGAAAACAGTTTAGTACGTCTAAAATCGCAACGAATAATGTTTTTGTAGCAGAATTTGGTATATCGTAGTTTTATATGGACTCAAATCACAGTAAAAAATGTCGTGAAAATCGGTCCATAATTTAAATACGCCTAAAACCGTAGCAGATATAGATATTGTGGTAAAATTTGGCCCAATTTAGCTTCACATGACCAGAAATAATACGATGCGATTTTGTAATAATCCGTGCATAATTTACCTTACGTCACATACCAAGTAGTCCTCTTAAAATCACTTTAAAACAATAAAACGCTTTTACAAATTGCATTACTTATCTCGAAATTTGTTATAGTTTAGGTTTTTAATACCAGAAATCACTCTACAGAATTTTGTGATGATTGGTCCGTAATTTATTATGGGTCCAATATAAATTTCCCTTTCGAAAATAATTTTAGTTCGGCTAAATCTGGTATGAATCATGATATATTACGAAAATTTATTCAAATTAAGTTTTATATGGCTAGAAATAAAAACATAAACCTTTCTCATTGTCCCACTTTAACATAAAGAGGGTATAAACTCGAAATTTTTATTTATTCACTTTTTGAGAAAAATCTACACGTAATATTTTTGCTTACCCGCTGTTAAAATATCGTGCTACTTTTTAATAATGAAACGGTTGGTTTAAAAATTCTTTTTCATATGCCTTTAATTTTAAATAAAATCGTTGTTCGAGTAATCGAAGAAATTTTCAGCGATTATTTGATCGAATAATTAAAACAGCCAATTCCAAATAATGAATAGTTCGAACAATTTATATAAATTAATCGATTGAAATTAACTACTTCAAAAATTCTTCTTTTTTAATGTAAAAATATTTTTTTTATATTTCTAACTGATTAAATATATTAAAACTAAGGCCCTAATCATGTTAAACGCAACGCAACGCCGAAGAATTACATTGAAAGCACAAACTAGTCATAAATATTTGGTAATGTTGTTGTTGCTTTCTAAAGAAATTCATGTACCGTTTCAAAACGTTCAACGCCACAAGCAATGCAGCGTTTGAAATTTTAAAACGCAATGTGAATTTCTGTAGAAAGTAACTACAAAATTACAAAATATTTATGACATTGTTTGTACTTTCAATGTAATTCTTCCGCGTTGCGTTGCGTTTTACATGATTTGGGCCTTAGTTTTAAGGTATTTAATCAGTTAGAAATCTAAAAAAAATATTTTTTCATTACAAAAGAAGAATTTTCTAAGTAATTAATTCTAATTATCTCTCACCTCTCTTTAATATAATAAAAGTATCAATTCAAGTAGAGATGCATGTTTTTCCCATTGGATAAAATTATTTGAATTATTCAAATATGGGTTTTATTCGATTAATCGAGCAATTTTAAAATTCAAAAATCGATTAATTCCTTACTCGAACCAAACCAAAAGTCAAATAATTGTATACTTTAATAGATACCATATAGAGCGCACTCCTATAATCTTCTAACTGTCGCTGGAGGGTATTAAAGATTCGGCACAGCTGAATAAAGTACTCTTACTTGTTAATTCTCAAGTTGGTTTGCGACCGCCCACATTGCGTTTACTCTAATCGTTTATATTACCGGGAAAAACAAATACGCGACAAATTCAAATAAACAAACTGTCAAAAATTACTCATAATTTTCATGGAGTTTCCCCACAAATTTATGCTTGCACCACACAGCGACAGCAAAAAACAACAACAGCTTCAGATCGTCTTGATTATAGACATTTGCCAGTTTGCCGGGAATTTATTACCCAAATGTTGTGCTTAACAGTGCTCGCACACGAACACTGTTTGCTTTTACTCTCACACAGATATTTTATTTTTGGTTGCCTAAATTGACAGCTAGTTTACATTTAATTGAGCGCCAACCACAACTAAACTGACATCTGGGTTGACAATGAACATGTTTACATTTGTGTTGTCAGTAGGTTTTTTTTTTTATTTATTTTATTTTTTTTTTTTCTTGAAATGTGTAAATTGTCTATTCTATTTTTATTGAATAATCATTTTCATTGTATTTCTTGTTGTTCTTGTCGCAAATAATAAAATTATACATGAAATGTTTGTCCGTATGAATTATTGTTGTTTTAGTTTAAAAAAAAAAATTTTATTCGATAAAATCGAAAGACTTGGTTTGTAATGCACAAAATTGGCTTATCGGGCTAGATAAATAGACACTTACAGGGTTTCGATTACATATACAGTAGCTCGTTTCTGTATTTCTCGCATCGCAAATTTTCTTATATTAAGTGTGAAACAAAATATTCCATCGTTTCTCGATTTGTGAGAAAAAAGTGTTTCTGTATTTAAATGCGAGAACAGACAACACAGATTCTGTTTTAACTGGAATACTTCCAGTAATTAAGTGTCAAATGCAAGCGAAACGTCAACGAAAGAAATATATATAATAAATATAAGGCTGCCAGATTTAAAGATTTATCTACATTTTGACGATTTTTTTTTGTTCCAAAATTGGCAAAGTGACAATTTGCTGATTTTTTTCTAGTGACGATTCAGTCTTTGAAATAAAACAATTTTAAATAGTTTTATATGTTTGTATATTAGGCACCACAGAAAACCGATATCTTTAAAAACAAGACAGATAAAAAAATGTATCGGCAAAAGCAAAATTTCGAACGAAAACTGTTTAATTTTTATTTGCTTAGATTATTTAATAAATTTGTTTGTGTGATCAAAAGATTAAACTATTACCCCATTTTTCAGTCAATGCACTTTAGGAAATTTTTGCCTTTTACTTTGTCCAAAAGTGTTTATTTTATTTCAATATGATATTTTGTCACTCCTTTGTGTGATTTCTGCAGGGAAAAATAACAATCTGAAATTTTAAACTCTTCTTATCGGATTAAGGAAAATAAAATAAATAATTTTATTTAAATAGACCTCAAGCTTATGTATGTATAAAATATGTATTTTACCCATGAACTTAATGTTTTTTTTTTTTATTATTATGTGTTTATATGATAACAATTTGTGATTATATGATAAAAATCGAACAAAATTCGTCAAAATTAATTTTAAATTGTCCGAAAAAATAGACGATTTTTTTATTTTTGCTTAGGATATTGACGTTTTTTCACAAATTTATCTGGCAGCCCTGCATAAAACAAACACAATGAAAGGCCAAATAATTTAAATAACAAAATATAACAATTGTGTTTTATATACTTATTTTTATCATTTAAATTCTTTCTTTTAAAATAAAATAAAATTATACACATTCTTGTGTACATACATACATAATTTGGGCTCCATTTTTTTAAATTTTGTTTTCTCGCATCAATTTCAAATATGACTTATTTTGACAGTTCTTGTGAGAAACTCTTTGCAAAATATTGTTACAGAAACACTTGTTCTCACATTATTCCAATAATTGCTGGAAAATTATTTAAATGACAGATAATTCTCGCAAAGTAAAAGTACAGAAACACTTATGTGAGAAAAACCATTTTTTGTTTCATATTGCACTGTTTTTGTCATAATTCACTTGTTTCATGCGGGAAATTTTACGATGCGAGAAATACAGAAACGGGATACAGGACGTGGAAACAAAATATGGAATAGAATGCCACAGTTGCTATAATTTTTTAACAAAAATGTTCAAAGTATCATGGACCAACCCCTTTGGTATTATCATAAAGTTTGCCATTAATATTTAATTACGCTTAATGTAAATTCTAACTATATTTCAAAATATAGCCTGGACTGGTCTGAAATTCCTTAAAACATAGATGCATAATTTGCTATGAGGCCCACTTTTGGTATTGACTCTATTGGCAATCGAGCAACGCGTTAAAGTTATTTCGGCTTATTATTAAAATGGGCGTTCAAATCAAAATGCATATCGTGATTTTTTCGGTCAATTAAATCGTCCAAATGTGCGTACAATCGGAAAAATCGTGCAAAAATTTGAGCAAACCGGGTCTGTAGGAGATGTGAAAACACCAGTGCATGCTCGTTCAGCTCGTACTGCAGAATAAATTGCTGCTGTTCGAGATAGTGTGGCTGAAGAGCCCTCCACCACAACTCGTCGTCGTGCCCAACAATTGCACCACTCACGCTCGTCGTTGATGCACATTATGCATAAAGATTTGCATTTACACGCTTACAAGGTGCAATTGACTCAAGAACTAAAGCCTCTTGACCATTCCAAACGTCGTCAATGGTCAGAATGGTGGCAAGAAATGGCAACAGTGGATGATCAATTTTCGAAGAAAATCATCTTCAGTGATGAGGCACATTTTCACATCAGTGGATTCGTTAAAAAGCAGAATTGCCGCATTTGGGCGAATGATAATCCAAGAGTGATTGTCGAAAAACCAATGCACCCACAAAGAGTGACTGTTTGATGCGGTTTATGGGCTGGCGGCATCATCGGGCCGTATTTTTTCCAAAATGAGGCCGGTCAGGCAGTTACTGTCAATGGTGTTCTCTATCGTGAGATGATAACGAACTTTTTATGGCCCAAATCGGAAGATATGGATGTAGACGATATCTGGTTTCAACAGGACGGTGCCACTTGCCACACAGCTAACGAAACAATGGCTCTTTTGCGCGACAAATTCAATGGCCGTGTTGTCTCACGTCATGGCGATGTTAATTGGCCGCCAAGATCATGCGATTTGGCACCGTTGGACTTCTTTCTTTGGTGTTATTTGAAAGAAAAGGTGTACGTCGATAAGCCAGCAACAATTCAAGAGCTAAAGGATGAGATAATTCGGCACATTCACGGCATAGAACCTCAATTATGACTCAGCGTCATCGAAAATTTGGACCATCGGATGGAGGAGTGCCGCCTAAGTAACGGCGGCGATTTGACCGATATTTTATTCCATACATAATTGAACCATACCAATTTTATCATAATAAAAAGAAATGACAATAATTTCCTAAATAATTTGTGTTTTATTTAAAATCAACATCGGCCCTTAAAATTTAACCACCCTCTATATACATACATACATGCGCTACGCAATAAGACATACACAGATGCAGAAAAGTAAATGAACGAATTATTAACAAATGAATGCCGCTGTTACGGTTAACAACCAATGTTGCCACGGCCAAAACAATTTTGTAACCCAAATGTAAAAATAAAGTAAATAAATGCAATAAAAAGTAACCAAAATTTTTATTGTTAAAAATACTATTTTGTTTGAGCATCAGTTAAATAATATTATACATAAGTATGTATATAGACAATAAAACCTCTGGATCGATTTTTTACAGTTTATATGCATAGCTGCCTAATTGATAATCGGTTATATAGAAAATCATTCTAAAGTGAATGAAAAAATAATGTAAAGGTTGAATGCATCAATACCATACACATTTATATATATCCAGAAAAGTTGAGCGGGTAATGGTATTACTAACCCTGCAGCCACAAGATCAAGTGTTGCTTCCAAGTTTTTACACATACTTCTTGTCAAAATTCACAAAAATTGAAACCTGTGAAGTAGGCTGCACGCAATTAAAGCAATTACTTTCCAAGATGTCATCCAGAAATAAACTTATAAAGACAAACAAAAAAGATACACATTAAAATTGTAGTTAGCTGTTTTCTTGAACGTAAATTGAAACACTCACATTGAAAGAGAAACTGAAAGCAAATTCGTTTCAATTTTAAAAAGTATGAGTGAATTGGTAAAACAGTTTGAAATTATTAAAACTAGAAGGGCAAAACTAGATCATCTTACCTCCAACTTAAACAAAACATTGGTTATTTTACAGTTGAAAAAAAGTAACAAAAATGGAAAGAAGTACACATTGAATAAAAAAATTGGTTTGGTTAAAAGTAACCAAAACGGCAACGCTGTTTACAACTCAACTCAGTTCTCCTAGTGATGAGTTGTAATTTTTTGATATTTTTGTTAACCGCAACATAGCAGAGTTGTTAACCATAATACAAAAATTCCGACTGAACTAGAGTTGTTTCCTATTTCTTATATCTCAGAATGGCTTATTGCCTTCAACCGTATCAAAGCGCTGCTGATTTTAACTCGATTATTGAAATTTTACAACAATGACGCATTATTTGAAGAGATGAAACCTGAGAAATACCAACCAAACTCATTACATTTTGCATCTACACTCAAACTTCAAATGAAAAGAAAACTCTTTGTAGAATACAAAAAGCTGTTCACTATATTTATTTTTTTTTTTTTTAGATTGCGTTTTGAAATTTGGCTTGATTTAAACAGTTTTTAAAAAACAAATTAAAGCCAAAAGCTAATAACATAATATGTAGTATTTCTTTAATATTTAAAAAATTTTATTCTGATGCTGGCGGCAAATTATTCATCAGCTGTTTTTGTTATTTTCTTCAAGGGTGGAAGAGTTAATACTTTTTAAACCCACACTACAATAGTATAAAGACTAATATGCGTTTGTGCTGATGTGCAGTGTGGCCATTTTGGCATTTTCGCAGCTAAATTTAGCATTAAAAATTTTATTTAGCTGCAAAATTTTCATTTAGCATTTTTAGAAAATGTTTTTAGCTATTTTTTGGCAATATTTATTTTTAAACTTTGGACGAATAGGTTTATTATTTTACTTAAATTTTTTTATAAATTATAATAAAGTTTAATTAAAAATAATTTTACCCAAAATTAAATTTCGTAGGGAAATGGATAATTATTTTGTTAAGAAAGGAAATGTTAGAAATTCCCTCATTCTGTTGATTGTAAAAATGATTTGCCCTTTGATATTACGATATTAAAGTACAAAGAGATTTATTTCACTTTGTATTTAGATAAAATAGTGTTACCCCCCATATTCATAAAAATATTTTTAATTAATAAATGGTTTATTAAACAAATTTTCATTGAAAATTCGTTTCATAAACCTGCTATAAACCTAAAATATTTTTTATGAATATGCAGCTTAAAGCAAAAAAATTTTTGCTTTAAGCTGCAGAAAAAAAAATAGTTTTAGAAGTTCAACTTTTCTTAAACTATAAGAAATTAATTGATCTAAAAAATTTTGTATAGCAAAGAAATAATTTCGTTTTAATTTTGCATGTATCAGGGGTTTGCGGGCCTCATAAATTTAAAAATGTATCTCAACTACCTGTGCTACATATTTATATGTATCAGATGCGTTACCAAAATCTACCCACTTGTTTAGATATAACCATTTATTTCTATTTCGTTAAAAAATAAGCCACTAAATGTATTTAGTTTCGAATAAAATCTCATACTGGTAATACATTTTTAGCAAAAAGCTTTAAAAAATTTTTGCATTATTTTTAGCATTTTTTAAAATAAAGTTTAGCATTTTCTGGCCGTGTCTAATGGCAGATTTAGCTGTAAAAAATTTCAAGATCTGGTTACACTGCCGATGTGTGTAAAACCTAGTACTATGTTTCAATTTGTGGAAAATATTCAGCAACATCTATTATTTCTTGCGAAAAATTTGACATGTATCAATGTTCCCTATTTGCACAATTTGAAGTTTTTATCTTTCAAAGTATGCGACATTGTTTGGCATATGTAAACAAAACCCACGTGTATTAAAATAAAAAGTATTTTTTTAAATAAAAAATTAACGTAAATGTGTATGAAAAACTGTTATCGGTTGTGTTATTAATGTTTTTCCGTTCTCATTTTAATATTAAGTTTAAACTTTTTTTCATTTGCCTAAAATTCTACGTGAAATAAGTGCAGCTTATATTATTTCGCAGTTGTAAAAAATGCTACCAGAAACATTTCGTAACTTTTTCATAAATTGAACAGAGTACAACTCTATCAACATAATTTCATAAAAATTTCGCACAAGTTTTTTTCATATGAGTTTCGAGAGCATTTCACGTGAAATGTTGAACAGAGGACCAGGCTTGAAACATAAAAATGTCGGTTCTAGACAAACCTTTTAGCAAGGCGAATTCACAAGAAGGTGAGGTCAACTCAAAAATATTGCAAGTTAAAAAATATTTGTGTACATAAAAAACTATAGCTTGTATCCCAATTTTGACAACTCGACCACCTAAACAAAACATATGCTGACCTGAACCCAACTTCTAGAGCATTTTTTAAGTAAACCGATCGACTCAGAAAGTTATTCTGATCTGAACTGATGATGTCCGTTCGTCTGGCTGGCCGGCATGGTGTCTGTCCTTGATACCAAATACCACCAGATTTAAGCTTTAAGTGCGATAAATGTCGGCATTGATATAAAATTTGGCGACGATAACTTTCAGTATAGCTATTATGTCATTCTTACTTTTTTTCGTGTGTTATTCCATTTTACAATAAATTTGTGTGATCTACTTTAAATGTAAGAAAAAGCACTTGAAATGTAGTTTTGATCATTTTGCATTTTGTTTTTTTTTAAAAAAAATTTTTTTTTGGTGAAAACTAGTGAATAATATTTAAATTTTTCATCCCTGATTTTCGTGTTGTGCTTCTATTAAAATACAACTTTGATAAAATAAAAAATCTTATCGTGGTGCGAGTCATATATTTCGTATTTGCTGTTTAACAAGACCATTTGCACCAAACGCTGAACTCCGCTAATGTAAAACGGCCTTGAACGATATTATTCTTTGGTTCTAATTTTCCAATCAGTTTGACGGTTTATGCAAATAGATAGAACACTTTATAAACTTTACTTGGATTATCGTCAAACTACTGTTCTCAAAAAAAGCAAATGCTACTATGTTTACACTCTCTATAAGGGCAACCATACTTTCTTCCCCACTATATTATGACAAATACAATCTTTGTTTATGTAATCAAACAAGCAAGCAAACTACTTTCAACAACCAGCCAATGTTTTGTGGAAGAATTAGCTTATTGACTTGGTCTATTTTGATATCAGAAGAAAATGTTAAAAAGTGAAAAATTCACAAATGGATATTGTAACTCCCAAATCGATATATTTAAGATATGATGCGATAAACCTGTGCTCATATTCGGCTTTAACATGCCAAAAACATTAGAATAAGTTAGAATGGTTAAACAAACTTTTTCAATGTCAACATGTGTAATTAATCAAATCTTATTCTAATTATTTATTTTATATCCTGCCAGTGCCGGACGAACATTTTCCCCATCACGGTTTCTGTACACATATGAAGGTGTTTAGCGCTCTTTTATTCGGATAAGTCATGTGGTATTTCTTCTCCTAAGGCGGGTGTTGCCACCATCATTTAGAATATTTCGAGTTAGAGGATTTGGATTCAATTCAAGCTTTTTACTTAATATTTCGTATTTATAGTTTTACAAATGGCACATTGAGATCTTGTGGATAATGCAATTTTTAACTTTTTTGGTTACGCTAAAGGCTGTAATTGTGCGCCTTTGAACTGTTCACTATTAGAGGCCGCGCAGTGCCCTTTAACTTAATAACATAGCACCAGATTGGCTTTAAGGTAGAGCTGTAAAGTAAATGTATTCTATCCAGACTTAGGACAGTGTTCCTTTTAATAAGCCAATTTATTTCAATTGTACAGAAAAAAATAGAAAATCAACTTAAATTAAGCTGTTGGTTCGGACAATTAAATTTTTTTACTTACTTATTTCGTCCCTGCAAAAGAATTGATCACATCAATTAACGGTTTTGTATTTTCGAGTCATGCCTCAAATTTTTAGTCAATTAAAAAATTAATTGCTTAAACTAGAAATACACAACATATACACAAACATTTAAATTTATGTATTTTGATTAAAAAAATTAATTGAAAAAATTAATCTACACCAATTAATAATTTAATTGAACAATATTTGCCAAATATTTTTTCTGTATGGTTTTAGCTTCATTTGAGCATATTTTGCTTCTATATACCATTTCCACGTTAAATGCCGGTCTAGATGAATTCCGTGGTATTTTACATGCGAGGGTTGAGGTATTATTTGGTTATTGATTTTAATAGGGGGCATGTTTCCCGATGCAATGTGACCTTTATCCTCCATAGTTTAAAGAACATTTCCAGTTGAAATATATGATCCTGTAAGTAACGAGATGCTGCATTACAGTTTTCGTTTACGTTTATAAAAGCTGTATCATCCGCATATTGTGAAGTTTGGTTGTTGTTGTTTGTTGGCATGCACGAAGCATATATTAATTATAATAGAGCGGCCAAGCTGCTGCCTTGTGGGACTCCAGCGTCGATTGGCTGAGGAGAACTTAAAAAATCGTCTTCTTTTAAAATACATTTACGACCGATTAAGTGGATTTCTAACAGCTTGCGTGTGTTAACTGGTAAGATAAGCCTACATTTTTTCAATATTCGTTCAAGCCGGGCTTTATCAAAAGCTTGGGAAATATCGACGAAGAGTGCAGAGCAATATTTTCTTTCTTTAAAGGCTTTTGTTATGACGTTTACTATTCTATGGGCTTGTAAAATTGTGCTGTGTTTTCTTCTAGAACCAAATTGGTGGTTTGAAATACATCTATTTTCTTTTAAAATCGGGGTTAATAAGCTAATAGGACTATATGACTCAATTTTTCTGCAATATTTTACTGGCTTTGGTATCATGGTAACTAAGAAACCTTCCATTCTCTTAATATTATTCAAGGCGGAAAATATTATTAAAAATTAAAAGATCTGAAAGCATTCTTTCATGATCTTATCTATACAAGGGGCTCTCTTGGGGCTCAAATCACAAAGAGCCTCCATTTCTCTTATCCCAAATCTAAGGGCAATAGCTGCTCTAATATCAACAGGTGGTAACTCGACAACTATATCGTGAGATATATTGTATTTGCGGTTAATTTACTTTCCAAATGTTTAAAAAATAAATAACCCTTTTCAATGTCATTTCTTTACCTGGAACTTTCAAGTTTCTTAATGGGGGTTTAGACAGTACTGTTATTTTAATATTTCAGTTGTATGCCAAAATAAGTATTCAGATTGTGGAGTTGCATCAAGTTCCTTAAGATATTTTTCTAAGGTTGCTGTTTTCTGAGACTGCATTTACTTTCTTAGCATTTTTATGCACTCTTTTACCAAATTCTTAAGTTGGGAGATCTGTGCAATTGCCAATCTCTTCGAACTATCTTTTTTTTAATGAAGAGCCGTTTTAAATCTGTACAATATATTTTACTATTTTCGATTCGTCTGGGGGCTTATGGTAGAATGATGAACAGAGTTTAAGATATCGGCCAAAATAAACAATAAAGAGATCCACATTCCAATATGACACAACTTTTAAAGTCCATTACACAGAAAAAATTATTAAATTTCTCCAATCACCAAATTTGTTCTTAATTCATAATATCAAGCAAACAAGTTGTTGATCTTGCACCTATTACCAAAATGATTATATTGATTACTAAAAATTTGAAAATTTTGAAAAAATATTTTCAATAAATGATATTTTTAATTTTTATTAAAAAAGTGATCAAAAAACTTTCCCATTTCAAACAATGTGTTAATTTATTTAAAAAAATATTGACAATTCCCAACATTAATTCTACATGTTCAAATTATTTTATTTTAAACGAAAAAAGTCAATTAAGATTTTTTGTTATTTAATTAAAATTTTAATTGAAAATTTTTTCCAAACAACTAAAATGTTAATTAAATCAAAATTAAATTTTTAATTTTCTTTCAACTAAAAAAATAATTGATTCAATTATCACATTAATTAAATTTAAATACATTTTAAGCCATTTTTTTAATTGATAAAACACTTTTTTCTGTGTACCAATCCTAGGAAAGTTCCGCCATGCTTTTCATGTTAAAAAGCTTTCAAATTTTTTTTTAAAGCGTTCTTAAAGCTTAAAAACTTAAACGTATCTTAAGCATTCTGAAGTTCATAGATTCGAGTCAATAATCTTGCGTATTAAAATTTTTAGCAAATTACCATTTCTGAATCTCTAAAAGAATTTTATAATATCCTAAACACATCTTTTAGTAAAATCTACTTTTCAACATTTTTAAAAATACTCAACAAGACTCTTCTGAAATTATGGAGTTAAGATAGTATTTAAAAATTTAAACAATAATAAATCTCCTCATACTCAAGGATATAATATGTATTTGACTGCTTAAAGATACAAATAAGAAGACTTTCCTTTACAAACAAACACAAAGTTCCGGTCATCATTCAAACATACACCAACAGGGGAAAACAGAAAAAAAATTGTACTTAAATTTGTTTTAACAACCCCTTTGGCTAATCTCTTAAGAAACATCTGAGTCCAATTTGGCTAAGCCAAGTTAAAGTTACAGAGAAAAAAAATCTAAAGACAAGAATGAATTACCAATCGAACATCATTCAATATTAAATAATAAGCAGATGTTTTTCCACATTTTGATTTTTTTCTTGTTTGTGAGCATGGAAACTTTGTCTGTATTGGTGACGTTATTTCCTGGCCAACCAACTTGAATATGGAAACCAAATTCTCATACCACTCTAAACCAGCTAAAAAGGGGAAGATTGAGAGAAGTGCTTAGGTATTGGCGTTTTTTTTTCTTTTTTGGAGAAGACATCATCATTATTCACTACAAAGTACATCATTCGCTTATGCGAATGCAACTCGTAGCCACCAAATAATTATTATCATCATCAACTTTCGCATCATTCCAACAATATTATGATCCCCATCAAGTTTTTGTCCTCTCTCTTGCCAATATGAATGGAAAGACAACAGAACACCAATACGAGTAACAGCTTAAAATCAAAATATGAAAGGAAAAGGTGAACGCTTAAGATCAACTAGCGATCACGCTAGTTCCTCTTCCACATAAATAAAACGAAAAAAATTTCGATACGAAAAAAAGAAACTGTCGTTTTTTTTTAATTTGTGGAGGGAGTTCGGTATTACAATATTTTTTTTTTATGAGTGTGTGCCTGTGTGTCTTTATGGTCATGGTTAATATTGGAGAATTGACCAATCACTTATGCTATCGGGCATTAATATTTTATTGATTCTGCCTTGGTCAAAGTTTTATTTTAAATGATGGCATCAGCCAGTGTAATACGTTTGAACAAATGTTTGTTATTTTTGTTTCGTTCATTTTTTTTCTGTTGTTTTGCATCATTTCTACCATTTGGTCACTACAAGTTTTTATTACGTTTATTTTTTTTTTTTTTTATATTTGCTGATATCAGGCAATTGATAAATATTTTATGTACATTTGGTCTAAGACCATAGTGGGCTATCATTTGTTTTAGGTGGGGGCTTCACAGAAAAAACTTAAAAAAAATTCCTAATCACAAGTTCAGAGAATCAAGCAAGCAATTTGTCGCTTTTTTACCAATAACCAAAATAATATGGATTACGAAAAATTGAAAAAATTAAAAATTGTAATTTTTTTTTTAAGAAAACATATTTTTAATTTTTTTGGGAATACTTAATTTTTTTCCATTAAAAGGTTTTATTTATTGTGCTTAATTCCCTTTTTATACCCTCTACCACCACTGTGGTGAATCAGGGTATATTAAGTTTGTCATTCCGTGTGAAATTTTTTTGTTATACATCTAAGACCCCATAAAGTATATATATTCTGGCTCCTTGAGTAATTCTAAGTCGATTTAGCCATGTCCGTCTGTCTGTCCGGCAGTTTGGGATTGAAATCCAGCAACATCGGTTCAGTAGGATCAGAACTATGAATCAAAATGTAGAACCACCACCCTGAAAAAATTGATAATTTTGATACAAAAACTAACATAAAGGGTGGAATAATGCAGGGAATAGTATAAAATTTCGGTTTATACGACTGCAAATCATACTGGTAAATTTCGTACCGATCAGTCCATAATTTACCATAGGCCCCATATAAACCCATCTCGAGGAAAACAGTTTAGTACGCCTAAAACCGCAATAAATAACGCTAGCATACTAAAATTCGGTACGTCACAGTTTTATAGGACGAGAAATCACACTGCCAAATTTCGTGAAGGTTGGTCCATAATTTACCCTAGGCCACATATAAACCCTACCCTCGGAAAACAGTTTATTGCGGCTAAAACCACATAAAGCTCACTTTGGGAAAATAATAAAATTCGCCTTAAACCATCACAGATATAGATATTGCTGTATTGAAATTTATTCTAATTTATTTTATGTAATACTAGAAATCAGTCTTCAGAATTTTGGGATGAATGGGCCATAATTTACCATAGGTCCAATACAAATTACCCTCCTAAAAATTATTTTAGTTCGGCTAAAACTTTTGCGAATCATGATATTTTACTCAAGCATGTTCAAAGTCCTAACAAGAAACACATATAATTTTCTTATTGTCGGTCAATAATTTAATTCATGTCTTAACCGCAACTAATTTTAATGCTGACGCTCGTTTTTGTGAAGCTTAGTTAATAATATATATGTATTTATCATATAGAGCTCACTCCTGTCGGTGGAGGGTATCAAAGATTCGGCACAGCCGAATATATCACTCTAACTTGTTGTTAATTAATAACAATACGGAAATTTATTGTTGATGGATAAGCTTTTCCTAAGCGCATTTCACTGGTTGCTTAGGCCAGATCATCAGGAAACGTTCTCCTAAATAATTTAAGAAACGCCAAAGCTATCAGTAAACAAGACTGCAGAAGGAATGAGAACTACCTATAAACACTCAGAAAGTCTTTTTTGCAACGATATCAAATCTTTAACAAAATACCAACAATAAAAGATTGAATTGGAATTCTCCCAACATTAATTGTAGTTGTAAGTGGGTAAAGAAAAAACAAATGAAAAACAAAAACAAATTGTTCTTATTGTTTTCGCAAGAAATCAAAATAAAAACAATTTGCCAGTTCAGTTTTTTATGCACGTGCACTTGCAAAAATTTATTATCAAATGTGGTTTTGGGAATACTATTATTTATTAATAGATTTTGTTTGTTGTGCATAATTCCATTTTTTTTAATAATTGATAAAAAAATACTGAAATTTATTGTTGGAGGATAAGCTGTTCCTATGAGCATTTCACTGGTTGCTTAGGCCAGATCATCAGGAAACGTTCTCCTAAATAATTTTAGAAAAGCCAATCAAAAAATTTTGTCATTTCAAACAATGTGTTAATTATTTTAATTAAATTTAGCTCTGGTTTTGACAATTCCCAACAACAATTCTACAAGTTTCAAGTTTGTTTTTAAGCGAAATCATCCATCAAGTTCTTTTGTTATTTAATTAATATTTTAATTAAAAATTAATTTTAAAACACCTAAAATGTTAATTAAATCAAAATCATGTTTTAAATTTTCTTAACTAAAAAAATAATTGATTTAATTATAACATTAATTATATTGAAATAATTTTCAAATTATTTTTTAATTGATAAAAAACTTCTGGAGAACGTTTCTGTGTTATGAAAAAAATATAACCTGCATCTTCATGTTGTACCATAAAGTCTTGCAACTGCCTTTTGGACTATAATTTCATAGATTTATCATGGAAATTCCAAAATACGCGTTCAAGACCAAAACGTACCAAAATGACATTTACCAATTATATAATCCGCGCTATGCAATAAAAACTTCGCTTACTTTTCCAAAATTAATGGCTTCTTTCACTCAGTTTTTGTGCTTAGAAGCAGCTTTTACATAAATTCTATTTATAACATTTAATGAATAAAATAATCACTTACAACGTAAGAAAAAGTTTTAATCGGTAAATGGAAATTATAATACCCTTTAGAACAAAAGGAAGAATGATTTCTGTGATTAAATGCTTGACCGTTCTAACCACTTTCAATACAGATCGTCCGTGCACCAAATCAAACATTTTGTATAAAATTTTCAACAGATTATCTTCACAATTGCGATTATGTTTAAACTTCATACAAGCGCTTTGGTTACTAATTATCCTTTAAATGCTTTAAAGTTATTTATTTATTAATGAACAGTTACAAAAACAATAACAAATTATATTTTTTAACTTAATAAACCGAGCAATAGTATCTTAGACCTGCAGCCCGTTGGAGACTATCTCACTACCAATTAGCCTACCAGGTCACCCATAAGCTCTGTAGTTAAATTGTAACTACTGACATTTTAATGATGGCAATGTGATACCAATTAGTTTTTGGAATTTTCATAACGACTCAGGTACAGGGTGGCTGATGAAAGCCGCTACCAAAAGAAGGCGATCTGAGCGGCAACGAAAATAAACAAAATTTTCGGATATCGTGTGGTTCCAACCCAGAAATACTGCACTCGACACTGACGCGCATTTGAAGAAATAATTGCAAACAAATCTGCAGCTTTTAAGTGGGTGGTCCGATTTTTGTAAAAGTTCAAGTTTAAGTTCTGATTTAAAAACCTGTACATACATACGTCTAATGGGGACGAGACTAGAGCAACTTGGGCACACGCAAAGTTCTAAACGGTGCCATTTATTTATTAATGATTTAATGTTTAATTATAATACAAAGATATACATACATTTGGGCAGTTTATATGTATGTATGTATGTATGTATATTATAAAAATAAATAAATAAATTGAAATTTTAATAAAAACAAAAATTCATTTATAATAACTTAATTTGATTCTTTAAAAGTCTTTATAGAAAGAATTATCATATAAAATCGGTTTTATAAATATACATGTATAGGTTACAAGCCAAAAATTATTATTGTGCCAGTGATATCATTTAAGCAAATTTTCTGCTAGATAAGCAGAGTTGGGGAATTGCATTTTTTTTTTTTTTTAAATATGAAAACAGCTTTTTAGCATATTTCCTTGTCCAGAAGCAAATTTTTTGTGGCATATTTTTACTTTTTAGAAAAGCAGAATTTGTTAGCATAATTTGTTTTAAAAAATAAACGTTTTGATGAAAAATATATCAAAATTCCCTTTTATTTAGCAGATATTTAACATATTATTTTTATTAAAATTCAGAATAACATATTTTTAGCATGTATATTTTTTTTTTGTAAAAATGTTGCATATTTTTAGCAAATTTAATTAAAAATTTTAGGTGCTAATGTAAGCAAATTTTAAGCATATTTTCTTCATCTTACGATTTAGCAGATTTTTTTTTGTAGCGTTGGCATATTTTCATCAAACAGTTATGGCAACACTGTTTTGTGCCTTAGTCCTTTATTTTAAAAATATAAGTTTTGATGCTTTATCACTCTTAAAGAAGCCTACACACGATTAAAATGCTTAATAAGAATGTTAATAGTACGAGAATGGAAAATTAACCCAATTTAGATATAACGTCGAGCATAAGTACATACACGTAGAGAAAAAACATGTTTAAATATGGTCACCTCCAACAAAAATATTTTTTAAGAAAATTGTAAACATATAGGGTTTAATTTAACCATTTTATTGTCACCGACAACCATATTATTGTTAAATTAGTCCTCCATCAAGAAGCGACAACCATATTATGGTTGCCTCTAAACATGTTATGGTTAAATATGACAATATTTTGTTTTGAAATTAACAATAGTATTTTCCTCTTTTCCAAGAGCAACATGCTATTGTTGAAAAGCAACCATGCTATTATAAGTGTTAAACATATTTTAGTTATTATTAACCAAAACATGTTCGGAGGCAACCATAATATAGTTGTGCCTTCCTGATGGAGACCCAACTTTACCATAATATGGTTGTCAGTGACAATAATATGGTTAAATTTAACCATACTATGCTTACGATTTTCTTTAAAAATAGATTTGTTGGAGGTGACCATATTTAAACATGTTTTTTCTCTGGGTGCACGGTTGAATGCAAGCACTTTGTTCGTGTGTAGATATACACCTTGAGAGAAGTGCGTTGAGAATCTCTAATTTAATTAGCTTTAATTGGCTTCTTGATGTTTGACTATAGGTATTTTTGTGTTTTTGACGTTTGTTTTAATAATTTTTCTCAAGAAGTCTCCAGATCTTGCCATCATAAGATATGCGCTTTAAAATTTTAAATTTAAAGTTTAAATATTCACTTTTTCCATATGAAAATATTTTGACCTTTGCTTTAATTTTTTCATTGAAAAGTATTATGAAAATCTGAAAAAGCTTTCAATTTCACCGTTTCACCGAACGAGAATTGACTCCCAGATTCAAATTTTAAATTTGATGTTTTGGAAGAGTCTGCTTCACCGATTGGGAAGCAGTTGTGGGATTTAGTAACGGAACACACTGAAAGGGTTGAAATAATTTTACATTTAAACCGTTTCTATATTATTTTTTTTATACTCTACTGTTTTAAAGTTTTTCAGATCTCAATGTCTTTTAATTTCATTTAAGTCAAACATTAAACAATTTATATAATTGCATCCCTAGTTATTATTTATGATTGGTAAAACAATATCATTGTCGGACTTTGCAAGTGGCTCAAGGTCGAAAATTATGATTCCGAATTCATGTACCGTTTCCTATCAGGTTTCTACATATCCGACAAAAAACATTGTTTGTTTCGAAACTGTACTAAAAAAATATCACTATCAACATCCGTCTATTACACAGAGTCGGAAGATGATATCAGACATTAACCTTCTCATACACAGGGTATCCACCTGAGATAAGATATAAGATTTTTATATCAGCAAACATCAAATTCAATCGCAGAGAGTATTATCTTACGTGTGCACTCTCAAATAGTGTTAGTATTTATATTATAATAAATGTTATGAGACAGTTGTTATAAGAAATCTGCAATTTATTAATGCAAATAGTACCAATCTTGTGAACAGTGTTTAAAAAACAATATTTTAAACTAAAAAAACTCAAAAAAATAAAAAAAAAGAATAAAAAGTAATAAACACGATACAAATTTACTGTAAGAGAATCAGTCGATTATAAAATCTTATATGATAAGTGTTCCCCTTGTTTAATATTAAGATTAACATGAAGAAATGTATTCTCTCATTCTGCCGTCGTTCTCTCAGATATTATATCAGTTTTTATCTCAGGTGGAGAACCTGTGTTAATAACTGTGTTGATAAAATCAAAGTAGTTGAAAGTTTCTCTACAATTTTAGAACCTGTTAAGCCTAAAGGCATACAACAGGTTTTTTTCGAGTGTCGCTTAATTATAAGTTTATAAAAGGGGCCACAGTTTGACCACCAAGAGCCTACTCTATTGATAAATCTCTGTAAAATAAAACGAAATACTAACCCTGCACTTGGCAGAAAACTCTGCAATAAACGTTACTGATGGCATTGACTATTTGGCTGGCTGGTTGTTTTTTTTTTTAACATCAGCGTCGTCTCTGTTGTCTCTTTAAGGCAACAATTTCTTCCTCTTCCAGTGTTTATCCTTCATTTCTACAGGTCTTTTTTCGCATTTTCGGCGAATGTATTGTTATTGACTGTAAAGTTTGAGTAATATGTCCGGTGAACTTTGTGGTCATGCGAAAGATGTTTCTTTTACAACTACGCCAATAAGAAAGATGAGTAGAATTCACTAGCACTAGGCTGGATACTCTCATATCTTATAGTGTGTTAAAAAGTTTTGCCGATCACATGCGTCCAAACTCTTGTGCATGCAGTTCACACACAAAAATAATAAGTTGTCTGATAAATGTTCTATTTATTTAGTTAGATGTTGTTAAGGAACAGAAATAAAAGTGCATAAAACCTAAGGCAGTTTATCAATATTTCGCTTAATGAGTTTTAGAGCATATCTAAAACAATAATAGTAACTTTCAGACACTTTGCATTTAGCAAAGAAAGAAGGGTGGACAACAATAATAATGTCATTGGGAAATTTACACATTTGAAGTAAATTTTATTAACCCATGTTGGGGTTATTGAATTTTTGTATATATTTGAATTATTTAAAATATTTTATTTTTATTTTAAGTAGCGAAATTGTTTAACCCACTCGTTTTATTGTGTCACTAATTAAATATGTTCAAAATTCAAATACGGAAGCTGTTGGTTACATCAAATTATTTGAGAGTTTATTCATCTCTTGTTTTTATTTTTGCAATAAAAATAAGAAATATGAAAATAACAAAAATATTTCTCACATTTGTTGTTTGTTTAATTATGGATGCTTTAATCATTCATCATTTTTCAATTGGATGAATGGATGGATGGTTGGTTCGTTTACTTTGAATTGGTATGGCCACAATGTAGCATCTCATTGACATTTGTATTTGACAGAACATTCAATCCATGTGTTTATGTCATTTACATAATTAATGATTAATCTTTTTTTTTTATTAGAAATTAATATATATTTAGTAATTAATGAAAACAACATAAAGACATTTTAGGGTTTGTTTGTTTTAAAAAGCTGAATCATTTGTAAGCTCGAATATATTATTAAGATTTCAACACGTATTTTGGAATGACTTTGAAAATATCCCCTTAATTATGAAAATTATGAACGATTTCTGCTGTAAATGGGAAACATGTTTGTTGGTTATTACTGACTTCGAAAGTTATGAAAAGACGAAAAAGATTTGACAAATCAAAGACGATGCAGACAAATCTCCACGACAAGTTTCACAAGTAATAAAAATATCATTATCGAAATTAGTTTTAGTATAGAGATGTAGTATAGAGATGTGTGCGTACGCAAATTATTCGTGTCACTCTTGAGTTTCTCGTATTAAGAATTGCTTAAAATAATAATCACGCGTGAGCGAATGAGTGTAATGGAAAAAATAAAACTGTGAATTGATTGTGATTGTGCGTAATTCAAATTTTAAACTTACGCTCGATTTCTCAACCGCTCACGAAGAATATTGTATACAAATTTAGATGGATTAATTAAAAAATGTTTTTTTTTTTTTTGTTTTATCAAGGGTGTCAAAATCATAGATGGGGGTAGTGCACTCATTTTGCCGTTTCAACTTACAGTTAGTGATAGTGAAAAATTATTGCAATCATTTTGTTGTGATGAGAATGATGAATTGAAAATTAGCTGCGTCACTAAATATAAGTGATAGTGATGCTAAAAAATTTTGCTCTCAAAGAAAATTTTTTTTTAAATTAAATTTTGCACTAAATTTACAAACAAATAACTTGTTTTTTCATGATTAAAGCCATGAGATATTTAATATTATTGTCTTAATGAATCAGTAAACTTTAACCATATTTTTGAAGGATTATATATTTCAAATGATTTTGTTTCAGCATTATATAAACGAATAGCAATATGAACATGCTTTTTTTATATGAAATATTCGTCGACCACAATTTAAAACCTTCCATGACTTTGTTTGATTTCTTCAATTTTGTTTTTTAGTTCTTGGTGTTTTAATAAATTAAACTGATTAATTTTTCCATATCGTTGATTCCGCCGGAATGGCGTTGTTTTAAACATGTAGATATGCTAGAACAACTTAAGAGTTTTTAGAGCCTTAACGGGCATTCCGTCCTCGGCAACATAACGGGCTAATATTTCACCCAATGATTCTTTTTTGGCAGCGTATTTTAGTAACGTTTTATTTATCGTCTCTTTAGAACTACATCGAACGGAGTGAAGTTATATTTGGAGTACATTAATGTCAATCATGTGTACTAAATAAAAGTGGATAATAACATGTGACGGGAAAGAACCTTTGCAACTTATCATTTTAGGGCACCTCAGGCACCTCTTTTTAATTCTGTTCGAAATATCTCCATAGATAACATTTATATAAGAAAATTTCTTTTATTTTTGGGGTTTTAGACAAGTTTTTGTCGAAAACACTTTTTTTTAGCAATTCAAACAATTCCACAAATTTCAAAATAACTAAAATGTTAATTAAATCAAAATTATATTTTTAAATTTTTTTTTTAACAAAAAAATAGTTGATTTAATTATCAAAATAACTAAATTAAAATACTTTTCGAACAATTTTTTTAATTATAAAAAAACTACTGAATTTTTTTTTCTGTGTGATTGTACTTCAAAAAACATTCACGAGCACAGCTCTAATTTAATCATTGACTAATTGTAGTCCGGATAAGATGAATAATCTTTTGGCAGAAAAACATAAATAAAGCTGGAACATCTCTGCTTTATATCTCAAAAGGCAATTAATTCTAACTTTTGTACTAATTCTACACTTTTGTACTTTATAAAATAACTAGCTTAACCCGGTGCGCTTCGCTACACTGGTAAAAAAAATAAATAAGAAAAAAATTGCAGTATTTTTTTAATGTGTAATTTATATATTTTTGCTCCTCCTGCACCTACCCCCTTTTTTTTTTTGTTTTGAAAGTTGTCCTGTAAAGGTTGATAACTTTTGTGTTCTGATATATGGTATTTAATATTTCTTTATATGAGGGGTACTGCTCCTCCTCTGTCTACCCCGCCCATTTCTATATTGAAATTAATAGTTTACCATAATAGTAGCTGTAACCACGTTTGAAGACTCTTCCTTTAATAGTTCTTCTGTTGAGCGATACTTAATTTATGCATCCTATGGAAGGTATTTCCCCCCTTGCGCCTACCCGCTTTATTTTTATTTTCAAAAGTATAGTATACCATAAGAGAGACTTCTGCAAAGTTTGAACATTCTCACTATAAAAGTTCTTAAGATATGCGATATTAACCATTGGCGTCCTATGGTGGGTACCACTTCCCCCGCTGCTATTATATTTCAATTTGGGGGCTCTGAAGATCCTACTACCAAAAGTTCAACAAAATGCGTGCAGCGGCTCTTAATTATATTTCTATCTATGAGCGGTACTGCTCCTCCCCTGTCAACCCCGCCCATTTTTATATTGAAATTTATATTTTACCATAATAGTAGCTTTAACCACGTTTGAAGACTGTCCCTTTTATAGTTCTTCAGTTGAGCGATATTTAATATATGCATCCTATGGGAGGTATTTCCCCCCCTGCGCCTACCCGCTTTATTTTTATTTTCAAAAGTGTAGTATACCATAAGAGCGACTTCTAGAAAGTTTGAACATTCTCACTATAACAGTTCTTAAGATATGCTATATTAAACATTGGCGTCCTATGGGGGGAACCACTTCCCCCGCTACTATTTTATTTAAATTTTGGGGCTTAGTAGATCCTACTACAAAAAGTTCAGCAAAATGCGTGCAGCGGCTCTTAAGATATGCGATAATTAATATTGGCATCCTATGGGGGGTACTAATTCCCCTGCCCCTATCGAAAAAATAAGTAGCCTATTTTATTTTTAGGGCTCACGTGATGTTACTGTAAAAATTTCAGGAAAATCGGTTCAGTAGTTTCGGAGTCTATAAAGCGACAAACATACAAACATACAAACATAATTCATTTTTATATATATAGATAGAACAGAAACAAAAATGTCGTTTTCTTTGAACCATCAGAATGTCTAATGATCAGCCAGAAGCTAGCAAGTTGCGAGACGCAACAAAAAGTAGGCCTAGATGACCATCTGGATGCTTAAAAATTATTTCCGAGCAGGGGTTACTGTTAACGGGTACTTTTGGTAAGAAAAAGAAATTACATTCACCCCTATCGTGAATAATTTTTCCCTCGTAATTTTTTCCCTTTTCACGTATTTGCGATCATGAAAAACTCCCATGAAAAAAATTAATTCATAGGAGAATAATAACGTGAAAAATATGTTCGCGGGAAAAAATTTTCCTTATTGTGAAAAATTTTTTCCCTCGTAATTTGTTCACGGGAGTTTCACGATGGGGATAGAGAAAATATAAAAATGCAAATAAAACAGCAAAAAAAAAATCACACCATAGATGAGGGTTGTTTTACTGAACATTTTACCATTAAAAAGTCATTTTCGTGAAAATCAAAGATAGATGATTTTGAATATAGGCCCTCGATATTATTTTCAAAGGAAAACAAAGTACTTCTACGATCGAATTTTGCGTAAATATAGCGTGTTTTAAGAAATTTAAGGCGTTACGTCATACGTTCTTACGACGTACGACCCAGTTGTCTTTTAAGCATTAGGGGGATAACATTTTTGGAAGGGCGATTAGGAACTGAAAGCTCAACATTATGAAGTAGGAATTCTGAAACATATTTACCGTTAAAGTCCGTTATGAACTATCCCACAAAGTCTTAATTTTTTTCGAAAATGCTTCCCTGATCTAACTATTGTTTGCAAATTTTCAAAAAACAATAACAACCTACGTAAGACTTGTGTGATATTGAAAATCAGCTATTAACAAGTTCAGCAGGAAGGAGAAATTTTATTTACTAAATATATTAATAACATATTTTTATACAGTTTTATAACCCTTAATCAGCAGTGGTGTATGAATGTATACCAAGCTTGTCATTCTAAGTGAATCTTTTTTTAATATTCATCTAAGGTCCCATAAAGTATTTGTAATATTACAAATTACGAGGGAAAAAATTTTCCTTATTGTGAAAAATTTTTTCCCTCGTAATTTGTTCACGGGAGTTTCACGATGGGATTTTTCCCTTCGAGGGGAATAAAAATTTCTTGGGAACAAAAATTCCACTTGTTTTTTACGATAGGGGTGTTTAATTCTATCAGCACCATATTTGTGTATCCCTCGTTATAAGGGAAATTAAACAGACATACACACTCATGTATGTAAAAAGGGATCTCTTTATAGATCTGGACTAACTCAATTGATTGTCATACGCGACTTTGTTATGTCCTGTTATTTTTTTTTTGCCAGAATTAAAGTAGGACAACGCAGAATTGGTTAAGATACCAGTACTTTAACCTTCAAAATTTTCACAATCTATGAGACAATTAATATCCTCAAAATGCCATTATTTCTTAATTTCAACAACATCTTATTAGAAAGTACAATAATCTTTCATTTGACTTTAATTTACAACAGATCTTTGAAACAAATTTCTTAACAATTTAATTTTTCATTAAACCGCAAGCACAAGTTATTAAATCAACTCATCAAAAGTCTGGTCTGATAAAAAGCAAATTAAATTCGATTCAATATCAGAGCAGAAGAAAACGACAGAATTTGTGTGGAGCAGGGATGGAAAATAAAATAGTATTAACTTGTTTTTAACATAAATTGAACGATTGAACGCTCAGTCAGTATAAACCTTAATTGTAGATTTCTTGCTAGGGAATTTCTCTAACAATCATTGGCTCCATGAGACTTGATCTTAAAAAAAGTAGTTAAATTAAAAATCAGGGGGGTTACTCTCTATTGCGATGCGAAAGAAAATGTGAGCAAATCTTGTGATTGGTATTCTTAAATGCGTTTGCGCATTTCTCCTTCGCATCTACATATTTATTGTGTCCTTTTTGCAAATTACCACTATTTAATTTATTTTTATTTTCAAATTAAATTTTTTTTACATATTTTTACATTTCATTACTGTCAATCTGTGCCATCTTTAATTTTTATTGCCAGTATTGCGTCATTTTTAAAAAATTTTGCGAAAGGGATACAGAGTACCAAGTTGGCATTTAGCTTTCGCATCGAAATTGTATTCGCATCGCAATATAGAGTAGCCCTCAGAGCAGTTACATCATTTCTATTTTAAATCAACTTCGTTAATCACACAGAAACAAATAAAAACTGATTTCTATTAAAAAATTTGTGATATTAATTAAAAAAATTATGAAATTTGCACCACTAAACAAATTAATAGTATCAATTAAATATTTTCTTGTATTAACCACATTTTCTGCAGTAATGCTGTTGATATATAAAAAACGTTTAATTCACTTGATTAAATTTTTAATTTAAACTGATTTTATTGTAAAATGTTACGACATATCGCACTTAATCAACAAGATTATATTCACTCAAAATTTTTATTTATTAACTTTTTCGAAAAAATCGAAACGTTATATTCATATCTAAGTACCCGCTGAAAAATTGTTTTTCATGTGCCTTCAATGTAAAATTAAAAACAGTTTTCCTTATACTGAAAATTTTTAAATTTGGAGTTAATACCCTCTTATTGGTTAAGTGTAGAGTTTGCACCTAAGAATTCCCGGGATTTTCAGTTCTTTTCAATTCCCGATTTTTGAAAAAAATCTGTTTTAAACTTTAGTAAATCTTTGTCGGACTCGTGTCTTCAGTTGTTTTATGCAACTTCATTTCACCACAATATTAAAATTTGCTACAGTTTAAGGGTTATTAAGCTAATTTTTGGGAATGGGCTTTATATAGGGCCTATTATAAATAATATACCTATCTTCGAGTAAATTTTACAACAATATTATAATGTTTTGCGGTTAAGGACGTAGTAAAGTGTTTTCCTAAATTGTGTTTTATACGCGGCATTTCAAGTGATTTTAAGTTTTATGAAAGTAGACAGTAGAAATTTAATACCTTATAAAACTTTGTTGAAATATAATGACATAGTTTTTGTTGAGTTTTTAGGGAGGTAGTTCCACATTTCCTATAGAAGCGATTCTGCAGGAATTCAATCCCAAACACCCTAGAAGATCTAGATATAATTTGGCACCCAAATGGCTAAATCGGCTTACAATTAATAAAGGACTAATATTACAAATACTTTATGGGACCTTAAATGAATATTAAAAAAGATTCACTTAGAATGACAAGCTTGGTATACATTCATACACCACTGCTGATTAAGGGTTATAAAACTTTATCAAATTATGTTATTAAAATGTAGTAAATAAAATTTCTCCTTCCTGCTGAATTTGTTGATAGCTGATTTTCGATATCACACAAGCCTTACGTAGGTTGTTATTGTTTTTTGAAAACTTGCAAACAATAATTAGATCAGGGAAGCATTTTCGAAAAAAATTAAGACTTTGTGGGATAGTTCATAACGGCCTTTAACGGTAAATATGTTTCAGAATTCCTACTTCGTAATGTTGAGCTTTCAGTTCCTAATCGCCCTTCCAAAAATGTTATTCCACCTAATGCTTAAAAGACAACTGGGTCGTACGTCGTAAGAACGTACGACTTTGTGACTTTGTTGAAGCTTTGATATTGTTACATTTAAGACCTGAGTGTTTTAAAATTCTTATTCACTTTATGGTCTTACTTGTATAATATTTTTAGCTTTTCTAAAGTATTTGGAAAAAGTTTCCTGACGAGCTGGCCTAAGCAACCAGCGAAATGCGCATAGAAACTAGCTTTCCCACTACAATAAATTTCAGTGTTTTCATTCAAAAATTGGGATTATTAGCACATCATTAATAAATGAATTAATTAATAAAATATTTCATTCCCGAAAATAATTTTTGGTAACGCCGTAAATTTCTTAAAACACGCTATATTTACCCAAAATTCCATCGTAGACGTACTTTGTTTTCCTTTGAAAATAATATCGAGGGCCTATATTCAAAATCCTCTATCTTAAAAAACACAAATTAAAATTCGGTATTTTACAATATTTTTTAAATCAACTACTGAACCCCACAGATAATTGGTTCATAAAATGTTGCATTATTGGGGACTTTATGCGAGATAGAGGGTTTTGCTTCTCAAAAATATTCAATATGTATGTATGAAAATGAAAAGATAGAGGGTTTTGCATTTTATTAAAACTAAATTATTTTGATTTTATTTATGCCATCTTTCGGTGTTTAACGTGGTTTATTTAAGATAAAGGCTAATAATACAGCATAAGATAAAAAAAATTTACAATTAACCATTAACTGTTACAAAAGTTTATTAATAAAATCTTATTATTGAACTAAATTTTAAACTTACTATTATATTTGTTTATCACACGATAATAATATTTTAACTACATACGATCTTAAATATGCTTTAAATTACTTATTTTTTTTGACAATAATATCATAGATGACACTTTTAAAGAAGACAATTTTTTAAGCAAATTCCAACTTTAACCATTTATTTTTATGCCATGGACATTATATTTTCCAAAAACAAGCATGTAAAATATTTTCATGGTAATTCAGTTCAGAATCGGCTTTCGCTATTTTGATAAACCATTAAAAATGTCAAATTCATGTTCAGCGATCTTAAATTTTTTACGTTTTTGTTATAAAATATATACTAGATTTAATTATTTTAAGCGTAATAGTCAGTAAGAAATATTAGTTTCATCGGAGAAATAAGTAAATAAATAAATTTGGGCGGATATCTCGGGATCCTGGGAATCTAAAAAGTGCGGGAATAAAAAAACTCTAGTTAAGTGCGATATATGTATCAATCATATAACATGATATGATAGAGCTGAAAAGAGTATGGATATGTCATAAGTCTTAACTGTAGCACATTAATAATTTGACTTCAGGATCGATAGAACCATTTCTTGTATATTTTCCAGCCTGTTCATTATATGGAATTCTTCCATGCCCCGGAAAGCAGCATTCTGGTGGATAATAAATGGTGGTCCAACCAAAACTTTTATTGTAAAACACAAAAAGTTTTCAGAGAATGATCTTAATATTTTTTATTATGATAGAAAGAAATATGACAATTATGTGTGAAAGCAAATATCGGCAAAATGCTCGCCACGGCTTCAGTGGCATACCTCTATCCGATGGTCCACATTTTCAATGACTCTGAGACATAATTGAGGTTCAATGTCGTTAATGTGCAGAATTGTATCTCATGCTTTAGCTCGTTAGCTTTTCTTGGCTTATTGACGTACACTTTTTCTTTTAAATATCTCCAAAGAGAGAAATCCAACGGTGTCAAATCACATGATCGTGGCGGCCAATTAACTTCGCCACGACGTGAGATATGTATGCGTGTATGTATGTAGAAAGAAGGCCATAAGCAACACGACTCAGAGGATATTTAGTGCAGCCTATGTGTCTCACCTTGACAGGTTCAGCCTTCGTAAGATCACATATTTCAGTTGGGCTTATCATTTCCCCCGATAGATATCCCCAAGGCTGGACAACAGCGGAGCAGATGTTCTGACGTTTCGTTATCAGCCCCACAAAATCTGCATATCTTGGTACTAACATTACCCATTATATGTTGATGGTATCTGAGGCCACAGTGCCCCGTAAATAAGCCAACAATTAGCCTTCCCTTTTCTCTAGCAGAAGTTGGCCTACTCGTGGATTCTCATTGCGGCAAATCTAATCGTTAACGAATCCACTGAAGTCGATTTTGGTGGCCAAAAAAACCACGAAGCGCACAAAATGCATTTTGATTTGAACGCCCATTTTCGTAAAAGTCTTCAACTATCTAAATTCTCTACTCAATTGTGTACCTCTCTATGGTTGAATTTGTCAAGCAAAGAAATGTCAAATTAAGTAGGACAAAAAAGCTGGCGTTAAGGTGTGACTCACAATTAACATCGTGCATTATGGTTGAACCACCCTTTATAAAAGAGATTTAAATTCTTAAGGACTGCATTAATAAGGACCATTAATTGCAACGAAGTGATGCCAATGATTTAACATATTTTAGATTCAGAATCCACCTAAATCGTTATCAAATATCACAATTTTAATGTTTCCAACCCAGATTTAGAGTTTAACCAACATTGACAAAAGCTTTAATACAACTTTTGATCCATCTCAAACAACAACAATTCATTCAGCAGCAATTTGAGGTTGCGCATGCGCAATTACCAGCCGACAAACAAAAAAACATATACAGAATAGATCATTAAATGAATGAATGGATTATTGCTTGACTGAATGATGAACATAATAATGACATTGTTATTTGAGGTTTTTTTTTTTGTAGTTGTTGGTTTTTCAGTTTTAAGGTAAATTTTAACAATTCAAGTAGAACACAGCAGCAACAGCAATTAAATGGTCATAAACCAAGAACTTAAAGCTGTAAGGGGACGCAGGAGTGTTAAGTGGATTGGAGCATCTTAAGGTAGCCAAGACAGCCAAAGTCAAAAGTGTAATGATGCTTTACAAAACCCAAGAGACCAATTTTGTGACAACCACAAAAATTTAACAATTGATGATTAAATAGAATGTCGACAGTAGCTGTTGTGTACTTTAAATTCAACTTGATGTTTTTTGTGTAGTATTTTTTTTTTTTTTTGTGGAACAAAAGAAACCACAAATAGCCATGGGTAAAGGGGACAACTAGCGTGACAACATCAAATAACTTGATGACAGTAGCTTGTGGTTAAAATCGATGAAAAAGACACTCTTTCTATTTGTTTTGTTGTATTTTTTCAACTATTTTTATCTTTGTTTTTTAATTTTTCATGGCTGACTTTAACTACCGACCGCCAAGTACCGAATAATGACAATTGACAAATTACATTTCGTGGTCACATACAATTGAATGAAAAGTTTTTTTTTCTATGCTGAGTTTTTCGAAGCTTCTGTCATTGATAAATACTTGTACTTACGGTAAGTGGTTAAAAATGAGACAATCATTTTGTATTTTTTCTTTTCTTACTTAAATAATTTTGTGGGTATTTTTTAGAATTTCTTAGCTTTCAACACTTAATTGTTTAATTTTTTGTGTCGTTCGCGCAATGTATTTTTTTTTTTTTTTCAATTATATTGTTCTTTTATCCGTTTGGGCATGGTATATTCTATGTTTTAAGATTTTTACTGTTTATCTACTTTTTTATACCCATAAGCTCAGGGGGAAAAGGGTATACATAAGTTTGTCATTCCGTTTGTAATTTCCATAATATTGATCTTAGGCCCTAAAAAGTATATGTATATATATATAAAAAGTATATGTATATATATAAGATATGTTTATATATATATATATATATTCTGGGTCAATATGAGGAGTTAAGATGATTTAACGATGCCCGTCTGACCGTAAGACCGCACCAAGCAGTCACTCTTTGTGAATGCATCGGCTTTTCAACAATCACTCGTGAATACTCATTTGCCCAGATGCGGCAATTCAGCTTGTTAACGAATCCACTAAGGTGGATTATGCTGACCAAAAAAATCACGAAGTGCAGGAAATGTATTTAGATTTGAACGTCAATTTTCGTAAAAGGCTTCAACAATCGTAACGAGCTGCTCAATTGTATACCTCTCCATGGTTGAATTTGGCAAACACTGAAACAAAGAAATGTCAAATTAAGTTGAGCAAATCAACATCGTGCATTATGGTTCGACCACCCTTTAGTTTAAAAAATGTAAATTGCCATTTTGCATATGTATATCTGAACTGTAACTTAAAAGTATAAAAACAATGCAATTTCAAAGAGAGGAACAAAATCTGAAATATACCTAGTACACAGACCTTTTTATATTGATCAGAAATAAATCCCTAAAAAAAACGATTATAATATCGAAAATTGTCCGAAGAAATGTTTCCAATTATTTTTGACAGGATTGATGTTATTACAAAATATTTGGAAGCTTGTTCACTAATGGCTAATAAATCAGTGAGTGCTTAAACGCTGGTTTAGTTGAACTAAACTTAAATATATATATAGTTTAAACTCAACAGTTGTAAATCAGTGTCCCATGTATTATATGTAGTTTAAAAAGTAACATGTGGCAGCACTACGATTAATGTTGTCAAATTCATATGGTCTGTATTGGTAGTTTAAACCAGTGTTTAAATTGCTTGCTTTAAAATAGCAACAGTCGCACATTTTTGCTTTGTTTACATTTTTTGCAGCAAATTAAAAAACTGTGTGTCTAAGTGTTTACTTAACTCTTTGATAACGAGTCAGCAAAAGCAAAAAAGCAAAAGCAAAACAAAGAGAGTAAATAATTTGTTTAAACTCGCTATGTGCATGTACTCTGCTTAATCTGTCAGCAAAGAAGCCACTTAAGAAAACAAATTTTCTGTTGCTGTAAGTATTAAGTTTTTGATTGTTTTTTTTTTTGCTTTTGCTGCGCTTAAAGTCAGCAAGTTAACTTCTTTGCTGTTGCTGGAACTTAATATATTATGAACGAATTTGTTTCGAATTTTTTTGGTATTTTGCGTTTTTTTTTTTAATAAATAGGTACATACATACATACATAAATGAAACTACACGTTTTTTTAAACTAATTTGTTTATTTTGTGTTATGTAATTATGTATATATTGCCTGCAACAGCAAGCAACAGCAATGAAGTCAAAAACAGCAAAGAAGTTAATACTCGCTGAATTTAAGCACATCAATTTACAGTTAAGCCAAAGCAAAAAAAAAAATAAACAAAAACTTATTACTTACAGCAACAGCAATTTTTTTTTTCAAGTGGTTGCTTGGCTGGCTTTTTAAGCTGAGAACATAAACATGGTGAGAATAAATAAATTATTTACTCTCACTTTTTCTGCGTTTGCTTTTGCTTTTTGCTTTTACTGTGTTCTTTTTCTTAAGTTAAGTTAAGCAATTACAAAAACATTAAAAATAGTCAAGCATTTTTAAACACTGGTTTAAACGCCCAATTTTATGCGTTTAAAGATGGTTTATATGTTTACTTATTTATAGATTTGTTGGCTTAAACACATTTTAAACCAAGAACAGAGTTTATCTTGTTCTGATTTATTAAACCTAAGACTATAATTTTTGCTTTTTGTATTTTCAGAAATTGTTTAATGGCAACCTGGTAAGTCTCTTCTTTGAATCTCTTTTTTAATTTTTAAGAATTGTAAACTCTCATAAATTTTTTTTTCTCTTAATATTGGTATCAAGTGGGTCGATCAAATGTGAGATCTAAAACCATTTTCACTGTAATAAATATTTCTTAAATAATGATATCTACATATCGCTGGCTTAAAATAACAAGGTTATATGTGAAATAGCCAAAATATGGAAGATATCAAGTTGCTTATCTATTATTTTAATTCTGCTATTTTCAAATTTAGTTCCAAATAGAATCTGGGAATTTTGTTCTCATGTTTGGTAACATTTATCATAAATTTTCATATTAATTCCAATGTGTATTCCAAGTCAAATTACGATTTATAAAATTTTCATACTTTAATAGTATTATTCCTTTAATATTTTCCAGGAATAATTTATTTGCACTATCAGAATTTTTGTTTCCAAAAAACAAAATTTTTTTAATATGGGGTCCAAGAACTTGTTGCCCTCCCTGGTTCAACACTAAAATATTGAAATTGTCCCATAAAACTCTAAAAATTAACATGACTGCAAAATAAAAACGCTGGGTTCGCTGGTAGGCAGGTTGGTAATGAGGCAGCCTATCAATGTGATAGTGTCGGGTGCGATTCCCGCTAGAGACTCTGGTCTGTTTCTCAACAACGGGCTGAAGGTCTACGTTACCACCGATTAAAAAACTGCAGTCAAAGTTGAAAAACTATCGTTTCTTCCACTTCTTTATTTGTCATTGGCCAAAAAACTGTTGCTTTTACTTCTGATGCATTTAATGCAACAGTCGCTGTCAAACCAACTCAAAAAGCGAAAAGTTGTACACAAATTTCCATTTTTTGTTCGACATTTTTGGGTTTCGACTGCAGTTTTTAAACCCTGTACGTTGCTTTTGCTCGGTTAATTAATTAAGAATATAAGTATACGCACGCCACAAAAGTGGAGAGGATATTATGCATTTGTGTTGATGTTTGTAACACATTAAAATATTGGTCCTACACCCACCTTTAAGTATACCCATCGACTTAGAATCACTTTATGAGTCGCTCTAATGATGTCCGTCCCGTTGGCAGCCTGGCTGTCCATGTAAACTTTGTACGCAAAGTACAGGTCGCAATGTTGGAGATAATTTGATGAATTTGGTATAAAGGTTCTAATTGGTGCAAGGACCTGCCCTATTGGAACAGGGGCGAATCGGTCTATAATTTCCCATGGCCCCCATACAAGCTACTTTCAGGAATAGCGTCTTTGTGGTCATAAACCATCTTTTTATGTTGGTATTTAGTTTTAATTTGGTCCAAGCTTATTTTAGTGCAATCAAAATTATCTGAGCAAATGTTATTAGAATACTGCTGTAAATACTTAAAAAATACTAACTCTTAATAAATAAATACCTAAATACACAGAAAAATTATTTAATTTCTCCAATCTTCAAATTAATATCAAATTCAAAATATCAACCAAACAATTTGTTGATTTTGCACCTATTACCAAAATGATTAAATTGATTACTAAAAATTGTAAAATTTTGAATATTTTTTTTTTCAAAATGATCAAAAAACTTTGCTATTTCAAACAATGTGTTAATTTATTTAAATAAATTTTGACAATTCCCAACAACAATTCTACATGTTTAAATTATTTTATTTTAAACGAAAAAAGTCAATTAAGATTTTTTGTTATTTAATTAAAATTTTAATTGAAAATTTATTTCAAAACAACTAAAATGTTAATTAAATCAAAATAAAATTTTTAATTTCCTTTCAACTAAAAAAATAATTGATTGAATTATCACATTAATTAAATTTAAATACTTTTTCAACCATTTCTTTTTAATTGATAAAACACTTTTTTCTGTGTATTCGGGATTCCTAGCAAATGTTAAGCGTTATTGTAAAACATTTGTACAGTGTTAATTTGTTCAAAATATTGGCTATCGCTCGTATGCTATACATTTTTCCTTCTTGTTGATAGCAAATAGATTCTACGCCAGAAAAACTGCTAATTTTTTGAGGATATAAACAAATCAATCCCATTTTACACTTTCAAATATAGTGGGAAGTGAAGTGTCTTTCACTTCGAGCGTTCTTGCATTGTTCATAACAAATTGGTAGTCGAACGACGCAAGATCATACACAGAACAAATTATCAATAGTTTTTTATCAATTAAAAAATTGTTTAACCTCCATTTTCACCAAGTTCACCTTCAATTATTTTCTTAAACGTTTTTTCAACGTTACTATTTTAAGTCGTTTTCACACTGTATCTTAAATAATATTTTGCTCGAAAATTACTAAGCGTAAAATTCTTATTTTCGGACAATATATTAATAAATAAAGATATTTTTAGTAAAAACATGGCGATTTAAAAGCAGTGTTTCAAAGCATCACTGAAAAAATGCTTTGACAAAGCATCACAAATAAAAACTGTGCACAAATTTCGCAGCCGTTGTGCAGTGAACACGGTTACCATAAAATAATGACCTCAAGGCATTGTTTACATAAATGTGGTCTAGTCTATGAATTTGTCTTTCACACTGCGTTTATGAAGTCAGCCTCTGTCTTTTTTTTGTTGTATTTAAAAATGTAAATATGCACTGAATAACTTTTGCTTTGCTTATGTTGTGTCTATATTAATAAAAAAAAAGTGTCGCACGAACTGGCCAAAAACTTTTTGGAATCATATAAATTTAATTTTGGGTTATAAGCCTGAGTTTTTATATGCCATGGACTCCCAGTAAATTTAATGCTACGTGTTTTGTAAAATAACCTCAATTTGGTAAGGGCATGGAGGAGTGTTTGTCCTTCGGTAAGCCAGTTGAATGGAGGGCTAAAATCGACCACATGATTGATTGCTTTTTCTGGAAGTGCAAGGCGTGAAAAACAGCAGAGTTATTTATCTCGATATAAAATAAATTGTTTCTCATTATTTTCTGAACCTAAAATTAAAACTTCCAGCATTAAAAGTAACATCAGATAATGAAGATCTGAGTTTTAATTCTACTGGTGATTTAAATATTAAACTAATGATGCAAAGCGCACATAATGATTTAGGTCGTGACATAAACCTTTCAAAACAGAGCTTGAAATTTATTGCTTCATGTTTGAAAGAAGGAGAATTTTTTGACACCAAGACGCCGAAAACGAGGTGGAATGGAAAAATATTACTTTTTTGACCAAAAATAGAATTATGTAATAAAAATAAATTTTCTCTTAATACGTAATTCTGATCCAATCAACACAACCAAGAAACATAATATTTTTATTGAAATTTGGATGTTTTTTACTAATTTTATTACAACTTCTTTATTTTTTGTGCGATAATAACAATTTTGTGACAAATACGTTTGGAACAAAATTATCTTTAAGATGTGGATTAAAAAATTAAAATATTTTTTTTTGCCTTAATGGAAAAACTTAAAATGATGAATTTTGAAAAAAGTAGATAAAATAATTTTTTTTTAAATCTAAGGGCGTGGAACTCGATAAATTGTACACAATATAAGAGGGAAAAAATATCTTTTCAACAGTGTAAAACTTGCATAATTCAAAAATTAATTTCTCAAGATTTTTGGAAATAGCCTTATAAACTGCAAAAAATACTGTCTTTTCGCAAATATCTCGATAACGCTTCTTGAGATAAATAAATGATTGTCATGTATGGGTTCAGCAGCCCCAATTTAGCTTAAAAACCTCTCATTTTTAAGGTTAAGGCAAAAAGTTGAAACTTTGTGGAACAGTGTTATGCTACTTTTGCGTGAATTACTGCTTGCAAAAGTTTCTTAGTTACCGCTTCGAGTCACTTGAACAATGATTTTGCCAGTTCTTCTTGAGTTCGACAACAATCTTCATAAAATACAACCCATCTCCTGCACGTTGTAATCAATCAAATATTTTCTGAAAAAGCTTCGGTAAACAATCGATGTGCTTCTGGTTATTTTTTGTTATTTGAAGAAGTCAAGCAAACGATGCTTTATTAGCACAAAATGCGACACTTTCGAAGAAAAAACAAAAAATATTGCTATTTACACTATTTCACTCAATGACTAAAGTGCCAAATAAACTGCACAAACTGTTTGACAAACAAGTCAACATTTTACGTTTCTACAAACTTAATAGGTGTGATCCACAATATCAGTGATGCCAACTTTTTTGGAGAAAAAAGCCCTTTCAAATTAACAAAAAGCACTATTTCAAGCAAAAAAAAAGCGTAAAAAGCAGTATATAATTGAACACAAAACAAGTCTCCAAATATTTAAAAACGGCGACGGCGTTGTTGGAGAACCATTTTCGTACATAATTTTAATTTGGATCATCATAAGCTGTGTTTGAGTTAGGTCATTAAACATTTTTTAAGTAATATTTTGAATTTTTGTATGTTTCATTGGAAAAGATACCACTGCAAACACTAGATGGTATAGTGTAATCATTACAATATGAATTATGTCGACGAAAATCATATTTAATGTGAGGAATTTAGTTAATAGAGTTCAAGGATAACCCGTTTCTAATTTTGGATTTACTGCAGTTCATCGAGCTAAATTTCCTTTCAACTTCTGCGTTAGAGTATGACAAGATTAAAATTTTTAATACAAAATTAGACAAATCTAAAAATGGATTTTGTCCTATTGAATCTTTAAAATCGTTGACTTCTATCCAAAAAGATCTGTTCGTTGTTGATTTTCCCATTTACAATTCTTAATATATTCCAAGCAATTTTCTTTAATATAATGTGTAAGGAAAACAATTACATCGTTTGTATTGCGATTAATAACCGATGTTAGATTTACAAAACAAAGCAGGATTGCAGAGTACATGAAACTGAGTACTCCTCCCCAATCTTCTCACCTCTCTTAGCAATAAACGCAAGTAATGCTGCAACAAAAACTGCAAGTCTGGGTGATGCCTTTGTAGTGAGCTAACTTAATAAAAAGTTGCCTTACTAATATCATATTTTTACACTTAACGAAATTGTTACTGCATAATTAATTAATAAAATTTTAGAAAAAACTCAAAATTGTAAAATGTACTAAAGACACTAACGTAAAATTAAAAAACACCAAGTTAGTGCTTCTTCTTAGTTTGGCGTTTCGAGGCATCAAAAAGCACCATAAATAGTACCAAGAGCACTAAGTTGGCATCACTGCACAAGATTTCGGGCAAATCCGGACTAATGAGAGTAAAATGAAAATAACTCTCTAAATTGGCCAAAGTTACCCAAAATTGTTGGAACGCAAAAAACCATTTTTGCACTTCTTTACTAATGCCGCTTACTTTTTAAATTGAGATCTATTTAAGTGATTTTAGACGCTTAAAAGTCATAACATTATAAAAACCAAACATTTGCATCATTTTTTTATATTCAAAATTAAGGGCAATATGCATGCAATAACGTATGTATTGATTTTTTCATTAAAATCTTACATTTGGCTTTTAAATATATTTTTTAATAAAAACTAAGCTTGTTCTTTTGCTTGTAAATTTTCATAAAAAGGAACAATGCATAGAATGTATGGCATGGACCTTCAGCTTTACTAACATTCTTTTGAGCTAAAAGTTAATTTATTTACAGATTTTAAAAAAGGATAAAGCAAAAGGGGTATAAGTGCAACTTTTCTTATTTTCGGTAATTTTGGGTAAATGTACATGTAAAAGATGGCAGTTTTATGTCTTTTAAGAATAAAATATATCTCAGGATCTCTATTATCTAAAAAGTAATATTCCAGATAGCATCTTACATTTATTATTGCAATTTAGCTTTAAGCCCTTTTTCCTCCTTATTTGACATAAGTCACCTGAACCCCTTGTGCTTTAAGCCCCTCATGTGTAATTTTGATTCAAATGTATAATTTATTACACAATCATGTGTAATTTCCAAATTCTTCATTGGCAACTTTGTCTAGAACGTGTTTGGGCAACTTTGTGCAAGTTCGGAGTATTTCGTTATGCATGGGGAACAGATCTATTTAGTTGTTAATTGTGGTGTTTGCTTGTTTTTCAAACGTTTGAAGCATGTCGAAGCATGTAGAAAAATTTAAAATTTTTGATTTTCTTAAAAGCATGTTGTATATTCGCTGCCTAGTGCTTTATTTAATCATGTTAGTAACAATTTTGCAAAGTGAAGAAGGAGAAGAAAAAATGGGCAAGGATAAAAGTTTTTTAATAGAGTTTATAAAAAAATATATAATGTGTCGATTTTTCGCAAACGAAAAATGTGTGTTTGTTCAGCCGTTTGCGTAGTTTATTTGGCCTAAAACCCTGCCTTTACACATGCAAGTAATTACTTGCAAGTAGTATATATGTATGCCAGTATTATATATGTAAGTCTTGCAAGTAGCTTCATTGTTTACACAGTCAGTTGCAAGTTTATTTTTCAAATGTTCTCGAAGCGAAAACATCTTATGAAAAAGCTTTATTTTTGCGTTTAAAAAACATTATCATGTTAATGTTATCACGAAATTTATTTAATAATATTAAATATAATTTATTTAGTTGTTTCTTTGTTTTATTTTTGGTCCATCTTGATGAAAAACTTGTGTTTATTTTTAAAATATCTGAATCCAGTATTGCCATAGTAACCGATATCATACAATTTCTGAGAAAATATTTTGATTAACAATTATTTTTTAAATGCTTGCTATTAACGTTTTAAAATACCATGAAGATGTGTTGCTTTGTTTTTTATTTTTATAATTACACAGCAAATCAGCTATAAACATAACTTTTATATTACTAAGTACTGGTAAATTAATACCAAAGCATCCACGGTAGCACTGTTTCTTTATTTGTCATTTTACTTGCTGCAGATGTCAAAAATTTACTTGCAAGTTGGGATTCAAGTACGAAAAATGTGATGGGGTTAGTAAAAATGTGTGAGTGTATTGAGTTTTTCGAACTTGTACTTGCATGTGTAAACCCCGGGTAAAGTGAAAATAAATAACCGATGTTCGCCCTCTAAAATGGCTTACAAGTTTTTAAAGACACGAGCCGTGTACAATCCCGCCTTTTTAATATAAAACCCGCGGTCTAAGTTCATTGTAGCTTTTTTACAATCTTAAATGAAATTGGTCATACAAAATTATTAGAAAATTAAAACAAAATTAAAATCAAATTCATCGTATCTAACACAAAATCCAGAAATAAATAATGTCGCATGCTTTCCTGCCTTTGCCTTTTAAGAAATTAAACAATAAAAATGGAAATTTAATTAGTTTCTCTTTTAATTGCATTCGATAATCCGTTTCTTAAAGTCCTTCAAAAAAAAAATAGCAAACATCTAACGAAATTGCGTGTTGCAACAATGAAACAATTTCGTTTCACGCTTTAAGTTTTGACACTTAAATAATGTTAGTCGACCATTAGACATGGTTTAGAAATACCTCGAAATGGTCTGTCAATTTTTTATACTCCTCTTTCTGTCACCTACCCCCGCTTTTAAATGGCGTGCAACACTGCTTTTGGAAGTCGTTCATACATAGAATTTGTAGTTTCGATATGTTTATTGTAAATACTTACGGTTTTTTTTGAGGTGGTGCATGCCACTAATTGATCGATTGTCTTTAACCAAGACTTATGTTTTTTAGCTTTTGTTGTTGTTATTTTTTATTAATATTGTTTTAGTTGATGTATTTTATTGTTGCTACATAAGTACAATTTACTAGTGCAATATTGCCAACCATCTACCGTTTGTTGTAACCGTCTTTACTGGTCAGCCGGTTGCTGAAGCGTGTTACATGTTTGTTGCTTCTGCTGATGTTGTTGTTATTGTTATTAATATTATTTGTGTCCGCTGCTGCTGTTGTTTACTGCTTATTGGTGGCACAATTGTGTGGTTTGTTTGTTTTTTTTTTATCGTCTTCAACATGGACAAGTCCATTTCAGTTTCATACCGCTAGTATGCACGAAAAAAAACTCTAGCCCCAAAGCAACGAGTTGTGTTGACATGATGTTACACCGTTTCTTTTGCCTGACTTGCATCGTCATCGGGGTGCGGTGTAAGGAATTTAAAATCGAAATACCATCATCAAATAGTAAAAAAGCAAAAAAAAAAACACTATTTGTAATAATGAAAACACAACAGCAATGAGCCACTTGTGCCATTGCCGTCAACCAAGCGCAACAAATAAATTAGAGCGTTAATATTGTTGTTATTTGCTGTAGTTATTGTTACTGTTGTTTTTTTTTTGTTGCAAGTTTTTTATTTGGTATTTTATATTATGTTGTTGTGGGTTTCTTTGTTTTGTGTCTGTTGTCTATAAGATGGCCATTAGAGAATTGGTCACTTTTGGACATACCTACAAACATACATGTCTACACACATATGTACATAACAAACAGTAGTTGTGTTTGAGTTTGAGTATGTAAAATGTCGTAACCAACAAAATATTCATATATTCTGTATGACTATACCAACAACACTAAAAACAATACGTATTTTGCAATTAAAATTTGATTGCAAAATGTTTATTTATTTATGGCTTCTTGCTTTTTTAATCAACGAACATTTTTTGAAGGCTGTTTTAAACGTACAATCAAACCAAAATATGAATGTCTAAACTAAAGCTATAGAGGACATATTGACGGTGCACTGGATTTAAACAATTTTATGACTCTTTTTTTAAAACCATTTTTTTTTAAATTTTTTATTAAACAACTAAAAATAATGTACCTACATGTTGGACTTGAACTGATAATATGACAACAAGTCAAATAAAGTGACAACAATAACTCATATAGATATTTCTTTGAAACGAAAGATGACTTCAAAAGGGACCGATAAGTAAGATTGTTCCATACACCGGTTCAGTCTAACATGAAATAGGTAGGTACTTTAAATAACATTTGATACGTATACCCAGTGCTATAAATACATTGAACGCCGAAAATGTCATGTACTTTCTCCAACATTTATAATCAGTGTTTAAAAAACTGCAATAACTTTCATTTCTCTTGATTTGACTTCTGCTTGTGCTTCTGAAATCAACAACAGTTTCAGTCAAAGCAAAATCACAAAACGAAAAACAAACAATTGAACGAAACTTTTGCCAGCAGTTGTTTTAAAAATTGTGATTTTGATTTTCTTTTCTTTTGAACAGTTTCGCAAGTAAAAGTAAAATCAATCTCTTTGCTTTTGTAAGTCGCAAACAGTCGCAGAAGCAAAAAGTTCTTTGTATTTGCAAATTATAAGTCCCAATCAGGGTTGTCAGATTGATTTTGAAATTTTTCGCCAAAGTCAATGTCAAAAATCGCCAAAATCGCCATAGCATTTATTTTTTAGTTTTTGACAAAAATATTTGTATTTTTAGAATAATTAAAAATATTTTTTATAAATCCCAAAAAAAAAAAAAATTTGTTCCGTATCGCTAAAATCCGCTTCATTGAATGTAATTAAATAGGGCTGAACTTTACAATATATAAATTTACATAAGCCGTTGTAAAACGTTTACTTTTTTACTTTTTATATGTAATGCTGAATTTTTCGATTTTGTTATTAAAAACATGTTTTTTTCTTGTGTTTAAAATAGACATTATTTTTTTTTTTTGAAAATATGCCGATTTTTTACCAACATCATCTGGCACCCCTGTGTGTGAGTAAGTATAAATGTAAAAAAAAAACAGAAGAGAAAAGAGAATATTTTTCTGTTAAAAATGTACAAAACTAAAAGACTGCCTGCTTTTAAGACTGCGACTTCTGACAACTTTCAAAAGCAAAGACACTGCTTGCGATTTTGATTTTTTTAACTTATCAAAAGCAGAAGAAAACTTAGCACACGACTGCCGATTGTTTTCATAAGTTTTTACAGAATCGATGTTTGATTTTAAAAAGCAGAGAAAAGTAAAAGCATTGAAAAGTTAAAATTTTGCGACTTTTCGACTTTTGACTTAAGTTTTTTAAACACTGTTTATAATTATGTGCCAGTATGGAAAAACTAGTTAACTCCACTTTTTGCGAAAATTAAGATAACGTCAAAAATATAAAGCGTGTTTCATTAACTATCACTCTGTCAGATCGATATTTTGATATAGTGTCTCATTTAAAAGTTATTTGGAAAACAAAAAATCAGAAAAATTCCAATTTTTATGTAAAAACTAGATAACCAGGTTACTCCATAGTGTCTTAACAAAACAGAAAAATTATAATTTTAATACGAACTTGTTTCGAAAACTGAAAGAGAAAGAGCGAACTAGAACAAATTCGGGTCACAAGCTCTTTGGGTCAAAATGTAAAACCTAAAAATTACAACTCCCGAGAGTTCAAAGAATGCATATAAAGAATACATATAATACATGCATTCTTTATATGCTTATTATATCTTTTCAAATGTTGTTGATTCATAGAATACGACTGTCAAACACCCCAAATCTTTCCAATTAATTATTTTTAACCCATATAGATGTACCCTATGTAATACAGTAACTTTAATAACCATTTCGACTTACCCATTAATAACACTTTTTCTTTGAAACAACCCAAACACGTTGTTAATTGGGGCACCGTAATATTACGTTTCGTTCATCCCACAGCGCCATTTCTGCTTACCAAAAGTGGCCCACTGGGTACATTATATTACAACCACTACCTTCATACCAAGAAAGGTGAGGTTCTTACCCATTTAAAGTTTAAGAATAACATAATTCGGGTACGCTGAATCCAATGGTTTTTTTTAGGTTAGCTGTGGTTTTCGAGATATACCGTTATTTCGAAAATGGAGAAGGTTGCACAACATATGTTCGCGTAACTCAAAAACGGGTTAGTTTCTTGAAATTACTAAAAACGGAAATTCGGCAATAAAATTTCATTTAAGTAAAGGTTAACTTAATTCTAATATCGTTTTCGCAGTTATTTTAGAAACATAATTAATTTTTTTTTGGTAAAAAAAATAAATAATTTTTTAGCAACGTTTTGAAATTTTTGTTTTTTAAAAATTTATAAAAAATTGGAAAATGCAGCTTTGCTTCTAATTTTTTCCAGACATATAAAAAACGAAGTTAGCAAAAATACAAGCCATTACCGATTAATATACGTTAACAAATTTTGATTTTATTCACAAAAGACAAAACATTTTAATTAATTTAATATTTGTATGGGAGCCCCCTTAGAAGTGGGGAAAAAGGGAAGTGTGTCTCAAGAAAATGTTATGGACAAAAAACTAATTTAGGTCGTTCATACATTATATCCCACTATGGGCGACTCCTGGGCATTTATGTGACTTTTTCTTCAATATATTTGTAGTTTGCATTGAAAATTTTGTATGGGAGCCCCCTTAAGGAATGGTGATAGCTGGTAGGTATGTTAGAAACAAATGATGGAGATGAAATATAAAGTGCGGTTGGTCATATATTTGAACCATCTATGAGCATTCTGGGCGTTGCAGGGGCCAAATTTAAAAATTTTAACCATACAAATATGTTAAAAGAAATTGGTAAATTAACATGCTGAGTCAAATAGTTAATGTTTTTCCACAAATCGTAACTTTATTTGTTTTTATTCCGTAAAATATTAAAATAAATTGAAAACAAAAGTTTTTTGAAAAAACTAGATAACTCCATTTTTCGGAAAAACTTGATAACTGCCATTGATTTTCGGTTTTAAAATCCAAAAATTAGTTCAATGGAACCAGAAATCTTTAACATTATTTAAAATTATGATTTGTTTAATGAGAATGCATAATAACATAAATTCTTATTAAATAATTAGAGAAATATGTTTAAAACTTTTAAGTGTGTTTTCTCATGTTTTCAAAAAATTGAATTATCTAGTTTTTCCATACGACCACAGAATAGTTTTTGATGTTCTGGACATGCAAATAAAAAAGATATCCTAGACTAAACACATTTTTCAGGTATATTGATTTCACTAGATATTGATTTCACTAGAAATGTAATGCAGCTCTCCTGTATTGCTCGGCTTCTCGACCACTAACAGATGTGTTCAAGATTACTTCCTGCCATTATGATCAAACCTCACAATAGTCTAAACATCAAGTAGATACAGTGGTTCTTCTAACCCTGCCATGTCTTTAAGTGATTTTAGAGAGCGTTATATATGGTACATATGGTCTGTTTTGGACCCACTAGTAGCACTTCTAATATATTTTAATAAATGTACCCAAAAACTTTTTTAAATTGTTTTTTGATTTTGTTCTAGCCAACCATATAGGCTACTTCCAAACCTAAGGAATTTTTTGCCACAAGTTTCGGCAAGGGCTAACCAATTAATTAATTTTAATAAGAACCAAGCCTATTGAAAACAGTAAGAATCGGGCAATTATCAACTAAGATAACATAGAGCCAACTTCTTACCGAAATAGAGTTTTTGTGCCCATAAACCATCTTATTATGTTGGTATTTGGATTTAATTTGGTCCTAATTTATTTTATTGAAATCTTAATCATCTTACCAGGTTTGATTGGAATCGGTATATACTTGACCATTGCTCCCATAATAGGCCAAATTATTTTTAATTTTAACCATATTATGGGCATATTTAACCATAATATTGTTACCTACAAACATAAGCATTGTTAAAGTTGTCTTTTGAAAAATTGTGCACCAGCTATTGCAACACCTTTATCAATTATATTTAATACTTCATTAAAATATGGTTACTTCCCTAAAATTTGGAAAGAATCGTTTCTCATTCCTTTATTCAAATCTGGCAATAAGTCAAATATAATAAATTATAGAGGCATAGCTAAATTAAACGCTATTCCAAAATTATTTGAAAAATGTATTACTGACTCTCTCGTTCATCAAGTATATCCATTACTTACACCATGTCAACACGGTTTTCGTAAAGGATCTTCAGCTATGACTAACATTCTACAATTAACTACTTTGGTTAATGAAGGATTTACTATTGGTCAACAAACTGATGTCATTTATACTGACTTCAGTAAAGCCTTTGATAAAGTTAATCACAAACTTCTGCTTAAAAAATTGGATAAAATGGGTTTTGATAATACTTATTTAAGCTGGTTAAAGTCATATCTGTTATACAGAACGCAGTCCGTTAAATTTAATTCTGCAAATTCAAGAAATATATTGGTAAAATCCGGTGTTCCGCAGGGAAGTCACCTGGGCCCAATTTTATTTCTACTTTTCATCAACGATTTGCCTGAAGCAATAAATTATTCTAATATACTGATGTTCGCAGACGACGTTAAAATATTTTTAAGCCTCAAACATTCACCAGGTCATAGTTATCTCTAAAAGGACTTGGATAATTTCTATAATTGGTGTAACATTAATTTAATGGAACTTAACCTGAAAAAATGCAAGCACATGACTTTTTCGAGAAGACGTGACGCCCTTGGTCACAACTATTATATCAGTGGTCATAAACGGGAATCAGTAAGCGTTATTATAGATCTTGGTGTTTTGTTGGATGGAAAATTAAACTTTGTAGAACATATCACGATGGCTGTTAATAAAGCTCGAGGAATCTTGGCTTTCATCAAACGATGGGCAAAAGAATTTAAGGACCCCTTTATCACCAAAAGATTATTCACGACACTTGTAAGACCGATTTTAGTGTATGGCTCAATTGTATGGGACCCCTACTATAACGTTCACATTACATTTATCGAATCTGTTCAGAAACAGTTTTTACTCTTTTGTTTAAGAGATTTTTATCGAGGATATTCTGCGCTTCCATCATATTCATCACGACTTGCTTTGATTCGACTGCCAACATTAAAAAGCCGAAGAATTATGCTTAACGTTTCATTTCTTGTAAATCTTTTAAACGGAAATGTTTTATCAGATTTTCTTTTAAGTAAAATATATTTGAATGTTCCTCAACGCACATTACGATTCAATCACCCACTATATGTTAAAACTTTTCGAACAAACTACGAGATGGCAGATCCGTTTAGAAAATTATGTTGTTGTTTTAATGAAATGTTTAACTTTATAGATTTTTCTTTAAATGTTGATATTATTAAACGCAATATTATTTTAAGTTTAAACATGTAACTGCAGTTATATTAAGAAAAATTGTTAAATTTAGTATTTAGTCTGTAAGGAGTGTATCCATAGACTCAATTAAATAAATAAAAATCCAACCGTAGTATGTTGCTCTTAGAATATGGTTACCTCAAACCATTTTTTCTCTGCCTATAGGTGCCATATACACCCCGCTCTAAAATCACTTAAAGACAAACAAATTTCATCTAAATAAGATTCGGCATAATAAACTTTAAATTTAATCTTAACCTCATAACGAATTTTGTTTTGCCGATTAAATGATAGCCCATGGGCCCCAAATGGTAACCGACAATACTTTCTTACTTTATTAATAATATTTTGGTTATGTGCAACCAAAAAAATTATTTTTTTTTATAATAGTTATTTGTAATGGGTATTTATAACAAAAAAAATTATTTTTACATTAATTGGTTACAATAACCAAAATAAAATATATTAAATGATAGTTATTAATTAAAACCTTTACATATAATTCATCAATATTAATGGTTAAATATGATTTTTTTTCGTTTCTCTTATAACTGTTAGGGTCCCAGGATAAAAATTTATTGAGTTCCAGACCTTAAAAGTTCAAACCATATATAACATAAATATGAAACTCGATTATAATGGAAAAAAATATAGTTACCTCTTCACACATATAGGAACTGTGTGAATTTAACACACTTGTAAGAGTACACTAAAAAAACAATAAACAATTAGAAACAAATATTTTATAAAATTTTTTTGATGTGTTTTTTTACAATTTTTTACAAAGTCTAATCTGGAATTATGATAACCAGTAAATCTATGTTCACATTATGTGTATTTGTCATGTGGATTGTCTCTATTTCACATCTTAAATTTGCACATATCGTCTGAACACCTCCAAACACTATCATTTGTTATTTCTCTGTGTACAGTACATATGACTTTTTTGATTTAGAACGAGTTCTATTTTCAAGTGACAAAGCATCTGACATCAGCTGGTTCGTTTTACCAAAATTGTTTGTGGCACTGAAAATTAATTGAAATTTTATCAAATATATATAATAATAGTAAATAAATAATAAAAAAAAAATGCAAAATACACAAATAATTATTAATTTGTGTACATATAACCACTCAGCTGTTTTAAGATTGTTTTCTTGATAGGTTATGGTAAATGTGCTTTACATACCAACATTTGAACATGGAAATTATAAACCTTATGTGTAACTCAAATGTTGGCATGCACATGAAATTACATGTGTGTAGAAAAGTGACATTCCACATGACAAATACACGTAATGTGAGCATAGCTTAAGTATACTCACTCCACTATACGTGGAAAGGGTATTATGGGCTTGTGCTGGTATGTGTAACACATAAAAATATTGGGTTTCGACCCTTATTTTAGCATACTGTTCGGCTTAGAATTACCTCCTGAATCGACCTAACGATGTCCGTTCATCCGACTGGCTGTATAACCTTTGTACGCAAATTAAAGTTCACAATTTTGATGAAATGTGGTACAAATTATTTAATTTTCATAAGGACAAAAAGCAGAAATCGGCCCATACCTTTATAAAGCCCCCATAAAACATATTTCCAGAATAGAATATTTTTTCATATAAACGACCTTATGCTGGTATTTCGATTGAACTTGGCCCAGAAATTTTTTATTCCAACCTTAATCATTTAACCAAATTTGAAAAATTGAATCGGACTACATTTGACCACAGCTACCATAAAAATGCCGTCCCTCAATATAGTTTTTAATGCCATAACAATCTTATAACTATTAATAGTAACATGAAATTTGTAGACGACAACTTCAATGTCATGACAAGTGGGTCCAGAATTGACCATAGGTCTCATTCAACTGCTTCACAAAAAATCTTTTTCAGATGTAAATATCTAGACAATCGTACAACTCGTATAAGTACATGAATCTTAAACTAATAACATAATTTTGTCTTGGCGCGTCCATGATTGCACATTGGTCCCAAATAGGGTGCACTCTCGTATATTTTTGTTTGGTGTAGGGTATTATGTAGTCGGCTTTCTCACTTGTTTTTTATAATTGGGTAAATATTATTAAAGTGGTGAAATATTCCCAGCAAACAGTAAAGCTTGATGTGAAATAAATAATGATAATTAATTAAACCCATTCTTAAATATATATTGCTACAAAATGCTTAAATATCCTTTAACCCTAGGATTCTCGGTAACTTTTTACCACTAAGTTCTCCTCTTGGTCTGACCAGACCACAATTTGTACACCTAAAACCCCCAATTTAATAAAAAGTAAATAAATATATTTTTTACTGAACGTATGCTAATTACTTTAGATTATACAAATTTATTATATAATTTTATTATTTCATTATTTTATTCCATATGTAAGTCATCGAAAATGTAGTCTTTAATATCGCAAATTGCTATTTCGGATATACCACAGCTAAAACGAGTTTTTCATTAGGTTTCTGTAGTTAGATTGAACTAAGCGCAATGGGCCGTAGTTTTCTGATTTGATTTAAACTTGATTCATTCGATTTATGCCCGTAATTTCTACAAATAGATATCTAGCTGTGTATAGATATCTATGGTGTAAAGATTTCTTCATAATTTTAACACGTATGTCTTGCCTACTGGTTGAATTGTAGTGTATTTTACACCATTGATTTTTGACAGTTAATTAAAAAAATGAATAAAAATACAAATGTTGCCATATTTGAAACAAAAACTTAAAGGAAAAAACACGTGGGCAAAATTAACGTTGAAATTACCAAAATAGTTTTACCGGATAGGTAAAGATAACTGTTAGGTACGAACACGACCAAATATCTCTTTGTAGAAATTACGGGCATTAGAACATAACATTTCTTGAATTCACGTATCTGTTTTTTTAATTTTTTGTCCTATTTGAAATATCTTTAAAGGAAAAAAAAAATTGGTCTGGCTAGACCAAGAGGATCATTTCATAGACTTTTACATAAAAATGGAATTTAACCCCACTAGTTTCATTCGATTCAGATCATTGAAGAATTCACGTCCCTGTTTTTTTGATTTTTTGTTATATGCGAAAAATATTACAAGCAAAACACAAATTTGGTCTGGCAAGACCAAGACGGTTATCCTAGGGTTAAAACTTGTAGCATTTAAAAAAAAGAGAACGTTTTGTGAGTTTCTTAACACAATTCAAATAAAAATCGATATTATTTTTCAGACCTTTTATTTGTGTTTGCACATTCTCATCACTTAAGATTTTTTTTTTACAACAGACTTAAGTTCTTGAAAAGCGAGTTTTATATCTATGTAATATATGGTTCAAACAAGTTTATTTTCAGACGTCTTGTCAACAATTATTATTTTAAATTGCTCCATTAATATAAAAAAATTTAGTAATACATACATTTTTTCGGGCTGTATTCCAGAGATGATTTTGTGAAGATCACACGATGTATAAACATTTTAAACTAAGAAATTAAATGAAGAAGGTTATGTATGAGCCGTTAAGTATGTACAAATTTTTTTTTAACAAATAGATATTGGGAATTATTTCTTTTTATAAGCAACTTTATTATATTCAACATTATTTTATTTTCGAATTTATTCTATGAGTTAAATTTCAGTTATGTATTTTATAAAGCTTTTTGTAATAGTTCTATTCCTTAAATTTTCAGGAATGACTTTATACACTACCAGACTGTTATCTTAGAATAAATTCGAAAAATAAAATAATGTTGAATAATTTTTTTTTTTTTTTGAATAAAAAAAATTTTGTATGGAAAATAAAATCGGATTTTTTTACATAATTATAACTCTATTATTTTTTGAAAGATCTTCTCGATTTTAAGTTCAGCACAAAATTGCTTCTTACGTGTATACTTAAGAGAAATATCTAATAAAATTTTCCATATTATTTAAGCAAATTAACAAAAAAAAAAAACAAGTTAGAGTGCTACATTCGGCTGTGCCAAATCTTTGATACCCACCACCGACATTTCGAATATTTCCGGAGTGGGCTCTATATGATACCTGCATATATATTATTAATTAAATTCAACATTTTTTATTTTTCGAGTTTATTCTATGAGTTAAATTTCAGCTATGTATTTTATAAAGATTTTTGTAATAGCTCTATTCCTTAAATTTTTTTAGGAAAAAGAAATAATTCCCAATACATTATTAATTAATCTTTATAAAATCAGATGTTTGCGGTTTAGACCTATATTAAATTGTTAACCGACAATCGGAATGTTTTATGCTTTTCTTTTTGGAATTCTGAACTAGTTTGAGTAAATTATCCACACCATACTGCTGTTTTTAATGGATGTAATCGTAGTTCTTGGTTCTCTTCGGGTTGCTTATCAGCCCAAATACGGCAATTTTGTTTTTGGACGTATCCATTGAGCCAGAAATGTGCTTCACCACTGAACAAAATTTCACGATAAAACGCCGGATTTTAATTCAGTTTTTCCAGAGCCCAGCTTAACAATTTGGACACGCTGTTGTGGTGTGAATCCTTCCAAGATGACTTGCCAAACGATATACAATACTGAACAAAAATATAAAGCAAATTGATATGAGTCACGCATGAACTGAAAAAAGCATATTGAAAATCAAACCTCACGATGGATGACCCTTATCATACATATGATATATCTGAAGCTTCTTCTCGGTGCTCCTCTGCTTTGACTTATAAAGCGAAAATTATTAAAAAATGCTGAGGAGAATAGGCAAATTTAATTTTGCTTTAATACTACTTTTACTGTAAACAAAGAAAGTAGTCTTAGGCCCGTTTTCACGACTTACCGATAGCTAAAGGTAGGATTTTATCGGCCATATAACAAGTGTTCCATTATTCCAACTTTACTTTAACCTAAAGTGAGCGATTGGTTAAACGAAGGTTCATACTACCTGATAGGTTAAAGTAAAGTTTTACACTTTTTATACCGCCGATAAAATCCTACCTTTAGCTATCGGTAAGTCAATAAAACGGGGGTTAAACTATTATAAAAATAAACTAGTTGGGCTCCTATAACAACCAAACGAAAAATACGATAGTTTGATATATGAAAAAAATCCAAAGTCCAACTAGTTAAAAATAAAAACCAACGAGTATATTTCTAGCTAAATACTAGTTACTGTGTCTCCAGGGTTATTTGATGCCCCTACATAAGTAATCTTCCGCAGGTGTCCCTAATCGTAAAAGTCTGAAGAAAATATTACCCGAGTTTCTAATTGTGGTATGCAATTTTGCGAATGATCGTGTAGCTTAAACAAAACGTTACCCACGCCGCAAGTATTGTAAAATTTGTTTAATTTGTTATTGAAAGGTACAGCCAAGAGGGGGCAATTAATTTCATCTTTTTTACAATACTAATGATTCTTTTAATCAAAGCAATTAATGTCAGAACATCGATTAATTCGTATTTTTTGAAACAAATATAAGTTGAGGAGTTTGAGTTATCGCACCAAATATTGAAACATAGCGCAGTTGCCTTCTGAATCAATGGCAGTAGTAAATTAAAAAAAATTGTATGCAAAGTTGCTTAAGTAGCTACACCATTCCCTTCTTGCATTGTAATTCTATTCATGACTTCAATTATGATGTCCATGTTAGTCCCAAATATCTTTGCATTAACATTTCTTAAAAATATTAAGACAGTCACTTCTAGTTTTCCTAAAAAAACAGAGAAAACGATTAATATTTTACTTTTTGCCTTAACGTGCAATTGCATTTGTTTTATTTCTACAAGGATTATTGAATGAATTAAATTCGTACATGTAATATGATATTAAAAACCGAACCCAACCCAGTCTCAAACACAAATCAAACATACTTGTTTGAAAGAAATTTAATAAAAACAAAAGCACACAGGGAAAGAAAAAGTTCAGAAAAGTTCTATCTATGGCAGTAAGAAAATCTGTAAAACAAAAAAAATATTGAAACAGGAGACTTCAATTTCATCAAAATCGTGACTAAATGTCACGTTTTGGCAGTCAACACAAAAAGTTGCTGTTGTTGCAACAACAACAATTTCATATACAACATACATACATAAGTATTGTAAATAACTATAAGTAATAAGCAATAACAACAGCAGCCTCATCAGCAACAACAGCAGCAGCAGAAGTAATATGTATAACAACACCAACAATTACAAGATCAACAACCAATGAATGAATGACTCTGATGTTGTTCCTTTAGCTGGTGTGTTGTTGAGGTGCTGTGTGTGTTTAGCTGGTGAACTTTTTTAAACCAAATAATTTTTTTTTTTTTTTTTTTTTTTTCAAAAAATAGTTTTGAATTCATTTTTTGCTTTTTCTTTTTGATACAGAAGTGTTTTTAAAAAGTCCAAAGTAATTCACTCAACACAAAAAATATGATGACGATGATGATGATATTGTTTTTTTAAATAAAACGAAAAAATAAAAATTATAAAAACAACAGTGCAGTGTGGTTGGTGCAGTTTTTCTGTTGTAGGCAAAGAAATTGGTGATCATGTACATGGTTGTTGAACAGTAGGTAACAAAAAGAATGAGATAATTTTTTTTTTGAATACACATATAATAGATAATTTTGTCATTCCGTTTGTAACATATAGAAATATCTTAGTATTGTGGTTATTTTATTGAACTGTTAATGGCTTTTAATCCAAATTTAGATATTTTTTAATTAGGCTTAAGTTCATTGAATTTAATTTTCATTAAATTATTTTTATGAAGACAGAAATTTTACAACATGAAATTAATTAAAGTTTTATTGATAATTTTTCATTCTCAACTGCGCTGAGATTTGTACCCAGGCTTTCACGGACAAGTTGCCCAGACTAGTTTCGATTGTAACCACACAATCTCTTCAGTGGGGTTTGCCGTCTTTACTCACTCGGCTATTGAAGCCGGATGACGTCAATAGTCAAACATCAATCTTTAAACCAAATGATATTTCACCTTGGTAGATCGAAATTTGCTTTTGAATGAATGATTATATATTTTAATTGATTTCGTTGTAAAAATTTACAACTTTTCGGCCCAAAGAAATTGTACGGCCTACTTCTTGCAAGAAGAAGAAATATATCTTTCTCTTAAAAGCTCTCTCTCTCTCTTTACCAAACTTTGAGTTCGGAAACTGTTTTCTGCAAGATTGGAATCCCGTGGACTCCCAACGTTAAGGACGGGATCACACCTATTATCAACCAGCGATAAAAATAAAATTTGTTGAGTACATATTTTCGGTTAAAACACATGTACGTGTTTGTTATTTGTAAAAGTATGCAAAACCCATTGAATATGATGATCGCAAATTCATATTTTGGGGATTGATGCAAAAAATAAAAACTCGGGTGTCTGAAAATAAAATATTAACTTGAAAATATTTCAAGGACTTGGGAGGTTTAAACCCGGGTTGAAGGACCAAAATGTTTCCTTGAAATATTTTCTCGAAAATAATAAAAATGTGAAAAACACGGTGTTATTTTGTGGTTTAATTAAAACGTAATGGTGGTTATTTATTTAAAGTTTGGGCTTTTTTTTGGGGTTTTTCTTCACTAGTACGTATCGTACATTTTGGGTCTACAAGACTAAGGGCTAATAAATCAGAGCAACTCTGTTTTTGGCTTAAAAATTGTTTAAACCAACAAATCTACACTCAACAGAAAAATCAATCCATATACGTACTCAAATCAATCCGGAGCGGTATCAATAATACGGCGAGTACGGATTTTCTTGAATCAAGTTTAGAAAGATTGATTCAAGTACGATTTATGCAATCGCGAAATATTCAACTTATCCATATTCAATCCAGAATTCGTACTTGAAAAAATCCGAAAATAAGATTGATTTAAGTAAAACTGAGATTGAATCAATCTCAAAATGCGCTTGATTCAAGTATTATAAAGTGAATTTAATCCCGAATTCGTGCTTGAAATAAACCAAAAGTGAAATTAGAAGGAAATTATTATTATCATTGATTTACTTACCCGATTCACACCTTATACAGTTCCAATTATAAAACAACAGCATCATTCCCGATATGTTTTTTTTTTTTACTTTAAAAACTTAATGTACATATTTAGCTAAGAATATAAACTAAATGAGAAGTGAGAAATTGATTAAGATTTAAAAAAGAAAATAATGTGTTTTCTTCTTGTTCTGTGGTTTTTGTTGTTTATACACATCATCATATTCTTATGTACTGAATAGCATAACATATGTTATTGTATGTTATTGTATATACAATAAATAAATATGAATACATGTTGAGCTAGAGGTTTTTTGTATTTATTACGACAACTATAAACGTCGAGATTGCAGCCTTTGCATCTATACCCCTCAAATATCCTTTCCACCTGTGGTGAATGTTATAAAAAGATGCTTTTAAAGACTCTTTATTAACCAAAAATTTTCTATAAAAAGGATATTATGTAAAAATCTTTTGCATCAACCAAAATTAAAAAATAAAAAAAATCGCCTTTTTACCAAACCCCAATTTTTTCACCAAAAACACCATTCTTGGCAAACCATTTTTTATTGCAAAATTCTGCAATTATAATCAAAAATATCCTTTTTGATTAAAATACACAAAAAAAAAAATATTTTTTAGATATACAACTTTTTTATTAACAATTTTGCATTTTTAGTCAGAAATCTCTATTCATCAAAAATAATTTTTTACTTAAGTTGACTTTTTTCACTTGAAGTCGCTCATTTAGTCAAATACCGTTTGTACTAAAAGTCGTTTATTTTATAAGAAATAAAAAAAAAATATTTTGCAAAGAAAGTTAACAAAAATCGTTTAGCCAAAAATTTTTCTTGTACCATAAATAACTTTTTTCCACAAATAGAACATTATATTAAACAAAAATTCAAATCTCTTATTTTACCATCTCTTTTATCGCCCACTGTATCACACAAAATGAAACTATATAAGCGGAAGCTTAAAAGCGAACATAGAAGCAGAAAGTATTATTTTACTGCAATTTCTAACGCCTTTTATGATCAATATGCTTAACTAATGTTTAAATATTGGAATGGGAGGAAAAGATATTGAACTTTAAACATTTTCGATTCCACTGATTCCCCCTCTCAAACTGTTGCAGTTGCTAACTGAAAGTTTTATTAAAAAGAAACCGTTTTTGGACAAAATGCAAAAAAAAAAAATACATAATAGAAACTAATCATAACATAAGGTTCTACCTGAATTACAAAAATGTTACTGGCGATACCTTCAAAGAAATAAATAGTGCAAGAGTCCTAGTCTGCTGTTTTAACGAAAACCGTATTAAATTAATAAAAGTCTTCAATAAGAAAACAGTTTTACTTAAATACTAAAACAAAATCGACCTTCATTAATTTTAATGCAAAACAGAAAATTATTTATTAAAAATATAAAACGGGTGTTTACGTCCTTTATTTCATGCAAAAGTATTTAAATTTTCGTTACACCATTTTTTTAAGGCGCATGTGCGTAGACTTTTTCCTTTTTATACCTATAAAGTAATCGTAAAAGGTGTTATAAAGCATTTACATTTTGCTGTAGTATTTTGAGGAGCATGACGAAATATATATTTTTTCCTTTTTTCTTAATTTAAATTTTAAATACTACAAGCAGATCCATCTGTATAGGTAATAAAAGTACAGGCGTTTAATCGAAACGTTTTTCTATAAATTAAATCCAACATCAGCGGCAGCAGCGCGATCAGTTAAACAACAACTACAGCAGCGACATTGATCATTGACTAAACGATTAAAACAACGACGATCTGAGAGGATCATGACCATAATGATGATCAATGTTGTTGGTGGTTGTTAAGCTGATGATCATTATCATCATCATTGTTTATACTCTTAAAATTCTGTGGCATTATGAGAATTTCGCGGTGGTAAATTTTGTTAATACATCATCGTTGTTGTTGCTGCAAGTTGCAAACGTCTAGTGGTGGCAATTATAATTTTTGTTTTTGTTGCTTAAATTACTTGTAAAGAAACTGTTAAACTGTCTTTAACCACAGATGTTCGAAATTTGAAACAAATAAAACTTATTTATTGAGAAAAAAATGTAAATGCAATTATTTTATATCTTTTCAATAGTAAAAGGACATTCATATGTTTTTGTACGAGTGCGTGTGTGTGTGCTTTTGAATGTCCATCTGTAATTTAATACCTTTATTGTTTGTGATGATGATGATGACCATTGCGGTTTTTTGCACAAAAAGAAGTTGTATGTTGTTAACGTACTTCATCACACATCAATTTTGGGTAAATGAAATGACACCAACTAATTTTTATTACACCCAGAGAAAAACATATTTCAATATGGTCACCTGCATCAAAACTATTTTTAAAGAAAAATTTAAAATTTTATTACCAAAGTTGTTTTTGGGAATACAATTATTTATTAAAATATTTTGTTTGTTGTGCTTAATTCCCTGGGAATGTAAGAAAAGATAAACTCATTACTGTTTTATTGTTGGTATTTTGCTTAAGCTTTGATATCGTTGCAAAAAAGACTTTTTGAGTGTTTGTAGGTAGTTCTCATTCCATCTGTAGTCTTGTTTGCTGATACCTTTGGCTTTTCTAAAACTATTTAGGAGAACGTTTTCTGATGATCTGGCCGAAGCAATCAGTGAAATGCGCATAGGAACAGCTTATCCTCCAACAATTAATTTCAGTATTTTTTTTTACCGATTATTAAAAAAAGGGAATTAAGCACAACAAACAAAATCTTTTAATGAAAAATTGTAAACATATTATATTGAATTTAACCATGCTATTGTCCCCGGTTACCATTTTATGGTTAAGTTAGCCCTTCATCAAGAACCCACAACCTCATTATGGTTGCCCTCGAACCTGTCATCGTTAATAATAACAAAGATATGTTTAACACTTATGATACCTTTGTTGGTTTTTAACCATATCATGTTGCTCTTACAAAAGAGGAAACCACTATTCTTAATTTAAAAAAAAGTTATTGTTATATTTAACCATACCATGTTTAGATTCAACCACAATATGGTTGTGGCTTCCAGATGGAGATCTAATTTAACCATAATATGGTTTCCGGTGCCAAATACATGGTAAAAGTCACCATAATATGATTTAAACTAGTTTTGTTGGAGGGGACCATAATGAAACATGTTTTTTCTCAGCGTGTACAAAATCAAACTTTTGAGGAGAATTTCAACTCTCAACAATAACGAAATGGACTTCTTTTCTCTTATGCTAAAGCCGCAAAGCTCAACGCTTGTCTGCAGGGGACCAGAGTCGCTGTCGGTAATAAAACCCGCAACCCTCGCACTGATAGACTAGCTCACTATCAACTAACCTACCGGGGCACCCAAACTTATTTAAGTTTAACAGAAATTTTTTTAGAAGTTTGATTCAATCTTGATCTTTAAAATAGCAAAAATTCGCTTGAACATCGTATGATAAATATATATACAATCTTGTAACAAACAGACAACAACACAGCAGACCGATTAATTCCTACCGCTGAGCTTAGTTTTATATGTATGTTTTTCCATATATCTTATTATCAGCGATGTCATAGACAGTGCTGCCACGATTAACAACATTTTTACAACCAAAATTTTTTAAAAAAGTTACCAAATGTGAAAAAATATAACCAAATTAGCAATACCTTTTGTTAATTGAAAAAATCTCTAATTAATAGGAAAATATTAATTACAAATTAAGAAAACAAAACAAGAAATGCAATTCTTGTAACTATTAAACAAATAACGAGAAACTTAAATTAAAATTTTTATTTATTTGAGACCTTTTTCATAAGAAATATTTTTATTTTCTAAGAGTTAAAACCCGTCAAATGTCCATACAAAATTCTGTATATTTTTTTTATATATCGTTTACAATAAACGAAATTTGTAAATTTGTAAAAATACCGCCAAAAAAGATTAAATAAATAAGCAAAAAATTAAATATAAAATTTTAAACTTCACGCCATTTTCTTACAGTAAATTTCACAAATTCTAAAATTGTAGATTATATAGAGCAATTCCATATGAAAGCGATCACCTTTTGGACGACCCCTCTCCGATTTTAAAATAAATAGTCTCAATCGATTGCCCAGCAAAAAATAATGTACCTACATATTTTTTTTTTTTTTATAGTGACTGGTTTAGTGGTGGTGTACACCACTGTCATGTGACAAAATTGAAGAATTCTTCATAAGGGACCTCATTGAAAAACTACTAAAGCGATCGCAACGAGTTATAGCTCGTTGGAAAGGTATTGAATCAGGCTTTAATTGAAAAATAAAATTTTCCTAATTTTTCTTAGAAATTTACCTTTAAATTTTCCCAAGAAAATTAAATTTTCCGATTTTCCACAGAAGCTCCTAAATTTTCCGGCTAATTTTTTTTTTGATTCCTCATAATTTTTGCTTTAAGAATCAGCAATAAAAAAATGGGCCCCGACTCCTTGTTTGGACAGGAGAAGAGCATTTAAGAGACCACCTTGTTAAAAATACTTTTTTAAAATTATTTTACAGTTAAAAATACATTTATGAAGAAAAAATCTTTCTTATTTTGCTGCTTATACTTAATTACAATATTTATTAAAAATTTCAATTGTCTTGGCATCATTATAAAATTAAAGTAACTTTAAATTTAGCACGTCGGCAGACGAAGAGTACCGCTTTACATTAATTGACATATCAGAAATATTTGGTATGAAGCAATGAAACTTTTGCGTTCCAGTTATAGTTTTGACATTATTATATCTGTTTTGAATTCGTCGCTCCATGGCATCGTGTTCTTTTTGAGTGCATAAAACTGTGGCAATTTCCTTGCTTTGAATCCACGAAAACAAATGTTGTACATTTAAGATCTGGTCAGTATATGGCCTTTGCAAACTTGCCTTAGTCGCCATGCGTTTTAGGGTTCTTCCTAACGCATCGCATGGGCCCTTACCGTGGGACGTCGCGAAAAAGTGCCACTCGACCTTGCAGTTTTGTTCTTCTTCAATTATGCAAAGATTGTAAAAATTTTTTTTATTCTTGTACTGAGAAGCCGCGCCGTCTGAGAAAAACGTTACTTTGTCGATTGCATCGAATTTTGATCTTAAGAATTCAAACAGCTTCATTTGAAATAAATAAACGGACACATAATTATGAGCTAAACTCTCCGCGACAACAACAAGGCTTACGGTCTGTAGTTCGTTATCTTCGTTTTTGAAATAAATGCAAAAAGGATGCACCGTGCACTGGTCGTTTGCCCAGTGATAAGCCTGAATTTCATCCTGAACGAGAAAAGTGTAATTCTCGGCAAAGTCGCTTATCACAATGAATTCATTTTGGGCTAATTTCTCCTTACTTTCCTTTAGAAATTTCGATTGCATCTCGGATATGAAATGGTACGCCTTCAGTTCATTCAACTTGAATCCGAATTCCTCGATGAATTCCGGAATCTGCTTTACCACGGTCTCAAGGGAACATCTGCCGCTGCTAATTATCCACTGTTTGAAATGCACCTCCTGAATTAACAGCTCTTCAAACTTTTCCGCCAAATATTGCTCTAGCTCGTCAATCTTCGGACAATTGTCGCATTTGGACAGATGACAATTTTCCGTGGGGTATGCGCACAACGACTTCGACAGGAGGTCCCTATATGTTTCAATTTCACCGTGAAATACTTTCAATTTCTTGCATGGAAAGAAAATTAATTTAATGTTTTGATGAAACATGCAAACGCAGACTGAATGCGTTCCGTGCCTGTCTAATGCCAGCACGCATTCTTTTGGTCGTAGGATGGCAAACTTAGAAAATCCCACTTTTTCTGCTGGGTATTTCTCATTGAACTGATGGTATGCTTCGGATAGATTACATAATAATAATCTGCGCTGCTTGTGTACTTTTTCTCCATCTTCACGTGTGATAACATAGTCACGTGTAACTGGGCAGGCGCGGCTGTTGTCATCATTGCAGTAAAAATCTTGAATCAATTTCACCGTTGCTTCGCTGAGGGTCCTTGAGCCAAATTTCTTGGTGGGAGTCGCCAATATGCCCTTCTGTCGAACTAATTCTTTGCTTCTTCTCGCGATGTAAAAAGATGTTTGAAACTGTTCAGAAATCTTGCGTATAGACCATGATTGAGGCAGCACAGATAAAATGAGATATTTCTCCGGAAAAGTGGTCGCTAAATTGAATTTTCTTTTCAACTGCTCAATCATTTGTTTGCCGTCATCAACGTCATCTGCTTGACTGCATTCGTTATCAGAGCCTTCATCAAATATTGTCGCGATTGCACTCATAACCTTGCCTTTTTTCTCTTTCCTGTATGTTTCACTTCGCAACTTTCTTTTTCTAATAGGCGTTTCACCTAAAGTGGTAATAGCCTCATTCAAAGGAATCAAAGACATATTGACCATCGGAATGTCTGCCTCACTATCAGATGAAACATTTTGTTCACTTGTCATTTCACTCTCGGATTGTGTCTGCATTTGTTTCAATGCATTTGCTTGTTGAAACAAATCGATTTTACACTTGGGGCAAATGAATTCTGCTTCTTCACCGTATTGTATATTTAATTCATTCATGTATCGCTTCGAAACACCAGTTAATTTTAATACTTTTATCTTTTTCGAACGATGTCCACTCTTGTTAAACGGATTGCAGCAAAATTTATTCATTTTACTTTAAATTGTCTTTACAGCTTCACTCTTTACTTTACAAAAAAAAACACTTTAACACTTTCACGTTTAGTATTCAACTGAAATTTGACTCAGAGTGTGTGAAGTATTTATATTTATTTTTTGGTAAAAAATAGGTAAAAAAAAATAAGCGATATTTGCTTTTCTTTAATAGGAAAATTTGCGTGAACTACTGGTCATAAAATGTTTTTTAAAAGGGACTTAATTGGTTACTGCCAATAAGCCGACCACAGGTCATAAAATGTTTTGCAAATTTTTTAAATTACCAGGTAATAAATATTTCGCCATATTTATGGAAAATCCGTGTTTTATGACTTGTTTCTGCACGTGTCATTTTAGGCGAAATATTTATTACCTGGTAATTTAAAAAATTTGCAAAACATTTTATGACCTGTAGCCTCAGTCGGGTTTGGTGTGCCATTACATGCCACTGCTGCTATTATCCATGGATTTATGGCCGATCTTGTGAAGGCAGGCAGACCATATTCACTACACACTCAACTTGGGGCTCTTAAAAAAAAAATTGATATTTTCTTCATAAATGTATTTTTAACTGTAAAATAATTTTTAAAATGTATTTTTAACAAGGTGGTCTCTTAAATGCTCTTCTCCTGTCCAAACAAGGAGTCGGGGCCCATTTTTTTATTGCTGATTCTTAAAGCAAAAATTATGAGGAATCCAAAAAAAAAAAAAAATTAGCCGGAAAATTTAGGAGCTTCTGTGGAAAATCGGAAAATTTAATTTTCTTGGGAAAATTTAAATGTAAATTTCTAAGAAAAATTAGGAAAATTTTATCAATACCTTTCCAACGAGCTATCACTCGTTGCGATCGCTTTAGTAGTTTTTTTTAAAACAACTTTCAATGAGGTCCCTTATGAAGAATTCTTCAATTTTGTCACATGACGAGTACACCACCACTAAACCAGTCACTATAAAAAAAAAAAAAAAATATGTAGGTACATTATTTTTTGCTGGGCAATCGATTGAGACTATTTATTTTAAAATCGGAGAGGGGTCGTCCAAAAATTTGCCAATTTTGATCGTTTTCATATGGAATTGCTCTATATCACTTTATTTTTGAAAAATCTTAAATATTTCATTATATACTACTGGAATTAATGTAAACTAAGAAAATTTTACTTCTATTCAAGTTTTTAGAAATAGTTAAACTACTTTAGTGTCCTTTTCTGAAATATCATATTCATACGATTCCGCGTGATATTATACACTTTCTACTTTAAGTACCACCTATCTTTACTACTCTTATGGACGTTTTCTCATTAGAGGATTATCTTTTTCCCAACGAAAAATTGCACATTAAAGAAGTTTGGTTTTCTCAATGCCTCATTTGCTTCTATTCTGTCGCAAAGTTGACCGGCACTCATCTGCCAATTATTTATTTGCCGTAGAGATAAATTCAATCAGCTGACTCCCAAATTTTACATATATTTTGAGAGGTGCTGCCAACTGAAAACAATGTTTTTGTCGGTATATTAAGAAAACCAAAATCGTTAACGGACAGTTTGTCGGTCTAATACATTTATGTGGACATTAAGTAACAGGCAATTTGTCGATACATTGAGAAAATGGCCATTAAAATAAGGAAAAACTACGCTCATTTAAAAAATAGTTGAAAATCTCCATCGATTTGACATCAATTCAGAACATGAACGTTTCTAATATAAAAATCACATTTGGTAATTTTCTTCTTAACAAAAATATATGGTAGCTTTTTTCAAATGATTTTTTATTTTCATTCATTCGAAACATATAATCAGAAAATCTTTGTGCAAAGTACACATTATTCAAAGTAGTAAATAATTCCCTTCGAATCGAAATACGCGATGCAAGTGTATCAGGAAACACATATTTATACGTATTTTATATTTTAGAAAAAAAGTATCCAAAATGAAAAAAATTTTCACATCTCCACATTGAGAAAAAAAATTACCAATTTTGGTTAGAAATAACCAACAATGGCAGCTCTGGTCATAGAGTACAATTCCGTTCGGAAACGGATTCTTTTCGTATTTTGGTGTTTCAGAAAATTATGTAAAAACTTTGCGGAATGAAACCATTGGGAGTTTTCTGTATCTTAAAGGTCAAAAAACTATCAAAATATACTTTCTATCAATAAACAAAAATTTTTTCTTTGGTTCCGAACAGAATTGTACTCTGTGTCATCGCTGATAATAAGAGATATGGAAATACAAATAAAACTAAGCTCAGCGGTAGGAATTAATCGGTCTGCTGTGTTGTTGTCTGTTTGTTATAAGATTGATGGTAAAAATTTCAATTCATGACGCTCCATTACAACTTACGCTATCATTTTTCGCAATAAAGTAATTCGAAATGTGAAGAGATATGAAGTAGTTGTAATTTAGATCGAATTATCCTTTATGACACTTGTTCTACTTCGCTAAATATTTTTAAGAGTTTAAAGAAAGTCAAAACGGAAAATATAAATTTTGTTGCATATGACAAAAAAAATTTCGGTCATTAAGAGGCGAAAATTACGTGAAATTAAGTCGTGGACAAAACAAAGAAATCTTTTAGATCGGTGGCTAGGGCCTTTGATGATTACAGAAATGGGAGTGGTTACATTGTTGTTGTGCTACTAAATTTAGTTACTGTAAAAAAAGCCGATTTATTGGCGGACAAGCAATGGTACTAAACCATCCTCCAACTAAAGCTAAAGAAGTTGTCAAAACTAAAAGAAGGTATCGACAAAGCAACTTCAATTTAAAAAAAAACTTAACGGCTGTATTAGATGAATAAGGATTTATCGGTTCATGAGTTTTGAATACCAAGATGTTCGGCTAAGCGTCCATAAAATTGCCACAAGTTAGACAGGTTTTTTTATAGCACACTGTAATGCCCTTACTGGCGCCATCTATGTCATAATGAAGTTAGTAACAGCTATTTTTTTCATAAATACGTCAGAAAACTGCTCTCAAGTCGCTTAAATGCACTACACGACATACCGAAAATGCACTATACTACATCAATTCTATAATTTTAAAATCATTAGCCCTTTGCACAATCTTGCGCATTTGAGATTGCAAATTTATGCAATTGTTAATATTTTCTATCAATGTTGTATGACACCCTTGGCTTAATTTACAAGGCTTGTTGCAAAACACGAAACAAAGTATGCCAATCGAAGATCATAAGCCGTACTACTCCAGGAAGTTTGCCATTACAAACGTAAAAGCTGTACGGTTGCAATTAAGTTTTGCATACGTCGAGTAAATATGAACTATTGGTTGCATTTTAACAAAACTTTAACATTAACAAGACAGTATGAAGTGCATTTCTGTGTATTTTATTGGTGCAGGGTAAAATTATACTATACCGTATTGCAAACGCTACGATGCAAGACCATTTGCACAAGATTGTGAATAGTGCCCATTCTCTGTAACTCCTGCGGCGAGAAACTTTTCGATTGAAAAGTGAGAAATGAAACAAAAATGCCATAAGTTGAAACAAACAGCTGTTTTTCTCACTTAACTGCGTCTATATCATTTTTGGCGAGTAATAACCGTCACGTTAGGAAATTTCTCGCCAATATACTGAAAAAATGTGTCTGTAAAATTTTTGTGAGAAAGTTCCCGCTTTGAACTGTCAAATAAACTCACGCATACAAACGGGGTGAGAAAAAATTTTAACACTAAAAATTAAATTAAAATTGCAAAATGCAATGAATATTAACCCGGAAGTGATAAGTATTTTTTTCTTGGCAGATTTTTTCATAGTTTAATTATATTGTTTTTAACATTTTTGAAAAATATACGAATGTTTTCAAAGCAATTTTGTAATCAATAAAGATTAAAGTCGCACTTTATATTTTTTGGTATAACCGACGGTTGTATTTTCCCCGCCGTCGTTGAAAATTTTTCAGTTTTAGTCAAATTTGGTCGCCCTCAACGTATGTTTGACTGGCGTTCACAACATCTGCAATCTCATATCGGCTTCGAGTGAAATATTATGACATTTATAACGTAACGGCGTAATCTCTTTTGATAGTTTTCGACATGAGTTACAGACACACTTTTTTTCTCACATTTCGAGAATCGAAACGAATATTTTGTTTCACATGATTTCGATGCGAGAAGTTCTCACCGAAAATACAGAACATGAGTACAGGGCTATTCTGTCTGATCCAGAATTACTTATGATATCTATAAGTTATTGTTAATTTCGAGGCTGACAATCAATAGGATGGTTTATACACAGGAAAAATATTTGCACCAATTAGAGCATTAATTAAAAATAAAATTAATTTTTATTAAAAACTTAATCAAGTTAATTAAAAACTTAATCAAGTGAATTAAACGCTTAATCAAGTGAATTAAACGTTTAATCAAGTGAATTAAGCGTTTAATTGTTACTATTAATTTGTTTACTGTTGCAATTTAATAGTATCAATAAAACTTTTAATTCACTTGATTAAACGTTTAGTTCGGTTGATTAAAAGTTTAGTTCCATTGATTAAATTTTTTAATAAAAACTGATTTTATTTTTGATTAATGCTTAAATTGGGGCAACAATTTTCTCACAATATTATCTTATCTGTAATACATATGTTTATATCTATGGTATCAATCACCCCTATTATGCACAGGAACAGTAATTGTATGTTCTAAGTCGTAAGTCGTTATTGACAATACTCGAGTAGAATTGTCTCTGTTTTAGTCGACAGGAAATTTTGCGACGAGTTAATAAAATTGTAAGTAGAATGTTAACATATTTATTAAATACGTTAAAATAAAAAATGCAAATTTAAAAGAAGTTATGGGCACTTATGTTATTAGTAAATTAAGCGCGAAAATTTTTAATTTCAGTCGATTGCCTCAAAACTACGCGAAATTGCGATAATTTTAAAAAGTTTGCAAAAATAGCGAAAATTTGCGAAAGTTTTTAATATTTTAAACAAGACATCTAATTAACTAAAGGTCCCTTAATCTAAACGCAGTGGTCAAAAATTCCGTAAAAATTGCAAAATTAACGGAAATTCGGAAAAATTGATAGCAAAATCTTATATATATAAATAATCGTTAAAGCTATTAAGAATCAATAAACTTACAGTAAAAAATAGCTCTTATCGCGAACATGGCAAAAATTCGCGAAAAATTAAAAATCTTTTTTTGAACAAAATCGATCAGTGGGATAAAGTTCGTCTATTTATACGACATTACAACTAATGCTATTTATAGTTCTATGGCACAAATCACAAGGACTATATTCTGAAAATATGGTCAAAATGAACCAGGCCAAAGGTCTAATGACAAGGTCTAATATTTGGAAACTTTGAATATTTCATGAATTTGATATCAAAATATCGTAATATCGTTTTCTGTAATTGGTAACTTATATTTCAAAAGCAAAAAAAAAAAAAATCAAAATTAACTAAAATTTACCCTATACTTTTTACCGTTAAAAATGGCGTTTCATTCAAATATCTTCCTTTTTAAAAACAAAATATTTTGACAGTCTAAAGCTAAGATCCCACTATCGGCGCAATGTTACACTTTTTGTCGTACTTCTTATCCCGATGGTGTGAACGGTCACAATTTTTGTAAAATGCGACAATCTGTGCCGATATTGTGCTGACTGTGGACAATTAAAATTAACTTTGTTGCACCGATAATTTGAGAACTTTTTTGCACAATGTGGAGCAATTGAATTGTTAAATATGCACCGATTTTTATCGGCCACTTATGCGCTGATCACAGTCGAAAATAAGCGCCGATACAAGGGATGGCACAACGAAATCTTGAAACTGCCCCAACTGGTTATAAAAATGTTACTTTTTTGAGCTTAATTGTAGCAAAAGTAGAAAAAGGATTTTCGGAATTTTCTGACGATTCATATGATTTAATTTGCCCAAAAGCACGATAATGTGACCTCATTATACCGATTATTGTCGCAATTGAGTTTTTTAAAGCATATATCACGATAAAAATCTTCACAGATTGTGCTTTTTGAGCCGATACAATTCAACAAGAAAATATCTTATATTAAAGTATTGGGTAGAAAAATTGGCATAAGGAATAATACAATAAAAATAATAATCATAAATATTAAATGCATACATTTAACATTACAATATTATTTATTAGTCACGAAATTGTTCAAATATGGCAGTTTTAAAATGACTTGCATTGCGTATAATTTGAATATAAGAGGGAAGTTGGCTCCATAAGCGAATAGAATTTATGAAAAATTGCTGCGATGAGATAGCTCTTGTAAATTTTATATTGTTGATCTTTTGACCTCTGTTGGATCTAGAAAATATTAATCTTCTGAATAGATAATTTTGTTGTCTGTCATAGATAATTTTGTGCAAGAAGATAAGTGTTCGGCATTTTAATAAATTATCTAGGGTAACATTATATATTTGCTTAGCAAATTGTGAGATGCTATTGTTCCTTTTCACGCCAAATACACATTATTATATGTCACATTCAGTTTTCGCCTACTTTCAGCATCACAACTTGCAAATAACTCACAGCCATATAATAGGGTTGGTAGCAGATAAGTTTTTGCAAGCAGCATTCGGATGTGTAATGGCGTAAAATACTGCGATATCCATAGATTTCGCAATATATAAAATGTTTTCCGGCAGTTTGCTCTGATGTGATCTGACCAGCTTAGCTCACTGTTAAATATAACCCCAAGGTTTTTTGCATTTTCTACAACATTAATCGGCACATTATTCAAATGTTGTGGTGGAATAGTCAGAATATAAGTCCTTGGTGATCCAATTACTAAGCACACTGATTTTCTTGGGTTAAGGCTTAAACCATTTGCAGATGCCCATAAAAATATTCTTTGTAAATCTTGGTTTATTAGCTAAACAGAGTTAGACACATCTGATTTGCTGCAACTTGTATACAATTGGACATCATCAGCGTACATTTGTATTTTACAATGTGTAACCTGCAACGGGAGATCATTGGCGTAAATGGAGTATAAAAGCGGTCCAAGTATAGAGCCCTGTGGCACACCTCTTGGCATCAAGCAGCTTGTGGATATATTTTCTCCGGAACAAACACTTTGACTTCTATTACATAAATATGATGATAAAAGCTTTAACGCAGTTTCAGAAAAATTGTACATTCTTTTCAACTTTAGGCATAATACAGAGTGGTCAACGGTGTCAAAAGCCTTAGAATGATCAAGTAAAATAAGGTCAAGTGAAATGGCAAGCTGCTTTATTTAAGCATCTTGTTTTTTTTAATTTTGTTTTTTTCTTTCTATCCTCTTACAACTACAATTTGTGTTGGAAAAAACCCAGCCAATTGTAGGGGAATGTAAGAAAGAAAAAATTGACGGTTTGTTGTTGTGACTTTGTTGAAGCTTTGATATTGTTACATTTAAGACCAGAGTGTTTTAAAATTCTTATTCACTTTATGGTCTTACTTGTATAATATTTTTAGCTTTTCTAAAGTATTTGGAAAAAGTTTCCTGACGAGCTGGCCTAAGCAACCAGCGAAATGCGCATAGGAACTAGCTTTCCCACAACAATAAATTTCAGTGTTTTCATTTAAAAAATTGGGATTATTAGCTCATCATTAATAAATGAATTAATTAATAAGATATTATTTTAGGTTTATCAATTTGGGATCTTAGCTTAAGAATAATGTTTAACAAACATCTGCATGAAACTTAATAATGATGTCCATGAAACTTTCATTATAATTTCGTATTTGATTCGTTTGTATTCAGTAAAATGAATAACTACAAAATGAAAGCAACAAACACACGAAATTTAAGTGACGAATAAGATGCAGTTTTTTGTTTACTTAAACAAGAGAATATGAATTCTAACAACTCTGAAACAAAACAACCACTGAATAAATGTCGAATAAGTTCATGGAAAACACATTTATTTTAAAGTCAGTATTGCCAGTTGAAAGAAATGAAAAACATTAGGAAAGACAGAAAAAAATAACCATGAAGAGAAAGAGCAACAAGACAAGGAAGTACATTAATATTAAAATAATAAAAATAATACAAATTTGACTTTGTTTTCAATGTTAATTAATTGTTTTTAATGTAAATTTTTAAACTTCAAAAAAATGTCATTTTATTTTCATCAATGAGTTTTGCTTGGAAGTACATAAAAAAGTTGTTAGGAAAAAAATTTAAATTTAATTTAAAAAAAAAAAATGCTTTACAAATTACATATACAACATTATTGTAAAGGTAACAAAAGAGAAAAAATTACATCAATTTACTAAGTGGCAACATTGCTATTGAGTATTTATATAAAAAAAAAAATGAGAGAGAGTAAAAACTGTAAAACAAAAGTCGTTTCATTGAACAAAGTCTTTGTGTTTGCAATATGAAACGAAATGAGTTTGCTAGTAACATGTATAAAACTACAGTTTGTTCAGTGGTTTAAATTTTATTTGAATACGAACTTCACTGAATAAACATTTCAGTATGTTCATGAATGAAGTTATTCATGCAGCCGTTTAATGTTTATAGATATACAGTTCTAAATATTGACGGCTTTACAGAAAAAATCGCGTTTAAGTTATTGTGTTTTTCTATGGTAACTTTTCATCATTTAAATTTAGTTGGTTCCATTAAGCAGTTACTAATTTCATATTATTTTTTTGTGTTGCATAAATTTCTTTCAATACAATATATTTTTTTTTTGTTCCATACAAATATGACAGGCGGTCACAATTTATGATGTGTGAAGTTGGGCGCATATTCATTGAACACTTATGTATAAATTGTGTCCGTCGTTTTGTCGTTTATGTTGTAAGCATGTACTCTTGTACTAATGTCTCATGTACTACCTTGTCTACCATATGAATTGTTGGTTGGCTTTTATTGTTGGTATGGCTTATACACTTACCCGTATTGCAGCGTTTCGTGTCTTTCTTTTGAGTCTCCTAAGTTTAATCAAAAATTGCACATAATTTTTTCCTCTTTTTTTTGTATTTTCCGATGAAGCGTTGAAATGTTACGCTAATGTTAATTAGATTTTTTTCACTTTTTCATACTCACACGAACGAGTACATTCTGATGACGTTGGTTATGGTATTTTATCCTGTTGTTGGTTAGCTGGTGTTGCGGTTGTTGTGTAATTTGTTTCGTTTTTGTTGTTACTTCAAAATATGATGTATGTAGTTTTAATTAGACATAATTGACTTTATGAGTTTAAATTTATACGTTAAAAATATAAAACTTTGTTCTTCTTATTTTATTGCCAGCATTTTATTATAGTTTTTATAGAACATGTTTGTCCTATATCCTGTGGATATGCGATATAAATGACTTAATTAGGTTTCTTTGAAAATAAATAATGGTGAAATGTTATAAAATGTGAAAATGGAAGGTACCCTTATTATCAAATTATATAAAGTAAAATAAATTTTGTTAGATGTATACTCGTAAATGTCTATTTAAATTATAAAGTCTAACAGTTGAAAAAAATTCCAAATACCAAATAATGTAGGAAGTAATGGAAACAATTACACATACATGGATGGCTACGGTTGCCTAAAAAATATAATAATATTTTGGTTATATTCGACAAAGGATTTTCGCTGGCTACCGAACATCGAATATCGAATGTACGTTTTGTATTTTGATTTGACAGTACTGTCGAAAATTTCGTTGTGCGTCGAATTTTTAAAAACATTTTTGCTGCAAATAAATTCAAAAAACTTGTTGAAAATTTTAATATTTGATAATTTTTAAGTTGCGTTATTTCTGTTAATTTTTCCTTATGGAACAAATTCCTTTTTTGACGAGAAGGATTTGCATAAAAGTTCAAAAACTTTGGATGAAACCTCAAGGTTTCAAGGCTTGGAGCCGTCCATAATTCCGGCGTGGTCATGTTAAACTTTAATTTTATTTCTTAAATTTGCAAACAAAAGTTTTTTATTTAAAGTGCCAGCTGATAGAAATACACAACTGTGAATAAACTAAATCATAATACCAAATAAAAATTCGTTCGATTAGCTAATTCGGCGGCTGTCGCAATTGGAATTAAGGTCATATTATAGGCACTTAAATTTCACCAGCGCTACCCATAATTCCTCATAAGATTGCTAGCAAAGATTTCAGTTTTTAAATTTTTAATCATCATCACAAGGTTATGCAGAACGGAAGGGTTTTTTATAACTTCTTTTGAACTTTCTATTAGAATTAATTTTTCCCCTTAACCTGTATACAAACTAAAAATTACATCTAATCTTACTTAAAAAACTCTGTGACTACAAAACCTTGACAATTTTTTCTTTTAAAATATACTTCATAAGTAACTAATTTATGCACCCAACCAACGACTTGAAACAATGAATTCATTTCTTCTTTAAAAATCCAAAAAAAAAAAAAAAACATTTTAATAATAAAACGACAATTTTCTTAAGGAGAAACCCCAACAAACAGCAAAGACATGTTTTTAAGCGACAAGTGCATTTATGTGTCTTTCCAACCACATATGAACACAAAAAGACACTTGATCATTGTCACTGGATGAACGAAGAGCAGCTCAAGTATGATATAGAAATTATATAGAAATACTTCTACTACAACATTTCAGTGGATAGGAAGAAAATAAAAATATATTTTTTATGCAGCTCTGGTTGGTTACAACACAGCAACAATCTCATGAATATTTAAGCGTCACATTTCGTCGCACTCTTCGTGCCGGTGACCACAATAATGATGCGTTTGCTTGCTTCAAAGCAGGGGCGTTGTAGTAAAACAAATTCAAAGAGGGCAATGTTTTTCGACTGGAGAAAAAGATAAATTAGTATCCTGTTATTGAAAGCTGCCTTTGATGGTCCTTCTTAGAATGAGACTTTCTTAATATTCGATTACTTTTTGTTGTTCAAAATCAAAAGCCAAAAAATAAATGAAAAAATGAGACGTATAGTTCCAAATTATAATTATTTGTTTCACTGACTACTATACAGGGTGGATCATAATAAACATAATGATTTTATAAGTGAATCGTTTACGAACTTTTTCAGATTCTTTTCAGAATTGAGTTTAGAAAACTTGGGTAATATTTCATGGAAAGACTCAGCACAAAACAAAGAAGCAAAGTTGTTTAATTAAATTTTTAAAGTCAGCATTCGATTATTCAGACTCCATGGTCATATCCAAAAATGATCACCTCAATAAAAATATGCGTCACCCAAAGTCCGGGAATAATTGTTAAACATCAAATGCACCCACTTACACTGTACCAAAAAATGTTCAATGTACTAACGAACAAGGTTTATTAAAATAATTTTCGTTGGCTCAATGAATTATTCGTTAATATAATGAAATATAAAATTTATTTCTACCAAATCTAATTTAAAGGACCCACAAGCGTTAACTTTACTAAAAGGAGCAACCATTGCAAGAGTGCAAACCCAACAACAACTTAGGAAAAGCATTAAACTGCCAACTATACAAGTATATCCAGGCATTACAATTAACGTACACTTCATTGAGATTGTATGAATAATGTACAATTCGTTGTAAAGATGAACGTACTCATCAACCAGCGAAATGCGCATAGAAACTGACTTTCCCACAACAATAAATTTCAGTGTTTTCATTCAAAAATTGGGATTATTAGCACATCATTAATAAATGAATTAATTAATAATAAAACTTTCAGTTGGCAAAGGAATAGTTCGTTGAAATTAATAGCCTATTTCCGATCTGCGAAAACATTTTTTTTTTTCGAACAACTACATTTAAAACAAAAGCAAATCGTAATGACTTTGTTTTTGTTTTAAACGTATTTGCACGAAAGAAAGAATTCTTTCGCACATCGGAAATAGGCAGTAACATAGTCATATGTTGCCTTTTAAAATGTACGTTAAAATAAATAAAATATTCGTTTAACTAACGAAATATTTATTAAGTCTTTTTAACACAAAGCCGAGTTAACTTTATAAATTTGTTGTACCACGGTACTCGTACGTTGACATAACCCAGTAAAAAAAATTTGTGTTTTTTGAAGCACTTGAGAAAACACGCATAATCGAGCGCTTCAATAAGACCCAGGAAAAACTTTATGAATTTTGGTAATAGGTCGTAGTTATTTAATACGTTACCTGGTAAGTAGTTGTCATTACAATTGTCATTATTCTGAAAACCACAATAAGTACTTGCAAGTAATGACCTCAGTAAGTACTTTTCACTACTATTATTTTCAGTTATGAATATTTGCTTACTAATAATCAGCTAAATAACTACTAATTAGTTGTCTTGTTTTCAGCACTGAATATTTGCTTACTGGTAACTAGCTCCATAACTACTTATTAGGTCTATTAACTAGCGCCAATTAAATAAAAACTAGTTATTTTTTGGCTTCTAGTAAGTATATTGTAAGTACTTACAATTCAACTTACTGGTAGTTAAATAATAACTAGATATTTTGTGACTTCTAGCTACTGAATTCTGTGGACAACTCGAACAAAAATAAGTAGTTATTCAGCCGAAAAATAAGTAGTGTTTATATTTCTCCAACAAATGAAAACGAATAATATATGCAAAAAACTGCTATTTTAGTGCTGACAACGAAAAAGGTTTTAAAGCGAAAAAAAAAAATAAAAATATTTTATGGCTTTTAGGAGTGCTTTATGTTTTATTATGCTAAAAGAATCGCTTATTGTCAGCAGAAAAAAGTCCCCCAAACCGCGAACATCGCATACAAAAATCAGGCAACCCATCAGTAGGTTTGAAGCGATTTCAGGTATGAATTCATACATAAAACCTGCCCTATTTGGATCACATTTTTACTGGGAATAAAGTATTCTTTGCGTTAGCCCAAAGAGACTTCTCAAGTATTTTTTACTCGAATGCTCATAAATTCTACGAACTACGAACATTTTTGTAAAAATATAAACATTTCATTTGTATGTTCTTTTAACTTTTTAGGGAGTACAGTAGTTAATTGTGTGGGAGAGGGTAGGTGGTTTAATGTTGCGAAGTAAAATTAAAAAAAAAATTCATTGAAACAATGTACTGTGGTTGTTGAGTATGCAAAATAGTAAAACAAAATTATTCGTTGAATTAACAAAAATGCTCACTGAATTAACGAAAAAGTTCATTGAATTAAAGAATTCCTTTATTAAATTTAAATTTTACAGAAAATAATATCGACGAACTTTATTCGTTAAACTGATGAATTTTTCGTTATATTAACGAACAGCTTATTAAATTTTTAAAATAAAATCTTTTAAATAACGGTCATTCATTGTCACAACGAACTTATTCATTAATTTTTCGTTTGCTCAACGTACATTTTCGTTGTCTCTACGTACATTTTTGGTTCAGTGGTGATGTACATACTGGTGTACATAAAGCGACCAGAACTACCTTAAAGGAAACCCCTAAGCTTTCTTTTGAGCAAAAAATTTAAAAAACCAAAACAAAATATTTTTCGAAAGCTTGAAGAAATAGCTATCTAATTTGTTTGGGACAAATTTTGCTAACACCAATAGATAACAAGTTACATGGATGAGAAAGAACACCTGTTAGGCCAAAATGTCAAATTTTGACCCCCCCTAACTCAGAAACTTTTTGACCCATCTTGTTGAAAATTTGAGTCTAAACTACTATCCGATAGGACTAACCTTGGTGCAAATTTAATCAGAAGTCATCGATTTCAAAAGTTGGGTCACTTGACATGAAATCCCCCATATGTACATATGTATGCTTGTTCATCAAAATATTTTTGACTCCCGATCTGTTGAAGTGTAGAAAATTTTGTAATTAATCTTATATATAAAATTTCCTTTTTAACATTTAATATGTCATATTTTTTTTTTTTTTTTTTTTTAAGATGTAGGGAATAATAAAAATAAAACAAATTATTTATATATTTATCTGATCAATACAATACAACAAGAAAACAAATCTTATATTACAGTATTGGGTAGAAATGTGGCAAATATTCATATTATATCCAATATTAATACAATACAATTAAAAGAAAAAAGAAGAACAAAAAAGATCGAAAAATAAAGTGACTAAATGCTTTGTTCACAAATAAAAATAACAAATAAGCATTTGTAAATAATAAAGACTATTTTAACTGAAGTACTTAAATATGGCAGATTTGAAATGACTTGCATTGCTTATGATTTGAATTTGAGGGGGTAGTTGGCTCCGGAGACGAATCGAGTTTATAAAGAAGTGTTGATCAGAAATTGATTTGTTATACCTGATTCTATTAATCTTGTTACCTCTGTTCGATCTAGAGAATATGATTCTATCATATAGGTAGGAAGGCTGTTGACTATATATAATCTTATGCAAAAATATTAGAGTTCGGCAAATCAATAAATTATCAAAAGTTAAGTTATACATTTGTTTCGCATATTGTGAGATGCTCTGGTTCCTTTTTATTCCAAATACATATCTTGCAATATTATTTTATGTTACGTTTAGCCTACGCCTACTAGCAGAATCGCAACTTGAAAAAAGCTCGCATCCATACATGAGTGTAGGCAATAAATACGTCTTAGCTAGTAGCATTCCCTTGTGAATCGGTGTATAATATGGTGACATCCATAGATTCCTTAGCATACAAAATGTTTTTCCACAGCTTATTTTCACATGATCTGACCAATTAAGTTGATTGTTAAAAACTATACCAAGATTTTTTTTGCAGTAGTGACATAATTAATTGTCGTATCATAAATCTTTATTGGTGGTAAACACGTGGTTATACATTTTGATGGTCCAATTACCATAGCAACTGATTTTTTTGGGTTTAAGCTAAGGCCATTTGCAGATGCCCAAAGATAAATATGAAACAGATCTTCGTTAATCTGTTGTATGCAATTTGCGGCATCTGATATTTTGCAGCTTATATAGAGTTGTACGTCGTCAGCATACATTTGAATATAACAATGTTTTACTTGTAAACGCAGATCATTAGCATATATTGAATACAATAGTGGCCCTAATATTAAACCTTGTGGCACGCCTCTATGCATTAAGCAACGTTTGGAGATATTTGTTTCGTAGTAAACACTTTGATATCTGGCACTTAGATAAGACCTTAACAGTTTTAGTGCTGTTGATGAGAAATTGCACATGTGCTTTAATTTTAGACAGAGAATGGAATGATGCACTGTGTCAAAGGCTTTAGAGTGATCAAGCAGTATTAGAAATGATATCATATGACGTTTATCAATTTGGCATCTTATTTCCTCCGTGACATCAATCAGAGTAGTAGTACAGCTGTGCTTTGGTCTAAATCCAGACTGCCTATCATTTAACATGGTGTTTGCATGCATGTAGTGGCTTATTTGCGAGTGAACTAATTTATCACACACTTTTGACAGATAAGGCAAAATCGAAATTGGTCGGTAGCTCTTATCAGATCTCAAGATCGGTATAATTTTTGCATGTTTCAAATCAGACGGGAATGTAGACGTTGTGATGATCGTGTTGAACAAATGAGTTAAGTGGGTTAGTGTGTAGGGAAGAGTAAGCTTGAAAAACTTTGGATGCAATCCATCAAAACCAACGGCATTAGATTTGACATGAAGATGTGATTCAAGTACATTTTCCTTATTAACGTGTGCAAAATTTATTAAAATACTAATAATATTCTTTTGTATTCTATTAATTTAATTTAGGGAAGTTCAATCAGTCAAACTTTTTGAATAATAAAATAGAAATATGTAATATAACTGAATTTATTTGCTTTAATTATTTCGTTTGGTTTTTATATCCATGTGAATTTCTGTTGGAACTAATTGTCATATTTTAATATTTTTTAATAATTTACAAGAAAAAAATTAAAAAGTGTTTTGACAAATTGTTGAAGATTTTTTAAAATGGAATGCAGATTTTCAAGATTTTTCATTAAAATATCATCCATTTTTGCTGATTTAGCCTATAAAAGTTCTGGCAACACTGTTTAGAGAGTTTAAACAAGCAGTCTAGCAGGGGTACCAGATAATTTTGATAAAAATTCCGCATATTTTCAAAAAATTATCGGCATTATCGGCACTTCAATTAAAAAAAAAAAGGCTAAAAATCTTCAAACTAATAATATCCATTTTAAGAACAATAAAACATATTTTTATTAACACAAAAAATAACAAAACAGAATAATTGAGCATTAACTTACATAAAAATTAATAAAAAGGAATATTGGATATTTTTAATTAGGCTTGAATTCATTAAATTTAATTTCAATTAAATTATTTTTATGAAGACAGGAATTTTACAACAAGAAATCAATTAAAATTTTATTGATAATTTTTCATTCTTGACTGCGCTGAAATTTGAACCCAGGCTTTCACGGACAGGTTGCCCAGACTAGTTTCGATAAGGCAAAAAAATCGGCAAATATGGCAGATCTGCAGTCTAGTTGTATTTACGAAAATAGCCGAACGTTTTCGCTCTCAAGTTATGCAATCCCAATTAATGGCAACTTTCAAAAAGCTTTTGAAATTAAAAAAACCCCCTGCGTTCATACCGCTCTGTTAATGTCTTTTAAAAATACATTGTCTTTAGACTTCTCCATTTAATATTTAGTTGCACACCAACAAATGTCGTCTTATGTTTTTTCGCTAAACCCCAGTCCTACAGAAATACATTTGAGTATCTAAACACTCACATGTATACAAATTTTTGTATGAAACGTTCATTTGTATCTTTCCTCTTTTTTCGGTGTTCCTTAAAATATTTGTTTGTGGCAAACCATTTATTACAGTCGTAGGGGCTGACAAGTGTCTTTATTTACATTTACATTCGAACTCAAAATAAAAGGGACGTTTGTTATTGTGGATTTTCACCAAAAGATAAGTACGGCTAATATGTTGGAAGACAAAAAAGTCGTTTGTTGTGTTCATCAACAAAATTGTTGACTATCTGGCCGATCTTTAGTTGGATTTAATTTCACGGCATAGTAGTTAAAGAGAATGTTTTATTATCAAATATCAACTCATATTCAGTTGACATGCTATATTACAAGTGTGTATCACAAAAAAAAGCGACATTTATATTACAGCACTGCAATGTCAATTTAGGGGTGTAATGAGAATTGTGCTCCCTTAGAAGACTCTAACTAGTGCACATAATTTGGTAAAAATGTAAAATTTTTTTCGGCCAGTTAATGACCTTTAATTACAGACTTTTTGTTTTAGATAAGGTGGTGTTAGTTAATTCAAAAAATTTGTAATCAATGTTCATGATCTTATAAATTTTGTAATTTAAAGGTTTTTCCTGGTGCTGTTTACTTCCTTAAAGGTCATGCCAATTTTATGGCTCTTTTTTAGTTTGTTGCTTCCGTAAGTGTGTTGCTTTAATAACTTATTATCTATATGGTTTCAAAATGCAGGTGTCCAGCGTAAAGTAATGTCACGGTTATTAAAATTGAAGACCTTATTATGTACATATCGTTACCTTAATATAAAAAGGCCCCAACTCATTATTTTTGGAAATCCGTTTTTTTATTGATTATTGTCGAATGGTTGCTAATACACATTCTATTAAAATTTCAAGCAAATTAGATTAAAAATAAAGAAGTTATAAGCAGAATACAAAAAGCCCTAACTCATACACACAATTTTTCTAAAGAAAAAAAGGCCTAACTCATACACACAATTTTTCGAAAGAAATACATATTATGTATTTCAATCTGAATTCCTCGTTTAATTTTAATAAAGATGTTTTTTGACAATGGTTGTGTAGCTATATTATTTCAGCTTTTATTAAGTTTTTTCCTTCTCCTGTAAAAAGTGTTTTTGATGAGTTGGGGCCTTTTTATATTAAGGTAACGATATATTGTCTTCAGTTTTTTGTGGTATTGTAAGTTGTTGACTTTTAGTGTAGTTTTTTATTTGTTTTAAAATTTATATTATTAAGTTTTTATGCAAATATTTTGTTTGAAATCCATATTTTGTCATGGCTATTGGAGCAATTCAAATTTTGGGAAATCAAAAGAAGGGGTTTGGTGGCTTCAGATTATTACTGTAGCTTCTCAAGGTAATGTCGTTATTTTAAAGTAGATTGTTGTAACACAAGTATAGGTTTAAGTAAAATATTGTATTGTCATATCCTATCACCAGATACATCACTTTTGTTGCTTTTTATAGTCGTCTTTAACAAAATATGTGTTCACAAAAAATTTATCACTTGGTAGTTTGAGCTGTGATAAAAAGTGTGATAATTTTTTTAAATACTTGCACTTCCAAAGTGAGAAACCTAAAATAGCTGTGGAAAAATCCTAAACGGTTTTCTAATATTAAGATAACAAATAAGATATTATTGTGGGAATGCTCTCGATGCCAATTATGTATGTCAAACATTAAAAGATACAACTCATTTCGTTACCTAAAACGGAAAACGCCCTAACTTAAAAAATATTCAAAACCGACTTTTTTACAAACGATGTATTCCATTTAAGTGTGAAAATCTGTAAGTTAAAATTGACACACTTCGAACCATAAACTAATACAACATTTTCTGTTTAGATAACCAACAATTTGCCTGAAATATCAGAAAAAGCTTTGTTAAAATGTTTATGTGTTAATAACATGCTGAACCCAAATCTAATCACAGTTTGATTCAATGACGTTTAGATAACTTTTTGTTTACTGATTTGCATGATTATAATTAATTATGAAAAAATTATGTCCTCTATATACAGAAAAAAAGTTTTTCCACCAATTAAAGCATTAATAAAAAAAAAAAATTAGTTTTTAATTAAAATTTAATAAAGTGAATTAAACGTTTATTTGATACTGCTAATTTGTTTACTGGTGAAAATTTAATAAATTTTTTTAACAAATAGAATCTGGGAATTATTTCTTTTTCATAAGTTACTTTATTATATTCAAAATTTTTTTTATGTAAAAAGTCATTCCTAAAAATTTAAGGAATAGAACTATAACAAAAAGCTTTATAAAATATATAAATTAAATTTTGCTCATAGAATAAATTCGAAAAATTAAAAAAATGTTTCATTTTTTATCACAAATTTTTTAAGTGAAATTAATTTTTTATTTTTTTCCTGTGTACTTATTAAGTCTTAAGGACTTAAGGCCTGGTTACTCTTACGTCAGCGTAAACGTTGCGAATCAGCTGTTCCGTTGTCCTTGCGAAGCTTATGTATTAGTTGGAACTATAACGTAAACGTTACGTTGCCTTGCGGATGAACCTGATTAAATGAAAGTTTTACGCATCAGCTGTTAAATTTTGTGCATAGGTCCTTATTGTCACAAGGACCAAGCCTATTGAAAATGGTAAAAATCGGCTTTTTAAGAGTAGTCTAAACAAAAGACAAAAGTTTTCAGAAAATTATCTTGATATTTTTATTATGATAGAAGGATCTATGACAATTTTGTGTGGAATAAAATGTCGGCCAACTGCTAGCCACGGCATCAGTGGCATACTTTTAGCCGATGGTCCATATTTTCAACGACTCAGAGACATAAATGAGATTCAATGTCGTAAATGTCCAGAGTTATCTCATCCTTTATTTATTGAATTTTTCTTGGCTTATTGACGTACACTTTTTCTTTTCAGAAGAAGTCAAAAGGTGTCTAATCACTTGATCGTTTTAACACGCGTTTTAACATCCCCACGAAGTGAGATAACACTGCCCTTGAACTTATCGCGCAAAAGAGCCATTGTTTCGTTGGCTGTGTGGCAAGTGGCAGAATCCTCTTGGAACCACATACCGTCCAGGTCCAAGCAGTCGGTTATCATTCACGGCAACTACTGGACCGACGTCAACCTTACCAAACATTCAATCTTTGTGGATGCATCGGTCTTTCAACAACCTCTTGTGGATTCTCATTTGTCCAAATGCTGCAATTCTATATAGAAATTTCCTGTCTGTTGAACGATTTCGAACGTTAACGTGCGCATAGAAAATATATATGAAACCCTCCCATTTTTAAAAATATTTTATATACAAAATTTTAAACGAACGATTACCTTGGAAATTGTTGAACAGGAGTTCATTCATTAGATATTCGTTTTTTTATATTAGCATTCATTTTAGGTAATGCTAGTCCGAATTCCAATAAAAAAATAAGCGAACAGCTTGCAAATGCGAACCCGAATATTCCTTGCCCCACTCATATATACGTATGTATATTTGTTTTTGGGACTTGTGGAAGACTCATAGTATAGAGTTTCTATTTAAAAATACTGCATTTGAACTTAATGCTGTCGTATAAGAAACATTTGAATTTTTAAATGAAAATAATACGAATATTTACGTATTTTTACACAATATATTGAAAATTAGATAATATTTTGAAAATTCCCTACGATTTCCCAAAAAATCCCTATATTGGCATCACTAAATCAATTATATACATATAATAAGTGTGTCCTCTTTTTAAATCCTTAATCCATTTTGTGTATATCGAACATTCATATGTATTAAGTGAAATCGAGAACTATCATTGCCTCATAATCCACAATTTAAGAGTTCGGCACTTTTTGTGCTATGCAGTAAATTGACAAAATATAAATGTAAAAATATATATATTAATATTTGTAATTGTTATGCTGCACGTTCTATTTAAAATAAATTTTCATATAGAATACTAATTTTTATACATAAACTTTAAAGAACTCAAGAATTTTCAAATTGTTTGTTAAGTGTTTCTTTTTATTATAAATATTTTTCGATATTATTTTACATTTTATTTCATATTGTTTATATTTCTGTATTTGGCCTGAACTATCAGAAAAAGCTTTGTTAAAATGTTAATGTGTTAATAACATGCTGAATCCAAATCTAATCACAGTTTGATTCAATGACGTCTAGATAACTTTTTGTTTACTGATTTGCATGATTTCATCGCTTATTTATTCGTAATATGTATAACTGATAAATGATACAATTGTAAAATGTTTGTCCTAATAATTGTTATACCCTCCACCACCCCTAGTGGTGAATGAGCAATTCTAAGTCGATTTAGCCATGACCGTCTGTTGAGAACACGCTCACTTTCGAAAAACGCAAAAGAAAAGAACAATCTTGGTCTCAAACTGCTTCTAGTTACCCTAAGCAGTTTGGGATTGAAATCCAGCAACATCGGTTTAGTAGGATCAGAACTATAAATCAAACCACCACCCTAAAAAAATGTATAATTTTTATACAAAAACTAACATAAATGGTAGAATAATGCAGGGAATAATATAAAATTTCGCACAAATTCGGTTTATACGACTGCAAACCATACTGTTAAATTTCGTGAAGATCGGTCTATAATTGACCATAGGACCCATATAAACCCTACTCCCGGAAAACAGTTTAGTATGCCTCAAACTGTAATAAATAATCCCATCATAATTAAATTCGGTACGGTACAGTTTTATAGGACTAGAAATCATACTGCTAAATTTCGTGAAGATCGGTCCATAATTTACACTAGGTCCCATATAAACCCTACTCGGCCATTGTCGGTCATTAATTTAGTATAGGTATATACCGCAACCAATTTTAATGCTCACGTTCGTTTTTGTGAAGCTAAGTGAATAATATATATGTTTATGTGTTTATCATATAGAGCCCACTCCTGTCGGTGGAGCGTATCAAAAATTCGGTACAGCCGAATATAGCATTCTAACTTGTTTTTCAGCGTTAAGTTTGAAAATAAGAAAAATATTATTTAGATGACTCTTAGGAAATTTTATTCCTAATCATTTTTTTAATGATCACAATCGCACAGGTCGTTCTCAATTTATGATAAAATGTATAAGCATAACCGTTTTATTTCGTTTTTTTGTTAAACATTTCATTAAGTTTTGTATTAAATTTTTATTTAGCGCTTTTTGATTGGGGACGGGGCGCTGTTTGATCAGAAATAGTTCACAAGAGATGTTGCGTGTGTACCAAATTTGGTCAACTTTTATCTTATCCGTCTCTAGATGTAAATAAATATGTTTTATGCCAAGATTACTTCTCCAATCAAAGTATTTTGTCAGACGTTATGTTACTAACCAAGATGGTTGTATCGAATTTGGAAACTTTGGCTCTGGTATAAAGATTTTTACAATCTCTTTGTATGGGAGGTGCCACTCCCACTATCCCAATTCCGCCCACACTTTGTCGGATGTTGGAAATTGATAACTAAGATGTTTTTACCTAATTTGGAAACCTTGGCTCTTACCGTTCTCCAGATATACAGAAATCTATAATGTACTTGAATGGGAGGTACCACGCCCGCTTCTCCAATGCTGTCCATATATTTTTTTAGAGAGTCTGTGAATTTATAACCCAGACATGTGTACCAAATTTAGAAAATTTTTCTCTTACCGTTCCTTAGATATCATAAAATATATTTTGTGCCACGCCCACTTTCAATCACGCCCATATTTTGTTGGGTTTTGTGTATTGATAACCAAAATGCTTGTATCTAATTTAGAAACTTTGGCTCCTGTCGTTCTCTTGATATACATAAATCTATAAGGTCTTTGTATGTGAGATGCCACGCCCACCATTCAAATCCCGCCCATTTCATTAGAGATGTTTTGTGTTGATAACCCAGCTATATGTGCCAAATTTGGACAATGTGTCTCCTATCGTTCCTTACATATAAATAAATATATTTTGTGCCACGCCCACTTCTCCAATCACGTGCATATTTTGTCGGAAATTGTGTCTTGATAGTTATTAGGCCTTTCCTATCTCTAGATATAGAGAAATTTATATTGTCTTGTATGGGAGGTGCCACGCGCACTCAAAATGTTCAAAAAATATATAGCCTATAGACCCTTCCAGACGAACAGTAATATACTGTTAAGGTTTCATGAAGATCGGTTCAGCGGCTTAGGCGGCTATAAGGTACAAACATACATTAATTTTTATATACATATATAGATATATATATACGAGTAGATATATAGATATATGACGATTCAATTAATAAACGTAGAAAAAAAATTATAAAATCCAAAGAGAGTTTTCAAAACGTTGGGCATTAAATTTCAGATGGAGGATTTTGCTATAACAAGCTAAAAATCTTAATTCTAAAAGATCTTTTTAGTATCGATTGTAAGTCCCGATTTCTAAATTAAAATATTAAAAAATATTCTATTTAAAAAAAGTCAGACCACTCAAATCAAAATTTCTAATTTCTTAGGCCACATACACACAGACATTTATGTTTTGTAAACGTCAACTAGCGTGTGGCGTTACACTAAAAAAATCTTTTAAACTCAATTGGATGATGTGCATCAAAGCGTCCCATAAAGTTTCTAATAAGACACGTATGCGTTCGTCCAGTGGCATCTTTAACATTTTTTTTGTTTTATATTTCTTAAGCTTTTTGATTATTTTTCTTGCAAAATAATGATAATGTAAGTCGTGGTAGTGGTGGTGGTGGGTCTAATGGTTGGTTGCCTCAAAGATTGTTGGCAGTAACTTTTTATATTTTATCAGCTTTTTTAAAATTAAATTTTTACTGTATTGTGTCGTTTCGCTTTCTTGCCTGCTTGACAATGTGGAAAATCAATGCGTGAATTTGGGACAAAAGCACATACTGGCTGGTGAATGAGTGAGTGGATGGCTTGGCAAAATATTTCAAATCCAAAAGATGTGATAGAGCTGCTGATGGCGCTCTTGCTGATGACGATGACTTTGATGGTTGTTGTTTATTCATTGTTTTCGTATGTGTTAGAAATGCTACTGCTGGAATATGGCTGTGTTGTTGTGGTTGGTTGCATGCCTCCTTACATTGGCCGTTTACGGTTTTATAGTCTTAACTGTCCATTTCATGTTAAGAGGGGCTTTTTGGTCTCAAAATATATAATAATGTTTTTTTTTTCTTTTGCTTTTGCTATTTAACTAAAATTCGTGCAATTTTTATATTTGCTCTATGATTATTGCTTAAGACATTCATTTGATTTCGCAAGTGTAAAAGAAAAAAAAAATGTGTACACGGGATACTTTGGTTGGCTACTTGTAAATCTAATTCGTATGTGCTCGAATACTTTTAAATTTTTTTTTGTTTCAAAGTGGACTATTTAATTATCAGTTACAAATGGTTAATTTAATAATGTTGATGCTCCTCCGAATAGTTTTAGTAGGTGCAGCAACAAATGCACGCACTTCAATCGGTGGCCGGTAATATGCGTGTCTTCAAAGGTGGTTGCAGCTATAAATTTTCACAGTGTGTCCGAAAGTTTGTGATTTTTGTGTTTGTAATTTAAAAATGTAAATTTAAGAGAAATCCGATTTACTTAATTAAAAATATAAATAAAATGTAACACTTGGCTAATTATGGTTGTTTAAATTTTCTTTTTAATGTTTCACTATTATTTTCATATCGTACAAACACAATAAATCATAGGGAAAACTTTGAAAACTCTATTATTAAATTTTGTAAAATAAATAATTATATTTCTGTAAAACTTCTTGAATTACATATACTGGAAAAATGTATCTGTATTAATTAAATCGAAGTTCATACAGTTTCTATTATCATTTATTAAATTTACATACATTAGATTTTTTTGCCCCAGAATTATCCTTATAAATGACATTTTCGGGTGCCCCGGTAGGCCAGTTGGTAGTGAATTAGTCTATTAGTACGAGGGTTGCTGGTTCTTGCTGGTTCGATTGCTGGTTCGATTGCCAGATACTCTGGCGATTTCACTACAACGGGCAGTTCCCAGAAAAAACTTCGCCTACAAAATTATGTGTTAAGTAAGCAGAAAAAAGCAAACATACTTCTTACAATTCTACTTAAATAATCAATAAACTTTATAAGGGACGTTCAAAAATGAAGGCACTTACATTTAACTAAACGGTGCTTGAAAAGTGAGTCATAATTTTACTCATTATGCGTATGTGGTGATGTTTGTAGCACCTTTAAATATTGGTCCTTTACCACCTTTAAGAACACCGATCAACTTAAAATCACTTTCTGACTCGAACTAACAATGCCCATCTATCCGTCCGTTCGGCTGGCTGTCCATGTAAAAGTTGTGCTTAAATTACAGGTCGCAATTTTTGAGATGATTTATTGGAATTTGCCACATATGTTCTAATGGGAACAAGGGCCAAAGCTATTTATTGGAAATAGTGCGAATCGGCTCATACTTGCATAAATCACTTATACAAGCTTCTTTCCGGTACCCATAAACCATCTTATGAAGTTGGTATGTAGATGAAATTTGCTTACCAAATTACCAAATTATATTGGAATCGACCCAAATTGGACCATGGTCCCATACATATACTACTCTTGAAAATAAATTTTTATATAATATAACTCCATTATAAATTTTGGCATTGCCATACAAATTTCCGGCATAAATTTTACTATTGGGGGATTCACAAGGTGTGCTATTAAGTCGTTTTATCATAATATCCTAAAATTTAAAAAAAATTATTATTGTTTCACAGCAGAAATCGAAATTATGAGGGGTTGCTCTCAGCATTCCTGTTTTTTCTTGTTTTTTATTTTAAGACAAACGACTTTATGACTACCCCACAAGGGGAGGCACGAAAAAGTGTGCCTAAAATTAAATAAAGGCAAACAAATCTCACATAGATGAAGATTCCTATAGAACTTTTACATTAATCTAAACCTCTAAACATAATTTTGTTTGCCCATGGGTCCAATATATGATTGCCCATGGGTCACATATATGATACATTCTCGAAAATTTGTTTTTAAAGATTGTCATGTAGGGTATCATATAGTCGGCATTGACCGACTATTCTTTCATTCTTGTTTTTATACCAACATATGCATCCGAAAAATAAGTGGTTATAAAAAGTCCAAAAAATAAGTGGTTATACATTAACTTCCAAAAAAATAAAATGTCACTAGTTACAATTAAATAAAGCATTTATGCCCAAATATGAATGTGAAAATAGAAGGTTAGTTCATGTTCAATGAGCAGCCGACGCGAGGAATGCTCACTTGGGTGCTTACAGCGGTCGCTTTGTGATACCCTTAGCGAGGGACCAGAGTCAGCCAATATCCACCAGGTAACTCCCCAGACATCACTTCAGCTTCGAACCACCCCGACTTCCTGCTCGATCGATTTCAGTCCTGCACTACACTCATAGAAAAATGCATCTTCATATTGATGATGCCCTTATATCAGAATTTTGACATCAATGTTATTACAAATGGCATCACTAAGGCAAAAAGTGACATCAATCCGATGATGAACGTTATCCTAAAGTTTTGTGATATTTTATACGTCATCTACGCTATGACTACAGTGACATCAATTCGACGCCACATTTTGTGTACACTGATCGAAAAGTCGTCATAACGCTGATATATTTTGACATCAGTACAGACAAACTGTCATCAGTGCAATGACAAACTGCCATCAGTGTGATGGCAAACTGTCATCAGTGCAATGACAAACTGTCATATGTGTGATGACATAACATATCATGTCATCAGTGTGATGACAAACTGTCATCGGCGCAATGACAAACTGTCATCAGTGCGATGACAAACTATCATCAGTGCATTGACAAGCTGTCCTCTGTGTGATGACATAATATATCATGTCCTCAGTGTGATGACAAACTGTCATCAGTGCAATGACAAACTGTCACAATATATTATTAACATTATTTTCATGTTTAAAAAGTAAAATTAGAAGCAAAAATTCCCATATTAAATTTTTTTAAATTATTTATTTAAATACATCAAATTGTTCAAGTAGAATTATTACGAAAACTATATCGGGCACGCTGCTGAGGTATTATGATTGAGAGTGCTTCTGTTAACAATGGGCGAAATAAAACAAAAGTGAAACAAACTCGGGTAACTGGCAATATTCTCTCAATTTGACTTAAGGTCAATTACAATGACTTAATTTGAAGACATATCGTCATCACATTGATGACATGCTTTATAAAACCGACTCCGATTCGTAAATTCTGTGATGCCAATGTGTCATCCTATTGGTGACATAATTTGAATTTTTGACGCTGATGACAATTTGTCCAAGTGTTTTTAACGCTGACATCACAATGATGAAAAGTGTCCTGAGGTCAAAAGCGAAGACACATTTCTTAGTACTGATGTCAAAATACATGACTCCTTTTCTATCAGTGTAGACATAGCGTCCAAGCATGGCAATTCCGTTCTCCCAAAATGCCTTATCCTCATAGTTCTGAGGCTGGATCATTGGCAGAGAATTTTAAGCATCGGTTCCTCCTCATCATGTCAACTTATACAGTAATCATTATAATCCAGACCTATTATCCCCACACGAGTCCATATTGCCCAGTGACCCGTCAAAACCGCCCTTCACTGTCCCAATCTGGTTCCTACGCTATCTTGACTCACGTTTAATGAGAGTTTTAAAGCAAGTCATTGAAACGCCGCTCAGGCCGTCGACGAACATGTCGTCCAAGACAAAGCCTTGTTAGGCTAGGCCGTCTGCAGCTTGGTTCCCCGGGTGGGTACCCACTGTTCAAATAGAAAGTTAGTAAAAAATTTTGTAAGCTTATCAAAAATAATTATGTTAATCTATGTGGTTATTTTATTCATTATTATAATGACTTATATGATGCGTTACAAGAAAAGGCTATGTAATAGCTAACCAATAGTAGCCAAGAAGGCTACTAAATAATGAATGAAAAAAGCTATTGATTTTGAAAAAGTAAGCGAAGTTTTTACGAGGCTACTATTAATTAAATTGAAAAAATTGTTTCGTTGTATTTGTACTTCGTAATAAATTAATAAAATAAATGACAGTTTAAATCCAGAAATTTGCAGATAACCTTACCTTTCACCTATTTTCCCAATATTTACTTACGCCAGGAAACTGCTGATTGTAAATTTAATACATATTTAATATACTCTAATATTTTTTTAATTTTCTTTATTAAAATCGATATAATTAACCCCTAACAGCTCTTTGGTCATCGGTCCTAATAATAGCCAAAAGCATGAATAATATTTCCTGGCTAAATAATTGTTGCGAAATGTCTTATCTTAAAATACAAAAATATATTCTTTTTTGGAAAATCTCCCTTGGTTAAGTAAAGAAACAAGAAAAGGTAATGGTGATGCACAAAATTGTTAACCAAATATTTGCATTGTTTATTATTAAAAGAAAAATGCTGTAATTTAAAATTATGATTAAGAACCTGCGGCTAAAAATAATTTACGAGTTTGACGTAGAAGTTATTAAAAAAAACTTTGCAAAGTCAGGAGGGGAACATAAAAGGATATCAAAAATTTTTCAACAGGCGATTTTTTATTAAATCAGCGATTATTTTTTTATAATATGGTGATACCAGATAATTTATTTTTTTTTTTTTGTTCTTTAAGCGAACGAACATAAAACCCAATAATAGAACTTCTATTATTATTTATTTAAAAATATTAAGTTTTTTCAACAATTTTTTGTGCGGGGTTTTTCTCTAAAAAATACAAGAAATTTATTATCTCTGGATATATTTCGAACAGGATTAAAAAGAGGTGCCTGAAGTGCCCTGAAATGATAAGTTCTTCACTGTCATAACTTATTATCCACGTTTAAATAGTATACATGCTTGACATTAATGTACTCCATATATAACTTTACTCTGTTCGAAGTAATTCTAAAGAGACGATAAATAAATCTTTACTAAAATACGCTGCCAAAAATGAATCATTGGGTGAAATATTAGCACGTTGTGTTGCCGAGGACGGAATGCCCGTACAGGCTCAAACTAAATTAGTTCTAGCATATCTGCATGCTTCAAACTTCAACATCCCGCGGAATCAACGATATGGAAAAAATTCATCACACCAAGAACTAATAAACTAAATTGAAGAAATCAAACAAAGTCATGGAAGGTTTAAAATTGTGGTCAACGAATATTTCATATTACTATTCGTTTATATAATGCTGACACAAAATCATTTGAAATATATAATCTTCGCTAAGAAGTTTTCTTTGCAACTTTCAAAAATATGGTTGAAGTCTAGTGAGTCATATAGACATGCCTAACCACAAACAAATTAATAAATTTATTAAATTCCTATAAGTTTTTATTTGCTTTTGCAATACGTTTGTCCAGATCAAACATAATTTAACAGTTTCTAAATTACATTATATAAGTATCTACTTATAAATTCAGTTTAGTAAATAAATAGAAATTGTAAAAAATAAAGCTTAAAATTTATCAATTAACTGGTCACACTTTTCTTGGATTTTATCGTCTAATATTTGTTAGGTCTGAAAATACCTAAAATCACATCTATATATTTTGTTGGTTCCCTTCCTTTTTGAATTGTTTTGTTTTTGTTCAAATTAACGTTTTATTACAAAAACTTATTTGATTTTTGTGTTTTATGTATTCGAATTGAAACCGGTTAACCGTTTATTTTAGAAATGCTAAGCCGAATACCGGTTTTTTTAAAATAGCAACTATTCGGAATATTCGAAACCCGGCTTTTGAAAAAGTCGAATAATCGATCTCCCTAAATAGTAATGAGTTTTAATGAGAAGTTATTGGTGTGAAAAATTATGATTTTTTTTATAATTTTGCAGCAAATATCTTTGTTTTTTGAACTTGCAAATAGAAAAAAATGGCATAGTATAGCCGAGTAGAGCATAAAAAAGTATGAAGACCTTTTTAATTTTTTTTCTTTTAAAATCGCATAAAAGTTTCCGCACCAAACGCAATTATTTTTTTTATAAGATCATATAGCCATCTGCTTTGTCTCATTTTATTTAGACATTTGGATAAATATTATTTGTGTTAAAATGTTTAAAAAATTAATATAAGTGTAACACTGGTCCAAGCTTTTAAGTACTTAAAAAAAGAATATTTTCCCTAAAATAAATTTATAGCAATGCCAGTACTTAGTATTGCTCGTTGGAATTCTAGAGCTCTTCTGGCACTTTTGTCCTTTATACTTATTCCGGAATACCGTTTGCAATTATTTCTTGCTTGTAAATTTGTATGAGATACTTGGAGCTAAGTCTGGGGTCGAATTATGGCAATTAAAATACAATTTAAATGAAAATTTCGATCGATATCGAACGCAGCTCCCTGGTTTTCTGATCATACTTTCAACAAAAATAAAATACTCACTAGAAAAATCATTGCCCTGTAAAGCAATAGAATGTTTTCTCATACATTGGGTCAAAACCATCAGCTATTTAGGAAGTTGTGCAAGACATACATTAAATTTAAAACTTATTTCATAAAACAATTAAAACATTTGTATTTCCAAATAAAAATATTTAAAAAATGCTCTGTAAATGCGGAACACTTTTGAACCCAAATCACCTAAAAATTGATATTCAGTACTTGTACAATATTTGCCACCATGTATTCTGCCCTCCTAAGAAAGAAAGTCACAAGTGCCAAAATTCCAAAATTTAGATAAGGGCAGATTCGGAACCGTGAATGTGTTTCCGATTTTTGCGTTAAGCTTAAAAGGCCTCTTTGCTTCTGTAAATGACTGAAAAACGTTAAGCATAATTGTCACATCTACCACCTCTAGCGTGTTAACTAGACAAAACAGTCTTATCTCCCACATACTATGACAAAAAGTCACATCGACCAAAATGTTATGCTCTTAAGACTTACCAAGGAAGTATCTAAGATTTTTTTTTTTTTTTTGATAGTATGAGTTTTTTTCTTAGTGTGTGCAATACTACGGACAAGTTCTTGCAAACTCCGATAAGTACGAATAACTTTAAGAAACGAAAAAATTTTGTTCTTAGATCTGCGAATATCATCGCAGACAAATGCGGAGTGAGCAAAAAATAGTATCGACAGCTTAATTCCAAAACATGCTAAGTTTAAAAAGTGAGTTTTGCAGAAGCTCTTCAGTTCTTAAAGCACTTCAGTTGTAGCTAAGCAACTTTTTTGTGCACAGCTTTGGCTTGGATAAGCCGGTCAACACCATAATTTTACATGATTTAAATTGAACAATACTCAAATCAAACTCATAAAAGTCGACTTAGCAAGTTTTGGAATTGAGCTGTCGGCATGAAATAAAAATTAACGTAAATTAAATAAAAGTTCACACATAAATACATTCAATCATACACACATTTTGAAGCTGCGGGACTAATTTTCAAAATTGTTACTGCCTTTTTGATTTAAGGGTTTCTGTATTTTTGGTTTTTATTAAAAATGTATTAATTTTTATTTGTGTAACTATAAGTCATAAGCTATTTATCTTTTATGAAAATGGAAACAGAAGATGGGTCGAGAAAAAACTTTGAACTTTTAGCAATTAAAAACTCCGACCTCGCTAAAAAAACAAAATAATAGGATCGAAGTTTGCAGCAGAAAAGAAAAAAGAAACCAATAAAGAAAATTGTGATAATAAGCCATCATTCGCACCGCTAAAAGAACAAGTGCAAGATTGTCCATCCCCGAAAAATCTTGTTATACCAAATCTTGTACACAATATCTTATTTGTACAATTTGTTATAATAAGGAGGGCAGTATTGGTATGCCAAATTTTTGGTAAAATTTAGTTATATGCCTACTGTACATACATAATAAACATCAAACACAACAAAAAAAAAAAAACGATACATCAAATTAATTGATTTAAATTTATTCGATTCATTATGTGCGTAAATTAAAATGATTTGTAAGTGGGCTTCTTGCACTACAAAAATCCCGACAAATTTTGTACAATAAATCTACTTAAAAACACATACCAGCTTAATTCAAAAAAAATTTATGTAATGTCAAAGATATTTTTAAAAAACTTAATTTAACAGAGATCGCATTTTAAAAGAACTTAATATATAACTTTTTTCGGAAAAAACAATAAACTCTAATTTGAACCAATTTTCTAGTTTAAAAATGCTAATTTAAAATTATATTTTTAATTTTATTTCAATTAAAAATAATTGATTCAATCATTATATTTATTAAATTGAAATTAATCATTTATTTCTTTAGTTGAAAGAAAACTATAAACTCAATTTTGATTTACTCAGTTGTTTTTGAAATAAATTTTTAATTAAATTATTAATTAAATATCAAAAAATCTTAATTGATTTTTTTTTCGTTTAAAATAAAATAATTTTAACTTGTAGATTTGTTGCTGGGCATTGTCAAAACCTGAGCTATATGTAATGAAGTCAATTAACACATTGTTTGAAATGGCAAAGTTTTTTGATCACCTTTTTAATAAAAAAAAATATTCATAATTTTCAATTTTAACAATTTTTAGTAATCTACATATATAATCATTTTTGTAATAGGTGATCAACAAATTGTTCGCTTGGTTCTATGAATTTAGTATCAATTTGGTGATTAGAGACAATTTGAAATTTTTTCTGTGTTCAATTTAATGAGTTAAATTTTTTTATATTGTATTATATTATTTTATATTATATTATATTGGAGTGCAGAAAAACTTTTCTCTACTTCTGGCAACACTGTGTACTACATACAAATTAAATACATGTCTTAAAAGTTGATCATTTGCAAACTGTTAAATTTTGCGAGTTGTTTTAATAAATTTATGCCTAAAATCCTTCAATTTATTTAAATTTTATGCCGCAGTGTATTTTATTTTATTATGTTTAAGTAATAGCGGCTGGACAAACTGCCCAAATATAAAAATTAACGTACAAAAATAAAAAAAAAAAAAAAAAATAAAAAATTTAAAGGCCGAAAAAGAAAGTGGTAATGAGGTGACAAGTGGGCTTATTAAAAATAATTACAGGCCTTGGGATTTAGGTGAGAAGTGACGCGACATTGCAACAAACAATGAATGGCATTGATGTATCGCACATATTTTAGTTATTTTATGTTAATTATTTAGTTTAAATGACATTTGACAATTGTGTCTTCTTTTTTAATGATAGTAAAACAAAAATCCACCAGAGTCATTTAAAATATAACAAATGAATAAAACTCGAAAAACGAAACAATTAGTTCTGCCGCTGTAACTTTTAATCAACTTCTCACTTACAAACGATCGTCTCACTATCGAGAATCAGCGAAGCGGTCAATATTATTAATAAAAAAAAACCAAATGACCGTAAAAATCGTAAAGGGCTTTTTTTCTATTAAGCTTTGGCTTTCACAACCGGAAACACAATAACAACTGCAAACGATTGACATCAGAAGAACGGATATTTAGAAAACTCCTTATTTTTTTTTTGAAAAATATTCCTTTATTTCACTGGTAATCAAATTTTTATGAATCGCAAAGCAGAGCCATTTCAAAATTATGATTGAAAAATAAAAAAATCATAGTATTTTTTAAATACCATTGGTAATCTATAAAAGGTGCAGCTAACATTGTCGATTACAGCCGTTTCTTTTATTTTGATTAAAAGATTTGTATACCGAAATAAAACAAGTGCCCTTCAAATATGTTAAAAGCTTGAATATTTTGTATTAAGTATTAGGTTGCTTACATTTTGTGGCCTGTCGTTTGACGTTTTAATTGTATGTGGTCGTCACTCTTCTGCTTGAAAAATATCTTACAAAGTTTTTATTTATTATAGTAAATTTTCCAAAAGTGTAAGTGCCAGCGACATTATGTTGCCTGCAGTAATTTGTATATCAAGCTTTTTCTACATCAAAATGTTCCAACGTTTGTCATAAATTTTCTGCATCATTATGAAAAGAAACGTGGAATGTGTGATAAATTTAAGAACAATTATAGTCTCAGCTTTATATAACAGAGATATTTTAAATATCACAGAGATATTTTAAAAATTTTGAACAAAATATTGGCTCTGCATTGGAAATATAATTTATGACCAATTTTTCAAACATTTTGGGTTCGTATCACGGCAACGTTATTTTTAAACACTGCAAAATTTACTGGTTAACATGTTAACATAAGCCAATTACTTGAAGATAATTCAAATGCGCTAAATACTTAAACGTTGGTACACAGAAAACAGTTTTTTATTAATTAAAAAAATGGCTTAAAAAGTATTTAAATTTAATTAATGTGATAATTGAATAAATTATTTTTTTAGTTGAAAGAAAATTAAAAATATAATTTTGATTAAACTAATATTTAAGTTGTTTTGAACTACATTTTTAATTAAAATATCAATTATATATCAAAAAATATTAATTTACTTTTTCCTTTAAAATAAAATAATTTAAACTTGTAGAATTGTTGCTGGGAATTGTCGATATTTAATTAAATAAATTAACACATTGTTTGAAATGGCAAAATTTTTTGATAGTTTTTTTAATTAAAATTAAAAATATCATTTTTTGAAAAAAAAAAATATTCACAAATTTATAATTTTTAGTAATCAATATTATCATTTTGGTAATAGGTGCAAAAATCAACAACTTGTGCTTGATATTATGAATTTGGTATAAATTTGGTGATTAGAGACAATTTTTTAATTTTTTCTGTGTGTAAACGCCTCAATGTGTTAATTGATTTTAATTAATATAGCACAATTCCCAACAACAATTCTACAAGTTTAAATTATTTTATTTTAGGCGGAAAAATCAATTAAGATTTTTTGTTATTTAATTAATATTTTAATTAAAAACAAAACAACAAAATTGTTAATTAAATCAAAATTATATTTTGAATTTTTTTTTTCAACTAAAAAAATAATTGATTCAATTATAACATTATTTAAATTGAAATACTTTTCAAACTGTTTTTTTAATTGAAAAAAACTACTGAAAATTTTTTCTGCAAAACAACAGCGATTATCTCGTTTTAGACTATATTCAATATGCATTGGACTCTTGCATGTATTTAACAACATTTTTTTCAAACTTTGTTTTTAATAAATTTATGACACTTAAAGTCTTCTCGACTTCAGAGTTTAATTAGGGCTAGATCAGTATATTTATAGCAAAACTATAATGTTTATTGAATTGTTACAAAATGCAAACTTATCCAAAACTTATCCGTTTTCATGAATTTATCCTATTCGCACGTTTTTCAATTTCTAATACAGTTTTAACAACTCAATGAAGCCAGAAAACAAAATATGTAACCATACATTTTTAATTGTTCCTATTAATTTGTCTTAATTATATATGAAAATATACAAACACACTTCAAAATATTTTTTGCTGTATCAAACAATTTTTTAATTGTATTAATTAGCTGTGTTGATTGAAAAAAAAATATTTTGACTTGTGTTTACCTTTTATATAGCCTCTTTTGTTGGTGGTGCATTTCAATTAAACCTATTGATTGAAACTCAACAGCAAGAAAAGTTCAAACTTACAAATATGTATATTAATTGATATGCTCGCTTTGTTTTCAGGCGGAAAATCAATACGAAATTTAATTAATAGTACAAATTTCTTAATAATATGTTAATTAAAGTTGGTTTTTCATCTGCACAGAAAAAAGTATTAAATTTCTCCAAATTTATTTCAAATTCATAATATCAAGCAAACAAGTTGTTGATTTTGCAGCTATTAACAAAATTATTATATTGATTACTAAAAATTGTAAAATTTTTAATATATTTTTTTTTAATAAATTATATTTTTAATTTTAATTAAAAAAATTTTCATAAAACGTTGCCAGTTCAAACAATGTGTTAATTTATTTAAATCAATATTGACAATTCCCAACAACAATTTTACATGTTTAAATTATTTTAGTTTAAACGAAAAAAGTCAATTAAGATTTTTTGTTATTTAATTAAAATTTTAATTGAAAATTTATTTCAAAACAACTAAAATGTTAATTAAATCAATATTACATTTTTAATTTTCTTTCAACTAAAAAAATAATTTATTCAATTATCACAGTAATTAAATTTAAATACTTTTTAAACCAATTATTTAATTGATAAAACACATTTTTCTGTGTGTGTAGTGGAGCAAGAGCAAAAGTTCTGGCTAAAGTGTAATCCAAAAGGGCTACAAATGCGCTTTTTTTGCGTTTCAGGCACTAGAGAGCTAAATCTAGTCCGAAAAAGGCTAAGTTGCCCTCACTGGCCTAAGGCACTAAATGTACCTGGGAGTGTAATCATTTGCGAGGTTTTTTAGAAATGCCAATTTTAAAAAATAGAAAAAAACGGTAAGCTAAAGTCATAACTGATGTTTTGGGCTAAATAGAATAAAACCTTAAATTTCTCGGACAATCCCCAAACACAGTGGAACAATTATCGTCACACGTTTGTGGTTAAACTTAAAAAAGGGGTCGCTTCTTATATTATCGTCTTTTTATTATTTTGCATGTCCGTCTGAGTGTTTTTTCTTTTTCCGTATTTACTTTAATATGATGAGTTTAATGTCACATTTTAGCCCTTGAGACAATTAATTTTTTTTATTCACGTTTTAAATACTTTCAAATATAAATGCAGTGTATTACCATACGAGTGTACCTGTTCCACTAAATGTATCTGTGTTTCAGTGTAATTAGCATGTGATATATTGCGACAGTATTATTAACATATTTTCATTTGTTATATTTTCCTTAGAATATTATGTTTCGTCTAAAAGGGGTTTCTTCATTATTCGTACACGTCTATTATCGTCAACTACGTCGTCGTGACGTCCAACAGGTGTACATGCGTAAAAGTGTCTTAATTATATGCGCTTATATGGATGTGCACTTCAAGCGTTAAGTTTTCTTTTTTTTTTTAGAAAAAATAGTGTCTAAAAAATGTCTCTTTGCATGTCTGTTATGCATGAAATATAAAAAGTTTTAACCAAAAAGATTTTCTTAAGATAAGCTGGTCTTAAGTTTCATATATAAATAAAGAGAAAATTTATTTTTTCTTAATACTCACATGCAAAAAAGATTTTTTTTTTGTTGTAAAAACTTATAAAGTTTGTAAATATCGTATAGATTACACAACTTTACAAACACTCGTTTTAAATTCAATTAGAATCATATTTGTTTTAAATGGATTAAACAAATTGTTGAAACAAATTAATTACTGACATCATTTTCTATCCTGAATGGGAGTATATTAACCCATCAATCAACGCATCATGTTTCATTGATTTGCATTTGTCGTTGAAAATAACCCAAATATGTTTCTAACTGCGTTATTATTCTGCGGGCCTCGTCGCAAAAACCAAATTCAGCTTCAAATTCTACCGCTTAGGGGGTTTTATTATAAAAAGTGGACTTAGAGATTTTGGTATCATTAGGAAGATGATAATCCCGATAAAAATATCCGAGAATTAACTCGGCTATAGACAAATATTTCTGGATTTGTCCCTTGAATGCGTCTTACATCTGCTTGGAAAAGGTGAACTAAGAGCACTTACTGGCCTATTTCACTATCCTAACCTTAATCATTCATGTTGAGTGTCGTTGCTGCACAAAAGATCACAGAGTATATATTGAATCGGAAAACTGTCCACAAATCATCGTTGTTCACAGTGTAGTGGGAATACCTAATACTAATGCTGGATGTGCCAGGTGAATTTTAATCCAGGACTATTGCAATGGTGTTGGTTTTCTTTAAATAAATTTTAAAACTATGAAATTCGCTTTTATTTACGCCAAAATACAATTTTGTGCGATATAGAAAAATAGTCATATTTTGAACTATTTACGGACTGTTGGATATTTAAATACCCATTTTCATTATACAACGTGTGTCGGTTAACAGCAATTTGAATGCATAATCCGACAATATTATACACTCGCCTGTTTTTAAGGAGCTGGAGCTATCTTACCTCCGCTATAAAATCTGTTATTTTTAGATTTTGGCCAAATCCCAAGTATTGACTGCAACTGATTTCCCCATAGGATGACACCAAAAGGTAAAATATCCTTATGATGATGGCTGCAATCCCTTGAATGGTCTTCCTTATGACAGATGGGGGAAAAGATTAACATGAATGCCTGCCGTGTCGACCTATCCTCATGGGGGATCTTTACCACTGGGTGACAAACTATACGTTTACAGACCTCGCACGTGTGTGAGAGGTACCAACATATACAGGTAACAGCTTGAATGTGTAATCGGGCAAAATTATACACTCCACCTGGTTTTGGGCTATCACCACTGTTAAGGTGAGTGCTAGCAGCTTCTAATGAATAGCCACAGCACCTACGATAAATCCTCCTTCAGGCCGAACTCTCCCACAAGTACAGAAAAATCTCCCCGTTAGTGGGATTTTCAGGAATATCCCTTCCCGCGACTTTGGGTTTAAACCACAAACAGAACGTGATTTCCGAAAGTATCCTGTCAGCGGTCAGGTAAAACTTTTGCAAAAATCTCTTTGCAAGAATGCATTTCTCGCAAAAGGCATACCTACGGAGTCTTTAACTAATTCTCAGTCCTATGCCGTGTCACCGGGGGCTACTGTCGGAGGATGTATCACCAAAAGGTTAAATATCCTTGTTTGTATCCCTACAAACTCCAATTCTTGTGTCAATTTACTCGAGTTGGTGCCTCAAATGGCAAACAACTCAATGCGGCGTTTCTAAAACATTTTATTTAGCTAATAAATTGTATATAAAAAACATTTTTCCTTCCTAAAATTCATTAAAATTTTTTTTTGCCAATTCTAACAATTAATTTCAAATAATGTAAGAAACACCTTGAAAATTAAATTGTCTTCTAGTTAATTTTTACGCAAAAAAAAAAGAAAAAAATTACTAATCGCATGTATTGTTAACAACACAACTTGATCTTCATAGGCACTTTAGGGTGGCCAGATGCTTCGGTTACGTTTATGAGGCATTATTCGTGAAGCGGACATACAAAAAAAATTTTTTTGCCCAAATTTTAATATATATGAAGAGTATAATGAAGAAAAAATTCCATAACTACATTGGAGTCCCCCCTAGGAGGGTAAAATGTATGACCGACCTACATTAGTTTTTCATCCTTAACATTTTCTCAAAACATACTTGCAGCTTATTTCCACCCTTTAGGGAAGATGCCATTTGAAAAGTTAAAAATTTGGTCTAAGTTAGAAAAATTGGAATTAAAAACAATCACTTCCGGTTTAGAAATGCGTTGCGCTTGTAAAGAAATTGGCATTACTTTTAAACTTATGGATATCCCATACTCAAATATGTACAGTTAAAAAAGGACAGCTTGGTCTAATTTGGTAAAAAAAAAAAAATAAAAAAAGGTATTCAAGTTCGAAATTACTTAATAAACATACGAGTACATGCATACACAGAAAAAATGTTCATTAGTTTTTTTTTAATAATTAAATGCATTGTTTACAAAGTATTATTATTTAATTAATGTGGTAATTGAATCAATTATTTTTTTAGTTGAAAAAAATTAAATATATATATATAATTATTTTAAAAATTATATGTAATTAAAGTATTAATAAAATATATCAAAATCTTAATTGATTTTTCGTTTAAAATAAAATAATTTAAACTTGTACAAAAATTATTAAGTTTTTAAAAAATGAGTGGGGATTTTAACATACAAACAGACAGACGGGAATGGCGAATTTCACTTAGAATTACTAATGGACCTGAAACTTACGTATATACTAGGGTATTCATTATTTATTAACGATTAACGGTTAACCGATTAATTACTACCCGATTAACTGATCGGTTAATTTAAAATTGGCTATTTTCGATTAATGATTAAACCGGTTAATTTCAGTCGATTAACCTATTAACTAATGTAACAAAATTTTTAATTTTTTCATTTCGTATACAAAAGGCATGTGTTTAGAAAAATTTTTTTTCATACAAACAAAGAAGCTGTTTAGCGATCTGCATTTTAAACAAGGGTTTTCTTTCAACAGCTTTTTGTTTCACGTACTTTTTATATTTAGTTATTTGTTTCTTCTCATATCAATCTTTTAACAGAATTAACCGAAACCATTAGAAGAATTAAAAATTTAATAAAATTAAAACAGGACAATTTTTTTTTTATTTTGTGAATTAAATCTATGAGTTAAATTTCAGTTATGTATTTTATAAAGCTTTTTTTTTTGTAATGACTTTATACACTACCAGACTACTTTCTTGTATCTTTTTGTTATAAAAAGAAATAATTCCCAATATCTATTAAAACAGGACTCTAATGTCATACACGCAAAGAAAAAACTAGGTTGATACAATCCCAATCGCACACTATCATTAATGTCTGTGGTTATGACTGTGTCAAACTTGTCTTCAGTAACAATATTTGTTCAGACATGTTTATAGCTTATTATTTCCTCAAAAATATGATTATGTTTAGAAGAAAAACACAAATTATCTTCCTAACCATGTTTCTAATTTACCCAACACCATGCTAAATGTCTATTTGAACATGTAACATGGTTCTCACGATAAAACCAATAAAAAAGTTTATTTCAAAAATGTTATGTTATATTAAAAATACAAACATATACTTTGCAACATACATACATATACAGCTTAGCATATTTTAATAAATAAAATTAAATGCATAAATTTATATACATATATATATGGGAGATTTCATATCAAGTGAACCAACTTTTGAAATCGATGTCTTCCGATTTGGATGAAATTTGCACCAAGGTAAGTATTATTGGATAGTAGTTTACACAAATTTTCAAAAAGATCGGTCAAAAAGTTTCTGAGTTAGAGGGGGTCAATATTGGACATTTTGGCCAAACATGTGTTCTTTCTCATCCATGTAACTTATTATCTATTGGTGTTAGCAAAATTTGTCCCAAACAAATTAGATAGCTATTTCTTCAAGCTTTCGGAAAATATTTTTATTGTTTTTTTTTTAATTTTTTTTTTAAATTTAAAACTTATTTTTTTTGAAAAGGGTATTTTTTTTTATAACTATATATAACTTACCTGTTTCAATACACGTATAATAATTTATTTCATTAATTTTGCAAAAAACGTTTAATTATTTTGTAGTCATTCATGTTTCCCGATTAACTGACTCTCGAAGAAGAAGATTTTATTTGCTTTATAAACACAAAATGTTTGTTTTGACAATAAATGTTTGCTCATTTAGAGAATGTGTTTTAAAGCGAACAAAAATGATGGTATCAAACATAACTTTTGTGTACAGCAAATATTATGATTTTAATTGTAAAGTTGAAAATATATATATTATAGTAGCAAACATATTAAATAATTTAATATGTTTAGCTAGATCATGGTAATTTTGTAGGTGTAAATCACCATATAATATTATTATAGTGAATTAAAAAATGTTAAGGAGAAAAAATATTTTTTCAAGTTAAATAAGGTTTATAATAAGTTTATTAGGGTAAACATATTAGGCAAATAGGAATGGTCATAGTGACCATTCATTAATCATGTTCTTTCTCTGCGTGTAATAATGGACGATTTTATATGTTTAAAGAATTCGACGAAAAGGACTGAGAAATTAGATATCTGTATTACAGGTTGCTTTTGATTTATCCGACATCTACGATAAATTAAAGAATTTTTTCCAAGTCAAGTTTAATGAAAATAATCACTTATATCCTTAGCATTTAAACCAAATTATTTGTTTAAAAGATTATTTTATAATATCTCCTTAAACTATTGAAATAGCTAATAATATGATCTAGAAGTTTATTGCTTAATTAATACATATAATGAATTACATATTTATGAATTGTTTGTTTGTTTGTTCGTTTTAGTTTAACAATCGTTATGTTTGTTATGTTATTGCCAAGGCCCCGATTTTTATGCAAATGCATATTTTTTGCATATATTGCTGATATTACATATTTTTGTTGCATATTTTTTGTTAAGAATATAAGAGTTTGTTTCATGATTATTCATTCATGTATTTACTTGTTGTTTGAATACTTGTTATAATTTGTTATTGAAAACATTTTAGTTTTGAAAATATTGTAAAATATATTTTTGCTTTAAATCAAATTGAAAATAAATTTTCTGTCATTCTGTCTCAATTCTTTAAACGAAGAACACACGAGTTTAATTTTATTTCTCTGCTAACATTTTTAAAAACAAGAGTGGTTTTGATTGCTTTGTTTTGCCATGCAACATGTGGCAGATAAGATAGGAGACAACTTCAGTTATATTTATTTATTGATTTCCTATGGGAAAAAAATATTTTGTAAAGAGCCTTCGCTCTTTTAGCGCATATATTTCTATTTTTACTGCATTTTTTATGCGCACCAAACGCGATATTAACTGCAATAAAGACTTGGTTATTTATTTTTTTACTAATAAAATCCAAATAATAAATAATTTATGGTTTTTTATTTATTGAAATTACCTAATTTATAAAAAAGCTTTTTTAATCGGTTAACCGATCAATAACAAAGTTAACCGATTATTAACCGATTAAGCCAAAACCTCGGTTAATTAACCGATCGATTTACCGATTAAAGCAAAAGTCCGATTAAATGAATACCTTATGAGGTCTCGTGGTCGAGGGTATAAAACGTGTTTTTGTTTAACAAGTCATTATAAGATAAATATGCAGTTAGCTGAAACCATTATTTTGTACTAAACCCAAAAAAGGTTCTTTGCTGGCTTCTGGTCTGACACACAATTTACGTTTTTTTCTTATTATATTGATCCAAATATCTTTATTATTTGTCTTAATGCAAAAGATTTGAAATTATCTGAATTATATATTTAGAATAGCCAAAGTCTTACGTGCTCTGCAATTCTCTGTTTTTTTGTAAACCTATTTGTAGTTATTTATAAAAAAAATTTAAGTCAAGATAAAAGGTGCAAAAATTTTTAGACTTGAATTTTATGATCTGGACACTAATGCAATTTCAAAGCAGAAAAATTTTAACAACAGACAAGTCTGGGCAATGACTCACTAGTTTTCTTCAAATAAACACATTTTTATTTTTAAAGAGTTGGATCACCGTTAGATAGATATCAACTGTTATTCTTAACTATTATATTGTAAAAATTAGGTCATTTCGAAACCTTTTCGGGACGCAGGTCTAGAATTCTAATACCTCGTAGTAAAATAAAGTGTAAAGAAAGTTTTTCTTAAGAAATATACATACATATGTATTGTTTTCTTATCTGGTAACCCTAATGCCAAACGAGACAGAAAAAACGATGATTAAAAATTCAGTCATCTAACCAAGAAAGACAAAAATAGTCACACTAAGTCACAGGAAGATTATGTGAAACAGGCCGTGTTGTTTTCTAAGGCAAACAGGTCAGCTTTCATGATCGTTGGAGCATTACTCTCTGTTTCATGTCATGTTTAACAAACCGACATACTCCCAACTTGAAAATACACACTTAGATATTTGAAAACTTCCCAACAAACATGTTTACCTTTGATATTAAATGACTTTATCTTTTGATATCAACAACTATTCTCAAACTATTTTTAATTGTTTGATTTTAATATTATTGATAATGATTTGAATATAAACATTTGCCATAAAATGCTTAATAATTTGATATCAAATTGTTATTAAATGTTATTCTCAAATCAAAAATAATCTTAGCAACACTTAAGCGAAAAATAAATGTAAACTCTTAAATTACAAAATATTTATGACATTGTTTTGTTTCAATGTTATTCTTTGGCGTTGCGTTAGTTCTGTGGCGTTGCGCTGCGTTGTACATGATTAGGGCCTAAGTGTCGATTTTTTCCAAAAAGTGGATATATAAAAATTTTTAGTTAATACACTATTGTTAAACAAGTTTCCAATATATTTCGCATATTTTATTACAATTCACATTTGAAAAACACTTGAAAATAACGTTTGAAATCAAGTTGAAAATAAATCCACAATTTGAAAATAATTTCGGCTTTATGTTGAGAATGGCTATTATTTTTAAATTATTTTCAAACGTTTGTTGTCTGAAAAAAGGTTTGATTTCAAATCATTTTTAATTTAAAATCAAACCTCCGTGTTTGTTGGGTTAAATATATTTGTATATTTGAGTTTTGTGATTGATCGCAGCAGTGAAAAAATGACAAGAAGTAATCACAGTAAATATTTTCCAATGATTTTGAGTTATGGGAATATTTTTTATTCTTCAGCCGAAAAAGGTATTTTATATTTAAAAAGTGTACGTGTGTATATGTATTGGCTCAAATATAAAAAGAGATGAAAAAATTAATGTTAATATTTTGCCTCAAACCACATTTAAACAATTTATGAAAAAAATCTCGAGTGAAGGTAATGAGTTGCGCATGCGTGTATTGTAACGTTTCCATTTATTCCACCTTTTTATTGTTGAAGTTAAAAAAAAAAAAAAACTGTTTAATGTTATAATTTTTAACCAGTTAATAATATTCTCGGTAAATGTGAGTAAATACTACGGTCAAACAATTAAATCTAATGACAAAATGTTGGTTTTGAACCTCAGGGGTTATGCCAACATACATTTACACACAAAGACATTATTGTTCTTTGATTTTGTAAATGCCATTAATTAACAGATCAAAAAAGGGAGGAGTTAAGACCCTATCAAAAGTACTTTTACTGTACTGGTACTTTTATATACATATTCTTTTAAATATTACTTTAATATTAAAAAGTAGTTTTATACTTCTCTTGCCAAAACAGGGAGTTTACTTTTTTATTTACCGGGGCATTTTGGAAAAAATATCATTTAATCACTTTTAATTTGTAACAGTTTATTAAGGTAATTTTGGTGATGGATTAAGGTAATCATTATAAAAGTGATTTCAAGAAAACAGAAAACAACATTTTTCTATTTTAATTTTTTTTTTTTTTAATTATAGCCGGTGTAATGTAAAATGCTTTAAAGTAATTTTGATCGATTGCGTTTATACCTTCAATTTGAATATTATTTTATAATTTATTATAGCAATATTGTTGATTTATAATGATTAAAATTTAAATTAAATTTTTTGTGGCAAATTGCCTTAAATATTTTCAATGCTTACATTTTATTATAAATTTAGTTTATTACTATCTCATCAAATATGTTTATTATTTTTAAAAGCTTTTTATTTCAATATTGAATTTAAATCTTACAAAATCCATTTTCAAAAAGCAATTTATCCGAAAAACAAAATTTATAAAATGGAGTAAAATATTTATGAAAGTATATTTTTCATTACTTTATCTTAAATTAGATATGTTCGTAACATTCACTTAACAAACTCTCTGTGATTGCAAAATTTTAAAAGATATGAAAACATGACATCCTCTTCTGTTATGAAGATTGCGGCGTTCAACGTTTGTTTAAAGTGACCGCGGAAACCGAAAAATATGCAATTGCATGTCTTACTTTGTGCGATCAATGGAGACAAAAACAATATATAGCGTGATCCATTTCGAGGTTCCCTACTTTTTTTAAGAAAAAACCACAGAAAATTCAAATTTAATGGGGAATGTTTATTATCATTTGAAAGAACATTCTTTGGCATTTATTTTTTGTAGATTATGTCTATCAAATGTTGGCCGTTGCTACGTCGCAGATGGTCCATCCGTTGAGTCCAATTTTCGATGACTTGTTCGAGCATTTCGACTGGTAACTGGCGAATGACACGGATGATGTTTTCCTCCAAGGCCTGAATGCATAAACTTTAGACTTTACATATCCCCACAGGAAAAAGTCTAACGGTGTGATATCACACGATCTTGGTTGCCAATCGACCGGCCCAAAACGTGAAATTATGTGCTCACCAAAGTGTTCTCTCAATAAATCCATTGATTGATGCGATGTGTGGGAAGTGGATTGATGCGATGTCGCACTTTTTTATGTATGTTTAATGCGCATTAAATACTTTTTTGGCACATTTTTCTGCTTAGAACCCTAGAAATAGTCCTAGAAATTTATAATCAGTGCCTTAATTATAAACAATTTTGTTCATTATTCCCCTCTCGTCCTTTATTCACTCTATAAACACAGAAGAAATTGTTTCCTCTCAGGGGGCGTAGTAAAAGCATCTTGAGGACTTCGACCTTTTGATGTAACATCCACTGGGGGAAAATAACAGGTGATTGCGCCAAATATCCAAATTATACGGTTCTTGAAGCCCTGGATTCCAAATGAGTTTGCAGTTTTGCCAGAGTACTTACCTCCGGTACCGCGGGCGTCAGTAGCCCGGTGAGCAGGCAAAGGGTAACTATTGGTTGAGTCCCCGTTAGTAGTCTTCTTGTGAAAAATTCTTCCTGTCTTTCAGGTGGATATGCATACTTGAGGCCAAGGCACTTTGTACTTTGTACGTTGCCTTTCTTAACTGTCACTAACGTAAACCCGTAGAACGGACACACATATCAATACGGATATTAAATCATCTGTTTCCGGAACTAAATTTAATTATAATACATTGTTTTATTTTTAATTAATTTCGCCTTATAAAAGTCGGACGTGTATTGATATAATAGATAGAGGTCAAAGGTTTTGGGCCAGAATGCTATAGGGATGGGCAATAAATATCGATATATAAAACTATCGATATTTAAACAAATTATAATCGATATATATCGTCGATATTAAAAATATTTATCTACGACTATCGAATTCGATATATTTAAGATCTCTTTATAATAAAATTCAACATTTTAACCGTTGCTCAACTGCTTACAATACTGTTGTTTCTTAAGAATTGCATCATATGTTTTTTAACTAATAATAAGCAAATAACGGTGCTTTTCTATTGTACATTTTCATAGATTATACAGTACAGTTTTGTCTCGGTTTTTTAAGAGATAACAATAAAAAAATAAGCGCGGAAAAAATATTCTGGAAAGGGTTCCTACAATTATGCAAATAATCGCCTTAATTATGGCGTATTAGCAGCAATAGACTCATGAAAGCTGGAATGTTAATAATAAAAAAAAAAATCTATTGTTTTTTTTTTATTTGAGCATGTTCTTATATATTAAAAATAAAATATTGCACAGTTTACTTGCATAGTATTTGTCACAAGTTTCGTTTACCGACAGTATATAATCCGGCATTATATAATCCCAATAAATTTTTTTTTTTTTAGATTTCATATGGCGAATAAATAAAATTTTTTTGTATTCTTTACTTTTTTCGAATTTTTTTTTTATTGTAGAACTAACTGCCGGTCCCTCGATTTCAAACGAAAACTTCATTCGCATAAATTACCTTAAAAACTTAATTTAAAAATGGGTTTTTGTTTTAAATAAAAGTTATTCGAATGAAAGTTTCGTTCAAAATCGAAGCAACTGCCCAATAAAAAATTTTCTTATTTTGCGAAGCACTTATGCTACATTTTAAAAAGTAAGCACACATTTATGCGCTACGCAATAAGACATACGGAGATGCAGTCAGGTAAGTGAACGAATTCTTAATAAATTAAAAAATATATATATAAAATTTGTAGAGCTACGACATTCCCTTACCACGAAGCAGGTTTGTAAGGGAGAATATTAAGGAATAACGGTAACAAAAAATTCAGTGTGCAAAGCTGATCGTTACGTTCACTAATTTTTATATGCGCTGAATAAAGCGCTTTCTGTGCCAAAAATGTATTGCTTCAAGGTGGGAACTCACCATATAAAATTCATGCCTTCCGTAAGCGATATGGTAAGCGAAACTTTTACGTTTCTCCCTTACGAACCTGCTTCGTTGGAAGCTCCATTTTTTATTGGGTGGCATTAAATTTGAAATTAAAAGAAACAATAAAAAATTAAAATGGAATTACATGTAATATGTTTGTAAATATGTTAATATGTATTGACATAGGTATATTTAGTTTTTAAATTTGGTAATAATTTTAGTTCAATACGTTCGATACATCGATATATCGTTATTTTTAATTAATAAATATCGATACTCTTAAAAATATCGATACGATATATATCGACATATTTTTTCAATTTGCCCATCCTTAGAACGCTATATAAAGACAATAAGTTTTTTTTCTCCATTTAATTTATTTAATTTAATTTTTTTTTGTATATGTATTTTATGTAATTATTGCTGGCACACGACACAATAATTTAAAATACAACAAATCAAAAAACAAACTGAGGGCTTTCAAGTTAAAAAGCTGCCCAATGTAAGTTCTTTGCGTAAACAGAGACGTACGATATTGGACAAGCTCATAAAAAAGCCTGTATATCAACTAAGTTGTCAGTTGAAAAAAACGTCGTATAAAGTACAAAAGATTCTATCTGGGTTGGCCTTTATGTTAATTTTTCAATCTTTGGGCGTATTTTTTAGCTTTTTGTGAATATAAAAACTTGCACTGATCAATACCTTCAAACAAATTATGTCATTTGATTCGTTTTAAATATTTTGTTTGATTGACAATTTTTTTGTCATTGATAATTGAGGTTTTATATGTCGGTTTGATACCGTTTGTGAAACTATTTCGGTTATTCGTTACTCCTTTTGGTTCTGAAAGATATATTTGTGTTAAATACGAAGCTTGATCTAACTGTGTTAAAAATTGTTCATATACTTCCTGTACATTAAAATTAACAGATTTCGTTTAATTTTTTTTTTTTTTTGCCTCCTAAAAATTGTATTAATATTTTAATGTTAAGAATAGAAAATTATCAAAATTGTTAAAGTATTTTTAACGATAATAATAAAACAGATCGGCTTTGAAATTATTTCCGTCCGTCCATCTAATCAACATCTCATAAATATGAAGTAATTATTGTTGGAAGTCCAACTGTGAATGGTGACTGTTAAAAAATTTGGTATATATTTCTGAAACCATTAAAATATAACATTTTTTTAATAAACTAAAAAGCAAAATACACGACGAAAAAAAAAAGAATTAACGAAAACATATGACCAACCTTACTGGACAAAATAAAAGTGTTTAAAAACAAAAAAAAAAAAAAAATGTGACCTCAATGAGTATGTGATTTTAAATATTGGACCTTAAAAAACGTATGAGTTCTCAACTAATTCATTAATTGTATTTTATATTTTTTGTATGTACCCAGCAGGAAACCTGGGATCAAGTGTCTCCATTTCGCCACTTTTATCGATTATTTTCCAGATTTTTTGGTGACACTTTAAACAAAGCATCTATACTCTTGTCTGGCGAGTGTGAGTGGCGAGTGGTTAACATCTGTAAACCTAAAATTTGTGAAATAGATGCAACATTTTACAGTGAAATTTCGGATTTTTTAAATGAAATTACTTTAAGTTCTTTTTATTTAAACATGTTATTTAAACAAAATGCGTGCACGTTTTTAATTGCCTTATCCACCAATACTATTAGTGCAAAAATCTAGTAAAAATATTCAAAAATATACACTAGCACTGTTGAAATGTACTGGTGAATCTTTGGTTCCAATTTGTCCATATGGTTCCACAAGAACTACGAAGTCAATAGTGTTCAGATCAGCAATGGATTTTGAATGACAAGCACTTGCTTAATGTCTATAGCTACACAGAAAAAAAGTGTTTTATCAATTAAAAAATTGTTTAAAAAGTATTTATATTTAATTAATGTGATAATTGAATCAATTATTTTTTTTAATAAAAGAAAATTAAAAATTGATTTTGATTTAATTAACATTTTAGTTGTTTTGAAATAAATTTTCAATTAAAATTTTAATTAAATAACAAAAAATCTTAATTGACTTTTTTCGTTTAAAATAAAATAATTTAAACATGTAGAATTGTTGTTGGGTATTGTCAATATTTATTTAAATAAATTAACCCATTGTTTGAAATGGCAAAGTTTTTTGGTCACTTTTTTAATTAAAATTAAAAATATAATTTTTTTTAGAAAAAATATTCACAATTTTACAATTTTTAGTAATCAATATAATCAACAAATTGTTTGCTTGATATTATGAATTTGGTATAAATTTGGTGATTGGAGAAATGTAATAATTTTTTCTGTGTAAAAGCATTTTCTGGTATCAGGGTATACATTTAATCGGGCTTTTGATGTAATCGGTTAATCGCTCGATTATTTAACCGAGGTTTTGGTTTAATCGATTAATAATCGGTTAATTTTGTAATTGATTGGTAAACCGATTAATTAAGTTTTTTTTTTAAATTAAGTTATTTCAAGAAATAAAAATTTTAATATTTTTCATTATTTATTATTTGGAGTTTATTAGCAAAAGAAAACAAAAAAACATAACAAACATAACAATTCTTGAACTAAAACGAGCATATAACAAAAAAATAATACATAAATATGTTATATATAATTTTTTAATTGATACATAAATATTATGTATTAATTAAAAAATAAACTGTGAGATAATTGTATTAGTTATTTCAATAGTTTTCGGGAGATCTTAAAAAATAATCTTTTAGTTAAATAATTTGGTTTAAATGTTGAGGATTTAAGCGATTCTTTTCTTTAGTTTTGATTAAACTTGACTTGGAAAAACCTCTTTCACTTATCAAAAGCAACCCATAATACAGAATATCTAATTTCTCAGTCCCCGTTCCTGGATTTCTCCAGGAGACTCCTGTTTTAATTTTTAACACTTCTAATTGTTTCAGTTAATTCTGTTAAAAGATTGATATGAAAAGATATGAGAAGAAACACATAACTAAACACATACATATAAAAAATACCTGCTACAAAAAGCTGTTGACAGCATACAATTTTTTAAAATGAAGATCACTGAACGCCTTCTTTGCTTGTATAAAAAAATATATTCTTAACGCATATATTTTGCATATGAGTCGAAACAAAAAATTAAAAACACAAAAAAATATGTTATAATACTACAAAAAAGTAAAAATTTTATTACATCGGTTAATCGGTAAATCGACTGAAATTAACCGGTTTAATCGTTAATCGAAAAAAGACAATTTTTAATTAACCGATCAGTTAATCGGGTAGTAATTAATCGTTTAACCGAATGAATACCCTATCTGGTATACAGCTCGTCAGTAGTACTGGTGACAAAGTAAATAGGAAATCAGTAAAGTTTAACTAGTGACATTTCCTACAGGGCACATGCAGTAAATGAAATAGTTCATACAAGTATGAGTATGTATGTGCTACTTTATGTAGCAATATCTATGTATAGATACATTTATATTTATATATGTACATCCAGTGCTTGACTATAGATAGACACAACTTTCAGTTTGATAGGCTGGCTATTTGGTTGGCTGTTTGTTGGTATCTGCTTCGTTTCCGTCAATCACATGTAAATTATCGAAAGATTAATCGTTTATTTCGGAATTTTGTGTTTGATGTTTTTTCTTCTGTTTGTTATTGTTTCGTATTGGTTTTGTTTTCTTAGCCTTCTTTTTATGGCCTTAAATACCATTTTTATCCGCTGGTAAGATATTATAACTTATTTTGTTTTGAAAGAAAAGGTGAGAAAGAGAGATATTTGCTAAGCTCAAGTTGTAGAAAGAGTCTAAGGAGAATTAAGGAGAGATTGTCAAATGTAGAAATTTTTAAACCTTTTTCGATATAGCAATTTTTTACGATGCTGGAAAAAGTTAGGAATTATTTTGGAGATATAAGAAACTTATTTTATATTTGTAATAACGATTAAAGTGTTTCCCGTAATAGTTTAGCAAATTTCAATAATTTTTTTTGAGATTATAAATTGATGGTTTTAAAAGATATTTATAGAGAAAACATTTTTGGTTAAAATGTACAAATACGTTTTTAATTAAAATTGTCAATAAAGCTTTTACACTAAAAAAAAGGTATACATAAGGGGGATTTCATGTCAAGTGACCCAACTTTTGAAATCGATGTCTTCCGAGTTGGTTATACATAACCCACTCGCGGCCCAAAAAGCGACCAGAACTAACTTAAAGGAAAAGATCTAAGTTTTCTTTTGAGCAAAAAAAAAAAAAAAATAAAAAAAAACTCCAAATAGTTTTAAATTTAAAAAAAAAAAAATTATTTAAAAAAATTTATTAAAGGATCTTATGTGATGAAGATTAAATTTTTTAGATTATTTATCTTTTTGTTTTTATTATTATTATTTTATATTAATTTAATTACGAGCTTATCAATTGATAAAGTATTAATTTAATTATTTTTACAAATAAATAAAAAAAATTTAATTTGTCAACATCTCTATAGAAAAAAAGTGATTTTATTCCTGGGATTAACATATTGTGGGTATTACAGTATCGAGGGTATGAAATGCTAGTTAGGTATGTTATATAACGTCGGAAAGGTTTATTTGTCTAGTTTCTCAGCATAAGTTTTATTTTTAAGATTTTAAAAACACTTACACACAAATAGGAAAAAAATTTCAAATAGTGCATATGCTAAAAATTTAAAAATCCTCGTCTTGACTTAGAAATTATTTTTTTTTTATACTTAACCCACTCGCGGCTCAAATAGCGACCAGAACTAACTTAAAGGAAAAGACCTAAGCTTTCTTTTGAGCAAAAAAAAAAAAAAAAAAAATACCCGCTTCAAAAAAAAATAAGTTTTAAATTAAAAAAAAAAAAATTTAAAAAAAACCAAAAAAAACATTTTTCGAAAGATTGAAGAAATAGCTATCTTATTTGTTTGGGACAAATTTTGCTAAAACCAATAGATAATAAGTTACATGGATGAGAAAGAACACCGGTTTGGCCAAAATGTAAAATTTTGACCCCTTCTAACTCAGAAAGTTTTGACCGATCTTGTTGAAAATATGTGTCTGAACTACTATCCAATAGGACTAACCTTGGTGCAAATTTCATCCAAATCGGAAGACATCGATTTCCAAAGTTAGGTCACTTGACATGAAATAATATATAATTATACTTAGCAATATGAGAAAAAAAGTTGTTTTTCAACTTCAAGATATCAATTCCCAACTATTTATATTGCTTCATGTGCATATTGGGCTACTTCAAGTGCAATATATAGTGGCACTGAATTTCATGTTATGTGAAATACAGGCTGTTATTCCGTCCAACTTTTTTCAACCGAATATGAATTCTGCGCTATTATTTTTTTAATAGCTAATTTTATGCCATTTTATATTTTTGTTATTAAAATTGGCTTTCTGTCTTCTATTATAAAAAAAAATTAATCAGTACACTTAAGCTTTGTGGTCAGATCTTACAATAATGCAAGGTCTGGCAATGTGTTGATAATATACTGCCAAAGAAAAATTGCCCCGAAAGTAAATTGTCAGTTCAGACGATTGTAAGAAAACCATAGAACTTCATTGGTAGACAACTGTCTGAAAATAAATTCATCTGCCAAATCAAATAGTCAGTTCACGCGGTTATCAGATAATTGCAGGGCAAAAATTGCCAGATCTGTTTTAAGACATTGTATGAAAATGAAAATTTCGTGTATTTTAATTAATTGGAAAAGTGAAAATATTGTTATTGAAAGGAAAAAGCATTGGCAAGGATTTTAACTTTTTTATGTTGTTTTAAATAGGTTTAATTGATTTTTATTAAAATTCATTTTAATTTAGCAACATTAAACTTTTTTGTTTTTTATTTTCACTCATGCATCTCAGGGATGGAAACGTTGGTACAACTGTACTTTTTTTTGATACATTGGCTGGTGGATATCTAAAAAAATTCGTAATTAATAGAAAGTATTTCTTGCTCAATATATAAATCAAGAGATCCAGAAAATATAAAGTTGGTACCGCCATAGGCTCAAAACTAAGTTTTATTATTGAAGTTGGTACAAAACAGTGTTTCCAAGTAAATTTTAAGAAATAACCCCAAATCAAAAAAAATACCCCCTAAATTTGCACTGAGAAAAAATAAAAAAAACCCCAAAAAAAGAATCATTTTTTAAATATTTTTTTAAGCATACATATCATTATATTTAGTATATTTAAACATACATATACATACTTTACAAAAAGTAGATTCAACTGTTGAAGTTGCCAGTTGATTTTTTATTTAATTTTGTATAATACTAAACATTGAGAATGCTCGCTCGAAATTTGCATTCGAAAATGGTAGTGCCAGTAACGCAGATGCTAGCCTACTAATATTTTGAAAAATAATATCAGCCATGGTGAAATAATGGAGGTGGCATCGCTACGGCAACAAATACAACATTACAACAAAAATGGAAATTAGTCCCAGCTTATTTCAAAAATTACCTTAAAGCGTGCTGCTGAACATGATAAAATATGTGACAGCGCATAGGGAAAGGGACCAGTAAGGTAAAGGGAGCAGTAAAAACCACACAAAACAAGAGGTAGGGACGACCTACGCGCGTTTTCAAGGTTGACCAACACGTTCCTGACGTCATGAGATGTGTCGCTTTCAAATGAGACCAATACCAACACGCCCAGTGATGGTACACCAAAGAGACACGTATTTAATTCTTTAAAATGGCTCACCTGAACAAAACCCTTAGGTCCCTTTCTATTTTGCGCGTCACATATATATATATTTAGTAAATTTTTATTTGATTCTTGTCAATTACTTTTTTATTTTTAATTAAAATGATCAAAAACTTTAATAAAATACACTAGTCACAACACAAAACGTGGACTCTTTGTAAAAATAAACAAAACTTTGACAAAGGAAAGGACAAACAATGCAAAAGCAAAAAATCGTCATCTGGTGTAGTAATGCTACCTGTTTATTTCAGTATGATACGAGTAGCAACCCTAAAATATCCCCAAATAAAATTTTTACACACTAAAATTCCCCCTAATTACTTTTTAGTCCCTAAATCTGACCCTAAACGCAAAAGAAACCTCTAAATTTAGGGTGAAAATCCCTAACTTGGCAACACTGGCACAAAATTCGAAATCCCGTTTTTCCATTCTTGATACGAGTGTATTTAATGATCTGCCTTTGGCAACAAATAGTGTTCATACGGATGTCAGGAAACCAACAAAATTGTTGGCTTACAGTGGATTGACAATGACTTTATTGACAACTCTGTCAAACAAAAATTGCCAGCTAACACGGTTGTAAGACAGTTTTAGTACATTTTACTGACAATATTGTTAGATCTGACAATCGTCTGTACGAAGCTTTAGAGAAAACAAATTGCAGAGCGAACGTAAGAATGAAAAATTTCGTATTTAAATTTATTAAACTTTAATTAAAAAAATATATATCGCACTTATGCAACAACATTGAATTAACTCAACATTTTAATTTTTTTACTTTTTGAAAAAAATCGAAACTTACTATTCATATCTACCCGTTGTAGAAATACCGGGTTACTTTCCCTACTTTTTGGTAGTGAAACGGTTGGTTTAAAAATTCTTTTTCATATGCCTTTAATGTAAAATTAAAAATTGTTTTGTTTCTACAGAAAATTTTTAAATTTTGAGCTAATACAGTTTTGTTGAACAAGTGCGAAATCTATGTCCAACACAGGCGCGGACCCAGTATTCTCTCCAACTCAAAACATTTTGCTTTTCCATGATAAGATTTTTTGCATTCTAAATAATATTTTAGCATGTCGTAAAACATTCTATCACACGGTAATAGAACTAGCCTTAAATAAAATTTCAAGTTTAAGGCATATTAAATTAATGGGGTTTTCTTTTCTACAAAAAATGTGACATTTTATTTAAAAAAATGCAATTGGGTGTTCCTTTCTTAAAAATGCTTCGCTCTCTAAAAGGGTGGCTGGTTTTATTCTAAAAAATGGGACCTTACTAATGGCATAAGGCATTGCACTTTACGCCCCGTACAAATCGACAGTGTTGATAATGTCTTGTAAAAAGATGGATTCTGTTTATATATAGAGTTAGCAGACGAAAAAATCGCCTCTAATAGGAAAAAATCGCCTCTAATCAGGACAGTAAAAATGTAAAATTGTAATAGTTATTTTTTCTATTATTTAATAGTAAAAACAAAAGAAAGCATTACAAAATAAAAAAAAAAAAACGTCAAATCAAGAAATCTGAAGAACTTGGTGTTAATAAATCAGCAATCTGGCAAGGGTATTTTCTCGTTTACATATTTTATAAAAAACAAACTAAAGAAATGGGAATTTCGTCATTCATTTTGTTCATTTATTTATTTATTTAATATCAATCTATTAACAAATTTTGGTTTATGTATATTTTTTTTTATATTTTGAAGAACAAACTTTTTGTCAGCTTCTAAAAACAGGGTTGTCCAAATTTGTGTTTTGTTCTCGTCAAGGCGAGTTCAACTACAGGTGGTGTTGAAACTACAACAATCCAAAAACAACAGAAACAACATAGGGTTTTTTGCATTGCATTGTTAAGGTAGAGTTAGCCGAACGTCCACGTCCCCTAACGAAACGTCTGGTCCGTTTTGTTATATGCTTACAATGTAAATGCTTACCGAATTTAAATGTCACGTAACGGAACGTCTCAATCTGTATAAATTAGAATTTCTTGCCGTCGTTACGTGACAGTTGTAAAGCAGTGATGGCCTGCTTGTATATTAAATTAAATGAGGGTATTTTCGCTCTTTTTTTTGGTACTTTTTTCCAGTATATCTATGGACTTTCGACAAAACGACTTACAATACAACATATTTCCATATATATAAATATACATATGCTTAGATGTACAAAATAAACAAATGCATATGCACATACAATGAAAATGAGAAATATAAAAAAGGCTTTAAATGGTTACAAAATATTGTTTTGACTATGCACATTTACAAAATAATATATGTAAATGTGTATGTATATGCTAAAATACATATTTGTTTATTGTAAATCTATAAGATAATTATCAAATATTAAATTATTAATGTTTTTTTAATTACACTAAATACTGTTTTAATACCATTTTAATCACTTGGTACTTTTTCTGCACAACGGTCAACATTTAAACCTTTTGATTTCCCATCACTGTGTGTGTTGTTTTATGTATACTATTGCTTTTTTGTTTATGTATGTAAAAAACATATGACACGTTTTTAGATGTTCTATAAGTGCACGAACGTGCAAGCAGTCCGTTACAGTAAGTTACGGGAACAGCAACGTTCGCCTAACTCAGCCTTTAGTGTTTACGGTCCAAAATGTCAACCATTCCTAACAAATTGGTTCGAAATGTTAAAATCATATGGCGTTTCGACCCCACCTGTAGTTGAATTCGCCTTGGTTCTCGTCAAATAAAAAATTGCATTATTACAGGGTCGGCAAGACATTTTATACATGTACCTTTTAACAAGGTGGTATTTTTTTTTTTTTGTAAAAAAGAAAACACCATAAGTGTTTTTCGGCAAGTGGCTAAATATGGGCTATATAGCAAATTCTGGATCAATCATCACAAAAGTTATTTAGTGTAGTTTCTATTCTCACGGAACTAAGTTGGACCAAATTTCGCCATAACATCATTATATGTCTCTGTTTGAGACGGATCCCGTCTTACCGTTTTGGGGGGACTTTTCAGAAATTTATTTAAACAAGAAAATGTAATCTTGCTTTAACAGGTTATTTAAATATAGACCAATCATGCCATAATTACACGGTAATATTTCTAGCCATACAAAACTAAATTAATTAAGTACATATTTCAATTACACTTTTTAATGCATTAATATAAATAGTGATTAATTCTAACAAGTAATTACTATTTATTTTTTTATATTTAGAATTAAAATATATACTCGTATTTATAATATAAATATAAGATATATATTTTTTTTGTAATTATTTTTTAATTGAATTAATTAACACATTTATTGATATAGCACAGTTTTGATTGGTTTGAAAATATCATTTATTAAAAAAAATTCACAATGATCAATTTTTTAAATTTTAACAATTAATAACATAATTTTAGTGATAGGTGCAAAATCAACAAATTGTTTGCTTGATTTTATGAATTTGGTGATTAGAGACTATTTTTAATTTTTTCTGTGTATATTTTAAACTCTCTTAACGGCCATTTGGTTCGAAAATATAGTGTGCGCATGTATTTCGAAAGACATTCTCTCGGCTACTCTTCAATTGTGTGTAAGTGAATGGACAAAATTATTTTTCTATTTATATTTTTTCTATTTTTTTGTGAATTATTGAGTTTTGCTACGCTTGATCTTGCAACCAATATTAAGATTTTTCATTTATTTTGTTGTTACTGTTACCGCCGTCATCATCATCAACTTAAACATTATCTACAGAATTTAAGCCAAGATGTACTTCATTAGAGGGACATTGGGAACTTTCAAAAATAAAGAAAAAGTGACGGAAGAAATAAAAAAAGAATTGTATTTTAAAAATGTGTAATTTTAGGTTTAAGCGGGTACTCGTGCTGTTGTTAATGTTTTTTTTTATAATTTAAAGGGGGTTTTAAAGGAAGGGAATAGTTTTGTGAATTAAAAACATCAAAAACAAATAGAAAAATATTTATTTAGTTACACGGGAAGAATAAGCTTTTGGAACACTTTTGAAACTAGAACTATAATGTACAGTTGTAGGAACCACTTAATAGGTCCCGTGGACCTTTTCGAGTCGATTACAGGAGTCCAGAGCTAAAAGCACAATTTTTTACATAAAATCTCAGAATACTCTATTTTATTCAACATTTTTCGAATTTATTCTATGAGTTAAATTTCAGTTATATATTTTATAAAGCTTTTTGTAATAGCTCTATTCCTTAAATTTTTTTTTTCATTTCATTTCTAAAAAAAAAAAAAAAAAAAAAAAAAAATTTAAGGAATAGAGCTATTACAAAAAGCTTTATAAAATATATAACTGAAATTTAACTCGTAGAATAAATTCGAAAAATTAAAAATGTTGAATATAATAAAGTTGCTTATGAAAAACAAATAATTCCCAATATCAATACTCTATTTTATTTATACATTGAATGGAAAGGAATTTTTAGGAGTTTTAACTTAAATTCTGTGTCTATAAATAATATTAAGATGCGATTTATGGTTGAAAGTACTTAACTGGAGAAATCTGTAAAAGACAAATTTTGCAAACTCTCCTACGTTGCTCAAACATCAAATCACCAAGAGTGTTGCACAGTCACGCAGCGGAAGAACGTTGTATGTTACTAACAAAATGATACAAACGATATTGTCGGTAGTCACTGATATGTGTAACAGACTTACAGAAATAAAAGTTTGTTGAAAATCGAAAAGACAATTAAAATAAAATATTGAAAATTAGCAAAAATGCACAACAAGAGAAATTAAAAGCGCACAACTAAACAGAGCTCTAGAGCAGGTAAAGTGTTAACACTTTGTAAGTACGCAGTTTCAGTGGTTAATCGGGGAATAACATTTTAAAATCCACAAGCATCCTGCTTTTCGTAGTGGAAAGAAATCTACTAAAAAAAATCAAAAAGTTCTTGATTTTTTGTATAAATATTTATCATTATTTTTGATAATCTCAAAAAAGAAATTAAAAAAGAAATAATACTGTCTTCTAAAAACGTTTTTTGCTCTCCTGAAAAATAATTATTTTGTCACGTTTTTCGCGACTTTGCAAGAAAAAAAAAGTTGCTAAGTTTGGTATATGTTTTATTGCCTAAACCTATTTTTTGACCAATTTTTTTCATAAGCAAAAAAATGTGAAAATTTTTCAATAATTGGTATTGTGGTTATTTTATTGAACTGTTAATGGTTTTAAATCCAAATTTGGATATTTTTAATTAGGCTTAAGTTCATTGAATTAAATTTTCATTAAATTATTTTTATGAAAACAGGAATTTTACAACATGAAATTAATTAAAATTTTTCTTGATAATTTTTCATTCTTGACTACGCTGAGATTTTAACCCAGGCTTTCATGGACAGGTTGCCCTGACTAGTTTCGATTGTAACCACACAATCTCTTCAGTGGGGTTTGCCGTCTTTACTCACTCGGCTATTGAAGCCGGATGCCGTCAATAGTCAAACATCAATCTTTAAACCAAATGGTATTTCGAAATTTGCTTTTTAAATGAATGATTATCTATTTAATTGATTTACATGTTCTTCCTACCTTCTGTTTTTTCGTAATTTTTGTCAAGAATTTTTCTTGAAATCCAAAGTAAATTTTTGTTTTCATGTGTTTGTCTTTCTTTTTTCTTGTTGACCTTTTTTAGCACAAATTGAAGGACAAATGTAAACAAAGATCGTGCCTTAGCTGTTAACAATAATTAGTATTGTGCTCATTTTATTGGACTGTGAATGGTTTTTAATCCAAATTAAGATATTTTTAATGGAAATTAAATTCAATGAACTTAAGCCTAATTAAAAATATCTAAAGTTAAAATTTTTCACTAAGGGAAAAAAAACTAAATGGAAAAAATTGGATAAAAACTATTCCAAGGCCGGGAACGTGGGCAGAAACACTACAACCTAAAAAAAATATGTAGCAGTTTTCATTTCATGAAAATCAGTAAACTAAATGATAACTAGACGTTATTGAATCAAACTGTGAACTGCCTGGGATTGAGCTTAGCAAAGTCAATTAAAATAACATAATATAAGTTCTCTCTCCCCCGACTTTGTTGGTTTTTTTCCCGACCAGTGTTATTAAAACATTAACATTTTTACAAAGCTTTTTCTGATATTTCAGGCAAAGTAAAGAAATATGATTAATATGAAATATAAAGTAAAATAATATCAAAAAATATTTATAATATAAAGAAACACTTAACAAACAATTCAAAAAGTTTTGAGTTCTTTAAAATTTAGGTATAAATGAAAAAAAAAACAAAATAAAATATTTTGATCGACCTAAATTCCTTAAAAAGAACGTACAGCATAACAATGTTAGATCTTGATATCACTAAATGCATATGAATGTATTTTCGAGATATACACAAAATGGATTAAGGATTTAAAAAGAGGGCACACTTATTATATAGAATTGATTTGTGCCAAGGTGCATACCAATAACCACCAGACGATATGTATGTCGTTATATAGTAAACATTGCAATTAACTACCAGTATATACCAAAGGTATTTGAAAAACGGTAAAAAAATTAAGTTTAATGTGCCTTAATTTTAATGTAATTTTAATATTTTAAAAAAGCGTTAAGGGAAAAATATGCGCCTTTTTGACAGTTAAAATGCGCTAAATCTAGCGTCTAAGGCGCTTATTGGCATCTCTGCTTTAATGTTCGCATAGAAAATTTGTATGAAAAACACTCAGTTTTAAAAATATGTTCCATAAATAGAAAATTCTAGGCGAACATTTACGTTCAAAATTGTTGAACAGGCAGTAGATACCAAAGCTCATAATTTAAAAAAAAAGTGTTAGCATTTGAGAAGATGGAATAATTTATCACAGCAAACTGAATTATTTTTAAAGTGTGTAATTATTCTAAGAAAAGCTTCTTATAACTCATGCTGCATTCAGTGGCGAATTTAGGTTTTCGTTGCTTTTATTATAGAAAAGACTCGTTAAACACAAGCGTTACTTGTTGGGAGAGAAAGCTTTCTTAAGACTATATTAACTCTTGAATAGTTTTCGAACAACCAGCGCCTTGGTATGGCAAAAAAAAAAAAGGAAAAAAAGAAACAAGACTTAAATGTGTACCTATGTGACCAAATCGGTCTTCTCCACTCTTCTTTATATAAAATTTGTTGGATTATTGGCATTTAATACAGACTTTTACCACAGGAATTTTCTCCAAAAAAAATCCCCTGGAGATTTTCACGAAATTGTTATCCCCAGTTACAAAAAGAATTACCTATTTGGGGACAAATCCCCAAAACTAAGAACGCTGATAGGGTTAATATTATATTCTATTTCACATTTTTTACAAAAACTTGCCGAAAACTTACAAGAAAATTTTCATACATTCCCGGAAATGGAATAACTTTGGGAAATCAGGAACTCTAGTTATGACCTGTCAAACATGGGAAAACTTTTTTTGGAACAGGCATTACTTTGATTTTTTTAAGCGAACGGTGTGTATTTAAGGCTTGCTGGGTAGAAAAGCCTTCGTACACCCTTTGCCTAACCGAAACTAATCATAGCACTTATTTGAACAAACTGTTTTAGTATTCGACATCTCCCGATGTCATCATTAACACCAAATCTTTTTAAAAGACCCTTTACATATAAAAGCGGCTTCTTCCATAAACTTTTCTTTTAGTTGGATTAAAAAAAAAACTATTTTCTGTAACAGCTTCTTGCTTTTAAACAATAATACCAGCAACAAGTACTACTGCCATTCGTCTTCCTATTCTCTTCATTACGATCATATTTATTGCCATTGTGACAACGATCATTATGTTGGTTGCTGGCTGATGTTAATCAAACTCTCTTCTCTAATCTTTGACTCTTTACAGCTGCTTAATGGCTTTAAGAAGAGTGTTGGGATTTGTTAATGCCGCACTGGATATTTTCATCTTTTTTGATTCACTCATAATAGTGAATTTTAATTTTCGATGTCATGGGAATTGATGCAAGTGATAAGAAGCTTAAACTTTAGCCACGAAAAGAGTCTATAAAATTGAATACGACTGATTGAAGGGGCTCAATGTAAATGTTGCACTTGTTCACTTTAACTTCTGTTTCATTTCTTTCCTTTTATTTTTTTGAGATTTTCTTTTAAAGCCTTTTCGTTCTTTTTTAAATATTTTGTATATTTTTTTTTATCAGCTAAAAAAATCTTTTCTCCAGCTTCTTCTTCTTTATTTATTTTTTTTTTTAGTTGTAATTGTTAGTAATGGCGCCGCCAGGCATTTCCACAACTTCATCGTCATCATCAACGGACGTGTTCAGGTATTTTGTCAATAATTTGTCACAATTGTGTCAACGTTCATGTTGTAGCCGCCGCTGTTGCGACTGCTGCCGCTGTAACATCAACTAATGTTCCTTGTCATGTTGCAATTAAGATCTTTTTTTATAGATTAGAAATAAATTGTTTTTAGTAACAAGTGACAACATAATCTGAAAGTCATCCTTGGTATTTTGAGGTTTGATGATCTTTTTTGAAAACAGAAAAAAAATCTGAAAAATAAAAGAAAGGCGACCGACCGCAAGGGATTTTATTATGATTTTCTGATTTTATTTAAGTGAAGTTATTGTGCCTCTTTTGTTAACTAAAATAATTGTGATCGTTATCAATACAAACACTTTGTTAATTTTATTAGTTAATTGAGGAAGTACTCAGAACATTATATTTTGAATGTAAATTTGAGGAGCTTAAAGTAAAATTTAAGATTTGGGGGATAATTAAATGACTAGATTTTGTTTTAAAGAATAAAACTGACAACTAAAAGAAGACATTAAAATCATAGAGCAGCGTTTTTAACCCTAGGATTACCGTCTTGGTCTGGCCAGACCAAATTTGTGTTTCGCTTGCAATCTTTTTCGAATATAACAACAAATCAAAAAAAGAGAAACGTGAATTCTATAAATGATATGTTCTGAATGGAATGAATCAAGTTTGAATAAAATCAGAAAACTACGGCCCATTATGAGCTTAGTTCAATTTAACTATCAAAACGAAACGCAAAACTCGTTTTAGATGGAGTAGAGGCGAAAAAGCAATGTGCGAAATTAAAGACTACATTTTCGATGACTTGCATGTGGAAAAAATAATTAAATAATTTTTAACAAAAAATTGCATTTATTTAATACAGACTTTTATGCCATTGGCACCGCTTCATACTTAAATGTTAGAATTTGTTTGTGGAAACATATTATTTTTGGCCAATTTTGGTCATTTGCTGGCAAACCTTTTAAATAATAAAAAGCAAAGAAACTGTTCCATTCGAATGTGTTTAACATGACGTAAGTACCTGCCAATGCGCCTCTCCACAACCAGTGGATACAATGCGATTGCTAAACTTCTCAGATGTAGAAACTTAAACCGAAGAAATTTTGTACGTTATTGGCTGGACCGTGATCTACACGTAAAGAAAAAACATGGTTGTGGTTAACATATTCTAAGAACAACGTATTATGATAAGAGTCATGATTGTAGTCAACATATTATTATTAAATCATAGTATGACCAAATATATTCGTAATACTACATCATAATATTTTTCCCTTAATCCTAATTTGTTTTTATTACATCCTATTATAATTTAATGTTATCATATTATTTTCATGTTAATCATAATAATTTAAGAAGTAATCATATTATTATCATGCTAATCAAAATATGTTAAGAAGTAATCATATTATTATCATGTTAATCATAATAATATGTAGACTAAATCTAAATCCGAAAAATATTTTTAATATATATTTTGCTGATTTACTTACTGTTACAGATATTTCACATCATAATATGATGCAGCTTTAAACATAATATGTTTAACCTACTTTTTGTCGTAGGTCGCAATAAATTATTTTCATTCTTTTTCTCTAAAATAACACAAAACTATGGTGAATATTTTTACACCATTTTCAAACAATATTAAAATTTTTTTAACATTGATATTTCAATTTGTGACACTTTACAATTTTTTATGCACCTACAATTTCTTTATTTATTAATTTCTTTAAATCGGATTTGTAAATGGGTATTTTTTTTTTTAAATTGTTTAACCACTGAATAACAAATAACTCGATAGGCATATGTAAAACAAACGACACAACTGATGCAAAATTATTTTACAAATGGCGATAACAAAATATTATTAGAGTAAAAATATTTTGTTTGCATCTTAAACATATTATGAGTACACGCATAGAAAGTTACCATGTTATGGCTATTAAATATCATTAAATGGTTGTGAGGAATATAATATGTTCTCAAAGTTATCATTATTTAGTTGTTATAAAAATGATTATTGTTTTCAGTGAACCATACTTAAATTTTTAATTGCGATAAACATTGAAATGTTTACAATAACTATAATATTGTTGATACATTGTTGATATTGTTACAATAAACATAGTGTTATTGCCGTAATCATGCCGAACCATATATTTTTTCTCTGCGTGTACTGGCTTAGAAGTTGGATTTATCTCACCTCAACTGTTGAAGCAACAACAATTGATTTAGCAACACAGTGGTGTCAATTATGATTGTATTGGTGCGAATACTCTTGTCTCTTTCATTCTCAGCGGGAGGAATCTGCGGTTGCGAGGCCTATTACGAGGCCTAATTAACATACATATTTTGCTATGAAGACTTTAGAGCAATTAATAATAATACAATTATCGAAAAATGTTGAGTTATGGACAGACACACTCAGTTATTATTTAAATAAATTTAATTTGGAACCTGCATTTCGCAGAAACTTTGCTTATTTTTTGGTAAAATTGAGCATTTGACAATATTTGAAGTCTTTTTACAACCTTATACAATTCTTTCCAAAATTTTTAATTTGGTGCTCAACATATCTTTGCGAATGCCAACAATGAAAATTCATTTGCACATACTAATGCAAATAATAACCCCATTAAGTTAAAAAATATTCTATAATTATTAACCACCATTATAAAAAGAGAAGATTTTACTAGCCTATAAAAATATACTTTTATTTACCAATAATATCTTCTAAATTTAAATTGCAGTTTCGAAACAACAAAACATTTTTTAGGTTTGTGGACGTTAAACAATAAAGTTTCATTAATACATTAATAATACACATCTTCTTACCCAAAAATTTTACCTGCTGTCACATTTGCTTTTATGTGTATAGGTTTACACATAAATTGTAGGAAAACAAGACTTTTTTAAATATTTTTACTTACTTAAGTGTTTTCAAAGGAAAAAAAACCCATTGACGCGATTGGTACAGAAAGAAAAATATTTTTACAAGCACAAAATACCAACAAATTCTTGTGGCTATTTTTTTCTTAATAATTTCTGCATTTAGGTACGTCTTTTTAACGAAAGAAAAAGGGACCCTTTAAAAGGCAACAAAGAATTTTTTTCACAAACAAAACACATATCGTTAGCTTAAATTGAAAACAATGTAGATATTATTTGTCAATCATTGTACAATGTCAAAAACAGAAATAAAACAAAACATAAACAAAGATAATAAATAATAAATATATTATTTCTGTTTAGAGGCCTCAAAACAGGCCGTGCGATATTTCGATATTTCCCGCTGAATGAGAGTGTTTTGCAGTAAAAAATTATATTTTACGCTCGCGAAATAAAAGAGCGTAAGCGTACATGTGAGTTTTGCTGACACAATTGTGCATGACGCTGACACCCCTGTAGCAACATGACAAGAGGGATGCCCAACAATACGCCAAACTTCGTCTTAAATAAAATGCACACATCAGCCATTGATTCGCTCGATTGGGTATAAGCCGCAGCAAACATTTAATCGCAACATTTTTTTAAATATCAAAAATGTTATTTACCAGAAAGGTTTTTACATTGATCGCAAAATTTTTGAATATATAAAAAATTTAGCTATTTTCTAGCTAGTGTTCTCGATTTCTGATGAGGTTTATTGTCAACATTATATTTTTTAAATAAGCGAAATAACTTTGCTAGATTTGGAAATCCAAGCAGTTTGGCCAGGTCTAAAGAAAATTTACAGCTAAATCTGGCATTAGACATGGCCAAAACATTCTATAAAATGATTTTAAAAAATGCTAAAATAATGCTAAAATTGTTTGAACATTTTTGTTAAAAATTCAATACCAATATAAAATTTTATTCGAAACTAAATACATTTGAGTGACTAATTTTGTTACTAAATCGAAATAAATGGTTATTTTTAAGCAAGTGGCTAGATTTTTGTAAAGGCTCTGATATATATAAATATGTAGCCCACGTAGTTAAGTTTAAACTTTAAATTTAGGGGGCCTGCAAACCTCTGATTTATGCAAAATTTAAATGATTTATTTCTATGATACACTCATAAAATTATTACAGTAACTGATTGTAGGTTATTAAATTCGTATTCCGTACTGTTAAAATTTAATAAAAATATAGTTATTATACGAATGAATTTATTTTTCAACATTTATATTTGTTATTTAAAAAACAAACTACCAAAAAATAATGTTTTTCTGTACTAATATTGTTGTGTAGCTTGTTTTTTTACATTTAAAGTTAAATTATATTTTTTTAAAGCAACAACTGTTCAATTTTACGGAATATACTGCTATATTTATATTTTAAATGAAATGTAAATGATCCATTAATTAATTCATCCATTTTTTAAATATATTTTTAGTTGTTTAAAATGAATTTTCGGTGGAATTTACCTACATAATATTTTGAGTGTATACAACATTTTTTGGATCATTTTATTTTTTATAGTTTAAGAAAAGTTAAAGCTTTAAATAATTATTTTTTCAGTAGTTTGAATTTTTATCTAAATACAAAGTTAAATTTCCTTATACTTTTATATCATAATATCAAAATGCAGAAAATATTTACATTCGACATGATAAGGGCATTTCTAATATTCACTGAATATTCTATTTTTTTTTTTTCTAACAAGATATGTGTGATGCTTCTTAACTTAAGAATTGTTCATTTTCATACGAAATTTCAATTTGCGTACAACTATTTTTAGTCAAAATTTATTATAATTAATAAATTTTTTTTTTGTAATATCAATAAAACTATTCGTCCAAATTTTTAAAATTAATAATGCTAAAAAAAGCAAAAAACATTTTCCAAAAATGCCAAGTGCTAAATGAAAAATTTGCAGCTAAATAGAAATTTTGAATGCTAAATTTTGCTGCAAAAATGCCAAAATGGCCACACTGACAATAAGTACTAAGTGAATGTGGTAGCACTGTAAAAAGAAACGCACAGTTGCTTGCTAGCGATATAGAACAATGAAAATCACTACTAAAAATTAAAAATGTCGTGATTTTCAGAACACGAAAATATCGCTCCCGTGACTTCAAAATGGTTCCTTAATTAAACTCATCAAGATTTCAGAACGTGCCTGACTTTATTCTGTGAAAATCTCAAATAATTATGTATAACAATTATCGTCTATGGTAAAACTCAGATATTTTTGAGATTTTATTGGGTCTGTACTAGTTAGTGTATATTCCCAATTGTACGCACAAATGCCGGATTTGACGATTTATCGTAATTTTGATGATTTTTGGGTGCAAAAGTGAACCATTGACGATTGGGTGATTTATACCTTAAATTTAATGATTTTTCGAATGACAAGTTTTGTACCTATGTTTTTGATATAATTTCATATATTATTTTATTTTGATTGGCAATAATTATCATGTCCTAATTGTTTATAATACAAAATATGCTTTATTTTAGCATGATGCATATATTTGGAGTAAAATTTGCTAAGTTGGTACCATTTAATTAAATCCATTTTCAGCTATTCTTTTTAAGCACAGCGAGATTGTTATATTCGGAGTTTTTTTTAATAATATCTTTTAGTTTTATGAGAAACGAAAACTAAAAAAACAATACATTTTTAAAACTAATTAAAAGTGGTTGAACAAACCAATGGGGGGTTTGATAAAAACTGACGTGGATTGACCTGTGTCAGTAGTCGTCAGGGAAGTCTACCCTTCCAATTTTGGTATATGTACAATGTAGTACCAGGGTCAGGCTGCTGACGGCTGGGTTGGGATGTGGAGAGAACAATTGCTCCACAGAATTAGGCGGTGGTATTCCAAATCGCTTTGGTTGATGGTTAACAAACAAGTAAAATTAGATTTTTCATGCTAGTCAAAGCTAACGTTAAAAACACAATAGGTACTATTTATCTTTTTTTTATTCTTCTTTTTGTTGTACTTCAAGTTATAGCAAAGGAATATTTTTGACGTTTAACCAAAGCTAGCGAGTAATAAATTCATTTAACCATTAATATTAAAATTCAGAAATACAAATTCAGAGATACAAAAAATGCAAATATGGCACTAATAAACCCAATTACATAATTAATACAAAATGTTATAATCAAGTATACCGGCAATATATAATACGATAAAAAACATTAGTGTTCAAGTCGTGTTTGCACAGTAGTTTTATACAATGATAATTTTTGTGACGAATTAGGTTAAACAATTTGACGCTTAAGATTATTTCTTTCTCAAAATTTGACGATCTTGGACCAATCTTATCTGTCAGCAGGGCTGCCAGATTTGACAATTTATCGTAATTTTTACGATTTTCGGTTCCGAAATTAGCAAAGTGCCGATTTGCTGATTTTTTTTTCTAAAAAGTGACGATTTTATTTAGTCTTCAATATAAGACAATTTTATATCTTTTGATGTTTGTTATTAGGCAGCGCAAAAAAAAAACATTTTTGCAAACAAGACAGCTTAAAATTTTTATATTCATCCCTATTGTAAATAAAATTATACTAGAAATTTTTTCTCTTTTCCATAAAAAGTTTTATGGGCAAAAGCAAAATTTGGATTCAAGTCAATTTAAGTAAAAGTTCGTACCAAAACTTTGAGAGTTCACTCGTGTGGGGAGCAGGTGAAATTATGGACTGATTAGGCTCATTTTCAACATCTAATACTCCATATATATAAAAAAATTTTAAGCCAAATTTGATCCTCCTAGCTTATATGGGTGCTATGGCGCCAAAACTAAAATCTCGTGATGAAATATTATTTCAGGTAAAAAAGAAAAAATAATAATACATTATAAGTAGATTAAAAGAAGTTACGGTTTATAGGTCATAATTGGAGATATATGGGTATAAATTACAGGAAGTCGTGGTTTTTTGTTCATATCTTAGCCAATTGTAATATATCTAATATAAATGTATAAAAATGTTTATATACGGGTCTTCGGAAGTATCATTTCAACAATCACATGGTTTGATTGACATCGTTAAACCAACTTTGTTACCATAAGGACTCAGAATATACACATATACTTTATAGGGCATTACATTAATATTGCAGCAATTACAAACGAAATGACCAACTTATATAAAAACGAACTTGTATATAAGTATATACCCTTTGGGTCTGTGGTGAGCGGTATACCAATTTGTAATCTTTTAGAAAATAGCCCGATTGAAAGTATCTTTTATTCTTAAGACTTTGAAAAAAATCTTTGATTATTATAATAAAGTAATTAAAGGTTTACAAAAAAACATCACAAGCATAGGGGGGTATATGTATGTACATAAAATTTTTTGTTTGCTTGTTTTTAAATAAAAATCCAACAAACATAGTTTAAAATCTAAATTTAAATTGTACGATCTTTTTGACGATTTTTTAAACCGAAAAGACGGTTTTTTTATTTTTTCTCAGGAAATTGACGATTTTTTCACAATTTTATCTGGCAGCCCTGAGTGGTAGTATGTTTGCTGCCCACCGTTGGTTTGCGTACGGAGTAAAAAAGCGCAAAAGAAGCTAAACTTTCTTTTCTATATGCATTTATGTGATTATTAAAAGCAGCAAAAAAGCCTTCAATAAATAAAAAATATAAAAATCTACTACACATATATTCCCAAATTATTTATATTTAGTACTTAAAATAAAAACCCTCTTCACAATTGCTCCATAAAGGACACCATCAACAATTACCTTCGGTTTTATTATCAGCCAAACTTCCGGTTGTCAAAAATCATACAATTGCCGCCTGTCATAAATTCACTTTAATAGCAAATAACAAAATAAAACAGCAAAATTTCCACCAATTTCAGATGTACTGATATCTTTTTATGAACTACGTGCAACGTATTCTAGCACTCGTACTCTAAATTTATAATTTCAACATGTTTGTAAACTGAGAAAAATATAACAGCAAAAAATAAGTATGAATATACATAAAAACATGCAACTGCAGCTTGTTATAGTGTAAAAAGAACACAGCAAATGAGAAAAAAAAATCGCCATCCAAACTCACAGTTGGATCAGTAAATTTTTTTTTATTCATTTTGCCTTTTGAGTTCATTGTCAGGTGCTTACAGTCCTTAACTACGAGTAGGTTACGCTAACAAGATCAACATTATTTAAACGTTTTTGTTTTTCTCTTTTTTTTTGCAATTGCCACAAAATTGGCTGTTCATGAGTTTTTAACGGAAAAATATTCTTACTCAGTACAAACAGCGGACGAACGTGTCGCCTTTGGCAAGTTTAAAAAAAAAAAGTTTTGTGACTTCTACAGAAATGCAGCAAAGAAAAAAATTCAACTTACAGTCCTACTGAATGGTACAAGAAAAATTATGCTTACACCAGTTACTAACTCACTGGTCAGTTGGCCTAAGTGACCAACTGTCTGGTTAAATGGTGTGACTATTGGACTGATCACAGGATGCAAATGGAATAGAGAGGTCAAGAGAAAAGTGTTCCTAATAATATTTTAGTTGAATTCGGTTGAGTTATTACAGTATGTGTTATTGAGTGATTAACTAAAATATTTTTGGTTTTTTTTTATTTATGTCTTAAGTAAATCTGTGTCAATAAGGAAAACATTCTTAAGTCTATTTTTTTTTTAGTTTTTTAGGAAAGCAATTTTAAATATTAGTGGTGATTTTTGAAAATAATCTCCTATTCCAATAAAATCATGCTGTAATCAAGCTGTGGACCCAATAATAATATCCAACATTATTGAACAACAAACTGAACTAGTAGATGAACACCATTTCCAGGACTACTGAGGCAGCATCTGCACTATATAGCTGCAAAAGAGCCATTAGCCTAAACTGGGGGATCAGGCCGAGGAATGTATACTGGTTATACGAATGTGTCATGAAAGCCATTGCATTCTACGGCGCAGCTGTTTGGTGGTCGGCGCTCAAGGGGGAGAACCACCAAGTCAGGTTTGAATGTATAATAAGAATGGCGGCAATAGCGGTAACAGGTGCCATAAGGACCATCCGTACATTTTGGCAAAAAAAAAAGGTGGCTGTAAATGCAGCATTAAGACTAAGGGCCACAGGAGCATGGAGATATTACAACATCGGACATGCTTAAATCCTGTATTGTATAAATTGGCAAACGGGCTTTGACTATGTCACACCAGAGCCAATCTTTGATCCTGGCCTCACCGTAAGCATTTCGGATAGCATGGCTCACTCTGATGACCTACAAATGCCCACGAATGCGATACGGATACTCTCCGAAGGATCTTAAATACTGCATGGTATCGGTTATGGTATATACTCCGAGCAGTTAAACTAAAGCATTCCTCTTAGGCTGCCGGAACATTCCAGTGTCATTCAGGCCGTGATAATGGACATAAACACGGCCGCGAGGCTCATTCGGTACGGTGAGATATCTGGCAGGGATATTCACTTTTATACTGATAGTAAAGCAGCCACAGATGGAAATTTGCTACGATATTGGAGTGAAATTCACTAAGGCTTAAAATATTATTCTTATATTAGACTTAAAATAAGAAATATAAAGAAGAAATACTAAAAAAATCCTAATAATGAAAAAAAGGAATAAATTAAAAAAAAAATCCCTGAATAGTGTGTTTATCACATCGAAAACTGTCCAAGAATGCCGGATGTCTAATTGATTACCCTTAGTATGGCCCGTGGGCACAGGGGCATACTTGGAAACTGTATGGTTGACTCGTTGGTGCATGCAGGAACCACCTTGAATCATAACAAAAAAATTGTTGATGTCTTTGCATTAAATTGGATAAGTTCTTTTGAAAAAATTTCATTTACATAGTTTTTGTCCTCTTATCACAGGAAAATTTGATCTTAAAAAAATGTATGTCAAACAAAATGTGCTTTTTGGGTTTAGAACCAATATTTTAAGATGCTACAAATATCAGCACACACGCATAACTCCCTCTCCACTATTGTGGGATGGGTATAATGGAAAAAAGAATATTTTGGTATGCATACCGACTCCTCATATGATATAGGTGTTTCGCTCCTAAGGAATAAGAAACTTATTGCACATAAATTTCATCTCTATGCTAGTCGGAGATGGTTTGATGAAACTACCTATGCGGAAACCAGGAGAATCTGGCCCATCATAGATGAAAAAAGGACTCGGCAGGCATTAAGGGTCTCAAGACTACACCTCAGGAACCAAATTGCGGTTATAACTGGCCGTTGGGCCATTGGAAAACACACCTAAATGCTAAAACTCTTTTTTCAATGACCTTTGTAGAAGTTGCGGTGTTGAGGAGGAGGAAGAGTCAACGAAACATTCTCTGCCATTGTCCGGCATTCGGAGACCTGAGACTTCGACTATTTGGTCGAAGACTCCTTAGGGGCAACTCCTGTCTCTCCGACATTGATTTGAACGGGATCAATTCCCTTGGTGAATCAACCGAATGACTGGGTAATAAAGTCAACGGACAGGTAACATAGGACCCTTGGGAGACGGTGAAACATGGTAACACCACGGGAACTAACTACTAATTCCAATTGAGCTGTGCTTGATTGCGGATACCAATGGAACCTTAACTTACCTTTATACGAGTAGGTTATAGTTTTTTTTAAGTTATTCTTTTATATTTCTAATACCACAGATCGGAATATAAACTTAATGTTATTGCGTACTGAAAAATAAATAAAAGGTTGTTTCGCTATAATTTTCTAAAAAATGGTACACAATTTTTAAAATTTTGGTGATTGGTACTTTTAAACATGGAGATTACAACGGTGTCATTTACTAAAATTTTGCTTATGTCAACTTAAGCACTTTTTCGTTTTTGCTAAAGATATATTATGAATCCTTATGAGTAGCGGAATTTATTAAACTATGACCAACTGTCTGTCCTTCAGTTTGTCTGTCCAAGTGTATGTTGAAATGGGGTTTTCGAAGACCACAGAAAAGATATAGACTAGGCTCTTATATAGTAATATCGCATATTGCTCATTGTTTACTATTTAAGTTTAACCAGGTCGGTCGACAAATATCTGAGATAAGCCGAAAATCAAGATCGCCTCCAATTTTTACCCATAAACCTTTACTTTTTGAAGTCTTGTTATAATATATGAACTTTTTTATTAACTTTTGCATGAAATAAACTTCAGAAAATGCTGGTAGTGGAAATAACCAAAATCGGTGGGTAATAGGGCTTCCGATTGGGAAATCCCGATCCCGAAATTCCCGGGATTTTCGGGATCTCGATTTTTTATATATTTTTTTTATTATTTTTACATTTTTTCAATAATTGTTGTTGTTTATTTGTTTGGCTTAAGGTCATAAAAAATTATAAATAAAAATTTTTTTTCAATTTTTATATTTTTAATTTTGTATTTTATATTTCATCCGATATTTCGACCATACATCAATGGTCATCTTCAGGGGACTTAAAACACTGTAAAAATTAAAAAACTACAAACAAGTTGATACGTCCTAACAGCTTAACATGTTTTCAATAATTTGTATAAATATTTTTTTTACGCGTATTTAAATTTAAATTTTAAATATTTACAAACAATTCTTTAAACGAGTGTTGAGTGCGAAAAATGTTTTTCAACTGCATCTTATCTTAACAACAAAATTCGTTGGTGTTTTGTAGATACAACATTGGATGCTTTAATATTGTTAAGAACTACTTGAACTTAGTATTAAGTGCAAGCCTTTTAAAAGTTTGAAATACATTATTTCCAATTGTGTTTTAAAACTTTTTGAATGTTTTTAAAAAATTTTCAAATATATTTTAAAATTTGCCCAATTAAATTTAAAAATATTCCAAATTTTTTTTTTTTTTTTTGTTAAAAATTGCTCAATTGTATTTTTAAAATACATTTGGACAATTTTAAAATACATTTAGAAAATGTTAAACTTAATTTGAAAAATTTTGAAACACATTTATATAATTTTGAAATACATACATATGGACAATTTAAAAATACATATGGAAAATTTTAAAATGTATTTGAAAATTTTAAATATTATTTGGACAATATTAATATACATTTGGACAATTTCAAAATACATTTAAAAAGCTTAAAAATATATTTGGGCAATTTGTAAAATCATTTGAAAAATTTGAAAATACATTTAGAATTTTTTAAATGCAATTAGAAATGGTGTAATTTTTTATATTAATATGATCTTTATGAATTGTGATCAGTTAATAATTTAAGTTTGTTTTTATTATATTTTATTTAATTTTTTTTTTTTTTTTTTTTCAAATAAATAATATACAAATTTTATAAAATATGGGATTCAAAATATCCCGAACATACCGGGATCCTGTTTTCGGAAATATTTTCTTCAATCCCGAATACCGGGATTCAGAAAAACCAGTCCCGATTGGAAGCCCTAGTGGGTAAACAACCTAGTTATAGGCAATTTATTAACTGTTTTTACAGAAATCGTGGTATTGGCACAGCAATGCCCATACCATAATGGTTTTGGATTACATATTTCTTTCTTATAAATAAGAAGGATTCAATATTAAAAATGTGCCATATCGGTCCATTATTTCACCTGACGCCCGTACAAATCTACTGCCGAATTTAAGGTTTGGTACCATTTTTTTTATTATGGTGAAGGCTGTATAAAATTAAGCATAGCCGAACATAGTACTCTTACTTGTTTTTTATGCAAACTGATGATAACATCTGACGTTAAACTACATCAAAACCAAGTTTTCTCAAAACCTAACGACAGCTCATAATATTCATTCCTTATATTCCTAAATGCCATAACTACTATCCAATTTAGTTGTAGGAAGATGAATAAGTTGTAGGCGCAGTATCATGTTATGCCTTTTTTATATAAAAGTAAATACATATATTTTTTTTAAATATTTTCTACTCGAATAATGAATCAGCTATGAAACAAGAGATTTAGTTTATTGAAACAAATATATAGTCCCATAAATTTTAACTAAAATTTCTCCTAAATTCCCCTGCATTTTGTGCCAATCACCATAAAACTACTCAAATTAATAAGCAATAAATTAACAAACAAATTCATTCGTCACATTTGTCGGCACTACAAAAACTTAAAAGCGATTAATTTTCTTTTCATTCCTCCCAGTACTTGCAGGTTTTTGTTCCTTATTTTTAATTACAAAAGTAACGATACTGCGAGTACGACTTCTCTTCTCCACTGAAAACATTCAATCATATTTTACACGATTACATGACTACTTAATGTAACTCAGTTAAACTAAATCTAATTCTTACAAGTTCAGCAAAATGTATCTCAGAAACATATTGTGTCGTCCATCAATGTGCTTCAGGTTGTTGTATGTATGACAATACAAAAATAATATATATAAAATAATGCAGTAGTAATAATCATGGTTCATTTTGTTGATTTCATCTTACATTTGTTTGGATGTTTTTTCATTTTTTCTCCACATCACTTGTAATGTTATTGTACGTGCTGTGTTATATCCAATTGTTTCAGTGGCAGCCTTATGGCGCCATCTAAAACATTAATAAAAAATGAAAAAAATTCTTTCATTTTTTCTTGCTTTTTGTTATAAATATTACATTTAACATTTTTAATTTATATAAAGTCATCATCATCATTGTCGCATGTGGCTTGAGTGAATTAATAACTGTAAAATGAAAAGGAAACAAAATATTTAGGTTCAAATGAAGAGAAATGTTCCTAACTTTTTTAAAATGTATAGTAGGCACACGATTGGGTCATAAAATAATAAGCCAGTGCAATAACAGTAGGGCAGACAACTCAGATATAATTGCAGAACCAAAAATTTACAAGTCACTAACTTATATTTCTAAAATATCTGAACGTTTACAAAAGTCAAAAATATGCGACATAAAGATATTCATATAAAATATATTTTCTTTAGTATCATTTAACAACAATTCGTTGTTTAAAACATAAATTATTTCACACGAAAATTCTGACATGTATCAATCAATATTATCTATCTCACGATTTTTCAAAACTCAACGTGTTTATTAGCTGCAAGTATATAACATTGTTATGCGAAGGTAAACAAAAATCATGTTTTTTTTAATTGTCATTAAAAAGGTAAAACAATATTATTTTTATAATTTTTTAAATTCAAAATTAAATTTTATTATTAATTTTAGCACTTTTCTACATTTTTCTTTGTGAAACGCTTGTTGTTTATAAATACAAAATAAAATACAATAAAGGATAAGCTGTTGCTTAAAATTCCGCGCGAAATAATATGAGCTGCACTTGTTTCGCACGGAAAATAAAAATGTTGCTAGAAACATGCCGAATGTTTTTCGTTATATGAATAGAGTACAACTCTATCAACACTTTTTCGTTTGTATTTCACATTAATTTTTTTTTGTTGAGTTTGAAAACATTTCGCACGAAATACTGAACAGAGTACCAGGCTTAATATAAAATTTTTTTGAAAAATGTGTTTATCATGTCCATATAATAAATAAAACATTTTTTCCATTATTTTTAAACATATTTCACAAAAATAATATCATAAAATGTAACCGGCGACTATAACGCTAAACACACTTTCTAGGGATCACGACTTATTACACCTAACGGTCGTGTTTTGTTTAACACAATTTGTAAAATGATCTAAATGTGGTCGCGAGCGGACAACCAACATATTGGCCTACTGATCAGCAAAAAGTTCCAGATGTCATAGATTTTGGAGTGGTTAAAAACATCCCCGCAGAAACGATTTATGTTGAAGCTTCCTTAGAACTATCTTCTGATCACACACCTACACAATTCTTACAATAACAAATCCTAATAGAATTGTATCTCCGTCTGGTAACTTAGTGACGTCAGCCACTCAAATAAATTGGTTAAAATATAAAATATATCTCAGTACCCACTGCACTGAAAATTATTCGCTTCGTACACCGGAGAATGTGGATATATCTATTGTACATTTTGACAGTTATCTGAAACTATCTGTTCAACATTCTAGCATAACCCTCAAAAAAAATCAAAAATAGTAAAATATATTCTACAGATGTTGAGCGTCTCTTGACTGAAAAAAAGGAGAGCTCGAATAGAATGGCAATTGCATAGATCCCCTCAACTTAAGAATTTACTAAAATAGTGCACAAAAAGGCTAAGAAAGTTACTGCACTCTCAGACAACAGCTTCCCTTGAAAAATATCTTAAGGAACTTGATGCAACTTCTCAATCGGACTACTCATTATGGCGTGCAGCTAGAAATCTTAATAGACCAGTTATCACTAAACCACCATTAAGAAACTTAAATGGAAGTTGGGCAGGAAATGATGTAGAAAAAGGAAATCTTTTTGTTAATCATTTGAAAACCGTATTTACCCCTCATACATCTCCCGATATTCCGGTCGTGTTGCCACCTGTTGCTGTTATAGCTGCTGTTTCACTTAGATTTGATATAAGAGAAATAGAAAAGGGTATTCATGATTTAAACCGCAAGAAAGCCCCTGGTTTTGATAAGATCAGTAACAAAATGCTTTTGGAGCTACCCAGCATAGCAAAGAAAATTATTCTCTTGATTTTTAATGCTATTTTACGCCTATAATATACTACCCACAAGAATGGAAAATATCCTTAGTTACAATGATACCTAAACCAGCAAAGGATCCTACAAAAGTTGATTCATATAGACCTATAAGCTTATTGTCTAATATATCAAAGCTATTTCAGAAACTACTAGTGTCAAAATTAACGCCGATTTTAAATGAAAACAGATGTATTCCCAATCATCAATTCGGTTTTAGAAGAAAACACAGCACAATTGAACAAACTCATCGAATAGTAAATGTCATAAGAAAAGCCTTTGAAAAAAAAAAATATTCCTCAGCACTCTTCATCGATGTGTCTCAAGCTTTTGATAAAGTCTGGCATGAAGGTTTACTACTACAATTGCAGCAAAACTTACCAGCAAATATACACAAGCTGTTAGAAAGCTACTCTATTATACTTAATTTATACTTCGGACTTGCCTACAAACAGCTACACCCATACCTCAACATTTGCGGACGATACAGATTTTCTAAGCGTACACGAAAACTGTCATGAAGCATCTCGTTACTTGCAGGATCATATATTTGAACTGGCAAAGTGGTAAAAACAATGGAGGATAAAGGTAAATGAGCAAAAATGCTTACATATAACATTCACCTTGCGTCGGGAGTCATGTCCCCCTATTAAAATCAATAATCAAATAATACCCCAACCCTCGCATGTAAAATACCTCGGTATACATCTAGATCGGCGTTTAACGTGGAAATGGCGGCGGCATGAAATAACCCCCCAAAATATAACGCCCCAAAAAAAATATGAAATAACCCCCCAAAAATTTGTACAGAGAACAACAAAAACGATTTTTTCTTTTTTTTGGGGTGTTATTTCATTATTTATTTTAGGGAGTTATTTCATATGAAATAACTCCCCAAAAATCTGAAATGAAATAAGTCCCTAAAACTATTTTGGGGACTTATTTAATTTTTAAATTACATATTTTAAAAGTCATAATGATGACAAATTGTGTTTTGTTATATTCACTGCATACGTTTACCAAACATAAAAGTATCAAAAACCATAATTTCAGAATCCTAAAAAAATTGGGATTATTTTTAAGTTCTGAATTTCAGAACTCGGAATCTCTAAGTCCCGAACTTTATAATTTCGAATTCGAAAATCCCGAATCGCTAATTTAAGCTTTTCTGCATAGCCGGCCTTCGGCCGGGCGCAATGATTTTATCCTCTATGGTATTTCAAACATCGGCTTCGCTTACTAAAGCTTTTCTGTTTAGTCGGCCTTTGGCCGGGCGCAAGAACTTTTTCCTCTATAGTATAACAAACACCGGCTTCGCTAACTAATGCCTTGTGCCCGACCGAAGACCGGGTTAGCAGAAAAGCTTTAGTTAGCGAAGCCGGTGTTTGGAATACAATATAAGGGAAAAATCCTTGCGCCCGGCCGAAGGCCGGCTATGCAGAAAAGCTTTAGTTAGCGAAGCCGGTGTTTGGAATACTATAGAGGAGAAAATCCTTGCGACCGGCCGAAGGCCGGCTATGCAGAAAAGCTTTAGTAAGCGAAGCCGGTGTTTGGAATACTATAGAGGAGAAAATCCTTGCGCCCGGCCGAAGGCCGGCTATGCATAAAAGCTTTAGTTAGCAAAGCCGGTGTTTGGAATACTATAGAGGAGAAAATCCTTGAGCCCGGCCGAAGGCCGGCTATGCAGAAAAGGCGAGGAAAAAGTCTTTGCGCCCAACCAAAACTGAACAATATGTATTATATTGGGGTCTTATTTCATTTCTGGAATTGGGGAACTATTTCATATGAAATAAGTCCCTAAATATTGGGGACTTATTTCATTTTGATTTTGGGAGTTATTTCATTTCATTAGGGATTTATTTCATTTTAAGAATTGGGGATTTATTTCATATGAAATAAGTCCCTAAAAATTGGGGATTTATTTCATATTTTTTTTGGGGACTTATTTCCTGGGGAGTTATTTCATGCCGCCGGAAATGGCATATAGAAGCAAAACTAAAACGCCCGGGAGACTATCAAATAAATACATCAATCACATAGTTGTGTGCGTGCAGTCGTTCTTTTTCGGGTACACATACGCGTTGTCGGCAATGCTTGATGAAAATCAAAAAGTTTTGATTTTTTTATTTGATGGCTGATTATTTGATAGTCTCCTGTTGTGATTGACAAAAAAAAATTATTTTCTTTGTGTTTGTTGTCATGAAAAATATAAATATTTTGGTTTTTTACAAAATACAATTGTTGATTGCCGTGTTTATTTGTACGTCTCCGAAAAAGCCTCAAATAAACGACACAAACACATATGCACTGATTGACGGGTTTATTTGAAAGTCTCCAGAGCCCTTAACACAAATGAAACAAAAAGCAATTCAAATTTATTGGCTCATTGGAAGAAATTCTGTTCTTAGCCTCGATTGCAAACTTCTACTCTAAAACTCTATATTAAAGCCAATCTGGTGCTACGGTATTCAGCTATGGGGCACTGCCTCGGCCTCAAATATCAAAAAAGTTCAAAGGCGCCAAAATAAACTTCTTCGAATAATCACAGTCGCTCCCTGGTATGTTAAAAACTCTAATATTCACAAGGATCTCAATGTGTCATTAGTAGAAACTATTATTACGAAGTATGCCGCAAAATATTAAAAAAGGCTTGAGTCGCACCCAAATCCACTAGCTCGAAATATTTTAAATTACAGCGGCCACTCTAGATTAAGGAGAAGAGATACAGCAGGACTCATCCGACGAGAAGACCGCTAAACATCTACATATGTGAACAGAAACCGTGAGGAGAAAAATTTTCGTCTAGTATTGGCAGGACACAAATAAAGTATTAGTATAAGATTTGATTAATTATTTTTAGTTCATATTTAATATATGAAAATTCAATAAATAAATAATGAAAATAAAAAATACAAGCATATATCAAAATGTCATTTTATTTTTGGTTGAAAGAAGGATAAATCCAACAATAAATTTTCGTACTTTATGAATGGCTTATTAAAGGTATAAAAACTATTTTTTTTAATGAATATAATTTTAGCAATTCTTTTCCTAAAAACGGATATTTAATAGTAAATAAGTTTTTATGAATACGGCTGTTAGTTTATAAAAACAAAAAAGAAAATTAATATTTTTTTAGAATGTACATATACATAGATTATATTATAGTATAATAAGTACCGGGTAGGTTCATTAGGGAGAGTTGTTATTATTAACCCATGTAATGTCAAACAACGAAACATTTCTCAATTGCAAATATTTAAATTTTAACATATTTTGCACTTTTTAGATATTGCAAGTCAATTTTTTTTATATAAAATTAAAGTTTATTCAATATATTGTACATTTGCAATGAATTTTTGATTAAAATTTGGTACTATAAAAGAAAGGCGAATTCATTCCAGATAATCTCGGTAGTACAACAAGTACAACTCGTACAAAAACCACAAGCAATTTGTTTTGTAAAATCATTGTATAATGTCAGACACCGAAATAAATCAAAACAGAATATAAACAAAATTTTGACATCCAACAATTATAAAGCTAAAGAAAAAAAGTTATCAGCAGGTCTTTTAGGATCACCTGTAATGAATTCGCCTTGTATAAAAGTTGTATATTAAGAAATTTTAAAAAATAAAATTGTTTGATTTTTGGCGCTTGTTTCAATTTTTTTCGTTATTTTCTTTTGTTTGACATTATAGGTATGGGTTTTAAAATTGAGAACATACTTTCTAATGACTATACCTTGTATTATTCTACCATATTATTTTTTTAATTGTAAAATAATTAAAAAATTTTTTTTTTTTAAAACGGCAATATTTTACCTTCCTATAACTCAACAAAGAAACATCATACATAAAAAATTTTCGCACACTCATTCATATCTACTAGAACTATAGTTAGTCCAACAAAATTTTCTTATGGCCAATTTTCAGGATTGACATTAAAACCCATTTATATTTAAAATCGTTTTAAATACTAAATTATCTTCTTCACTAAACACTTAAACGAAACTTAATTCACCGATGTGGTACATTTAAATTCAACTTAAGTTTCCATTGGATTATCTTAGCAAGGTGACCTCAATATCACAACAATACAACAACAACAGACAAAGCAATAACAAACAGCCGTTTTTTGGGACCACCTTGTAAATAGTTACACTTATTTGTGATATATTTTTGTATTTAGTAGTGCCGCCATACTTTTATCTTAATTAAATAAGACTTTTCAAATAAAACTCAAAAAATCAATCTGTATTTAAATACCATTAAAGTTTACATGAAAATTAACATTAAATAGATCTGAATACTATCCTGAATATTGGGCATTAATTTTTATTTAATTTTTCTCCATTTTATTTTGTTTTCAAATATTATACTTGAAAACTCAAAAATAATTTCATTTTAGTTTTTAATTTTCCTTTTTATGACAATATGGGTGCAACCGGCCATTTTAACTTTTTCTTTTTTTTTTATCCATACTGTCTTATCCTAAAGAAATTAAATAAAGACTTTATTAAAAATTTACATAAAACCGTCTTAAATTGTTAAAGAGTACTCCAACTCCAACTTGTAATTATCAATATTAAATTACATTTCTTTTTATATACAAACAACAATATTAAGTTACAAATCATATAAAAATTATAAACTTTTAAAAAACTATTAAACTGCAATGCATGCATCTCGTTTGCTGTCTCACTCCCGGTGTGCCTTAAATGGGTGTAATCGTATGCAAACTTTATTGATCACAATTGGTCAATTACCATTAACAAGTCAAGTTTATACTTAAGCATTTTCTAAGGAAAAAAAGAAGAGCAGAGTACTGTTTGTAATATTATGCGTTGCCAGCAGTTAAGCATGAAAATCAAATATTTCATTAAAATGACTGAAAAGTGCGGTAACACCCCACAGAAAATTATCATTAAAGACACAAAAACAAAAACGACAACAAATTTAACTTTCAAGAGAATTCGACAGAAATAAAGTCCTTAGGCAATCAGGCATATAAAAGTCGTTTAAGTTACATATATTTTTGTGCATTTGAAGTCATATACTGAACAGGACATCACACCCTTAAAGCATGTCGTCACATAAATTTCCAAGGAAGTTACACGCCCAACTTTTAAGACTCGATCTTAAACAGTCATTCATTTATGCCCCCTTTTACATTGAAACTAAAGTAGTTTTAATGAAAACCTACAATTATTGAAATGTGTTTTTTGGTTTTTATTTTTATTTATTTGTAAATTTTGTTCTTTTTTTTTGATTTAACTAAAAACAAAAGGCATTTCCTTCTATTAACGTTTTATGCTGCATAGGCATTCAAACAGCTAGTCACAAACAATTCTAACTTCAGCTGCCGCGTTTGAATATTTTGAGTCGGATTCATAAAAACGACTGTCTTTCTTTCTATTCATATTTGTGTTCTAAATACCAAATTTATATATTTTTTTTACTATTTAAATGAACATTTTGACTGCGCCTACTTATTTGCTTTTACCATTTCATTCTATTTTTTAATGGGACTTTAAATGACGATTTGTTTGGCCATGACTTGGTCAACGCATTTAAAACTTTTCTTCTAATATTGACTGACACTCTTCTTCATCTTCTTGTCCATTGCCGGGGCAAACGTATAATCATGGTTTTATGTTCATAAAAAAATTCTAAAGAAATGTAAGAGAGGTGGCGGCGTTATTTGAAATTACAGTTGCAGTTGTGTCTTGCAATTTTTAGACAATGTACGTGGGTAAATTAGAAATTTATAAAAAAAAACATTAATTCTAAAAAAACACATTCTTCTATATGATCCAACAATGCTATTTAAAATGAAATTTTTTTAGAACTTATTATTGTTACTTATACCATATAATTGTCTCAGGCAAACACATGATAATTAAATTAGTCTTCCATCATATGCCACCATATTATGGTTGCCTCCAAACATATTGTTTTTTATATGTAATAATACAAATTTTCTTACCAGTAAAAATTCTATGGTTTTAAATTAACAATATTTCTTTTTTCTTTTCCAAGAGTAGCCGCACGTTGCTAGTATTTATTATTAGTGGTTAACATATAAATTGTTCGGAGAGTACCATAATGTGGTTGTGGCATCTTTATGGAGGACTTATTGTGTTTTCTATACGTTTTTGTACTAAATTTAGTCTTCAAAAGTCTTTTCATAATTTGTTATCCATTAAATTTTGTATGTAGAAAAAATTTGCATACTATGAAATATGAAACTCATAGTATCTACTCCCTTTCGTCATGTTAGGTAGAAAGGCTGGAGGCGAAGTAACCTTTACACCCCCATCCAGAGATCAATATGATTGTGACGCCTTAGTTACTGATAGAATTCTAGTAAGAATATGAGAAATAAAAAGTGAAAGCCCAGGAATGGAGAAAGTAGTTGCACAACCCTACTACACAGAAAACTGCCCTACATGTACCAAGTCTCCAGTCTTATTGTACACAGCCAGGTCATTGCCATTACGAATCCCGTCAGATTCTCGAACCCACAGCCCGCAACATCTCCCAATTCGCGAAGGAATCTCAGCCTGCTGTTCTGTAGCCTTGCAGGATATCGCGCAGCGCATGCTATACCCTGATATCGCGCAGCGCATGCGATACCCTGCCCGCTCAGAACCCATTCCCTGATCCTCCCTAAGTAAAGCCCATTCAAGGATCCTCCATTTGCGAGCCCAATCTCGGCAACTCATCAGCTATCTCGTTGCCGGTGATGTTGCAGCCTCACCATATAATCCCTTAAGATTTCTCCTAGAGCCGTTCTGCAATCATACACTAGCCTGGAGTTCACATAACAGTCCATCAAGGCCCTAGGAGCCGCCTGGCTGTCCACATATATAGTGTTTCATCCATATTTCTTGTTGACTTTACAATAAATATATTATGATATAAAACTATTTAAAAAAGATGGCCATTATTTCTGAAAAAGCATTGCAATCATGTGGTTCATATGTTCGGATTCTCAATGTGCTACATTCTGATGACTTAATTTCTTAAGCCTTTGTTCTACAAACACCTTTGAAATATATCAAATAAAAGTCCTAAATGCTCCGGCGTTTTACAAAATATTGTATTGATCGCAGAAATGAAATAAATTACTTTCATTCATTTAATTTGATTAATTGATAAAAAAAATGTTGATCTCTTCGGGTTACTGCATTTGCTTATCTACAACTTTTTACTTCTCCTTACATTCTTATCTAAGCAAATCGGAATATCGCTTTACGATTTCATTTCCACTACGTGGAAAGCAGCTCATTTTGATTATAGATTTAAAAGAATTCACCATTAAGTTCAATATTTTGATTATTTCTCTAAATATTGGTTTTTCTGTTGAAGAAACAACAAGATCTTTTCAAACTCAAGTTTCTAACCTTTACACGATTATAAAATTCTCTTTATAAAGACGATCTAACAGCCCGTTTGTAGAACGCGAGCGCAAAAGCGACTCGTTTAACTTACATTTAAAACAAAAAGAAATTTTGAAATATAGTTTTTGTTTTAAATGTTAGTTAAGCGAGTTCTTTTGTGCTCGCTTTCTACAAGCAGGCAGTAAGAGTCCAAAACCTGATTGCTTAATAGAGTTTTTACATTTAACGTCGCTTTTATAAAAGCAAGTGATCCAAAGCAATATATTTTATCAATATATCACTCGATTACCACCTGCAACGGCATCCATTTAAACAAAAATTAAAACTTATTTGTAATTTTTTGTACAAACATTTTTAAAAACATATTATAATTCTTCTTCAGTTTTTAGGCCACAAAATGAAAACAAACAGTAACATTTATTTGTTGATGCAAACTGTTGTTATGAACGACAGACCATGTTTTCTCGTTCCTCTTTCATTCATTGTTCAAAGTACAGAACGAGAACGATGAACGAAAGGTACGACCTAGTTTCTTAAATCTTTCGGGTGGGTCGGAGCGATTCCACAAAAGGAACGATTTTGCACAACTCTACTCTTAATATCTCTCTTTTAAGGATTGAAGTGATATTTCGGTAGTATCCGTGTAACAGCCATACCTAAACAAGAGCGGAACGCGTTTTCTAGCTGTCAAAAATCCTCATGCCCATACAATTTGTATGTAGCATACCGAAACAACGCGACGGCAACGCAACGGTAGTGCTTTGCAATTGGAAAATCCGATTTTGACAGCGCGTTTAAATAAACAGGGCTGCTATATTTGTTGTTTTGACAACCCTGTTTTTATTGTTTGATAATAAATAATGGCAAATTAGCTATTTTTAGGTCAAACTAGCGATTTTAATTCAATTTCTTATGTCTTTTATGGGGGTTTTAGTCGGAACGAAAGTCAACACTACTGTTTATGGCACAACGCTGACGCTCTTATTTAGGTATGGCATATCAGCGTAAAAGCTACGCTGAAGAAAAAGTTCCGACTTGCGCTCTTGTTTAGGTACGGCTGTAAGTTCTACGATGAAAGATTTAGTAGTTTTGAAGCTTTTAGAAAAGTGAGCTCCGACTAGCTGTGTTATTTGAACGATTGGATTTTGTTTTGAAACGTTTGTGTAATTTTATGTATTAAACATTTTTTGTTAAAATTGCTTTCCAGTTTTTTCATTTCTTTATAAAAACAAATAATAATATGGCAGCCTTAGGTTTATATATCAGTTAAGCTTTGTTCTCGCCTATTAAATATTTGATGTCCTACACGTAACCACTAGTTTTATGACAACTTTATTTGCATTTGCAAAACGTTTGGCTAGATCAAACATCATTTAACAGTTCTAAATTACATTATACAATTATCTTCTTACAAATAAAGTTTAAATAAAAATTATTAAAAATAAAGCTAAAGTTTGATCAATTTACTGGTCACTTTTTTTGGATTTTTTTCGTCAAATATTTGTTAGGTCTGAATATACATTTAGTTAGCAAGATTTTGGGTATAGCGTTTTACACTTCTGTTTGTATTGCAAAAAAAAAGGTTGTATTCGAACATTTTAACGATTCTTAAAAACTAGATTCAACCTAGAAAAACAAATACATATACATATACAGCTTTAACTACATTTGATCAGCTGCTACTAGGTCTGAGCCAACATTATCTATATATTGTATATAAAATTGTAACGTTACTGACTGATTCATCATTGCACAACCTAAACGCCTGAAGCTAAAAATTTGGACCAGGGCTTGGTCTCTCTCAAATCGATAAACTAAGACGGGATTTCGAATGTTTAGAGGGTAAAAAAGGGTAAAAACGGGTAAATTCTGTAACCTTATATCTCCAAAACTAAAAGAGAAAAAATAAATTTAAAGCTTATCGTTGTCCTTTAAAAGAATAGGCGGACAGGTGTCTGGTACTTTTGGGAAATTCAGCCCTTTCACGGGGTAAACGGGAAAAATCTGTATTTTGGTCACCCCATCTATCTTTTAAACCCATAAACATAAAAGTGAGAGTTATGTCACATTTGAAACTTATCTAAAAAATCCAAATACGAATTTGGTACTTTTTCGAAATTCGGATCGTACCTAATTTTTTTACTTTTTCCAAGATATTTTTTCTCCATCTATTAATCTTTCATCGCACAGCCTAAACGCCTGAAGCTAAAAAGTTGACATTTGGTCCGGAGGCTAGCCTCTCGGCAAATCGATTCCCTAGGTTGGGAGTTTTAGAAATTTGTATGGTTAGAGGGTAAAAAAGGTTAAAACGGGTAAATTCCCTGACATCATGTTCGTTAAAAAAATACGCGAATAGGTGTCTGGTACTTTTTTGAAATTCGACCCTTTTGGGGAGTAAACGGGTAAAACCTGTATTTAAAAACTTTTTTACCACGCCATCTATCTATTAAACCAATAAACATTGAAATAAAAAAATATTACATTCGTAACGTATCTAAAAAATACTAATACAAATTTGGTACATATTCTTTTAAGAGGTGAAAATCGTACATTTTACAAAGTAGCGGGTTAAAACCTAGTAACATAAACTTTGGCGTAAACATATGTCCACGAAAGAAAAGGAGACGCTAACGAAGTAGCCCGTTAAATGCTGGTACTACATAAAACAGCTGAAAAAATATCCCAAATTTTTTTTTTATAATTTCATATGATGTTGAACAATTTTGACCAAACAGCCGTGTTTTTTTTTGTTCATTGATGGTAACACTGCTTAGGGCTCTTGTTGTCACAAAAATTTCCAAAAAGTTAAATTTAGCTAACTTATTTTTCACTAAATTCCTAATCCACCCACTAAATTGACAAACAGCTCTAGTTGTGATAGTTTTTTTACCATGTAGTCCAAAACGAATTCTCTCACACATTTATGGCTTAAAAGAGGTAAAAAAAAGAAAAAAAAACTCATACCACTTATTAAACGGCGTATAATAAATTTAAGTCGTTTTAGTCGTTTTCTTAAATGTATGTGAATGTAAAAACCTGTAATTTTGACGGCAATTATCTAGCGATAAAAGTCCAAAAGGAGGTTTTTCATTTATACAGCAACAACTACAACAATTGCAGCAGCAGCAAAAGCAGTACCAACAATAACGCACTACAACTCCAACCACAACGAAACGCAGTAGAGGCCAACGAAAAAACGACACTTAACCAAATAAACAGACAAACTGACAAAAAATAAATTCATTCATTAGTTTTATTTTCTATTCTTTATAGACGAGAGTACGAGTATGATTTTTTCCTTTCATTTTGACCACAAATGCAGCTGTTTTTTGGTTGGCTGTTGGTTTATTTCCTCACTTACTTAAACACACCGATCGAACGACAGACCGACCGTCTTTATCCAAGAAATATTCAAGATTAGAGTATTTTTTTCGACAGTTTTTTGTGCTTTACATCTGTATGTGACTGTCTGGTTAAATTGCTTAAAAGGGTTTTAAATGGGTTGACTTTTAATGTTTATTTTTTTATTATTGCTTATTTGGAAATGCGTCTAAAACGGTATTCAGTCACTATTAACACAAACTGGCAAATGGTTTTTAATAAAAAAATCTAATACATAGAAAATAAAATTAATGAAATTTAAGAAAATTATAGGTTAGAATTGAACGATTTTTTTTATGTTTGATGAAATGTTGAAAGGATATTTGTGGATTTTTTTTTAGAAAAACCAATATATACATTATTGTAAAATGAAGTCCCTAAAGGCATATTTTAGAAAAAGAAATAATTAGATATTAAGTATATTTAGCAGAGACTTAAAAGATTGCAATCACATGATTTTTCGTAAATGATTGCTAATTTTTTGATTGCATTCAAAATCGGAAAATTAATTGTACGATTTCAATCTAAAATCATGAAATTAATACGACAAAAATATTAATTCCCGCATTCACAAACGATCATTAAATTTATTAAACCTTAATTAAGTAACATTTTCATACAGAATTAGTCTTGTAAATCTTTATTAAATTTAAAATATTTTTATGATCAATTCAATATTTTTTTAAATAATTTTATATATTAATTGATGGCAATCTATTTAATTTAAATACTTTAATTGCAATCAAACCCAATTATTGCAATCAAAATTAAGGCAGAATCAAAATCTTCGTTGTCTTCTCTTTTCCCTACAAGAACAGTGACAGTCATTTGATCCATCATATGACTGGCATTGCTGATGCGAATATCCATCATCGCGTAGAACAAAGTTTCTATCATTAGGTGTGTTCATTTACTTTACTAGCAGAAGCTTGCAAAGAGAGAGAAAGTAGGAATTTAAAGAAATTGCTCTCAAAAATACTAAAGAGTAAACGAACACTTTGCCAGCCAAAATTTGCAAGTTAAAGTAGTGACGAATATACATATTTGAGTACCCATTAATTATTCTAAGACTTATGAAAATTTTATACATTAAGGTAAAATAATCAGATTTTATTAGATTTTATTTTTTATGTTGAATAAAATGAATCATGAATTGGATTTTTTTTATTTATTAGGTGAAAGAAGAATTCGGGTTTTCATCAATAATAAAATTTAAAAAAATCTTTGTTAATAATAAAAGTATTTATAATGCAAAAAAAATATTTAATTTAACAATCTATTTATAACCTATGTATATAGGTATATAAAATTTCAACGTTACGGACTGACAGACAGATTCACCTTTGCACAGCCTTAACGCCGTGAGTTATAAGGTTGAAATTTGAATCGGATGCTGGTCTCTCGCTGAATCGATCCACTAAAAATCGAAGAAATTGCCTAATAGTATGAAAATTGTGTGTGTGTGCTAGTGAACAAATTTTGTGCATTGCGATTCGCAAGAAACTACTTTCATGTGTAAATGCTAGGTAAAATGGAATTTTTGTAAATTCGAATGTTTAGGGGATAAATAGCGTAAAAACGAGTAAATTCGCTAGGCAGAATTTATGCTGCTTTAAATAAAAAGCAAAATGCTCCCTCTGTGGTATATGGAATGGGTTGGCAGAATTTTTGCTGCCTTAAATAAAAAGCAAAATGCTCCCTCTGTGGGATATGGAATCGGGAGGCAGAATTTTTGCTGCCTCCCCATTTCCCTACTACTTTCATAACTCCTTAACTAACCGTGGATTCATCCATGAGTTCCGAACAATATTTTTGTACGATTCACCTAGTATTTCGGAAAATTTGCCCGGAAAAACAATACTACCATATGGTTTACAGATGTAAACAATTATACAAACTGGCAGCACAACAAGCATACTACTTATATTGAATTGTTTTCTAAAAGTGTGTTAAGAAAATGGACGAAAAAAGAAAATTAATTTTATTATTTTTAATTATAATTTATTTTTTTATTTAATTATACAGCAAAAAAAAAAACAATTGTTGTACTATAGCACTATATAATGAGGCAGTTCAATTCAACTTTTATGTACAAATAGAAAAAAATGGCATCGCAGTTTATTTTGTTCTGAACAGTGTGGTCATTTTGGCATTTTTGCAGCTAAATTTAGCATTACCAATTTTTATTTAGCTGCAAAATTTTCACTTAGCACTTGGCATTTTATTAAAAATTTTTGGAAAATGTTTTTTAGCTGTTTTTAGCATTATTTATTTTAAAAATTTAGACGAATAGTCTAATTAATTTTGCTAAATAAATTTTATAATATAATAAATGAAATTTCGTATGAAAATGTATAATTCTTATGTTAAAAAACACCTTACATGTCTTGTTAAAAGAAATAGAATATTCAGGGAATATTAGAAATGTCCTCATCATGTTGATTGTAAGTATTATTTGCCTTTTGCTATAACGATATAAACGTACAAGGAAATTTCACTTTGTATTTAGATAAGAATTCAATAGTATAAATGTTTGAAAAAATTGTTGGCTCTAAGCTGCTAAAAAAATTTATTTTGAAGCTTCAACTTTTCTTAACCTATAAAAAATAAAATGAACTAAAAATTTTGTATATTATATAAATAAACCGTTTAAATTTATCATATATCAGAGGTTTGCAGGCCCGCTAAATTTAACATTTAATCTTAACTCCCTGTGCTACATATTTCCATATATGTATCACATGCTTTACCAAAATCTAGCCATTTGCTTATATATAACCATTTATTTCAATTTCGTGCAAAAATTAGTCTCTAAAATGTAATTAGTTTCGAATAAAATTTCATACTTGTAATAAATTTTTAACAAAAATCTTTAAAAAATTTTAGCATTATTTTTACCATTTTTAAAAATCATTTTTAGCATTTTTTGGCCCTGTCTAATGGCAGATTTAGCTGTAAAATTTTTTTAGACCTGGCCACACTGGTTCTGAACAAGAATTAAAATTAAACCAATAATTTTTCAATTAAAGCCAATAAACATGGAAATAAAAACTGTTTTACATTCGTAACTTATCCAAAAAATACAAATTTGATTCTTTTTAGAAATACAAACATTTAAGGGGTACCTTTTTAATTTTCTATAATAGATATTAGAATGCATTTTTTTGGTGTTTGTTTCATAATAAACAAGACGGCCATAAAGTAAACAATAAGAACATCTCAAATTGTTTTATAATTAATAAAAATCTTTAATTTTGTAAATAATTTAATTTGCCAACAAATTTTTTAACTAATGCGGTATTATACTGCAGTATTGTTAAGTATCGGGTATCTAAGTAACCATTATACTCACAGTACTAATAACAACACGTGATCGGTTAAAAGCAAAACAAAATACATAAGTGATTTTTTTAACAAGCTCGTTGTTTTATTTAGCAATAAAAATATCGAAATATCTGCCCTAAGTTAAACAAAAGTATAATTTCTTATCGCATTAAAATTTTTAAAAATTTTAAAAATAAACATTAGCTTATAAACTTTGCAAAATATCCTTATAACAAACTTCTTTTGGAAAAGTTTGTTTTGTAAACAAAAACATGAAACCGCTGTATCAAAAATTCTTGCAAGTAAAAAATTTTACCAGTAAAAATTAGCAAGAATTTTTTAGTCTCTCAATTTTTTTCTCTCTTTCGACGCTCTCAACTTGCAAATTTTTTATGTTAATGAACACCTTCCAGTAACAATTGTTACAAACTCGTAACAATTTTTAGTAAATGAACACAGCTATTATCTTAAGGCAAATATGAAAAAACTGATGGAAACTTTTTTGTATGTGTGATTTTGCATCCTTCTTTATCTATGAATTTTGTCGTTAATAAAATATATATCTGTAGCGGGATTCTGTAACTTTTAACTATAACAACTGTTGTCAACATATTGTGTTGTCTGCAGTAACGATTATGCGATTCTGTAAATTGTTCTTAAAAACATAGATAAAAATTAACGTCAAGTGGCATCACATTAAAAAAAAATGGCAAAATAACGAAAAGCACAAAGAGGAATACAAAAAAAAAAACAATCAAATTAATAAAACTAAAGAGATCTTATTTTTTTTTTTTTTTTTAAATAAGAGAAGTAAAACATTTTAACTGCAAAAAATTCAATGGTCATTGGAAGTTATATTTATTCTTTTTTATTTATTTATTTATGTGTTTGGAACATAATCCTTACAGACATTTTAAATTTAATAAAGTGTACATTAAACATAAAATACAATACAAAATATATAAAATGTTGAATATAATAAAGTTGCTTATGAAAAAGAAATAATTCCCAATATCTATTTGTTAAAATAGTTGAGTTAAATACATTCAATTTATAAAGTATCACTATCCAGTGTGACACAAAGAATGCTGAAGAAGGCCGTAGCGGGCCAGAAAATGCAGTACATTCTGCTGGTGTCTAATAATTGTAAATTTTTCTGTACATAAATATACTTCATTGCTATCCAACGGAAAGCTAAGGAAAAATGTAACAAGAAAATACAATATATTTAATTTAAGGAATAGAGCTATTACAAAAAGCTTTATAAAATTCGAAAAAATAAAAAATGTTGAATATAATAAAGTTGCTTATGAAAAAGAAATAATTCCAAAATATATAAAATGTTTACTTTCAAAAATTATGAGTTTAATGAAATAATTATTTTGTTCTTAATTTCATTAGGACTTGAAGAAAAGTCAATACAATTATAGAATTTGTTAAATTCATTGCACATTCTAATTAGATCCGCATTAGAATAATTAGCTCTAAAACATCGAACTGATAATGGAATAAAATGACGTGATGGACGTTGAGGAACATTGAAATTAAATATTGTTGATTAAGAAACCGGAGCTTACTTCGCCAGTAATTATGTGGAAAATAAACGATATGTTTAACATAATCCTATGGCTTTTTAGGGTGGGCAGCTTAATAAGAGAGAGTCTAGCAGAATACGAAGGCAAGTTTACTGGGTGAAAGTTTAGTCCACGAAGACAAAAGAGCAGGAATTGCTTTTGGACGGATTCGATAGCATCGGAATGTTTTTTATATATAGGGTCCCATATTATAGATCTTTACTCTAGAATAGGTCTTGCGAGCGCCGTAAACAAAGTTTTTGTGACATAAGGATCATTAAACTGTTTTGCCCAGCGCTTGACAAAACCAAGTACACCTCTAGCTTTGTTTGCTATCATAGTGATATGTGAAATAAAATTAAGCTTCGAATCTAGTAAAATTCCAAGATCTAAAAAATTAACGGCCAATTCCAGCTGACTACCACCAAGATTATATTGTGCAGAAATTGGATTCTTTCTGACAAATCGCATATATTTACATTTTTTTAGATTTAGTTTCATAAGATTTGTTTGGCACCATGAATAAAACGAGTTTAAGTCATTTTGGAGACGTTGTTGGTCTGATACTTCACAATAACTTAGAAAAACTTTTACATCATCAGCTTACATTAAAATATTTGAAGATTGAATCGCATTGGGCAAGTCGTTAATGAACAGTGAAAAAAGAAGCGGACCAAGGTGGCTTCCCTGTGGTATTCCAGATAGAACATCAATTCGTCTGGAACAGGTGTTTTTTAAATATGAATTAATCCATTCAGTACTGAGGTCTGTGAATTTCTTTTTAATGAGCAAATGGTTAACAAAAATTTTTTTTCGATATTAAACAATAAATGAAAAACACTAAAAAAGTTGTAGTTTACTTAATACAAACAGCCGACTTTACGATAACAAGTGTTGTTAAAAATATTACAGAATGGCAAAATCGTTAATTAATCGTTAATGACAACTATTGTTAAAAATTTATACATAATCGCACTACTGAGCTGTTTACTACTGTTAACAAGTCAGCGCTGTTCGTTATACTAATCACAGTTGACTTTTCAGAACTGATGTACATACCGGTCACAGCTGACTAATCAGAACTGATGGTATTATTTATCATTGTGGACGAATATTCAGTTTAAATAAAACACAATTCATTTCAATCCAATTCTTCATATATACTCTGTTTTTGTTTTGTTTTTCTTAAATATATACATAATTTTAGACGGTTTCCGAAGCCTTCCTGCTGCTGAAAAACATTTAAAATTTGTAGAAAAAATAGAAATAAACACATTTATGAATTTATATCTATAGCTCAAAATATATATACGTATGTACTTACCTCTTACAATTTATCTCTTAAAAGTATTTTTTTTAATTTCAAATTTGTACTTTAATATTTTACAACACTTCAGAAAAAATGCGTTGTAATAAAAAATGTAAATGAGAATTTTTGCATATGATGTTCCATTCTAACATATACAGTCAGCGTCAAAAGAAAGTGTACAGCGATCCGTTCAACATTTATAAGTCTAAGGATGTTAAAAGGGGGAGAGTACAAATAAACTGTTTTAATTTTTTTCAAGTGTATTCAGTACTTGTTTATTTAAATAAAAAAAATTTGTCATTTATTTCTTCCTCATTTTCAAATTAACAATTATCTCAGAAAACGCCTTATTTTACGCGTCAAAAAAAAGTGTACACTTTCATATTATTTTAATGTTCCAGTGTTATAACGGTAAAATGACCGCTACTTTAGGTTTTTTATTCTTGCCTTCATATTACTGATGTTTAATTATTCCTACTATATAAACGGATCAATAACAAGTCAAGTGAATTTTGGCTTATAAATAATAGTCAACATGAGTAAGCAGACTACAGTAAGAACTCGTAATTTAGTGGTAAAATTGGCATCTGAAGGCAAATCTTTGGGAAAAAATTGGCAGTGCTATTGGCAGTTCTATTAGCAGATGCCATAATACTATTAAAAAAAATATATGATAAGTAAAAAAGGTGAAAAGTGTTAAAGACCTTCCGCGCTCTGGCAAACCTAAAATTTTGTCCGGCATAGACAAGAGGACAAGAGTTTGAAGAGTAAAGCTAATTTCTGGTACAGGGCAGTAAAAATATCAGAGGAACGGACAATAACACTAGGAGTTAGGGTACGCGCCAGTTCTGTTCGCCAAACACTACATGAAGATGGGCTTTATGGTAGAGTTCCCAGAAAAAAGCCACTTATATCTGTGAAAAATCAAAAAAATCGTATGAAATGTGCGAAAAAGCATCTAATTAAAGATAAAGAAAATATTTTTATCCCAAAATGAATTATCTTTGTTTTGATGCTTTTTCGCACATTCCATACGTTTTTTTTTTGATATTTCACAGATATAAGTGGCTTTTTTCTGGGATCTCTACCATAAAGCCCATCTTCATGTAGTGTTTGGCGAACAGAACTGGCGCGTACCCTAACTCCTAGTGTTATTGTCCGTTCCTCTGATATTTTTACTGCCCTGTACCAGAAATTAGCTTTACTCTTCAAACTCTTGTCCTCTTGTCTATGCCGGACAAAATTTTAGGTTTGCCAGAGCGCGGAAGGTCTTTAACACTTTTCACCTTTTTTACTTATCATATATTTTTTTTAATAGTATTATGGCATCTGCTAATAGAACTGCCAATAGCACTGCCAATTTTTTCCCAAAGATTTGCCTTCAGATGCCAATTTTACCACTAAATTACGAGTTCTTACTGTAGTCTGCTTACTCATGTTGACTATTATTTATAAGCCAAAATTCACTTGACTTGTTATTGATCCGTTTATATAGTAGGAATAATTAAACATCAGTAATATGAAGGCAAGAATAAAAAACCTAAAGTAGCGGTCATTTTACCGTTATAACACTGGAACATTAAAATAATATGAAAGTGTACACTTTTTTTTGACGCGTAAAATAAGGCGTTTTCTGAGATAATTGTTAATTTGAAAATGAGGAAGAAATAAATGACAAATTTTTTTTATTTAAATAAACAAGTACTGAATACACTTGAAAAAAATTAAAACAGTTTATTTGTACTCTCCCCCTTTTAACATCCTTAGACTTATAAATGTTGAACGGATCGCTGTACACTTTCTTTTGACGCTGACTGTATGTTAGAGTGAAGCAACTAAAGCAATATTGGCCTGCATTGCCACTAGCAAAAATTTTTCTCACTACGTTTTTTTTTCTTTCTTCAAAACTCCCAAAATTTCCCCAAACCCATGTCTACGAATTATTTATTTTTTTGGCCAGAAATAAGTTAAAAATTAAAATTTTAAAAACATAATTAATATATTTTAATAGAACTTCTATTCAAATGAAAATTAAAATAATATTAACATAAATGACAATACAAAAATATATTCAAATTTTATTGCATAAACGAAAGAGTGGCAAAAATTCAATATAAAAATGTTGCAAGTGAGTTAGTAAAAAAAATTGTGCTTGGGTTAGTTTTAGTCATTCATTTCTTGTAGGGTTGAATCGCCAACAATATCAATTTATATAACAACCGCTGGATTCCAATTGTAAATAATTTCGTTTAACTCTCACTATAGTTGTGATTTCAGAGGAATTGATTAAAATCGCATGATTTCAACAAAAATTTGATTGCAATCGATTTTATTGCATTTAAATCAATGGCATTTACCCCTTTGACTGTCCCCAAACAAATGATTTTTTTATAGCGTATATGATACACGGACCAATATTTCAACTATTTATTATTGAAGCGTTCTATGCATCGCATACGATTCATGCCATTTTTATTCTTTACTATAAAAATTAACCTTCCTAAGTTCCTTTATAACTATATGTATAATGAAATTATCTTAAGTTTTATTTTTATTATTATTTTTTTGTTATATTTTTAACGTTTTTCAACATGAATAAAGTTTATTTTCCTTGCAAAAAAAAAAAAAAATATTTTTATCCTGGAAATTTGCAGTGTTCTCTTATACAAATATTCAGGTCTTATATGAAAAAAAAACATTGTCTACATGCCCAGAGCGTTAAATGACTTTACTTTTCATAAGTTCATACAAAACTGTGTTAAAGGAAATAAGACAAATTGTGTATCACATATAATGCGCAAGCGTATCAATCATGACACCTGTGCATCATATGTGATACATTGGACAGTCAAAGGGTTAATGATTTCTAAAGAGAATGATTTTATAACAATTGGAATCAAAAACTATTGCAATTTTGACGAGATTACATTTCGAAATCCGTTTGGGTAATTTTGATTTCAATGCCACTTGATTGCAGTTTCTTAGAGCTCTGACATGTTGTTATAAAAGTTCTAGCTTTTAAATAAAATCTTTAATGGTACAATTACAACTATATTTAAAATAAAAGCTAAATAAATTAAGAACAAATGAGTAGATTATATTCGGCTGTGCCGAATCTATATACATATATAATCTATATTTACCATTTGTTCAAAGAAAACGGAATATGACTATAATTCGCTAGGGGGCTATGCGAAATAATAAGTCGAATTGGCTTGTCTTTAATACCTAAAGCTTTTCGGATACAGTAAATATTCTGTGTGACCCTGCTTTAGTGATAAAACCTTCAGGCCGGAAGGACATTTGTATAAAGGTTTACGGCCGATTTGACCATCTTAACCCTAATGTAATTAACAAAAGAACTACTTATCTTGAACGATAAGATAGGTGGCATGTCACCGGGCCCTACTGAGTCCTGTGGTAGCAGATATATATGATATCTAGTCAGACGCGATCTCCAGAGATCTATCAATTTTGAATTTTGTCCGAATCTCAGGCATTCGCTGCACCTAATTTGCCTCGTAGGAAGTAACTCCAAATAGGGAAATATCCTTGAAATGGTCCCTACAATCCTTCGGAAGATTTTATGGTGGTTTAAGCATCTCTTTGTCTTAAAACAATACAAAAAATTTTAAAACATAAAACAGACATACAGCCCAATTATGAATAAAAATTCCCTGGGAGTTTTTCCCTTTTCCCATTTTTACAATAGAATTTAAATGGGGAAAAATGGGAGAAGGAAAATAACTCACGGGGAATTTTTGTTTATAATTGGGCTGATTAAATTAGTATTAAAATTCGTCATCGCCAAAGAATATTTTCCTATTAAATGTTTAGTAAAAAAGAATCTGGATATTTTCACATTTTGGATTTGTCAAATGCTAAGAATAGAATAATTTGAAAAATCTAAATATATTGATGATCATGAACACCTCTTGGTTTAAAATTGTCGGAAAAATAAGCTCATGTACATAAATTATTTCAAAAGCACAATTTTACTTGAAAATAATCTTCGTCTTTTATGGCATTCGTTTGTTTTTTAATTTTTTGGTTGAGACAACCTGCTGTGCTATTTCTTTAAAACAATTTTTTTTTTGTTAAATAATCAAAGAAAAAGTGCTTTGTATAGTACTTCGTAATACTTTAACAACACCTAGATTTTATTTAGATAATATAAAAAAATGTTAACGATGTTTATGTGAAATAGCATGATCACATCTTCGACAATTTCTTAACACTTTTCTCTAACTTGTCCTAAACTTTTTTGTTTTTGTGCTTATTTTTTCTTCTAATTTGTACCATTGTAGTTGCCGTGTACTTTGGCCATCTAAAATTATACTGGGCCACAGATTTGTACACATTTTGTTGTTTGTGTGTGTTTTTAGAGGCCATCTGCTAAATATCATTCGCACTTTGTGTTGTATGTACAATTTTATTGTTGTTCAGATTTTTTGATCATCTTTAAATTTATATTTTGTATACACTTTATTTTTGTCTATATAAATGTGATTTGTACATTAGAATGCTGTGATTCTTTTTTTCGTTTTAATATCTAAACAAAAATAATCACAAGTAATACAAAAATAAGAGAGAAATAGTACCAATAAAGTTCTTAGAAAATCACACTAATTTCGTAAGTGATCAACATGAAACTATTTATAAGTATAACTCTAAAATTTAAAATTAAGAAAACAAAATGTTAAAAAGTCATTTAAACTTAACACCCATAAACTAGATATTTAATTAGAAAATATAGACTTATTTGCATAAATTTGCTGGCGATACATACACATAAACATTTGTGGGCAATACATTAATACATTTAAACATTATGACTGTAAATTTCTTTAATTTTGGTCCAAAGAAAAACGAAAATTAAAATGTTTTGTACTACAAACAGCGTTACCGTTGGATATTTTCAAAAAATACCAAAAACAGGGGATATTTACAAAAAAAAAGTGGCACCTAAATGGGGATTTAAGAAAAAAGGGGGCGTCTCTTTTAAAATCAAAATAAGTACACCAAATTATGTTTTTTCCACGTATTTTGTTCAACTTATTTTATAATAAAATTTTATAAAAGGTAAAAAATAAATGTTATGTAACACTGGTCAGCAAAACACAAAAAGCGTGGGAGCAAGAACTTTTTATGTGATTTTAATTGACTTAAGCGAGCAGAATCCAAATCTATTTACAGATTTATGGGCTAGACCGATATTTCGCCCAAAATAAGACGGTTATGCTAATACATTTGACTATAACTTGAGATCCATTTTTCCGATTTTGTCAAACCACTTAGAGATGATTAGAACAAAATTCCTTTGAGTCATCCAAATAATTTTTTTTTAATATATTGAACTGTTTCGGGATTATTCAGAAATTAGTGGCAACTCATTTTTTGCAAAATTAGTACGATGCTAATTTTTTGTTTTATTCACTATTGTGGGCATGACTAATATTTCGCCCGAAATAAGTTGAATTTAGTAATATATTTCATCATGGGTTGATAACGATTTGTCCGATTTGGCAAGAATTACCATCGAATGATTTGGAATTAAATTTCCTTTAAGCCATCTCAACAATATTTTTTTTAAATTTTCAACAGTTTCTGAGATATTATTTTCAAACGTTCATAAATAAAATTATAAAGCAAACATCTTACACTTTTGTAATTTATCGAAAAGCTAGGAATAAAATAAGCCATAAACCTTGAAAATGTTGAATTAATTTCGAATTCATTAAAATTTTTATTTATAATACGTGTTCAGAAATTTCATGAAAGTACTTTTATGTGTAAGTGCGGTGTTATATAAAAATCAAATTTTGCGACGTTTGGTGAATTTTTTCTTAATAAAAATCATAAGAAAATAAAATTTGGCGAATTTCGGCGATTTTCGGAGCATAATTAGCGACGAAGGTGAAAAAAATCGGACAACCATGATTTATGCAGACATAAGTATACGACATGGTATTTCATCATGGTATACGCATAGAAGCAAGTGACTTACCAAGTGCACTTGCTTGGGAATGCTTGTACATACATTTTTCGGAAGATATATATTAAAACATTATAACTTTAATTAAAGCTGAGAGTTTTAATAAAACATAATGTACAAAAAAGTATTTCTTAATTTTGTAAAAAGTATCAAAATAGTGGCAAGCATTACAAAAAGTGTCACATTTGGGTGGATTTTGTAAAAGTAGCAAAAAAGTATCCAAGCAGTAGAAAAAGAAATATTTGCTACTTTAGTAGCACCAACAGACAATTTAACTGTTCTAATTTCTTTTGCGGCTTTGGCTTAAAGACAAAGATACATGTCGAGTGTCGCTCATTGTAATATTCCGTGAATTCAATGACCTTTGTTTGCCTCTTTACTTCAAAATAATAATAAAATACGAATGATCGATTACACAAATCTGATTTACTATTCACGTAGTGGATAACAAATTAATTATTTTTTTTTTACTAAAAGTAAAATTCAAATCAAATAATAGATGGCATCCCATAAATTCTTTCAATTACTTTCGACTCGAAAAAATAACAAGTTTTTGCCTCGTAGTAGCCATTCAGCTGAAGAAGGCCTCATATTTTAATTGTGTCCTACACTAATAGAGTCGACATCCTTCGTATAACAGCTAAATAAAAAAATAAAATTAAATACTCTGATTAAAATTTATTTACAAAAAAAAATTATTTTTTATAAAGAAAATGGTCAAAAAGGAAGGTGATATTATTATTTTTAATTATAGTTATTTTGTTATTTAATTATGCTGCATAAAAAAACAATTGTTGTAATATAAATGCAAAAACACTACATATATGATGTGGCAGCTCAATTCAACGTTTATGTACAAATTCAAAAAAAATGGCATATCAATTCATTTTGTTCTAAACAAGAATAAAAATTAAACCAATTTAAGAAAAAACTTGGCGCACCAAATAATTCCCTATCTTTCTTAAAATTAAAGGTACGTTCAGACTAATGAAATATTTAACGAAAATATTTGTTCTGATATTTGCTTGAAACTGTGTAAAAGAAAAAAAAAAAAAAAAAAAAACTTGAAGGCAATGGGTAACAGAAACATGGCTAAAATTCGCGAAAAATTGCAAACTTGGAAACAATGTCTAAATTAGCGGAAATTCGCAAAAATTTGCTAATAGTGGCATGATAGCAAAGTCTAATAATTATAAAAAATTTTTAAAATTGTAAAGAATCCGAAAACTTACAGGAAAAATTGCTTCTACCGGGAACATGACTAAAATTATTTGTCGTTGTTTGCTCTTACAATTTTTTTGTAATATCAAATAAATGTTTGTTTGCCGGCAAATACTTTTATTTGCTTAAAATCAGCTGTTATTTTATTTGACACTCAAAAATATTTTGTGTTCAGACTACGTCAATGAACTATTGGATGTTTGCTATCAAATCAGTCTGAACTAGAGTTTTTTTATTCTCGCACTTTTTGGATTCCCGGGAAAGCGGGAAATAAAAATCAAATTCCCGGGATCCCGGGATTCCCGCCCAAATTTTGTTATTTATTTCTTTACTTATTTCTCCAATGAAATAAATATTTCTTACTGACTATTACGCTTAAAATAATTAATTCTAGTATCTATTATATGACAAAAACGTAAAAAATTTAAGATTAAAATTATTTTAAGATACTTAAGAGGTTATTTTAATGTCAATAGGGTCATAGAAATTAATATACGTATATACATTGTCAAATTCAGAGCTCATTTGCATAATTAGAATGAAAGTATTGAAGTCTTACATCCAATTTCATCAAGTTTAGTCAAAACTTTACTGTTACCTTGCCCTCCAGCTAACAATATATTTTCGACAGTTATAACTGGTAGTTAATTATAGCTGAACTTGGTGAAATTGGCCGTTAGTGGAATACAATTTCTGGAAGGGCGATAAGGAACTGAAAGCATAATATTACGAAGTAGGAATTCTGAAACAATTTTACCGCTTAACAAATTCAGCATGAAGGCGAAAATTTATTTGCTACATATATTTAATAACATATTTTTTACAATTTTATTAATCAGGAGTGGTGTATGAAGGCATACTTAGTTTGCCATTCCATGTGAATCTTTTTTTAATATTCATCTAAGGTCCCATAAAGTATTTGTTTTGTGAGTCCTTCGTTTATTGTTAGCTGAAATCGTCATATGGGTGTCAAATTATTTCTAGAACTGCTAGGCTGTTTGTAGGATAAGAGTTATGTACCCAAATGTGGAACTATCTCCCTAAACACTCAACACAAATGAGTTGAAAGTTTTTCTCAATTGCTCTTTGTTTTTTCTCACTGTTTCACCTAACGGGCCAAATTCCAAATCATAACCCAATTTAAGAATATGCTCCATGAAACGAATTCTGGTATGAAGAGGGGACATTCCAAATTCGTATGCTTCATTGAAACTATTGTCCTGTGATGGGGGTTGGCTTAATTGACTTGATGTCTTTTGGCATATGGTACAGCTTGACGAAGACTTTGTTTCGGTTAATGCTTGTGCAACTTTTCCATCGATCATTGTAAGGAACATTTGAAAATTAATTTCAATGCATTGGTCATCAAATTTAAATATTGCCGGTTGAAGTTCTTTAATTTGATCTTTTATTTTTCGAACTTCTTCAGTTATTACATCTTTAGTTTCCTTTTTGTAAACAAACTTTATTGGTCTGCAATACTTTGTTGAAGAGGGAATTTCATTTTTCCATACATCCATTGCTGTAACTCTACTGGTTGACGGCTCTAAGCCAATATAAAATTTTCTTAAACGTAATGGAACGAAAGATACCATGAATAAGTTAGCATCAGATGAGTTTTCTGAATTACATTGCTTGTATTGTTTCTGACCAGAGCTTCCATCACATCCCCATTTAGAAAATAAAGTGATGCTGCAATTTTTAAGTTTTTTTAAAAAGTCAGCATCAAGAGTATTTAATAATAGTTCTGCAGTGTGTTCGACAAGAGCCTGCAATTTTACTTCTGCTGAACTTGAAGTTACACTAATAGCCGTTTGTGAAGGTAAGCACTCTTTTTTGACAGAAACTAAATCTCGATATGCTGGAAAGATTCCACAATTTTTTTCATTGGTTCGCTTTCGCAGTTCTGTATACTGATTTTTTGTCAGTTTTAAATCCAAAAATAGTGCAAATGCTTCTTCTGGAGTAAATTTCATTTCTTCAGTTGGTGTAGGCATACTTTTTAAAATCCTCTTTGTGCGTTTAGGGCTCGCTTCCACTATTTTTTCAATTATTGCAATTTTTGTTTTCTTATTTTGCGTTGGTTGAATTTGATGCAGAAATGAATCCTTTATCATACTATGAGAAATTTCTTCATTGATATTTGCAAGCTTGCGTCTTCGTGATCTTTCACTGCAATTGTCAATTTGTTTTGCGGGCCGACCCACTTTTCCAGTTTCCTTAGCGGTTATTGACAGCTTCTTAAAAATCAGATCATTTGTTAGCCATTTTTCGTTGCGTAAGTAAAACGTTTTCTTGTCTCTAGAACATTTAAGGTACCGTTTTCTTAATGTAAATGAAAAACTTTTAATTTTTATCTTATGAATTTTGATTTCTTCTTCGTTGCATAATTTAAAGACTGGATTATTCATTATGTGTAACACAAAATCTTTTTCATCTTTCTGTTGAAAATATATATCTGCGAGAACTTTATAACTGAACTTAGCCATTGTTTAAACAATAATGAAGGTAAAATTATGAATGCATGCATTTTTATACTCTGGATAGAAGTTTTTTTAAATGATCTTTTGTTACCACTTCTTGGAAACATAAAAACCCTTTTTTAAATACAAATTTAATGTTTTATTACCATTTCTTTGAAACATAAAAAAACCCCTGTTTTCACATTTTTTAAAAGGATAACATACCGGCAATAAATTAACAGGTAACATGTAGGTAATTTTCACGTAAAATATAACTGCTCTTCCATTTTTTTAAATTAAGTTGCAATTTTCAGGTAATTAAACTATGTAGTTTATGTTGCGGTTATTTACTAATGTTTAACCTTTTAACTTACTCAAAAATCTAACGTGTTAGTCTATTTATGTCGCCTATTCGTTTTACAGCATCCGTTCACCCACAATAAGTTTATAACAATGGCAATAAATTTACCTTCTCAAAATTAATTGATAACCTGACGTGCTAGATAATTTATGTGGCCTGAACTGCTTTATTTGTCGAATATTCTTTAAGATTCACCTTCTTTAATTTCAGTAATGTTTCCTTGCAGGACTTATTTTTTGAACCGAATATCTTACCTTGGGTCACAGAAATTGCTGTAGTTCGCAAGATCGTATCCAGATGTGTGTACAATGGGGTATAGAAATGTAGGTTAGATTCTGGACTGCAAGAGAGTATAGATTTTTTTTGACGCGTTTTGACGGGCAGGACTTATGTTCTATAAAATAGGAAATTTCCGGGAAATGTTGACATAAAAAAAAAGAAAATTAAATAGTTCTACAAGTCGCAGAGTTTAATGCTTTAAACCACGTATAGCTAATAAGATAAACTAATACACAAAACTTATTCTGTCAAAAAATCTTGAAAAACAAAAAAGTTATGAGCATTTCAACTTCAAAAGTTTACTCAGAAATTCAAAACTATAACCAAATACTGAGAAAGTCCATTTGGGACCACCCTGTTCTCAATGAAATAGTTGAAATAAGGTTGAAATTTTTTGGCTCCCGAGGTTCACTAGTATTTACTTTCACATGAATAAAAAAATTTCAAAATCGGAGAACATAAAAAAAATAGTTTTGGCCGCCTTCTCAAAATATGAACCAGTGTGCGTCGTAGTGGCGGAAAGGGTGAAACTGCAAAAACTCTAATGAAGAGAATGCGGGTATTCTCGAAAGATGTGAATTCGGCCCGAGTTCGATCCCCAGCTCAGTCAAAAATAAATATGATCAATAAAATTTTAACTCATTTTGTGTTGTGAAATTCCTTTCTTCATCAGAATAATTTAATGAAAATTTAATTCGAGGAACTTAAGCCTGATTAAAAAAAATTAAAATTTCGTTTAAAACCCATAAACAGTTCAATTAACCCCAAGAAAACTTAAATTCATTTTTATTAATCAAATATTTAGCATAATTTTTTTTATAAAAATTCAGAAGATTATCATATTGTAAGCAAATTTAAAAATTTTTTTGTTTTAATCTTGGCTGATTTTCTTCATTTTACGATTTAGCAGATTTTATCATATATTTTTTAAAGTTTTGGCAAATTCTTATCTAAATGTTATGGCAACAGAGCTTGTTGATTATTTTAATGTCAGATATATTCATCAGAATTATGCTGTTGAAAATTATGTATTTTAGTTTAAGTTTATTTTCCAAAAAAAAAAATATATATGTTTGAAAAAGTACCAAAATGTTGAAAAAAGTACTCTTTTGCTTGCTGGTCAGTACCATATTAAATTTTAAATTTTCCATCACTGGTATACATCTAAAGAGCTTTTTGATAACTGGACTTTTATTTAAACTTTTCCTTACAAATTTCAAATATCAACAAATTGGGTCTTTTATTGAGCGTTATCATTATTTTACAGTTGTATATTCGAGCAAGAGATAATTAATATCATGTGCCCCACTTTTCAAATTAAAATTTCGTTATTAGAATATTTTATATTTTGTTTACATTGAATTATTGTTATATGAATTTATGCTTACGCAAAAGAATAATTCCATCTTATTACACTGTGCTAGAATTTGCACTTTTTTTTGAGACAAGCCGGGCCCTGCCGTTTTAACATAACTTGCGTACGCTGAATCCAATGGTGCTAACCGTTTAGGTTAGCTATTGTTTTCGAGATATACCGTTATTTCAAAAATTTGAGGAGGCTGTACAACATCTATTTGCGTAACTCAAAAACGGTTCAGTTAATCGAAACTCCTAGAAAAAACCGAAATTACCTTTAAGTAAAGTTAAACTTTTTCAATATGCTCAGTCGATTTAGAAACATCATTTTTTTTTTTTTTGCAAAAAAAAATATAGGCCCGAATCATGTAAAACGCAGCGCCAAAGAATAACATTGAAGGCACAAACAATGTCATAAATATTTTGTAATTTTGTTGTTGCTTTCTACAGAAATTTAATTTAATAAACCGCCATATCTGTATGGCTTAAATTCTTAAATTTGGCCCCTGCAGCGCGTAGGATGCTCATACATGGGCCAACCAACTTGTTTTGTTTGCCACTTCGTTTTTATATGTCTTGAAGAAATCATGACCAGCCCCACTTTATTTTTCTTCTCCATCATTTGTTTCTTACATACATACCCGCTATCTCCATTCCTTAAGAAGGCTCCCATACAAAATGTTGAAGAAAAAGTCCAATAAGTGCCCAGGATTCGCCCCTAGTAGCATATAATGTATGACCGATCTCAATTAGTTTTTTGTCCTTAACATTTTTTCGGACATACTTGCCCCTTATCACCACTTCTTAGGGGGGCTAAATTAATTAAAATTTGTCGTCTTTTGTGAATAATATTTGTCAACACAGAAAAAATTAAAAAATTTCTCTAATCATTAAATTTATACCAAATTCATAGCAAACAATTTGGTGATTTTGCACTTATTACCAAAAGGATTATATTGATTACTAAAAATTATAAAATTGTGAATATTTTTTTTCAATAAATGATATTTTTAATTTTAATTAAAAAAATTATCAAAAAACTTTGGCATTTCAAGCAATTGATTTAATTAAATATTTACAATTCCCAACCACAATTCTACAAGTTTAGATTATTTTATTTTAAGAGAAAAAATTCAATCAAGATTTTTTGTTATTTAATTAATATTTTAATTAAAAAAATATGATTCTAAAACGACTGCGAATATTAAAAAAGTTAATCTTTCCAATTTTAGTGCGGAAAAATAATTTTTTAGTAATTTCAATAAACTGTACCGGTTTTGAGTTAAGCGAATATATGTTGTGCAACCTCCTCAATTTTCAATATAACTGTATATCTCGAAAACAAGAGCTAACCTAAAAAAACGATTAGCACCACTGGATTCAGCGTGCACGAATTAAGGTAAAAAGTGTTTTATCAATTAAAAAAATGGTTTAAAAAGTATTTTAATTTAATTAATGTGATAATTGAATCAATTATTTTTTTAGTTGAAAGAAAATTAAAAATTTTATTTTGATTTAATTAACATTTTAGTTGTTTTGAAATAAATTTTCAATTAAAATTTTAATTAAATAACAAAAAATCTTAATTGACTTTTTTCGTTTAAAATAAAATAATTTAAACATGTAGAATTGTTGTTGTTGGGAATTGTCAATATTTATTTAAATAAATTAAAACATTGTTTGAAATGGCAAAGTTTTTTGATCACTTTTTGAATTAAAATCAAAAATATCATTTATTGAAAATATTTTTTCAAAATTTTAAAATTTTTAGTAATCAATATAACCATTTTGGTAATAGGTGCAAAATCAACAATTTGTTTGCTTGATATTATAAATTTGGAACAAATTTGGTGATTGGAGAAATTTAATAATTTTTTCTGTGCAGTGTTATTATTAGGGACTTAACGTGTGCTATTGTAACATTTAAAAGACTTAAAATCCAAAGCAAAATCAGATAAAATTTTTAATATGTGGCTGCATAGATATTGTTATATAAGGGCAAGATATACGAAAACCTTTCTTTATTTCTTACCTATGGTACGAGTATATTGAGGACTGTTCTTCATAAGATTTTCATAACAAATTTTATTTTTATTAATGTTTTTATAACTGCAATATTCTTTGTTATAAAAATATGCAAAAAATTTTACTCATCTCCAAAATTTATAAACGTTTTACAACATTATGATGACTTTCAAAAAGAAGTTATGACTCTATTGAGTCTTGCAAAAGAAAAAAAACCGATCACAGCATTATCATTAAAATCTTTTTCGTTCTGAAGCGGCATTTTATTTTACTCTTTCATTCATTTTTGCTTTAGATTTGATTGTATTTTTTCTCTGAAATACAAGTGTGAACACACTGAGTTATTGATGATGATCAACATAATGCTTGGTAACCTTTAAACCTTGAAAATGATCAGAACGCATTTTCTGGGGCCAAGAACAAAATAAGGATATTAAAGCAATTTGTCAAATGTGTCAAAATCCGAGCAAGATATTGAATTTTCCATAAAGATCTTTGTACACAGATATGAATAAAAAAATAAGAAGGTGTAAGTGTATGAGTACGTGAGTTTGTCTAACTAAGTGCAGCCAGGCATGCTTGCAGCATGCATGATGATCGTCATCATAATGATCGTAAGCATGATCAAGCTGACGGTGTTGGTGTTTACGATTTCGATAAAAGTGTTAAGAAGGAAATTCATGGTTTTTATTTGTTTGAAAGTATGTGTGTGTGTGTGTTAGTTAGTGTAGAATAAATGCAGGACAGATATTAAAATATCCCCAGGTATGGATAAACAGTTGAAGCTTTTTTATATATTTTTTTTTGTTTTATTTGTTGTTTTTTATATTGTTAAATTCAACGGATATTGAAAAAATAAAAACAGCTTGCCACTTATATATAAATGTTCTGTATCGCCGAGATAATGGTGTTGGCGGCAACAACAGCAACAACGGCAGCAGCTGGCAAATGGCCTTAAAAAACGAACTAAACGAAACAGATTTTAAATGTGGTGATTTTCATTGGCTGTTTTGATAGTTTTGTTTAAAGGCGGCATTTTTTTAGTTTAAACATTTTATTTTTTTTTTTTTTTTTGATTCTGAATATTGATTTTATTCCCAGTTCGGATTTGCGTAGTTTTTTTTTTTATTTTTCCTTAATGTATCCAAAAGTTTTTGGTCAATGAAATTGTGAAAAAGAACAAAACGGAGAAAAAAATCATTGTTGGACATTTTCATCATTTTTTTTCTTTTATTATCTGGCATCCAATTTTTGCGACTTTAGATTGAAGATGATCCAGCATTTAAAGCCGAGTTAAAGCTAAAAAATTAATCAAGGCCCCAGCATTAATGGCATAAAATAGTGCTACTTCTTACTGTTGATGAATTTGCAAAGCATTGCTGAGCAGGCATTAATGAAAAGTCCATTTGTAGGTAAAGCGTTTTAAAAATAATAGTTTGAACATTCGAATACCCAGTAAAAACTTACATTGAAAAGTAATGAGTTAAAAAGCTAATATAACTACTCTTCACCACTTCTACATTGGCATTTTAACTTATTATTTTAACACGGTGATGTCATTGGAGGCAAGTACTTACCACCCTCGCTTACAAATAGGGAGTTAAATAAGTCATTACTACATTCGCTTACAAAAAGGGAGTTAAATAAATTTAAATAACATTTTACCACCCTGCATCAAAGACATATTCATACCCAATAAACCAGAGAACGATATGATTGCAAAAACGTTGTGATATTTTCATGGAAAAACTATATTATAAGGACATGTACAATTTAAATACTATCGTTTATGATACAAGACCGATATCATATGTTATAATTTATATCACCTAGACGATATCGTTATAATATCGTTTGGTTGATTGATTAGTGTGGCTTTTTTTCAAAATTTTGATTTTAAAATACATACAAAAACCAATTAAGTATTTAAATTTTTCATATTCAAATTCATATTCATTTATAACTAATAAAAAAAAAAAAAACAAATTGTAAGAACAAATATTTAAATATCAATTTGTATTAGATTTGAATAAATAAAACCTTAGATGTTTTTTATTATGAATTAATTATAAATTTCGTTAATCAACGCATAAACAAGTGCTTATGTATCAGATTATATGTCAGCCATTCCTTAACTACTTCTATGTAATGCAGATGGTATGAAGTAGTCATTGAAAAGTAAGTTGTTCAGTAATTTGAAGTCATTACCTAGTTTTTGCTGGAAACCTACAAAAATTAAAAAACAAGCTAATTTCCAAAAAGAAGTCATTTAAAAAAGCCATTCCAATTTCAAAAAGTTCAGTTATACTTAACTAATACTATATATAGTAATAGTTAATTATAACTGAATTTGGTGAAATTGACCGTTAAAATTTAAAAATTTGGTTGAAATAATTTTTACTTAAATAAACTTTTGTCGTAAAAACTTTTGGAAAATTGCATACAATCTGTTAATTCTCTCATGCTTCTTAAAGAATACCGCATTTCACAAAAATTCTGCTGCCATCTGCAAACATTCTTACTATAATTTCAATATTTTCAGTTTTGCTGTTACTTAGACGACACGTTTGAAATTAAAAAAGAAAAAACTTACATTCGTTTTGTATCTTTTCTTTCTGATGTCACGTTCACCTGATGTGATTGGTTGAATATGGCGAACTAAAAAATGACTGGCCATCATTGTATCTATACTAAGGATGATCTCTTCCATCATTCTACATACATTTCTTTTGACAAATTAAAAACAACAAAAAAAAATCTGATCATCTTAAAACCAGTTTTCCATTCGTATTCAGACAATATGACACGTTATAAAAGATAGAAAGAACAGATTTAAGGGGACAAACATACAACTTGGAGAATAAACGATAAAGAGTTAATTTTACAATTCGCATACAATGTTGTCCACTCATCCCATTCATAATGAACCATAAAATTCCATTAATATTTTTTTTTTATTGTCTTTTAGTAACTCTTGAGAGTGTATAATAAATATTAAATTTTAATAACATTTCAAAATGATGTTCCAAAAGCGACAAGTGGCCAGTCACAAAATTAATTTACCATAAATATGAATAACAGAATTCTAAAATTAAATTTATACAACAGAATTTTAGAAAATTGAGGTTTTACTTGTCAAATTGGTTAACCCAGGCACAAAATTGGGTTTTCCAACGAAATATCTGATATTTGTAAATCACCCAGGAAAAACTTTTTGAATTTTGGTAATAGGTCGTAGTTATTTCATACGTTACCTGGTAAGTAGTTGTTATTATAATTACCTCAGTAAGTACTTTTCACTACTATTATTTTCAGTTATGAATATTTGCTTACTAATAATCAGCTAAATAACTACTTATTAGTTCTCTTGTTTTCAGACCTGAATATTTACTTACTGGTAACTAGCTCCATAACTACTTATTAGGTCTAGTAACGAGCGCCAATTAAATAAAAACTAGTTATTTTTTGGCTTCTAGTAAGTATATTGTAAGTACTTACAATTCAACTTACTGGTAGTTAAATAATAACTAGATATTTTGTGACTTCTAGTAAGTGCATTGTAAGTACTGAATTCTGTGGACACCTCGAACAAAAATAAGTAGTTATTCAGCCGAAAAATAAGTAGTGTTTATTTTTCTCCAACGTTACTTGCTCACTTGCCAGGTAAGTAAAGTTTTTGCTGGGCATATTTATTGAAGTAGCCATAAAATGGTTGTTACAGACATGTAAGAGAGTGACGGAATCATAAACTTATATAATACACACCATACTGAATGAGTTGTCTGTGACGATCGAACCATATTGTTTTCGTTGCCTGTTTGTTTTTCATAGATTAACAATAGACTAAGTCTGAAGTTAAGAATGACGAGCTCATTTTTTAATCGGTTGAATAGTTCAGGAAGCACCATAATAAAAGATCTCATGCAGAATTTGCTTAACTTCTTGATATTTTTTACATTTCTGTTTAGACATGGCAACATTTATTGAATAGAGACTTTCTGTTGAAGAGCTGCAGATTTATATTTTCAAAAAAAAAAAACTCCGTTGCGGCCGATCTGTGCTGGACCCTTTTCTATGTGATTTTGCCGAAATTTGTCATTAAAACTTTTTTAATGGATTTAAAATTCTGAAAAATTGCTTAAAATTTGATGTCAGTCATTTTATATTTTTTATTTCTCCTACTCCCCAAAAATAACTTCAAATTTATCCTTTCTATTTAACGAAAATCCTCCGCTGTGATGTTGACCGATCTTGTTTAAAAGTTTTTGCTAAAAATATCTGCGATATATTTCTTTTCATAAGATACTTTATTACATTCAACATTTTTAATTTTTCGAATTTATTCGATGAGCTAAATTTCCGTTTTGTATTTTAAAAGCTTTTTGTAATAGTTATATTCCTTTAATTCTTAGGAATGACTTCATAGAAAAATTCGAAAAATTAAAAATGTTAAAAATATCTGCCGAAAATCAGTTAAATTATGATTAATTTCTCAAAAATTTTGAATTTCGCGACGGCATTCCAGAATCAGAAATCATTTCATAAAATTGAATACGGGTCGGCCGGTCCATTCTTCTTTATTGGTTAAAAACCCAAAAATAATTCAAATGTCTTAACTGTTTTTAAAAAAACTTTGGAATTAAGTTTAAGTACAATTAACTTTAATGGAATTACGTCGAAAACTGTGATTTGTGGTGGTACATAAAGCACCGTGTGGGCTTACCCTATCGAAAAAGCAAAAAATCTCATATCAAACCGTTCAGAAGTAATATGAAAACATGAAAACATTGAGCCAAGTTATCGTAGTAAAATTTTGTAACAAAATAACGTTTGCGGATAGAATAAGTTTCTTAAGATCTTAATTTACAGTACGCTTTCGAATGTTACTAAAGGTGCTTCTACAAGTCTTAAGATTTTTAGTCAAACAAAATTCAAATATTTTTGGTCTGATAGTCAAAAAGCCAAACAGAAAATGTTTTTAATTATATATTGCATTAACACTATCATACTATAAATAAAAAGAAAAGTGTTTATAGAATAAAGTAGTGATGTTATGAATAATCGTATTTTCGCCTATTTTCACACAGAAAAAAATTAATGTAAAATTGTCGAAAACAGAAAACAGGCTTGTTTTTACATTTTTCGGTAGTGATTTTGCTTCATAGTTACTTCATGTTAATTTTACTTGATTATACAATAATTCAAGTTGAAACAACGTGAATTTCATGCAGAAATTAATTGGTTTGAGTGTGAACTAACAGTGAGAGAAGCTTCACAGGCAACATATGAGCCAAGTTTCACACCTTTTTGTACTCCCCTTTATTTACAGAAGCACTCACAATTAAAAGACACCAGCAGAATGGCCCGATATTGTCCTGATTCGTCCTCATTCTACTTTAAAAATTTTATGTACTTAACTAAATAATTTTAACAAATAGAATCTGGGAATTATTTCTTATTATAAGCTACTTTATTATATTCCAAAAAATAATATAAAAGTTTAAAAAAAATGAAGAAAAATATTAATTTTTAATAATTTTTAATTAAAAACAAGTTAGAGTGCTATATTCGGCTATGCCGAATATTTGATACCCTCTACCGACAGGAGTGGGCTCTATATGATAAATACATATGTATTATTAATAAAGCTTCACAAAAACGAAGTCAGCATTAAAATTGATTGCGGTTTAGCCCTATATTAAATTATTAACCGATAACAAGAAAGTTTTATGCGTTTCTTGTTAGAACTTTGAACTGGCTTGAGTAAAATATCATGATTCGTAACAGTTTTAGCCGAACTAAAACGTTTTTTAGGAGGGTAATTTGTATTGGACCTATGGTAAATTATGGACCAATCATCCCAAAATTCTGAAGACTGATTTCTGGTATTACAAAAAATAAATTAGAATAAATTTCAATACAGCAGTGTTATAAGTTTTAGCGTTAATAGTGAATTTCAGAAAATTGCATGATACTTTTTCTGGCCATATAAATCTGAGTTGGAAGAAATTTTACCGCAATATCTATATCTGTTATGGATTTAGGCGTACTAAACTGTTTTCCGGGAGTAGGGTTTATATGGGTCCTAGAGTAAATTATGGATCACTCTTTACGAAATTTTGCAGTGTGAATTGTAGTCATGTAAAACTGTGACATACCAAATTTTATTATGATAGCATTATTAATTACGGTTTTAGGCGTACTAAACTTTTTTCCGGGAGTAGGGTTTATATGGGGCCTAGGGCATATTATGGACGGTTCTTCACGAAATTTGGCAGTATGATTTCTCGTCCTATAAACCTGTGACGTGTAGAATATTATTATGACAGTGATTTTGTCAGATATTAAAAAACAATTTTTTTCTGTATGTATTCTATTGTATGTATTTATTTATTTCTTAACAATTTGTATTACTTTTTTAATAACTAAGTTTTTGGCTAACTATTTCAGTCATATTATCAGGGTATTACAAAGTTTTTGGAGCCTCATCCATAAATCTTCGGTTGACCTATGCCTTTAGCTCCAGAATATTTTGGCCTTTACCAAAATAACGTGTGTGTTTTATATAGATCTCCAACAGTCAGGTTGGGGGTTTTCGTTTCTCCACCAGAAAGCACGTTTAAAATGTATAGTTGGAAACGATTGCGATTGGTTAATGCTGAAAACTGCAAAAACGGTAACTCGGTACAGGTATGGCACACCAAGCCATAAGCCAATGCGGGGTGAAACGTAAAATGCACAAAAAGCATACAAAAAACACGGCATGTTTGTTTTTAAACGATAACGACAAAAACGTGTGAGCTGTTTCCCCGTCCAACAACAACTACTTTCGTTATTTTCATCATATTTAATCTTATGTTTCTATAAAAAAAACAACTCTGGTTAAAAGAAAAATCTTATGGTAAAGAAAGATTTAGAAAATTGGTGAGAGCAGTACGACTATCAAATTTCTATACCTATTTTTTGGTATTTAATAAAACATTGGTTTTAGAAAATTAAACATTTTGGATTTATCAGCGTTTGAAAAACTGCAACCAAAGTAGAAAAACTGCCATTTCATGTAATTGGCCAAAAAAATTTTTTGTTTTACTTCTGATTCATTAAATGTAATCAGTCGCTTTGAAACCAACTCAAAAAGCGAAAAGTTGTACACAAATTTACGTTTTTTTCGACAGTTTTTGGTTTCGACTGCTGTTTTTTAAACCCTGGAACTAATTTAAGTTAATAACATGTCGTAATACTCAGTAGTTATGGCAGTGTAAATGTGCTTTCAATCTGATCCAATTTTGTAGAATTTTAAAATTTTTGTAGCTTATTCACCAAATATTATATATAAAGTATCTTTAGAATGTTACATTTCGTTCGTCAAATGATAAAGTTTTGCTCAAATAATTTTCAAAGCTTTTCTAAATTCTACAAAACTTTACGCAAATTTAAACATTTACAACTGGCGACTTGAAAAATTAATTAAAGAAAGTTTTAACATTTCATTAATCCAAAACTGGATTTCATCTCGCTTCTCCAACATATGCCACACTCAAACAAACAATACCAAAGGACATTAGTCAATATCTAAGAGCGAAAGGACAACATATGACGATTTTAAGCCTACAAATACTTCTCTTAAGGATATCTGTATTAAGAAGTATTTGTTTGACCATATGGTTACAAATTTTTAACAAATTAACTGGACATAAAAGCCGCACACATTATTTAATTATTTACTATTTAACGCACAAAACAAAAACCAACAATTACATTAAACTGAATGTGACAGGCGTTACCAATTTAAAAAAAATAACATTTAATAAACCATAATTACAGCTAAAAAAAAACTAAGAGATACAAAGAGAATTTCTAATAAAAACCCCTTAAAGGTCATGAAACGAACACTTTAGACTTTTGAACGTAAATTGGCGTGTGTGGTCACAAATCAATTATTAAATACTCATACTGCTCGTACAAATAACTATCTTTCTTGTTCGGTGTGGTAAATAGTAATAGATACTAATCTACTAGATACTTTCCACAGCTGATTACATATTGAAACGAAATGGACAAAAGAAAAAGAACTAAAGTACCTCTCGCCCATTAATGACTTAAACTAAACCACAGAATCTAATGGCTAGAAAAAGTAACTACTTTTTTTTTTGTTTTATTGTTGTTGGTATATTCTTTAGAACCAAAATTGCCAACAAATATTTCCGCATCTGTTAAAAAAAAACTAAGAAGTGTAAAAGAAATATTTTCAATTTTGAAATGCTTTTAAACACACAGTTGCACACATGACGTTCTTTCAAGTTGACCCTAAATGCTGACCCTTGTCATCAATTTATGTTTGCTTTCAGAGCTCCTTCCAAGAAAAACAAGATGATGATGACGAAGAAAGAGGGAAGTGTTGAAATGTATAGTTGGTTTTATTTTATATATTGATTATGATTGTTTATCATATGCGGATGTATGTGTTATACGCTTGGCATGAGGATGAAAGTAAAATATTTGCAATATTTATGAGGAAAATCTAAACCTCCAGGGGCTAAGGCCATTATACTCATATATTATGTTGACTTTTGTCATGATTTTACATTTTTAATGGAGAACAAATGGCTTCTGAGGTAGGAGGTTGCATTTCAGATCAACGATATTTGATCTTAAATTAATTAATAACTCGAATGGATTTACAAATTTCATTAAACTTTCCGTATTGTAATTACTTAAAAATATCGCGACTTTAGGACAATAAGATTCGATAGCATACAAACTAGAAATATATTGAAGAAAAAGTGCCCTAAATGCCCAGGAGTCGCCCCTAGTGGGATATAATGTATGACCGACCTCAATTAGTTTTTTGTCCTTAATATTTTCTCGAGACATACTAGTCCCCCTAATAAGTGGAGATAAACACTTATTAGGGGGACTCCCATGAAAATATTGCGTTTTATGAAATGCTGAAATTAATTAAAATGTTTCGTCTTTTGTGTATAAAATCAAAAGTTGTTAACAGATTGTAATCGTTTATGGCATGTTTTGTTTGCAACTTCGTTTTTATATGTCTGGAAAAAATTAGCCTGCACTTTCCCATTTTTCAAGAATTTTTAAAAAACGAAAATTTCAAAATGTTGCTTAAAAATTTTGTTTCTAACACGCATGCGCATATAAGAATTAAACTTTTTTCTTAAAGAATATTTTGGAATTTCGGTTTTTTGAGTTTGTTCAATTAACTAAATCGTTTTTGAGTTACGCGAACACATGTTGTGCAACCTCCTCCATTTACGATATAAAGGTGTATCTCGAAAACCAGAGCTAACCTAAAAAACGGTTAGCACCACTGGATTCAAAGTACCCGAATTATGTTAAAACGCCAAGTGTCCAGCTTGTCTCAACAAAGGTTTAAATTTCTACCACAGTGTAATTAACCCTAGAATACTAACCATATTTTACGTACGTTGTAACTAATGATCGTCGTGATTGGACGATGTATTTTTTAACTGCCTATAACTTTGGCTTTTAACCAAATTTACTTTTTCAATAAATGTTATTTATCATTGCGGCACCTTATAAGTTTATATACACAGAAAGAATTATTAAATTTCTCCAATCACCAACTTTGTTCTAAATTCATAATATCAAGCAAACAAATTGTTGATTTTGCACTTTTTACCAAAATGATTAAATTGATTACTAAAAATTTTAAAAAAATATTTTCAAAAATTAAATTTTTAATTTTAATTAAAAAAGTGATCAAAAAACTTTGTCATTTCAAACAATGTGTTAATTTATTTAATTAAATATTGACAATTCCCAACAACAATTCTACATGTTTAAATTATTTTATTTTAAACGAAAAAAGTCAATTAAAATTTTTTGTTATTTAATTAAAATTTTAATTTAAAATTTATTTCAAAACAACTAAAATGTTAATTAAATCAAAATAAACTTTTTAATTTTCTTTCAACAAAAAAAATAATTGATGCTAATATCACATTTATTAAATTGATATACTTTTTAAACCATTTTTTTAATTGATAAAACACTTTTTTCTGTGTAAAAAAATAATTAAATTTTAATTCTTTTAGATAAATGAAATAATTAATTTTTTACTAATTCATTTTATGTTGCACATATTTTTTGGATCATGAAAAAAGACCTTAAAAATATTGTAAGTAAAACTGAAAAACTAAAAAAGAGTCAAAACTTAAAAAAGACATTTCTAGCTTTGATAAAAATAAAAAAAAATTTTTGAGTCACAAAGCTCAACTTTGTGCGCTCCGCATATGGGGTTTTCGCATATATCACAGTTTGATTTCGACATTCGGCATTTTTTCCAATGGGCATGATCTTCACATACTTCGTTTCTTTTCTTTTTTGTATTTTCTCCTTAGCTGGTCATTGTTGCCACTATTCTTTGGAGTCACAACATTTGTAATATTTGCTCACAAAATTGAAAAAAAGTCACGTTAATACTAACCTTCGACGTTTCGACGAGTACAAAACCAATAAAAGTAATTTTTCAGCAACGCCGTTTAAAAACCACAATTACACACAGCAAAATTAAATCATATTCTTACAGCATACACAATTTGAGAGTGTTAGGCACACCCCTTTAAAAGTAAATTAATTAAAAGGGAGCGATGCTCGTCGAAACGTCGATCATTAGTATTCTAGGGTTAATAAAATGTTAATTGCTGTTTGATCAAGCAAACGTTTTGCAAAATCAAACAAATGTTTAATAAAAATAGTGGTTGTTAATAAAAGTACTATCCAAATATATATTTGGGGGATTCACAAGGTAGTCATAAAGTTGTAAAGTCATATGTCTTAAAACAATTACATGAAATATATATGACTGCTGGGGGCAATCGCTTATAATTTAAATTTCTGCTGCACAGTTATGACAAATCAATGAACAAAGCATTAAAATTGTTATTTTGTTTGAAACACAACAATATTTTTTTTTAAACAATTGTAAAATATCATTTGGGACATTATGACGATATGACTTGTGAATCCCGCAATTATAAAAATGAGGTGAAGGTTTGTTTGTGACGCAATCACGTCCAAGCGGCTGAACCGATATTGATGAAATTTGGTACGAAGGTGAAAATTTACAGCGATATTACTACAATTGAAGCAGGAAAGGATAAAATGGCCAAAAAGGTGCTAGACTAAAACCGATATTTTTGAAAAAACTTTTCAAAAATTTGTTAGTATTCATTTCTACAACTTCTTAGGTGGTAAACAATTGGGAATTTTGGGTACGTTAGAACCAGTGATGCCAATAGCAGGGAATTTTTCCTTTTTATAGGGATTTTTTTCGGAAATTTTCAAGCGTAGGGAAAAAAGGACAGAGGGAATTTCCAAAGTTGTATCTCATTTTCAACATATGAAAAAATAGGTTAATATTCGTATTATTTTCATTTAAAAATTAAAGTTTTTCATAAACAATAGCTTTGAAGTGAAATTAGTAGTATTTTTTTTAACAGAAATCTACACTCAAAATATTATGTAGCTAAATTGAAAAGAAAATTCGTTTTAAACAACTAAAAATTTATTTAAAAAACGGATCATTTGTATTTCATTTAAAATAAATACATTACATTAATTTTTACATATTTATTTAACAAACAGCATATTTCGTAAAATTTAATACTTGTTACTTTAAAAAATATATTTTAACCGATATAAAATCAAACTTCATAACAATATAAGTACCGAAAAACATTATATTCTGTTAGTTTGTTTTTTGAATAACAAACATAAATGTTAAAATAAAATAAAGTTATTCGAAAAATAACTACACAGAAAAAATTATTAAATTTCTCCAATCACCAAACTTATTCCAAAGTCATAATATCAAGCAAACATGTTGTTGATTTTGCACTTTTTACCAAAATGATTAAATTGATTACTAAAAATTTTAAAATTTATTTTCAATAAATGATATTTTTAATTTTAATTAAAAAATTGATCAAAAAACGTTGCCATTTCAAACAATGTGTTAATTTATTTAAATAAATATTGACAATTCGCAACAACAATTCTACATGTTTAAATTATTTTATTTTAAAAGAAAAAAGTCAATTAATATTTTTTGTTATTTAATTAAAATTTTAATTGAAAATTTATTTCAAAACAACTAAAATGTTAATTAAATCAAAATTAAATTTTTAATTTTCTTTCAACTAAAAAAATAATTGATTGAATTATCACATTAATTAAATTTAAATGCTTTTTAAACCATTTTTTTAATTGTGTATATTTTTATTAAATTTTAACAGTATGAAAAACAAATTTAAAACCCCACAATCTGTTACTGTGAATATTTTATGAGTGTAAACTATGAGTCCTTACAACCTGGTAATCTTCAAAAGTGCAAAAACCATGTACTATTATGTTAGGGGGCGTGGAATATTCGGATTCACATTTGCAAACTATTCGCTTATGGTATTTGCATTCGCACTCACATTCGCTAAAATGTTTGCAAATATTAATATCGAATATCTAATGAATAAAATTTTTACTTAGAAAGTAATTTTGTAGTGAGAAAAAACTATCACACCTTTTAAACTAAGAGAAATAAAATCCTACAATTAAATATTTTTGAAAAATTTTTATTGAAAACTTTTAACTCTTTTTTAACTTTTGTTCAGAGGAACTGAAGTAAATATTTTTTTAAGTTCTACAGAGCCTTTCTTTTTATTTGGTACCGAGTTTACTAAAAATATTAGATTCTTATATTAAAAAAGAATTATTTAAAATAAGTATTATAGATAAATATTAAGTCCTTTAAAAAGGACAAGAGATGAGGAAATAAAAACAAAGCACGCAGTTTGACTAGGTTTTCTCTCTAGATTAAAGGATATATAAATAGTGGCGTTTCTGCCAGAAAGAAAATTTTAATTTGATACACAGTGTTATTTTTGAAATTAAATTCGTATACATATGTGTGTATAGCATGTACATATTTATTTTGGTTTTTATACTCTCATTCACCACTAGTGGTGGTGGACAAACTAAGTTTGTCATTCCGTGTGAAACTTTTTTTTATACATCTAAGACCCCATAAAGTATATATATTCTGGCTCATTGAGTAATTCTAAGTCGATTTAACCATGTCCGTCTGTCTGTCCGTCTATTGAAAACATGCTCACTTTCGAAAAACGTAAAAGAAAAAAACAAACTTGGTCTCAAATTTGGATTGAAATCCAGCAACATCGGTTTAGAAGGATCCGAACTATGAATCAAAATGTGGTACCACTACCCTAAAAAAATTGATAATTTTGATAAAAAAAACTAACATAAATGGTGGAATAATGCACGGAATGATATAAAACGAATTGGCTTTATACAACTGCAAATCACACTGTAAAATTTTTTGAAGATCGGTCCATAATTTACACTAGGCCCTATATAAACCCAACTCCCGGAAAACCGTTTAATACGCCTAAAACCGTAGTAAATAATGCTATCATAATAATATTCTACACGTCACAGGTTTATAGGACGAGAAATCACACTGACAAATTTCGTGAAGATCGGTCCTTAATTTACCCTGGCCCCATATAAACCCTACTCCCGGAAGCACGGGAGTACGCTTAAAACCGTAATACATAATACTATCATAATCAAATTTGGTATGTCACAGTTTTATGTAACAACAAATCACACTGTGAAATTTCGTAAAGATTCAAAATTTCGAAAACAGTTCATTGCGCCTAAAACCAAATAAAGCCCACTTTGGGAAAATAATTAAATTCACCTAAAACCATAACAGATATAGATATTGCGGTAAAATTTCTTCCAACTCAGATTCATATGGCCAGAAAAAATATCATGCAATATAGTGAAATTCACTGTTAATGCTAAAACTAATAACACTGCTGTATGGAAATTTATTCTAATTTATTTTTTGTAATACCAGAAATCAGTCTTCAGAATTTTGGGATGATTGGTCCATAATTTACCATAGGTTCAATACAAATTACCCTCTTAAAAAACATTTTAGTTCGGCTCAAACTGTTACGAATTATGATATTTTACTCAAGTCAGTTCAAAGTTCTAACAAGAAACGCATAAAACTTTCTTATTGTCGGTTAAAAATTTAATATAGGCCTAAACCGCAACCAATTTTAATGCTGACGTTCGTTTTTGTGAAGCTTGGCTAATAATATATATGTATTGGCAATATAGAGCCACTTCTGTTGGTGGAGGGTATCAAAGATTCGGCACTGCCGAACATAGCACTCTAACATGTTTTTTTTTTTTGTGTTAATAAATACTTTTATTATAAATGTTGTTTTTCCTTAATATTTTTTAAGGACTGTTAAATTTAAAATTTAACAATTGTTTTTGGGGCTGTTTTTATAAAATTCTTTTAAAAACGTAAAATCACACTCGAAAAATAATACACTACCGGTGGCTTTCAATAATATTTCAGAATTAATTTTATTTTAAAAATGGTTCTTCACAATTTGACAATATAACAGTTGGGAAATAATTTCCCAAGTTGTTTGACGTTAAAATTTAGATTTTATGCTACCAGTAATTTAAAACGATTAATTCATTAAAAAAATTCAAAATTAAATAATATTAAATTCAAATAAAAAAAAAATAAAATTAAAAAACTGTTCTGGCGAAACTAATGTCAATAAATTCTTTAACTATAATATTTGCAAAATCTTAACAAAACACATATTTGTTTGCTTGTTTCTAAAAACAATAAATTTTTAACGTAGGGAAAATTGTAGGGAAACATTTTTTTGTTGTAGGGAAAAAGGGAAAACTGGCAGCACTGGGTAGACCGTACAATTTGAAAAGTTTATATATTTCTATAGTTAAACCACCACAGGGAATATAAATGTTCAAAATTTGAACTTAAAAGGGCAAAATAGGGGAAGAAATTCGTTCGTTTTTTTTAAATTAATTCGCGCAAACGTGAAACCTGTGTTCTTTTACGTAAATGCATCAAACGAAAAAAGTACATTTATGTGCAATAAGCGAATTATGGGACAAAATCGGTTAAAAACGAATTATATTATCTTTTGTATTAAGCATACTGAGTAGTTTAAACAGAATTGTTTAGGAGCTTAAAATACTACTTAAAGCACATTCTTTTCAAATTTAAAGGGGCAAAAGGAGTAAAAATTTATAGTCTTGTTACCTTGTCTGAAAACACTATTTTCTTTTAAATAATTTTATGGAAAATTTAAAAGTACAATTGGAGCTCAATACGAATTAGAGGCAACACATGGTTTATTCATATTGACATATAAAAAGTGCATTATAAAACGAAAAGGGATAGAAGAAGTAGTAAAAAACGGGGATTTTCTTTAAAATAAACTTGAAATTTTAAATATTTGTTAAATTTTTCTAGAATATATCATTTAGGCCGAGGTTTTGAGATGTGAATTAAGTTTAAACTTAGTCTAACGTACTCTGAAACTGATTTTTCCGGCCAAATGTGATTTTTGTAGTTTTTCAGCAAAACTAAGCTTTTCCGTTAACATTCGGTATACAAACTTGGTAATGACAACACAAATCTGTTTTCAGATTTACTAAACCTAGTTTAACTGAGATCTCAAAAAACAGCCTAAGAGTATAGATTTTGAAAATTTGACTGGGTGGGACGAAAATGATAACATTTTGTACTCTTGATACTTTTTGTAAAAATAATATATTTTCAAAATAATTTTACGGAAACTAAAAATGAGTATTGGTACTAGGTAACATTGATTGCTGGTATTCACCAAGCAAATAACTCCATAAGGTAGTCTTTTTGGTGACAGATTTAAGGATGGTGCTGCAACTGAAAAAACAAAACCATTCAGAACCATATGAAATTTCACAACGAAATTTAAAAAAAAAAGACAATTGACTTCTCTTTCATTTTGTATTCTTAATTATTATTTTATTTCGTATAATCCCACAGATCAAACAAAAAGATCCTTAAAAAAGCATCACCTGATAAATTTCATATTTTTTTTTAAAAAACTCTATGTACATCATGAGTTTTTAAAAAATATTATTAACCGACCATTGCGCAAAAAATCAGCTTAAATCACTGAATAAGATTATTAGAAAACTAGTAATGTTTGGTTTTTAAAGTACATAAATATTAATAAAATTTAATTGTTATTGCTCGTTTTGGAACTTGCAACAAAAAATGTGCCATAATTTTACTAAACAACATGGCAGAAAAATATTAATTTTAGTACTCGCGCATAAATGTTGTTGCATCAATTGTTGTTTGAAAACAATATTAAATTAACACTTCTTAACAAATACTCATTCTTAAGGCACAAACAACAAATAAAAAAATTAAGAATAACAAAAAAAAAATCATGAGCATTTAAATTTTATAACCAAGAAATTAAATTTTATTTGGATAAATTTTTATTTGTGAACATTTCAGTTTGTTTACTTTGAAATCACCTTTGAAAATCTTAAGAAAACTGTTGAGGTACAGTAAAATATTAAAAAAAATATGAACGCTTTAATTTATTGTAAACAAATTTTTTACTAGGAAATATATTTCATGTTTTTTTTTTTTTTTTTTTGTTACATATAGAAATTTCTGCGCGGGTTGGTTCATTAATGACAAAAATTTTAATAATAAATCAAAAAAAAAAAAAAATTATTAATAGACAGAATTTTTTTTACTTATTTTATATCCACGTGGAAAATATTCCCAATTATTTTATTCTTCTAAGCAATATAAGATCTTAATAGGAAGCTCAAAATCTATAATTAAAATTATAATAAGGACAATAAAAAATATTTTATATTAATTAATTATCTATTTTCAGATTTGCCACAAATTTTGTTAACCGTTGAAACCAATTTCAATCTTGGAAAACAATTTAACACTTGTTTCAGCTACGAACCTGGGTAAGTTTTTTTTTATTTGTTATAATAAAATAACGCCAAGTTTTCAAATTATAGTTAAATTAACAGAAAGTTTAAAAAAAATAATTCTTTCTAATTCTTTTAACAATTGGGAAATAATTAGTTCAAATTACAAATGTAAAATGAGTCAAAAATTATATGCTTGTATTAGTATCAAATTAGACAAAAACACGTTCTGCATATGCAATACAAAATAAGTATTAATCCATTTTTGAAATCATACACCGAAAGTGGGAATATTTCAGTAGTGAACTATGGGATCCATAAAATCTGAAACAATAGTTATCTTGACTACCTCACAGTACCATAATTCGTTGAGGCTTAAGGTGTATTAAAGTCTATTCCAAAAGTACGCTTTATAATTAGGCACATTTCAAATTAAGGGCTTATATTCCCGAAATTTGGCAGTGTGGTTTCTGGTCTTATGGAAGTATGACATACAAAATTTTCCTACAATAGCGTCATTCATTACGTTTTAAATCCTACTAAAGAGTTTTTAGATAATGGACTGAAAATAATTGTAATTTTTTTTTGATTTTTTATTTTTATATATATATATATTTATATAAATGTTTCGGAAAAATTCCCTTTATTTGGGAATTTTTAACCATTATCGCTACTTATATATTTTTTTTTTTTTTTTGGTTATTGTAAAATAAAAAAAAGGTATTTTTCTTTTTGGTAATAAATAACTATTACTTTAACAAAAACAATTTTTGGTGTCAAATCTCCATGACATAAAATAAGTAATTTTTTCAGTTATATATATCAATCATAAAAAATATACTCTTTTTATATCCTCGTGAAAATCAGTCCACAATTTACTATAGGCCCCATATAAACCCTACTCTCGGGAAAAAGTTTATTACACCTTAAACCGTAATGAATAATACAATCATAATTAAATGTAATACTTCACAGTTTAATAGGACTAGATATCATACTAATAAACTTCGTGAGGATCGGTACATAATTTACCTCAGGCCCCATATAAAGCCCTGGAAAATTAACTAAATAAGCCTAAAACCCGAGCATATATAGATATTTCGGTAAAGTTTGTTCCAATTTAGCTTCATATGGCCTTAAAAAATGTCATGCAATTTTGCGATATACGGTCCATAATTTATCCCATATTAGGCAGCCTTCTGAATTTCACTGTAAACGCAAAAACTAATTTCGCTGCCGTATTGAAATTTATTCTTATTTATGTTGCTTCATCACTCTACAGCATTTTGGGACGATTGATCCATAATTTATCATGGGTGCAATATAAATTCCTCTCCTAAAAATCATTTTAGTTCGGCTAAAACTGTTACGAATCATGATATTTTACTCAAGCTAGTTCAAATTTCTAAAGAGAGAAACAATTTAATAAAGGTCTTAACCGCCAACGTCCGTTTTTATAAAGATTCATTAATAATATATATATGTATATCATATAGAGCCCACTCCTGAAATATTCGAAATGTCGGTGGAGGGTATCAAAATTCGGTACAGCTGAAAATAGCACTCTAACTTGTTTTTGGCTACAAATATCCATTGTAAACAATAAAGTCAGTATAGTCGGTCAAGCGAGTACCCCTTTTAAAGCCAATGGGCAATTACAAAAACCAAATTATATTAGGAGGTTCAGATATATGTTAATATATGTTAATGATCTTATCATTTTCAACAGGCTTCGTTCTTCGACCAAATTTCATCAAAATATCTCAAAAATTGTGACCTGAAAAAGGTTTATATTGGATATCGATAGTTCGATACAAAAAATTATATATACTTATTCAAGCCTACTTAAATATTTCATTACTGATAACAAAAAAAAAAAAAATATTTTTTGTAATATAATGGTTATATAACCAAAAAAATAATGTTGCTAAATTTAATTAATGTCTGGTGGCAAATTTATATTCTTAAATACGATTATTTCAAAAAGTAATAAACGGTGTGGAGGGAGGGTGGCGCCGTTGGAATTATCGATTGTGCGGATTTATCAGTCACGATGTCGCAGTGGTCGAGCTTCGCGTGTTCGCTTTGGCGACATTTTTTAAGAGTAATGATTCTTACGTAATTGCTCGTCGACAATTTTGTTCAAAGTTCGGTATTCGGCGAATACGTGATGAACCGAGTGTAAATTTAATTTATTCGTGGGTGCAGAGATTCCGCGCAACTGCTTCGGCTATGAATGTCCCACGGCTAGGGCCCAGTCGATCTTCAAGGACTCCCGAAAACATTGAACTGGTTGAAAGCAGTTTACGTGAAAAGCCGCGACATTCAATACGGAAAAGAGCAGCCTCACTGGGACTTCCAAGAGCGATTATTCCTGCAATTTTAAAAAAGGATCTTAGGTTCCATCCTTTTAAAATTCAAATCGTTCAAGAACTGAAAGAAAGTGACTTACGCACAAAATTTTCCCATTCCATTTTTTGGAGCTACGAGGCTCATTTTCACCTAAACGGCCATGTCAACAAGCAAAACTGCCGTTACTAGTCTCCAAGAACCCGCAACCCTCGATTGAAACATCAAAAACCATTGCATTGCCCCAGGGTAAGTGCTTGGTGTGCCTAATCCACGCATGAGATAATTGGACCATTTTTCTTTCGAAAATTTTCGAGGCCAGGAGACGAATGTTAACGGTGAAAATTATCGACGCATTATTACGGAAATCTTTTTGCCGAACCTGCGAGCTCATCCATCGTACTCTTCACACACGTGGTTTCAACAGCATGGGGCGGCTGCACATACAGCAAGAGCTTCGATGAATTTGCTTCGGGCAAATTTCCCCCAAAAACTTAGCAGTCGCTTTGGGGACATCCCATGGCCACCGAGGTCGCCCGATCTAACTCCCATAGATTTTTTTATGGGGCTACCTCAAAGAGAGAGTTTATAATGACAATCCCCAATCTTTTATGGCTTTAAAGGAAAATTTATTTTATGTTGCCACTTGAGTTTTAACGCGTTTAAGCAAAATGTGGATTAAGTTAATCAAAGCCCTTCACATAACATTTTAGATGATTAAGTTAACAGTAAGATACATTTGATTAATAAATAAAACCAATGAAAGAATTTCAACCTCTTTAAATTATTAAACGGAACCGAATACTTTACAAAAGCTTACAGAAGATTATTTTAATCTTACTAATGCTGGAATTGTGAACATTAATGTATTATTTAAGGACAAAAAGAAAACATATAGAAGAAATCGTCGTCGGTAGAACACCTGAAAGGTACGGTTATTGTGTACGATGCTACATCATCAAAGTAAATTTGGTCAAGCCCGACCATATGATACGCTACACCACAGTATATAAGAAATTTTTTTTGCTGGTATACCCTATTTGGGACCCATTAGGAATCATGGAAACTTCAGAACAAATTTTGTTGACCTTCAAGTGATTTTAGGTAGGGGACCAATGGTTAGTTTTAGACCCACCAGCACAACATTTTTTCATGACATAGTTGCTATCGTAAAAGTCATTGTCGCCAGTTTTTATGTCAATACTTACATATATAAGGAAGTTATGGCATTGAAAGCTATTTTCAGGAGTAATATTTGTATGGGAGCTACGGTTAAATATGGACCGATTCCAATTTGCTAAGACGATTAATATTGTAATCAAGTTTGGCCAAATCTAGACTTAATCCGAACATAATAAAATGGTTTATGGGCACAAAGACTTTATTTCGGAAATATGCTTTTATGACGGCTATAGAAAATTATGGACCGTTTGTCACCATTGTCCATAGGCTTGGTTCTTGTGGTAATTAACTAAATTTTATAAAATTGTCTGCAAAATTGTGACATGTACTTTTCGCACAAGGTTAACATAGACAGCCATCCAACCAGCCTGCCTGCCGGAAGGACATCAATTTATCAATATATCAGAAAGTTATTCTAAGACGATCAGTATACTTAAAGGTATACTAATATTTTAATGTCTTACAAACATTAGCAAAAACGCATACTACTGCCTCCACTATGGATTCCAATACCGGTACCGAAATACTGGTATTACAGGCTACAATTGAATACCGCATTCATTAATACTGGTATTCTTTTTTAACATAAAAAATGCACCATATTCATATGTACGTAAAAATAATAAAAAAGTGTAAAAAAATAGAGATAAATATGGCGACGATGTCGAGCTGCTTAATACTGAACTATAAGTTCCTGTCCAGGACAAATCTCTTACAATTAAGCAAAAGTTGTTGAAAATTATTTTGGAAAAAATCCAACAAAATAAGCGCGATAATGAGATTAATTCGAAAAAATCAGATAAGGCTTTCACTTAACTTATTCGAAGGGAAAACTGATATTTCGAATCTAAAAATATGAAAGGAAAATATTAAATTTTGCAAAATATGTATAATTCCTTTATGAACGCTCGGCCTACAAGTGTAGAATTTGAGTGTGCTTTTTTCGCAGTAGGATAAATCTGCACAAAAATAAGATCACGCCTTTTGGATGAAAGCAGCGACCATTAATGTTTTCTAGAAACATATTTTAATTCACAAAAAGAAGGAATTAAAAAAAAAATTGGGTACTTTACCTTTGTAGGAATTACTGTATTTATATTTAATGTTTAATTGTTTTGTTTTATTTTTAATATCGAACTGTTTTATCTCTTTTTTTTAGTAACTATTAATAAATTATCTTTTCTTTTTTAATAACTACATAAAATAAACAATAAATTGGATTGAATAGTGGTTTGTATTCAGATATTTTTATTCTATAAATAATACCGAAAATACCGATGATACTGGCATCCTAATTTCCCCAATACCGAAATGTCGAAATACCGAAATTCTTTCAATACCACTTTTGTGGTGTTAGAATAGTGTTAAGTTTTAATCATGTCAATTTGAAGTGATTTACAAATCATTTAAATGTATGGATAATAATCTCGATTTTGAGTTGATAAGAGCTTAATTACGGTTGGGATGGTTAGCTCTGCAAATCTGAACACAGCATTATATGGAGTCTGTGGTAAATTATGGACCGATCTTCCCGAAACTTGAAAGTGTGATTATAAGTCTAATAAGATTATGACACACCAAATTTTACTACAATAGCGTTAATTGTTATTTTTTATGCGTTTTATAGTGTTTTCTGAGACATGGATTTATATCGGACCTATGGTAAATTATGAACCGATCATCATGAAGCTAAGTAGTTCAATTTCTAGTCGTATAAAACGAGTTTCTAAAAAATAATATAATAATATGGCATGCTCTCCTCTTTTTATGTTAGTTTTTGCAACAGAAGTAACATATTTTAGAGTGCTAATTCCACATTTCGATTCGTAGCTCTTTTCCTACTGAATCGATTGTGATTATATTAACCAGAAACAATTTGACACCAATATAGTTCTTTTCTTTGGGCTCATCCGAAAGTAAGGACGGACAGACGAACATGTATAAATTGCCTTAGAATTATTTATGAATATTAAGAGGTTTCACACGGAATATTATACACAGACCAACTTATAAGTAGTTTTTTATCAATTAAAAAAATTATTTAAAAATTTTTTCAATTTAATCAATGTGATAATTGATTCAATATTTTTTTTTTTTAATTTTGATTTAATTAACATTTTATTTCTTTTTTTGAAATAAATTTTTAATTAAAACATTAAAAAAAAAAACAAAAAATCTTAATTGACTTTTTTCGTTTAAAAAAAAATAATTTAAACTTGTAGAGTTGTTGTTGGGAATCGTCAAAACCTGAGCTATATTTAATGAAGTCAATGAACACATTGTTTGGAACGGCAAAGTTTTTTGATAATTTTTTAATTAAAATTAAAAATACCATTCATTGAAAAATTAAATATTCACAATTTTCCATTTTTAAAATTTTAAGTAATCAATATAATCATTTTGATAATAGGTGCAAAATCAATAAATTGTTGGCTTGATTCTATGAATTTGGTGATTAGAGAAAATATTTAATTTTTTCTACGTATTTGACTCATATATTTTACAAACCATAGATTCAATTTCCTATAACGATATATAAGCTATAGACTTATATAATACATAATTTTTTTCTAAAAAACATTTTACATTTTGTTGATTGAATTGTAATTTTTTTCATTAATCAATTAAGATTTAAAGTATTTAATTATATACATATAATTCAAACATTTAAGAATAAGAAATTTTTAATTATTTAGAAAATTTTTTATTCTATTCGTTCCAAAATATAACTTATATGGTTTCAGCTTAGCCCTCCCTGCAGAGCAAGGGTTAAATTCACTTCTTTAATGGAAATATATACACCGTTAGTTGTCCATTTGACAATTTTTGAGGAAATAATATACTTTAGTTTGGACAATTTAACTGTCGGAACTTTTATTAGAAAAAAGTTAACAATTATTTTTAACTGTTTTTTTAATAACACAATTTTTTTCTCATGAGATGAATGATGAGCGAATTAATTATAAACGCAAAAGTAGTTGAGAAATAGAAAATAAATTCCTATAAAAATGATCTGCTGATGATGATCAATGATGGACATAAACATAAAATTGTTGTACACCACATGAGTCCACTGTTTCCAAAAACAAAACCTCAACACTAAAAAAAAAACTAATTATTGTTGTACTCGTACAGTCAGCCAACACTCACATGTAGTAGAATCCGATCTAATGCTATGAAGGAGAAAAAAAGTTCAAAAGATTTTTGCGACACAGACTGGTTGCAAACAGGCTGCCAGATCAATCGTTAAGCAGTAGTTTAGTGGATTTTTGGTAAAAGACGAAATACGCACAATTGTAACGTCATGATTTAAATCACGAAAAAAATGATTATGAAAAAATCAACATCATCGACAAGTTGTATGTATCATCATTAAGTATCATGATGAGTTTGATCTTTTGCTACAAGTTATTGAAGGAAGAGTGTGTATTTTTTTTTTTTTTGGTGGCTGGCTGGTATTTTTCGTAGCAAAATCATATTTTTCATTTGAGTTTATATAAATAAGAAAGAACATTATTTTATTTGATTAGTTCTCCAATTATTTTCGACAAATAAGATTTTTTTCTGTGAGTTTTTATCCGACTGCCTTATTCTTCTGTTTTAGTTTACGTGCACGAGTATTAAACTTGATTGTTAATGATTGTTTAATAAACAAAAAATTAAAATTAAATACTCTAGTTTTCGTGTTAGATATGCACCCTGTCATGCCACAAAAATTTTAAGATGTTTATAAAAGCTGAAAATAATCGTCAATGCTTTCCAGTTTGTTTCTGGTGCCGTTATCACAAGTTTTAATTACTCTGGCCCACATACTCGTGTAGAAAGTGAGAAAAGTTTGCAGGAACCAAATGCAATAGTCGTCTCCATCATTTTTAAAAATAAATAAACAATTTGAGTTTTTATGAAAAGAAAAAAGAATAATGGCACATATTTGAAAACAACAGTCACCTGATGATTTATGATCTGTGTGTTGCTGATTGGGTGGTATTTGTTGTCCCGAGAATTTTTCTTTGTGTTTTGCAGATAAGTATACTAGAATTTTTTAAAAAGACTTTCTAGAAAATGATATCTAGTATTAGTAGAAGGCTAGTTGGTAGTGAGTTAGTCTATCAGTGCGTGGGTTGCGGGTTCGATTCCCGCCAGAGACTCTGGTCTGTTTCACTACAAGGGGTTGAAGGTCTTAGTAACAATTGCTGGGATACTTAAGTTGGAATACAATTTGTAATTGTGCTTGTAACTCTTAATAATTAAATAAGTTTTATTAATTTGGTGTTGACGATTTCGAACTTTTGCTTGTGAATGGGGTTAGATGGATCCGGATTATTATTGGCCAGATTCTTCACGACCTTGAATTTTAGAATGCAAACGTATAGTGCATTTTGACTAAACAGGAAACCAAGTCTATCACTAAAAATGCTTAAATAAAATGTTAATTTCAATAAAAATTACTAAAAAAAAATTTTTTGAAAAATAAAATAAATATTGTCGCAAAGATGACTTTCCACAGTTTTTGCCATTATGAACAAAATTAAAAATCTTTTTTTTAACGATTTTTTATTTTTTTTCACAAAATCCGCAAAAATCCCTTTTAAGCATAAAATTTTTTTTTAATTTTTTAAATTTCTTTTATCACCAAACAAAGTTTTATGTTATAAGGCTTGGTTAAAAAAGGTTTCATTGGTAGTACATCTCATGTGGGACCAGCAATTAGTTCCCGTTGTGTTACCATAGTTCACTGTCTACTCAGCGAACTGGTTGAATCAATAAAAGAAAGGATCCTATTCAAATCAGTGTCAGAGAGACAAGTTTTGTTCCTACGCAGAAAAAATTATTAATTATAAAATTCATAATATCAAGCAAACAATTTGTTGATTTTGCACCTATTACCAAAATTATTATATTGATTACTAAAAATTTTAAAATTTTTAAAAAATTTTTTCAATAAATGATATTTTTAATTTAATTAAAAAAGTAATCGAAAAACTTTGCCATTTCAAACAACGTGTTAATTTATTTAATTAAATATTGATAATTCCCAGCAACAATTCTGCACGTCTTAATTATTTTATTTTAAACGAAAAAAGTCAATTAAGATTTTTTGTTATTTGATTAAAATTTTAATTGAAAATTTATTTCAAAACAACTAAAATGTTAATTAAATCAAAATTAGATTTAAAATGTTCTTCCAACTAAAAAAAATAATTGATTCAATTATTACATTAATTTAATTTAAATGCTTTTTAAACCATTTTTTTAATTGATAAAAAACTATTTTCTGTGTAAAGTTTCTTCGACCAAACAGTTTGAGTCTTAGATCTCCGAATGCCAGGCAATGAAAGAGAAGAGGTTCCGTTGACACCTCTGCTTCCTCGTCGTAGAAACTTCTTTACAGGTCATTGTTAGGATTCCCTAACCTGTTGGCGTATTTCCCAATAGACCAATAGCCAGCTGGACAGCTTTAAGGTCCGCTGAGTTAATAATGGGTCAGATATTTCTGGTTTCTCCACAGGTACTCTTCGAGAGCGAAACACCAACTATCAGCCATATCACAGAGTGCAATTCCGTTCGGAACCGAAGAAAACATATTTGTTTATTGATAGAAAGTATATTTTAATAGTTTTTTGGCCTTTAAGATACAGAAAACTCCCATTCCGTTCATGAAAACAAAAATGGTTTCATTCCGCAACGTTTTTCGTAATTTTCCGAAGCACAAAAATACGGAATGAATTCCATTTCCGAACGGAATTGTACTCTGTGACATGGCTGAATATATCATATGTTGAACCATTCCAATTCAAGCTGGTGCCTGCATGCGCCAACGAGTCATTCATATAGTTTCCATGTATGCACCTGTGTCCAAGGGCCCATTAAACGTCATCCCTGTATTCTTGTACAATTCTCGATGTAGTAAAAACATTATCCAGGGATCTTATGTGCGATTAACCATCGGTAATAATGTGCATATCCATGCCGGATATCTCAACATACCAAATGTGCGTCGCGGTTGCGTAGGTGGAAATAATATCGGCCTGAATGATAGTGGAATATCAGAAGGCTAAGAAAAATTACTTTTTTTTATTAAAAATGAATTGTTTCAACAAAATTCACAATAATCGTTTTTCTATTAGAACCAATTTTTATATACAAAAAACTGGGTTTTTTTAAAAAAGGGCGTGTTTACAGGCACCGCTTTTTTATTAAAAAAGACTTCTAATTATTCTAATCATTAGAAGTCAAGATTCTATTTTCGAAATATTTTTATTGTTTTCAATAGCGAATACTGCCATGGCAGCCAAATTTGTCATCACATGAGCAAGTTTTTAAGAGTTTTTGTGGCTAATTTGGCATAAATGTAGGTATAAGAACATATTATGCAACAAAACAATTGCTAAATCACAAATATGATTTTTTTAAATTAACGGCTCTTTTGGAATCTTGGAGGAAAAAAGTTGGCAACTTTTATTGCCAAATTTTGTCTCTGTACTAACATTAGGGATTATTTCGATTTATTCTCTTGACCTTTTTTTTATGATTTGATTTTTTTTAATAATTTGTTAAAAAAAAGTTAATATTTATTTTTATTTAAAATTTTCGTAACTCCTTTGTGTGACGTCTTCAGGATATACCAGCTTTTATTTTTAAAATTGGAAAATTTTCCCTTTTAATCGGTATATTTGTATTTGATTTATTTACAAACCATTTCCCGTTAAATTTAATCCTAATTCCTTTCTTTGTAAATTGGCTAAGACCTCGAACTTTTTTTTATTCCTATTTTTAATCTTACAAAATACAAAAGATGGAAAGGTCAAATGTAGTTTATAAAATACTTCGTAGAGCAAATAATAGTAGACAATGTAATAAGATTATATCACCCAAATATAAACTGAAAATGAGAATTGCTGGACATAAATCAGATCAGAAATATAAACACAATATTACATTACAAAAAACAGCACTAGCAACCCACTGTGTTTATTTGAATCATTACCCAGATTTTGAAAATGTTGCAATTTTAAACACAGAGAGTAATTACGTCTTTAAAAGACGTTATATGTTAGAAATGCTTCAAATAATAAAGGTTCCAAATTTATTAAGAATAAATTATAAGACAGATACAGATAGTATAGCCCATAGTTATGGGTATTTGGCTAATAAAAATAGAAACGGAAACTAAATAAATTTTTTAAACTGTAATAGATAATCCACCATATTCATAAAAAATATTTTAAGTTTATGGCAGGTTTATGAAACGAACTTTTTATGAAAATTTGTTTAATAAACCTTTCATTAATCAAAAATATTTTTTATGAATATGGGGATATGTTTTTCATATTTTGTTGGTATTAAAATTTTTTTTTAAAAGTTGTAAGTTTGTTGTAATATTTTTTAAAATTCTGTTAATATGTTTATGTTGTTGTTATATCGTGAAGAAGTATCACAAGGAGGGTGTTACGAAAATTCTAAATGAAAATAAATATTAACTTTTTTATAAAAAATAAAACAAATTTGACCATAAGCTTGATAAAAAAGAAATTTTAATTAAGGATGGTGAAAACATGTATTGTAATATAATTATTAAAAACTAAATGTAGTACTAATTTTACATGAAAAACAACATTTATCGCAACTAATTTCCGAATAACTCCGAAACAGTTGAAAATAGAAATAAGTCGTTTTGGAAATTTTATTCCCAATTATTTGGATAAATCGTTCTCAAGTTATGATAAAATGAATTGACAGAACCGCCTTGTTTAGGGCAAAATAATGGTCTCGCCCATAAAAAAAACTAGAAGTCTTTAAAGAAAAAAACTGAAATTTGAGTTTTCAAAATATTTTTATTTAAAACTATTTTTTTTGCCGACCAGTGTTATTTTTTCCGGCAGTTATAGCAAAATTACTTTTTGCTTATCTTTTTTAACGTGCAATAACATTTGGAATGATAACTTAAATTTGCTTAAGATCGTTGACATTAGGAATATTAAGGAATAAATGCTTTAATAAAACTTTAACTGCCGAGAAGTGATGCTCACATGAGAATAGGAGTAAATTTCCCAAGATCACCTTGGAAGTTAAAATTTGCTCTCCAATTAAACTAGAAAAATAGACTTAAATCATTTTTCCTTATCGCCACAATTAATTTTGTATGTATATTGCAGCTTTATTTTGCATGTTTGTTTGTATTTTTGCTTGCAGATTGTTTAATTTCTTGTGAAATTTGAAAAATTTGCCTTGCTCATCATACATTCTAATGTACACCTACAGTTTAAAGTTGACATTTGTGTTGAAATTAATTTTTTTTTGCAAATACTTGTTTTCAGCAAAAGAAAAAATTATAAATGTATCAGTTAAATACTACAAAAAATTTTAAATAAATTAATCTAATGACGACGTACGTCACTTTGAAAACCTGCATAATTTTTCTACAAATAAGCTTCATCACTTCTTAAGCTACGGTCACACTTATTAAATACTTTACCAAATAAGCATAACCACTACTTTTGTTAATAGTAAGTGAGATTTGACATGGTCTTAAATATCACAAAATAAAACTAATTATACTGCTAGACATAGAAAAAAACTATTTTTGGTAAGATTTGGTATATTAATCAAAACAAATATTGGAATTAAATAAAATTATATCACTGTTTTTTTTTAATCAAATATTGGACAAGTGTGACCGTAGCTTTAGTGTCTTCGTTTAAACAAAAAGACACACAAATACCTCTGTTCTCATCTTTAGAATTTTTTTTTTAATTTCTCCATGGCCTTAAATACTGGGAAGCTTTTGGCACCTTCCTACGTAATTAGTGTTTTTCTTAATATTTTTCTCCTAAGATAAACATATCAAGTCATATTATAAACAAATTAAATTTATATTTTTATTTTCGGGTAATATTTTCACAATTTTTTTTTGTTATTTGTCTAAAAATTGTATTCTTAACATACCAGAAAGAAAGAAAGAAAAAACACTGAAGGTACTTGCCATAAACATTTACTTGGTAAATTGTTAAGAAAAGAAGAAACTTTTTTATTCCATATTAAACATATATTATTTAAAAGAATGTGTAGATTTTGTTAAATATAGAAGAGGCGTAATTCATGAGGTGATAATAGGGCGACGAAAAACTTTATTTCATTTTATGTGGCAGTGAGTCGTAAAAAAGTAAAAAAATTGGGTGATGATGTTTCCAAAAAAAAAAAAAACAAAATAGAAACTAAAACTGAACCCGTTTAATTTTTTATTAAAAAGTTTGAAAGATTTAAAAACTACGAATATTTCAGGTTTTGTAAGTAGAAAACACTGTTTTAAAAATATAACTATTATTTTAATTAATTTCAACAGATATTTTTAAACTTGATCCCTACCTCTTTTTTGTTATTTTATATTTTTACCTTTAATTTTATAAACCTAATAAAAAAAATTGGCATTTTTATATTTTTTCGTCCTTTAATTTTGACATTTACAATAATTCATCATATTATAATGCAACAGGCTGTTCACAACAGTGCTATTTAGCCTAAAATAGTACATAGCACTTGAAAAGACTTTGCGAGTAATAGAAAAATTGTTGTTTTTTGGCTCCAGTTAAAATATACTAAAAAATACACAAATATGATTTATCATTTTCTCTTATCATAATTAAATTTATCTCATATTATCAATGTATTTCCTACGTTTCGTCGAAATTTTTCAACTTCCTCAGTAATTGATTTTTATTATTGGTAAATTATGTTTTTTCTGTCGGTTTACATTATCCTTAAAATTATATTACAGCTTTGTATTTGTGAACTTGGACAACACAACACAAAACTTAAAAATATATAAAATAGAATAAATGTAAGCCAAAAAAAAATAAAAATTTTAAATTACAGTAGATTATTTTACTTGCTAAGATCCCAGACTAATTGCATTTTTTTAATTTTTTAGTTTTTTTAAGGAGCAGTGTTATTTACCTAAAAGTGGATTTTTTGGAAATTGTCAGTTTTTGTAAAAAAATATGGCAACACTGCATCTAAAAAATATGTGAATACTTTGAAGGCTCTCTAATGATGTTTTAGAAATGAAATGGCAATATCAATAAAAATTAATAAAAAGCTCTATTTCAAAGTGCTGTGCACAACTTTTTCCTTAAGTCTTTGAAGAGATGTTTATTTTAAACCCAACAAAACCTTAAGTAGTAAATTATAACACAAAAATTTAATTTTAAACAATAAAATTTTTTTTCTCTGATCAATACATATCAATTACATTTGAAAATTATTTCGGCCAAATGGGCTTGAAAGAACACATTTGACGCCTTAATAACTACAATGAATCATCTAAAGAAAATTAAAATTAACGAATACAAAATATTAAATTTCAGGAGTTCGGAAATCTTTAGTAGAACATATTTGCTGAAAAGCTCGTAAAAATTGGTTCAGATACAAAAAAGTAATTACCAATATACATACATATGTATATATATATATATATATTTTTTTAAATACCTATTTTCGGGAACCAGAGAATTTCCCGAGATCCAAATTTTATAAGCAAGGTAAATTGCTTCATAAAGACGTCGGTATAAAAATCTGTCAAAGCGGTTCAAAAATGGCCGAATTATGACCAAAATACTGTAATCCCAGAAATTACTCTTTTTTTTATAATTAAGTTGTTGTATTTCTTCCTGTACTTAAATGTTCTTAAATAAAAGTTTAATTTTGGGACTAATTGGCAACTGATTTATATTAAAAAGGGTAACATATTGTATTTCTATAAAGATCGTGTAGTAAGAAATAAGTCACTCAAGAGAAATGTAGAAGGCCTTTATTAAAAATCTCTATATTTTATTTTACTGAAATAAACAGTTATGCCAATTTAGCTATTTAGTACCTAGATTTAGCCATTTCTCATCTCGTTTAGCACCGAAAACATCAATTTAACCATTGAAGCCACTATTTAGCCATTTCTTTACTTAAATTTAGCCACCTTTAGTGGCGAAGAGTTGGCAACACTGTAAATATATAGCAAAGCAAACCATATCAGCTTAATGCTCGGAACACAACTGGGAGGAACGGCGAATTTTTGGCCGCGAATATTCGTCGCCAAAATTAATACATATTGGTGTATATAAAAATACACGGAATAATAGCGTTCGCCGAAATTCGTCATACACGCCGACTTAGCAATAGATTTATTTCTATTTCATACGCCGGCGGACGACGAACAAATCCGTACCAGGTGACCATGTTTGGTTTTAGTTTAGAAGTATTTTAGTAAATAAACAGCCAGGCCCCCGATGTTGTTCGACAACTTAATCGAGCGACAATAAGTCTCTCATTATCAGGGATGATATATGACATTTACAAAATTGTACTTAATTCAGTAAAAAATTGTACTCTTTAGACTCTAATAGTACTAAAACCGAAAAATATATTTTTTTCTTGTTTTATACGTTAAAATTCACTTGTACCATGTTTTTATTTTTGAAATATTCACCCTTATTCCATTCAGCGTCGTCGTCATCGTCATCAATTTAATATCAACATCAATTTTTATCGACGTCGCCATCGAGTCTATACAAAACTTGTGTTCTATAACAGCAACGTAACGATGTTGATTGTTTTTGTTTTTTATTTAATAAAAAATATTTTGAAAACCCTGAGGTATAATTTTATAAGTGGTGGTGTTTTAAAAAAATATAATAATAAAAAAAAAGTAAAGAAAATTTTGTTAAACATTTTAACAAAATGCCTATGTCGACCGACAACTACAACACAAGTGGCTGATTATGACATTTGTGGTCGCATAATATTTCTTAGTGGGCCGCAAATTTGTTTGAAAACTGTAACGTTATCGGCCGCCTGCATTGTCGATCGACTTCGTGCTGAAAATTGTTAATGGGCCGCCAATTAGCTGTTTGTCGTTGAAAATGCAGACGAACGACAGCGGTCGATATCGGGGGCCAGGCTGAAAGTAACTTTGTAATTCAATAATTGTTTCTTTTTTTATTGTATAACATTTAAAATAAATATACAAAGTATTTTGCTATAAAAATAGTTTTTAGTTGTGTTTTTTATGTTTTAATTTTTAAGCATTATTTTTTTTAATATGGTCACACTATTTCTCCCTCTTTGCACAAATAGCAATCAACTTTCTCAATTATAAAAGCCGCTAGTTATTCGTCGTTATTGCGCTTCATACGACGAATTTACTTAGTGAATGTTTGCTGAATAATTCGTCGTGTTGGGCGAAATTCGTTGTTCGTCCCAGTTGTGTTCCTAGATAAAGAGCAATTTACCAAAAAAATAAAAGAACACGTGTGATTTCATCTCTTAATTTTTGTGAACAACAGTTTTATATTTTTATTATTGTAAATTATCTAAACCGATTTATTATTTATAAAAAAATATTTTTAAGCATTTCCCTATATTTTAACAATAATTTTCGAAATTTAAAAAACTTAACACATTATCGTTTTCTCCAGCATCTCTATCTCTTAAAAGAAAAAATATTATTTAGTTTTTAACTTTATTTTCCCTTCCACCCTTTTGTACATATATAACTTAATAACGATGAATGAAGTCCCTTCATATTTCTCATTATTAATATTTTGAAGTTTAACGAAACAAAAATATCATTTCATATTCATTCTAAATGTTCCCATAATATTCGACATTTTATGGCCAAAAGTTGCAACGAATTCGAATAGAGCCACTACAGAGCAAAGAAATAAAATTCAAAAACTAATTTTCAACAGAAAACATCATAATAAATTTACTAATCAACCAGTATAAACACTGGGATCTGCCACAGATTTTGTAAAAAGTACTAAAACAAATTAGTGGCTCCTGTAGCAGAGATTTTTCTTATTTAGTTCTTTGTTTGTTTCACGGGCGCTACATTGATTAATGGGTAACTTTGGTGCAGCACTCCTTTGATATTCTTTTAATATATTTCTTATTTTATTATTATTTTAAACACTTTCTTAGTTGTTCATGGAACCACAAATCAGAGGACCTTAAATATTATGTCAACTTATTACAAATGTTAGTATAAACAGGAAATTCAAAACTCTAATAATAAATCTATATTTATATGTGGACTTTTAATCAATGAATTTCAAAATATTGTTTATTATGGATATGTAGAATTCGTTGCTTACCTTAAACTTTAATAATGAAAAATTTTATGTTAAGAAACCCATTAAAAAATTTAAAATTTTTTTTTTCTTTCAAAAAAAATCAAAATTCATTTAAATGAGTGAAAATCCTTTTTTTAGTTTACGATTATACGAGAGACTCCTCCAAAATAAAAACAAAACAACCCCAATAACAACAAAAAGGATCTCACCAAAACACAAAAAAAGCGTTCATTATTATTATTAATTTTTTTCAGTTGGTGTCTCCAATGATCGAATACGAATGATAATGATGTGGACGATAATGGCATTTTAGTTTCATTCTTTATTTTTCTTCCACATCTTTTTGTGGCTGTTGTTGGTGGGATCTGGTCAACAAGAGCTTTTGTGCAGAGACAGAGTGGGTGTTGCCCTTTGTAGGCCATAAAAAGTGGTCAACATGCAAGCATTATAATGTTAAAATTCCAAGCATTATAATGATTTCAATGGTCGTATAAGAAGACAATAATGTTGTTGGACGTTGTTGGTATTTATATATATATATATATATACTTTTTTCATTTTTGGTTTTTGACGACTTTGAACTACTCTCCTAAAGTCCAAAAAAAAAAAAAAAATACATGCCATGTAGAATACAAAAATGGGTGGACACTTTGGCTGCTTCATTATGTTCGCATGTTTTGTTAGACTTTTTAGATGATCGGGAATAAATAAAAGCACCAACGACAAACAACAGACATAAAATTAAGTAAATCTTTTTGAAAAAAGGTAAAACCGAAAATAAAATCATAAAAGGCAAAAGTTGTAATAGTTTTTTTTTCGCCAGCCTAATGAATTGCAATAATTTTCGGCATCGGTCTCCAACCAAATCATAAACTCATGATCTTCTTTATTATCCATATGGCTTTTGCGTGCCTAGTGTCTTATTAATAATGATCATTATAGGAATGTGTTAAAAGGACTTAGGTTAAGTTGACTATAGTTTTATTAAAGAAAAGAGGAACATTTTCTAAGTTCAGTATAACTTTTATTTTCGAGGAAGTCAATAACTTCTTATAGCTGCTTTACACGATCACACAAGTCTTACGTACGTTGAAAAAAATACAAACCTGTCATGATATGTTGTTATTGTTTTTTTTTTTGAAAATTTTCATACAATAATAAGATCAGGGAAGCACTTTCGAAAAATACTTAAGACTTTGTGGGATAGTCTATAACGGCCTTTAGGAAACTATTTTAAAAAGTTTCGATAAAATATTTTTTTGATATAGCGTACCCTTAAATATTAAAAAATTTTCATTTGAATGTGCTTGTATCAGTCAAATTTCAATTTATAATGCACTTTACAATAGTTCTATTCCCTCAATATTTCACATACTTTTTTCTTAAGCCACCCTTTGGTTAACATTGAATCTATATATATGTACAATGTACATACAACTATATATATATCTATATTAGAGCAACTCAAAAATTAAGTGATTTTGTTACCCCTCTGAAAATAAAGCTTGATATTTTATTTTTTTTTTTTTTTTTAATGTGACAATTTGTTAAGCTCAAGGTCAGTTTTTTTAATTTTTTTTATTTATTTAAAAAATGTTTCCAATATTTCGAAATCCACTGGATCTCATCTTCAGGGTAAAGAGGAAAAATAATAAAAAACACGTCACACACGGTTTTACATTTAAAATTGCAATTTTTTAAATAAATAAAAAAAATTAAAAAAACTGACCTTGAGCTTAACAAATTGTCACATTAAAATTACAAGAAAAGGTCGAACAACACACATATTTAATAAAGCTTGATATGTTTTATAATGATTTCCAAAATAATTTAGTTCTAGCGTTGACCATCCGTGAGCTGGACCATTTTTAAAAAAGGTCTTTTTTCAGTTTTTCGAATTTTTTTGTACTTTGCTCCAAGCCGACATAAATAAAATTTGGTATCATCGAAAAGATTTTTTGAAGCAGCATCCAATGGTATAAAAAACACTTGACCACTTGCGACCTACTAATTGAGATATTAAGCTAAATACATATTTTCGTTTCGGGTTTTCATACAAATTCTACGTATGCGGAAATAATGTTCTGCTTTTCAATTTGAATCTGTTTTAAAATAATGTTAATTAATTTTTTTTTTTTTTTTTAATTATTCACATAAAACGCGAAAATCGCGATATATTTTATCTATTTTATATTTTTCATATATAGGCAATATGGGTATCAAATTGTTTGATTTAGAAGGTCGCAAGTGGTCAAGTTTTATATACCATTGGATGCTGCTTCAAAAAATCTTTTCGATGATACCAAATTTTATTTATGTCGTCTTGGAGCAAAGTACAAAAAAATTCGAAAAACTGAAAAAAGACCCTTTTTAAAAATGGCCCAGCTCACGGATGCTCAACGCTAGAACCAAAATATTTTGGGAATCATCATAAAACATATCAACCTTAATTTTCAGAGAGATAACTAAAACACTTTTTTCGGCTCCATACAACTTGAGTCGGTCTTATATACATATATGCAATTTTTGTTGCAGTAATTCTTGAGTTTATTGCTGAGAGGGGTGAGAAGATTGGAAAGGGGTACCCAGTATCATGTACTCTGTAATTCCTTTTTGTTTTGTTATTCTCACACTTTTTAACTGAAGTTGGCTCGATTATTGACCACATTCACTCTTTGTATAATCTTCATACAAAACTATCCAGTACCGTGCGTACAAAAGAAACCGTAGACCCTGTAGAAGTCAGTGTGACGGAGGTCTCGAATTTATCGATCCCACGCCGTACTCAGCAACTCGCTCTCCCTTGGTTCACTAGTTGGAAAATATTGAGTAAAGATCATGTTCTTCATCCATATAAGATCCAAGTAGTGTAAGAATTAAAGCCAGCGGACCATAATTCCGTCGTATGTTCGGGGAATGGGCTGAGAATCAACTGGATAAGTTGATTCAGATTTATATCGTCAAATCATCTTCAGCGAAGAGTCACATTTCTGACTTTAAGGATATGTCAGTAAGCAGAATTGTAATTTTCGGAGAAAGCACAATCCTTATGAGACTCTTGAGACTCTATCCCGAAAAATCAATGTTTGGTGGGGCTTCATGCCGAAGGCCTCATCGGCCCATTTGTCCTTAAATCCAAACCCAGTGGCAACATTACCCAGAATGACGAACGCTACAGGTAATTGATTCATAATTTTTTTTTATTCCTTATGTCATTGCAAACCATTTGGAGCAGAAATACAGCGCGTGAAACCATCACTTTGTTGAGCCAAAAGTTAGGTAATATAATTATCTCAGCAAAATGGAACTGTGAATTGGCCACGTCGTTCGTGCGATTTGACAGCCGAATACTTCTTTTTATGGGAGTACGTCAAATCTCTGGTCTATGCTTATAAACGATTAATCATTTAGAGACCAAAATCCGAAGCACTTTTGACGAAAAAACACAGGGTATGCTCGAAAAAGGGATGCAAAATTAGTTTGGCTGGATGGCGCTGATATCGCGCAGTCGCGAAGGCCACATACCAGAAATTATATTTAAACATTAATTGACATAAAATTTATGTTGGTTATTTCATTAATTATTTTGAAAAGAAAGATATATACCCAAAAAAAAAACACCCCTTACAAATTTTATAATAATTTTCTAACAACTACTTAATCATCTGTTAATTCTATAAATTCTTTTTATCTGCCTTTAAATGAAGCAAAAATTTGCCCAACATTTTTTAAAATACTAGGTGGTTTTATTGATTCAGTTCCGTGATTGCGGAAAGCAATTTTTGTGCGGAAGAAAATTTTGCAATTATTCATTCCGCTTGTGCGGTATCTTTCCGTTGTTGCGGTGTCATCTCTACCATTGCGGGATTGCCATATTATTGATACCGCAATATAGATATTTTTCGCCATTTTGCTAACGTTAAAATTTTACAGCGAGAAGTTTACGGAAGGAATGAAAATGTAAGAAGTAACATAAAATTTAAAAAAAGGAAATTTGGTTTCGTTATTTAAACAAAAAAAAATTTGATTTGAATAAAATATATAAATATACAAACAAATTGTTATTATAAGCAATTTTTTATTGTCGATTCAATGAAATTAAATCAAGAAATCGCTTGTGGTTTTAGAGAACGTGGATAGGTGAAATAAATAAATTGGTGGAAGATTTGGCATTGACTCTAAAGGGTTTCGGGCCACCCATAAACTGTGCCAGTGTTTAAAACTGTTTTTAGTAAAATTTTACTGACGCGAGCATTATTTTTTTGTATTGTATTTTGGTAGCTTCCTTCTGTAAAAAAATCTCAAAAAAGCAGAAGTTTATCTTTGGCAGAAAGAGCTCCTTGCCGACTACTTCCGGAACTCACATTCTCTAGGTCATACAAGATTTATTTAAGTGCTTCCTTATTTAAGTGAAAATTTATTGAAAGCTGTGAAAAATTAAACAAAAGATTAACTGCCTTAAGCATGTATCTAATTTTTTATTACAACTTACTCCCTATCACTCATATCATTACATCTTCAGATTTATATTGCGAATCTCTTCTTTCTACTCGAAGGTCTAAGCATTCGTCTTCACTGCTATCTTCAAAAATGCTATTATATCCATATTTCAAATTTATATTTTCTACGTTAGTATATTTTAGATAAATTTTACTTGTAAAAAACTTATTACTCTCAGCAACTCTAACAACTTGTTTTAAATGTTTTTTTTTACCAACAGTTGACACAATATCAACTCCGCAACTTTTAAAACAAAGATGTTAAAAAGGTTTGCGGAAAGCTTATACCGCAGGAACGAATAATTGCAATTTGCATATCGATCGATATTAATTTCCGTTAAACTTTCTTTTCCGCGCGGAATCAATAATACCACCCACTATATAGATTTCATGTCAAGTGACCCAACTTTTGAAATCGATGTCTTCCGATTTGGATGAAATTTGCACCAAAGTTAGTCCTATTGATTAGTAGTTTAGACACAAATTTTCAATATAAAATAATTTTTAAATTTAAAAAAATATATTTTTCGAAAGCTTGAAGAAATAGCTATCTAATTTGCTTGGGACAAATTTTGCTAACTCCAATAGATAATAAGTTACATGGATGAGAAAGAACACCGGTTTGGCCAAAATGTCAAATTTTGACCCCCTCTAACACAGAAACTTTTTGACCGATCTTGTTGAAAATTTGTGTCTAAACTACTATCCAATAATACTAACCTTGGCGCAAATTTCATCCAAATCGGATGACATCGATTTCAAAAGTTGGGTCACTTGACATGAAATCCCCCATATGTATATTATTTTCCCTAAACGACTCCTTTTATTTTATAGAAATATTAGTTATTTAACTGCAAAAGCTTTTTATTACTACCATTTCGTATAGAAAAGTATAGAAAAGCTCTTATAAAATATCTCTTAAAAAATATAATCCAGCACACACTTATTGCTTTGCTGTACACTGTAATTTTAATTCATCCTTTAAGTTCATTTTTTTTTTGCATTGTTGTGCCATCAATCGATGAGATGAGCTTTTCTGGTTTTTTCCTATTTTCATTTATGACAAACAGCTCATTACATTCGTTGTTCGAAATGCATTGAAAAATGAAAATTGTATACAGAAAATATAGTTGGCAGTTTGGCCTCCAGTTGAAGTTAGATTGAAGCTGCCGATGATGTGGGGGACACAAAATTACATAGTACACGCAGTTAAGTGCACAAAACAATATGTTTTTTGTTGGTCTCTTGATGTGGTTGAGATGCTATTCCGGGCTGATCCCCATTATACGTATAATATTAAACACCAACAACAGCAACAACAATTGTTACAACAAGATATTTACTATGACAGTAAGACACTTGGACTATAGTAAACTGTAATATAGAAAAAAAAGAGTTAATACAAAAGACAAAATAATAATAATAACAACAACAACAACAACAGGAACTATGCGAAATTTCTGTGAAAATTGGTTTAAAATTATTTGCCGCCATATTTTGAAACATTTCACATACATGGACGATTATATACACTTGTATTAATGGCATTGGTTTAAATGTAAGAGGGTAGTTTGGAAAGTTAATAAAATATTTTACAATTATACGCATAAAACTCTTTTGACCTAATGTGAAGGGTAGTGTAAAAAAGTCCTTTTTATCAATCAATATACATAACGCACACTAGATTATTAACAGGCACAAATCCAAATTTATCAAAATCATTATTTTTAATTACCAGCTCGCAAACTAAACCTAGCGACCACGAAAATTTCGTTTGCTTCACCATCTCCTTTAACTTTTCTTCTTTTACTTTGGATTAAAAAATTGCTACCATGTTTTTGAAGCCAGTGTTCTGCTTATCCTAAACATTTTTGAATTTTGAAATAATCAGGGCTTGGATTTTCATGCAAATGCAAATTTTCAGTCGGTAATCCAAAATCAATTTCGATCAGTTATTTTTGCATATCAAAGGATTTGCAGGAAAATGGCATCGATTTGTTTTTGCATATTTCTGCATATTTTGTTATAAATGCATATATTTGCATATTTTGTTTTAAGTGCATATAAATTGCATTTTTATTTTTTTTAAGATGTATCTTAACTATTTTAAAAGAAATTTAAATCAAATAATTAATATTTAATACTTTATATATAGAAATATCTGACAAAGTTAAACATAACTTGAATCTGTATTGCAAAAAAAAATGGGAAAAAAAAGTTGTAAGCTTATTTGATTTTAATTATGCAAATAAAATTAAAAATTAATATTTTCCCATGAAACTGGCATCTTTCAAATATGGCCCCTTGAGATCCGTTGACGTTTTGAGCGTACATTTTTAATGAATAAAAACTTTTTGCGTCCGAATAGACAGAGTTATTTTTTTTTTTTATTTGTTAAGGCTAGTTTACATGGTAATACAATGTATTACGACTTTGTGGAATCAAAATATTTTGAAATTCTCTCCGTGCTTAAAATAAAAAAAAAAAAAATCTGTTGGTAGTAAGTATTATTCATGTTTACACGGATGGTTTAAGTAAAATAAAAACAAAGAGAGTTAATAACAAAAAAGCAGATGGTTGCAGTTCTACAATATTTACAAAAACAACATGATCATTTCCTGAGTTGATTCTGCTTGTTTTTGTCATTTTATAAAAATGTTACCACCTTCAATATACTCTGTTAAAATGCGACTCTGGTGTGATGAGAATACATAAGTTTCTAAAATGGTTTAGAAAATGAACATTTACCGACCGATTGTCATATTTTTATCCGTATTCTCTCTTACTCAATGCATTTTGCTTTTACATGATAAGATTTTTCTCATTCTACATCATTTTTTGACATGTCGTAACACATTGTATTACCGTGTAAACTAGCCTTTATGATTGTGTAATATAAAAGCCCTTTGTGGCCAAAATATATATTGCAATTGAAAATTAATGTGATTAATTATATAGTAACCCAAAACAAAAAAAAACTTATAAAATACCAATAATCTAATGTTTTGTAAACAGCTTCAATTTGTAACACTACATACCACTTTTAGAAAACAAGAACATAAGTCCACAACTTTGAAGAAACTTTTACTTGTTCATACTAATATATTTTTAAATTTAATCTAAGTACCTATTTTAAAAAGAATTGACAAGTGACTGAAGTTTGCTTTTGGTTTATTTTATATACATAGGTATATGTATGTTTACGTAGTTACCTGAATTATTATTTTTGTTATTAATAAATATAATTTAAACAAATAATTTTATATGTTTTTCATATATTTTTTAGTGCATATTTTTCTTATTTTAAATGCATATTTTCCATTTTATAGCGCGTGTTATAAGCGCATACTTTTGGTTTTTTAGTGCATGAAAATCCAAGCCCTGGAAATAATAAAACAAATGAAAATTCATTTAAAAAATCAGTTTATTTTTAAATGTTTAAAAATAACTCACTAATTACAGTAAAAATTACTAATTTTAACTTTTGTTTCGGAATTTTACCTATCAAAAGAAAATCAAGCTACAATAAAAAATACACAATTTTTAAAATATAAGATATAATTTTTTTTTTTTTTAAAGGAAAAATGAAGAAATCACCTTCATATTTTAAATTTTGTTTTTTGAAAAACGTGCCTGAAAACTTAAAAAATAATTTTCGAACAAAAATTACTATATGTTTGTTTTATTTTAACTTAACGGAAACTTTTAAAATAAACTACACAGTAAATTTAAAGCTTTTTTAAGTGTGTAACAAAATATTATTTAAATTAAATGCAAATTTAACAATTTTTTTTAAATTGAAAAAAATTGGCAACACAGCTCCTAGAATTCCCCTTGACGGGTCAAATGTATATTTTGAGCATACATAACCGCTATCTCCGTTCCTTAAGGAAGCACTCCCATAAAAAATGTCCATTTTTTAGGCAAAAGGTTAATGTACTGGTATTAGACAATGTGGGTCGACGTGCATGGCGGCGGGAAGAAAGTTAATCAACTTCCTGTTAAATTCATGTATGATGGTAACCAGCAGCTCTTCGGATTTCCAAAAATAACATCAGGTTCACGGGTTTTTGCTAGACTGGGAAATAGCTATTTTTTGATACTCCGGCAACGAACACTGGCCAATTCCAAGGGGCGTCGCTAATACTGGAGCAAGTACTGCAACGAAATCTTTTCTATCTGCCATGCATACGTCATATTTATGAGCTACAATGAAAAGAAATGTTTAAATGCAAATTCGGAAAATCATTTGGACCACGAACGCCACTGTTTGCCCGTATCAAAGAGCAATGGCAACACATTAAAGATGGCACAAAATATATTCGAGTCGCAGCCAATGTGGCCATATTAGCTTTTTCGAGCTAAGTTAAGCTTTAATAATATTAAACTTAAAATATTTATTTTTAACTTTTAGCTTTTTCAGAAATGCTTTATTTAAGCTTTTTAGCTAGCGTTTTCTTTAATTTCAATTTTGTGTTATTAATTTTTATTTCAAAATAAATAATACAGTTTATCAGAATAAATTTATGTGTGGTAGCCACATAAAGTAGTTTAAAAATAATAGCCTGGCAGCTCAGAAACATTCGCTGTTGCAGATTTTCATACATACAAGTGTTTCCAAAGAAATAACAAAAAAGTTACGCTTTTCTTTTAAAAAAGTAAAATGTTTTGTCTTAAGTTACATTCTGAAATATTCCTTGAATAAATAGTAAATTTATGGGATCCATGTTAAACAACTATTTGAATTCCAAATTTCAGTGATAATAATAAGACAACAAACTCATTTTTTTTATAAAAACAAAAGTTAGAATAAACAAAACTTAGAATTTGAAAGGCGCGCGAAAACGGTATTTTAAAATTAAAGAGGTCTGTACACGGTCAAGCATTTCTTATCAAGCGAGTGTGACACCGACGATGCTGGATGGAAAATCAAAAAAATTAGATATGACGGCGAATATTACGTCCAGCACACGTACACGAGTGAATTCGCCGGCATGACAAACATTTTGACCGTATACAGACCCCTTAAGAGGTAACATGAATAGCTGTGTAAGTTTCAAACCCATACTTATTGCATGAGAATGAAAAAAAGCTTATACATGCATACATGCGTGGCGTACTTATTTAAGTTATTTTCAAGGTTGGCTACCGATACCGATACCGATACCAATACCGTTTAAATACCGTTTAAATTGAATACCGGTATTGATACCGATACCGAAATTAGTTTTTTGCATAAAATACCGGTATACGTATACCGTTTCCCTTAATACCGGTATTCTACCGGTATAATCGTTTCGGTATTTAAAAATAATTTTTATTTTCGATTTTTGCTTATAATATAAGTACATAAATATAAGGTTTATCTTTTATACAATATGAATTGTTTAAATAACTTTTTTCTTTTTTTCTATGACATTTAATCATCTCTATATGGGTTTTTCTCTGGTTATGCACGCGACATTTGTACGCGTTTTATTGTGTTTGAATATTAAAAAAATAGAAGTGGATTGGAATTTTAGAATGAATTCTAGAATCGTTACATTGTTTGTGATGAGTTCTTTCCAAAAAGTATATATAATGGTAAATTGAGCACTGGGTACCCAAATGCCATGAAATCAAAGTTGACTTACTCACGTGACAAAAATAGAAGTGCCTTTTAGGACCGTAAGAAAAAGTGCGAAAGTAAGTGAATTGTAGGAGGTTTTTATTTCGGAAAAAATGTTTTTATAAAGGTTAGTAATGGGCCTTTATAATCATGTTTTGTTCAAAAGCAACTATGCATGGGTTGGCGAAGAAAGAAATAAATTATAAATTACGCACGTGACACTTTTTACCTTCATACATATTTTAGTAATTTTACATATATTTTCAGAAGTTTTTAACAAAAAAATTAAACTTTCATTCAAAAATGAAAATAAAAAATAAAAATATACTACAAAATTAATCCAACTTAATTTTTTCCTTGAAAAAAATTATGCGAGCGCTTTGATTTTTTAAGTCACGGTGGACCATTTCAGAGAAATACCCATATGTACCTAATATTTTTAGTCGAAATGAAAAAATAAAATAGAATGCATAAACATATGTATATATATAGAGCAATTCCATATGAAAACGATCAAAATTGGCAAATTTTTGGACGACCCCTCTCCGATTTTAAAATAAATAGTCTCAATCGATTGCCCAGCAAAAAATAATGTACCTACATATTTTTTTTTTTTTTTATAGTGACTGGTTTAGTGGTGGTGTACACCACTGTCATGTGAAAAATTGAAGAATTCTTCATAAGGGACCTCATTGAAATTTGTTTTAAAAAAAAACTACTAAAGCGATCGCAACGAGTGATAGCTCGTTGGAAAGGTATTGAATCAGGCTTTAATAAAAATAAAATTTTCCTAATTTTTCTTAGAAATTTACCTTTAAATTTTCCCAAGAAAATTTAATTTTCCGATTTTCCACAGAAGCTCTTAAATTTTCCGGCTAATTATTATATTAATTTAATTAATATAAATTAATATAATATTAATATTAATTTAATTATTAATTTAAGAATCTTAAATTAATCAAAATTTGTCGACTTTTGTGAATAAAATCAAAAGTTGCTAACAGATTTTAATCGCTTATGGCTTGTTTTGTTTGCAGCTTCGTTTTTTATATGGCTGCAAAAAATTAGAAGCCTCGCTGCATTTTTCAATTTTTTATGAATTTTTAAAAAACAAAAATTTCAAAATTTTGATAAAAAAAATTATTTTTTTTTTCAAAAAAAAAATTATGTTTCTAAAACAAATGCGGATATTAGAACGAAGTTTTACTTTTCTCAAAGAAAATTTTATTGCGGAATTTCGGTTTTTTAAGTTTTTTCAATAAGCTAAAGCGTTTTTGAGTTACGCGAACATATGTTGTGCAACCTCCTCCATTTTAGAAATAACGGTATATCTCGAAAACCAGAGCCAATCTTAAAAAACCGAGGGCACCACTGGATTCAGCGTACCCGAATTATGTTAAAACGCCAGGTGCCCAGCTTGTCACGAAAAAAAGTGTCAATTTCGTGCACAGTGTAATTTTTAAAATGTATTTTTAACAAGGTGGTCTATTAAATGCTCTTCTCCTGTCCAAACAAGGAGTCGGGGCCCATTTTTTTATTGCTGATTCTTAAAGCAAAAATTATGAGGAATCCAAAAAAAAAAAATTAGCCGGAAAATTTAAGAGCTTCTGTGGAAAATCGGAAAATTAAATTTTCTTGGGAAAATTTAAAGGTAAATTTCTAAGAAAAATTAGGAAAATTTTATTTTTATTAAAGCCTGATTCAATACCTTTCCAACGAGCTATCACTCGTTGCGATCGCTTTAGTAGTTTTTTTTTAAAACAAATTTCAATGAGGTCCCTTATGAAGAATTCTTCAATTTTTCACATGACAGTGGTGTACACCACCACTAAACCAGTCAATATAAAAAAAAAAAAAATATGTAGGTACATTATTTTTTGCTGTGCAATCGATTGAGACTATTTATTTTAAAATCGGAGAGGGGTCGTCCAAAAGGTGATCGCTTTCATATGGAATTGCTTTATGTATGTATTTATAATATATAATATATAATTTATAATTCTTTTTTTTAACTTTTTTCGTAGGTTTGTTCATTTAACTGTAATACCGATATAAAAGTTTTTATACCGGTATACCGATACCGTTATAATTAAGAAACCGATACCGATACCGATACCGAAATAAAAAAAAGTTTAATACCGATACCGATACCGATACCGAAATTCGTTTCGGTATCCAACCTTGGTTATTTTTGATTTATATGGACCATAAATATCGAAATAATTAAAAGTTACTATTAGAAAGCTATAAAAAATTGCTTTATTTTTGGCTTAAAATTTCCTTCTTTACCTCTTTTTCAAACATGATTTAGCTTTATATTATTTTAAAATCTGGTCACACTGGTCGCAGCTTAAATACCAGTTCAAGTACAATTTGAGATCAGCAATTGCTTTCAAAAAGCTTAAATCATACATTTGATCGGTCTAGGGGCATCGTAGTGGCTGCAAGGGCCAATCTTAAGAAATTAATTAAACAGCCATATTTCGGGTGGAGATAAGGGGCAAGAATGTTTTGAGAAACTTTTGAAGACAAACAGTTAATAAAGGTCTGTCATACGTTTTTTCCCCAGAGGGAGGGGGGGGCTCCTAGACAATTATGGGACCTTTTTTTAATATATTTCTAGTCTGTCTAAAAAATTTTGTGTGGGAGCAGCCTTAAGCAATGGTGGATACTGGATAGGTATGTCAGGAACTATTGTTGGATACTGTGTCCAAAAAAGAAATTTTTGGTTTTTCGTAACGCATAATCTCTTAAAATTTGCATAATTGATTGTCCTCTGCCGCTCTTTGAAGGTTGAAACATTTTTCGACTCCTGCAATAAACACAGACAGATGGACATGGAGTCCATAATTAAAAAGACGTTACCAATTAGGAAGTATGTTATTCAACCCAAATAAACATTTTCCAAATCAGTTCATAAATGGCGGAGTTCTGAGCGAAGACCCATAAAAAATACAAGCGAATTGATAAAACATTTACTTGGAACGCGGGTTTTTTATTAGAAGGCAAATTAATTTTTATTTTTAAATTAATTTTTATACAAGTACAGTTGCGATTGATTAAACGTTTAATTCACTTGATTAAATTTTTAATTAAAACTGATTTAATTTTCGATTAATGCTTTAATTGGGGCATAAGTTTTTCTCTGTACTTGTACAATATTTGCCACCATGTAGTGGTATGCCAATTTTTTTCGAAACATTTTGTTATATGCCTAATGTATAAACATAATTATTTAAATGAATTAAAATTTTAATTATACCAAAAAAATAATTGTAGGTGTTTTTTGGTTAGGCAATTATAGAAGTTAAGGGGTTTTCGCTTGCGCTATGTAAAGTTTTTAGTACCTAAATTAAGATTTTAAAAAGCTTGTCTACGTAAAATAAAATTGTTTTCAAAATGTTTCCATTTAAGGGATTTTTTTTTAAATGATCGAGTTTAGAGGGGGCCTAAAGCTTTTCTTTGTAGAAGATAAAAAAAATTATGTGACAAGATTGTTTCGTTCCATTGTATAGACAAGAATGTAGTTTCAAAAGACATTTAAAGGAAGTTTCCGCAGCAAATGTCTCAAATTATAGATGAGAACTAAAGGTTAAACCAAACTTTTAGGACTTAATCCTTAAGGGGTCTATACACGGTCAAGCATATCTCATCAAGCGCTATCGAAGTATTAGTGAAAATGTGTTTGTATGTGTGACACCGACGATGCTGGAAGGAAAATTACAAAATTTAGATATAACGGCGAGTATAACGTCCAGCACACGTACACGAGTGAATTCGCCTGCCTGACGATCATTTTGACCGTGTACAGAACCCATTAAGTTCTTCAAAGTTTTGCTTGAATTCCATAGAAAAAAAAACTTTAAAATCCTCAAGTCAGAGTTTTTAAAATAATTTTGTCATTTTTCGGTTACTGATCAGTTCCAACATCATCTAATAAACCAACCACACAAACAACAACAGCAGCAAATCATGGGTGTAGTGATGTCGCAGATGAAGAATAAATTTTTAATGCTGTTGTTGCTATTGCTAGTAAAACAAAATTTAGCCTTTATTCTGTCTTTTAGTTTCAGTTCTTCTCTCTTTTTTTTACTGTTTTCTTGCCTCGAGGCCTATAATTAAGATAGTCAGTCTCCGTGAAACCAATTTTCTGTCCTTTAAATAAAATCGCTTGCAGCTTCAGTAGTATAAAATTCCTTTGGTACAATGGTAGCATGGGATACGAGCAAGTAGTTATTGTGATGTTGGTGGCGTTGGTGAGTGAATCACTTCTTTTTTCCCCCACTTTTTTTTAACAAAAAAATATTTGTTTTTTTTTTTGTGTTGTAGGTTGTTATTGTAATTTGAGGCATAAAGTTGTTTTTTTTTCCTTTAAAACCAAAGATCATCTCTTTCGTATTTTTTTGTAGACATTTATGCTGCTGCTACACATGTCCTTCTGTATCAACCAAACACGTCGCAACATAAAAACTATACAGAGAACGTGTGTGATTACTGACTGCAATTCACCAAGTGATTTTATTTCGATTGGCGGCAGCAGTGGATACGATGCGATGGTGGTTAAGTTGTCGTCTAAAGCACAAATAATAACAACAAATCCAACAACGATGATCCTTTGAAAGATTTTTGTGAAATATATTTAAACATACAACAATGACCGAAAGGGTCTCCCCTCATTTGTCTGCTCGACTGTTTGAATGTTTGTGTACCCAGTTTCTTTTATTTTTTGTTTTTTAAATATCTGAAAGAAAAGAAAAAAATCACTGAAACTGAAATCATTTTCTTTGATTCGTCTGAACTGTGTGACACATGGGAGGTACCAATTTTAATGGAATTTCTTTTAGATCGGAGGGTCATTTATTTTGTGTTTCGTTGTTTTTTTTATGTTAATGTGTTTGTCGTCTTTAATAAAAATATATATTGTTTCTTAGTGTCCAATGGTTGTTGTTTTTAAAAGGTTTAATGATATTGCAAGATTTTTTTAACCAGACGACTGGAAGACATTTTTTTTAATTTCTTTGTGTTAAACTTTATGTGAACGGAAACTGATGTTTAAAGATAATTACTTTAGGGTTCTGTTTTTTTGTTATCCTTTTTTGAAACGTATATTGAATACTAAACCATTTTAAATATAAAGTAAGATTTATTTATCCATTTGGAGAAAGTTATTTGTCGCATTCCAAAAATTTTAAAATAATCCGTTATGGCAATTATTGTAATTCTTTAATTTAAAATAATAAAATAATAAAAAAAATTTGTGTTTAAATTTGAAAAGACCAACAATCATCTGATAAGTGTAAAATCCTGTAAAACAAAGATTTGATTAACATTTTATTTTTCGTGTTTACGATAATTTTTTAACTTTCTGGGAATTTTTAAATTGCAAACTTATATGTACATAAATCTGACATTTTGCTTGTAATAAATGTAGGTGGTAGAATGATTTCTCGTATTTGAAAAACTTCTATTATCAAAGTTATTTTTGGGAATACAATTGTTTATTAAAAGATTTTGTTTGTTGTGCTTAATTCTCTATTTTTATTCTTGATAAAAAAAACTGAAAATTTATTGTTGAGGATAAGCTGTTTCTATGCGCATTTCACTGGGTGCTTAGGCCAGATCATTAGAAAATGTTTTTCCCAAAATTGTAGTGGGGAATGTAAGATAATAAATTTTTTCAAGTGCACGTGCAAAAAAACTGAACTGGCAAATTGTTTTTATTTTGATTTCTCGCGAAAACAATAAAAGCAATTTGTTTTTGTTTTTAATTTGTTTTTTCTAAACCCAATTAATGTTGGGGGAATTCCAACTAATTGCAGTAGGGAATGTAAGAAAAGATAAACTCACTGCTTTTTTGTTGGAATTTTGTTTAAGCTTTGATATCATTGCAAATAAGACTTTTTAAGTGTTTGTAATTCTCATTCCCTCTGTAGTCTTATTTGCTGATATTTTTGGCTTTTCTAAAATTTTTTAGGAAAAATGTTTCCTGATGATCTGGCCTGAAATGCGCATAGAAACAGCTTATCCTCCAACAATAAATTTTCAGTTGTTTTATCAAGCATAAAAATAGGGAATTAAGCACAACAAATAAAATCTTTTGAAAAACCTAAATTAGACGAAAATTCCACATAGTTAAACTATTTTTTTAGTTTTTGTGATCACAAATCCTTCATACAAAAACGTAGAAAATAAATTTCACTCTGGTTTTGCTTCATTGCCATAAGAAAAAAGTAGTTAAAAAAATAGCATGGTCCAATCAGTAGGTCAACACAAAACGCCTGCTGATTTTTTGCAGTTATGTTTTCTTCCTGCAATTGATATTGAATCATTTGTTTTTGACATCTTTATCATGCTATAACTAAACAAAATACGTGTTTTTTCCTATTGTTGTATATCTGCATAGACCTAATAATTGAACCATAAGCAAAATAAAATTACAACAATAATATAAATTTGTTAAAAAAAATGCTTTACAAAATAATAAACACGTGTTTATAAATAGTAAAAATTTATAAAATTTATAAAAAACTAGCTTAACCCGGTGCGCTTCGCTACACTGACCCCGCACATTTTTATATTGAAATTTATAGTTTACTATAATAGTAGCTTTAACCACGTTTGAAGACTCTCCCTTTAATAGTTCTTCAGTTGAGCGATATTTTATGTATGCATCCTATGGGAGGTATTTCCCCCCCTGCGCCTACCCGCTTTATTTTTATTTTCAAAAGTGTACTATACCATAAGAGTGACTTTTAGAAAGTTTGAACATTCTACCTATTACAGTTCTTAAGATATGCGATGTTAAACATTGGCGTCCTATGGGGTATTCCTATACCCCCGCTGCTATTTTATTTCAATTCCGGGGCTCAGAAGATCCTACTACAAAAAGTTCAGCAAAATGCGTGCAGCGGCTCTTAAGATATGCGATAATTACTATTGGCATCCTATGGGGGGTACCAATTCCCCTGCCGCTATCGAAAAAATAAGTAGCCTATTTTATTTTTAGGGCTCACGTGATGTTACTGTAAAAATTTCAGGAAAATCGGTTCGATAATTAATATTGGCATCCTATGGGGGGTACCAATTCCCCTGCCCCTATCGAAAAAATAAGTAGCCTATTTTATTTTTAGGGCTCACGTGATGTTACTGTAAAAATTTCAGAAAATCGGTTCGATAATTAATATTGGCATCCTATGGGGGGTACCAATTTCCCTGCCCCTATCGAAAAAATAAGTAGCCTATTTTATTTTTAGGGCTCACGTGATGTTACTGTAAAAATTTCAGGAAAATCGGTTCGATAATTAATATTGGCATCCTATGGGGGGTACCAATTCCCCTGCCCCTATCGAAAAAATAAGTAGCCTATTTTATTTTTAGGGCTCACGTGATGTTACTGTAAAAATTTCAGGAAAATCGGTTCAGTAGTTTCGGAGTCTATAAAGCGACAAACAAACATACAAACATACAAACATACATAATTCATTTTTATATATATAGATACACAAATAGAACTGTTTTTCTGCTTTTTAAAATAAAACCAAATAAAAGAAAAAAAAATCAGCAACGTTGACTTTTTACTAGATTGTAATTCCGTATTTTGCTTCTTCAGAAAACGAAAAACGAAAAATTTTTTCGGAATGAAACCACTTTTGGTTTTCTAAGTGGAATTGATTGTTTCAGTATTTTATAACCGAAAAACCCACTTAAAACTATTTTTTATGGATAAATAAATGTTTTTTATGATATAGATTGAAGAAATTACACACTTTTAATTTATTTATTTTACTTTATATTGATTTTATTAAAAACATAATAAATTCTTTACCGTTGCGTTGCCACCTTTTTTTCCTCACAAACCACTTTTTTCATTTCTAAGCTGAACATTGCCATACTTAACACAAAAATCATATGGTTTTTTCGTAAAGTTGCCATATCCAATTGTAAAACCAGAGTTGTTATAAAAAAAACATATTTAGCAAAATTGATCGGAATCTGAAGAAGCTAAAACTAAGTCGATCGGAATTGAACATACGGAACTAAAACCATTCCGATCGGAATTTGTGACATGCCTGATAGAAACGTTCATCTCAGCAACAAGTTACGCAATACACAGCAATAAGTGTAGTGGTGTATGCGGCACAAATCAATCAGCCTTATTACGGTTGTTGTTGTCGTAAACGACTAAGTCGTTTTTGCAGTAGATTAAAGAACACGGGTTGTGTTTTACTTTAATCTATTACAATAAACGACATTCGTAAGAATGGTGAGTATTTTTCCCTTTCAATAAAATACTATTACCTTCTAAATTCATTAGTGAAAGTTCACAAAAATTTACATTTGTCTTCAAAACATATGCGGGAAGCAGCGGTTAAAATAAAAGAAATTCTATCAGGTATATTTTGAGAAATCTTCATGCAAATCTTTTTCACTACACCGACTTTTTTCATATGCGCCAAACCAAAAATGAGCTGGCGATATGTACATGTATATTGCTATGTCAAAAATTTGTTACACCAGATACTCTTAATCCTACAACATTTTACCAACAAACAAATTGTTGCCCTACACAACAAAGTCAATTAAACAACAAATAAATAAAGAATAACCAACTTAACTAACTTAATTTAGTGCCATTTATTTTTATTTTTTCAATAAAAGAAGAAAGAAAAAAGAACAAAATTAAAGTAAAACATGCGTCACTTAAGCAAATTGAGTTTATCAGATTAAGCCACTTAAAATAAATTAAAGAACAATTTTGAAATGATTAAATTTATTAAAGAATTTTTTTAAAGAAACGAAATTAAATAAAAAAACTTCAGTCAATTATTGACAAATGAATTGAAAACATTTCCAAAATAAAAAGAAATCGCTGGTGGCTTCACTAACATGGCAGCGAAAAACTTTGGATTATTTTCGGCAAGTTGAAATTGGGGATGGGGGTTGGCTCATTGACATTTGACTTTTCAAGTGACGCACGTGTTACGATTTCAATTGGAAAATATTTTGAAAGAAATTTAAGAAATAATCTAGTCTTTTTCAAGAATTTTTAAAAAAAAAATTAAGAAATGTTTATCTTAATGTTTTATTCGAATTGGGAAATTTCGTTTTGGAAAATCGACAAAAAAAGAAATTAAAAAAAAAACACAATCTTTGGAACTAATTTTATGTATAAATTGTAAATTTTGTAATTTCAATGAACGTTTTTAAAATAGATTTTGTAAAAGTCTGGCGAATTTAGGTCTACCAGACCCACAGTGTTTGTTGTACCTTAAAGAAATATTTTGTCCATCTGTGTCTGTTTGTATCGTTTTATGTTTATATTTTTATTTCCCTATTGTTGTTTCCTGTTTCTTGAATTTATTTATATTTTATGATTTTATTGATGCTGCATATCCAAACAACAGCAAACACTTTCAATTCCCTTCATTTTTGTTCATATTTCAACAACATTTAACACTTGGATATAAAAAATCTGTTGCACTTTTCTGTTTTTTTTTTAATCTTTTTTTTTATACGATTTCCAATGAAATCGATTTGAAATTCCTAGAAGTCATAGCAAAAAGTTAAATGATAATAATGAAGATGTAAAATGTTGATTATGTTGCCCTAATCATAAATGTCTCACAAAAGTTTATGTTGCATGCCTCATGCTAACCACAAAATTTAAAAACACAAGCACAACAAGCTCAGCACATCCCGCCCAAAATCTGCTTCAATTGTTTTAACGAGATTATTTCGCGCTAAATAATCAATGTTCCATGATGAAAATGATGATGGTGCAACACGACGAAATAGAAGAACTAAAAAATCTCTATGCCACATGTCAATATTAGTTTGAATTTTATGTATTTAACTGTTTGCAGTTTCAACATGCTATAAATTCTTTATAATATTACATTTAGACTTACGAGGTATTTAAACTCCTCTAGAGTCTTTACAATGCGTAATTCGTAAATATGTTCTCGTAGAAGTTCTGCTCAAGTACAAGCTCTTGTATGTATCTGTGAGTATGTGAGTTTAATATTTCCTTAATTATATTGTTTTTGTAGTTATTTCAATTCGTGCATAAATTACATTACAACCTTAACAAATATCATTATTTTTGCTTGGAAAATTTCACAAATTATATTTAAAGTCGGGGTAAAAGCATTAAAAAATATCTGATTTTTTAGTTTTGATAATCGTTTACATATTAATGTTGTGGTTTTTTCTAATTATCCTTTTTTTTTTGGTTAGTACCAGCAGTAGCACTCAGGGGATGACCCCTACAAATGTAGTACATTGTGTTGGAACAGGAAAAAATGGTTATGGGAAGGAGGATAGAGGGAGTAGTGTTTGTGAACATTCGACTAGAACTAATTCATGTTGAAAGTGAGAGGGAAGACTTCAGCAGGAAGGTTGTTCCACATACGAACAGTTCGGCCAAAAAACGCATTTTCTCTGTAATGCGTTGTAGTATTTACCGGACAATCGACAAAAGAATGCGCTCTTGAGGAAAAACGTGTATTACAAACAAACGTATGGGTGTCGGGAACCAGGTCCCTTATTTCATCATAACACATCCCGTTGTAGTAACGGTAAAACAGGCAAATACAACCCACATTGCAACTGTGCTCAAGGGAGTCAATATAATTGGATACCCTACTGTCACCAATAAGAACCTTCGCCTTCTCCTACTCACGGTCTAGAAGCTCCAAAATAAACTGAAGCACTGGCCCATACATGAGAGTTGTATTCCATTCGCGGTCAGATATAGGTGGTATAAATAGTAAGGAGATCAGATGGAATGAAGTATATCTTACACCGCACAGTGGCGCCCGTAGAGCAAACGAGGTTGCAAAAATCAAAATTTTCATGAGCGCCGACGAAGTTTTAAATAAACCCATGTTATAGGAAACTTTTTAACGATTTCAAATATGCCACTCTTAATAATATCACATTTTTAGTTTAGAAGATATAACCGTTCAAAGTTGACCGACTTTCGGTTTTCAAAAAAACACACAATTTTTAGTCAATTTGTTGCGATTTCAGGTGTAATATCACGAAAAATAGGTAACGAATCGCCTTATTTTTTGTTTGTATTGATTGATGTATTTATTAAATGTATAATGATAAAAAAAAATTAACTGTTTGCTTTGTGTTTCTCCTGGTAAATCACTATTTAAAAACTATCCGTTTTTTCACTATTTTTCAACTTTGACGGAAAATAAAAAAAATCTATATTTTTCTATATTTGCCATATTTGCAAAACCTGTTCTTTGATTATTTCTTTACATAATTCAAAAGGTTTTATCTGCCTGTACGTGCCCGTTTGGCTTCTAGAGGTAAAAAAGGTTAAAAAGACATGGTTGCAGAATTTGTATGGCGTCCATCCCTATGTTTTGACTGACAGTAGTTTGATCTAATAGTTTGAAAAAAACTACTCCTTGAAATTAGCAGGTACGTACCTCACTTAAGCAATACTTTGGCGTACAAATGGTCAAGAACAATATTGACTTATGGTCCCTACAGGTAGGCACAAATCTTATTTGGACACGTGCATAATATCAAAATTGCATTATTCAGCCTAAATCCATATGTATGCAGGGAACAGGTAAATTTTTAGGCATGGTAGCATAAGCCTATATATTGCAAAATAAGCATAATGCCTGGATTAGTCTACGACTGAAAGTTGGCGCAACAATTACTGAAACCATTAAACAATTTAAGTACTGAAAACATAGCGTTGAACAATTTAAAATTATTTGAACTGTTTAGAAAGTCAACCACACCAAAGTTTTTCACGGAAGCTGCTTTAGAAGAACTTGATAGCTTATACGGAAATATTGAGAGAAGCGAAATTATAAAAAATAATTTTTATCTGATATATGCAAATATTAAGGCAAAATGGGTGAAATCTAATCGAACCAATCAGAACTTCAACTCCAAATACGAGGACTGGTTTAATGAAGACACCATCCTGGATATATTGGCAGTAGATAAACCCACCACATCAACCAGAGGAGCAAAAGGAAGGCCAAAAAAAAGTATTGAGGAGTGTTAAATTTTCACAAGAAAGAGGAAACTTGCCGATGCCACCAATGACTTGACCACGAAGCATTTGTCGGACGCGCTGTCTATTAAATATACAAAGGATAGTGAAAGAGTTAGGTCGCAGATAACCAAATCTGTTGCTGATGCAAGCCCACTGCGACTAAAAAGGATTAAGGAAAGCATTCCCAAGCCCATAAACGCACACATTAAAAAGTATGGTTCCGAAGAAGCCTTGGCCTTGTTTATGGACTTAGAACTTTCCAAAGAGAAATATGAGAAACTGCGGGCATCTTTAACGCGACACAGCGCTGACGTTTTACCCGGATACAAGCATATTACGCAAGCCAAAATAAATTCACGACCACTGCATACGGAGTTTACGGAAGTCTCTGCGAAAGCCAATCTGCAGGATATCTCATGGGCCATACAGCAAAACGGTTGTTGGAGAGTCTTCCTGAAAATGAGGTGAAAATTCTTCCTGAGAAGTTGACATTGATCAGCAAATGGGGCTGCGATGGATCATCCGGACAAAGCGTTTATAAGCAAAGGATATCTTCCGATGACGCTACAATATCGGACGGAAATATGTTTATGGCATCTGTTGTTCCTTTGCGGTTAAATCTGATGTTTCCCTACACTGGAAAAATCCACGTCCGTCATCAGTGCATTATTGCCGACCAATAATGTTTCAGTTTGCAAGGGAATCGGCAGAACTCATAAGGACCACGGTGAAGGACATTGAAGAACAAATAAGCAAGATTAAGCCTACAAAGCTGCAAATTGGAGAAGGAAAATATATTGAATGCAATTACGAGTTCCACCTGACCATGGTTGACGGAAAAGTCGTAAACGAACTGACAGGAACAACCTCAACAATGTCATGCCCGATTTGCAAAAAGAGTCAGAAGAACTTTGGTAATTTAAACGATTCTACAAATGAGGAGAATTACCATTGCACGCAAGGATAAGGTGTAAGGCGTATACCCTACCACAAGAGGAGGAAAACTTCGATGAAAATACATCAATAAAGGATAAGGAAAAGATCAGAAAGAAGCAAATACAGGATGCTTTTTTTAAACAAGTTGGACTAAAAGTAGACTGTCCCAAGCACGGATACGGTAACTCAAACGATGGAAACACTTCTAGGAAATTTTTTGAAAATGATGAGGCAGTAACTAGAATCACTGGAATTGACAATCAAATCGTGAAAAGATTGGGAACGATCTTGGATGTTTTAAACTGCAAAGAAAATGTCAATTCTTTTAGCAGAAATGTATCCACAGAAGAAGTTGACCCCGACCGTCCATAAAATATTGGCGCACGGCAAAGATATAATTGAGTACCAGTCTTTGCCAATTGGAGAGCTTTCTGAAGAAGCACAGGAGTCTCTTAACAAATTTTATAAAAAATATAGATTGCAGAACACATTCAAAGCATCAAGGGTAAGGCAAAATGAGGACATCTTCAACATGTTGGCAGCATCTTCCGATCCACTTATTTCTTCCCTGCGGCATGTGAAGGCACGAATAGAGTTACAAAATAATTATAGTTTAGAAATGGTTAGTGATGAATATTTTACAGAAAATTGAAAAAATAAATTTAAAAAAAAATTATTTTTTTTTAATTTGTTGGGTAATAATTTAAAACATAAAACTCTAAAGAAAAAAATAAAAACAATCTAAAAATGTAAAAATAATTTTTTTTAGTTACCATAAAATTGATTTTTCTACTAATTTGAACTTTGATAACCCATAAGTAGGCCCCTACAAAGCGTAGCACCCTTTCCAAACGCTCATTTCATAGGCTAAACAGTTATCTATCATATGCTGTTTAAACTGTTCAATTATCTTATTCGGTTCAAAAGATATGATTTTTGCAACGAAAAAACTCAAATGGCGCCACTGTGCACCGTTTCAAAAAACCGAGGCACTTGAATGCTTCTTTCGACACCTTAAATATATGTTCTGTCCATCGGACATCACATTGTATCCTCATGCCCAGAACATCAAGAGATTCTGAGTCTCTTTTCTCTTAATATTTGCGTGTGCTTTTAAAGAATTTTAGATAAAGAGGCATTCATGTCTAAAATTTTATTTATTTTCTACGCGACATCTATAAATTGGTTGTTACCAACATAAAGTGTTATGTTACTATAATCATAGTTAGTAGTCAACTGGCACACGAAGTCCCATTGATCTAACGGCGTCAAATCGCATGGTCTTGGTAGCCAATTGACGTCGCTAAGACTTTAAATTAAGCGTTCTGGTAACTTCCCCTGTAATAAAGTCAAAACCGGTCCTGTTGTGTTGAAACCAATTATCGTCCAGTTCATAATCTTCGATTGCAGGCCAAGAAAGTCTAAGTCCAAGAAGGATATAATAAGGCACATATATTTGGTAGTGCGCACATTGCGATGATACACAGGCTTGACCACATGTGTAACGCCTTCTGTATCTCTAAACTTCTTTCTCATCTTCCCAATTCCCTGCACAGACTGGTAGTGAGCTAGTCTATCAGTACCGGGGTTGCGGGTTTGATTCCCACCAGAGACTCTGGTCTCCTGCAGACAAGCAAAAAGCTTCGCGGGATTTAGTGTAGGAATAATAAAAAAAAAAAAAAAAAATTATGACGACCTTTCTTACCCGTAATGCTCGAAAAGTGGCCACGTTTGAGCCACCACTTTTGTAGCATATTTTAACTATTTTTACACGTTCTTCAGTTGTTAAACTGCCCTTATTAATAAATGGCCAACCCTTCATTAAATAAGTGCCACTGACAGATATTTAGACTTGCCAGCCTCTCCAGACCGCCGGTCTTGAAACCACTAAATGGATAACCCTTTATATTGCCAAGATACATAAACAAAAGTTAACTTGTAATGGTTGTACAATTTTTAAAAATTTTGTTAAACAAATTTTCGAATTTTTTGATCAAAACATTGTTATTAATTGAGGATGTATTAGAATATAAAAATTTGAAAAAATGATGTCGGGAAAAACCAATTTTTCGGCCATCATTTGGCGAATACGCCGAATTTTCATACTGTTATGAATTTTAAGTAAAACCTATTCAGAATATTATTGTCCAGATAATTCTAAATATACTCTGAAGGTTTTACTAAAACCGGTAAACATTCCTAAAATTATGAAGGCCAAAAGTTAAATTTTGACATATTTGGAATTTCTAAGGGAAAGTTAGCGAAATATTGTATATTTTTGTGCCGATTTTTTTGAAACTGGAGGAAAATATACCCTTATGTCATACGAAAATAAAATAGTGCAAAAATGAAGATGATTAAAAAATTCGGAAATTTGTTTATCAAAATTTTTAAACATTTTAAAATGGAGTTTTTAAACTGCCGTTAAAAAAACATTTTTTTTTGTCATACCCAGTGATGTTATACGTAGGGATACATCCCTATTCGTAGGGATAATCTTCTAAAAAAATGGCCGTAGGAAAAAGAATGACAGATATTTTGAAATCATTAAAATGTAGGGACTTTTTAAAAATATGGCAAAACTGTATGTACATATATATTTGGCAATCTTTTTCGATTTGTTACAAAATACTAATAAAATTGTTGATACGGCAACATTACAAGTTGTTACATTTCTTTGAGTGATCGCTTGCCCCCTTTCAACTTTGCTTTTAAGGTAAATTTGTGAAACTCTCTTTTACAAGAATTTAATTTCTCAGAGCAATAAATAGATAAAAGGAAAAGTCCCATAAATGCCCAGGAGTCGACCCTAGTGGGTTATACTGTCTGACTGATCTCAATTAATTTCTTGTCCTTAACATTTTCGTAAGACATACTTGCCCCTTATCGCCACTTCTTAGGGGGGCTCCCATACAAATATAGCGTTTTATGAAAATCTTAAATTAATTAAAATGTTTCGTCTTTTACGAACAAAATCAAAAGTTATTAACAGATTTTAATCATTTATGTCTTATTTTATTTGCAACTTCGTTTTTTATATATCTGGAAAAAATTGGAAGCATAGCTGCACTTTTCCATTTTTGATGAATTTAAAAAAAAAAAATTCCAAAATGTTGCTAAAAAAGAATTTTTTTTTTTGCAAAAAAAATTTTTGGTTTCTAACACGAATGCGCATATGAGAAAAACGTTTAGCCTTTCTTAAAGAAAATTTAATTGTAGAATTTTGTTCAATAAACTAAATCGTTTTTGAGTTACGCGAACGAACATATGTTGTGCAACCTGCTTGAAGACCTAAAAAACGGTTAGCACCACTGGAATCAGCGTACCCGAAATATGTTAAAACACCAGGTGCCTATCTTGTCTCAAAACAAATGTGTCAATTTCTAGCACAGTGTAATAGATCAAACAACATTTAACAGTTTCCAGATAAGATTATACAATTATCTTCAAATAAAGTTAGTTAATCGAAAGAATATGGTAAAAATAAAGCTTAAGTTAGATCAATTTACTGGTCATTTTTTTTTTGGAACTTTTTCTTAAATACTTGTGAGGTTTGAACATGCCTTTAGTCATAAAAATGTATCTTCAATTTTTAGGGACAATTTTTTGAGCGCGTAGGGAAAAATAAGGATTTTTTTCATACTGCGTAGGGACTCTTCAAAAAGTCCATAACATCACTGGCCATACCTGCTAATAGGTTAACGGTATCCTACGAAGGCAAAAACTCATATACAAGTTAGTATATTCGGCTATATTTTAAGTAAAAATTAGTTCTTAATTAAATATTTCTTAAATATAAAAATATGTTAATTTTATTCCTAAATTTATTGATCAAGTGGCCTGAGACACGTTAATGGCCTTGTGAAATTTTAATAACTTTAACATTTTTTAACCAAATTTTCTCTTTTAAATATATATATATCATTCTTTTACATTTAAATGCAAACGTAATTATTTAATGGCAAAATGTTTACAAACTCTGAAAGAAATTTATTTTTTCCCCATGTAAATGCACCTTCAAACTTGAGATGCGATGCACCACGCCTTTCCAAAATGTGATCAACGTAATTTTTGCGAAACCTCGTTTTTGGATACGAAAAACATTTCTAGGGGGAGTTACGGTACAATTTTGCAATTATGAAAAATAAGGCGCACCCTAATGTAAACAGCAGTGAACAAATATTTTGGCGGCTTTGATACACATTTTAGTTTCAGTATAAAAGAACTTTGTTTTCCAACTGACCGATAGGATTTAAAGATATACATAATTACAATTAGTCAATTCACAAGGTATCCTAACATGTCATATTGTCAAAATGTCCTAATATTTCACAATGGTTTAAAAATATTGTTGTACAGCTCAGCCGCTCAGCGCTGGACTTTTCTGATTAATTACGACAGCACAATAAACACAGCAAGCAACGTTCTATTTATTTAAGACACTTTTTGTTAACAAACCAACAACAATATTTTTAAACCATTGTGAAATATTAGGACATTTTGACAATATGACATGTTAGGATACCTTGTGAATTGACTAAATAAAAAGTGTTAAAATTTTGCTCCTTTTTTGTTGGGGATACACATTTCGGATCACAAATCTTTTCCCACTGAGAAATGTATCTACATTAAAATGTGTTAATAGAATAATCCATGTGTCGTTTTCCTCATGTTTTGGGTATTGAGTTTTTAGTGATTTCAATACATGTCATAAAAATACACCTCTTCACAAAAATGTAATCAATTGTATCAAAAACAACGGTTTTACAAGCAACTGTTCAAGCAATTTTTCATTTTAGTATCTGGGGCGAAAAGAAAAAGTGCTTAAGTTGACTTAAGATAAATTTCCAAAAGTACACACTGACAAAGTTTAAATTATTTTGTACGTTTTTTTCGGAAGATAAAGCAAAATGATTTTTTGCTTATTTTTTTAATGCGCAATTACATTTGGAATAATAACTTAAGTTTACTTCCGATCTGTGTCATTAGAAATATTTAGCTATAAAAAAAACTATAACCGCAGTGAAGTGTTGATTTAATTAGAATATAAGTTAATTTAAAAGTCAACTTTAACCCTGCCTTTACACCTGCAAGTAATTACTTACAAGTAGTGTATAAGTATTACGAGTATCAAAGAAAATGTCGAAGAAATAGCCGAAAGTCTTGCAAGTAGCTTGATTGTTTACACAGTCAGTTGCAACTTTATTTTTCAAATGTTCTCGAAGCGAAAACATCTGGTGAAAAAAAGCTTTTTTTTTTTTGGGTTTAAAAAACATCATGTTAACGTTATTACGAAATGAATTAATTAATTTCTTCTTTATTTTATTTTTGGTCCATCTTCAGGAAAAAATTTTGTTTATTTCTAAAATATGTGAATCCAGTATTGCCGTAGTTACCGATATCATAAAATTTCTGGGAAAATATTTTGATTAACAATTTTTTTTTCAAAATACTTTCAATTTATGTTTAAAAATACCATTAAGATGTGTTGCTGTGTAGTAGTGTTTTTGTTTTGTATTTTATATTAGTAAATTGATACAAAAGGCATCCACGGTAACACTGCTTCTTTATTTGTTATTTTACTTGCTGCAAGTGTCAAAAAAATACTTGCAAGCAAATTCTCTTGCAAGTTGGGCTGCTAGTACGAAAAATGTAATGTGTGAGTTTATTGAGTTTTTCGAACGTGCACTTGTATGTGTAAACCCCGGGTAAAGTTTAAAATTGCTCTCCTACAAATCTTAAAAATAGACTTAATCAGTTTTATTGCCTTATTGCCACAGATGTACACAGTTTTTATTACATACATACTTATGTTTCTACCTTCTCCAGTAAAGTTGCAGTTATGTGATTAAAGCCCTTTCTACATGAGACCAACGATATGGAGATCTGAAAATGTTATTAATTTTCAATAGATACATTTTAGTTTTAAAATTCTTTATTATTATTTTCTCATTATTTGTACAAAAAATAAAAGTCTTGTTAAGCTTCTACTACTAAATATATATTTCTTGTTTCATTTCAGATTCACTACCGATCCATGGTCTTATAAAATAAGTTTAAGCTTCAATAAATATTTATATACAATTTATTTTATGTTAGTCTTTCCATAACTTTAAATAAATAAATACATAGTAGATAAAACTTATTTACATTTTCAGTTTGTATTTAATTTATTTTAATTTGGACCGATCTACGTAAATTTATGTAAGTAAATAAAAATTGTCTGTCAACTCAATAAAAATTGAATTTGTTTTAGTATCTCATTAAACAACAAAAAAAAATGGAAATAGAGTTTTTGATCGTTGTGATCAAAAATTGCGACTTTATTAAAAAACTCAAACGCCAAGTACACCTTGTTGTTATTGATTTTATTTATTTATTTATTTTCATATTTATTATGATTAAAATTACAATAAATCTTAAAGCTAAAATCTAAAAGCATTAGCAACAATGGCTATCAGCATATCATTTATTAATTTTGCAAAGTTGTGTTAAGTTAAAAAGTGTTTTTACGCCCTTTTGCATTTTAGGTGACGACATACAATAATTTGTAAGTATTTTTCTGAGGCTCTCTGCAAAAAGGGCAAATGACAAACAAATCACTCACTTTGGAGAAAATTTAAACTAAAGAAGTTCTTTTTTATAGAGTTTGTAGTAGGTTTCTTAGTGAAATTGGCTAGCAAAACCGTTTTGTAGCTGTTCTTGGTTAAATTAGATGACATTGCTTATTGGCAAAATATCGATTTGACTAAAACAATAAAAAAAAATATTTGATGACCGAAGTGAAAAAATAAAAACTAAAGTAAGTATCAGGGTCGCAATATTTTCAGCAAGGTGATTTATGTTTTGATTATGTATTTTATTTCTCTGTTTAATCCTTTTTACTCGTTTAACCTTCTTTTACATTTTACATTCCTTTTTATCGTTTTTAATTTTTTTATTTATCATTTTTCTTTTCTTCTTGATTTGATCTCTCTCTCTCTCTCTCTCTCTCACTCATTTTAATTTATAGATCAATTTACATCAGGAAATTTACCAGGGGATCATAAGTCTTAGGAAAGAACATTTGCTTTATACATATATTTTTATATCTTTTGCATTCATTGCAATCCTAATAAAGTTTGGCTTGATTTAACAAAAGCATACAATACAAATTACCAGGGAAGCAAAATTTAATGATAAATCTAAAAATGCAATAAACAAAAAATTTTTATTTTTTATTTTTTTAATTTGGTGATACGCGTATGTTGTAAGGCAAAAGTACTAGGAGATCATAATAGTAGCAACACAACCTTAAATTTTATTTATTTTCTATTTTAATTTTTAAAATATTAATTAATTATTATTATAATTAATTATTATAAATATTATGTACATGTATGTACATACATATATGTACATACATACATATATGGATTATTATATACATAAAAAAACAAATACAATCAAATCTTACTTAGTTAGGTAGAGCGATTTAGATAGATGATCAGTCTGTTTGTTTGTTGTCTGTTGATATATTTATTGGCAGACAGGTAAAAAAACACCCCATCCCTTTCTTTAATTTGTTCTATTTAATGTACGAACAATATGAGAAACTACCAGGCCAACATAATTAAAAGTAGAGAGTTTTTAGTTTAGAAATTATGTTTTTTTTGTATGTGTACGTACTGTGGTGAAAAATATTAAAAACAATAGAGCGGTTGCAACAAAAACTTAATATTAGGAAATCATAATTTCAGCAAGAAAACTAAAATATGTGATCATCTATGATGTATGTATCTGCCTATCTTTTTTAAATTATTTTCTGTTTTCATTTTATAAAAAAAGATTATTTATTATTTATTTCTTTCCATTTTTACTTTCTTCTATACCAAATAAAAAAAACAGTCAAAGTAACAGTAAAGAACAAAAAATAAAGAAGCAAAATAAATAAAGAAATAAATAATTCATATTAAAATAATTTTAGTTTTGATTTTTTTTAATAAATAATATATAGGGGGGATTCACAAGGTGTGCTATCAAGTCATATCGTCATAATGTCCTAAATAATATTTTACAATTGTTTAAAAAAAAATATTTTTTTATGTTGTTTGAAACACAACAATATTTTTTTTTTAAACAATTGTAAAATATTATTTAGGACATTATGACGATATGACTTGATAGCACACCTTGTGAATCCCCCCATAGTATTTATAAAAAAATTAATTAGTTAATAAATAAATTTTTTGTATCTTTTTTCGTCTACAATTTAATTGTAATACCAGGCTGGCAGCGGCCATCAAGTTCAGGAAGAGAATGAATATTTTACGATGTAAAATTTAAAACCAAAGCCAAAATTAAAATTATTTTTTTGTGTCATATGTGTAGTTTTACGAAAAAACGGATTTCTTCGACATCATGCAAAAGCACATATCGATGGTCTCAAGTAGAAAGGCCCTAACTCGTATTTTTTACGAAATTGAGTTTTCCAGTGATTCCAATAAATATTACACAAATACACCTCGTCACAAAAATTCATTGCAATATTGTAAAGAATAACGGCTTTACAAGCAGTTGTATGAGCAAGTGTACATTATGATACATACAGTTTCTATTATGTTTTTACCTTCTCCTATACAGTTACAATTATTTGAGTTAGGGCCTTTCTACTTGAGACCAACGATATGTAATTAATAAATAATTTGAAATAAAACAAAGAAAAAAAAGAATGAAATCTATCAAAAAGGAAATAAAGTCAAAAATCTTAAATAAACCAGGCGTTCAGACATCATTTGCAAAATCTTTTTCTTCATAACAGAATACGTAGTTTGGATTACAATGTCCTTTTGCCCTTCATCCTTCTTTCTGCAGAATTTCTTTCGTCATAAAGAGTGATTGATTCTCTACAGGCAAAGTAAAAAAAATGCAAATAAATAATAGTTATTAAAAGAAAAGAAAAAATTAAACATGCATACATATAGGTACATACATATTTATTAAAACAACTTACATATTTATTTATTTAATGTTTGTTTTGTGTTTGTCGTAAAGCTAAAAAAAATTGTTGTATCCCTCCCTCTCACTCCTTTACAGCATTCAGTAGTTTTTGTAACCAAAACTTTTAATAAAATTTGCGATCGATTTTTTTAAGTAGTACCAGGCGAATATAATTTTCTGCAAGTAAAATAAAACACCAAAAAAAACTTATTAAATAACTCTTTATCAAGGAATTGCAATAAATAAAAAAATAATTAACAGTTATACATATGTACATAAATCCATTCAATATATTATGCATAATATACCTACTTGGTAATGCACCCTACCCAGATTTGTTCTCTTAAAAAAATAAATCATCAGCTTTTTTAAAATAAATTCTTTTTATGACAAAATTGATTACAAAAGTGTTTATAACAGTTATTTATTATATTACAGAAATATTGTAATTTTCTTTACACATTTTGGTAAAAAGTGAACATTGATGTCGACCACAACTTAATTTCATTCTTTTTTGATTTCAATTACACTGCAGAGATTTGCAAGGAGAGCTTTTCACTAACAGCCATACCTAAACAAGAGCGGAACGCGTTTTCTAGCTGTCAAAAATCCTCATGCCCATACAATTTGTATGTAGCATACCGAAACAACGCGACGGCAACGCAACGGTAGCGCTTTGCAATTGGAAAATCCGATTTTGACAGCGCGTTAAAATAAACAGGGCTGCTATATTTGTTGTTTTGACAACCCTGTTTTTATTGTTTGATAATAAATAATGGCAAATTAGCTATTTTTAGGTCAAACTAGCGGTTTTAATTCAATTTCTTATGTCTTTTATGAGGGTTTTAGTCGGCACGAAAGTTAACACCACTCTTTATGGCACAACGCTGACGCTCTTATTTAGGTATGGCATATCAGCGTAAAAGCTACGCTGAAGAAAACGTTCCGCCTTCCGCTCTTGTTTAGGTACAGCTGTTAGTCTCTCTTAGTTTGTTTTCTCATTAGTATGTACCAGTGTGACCAGATATGGAAAATTTTACAGCTTAATCTGGCATTAGACAGTCCAAAAAAATTCTAAAAAAAATAATGCAAAAATTTTTTAACAATTGAAGCAAAGCCGCGAATAACGTTGTAAAAGCCACTTTTTGCAAAAACTGTTTTTTTTTTTGCAGATTACCATTAACATTACTCTCTTACACTGTTTCAACATCAAATCACACAAAATTATGCACCTTAATGTCGTCAAAATGCGATACAAGGAGTCAGGCAGTCGAAGAACGTTATAAGTTATAATCAAATTGATACAAACAAAATTTTTTTGTAACGTGGAATACTGTTTAAAAATCCGCTTGAGTAGTGGAAAAACGTTTTAAATGTCATCGCAAATGTGGATATGAAACGTTTTTCCACCAAAAAAAAAGATTATAAACTGTAATTGAGCATGTAATTTAAAATTCGATTTTCTTGATATTTTGCATATAAGTTTTTATTGTCATTATTTTTAATAATCTAAAAAGAAAAATTAAAAAAAAAATATTCCTGCCTGTTAAAACACATTTTTGGCTTTCCTGAAAAATAATTATTTTCTAACTTACAAATGTCATTCGCGGCTGTGCTTCAATTTTTGTTAAACATTTATTACCAGTATGAAAATATATTTTAGTGACTTATTTTTTACGAAATTGAAATAAATGGTTAAATTTAAAGAAGCTGTTTCCTAAACGTGTGTTCACAATATGTAAATACAGTATTGACCCCGTGTTGATGCATTATGCAGTTACTTTTTTATCTACGTTGTATTGTATATGTATATACTTTGCATGTTAATTTTTTATCTGCTTAAATTCCTTTTCTCTGCACAGTGACAACTACAAAGTTGCATTTGGGAACAAAATGCATTGTCAAAATTTTTATGGTTGCATTTAAGAATATGTTGAAATGTGTTACTACAGTCCAACATGCGTTCAGAAACCAGCCTAGATCATAGAAATAAATCGCATAGATCTAGGATATATCGGGGCTTTTGTGGGCCCATAAATTTTAAATTTTAATATTTATTTAAATGCTAAATTTGAACGGGTTATTTCTATGATATACCTACATTTTTTAGATCATTTTATTTTTTATAGTTTAAGAAACGTTTTAGCTTTAGAATTATTATTTTTTCAGCAGTTTAGAGCAAACAATATCTTCTTACAGTTACTCTATTGAATTTGTATCTTAATACAAAGTGAAATTTCTTTGTACTTTTATATCGTAATATCAAAGGGCAAATAATATTTACAATCAACATGATAAGGGTATTTCTACTATTCACTGAATATTCTATTTTTTTTTTTATAAGACAGGTAAGATGTTTCTTTATATAAGAACTATCCTTTTTTATAAGAAATTATTTTAGCTACAACTATTTAAAGTCAAAATTTATTATAATATATAAAAAAATTTAAGTATGTTAATTCAATAGAACTTTTCGCCCAATTTTTTAAAATTAATAATGTTAAAAAATAGCAAGAAACATTTTTTAAAAATGCTAAACAAAATGCCAAGTGCTAAATGAAAATTTTGCAGCTAAATAGAAAATGTTAATGCTAAATTTAGCTGCCAAAATGGCCACACTGGTCTGTTTAATATTTGTTTATCTGCTTTTACATTTTACCAACATGTTGTTGTTTATAATTATCATTGATTTCACCTTGTTTAAATTTTTGTATATATTTGTCAACTAATCGATGATTGTAAGGTTACTCTTTCTCTCTGTTATGTTTTTTTTATCTCATTCGTTTTTTGTTGTAATTTTTAAAATATTTCCTTACACATTAGGGAGATCGAACGGTTATTATTCGACCGGTTTTAACCGGTTATTTTAGCTTTGCCCAAGTCGGTTATTTTAAAATGCCCATTTTTCGAATATCGAATAAACCGGTTATTTTGGTATAATAAACCGGTTATTTCAGTAATGTGTAATTTATATACATTTTCCTTACTCTTGTTGTAGATGCACCCGTAATTTAAGTATTTTCTAATTGAATGTTGGCCAAACTTAAACTTTTAATAAAGGAGGTCAAAGCAAAGTGTAACAAAGGTGAAAAAACATTATGAACACTGGAAATACAAAGCGTGTGTTCTTGTAGAAAAAAAACCAAAAACTATTCAAAATACTACAAAAACGTGTGCAGTTAAAAAGTAAATAGTAATTTGTGCAAGATAGTTCTAAATATTAAATATATTTTTATATAAAGGTTATCTCTAGATATTTTTTGAACGCGATTAAAAAAAAAAGGTTTGGTAAAATGATAAGTTACAAAGGTTCTTCCATCTCACGAATAATTAATCACCTTAAATTAGTATACATGCTTGACATTAATGTGATCCAAATGAAACTTAACTCCGAAGTAGATCTAAGGAGACGATAAATACTACTTTACTAAAATACGCTGCAAAAAATTAGTCATTGGGTGAAATATTAGCCCGTTGTGTTTTCGAGGACAAAATGCCACTAAAAATTGAGGCACTAAAAACTCTTAAGTAGTTCTAATATTTTTCTACTGAAAACTACAACATTACGGCGGAATCAACGATATGGGAAAAATTTCTACCAGTTTTCTATAATGCTGAAACAAATTAATTTGAAAAAAATAATCCTGGCGTTTGCATCTTTTGAAAAATATGATTGATTTATATAGATACCTTAACCACCAACAAATTAAAAGCCATTTAAAATAAATTTGAGAGAATATTTCAAATAATAACTTTATAAAATTCCTATAATTTATTTGCTTTTGCAAAACGTTTGTCTAGATCAAATATCATTCAACAGTTTCTAAATTACATTATACAAATATCTTCTTACAAATAAAGTTTGGTAAATCAATAAAAAATTGTTGAAAATTTAGCAAAAGTTTGATCAATTTACTGGTCCCACTTTTCTTGGATTTTATCGTAAAATATTTGTTAGGTCTGATTTAAGTCATATCATGTATTTTGTTGGTCCCTTACCTTTGCAAATTGTTTTGTTTTTTGTGTCTTTAAGTATTCGAATTAAAACCGGTTAACCGGTTATTTAAAAATTGCTTAACCGAAAACCGGGTTATTTAAAATAGCAACTATTCGTAATATTCGAAAACCGGTTATTGAAAAAAGTCGAATAATCGATCTCCCTATTACACATTATTTTCTTAATCATTTATTTTGGTTTTGTTGGGAAATACCGCTTGATATTATCAAAGAAAATCAATCATCTTTACTTTGTATACATTTTAATGAGAGTTGCCAAAATTAAAATATTTTTATTTTTACAAGTATTTGATAACATTTAAATTCTTCTTGAGTAAAATTAATACGTTCTTATCAGCATTGTAGCCTTTTTATACCAACTACCAAAAATATATTGGGGTGGAGTATTTTGATTTTGTCATTTAGTTTGTTACACATCAATATATGTATGTATGTACCTAATCATCGGAGACCCACCTACAGAAAGATGGAATTTAGTAGAATTTATGTTGTTTTGGGCGACAGATTCGTATCGTAATCATAATGGGTTAAATCGGTCCATTATTTTAAATATCCCTCATACAAAAGTCCTCATAGGATAACATCATTACAACGGCCATATGGGCCATAAGTAACAAAATTCAACACGAATACATTTGTATGGGTCTTATAAAAAGTTCGGTGGCAAAACTTGATTAATTCGCCAACTACATACATACTACAATAATATCGTTACTTAAAACGCAAAAGGCCCTAACTAACGAAAAATTAAAAATCGACTTTTTCATTGATTCTGATGTATTGCATCAACACAAATGTCCACAACAAATTTTGGAATCTTTCGAAGAAAATAAGCGATTTTATTAACAAAAAACAAAAAGCCCTATCTAGAAAATATTATACGATAAACGCTAATAGATATAACTAACAGTTTGCATTATATGCAGCATTGTTATTTGTCAAAACCACTGGTAGGTTTAACAAAAAAAATGGAAGAAAATTAATTATAAACAGTTTAAGGCAATTTATCAATTTACCATTTTAAATAGTTTTTTGCTTCTCCTGTAAAATTTTCAAAATGTTAGATAGGGCCTTTTGCGTTTTAGGTAACGATATATATGTACATACTTATTTCGAAAGGATCCTATACAAATTAAAAAAAACCATTTTTAATTTAATTTGCTAATAGCTAAATTGGGTTGTTCACGGAAGGCGGCTTATCAGGTTATCTAGTTATGTAGTTATATTAACAGCAACAAATTATTTTTGTAAAAAAAATGCTGTTAATATAACTAAGGCCCCTATTATGAGTTACATTCGATAAACGATTTTCGCTGGCTATCGAACATCGACTACCGAATGTTAATTTGGTATTATGAGTTTGCCGCACTGTCGAAAATTTCGTTGGTCATCGAATTTTTCAACGAAAACAAATTTGCTTTCGACGGTGTAAATAATTAAAAAAAAAATTGTTAAAAATGTAAGTTTTTGTTAATTTATTAGTTTTGGTGTGCATATTCCACATTCTTAATTATTTTTGGTTATTTTTTTCAAGCCTAAAGTCGACAGTAGTAAGCAGCAGTTGGAAAAGTTTGTTTCCCTTATGGCACAAAATACTTTGTTGACAAAAGGAATATTTACAAAAGTTCAGGCTACAGGTACAGGCCAGTTCCAGTAAGCGTTCATCTCATCAGATGAATCATCGTACCATAATTCCGTCGTAGTCATGGTTTATATTAGTTTTATTTTTTAAATTTGTTAACAAAATTTTTTTATATAAAGTGCCAGCTGATAGAAAATGTACTACTGTGATAAACTAAATCACAATAGTACTTTTTTATTGAATGTGTACCATAATACCAAATGAAAATTCGTTCGATCAACTAATTCGACTGCTGTCCAAAATCGAATTAAGTTCAACATAGGCACCTATATAACGGCCTTTCGTGAACAACAAAAATATTTCCTTTGTGCTTTATTCGGGAAGTCTGTAACTTTTCAACCGGTAACGACATACATACATATTAAAAATAACTTTTTTTTGATGGAGATATGATTTCTTGAATTATTCTGCAGTAATAACTTCATTAAAATCGGTTAAGCAGTTGTTGATAAATTTATGGTCAAAGTTGAACGTATGATTTTTTTTAGCATTTAGTATGAAAATTGGGGTATTTTATACCCTCACCACCATGGAAGAAGGGCTAAAAATAGTGGTTCTAGGCCCAACGTTTAATATACTGATGTCCGTCCGTCTGGTTGCCTGGCTGGCTATGTACACCTTGTGCGCACTTTTATATATAATTTGATGAAATTTAGCATATGGGTTCTAATTACCACAAGGACCAAGCCTATTGAAAATGGTCACAATCAGTCCATAATTTCACATAGCCCTCATACAAACTTCTTTCCTGAAAAGAGTCTTTGTACTCATAAACCATCTTCTTATATTGGAGTCATATATTATACCTTGTGTATATTTGCCTCAAAAATATATTAATGCAACCTTAATTGTAATATACAATTTTTTTGGAATCGGTACATATATACGTAAGTATGGGAGCTATACAAACAACACCTCCGAAAATAGTTTAAATTACCATAACTTCCTTATAAATGTTGGTTTGGGTATACAATTTGGCAGCGATAACTTTTATAATAGACACTATGGCATGGCGAAATGTTGAACTGGTACGTCCAAAACGGACCATAGGTCCCAATCTCTCCCAAATCGCTTTAAGACAAAAAAATAACATAAAGATGTGGATAACGAGACAATATTCGCAACAAAGGATGAATGTTAAGCTCATATTATAATTTTGGTATGCCGGGTCCATGATGTCCATGGATCCTAAAAGTGGAGATTGCGGATTTTTTTTTTAGTAATTTCTTACAAATGAAAAAAGTGTTTTACAGACGGGTCCAAACAGGTGCAAAAGTATATATGGGGTTAGAGAGTACACATTCAGCTTTCTACTGGTTGTAAGATCTCTTTAACCCCTTTTGACCCTCAAAAGTTTTATTCCTCGGAAATTCCGATTTTACTAAAATACAGTACCTGAGGAAACAATAGGTAATACAGCACACCGTTTATAAAAACTACTATTCTACCAATATAATAAGAAAAATTTCAACCCATTATTGATAATACGAGGGCGGATCAGAAAGTCCGTGACTTTTCGAACTTCCCTCGTAGTTATATGAAATGCAACACTGCTCCCATGAAGTACCACCCGTAAATAGACAACTGTCAAGTTTTGAGCAAGTTCCTTCATTTACTTTGCGTTTAACAGCTGTTCAAAACATATAACCTCGTGGATTTTTTTAAAAATGGAAAAAAGTGAATTTCGAGTGCTCATTAAACATTATTTTTTGCGAAAAAAAACCGTTAATAAAATCAAGGAAAAGCTTGATAAATACTATGGGGACGCTGCACCATCGATTTCAATGATAAAAAAGTGGTTTACAAAAGTTTTTTGGGATGCACGCGGGATAATCCACATCGATTACCATCAAAAGGGAAAAACAATAAAAAGCGAATATTATGCCAACATATTGGACCGATTTAACGAGGATTAAAAAAAGGACCCCATGTGGCCAAGAAAAAAGTTCTTTTTCATCAAGATAATGCACGGGTGCACACGTTTGCAGTCTCAATGGAAAAATGACATGCATTGGGCTACGAATTGGTACCTCATCCGCCATATTCTCCGGATTTAGCCCCCAGTGACTATTTCCTATTTCCGAACCTAAAGAAATGGTTTGGTGGAAAGAGATTTAGCTCCAACGATGAAATTAATGGTCAAAAAAATGCCTATTTTATGGACCTCGAAAAAAACTATTTTTTGGAAGGAGAAATTGGAGAAACGTTGGTCTAAGTGCAGTAGTCTATTTACAGGCGGTACTTAATGGGAGCAGTGTTGCATTTCATATTACTACGAGGGAAGTTCGAAAAGTCACGGACTTATTGATCCGCCCTCGTAATTTGCCAGAAATGATAATTTAATTCTGACCACATTACAAAAATTAAAATAACATAAAATATGTGTTTTCAGCAGTATATCACGCACACAATTACAAATTTTTTGTTCTAATTTTTTTATTTCCCTTAGCTTTGATATGTTTGCTAGTGAATGCCATTAAAATTTTAGAACTCGGTGGTTACAAAAAATTTTACTTTTGGCTGATGAAATTACATCCTAAGACACTGTGTCTTTGACGAATTCGGTTCCATAGGTCGATATCGGCTAAACTGTTAATTATGGTTACTTATCACTATCATACAAGTCTTACGTGTTTTGAGGAAAACACAACGCTGTCATGATAAGATGTTATGGTTTTTTTTTAATTTTCAAACAATAATTAGCTCAGACATGTATTTTTGTCAAAATACGTCAGATTTGTGTGAAAGTGTAAAACAGCCTTTAGTATTTTCCTTTTAACTGATTTTAAAAGTGTTTAATCCCACATTGCTTTTAAAAATTATTAATAATTTTACATCAAAATAATTTTGTGTAGTACGTTAAAAGTTATCTTGCTTTTCACAGGGCCACCCAGACATACAGCCCAATTATGAAAGAAAAACTCCCCGGGAGTTTTCTCCCTTCTCCCATTTTTCCTATGTTAATTCAATTGTAGAAATGGGAAAAAACTCCCAGGGAATTTTTATTCATAATTGGGCTGATCATGATAGAAATGATGAGAATGTCTGTTGACAATACACAAGGAATAACAAAATTATCTAAAAACATTGATTTGGACTTGATTTGAAAACAGTGCCTCTGGATTTTTATTCGTTTTAATTTATCACAGAATGTCACAATATTCGTATATAAGAACAAAAAAATTTACCACAAATTTATTTGAATAACAAAAACGTTCATTAAGAATTCTACCACAAAATTACAAAACAATTGCCAAACAAAAGAAATGGAATAAAAAAAAACAAATTAAGGAGGACTTAATGAAAACATGTGTGTGCATTTGTATTTATTATGCCATCTTGTACAGAAAATGACCGCCAAACAAATATTTCACATTGATGCTATAAAATGAAATACACTCCAAAACCGATTTTCTGTGCCTCTTACAAAAAAAAATTAAAAAAAATATATAAAAAATCAGTCATGGTTTCAACTAGGGATGTAACGAATACCGGTACCGATATATCAGCGATACTTCACGTTTGCCGATATATCGGTATCGTCGATATTTTGTTTTTTTTTTTCCTTTATTTCTTAAGCTAGAGGTCGGTCCACACCACGCTTTTCATGTGTATGTTTCTTTTTTTTAACCTTTTTTCAAGACACATACTTAAGAAGAAACTAATCCTTCTCCATGCTTTCGATACGTTTGTATATGCGTTTTACGCGTTGACTGTGTTACTTGTCAATACAATTTTACAATACGACTTTTTGGACCGATGCATAAAAGTATTGAACGCTTGGTTTAGACCTGCAGCAGAATTTTCCGCTAATTTTTAATAATTATTGTGAAAATAAAAATCTCTTCGCTACAACTTTTGGTTACTTCGAAGAGACCACAAAATCCATAAGCAACGTCACTGCTACATTTTCTAACCCAATTTCGTTAGTTAACAGTCTTCCAACATTATTTAATATACGATAACTGAATATACTGAGATGCAGAATAATTTAGAGTCCCAAAAATTGGCGATTTACGTAACATTAGCTCGAAATGAAAGATCTGAGTGCTTAGAGAATAATGAAATCTATTGTCTATCGACAATTCTTTATCTTCGATACGAAGCTAGAAAATTCCGTTACAAAGCGAGAAAATTTCAAAGACAATAGATGTAAAAACGTCTTATTGATCTACCCAACATGACTCTACATTTCGACCTACACCTAGTAAAACTTCTCATAAGAACTGACCTTTGGAGCGTTTGTGTAAGTCTTAAAAAAAAAAATTTGGAGAAGGATGATCCTCTGTCTATCCACGCTGTGGGTCAGCTAAAGAAGAAGTATAGTGTTACCTTAGATTTTCTAATTTTTCTAGAGGCGCAGATCCGCTTGTTTACTGACGCAATTAAAAATTTAAGATTTAAGTCGAAGTTGTCTGGGAGACAACTTTTTACTGCAGGTCTGCCTCAATCGGAGTTGCGAAATTATCTCCGCAAAAGTTGAGAATACTTTGTTTTTTAAGCCTGGACTCTGTTCAAATTTGTGAAAAATGTTCAGCAACATCTATTATTTCATGCGAAAAATTTGACATGTATCAATGTTACCTATCTCGAGAGTTTGCACAATTTGATGTTTTTCATCTTTCAAAGTATGCGACATTGTTTTGCATATGTAAACAAAACCCACATGTATTTTCCTAAAAAGTATTTTTTTAAATAAAAAATTAAATAAAAATTAAAGTAAATATTGATGAAAAACTGTTACCGGTTGTGTTATTTATGTTTTGCAGTTCTCATTTTAATATTAAGTTTAAACTTTTTTCATTTGCTTAAGATTCCACGTGAAATAAGTGCAGCTTATATTATTTCGCAGTTGTAAAAAAAATGTTGCTAGAAACATTTTGCAACTTTTTCACAAATTAAACAGAGTACAACTATATCAAAATTTTTTCATAGAAATTCCGCACAAGTTTTTTTTATATGGGTTTTGACAGCATTTCACGTGAAATGTTGAACAGAGTACTAGGCTTTAAACAAAAATCTTATTAATATTAATTTTGAATATTAATAATTTCTTACACTGTTTCTTTGTTTAAAAAATAAATTAATTTTACCAAAAATTAAAATGCATTTCGTTGCTTTTAAAATATAAATTAAAATCAATTTTATATATTAATAATCTCTTACACTGTAATTTTATATAATAAAGAAATTACTCTACTCGAGTTTTGTTAATTTTATCTTGCATTTAAATTTAATATTCGTATCGGTATCGGCGATATTTTCTTTTGAGTGTCGGTATCGGTACGTTTCGGTAAAAACATGTATCGTTACATCCCTAGTTTCAACTGCGTCTGGTCAATTGGTCTGCTTTTTGTTTTTTTTTTTTAATTATGAATATATAGACGCACCATATACATACATCCATATGTAGCAGTGGCAGCGGTTCGTATTTTTCTCTTTTTGTCTTTTTGGCCTTTCATTTTTTAAATTATAGAATGTCGTCGATTTTGGTTTTCTTCAATGAGTTTTTTTTAAGAATAAATATTCGTAATTTTGTATAAAAGAGTTGGTGGTGTGTGTGTTATTTGTAGAACATTATTTTAAATGGATTCTTTTTTTTTTAATCGTAAAGAAGGGGCGCTTCTTTCCGTTTTTCATAAATTTAAATTATTAATTTTATGTTGTTGCTACTTCTGATTTTATTTGTGTATTTCGAATATTGTTATGTAGATGACTATTGTATTGTGTATTAAAAAAAATCATCCATAAAAAAATTTTTATGAATGGATTCAATTTTAAGAAGATGCTGCGTTGGTGATGATGGTACCCACAATCATCACCAGCTCCAAATAAACCAACCAACCAGTCAACCAACCCAAACCACTACTATCATCAATTTATTTTACTACACATTAGAAGAAGACGACGGACGGACTGACTCTGGCGACCATGATGATTGTGTCGTTTTTGTGCTGTTTAAAGCTGTACGAGTATTTAAAATTAATATAATTTTTTTTTTTTAACTTATTGTTTATACGATATATGGACTTAAAAAAGCAATTTAGGGGATTTATTAACGTTTTTTTGTTGCTTTATTTCTGTTCATTTGTATTGTGTTTTGATTTTAGTTGGACAACAGCCGGCCTGAGATCAAAAAAAAAAACCTTGAACGGAAATTGGAAAATTATAATCGAATATTTTTGGTATACAAATTTAAAATTTTGGTGTTTTTTTTTAACAAAATATCACTAAAGACGACGCTTTTTTGTGATTCAGTCTATAATGAGTGCGTTTAATAATTATGTTTGATTGTGTAGTTTGTTTCGGGTTGGCAGGAAGCAACTATTTCTTTCTAATACTTTAAGTTGTTAAGTTTTTTCATTCCATCTTCTTTTATATTTTTGCCCCATTATATAATTTGCATTTCAAATTGCTTAGTTTTCGATATTTTTTTGCGTTAATTTCAATGTTATTAACTTTTTTGTATTATTATTTAATTATGTATAACAAATCATCCAAATCGATGTGTTACGGTTAGAAAATTAAAATTGATAGACTTTAAAACACAGTTATTAACCAAAAACGACAATAAAGTATTGAGACGTCAATGGTTAAAAATTTTATAAAAAACAAAATGTGTTTGTATCCGGCACGCACAATTTTTTGTACCGTTTTGTTAATTTGTAGTTATACAAGTTAAAATTTAGGCAAACTTGGTTATAAGTAACAGTTAAATTTAAGCCAGTGTTGCAAGACATTTTCTCCAACAATTAGATAATGTTTCTCTACATTATTAATCTGCACAAATTTAAAAAATTATAATTTTAGGACTTTCCAACTTCTGGCAACACTGATTTAATTTACGGTTTTGTATGTTCAGGTCAAATTTTTCTTTTCCATAATTTAGATTTTATAAAATTACAGAAATTGAACACATTCTCGGTGAAGTTTATTATGATTTTTTTTTGTTTTTTTTTGAAGTTGATGTTGATAGGCCTCAAATGCCATTTTTGCACATCGAATCTGCTTAAGCCGTAAAAAATTTGTACCTCAAAGATAAAAAAAATCAGTTGAATATCTAAAAGTACTTTGTATCTTAAAACAATTACAAAAAAAAATAATTCCAACCAAATATACACTATACCACAATATTTAAAAATACATTTTCGAAAGTGCACCCTTTTTGGACTCATGGACTATCATAGACCCGCCAGAACAAAATTATATTATGAGCTTAAAATTCATGTAAAAGTGCTTTGTGCCAAATATTATTTAGATATCTCCATTTATATGAGATTTGTTTGCCTTTAAGTGGTACTACCTAGGAAGGGGCAAAAGATTTTGTCATGACAGAAGTCGAATTTCGACGCGAGAAAGAATTCCCGGGAATCCCGGTTGTTATTTTTTTAACAAATCCCGGCATATATTATCCGGGAATTTTCGGGAATTTCAAATTAACTTTTTGGAATTTTACATTTTGTTACATTGCTGCTCGTCGTTTTGGTACTTAAAAGTACAGCTTTGTCATGTTGTTTATTGTGAGATATTTTCATATCAAACAACAGTTTTATTTAGTTTAGGCTAAAATGAACCGGTCGATACGATCGCTACTGTGAAAATATTTTGCTAAAACCAACGATTTCGCGCAATGTTCGCTTTGTCCTAAAAGGCTGACATGCAACGGTGGCAGTACAAGTGGTTTGCTCCGTCATTTGCGACAAGTGCACAATGTAACCTTGAAAGTATATGTTATAGAGATCTCCCATACTACTCCTGCAACTTCTTTAGGCGTTGTAAGATATTTGCAGCCTAAAAAGTTTTTGAAAAAAGCAAATAATGTTGTCTTGGACTCATTTAATGACATCATTATTTTCTTCTAAGAATCCCGGGATACCGGGAATAAGATTTTTTTGTTTGTTTCCCGGGAATAGAAAAAGTCCGAGAAATTAGAAACCCTACATAGAAGCTATCTTAAGAGTTATTTTCGCCAATTTTGATGTCAAAAAAGTTATGGTTATTATTTGTATGGGAGCTATGGTCAAATATGGACCGATTCCAAGAAAGTGAGTTGATCGGTCTACTTAACCCTTAAATGGCTTACGTTTTAAACCTGATACCAGAATTTAAATCGAATTGAAATATTAAATAGCTGCTAGAGTTTTTGACATATCGACCCACAAAGGCAACAAAAAAGTACAATGTTGGGTTTTTATTGTTGTTCTTATTGTAGTATTGCCACCAAGAAAAATAGAATTAAAAATTAAGACGTGCGCATGATTTTGCATTACGTTGCCAAGTCCCTTAGATTCCCGAATTTCTTATAAGATATGTATGCACCAGCGTTGCCAGCGAAATTTCGAGAAAGATACCTTTTAGTTGCCAAAAAGATACATTTTTCCCAAAAAGATACTTTTTGAAAAAAATTTTAAAATCCATTTTTAATGTTTAACATTTATGAACATAACATTTTTATTTCATATTTAATGAATATTGTAAAGAAAATGATTTCATATAAATTAAGTTATAAAAAATAAAACAGGTTAATAAAAGGTTTATGAAACGGATTTTGTATGAACACTTAAGCCGTAGGTATGTAATTTGTAAAAATACAGTAAGCAAACATTAAAATTATTTATATGTAACTATCTTTGGATGTTATCAAAACAAATTCATTTTTGTAAAAAGTTAATATACGAGTTAAGGCGTTTACACTAAGACGATTATATCAAAAAGTTCATATAAATTTTTCTTCTAAAATTTCATCTTAACACACATACACAAGAATAAGCAGACGACAGAAGAACTAAGAAAACCTAACAACAAAATACATGTTATTTTTGTATTTAGTTGTCACTGTTTTTTTAGTATTCATAACGAAATGATAACTTAAAAAAACTTTGTCAGAGACGGATAGTTTAATATTTTATTTCTGTATTTTTGCGTACAGATTCAAAAGATACGAACAATGTCAGGATTATACACGGTACCTGAAGTCATTAAAAGAAACGAAAAATGTATCTTTCGTATCCTAATGGCATCACCGGTATGCACTTTAAATTAAACAACAACTATCTTGTGTTTACAAGCTTTAAATTATTAGCCAACAGAAGTGTAATTAGCGTGACGTCATTTATGAACCTGCGTAGAATATTTAAAACACCAGACATGGAGCTTTATTTTCTCTTCAAACAATCCTCGTCCTCGTGTTGCTGTAGTCGTAAAAAAACTATTTGGAAAATAACGAATTGAAAGTTTCATCGTCCTTTTACCGCCGAAAATCGCCACTTTTGACAGCTAGTCCTTTGGTGCAAAATTATCTAGCTGAAACACGCCCTGGGGGGTATTGTGTATGAGCCTTGAGAAGAACCCTCGTCTTTCCGTTACAGTCTGAGGGGAATAATGTGCCTTCAATATCAAAAAAATCCCAGGGGACTTATAAATGGCAGATCTCCATGGGGTTGTGCTTTAAAACCAAATCACCGAACAGGAGATCTTAGAAATGCCGGGTTAGAATCTGAATATTGCTGTTGGATATCCGTGTGTGCTAGAGATATCCAATCTGATTTTGATTGAAGTTACGCATGTACCAAAATTGTCACTTGTGTGTTGAGGCTTAGTGAGATGTATTTTGGTCACTGGGTCTATAGATCACCATGAGAGCAGGTCGTTATGGCATGTAATTACATTAATCTAGAACGCATCTTGGAATACGCTTAACTTCAGACGAAGGTATAAAAAATAGGCTTGATATATGTCTGGCCTTAACCCTTTCATGCACCAAACGTTTTTGGGGCAACTTAATTTTTTCAAAAATTAAATTAAAAACACAAAAAGCTTTTACTTACGTGCAAGTTGAAAGCAAAGCTGAAGTAAGGGAATACAAAATGTTGTTTTTAACGTTAGAAACGAGAAATTGGCTTTAAAAAGTCTTCTTGTACACATACAACAGGTGCATAAAAGTGTTAAAGATCTTTTACTGCAATATCAGTTTCAAGATAAGAATAAGTCAAACGATAGTTTAAACTGTATTTACACTTAAAAGTTTTGTCCCATATTTTTTACTCCGTATTGTAAACATTAAAAAAAAATTTTAACCAAAAATTTACAAAAATGTGTGAAAAATGACAAAATACAAAAAAAAAAAATTACAAATTCAAAAGTAATATAACATTTTTTCAGTACCTTTTGTAAAGCTTAAAATTGTACCCAACATTATTTTTTTTAAATTAACCATAAAAAAATTTTCTCCAAGAAAACGTTTTATAATTTTACAATATTTTTGAGGAAAAGCTAAAAATCTAGACTTAATTAAAGTGCAATTTTATGCGCGTGTTCAGTGAGGACGATCAAACGGCTTCAAAAAACACACACTCACTCGCATACGACGAACACTTGTAACAAAAATGTTACATGTAACCACAATTAAACTTTTATTAAACTCGTAAATGGAAAATAGAAAAAAACTATATTTAATTGTTTAAAATACATATACATACATATTTTTTACTTTAAACAAAAAGAAAATAAATAAATTATGTGTGTGCAATGGCCAGTTACCCTTTTGTATGTTTTTTTTTTCAAGTTTTTTTTTAAACGCGAGCAGGAAAATTTTACAAAAACCGCTATTTAAAAAACCGTCTGTATCTCTTTGGACACGTACCATAAGTAGAATAATTTATTAGGAAATTTCTTTAAGGTTTGTCTTAAAAGATGTTTGTTGTTGTAGCAGCAGCAGCTGAAAAATTGTAATAACAATTGTTGTTAATGCTGATGATGATCATGATGATCATGTTGATAATGACTGAGAAGAGATGAAAACATAAATTAAGCGTGCAATACATACATACATACATACATATATTATGAGTTCCGATTTAATAGAATGGTTTTTCTTTTTATTACAAAGAAAAAGTCAAGCTTAAGTGAATTCAGTCGGTTTGTAATCAGAATAATAATAGGGACACACGACCGACCAAAAAAGTTGTGGTCACCATTCTGTGTGCTAAAGTTTGAATTAATGCAAAGCTTACCGTAATGATGATGATGGTTTTAAAGAAATACCCTAAATTAGGTAATTTAAAATTTTCAAAATATATATATTATTTTTGATACTATAACTACACCGAAAAATTTTTTCTTCAAAGATCCAATGGATCTTAATATTAATCCATTGAAAAATTACATTCAAATTCAACCTTTGTAACCCTTCATTGGGTTAATAAAGAATAAGTTATTAGCCTCCCGTGAAGGAAAATTTTGCATTTTTTTAATGTTATAAATTTTATTAAGACAGTGACTATTTGTCATCACATTAATGAAACATTTCATTAACTATCGAAGTTGTTTTTTGGAATACATAATTATTTATTAAAAGATTTTATTTGTTGTGCTTAATTCCCTATTTAACTCTTGATAAAACACTGAAAATTTATTGTTGGAGGATAAGCTGTTTCTATGCGCATTTCGCTGGTTGTTTAGGCCAGATCATTAGGAAACGTTTTTCCCAAAATATTTAAAAAAAAACCAAAAATATCTTTATATAAGACTACAGAGGGAATGAGAATTACAAACACTAAAAACGTCTTATTCACAAAATTTCAACAATAAAACATTGTGTTTATCTTTTGTTACATTCCCCACTACAATTAGTTGGAATTCTCCCAACATTAATTGTAGTTGTAAGTGGGTTAAGAAAAAACCACTTAAAAACAAAACTATTAATTTGTTTACTTTTTTTAATAGTATCACTTGATTAAATTTTTAATTAAAAATAATTTTTTTTTATTAATACTTTAATTGGTGCAAAATTTTTTTTCTGTGTAATATTATTTACAAGATTAATAAAGAAACTAATTTTTTGTGAACAAATTCGGAAAAATAATAATAGAATGTAAAATTCTCTTTACATACACCTAAATTAAAATTTTATATCAAAATGTTATATCTTAAATTAAAAAATCTTGGTCTGGCCAGACCAAATTTATTTTTCTTTACAATATTTTTCGAATAGAACAAAAAATCGAAAGAACAGGTTCGTAAATTCTATAAATGATGTGTGCTGAAAAGAATGAAATTAATTTAGAATTCAGTCAAATAATTACCGCCTATTTTGTGCTAAATGCAACTTTACAATAACTGTGAAATGGCAATGTGCCCGCAACATGGCAAAGAAATTACAGATTAAATGTGCGACGACTATTATGTAGAATAAAATAATGAAATAATAGCTGCGTTCGAGAACACAAAAGTTTTTACTATTTTTTACTGAACTTTACTGCATTTTACTAAATTGCGTTCGCGTACGCAAACTACAGTAAATGAGAACACAAATTGAAAGCGTAAAGTGACAGTTTTTGACTGAGTACTTACAAATTTTTACTGCAGAAATTTTTGCAATAAAATTTAGTAAAACAAAAAAACATATGTTCCAAAAGGTAAACAAACAAAAGTAGCAAACAAAAGCCATACAAATTGTGAAAAATTGTTTAAAAAAAGAAAAGTTGAAATAAAACTAAAATAAAAACAAAAAATGAATTAATATTAATTAATTAAACTTGTTTGTGAAGAATTTATATGGCTAAATACCAACTTTTGAAACTTTGTTTTGTTATGTTAATTTTCTGGAGTTGTAAAAGTGTCAAGTACTCGGGTACTTAGAACAGCCCTTGTTTTTAAAGTTATCAATAGTAAAAAAAGTATTCGTGTACTATTGATCAAATTAAGCTGGACACAAATTAGCAAATTCAAAAACAAATAAAAAAAAAACCAAATATGAAAGATTACATAAAATAATTTGTTTGTATTTTCCAAAAATATTCGTGTTATTAAAAGTATTTAATCGAGTACCGATAAGAAAACGAGTTAAGTAGTCAAAAGTGTAAACTTTTTTCAACACTTTAATTATTTGCCATCAGCTGTTGCCTTTATTTTACGAAATTTTACAAATTTTGCGTTCGCGTACTTTTTTGGACAACAGCTTTTTGAGAGAGCAAATTTTTAAGTTTACTCATTTACTGCAATTTACTGTAAAAGTACTCAAACGCACCTAATAATACAGTACTTTTCGCTTATGGTCCACTACTATAGTTGCATAACTTTTGTGGACTATAAGCGAATTTTGTCTATAAAGTTTTTTTATAAGCTATTTTATAGGTAATAAGTAAATTATAGTATTATTCACATTTTGGACTATGTAAAAATTATTATCTTCAATAAAACCCCTGAATATAACACGTTTACTCACTTTTCTAATTTAACGAATTAACCAAAATTTGACATTTATAAAAGTTGCCAGAAAGGTTAATACAAACATTTTTATTGTAATTATTAAATAACACATATTTTCTCTGCCTGTACGTATTTCAAAAATTTTATTCAAATTAATATGTTTACTTAAGTACGGCTTCGCTATATACATCTACAGTATTAGGTATATCGGATGTGAAACTTCTGTTAATACACATAATATTTGTTAATCAGGTATGTGATGGAAATCGATTTTGAAAACAAAACGATTTAGCCCATCCCTGTCTAATGGATATTAAAATAACCAAAAAAATTCTACCAAAAGACATTTAAGATATATTTAATTACTGCAACTTACATTTTTATTTAAAAGTAGGCATTGATTAACCTGGAAAAAATAAAGCAGAAAATTGTTTTTGGTTTTTGCATTAAGTTATAAAGGTTAAATAGTTTAATGCGTCCCTTAGCAATGTAAACAAATTTAAAGCGATTTGTGACTGACTACACCTGGCCGAAACACGTTGTATAATGAAAATGGGTATTTAAATACCCAACAGTACACAATTTGTTCAAAAAATGATTATTTTCCCATATCGCAAAAAATTAATTTTGGCATAAATAAAAGTAAATTTATATTTTTTAAATGTATGCATTTGAAGAAAATTAAAAGTTATTACTGTTTTGGAATCATGTGGGCCAACACCATTGTGGTAGTCGTGGATGCGAATTCGACTGGCTCATCCAGCATTCTCATTAGGTATTGGCAAAACTGTGGACAACGATGACGTGTGGGTAGTTTTGCTTTTTAATTTATACATTTTGTGCAGCAACGACATTCACCATGGTAGATCTAAGATCCTTCTAGATAAGAGAGCATACATTTCAGTTGAGTGTCGCACAATCTGTATTAGTGATATTACCATATAATCTGATGTTATCTGAGACTTCAATGCCCAGTGAATATAGACCATCGTATCCTTAGAATACTTTTTGCAAGCAGGTCATATTTTCGAGTTTTTACTGCATATTTAATTCGCATAAAACGCGTTCTTAGAGCATATTTCTGCTTTCCCTGTTCATTATTATGGGCATGACTAATATTTCGCCAGAAATACAGCGTGTTATTCTAACATATTTCATCATTTCTTGAGAATGATTTGTCCGATTTGGATAGATTTCAAATGAATTAAAATAGGATTCGCGTAAAGTTACTTTACTAATAGTTTTTTCTATTTTCAACAGTTTCAGAAATTAACAAATACCATGTGCTGGTAATTTTATACAAATCGAACAAATTCTGCTCAAGTCATGATGGTATTTTTTAGCAGGACCGGGTTCCTTCGGGCGATATACTAGTCCCGCGCAAAAAAAAAAAATAGACGTAATAGAAAAAAACGGAAAAAGGGTTTGGATTCAGCACGCTAATATCAATGAAAAGTAATTACTCCCGACGTTTTTTATTTCTTGGCGACCAGTGTAATAAAATTTTGTCTATGCTAAAAAAACACAAAAATTGTGTATCAAGAAATATATTTTTCACTGTTGGGTATTAAAATACCCATATGCAACTTCTACGAGTCTCCAGGTACATATTACAAATTTTTACTTAAATCGTACGAGCGGATCAATATACAGGCATGAATGGGTTAAACAAAAATATGTATGTAGTATTAAAAGTTATTTTCGGGAATACAAAATGTATCATTAAAAATATTTATCTATAACGTGCTAAATTCCCAATTTTTATTTTATTGTACGGGAATGTAAGATAAGATAAACTCACTGTTTATTGTAGTGGCTTTGTTGAAGCTTTGATATTATTACAAGTAAGACTTGAGTGTTTTAAATTTTTATTCACTCAAAAATAAAAAGTTTTTTCGAGCTCGAGGCCAATTGTTTGTAAAAAATATTTTTTATACAATATTTCGATATCCATCGGATATCATTATCAAGGAATGAGTTACAAATATATTCGTAAGAGACGTATGACCTTCTCCACATTCAATAGTGCAATAGATGGATATCGAAATATTGGAGAAGATTAGTAAATAAATAATAAATATTTTTTACAAACAATTGGCCTCGAGCTCGAAAAAACTTTTTATTTTTGAATAAAAAAAAGGTCGAAGGAATAATATTTAATTTAATTCTTATTCACTTTATAGTTATATTTGTATAATATTTTTAGCTTTTCTAAAGTCTTTGGAAAAAGTTTTATTTTCGGGCTTATGTGCTTAAATTATGCACAATACCCTTGATTATCTTTAAAAAAAAAATTTTTTTTGTGCATTTTCTTGTTGTTAACTGTTGCTAAAAAATCCAGTTATGTCCTTCTTTATGTTTCCATTGGTATAAAGTTTAAATTCATAAAGTGACTTATTTTTGGTTGTGTCAGAAAATATAATGGCTAAAATTGCTAAGTGCCAAATAGTCTTAATTCGAATTGTGACACTTTCGATAAAATAAATCTTTGTTGGAGTTTATATTAATTAGACTTGTGTCAGTTGAGCTCATTGCGGTAAGTACGTCTCATTTCTATTATTCAACTTATGCAAATAAAACATCTTAAAAATGACACAACTACACAGAAAAAATTATTAAATTTCTCCAATCACCAAATTTATTCCAAATTCATAATATCAAGCAAACAAGTTGTTGATTATGCAAATATTACCAGAATGATGGTATTGATTATTAAAAATTTTTAAATTTTAAAAAAATGTTTTCAATAAATGATATTTTTAATTTTAATTAAAAAAGTGATCAAAAAACTTTGCCATTTCGAACAATGTGTTAATTTATTTTAATAAATATTGAAAATTCCCAACAACAATTCTACATGTTTAAATTATTTTATTTTAAGCGAAAAAAGTCAATTAAAATTTTTTGTTATTTAATTAAAATTTTAATTGAAAATTTTTTGCAAAACAACTAAAATGTTAATTAAATCAAAATAAAATTTTTAATTTGATTAAACTAAAAAAAATAATTGATTTAATTATCACATTAATTAAATTTAAATACTTTTAAGCCATTTTTTAATTGATAAAACACTTTTTTCTGTGTAAAAATTGTTCATTATCAAATGTATAAATATTAAAAAAAAAAGGGTTTTTGGATCATAATCTGTATGAATTTTCTACTAAATGGTCCAAAGTTTTTGTTTTTAACTATTTTTATTTAGGTCAAAAACTGTTGCGATTTCAAAAAAATTAAGTTTTTTGAGTTGAGTCACTTTTGAACTATGTTTACGTTATATATGTTAATTTAACTGTATTTAAAACAAAAAATTATCATTTTGAAATCGATCGATTTTTATCACATTCCTAATTTGCTTTTGATTTTGTTTTTATAATTGACATTGTAGGGTAAAACTATTACTTAAAACCTCTAAATTCGTTGATATTTTCTTACAAGTTAATGCAAGTGTTAAAATAAATATTTTGTGCGCTGGTAGTCATTGTAATTGTTTTGGCTGAGTATTTATATTTTCTGGTCAGTTAAAAATTATATCTAAAGAAATTTATTAGAAATTCTTTTGTTATTCTACCAGCATACAACAAAACTTGGCGCTGTTTCTAGTTAAATAATTCTTTTGTGATTTAGCTTATTTCTGAATTTGTTTTTTTAGTTTTGATTAGAAATTATAACTAAGTAGAAATGCGTACTAGACACTTGTTTGGCTTCGGTGATCACGGCACCTGGCACATGCTCATTAATCTGTTAGACTCGTGTTTTTGGAATTTTTATTATTCATATTTTATTTAACTAAGATGTGTTTATTGCATAAATATTTCTTTTTTCGGTTGTTTATAAATTTTTTTTTTCTTTTTCGTAGCTTCTTTTCTTCGTCAGTTTTTTTAATTTTTTTTTTAGTAGAAATTTGATAGAGTCACCAAGCGAAACTAATGTAAGTCAAAGATAGTTTTTCTATTAGGACTTTGGTTTTATACTTTTTATGCAAACAATTTATCAACCGTTAAGACGCTGTTCGAATATTTAAGTAGCAGTTGTTGTTCTTTTTTTCACTGTACAGTGTATACAGTAAAACAACCTGCATTAATTGTAACTGCACGCCACAAAAGTGGTCATAATTTAAGAGTTGAGTGTGTTGAAAATACAGTTTTGTTTGTGTTAATAATAAAAAAAAACTTACAACTTTTTATATAAAATATTTATAATGTGGCTGGATGATATTAAAGTTTTGGCCAATTAACTGACTTGTGATTTCTTTGGAAATTTATATTTTTAATTGGTTGGTAAGATGGCAAAATTTTATGTAGAGTATTAAAGTATTGTCAGGAGACTACAGTATAGTTTTGCCAAGGGCTTTAAGCTATACATCACTGAGATTTCTGCCAAATGCTTTCTTAAAAAAAAAATTTCATTTAAAAAATAATAGATGGGCATTCCGCCAATGAATTTCTTGCAAAGGTAAGAACCAGGACTAAAAATGGAGTTTTTAAATTTTATAAATTGTACTGAAACACAATTGTTTTTAGTGTTTAGTAATAAAAATGAACCTTAATCTCAATCCTTCCCATTAATGTCGAGTTAAATATTATACACAAATAAGTTCCGCCGTTCAAGCCCAAAATGAACTATAGGAGGATTAAAAGTCATTGATTTTATATGTTATGCGATATAAGTACATAAGATTTGATGGTGTTTTGCACCAACATATAAAAGTTTGTTTTACTAAAAATTAATTCGGGTAAAACAATATATTTTTAAAAGTTTTGGGGCCTAACAAACCTTAATGTATTATAATAATTTTGAGAAATTAATTAAGTTTGGGATGGTATTTTTTTTAGGGGAGCTATAATTAAATATAGAGGATTCTCGAATATTGGCACCGATTATAAAGCGTGATCCATTTCGAGGTTCCCCAATTTGTTAAAGAAAATAAAAATAAAATTCAAATTTAATAGGGAATGTTTATTATCATTTTAAAGAACATTCTTAGGCATTTATTTTTTGAAGATTATGTCTATCAAATGTAGGCCGTTGCTACGGCGCAGATGGTCCATCCGTTAACTGACTGCCGGTAACTGCCGAATGACACCCCTGATGTTTTCCTCCAAGGCCTGAATCGAAGCCGGTTTGTCCGCATAAGCTTTAGACTTTACATGTCCCCACAGGAAAAAGTCTAATGGTGTGATATCACACGATCTTGGTGGCCAATCGACCGGCCCAAAACGTGAAATTATGTGCTTTCCGAAGTGTTCTCCCAATAAGTCCATTGATTGATGCGATGTGTGGGAAGCGAGCTTCAATTTGAAAAACCAAACCGTTGTTTTTTCTGGATGAAGTTGCAGTTCTTGAATCTCTTCAGGTTGCTCTTCGTCCCAAATGCGGCAATTTTGTTTCTTTACATACGCATTGAGCCAGAAATGGTACTCATCGCTGAACAAAATTTGCCTCGAAAACGTCAGATCATCTTGGAACTTTTCAAGAGCCCATAGAGCGAAGCGATGTCGCTTCGAAAGGTCGAGCGGCTTCAGTTGTTGCACAGGCTGTATTTTGTACGCTTTCAATTTAAGATATCGACGTAAAATGCGCCAAGTCGTTCCATACGTCAGTCCGAGGTGCTGCGAACGGCGCCGAATCGACTCTCCACGGTCTTCGTGTACACTCTCAGCTACGGCCGCTATATTTTCTTCACAGCGTGCTGGACGTGGTCTTTTCGGTAGAATATTATCCAATAATGAATGCTGGGTCTCAAAATGGGTGATGGTGTTGCGAATAGTACGCTCAGTAGGCCGATTATGTTGACCATAAGTTGAGCGAAGTGCACGAAACACATGCCTCACAGAACGTGAATTTTCGTAATAAAGTTGAACGATTTGTAAACGTTGTTCAGGCTCAAGTCTTTCCATTATGAAATGCCAAACAATACTAAACAAAAATAACATGACAGCATGACACGACTCACAATAATGTTTATGAAGTTTATTAAGATCCCAGGAAAAACTTTTTGAATTTTGGTAATTGATAGTTGGTAACTAGTTACCATTAAGATTCTCTTTACTCTGAAAACCTTAATAATTACTTACAAGTAATGACCTCAGTAACTAATTATTTCTTCTATTATTTTCACTACTAAATATTTTCTTATTAATAATCATCTCAATAACTACTTATTAGGTCTATTAACTATCTCCAATTTTTTAATTTTACAATTAAGGTAATGCAAAAATATTAGAATTAAATTTGTTAGTATGTCAGTGTGTCTGTTTGACTCTACGACTTACTTCTGGCTCTTCTGAATTACTGGCAGCTAAAAAATAACAACTATATATTTTTTGACTTCTATTAAGCGTATTGTAAGTACTGAATTCTGTGGACAACTCGAACAAAAATATATGTTATTCAGCCGAAAAATTGCTTGAAAAAATGCTTACCAGTACTGCAATTCTCTAACTTTTTGAATTTAACTACCGATATCGTTAAGTAACGATAAATATAGTTAAACATTTAAGAACATCAAAGTTGAAATTTTTTGAACTTAATAAATAGAATCTGGGAATTATTTCTTTTTCATAAGTTACTTTATTAAATTCAAAATTTTTTATTTTTCGAATTTATTCTATGTGCTAAATTTCAGTTCTGTATTTTATAAAGCTTTTTTGTAATAGTTATATCCTTAAATTTTAAGGAATTACTTTATACACTACAAGACTATTATCATGTATGTTCTTGTTATATTTTACCTTAGCTATCCTTTGGATAGCAATGAATTATATTGTGGGTACAGAAAAATTTACAATTATTAGACACTAGCAGAATGAAATCGAGTAAATATTGATTATATTTCCTAACAAATATGAAAGTTTCAAATCTTTTTATACATAGGGAAACAATTCGTGGTGTTCGCGCCCCTCTAGCAACTGTGCGAATATATATAAAACATATGTGGCCAACTATAATGTACTTAACGAAACTTTTCGTTAATTTTCGTCAAATGTCATTTGCTTTAGCAAAGTCCCAAACTGAACGCACATTCCGTACGGAATCAGTACATTATGGCCACCTAAAAGTCTGTTTTAATTTACTTATGCATTTGGCAGAGTTTTCGTTAATTTACACAGTACCTTAAGCTAACTTATGCACTTTATTGTTGGGCCTTTAAGCTCAGGGGGAGGCACATAGAGGAAATTAAGTCGAGACTGCTGCCAATCTGCTGTTAGTTTGGTGGCTGTACCGAGTCCTAAACCAAAATATTACCAACACATAAATGCATTCATGTGTACGTAATAGGGTATTCATTTGGTTAACCGTTAATCGGTTAATCGGGTAATTTAAAATTGGCTATTTTCGATTAACAATTAAATTTCAGTCGATTTAGTAAAGTAACAAAATTTTTAATTCTTTGTAGTATTATAACATATTTTTTTGTGTTTTTAATTATTTGTTTCGTTTCATATACAAAAAGTATGTGTTTAGAAAATATTTATTCATACAAACAAAGAAGATGATCTTCGTTTTAAATGGGTCTTTGCTGTCAACAGCTTTTAGTTTCACGTACTTTTTTATATGGGCATTTCCATTGTGACGTGACGTGATATTTGTACGAGAAAATTTAAAAAATTAAATGAAGAAGTCAAATTTGTAAAAAGGCATTTCTATATTTACTAAGTAATGAAGCAGCACTATATTCAGAAAAAAATTTACAACAATCAACCCTGATTTGAAGATATAAGCAAAAATAAGCGCCGGCGTGACGTTGCAAAAAAAAGAAGTGGATTTTGAATTGCATTAAAAAACTGCATAAGTCTGCCAATTGAGCAAGACTTTTTGTGTATAATCTTGTTTATTAAGCTTTGGACTTATAAAGATTTATTTTCCAAGTTACCAAATTTAAAAATCTTTGCTCGTTTAATGTACATATGGGAATTTCCAGCGAAAAGTCTCCTTTTTGTAATGTAACGACAGAAAGCAAAAGAGCTTGTATTTTACGACCATGTTATTCAAAAGTTATCCCTTTTGTAACTTATTGTAGAGCTTGTTGCGCTTTACACAACATATAAAAAAGTAAATTATACATAAAAAGTTTTGAGAAACGATTTAAATTACTTCTGGCGTTACGTTACAAAAAGGAGACTTTTCACTGGCACTTCCCATATGTATGTATGTCTTTAGTAATTGGTTTCTTCTCGTATTTTCTCATATCAATCTTTTAACAGAATTAATCGAAACAATTAGAAGGGTTTAAAATTTGAAAAAATTAAAACAGGACTCTAATGACATAATGAAAGATTTTATACGTTACGAGAAATCCAGGAAAAGGACTGAGAAATTAGATATTCTGTATTATGGATTTCGTTCGATTTCTCCAACATCAACGATAATTAAAAGAATTTTTTCCAAGTCAAGATTTATCAAAACTAAAGAAAAGAATCTCTTTAATCCTAAACATTTTCTAAAAGATTATTTTTAAGGTCTCCTTAAACTATTGAAATAACTAATAAAATTATCAAACATTTTATTTTTTAATTCCGACACAATAGGTATTTATGTATTAAATAAAAAATATGTATTACATATTTATGAATTCTTTTTTTGTTTTCTCGTGTTAGTTCAAGGAATATTATGTTTGTTATGTTATTGCTTTTTTAATAATTTATGCATTTTTATGTATTGAAATTACTTAATTTATAAAAAAAAACAACTTATTAATGGTTCAATGACTCTGTTCCTGATAATATTATTAATTTAAAAGATTACAAAATTTTTCGTTGTGATAGAGAAACTCCTTGTGGTGGTGTGGCTATATATGTACGGAATACGATTAATTGTAAACTATGCTGTAGTTCCAAACCTGTTGACGTTTCTTCTAATAATTCACGTAATAAAATTGAGTATATATTCATCGAAATATTTGCTGGCGGTCGGAAATTACTTGTTGGATCTGTATACAGACCAAATACAAGAGACAGCACGGAATTTTTTTTGGAAAAGCTGGAAACGCTAACCTTAGAATATGATGATATTATTATATGTGGAGATTTTAACTCCAATTTAATCGTTGAAAGTCATCTTATAAATGATATGAAATCGATTGGTTTGGCTCCAACAAATTGCACAGTGCCAACACATTTCACTGCTACGTCTAGCACATTATTGGATTTATTTTTTGTCAGCGATATGAAAAAAGTTCTTTTATATGACCAGTTATCAGTACCTTGTTTCTCCAAACATGATTTAATATTCCTAACTTATAATTTCCAGTTACAGTATGTATATAATGAAACCACCTTCTATGATTTTAAGAATATGAATTATGATCTGGTGTCCTTTGAACTATCCAATATTGATTGGAACTCTATCTATTATATGCCTTTGGTTGAAGACCAACTTAATTTCTTAGAATATAATTTGTCAAACGTTTTTATTACCACTGTTCCAGTCAAAACAGCTAAGCAAAACGCTAGGAAAAAACCACGGTTTAATGCAGAAATCAAATCAGCAATTGCTCGTAGAGATTTGTATTATAAACGTTGGAAAACTTTCAAAACTACTGAATTCCATACTGACTTTTGTATTGCTAGAAAAGAAGTAAATAGGAAGATAAAAAGGGCAAAATATGAGTATTATTCCAGTCGTTTTTCATCAGCTATTGGATCAAAAAACACTTGGAAAACTATACGTGAAATCGGTATTGGTAAATCCACATCTGTGGATGGTACTGCAATAGACGTCGATGAAATCAATAAGTCGTTTACAATTCTTCCTAATGTTCCATCGAATATTAATTATTATGAACGATGGCCTGCTATTCCTGGTAATAATTTCAGTTTTAATTGCGTAACTGAGTCAGATGTTATATCGAGTTGTCTTGCTATAAAGTCAAATGCTGTTGGGTTTGACAACATCCATCCTAAATTTTTACGGATTATAATTTCGCTGATCGTACCGTATATCACATATATTTTCAATAATATCATCACGAAGTGTGCTTATCCCAAAAACTGGAAGTATGCTAAAATTATACCCATCTTAAAATCAAACAAAGAATATCGCCCAATTGCTATATTGCCATTCTTATCAAAAATGTTTGAACGATTACTCCATCAACAAATTATGAAATTTGTTAATGATAACGGGTTACTTGCAAAAAGGCAATCAGGATTCCGACGCAGTCACAGCTGCATAACCGCCCTAATTGACGTATCTGAAGAAATACGTAGTAAACTTGATGATAGTAATATATCATTCCTTGTTCTTCTGGACCATTCCAAGGCATTTGACACTGTGGACCATGAAATCCTCCGCTTAAAGCTGCAAAAAATGTTTAATTTCTCCCCCTTATCAACACGTTTAATGTCATCGTATTTATCAGGTCGAAGTCAATCCGTTTTTAAAAATAATGAAACGTCTCGATCGTTACCTGTTTTGAAAGGTGTACCACAAGGATCAATACTTGGGCCAATTCTTTTTGCACTTTATATAAATGATTTGGAAAAAAAACTTCAATACTGTAATGTACACATGTACGCGGACGACGTTCAACTTTACATAAGTAGTGACTTAATGGAGATAAATAACTGTGTGGAAAAACTAAATATGGATCTAAAACACATTAATGAATGGGCAAATACAAATGGATTATGTATAAATCCCAAAAAGTCTAAATGTTTGGTAATTACTAGGAAAAATTTTAAGTTGCCCGTTGAACCTTCAATAATACTTGATAATCAAAACATTGAAACTGTATCTACAGCTAAAAATCTTGGTATCACTTTTAATTGCACACTGTCCTGGTCTGACCACATAAATTCTGCTGCAGGGAAAACTTTTGCAAAGTTAAGAATTCTTTGGAATACCCAGTCTATTACTCCACTTAATATTCGAATTCTACTTGCAAAATCTTATTTAATACCTACATTATTATACGGATGCGAAATATATGCCAGTTGCGACTCCCGAAGTTTAAAAAAACTTATATCCACGTATAACGCTATACTGAGATATGTTTTTAATTTGAGAAAATATGACCATATCTCTCAGTACGCGAAAAAGCTCTATGGAGTAACAATAAGTAATTTGTTGAATATAAGAACTTTGATCCTCCTTCACAAAATCGTATATACCCGTGAACCACCATACCTTTTTGAGAAAATCCAATTTACACGCTCTAGAAGATCAAATGACATTATACACATAAGGCATCGATGTTTAATATCTGAGTGGCAATTTTATGTTCATTCTGTCCGTCTTTGGAACACTCTACCTTCGTCCATACAATTTATAAGCAACGCTCTGCATTTTAAAAGAGAACTTTTTCAATATTACGCACAAAAACACTATTCAGCTTTTGATTCATAATGTTGTTATTATTTTATTATTATTTTTATTTTATCATATTCGTATGTTTTGATGAAATTATTAAATTAACAATGTAAAAATCCTTTACTTTAATTATAAGATTATAAATCTTGTTGTATTGGAAAGTAATTAAATAAATAAAATCGGTTAACCGATCAATTACAAAATTAACCGATTAAACCAAAACCTCGGTTAATTAATCGAGCGATTAATCGATTAAAGCAAAAGCCCGATTAACTGAATACCCTAGTACGTAAATTAGATGAAGCAGTTTGATTCTTTTTTTAAGAAAAAAATCAGGCGAAACCAAAAAGTATTTAATGTGAAAAATCAAGTCTACGGACTTGTTTATGTTACAGTTACTAAAATGTTCGCACTGAACTTTGATTCGCTTAAATCTTATTTGTGGATCCCAAATAGGACCCAGATACTAATTTATTAAAGTCGTTTTTATTGACAAAAATGAACCAGTCATTGGGAAAGCACAAAAATTCCTACTAATTTTTGGTAGCATTTTAAACACTGCTAAATTCTAGTGATTATAATGAAATTATGGAGAATGTTTTATTATTTGTTTTTTGAAACTGACGAAAATATTTTTCACTACCTTTTCTATTGGTTGAAAAATTGACAGCCAATAGGGTACGTTAAAGATTCAGACATTCAAACACACAATCACAACAGCACTAATGTCAACACATTGTCACACTAATTGTCAACCAACCACAAATGACATTTAAAAAAAAAAAATTAATGACAACTGAAAACAAGATGAAAGAAATTAATTTGAGCGTGTTTTCGAAAATCACGCACACTGAGAAAATGTTAAACAAAATACACACATTTAAAGAAACACCAAACGAAAGATAATGCAGCACAAAAAATATACAAAAAAAAATTTTTTTAAAGTGTGTGAACAAACAATAAACAGGAACCAACCCATCTCATTTAATTTAATTTCTTTTTTTCATTTCTTTTCCTTTTTTCACTAAATAGAGTACTTGGAGAATTGCACAAACATGTTCGACAGCAATAATAATATCAACAATTGTTTGTCAATTTTAACAACAAAAAAAAAACCGTAACGATTATTTTTTGGGTCTTAAAAAACAAAAATGAATTTTCACATGACAATGACAATGGTATGAATGGTTTAAACATCCCTCAAAATTATTACACAAAAATATGATATTGACAAATATTTTGCTTTTTGCGTTTAAGGGTAGTTTTAGAAATGATGTTGTCATATGGTGTTTTACCTGTGAACTCGGATTGCAGTCATCCAAAGAATGTATTATGTGCGATATTGATGCTACAAAAACAAGGACCTCATCATTATGATCATCATGTAACAACATGGTACTACATAATGCATTATTTACAAGCCCATGATATTTAGACCATGTTAGAAAGCGAGTACAAGTACTGATGTTAGAATGTTTAGTGTAAAATTAAACATTAAGTACAAACGTCCCTTAAAATGTTCAGAGAATATGTTTGCATAAGAACAAGAATTTTGACATGAGATAAAATATTCTTTGTTGTGTTCAATGATTCTATTGTATTGCATGATACATGTTCGCATTTCTGTTTATATGAATATAATACACATGATATTTACTCCAAAATGATATTTTCATTCTCATAATTATCTTTGTAGTATTTATATAAAGGACGTTTGCAAGGATAAAAATGTGTTGAATACATACTTAACATTTCCGTAGAGTCCTTTATATTGTTTTGTGTTTGAAATAATAAACTCATGCTTGGATGACACTTAAAACCAAAGTATGTTGTAACAACCATCCCAATGATATAAAAAAACATTATGGCGGTTGTGAGTTTTTATTAAAGAAAAATCTTTCCAGATGGTTTATCTATTTTTTTTAAGTTAGCGAAAAACAATTTTGTTGGCTGATTATAAACAGGGTTGCCAAATACAAAAATATTTCAAAATGATAACTTATTTATGCCAATATCAATATGCTTTACTTTTAATATATTTTTTGTCTTATTTTAAAGATTTGTGAGATTATTGACACTGGATAAAGTTTAATTATCTACCGCTTTTTGACCAATTTCCCCTTTCTTAGCTGAAGACAAAGGATGGGCCAAATCTAATTGCATATTATCCTATTTCCTATAGACAGATTGGATTAGGATTGTGTTATCAACAACAAGGCACATAATATGTGATCTTAACATAGAAATGGGTGCAATATGATTGTCAAGATGGGCCTTTCTCACACAATTTGGTACTGCGACTCGTTTTTTTTTATTGACACCAATATACATAGCAGAACTTATATAATAAAACCTTTTTTTTTGGAAGTGGACCACATGAAAGCTATAGTTAAATACTCACCAATCTCCGACAAATCTGCACCGGTTAAAAGCGAAAATTATAAGACTTCCAAATATTTTGAAAAAAAAACGCCAATTCTGAGCTATGAAAGCTTAACAAAAAGTTTGTTTTATTTTGCAAAGCTCTGATGATACATTTTAAAAGGTACGCGCACATTTATACGCTACGCAATAAGACATACATACAGAGATGCAGTAAGACATGTAAACGAATTCTATATAAAAAAATGTTATAGAAAACATTACATTTTCAGGACCATGGCATTTCATTAGGGTATGTCCACACCTTGCAAACATTTCACGAATAAAACCCAAAATAAGCGTTAACTCTAAGATTCGCAGACGCCCTAGAATGACCTGGATTGTCCAGTTTTTTGGGTTCTGTCCAGCTAAAATACAATTTGTCCAGTTAAAAATTTTTTTTCAATATTGAAAAATCCTTTTTGGTAGTAAATATTTTAGGTGGCCAAGTAAAGGGGTTTTAGTATATAAGGTCCATATGGTAGCATTTTTGTTTTTTTTTTAATATTCAGGTGAATTTTTTCAATTGTCCCGATATTTGACTCTTGGGATCTGGCAACCCTAGTTACCACTTATTTGATATATTTTAAACTTTTCTTTTATCACTTTTTGTGGATTTACTAAACTTTATTTCTCAAAAAGAATCGTAGTAGAATGTGATTATAAAATTGTTAAATGCAAAATCAAATAAATCCTCAATACAAATAGTGGTTACGTTTGGGGCTTGAAATGTTAAGTGTGACCATAGCTTTACTACGAAGCAGGTGTTGCAACTAACAATTCCATCTCGTTAGCGAGATGGTAAGCGAAACTTTTATATTTCTTTCTTACAAACCTGCTACGTTTATTTGCATTTTTGTTTGTTTGTACCTTATAGACACCTAAATCGCTAAACGGATCTTTATTAAACTTTTATATTTCTGATGGTCTGGAAGGAGCTATACTGCCTTACTAAGAAAGAAAGTCACATCATAATTTTAGTAGTTTTGAGCAGGGTAGGAAAAACTCTATTCGCGAGCATAATTCGTGTCAATTCTCTCGTTTTAAAATTTAAATTGGCGAGTTTAAAAATAAAACTCGCGAGCACAAATTTTAGAACGAGAGAATTGACTCGAATTGTGCTCGCGAGTAGAATTTTTCCCCACCCTGCTCAAAACTGCTAAAATGAAGATGTGACTTTCTTTCTTAGGACGGCAGTATATGCAATACATTTGTTGAAATTTTTAGTAGGCAGGGCACTTCTTATACATAAATCATATAGATTTCTGTACATCTGGAGAAGAGCCAAAGTTCCATAATTAGGTACAAGAATCTTGGTTACCAATACACAACCTGGCAAATGCCATACAAAAGCATTATAGATTTCTGCATATCTAGAGAACGTCAAAAGCCAAAGTTTCCAAATTAGGTACATCTTTGTTAGGAATACACAACATCCGACAAATTCTGGGCGGGATTAGAGAAGTGGGCGGAACCCAAAATTAATCTATTTATACATAAATAAAAAAGAGCGGCAAGAGATAAATTTTTTGCGTACACGCAGAGAAAAAACATGATTAAAGAATGGTCACTGCGACCATTTTTATTTATATTTGCCTAATATGTTTACCGTAATAAACTTATTATAATCCTTATTTAACTTGAAAAAATATTTTTTCTCCATAACATTTTTTAATTCACTATAATAATATTATATGGTGTTGTACACCTAAAAAGTTACCATGATCTAGCTAAACATATTGAATTAGGTGAAATATTTGCTACTATAATGTATATATTTTCAATTATACAATTAAAATCATAATATTAGCTGTACACAAAAGATATGTTTGATACCATCATTTTTGTTCGCTTTAAAACTTATTCTCTAAATGAGCAAACATTTATTGTCAAAACAAACCGTGTGTGTTTATAATGCAAATAAAATCTTCTTCCACATCATTTTCAGTCTGCGAGAGTCAGGTAATCGGGAAACATGAATGACTACAAAATAATTAAAAGTTTTTCGCGAGAAAAAGGGGTTGCATGATTGCAAAATTAATTATCATACGTTTATTGAAACAGGTAAAGCTATTAGTATATATATATACATAAATGTATGTATTGAATTTTATTTATTAATATATGCTTACCTGTATATGTATGTATGTTGTATTTTTACTAAAACATGAAATTTTTGAAATCGATTTTTATTGGTTTTATTGTTCAAATAGACATTTTGCATGGTATTGGGAAAAATAGAAACATGGTTAGGAAGATCATTTGTGATTTTCTTCTAAACATAATAATATTTTTGAGACAATAATAAGCAATAAACATGTGTGACCATATATTGTTACTGAAGACGTGTTTGACACAATCATAGCCACAAACATTAATGATAGTTTGCGATTGTGATTGTATCAACCATGTTTTTTCTTTGCGTGTATTGATAGCAACATCTGTCAAAAAGTGGGTGCGAGTGGGTCGGAGCAATTTTTTAAGTGGGCGTCGCACGATATAGAATTCTTGATATGTGAAGAAATGTAATTGCAAAATTTTCCAAATTTGGTACAAACAGAATGGTTATGCATTCACATCGTCCGTCAATAATGGGCGGAATTGGAGAAGTGGTCGTGGCACAAACTAGAATTCTAAATATATAGAGAACGGTAACAGTTACAATTTACAAATTTGGTGAAATTTCTTGGTAATAAATGCACAATATCTGTCACAAAGTAGGCAAAGTAAGTAACTAAGACTATATAGATTTCTGTATAACTGGAGAATGGTAACAGTAAGAGTACTCAAACTTGATTTTTTACCAGCTTCATTAGCTCGTTGCACGAGTTCTGTCTTTGAACAAAAGTTACTTATTTTATTTTAATGAGGGTAGCGAAGCGCAATGGTTTCAGCTAGTCTTTTTATAAACAAGATTTTGTTTTCTCTTTCTTTCTTTTTCCAAAAATTCTGGCAACCCTGTTATAAACAATTATGTTTTAAGGATTAAAAACACTATTGTATAATTTTTATTTTTTCCCTATTGAAAATAATATTTTTCGCTTTCCTACCAAACTCCAAAAAAAAATTAAGACTTTACACTCTTTAAAAAAAACCTAAATATTAATAGAAATATCAAGAAAATAATTACGCATCATAATTGCAGCAACTGCAAGCTGAATTTCATATTTTTAGTTGATGTGTCAATCACTGAAATAGAATTGATGAAAAAAAGCAATATAAAAAGAAGGCATGAAATAATGTGGGTCTATTACGTGGCTGAAAATGACATGGCATCTTGCCGGCTGAGAATTAGAAGAAAAATCAAGCTGTTTTCTTACTCCTTTAACATTTAATATTTCCTGTGCTCCTGAATATGTTTTTTTTTATAAGAAATGGATTTCATTTGTATATTTAGTCTTCTAATAATATGAATTGCATTGCAACGTTGTTTTATAGTCGTAAATAAAACGTGCATTAATTAAATAAATTTTTTAAAATATTACATCGCCTTCGGCTGTGATTTGTCACTAGTCTCTCATGTGAAGGAAAAAAATATGCATTTAACACTGTAATTTATGGCAATTTTTCAATATTACGCTGTAATGATGGCCTGTAATTATCAACATCATCAGTATTCATGTCGTGTTGTCTTTTTTTTCTCTTTTCATAAATTATAATTTATTGATTGTATGGATGTATTTTATATGGATGAGGAACATAAAATATTGAAAATTGGCAAACGGGATTTTCTGTGTAAGGAATAATTTAATAAATATCGGACATTTTATTTTTTTTTTTCTTTATAAATATATAAATATAAATATAGACTTTTATCATCAATATAATATTATTAAATATATACTTGACAAATGTGTTTTATTTCTTTCAATAGGTGTGATCATTTACAGAAAATGATTACTTATTTTCAATAATTGTTACTAGTAAGTGTTCACGTACTCGAAAAACTTGCAAGGAGAGAGTGGAAAAAGGGCAAAAAAATTTGAAAGACAAAGAATTTGTTGAAAATTTCTGGTAGTAAAATTTTTACTACCAAGAATTATTTAACCACCTTCAACCAACAAAAATTATTTTCATAACTTTTCTATTAAAAGTTTTTCAATAAAATGGGATATTTATTTTTTAAAATTTAAGAATAGTATTCTCGCGCAAAAAGTGGGAATCAATTAAATTTTTTATCATCCAGCTGAATATTGTCAATATACCTAACCTAAAGTTTTTGCTAATAAAGCGTTTTTTAGTTTTTTGAGTAATTTTGAGAAAAATGTTGTAAATTTAAAATTTACTCTTTCTTTGCAAGTTTCTGCTAGTAAAATAAATGAACGCACCTAATTTTAATCTAGTCAAAAGCAGCAATTATATCTGTGGCATTTTGACAAAACATCTTAATTCAAATTTAAAAAGTTGAATGTTATCACACGAATTTTTATTCAAAAAACATTTCTGTTAAAGTTTTTAAAATTTTGTATTATTATTTGATAAAATTTATTTGTTCACCAAGTTTTTTTTTAAAAACTTTTTTGCTACCGACTTAATACCGACTTAAGATGCGTTGTCAAAATGCCACACATATCGAATACGTCTAAATTTAAGACTTAGGAAAGAAATTTAAACTTGACTTTTAAAAAGTATTGCCAATTTCGTCTTATGATAATAAACAAAACTTGTTTTACAATTGGATTAAGTATGTGAAACCTAAAAATTGCGCCAATTGAAATAATTTTTTGCATTCAATAAAGTCTATTTACTTTACTTACCCAGAAATATGAAAAGTCTAAGTTCATTGATCTTCTAAAGCTTTAAAGCTACAAATGACCCTACAGTAGTATACTATAGTGCCGGTAAATTCTATTACTTTTCATTGCCATCCAATCCAATACATTTTATGTGGGTACTCCATACTATTCAATACTTTCCACCATTCAGATGAAGTATTAGATAGTTTTGCAATTCCAAACTGAGCTGAATTGTAAAAGAAAGCTTTTAAATTTTATACTGATCTTTGCTGAAAAACAACAACTCTGAATGTGTTGATTAACAAGTTTATAACTTAAAACAAGAAAACAAGTCGGTCAAGCCCGACCAGACGATTCCGTTCACAACAGCATACCAAAACATATTTGCGTGACTGTACCCTATTTGGGGCCAATGGAGAATTATGGACGGGCCAAAACAAAATTACACTATGAGGTTAAGATTCATGTAAAAATTACTTTGTGCCGAATATTATTTATATATCTTTATCTATGTGAGATTTGTGACTTAAGGATTTATATGGTTTAATGGTTAATTTTGAACCTACTAGCAAAAGATTTTGTCATGACATTGAAGCTATCGTAATAGTTATTGTCGTCAGTTGTTATGTCAACACCAAAACTAATAAGGGAGTAGTTTTTGTATGGGAGCAATTGCCAAATATCGACCGATTCTAACTAAATAGGGTAAGATGATAAAGATTGCAATCAAACCAGTTTGGACGAAATTTAACCTAAAGAGAAACATAATAAAATGGCTTATGGGCACAAAGGCTCTATTCCGGAAAAAAGATTGTGGGCTAGAGATATTATAAACCGACCATTTTCAATAGGATTGGTTCTTGTGACAGATATAACCTACTCGTATGTACCAATAACATCAAATTATCTGCCAAATTGCGACCTGTACTTTGCGCTGGTTTGGTGTTTTAGAAATTGCATTCGGTGCCGAATGTTTTTGGACCGAAATGACCCCTGATATCGATTTTTAATATCAGTATAACATTGCCTATACCGTCATTTGCCGCCATTTTCGTAAACATTAGTCTTGACAGTTCATATTTGGCAGTCGTGAAGTAGGCACGTTGCAAATTTATTATGGAAAAATATTCGATAAACCAACGTGTGTTAATCGTTAAAACATTTTCATTTCCAAAATCAATCATCGATTACTGCGACGATGATAAAGTTACGTGAAATTTTTGGGAGAAACAACGTGCCAATAAAACGCACTACTTATCGTGTAATGAATGATTTCGAAGAAAGAGGGTCTTTCGATGTTAGGCCCAAGCATGGACCACAACGTACTGCAAGATCGGCTGAAAACATTACTACGGAGCTTGGTTTTTAAAGAACAACTTTTGCCACGATTTTGCACAAGGATTTGCATTTGTTTCCATTAAAGATTTAGTTGGCACAAGAGCTTCTTCCACAAAGCCATTTACGCCAAAGCAAACCAAGTAGTACTCGTTCCCGGCGGACATCCTGTATTTACTTATAACTAATTATAGTTTCTTCCTTATGAGTCTAGATTTCTCCTCATTATATACAGTATATCTTACTCATTTATGATATAAGTAATCAAGGCTTGACTTCCCTGATTTGTTATCTTTATACCATTCAATACACCAGATAAGAAACTTGAGGATAATTGACGTATTTAATTTTAATAATTATTATATATACTTAATGATTATAATAATTTAATAATACAATTCATCGTACTAATTATGCTCTTAATTTTTACTTTAACAAGAACAATTTATAATATTAATAAATTGAATTTATACCTTAAAAAAAATTTAAGTCGCATATCGATGCCTTACTTTCTCAACCTCGTATCTTAAAAAATACGGTCTTGACTTTTTCATATCAAACGATTGATTATTTTGTGTTCTACTACTGCAAAAACTTATTAGTTCAATACTTTGTCTCAATTCTGTAAATATTAATAAATTATTGAAATAATAAGTTGTTGCAGTAATAGAACACAAAAATATCAATCGTTTGATATGAAAAAGTCAAAACCGTATTTTTTAAGATACGAGGTTGAGAAAGTAAGGCATCGATATTGAATTTTGCACATCAAAAGATAATTTTTAGTTTTTTTTTTTTGAGTTGTATATAAATTTTAAATATGTACATATTCAATTTATTTGCCTATTGTTTTAAATTTTGTAATATATTTTTCTATGTAAGTTTATGTGTAGCTGCATCGTCTGTAAGGAATTTTGTTTTCCATAGACTGAAATAAATAAATAACCGGGAAACCGTAAATATGCAAATATAGCCGTTTAAGAGCTTTTTTATGAATTTTGGCATCGATTTGTTAGTGCAATTTTTGCAAATTATACCTTTGCAGCTTTTTTAAGTTTATAGACCATATTCAACCTTTTGCAAGCTTATTTCCATAATTTAAATTTTTGGTAAAGGGCTTGTATTGCAGCGGAACAAAATTTGTTTTTTTAAATTCTGGCTAACAGACGGCTTTTCGGTTTTGAATATCTATGTATACTACTTATATAAAAAACCGTGTTTCCTTAATTTCATCATCTCTGTTTTATTTTCACTCCACATATGTTAAGAAAATTATAGTAAATATATGCAGAAAGTTGTTAAATTTTGATAAAAAAGCAATAATTAAATTCTGGAAAATTAAAAACACCAGTACAATCGAAATTCCTGAAGGCAATTCAGGGGCTAATTCTGGCAGTCGTAATCGAATACTTTTTCGATTCGAAAGCAATTTTATTTCTAGTTCTTTCAGTTAATACTGAACGAATCGAAATTATTTTTTTAGTGTTTTGAAAATTCAAATAAATGCTTTACAACACTGAAAAAATAATTTCAATTCGTTAAGTTTTGAATAAAATAAAATGTGTAAATATTGACGCACACAACTATGGAATGGTGTTTTTATGATCACTTTTTCCTTAAAATTTTGCATGTTTTTACAACTATCAGATTTAAGATAAGTTGCTATTTTGACGATTTTCAAACACAAGTATTTGTTATTGACGATATGAGTTGGTGGTTAACAACTAATTTGATCTGGCAGCAATTTATACATACGCCTGTTTTTTATTTTTTAATGCTAGCTGTGTACTGCCTGTGTGTTTTTAGCGCCTACAAAGAAAGCATAGCGGGTAAAGCCCGACCATTTTATACCCTACACCATAGTAAATAAAGACAAATTTTCGAGGTCTGTAACGCTTTTGGTCTCTTAAAATTTCTTTATAATCTTGCAGAATCCATGCACAATAGGTCGATTATGACGACCATAATCACCCCGTAATGTACGCAATGTGGCCACGTTTGTACCACCACTTTTTTGTAGAAAGTTTTAACTATTTTTACGTATTCTTAGGTTGTTAAACGATCCGTATTCGTAAAAGGCAAACTTTTCACTAAGTAAGTGACACTTCAGATGACAGATATTTAACAGCTGCAGACTTGCCAGAGCGGCGATTTTGAAACCACTAAATGGATAAGCCTGAACAATTTATAAGCTTCAACAATTTGTTGCGCAACCAAATCAAAATAGTTGACGAGTCTATAAATAAAATTAATGCGTTTGAAGGCGAAATAAGTGATAAAATTCGGAGCAAACTAGATACTGTTATAAAATAATATTGCATTTTAAAAAATTAAGCAAATACATACATATACATATTTTGTTATGATTCAGTTAAAGTACTATATTCCATTAAAGACTTAGAATCATTTTAATGTGCGCCGACTACATCTGTAGGTGTTGAAAGGTATTTTTCAATGTACAAAAGCGTTCTAAGATCAAATAGATTGAGATTTACATTTGAATATATGTAAGAATAAGAATAATTATTTAAAGTTAGGCAAAAAGGTCTTTAGTTAGAAACTGACCTTTTTCTTATGCCCTTAATTTCTACAAAGAGAAATCTGGTCGTGTTCGTACCTTATAGTTATCTTTACCTATCCGGTAAAACAATTTTGGTATTTTCAACGTTAATTTTGTCTACGTGTTTTCTTTTTTAATATGGCAACATTTGTATTTTTATTAATTTTTTGAATTAACTGTAAAAAATCGATGCTGTTAAATACACTACAGTTTACCCAGAAGGTAAGACGTACGTGTTAAAATTATGAAAAATACGTTACATATCTATAATATACGTTAAATATCTATAAGCAGCTACCCAGCAAAAACTTGGTAATGACTTGCAATTACTGAACAACTTGCTTTTCAATGACTGTTTCATACCATTTGCATTGCATAGAAGTAGTTTAGTAATGGCTGACGTATAATCTGATATATAAGCACTTGTTTATGAGTTGATTAACGAAATTTATAATTAATTCATAATAAAAAGCATTTAAGGTTTTATTTATTTAAATTGATTTTAAATACATATTTGTTCCTACACTTTGCTTTTTTATTTGTTATAAATTGAGAACAATTTGTAGCAGATTTGAATGTGACAAATTTAAATACTTAATTGATTTTGATATGTATTTTATAATAAAAAGCTTAAATAAAAACTACACTTCCCAATAAACCAAACAATATTATAACGATTTTTCGTCTAGGTTATACCTATAAATTATAATATATGATATCGATCTGGTATCCCGATAGTATTTAAATTGTACCTTTCCTTATAATATTGTTTTTTTATGAAAATATCATATCGTTTTTGCAATTATATTGTTCTCTGGGTTATAGGGTATGAATATGTCATGAATGCAGGGTAGTTAAATTTTGCATTAGGAAGTAAATTAAATTAAAAACACAATTTGTTTGTCAAATTAAATTTTGTTGATACTAGAGTGAAGTACCTATTTTTGAGCGCATGAAGTCCTTGTCTCTGATCATTATATTAATAATGATATACGAACTTGTACGTACGATTTTAGGAACTAACTGCCAGTCCATCGATTTCGAAAGTTAACGTTCGCATAGAAAATTACATTTAAAACAGTAACACAATTTTACAATTTGTTTTTGTTATAAATTTTATTTTCTATGCGAACGTTGGCGTCCGAAATCATTGAAAAGACAGTAAATTACTAGCAAATAAATATGTAAATTGTTTAAATTTTTCAAACAGAAATGTTTTTGCAAATATTTTAAATTGTACTTTTATTTATTCTTTGTATGTGTGCATGTTTTAGAGATGTTACGAATGTCACGTTTTGATATTCGAGAATACGAATATCTGCCGCAATGATATTTTAAATTTAATTGAAAAAATTTTCAAAACTTTTATTTTTGAAGTTCAAAATTGCATTACTGAGATTTTATTATTGATTTCACATTATTTGAACAAATCAGACTTTACCTATTTATTGCTTGTTGTGAAATATATTTTGTATGTCGCTTTAACTTAACTAAAAGAGAATTATTTTCCGTTAAAGGCAAAGGTTTTTTTTTTGTTTTATTTTATGCATTTTTTTCTTTGAATTTTTTTTAACGTTTTGAATATTAGCTTGAATTTGGTGAACAAAAATGTCATGAAATAGGCGAATATTCGGCGATACGAATACGAAAATTAGTTACATCAGTAGTATGTATGTAGGCCCCTATAACTCGATTTATATTATTAACTAATATTAATTATTACAACTTAATTAATAAGTACTTGTACTCATCAACTTCTCTTAGTCACATGAACTTCAATAAAAGAAAATTTATTACTAACATACTCGTCTAAGACATCCACATGGATGCACTACAATAAAAATGTTAAAAATTACAACCTTTTAGAAAAAAAGCTTACAACGAAACCCGTAAATTATAAATGAGAAAAATAAAAAAGAAAAATTAAATTAAACACAACCTTAGTTTATAAGGAATAATCATCATGATGGGAAAATGGGAATTTACATTAAAAGTGACGCAATTTTTTTAATTGATTACAATAAACAACAGCAACTATGTGTTTAGATGAAAATATACGAGGGTGGTAATAGGAATGTTAATGATAACAATTCAACATAATGAGATTAGGTAGTTTTTTGTTAAAGATAACTGTATCTTAATCGAAAAATATTTTAAAATGCCCAGGTTACCATATTGTGTTTGTGCTGCGCCTGCACAAGTTCACTGCAATATACGCACACTCTCTTCTGCCTGCTTCTAACAGTGTGCCAATTTAAGCAATTTTGCGGTAAAATTAAGTATTTTAGATTATTACTAAGAATTCTAAATTTAATTTAAGCAGAAAATTTGTTAAGCATAATAATAACATAATATTAACTTATTTTGGCTTAACTGGTGCTCTGTTGCTTTTTTTTTTTTGGAAAACAAATCTTTTGCTTTTTTAGACTTACAATAATACATTTCATAGAATTTGCGATTGCCACCAAATTTTTAGTGTAAACACTGTTTAAAAGTGATCGTTTTCTTGTTATTTTTTTAAGATTGATACTCTTGACAATAGTTTTAATATATATCGAATAATTTAAAAGTAAAATAGCAAACTGTGATAAATCTATGTCTATGATAAGTCAAAACCTCTTTCTATCAACTGATCAAATTACCCACGTATCTACCTACAGTTAAATATTACGCTCAGTGAGACAACATTTCAATAGTTGTCGTTGTTATTTAAAAATCGCACAATGGCTACAACCAAGTTCGTGTTGTTCATTGTACCAATATGCCATACAATTATTTAAGGTAAAATAATAATTACATACTTTTTAAACATTTGAAGCTCACTCATAAACAACTTACAACGCCATTTTTCTTTATTTACGCGCTTAATGCTTAGAAAATAGCAAATTATAATTAACAGTGGCAAATAGTACAAAAAATCTTTGCATGTCAACTTTTTTATTTAAAACGACCGGTCTGGTTGGCTGGCAAACAATTATGAAGATAGATAGAAAGAGGAACAGACAAACGGACGGACAGGCCATCCTCTGCCAAAACATCATCGAATGCGTTAATAAGAACGAAAAACACAAAACTCCCAGCTTAAGTTATTTTCTAAACAAAAAAAAAAGAGGAGAATCACAGCGGAACATGTCATAAGAACTTAAAGAGTAAAAACCTTCCAAATAACTTTTTTTTATAGGGGAAAAGTTTTTCCCTCCATTTTCTGATATTTATATTAAGTGGCGGAAAGTAAAAGAAAAAAGTTATGCAACGCATGAGAATCTCAATATAAAACTTACAACTAACTTTTAATATTATATTGTATTTTATATTTATTTACATGATCTAACTTCTTTTGTGCTTTTGGTGTGCGTTTTAACGATAATTATGGTTGGAAGAAAAAACAAATTGCAATACTAACATCATTTGCGACGACATTCAACATGTGTAAGATGCATGCAACATATTTGCAAACTGAACAAAACAACAACAAAAATATATGCATTACTTAAAAATATTTTAAAGGATGGTCAGGTAAAACTCGGGAGCAGATTACAAACAAAAATTGTTTCCAAAAAAAGTATTATGTCTTTTAAAAAATCTTGATATATTAAGTCCACAAAAAAAACTCATTCACAAGAAAGCCCAGAACACATTTTTTACAAAAAGCTAGACACAGTTAAACAGGCAGTTAATAACTTTTTTAATATTTGCAGATAAGGACACTTAAACTTTTTTTTTTTAAATTTTTAACAGAAAATGTTGCCTTATTTTTATTTTTTTAACAACACCCAGAGACAAAACTATTTTTAAAGAAAATTGTACACATAAATTAACCATTAAAATGTAACCATATTATTGTCACCGACAACCATATTATGGTTAAATTAGTCCTACATCAAGAGGGCACAACCATATTATGGTTGCCTGCGAATATGATTTGGTTAAAAATAACTTCTATATGTTTAGCACTTATAATAGCATGGTTGGTTTTCAACCATAGCATGTTGCTCTTAAAAAAAAGGAATATACAATTGTGTCGTTCATTGTAACAGTGAATTATCTCCTTGTAAATAAATTTCGAGAACACGAGCCTTTACTTCACTCTTATGGTGAATATTTTGCAGTTTTATTTCTGCGAGTAAACAAGTAATGTCATCTATGGGGTTTTGGTGCAAATATTGCAGTTGCTTCATTGTTACTACGAAAGATATGACTTAATGTGATACTATTCTACAAAAATATGTTTTTATTAAAAATATGGAGTTACACCACTTTTACAATAAACGGCACAATTGTTAATTTAAAAACAAATTATTGTTCTATTTAATCATAACATAATCATTGATGGAAGACTAATTTAACCATAATATGGTGACAATAATATGGTTAATTTAACCATAGTATGTGTACAATTTTCATTAAAAATAGTTTTGTTGTCTCGCCATATTTTAACGTGTTTTTTCTCTGCGTGAATATAGAACCGTTTTTTCACAAAAAGTCATATAAAAGTGTGTAGTATTTAAAAGACTTTAACGAAAAAGTTGAGAGAAACCTAAAAAAAATCTACAAATAACTTAAGAGGCATTTTCATAAAAGCCTTTGCGAAAGAAGGAATAGCAAAAAGTATCGAAAGGCTAGTTTACTCTATCACACAAGTCTTACCTATCCCATAATACTTTGTGCGATGGAAACCTAATAAGTTTTATTTCGACTGTCAAAAAATGTAATTCAGACACACTTTCACGCATGAACATGGTTTTGTTAAAATGCAATCCTGATCAAATAAAAAGTATTATTGAAAGTATTATATAGAAAAGATTCCAAAAAACGATAAAGTCGTATGGGATGTCAAATTTGTATGATTAAATACATGAAATTTTCATAACACATTACATTCACACTATTACATATTACTCGAGTTTTGACATGTTTTATATTCGTATTGTACAATACGAAAACTGTCACAGTTATATTTCAAATGTATGGGCCGCTTTAGAAAAGGTTTTTTAACCCTTACCCTCCTGACACGGGTACCCCGGTACCCGAACTCATTCCTCCAGCTTATCGTTTTCTAGAGATTGTTATAATTTTATTCTTTCCTGAATTGTTTGGGTTGGCTGTGGAACCACCGAAAGTCAATTTGTCCTTACCCTCCTGATAAGGGTACCTGGGTAACCGTATATAAGTTAAAGCATTCCGTATAGGAATATTAAAGATAATATTAGTATGTATTTCGTTACCTTAATATAAAAAGGCCCCAACTCATCAAAAACACTTTTTACAGGAGAAGGAAAAAACTTAATAAAAGCTGAAATAATATAGCTACACAACCATTGTCAAAAAACATCTTTATTAAAATTAAACGAGGAATTCAGATTGAAATACATAATATGTATTTCTTTCGAAAAATTGTGTGTATGAGTTAGGCCTTTTTTTCTTTAGAAAAATTGTGTGTATGAGTTAGGGCTTTTTGTATTCTGCTTATAACTTCTTTATTTTTAATCTAATTTGCTTGAAATTTTAATAGAATGTGTATTAGCAACCATTCTACAATAATCAATAAAAAAACGGATTTCCAAAAATAATGAGTTGGGGCCTTTTTATATTAAGGTAACGATTTGTTCTTTATTTTTTTTCTTTTTAGAATTAATAAATGTTTAGACATATGTAACTTTGTACTGATATCTTTGCCTAACATAAACCCAAGGAAATGAAAACGGACCGTTTACAGCCATCACACATTTTGCAAGTTTTGCGAACCGATATTGAATCAATATCCACGACCATTTAATGGTTGCCGACCAGCTTTGTTATCCCGCTTTGTTGTTTGCGATTGACCTGCAGCATCCTGAGAAACTTTCCTAGGGATGCTCGAAGGACGGTGATATCGGTCATTACGGGTCATTATGGGTCTTGACTATAATGACTACGGTAGAAGTTATTATGATGACAAGGAGGAGACGGTGTTTCATTTTCTCTGCCAATGCCCCGGTCTCGGGGATATTAGGTCTAGGCATTTTGGAAACCGGAATTGCCATGTCTGGACGATATGTCTAATATGGAACTGAAATCGATCTCTCTGTTCTGCATGGACTCGGTTTGGTTCGACTTCTGGAGAATAGTCCGGAGAATACTGGCTGACTCTTGTCACTGGCTAAGGGTACCACAAAGGGACCGCTATAAGGACCCAAGTGCGCGTGCTCGTGTCGGCTGCCCATTAAACCTAACCTAACCTAACCTTCTTAGGGATGGTTTAAATTGCCATTAGTAAGCGTATCGTATTATACGATTGTCATAAGCTCTTTTTCATGTTTTCAGTTGCTAATTGCACACCAACTAATGCCAAAAAACCTCATCGGGAGCTTCGAGTTTTTTTTTTGCACTTGGATTAAGGCTTCAGAATGTAACAAGCACCCAATGCCTCTAGGCCAACCATGTTAAAAAATGGCCAAGGGCCAGCTATTTAATTTTACATTGAGTGCTATATTTCAACACCATTTGGTTCATAGCATCTAATCCGGCTACTGTTTTGTTGTAATTATATATTTCTTCCTTTTCGTTAAAAGCTGGCTCCTGTTGAGTACAATGCATTTTCGACAACAGATAAATACTTTTCGTCTTCTTCGTTACAACAGGTTAAAAGAGTCCCGCTCTTAGTGAAATATCGTGCCGTTACTACATCATGTATTTGGTTTGGTCGTAGCTCTTTCGGAATTTACGATTTGTTTTGTCGAAAGGGTACCTACAAAATTTATTCCGCTTATGTGAAGCCGATTTGCCGAAGAGATTGACGAAAGAAATCATCAGTTTTTATATTGGATTCTATTGATTTGAAATCGGATCGCAAAACATATTGTGGCTGTAAAGGGCCAATGTGCAGCATGCACAGCAAAATAATTGATCCACGCTACCCAAAATTTTATTTTTCTAAGCTTTATTTTATACAAAGATACCAGTACAAAGTTAGATACCGTCGGTCACAGGTTGACAACTCTTAACTCGCAAAAAAATCGAATCGGGGTTTTTGAAGCCAAAAGACTGTGTTTGTCCTTCTGCATGTTAGCATGTTGTTTTCTTTACACCATCTTACAATAAATATCTCCTAATAATTTTGGTTTTTTTTGATTTACTTCCAACACGGTTTAGTAACGGAGTAATAACGTTTTTTTTTTGTCTCCTGAAAAGTACAAAAAAACATGTTAAGAGTTGTCAACCTGTGACCGACGATATAAAAATTTATTAATTCTGAATACGATAAAAAACAAAAAAAAACTGTTATCCTTTTTTCTGTACAATTTTATATACGCTTTAATTTATATACGTTTACCCAGGTGCCCTTATCAGTCTACGTATAGAAATGTTGTCAGAACGGTTACACAGGGTCTCCACCTGAGATAAGATATAAGATTTTTATATTAGCAAACGTCAAATTCAATCGCAGAGAGTATTATCTTACGTGTGGACTCTCAAAAAGTGTTAGTATTAATATTATAATAAATGTTATGAGACAGTTGTTATAAGAAATCTTAAAGCAAATATCTTATAAGATGAGCTGTCAAAAATACACATGCATACACGCATATAAAACAATAATAAGCCACCATTATTAAAATGTGTAATTTATTAATGCAAATAGTGCAAATAGTAAAGAAATGTGTACTCTCATTCTGTCGACGTTCTCTCAGATATTATCTCAGGAGGACCCTGAGGTTATATCTTGTTGTTAGTGTCAACAAGCAACTTTTTGAGATCTTTTTGAAAAAAGCTTAACATTTTGTTTACCCTACAAAAAAAATGCATAGAAAAGTTGTTTTTTTTTTTTAAATTAAGAACCAATTCCCTTCGTGCCTTATTTTGCACATTTCAGCAAATATTTTTCCGTCATTTTCTTCACAAAAACTTTGATGTAACAAGTGCAATTTGAAAGCTTAAATTGAATTGCGCTGTATTATATGGATGTCAGTCAGTTTGTGTATGAGAATGTCTGTCTACTATTTTTTCATTTTAATTTTTGTTTGCAATGCGTTGGTCGGCAGTACGAGTTGCTAAAAGTCACCTTTAAAAGCACAATTAAACAGAGAAACTAAATTAAAAATTAAATACAAAGTATGTACTCCCATCATTATCGTGATGATCATCATCTCCGTTCATCAGCATGTGACGGGTTTATGAGTGGTTCCCTTTTTCTGTATAAACAACTGTGAATGACTGCAACCGTGTGTTTGCGACTAAATCCAATGTTTTTTTTTTTTTTACAACAACAGTGAGAGACTTTGTTGTTGTAACTGGTAACTGGTGTTATTGCAACCCGCATCATTATTCCCATTATACACTTGTTTGTAGGTTGTTGATTTTGTCGCTTTGCGTGTCAAATGTTGTCATTTGCATAACAATGCTGGAGACCTTTTTTTTGTTGTTGCTTATAATTCTACACTTACGAATGCTTTAAAAAACTAGAGAGAAGGTCTCGGACATATTTTTTGTATTTTTTTTTTGCATTTTTTTCTGATTCTTGCCCCCCTAGACTTTTATTTCATTCAGCTAAAGTTCAACACATTCCTGCAAACGAGTGAGTGAATGAGTGAGTGACTGACTGACTAGTGTCGGTGGTGAGAGCCCTTCTATATTTTATTATTATTTTCATTGATGACATTGTTTGGCAAAAAAAAAACTTGTTGCTCTTGTTGCAGGGGTTCCATACACAATAATCATTAATATTTGTGTTTAATGAAAAATTTATGTTTACACCGCTGTCATTGTCTGCTTTATATACCCCGCACAACACTCCTCTTTAATCCTATTTTGTGTAGTCATATTTATCTACGTGTTTATTTCATCGTTTTTTGCATTTAAAGACGCATTTGTTGCAGTCTCCCGGTAAGTACTTTTAATTAATTTTACAAAATTTTATTCAAGAAAAATTGTGCATTTCCATTGTTTTCACGAAATAAAATGTAATTTAATATTCCAAGTTCATTCATTTGTAGGAAAGAATATTTTTTTTTTTTGTAGTTTTTATTAAAAATAGAGTGTATTTTTTTAAATATATTATATAATTATTATAAACATGCGACAGTGTTTTGCTTTTCAGTGACATTGCAACAACATCTATTTGCCCCACAACTCAAGGTCAATCGTGAGAAGTATAAAAAACGCAAGCTGACAAAAAAAAATTATTAAAAACAAATATTTGGTTTTAAAATTTTTATAAATACATAATATTTAACTTCCATTGCAGAATTTTTTTTCTTTTTATATTTAAGGTGCAAAGAAAGCAAATGGAAGAAGATATATTTACTTCAAGTTCACTTTAACGGATTTTAAATTTAATCGCGAAATTAAACGTAACACTATATACATTTGGGGCCCAAAAAGCGACCAGAACTACCTTAAAAGAAAAGACCTAAGCTTTTCTTTGGACAAAAAAAAAAAAAAAAAAAAAGTACTCCCTTAAAAAAAAAATACAAAAATAGTTTTAAGTTTAAAAAAAAAATTAATTTAAAAAAATTTCAAATAAACAAAAAAAATTTATTAAAGGATCTTATTTGATTAAGATTAAATTTTTTAGATTATTTATCTTTTTATTTTTATTATTATTATTTTATATTAGTTCAATTATTATTACAAATAAATAAAAAAAATTTAATTTTTCAACATCTCTATAGAAAAAAAGTGATTTTATTCCTGGGATTAACATATTGTGGGTATTACAGTATCGAGGGTATGCAATGCTAGTTAGGTATGTTATATAACGTCGGAAAGGTTAATTTGTCTAGTTTCTCAGCATAAGTTTTATTTTTAAGATTTTAGAAAAGATTTTAGAAAAAATTGAAAAACTCTCGTCAGAGCTTTGAGCAAAAAAAAAAAAAAAAAAAAACCCGCTTAAAAAAAATAAAAAAATAAGTTTTAAATTAAAAAAAAAAAATTTTAAAAATTTTAAATAAAAAACAAAAAATTTTTTTTTCGAAAGCTTGAAGAAATAGCTATCTAATTTGTTTGGGACAAATTTTGCTAACACCAATAGATAATAAGTTACATGGATGCGAAAGAACACCATTCTGGACAAAAATCAAAATTTGATCCCCTCTAACTCAGAAACTTTTTAACCGATCTTTTTGAAAATTAGTGTCTAAACTACTATCCAATAGGACTAACCTTGGTGCAAATTTCATCCAAATCGGAAGACATCGATTTCAAAAGTTGGGTCACTTGACATCATCATCTCAAAGGATGATTTTTTTAATAAGGGTCATAATGGAGAGAATTTCTTTATATAAAAAATGCAAGGCCGTCTTTGGGTATACCGGGGCCCTCGGGCATCCTAGAATTCGGGGACCCCCTGCAAATTTTAAGAAACGATTGACAAGAAGAAACATTTTTATGTTGAGGTGTCATACATATTTATTTATTGTGGCTAACTGATACAAATAAAATAATTTTATTTTAAAATTAACTGTCTTAAAAAAAATAAACTAGAGTATTAAGTTGCAAAATAAAATGATGCTGACTTGACTTGGTTAGCATAAAGGCTTCTTTAGCGACTTTTGTTCAGCAAAATTTTCTACTGTAGCCTTAAAATCTATTTTTTGAAGGATGCCACTCTTTCTGCCCATAATTGACATATTACATTTTTTTCATATACAAATCCCGCAAAGCTTTACGCTTGTCTGCAGGAGACCAGAGGCTCTGGCGAGAATGGAACCAGCAACACCCGAACTGATAGACTAGCTCTCTACCATCTAGTCTAACGGGGCATAGTTGTAATAGTTGTTTGGAATACATTTTTTATTCTTTTAAGGAGGGCTGTGGAGTAGAGTGTCCCATGAAAAAATTTTGGCTCGCAAGCATAATTTGAAAGCTGATAGATAGAGTCAAAAATTTTTTAGATTTTTTCAGATTATTAGGAAGAACCACGGAACCACGACTGTCTACACTTTTGAGGAAACAATTTAAAAGAAAAATATCCAAGCTTTAATTTTGTGTTGCAAAAACTATAAGTTTTTGCACTAAATTTATTCATTTAGGTACCCTACACAACAATTTTTTATAATTTTTCCATAAATTTTGTAAATAACGCTTAATAACTTTAAAAATTTTCAAGAAATTGAAAATAACTAACAATGCAGTTTGAAAGATCAATTCATTCTTAATAATTTAGAAAAAATGTTGAATATAATAAAGTTGCTTATGAAAAGAAATAATTCCCAGATTCTAATTGTTAAAATAGTTGAGTTAAATACATTCAATTTATAAAGTATCACTATCCAGTGTGACACAAAGAATTCTGACGAAGGCCGTAGCGGGCCAGAAAATGCATTACATTCTGCTGGTGTCTAATAATTGTAAATTTTTCTGTACATACAAAATACTTCATTGCTATCCAACGGATAGCTAAGGTAAAATGTAACAAGAAGATACAAGATAATTGTCTGGTAGTGTATAAAGTCATTTCTAAAAAATTTAAGGAATAGAACTATTACAAAAAGCTTTATAAATTACATAACTGCAATTTAGCACATAGAATAAATTCGAAAAATAAAAAAATGTTGAATATAATAAAGTTGCTTATGAAAAGAAATAATTCCCGATATCTATTTGTTATAATAATAAAATTAATATAAAATAATAATAATAAAAACAAAAAGATAAATAATCACATAAGATCGTTTTTAAGTCCTTCCAATATTGATTAGGAGAAGGGTGGCATTGTCTTGATGTGGTTAGGTTAAGAAGGGTTATGCGCCCAAGGGCGCATCTCCACTCGGAGACTAATGAGGTCCATTGTGAATCCCTTCAGTATAGGAAAAGAGGAAAAAGAGAAGTAAAGAAGAAAAGAAGAAATAGCCCTATGGTTTGATGCAGATAGATAGATACTGCGTAGGACAAGTCCTTCCTAGGTCCTACCAACAGAAACAGCCATCCTAATTCCCTGACAAGCCCCAGTAGATCTGTTGGATTACATCCAGCGGTACACCCCAGTTCGTCAAGAAATCTAGCGGCTAGCCATTTCTGCCTGGGACCCTGCAGTGGCACAGTACATGCTCAACCGTCTCTAGCTCCTCGGCATCCCCGCACAGCTTGTAGAAGTCCGGTATGTCGTTGCCCCATTTACCCATAAAACCCATAACAGAACAATGTCCCGTCATGAACCCTAAAAGGGTCCTGAGGCTACTCCTATCCAATCTAAATAGAACACTGGTTGCCCCTGCATATAATCCCGGCCATAGGCCATCGACACCCTGCAATCCGTTCTATCGCTCCAGGACCGGTTTACTTTGTTTTAATAGTGTAGTTAGATATATTTGTCGTCTAGAAGACATTTCTGGTCATGTTCTATCTATATTAGGTTCTAATTTTTAGAATTTTATTAATTTATGTTTAATGTTTTAATTTTATAAAATATTTAATAATTTTATAAAATTCGTTTAATAGACCTGCTATAAACCTGAATTATTTTTTAATAAATAAGGCATTAAAGGATTAAGAAATGGTATGTATTCTTTTTAAAAATTGAATTTATTTTGTAATATAATGCATAGTCATGGTACATTTGTAGATTTTTTAGACCTTATAGGCTTTTAATCAAGTAAAATGAAAAGAAAATAAACATATAATAATGTTACTATAATGACATTTATCATACACTAATAGAAAAAGCGTCATAACGCTGATGAATTTTGACATCAATACTGTGAAAAGTGTGTTCGTTTTTGACCCCATGACACTTTACATCATTATGATGCCAGCCTTAACATGACTTGGCCAAATTGTCATCAAGCTCAAAAATTTCAATTATATCATCAATGGGATGACACATCGGCATCACAGATATGGCGAATCGGAGTCAGTTTAAGAAAAAATGTTATCAGTTCGATGACTCAGTAACATCGGAGGAAGGACTCATTAGGCTCAATTTAATGACAGTTTGTCATTGAGATTGACTAAAGTCACTTTTGTTGCATTCCGCCCTTTCTTTACAGAGGAACTCTCAATTATAAGACACTAGCAGCATGCCCGATATGGTTTTCGTAATCATTATATTTTGGAAATTTTATATATTTAACTAAATAATTCAAACAAATAGAAAATGGGAATTTATGCATATTATTTTACTTTTTAAACATTATAATAATGTTAATTATATACAAAATGTGGCCTCGAATTGATGTCACTGTAGTCATAGCATAGACAACGCATAAAATATGACAACATTTTATAATGGCATTCATTGATGTCATTTGTAATAACAATGATGTCGCAAAATTGATGTGCGAGCATCATCAATATGAAGATGCATTTTTCTATGAGTGTAGTCAATGTATTAGATTACTTAATGCATTTGTCCCAGGTCTAAGTCCATATATCTGACTTTTGGAAAAAAAACCCGACTGAACTTTTTGTTCCAGAATGTTCTAGAATATTTATTTGACAAACAGGAAAAATTTGTATAGAGACTTTTTGAAATTTTTCTCACTATTTTATTAGGCTTTGCGAGACCTTCTCCCAAAAATTATTATTTTTAATATAATATCTTTCCCAAAGGAATGTTTTTATAATACAGCCCTAAGCCTTTTATCCATCCAAATTATACCATTTCTACAAAAATAATCAGATAATTTCAGACTATTGCAAATTTATGAGCATATATTTTTTATTAATTTTAATTCTAAAGTAAACATTATTTAATAAAAAATATTAACACTTGCTTCGAAAGGGGAATCATTTTCCATAGAAAAAAAGAAGAAAATCCCAACTGGAAATTATGAACTTCTACAATGCAGTAAAGTCTTATAATTGCAGCAACCTGCTTGTTAAGCCCGCTAAAGAAACAACAACCAAGTGATCTTTGTCTTTATTATTATGGGTTGGATGGCATGAATTACAGAATATTGTGGCAAAACGCATGATGAATAAAAAAAAAAAGAAGATGGGGCAAAAACCAAACGCCAAATAGAAATAGACAACAAATACAGAGAAATAGCGAAAAATGCACAAAACGCTAAATTGTGTAGCCAAAGTATAACGATTTCTTGACTATGTGGCGTGTCACTTGTGGTCGTGAGAATTAGATTTAATTGATTTCCACACGCTACACAAATGCGACCTATCGAATGATGATCAATGTATTTTTTTCTTTTTTTTAATGTTTCTTTTTCTTTAGTTTGTTTTTTTTTTATTGTTGTTTGCTGGATGGCTGAAAAAGCAACTGACCATTCATTGAATGTATGAACATAAAACAAGATGAGGAAGAAGATGATGTTCCAATGATACAAAATCGAAAAAATTAACAACAAAACATTATATATTACATTATTTGTATATGATCTGATATTGTGTGTTTGTTAAACAACAACAAGAAAAAAAATATAATAAATAATAACAAAAGTGCGTAAAATACTCCTTTTTCCCAGTGAAATAAAAAATATTTACACCGATTCCAAACAATTTCAATGAAGTTAAAGCAAATCACATTTAAACTCTTTTGTGAAAACTTTTTTCTACAAATTTAAAACAGCATTTAATAAACTACAGCCTTAACTTTTTGTAGATTAAACCAATGACTATACCCAGTAAAAAATTTGCTCCAAAAGGAGCAGGTTTCATGTATGAATTCATACCTCAAATCGCTTCAAAGCTGCTGATGGGATGCCTGATTTTTGTATGGGGTTTTCCCGGTTTGGAGGACTATTTTCTGCTGACAATAAGCGCTTATTTTAACATAATAAAATATGCAAATAAAGAACTCCTAAAGTGTTTTTTTTAAGGGCTAACTAAATTAACATATTCATTAATTTTTTGCTTTTACTGGTTTAAATGCCTTTTTTCAAGCATTTTCGTAAACCATAATATAATTTTATTTTTTTTCGCTCTCTTCGTTGTCTGCACTAAAATAGCAGATTTTTTCGTATATTTTATTCGTTATAATTTCCTGCTGTATAAGAACTCTATTATTGAAGCGCTCGATTATGCGCTTTTTCTTTTAAGTGCTACAAAAAACACAAATTTTTTTGTAGTGTAGAAAAAAATAGCAAGACTAACGACTTAATTATGGACTAACATTTTAAGAACATCTTGTTGTAATTTTGTTAACATTTTGAGAACATACTATTGTTATATGACAACACATTGGTCTTAAGTTTTTATTTTTTTGTTGCTAGCAGTGTGGCCATTTTGGCATTTTTGCAGCTAAATTTAGCACTAAAAATTTATATTTAGCTGCAAAATTTTAATTTAGCACTTGGCATTTTATTTAGCATTTTTGGAATATGTTTTTAGCTTTTTTTTAGCATTATTTATTTTAAGAATTTAGATGAATAGATTCATTGATTTTACTAAAAAAATTTTTATAAATTATAATAAATTTTGACCAAAAATAGTTGTACCCAATATTACATTTCGTATGAAAATGTATACTTCTTATGTTAAGAAACCTGTCTTGTTAAAAAAAAAAATATAATATTCAGGGAATATTAGAAATGCCCTTATCATGTCGATTGTAAATATTATTTGCCCTTTGATATTACGATATAAAAGTACAAGGAAATTTCACTTTGTATTTAGATAAAAATTCAATGGTGTAAATGTTTGAAAAAATTGTTTGCTCTTAATTGCTGAAAAATAATTATTTTAAAGCTTCAACTTTTCTTCAACTATAAAAAATAAAATGTTCAAAAAAATGTTGTATATCATGGAAATAAATCGTTTAAATTTTGCATATATCAAAGGTTTGCAAGCCCCCTAAATTTAAAATTGTATCTCAACTACCTGTGCTACATATTTATATGTATCTGATGCTTTACCAAAATTTAGCCTCTTGATTAAATATAACCATTTATTTCAATTGCGTTACAAAATTATTTACTGAAATGTATAAAATTGTATACTGGGAATAAATTTGCAACAAAAATCTTTAAAAAGTTTTAGCATTATTTAAGCATTTTTTAAAAATCAGTTTTAGCATTTTATGTCCATGTCTAATGCCAGATTTAGCTGCAAAATTTTTTTAGACCTCGCCACACTGGTTGTTAGTGTAAAATCGAGAAAGTGCTGTTATCAGTCTTAAAATAAATTACCCATAATTCAACGAATCCAACCAGTATTTTCGTTTTTTTGATGTTTATTTTCTTAAAAAATGTTCAGATGTTATTTACATTGTCATCATTAATTAGCGATTCTAAATAGCAAAATTAAGCGAATAGTTCGAAAATTTTGCTTTTTACCCTTAGTTCAAAATTGACAAACATTTTACCACGTTTAAGAATTAAGTACATTTTATTAGCTCTGTTTCTCCTAATGGCATCATAACAGTCAGATACCTGACTTCTTCAAGTACTGAATACAGCAAAAATGCTTCGTTGATATGTTTCCTTATCAAATAAACTTGCAAACTTTTTATAAAAATTTCCTTTGGGCAACAGTGTACAAAATAAAAACAAATGAAGTTATCCGTATCTATCCAATGATTGAAATGAAGTTTTTATTTACAAAATAAACTTTAAAAACGTACCAGAGTGCAGCGCAGTGTATACGAAGTCTAGTGTTTTACATGAAAATCTAAAATTATTTGAATAATGAGTGATTTGAATTGTTTGCAAGCGTATGATTGATTTGTAACGCATGTTATAAAATATTCGAATAATAAAAACAAATGAATTTGAAAACGAGAAGGAAAATGAAGATATGAAAAAGAAAAACAGGAAATTAAATGAGATAAAAATTTATATTTACACATTTTTATTTTAGTTAAAAAAAAAAAATTTTTATTGCCAGACAAAGCTGTGAAAATAAATGAATCAATGGTGCCATGAGTGCATGATAATCATTCGGATTAAAGACATTCTCATACCCATTTACTTTTTCTTTACATTTATAAAAAAATTACGTACGTGCCATTAACAAAAACATGATTATTATTTAAAAAAATTTCTTTGGAAATAAATTCTTTTAATCAATAAGTTCATAAAAAATTGGCCCATATTGAATAAATATATTTAATAAACATTTTCTATGCCTGATATAACATTTTTCATTAAGCAAGAAAATATAAGTTTTTTTTATTAATTTTTAAAAAATTTATTAAATCTGTAGTATCAAAGTCAGTTAAACAAAAACACTGACGTATTTTAAGATATAAAATTTTGTTATATTATCCGATATTAAACGAAGACGATGTAATTGTAGTTTTAATTAAAAAGAAGATAAAAACACGTGTGTTTAAAAAAACTCCAATATGATCTAATTCTGAATTAACACATACAAATACATACATTCCGGTTTTCCATAAAACGACCTTGGTTCAAACACACGTTTTAAGAAAAATTTCTGCAGACAATAAGAAATAATTGCTTGGAAAATCTTGCAACTCCTTTAAAGCAAAGTTTACAAAAAATTGCAGTTATTTATCTTATTTTCCATTAAAATTAAAAAAAAAATTGTTAAATAAATAAAAACAACTGTTAGAAATTACAAAATAAAAAACAATATATGTATATCCACTTGTTGTTATACAGCGAGATACGAGTACTCAAACATCAGGATCATCTTACAAAAAAAAAAAAAAAACTAAGAAGATGATGTAATTTTTTGCTTTAAAATGCTTAAGATTATGTATCGTATGATGGTCTGTTTTGGAGCTTTAAAAAAAAACATTAAACTTGTCCTCATACGAACATGTTGTTGGTGAATCACATAAGCAAAAATAAGAAAAATGTGTGTGCAGTAATTGTTGCAAGTAAAAGTATGCACCTGTGGAGAAAACTCTCAACTGTTGTTACCACTACTTTAGTTTAGTTTGCCAGATTCAAAACATTGTTTATTTCAGACAAAAATACTCCAACGGCATGCAGTAGATTTTATTTTAATGTAATATTTTGTAACCGTTCTGCAGTGCTGTTATCGCGCTTGTTAATTAACGAATTAACCGAACCAGCTAAGACTTAAGTGATGCCAACCGGACACAATGACGATTTTTGGTTAGTTTTGTTTTCCATGCTCTATACAAGACTCGATTATACCCTAAACTTTAATTCTCCGGAGAATTTTTTCAAGTAACTTAAAAGTCTTTAACAAATCCGATGCTTCCGCAAACGTCAAAATAGACTTAACTGATTATTTATTTATTTAAAAAGGCACAATCTAAAGACATTAGTTAATTATTAGTAAACTAAAATGATAACTTTTGTTTAACTAGCATTTCATATTTGCATTATATTCGATAACTTAAAATTTTTATCAGAGCAAAAAAAGGTAACCATATCAAAATACCAAATTTCAATGCTGGTACACGCAAAGAAAAAACATGGTTGTGGGAAACATATTCTAAGAGAAACATATTATGATAAGGTTCATGATTGTAGTCAACATATTACGATTATTATTGAATCATATTATGACCATATATATTCGAAAAATTACATCATAATATTATTATCATCATATTATTATCATGTTAATCAGAATAATATGTAAATTAAATCTTAGTCCAAAAAATATTTTTAATATATATTTATGCCTATTTACGTACTGCTTACGCTTACAGATATTTCACATCTTAGTATGATGCAACTTAAAACATCATATTTTTAACCTATTTTTGTCGTAGGTCGCAATTATTTACAAATTATTTTATAGAATTTTCATTATTTTTGTCTAAAATAACACAAGACAATGGTCCATATTTTTGCACCATTTTCAAACAATATTAAAATTTTTTAGCATTGATATTTTATTTAGTGACACTTTACAATTTCTTAAATTTCTTTATTTTTTAATTTTTTAAACTTGGTTTTTTTTAAATTGTTTAACCACTGAATAACAAATAATTCGATAGGCGTATGTAAAACAAACGACACAACTGATGCAACATTATTATACAAATGGCGACAACAAAATATTGTTAGAATAAAGATATTTTATTTGCATCTTAAACATATTATGAGTACACGTATCGAAAGTTATCATGTTATGCCTCTTAAATATTATTTAATGGTTGTGAAGAATATAATATGTTTTCAAAGTTATTATTATTTAGTTGTTATAAAAATGATTATTTTTCAGTGAATCATACTCAAATTTATAATTGCGATAAGCATTGACATGTTTACAGTAACTATAATATTGTTGATATTAAATAAAAATAACAATATCTTATGCACAACAACAATATATTGTTACAATAAATATAGTGTAGTTGCCGTCACCATGTCCAACCATATTTTTTCTCTGCGTGTAGTAAACAATCCAATTGGCAACCGAGTCAGTTTTTGTCCACATCAAAGAGTGTATGGCTATGTCAATTGATAAGTTTGGCAGTTGTCGAGTTGGTTGAAGAAAAATCAAAAAAATTTTGATTTTTTCAAGTTGGCTAGTAAGACTTTCAATTCGATTGTTATGTGTGTGTTCGAGTCTCTTTGTCAGCTTTCAAAATTAAAGTTTGTAGCTTTCTTAAGTATTTTCAAAATTGTCTTTAATTTTATTGAATTTTAAAATTAATTTAAAAATAATGAAAATCTTTCAATTCAGTTTATGAAGTATGTGGCCAAGAATCAATTCAATTGAAATACTTAATTGATAATTGAATTGAAACGTGTATGGGGTGCTAAAGAGTTACAAATACAATTACAAATTATACTCTAACCTAATTATCCGAGTAAAAGTAACTTAGACTTTCAGCCCGTTGTAGTGGAACAGACCAGAGTCTCTGGCGGGAATCGAACCCGCATCCCCCGCACTGATAGACTAGCTCACTACCATCTAACCTACCGGGGCACCCCTTAAGCCTTTATATTAATTATTTTAAAGTTTATACAAAAAATGTAATTAGAATTACAAATTTATACAAACACTGGACAAAACTCTAGACAAGGTTTTAGAAAAATATATATTTTTAATTGTAGACCAAATTATTTACAAAATAAAATACCACAACACTCTATTTTGGCAGCCATAGACTAGATTATAGGCCAAATTGTCAGCTCGCCTATGGACGAAACTTCACACTAAATAAAAGCAAAATCACATATCAGACTAAAGAATAAACTATAAATTCGATTATACACCACTGTAATACTAGTTTAACTCATTAAGGCCGCTTTAGCCGACCGTAAATGAAATGAAATGCAATGTAATGTACCGTAACGTACTGCAAGCTCGTTTGTGCACTTATAGAAAATGTAAAATCGTGTCATCTGTTTTTCAAAAACATAAACAAAAAAGCATTAGTATACATAAAGTAACACACAGTGATGGGAATTTAAAATGTTCAAATGGTGACCGCTTTACAAGAAAAGTACCAAATTATTTAAATGGTATTAAAACTGTTTTTCTTGTATGTATAAATACATAAATAATTACATATTTGTTATTTATTTTATAGATTTACAATAAACAAGTATGTATTATAGCATATACATACACGTGTACTTATATTTTTTTGAAAATGTGCATACACAAAACTATGGTTTGATTCCATTAAAAACCACAGTTTTTATTGCTTGTGTATATGAATGCATATTTCAATTTTATGCATCTAAACATGTATTTGTATAAATGAAAATATGTATGTATTGTAAGTTATTTTGTTAAAAGTCCACAGATATTAAATACTGAAAAAAGTACCAAAGACAAAAAGTGAATTTACCCGCATTCCATTTACAATAAAAGCAGCCCATCACTATCTACAACTGTCACGTAACCTCGTAATGAAATTCTATTTCGTATAGGTTGGCACGTAGGTAAAGCATTTGTATTGCTTTCCATATAAAAGAAACGATCAGCTGTTTACATTACATTTATACATTTACGGTCGGCTAACGCGACCTTTAGGCTTTTTAAATGTGATTTTGAAAGTTTCATAAATCTTAGCATATTATTACAACTTTATAAGGTTTTTAATTCGGGAATCCTGCGAATCTTAAGGGCAAAGTTGGTTTCGGACACTCCACTAGTTTATTGATCATACCTAGAAATTCTTCTCAAAATATGAGTACGTCATTAGCTGCCAAAGTCTCAAGGTTATGGAATTCCATCAACCCTGCAGATTGCGCCCATACTCTAATTTTATATCAATGTTTAAGAAAATGTAATAACAAAATCTGTAGAAGTTGATTGCATAAATTTGGCGCGAGTGCTTTGTCCTTATATAGTTTTCAACACTTGTGCAATAGGGGAGATGTAAAAATATTTAATACATTATTTGGGAAATAAGAAAAAATGTAATATACGCCATACGATTTAAATGGATTAATTTGGTCGACAGGGATTACAATCCATATTAAATAAAAAAAATTATTAAACTATAGACCAGACAATACATAAAGACTATAATTAAGACGAATGGAAGCTTACCTATGGAATATAATATATACTACGCTGCATACAAGGCTTTAGACTTAACTATTTACTTCACTATATCATTGACAAAGCTAATTGTTTATTATAGTGTAAATTGTATACTAGAATATAGAATAACCGTATACTAAACTATCGATTTAAAAACAAACTCTAGCTTTAACTATATATTATTCCATTGGCCTATATACTTAAGTATGGGCTATATCTATATATAAATCGGCAAAGGCAAAACGGTTAAGAACACTTTCCGTCTCTGTTTGTCAACCGATTTAAACAAAAAATACACCATTTAAAAGGCATTTACCTACAGAAGTGCACAATGCATATTTTATTAAGAGTATAAAAAGGGTAAAAATCTCCAAAACTAATAGAAACCCAAAAAAAAAATGTATGCTTATCGTTGTTCATAAAAAAATAAGCGTACAGGTGTCTGGTTCTCTTTGCAATTCGGCCCTTTCAAAGAGTAAACTGGTTTAACCTCTATTTTGGAACTTTTGGGTTCCCCATTTAGCTTATAAACCAATAAGCATAAGAATAAAGGCTATACCAAATTCGTTTCTTATCTAAAAAATACAAATATAAATTTGGTACTTTTTTGAAATTCGAACATTGTAAGGGATAAAATCGTTCCCATTGGTACGTTTTTTTTAAAACATTTTTCTCTATATATTGACATATAACGCAATAAATTATGGTCTCGCACTACAACACTGAAATTTTTGATACTTCAACGGAGTGAAGTAATTTTTAGAAAGGGGAAATACGCGAAATTTAATTACTTTCTTTTACTTTTCCGTGCTGCGTGTGGTAATTTTTAAATTTTTTGTAATATTGAACTTAGAAATAAAAAATTATTTGTGCAAGGTCTTGAGTGAATGAGAACCTATAAGATGAAAAATGTTGGCACTTTTTTGTTCTTCTTAATATTGCACCTAGAAACATGAAATTAAGCATGCATTGTTCTGAGGGAATAAGAATATGTAAGGGAGAGGTTCTACAACTGGTACTTTTTTTAATTTCCCTTAATATTGGACCTAGAAACAAAAACTAAACCTGCAATGTACCGAATGGGTGAGAATATATAAGAGGGAACTTTTTTAGTCTTCAAATGGTCCTTTTTGCATTTCCGTCATGCATGGCTCTGAGTGAATAAGAATCTGTAAGGAAGAGCTTTTTGGTACTTTTCGTTCTTTATCTGGTACTTTTAGAATTTTTAATAATACTGAACATAGAAACATAAAATTCAGCATGCAGAGTCCTGAGTGATTGAGAAACTATATTTAAGAGGGGAAATTTTTGTACTTTTTCTTTTTCAATTGGAACTTTCTGACTTTTTTTCATATAATTCAACTTGAGTAGAAGAGAACATTTAGTTCGGAGGTTGGTACCTAGCCAAATCAATCCACTAAGACGAAATAAACGAATTCTCTAAACAGTTAAATACATATATACTTATATGTATGTTTTCTTCATATTTGCATAAAAAATTATGGTCGAATTTCGACCACTTGACAAACTCTAGTATACATTATTATAGACCCAAATGAAGTCTTGAGAACGATTTAAGTAGTCTGTAAATATGTAGATACTAGTGATGGCAAACTTTTACTAACTACCGGTAACATCGATATGACTATTGACTTGAAAGGCGTTTGTTTCACTTGTATAAACGATAGCAATTCTACCCTTCCAGACGAAATACAAAAAAATTATAATTTGAGTAATTAGGCAAAAAATTTTGTAGGGCCGTACATATACCGTTGTTTTGCCATTTAGGTGTAATATGTAAACATTATTTTATACCACGCTATCGATAATTTAAATGCCATTTAGTATTTACGATATTTTTTAACTATCGATACTATCGCTAGTACTTTAAATAATTTCCCATTTTAAGAAGATGCTGTTCTACAAATGTAATAAATGTAGGATGCTAAATATTTTCATATTACCGTCCGCTTTAATTTTAAAGCAGCAGCAGCCAGCACAGATGTTGGTTTGCTAAATCTGAGTTCCAGATGGAACAAATATTTTAAGATTCCATGTGGTTGAAAATGCTTATGTGTGTGGTAAATTTGTGAACACTTTTAGTAAGCAAGTACAAAAGAAAAAAAGAAACAATTTCTAGTTGCCACAATTAAAAATTAAATCTTTAGACTATAATTATGGTCCTTACCTCTAGCTTTTTGTCCCTGATATAACTATGAACAGAGTAGTGATTTCACATCATAAAATGTCACGCAATTTTCTCCCAGAACCCCATACTGATGGGACACAGAGACATTTATTTTTTTGTCTGTATGTTTCAAAGACATTCAAGTTTACTACAACACATTCTGTAATTCTGTACAAAGTTGCAACATAAACTAACATTGCATGTTCTATCCTGCTGAGATTTTTGTCACTTGATACATTGGCAATGCACCACATACAGCCGCCGATCCAAAGTGTATAATAAAATTTAATTAGCGTATATTACTGTGAAATCACAGGGTCATTATTAACTTGCACTTCTAAAAACTTTTTATCAATCGCATTTATAAATTTTTTAAGATTTTTTTTTTTTTTTAATTTAATAACATGCAACATTTGCAGGTTAAAATTGTTAGAAATTTCGTTTAAATTTGGTTACAAATTGAAACAAATAACATCATCGTTAGTTATTGATACATTGTGTTGGTTTTATTGTGGTTTTTATTTTCATTATTTGCAAATTGATACACCTTGATTTGAGTGATCGAAAAACATTGAAAGAAAAAATTAAACAAACACATGTTTAACAATTTTAAACACACAAATCGAATTCAAATCAACAAAACAAGGATTTGAATACAAAAAAAAAAACAAAAAAAAAACCAGAACAAAAAAAAAACGAGAAGAAATAACAAAATAATTCAACACAACTTTGATTACATCTGTTGTGGCACCAGAATATACGAGTGCTTAATAAAATAAAAACTGTCAGCTACACTCGAGGAAAAAGTTATTTCAGATTAACAATTTTGTGAAGAGTCTATCGAACTAAAAGTCAAATATTCAATAATTTCTAAGTTGGTTGAAATCCCAAATTCGTCCTTGAAAAAATCCGAAAGTTAGATTTTAATTTTAACCTAAACACTTACCCCTGAGAGCCAGAGATAGACAGGGACTATTATTATTTACTTACCCATTTCTACATAGTTGTTGTTTTCCCTCCTTTGCTTACAGAAGAACTCACAATTATAAGACACTAGGATAGGGTTGCCAGTCGGGCTTGTTTTGGCTGGATTATCCAGCTGTTAAATGGCCTGTCCAGTTTCAAGCTAAAAAAAATTTGTCCAGCTAAAAAAAATTTCCACAAAATGCTCTTAATATTTATTTACTTAAGATAAATATAGGAGCGATAATTAATTCTACATTAAAATAAGAAACTAATTTTTTGAGTTATGACGTTGTTACAGCAAATGAGAGGTATGTAGATATATAGTACATATGAATGAACTGAAAAAATTCAAGTTTAGTTATATTTTGTTATGTTAGTATTATAGTAAAGTATTATAAAAAAACAATGTAATAATATTAATGTCATACTCGTACATATGGGTATTTTTTATTAAAATTGTTTGTACAATAAACAAGTAACTTTTCGTGAAAATTTTATTTCAAAATGTCCAGCTTTTTTTTTTAATATCCAGCTTTTTTATTTCACATGTCCAGCTTTTTGATAATCTGGATCTGGCAAGCCTACACTAGGACCATGTCTGATATGGTTTTTGTAATCATTCTACTTTGAACATTTTTGTATTTTAATTAACAATTTTAGAAAATAGAATTCGGGAAATTTTGCTTCTACTTAACTTTTTAAACATGAAAATAATGTGGTTTCACTACTTGATGAGTTGTTGTTGTTCCTACAACCAACTTTTACAAGCACACGCGTATGCGCGCATATAGACTGCAAAAGTTTTCGAAAGTAATCACATTTGAATTGATTTTAGTACTTTTTGGTGTTATTCGTATTTGTTTTTTTAAGTACGACTCGTACGTAAAGTAAGTGGAAAAAACTTAAATAAAGTACGAGTTTTTCTTTTCTGTGCTAGATATTTCAAACAGGGACCGTAACAGTTATTTCTATTTTCATAAAAGTCAGATGATAAAAGTTATTTTTAATTTTTATTTTTTTGAACAAAAATAACAGTTATTTTTTATTTTTATTTTTTCGATCAAAAATAACAGTTATTTTATGATTTTTATTTTTTTGAACAATAATAACAGTTATTTTTTGATTTTTATTTATTTGTACAAAAATAAAAGTTACTTTTTAAAGAAATGTAGGTACGTGTTATAATTATTTAGTTGACTTTAAATATTTAGAAATCCCAATGATGAGCACAAATTTTAATAAATATTTAAAGACAACACAATAATTATAACACGTACGTTTCTTTAAAGAATAACTTTTATTTTTGCTCGAAAAAATAAAAATCAAAAAATAATTGTTATTTTTGTTCAAAAAAATAAAAATCATAAAATAACTTTTATTTTTGATCGCAAAATAAAATATCAAAAAATAACTGTTATATTTTTTAAAAAAAAATAAAAATCCAAAAATAACTGTTACTTTTGTCCAAAAAAATGTAAATAAAAAAAAGCTGTGATTTTTGATCGATAAAATAAAAATCAAAACTTTAAAAATCATAATTTTTTATCATAGAAAAGTTCATAAGGATCAATATGGTAAACTTGAATCAGTTTCCCAGCATTTACTTCTATATGCTTTTTTTGTTTTAAAATTTAAAAATAATTTTTATTTTCGGTCCCTGTTTTTAAATGATATTGAATACATGATCCTGCCTTGACAAACGACTGCAAAGTTCAGATCCTTTTAATGCGGTTTTCTTTTAATTTTTTGACATTATTAAACTGGCAGTTTGATAATTAAGTAGCACTAAAACAAAGTTAGATAAAAAACTTTAAATGAAGCTTTCTAATATTTCCGGCTTAAAATATTTTAAAATATCGTGAATTTTAAGGGAATTTTTCACGAATGTGAACAAACGTCAAAACACTGAAAATTAAACTTGAGTTATTTGTTACATTTTCTCAAAATAAGCAAAAAGAAACAACGAAATCAAAAAAGCTTAAATCTTAAAGATCAAGAAGTTCAAAACTAGGCATAATTTGGAAAATAAATAAAATTTAAAGAATAGTCCATAAGTACAATAACGTTTAAAATTAAAAAACATCCAATGCATTAAGTCAAAAAGGGATTGGTGGTGGTTTTCCGTGATAAAGTTTATCAAGTAAGAAAACTAGAAAAACTTTATAACGGAAAACCACCAATATTCTCTCGAGTGTATCAAAATAAACCTCGCTGCACTATGGTTACAAAACAAAAACCGTCCACAAGTGTACACACATAGCCATTTAAAAAACCACAACAAAAAAAAAAAAAAAAATATTGCGAATATAAAAAATATATAATTTTATATATTATATCAGCCAGCATATACGCAATCGTACAAATACAATTTGTTAAAAAAAATTGGAATAAAAAATACCCAAAGATTAAGTACGCGCGATAAATTTTTGTATAAATCTTAACAATAAGTCGCCCGAGGACAATTTTGGGCACAATACACCACTCATCCAAACAAACATTATTGCAACAGTGTCGATGGATTGGAGTTCTGCAGGTACGGTAAATTCAGTGCCATAGTAATTTTTTTTTGTTTTTGTAATTTTTAAGGTAACAGATTTATACCGCAGTAGTTCTACGGCTTGAAATGTACATCTTTCTAATTTTAAACTTTTCAACAAGTATTGGAAATTAAATAAAATATTTTGAAACTTATTTAAAATTATACATAGATTTGCTTTTAATCGACCTTTATAAATTTGTAATACTTTCCTTATTAAGGGTGTTTGTGAAACGGTAGCAAAGTTCTATGGTGAAATAAAATTTGTCAGTGGTAGAAAAATTTCATTAATGTCACAAATCGGAAGTTAAATTAAGTTTTTTTTTGCAAATCTTGTTGCACAATTAAAAAAAGATAAGCGAAAAGTCATTTTGTTGCAACTTCCTAAGAAAACAAAATAATTAAATCTTTGACCTTTTGAACGTGAAGATCCACTAACTCAAATTTCGCTCAAGTCAACCGAAGCACTTTTTCCTTTTTGCCACAGAAATGGTACGCTATGATTTAGTTCAGTGTTAATATTGGCAATCTGGAAGTGGTCCTTGATGCGACCTTATTTTTAAGGACAACGGGAAAGCTATTGACCTGTTGAGTATATAGCGACTTACTGTTGTAAGAGACACAAATACCGAAACAACCGATGATCTAACTGTCTCGTCAATTCACTTATTTGAGAAAGGTGCCACAAAGCGAATGTAGGAGCATTAAATCACAGTGATTTCTGGCAACAAACAGAATCCTCCTAATGTTATAATGCGAGTCAGATAACCGACTCTCTGCTCAAAACGCAAGGTAGAAACTGCACGACAGGAGAGTAGTCATACGCCACCCTTCTTTTCTTGAAAGACCATTAAGTTATCTAGAACTAGTGACAAAATACATTTCATTAGCAACAACTATTTTAAATTTCCCTTCATCTATGTTTCCCTAGCTTTTGATATAAATTGAAGCTAAACTTACCAGCAAACACAAACAAGATTTTAGAAAGCTACCTGTTATTATAGGAGACGGTTTATTAAGTTCTCCTCAGCCCATTGTCGCTGGAGTCCCACATGACAGCATCTTGGCGCCTTTATTTTACTTAATTTAAACTTCGGCCATGCCAACAAACAACTATACCCAAAATTCAACATTTGCGGGCGATACAGCTTTTCTAAGAGTCCACGAAAGAAGTCACGAAACATCTTGTTACTTGCAGTATCATACATTTCAACTGGAAATGTGGTTAAAACAATGGAGGATGGTTGTCAATGAACAAAAATGCGTACATAAAGTATTCACTTTGCGTCGAAAGACATGCCCCATATTAAAATCAATAATCAAATAATACCTCAACACTCACAAGTAAAATATCTCGGTATACACCTGGATCAGCGTCTAACGTGGAAATGACATATAGAAGCAAACTAAACTCAAATTGGACTGAAAGAAATTCAAATTATTTGGCTTATTGGAAGAAATGAACTTCCTAGACTCCAATGCAAACTTCTACTTCACAACTCTATCTAAAAGCCAATCTGGCGCTACGGCAGTCAGTTATGGGACACTAACTCGGCCTCTAATATCGAACAAATTCATAGGCCCCAAAATAAACTTCTTCGAATAATCAAAGCCGCTCCTTAGTATGTTAAAAACTCCAATATCCACAATCTCAATGTGCCATTAGTTAAAACGTTGATTACGAATTATGCAGTTAAATAATGAAATAGGCTCGAATTGCATCCGAATCCACTAGCTCGAAATATTTCAAATGATGGCAGCCACACTCGCTTAAGGAGAAGAGATAATCCAGGGATCATCCGATAAGAAGAGTGCGAACAGAAGCCGCGAAGGGAAACATTTTCGTCCGGCACTAGCAGGACATAAAATAATTAGAATAAGATTTGATTAGCAATTTTTAGTTTGTATTTAATATATGAAGATTCAATAAATAAATAATAGAAAAAACTATTTTAATTTTGTTCAAGTAAATAGGCATACAAAAAGTACTCATTTCAAAGTAATTCGGTACTGCTCCAAAATCAAAATTTTCCATCCCTGAAAAACAATAGAGTGTATGTATGTGTGTGTGTGTGTGTTTGTATGCGATTTGTGGTAGAGTCCTCAAAAGCTATTTTGAATATCAAAAGTAATTTTATAAGTAAATAAGAGGGATCTTTTTACCACTTTGCCACTCTTTAACTGTTTACAAAAGATTTCTTTGCAATTTTATTTAATATTTTTATTATGGACTTATGGGTTGTTTGTTATTTTGCCATGGCCTTTGTTTGTAAGGGGAGTTGATTTTTTTTTTGTTGACCGAAAAGAAAAAAATATATAAAACAACATTATTATTTATAATGTTAAGATGAGTTTAGGTGGAGGAGTTAAAGAAACAAAAAATAGGGTGCTCTGATTGTAAGTTAATATTATTTTTTTTATCGGTCCTTTTTTATTGTTTTGGGGACGGTCAAGTCATTCAAGTCACATATAACTGGTTGCAAAAAAATATATATATACAGACAACAACTACAAACGAAAACCAAGACTAAAACTTTAATAGCCCCCAGCAGTTGACCACTTTTATATTGTTGTAGACTTGTGAGTTTTAGATTTGGCAAGAAGTATGTATGTATCAATTCATTTTATTTCTTATTTTTTTGGAGTATTTTTATTGTAGTTTTTAAAGAAAACAAAAGTAACCTAAAAAATATTTTAACACAATATAAAAAACTTAATTTAATAGACTCAATGGTCTTGTTTTTATTTTAGTTGAAATTATAATTATGAAGATAGTGAAAAAAATAATTTTTTTTAAATTATTAATTTTTGCAATAAAATATCTATAAAGTTTTTATTTGTTACAATTTTTAACCTACTTAAAAAGTTTTTAGGTTTTTATAAATAAATATCATCTTTTAGAGTATTAAGAAAACTTTTGCCTTTTAACGTGTTCGTTAGCCTGAAGCTTAACCGCGCCTAATAACTAAAAGCATTGTTTTTAGAGCTTATAATTGTTTTGAGACGGAGGTTTTAAACTATATTACAAATGTCATTTTGCATAATTCCAGTTTAATTTTAAAGTTTAGTTGTAATTGTTTTAAAATTTGTTATTGCTTAACTATATATAATTCTCACACTAATTGAGGAGTTCAATAACAAAACAACTTTAAAGGTTTTTTATTTTATTCGCTTTTACATACTACGAGGGTTGTTTGAAAATGTTGAGTCTAATTATAAAAAAAAAACAAGAAATGGCTTTATTGTTTTTCGAAGTATTCTTCATGGTTATCAACGGCGATGCACAAAATGACGCCAGGAAATATGGCCCCAAAAAGAAACACGCAATTTTTTTGTTTTGTATTTTTCGTTGGGGTGTTTTTGAAAATTCAGTAAAATAAAAAATGACACCAATCTCAAGATATGAAAAATTGCCCCAAATAAAATCGCAATTTTTACTTTGGAAAAATAAAAAAATATTGGGCGATTTTTTATTTAACAAAATTTTTCTATTTTTCGAATTTATTCTATGAGCTAAATTTCAGTTATGTATTTTATAAAGCTTTTTGTAATAGTTTTATTCCCTAAATATTTAGGAGTGACTTTATACACCACCAGCCTATTATATTGTAAAGAATAAATTTGAAAAATAGAAAAATTTTGAATATAATAATAAACTTATGAAAAAGAAATCTTTCCCATAATCAAATATGTACTTTTAAAGAAGTAGTAGCCCAATAAAAAATTGAGCTTCCAACAAAGCATGTTTGTAAGGGAGAAACGTAAAAGTTTCGCTTACCATATCGCTTACGGAAGACATGAAGCATTACATTTTTGAAATCGCTTTATCAGCGCATACAAGTGCATGTAACGATCAGCTTTGCACACTGAATTTTTTGTTACCGTTATTCTTGTATATGCTCCCTTACAAACCTGCTTCGTAGTAAGGGAATGTAAAGCTCTTCAAATTGTAAAATTTTTTTTTTAATGTATTAAGCATTTTTTTTTTGCTTACCCTACTGCATCTTTGTATGTCTTATTACGTAATAGGGTGTTCAGTCGAATTTTAGGGTGTTCAGTCGATTAATTCGTGTTCGATTAATCGAACAATTTTAGACGATTAATTGTTTGATTAATTTAAAATTTCTGATTTCAATTAAAGGATTAATCGAAGAATTTATGCCGAGTAATCGAATAACAATCTGTCAAATGTATAATTTTTTAAAGTTTTTAGTCAAATAAACAAACAAAATGAATGTGCCAGTTGGAATTTAAAAAAAATCAGTCATATTTAGTGAGTAATTCACATACATGGGCGTACTGCTTACTAAAATAATTTTCAGTAGCCAGTAAATTTTTACTTTTTACTGAAATAATGCAGAAATCCGTTTATTTTTACTTATAATTGAAACAAATGAAAAAAAATATGTTTAACCCTGGAGCCACATGTTCAAAAAAATCACTTTCAAGTTGTTCACAAAAATTGCTTGTCAAAACTTGTTTGAATTAACAGCTGTGTCACAAGTTGCATTCAATTTGATAATCAATTTCGTTTAAAAAATGCCCCGACGAAGATACAACTCAAAATAGTAGCATGACTCAAAGTATTTTGTAAAACAAACAATAATTTTTTAAAACACAATTTTTTTTTAATAGAGCACATTTATTTTTTAAGAAATATATTTTTTACAAAAGAAGCGCCAAAGTTAATTTGTGGTCAGCTGTTAAATTGAACTTAAAATTGGCCAACAAATGGAAAGGTAAAACTGAGAGCAATTTTGTGGTCAATTTAAAAAGTGTGAATACGTCAGTAAAAAAAGACAAAACTTGATTGTGTGGCTTTCAAGAAAAGCGAAACTTTAAATGTTTTATTTTTAAAAGATTATTTTAAAAGATCTATTTAATCGTTTGTACATATAAAATTATATGATCTCAATACATGTTTCATTTTTTATCAATACGTTTGTTTTGTTTTTTTGTTAATAAAATATTAAAATACTTGTAATTAATAATGTTTATTTACTCAAGTACCAATTTTTTCTAAAATTATCAGAAAAAATCTCTTAATTTATAAAATTTCTGGATTTTGAGTTATTCGATTAATCGATTTATTTTAAAATATGATTCGTTTAATCGAATTAGTCAAAAATTACAAATATAGATTAATCGTTTAATCGAACCGAAAAAAAAACGATTAATTGAACACCCTATTGCCTAGCCCATAAATGTGTGCTTACTTTTTAAAATGTACCATTAGTGCTTCGGAAAATAAGAAATTTTTTTTTTTTGGGAAGTTCAATTAAAATATAAAATAATATTTCTGAAGTAAAACTATTTTATTTTCTAATTAAAATGCCATTTTTTTCTAATTTTGTAAATATTCTAAGAAAGCTTAAAATAAAATATGCAGAACTTTAGCGAATAAAATAATATTCCTGAAGTAAAAATATTTTTATTTTCTTATAAATATGTTAACTTCTTTTTAAAAAAGAATACACGGAAAAAAGTCAATTACAAAAATGGTTTAAAAATTCTTTAAATTTAATTAATGTGATAATTGAAAAAATTATTTTTTTTAATTGAAAGAAAATTAAAAATATAATTTTGATTAATTAATATTTAAGTTGTTTTGAAATAAATTTTTAATTAAAATATTAATTAAATATCAAAAAATATTAATTGACTTTTTCGTTTAAAATTAAATAATTTAAACTTGTAGAATTGTTGTTGGGAATTGTCAATATTTTATTAAATAAATTAACACATTGTTTGAAACGGCAAAGCTTTTTATAATTAAAATTAAAAATATCATTTATTGAAAAAAAATATTCATAATTTTATATTGTTTAGTAATTATTATAATTATTTTGGTAATAAGTGCAAAATTAACAACTTGTTTGCTTGATATGATGAATTTGGTATAAATTTGGTAATGAGAGACAATTTGTAATTTTTTCTGTGTAATAACACTACATGTACATTAAAAATATCAGTATATTATCTTAGTATTTGTGGTCGTCAATTAACAATCGTTTTGTACCTTATTTTTCTTGTTTACAAAATCACAAACACAAAAAAATTCAGATTATGTGTTTCCAAACAATACACTACGTGTACAGTGTATAATTTCTTCGAACGATCGTTTTTTCACTCCCACGTTTTTAAATTGTCAAAGGTTTTCGTAATTTGATTTTATTTTATCAAACCATATAGAATTAAAAGTAAAAACTATATAATAATAACAAAGAAGGCCGAATTTGCGCGTTTTGTATTTCAAGGCTAACAATTTTTTTCCCATTTCGGGTTATTAGAAGAGGGCTAGGTTGGCATCACTGCTTGTAGCAACGTGTTTCTATAATCGCAGAATCTTGAACTTTGGCCAAGATATAACATTATGCGTCCAAATTTAGCGTGCAAAGGGAGTTTTTTTGTTTTTTTTTTTGACCACTCTAATATAGACTTTACAAAATAAATTTAAAAATTATTATACATTCAAATATTTAAAGAGATTTAAAACAATAAACACATGCTGTGAAAAAGAGCAAAAATTTTAAAAGAAAAAAATAAATAATAATCCTTTTTAGCAATTACAAAAAGAAGCATAAACAAAATCTAACAAACCAAAGGATCAACAATTGTAAAAATAGTAAAAAAAAAAAATTACAAAAACGAAAGAAAATTATAATATTTCCATCTAAAGCTTAAACAGCAGCATATTTCTATAATAAATATATTTTTTGCATTTATCTAAAAACAAACAAAAAAACAGACAGACAGACAGATACAAACAAGTGCCTTCACACGAAACTCATGAGTTAATAACTCAACATTTTGCACACATACACACCTAAAAGCAGAAGATAACAACAAACAAAAATGTTAAATTTGGAAGGATAATCTTGTATTTTCCTTTTAACCTTCAGAAGTTAAAATATTCATGCGCACACACAATAATACAAACAGATAATATTTAAAAAAATATAAATACATTTACATACAAATTTATAATTTCTTTTTTGCTTCATTGTTCTTGACAATGCAGAATTTTACAAATATTTTCATCAATATTAAGATTATCTTTTCTTTGTTTGTCCATTGTGTGTTTTGTTCTTTTGGATTTTTTGTATCTTTTTTTTATTTTCTTTGAAGACCAGAAAGCGCGTGCCTTCTTTTTTTTTTTTGTTTCTTTATTTTAACTTGTTCAATTTTGTATTGAAATATTTTGTTTAAAACAAAAATTCTGTTCCTTAATCCTTTCTTTAGAGTAGTAGTGTTTTTTTTTTGTATTTGACCTCTTTGAAAACCAGCTAGAAGCCATCAGAGCCTTTAGTACCAAAAGGTATTTTGTCCTAAACTGTCACAGCTTATCGCGGTAATCTACCAGGGTTTTCAGTGTTAAACAACAAAAGAAAATGTTCTTTTCGCACACAAAAGAAACAAAGAAAACAAAAAGGGGCTTAATACAAAATTACAATCTTACAACCTGTCACAGGAATGTAGCGCCATGCGCCTTAAAGTAAAAGGATTCTTCGGGGAGGTAAAAACAAAATTTTAAAATTCGGAAGGGATTTGCAAAAAAACAATAGGAACAAAGGAAATTTTTATATAATTTAAATCGGTTAAGTTAAGGATTGAAAAGAAATATTAATATTTCAAGAGTTATAAATTACTATAAATATTTTCAAAGATCGGAGTCGCATCAGTTCCTAAATATATCATTCAAACAAAGTTATATGTAAGAAAAGCACTACATAAGGATTTTGTTTGGCCGACACTTTTCTCACAGTTTGATTGTCAATATGATTTTTAGGTTTGTAATGAAGGAACGATTATGGAGTTTCTATGGAAAGAATCGCTTTCAATTTAAATGTTTGAGATTTTTGCACAACGGAGTGGTAATATTTGACTTTTTTGATTCGTATTGCTCAGAAAGAAACAGCATTTCGATAACATATTGCAAAATTTGACAGAACTACAGGAAATGCCCTTTGTCATGGTGCGTTAAGAATAGAAAGTTATAAATATGAATAAACCTATTATGTGCCACGCCTACCTCTCCACTCCTGTCCACATTTTGTTGGATGTTGTTTTTATATTCCTAATTTGGAAACTTTGGCTCTTGCCGTTATCCAGATATTAAGCAATCCTTAATGTCTTTATATTGCTAGTGCCACGCCAACTACTCCAATTCCTCTCCACATTTTGTATGATTTTGTGTATTGATAACCAAGATGCCTGCACCTAATTTAAAATTTTTGCTCTTGCCGTTCTCCAAAATGTATATACTTTAATGGGTCTAAGATCAATATTGTAGAAATAACAAACGGAATGACAAACTGATATATCTGTGGTTTTCATGGACAACTGCGTATGTCTTAATTGTATTGATTAATTTTAAACTCTCTTTACATGGTTCTTAAAATGTCTGAAAAATATGGACTAATTCCTAGTTTTTAACGTAATGGCCAATTTAAAATGTTCTTTGGGGGCAAAAATTGGAATTTACGGTTAAAAATGATTTTATTGCTTCTTCTACTACGTCTTTACTCTGCAAAGTTTTCGCTGAAATTATAACTTTTAGCACTAGACACCACAAAAAGTTTGACAAATATCCAACATGTCTGCCAAATATTAAACATTTTTAATATTTCTACAAACATTGCTTCTAATGTTTGTCCAAACATCAAACAGCCCAATTAACAACACAAAATATTTGTACAAACTTAAAATTTTAACATATTTGACAGCTATTTGTGTGGTTTAAAATGCCCTTAAGACCCAAGAACCGCGAGACCGATTGATTCCTAACTTGGACAACTAATTAGTTTAGACTGGAACCAGGTTTCTTTTAAATTTAATTCCGATGGGTGGCGCTGTTGCTGTGATATAACAATTTTTTAATTTATGGTACGAATTGGCTGAAATTCATAATATGTATTTATTTAACAAAAATAAGTTTTCTGATTAAATTTTGACGGCACTTCAGAAAGTATGTATTTTTTTTTTGGATATGTATAAAGGAAACGATATGTGGCGCTATGGCGATGCTATTTAGATATTCATATTTGCGGACACAATTTTCTTAAACTAAGAATGTATGTATTTTTCCTCATGACAATTGGAATTATGGACGTTGGAAAAAAAAATTCTCAAAAAAAATCAATTTCCGGAAAATTAAATTTCGTTTATAATAATACCGACCCGATCTAGAGGAGGAAACATTGGTCAGAAAGTGATTTCGAGTCTATCGGTATGCTAAAAGCACAATACCAACTCTACTATTATGGGGTGGGAATAAAAAAAAACATTTGAGGGTAAGACAACGTTTGCCGGGCTCAGCTAGTATGTTTATAAAATTTAAAATCCATAGATTTGAAATCTAATATTTAAATTATGTGCTGCAAATAGTGGGCGTTGTAAAGCAGTGTAAAATTTTTGAAATCTTAAAAAGTCCATAAAAATAAAAACGGCAAACAATTTCCTAAGAAAATATTAAACCTCTTTTATGGTCCATTAAACTAAGAACCCCTCACAAAAAAAGTTTTTTTAACTGATTGCAATTAAAACATTTGTGATATTAAATAAAAAATTAATTATATTTGCGTTTACTGGTGCAAATAGTTAATAGTATCAATTAAATATTTTTTCAGCAGTAATGTTGTTGATATTAGTAAACGTTTAATTACCTGGATTAAATTTTTAATTCAAAATGATTTTATTTTTGATTAATGGTTTAATTGAAAAAAAAAATTGGCTATCATTAAATCGTAGGGAATTATTTATACCAACTTTAATTCTCTAAAAATGTATAGTCTCTCTGAACTGTCCCACTTGTTTGACCTTTAAATTAATTAATATACAAAATTCATCAACATCAACAAAAGCAACAAAAATTGAAGTTAATTAATTTGTGAAGAGATAAAGTAATTGAATATAAAAAAAAAACTTAACTAAAGTTAAAGCAATTGAAAATAATTGTACATACACTTTTGCCCCCGCCCCCCTCCCCCCCCCTAAAAAAACAAAATAAAACATAAAGTTTTATTGCAAAATTCTTACGGCTGCACAATGATGCTGATAATGTCGATAATTAATTTAAAATTGAATTAAGCAAAAATTATCAATGGTTGTTTATTGAACAAAGAAAGAAAGAGAAAATACTCAAAAGGCAATAAATTTGACAAGCGTTAATTTTAAAGATTAAAGACGAATTGAGGCAAAATGAGTTGACTACAAATCGAGAAAGGGCAGCATACAAATCAAATACTACAATTAAAATATAAAAAGAAGAGAAAAAACTACAAACAAAAATATGATAAATTTATATTCAATAAACTCAAACTCCACTGGTTGGTAGGCTGCCGGGGCTTAACTGACATTTTCAAACTATTTTTTTTTTTTGGAAAATAAAAGAAGGAAAGGAGATTTTGATTTGAAAAACTAATATTATAAATGATATTTTTGAAAAATCGACAAATAATGATGCAAAAGTAGGTGTTGAGTAAGTTCTTTTTTTTTTTCAAATAAATTTAATTTCTTCACAGTTTTCTATACAAATAAAACTCTTCATTGTAAAGTCATTTATTTTCATCGTTTTAATTAATGAATGTTTTGTATAATTCTCAAAGTCCTCTTAACGGGCTGGGAGGTCCTTTTGTTATAATCTAATAGAAAATTTGTTTGCTAAAAATTCTAATTTAGTCTTTATGTAGCATGAGAATTTGAAAAATATGTGTAGCAAAGAACATTTTTAAACAGGTCTTTGGAAATGGATTTCAAATGGATTTTCTTTTGCTTCAGCTAATCACATCATTTATAATAAATGATATTTTGATTTAGTTTCTTTAACAACAAATAAATGAACCCACTATTGTTTTCTTTCTTTCGTTTTCGATTTGAACACAAGCTTGGGAACCTGTTCTCATCCGCACTTGAGTTCGGTTTAATTCAATAGAGGACATTTTATTGTTCTTCTTTTGCTTTTGCTTTTGGCGGTAAAAAGATCAAACGGCACAACCATCAGGACATGGGCAATTAAAGGATTGTTTTTTGTGATCTTTTGTTATCTTTTTAAACAAAAGAAAAAGTGAAATTGGAAAGAAAAAGAAACAAACAAACTTACTTACCTTTTAAATTGTGACAATTTGGCGATTTTCTGAAAAAGAGAAAAGAAAAAGTATTTATAGTATTTTAGAATCCATAATTGTGAAAATTTAAGATTATTTAAAATTGATTTTTGTGGCTAAATAAATCGCTTAATTAAATGTTAATTTTTGGTACATAAAATTAATTTCAATTCTGGGAATTATTTCTTTTTCAAGTAACTTTATTATATTCAACATTTTTATTTATTTTTCGAATTTATTCTATAAGTTAAATTTCAGTTTTGTATTTTATAACACTTTTTGTAATAGTTCTATTCCTTAAATTTTTAGGACTATTATCTTGTAGTTTCTTGTTACATTTTACCTTAGCTAATAATTGTAAATTTTTCTGTACATACAATATACTTTATTGCTATCCAAAGGATAATAGATATAATAGTCTGGTAGTGTATAAAGTCATTCCTAAAAATTAAGGAATAGAACTATTACAAAAAGCTTTATAAAATACATAACTGAAATTAAACTCGTAGATTAAATTCGAAAAAAAAATAAAAAATGTTGAATAAAATTAATTTCAATTTTCTAAGAAAAATGCAGTATTTTCGTGTTGGTAAAAATATAAATATTTGATAAAAGCTTTTTAATTACAAATCTTTTAAAAAATATTGCACAGCATCTTTCAGATAAAGTGAATTTATTAAAAAAAATAATGTTCATTAAAAATTTTTAAAAAGTTGGACTCTTTGAATCTTTGTTAAACGATTTTTATTAAAAATCTAGATTTTTTTATGGATAGGGGTTTTTTAAGAATGCATTTGGTTTTTAACCAATAGCGCTTTTTAACAAGAAACAATTTAAATAAAAAATAAAGGAAAGCCCGATTTTTTTAAAAACGACTTTCGTATTAATTTTTGTTGAAAAATTTATTTATGAGAAATAAAGCAGGGACCGTATCGGTTAAGAGTGATATCGAAAAAGTCACTTCGCAAGTGTTATTTACGGTCCCTGAAATAAAGAGATCTCAAGGAGATAAAAAGTAATTTTTATAGGAAAAATTTTCTTTATGAGACAAGGGCGATTTTTGGCGAACATAGAAAAATTAAGATTGATCATAAAAATCAAGAATTTTTGTTTAAAAATTAAAATTTTGGTTAAATAAACGATTTTTTTTTTAAAGTATACTCTTGAAAAACTTATAATTTCGGTAGAAAGGAAAATTTATTTAAAACAAACGTAAAATTTAGTGAATAAATTAGAGTTCTAGCAAAAATGTGATTTTAATATATTATAAATATTTTAAAAAGGGCCAAGTTGTTTTTTTTAATTTTTTTTTTTTTTTTAATAAATTATTATTTTAAAAAAACTATTAAATTTTGGCAAAAAAAATTATTTTTTTTTAAAATCAAAGAATATTTTTTTTTCTTTTTATTAACACACTTTTAGTATTTTATTGTTTCTTTCTTATTTCAGACAATAATAATAAGTATAACATTCTAAAATTAACTAATAATTAATGGACTTATTGCCATTGCAACAGAAAATAAATTTGTCATTGAATAAATTTTTTATCTTTCATGCAAGCCACCCTCTTAAGTCGAATATGTCCATTATAAAATAGCAAATCCATGGATCTTTGGTGTAAAATATATGCAACTATTTTACCATAACAGGTTATTGTAACTTTTTTACTAAGTGTCAACACTGTTGAAACAGAAAACGTACAAAAAATCAAATAGAACATTTTTAAAGTAAAATAAAAACATTTATAAAATGCAAAAAATTTAACAAACGATTGTTTGAAAAAAAAAATAACCAGAATTTTTTCTGTGCAGTGTAAGAGGATTTGGATGAATGGCAGTTTAAGTATAAATTTGGAGTAGAAAACTTTTTTTCATTGCGAACAAATGGAATATAAAGGTCTCTGTGATGAATATTCACTTCAAGAATAAACCGCGGTCACCAGTAATTAGTCGAAATATTTTATTTTGTCGTCTTTTTAATTTCTCTATTTTTGAAGTTTTGTAGAGTAGACCATTGCAGTTTAGATTGAGTGTAGAATGTGGACAAAGGAGACACTGTAACAGTGAGTGCAGTAGATATTGTTTCGAGAACACACTTACAGCATCTTGTATTTCATCATCCGATTTCGTTGAAATATTTTGAGATATGTAGGTCGGAGCCCACATAATTTTTGTATTTGAGCCAGAGAGTATGATATTTTTGAAACAAAAAGGTTTTACACGATGGTTTGACCATTGAGATTATATATAAAAGTGGGATAGTGGTCGGAAGACAAGTCGAACAAAGAGACTGTAGAAGCCTGGTCGCATTGGATTTTCTTAATGACTGTAAAATCTATTAAATCAGGACTCATTTGTGGTACTAGTGGGCTTTCCTCCAGAAATACCTTCCCATTGAAGACATGAGATTCCCTTTAATAGCTGCCTGCCCTTGCGAGTAGGAAGTCGTGAGTCCCAGAATTGTAATCTCTTGCCGCTATAAATTAATTGCCTAGAGTTTTGTAATAAGTAATGAATGGGCAGCATAAAGAAGTTATGGTGATGTGGCCGTGAGGCATATTGATGATAAAGCTTGAATTTTTTCTGTTTTATATTCCAGCATTGGGAATTGTCTTTTTTGATTTTTAATTATAATAATTATTATGGCTACACCACCTTAGAATTTCGGCCTCGTATATAGAGTAGCATTAAATTGGAAATTGCTTTAATGGATTAATGTAAAATGTGTTTCCGAAACCAGCAATATTTCAATAGACTAACCCTTTAGAAAACTTTCTACTTCTATCTTATGTTGTCTTAAGTCGAAAGAAATTCAAATATTTGTAAAAACGGAATATTTGACGAAAACTGGTTTTTTTTAATATCTGTTTTAAAAATCGATTTTGCCAAAAAAGTTATTATTTTTTTATGTGGAAAAATGTAAATTTCAGTATAATGAAATTGAAATTGTGACTTTCAAAAGTCACAAGCTATCGCAAAAAAACATAACCTTACCTATTATCGTAGGACAGTTTGACGAAAAATCGTTTATTTCTTAATTGGATCGAAAATGATACATGTAATTATCAAAAAGAACTGCCATCGAGAAATCAGCATTTAATTCCTGACAATAACATTTAAAAAATTATATTTGGGGTTTAAATGTTTAAATTGGAAAATATAAGCGGTTATAAGTGGTTAGAATAACTATATATAGTGCATTCCGAATCCTACACAGAAAAAATTAAAAATTATCTCTAATCACCCAATTTATACCAAATTCGTAGAATCAAGCAAAGAAGTTGTTTATTTTGCACCTATTACCAAAATGATTATATTGATTATTAAATATTGTGAAGATTTTTGTTTAAATAAATCATATTTCTAATTTTAATTACAAAAAATGATCAAAATACTTTGACGTTTTAAGCAATGTGTAAATTAATTTAATTAAATATAGCTCAGGTATACAAAATCAAATTATTTTATTTTAAACGAAAAAAATCAATTAAGATTTTTTGTTAGTTAATTACACTGGTTTACAGCCAAAAAATACCAAGAACGCCACACGCCTAGATAAGTTAATTGGGACCTCTTGAACACGAAAAACGCTGAAATTTTTTTTTTCTAAGTACCGTTTTTTAGATAACGGTACTTTTGTGTTTTTCGGTGTATGGTCCCACTCAAACCCTTGTGGAGCCCAACCGGTGCAAAGGTAATTGAATGCCTTTTTTGTCGATATGCTGCAAATTTCTATCTGAGTTATGGTACTTCAAAGTTCAAAATTTGCCTATTTTTTACGTTTGTTTCAAAATTTTTCATTTTTATTTCGTTTTTTTTTTCTACGTTATAGTAAAGATCTCGAATGTTTTATTTTTTTACCAAATAGTTTATTTAATTACCAACATTTTGATGAAAAATAAAGTTTTTATTAAGGATTTTGTGGAACGACAATATTTTCCTCTGCATTGCTCACACATTATATTCGGAGTAAATTCAAAAAATTTAAATTAAAATGACGAGCGACTTGAACTTTTGCGTTTTTTTTCGGATGGATCTTCGCGAATGAGGAACTAACAATAGTCCGCCATCATTTGTTCATCCCACCAGCCTTTGTAACGTCTCTCGATTTCTTCCATTTTCTGGTGAAATCTGGAAAATACATAAAGGAAACATATGAAGCAATGAAAGAACTTCTCGATCTCATACATTATGACCAACATCAATGGAAAGTTTGCTCTGATTTTAAATTAGTTACCATACTCTCTGGATTGCAAGGGGGCAATACGAAGTTTCCCTGTTTTCTATGTCTATGGGACAGCCGTGACCGTCAGAATCACTACACCCGAAAAGTTTGGCCCGAGCGAAGTGGACGTACGCACGGAGAGTACAATATCCAAAATGACCCACTCATTCCTCAGGAGAAGATAATACTTCCTCCATTACACATTAAGCTTGGGTTATTTACAAATATTGTGAAAGAGTGGTCAAAAGATAGTCTTGCCATGAATTAGAGACGTTACAAAGGCTGGTGGGATGAACACTATTGTTGGCTCCTCATTCGCGAAAATCCATCCGAAAAAAAACGCAAAAGATCAAGTCGCTCGTCATTTTAATTTAAATTTTTTGAGGTACCATAACTCAGCCATTTCTTATCAGATAGAAATTTGTAGCACATCGACAAAAAAAGAATTCAACTACCTTTGCAACGATATGCCATTTATCTCGATAGGACTTCTCGGTTGGGCTCCACAAGGGTTTGAGTGGGACCATACACCGAAAAACACAAAAGTACCGTTATCTAAAAAACGGTACTTAGAAAAAAATATTACAACGTTTTTCGTGTTCAGGAGGTCCCAATTAACTTATCTAGGCATATTGTGTTCTTGGTATTTTTCCAAATTAAAAATTTGTAAAGCAGTGTTATTAATTTGTTTTAATTTAATTTTTTTTTTCAAAACAACTAAAATGTTAATTAAATCAAAATTAAGTTTTTAATTTTCTTTCAATTAAAAAAATAATTGATTCAATTATCACATTAATTAAATTGATATACTTTTTTAACCATTTTTTAAATAATAAAAAACTACTGATAATTTTTTCTGTGTAAGGAAACGATTTTGAAATTTAAGTGTTCAAGTTATAAAATTCGAAAAAACATTTCACTTCTTACTTAATAAGGATTTTAAAAAAATGCGATTTTAGGTTTACCTAATTTTCATATATTTCTATTGGTTTTCCCAACCAAACCAAAAAAAATGTTCTGTGACCTTTCCAGTTGATAACAATGTTTAATTTTTTACCCTTAGTGGCTTTGATTAAATCTTTCGATAAATCTTTCAAAAAAAAAAAAAAAAAGGAACAAGAGAAAACATATCACACAGTGCCTTATTTGTTATTTTATCCTATAATTTGCCGATCTCTAGTTTAGTTAGTGTCAGGTTATCTCAGGTTAATATCTGTGTGGTTAAAGCGGTAAAAATTTCTTTGATATATTAAAGTCCTTTCATTTCTTCCTACACACATAATTTTCTAGATAAGAATCACACTTCGTTGACACACAACAGGCTTGTAGGTAGGAGAGGGAATAAGATCGTAAAAAGAAAATGTATAATTAGACTAAGGAAATTTTACCAAGGCCTTGTAGATTTATTTCTCTTCCTGTTTCATAAGGCAATTTGCATTATATGCACACACACACACAACTATACAACCTCATCTATTTTCCAAATAATACATACATAAATAAGTATGAGTGTGTATTGTTACAAAATATTGAATGTGAAATATGTATTTTCAATGACCAGAGAATAATGAAACTTCTTTTCTATGAATTGTGTTCAAGGCACGCGTCATGTGTTTTTATGGTTTACAAGAAATCATCAGTTTTTGTTTTATAAGTTTTACGTTTTTTTTTTGGATTGGGTTGGAAAAAGGAAAGTAGAACAACAGCAGCGGCAACAGTAAGTGACCAATAAAATAATTATGTTTTAAAAATATATGAACAAAAATTATATTTTATTATTATTGTATTAAGTTAAACAACGTTGCCTGTGTTTTAAGAAAATTTTATATTACCCACATTGCATACTGCATATTTTATGACATTTATTCTAAAATATAGTTGTTATAATTATAATTTATTATTTTAAAATGTGTTAAAAATTACTAAGTGTAAAATAATGAGAAGTTTTATTTAATATCGCCCATCTGAAGTAAAATATATAAATGAGTATATAAAAAAAATATAAGCAAGTTATTTTATTCATGTTATAAATTTCAAGGCATAGTCGGATTTAATTTTATATATTTTTTCATGTCTTTTAAAACCTTTTAAAATGCGAGAGCCTCTCTTCTATAATACAATACAAGTTAGAAAATAAAGTTAGTCAAAACCGATCATTTGATACCCGTCATCACATTATACGAGTATAAAGACATATATTTGAGAGTGTACCATATTTGGAATTCATAGGTTCATAGGCAATCAAAATCAAAATTTTGAGATTCATTTACAATTTCGTTGATACAATATTAGCTTAGATCTGAAGCGAAACAAGCAAAAAAAAAAAATCAAAAATAACGGGTGGTTAAATTTTAAGGGCCGATGTCGAATGTGAACCACACTTAATCGTCAAGTTTTTTTTGCATTTCATTTGACATTTCTCAATTTCAGACTAACTCAATTTGAACCATGGAAAGATACACAATCGAGCAACGCGTTAAAGTTATTCAGGCTTATTATGAAAATCGGCGTTCAAATCAAAATGCATATCGTGAAAATCATCTTCACTGATGAGGCACATTTTCACCTCAGTGGAGTCGTCAATAAGCAGAATTGCCGCATTTGGGCGAATGATAATCCAAGAGTGATTGTCGAAAAACCAATGCACCCGCAAATAGTGACTGTTTGGTGCGGTTTATGGGCTGGCGGCATCATCGGGCCGTATTTTTTCCAAAATGAGGCCGGTCAGGCAGTCACTGTGAATTGTGTTCGCCATCGTGAGATGATAACGACCTTTTTATGGCCCGAATTGGAGTATATGGATGTGGACGATATGTGGTTTTAACAGGACGGTGCCACTTGCCACATAGCTAACCAAACAATAGCTCTTTTGCGCAGCAAATTCAATGGCCATGTTATCTCACGTTGTGGCAATTTCAATGGGCCGCCAACATCATGTGACTTGACACCGTTGGACCTCTTTCTTTGGGGCTATTTGAAAGAGAAGGTGTACGTCGATAAGCCAGAAACAATTCAAGAACTAAAGGATGAGAAAATTCGGCACATTAACGGCATAGAACCTCAATTATGCCTCAGCGTCATCGAAAATTTGGACCATCAGATGGAGGTGTGCCGCCGACGTCGCGATACTTTGTTCCATATATAATTGAATCACACCAATATTATCATAATAAAAAGAAACGTCAATAATTTCCTAAATAATAATCAAAATCAACATCGGCCCTTAAAATTTAACCACCCTTTATTTAGAGTTTGAGTAACTGAACTCCCATTAATTTCTGGAGAAACGAAACACTTTTTGATTTTGTTTATTACAGAGCTTGATAGAGTTAAATTTTGAGGAGCAGTTCGCACCAGTTTTTAAATACATATAACGCACTTACAGCCATACCAAAAGAAGAGCGGAACGCGTTTTCTAGCGGTCAAAAATCCTCTTGCCCATACAATTTGTATGAAGCATTACTAAATAGCGCGGCGTCAACGATTCGCAATTGGAAAATCCAATTTTGACAGCGCGTTAAAATAAGCAGGGTTGCTATATTTGTTATTTTGATAGCCCTGTTTTATCGTTTAAAAATAAATAATGGCAATTAGCTATTTTTAAGTCAAACTTGCGGTTTTAATTCCATTTCGGAGTTCTATTATGAGGGTTTTAGTAAAAACGAAAGTTAACACTACTGTTTGTGACGCAGCACTGACGCTCTTGTTTGGATATGGCATATCAGCTTAAAAGCTACGCGGAAGAAAACGTTCTGCCTTCTGCTCTTGTTTAGGTACGGCTGTTAACCAACAAGATTTTTTTAACGCAAAATTTAAAAATTTTTAGCAGAAGCAAAACAATTTTTAATATAACATTAAAGTCATAAGTAAAACAATTTCAAAACCAACCGTTTCGTTACCAAAAAAGTAGACAAAATAGCAAGATATTTTTACAGCGGGTAGATATGAATATAATGTTTAGATTTTTTCGAACAAGTGGAAAAATAAAAATTTTTAGTTAATACCCTATTGTTGATTAAGTGCGATATGTATTTTTTTATGACTTGGTTCGGTTCAACTCTGAGCTTTTCATATCTTCATCTATATGTAAGATGACCATCCCTTCTGTATTGTAGCGAAAGAACAGTACTGTATTTAAGAGCTTTATTTTGGGTGAATTATTTTTAGGTAAAACACCTTAAATTGTTCTTTTGTTTAATGATCTGCATTTGTTCTGTTTTTTGAAAAATTTCTAAAACAAATACATTTCCAATATATTTAATTTTTCTCCTTACTGGAAACTGGTAAAATTGTTCTTTCTTTCTCGAAAATTTTCCAAAATAATAACTTTAAAATGTGTAAAAGAACTTACTTAGTGCATTATTTATTCTTAATAGCACTCTAGGTTTGGGAATATTTTATTTGGCACTAATGAAATAAACTGAATTATTTTTAAAATTTTGTGAAAAAAATACTAAGATTTTCGATTTAAAAGAAAGTTATAAACAGAATTTTGAAATATTAGGTTTTAAAATCAAAATCCCATTCTAAAATCGTTGATAATTTAAATTAATTTTAGACACATCTAATTTTGATAATCTAATAATTTAAATTCATATCGTTGATAACAGGGCTGTGGAGTCGTCAGAAAAAAGTACTAACTCCGACTCCGACGCCAAACGCTAAAATTTTTTAAGTGCGACTCCTACTCCGACTCCTACTCTAACCTTGAACCTAAATGTATATGAGACTGGTCCTTATTTAACTTTAAACTCTTTTTATATCCTCCACCACTAGTAATGAATGAGGGTCTACTAAGTTTGCCATTCCGTGTGAAACTTTCATATAATGCATCTAAGACCCTATATATATTCTGGTTTCTTGAGTAATTCCAAGTCGATTTAGCCACATCTGTCTGTCTGTTGAAAATACGCTCACTTTAGAAAAACTCAAAAGATATAAAAACAAATTTAGTGTCAAATTGCTTCTAGTTATCCTAGCACTTTGGGATTGAACTCCAGCAAAATCCGATCAGTATGGTCAGAGTTATGAATCAAAATGTAGAACCACCACCCTCAAAATTGTAACAAAATCTAACATAAAAGGGGCATGATATAAGATTTTGCACAAGCTCTTTCTATATGATTAGAAATCATACTGTACGTCTAGAACCGAAATAAATATTACTATCATATTAGAATGTCGTAATACATAATTTTATAGGACCATAAATCACACTGCCAAATTTCGTAAAGATCGCTCCATAATTTACCATAGGCCCCATATAAAGCCTACTCCCGGAAAACAGTTTAGTATGTTGAAAAACGTAATAAATAATGCTATTGTAATACAAATTGGTATGTCAATGATTTGTAGGACTACATATCAAACTATAAAATTTCCTGAAGCTCGGTCCGTAATTTACCGCATAATGTCCAAAATCATGCTCACTCTGGGAAATTATTTAAATAAGCCTAAAACCGTAGCAGATATAAAAATTGTGTTGAAATTTGGTCCAATTTAGGTTTTATATTTCTATATTTACCTTAGATCCCATATTAAGCAGCCTTCTGAAATGCACTTTAAACACTAAAACAAATTTCACTAATGTATGGAAATTCGTTCCATTTAGATTTTTAATAACAGAAATCACTCCACAGGATTTTGTGATGATAAGTTCATAATTTAACATGGGTCTAATATCAATTCCCCTCCTGAAAATCATTTCTATTCGGCATAAGCTGTTACGAATCGAGATTTTTTATTCAAGTTAGTTCAAATTGCTAGAAATAAAAGCATAACAGTGTCTGATTGTCGTCCAATTGTTTTTAACCTAAACCAATATTTATAATGATGTCCGTTTCTATAAAGATTAATTAATAATTTATAGCTGTCATTATACTGTCGGTGGAGGGTATCAAAGATACGGCACAGCCGAATATAGCATTTTAACTTCATTTCAGAAAATCATTCTGTAAAAATTTCAAATCGATATTTCAAATATTGCGTCGCCAATTTCGGAGAATTTTTATTTTGGAAAATATTAGATATATAAATTTTTTTCTTATTTTTTATGCCGAAAAATTTTGGAGTTTTTGTGGGTACTACAACTCAGACTCCGATACAAAAACCTGAACTCCAACTCTTCAACTCCGACTCCACAGTCCTGGTTGATAAGTTGCTTAAAATTCGATAGTTTTCAAAACTAGAAATTGGAATACACAGATGATTGGCCTCATCAAGGCAAAATCAATGTATATCACCTTGTTCTCATAAAATTTTATACTTTAAAAATATATAGACTTCAGGCCTGCTTAGACATTTTTTTGATTCATTTACCATTCTTACCCAAAGAATGCCTTATAGATGGCATCTGTATTTCCGTATAAAAGCTTAGATACACATTCCACATTCGCTTCTATGAGAAGGGAGAAGAGAAGAAGTACGATTTTTTGTTATTGCCAAAGAAAAACCCAAAGAGATCAGATCTCGCTTTAAAAATATAGTCGCCATATCTATATTAAATTTGTTTGACTTTAAGTTAACAGGGTGCTTATATTGGACCTATGGTTAATTTAAGACCAACCAGCACAATATTTAGTTATGACATAGTGACTATCGTGGACGTTTTTGTTTTTGTTTATTAAAAGCTATTATCGGGACTAGTATTTTTATGGGAGCTTTGGTCAAATATGGAACGATTCCAATAAAATTTGATAGCTGATTTAGATTGCAATAAAATAAGTTTGGACCAATTTTAGTCAAAATGCCAACATAATAAGATGGTTATGGGCCCAAAGCCTATTCCGAAAAGAAGTTTATATGGAGGCCATGTGATTTTATGGACCGCCATTTTTAATATTCTTGGTTCTTATGACAATTGAAACGCACGTAGCCAATTTCAACACATTATCTTCCAAATTGCGACCTGTACTTTGCGCTTGCAATGGGCAGACGACCAGCCAGCAAGCTGGACGGATGATAGTTATTTTGAGTTGATTTGTATACTAAAAGGTTGGTCTAGAACCAATATTTTTTAGTGTTACACACATCAGAAAAAACCCATAATACTCCTCCACTATTGTGGTTTTGGTATCATAAATACATTGTAATCTCCCTTTTCGGACACTTTTTTAGCGGAACGCCTTTTCGCTGGACACTGTTGCCATAGTTCCTTAAGTAAAGCATTGCTTTGTTTTGTGAGAACATCACCCTTGTACGGACATTGCACAATGATTCGGAATTTCACTGCATCTCATTTTTTATCCTTAACAATTTTATCTAGATTATTGCGTTTTTAAAAATATGGATCACTTTATGCTTTGTAGGTATTTCATGGCTATTGACAATGGCTTTCAGTATTATTTCTTCCAGTTCACACCTTATAAATATGATCTATTAAAAAAATAGTCATTATGCCAAAAACTTTCTAAGATATTTAAAAAAAACAAATTTATTAATACTTTTATTCAAAAGCGATTTTGAGAAATTATTGTGAAAAAAGTTTTAAAATTTATTAAAAAATTGTTTTCTCGTCTAAAAACTTGGGCGTTTAATAAAAATTTTTACCGACGGCATTTTTTTAATCTATAGTAAATTTACAAAAGTCCATTGAAAAAGTACACAAACACATACTTAATAAGTTAAACTGAAAATACACAGCCACTAGCAAAAAAAAATCAAACAAGTTCTTCTCATACAACAATCCACAACCCCCCTTTAAGTGAAAATTTGTTGTTGTATTTTTTTGCAATTTTTTGGCTGTTATATTTAATTTAATTGTGTTTAAAATACCTAAAGCCAACGGCAAAAGCACACATTCAAATAATCGAACAATATACAAAAAAAAAAAAAAAAACTCGTACTTGCGACAATCATTTGAATAAAGAGATTTTTATAAAAACAAATTAAAAGGTTGAGAAAATTTTCAAAAACAAATAAAAATTTTACTCAAACAGAACAACAAAGTTTAATTGAGAAAATTGGGTATTAAAAACTCATTCGTAGAAAATATGATTCAAAACTGCACTATCGACATTTATTTTATGGAAAAAAAACTCTTTCCTGTTGTACGAAAACTCTCTTAGCAATTAAACCAATTTCCCACTTGTTCTCTTTTACTCATTCAATATTTAACATTCACATTTCGTAAACAAACCACCACATTTATACAAAAATAAAACTCCTAAACACACACTCATGTAGTGACATACCGGTTTTCCTCACAATTGTGACACATAAAGTTTTTTGAGTGTCCCACTCTTTCGATGACAAAAAGAGAATCTTTCATACTAACACCAACATAATACACATACACATACACTTAGTGATAAAATAAACACACTCACTCGATAAATTGTCCTCCTATGGTTTTTTTTCTAATACCAATTTTACTTGATAAAGGGTGTTAGAATTTTGTGGTGATATAATTCTTCTTCTTATGCATAGTGCTACATTGTGTTGTATAGACAATTTCTCACTCACTGCTGTAGAAAATGTCTCTGTGTGTTAAAAAATCTTTCTGATGATATTTCCATATATACGTGTTGTTGTTTTTGTCACACAGTGGTGACTCCCTACAGTAGTGAGAAAGGGAAAGCGTTAGATTATTTTAATGTGTGAGTATAGTGCTTTGTACTTATTGTTGTTGTTCCTAAAAAAAGTGCGTAGGGATGTATTATGTGTGTAATGTCCGTTTTTGTTGGTTTTTATTAATCTTATTGAGTATTTGTCTCCTAAATTTAATAGAAGGAAGAAAAATGAATTCTGCTCAATTGTCTCTGAATTTCATATAAACATTTTATATGTATTTTACTCCCGCTTGTGAATAACGTATACCTACATCTCTTATATGCATCCTATGTATATATTTCTTAAATAGGTACATAGAATCTATGTAAAATGAATGGACAAGGTTTTATATGGACTTCACTATTTGTTATTGTAGTGACATTCTTATTTGCTTGCATTTTTTTTTTTTTCTTAAATATACCAACACCACGATAAGTGGAGGGGAATTATGCGTTTGTTATTGTGTATGTAACTCTTAGCAATATTGGTTTCTAGACCTCTTAGTATACCGTTCGACTCAGAATCACTTTTTGAATCGATCTAATGATGTCCGTCGTACGTCCGGCTGCTTGGCTGTCCATATAAGCCTTCTAAGCAAAGTACAGGTCGCAATCTTAGGGATACTTTGTTCAAATTTGGTAAATATATTTTAATTGTCATAAGGGCGATTAAAAATGGTAGGAGGTGTTTCATAATTTAATTAAGCCCTCATTAACAATCGTGGTATTTAGATTAAATCTATTGGGATCGGTCCATATTTGACTATATCTCCTAATAGCACTCCCGAAAATAGGTTTTAATGCCATAACTTCTTTATGAATGTTTATATGGATCCCGCTTAAACCTTTGAGTAATATAAATTTTGTTTCCTGAAGTAAACCTAAACGCCTTTTTAAGTTTTTACTGAATTTTAAAAATTTAATCTGGTCTGATTTTAATTTTTGATCTACGCGGTAACCGGTTGTTTAAATAAGTCGAATAATCGATACCCCTAATATAATTTTCTTACGTTACAATTTTACAATTTTAATAAAACAAAATCTATTTACAAATGTTGCTGTTAAAAAAATTAACTTTCAATACAGCAAAAAAATTAAAGGTTGGCAATATGTATAATATTTTTTATTGTAAATATAACATTTATAGCTCGAGTCCTATGTTAATAAATATTTTATTAAACCTTTTAAACTTTAAATTTAAGTACACAAAAAAAAAGTGTTTTATCAATTAAAAAAATGGTTTAAAAAGTATTTAAATTTAATTAATGTGATAATTCAATCATTTATTTTTTTAGTTGAAAGAAAATTAAAAATGTTATTTTGATTTAATTAACATTTTAGTTGTTTTGGAATAAATTTCCAATTAAAATTTTAGTTAAATAACAAAAAATCTTAATTGACTTTTTTCGTTTAAAATGAAACAATTTAAACATGTAGAATTGTTGTGGGGACTTGTCAATATTTATTTAAAATTAACACATTATTTGAAATGGCAACGTTTTTTGATCACTTTTTTAATTAAAATTAAAAATATCATTTATTGAAAAAAAATATTCACAATTTTAAGTAATCAATATAACCATTTTGGTAATAGGTGCAAAATCAACCAATATTATGAATTTTGTATAAATTTTGTGATTCGAGAAATTTCATCGGCCATGTTCTGAAAATCGAATGCGAGTGAAATTTAAATCGATGGAGATTTTTAGGTCAATTAAGTATTTAAAAAATGCCCGTAGTTTTTCCTGATTTTCAGATTAGTTCTGATGTACATAAGTGGTACTCCAAATAACAAGTCGGTAAAACAAAATGTATTTTTATTAGCTCTTAAAATAGGAACGTTTTAAAAATTTGTTCGATTTCAATTTCACTCGAATTCAGTTTCCAGAACATGGCTGAATACTTTTTTCTGTGTATCCCAATTTAAAGATAAGACTAGAAATTTTAAACAAAATAATTCGGATAGACTTTTTTAAAACTATTTTTATATTAAATTGAAATTATTATATTATTAAAATACCACTTAAGAAAGTATAGTATTTCAAGCACGTTTACAGTATTTACAGAGAACTCTTCGAGAGGCCACCTTATTACAGACCCATGACCAATCATAATAGTTCATATAAAATTATCGTTTATATAAAATTACTTTGTGTCGAACGCACAGAATACAAAAATGTTTACCAAAAATTTTTCAATTAATTGGTGTACATTAATTTTTCAATTAATTTTTGTTTGCTACAATTAATTTTTCTTATCAAAACACATAAATTTATATGTTGTGTATTTTTTAGTTTATGAATTAATTTTTTAATTGGCTAAATTTGCGTGGCATAACTCGAAAATACAAATCCGTTAATTGATATGATCAATTCTTTTGCAGGGGCAAAATTAGTAAAAATTTTAATTGTCTGAAGGAATTGTTTAATTAAAGTCGAGTTTCTATTTTTTCTGTGTAGTTTACAGATAGAACATCCATTTATATGCAATTTATTTGTCTTATAGTGACTTTAGGGAGGGAATTTATATGGGACCTCAATGGTAAATTTTATACCCAACAGCACAACATGTATATGACGTAGTATCTATTGCAGAAGTTATCGTTGCCAATCCTTATATCAATACCAACATTAATAATAAAGTTATAGCATTCAAATTGATTTTTGGAAGTGGTATTTTTATTGGAGCTACGGCCAAATAAGGACCAGTTTCAATAATATTTCAAAAAAATATACATAACCCTATACACAGAAAAAAGTGTTTTATCAATTAAAAAAATGGTTTAAAAAGTATTTTAATTTAATTAATGTGATAATTGAATCAATAATTTTTTTAGCTGAAAAAATTTAAAAATTTAATTTTGATTTAATTAACATTTTAGTTGTTTTGAAATAAATTTTCAATTAAAATTTTAATTAAATAACAAAAAATCTTAATTGACTTTTTTTTGTTTAAAATAAAATAATTTAAACATGTAGAATTGTTGTTGGGAATTTTCAATATTTATTTAAAATTTCAAAGTTTTTTGATCACTTTTTTAATTAAAATTAAAAATATCATTTATTGAAAATATTTTTTCAAAATTTTAAAATTTTTAGTAATCAATATAATCATTTTGGTAATAGGTGCAAAATCAACAACTTGTTTGCTTGATATTATGAATTTAGAACAAATTTGGTGATAGGAGAAATTTAATAATTTTTTCTGTGTAATAATAACATAATAATTATGGCCACAAAACCTACATTTTGGATAGAAGTTTCTAACTGTTCCGAAAAATTATTTTTGTCATCCTTGTGACAATAAAAAACCGATGCACGATGGTAACTTCTTTATTTCTTTAAGTATAAAGCTAAAATTTGGTTCCAACCTAAAAATAGCATATTTGACCCCTCGCTAAAATTTTGAAAATGTGAATACAGATGTTCGCCAAATTAGCATTCACGACACAAAGCAAAATCAAAAACGGGCATTAGAACCATAATTATCTATGATGTTTTGTAAAGTTAATGTTAGTAGCTTGTGGAATATCTATTTAGGCTCCTCTACCGTCCCCTTATTTTTGACTAACTGAGTAAGAAAATTTGTAGATATGATCATTTATGCTAAAAATATAATATATAAACATGATTATATATGTACATACACATATGAATATACAAATGTATATCTACACAGAAAAAAAATATCTCAAGAAAATTTTTAACAACACGGTTTATTAAAACCAAAATTTTAGGTCAACAAACTTTTTATTGGATTCGATGAAAAATTGATCAAAATTTCACTTTGAAAATAGCACTCAATAAAACATATAATAATGAAATTAAATTAAATATTATTCCTTCGACCTTTTTTTTTTTTATTCAAAAATAAAAAGTTTTTTCGAGCTCGAGGCCAATTATTTGTAAAAAATATTTATTGATTATTTATTTACTAATCTTCTCCAATATTTCGATATCCATCGGGCTTATTAAGCAAACTTTCATAGTAAATTCGTTTCATAAACCTTTTATAAGCCTGTTTTATTTTTTATGCAAAAGGCCGTAAGCGAATACGTTGTTTATCCAAATCACAATTTTTGCTGCAAAATGGCATCGATTTGTTTGTCTATATCTTAAAGCTAATGCAATGATTGTCATATAATGTTTAAGAATGCATATAAATACGCATACTATGGTAGTTTTTTCTGACAAATGCATATTTTTTGTTTTCATTGAAGGTTTTTTTTTGGTGTTATCAAAGTTAAACAATTGCAACACTCAGATAAAAATTTTAAAAATTATTTTAAAAAATTGGGGGCAAGAAATTATCTTATTAAAATTCAAAATTACTGTTATTTAAATACTTGAAGTAGCATTTCCGACGTGTAAAATTACTCTTCTCCCTTCTCATAGAAGCGAGTGTGGAATGTGTATCTTATCTTTTGTACAAAAGATCTGGGGCCTTATATGAGGCCTTCTTTATCAGTTATATCAGGCAGTTAAATCAAAAAAAAAGTTTAAGCAGGCCTTCAATAAGGCCTGAAGTAATAAGGTCTTCTGAGTTTTCCCGCTTTCTTTAAATAATAAATGTATATTTTATTAATTTTAAAAGCATATTTTGAATTTTTTAAGCATGTTTATGCACAAACTTTCCATTATAAATGCATGAAATTCCAGACCCTAGTGAGAGATTTTGGAAAAAATGGAAATAGTTCAGGATTTTGGTAACGGTTAGTTCGATTGAAATAAAATTTCAGGTGGCAATTAAAGACTTGCGGTCAAGCTTAAGTATTGGATTTGGTGTTTATAGACATATCAGAAGAGCCGCCATAGGTATCTATAGGTTTTATATCAGTTACATTTACAAGTCGACTTCTGCAAAAAGTTAGGGACGTGCATATGTTATCACTTATAGTTTAGGAAATATCCGACTTAGGAAACATCTGACTTTGTGAATTACTTGTAAAAAACCTTTTGCAATTAAAAAGTGATTCGAAATTTATTTTTGTTGCCATTTTTTTTATTAATAAAAGAGAAATTGTCATTCTTCTTTATTTATAAAATAAATTGTTAAGTAACCCACATATGTATATACTGTTTGCATTTTGATTGTTTTTTTTTAAAGTCTACATCAGGTATAATAATACTATGCAAAAAAAGTTTAAAAATTTAAATTAGACCGGGCTCCATGCGCTCCCATTTTTAAGGAATATAAAAGATAAATTCTTTTAATATGTGCAGAAAAAGTCGCTTTAAACAAAATTTACCATTCATAATTTTTGAAAATTCTTAACATAGTTAAGCGAAATATTGGAGAAAATAAATGCTAAAACAAAAAAAAAAAATATTTTTTTATCTTAAGGGCTTAAGCCGATATATAATCACATTATTGACATTATTAAAATTAATATTCATTTACATAGTCATCAGGTTCCCAGTATTTTTAATTTAGACATTTAGGGGCTTTATTTAGCCATTTTTTATCTTGTTAAGCTACGAAAAAATTAATTAATCCAATAGCCATATTCGTTTAAAGAAATTTTCTTAAAGTTTATAAAAATTTTACTCCAGAAACTGCTGCCAAGATTGTGATATAAAGAAGAACTTTGCCAAATTCATTCCTTTATCTAAACCCTGCAGATATCGAGACTAGTCCATACATGCGTGTAAAGAGTAGTCCATAAAGGAGTAGGAGTACTCCAAAACTACTCCAATTAAATGGTAAAAAGGTGGTATATTTAACATTACGATGTCCTAGGAGTGGACCATATAACCCACCGAAGTAGTCCCTAAACTACTCCATGGACTACTCAAGTGGGTTAGTTTCAAAAGTACTCCATGTAATTACTTTTTCACTAATCGCCTTTTATGGCGTGCACTGTAATCCATTATTGCTATTATTATATATATTTACTTGGTATTTTTAATTTTTTTTTTTAAACAAATCTTAAAAAACTTTCCTGTTTCACTTCTAAATAATCAATTAATAATGGACAACATCAGGGCTACCAATGTGTAATACTGTATGTTAACTATAGTATACCTATACATCATGCAGTTGTTGGCAGCACTGCATGTTAATTTGTCTAATATGGTCCATACAACAGTACATTGGACCATGTTGTAAGTAGTCCATTTAAGCCACAATGGACCACGTAGTCCAATATTATCTGCAGGAAAGACCTCATACAATTTAAATAATTGCGTTGGTTTGCAATTCTTCGATATTCGAAATTTAATTTAAGTGTAAAGGAATAGCGAATATCATGCCTTATTTTTAATTTAAAATAAAACACATTAATTATGCCAGTTTTTAATTGACAACGATGCCTTTTTCTTAGCAAATGATTTTTTACAATTAATCTCTTTTTGATCATCAAATAGGGTCCTTAAGTAATATCAGAAGCTTGCACGACTGAGAAATTTTCTTTTTGATTTTTTTATTTCGAAACATACCTTTAAAGATGGCTAAATTGAGTTACGCTAACTTGACCAATGTTAAAACTTTTTCTATGTTTGGGGATCCGTATAATCTCTAATTAATCTCTGTTATATTTCCATGCAACCAACCTTTTCAAAATTTCAAGAAAAAATTAATCTTATTAGCCTAGGAAATTTACCCACTACCACACAAACAAAACCTTATCATATTCTAATTAGAAAATATTAAACTAAAGCCTACAATTATTTTTAAATCTTTTTAGTACCTATGTTTTAACTTTACAATAAAAAATATCACATGCGCTTAAGTACAATGCTTACTTTACTTATAACAGAATTTTTATAAATATTTAATTAGCAACACTTTAGGCAAGTTTAAGCAGACAATTTTAGAAAAATAAAGCAACTCAAAAAATTAACTAAAAATCGTGACAAGTGCTAAATATAAATGTTTATTAGATGAGAAAATAATATATCTACCTACCTATTAGAAAAAACTTTTACATAAAAGCAAGTCTATCGCTCCCTCTCTTTTTCTGATAAGAAAATACATTAGAGAGTGAATAAATAACTGAAAAATAAAGTACTTTCAAATAATGTTTAACGATTTAAGAGTTTATGGTAAAGAGAATTATCTATTAGTAAAATATTAACCAGATTCAGTGATGTGTTGCTCTTTTTTTAATTTTTTATTTTTACTCATTTTTCTAAAGAGTAAATATGGAATATTGAATTGGTATTGGTTTTTTATTTTTCCATGTACACTTTCTGGGGTTTTGGTGGTCGTTTTGCTATGGTTTCAATACAGTGTTGATTTTTTCGTTACGTTTTTAGCGAGTCTCTTTAAAATGTATCAGATGTACACAGAGTATGATGTGGATGGCTGTGGACAGACAAACCCGCCAGCTTACGAACGAACAAACGCATAAAAGTGGATAGATGGTCGTTTGGTTGAATTTTTTTTTTTTTTTTTTTTTTTTGTTGTGTGTGTTTTTTATTTAATATTTGTTGGTCTGGTTCTCAACCAACGTTTACATTTTCTACCATACATTTAGCCATACAACAAACAAACAAACACATTTACACACACAGAGTTGTCGTTGTTGTCGGTCGTCCATTGCTAACATGCCAGCAGCCACTCCAGTGGCTTGCGACTTGCCTACTATCAAACATCTGAACGTCGCGTACAAATAATAATAAAACACTACAAAAAAAAATATTTTGTAGATAATTAAATATATACACAGACGTATTTAAAGCGTCGCTACTTTTATAAAATTGTTATTTAAGAAATTTTCAAAATATACCTTTATGGCTAAAAAATTTATTTTATTAAAAATAATGCTAAAAACTAATTAAAAATACCTATAACGTGAGTGAAGTTTAATTTAAACCAAAAAAGTGTCTCTTTAAACAACCCTTTTTCTTCTTAAAATTAAAAAAAAAACACCCTGTTTTATAATCATAACAAAAAATAGCTACTCCTCCCCCTTTACTAACAATTTATCAAAAGTGCACAAACGAAAAAAGTGTCACCCACCTTACCCAATTTAAAAAATCATACACACACACATACAGGTTTACAAACTTGCACTCCCCATGTTGTTAAAAGCAACAAAAAAATTAATAACAACAAACCAGAAAATGCGAGTTTTATGTCGTTTAAACGTTCTCCTCATTTTGTCGTTTAAATTGTGCTCTATGTGACTCTTTTTTTAAGCATAAGAAAACACACACAAACCCACATACATTTATATAACAGCAGTATAAGCTACAACAACGTCGTTATGGTGCCGTGGTCGTTTTTTTGTTCTTGTGTCGTTTGGGTAAAAATTTTTTTATATATCATTCCCTTTTTTTCACTCTTTTAAAAATTCTTATTGCTCTCTCGTTCTCGTTACCGGATAATAATGCTATGAAAAAATGTCGTCGTGTGTCATTGGCTGGTAGCTGAAAATAAGCGTCACCCTATACAGCATTGCTACAATAACAACAACCAAAATACATACAGTTAAAAACGAAGGAAGAAAAAATATAAACGACACAACAGCACAACCATTTGTGTTTTTTGTCTCCACGTTATCAGAGACATTTTAAGAAAAAAAAAAATCAACATACACACATTAGCATTAATTTAAAAAAGAGTCACAATTCACTATCAATGACGTGTGTTGTTGTTTTCCAGTTAGTAGGTGGATGCTTGTCATATTCCATATATTTACGATTTTATGTAGCCGACGGCTTATTTGCTTTGAAACGAAGAAACTTATCTTAAAGAAAATTTGACTGATAAATGAGTGGAAGTGTGAATATGACTACAATGTGTGTGGGTTTTATATGAGCGTTTCTGTTAGTTGAGTGCTAATGATAACAACTACATTCATAAACGCTAAAACATAACTGTAATAAACCCTAGAGCGACAGATGATAATATTTTACCAATTTCTTGTAATGTTTGTTTAAATAATTTTAGTGCAAAAAACAAAGAAAAAATTCATAAGAAAAATATCCAAAAGGAAAATTACTTATAATTAAACCAAAAGTTATACAAAATAATTAAAATTTAATACTTTACTCAAATTTAAAGAAAAGATCATAATAACTCAAAAAAAAAAAACAAAGAGAACGGCTGAAAAAGTAATCACTCTAAACAAAATGTTTTATTTCCGGATTATTTTTACATAAAAAAGGTGAGCAAAAAATTAAGTTCATAATAGGTATAAAAAATTGATAATAAAAACTGAAGAAAATAGGACATTTTCTATGATAGCTTTATATTTTTTTTTTACCGCCAATTAAAAAATATCAATGCTGCTAGTTTCGAATTTTTGGCCTTTTTTAGTAGAGAGTGCCATAAAGAAAACAAGTTCCAATATTATTCAGAAATTAATTTTTAACGGTGAAAACATTTTTGAATATTAGTGAAAAGAAACCAATAATATTGTTGGGCATAAAATAAGTACAGAATCCATTTTTCGATCCATTTTTGTAAAGATGTGTTATGAGTAACATGAGTACCTGATGTGTTGGCCGAACCCCACGTTCCTCTTTACAGTGGTTGGATATATGCCTCTACCAACGTACCTATGTGTGTGCTTTACACGAAATATACATATATGGTAGCAATTTGATTGTATGATATAGCAGATGCTTGTCTCTTGGAACTGGATCAATCTAACCTCCAGTACTGAAATACAGAAGTTTTCTGTTGCTTAGAAACAGTACCTACCTAGGGAGAATCGCAAGCAGGCCCAACTTTCCCTCAACGGGTGAAAAATCAGCCTTTAAAGCGGGTTTTCAACATCTCAATTCCCGCGATTTTTGGTATAAACCATAGCTACCACGCGATTTCTGAAGGAGCCTCACTAATAACGGGTCCAGAAACAAGGTCCTAAGGGCACGCATTTCAGATAAGTATCTGTGGCCGACAGTGATTCTCAGAGATGAGAGAACTGCTATTTTGATTTGGCCGAATAACAGACATTGGCTGAACCTTTTTTGCCCGGAGAATGCAAAACCAAGTAGTGAAATATCCCTAATATGTATCCCTACATACCCAAGGAGGGGCCGCTTTTGTACAATTGTACTTTTTCAAAAACAAAAATTTTGTGTCTTTTCTCTCTAAAAATTATATCTTAAAAGATAGTGGATGTGTACGATGTTCATCAAAAGTTATTTTCGGGAATATAAAATTTATTATTAATAAGATTTCTCTATGACGTGCTAAATTCCAAATTTTTTATTTTTGATAAAAACACTGAAATTTATTGTTGAGGGAAAGCTAGTTTCTATGCACATTTCGCTGGTTGCTTCGGCCATCTTTTTAGGAAACTTTTTCCAAAGAATTTAGAAAAGATAAAAATATTATACTTATAAGACTATAAAGTAAATAAGAATTTTAAACACTCAGGAAGGACTTCCTTTTTTTCAATTTTTTTATTTATTTATTGGATATTCATTATTAAAATATGACTAAACAATAGCGGAATTCACCCTTGATTGTAAAATCCCTTGTAGACCTTGTTAATCTTATAATTTTAGTAAAAATACTAACATTTACAACACTGCAACAACAAAATGTATTACACTAAAATATACTACGCTGTGGTTGAAAAATCCCACAAAAAGCAGTAGTAAACAAAGTGTGTGAATTTACCAGAATAAAACAGTTGAATAAACTTTATCTGTCTCTTTCTCTCACTTAGCAAATTCATTAATTTACAATGCATACGAAAAAGACACTCGCGCTTTGAAGTATAAAATCGTATTAAATATAAAAGAGTGGTACACTTAATACAAAGGGTGAAAACCGCTAATAAAATTTAAAAATAAAAATGATGGCAGAATTTTGTGTTTTTTTGCTTATTCATAAACTAAATCGTTTTTAAATTACGTGAATATATGTATTTTCGAAACGCAACCTCGAAACGTTATATCTCGAAAACAAGAGATAACGGTTAGCGCCACTAGATTCAGTGTACTCGACTTACGTTTACCGGCCGGGTGCCCCACTTGTGGGAAAAAGTGTCAAATTTAACCACAGTGTAATTACTCAAATCTTATTCTAATTGTTTATTTTATGTCCTGCTCGTGCCGAACGAAAATTTTTCCCATCACGATTTCTGTTCATATATGAAGGTGTTTCGCGCTCCTTAGCCATCACTTATATTTCAAGCCAGGGAATTAAATGGGAAACAGAACAGTCGCTGTAGTACAACGTTACGAATAGCGCTGAAAGCTGTGAAAAGTAAAAATGGCAGTTTCAAAGTAGTGTCAACATAATACGTAGTTTTGGTAGTCGTTGCAGTTGAAGTGCAAAGTTCGAAATTTTGAACTTTGTTTTGCTACAGAGCATTCGTCTGCTTCAGCTACTAATACAACTACTTTATTCAAGAGTTCAAGCATATTTTACCGAATATTTCGTGATCATAGATTTTACACACGTAGAGAAAAATAAGGTTTCAATATGGTCACCTCCAACAAAACCATTTTCAAAATACAATTTATATATATTATGTTTAATTTAACCATATTATTGTCACCGACAACCATATTATGGTTAACTAAGTCCTCCATCAAGAAGCCACAACCATGTTATGGTTTCCTTTAAGCAGGGCTGTGGAGTCGGAGTCGCAGTACCCAAAAAAACGCGCGACTCCGACTCCAAAATTTTTCGGCATAAAAAATTTAAAAAAATTTCTAATATTTTCCAACATAAAAATTCTTCGAAATTGGCGATACAATATTTTGCAGATCAATATGAATAAGTAGATTTTAATTTATTTTATGAGAAATAGTTGATTCAAGTACTTTACTATTTAAGTATATTTAGGTATATTTTTTATACGTGCGGGAAAAAGTCTAAATTACATTAGCAAAACTTATACTCAGTTATTGGTCTAGTTGAAAAAAGATGTGTGATTTTTTAAATAATTTACTCATGCTAAAAAATGTTAATGACAGCAATTGCCAATAATTTTAATATCAGAATTTTTTAACCATCAATGCTGAAATATTTTCAACATTGTACAGAATAAGTGTTGCTATAGCGCGTAAATACTAGTATGTATTAGAAAAATTGTGACGTAAAATTATTTTTCTTTTGTGTAGAAACATCTTCATCGGCCTGCCTTTAATTCCTACCATAACACTCATGTTTTTCTTATGCACATTACGCGGGGATTCCCATAATTCGTTTAATAAAGATGTTTCTACACAAAAGAGAAATAATTTTACGTCTCATTCATTTCGCATCACGGTTAGAGTAGGAGTCGGAGCCGGAGTCGTGAGTCGGAGTCGCACTTAAAAAATTTCAGCGTTTGGAGTCGGAGTTAGTACTTTTTTCGGACGACTCCACAGCCCTGCCTTTAAGCATGTAAAACCGTAAATTTAATTTTTAGAACCATTGTAAAAAAACAAATGTATTTTGAACAGGCTTTTGCAACTATTAACCTCAAGGTTTATCTATTTATCGGTTTCAACAGTAGAGTTAAATAAAATACACATAAAGCTTTGATTTCTATAAAACTTTCGTAACCATAACGTACGATATACAATGTCATTTAAAACACCGCCTCTAGATTGGTTGCAACGGCATATCCTTTTAAAGTAGTTTTCGACCACTTTTTCTCACATTTCGGTCGGTAACTCGGCGATAATTTGACAGATGTTGCTTTTCAAATGCTCCAAAATAAGTGTGATCTTGGTGGAAAATTGACTTCGCCACTACGTGAAATTACGCGTTCTGGAAACTTCCCATGAATTAAATCCAAATCGGTCGTGTTGTGTGTTTCGTGGCATCATCTTGTTAAATCAAGTATAGTCCAGCTCGCCGTGAAAGCGAAATATTTGGATTATCAGCAACACTTTAGCTAACAAAGGCGCTGACCACATTTGTATCGCTTCCAGTCTTTTAAAATTTCATTATAATATTGCTTATTCCTTGCACAGTAGATCGATTATGTCAACAATAACCACACCGTAATGCTCGAAAAGTGGCCACGTTTTAACCACCCCTTGTGTGGTAAGTTTAAACTATTTTTACGCCTTTCACTAAATAAATGCCACTTCAGATAACAGATATATCTCAGCTGACAGTCTTGCCAGACCGGCGGGTTTAAAACCACTAACTGGATAACCCTGTACAAATAGTTGCCAATGTCAGATGGTCGGTTGAAACGGTGGGTCGGTCGGCTGGTTACCCGATCTGACCTTTGGATGAGTACTTTATTTATTATATGATGGCTTAAGTTTTTTTCTATTTACAATTTTTATTTTGTTGTGGCACATGCATTTGCTATTACTTGCGTAAAATGTAATGTTTGTGTTGCATGCTACATTGCTAATACAATTGCCAATGAAGCATTAAGGCGACGTGTTTTTAATATTTATAGTTTTAAAATAAATACACATTTTGCATTACATCGCAAAAAAAACCCTCTTTATAGTTGGATGTCATCTGGTTAATAAAATTAAAAAAAAAAAAAAAAAAAATATTGTAATTACAAAAATTCAAATTGCATTTCGTACATATTGTATGGGTATCAATAGAATGATATTTTGTTTTGTTAGTAGTACCAATACTAACTAGGATAAAAAATCTAGTTGGAAAGGGTTTTTTATTGAGGGTTATTGGTATTCCAAGAATATGGTAACTTTGTCTTATTGGATAGCATGTTTTAAAGAATATAAACACAATTGCAGCGGCAAACGAAGAACGGTATAAATACTATAAAGGTAAATTTTATCGCTTTGTTTTTTTTAACCAATTTGCAGTTTTTTTTTTATTTATTTAATACTTTTAGTAATTTCTAGAAGTAGAAAGTGGGTCCATATTAAATTATTTTAACAAATAATTGTGATGACTTTGTAAAAAGGAAACATTTCTGCAAGAAATGTTTATACAGAGAAAATCCCGGTATCAAAATAAGAAAATTGACAGCATTCGTTGTCTAACGCGAGATTGTTCTTTTGAAATTTTTTATTCTTATTTTGACCATATCGTCGGTCACAGGTTGACAACTCTTAACTCACTTTTAAATTTTTTGAAATTGTCAACTCGTATTATTTGTTTTAATCTGAAATTATTTCAATACCTTTGTTTTCTTTACACCATCTTACAAGAAATATCTCCTACTAATTTTGGTTTTTTTTTTTACTTCCAACACGGTTTAGTAACGGATTAATAACGTTTTTTTTTTGTCTCCTGAAAAGTACAAAAAAACATGTTAAGAGTTGTCAACCTGTGACCGGCGATATATCTCTGTTATATTGAAAATACATTGTTCTATTTTTGATAACTCACCATGGTTAATTTGACAACCCATTGTTATCATTCTAACAACGCACTGTTCTCATTCTGGCAATGATAACTTGTTAAATATAATTTAATTTGCTTTTAAGAACTTTATCAATAATAGATTTAGAGCCGATTTAATAGCAATATCATTACTAAGCTTTAACTTCATTTAAGATACATAATATGTGATAGTTTCATTTTAAATCTTATTATAAACCAACTTTTAAATTTTAAGGTTCACGATATTAGCTTTGATTTTTTCAATTAAAAAAATGGTTAAAATTTAATGTATCGGCCGCATTTTGACAGGTTTAATAAAATAAAAGAAATTTATTTGCCTCGTAAATAAGACATTTCTTAATCTACTTGTCGCCAAAATCCACTTTAGTTTCTCAAGTATTCATTGCTTTGTTTGGGTTTTATACAAAAACTAAATTTTTTTAACTCATTTAATATTTTAATTTATTTATTATTAGATTTTACCCACGACTTTGTTCACGTAACCAACTAGAGCAAAATTTATTTCAAATTTAAAATATTTCGTTTAATAACGTTTTAAGATTTACTATTTCCGCTAACACATTTAGGTTTTGAGCATTCGATACTCTCGAGCAACGGACATGCAGCTGTCCATTTGAAAAGCAAAGGGTGTCTAAATATATTCCGGCCACTGTAAACCAAACCAAAATGTGTAAAAGTGCGAATGGTTCCAAGTTTTTCCAGTTTTTACCTCTTAAAAAGTAACCTCTATTTTAATCTGGGCCATGTGCCATTTCTATACCAAAGTATTCGAAAATGGTAAAAGTACCATAGGTAAAACAGTACCAAAAGTACCAGCCTTTCGTCATTTTAGGCGCCCAGCGAGTGCACTGTATGTTAATGTAGGCCAAAAGAGAAATAGTAACAATTTTGTCCCGTTTTTACCTCTTAACAAGTACCCGTGTGTTAATCTTGACCACTAATCCGTCTACCAAATTTCATCCAAATCCATTAAGCGGTTTTTGCGTGGTTGCGCCACAAACATACAAATGCACAAGCATACACACTTTTACATTTATAATATTAGAAGGATAGGAGTATTTAATCTATTTAGGAAATTATTTTCAATTTTACAACGTTTTTTTCTTGGATTACCAATAAAGTTTTTCCGACTTTACAAGAGGGTGCACCAGATTTGGCAACTTATTTTTTGTCGTTGTTGATTTTACAACATTTGGCTCTTGATTCAAAAACAAATAATATTTAATACTTATGTTTACAATTTAACAACAAACGTAGCAGAAAATTGGACAACGATTGGTCCAGTTATATAATTATTTTTTCTAATATCTCTTTTTGTTTATGTATATAAACACTTTTGTTGTTTAGCACAAAGTAATCAGTCTTACAGATACTTCAGTTAGAGAATGCAAAATTAATCATAAAACATTAATATTAGTTAGAAAATATTAGCCAAAAGTTTGCGATTTATGGGATAAAAATTTAGAACGCTTCTCGGTAAGGCTTTTGGTAATATATTCTCATATGTTAACAATGTTTACAAAACATTTTACGGATTATCGCTTTATTTCTGATTCTAGTTAAGAAAATCTGAAATACTAACACTCATATTGAAGTACAAACATTTGCCTTTGCCAATGTCGTGTTTAATATCCAAAAATGTTCTTAATGTGCACTCAACTATAAGATGTAATTCAATCATAAAAAAATTAAATAAAACATTTGCAACAACAACAAAGAAATAAACTGAAAGATTTATAATTTTAATAAAAAAGAATTAGAGACGCACATATTTCAAAGACTCAGCAAAACACTTGTCTGCCACATAAACGTGCTACACAGTAGTTAAGTGCAGTAAAGTTCATAATTTAACTCATTAAGAGGTCATAATTTAAAATGTCCCACTTATAGCAAACACAAGAAAAAAGAAGAAACAAAAAATGCAAAAGAAAATTGAAAATTTTCTAACAGAGAGAAAAAGTTTTAGAGTCTTTCATTAAAGCGAATAATTTAAATAAAATATATACAATTTTGCACTCGCTCACACATCTATGGGTGGCCCTATAAATTTAATAATTTTATTTTCTTAAATTTATGCATGAATTTATTTAAAAAAAATGTTTTGCTATGATTTCGTATTTTGGCTTCACGCAATGTTTAGAAATAAAAAGATGGGATTATAAAAAAACATAAGAAAGAAATTTAATTTAATAAAGATTTTAGTGATTGTGTTCCCCTATTTTTAAACATCTTTTATTTTTTTTTTAATTACGAGGGGCAGTATATGAATAGTAAAATCAATGGACGATTCAATTATGGGTATTCTGGTTAGTTTTTTTTTTCTATTTAAGAACATGTAAACAATTCTTGATACATTTTTTATAAAGAACTTTTTGTTTAAATTTAACTGCTTCGCATTTTTTGTAAGTTTTGATTTAATTTTTTATTGAAAAGAAAAACGTAAAGGGTGATTAACTTGAATATGTTATTTGTTAACTTGAATATGTTATTTGAAATTATAATTCTGTGGTTTTCACGAATAATCGCGTAAGTCGGTTTTTACCGAAATTGAGATAATGATGTCAAAGTCCTACATTTTGCATTAGGTTTTTATAAGTATTAAGCTTTTTAGAATATAATGTAGTATTATTAATTTTTTTCTGCTAAAACCAACTTAAGTTAACTGTTTAATAAAATAGTTTGCTATTATAACGATTTATGTCGACATACATCGCCAAAAATTGTAAAATTGCTGAATATGTTTCCAAATAAAAAGCATATGTGATGTTATGTTGTTATTCGTGCAAAAAATATGAAAGTATTTTTTGAAAATTTTTCTATTAATAACAACTAAAGTCGTAAAAATAACAACGTAAGTCGTCATGTGTGATTAAAATGATAACATTTATTTTCACAAAAAAGAACTTATGTGGAGATATGATGTTATATTGCACACACTTAATGAGTCAATCAAACATATGCATTTTTAATCCTTTTACAGATTGTGATCCTGTGAGGATTTTTTCATGAAAACTATGTATAATACGTAGAAAGTCACTGTTAAGAGGATAGTAAAGAAAAAAGTTTAAAAAAGCATCTACAGAAGCCGCAATTGAAAAAAATAATTGTTTTTGCTCTCCTGAAAAGTTTGGTTTTATAACTTACGCGATTATTCGTGAAAACCACAGAATTATTAAATAATGAATATTTTAATTTCCTACATTTAGTGTATATTCTAGCTTGAAATAGAAAAAAATATTATTTTTGATATGCTCTGGAACAACAATATACAGAATGAGTTATATTTCCTTTGGCTCCTTTATGGAGCATAGGGCCTCATTTGATTCCTTTATGGAGCATAGGACCTCATCAAGCAGCTTTAATAGACCATAATAGTTACCCTTTTATAAAAAGTGTGTTGTAAAAGTCTCACCGTTTAAATTTATAAAAAAATGTGGCATAGCTTAAAAAAGGAGATACTATATTCAGGCTGCTTGTTAGATTAAAAAAAAGACTGTTTTTATAGAGTTTAAAGACTTTAGCATAAACAGTTAGTATATCGCTGGCTCAATATTACAAGGTTGCACGTGAAAAAGCATATTTATGTAGAAAATCAAATTTTTAAATCTTTCGTTTTATTTTACTACAGTTGATAGAAACCAAAATTCAATTGGCGTAATAGTAGGTCACCTATAATTAAATACATTATTGCCCATAACGTTGGTTTAAACAGCTGTTTAGTATGTTTATGGTTATGTCACGTATAATTTGAGCTTTATACGTGATTAAATTAAGCGGGACAATCAATTATTCAAGATCGATCAGCAGTTACGGAGACGATATTATCGATATTGAAGACGATTTTATCGAATTCGATGACGGCCTTATCGACTGACGGCCTACAAACACCTTCATACTGAAACTCGGCCTTCGGGGGATTAAAAATAAATAAAAAAAAGAAACAGGTGCGCACTCAGCTTCTACTTCTGCTTTAAAAAATTTTTAATAAAATATAATTTGAAAAATATCTTCATATACTTCTATACTAAGACTATTTCACCAAAAAGCATATTTATTACAGCGCGAGCAGGCTTATGGTTTCGCAATAGAGTTGCATGTATTAGAGAAAATAGTTAGAATAATATTCAGCCTTATTTCGAGAATCGTTGTCGTGATTGAAGTCGTAGTCATTTCAAATTTTTCATCCCAGATACCAAAGACAAAAACTATTTTTTTTTTTGAAGTGTAAAGTTGTTGACAAAAATTAAACGATTTAATCTTTATTTTTTTATATGATTTGTGTCGTTGAAAACTAAAAATAACATAGTACATTTTGCAAATGTGACTTTAAAGCTAATAATTTGCTTTATTTTTGCCTTTGCTAAACGCTGATAGATTAAATAAATGGCAAATGGGCTTATATCGCCAAGTGGACTATAAAGTAAATACTTTCTGTAAAATTTACTTATAGCGGCAGAAAATAAAGATAAAATATATACTATATCAATTAAAAGATTTTGTTTGTTGTGCTTAATTCCCTTTTTTAATAATTGATAAAAATACTGAAATTTATTGTTGGAGGATAAGCTGTTCCTATGCGCATTTCACTGGTTGCTTAGGCCAGATCGTCAGGAAACGTTCTCCTAAATAATTTTAGAAAAGCCAAAGCTATCAGCAAACAAAACTACAGAAGGAATGAGAATTACCTACAATACCCTCAAAAAGTTTTATTTGCAACGATATCAAAGCTTAAACAAAATACCAAACAATAAAACAGTGATGAGTTTTTATCTTTTCTTACATTTCTCACTACAATTAGTTAGAATTCTCCCAACATTAATTGTAGCTGTAAGTGGGTAAAGAAAAAACATATTAAAAACAAAAACAAAGTACTTTTATTGTTTTCGTAAGAAAAAAAATTTCTATAAAATTTTCTATAAAAACGCAAAAACATTTCTGTGAAAATTAAAAAGCTAACGACGCAGTTTCAAAGATCAATTAATTCTTAATAGTTTTTAAATTTGCTGTTACCGTTCCTCATTAATACCCGTTTATAGATTTGTACACAATATATGATATTACTATAAGCAAACAAACCAAAATCAAACCTCTATGACGTGCTAAACTCCCAATATTTATTTTTGATAATAACACTGAAATTTATTGTTGAGGTAAAGCGAGTTTCTATGCGGATTACGCAGGTTGCTTAGGCCAGCTCGTTAGGAACATTTTTCCAAAGACTCTAGAAAAGCTAAAAATATTATACAAATAAGACTATAAAGTGAACAAGAATTTTGAACACTCTGATCTTATTTGTAACAATATCAAAGCTTCAACAAAGCAACAACAAGAAACAGTGACTATCTTTTCTTACATTCCCCTACAATTGGCTGGTTTTTTCCAAATCGAATTGTAGTTCTGTAAAGCCTGGTACTCTGTTCAACATTTCACGTGAAATGCTGTCAAAACTCATATGAAAAAAACTTGTGCGGAATTTCTATGAAATAATGTTGATAGAGTTGTACTCTGTCTAATTTGTGAAAAAGTTGCGAAAAGTTTCTGGCAACATTTTTTTACAACTGCGAAATAATATAAGATGCACCTGTTTCACGTGGAATTTTAAGCAAATGAAAAAATTTTTAAACTTAATTTTAAAATGAGAACTGAAAACATAAATAACAGAACCGTTAACAGTCTTACATCTTATTAACTTTAATTTTTACTTAATTTTTTATTTAAAAAAATACTTTTTAGTAAAATAAATGTGGGTTTTGTTTACATATGCAAAAAACCTTGAAATATTAAAAACGTCAAATTGTGCATTCTTTGCATCCTGAAATGACTTGTTGGCCGCCCAATTTTTTAATTTTTTGGATTAATTCAATTAAAATATGATAAGCCTTAAAAAAAATAAGATTGGTTCAGGAAATGAATCCTTGGATTTCTTTCTTTTAAAGGTTGCCTTCTGTTAAAATTGAGTTTACTTCTTCATTTTTGTTACTTGGCGTATTAAAATATTTTACCATTTAACGCAACGTGTTAGCGTCGATGTGCTTATCAAAAAGCGCTAAAGTAAGAGAAGTTTTTAACGTGTCGAGGGCAACTGCTACATTAATAATTTTTTAGTTATCCAACCGCCTTAATAGACCACCTACATCGGGAGCTGCGTATCGTGGGCATTGACAGAGGTAGCAATTTTTTAAATATATTCATAAAATAAATGAACTAAATTCAAGCAAAGCACTAATTTTTGAATGTCTATGTAAGATTGCAAGTGGTTTCGAAAAATTCATATTTTTAAGGAACATATAATAAGTGAGCCCGATTAATTGGTCCTGGGGCTACTGTTGGATAAGGCATATTCTATCACCCAATAAGATAAGGCTCAGATGAAGCAATTCATTATAGCCTTCCCTTGATCGCATGCCTTCAAGCTGGACTTTTATAAAATTGCTCATATCTGCGAGTATTAATTTCTGGAGAATTTTTTCCAACAATTTTGTGGTTTATACAATCGGGAAAATAAGACTTGTTAATGGACTCCCGCCTTTGCTGAAGTGTGATGAATATTTTTATTAGTGGTGGTTTGCATGGTAAGATCAAATTCCATAATTTTAAACTGTTTAGAAGCTATCCATCAAAGCTGCATCACTAGTTTTTATACCTTTTATAGAAATTTTAAAAGTTATAAACCATTTTTTACAGAATTTATCCAAAAGTTTACAAAAATCTTAATATATGGTACCTTAATGGGCAAACTTATTGCCGCAACTTATGGTATATGCACATAGAAGTAAAGTTTGGACATGTGTTTCTAAAAATATGTTATCAAAAAATTAAAAAACGTGGTTATTGACCAAGTTATGAATAAAGTTAGAAAAACGGGCGATAACCCAATTTGAATGAAAACTCGACTTGTGCGACCTTTAAACCTTTCCGTAAAATCTCAAAAAGAATCTGGAATATATTTGACCCTATAAGCTATCAAATTATGCTTTTTGGGACCCACTAATTTGTGTATATATATATATGTTCCTTTAACTCCCACTGGAGCATAGGGCGCCAACAATAGTCGTTCTCCACCGTACTCGGTTTTGGGCTACATTTGTAGCTTCGTTCCATGTTAAACCCACAGATCTCATTTCGGCTTCGGTGGAACGTCTCCAGGTTATTCTAGGCCTTCCAACTCTTCGTCCTGCTTGATGAAACGGGTTCCAACGTAACGCATGCTTGGCGATATTTTCATCTGGACGTCGAAGTGTGTGACCAATCCATTTTCGAATCTCAGTTGCCACATCTATCTGATTTGATTTACGAAGTAGCTCAATATTTGATATAACATTTGGCCAAAAGATTCGAAGTATTCGTCTGAGGCAGCGATTGACGAATGTTTGCAAACGGCTTGTAATTATACTGGTCACCTTCCATGTTGTGCATCCGTACAAAAGAACTGATTTTACATTGGATTCAAAAATTCGCAGTTTTGTTCGAAGACTAATGTTGTTGTTTTGCCATATTGGTGGTAGAATTCCAAATGCTGCTCCAGCTCTACTGATTTTTGCCTCCACGTCAATCTCAGTACCTCCATCAGCGGTAATCATGCTATCCAAATAACAAAATTCGTTGACAATGGCATAGTTGGTATCACCTACATTAATAATTGCCGGAGAGTTATCTTGTATGGAGAGACCTTTTGTTTTTGTTGTGTTTATTTTTAGACCTGTACCATCCAACTTTGACTGGAGGTCAGCCATCGACATCTCTAGGTCACAAACTCTATGCGAAAGAAGGCATATGTCATCTGCATATGCAACGTAGTTTAAAAAGGAGTTATCTATACGCCATTGAACACCCCTACGCTGAAATGAGGTTGATGTCAGTACGTCCTCAATGACTAGCAAGAACAGAAGTGGCGATAGTATGCATCCTTGCTGGAGTGCGGTCTGAACCTGGAAAGGTTCAGACAACTTCCCCTTATGTAACACATAGCAGTTAGCATCATTATAGCTCTCCTTTATTAATGCTATTAGTTTTGACGGGATGCCTCTCTTACGAAGAGCGTCCCAAATGCAATTACGATTGATGCTGTCAAACGCTTTTTCAAAATCAATGAAAAGTAGATTAAGGGTTGAATTATGTTCGACACACTGTTTAATAATAATTCGAATGGTGTTTATGTGATCTGCGCACGAGAAACCACTACGGAAGCCGGCTTGGGCCGAGGTAATTGTGTTTTCAAGGTGTTCCTTTATTCGATTTAGTATTATTTTTGCTATAATCTTTGAAATTGCTGGTAAAACACATATGCTGTTGCAGTCTTTCAAATTTCCTTTTTTCGCAATCTTCACCATTATGCCGTCCTTCCATTCGCTCGGAAAAGACTCCTGCTCCCACACCTGGGCGATCAATGGAAAAAGAATTTCAGCACTAAGAGTAGAATCGGCCTTATATATTTCGGAAGGAATACCATCGATTCCAGCAGCTTTCCCATTGGGTAACTGTTTGATAGCAGCGCTTATTTCTGAGATGCTTGGTGTTGATGTTCGGATTCTAGCATTTGACTGGTGGTTTTGTAGATGATCTTGATGTTGTTGATGTTGTGTGGGATCAATCACGGTATTAAACAGATCAGAGAAGTGTTGCCTCCATCGGGCCAACTGTTCTTCATCGGTGTTAAGAAGATTTCCATTTTTGTCTTTGACAGGATGTTGTATAGTCATGTTTCTGTCGACTTGTTGTTTGGTGATCTTATAGACAGTACGGGTGTCCCCTACCTGGGCAGCATTTTCAGCTTCACTAGCTAATAGATCGATATGTCGTCGTTTGTCTCTTCGGACAACCCGCTGCACAATTTTGTGCATGGAGTTATATTTTGCCTCCAAGTGTGTCTTAGTTTCGGGCGCAAGATGTTCAGTTGCAGACAATTTTGATTTAATATCAATATCAATATGTGCATACATATAAGTTATTAGCCATTTCTGGAAATCAAATACAAGCAAGTGAAATTGAAATCGAACAAATTATTAAAAAGATTCTGTTGAAATTTGATATATTAAGTTCTTATTTTTATCAGAGTTTCTTTTAAAAGCAGGAAAAACTATAGTAATTTTAATTGAAATCTACATCGATTTAATTTTATTTAATTTCAAGGAAAAATAAAGTGGTCTAAATTAAAATAAATAATTAAAATAATTTAATAAACATGAGCTTAAAGCCTACGTGAAATACACGCATTGAGTTAAGTAGGCGGGCCACAATTACAGTGTTGCAAAGTTATCGGTAATTGCCCGAAATGGGTGTTCATTTTGCTATCGTTAGTAGAGCGTGGGTAATATCTTTTACGTGTAGCTCAGGTGTTATTTGAACCGCTTTCGTTTTAAAACAAATACAAAATATAAAGATTTGGTTGCAGTGAAAAAATTTACACCATTTAAAATTTTGTTGATACAAAAAATGCCAACCAAAGTGACGGTTTCTTTTTGAGGAAAGATTTAAATATAAATTTAAAAAAGATTGATAATTAATCGCTCCGGCTGGACCCTTTAGATTTTGAATATATATGTTCATTATATTTTTGCAGCTTCTTTTTAGTGAACAAAATCATTTTGTTTTGCCGGGTGTATGATTGGTTCCAAGTAGTGATCAACCTTGAAAATATTTCTGTATATACTGTGGTGTAGCGTATCAAATAAACACCTCTTCATTTAACACTCTTTGTCCGGTATTTATTTAAGCTAAAATTTTTAATAATTTAGAAATTAGCGTTTTGTTCTATTTAGTATTCCATTTATTTTAATAGTAAAATGCAAATTAACTTTAAATTTAATACTTGTATTTGAAATTGTTTTAATAATTAAATATAATTAAATTTAATAAATTATGTTGTTTACAGATAATTCTTTTTGTAATTGTCTGTAGATGTTTAGTTACAATAAAATGCTTTTAACAAACAAAATAAATTTAACTTGTACCAAGTGAAAATTAAGGAGAAAATCCAACAATTGGTAATTTGCACGAACAAGGTGATTGGGAGTGAAATGACTAAAATTTTAGTAAAGATTTTATTGTTAAACAAGTTAGAGTGCTATATTCGGCAATGCCGAATATTTGATACCCTCCACCGATGGGAGTGGGCTCTATATGATAAATACATATATATTATTAACTAAGCTTCACAAAAACGAACGTCACCATTAAAATTGGTTGCGGTTTAGACCTATAATCAATTATTGACCGACATTAAGAAAGTTTTATGCGTTTCTTGTTAGAAATTTGAACTAGCTTGAGTAAAATATCATGATTCGTAAGAGTTTTAGCCGAACTAAAATGATTTTTAGGTGGGTGGACCAATCATCCCAAAATGCTGAAGACTGATTTCTGCTATTACAAAAAATATTTTAGAATAAATTTCAATACAGTAGTGTAATTAGTTTTAGCGTTAACAGTGAATTTCATAAAATTGCATGATACTTTTTCTGGCCATATGTATCTAAGCTGGAAGAAATTTTACCGCAATATTCATATCTGTTGTGGTTTTAGGCGAATTTAATTATATCCCCAAAGTGGGCTTTATATGGTTTAAGGCGCAGTAAACTGCTTCCGAGAGTAGTGTTTATATAGGGCCTAGGGTTAATTATGAACCGATTTTCACCGATATTTCATTATGATAGCATAATTTATTACGTTTTTAGGCGTACTGAACTGTTTTCCGGGAGTAGGGTTTATATCGGGCCTAGGGTATATTATGGACCGATCTTAACGAAATTTTGCAGTGTGATTTCTCGTCCTATAAAACTGTGACGTATGAAAGCGTTATTGATTACGGTTTTAGGCGTACTAATATTTTCCGGGAGAAGGGTTTATATGGGGTCTAGGATTAATTTTGGACCGATTTTCACAAAATTTAGCAGTATGATTTGCAGTTGTATAAAGCGAATTCGTGCAAAATTTTATATCAGTCCGTGCATTATTCCACCATTTAATTTAGTTTTTGTATAAAAAGTATCAAATTTTTTAGGGTGGTGGTTCCACATTTTGATTCATAGTTCTGATCCTACTAAACCGACGTTGCTGGATTTCAATCCCAAACTGCTTAGGATAACTTTAAACAATTTGAGATCAAGTTTGTTCTTTTCTTTTGCGTTTTTCGAAAGTGAGCGTGTTTTCAACAGACTGGCAGACGGACATGGCTAAATCGACTTAGAATTACTCAAGGAGCCGGAATACTTTATGGGGTCTTAGATGTATAATAAAAAAGTTTAACACGGAATGACAAACTTAGCATACCCTCACTAGTGGTGGTGGAGGGTATAACAATTAAATAAAAAAAAGAGAGAGAGAGAGATAGACAGATAAAATACAACCAGTGCTGCCACGACTAATATAATTTTTACAACCAAAATTTTTGAAAAAGTAACCAAATGTGAAAAAACTATAACTAAATAACGAGAAACTTTAGTTAAAATTTTTTATTTATTTAAGACATTTTTCATAAAAAATATTGGCGAAATTGGAAACTGTTGGCGATATGCGAAATGTGAATATTTTCTCATTTACATATGTATGAAATTTACTTATGTATGTAAAAAATAATAAAAATGGGATATGTTGTTTCAAAGCTTTTTCTATAAATTTAAAATATTTATAAATCTTAAAAAATGTTAACAGTATGTATTGTTGACCTTTTTTGTTGTTGTAGGTTATATTTGGTTCGGCTTGAGGTCATTTATTATAAATTAAAAAAACAATTTTGAATTTAATTTTTAATATTTTTATTTTTGTACCCAATATTTCGAGGCAACTCCGTTGCTCATCTTCAGGGGATCTATACAAAAATATATACACAAATTTATAGTTTATAAATTATTAGAAACACCAAACAATAAATAGCAAATAACAATAAAAACATACTTATTTAAATAAAAAACAAATTAAAAAATTAAAAAATTCTTGTTGTCACTGTGCGCTGTAAGCTTTGGATTGCTAGTGTTGTTTTGTGTGGCATTTAAGCTGGAGGTCCACACCACGCGTTTTAGCCTCCACGCATTGCATGCGTTTTATACCTTCCTTGCGTTCTACGTTTCAAGTTACATGCAACGCTTTTTATGCGGCATTACTACAAGTAAAAATAAGATTTCATTTGTCAACATCAGCTGATTTGTTCAAATGCTGCTTGTGACGCTTGCAAAAGTAGAAAGTAACCCTACTTTTTGCATTCAACGCCTCAATGCTTCCTACGCTTTTGTGCATGTAACTTGTTACATATAATTACACAGATTCTACTTTTTTGACAGCTGCGTGTAACGCGTAGTGTGGACCTCCAGCTTTATGCCTATATTTGTTTATGGTGTGTTTAAAAATCTGAGCTACGTTCTCAGTGTCTCTTTTGTAGTTTAATTTTTTCTCTTCTGGTAGGTTCGTAATGTGCAGCATTTCAAGTGTATATCTTCTATTGTAATTATTCTCTTGTACCAATACTTTTACATTCTCAAAATCTGGTTGATGTCCACTCAATGCACAGTGGGCTGCCAGTGCAGTTTTTTGTTCCAATGGCCTGTTTACCGCCTTTATGTCCGATTTGTGAGATGAAATTCTAGTTTTTAATTTGGATTTGGTTGTGCCGACATATGCCTTTTGGCATACATTAGACTTGTCACCTTTACATGTTATTTTGTAAACCAAGTTGGATTTGTCCTCTTTTGCTAATCTAGATTTAGTATTGCTAAATAATTTGTAAATTGTGTCATTTGTTCGCAGAGCTAGTTCATAGTTATCTTTGTCATAAATGTCTGAATGTTTTAATCTTTCCGAAAAACCAGGGACATATGTAATGGATTTGTACATTTTTAGTGGTTTATCTTGTGGTTTATCTTGGTGTTTCTAATAATTTATAAACTATAAATTTGTGTATATATTTTTGTATAGATCCCCTGAAGATGAGCAACGGAGTTGCCTCGAAATATTGGGTACAAAAATAAAAATGTTTAAAATTAAATTCAAAATTGTTTTTTAATTTATAATAAATGACCTCAAGCCGAACCAAATATAACCTACAATCTTAAAAAATTAAATAAATATATGTAATACCGACAGGTTATAAAAAGTAAAATTTAAAATTTCTCAAATTCTCGCCATTTTCTTACAGTAAATTCCATAAAATTATAGATCATGTTTCAATTTAATTTTAAAAAATGTTTACAATTCCTATGTGTATTTCAATATATTAAATTCATGTTCTGAATTGAATATTATGCACTTTCTACTCTAAGTACCACTTATCTTTACTACTATTAAAACCAGGAAAAACTACGCTCATCTAAAAAAAAAATAATTGAAAATTTATATCGATTAAAACTGTATTTGATTTCAATTTCAGAACGTATCCATTTAAAATATAAAAATTACATATGACATTTTTTTTTCCTTAACAAAAATCTTAAAAAAAAAATATCTTGCGATAAAGTATAAAAAACTTCCGTTCTTTTGAAACAAATAGTTAATGAGGAAATCATAGTGCAAAGGGCACATTATTCGAAGTCGTAAATAATTTCCTTCGAATCGAAATACGCGATAGCTCCCAAGTGAATAAAAATTTTAAACTATTTAAAAACCGTAAATTGCAAGTGTATCAAGAAAAACATATTGATAGGTATTTTATATTTTAGAAAAAAAGTAACCAAAATGGAAAAAATATTCACATCTCCACATTGAGATAAAAAATTACCAAACTTGGTTAGAAATAACCAAAAACGGCAGCTCTGAAGACAACTCCTAACTAGCGATGCCAACTTAGTGCCTTTGGCACGATTTGTAGTGCTTTTTGATGCCTCAAAACGGCAAATTTTGACCTTTGGTGCTCAACTAAGAAAAAGCAAAAGCATGATGATTTAATTCCATCAGATTTTCATGTGAATGAATCGAACGATTATGTAGGACAGTGAAGACCGGCCTTAATCTATAAATGTTTATTTAAAACGATTTTAGCTGCGATTTTGATCGAACACTAACAGTAAATTTGTAAGGCATTACGTACGGTGTCGTCAGATATTCTGGAACATATTCTCTAGTTAACAGACATTGTAAAGAGTATATATGTTTATAATACTTTCCGGCATCGTATCCTTTCTCTGTTTTTATATTTTCAAATAACTTCTATTTAACTTATGCCCCATAATTTCATTTAATTGATACTTGTTATTTTCATATTGATTGATTAAATAATTAATGATACAAAAATTTACATTTGCTTAAAAAAAATTACGAAAAAATGTTTATAACATTTTAAGTTGAAATTAATTGTTGTCACGATGAACTTGTAAAAACACAAAACAATTTGTCTTTACATGTTAACATTTTTTTATTTAAGTTTTTTTTTTATTGTTGCAACAATGTGTGTATTTGTAATTTATTAACATATAATGTGAATGTTTTTATTTTTTCTACACTAATAGCAAAAACAAACAAAAGTTGCTGTATTTGCGGCAAATAAATAAAATACTCATAGAATTGTTACAAGCATCTAATTAATTTACTTACAAATCAGCATCAACATAACAAGTTTTAATTTGCATAGAAAAATATATATTTATTTTTCTGCTACTAAAAAAAAAAAGATTGAAGTGATGACATGATCGTCAGTGACATTTTGAAAAAAAAAAAAAAATTTTGTATTGAAACTTAAATCCCTATCTATTAGGGATGGGCAATAAATATCGATATATCAAAATATCGATATTTAAAAAAATTTAAATCGATATATATCGCCGATATTAAAAATAGCCATATATCGATACATCGATATTTATCTACGACTATCGAATTCGATATTTTTAAGATCTCTTTATAATAAAATTCAACATTTTAACCGTTGCTCAACTACTTACAATACTGTTATTTTTTAAGAATTGGATCATATGTTTTTTAACTAATACTAAGAAAATAACGGTGCTTTTCCATTATTATATTATATAAAACGCAGTTCAGTTTATCTAGGTTTTTTTTAGCAAAAAAATAAGCGCGAAAAAAATATTCTTGAAAGTTTTCCTAGAATTATGCAAAGAATCGCCTTAATTATCGCGTATTTGCAGCAATAGACTCATGCAAGTTAGAATGTTAATAAAAAAAAAATGTTTTGTTTTTTTTATTTGAGCATGTTCTTATATATTTAAAATAAAATATTGCAAAGTTTACTTGTATAGTTTGTGTCACAACTTTCGTTTCCCGGCAGTATATAGTCCGGCATTATATAATCCCAATTATAGCCTATTTCCAATGTGCGGAAGAATTCTTTCGTTCGCATACCAACATTGAAAACAAAAACAAAGTGTAAAAATTTGATTTTGCTTTCAATGTAGTTATGCGAAAGAAAGAATTCTTTCGCACATTGGAAATAGGCTATTAATTTTTTTTTAGATTTCATATAGCGAATAAATAAATTTTTTTTTTTGTATTCTTTATTTTTTTTTTTTGAATTTTTTTATTGTAGAATTAACTGCCGGTCCCTCGATTTCAAACGAAAACTTCGTTCGTATAACTTACGTTAAAAACTAAATTTTAAAATTGGTTTTTGCTTTTAATAAAAGTTAATCGTATGAAAGTTTCGTTTGAAATCGAGGGACAAGCATTAAATTTGAAATTAAAAGAAACAATAAAAAGTTAGAATGGAATTACATGTAATATGTTTGTCAAACATATAAAGTGTTCGACAAGTGCTATTGCACTTGTTCCTCTAAACGGCGTCAACTCAAAATTTTTAAATTTTCACTTTTTACAAGAAAACGATTAACAGTGGCCATATCTACCCACTGTAAAAATCTTAGATCTCTTTTTCTAGTATTTTGCCTAAAAAATGCAGTTTTATCCCCATTTTTAATATAAGAATACATATAAAAAAAAAAGTTTTTTGTCTATACAGAAAATTTATAAATTTTGAGCTGACTCTGTTTCGAGGCCTGGGCCTGGCCAGGCCCTGCTCTATTCAATATGTAGTGTAGTAAATAAAATCAAAACGAAACGTATCAAAAAGCCGAAGCAACACATAAAAAATCTTTCCTTTCTTTAATGTCGAAGAATAATTCTAGTTGACAACAAAATGTTCTTGCTACAGCCATAGAAAACTCCATACATCTAAAGTAGTCCCCGCCAGGCCCAGGGGTTCGTTAGTGTGAGTTTTTTCGATAGACCGTAAAACTACATACAATATAAAAGGGGTCCCAGCCAGGCTCAGGTCGCAGTTTGTGCTACACAAATTAAGTGTCTCCTTAAGAATTAAAAACAAATATAATGAAACATGTTCTATTTTCGACAATTCCGACTTCATATTCGGATAAATCAAATAAAAATATAGTATAATTAAGTTTTTTTTTGTATTTAAAACTTCTAGGACATATAAAGAAATGCCAATTACACAAATTAAAAAATTTAAGGAGCTTAAATAAACCATGAAATTTTATTTATAATTTTTGTAAATTTGTAATAAATCGTCAAATGATTTAACAAAGAATTGTCAAAATGACGATAAATCTTCAAATCAGGCAACCGTGACGACAGACTGGCAGAAAGCGATGAGGAAAACTCTGGTATCTGCTAATGGCGGCCATACACTACACAAGTTCATTGCTAAAGGCTGGCACTGCATAAACGAAACTTGTGACACACACTATACAAGTAAACTGCGCAATATTTTATTTTTAAAATCTAAGCGAAGAAGATTTTATGTTTGAACATGTTCAAATACAAAATCAAAAAAGTTTTTCCTTTTTTATTAACTTATTTATTATATATTTTTTTTTTTGTAAAATTAAATAATTAAATTTTATTTACTGTTGGAAGTGTTGATGACATTTAATTTCATTAACAAGATTCTAAAAGGGTGCAACAAAACCAAACATACATATATTTTTCCTAAGTATTGAGAGCCAGACTTTGTCTTCCTAAACATCTATATGCATTTTCAAAGCAGTGCTTAAGTCAAGCAATTATACCTTACAACACTGGAAATCAAGTCCATCGTCATTTTAAACTCCACCCAGGTGTTTGTATTGATCATCTTTAGGATGATCGGTGTTGCATCCTCCCGGGGCGCGGTCAATACCCGTGAATAAAAAAAAAAGAAGATAACGCATTGCGCAGGTCCGTTATTTTTTTTTGTGTGGCGTAGACATAGAATTTGAGTATGTGTAATTGTGTATGTCTTTAATTTTTTTACAACAAACACTCATTTGCATTCTATGATGACGTAGATGCGCAGTAGAATATTTTTTTTGTACGGCTGAGTGCACAATCTTGTTTTTTTGATTGATGATCAATAGCAAGTAGACAAGAGATCTATACGTTTTCTTCAGACCGTTGTTGATCAGACATCCTATCTTGTACTTCAGGAAGATTATCTTTGCGGGAGCTTCGCTTTTCCGTTGAAAAGATTCTTTAGGGTATCACGTGGTGGCTGTGGTTGCCCAAAGTTTCTGGAAGGGAGATTCTGAAAATCCCACTCAGGTGCTGATTTATCGCCACTTGTGGGAGAATTCGGCCTGATGGAGGATTATCTCTAGGTGCTGCTTCTACTCAACTGAAGCTGCTAGTATATTTCCAAAAGCAGTGGAAGTTAGATAGCTACCAGCTTACAAACAAGGGACGAGTTTATGCCACATTATTTACTCAAATTGCTACCTGCGTGCACTCACACTTGGAGGCAGTTGGTAAACGCATTCTTTGTCACCCAGTGGTTGAGATCCACCATATAGCAGGTGCTCATGTAAACCATTTCACCCCTATCATTTTAAACTGTACAAAAGCATCTTCAATCTTAATAATGCCATATTTTCATTTAAGCTGCGATACAGATAAATGACTTACTTTGGCTGTGTAAGGGAATTCGTGGCATTGTTGCACTGCAAAGCAACATGAGTTTAGGGAAACAGCCTCTCATATTAAACAATGATTGCTGTAATAACTTGAAATATCTACTGGCTTATCTGTGTTATCAATTAAGGCAATTAAACGCTGGGTTTTGGGATTCGTCATTAAAAAATAAATTTAGTTATTAGCTATTTTTATTAGGCCGAGTTAAAAAGTTAAAGAACTTTTTACTACTTTTTTCACTATTTAAAATGTAATGTATACTTTTTTTTATTTTGAATACGAGGGGCTTAAAGGCCTTTTTTAAAAAATTGAGATTAAGTGCTCTTATACCTCGTGTGCTCCAAGCAAAACAGGTATTTTAATGACAACAGCTAGAATTGGTCGTCATATCTCGCTACCGGATGAGAATTCCACATTCAACTCTAGTGTTCTGAACTTCACCAACTAATTTCATATGAAATCTCAATTTAAAAAAAGCACTTAAACCCCTTGTGCTTTAAGCCCCTCATACCAATTGTCTAATTTTTCGTAAGTCATGCAAATTCATTGTTATAAAACAATTTTTAGTATAAAAAAATATCGTCTCTTTGTTTAAATTTTATTGTAAAAAATTTATTATGAGATATGCTCGAGTCCAAGAAAGTGTGTAGGTTAGGTTAGGTAGGATTATGAGAAATTTTCGTATATCACGTCCACTCGGCGATTCATGAACTCCATTGTGAATTATATCAAGGAAAGAAAAGTAGGAAAGCAGATATAACTTATTTAATCAGAGAGAAAATAAGTCAAAAGAAGTGAGAGATAGAAGCCCTCGTTAGCCCTTACCACTTACAATTTGCCTGTCGGTTAGCTATATTATGTCCATTATGAAACTGGCGATGTCTTGAAGTTTGCACTCTGCTACATTCTTTTGATCGTAAGAAATAGCTGCGTAGACATCTTTAACAGAAAATATGCTCAATAGTCTTGAGTTCATCCACGTCTTCGCACAATCTGCATATATCCATTTTATTCAACAAACCTTATAAACCCAAGTTCTGTAATGACACCAATTGTAATTCTTAGGCTGCTCGTTCTCATTCCCAGAAGTAGGCGGGATTTGGCTTGATTACTTTTTGCCCTTTCTAAAATAAACTCCCTGATGATCCTATAATAGTATTGGCTCAAATGTGGATTTGTTAAGACCGTTTTGAACGCCAAATCTAGTTCTGAGCCTTGTCACACTTTTAACTTGAAGTTGGCTATAGATGAATATGTATTTGTAAATAAAATATAAATGGGAGAAGAGGAAAGGCAAGATAAAGATACAAAAATTATTTCATAATCTGGACACTAATGCAATTTCAAAAGCAGAATTATTAAAAATTGCACCAGCAAAAATTGCAACGATGACTTAGTCGCGCAAGTCACTTGACGAGTACAACAAAGTCTGTACTCAATTTTTTTCCCTTAACCCGACATCACCGCTGACATCTACAGAAAAAGAGTTGCGCAAGAATTTTGCGCAAGTAACTTACCGAGTCTGAAAGGGGTCTTACTAAATGCGTTTTTTTCCACAAAAGAAAACGTTTGTTGAATCAATGCTTTTGCTTAACGTGTTTTTTTTTTGTCGATCACGCTATTTGTGTTGATTGAAAAGGCCTGTTTTTACACATTGCCACACCACCAAAAATCGCAACCCGTATTTCTCTTCGAAGCTGCCTTCGCAACTGATTTGGGCCTTTTGCACACGTCACTTTTTTCAGCTCTGTATAGTAATCTGTGCTAGTTCCCAGTAAAAAAAATTTGTCTTTTTTAAAGCACTTAAAAGCAACAGCCCATAATCGAGCGCTTCAATAAGAGAGCTCTTATACAACAGTAAATGATATCGAAAAAAATATACAAAAAAAACTGCTATTTTAGTGCTGACAACGAAAAAAGTTTTAAAGCGAAAAAAAATAAAAATATATTATGGTTTACGAAAATGCTTGAAAAAAGGCATTTTAAACAGTAAAAGCAAAAAATTTATGAATATGTTAATATTGTTAGCCCTTAAAAAAGCATTTAAGGAGTGCTTTATGTGCATGTTTTATTATGTTAAAAGAAGCGCTTATTGTCAGCAGAAAAACGTCCTCCAAATCGGGAACACCCCATACAAAAATCAGGCATCCCATCAGAAGGTTTAAAGCGATTTGAGGTATGAATTCATACATAAAACCTGCTCCTTTTGGAGCACATTTTTTACTGGGTTAGGTTATGATCTATTTTCGCGAAATTAATTACAGAAAAGATGGATTTTTTTAAGTTTTTCCATATATAGTAAACATGGACCAGATGGATCAAATATAGGGTGCTTAAAATTTTTAAAAATAACACAGAAAATTAAATCTTAATTAAAAAAAAACTTGTTATTTGAAACAACAATACATGTCGTTAACGCTTGAAAATTATTACGGGCTTATAGGTACCGCGGTTGTTCTTGACAAAGCACATTCTGGACGTCCAATTGGGGTCCACATTTTCGAGCATTGCGAGCCGTATGTCACGGTTAGGGATGCCGAACGGGAAATCCCGGAATCCCGGGATTTTTCGGGATTGATAAATCCCGAATCCCGGTATTTATTTTTATGGTCTCGGGATTTTTGACATATCAACTTTTATGTACAAAAATGCTCGTTTTTTTTGAATTTTTATACTCTATACAAAAATATTTTTTAAAAATTATATTTAAGTTTATTTTTTATTGCAAATAATTCTTATTTTTGAGTTTAATTTTTGTTTTTGGAACACAGCGAGTATTTAAAATTTTAATTTGTTGCTTGTGATATGACGACTATTTCTGGATTTTTGTATTTTGCTTAATAAAAACCATTATTTTAAGTAGAAACGAAATTTGCAGATTCACATCTCTTTTTATGCAAAATATAGAAATCAATAACTATTTGTTATATATCAAGTAAAAAATAAAAATTATTCACGATCCAATTAAAGTAAAGAATAAAAGTTGATATAATTATAACAATTAAGTCGTTAAATTTATGAAATAATAATTTATGATTTATAGTAAATCCGGTCCAATAATAATAAAACATTTGCTTAAAAAACATACGGCAATTAAACGAATTTTTTTTTATAAATAAACACTATCTGACGTATTCATAAAAAAATTATTTATGTGCTGTTTTCACAACACGAGTGATTGAACGTGTAGTAAAATTTATATGAAAAGCACTGAGTTTTTTGAGTGTTTTCCATATAAATTTTATTACTCGTCCAATCACTTGTGTTGTGAAAACAGCGCATTAAACTCGAAATTTGTTTTAAGAAACATTTGTATAAACGTTTTGTTTTAAAATAAATTTCAAACGTACTTAAATTATTGATTATGAACTCCGCCCTCAACCTGGAGGTGTACAGTTTTTAACTCAGCTATCGATCTCGATGAGGGACTACACTTTGCCGTGTATTAATGTCGTCATAACTTAATTCACATTAAACATTGAATTGCTGTCAAAAAACCGAAATTAATTGATCTAGAAAAACTAAGAGATACGTATATTTTTTTAAGCTTTTTTCAGAATCTGATCAGTTTGATCATGTGTGAGGCCAGTGTTATAATCATATGTATAAACTAATTTGTTTTGTTGTTTTCTTTTTTTTAAATGTATGTTATGTATATAAAATCTTTTGAATATTCAAAGTGTTGTTTATTTAAAAAAAGTCGTAGCTTAAAGAAACACATTGATCCCGAATCCCGAAAATCCCGGGATTACGGGATCGGGATTTTCAAAATTCCGAATCCCGGGATTTTCAAAAATCAGTCCCGATTGGCATACCTAGTCACGATTAATACTTACAAAGTAGGCTTCTAAGGCGTCAATTGTTACAGGTTTATCAGCCTAACTCGGTAACAGGCAGCCCTACAGGAAATAAGAGAGAAGTGTCAATCCTAATAAAATTGAAGGCCAATTGACTAGTCTATTTCTCGAAATTAACTTTTCGCCAAAAATTTTTAAATAAATGGTGTTTTTTAGGCCCGAAAGAACTTACAAATGGGTAAGTTGTCAAACGAAGTGTCGTACTGCGCTCACTTTTTTACATTTTTAATTAGGATGTTCTTTGATATAAATATCATTATATATATACTAAGAATATTTCTTATTTTTTATAGAAATCAAATTATACAAAACGTTCAATTACATAAATTTTCTATTAAAGAAAGTCTTGAGAACTGCTTAGAACTCTTAATGACTTTTAGTTACAACATTTGTATTTTTTTTTTTAACAATTAACTCTCTAACATGTCGCAAATTATTGTTTTCTTAATTATTTCGTTTTTTTCATATTTTATTTTTGTGAGAAATACCCTAAAATAGTTGTTTTTTACTTTAACACAAAAAAAGAAACACATCAATTGAAATAAAAACATTTTTTGCCTTTTAAAAAGTGTTACACTTTTAATTACTTTTTTTTTAGTTTACAAAAAAATCACCTTTCCAAAAGAAAGAGTAGAAAAGAGACTAAAAATGGTTTGACAGTCAAAAAATATGAATGTTTATGGTAAAAAAAATGAAATGTTTGTGATTTAATTATGGCTTTTAGAAGTGTGTGTTTATGTTCACTTTTTAATAGATTTTAGGTTTTAGTTAAAACAACTAATTATGTAGATTATTTTTATTTTAATTAGTTAATTCCCAGCCACAAACACTCGCACTTATTTGTGTACATTAAAATTTTGGTGAAATTTAAAAGTTAAACATTTAAGATAAAATTAAGTGTATGTTTATGTTATGTTGAAAATCCATTAACTCTTTTGTAAGTAGAGTAATAATATAAATGGTTGCAATTTTTCAATAAATAAACGTATTAAATTTAAACAATTTGAATAAAAATGTTTACATTATTTCAAAATTATTATAAGTGCGCTATCAAAAACCTAACACATAAAGTTTTCTTATTCTTCGGAATAAAATCCTTCGCCTGCAAAATAATGTGTTTTAATCAGTAAAAAGCAAAATTGCTACTTACAATTCTATTGAAAAATCCAATCTATTTTACAAGGGATGCCCCAAAATGAACGCATTCACATTTAACTAAATGGTACACAGAAAAAAATAAATATTGATCTTAATTAAAAAATGTATTTATTTATTAAACAAATTAACTAAACTTGCACCATTATCGAAAATTATTTTCGGGAATGAAATATTTAATTAATTAATTCATTTATAAATGATGTGCTAATAATCCCAATTTTTGAATGAAAACACTGAAATTTATTGTTGTGGGAAAGCTAGTTTCTATGCGTATTTCGCTGGTTGCTTAGGCCAGCTCGTCAGGAAGCGTTTTCCAAATACTTTACAAAAGCTAAAAATATTATACAAGTAAGAGCATAAAGTGAATAAGAATTTTAAAACACTCAGGTCTTACATGTAACAATATCAAAGCTTCAACAAAGACACAACAATAAACAGTAAATTTTTCTTTCTTACATTCCCCTACAATTGGCTGGTTTTTTTCCAACACGAATTTCCATTTTCAATTCTGCAGTAACGTTTAATTAAGTTGTTTATATTTTTTATTCAAACTTATTTTATTTTTGATTAATAGTTTAATTGAAAAAAAAAATTAACGATAATTTTTGCTGTGTAATGACTATTCTTAGTAACCTACAACGTTCCTTCACTGGTTGACTCTTCTTGTTGAATTTTGAAGGCGTTAATGTGTATAATTTTGGATGATATAATGCTTAATCTGCAAAACAGGTGTTGCAAAATTTGACTTATAACTCGCTATTCGCGGCTATGCTTCAAATATCACAATACTGGATCACGGTCAATATATCGAGCCATAACCGCAAAAAAAGCTTAAGCGACAACATTTTCAATTTCCGTTTTTTTTTAATAAATGAATTTATTGGCAACATTTGCATCAAGTACTAAAATCTCATGGTCACAGAAGGTACCGTTGCGATTTTATATCAAAAACAATTTTAGTTTAAGCGCCAATTTTCATATAAAACTTTTATAAAATATAAAAAAAAACCTTCTCCTGTAAAATTTTGTTTTTGTCGCTTGAGCTTTTTTTGCGGTTATGGCTCGATATTTTGCACGTTTAACAGTGCCCCTTTCACAAGTACATTTTTTCATTATTATTATTTAAATTCCAAGGCCCATTGTCTCAACTTGCCGATAGTTAAAGTTAGAATTATTTTCACGTTTAAAAATTTTTCACGATTGCAACTTCGCCTTAAACAGTGAGCAGGTTTATTATACCGGGTAGGTCAAAGTAAAGTTGAAATAAATAACAATTTGTTCTCTATCCTACAAAATCCTATTAACTAACGGCAAGTTGTAATAATAGCCCTAAGATGCTTTTTTAAATATTTTGTTTGCCCAGAAAGATTAGAAACAGGGTACAAAAGTGTAAAGTGTACAAAAGCAATAAAAACAAGCTGATACAAAACTTAATTTTTTTTTAAAAATAGACTGCTAATAAAAAGTGTAGATAATTTGTGTACAAACATATTTAAAGTCAAATCAACAAATCATATTTTGGTCAAAAAATCATTATTCTGAAAACGCTGTATTCAGGAATACGTAATTTTTCCCCGAAAATGTAAATTTTTCTTAGTAAAAATAAAATTTTTCTTAGTAACAATAAAAATTTTTATGTAAAAGTCACTTTATTACAAAAAAAAGTACACATTTTTAGCAAAAAAAGTCGCTTTTGACAAAAACGTGAATTTTCTTTAAACAAAAGTTCTACAAAATTTATTTATAACATTAAAGATTTTTTTTTTGTAAAGTTTCCGTAAAACCAAACCCAATTTTAGTTAATTTTCTATGGAAAAAAAAACTTTTCACTATTAAACGTCCTGTAATTATCATTTCTTCACAATTCTTATTAAAAATGTACTCAATGTTCTATCAAATTATTACCTTGATAAATATTTTTTTTAACTCGATTATATTGTCATTTCAATTATCATATCTCGCTTGCAACATTTTAACGGATACACCGCAACAAAGTGTACAAAAATAAAATGCAATTTAAATAAATCAAGGACAACTACAGAGACACAGTCATATAAAGCGGTCATTAATAATACTATAATTTACTTGGACTTGTTTTGCCAATTAAAATGACACAATATACCATATAATTTTTATTCTTTGCATGCTCTGTACTCGAGACAATTAACTGCAAGAACGATATAAATATGTCTTTGTGGAAAGAAAAAATGTTTTAAAATATCAAGACCGTAAAAAACAGTCATACAATTATAGAATAATAAAGAGACAAAGGTCCTCATTGGTATGGGAAGAAGGAACATACTGCATAAGATTTATATGGTATATATTTCCCAGTAACCAAATGAAGATACACAGTCATTTGTTCATTCACTCACTCCTTAGTCACTTGTTCACTTTTACAATGGCACATTTGTGTGTCACACAATTACATTTATTCACGCGAACAAATTGTAATTGCATGTAATTTCCTGCTTGTCAAACAACTGCGTTTACAAAGGCCTCCAATAGCAATACACACATACCCACACTTACAAAAGGACAGACAAATGGACGGACAAAAAAATGGCAAATAGCAAATACAAAATAAAGACAAAATTAAGAAAAAAAAAACACAAATGAAATTTAAAACCATCGAACGATATCAACAACAAAAACCAAAAACAACAAAAATGGCACAATCAAAAACAATTCATTGGAGTTCGGTTACCCGTAAGAGGAGGACATTGGCCATATGGGGCCAGTATGTGAGCCAAGATGTCTTGTGTCTTTTCATCTTTCTTAACATTTTTGGATGGATGAATCAAATAAACGAATATGCCATCATACATACAAACGACTTTATTCACTCTTGTCTTTTTTATATATTTATAAGTACGATCTGACTACAAACGAAGCATCATCGTCGTCTTGTTGCTGAAAATTATCATCATCATTATGATCATCATCGCCATGATTTCATATTTATGCTACAAATGCATTTTTTGCTTTTTTGTTTTTGGTTTTGTTTGATCTTAAAACACGATCAAGTTTTCTTCACACAATCATTAACAGTCCGCCGCAGTTGATATTACAACAAACAGATATACAATACAATGAATTACATTAAAATGTATGAATGTACGATGTTGTATGCAACATTATTTTTGATTTGCATTTGTTTTTTCTTTAGTTTGCGACAACGACATTGGTTTATAATTGCGGAACAGATTTAAATTGATATCAGTCACAGATTTGTTTCCTATGAATGTGATTATTATTAACTCAGTATGGATGGATCGCTGGACGAATGAATGATGAAATGACAAGACTGAATGCTAGATATTGTGCAAATTGTAAGCAACAAAATGACATCAACAGCAACTATAGATACAAAATTTAAGTTAAAAGCAAATTTGAAAAACTCAAGTTTAGAAGTTTTATAAGTTTGGATTTTAATAAAAAAAGGCGAACAACTCAAAATATCGCAAAAGATATTACAAAAGCTTCTTTAACTTTCATAGATATATCAATGTTGATTTAAAATCTTAACTGGTTTGTGAAGATGTTGCCATAAGGTCTAGTGTAAACGTAATACCAATGAATACACAGAAAAAATTATTAAATTTCTCCAATCACCAAATTTATTCCAAATTCATTATATCAAGCAAACAAGTTGTTGATTTTGCACCTATTATCAAAATGATTATATTGATTACTTAAATTTTGAAAAAATATTTTCAATAAATGGTATTTTTAATTTTAATTAAAAAAGTGATCAAAAAACTTTGCCATTTCAAACAATGTGTTTATTTATTTAAATAAATATTGACAATTCCCAACAACAATTCTACATGTTTAAATTATTTTATTTTAAACGAAAAAAGTCAATTAAGATTTTTTGTTATTTCAATAAAATTTTAATTGAAAATTTATTTCAAAATAACTAAAATGTTAATTAAATCAAAATTAAATTTTTAATTTTCTTTCAACTAAAAAAATAATTGATTCAATTATCACATTAATTAAATTTAAATACTTTTTAAACCATTTTTTTAATTGATAAAACACTTTTTTCTGTGTATAATATTATAAACGCTACGAACAAAGTCATAGAACATATTTTTTCAATCTGTGAGAAAAAAGGCATTAATTCCGTATTACCAGAATTTTCATCTAGTATACGTTTTGTATTCACTTTAAAGCCGATCCTTTAGAAAAAGTTGTTTAAATAAATATCAAATAAAATAAAAACTGGCACTTTTTCCAAAGAAACAGTTTAAAGGTTTACAATTCAATCTTGTCGGGTTTATACAATTAAATCTTTGTTATTAATGGCATAAACATTACACAGGAAAAATTTGTTTAAAGTTTTTCGACATTAAAGGCATAATTAAAAAATAAAATCAGTTTCAACCATACAAATATGGCGGTTAAATAAAATTTTTAAATTTGGCCCCTGCATTGCCTAGGATGCTCCAAGATGGGTCAATGTATGACCAACTCTACTTTATTTTTCATCGCCATCATTTATTTCTAACATACCTACCAGCTATCTCCATTCCTTAAGGGGGCTCCAATACATAATGTTCAATACAGACTAGAAATATTAGAAGAAAAAGTACCATAAGTTCCCAGGAGTCTCTTCAACCATCCTCAATTACTTTTTTATCCTTAATATTTCCTAGAGACATACTTGCACTTTATCTCCATTGCTTAGGGGGGCTCCCATGCAAATATAGCGTTCTATGAACTGCTTAAATTCGTCTTTTGTGAATAATATCAAAAGTTGTTAACAGATTTGAAGCGTTTATGGCTTGTTTTGTTTGCAACTTCGTTTTTTATATGTCTGGAAAAAATTAGAAGCATAGCTGCACTTTCCCATTTTTGATGAATTTTTAAAAAACAAAAATTTCAAAATGTTGCTAAAAAATCCTTTTTTTGCCAACATTTTGGAGTTACGCGAACATTTGTTGTGCAACCTCCTCCATTTTGGAAATAACGGTATATATCGAAAACCAGAGCTAACCTAAAAAAACGGTTAGCACCACTGGATTCAGCCAGGTCCCCGGCTTGTCTGTTTTTTCAGCACAGTGTAATTGAATCAAGTAAAATTAAACGTTTAATCAAGTGAATTAAACAATTAATTAATACTATTAATTTGTTTACTGGTGCAAATTTAATTAATTTTTTTTAATGATTATCACAAATTTTTTAATTGAATTCAATTTTTATTTTTTTCTGTGTAGGACGTTTCAATAAAAATTTAAAAAATTACTTAAGATTTTTAAGGATTGTGTATAGTATTTTAACGAGTACCACTCTGAATTTAGAACTTCTAAGTTGTCCAAAGTTGCGGGGTTGTTCAAATCTAGAAACAAAAATCGCGTAATCGTTCGAACTGACTGGTTTTGAGCATGTTCACCTAGAGAAAAAATATGGATAATGTTTGCATAGAATTTAAAATATTATGGTCACTATAGTTATTCTTTCTTTACTCACAGCAAATTCGATTTTCGACTGCAGTCGAAATAGCTGACCGAATGAGGTTTCACTTGGTATAAGAACACACATTCGATAAAAAAAACACTACCGTAAATATTACTTATTTGGTTTATTCACAGTAATACCCCAATAAAAAATTGAACTTCCAACGAATCAGATTTGTAAGGGAGAAACGTAAAAGTTTCGCTTACCATATCGCTTACGGAAGACATGAATTTTATGTGGTGAGTTCCCACGTTGAAGCAATACATTTTTGACATATTAAGCGCAAATAAAAATTGGCTGATCGTTACAGCTTTACACACTGAATCTTTGGTTATTGCCGTTATTCTTTAATATGCTCCCTTACAATCCTGATTCGTAGTAAGGGAATGCCGTGGCTTTTTAAATGACACATTTTTCTTTTAAATATGTTAAGAATTTATTCACTTAATTTCCTGCATCTCTGTATGTCTAATTGCGTAGCGTATAAATGTGCGTTTACTTTTTAAAATTTACTATTAAGCTTCGTGGTCAGATCTTACAATAATGTGAGGTCTGGCACTGTGCTGACAATATTCTGTCAAAGAAAAGTTGCCACCAACATTAAACTGTCAGTATAGACGATTGTAAGAAAACCATACAATTTCATTGGCAGACATCTGGCTGACAATAAATTCATCTGCAAACAAAAACTGCCACACGGTTGTCAGATAATTTCATGGCAAGAATTGCCAGATCTGTTTCCTACGAATTAATGTTTCGATGATTTGTCTGATGAAGATGAATACTTACTAGAACTGCACTCAAAATATTATGTAGGTAAGTTCCACAGATAATTCATTTTAAACAACTAAAAATTTATTTAAAAAACGGATAATTTACATTTCATTTAAAATAAATGAATTTTACATAAATTTTGTATTTTTTATTTAACAATATATTCCGTAAAATTTAAAAGTTGTTACTTTAAAAAAATATAATTTAACTGACAAAAAATCAAACTATATAACAATATAAGTACGGAAAAACAGTACTTTCGTTTGTGTTTTTAATAACAAACATAAATGTGAAAAAATAAATTGATTCGTAAAATAACTATATTTTCATTAAACTTTAACGGTACGGAAAACGAATTTAATAATCTACAATCAGTTACTGTAATAATTTTATGAGTGTGGATAAATCAGAAAAAGGTTGACGGATGATTCCAAAATATTGGAAAATTATACCACTTCACAATTGAATGCCAAGCATATTAAAGTTGACAAGAGGGTCATGTGGGTACCCCGGTAGGATAACTGGTAGTGAGCTTGTCTATCAGAACCGGGGTTGCGGGTTCGATTCTCGCCAGAGACTCTGGTCACCTGAAGACAAGCGACGAGCTTCGCGGGATTAGCGTAGGAATAAAAAAAAAATAAATAAAAAAATGTTCAGGGAAGATATCGTACCATCTTAGCTTTGGAAATGAAGCAGGATTTCATCCCACTGTATTAAAGCCTGAACTTTATTGCAAATTTGTTTTGCCAAAAAGTAATTTTGTTGCATAAATAAAAATTGCGACCATAGACATGCATAAGACTAGCAAAAAAAATTTCAGAAAGTGGAATTTGGCCCCTCAAAACAAATACATTTACAAATAATTACATGTTCAACAAGTTTTTTTTTCAGCGTCGAAAGCAAAATTGTTTTCGTTATAACTTTCGCTGCACAACAAAATTTTCGCCAGTACTGTGAATTCATAGTATATATTTAACATTCGATTGTTGACGTTCGATAGCCAGCGAAAATCGTTTGTCGAATACAACTCATATTTGGGTCCTATACAATGACCATTTATATGTTTACGCCCTTATTTATAAAAAGTATTTTAGGCTTATAAAAGGTTTATAATACGAAGTTTCTTCAAAAATTTGTTTACTAACCCTTTTATAAATCTATAATATATTTTATTAATAAGGCCTTAAGAGTTAAACAATAATACGCGGAAAAAACATGTTTAAATATGGTCACCTCCAACAAAACTATTTTTAGACAAAATTTAAAGCATATTATGTTTAAATTTAACCATATTATTGTCACCGACAACCATATTATTGTTTAATTAGTTCTCCATCAAGAAGCAACAACCATATTATGGTTGCCTCTAAACATGTTATGGTTAAATATGACAATAATTTGTTTTTAAATTTATAATAGTATTTTCCTCTTCTCCAAGAGCAACATGCTACGGTTGAAAACCAACCATGCTAGTATAAGTGTTAAACATATTTTAGATGTTATTGACCAAAACATATTCGGAGGCAACCATAGTATGGTTGTCGGCGATAATAATATGGTCAAATTAACCATACTATATTTAAAATTTTCTTTAAAAATAGTTTTGTTGGAGGTGACCATATTTAAACATAGTTTTTTTCTGGGTGAACATAATGTCCAATATGTTATGGTTTTTACTATAATTATTTGTAGTAAGCTATACAAATTAATTCTTCACAATATTGTTGCGGTAACAATAAATGGTAGCAACCACCGTTATATAAATGGTGTCTCAATTACAGTGCACTTTCTAAATTTAGCGTCATTTTTTTGTGTTAGTGGCAGCTCTGAGGTTTGGCAGCTGTCGCATATGTTTATTCCGATTATATGTTTATTCCAATTATAACAAATAGAGCGCTTTACGAAAGAACAACGCGTTATAATTGTGAAAAAGACGTGTTTTTGTTTTAAAATGAAAAAGTGCATTCTTACTGGGACACCCTTTATATAAAAATGTGCATTTAAGAATAGTTTTTTTAGTTGCCTTCAGTGTTTCTTGAAATATTTTTTTAGAATATATGTTGAATATCGATTCAACATCAACTCTGATTTCAATATCGATTTTTAATGCAGCGTAGTTCTTTCTCACGTATTTCAATAGACGTTTGAACTTACATTAGTTTAACATATGGGCATTTCCATGAGAATGTCAACCACGACTCAAAGATTGGATATATACTTTAAAATTAATGTTACAACAACAACAATGAACACGATCCATGAGGACAGACGAAATATATAGTTCGATTAGCAGTATATTTTTTTTTATTCTAATATCACTTACGTGGTGCAAAAGAATAATTTGTGTATGTCATTTGTATTTGATCAGTCGCAGGTGTTCCAAAATAAAAATTCAAAGATATTTTTTGCAAAAAATTATTGATCGGATTTTTTTTAATTGTATAATAAAAATGTTAAAAGCTTTTTAAGGACGTCACGTACGATATTGCAAGTACTATAAATGCAACTAAATGTATCATCTTATTATGTTGGTATTTAGCTAAAATTTGGTCCAAACTTATTTTAGTGCAATCTAAATCATCTAACCAAGTATTATTGGCATCGGTCCACATTTTACCATAGCACTCATACAAATACTACTCCCGAAAATAACTTTTAATGTCATAACTTCCTTATAAATGTTGGTATTGACTTATAAATTGGCGGCCATAACTTTTACGATAGGTAATGTTGTGCTGGTAGGTCCAAAATTAAGCATAGGTCCCATATCATATAGATGAAGATATCTGAATAATATTCGGCACAAAAAACTTTAATATAGTTCTTAACCTCATAGCATATTTCAATTCTGGCGACCATTATTGGCCACGGGTCGAAAATAGGATCCACTCTCAAACATTTGTTTTTAAAATATTATGGTGTAGGGTATGATATGGTCTGGCTTGACCTACTTTACTTTCTTACTTGTTTGTTTTAAGTTTGTATACACATATATTTACCAGAAATATATGTTATACCTTGTAAATACTATAAGAGAAAAATTTGTCACGTACGGTATGTCATGAACGATATTACATTTTGTTCATTTTACAACCATCCATAAAAAAGGGTTTTCTTTCCAATTACGGATTATAAAGAAATATATGTGGTTAAGTGTAAAAAATTTTAACAGGAAAAATAAGTCCCACAATTCTCAGACATTCGCATTTTTTACATTCACCCCAAAATCACTTTCGTTTTATGTCACGTACGACATGAACTTGTTTTGCTAGATATTTTGGACAATAAGGCTCCGAACTTGATAATTATTTTTTTCATATATCAATGAGACATAATTAAAAAAATTCCAGTTACTCCTATTTGTGCAAAATCTCTAAAGCTCTGAAGGCGTACAAATGACAAGGAAATGCCCATATTTGACCATGTCGAAAGCAAATGATCATTTTGAATTAATATTTGAATGACAAATAACGACTCTCGTGTTTCCATACCTTCTGTGAAGCCAAATTGCGAATCTCTCATAGCAACTTCGGTTCGGAAGAACCTAAATAAACAAATTATTAGCAAATAGAAAGTAAACACTTTTCTGTTTTCTCTTTATAATTATCAAAACTTATTTTTTTTTAATAAATCTTAAGAATTATCATTCTTATGACATCAAATGCACCTGCATATTTTTTTTAAAACATGTCCAACTAGTTTTTTTTTGGCCATACAACAATTAAAAGTCTAAAACACTTTATCTGTCGCAACACATCTTTAGTTCATGAGAAATTTTTAACTTCAGCAAGACATGTCTCTTTAAAACATGAAAACTATAATCTCTACTTAACAATTCTAAATTGTACAGAATACAAAAAAAAAAAACTGAGATTAAAAAAATCACTCTAAATATGCGAAGACAGTTATTGTTAAATAATTATAATATTTGTGGTTTTATTAAAATTGTATAACTTAAAAAAAATATTATTTTGTAAATGTGATTCATAAATATTTATTGCTCCCTGTTTGTGTAGCGATGTCGTTTTTGTTTAGCAGGTATGTGACCACAAATAAAAAAACATTTACAATTAAAAGATTTAATATAAAATGTAATTAATTCTTTTTGTTCGCATGTACATACCTACATATAATTCATTTGTATTATTTTTATACTTTTGTGACCTTTCTGTACATTTTTTGTTTTCCATTGTAAATCTGTGACGCTAATAAGCCCAGACATGCAATGCATTTCTCCCTGGGCCCTGAAGTTTGTTTGGTAAGGCAAACTAAAATGCAACTAAAATGTGTCTCTTTTTTCCGCTCAAAAACTGGCTTCTTTATACAATTGCTGTGGCGTTATTTAACTGCTGGTAAAGTTCCTTGGTGTTAACTGTTGTAGTACGAATTAAACTGTTTAAATCATTTTAATCTTATCTGTCTTTTAGCTACTTGCCGCTGTTATTTTGAAAAATCACACAATGTTCGCTGAATTGTTGAATTTTTCTGCCTATTTAGCTTTAACTTTTAGTTTTGATTAATAAAATAAAAATTGCGAAGTATGTTTCTTATTTGCTAGTCGTTGAGTGCTGCATTTTTCATAAAACAATTATTTTTTATTTCGAAAAATAGTTTTTCAAAACGCAACTACAAAACAACAATTCTTTGGCAGGAAAAAATTTTTTAAACTTAATAAATAATATTTTTGCGTTTAAAGTAGAAGTAAAATAACACAAATTCATGCATAAAGAAAAACATGCAAGTTTGTTGTATTTTTTTTTTCTTAAAATAAAATTTTAATTTAAAAAATTCTACAAATTCTAAAGCCTTTTGGGAAAAACTAATTCGAAAAGTGGGGATAAACAAGTAAAAGTAATAAATATGTGACGAAAATATTAAGACAAAAATTCCGAATTAAACAAGTAAGAAAGTATAGTCCGTCCAGCCCGATCATACAATACCCTACACCAAAATGTTGTTATGAACTACGGATTTACATATGAGTTCTTTGTGCCAAATATTACTTAGATATCTACATCTATATGATATTTTGATCTTAAAGTGGCTTTAGAAAGAGAGTTTGTACGGGACATATGGGCAATTTTAGGCCAAGCAGTACAAAATAGAGAAGTTATATCAATATTCTAAAGCAAGCTATGGCACTAAAAACTATTTCCGGGGTGGAATTTGTATATTTAAATATGGACCGATTTCAATAAAATTGGATAAGATGACTACATCTAAATATTTTTGGCCGAAACCTAATCTAAATACCATCATAGTAAGAGGGTGTATGGTTATATGTTTGTATGGGGGCTATGTGAAATTATGGACTGATTTTCCCCAACTTCAGAGAGATTCGTCGCTATGGGTGTATACCAAATTTCGTTTAATTAGTTGCAAAATTGGGTAGTCTACTATGCGCACAAAGGTTACATGAACACCCAGCCAGCCGGAACGATTTTAAAAAGGTTTTACATGAGCACCTGCTACTTGGTCTTATCTCATGGTGGAGCCAATCCATATTGGTAAAAACCTATGCTTTAAGCAAATGTCCCTGAGTGGGAGTGGCACAATAACAACCAGGTAGCAATTTTATTATAAAATCCGGCAAAATTATATACTCATTCCTTGCTTAGGAGCTGGAGCTATATAGCCTCCACTGCTGTAGGAGATGTCAGCGGTTTCTGTTGGATAGCAATAGCACCTAGGGATAGTCCTCCCTCAGGTCGAACGATCCCACAAGTGGTGAAAAATCAGCCCCTTATTGGGCTTTTTAGTACTACCCCTTCTCACGACTTTGGGTTTAAACCACAACCACCACGTGATCCCAGAAATTATACTGTTAGCGTCTACTTCCACGTAGACAATCTCGCTGAAAGAAGGGAATAATTTTTTGCAAGTATCATCCTAACGGAGGATTCAACCAAGTCAGTCCGTTGACATGTCACCGGGGCTACTGACTTCCGTAGTACCATATAGGACTTTTGGTCCGAAACAACCCCGGGAGAGCAAGCCGGACAGAAGAACATCGTTAGATCGATTCAGAAATCAATCTAATTCTGATTCGATCGCTACACTAAAATATGAATCTAGAATCCCCTACAGCGCACAGGCATATTAACCACATTTTGTGGTTTGGGCATGAAAAGGTTAATCATATTTGTCAAATGTTTCAAATGATTTTCTCTTTTTTTTTCAAATGCCGGATCTAAAGCTTAGAATTGTAATTGAGATCTTTTACTATTGTTTTTAATAAGATTTGTATTTAACTTATATTTAAGTCTATTTATTGTAATTAATAATTATATTTTCTCATAACAAGTGCATTGAAAATATAAAAGCAATTCCAATTTAATTTATTCTTATCTTAATTATTATTAAACGTCAAATGCTTACAGCTGTATCAACTAAAAGTTATAACCTCTGTCATATTTTGTTTGTTTAATAATTAACATTGCAACAAATCGGTCTGTTGAGTTTATCAAGTTGAAAGTAACAGCAACAAAATTATTTATTTTTTTTTATTTTAGAATCAAGCCCTGAGGTCGAATAAAAAGATTTTTTATTCTACTCAAAATTCTTTGAAACAAACAAAATTGTTAAGGCATACTAAAAGTTTCGTTGATATAACAAACAACTTTTCAAACTAACAATACTTGTTGTTGCCATGAGAAATGAATATCTATCTGAACATTACAGCCGTACCTAAATAAGAGCGGAAGGCGGAACGTTTTCTTTCGCTTAGCTTTTACGATGAAATGCCATACCTAAATAAAAGCGTCAACGTTGAGTCAATAACAATAGTGTTAACTTTTTTGTTTAATAAAAGCCACATAATATAAATAAAAAAAGGAGATCAAATCGCTAGATTCACCTAAAAACAGCTAAGTTGCCATTATTTATCAACAGTAGCGTCCAACTTCACTATTAATCGCACTGTCGAAATTGGATTTTCCAATTGCAAAGCGTTGCCGCCGCTCTATTTCGGTATGTTCATACAAATTATATGGTCATTAGAACTTTTGACAGCTATAAAACGCTTTCCGCTCTTATTAAGGTATGAATGTTAATTGTTGTCTCAACGAAATTTTCACTAAAGGCCAAAATTAACCACAAAAACGGTTACACAAACATATACAAAATGTATGGGGCATTTTGTGTGAATTAAAAAAAAAATTTTAGTATTTGCACAAACATTTTATTATTGTTGTCAACCTACCTGTGTCGTTTAATCAATTAGTTAGTAATCCTTTGTGTAGCACCTTTCATTACTTAATACTGACAATTTATTTTATACTTATTTAATCGATTTTATGACAAGTCTTATTTTTAAATAATTTTTTTTTTATAATTTGCATTTTTATTATACGATTATTTATTGTTATTGTTCCATACCCGCACAAAATCAAAAGAGAATTTTTTTAAATCCGTTTTTATTGTTTATTTTTTAATTAATAAAATCATGCAAATCTACATGAAATTACGTACTGATTTGATAAAGTACAAGTAATAAAAATGTTTAAATGAAATTAATAATTGAAAGAGAACATTTATGAAAGGCACCAAGTTATTGACAAGATAGATGAAATTTTAAGAAACACCCTACTACAAGTAACTTTCACATTTTATGACAAAAACTACATTCGTAATCAGACAACAAGAAACATTTTTCTACAACCTACATTTTCTCTAGAGAATTTATGTCTTACATTAATTTTCTTCAGGAAATTTTCGCTAGCATTAATTTCCCAAAAAAAGTCTATCGCTAGCATAAATCTTATAAAGAAAATGTATCGCTAACTTTAATAACCTTTAGCAAATTTATCACTGAGAATAATTTCCAATAGAAAATTTATTACTCACATTAATTTTCTTAAAAAAATTATCGCTTACATTATTTTCTATAGCAAATAATCTTACATTGCATTTTTTTGAAGAAATTTATCACTAACCATAATTCTCCATTGAAAATTTAAAGCTTGAATTATTTTATATAGAAAATTATAGCTCGAATTAATCTATTAAACAAAATTTATGTTAACTTTCCTATAGAAAATTAACATTATTTCCTTTGGAAAGTTCATTGCTTTTTTTTAATAACTAATATGAAAAAATTTATCGCTAACAAAAATTTTCTCAAGAAAAATTATCGGTTACTTTAGTTTTTCATAAAATTTTTTTGGTAACATTATTTTAATTAGAAAATGTATCGCTTACGTTTATTTTCTATAGAAAATATCAATAAATTTTATCTATTTAGACAATTAATCGCTAGCCTTAACTTTATATAGAAAATTATCGCTCGCATTGACTTCCTATGATTGGTTTACAGTAAAATTAATTTACTGACGAATATTTATTGCTATTATATTGGTAATTTATAGCTGACAATAATTTCCTATAAAAAATTTATCGCTTAAAATTATTTTTCTATAGAAAATATGTCCCTATCATTTCTATACAAAATTGATCGCTAACATTAATTTTTTCTTTAGGCAATTTATCGCTAACTTCCAAAAACTTGCAATACATTGCAATATTGAAAGTGAGATGAAATTGAAACATCCTGTTCATGTTATTGTTACTAATTTTTCCTAGAAATTATATCCAAAAGGTATCGCAATATCGAAAATAAATAATATAAAAAACTTTATTTTTCTTGGAATATATCGAAAGGTCGAAATAATGCTCATATAACATATATCGCCTATATTCAATTTATAGGAAAAATTTATCGTTAACAATAATTTCATTAAAGTTTTTATAGCTAACATTAATTTTAATAGAAAATTTATCGCTAACATTAACTATTGATAAAAAATTATAGCTTAATATAGGGAATTAAGCACAACAAACAAAATCTTTTAGCTTAATATAATTTCATAAAGAAAATTTATGGCTAACAATAAAATTTGTTTTCTGTACAAGATTTATTGCTACAATTTACTTTCCACAGAAAAGGTTTCGATCGCATTGATTTGCGATAAAAAATTATTATTAGTATTGTGTTTATGTTATTGAACTGTTAATGGTTTTTAATCCAAATTTAGATATTTTTAATAAGGCTTAAGGTCATTGAATTTAATTTTCATTAAATTATTTTTATGAAGAAAGGAATTTTACAACATGAAATTAATTAAAATTTTATTGATAATTTTTCATTCTTGACTGCGCTGAGATTTGAACCCAGGCTTTCACGGACAAGTTGCCCAGACTAGTTTCGATTGTAACCACACAATCTCGTCGGTGGGGTTTGCCGTTTTACTCAATCGGCTATTGCAGCCGGATGACGTCAATAGTCAAACATCAATCCTTAAACCAAATAGTATTTCACTTTGGTAGATCGAAATTTGCTTTTGAATGAATGATTATCTATTGTAATTAATTTACATGTTCTTCCTAACTTCTGTGTTTTCGTTCTTTTTGTCAAGAATTCTTCTTCGCTAACATTAATTTTCTATGGAAGATTAATCGCTTAAATTAATTTTATAAGGAATATTTATATTAGCAATAATTTTGAATAGACAATTTATTGCTAACATCAATTTTCTACAGAAAATGTATCAGAACATTAATTTTCTATAGAAAATTTATCGCCACTAACATTAATTTTCTATAGAAAATTTATCCCCACTAACATTTATTTTCTATAAAAAATTTATCGCCACTAACATTAATTTTCTTTAGAAAAATCGCTAACATTCATTTTCTATAAAAAAATTATCTATAGAAATTTTTTAGCTTACATCAATTTCATATCGATTCTTTATATTTATCTATATAAATTTATCGCCAACATTAACTTTCTATAGAAAATTTGACGCTAACTTTAATTTTTCTATAGAAAGTTACATCCATTTCCAATAAAAAAATGTATCGCTAACAATTTAACTAACAAAATTTATGGTTAACAAAAAAATTAATTCACTAGGGTTATTTTTTCACTTACATTAACTGTCTATAGAATGTCTATCGTCAACGTTAATTTTCTTTAGAAAATTTATCGTTTACAATAATTTTTATACAAACTTTTTCGCTAACATTAATTTTTTCTATGTTGATCGCTAACATTAATTTTACTTGGAAAATTTATCGCAAACATTAATTTTGTGTATAAGTTTTATTGTTATCATTATTTCTGTAAAAATTTTGTCAAAAATTGCATTGTGCTAGTCGCAAACTTTAATAAGTAGACCTCTTTCTGGAAAAGCAAATTCGAGAACGCTGAATTCAATGGTGATAGCCGCTTTTCAAAGTTAGCCCTAATTCGCGATATTAGCGATTTAAAATTTTAATACGTAAGTACCAAAAAACAAAATTTTTATAATTTTTGGAGCGTTGTGCAATTAAAATCAATCCAACTCTGTTAAAGGGTTCTTTACATTACCCAGCAAAAATTTAACTTACAATGCTACTTTTAATGACTTCCGGAATTCATTACTTTGTAGCTTTATTCGCCACTTTTTGCGTTATTAGTTATAAATAAAATAATAACTTTATTATTATATCTTAAATAAGTCATAATTATACATTTAAAAAAATACTTTGGTATAATGACTTAAATAAGTTATTCTTATATGATATAAAAAAAAAAGTTTTAAATCAATTTGCAATATATTATATTAATATTTGTTAGATATCCGGTAATATTATAAAATTTTAAGAATAATTTCGATGTGAAATACATGAAAAATCCAAAACTCAATCAAGATATGTAAATATTTACATAAATATGTTCCAAAATTACCAACACAATATATTTTTGTTATTAGAATACTAGTAGTGATATCAATCTAATATTAACGATGTTTATTTTAGGAACATAATCAGGCCTGTCACGGAAATTGTTCGGAATGGTTTTGAATCCGTATTTTCATTTCGATCGAGTTTCGTAATTCCGACAAATTTTGAGTTTGTTATTTTTAAGTTAATTGTGGGAATATTGTTGAAACCAAAACAAAAACTTTTTTCGATTGAAAAATTAAAAGTGATTTCATTCCGAGAAAATTTATCGGTTTTTGTTTTCTGAAGAAGCTTTCTCGGAATTAAAAAAACTTTCGATCAAAATTGATTTCTGTGTCAGGTCCGTATATTAACATATATTAATACACACATTGTTATTACAGTGTTAGAGCTATAAATGATTTTGTGCAGCAAAAGCAGTCTTTATTAAATATTTTCTTACATTTCGAAAAATTTATTATTGTGTACTTTTTTTCAACAAAAATTCAATACGATTTCAGAGCAATTTTAATTAGTGTGTTTTAACCTTTTTGAAAGTTAATTTTAAAGTACTTATTTCGTGTCTCTTTTGGTAACTACATATTTTTATACAACTTTTAAGTAAAAAATAAAGGTATTATTTTTTATGTTGTAATTGGCCAAATTATAAAGGATTACTTTTGGGACATCGCGAACAAAAATAAGTACTTTTTCTAGTAGAAAAATAAGTACTCTTTTCCTCAAGTTCTAATTATTTTTCTGATAATTTTGTAAGCAAAGTTCTTGCTGGGTATCACACAAGTCTTACGTATTTTTAGGAAAATACAACCCTGACATAATAAATGGTTATTGTTTTTTTGAAAATTTTCAAACAATAATAATATCATGGAAGCATTTTCGTCAAAATACTTAAGACTTGTGTATAGTATAAAACGGCCTTAAATACAATTTTTCTTTACTTTTTTTCTCGCCTACAATGTTTTTCGCAATGTTATATTTTTTAAAAAAATTTCTTTTCTTAACTCCATTGAATTTTTTTGTAAAACCTATTGAATACAAACAAAATAACATAACATTTAAGTTTTTACTTTCAGAAAAATGTTTTTGCGAAAATTTTTTATTGACATTGAATTAATTGCAAAGCAGAGTTCGATACCGGAATTTCCCGTCACGGGGATTCCCGGGATATTTAATTGCTTTTTTATTTAATCCCTATTTTAGGGGAATTAATTGCGGAATTCCCGCGCAATTTTGAACAAAAACTTTTCTAAACTTTAGAAAATCTATGTTGGACTCGTGTTTTTAGTTGGTTTATCCAACAAAATTTCTTCACAATAATAATATCTATTGAGGTTAAAGGCTTATTTAGCTGATTTTTGAGAATGGGCTTTATATAGAACCTTTGGTAAATTAAAGACCGACCTTCACGAAATTGTATTTCTAGTATTAGCAAACTGTAATGGGCTACATTTAGTTTTACGGTTTAAGTCGTAGTAAAGTGTTTCCCGAGAGTGGTTTTATATGATAAGTTGTGACTCGATCTTCACGAAATTTAGTGGTGTGATTTCAAGTAAGTCTATGTTGGACTCTTATCTTTAGTTGTTTTATCCAACCGAATTTCACCACAATATCAATATTTGTTGAGGTTTAAGAAAAACAAATTACTTTTAAAAAAATTGCGAAAAAAATAGGGAAAATTGTATTTAACAGAGTTGGAATGATTTAAATTGAACAATGATCCCAAAAAAATACAAAATATTATTTTATGGAACTTTAGTATTGACATTTTATTAGCGGATATCACGAGCTGTAACTTCGAAAAATGACTAACGCCATTGAGTTCAGCGTACTCAAATTATCTTTAAGGATAGGGTGCCCAGCTTGTTAAAATAAAAGTGAAAAATTTGAACACAGTGTTATTATCTTCTTCGGAAATTTTTCCTATAAAAAAATAAAAATCTTTAATTTTTTTAAGAAAATCTATTAAAAGTAAAAAATTTTATTTTTAACAATTTATCGACTTATTTATTTTAAGTTCAAGAATTGTTTATTATCTTACTAAAACAGTGATAATTAAATTACATACATATGACTTCCTTTAGTAAATTATTTCCTTTCAAGACAAAAAAAAAAAATAAATTAATCTGATTTAAAGTTAATAGTAATTGATTTTTGGCTTTTGGAATTTTATAAAATAAATTATTGGAAAAGAATGACATTTTAACGCATTTGACAGCAAAAAAAAAAAAAAAAAAAAAAAAAAACACAATTAATTAGAATAAATGCAAAAAGGCAGCTTCAAGTCATAATAAATAAAAAATTATGCAAATTACAAAAACTCAGAAAATTATATTGAGAGAAGGTGTCTTTAAAAGTTGTTTTTGAAATTTCATTGAAGTGAATTTCAAATAAATTTTATGTTACACCTTTTAAAACTCAAAAATATTTAAAAAAAAAAAAACACTGAAAATATATGGAGACACTGACACATAACAGCCATTAATTACATATCAACAAATATTTCGTTGAATGAAAATTATACTGACCATTTTTTTTTTGTTTTATGTGTTTTGTTATTGCGAAACCAATTTAAGGCATGGGAACAAACACGATTGGTTGTCATTTTGTCAACGAAAAGTCAGCGAAAAAAAATCTGAAAATGGAAAATAATGTTGAAATACTCACGTACAGCTAAACACTTGGCAACATTTACTCATTCGAAAATTACCACACAAAACTACAAACAAGCAAAAACTTATTAAGGCAAGTGGAAAAACGTTCGAGACATGTTCAGGTGGATGGACAAACTCAACACAAAATTGTTTGCCAGAAATCACAAAAAGTAAAAGGTATAAAATGTGGGGTGTAGTAGAAGTAAAAAAGCCAAGAAAAGAAAAAAAAATACTGAAAATGTTTATAAGCATGGGAACGTTGAGTTTTTTCTCCAGCAGAAATAAAGAAAACTACAAATCACAAAAAGCAAGTGGTCAAAATTGATAGGGAGACCGAGTAAGAACCCCCGAACATTTATGGCCGACCATATGACAACGAAATTCTATATGAGAACAACACATTCATGCAAACATGCAGAAGTTCTCTATTGTAGGAATAGTTTAAATATGGTTGATATATTTTGCTGTTTTTTTTTTTTGTGGTAGATGAAGGAGTTAGTAACGCTCATCTTCAAGATATTTATTATAAAAATAAAAAAAAAATCTTAAACGCCGCAAGTTGTAAAATTTTTAAGAAAAAAAAAAAATACGAATATGTTCAAAGCAGTGTAATTTTTTGTGTGGGGAAGAGTAGCTAAGCAAATGTTCGGTATTAACTGCTAAACACGCATCAAACTTTAGTGGCTTTTAGACACCTTTAAAAAACAGGCAACTTAAACTTACTCGTTACTTTACTCGTTTTTTCTTTTTTCAAAGATTTTTGTATATGAGTGAATACATGTTGCATGTATGGTAAATATGCACCTCCTTCAAGTTTAGTTTGGCAAGAAAAGAAGAAAAATGTTAGAGAAATTTATATAGCAGAGTACAATGAGGTGTTCACACTACGCACGACAATCGGATAAGAAAAAGGTGTTTTAAATGCCAACCGACTATGCAATCAATCAAAATACTTAAGGAGTGCGGATTCTACTAAGTTTAACCCCTTTTAAATACATCTGATTTCATTATTCTCAAAAATAAAGATATCACTCACAGAAACCTCGCGTCCAATATATCCCGAAAAAGTCACTGTATGATGTGGATTTTGGTCTTAGAGTAAAGCCTGGTACTCTGTTCAGTATATCGTGCGAAATGTTATCACACTCAATATAAAAAAAGTTTTTGTGCTGTGAAATACAAAAGAAAAAATGTTGATAGAGCTGTACTCTATCAAAACATTCGAAATGTTTCTAGCAACATTTGTATCTTCCGTGCGAAGCAAGTGCAGCTCAAATCATTTCGCACGGAATTTTAAGCAACAGATTATCTTTTTTTGTAATTTTTTATTTGGGTAATTCCATGTCAAATCGAACAAGAGTGGGATCCGACCCCTTTCGATTTGAATGAAATTTGGTGTGAAGATTCTTTTCATTCTATAAAGAACATATACCAACGAAAAACAAATTTTTAAATTTTAAATTTTTTTTTCCAAAAGTTACGTCATATTCAAAATGTCATAATTTCGCCTTTTTGGCACGTTACGTCTCCAAGAAATTAAATGAGTTTTATACTCTTTTCCTACTGTTCGTGTAATGCAGCGATTCCTATTTCGAATAAATATATTAAAATAAAAGCATCATCTTTTTTTTAGCGAAGGAGAGGATGTTAAATTGAAAAATAATCATATCGACAAGTTTCTGAACCAAATAGGCGTTAAAAATAGTAAAAAATAACGTTTTAAATGCAAATATTGGATTTACATTGAATTATGCTTCATTGTTCATACCATTTTAAGTAAAAGCAGCCAGGCATCAACGGTTGGAAAAGAGACAAAGAAAAAAACGACGCAAAAATCTATATACATATGTATATGTATATTAGAGCAACTCAAAAAAGTGATTTTGTTACCCCTCTGAAAATTAAGGTTGATATGTTGTATGATGTTTCCCAAAATATTTTTGTTCTAGTGTTGACCATCCGTGAGCTGGACCATTTTTAAAAAAAGGTCTTTTTTCAGTTTTTTGTACTTTGCTCCAAGACGACATAAATAAAATTTGGTATCATCGAAGAGTTTTTGAAGCAGCATCCAATGGTATATAAAACTTGACCACTTGCGACCTACTAATTGAGATATTATGCTAAATACATATTTTCGTTTCGGGTTTTCATACAAATTCTACGTATGTGGAAGTAATGTTCTGCTTTTCAAATTGAATCTGTTTTAAAATATTAGCGGTTTTCACCCTTTGTATTAAGTGTACAACTCTGTTATATTTAATACGATTTTATACTTCAAAGAAAAGGAGTTACTTTTGGTATGCATTGTAAATTAATGAATTTGCTGAGTGAGAGAAAGAGACAGATAAAGTTTCTTCAACTGTTTTATTCTGGCAAATTCACGCACTTGTTTACTACTGCTTTTTTGGGATTTTACATTTTGTTGTTGCAGTGTTGTAAATGTTAGTATTTTTACTAAAATTATAAGATTAACAAGGTCTACATGGGACTTTACCATCAAGGGTGAACTCCGCTAATGTTAATTTAATTTTTTTTTTGTAATTATTCACATTATATTTTTTATATATAGACAATATAAATTTGTCTGTTATTAATAGATTAATATGATTAATAAAAACTGAAAAGAAGACCTATTTTATAAATGGACCAGCTCACGGACTATCTACGCTAGAACCTAAATATTTTGGGAATCATCATAAAACATATCAAGCTTTATTTTCAGAGGGGTAACTAAAACACTGTTTTCGGCTCCATACAACTTGAGTCGGTCTAATGTATATGTATATGGGGGATTTCATGTCAAGTGACCCAACTTTTGAAATCGATGTCTTCCGATTTGGATAAAATTTGCACCAAGGTTAGTCTTATTGGATAGTAGCTTAGATACAAATTTTCAACAAGATCCGTCAAAAAGTTTCTGAGTTAGAGGGGGTCAAAATTTGACATTTTGGCCAAACCGGTGTTCTTTCTCATCCATGTAACTTATGATCTATTGGTGTTAGCAAAATTTGTCCAAAGCAAATTAGATAGCTATTTCTTCAAGCTTTCGAAAAAAATTTGTTTTGGTTTTTTTTTTAAATTTTTAAAATTTTTTTTTTTTTAATTTAAAACTTATTTTTTATTTTTTTTTGAAAAGGGTATTTTTATTTTTTTTTTTTTTGCTCAAAAGAAAGCTTAGGTCTTTTCCTTTAAGTTAGTTATGGTCGCTATTTGGGAAGCGAGTGGGTTATGTATAAAAAAAAATAAATTCTAAAAAACGCCAAAAACATTATATAAAAAGGCTAAAGAAAATGCCAAGTGCTTAATGAAAATGTTGCAGCTAAATAAAAAATGTTATGCTAAATTTAGCCGCAAAAATGCCGAAATGGCCCTACTGGTAGTAACAGCATGATGTAAAACTTTTTTCGGAAAATTTTACGCCCATTTAAAAGTATTATTTTTAATCTGAGTAGTGCAGATTTTTTCTAATCATTTCATCTTTTGTTCGTTATATTTTATGTGAAAAATGTAATGCAAGACTCAAATGCATTTTCCGTTTTGATCGAAAAAGGAGCTCACCTCCAGTGTAACTCAATTAACCGAGCAAGAGTAACTTAGACCTCCCGCTTGTTATAATGAAGAAGACCAGACTCTTTGGAGGTAATCAAACACTTAACCTTCGCATTGATAGACTAGCTCACTACTAAATTTCCTAAACTGAAAAAATTCTCAAAAATGTTTCACCAATTAAAGCATTATTCAAAAATAAAATCAGTTTTAATTTAAAATTTAATCAAAAGAATTAAACTTTTAATCAAGTGACTTTAACGTTTAATCAAGTTAATTAAGCCCTCAATTGGTGCTATCAATTTGTTTACTGGTGCAAATGTAATTAAATTTTTAATTAATATCACAAATTGTTAATTGAAGTTATTTGTTTTCTGTCACAAATACCTTGAAGAACTATTTTTACGATCGAAATTTAGTTATTAATTCTATGGAGAAATATTTTCGAAAATAAGCGTAACCATTATTTTGAAGCCAATTGATAAAATTAATATAAAAAAATTAAAAAAAAGCAAATTGTCTTCTTTTTAGTTGCAAAATATTTATTATGCATAACTGAAGCTCACGATATCTTTGTAATTTTTAGTGTCAGACCCTTTTTGATAAAGTAATGTTTTGTTAATTTACAGTTTAATAATTGTAATTTTCAGTTGAATAATTGTAATATTCATTAACAATTTTTTTTTAAATTTTTATTTGTTAATATTTCCGCCATCTGTGTAAACACTTCACTATTCCCCTGGTTAAGTTTCATACAATAATGTTCACATTACAACTAACAGGCGACTCATGTGTCACTTAAGTGTATTTTCCTCCTTTTTGTGCAGTTTTTATGCGATTTTTTTTTTGCTGGCAGCAATTTTTATTCTTTTAACTGGATTGGGGCATAGAAAAAAGGTAAAAAGCTGAAAAAGAGTGTTACCACAAAAATAATTGAAAAGAATAAAAACAAAGAGGCGTTAAAGTTGAGCATTTGATTGAAGTTTAAAATCAGTTTAAATATTAACGTTGCATTAGAGACGTCATTTTGTTGGGTATTAATTTTTTTTTTGGAAAAAGCTTTAACCAAAGACTATAGATTTATAAATCTATAGTCTTTGCTTTAACAAATATGAAAAATTATAAGAAAGAATAATTTTAAATTTAATCAAGACTAGTCAAACTAAACTACTCTAAAACAAAATAGAATTAAGAAAACTAGTGCAGGTGCTTATCACTTGTCTAGGAAACTAAAATATTTCTTTAATAATAAAATTTATTTCATAACTTGGCCTTTTTCTATGTCTTACACCAATTGTTGTGTAATTCTGGATAATTGCTTTGTAACTTATGACCACTTTCCTTCTCCTGCATCACGACATACAGAAACCGTTACTGGTTTTTTTGTCTTATGCCTCGAAAACATATTCGTACCTGGGGTATTCTGGCAAAACAAAAAAAAAAAATATTAAAATGTTGTTACATCTTAACCTTGTCTGGTCATAAAATAAGCCAAAGTCATTTTATATTTTACGTGATTCAAATCTATATCTTTTTTGGTGGTTTGAAGCCAATTTTTTTTTAATTCTTGTTAAATTTTAGTTGATGATGTTGTTTATCTTTAATGGGGAAAGTTGCATTTACAGGAAATCCTTTCAAATAGTAGTTACGAAGTTTGAGGTTAAGTGTAATCAGTGAGTGACAGTACTGAACTTAATATTTTATATCAATTTGAAGTTTTTATAGAATTGTATAAAAAAAAAGAAGAAATTTAACTAATTTTTTAGGGATGTACCGATACGCCTGTTTGCCGATACGATACCGATACCCATACTCAAGAAGAAATACCGATACGAATATAAACTTAATTTTAGATTAAAATTAACAAATCTTAAGTAGAGTAATTTCTTTATTATACAAAATTAAGTGTAAAAAATTATTAATATTTAAAACTGATTTTAATAAAATTTTAAAAACAATGCAATGAATTTAAATTCAAGGTAAAATTTATTAATTTTTTAAACAACAACATAGTGTAAGAGATTATAAGTATTCAAAATTAATATTAATAAGTTTTTGGTTTAAATAACAAAGTATTCTCAGTAGGAAATGGTCCCTATTCGTAGAGATTTTTTTCCAAAAAATATTCGTAGAGAAAAGAAGGATATATATTTTAAAATAATGAAATTGTAGGGACTTTTCAAATATGTGGAAAATCTGTATATATTTGGCAATTTTTTCGATTTGTGACATAGTACTAATAAAATAGTTGATACGGCAGCATTACAAATTGTTAATTTTTTTTTGCGTGATTGGGCAAGCATTCATTTCAACTTTGATTTTAAGGTAAATTTCTGAAACTCTCTTTTACAAAAATTTAATTTTTCAAAGCAATAATAGATAACTAGTTTAATATGGACATCAAAAACTTTTGGAGTAAAGCCAACAAAATGAAAATTTGATTGAAAATTTAATTTTCCCCCTTTAGTCGAAATTAGCCATAATGAAAATAAAGTTTAGTAAGTCAAGAGAAATTTGTTAAAAATAAAGCTAACATTTGTTGATTTTATTGGTCACGCTTATTTTTGGATTTTTTCGTCAAATATTTGTTCGGTCTGACCATATCTGTAGTCATTAAATTTTATTTGCATTGTCCGCTCTTTTTTACAAGACGAATGCACCGAAAATCATTTCAAACACCAGTACGATATAGGAAGAATAGGGATTGCTTTCGGGCTGCGTAGGGACTTTTCAAAAAAATCTATAACATCACTGCTCAGATGTGACTGAACTCATTTGACAACTCATTTGATCTATTATCTTTGAAATTTTCTAGCTTTGTATCGATGAAAAAGAATTGTAGATAAACAATATATTTCATTATTCTCTAAACACTTAAATCTTTCATTCAAAGCTAATGCTACGTAAATCGACAATTTTTGGGACTCTAAATTATTCTGCTTCTCAGTTCATTCGGTTATTTTTTAATAATGTTCGAAGACTGTTAACTAGCGAAATAACGTCATAAGTGTAGCAGTGACTTTGCTTATAGATTTTATGGTTTCTTCGAAGCAACACAAAAGTTGTAGCGAAGTGATTTTTATTTTCACAAAAATCATTAAAAATAAGCATAAAATTCTGCTGCAGGTCCAAACCAAAGCGTTCAATGCTTTGATGCATCAGTCCAAAAAGTCGTATTGACAAGTTACACAGCAAACCCGTAAAACGCGTATACGTATCGAGAGCATAAAGTAGGATTACTTTCTACTTTAGCATGCGTCTTAAAAAAAGGTCAAAAAAGAAACATACGCATAAAACGCGTGGCGTCGACCGACCTCCAGCTTATGAATTAAAAAAAAAAAACAATTTATTATTCTGTTTGATTTTTTGCTATTAGTTGTTAATTTTGTTAAAAAAAAAAAATTTTTTTTCTTAAAAAAACCAAAAGTATTAAAAAGTATCGGCGTATCGACAGTAAAATATCGCCGATACCGATATATCGGAAAATCTGAAGTATCGCCGATATATCGGTATCGGTATTCGTTACATCCCTATAAGCTGTAAATGAATCATTATTTTTTTGATTTTAATTCGTTACGAATTGGATAAATTTTGAATTAATTCTTTCCACAAAAAAAAAGAATTGAATGCAATTTGAATCAATTCAAACGAATTATGCAGAAATAATTTCAATTCGTATCCAATTCAAATGAATCTGTAAAATGAATTGCAATTCGTTTCCAATTCAAATGAATTTGTTAAAGTAAATTGCAATTCATTCTACAGATTCATTTGAATTGAATTGATTTTTAATTCATTCAAATGAATTAGAACGATGAATTGCAATTCAAAGGAATGAAATCAAAAATGAGTTGCAATTAATCAAGTTCAAGAGCAGATCTAGGGGAAATGAAGAAATGGAAATTTCTCCTACCATAATGAAAATATTCAGTACAAAAACTTAAAAGCCTTGTCCTGGATCCGCGCCTGATCAAAGAAAACATGGTGTTTGGAGTTTGTATATTTAAGAAGAACTGATTTTTATTTTGAAATACGCTGTCTTTTACATAAAAAATTAGTTGAATAACAAAACGAGAGTAATGCTTGCTGTAGATTTCATTACAAAATCAATTCAAATTTCAATCAATTAAATTCAAATGAGTTGGAAATGAATTGCTAATTCCTTTTTCTAATTTATTTGAATTAATCAAAAATCAATTCAAACGTATTGGAAATAAAATGCAATTCACTTTGACAAATTCATTTGAATTGGAAACGACTTGCAATTAATTTGACAAATTCACTTGAATTGGAAATGAATTGCAATTCATTTTTACCAAATTCATTTGAATTGAATCCAATTTCATTCAATTCATTTTTTTGTGTGAATAGAATTAATTCAAAATTTGCTAATTCAGTGCATGAATGATTCGTGAATTAATTCAAAAATGAATAATTCATTTACAGCTCTGATAGATATGAACGTTACAAACACAACTACAAACTATATTCGAACTTAATTTACCGATATATTAACTAACGTAGACCTTGAGCTTGTTGTAGCGACGCAAACTGCAGTCTTTGGCAGAATCAAGCCCGCCGCTCTCACATTTATGGATTTGCACACTACCATCTAACCTAACGGAGCCCCCTTTATTAATTATATTATCATTTGTTAAACTATTTTAATTGAATCCATTTAAAAAGAAAATAACTCAAACACCAAAACTCAAAATATCTCTAAAGAAAGACTGCTTTAAAAAATAACAAAAAAAAAAAAAAAAAAAAAAATAAAAACCATTGAAGCGCGCGACTGTCCCGCACTTGAAAAATACGAAAATCAAGTTGCGGAAAACTTCATTTAACAAAAATTGCAAAAATTCATACTGATTTTAAAGACAGTCAGACAGACATTGACATTATAGCCTTAAAGCCAACACGAAGGACAGAAGTATGAAGAAGAAAAATTAAAATCATGACCCGCAACGAAATTTTTTCTATAAAGAGGTCCTCTACAGAAATCAAATAACTCATAAACACACAAAAAAAAACACCTAAAACAAACGTCAAATTATATCTTAAAAGTTGTAGTTTTTTATTTCTCAGTTTGATTTTTGTTGTTATTGTTGTTGCTTTTCTGGGCTTGGGTCTAAATAAATACAACACGACATTTTTTTATTATGATTTTTTATTATTTTATTTTTACAGGTTGTTATTTCTCAAGATATTATTAGAGTGTTACAACAGCTTTTAGAAAAATATTTTTTTTAAAAAAGATTCAAGCAGACAATTGTGAAAATTAACCATAAAAAAACTTCATTAGTTTTCGTTTTGTCCTCGCCTTGTGCCCCTCTTTTACTACTTTGTCCTCGTTTGTATTTGACTCCCAAGAATGTGTCTCCGTCGTGGTGATTTGATATGATGCGACACGACACTTTTTTTTTATACGCCTGTTCTTTTTGTTGTTGCTCTGGCACCAACAACAACAAACATTTGACACAGACAACCACTCTACACGTTTAATCTGTGGCTTTGTGTTCGGGTTCTGGCTTAAAAGTATCATGATTATGATAAATATTGATGTCATTTGACTTATTTTTAAGCCACTGAACTTTTTTTCTCTGGCTTTGGTTTGATTCGAACAAGTTGAGATGGATAATTTTTTAAATACTGGAAGTGCGTCAAGTCAGTTTGTATCAGATGTCAACTTAATAAAATGAACAAACAAATAAATAATGAAGGTACGAAGGGAATTAGAGGAGACTTTATAACTTTGGTCGTTCCAAAGTCGAGAGTAGGGGAAAATATTGCACCACATGAATCTTTTAATCACAGATTTCAGCTGCGAATTTTTTATACCCTTCTTTTTATACTTTTGATTCGTCATTCCGTGTGAAACTTATTCATTTTTATCTAGTATACATAGTCTGGGTAATTGAGTAATTCTACGTCGATTTAGCCATGTCCGTCTGTCTGTGTGTTCGTTTGTTCCGAAACAGTTTTAAATATAAAAAAAAAAATTGTGTTGTGATGACTTAAATCAAGTTTATTTCTAATCATTTGCTAGTGTTTTGATCAAAATCCCACAAATAGTTTTCAAGTTTTGACGCATTACCGCCTGATTTCGGGCAGAATAGTAGTCATACCCATAAAAAAAATCTGAGACAGATAGAAAAACTTAAAACTGATTTGAATTAAGCGCTTTTAAGTCTTTAAATTCTATATATTTTTATTTAAATGGGTATTTCGCTGCAGATTAGTGTGATTTAACAGAGGTCTGAGCATCAATCAAAATAAATACTGACGTAAGTTCTTATAAAGATTGACTGAAGGGTATTAAAGATTCGGCACAGTCGAGTATATCCCTTTATATTGTAAAAAACGACTTTTTGCAAAAGACTATTTTTAAAAAGTACCTTAGAAAAAAGTAGATAATTTTAAAAACATTTTGATTAGTATAACTAATTCATAAATCTTAATAATTATCCAAATTTAGTTGTAGAAATTTTGTTTGTTTTAAATTTATAAAAATTAAAGCATTGATTTTTAATTATCTCTTTTTTTTAATTTTGTTAAACAAAATTTAGACCAGTAGCTTAAAAAATTTTTTATTAAAGACACAAAATTCACAGTTTAATTAACAAAGTCTGAACAAAATATATAAAATATTAGCAACTAATGAAAAGTCAACTATAAATGATTAAAAAAAATAAATACACAATAATGCATTTTTAAAAGTTTACATGATAAAAAGTTTAACTAGTCTTAAGCTGGGATCACACGATTGCCGCAATGCACCAATTTTCACACTTTTTAATACCCCAATCGTGTGACTGTACAATCAAATGGCTCGTGTACCAATCGAGGGCAATTTTGTGCTTACTTTTACCAATAAAATGCAACCCTGATGCGACAATCGTGTGACTACTTGATAAGCAACCGCGCGTCAAAAAAAATAACTAAAATGTACTAATATTTATTGGGTTCTTGTGCGGCAATTAAACGACACAATACGCGCCAATATTTGCCTTTTTTAATAAATTTACTTTTGTGTGTTTCTTGTGAAATAAATATATATTCATATTGATTTATTTTTCATTAAAATTATAATTAAATTTATCAGAAATAAAATTGGGAATTTAGCACGTTATTAATAAATAACTTTTGATATATAACTTTTTTTAAATTAGTGGAATAGCTGTTCAGGATGAATATTTTTATTCAAGATATTTAATAAAATTAAAATAAAACGGAGTATTTAGTTTTGTGATGAAAATCGCTCGATTTCAAAAAAATAAAAATTTATCAGTTTTGAGCGATTTTGAAATGGTTATAACTTATAATAAATTTAAAAATTTTTCTCTAGTATAATCCAAATTTAAATAAATCTTTCATCTTACTCTTTTAGAAGAATATTTTTGTTAAATCAAATCAATAACCTTGAAATAAGCTGACATTAAGTACATGTGTAAAAATGCTAATCAAAAAAAAAAAAAAAAAAAAAAAAAATTAAAAAGCCATTAGCAAATGTTTTAAACGAAAAACCATTTAGATACTTTTTACCAAACAACTTTAAAATATTTGCTTTTAAAATTTATTTTTGAGCATTTAACCAGAAAAACTGATCATTGGCACAAGTGTTAATTTAAATCATTTGACAATCATAATATTTTGGTCTTTAATGTTGACATTAATTTTTACTACACTAAATCACACCACTTGAACAAAAATGTGTTAATTGGTTTAGGAAACGGTAAAAATTTAAATTAAATCTGCGTTCTTATAAAAACATTTAAACGAATTTACTGGAGTAAAAAAATTAATAGATAATTTGTTAAAGGGTGTGTTCAGTTCTGTACAAAAAGTGTCAATTAAATGTTAGCAAAATATATGCAAATATAAATAAATAAAGAAACGTTCAGACAATAAACTGGTCACTTAAATTTTAAAAATAATATTTCATTTTTATATCATTCACTCAGATTAAAAAGTTACATTTAATTTTATCATTCTGTTTGTTATCTCTTCATTATTGACCTTGGGCCTTATAAAGTTTATCGCCCATACAGGTTTGCTGGGCTTAATGTGTTGGTTAACTAAGGTGAACTTTAACTATTTGTTGCATAAGGGGGTATATATTTGGAGTCTTTATAATTAATGCAGTAGATTTAACAATGTCCGTCTGTCTATCGTTAGTTTAAATATGGTATCCGAAGACCCAAGATCTGATAGGGAATATACTGCCGTGCTTGGGAAAAAGGAAATAAAAATCAATTACTTCCAAAATTTTTTTTTTGGAATACAAAATTTATTCTTAATAAGATTTCTCTGTGACGTGCTAAAAGGGGTATCCGAAAACCCAAGGTCTGATAGGGACTAAAAAAGGCAGTAAAAATCAATTACTTCCAAAAATTTTTTTGGAATACAAAATTTATTATTAATAAGATTTCTCTATGACGTACAAAATTCCCCATTTTTATATTTGATGAAAACACTGAAAGTTATTGTTAAGGGAAAGCTAGAATTTAGCACATCATAAAGAAATCACTTACTTCCTTTTTTTTCCAATTTTGATGCAATAAATTCCTTTACTAATTTTCTACACAAAGTAAGAGCAATTTTTTAAGTTTGTCAAATATTTTTAATTAATAACAAAATACTAAATTTAAATTTTAGTTTCCTCTGACTTTCATTTTTACACTTTACTGAATTTTTTCTAAGCACGGCAGTATAGAATATATAAAATATAGTTTGGAATAGTTTGCTTTTGAAATTAAGCGATATCAGACCACAAATGGCTAAGAATGATAAAAAAAAAAATAGACCACTCCCTTGAATTATTTCTCTTTTACCCGTAAACTCTTCAAAGGCGCCTTATAATCTATAAACTTGGCAGAATACTAGGGGCTTATTCTGTCAAACGTCTACGATTGAATATTTAACGCCCAACAATATGCTTAAGTTGACGTAAGCAACAGTGTGAATACATGTAAATCATATGTGTCAAACCATATTGCACTTAAGGAAGCTTTTTGTTAAGTTAAATGAATTTGTCACTGATTGCACTTTCCGTACGGAATCCAATGTTTTTTGATTTTGTTTTGAACTAGAGTTCAGTTGCAAACCGTAACAGGGGCATAAAGTAGTAAATACATTAGCTCAAAAATCAGGTTTTTTTGTGTTATGACTCTATTGCAGCCAAGGATCGATATGTTTTTGCTTACAATTTCTAAAAAATTTTCCGTGTTGCTAAATATTAATTTTTTGTTTTTACAACGCTGAAAAAATAATTTCGATTCATTTAGTATCGACAGACAGAATTAGAAGTAAGACCACCATCGAAATTGTTTTCGAATCGAAAACTTTTCCGATCACGACTACCAGAATTAGCCCTCCTGTTTATAAATGACTGAGGTACCGACACATACATAACTACTTATCTCTTTTACAATATGTAATTGTTTTTGTTCGATACCATCCATATAAAACAAGCAACGTTGAACAAATTTACTAAATATGTTTTTCTTTCGACCTTTTAATTTTAACAAATTCAGCTTAAATATTTGTTATTCATTAGATATGTTTCGGTTTAGAAATCAGCAAATAAATGCCCATACAAATATGCTCTCTTAGTAACTATTTCTACACGTTAGCGTCCATATCGTAGGTTAAGGAACAATTGGTTTTTAAATGCTACGGTGAGGGGTGCATAAGCTTCGGCCAGATCTGGCGGCTAAATCTGGCAGTCGTACTTTTTCGATTCGAAAGCAATTTTATTCCTAATTCTTTCAGTAGATACTTAACGAATCGAAAATATTTTTTCAGTGTTGTGAAAACTTAAAAAAATGCTTTACAGCACTGAAAAAATAATCTCGATTCTTTCAGCATCGACTGAAATAAAATTGCTTTCGAATCGAAAAAGTATTCGATTACGACTGCCGGAATTCGCCCCATGGTGCTTTTACTGGTTTTTTTTTTTTTTTTGAAAGTTACAAAATTAATTTCCATAGTTATATGCTATTTTTAAAAGTTTTTTTACGTGGCAAGCTTAACGACAATTTTATTTAAAACCATTTCTGAAAAAAACCATATTTACAGAAAATTTTGCTTGAGGAAATAAGTTTTATATTTTCCAGGTAAACTGTAAGTGCTGGTTCACGCTCATCCACTTTTCGTCGTCAAGATTTTAGTTTTTAGGAGATAGAGAGGAAAAAAATGGTATTCTCTTTTTCCTTCTCTTCAGAAGGAAAAAAGAGACTGCTAAAACTTGAAGAATCTAAACGAGCACCAGGGTTGTCAGATTGATTTTGATCTTTTTCGCCAAATTCAATGTCAAAAATCATTGTGAAGGTAGAAAAGAAATGCAACATATGCTATTTATATTCATATAACTGTTGGCTCGTAAAAACGTGTCGAAAACTTCATATCGCATTCTACTTCAAAGCAGATATTTAGTGAATTTCAATATTTCAATACAGGTACCTGCCGTATCCTTGTAGCTATAAATTGTTGGCCTAAACTGATCTTAATTAGATTGAATATCATCATTACAATTTTCTTTTAACAAACTGTATTTTTTCTATTGTATTTCATTAGCATCCAAGGGTAAGTTAGGATTCATAAAAAATCTTTAAAATATATTTAAAATCAACAAATTGTATGCGATAATTTGTCACATTTTATAATGGAAAAATTTTCATAAACTTTCATTATATTCATTTTTAAAGAATTCTACTTATTACTTCTTTCAAGAGCACATTTAAATGTAAAAAAAATTTCTCGAAGATTATCTTCATCAGCCATTTCAACATTATTTAGTTTTAAATACTGGTCATACATATGAATGCATCAAATTTCATACATTGAAATACTAGAATAAAAAAAATATTATTTCTTCGTTTTGAATTTAAAAAATTTCAAAACAAAAATCGTTTGAAAATCGCCACGTTTGGCGAGAAATCGCCACATCTGACAGCCCTGACGAGCACTAAGGAAGTGGCAAAAATTTAGGCTATTCTTTAGTAAAAAGCTGTTTTGATTATGACCGACTTTTTTGCGGGAACATTAGTAAGCAGCTTTTCAGATTAAAGTTGCCTAAATAGTTACAAACTATTAAGAAGTTCCTTACAATCTAAGAAATTGTCAACAACTTCTTCAGCAAAAATTGCAAATATTTTAGGCAACTATTCTAGGAAAAGTCAGTAAAATTATTTTTAAAAATTAAGAAACGTGCTCAGAGTGAAAGCACTTTTCCAGTAAAAAGTTGCAAAGATTGTAAGCAACTTTTCCAAAAAAGTTGGTAGATCGTAACCAACTTTTCTGGTAGAAAGCCAGCTACAGAAAGTCGAGAGGAAAGTTAATTGGCACAAAACTATTCATGTGACTGGATTTTGTGCAGGTAGTGACTGTTTCTCTCTAGTTCCATTACTTTATAAATGGATTGAAATGGTTCATTTGTGACAATATCTGCTACAGGCATTATTTTAACCATATCTAATTGGATGTGTCCATGAAGGTTTCTTCAGGGACCTGTTCCAAAGTGTCAAAGAGGTGCCAATTAACCCCTCGTAAGTCATCGCCATATTAAAGTGACTTATCACGTGACAAATTTAGTGTTAGTTCTCTTTCCTCTAGGCATTTTTCTTTTTAAAAAATGGTTGAGATTTTAACCAAGTTTTCAAGTACATAAATAGATTTAAATAAACTTTTGTAGTTTTGTATGAAAAATCTATTTTTCTCCCACTGTATCAGTTAAATGTGAATGAAAAAGTGTGTTTTTAAAATAAGGTAATAAAATATTAGTTAACACTTTTTTTAAACATCTTGTTAGCATCAATCTGTTTATAAATCGTTATTGTTGCCTCTTTTGTCATTGTATTTCGAATTAAATTCAATATCTGTTAGAAATTTGTTTGTGTAATTGTTGTATCTTGTGGCTTTAATGACATTTTCATGATCGGTTTGTTTATCAAAAGCCAATTTGCTGAGAATTGTTTGTGCAAATAATGTTAACCAAGTGTGTTTTTTGTTAAAATGTATCTTATGATTTTTTTATGAATTTAAAATAATATTTATTTAAATAATTTTCGTTATTCTAAGCAATAAAAGAACCACTGGCACATGTCAACGGAATTTTACGTTCACAGTGAAGTTTTTTATTGATGTCTTGGAAAATTTTGGGTTAATTTTTTGATTTTTTTGCGCTTTTTTTTTGGTTAGAAAATATTCGGACTATTTTACGATTGCTGAAAGAAAAAGTTGGAAGAAACTACATCGGGGTTTCAAACAAAACAAAAATTAAACTTTAAAATTTTAGAGCCAACAGTTGGCATATAATATAAAAATGACAAGGGCGGTAAGAGATTAGGCCTGCCAGATGACCCTGATTTTTCTTGATTAACAAGAATTTTTAGTGTTCGTCAAGAATCAAGAAATGTTTGGTCAAGATTTTTTAAAGCCAAACCGAAAAACATGTTATAATTTTTTTTATTGGCTTACAGTTTTCCTTAAACAAAGCTGTGTACAAGGCAAATAAATATTTTATCGTTATGTTTAAAAATCTACCAAAAATGCATTTTCTATATTTAACACTTAATAATGGTGTTTTAAAACAGAAACCCGTGTCAACACTTGTATGTATTTCCCTCTGTACTCAACACTTAAAATTGATCGGTTAAAAAGCAAAGGGCCTACAAATGATAAAATAAAATTATGGTGTAATTAAACTTAAGTTTTTTTCATTAGTATCCCAGCAAAAACTAGGTAATAACTTGAAATTACATAACAACTTACTTTTCAATGACTAGTTCATACCATCTGCATTACATAGAAGTAGTTAAGTAATGGCTGACATATAATTTGATACATAAGAATTTGCTTATGAGTTGATTAACGAAATTTATAATTAATTCATAATAAAATACATTTAAGGTTTTATTTATTCAAATCTAATACAAACTGATTTTAAATACATATTTGGTCTTACAATTTGTTTTTTTTTTTAGTTGTTATAAATGAATATGAATTTGAATATGAAAAATTAATGTACTTAATTGATTTTGATATTTATTTTAAAATTAAAATTTCGAATAAAAACTACACTAGTTAATCAACCAAACGATATTATAACGATATCGTCTATATAATATATATATGATATCGATCTTGTATCATAAACGATAGTATTTAAATTGTACCTTTCCTTATAATATCGTTTTTCCATGAAAATATCATATCGTTTTTGCAATCATATCGTTCTCTGTTTTATTGGGTATGAATATGTCCTTAATGCAGGGTAGTAAAATTTTCCATTAGAAAGCAAATTAAATTAAAGACACAATTTGTTTGACAAATTCAGTTTTGTTGTTAACAATGTGCAGTGTCTATTTGTAAGCGAATGTGGTAATGACTTATTTAACTCCCTATTTGTAAACGAATATGGTAATGACTTATTTAACTCCCTATTTGTAAGCGAGGGTGGTAAGAACTTGCCTTCAATGACATCACCGTGTTAAAATAATAAGTTAAATGCCAATGTATAAGTGGTGAAGAGTAGTTATATTGGCTTTTTAACTCATTACTTTGCAATGTAAATTTTTGCTGGATACAATTTAATGCTTAAAAAAGTTTAGGCCGATATACAGCAATTTCGGGTCATTTTACACGTCTGAATTTTTGTACAATAATAGATACAAGAACTAAGTGTTGATTTGTTGATTTGTGGATCAATTTCGTTAGTTTTAACACTTGTGCCCCTTTGCTTTTGAGTGCCTAAATTAACAGTGTTGAGTATAGAAGGAAATAGAACCATTAAAAATATTCTACAGCTGAAATTTTTGGTGCATATTGTGAGTTCATTTGCTTTTGTATTTTACTTTTAATTGATTTTAACAATTGTGTTATTATTATTAAAGATTATTAAAGAAAGTTTTTAGTTGTCAAGAATTTTTTTCGAAAACAAGAATTATTTTTAATGCATGTCAAGAATTTTGCAAATTTGAATCTGGCAGGCCTGAAAGAATACCCTTTCCTGCCACAGAGAAAGAAAAAGTTTCCTTTTCCAAAAAATTTATTTGTTTTGAAATATAATCACATTGTTCCCGCAAAGTTAGAAAATGTGCCCACTTCAAAGTCCTTAATCATTTTGGCATGACGACATACCTTTCAAGAACCGTTATGTTAAAAATACACTCCAAAATTAAACCCTTTCTTAATAACTGAGCATTATTTCATTCAACAAAAGTTTGTTGTTGCATGTTGCAAATATTTAATATGAAGTATGATAGAGTTTTTCAAGAGTTTTGACTTGAACAGAGAAAGAAATAAAAAATCCAAAACAAAATCAATCTTATTCATTCAATGTGTCCTCATGTCACATGTTACGGAAAGAAAACAGAAACAAAAATGTAGACGACAATCATGGCTCGTGTGTGTATGGACAGAATATGAACATGGGACATGATTTGTTATATACATATACAAATATTATTTTTTTTGCAATCTGTGCTTACTGGTGTCAGTTTGATGCCTGTTATTTGTTCCACATTACAACACTGACATTTTGTAAAAGAGTTGCCAACAGTTTGCGCTGTTGTTTGTTATGTTTGTTATTTATGAGGAAAACGACATACAATCATACTCTTGTATATGGAGCTGTACTTCTTGAAAAAACTGACACTAGGCACACATGAATACAACATCAGAAAACAATTACAGCCAATCATAGTATGGACTTAAACGTCAAAATCATTGTTGTCGTTAAGAGGTTTACACAGGGCAGCGAAATTCTATAATAAAAAACAACAGCACAAGTTCTCCAATCTTAAGTTAGGATCAATTCTAATATAAATTGTAAAGTAAAATCTACTAAGAATGTTATTCTAGTTAAAAGCGGCGTACACACTATCATAAGGTACAGTTTTGCTCAAATTTGCGCTTGCTCGCTAGTATGTCAGTGAACTTTCAACTACAAGCTATTTCGTGGTTGACTGTTGACTGCAGTGTGGCCATTTTGGCATTTTTTATTTAGCACTTTTTTATTTTAGCATTATTTATTTTAAAAATTCGGACGAAAAGTTCTATTGATTTTACTTAAATTTTTTTATAAATTATAATAAATTTTGACTTAAAATAATTTTGTATGAAAGAGATAATTCTTATGTTGAAAAACATCTTACCTGTTTTTTTAAAAAAATAGAATATTCAGAATATATTAGAAATGCCCTTATCATATTGATTGTAAATATTTTTTGCCCTTTGATTTAAGATATAAAAGTACAAGAAAATTTTACTTTGAATTAAGACAAAAAATCAGTAGTGTAAATGTGTGAAAAAAATTTTTGCTCTAAACTGCTGAAAAATAATAATAAAAATAGTAGCTTCAACTTTTCTTAAACTATAAAAACTAATATGATCTAAAAAATTTGTATACCATAGAAATAAATCGTTTAAATTTAGCATGTATCAAAGGTCTGCGGGCCCCTAAATTTAAAAGTTAATTTCAACTACCTCTGCTTCATATTTATATGTATCAGATGCTTTACCAAAATCTATCAACTTGTTTAAATATAACCATTTATTTCAATTTCGTTAAAAAACTTCATACTGGTAATACATTTTAGCAAAAATCTTTAAAAAATGTTAGCATTATTTTTAGCATTTTTTTAAATCTTATTTAGCATTTTTTGGCCATGTTTAATGGCAGATTTAGCTGTAAATTTTTTTAAAACTGGTCACAGTGGTTGACTGATGAAAAGTAACTGAAGATCGATAGTGTGTACCCTACTTAAAGTAGATTAGACTGTAAGCAATTTATTTTGTTTAAAGTTTTTTAGAATTTAAACAATCTTTATAGCTAAAAGATAAGTAGGCATCGTCTCCATTTTTTTTTGATTTTTAGCAACCGTAAAAAATTCTTGGATTGTAAGCAACTTTTCAAAAAACATTTGCTCCTTCGATTTGAAGCAACTTGTGTAGTAAAAGGTTACATAGATTTCAAATAAATTTTCTTTAAGCATTTTCTTAAAAATATTCATTTATTTTATGCAATTTTTCACAGTAAACAATGCTTCGATGCTTATTATTAACTAAAATCGATTTTCGACTGCAGTCGAGATAGCTGAGCGAACGAATTTTCATTTGGTATTATGGGGCAAATTCGTTAAAAATGCAATGCCGTGAATCTTACTGATTTGGTTTGTTCATAGCACTTTAAATAAAAAAAATTTTGTTTATAAAATCATAAATTAAATAAAAATTAAGCGTGCCTATAACGGAATAATGGTTCAATGATTCGCCTGAATGACTGGAATTTGCATTTTTTTTTTTTTTTTTTTTTTTTTTTTGTTTTTTTGAAAAAAGTTCTCAGGTTGCGAGGAAATGTTCTGATGGAATATTGTTTACATTATGACAATTTTTTTAATGCTTCTAATTTTCTTAAATTTCTGTTGCTCTGTGTAATGTTAAAACTAATACACAAGCAAAACCGTCACCAATGCACAATTATAATAGAGTATAAAATCTTTTATTTCCACAACAAAAAAAAAAAAAGAACTTGAGTTTTAGTTGCCATTTTTCTTATTTTAAGTTTTATTATTTTTTTTTTATTACAAATTGACTGACGTGCAAAATGATGTCGTGTTGTTTTGTCGTCATTTTCTGCAGTTGTTGCTGTTATTGCAATTTGTTGAAATGTATGTATGAGTAAATGAGTGCATGTATGTGTTGGTAACAATATTACTCGTATAAAATTTAGTGTCGTTAGTTGCAATTGTATTATAAATAATTTTCATTATAGTTTTTGTTTTTGTAGTTTTCCTAAAACAACAACTTGATGGCATTCATTCATTTTATTTGTTTATTTTGATGTTGTTGTTGCTCTTTTTTTCATATGACAAAGATGTCGAGGTTGACTCTTATATTTTTTGTATATTTTTTTTATTTCTTCCAACATTATGCCGTGTATTTCATCATAAAGTTTGAATTAACTTTTTTCTAAGTGTAAGAGTTTTTATGGACGACTTTATGGGTTGTGTCGTCGTTCATGTTCATCAAAAAAAATTATTTTTTTTTATTGTTGCCGTTTGTTGGCTGTTGTAGTTAAAAGTTGTGAAAAGTCAACTCTTTAACAAAATTGTTGTCGTGTTGGAGAAAATTTATTTTTCATGTCAGTTTCATTTTAAATAAACATCCATATCGAGTCGATATGTCTGAATATATAACGACTATTCGTATTAAAAAAAAAAAACAAATCACAGACATACAACAGTTTGATGTCAAATGCTGTTCTGCTGACGATTATGTTTTACTAGAAAACTTTAGTATTTTTTTTTTGTATAATTTTGTTAATATTTTAGAATTACCTAAACATGAGTTTGACGTGAGTACTTAACGTTAAGTTATGTAAGTCGCATAAGTAATGGTTAAAACTTAAAGTTGGGGAGTAGGGATAAAAGGATAGATTCAACAAAAAAGACTTTTTTCTATTATATTATAAGTTAGAAATTACATTTTCTAAATATATCAGATCAGATTCAAAATGGAGTACTTAATTTGAACAAGTAATGACGATAATAGTTAAGTACCAAAAAAAGAGAAGTGGTTACAGTGCAACCTCTCATTACCGAACACCGAAGGGAACACCTAAATGTATCCGTACAAGGGAAAGGGCTTTAAAAAAAACTTAATGCTTTGTTTATGGAACATTGACGGAACCATTTCCCATTTCGAAAGGTGTTGTCCGCTTAAGGAGAAAGTCCATTAAAGGAGGAGTACGTTCGTATATTTTATATATTTTATATATATCAATGAAGTAGATGTGGACCAAGAAATTGCCAAATACTCTACAAAAATAATAGTCACACAATAAAAAAAATTATAATTACTTTTTTATCGGCATTAAAAAAAGTTTGCTTTTCTGATGCATTTACGAACGCAACCGAGACTACACTGTATTTGTATATCAATAGATTATATTTAAAATTTTTTTTAACTTTAAATTAAATTCCACTTTTTTATCTCTTTCATATTCATTAAGTGGTTTCGATTTTTTTCTAATACAGAAAAAGACCATTTCGTGTTTATTGTCGATATGTCCATATAAAAAGGCCAAACAATTCCATCAAAGTAAACAAATTATTAACATTGAACTTGAATCTCTTCACTTTCAATTTTTTTTAAGAAATTGTTTCGTTTCATTTGGTACAAGTGTGATTATTTTTTTTTAATTTTTTTTTTGGTTTCGCGGTTGAATGTACAATTTATTTGATTGAAAACATGTTAATAAGACAACACGGAAACCAGAAGACTAATGATGCAAAAAAACAAATAACAACTATTTTACTAATCAAAAATGTACAACAAAACTTAAAAAAATGATATTTATGTTTTTATTTAAAACAACCGCAATAATTTTATTTTAAGCTGGGGAAAAAAATTAATATTTTGATTATGATTTTAAAATAAAATACAAGTACATACATAAAGACTGTAAAAGCCAGGGCATGTTTTTTAAAGTTTTGGCCTAACAAAATAAGTTTTAGTATATTTCGCAAGAATTTTGGGATAATTTGATTTTACAATTTTCGGCTGGTCTTGGAGAAAGTGTTCCTCAGTACTGACATTAAACAAATATTTTCAATATATTCCATTGGGTTTTTGAGGCAACCCAAAGTTTAAATAAAAAAATTCGGAAAACGTTTCACTGAAACAAATAAATATGTAATAACTTTTTTGCTGAAGTTTTTTTTTTGAAGATACACATATTTCCTTTTAGCTGTTTTGCTTGCATGTTTTGAAGTTATTTGTGCATTTAAAAACTTGCCTTATTATTAGCCGATTCGAGTCACAGTTGATCCCTAAATACAAAGATACAGAGATGGCCTCCAGTTTTTTCTTTTAACATTTATAACAATAAATTATTTATTTGGTTTTTTTTTTTGTCAAATTAAAGAACATTTTTTGTTGTAGTTCTTGTTTAATGATAAATTGTGTGATGAGTGATTTGTTGCTAAAATTTAATTATAATTTTTTTTGGAGATTTTGTTGGTCAACTTTAAAAACAAAAAATTAATTAAAAAAAAAATTCTTGTTTGACATTAAGTATACAAGTGTATACAGTAAAAGCAATAACAATAAGTATAGTGCATACTAAGTTTGTACAGTTTTTTAAAATTCTTTTTAACTTTCAGTTAAAAGAAAAAGGCTCTAATTGTGTTAAACGCAACGCAAGGCCAATAATTAAATTTAAAGCAAAAATAAAGTCAAAACTATTTATAATATTATTTTTGCTTTCTACAGAAATTAATATTGTGCTTTTAAATTTTCCACGCCACAAGATATGCAGCGTTTGAAATTTAAAAATTCCTAATATATATATACATTCTAATACAATCTGGCAAGTTTTAGTTGCAACTTGTTAGAGTAGCCAGATTGTACCAGCGATAAATGGAATGAAATCAAATTAAATGAAAAATAAAATTAAAACCAAATTCGGATTGACTTTTCTTATGTCTAGTCGGCTGTATTCACTAAAGCTATGTTCACATTATGTGTATTTGTCATGTGGAATGTCACTTTTCTAAACAAATGTAATATCATGTGTATGTCAAAATTTGAGTAATACAATAAGGTTTATAATTTTCATGTTCAAATGTTGATATATAAATTTGACATAACCTATCAAGAAAAACAATCTTAAAACAGCTGAGTGGTTATATCTACAAGAATTACTAATTATTTGTGTATTTTTCATTTTTTTATTATTTATTTACTATTATTATTTATATTTGATAAAATTTCAATTAAGTTTCGCCACCACAAACAACTTTGTTAATATGAACCAGCTGATGTCAGATGCTTTGTTACTTGAAAATAGAACTTGTTCTAAATGAAAAATGTCTTTTGTACTGTACACAGAGAAATAACACATGATAGTGTTTGGAAGTGTTCAGACAATCCACATGACAAATACACATAATGTGAATATAGCTTAACAATAATTTGTCCAATTTGGAATAGCTGCCTGCTCCTTGCATAGTAGAGCAGAATTAAATCAAAGATCCCATCGTATAACATCATATACTACAAGTAAACTATGCATATTAAATCTTTAGTCCAACATGGATCTACTAAGAATACAGAATAAAGTACAAGTGGCATATTAGCCAACATAATTGAAGCGAAATTTTCTGTCGATACCGACATTTGCAGTAAATTTTTTTGCTATAAATGATTTGCGAAATATACCCATTTACGGGAGCTACGGCACAATATTTTGAAAAGAAATTTTTACCTATATCAAAACGATTTGTAAACCAGGAAATATGGCAGTAGCACTGATTTTTGGGAGTTTATCAATATCAACACAGAAAAGTATTTCGCCTATTTCTTTCAATTATTCAAATTAAGAATTTAATCATGTAAATGAAATGTTTACTTATATCAACAACATTACTGCAGAAAATGTTCTTAGTATCAAAAAAAATTTAATTTATACTAATAACGTTGTTTACTGGTGTAATTTTAATTAATGTTTTTATTTAATATCACAAACTTTTGGAATTAAATCAAATTTTATTTTTTCCCGTGCAGAAACAGTAAAATTAAGAAAAATATTAAAATAAAATTTGCATCAGTAAACAAATTAATAGTATCAATTAAACGTCTAATTCACTTGATTAAACGTTTACTTCACTTGATTAAATATTTAATTAAAACTGATTTTATTTTTGATTAATGCTTTTTTGGAGAATTTGTTCTGTGTGTAAACGTGTAAAAAAGGTGTTTTTCAGATAAATTAATTTTAAGAAGTGAATATTCACAGAAAATTTGTCCAATATTTAATTTGTTTACTGGTGCAAATATAATTAATTTTTTAATTAATATCTCAATTTTTTTAATTGAAATAAATGTTTACTTTTTTTCTGTTATATGGGATCTATAACAAAACAAAAGTTAGAAAAATTAAGAACATTTATTAGTCCAATTAAATCTCCATTCCTCTGAGAAGTTTGTATGGGGGCCTGGTAAAATGATGGCCCTATTCTTACCGTCTTAAATAGGCTTTGTCCAAGAGCTGATCCAACCCTTCTGTTTAGAAAAAGGGTTTATAGCCAAATGAAATAACGCCTTATTTTTATTGCGTGTATATTTTTTAATACATTTCTTTTTGATTTTTTTTAACATGTGGAGCAAATTTTGAGTTGCTTGAATGGCATCAGTAATACATTCCTCGGTTTTAGGACATCTACAGTCTGTGCAAAGTTTAAATTGCTTTCTTTGACATCCTTTGCCTACTTATGTAAATGTTTTACCGAATTTATAAGCTTTAGTTAGCGAAGCTGGTGTTTGTTATACCATCGAGTAGGAAATAGGGATACAACAGCGTTCCGAAAAAAATGGATATTTAAAAACATAAGCATCGATGTTAAAAACATAGGTAAAAACACGATAAATCGATGTTTCAACATCTATGTTTTAATTTTTTTTAATTATTGAATAATTTAATATGTACCCAACAAAGAAGTTTGAGGAAGCTTTTTGACAAAATTACATGAAATGCAAAGTATTTTCAAATAAATGTTATATAATTTCTGTAATAAAAAAACATTTTATTTAAAAACTTTGGCGCGTGTACTTTTTTAACGATAGCAAAAACCTTAAAATGCAGTTCTTAATATGTTTCCATGCCCTACACGATTTGACCTTGGAAGAACTGATTTTTGGAAAAAATCAAAATTATTTTAACATTTCTTTAGTTTATAATTAGTTTATAGTTATGCATACTTTTTTTTATTTATTTATTAAATAAAGGGTTTAATTGAAAAAATAATAATTAAAAAGGGTAAAAATATTATGAAAAAATCTGGAAATTATTTCTTTTTCAAGTTACTTTATTATATTCAACATTTTTTATTTTTTCGAATTTATTCTATGAGTTAAATTTCAGTTATGTATTTTATAAAGCTTTTTGTAATAGCTCTATTCCTTCGATTTTTTAGAAATGACTTTATACACTACCAGACTATTGTATTGTGTCTTCTTGTTACATTTTACCTTAGCTATCCTTTGGATAGCAATGAAGTATATTGTTTGTACAGAAAAATTTACAATTATTAGACACTAGCAGAATGTAATGCATTTTCTGGCCCGCTACGGCCTTCGTCAGCATTCTTTGTGTCACACTGGATAGTGATACTTTATAAATTTAATGTATTTAACTCAACTATTTTAACAATTACAATCTGGGAATAATTTCTTTTTCAAGTTACTTTATTATATTCAACATTTTATATTTTTTTGAATTTAAAAATTAAAGGAATAGAACTATTACAAAAAGCTTTATAAAATACGTAACTAAAATTTAACTCGTAGAATAAATTCGAAAAAATAAAAAATTTTGAATATTATGAAAAAAATTTAAATAAATGAAAATATTAAATGGACGATGTCGATGTTTTTTTAGTTTTGACGCCGATGTATCGTCGATCACAACATCGATGTTAATATCGATGCTTATGAACGATACTTCGATGTTTTCTAAACATCTAAACATCGATGTATCGTTTGCATCCCTATTAGGAATTCCCTGCGCCCAGCCGAATGCTGGTTATGCAAAGAAGCTTTAGTTAGCGAAGCCGGTGTTTGTAATATTAGGAATTTCTAGTCCATGTGATAACAAACATCGGGTTAACTAAAGCTTCGGGATTCAGAAATCTGAAATTCGGGATTTTGAAAAGTCGGGATCATGAAATTTCGTTATTTTGATACTATCCCAAATTTTTAATTTGTTATTTTTTTAAATTTTTTGTCATTAGTGCCATATAACATTCCGTATAGGGACTTTTGAAAGTGTCATAAGGTCTATGGATCTTATGGGCAAACCAACAATTTTTTCTTTCTCTTTTTTTTTGAAAATTTACGATTCTTTTAATTTCTAAATTATTATTAGCTGAATAGTTCTGAAATTAATATCGGCCGACAGCCAAATTGGTAATGAGCTATTTAATTGGATGCGGTTTCAATTCACGCCAGATACTCTGGTATTGAATAACTGACATTTAAGACGTATTTAAATCACAGTGAAATACTGGGTATAAATACCGACTCACTTGAGCGTGAACAATCGAGTGTTTAAATGATTGTAAATCATAACATCCAACATATTACGAGTTATTACTTTTAACAATCTTTAAAATGTAATGCAAGGACTAAGTACTTGGTATAAAAGTAAAGCTTAAGTGTTTCAATTTTACCGAATACCACTGCTTATCAACCCATCATAAAACAGAGCTGTAAAAGATTGCAATAAATTTAATTGTAATCACATAATTTCTCGTGGATGATTGATAATTTTTTGATTGCATTTAAAATCGGAAAATTGATTGTATGATTTCAATTTAAAATCATGAAATCAATACGATAAAAAAGATTAAGTCAATTTGTTTAAATCAATTCATATACTGATATATTGAATTAAATCAAAATCTTCGTTCTCTTTCAATAAAACTCTTTCTTCTAGAAATGAAACTGACTCTCATAATTTTGAATTGCCAACACTGTCAATTTTTGTTTACAATCGCTAGATTCCAAGTGCATATTATTGCGTTGGACTTTCACTATAGTTGTGATTTGACTGCAATCGAATTGATTTCAATTGAATTAATTGCATTCACAAAATATTGCAATTTTGACAAGATCTCATTTTCAAATCTGAAATAATTTTGAAATCAAAGAATGAAATCAGCTTGGTTGGCATAATTTTAATTCCAATGCCAATTGATTGCAGTTTTTTACACCTCTGGAAGAAAAAAAAAAAATTGGCAAGAATAATAAACATTTGCTATTTATAAAGGAAAAAATGTTCTGAAAGTCTTTGTCTTTGCTGTCATAAATAAATTTTAAGTATTCTTTTCTTTTTGTTCAATTATATGACCTTGAAATTGTCAATATAAAAAAAAATCTATTTTTGCAAAAAAATCATTCTTGCCAAAATTGAAGGTTGTCAATAATATTTAAAAAAATGTTTTTTTTTTTTAATGGAAAAATAAAATAAAAACATTTTGTACAAAAACTGTGACGCCTTAAAACAAATTAAAAACAATAAATCAATAAAATTTATTTAAATTATTATATTAAAACATTAATTAAGAGTTGAAAATTTGTGTGAAGTGAGTAAGTTACAATTAAAGCTAAAAAATACTCATAAACGGTGATTTCTTAATTCCCTTTTTCGCTTTTCTCTTCTTTTTTACTGGGTAGTTTGCTATCTTAAATTCTCTATTATTATAAGCACTTATGATCGTAGATAATAGTGATGTGGTGGGAATTTATAGTTTTTTAGTAAAACAAAAGAAACTTAAATCTCAATATGTTTGTCAATTTTTATGACATTGTGAGGTCATTCAATTAAGACGGCTAAAGATCAAAGGCCACTATTTTGTCTTAAATGTTTTTATTTTATTTCTTGCCTTTTTATTTCTTTTGTCGAGTTTTTTGTAGTTTTGTTTTGTTTTTAGCCGGGAGCATATAAAATTTTGGTTTGTTGTAGTTTTTTTTTTTTTGTCTATGATTTCTTGTAATAACCAACATACATGCGATTTCATCAGAGTTAGTGTCTTTTAATTTCGTTTAAAGGCTTTTTTCTTGGTCTCACCAGAAAAAAAGAGTGTTATACAAAGAAATCAGCAGTAACAAAAACAACAACTTTGACAAATAAAAAATATAAACTTATGTTTTTAATCATTGAAGGCTTAAATAGTTTTAGTTTCTTTTTAATGGTTGCTTTACGGCAAAAAGAAAAAAGCAGACCCGGAGAGCGACAGGGGAACAGTCTGAAAAAAGAAACTAAAAGCGGCATCTTTCTAATTTGGGTTTTAAAACTTTTACAACAAAGTCCGAAACACCAACAATACAATCAAAATACTTGTGTCAAACACATTAAAAACCATAACAATACCACGAGTATTGATATTATCTTAAAATCACAAGTCCCATCTCTGTTAACTGTGCTGTGTTAGAGAAGTAAATTTATTAGATGTTAAACAAATTGTTAATGTCTTCTACACAGTTGACAACTATTCGTATCATTTTTTTTTTTTTTTTTTTTGTAAAATTTATTTGTGATTAAAAATCATAGAAATAAATTTTAAAAAATTTAAATTTTACTACTTACTATTTCTTTGTTATTGTCTCCTAAGTCTCTTATGAAGTCATTAAACCAGCTAAAATAAAAAAAAAAAAATAATATTAAATAATGATGTCATAAATAGAAATAAAAATTAAAAATTTTTTTTGAAATTCATCTCTTCCTGATTAGTTTTAAGGTATTAGGACAGTTATACGAGATTGTTAAAATTAGTGATTAGTTTATAGTTGGAAATTCTGTATTTATTAGTTCATTAAATAATTTTTAATATTTTATTTTTTTTACCTATTTGGAATTTAATAATATTTTTCAAAACATTTCTTTTTTCCTTTTCAGGTAAAAATACGAAAATGTAATAAAACTTTACAACTAAAAAGTCATAAACAGGGGCGATATATTTATAGTAAGTAATCAGAATATAATCGTATTATATGAAGAAAGTGAACAGAATTTTTATGAGAAAGTTTGAAATACCGAACTCGAGAATTCCAAAATCATTTTTTTTCTAAAATTTAAATATCGAATTTATTTCATTTTTAATTTTGGTATTTGATACATTTATTTCCATTCACAAAATCAATATAAATAAGTAAGAAATTATAGTCGGTCAAGCTCGACCATATGATACCTTACACGCAGAGAAAAACATGGTTGTGGCAAACATACTCTAAGACCAACATATTATGATAAGATTCATGATTGTCGTCGAACCATATTATGATTATTATAAGAATCATATTGTAATCTGAAATAATCATATTATGATTAAAAATATAATTACAGTAATCATACCATAATCGTATGTTATAATAACATCGTTGTTACAATTAAAATTATTATATACATTTGATATAATTTTCATTCTTTTCTTCTTAAAAAAACAGAAAACTAACAAGCAGTGGTCAATATTTTTGCATCAATATTTTGTCTCTTTCACAATAATAAAAAACTAAATAAAATTTTTTTAGCAATGCTGTTTTGTGACACTTAAAAATCTTTTTTAATGTAGAAATTGTTTATTTTTAATTAGTATTGTGGTTATTTTATTGAACTGTTAATGGTTTTTAATCCAAATTTAAATATTTTTTTAATTAGGCTTAAGTTCATTGAATTTAATTTTCATTAAATTATTTTTATGAAGACAGGAATTTTACAACATGAAATTAATTGAAATTTTTTTATTGATAATTTTTTCATTCTAAATACTTACCCCAGAGAAGCAGAGATATAGAGAAATATTATTATTTACTTACGCGTTACACGTATTTATTTCACTTTAATTGTATTCCGCTCTTTGTTTACAGAAGAACTCGCAATTATAAGACATCAGCAGCATGCCCGATATGGTTTTCGTAATCATTCTACTTTGAAAAATTGATGTATTTAACAAAATAATTTAAAAAATAGAAAATGGAAAGTTTTCCTTCTTATTTTACATGAAAATAAATCTGTCATCGAATTGATGTCACTGTTGTCACACCACATATGGTAAAATATATATGACAACATTTTATGATTACCTTCGTCATTGGATTGATGTCATTTTTTTCCTCATTGATCCCATTTGTAATAACACTGATGTCACAATTATGATGTAAGGGCATCATCAATATGAACACTTTTTAATGGGAAAACCCGATTTGTTCACACATTCAGTTCAAGGTATAAAAATTTTTTTAATTAAAAATATTTAATGGCATATAACTTTGTTATTTTTTTTTTTGTAAGATTTCCTCGATTTTAAGTTTCTTTTATTCGGAACAAAATTGTATAACTAGGCAAATTAAAATAAAAGTCATACACTACCAGTCCTGGTAGAGGTCTTAATGATATGTCGAAAAAAATTTTTTTTGTATGCAATTTAGGTGGATGCAACATTCTGGAGGTTTTCGAAATCAATTGGATGACTTTTTTCCCTTCATACACCGACGCTCCGCCCTATGAGAAAACGCACGTACTTTTTGAGTAAAAGTAATATATTTCACATAGACAAGATTGAAGGTTGCGGTCCCATAGTTATTCGTGGATAGATGGACCTGATAATTATCTAAGTGTAAATTTAGTACATTCGTCGCTGTAGTTCTGCCGTTCGGATTCTTTGTATTTTGTCATTTTAATAGCTAATATACAGTGTTAACCACACAGTCACGCAGTTTGCTGTCGACCTAAATTACAATACATTTCAAATGTAAATTTCGATAGAAATGCCGTAATTTGGCCCCACAAAAATCTAGAAATATGCAATCATGGTTTTATTTGTTGGCATATAACCAAAATTACTGATAAATTAAAACTTTTAGTTACCAGTATAGCTTAATTGGAAATATGCAAATATGGGATTCTATACTTGGCTTTTTTTTTAATTCCTACGCTAATCCCGCGAAGCTTTTCGCTTCTGCAGGAGACCAGAGTCTGTGGCGGGAAGCAACCCCGATACTCATAGACTAGCTCACTACCAGCTAGCCTTCCGGGCACCCAGCAAAAATCTTGAAAAATCTAATAATTTTTTTATAGCTTTTCAAAAACCATTTCTGTTTGCTGAAATAGTGAACTTAATTAACTTTTAAATAAAACGTCTAGCTCATATGTCTCCAAATTCTCTGTGTAAATTCTCTACCAAACATTCGAGAAAAGTAATAATTAGTCACAATATTTTCGTTCAGTCTTTTTGTTTTGGCCTCGAGCTGTCATTTAATAAATCAGTTTTAAAGTAAAATAAAAAAAAAAACGTTTTTTGAGTGCGTTTTGTGCGACTTTAAATCTGTTGTTTCCGTTTCATATTTTTGTGTATTTTCCTTTGTATTGCAAATACCACAGGGTTTAAAGTTTCTGTTGCTTTTTTCCAATTTAGTTTGAAATATTAATATTCAACAACAGGAAATTTTAACTATGATTTAAATTGTTGTTGTTTCTTTTAGAGCTAAAAAAGCATGAGTTTGAAATATTTTTGTGAGTAAGTGATTTTAGTAAATGTGTTAAACAACATAATTTGTGGTTTATTGTCTTATAAATTCATTAGTCATTAAATTATAGATATAACGCTTATTTAAAAATTTTTTTTTTTAATTTATTATGATGGCGTTAGCAAATGTATAACAAATCTGAAGAACTTTTTGGAGTTTTTTAATTCATGCTCAAAACAAAAAGCTCCAAAATTATATTCTGTGGTTTTGATGGGTAACCGCGTATGTCTTAAAGTCAATTTTTTCATGAGCGCCGAAAAAACATTCTAGATCAAAATATGGACTTATTATTGAACATTTTGCAATTGGTCATTACGTAAAAATATCGGAATTGGTCCATATTTTTTCAGACATTTTAAGAACCATGTAAAGAGCATTTAAAATTAATCAATATGGATTCAATATTTCAAAACCGAAAAAAATTGCCATACGCGGTTGCCCATGAAACCAACATTATTAAGCCATTAAATAAACATCTTTTGTTTTATTTACAATTTAAGTAAATCCATCAGTTTTCTTGTTTTCATCTCTTTTATTCTCATTGTAATTTGTTTTTAAATATTGTTTAGCTAATTGGTAAAATAATTGTTTAAATATGACTCACAGAAAACTTGTAATTATATTAAGTTGTATGTATTTTCACAAAACTCTATTAACAATGGCTGTAACTAACGAGCCAACAACAAAACTAATTGGTTTGTATTCGCATAAACATATGCCACCCAACAAACATAAAGTCAATCCTTTGAAATACAATTATTCGAATTTATCAATTTATTTTGAGCTAAATCGAATAACAAACTCTAAAACAAAATCAAAAGTCGGTGCACAACTTGCAATGAAATAAAGCTCATTTCATTCGAAATATATTTTACTAAATGTTTTAATGTTTAAGAGCCAAACTGTGAATTTTATCGCATTTTTATTTGTTATGAATTTTTAAATAACAAAAAAAAGTTTTAACAAATAGAATCTGGGAATTATTTCTTTTCATAACCCTGCGGGAAATTAGTGTCCGTGACCAGTGAACAAAATTTTATAATTAAAAGGAACGAATTGTGATATGTGAAAACAAAACCTATCCCTTAACTGGTGATAAGGTGTTTAGAGTGAAGTTGGTCCATAGAAAAGGTAATTGGTACAAAACTATTCATGTGACTGGATTTTGTTCGGGTAGTGGCTGATTCTCTCTAGTTCTATTACTTTATATGAAGGGGATCTATTATATTGAAATGGCTCATTTGGGACAATGTCTGCGACAGGCATTATTTTAACCGAAATTGGATGTGTCCATAAATGTTATTTCAGTTACCTGTTACAAAGTTTCAAAAAGGTACCAATTGACCCCTCGTAGGACATCGCCATGTTAAAGTGACTTGTCACGTGACAAGTTTAGGGTTTGTTCCCTTTCCCGTAGGGAAGCTACTTTATTATATTCAAATTTTTTTTTTATTTTTCGCATTTATTCTATGAGTTAAATTTCAGTTATGCACTTTATAAAGCTTTTTTGTTATAGTTCTATTCCTTAAATTTTTCGGAATGACTTTTATACACTACCAGACTAAAATACATAACTGAAATTTAGCTCATTGAATAAATTCGAAAAATAAAAAAAATATTTGAAAAAAAGTTTTTTTTTTGAATTGTTCTCTTTTTCAAAACTTCAACGATATCTCTGAAAAAAATGGGAAAATTTAAAACCAATGTAGGCTTAAAGATAATATTGTTGAAGAATTTTGATTTTTTTAACTGAATAATATGAATCATTTTCAAGTTATTCCAATATATATAGCGGAAGTGGCTTAATTTTGGACATAACGGTATATCGAGAGAAGTCAAGCTGGTAGAAAAAAACTGAGTACAGATTTTGATTAGCGTCCCAAATAACCTTAAAAACAACATTCAGTTTTCAATCAACAAAAACCTTGTTCCCTTGTGTAATCAATTCATTTCAAAATGTTTAGCATTTAATTTTAACAGCCAGGCCCCCGATGTCGATCGACAACTTAAGCGAGTGACAATAAGTCACTCATTTCGTTCTCATAAGCGGCCCACTAACTATCGACTTGTCCGTCGACAGGTTTTACGTGTCTAACGTAATTCATTTATTTATTGTCAAATGACTGTATTGCCACATCATCAATTCCATAAATAAAACGCTAGTTTGGAAATAAAAATTGACAAAACATAAGCCAAAAAATAGAACTTTGGCTTCAACCAAGTCAGAATAGGAAACAAAGGAGTAAACAAATAACTAACAAAACAGTAAACGAAAAAATAGAATAAAATTTTATAAAAAATATTTTAAAAACCTATATAATTTTATAAGTGGTGGTGTTTTAAAAAATATAATACAGGCGTGTTCTGAAAATCACTTTTATTCAATTAACGTGATTTCAAATCACATGTGTCTTTTTAAAATCACACGTGTGATATTATTGAGTTTCGGTTTTGTGTGTTTCGGTGTGATTTTCAATATCCGAAAGCACACCGAGAAACACAAAAACGGAATGATTTTCAGAACACCACAAAATCATACGTGTGATTTTTAAAGCACGTGATTTGAAAACAGTTGATTTTCAGAACGGGCTCGGTAATAAAAAAAAAATAAAAAATATTTAGTGTTTGTGTGTAAAGAAAATTTTGTTAAATATTTGAACAAAATGCCTATGTCGCCAATTACAACACAAGTGGCTGATTATGACATTTGTGGTCGCATAATATTTCTTAGTGGGCCGCAAATTTGTATGAAAATTGTTACGTTATCGGTCGCTTTGCATTGTCGATCGACCCCAGTAAAAAACGTGCTTAAAAAGGAGCAGGTTTTATGTATGAATTCATACCTCAAATCGCTTCAAATCTGCTGATGGGATACCTGATTTTTGTATAGAGTGTTCCCGGTTTGGAGGACTATTTTCTGCTAACAAAAAGCGCTCCTTTTAACATAATAAAAAAATGCAAATTAAGCACTCCTAAAGTGCTTTTTTAAGGTCTAACTATATTAACATATTTATAAATGTTTTGATTTTACTGGCTTAAATGCCTTTTTTAAGCATTTTCATAAACCATAATATATTTTTATTTTTCGCTTTAAAACCTTCTTCGTTGTCAGCACTAAAATAGCAGCTTTTTTTGTATGTTTTATTCGTTATCATTTACTGCTGTATAAGAGCTAGCTTATTGAAGCGCTCGATTATGCGCTTTTTCTCTTAAGTGCTTCAAAAAACACCATTTTTTTTTACTGGGACTTGTTGTGCTCAAAATGGTTAGTGGGCCGCAAATCATCTGTTTGTTGTTGAAAATGCAAGCGAACGATAGCGGTCGACATCGGAGGCCAGGCTGTTAATATTTTTAAAATTACATTTAAACCGACGTACTTGCAGGGAAGAGTTTAACAAAAAAAGCCGTAGTTAAATAGAAAATAAGTTAAGCTGTAGTTAATCAGATTCCAGTTAAACCCGTAGGCTATTTAGAAGTGAGCTAGTGCAGGTTCAATTTCAGCCAGATACTTTCGTCTGTTTAACTACAACGGGCTGAAAGTCTACGTTATTATTCAGTTTCTTAATAACAATTTTTGTTAATTTCCGCTTGCTGGGTTATATTTTTAATTTGTTATTGTATTTGTTAATTTTGTTGCCTATCAGTCATTGTATGAGTGTAAGTTTGTTTGTGCTTTCGTGTAATCTGTTAGACAATTGTTAGTTAAAATAATTGTCGAGAATACTTCAACGATAAAAAGTGAACAAATTACAAATAAACGTATGACAAGTGTCATTTTTACACAACATTAATAATTTTACGATTGTTAATTATAAAAACTAAAAAAAAAAAAAAAAAAAAAATATTTTAATAAACCTTCAACTAATTGGAATAAAGTGGAAACTCATTTTACAGCTTTAAGGACATGACTTTTATTGAAAATAGAAAAATTTAATGAGCATAAATCAAAAATATGCTAGCGAATATTTTTCGAACTTTGGGAATTTTGTCTAGAGGCGGTAGCGGGTGTCGGTTACAACAGCTGCCTTATCTTTTACATATGGCATTTTGGAAAGTAAATACCTGTAATGGAGCGAAAAAGTGTAAACAATAAAGTTGTTTCCATCAATCCTAAATATGAGGTGGTTAGAGCCGGTTAGCAGTGGTCATTTTGACACGAAAGGCAAAGATTGAGATTTTTAAAGAAGATTTTGCATGTCCGAAGAGCTGCCTGAACGCTATAAAGAGAATTATTATGGTTAAAGGATTACACTTAGGGTAAATGTATAAAAACTATATATATAATACTTTTTCAAACTAAATGGTGCTTTATTGTCTGGGGGTTTTTTACCCATTTTTTTATTTCCGTTAAAAGCAAATAAAGTTTTTTTTACTTCCCGAAGAGTTTCTGCGTTAAAAATTGCTTATTATTTATGAATATAAGGCCCGTTTTCACAATTTACCCATAGATTTGGGTAGGATTTTATCGGCCGTAAAAAAAGTGATCCATTATAACAACTATACTTTTACCTAGAGTGAGCGATAAGTTTGAGGAATGTCCATCCTACCTGGTAGGTTAAAGTTAAGTTGTAATAATGGAACATTTTTTATGCGGCCGATAAGATCCAACACTTAGCTATCGGAAAGTTGTGAAAACGGGGCTTAATCTTGTTTCCTTTTTCTTTTTTTAGAAGAAGCATGTGTGAAATAAAAGTGAAATTTTTATGCGCTTTTCGATGCAATTATGTACGGAACAAAACAACGTACCGCATGGGTAAATTAGGCTGCACAGAAATCAAGCAAACAGTTTTTTTTGATATTGCACCTATTACCAAAATGATTATATTGATTACTAAAAATTTTAAAATTTTAAAATTTTTTTTTTTCAATAAATGATATTTTTAATTTTAATTAAAAAAGTGATCAAAAAACTTTGCCATTTCAAATAATGTGTTAATTTTTATAAATAAATATTGACAATTCCCAACAACAATTCTACATGTTTAAATTATTTTAGTTTAAACGAAAAAAGTCAATTAAGATTTTTTGTTATTTAATTAAAATTTTAATTGAAAATTTATTTCAAAACAACTAAAATGTTATTTAAATTAAAATAAAATTTTTAATTTTCTTTCAACTAAAAAAATAATTGATTCAATTATCACATTAATTAAATTTAAATAATTTTGAAACCATTTTTTTAATTGATAAAACACTTTTTTCTGTGTGCGTTTGACCGATGGCATGAGTTATATTGGGTTTGAAGGCCGCTATGATTTGTGGCTTATTAGCAAAGACCTGCAATTAAAGAACATCGAAGAAGAAAATGTCTTAAAAGGCCAGTTCAAATCATCTCTACGTGAAATGACCATACCCTCAAATCGCTCGCTCAGAACGTCCAATGTAGCACTTGCTATCAGGCACGTTGCACCTACATGTTGAAATCAGATATACTTGGTGTCAATCTTATCTATTGTTTATCTACTGGCTCAGGTTCTCCTTCCGGACACTTCCGGACAGCAACAATGTACGACGTACGAGTGTTGGTTGATGACGTGTTGATGATGTGTTGGTTGATAGGACGTTTATGGCGTCCGTAAACTGAATAGAAAACCAATTTTGATAAAACAATGTTATCATTTTCACGTGTTATGGAACATACAGATTTGATGACTGCCATATTGACGAATGTAGCTTCGTCAATATAGCCGCATTAGCTGTCTAAGATCGGAGGTCCCTATTAAAAGACCCTTTATAAATGTCAGAAATTTAGATTTTCTTAATTTTTACTTAAAATAATTTACCGAAAATTCCACTTTAAATTCCCAGGAAGATAAAAATTTAAAAAGTCCAGGTCCGGGTGAAAAAAAATTTAGTCTACACACACGACTTCTGTCAAAAATTACTAGGCCCTTTTGCCATGATTTTATGGGATTTTTGTAAAACCATTAAAAATTTTTCTTAAATAAATTTAACTGATGATATAATTAAATGAATATATACAGCTATTTTTTTGTTAACAGAAAAATCGCTTAAAGATCAAACGTTTTTAAGGCAATTTATAACGAAAGACTAGTTAAAAAAATAACATTAAAAGATAATTCCACGAATAAAATGTTTTTTATTCAAAGTTTATTTACACATAAAAATTAGACAGCCAATAATCGCATAAAAATAAAATGTTAGGTCTAATAAAGAAACCAACAACAAATTTTTTTTAGCAAAAAAAGACCCCGATAAAAATTATTAATAATAATTTCTCACATTAAAACAAAATACAATGTTTAAAAGAAGAAGAAAACAAAAAATGATTAAAACGATCAATTTGTTACGATCATAGTGAAAAGGTTTAAATGAAATAAATTTAAACACTTTGATGGTGGTCAGATCAGACTGGTCTGACAAACAAACAAAATTCAAATTAATTCAAATTTAAATTCGAAAAAAGGTCAAACATGAACGACATTAAAAGCAAAAACAACCCATAAAAAGTGTCAACTCTAATGGAGAGATTTAACACACTTACACATCGTAGTTTTAATATTTAAAAATGTTACAAAGTAAAAGATTTAAATTTAAATTAAATTAAAATCTATGGGATCACACAGACTACAAAGACTAATAAAAAGAGAGTGTCTTTTTCTACAGCTTTTGTTATGCTAACAACGAAAAAAAATATTGTTCTTAAGAGGTCGGCAATGTTGTCTTTTAAATCTTCACAAAAAAAACCCCAGCGCATTAAAGCCAAGTTTATGTCCAATTTTATTTGTTATTTAACCATATAAAACATACACTCAAACATCACAAAATACAAAAGATGTATCTTGAAACTATGTTAGATGGGCACTTTCATTAGTTCCACTGAATTCGAATTAAAAAATAATATTACAATCAAAAACCACTTTGTAGATGGCTTCTTTGGGTACCATCACAATCTCCTTAAAGTGGAGAGATGGCTGGGAAATTAAGGCCTAAAAAATTTTAAAGCTTAAGCATTATAACCAAATTAATTAATTAATTGCAACTTTGTATAGTTTTAAAGTTATGATCAAGTTGTGTTGGGTCAACGCCGTCGGACTGACAGTTTCTTCGGTTACTGGTGTGAGTGTAAGTTTGTTTGATTGAGATTATTTTGGGTATTTAAATTTGTTGAGATTAAAAAGATTAAACTCATTTTTCGGTAGCCACATAAATTTATCATTTAAAATCATAAGACATTTGTAGAGGGAGAAAATTACAAATAAAATTTATGCGTTTGAACAAATCGATGATTTTTATAAGCCGTAAAATATATAAAAGAATAATTTGTATATACAAAGTAAAAATAGAGAAAATAAAATTTAGCGGCAAGCCAAAGTAAGAGCCGCGGATCAGCTAGTCCGTTTTCTTACCAAGCTTATGTAAGTATAAACAGGTACTCTTACGTAAACGTGAATTTGCGTTAAAGATAACCCTGATAAAATTTTCTTCGTTTTTACGCTCATTGATAAAGCGAACGTTCCATCGACGTACAAGAAGTTTTTTTATATTTTGCACAAATAACAAAAGCTGAAATTTAGAAACTATATAAATTTTAGAAAATTTTTTTTAACAGTTCATCAAGTTAGTTTTTAGTAAATACCAACCATTGATGTCGACCGCAATATATACGTATGAGTAACGGGGTTAACATCGATCTTATAAAATTTAAAGCATTAACTATTAACAAGTAAGGAAGTATAGTTGGTCAAGCCCGATCAAGCGATATGGATATATCATACAGCGGACGAGTCATCGTGAGGTTTGATTTATAATGTAAAAAAACATGTACATTTTAAAGAGTAGTTAAAATTTTTATTATCAGTTAAAGGAACCATTTATGGCATTTACTATTTCAAAATGATTTCATTTAAATGTTGGCCATGACTACGTCAGAGGTGCTACATTCAGAGCTGAGCAACTGGTATCTCGCGAATAAAACGAGAACCTTCAAAGCGTCAATCGTAGCTGACTTATTCGTGAATATATCAGACTTTACATATACCCAGAGAAAATAGTCCAAAGGTATGTAATCGCACGATGTAGGTGGTCAATTTACCTTAGCTCATCAAAATGATTTCTAAACAACGTCATTGTTACAGGCGCTGTATGGCCCGTAGCGCCGTTCTTGTTGAAACCAGAGCTCATCGAGACCATGAGTTTGAATTTCAGGAAGTACATAGTCCATAAACATGGTGCAATAACGGTCACCATTGACGGTATGACGACGAATCGATTCGTCATGGTCTTCGCGTACACTCTCAGCTACAGCTGCTATATTCACTTCACCACATGCTGGAAGTTGCCTAACCGGTGGTCGGGTAACATCCACTAATGTAAACTGGAACTCAAATTTACGAGTGGTGCAGGCAATAGGGGTTTCAGTAGATCGATTATGCGCACTAGAGATGAGCGTTCACGTGATTTTTAAAGAACATCGTGATTAGTGAACGTGATTTAAAAATCACTGCTCCTTAAAACTGTGATTGTGATCACGGTTTGTCAGTTTTTAGTTCTTTCATAGCAAGTGCGTCCAAGCTGTTTACTTGCATATCCATACATACTGGAACAAATAAACTTGGGCTTAAAAAAACCATTGCATTAAAAAAACGCAATTACCTACACAAACAGTGAAAAATCATACATTTTTGTATGTAACAAAAAACAAAAAGAACGACTTAGAAAGTACCTGTTACTTGACAAATTTGGTCACAACTGTGATTCCTGATTTTTCAGTAGCAGTGTTTAAATCATAGGTACAGAAATATCGCTCATCTACAATGCGCACTGTAAGTTCCTCGAATTGCACAAAAAATATTTCTCACAGAAAGCTGATTTTCGTAATGCAGCTGAACAATTTGGAGACGCTGTTGTTGTGTGAGTCTTTCAATGAAGACTTGCCAAACGATACTGAACAAAAATGACAAAGCAGTTTGATTTGAGTCACGCGTGATCTGTAAAAAAGGCATATTGAACATCAATGCTCACGATGAATCAGCCTTATATTTCAAAACTGGTGCGAAATTGTCCGCAAAGTTTAACTATATTCATATCTGTAACGGTCTAAATCAAAAATTGTTTCGCTCCTAAGGTAACGACATTAATTGAATAACACTTACTCAAACTCAAAATATATTAACATTTTCTTTTTTGACTTGGTTCGCTTTAGCTCTGAGCTCTCCATATGCTACCTAGCACCACAGTATGTAGAGCCAAATTTTCGAGAGTGAAGCCGAGTTGGGCCCCATTAGCAATCATGGACCCACCAGAAGAAAATAATTTTATGAGTTTTAGATTCATATACAAGTTCTTTGTGCCGAATATTATTTAGATATATTTATCTATATTTTTTTTTTTTTCATTATTTATTTATTGAATCTTCATATATTAAATATGAACTAACAATAATTAATCAAATCTTATACTAGATATATTTATCTATATGAAATTTATTTGCCTTTAAGTGATTTTAGGAAGAAGTTTATATGGGACATATCGTTAATTTTTGACCCTGCCAGCACAACATTTTGGCATGTCATAGTAGCTAACGTAAAAGTCATTGTCACCATTGTAAGGTCGTATATTGAGATATTAAAATATAATTTTCCATAACACACAAACGGTTTGATCTATATTATAAAAAGCAAACATCTAAAGCATGCTTGTATGAAATCGACGTTTGTTACAGACATATATCTTTAAGACGTCGCACTGTTTAAATGGTTTGGTTAAAATGGATCAAAAATGGACAAAAATATTTTACAACAAGTAAGAGGGCTATATTCGGCTGTACCAAATCTTTGATATCCTCCAACCGCAGTAAGAATACTTTAGGAGTGCGCTTTATATGGGGCCTATGGTAAATTACGGACTAACCTTTAAAAATTTGACAGAGTGATTTCTAGTCATATATAACTGTGAGAGGCCAAAATGTATTACAATAGCATTTTTCGTTAAGGTTTTAGGCGTACTATAGTGTTTTTCGAGATTGGGCTTTATAAGAGGCCTATGGTAAATTATGGACCGATCTTCATGAAATTATGTGGTATAAACAAATTTGTGCAAAATATTATATCAATATTTGCATTCCGTCACTATTTATGCTAGTTTTTGTAAAAAAAATTATCATATATATTACTATTTTACTACTGAACCAATTTTGCTGGATTTCAATCCCAAACTGCTTAAAAGAACTGGAAACGATTTGGTATCAATATTGTTCTTTTCTTTTAAGTCGTCCGAAAGTAATCGTGATTTCAACAGACGGACAGACATATGGACATGGCTAAATATACTTAGAAAAAGACAGGATATACTTTATGGGGTCTTAGATGAATATTAACAAAATATAAACACGGAATGATCAACTAAGTACAATGCGAATGTTTGGTTTTGTTCTTAATAAAATAAAACACAACTAGATTTTACTATTAGTTTTATTTAAAAACTCAGCCAGCAAACTAGTCCGACTTCTTCCAGATAGCTGAGAGAGTATTTTGCAAACATAATAATCAAATATATTAAAAAATTTTTTGGCCCTATTAAAGTTATTTTTGCCCTTTAAAATCGTTAATTTGACCCAAAACAAAAAAGCTCAAAATGCATCACTGCTCTTGACCACGCTCTATATCCTCAGTTGGTTTCCCTGTAAGAGCCTTTTACCATTTTAAGTTTGCGTCATAGGGTATGCGTTGTTCGTAAAATTTATATATTCCCAAGCGGAACGAAAATATTCAAATATATTTTTTAAATTTGCAAGTCGAGGGCCTTTGATTTTCACGAAAATGAGTTTTTAATGGTAAAATGTTCAGTAAAACAACCCTTATTTATGGTGTGATTTTTATAACAAACATATTTTATTTTGCTGTTTTATTTGCATTTTTGTATTTTCTCTATCTTACACAATTAATTTTTCTGAATGCAAAACCCTCTATCTTTTCTAATAATTAATTTCCAAATATTTATGGAATAACTTGATCTTGCAATACATGTTCTTTTTTACTATTTTTTGTAAGCTGAACATGAATTTGACATTTTTAATGGTTTATCAAAATAGCGAAAGCCGATTCTGAACTGAATTACCATGAAAACATTTTACATGCTTGTTTTTGGAAAATATAATGTCCATGGCATAAAAATAAATGGTTAAAGTTGGAATTAGCTTAAAAAAGTGTCTTCTTTTAAAGTGATATTATTGTCATGATATTATTGTCAAAACAATAAGTAATTTATAGGATATTTAAAATCGTATGTAATTAAAATATTATTATCGTGTGATAAACTTATATAATAGTAAGTTTAAAATTTAGTTTAATAATAAGATTTTATTAAAAAAATTGTGTAACAGTTAATGGTTAATTGTTAATTTTTATTTATTTTATGTTGTATTATTAGATGGCATAAATAAAATCAAAATAATTTAGTTTTAATAAAATGCAAAACCCTCTATCTTTTCATTTTCATACATACATATTGAATATTTTTGAGAAGCAAAACCCTCTATCTCGCATAAAGCCCCCAATAATGCAAAATTGTATGAACCAATTATCTGTGGGATTCAGTAGTTGATTTAAAAAATATTGTAGAATACCGAATTTTAATAACTCAAGTAATACGCGAAAAAATCAGTTTTTTGGCTCTCCTGAAAAGTTGTGTTTTTTAAGATAGAGGATTTTGAATATAGGCCCTCGAAGTGTAGAAAATGTTGAAAGATTTTCCAGCTCTTAAAACAGTATAAAACATTTATTCAAATAAAAAAAATTTTAATTACACATGATATAAAATTAACGTTGTATTTAATTGTGCAAAACCCAACGTAACGCCAAAAATTACATTGAAAACAAAATATTTTATAATTTTGTTTTTGCTTTCTACAGAAATTCTTATTGCGTTTTTTAATTTTCAGCGCTTGAAATTAAAAAATTGAATATGAATTTCTGCAGAGTGTAGCAACAAAATTATAAATATTTTTGACTTTGTTTTTGCTTTTACATTAAAATGTTTGGCGTTGCGTTGCGTTTTACACAGGCCTTAATAAAAATAAAAAAGCGACTTTATGATTTTTATAGCACACATAATCGTTCATCTGAACAGGTTTGTTAATGAACAACACTGCTGCATATGGAGTGATCCTAATCCACAACGAACTCTATTACATCTTGAAAAATGAGCCGGCGTGGCACTGGTGGCATCATCGAAGCTTATTTTTTTCCAAATTTAATCCAAAAGGTTGATTTCGAGAAAACGACCTATCAATTAGCCGCCAAGGTTATCAATTTGACAACTCCCGATTATTACCTGTAGGGCTACGAGAAGTCACTGGCTTATGCTGATTTACCACCAACAATTAACACCTTGGAGGCCAACATTGTTCGTGTTATTCGTGATACACGGCTAGTAATTCACAAAAAAGTGGCCCATAATTGGACGTCCAGAATGTGTTTCGTCAAGAACACCGCCCATATGCCAGAAAATATTTTCAAATGTTAATGTCATGTATTGCTCTTATGAATAAAATTTATTTTATTTTTTTTTTATTATTTTTTACAATTTCAAGTTTTATGGGCTTTAAGGTCCAGAACAGGCGAAAAAATCATTTGAGTTTATGCCATAGACTCCTTTGTGAGACCGCACATGACTCGAGTCTTTAAAAGCCGATTTGAAACGAATTGAAAATCCGTTTGCGTTTCATCTGTCTGAGAGAAAACAGAAATGATTGTGATAATTTCCTTACATTGTAGTACAATTTAGGTTGCGAGATGTGTGGAAAACAATTGAAACTGGTTTTGTTGCATTGGCACCTCACCGTCTGTTCTGAGCCTATGAAACATCATTCATTGTTTCAAAGAAAAGCCTGTTTCTTAAATTAGTTTAACAATTGTAAAATACGTTAAATATTCTCCCAACTTAAGCATTTGGATGTGGCAAAACAAAATAATATAAATTACTTTTTGGAATAATGGAAACATATCTTTTATTTGGTATACCTTTTTCCGATAAACTTCGGGTTTTAAATCACTATGAAGCACATATTTATCGAAATCTGGGGGTTCATCTGCCACCAATCATTATCAAGCCTTTGATATCTTTATTAAACGATGGAAATCTTTTCTTAATAAGAAATCGTGACGTTGGTTGAGAAAACCGTGCATTTTTTTGGGTCAACAATATTTTGAATTTTTTTTTTTGTCAAAAACTAATTTTTCTTTACATAAATTATATAAAAATATTTTACATATCAAAAATAATACCCAATTAGAAAATATGTTATAAATTCATATATACATTGTACTCGAGTGCCCGAATATGGGACTATGTATAATAATAAGCATCACTTAGACTATTTTGTTTATTTAGAGTTTATAAGCATAAATAAGTGGATTAAATAAACTTAAAAAAAAAAAAAAAAAAAAAAAAAAAAAAAAGGATTTCAATTTTCAACATTTTTCGAATTTATTCTATGAGTTAAATTTCAGTTATGTATTTTTTTTTGAATATAATAAAATTGCTTATGAAAAAGAAATAATTCCCAATATCTATTTGGATTTCAATTTTTTTAAATTCAAATCGAATTTGTTTTTATTCGACCGTTTTAATCGGGCTCAAGCTCCAGGATTGTATTTTCATTAAATCATTTAATAATGTATATAAAATATAAAAATATGATTTTATGAAAATACAATGCGGGACCTACAGCGCGATTAATTATTACTTTTATGTTAAATTCAAATCTTTACAATAATTGTTTAAAAACTAAGGAATTATAAGAAATTACCGACGCTCTATCCACTACAGTAAAAATTACACCCAATTCGGGTAATTAACAACAAAGTGGCAACACTGACTGGTACTATCTTACTTAAAACATTTCGACTTAACTGTCAAATATGCGGATCGACTCTAACTTAAAACACTTTCTTCATCAAATATATTCTATAACTTCTTTTAAAACAATTAGTAAAAGTTGGATTTCCTTTAGCATTCCAAATTATAGCGTTTTATTTTGAAATACTTTTCACAGAAAAAATTATAAATTTTCTTTAATCACCAAATTTATACCAAATTCATAATATCAAGCAAACAATTTGTTGTCTTTGGCACCTATTACCAAAATGTTTATATTGATTACTAAAAATTGTAAAATTGTGAATATTTTTTTTCAATAAATGATATTTTTAATTTTAATTAAAAAAATGAACAAAAAACTTTGCCTTTTCAAACAATGTTTTAATTTATTTAATTAAATATTGACAATTCCCAACAACAATGCTACATGTTTCAATTTTTTTATTTTTTTAACGAAAAAAGTCAATTAAGATTTTTTGTTATTTAATTAAAATTTTAATTGAAAATTTATTTTAAAACAACTAAAATGTTAATTAAATCAAAATAATATTTTTAATTTTTTTCAATAAAAAAAATAATTGATTCAACATTAATTAAATTTAAATAATTTTTAATCCATTTTTTTAATTGATGAAAAACTTCTTTCTGTGTTATTAATAAAGCATGCCATTTTAAAATTTAGCCAATGCAAATAAAATTTCTATGTTAAAAATTAAAGTTACGAGTAAAAAGCATTATTTTCATGTTACCACTAAAAAGAAATTATCCTTAAATATTATAACAGCCAAGACACCATAAATATTTTCCCGTATCTAAATATGGCTATTAAAAGTTTCTCAAAAAAAAAAAAACAAAAAAAAAAAAAAACTTAAAAAATCATAATTAAATTTAAGCTTCACATGCAATAAAGATTAAATACCAATGAAAAAGTGACTACCCCAACTTATTGGAAAAGGATTTACATTTTTTGTGCGTCATTGTCTTCGATATCTGTGATGATGGCCAGTGGTGTAAGTGAGAGAACAAAATGTTTGTCAACACAAGTGTTTTTCCACTAAAAAGGTTTACAAAGCAAAACACTACAAATCATCCAGTATAAAACTAAACTCATTTCAAAGACCTCACAACAAGTAAATTGGAGCCACAAATGTATTTGATCGTGTCCACGAAACAAACACTTGGTGACCATTACAAGTGGTCGTTTTTGGAAGAGAGACAATAAAAAAAACTTAAAATAACAAACATGATGTGACAAATTTCTTTATTTTTGTTTAAGGTTGTGGTTAAAGAAAAATAAAAACAAATTGGTATTTTTTAACTATTGAAAATAAATAAATAGATACTTTTTTCGCCTCTTCGGCATCTTGACCATGTTTCTTGTGGTGTCTATGAATCTAATGACACGTTCAAGATTCCAAATAAATACACACACCACATACTTGTGTGCCTAAAGAGGGAAAGAGTTTTTATGGAGACAAAAACGTGTAAAAAATACCTGAAATGAGAAACTAAAGATGTAGCCAAGAAGTGACAAGATTATACAGACATCTTGACTAGTGTTCGACTTAAGGCCACTTGACAGTATTCAGAGCATTCATAGGCATACAGGCAACAATGAGAAATAATACTTGTACAACACTCTCTGGTGGATGCAGATGTGTCTTCTGCTACTTGACAATATTAAAAAAAAAAATCGATGTTGTCGTGGCAAAAAGGTTCAATGAGTAAATAAATCTTCCTAGTGGAGTATTTGAACACACTCGCAGTGTTGGCCAGTGCTGGCAATTGTTAAATTTTTTTTTTAATATTTTGTCTCATTGAGCACTCTTTCAAAATAAAAGAATATTCAGTGATAGTCTATTTTAATCGAGATTGAACAAATTTTTTAAATTATATCCAACATTGCTATCAAGTGGTGATCTTAAAAATCAATCATCTGATAGATGTCTGGGTATTTTTTCCAATAAAGTTTCTTTGTCTGAAATTGATTTTAAAATCGCTCGAAATTCATCACACCTTTTAAAAACGTTCGTTTTGAAATCGATCGATTTTCATCACATACCCGATTGACTCATTATCATTAAGAGATAATAATGGCGGTATTCAGTATTTGGAGCAAATGGTCCAATGCCAAATTTCTAAGCACTTTAATAAAATCCAACAACAAAATTCACAAAGTCGGCGTTAGATTTCATAAAAAAGCTACGACGTGTAACAGTTGCTCTTTCACAAGTTCATTTGCACTAAATACTGAATACCGCCAATGATTTGATCAAACTAATTTCGTTTAGTATTAAAATTAAAATTGTCTTTGTAAAATCTTTACTTGCATATTTAACCCAAGAAAGATAATCATGAGTAACTCTGAAACATGATTTTAACCTGCGACATTGTTGTATTTTATTTATTATTATGTTTTTTTTTTTTTTTTGATTCAGAATAATCTAATGTGGATTATATTTTGACATATTAATTAAATAAAAATACCGGAATTTAAAATGTGTTTTCAAAAGGGCGTAACAACAAAAATATTTGAAAAAGAGTTTTTGATTGATTTTGTTCTCTTTATTTAACTACATGTTCATAAAATTTAAGATACCTGTGATCAAAAACTACGACTTTGTTAACCCTTTTGTGCGTAGCAAAGAAAACACCCTATATTGCGCTTCAAGGTACATGGCTACCTACATGAAAAATACGTAGAAAACAAGCGTTTTTAACCGAAATACCAAGTTAAAAAGGTGTAAAATATTAAAAGACGTGGCAAAAGATAATTATTAGTTTCCTAAGATTGCACTGCAATATGCTGTTGGTCTCGACCTGCTAAAAAATTATTCTCCATGCGCTTCAATCATTCGTACGTTATCTCCAGTTTGATTCACCAGGTATTTTTAGTCTTCCCCATTTACGCTTTGTTTCATATTGATTCTTGAATGTCTCCCATTCTGCGTTCAGCTTTCCGATGTGCCTCAGCCAGCGCAATTGTTGTATGTTTATACGTCTAACTATTTTCACAGTGGTGTAAATCTCATACAGCTAATTTCTCATTCGTTCTCTACACACTTTGTCAATGCATATGGGTCCATATGTTTTACGAATTATGTTTCTCTCAATAATGTGTAACATATATTTATCGGTTTTTGCAAGTACCCATGTTTCGGAATTTTCATTTTCCTGAAGATGGATGTGCTTTTGAAATGCTTGCTAAGCCAATAATAACAACTATCCTTCGGTTTATTTCAAGAATGATGTTATTTTCTCTATTTACAGTGGAACTTGATAGATAAGTTCTTCTACTATCTCGAAATTATAACTGCCTGCTTGAAGTTCGTCGCCGTATTTTATTTGCGTTGATTTTTCTGCAGTTGCAATCAATAAATTTATTTTATCCTCGTTTATACCCAGACCCCTTTTAGCTTAATCTTTCTCAATCATTTCATATACAACAGTTACATCTCGAATGTCTCTTTCAATGATGCCAATATCATCTGCATAAGCGACAAGCATATGACTTTTGTCTTCAGCGTTGCCCTTTTATCTCACTAAAAGGTTGAAAAAATTGCAGAATAAGTTGTCCCATTGTCAGAGACCTCTTGTGGTAGTAAGATGACAGTTCTAGTTCTGACTTCTTACAACGGCGCACTAGTTTTACAGAAATACTGTCATCAGACAATTATTAAGCATTCCATTTGTCGTCCAATGTGTACAAACTGCTCGAAAGATCTGCAATATAATTTAATTTCTTTTTTTTTTCTTATTATTTATTGAGTTTTGGTTTTCTTTCTGTTTCCGTTTCTCTATTTTATAAAATAAATTCTTCCCGTTTATATTTTTTATGTGCAGACTATCATTAGTTTATGCAGAGCTTCTACCAATTTCAAACAATTTACCTACAATTATCGCATTCCCATATTAAATGCGTACAGGTACCCGGGTACCTTACTGCGCATTTAAGAGTGTTAAGAGTAAATTGGTCTCTCACGCAAATGACAAAAAACATTTAGCTAGACGGCTGCAAAAATACAAAAATTTTTTTAAGTTATTAGTTCTCAAGAAGTTTCAGACATGTAGATTATCAACGCCAATGAGAAAATCTGTGTTGAAGACGCCAAAGGTGGGTACCTAGCTACGCACATAAGGGTTAAAGAAATTCAAACGCAAAGTACATCTTGTTGTTATGGATTTTGTAAAGTTTTTTGCTTCCACTGAAAAAAAAGTGTTGTTACGCCCTTTTGCATTTAAGGCGACGATATGTATATTTATTATGAGAAAAAAAAATGGAAAAAAACTCCTCCAGTTATCAACAAAACTTGAGAATCGCATATCATTCTCACCCATTGGCTCATTATATTTCGAAGTTGGCAACGACTAAAGGGTACAGCGACGGATTTGTGCTGTACTTTTAAAAGTGCGTGCACACATTTTACGCAGATAATATTTCCCTGGTTAAGTTTTTAAGATAATTATTATTAGCCCTTTGTTCCTTATAGGAACCACAGGACATAATAATAATAATATTTTTTGGATCACGTTTTCACATTTCCACCATATTAATGTCCTTTAGTATTTAAAATAATATAAGTTTAATACACCCTCTAATTATCTTATTAAGCTTTGAAGGTATCTATTCATATTTTATCATTACCCCAACGTGATATCTAATTTCAAAAATACTCAAATGTTAAAAATCTTCTAAAAAGTCCAACAAACAATTTTAAGGACCTAGAACCAAAAAACGACCAACATTCTGGATATCACACTTGCTTTTGTATAAAACATTTACAAATATTGGGAGTGAGATGCAATTTTGAAAAAATTACATTGGTTAAATAGTGGACCCGTAATTGACCGTTAAATCCATTTAGAACCCTCTACTAAAAATATTTTTAAGTCCATTAGCGTAATAAAAATTTTAGAATAACGGAGTTTTGACAATATATTCTGGCAGAGAAGAAAAAATATGCGTGTGTCGCCGATCACATCGGAATTATAACAAAGGGGAGGTTAAAGTTTCCACCTATTGCCCTGTTCATACAGCATATCGGTATATGAAACTACATGTTCTTTACATCTTTCAAAACGCCGAGAGACGTGTATTTTTTCTTGTTTTTCTTCGAAATTGTTGTATAGCGTAATTTTATGTAGGTCAAATACTTTTTTTAAGATATAGAAAAAAATTATTGGTAATGCTATATATTGGCGACGCTATAAAAGTTGGTCAACATAAAAGTCAAAAAATCATTATAAAATTTTAAGATGGTAGGTTCATAATACACTTCGTTGGGGGAAGTGCACTAAATATTGTTTTAAATCAGCAGTGCACTATAACTAAATAAGACTACAAAAAAATAGTTGGCACTCTTTTTTACCAGCTTTAGTGGTGATTGCTATTTTTTTTAACTACCACTTAAAACATTTAGCGATATTGCAAATGTTTTCACTATCACTAAACGAAGATTGAATGCAAAAATCTGCACTCAATTCAAATAGTGCAAAATTTGTACTTGCAATAAAAAAAAGCTGCACACACTGTCACTAAGATTTAAAAAATTTAATTTTATATTTGCATGGTTTTTGATTCTTGTTATTATATGCATAAGAAAGGAAATTAAACAACATGTGAATAATTTGTCAATAACCGAATATTTCATGGCTTTAATCATGAAAAAACAAGTTTTTTGCTTGTAAATTTGGTGCAAAATTTTAAGTTGCACTCAAATGAGTGAAGATAAAAAAATTTGCAATTAACTGATGATTGCTTTTTCTTAAATCAAACTATTTGTTTTTTGAGTGCAACATTTTTTCACATCACTATCACTCATGATTAATGAGGCTGCTAATTTTCATTTCAGCACTCAACATCAACAAAATGATTGCAATAATTTTGCACTATCACTTACTGTGAGAAGAAACTGCAAAATTAGTGCACTACCCCCATCTATTATAATACACCCATCCAGAACATATCACTACTGACATTAGAAATTATAAAGATAACATTTTTAACAAAAGATTGTAACCCAAGCTAAAATTTTGAAATGCAATTCCAATGCGATAGGTGTTAATATGCTAACAGGCCCTAAATTGGACGCACCGTTTTAAAATGCATTTTTCATTCTTAGTGTAGGCTTTCATATCGGCACGACTGTTCAATTATTCTCTTGTGCTTTTTTCTCTGAAAGAAACTCTAAGTAAGTTTAAAAATCGCTTCATTGTCCACATTGGCTATTATACACATTAATATGTGAACTTTATAAAAATGTTTCATACCCATAGATTTACATCAAGTAGTCTTTTATGGAACCTATGCAAACATGCCACAAAAACACATGAATGAAATGGATGACTGAATAACTTTAATGCATTAAATGTTACGATATTGGTAGAATGAAGTAATGATGGTGCCAACATTTATGTTTACACGCTTCAAATATTGCTAGCCAATGTCATGGCATATTATCCGCAACACCACACGCTAACACCACAAATCTACACACACACACACGAACTGACACTCTCCACACATGCTACATGGCTACACTCAACTTAACTTAAAAGAGTCAACAACGTTTAGAAGAACCATTTGAACCATTAACCATCTAACGACATCTTCAGCTTGAGTACACTTTATTGTATAACTTAACGTTCGTCCATCCATCCATCCGTCCGTCCATTCTTCCATTTGTCTGTCCTTATGTCCGTCCGTTCGTTTTTCTTGATGAGAACAGTAAAAGAAGAGTAGACAATGGACACTAAACTGTCACGTTATTGCTAAAAGAATAAAAATAAAGTAATAAAACAACAACTACAACACAAGAAAAAATCATAATAACAACAAATAAATATTTTGTTGTTAAGAATTCCTGGAAGAACCTCAACGACAAACAGCAGAAAGAAGTGTTTTAATATTTAATTTTTTTTTATTTTCAAAATATGATTTGTTGTCTTGTATTCCTTTGAATGTGTTGATGTTTATTCTAATGACAAGGGTTTTTTTGGACTCCTCATTTTTTTTTCTTTGGCTCTTGACTGAAACAAAAACAAAACAAAATGCATAAAAAAATATAACCAAAATGACATTAAAACAGTCATGTCCAAACTTGTGTTAAAATTAATGTTGTAGATCGAATTTTATTGATGCACTAAAAGGTGTGAGTTATTTATGTGAGAAAATTTTAGTTATAATAGACATTTAGTGTTTAACGAACGGTGTTGTTTTAGTATAAGCCATTTTTTAATACATCACTTAAACAATTTATACGTCTAAAGAAAAATTGTTTGCGGTATTTTTAAGTGACTGTAAAGAAGTCTAAAACTTACGCTTTAATGAGAAGGTTAAATGATTTTATAACCCAAAAATATTTTCGGTACTCCTTTTGTGTTTAAAAATAGTGCCGAATTAAATACACTTAAAAATTACGTTTAAAACAAAATTGAAAACTAGTTCTCATCCAAATACGGTAGAACAAAGCTACGACTATGGTATGCTTAATAAAGTCTGCTTAATCCGTTGGAGATGCATTAGTGGAGTCGGAGTGAGATGAAGAGTCAGAGTTAAGGGTTTTGTACCGGAGTTGGAGTCGTTCTAATGTTTTCCAAAATAAAAATTAATCTTTTTAAGAACGGATGTCAGTACAAAAATTGGTTCCCCTCATACAGTGTAATGCTTTTATTTCTAGCAATTTGAACTAACTTGAATAAAACATCATGATTCGCAACAGTTTATGCCGAACAGAAATGATTTTCAGGAGGGGAATTTATATGACACCCATGGTTAAATATGGACTAATTATCACAAAATCCTGTAGAGTGATTTCTGTTATTAAAATCTAAATTGAACAAATTTCAACACAGTAGTGAAATTGTTTATATGTGGCATTGGGTAAATTATAGACCGATCTTCACCAAATTTTGCAATGTGATTTCTAGTCATATAAATCTGTGACGTACCAAATTTCATTGTGACAAGGCATGGATTCAGGTGGGGGTGAAAAAAGGAAATTCAACCCCCCTAAATTATACATATAAAATATGTTTTGCTTATTTCGATAATACACGAATTTCCGAATGTAAAAAATTTTTGGAAATCCAATCAAGTTTTTTATTGTTTTTTATTGAATCTCTAATCGAATTTTCAATAAGTATCCAAGTATTTATCCTAATAGGTTTTTATTATATATTTCCAATGAAACATCTACTTTACTGTATTTAAATACATATTATTATACATCCAATCCCAAATTAAACGTTTGGGTTGAAAATGCGAGCGGTTGAATTATTAATAAGTATATGCAATATTTTTATTTGTGTTATGATAATTATTTATTATATACATTTGAATATAGCCGTTTTTCGTATCATATTTTCATCATAGAAGGCTTTGAATTTGAATTTTATATGCATTGCCATTCTATCTTCCCATATATACATATGAATATATGTATGTATTGGTCTAGTAAAAGTTAACCAAAGAAGAATTATATAACTGTGAAATTTCAAGTGCATTAATAAAAAAAGTTCTTTGATATAAAAAAATACATAAAAATTAGTGAAACAATGGGGAGTCCGTAATTTTTTTTTAATATAATGTACCTATATCCCTTTCAGACCTGACGCTAAACTACTTGGATTTTTGTCATAATTCTTGGAATATAAAGTCTCTATAGCGTATGAAAAATAATCAATGCTTAGGTTTTTTCATTTTTATATCCTTCAAGGATTTTTAGGACACGCACAATTGATGCATCTCATTAAAATGTTTAGCCCAAACGCATTTTTATTGCATCAACTGACTTCAATTGGCTTGAAACATTAAAATTTACCATTTTGTTCAGTTAAAATATGCCCACTTCACTATTTGTTAACGGCTAGTACTTTTGTAATGGAAAACACATGTAACTTCAGCGGCTCATTTTGTCAATACTGAAATGCAACACGAGAATTTTGCAATAATTCAAGTAACGGTAAATCGAATTGCGGAATAATATGAGACCAAACATAAGGAACAATCGGAACAACTGATGCATGCAAGTCTAATTAACATTGGTCAAATAGAAGCGAAAAAATTGAGAACGGTATCCACCCGCACAATCGATGCATCACGGTCTGAAAGGGATAAAGTATATATAATTTAGTCGTAAATTTTATAGAAGAGAGAAAAAACTTTCTAAAGTCTTTAGTTCTGAATATATTTTAAGTCTGTAAATCCAGTTTTGCCTCAGTGCCAACTCTTTATTGGCTTGCAAACCAACTAAAAATAATACATTTATGTTTTACATAGCTTTTTGTGACTTATCACATTTTCTATTATATATTTTATACTCTTAATGTACATTTTTGTATGTCAATTTGCAAAAATAAAATATACTATAAAATTATCTTGTTTATTTCAATGTTGTCTATTAACAAATATTAACAAATTTTTTTTTTTTGAAATTTTCACATTTTAAGGGGCCCTAGCGCTTTTTCTTTAGCATTTTTGGACTTATAACTTTTACATATCGTTGCAAAACAAGAACTAGAAAAAAATATATGCATTTTTTCGGCAAACGATGTATTTTTGTTTACTCTATTGAACTGCATCAAAAACTTAATTTTCAAAAATTAAAAATTAGCGCATTTACGACTGAAGGTACATATGTATGTATGTATGTGCAGCCAAAATTATTTTTGTCTTTCCATTGTTATAAGCAGGGCTCACGACTCCGACTCCTACTCTAACCGTGATGCGAAATGAATGAGACGTAAAATTATTTCTCTTTTGTGTAGAAACATCTTTATTAAACGAATTATGGGAATCCCTGCGTAATGTGCATAAGAAAAACATGAGTGTTATGGTAGGAATTAAAGGCAGGCCGACAAAGATGTTTCTACACAAAAGAGAAACAATTTTACGTCACAATTTTTCTAATACATACTAGTATTTATGCGCTATAGCAACACTTATTCTGTACAATGTTGAAAATATTTCAGCGTTGATGGTTAAAAAATTCTGATATTAAAATTATTTGCAATTCCTGTCATTAACATTTTTTAGCATGAGTAAATTATTTAAAAAATCACACATCTTTTTCAACTAGATCAATAACTGAGTATAAGTTTTGCTAATTTAATTTAGACTTTTTCCCGCACGAATAAAAAATATACCTAAATATAAGTAAATAGTAAAGTACTTGAATCAACTATTTCTCATAAAATAAATTAAAATCTACTTATTCATATTGATCTGCAAAATATTGCATCGCCGATTTCGAAGAATTTTTATATTGGAAAATATTAGAATTTTTTTTTAATTTTTTAAGCCGACAAATTTTGGAGTCGGAGTCGCGCGTTTTTTTGGGTACTGCGACTCCGTCTCCGACTCCGGTACAAATACCTCAACTCCGACTCTTCAACTCCGACTCCGACTCCGACTCCACAGCCCTGGTTATAAGCTTTAAAATTCCTTTCTAAATAAAAATAATTTAAATAAAAAAATTAACTGTAACCAACTTAAACCAGAAGAATTATATATTTATCTTTAGATTAAAACCCAAACAGTTCGACTTAAATTCATAACTTAATTTTAAAATTAGTGAAGCATATTCCTTCTTCCAAAATTTTGTTAACAATTGCATATGTTTTTTTTGGTCGAAAAATTGTTCAAACAATTTAGTATGCGGTAGTCAAATAAATTGCTTCAACTAAAAAAAAAAAACATTAAAAATAAATAAAATTTTTTTTGTAGCAAAAAGATTAATTTATTTTAATTGATCTGATCTTATATTTTATTTAACCTTATTGTTGAGTATTATTATTAATACAATATAAACATATCGTTTTTAATAAACGTTTAAAAACAAATTTTTTACTTGTTTTCTATCATAAAAAATTACCCCCCTAAGACTTAAGCTGGATCCGCGTCTGTTTGTGACGTACATATAGAACGAGTTTGTGCAAAATCTTATATTATGCCGTGCATTATGCCACCTTTTATGTTAGTTTTTGTAACAAAATTGTTAATTTTTTAGGGTGGTGATTCTACATTTTGATTCATAACTCTTATCCTACCGATCGGATTTTGCTGAATTTGAATTCCAAACTGCTTAGAATAACTATAAGCAACTTGGAATGTATTTTGTTATTTACGTTTTTGATTTTTTACCATACATACCCACAGAAAAAAATGTTGCCCGAATTAAAGCATTAATCAAAAATAAAATTAGTTTTAATTAAAAATTAAATCAAGTGAATTAAGCGTTTAATAGTATCAATGAAACGTTATCCAACGAAACCAATCAACACCAAATAAAAATATTGATTGCGCTTAAAAATTTAATAGCATTTGTTGGGATCAGTAGTGATTTGTATTGAGAGTTTCTCTAACCTTAAAACTATTGCCAACAAAATAATAAAAAAAAAAAACAAAACAAAAAAAGAAATATTTTATATGAAAAATCGTCTAAATTGAGGCATAAATCGTCAATAGGACATTTATACACTCTAAAATCGTCAAACTAACGAAAGCGTTAAAGCTGCCAACCTTGATTAGCAGTCATTATTCAGGTTATGAAGACTTTTTTCACATACACAGCACGAATGTCAACAACATTTTTGAAAAGTTTGGTTTAATCTAGGCAATAAAAGACTAAATTGGCAAAATCGCTTTATAATGTTATGAATAAGATTTACGATTTTGCTGACAATTTTAAAGTCGCTTGGTAAATAATATTGTCTCGACATATTGCATACTAGGGAAACTCGCATACCCTCACGTGTATATGGTTCATCAACTACAAAGCCCGATTGTAGATTTTAAAATAAATTAATATATTATTTTTCAAAGGGGAATATTTGGAAAACATGGGACACATGCATGGGACTACGGCAATCAAATTTAAGAATATTTATTTTTCGTGATTTTTCAAGTTTTTGTATAAAAAACTTTATTTTATAGATTTTTTTTACTTAACTTTTTTAACTATACTCATAATGCTCATAAATCTAAAATGTCTCCCTCCTTTTCAATGTATCCCATCTCTGTTCTTTGAAAACCAATTTCAAAATGTCCTTTAAAAATAAGTGACACAAAAGGAAAACCAAATAATAAAGAGTCATAGTGATTCCATTGAATTTAAATTAAAAAAAAAACACACTTATAAGCAAAACTTTTATTTATTCACACACAAATTTCTTAATCTCCTCTTAGTATTGTGGTAATACGCAAATCTGTGTTGCTGCTAAGAGCATGTTAAATTGTATGAAAATATATTTTGAGAAATAAAAAAAAAGAATCCAATCAAATCGAATCAAACAATACCGCTCAGAAATGTGTGTAGAAAAACTTTTCTTTATAATTTTGCATCACCTGAAACCACTTCATATGACGTAATAAAAAATGTCATTTTGACACTTTTGACATGCCATAAATAGTGACAGCAATTTAATTGTCAGTCATATTCATAAAAAAATCAAAAAAAAAAAAAAAAACAAATCTTAAAAAAATTAATGCATTTGCGTCATGACAGAGAGCGGTCAAGTTATTTATACGTCGATTTTTTTTTAATTTTATTTAAATTTTTATTTGTAAAATGACAAACAATATATATGTATGGACAATTTACCAATACATTTGCAAGATGGTCTCCTATAAAACACTGTTGTTGTTATTATTCTCACCACTACTCCAAACCTTTAAAATCATTTATAGTGATTGTCATAAATATTGACAGAGTATCTCAGTCATCATATCTCGACACTCATTTAAATCTCACTTTGTTGTACTTCAGAAATATAAAAAAAAATAAAACGCTTTTAAGTCAGGTTTATTACAGCCAAACAAGCTTAATGCGATTAAAGATATTATTCGTACAAATACCTCAAACTTTATTTACTTTTTTTATTCAACACATAATAATTTTTGTAAATGCAAATGGCAATTTGAACAATATTGAGCAAAAAAAAAAAAAAATTAAGAGAAAAATGTCATGACTTTGCTCTAAACAGCCATACAAAATGCTACGGGATACAATACGTAGATAGACATAAATACGTTTTTGTTATTTAGAAAAGTGACATTTAGACTCGAAAAGCTTTAAATGAAATTATATGGTCAGCTTAAACATTTGTCTTTTTTGTCTTCCAATGTAATTGTGTAAAATTGTAAAGAGATTTTATACGATTTGCAAATAAAACAAGTTCTTTTAAAGAAATACTTTGTCATTTAATAAAGAAAAAGTCTTAAGAGGCTTGGGATAATTAAACATCCCAAAGTATAACAACATGTTAAAGCAGACATTTGTTAGAGAAATTCAAATCAAAATTTAAACTTGTGAAAAAACTTGGTAAAATTAGAAATTCTTTAGCAGTTATTTAAGAAAAAGTTTATATTTAACTTTTGCAAATTTTTTGAGTTTCAGGAAATTTTTCTAATTTAAGCGCCTTTTGTGCTACATCTTTGTTTCGAAAAACGTCTAAAGTTTTTTTTTGCATACAATGATTTGTATAGATCCTGTCTTTTGCAATGCCACATTTTAAACTTTTTTTTGTTTTTTAATTTTAACAAATGTTTTTCTATTCTTGAGACATTTAGCGAATTTAGGTAATATATTTATTAAACGTGTTCAAGGGTTTTGATAATTAGTTCTAATCTTAGTAGCTCTATAACTTTTCCGATTTAAATATTTTTTTACGTGAAATTTTCAAGTTCATTAAGTATTTTTTGGTTTTGTAAATATTTATTTAAAAAGTTTTTCAGAAATTAATAGCGTAGATAGACGACAGCGTTTATTTGCATTAAAGACTGACTAATGTTAATTAAAATTCTACCCTGACAAACGACAGCTGTTTGTTTGTCAACTATAATTTGTTTTTTGTCATTTACGGAGATGGCTGGCAGCTTGTATCTGGTGTATTTACCTAATTAATTTAAATTCAGTTTTTTATTTGACCTTATTTAATTTAATAAATGTTTATATTTATTCAAGTTCTAGGTCCTTTTAATATTTATTTTTTTATTTTTTTATTTTCAATATTTCGCTAACCTTTGGTTAGCATCGTCAGGAAATTAAATATAATTAAAAAAATTTTTGTTTGAAAAATGTTTGTCATAAATTTAAATTCAAAAACCTATTTGTCATAAAAAATTTAAAAAATTTTTAACAAAAAATAAAAATATAACTTAAGTATAATATTCTTTGTTGAATTCGAAATAAATCTTGGTATTATCCCTGTATTTCTGCATTTTATTAAGAAAGTTATAGATGATTTGGTTTTGATAATCCTTTTTCTTATTGATTTATATTTATTAACTAAAATTCTTGTTTGTTGGTTCTTCTTAAACAAACAATTTTTTAATTATATTTAATTTCCTGACGATGCTAACCAAAGGTTAGCGAAATATTGAAAATAAAAAAATAAATATTAAAAGGACCTAGAGCTTGAATAAATATAAACATTTACTAATTCATTTAAATTAAATTTTTGTTAATTTTTAAATTATTTTAAATTTTTAAATACATACATATATAAAATGTTAATTTTTACAAATGAAAGAAAACGTTTCCGAAATTTCTGCACTATTGGCCGCATTGCTCCCAATTATCCGGCGTACAGCATTGTAAAATTTCCAATTGGATGGGCTCCCACCAAAAGGTCCCATTTTTTTTCTCCTCTCTACAAATTTCAATAGTTATTTTGTGTCAAAGAAGTTGTTGTGAGAAAAAAAAATATCTATAGTTTTGCGTGAAATTTCTTATTTTTACGTGTTCTTCTTCCGCACTAAATTTGTTGTTCATTTGCACTGATATTTCTTTGTAAATATGCCCATTCCTTTTTGTACGACGCAAATCGGTGGCACGTTCCGCCCACAGTTCTAGCAGAACCTGTGCATCTCGATCGCACCAGATACTACGCTTCTTGCCCTTGGAAATCTTTAAAGAAAATAAAACGCGTTTCGATTTTAATGCTTTTTTTTTTTTTTTTTTGCTAAAAACAATTAAAATAACTTACATTTTCTGTCTTTGAATCCATTTAATTTTACAATTGTAAACAATTTGACAACAGTTAATTGATTGTCGACAATATTGCCATACTGAAATATCTAAATTCAGTATAAATTCGCTCTGATTTTGTGCATTTACGTTAAATCTAATACACATAGGGATGGTGATAATTCACAAGATAATTTGAATTAAGACTGATAATGCAAATTAAGGCTGTTTTCTGTCTACGCTATAAGAGTACATTTTGTTTATAACTCAATTTGTTTATTATACCCTTCACCAAGTTTGTCATTTCGTTTGTAATTTTCACAATATTGCTCTTAGACCTGATAACATGCACATATGTATATGTATATTCTGGGTCCATATGCGTAGCGAAGTTCATTTAACGATGTCCGTCTGTCCGTGTGTCCATTGAAATGCCTTTTTTGAAGAGCCCAGATTTTAAGCGGACTAGGTTCTTATATTTGTACATCTCATATAGTCCCGAATAGTTTGCTATTGGAGTTAAGCCAGATGGATCCACAAATGGCTGAGATATGAGCAAAAAAAAAAAACACAACTGCCTCTTATATTACCAACAAATCCCTGGTGGTTTTGTGTACCCTTCACCGAAGGTAAAAGGGTATATATAAGTTTGTCATTCCGTTTGTAATTTCTACAATATATATCTAAGACCCTATTAAGTATATATATTCTGGGTCTTTATGAGAAGCGAATATTAGTATGTTGTTGATTGGTATATTTATGTCACATATAGTCCGGAATTGTTAGCTATTTAAATTCAACCTGACTGGTCCACAAATGTCTGAGATATGAGCAAAAAACAACGACTGCCGCTGAACGGCCGGAGCAAAAAAAAGTTTCTAAATTAGGTACAAGGATCTTGGTTATCAAAATACAACATACAACAAAATGTAGGCGGGATTGGATAACTTTTCGGCTCGAAAAAGTTATATGAATTGAATAATTGATTATAAAATATTAAGTTAATTGATCAAAATAAAGTTTAACATAAGAATTTGAAATTAAAAGTTTTTCAATTTAAATTTGAGTTTAATTCATTTTTATATTTTTTTGAAAATATTTTTATTATGAATTATATTTTATACAAACATATAAATGCATTTGAAAATTAATTTTTGAAATGGAATATTCTCATAAAAATAATAGCAGTCTGCAGGTTGTACCCTTTCGAGATCCTGTAGATATTGTCATTTTTTAAATTTAATATTTATTCTCTACTTATGTAATTTAGAAGGTGCAGGAAATCAATCAAACAATCTGTTTCCAATTCTTTGTGAAATCTGTTCGTAATCTTCAGTTATATTTGTTTTGAAGTAAATGATGCCAGTTGGATCGTATGCCAAAGTACGGATCACATTGACAGTGGGACTACTATAGTTTTTTGTAGTGCCGTATTACAAATTCCATAGTCGAAAGTGTCGAATTTGCTAAAAAGTTGCCATAGTTCTTAACAAAATTTGTTATGTACAGCAATTATATTAATATATAAGTATACACAATGCAAAAGTTTTTTTTATTGGTGAAATATTGAAATTCAATTTGTATGAAAACACATAATTCTGCCCATTATTTTCTTTAAAGTTGAAAAAGCATGCACGTTTTGCTAGTCACTTGGGTCTCAAAGGAATATAAGTCCTACAAAGAAATTTAATCATTCAGTTTGATATATATTGAAATGGTTTAAGCCAACGTTTCTTGATATTGAAATTATATTTTACTATCCAACGTCATAAGAACATGCATTGATAAGTCGTTCATGGAATTCTTTAACGCATTCATCAAATAAACACACTTGTAGTTATGTCTCTTGGTTTTTGTAAATAAAAATATCATTTCTGATCGCAGAAGTTTGTCAAGACATGATGCTTAATGACTTTCATAATAATCAATCAAAAACTCGATTTTGAATTTTTTTGTTAGTTACGCCTTTTTGAATTTTATTTAACGATATTTTTTGGGCCCTTGAGTAATTAAATGTCTATTATTATGTGAAATTAGTAAAACAAAGCAAAAAAATTGTTAAAATAAATGAAGTTGATTATAAAGAAAAGGTAAAGCAAATTTTTTAATGCCTATTTCTTTATATGTAAGTATGTGTAACACAAAAATACTTTCAGCCGGCTGTTTTTGTTATGAAAAGAAATCTCGCTAAAACGCACTAGATATGGAGGAAGATTTCAAATGAAATCTACTAGATTTCGATGTAATGTAAAGGCCCTGTTATTCTATCTTCCCGATTTTATTTAATTAATATTTTTATTTTCCTTTTTACCTATTTAATGATTTATAACAAAATTTCAAGTATGTGTTTGCTTAATGTAATTTCTAGATTGTAGTAAATATGTTGTATAAAATGTTTACGGTTTAAAGATAAGAAGCGTTTTTTAAGTTTTCAATAGCTTGGTGTTGTTACTGGCTCTTGACTTTTGTAGTGATTCTCCTCATTTTGGCATATTTTTTGAACATATTGTTCAAGTTAATGCAAAAATTATACTAATTCATCTCTTTTGTTATTTTCCATTTTAGAACTATATCACCGTAGTACTTAAAACAACTCCCGAAATAAAAATTCAAAAAAACGCTTACAACGAACAAAATGCTGAATATTGAACAAAAGAATAGATCACAATTCATGATTCAACTAAATACAGCTCAACAAATTCTGCAAGAGAAGGAAAAGCAAGAAAATTTAAAACAACGAATATTTCTAGTCTCAAATAAAATTGCTAACAGCAAACAGCATATTAATGAATATTAATCAGGAGAAGCAACATCATCAACAGCATCCACATCACCAACACCACCACCAGCAACAACACACCAACGGATTCCAGCAGCGTTACACAAACGTTACCAGTACAACACAACAACATCTATCATCATCGCCACAAAACCCTACGACCACTACAGCTGCTGCAAGTCTTCCGTTACCACCACCCTTGCACACATTGCCTGACTTGGATTTGGAATATTTGAAAAAGGCACATGCACATGCACAAGCATCTTTTGCCTTTAGCTACGAACGTCAACAACAACAGCAATTAGCCAGACGCACGAACTTGGAGCACGAATATATTGGCAAGTGTAGCAACGCCTACAATATACACAACTTGCCTGTTGTTACCAATACCTCAGTTGCATCTATGGTAATGTCACCAAGTAGGCGTCCATCGCCACCTCGAGCTGCTGCACATCCCATGAATATGCATCTTAGTGCTATGGCTCATGCTCAAATGCAATTTCAATTGCAACAGAAACTGTCGGCGGCAGCTGCAGCTGCTAGCACCACAGGTCATTCTACACATGTAGGTCTTGCTCCACCAGGTCATTTAAGTAGCTACTTTCGTAATCCTGCCTCGCCAGCTGGTGGTGGAGGTGTAAGTTCAGCTTCGTCTAGCATGACAGGTTCCCATACAACGCTTAGTTCCAGTGCTTCCAATAACTCATCATCCTCGTCTTCGAATACCCAAACACCACCTGCATCGTCTGGTCACAATCCCTTAAGTCATTTGCAAAATATGCAGCCCTTTGATTTTCGTAAGATTAATTCAGCTGCCTTGGGAGCATTTCCGGGACTTCCTCCACCAGCTCGCCTTAGTCCCAGCGAACTGGTACATCATCAACATTTACAACAACAGGCAGCTCACCAAGCTGCTATGTTGGCTCAAGCCAGAAGGCGAATTAATGAAGCCACAACTCCATCAGAAAAAAATGCTGCCGTTGCTGCTGCTGCAGCTGCGGCCGCACAAAGTAATCAGTTTTTTAACGCTATGGCCATGTCCGGACATCCCTTGCCCTTTCATTTGCCTCCTCCGCCGCCAATGCCTCACTTGCACCCACCTTCTCCTAGTTCCTCTGGTAACAGCTCATCTGGCACTGGATTGCCAGCTGGCTTAACCAGCAATCAAGTGGCCGCTATTGCTGCTGCTGCAGCAGCATCGGGTAATCCTATGCCTCATGGTCTTCTTTCATCACATTTTCCTGGTTTAAATCCTAATCTAGGACTATCCAAACGTTCGAAAACTCCAGAAATGGATAAATCCAAAGGTGTAGATATTAATCATTTACGTGAGTCGTCTGCATCAAGATGCACACCGCCAGTACGCAGTGTTTCACAAGCATCTATATCCACATCTTCAGTCACACAGTCATCTTCCTCAGTTACAAACTCTACGAGCAATTACCAAAGCCAACGAGATTTAAGGGATTCGACCAATAGTCAAAGAAATTCTATGCAAAATGATACTTCATCTACACAAAGTCAAAGACTTTCGAGGATATCGTCTACAGCGACGGGCTTAAGATCAAGTCGAAAGACCCATTCACCGGGTAAGAGACAATGGGGTTCACTGCCTGCTAATTTAGGAACACAGTTTATAAATCCCGTAACGGGTAAGAAGAGGGTGCAGTGTAATGTTTGTTTAAAAACATTTTGTGATAAGGGAGCCCTGAAGATACATTTCTCTGCAGTTCACTTGCGGGAAATGCACAAATGTACAGTTGATGGTTGCAATATGATGTTTAGTTCTAGAAGATCACGTAATCGTCACAGTGCAAATCCGAATCCAAAATTGCATTCTCCACATTTGCGACGAAAAATATCACCACACGATGGAAGAAGTGCTCAACCACATCCGCTGTTGCTGCAGCCGCCTAATGGTTTAATGGCTGGTTTGAATCCCTTCAGCAGTTTTCCCATGCTGACTCCCCCACCAGATATGAGGCATCATCCCATGGGTTCTCTGGGAGATCCAAAACACAACCCAGATTACATGCATAGAGCTTATATGGATAATGCGTTAATGCATCGTTACGAAGGCCGTCAAATGTCTGGAGCTGAAGTAATGGGAGATGATGAAGACGATGATGACGGTATGGATGGTGGTATTCACATAGGCGACATGGATGACGACGATGATGATGACGATGGTGAAGGTATAGTTGTAGTAGGGGATGAAGGAGATAGTATGCTCGATAAGACAAATTCCGAAGACTTTAGTATTGAAGATAATGCCGCCGAAGAAACTACTTCCACCTTAGGAGATAATAGTCGAGATCTCTTTGAAAGATCTGCTGATACCAAAACTCCTATTGATTACTATAAAACCAAAGATAAACCTTTAGACTCGCTAAAGAAAGATGATCTGGAGGATGATGGTTGCAGTACCGCAGAACGACATAGCACAGAGAGCAATGATGACACTGTTAGTGTCACCGACTCTTGTAGCATTAGAGAGGATTATGAAAGTTCTTCTAACGCTTTATCTCTGCAGACATCGGCCAATGGCAGCTCTCATCCGATGAGCTCATCCAGCAAACGCAAACGTAAAAATCAAAATCCAGTACGTTGTGCTATACAATCAAATGAAAATTCCTGTGATAATTCCAATGATTACGATATGGCTAATGATTTGTCGGTTAAGTGCAAAGCACGGGAACAGGACTCAGTCAAGGAGGAAAATATTGAAGAAACTATGTCATTGGATTTAACCAAAAGAACTAGAAAAACAGAAGAACATGCCAATGAGGGAGCTAAAGTGCTACCATCACCGCCTTTGACACCTAGTACGGGAACAAGTGAAACAGCTAGGCAAATATTAATGGCCAGCACTCCTGTAAAATTAGAACCTCGAGAGCTAGATGATGAGGAGCAGAAGCAATTAGAAAGTCCAAAGCAATCAAGTCCATTACATGAAGAACGACAACAGGAACATTCCTTAGACTTATCCTCCACACCAAAGCACAACCTAAAGGAGAATGCACATTATAAAGAAAATGGCTTATCCACAGGTCTTTTAATGCCAGTTATTAAGGAAGAACCCAAAGAAGACTTATGTTCATCACCCACGCCTAACTTCAAAAACTCTCCCGAAGAACCCGAGGAAGAAAATCGTTACTTAAGAATTAAAAGGGAGTTAATGGAAGATAGTTTTAAAATAAACATATCAACGGAAGACAACAATAATCTGCCCGAAAATTTAACCACCAGAAACTGTAATCAGCAGGAACAACAAAAAGCCCTGTCAACAATCACAGAAGAACATAATGGCTCAGACTGCATAGTGGAAGAAGCAGAGGTTCCCATCGACAAAGACAATCCTTTGAAATGTACCGCATGTGGAGAGGTTTTCCAAAATCATTTCCATCTTAAAACACACTATCAGAATGAACACCTGAAATTGCATCATAAGTGTAATATTGATGGTTGTAATGCAGCATTTCCTTCCAAGAGAAGTCGTGATAGACATAGTTCCAATTTAAATCTTCATCGTAAATTATTGTCCACCAGCGATAATCACAATCTGGATCCTTTGCCGGAGCCTATGAATTTGAATAACAATAAAAATTATTCTCAATCTGCTACCAGCAATATATCGACTACACTGCAGGCGGAATTTCTTGCTAGATTATACGCAGGAGCACACGGGTTACCCGCTATTAATTTTGAGGCTCTTAAACAACATTTTCCTTCTACACCGACAACACTTCCAGGATTTCCTGATGCCACAACAGCAGCCTTTATGAGTGATCCCAGATTTTTAGTGCAACACGGTGGCAATCCTTTATTATTTCCCGGTTTACCAGGCCTGCCAGGTTTTCCTCATTTATCGCCTCACCTACTAGCCGCTTCTTCATTTAATGGTCTAAATCCTTTCTGCAGAAGACCCTCATCAGAATCTCATTCACCTCACTCGGTAACACCACCGGTGGTAGCACCATCTCGTTCTGAATTAATCTCTAATCAAAAATCTTCCGCAATGTTTTCATCAAATGAACTAGAATTAAGAAATAATTCTATATCACCTGTTACTGTCAATGAACCTTCCACACACAAACAACTGCATCTGCATCATCAGCAACATTCGCAACATCAGAATTTATATAATGCAGCAATTAATGCCAGTGCTGGTGGGAATAATAGCAATAGTAGCAGTAGTTCCTCTCAGCAACTTCATCAGAATCCACAACATCATCCATCTCATACACCCGATCGTATCTCATGACCCCCTTTATCGGCATCTCATTATCCATCCCATATGCATTATTCCGAATTAATGGCTTATAGACAGTAAGTTTAATCAAACAACGAACAAAAAAATAGTTATTAAAGATCTTAAATATAAATAAGGTGCAATAAATATGTTACACAGAAGTGGATTAGATGTTAAATAAAGTTAATTGTTTACCCAAAGACCGAAATTTTCACAATACTAATTTTATGTACTGTTTCCAAATGACAGGTAAGTGTTTGTGTAGTCAAACTTTTATGAAAAGCACTCAGTTTTTTGAGTAATTTATATAAATTTTAGTACACGATCACTTGCCTGTTATTTAGAAACAGCACTTAAATCTTATTTAGTTTGTCAGTTCGTGTGTTACACTAAGAAATATTCATCATGGCTCTCATAAAGTATAAATAACCTGGGTCCATTAGTAATTCTAGGTCAATTTAGAAAGGTCCGTATCTCCGTTTGTTAAAAATGGCTTCTAGTTTTTAATGAGATTGTTATCCGGCATAACCAACTCAGTAAAATTAGTGTTAAATACCTACATTTTGACCCGCCTACTTAGGTGGGAGCTACATTACTAAAACCTTGATTTCGCGTAGTTACTTCTTGAGAAAAATATTTGTATGCCATATTCTTGATCCGCAGCCCCAATTTTTTCTTAGAAAACATCTAATTGTTGAGGTTATGGCAAAAAGTTAAAAATTTGTTAACCAATATTTATCAAAATGATATCTAGTGAAACAAGAACTTTACGCTCTTAGAATTTTAGGCTGGTAGTCATTTCAGAACCCCCTTGTACTTTAAATCCAGAGAACAATATCATAAGAATACTAGGTGAGGAACTTATATTGTTAATTCGTCAAGAGCAAACGACAAAGTTTGAACTGTTTTTCTTTGCGTTGTTGCAATTGTTTCAAAAGTCCTACTTTTGTGCAAATTTTATTCAAATTACGGATTCGGTGTTAAAAGGCTCGTTACTCATGCGTAAATGTTACGAACATCTTAACGTTGCGCTCGACTTTAATAGTTGGTAGTTACTAAAAACGCGTAAATGTGTTAAAAAGAAAGCAAAACATTTTTAAACATTTATATTTTCATCTTTTGTTATTTGTCCCTTTTGTATAAAAATATAAAAATCTTCGCGTGCGTTGATGAAATATTGGCTTTAGAAAAAAACATAAACAAAAATTATAGCTGATACGTATAACGGAGAAAAATTTTAATTGTATCAGGTTCATTTGCAACGCAACGTGACGATTACTTTGAAGTACCTATTTATACATAGATACAGCTAGTCCGTAACGTATACGTTTATGTTCTGTCTTATAAGAATCAATGGTTAAATTATATTTGGTTGCATTAGAAATATGCTTAACCCATTTTTCGCCGACCGCTGATTATAATCACCAGCACTCATACTCTTTATTTTTATTGCAATGTTTTACTTCTGTCAGTTACTTCAAATCTTTATTATTTTATTATATTGTGAGTTCACTTGGTGCGGCGAAAAGTGGGTTAATAGATTAAAGGTGTTTTATTCTTTCATTATCCTACACGCAGGGAAAAACATGTTTTGATATGGTCAGCTCCGCCAAAACTATTTTTAAAGAAAACATATTATGTTTAATTTAACCACATTATTGTCACCGACAACCATATTATTGTAAAATTAGTCCTCCATCAAGAATCTACAACCATAGTATGGTTATTATGTCTTGAAATTAACAATAGTATTTCTCAAGAGCAACATGCTGTGGTTGAAAAACAAACAAGCAATTATAAAGGTTAAATATATTTTAGTTATTATTAACCATAACATGTTCGGAAGTTTTGGCTTATTGATGGATGACTAATTTAACTATACTATGATTGTCGGTGACAAAAATATTGTTAAGTTAAACATAATATGTTTAAAGTTTTCTTTAAATATAATTTTGTTGAAGTTGACCATACTGAAACATGTTCTTTCTCTGGTTTAAGAAGCTGACTAAATGTTCAAACAGAACTGAAACTTCAACCTCAGGCAATAATTCACAAGCCTATTATTAAATCGTTGACCGTAAGTTCAAATTCTCGCTCATTTTGTTGGTTGTATTTTCTTTTGTTTTTTATTTTCTGTTTACTAAAATTTATTGCAATATGTGAGAGCATACAAAAAACCGCTAAGATATGTTCTATTTATTTATTTATTTATTTCAGTCTCTGGAAAACAAAATTCCTTACAGACTATGCTACTAAACTAACATAGAAGAATATATTACAAAGTTAAAAAAATTTATATTTGAAATATATATAATACTCAAAAGAAATAACTTAAAATTATCTTTTGATGTGCAAAATTTAATATGCAACTTGATTTTTTTTTTTGAAGGTATATTTTTAATTTATTAATATTATGAAATGCTCTCGTTAAAGTGCCATTAGGAGCATAATTAGTAAGATGAACTGAAACATTAAATATGTCAATTTTCCTCAAGTTTCTAGCTGGTATATTGAATGGTATTAAAGACAACAATTCGGGACAATCAACCCTTGAATTAATTATATCATAAATGAGTAGGATAAACTGTAATTTTCTACGGTATTCTAAAGTTCTCAAATCAATAAGGAGACATTTAGACTCATAAGGTGCAAACTGGAATTGGGTATGTGAGCGTAAGGCATATTTAATAAGCACACGTTGTATTCTCTCAACACGAGAAATGTAAATGGCAATATATGGACTCCAGATAACTGAAGCATATTCTAACTTTGATCTAACAAAAGATGAATAAATATGTTTAAATGTTTATCTATGGGTCATGGAATTCATAACCATTCCTTTTTAAAAAAGCTAACGTTTTATAAACTTTAGGGAAAATATACTCAATATGAGGAACGAAAGACATGAAAGAATCAAAGACAACACGCAAGTTTGGAGTTGACATTTTTTTGATGAACACCATTAAGTTCAAAATCATTCTTAATAGGACTATATTTCCTATAACGAAACATGAAAACATTTTTCAAAGTTTAACTTGAGTTGATTAAGTTCACACCATCTAACTAGCTTATTTAAATCATTCTGTAAATTTAATACATCATCCGCCGAATTAACCTTCAGGAAAATTTTCAAATCATCAGCATATAAAAGAAATTTAGTAACAAGTAATTATATCATTGATAAATAAATTGAAAAATAATGGCCCTAAAATACTTCCCTGAGGTACACCAGAAGTTTGAATATTCATAGCACTCAATCACAACCTTACACATTCTGCCAAATAAATAAGATTTTATCCAGTCTAAAAAATTAGAATGGAAGCCAAATTGCCGAAGTTTTAACAAAAGGACAGAATGAGACAATTTATCACACGCCTTTGAAAAAGCAGTGTAGATAACCTCCACTTGACTATTATGCTCAATAGCATCAAGACCATATTCCACGACGGCTTTCAACGAAAAATTTGTATGTGAAATTTTATGGAAAATGTGACAGTTTTGTTTGAACACTAATGGCGTTTTCTTTTCTACAAATAATATACCACCTGGTTAAAACGTACATGTATAAAATGTCTTGCCGACCCTGTAATAATGGAATTTTTTATTTGACGAGAACAAAACACAAAATTGGACCGCCCTGTTTTTAACAGCTGACAAAAAGTTTGTTCTTCAAAATATAAAAAAATTTCTACATAAATTAAAAAGTATGTTCTGCAAAATATAAAAAAAAATATAAATAAACCAAAATTTGTTAATAGATTGATATTAAATAAATGAACAAAAGGAATGACAAATTCCAATTTCTTTAGGTTGTTTTTTATAAAATATGTAAACAAGAAAATACCTTTGCCAGATTGCTGATTTATTAACACCAAGTTTTTCAGATTTCTTGATTTGACGTTTTTTTTTAACAATTGTATAACACCGAATCCACTTAAATGTTATATCACTGACAAACTATAATTGACAATGTAATGCTTTCTAATCTTTTTACTATTAAATAATAGAAAAAAAAACTATTAAAGTTTTAAATTTTTACTGTCCTGATTAGAGGCGATTTTTTCCCAACTTCGTCTGGTAACTCTATATATAAACAGAATCCATCTTTTTGCAGGGCATTATCAACTCTGTCGATTTATACGGGGCGTAAAGTGCAATGCCTTATGCCATTAGTTAGGAATCATTTTTTTAGAATAAAACAAGCCACCCTTTTAGAGAGCGAAGCATTTTAAAGAAACGAACACCAAATTGCATTTTGTTAAATAAAGTGTCATATTTTTGTAGAAAAGAAAACACAATAAGGCAGAAGTAGTGATGAAGAGTAGAGTCAAAAAATGAACGGAACTAGAAATAATTATGGCATTTTCTAGATTAACGAGTTGGTGCGTTATTGCAAGAAGTTAATAAGAGTGGACGAAAATTCTTTCCAAATGGGAATTAATTGCGGCATTAAGACATATAAATTGCTTAATGTTACATTTCAGAGCAGCCTCTCCAAGACTGGTATCCGTTGACAGATTCTCTCTCCTTGATTGATAAATGAGAGATTTTAAGTTTCAATAAAGTTTATGTTAATTAAATTTCTAATCGATTTCTGTTAATTATTAAATATATATAAATAAATAAAGAAAAAAAAACAGCTCACGTAAATTTTATATAACAAAAATAGTATTATAAAACATTTCAAATTATAAACAGATGAAATTTATGGATTAAATTCATAAAACAATTAGTAAAAAAAAGTACAGCAAAAAAAATCATATTCATTAAAAGTGTTAGAACAGAAAAAAAATACTCAGAATGAAATAAATATTGTTAAAAAAAAAATATTTAAAAAAAAGAAGAAAAACAAACTCGTATCAATCAAATTGAATTTTTTTAACAAATACTTTAGGTTTTTTAGTTTTCCAAAATAAATTTCGTAATTTCGAAATTAAATAACAAAATCATTTTTCAAAATTGACCTCAATCAAATGTTGTTTAGAACAATTTTAGTTTATCTATATTTTTGTTTTCAAGACAAACAAATACACTTTATTAAATTATTTATTTTATTTTGAAATAAATTATGGTCTTTTCTTCTTCGTTTGAAAACACCTTCTTGGACGCCAACAATTTCAAAACTTTGTATTTATTCTTGTTTTTATTTGGTTTGTAATAAATTAAACATTTTAATATGATTTTTTTTTCTCTTCAAATTAGTGAAATCCATAAAACATAAATTTTAAATTTAAGAAAACAAAAGAACAAATCTTAAGAAAACAATAAATAAATAAAAAAATAAATAAATTGAATTCTTTAATAAATATTGTAATCAAATATTAAAAATCTAAATTAAGAGTCTAAGAATATAAAAATAGCTTAGTTTATAAATAAACGAAATCAATTAGTTAAAATATAAATTATACATTTTATCATGATTATAATTAATTATTGTAATAATTACGATTGTCTAAGCATGTAGTAGTTTTTAAGTGTAATTAATTTAAATATTTAGTAAATATTATTAATTATTTAAAAAAATATATTTAAATAAATATTAAAAACTTGGTAAAAATAGTTTTTAAATGTTTATCAAACAAAACGGCAAAATAAAAAAAAGAAAATAATATAAAGAATATTAAAAGAAAAAAGTTTTAATTGAAAAGTTAATAGAGTAAAGATTTTGGATAAGTATTTTATTAAATTTTTATAGGATACTTTTTATGAATCCAGAAAGAAAGTTGAGTTGGTTAAGCCTGATTATTTGATACCCTACACAACAGTATTTATGGGCAAATTTTTCAGGATGTACCCTTTAAGGAACCCACGGGTATGAGATTTTTCGCTTTAAAGCGATTTTAGAGAGGGGGTTCTCCACAGAAAAAAATTAAAATAGATTTCAATTAAAAAATTTGTAATATTAAAAAAAAAGTATTAAATTTGCACCAGTAAACAAATTAATAGTATCAATTAAATGTTTAATTCACTTGATTAAACGTTTAATTTACTTGATTAAATTAGTAATAAAAGTGCTTTATTTGGTAAAAAATGTTGGAGAATTTTTTCTGTGCATATTGTCTAAAAGCACAATACCCTCTCTACTAATATGGTGTGGGTATAAAAAACATTTGAGTGTAAGACAACATTTGCCGCGCCATATAGCTATACGGCGGCATGAAATAACCCCCCACGAAATAAGTCCCCAAAAAAATTATGAAATAATTCACCAATTTTTGTGGTCGTATTTCATATGAAATAAGCCCCCAAGTTAAAAAATGATAGAAAGCCCCAACGGAATGAAATAACGTCCCAAAGAGAAATTAAATAATACCTAAATTTGTTGCGACTAATTTCATATGAAATAAAACCCCAATTTTAAAACTGAAATAAGACCCCAATATAATACATATTGTTCAGTTTTGGTTTTAAAATTTGCGCGATAGATAGCATGGTTAAGATTTCGGCCGGGCGCAAAGACTTTTTCCTTTATGTTATAACAAACACCGGCTTCGCTATCTAAAGGTTTTCTGCATAGCCGGCCTTTGTCCAGGCGGAAGCATTTTCTCCTCTATAGTATAACAAACACCGATTTCGCTAACTAAAGCTGTTCTTCATAGCCGGTCTTCGGTCGGTCCCAAGGCCAAATTAAGGAGCATTCGTTAGCGAAGCCGGTGTTTGTTATACCATAGAGGAAAAAATCCTTGCGCCCGGCCGAAAGCCTGCTATGCAGAAAAGCCATAATTAGCGATTCGTGATTCTTATATTCGGGATTTTCGAATTCAAAATTATAAAGTTCGGGACTTAGAGATTCCGATTTCTGAAATTCGGGACTTAAAAATAATCCCAATTTTTTTAGAATTCTGAAATTACAGTTTTTGGTACTTAGTCCCTTTTTTATGTATGGTAAATTTATGCAGTGAATATAACAAAACACAACAAAAAAAAATCATTATGACTTTTAAAATATGTAATTTAAAAATTAAATAAGTCCCCAAAACGGAAATGAAATAACTCCCCCAAAAAATATATTAGAGGCAACAACAACGTTTTTAGGGACTTATTTAATATCAGATTTTTGGGGAGTTATTTCATATGAAATATAATATAAAAATGAAATAAGTCCCAAAAAAAAATGAAATAAATCCCCAAAAACGTTGTTGTTGCCTCTCATATATTTTTTGGGGGAGTTATTTCATTTCCGTTTTGGGGACTTATTTCGTGGGGGGTTATTTCATGCCGCCAGCTATACATATACAATTTTGGAAGAAACAATTTTAATTACTTAATGGCGTTATGTTGCAAAAATTAGACTTTTCGCTAAAAATTCCCATATGTGATGAAAATCGATAAATTTCCAAATTATTGCTACAAAAACTGGCCAAGAGTCGTTAGATGTCTTAATTTGCGTACCTTTGTTTTGCTTATAAATTGCTAAAACCAAGGCTGTGGAGTACTCAAAAAAAATAAAAGATATAACTCCGACTTCGACTCCAACCGCTGAAATTTTTTAAGTCCGGCTCCGACTCCGACTGCAACTCCGACTCCTACTCTTACAGTGATGCTAAATGTATATGAGACTGGTCCTTATTTGACATTAAACTTTTTTTCAAATGCAGTACCTTTTAAATATTTAAATGAAATGAAATGATATTTTTTATATTGTATCGCCAATCTCAAAGGATTTTTATTTAAAAAATTTTTTTTAAATTTGTTATGCCAAAAAATTTTGGAGCCGGCGTCGCGAGTTTTTGTGGGTACTTCGACTCCGATTCCGGTACAAAAACCTCAACTTCGACTCTTCAACTACGACTCCACAGCCCTGGTTTTTACATTAACGTAATTTTAGTGACAATGTTTGCAGAAATATCCCGCTATCAGCAGCGACTGTTGCTGTGTAATACACAAACGGTAAAGTGTTTTAAGCTAATACGTTTTTTGAATCGCATGTCCTTTTAAAGTCCACAGTTGTTTTCTAGGAATCATCTTAAGGAAATTTCACTTTATGGTGTTACATTCTTAGGAAAAATCAGGTGCAGTCAATTAGTGGGATTCGGCAAAAATCCACAATTGACAGATCTCGGGAGATCTTTACAATCTCCCGTCTGACCGGAGGAATCAGTAGAACCGGTGGCACGGCAGTAGACTAACTATTGGTTGAGGCCTCCGTTAGAATGCTTCTCGCGGAGAAGCATCTTTGACAACTACTAGTCAAAGAAATCCCCTCATATTTGTTCCTCTTAAAAGTAAATTGATTTCTGTTCAAAGACATACAGTCCAACGTTAAATTTTTGTAATAAACAAGTAATTAAATATAATATGATGATTTGCTTAAGAAATATTATTGGGTGTATTAAAGTGATAAAGTGAAATTCGGCAGAGTATTAAAAAGCCAAAATGAGACCAAATTTCAATACAGTAATAACAGTTTTTCATATTCAATGCTTCTTAAATTGCTTTTCGCTATGTCCGCTTATATAGGATCTATGGTAAATTATGGACCCATTATATACTATAAAAACCGATTTAGTCGTTTACGATGACGGCTACCGTAATAAGGCTGAATGTTAATTTCGATAAATGTTTACAATCCAAATTTTTACTATTTTAATTAGGCTTAAGTTCATTAATTTTAATTTTCATTAAATTATTTTTATGAAGAAAGGAATTTTACAACATGGAGAATTAATTAAAACTGTTATTGATAATTTTCATTCTTGACTGACCTGGGATTCGAAGCCAGGCTGGCTGGCGTGTGATTCGAACCCAGGCGGCTGGTTACCCTGACATGTTTTGACCTCAACCACTAGGTGTCCTCAGAGGGATTTGCCGTCTTACACTCGCAGCCATCGATGACTGCTGACGTCAGTAGTCAAACATCAATCCTTAAACCAAATTGTATTTTAACCTTTGGTAGATCGAAATTTGCTTTTTGAATGATTATCCATTTTTAATTGATCTCACATGTTTTCCTTACTTCTGTTTTTTCGTACTTTTGTCAAGAATTCTTCTTGAAGTCCAACGTACATTTTTTGTTTATCATGTTTTTGTCTTTCTTTTTTCTTGTTGACATTTTTCAGCACAACTTGAAGGACAAATGAACAAATAGAGCTTGTGCCTTAGCTTTAACAATAATTAGTATTGTACTTATTTTGTTGAACTATTCATGGTTTTTAATCCAAATTTTTACTATTTTAATTAGGCTTAAGTTCATTAAATTTAATTTTCATTAAATTATTTTTATGAAGAAAGGAATTTTACAACATCGAGAATTAATTAAAACTGTTATTGATAATTTTCATTCTTGACTGACCTGGGATTCTTCATAAAAATAATTTAATGAAAATTAAATTTAATGAACTTAAGCCTAATTAAAATAGTAAAAATTTGGATTAAAAACCATGAATAGTTCAACAAAATAACCACAATACTAATTATTGTTAAAGCTAAGGCACAAGCTCTATGTGTTCATTTGTCCTTCAAGTTGTGCTGAAAAATGTCAACAAGAAAAAAGAAAGACAAAAACATGATAAACAAAAAATGTACTTTGGACTTCAAGAAGAATTCTTGACAAAAGTACGAAAAAACAGAAGTAAGGAAAACATGTGAGATCAATTAAAAATGGATAATCATTCAAAAAGCAAATTTCGATCTACCAAAGGTTAAAATACAATTTGGTTTAAGGATTGATGTTTGACTACTGACGTCAGCAGTCATCGATGGCTGCGAGTGTAAGACGGCAAATCCCTCTGAGGAGACCTAGTGGTTGAGGTCGAAGCATGTCAGGGTAACCAGCCGCCTGGGTTCGAATCACACGCCAGCCAGCCTGGCTTCGAATCCCAGGTCAGTCAAGAATGAAAATTATCAATAACAGTTTTAATTAATTCTCCATGTTGTAAAATTCCTTTCTTCATAAAAATAGTTTAATGAAAATTAAATTTAATGAACTTAAGCCTAATTAAAATAGTAAAAATTTGGATTAAAAACCATGAATAGTTCAACAAAATAACCACAATACTAATTATTGATAAATGTTTACCACAATATCTATATTTGCTACGATTTAAGTCGTGTTTAAATGAATTCTCAGAGTGGGCTTTACATGGGGCCTACGGTAAATTATGAAACGACGTAAGCGCAATTTGGCAGAGTGATTTCTTATCTTTTAATACTATGACAGACCAAGTTTTAATGCAATATCGTGATTGAATCGTAACGGTTTTGTGGAGTACAAAAGTGTTTGCCGACATTGGCCTTTATGGGGGCCTATGGTAAATTATGAACCGATCTTGTCGAAATTAATCAGAGTGCTTTCTCTTCTTAAAATAGCATTATTCATAATGGTTTTGAACGTGTTAAAGTGTTATCCTATAGTGGGCTTTACATGGGCCATATGGTAAATTATAGACCGACCTAGTTATTTTAATATATCTAACTAAAATAAAGTGAAAACCAATGAATTTGGATTTCGGAAAAGGTTCCTTGAATTAATTCCCCAGTGTCCAGATTATGAAATTATAGGTTTGGAATTTTTGTAGTATTATCTTGTCTTTCCCGTTTTCCTTTTTATATTTTGTATATAAAAGCAAATACACCTACAACTTCAAGTTAAAAACTGTGAGAATAACAAAAAGAATTGCAGAGTGCATGAAACTGAGTACCCCTCCCCAATATTTTAACCCCTCTCACCGATAAACTCAAGATCTGCTGCAAAAAAATTGCAAGTCTAAACGATGACTAGCGAACAAATTTGTGCTAGGAACACAACTGGAACGAACGACGAATTTTTGGCCGCGAATATTCGTCGCCAAAAATTAAGCATATTGGTGTAAATTCGTCATACTCTTTGCAATAGATTTATTTCTATTTCATACGCCGGCGAACGACGAACAAATCAGTACTAGGTGACCATGTTTGGTTTTAGTTTAGAAGTATTTTAGTAAATAAAGTTATTTTTGACTTAAGTTATTATTTTTTTATTATTGTATAACTTTTAAAATAAATATACAAGGCATTTTGCTATAAAAATAGTTTTTAGTTGTGTTTTTGATTATGTTTTAATTTTTAAGCATTATTTTTTTTAATATGGTCACACTATTTTTCTCTCTCTCTCACTCTCTCTCTCTCTTTGCACAAACAGCAATCAACTTTCTCAATTATAAAAGCCGCTAGTTATTCGTCGATATTGTGCTTCAAACGACGAATGTGCTCAGCAAAGTTTTACTGAAAAATTCGTCGTGTTGGGCGAATTTCGTCGTTCGTCCCAGTTGTGTTCTTAGCATTTGTTATGAAAACTAAAGAGCCATATTAAAAAAAATAATCTAAAATGCAAATGTAACTGCTTTAATTAGAAAGAAAACTACACATTTTCTATAATTTTACCAAAGAATCAATAAGAATTGTTGTTGTTATTTTTTTAACGTATTGTTTAATATTTTAGAATAATTTTAGAAAGTTTTATTGAAAACACTAAATTCATTACTTCTCCGCCACCCTGTAAATAATTATGTGAATCTTTAATTAAACAACTTTATTGCTAAAGTAAATATCGCTTTGCATGCAACAACAATACAAATAAATCAATTGTTTTACTATAAGAAACAACAACAAAAAAGTTGCATGTAATATAATAAAAACATTAACAACAAATTACTGATTATCTGCACATTCGCTGTGCTGACCCTGTGACCTCTTTGTATTTAAAGCGCAAAAAATCAGCCAAGAAAAATTAAACAATTTAACAACAAAACAAACTTAACAAATACAGCAACAACAACAGCAACAAAAAACAAAAACTAGGTGCATGCAATCAAAAGTGCCGCTTACAACTTAAACTACAGCAAAATCAACAACATCAGTATTTAATAAAAATCAAATTCGTAACTTTCAACACATTTGTCAAAAATATATTTAGAAAAAATTAATTCAAAATTATTCGGATTCGGTGGTAACTGCTTTTTGGTTTTTTTTTTTTTGCAATAAAAAAAATATTATCGACAACCTATTTAAAGATTTCAAATTGTAGTTTTATACATTTTTATGGTAAATTTTAACAGATCAAAGGCTAAATTGGAGTGTTTTTTGTGGAATTTTTTTTAAATGTATAAGAATAATTACTGAGTGTGTGTGTGAAAGAGTTTTTTTTTGCTGATTGTTAAAAAGTTGTGATTTTGTTTCGGCTTTTTACTTTTGCTTAAAATTGTATCTATATTTCATTTTTAAAATTGACCTTTGTTTGTTAGATTTTTTATGGTTTTTTTGTTTGGCTTTAAATGTTGTTTCCTTTATTTGGCGAATGTTTTGCACTAATCAATCGTACATCAATAATTTTCTGTTTTTGGTTTTCTCCTATAAAAGTCATCAAATTATAGCTACACCAAAAAGTGAAACAAATTTGTAAATGAAGTCAAACGAGCTAAAAAAAACAAAGACAAAAACTCAAATACATACATACACATAATAATTAATACCCTACACTATAAGAATATTAATTTTTTCTATATCAACCTATGGCCACTAAAGCATTAAAGAACCGAAATACCGTTAGCCCATCCTTAAATATCTGATACGACAAGTGAAAGGGAATTGTATGGTATTGTATTACATAAGCACCTGCTTTACGGCCTAATATCAAACCACCCTCTGAATACAATGCGTCCACCATCGCCACCTTCATCCTATTGGCACAGAGCCTTGACAGAAAGTGTAAGAGTACCAATCGAAGAACATGCAGTTGGGTACTATTTTCAATCTTGGAAAAGTGCAAAGACTATTTACCTTATTACTACGGCAAAACTGATAAAAAAAAATATTATAAGTATGTGTATTCTCTGGGTCCTTGCGCGTAGTAGAGTTGATTAAACGATGTCCATATGACCGTGTGTATTTTAAAATGCGCTTTTCGATGACCTCATATATGGTGGTCCACAAATGGCTGACATTTTAGAAATAAATGACCATTTAATAAAATACAAGTAGTGATGCTCAATAAACTCTGTTCATAACTAACCGAGTATTAGACAAATAACTTCCCCAAATAATAGGCTTTGGCACAATAACGTCCATACAATATGAGCTATTTTTTATATATAAGAAGTATCTAATAACTATTCACAGGAAATATTATCAGTAGTATTTTACCAATTAAAAAAATAGTTTTAAAAGTATTTCAATTTAATAAATATAATAATTGAATCAAATATTTTGTTAGATTTTTATTTATTTAGAAAAAAAAATTAAAAATATAATTTTCATTTCATTAATTTTTAATTGTTTTGAAATAAATTTTTAATTAAAATATTATTTAAATAACAAAAAATCTTAATTAATTTTTTCGTTCAAATGAATTTAAACTTGTAGAATTGCTGTTGGAAATTGTCAAAACCTGAGCTATATTTAATTAAATCAATTCTTTGAGATGGCAAAGTTTTTTGATCATTTTTTTAATTAAACTTAAAAATATCATTTGCTGAAAAAAATTCACAATCTCCAATTCTTAAAATTTTTAGTAATCGATTTTGGTAATAGGTGCAAAATCAACAAATTGTTAGCTTGATTTAATGAATTTGGTATGAATTTGCTGATTAGAGACAACTTTTAATAATTAGTATTGTTGTTATTTTATTGAACTTTTAATGAGTTTTAATCCAAAATTTGATATTTTAATTAGGCTTAAGTTCGTTGAATTTAATTTTCATTAAATTATTTTCATGAAGAAAGGAATTTTACAACACGAAATTTATTAAAATTTATTGATAATTTTTCATTCTTGACTGAGCTAGGAATTCATTTCATGTTGTAAAATTCCTTTCTTCATAAAAATAAATTAATGAAAATTAAATTCAATGAACTTAAGCCTGATTAAAATATCAAAATTTGGATTAAAAGACAATTTTTCATTTTTGCCGCGATTTCAACCGGCATATAAGCCCAATAGAACTAACAAACGGGTTACTTTGTGATATTTATGATTAGAATACTCTGGCAAATCATCATGAATAGATTTACGCTTGAACCACTCTACAAGCTATCGAAATTTACTTTAAAAATTCGACCTACAACGCCTTTGAGATTTTTATGGAGCACGTCTAATTTTAGGCTTAAAAGGTTAGTTTATTAACATAATTGCGCATATGTAATGAGACCAATCCACAAAAGACTACATTACATCTAAAAATGCACCATGTGGTGCGGTTTATAGGCTGGTGGCATTATTGGACCATATTTCTTCAAAAATCAAGCCGTATCCCGCGTTACGGAAAATGGTGATCAATACTGCACCATGATCAATGATTTTTGGTTTGATCTAGAGTAGATTGGGTTGTAACCAGATGACGCTACGTGACATACAGCGAGCGCAAGAAATATTTGACGATAAGCCGATTTCTAGAAATGGACCTGTCAGTTTGCCTCCAAGGTCATGCTTTTAGACATCTCTCGATTATTTCATGTAGGGCTGCGTAAAGTCACTGATTTATTAAAAGATTTTGTTTGTTGTGCTTAATTCCCTTTTTTAATAATTGATAAAAAAAAATACTGAAATTTATTGTTGGAGGATAAGCCGTTCCTATGCGCATTTCACTGGTTGCTTAGGCCAGATCATCAGGAAACGTTCTCCTAAATAATTTTAGAAAAGCCAAAGCTGTCAGCAAACAAAACTACAGAGTGAATGAGAATTACCTACAAACACTCAAAAAGTCTTTTTTGCAGCGATATCAAAGCTTAAACAAAATACCAACCAATAAATCAGTGATGAGTTTTTATATTTTCTTACATTTCCCGCTACAATTAGTTGGAATTCTCCCAACATTAATTGTAGTTGTAAGTTAAAAACAAAAACAATATACTCTATTCATGAAATTTGTTTGGTTGTCAAAATCATCGAAATAGACTTATTATTTCGCCTAGCGTCTATACAAATCGTCGGCTGATAATTTAATTGTCGTATGTGGATTCCGATAGTTTTGAGTAAATTAAGTTTGAACATATTTAATTTGAAAATTTCTTCAGCAAATACCACAAACGACAAACTCAACACTCCATATCTTTAAACCGTATGAGGTATCGAAAAACTGATTACGCCAAACGAAAGATCAGGTCGGAAAACCTAAGGAATCGATCTTAACTCAAAACTGAAAAAAATCAACATACGACATTTAAATTACCAACCGACGAAATATACGCCGGAAATAGGAATTTTGACACGATAGCTATGGAACATTTGGGGGTTTAAAACAATGTTGACGGGTTAACAAGAATCAGCACAGCGAAATAAAAAATTTTGAATTTTTTTAAATGTGCGAAACAAAAACTTCCACATTTATATGCGATTTTTGATAATTGAAGTTCTCTTAGCAACTGGTACTCTGGAAAGCTTTGGTCAATTATTTACTGAATCGCACACAACGATTTAATTAAATTAAATTTAAAACATTCAACCAAAATTTATTTGACTGAACTCTGTCTATCAAGACAATATGGTTCCAACCCAGGAAAAACTTTTTGAATTTAGGTAATAGGTCGTAGTTATTTCATACGTTACCTGGTAAGTAGTTGTCATTACAATTATCATTATTCTGAAAACCTCAATAAGTAATTGCTAGTAATGACCTCAGTAGGTACTTTTCACTACTATTATTTTCAGTTATGAATATTTGCTTACTAATAATCAGCTAAATTCCTACTTATTAGTTGTCTTGTTTTCAGACCTGAATATTTACTTACTGGTAACTAGCTCCATAACTACTTATTAGGTCTATTAACTAGCGCCAATTAAATAAAAACTAGTTATTTTTTGGCTTCCAGTAAGTATATTGTAAGTACTTACAATTCCACTTACTGGTAGTTAAATAATAACTAGATATTTTGTGACTTCTAGTAAGTGCATTGTAAGTACTGAATTTAGTGGACACCTCGAACAAAAATAAGTAGTTATTCTGCCGAAAAATAAGTAGTGTTTATTTTTCTCCAACGTTATTTGCTAACTTACTAGGTAAGTAAAGTTTTTGCTGGGAAGTAAGGGCTAAAGTTTTTTTTACATTTTTAAGAAATATAATTTTTTGTAAATAAAAGGGAGCTAACACTAAACTTGTCACGTGAGAAGTCACTTTAACATGGCGATGTCCTACGAGGGGTTAAATGGCACCTTTTTGACACTTTATAACAGGTCACTGAAATAACCTTAATGGACACATCCAATTTCGGATAAAAAATTGCCTGTCGCAGATATTGTCACAAATGAACCATGTCAATATGATAGATCCCCTTCATATAAAGTAAAAGAACAAGCGATAATCAATATAAAATCCAGTCACATGAATAGTTTTGTGCCAATTACCTTTCCTCTGCACCAACTACACTCTAAACACATTAGCACCAGTTAAGTGATAGGTGTTGTTTTTACCCATCACAATTCGTTCTTTTTAATTATAAAATTTTGTTTACTGGTCACGGGATAAGTGCTTTAGGAGCAATTGACACAAATTTCCCGCAGGGATGGTACTACTTTTTCGCGGTTGTCAAAAAATTCACCCACAAACGCTGGAAATCTGATATTTTTAATTTTTTTTTATCAATTTATCAATCTGGCACGAATCTGTATTTAAAATTTCCGGTAAGGGAAAAGAATCCGATGTTTTACTTAAGAATTAAAATAAGTATTGTAATATCATTGTTTTTAAATTTCAAAGAATATTAGTGCATGTTCACACTATTCAAGTTTAAGCCGTCAAATCTTGTGCTTTTAGGAGAGAAGGGAAAAGAGAGTGCCATTTCTTTTCCTGTCTCTACCAAAAACAAGGACTGTGGAATCGGAGTCGAAGTTGTAGAGTCGAAGTTTAGGCTTTTGTACCAGAGTCGAACTACTCACAAAAACTCGCGACTCCGACTCCAAAATTTTTCGGCATAAAATATAAAAAAAAAATATTCAAATATTTTCCAAAATAAAACAATTTTAAGAGGGAAGTTAGAAAATAAGGACCAGTCTATTTTACATATGTAAATTACTTATTAAAGTTCAATGCGGAACGTTTAAGAGTTAAAATATCGATTTGAAATTTTAACAGAATCATTTTTACGCTATATTTAGCAATTTAAAAGGTAAAAAGAATTTAAAGTCAAATAAGGACCCGTCTCATATACATTTAGCATCAATGTTAAAGTAGGAGTCAGAATCGGAGTCGAACTTAAAAAATTTCAGCGGTTGGAGTCGAGTCGGAGTTAGAACTTTTTTTTTTGACGACTCCACAGCCCTGCTAAAAACTCAAGATTTGAGGGCTAAAACTTGAAGAGTGTGAACCCGCACTTACTAATTTCGATTTTTTTTATATAAAAATATGTTTTAAATATTCCGAGTTTCTGTTTAATACTTAAAAATATTTAAATATTTATAAAACAGTTACCCCCATATTCATAAAAAATATTTTTGATTAATAAAAGGTTTATTAAACAAATTTTCATAGAAAATTCGTTTCATAAGCCTGCTTTAAACCTAAAATGTTTTTTATGAATATGGGGGTTAAACATTTTTATTTAGAAAGAGTGTACACACTTTTCTATTTTTTTTTTGGGAGATTTTAAAAAATCGTGTTTGTGGGTGAGCTTTTTATTATGTGAAAACAATTTTTTCTTAAATAACACAGCATTCGCCATCGCGTAGTGTTAGTTCCAAAATTTTGTTACATCCCGAATGTACATATACGAGTATTCGGAAATTAATTAAAATAGATATTTACTACAACACTAGATTTGGTTGTAGTTTTTATAACTTTTTATAGAGATGTTTTTTAAAGCCAAATAAAGTAAGGAAGAAAATGTAGATCAATTAAAAAAGGTAATCATTCATTCAAAGCAAATTTCGATCTACCAAGGTAAAATACGATTTGGTTTAAAGACTGATGTTTGACTAATGACGTCATCCGTCGTCAATGGCGGTGAGAGCTAAACGGCAATCTTCACTTAAGAGGTTGTGTGGTTACAATCGAAACTAGTCTGTGCAACATGTCCGTGAAAACCTGGGTTCATTCCGCAGCTCATTCAAGAATGAAAAATTATCAATTAATTTTAGTTCATTTCATGTTGTAAAATTCCTTTCTTCATAAAAATAATTTAATGAAAATTAAGTTCAATGAACTTAAACCTGATTAAAATATCAAAATTTGGATTAAAAACCATTAACAGTTCAATAAAATAACCACAATACTAATTGTAGCCAAGGAGATTTTAAAAAGAGACATCTATATGGAGGATTCAGAGCTGAGGCGAGCCAAGTCAGAAAAGAAAACTCGAAAATATTTTCAGTTTGACTAAGTGAACTGACATTAGTTTCTGGATCAATTGACTTAGCTTACTACCGGTACATATGGGACGAAACACTTTTTGATTTAGTCCGTTACACAACTAGATAGAGTTAAACTTTGTGGAGAATTTCGTTCCAGTTTTAAATACGTATTTGTATAATATTTTGTGACTTGGTTCGGTTCAGCTCCGAACCCTCCATATGAGCGTAGGCCTACATTCGCAATAACTTTGCAAGGATGATTTATAAAATTGCTACCTTTGAGCATTTAACGAGCACTTTAGATGCTACTTTGTAGGCTACTCCGTTTGTTTTATTATACCATCAATAATACAGTAGGGTACAAAACTATTAAAAAAAAACACTGGTAATCAAATATTGCACAATAATGGTAACATCACAGTTTTCTGTTGTTATAAAAGCATTAGGAGTTTACAAAAACACAGACGTATAACTCGGCTTAAATAATCCACTTTATATTCGGATTGTGGTCTATGGATGTGGTTATTTGGCTAGTTGTTCAGGTGTGGCATTTGTTTCGAACAAAATCTTTCGCACTCACACAATAATGGTATCATTTCATTTATTTGTCAGTCTGCATCGGTTTTAGTTTTTTACTACTTGAACATTGTTTTCTAATACTAAAAAAAAACATTGTTACAAATTACAAACGCTCGTTTGTGGAGAGGGGAAGAAGATAAAAAAAAAAATATTCCAACCTACCGCAAGGCATAACAAGGCGTAACCACCGCAAAATTTAATTTAGTTTAACGTTTTTTATTGTTTCAACAAATACAATTTTATTTTGAATTTAATTTCATTTATTGGTTGATTTTATGGATTTCATTTGCTGGCGTTCATTTTTTTTGCTGTGTGATCTGCTTTTTGAAAACTACTGATGACTTTTGGGGGATTTTTTGTTTTAATAATGGTGGCGGTGTGTGTGTGTGTGGGTAGTAATGAAATAATTAGTTTATAAAATTTTTTTTATGAAAGTGGATATTAATTATAAAACGAATAACATTTGATGTTTGAAGTTTAATTAGTTTCTATATATAGATTAAAAAGTCAAAATATGTATTAATGCAACGATTATACAAATCTCGGAATAGCAAAAATAGATAATGAAAACTGTTAAAATGATTAAAAAGAGATTATTAATTTTTACAAAATTTAGTTGTGTTGAAAATTAGTAGATAATATTAAGCAGAAAAGAATTCAATTCACAAGAATATTATAAAATCGAAACACGTTGAAATATGGGTAAGATCTGAGACGATATTTTAGAAAATTTATCAAATATTACCTACATCTATTTCATATATTTCTCTAATAAAAAGGCTTAAATAGAAGAAAAATTATTTTGATTTTAGACGTCACCCCGTTTTGCTCAAAAACAGGCAACGTTTGAACGAACCACCACTTTTGTTGTAATTTTTAACTATTTTTCCGCGTACTTTGGTTGTTAAACGATCCATATTCGTAAATGGCAAACTTTCCACTAAACAAAATAACGCTATAGATGACAAGTATTTACTAGGATTTTCATTTAATCGGGCTTTTGTTTTAATTAGTTAATCGCTTGATTAATTAACCGAGGTTTTGGTTTAATCGGTTAATTTTGTTATTGATCGGTAAACCGATAAAAAAAGTTTTTTTTTTATAAATTTAGAAATTTCAATAAATTAATATGCATAAAAAATCAACAACAATTCTTGAACTAAAACAAGCAAAACATCATAAAATAGTTCATAAATATGTAATAGGTATATTTAATTTAATACATATTATGCTTTAATTAATAAATATACTGTGTGATAATTTTATAAGTTATTTCAATAGTTTAAGGAGATCTTATAAAATCGTCCCCTCAATATAACAATAGCGTATAATTTTTTTGGGGTTTTGAGAAAATCGTGTTTAAAGTTTTTGTCAAATCGAATGTCTATTAAAACCTCAATATCGCGGAAAATAAAAATTCTTCATATTGGATTCTTCGACGAATACATAATACCGTTTCTTGTCTTTAAATTGACCAATTTTTTTATACTACGCATCCTTTAAGACCATAATTATATAATTCAAAGCGCAAGTCCTCCATATAGGCTATTTTATTTTTTAAGGAATTCATATGATATTACTGATACACTATTTTATTTTGTATGGTATACGCTGTTTTATTCAATAATTTTACGGAATTTTTATTAAAATATTTGATCTCAAAAACATCAATTTGTAACATTTTAAAACAGGGATTAATTCATAGTTTTGTTAATTCAGTGGCACATATTCATTACTTTCCAATTTGGGTTATTATAAATCAAAATTTTTGACAAATTAAGGTATACATTGCGTAAATCAAAAATAACTCATTCATTCGTTCTCTTTCTCTTCCTCTGCTACATCTGGCTCATCTAAACAATTTCGCTTCTTTCCACCTTGTAAGTTAAAAAAAAATGACTGCGAGCCACGAAGAATTACATTCTTCTTGAACAAATTTTGGAGATCACGTAGCTTTCGATTACAAATTGGCAGCTCTTTATTATATTTTCCAGTAAACGAAATGTTGATCATCTCTTTTGTTTTTCGCGTTCCTCTAATATCCATTACTTTCAAGTCTCCATCCCATTCCTACTTGTATAATAATTGTTTTCGTTGATTTTTGAACTGAATTTGCAAACTGAAATTTCAAATGACTACAATATTTCCTTAGCATTCATTTTGTCAAAAGAACGTAAACATCGCATAGGCTACTATTCTTGTCAATTGTTGATAAAAGTTTCGAATTTGTATTGAAAATAAAACAGCTTATGTGGGATATAGAAATGGTCGGAATAAAACTATTTCTCAAACAATAGTGTATATTACTATAAGCTATTTTATGAGTTAAAGTTTTCATAAATTGTATTTTTTTCAACAGGCTAAAATGGAGAATAATGCGTGTACACTATTATTCTTTTAACAACTTTGGAGTGGCAATTCCAAGTAAAATAGCGCATATGAGCTTACACATTTATTAAAGGAAAATTTTGAACAAGAAATTATACACTATTTTTTCCAACGACATTTTGACCCACTTTTTGGAAGTAGAATTTGACGAAATTTTGACCAGACATAAAATCAATGTTGGAGATTCTAAATATACAATAAAAAAATAATAGCGTATGAGCACATACGCTATTGTTATATTGAGGGGACGAAATAATCTTTTAGAAAGAAATTTTAATTTAAATTTAGGATTTAAACGATTCTATTCATTAGTTTTGATAAAACTTGACGTGGAAAAAATTCTTTCATTTATCGTAGATGTTAGAGAAATCGAAAGCCACACACAATATAGAATATCCAATTCCTCAGTTCTTTTCCTGGATTTCTCTGAACATTTAAAATCTTCCATTATACCATTAGAGTCCCGTTTTAATTATTTTAAATTTTCAACACTTCTAATTGTTTCGGTTAATTCTGTTAAAAGATTGATATGAGAAGAAACAAATACCCTGCGGGATATTCGTGTCAATTGCTATTAAAGCACTTATCCCGTGACCAGTAAACGATATTTTATAATTAAAAGGAACGAATTGTGATAGATGAAAACAAGACCTATCACTTAACTGGTGATAATGTGTTTAGAGTGTAGTTGGTCCAGAGGAATGGCAATTGGCACAGAACTATTCATGTGACTAGATTTTGTGCAATAAGTGGCTAATTCTCTCTAGTTCTATTACTTTATATGAAGGGGATCCATCATATTGACATGGTTCATTTGTGACAATATCTGCGACAGGCATTATTTTAACCAAAATTGGATGTGCCCATTAAGGTTATTTCAGTGACCTGTTACAAAGCGTCAAAAGGTGCCAATTAACCCCTCGGAGGACATCGCCATATTTAAGTGACTTGTCACGTGACGAGTTTAGTGTTAGTTCCCTTTCCCCTAGGGTAACTAAACGCATACATATAAAAAGTACGTGAAACCGAAAGCTGTTGTTGTCATTTTAACCAAAGATCACTGAACACCTTCTTTGCTTGTATGAACAGATATTTTCTTAACACATCGTTTTGAATATTAGACGAAAAAATAATTAAAAACAAAAAAAAAATAAAAATTTATAATACTACAAAAAGTTAATAATTTTGTTACATGGGTTAATCGGTTAATCGACTGAAATTAGCCGGTTTAATCGTTAATCGAAAAAAGCCAATTTTAAATTAACCGATCAGCTAATCGGGTAGTAATTAATGAATACCCTAGAATTTACAAAACCACAATATTGCCAAGCAGTTTTGGATTTTTCCGCACGTTATCAAATACTTAAAAAACAATGCAGTATTTTAAAAAATTAAAAGACAAGCAGTTAAGCACTGAACGCAAAACGCTTTGATCATACTTAATTGAAATTATTGATAAAGCAATGCTTAAATGAATAGCCACGGCACGTCGAACAGTATAATTTAAACTAAAACACCTGATAAAAGTGGAAGAAATATTATATCTGTATATTAAAGTTCATTACAGGGAAGTTCTACTCTAAATCTTTCTTTGCTGTTTTAATGAAAATTTACTGAAATAGAATTTTCAGTTGAAACGAGGGAAATAACGATACGGCTTTTTGCCGAAACGATATCAAACAAGAATATCGCCGATTCGATACCAACATTGGGACGCATATTGAATTTTAATTCTAGTTAATTTTAACATCACTCAATTATAGTAAATTGTTAATTATACAAAATTACTGTGTAAGAGATTATCAATATTTAAAGTTAATATTATTAAGATTTAAGAAACAAAGAATTAAATTTGAATTCATGATAAAATTAACAAAAAATAAAACATTTTTTTACAAAAATATTCATAAGATTTTTGTTTAATAAACAAAGTATTTTTAAACATTTGCGGAGATGAACAAATTCGAAAGATCGTTTGAACCAGACCTGCAGTCGCTTAGATGCTACGAGAAATCATTTGAACACTAAAGAATTCCTGCGCCATTTTTTTCAAGTTTGGGTATAACATTTCATTATACCCGTATACAAGCGGATCTGCATCTCTAGAAATATTAGAAGATCTAACGTATCTTTCGGCTTCTTCTTTAGCAAAATCACTGCAAATGATGGAAAGAGGCTCATCTTCATCGGATCCCCTTATAATTTTCTCACAAAAACTCCAAAGGCCAGTTCTTGTAGACTTAGCAGAACCTTTACCACCTGTAGGTGTGACCGGTTTTTCAACACTTTCGGAATGCAGACACATGTTAAGTAGCTCAATGAAAGGTTTTTTCGGAACGATTAAAGTCAATTATCTTTGAAATATTCGAGATTTGTATTGAGGGTCGAACTTTGTAGATAAACAATTGGTTTCATTATTTTGTAAAGCCTTAAATCCTTTAATTAATTAGAGATACTGCTAAGTCAGCTCATTAATTTTGAAACTCCAAACTATTTTCCATCTTTGTTGATTCATTTACTAAATGAAGCAATTTAATTTTCCTATTTTAATTTTATGCCATATTTTTTATTGTGTAATTTCTTTTAGTGGCTATGCAAATCACACATATTGGGTGATTCACAAGGTGTAATATCAAATAATATGGTCATAATGTCCTAAATAATATTTTACAATTGTTTAAAAAAAATACCGTTGTTTTTCAAAGAAATTAAAAATTATAATGCTGTGTTCATTGAGCCATCATAACTGTGCAGCAGAAATCTAAATTATTAGAGATTGTCCACAGTAGTCATATATATTTCTTGTAATTATTTTAAGACATATGACGTTACAACTTTATGACTATCTTGTGAATCACCCAATAGAAAGTATCGTCGTATCGACAGCAAAATATCGCCGATACCGATATATTGGAAACTCTGAAGTAAAGCCGATATATCGGTATCAGTATCGGTATTCGTTACATTCCTAGTTAAACCACTACTTATTAGTAATAAATAAAAAAATAATACATCATATTTTATAATATCTTTAATAATATGTTATAATTTGGCAAAATAATGCAATTATTTCATATTTTTCATTTAATAAAAACACATTTTTATTGATGATACGTTTTAATGAATAGTATACAACTAGTATGCCGACTCTTTGACAGGCACCTAACGCGAATGTCAAGATACCTAGTAGATGTTTGTATTGGTAAGATTTGTTTTAAATGTATTGGTGTTTAAAACTATTTTTACCCCTGAACATAGTTGCATAAAATCGTATAGAATGTGGCAAAACAAATTTTTTTTCTAAAATAAAATACCACAAAATACTACTCTGCTGGCTTTAATAATATTAACAACAGAAAAACATTAGTGTTAAAAAAAATTAATTTAAAATTTTTTTTAAAAAATACGAAAAAACAGAAGTTACGAAGAACATGTAAATCAATTAAAATAGATAATCATTCATTCAAAAGGAAATTTCGTTCTAACAAGGTGAAATACCATTTGGTTTAAATATTGATATTTGACTATTGACGTCATCCGGCTTCAATAGCCGAGTGAGTAAAGACGGCAAACCCCACTGAAGAGGTTGTGTGGTAACAATCGAAAATAGTCTGGGCAACCCGTCTGTGAAAGCCTGGTTTCAAATCTCAGCGCTGTCAAGAATGAAATATTATCAATAAAATTTTAATTAATTTCATGTTGTAAAATTCCTGTCTTCATAAAAATAATTTAATGAAAATGAAATTCAATGAACTTAAGCCTGATTAAAATATCGAAATTTGGATTAAAACCCATTAACAGTTCAATAAAATAACCACAACACTACATTTTTTGTTTGTGAAAAATAAAAAACATTTTCTAAAAGAAAATAAGCAAAAGGTGGTGGAAAAAATTATTATTTATGTGTTAGTGTCATAAAATTAAACAAAAAGTGTTATATTGTGAAACATTTAAGATATAATTTAAAATATTGTTTTGTTTTAGTTGTTTTTATGTGTGTGGAATTCACACAGAACCTATTTGTGTGAAGACTGAACTCAAAAAATGCGAACGCTCTCTCAAGTCGGCATACAAGTTGTTTATTACGTTTTATTCATAGTTGGGGGTAGTGCACTTAATTTTAATTTAATTCAGCAGTGCACTATCGCTAAATAAAACTGCAACAAAATTAGCTTGCACTCTTTTTACCAGACTTAGTGATGATGACCATTTTTTTTTAACTACCACTAAAAAAACTTAGTGGTATTGCAAATTTTTTCACTATCACTAAACGAAGATTGAATGCAAAAATCTGCACTCAATTCAAATAGTGCAAAACTTGAACTTGAAATCAAAAAAGCTGCGTATAAACAGATTTTCACTAAAATTAAAAAGTGTAATTTTGTGTGCGCATAGTTTTTGATGATATGCATAAGCAAATTAAATTAAACATGAAATTTTGTCAATAACGGAATATCTCATGGCTTAATCATAAAAAATAAGGCCCTAATCATGTACAACGCAGCGCAACGCCAAACAATAACATTGAAAGCACAAACAATGTCATAAATATTTTGTAATTTTGTTGTTGCTTTCAACAGAAATTCATGTACCATTTTAAAATTTTCAACGACACAAGCAATGGAGCGTTTGAAATTTTAAGACGCAATGTGAATTTCTGTAGAAAGCAACAACAAAATTACAAAATATTTATGACATTGTTTGTGCTTTCAATGTTATTCTTTGGCGTTGCGTTAGTTCTGTGGCGTTGCGCTGCGTTGTACATGATTAGGGCCTAAGTTTTTTGTTTGTAAATTTAGTGCAAAATTGTAAGTTGCACTCAAATGAGTGAAGAACAAAAAAGTTGCAATTAGCTGATGATTGCTTTTTTAAATCAATCTATTTTTTTTTTGAGTGCAAAATTTTTTAGCATCACTATCACTCATGTTTAATGAGGTTGCTTATTTTCAATTCATCACGCAACATCAACAAAATGATTGGAATAATTTTGCACTATCACTAACTGTGAGTTGAAACTGAAAAATTAATGCACTACCCCCATCTATGGTTTTATTGTTTCAGAAAAATTACAAATCAAATAAGGGGAACACACATTACTTAAAAAATAGCAATAACTATAATATTTTCTCTACCAAATTAGATCGCTTATCGCATTTCTAGCTTATTTTTAAATCATTGCTTTTACATCTCGAATATTTTCCATTTACAACGTTTTTTGCTTCTCCTGTAAACTTATTAAAAGTGATTTTACGCTATTTTGCATTTAAGATGACGATATTAACGCTAAGCGTATTAAATAAAAATATTTGGAGTTGAATGTAAATGATATGTGCCTTTTCTACTCAAAATGATTTTAAGGCCGTATTCAGAATAAATACAATAATTTTGGTTTAAAATGTTTTTCAAAAAAAATTTACATTTGAATTTTTCTTTAGAAACATTTAGATTTTATTTTTGATTAATTCCTTAATTGGTCTTGTCAAATAAAAAGTTGAACAATGAAAATGCGCCGTAAACTGCCAGTCGTTCACTAAAAAAATACCGTTTTATGCCTCTTTGTGTCATAAGAGTACATACTTGGAACAAAGCAGTTTTTTGTCTCTACAGAAAAATTATAGATTTTGATTAAACCCCCTGTAGAGAATCGTGTGCGATATAAAATCGATATATTATTGAGAAAATTTACAGATTCGATTAGACCACAAATCGCTCATTTGATCTAGTTTTTTAAATAAATGTATTTTTGATAAGGACATTTACGGGTCCAGGAGAGCTGCAAATGTTCTACCGGTTTTTAGTATTTGGACGGTATTTTATTTTTCTATTTTTGATAATGAAACTCTCTATTATCCCATTTAATTCGCGTAGCACCAGTGCCCACTTGGAAATATATAGACAGTAAGTTTCTTGTATTACATACATATAAATAATTTCAGTTGCGATTTTTCTTTAAAAAACAAATCGATTTAGTCATCTTTTAAAAAGAGCAGCATTTTTACTATTTTAACTAAAAGCTTCGTATTTTTTCTGAAAACACTTTTCATGATGCTGCAAATTTGAAAAGCCAGCTTTTGTCCTTTGTATTAATAACCTTTTTTTAAAACAATCGTATTTCAGATCTTCAATGAGTTTTATGTAATATAAATTTAAACTTAAAAACACACTTAATATATATGCTTTTGTAACTTATTCAATAATGTTCTCTTCTGATGTCATTCCTTTAGAATCACGTCTAAACTTATTTAATTATTTATCAAATATCTTAAACTTTAATTACAGTCTTCGCCCTCAACTGTTTTTTTTTTGAATAAAATATATAAAAATACATATGAAATTATAAAAACAAGAAAAAAACTCATACCATTTTAGCGTTTCCTTCCGGTAGTTTTCTTTCAATGTCCTTCCTGCAAACAGGAAAAAGAGACTGTAAAGAAATAAAAAAACAACAGACATTCAGTATTGAGAAATATGTGGACATAGACTGTATAAAAGAGAATTACTCCAATGTGGTTAAAAAAAATAAATGGACAGAAGAAAAAAAATTTTATACGATATTAGCAAAAGAATATACCACAAATTATGTTCCTACAAGAACAATACAACTCGTTATTTGTGTGTGTGTGTCTGTTGGTAACTGACGATGGGTTGGTACGCTTCCATAAATAAATTGTGGCTTGTCTTATTTTCGTTGTTTTGTCTGAGTGTGGGTTACTTTACCTAATGCAGGATCAATAGACACCTATGGCGTTAGTCACAAGAACAGCAACATCCTTGCCACATGCAGTAAATATAAAATAACTGCAACAACTGGTGGATAAAATAATACATTCAGACAGTAGCAACAATATTGAAACTGTTTTCTTGCAAAAAAGAACACACTTACATTCATGTTTGTGTTTATAGTCATGTATCGGTTTGTGGTTGTTTTTTGTTTGCTTTGTTTTAGAGAATTACAAAAACGGATGTGGCCCCCGAGGGTTACAAATGTTTGTTGCATACACCAAGGCGCATAGATGCAGCTACACAAGAACATTTAACTGTAAGGGCAGACCACAGGCCCAATACATTTTAAAGAGTAGCCCTAAAAGTTTTTTTAATGTGCAAAACTTTTAATTAAAACAAAAATCTTTAACTGCCAGGCCCACAGTGTCGACAAGAACGTTTCTTTCGCATTTTTATATTGAAAACAATAATAAAAAACTAAAATTTGTTTTTGTTTCCAATATAAATATACGATAGAAGTGTTCTTGTCGACATTGTGGGCCTGGCAGTAAATCTTTAAATTAAAATAATATTCATAATTTCCCATAACAAATTGATTTTATTATCAAAAGGATGCCCTCATAGACTGGCTGCTAGTGCCTATAGTCTATGAGTATGTGGATTAGGGCTTCGATTCCATTTAGCGACTTAAGTGTGTTTTACTTCAACGGCCTGAAGGTACACGCAGAAAAAAATTTTAATATGTTTACCTCCAACAAAACTATTTTAATTTAACCGGCAACCATATTATAATCAAACTAGTCCTCCACCACGAAGCCATAACCATATTATGGTTGTCTTTAAAGATGTTATGATTAAATATGATAATAATTTGCTGTTACAACTGTTATAACTCTTAAACATTATAGCTGTTAAACATAAGTTTGTTAATATGGTTGATTTAATCATAATTTGTTTAAAAATTTTCGTAAAAAATGTTTTGTTGAAGGTGGCCATATTGAAAAATGGTGGACATGGAATTAGTAACATATAAAAAATAAATAAAATATGTATGTACATATTGTCACCTAAAATGCAAAAGGGATTAACAACACTTTTTTATTTTTTTACAGGAGACGCAAAAAACTTTACAAAACCAATAACAACAAAGTGCACCTGGCGTTTGAATTTCTTTAATAAAGTCGTTATCTTTGTAAACATGAAGTTTAATAAAATGAAAATAAATCAATTAAAAATTCTATTTATAATTTTGTTGTTGTTATACATATACATACCCAATAAAAATGGAGCTTCCAACGAATCAGGTTTATAAGGGAAACACGTAAAAGTTTCGCTTACCATTCCGCTTACGGCAGACATGAATTTTATATGGTGAGTTTCCACTTTGAAGCACTATATTTTTGACACAGAAAGCGCTTTCTTCAGCGCATATAAAAATTGGTGAATGTAACGATCAGGTTTACACACTGAAATTTTTGTTACCGTTACTCTTTTATATGCTCCCAAATGGGCACTGCTTCTTAGTAAGGGAATGCCATGGCTTAAAATTTTTTTTAATTTATTAAGAATTCGTTCACTTATCTTACTGCAACTGTGTATGTCTTATTGCGTAGCGCATAAACGTGTGCTTACGTTTGAAAAAGTATCATTAGTGCTTCGCAAAATATGAACATTTTTTATTGGGTATGTATAAAAGGGCAATCGTTTTTGAATATGATTGATATGATATGAGTAATTTACTCTTAAAACTATTGCAAATATGCTTTTCGAAATGGTGCAGTTCATGTATACTATTCGATTGCAACAAAATTTGAAGAATAGAAAGCGGTGTTCAGTGTTCAATGAAAATGGTCTTGAAAAAGAGAAAATGGAAAATATCGAAGATCGTTTGTTAAATACAGCAACAAAAACCACAGAGTTTCTATTAAATTTAATTACAGAGCGACGATGTTTTGCATTTGCTCTTTCGCAGGACCATTTGCATCAATCAATGAACACCGCTTATTATTCTTCATATTTTTTTGCGATCGTACAGTCTACAAAAGTGCGTATAAGCAACAAAAAATTAATTATTATTCAAATATAAATCATTCGCATTCTCTGTTTCTAGGCAACGACAGATGACACCCCCATTATCCTAGTACCTGCATGCCAATCATCTACTTAGCTGGAACAACAACCGATTAACGAAACTAATAGAAGGCAAAACACAATTGACTGCATCGATACTCCAAGAACAAGGACAATGAAATCTTACATGGAAAGACTGGAAACCAACTGCAACAAATGGTTTCAGATGGAGATGCTATGTGGAAGCCATATGCCAAAAGGGGTAATGGAGAAAAAAAATCATTCGCAATCTAAGTCAAAAATAAATTAAATTAAAAAAAAAAACTAAAACTAGCTCTCCCACTACACTAAATTTCAGTGTTTTTAATCATAAGTGAAGATTGGGAGTATAAGTACATCATTAATAAATGAATTAATTAAAAATTAAATTTTTAGTTATTGTAGTTAAAAAAATTTTAATTTTAAACACTATCAAAATCCATTTCCTGGCCTACTAAGATATTTAAAACAATTTTAGAAAAAAATAGATCTTTAGGTTTGTCTGCCTCTGCCATCAGTTTACAGATAACTCCAAAAAATACACTAATACATATAGATAAACATGTTTTATTGTTGCCATACATAGTATTAAACGTCAGAAACGGAACTCTTTGTCTTATGTTTTGAATTTATGGACTTTTATTTAGCGTCCGGGACACATTGTTTTTCCATAAACACACATATAACATGTACAACACACATACATTCACATCCAGCTCCATGTTATTAAAATATTAGAGCTGTCCCAAAAATATGTGGAGAAACACTTAAACTTATTTTTCCAAACAAAAAACGAATGCATAACTGTATTTTTGTAATTTTATTTAAATTTTCAAAAATGGCTGCTTCAAAATAAAATTTAAAAACCGGGAAATTCACGAAAATTTGTTGCTGTTCCATGCAAAAAACCAAAACAGCTCTTGATGTTTCAAAATAAAATATGTAAAAAACCGCTGCTGGTCAGAAACCTTCACCTTATCACCTAGTAACTGAAATTTTGAAGAAATATTTTTTGAGAGAAAATTTTATATTTAGGAAATATCACATCATTGGTCTTCGTAGTTCGCTAACCCTACGTTGCAACAAGCAAGTGATTACTTGCAAGTAGCAACAAAAAATTAATACATATTACTAACAAAAATCAGGAGAAGTATCAAAAAAAAAACGATTTTTTTTGAGTGGCTACACAGTACAGTGCAAACTCATTTTTGAAATGTCGTCAATAACTAAACTTCTAGCAAAACTTCAATTTATCAATTGTTAACGAAGTGTTGCCAAGTAGTCAATATTTAACGTTACCTGTAGACACATTATTTGGTAATATATTTTTTTATAAACAGGTGATATTAATGTTAAAACTTCCCTTCAAAATTATCCTTTTTCGCTATTTCTAAATATTCTTCATATACATGTTTTGTATCTATAAATATTACAATAATTTTTCCTATGTCTCGAGTCATTTTATAACTATTCAAACGAGTAGATGCGTTGGAAAGTTCTACTTTCACTGGTGGTTTATAAAAAAAAACCATCGAAACAATTCTACGAATATGCTTTATACGCGCACTTTTATGATGGTGTGTTTTCTCTATATAAAATGTATTTTTTTTTACTTATAAGAATTACATTTTGTCGGTATGAGGCTCTGCTTGCTCGCGTCATTTGACTTATTTAATTTCTGTGTGTTTATTGATTGTCATTTAAGTTTACAGTGCGAGCATTGACATTTTTTAATTATTGATTTGTAAATTTTTTTGATGTTCTCACTTTAAAAAATTTATATTATTTTGCACTTCTTTTTCAGGAAAATGTCTATTCTTTCTAGAAAATTTAATTTTTAATACAAAGATGTACACTTGGGTGGGTCGAAAAAAAAAGTTGTGCCACCTAGAATGAAAGATATGTCAATGAAGTTTCTAAAACAGAAAAAAATTTTTTTTTGCCACGCCCCAAAATACAGCACTTTTGGTTTTTTATATGTAGCGCTGCCATTTAAAGTCCGATCTTATTATATCACATATCGTTGTTCATGGGTTGACAGTGGCTTCATTTTTGCCTTTGGTGACTTTTCAATCCGACATCAAACTCTGGGCGCCACTTATGCCATCTCGCATACTTCCCCCAAATATAAATTTTTTTAAACGTGCCAAGAAAGTCCTTGTAAAACTAAGTATGTCTAGCTTTTATTATACTCACTTTTATGCCACACCTCAAAATTGAGCCCCTTTTTTGTTTTTCACAAACATATTACATTAAACCAGGTAGAAGCCAATACAAAAACCAAAAAATATCCACCAGCGACTTCATAAAAGTCATATATATTAAATTTCAAGATGAAGCCACTGTCAACCCATGAACAACGATATGTGATATAATAAGATCGGTCTTTAAATGCCAGCGCTACATATAAAAAACCAAAAGTGCTGTATTTTGGGGCGTGGCAAAAAAAATTGTTTTCTGTTTTAGAAACTTCATTGGCATATCTTTCATAGGGGGTGACTGGCACAACTTTTTTTTTTGTATGGAGGTCGACCCGGTCTAATGTACACTTATGTTTTTGTATTGTCCAGCAACGCTGGCAGGGTTTCTCTAGTATTTTATAAAAACACAGAAAATCAGCTATAAACATAATTTTTATTTGACTAAGTACTAGCAAATTTACATAAAAGGCATCCACGGTAACACTGTTTCCTTATTTGTCATTTTACTTGCTGCAAGTGTCAAAAATTCACTTGAAGGAGAATTATCTTGCAAGTTAAGCTACAAGTACTAAAAATGTGATGGTGTTAGTAAAAAAGTGTACGTGTATTGAGTTTTTTTCACTTGCACTTGCTTGTAGCAACGGGGGGTAAAAATCGTGTTGCAAAAGATGCAAAAAGTCGATTTAAAATTATACAGATAAATTCATTTAATACCTATTATAGGTAGTTTTTTTAAAAGGAAAGTAAAAATAGAACGTTCTTAAATTATAAGAGGACAAAAGAAGGAATGTTTTATGGGTTAAAATTGGAGACACTCTTTGCATCTTGGCGACTCCTTAGCAATTTATGGAACAATTATGCTAAATTTGAATATCTATCTATTCCAGAGTTAAATTAACTCAGCTACTACATAGTAAGGTTCTAAAATGTATGTGTATATTTTATAGGATCTACAAGATACAAGCTGTACATTATTGTTCGTCATAGCAATAGATTTATTTCTATTTCATACGCCGACGTACAAATCAGCACTAGGTGACCATATTTGGTTTTAGTTTAGAAGTATTTTAGTAAATAAAGTTATTTTTACTTTAATAATTGTTTTTCTTTTTATTGTATAACATTTAAAATATATATACAAAGTATTTTGCTATAAAAATAGTTTTTAGTTGTGTTTTTGTTTATGTTTAAATTTTTAAGCATTATTTTTTTAATATGGTCACACTATTTCTCTCTCTTTGCACAAACAGCAATCAACTTTCTCAATTATAAAAGCCGCCAGCGTTACCGTTCAAAATTTTCAAAAAGGGGAATTGAAAAGGGATTTTCCACAAAAAAGTGGCAAAAAAGGGGAATTGTGAGAAAAAAAGGGGCAACTATAAAAATACGAAAATTTTCAATTAACAAACATATTTATTAAGCTATTTTCATTGAAAACTAAACATAACAAAAAATAAACTTCTTATTTATAAAATTTTGCGTTGAATTTGGCCAATTTGTACATTGACTTGAAGGATTGGTTGCAGCTGGTCATTCTAAGGACTAGCTTTATTTCAGCTATAACCACTTTTATTTCGAAAATCGGTGTTTTTTTTTGGTAAAAACTTGGACATTTTAACATTATTTATTTGCTTTTCATTGGTCACTTGTTTGACAGTTCCAGCATGGCGTTCTAAATGGTTTCGTTGGCAGATAAGCTTTTGGTTGCAAAAGATCACAAAAGGGTTTTTTTTGTTTCTATGTTCATTTTTAACCACTTATATTGTCTTTCCCAATTTACAATATTTCAATATTTTCGCGATACGGCTTCCTTCTTCTTGCGTGTTTTTTCGGACATTGATTCATCCGTTGAACTTATTTCCACATCTGGACTTAATTGAATTGAACCACTTGTTGATGGGAATTCAACTTGTTTTTTTGATTTTATGATGAACCTTAAACATAAACAAATAAAATTATATTCATGTACCTATATTTTTTTAAGAACACTTTTATATGAATACTTACTTGTCCATAATGAATTAACAATATTCTTTGACACGAGATTTTTCACATATACAAAGTTATTATTCCAGTTTAACACATTTTTTTAAATTTTACAAATATTCATAAAAAAGCAGTTAGAACTGCTGTATTTTTCATAGATCCAACTTATTTTCAATTAAAAAAAAAATTTACACCTTACACAAGTATGCTTATTCTACGAAGGCATTTTTACACCATGTGACCACTTTTTTGTGCTTTTTTTCGTGTTGAGCGAAATTCGTCGTTGGTCCCAGTTGTGTTCCTAGCCTAATAAATCAGCTGATTTTGGTTTTAGTTTTCGTCAGTTTGGATGCAAAACGGTTAACTGTTTTATTCTAATAAATTTAACACATTGGTTTAATACATTTTTTGCAGGTTTTTTAAACCACAGCGCAGTAAACTATAGCTTAATGTATTTTGTTCTTACGGTGTTGTATATATTTTCTCACATTAAAATGATTTTCAAGGTCTACAAGGGTACTTAGAATGGCATATACATATTATGACTTTATGCCCTTATTCAAAAATTTGAACCACTCTAATGTATACAAAGTATATGGAATAACTGTTGTTATATACTACTAGTTTAGTACATATTTATTTATAGACGTATCCATGTGGAAACATAAAGTTAACCAAAAACGAGCAAAACGGACCAAGAAACTTTCCTACAGTGACAAGCAAATTGTTTTGTTTTTATTTTATGTTTGGCATCTTTACCCTGAACAATAATAAATTGGAAGGAAATAATGCGGTTGGCAAAATATTTTTAATAAAAAAAATATTTGTTCTGGATGGACGTTATAGTGTTACGTCTTAAAATCGTCTTAAAATCACTTTTTGAGTCAAATTAATTATGTGCTTGTTCATCTATGTAAACCTCCTCTACAAAGTGCAGGTCATACGTTATACAAATTTGTGACAAAAATCTGTCCGTATATTTACCTCCTACATCATGTTTCCAAGTTTTAACTAAATTAGTTCATATCTGACCACGACTGAATGGCCTTCAGCGCTATAAATCTTATAAACAAATGGGATCGAAAAACAAAATTTCCATAAATAATATTTGTACAAGCTGATATGTTCTTCTTAAATGTTGTGACTATAGAAATTTACTATATCTCACATTAATGTTGATATCTAGATTAAATTCGGAACATTATACCTCAAATCTTGAAATTTTGGTAATTCACTATAAGTCGTTATAATATCCACGCCAGTCACTTCGCCTACCCTTATTTAAAATTTATAAAATCTCGCCAGCAAACAGCTGCGGTACATTACCCATTTTTTGGAATGTCAATTCTATATTTCGAGAATACGTCTCTGGAATCAACTTCTTAACTATGTCCATTTATGCAGGGCACCGAGAACTCAATGAGCTTTAGGCGATTACTTATTAAGAACCTTAAATACAATTTAACCATTCTGTTTTTTATTTATAAAAAAAACTTCTTATTTTTAGTTTTAAAATTTTTTTAATTATCAAAGTTGTTTTTGGGAATACAATTATTCATTAAAAGATTTTTTGACTGTTTGTAATTCTCATTCCCTCTGAAGTCTTATTTCCTGATATTTTTGGCTTTTCTAAAATTTTTTTGGGAAAAACGTTTCGTGATGATCTGACCTAAGCAACCAGTGAAATGCGCATAGAAACAGCTTTTTCTCCAACAATACATTCTCAGTGGTTCATCAAGAATAAAAATAGGGAAATAGGCACAACAAATAAAATCTTTTAATAAATAATTGTATTCCCAAAAACCACTTTGATAATAAATTTTTGCAAGTGCGCGTGCATAAAAAACTGAGCTGGCAAAGTGTTTTTATTTTAATTGCTTGCGAAAACAATAAGAGCAATTTGTTTTAAATTTGGTTTTTTTAACCCACTTACAACTGCAATTAATGTTGGGAGAATTCCAACTTACTGCAGTGGGAAATGTAAGAAAAGATAAAAACACTGTTTTATTGATGGAATTTTGTTTAAGCTTTGAAATCGTTGTGAATAAGACTTTTTGAGTGTTTGTAATTCTCATTCCTTTACTGATATTTTTGCAAATTTTTTTGGAAAAAACGTTTCCTGAAGCTCTGGCCTAAGCAACCAGTGAAATGCGCATAGAAACAGCTTTTTCTCCAACAATACATTCTCAGTGGTTCATCAAAAATAAAAATAGGGAATTAGGCACAACAAATAAAATCTTTTAATTTTTTTTTATTTTAATAATTCTTTTTTACAATTTTAAATAATTTTTTTATTTATACCGTATTAATGAGCCGTGCCACAGATTCCGTTCGGAACCGAAGAAAACATATTTGTTTATTAACAGAAAGTAAATTTTTAAAGTTATTTGTCTTTTAAGATACAGAAAACTCCCATTCCGCTCATGAAAACAAAAATGATTCCATTCCCCAAATTTTTTTCGTAATTTTCTTAAGCACCAAAATACGGAATGAATGCCGTTTCCGAACGGAATTGTACTCTTTGACATGGCTTAATACTGTATTTTTAGGATATGTTTGTCTTGTTGTATTAGAAAACCTAGCATATAAATATATATGTAATTCACTAGTACACGATCCTTTAGGGAATCTTGGTTGTATGAAAGTTTTGTCCACCATTGTAATCGGTCTAAGTCGCTGTATAAATGCATGTGTGGTTTGATTATATTGGTTTTTAACAGTAACTACACATATTTAGTTTGTTTTCTTTTTGTGTAATTTTTTGTTACTGGTATTGCAATTACATATTACCACACAAAAATAACACAAAAAACAGCAATAGCAACTTAAGATAGAAAAAACACTACTATTTATCAGTAGTAAATAAAACACAGAGCAAAACCTAAACAAAATATGTAACATACGTGTTTTATACTTCGTATCTGTTAGACACATTATTCGTTTACATGGATGGAGAATATACGAGGGATTGTGGGATATTAAGCGATACGTGCTTTTTACCAGTTCAATTGAAGGAATTCTTTACACTCATACTGACTACTATCGTGATTATTTTATCTTTTTTTTTAATATCACTTTGACTTTGTATTGGAAACTAAAGACATCCAAATAAAAAAAAAGATCAAAACAACGAAGTACAACGTCAAACCGCATTTTCTATTGCCAAACTTGCCACTAAACAAATAAATTACTCTATTTTCATTTGGCGTTTCGTCTTCAGTTCCTCCTTTATATTGCTAGAATTGTTGCAGCTACGAAATGAAAGCATGAATATGTGTTTTTCTAACTTATTTTCTACTTGGCATTATTTCCGAAATGGTTTGCAATTGTTGATAGTCGATTGCATTTTGGTTTTATCTTTTAAATATCAATGTGAGTTCAAAGTAATTTTCATACAACCACCCTTGAGAAATTGTGCACCCAAACTTATTACAAATAATATTTTTATTTAAATGTCGAGATTGCTTCTGTTGAAGGCGTCATGGAATGCAATAGACTTGTTTTTTAGTGTTAATGTTGCTTTTATTTAACATATTTTTGTGAATGAAGTTTAATAGAATTGTGAAATATTCAGATTGAAATGGCCTTTGATATTTTCGGAATAATTTTAAAATCTTTCTTATAATCAGAACTAGTTTCCCACTTTAAAATTAATTCAAAATTGCAGTGGAAAGTGCAAATAAAATTTTATCAAGTAGTTTATAGTTGCACTATAGTCTATCGATTGTCAGTTTTATTTAAAGGATAACGACAATAAGTTAACATCACTACTCAATCAGAAACAGTACCTGAAAATTGGTTTGATGTGTTAAGAAAATATGTTTCGTTTTCATTATATAACTTTAATCGATCCACCGAATCGATCCACCGAAGAAGATTTAAAAGTGAATGTAGTCGTACTAATTATTTCAGAGAAGACCACAGCTTGTAAGTTCTTATGGGCAAAGCTAATTATTATTCTATAATATTAAGAAACCTCAAATTAGAATGAAATATTTGACTTTGCTAAATTGATACATTCAACCATGAGAGCAATTAATTGGGAACCTATCTTCCAAGAAGAGTTGTATTATATATTTTTAATCTTCGCAGAAAAAATTTTCAGTAGTTTCTTATCAATTAAAAAATGGTTTGAGAAGTATTTCAATTTAATTAATCTGATAATTGAATCAATTATTTTTTTTTATTTGAAAGAAAATTAAAAATACAATTTTGATTTAATTAACATTTTAGTTGTTTTAAAAAAAAATTTTAATTAAAATATTAATTAAATAACAAAAAATCTTAATTGATTTTTTTTCTTAAAATAAAATAATTTAAACTTCTAGAATTTCTGTTGGAAATTTTCAAAACTTGAGCTGTATTTAATAAAATCAATTAACACATTGTTTAAAATGGCAAAGATTTTTGATCAATTTTTGTAATTGAAACTAAATATATCATTTATTGAAAAAAAATAACAATTTTAAATTTTTAGTAATCAATCAAATTGTTTGCTTGATTTGATGAATTTGGTGATTAGATAAAAATTTTAATTTTTTTTGTGTATGCAACTTTTTTTTCGTTACGTTGTTTGTGTGATAAAGTATTTATCGGGAGTAAAATTAACATTAGACATATACCAAATTATGAACTGATCCTTATAACATTAAACTTCGTATATAAAAACAAAGAAGAAAGAAACTATAGTTTGTAGTTGGGATATTTTATTTATTTAATTTTTTTTTTTTTTTTTTGGTAGAGAAGTAAATATGAACCCTTTGGTAAATAAGGACCGATGTAAATAGAAATTTGATACAATAATTTTAAGGCATAAAAAAAAATTTGTTCCAAAACATGAAAATATTTACATATCATAAATTTTTGGGGAATTTGCCCTCTTCATATTGAATCTCTTTCCTCTAGCTCGATTTTTGTTGATTTAAAAATGCTTAGGCAAACTAAAAACCAATTAAGTACTAAAATTTCCTCTAGGTCTTATAAAGGTAACTATGTTTTCAGAATAGGCAAATGTAATGGCAGTCGGACATGGCTCAATCGGCTTTAGAGTTACTCAAGTACGTAAAATAGTTAAAGATAAATATCTAATTTTATATACATATATACATTCATTCTCCACTTGTTGTGTGTAAAATTCTGGTGTAAATTTTAATGGAAGAGTCAAAACAGATTTTTAAAAGATCAGGTTAGCTTGAGTTCTGGCTGGTACCACAAGAAGCAGTGTTGTTGCTAAAGAACAAAGCTGTGCCCATGTTCTGTAACTCCCGCATCGCAAAGGCCGCGGGATTTACAGAAAAAGTATGCCTGTAAAATTTTTGTGAGAAAGTTCCCGCTTTTTTAAATAAAATCACGCATAAAAACGGGGTATAAAAAAATTTAAATTAAAAAATATATTCAAAATTCAATTTTGAATATATATTCAAAAAAATGGTAGGTATTTTGTTCTTGTCCGATTTTTTTAATCTTTAATTATTTTTCTTTTCAGATTTTTTAAAAATATACGAAAGTTTTCAAAGCTTTTTTTTAACCACCAACATTAAAGTTGCACTTAACCCAAATTTAGATATTTTAATTAGGTTTAAGATCATTGAATTTAATTTTTATTAAATTATTTTTATGAAGACAGGAATTTTACAACATGAAATCAATTAAAATTTTTATTGATAATTTTTCATTCTTGACTGCGCTGAGATTTGAACCCAGGCGTTCACGGACAGGTTGCCCAGACTAGTTTCGATTGTAACCACACAATCGATTCAGTGGGGTTTGCCGTAAGTGAGTAAGAACTCGGCTATTGCAACCGGATGACGTCAATAGTCAAACATCAATCTTTAAACCAAATGGTATTTCACCTTGGTAGATCGAAATTTGCTTTTGAATGAATGATGATATATTTTAATTGATTTACATGTTCTTCCTAATTTCTGTTTTTTCGTACTTTTTGTCAAGAATTCTTCTTGAAGTCCAAAGTACATTTTTTTGTTTTTCCTGTTTTTATCTTTTTTCTTGTTGACCTTTTTCAGCACAATTTGAAGGACAAATGTAAACATAGCTCGTGCCTTAGCTGTTAACAATAATTAGATTGTGGTTATTTTATTGAACTGTTAATGGTTTTTAATCCAAATTTAGATATTTTAATTAGGCTTAAGTTCATTGAATTTAATTTTCATTAACATCATTGTATTTTCGCCACTGTTGTTAAGCATTTTTATTTTTTAGAAAATTTTGGTAACCGCCAACGATATGTGTGTCTGGCGTTCTCAACGTCTGCAATTTAACATCGGCTCCGAGTGGAGTATTATGACATTTATAACGTAACGACGTAAGCCCTTCTAATAGTTTTCGACATGAGCTATAGAAACACTTTTTTCGCTTTTCGAGCAACGATGGAATATTTTGCTTCAGATCTTTTCGATACGAGAAGTTTTCATCAAAGTTACATAACATGGGTACTGGTTTTGCAGTGAACGTTCTACAACTCAGGCTGTGAACAGGTGCACACCATAACATTGAACGCATCTTAATTAGAAACCCTTTTTGCAAGTTTTTTTTTATCAATGCTCTAAAATACTTAAATTATTTCAATAATTGGCATTGTGATTATTTTATTAAACTGTTAATGGTTTTTAGTCCAAATTTCGATATTTCAATCAGGCTGAAGTTCATTGAATTTAATTTTCATAAAATTATTTTTATGAAGAAAGGAATTTTACAACATGAAATGAATTAAAATTTATTGATCATTTTTCATTCTTGACTGAGCTGGGAATTGAACCCAGGTTTTAACGGACAGGTTGTCCTGACTAGTTTCGATTGTAACCACACCATCTCTTCAGAGGGGTTTGCCGTTTAACACTCACCGCCATTGACGACGGATGACGTCAATAGTCAAACATCAATCTTAAAACCAAATGGTATTTTACCTTGGTAGATCGAAATTTGCTTTTGAATGAATGATTACTTGTTTTAATTGATTTACATGTTCTTCCTTAATTCTTGTTTTTCGTACTTTTTGTCAAGAACTCTTCCTGAAATCCAAAGTACATTTTTTTCAATTCCCAGCTCAGCCAAGAATGAAAAACTATCAATAAATTTTAATTTATTTCATGTTGTAAAATTCCTTTCTTCATAAAAATAATTTAATGAAAATTAAATGCAATGAACTTCAGCCTGATAAAAAAAATATCAAAATTTGGATTAAAAACCACTAACAGTTCAATAAAATAACCTTCTAAAAAAAACCTTAAAAATAAAAGTTGAGAAAAAGTCGGAAACTTGAAATTTGGGCGCCTCGAAAATGATTATTTTGGTATGTCGTGGTGGAATTTTTTTTCCTCATGCCAAAAGCTATGGAAAAATCGATGGCACAATATTGACAAATTTGTGTCCTTACAAAGCGGCCCACTCTTATGTATATACTTATATTATCGATCATACAATTGATTGTATGTATTATAATGATCGTGCTTCGTAACACAACTGCCACAAAAAATCTATAATTTGGCTGGTTGCCTATGGGATCTTACTGTTTTAGTTTTATATAAAGTTTCTAAACTTAATAACAGCCACCTAAAAGTACGTAAAAGAAAAACAGACGAATATAAAAGTGAAAAGAAAAATCTAAAATAAGATTGAACTACGTTGATATAAGAATTGGATAAATTTGTCCTTTAAAAATGTGTAAAGAATTTCAAGAATACTGAAAAAAATTTATGAAAGGGTTGGTTGAAATATGTCGTTGAAATCAGAAAAAATTCTTAAAATAAAAAGAAATTGGCTCTTGAAATGCAGCACAGATCATAAAAACGTAAGTCCTTTTTAATTCGAATACAACCAATAATATTTTCACTTACAGCTTCTAATAAATTTTCTCAGAAATTGTATTTTATCTTGCTCAAATCTTCTTGATCTTTTGTGACATAAATCTTAAAGGAATTGTAAGCAAAACATTTACAAGTTCTTCTCAGTGTATTGTAACACTTGTAGTTGGAAAAATTTAAAAAATCTACTCTATAAACGCCTTCCCCAAGAACTTTAGTTTACATTTTTTCCAAAGTCACCAAGAATTACCACAGCAACAACAAAAATAAAAATTATAAGAAAGAATATTTATAATCATGATCGCCCTCATCTTTTGTGGTATGTTCGTCAACAGAGTCTGTTGCGTTTCGTTCTAACTGTCTGTCTTAAAGGTCTCCAAAACTTTAACAAAAGTAAAAAAGAAAATAAGAACGAACAAATATAATTTACTTGCTGGCGGTCAATTGACGATATGCATTGCAATCAATTGCATTTAAGAATGCATTGAACCTACTAACCAACCAACATTCTTTTGCTGCAGAAAACAAAGAACTGAAACTGAAATGAGCAACATTTTAATCTGATAACAATGGACCGAAAGGGGCGTTTAGGACACGACTTTTGTGGCTTTAACAGAAGAAAACGAAATTGACTTAAATGTAGTGTGATAGTGGTGGTGCTGGTGGTAGTGATGTGGCATAAAACGTTGTTAAAGCCAAAGAGTAGAGATATACTCATGTTAATGCTGTTGGTGGTGGTGGTTGGTGATGCTGCCAATGATGCTGACGACGATTATAATGACTGTGCCGAGCATAGTAAATATGATGACGAAGAATGTTTGTAGAGGACATGCGACATACCAGTGATTATTGTTACCAGATCATTCTAAATGCCCCCAAAAGTAACAAATCATAAAAAATACATCTTAAACTAAACAAACGACAACACAGTGGGCCAAAGATAGTGCCTAATGTTGTTGATTACAAGCATAAACCTTTATCTGAAGTTTTTATAAACTTTGTAAAATTATTTTAATATTTGTGGTCTAACAATAACATCCAATAATGTTGTTAGAAATTATTCAGGTTAATAATTTTTTGTCATTTTGATACCCTCTGCTTCTACCACAAGCGGCAAATCCGGGTATATATATTTATTGGTTCCTTTAGTAGCTCAAATTCAATTTAGCCATGTCCGTTTGTTTATTTGTCTGTTAAAAAACACCCCTACTTCTGCAATTGTTTCCACATATTCCAATCAGTTTGGCATTAAAAGCTATAATTTCTATTCTATTTACGTAAATTTTATTACATATTAAGATCCAACACTAAGAACTTCTGCCAATGTATTCTGGTGATAGACATACTATTAATCTAGTATTTAAATGAAAAATACAAAAAATAATACATAAATTAATTTTTTATGACTTAAATTTATACTTCTAACTGTCATAAAATTCGGTCCATAGTATTTCATAGATCGCGTGTGTGTTTCCTCGCGGGATGTTAAGATATCTCTAAAAATGAGTAATGGCACCCATGCCATTTTTGATCGTAACTGCATGACATTACTGGTTTTAAATAAAACATACAATTTTTATATAGAAAAAAAAACTTTAATTAATTTCATGTTGTAAAATTCCTGTCTTCATAAAAATAATTTAATGAAAATTAAATTCAATGAACTTAAGCCTAATTAAAAATATATAGATTTGGATTAAAAACCATTAACAGTCCCTTATTTAACCCAGACGATAGGTCCACCGATTTTGATCTCTCTCGGAAAACCTGGTGTAATTTAAACCGCTTACGCACATCTACTGCCAGAACTATGGACTCCCTAACCAAGTGGGGCCTTGCTAACGACGCCAGCTGTCCATGCGGCCATCCTTTACAAACGGTTGACCACATAATACATAACTGCCCAGTTTTGTCTTTCCCAGGAAACACTGAAGAAATTAAGAACCTAACACCGGAAGTCATATCCTGGCTAAATTCTTTAAATCTGTAGAACATACATATTTATTTTCGATAAAAAAAAAAAAAAAAAAAAAAATTATATATATATACACATATACATACATATTCTCTCTGTATTTTTAAATCCATACGCTAAATAAATAAATAACCACAATACTAATTATTTTATTAAGAATATTTAACTTTGGATTTTTTGTAAATTTTATGATTATTTTTTCACTCCTTGCAACTTAAAAAATTTTCCGAAACTTAAAAGAAATTCCTAGTTCGATGCTGCGTTTACACGCATTCCTACACTGAAAAATCAATCCATCCGTACCGTAATCAAGCCGAAGCGTATGGTAGTACGGTAAGTACGGATTTCCTTAAATTAAGTACAGAATGCTTGATTCAAGTATGGATTATTTAAGTGCCCCGTACTTAGAATAATCTGAAAACGTGATTAACTTAAGTAAACGTGAGATAAGCATTAATCTCAAAATGTGCTAGATTTAAGAATTTCTAAGTTGGTTTTAATCCAAAATTCGTAGTTAAAATAATCTATAAATGAGATTTTGATTTTAACCTAAACACTTACCCCAGAGAATTGGGGGGAGAGAGAGAGAGAGATGGAGAGAATATTATTATTAACTTAGTGCTAATTTACTCTAAGCAATTTTTTGTCGCTGCCAGGGTTGTCAGATTGATTTTGAACTTTTTTTGCAAATTCAATGTCAAAAATCGCCAAAGCATTTAGTTTTTGACAGAACAATTAAAAATATTTTTTTATAAATCCCAAGAAAAAAATTTGTTCCGTATTCAAAAATTCAAAAAAGTCGCCAAGATATATTTTGTTTAATTTTTATTTAGACCAAAGTAAAAATGATTAGTGAACACAAAAAAAGTGAAAAGTTTAAAATATTTTGTATAGTCTACTTAAAGCAACAAAAAAACAATTTTTGCGGTAAGTATTAAACAAATATTGGATATACAATACATTTGTATTTTGTTGCAGTTCTATTGTATATCTAAATCGCTATATACTTCACCGAGAAGACTCCCTTTTTGTCTTCTTTTTGGAGTACATTATGGAAAAAATGTAAATAAATACAAATCGCAGTATTATTGACCAACAGGCATATCTTCCAGATTCAGAGCAGATTGGTAAAAAGTTGTAGTATGTTGTATGGCGTAGTATGTACTGCAATCTCCAGTACTTATACATGTCTTAGAAGCCTTAATCAACTCTTCTAAAAAGTCAAGTCTCTGCTTTTCTACAAAATTGGGGGAATAACGTTTGGTACATTCATCTTTGTTTTCACCATACTCTCCAACTACACTCCAGCGTTAAGCCCCTATTCACTGATGCTTAACCCCATTGAAATTATTTGGTCAAAAATAAAAAGTATGGCGAAAAGAAAGATGAATGTACCGAACGTAATTTTCCCCAATGTAGGACAGCAGAGGCTTGCCTTTTCAGGAGATGTGATTAAGGCTTCCAAGACATGAATAACTACTGGAGATTGCAGTAGAGCCATACAACATACTACAACGTTTTATCAATCTGCTCTGGATCTGGAAGATATGCCTGTTGGTCAATAATACTGCGATTTGTATTTATTTTTATTTCTTCATCCTTATGTTTGTTGTATGAATATAATAAAAATCATATAATTCAGTTTTCTCAATTTCAAATTAAAATTTCCCAAATTCATTTGGAATTTTCTCAATTTCAAATTGAAATTCTCAATTTCATTTGGAATATTCTCAATTTCAAATTGATATTCTAAATTTCAATTGGAATTTTCTCAATTACAAATTGATATTCTCAATTTTAATTGGAATTTTCTCAATTTCCAATTGAAATTCTCATTTGGAATTTTCACAATTTCAATGAAAAATGGTGTAGAATAACAAAAGATATTATTGCTTCGTATTGCATTTAACAAATTTCAAAACAAATTCATGGCTCATCAAAAATTGCCAACAAAATCGCCAACTATTTTATAAATTGCCAAAAAATCGCCATGTCGCCAAATCGGAAATAAGGTCGCCAAACAAGTTTGAAAATCGACACGTTTGGCGAGAAATCGCCACATCTGACAGCCCTGGTAGCTGCAACTTTTGTCGAATCTTCTTCTATGAGAGACCGAAAACTCATTATTTTAAGTTTTTATTTTATTTTTATCAATTTATTTGAGGTTTTTAATGTAATGTAATTATTGTTCATTTATTTTAAATTAATATATGAATCTGAAGACAAAAATATCATCAACAAATTCATCACTCTGGCCAAAGAAAAAACGGCAACAATAAATCTTTTCTGTTTTTATACTCACATAACGAAGAGAGTATTATGCGTGCGTCCTGATGTGTGTAACACATAAAAATATTTGTTCTAGTATACCGCTCGACTTAGAATCAATATCTGCGTTTATTTAACGATGTCCGTCCTGCTGTTTGGTTTTCTTTCTATGTAGGTTTTCAGGTAGAAATTTTTAAAATAATTTGACGAATCTTGGTACATACTTACGTTTATCGAAAATTGTAAGAATCAAAAGAGAGTACAAAAGGTTTTCTGTATAAGAGCCTCTGTGCCTACAAATTAGTGGTGTTATACAGTTTTTTTTTTCAAAAGTCCTTACTCAGACCAAAAAAGCCCTATTTTTCTCTATGCGTTAAAAAAATTGTCTGTACAAAATTCCCTACAGCGTTTAATTGATAATATTTCAATAAAAATAAAACCATTTGTATAAATGTATATGTATAAATTTTATATAAAGTTGTTCCCAGCTAGAATTTGTGGGATAATTTTTTCGTAAAAATCACCTAAAAGAGTCTTCTCAGATCACTGTTGATAATTAAAAACTGATTAATAATTTGAGCGATTAAAAAGGAGTCATATATGATTCATTGATATGTTCAAATAATGATTTTTAAATATTTTGAATTATTGTACATTCGTCAGGCCAAATTAAAAATATAGAAACTTTAGCATCAGATAAACAAATAAAAAGATTAGCTAAAAAAGAATGCCAACAATTATTCTCAATTAATGAAAACAAATGTAAGTGGTTTCTCTTTTCTTTGCGAGAACCCGATAAATTTTATTTGGTTTAAAGTTGGTTCAAATATTTTATCATAATCCAAAATGGTGCTGCTTTTATCGGAGAAAAAATTAATAATATGACGTTTAAAAATATTTGAAATATATTAAAAAAAAAACTATATAACTTATGATTGAAAAATAAGACGGTTGAGGTGTTGGTAGGATACCATTTCTTCACAATGAGAGCATTAAAATGCTAGCTGGGTTATATGTATATGCATGCATACTAACATAAATATAAACTCTTTTATGTATATGAACTATTAAATCAATTTTTTTTACATTGGTCTTGTAAAAAAGAGCGGCTCCCATCTTTTGAAAATTATTTATTTCTTGCTCTAGAAATTTAAGTTCAAGAGTTCACCATTCTTGTAAATGGGATTTTAACAAATTTACATTAAAATCAAAACTGAAATATCCATATATATGCAGTTTTGCCATATTACTCAAAAGTTCCAACATTTTATTGATTTCAAAAAGTCTGTCCCTTTTTTCCCTACGGCAATTTTTTTTAGAAAAAAATCAGTGCGAATAGGAATTTTTCCCTACGTATAACATCACTGCTACAAACCATCTTATTTTGTTGCTATTTAGATAGAATTTGGGCCAAAAATATATATATATATAATATATAAAATAAGGAAGCATAACAAGAAAAGAGTACTAAAACTGACGTCCGGGTACCGCGGTATTTTTAAAACAAAAACGTACTGAAAATAGTAAAACAGTATTGAACTTTCCATCACTGGCATAAAGTTAAGTTCGCAATTTTGTTGATAATTTGATGGAATTTAGTATAAACATTTTTTATGCTAATTAATATGTTAAGCCTATTAAAGAGGAGACAAATCGATCCTCAATTTCCCGTAGCCCCTTACAAATTTCCTCCCGAAAAAGCCCTTTATGTCTTTGCTTAAATTTCAAAAGCTGAATAAATTGTCTCCAATTGCAAATAGCAAAAGTTTAAATTACATCTTACACAAATTTCAGTCTCAACCAAGTAATCATAGTTAAGTAAACAGAGCAAAAATTAAAACTCCTGCCAAAAATTAAAAATTAAAAAAACAGGTTCAGTGGGTGTGTAAATGAAACTGAACTGTTGTACAGAGCCAAGCTGACTCTGTCGTGCCATTAAAGCCAAGTTAAGCAGGTACTATTACAAAAACTTTGTCCAAGTAGGTATGTACATGTATATATAAGTATGTATGCGAGTGTTTGTATTTTTAAGTGTATCTATGAGAAATTTATGTTTGTATAACAAAAGTAAAGCTAAGATCATTGTTTAAAGGCGGAGCAGGTGGTTTGTTGGTGGTTCATGTTAAATTTTGACTGGCTTTGATTTCATTTTCAATTTTTTATGCTGTCCATTCTAAAATTTTTTTTGCACTTTGTTTTTGTTTATTGAATGGCTGAAAAAAGAGTCAGTTTATAGGTCTAATATGGATATCTGGTATATTCAGTTGTTGTTATTCTTTTTGTTCCAGATTATTGGTTGGTTTATTACGTACGTTTTGTTGATTTTGTTAGTTCTTGTTATTGTTGCAGTTGTTGGCTTTCTGGTGGCTTTAGGTGAATTGTGGTTTACATTTTGTATTATTGATGGCAATTCTCGATATAAAAGATTTCTTGTTACATACACACACTCTAACGAACAAAAGTCTCTTACAACAACGACAAGACAGACAAATATATATCGAATAACAACAATAAGTATTAACTGAAATAATAACATTCAATTGCACTTTGCTTTTATCGTACAAAATCATTGTGCCAATAAAACCAACAACAAACACAACACAACAAATACGTAATAGTAACAACAACATTGTAAAAAGAACAAAAAAAATCACCAGACAAGCTTCAGTTACGGTTCGAATTTTTGAAATATGGTAGTAATAGAGTTGCCATATTTACAACTTCCCGTAGTTTGTACAAGGAGCATAAGGCCTAAATTCCGTAATTTCCGTTTTTAAAGGAAAAAATTGCTTGTTTTGTTGCAAGTACTTGTTTTTAATTTAATTTAACTAAATTTTTCTTTCATACTTCCCTTTTAAGGTTCTTGTCTAGTTTTTCTTTGGCAATCCTTGGAGCTTTTTAGATTTGCTGTTTTTTTTTTTTTTTTTTTTTGGCAATACATTTTACAAGTTTCAGTAGCAAATTGATTTCGTATTCCGTAGATTTATTGGCGGTATTGTCTGATTGTTTTTTATTATTACTTTGTTTCTTTGTAGTTTTTGGCCAGCTTTTGTTTGGTCTATTTGTATTGTTTTTATACCCTACCTCTAAGGTTGTATATATACATTTATCATATCGTTTGCTGCTTTAATGCCCGTAATTTCTACTAACAGATATCTGGTCGGGTTCGTACCTAACATTTATCTTTACTTATCCCGTAACACTATTTTGTCAATTTCAACGCTAAATTGGCCCACGTTAATTAACTACCGAAAATTGATGGTGTAAAATGCACTACACTTTAACCCGTAGGTAAGAAAGTGGGCTTAAAATTCTTTACACCATAGATATCTATACACAGCTAGATATCTATTTGTAGAAATTACGGGCATAACAGTATTCATTCAACACATAAATATATATTTAAGTTTATAATAATAATAATAAAAATTTAATTTTTTATATTTTTAATTAAATTATCTAAAGCTCTCAAATTATTTCAGAGACCCTCTGATACACTGTTCCGATAAAACTTGTTAATGCTATATGTTCTAAACAGTGGAATAGTGGTACTACTTGCCTGTACCCCTAAGTGACCAATCATCCCTGAAAAAAACGTAACAAATCTTAATTTTTAACACAAAGTTTTCTGAAGTTCTAAAATATCTTCAAAAATCACACGACGATGTTTCGATAGAACGGGTTTCAGTCTATCGATTCTATCCCAGTTGTACAAAATAAATTATAAAGTGTTATCTGAAAGTATACGTTCAGTGCAACTTCGACAATCCGGACAAATATGTTTTTAGGTTCGGTCGGATTATCGAGTTTTCTGGTCTATAAAAGTGAAATTTATTGAAATAATCCTAAGAAATTTAAAACATGAATTTACCATTTTTGAAATTTTGTTACCACAAAAATTTTTAGGTAACGAATGCTATGCCTTCACTTAAATTTATTTTACCAGCCTGAGATCGCTAAAAAAACCGCCCTTCCCCAACTAATTTTACATAAAAGAATTTGGCCCCTGCTTTTAAATTTCTAATGAAATCGGGGTATTATTATTTCATTGTTACAGAAACATCTGTAAAGCCCTTCCTTCCTCAAATTATAGATTTTCTGCTTTTTTCATAACTTTTCTATTTCCTAAAAAAAGTTGTTTATTATGAAAATGGCTTAATACATTATTTTGGTTCAAATGTTACCCGGTCCTTTATTGGTATTCGAAATAAATTAATTTATCTTCTAATTATTTTTTTACGACGCAAATCGTTGATTTAAGAACATCGAATTTTTCTGCAACATTTTTTCTCCAATCAACCCCATGTAAAACATCACACTTTTCCTTTAAAGTTAGTGTTTTATGTTTGCGTTTATTATTTAGAAACATGGCACTTGGTACGAAATTAGACAAACATGCTGGACAAGGAAAGGATCGAAAATGAAGTAATGACAGTACAAAATGTAAATAACAAAACATGCGAGTTAAAAACGGTAAAACAACGGCATTTAATTTTTATTCTTGCATAAAAAACATTTGACCGGGTTTAAGAGGGAAAAATTTTAAATTTTCCGAAATGTAGAAGGGTTATTGGAGTAACCGGACTGGCGCATGTCCAAACTATCGAAGTTGCACTGTACCTTTATTTGTATTGGCTATTTTTTAGATTTCTTTTGATTTTTACGTGTTTTTACATGCTTTAATTTTTAACCGAACTCTGTTAAGTATGTAACAGTGCAATGTTGGGGTAAGTTTAAAATTTTGGTTTGTATCTTTTCTATATAAACAAGTAAGCGGTATAAGGTGTATTGAGCAACTTTGTAGAAAATGGTACGGTAAATTTCGTGGATTATATTTCTAACTTTATCTAACTCCGCTTTATAATGGTAATTTTTGGCTCTATTCTAACAAATCGTAAAAACCATCCCTGAAAATATCGGGTCCAGGTATGAAATATTCTACAAAAATGTTGGCCATGAAATTTTTCTACATGTGTCTGAACACACTAAAGCCCAAAACTGTACATAGACAGCAAAACTCAAGAGTCAATAAAAATACGCCAGTCGCATGGGTGTGTAGTACATGAGAATGTAGTTGTTTTCGAAACATGTAAATTCGGACTGAGTTCGACCCCTGGCTCAGTCAAAAATGAAAAATTATCAATAAATTTCAATTCATTTTATGTTGTAAAATTCTTTCCTTTAAAGAAAACTAAATTTGATGAACTTAATTCTGACTTAAAAATATAACAAATTTCAATTTAACCATGAACACTTCGATAAACCACAGACTAATTTTTATAAAAATAGCTATGACACAATCTCTATGTTTACATTTGTCCTTAAAGTTGTACAAAAAATGTAAACGAAAAAAGGGAGACGAAACAGAAGTGCGGAATAAACATGTAAACAAATTAAAAATTTGATAATCTATTACTGCAAATTTCGATCCACCAAAATTATTAGTTAAAAGATTGGTGCTTGACTATAGACTGGCAGCCGACCCAGTAGCGCAAATGGGAATGTGATTATTCTCGAAACATGTTATTTCGACATGAGTTCGAAATGATGTTCATTAAAGAATAAAAATTATCAAAAAAAAAATATAACTCACTTCATGTTGTTAATTCTTTCCTTCACTTAAAATAATTTAATGAAAATTAAGTTTGACTAAAGCCTAATTTACCCTGCCTGTACGCATGCAAGTAATTACTTGCAAGTAGCGTATATGTATTAGGGTATTCATTTAATCAGGCTATTGCTTTAATCGGTTAATCGCTCTATTAATTAACCGAGGTTTTGGTTTAATCGGTTTATAATCGGTTAACCGATTAAAAAAGTTTTTTTTATATATTGGGAATCATTTCCTTTTATAAGCAACTTTATTATATTCAACATTTTGCATTTTTCGAATTTATTCCATGAGTTAAATTTCAGTTATGTATTTTATAAAGCTTTTCTGTAATAGTTCTACTCCTTAAATTTTTGGGAATGACTTTATACACTACCAGACTATCATCCTGTATCCTCCTGTTACATTTTACCCTAGCCCTCCGTTGGATAGCAATAAAGTATACCGTATGCACAGAAAAATTCACAATTATTAGACACCAGCAGAATGTAATGCATTTTCTGGGCCACTACGGCCCTCGTCAGCATTCTTTAAAATTTAAAAAATTTTTTAATTTTAAAAATTTAAGGAGTAGAACTATTACAGAAAAGCTTTATAAAATACATAACTGAAATTTAACTCACGGAATAAATTCGAAAAATGGAAAATGTTTTTTTTTATAAATCAATCAAAAACAATGCATACTTTATTTGTTATTTGGAGTTTATTAGTTAAAAAAAAACCAAAAACATAACAAACAGAACAATTCTTGAACAAAAACGAGCCAGCAAAAGAATATTTAATAAATCTGTAAGTTGGTTTCAATGTTTAAGATTTAATCGTTTATTTTTTTTCTTTAGATTTGATTAAACTTGACCTTGAAAAAATATTTTTTTGTTATCGTAGATGTTCGAGAGATCAAAAGCAGCCCATACAGGCCTGTTTTGAAAATCACATTTTATCAAAGTGATTTGAAACCACAAGAAATGTGTTCTGTGCAAATTATTTTGTGATTTCAAAACGTTCAGCTACGTAAACAACTTTTTAAAATCACTTTGTTATTTTTGCGACTATTGTAAGATGATCGTCATAATAAATTACTTAATAAAATATTCAATGTGTTGTTATTTATTTTTTTATACAGTAAGCTGTTTTAATTACAACAAATCATTTAAAATTAAGAAAATTCGACGACAGTACAAAAATAAAATTTGCTGCTGTGACTGACTTCTGTTGTAATTTCAGGCTTGTTTTTTTAGTTGAATAAAAGATCGCAAATTTGTCTAATATTTATTAAAAATCGTACAAGCTGTGAAAAATCACAGGAAAAAATCGCTTCTATCCTCGAACATGGCTAGAATTCACGAAAAATTACAAACTTGTAAACAAACCCTAAAACTTCTTTGAAATCGCTAAATGGGCTAAAAAAAAAAACAAAATATCGGAATATAACAATATATTTTTGCAAAAATAGCCAAAATTCGCAAAAATGTTTAAAACTTTAACCCTAAAACTATAAGGAATGGCAAACATTCGGTAAAAATTGCTAAATTAGTGGAAATTCACAAGAATATGCTAACAGCGGCAAGATAGCAGATAAAATTCGCGAAAAATTGCAAAATTTGAAACAAGCCCTAAAACAAACTTGAGATCGCCAAATCGGTTAAAAAAACAAATTATCCGAAAATTACATAAAAAGCGTTAAAAAATTGAACCACGCCTTTGTAAAACAAGCAGGTGGTAAAAACTTGTGTTTGCTGGTGCTATCGACAATTGAAAATCACACTGAAAAAAACAAAAACGGTGTGATTTACAGAACACCACAAAATCACATGTGATTTGATATCACGTGATTTTCAGAACAGGCCTGATCAAATCTAATTTCTCAGTCCCCTTTCAGGATTCTCCTATTTTAATTTTTTTAAATTGTTCACAATTCTCATTGTTTTGGATAATTCTTATAAAAGATATGATAAGATATGAGAAGTTACAATTCACTAAACGCCAACATATTAAAAGTACTTGAAACAAAGAGCTGTTGACAGCAAACTCTTATTTTAAATGAAGACCTTAAACCACTGAACACCTGCTTTGCTTGTATGAAAAAATATTTTCTAAATATAAACCTTTTGTATATGAGACGCAACAATTAATTAAAATCACAAAAAAATTTGAAATAATAATACGAAAAGTTAAAAATTTTGTAACATCGGTTAATCGACTGGAATTAATCGGTTTAATCGTTAATCGAAAATATGCAATTTTTAATTAACCGATCAGTTAATCGGGTAGTATTTAATCGGTTTACCGATTAACGGAAACCGAATGAATACCCTTATATGTATTATCAACAAAAATTTCGAAAAAATATCCGAAAGTGTTGCAAGTAGCTTGATTGTTTACACAGTCAGTTGCTAGTTTATTTTTCAAATGTTCTCGAAGCGAAAACATCTTTTTTTTGGACTTAAAAAACATTATCATGATAGCGTTATCACGAAATTAATTTAATAATTTCTTCTTTATTTTATTTTTGGTCCATCTTGATGAAAAAATTATGTTTATAAAATATGGGAATCCAGTGTGCCGTATCATATCATAAAATTTCTGAGAAAATATTTTGATTAACAATTTTTTTTCAAAATACTTGTAATTTATGTTTAATAATACCATGAAGATGTATTGCTGTATAGAAGTGTTTTTGTTTTGTTTTTTATTTTTATGAACACACAGAAAATCAGCTATAACCATAATTTTTATTTTACTTAGTACTAGTAAACTGATACAAAAGGCATCTACGGTAGCACTGTTTCTTTATCTGTCATTTTACTTACTGCAGGTGTCAAAAACTCACTTGCAAGTTGGGCTGAAAGTACGAAAATGTAATGGTGTTAGTAAAAATGTGTGAGTGTATTTAGTTTTTCGAACTTGCGCTTGCTTAATGTACCAATCATTAATTATACCCATCATTACCTATGGCTGTCCCATATGGCTTAATATATCTCCATCCTACATGGAAAAGATAAGAACCTTCGAAAGAAAATGTTTAAGATCGTGTACGAATTTATATTGGACAAAGCAAAGCAATTTTATAAAGTACGTATCCAATAGAAAATTATACAAATATTCCAACATTGTAAGAATAGACAATTTTATAATATTTTTAATAAGAAATTATATTTTAAGATCCACCGCATGTATTGAAAATAATTTCATAATGGCTCCATACTATTCTGATGGAGAGTACATAGCCAAAACTTTAATAACGGGATTTGTACCGCCCGAGGCCTTTTTATTAATTGATAGCAAATGTGCTATTCAGAATGAAGACGGTGTTCCAATCTTCTACCATCATTTTAGAAGATCCAACGCAAAAACAGTAAACTGCAATCATATTAACAACAATACAAGATTCGACATGAGTATTTCAGAAAAAGATTTAGGCCCAAATCATGTACAACGCAGCGCAACGCCAAACAATAACATTGAAAGCACAAACAATGTCATAAATATTTGGTAATTTTGCTGTTGCTTTCAACAGAAATTCATGTACCGTTTTAAAATTTTCAACGACACAAGCAATGGAGCGTTTGAAATTTTAAGACGCAATGTGAATTTCTGTAGAAAGCAACAACAAAATTACAAAATATTTATGACATTGTTTGTGCTTTCAATGTTATTCTTTTGCGTTGCGTTAGTTCTGTGGCGTTGCGCTGCGTTGTACATGATTAGGGCCTTAATGATTCAAAATCATAAATCTAAAAAATATTGGTGGATAAATTAAACACTATTAGCTCCTTACCCATTTTTATAACCTGACATTGACCTTATTTAATTATAACAAGGTAATGTTTTTTAAAAACCATTTTTCATTACATAAAAAAGAAAATAAGCTAAACAATTCTCCATTAAAAAGTAAAAGCCATTATTATATGACTGCTTAAACAAAATAATAAAACCAAATAACTATAAGAAAATACTTGAGAGCTCGATTAAGGGACTTTGTATTAGAAGAAACATTTATATAGTATTTACTATTGTTTATTGTAGTTCAAGTTGATAATTATTATAAATAAATACACAAATTGAAAAAAAGAGCTTGCATGTGTAAACCCCGGGATACAAAAACTTCAATTAAAAACCAACAGTTCAATAAATAAAATAAACATTTTTATCTATCACTTATTTTTTTTTTTTTAAATAGTAGGGTGAAGGGTATATAAAATTCGGCACAAACGAACAAAAGCAGTGTTACTTGTTTCTTTGTTTAGTTTGGCTAAGTCTGATGTGATTACAAATTCGTTAAATAATTGACTTGATACCAAAAGGATAACTGACATTTTAGCTAAATATTTGCCTTGAGTGATTGTTGAATCGTTTATTTGCTTTTTTTATAAAATTCCATTTATTTTTGAAGCACAAATTTTTCATTTAAAAATTTAATTTTTTTTAAATAAAACAAGTTCAATAAGCCAAGTTTAAATTTACGAAACGTAGCAATAAAATTAAAAAAAAAAACATTTGCCGGTAAAAATTGAAACAAAATTTAAGTGCAACCCCATTTTTAATTTAAAATGAGAAAATTCCAGATGAAATTGAGAAAATTCCAAATGAAAATGAAAATTTCAATTGGAAATTGTGAAAATTCCAATTGAAATTGAAAATATCAATTTGAAATTGAGAAAATTCCAATTGAAATTGAGAATATCAATTTGAAATTGAGAAAATTCCAATTGAAATTGAGAATATCAATTTGAAATTGAGAAAATTCCAAATGAAATTGAGAAATTCAATTTTAAATTGAGAAAATTCTAAATAAAATTTTAATTTAAAATTGAGAAAATTCCAAATGAAATTGAGAAATTTTAATTTATAAAATTGAATTATATAATTTTTTTAATATTCATACAACGAACGTACATAACAAACATAATGATGAAAAAAATTAAAATAAATACAAATCGCAGTATTATTGCCCAACAGGCATATCTTCCAAATCCAGAGCAGATTGTTAAAACGATGTTGTATGTTGTATGGCGTAGTATGTACTGCAATCTCCAGTAGTTATACATGTCTTAGAAGCTTTTTAAAAAGTCAAGTCTCTGCTCTTCTACTCAATTGGGGGTATTACGTTTGGTACATTCATCTTTGTTTTCACCATAATCTCCAGCTACACTCCTGCGATTGAGCCCCTATTCATCGATGCTTAACCCCATTAAAATTATTTGGTCAAAAATAAAAAGTACCGGAAGTAATTCCCCCAATGTAGGAGAGCAGAGGCTTGCCTTTTAAGAAGAGGTAATTAAGGCTTCCAAGACATGAATAACTACTGGAGATTGCAGTAGAGCCATACAACATACTACAACGTTTTATCAATCTGCTCTGGATCTGGAAGATATGCCTGTTGGGCAATAATACTGCAATTTGTATTTATTTTCATTTTTTTCATCATTATGTTTGTTATGTACGTTCGTTGTATGAATATTAAAAAAATTATATAATTCAATTTTATAAATTAAAATTTCTCAATTTCATTTGGATTTTTCTCAATTTCATTTGGAATTTTCTCAATTTCAAATTAAAATTTCCCAATTTCATTTAGAATTTTCTCAATTTCAAATTGATATTCTCAATTTCAATTGGAATTTTCTCAATTTCAAATTAAAATTTCCCAATTTCATTTGGAATTTTCTCATTTTCAAATTGAAATTCTCAATTTCATTTAGAATTTTCTCAATTTCCAATTGATATTCTCAATTTCAATTGGAATTTTCTCAATTTCAAATTGATATTCTCAATTTCAATTGAAATTTTCTCAATTTCAAATTGAAATTCTCATCAATTTGAGATCGTTTTTTAAAGGACAGATTCTGAAAGATTCTTTCTATAGATTCTGAAAGGTTCTTTCAATAGATTCTGAAAGAGCACTTTAATTCGAATCTCTTGGTATATGACAGAATAGGCTCCGTTGACTCTTATATGAAGAGTTTTTAAGTATATAAATGTTCCTGTTATTTACGGTCCATGTTTTTTCGTTTTAGTTTTTAGCCAAAATCTTTTAACCAACTTCAAGGTTTAATTTATATTTACAGTTTATAGTGATTGTTTTGCCTTTGTATTTTTTCTTCTTTGCACAATAGTTATTTTCACTATCTACTTAACATCTTTGTATGAACTTAAAGGATCATAACAAAACAAAAAAGTTTTTTAAATGCAATTATTGAATGACGAAACTGGAGGGTAAATTAATGGAAAACAATAAAAAACATCGCTTACACACCAACCACATAACAACCAACGATTTGTGTGAGGTCATGTCATAGAACAAACACACAAACAAAAGTAAGAAACGGATGTTAATACAACGCCATATTGCAATTGTTTTTTTTACTACAACATTCGACAATAGATTAACAGCCTTTTTAGCATTTTTAGTAGCAAGCAATAGTTTTAGCAAACGAACTATGTATAGTATTTTACATACGAGTAAAAGAAGCACTAATAGACCAGAAAAACAATGAAGAACTAGAGATAGTTTGTTAAATAAAAACGTGGTAACGGAACAAGAAACTTTGTTCACTTTGTAAATGGAGTTTAAAATGCAAAAGTCGCATATTTTTAGTTAAACGCTTATAAAGCCATTCTAGTTTAGGTGAAATAATTTTCAAGTGGGTGTATTTATAATTGAATTCAAAAATTGAATTTTTAATAAACGCAAAGTAAATCCAATTGTAATCAAAATAAATCAGTTCCCACCCAGCAAAATACTCCGACGTTGTCTGAATCCGAAATTTCTTACAAATGTCTGACTTTATTCATAGAGACTTCGTTCAGATTTCTATCAGACACTAATTATACGTATTGTCTGGCCGCTTTCGATCGATGTCGCATGGATATATTGGGGGGAATACATGTACCGATATGTATCAAACGAGACTAATTCTTTGTTTGTGAAAATAAAGAGAATTTTTATTAAGTTGAAAATAATTTTATTTTATTGATAACAAAAAGATTTTAAAATGGTACCTTTGTACATGTAAAATTTTTAACTGTATATATACTTTTATTTTGCAATAAAATTAATTAAACTTATTTCTTTCAGTTATCTGTCAGAAAACAATAAGAATGTCGGCTAACAAAGCAGAATTTCCCATGCCTTTTTCATTAGATTTCTGTCAGATATCTTTCAGAATTGCCGGCAAAAAAAAACAGAATTCCGCAAGACATGTCTGCCAGTCTGACAGAATTCGTATACGATTCTGACTTTTTTGTCGACCAGTCTCTCAGATATCTGGAAGACGCCGGACTATTTTGGTGGCTGGGTTATTAAAAAAAAACATCGTTTTGGAATTCCATACAAGCTCAGTATTAAGAAAAAATAATTAAAATTTTCGAAGTATGAATAAAATTAGCATTAAAAGACCAGTGGATACAAAATCGAAATTTACGAATCGGAATGGGATGAAACCAAAAGCAAATGATAGTTAACCCTTTCAATAACAAAACCCTCACGGCTTTTTTATTTCAGCGTTAGTGGAACAAGATACAGAGGAAATAAACTGGATTCTATGTTAGGAGATTAATGCTGGTGGTAAAAGAGAACCACCGATGAAGAGGATACTGGCAATAACCAAGAACCAGAAATATTCACAGATCCACAAGTTCATATTATTATAAAAATATTCTACATTGAAGCCAACAATAAAGATTGATTTTTTTAACTCAAAAAAGTAGAATCTTCGTTTTTTTATGAAAATCTACAAGAAATAGCAAAATGTGTTTGTCAGCGCCATCAAGTGAGAGTTTTAGGTAAAAATAAATATCCAAAATAGATTCCTCGCAGGGATGTTAAACTTGGTACAATTGTACTTTTTTTGGTACATTTTGACTATCTAAAGTACCGAGGTACTACCGTGACTCATTTGGTACAATTTAAAAATTTGTCATAGCTCAATTTTTTGAATTTTTAGTATAGCGAACAAATTATTGAGCCATGTCACGTTCGAAATGATTCCGTTCGGAACCGAAGAAAACATATTTGCTTATTAATAGAAAGTATATTTTAATAGGTTTTTAGCCTTTTAGATACAGAAAACTTCCATCCCGTTCATGAAAACAAAAATGGTTTAATTTCGCAAAGTTTTTTTTTCGTAATTTTCTGAAGCACCAGAATACGGAACGAATTCCGTTCCCGAACATATTGTACTCTGTGACATGGCTGATTGAGTCCTTTTCATTGCATTTATGTAATACTACAAATCGTTAATGTAATAGGCGCTTAAATATGCGACTAGTATTGTGGTGTATAGAGCGCTTAGTCCCCTTTTACAATGTGGCAAGTGAAAGACAGACAAACGAGGCAACATTAGTAAAAACCTGAAATTTATTGCGGAACAGAAGTGCACAGAAAAAAGTGTTTTATCAATTAAAAATATTATTTAAAAAGTGTTCCAATTTAATTAATGTGATAATTGAATCAATTATTTTTTTAGTTAAAAGAAAATTAAAAATTTAATTTTGATTTAATTAACATTTTATTTGTTTTGAAATAAATTTTCAATTAAAAATTTAATTAAATAACATCTTAATCTTAATTGACTTTTTTCGTTTAAATTTAAATAATTTAAACATGTAGAATTGTTGTTGGGAATTGTCAATATTTATTTAAATAAATTAACACATTGTTTGAAATAGCACAGTTTTTTGATAATTCTTTTAATTAAAATTAATAATATCATTTATTGAAAATATTTTTTCAAAATTTTAAAATTTTTAGTAATCAATATAATCATTTTGGTAATAGGTGCAAAATCAACAAATTGTTTGCTTGATATTATGAATTTAGAACAAATTTGGTGATTGGAGAAATTTAATAATTTTTTCTGTGTGGCTTTATATATTTCTGCAAATAATATAAATATTGATATTGTTAAACAAATTAAAGAAAATGCAAAACAATTTTATATAGAATTTTGCGAAGGTTTGAGAACCAAAGTCAACTTTAATAATGAAGTTTTAATGTGGTTCCATAAATGTACTCCTAAAAATTTTATTTTAGGTAAAACAAGTTGTATTGCACCTCTTCTACTAAAAATGTTTACGAATGAAATTGCAAATTTTGATCAATCAATAATCAATTTAGAGCTTTAGCTGATGTCGAGCAACTGCAGTCCTTAAAAACTAAAAACATTTGTAGTTTTTGGTCGGTAGTAGCTTATTTACAAAAAAAAAAAACTGAATGTCCATATGTTTCCTGACATTTCTAGAGTCGTTGATGGAATGTAATCTATTCCACATGCGTCTGCAAATGTGGAAGAGTTTTGTCTTTTCAAAATATAATAAAAACTACGGAAAAAACACTCTACATGTGCCAACATTATCAAGTCTCCTACACACAAAGGATTGGTTTAGATCGACAAATTCATGCTTCTATAATGTAAAAATTACAAATAGTTTACTAGAATATAAAAAAATGAATAAAACTTGGATCCACCACTATACTGACTCAGCAGTCGGTTTACCGGAGTGAATCAGTGCCAGAGAAGGCTAATGTTGGTTTGTCAGTCAATAAATCTATGGCGACCGTTTTTGGGGATGCACGCGGTTAAACAGTCATGGCGAATAATATTCAAGCTTCTTGGGTATATCTAAAGAGGATTTGAAGAAAAAAACGACCTAATTTGAACAAGAAAAAAATATTAGTGCTTTCGTAACTGTCCGACTTAGAACCCAAAAGCATTCCAGAAAAATAGTAAACAATTAGTATGAGTAAAGTCATTGAGTCGTTATTAAGGTATTCATTCGGTTAACCGTTCATCGATTAACCGATTAATTACTACCCGATTAACTGATCGGTTGATTTAAAATTGGCTATTTTCGATTAAAGATTAACCGGTTAATTTCAGTCGAATAACCGATGTAACGAAATTTTTAATTATTTCAGGTAGTATAATATATTTTTTTTTTTTTTTTTTTTTTCATTATTTATTTATTGAATCTTCATATATTAAATATGAACTAACAATAATTAATCAAATCTTATACTAATACATTATTTTTGTCCTGCCAATGCTAGACGAAAATTTTTCTCTTCACGGTTTCTATTCACATATGTAGATTTTTAGCGGTCTTCTCGTCGGATGAGTCCTGCAGTATCTCTTCTCCTTAATCTAGAGTGGCCGCTGTCATTTAAAATATTTCGAGCTAGTGGATTTGGGTGCGACTCAAGCCTTTTTAAATATTTTGCTGCGTACTTCGTAATAATAGTTTTTACTAATGGCACATTGAGATCCTTGTGAATATTAGAGTTTTTAACATACCAGGGAGCGACTGTGATTATTCGAAGGAGTTTATTTTGGCGCCTTTGAATTTTTTCGATATTTGAGGCCGAGGCAGTGCCCCATAGCTGAATACCGTAGCACCAGATTGGCTTTAATATAGAGTTGTAGAGTAGGAGTTTGCAATCGAGGCTAAGAACAGAATTTCTTCCAATAAGCCAATTAATTTGAATTGCTTTCAGTTTCATTTGTGTTAGTTTTGCTTCTATATGGCATTTCCATGTTAAGCGCCGATCAAGATGAATACCAAGATATTTTACATGCGATTGTTGGGGCACTAATTGATTATTGATTATAATAGGGGGACATGACTCCCGACGCAAGGTGAATGTTATATGTACGCATTTTTGCTCATTGACCTTTATCCTCCATTGTTTTAACCACTTTTCCAATTCAAATATATGATTCTGCAAGTAGCGAGATGCTTCATGACAGTTTTCGTGTACGCTTAAAAAAGCTGTATCATCAGCAAATGTTGAAGTTAGGGTGTGGTTATTTGTTGGCATGTCTGAGGTATATATTAAGTATAACAGTGGGCCCATGATGCTTCCCTGAGGGACTCCAGCGTCAATTGGCTGAGGAGAACTTATAAAATCACCTTCTTTAATTATAAACCTTCGACCGATTAAGTAGTTTTCTAACAGCTTGTGTGTGTTTACTGGTAAGTTTAACTTCAATTTATGTAATAACCCTTCATGCCAGACTTTATCAAAAGCTTGAGAAACATCGATAAAGAGGGCGGAACAATATTTTTTTTCTTCAAAGGATTTTCTTATGGCGTTTACTATACGATGGGTTTGTTCAATTGTGCTATGTTCTCTTCTAAAGCCGAATTGATGGTTAGGAATACATCGATTTACATTTAAAATTGGGGCTAATTTTGACACTAACAGCTTTTCAAACAGCTTTGATATATTAGACAATAAGCTTATAGGTCTATATGACTCAACTTTTGTAGGATCCTTCCCTGGCTTAGGTATCATTGTAACTAAGGATACTTTCCATTCTTGTGGGTAGTATTCAAGGCGTAAAATAGCATTAAAAATCAAGAGAATAATTTTCTTTGCTATGCTGGGTAGCTCTAAAAGCATTTTGTTGCTGATCTTATCAAACCCAGGGGCTTTCTTGGGGTTTAAATCATGAATAGCCTTTTCGATTTCTTTTATCTCAAATCTAAGTGGAACAGCAGCTCTAACAGCAACAGGTGGCAACTCGACTGCAATATCGGGAGATGTATGCGGGGTAAATACGTTTTTCAAATGATTAACAAAAAGATTTCCTTTTTCTTCGTCATTTCGTGCCCAACTTCCATTTAAGTTTCTTAATGGTGGTTTAGTGATAACTGGTCTATTAAGATTTCTAGCTGCACGCCATAAAGAGTAGTCTGATTGAGAAGTTGCATCAAGTTCCTTAAGATATTTTTCCAGGGAAGCCGTTTTCTGAGACTGCAGTAACTTTCTTAGCCTTTTTGTGCACTCTTTTAGTAAATTCTTAAGTTGAGGGGATCTATGCAATTGCCATTCTCTTCGAGCTCTCCTTTTTTCAGTCAATAGACGCTCGACATCTGCAGAATATATTTTACTATTTTTGGTTTTTTTGAGGGTTATACTAGAATGTCGAACAGCTAGTTTCAGATAACTGTCAAAATTTACAATAGAAATATCCACATTCTCCGGTGTACTAAGCGGAATATTTTCAGTGCAGTGGGTACTGAGATATTTTTTATATTTTAACCAATTAATTTGAGTGGCTGACGTCACTAAGTTATCAGACGGAGATACAAATCTATTAGGATTTAATATAGTAAGAATTGTAGGTGTGTGATCAGAAGATAATTCTAAGGAAGCTTCAACATTAATCGTTTCTGCGGGGATGTTTTTAACCACTCCAAAATCGATGACATCTGGAACTTTTTGCTGATCAGTAGGCCAATATGTTGGTTGTCCGCTCGCGACCACGTTTAGATCCATTTTAAAAATTGTGTTAAACAAAACACGACCCTTAGGTGTAATAAGTCGTGACCCCCAGAAGGTGTGTTTAGCGTTATAATCGCCAGCAGCCAGGAAGCAGGGTCCTAATGATTTGAAATATTTATTATATTGGCTTTCTGATATAGAAAATCTAGGTGGGGAGTATAATGATGAAATTACTATGTTTCGATTTAATTCCTCAACGCAAATGTTTGTTGCTTGGAGATAATCTTCACGATGATCACTCATTAAGTAGTGTTTTACTCGGTTCTTTATCAAAATGGCAGAACCTCCACAAGCTCTGTCTCGAGGGTCCTTTGTATCATACAATATATAACCATTGATTTTAAACGTATTTCTTGAGGTCAGATGAGTTTCAGAAACCATCATAACATCAATTTGTTTATTTTTAAGGAAGTATTCTAGTTCATTTTTGTGTTGGCGGATGCCGTTTGCGTTCCAAAAGCAAATTTTTAAACAGTTCATGGCTTGTTTAGTACAGCTTGCAATAACATCGATTGCATTCTTAACATTTCTTGCATCATGTTACCCATTGTGTTAGTGAAATTGTTAACTGTTTGCACTAATGTTATGTATGTATAATATATGAGGGGCTTAAAGCACAAGGGGTGCTTTTTCAAATTTGAGATTACATTTGGAATTAGTAGATGAAGTTCAGAGAAGTTCAAAACACATGAGGTGAATATGGAGTTCTCATCCGGAAGCGAGATATGGCGACTACTTCCAGCAGTTGTCACTAAAATACCTGTTTCGCTTGGAGCAAAAGCTTTAAGCCCCTCATATTTGTTTGTGTTTTTAATTAATTGTTTCGTCTCATATGCGAAAGGTATGTGCTTAGAAAATAGTTTTTCTTACAGAAGGAAGGTGTTCAGAGATCTTCATTTTAAATAGGTGTTTGCTCAACAGCTTTTTGTTTTACGTACTTTTTAAATGTATGTTTAGTTCTTCGTTTCTTCTCATATCAATATCTTAACAGAATTAACCGAAACAATTAAAAATGTTAAAAATTTAAAAAAAGCAGGTATCTAATGACATAATGGAAGATTTTATATGTTTAAAGAAATCCTGGAAAATTACTGAGGAATTAGATATTCTGTTAACATCTACGATAAATGGAAAAAAATGTTCCAAGTCAAGTTTTATCAAAACTAAAGAAAAAATCGCTTAAATCCTTAACATTCAAACCAAATTATTTGTCTGAGAGATTATTTTATAAGATATCCTTAAACTATTGAAATAACTAATAAAATTATCCCAGAGTTTAGTACATATTTATGATTTATTTTTTGTTTGCTCGTTTTAGTTCAAGACTTTTTATGTTTGTCATGTTATTGTTTTTTTTTTACAAATAAACTCCAAATAATAAATAAATTATGCATTTTTATCAAAAATTATTTTTGGGAATGAAATATTTTATTAATTAATTCATTTATTAATGATGTGCTAATAATCCCAATTTTTTAAATGAAAACACTGAAATTTATTGTTGTGGGAAAGCTAGTTCCTATGCGCATTTCGCTGGTTGCTTAGGCCAGCTCGTCAGGAAACTTTTTCCAAATACTTTAGAAAAGCTAAAAATATTATACAAGTAAGACCATAAAGTGAATAAGAATTTTAAAACACTCTGGTCTTAAATGTAACAATATCAAAGCTTCAACAAAGTCACAACAATAAACCGTCAATTTTTTCTTTCTTACATTCCCCTACAATTGGCTGGGTTTTTTCCAACACAAATTGTAGTTGTAAGAGGATAGAAAGAAAAAAACAAAATTAAAAAAAAAAAAACAAGATGCTTAAATAAAGCAGCTTGCCATTTCAGTTTTTTATTTGCCGGGCACATGCAAATTTATTATCAAAAATTATTTTTGGGAATGAAATATTTTATTAATTAATTCATTTATTAATGATGTGCTAATAATCCCAATTTTTTAAATGAAAACACTGAAATTTATTGTTGTGGGAAAGCTAGTTCCCATGCGCATTTCGCTGGTTGCTTAGGCCAGCTCGTCAGGAAACTTTTTCCAAATACTTTAGAAAAGCTAAAAATATTATACAAGTAAGACCACAAAGTGAATAAGAATTTTAAAACACTCTGGTCTTAAATGTAACAATATCAAAGCTTCAACAAAGTCACAACAATAAACCGTCAATTTTTTCTTTCTTACATTCCCCTACAATTGGCTGGGTTTTTTCCAACACAAATTGTAGTTGTAAATTATGCATTTTTATTTATTGAAATTACTTAATTAATAAAAAAATTATAATCGGTTAACCGGTCAATTACAAAATTAACCGATTAAACTAAAACATCGGTTAATTAATCACACGATTAACCTATTAAAGCAAAAGCCCTATTAAATGAATACCCTAGTCGTAATGTTCTGTTGTTGTCCAAACAACGAGTTCCTTTATGACTTAATGAGAGTTTTACTATTAAACTATTTTGTTTCGTTAGTGCAGAATGCAGTCCATGTTCAATTTACCCACCCAACTAGAAACTAACAAAAATTGTAGCTGATATCTCTAATAGGGATGTAATGCAATTTTAAAACTTTAAACATTTATTACAACCATGATGTCGTTTCAGAGTTCCAGGCAAAAAACACAAAAATATTTTGCTACCACCAACGGAAGTTGGCCATGTTTAAGACACATTTATTCTGAAAATATCAAGAAAACACTGTCTTTTTATAAAAATATTGTTTCCTTCTATTTCAAAATCCTTGTATAGAATAAAAGAAAAAAATAGAAAATTTTAGCTAAAACAATTGGCCAAGTAGCGAATAAAGTCCTTGTTGGTTGTTTACAATTTGTAGTCGTCGTATGTGGTTGGTTTCAAATGGAACTTGTAGTTGGTGTTGTTGCATATAATTACCATGCAACTTGTTAACAAGAAATAAACAGCTGTAATTATTTGTTGCCATTATTTTATACATACAACGAACGTACTTGCACCACATCATACGAGCACGTACGCGACACAAATACAGTGAGTACAAAGTAAAATCTATTTCATATCTAGACTATCTGTCTGTCTTTCCGTTTTGTCTACTTTATTGTGTATGTGTGTGTGCATGTATGATTTTGTTTATTTGGTTGTGTTTTTAAACAATTTATCAACTAATTATCTGATTCGATTTTCTAAGGAAGTTTGGCAATTTATTTTTATAGTTTCATATTCAGGGTAAATAAATGCAGGTATGGATATTTAAAATGTGCATGTTGTTTTTTTTTTTTTGCAAACTGCACTTTGTGTATTAGAAAATTTAAATGCATATTACAGTTTTTGTTAACAACGTCGTAAAAAATTTAATTTGTTAATGTAAAAAATTTGTTGATATATTGACTTTTATAGTGTTTTATATTCCAAGTGACGTAAGAATATTTCAATACGGAGACAGTTAGATTACATTAAAGATATAATTGCATTTAATTACTATCAGAAGAATGTCAGAATTTCCCGGAAATTTAATGAGTTTTCATGAGTTGTCATATGATTGTCGAATTTGGCAACTAAAACTATTTCGGAAATCAATGTATAGCTCGAAAATCTGAATGGTATGATTATAACTATAAATTATGCATTTGAAGTGAAATTACAACTGATCCACAAGTTAATAGGTTTAATGGGTCGGTGGTATAAAAGACTGACAACCGAAAGAGAGACACGATTGAAAATCTTTTGGCTCCACTACACACAAAAAAAATTTTTTTTTTTGTTCTTGGAAGAAAAGCGCCGCGTGCTAATTAATTTATTTCCTTAAAAAAAAGAGTTTTTAGTAACCAGTATGTTTCACTATCAAGATTTATATAATGTCGATATCAAGACATGTTATTTACGCAGAAAATTTATTATTTACGCATCACATTGGTACGAATCCCAAATCAAAAGTCATAATTGTTAGCAGTTCAAAAAGTGGATTTCTGGATTATTTCATATGAAATAACCCCTTAAAAAATTATTATGAAATAAAGCCCCTAAAATTTTTTGAGGGATTATTTAACTTTTAAATCTTAAACGAAAACAATATTAGTATTGTGGTTATTTTATTGATCCGTTAATGGTTTTTAATCCAAATTTAGATATTTTTAATTAGGCTTAAGTTCATTGAATTTAATTTTCATTAAATTATTTTTATGAAGACAGAAATTTTACAACATGAAATTAATTAAAATTTTTTTATTGATAATTTTTCATTCTTGACTGCGCTGAGATTTGAACCCAGGCTTTCACGGACAAGTTGCCCAGACTAGTTTCGATTGTAACCACACAATCTCGTCGGTGGGGTTTGCCGTTTTACTCACTCGGCTATTGCAGCCGGATGACGTCAATAGTCAAACATCAATCCTTAAACCAAATGGTATTTCACTTTGGTAGATCGAAATTTGATTTTGAATGAATGATTACACGGTGCTACAAAATTTCCTTTTTTGCAAGCACTTTCTAGATGAGTGTATTACAAAACCGGTTTTAAAAGTTTCAATATACCTCCAAATTCCCGAGTTATGGACCAAAGAAATTGTTTTGAGGCTGCTACTTTTAAACATTTATAACGTTTCGAGTGTAGCACAGTGTTATCTATTTTAATAAGTTTACATGTTCTTCCTAACTTCTGTTTTTTCGTACTTTTTGTCAAGAATTCTTCTTGAAATCCAAAGTACATTTTTTTGTTTTTCATGTTTTTGTCTTTCTTTTTTCTTGTTGACCTTTTCCAGCACAACTTTAAGGACAAATGTAAACATAGCTCGTGCCTTAGCTGTTAACAATATTAGTATTGTGGTTATTTTATTGAACTGTTAATGGGTTTGATCGCTTTTTTTTTTTTTTTGATCGCAACGATTTGCTCCTCTATGTTATAACAAATACCGGCTTCGCAAACTAAAGTTTCTCTGCATAGCAGGCTTTCGACAATCATCAGCCCTCTCCACTATTGTGGTGTGGGTTTAATTAATAAAACCGAAGTTTGCAATACCGAAACTCTTTCCCAACATCATAAAGACTGACCTTCAAATAATTTTGTCCAGTTAGATTTGAGATTTTTCCCAATGTGCGCAGTCAATAAAAAGGTCTAATTTGTTCCTATAGGCCAAAAAAGTTCTTCCCTACATAAGTTCCTACGAATTAGGTATAAAATTTAATAAATAGTTACAACTAGAAATATCAAACATAAGCTGCCTGTTTTTTTTTTTTCAAAATAATATAAAAACTTTCGCTTGGGAATTTATACTGAAACAACAATAAAAAAACTCAAATTGGTTTTTGTTTCAATATAAATTTCTAAACATGGCCCAATTAGTAGGTCTGCTCGAAACGCATGCTGATTTTTTGTAGAGTTGCGTTTTTATCGTGCAATTGTTTTTGTTGCAATGGTTTTTGACATTTTGTCCATTTTTTACACAAACAATTATAATGGGCTTTGACATCTTTAACATAATTTACACAAACAAAATGCACGTTGTTTTTTCTATTGTGGCATTGTTGTAGTTTTGCGCAGACCTACTAATTGGGCCCTGTTTCTAAACGAAAATTTTTATTGAAGTTTGAAAAACAGGCAGTAGGACTTGAAATTTTTCCACATTGTTTTTGTTCCTAAATTAAAAAAAATATGTATTTTATATTATTAATTATTTGTGTTGTTCACGAAAGGCGAATTATCAGGTTATATGGTTATGTAGTTATATTAACAGTAACGAAATATATTTTAAAAAAATTTAAAGAAATGTATTTTATTGTTGTGATTATAATTAAATAACCATATAACCTGCTAACCATCCTTCCGTGAACAACCCAATTGTATTTATCTATAAACAAATTACAGTATAATTTTTTTAAAATTATGTAAAGAAACTTTTTCACATTTTTAACCCTGAAAGCTTAGTCTTTAATTAAGTACATTGAGGTGAATCTTCGTCGAATCAAAATATTTTATATTTAATCAAAAATCTTGCGGAACGATTTTTAAAGTAAAAACTCAACAAAAATTATTGTAATTAAGTATTTTATTAAAAAATTAAATTAAATAAAGCACAAAAAATAAAAATTTTTTTCTGTCTCAAAATTTGAACCGAGTTTGAACTCTTTTTTGTGTTTTTAAATTAATTATTTTTTTTAAAGCTTTCGTCATCACCTAACATTGTGAAAAAATGAGCGTCATTTGAATACACATAAAAAAGTTTTACGATAAAGAATAAGTGAGCTTCGCCGATTCGTCGAACAGTAACCATCCAGGGTTAATAAGCTTGCTTTGTAACCAAAAACATATTCTAGCAAATAAAAGTTTTACTTGCATAAATGTTTAACTAATGTTTTGCCTCTCAATTGTTTACATCCTTTTTTACTTTCTCGTTGCAAATGCTTCGAGTACTTGGACTCTTACATGTAACAATAAAAAAAAAGTTAGCAATAATTTTTAGTTATTGAACAGACCTATTGCATACTGGCCTTTAATTTTGTGTTAAACGTGGTTAATCGTACAAATGGATAAAAATTTATAATAACCAATTTTCTTCAAAACACTTTGACTTTTAATACAGTTATTTAATGTGACGAAAATATCTTAAGGGTATTTATTACAAAAATATTTACACCAGAATCTCCCTTCGAACATTAAAGAAAACAGCTTAAAAATATGTTCATATTTTTTTTATTATTAATAATTTAAGTACTTATCTTTTGCTTTTTTGCAAATACATATTAATTTTAAAATATTGTTGTAACGCAAAAAACCAGTTTTATATAAACATATTTACATAAACAAAAGAATGGTTTTATATGCCAAAGGAAACTTATTTATAAAAAATATTTAAATTTGCAGTTAATCATGCGGGTAAAATGTTTTGCAATAAAACAAATATTAATTAAATGGATTGGAAGTACATACATAAATTAAAACCAGTGTGACCATTTTGGCATTTTGCAGCTAAATTTAGTATTAAAAATTTTTATATAGCTGCAAGCTGCACTTGGTATTTTATTAAGCATTTTTATAAAATATTTTTACATTTTTTTTAGCATTATTTTAATAATGTGGAGGAATAGTTTTATTCCCTTAACTTAAATTTTTTTATAAATTGTAATAAATTAAAAAGTATTGTGGTAAATTTATTGAACTGTTAATGGTTTTTAATCCAAATTAGGGGTACGTTTTCCCCTGCTGCTACCAAGGCAATTTAAAAGCTGGTTATGCAAATTAAATACTCTATTAATACTCAGAATGATTAAAGGGCACATATTGTATATTTTTCCGAAAAAGACGGTATATATTAACTTTGTTAAAGAGCTACACCGAAAAAATTATTATATTTCTCCAATCACAAAATTTATTCCAAATTCATAATATCAAGCAAAGTAGTTGTTGACTTTGCACCTATTACCAAAATGATTATATTGATTACTAAAAATTTTAAAATTGTGAATATTTTTTTTTCCAATAAATCATATTCTTAATTTTAATTAAAAAAGTGATCAAAAAACTTTGCCATTTCAAACAATGTGTTAATTTATTTAAATAAATATTGACAATTCCCAACAACAACTCTACATGTTTAAATTATTTTATTTTAAACGAAAAAAGTCAATTAAGATTTTTTTGATATTTAATTAAAATTTGAATTGAAAATTTATTTCAAAACAACTAAAATGTTAATTAAATTTTCCTTCAACAAAAAAATAATTGATTGAATTATAACATTAATTAAATTTAAATACTTTTTAAACCATTTTTTTAATTGATAAAACACTATTTTTTGTGTACCAAATTAATTTAAATTATAATAAATTTTGACTAAAAATAGTTGTTCTTAAAATGGATAATTCTTATGTTAAGAAATATCTTACCTGTCTTGCAAAAAACAAACAATTTAATATTCAGGGAATATTTGAAATGCCTTGATCATGTTGATTGTAAAAATGTTTTGCCCTTTGATACTACGATATAAAAGTGCAATGAAATTTCGCTTTGTACAGTATTTTTCGTTTAACTGCAAATTCAAGTTTGCACGAAAATTTGTGCAGTTAAGCAAAATATTCTGTTACGCAGTATTTACCTACCTGTATAAATGTGCTCCTATGTAAAAGTTTTTTTCTTATTTTAGAAATAGATTTAGGCATTTTATCATTAATTTCAACAAATTTTTGAATACACTTTTAAATTAAAAAAAAAACATATGTATTTAAAACAAAAAATATTCATTTAAAAAACTATTTAGAGCACTTTATTCGGCTGTGCCGAATCTTTGAGAATATTTCAGGCGTGGATTCTATATGTGATCTATAAATAACTAATTTATCTTTATAAAAACGGACGTCAGTATTAAAATTCGTCGCGGTTTAGACATACATATGTTAAAGTATTGACCGACAATCTGTAATGCCTTCTTTTATTTCTACTTATATAAAACTTTAAACAAATTTGAGTTATATATCCTGATTCGTAACAGATTTAGGCGAGCTAAAATTATTTTCGAGAGGGGAATTTATATTGTCTCCGTGGTACATTATGGACTAATCATCACAAATTTCTGATCAGTGTTATCTACACTCAAAATATTATGTAGGTAAATTCCAAAAACAATTCATTTTAAACAACTAAAAATGTATTTAAAAACGGATCATTTACATTTTATTTAAAATAAATGAATTTTACATAAATGTTTGAATTTTTTTTAACTGAATATTTTGTAAAATGTAACAGTTCTTGCGTAAAAAAATATAATTTAACTGATAAAATATAAAACTACATAACAACATAAGTACGGAAAAACATTATTTTTTGGTAGTTTGTTTTTTGAATAACAAACATGTTTTTTTTTTTTTTTTTTTTTTTTTTTTTTTTATTTGGATATTTATTATAATTAAAATAATAATAAATCTTCAAGCTAAAGTACTAGCAACTAAGGCTATCGGCCTAGAAACATAATGGTAAAAAATAAATTCATTCGTAAAATAACTATATTTTTATTAAATTTTAACAGTACGGAAAACGAACTTAATAGCTTACAATCAGTTACAGTAATAATTTTATGAGTGTAGCATTAAAAACCCCAAATTAAAATAAATTTCGATATAGTAGCGCAAGTTTTTAAGGTTTTAAATTGGTTTTCAGAAGGCTGCTTAATATGGGACATAATGTAAGTTATGTACCGATTATCACAAAATTGCATGGTATTATTTATGGCCATATGACGCTAAATTGGACCAAATATTAACACAATATCTATATCTTAAACGATTTTCGGGGTATTTCAGCAATTTTCCATTATATATGCCCTATGGTAAATTATAGACAGATATTCATGATTTTACAGTGTGATTTTTAGTCCTATAAAACTGTGACATACCAAATGTTATTACAATATCATTATTTGTTACGGATTTAGGCGTACTAAACTGTTTTATGAGAGTAGGCTTTATGTGGGATCTATAGTAAATTATGGAAATAATTTGTGCGAAATCTTATATGTGCATTATACCACCATTTAAGTAAGTTTTTGTAGCAAAATTAATAATTTTTTAGGTTTGTGGTTCCATATTTGGATTCATAACTCTTATCTTACTCAACAGAATTTGCTGGATTTCAATCCCAAGCTGCTAAGGATAACCAGAAGCAATTTGACACCAACATTGTTCTTTTCTTATCAGTTTTTCGAAAGTGAGCGTGTTTTCAACAGACGGACAGATAGACAGACATGGCTTAATCGACTTAAAATTACTCAAGGAACCAGAAATAATATATACACAATTATAGCTGCCAGATCAATTTCTTTCTTAAAATAGCGATTGATGCAATCAAGATTTTTTTGTTTTTTTTTAAGAAGTACTTAAAAATAACATTTTGTATTAAAAATAAACGTTGCATTTAATCAAAATGCACGTACACGATTGTTTTTCTTAACAAAATTAAGCCATCATACACAATACTTTCTATTTTGTGCATATAGGCAACAAATGCAGTTGATTAAAATGCAGCTAAATGAAAAATACTGTATTAAGATAAAAATTCTATAGTGTAAATGTTTGAAATATTTTTTTCTCTAAACTCTTGGAAACACAATAATTTTAAAACTATAACTGATAATAAATTATTTAAAAAAATTTTTAAAGAATAGAAATTAAATTGTTTAAATTTTGCAAGTATCAGAGGTTTGCGAGTCCCCTTAATTTAAAATGTAATCTTAGCTGCCTATGCTGCATATTTATATGTATCTAATGTTTTACCCAAATCTGCCCACTTGTTTAAATATAAATAATTTAAATAGTTCATAGTGTCGAAAACTTCATACTATTAATAAATTTTTAGCAAAAATATTTAAAAACTTTTAGCATTATTTTAAGCATTTTTGAAAATAATTTTTAGTATTTTTTTGCCATGTCTTATGCCAGATTTAGCTGTACAAATTTTAAGATCTGGTCACACTGTTTTCGTTATTATTATTTTTTTGTTGTCAACCTCAACTTTTTACGATAAACATTTCGCAAATGTGATAATAGTGAAAGGAAGAGCAGGATATTTTTAAACTAAAGTGAAACATATAAGAGAAATATACAAAATATTCTGGTAGTGCTTTAAAGTATTCCGTAGTATATACATTCCTGAAGCTTTAAGCAAAAAGTATGTAAAATATTGAAGGTATAGGACTGAAAAGCTTTAAAAACTGAAAATGTACTCAGAGAAGTGCTTTCGAAAAAAATCTTAAATAATAATTTTTTCTTATTTTTAATTATATTTATTTAATATCAGAAATGACGATGTTCTTATAAACTATATAGGTTTAAAATCAAATAAATTTTGAAAACGGTCCTTTTTTGAAAATTCCAGAAGAGAATCTATGGAAGGAATCGAGCCCATAACAATCACAGTGATGGACTAACTCACTTCCAACTGGTCCATCGTACAGTGGAAAATTTTGGCCACTAACGTATCGAAACTCTGTAAACGGTGGAACTTCAAATAATTCTTATGATGGGAATGTGCTTATTCTCAAAATATGTGTGTCAGTCAAGAATATAATTATCAAAAAATTTCAATTAATTTCATATTGTAAAATTCCGTTTCAGGGCGTGTGTGAAACGGTAGCAAATGGAAGTAAAATTTTGGCACTGTTAAGATAATTAAAATTACACTAGCCCTGGGGGCTAGAATAAACTTTGACATTAGCGTAGAAATGTTCGACAATTTTAATTCACCGTAGGACTTTGCTACAGTTTCACACACAACCTTACATAAAAATTATTTAATTCAAATTAAATTCGATGAAAATATCAAAAATTTTAATTTATTTTTGGTTAAATTTTAAAGGTAAAAAAAAGTTGAATTTATTTTTATTGAAAAGGAAAAAAGCAAAAAAAAAACAGTTATTCGAACCTGTTATTAGACTATTAGCCGAAGCCCGGTTTTAGCAAAATTGCGATTTTGAGAAATAATTGAAGAGCGGATTTTGAAAAATCTAGAATAGTTGAAAACTCTAATTAAAACTCAAACATTAAACTTTTATTTATACTACATTTTATTTGCTTATTATTAGAGTAATTATTAACAAAAAATTATATTTTAAGTATTTATTTAAATAAGCGCGTTCTACGCATTTAAGGTTCTTTGCAATAGGAAACCGCTTTTCCTCACCGAAATTCTATGTCAAACATTTTAAAATTGCCTGTGTAATAGGCTTTAATAAGATCTGGCAGATCGTTGTTATATATATCGATCTTACATGGGAATGCCTCCTTGTTGTACAAGGTATTGTTGATGGTAGTGCAAATTTTGTAATTGTTGCCGTTGTTGATGATGGTGATAGTTGGACCAGGCAGCTTGTTGTTCCCTTTGACTTTGCAATAAAGCAGTTTGTTGGGCCATTCTAATTTCTTCGGGTGTGGGGAAGTAGACAGCATTAGGGGTGTAATGGTGAGAATAAGCCATGGCATTCGACATGGTTTGATGATATGGATGATGGCCATAAGCATGTCCATAGTGTAAAGAAGCCTTTGATCGCATAGATCCTGTACCAAACGAACGGCTAATCATTGCATTATTACTACGTCTTAAGCGACCAGTAGTTTCGCCAATTGTTAAATCTTCAGCAGAGGGATCTAAAGCCCAGTAGTGGCCACGGCCAGGGTCATCCAAAGCGCGAGGCACTCTTACAAAACAAGGATTCAAGCTAAGATTGTGTCGAATGGAATTTTGCCATACACTCTTATTCTTCTGATAGTAAGCAAAATTCTCGGCAATCCATTCACATATGCCGCTTAGGGTTAAACGTTTTTCGGGACTGCTTCTAATGGCCATGACTATTAATGCACTATAGGTGTAGGCTGGTTTAGCATCTGGTGATTTGCTGCCGGTGGACGAGGCATCATCACTTGACATTTCATCCGAAGTTTGCGATACCGATGGGCTTGAAGGAGCACTAGGCATGAAAGAGCAGGTTTCTGATTCCTCTAAGCAGGTGTTGGTATCTGATAACAAAGAGCGTATGGAGAAATTTGATTGGAATACAGAAGCCATTGTTATATATTTAATTAGTTTAAACTTTTTCTTTTCTTTTAAATTAGTGTTTTTATTTTCTATTTTAATTTATTGGTTCTTGTATTTTGCTAACTGACGTGTGTGTGTGTTCTCTGTGATTGCTGAGTTAAGACTGATGGCATTTCTCGACAACAGTTTGCTATAAATAGTACATCTCATTTGCTTAATTTTGACAAAAGACCCTGAACAAATCCTTAAAATTTACAAATGTTTTTAATCAACGGATATAGTATTTTAATTCGATGCTTTGTCAAACATTTCCCAAATCTCCTTCTTGGTGTGTTTAAGCAAACATGAACGCTGATACTGGATTAATGAATCCACATTTAACTCTTGAAGTTCTACACTAGCTGACCTGAGCTTAAGAAACACGCACACACAGACACGCAAAAATTGTGAGAACGTTCTATCAAATCCACAAACGCGGCCCACAATCCGCCTTCTTATAATCTACCTGCATGTCAATTTGGTTTGCTGTTTGAAATTGAAATTTCTTTACCCTTTGATCGCCAAGATCAATGAAAGCCTCAGGATTCATTCATTGATCCCACACTCAAATGATTTGTATATTTCAAAAATTTTTTGAAAACTTTCACACTTTAGATACCTGCAATCCTTTGCTATTGTTTTCTTGTTGTTCTTTTAATTTTGTTAAATTATTAAATCCGGTTCCTTTAATCGGATTTTAACATCTTTTTCCGATTTAATCTTTCCCAAATATTCTACTCGCTATCTACTCGTATCTTGCCTTATCCTGTTTTAATCAGGTACTAGGAATTCTGCGTTGCGCTTTATCCCCGTATCAACTAGTCTGACATTTTCAAAGGGTTAAACGCGTGTGTAAAATATTTAAAACGAAAGAGTTTAAACGATTTTAGATGGAATTTTGTGCTTCTTGATACTTTTCCATTTTCTAAGCATTAGTTTGCATACATTGCACAAATCCCCTGGTGATTTTGTCCAAACAATAGTTGAGTACTTTGTTTAAACAATAGATCTAATGGCTGCTAATTTAAGAGTTTTGCTTGCAAATTATTTTGTTTTGTTTCGCGATGCTGTAGCACAACAATATAATTCTAACGAAGTTTTGTTTGCTCTTCGTTGGCAGAGAAAAAGGATCACGACAATCTTTAGGGTACTTTAAAAGGGTTATAGAAAAGGCAGAGAGTTTTTGTTTTTTTTTTTAAGTTAAAAACAAGGACTGAAAAAATTGTGGTAATCGTTAGTAATTTAAAAGAAAAATATCTGCTAATGGACGATTTGCCCAGATGAAGGCTACAAGCATTGCATTAATTTTATGTTTCTCCTAAAAAACTTATTGTTGACGGATTTAATTTAATTTATTTAAGTTTAATAAAGAGAAGATAATTGAAGGAAATTGCCCAATAACAAATCGAAAATTTTGATCTTTTTTTTAATTAATTTTTATAAAATTTGGACAGGTGCTCTTGCTCATAAACCACATCAAACACTTATAGTTCCAAGTTGGATTAGAAACTTTTAAGCATTTCAAATTTAGTCTGCATTGTCTGAACAAAAATGTAGCGTAATAACAAATCAACAATGAAAATCATTTCTGTTTTTTTATATATTGAATTTTCGATAGAATGTTTATCTTGCCCATACATTACGCCAAGCCATCATTACTTCTGGTTGAATAAGAAACTATTGAAACTTTTCTGACTTCTCTTTCGTAACCTAATTGAGAATGGTATCTTTTTAGGAGTCATGATTTTCAGTAGCCCGATTTTCGATGGTTTTTTATAGTCTGCTTACTACAACAATTTCTGAACGTATCGGAAGTTTTTAAACCTTTTCGATATTCTTTTTACAATTTTGCTAACTGTCGTAATAAATATTATGGAGTTCAATTAATCGGCTTTATTTGTTCGATTAAACGATTAATCGGTATTTGGCATTTTTTACTTATTCGATTAAACGAATAAAATTTTAAAATTAATCGACTAATCGAATAATTAAAAATCCAGAAATGTTATAAATTAAGGGATTTTTTTCGATCATTTTAGAAAAAATTGGTACTTGATTACATGTATTTTAATATTTTATTAACAAAAAAAAAACAAAACAAACGTAACAATTCATACTAATAGATAAAACTATTACAACGATAAAAAAAATAAAACATTTGTTGAGATCATATAATTTTATAGAGCCGATAGCTTTAGTTGCTAGTGCTTTAGCTTTAAGATTTATTGTAATTTTAATTATAATAAATATCCAAATAAATAAATAAAAATAAATAAATATAATTTTATATGTACAAACAATTAAACAGATCTTTTAAAATAATCTTTTTAAAAATAAATGTTTAAATGTTTTGCTTTACTTGTAATTCACACGATCAAGTTTTGTCTTTCCCTTTAAATTGCTACACTCTCACACTTTTTAAATTGACCACGAGATTGCTCTCGATTTTACCACTCCATTTGTTTGCCAATTTTACGTTCAATTCAGCAACTGACCACAAATTCACTTTGGCGCTTTCTTTATAAAAAAAAATATTTCTTAAAAAATAAATGTGCTTTATTAAAAAGTTGTGTTCTAAAAAAATCTTGTGCTTTTTTTACAAAATGCTTTGAGTCAGGCTTCTTTTTTGAGTTGCGTCTTCGTCGGGGGCAATTTTGAAATGAAATTGAGTATCAAATTGAGTGCAGCCTGTGACACAGCTGTCAGTTCAAACAAGTTTTGCCAATTATTTTTTGTGAACAACTAGAAAGTGATTTATTGAACGTGCGGCTCCAGGGTTAACCATATTTTTTTTGCATTTGTTTCAATTATAAGTAAAAATTAACGAATAACTGCATTATTTCAGTAATCAGTAAAAATTTACTTTTATCGGACCGACAATCGTAATATTTGTCGATATATATATTCGCATGCAGTAACGATATTGTGATTCTCTAAATTTTTTTAACGATAGTATACAGCCAGCGTTAACGCTGTGATACTAAATTTGACCCTTTTTCGACGGTGTTGATACCCTTTATGACCCTTTTTTTAAATTACCCTTTTGTATCATTTTTAATTATTTCGTGCCACTTTTTGGAAATGGCACTCACATTTTGTTTTTTGTCAATGGTAGTGCTTCAGCTAAAAAGTGTTTTCGAAATTCGCGTTGCTTAAAAATAAACTTTGGAACAGACTTAAAGTAGAAACTTACAATTCCGTGCTTTTCTCTCATAATTTGTTCGAAGCGGAGATGGAAGAATGGACGTCAAGTAAAGATTTAATAACAAAATATAGAACGCAAATTCCTAACAGGTAGTTAGTTTTCGTAAAAAGTTTGAGTTGAACCATTTTTACGACTTCTAAATTAGATTTTCGATGGTAAAGTATAAATTAAAGTACAATTTCCTTAATAGCAAACATAACTCATATGCATACATACATATTCGTTATTTTTTATATATATATTTTATTAATCGAATAGCTTATCGTCGGTCACAGGTTGACAACTCTTAACATGTTTTTTTGTACTTTTCAGGAGACAAAAAAAAAACGTTATTACTCCGTTATTAAACCGTGTTGGAAGAAAATAAAAAAAAAACCAAAATTAGTAGGAGATATTTATTGTAAGATGGTGTAAAGAAAACAAAGGTATTGAAATAATTTCAGATTAAAAAAAAATTTAAATAAATAATACCCCCGATTCGATTTTTTTGCGAGTTAAGAGTAGTCAACCTGTGTTTTCTTTTCTACAAACATTTTTTTTAAAAATGCAATCTGTAGCCCGTTTCTGTATTTCTCACAAGAACTGTCAAAATAAGTCATATTTGAAATTGATGCGAGAAAAAAAAATTTAAAAAAATGGAGCCCAAATTATGTATGTATGTACACAAAAGAATGTGTATTATTTTATTTTATTTTAAAAGAAAGAATTTAAATGATAAAAATAAGTATATAAAACACAATTGTTATATTTTGTTATTAAAATTTTTTTAGCCTTTCATTGTTTGTTTTATGCAGGGCTGCCAGATAAATTTGTGAAAAAAACGTCAATATCCTAAGAAAAAATAAAAAAATCGTCTATTTTTTTCGGAAAATTTAAAATTAATTTTGAAGAATTTTGTTCGATTTTTATCATATCATCACAAATTTTTATCATATAAACACATAATCAAAAAAAAAAAAAAAAAAAAAAAATTATGTTCATGGGTAAAATACATATTTTATACATATGTACATAAGCTTGAGGTCTATTTAAATAAAATTATTTATTTTATTTTCCTTTATCCGATAAGAGTTTAAAATTTCAGATTGTTATTTTTCCCTGCAGAAATCACACAAAGGAGTGACAAAATATCATATTGAAATAAAATAAACACTTTTGGACAAAGTAAAAGGCAAAAATTTCCTAAAGTGCATTGACTGAAAAATGGGGTAATAGTTTAATCTTTTGATCACACAAATGTATTAAATAATCCAAGCAAATAAAAATTAAACAGTTTCCGTTCGAAATTTTGCTTTTGCCGATACATTTTTTAATCTGCCTTGTTTTTAAAGATATCGGTTTTCTGTGGTGCCTAATACACAAACATATAAAACTATTTAAAATTGTTTTATTTCAAAGACTGTATCGTCACTAGAAAAAAATCAGCAAATTTTCACTTTGCCAATTTTGAAACAAAAAAAATCGTCAAAATGTCGACAAATCTTTAAATCTGGCAGCCTTATTTTTATTATATATATTTCTTCCGTTGACGTTTCGCTTGCATTTGACACTTAATTACTGGAAGTATTCCAGTTAAAACAGAATCTGTGTTGTCTGTTTTCGCATTTAAATACAGAAACACTTTTTTCTCACAAATCGAGAAACGATGAAATTTTTTGTTTCACACTTAATATGAGAAAATTTGCGATGCGAGAAATACAGAAACGAGCTACTGGTGTTCGTTTCTTAAAAATGTTTTGCTCTCCAAAAGGGTAGCATATTTTGTTTTAAAAAATTGCCCCTTACTAGTGGCATAAGGCATTCAACTTTTCGCCCTTATAAGTCGACAGTAGTCCTGTAAAGTACAAGATATAGTAAATATTTTTCAAACGGCGACAATTGCCTCAAAGAGCAACAAAGCTTCGCAATAATTTAGAAATTCGGAAATGTTTGCAATAATTAGCGAAAAAAAATTATATTTCAAATGCCATAAAATTGTTTAAAATTCCCTAAATTTAAAGGAATGGCAAAAACTAGGTAAAAATTGCTAAATTAGTGGAAATTCCAAAAAAGTTGATAACAGCGGTATGATAGCAAAGCCTTATATTTCTAAAAATCTTAAAAGCTTTAAAGAATCAGAAAACTTACAGGATGAAATCGCTTCTATCGTGAACGTGGCTAAAATTCTAGGACAATTGCCAAATTGGAAACAAACCCTAAAATTTATTTAAAATGGCTTAATCGGTCAGGTGTGAAAAATAGGAAAGGAAATTCCATATAAAGTTAAGCTTTTTGAGCACTTCGTACCTTAAATATATATTTTTTGTTTGCTTATAAAAACTTGGTATTATTATTTTCTTTAAAATGGGAAATACTGCTTATAAAAAACTTGACCCTTTTTTTGACCTCTTTTTCTGGAAAATTCCCTTTCTGTGACACTATTTGAAAATTTCCCACGGTAACCCTGTACACAGCTCTCTTTTTTTGTATGACATCTCTGTCTACGAAATTTAAAAATAAGCCCAAAGCACAAAAGAGACTAAAATAAAAACAAATGAAATTGTACTTAATTTGCGGTTTTTATACTTTTTTTCATATTTTACATTAAGAATTTAGTTTTTGCTCATAATTTGCTTTTCCTTTTGTTAATTTTGAACACAGAATTTGGGTTTTGTTCATATATATATACATACATATGTACATATGTATATATATATGTACGTATGCATTTATGCATGTGTGTATGTTTGTATGTACGGCCTCAGCCCTGTTAAAAATTAAATACACTTTATCGATAAAAATAAACACAGCATTAATTATTGTCACTAATATAACGAAAAAAAAAAAAAACAGCTTAAAGTAACAGCTGACTTAAATCGACAGCGAATATCGTTAAAAATTTTACTGAATACCATATTCGATAAATTTTCTTTATATTTATCTAAACAATACGATTGCCGTTACAAAAGTAAAGGAATCACACGACTTGCTACTATTTTTGAACTTAGTTTCATTCGGTCTGAGCAAACCATAATAAACGAAATCAAACGGATCGTGCAAGTTACGCTGGTTTGTTTTAAAGTTCGATATTCGCTTACAAAAAAAAAAAAAAAAAATATGTTAAGCAGTGCCACTTGTTCAAACTAGCGATAAATTTCGAATTAGTTTTTAAGTATAGTTTAATTCCACAACCGAATTTTGAAAAATTACTAAGATTTTTAAAGATTTTTACTCGTTTTTGACGCAGCATATTAAAGCTTAACAAAACATTTGAACTCAACTCCTTAAACTCCATAACCCTTTCGCTCCTACTGGGATTATATGTCCCAGCAATATTCCTTATGTCCTAACTTTTGTTTTACCTTTTATATTGTAATATTTAATGTATCCCAATAAAGTATAAACTTAGAAAGGTTTGTTTTGCAATATTGTCCCAAAAAGATTGGTATTTATTATCGAGTGGGATTCATTATCCCAATGTAAGTTAAAAATACAAGTTCTGTTGTTTTTCTTTAGCTTTATTGGGACAAAATATCCAACCGTAAGAATTTATTGCGATTATATGTCCCAGGGTAACGGTAGGATCACCGACATCTCATGTATCCCCAACATCTTATATTATTGCCTTATAAATAAATTTGCAATCAGAATTGAAAAAACCTAACAGATCTCGAGAAAAACTCCGGGGTGAAAGGGTTAAACTTATTATAACCATTTCATTATTACAGTACTATTATTTTCATAAGTTTTGTTCTTATAAGTTTTTAACGTAATAAAATTTGTAAAAAAACCACTTTGCCCAATAAATGCCATTTCAAGTTATTGATGAACGAATGGATGGATGGATATTCTTCAAGTGCGAAATAACCAATAATTTTTAAAATTTTGCTAAAACTGTTAAAAAGAAAGACGGAGTCGTAAACTTGTTTTATATTTTTTTATTTTTCTTTTTTTGTGATGTAAATATTACATGCTGCATTTCGAAGCAAAGAAAAACATTTAATTTACCAAAGAAAAAAGAAATTGCTTTGGATAATTTTTTTGTAGTTTTTTTAATTTACAACAATGCACTTCAATATTATTAACAACAAAAAGAACAACATTGGGAGAATAATGACAAAAAAATAACAGAAAGTCAGTTTGGATGGACGAAGTAGATGAGTAGATGGGGATCAACTATAACTAAATCGATGTGTGCAGTTAAAAACAAGACATGATCATTAATACGGTAAATACTTAACGAAATCATTTATATTCTGGCGCACATACATAAATGGATATTCGCAGTTTAATATGTCCATACTCGAGATCACAGGAATAGGAACAGATGTCGAAATTGTCAATTTCAGTTTTACGGAGGTGAACAAATACTTCTATCCCAGTGTTGCCACCTCGTAGGTAATTATCCGGATTAGTTGTAATTTTTACAGTCGTGGGTAAAGCGCTTTGTAGATCAGTGGTGCGATTCACTAACTTTTAACGATCCGACAATCGAAATTTTTGTCAACATATATATTCGCTTGTAAGTAACGACAGTGTGATTCTGTAATTTATTTTTAACGATTGTAAACAGCTGTAGTTTTTGTTACATCTCTGTCTACAAAATGTTGAAATAAACAAAAAGCACAAAAGAGAATAAAGAAAAAACAAATGAAATTGTGCTTAATTTACTGTTTTTATATTTTATATTCTGAATTTTACACTTAGAATTTGGTTTTTGTTCACAATTTGCTTTTTTTGTACATTTTTAATTCAGAATTTTGTTCTAATTCATACATATACATACATACATATTATTATTATTTTTTTATTTATTATTATTATTATATGTCTATGGAATTATATTCGTTACAGACAATTTAAAAAATAATTGATTACAAAATGTTACACATAAAAATATAATACATAATTAACAAAAAAATTACTAAGTGTTAAGAAATGTGATTATTGCCCTTTTCATAGCATCATGATTTAATGAAAAGTCGATAAATCTATATAAGTTGTTAAATGCATTGCTCATTCTCCTGAGAGGGTCAGCATTAGCATAATTAGCTCTAACAAATGTTACTGATAAACATACCTTTATTACGGGATGGACGTTGAGGAATGTTGAGAGAAATATCATTAATCAAAAATCCACAGCAGATGTCACCATTAATAACATTGAATAAAAATGACACATTAAGCATAGTTCTACGACTTTTTAATGTAGGAAGTTTAATAAGAGCAAGTCGGGCAGCTTATGAAGGCAAGTTCAAGGGGTTAAAACGTAAGCCACGAAGACAAAACAACAGGAATTGTTTTTGGACCGACTCAATGGCATTGGAATCGATTTGGTAAATAGGGTCCCATATTATCGAACCATATTCAAGAATAGGTCGAACTAGTAACATGAATAAAGTTTTACCAATATACGGATCATTAAACTCTTTAGCCCAACGTTTTATATAACCCAGTGTACACCTTGCTCTATTTATTATGGTTGTTATATGCAGAGTAAAACTCAATTTATGATCAAATAATATACCACGATCTTGGAAGCTGTCAACTAATTCCACTTTATAATCACCAAAAAAAAAAAAATCAGCAGCAATCGGGTTATTTCTTACAAAGCGCATGGATTTACATTTCTTTAAATTCAGCTCCATAAAATTGATGTTGCACCATTCATAAAATTAGTTTAAGTCCTCTTCGATGGTGGTCTAAAAGTTGGTTATAGGTTAGATAAACTTTGACATCATCAGCATACATTAAAATATTCGAAAATTTTACAACATTAGGCAAGTCATTAATAAACAAGGAGAAAAGCAGCGGTCCGAGGTGGCTTCCTTGAGGTACTCCAGAAAGAACATTAATATTTTTAAAATAACTGCTGTTAAAGCAAACGGTTTGCGTCCTATCCGATAAATATGAATATATCCATTTTATGCAATGCTCCGTAAAACCAATCAATTGTAGTTTCCTTACAAGAAGCAAATGATTTACTTTATCGAATGCTTTGCTAAAATCAGTGTAAATGACATCGGTCTGATTTTTTTGAAGAAATCCGCGGTTAACAGCGATAGTAAATTGTAAGAGATTTGTCGTCGTAGAACTTCCTTTACGAAATCCATGCTGTTCTGATATAATTTTTTCGAAAAGCTTCGGTATAGCACTCAGTTTTGCAATTCCCCTGTAATTTTCAATAAGAGACTTATTACCCGACTTAAACAAAGGAACAATATACGACTCTTTCCACAATTTAGGCAAATAGGCACATTTAATAGATGCGTTGAATAAAACTGTCAGAGGGATTGCTAAGGAATCTGCACACTTTATTAACACACAGGTAGGAATTTTATCCGGGCCACAACTGTAAGAGAACTTAAGTTTTTTAGATTATTTGTAATCGTATACACGTCAAGAAGCACTAAAGATATTGCATTGCTTGCCTCCAGGGGAAATGGATAATTGACTGAGTTATCATATGTATGTTGAATTCGAGTAGGTATTTGAGAAACAATCAGTAAACATGTTACTTATAACTGTATCATTACTTGATTCAATTTGTCGATAAGTCATTGATGTAGGATAACCAACGGATTTTTTCTTCGAGTTTATAAATTTATAGAACGACTTGGGATCACGTTTTAAATTCAATTTGATTTTTTTTAAATAACGATTATAACAAATTTTGTTTAAACTGGCATATTCAGCCCTGCTGACGGAATGATCCAGATCGCTTGAATACTTTATAAAATTTATTTTTTCTATTTTTTGCTCGAGAAAGCTGCACATTATTCCAAGGCGGTCCCAGTAATACTTTAGATGTGCGTTTTGGAATACACACGTCCATAAAAGAACAAATCTTGTTGTAAAACACATCAAATATACGATACACGGAATCACTTGAGTTTGAAGAATATGCCAAGATGTTGCTCCAGTCAGTATTACTTATAAGATCATTTAACATGTTGTAGTTAGCTCGTTCGAAAGAAAATACTTTTCCAGTACTAAAATTTAATGATACAGTACAATCCGAAGGAATATATACAATAACTTCAAAAGCAGGATGATATCGATCTTCCGGAAGAGTAATAGGGTTGGATCGTTTAGTATAACAGTCATCTCTATCATTTACAAAAACTAAATCCAGTATTTTAGCAAAATCATTTAGTATTCCATTTATTTGATAAAGGCTCATATCATATAAAATATTAAACAAGTCGATGTAATTTACACTTAATTTCGTTTGGACGAAATATTTATCATCAAGCGAATATTTCCAGGATATTGAAGACATATTAAAGTCACCCATAATTATAATAGAATCATGGTTATTAGCTGAGAGACAAGCAGAACTAATAGCTTCAGCATGACGGATATACAAAGACTGCGGGGATGATGGAGGAATATATGAACACGTTAGTATAAATTTTTTTGTATTTTAATTTAACAATAACAGATATAAATTCTATATCAAGCGATACGTCAACCACTTAACGTTCAGAAGGAAAACTGCTAGAGACCGCAATAAGAACACCTCTCCCAAAAGTAGCACGATCTCTACGCAAAATGTTGTATTTGTCACACAGGATTTCAGTATTTAGAAAGTTATCATTGAGCCAAGTTTCAGTAAAGACTAATACGTGATAATTTAAGTTGAAGCTTTGCATATACAAATTAGACAGTTTTGAACGTAAATTACGAACATTTTGATATGTATGTACTATGTAGTATGTATGTAAGAAGTCGGGCTTCAGCCATTTTAAACATAAAATACAATTTATCGATTAAATAAACACAACGTAAATTATTGTCGTTAAAATAACGAAAAAAAACTGCTTAAAGTAATCGACAGCGAATATCGTTAAAAATGTTACTGAATAGCAAATTCGATAAATTTTCGTTATATTTATTTAAACGATACGATTATCGTAAAAAAAGTTAGTGAATGGCACTAAAGGTGTAATTTGAAATTCTTTCTTTATATTGGTAATTCTGCCTATGTGGAAAATTATATAGAGTGTCCCAGAATTAATGCAAGATTTGAAATTGTCGCCTTTTGTGCAACCCTAGAAAAAAATTCGACAACTGACAGCTTACGGTTAGTAAAAATGGAGTGTTTCACGATAGAACATATTTCAATGGTCTGCTCTGACTTTAAGAAAAATTAATGAATTTTCCAACCCGATTTTTTCTTTTTTTAATTGCAGTTTTCGTATGAAAGTTTGCATAAGTGTATTGATATTTCCAATAGCCGATTCAATATTCCTTAATACATTTCTTTAACATAAGATAAAATCCAAAATTGCCAACAGTCCAAACATTTACAAACTTTTAGAAGTGGCACAAAGCATTTCTATTAGTTTTCATAGTTGCGAAAGAAGTTTCTCAGCTATGCGTAAAACATGGTTACGTAGTAGGGAGTCCGATTATTCGACTTTTTCCAAAACCGGTTTTCGAATGTACCGAATAGTTGCTTTTTAAAAAACCGGTTTTCGTTAACCGGTTAACCGGTTTTAGTTCGAATACATAAAAACACAAAAATCAAATAAGTTTTTAAGGAAACAACAAAATACAAAGATATGACTTTAATTATGTTCAGACCTAATAAATATTTAGCGATAAAATCCAAGAAAAGTGTGACAAATAAATTCTTCAAACTTTAGTTTATTTGTAACAATTTCTTTTTCTTTACTAAACTTTATTTGTAAAAGGTTAATTGTATAATTTATTTCTAAAATTTTGATTGTATGATGTAATTCAGAAACTGTTAAATGATTTTTGGCTTAGCCAATCGTTTTGCAAAAGCAAATAAAAAATTATATGAACTAAATAATCCAAATTTTCATATTTTTAGTCAGGGTAAAGTTCATTAAATTTAATTTTCATTAAATTATTTTTATGAAAAAAGGAATTTTACAACATGAAATTAATTAAAACTTAATAAATTTATTATTTGAGATATTCTTCCAAATTTATTTTAAATTAGTTTTAATTTGTTGGAGGTCAAGCATGTCTATATAAATCAGTAGACTTTAACCGTATTTTTTAAATGTTGTAAACAAAACCAGGATTATAAATTTCAAATTATTTTGTTTCAGCATTATAGAAACTACTTAATAGTAATATAAACATACTCTTTGTATGAAATATTTGTCTTTTCTTCGACCACTATTTAAAACATTCCATGACATTTTTTGATTTCTTCAATTTTGTTTTTGAGTTCTTGCTGTTTTAAAAAATAAAACTGATGAATTTTCCATATTGTTGATTCCGCCGGAATGCTGTAGTTTAAAACATGAAGATATGAGAGGACTGCTTAACAACACAACGGGCTAATATTTCATCCAATGATTCATTTTTGGCTGCGTATTTTAGCAAAGTTTTATTTTTCGTCTCTCCAGAACTAATTCGAACGGAGTTAAGTTTTACTTGGAGTACATTAATGTCAAGCATATGAACTAATTAAAGGTGATTAATAAGTCGTGACGTGGAAGAACGCTTGCAACTTATCATTTTAGGGCACTTCAGGCACCTTATTTTGTCTTTTAATCCCGTTCGAAATATCTCCAGATATAACATCTATATAAAAGTATATTTAATATTAAGAATACTCTAGCTTAAATTATTATTTACTTTTTAACTGAACACTTTTTTGTAGTATTTTGAATTGCTTTTGGTTTTTACAAGAACACGCGCTTTTATACGCGATTAGTTACATTGTGTTTTGACATTCTTCATAAAAAGTTTAAGTTTGCCCGATATTCAATTAGAAAAATACTTAAATTACGGGTACATTTAAAACAAGAAAAACGTATATAAATTCCATATTATTAAAATAACCTGTTTGTTATAACAAAATAACCGGTTAATTCGATATTCGAAAAATGGACATTTTAAATTAACCGTCTTAGGCAGAACTTAAATAACCGTTGAAAACCGGTCGAATAATAACCATTCGATCTCCCAATTACGTAGTGCAATGCTTCAAGAACGATTTTCAAATTTAGCAATTTTAAATATTGGAAACGCAATAGTGAACACAATACAACTTTAAAAGCGGTATTAAACATATTTTGTAAACAAAAAATAGAAAAATAACCTTAGAATAACTTTTTTTAATAATCAATTGATTTCAAAGGAAAAAGTGCTTAAGTTGACTTAAGCGAAATTTGAGTAAATGGCACCTTTACGTCCTTCAAGTTCAAAAAACACCTGGGCAAAGTTTCAATAATTTTGTACGATTTTTTAATAATATTAACAATAACATTTGAAATAAAAACTTAAGCATCTTTCCGCTCTGTGACATTTGGAACACAGAAACAAGTGTTTTATCAATTAAAAAAATGGTTTAAAATGTATTTAAATTTAATTAATGTGATAATTGAATCAATTATTTTTTTAGTTTACTGAAAATTAAAAATTTAATATTGATTTAATTAAAATTTTAGTTGTTTTGAAATAAATTTTCAATTAAAATTTTAATTAAATAACAAAAAATCTTAATTGACTTTTTTCGTTTAAAATAGAATAATTTAAACATGTAGAATTGTTGTTGGGAATTGTCAATATTTATTTAAATAAATTAACACATTGTTTGAAATGGCAAAGGTTTTTGATCACTTTTTTAATTAATATTAAAATTATCATTTATTGAAAATATTTTTTTAAAATTTTAAAGTTTTTAGTAATCGATATAATCGTTTTGGTAATAGGTGCAACATCAACAACTTGTTTGCTTGATATTATGAATTTGGAATAAATTTGGTGATTGGAGAAATTTAATTATTTTTTCTGTGAATATTGTGGAATAAAAACTTAAAACACTATAACCGCAGATAAATGATGATTATTTTAAAAATGGGGGTAAATTATTAAAAACCATAAAAATTCCTCTACCAGAAAACTAAAAAATAGACTAAATAGACTTTTTCCTTATTGGCACAGATATATTTTTAACTGGAAAACAATAGTTACCATTAATTTTTTAAAAACTTTGTTTTTTGCTACATTTATTGCAAACTGAATTTTTGTGATATATTTCTTAGTTTTGTTCTAATAAAAAAGTATTTTGTTTAAAAAAAGTGGATTTATTATATCTTTTTGGGAAGGGGTGCACTTGGCGACCCTAGAATAATAGTCTACCTACGCTTATGGAGCTGAATAAAAGTATTCTCGGTTTGTTGAACACTTACAGTAGAAAAACAAGTTCTTGCTGCCAAATAGAACCTTTTTAAATCAATATATTAAATAAATATCTGGGTTAAACCCAATTTTAGCTCGTGCTTTAATTTTAAGATGGCATAGGCAATCTTTAGCGAACATTGTAATACAACATAGTTGGAGCCATTTTAATCTAAGGGCTCGATTTCGTGACCGAAATTAAGAAACTTGTATACGAAATTTCTTTGTTCTAGCACAAAAATTCAAATAGTACCCCGTTTAAATATGAATAAAAAAAATCAGTAGAAAGATAAAAATTTTACTTGGATGTTCAAGACAAATCTTTCATTACTCAAAAGATTCACGGTATAGTCATACACTAATTCGTTTGTACTAATAAACAAATTCTTAAGCCGTTTTTACTTTTACATACGAGTACAAATAATCGCAGTAAACTGCAACGTGCAGAATTTGCAACATAACCCGCGTTCACTCATGATATTTCGTCTAAAGTATAAGGTAGAAGAAAAGAGTGATAAAGAGGGTAGACGAAAGAGTGAGGTAAGAGTAAAGTAGCGTTAAGAAACAATTACCATCTTTACATGAAAATTAATGCAACGTTCAATAATTTCGCTTAAGATCTAAAGATTTCCCCGTATTAAAGCGTATAAGACAATAAAAAAGACCCTTGTTTTTTTCGTCTTATGGAATTTATTGGATACACATTAAACATTAAGTTTAAGATGGACAAAAAAAAAATCGTATTTAGAATTTGGCGAAAATAATGTTACACATGCCAGTTATTTAAATGTTGATGGTTTGGAACTTTTTTGTAGGAAAGAGAATTAATTCCAATTATAGTTGATTTTCGTTTTTTTTGTAGGATAATTTTATGTTACATTTTTTTTTTTAATTTTTTTCGCTACACGAAAAGTAATTATGTTTGTGCAGGTGATAACGTTTTATCTTACTGCTTAACTTTTTATTATAATCTATGGTTGTTATAAACAAATTCTACTAAATCGCTGTATTTTTATTTATTTTTGAGCTTAGAGAAAGCTAAAAGTTTTTCTATTCATTAGATTTAAAAATTTACAATAATGATTGCCACTTGTTTTGAAGCCACTTGGAAAAGATTTTGTTTATAAAGACACATGAGACTCCACCCACGACATGCCAGACTAATGGAAATATATATTTTATATAATTTTGAACTATGACTTGTTAACATTAGGGGTTTTCAATAGATGTTGTAAAACCAAGAACAATTTAAGTGTTTGGGTATGAGGGTTATTATAATGTTGTATCACAGAAAAAAAGTGTTTTATCAATCAAGAAAATGGTTTAAAAAGTATTTTAATTTAATTAATGTGATAATTGAATCAATAATTTTTTTAGCTGAAAAAATTTAAAAATTTAATTTTGATTTAATTAACATTTTAGTTGTTTTGAAATAAATATTCAATTAAAATTTTAATTAAATAACAAAAAATCTTAATTGACTTTTTTACGTTTAAAATAAAATAATTTAAACATGTAGAATTGTTGTTGGGAATTGTCAATTTTTATTTAAATAAATTAACACATTGTTTAAAATTTAAAAGTTTTTTGATCACTTTTTTAATTAAAATTAAAAATATCATTTATTAAAAATTTTTAGTAATCAATATAATCATTTTGGTAATAGGTGCAAAATCAACAACTTGTTTGCTGGATGTTATGAATTTAGAACAAATTTGGTGATTGGAGAAATTTAATTATTTTTTTCTGTTTATATAAATTTCTGTATTTCGTTTATTATAAAAAGTTTACGAGTTACATGTCCCAGGCTTAAGATCAGTTGTTAACCCACAATTTGGAAAATATTAAAAATTTTCCATAGGCGGGCACGCAAAGAAAAAACATGGTTGTGGTAAACTTATTCTAAGAGCAGCATATTATGATAAGATTCATAATTGTAGTCAACATATTACGATTATTATTGAATCATATTACGACCAAATATATTCGCAATATTACATCATAATATTTTTCCCTTAATCCTAATTAGTTTTTATTACATCTTATTATAATTTAATGTAATAAAATTATTATAATGTTAATAATAATAAGTTATAAAGTAATCATATTTTTATAATGTTAATCATAATAAGTTCATATTAATCATAATCATATGTAGATTAAATCTAAAGCACCCCACCGTCTGAGCACCAAACAAAGTTTAAAAGAGAATTCAACAGACTTTGTCAAAGTAAACTTTGCTTGTCTAAAAGGGGACATACATATGTACATACTTGAATAAATAAACTTTGGCTTAATAAAATAGTAATAAGATAGAAGAGAGAATGAAAGGAACATCAATATTATTCGCCATTTCATTAAAAAAACACACAGTGAAATATCATAAATTTGTATATGGGCATTTCCATGTCATCGTACGTGACATTTGTACGCCTTCGGAGCGATGGAATTTTTGCGCAAATAGAAGTAACTGGAAAACTTATTAATCATTATGTTTCTTTTAGAGGGTACTATACATGAAAAAAAAAATTATTACATTCGAAACATTGTTGTCCAAAATACCTAGCAAAATAGGTGTATATCGTACGTGACATAAAACGGAAGTGATTTTGGGGTGAATGTAAAAAAATCCGAAAATCTGCGAATTGTGGGATGTATTTTTCCTTTTTTAAATTTTTTGCATTAAACCATATATTTTTCCGTTATAATCCGTAATTGGAAAGAAAAACATTTTTCTGGATGGTTTTATAATGAACCAAATGTAATATCGTACGTGACATACCGTACGTGACAGACTTTTCTCTTATAGTATTTACAAGATATGAAATATATTTTTGGGAAATATATGCATACAAAAACTTAAAACAAACAAGTCAGAAAGTATAGTCGGCTAAGCCCGACCATATAATACCCTACACCATAATATTTTAAAAACAAATTTTTGAGTGCCCCTATTTTTGACCCATCGCCAATCATGGTCGCCGGAACAGAATTATGCTATGACGTTAAGAGTTACATAAAAGTTATTTGTGCCGAATATTATTCAGATATCTATATTCATCTATATGAGATTTTCTTGCATTTCAGCGATTTTAGGAAGGGGGTTTATATGGGACCTATAGTTAATTTTGGACCTACCAGAACAACATTTTATCACGACATAGTACTTGTCGTAAAAGTTATTGTCGCCAATTTGTATGTCAATACGAGCATTTATTAGAAAGTTACAACATTAAAAGTTATTTTCTGGAGTAGTATTTGAATGAGTGCTATGGTCAAATATGGACCGATACCAATTATATTTGTTTAGATCATTAAAGGCCCAACCATAATATGCATTAGGCCGCTTAAGTCACCTTAAGCAACTGTGCGAATACATATAAAACATATATGGCCAACTATAAAGTACTTAATGAAACTTTTCGTTAAGTTTCGTCAAATGTCATTTGCTTAAGCAAAGTGCCAAACTGAACGCTCATTCCGTACGGAATCAGCTGCTTGTGCGTTGTTACAAAAAATAAAATAAATTGAAATGGATAAAGAAAAACAAGAATATAGAACAAGAAGAATTTTACATATTTTAATTTTTTATCCATTTTTTATTAATAAGTACAACAATCACCAATTTTTTTTCTTTTTATAACGTTGCTGGCAAATTTAATTAAACATAAAATAAGCAAATACAGGGCTGTAATTTTTGGTACTTCTTTATTTGAAGTACTCGCAAGAAATCAAAATATTGCATAAATATGCAACATGGATCTTAAGTTGATGTAAGTACATTATGGCCAGCTTTAAGTCTCTTTTAATTTTCGTATGCATTTGACAGACTTTTCGTTAATTGTTGACAGTACTTTAAGCTAATTTATGCATATTATGGTTGGGCCTTAAGCCTGCAAAAAAATAATTTTTGATCAAATTTCAACCTAATACCAACATAAAAAGATGATACATTTAGTTGAATTTATAGTAATACAATATCGAACGTGACGACGTTTAACAGCTTATAAAATTTTTATTATACCTATTTAAAAAAAAATCCGGTCAATATTTTTTTGCAACAAATATCTTGCTTTGAACCTTTATTTTGAGACACGTTCGACTGATCAAATACCAATGACATAGAAAAATGATGTTTTCGCACCACGTACGTGACATTTAAATAGCACCCAAAGCAAACCAAAAAATATACCGCTAATCAAACTATATATTTGGTCTCTCCTCGTGAATTTTGTTCATTGTTGTTGTAACATTAATTTTAAGGTATAATTCCAATGTTACCAGTATCTGTATTTAATCGGCAGAAAAGTGAAAATTGTTGATTGCAGTTACTAAAAATGAATCAAAGAGATAGTCAGTTTTAACTTTTATTTTTTGCTCTTTAAAAATTGTAATAAGCTGTAAACCCCTTTGCATAGTAAAGTTTGAGTGTTTTTTTACTTTCTACCATATTCGAAAAATAGTTTCAAGGCTATTTATTTTTTGAGTCGTGGTTGACATTCTCATAGAAATGCCCATATGTAACAAAATACAAAAAGAACGACTTAGAAAGTACCTGTTACTTGACAAATTTGGTCACAATTGTGATTCGTGATTTTTCAGTAACAGTGATTAAATCGCTCATCTCTACTGGCAACCTTAACGAAAAACTGCAACAGATATTTCACATCATAATGTGATGAAACTTTAAACATAATATTTTTAACCAGTTTTTGTCGTAGGTCGCAATTATTTATAAATTATTTTATCGAATTTTCATTCTTTTTTTTTTAAATAACACAAAACAATATTAAAAATTTTTTTAGCATTGATATTTTATTTTGTGACGCTTTGTAATTTTTTTTAATGTACTCAGAAGTTCTTTATTTTTAATTTCTTTAAACTTGGTTTTTTAATGAGTATTTTTTTAAATTGTTAAACCACTGAATAACAAATAATTCGATAGGCATATGAAAAACAAACGACACAAGTGATGCAAAATAATTTTACAAATGGCAATAACAAAATAGTATTAGAGTAAAGATATTTTGTTTGCATCTTAAATATTTTATGAGTACACGTATAGAAAGTAATCATGTTATGGCTATTAAATATCATTAAATGTATGTGAGGAATATAATATGTTTTCAAAGTTATCATTGTTTAGTTGTTATAAAAATGATTATTTTTCAGTTAATCATACTCAAATTTACAGTTTACAGTGACTATAATATTGTTGATATTAAATAAAAATAACAATATTTTGTGTACGACAACAATATATTGTTACAATAAACATAGTGTAGTTGCCGTAACCATTTCCAACCATAATTTTTCTCTGCGTGTACGAACGCAATTGACTTGCTTTGAACAAAAAAAAGTCAGCTACCTCGTTCAGAGATAACCATTAGCTCTTATGAAGGAGATGGAAATGTTTAAATTAAAAACCATTTGCATCCCGGGCACAGGTTAAATTCTTAATGAGCGGAAAACAAGGACTTTAGGATAATTATACGATTGTGGCCCATTTAGAAAGCAGGGGTACCCCCTTCCTAAAGGCGGTCATCACAACTATCACCTGTGGCCTCTGAATTCTGTATTTTCAAAAGATGTTTACAGCGTCTAGGCACCACAACTGTGAAGCAGTATTCTGGTTATAGAAAGTCCTACATTAGCAAAAAACTTATTATCTTAATATAATGTACCACCTTTGAGGATATAGGGTTTGGGTTTATTTTATAGCGGAAACTCTAACTAAACATGGCGCTATGTGGTCAGGATAAAATAATAGGCTTAAGTTTGCTTATGATACCAACTGCAAACTTTATCTAACGTAACATAAGACCGCACTTAATAAACGTCTTTAAAAACAAAACAAAACAAAAAACAATTAGTAAGTATTACTACAGTATAATAATACCCATTCAGGTAGAATAATAAAGGGCTTAACTTGGATTTAGCAGTACAGTATGTCACTGTAAAAGTAAAAAAAAATCCCTTAAGCTACTCAAAGTGAATACCTCTAATTCCAAATTCAGCCGCAGTTGATTGTTAGCGTGGCATTAAAATGGGCGACAACATCAAAATCAAAATGAACAAAATTCCGCCATACTCACGACAAATCTTTGACGTTGAAACGCATTGTCAAAAACAAAACTTTTTCAACCCGAATTGTAAGTTCTACAAACAAAAACTTAAATATCTAGTATATGACAGAATATCTGGCTGGTTGACTGCCAGCTTGGATATTAAAAACGTTGCGTTATTTCAAGTTGGAAACCGATTTTGCTCGTAGCAGTATTTGCAACACCAAATATACACCAACCAACCGACCAAACAACAACAAAACTAGCCAACTGCTTTGCTAGCTGCTGCAACTGATTTGCTTTTATATTTTGCCTATTTCTAAGCGAAATTTTGTGATTTTTAACATCAGAAGCTATAGCATTAGCGCGAGTGAGGCTGACGAAAAAATAGTGGCTGTCTGTATGTCATTAAGTCCGTCCGTCTGTCCGACCGTATGCCAGAATATTTGTCTATGTGTCTAACTTCGGGTGGATTGTTGAGTATTTGAGTAAAAGGAGTGTGTTGTGTTATAAGTAGTGATTTTCTATGGAAAATCTCTTTGGGTGTTTACAGAAAGTCATTTGTTTCCCAGAAGGTGGATGTTTTAAAGTAGATGTGGCTGACGCGGACATTGTGACTGACTCAACTGACTATTTGGTGGTTTAATTTTTTTTTTTTTTTGTGTTTAACTTGCCTCTATGCCAAGAGTACATGCTGATTTTGTTAAATTTGTTGTGGTTTAAGACAAAATAAAACAAAACTGCAAATATTGTATATGCCATACATATGATTAGAATTTAATGCTATAATAGCCTTGAAAGGAATTTCCTTCTTCTTTAAGTAAAGATAAAAATCTAAAATGCAATTTAAGTATTGATTGGGTCTTTTTACCATTGCAAATTTATCATTACTATGATCAAGAGACAAAAAGATATGAAAAATTAAATGTTCAATCTATTGAGTATATAAATTTATATTGTTTGGAAGTTAGTGAAAGTTTTTGAAAATCTGGTAATAAAAATTTGACCAAACAAATAGTAAAATAACTTATATTTCATAATACTTTAAAGTTAAGAGAATTCCGAGATTAAACAGTTCTGCGTTCTTTTCTACATTTTGTTTCCACTGTTTTTCCAAATTGTTGTAGAGATTTATTTAAAACGAAAATCATCAACAACAAAAAGCTTTAAGCAATTATTTAAAGATATAAAAAAATTTTAAGATATATCTAAAATTTAAATAAGGATTAGTTTTTTTAAGTTTACGGAGTCACAATTGAAAGAATATATTATAATTTGTGACTTATTTATAGTCTTCTGAAACTAAATTGAACCAAAGTTCCCCCACGTCAATATTTATCGCAGTTTTAGTAGTGTTTAAGTATTTCCTATGAGTAGGCTTTACATTACACCAATACATTATAAAGTACATTATAAAGTGTTATTTATAGCCATAAAAAACTAAATTAATTAATTTTGAATTCAAATTTCAATTATACTTTTGAATTCTATCAATAAAATTTTTAATTAAACGTAAGAAATAATTTGATTACTAGTTTCAATCATATATATGATTTTACTTCTACTGCATTATGTAAAGCAGGAACCAGTAAAGTTTTACTGCTTACCGACAAAATTTTACAGGTAACGTTACTGAAAAAAACCGTATTCACTTTTTAAGATAATTTTCAAAAAGAAAACTTAAGTTGTTAACGCCGCAGTTGCAATTAACGCCGCAGTTTTTGTGTGCAACATTTTGTTTGTAAGTAAGAGGTGTAGGGAAGAAAACGGGGTTCATAAAGTTGCACGACGACGCAATGATAGGCATTTTATTCGTTTTTGTTTTGTTTCATTTTCGCTTTTTATTGTTTTGTAATTCTAAATGTTGTCAACTTTTGTGCAAAAGAAAAAATCTTTATATTTCGAGAAAGCCGCTTGCCAAAAAAAATAGTAAATTTTCAAAAAGTACATTTTTTTTTAAAAATTACGTTATTCAAAAGGTAAATTTTTTTTATTATAAATAAATATTGTCGATTGCCACTGTTTTTTATTTGTATCTGTAAGAATCGCCTAGTAATGATAGAAAATGCTTTGTTGACAGCACAGCTGTTTTGTTTATATTTAATTAAAAAAGGCTTGAAAAAACTATAATGTAAAGGTGAAAAGAGTTTCGTAGCAACTTTAAAAAATAATAGAAAACAACTAGGCGTATATTGCATCATCTAAATGCGGTCTATCAGTTGACTATTAGATAATATTTAGGTAGAAAATATTTTTTTTGCATTTGTTTCAGAATAAGTAAGAATCAACAGATTACTGCATTATTTCATTAATGAGTAAAAATTTACTGAATACTGCAATTTTTTCAGAAACCAGTAAGATTTAAAAAGTAAAATTTTCAGCAAGCAGTAAATTTCAAATATATTTTTTATTATATTTTCTATGAAATATAAACTATGTCCATATAGATTTTACATTGACATATACATACATACATATTTAAGAAAAATATAAATTTTCACTTGACTGGTTTCTGAAACAAATAACCATCTTTATTTTATGTTTCGCACAAAATATTCTCATTTTATTAGAAGCTTCAAAAGTTAAATGAAAATTAACTTCTTAAATAGCTTAATATTTTCTGTCGTATGAAGATAAATATTTATTTGTTCTGGAATGACTATTCGTCATCAGACATTCGGTCTACAGTGCATTCTGCTTCCGTTTTAGGCAATAGAAAAATATTCTTATAAAAATCTTCATATCCAGCCAAGTAGGGCTTTAGAGCTTTTATTTTTTCACATTAATTAGGGCCTACAACATTAACGAACAAATTTAGATTTGTGCTTATTATTGCGCCAGTCAAGCGCCATCTCTTGACTTCTCTCTGCACTAAACAAGGATTTCTCGGCTTGACATGGGGATATTTTTTTTTTTATTTTTTTATTTTTATTTTGCATTAAACGATGTACATACATTTGTACCTAGGCTGACTGGTTTTTGTAACAATCGATTTAATTGTAAGCTCGAATTAGCAGTGTAAAAATTTTCAATCCCAGCGTTCTTTATTTTGAACTGACAAACCATCTAACAGCATCTGTTTTGCAAGTCAGTTGTTTGTTTTGGCAAATATACATATTTACTCAACATTTTTTATTTTTCGAATGTATTCTATGAGCTAAATTTCATATAATAAAGTAGCTTATAAAAAGAAATAATTCCCAGATTCTATTTGTTCAAATATATTTACATTAATATCTATTTATTTACACATATTCTTTAAAAAAAAATGTGTCATTAACTGAAATACAATTAAAAGTGAGTAGAACTATAAATCAGTAAATAATTTGATGTTGTGAACAATTTCAGGTTATCTCAGATGAAACCTAAAACAAACGTACGAAAGCAAAAATTATATATAAGCCTTCTGGATTTGTTAATTTCGATGGACATGGGCAATGACATATGGATTTTACATCTTTAATCAGAACATGGACAAACCTAACGAAAACTACTAATGGGCATGTTCATAAGACGTAACTGTGACGGTTTACGACACTCAACGACTGCGCAACAATAACGTCTTATGAACGTGCCCAATATCATTGGATATAAACACAGATTAAAAAGTTAAAAATTTGTAGGATACCTAGTATTTTTGAATAATTTTTTTTTAATTTTAACACAATAAAATCGTACCCCTTATTTATAAAAAATAAACAGTTTTATAAAATGTTTATTTAACAAATTTCATTGAAATTTTATAATAAAATTAAAGCACAATTGTTTTAAATAGAACACATAGGTACCTATTTTGTATTATGTGCTTTACCTACGTACATACATAATTATTCAAAAACTCACCTCCCGTTAACTATTTTCACATTTTTTTAATCAAATTTTATTTATTGCAAAGACCGAACCGATTACCGTTTTATTAACATTATTTTAAACTTGGGCAACACTATTACGCATTCTTTGCTTTCAATTAAAAACAAAAACCCAATAAAGTGCATTCTTTGGAACAAAAACAACAAGTTGTTTTCTTGCTTTACCACTCAGAGATTTTGTTAATACTCATCAAATGCAAAAACAATAAACAATGCATACAAAATTTTAATGTGGAACAAAAAGAAGAAAAAAAAAAAACAAAGCACCGTTAAGAGCAGCAATAAAACTTAGAAACGTAATCAATGCAAATTTTTTTATTCACAATTTTATAAAAAAAAAAAACACTTACATACATATGTACATATGTATGTATGTATTTATATATTTTGATAGTTTTTAATTAAAAAAAAACTACATATTTAAAATAATTATTATTACATAATTTTTTTTTTAATAACAACATTTAACACTACTTTTAATTTGGTCTTAAAAACGAACGAAGCAATTATACGACCGATTTTATAAATGAGGACAAGAAAACTAATTTTATACCTATTTTAGGAAAAAGGGTTACCATATTTTTTTTTTTTTAGAGAGTAGAGCTTTTTTTTATTTTTATCTTTATACACTGGTCCCTCTAAAGAGAATCCTCTCAAAATTTTTCAATTTTCACTTTGTGTAAGCAATCGATGTACAATGGTCATATCTACCCACTGTTAAAATCTTACATTATTTTCTCTAGTATTTTGGGATATCCCCTTTGGGACATAAAAGAACATATAAAAAGAAAACAGATTTTTGTCTCTACTGAACATTTATAAATTTTGAGTTAACCCCCTTTGGATGATTCAGTGAAATATATAAATTTGTAACGATACTGACTGACTCACTGATTCATCATCGCACGCCTGAAGCTAACAACTTGTAATTTGGACCAGAGCTTGGTCTCTCCCAAATCGATCCACAAAGACAGAATTTTTCGAAATTCTGATGTTGAGTTGATTAAGAGATTATAAAAAAAAAACTTAATACTAATCGATGTTCTTTAGAAAAATAAGCGGACAGGTGTCTGGTACTTTTTTGAAGTTCGGCCCTTTTACGGAGTAAACGGATAAAATCGGTATTTTGGTACTTTTTTTGTCAACATAACGAAATAAAGTTTATATCACATTTCAAACCAATCTCAAAAATACAATTGCTTATTTGGTACTTTTTTGAAATTCGGACGTATAAGGGGTGAGAACTTTAACTATTTTAGTACTTTTTTACAAAACATTTTTCTTCATTCCTTGACAGATGACATAAGCAGTGCTGCCATGATTAATGCAATTTTTACAACCAACATTTTTGAAAAAGTTACCAAATGTGAAAAAATATAACCTAATTAGAAATGCCTTTTGTTAATTGAGAAAAACATAAAAATGTATTTTAAGTTGTATTGTAAGACAAAGGATATTTGCACTTAATATGAAAATATTAATTACAAGTTAAGAAAACAAAACAAGAAATGCAATTCTTGTACATATTAAAAATAAAAAGGTTTAATTTATTTGAGACCTTTTTCATGAAAAATATTTTTATTTCGTAAGAGTTTTGTTCTGTTTTTACAACACAAGTGATTGAACGTGTATTAAAATTTATATGAAAAGCACTCAGTTTTTTGATTAACTTTCATATAAATTTTACTTCTCGTTCAATTACTTGTGTTGTGAAAACAGCACATTAAACCCATCAAATTTGCATACAAAATTCCGTATATTGGAAGTTAAAAATTGAATTTTTTTTGGATTATGTCCTTTACAATAAACAAAATTAAAAAAAGTTAAACTATTTTCCGCTTTTTAACTGTTGTGAAATATGGCGATTTTTAAATTCTTTTGGCGATGAACATTTACGATTGGCGATATGGCGATGATCTTGGCGAAATTGGAAACTGTTAGCGCTATGCGAAATGCATTTTTTGTGAATTTAATCTAAAATATTATTAAAATGGCTATAACTTATTTCTCTTATTTAAAAATTAAACGAGTATTTTAAAATTATAATTGTAATTATTACTGTTTGAAAATTTTTCTATATGAAATATTTTGTGAATCATTGTATACTATTATAACGAATATAAACAAATTTGATTTCAGAACGTTAATTCAATTGGGGTAAAATCTATATGACTGACAGTCAAAGGCTTTTTTTATAAATTAAAAATATTACCAACTTATTATATATTTTCTTACAGTAAATTCCGTAAGTTCTCAAATTATAGATTTTATATTAATTTATTTTTGAAAAATCTTTTTGAAATGCCTATGTGTATATCAATATATTAAAATATACTACTGGAAATAGTGCACATTTAGAATATTTTCCTTATATTCAAGGTTTTAGAAACACCAAATCTACTTTTGTGTACTTTTTCAGTCCTTTTCTGAAATCGATTCCGCGTGATATATGCACTTTCTACTTAAAGTACCACTTATCTTTACTTCTCTTAAAATCAGAAAAACTACGCTAATTTAAAAAAAAAAATAATTGAAAATCTCCATCGATAAAACTTCATTTGATTTCAATTTCAGAACATGACAGTTTCTAATATAAAAATCACATTTGGCAATTATTTTTTTAGCAAAAATCCTAAAAAAATATCTGGAAGCTGTTTTGAAAGAAATATTTTGGTTGCGATAAAGTATAAAGAACTTCTGTTCATTTTAATCAAACAATGACATAATCGTAGTGCAAAGTACACATTGTTCGAAGTCGTAAATAATTTCCTTCGAATCCATATACGCAATACGTAAATAAAAAGGTTAGAAGTTTAAAAAACCTAAATTGCAAGTGTAGCAAGAAAAACATATTCATACGTATTTTATATTTTAGAAAAAAAGTAACCAAAATAAAAAAAATATTCACATCTCCACATTGAGAAAAAAAAATAACCAATTTTGGTTAGAAATAACCAAAAACGGCAGCTCTGGACATAAGCTATGGGCTCCCACTACAATATTGAAATTTTTGATGCTCCATGGGTAGATAAAAGTACCAAAAAGGGGAAATACGAGAAATTTAATTTCTTTCTTTAGCTTTTTGTTTCTACAACTGGTACTTTTTTAACTATCGTTAATATTGGACCTAGAAATATAAACTTTAACATGCAATATCCAGAGTGGATGAGAATCAATGAGGGAACTTTTTGGTACTTTTTGTTCTTTAACTGGTATTTTTTGCATTTCCGTTAGTATTAGACCTAGACACATAAAATTAAACATGCAAGGTCCTAAGTGAATGAGAATATGTTAGAGGGATCGTTTTGGTACTTTTTCGTTCTTCAGCTGGTACTTTCCTAATTTTCGTTAATATCGGACCTATGAACATAAGGTTTAACATGCAAGGTCCTGAGTGAATGAGAATCTCTAAGAGGGCTTTTGGTAGTTTTTCGGTCTCTACCTTGTACTTTTTTGAATTTTCGTTAATATTGGACCTATAAACATAAAACTAAACATACATGGTCCTGCGCGAATTAGAATCTATAAAAGGGCTATTTGGTACTTTTTGTTCTTTTACTGGAACTATTTGAATTTCCGTTAGTATTGGAATTCAAAAGTGGTGATAGTTGGAGTGTATGGATATTCTTGCACTTGTAAAAAAGCCCATACTTGACCAAGTACGACGTATTTTTGGGGTCATTGTTTTGCTAAAAGAGAAGTGTATTTTTCTCTTAACCAAATTACGACGCACTATGTTGAAAATTATTCAGTAAAATTTACAGTTATAAATGCGTATCTACAGTATTTTCAATATAACCAAGGCAGCACCAGTTGTTGTAAAGCACCCCACAACATTACGTTACCATCAACTTGTAAGACAGACGGAATAACATTTTTTAAATGCAACTCCTAATAACGCTTTCTTTATATTTTACTGGAACTTTCCGGTCGAAGGATATTATATTTTGTTTCATCACTAAATAATATATTGCCAAAAAAAAAATCTTTTATTTAAATGCGTTGTCGCGAAATGCATACTATGACCCCACATATGGTTTGGGGTCATGTAGTCTCAACTTGATGCATATTAATTTAAATATAAAAATGTATAACCCATAAAGTTATTAAAGAGTGACACTTACAATAATTCACTTCTTCCAGTTTATAACCGTTAGGACATAAAATGCTTACAATACAATTATCCATAATAAACTCTCTTCAATATTGTCAAATATGTGCAGACTAATGAGTGGTTTTCATACAACATACGCTTATAAAACACATCAGAGATTATCTGTGTTGATCTATCCCAGCAAAAACTTTACTTACATTTTAGCAACAACTACCTCTGTAAGAACTTCTAAAGCGCATGGTTTTCATACCTCATTCCTCGCAGCATTACATTACACCCAAGACGAATTAATTTTCGTGGTGGTGTGGAAAGCGCAACTGTGCTACTTTTTTTTTTCTTATTTAGAGAGAGGAATCACAAAAGTTGTTTGTGTTTTTGACATATCGACCAACGAAAGCAACAAATAGAAAACAATGTTGTGTTTTTGGTATTTGCTGTAGTATCGTCACCACCGTTTATATGAATTCGCCTTGATTACACCAATTCAAAAAGTTTATTCTCGTAATCCACACAGTAATTCGTATGTATATGCACGTAGCTCAGTTTTATAGAGTGCAAACCTAAAAAAATCAACAAACAATGAGAGTTTTATATTGCCCATCATCAAGTTAGCGCATCCCCTATAAGCTCGTTATGTTTGCTCTTGTTGTTAATATACATATTAATTCTTTTGGTGTCCCATTCTACTCGTCACCGTATGCACTAATTTCGGCAAAGAAAGCACGTGCCTAAAATTTACCGTTAGATGTTTTTTTCTATTTTAATTTATTTTCGATGAAAAAACTTGCGCACAAAGTTTTCGCGTAATCAGGTTAGCACCTTCAATTTCTCTTCAGTTTTTCTTAAATATTTGAAAGCGTATCAACACCAATTATTGTTTTTTTTTTTTGCTGATCAAGCGATCTACTGTTATCAATATATGTATGTACATACATAGGTAAAGGAAAATCCATTTCTGCGGAAGAAAAAACGAAAATTAAGGCTTATAAGGATTTGAAACTGACAGTAAAGAAATATTGAAAAAATCGGTAAAAGAAGTTATAACGGCATTCTTGCAAAATAAGTTGGAAAACGGTAAAGGCATGAACCTAACAGCCGTACCTTAACAAGAGCAGAAGGCGGAACGTTTTCTTCCGCGTAGCTTTTACGCTGATATGGCATACCTAAATAAGAGCGTCAGCGTTGTGTCATAAACAGTAGTGTTAACTTTCATGCTTACTAAACCCCTCATAAAATAAATAAGAAGTAGAATTAAAACCCTAGTTTGACCTAAAAATAGCTAATTTGCCATTATTTATTATCAAAAATTTAAAACAGGGCTGTAAAAACAGCAAATATAACAACCCTGCTTATTTTAACGCGCTGTCAAAATCGGATTTTCGTTGACGCCGCGCTATTTAGGGATGCTTCATACAAATTGTATGGGCATGAGGTTTTTTGACAGCTAGAAAACGCGTTCCGCTCTTATTTAGGCATGGCTGAAAGAAAATAAGACAGCGCAATGCACAGGTTCGTTAACTTTGTACTCTCATTTTGACGTAATTTTTATGTAACTGCCGTAAAGAGATTTAAATGTAAACAAGCATTCAGCATACCACATTCACGTGTTTGTGTGACGCTGTTTGTGCTCGTTTACTAGTGTGACGTAGATGCGCGGAAATATAATGTTTTGAATATATAAATGCGCTATCTTGTTTTTTTTTTTTTTTTTTGTTTCAATAGAAGAGTTCTTTCGCACACAAATAAAAGCACAACTTTGAGAAAAGCATCGAACTCTCCTGACAGCCGCAAAAATCAGTGCAAATGTTGGCTATAAAGCGAGTTTATCTTATTTTTAAAAATTGATAAAAAAAAAAAATGCTCTACCCTTAAATATACTAAAATTCAAAAAAAAAAGAACATCTTAACGCGGCACGTAAGGAAACGCGCTAAAATTTAGCATTAAAACATACTTATTACAAAAACTGTAGCTCAAATGTTCCAAAGTAGGATATGGCTCCCCAAATCATTACACCACACAGTAGTAATAATTGTCAAGACCTTCGAAATTAAATTTATATAATTCATCCGAACAACAATGTAGGCACATTCTGAAGCCGATTTCATACTTTTTCGAAATTGAGGCGCATTTTCGTGCGTGCCGAGGGGATTTCCCTTAATTCTATTATTTTTAAGGGGCGTTTTTTATCCAGAGCTTTGACTAGTACGAGTATAGAAACTCACCTTAACACCAACATTTTCACTGATTTTGCGTTTTTATTGGTGTGATAAAGAACTCTTTCATAACCTCCTTGGTAAGAAAAGTTTTTGCTTGGTTTGGTTTGACTTGTTTCGTCAACTCTCTAAGACATTAAAATTACCTTAAGGTAACGTCAACAAATCACTTTGGCAAGCAATTTGTTGTTGGACATAGTACATCGGGTCTATAGTTAAATTATTATAATGCCAACTGCAACAACAGTCAACTTTCTGAGACACATATCACTAGAATGTTGATGTTTAAGAGGCCAATTTACAAGAAAAAAAATGGGGGAAACAGACACAAACAACAATTTAAAAATTTAAACTGTCGTTGGTAAGAACCAACTTTTTTTCTTTTCTTAAGGTGGCTTTACACGATATGTATTTAGCAGTGTGTTTGTCAAATTTGCACCGCAAAATGCATACATGTCGTGTAGAAGCAAAAAAAAAAATTGCTTCTGTAAAAGTCTGCTCGAAATTGCAGTGTAAAATTTTTCTGACGTCAGCTGTTCATTTGCAAGAAATTTGCAAGTTTTTGCGGCAAAGAAAAATCTATTTATTTACACTTATTATTTAAAGCCACAAAATTTATAATTAACTCAAATCAAAAGTTAATATAAATATAAATCAGTATTTAATTTGCTGTTGTGAACGATTTTAGCTTATGCCATATGATATGCGCTTTTTCATATGGATTTTACACCCCACAAAGCACAAAATACATGTCGTGTAAAAGTATCTTTAACCAATTAAAGTTGTTGGTTCATATAAATGCGTTGGTACACATATGTTCTAGTGCTCAAATGAAATATGTCTGTGTTGAGTTGATGGCAAAGCAAAGCTGGACTTAAACCTCAGCTTAAGGAGGATAGTATAAAATATATGTCTGTATGTTATACGAAGGCAAGTAAAACAACCACTATCACCAATCGCATCATCTAGATCATCTTCAGCCAGTTAAATTGGCTTATAAAGTGTACTTGATGTATAAACAAATATTCACGAGTACTTTGGATCGTAGATGACCGCTTAAATTGGAGATTATTTTTATTTCAACGACAGACAGTTTAAAGGAATACGTCCTCTTAGTCGTCAATTGTCGCAAAGGTATAATTTAGTATGTGTTTGTTTCTATCTTCACCTGGCATTAAAATTAAAGCAATTTATTTTTAAGATTCAAACAATTTTTTAGCCAAATAAAGTAAAACGCCTACCTGGCAGACATAAAACAATTGGTAATTTATAAAATGGGTAAAAACATATGAAATCAACCAATGAGTTGACCGCACCGATTTCGAATTGGATGAAATTTGGTACGAAGGGAAAGTTAAACATAATAATAGCGTTTGCCAACTTTCAGTGTCTTAGCTCTCCTACTTTCAGAATTATGGTCATTCCAAGTTGGAAGAAATCAATAAAAATGCACTCAGATGCCTTAACACAATTTTTAATATCTCGAAAAGTATTCATTGTACGTTAATAATAAAGGGCTCATTTTACAGACAAAAACATGCGCCATTCCAAAAAAATTTTTTTTTTAATTTTCGATCAAGGAAATAAATTAAAGGAAATAAATTAACACATTGTTTGAAATGGCAAAGTTTTTTGATCACTTTTTTAATTAAAATTAAAAATATCATTTATTGAAAATATTTTTTCAAAATTTTAAAATTTTTAGTAATCAATATAATCATTTTGGTAATAGGTGCAAAATCAACAACTTGTTTGCTTGATATTATGAATTTGGAACAAATTTGGTGATTGGAGAAATTTAATAATTTTTTCTGTGTACACGTATTGAAATATTGACTCCCACAACAATAATGAAATTTTTTTAATTCAATGGGGAGGAAAAAAGTATCAAAAGGGGGAAATATGGAAAATTAAAATTCTTCCCTGTACTTTCCCGTTATACATATGGTACCTTTTAAATTTTCTATAAAATCGAACTTAGAAACATAAAACTACCTACATACATAAAACTAAATCTATAAGATGAAAAATGTTGGTACTTTTTATTAAAACATATAAACATAGACTTTGTCATACAAATATATGCTACAAAGAAAGGGAGACGCTAACGAAGTAGCGGATTAAATGCTAGAACAGTATATATAATGTAATAGTAAATAATATTGATTTTTTTATATAAAAAAATTTTTGTTTCCCTTTTTTCCCCTTAAAAAACTTTTGTCAATTTTTATTTCGTTCAACATGCAACGTCACGCGTGTGGCTTCAATACAAAATTATTTATGACAGTTATGACAAGTTTCCCTTTAAGTTATTTAAATTTATAATTTCTTCATGAAATTGAATCGTGATTTAAATATGGGGAACTAAAACTTAAGCTTTTACAAAATTACCAACACGGTCAAATGCTGCCACCATCGTCATCAGCACTTTGCCACAAAAGTTGTAATAAAATGGAGACAATACCAAAGAAAAGAAAAAAAACGCTATTAAAGCAACAACATAAATCCATTGTAGTTGTGCTTGGATTGTATAGTTAAGTCTATAAAAAAATCCACTCTATTGATGACGTGGCGGTTTCATACAATATGCAACACTGACAACAACTGCAACTACAAAATGCCGAACAATTGACAGTTGTAAAGGTCAGAGATGACATTTAGATTATTAATTGCTATTGAAAAGCTATTAATAAAAATATGAGGAAAAATATTTTTTTTATACATAAATAAAAACGATAAAAACAGAGGTTTAGCTTGAATTAATAGGTTTTAAGGGGATTGAACATTTTTATAAATTTATTTTAAACAAAAGTTTTTGTTTTGTAAGACGCTGCTATTTATTATTGGCTGTTTGGATGTTTAAAGTTAAAGACACATTAAAAATTCAACACAATTGAAATATTTAATTACCGCCTTTAAGTTGAAGCTTCCATAATGTGACGAATAATTTTTCATACAATTTATACTAATATTAAATTTTTTATGTTAAAAAAGATGTTATTTTGGTATGATTTCGTATTTTTTTTTATACTTTTGTGATATTTGGATTAACTTAAGGCCCTATTATGGTTCACAACTCGACTCAGTTGAGTTGAAAAATACGTTCGATACTATTTTATTGAACCTGACATTTATGAAAAATTTTTTAAAGTGATTATTGTTAAAATATTTAATGTTCAACTTCATATGCAATCGAAAACGTTCCAGTTTTCAGAATATATTTTTGAAAATAATTGTGACTTTAAAATTTGTAAAAAATTTTAAGAAAAAACTCTACCCATACTTATAAATTTCTTATACATATAAATAAGAAAAAAAAGAAGCTAAATGCCATGTCGCCAAACACAAAATTTTATCGCCAAATAGGTTTATAAATCGCCACGTTTGGCGAAAAATTGCCACATCTGACAGCCCCAGATATTAGAACTTAGTAATATCAACTGAGGCAGTAAATGCTTTTACAAATATATATTTGGACTTATGCTTGTATGTAAGAATCGTTTGTTCAATGTCAATTATATAATACGGAGTTGCAAGCATCACCATTTTTAATTTGTTTGAAATACAGCAATATTTTAATATTTAAACAATTGTAAAATATTATTTACTACATTATGACGATATGACTTGATAGCACACCTTGTGAATCACCCATATCAGTTTTACAAGGTGGTAGTACTTTAGCGACGGATTAAATATATTTTAAATTGTTTTCAGATTGTGTATTAATAAAGGGTACTTTACACTTTCTCACGTATTTTGACGGAGGTGCATACCTGATTTAATTATTGTTTGAAAATTTTGAAAAAACAATCATGGCAGGGTTGTATTTTCCTCAAAATACGTGAGACTTGTGTGGTAGTGTAAAAACCCTTAATGGATAAAAAAGATTATTACTTACAGTTTAATTGCAGAAACACAAATTTTGTATGAAAAATTTAACAAATTGAGTTGCCAATAATGGCACAAGTTTTAGCGCAAAGTGGAACGTTTTCTTCCGCTTGACTATTACGCTGATATGCCATAAATAAACAAGAACGTCAACATTGCGTCGCGAGCAGTGGTACTAGGTTCCTTTTTTAATAAATCAATATAAAAATAGAGATAAAACCACTAGATTAACCTAAAAAAGCTAAATTGCCAATATTTATTAACAATAGCGGCCAACTTTACCAATTGCAAAGCGTTGCCGCCGTGCTACGTCGGTATGCTACATACGAATTGTATGGGAATGAGAATTTTTGACACCTAGAAAACGGGGTCTGTATCAAGTCAAGCATTTCTCATCAAGCTCTGTTATAGTATTAATGAAAATGTGTTTGTATGTGTGCCACTGGCGATGCTGAATGGAAAATCAAAAAATTTAGATATGACGGCGAATATTACGTCCAGCACACGTACACGAGTGAATTCACCTGCATGACAAGCATTTTGACCGTGTAGAGACCCCTTAAGCTGAAGGTCCACACCATGCGTTTATGCGTAGATGCGTATTATACTTTTTGTGCATATCATGCGTTCCTAAATTCAAGTTACATGCAATGCGTTTTATGCGGCAAATTTTTTATCATCTGTTGTGCTATTATGTTTATCAAATAAAAACAATTTTGCAAAAATGGAAGGTGTAACTGATATTTTAATAGAATTTATTTATAAGAATTCAAAGAGATGTAAGCTTTTATTATCAAAAAATTCGTCATTTTTCACGATATCAATAAGTTTCTCTTTCAAGGCATTTGCTAAAAAAAATTATAAGCACAACGAAGATGGCACTCAGAATATAAAAGTAGTCGATAACTAGAATGCAAATGTTGTTCATGAAAAAATTGTTTTAAAAATTAATTTCTTGAAAGTTATTGCTATCTTTATTACGAAAGATTTTTCTTTTATTAAAATTATTTTTTAGTAATTTGTCAGATAAAATTACAATGATCTTACTCTTTGAAATATGCATAAAAAGGAACAACGCATAGAATGCATGCCATGGACCTTCAGCTTTAAGAGTTATTAGTAAAAAATATTTTTCCTCTATTTAAAAAAAGAGAGACGTCAAAATACATAAAAAATGTTGTCCATGGGTGAATCGACCTTTAGATGCTAGACTAAGAAATATGTTCGTTGTGGCAGCCTGAGTTCAAATAACGCATTATCTGCCCTTTTTTTAAATGCACATTTGGAAGATAGACACATGGCTTTTTCAGTATTTCAAAGAGAAGTAATGATAATAAATAGTGTACAGTTGTTTGCAATGTTATTTACTGGGTTAAAAGGTCAGTAAATTTTTTGCTGGGATGATAAGCCACAAAAAATATTTGTTTTTTAAAGAACTTGTTATGAATGACTACACTAGAGCGCCATTTGTACGATCCCTATTTGCGTCATTTCGATTTGCGTCGCTTTTTTTAAATTTGGTTGAATCCGCTTTCTTCGTTTTTATTCCGATTTCCGTCGGAATAAAACTCAATCGTATGTCCCAATTAACACGTTGCAGGTCTTAATGATCAGCTTGCTAATTTTATAGGCGGTAGAGATAGAGAGAGAGAGAGAGCGAAACATTTCATTCCTCGCCTATAAAACAGCAAGCTGTACCCATGTTCCGTAACTTTGGTGAGAACATCTCGCATCGAAAACATGTGAAACAAAATATTCCATCCAAGGCGAATTCACTAGAAGGTGAGGTCAACTCTACAACAACACTGTTTCTGTGGTCCATCTGTCAAAAATATTGCTAGAAAAAAAAATGTTTGTTTACATAAAAAAAATAGTTCGTATACAAACTTTGACAAATCGGCCACCGAAAAAAATAACCATATGCTGACTTGACCCCACCTTCTAGTCAATTCGCCTTGATTCCATCGTTTCTCGAAAAGTGAGAAAAAAGTGTGTATGTCGAAAACTATCAAAAGAGATTACGTCGTTACGTTATAAATGTCAAAATATTCTACTCGAAGCCGATATGAAATTGCAGATGTGGAGAACGCCAGTCAAACGTTTTGTTGACGGCGACCAAATTTGAATAAAATTGAAAAATCGTCAACGACGGCGGCGAAAATACAACCGGCGGCTATATTAAAACTGTAAAGTGCGACTTTAATGTTTGTTGATTACAAAATTGCTTTGAAAACATTCGTATATTTTTCAAAAATGTTAAAAGCAAAATAATTAAACAATGAAAAAATCTGCCAAGAACAAAATACTAATCTCTCCGTGTTCATATTCATTGCATTTTTAATTTATTTTTTAGTGTTAAATTTTTTTCTCACCCCGTTTTTATGCGTGAGTTTATATGATAGTTCAAGGTGGGAACTTTCTCACACAAATTTTACAGACACACTTTTTCAGTATATTGGCGAGAAATTTCCTTAAGTGACAGTTATTACTCGCCAATAATGTTACAGACGCAGTTAAGTGAGAAAAAAACAGCTGTTTATTTCAATTTATGGCATTTTTGTTTCATATCTCACATTTCAATCGAAAAGTTTCTCGCCGCGAGTGTTACAAAACATGGGCACCGATCTATAAGCTATAAGACTTACAACGTGCAAATTTGGACATAAGATTGAATTTTTTCACTGAAGTCATAATCACATGTAAAGAATTTTTCTATTTGCGTGTAAAATTGGAATTCCTATGTTATTCTATTATGTATGTTAATCTAAGCATAATTGCGTGTTTAGAAGTAAGAACTTAGTTCTTAATCAGAAATGCTGTAGTTAAGATGTTTTATTCAACGTAAGAAAAGGAAAAATAAGTGCAAAGAAAAGAAAATGCATTAGTTTGGAACTAAAAAGCTGCTGACATAGACGAAAACCTTTGCTAAGCACCTGCAACAGTACAGGGGCCAAATTAAGGCATTCGATATCGATCGAAATTCCCATTTAAATTGTATTGTAATTTCGATCGATATCGAATATCGTAATTTGGCCCCAGATTTAAAAATGAATCATTTGAAGACAGCTCGAGTTAATCCCAAATGGGATTTTTTTTTTATTTAACGTTTATTTGAATATGGTTAAATGAAATAAATAAATTTTTGTTATGTTTTTATGAAAATATATTTTTCTTTTGCATTTATATATTTTTATTTATATTTTTATAAAAATTAAACCCACTTGCTTAAAAAAAAAATAGCATGAAACGTAACTATAAGACTTTTTTGATCACAAATTGAATATTTTGCTAAATATTTAAATTTTGGACCCAATCAATAAAAAAATTCATCCGATTTGTGACGTTTCGGCTTGTGTCGCATTTCCCCGATTCCCATTTACGACGCAAGTCGGAGCTCAAGTGTATTGCACTGATCTTTACTCTTATTAATTAGTTTTTATTAATAAACTTTTTTTACTACCATCCCCCAAACAAAACATTTAATGAATTTAACAAAAATTCATTCTGAATGCAAAAAAGGGGATGAAATGAGAGCAATAAAAAAATTCTTAATAAACTAAAGAAAAATTAGTAAACAAATCTTTTAATAAGTGTTAATACTGTAAAATGTTACCTGCTTAAATCATTATTACTAAAACCTCCTAATTTAAGATAAACCCAACAATTCTTGGGATTTTTTACAAATAATCGCAATAAATTTCTTGGTTTCTGTGTATCCATCCATCTACACACACACACACACATAAGCACATACACTCAACAATCCTTATAAGAGACACTTTAGAATTAATCATTAGACCAACGGATAAAATATTAAATCTAGAACAAAAATTTCTTATACTCAAGATCACATGATTAATAGTTAATCATAGACTTTTCGATACGTTCAAGAACGTCAAGTAGCAGTAAAGAGTAATAAGTACACATTCGTATGACCAAGTGTAAAAGAATCTTAAAATTGTATTTGGTGTGATCTACTGCGATTAACTTGCGAACAAAACTGCACTGAAGTTATTACGAGGCAGGGGCAAGACGAAAGAAAAGGTAAAACTTAGAATTGAGATTAAACCGATTTAACAATTGCATTAAATTTATAATCTGGTACTAAAATTTAAACTCATTTACAAACTTAAGAAATACTAAGTTACATGCAGTTACTACTGCCATATTAATCTGAGCTGATTTAAAGCGAAATTCTTTTCAACACAAGTCTATAATGTATCGAAACAACCAACCAACCAGCCAGCCAACATTCCTTTATAATGATCATAATAATCATGTGGTAAAGTGCAAAATAACATAAAATTATAAAAACTATATTTTATAAAAAAAAATATAAAAAAATATTTTGTAGTTTATTTTCTTCATTTTTTTTTCAACACAAACGTCACCTTAAAAGTTAACGAAACACAGCAAAACAAAAGATCACCATTTTAAAGATTTTTCGTTTTTTTTTAAGTAAAAAAAAAAAAATCAGCAAAACGTCTGGGTTTTCAGTGCCTTTTTGCTTCTCGAGAGACATCTTTGAGACACGCATATTTGAATGATGGATTTTTTGCTGTAATTTAATAAATTATCTCCCGCATATAGTTAATTTAATATTTTAATTTACATACATATGGAGTCGAATTTGAAGTCACCCTACAATAATAATCAAAGAAATATTGACCGTGAAATTAATATTTCAAGATAGCAAACACTTAACATAATCCTTACCACACTTTAGGAAATAAACTTTCAGCTACGTTATAATTCTGGTATTGTTTTTATTTCGTCGTTGGCTTTCCAATGCTCCATATCCTGGGCATTATGGCCTGGCTACGATGAACCGTGAACCAGTTTTTTACGTAGGTTAGATTAGGTTAGTTTCAGTGGGCAGCCGACACGAGATCGGCTCACTTGGATCCTTAAAGCGGTCCCTTTGTGATACCCTTAGCCAGCGACAAGAGTCAACCGGTATTCACCAGGTTATTCTCCAGAAATCACCGCAGCCTCGAACTACCCCGACTCCCTGCAGAACAGAGAGATCGATTTCAGTCCCTCATTGGACATATCATCCAAACGGTCCGGTCTTCCGAAATAAATAAGACTAATATCCCCTAGGCGGGGGCATTGGCAGAGTGAAGCCGTCTCCTCCTCCTCCTCATCATGACTACTTCTACAGTAGTCATTATTATCAAAACACATTATCCACGCATGAGTCCCTATCGACCAGTGACCCGTTATTACCGATGTCACCGTCCTTATCCGGTCCCTGTCGAGACCAAGTAGCACGCGAGTACTCGCAGCCAGGCCATAAAGTCCTGGCCACCAAGCAGGTGGGACCAGATTAGAACAGTTGTCTCAGTGATTACTGGGCACTGGCCGGTGGGGACTCATGCGATGAGTATGGGTTTGGAATTCAATGACAAGGAAAGAAATAGCTGCTGGACTTTTTTCTTTAAAAAATAAACGTTCTAGCCACTGTTCCATATAGAAGTTCCCAGCAAGCTGATGGAGCACATCAAAAGTCTTTACGCAAATGGCACCTGCCTTATACTTCATGAAGGACTAGGGTTGCCATTCGTACTGTTTTTATCAGTACATGTACTGTTTTTTGTTTAAAGTACTGATTTATGCATTACAAGCAAATCAGTACGCAAATGTACTGATTTTTTCATTAATGTACTGTTTTTGTACTGTTATTATATATTAATTTTGTTCAGTATATAGTTTGTCATATTGTAAAATTGTTTGCGATACAATTATCGATGAGTTATTAACATTACGAAAAAAGAAGATAGTAGAAGTGTTGCTAAATGATGGTGTGCTTATGAATTTTAGGAAATGTGTAATTTTATTTCTTCCATTCCACATTCAAACGCTTTTGCAGAACGAGTCTATAGTTTTCAAAGTGGAGAAAAGAGAGAAATAGGCTCCTAATATAAAACCTAGAAAGTGAGTTGCAGATAAAGACAAACTTTGGTTATAGTTGTAATGAGTTTTACAATTTCTTGAAGACTGCAGACAGGAAAGAAATTGTGGACAATGTACAAAAAGGCCATAAATATTTTTAACTTGTAACATTGTAAATATTTATGTCCATGCATATGTAAATATATTATTTATAAAAATCTATAGTATAAGATCGTCTCAAAACGATTGTACCTTTTGCAATAATTACAACTATTAATATAAATTAGTTGTAAATCACTTTTAAATAATTATTTTAAATTGTTTTGAAGATAAATACATGAGAAGCTTCGTTATTTTAAGTGTTTAATTTGTTTTTTTTTTTTAAGTTGTTGTCCTTATATATGTAGCTTGGTGCTTAAAAGGTCAATGTCAAATAATTCATTTTTGAGCAAATTTAAATTTTAGTTTTTTATAGAAGAGTTCTAAGTGAAATTGGCTAGCAAAACCCTTTTGAAGCTGTACTCGGTTAAATTATACATTACGTGTCTCCGCAAAATTAAAGAGATTCAACATGACCTTAAAATTGCAAAATGAAATTAGGGCCCTTATTATGTAAAACGCAAAGCAACGCCAAAGAATAACATTGGAAGCAAAAACAAAGTCATAAATATTATGTTATTTTGTTGTTGCTTTCTACAGAAATTCACATTGCGTTTTGAAATTAAACACGCTGCATAGATTGTGGCGTTGAATATTTTAAAACGGTACATGAATTTCTGTTGTCTTTGGCGTTGCGTTGCGTTTTACATGATTAGGGCCTAATTATGCTGGTAGATATAGCAAAAAACTACTTTAATTTAATTTTATGTTGACCTACTTATATTCAAGAAATATAATAGAATAAAGGAAATAAAATTTTAGTTCACATGTTGGTCACGATTTTTTTGTCAAATATTTGCTAGATGTGACCGTAGCTAAAGAAAAGACCTAATGCAAAAATTAACTCAAAACAGCAAAATATTGACATTGGCCCCTTAAGTACCAAGCTACAGACATAATGAACTCAAATTTTGCTTTTAATAAAATTAATGTTTCTTTTAAAAATATTAAACCAAGTAGCTAACAAGAAATTAAGAATCGAATTTCTAACAACTTGTGTTTTAGATTTTTTTTGCTATTCACTTTGTATTCCCGCTAAAAATATATTTGGAATTGAACTATTATTTTAAAAAATTCGGTTTTATTAATTAAATTTTGTCACTGTTCAAATTATAGAATGAATTCAAGTTTTGTTTTAAAAAAGATTAAAGTTTTTATGTAATTAATATGCAATTTTATACTAAAAAGTATATGCACTGTTTTTTATGCAATTGTACTGATTTTTTTTCTCTTATGTACTGATTTCTCTGATTTCAAAACTGGCAACCCTATGAAGGACAGTTAAGCATCAAAATAGCGGTAAATACCAGAGTACGACAAGGTTGTGTGCTATCCCCAATCCTTTTTAATTGTGTCCTTAATTCAGTAATGCTTAAAGCCACAAACCCTAGAAGAGGAACCACATGGAGTTTGCAAGGTCGATTAGAGGTCCTGGACTACGTTGATGATATCTGCTTACTAACGCACTCAAACTATGATATGCAGGCAAAGTTATCATTGATCTTATCAGCCTTATCAGTTGGTCTTAAGATTAATATTATCAATACGAAGACAATGAGTATAAACGTGAAGAACGATAGAAGACTCTACATACTCTACATAAAAAATTAACAGAGACCAAATAACGGCATTCGGTATCGATCGAAATTACAATGAAATTTAAATGTGAATTTCGAACGATATCGAATGCCCCAGATTGTACAATATTTCTGCTACTTTGAGAGTATTGTCGATAGGAGTGATGGATCTTCGGCAGATATTCGTCGCTGTTATAACTAACCGACCTAACTAACATTTAAAAAAATTTACAGGAGAGCACTTTTAATATTTTTTGTCTTAAATGTAGTTATTTTCTAGCCAAAATACAAATGAAATTGGGTTCACAGAAAAAAGTGTTTTAAAAAGTATTTAAATTTAATTAATGTGATAATTGAATCGAATATTTTTTTAGTTTTTTATTTATTTAGAAAAAAAATTAAAAATATAATTTTGATTTAATTAACATTTTAGTTGTTTTGAAATAAATGTTTAATTAAATAACAAAAAATTTTAATTCATTTTTTTTTTTTCTTTTAAAAAAATAATTTAAACTTGTAGAGTATCTGTTGGAAATTGTCGGAACCTAAGCTATATTTAATTTAATCAATTAACAAATTCTTTGAAATGGCAAAATTTAATTAACATTTTAGTTGTTTTGAAATAAATTTTTGATTAAAATATTAATTAAATAACAAAAAATATTAATTGACTTTTTCGTTTTAAATAAAATAAAAATTTAAACTTGTAATGCCGTATTCATAAAAAACTAAAATGGATATGAATTCTGTTTTCTATTTTATTTTTTATGAATACGGCAGGTAGAATTGTTGTTAGGAATTGTCAATATTTAATTTTGAAATGGCAAAGTTTTTTGATCATTTTTTTTTTATTAAAATTAAAAATATCATTTATTGAAAAAAATATTCAGAATTTTACAATTTTTAGTAATAAATATAATCATTTTGGTAATACAGTGAACTCGCGAAAACGTGAACACTCGAAAGTGTGAACGTCTCAGAAACGTGAACAAATTTATTTTTATACAGACTATTCTAAAACGTGAACAAAATCTGGAAGCTCTAAAACGTGAACACATTTTTGTTAATTTTTGTATGCTGTTTAAAATGTTTTTTTTTTTTTAAATTGGGAAATCCCCCAATTGAGTTCACTTATTGGTTTATGTTACAGCGTTTGTTATTCTTAATTTTATGTATACGCTGACCTGTTAGTTGTTTTTTGACATCGCTACGTAAAAGTTAAAAGTAATTAAAAATTTTTATTCGTGAAAGTGAAAAATGTCATTAAAAACCCGAAAAGTTTATCTTTGAAAGATAAAGTAAATATTCTTGAACTATTGCAAAAAGGTTATAGATAGTGTCAGTGGCTTGGCAAGAAAATATGGTGTTGCTAAATCAACAGTTTGTTCCATTAAAAAAAATAGGAAATAACAAATCGTGTAAATAATACTTTTTATGGTACCGGAAAGCGTAAAACATAACGTTCTTCTGAGCTTCCGAAAATGGAAAAAATTTGTTAAATATGGTCGAACAAAAAACTTATCAAAAAAAAGATGACCGACTTTTTCCTATAAAATGTTTTTTCCTCATAAACATTTTTCAAACAAAAAAATGTCCCCATTAGTTTTTGTTAATTTTATGTGTATTTTTTTTAATATTCATAAGAAATTTATTTTTTATTTATCATATGCAAATTGAACTGAATTATTGCATATTTGTAAATATATTTTTTGTTTAACATTTTTCATTTTTTCGAATTTATTCTATGAGTTAAATTTCAGTTATGTATTTTATAAAGCTTTTTGTAATAGCTCTATTCCTTAAATTTTATTTTAGAAATTACTTTATACACTACCAGACTATTATATTGTATTTTCTTGTTATATTTTTTGTTATTAAAAATGAATAAAATATTTGTTTTAAAATACTTGTTTATCTATTTATTTTGGAATAGTTAGAGGTGTTATTTTTTTTAAATTTGGCATTCGATAAAGTGAACAAACTCGAAAACGTGAACCGCCTTGGTAAAAATTAGTTCACGTTATCGCGAGTTCACTGTAGGTGCAAAATCAACAAATTGTTTGCTTGATATTATGAATTTGGAATAAATTTAGTAATAAGAGAACATTTTTAATTTTTTCTGTGTTTATACATTATTTGTTATGTAGTATAATAACATCTTTTATTTTGTGTTATGGTGCGGTATGACTAATGACGTCTACATGTGTATTTAACACAATTTAAAAAAAAAAATTTCAATTAGGTCAGTTAGTAAAAACAGCGACGATATATCGAGCCGCATAAAAAAAACCCGGCAATCATTCGGTCAGCTAAGCCCCATCTGGAACTCGTCTTACATATCACGACGGACGAAGCTTAGCCTACCTAATTCTAACCTAAAATCTACCTTGTTATATGGTTGTGAGATGTGAAATGCGGCAAAAAAAGATATGCATTCTTTTCATGTGCTTATCAACAAATACTTACGAAGAATACCACGTTTGCATTGGCCCTCAACAATATATAAAACTCAGCAACCTCTCGACTTGAAATCATTTCACGTAAATGGCACTGGATCGTGCATACTCTGCGTACATCATCAGACAATATTGCAAAGCAAGACATAGTGTGAATTCCTCAAGGTAGTCGGCACAAAGAACGACCATCTCACACCTGGAAACGCCAATTAATAATAAAAATGACAAAACTACCCCTAAATTGGAATGAAGTAAAACACTAAGCAAATGATCGAGAATATTGGAAACAACTTGTTACGGTCCTTTGCTCCTGCTTAAAATCCATCTCCTATTTGCTTAAAATCTTGCTGAGCGTTAATCATCACAGCCTGGCATTTTATTGTCGTTCGTTCAGAATGTTTTTCATCTACAAGTTAAAACTTATAATTCTTTTGATAAATCTGCTCGTAAAAATTTATTGGCTTCATCAGAATTTTTTAACATTCTTGCCGGTTAGGTTAGGTTAGGTTAGAGTGGCCGGTCGCAAAGACCCCGCATAGACCAAATAGGTCCCTAGCGTTACCACGTTGTACGATAACCCGCAAAAGAACGTTAGAAATAAGAGAGGTCATTCCGATGTAATGGTACTCAGAGTACCCCACACTCTCTTGACGAAAGCCAGGAGTCTCATTAACCCAATTCCAGAGGTTTCCCCGAGATTTTAGAAGTAATGGTCTCCCAGACAGTTCGCTCTGGAGCGCACGAGTGCCGGACAGTAGCAGAGTATATGCTCCACTGTCTCCTTTTCCCCTGGTACCCCACAGAATCTGCAATTGTCACTATTCAGCCGCCCCGCCCTCTTGGCGTATACCGCGGTCCAACAGTGACCCGTTATAAAACCTACCAGAAGTCTACAATCACTTCTCGATAGTGACAGAAGTATTTTCGTCGACTCCGGATCATAGGATCCCCACATTACCTTGGAAACCCTGCACGTTTCGGTGTTTTTCCAAATTGCCTCTGATCTCCTCCGTATAGCAGAGTCTGTATCTCTCCTAATATTCCGAATTGGAGCCGGGATGGCCATCACCCTATCGTATGGTAACTGGACCCCCCGTTTCGCCAATTCGTCCGCCTCCTCGTTGCGCTCTATACCCTGGTGCCCGCGAACCCAATAGATGTGCACCCTCCTATTGGTACAGAGTCTATCTATCGAGTCTCTACACTCCTGGACGATAGAAGAGTATGAAAATTTGGCGGATATCGCCCTGATCGCCGCCTGACTATCGATGAAAAAGTTTATGTGTGAGTTCCTAGTACTGGAGCTACGTGTCAAATCAGCAGCCATCTTGGCTCTTGCCGGTTAGTGGGTTAAACAATTTTACGTAAGTGAGAAAACTTGCATGATTTTAAAATTTTGATTACGCACACAAATTTTCTTTTGCATTTACGCTCACTCTCTTACGGGTTATTAATAGTGTAAAGTAAAAGTTCTTAATGTAAGGCCCCTTTCAGATTCGGCAAGTTACTTGCGCAACTTTTGGTTTGTTGATATCAGCGGTAAGGTCGGGTTAGGGGGAAAAATTAAGACTTTGGCTGATTTCATAAACGCAGTATTGTTAAGCATCACCAAAAACAAATGCGTTGACAAGGCTTCACAAATAAAAACAATACACACATTTCGCAACCATTTTGCAGAAAAGAGCGTTACCACGGCCTTGTTTACATCCTTTGTTGTACTCGGCAATTGAATTGCGCAACTAACTTGCCGAGTCTGAAAGGGGTCTTACGAATGTTAATAACATTGAAATGGTTTTTTTTAATTAGAATTTCTTTTAATCAATTTATTTACTTAGGCTATTGCCATGTATTAAAGGTTGTCAAAACTTGCAGAAATATGATCCATTTGAATAACTTCAATTCGGCAGGGTATTCAAATTTCGTTAAAATGTTATACTTTTGTCAAAACCACATTGGCCCCTTAAACAAATAAGAAAAATACATAAACTAATAATATCCAAAAATTACCACCATTTCTCATCACCAGCAAAAAAAAAACAATTTTGAGGCAAAAAAAAAAAGATGAGGCAAAAAAAAAAAAATAATGACTTTAAAAAGAAGACACACACATTGAAGAGAAGAGATTCTCGTCAACGATGATCATGAAAAAAAGATCGTCAACAGCATTAAAAAATCAAAAAGACAAGAAACAGAAACAGAAAACAAAAAATTTAAAATAATGCTTAATGATTGAAATATGTGGCATACAACATAGTTTAGAAACGTTTTTAAGAGTTCATCATCATCCATGTATCCAAAAAGATACATAGATCTATCTGCATGTACTTAACATGGCCTCAAGTTAAATTATGATCGTTTGTCATGCGCCGCAGAGACTTTTTCTTATTTGTGGTTAAAATCAACGAACGTTTTACGTGTTAAGGGGGGATATTTTTTTTTAGCTTTTTTGGTTGATATGATTTAACTGCAGTTACAGTTAAAATATGAAAAATATTTAAAAAAAAAAGAGTCAAAATAACTGAGTGAGTGAATTAGTGTGTCTGAAATATTTGTGGAGCTTAATTAACGTGTCGCCGAAAAAAAATTTTTGTTTTGGGAGTTGCGTGTGCTTAAGGCAAATAAAGTTTTTGTTCGTTATTTTTTTTATTTATTTTTTACAATATATTATTCATGAAAACCATGTTGACTTAATGATTGAGTTAAAATAAGATAACATTTTTGACCAAAATACTCTACAATTGGTATTTGGAAAATTGTAACTGAGATTGGACTATTGGGGTTAAAGGTCAAACATTGTAAATTCTAATTTATGTATATTTTCATTATAAAGTTTGACGTTCAAATCAGTAAAAGTCATCAGGATCATCACAGTCGAATTTATTTGCATAAAATCATAGATGGGGGTAGTGCACTAATTTTGCAGTTTCAACTCGCAGTTAGTGATAGTGTAAAATTATTGCAATCATTTTGTTGCTGTTCTGTGATGAATTGAAAATAAGCAGCCTCACTAAACATGAGTGATAGTGATGCTAAAAATTTTGCACTCAAAAAAAAAAATAGTTTGATTTAAGAAAGAGCAATCTTCAGTTTATTGCAACTTTTTTGCTCTTGACTCATTTGACTGCAACCTAAATCTTTGCACTAAATTTAGAAACAAAAAACTTGTTTTTTCCTGATTAAACCCATGAGATTATTGACATGTTGTTGCATTTTCTCTCTTATGCATATCATAACAAGAATCAAAAATTATACTCATACAAAATTACATTTTTCAAATTTTAGTGAGAGTCTGTTTATTTGCAGCTTTTTTGATTGCAAGAACAAATTTTGCACTATATGAATTGAGTGCAGATTTTTGCATTCAATCTTTGTTTAGTGATAGTGAAAAAAATAAATCTGCTGATTTTAATCAATATCTAGTGAATTACCCCCAACTATGCCGAAAATTACAAAAATGATACTCTGAAGCAACCCAGAAAATATTTTTGACAAATGCGGAAGTATTAAAAATTGTTGACAGATAATAAAAAAAAACTTTTAAAAACATAGACCAAAAAAGTCTGAATATTTGGTAAGGATTCTCTTTAAAGCTGAAGGTCCACACCAGTCGTTTATGCGTCTGTCCTTTTTATGCATATTTCAAAAAGTAGAATCAGTGTAATTGTATGTGACAAGTTACGCGGCAAGACGCATAGAATGCATATACGTATCAACGCATGAAAGTAGGTTTACTTTCTACTTTTGCATGCGTCGCATGTGTGGTGAAAAATGTCAGCTGCTTTTGATGGCCATGGATGACAAATCATATTTTCTTTTCACTGTTATCGATAAATGTGGTTGTGTGGTGGATTCCTTTTTTCAATTTTTTGTATTACAAAAGGTTTTTAATAAAAGAAAAAGCTTTCATAATAAAGATTTAAATTACTTTCAAGAACAAAATACATTGAAATTGATTTTTAGAACAATTTTTTCATAAACGAAATTTGACATTCTAGTTATCGATTTCTTTTATGTTCTGAGTGGCATCTTTGTTGTGCTTTTTATTTTTTTTTTTTTAACAAATGCCTTGAAAGGGAAACTTATTGACACCATGAAAAATTACGAATTCTTTTGATAATAAAAGCTTACTCCTCTGTGAATTCTTATAAATAAATTCTATTAAAATATCAGTTACACCTTCCATTTTTGCAAAATTGTTTTTATTTGATAAATATATTAGCCCAACAGATGGTTAAAAAAAACACAATTTGGCTCTTAAAACGCATTGCATGTAACTTGAATTTAGGAACGCATGAAATGCACAAAAAGTTTCATACCCCTCTACGCATAAACGCATGGTGTGGAACTTCAGCTTAACTGCCTGTTCAACGATTTCGAACGTTAACGTTCGCATATAAAATAACATTTAAAACAATAACAAATATTAAAATTTTGTTGCTGCTTTAAATGTAATTTTCTATGCGAACCTTAACGTTCGAAATCGATGAACTGACTGTAAGTCTTGCACACGAATAAAAAAATAAAAAATTGAAGTATGGTGAAAAACATGTTATGGTCCCCCCAGTGGCCACAAACAATATTTTGCTGTTTTCAACATTACGACTAAGGGGAATTCAGTAGAAGGTGACGCCAACTTCACAAGAAGAGTGCATTTGTGGTCTGGTTGACAAAAATATGGCTAGGAAAAAAACATTTCTTAACATAAAAAACTTATTTGTATATAAACTTCGACGATTCAACCACCGAAAACAACTATATGTTGACTTGACGCCACTTTCTGCTGAATTAGCCTTGATTACTATAGTTGGACTTGCATATGGGAACCATAGACCTGCGCCGTCAAGTTTTGTTGGCTGCGGCGGCTTGCAATAATAGTACCGGCGGCGGCTCAAAGCCGGCTTAAGCCGACTTAAACTAAGGCCAATTTAAAAAATAAAGTTTTAACCAAATTTTATATTTTTTTGTTTGAATAATAAAATTAATTGGCATATATACTTATTTTAATACTTGTGACTATAACCTATTCTTAACTGTGATTTTAAATTTTTACTGCGAAACGTTTAAAAATATACAAAGGTTATGGCTTACACATTAACATTTTTATTTATTAAAATAAACTGTTTTTATTAAAAATAAAAAGAATGGAAAACATTTTTTATCTATAAAGCCAATAAATAGTGTCTAAATATGAACATTAATCTTAGCTCAGTCCCAGCTCAGTCAAGGATGAAAAACTATCAATCAATTTTAATTAATTTCATGTTGTACAATTCCTTTCTTCATTAAAATAATTTAATGAAAATTAAATTCAATGAACTTAAGCCTGATTAATATATCGACATTTGGATTAAAAACTAAAAAAAGTTCAATAAAATAACAACAATACTAATTATTAATATATTTAATTAAATATGCTGGAACAATTTTCCAGATATTAATTACAATTTTGATTTATAAAAAGTTCATAACTAAAGTCAGAAAAAATAAAAATTCTTAAAATTTTAATATTCAAAAATATTTTTAAGGTATTGTGAAAAAAGTACACATCGCACTGGTTCCTATAAAGAGAGTTAACTCAAAATGTATAAATTTGCAATAGTGACAAAAAATTATTTCTTCGATCAGTTTAACGTAGTAGCAGCAGGCATTGAAAATTTGGCTTTAATTATGTCTTATGATTGAGATTTGCGCAGATGGTTTAAAAGGTCTGCTGTCTATGTCGCTAATCCAAATATTAAAACGGTGTATCGAGTAAATAGTCTGCAATTTTGTCATAGACTACTGTACTGTCCGAAAAATTACTTACCCCTTCATCAGTATCGTAGTTCCTTCAAAACAGAGAAGGCACATATGGTGGTTCTTTAAAACCTTTCTTTTAGAAATGACCAGCTGCCCAAAATAGTTCCAAGCCCTTGAACGTCTTGTGCTCATTTTATTAAGTAATATTTAAGTTTTTCGTTTAGATGTTTTTTTTTTAGCAATCAACGATTTTTTTCATACCTTAACACATCACTTTTACACTGACTCAAATCAGCAATATTAGTTTCTTTATCATATTCTGAATCTGATTTACAAGAATTATTTATGATTTGAAAAAAATTTGTTATTTTGGAATTTTCCATATGTTATATTTAAATACATTTTCCAAAAATTCGCTAAATATATGGAATATAATTTAAACTTAGCAAAAAAAAAAAAAATAACAGGAAAGTTGCCGCATTAATAAAGAAAAGAAAGTTGGTGTTGTCACCTTTCAAAGTATAAAAGGCAGAAAACATTCGATACTATAAATTGTGACTGTGACCAGCGGCTGACTTTAAGCCGACTTTAGTCGATAAATGATCGGCGGCGGCGGCTGTTAAAAATAACCGTCAAGGCGCAGGTCTCTGATGGGAAGCCATATAAACTAAATGGAAATTATTAAAATAACTTTATTTCTATTAAGAGTTTCTTACACATTTAAAAAAAAAATTATAACTATAAAATTCAAACACATCCACCAGAAACACATGGCTAATTCTAGCTAAAAGGAATCAAAATAATAAAAGCTCAATCAAGGATATTAACTGGCCCGCCAATTTCTATAAATGTTAGATTATAATAATAAAAGTCACTTTTTTGTTTTAAAGACAAACTCTTTTCCATATGTTTATGCGTTCCAATCACTTCCTTGGTTTGCTTACAACTCTAAAGGTACATCAAGAATAATAGAAATAAAGATTACGACATGCGCATGAATTCCCGTTAGACAACGTAGTCTGTAAACGACAAGGGTTGCCAAGGTTAAAAGTCCCTTAGATTTAAGAATCCCTGATAAGTTCATAGAATATAATTTTCATTAAATTATTTTTATGAAGAAAGGTATTTTGCAACATGAAATGAATTAAAATTTATTGATAATTTTTCATTCTTGACTGAGCTGGAAATTGAACCCAGGTTTTAACGGACAGGTTGTCCTGACTAGTTTCGATTGTAACCACACCATCTCTTCAGAGGGGTTTGCCGTTTAACACTCACCGCCATTGACGACGGATGACGTCAATAGTCTAACATCAATCTTTAAACCAAACGCTATTTTAAATTTTAATGAAAATTGTATTCAATGAACTTAAGCCTGATTAAAATATCGAAATTTGGATTAAAAACCATTAACAGTTCAATAAAATAACCACAATACTAATTATTTTGATTATTACTTTATACAAACTGGCTGCACCGCAATTAAACAACAACTATCTTGAGCAGAGTGTCCAGTTAGGGAGGTTTCCCGCAGATTTAGGAGATTTTATTTCATTTAGGGGGTGAAAATTATTAGGGGGAAAATTTCGGGTGCATAAATTTATTTTTAGGGGGTTTCACTATTTCCTTGTCTGTACATAACAATAACTAAATAATACTCGATATATTTTACAGCTTGTTTTTGGTTGAGCAAAAAAAGTTTTTCAAAAGATTAAAAAAGGAAAGCGTGAAGTATTCATTGAAAAATACGTGTCACAACTTTAAGCTAACACGTGCAATGCTCAAACTTTTTAATTCCGATAAGATGTAAAAAATTAACGAAAATGATTTGGCAACACTCCATACTTTTCAAGAAACTTTATTCCACCATTTAAAAAAATAGCAAATTTCTACTTACTCTATTTTGATAAGATACATATGGGGGATTTCATGTCACAGTTCTTCCACAAAATCATGCACGTTTGAAATGATTGTTTTCAATGTGCATCTTTCAGTCTGAAAATTGAAAAATCCCCTCGTCCTGACTTAGAAATAATTTTTTTTTTTTATACACAACCCACTCGCGGCCAAAAAAGCGAACAGAACTACATTAAAGAAAAAGACCTAAGCTTTCTTTTGAGCAAAAAAAAAATACCCGCTTAAAAAAATAAAAAAAAAGTTTTAAATTAAAAAAAAATAAAATTTACAAAAAACAAAAAAAAAATTTTTCGAAAGATTGAAGAAATAGCTATATAATTTGTTTGGGACACATTTTGCTAGCACCAATAGATAATAAGTTACATGGATGAGAAAGAACAACTGTTTGGCCAAAATGTCAAATTTTGACCCCCTCTAACTCAGAAACTTTTTGACCGATCTTGTTGAAAATTTGTGTCTAAACTACTATCCAATAATTTTGATTGGTGCAAATTTCATCCAAATCGGAAGACATCGATTTCAAAAGTTGGGTCACTTGACATGAAATTCCCCATATACAGCTTACATATTTTCTTCCTATACGAATTCGGCGAAGCTCTACTCCTATCTGCAGGATATAAACCAGTCGCTGGCGGGAATCGAACCCGCAACCCCGGCGCTGATAGACTAGCTCACTGCCACCTAGCCTTCTGGGGCACCCGGTTTATGATTGTGCATATGTTACAGTCTTTTTTAAATTGTTTATAAATTGTCTTTTAAGATATTTATTAAATAAAAATATTCAAGAAACTTTAAAATATGTATATATTTTTGGGGGGTATTTCAGTAAAATGTTAAACATTTTGCGATTTTTGCTTTAGTTAGGTATTGATATTAGAACGGAACTTAAAAGTGAGTCAAGTGAAATTAATTGAAATGAAATTATTACATAAACTTTTACATTAGGGGGCTTATTTTTCAAAATATGTTAAATTTGGGGGTTTTTTAAAGCTGGCAACACTGCTTTAGACTTGATTTATACTAAACCCCTGCACGAATGCATTTGTTTCTTGTACACAGTTGTCAACACCAAATTATTGTTGTGTCAACTACTGTAATTTTTTTTTAAATCAGCTCGAGTGATCCATTATGAAAAACCAAATCAATGTTAAAACAGTAGTTCGTTTCAAACAAATCAGTGTAAAGCAGTAGTTGGATTTAAATAAACCAAATCAATCCATAATTTGATTTGAACGAAAAAACAACACACAACAATTGTGTGTCTATAATACAGTTATGTACAGTAAACTTTTCAATTCACAATGTGTGATCTTGATGTTTATTGCCGATTGTTACTTTTAATTAAATATTTGATAATATGTTTTTGTAATAATAAAATAATTTAAAATAAAAACTTAAATATTCTATAAAAATATTTTTCATCTTTAATTGTTTTTTGCTTCATACAAATCTAGCTAGTCATACCTAATAATTGAAGAAAAAAACAAGATAATTCATAATTATCACCTTTTCTGCTACAGTTCTTTCGTGTGATTCGTGTGAGTTGGTTTAGTTAGTGTGATTTGTTTTGCTTTGTTGCTGTTTGGAGTGAATTCCGTACTCTTTACACTTCGTATTTGGTCGTTTATAACACACTAATTACAATTAATTTGCAATTGTGTGTTTTTATTTATTTTTTGTTATACGTGTTTTGCACAACATAGCATTTGATTCGTTAGCGAAGAGTGAGCGACAATCAGTATTTAAAAAACAAACGAATGTCTTGAAACGGCTTTTAAATGCATTTGTGCAGAGGTTTAATTTATACTTTTTCTGCTCTCATTTTCTAAAACCCTAATAAATTAACAAAAGCCTTAAACTTTTGATCTCGTCGACAATTACAAAACTTAAAATGAAGGGCGCATTAATTTCGATCTAAGACAAACTATTTCATGACTTACATTTTGAAATGATTTTTGTCTTCGACAAACCCGACAAAAAAGAACGACAAATAATTAAAATGACATTATGGCTCGAGGCATTAAAAAATGATTTTGTTTTGCTGGACTAAAAACAAAAAACTGAAAATTTTTTTGTTAAAAAAAAAGTATAAACAAATTAACTAAATTAAGAGAAAAAAAAGCACGTGTTAATGCATTTTTAAGATACAAAAGAGTAAAAATTACTACAAAACTGTTTTCCGTTTCCTCTAACAATTATTGCAAATTGAAAACAAGATTTAATTTTTAATTTAAAAAGTTCATAGAGTTTCTTATAAATGACACGATCTCATGTTTGAAAACACATAAATCATTTTTATTCAATGTTTTTTAATATTTTTTTTCCCCCTAATTTTATTTATTTCGTAGCGGCTGACTCCCTCACAATTTGAAATTAATTATTATTTAAGGCAAATTGCCTTAAAACGTTGTATTGTATCACCGAAACTATAAAAAAACATTAAGTGAAGTGAAGGTTGATAAATCTTAAGATATTTTTGTTTGTTGATGTTTTACCAGCAGGGCTCTTTTTTGCTCATCTTAATCACAATTTGCCAATAGTGTTTGGTTAAAGTATTTATTATTATTTGCCAAAGTTGTTAAAGTGTTTTTCGTTTTTCGTTTTTACTTCAAGTAGTTGAAACACTTAAAAATCTGTCGTAATCATACTTACTTAGCTCAAACCTTTTTCCATTGTTTGTTGCCTTTTTTGTATTCGTCTTTCGCCAGTTTGTTGTTAAAACAATAGAGTTAAATTGCAAAAAAAAAAGTCTCTTCTAAGCACAGCCACTTTTAAACCGCTGCAAAGCATTACAGAAAAGATTTAGAAAATTAGACATAATTCGTGTTGGAGATTAATGCAATTTGAGAAAGTGCAACAGAAATCAAGTGTTCAAGTAATTGATACCATGCAACTACCACAAATCACACCAACCCACAACAACAACTTCACTCAGCATCATACTTACGGTTGCAAGTCATGCAGATTTTTGTTAAGGAAGGGTTGGAGCGATTCAAGAAATTTTGATAAATATTAAATAGATTATGATGCATTAGTTTTTGGTTAAAATGCGGTAAAGCCAAACAAAAATTGTCATTACTAAGGTAAAAAGATCTTTATTTTTACTTTGAGCGCTACTTGTGAAAGTTATAAAAGCAAAAATTGGAGCTTTGTAATTTTTTTCCTAAACATTTTCAATTGAATAGATATGTTAAGGCATTACCATGGCACTTTCAAAATTCCAAATGGTACCAAATTTTCCACAGGCTTTTTCGATGACTTTCTATAGCAAAGTTCACATTAGTTAACCAATACATTAAAACCACCCTGCCGTCAAATGAGTAGCTAACTACAAAAAAAGCCAACTTTAAGTTAGCTTGTATAGACTTTTCTTTCTTTATTTCTATTGAAATTTTGTAGGAATACGAAGAACATGAGATTTCTTTATAACTTATACTCCTAAAAAATCCCTAAATGTAGGCAAACATTTTTACAATGAATAAAAATTGTCATGTAATATTAAGGAATTTCTCTCTCTTCTCTCCTTTTTTCATGGTAATAATTAAAGACAATAGTTTTAATTTTATTGCGAATAAAATAGTCATTTAAAAGTAAAAAACTTTTTTTTATAGTTCACTTTTCGGGAAGCACTTCAGAATCTGTTTTGTGCAAAATACGAGTAATAATTTAATAAAAAAAAAGAAATAGCAATAATTTTAGTCTTCATTTACTTAAGGCAGTTCTCTCTCTCTCACACACACACACACAGAATTGAATCTTCAACTTCAGGCGAAAGTTCTTAAGCCCATAATTAAAACGTCGACCTTAACTGCAAATTTTCTGTAATTTCTTTCGTTTTCTCTTGTTCTTTTTTTTGTTTACAAAATGTATGAAATTGAACGAAAGTATGGTAGCATTGTTGGGAGAATAATTGTCTTTATGTGAGAGAATGAGAAAAAAAAGCTTTCAAAATAAAATAGATTTTATTTCTCGATCGCATTCTCTGGCATAATTTTATGTCAAACTGTATGCAAAACATCGTTCAGCCCCAGTTCTGTTTCATCATTAAGTCTGCGTTCATACGGCTCATGTTTTATTGACATGATTGCTACTTCGTAGGTGAGTGAGACGAGGGAAAACAAACGAGTACACACATGCATGAACTGTCAATACGCTTTGATTTCTCATTCGCTTTTTTCTTCTTTCTTATTCGAATATAAAAACTACACAAAAAAAAACATGTCGTCAACATGACATAAATCATTTGAACACCAATTCATGTTCAAAGAAGAAAAAGGAAGAATCATGTCAATAAGACATGAGCCGTATGAACGCAGATTAACTTAAATCCAACTACTACGCAATGCAAAATTTACATTAACCAAAGTGTATAAAAAACACTGTGTAGTATATTTTACGTAGAGAGAGCCAAGTCGATTGGCAAACAAACGGCTCCAAAACCCCTAAAGATTTAATTTATTTAGGGCCATTATTACAATAAGCGGAGTAGAAATTTGGTAATCGGTTATGGCAAGCTAATTGTATAATTAAAAAATTAAATAAAATAACTAAATACAATTTTTCGATTTCGATTTCGATTTCGACAGGTGATTCAAATCGAAGTGGAAACATAGCATTACTTATAGTTTTTTTTTTATTAGTAACTTTTGTATTTTTTCAACAAAATAATTTTTAATTATGTCATTATATAACGGCCACCGACGCCTTACAATTTTGAGCGCCGTCGACTTTAGTTAACGTCTTAGACATTTGATTAGTAAACAAATTCGCGTGTCTTTTTTTCGCTTAAAAATTTTTTTGTTAAAATTGTATTCTTTGTTGTTAAAATTATATTGTTTTTCTAAAATAATTAAAAAAAATATACAGCTTGTGATATATTCAAAATTATTAATATTTGAAAATGCATGTTATATCTAGAGAAAAAATCTTTTTTTTAAACCTTTTTTTAAAAATCAACAAATGTACAAAATATTTATGTAAATTATTTGTGATATATTGACGTTAAAGTGAATTTTTTTAATTAATACCGAAGAAAAAATACCAACGCGAAATAATAAGAACTATTAATATTAAAACCCATAAAGGCATATCTTTAAAACGAAAACGGGTAGTAGACAAAAATAAAAAGTGTTTTGTAGATAATTTATCTAAATTTTATTTCATGTAATAGAGACCAATTAATGTAAGTCATAAAAATTTTATGAGGATCGAACTAGAAAATCTAGATATAAGTTCCAGTCCGACCCTCGTAGCATATTAAGGACTTACATAAATTGGTATATATATCACGAAATAAAATATTTATAAATTATGTACAATGAAATTTTTATTTGTTCCTTCTATGTACCCAATTTCGTTTTAAAGATATGCCATTCTGAGTCTTAATGTTAGGCCTTCTTTTATTTCGCGTTTTTATGTTTTGTATGTATACTCCCAGCAAAATCTTTACTTACCTGGTAAGTTAGCAAGTTATGTTGGAGAAATATAAACACTACTTATTTTTCGGCTGAATAACTACTTATTTTTGTTCGAGTTGTCCACAGAATTCAGTACTGACAATACACTTTCTAGAAGTCACAAAATATCTAGTTATTATTTTACTACCAGTAAATTTAATTGTAAGTACTTACAATATACTTACTAGAAGCCAATATATAACTAGTTTTTTTTTAATTGGCGCTAGTTAATAGACGTAATAAGTAGTTATGTAACTAGTTACTAGTAAGTAAATATTCAGTACTGAAAACAACACAACTAATTAGTAGTTATTGAGCTGATTATTATTAAGCAAATATTCAGAAGTGAAAATAATAGAAGTGAAAAGTACTTACTGAGGTCATTGACAACTGTAATGACAACTAATCACCAGGTAACATATGACATAACTACTACCTATTACCAAAATTCAAAAAGTTCTTCCTGGGCTGTTTTGAAAAAAGTTCCTTTTTTTACAGATGTTTTAAAAAATCAAAAATATCCACTTATGTATATTCAATATATTTATGTAAATTGAATGTGCTGTATTTAAATAACAGTGAATCTTTTTAATTTATTCAATTTTTTACTCTTTTGATGATATTGCTCACCAAATTTATTTAATTTTTTATGTGCCTTAGATTTTTTTAAATAATAAACTATTTTATTTCTCGTTTAATTTCGAATAATTAATATGATATCTAAGTTTTTAGCAAGTTACAAATAGTGAGTTTTAAGCCAACGTGTAAACAACTAACTTTTCGTTGATTGACATTGAACTAACTTATAGTTAATTTAAAAAAAACCAACTTAAAGCTTACTTAAAGTAGTAAGTTTATAGCCAGCAACAAAAAGTAAGCTTTAAGTTAACGGCTACGTAACTAACTTTAAAGTTAATTAAAAGTAATGCAGAGTCGGACAATTGACTACTTCCTAGAACATCGCAATGTTAATTCCATATAAAAGTAATGCAAGTGTCAACCACCACTACTTGAGAAATAGTAAGCTTTCAGTTAATTTAAAGTTAAATGAATATCCGACAGGGCATATACTTTTGCTGGGCTCAATGTGTTGGTTAACTAATATGAACATTAACTGCAAGACTAACCGTCAAGACTTCAGATGTTAGGAGAGAAGGAAAGAGCGAATGCCATTTATCTCTCCTAAAAACTCAAGACTTGACGAATAAAATTCGAAGAGTGTGAACTAGCGCTTACTGAAACTGATCAGAATCAAAAAAAAGACATATGAAAATACATTTATATACACTCACACACACACACACATATATATGTATATACCCAGTTGGCCACGTCTGTGAGACATTCTTGAAGACGGATGCACGATAATGTTAATTCCTGTACGACATGTGAGGGACAGCCAGAACAATTCGTCAACTACATTTTCGAACAAGTGTCGCGAGAATCGTGCCTGACACAAGGAAAGACATTGTCGCTCTTCATGTCATTTATTCGATCAAACAAATTATTTTTGTCTGTTTAGAAGACAGCTCATGGATGTTAAAGTTGGTACAATTGTAATTTTTTTGGTACATTTTTCGGCTGAATAACTACTTATTTTTGTTCGAGTTGTCCACAGATTTCAGTACTGACAATACACTTACTAGAAGTCACAAAATATCTAGTTATTCTAAAGTACCGTGATAGCACCGTTACTCATTTGGTACAATTTAAAAATTTGTCATAGTTCCCCCTTTTTGAATTTTTAGTATAGCAAACAATTTATTGAGTCCTTTTCATTGCATTTATTTTTTAAAATATTTTACTTTCATCAGGATTTAAAAAGCCGTCTTTTAAATTGCAATTTTTATTTATTCAAAATGCACTTAAAATTATTAACATGGTTAATTTAGAAATGCAATCAGAAGATTCTAAAATGTATGTATTTTTACAAAGGCTAAATGGTTTGTTCCGCCAAATAGCACGTTATTTCATGAATACAAATTTCACTTAGTTTTATGAATAAAAATGTTTTGGATGAATGCACTGAACCAAAAAGGTACGTGGAGTCAACGAAAATTTACGTTGAGCAAACGAAAAATTTATTAATTTTCGTCCAATGAATTTGTGCTTTGAAAAAATGAATGACCGTTCTTAAAAAGATTAGATATTTAAATTTATAGAACTGTTCGTTAATATAAGAAAAAAGGTTATTACTTTAATAACCAAAGATCGTCAATATTATTTTCTGTAAATTAAAAATTTAATGAAAGAATATTTTAATCAAATGAACTTTTTCGTTATTTCAGTAAACCTTTACGTTAATTCATAGTTTAATTTTGTTTTTTAAATTTGTTTACTCAACGAACAGAGTGAATTGTCTCAGTGAATCAGAATTCACTCCTGTAACCACCTATAAAATTAAAAAACTCATAATTGAAATGTATATAATTTCATAGAAATTTTGCACATTTATTATAGTATATGTATGATGATATTTATATCAAAGTACAAAGTTTATTGCCAAGCGTGACTTGCTTTGGTGTTTTAATTTGCACTCCAATTGATGCTGTAACGTAAACAAACGATTCCTGTGAATCCTTAATTGTAAATTTTGAAGTTGTTTTCTTTCACTTAAATCATTGCGCACAAATTTCAATGTAGGAATCAGGCTACAATGCAAAGCTTAAAGCATTATCGCATCTCGACTATCAGCAAAAAAAATATAAGAATCTTACATTAATTGAATGCTTATATTTTTTGTTTAATTTTTTATAGTATTAAAAATAAAATTTTGGAAAAATTTGAACACAAGAATGTTCAATACATCTTAAAGTACTGTACGTAATTAAACTATATTTTACTAATATATTATAAAATTCATGCGCTGTTGTGTTAATATGACTTAATAAATGTTTCATTAGCTCAACGAACATTTTATTATCTTTTATGTACATTTCAATTGAGGCGACATATGAAATAGTTAATTTAAATTACCTATACCTTTGTCAAATGAAAGATTTATTAATTTTTAAGAAAATTTATTATTACAAAAAAATTTACATTATTTATTATAGATCAATGTTAACAAAATATTTAATAAATGCATGTTCATTGAGTCAACGAATCGTACGTAAATTAAAAATATCTGAATGATTTTATTTTTCATTTTATTAACGAATAATTCATTGAGCCAATGAAAATTATTTTAATAAACGTTGTTCGTTAATATTATGAACACGCTTTGGTTCAGTGTGTGATATCTCTATCGTAGACCTTTACAATAATCATACGCCCTTTGAAGAAATTAATTGCGAAACAGAAGTGACTTAATACATTTCTACAAATAATATAAAAATTGATATTGTTAAAGAAATTAAAGCAAATGCAAAACAATTTTATACAACATTTTGCGAACTTTTGAGAACCACAGTCAACTTTAATAACGAAGTTTTAAGGTGGTTCCATAAATTTACTCCTGAAAATGTCATTTTAGGCAAAACAAGTTGTATTGCACCTCCTCTAGTTAAAATGTTTCCAAATAAAATTGTAAATTTTGATTCAATCAATAATCAATTTAGAGTTTTATACCATGTTCACACGGACAGCAATATTCGTGTTTCGCTCTCCCATTCCTGTTTCGCGCCCCAAACATGATTGAAACAACATGTTTTGCCATACAAAATTTTGAGAGCGAAACAGGTCGTTTCATTTTGAAACATGTTGCGAAACAGAAAAAATATACTATCATCTCCAATTTTGATAACAATTATCGTTAGTTTATCTGAACTAGCTCTCAAAAAAAATCAAAACAAAGAAAAAAACAAAATAAAAATTCATGTTAAATAAAAAAAAGTGAAAATAATTAAATAATAATATTAATAAAAGTTTTAAATAATATATTTTAAATTTTTACTTACATTTTAATCTATTTTAAATAAAATCACACTAACAACACAAAAAAAATGTCAACATGAAACAAGAATGAATCGTATGAACAGCGTGTTTGGCAATCGAGTTTCAGAGAGCGAAACGAGTGGTTTTTATCGTCGTATGAACATAGCATTAGCTGATGCCGAGCAACTGCAGTCGTTAAAAACGGAAAACGTTTGTAGTTTTTGGACGGCAGTAGCTAATTTACAAAAACTGCTGCAAATGTGGAAAGAGTTTTTTCTTTTCAAAATATAATAAAAACTAAGGAAAGACACAGACTACATATGCTAAAATTATCAAGTCTAATACAAACAAAGGATTGGTTAAGATCGACAAATTCATGCTGCTAAATTTCGAAATAGTTCATTAACTAAATAAATAAGTGCCTGGTTTTGATGTCATATATTTATAACACTTTTATGTGCCTTATTTTATTCATACATATAATGTATGTTAATGTTAAGTTTTAATTTTTTGTGTACAATTGAATTTTTATGTACTTTTTCTGTTGTTTTAATAAATTAAAAAAAAAATGGTACCGTGAAGGTCCAAAAAGTACATTTTTTTTTTTTTGGAAGCTGGTACAAAATTTAAAACCCCGTTTAACATCCCTGAGACAGCTTGCAAGACAATGTTGCTCATATTGTCGTGTTAAGTTGTTGAGAGAGGACAACTTACAAGACACTGTCGCTCGTTCTGTCGTGTATATGTGTTAATATAAGACACCTTACAAGACAATGTCGGTCATGTCGTCATTTATGAACTTCTTTAGAAGACAGTGTGGAGTATTTTGTCGTCCACGACATTTTCCTTGAAATTGTCTTCCAGAAATCCCAAGTGCAGAGGACATGTCGTGCATAAATAGTTGACGACAATGTCGTCAGTTAAACAATTGTTTAAAAAGTATTTCAATTTGAAAAATGTGATAATTGAAAGAATTATTTTTTAGTTGAAAAAAGAATTTTAAATATAATTTTGATTTAATTAACATTTAAATTTGTAAAATTGTTGTTGGGAATTGTCAAAACCTGAGCTATATTTAATTAAATCAATTAACAAAGTTTTTTTGATAATTTTTTTAATTAAAATTAAAAATATCATTTATTGAAGAAGAAATATTCTTAATGTAAAATTTTTAAAATTTTTAGTATCAATATAATCATTTTAATAATATGTTAAAAATCAACAAATTGTTTGCTTGATTCTATAAATTTGGTATGAATTTGGTGATTAGAGACAATTTTTAATTTGTTCTGTAAATATTTGTGTCTGAGTTTCTGTACACTCTGAAAACCTCTTAGCTTATGTGATTTTCTCAATCAAATGTCAAATAATGTTAATCTCTAATATTAAACATCACAAACTTTCTTTCTTTCAATCGACAACAATAACAACAACAAATTTCATAATGGAATATAACAGCCAGAACAACAATAGCAATAATAAACTACAACAACAAGGGTAATAATAACAATAATTTTTTGCAACATTCATGGGCAAAAGGTTAATGAATATTATGTTCCGCTGTCTACCACCAATGACTCCCATTACGGCTTCCGACAGAGAATCTGTTTTACCAACTGCTGGAAATATTTTAAGCCTCCGTTCCATTCCATCCATCCATCTATCCATTCAGCCGACCAATAAGTTCACATACTCATTTAATTTCTACAAAAACAAATAGTTTTTTTTTGTTTTTGTTTTTTGGGTTGGCAACAAACATGCTGCTGCAACATCAAGTATGTAGTTTGCCAAGAAAATACACAAAGATCTGCAGTTAAGTTAAAAAAAAAAAAAAAACAGCTAAAGAGTTTGAAGCCGCTGCAGCAATAAGTATGAGGTATGAAAATACTCGTATAACTGTGGAGTGTAGGCGTAATTGTGTTTTTACGATTATGTTGCCGCATTAAAACAAATAATATTTGCAGTACTTGCAGTTTTAAGTCGGTTTTTGTTTTATTTTCTGTTTAGTTTTCTGTTTATGGTAAAAGAGCAGCAATTTTTTTATTTGTTGCCATCCTTCTTCAGTAGTAGTTGGCTGGTAGTAGAGTAGTGGAAGTAGTAGTCTTCGTCTCGTAGTAAATTTACTCAAGACGCACCCTTTGAAACCCACACCATAATTTTATCCCATTCATGCATTTAACTTGCTGTGGCAAACAGCTTTTGCCAGGTTGCTTTCAAGATTTTGCAGCTTGTAATGCTTTGACTTAGTTTTTTCTTCTTCAAATTTTATGCTAATTAGTTTGGAATAATATTTAGGAGCTTGGCTTAGTTTTTATGACTTGTTTAGGATTGAAGAGTGTGACTAAAAATACTTAGAATTCATAATTCGTTTGGAAGATACTTAAGATGGTAAATAAGATGTTAAGCGAATTTATTTGATAGTACCAGAAGGAGGTTGGGATACAGTTTTATGCAACTCGTGCGTGATTTTGACTTTATTGTCAGACCAACATTTAGATTCTGTAACCTACATCATTCAAATTGTTCTTCTATAATCCTTCTGTATACTTATCTGACAGTTAACAAACTGTTTGACTACCTATGGGCATGACACCAGATTTGAAAATTTGCTTTGCTGCCTAAATTTTTAAGACCCTCCATTAAAAACTAGAATTTTTCGGGGGAACGGAAGAATAATTTTTGAAAATTCAAATTCATAAAAATTAACACTAAAATTTCTAGTCCAAAAAATAACATTTAATGACTACAATATCATCATTCATTACGAGATTATTGCGTGTCTTTCGGCAGTTTGTTTGTTTTTTGGGGCCTAGAGCAACTCTATAAAATTGGAGCTTCCAACGAAGCAGATTTGTAAAGGAGAAACGTAAAAATTTCGCTTAAGGAGGACGTGAATTTTATATGGCGAGTTCCCACTGTGACGCATTACAATATTGACACAGAAAACGCTTTATTCAGAGCATATTAAAATTGGCGAATGAAATGATCACCTTTACGCACTGAGTTTTTTGCTGAAACCGTTATTTTTTAATATGCTCCCTTAAGAGCCTGCTTTGAAAAAAGAGAATGCAGTGGCTCTTCGCAAAACAAGAAAATTTTTATTGGCAAGCTACACAGAAAAAAGTGTTTAATCAAGTAAAAAAATGGTTTAAAAAGTATTTAAATTTAATTAATGTGATAATTGAATATATTAATTTTTTAGTTGAAAGAAAATTAAAAATTGAATTTTGATTTAATTAACTTTTTAGTTGTTTTAAAATAAATTTTCAATTAAAATTTTAATTAAATATCAAACAATTTTAATTGACTTCCTTCGTTTAAAATAAAATAATTTAAACATGTAGAATTGTTGTTGGCAATTGTCAATATTTATTTAAATAAATTAACAAATTGTTTGAAATGGCAAAGTTTTTTGATCACTTTTTTAATTAAAATTAAAAATATCATTTATTGGAAAAAATACTCACAATTTTACAAATTTTAGTAATCAATATAATTATTTTGGTAATAGGTGCAAAATTAACAAATTGTTTGCTTGATATAATGAATTTGGTATAAATTTGGTGATTGGAGAAATTTAATAATTTTTTCTGTGTAAAGGCTAATCATGATAAATGAAGATTGTCAGTGTTTTTGTTTTTATAAATTTAACCAAATTTAATTGCAATATAATTATTTGTTTTAGCTTAAGATGTAGCAAATTGCTTTGGCAGTGACCTCTATATAAGATCTTTGATAAGATTTTATCAAGATTGGTACAAAATCTTGATAAAATCTGTATCACAATTGCTAGTTTTTGGAAACTAGAGCCAACTACTGTGGTCCAATTTGTGAAAAATGTTCAGCAATATCTATTATTTCAAACGAAAAATTTTACATGTTTCAATGTTACCTATCTCTCTAATTTGCACAATTTGACGTTTATAATCATTCAAAGTATGCGACATTATTTTGCGTGTGTAAAAAAACCCACATGTATTTTACTTAAAAGTATTTTTTTAAATAAAAAATTAAATAAAAGCGAAAGTAAATATGGATGAAAAACTGTTACTGGTTGTGTTATTTATATTTTTCCTTTCTCATTTTTTCCATTTGTTTAAAATTCCACGTGAAATAATTGCAGCCAGAAACATTTCGTAAATTTTTCACAAATTGAACAGAGTACAACTCTATCAACATAATTTCATACAAATTCCGCACAAGTTTTTTTCATATGAGTTTTGACAGCATTTCACGTGAAATGTTGAACAGAGTACCAGGCTTAATGGGTGACATATGGGAAATTATTTTATGCTATTATTTCTAACCTAAATTGGGCTAAATTTACCAAAATATCATTAAACGTTACAGTTTCTGGATTATGAATGTGTTTTTTTTGTTGAATGTGGGATTTATATGAGACCTATAGTATGTTATAGATCGATCCTGATAAAAGTCTATAGTATAATTTTTGTCAAATTCATGACTTTTTTTAGTTCATATTTAAAGATTCTGTAAAAAATATGTGGGAAGAAATCATGAAAATTGCTACATTTCGCCAACGATAATAAACTAATTTGTATCCCTCAAATGGACGGGACAAACCTTTTTTTTGTTTACTAGATCAATAAGAAGTAATTGGCGTTGCTTGTAAATAAGTAATATTGTGTATAAAGAATATAATTATGAATTTATTAGAGACGTTGGTCCAAATTTGGGCCCATAACTATTTATCTATAGAACTGTTTTGACAAAACTCATCTTTTATGTTGAGTTGCTTGGAAGTGAGACAGACGGACAAAAAGAATATGAATGTATGCTTTATGGGCTGTTGAATAAGTATTTTTTGATGCTACACACGGAATGGCAAACTAATTATATCTTTAAACACTACTCGTGGTGGCGGAGGGTATAAAAACAATTGTAAAAAAAAGATTAATAAATCAAAAGTTATTAGGGCCTTGTGATACGAGTACATATCACCTTCCAATTTAAGGGCCTAATTGTGTAAAACGCAACGCAACACCAAAAATGTCATTGAAAGCAAAATCAAATTGAAAAATATTTTTTAATTTTGTTGTTGTTTTCTACAGAAATTCATATTGTTTTTTTAAATTGTCAACGGCACAAAATATGAATGAAGTGTTGGAAATTTTAAAATTCAATATGAATTCCTGTAGAAGGCAACAACAAAATTATAAAATATTTTTGAATTTGTTTTTACTTTCAATTTAATTTTTGGCGTTGCGTTGCGATTTACAATTAGACCATAAATGTATGTTTGTATATAGATCTAAGCCAAGAATGAAATCCGAGAAATTTACTTATCAATCATGTTCTAATAAAAAAGTCTTACTGCCTGTTTGTAGAACACGAGCGGAAAAGTTACTCGTTTTAGTTACATTTAAAACAAAAATAAATTTTGCACAATTTTGTTTTTGTTTTAAATGTAAGTTAAGCGGGTCGCTTTTGCGCTCGCGCTATACAAACAGGCAGTTAATAGTCAAATATAGCATTTTCAGTTTAAAAAACCTTTTTCAAAATAAACGAAACCTTTTTCAAATTAAACGAAATTTTATTCAAATTAAACGAAACTTTATTCAAAAACAGTTAAACATTTACGGCCGTATTCATAAGAAAATAAATTGGATATGAAATCTATTTTAAGGAAAATTTCTATGGAAATTTGTTTTTAAAATACGTTTGAAATATATTTTATTTTTTATGAATACGGCAGTTATTTTTCAAATTAAATAAAACCATTTTTAAAATCTTGTAGGAATTTAGTTGTTTTTTTTTTTTGCTAAAGATGGTGAAAGAGCTCATGGTGTTTTACCAACCGTAAGGAGAAGGAATATGACTCTAATTGCTACGACAGATAATGCTAGCGTTGTTGACCATAAAGTTATTTCTCTAGCCACTGTGAATTCGGCCCGTTTCCAAGTATTTCTTCGCGAGCTCTTAGATTAAATTAAAAGCAGCCCAAGGCTACAAAACTCATTTTTAATTATGGATTATGCCAGAATCCATAAATCCCAAGTTATATGACATATCCCAATAAAAAATGGAGCTTCCAACGAAGCAGGTTTGTAAGGGAGAAACGTAAAAGTTTCGCTTACCATATCGCTTACGGAAGACATGAATTTTATATGGCGAGTTCCCACTTTGAAGCAATACATTTTTGACACAGAAAGCGCTTTCTTCAGCGCATATAAAAATTGTTGAATGTAACGATCAGCTTTTCACACTGAATTTTTTGTTACCGTTAGTATTTTATATGCTCCCTTACGAACCTGCTTCGTAGTAAGGGAATGTCGTGGCTCTTCAAATATTTTTTAAGTTATTAGCGCTTAAATGTGAGCTTACTTTTTGAAATGTACCATTAGTGCTTTGCAAAATAGGAAAATTTTTTATTGGGATGGTGGACAATAGTGAATGTACATTAAAATTTTACGGCTTTATTCTCCTATGCTGAACCCTATAGAGAAGACATTTTAAAAATTTCATGCCCAATCATTATTAAGTTATTTTACCAGTGATCGTGACTAGTAAGTGTCGCCTCTTCATTAATCAGTAATTCAAAACAATCCAAAAAATAAATCCCTACAAATTTTAAAAATGGTTTAATTTATTTTAAAAAATGTTTAACTTTATTTGAATAAAGTTTCATTTATTTGAATAAAGTTTCTTTTATTTTGAAAAATGTTTCGGTTATTTTGAATAAAGTTTGGTTAATGTTGAAAAAGGTTTCGTTTAATTTCAAAAAGGTTTCGTTTAAATTAAAAAAGGTTTTATTGAAACTGAAAATGCTATACATATTATACTTTGCGGTACTCACACTTGTCTAAATATTATTTGGCATTTCAAAGTGATTAATGTTATCGCGCGTTTATCCATTCTAGAAAACTTTAAGTTATTTGATGTACAAGTTCAAGTTCCATTTTTCAGTTGTACACCATCAATACATCATAACGAGTGAAAAAAGTATATCTGTTATTGTTTTTAAAAATTTACGCACGACTTTCGACAATTTAAGTGATTAAAGCCACAAATTGATGGAGAAAAATAAATCAAGACATCATAAAACAAAAAATTTAACAATTGATGGCATAATGATGGATTAAAAAAACTAAATAAAAAAAAAACCCTTAATAAAAAGAGGCTCAATCGGAGGTTACACACACAATCAATAATACAAGAAACAATGTATTTTTTTTTTGTTTCAAAAAATTTTATGGATTTAAACAATAAGAAAAACAAGTTGATTAAAAACTAAACAAATTACAACTGTATAAAGTTAAAATTGCATTAACGATAATTTTTCCTTTTTGTTTAAGAAAATAGTCAAACACAATACAACGTGTCCTTTGTGATGTTTTTAATGGTCGTCAAAAGATTAATTTGTTATCGATGAGAACTGTGTAATGCTGGGCAATAGAAAAATTTATATAGATTAAAAATCTTAGCGGGATATAAAATTTCAAACAAATATTCGATCAATATTTAAAGAAAAAAATTTTATAAAAAAAAAACGCATAAACTTGTAATAATCATTTATTTGTAATCTGAAATATTTCTAACCTTATCTACTCGTATATTGCAGCTTTAAAAAACATTACAACGTATTACAATAAGACGATGATTTCAAACTTCATTTGCACTCCGACTGTGCAGATTGATCATAATATTAAAGGCATTTTGTAATGCTTTGTTTTTGTATGAATTTAACCTTTAAACGTAAAAGGTAGCAAAGAGGAACTTGTAGCACTGGGTTGTTAAACAAACAAAGCAATGTTGCCCTTCAGAAAAAAAATCATATGGTAACTTAACTAATATGTATTGCCATCGAAGCCCCATTCAGTTAACTAAAGGGTCCGCCAAATAACTTTTTTTTTTTAAAAACGCTATAAAAAAACTACAGAATATTTTCTCAAATTTCTTTTTTTATTTGAAAGTACAATCCTTCCGGTTAATAATAGAAAATAATTTCATTCAAATGGCTGCCTCAGCTGGCCATGCAGTAGCCTACACGATCGGTCCAATTTTTAAGCACATTATCGATTGTGTATTTCACCAATGGCTCTACGACGTAACACTTATCTTTGACGGCACCCCACAAATAATAGTTCAAAGGTGTCAAATCGCAATCCGAGGTGGCCAAACGACATCAGCTCTGCGGCTGATAATGCGATCTTCAAAAACCGGGCGCAAAACATCGAGTGTAGCTTCGGATGTGTGGCACGTAGCGCCGTCCTGTTGAAACCAAATGTTGCCAATATCCTCCTCTTCAATTTTTGTGAACAAAAATTCGTTCAACATGGCCCGATAACGATCGCCATTGACTGTAACGGCCACTCTTTGCTCATTTTCGAAGAAAAATGGCCCAATTATGCCTCTGGACCAAAATCCGCACCAAACAGTGACTCGCTTTGGGTGTATCGGCTTTTCAATGTATGCGTGCGGGTTTTCTGTGCCCCAAATGCGACAATTTTACTTGGTTACTTACCCGCCAAGATCAAAATGAGCTTCATCTTAAAAGATGAGTTTTTTTGGCAAAATCGGCATCTTCTGTAAGTCGATCGCAGGCCCACTTAGCGATGCGAAAACGCATTTGATGGTCAGTTGGCTTCAACTCCTGAACGAATTGGACTTTGTATGGCGTCATACCAAGGTCTTTATGCAAAATTCGTCTCAATGATGTCTCCGAAATTTTTAATTGTTGAGAACGACGGTGAATAAAACTAATTATCTGTTAAATCAGACATGAGCTAAGTGTTACCATTCACGAAATAAGCACTAGTTGGAAAATCAAACTTTAGATGGCGGACACTTTAGAACAATATTTATCTGATTATTATTAAAGTTAAAAGTCGAAATGAATTACAAAAGGAGTGCACATTGAAATTAATCACCATTGAAAGGCAATCATAGATGAAATGCCTCAGCAATTATAATTTGTTTCATAACGACGATGTTTCCAACAGTCAGAAAAGGCTTTGACTAGACTCTGAAGAAGTTTTTTTATGGAATACTTAAGGACTAGAGTTCATGTAAAGTTAATAGGAACTTCTGAACTTTGTTGGTAGTGGCCAATTTGTTGAAGCTACATTTGTAGAATTGGCAGTGATTTATCCAGTATCTTTAGCGGTTTGGCCAATTTCAGAATGAATAGATACGTAACAAAATGATCGAATTTTGACCTGTTATCACTCTATATAAGATCCAAAAGCTTCCAATGCATCCCGAAACAGTGTGGGGTTTCTTAAGGTTTTTTAATTATTTTTTAATTTAAGTGATAAATTTTTTTCTTTTCATTAATTTAAAGCTTTTTACTAGATGTGCAAAAATTTTCGAAATGAGCGATCCCGTGATTTTTAAGGAACATCGTGATTAGTGAATGTGATTTAAAACTCACTGTTCTTTAAAACTGTGATTATGATCACAGTTTGTTAGTTTTCAGTTCTTTAGTTATTATAAAATAAAACAAGTATGCTATATTTTCTAGTATATATGTGTTTAATATTTTTATTTTTTTTTTTTTTGGTTAGGACCAGCACTCAGAGGATGACCCCTACTATTGCATTGCATTGTGTTGGAACTAGGAAAAAAGGTTATGGGAAGGCGGATAGAGGGAGTAGTGCTTGTAAACATTCGACTTGAATTTATTCATGTTGAAAGTGAGAGGGTAGACTTCAGCAGGAAAGTTGTTCCACATACGAACAATCCGGCCAAAAAACGAATTTTCCCTGAAATGCGTTGTTCGATTCAGCGGCCAATCGACCACAAAAAAAAAAGGGCTCTTGAGGAAAAACGTGTATTGCAAACACACGGGTTTCGGGAACCATATCTCGAATTTCATCAGAACACATCCCATTGTAGTACCGATAAAACAGGCAAATACAACCCACATTGCGACGGTGCTCAAGGGAGTCAATAGAATTGGATACCCTACTGTCACCAATGAGAACCTTCGCCCTCTCCTACACGTGGTCGAGAAGCTCCAAAATAGAGTTTGAAGCACCGGCCGACACATGAGAGCTGTATTCCATTCGCGGTCGGATAGAGGTGCTATAAATAGTAAGGAGATCAGATGGAGTGAAGTATGTCTTATACATATGTATAGGGGATTTCATGTCAAGTGACCCAACTTTTGAAATCGATGTCTTCCGATTTGGATGAAATTTGCACTAAGGTTAGTCCTATTGGATAGATCGGAAGACATCGATTTCAAAAGTTGGGTCACTTGACATGAAATCCCCCATATGTATATATTGTTATTAATTTGTGAGCCTGTCTTAAAGCTTTTTTTTATTAAATATGTATAAATATCTTTTAATATTCAAAAATTCTAGATCCTGATATACCCCGATATTCCGTAAGATCCCAGATTCCTGGATTTCATTCAAATCTAAAGACATCGATTTCAAAAGTTGGGTCACTTTACATGAAATCCCCCATATATAAAAAATAATTTTTTTCTTTAATTATTTTTAGCACTTCTCACATTAAAATATCTTTATAATTTTTGGACGCACTGAAAAAGAATAAAAAGCTAATTTTTTCTTTCGTTTTCAATGACAGTATTATTATTATTATTTTAAACAAACAAATATAAAAGATCAGTATTGTGTTGCCTATCTTGACATGGGTGAAAGTCAGAATGAATTTATTTTTTTAAAAAAAGGTAAAACAAAGTAAATTTCGGGATGAACTGAAAATGCGGGAATTAAAAAAATTTTAAACACGGGATTTTCGAGATCGGTTTATCGGGATTGGCAGCCCTAGCTTACACGAAGCAGCATAAGGCTTAGTAAGGCGAACGTTGATGTACCCGTAATGTACCGTACTGCACTGAAAGCACGTTGGTACATTTATATAACATATAAAAACGTGCCATTTGTCTTTCACATCCATTAACAAAAAGCAATAGATAAAACAACACATATTGAAGGGAAATTAAAATACTCATATAGTGACCTCTGTGAAAAAGTACTAAGTGAATTATTGGTATTACAACTGTATTTTGTGTATGTATAAAACTATTAATAATTTAATATTTGATATTTATATTATTATTTTCAATAAACTAATATTTATTTTTGCAAATACATACACATGTACAAATTTTTATTTTGTAAACGAGCATACATAAGACATGGTTTTGTTACCATTTACAGCTTTTTTATGTATTCACATTTTGATTGTATGTGTATATACTTTTGATTTTGTTTTGTACATCTAAGCATGTACATATATGTATATATGGATATATGTTTTATTGTAAGTTGTTTCGTCGAAAGTCCATAGATATACTAAAAAAAAGTACCAAAAAAACAGAGCGGAATTACGCGCATTCAATTAACAATACAAGCAGCCCATCACTGCTTTACAACTGTGACGTAACAACGGCATACAAATCTATTTTATGCAGATTGAAATCCCGAAACGTGACATTTAAATTCGTAAGCATTTCCGTTATTTGCAAATTACAAAACGGACCAGACGTTCCCATAAGTGATGTTGACGCTCGACTAACTTCACCTTTTGTTACGCAGGGTACAGCCATTACCTATATATTGCATTGATTTCTTTGTTAGCTGACCGGACACCTATTGGGAGCACATAATGTTTATTATTAATAATTCAAAGGCCTATCCAATAGGTCTGCTTACCGCTACAACAATACAAAACAGTACAAAAAACAACAAGCATTTTGTTTGTGTAAATTTCCTCGCGGTTGTCAAATTCTTACTACTACATAGGGAAAACAAAAGGAAAAACGTGTTTTGTATGCATGTATGTGTGGCAAAAAAAAAAAATGTAAACAAAAATATACATGTGTAAGCAAAATGTAAACAACTTTTGACAACCTAAGGGAAAAAGCAAAATAAACATCTGGCTCCTTGCGCATTGGATAGGCCTTGCATTAAATGTAATCATAAGCCCAGTAAAAAACAGTTGTGTTTTTTGAAGCACTTAAGAGAAAACGAGCATAATCGAGCGCTTCAATAAGAGAGCTCTTATAAAGCAGTAAATGATAACGAATAAAATATACAAAAAAGCTGCTGTTTTAGTGCTGACAACGAAAAAGGTTTTAAAGCGAAAAAAAAATAAAAATATTTTATGGTTTACGAAAATGCTTGAAAAAAGGCATTTAAACCAGTAAAAGCAAAACATTAATGAATATGTTAATATAGTTAGCCCTTGATAAAGCACTTTATGAGTACTTTATTTGCATGTTTTATTATGTTAAAAGAATCGCTTATTTTAAGCAGAAAATAGTCCTTCGAACCGGGAACATCCCATACAGGCATCCCATGCGGTAGGTTTGAAACGATTTGAGGTATGAATTCATATATAAAACCTGCTCCTTTTGGATCACATTAAAAAACGGAATCGTTTGCATTTGAAATTCCCATTTCATCACGTTAAACACAATATCAGTCAAAAGGTCAAATCATTGGCAAAAAATCGTTTATATAGGTTTTAGATTTTTGGCAAAATTAAATATTTTCTTTATTATTTTTGCTCTGGAATTTTTCAAGTGATAAAAAAACAAGATTCTGTCCTGACAAGCGAATACAAATTTAAGCTTATTAATGTGCGATAAAATTGGAACTATTTTCACCCCGGTCTTTTAATACACGGGAATGCAAGAAAAAAATTGTTATTTCCCAGGATCCTGGGAATTACGCAATGAAGAAAAATAACAAAATAATTTTTGAAAAATTTCAAATATTTTATGCGTTTTTGTTCATTAAAACATAACAGGACTCGTGAATATGCAGAAATAAACAATTAATTTGTTAACGAGAATTCCGTATTAGGCGACCGGGTAAACGGCGTCTAAAAACAGTACACCATCAAGGGACAGGAATTCCAAGAAACGTTTTTTTTTTTAACTGCAGCAGAAAAAATGCATTTTAGTTTTTTCGGCTGTAGTTTAAAAAATTTCAACTTTGGGAACAAATTGCCAAATTTTCCGGGAATTACTAAAATTATTTTCCCTGGAGTTCTATTAATATATATAAGTTAAGAATAGTTGCCACTCCTAAGTAAGGGGCAAGAGTAGTTTCTGCGGTAAAAGGATGAACAGAATTTGAAAAAAAATTGTTAATAGGAAAAATTATTTTAAGTTTTTACTGAGTCTGAAAGTGTGTGCGTATTTCGACTTGAACCAAGTTTGAAACTCCGGTTGTTTGCGGATCTTTGCTAAGAATTACCATAAAACTAAAATCTCGCTATACCCGAAACCTTAAAATCGGGTACAAATTGAATCATGTTGCTACATTTTAGGGTTAAATACCAAACATGTGTTACTTCAAATTCATTGAAAGAAGGCCTATCTCTTTTACCAATCAAAAGCAAGAGAATGCAAGGCAACCATTTGGATGGAAATTGCCACCTTGTGGTGTTGGACCATAACAATGTAATTCGTCACAGCTTTATATTTTTGTGTTTTTTTTACATTTCATTTATAAAAAATTATTATTTTTTTATTTTTTTTTATTTCAAGTGTGTATGTTACTTTGATTGGCTTTTTGACAAACGTTCCATTTCGTGTATCACAAAAACAAAAATGGAATTTCATCATACCTTCCTCTGTTAGTATGACTGAGTTTTTAAACTTTTGGTCATTATGGAACATCGTCAATCAGTTTACATGGCGGCTCGTCATTTTGTGTCTGTGAAAACCTTCCGCCCTTCATACCAATGGCCCTTTTTTTCTTAACCCCACATGATGACGATGATGACGTTGATCTGGCCATGATCTTTGATTAAGTTTTTGTTGTCGACTTTGTACATTTGATTTAGTGTTTTTTTTTTGTGTGTCTTTGCCAACCTTTCCAACTTGGCGACGATCACGAATCAATACACTTTTTTAATACTGATACAAAACAACGTAAATGTTGTTCAATACGACGCCGATGATGATGAACAGCAGGCGCTCAGTTTGATAAATTACTTTCATAATGTTTCATAAGCCTATTTTTGAAAAAGTCATTTTTTTCTTCATTTGCCTTTTAATTTTCTGTCCCAGTGTTCGATTTTTTATTCGATGGATAATTATTTTTGAATGACTCGTCACTAGTGGAGTTTCTTTTGCTGTTTCTTTATTTTTGTTTTTACGCATTATTAGAATGCGTGTGATTGGTAGAGTTATATTTTTTTTATTAAACTTTGAAATTGATTTATTATTTTATATTTCTTCTAATAAAGCAACTCGTAAATGATTTTATTAAAATTTATAGAAAGCATTTTGTTAAAATTGTTAAGATAGTTTTTTATTTAATTAAAATGTAAAGCAAATTTACAACGGTGCAAATTGTAAATTGACTTTAATTTCGATTAGGAGTTTGCCTATTGATGTAAGATAATTATATTTAATTATATAAATGTGTGCATGTATATAAGAAAGTAACACGGATCGACAAATTACCGGTTACTAAATTACACCAGAAATTTATTAGACTGATAACTTTCCGTTAACGATTGCTGATTTCTCAATATATCGATTAAAACATTTTTTTCAGTTGACAACATCTCTCAAAATACATGTAAAAGTTGGGAGTCAGCTGATTGAATTTATGTGTACGGCAAATAAATAATTGGCCGATGAGGGCTGGTTAGCTTTGCGAACAAGATGATCGCCTAATGAGAAAACGGTCATGAGAGGTAATAAAGGGCAACGCTAAACGTGAAAAGCATTTTCTAATTCAAACATCACTACTTAAAAATTTAAAAATAACAATTTAAAACTAAATCGTTACCAGAGAGCTTCATTAAATCTTGTGCACAATAGTTATCGCTACAAAAAAACCCCTTTATTAGAGTGAATTGTAAAAAAAACTCATTTTTAAGAGAATGTCCATCTTACAGCCATACCTACACAAGAGCGAAACGCGTTTTCTAGCTGTCAAGAATCCTCATGCCCATACAATTTGTATTTAGCATACCGAAACAACGCGGCGGCAATGATGCGGAAGCGCTTTGGAATTGGAAAATCCGATTTTGACAGCGCGTTAAAATAACCAGGGTTATTTTGACAACACTGTTTTTATCGTTTAATATTAATTAATGCCAAATTAGCTATTTTTAGGACAAACTAGCGGCTTTAATTCCATTTCTTATTTCTATTTCGAGGGTTTTAGTAAACACGAAAGAAAACACTACTGTTTGTGACACAACGCTGATGCTCTTGTTTAGGTATGGCATATCAGCGTAAAAGCTACGCAGAAGAAAACGTTCCGCCTTCCGCTTTTGTTTATGTACGGCTGTTATAGGCATAATAGTCAGCGTTGCCTTTGGAGATTTTTTAAAAGGATTTTACAAAAAAAGGGGTTACAAAAAGGGCATTTTAAAATAAAAGAGGGTCAGGTTTTTTATACTTAGTATTTATCAATAAAGAAGTCGCACAAAGGGCATTTTAATGAAAAAAAAAATAATATCAAGTTTTTTAAATGAAAAAAAAAAAATTCAATTTCAGGCAGGTAGTGCTCAAAACCCAAGCCCCTTATTTTGCTAAACACCTCACCTCACTTAAAAAATATTCATATTAATTCGAATGTGTATTCTAAGTAAAATAACAATTTATAAAGCTTTCATACTTTAAGTCTTATTCCTTTAATATTTTCCAGAAATATTTTCTATGAATTTTTGTTTGTATATTTCTGTTACGAGTCTTACTTTAGCTATTCTTTGGTAAGTAATGAAGTAAATTGTACAAAAAACTTATACAACTATTAGATACCAAAAAATATTTTCATATACATTTTTGAAAATTCAAAAAATTTTGTATGAACAATTTTAACTTTTTTTTATTAATTAATATTTACAGTTATTCAAAATAAGTATGTACATATAAAAAATAACAAATATGTATATGAGTTATGTTAGTAGGGAAATTGTACTTTTAATTTTAATATGTACTTTAACGTTAATTTAGAAGTCGTAAACAATGTTTAAACAAAAACTTTTTACGCATGCTAACTACTTTTGAGGTATGTCCATTCTGTATTTTGTTATTGAAGTCCATTCTTCGAGATCCGTTTCGAACAAATTAAGAGGCGAAAGCATGGAATTGCAAGTTTCTTCTTCAACACTTATGAGAGTGACAAAAAAAAAACTCCTTTAACAGAGGTACCACAAACAAAATATGCGAGGCAGATTTATATTTTCAAACTTAAATAAAAAATGTAATAATTGACACAAAGTTTTATTAAGAGCATTGCACGATAGAATGGAAATGCGGATTTAATTTTTTAAAGAGTATGCCATCCAGATGTCTTCCGTTGTTCAAAACGGAGTCTTGGGTTCTGCGCCAAACGCTGCAGTAAACTTGGTTCAATTGAGCTGATTTCTCGACGAATATTTTCCTTTAAAGCTACAAGAGATTGGGATTTGTCATTATAAACCTCTCTATGAGGTAGTCCCATAAAAAAAAAATCCATGGGAGTTAGATCGGGCGACCTCGGTGGCCATGGGATATACCCAGAGCGAATGATCAGTTATTGGGTGAAATTTTCCCGAAGCAAATTAATCGCCCAATCCTGTTGAAACCACGTGTGTGAAGAGTACGTTGGATGAGCTCGCAGGTTTAACAAAAATAATTCCGTAATCATGCGTCGATAATTTTCACCGAGAATCTCAAAAAACATCGAGAATTTTCGAAAAAAAAAAAATGGTCCGGCGTGGATTAGGCATACCATACAGTTACCCTGGGGCAATGCAATGGTTTTTGATGTTTCAATCGAGGCTGGAGACCAGTAACGGCAGTTTAGCTTGCTGACGTGTCCGTTTAAGTGAAAATGAGACTCGTCGCTCCAAAAATGGGATTTACAGTGCGAAAACGCTGCAACATCGTTTCACAAAAATTTTTGCGTAAATCAAAGTCACTTTCTTTCAGTTCTTTAACGATTTGAATTTTAAAACGATGGAACTTCAGATCCTTTTTTAAAATTTCATGAATAATCGCTCTTGGAAGTCCCAGTGAGGCTGCTTTTTTCCGTATTGAAAGTCGCTTTCAACCAGTTCAATGTTTTCGGGAGTCCTTGAAGATCGACTGGGCCCTGGCCGTGGACATTCAAAATATAAAATATAAGTTTTTACAATATCCAAAATAAACACTAATCTGGGGATTCCCCTTTGGCTTTGTGCTAGATCAACATATTCATCTACTGGCTACTTACAAAGGTCATAAATACATGAATATGTGCGGTGAGTAGAAGGTAAAGTTATTCAGTTGCAATTGCTTCTTGTTCTAAAAAAGGCTTAAATTCTACCGATATAAATGAGATATTAAACGAATGTGCGAGTGACTATGCAGAGTTTATATCAGGTGAACATATGCTGAAAATTTGCGATATAATATCAGAATCATACGATGCAGAACGTATGGGATATATAGAGGCTCCCTGTTAGACTCATATGATTCTGACGAGAGTTAAGAATTTGAAGAAACAACTTAACTCCATGGAAAGGATGGTACGCGTTGCATCTCGATTGCTTACCAGAATACCACTACATTAACCGAAATGTGTTTCGGCAGAGTAGGAATCCTTCTCCTGGCTTAAATATAGGAACACCTAAGGACATATTCAAAACTTCACTATTAAAGGAGATATGCGTTATAATTTTGCGGTAAATTTATAAAAAAGGAAAAAGAGTGACTGAATTAAAATATCCAGAAGTTTGCAATCGGCCAGAGAAAAAAATTCAACCATTTTCAGGAAAAGAGCTTTCTTAGGACTGCTTATCTTTGGTTGCGGACATAAACCAATTAAGAACACCTAACATAATTATGAAAACCATAAAATTTACCTTTGTTTTGCGCAGCAAAGTCTTATGTTATATTTAAATGGTTTTTATGCTGAGAAATAAAGGTTTTTTTTAAATATTTTCATTAAGTTACCCGGGTGTTCTGTCACCCTGTTAATGTTGCAAAATGTAAATTGAGCCACAGCACCCTTTCAAATAAAGAAATTAAGCTAATATTTATCCAAATATATTCCTTAAGAAACTTGAATAAAATGCAATTAAAGCTTAAAAAGTTACCCGGGTACCCTGTCACTCACATAAGGGTCTGTTTCAAAGTTTATTTTTCAGCAATACTTATATCGAAAACACTTGTCTGAAGCACCACTTTGGGATAAAGAAAAAAATTAATACAACGAATTTATTTAAAATTTGAGTAAATATTTTCGTTAAATCTATTTTATAAATTTCAAACTGTAACTTTTGCGCATTTGGCTTTATACGTTTTGTCATTTATCTTACTTTCTTATGACTTAAATTTGTTGACAAAAGCCTATGCTTTTAATATTAAGTCTTGAATTCGGAAAAAATTCAAGATAATGTACAGTTATCTTGATTTTTTATATATTGTATACGTTGTTTTGATTATATAGACACCGGTTCTTAAAATCTTAAAAACATTCACTCTCCAATCTTTTTTATTTATTCTTGGTACAATTTCGTGAAATTATTTAAAAACTGGTCAATAAGTTAAATTAATTGATTTAAAATGGCACAAAAGGCTACTTTAAAAATAGGGGCATAAAAGTGGCAAGTGCCTTAAAAACCGATAAAATTTGCAAAATTACGTGTACAACGGCAACGCTGTGTATATAAAAGCTGCTCGCGACATGAACGTTTTTCCTACTTATAAAATCTGTTAAAACAGCATTGCCAAAATTCTAATATATGTGCTTTTTCTAAAAAGGATCAAAAAGTGCCACTTAGTAGTTAAAAGACATACAAAAGGTTAATTTGAAAACCGGGTCATTAAAGGTATAAAAAGCTGAAAAAAGGGGCAAATTAATCAGCCTTATTGTGGTTGTCGTTGTCGTATACGACTGTTTCGTTTTTTATAGTAGATTAAAGAACGCAGGTTGTAAGTTACTTTAATGTATTACAAAAAACAACACAGTTGTATACGACAACGACAACCACAATAAGGCTGAATACTTTACATATAAAATCTCGTGTATAAACGTTTTCATACCCACCACCACTAGTGGAAACTTTTTTAATATTCATCACCCTAAAGTATATATATTCTGGGTCCTTGAGTAATTCTAAGTCGTTTTTGCCAAAGCAAAAGCAAAAGAATTATTTTTTTTTATCCAGTTTCCATTCTTATGTACCTACCAGAGAAGTGAGAGCGGAAGGCCTATCCCGCAATGACAACGTGTGTAAAAAAGATATGAGTATGGAATGGAGCGAGCAGGCCTTGTACATCCAAAATAAGGATTATAGAGGCCTTCTAGAAGGCATCCGACCTCCTTCTTTTTCCCGCTGGGTTGTTTCTTCTCATATCAATTTTTTAACAGAATTAACCGAAACAATTAGAAGAGTTAAAAACTTAAAAAAAATTAAAACAGGACTCTAATGTTGGGTTGCCACACGTCCTGGTTTTAGATAAATTGTATTGATGGGCTGGTTCACCCCTAAATTGTCCTGCTTTTTTTGATACAGATCAAGGCAGACAAAAATTTAGTTTAAGCTGATTTTTTGTTATGAACAGAGGTTTAGGTTTTTAATTAGTCTTTTATTTTTGTTTTTTTTTTTTATGTTAGATTTTGTATCTATTGTTTAATTTTTTGACCTAAATCTGAAACACGTATATGATATATTCATGTATCAAAAAAAAAAAAAAAAAAAAAAAAAATTTTTTTGGTGGGGTTCATTTTTATATGATTAAGAGCCAAATACATTGGTCAAATGCTTGATATGCAGGCGAATTCAATGCTGTACGTAAATTCGCCGAAATATCTTAACTATACCATCCCGCATCTTCGGTGTTGATGAGTAATTTGATCAATGTATTTCGTCCTTTAGTTCTTGGAATAAATAAGGTTTTGTTATACGTTCGCTTGTGATTTATATTATAAGTGTCCTGGTCGAAGGCCTTCTGGCAGCCCTACTTTAATGTTATAATAGAAGATTTTATACGTTTATAGAAATCCAGAAAAAGGACTTAGAAATTAGATATCTTGTTTTATGAGCTGCTTTCGTTAAAAGAATTTTTTCAGGTCAAGTTTTATCAAAACTAAGGAAAATAATCGTTTAAATTTAAACCAAATAATTTTTCTAAACGATTATTTTTTAAGATCTCCTTAAACTATTGAGATAACTAATACAACTATCCTACAGTTTACTTTTTAATTAATACGTTATATTTATGTATTAATTAATAAATATGTATTACATATTTATGGGTAATTCCATGTCAAATCGACCAATAGTGGGACCCGACCCCCTTTCATCCTATAAGGAACATATATTAACGAAAAAAAATTTTAAAATTTTTTTTGTAAAAGTTACGTCATATTCAAAATGTCATAATTTCGCCGAATTAGCCAAATGTGTTGAGTTTATTTTTTCACTATCTCAAAAACTAGTGCACATACGAAGATGATTTGTATGTCATTTTAAAGATAATACTTGAGGCTGCAAACAATATATTAAAAAAAAATTTTTTTTTTTTAAAAATGTAATCTCTACAAAATATTAAATTTTAAAAATGGACTAAGTCAAAAACCTAATTTTTTTTTTGGCTGATTTTTTTTTATGTGATTCCTCAAACTGTTCTTTAAAAATCCTGAAATTTTGAAGAAGGTGTTTTTTTTTTCTTTTTTAAGATATGATTGTTTTTCTTCTGCAACCTGTAAATAATAATACTAAAATAAAATTCTAATATTGTAATTTTGAGAAATAAGTATTTTTTAAATCTGATTTGTGTGATTTAAGGTGTTAAAAAAAAGTAACGACATTGAAACAGTTTTTTATGTTTATTTGTTGCTTGCAGAAATAGCTATCTAATTTGTTTGGGACAAATTTTGCTAACACCAATAGATAATAAGTTACATGGACGAGAAAGAACACCGGTTTGGCCAAAATGTCAAATTTTGACCCCCTCTAACTCAGAAACTTTTTGATCGATCTTGTTGAAAATTTGTATATAAACTACTATCCAATAAGACTAACCTTGGTGCAAATTTCATCCAAATCGGAAGACATCGATTTCAAAAGTTGGGTCACTTGACATGAAATCCCCCATATATATATTTATCATAAAGAGCCCACTCCTATCGGTGGAGGGTGTCAAAGATTCGGCACAGCCGAATATAGCACTCTGTCTTGTTTAAATAAGGTTCGTATAAAAATGAATTTTTTTATAGAAAGTCTCTTGTACAAAAGTTATTTTTGTAGAAAATTTTTTCTATAACAGCTTTTTCTCTAGAAACACTCGTGCATAAGGTTTTTTTAATTTTGTAAAATCTTTTGTTTTAATTTCTGTATTTTCTGTACGGAAAAGGCAAAATATTGTATATTATTCTGACGTTTTAATTTAATTTTTCAACCAAATACTACGTACATTTTGCACCCCATTGTAAGCCATTCATTATCAAACCAATTGGCCATGTTTGATCACATGAAAACCCCACTTTAATGAGATTTCATGCAATTTAAGTCAAAACTATTTTAGCCCGGTTGGACATCGAGAAAATACTGCAACAATAAAATAAAAATGGAATAAAAAAAAAATAAAAACACTAGGCATATAAAGTCAATATAGAAAAACATTTATTCAATTGCAATTCATTTCTAAGGAGAATTATGCAACATAAGCGACACAACAACATATTGCAGACAAATGCAACAACTATACGAAAAATATTATTTTAGAGTTACAAATGCAATAAAATGTATGAGAAAATACAGAAATGATTAAAGAAAAAATAAAGTTACACACAACTTTATGAACGGAACACGTACCACCATCATCACATAAGTACAGACAAGCAAAGATGGGAAGAAAATAAGAAAACGGAATTATCATGTACTTGGGCATACAAACACACATACACACGCATAAGTACCAGTGCAAGTACCAGAACGGGCCCAAACGAAATGGCACTCATATAAACAGTTCCAGAAATATGATTGGGAAACTTAAGCAGAGGACGAATTAAGAATGAACATAATCGGCGGCTTTGTGGCGTCTGCAACACAGTTCGCGTTAATAACAACACAACGTGAGAGCATGTTGCGCAAACTCGTCGCCAACTTTACAAAGTCACAAGTATTTTGTTCACCCTTTCCAACTCTCCAAGTGAACATCATACATCGTGCAAAAACAAAAACAAAAATATTTATATAAAAACAACTTGCATTTGCTGCAGCCGTTAAAGAAGCAACATTCAATATGTTTATTCCTCTGTATCGAGTGCATTTGATACAACCGAAAATGATCAAAATGATGTTGATGATGACAACGACATTGAATTGGTTAAAAATGTCTTTGTGGCAGCAGTAAGAGAGATATAAAAAAAAATTGTCGGTTGCTGTTCGATTTGTTTGTTTTCCGTTGTTTGTTCTTAAAAGCTGCAGCATAAGCAGCAGCAACAAGCAACATTTGTTGTGCAAAAAAAGAAAAAAAATTTAAGTTCTTGTCATTTGCCTTGTACATGTAAAAGTTGTTGGTAAATGCAAGAACTAAGATATATACAGCATGTTGAAATAAGCAACATATTAAGGCAGATACAGCATAAATATAATCGCAATTTATGTTGTTTTAAAAATTTGTGTTTAGAATGTATAAACATTTTTAATAGAACATCTTCGGCAGAAAAGCCCAGTATAAAGGCATTTTCTATACAAAGTCTTTGGTATTTTCTATAAAAAAATCTATTTTATAGAAGTTTTTTCTTCTAAAAATCTTATGTAAAGAATATTTTCGATATACATTTTCTGTATAAAGCTTTTTTCAGTCGAAAATCTCTTGTTTTAGGCTAGTCGCCACAAAAAATCTTCTATATAAGAGTATTTTGTGTATAAAATATTCTATACAGTGCTGCCACGACTAATACAATTTTTACAACCAAATTTTTTGAAAAGTAACCAAATGTAAAAAAATATAACCAAATTAGAAATGGCTTTTGTTAATTGATAAAAGCATTAAAATTTATTTTAAGGTTTATTGTAAGACAAATGTTATATATTTATTTATTTATTTATTTATTTATTTATTTATTTATTTATTTATTTATTTATTTATTTATTTATTTATTTATTTATTTATTTATTTATTTATTTATTTATTTATTTATTTATTTATTTATTTATTTATTTATTTATTTATTTATTTATTTATTTATTTATTTATTTATTTATTTATTTATTTATTTATTTATTTATTTATTTATTTATTTATTTATTTATTTATTTATTTATTTATTTATTTATTTATTTATTTATTTATTTATTTATTTATTTATTTATTTATTTATTTATTTATTTATTTATTTCTTTATTTATTTATTTATTTATTTATTTATTTATTTATTTATTTATTTATTTATTTATTTATTTATTTATTTATTTATTTATTTATTTATTTATTTATTTATTTATTTATTTATTTATTTATTTCTTTATTTATTTATTTATTTATTTATTTATTTATTTATTTATTTATTTATTTATTTATTTATTTATTTATTTATTTATTTATTTATTTATTTATTTATTTATTTATTTATTTATTTATTTATTTATTTATTTATTTATTTATTTATTTATTTATTTATTTATTTATTTATTTATTTATTTATTTATTTATTTATTTATTTATTTATTTATTTATTTATTTATTTATTTATTTTTTTATTTATTTATTTATTTATTTATTTATTTATTTATTTATTTATTTATTTATTTATTTATTTATTTATTTATTAATCTACCGACATTCATCTTACAGACTAGTTTACAAAATTTAAAATATAATAATATTCATTAATATTTATTAATTAAAAATTTTTAATAAATTTAATTTAAACTTATTTTTATCTAAATTAAAATTTAAAAATGGGGAAAAGCTATTACAAAGTTTCAAACATCTTGTAATCGGTTCATTAATTCCGTAATTTGTACGGTGAAAATCTTCATAAAAAAGACGTTCCCGACGCAAATCACGAACAGGAGAATACAAACTCACCAAGTCAGATAACTCCTGACAATGTATTTCATTCGATAAAATATTAAAATAAAAATTATTGAAAAATAAGATCTGCGATCTCTTAAAGATTGTAGGCCTAAAAATTTCCGCCTACTTTCATAAGAAAGTTCATCACAATTCCATGTAATTTTTTTAAAAGCACTTAATATGAAAATATAAATGCCAAATTAAGAACACAAAACAAGAAAAATAATTCCTGTACATATTAAAAAAAAATAGCGAAAAACTTTAGTTAAAATTTTTTATTTATTTTTACTATATAAGAGTAAAACCCGTCAAATTTCCATACAAAATTCGGTTAATTGAAAGTTAATCAATTAAATTTTTTTAATATGTCCTTTACAATAACCGAAATTTGTACTTCACAGCTATAAATAATAAAAAAAAGGAGAAATTTAATTGTTTTCCGCTTTTTAACTGTCAGTGGCAGGGTTCTCAATTGTGGCAATTTTCTAGTCCCTTTGGAGATGGAAATTTACGATTGGCGATATTGCGATTGTTTCGGCAAAATTGGAAACTGTTGGCGATATGCGAATTGTGAATATTTTCTAATTTACATATATGTGTATATCTAAAAAATTATAAAAATGGGACATGTTATTTCTCTTGGGCAAAAAGTATATGACTGCCAGTCAAAGATTTTTCTATAAATTTAAAATATTTCCAAAACTAAGCAACATTAAATAAATAAATGTAATACCGACAGATTAAAAAAGGAAAATTTAAAATTTCTTAAAAATTCACGCCATTTTCTTAAACTAAATTCCATAAATTCTAAAATTATAGATTATAAATAAATTTATTTTTCAAAAATCTTTAAAATTCCTATATGTATTTCAATATATTAAAATATACCAATAGAAATAATATAAATTTAGAACATTTGACTTATATTCAATTTTTAAGAAACACTAAAACTATGCTTGTGTCCTTTTTTTATTCATGTTCTAAATTGTTATATTATGCACTTTTTACTCTAATTACCACTTATCCTTCCTACTATTAAAACCAGGATAAACTACGCTCATTTAAAAAAAAATAATTGAAAGTCTATATCGATTAAAACTTCATTTCATTTCAATTTCAGAACATGTCCATTTAGATTATAAAAATCACATTTGAAAATTTTTTTCTTAACAGAAATCTTAAAAAAATATCTGGTAGCTGTTATGAAAGTGATTTTGTGTTTTCGATAAAGTATAAAAAACAAAATTCCGTTCATTTGAAACAAATAGTTAATGAGAAAATCGTAGTACAAGTGCACATTATATGTGCACTTGTACTAGCCCCCCATGTAAATAAAAATATTAAACAATTTAAAAACCGTAAATTGCAAGTTTATCAAGAAAAACATATTGATTAGGGAGATCGATTATTCGACTTTTTTCAATAACCGGTTTTCGAATATTACGAATAGTTGCTACCCTACAAAAAACGAGACTTCTCTATACATGCGTGTATGGACTACTCCATAAGGGAGTAGGACTACTCCAATACCTATCCTAAATGTATGTAAAAACATACTCCAATTTACATTGCGATGTCCTAGGGCTGGACCACGTAACCCAGCTATGCATTACAAGGGAGTAGTTTTAAAACTACTCCATTGTATACACAAGAGGATTAGTTTTAACTTCGTTTAAAAACGAAAACATGTCGTTAACAAACGAAGACATGTCGTCTCACTACAAACACTTTTTAACAATGACATGGTCCATGCTTGCATTACATCGGACCAGTCCATGGAGTAGTCCATTTAATCAAATTGGAACAAGTTGTCCAATATAATTTGCAGGGTATTTTAAAAAACCCGGTTTTCGGTTAAGCAATTTTTAAATAACCGGTTAACTGGTTTTAATTCGAATACTTAAAAACACAAAAATCAAATAAGTTTTTAAAATAAAACGTTAATTTGAATACAAACAAAACAATTTGCAAAGGTAAGGAACCAACAAAATACATAGACATGACTTAGATCAGACCTAACAAATATTTTACGATAAAATCCAAGAAAAGTGGGACCAGTATATTGATCAAACTTCAGCTTAATTTTCAACATTTTTTTTATTGATTTACTTTATTTGTAAGAAGACATTTGTATAATGTAATTTAGAAACTGTTGAATGATATTTGATCTAGAAAAACGTTATGAAAAAACAAATAAATAATAGGAGTTTTATAAATTTATTAATTGAAATATTCTCTCAAATTTATTTTGAATGAGTTTTAATTTGTTGGTGGTTAAGCATGTCTATATAAATCAACCATATTTTTCAAAAGTTGCAAACAAAACCTCTTAGCTAGGATTATCTATTTCAAATTATTTTGTTTCATCATTAAAGAAACGAATAGTGAACTGAACATCCTTTTTGTGTAAAATATTTGTCAATTCGTCGACTACAATTTAAAACATTCCATGACATTGTTTGGTTTCTTCAATTTTGTTTTTTAGTTCTTGGTGTTTTAATAAATTAAACTGGTAGAAATTTTTACAATATCGTTGATTCCGCCGTAATGCTGTATTTTTCAGCATGAAGAGATGCTAGAACTACTTAAGAGTTTTTAGTGCCTTAACGGGCATTTCGTCCTCGGCAACACAACGGGCTAATATTTCACCGAATGATTCATTTTTTGCAGCGTATTTTAGTAAAGTAGTATTTGTCGTCTCCTCAGAACTACTTCGAACGGAGTTAAGTTTCATTTGGATCACATTAATGTCAAGCATGTATACTAATTAAAGGTGATTAAAAAGTCGTGACATGGAATAACCTTTGTAACTTATCATTTTAGGGCACTTCAAGAACCTAACTTTGTCTTTTTAATCGCTTTCGAAAAATATCTAGAGATAACCTTTATAAAAAAATATATTTAATATTTAGAATACTCTTGCACAAATTACTATTTACTTTTTAACTGCACACGTGTTTGTAGTATTCTGAATAGTTTTTGGCTTTTTTCTACAAGACCACACGCTTTTATAAGCGATTTGTATTTACAGTGTTCATAATGGTTTTTGAATTTTGTTAAATTTTGTTTTGACATTCTTCATAAAAAGTTCAAGTTTGGCCAATATTCAATTAGAAAATATTTAAATTACGGGTACATCTACAACAAGAGTAGGGAAAAAGTTTATAAATTACACAGTACTAAAATAACCGATTTATTATACCAAAATAACCGGTTTATTCGATATTCGAAAAATGAGCATTTTAAATTAACCGACTTCGGCAAAGCTAAAATAACCGGTTAAAACCGGTCGAATAATAACCGTTCGATCTTCCTAATATTGATACGTATTTTATATTTTAGAAAAAAAGTAACCAAATCTCCACATTGAGAAAAAAATGACCAATTTTGGTTAGAAATTACCAAAATTGCTATAGACAATCTTTAGTATGAAATTATTATTTGTAGAAAATGTTCTGTATAAAAGTAGAACATACTACTATTGAAAAACTTCTGCATAAAAGTAATTTATACAGAAAATTTTATGTATAAGAGTGTTTTGTATAGAAAAGCTTCTGTATAAGAGTAATTACTATTGACAATCTTTTGCAAAAAAATTTTCTATAGAAAACCTTCTATATAATAGCAAGAATGATATAAAAAGAGATTACGCCATGCGCATGTTTTCCCGTTAGATGACGTAGCTTAACCCAAGCTAGGGTTACCTATTCGTGTATGTTTCGTGACGTCATTTAACCCACCTGCGCAGAAAATTCAATTTTTGATTCGTGTTGTCGTAATCTTTCTTCTATCATTCTTGATATAATAGTATTTTCAGTTGACAAGCTTTTGCATAAAAATATTTTCTGTAGAAAATCTTCTGTATAAGAGTTTTTTTGTATAGAAAACCTTCTGTATTAGAGTATTTATTAGTGGCAATCGTTTGCAAAAAAATTTTTCCAACAAATAAATCTTCTGTGTTTTAGTACGTTCTATATATAATATTTTGTTAAAAGGTTTTCATGTAGAAATTTTCTATATAAGTGTATTTTTGTTAGATTGCCTCCGATATAAGTCTATTTTCTTTAGAATATCTCATAGGATTGTTTTCCAACGAAAATTACCCGTATACAAATATTTTCATTGGAAAATTTCTTTTCGATATTAATATTAGCATTAGCAATAAATCTGGCAACTTTATAAACATCCAATAACTTTCGATAAAGCAAAATAAACAAACGATCGTTTAAACTTTTTTTTAAATCAGGAGCAGTAACACATTACAAACAAACATGTATGTGACCCTGTATTCAGAGATGTCCACAACTACAAAGAAACTCTGTAAACTACACAGTCATCCAAAAAGTACACTGAAGTGATTATTGGTTGTATCGATGGTGATAATGTTCGATTTCCTTATGGACAAGAAGTACTAATCGCGAACCAAGGAAAAGAACATGCAACTCATAGTACAATTGTTTTGGAGCACATGTGAGTGTATGTAAATTATAGATTTTATTTATTATTGAACTGTTACTGTTGCAAAGGAGAAAAAAACAATGATGTTCAATATCCCACAGCCGAACGAATACTCAGACACATTTGTTCGAAATGTAACGACTTCTTTTATCATGTCTTGTGGGCAATAATATTTATTTATGAACTTCATTCGTTCTTTCATATTGTGAATCGAATCCTTCGTTTGAAAATGTTGTAATATTCAAATTATATTTTTAAGTGTTTTATTTATGCCGACTTTGAGCTTGATTTCACTTTAACGCTTTTCTTGTAATTTTTTTCATTTTTTATTTTTTTGGTAACAAAAATTATTATTATTTTTTTTTTATTTCTTTTTTGGGCTGAATAAATGCATTTAAGTGAACAAAAATATGCAAACTTTGTTGTGTGTCATTGTTTTGTATGTTTGTGCCACTTTGTTTGGAAATTTGACAAATGTTGTAAAAATTTTTTTTTTGTTTTTAAGTTTATAATTTATTGTATAAAAATGATTTTAAATCACGCGATTTATATTAAGGAGTTTGTTTGTTTTACTTTATTTTTGTGTGCAGCCCAACACTTTGGAATTAATTTGATATTGATTTTTTTTCGCGAATAGTGTTTTACTGTTTACAGAGAGTTAGAGAATATTTGAAACAAGTTAAACAAAATTTGTACAAAAAAGAAAAATATTACCATTGGAACCAGACCAGGGATCAGGACGATCGATGTTATTGCGTATTTAAAGAGGATTTCAAAGCCCCAGGCTTGCAGTGAACATCGATATGTGTCTTGACAATGGACGGCTACACCGTTTATAGCAAAAAAAAAAAATGTTTGTCTTTTGTACAATCAATTGGTTCAAACCTACAACTAATTGTATAAGAGTATTTTTTGCTTTTGAAAAATTTGCTGCTTACTAATTTTTTTTAAAGACAATCTTCTGCAAAAGAGAATTGTTTATAAAAGTCGTTTGTATAAGACTATTTTCTATAGAAAAATGTGTAATATCATAGAATTTTTAAGAAAAAAATTAATGTAAAAAATACTTTCTAAAGAAAATCTTCTATATAAGATTATTATCTATAGAGAATCTACTGTATACAAAAAATTGTCTATAGAAAAGTTATGTATAAGATTCAGGGCTGCCAGATAAAATAGAGAAAAAATCGCCAATTTCCTGAGAAAAAATAAAAAAAATCGTCTTTTTCCGTTTAAAAAACCGTCAAAAAAATCGGACAATTTTAATTTAGATTTTAAACAAAGTCTGTTCGATTTTTATTGAAAAACAAGCAAACAAAAACATATTATATACAGTAATCCCTTGATTTACGTCGCCTTGATTGACGTTGTTTGTTGCGTCGCCAAATTTTGTGTGACTTCTAAATTTGATTTGCGTCGCTCTTCGATTTGTGTCTTCAGATTTTTTTGCCTTATTAACTCGATTAGTGTCGTTATTCGATTTACGTCGCCTCATTTACTTATTATGTATAAGCAAAAAGCGAGGAATCAGTTTTTAGTTGAAATGTTTGTTTGGATTTTTATGCGTGTGTAGCTATTCCTATCTATACATGGATACATTTTTGTTTTTCTTGTCAAACACAACGGACAGATATATGAGATCAAAAAAACACAATCACCCCAGTTATGAATAAAAATTTCCCGGGAATTTTTTCCATTTGCCTATTTTTACAAAAGTATTTAAATAGGAAAAATTGGAGAAATGGTAAAACTCCCCGGGAATGTTTATTTATAATTGTGCTGAATATGTAGTGGAAAGGGTATTATGTGAAAAGGGTATAATGTTTGTAACACCTTAAAATATTGGTCATAGACCCTACTTGTAGTATTCGACTAAGAATCACTTTTTGAATCTCTCTAACCATATCCCTTCGTTCGGATGGCTTGCAGGCTGTGAATGGAAACATTGTACGCAAATTAATGTTCGTAATTTTGGAGATAATTTCATTAAATTGGGCATACTGGCCATTTGAAAATGGTGAGTATCGGTTCATAATTTCTCATAGCCCCCACACAAGGTTTTTTTCGGAATTGAGTATTTTTACCCATAAACGAACTTATTATGTTGGTATTTAGCTTAAATTTGCTCCAAACTTATCTAATTGGTCCATATTTGAACAAAGAATATATCTTTTTTATAAATGTTAGGTTAGGTTAGGTTAGGTTAAGAAGGGCGCAACTCCACTCGGAGACCAATGAGGTCCATTGTGAATCCCTTCAGTAGAGGAGAAAAAAGGAAAAAAGGAAAAAAAAAAAAAAATAAAAAAAAAAAAAGAGAAGTAAAGAAGAATAGTAGAAAATAGACCTAAGGTTCGGTATATTTGTAGAAGCGCAGGACAAATTCCCCCCTACGGCCCCCCCAACAGAAACAGCCGTCCTTCTTCCCTGACAAACCCCAGCAGATCGGTTGGATTACATCCAGCGATACACCCCAGTTCGTCGTGAAACCTAGCCCCTAGCCATTTCTCCCTGGGGCCGTGCATCCTAGGACAGTGGCACAGTACATGCTCAACCGTCTCCAGCTCCTCGGCATCTCCGCACAACCTGCAGAAGTCCGGTCTCGTAATGTCCCATTTACCCATAAAAGCCCTAACATAACAATGCCCCGTCAGGAACCCTATCAGAGTCCTGAGACTACTCCTATCCAGTCCTAATAGAACCCTGGTTGCACCTGCGTCCAATCCGGGCCATAAGGCCCTTGACACCCTGCAATCCGTTCTATCCCTCCAGGACCGGTTAACGGCATCACGAAATCTTTCCCGCAACACCCCATAGTAGTGACATAAGGGGGGTTTAACCCCTCTGTCCCTTACCTCTAAGTCCAGATTCGAACCCCCTCTCGCGAGTTCGTCCGCCACCTCGTTGCCATCCACCTTGCAGTGTCCTGGTACCCAACACAGCCTTATTGTGAATGCCAACATGAGCTCTCTCAGAGCATTCCTACACCGAGCAACCAGGCACGATCGCACCGTGTGATTTGTCAATGCCCTTAGCGTAGCCTGACTATCGACGTAGATTGTCACAACAGATCCCCCCACGATGTGATCCAGTATCACTTCCGTTGCCCTCCAGATCGCTAGGATCTCAGCCTGGAAGACACTGCACTCATCCGGGAGTCTGAATGACCTTTTCACGTCAGTGTCAGCAATAAAAACACCAGCACCAGTGCCAGTGTCCATCTTGGACCCGTCCGTATATACTGCCCACCCCTCAAACAGTCCGTTGGATCCACGCCAAACTTCCCTATCCGGGAAATCCACCGGTGGTGTTACACCGAAGTCCAAGGTCATACTCCTATGATCCGAGATTCCCCCCGGAACCCTTTCCTGATCAAGCAGACCCACTTCGTATAGAATCCTTGTGTGGTCATCTCGCCTAGGTCTAATCAACGAAGACTCGTAGAGTCTATGTAAGTACCTGGCAGCCACACTCTTCGCATAATGTTCAATTGGGGACAAATGTAGTAGGATGTCCAACGCCGCCTGCGGCGTGCTTCTCCTTGCACCAGTGATGCCAAGTGATGCACTCCTCTGGTAAGAATAGGTCTAACCACCGATGTGTAAATCCAGTTTACCATAGCCGGTCTCAGTCCCCAATTCTTACCGATGGAGTTTCTGCATGTGTAGTAGGCATTGAGTCCTCTTTTCATCCTCTCCTAGGTGTTTCTTCTCCAAGACAGTTTACAGTCGAGGAAGTTACCCAAGTACTTAGCACAGTCAGATAGAGTTAGCTCGACGCCATCTAACACTGGCCCCTTAAAACCTTCTATCCTGTACCTTCTGGTAAAAAGAACCAGCTCAGTCTTCGCCGGGTTTACCCCCAGCCCTCTATCTTTTGCCCAATCCGAGAGTTCGTCCAACATCACCTGCATAATTTCACTGATCGTGGACAGAAACTTTCCCCTGACCATGTAGAACTATAAATGTTGGTATTGACACAAAATTTTGCGAAAAAAAAACACTTTAACGATAGATTCTATGTCATGGCAAAACGTGGTATTTGAAGATCCACCTCCACCTCCTTATCTAAAATCATTTAAACTAATCTCATATAGATGAAAATATCTAAATAATATTCCGCATAAATAACTTTTACATAAATCTTAACCTCATAACATAATTTTTTCTTGCGGGTCCATGATTGCCCATGGGTTCCAAATAGGGTACACTTTTGAAAATTTGTTTTTAAATATACTTTCTTAATTGTTTAATTCTGTAAATGTTTTGTAATTTGTTAATAAATTAGTCTTTCTTTATGTTTTTAATAAAGGTACATTTTATAGAACACATATGAACATGTTTAAATTCGATTTACGTTGTTTCGATGTACGTCGTTATTTTCCGGAACCAATTGCGACGTGAATCGAGGGACTACTGTACATACATATACCCCCGTATGTTTATGAAATTGTTTGTTAAATTTAACACACGTATATAAAGGAAAATTTGTATAAATTATTTTTTATAAACTTAAATTACTATATTATAATAATATAAGGTTTATTTTAAAGTCTTAAAAATAAAAGATAATTTCAATCGGGCCATTTTCTAAAAAATTTTCAATTTGTATACCGTTCACCCTTTGTGGTTTTGTCATTTCTTTTGTAATTGCTACAATATTAATTTTAGGCCCTATAAAGTTCATATGTATATTCTGAGTCCTTATGAATAGCAAAGTTGGTTTAACGATGTTAATATAACAATGTGTTTGTTGAAATGGGATTTCCGCTGACTCGTTTATAAACATTGCTATACATTTATATTAGATATAGTACGTAATAGTGTGCTATTATATTTCAGGCAGATCGGTTTACAAATGCCTTAAATATAAACAAAAAACCACGATTGCCTGTAATTTATACCCATAAATCTCTAATTTTGACCTGTAAGCCTTAAATTCTTTTAATCTTCTTATAATTTATTATTATTTTTTCTTCTTTACCTGAAATAATCCTTCTTCACGTAATTATAGTTTTGGCACCATGACATCCATATAAGCTAGGAGAATAAAACTTGGCTTAAAATGTTTTCATATATGTATATGGATTATTAAATGTTAAAGATGAGCCAATTCAGTCCATAACCTGCTCCCCACACGAGTGAACTTTCAATCTCAAAATCAAGGTTTTGGTACGAATTTTTACTTAAAATGACTTGACTCAAAATCTTGCTTTTGCCCTTAAATTTTTTGTGGAAAAAAGCAAAAATTTAAAAATTTTAGCTTTCTTGTTTACAAAAATTTTTGTTTTCTGTGCTGCCTAATAACAAACATCAAAAGATTTAAAATTGTCTTATTTTGAAAACTGAATAAAATCGTCACTTTATAGATATAAAGTGATAATACACATTAAAAAATTTAAAATTGTCTCATCTTGAAGACTGAATAAAATCGTCACTTTATAGAAACAAATCAGCAAATCGGCACTTTGCTAATTTCTGAACCGAAAATCGTCATAATGACGATAAATCGTCAAATCTGGCAGCCCTGATAACATTATTTTGTAAACAATGTTCTCTTCACGAGCAGTTGCAAAAAAAAATTCTCTTCACAAAGTGTTTTCTATAAAAAATCTATAGAATAATATTATGTTCTATATAAGAGTATTTTCTATTAAAAATCTTTTAAATAAAAGTATTTTCTATAAAGAATCTTTAGTATAAAAGTGCTTTTATTTGAAAATTTTTTGTTTAAGAGAAATTTCCATAGAAAATAATCCTTATAAGCGCACTCTTTAAAAATTCTTCTGCATGGGGTTATTCCCTATAGAAAACTTTATGTATTAAAGTATATTCTAAAAAATATAAAAGTTGTTTTTATAAACAATATTCTGCATAAGATAATGTTCTAAAGCAAATCTTCTGTATAAAATAATTTTCTGTATAAGATCAGAGGCTATAGAAAATCTTCTGTATATAAATGTTTTCTATAGAAAATAAATGGCAAAGAGTATTTTCTATATTAAAGCATTTTTCATTAAATATTTTCTATTAAGAAGCATTTGTTTGGTACAAAAGCACTTTTTATCGAAAATGTTGTCTATTAGAGTAATTTCCAAAAAAGATCTTCTGTATAGATTTACACTATATTCTAATTCTTCAGGATAAGAAATTTTTCTATTGAAAAACTTCTACGTAAGAGTAATTTCTGTAAAATATTATTTTATTATTATGATCTACAGAAAATCTTCTATAATAGTCATTCTTATAGACTAAAAATATTTTATAAAGGAAAGAGCATTTTTTTATAGAAAATAATGGGTTTTCTACAAAAATGTCCTATAAAAAATGTTTTTTTTTTTTTTTGGCAGAAATCTTCATATCTAAAATGACTTCTGTAAAAGAGTTTCATGCATTATTTTAAAATTTCATATAATGAATTCTCAGATTTACCGATCTTTATTTATATAAGTCTTTATCTCACACTTTCTATTAGATTAGTCTTATTTTAATAAGTGGCGAAAAATCTTTCACTTCACTGTACATTTAGAAATATTACCCTTCACATATTATTTTTTTTTTTGACTACACGTCAATATATCACCATGACTTAAATTCAAAAAAAAAAAAAAAAAAAACTTAAAACGAACAAAGAGGACATTTTGCAAAACGAACCTTAAAACTTATTTGAAGAAAAAACACAAAAACTTCAATGACACCATCGAAAGTATAACGACAAAGTTTCTTTAAATGCCGCAAAGCAATTTGCCATAATTACAGGTAGTTGAACGAACAATAAGTTGCATAAAAATGGCGTGTTTCCTTAGAAAAAATAGAAGAAACAACAAAACAAAAAACACTTGCAACAAAGTCCTTTAAACAAACAGCCATTAAAATTAAAAACAAAAAGCATAAAGGGGTTAAATAAAAGTTTTGTGACAAATAATTATATTAAAAGCAAATAAAAAAAATATTTGTAGACGAAAATTATAGGGTTAAAAAATATATAAATTAAAAAATAAACTAAATACAAAGAAAAAAAATTCAAGGGGAGTCACACTTAATAAACGGCACTTGAAACTGTCAGAGAATTACACACAAAAAAGGGAAATATTTTCATTAAGACTAGAGACTTTGGAGTAAAATGACTGAATATTTATACCCACACCACAATTGTCCTAGACCCGACTTTATTATACCAATCGACACAGAACCACTGTTTGAATCGATCTAACTATGTCCATCCGTCCGGATTTCTTACTGTACATGTAGGCCTTGTGCGTAGTTTTGGCGATAATTTAATGCAATTTGGTACGTGCCGTTGAGTTGTCAAAAGGAACAAGTGAATTGAAAATGGTTGCATTCCTATAATTTCACATATGCCCCATTCAAGCTACTTTCCGGTTGTTATATTGGCATTAACATTAAATTTGGTCCAAATAAATGTTTTTGCAATCTAAATTATTCTACCATATTTCACATCTCATGTCAAAGCTGGGGATGCCAATCGGGGCTGGTTTTCGCAAATCCCGGGATTGAAAATTTCAAAAAATTAAGACCCGGGATTTTTCGCGATTCGGTATTTTTGAAAGTCAAAAGGTAAATGCTTTTTATAGATATTTATGAAAAAAAAGTCTTTAAAAGAAGATTACAAACAAAAGTTTTATAATTAATTTAATATTACAAAGTTACTTAAGGATTATATTGATTATTAAAATTTGTAAAAATTGAAAAATGTGATTTTTTTCTTCTTAACTAATGATTAATTAATTTCCTGATGATCTGGCCTAAGCAACCAGAGAAATGCGCATAGGAACAGCTTATCCTCCAACAATAAATTTCAGTATTTTTATCAATTATAAAAAAAGGGAATTAAGCACAATAAATAAGATGTTTTAATAAAAAAAAAATGATTAATTTATTTAAGAATATGATAACAAAAACCACGTACGATTCCAACAATGTTGAAATTGATTCAATTAAAAAATAATTAACCTAAAATCTATATTCTACTGAATTACCTCAGTTGTTTCAAACTTATAAAAAAATAATTAATTAATAATTGAATATAACAAACTAGTAATTGATTTATTTGTAAGATTATATTAAAATTTTTATTAAATGAATTAATTTGAATAATTGAAATTTAAATTGAAAATTAATTAACAACACCATTTTTTTTTTTTTTTGTTAACCATAAGAATCTTATTTTAACAAAAACACATTTTTATACCCCCAACCACTGGTGGTAGGAATTATGTAGTGTATAAATTACGCTACTTTATTTCGTGAAATCGCTGCATAAATTACCTTAGGTCCCACGCCCTCGGAAAACACTTTAATAAACCTAAAACCTGTAAAGAGCAAAGTTCAAATTTTGCATTTGGTGCACCAGTAAAAAAACCTCACGGAACTTTTGGTTTTTCTTTTTGTTTTGTGCATTTCAAAAGGCATTTATTTCTTAAATTATTTTTCTTCTTTAAATATTTTCAGCACTTCTCACATTAAAATTTCTTTATAATTGTTGAACACGCTTAAAAAGAAAAACAAAGTTTGACTTTTTCTTTCGTTTTCAATGACAGTTTTAACGGAGTTAATCAAATAAATATGAACGATCAATATTGTGTTTCCTATTCTCTCAAAGAAGATTGTCATGATGAATTTCTTTTTATAAAAAAAGGTAAAACAAACAAATTAATGGTGTTTCCTTGTTAAAAGGTACATGTATAAAATGTCTTGCCGACCCTGTAATAATGCTATTTTTAAGTTGTCGAGAGCAAAACACAAAATTGGACCGCCCGGTTTTTAACAGCTGACAAAAAGTTTGTTCTTAAAAATATAAAAAAAAACCAAAATTTGTTAATAGATTGATATTGAATAAATAAATAAATGAACAAAATGAATGACGAAATTCTAATTTCTTTTGTTTGTTTTTTAAAAAATATGTAAGCAAGAAAATACTTTTGCCAGATTGCCGATTTATGAACACCAAGTTTTTAAGATTTCTTGATTTGACTTTTTTTTTTTTCAAAAACAATTTTAAAACACCGAATCCACTTAAATTTTATATCACTGACAACCTCTCATTAACAATGCAAGGCTTTCTTATGTTTTTACTATTGTATAATAGAAAAAATAACTATTAAAATTATTACTGTCCTAATTAGAGGCGATTTTTCCCAACTTCGTCTTGTAGCCACATTTAAAAATATTGGCCATCTTTTTTACAGGTGATGCAATGGCGTAAAGTGCAATGCCTTATGCCGTTAGTAAACGAAGAATAAAATATGCTACCCTTTAAGAGTACAAAACATTTTTAAGAAACGAACACCAAATTGCATTTTTTTTTAAATAAAATGTCACATTTTTTGTAGAAAAGAAAACACCATAAGTTAGCGATTTCGGGATTGACTAAATCCCGAAAATAGCGGGATTAAAAAATTCAAATCCGGATTTCGGGATTGGCATCCCTAGTTATAGCAGAATAATGTGCTGGTAAGCCCAAAATTGACCAAAGTTCCAATATATACGACCTCCTTAAAAACAAAAACGAAAAAATCTTATTAAATGTAAATATTTAGATAATACGAGTATTTGGTACACAGAACTCTTATATGAATCAAAACCTCCAAATATAATTTTGTTTTGGCGGCTCCATCATAACACATGGGTCTCCAATAGGGTAATACATATCTACTGTGGTTAAGGGTATCATGTGATCGGGCTTAGCCGACTATACTTTCTTAATTTCAAGTTCCAGAAAAGTTTTTAAGTAAATCTGTGAATCACTATTTTATTTCACAAAAATGGTTTTTGCCTTAAAATTGTCATGTTAACAAATTTTATACGACATTCACTTTCAAAGTGACAGCTTAAATTGTCTGTAAAACTTTTATTTATGAAACAAATGTATTCAAAACCTTAAAATCAGAATCCTTTTAGATAATTTACTTAATAGCTTGTGAAATGGCAGGCAATGTTACATAGGAAAACTTCTTAAGTATTTTGTGTATATTTTTTCAAAATTTCATTTTCCAATGTTTAAAATTTTTTGTGCAACATAAATTCATGCTGACACAAGCCACACCGTTTAAAGAGTTGCCAACCCAATATAGAGAATTAGAAAAAGGAAAGAATGAAACAATTTTTTAAATTCTGCTTCACAGCTTTAAAGTACAACGATGTCTTTTTAGCGCATCACTTGTTTAAGCGCATAAAAAATTGGTAAATAAATTGTTAAAAATAAAGATAAAGTTGGTCTATTCACTGGTCATGCTTTTCTTCTATTTTTTATATCAAATATTTGCTAGGTCTGAACATACCTTTAGTATTTAAATTGCTCAATATAAAACCGAAAGGAAGTTTCACGAATCAGTTAGTAATGGTTAACATGCTTCAACATTTGCATAACAATACTCAATGAACCTTCTGAATCACTTTTAGTTATAAGAAAAGTTTCAGGAAATTCTCTGAAGAAAACATGCCAGTTTAACTAAAAGAATGGGCAACATTTTTTTTTCAAAATTTCAATGAAGAAAAGAAAAAAGGCTATTCATTAAATATACACAGAAAAAATTGAAAACCAACGTCAATTAACATATTAGTTAGAAATTTGTACTATTAATTAAATTCCGTACTGATTTTCAACCTGCAAACAAATTGATCATACCAATTACCGTTTTTGAAAGATTGAGGTTTTCTTGCTGTTGAGTTTCAAGCAACAGGTTTAATTGAAATATGACCACCAGCAAAAGAGGCTATATACAACGTAAACACAAATCAAAATATTTTTTCAATAAACACATTTAATTGAAACAATAAAAAAACTTTTTGAATCTTTAATACCACATAAAATATTTTGAAGTTTGTGTGTATGTTTTCATATTTGCAAATATAAACACAAACATTATAATTTTTTTTTTCAATTAAGTCAAATTAACTGGAACAATTAAAAAAATTGTTTGGAACAGCATTACTGGATTTAATTTAAAAATTTTTGTTGAACATTTTTTCTGTGTATCATCGTTACTTATTCCCTTTCCGATTCCCACGAGAATCGTTTCGACGCACCAGAATGACTCGGAGTTTAAGGAACACCGACCAAGGATTGTCAAAACAGCAAAACCTGTTTTTAAGGTATCGCTGCTACAACACAACAACAACAAACCGACTTAAGAAAAAGGATTTCATAATTTATATTTTAGGAACCATAACTCTTTAAATAATCTGGATTAATAAAAATTTAAAACCACTTATGGAACTGGAAGTGTTTGGAACTGGGAACTAGTTAAAAAGCCACGAAGCCTTAAAGATTTTTTGACTATTTAAGCAAGCACAGATACTTTGAATTTCGAACTGCTAGATCAGTTAGTTACGTGACTCGCAAAGAATTTCAAATCTTTTATAATTCCGAGCCCTTATATTCCTTTAGCCATCATCACACCTATTAAATATTTGAGGTGCTACATGTAACCACTAGTTTTACTAAAAAATTATTTTTCTATGCAAAACGTTTGGCAGTTTATACTTTATATTATACAATTATCTTCTTACAAATAAAGTTAGGTAAATCAATAGAAATTGTTCAAATAAAGCTAAAGTTGGTATATTTATTGGTCACGCTTTTTTTGGATTTTTTTCGTCAAATATTTGTTAGGTCTGAACATTCTTTTAAAATGGCAACCCTCACTGTCACATTCGTTAATAGAGGAGATGAGAAAACTAGTTTTCTGCACTGATTTATTTAATTTATTCTTGTGGTTTTGTTTTTCATACTTTGCCTTCACACAGCTTGGCAGGTTGCTGCCTTGAGAGAAATCCATCACAGTTCCTTAGCGAGATAATTTGCAGAGACCACACACAAAATATATATGCCATCAGAAGATTATACGTTTGTTAATGCTTCAAGGATTCAAGGTGGACTTAAGCAACGGCACCATAACAGACAGCCCAGACTGACAGTTATTAAATAATAATTTTACAATTTTACTGTCCCATGCATGGATGTGTCATTAAGTGCGGGCAAAACGAAAAAAAAGAATGCAGCAAATAAATTAACAAGTTAAATTTTTAAAGTGATTTGTGTATTTTAGAGAAAACAACAATCAGGTGGTTATTTTATCAACTTCGTGGTTAATTTTTTTCCAGACAAAAGTCCATCCAACTTTTGTTATTTTTTATTGACAAACATTTATCAAACCAGGTCAGCCGGCAACATTAACAGGGAAAATTTCAATATATTTAATAATTTATTTTGATTTGTCTGCATTTAAATGAAAAAATTCAAAATAAACAAAAAATCATAAATTGTTTGAATGTCTCTAAATTATGTTGTATTGTTGTATAAATACAATATTTTATTCCTTTATATTTTGTGTCCGGCATGAAATGAGTGTTGGATCAGTACAAAAGTATGTTTCTGACTGTAGCCAGTTGCCAACCGAACAAATACATTTAAATTGATTAAAAAAAATGTCTAATAATTTATCATATTGGAGTCTGTCTGGGACTTGTTGGTTTCTCATTTGTTTGCAGGGTATTTTTTGATTTGTTTCGATTTGTGGCCGTCATTTTAACAAATGTCTTTTTTTTTACTATTTTGGCGCGTTTGTTGTTGTCTTTTGAGGGTGCTTTAGGTTTGTAAAGGTTTTCTTTTAATGTTATTTTGGCCTTTAATTGTTTGCTTGTTCATTTAAAGCCCAAAAATTAAATTGTTGGTAAATGTGTGTGGTTACTTGTATCTATATTTCTATCGAAAAATCTCTATAAAATAGAAGTTTTGTTTGAAGAACCATAACGCTTCCATTTAAATAATACTCATGTACATATTCTCAATTCGTTAGGATCGATCTATATTTGGTAAAATCTCCCGTATAAGATCTTCTGCAAAAAATCACTTTTACAGCCATAAACACTGATATACCAGCACTGGTGGAAAGTGATTTTAATTTAACACTGTCAGTACGTCTGAAAGGCTGATTGTGTAGCCATAAGAGTTTGTTCAATTTTCAATTGTTTTCGATTCCCCCTTTCCCGGGAATTAATTGCGGGACTCCCGGGAATTTTTGAAGTAAATTTTTTTTAAAACTGTGTTACTAGTTTAATCCAACTTAATTTTACCACAATATTTAAATTTGCTACAGTTTAAGGCTTATTAAGCTAATTTTTGAGAATGGGCCTTATATAGAGCCTTCGATAAATTATAAACCTATCTTGCAAAATTTTATTCCTTGTCTTAGCAAACTGAAGTGTAAATATTACAATAATATTATAAGGTTTTGCGGTTAAGGGCGTAGTAAAGTGTTATCCTAGATTGTGCTTTATATGCGGCATTTCAAGTAATTTTAAGTCTTATGAAATTAGATTATGCTAAATTGCACCACAAAAGCATTATTCGTTACGCTTTTAGCCATACTGACATGATTTACGAGATTAGTGTAAACATGGAGCCTTAGGTAAATTATGGACCGATATTCTCGAAATTTGTGCTTTATAAAACGAATTTGTTGGAATTTAATGACAATAGGTGTATTTCGCCAAAAATTTATGTTGGTTTTGGTTGAGTTTTTAGGGAGGTAGTTCCACATTTGGGCGCATAACTCTTTTCCTACTGAAGCGATTCTGCTAAAATTAAGCCACAAACAGCCTAGAAGATCTAGAAACAAATTGACATCCATATGGCGAAATCAGCTTAGAATAAACGAAGGACTCACAATAAAAATACTTTATGGGACCCTAGATGAATATTAAAAAAAAAAAAAAAAGATTCACATGGAATGGCAAACTTAGTATACCTTCATTATTAAGGGTTATAAAATTGTAAAAAAATATGTAATTAAATATATGTAGCAAATAAAATTTCTCTTTCCTGCTGAACCTGTTAAACGGTAAAATTGTTTCCGAATTCCTACTTCGTAATGTTATGCTTTTAGTTTCTAATCGCCCTTCCAGAAATGTTATTCCACTAACGACCAATTTCACCAAGTTCAGTTATAATTAACTTCGAGTTATAACTGTCGAAAACATATTGTTATCTGGAAGTTAAGGTAACAGTTAAGTTCTAGCTTAAATTTAAGAAATTGGATGTAAGATGTAATGTATATGTATACGTATATTGATTTCTATGATCCTATTGACATAAAAATAGCGTCCTAAGTATCTTTAAATAATTTTAATCTTAAGTTTTTTACGTTTTTTCTTATAATAGATATTAGACTTAGTTATTTTTAGCGTAATAGTCAGTAAGAAATATTAGTTTCATTGGAGAAATAAGTAAAGAAATAAATAAAAATTTTGGGCGGAAATCCCGGGATTCCGGGAATTTGATTTTTATTTCCCGCTTTCCCGGGAATCCAAAAAGTGCGGGAATAAAAAAACTCTAGTAGCCATGTAAATCTTTGTATACAAGCAATCTTTAAAAGTATTAAGTAATTGCATAAAATTAAGTACATATATTCTTATTGGCTCAATCACAAGGCCTATTGAAGCTGCTGAGTGACGGTCCATAATTTCATCAAGGCACTACAAAAATTAGTATCCGGAATAGAAGTTTAATGCCCATTATGTTGATAAAGGGTGATCCGACAGATACAAAAAAAAAATCGATAAGAAAATCAAGCGATGGCTCCTAAGATATTAGAAAAATTATTAAAACATCTAAGAAAGAATGCAACTTAATTAAAGTTATTTCCCATTAATTAAGCAGAAGTAAGGGACACCCTGTATCCTGGCACTAGCATCGGTACACCTCAATTAGTGATGTACTCTAGCAGAAGGGGCTTGAGGCTGGTCCTAGGTTGTGGCTCCAATGCACACCATTCCCAATGGGGGAGTGCCAAAAGATTCACTGTCAGGAGGTTGTTCAATAAGACGAAACATACGCGTGGAGATGAGGATTGAAGTAACTTTAGGATAAGTTAAAAAAGGTATAAGGGAGATCGCATTAGGAGATCGAAGAGTGACTCATGGATCAAATTAAGCGAGTCAGTGGCATCTGTTAGTGAGATGCCCAGGTTCAGAACAATTTTATCCAAGGGCCCTATAGTTCCGGAATTTATTCAGACACCGGACGACCCGTGGACATAATCTAGCTTTGAATTTTTCTGTTTACTTATGGAGTCTCGCTTCTCGGGGTGTATAGATCTTGAAGTCGAGGCAACAGCAAGGTAAGGGAAGGCTTGGAGGATATGGTCACTATGGTTAAGGTAACGTGGGTGATTAATACTTGTAGGTTATACAAATTGGCATCATAACTTCCGCTGCTGGTTGAACTGTTTAGCGCCTGTATGCTATTCGGATATATTTCTAGGGGAATAAGGGAAGTCAAGGTTATTTTAGAACCGGTAGAACCGATCACTCGAAACCCGAGGATTTTTGACCAACCATTCTATCGTCTTTCCTCCTAAATACATTTGAATGACTGATTGATCTTCATACATCTGAGGACAAAGATTGACTCCGGCATCATCAGCAGTACCTAACACGCTTATCTTAAAGGCAGGTCTATTGAGAGTAGAATGTTACATATAGCGGAGATACAAACACCTTGGCGGCATTACTGGATGTTTAGGGTGCCTTTAACAATTGAGGATAGAGGCGCTCAGGCAGACACTGGGTTATTTAGGGGTTCCGTTATTCTTGGTCGAATGGATAACTCTGATGCTCAACAGCAGAGTTATTCTATAAATATGAGATATACAGGAAATCTCCACTCCACAGACTGTTCAACGATTACTCTTATGGTTTACACTTGGTCTACACAGGATTTTCGTGTTCGGAAGCCAGCTTGTCCCGGACGGAGTGATGATATGCGCTTATTTACCTTGCTCAGAAGTGTTATTCCATCGAGTTATTGCACTCCGACAAATTTCCTTTTTTGGTACTTTACCAAAAGTACCCTCCTAAAGCTCTTCCTTCTCCAAAATTCTTCAGCTGACGTTGGGATCTGCTTTTAACAATTTCGCGATGTTGTCGGCTCCGAAAGCTTTGTTAACTTTCATCACTGAAGGACAGTTGATATATCAGGCCTTGCCATATGTCAAGCAGAGTTGCATATATTTGCGTTGGGTTGGCTTGGTGTTTCTTGTAGTGGCTGTCCATATCTACAGTTGTTGAGTTTTCGAGGTCACTAGTTCGCTCGAGCTAGGAGGTATAAGGTGGAGAATTTTAAGCTTTCAATAGCTAATAGAATGAATACAGCTTAGGCTACCTGATAATTCTTAGAATCTGATAGGAAAAGGAACATTCAGACGAGACTTAAATGGGGTCTCAATCCCAACTATGCTTGCAGATCGCATATAGGTATGAAGTGGGGATCAAGCCGTCCGTAATTGGCTGGCTGTACACATCGGTGGTTAGACCCATTTTTACGTATGTATGTTGGTTTGGTGCGAGGCATTGAGGCTGGCAAGTCTGTCTAAGACTCAGAGGTATGTTCCATCGGCATGACAGGGGCTATTAGAAGTACTCCTCAGGCGGCTGTATATGTTATTCTTTATCTTCTGCCTACTGAGCAGTATGTGATGAGAATGACAGTCAGGAGTGTTCTTAGGCTGAGGGAATTGGGAAATTTCCCGCAGGATCACTAGTGAATCTTCGGTGAGATTGGCATTTGGTTATTGCCTAAGCTCACCTGTCTTCACGGATTATGTGTGTACTAGGGTCGATTCTTGGCATTTACCAGGGGTGATATTACCGCCTAGGGTGTGTTAGTCAGGTCAGGGCAGACTGTATGAGGGATTTACTATTTGCACTGATGGCTCGAAGATGGGAGACACGATTGCGGGGGCCTACATTAAGGAAATGGTCATTAGAAGGGCATATCGGCTTTCTGACGAATGCAGTTTACTTCGGGCGGAGGTTCTTGAGGCCGTATCTTGAAGGCCGTGGAATTAATAAGGGCTGATGACTGGGGGGACAGCCAGGCGGCCACTTAGTCTTCGATGGGCTGTTATGTGCACTTCAGTCTAGCTGACGATTAAAGAAGACCTCTATGGGAACTCTTAGGGAATTATTTGGCAAGGCTGTGCTGGACATGGAAATGGAAAACTGTTTCGTTTGGCCCCAAACGGGTTTTGATTTTGGAAAGATTAGGGAATGGATTCCAAGCAGAATTAATCTGGTCTGGGGGACCAGAACGGACTAGAAAGTACAGCGGGCGCTGTGTCTGGTGCTTAGGAGGACTGCTTCTGTTTCACTTCTAGGCAGGAGTAAGATCTGCGTCAGGACCATCATGGTATTACCACGGGACACTGCCTGATAGACAGGATGACGGTGGTAATGGGAAATGACAAGTTGGATCTATACAGGTTGTGTGAGGACCATGGGGATTTGAGGACAGTTGGGCACATTATGTGTCACCGCCATAGGCTATAGAATAGTTGGCTGATATGGCTGGTTAGTAGGCCCTTAGGCGAATTGGGAGATGTCTTGGGCTGTAGGCTTGCGAATCTAACGATATTTATAATGGGAATGACCTGACTGTATAACAGGCGACTGGCAACTGGGTATATGTAGGGCTATTTTGTTTAGTAGGATTGTTGTTGTTTTTGGTCCGATATTATCTTCCAAAACTTCTTTCATTCTCATGCTTTCACTCTTAAGTTTTTTCGTTCTTGTTTAATTAGTAATCTATCACTAACTAAGCCGTCAACACGGACCATATTGGTGTCTGGGTGACGGTGTGAAGTTAACTTCGCACCAGCCTTTGTACCTATCCTAACCTAGTTTATTGTATCTTATATAACAGATTTTGTAGGATTCGCTCTAAAAGCGGGGTTTTTAGCACGACAGAATCCTTGAAAGAATTAGCTGTCAAACAAACTGTCATAATGCGTTAATTTTTTGACATTAATGATCAGTATACCCTGGTAAATCATCATGAATACATTCACACTTTAACAAGTCTACCACATTATTCAAACATACTTTTAAAATCAGTCATACATTCGTCAAAAATTGCGCATATTGAGTAAGACCAATGCACAGCAGACACTTTAGACTCAATTAGATATAGAAAAATACACCGTTGTATGCGCATTGCACACTTTGTGAAATATGTCCAGCATTGTTCGAAAAAGTGCAGTAAAATTAGACGTCCAGAATGCGCTTCGTAAAGAACAGCCGCATTGACGATATGCCCGAAACAACTTTCAAATGTTAATGACATGTATTCATCTTTCGAAAAAAAAAAAAAATTTCTTGAATAAAATTTAATTTTTTGTGCTGTTTTTACAATCTTAAGTTCTGCCGGGCTTAAAAAACACCCTTCACTATCATACAATATTTATAAATGTTGGCATTGAAAAATAATTTGGCAAAAAAAAACTTTAAAAAATATTTTTGGCCTAAAAAACATAATTAAGTGTAAGTTCCCATAAGTTCTCTTTACGAAAATGAAATTAAGATAAATAAATCTTCCGCAGATGTATTTACATATCTATCTAGATAAAGAATGGCACAAATAACTCTTATAAAAATCTTAATCTCATAAGAAGAGGTTGTTGGCGAAGCTCCATGATTGGCCATGGGGTTGTACTCAGAAATTGTGTAAGGCTTTATTAGGTTTTGCTTGGCTGGCTTTACTTTCATACTTGTTTAAATATTGGTACTATTTGGATAAAATTGGGCAAACAATTTTTTTTTAATATCATAAATTTGCCGTAATAACAGCATAGATAATGTCAATTTCTGAAATCATTTTTTCACTGCTGAAAATTTATTGTGGTTAATGGTATAATTAAAATATCAGCGCTGTTTTTTATTAGTATATTTTTTACTTACAGTAGGTCTATTTGTGGTGTAGGATTCGGACTGCTCTACTCCTACTTTTCTTTAATCCTTTTTTATTTGATTCAAGCAACTTAAACCACATACCTAAAAAGAAAACAAATTTATTAAATTGAGTGGTGGTAATAAATTTGAGTGGTGGTAATTTAACTCAAAATTTCAGACTTCCTTATTTTGTGTGCAAAATTAAGTATACTTTGCAATTTTTTTTTGAATCATTAATTTTATGGTTCAAAAATATATGATTCTATTTCCGTGTTGACAATTTCTGGTATTACCGAAAAGAAATCAATTCATAATTTCTTTCCATAAACAACCATTAACAATTGACAATCACAAAATATTTAAAGAAATTCAATACAACCTAAAACATCCAAAAGTAATAAATAAATCGTTGATAAGTCAATAAATGATTAATGATTTCTTCACTTTTTTATATACTTTTTTAAATCAAATCTCAAATAACTAGTTAACTTAAAAATATTATAAAAAGATTAAAAGCTGGAGTTTTGCAAAACAATACGCGCCTTTTATTTAAGTCACAAAAGAAAAATAGACAAACGTAAACTTAAAGAAATTTTGTTAGACACGACGATATAATTAATCAAATTAAATGTGAAAGATCAAGAGACATTAATGAATACAAAGATTGTTATTTTTTTTCAATATAAGAGTTTAATTGATTGTAGAAAATTTCAACAAAATAAGCGACTAAATAAAGTTGAATTTTGGTGGTCAATAAGTCCAAGACTAAAACGAGGGCTGTTTATTAAGTTAAAAATATGTAGAAGAGTAAAATCGGCCAAGCCCGACGATTTAATAACTTGCACCACTATATATGCAGACATTTTTTCGAGAGCATACCCTATTTGGCACCCACGGGAAAAATGGACCTGACAAAATAAAATTATTATACAGGGCCAAGATTCATATAGGAGTCCTTTGTGGTGCATATTATCTAGATATCTACATCTATATGAGATTTTTTAGTCATAAAGAAGTTTCAGGGAGGGGGCTTATGTGGCTTCTATGGTCAATTATGAATATACCAATATAAACATATCGAGCCATAATAGAAAAAAAAGCTCAAGCGGCAAAAACAAAATTTTACTGGAGAAGGTTTTTTTTAAACTAAAATTGTTTTTGCTATAAAATCGTAACTGTACCTTCTGTGACCATGAGATTTTAGGAGATGATGCAAGTGTTGCCAATAAATTCATTTATTAAAAAAAAAAACTAAAATTAAAAATGTTGTCGCTTAAGCTTTTTTGCGGTTATGGCTCGATATATAGAAGTTATGGCATTAAAAGCTTTTTTCGGGAATAGTATTTGTATGGGAGCTATGGTCAAATTTGTTCCGATTCTAATAAAATTTGGTAGAATGGTTGTAATTGCACTTTTTTTTGCGCAAATTTAATCTAAATACCAACATTATAAGACACTAATATAATAAGCCTGCCAGCAGGACGGACAGACATCGTTAGATGAACTGAGAAAATGATTATGTTGTGGGTCTAGGATCTATGTTTTTAGATGTTATACACATTAGCAAAAATGCGTAATATTCCCTTCACTATGGCGCAGTGGGTATAAATATTAAATATTTCTTTCTGTCACAACTTAAATATGATTAAATTAAACTCTACATCCATGAAAATTATAAAATATTTAAGACTTCACATACTACCAGACTGTACTAAATGTATTTAATTTAAAAATATTGGCAATACCATAATATGATTACCTGAAATACAACCAGATTTTGTTTAAAAAAAATATACTCTCACAATATTTCATATTTTCACAATCATATTATGATTAAATTGAATGCAACAACTGTAAAAATTATTAGCATAATATCTGTATGATTGCAACTAATCATACTATAGCATATTTATCGTAATAACAATCAGAATGTCATTAAAATATATATATATATATATATATAAACTCCTCTAGCCATCATAATATGATTGAAATTTGCTTTAAATTAATACTGATCACATCGAAAAGAATCTTTTAAGTGCAGAAACTTAAATAAAAAATATTTAAGGGAAATATCAATAACTTCTATTCCTCTTCTTAGTTTTATAATGATGTTCATACACACTCAGAGTAAAAATGTGGTTGGGCATGGTTACGGCAACTACACTATGTTTATTGTAACAATATATTGTTGCCGTACACAAAATATTGTTATTTTTATTTAATATCAACAATGTTATAGTTACTGTAAACATTTCAATGTTTATTGCAATTATAAATTTGAGTATGATTCACTGAAAAATAATCATTTTTATAACAACTAAATAATGACAACTTTGAAAAACTATTATATTCCTCACAGCCATGTAATGATATTTAATAGCCATAACATGATAACTTTCTATACGTGTACTCATAATATGTTTAAGATGCAAACAAAATATCTTTACTCTAATAATATTTTTTATTTGTTATTTAGTGGTTTAACATTAAAAAAAAAGGACATTAAAAAACCAAGTTTGAAGAAATTAAAAACAAAATAAAATATCAATGCTAAAAAATTTTAATATTATTTGAAAGTGGTGCAAAAATATTGACCATTGTTTTGTGTTATTTAAGAGAAAATGAATGAAAATTCTATAAATTAATTTATAAATAATTGCGACCTACGACAAAAAATATTATGTTTAAAGTTGCATCACATAATGATGTGAAATATCTGTTGCAGTTTTTCGTTAAGGTTGCCAATAAGTAAATAAGCATAAATATATATTAAAAATATTTTTCGGTTTTAGATTTAATCTACACATTATTATGATTAACATGATAATAATTAATCACCTCTAAACTTATTATGATTAACATGATAATAATATGATTACATTTAATTAGAATAGTGTGTAATAAAAACAAATTAGAATGAAGGGAAAAATATTAGATGTAATATTACGAATATAGTTGGTCAAAACATTATTCAATAATAATTGTAATATGTTGACTACAATCATGAATCTAATCATAATATGTTGCTCTTAGAATATGTTTACCACAACCATGTTTTTTCTTTGCGTGCACTCATAGAAAAATCCGTCTTCATATTGATGATGCTCTATCATCAGAACTATGGCATCAATGTTATTACAAATGGCATCAATGAGGCAAAAAGTGACATCAATGCAATGACGAACGTCATCCTAAAATTTTGTCATATTTTATGTGTCATCTATGCTATGACTACAGTGATATCAATTCGATGCCTAATTTTGTGTACACTGAAGTAGGTGATGTATTTTGACATCAGTACAGGCAAACTGTCATCAGTACGATGACAAGCTGTCATCAAAGCGATGGCTTAATATACCATACCAGCAGTGCAATGAAAAACTTTCATCAGCGCAATGACAAACTTTCATCAGTGTGATAACCTAATATATCATGTCATCAGTGCAGTGACAAACAGTCATTAGTGTGATGACATAACGTCAAAATATATATTTAAAATTATTTTCATGTTTAAAAAGTAAAATTAGAAGCAAAAATTCCCATATTCTATTTATTTTATTTATTTATTTGAATACATCAAATTTTTCAAGTAGAATTATTACGAAAACCATATCGGGCATGCTGATGGTGTCTTCTGTTAACAAAAGGCGGAATACAACAAAAGTGAAACAAACATGTGCAACGGGTAAGTAAATAATGATATTCTCTCAATATGACATAAGGTCAATTACAATGACTTGATTTTATGACAGTTTGTCATCGCATTGATGACATGCTTTATAAAACCGACCCCATTGATAATTAAAATATTTGACCCTGATGACAATTTGGCCAAGTGATGTTTAGGCTGACATCACAGTGATGTAAAGTGTCATGGGGTAAAAAACGAAGACACTTGTCATAGTACTGATGTCAAAATACATCAGCGGTTTTACGCCTTTTCTATCAGTGTAAATTAATTAGCCAACCCTCGTTAATGTTGTTTTTGTGTTTCTTTCTTTAACTTTATTAGCAAAAACAAAAAAAAAAGAAACACCTTATTATATGGAATAGAAAAATATTTTTAAATAATAAATTTCAATGTGTTGATGCGAACTTTATTCCCATGATCCATCAGTTTTTCTTTTTTTTTTTTATCACCGACTCTTATTACATCAACAACTACTTTATTTACTGGTAATTGTTTTGTTAGTTTTATTTTTCTCTTCAAATGTCAGTGTCAAAATCCTTTTAATAGTATTATATTTTAAATTCAGAGATGACTTTTGTCATGGTTTGTTGCAATCGTCAAGTAGTTACAGATACATTAAAGGCCTTAACAAATTTTATTAGATATTATCAATTTTTTCTTTTATAATAAATGATTTTTTCCCTGTTTAGTTTTATTCATCTTTCTAAACAACTGTCAGTGTCATTTGGAAATGGTGGGTTATTTTGAAAATCCATCTCTCTTTGTGAATTAATCTTTTGTTCGGACCGTCCAACATTTTGTCATAACACTTTACGACTGCCATAAATACTCGTCTATGTTTGATGTTTGTTTAAATAAACTGAAACTAAAAAAATGTTAAATAAGTGACAAATAATTTTGATTGATTAGATTTTAAATTCGATTTGATGTTTATGATCGTCGTTATTTTAACTGCTGTGGATTGTTTTTCTTCTGCTTTTTAGGGAGTTTGAATTCGTTCCAAATGTTTTGTATTCAGAAGCTGTTAAGTATTTTTAAGCCGATTATTTTTGGGTCTAGATTTTAAATGATATTGTCATTTTTTCTTAATGATATATGTATGAGTTTTAACTGATTTTTTTTTTAGTTTTAAGAAGTTTGTCATATAAATAGATTTATGATTCTGAGTAAAATAGTTATTAATGGACAGAAAGTTTTATGTTTAAATGCAAATAATAAAAGTATTTAAATATCAAATATACATAGAATATTTTTATTTCAAAGGTACAGGGTACATACAGAGTTGTCCAAAAATGATCCATTGTCCAAAAGTTTCAGGCAACATGTTATTAAAAATCTCAGCATGTTGGAAAATTTCGGAAAAATGTGGCTTCACCAAGATGGATACCTGCCCTTAGGTCTACTCCATGGAGAATATTAAGTACTGGGTGACAAACAATTCGTTTGCCGATCACCCATGAATATGGGAGAAATCTAACAAATCCAAGTCTTCATTCCTCAACGAACCCAGTCCACTCTTCCTCATTCTCGGTTCTTCGACTCTTCGTTTATTCGCAAAATTCAAGTCTTCACCGGCAACTCGTTCTCACTAGCCTTCATTTATTCACCAACTACCACCGTTTTCCGCTCTTCATCCAGCAGAAGCATCACCACATCAATAATTGTATTTCTCACAAAATTTATCACTTTAAGACTTCTGACTCCCGTGATATCAGATAAGATTTCGAGTCAGCCACGATATCAAAATAGACTACAGACTATTCACAGTTTGAATAGTCTTAAATTTCTACATTAATTTTTTTTAAAGTTTTGCGTTTTAACAATTTATTTTTAACGAAAACTGTTCAAAGATATTTTTGTAAATTCAACTATATTATTGTCTGATACAACGATACGAGGGCGGATCAATAAGTCCGTGACTTTTTGAACTTCCCTCGTAGTAATATTAAATGCAACACTGCTCCCATCAAGTACCACATGTTAATAGACCAATGTCAAGTTTTGAGCAAGTTCCGTCATTTACTTTGCGTTTAACAGCTTTTCAAAATATTCAACCTCGTGGATTTTTTTGAAAATGGAAAAAAGTGAATTTCGAGTGCTCATTAAACATTATTTTTTGCGAAAAAAAACAGTCAATCAAACCCAGCAAACGCTTGATAAATACTATGGGGACTCTGTACCATCGATTTCAATGGTAAAAAAAGTGGTTTGGCTGAACATTCTGAACGGCCAATTGAAGTCAATACACCCGAAAATGTCGAAAAAATTCACGATATGGTGTTGGCCGATCGAAGAGTAAAAGTGCGTCAGATTGTTGATGCCATAGGCATTTCATATGGCACGCGGGATAATCCACATCAATTACCTTCAAAAGGGTAAAAGGGAAGGTGTATTGAACTAAAAGGAGATTATGTTGATAAATAATTTTTTTTTTTTTTGTAAAAAAAACTGTGTTTCATTCAAAAAGTCACGGACTTATTGATCCGCCCTCGTAAAATGGTGAAATCAATCCTCCATAAGGAAACTACAACCATATTTTGGTTACATATGTTATAGTTATTAATAACATTAACACGTTTACCACAAATAATTGTATGGTTGCTTCTACAACCATAACATGTTGCTTATAAAATCTATATAATATATGCACCGACAATTAAAAAAATCCTTCCGTACTTTAATCAGACCGAAGCGGAGTCAATAGTACGGTAAATACGGATTGCCTTAACTGAAGAACAGAATTCTTGATTGAAGTACGGAATATTGAAGTGCCTCATACTTAAAACAATCTAAAAACGGGATTGACTTTAGTAAAAGTGAGATGAAAGTTGATCTCAAACTATGCTTTATTCAAGAATTTCCAAGTTTGTTTAATCCCGAATTCGTACTTGAAATAATCTGAAAGTGAGATTTGATTGCTTCTTATCTAAATACTTACCCCAGTGAAGCAGAGATATAGAGAAATATTATTATTTACTTACGCGTTACACGTATTTATTTCACTTTAATTGTATTCCGCCCTTTGTTTACAGAAGAACTCGCAATTATAAGATACCAGCAGCATGCCCGATATGGTTTTCGCAATCAACCTACTTTGAAAATTGGATGCATTTAATTAAATAATTTTATTAAATAGAATTTGGGAATTCGTCTTGTTGTTTTGCTTTTTAAACATGAAAATAATGGATGTTCTTCTTTTTGTAGTGTTGTTGCTGGTTCTTACTCATGAAAGTTGGAGTGTTAATAAAAAAAAAAATATTTTGTTTTTTTTTTTTATTTGAGCATGTTAAAAATAAAATATTGCACAGTTTACTTGTATAGTATGTGTCACAAGTTTCGTTTACCGGCAGTATATAATCCGGCATTATATAATCGAAATTAATTTTTTTTTAGATTTCATATGGCAAATAAATACAAATTTTTTTGTATTCTTTACTTTTTTCGAATTTTTTTTTATTGTAGAATTAACTGCCGGTCCCTCATTTCAAACGAAAACTTCATTCGCATAATTTACCTTAAAACCTAAATTGTAAAATTGGGTTTTGCTTTAAATAAAAGTTAAGCGAATGAAAGTTTCGTTCGAAATCGAGGGACAGGCAGTAAATTTGAAATTAAAAGATACATTAAAAAGTTTGAAAGGAATTACATGTAATATGTTTGTACATATGTAAATATGTATTGAAATTTGGTTATAACTTCAGCTTAATACGTTCGATACATCGATATATAGATATTTTTAATTAATAAACATCGATACGATATATAGCGATATATTTTACCAATTTGCCCATCCCTACCATGCCCACAGTGTCGACAAGAACTTTTGTTTCGCATAATAAAAAACTGAAGTTTGTTTTTGTTTTCAATAAAAATATTCAGAAGAAATGTTCTTGTCGACATTGTGGGCCAAGCAGTTAAATTTATAACGAAAACGTTTTTGCGCGCAACGATTTTCTCTTCTATGATATACTTTACAAACACCGGCTTCGCTAAGTAAAGCTTCTCTGCGTAGCCGATCTTCGATCGGGCACAAGGCCGATTTTAAGAGCTTAAGACAGCGAGTCGGTATTTGTCACACCATAGAAGAGAAAACCCTTGTGCCCGGCCGAAGGCCGCCTATGCTGGAAAGCTTTAGTTAGAGAGCCGGTATTTGTTATACCATAGAGGAGCCAATCCTCGTGCCCGCTCGTTTGCTAAAACTTAAATTGCACAATAGATTCTATTATGCATATTGGGGTCTTATTTAATTTCAGAAATTGGGGTTTTATTGCTTGTTATTTCATATGGGGGGTTATTTAATGCCGCCGGAAATGTCACATTCATAAAATTAAAGCAGATACAACCAACATGGCACAATAGAACACTTTGTGAATTACATAAATTGAATTTATTTAAAATATATAAACATCCCCGTGAGCAACCATGATATGACTGTGACAAAAATAGTATGATGGTGGGCAACTTAAATATTATTTGGATGCAAATAAAAGAACTAATATAATCATGTAATAAATAGCACATACTTAGTATAAATGATCCATAAATACTGTAAGTAGACCACGAATTTAATTATACTAAAATGTATTCCCTGTAAATCCTGGTGCCTCTTTTAGCCCATTTCAGCCTAAAACTAACAATATCTAAACTCTAATCCAGCTGAGCAACAACAAAAAGTTAACTCTATTGCGAGACAAAGATGAATGCGGTAATGACAGGGTTTAAGAAAATGATTCATTCACTCACTAACCAACAGCAAGAAATATTCTTTTCGTTTTATAATTTTTTTTTCCTTTTTTTCAGTGTTTTCTAATTATATGGTACATTTAGCAAAAGGTTATAAGAAGTTTATGCGATCATGTACAACACAAGCACAAACTTCAAGAGTTGGATAATTCATGGCATGTGTTTAAGATAATTTTTTTAAGTTACGAAAAACAAAATTAGAAATAGTGTGCAATAACATGAGACAAATTAAAGCAGTAGATTAACACAAATCACTACTTTTTTTTTATAAACAGATATAATTTTTTTAGTTTTTTGTGAATAAATTAAAAAAGTAATAAATAAGTTTCCATTATTAAAAACCGCAACAAATTCACCTGTTTATTTCAAACAAATTTACAACAAATTTTATCATTTTTTAATCTCTTATAAATAAATATAAAATATGTATCTGTTCATATTTATCTTTAAATCTAGAAACTCGTAGTTTGTGTGTAAAATTTTCAAAATAAATAATAATCAATTACACAAACACCAAAGCAATCGTACACACCTTTTTAGCTGTCACTGCATGTAAAACGTACCAAAAAAAAAAAAGACAAATATGTTTGTTCTGTCAATGTCATAAATGGATTTAGAGTCCTGTAGTTTGCCTTTGTAAGTATCTCAAGTGTGCCAAATGTGATGTCCTGTTGTTGGGTTAATGATGCTGTTTCTTTTGTTTTGGTCTCTTTTGGGGTGATGACCATCGTTTTGTCAATTGATGATTTGTTTTGTGTCCATCAAATAAATTTTTTTTTTTTTCCTATTTTACTCTATGGCAGATGAATTTTTCTGAGATACTTGTTGTAGTTTAGATACATTGTATGCGACTTGATGATTTTTAATAAATTACATGTTTTTTAGATATTAAATCATTAATTTTATTTGGGAACTTTTGTTATATTGAGAACAATTGACTTTAAATTAAGAGGGAGGTAAAAAAATTTAATGATAAATTATTGTGCAAAGTTTTTTAGAGGAGTGAGAGGGAGCATAGTTTTTGAGTTGACGTCAATTATTAATTAAATTTAGACCTTAAACATAAAGGTTGACAAAAAAGTAAATAAAAATATTTTCTTAAGTTTCCCAATGCCTTGTTAGTACAGATTTGTCTAAGATAAACGTGAGTATGAGTGCCATTAAGGTTAAAGCTCACGGTGCTTATAACACTAAGTGGACACAATGTGTTTACACTAATACACTATCTTGTGAACTGATGGAAATTTAAGTACATTATTGTCGGGACCAATTCGGAGCTATCCAACCTTCACTGCGAAGTAGTAGTAACAGGAACATACATCCGATAGTTGGTCCAAAATTATCCTTAAAGTCGGCATTTTTAAGCAATGTGTTTGTGTTTTCATTAAAGCTAAGGTGACCATCCGTTATGTATTATACAGAGCTGTACTGTATTTAACAGCTTTGTTCTGTGTGAATTACTTTTCAGGGAAAACCTTTAATTGTTCTTTTATTAAATGTCCTTTATTTTTACTGTATTTAATAATATAACCAGAGCTGCCGTTTTTGGCTATTTCTAACCAAAATTGCTTATTTTTTCTCAATGTGGAGATGTGAATATTTTTTTAATTTTGGCTACTTTCTTTTTTTAAAATATAAAATATACGTATGAATATGTTTTTTTGATACACTTGCAATTTAGGTTTTTTAATTTTTAATTTATGACTTCGAACAATGTGTACTTTGCACTAGGATTTTCTCATTATTTGATTAAAATGAACGGAAGTTCTTTATACTTCATCGCAACCAACAAATTCTTTTCAAAACAGCCTCGAAATATTTTTTTTAGGATTTTTGCTAAGAATAAATTGCCAAATGCGATTTTTCGATTAGAAACTGCCATGTTCTGAAATTAAAATCAAATGAAGTCTTATCGATGGAGATTTTCAATTAATTTTTTTTTTAAATGAGCGTAGTTTTTTTGATTTTAAGAGTAGTAAAGATATGTGGTACTTAAAGTAGAAGGTGCATATATCACGCGGAATCGATTTCAGAAAATGACTGAAAGAGTACACAAGAGTAGATTTGTGGTTTCTAAGACCTTAAATATAAGGAAAATGTTCTAAGTTTGCACTATTTCCAGTAGTAGATTTTAATATATTGATATACACATAGGCATTTTAAAAAGATTTTTAAAAAATAAATTAATATAAAATCTATAATTTGAGAACTTACGGAATTTACTGTAGGAAAATATTTAATAATTTGGCAATATTTTTAATTTATAAAAAAAGCCTTTGACTGTCAGTCTACATTTACCCCATGTAATTAACATTCTGAAATCGAATTTGTTTATATTCGTTATAAAACAAGATGAGTACAAATTTGAACTATTGTCGTAACAATTCAATGATCTCATATATGAGTGGAAAACAATCGCATGCAATTATTTTTCTGAAATTGTGAAATTAATATGTGAAATTGTGAAATAAATATGTTTTGAAACATGCATTCGCCACAGTTTTGGATAAAAAATAGTTAAAATAAAAATTATAGTAATGAGGTTGTATTTCCAAATTTATCGAAACTGATACAAATTTGGTTGCTTTACCCAATGCAGATATCGATGCACAGAGACCACCAAAAAGCAAAACAAACAAAGCCACTCAACTTTAACCCTGCGTGCTAAAGGTTACTTTTTATACACTATAACTTTTGTTAGTCGATTCGACTACCATGACCGAAATATGAACTCTGTGGAATGGGTAGTGCTCCTAATTCATAAAAGTTACTGGAAAAGTGAAATACCACATTAATTTCTAGTGCACTAAAAGTCCCTTTAGAAAATACGTATATTATTTAAAAAATAATCTGTTGCTTTTGTACCTGAATTAATTTAAAATTATTATTCAAAGATTTGACCCAAGAACTTAATATATTTATTTTTTAAAAAACATCTTGTTTTTTGATTAAATTTAATCAAAAGTACATTTAATTTTTTTAGTCTTATTACTTATTTTTGTTATTAAAGCCTTACTATACATAAGCGAATTAAATTATTATAAGTTTTTTTTAAACTATTGTTTTTCTCAGATTTTAATTACTTAAACGCGTAGGGATCTTAATCGGGAAATCGGTTCTTTTAGTATGCGTAGGTATTTTTCAAAAAATTTTGAGTACTATGCAGTTATGGGACATTTTCTTCACTATATTTTTCATATATCGCTCATTTGCCTCGCTATGCTTTTCCTTTTATTGTTTATAAAACTTAATAAATCTTTTATACTTGCCCCGTTTCAAGAAAATGTATCATTATTTTTTCTCAGGGTGCGTACAGAGTGGCCGCTTGTTGCCGAGCCGAGCCGACTGATGCTTACTGCGAGCAGGGCTGTCAGATGTGGCGATTTCTCGCCAAACGTGGCGATTTTCAAACTCTTTTGGCGACCTAATTTTCGATTTGGCGACATGGCGATTTTTTGGCGATTTATAAAATAGTTGGCGATTTTGTTGGCTATTTTTGATGAGCCATCTATTTGTTTTGAAATTTGTTAAATTCAAAACGAAGAAATAATATTTTTTTTATTCTAGTATTTCAATGTATGAAATTTGATGCATTCATATGTATGACCAGTATTTAAAACTAAATAATGTTGAAAGGGCTGATGAAGATAATCTTCGAGAATTTTTTTTTTCACATTTAAATGTGCTCTTGAAAGAAGTAATAAGTAGAATTCTTTAAAAATGAATATAATGAAAGTTTATGAAAATTTTTCCATTATAAAATGTGACAAATTATCACATAAAATTTGTTGTTTGTAACTATATTTTAAAGATTTTTTATGAATCCTAACTTACCCTTGGATGTTAATGAAATACAATAGAAAAAATACAGTTTGTTAAAAGAAAATTGTAATGATGATATTCAATCTAATTAAGATCAGTTAAGGCCAACAATTTATAGCTACAAGGATACGGCAGGTACCTGTATTGAAATATTGAAATTCACTAAATATCTGCTTTGAAGTAGAATGCGATATGAAGTTTTCGACACGTTTTTATGAGCCAAAAGTTATATGAATATAAATAGCACATGTTGCATTTCTTTTCTACCTTCACAATGTATTTCAAAAAAGAAGACAACAAGTTAGTCTTCTTGGTGAACTATATAGCGTTTTAGTTATATAATTGAACTGCAACTACATACAAATATATTGTACATCCAATATTTGTTTAATACTTACCGCAAAATCCTTTTTTTGTTACTTTAAGTAGACTACTATAAAATATTTTAAACATTGCACCTTTTTTGTTAAATAAAAATTAAACAAAATATATGGCGACTTTTTTTGAATTTTTGGCGGATTTTAGGGATGCGGAAAAAATTTTTTTTGGGATTTATGAAAAAATATTTTTAATTATTCTAAAAATACATATATTATTGTCGAAATCGAAAAAAATAAATGCTTTGGCGATTTAGGGCGATTTTTGACATTGAATTTGGCGAAAAAGATCAAAATCAATCTGACAACCCTGACTGCGAGAAGTTTTCATGCGAGAAACAAGTTTGAGTGTGCATAGTGTATACGAGAATCAGCGCTGATATTTTATCTATTATTTCTGTTTTATGTATGTTTGTATGCATTTGGGTTTGTTGTTCATTCGTTTCATTTTTTAAATTTTGTTTAAGTTCTTTTAATTTTTTTATAATTGTTATAATATGATTAAATTTTTATTATTTATTTGAATTTTTTTTTGTTTTATTTTTATTTTATTTTTTAATTTTTATTTTCTTTTTAATTTTTATTATTTTTTTAATTTTTTTATTGCATGTTTTATTTACTTTTTCTTAAATTTTTGTTTTTAATTTTTTTAAATGTTTTCCAAACAAGTTGAAATCATACCAACATAACATAAACAAAGTTTTCGGCGCTGAAAAACGCTTTGGAACTGTTTTCTCGCATTCAATCAGATTTGCCCCGTGACCAGCTCGGCGCCTACTATGACCTGTTCGCGCTTATTTGTACCAATTTGTATAGTACCAGTTTTCTCGCCTTGGTTCTCGCAATAAGCGTCAGTCTGCTCGGCTCGGCAACAAGCGGCCACTCTGTACGCACCCTAAGTAGTGTAAACAAATCAAAAACTTTCAAAATGTTTTTTTCGAAATGCATATTTTTTTTAAATGGGGCGACAGCGATTTATTTCTCATAAGCCTGATATGTCGTCTAAAAGTTATACCAATTACCTTTCAAATAAATATTTAACATTTTTTTTTTAGCATTTTTTTCTCTGAGATATCTTAATCCAATTTGTCATGGTAATTTTCCATTTTACTTTAAATTTTATTGAGTTTTTTTTATAATTTTGACTTCGTTTTTGTTTTGTTTTAATTTCTGACATTTTTTTATTTATTTTAATTTTTACTACTACGAAAATACCAGAATATAGCGAAAAATCGGACTTTCAAACTTCAGGTTAATATACCTCACAGAAGGTATAATATATAGGTTAGGTTAGGTTATGAGCCCAAGGGCGCATCTCCACTCGGAGACCAATGACGTCCATTGTGAATCCCTTCAGTATAGGAAAAGAGGAAAAAGAGAAGTAAAGAAGAAACCAAGAAAATATACCTAAGGTTTGGTACAGATAGATAGATACTGCGTAGGACAAGTCCCCCCTACGGTCCCCCTAATAGAAACAGCCGTCCTATTTCCATGACAAACCCCAGTAGATCGGTTGGATTACATCCAGGGATACCACCCGGTTCGTCGTGAAATCTGGCCACTAGCCATTTCTGCCTGGGACCCTGCATCCTAGAACATTGGCATAGTACATGCTCAACCGTCTCTAGCTCCTCGGCATTCCCGCACTGCCTGCAGAAGTACGGTATGGCATTGACCCATTTACTCGTAAACACTTTACCAGCACAATGACCCGTCAAGAAGCCTATAAGTGTCCTGAGACTACTCCAATCCAATCCTTATAGAACCCTGGTTGCCCCAGCGTCCAATCCGGGCCACAAGGCCCTCGACACCCTGCAATCCGTTATATCCCTCCAGGACCGGTTAAAGGCATCACGGAATCTTTCCCGTATCACCCATAGTAGTGACATAAGGGGGGTTTACCCCTCTGTCCCTTACCTCTAAGTCTAGATTCGAACCCCCTCTCGCAAGTTCGTCCGCCACCTCGTTGCCATCCACCTTGCAGAGTCCTGGTACCCAACACAGAATTATTTTTAATGCCAACATGAGCTCTCTCAGAGCATTCCTACACCGTGCGACCAGGCACGATCGCACCGTATAATTAGACAATGCTCTTAGCGTAGCCTGACTACCGAAGTAGATTGTCACCACAGATCCGCCTATGATGTGACCCAGTATCACTTCCGTCGCCCGCCAGTTCGCTAGAATCTCAGCCTGGAAGACACTGCGCTCATCCGAGTTTGAATGACCTTTTCACGTCAGTGTCAGCAATAAAAACACCAGACCCAGTGCCAGCGTCCATTTTAGGCCCGTCCGTATAAACTGCCCACCCTTCAAACAGTCCGTTGGATCCACGCCAAACTTCCCTATCCGGGAACTCCACCGGTGGTGTTACACCGAATTCCAAGGTCACACTCCTATGATCCGAGAATACTTTCCTGATCAAGCAGACGGAATACTTTCCTGATCAAGCAGACCCACTTCGTAAAGAATCCTTGTGTGGTCATCCCGCCTAGGTCTAATCAACGAAGACTCGTAGAGTCTAAGTAAGTTCCTGGCAGCCACACTCTTTACATAATGTTCAATGGGGGACAGATGTAGTAGGATGTCCAACGCCGCCTGTGGCGTGCTTCTCCTTGCACCAGTGATGCCAAGAGATGCACTTCTCTGGGCCTTGTTGAGCATCTTCCTATAGCTGTCCACTCTCAACGCATCCCACCAAACAGTGCATCCATAGGTAAGATAAGGCCTAACAACCGATGTGTAAATCCAGTTTACCAAATCTGGTATTAGTCCTCAATTCTTACCGATGGAGTTTCTGTATGTGTAGTAGGCATTGAGTCCTCTTTTCATCCTCGCGAATATGACAAAGGTTAAACATTTATTTTAAAGGTTATTGGTAGGACTTTCAAAGTACGTATCAGGTTTTTAAAATTAAAATTAATTGGTGCAGTTATATCGTCTTGAATATGGCGAAAAACAGGATTTTTAAACTTTAAGCAAAGATATCGCAAAAACCATGGGTTAAAAATTTGTTGGCCTGTATTATCTTTATGATCAAACCAATCTCAAAACATCCGATAACTGTCAAATAAGCTGTTACAGAAAACCGTGCGGCCAATTTTTAGTTCACCGCCTTTAAAAATAAACACTTGATAGTAAAATTATTTTTTAATTTACTTATGAAATTAAATTTCATAAATAAATCTTCTAATAAAATTTTTATTTTAACGGGTTCTTTTAAAAAATAACATTTCATTCAATTAAATTGTTAAATTACAATTGTTATCAATACATTCAAGTTAACAGAGTTTTAATTTTGTATTTAACAATTTATGATATATTAACGTATCAAATAACGTTTTACACAAAAATTAAAAAAAAGACTTTCAAAAGGAAACATTTATTGTAAAATACATTTCAGTGCAAGGCAATGCATTCGTTTGTAATGCGTTGTGGTTGTGCGTCGGGGTGTCAGAAAGTTGTCGAAAATTTTCAACAGACATATTTTATGATCATGTTTCATAAATTTTTTTTTGCTTGTTCTTTCCTTCGACGGTTGCAATAAAGGAAGGAAGATGCTGAACCAAACTTGAACCAACAAACTGATGACTGACCAAAATAAATAAACGAACAGGCGAACATTTGGCTCTGCACAAGTAGGCGGACATTTCTGTTCAAGTAGAGAAAGAGATCCTGTAGCTTTTGTTTCTCATTTTGATTTTGTTACTTTTTTTTTTTTTTGGTTTAAGTTACAGGAAAAAGTGTGTTATTGAATCGTGAAACGACCTACCGCATGTTGTGAAGAGTAAAACGAATAAACATTCGTTGCATCCACTACGCATTGGAGTGTAACATACAGGTACATTGTGTTGTGCTATATATGGCCAGCGAATTTTACAAATCTTTTAATTGTTAACATTAATTGTTTTAAAACTGTGGCGAATTCATCATGTAAGAGATCGTTTGAAACGCAGAAGTTCATTTGATGGCTTGTCTCGGTCGGTCATCAGTTGTTTCCCGATATGTGGGGTTGTTAGTGAGCTGAAACATGATTAGTTGTGTTTAAAAGAAATGTTTTTCTTAATTGATTGGTGTTTACGTTTTACGTTTAAAGGATATGGAGGGAAATTTAATAATGTTTAATATTGAATTAGGAAAGAAATTATGCTGGGACTGCCGAAACAAAAAGGCAGGAAAAAAAAGAAACTTTGTTCAGCGTTGCAACTGCAAAATTGGAATCAGGTATATGCTACGCGTATATAGTTGGATATGGGTAAAATGGCGCGTTAAGTAGTGAAGTTGGCTGATATTGTTTAAAAATAATGGTAATTTATCAATATTTTGGTCAATCTAGCGGTTTTATATCCATTTTTTATAAAGATGTTTTTTAGACGTATAAAACTTTAAGTTAGCAACACTTTTTAACTGGCGGCCCTTTTGTCAGCTGTCAAGCGATTTTTGGTCCGTACTTTTTTTTTAAACGATGCTGGTCAGAACGTTACAGTCAATGGTGAGCACTATAGAGCAATGATTACAGTCTTTTTCGTTCATCAATTGAGCAACCATGATGAGCTGTGGTTTCAACAAGACGGCACATCATGTCACCAAGCTCGTGCCACAATTGATTTATTAAAGGAAACGTTCGATAACCGCCTATCTTCACGTTTCGGACTTAACTCCGCTAGACTATTTTCACTGGGGTTTTATTCGATTTCAAAGTTCTATACGTCTACAAAAAGCACCCTTTATTTTGAGTTGTATTAAACAAGATGAGTTCACTTTACTGCTCATGATATAGTATTAAATCTTTTATTAAAGTTTGTCATTGCAGCGTTAACCCTAGGCTCTAGAAAATCTTACGCCTTACCTGCTAATTTGGGTTGGTCTTTTACAAAACTGAATGTGGAGGTCCACACCACGCAATGAATGCTTTGGTACGTTTTATACATCTGTCAAGAAAGTAGGATCAGTGTTATTATATTAACAGGTTACACAGAAAGCGAGTGCGAAGACATGAAGTTGGTTTACTTTCTACTTCTGCCTGCGTCGTATGTGTCTCAACAAAAAACCAAGAAAATAGCAAATGCATAGAACACGTGGTGTGCACCTCCAGTTTAAGTATAATCCATTTTATATTTTTCGCAAATTAATTTTAAATCGTCTTTAAGAAATATGTTTTTGTTTTTTCATTGGAGGACCCACTGAATCATTTTTACACATCGGAAGCATTCCGTACACCCCAATTAAAAAACGGTTTAGCTAAACAACCATGTTCTAGAATTTTCATCAGTTTGTGCTTTTCCGATGTTTAAATCAGCATGGGCTGAAGCTGTAATGATAAGTATTCACGATAATTCAAGGGCCCGATTTAACCGATTTAGACATCAAATAAACACTATTCAAAAGCAAAATTAAAATTTATCATGTCACACAGTAAATGAAAAACAAGCATAACTCCAAATTTACCAAAATCGTTTTTAAGTTCCCCTCAGCCAATTGCCGCTGGAGTCCCACAAGGCAGCATCCTGTGTCCACTATTATACCTAATATATACTTCGGACATGCCAACTAACAACTACACCCAAACTTCAACTTTTGCAGACGATATAGCGTTCCTAAGCGTTCATGAGAACCATCATGAAGCATCTCGTTACTTACAGGAGCATATATTTCAACTAGAAATATGGTTAAAACAGTGAATAATAAAAGTCAACGAACAAAAATGCGTACATGTAACATTCACCTTGCGTCGGAATTCATGCCCCCTATTAAAATCAATAATCAAATAATACCTCAGCACTCGCATGTAAAATATCGCGGTATTCATCTAGATCGCCGTTTAACGTGGAAATACCATATGGTTGTAAAATTAACTCAAATAAAACTAAAAGCCATTCAAATTCATTGGCTTTTTGGAAGAAATTGTGTCCTTAGTCTCGATTGCAAGCTTCTACTTTACAACTCTATTTTAAAACCAATCTGGTGCTACGGTATTCAATTATGGGTCACTGCCTCAGCGTCTTATATCGAAAAAATTCAAAGGCGCCAAAATAATCTTCTTCGTATAATTACAGCCGCTCCTTGGAATGTTAAAAACTCTAATATCCACAAGGATCTTAACGTGCCATTGGTATAAAATATGATTACAAAATACGCAGTAAGATATTTAAAAAGGCTTGAACTACACCCAAATCCACTAGCTCGAAATATCTTAAATGATGGCGGCCACACTCGCTTAAGGAGAAGAGACACAGCAGCACTCACCCAATCAGAAGAGCGATAAACACCTAAATATGTGAACAGAAGCCGTGATAAGAAAACTTTTTGTCGGGCACTGGCACGACATGAATTAAAGTATTAGGATAAGATTTGATTACTTATTGTTAGTTCATATTTAATATATGAAGATCCAATAAAGAAACCATAAAAAAATTATGGGAACCAGAATATCCTTTACAATATGGGAACTTCCATGTCAAATCGACCAAGATTTCAATGAAATTTGGTGTGAAGGTTCCTCAATCCTGTAAGGAACATATATTAACGAAAAAAAATTTTTAAATTTTTTTCAAAAGTTACGTCTTATTCAAAATGTCATAATTTCGCCGAATAAGCCGAATGTGTTGGGTGTATTTTTTTAATATCTCAAGAAGTACACAAACGAAGATGCTTTTTATGTCATTTTAAAGAGAATACTTGGGGCTATAAACAATATATTTAAAAAAAAATTTTTTTTATTAAATGTAATATCTACAAAATATAAAATTTTAAATGGACTAAGTCAAAAACCTAATTTTAATTCGACTAACCTAATAGTTGTCGATTTTTCTTTAGCTCTTTCCCTACCGTTCGTGTCATGCAGCCATTCCTATTTCGAATATATTAAATTAAAAGCTTCATCTTCTTCTAGCGAAGGAGAGGATGTTAAATTGAAAAATACTCATATCGACAAGTTTCTGAACCAAATAGGGGTTAAAAATAGGCAAAAAAATAACGTTTAACCTGTCAATATTGGATTAACTTTGAATTATGGTTCAATGTTAATATAATTTTAAATAAAAGCAGGCAGGCATCAACGGTAGGAAAAGAGATAAAGGAAAAACGACTTCGCTAAAATCTATATACATATATATAAATGTTAAACGGTCCATGTATGTAATCGCATCACGTGAGAACGGCTGGAGCGATTTCGCTGATTTAGAGATGTAAAGAAAGAATAATTTGGGTTAAACTCGGAAAATTTAAGTTTTTAATATATTGCCTACTTATTCACTTCTCCGTTGCGTGTGATAAGTCGCTCGTCGAACTTGGTAATTATTGATACGATTATGAGGTAGCCTGTATGGTACGTTGCTTCGGCCTGTTGGAACCTTATAGCGCCCAAGTCCATAGAGCCGAGTTAGAACCAAACAATCTCTGATATCATGGCAATGTAGCAAACGCCATTGATAAGTGTAGACGTGCCATTTTCATCAAAGAGGAAAATTTGGCCGATGATGCTGCGGCATAAAAACTGCAGCAAACAGTTTACCAGCGTTGACCCTCGTGCATAACTTCAGTCTACTCACTCGTTCATATTGGAAAGTTTAGCTTGTTATGAAAACCATTGATCCTGAAGTTAGCTACATCCAAGGGGATGTGTTTTTTGTAAAAGTCCTCTGAAAGAATTCTGGAGAAAACTTCACTCCTATTCAAGAAATCTCCTATTACTTTCTTTTAAAGTTAAATTTGTTTCTTTTATACTCAATCTTAAGATTGTATTGCTCTGGATCTAGACTTTCGCTCATAGAAATAAGAATTTCCACTTTTTACTCTTGCTACATAATTATTAAAAAGCTCAAACTGCACTCCAACTACGAGTATATATATATATATATATATTTTTTTTTTTTTTTTTTTTGTAAAGAACATAATTTCGAACACAAACTGTTAAGTAGATTTGGTAACAGTGTTCAATGGTTTTGTTAAGAAAATTAAAGTTAGAAACCTAATGGGTGGGGAAATGTTCAGCTAAGTAAGTGTCCGCCCTGTTGGTTGGTAAAAGATACAAAAGGAAAAAACGAACACAACCCTTTCTTGTTGTTAATGCAACATTGCGTAAATATTGTGCGGTGTGTAAAACAACAACTACTCATGTTTATACTTTTGACATTTGTAAGGTCTATTAGATTTCGTTTTGGAAACAACTTACATGTTGTTCGTCAGATTGAAAGAGTTTGTGCATGTGCGTAGTTTTTTTACGCCTGTCAATTCAAATATCCTTTGACCATGAAGGGATTTTTTTATGAAATCTTTTTTCAAGTTGGACTTTTCAAGAGTTTTGAGAAAAACTTTTTGACATTATGGTTTTAACGCTTCAGTAAATTTCTTAGAAGTTTATGTTGGCTTTTAAGTTTCGCAAAGTATTGTTTTGTAAACTTTTTGTCTTTCTGTATCCTTTCGTTTCATCGTTATTGTATTGAAAAAGGATTACCCAACATTTGTCTTTGTATGCAGGGATGTAAAATAGATTTTTACTTTTCTTCTGCTTTCGTTTTTTTCTTATTTTGTATTTATTTGAAACGGACATTTGAGATGGATTACTGGTGTTTTATTTTTATTTGTTAAAAGGTGCAAAACCATTTATTATGGTAAAATAGATAGACAACCTGTAAAAGGGTGATTTTCTTTTTTTATTGTTCCTGTATTGTTGTTGTCGTTGTCTTATCAGTTTTGGTTTAAGGATTTTTTAAGTTTATTTTCTTTATTTTTGTCTGATGGCATGTGAATATTCAAAAGGGACATTGGTTTATCCTTCATTTGATAAATTACCTTCTAATAAATGTTGAAATGTTTAACAATACATCACTTTATAGTATTGATTAGATATATTTTGTGCCAAAGATAAATAAAACAAGTAAGAGAGCAGTGCCGAATCTTAGATACCATTCACCATGAAGCGATAAGAACTGAAAGTTACATATATATAAATAAGTATATTTGTGCCACGCCCACGTCTCCAATCTCGCCCACGTATTGTCTGCTATTGTGTATTGATAGCAAAGATGCTTGAATCTAATTTGGACAGTCTGGCTCTTGCTGTTGTGCAGAAATATATAAAAGGAACAAGGAATAAATAGGTAAAGTTAGAGGCAGTTCTGGTTTTCTTCTCATATTTCAGCCATTTGAGGACCGATCAGGCTGAATTACAAAACAAAATTAAGTGGAGTATACGTAATATAAATATGTACCAAGCAAATCCCCTTCAAATCTGTGGCATTCAAAAACCCCATTTCAACAGCCAGACGGTCAAGTGGACATCGTTTAATCAACTTCGCTTCTCCTAAGGACCCAGAATATATGTACTTTATAGGGTCTACGATCCATATTGAAGAAATTACAAACGGAAATACAAACTAATAGATACCCTTTTACCTTCAGTGAAGGGTATAAAAATTGTATTTGAATTATGCTTAATGTTGTTTTAGTTAAAAAAAAGTTTAAGGGCACTTTTAAACTTCATATTTAAATATTGTGTGAAGTTCTATTTTAATATGAAATTGACTTTTCCAGTGCGTTTTTAAATAATACTTAAATAGCCCACGTTGCTCATATAAAGTATATTAAAGTTTCCATGGTGTATTAACTTGACAATGTGGTTTCAATATTACGAAAATATAAGCACATCATGCAAAGCGAAAAACAATCAGCTGTTTCTTTGAGTCCTCCTTGTAATAAAATACACTTTATAAGTATTTTGATTAAACGGCTGTAGTATCGCAATGTATACACAGAAAACACTCAGTGTAAAATCGTCGAAACCAACGTTGATTTTACATTTTTCGGTAGTGATTTTGCTTCATAGTTACTTCAAGTTAATTTAAAATGATTTAACAATAACTTTCGAACAAAATTGTTTTCCTTTAAAATTACTTTAATTCAAGGCGAATTCAACTACAGGTGGTGTCGGAGCTACAACAATCTAAAAGCAACAGAAACAACATAGGGTTTTTTGAACTGCATCTCCCACATGAATTAAGTACAAAATTTCGTATATCTGGAAAACGATAACAGTTAGAGTACCCAAATTTTGTAAAAGCATTTTGAATAAGAAATGGATGCATTAGTAATAGTAGGCGTGGTACCTCCCATGTGAATTCAATAATAAAATTCGTATATATGCGAAACTATGACAGCTAAAGTCATTAAAAGTTTCAAAATTTGGTACTAAAAGCTTAGTAATCAATACGAAGAAGAAAGGTGAGTGTAAAGCTACGGTCAGACTTGTAAAATATTTGACGAAAAAAACGGGACCAGCAGGCAAACTTAAATAAAATTTTCTTTAATTCCAATATTTATTTTGTTTATTATATAACATATTACATAATACACTTGTTTGCTATGTCTAGCAGTGTTATTAGTTTTATTTTGTGGTATTAAGACCATGTAAAGCCTCACTAACTATTAACAAAAGTAGTGGTTATGCTTATTTGGTCAAATATTTAATAGGTGTGACCGTAGCTTAAGATTATCCTCATTTGGTACAAATAGATTAAATATACAGACAGCATATGTAAGAAATGTGCTGTATTGGAGAAGTGGGCTACAATTTACAAATTAAGCAGCAATTAGTCCGTGACTTTTCGAACTACCCTCGTAGTTATATGAAATGCAACACTGCTCCCATCAAGTACCACCTGTTAATATACCACTGTCAAGCAAGTTCCGTCATTGACTTTGCGTTTAACAGCTGTTCAAAACATAAAACATCGTGGATTATTTTAATAATGGAAAAAGTGAATTTCGAGTGCTCATTAATCATTATTTTTTGCGAAAAAAAAGCGTCAATAAAACCAAGGAAAAGCTCGATAAATACTATGGAGACTCTGCACCATCGATTTCAATAGTAAAAAAAGTGGTTAAATGACTTTCGTTGTGGTCGCACAAGTACAAATGACGCTGAACGTTCTGGACAGCCAATTGAAGTCAATACACCCGAAAATGTCGAAAAAATTCACGATATGGTTGGTGTTGACCGATCGAAGAGTAAAAGTGCGTGAACTTGTTGATGCCATAGGCATTTCATATGGCAGTGTGGTTTCGATTTAAAATGATCAGCTGGGTTTAAGTAAGCTGTCTGCAAATGGGTGCCGCGTTTACTCTCAATTGTCCATAAACGTAATAGTGTGACAACTTCAAAGGATTGTTTGGAGTTGTTTAACCGCAATTCGAATGAGTTTTTGCGGCGTTTTGTAGCTGTGGATGAAACATGGATCCATTACAACACCCCGGAGACCAAGCCGCAGTCTAAACAATGGGTTTCTCCGGGTGAACCGGCTCCCAAGAAGGCCCAGATAAGTTTGTCGGGCAATAAGGTGATTGCAACAGTTTTTTAGGATGCACGCGGGATAATCCACATCGATTACCTTCAAAAGGGAAAAACAATAAACGGTGAATATAATGCCAACTTATTGGACCGATTTAACGAGGATTTAAAAAAACGACCCCATAAGGCCAAGAAAATAGTAAGTTTTCATCAAGATAATGTACGGGTGCACACGTGTGCAGTCTTAATGGCAAAATTACATGAATTGGACTACAAATTGGTACCTCATTCGCCATATTCTCCGGATTTAGCCCCCAGTGACTATTTGCTATTTCCGAACCTAAAGAAATGGCTCGGTAGAAAGAGATTTAGCTCCAACGATGAAATTATTAGTCAAACAAATGCCTATTTTATGGACCTCGAAAAATCTTATCTTTTTTGGAAGGGATACATAAATTGATATAACGTTGGACTAAGTGTTGAACTAAAAGGGATTATATTGAAAAATACATTTTTTTTTGTAAAAAAAAACTGTGTTTCACTAAAAAGTTTACGGACTTATCGATCCGCCCTTGTAGCTTGGTCATAAATGAACAATATGTATAAAAAGATGGGCCTAATTGTAGGCATACTGCGGCCCCTCCGATACAAATATTATATAGATTTTTTTGTAACTTGTGAATGCTAAATGTAAGAGTATTCAAAATTTTCTACAAATAGCTTCGTTAACAATGCACGAGATCTGTGTTTAAGAAAAAAATTACTTATTTTATTTTAATGAGTGTAGCGAAGCGCACTGTGTTGAGCTAGTGAATCTGTAAAGTTAGAAAATTGTTTAGGAAATTGTATTGGTGGAAACCATCGCATACAGCGTAAACATTTCTTAAATAATTTATTTTTACCTTTTGAATACTTTGATCTGATGCTAAATTTATTCTAATCCTCAGGGATTTAAAGTAATAATTTGTGCTTTTTTAAATGCAACAAGTTCAATTTCTGTTGTATAAAAGCTTCCAACTCTACTTTTGTTTGCTATTTCTAAATAAAATGGATTTCTTTGCTTGATATTTTTTAGTAATCAATTATAAAAGCACTTAAAATCAACTGAAAACGTACCAAAAATTTAAGCATTGAAATTCTTTTAAGATATTTTTAGCAACGTTTAATTAAAACATATAAAACAATTCCCGAAAAAAAAAATTCTTTTCGACGAGTAGTTTCGCCTAAAATTGCCGTGTGTTTGACCACACGCTGGTACTTTAAAAGGTTAAAATTTTTTTTCGGTAATTTTTTTCGGCAAATATAATCTGGGAATTATTTCTTTTTCATAAGCTACTTTATTATATTCAACATTTTTTTTCGAACTTATTCTATGAGCTAAATTTCAGTTATGTATTTTATAAAGCTTTTTGTAACAGTTCTATTACTTACTATTACAAAAAGCTTTATAAAATCCATAACTGAAATTTAGATCACAGAATAAATTTGAAAAATAAAAAAAAATGTTGAATGTAATTTTTTTGTTATCTTTGCTGCTTATAGCATTTAGTTAGGAACATACCTTAAATTTCTCAGCAACTACTTAACCGATTTTAGCAAAATTCAAACTGAAAAAAAATTGTAAGATGTCTTCTCTCCAGCAAAAAAATTCAAAATTATCTCTATCGATTCAAAAGTTACAGATTTTGGCCGATGAAAAACGATTGTCAGCCACTGTGCGGCGGTATTGAAATGGGTTAAATAACGACTAAGCGCTTTTTGTCTAAAAATATAAGTGATACAAAGTATTTTTCTGCCATTTATGAATTTTTACTTGAGAATTACTAAAAAAAGGGGAATTAAAATACAGAAACTGGGATTTCGGAATAAAAAACTCTAATCCTACAATTAGACTTTAAAAACATCACTTCGATGGTTGATCTAACCTATACCGATACAACCTGCCAAAAAATCTTCCAGTAAATATTAACCCTAAGCCTTAAACACTTTTATTTAAATTAAGTATAAATTTAATTATCTGACTGCCATCTTTCCCAGCTTATCTGCAAGGTTAAAACATAAAACTTATTAAAATATACCATCACTTGACTAAATTAAAAGTTTCTAACATAAAATATCAACATTATAATTACACGTATCATGTTCTTAAAAAAACTAACAACCAAGCCAACGAAAATATCTGCAAAAAATAGTTTAAAAACACGACTTATTAACATTCATAATTTAGTTTGGTTGACCAAAATCCCTTAAACGACAAGGATCAAGAGAGTACATTCAAACAAACATTCTGTTTTTGTTTGGTGGACATTAAAAAAGATGCAGATGCAATTTTCAAGTTCTTTAACACATGGACATATGCACTCAACAGTTTAGATTATCTGCAAATGCTAAAACCCGAAAAAAAACCTAAAGACGTAAACAAAAAGCCCAAAAACGAAAAAGAGCTTAACTAAAATAAAACCCCCTGTGGTGCTTAAGACATTGGCGCCTCAGGCCATTGGCAACGGTTCATGGGCTTAAGCTTAACACATGGAATTGGCAAATAAGCAGCTCTAACTAAAACGCTTGTGGAAGAGAATCTGGATGGACCGTGAAGGTGGTAGGGATGAGGAAAGGGGAATTGGTTGTTTTTTTTTAGCCCTGCGTGAAATGTAATCATTTTGTTCCTTTTTACTTCTTTTTTTCAGAAACTTTTTTTTTTGTTTGTTTTACCGAATTTTAAAGCTAAAACACTTAAAGTTGGATTTTGTGTGTAAGTAGGTACTGATCTTCCAGTTTAAATGAATCTGACGACAGGATGTACACAAATGATCAATGCCCAACATTTGTTTAAGGAGACTCAATTATAAATTAAGCTCACAACAAGAGTCGCAAAACAACAGAAACTACAAAAACCAAAAAAAAAAAAAAAAGCTTAAAACAACAACAAGAATTTAATTTATTTTCTTATTCTTATAAAATATCCAAATGTGTGTTTTAAACAGTTGGCCGAGTTTGATCACTGTGTTGCAAGTTGCAAGTGTGTTTATTATTTACACAGTGCATGCTGCATAATTTCTGCTGCTTTTTTATGTTTGTCGTTGATTTGTGTCTTTTGTTTGTTGCTCAATGCGACAAAATATTTTACAAACATAAATTTTATTCCAATTTTATTATCAAAACCCACCGCTGTGCTTTAAATGGGGTTAAAAAACGGATGAAATTGTTCATTCATATTTTAAATGGACTTTTGAAGTTCTAAAAAAGGTGTGAACATTTTTCATTTAAATCTAAACAGTCGGCATAAAATGATACTCTTGAAGCAGTAACCCAACAAACATTTTCAATTTACAATCTTACCTTTTCTCAAACGACAAACCTTTGATAATGATTTGCAAATCATTTGTAAGTCATAGCATTCTCAACAAAAAGGGAAAATTATTTTTAAATTGAGAAATGCATTTATTTTCCACTTGCTTTCAAATGTTTCACAAATGTGGATTTTAATACAATGTGGAACGTAAATGAAAAATAAATTTTTTTTTATTTAAACTTATTTTTTATTTAAATAAACTGACCGCTTAATATTCGGCCCCGTAGCTTACGTATAATGTAATGTTATTTCTGTCCTTAATTTCTTGGAAAGACGATATACTTGGCTTCTTTTTTAAGGAATGTCCTGGCGTAGTACCGCAATCGTACAACAAACTTCTATTTTCTTGGCTTTAGCGTTTAATTTTTATTCTTTTTCTTACACTTTATCATGAATTTTTACTCACAAATAAGTAATATTTTTTCACCAATTCACTTCACGTAACATGTAATTTTTCATTAATTGTACAACCCATTAACTTTAATCGAAACATTTTTAGGGTTACCATTTAATTTTTTGGCTTTAGTGTTGGTAATTTTATTTTTGATTTGAAATTAACATTTGATAAAAATTGATATCAAATTGATAAAACATTTTATATCAAATGTTAGTATTAAAATCTTTATCAATTTAAATTTAAATGTTAAATCAAACAATTGAACAAGGTTTGAGAATTGTGTTCGACGTCAACTGATAAAGTCATTTCATATCAAGGTTTGACTTCGTGTTTGTTGGAAAATTAAAAGAAAATTTAACCTGAAAATTTCTGTTTTGTGGTAAATATTAGTAATGACAGATTCTTAAGATTTCTAACAATACTAAGAGATTCCGAAATGAAAGCAATTGAATTCATTCAAAATAAGCGATCACAAATTTATCATATGTTATCAAAATAAACGTTAATTCACCACAAAAAATTATCATTCATATTTGTTAAGATTTTTGCTTGGAAAATTCGTTTTTCGGGTGGGAACGTGAGTGATCAAATTTATACGCTTACACTGACAGAAAAGGCGTCATAACGCTTATATATTTTGACATGAGTACTTTTAACCCCATGACACTTTTCATTATTGTGATGTCAGCCTTAATTTTAATTGGCCAAATTGTCATCATGCTCAAAACTTAAAATTATGTCACCAATGCGATGACACATCGCCATCACAGAAATGATGAATCGGAGTCAGTTTAATAAAACACGTCTTCAGTGCGATGTCTCAATAACATCGGAGAAAGGAGTCATTAGGCTCAATTTAAGGCCAACTGTCATTAAATTGTATCATTGAAATTTAAGTCAAATTAAGAGACTATTATAATTAACTTACCCGTTACACATGTTTGTTTCGTTTTTGTTGTATTCCGCCCTTTGTTCACAGAAGCTCCAATTACAGAAGCTCGATTATAAGACACCAGCAGCATGCCCGATATGGTTTTCGTAACCATTCTACTTTGAACATTTTATGTATTTAACTAAATAATTTAAAAAAATTTTATATGGGAATTTTTATTTATTTATTTATTTTTTTTTATTTATTCCATTTATGTATGCAATATCAAGCCTTAGAGGCTAAAATAGCAATATTACATGTTCATATATTCTGAGAAATTTTACAACCAATTATATATATGTATGTACACTAATAATAATAATAATAAGAATAACAATAATAATAAGAAATGAAACTATAATTAAAAAATAACATTTTATAGTTGATGGTTAATGGCTCCCCAGCCGCTACAAAAAAAATAACAAAGAGGAAAAAAGAAAAGAAAAAATCCTAAAAAAGGTCCAGACAGTAACCACTACGAAGAAAATAACACAACCAAATAAGCTAAAATGGAAACACAATTTACGAATTGGTTAAATGTATTTAGTTAAGATATACAAAATCATTAGAAAGTGGAATTAGTGAGGAATTCAAGCAGTTTTAAACGAAATACATTATTTGACTGCGAAAAAATCCGTAATGAATATGTTAAAAAACTCCAAACCCTTGCAATCCTTACTAAAAAAGAACCTATTAAAAAAAGATGAGGAAATTCTGGGAGTGCTAATCTGATCTTGTAAATACAAAAGATCTATTAAGGGGAATGGGTGTTACGTGTCGAATTACTCCATGGAACAACATTTTCAAATATACACCCAAGAAAACGTCGGACCGAAACGACGCTTAATGTTGTAACCAAATCTTACAATACTATTAGCTATACGCTTCAACTCTGCTTAAGCGAGTGAAGCATGTGCCGGAGTAATTTTATTGTGTTTTACTTTTTAAACATAAAAATAATGTAAATAAAGCACAAAATGTGGCACCGAATTGATCTCACGGCAATCATAGCATAGATGACGCATAAAATATGACAAAATTTTATGATAACGTTCGTATTGGATTGATGTAACTATTTGCCTCATCGATGCCATTTGCAATAACATTGATGTCCCAATGCTGATGTCAGGGCATCATCATTTCGAGGATGAATTTTTTTATGAGTGCCTTTACAAAGATACGAGGGCGGATCAATAAGTCCGTGACTTTTCGAACTTTCCTCATAGTTATATGAAATGCAACACTGCTGTCAAGTTTTGAGCAAGTTCCGTCATTTACTTTGCGTTTAACAGCTTTTCAAAATATACAACCTCGTGGATTTTTTAAAAATGAAAAAAAGTGAAATTCGAGTGCTCATTAAACATTATTTTTTGCGAAAAAACCGTCAATCAAACCAAGAAAAAGCTAGATAAATACTATAGGGCTCTGCACTATCGATTTCAATGGTAAAAAAGTGGTTTACTGACTTTCGGTCGCACAAGTACAAATGACGCTGAACGTTCTGGACGGCCAATTGAAGTCAATACACCCGAAAATGTCGAAAAAATTCACGATATGGTTGGTGTTGACCGATCGAAGAGTAAAAGTGCGTGAGATTGTTGATGCCATAGGCATTTCATATGGCTGTGTGGTTTCGATTTTAAATGATCAGCTTGGTTTAACTAAGCTGTCTGCAAGATGGGTGCCGCGTTTACTCTCAATTGACCATAAACGTAATAGTGTGACAACTTCAAAGGATTGTTTGGAGTTGTTTAACCGCAATTCGAATGAGTTTTTGCGGCGTTTTGTAGCTGTGGATGAAACATGGATCCATTACAACACCCCGGAGACCAAGCCGCAGTCTAAACAATGGGTTTCTCCGGGTGAACCGGCTCCTAAGAAGGCCAAGGTAAGTTTGTCGGCCAATAAGGTGATGGCAACAGTTTTTTGGGAGGCACGCGGGATAATCCACATCGATTACCTTCAAAAGGGAAAAACAATAAACGAAGAATATTATGCCAGCTTATTGGACCGATTTAACGAGGATTTAAAAAAACGACTCGAAAAAACGAAACGAAGATAATGCATGGGTGCACACGTGTGCAGTCTCAATGGCAAAATTACATGAATTGGGCTACGAATTAGTACCTCATCCGTCATATTCTCCGGATTTAGCACCCAGTGACTATTTCCTATTTCCGTACCTAAAAAACTGTGTTTTATTCAAAAAGTCACGGACTTATTGATCCGTGACTTTTTTAGTTGCGTTTATCATTTCGTGGTCACAATTCAATCATGTTCTGCCATATAAACGCTTTTTATACTATTTAAACGTTTTTGAGATTTTAATATCGATTTTTGAATATTAAATATGAGTCATCACAGATTAACCATATTTTTCCATATAAGCGCTTATTTACGAAGATATTAAAGATTTCAGTTTAATTGAGTTTTTAACCCTCCGATTTCAGGTTGAAAATAAATTAATATAATGTCGATTTTAGTTCGAAAATATGACTTAACACAGATTACCCATATTTTTTCATATAAACGCCTATTTACGAGGTTATAAACGATTTAAGTTTACTTGAGTTTTTATTATCGATTTTTGGTCGCAAATATATGAGTGACCACAAATTTAGCATATTTTCCCCCTTCAACGCTTAATGTCGAAGATTATAACTATTTAAGTTTCTGCAATTTTAAGCAACATCATATTTTTATTATTTCTGTTTAAACCAGCTCTTCCTTTTTTTAAATTTCTTTTAAACAATAAATAAATCATTAGAAATTGAAACTGTGATAATTGAAGTAATTTTTTTTTCTGGTGTATCATTAAATTTTAATAAAAGCAATAAATAATAAACCGAAAAAACTAACAACACTGCTGGCAACATTATTATTACATTGCTAAAAAAAATAATAATGAATATAAAATAATCGGCGACATGTTCGGCTCTAAAGACCTAAACGAAGATGAAGAGGAAGCATGTGTTCACACGCATGTGCAGTAATTTGCATAAATTAAAAGCAAAAGAAACAAGAAACCAAACTGAATCCAACTAAACGGAAGACGAGACAAGTATGAATGACGACTACTTGCAACAATAATAACAAGCAGGCATAAGAGTATAAACAAACAAACATGCAACAGCCAAACGTTGCATTACTCGGCAAACAACATCCACAAAAAAGTAACAAGAGAATAAACAAATAATAAGAATTCCAACTCAATTAAATTTGTTGTTGCAATTTCAATGAACTTGCAACATGTTTCAAAACCGTTTTTTTTTATTTGTTTGTTTCATTTAGATGACGACTATGATGTAATTTTTTGTTTCTTATGTGTTTGCTGCAAAACGGATTTTAATTCCTTTTGTTTATGTTCGCAAAATAAATGTTACAAAATATTTATTTATACTTCTGTTGTACTGCCACTTTGCCTAAAGGAAGATTTTTCTACACTTAAAGAAATGGGGAATTCACACGCATCATACAAATCAATTATTTGGTAGGAGCGTCAGCATAATGAAAGCTTAGTGCATAACAACCAACCTTTACAATATCTTGTATTAGAAATTTACAGAGTGAGAGATAATACTTAGAACAGTAGTTGAAAAAAATAGAGTCCTAAGAAACTTGTAAATAAAACAAATTGTTTTTATTTGATTTATTATTTCTTTGCAAGAGCTGCTTGAAAGCTCTCTAGGGTGTTAAGCAAAGAATTGTTTTATTAATTAAAATCGAACCTTATTTATAGTACTTAATTGCTGATTAAGCAAATTTATATACAGTGGAAGACATAGCAAGGGACAGGGTACTTTTGGTTAGATTTGCAATGTGCAACACAACGATCAGTATACAACAACAAGTGTGTTGACTGTTTAATAATGCTTACAGTGGGTGTTATGTCAGTCTGACTGAACATTCTCAGCTTTGCTTACTGTAATCAGCATAGTCGCTGTACAATGCATATAGTACTGATCGTTGTGTAATATGATCTTCTTTTATATTTAAACAACCAAAAATATTCTTGTCGGCAATAACGCAAGCAATGAATGCTACGCATGCTACAAACTAAGTTTAATCCCAATTGGTTTTTTTTTATAAAATCTTACAGACTTTTTGTCTTAAGTTACAAAGACTTACGGCAGAAGCTTCATGCTTTATAACCCAGAGAAATAATTTGTTTCCTTATATTTACGGATGACTATTTGAAAAAAATCTTGAAGAGTGTTATTGTTTAATAACAGAATAAAAATGTTGATTGTTGTTGCAAGCGTATGATACTGTGGTTACGGCAAAACAAGTTTGGTAAAAGAGACCATAAAATTGTTGAATTTTCTGCAATCATACTGAATGAGTTGTCCCTGACCATAACAACCCATACATTTTATCTGGGTGTAAAGGATCGAGATTGAGGAGCTGTTCGGAAATGCAATGTAAAATCAATGGTTATTACAACAATCACGATTATAAAACAACCACGGCTAATTTTAATTTCAACTCTGTAAAAAATTAACGGTTAAAGCTTCTATTGGACACAGAAAAAATTAATAATTTTCTCCAATTAACAAATTTATACCAAATTCATAATATCAAGCAAACACTTTGTTGATGTTTAACCTATTACCAGGTTTCAAAAAACTTTGCTATTTCAAACAATGTGTTAATTTATTTAATTAAATATTGAAAATTCCCAACAACAATTCTACAAGTTTAAACTATTCTATTTTAAAAGGAAAATCCAGTTAAAATTTTTTGATATTTAATTAATAATTTATTTAAAAATTTTGTTGAAAACAACTTTAATATTAATTAAATCAAAAATATATTTTTAAGTTTTTTTTCAACTAAAAAAAAAATTGATTCGATTATCACATTAATTAAATTTAAATACTTTTTTAAACATTTTTTTAATTGATAAAAAACTTTTTTCTATGGACTTGATAAAGATCAACCATTGGATATTCATTTGGAGTTTACCATTATCCACCACATCCACCATTCAACTCTTTAAGAATCCATGGTTGAGTTCCCAATTTTTAAAAATTGTAGTCCAACAATTAATTTTTTAAATTTTTTTTTTTGATGTAAAAATCAAGCTTTAATTGGATTCTATGAAGAGCCTAAATAAAAATTTTTTTTTTTACAAAAATTACCGATTAAAGTTTCTGTGCGACCCTACAAAAATGTATGCTAAACGCTTGAGTTGAATAAAGGCCTAAGATTTTATCGTGTTTTAATTGAAATTTACAGTTACATTTCATTTGGATTTGATAAATATCATGGATAAAATTTCTGTAATAATATACATGTCGTTAAGTTTTATATGCACTTTAAAAAACCTGGAATCGAAGCTTGAGTTATAAAGTGTCCATAAAGTGTAACCTCTATATGAAACCTTTGAAAATCCATTTGGGCTTTATTACATCAGGATCCTACTATGATTTATAACTCAGATATTTATTAAGCTACATTTAAATATACGTTATAAGTTAAATGTTAAATCCTTTAAATACAGAGGTTTACGCCTTATTCATAAAAAATAAAGCAGGTTAATAAATGGTTTGTTAAACAAGTTTTTATAGAAAATCCGTTTCATAAACCTTATATTAAATTAAACTGTTTTATTTTTTATGAATATGGCCGTTAAGCTTTAATTATATCCTTTAAAGCATCCAATTAACACTTACATTAAGCTGTATAAAGTTCTGCAATTGAATCTTTGCTTGGGCTCAAAAGTTCAATTGAAACTCCACCAAGTTCATAAAGATCCAAGAAGTTAAAGTGGACTAACGTCAAAGGAGATAAAAATAATAAATTCTTAAGAGGTTTAAATTTAAATCTTAAGCCGGACTATAATGACGAATGACTGGACCTTAAACTGGGATTACCATATCACTTAAAACTTTAACTAGGGCCTTAAAAAATTTACGATTAATGCTGGGAACACAACTGGGACGAATGACAAATTTCGCCGAACACGACGAAGTTTTCAGTAAAAATTCGCTGAGTCAATTAGTCGTATGAAGCACAATAACAACGAATAACCAGCAGCTTTTACAATGGAGAAAGTTGATTGCTGTTTGTACAATTATTAAAGTAAACAGTAACTTTATTTACTAAAATACTTCTAAACTAAAACCAAACATGGTCACCTGGTACTGATATATTCGTCGTTCGCCGGCGTATGAAATAGAAATAAATCTATTGCAAAGACGCCGCGTATGACGAATTTCGACGGACGCTATTATTGTGTTTATTTTCATATAAACCAATATGTTTTATTTTTAGCGACGAATATTTGCGGCCAAATATTCCGAGAGTGTTTTCTATAGGGGGCCTAAGGTGAATTATGGACCGATCTTTACGAAATTCACTGGTGTGATTGGTAGGCATATAGAACTAATTTGACAATGGGTACATTCCGCCACCAATTTATGTAGGTTTTTGTCAACTTTTTGGGGGATGCATAATTCTTTTTCTACTGAATCTAGATTTCAATCCTAAACTGCTTAAGAGAATTAGAAACAATTTGACACCTTAATTGTTCTTTTCTGTTGATTTGTTCGGAAGTTAGCGTAATTTTAACAGACAGACATGGCTAAATCGACTTCGAGTAACTGAAAGATATAGAATATACATTAGACCGACTCAAGTTGTATGGAGCCGATAAAAGTGTTTTAGTTACCCCTCTGAAAATAAAGCTTGATATGTTTTATGATGATTTCCAAAATATTTTGGCTCTAGCGTTGATCATCCGTGAGCTGGACCATTTTTAAAAAAGGTCTTTTTTCAGTTTTTCGAATTTTTTTGTACTTTGCTCCAAGACGACATAAATAAAATTTGGTATCATCGAAAAGCATCCAAAGCAGCATCCAATGGAATATAAATTTTATATTTTTTATTGCAATTGTATTTTTCACATTTTGATAAATTAAAAAATTAAAAAATTTGATACCCATATTGCCTATATATGAAAAAAGATCAAATATATCGCGATTTTCGCGATTTATGTGAATAATTACAAAAAAAAAATGTACATTATTTTAAAACAGATTCAATTTGAAAAGCAGAACATTACTTCCACATACGTAGAATTTGTATGAAAACCCGAAACGAAAATATGTATTTAGCTTAATATCTCAATTAGTGGGTCGCAAGTGGTCAAGTTATATATACCCTTGGATGCTGCTTCAAAAACTCTTTTCGGTGATACCATTTCTTATTTATGTCGTCTTGGAGCAAAGTACAAACAAATTCGAAAAACTGAAAAAAGAACTTTTTTTAAAATGGTCCAGCAGATGGTCAACGCTAGAACCAAAATATTTTGGGAATCATCATAAAACATATCAAGCTTTATTTTCAGAGTGGTAACTAAATCACTTTTTTTTTGAGTCGCTCTAATATACATACATATATAATTTATGGGGTGTTAGATGAATATTAAAAAGTTTCACATGGAATGACAAACAAATCAATGCAAGATAAGGGTAGGAAACTGTAAATAGATATGTTAATTAGGAGGGGTTTTTCAGATCTCAGTTAAGCTAGGCTTAGTTAATCTGAACGATTTGGTCCGCCTTTGGCAAGCCTGTATACAAAATTTAGACAGAACAGCTTAGTTTTGCTTAAAATTATGGCCTTTAATGAAATAATAAAAAAAATAACACATTTCGACGGAAAAAATCTGTGTTTCAGATTCTTAATTAACTTCACTAAAACCCGGCCTAAAAAAAGTAAATTTTATTAAAGTTTGGGCGGGAATTCCGAGAAAATGGTTTTTACTTCTCTCTTTCCAGGAGAAAAAAAGTACGAGGAAACAAAAACGCTCATTTTAAAACTAAAAATTGACAACTAATCTAAAGCTCCTTAAGGGCTCATTAGATTTTAATTTCCGTTGCCGTTCTGTTTCGTTCCTTTCTGTAGCAAATATTTTGTAATTACTTTTTCTGTGAAAGGAATTTGCTGCTTTTAAAAAGAAAAGCATTGAAATTTAAAAAAAAAAAACTTCGTAAGAAATAAAAAATTAATATTTTGTGTAAAAAATAGGTAAATTTTTAAAAAATCATTAATTAAAACCAATTTTTCTAGCTTTAAACAAAAAATTACAGATTTTTCATATCACAACAAACTAATCCATACACACTTTGGCCGTAACTTAACGTTGAATTCTATTTTCAACAGATTTGTCCGCAACAGAACAGAACGAAAAAGTAAAAACAAACCACACATACAGACAGAACGTACAAACTAATTCTGCCTTGAGACTCAAGACTTTAATAAAGATTTTAATGATTGACGATAAAAGATAAAAGTGCTGTCATTCAAAAGCTTTTGGAAGGTATAATGTAAGTATGGTAATCAGTTTTTATAGCAAAAAGCGAGACCTATTGGTATATTTGTATACCATAAAATTCTGTACGAACTTTAAAAGCACTCCACACAGAAAAAAAGTTCCAAAGTTTTTTACCAATTAAAGAATTAATCAAATATAAAATCAGTTTTAATTAAAAACTTAAGCAGGTGAATTAAGCGTTCAGTCAAGTGAATTAAACATGTAATCAAGTGAATTAAACGTTTAATTGATACTATTAATTTGTTTACTGGAGCATTATTTTGTTTATTGAAATAAATTTTAATTTTTTTTTTTTTTTTGTACAATTAAATAAAAGATAATTTTAATTTAAATTAGCGTACGTCAGTCATTTAGAAGGTGTTCTTTTTTATTAACACAGCTGCAGCAATGATTTTAGTAAATTTGTAATTAAAACCCTAACTGAACTCTTTTAAGATCCAACATTTTAACTTTCTTTTCGAAAAAAGAGGAATGATTTTTGAACTAGGTCCTAATAAAAATAAGACTAATCGATTTCGAATCAAATTTAAATAAAACGAGATTTTTACTTCCAGCTCCACAAGAACATTTCTCTCGCATATTTTCATTGAAAAGAAAAATAAAAAAACTGAAACTTCCCAGTAAAAAATGTGCAGGTTTCATGTATGAATTCATACCTCAAATCGCTTTAATCGCTGTTCCCGGTTTGGAGGACTATTTTCTGCTGATAATAGGCGTTTCTTTTAACTTAATAAAACATGCAAATAAAGAACTCCTAAAGGGATTTTTTAAGGGCTAATTTTTTTTAACATAATCTTTAATGTTTTGCTTTTACTGGTTTAAATGACTTTTTTCAAGCATTTTCGCAAACCACCATAATATTTTTTTTTTTTTTTTCGCTTAAAACTTTTTGGTATATTTTATTCGTTATCATTTACTGCTGTATAAGAGCTCTCTTATTAAAGCGTCGATTATGAGCTTTATCTCGTAAGTGCTTCAAAGAACACAATTTTTTTTACTGGGTTATTTTTGTTTTCAATACAAATATACGAAAGATATGTTCTTGTCGATATTGTATGCCAAGCAGTTAATTCAATAATTTCAAATTATGCACTTTCTCCGAGTTTTAACTTTCTTCTAGCATAGATAAGTCACCCAAAATATTGAGCAAAATAACAGGAATATTTTCATAAACTTTCAAAATGGGGGTAAATTAGAGCTGCAACCAATGGATAGTGCTATCGATAGTATCGATAGTTTTATTTTTGGCGGGCTATCTTTTGGTTTTATCACTATCGATATTTTCGGAAGATTTCAAAAGTATCTACAAAGTTGATTAGATGCATTCAACGAAACATTTTCAACATTTCATTCGACGCAAATTTTTTTAGCAGTGCATACACTTTTTTAATTCTGTGACAAAAGGTTGGAATAATGGCCCTTAAGCACTTTTTCCTTATTGCCACAGAATTATGCCACATTTACATATTTAAATAAGTAATCGTACCTAATCGACCGTATATAAACCTTAATTATTATGAATAATTATTCAGCTAAATTAATTTTTACCTGTTTGTAATAGTTTTCTTAACGAACAATCTTAAAAAATTAATGGGGATATTTTTTAAAATATTTTTATACAAATTTTTGAATATTCAAAAAATTTCTTATATGGAAAAATTTTCGATGCAAAGTGGGCTTTACAAAATAACCTTCTAAATTTCTAGATTTAAGGTGAAAATTTTGACGTTGAAGGTAAAAAAATGAAAGCCCCGCTGCGATATTAACGTATCTGTGTCAATCTTTATAAACTGCAATTAACACTGAAATTAAAAGTGAATATGATGGTCTTTTATACCTGGAAATAATGTTCTGTAAATGAAGTGTTTTTTATTGTTCATCACCTTCATTGACTACCCTGCCCACAGAAGTGGCACATTTCGATTCTATCAACACAGAAAAAAGTGTTTTATCAATTAAAAAAATGGTTTAAAAAGTATTTAAATTTAATTAATGTGATATTTGAATCAATTATTTTTTTGTTGAAAGAAAATTAAAAATTTAATTTTGATTTAATTAACATTTTAGTTGTTTTGAAATAAATTTACAATTAAAATTTTAATTAAATAACAAAAAATCCAAATTGACTTTTTTCATTTAAAATAATATAATTTAAACATGTAGAATTGTTGTTGGGAATTGTCAATATTTATTTAAATAAGTTAACACATTGCTTGAAATGGCAACGTTTTTTGATCACTTTTTTTAATTAAAATTAAAAATATCATTTATTGAAAATATTTTTTCAAAATTTTAAAATGTTTAGTAATCAATACAAGCATTTTGGTAATAGGTGCAAAGTCAACAACTTGTTTGCTTGATATAATGAAATTTGGAATAAATTTGGTAATTGGAGAAATTTAATAATTTTTTCTGTGAACAGTATCGATAGTTTTTAAGCTTAATATCGAAACTAGATGCCCCGTGCGAATATTTCGCACCGTTAGTTGTCATTTTTGTAACATAAAATGAAAATAATTAATAGAAATTTTAGTTACTTTAATACATTTTATTAAAAGTATAAAAATATTAGAAATCATAATATATATCATACATATTTACATACATATGTTTAAATGCTTTTATAATACTTCTTTGAATACAATGTTAGAGGTAATGACATGATCATCGTTAACTTTTTGCCCGTACGAATCCTTAATACAAACAAAAATATCTTTAAACGTTCGCAATTATATATAAAAAGCGGTATTGCCAGAATGGAATTATGTAGATTAAGCGACCCTGTATTACCACACTTGAACAAAAACATATAATCATAATGACAACAGTATTATCATGCAGTTCTATATAAAATTTAATTTTTATCAATGAAAATATTAATTTTTCAATTTCTAATTATTTTTCGCCATTAGTGTTAGAAATAAGCTTTAAAATGAGATATCATTCATTAAATTTGATGCGGTGGTATGGGAGATATTTGCAACCGACAAAAAAAGTGCTTTAGAAATAATATATATGATAATAGATTCGGCCGACTAACGGTTAATGCGATTTCTAGAACATGAATGTAAAACTTGACTACCATCGTGCAATCGCAACGTCATAAATTTTAATCAAACACAAAAAAAATCGATGATTTGATCTTTCTATCAAATGTTCAAAAGACACACTTTCTCCCTCTTTAAAATGATTCTCGAAGTCCTGTGAAAATTAAAAAGAAAACAATTAACAGCCACTCTGTTCTCATAATATATGTACATTGTACATAGTCATTTTAAATTTAAATAAGAACCTGTGGCAGGCAACTAATGAAAGCCAAAGACGTTCTGGCGAAAAAAAAATTGAAAAATAAGAGGTAAGTATGATTATGATGACTTATTTAGAGATGAAGCATAAACTTAGCAACTTCTGGAGGCAGTTTTTTGTATATTCGGATACAAAAACGCATTAACAGGTTTACATGATGAGTAAGTAACGTTAGCTTCTGGTCTTCCTGTGTACGCAATTGCACGCACTAGAAAAATCAGACAATCTTTCGATGTAATCTAAGAGTGTAAGATCGATAAGGTGACCAGAGTTAAAAGTAATTAATGAAAATCGAAGAGTAGCGTAGAGTATGCAAACTTAGAAATTATGCTCGATCCAAAAAGTTTAAACATAAAGTTGAAGGTTTTCCTAATACCACCCAAAATGGATGTTCTCGCAATAAAAATTATGATTTATCAGTCAGGTTTTTTTTTAAATTAATTTCACCTTAAATTTATTTAAACCGAAATGGTCTTCCTTATTTGCTTGTGTTTAAAACATGATCAAAATGAGTGAATTTAAGAGCGCCAACCGTTTGTAAATTGAATAATTACACTAATACTTCATAAATAATTAATGTTTTATAAGTAAATGCACATTGAATGTGCAACCGCTTTAACGTTGACTGAATCCTCAGCTCTCTCCTTTGAAACGCCAGTGCATCGGTATTTGTTGTGTCTTTTGTTGCAAATGCGGCTCAATTACTTGTTGTTCTTTAAGCTTTAGTTGTTTGCTGCTGATGTGGCTGCTTTTATAGCCTTAAGCGTGTGCGCATGATCATATGAGGTATGGAGGCATCAGTGGAGGAAAAAAATTGAATTTTGTTTAAAAAAAAAAAATCCATATGCAGTTTAAGCATCTGTTCAATCGTTTATTGTTTAACATAATTTTTTTTTTTTTTTTTTTTTTTGACACAAAATAACAACTAACAAGTTCGAATAACCAAAATAGCGCGCGAAAAAGAAATTTTTTAAATATTTCTTCGTGTAAAGTTGCCAGATAGATTTAAAAATCTTACATCGGATTGTAAAAAGTGAGATGTAAAAAGAAAACATAACAAAATTGTTAACCTTGCACTGAAAAAATTTGCTTCACAGATCCAATGTATTAAAAATGCATTAATCCAATGAAAAATTACATTTAAATTCAACACATATGTAACGCTTCATTGGATTAATATAGAATGTTTCATGAGCTCCCAGTTAATGAAATGTTTCATAAAATCTATGAAAATTTTGCGTCAATTTAATGCAATAAATTGTATTAAGACTGTGACAGCACAATAGAGAATTATTTTATTGACGAAGAGTCAAACGTTTAAACAATTTTTTTTTCATAATTTTAATGAAAAGGTTTTTGTATTTCAATGATATTTTTAATTTGCTCAATGACGTAAATTCATTAAAATAATTACTAAATATCGTATTTTTTTGACAGTCAATTAGTAAGTTTAATGATTATTATGGTTATGGTTATTATTAATTATATTCTTATTTCCTCGACCTTTTTCTATTAAATATTATATTTAAATATATTTTTCAAGGCTTTAGGGTAGTTTCTTTAATAAATTAATTAAAATTTTTTTATTTATAAATATTTCAATTTCCATTGAAAATCTTCTTCAGGATTTTTCTTTTGTGTGTTTTTTTTAATAATACAAAATTGATTTTCTCCATCTTTTATTTTTCCAAAACAATTTTTAAATTTATCAATAACAAAAAAAAATTTTGAAGAAGATTTTCAACGGAAATCGTTATTTTGTACATGGTTGAAATACCATTTTTTCAATCTGTGTTTTGAGTTGTGCATTTTTTTCCCTTTTACAAATCATCAAGAATTGTAAGTTTTATTTCATTTTTATATTTTTATTACGTCAGAAGAACATAACATTCTTTCATAAGCTACCGTTTAAGTTAACTGCAATGAATTCATTTTCTAGCCCGCGATGAGCTTCATCAGAATTTTTCCATTTTACTGCTTTTTACTACTACGTAAATTTTGTGTATATAAATTAACAATTAAAGGAACAAGAATGTGAGAATTTAAGCTCTTGCTAACATTTAGTTAAAATCACTATTTCGTTATCGTAATGAGCTTTTTTCATTGATATTATAAAACATTAAAATTTACAATTTTTTTTCTATTGCCAAAAAAAAGCATTTTGTAGTTAAGGATAGTTTATTTTTCAAAATTTTACCGCAGCCACGCCAGGATATTGTTACGAAACATGCTGTCTTGTCCGACATAGCGAAATTATTTCATCCAGCCGGGTTATTTTCGCCGATAATTATTATGGGTAAGATTATAATGCAAAAAATTTGGAAGGACAAGACAGACTGGGATGAAGGACAAGAGAAACTGGGTGAATCCTTATGCTCCCAATTAAATCTAGACAGGAGAAAAGTTTATCTGTGGACTGGTTCTACTATTGCTTTATCCGTGCATACAAAACCCCTGTGCCATTGGCCAACTTTTGTTCAAAACAGAGTAGCGTTGGTTGCAACTAAGATTGGTAATGAAATATGGTCACATGTAGATTCCAAGGACAACGCCACCGATTTTGCAAGTCGTGGAATGCTTGCAAGATATTTAACTGATAATTCTCTTTGGTGGCACGGTCCTGCGTGGTTGAGACAACCTCTTGAATGATGGCCGCGTCACCCCCTATCGACCACCAACACCTTGAAGTTCAATTATTTTCTATTCATCTCGAATGCCCGTATGGCATATTAGAGCGATTTTCCGATTTACCCCGTGCAATACGAATTATTTCGTATTGGTTCAGGTTTTTACAGTATTTGAGAACCCGAGAATGCTCGTACGTTACCTTGAATTTCTTCCAGTCAGAAGTGAAATTCACTCGAAATCGCTTGATTCTTATATGTCAGCAGAACTTTATACCGCAGTATAGTCAGCTTTCGAAAGGTATGCCCATGTCTTTAAAGAGTAGCCTGCTCACTTTAATCAATTCAAATAGTCCGTACAGCGGACTTGAGAACAGTTTCAGGCGTTTTCACCCGGCCTTTCGTGAAGCTTGTTCTCTTACCTAGTTCAGAAACCAACTAATTCTTTCTTTTTCTCTCTTTTATTCTCTTTTGTTTTGTGTTTGCCCTATGAGAACATGTCGAGTGCAACACGCAGCCCTGAGGTCCACCGCAAGCCAATTGAAGAATTCCCCTGAGGGAAGAGGGACCCCACGCGTTGAAAGCCATCGATATTGCCGCGTGTGCAAAGGTGAGCACGCACTACGGAAATGTGTGAAGTTTGGAAAAATATCGGTAAAGGAACGTTGGGAGAATGTGAGGAAGTATAAGTACTGTCTTGCCCACTCCCACATGCGCGACAAGTGCACGAATCGCGACCGCAGTCTCGAGTGAATGGCCGAACACCATTCCTTCCTTCATCGGCATAAAGGCGTGCATTCGACACCGACCAAGGAACCCAAAGCCAAAAAGGATAAAAGGAAGAGGAAAACTCCACAAAAGCCGAGCCTGCAGAAACATGCCAATACTTCTGCCAGAATCAACAACAGCTACATCAACCCATACAACAACAACTACAACTACACTCCGCCCAACCCCGGCCGTTAACGTTCTCGGATGCAACTCTTACGCCGGCCACCATAGTGATCAACGCCATGAACGGTCGTGTTGCCTCAGTGTTTTTATCGTTATTGAATTCTTATATCTTTATTATTAAGTTTATTCGAATTGTTAAAATGACTTTTTATTATGGAAAAACTTACCCTTTTCTTTTTTATTGATTAAAAAAATTGGGTTTTAGGTCGACCCGCGACGCGTCCTTAGCGGTCGCTGTTGCAGTATAGCAAGGGGCGGAATGTTTACGCGCATAGTGTAAACGTTGGCTTTTATTGTTCATTGGTTTTTCATTAAGTTGAAGTTGTTGATATTTGTGTCAATATTGTTATTATTATTATTTATGTATACTACACTGATAAAAAAAGGCGTTATAGCGCTGATGTATTTTGACATCAGTATTTTGGCAAGTGTCTTCCTTTTAACCCCATGACACTTTACATCTTTGTGATGTCAGCCTGAACATCATTTGGCCAAATTGTCATTAGGGTCAAAAATTTAAATCATGTCATTAATGGGATGACACATTGGCATCACAGAAATTACGAATCGGAGTGGGTTTTATAAAGCATGTCATCAGTGCGAAAACAAACGGTCATCGAATTGAGTCTTTGTAATTGACCTTAAGTCAAATTGAGAGATCATCATTATTTATCTACCCGTTACACATGTTTGTTTAACTTTTGTTGTTTTCCGCCCTTTGTTAACAGAAGAACTCTCAATAATAAGACATAAGCAGCATGCCCGATTAGGTTTTCGTTATAATTCTACTTTTAAAATTTTATGTATTTAAATAAATAATTAAAATAAATAGAATATGGGAATTTTTGCTTCTAATTTTACTTTTTCAACATGAAAATGATGTTAAAAATATATTATGACATGATATATTATGTCATCGCACTGATGACAGTTTGTCAATGCACTGATGACAGCTTGTCAATGCACTGATGACAGTTTTTCATTGCTTGTCATCACACTTTATTATGCCATCGCACTGATGACAGTTTGTATGTACTGATATCAAAATACATCAGCGTTATGACGTCTTTTCTATCAGTGTACACATAATGTGGCGTCGAATTGATATCACTGTAGTCATAGCATAGATGACGCATAGAATATGACAAAATTTTAAGGATGACGATCGACATTGGATTGATGTCACTTTTTGCCTTGTTGATGCCATTTGTAATAACATTAACGTCACAATTCTGATGTTAGAGCATCATCAATACGAAGATGAACTTTCTATGAGTGTATTTACTTACTCTTGTAAACCCTAAAGTGTACGAAAATGTTTCAAGGAAACAAGAGATTGCTAAAATCACTTTTATGCCAACAAATCTCATATGGATGAATATAATTTTCGGCACAGCAAACTTATACATGCATCTTAACCTCATAAAATATCATTTTGTTCTGGCGAGTCCATTATTGCCAATGGGTCCCAAATAGGGAACTCTTTCAAAATTTTTTTTAATTACTGTGGTGTAATGTATCATTTGGTTTGGCTTCACCGACTTAGTTTTGTACTTGTTTTTAATTATTTTTGCAGCATTTAATAAATGCTGCGAAATGCTTTTAAAATATATGCAATATCGTTTCCTTTTACAAAAGGAAGTTTTTGCTAAAAACTTTGGTTATAGTCCGGCAACTCTCAGCTTGAATATTCTTTAAAATCTAAAAACAACCAAAGCCGAACAGAAAAGTGTTGCACATTTACGAAAGCAGGCGCTAATATTTCCCTGCGGCAATGATACGCGCACTTGCGTTTTTTTTTTCAACAGTCAAAACTTACAAACTACAGCAACATCGCAACAAAAAAAAAAACATAAGCTCATCATCATTTACCATGGTTCATATCATCACCATATTAATTTTGAATATATTTTTTTTAAATATCTTCTTTATACCTGTACAAGTACATATTTGTGAACTTGGTGCAACAATGTGTAAGTAAATATTATTACCACACTTTTTCTTGCAGTTGTTGTTTTAAATGTTTATTTTCATATTTTCTGGGTGGTTTTTGTATCTGACTTTAATACAGGTAACATGCATGTTTCAGTTTTATATTTTCGCTTAAATCTACGAATGAGTTGGTTTTTTTTTCTTTTCAGCCAGCCTGGTTGGTCTTTGGGTCTAAGAAGAAGCAGAGTCTGCAGTATTATAGGCTGCTAGGTAATATTGTTTAAGCGTTTGTTTTTCTTTGTAGCTTTTATTTATTAACGTTTGCTTATTATTGTTCAGCATATGTAAATTCTTATGTTCATTGCATGTAGTCGCGTAATCCATCGTCATCTTAATTGAGTTGTCATCCAAATGCATATTAAAATATTTTAGAGGTTATGTGAAACTTAGTGCAGAATAAAAATTAAATAATGCCTGCGATAATCTTTGGCTAGAATACAGTCATATGTGATTAATTTGTTTGAGGAGTTGAGTTAAAGAAGAAATATTTGTTTGAAAATAACGTGACATATGTATAAGAAATTATTGTATTGCCTTTGGCAAAAGTATTTACAAAATGAATTGAAATGAAATCTAATGAAATTGAATTTATTAGGGAGCCCTTTAGAATTCTGGGAAAATTTGCACATAGTAAATTTGCACTTGCAACACGCAAAAGACATTAAATTAGTTTTGTGTTTCCAGTGAAAAAATATTGTTTGATATGATCACGGAAAAGTTATAAGGTTTGGTTGCAGAAATTTTAAAAACAATATAGTCACCCCTATCGTGAAAAACAAGTGGAATTTTTCTTCCCATGAAATTTTTATTCCCCTCGAAGGGAAAAATGCTATCGTGAAACTCCGTGAACAATTTTTCGCGCTATCAGTTCTCAGTGAATGTAAAAAGAAGAATATATAGAAGAAATGTAGAATATTAAAAAACATTAAAAAAAATTTTTTGTTCAAAACTATACACGTATATTTTAAAGAAAAGTGAAAAAAAACCAAAATAAAATATATTGAGTGATTGCAACATTAGCTTATTGCACTTTTATGTAGTAAAACAATTTCTAAAATTCTGCCACCACGTCTTTGAAAAGCTTCATAACTCTCCTCAGTCAATCGACCTGTTTTTTGCATTTTGTTGAACAATATACATATAAGTTTGTGCCTCTTTTAACGGAAATTGACCTTAAAATTAATTTTGTAAACTTCAATATTCGAATTATGAGAAGACTTAAGGCCAACCATAATATGCATAAGTTAGCTAAAAGTACTGTCAAAAATTAACGAAAAGACTGTAAAATGCATAAGAAAATTAAAAGAGACTTAGAGGTGGCCGTAATGTACTTACATAAACTTAAGATCCATGTTGCATATTTGTGCAATATTTTGCTTTCTTGCGAGTACTTCAAATAAAGATGTACCAAGAATTACATTTGTGCAATATTGCAAAATTTTGCTTTCTTGCGAGTACTTCAAATAAAGAAGTACCAAGAATTACAGCCCTGTATTTGTTTAATTTATCTTATATTTAATTTGTCAGCAACGTTATAAAAAGAAAAAAAATTGGTGATTGTTGTACATACTTTTTTTGATAAAAAAAATGGATACAATATTAAAATATGTCAAATGTCTCTTTTTCTATATTCTTGTTTTTCTTTATCCATTTCAATTTATTTTATTTTTTGTAACAACGCAAAGTTGATTCCGTACGGAATGTGCGTTCAGTTTGGCACTTTGCTTAAGCAAATGACATTTGGCGAAACTGAACGAAGCGTTTCATTAAGTACATTATAGTTGGCCACTTATGTTTTATATGTATTCGCACAGTTACTTAAGTTGACTTAAGCGGCCTAATGCATATTATGGTTGGGCCTTCACCTACATAAATGTTTTGTTCCCCAGCAAAAATAAAGTGAGAAATTCAAAGGGAAAAGTGAACAAATTACGAGGAAAAAAATTGTTCACGATAAGGGGAATTTTTCCCGCGAACATTTTTTTCACGTTATCATTCTCCTGTGAATTAATTTTTTTAATTGGAGGTTTTCATGATTGCAAATACGTAAAAAGGGAACAAATTACGAGCAAAAAAATTATTCACGATAGGGGTGAGTATTTTTAGTCATATTTTTTTCGCCCCAATCATATTATGAAAAAATGTTGTCTCTTTTATATCTATCAAAATTATAATGATCTTAATTTTTATTGTGCTTTAGACTTGAGTCGTCTTGAAGGTCAATACGATTATGTTCGATAACGGCTGATGGAACTTCAACAAAGTTCAAAAACTATTTGTAACGCCAATATCGATATTGGATAAATAAGAATTCGATGTCTTTTTTTTTTTATTTAAATCTGTGGTTGCTGAAATGTAGGGGCATATCTTAGATTATCAAATAAACTCTAGATTCAAACCCTCTTGTCATTCTTGGCATTTAAACTTATTCTGTTATTCATTTTCAAAAGTTTTTCAATTATTGGCTTATTTAAAGCTTTTATATACTACTGTAAAAAGTTGTAATTTAAGAAAATTTCTACGTTGCATCATGACCATACACAGAACAAATTAAAAATTTTCTCTAATCGCCAAATTTATTCCAAATTCATAATATCAAGCAAACAGCTTGTTGATTTTGCACCTATTACCGAAATGATTATATTGATTACTAAACATTTTAAAATTTTTATCAATAAATGATATTTTTAATTTTAATTAAAAAAGTGATCAAAAAACTTTGCCATTTCAAACAAAGTGTTAATTTATTTTATTAAATATTGACAATTTTTTGATATTTAATTAATATTTTAATTAAAAATTTATTTTATAACAACTAAATGTTAATTAAATTAAAATTATATTTTCTTTCAACTAAATAAATAATTGATTCAATTATCACATTAATTAAATTTAAATACTTTTTTTAATTAATAAAAAAAAACTTTTTTCTGTGTAGCAGCATTTTTAAAATGGATATATTTAATTTTGTATGGCTAAACAAGACGAAAAATGGATTAATTTAGCCGCGTAGTGACTAAATGCGCAACACTCTTGTTATCCCTGATCTTTGAGATTTATTTCAAAGTTAATTCCTTAATTTCTTGCGCGTTTTGTAAATTTTGGCATTTTCTGTAATTTATTGAGTTTCAAATCTAATTTATTTCTTGTTCCAATTACTAAAAATGTTAGATTTAAAACAGTGGTCAACAAAAAATTGTGTAGATTATTCTAGGAATATAAAAATATAAGAAAGCAAGTAGTAAGATTCATAAGTGGCTAAATTTAATTAAAAAAAATTTGATTTACTCTATAGAAACATTTACTACAGTTTTGATATATTTAAAATGTTATATATATTAATCAATATGTGGACAAATGTCTGTGTTTCCTGTCAGAAACTCTAATCTGTTTAATTAAAGAAAGAAACAAAAGCAAGTCGTTGCCACTACGTATTTTAACAACCAAAAGTCGGTATATACTGCAATGTTGCCACAGTATATAAATTACATTTTGTATTTTATCGGACAGTTGTAATAATGGAAAAAACTTATTGGTCACTTTATCGTTCAAGATAGCTATTGTTCACGTTAACTATCAGCAACTTTATCATTAGGTTGTAATAATGGCCCTAAGTGAGCTAATATTATAATATTTTGAGTTAAACTTACCTTTAATATTATATAAATATATGGCCATTTCTAGTGTTGCCACAAAACTTTTGGTTCCTCTTTAAAATTCGCAATTAGAAGAAAGACTTAACTCATTCTTTAATTTGTAATCCCCAATTTTGTTTTTTTTTTAAGAATTTTTTTGTAAAACTTTAAGAAAATCAATTTTTCTAAAAAATAATGTTGATCCGAAATGTTAATCACAAATTTAAAATTAAAATTCTTCGCCAAAAATGGCCATAAAAATAACAATTCAAAATCATCTATAATTTGAAAACTTTCAGATAATTCTGTTAAGAGCCATCCTTAAATTGATGTCAAAACTTTTGACAAGGTAGCGCAAAAGTAGTTACCCCATGTTAAATGACCGTAATTTTTTAATAAATGAGAAACAATTGTGATTTTTGATTGAACTGTTGGTTTTTAATTGCAGTTTTTGATATTTTAATTAGGCTTAAGTTCATCAAATTTAATTTTGATGAAAAATGCAAAACTTAAGTTTTACTCTTGGATTGTTTCCATTTGTTGTCAAAATTTGTTTTTTATTAAGTAGAAAAAATGTTACCGGTGAAGTTGCCGCTGCCAGAATTGATAACTATAAGGGACGGATCTATGCCATTCCCCATCAATTTTATCAAAAAACGAGGAATAAGGGGATCCGGAAATCATAGATGGGGGTAGTGCACTAATTTCGCAATTTCAACTCGCAGCTATTGATAGTGCAAAATTATTGCAATCATTTTATTGATGTTGAGTGATGAATTGCAAATTAACAGCCTCACTAAACACGAGTGATAGTGATGTTAAAAAATTTTGCACAACAAAAAGAAATTGTTTGATTTACGAAAAAGCATTCATCAGTTTATTGCAACTTTTTTGTTCTTCACTCATTTGAGTGCAACTTAAAATTTTGCACTAAATTTACAAACAAAAAACTTGTTTTCTCATGATTGAAGCCAGGAAATATTCCGTTATTCATTTTTATTTATTTCCTTTGCTTATGCATATCATCTAGGGTATTCATTCGGTTAACCGATTAACGGTTAACCGATTCATTTCTACCCGATTAACTGATGGGTTAATTTAAAATTGGCTATTTTCGATTAACGATTAAACCGGTTAATTTCAGTCGATGAACCGATTAACCGATGTAGTTTTAGTATTATAACACTTTTTTGTGTTTTTAATTGTTTTTTTTTCGCTCATATACAAAAGTTATGTGTTTAGAAAATATTTTTTCATAGAAAAGAAGGTGTTTAGTGATCTTCATTTTAAATAGGTGTTTGCTGTCAACAGCTTTTTGTTTCACGTACTTTTTATATGTATCGGGAATGTTCTGGAAATCGAAATCACGTGGAATTGAAATCGTACCTATTTTGGAAACTCTACCGTGTTCAAAGTTCATAAAAATATGTCCTGTTCTATATCTTATACTTTGGGGACCAACTCCTGCTACCTTAACTACTTTTTAAATCGGGAATCGCTACGTTCATTTTAAAAAATTTTTCAATTGAAAATCTATATCGATTTAAATTTCACGTGATTTCGATTTTTAGAACATGGCCGTTTGTGTTTAGTTATTTGTCTCTTTTCATATTATCTCATAAAAATTAAAAAAAAAAATTAAAACAGGACCTTAATGGCATAATGGAAAATTTTATACGTTTAGAGAAATCTAGGAAAAGGACTGTGTAATTTGATATTCTGTATTATGGGTTGCTTTCGATTTCTCTAACATCAACGAGAAGTGAAAGAATTTGTTCAAGTCAAGTTTTATTAAAACTAAAGAAAAGAATCGCTTAATTTCTAAGCATTTTTCTAAAAGATTGTTTTCTAAGGTCTCCTTAAACTATTGAAATAACCGATAAAATTATCTTACAGTTTATTTTTTTAATTATTAATTAATATTTATGTATTAATTAAAAAATATGTATAACATATTTATGAATTATTTTTTTTTTACTTATTATAGTTCAAGAATTGTTATGTTTGTTATGTTATTTTTTTTTTTTTTTTTACTAATAAACTCCAAATATTAAATCATTTATGCATTTTTCTTATTGAAATTTCATTAATTTAAAAAAAAAACTTTATTAATCGGTTAACCGATCAATTGCAAAATTAACCGAATCTTAACCGATTAAACCAAAACCTCGGTTAATTAATCGAGCGATAAACCAATTAAAGCAAGAGCCCGATTAAATTAATACCCTTATATCATCACAAGACTCAAAAACTATGCACATACATAATTAGGTTTTTTTAGTTTTAGTGAGAGTCTGTTTGTATGCAGCTTTTGTGATTGCAAGTACAAAATATCCGCTATTTGAATTGACTGCAGATTTTATGCATTCAATGCCCGTTAGTGATAGTGAAAAAATTTGCAGTACCAATCACTAAAGCTGATAAAATATAGTGCATACAAATTATTTTGCAGTTTAATTTAGTGATAGTGCAATGCTGATTTAAATCAATATTTAGTGCACTACCCCCAACTATGCCGGAAATGCAGTATGAGCGGGCACTTCATCCTATTGGATCTACATGTTATACTTTCCCAATTCTTTCACTTTGTAGCGTTCACCGCTTAAAGTTGTAATTTAGACTGCGGCGTTTCCTTACAAAAATAAGGCCGGGTGACGCCTCACATTAACTGTGTAGTCGCCCTTTGTGCGTTATACGCATCTGCCCAGAAGAGATAACTCTGCTTATTCACGCGCCAACAACACCACCGACAAATTATAACAACAACAAAATCGAAGCAATTATTCCCCGTTCATCAGGAGTAGAGTATCCACCCAATTAATCGTTGTTCGTTATTTGATCAAATAATTAAAATAGCCAATATCAAATAACGAATAACTCGAACAATTTGTGTCAATTAATCGATTAAAATTAATTTCTTAAAAAATTCTACTTTTTTGATATAAAAATATTTTTTTTCCAAATAGATATTGGGAATTATTTCTTTTCAGAAGCAACTTTATTATATTCAACATTTTTATTTTTCGAATTTATTCTATGTGCTAAATTGCAGTTATGTATTTTAGAAAGCTTTTTGTAATAATTCTATTCCTTAAATTTTTTAGAAATGACTTTATACACTACCAGACTATTATCTTGTATCTTCTTGTTACATTTTACCTTAGCTATCCGTTGGATAGCAATGAAGTATTTTGTATGTACAGAAAAATTTACAATTATTAGACACCAGCAGAATGTAATGCATTTTCTGGCCCGCTACGGCCTTCGTCAGCATTCTCTGTGTCACACTGGATAGTTATACTTTATAAATTGAATGTATTTAACTCAACTATTTTACCAAATATAAATTTAACTCATAGAATAAATTCGAAAAATAAAAATGTTGAATAAAATATTTTTTTTTTAGATTTTTAACTAATAAGAATCTATAACAATTATTAACATGTTCCTATATTCTGTATCTATTGTGTTACTCGCCTTTCTGATCATATTTTAGTCCCTTTTTAGATGTGGCTGTGTGTGAGACAAATCATATAATACACGACTACTTTGCAGATAATATTGGACTACCTGGTCCATTGTGGCTTAAATGGACTACTTACAACATGGTCCAATGTACCGTAGTATGAACCATATTAGACATATTAACGTGCAGTACTGCCAACAACTGCATGATGTATAGGTATACTATACTATAGTTTACAGTATTACACATTGGTAGCCCTGATGTTGTCAATTATGAATTGTTTATTTAAAAGTGAAACAGGAAAGTTTTTTAAGATTTGTGAAAAAAAAAATTAAAAATACCAATTAAATATATATAATAATAGCAATAATGGATTACAGTGCACGCCATAAAAGGCGATTAGTTAAAAAGTAGTAACATGGAGCACTTTTGAAACTAACCCACTTGAGTGCTCCATGGTGTAGTTTAGGGACTACTTTGGTGGGTTATATGGTCCACTCTTAGGACATCGTAATGTTAAATAGACCACCTTTTAACCATATAATTGGACTAGTTTTGGAGTACTCCTACTCCTTTATGGACTAATCTTTACACGCATGTATGGACTAGTCTCGTTATCTGCAGGGTAACTACTAATTCCTAACGTAAGAATTTTTGTACTAAATTAGAGCTTTTTGAGTTTGACGTTCATTGTAAAAAAAATTCATCAGCATTTATAAATATGTAAACCACGCACTGTCAGATAATGGGTTACCTCTTTTTACGCGGCTTTCAATTTCTTTATTACCTCTTACCATCAAAAACAACTGGATGAATTTTGACATTTTTGATTTGTCTTAAAAACCGAAGTGTCCTTAGATAGATAGTTGAAAACAAAATCAAGGATTAATTGTTGGCGCAAAATTGTAATACATATGTACGTTAAAGAAACAAATTACCCAAACCTATAGAGAAAATGAATTAAATAAGAATTCAAATGAAGAAAAATAAAGTAATCAGCCATGTTCGGTAAATCGAATACATATGACTGAAATTGAAAACGAGCAAACTTTGAAAAGTTTCTTCATACTTTCGGTTCATATCTTAACCAGAATTAAATTAACTGAGGATTCCATTTATTTCAATTTCAATTTGATTTTCAGGAATAATAAATTAGATAAATAATAAATTTGTTTAAATTGGCTGGACCTCTTATATAAATGTCGCGATAAAAAAGTCTTAAAGAATATAAATAATTTTAAAATTATTTATAAAAATATGGGATAAAAGCCTATGTTAAATGCCTGTATTGAGTATAGCAGGCGGGACATAATTGCTTATTATACACTGAATTAAAATTAATGGACCCCGATTGCTGCTGAACCTAATGCATGTATTAAACTTTGGCTTTCAGAGATTATTTTCTAGTCTGTTTAACCAAAGTAGTGTTTAATTTGTTTATAGTTTTATTTTTACCTTAATCCTTTTCGGTCTCTTAACCGCCTTAAAAACTGTATGTTTTGCAGCAGGGTTTTTGATTTTTTAATTATTTATTTCATTTAAAAGTTTTAGAACTGTATGCGTTGTATAAATGAATTTTTATTTTATTGTTTCACTATATTTTTATTTTATTATTATTTTCTGTTTATTAATATAAAAAAAGTATCAAATCAAATAGACATGTATGTTTTCTCCATTGGATAAAATTATTTGAATTATTCGAGTTAATCGAACATATGAAAACTCTTACTTGATTAATCGAGCAAAATTAAAATATAAAAATCAACTTATTCCTTACTCGAACAAAACCAAAACTCAAATAATTGGATACTCTAATCAGGAGTATAGCGCTCGGTTTGTTCTTGACGTGTATTTTGTATCCGTTTACTTGACAAATGTCAAAGAAAAACTGAATTCTACCGCCATTTAAAAAAAAAATATAGCAGATTCCGATATGAAAGCCTTCTTCATTGCGCCACCTATTATTTTTTTATATACACCATGCAACAGAACTCTAAATACGACACCAATTTTTGACATTTATTTAAAATTGTGTAATTCATTTATTTATTATTATTTATAAATGCAATTTTAGTATGTGACTTTAGAACGCCAAAAAGCATTAACTAATTCATAAATATTTTAAAGAACGTCTTCATTTAGATTTTGGTTACATAGTGTAATTTGTGTTAAGCACACGCATTTAATTTATTAAAATTTTATGGGCAAAAGAATTTTTGGTATCTAAAAAACGCACGCCGCTCTTTTTCAAGTTGGCCTCTTATCGAACTAAAATCTGAATAAAATACACTTTATTTTCAGTTTATTTTTCTTTTTAAGCTAATAAGACCTAATGATATTGATGTAAATAAAACAAATTTATTACATTGCACCCGACGTTTCGTCACTTTTTTTGGTGACTTTTTCAAGGGTCGTATATTTAAATAAAAATAATAAAAGGTCAACATTATTACAAAATATTTTTCCCAACAAGCAAACACAACTTACAAAATTTTTATATATTATTTTACATTAAAAACATTAGATTTTTAATAAACTTGAATTGCACAAAAACATTTAACACAAAACAGTAAAGCACAACTTAAAATTATTATTACAGAACTAATTATATTGCGGTTCTGTAACTCTTTAAAATTTTGTTTTTTGAAAATAATATTTACAAAATGTAATATTCGCATATTTTTCACGAAATCGGTCCGCAAGTAGATGTAGAAATTTCCTCATCTGGCAACACTAGAAATGCCCAAAGTAAATTATCAATTAACCACAGTTTTCTCTCCCACATACACTCACTGAAATTTATATCCTGCCATTTTTGCAAAAACTACAAAAAATAAGTCTTCGTCAAAAGTTTCTTAACAATAGTTGCAACAAATCTAACAACAAAAATATACATACATTGATTTATTTCTAGTTATCAATGCCAATATTGGTTTTGTCTCTAAGGAATTTCAATGGCAAAGAAACACATGGACTTGTGACTAGTCCAAAAAAAAAAAGAAAGAGTAAACATGTATCCTGTTACATCATGATCAATAGATAGGGGAGAGGGATTAAGTAAGAAAATTACTGGTTGTAACAGAATAAATAGAAAAGGATAAATAACATTAAATATTCAAACATTTGAGTTGAAGCAGCAATAAATTGGTTGCACATACATATACAAACAATATGAATCTTGTAATGAAGAGTATGTAAATATTTAATAAGACACAACAATGACGGAATTACAGAACATCTGAATATTTAGTTGTCTAAACAACACAGATTACAAATATTTAATAATAGTTTATAAATAATTTAAGATTAGGGCAAACGTTTTTAAAGCACTTTTGGGTATTAAGCAAAGCAGGACAATAGTTTAAAAAGGTCGTTTTTATAATCTGTAAACTTTTGTTGTAAAATTATTTCATTGGGAAAGTTTTTGAATGGAGTTAAAATATGTAAATATGCTTTAAATAATTTTTTTTCTAATTAGAATATGCTTGGAAACTTTGTAAAACTAACAGCGGCAACAAACAAAATTATTATATAAAAAGATTTTGTTAAGTTTGCTAAATTCCATTAACCATTTTTTCGAATGTGCTTCTATGAGTTGTATTTCATTTTATAGAGCTTTTTACAATAGTCTTATTCCCTTAATATTTCACATACTTTTTTTCTTAAGCCAACATTTGGTTAACATTGAAGTTATAGATATGTACTTATACTTAGGAATGACTTTTGTTTAGAAGCACATTCGAAAAAATGGTTAATATAATTAAAAATAATTTATGAAAAAGAAAAAATTACCATATTCTATTTGTGCTAAATTATCAATTTTTTCTAAAATTAATGTTCCCGACAAGAATGGAAATACCATTATTCTTAACATCCAAGCATTTATTGCATTAGGCTTAACAGCAGTTTCAATAAAGATTTCGCTACACCATCCAATAGATTCACTCATTAAATGTAGACAATAGTCTAGGACTCAATTACTTTCTGTATGAGAATTTCAATAGATCCAATTGAATGCCGAATTTTATTTAAATTTGTATCTTTTTTAAGAGAGAAATATACTTCTCTTAGGAACATAAATTAAAAACTGGATGCAAGAAAAAACGAATTTTGAAATCGACTATTTACTTTATGACTGTTCGAAAATGCGACTGAAAATGCCACTTCTCTCTGGAGGTTGTCCTAGTCATCGTTTCCGTTGGAAATTTTCTAAAAGGGTCGCACAAAGAGTATTTTCAAAAAAGGGGAAAAAGGGTAATTTAAATTAAAAAAGGGTCAGGTTTTTTATCAACAGTATTTACCAATAAAGGGGTCGCAAAAAGATCATTTTGAAAGAAAAGAATAAAAGCAATTTTTGTATAAACAAACAAAAAAAATAAGTTCAAAAAGTGGTACAAAATGGTAAAAAATAGCGATATGAAATAATCCCCAAAAAAAATGAAATAACCCCCCAAAGTTTGGGTCCTTATTTCATATGCAATAAAACCCCAAGTTTGAAAATGAATTAAACCCCCAACGAAATGAAATATGATCCCAATTTTGAAATGAAATAAAACTCCAATATGTATAATACAAAACAATACAAGTAAAGAATCGTGCAATATATAGCATGGTTGGGACTTCTGCCGGACGCAAGCATTTCCTCCTCTATGATATACCAAACACCGGCTTAGCTAACGTCAGCTTGCCTGAATAGCCGACCTTCAAACATCGGCTTTGCTAACTAAAGCTTCCAAGCATCATCGGCCTTCGGGCAAGCGCAAGAGTTTTCTCCTCTATAGTGTGACAAATAACGAATTGCTAACTAAACTCCTAAAATCGGCCTTGTGCCCGACCGGATACGCAATGAAACTGTATCTAGCGAAGTCGGTGTTTGTTAAACCTTAGAGGAGAAAACCCTTGTCTAGATGAACTTAAGGAGAAAATCCGTTCGCCCAACAACGATTTCGTTATAAACTTAAAAATGAATATCCCCGAAAAAATATATTGGGGCTTTATTTCATATGAAATAATCCGCCAATTAAAAAAATTAAATAAAACCCCAAACAAAATTAAATACCCCCCCAAGCCGTTGTTGTTGTTCTCTAAACAAACTTTTGGTAGTTGTTTCCTTATTTTTTGGGGGATTATTTCATGCCGCCGCTAAAAATGATACAAAAGAGGAATTTAAACAAACTGATACTTTAGTACCACAGCCGTAACGTTAGTTCTAGAGCATTCTCTTGCCATTGCGATCTTAGCAGATCTCTAGCTTGGATTCCATATAGTGTTTCGAACAGTGTGGCAGGTATCAATGTTAAACATCTTGTAAATGCCATATCGGTGGACAATGATTACTGGATCTATGAGAATTAATATTGATGATATGAAATTTTACTACATTTAATTTAAAAACGGGGACAAAAAAAATCAACTTGATGTTCGGTTTTTTCATTACAATCTACCGCGTTATCCAATATCGACCTTTTCCGAATTAACATGGATTTCCCAATAGACTTAAATCATTAAAGTGAACAACATACAAAACGAAAACAAAACATAAACAAGACTTTGGTTAAAATAAATTCGCCCTAAAAAACTATACCAAAGTGATGTTATCTGTAAATATATAATCATACATCATCAGGATAGCCTAGCAGGCCTAAACCCTAAGGTAAACATTAACACAAATGTTAAAATTATTATAAAAGTGACCTGTATGACATATACCATCTTAAGATACCACAGGATCCTGAGAGACTTCATTTATTCCGATACGAAATTAGCGAATTGAATGCGTCTACTTAATGCGTCTAGTTACACAGACTGTATTTCTATATTGCTAATCCATATTTAAGTTGGATAGCGACAAAGCATAAATAAATCTGGTGGCAGTCGGAACACAAAATCTAAAAACATTTTACATATCGTCGGTTGATAATTTAATTGTCGTATGTGGATTCCGATAATTTCGAGTAAATTGAGTTTGAATACATTTAATTTGAAAATTGCTTCAGCAAATACCACATACGACAAACTCAACACTCCATGTCTCGAAAACCGTATGAGGTATCGAAAAACTGATTACGCCAAATGAAAGATCAGGTCGAAAAACCTAAGGAATCGATCTTAACTCAAAACCGCAAAAAATCCACATACGACATTTAAATTATCAACCGACGATATAGCCTTTAAAATTGGCATTCCCCTTTATTAAGGTGTAAACCGCAGATACAACGGGATCCTCTAAATGTTTTCACTAGTCTATATTTCGAAAATTATAGGAGCTACCAGTTCCCGTAGATTACGGTCTCTTAGAAAATGTGCTAAGGGGTTCTTAAAGACTCATACGAATTATAATGAGGTAAATGACTGTAGGATAACCTTACTTTGTGGCAACAATACATATTCGACAAGTTGCGCCACAATATTTTAAATTTAAACGAACTTCTTCTTTTCGAAAGCATGGAATAATGGGAGGAATATTCGCATTAACAGCAGAGTAACCGAAGTAACTTTTTCCCGTGAGCTGGTCTAATGTATACAAATAAGTTTTGTGAAATAAATATTATATTTATGGAAACAAAGGTTGACAGTTTACTCCAAAGAATACATAAATTATAAAGCTCCGCCCATACAACTATTGCAAAAAACACTCTGCCATTACTTGAAGTTCTTCTATACATATCCAGCTAAAATACCGTCAGACAAACCTTTGGGCAGGCAGATGAACATATTAGTTAATTACTCACAAAGGTTTGACATTTTGGTTTATAGAGCCGACTAAGTTGGTGACGTTTCAAGTAAATTGTTTAAGTAAGACAAAAACCCTTCTTTACCTTAACTAAAAACACACAGAAAGTATTTGTTTGAAAAGTATTAAAACTATGATCGTTTGAATATTTCATAAAAAAAAGTAGGGTTTGCACTCGTAGAAACTTCAGCATTTTTTTTCTAAATTCACAATAAATACCATTTCGATTTTTGCATTTTAAACGTGTATTTTAATTTATAAAAGCAATATTATTTATTATTATTTATTTATTAATAGATATTAAAATATATTTGTAGGTACAAGTTTTTCACTTAACAATGTACATATGTATTATAATATTTAATGTTGTTATCTATTTTTGGCATAACATAATGTTGTGAGCCATATTGGCACTATTAGTTATTATAACAAAATAAAAAGTAGAAATTAAGATTAAATATAATTAAAAAAAAAAAAAAAAAAACCGTTTTGTATAATTAAATTATTAATGGTAGAGGGCTATTATATATCAAATTCATTTATAATTAGTTTGCGATATTTCAAAGAACATTCTATAAACATAAATAAAGAGCGAAAATTAAGCTCGTTTAGAATACCAAGAACCTCCTCCATACTATGATAAATTTTACCAAAAAGGTTTAGCGTAAGCTTTTTAAAAGTTGGACAAACACCTATAAACTGGTAGGTGTATTCTGCTTCATTTAGATTCCAAATAGTGCACATGGGGACTGCATTGTTACAGTATGATCTTGCGTTCAGACCAAGTAGTCCACCTCTTGCTTTTATTAACACACTTGTCATATGCGCTGAGAAATTGCTTGCGAGCAGAGGCATAACACTATAATTTAATTGGCAGTAAAGGTCATGATGTAGCGAATTTGACGCTCTGTAAACATTTTCTTCACGTTCTTTAATTTCCAGTAGCTCTATAATTGTTCTGCTGTCGTGGCAAAGCGGTTGATCAGAATTGTTTGGAAGAAATTGCAGATACAGGCTTAGATTATACCATTCGTCCGCCCAACTGATCTTATGTGCAATAATTGCCTCAGCTAAAATACGGGGTAATCTATGTTGGTTATAAAAGCAATATAAAATCTAATGATTAGCTTAAAAGAACTACGTTTCCGGAATATATTTTTTATTGTTCTAATAAGGCGCTTCACGTAAAGCTGGTCGTTGAAAATAACAGGTAGGCTAATGCTGCACAGGATTTTTCAACCAACTTTTCATTTAATTTCATTTAAAAATTATTTTTGTAGAGTAAACATGAATTCCGATTTTATAGCTTTGCTGCCCATAAATTAAGTTTTTGTGTTTGTCTCTATTATATAGGGTGATTCATCGTCAGGTTTGATTTTCAATATGCTTTTCTACAGATCGCGCGTGACTCACATCAACTGCTTTGTCATTTTTGTTGAGTATTGTTTGGCCAGTCATCATAGAAAGACTCACTCCACAACAGCGTCTCAGCTGAATTAAGAAAATCTGCGTTCTGTAAGGAATGAAAATCCGGCGCTTTATCGTGAAATTTTGTTTAATGATGAAGCACATTTTTGGCTCAATGGATACGTTATTAAACAATATTGCCCTATTTTGGCATATGGGGAACACGAAGAGTAACAAGAGCTACCATAACATCCATTAAAAAGAACGTTTTGGTGTAGTTTATAGGCTGGTGGAATCATTTGTCAACATTTCTTCAAAAATGAGTAAACTCAGAATGTTATCGTCAATGGTTGCTATTATCGCACCATGTTAACGGACTATGTGCTTTCTGAAATTCAAGCGTATGGTCTCGGTGAGCTCTGATTTCTACAAGATGGCGCTATGAATAATACAGCGCGTGAAACAATGACCTTGTTGAGAAAGCAGTTTGTTGAGCACTTAACTTCACATTTTGCTACATTAAATTAAATACCATGGGAGATAAGGCCATGATGGCTTTATCTCTCATTCAAAAGGGAGATAAAGTCTTTTATTTTTTTTGTTCATTTGAATGGGAGATAAAGCCATCATGGCCTTAGCTCCCATAAGTAATATTAGAAAATGGCTTTATCTCTCATTTCAGTTTTGAAGAACTTTTGCATTTTACATTGATTACGAAATCTGGCTTCGCATACTAAAGTTTTTCTGCGTGGCGGCCTGCGGCCCCGCTTACGGGTTTTCTCCTCCAGTAGGACGCGGCAGGTGGTTTCGCTGAATAAAGTTTTCCTGCGTGCGTCACAACTTTAGTGTTTCTTTTCCCGGAAACACTAGTGGAATTTGGCTGCGCATACTAAAGTTTAAAATATGGCTTAACCTCTCATTTGCGAAAAAAAAGTATGGCTATATCCCCATTTCGCAAAATTTTAAATATGACCTTACCTCTCAATGATTGGGCAATAAGGCCATTATGGCTTTATCTCCCAATCAATTGAGCAATAAAGTCATAATGGCCTTATCTCACATGGTTTTAAAGCACCCCCCCCCCCCCCATTCCATGTGGCCTATTCCATGGTGGATATTATGCACTGGGTGACAAGCAATGCGTTTACAAAACGCGTCCTCACACTCAGAGCAACCAACACACACGTATCAATTTGAGTGCATATTCCGGCAAGATTGTTTAGGAGCTAGAGCTATCTCACCTCCGCTGCTGCTTTTGGAAAAATGCTAGCAGCAACTGTTGAGTTGCAATAGCACCTGGGGATAGATAGTCTTCCCTCAGGCCAAACTCTCCCACAAATAGTGAAAAATCAGACCTTTATAGGTATCCCTTCCCACGACTTAGGATAGCAAGCCAAAATATAGATAGATAGTCTTCCCTCAGGCCAAACTCTCCCACAAATAGTGAAAAATCAGACCTTTATAGGTATCCCTTCCCACGACTTAGGATAGTGTAGTGTACCTCATAAGTTGCCACCGCCTACCCTTAAACTACTCTTAAATCTATACACACCAACCTAAATAGAGTAGGGTAATTATGCAAGATCAAATAACGGCATTTACCAATCGACACACATTGATTGGAATGCAAGTTAATTAGGGCATAAGTATGATAAAACAAACGAACAATTCTACTCAATAAGAATTGTAAATTGAGTGACAAATAGGAATGAGTGTAACCGCAAATATTCCTATTGGTCAAAGCAATTGTAATCAGGGTAATTATGCATATGTCCATAATATCGACAAAGACAGCTAGAACTTTATCGATAAGTAGAATAAGTAAGACAGGCTAAGTTAAAAACTCATGAATAGTATTTAAGTGCATGTAAATTAAAAATAAAGTAGACTTGAAATTATCAATCTATATCGGCAATAACTTGCCTTGCATTTTTAATTACAAGCTCTCCTATCTTTCGGCAGTTCCTTTGAACGCCTATCCAAGCAGCTGAAACCCTGACAGCTAGTTAAACTAACCAAGGGCTATAGGGAATAAAAATCCAATACACAAGGACATACTTTACACTAGAAACACCACTTCCACACCACATGGCGATCCTGCACTCGGACCATAACAAACTAACCGATCCTGCACTCGGACCACTAGGACCAGAACAGATTAATTATCCTGCCAGACTAAAAATTCCATTGAATTAAGAAAAGATCCTGACAAAAAAAAAAAAAAAAAAAAAAAAAAATTAAATTAAATAATAATTAAGATTCGGTAGAAATTCCTACCAAACTAAAAAAAAAAATGTTTAAGAAAAATTTTAAAAGATTTTTAAATTTTTAAAATAATTAAGAAATGCCTTTATAATAAAGAAATTCCTGCCACTACATTTCACCCACCATAGAAGATCCTTCACTTCAATCCATACCTATTCGGATCCAGAAAGATGGAATTCTGCGCTTCCTTTCAACCTGAAGAAGATCGTACAGATCCTACTGTATCAAAGTTTTTAAGATAGGAAACATTTTTCGTTAAATTTTCGTATAGAGGAAAACGGAAAAATAGATTAAAACAATAGAAGATATGAAACAAAATTTTTTTATTCTAACGTTTTGATAGATGAAAGTAGAACTAAGATTGAATAATTTAAAAAAATGGGTAAAATAAATGAAATGGCTTTAATAATAAAAATGAAGAGAAAAAGGAAACCTTTTAATAAACATAAATTAAAAAGAAAAAAATAGTAAAACAAAGAAAAATTTTTAAATATTATAAAAACAAAACGAAAAATATTGTATTTATTTTAATTTGTTAAAAATATATAGAAACAGTAATGTTAAATAATTATTTTATTAAAATTATCAAAACATTCTTAAACATTTATTAATATTTTTGTATTTTTAATTATCAATTATTATAAAAAACTATTATAAACACATAAATATTTACTTAGTTTTTAAGAATATTTTACTATTTTTCAAAAAAAAAATTAAATAAAACATAGCACTTTCAATGTAAACAAAAGCATTTAACACAAAAAAAAAAATGCATACTACCCAAAAACAGAAATTATGCAATTATTGAAATTAAACCTTACTGACTATTACGTCATATTAAATAATAATGAATTAAAAGACGAAAATTTTTTTTTTAATTAGTAATTCAATAGCACAAAAAAAAATCAGAATGACACATATTCAATTTTTAAAACAAATAAATAAGACGGAAATTTTGCAGGGCATTAAACTGCACGCTGACCTACTGAGAAACTCTGACATATTAAGTTACACAAATGTAAACAATGACGAACGTTTTAACAAAAATTTTAATGAGCTACAGTTAGACCAAAATGAATAGAAATAAACTCAGACGTACTAAAACAAATGATACCGTTGGAAAATGATGAGAAAGAAAAAAGAATACTAATAACTACGAGGGCAATGACAAAGAGAAATGAAAAAGAGGCAAATAAAGTTACAAATAATGAGGCAAATGAAGAAATAGATATGAATAAAGCGCGCGCGTATAGAAATAATCCGGATAGAAGCAACGCGTATAGAAATAATGTGGAAAAATGCATCTCTCAGGAGTCTGATCAACTTCTAATATGGGAATGCACATCCATAAATGACGTCAAGAAAACGAAGAAAGTACAGTTTAATAAATTTGAAAATATAGAGGATATAGATATATATATAAAAGATAACGTTGTGCACATAGGGCGTGATGATAATTCATCGAAACAAGATTCGACTATGAAGAAATCACGTACCCAAGATAATAATCATATGAATAAAGGATGTAATGATAATTCATCGAAACAAGATTCGATTATGAAGAAGTTACATGCCAAAAACATACAAAATGATAATAATATGCATGCAAGATTCAGCGATAACTCAGCGAAACTAGATTCGATTCTGAGGAAACTGATATCTAAAATGAACAAGGAAAATATAAAAGAATTAGCGCTAGCAAAGAATGATAAGATATTTAAAGTATATACAATGAAAGATTTTAAAGAAGCCTATACAAAGATAAGAATAAACAATAAAAGTCCTCAACTAAAAATATTAATTTACAATGCCCCAACAAGAATAACAGATGACATACTGAAATATAAACTCATCGATGAATTCCACAATGCCACACACGCAGGCCACTTAGGAATAAGAAAAACAATTATTAAATTAAAACAGCGATACATTTGGAAAAACATGAATAAGATGGTAAAGCAATTCGTAAAATACTGTGACAAGTGTACTATAAACAAACAAACCAAACACATTAAAGAACCACTTACAATAACGGACACACCGAGCAACAGTTTTGAAACAATATCAATTGATACTGTAGGACCTCTTCGTATTTCAAACGGTTACCGATACATATTGACAATGCAATGCGAGCTAACAAAATTCATTATTGCTCACCCAATGTCAACAAAAGACGCACTTACAACTGCCAAAACACTTGTAGAACAATTAATTTTAAAATTCGGTAAATTTAAGATGCTCAAATCAGACAACGGGACAGAATTCAAAAACGAACTCATGCATAACATATGTTCACTACTCGATATCAAACAAACATTTTCAACCCCTTACCACCATGAAACAATGGGTGCGGTAGAAAGAAATCACAGGGTTCTCAATGAATTCTTGCTGACAACAGCAAATGATTACGAATGGGATAAGTGGATAAACTATTTTACTTTTGCCTACAACACGGCTCCACACATAGACACTGGTTACACACCATTTGAATTGGTATATGGTAGATTGCCATGCCTACCATCAGAATTTTATGAAACTGATAATAACAAAATATACAATTATGATGACTATGCAAAAGAGCTGAAACAAAGATTAAAATATTCTTTGATTAAAGCTAAAGATTTCACAGATAAAATAAAAGAAAAAAGAAATTTAGAAGATAGATATAATAAAAGTTTAAATCTAAATATAGGAGATTTAGTTTTAATAAAAGTAGAGAATAGGAAAAAGAATCAAAGCCCGTACAAAGGCCCATATAGAATTATTAGAAAAAACGGTGTAAATACTATAATAGACTACCACGGAATTGAAAAAGAATTTCATAATAATCAATTAAAACCATATATAGGCCTAAGAGACAATAATTAAGTACTATAAGAATACTATTTTTACTACTATTTTTAAATAATTAAATAATTACAAATTAAATATTAATTACATTAAGAACTACTTTAAAAACTATAACTCATGTAAATACATATTATAAAACTATTAAAATATTAAATACTATGTAAGAATTACTTTGTAAAACTATAACATATGTAAATAGAAATTAAGAACTATTTTACAAATATTGTCGGTACTATGAATATATCAAGAAAAATCAATCCCCTAATTTTTCTCTTAGCGGTGAGGGTGTAGTGTACCTCATAAGTTGCCACCGCCTACCCTTAAACTACTCTTAAATCTATACACACCAACCTAAATAGAGTAGGGTAATTATGCAAGATCAAATAACGGCATTTACCAATCGACACACATTGATTGGAATGCAAGTTAATTAGGGCATAAGTATGATAAAACAAACGAACAATTCTACTCAATAAGAATTGTAAATTGAGTGACAAATAGGAATGAGTGTAACCGCAAATATTCCTATTGGTCAAAGCAATTGTAATCAGGGTAATTATGCATATGTCCATAATATCGACAAAGACAGCTAGAACTTTATCGATAAGTAGAATAAGTAAGACAGGCTAAGTTAAAAACTCATGAATAGTATTTAAGTGCATGTAAATTAAAAATAAAGTAGACTTGAAATTATCAATCTATATCGGCAATAACTTGCCTTGCATTTTTAATTACAAGCTCTCCTATCTTTCGGCAGTTCCTTTGAACGCCTATCCAAGCAGCTGAAACCCTGACAGCTAGTTAAACTAACCAAGGGCTATAGGGAATAAAAATCCAATACACAAGGACATACTTTACACTAGAAACACCACTTCCAACACCACAATAGCAAGCCAAAACCACCACGTGATCCCCGAAAGTATCCTTTCAACGGAAGGGCGAAACTTCCGCAAAGACAACCTTCCTAAAAGACAGGAAGCATTTTTTCCAAGAAGCTTAATAAGGGAGGCCTCAACCAATAGTGTCGTGCCACCGGATGAAGATCTCCTGTGATTTATCAATTTTAGATTTTCGCAGGTATTATGCAAAATGTAACACCAAAAGGTGAATTATCCTTAAGATGATTCCTAAACCCCGGAGGGCATTTTGTTTACATAAGAAACGAAACCCATTTGATAGCAAATTCACTAGTCAGTTTAATGAAAATCAATTTTTTTCTTAGATTTTATTTAGCCGATTCTGTTCCTTCTCCTTCACTTTTTCTTATTTTTTTTAACGACCTCCTGGGTCTAACTTTCAATCTTATCCATTCTTTCGCAGATGACAGCTGCATTTGTCATTCATTTTCCTTTAATCATAGACCAAACCTTACTGAGGTTGAAGCTATGAGGCAGAATGTGAACGACCTTACGACAATCTCCGAGTGGGGCCTTGCGAATAGGGTCGATTAAATTGCTCGTAAGACTCAAAGTTGTATGGTGACGCACAGACGTATTGTGGAGTCAGCGCCATCTGCATCCATGGGAGGTATATCAATTGAGGAATCAGACACTCTTGATGCTCTAGGCATGAAAATTCAATGTGATGTTCGTTGTAACCAACATGTTTTTCTAGTGTCGAAAGAAGCGTTCAAGTGTCTTGGTTTCTAAAATGGTGGAAGAACTACTTCACTTCGTCTGCCTATATTCGACATAAAATGGAATATAGCTCCCATATCTGGGCACGTGCTTCAAGGTCTATATTGAAGCTTCTGGTCGGGTGCAAAGGAGTGCGTTCAAACTGATCAATGACAGTAGTGTGCTCTATTAACTCATTGGAGCATTCGTCGGAATGTGGGTTGTGGAAAATTATTCTATCGATACTACCACGGTGAGTATTTAGCTGAGATAGGCGAACTCATCCCTGAGACGCGGGTACATGCCCGTAATATTCGCCTTCCCAGCAGATCACATCCGTTTGTTGTCGACTCTCTAGTGAATCGCACAACGCATTACAGGGAAAATTCGTTTCTCGGTCAGACTAGCCGTATGTGGAATAGAAGTCTTCCCAGTCGGCTACAATTTGGAAAAATTCAAATTAAATGTCCACAAACACTACTCCCTCTTTCCTTCACATTTCCAACACAATGCATTGCATTAGTAGGGGGAATCCTCTGAGTGTTGGCTCAAAGTAAAAAAAATTAGCGTAGGAATAAAAAAAAGTTTTATAGCTTTTTAACAAGAAATACAGATATAGAGACTGTATACATATAACACATTATATTAACATAATTCTAGATACCAATGAAATGTTTATTTTTCAACAACTTGTGTTCGATTAAATACATTTTGGTTCTTAAAATAATTTAAATTCAAAATATTGATTTCCTAATATTGCAAACCCTAGTATGAAGAACTAAAATGAAAACATTTTGCCTTATTTTCCATGCCAGACCCATTTCACATGACCAAAAGGCCACTAAATATAAAATATATACTACAGTAATATCACATTAAATTGCCCCAAAAACAGAAAAGCAGAAAAAAACTGAATGACATGGTTGACAGGCTGAAAGTGGGTGTCCTTTCGTGTGGCCCATTAAAAGTGCATGCATGTTGTTTAATGTTCTCTGTTCTTTGTGGCCTCAAACATGTCGTCATCTCTTTCAATATCTTAAGTGTCGTTACGTCTTAACGAAGAAATCGCTTTTCTTATTGCTTTTGTTGTTTTATTTATGACACGAATATATTTCCGTTGTTTGTGGTTTTGAATCTGTTATGAGTCCTAAATATCGTTGTTGTTGTTGTGTATGTTTGATGCATGGCATGGGTGACAATCCTTAACATAGTCAAACACGCAATCGCCATTACAAAATTATGCTTATGTTCATATTTATGTGGAATACAAATGTATTTACTTTAAAAAAAAGACGTTAATGTGCTGATACAGTGGGATAAGTATGCAGATTAGCAAAATAAATATGAATTGTACATTTTTGCTCTTAAGACACCGTAAGCGAAGATTTATTATCAATTAGTTCCTTTTGCCCAAGGCTGGTAGGAAAACTATATATGGAAATCTAATATGTCGATAACTGTATTAAATCACAAATTTGCAACTTAATTAAATAAGCCACTCTTAAAGGATTTGAGTATTGTCAAGCCAATAAACGTCCTCAACATTAATCATCAATTTCTAATTATTAGAGAAATGTCCTGATTGATTTGATTTAATACCTAATCTGGGATATCTTTATGCCCTGGGGTCTAATCACCTCATACGATGTCTAGCAAAATTGACAGAAATTTTTTATTTTGGTATCATTACACTCGATATCGAATGAAATGTATCGTAATTTGAGATGATAGCATTCGATACCGAGTATGCAGAAAAATACGACAGTTTACTCGATATCGTATACAGTGATTAGACCCCTGTAATTTAAACAACATATTCCACTGTCTGAAATTTATGTTTGTTTCTTTATTGTATCTCTCATTAAGTTAACAAAACAAATAAAAAAAGAAGAACAACAGAGGAAACATTCAAAATTACAAAAAAGTAGTCGCCAATTTACTGGTCATTACGAGAGTTTTTTTTAAGTTGAATTTTGAAGTTTCGAGTATTAATTATCCGTTCGTTACATTAAACGAATATTGAATGTGCTCCGTATTGGTTTTAAAGTTTTGTTGTGTTTTTTTATTTATTTTTTTTTTTTGCTGTTACATTTGCATGAATAATAATGTGTGTGGATATTTAATAATTTAAGTTTTGACATTTTGTTGAAGTTTTAATAATTTATTACATTTTACAGGTTTTATAGTGCACTGAGAGAAAGAAATGGATGTGTTTTTAACATAAGTAATTAATAAATTAAAAATAAAATAACTATTCGCCGCAAATCACAAATGTAATGAAAACATAATAATTTGTGAAACAAGACCTTTTTTGAATTTTTATTGTATATGTATTTTTTTTACCACAATAGTGGAGAGAGCATTATGCGTTTGTGCTGATGTACGTAACACATAAAGATATTATTACGTTACTGCCTTTTTAATAACGTTTTTGGTTTATATCCTTTAAAATAAACTTCTTGAGTTCTTTTATTGCAACTTTAATAAAATAAATAAAACACACCTCTTTAAACACTTTATCTATAGCTGATACTATAAACTATTCACACAACTTTATTTAGAACTAAGTCACTTTAACAATTTATAATTGCGATCTACACACTTAAACGTTGTACTAATTACTGATTATCGATGTCCACCTTCACGAGTATTTATACTCTGTTCTAGCGCTGACATCTAGATGGCTCTAGAACATTCGACGTTTTCGAAATGTCTGTAACATTTTCGAAATTTCTGGACCCTTCGAGCTTTTACTATCTTAAAAGCTAATATCATTATGCATTAACACTATGGCTGAATTTAAAATGAGCTATTATACACCAATAAACTAAAACATACTTTATGGGTTAACAATTCTGAACACTATTCTACAATTATGTATAACAATTATAACCTTACATTTTTACTAGAAAATTCTGTACACTGATTTTTACATTAGAAATATGCATAACTAATACAATAACAATTTAAACCAATAAAATTACTAATAAATACAAAATAACTAATAAATTAAACTTATTCTTAACTAAAGTTACTTTCGTAACAATATTTAAAAAAAATAAAACAGGTTTTAAGCCTGTTTTCTTTTTTGATTGATTTTAGACCAACCTTTTTGTTTGCCGGTCGACTCGGAATCGATCTAACGCTGCACAGTTGGAGATTTTGAAAAAAAGGAAGTAACTCTGGATCTTGTAGACGGTTATTGTGATTGGTATAAAATTTCACGACTTCTATTCGAGTTTAACTTTTTTTACTTTAATATATTCAGATGGCAACCATATGTTTCCAAATTAGGGCACCTGGAGTACTGTAGTGTATGTGGGGTGGCAGGATCGCCATGTAGTGTATTGTGCAAGGTGTGTTGGTGTATAGTCCCTATAACCCTTATTTATTTTAAATAGCTGTTAGGGTACCAGCTGATTCACAAGGCGTTCAAAGGAACTGCCGAATTATGAGCCTTTCAATTAAAACTAGGCAAGTTACTGCCGGATTAAGTAGTTAATTTCAAGTCTAATTTATTTTCAATTTACTGGTGCTTATATACTATACATGAGATTTTAACTTAACCGTTCTAACTTAGTTTAATTATTTACATTTCTCTATTTGTCTTTGTCGGTCATATGGAGATATCAATAGATTGTATCAATAACAAGCCCTCATGACCAGTCTCGCCAATCGGAATGTTGGACGTTGGAATGCACTCAATTTACACTCAATTTTAATGTCATTCACTTACATTCCGATTGTCGTCATTTGTTTATACCGTTATTTGATATTTAAAATACTCTACTCTATATAAGTTGGTAAGTGTTGGTTTTAGAGTAGTTTAAGGGTATGCGGTGGCGACTTATGAGGTACACTACAGTACAATACAAATTTAAAATGATTCAAAACTCTTAATTTAAGCCCGATTTAAGAAATTATCAATAGAATGTTCTAGTCAAGTTCTACAAAAAAAAAAGTTAATTTATCTTTTGTAGTTTTTCCTGCTTTGAAAATACAATTTGCTATTTTAACCTGTCGACGATAACTTTTACAATAGTTACTATGCCATGGCATTCAGGTAGTTCAGAATTTTCCATAAGTCCCATAGATCCCTTTCTAAAATATCTTTCAGATAAAAAAATTATATATATACTGTATCCGGCCCAAAGAACATTTATATAAATCTTGTCCTCATAACAAACGAGGGCGGATCAATAAGTCCGTGACTTTTGGAATGAAACACAGTTTTTCTTACAAAAAAAAAATTATTTTTCAACATAATCTCCTTTAAGCTCAATAAACTTAGTCCAACGTTTCTCCAATTTGTGTATCCCTTCCAAAAAATAGGATTTTTCAGTTTGGATAGGATTTGACAGTAGTCTATTAACAGGTGGTACTTGATGGGAGCAGTGTTGCATTTCATATAACTACGAGGGAAGTTCGAAAAGTCACGGACTTATTGATCCGCCCTCGTCCTTTTTTTTGGCCATGTAAATAGGTTATGGGAAGCAGGAAAGAGGGAGTAGTTCTTGTGAACATTAGACTTGAATTTATTCATATTGAAAGTGAGAGGGAAGACTTCAGCAGGAAGAAACATAAGGATTTCGGAACCCAGATCCCTAATTTCATCATAACACATCCCATTGTAGTAACGATAAAACAGGCAAATAAAACATTATTCCCACGGCCAAATCGGGTACACTTTCAAAAAAATATGTGTATATAGTCTGCTGTAGGATAGCAAATGTACGGTCTGGACCGACTATAATTTCTTACTTATTAATTGTGGATTAAAAAAATCTGGAATCAATTTGGTTGATTTTATCGTTAATGAGGCCCGATAATCATGACGTATCCAAAACACGTAATTTTTAATTATTTTGTGATCTTCCTAACGCAGCTTTTAAAGTTCTCCTATTCTAGATATGAATTCAAAATATTTATAATTATTTCTAGCCATTATCCTTGTAACGAACCAACAATCGATGCCATTTAAAATGAGCTCTTAACATGCACTCAAGGTAAAACCAATAACATATACACACGATTACGCAAAATGGAGTCGTGATAGACGAAATCTTAATGCAGTCCTAGTACAACTATATTTGTCCTCCGCTTTTTAGTCCCCGAAATTCCAGCAAAAAAAAAACAGGACAGAAGCCACAAGGCCAGAAGCATGGGCAACAAACTCAAATTCTTTATAGGACTATAGGATCCGCAGAACAAAACGTACTTTTGTGCTCATTTTAATTTTTGGAAAATTGAGGTTTATTTATTTCGCCTTTTTACTTATCAATAGATGCATCAAACTGTCATAAGTCGCCACATTTAAGATTTAAAGGCAAATGTTATAAAACTACCAAAAAAGCAATTTATCAAAAAATTCAAAATAGTACGGCTCATATATTCATGATCTCCAGCAAACATCTTTGCCAGACAGTCTTTTAGAACATTTGCAGATCTATTGGGATTTATCTACTTAGCATAGAAAAAAGGAAAGAAATTAATACCTACAAGATTCTTTAAAATTCTTAGGATCAATATTTTGAGCTGAGAAAATGGACTACATAAAGTCAAGATTTTTGTGCTATAACGCCCTCTTCAGGGGCCAACATTTTTTTACTGCAATAACAATATATCGTTATAATACATTAAAAAGTAATAAATGTGGGTTCTCAATAGTAAATAATGCATAAACAAAATAGAAATATAAATTTTAAGGGAGGTTGATAGGTCCCCAGCTCCTTTTCTTCTAAACAGCTTAAAAGAAAAAATTGTTTACAAAAATTTATTTTTTCTGTAGATTTATTCGGAAGTAAAAAAGTGTTTGCAATAGAAGGTCCAATAAGTATATGGCTTAGTCGATTAAGAGCTACTCAAGGATCCAGAATTTATATACGCTAAAACCTATTGCAGGCAGACAACCCCCACTGGTCGATCGCTGGTTTTAATGTTTAGGAGCCTGGAGAAGATGAACTTAAACAATTGTCCGGGAGCTACCCGGCTAGAAGAGTTGTCTGTTATTAAAGCTTTTACTGTACTTTATATTTATATTCATATTAGTGCAGGGTATCCTGTTATTGCAGGGTATCTAATAACAATAATAACTTTTTCATTAAGGTTTCAATAAGTATGCATATTCATTTTCTTTGTGCATATTATTGAGCATATTTCTCCTTTTTTTAGACTTTTGTGCGTGTAAAAACTTGGTCTCCTGATTACAAAATAAATGCGTTAGAAGAACAATTTTCATTGTGGAAGCCAAATAGTTTTTAGAGCTCGTCCTTTAACCAAATAAGACTTATTAACTCTTATTTCTTATTAAAATAAGTCCATTTGCCTTAAGCACATTTTTCATTAAATATATTTGAAAAACTTAAGTGATTTGTAATTTAGAAATTCACATACTAACAGATCAATCACGGGATATGGTAATGTGGTTAGAAATGATTGTCGGTTCGGCTACTACTTGTAGCACTTGCATGCAAAACACAAATCAAATCTCCATCAAGTGGACGTCCATTAAAGGCGACAGGAACACATAAGTAAGTATTCCCAAAAACTAAACAACATCAGAGGCAAAAAAAATAACGCCATAAAAAATGTTTTAAGATGCTAAGCGTAAATTACAGTCATCAAATTAAACAAAAAAAAAAAAAAACGAAATATTGAAATTCAAATAAGATGAAGACAAGGAAACCATGAATAACAAAATTTAAAAAACAGTAGCATCCTGACAGTAGCTGCAACGAAACATTAAAATAATTTCGATGCGGTTACTTCTCAAATATTGTACTTGTGTACTTTTTGGGTTTAGGACACAACATTAACAAACCAAATCACAGCATTTTGTTTTGGTCTTAACTTAGAGAAACAAAATGTTCATTAGACAATTGAAGTTGTTGGTTTTTGGAGATTTTGTGGTTTTAATTTTTTGCTACTTGTGCTGTTGTATTGATTGACTGTTCCGAACAGGACAACAAGCAGTCCGTATGGCAAACGAACGAAAGACGTCATAATAATTTGTAAATCTCATGTGGTCATATACCACTTGTACTATAAATATCCACAAACATCAATCCATCTATCCATCAAACCAACCACCTTACTCGTACTAACTTCCATATTTAGTACTTTTTTTAGCTTCCAATACATTTTATTATGTGGCTAAGCGCAAGAGAAGTTCAAAAAGCGAGAAAAAAGCCAATCATGCAGCAGCTACTTAATGATATGCCACACAGTTAATTTGGATTTTTTTTTTTTTTTTTTTTTTTTTGTTGGATATTTTTCTGTTTTGTATCCTCTTAATGGTAAAGCCTGAGAAAATTTTCTTTTCTTAATAATCTTTTTACTACTTGATTTCGTTCTGATGTTTTAACTCAGTATGCTGATTCTGATGATGTCCATACAAATGTGGAAATGATTTAATGTTTGACTTCTCGTATGTGTGGTTTGAAGTTGTGCATACGATGGGACATCATTGATGACCAATTTGTTGTATTAGGCTTTCTTTTTTGCTGTTTATACTGAGTGTATATTATTGCAAGGCAGTCAGAGTGGAGCAGCCGACTTACCGTTTGTTAGACTGCATGCATTTCTTAATAGATTAAAGGTGGCCAGAGGTGCAGAATTTTTTTTTTATTCAAGTTTATTAGATTATCTGAAGTGTAAAAAAGTAAATTTAATAGTGCCAGCTTTGGTGAACTAACTTTTTAGTATACCCAGGCCACCAAAGGTGGAGAGGGCATTATATGTTTGTGCTGTTGTGTGTAATACTTAAAATCGACCTCAGTCCTAATTCAGGGCTAATTCTAGCCCCCTGTTCTCCCAAAATCCTTATAACCCCGAGCCCGGAAACATTGGCAGAGAAAATAAAACACTGATTCCCCATCCTCCTCATCATGACAACTTCTACAGTAGTCATTATAACCCAGACCCATCCTCCTCGCATGGATCCCTATTACCCAGTGACCCAGAATCCTCTTAGAGACATAATACTCTTAGAGAACATTTTAATAAGACCAAATACTTTTCACATTTTTCTCTATTCCTATAAAATTTCAGGAATTAAATTTTTAAAACAGCCGTATTACTGCCAAAAAGGAGACAAAATAGCAGGAGCTTTTTACTGCGGGTAGATATGAATATTACGCACAGAAAAACGTGTTTTATCAATTAAAAAAATGGTTTAAAAAGTATTTAAATTTAATTAACGTGATATTTGAATCAATTATTTTTTTAGTTGAAAGAAAATTAAAAATTTAATTTTGATTTAATTAACATTTCAATTGTGTTGAAATAAATTTTCAATTAAAATTTTAATTAAAAAACAAAAAATCTTAATTGACTTTTTTCGTTTAAGATAAAATAATTTAAACATGTAGAATTGTTGTTGGGACTTGTCAATATTTATTTGAATAAGTTAACACATTGTGGCAAAGTTTTTTTGATAATTTTTTTAATTAAAATTAAAAATATCATTTATTGAAAAAAAATATTCAAAATTTTTAAATTTTTAGTAATCAATATAATCATTTTGGTAATAGGTACAAAATCAACAAATTGTTTGTTTGATATTATGAATTTGGTATAAATTTGGTGATTGGAGAATATTATTAATTTTTTCTGTGCGTGTTGATTTTTACCAAAAAGTGAAAATTTTGAGTTTATACCTTTTTTATGATTAGGTGCGATATGTATTTATTACTTAAAATTGTTAAAGAATTATGGCTTTAAAAAATTTTAGGATGTTTTTAAATTGATTATTTGAAAATGTTCTCTTAATTTTAGTTATACAAATTTTCATTCCTTTAATCCTTCACCTGATAGTATTTTTGGCACTCCCAAGAGCTTCTCGTTATCTGACTACAACAAGAAATCGATCCACGTTCCTTCCGCCGCCTTGCAGGACCACCAACAGTTTTCCATCCCATTGCGTTATGCATTTTTGTTAAACAAAACTTTTAAAAAAATGGATATTTTATATGGGAGACCCCTTAAGGAATAGAAATAGCGGTTAGGTATGTTAAAAACAAATATTGGGAACGAAAAACAAAATGGGGTTGGTCATACATTTGACCCGGCTAGGGGCGCTGCAGGATACACGTGTAAGAATTTGAGAAACTGTTTACACCGCAAAACTAATGGTGGTTGTTCATACATTTTACCCACCTAGGGGGAACTCCTATGGAGTTATGGAACTTTTACTCAATATATTCAACAAATGTTGATGTTTGAAAAAGAAATTTGGGTACAAAAATAAATGGGGGCCGATCCCAGATTATTTTACATAATCCTACAATTCTAACTCGATGTGAAAACATTTGACACCACCCCATCTCCTCCATTTCTTGACCCATGCATTTTTTGCAAGCCTCACAAAATAAGGGGTTGCAGAATTTCAAAATTGAAAGGTCGCACATATGTCATATCCGGGGAAACCATAAATATGCAAAGGCAAAAACAATATATTTATCCGTTTTAGAGCTTTTTTATGAACTTTGGCATTTGTAAGTGCATATTTTTGCATATTTCACCCTTTACAGGTTTTTTTTTGCATATTTTGGGTAAAAGAACATTTTTGCAGCATTTTTAATGTTTATAGCGGATATTTCGCCAAAATTCTGGTTTTATTGTTTTAATGTATACCCAAGGAAGAGCGAAATTGACCGCACTTTCCTTAAGCAAATAACACTTGACGAAACTTAACGAAAAGTGTCTTAAGTACATTATAGTTGTATACATTTGATTGTGTGTATTCGCACATTTGCTTAAGGTTCATTAAGCACATTATAGTTAGGCCTTAAGGCAAAATAAGGATCTCTTCAACATGTTGGCAGCATCTTCCGATCCACTTATTTCTTCCCTGCGGCATGTGAAGTCACAAATAGAGTTACAAAATAATTATAGTTTAGAAATTGTTAGTCTTTTAGATATACCTTCTCTTACGAATTGTGATGAATATTTTACAGAAAATTGAAAAAATAAATTTAAAAAAATAAATAATTTTTTTTTTTAATTTGTTGGGTAATAATTTAAAACATAAAACCCTTAAGAAAAAAAATAAAAACAATCTAAAAATGTAAAAATAATTTTTTTTAGTTACCATAAAATTGATTTTTCTACTAATTTTAACTTTGATAACCCATAAGTAGGCCCCTACAAAGCGTAGCACCCTTTCCAAACGCTCATTTCATAGGCTGAACAGTTATCTATCATATGCTGTTTAAACTGTTCAATTATCTTATTCGGTTCAAAATATATGATTTTTGCAACGAAAAAACTCAAATGGCGCCACTGTGCAACGTTTAGGTTGTACTCTAAAATCGTAAGCAGGTTGTCATTAAAGATAAATATTATTTTTAACATACAAATTTTATATTTATTTAAGCAAAAATTAAGGAAAAACAATTATACTCGTTTCTGGCCATGTAATACATAGAAATCTGGACTAATCTTTAAGTATACCGACCCACTCAGAATCACTGTTTAAAGTGATCTAACGATGTCCATCCGTCCGTCTGGCTGGTTGTCTCCCATGTTAACTTTGTGCCCAAAGTACAAGTTGCAATTCTGTAGATAGTTTTATCAAATTTGGTAAATACGTTTAATTTGTACGAAGGACAAAGTCTATGTAAATACTGAAAATCGGTCTATAATTTCACATATTAACCTTAAAAACTTATTTCCAAATTAGACTATTTTGTCCGTAAGTCATCTAATTATGTTGATATTTAGATTAAATTCGCCGCAAAAATATTTTACTGAAAATTCAATTATTTTTGAATCGGCTCACATTTTCCCAAAGCTCTCATCTATAAATAGCTTTAACTTCACGTTAGTCTTTGAGATGTTGATTAAGTTTAACGTACCCTGAAACTCGGATTTTTCCGGCGGTATGTCATTTTTTTATTATTTCATTAAAGACTTATTTATGTGTTGTTTCCACTCAGTTTTTTGAGTGCTTTTCATATAAATTTTACTACACAATCAGTTGTCTGTCACCTGGAAACAGCACATAACATTTACCAACATTTTAAGCTGTTCCGTCAAAACTTTGTATACAAACTTGGTAATGGAGGCACTAATCTGTTTTCAGATTAACTAAACATAGTTTAACCGAGATCTTAGAAATCCAGCCTTAAATATTAACATTAATAAACAATTTAGCGATTGTCCCTGAAATTACTCATATGGATGTTAAGATCTAGATAATATTCGCCCCAAATAACTCGTATATGAATTTAAACCTCATAATATAACTTCGGTTTTGTGAGCCCATGACTGCCCATCGTTTTCAAATAGGGTGAAAACTCGAAAATTCGTCGGTAAATATTATGGTGTTTGGCCTTTACCGATTCTATTTTTAGGATTTTGTTTAATGCAAATGTTTTTAAATTGTTGAATATTTTTTTTTTCAAATGAGCAATTTTTGATTTTTTTTTTTATATATATATATTTTAAACAAATTCAATGGCATTTTCGGGTTTTTATTGCATATTTAATGCGCATAAAACGCGTTTTTAAGATCATATTTCTGGTGTCCCCGGTCGTATCTAATAGATATATTCAACCACTAGCAAGTTAAAACTTTTTTAAAATTATTGACACATATTAACCAATTCCTAATACATTTATACATAGATATATGCGATTTTCGAGTTAAATTTGATTTTAGCGACCTCTAAACCTCTTCCGAAAAATCTGAAAAAAATCACAAAAATACTTTACCCTATAAGCTATCAAAAAATGCTGGGGTACCTATAAAAATCAAAAAAAAAAAACACTAATGCGCATATGTACGGTTTTTTTTTTCATTTATAAAATAATATATATGGGGCTGGAATTCCTTTATATTTGGCATAACTATAGTTCTAGTAGATATGAATAAATGTTTGAAATACGCATTCTTTTTTTTTCAAATTAATTTTTAATTTAAAGGATAATAAAAGTCAGAAATATTGTTAAAATTTACTTTTTTTTATTATAATCTGGTATATAATTTAATTTTTTATATATGATTTCAGGCATATTTCCGCCGCGGCTACGACTACAATGGACCATGTACCATTCGATCAGTCCAATTATTGACTACTTTTTCTAATAAATTTGGCGTCAATGGTAGCTTAAATATTACCTTCCAATGCTTCAAGAGTTGATGGTTCGCCGGCATAAGCCAATGCCTGAATATTGCCCTATAGAAAGTGATCCAAAGGCGTTAAATCGCACGAACGAAGGGACCAGTGCACAGGGCCACTTCTGGAAATAAAATTATCACCAAATTGATTTGGCAATAAATCGATTGTTAAGCGCGCTGTACGCCAAGATGCGCCGTCTTGTTGGAATCAAATGTTGTTCATATTTAGCTGATTATATTTTGGAAATTTACATTCACTCAGCATGGCTCGATAGCGCACGCCATTCGCCGTAACGGCAGCTCCTTGCTCATTTCGAAAGAGAGTGTAAACCGCAACAAACAGTAAATTTTAATAGATGTAATGGTGATTCTTTAACGGCATCAGGATTGTCTTCGCCCAAAATATGGCAATTTTGCTTATTGACGAAGCCATTTAACAAGAAATGAGCTTCGTAAAATTTAGCACGAATTTCGCGAACAGACTTATTTTTTGCAAAGTAAATTTGCAAGCGTTGTTTAAGTGTTAAACGATTCACGATGACTTTCCAAACCTTCCTAAACAGAAGTGTTAGCACAGTTCTACATTCTCAGCTTTCAATCCATAGTTATCGATATCGAAAGTTCTTATCCATCTTAAAACACTCCTGATTCTAGCCCATACATAGATATCGATTGAACTTCAACTTGTTACTCTTAACCACCGTGAGATAACAACTTAAGAGGACTTAAAGTGACCAAAAAAGAAGGCTCTACTAAAGTTGAAAAGCCATTTTTAGGTGAGGGTGACTGTAATAATCAGCCATGTTGATTATCCATTCTACTCAGCGTTACCATATATTTTTAAAAAAAATCTTGTTATGTCGGAAAAAAAAACTTGTTTTCGCAAGAAAAAACTTTTTTTTTTCAAAAGTGCTAAATTTTTAAAGAAAATACCAAAATGTATTAGGAATTTTTTTCGTTATCAATCCTTTCAGTAAAATATGGTCATCCCAGGCTTTTACGTAGTTCCCAAGTTTCCTTTTCTTAGGTTTCGTTGAACAACTTGGAGTCTCCGGTTTATTTGGTTCTTCCCCTGTAGTGGTTTCGTTTCTCAGGACTAAAACAATATAAAAAATTTTATTTAAAAATAGACATAAATATTTTATATTCTTACCATTTTTCGTTAAATATTTGTCCATGTTTTTTTAATGTCTTCCGCACTACAAAGTTAACTACAAACTGTCAATGTATAAAAACTACCTTGTTGTACTTACAGGGAGTATATACATAATTAAATACTGTTGCACTAATATAGGAGTGAGAAAATATAAAATCGTTTAATTGTCTAAAAACATCATTTAATATTTTTATCCAATAAAATGCAAATTGTACGTTATGTATTTATAAAAAACTGGAAAAACTTAATGTATTTATAAAAAAAACTTGAAAAACTTTATATATTTATAAAAATCTTGAAAAACCTTAAAATAAATTAAAATCTTTTTGCCATCTCAAAAAACTTGCAAATAAAGAGAAATCTTGACATATGGCAACGCTTATTGTGCTAGTCCCTAGTGAACTCTTCTTAATCAGAAGAACACTATGGGTTAGTAACAATCTAAATTACGCATTGCATTCCCAGCTAATGGGAATCTTACTAAACTTAGAAGATTTCTTATATTTTGCTTTAAGCTTCTCTTTGAAATTTCCACGAACAACAAAATTAGAAGCCCTTGTCCTTGAATTTTACGATAGAGTAAAATAATTTAAATTTCCCTCCCAGTTCTTTATAGTGAGAAGTAAAATGAGGAGGTGCTCCTTGGGCTATAATTCTTTATCATTTTAGTTTTTCGATCCTATAAATTCCTAAATCGTTCTACATTTCTTAGGCGATAAATATTAAAATAAAATCCTCAAACTTGTTTTCCAATTTATAACTGGTCATCCCAAAAATTGTTTCCATTAGTCCAAAAACTCAAACCACCACAACTGCAACATTGAACTAACCAAGACAGTTCTAAATAAAAAAAAAATTGCAAAAAGAAAAAAAGAAAAATAACAAGTAAAAATTCTCATCGTACGCAAATGCAGTAAGACCAGAAGCCATTCATTTAAGTAATTACAATTAATAAAAGGGAGTTGCTCACTTAACCAAGGATTGATCTACGGCTTTAACGCTTTTTATTTCAGATTTCATGCTTATTGTTTCAACAATAACATCAACAATGTTACCAATTGTTTATTCATAAAACAAATCTTCTCTTAAAATTTTAAGACTTTACAAGTCTGGCAACTTAACAAAAAATAAAACTTTTAAATTATAGTTGTGCGCGAGCTTCTTTTTCTTTTTTTTGGAAGCATAACCAATTTCATTACACCAAACTCTAATATTAAGAAACATCAATGAAAATTGACTTTTTTGACTTTATGGCTCATGTTTTTTTTTTTTTTTGCTTAAATATTTTGTTCAATCTGGTCTTTAACATATTGGGTGGAAGAAATTCTTAGAAGAAATTCTTATTCACATCAGAATTTTATTTAAAACTACGAGAATGAATATGCTGCTGATTTGATCTGCTATTTTAAATTATTGGTAGATCAGTGTGTTATCAATCATCGAACCAACTATTTAATCAATTTGATTTTTATTATTATTATGGGTTTTGCCAGGCTCTTAATTTGAGTGATAATGTTAAGTGCGTTATCTGCATGGATTTTGAATTTTTGGTATATGGAATTTGTGCTTTTAGCTGGGATTTGCATCTTGGGGGCTCATTATAATTGTCAGTTATTTTAGTTTCGAAATTAAAAAAGAAGTAATTCTATGTTAAGTTTATATTTTAGGACGTGGGAATATTGTTGTATTCCAAAAACAACACTAAATTTGCAATGGGAGAAAAATGAAAATTATTTGATTCGCAATTAGCAAGAGTAATTGGTTGACACTGAATTAAGCTTTTGTTCTAAGAATAACACTTAAAAAGTACTAAAATGGTTGCTATTGCATAAAGTTGTGAAGTCTTCTTTGGAAGCGAAAGAAATCCTTGCTATAATTGAGAAGTCCACTTGCGAACACCTCTAAGTTAAAAAACAAAATTCGGGGGGGGGGGGGGGGGGGGTGCTTTAAAGCCATGTGAGATAAGGCCATTATGACTTTATTGCTCAATTGATTGGGAGATAAAGCCATAATGGCCTTATTGCCCAATCATTGAGAGGTAAGGTCATATTTAAAATTTTGCGAAATGAGAGATATAGCCATACTTTTTTTTCGCAAATGAGAGATAAAGCCATATTTTAAACTTTAGTATGCGAAGCCAAATTCCAATACTTTACTTTAGTGTTTCCGGGAAAAGAAACACTAAAGTTGTGACGCACGCAGGAAAACTTTATTCAGCGAAACCACCTGCCGCGTCCTACTGGAGGATAAAACCCGTAAGCGCGGCCAGTAGTTAGTATGCGAAGCCAGATTTCGTAAAAGGGAAAATCTATTATTAATCAATGTAAAATGCAAAAGTTCTTCAAAACTAAAATGAGAGATAAAGCCTTTTTCTAATATTGCTAATGTGAGCTAAGGCCATGATGGCTTTATCTCCCATTCAAATAAAAAAAGGCCTTAAATCCCTATGAATGAGAGATAAAGCCATCATGGCCTTATCTCCCATGGTTTTAAAGCACCCCCCCACAAAATTCTGGGAAAATCGAAGAAAACAGTTTTTTAAAATTTAAATGCCAGCCATAGAGAGAGTTTTAAACGTTTAACAGTGTTACCACCAGCAAAATTCAAAATTAAGCATGAGATGAAGAAAAATGACCCGATTTTACTTAAATTACACCTTATAAAAATTAACGTTTTGTTTTTTAAAAACGCTACCAAATTATATAAATTAACTTAAAAAATCCATCATTTATTCACGCAACTAAACGGCGACTTTATGTTTTTATATAATCGTCTATCTGAACAGGTTTGTTATGAACAAAACTGGTGCATATGGAGTGGTGCAGTTTACACGCTGGTGTCCTTATTTTTTTTTTTTTTTAATTAGGTCAAAAAGTTGATTTTGCGAAAAAGACTTGCCAATTAGACTTCAAGCTTGTGCAATTTGACACCTCTCGATTATGAAGTGAGGTCACTGGTTTATGACAGCAACAATTAAAGGAACATTGTTCGTGACATACCGCCAGAAACACTTGAAAAGTGGCGCATAGTTGGGCGGCCAAACCGCCGTCAAAGACCGCCGCGGTGCGCACAGGGCCGATAACATTTTCAAATGTTAATGGCGTGGAATTGTCTTTTGAATAAAATTTATTTTGTTCAATATTTATTGTTGTCTTGTGTCGATTATCTATGTTGTTGTTTGGCTTAAGGTCATAAAATAAAATTTTTTTTTTTTCGATTTTTATATTTTTAATTTTGTTTTCTTCTTCTTTTTTTCATCCAAAATTGTATTTTTAAGCTATTTTTACAATTTCAAGTTTAATGGGCTTTAAGAAATACCTTTTATGGTTTCAGACAATAGTCTGTTTCTTAAATCAGTGTTACAACTGTTAAGGGTGCTAAATATGCTCTCAAATAAAGCATTTGGAAGTGGCAAAATAATATGAAATGTATTTCTCTTTAAAATATTGGAGACATATATCGAGCCATAACAGCAAAAAAAAAGCGTAAGCGACAACATTTTCAATTTTCGTTTGTTTAATAAGTAAATTTATTGGCAACACTTGCATCATCCCCTAAAATCTCATGGTCACAGAAGGTACAGTTACGATTTTAAAGCAAAAACAATTTAAGCTTAAGCGCCAATTTTCATACAAAATTTTTATAAGATATAATAAAAAAAACCTCCTGTAAAATTTTGTTTTGGTCGCTTGAGCTTTTTTTGCGGTTATGGCTCGATATGTTAGTTTCAATACCTTTTTCCAATAAACTTCGGGTTCAAAACCGATTGAAATATTTTCGTAATAACCCTGCGGGAAATTTGTGTCAATTGCTCTTAAAGCACTTATCCCGTGACCAGTGCACAAAATTTTATAATTAAAAGGAACGAATTGTGATAGATGAAAACAAGACATATCACTTAACTGGTGATAATGTTTTTATAGTGTAGTTAGTCCAGAGGAAAGGTAATTGGCACAAAACTATTCATGTGACTGGATTTTTTGCGGGTAGTGGCTGATTCTCTCTAGTTCTATTACTTTATATGAAGGGGATCTATCATATTGACATGGTTCATTTGTGACAATATCTGCGACAGGCATTATTTTAACCGAAATTGGATGTGTCCATTAATGTTATGACGGTGACCTGTTAAAAAGTGTTCAAAAAGGTGCCAATTAACCCCTCGTAGGACATCGTCATGTTTAAGTGACATGTCACTTGACAAGTTTTGTGTTAGTTCCCTTTCCCCTAGGGAAGAAACAATATTTTAAGGAGTATACATTTTTTTCTGAAATTAAATATTTATATTTTTTGTTTTTAAACGAAAGAATTTCAAATTACACCTGCAACCAATTACCCACGCTCTACCCACGACACTAAAAATTACACCAAAATCGGGTTATTACCCGCAAAGTGGCAACAGTGGTATTTAACCAGAAAACGGGTGTAACTTACCGAGTTTTAACCAGATTTATAAAGGCTTAGGGAAGCATTTTAATAAACAAATTAAATGGAGGCCTTTACAGAATTTTTATTTTTTCTAACTTAGCGGTGCACTCAGTGTTGGCAATGATGGATTCGGAAATTACACATGACCGTGTCCTAAATTACACATTTAAAGCAAAATTACACACACAAAACCAAAATGTATTGCCCACTCTATAGTCTTTAAATAAACAACAATTTTTTCGCAATATATGTGCACAAAAATGTTTTTGCGGTCTACACATGTTCATATGGTGTTGGCAATGAATTTTGACAGGTGAGATAAGACCCCATATAACATTTCATTATACATTTGTGTTGAATAATACAATAAACTGAAAAAAGTCAGGATCTGAAAAACGAGTTTGACTGGGAAGGAGACTGAAAAAATTACAAAAAAAAAATTAATGTTTGAAAATGTTAAAAATTAAATGAAAAATTATACACAGATTACACATAAAACTTATTAAACATGGGGTACACAATATGTGTAATTACACACGGATTGGCAACACTGGGTGCACTATGGTTCCAAAACGATTTTTTTTGGCATAAATTAAAACAATCACGCCAGACCTTTTAATTTCTGCACATTTATTGGACATGGCATAAATAAAAATAAATAAATAGCCATTTGGACCACGCCCACACCATACGCCTACTAAAAGTGAAGTTATCCCAACTGAAATTAATAATTTTTTTGAAATTTACACAGATGATAGAGAAAATTAAATAAAATGAAAAAATATTCAATTGAACTACGCCCATACCCTACGCCCATTTAAAGGAGAGGTATCCCAACTGGAACTAATGATTTCTTTGAAAGTTAGACAGATGGTAAAGAAAATAAAATAAGATCAACCTGCCCGAGTTTTTCGCATCCTGCCAGTTTTAAAGGTTAAACGTGGGGTCAAAAATTACCCACTTTTTAGTTTGTTTAGCAATATAGTACAGTTTAATAATCAGATCGGTTTCATTGATAAGGGAATTTGATGCGTTCAGTTCAGTAAATTTTTGTCAGTGTATTTACCTATTCAACTTAAAATGTATAATTTCAGTAATATTTAGACGGGTAATTCCATGTCAAATCGACCAAGAGTGGGACCCGACCCCTTTCGATTTGAATGAAATTTGGTGAGAAGGTTCCTTTTATCCTCTAAGGAACATATATCAACGAAAAAAATTTTAAAATTTTTTTTGCAAAAGTTATGTCATATTCAAAATGTCATAATTTCGCCGAATTAGCCAATTGTGTTAAGTTTGTTTTTTCAATATCTTAAAAACTACTGCACATACGAAGATGATTTGTATGTCACTTTAAAGAGAATACTTGGGGCTACAAGCAATATATTAAAAATTTTTAAAAATGGACTAAGTCAAAATCGTAACTTTTATTTGGCTGATTTTTTATATACTCCCTCAAACTGTTCTTTTAAAAATCCTGAAACTTTGAAGGATGTGTTTTTTTTTTCTTTTTTAAGATACGATTTATTTTCTTTCGCAACCTGTAAAGAGAGACGATGTTTTACTGCAGGTCTGCTTAAGGTTGTGAAATTATCTCCGCAAAAGTTGAGAATACTTTGTTTTTTAAACAAAAATCTTATTAATATTAATTTGGAATATTAATAATCTCTTACACTGTTTTTTGTTTAAACAATAAATTAATTTTACCATGAATTTAAGTTCATTTTGATGTTTTTAAAATCTTAATAAAATCAATTTTATATATTAATAATCTCTTTCACTGTAATTTTATATAATAAAGAAATTACCCTGCTTGAGTTTTTGCCTTGAATTTAAATTTAATATTCGTATCGGTATCGTATCGGCAGAAAGGCGTATCGTTACATCCCTAATTTAAATAATTTGTATTACTAACGAAGCAGCATATGGGCATTTCTATGATAAGGTCAACAACGACTAAACAAATAAAAACCCTTGAAGTTTTTTTTTTTTTTTTTTTTTTTTTTTTTTTTTTTTTTTTTTAAATATAATTCATAATATTCTTACGGCCTTATTCATAAAAAATAAAACAGATTTATAAAAGGTTTATGAAACGAATTTTCTATGAAAATTTGCTTAATAAACCTTTAATTTTTTATGAATAAGGGGGTTAAACTATAATAAGCAATAGTTAACAAATATATATAATAAAATAAATAACTGCCTATAAAACGGGCTCTCTAGTATAGTTAATATAGTACATGGCAGTTTTGTATTTACAAAATGGTAAAAGGTTTAGAATTTCATTTGAAATATATATGTATGTAAGTATAAATAAAGTTTGTAATGAAAAAAGTTATAAAAACATAGTTCTTATTGATCCATTTGTAAAAGAGTTTTAGGAATTCGTTGATGAGAATGGGTTGACTCTTCACCAAATCTACAATGCCGACGAATCCGGTTTATATTATTGAATGCTTCCAAATCACACTCTTGTCACATGTAATGAGAAAACGGCTCCCGGAAGAAAAATGGTGGAATGTCATAACGTCCAGTGTCATAGTGTCCATGGACGTTACGACACTCCAAAAAGTGTCATAGTGTCCATGGACACTTTTGAAAGTGTCATAACGTCCATGGACACTATGACACTTGGAAAATGGACATTATGACACTTTCAAAAGTGTCATTAGGTCCATAATTACTAAAGAAGTTAAATACAAAAAAATGATCTGCATACACGCAGAGAAAAACATGTTTCATTATGGTCCCAACCAACAAAACTATTTTTAAAGAAACTAATTTAACCATAATATGGTTGTCGGTGACAATGATTTGGTTAAATGAAACATAATATGGTAAAAAAAAATTTAAAAATGGTTTTGCTGCTTTTTCTCTGGGTGTATATATTAAATATAAAACGAAAACACTTTTGGGCGCAAGGATTTTCTACTCTATGGTATAACAAATACCGGCTTCGCTAACTAAAGCTTCTCTGCATAGTCGGCTTTCGTTCGGAAACAAGGCAGATTTTAGAAGCTTTACTTAGCGAAGCCGGTGTTTGTTATACCATAGAGGAGAAAATCCTTGAGCCCGGCCGAAGGCCGTCTGTGCAGAGAAGCTTTAGTTAGCGAAGCCGGTATTTGTTATACCATAGAGAAGAAAATCCTTGCGCCCGGCCGAAGGCCGGCTATGATCCCAAATTTGTTTACATTCTTATGTGGACATTATGACACTTTTCAAAGTGTCATAACGTCCGCGGACGCTATGGACACTATGACACTGGTCGTTATGACATGCCACCAGAAAAATATGTAAAGAGCGAATAACTTTTTTGCCCCGCTCAAATGCGAATGGCACAGACAAACTGAAACTGTTGGTTATTGGAAAATCGAAAAACCCACGCACCTTTAAATGATTTTTCAATAATCGTGTAATATACAACTCCAGGAACAACTAAGTTGTTCATAGGTAAAAAAGTTTTAAGGTCCGAGAATTTTTGGCTTTAAAAGGTCTGCCGCAAAAACAGTTTTGCTTTTAGATAACGCGACGTGTCACCCAGTTGAGGAACTAAGAAGTGATGCCGGTTTTATTACAGCAAGGAATATTACCACCCATTTGCACTGCGCTTATTCAACCGTTAGATCAAAACGTTATCAAATTAAATTATAAAAAATAACTGCTCATCCACTTGCTTCACGAGAAGGGAACAAATTTGGAGCTCAAACTAAAAGACTTCAATCTCGAGAATGCAGTTCAGATTCTAGCTCCGGCTTGGAAAAAATATCAGTGTCCAATATCTAAAAATCCTGGAACGGTTTGCTCGAATTCAGTAATGAATGGAGTAAAGAGGATACCATGCCCTTTAATATTTTACAAAATATAATTCAGGAAGAAAACGAAGATCTTTCAACTATTGGTACACTTGTAGCTCAAATTGGTACGGAACATCTTTTCACAAATGCTGACATAAACAACTGGATTCAAGAATAATGTCATGTGGAAAGTGACGAGGAGCAAATGGAATTATCAGATACGTAATCGGAGTACGATAGTGGCCTTGAAGAAAATAAATCTAAAGTAAATTTATTTAAAAAGGCAAATATTGGCGAGTATTGTGTTGTTTAATTGCCGCACAAGAACCCAGTAAATATTGGTACATTTTTGTCATTTTTATTGACGCGCGGTTGCATATCAAGTAGTCACATGATTGCCGCACCAGGGTTGCATTTTATTGGTAAAAGTAAGCACAATATTGTCCTCGATTGGTACATGAGGCATTTGATTGTGCAGTCACACGATTGGGGTATTAAAAAGTGTGGAAATTGGTGCATTGCGGCAATCGTGTGATCCCAGCTTTATAATTAACTATGTATTTCTATAACAGTCAGTTAACAATATCTTTTCTGACAGTTACAGTGATATTTAATTATAACTGAACTTGGTGAAATTTTTCACAAGTCTAATAAATAAAATATGTACCCCAAATCTTTTTGATAGTGGGAACAAAAATTTAACATCTTAATTTTTCGAATTTTTCAGTATAAAACGGTAATCATACGCAAAGTTTATTATCTCTTTTACTGTAACCAATTTATCAAATCAGTTAAACATTTTAGGCGTAACATATTTGCATAACATTTTATTGCAAAACAAAAATATCAGGTTAATTTGAAACAAAAAAATTACCCAACATACATACATACACATATCCATACATGTACTTTTCACTTAATAATTTTATTTAAAATTTTCATTTAATTTAAGTAAATTGAACCATCATGAAAGTCGTTAAAACGAAGGCCATGCTACCAAAAAAAATTTTAAAACAAAAAAAAACTAACAAACACTAAAGACAAACATCCAAAAGGCAAATGAATTAAACTCCCTGGTTTTGGGGTCAAGTCTTAAATCATCCAGAAATAAACACACAGGAGAGAGTAAAAGCAAAAAATGCTTAAAGCAAAGCTAAGATGAGTTGTATATCAAATAAACCTTCTTCTAACATAAAACCCAAAAGGGATCGTGCATAATTTGCCACAAATTTTGTGCAAAATATCAATGGCACATTAGACATGATAAACATTAACAAAAAAAAAAGAGAAGAAGAAAAACGCAGTAGCTTTTAGTGATGACCAGACGACAAGACCACAAATAGTTCAATAATTTAGCCAATGTCTAGACGAGTAAGAAATTCATTTGCATAATACTCATTTGATTGATTTGTGGTTTATTAAAAAGTGCCAATTTTTCGAGCTTATTAGGACGTACTAAACAAATTTCGAACAAATTAAATGCAGTTTTTTTTTTTATTATGACATAACTTGTTTTTCATGAAGCAGCCTAGCGGTGAAAAAGAGAATCTACCTCAAAAATATGAAAGACAAAAACCAGACGAAACAAGTGGCAACTTACTATTGATGACATGTTGTAGAAACTGTAGACAATTACCGTGTGGTTAATTTCAAATATACAGTACCTACTACTGACCGCTTGATGGTGCCAGTGACACTGAAACTTGGCATCACTGTAGTTGTTGCTTGCCGTTATTCTACTTAGTTAATTTTAAGATAAACCGGATCTTGTGTTTAAAATATTAAATTTTCTTTTCCTGTGTTGCGTACTAAGAATACATACTACGAGTACATACACAGTGTCCTGTTTAGGAGGTTTTATTTAATTTAGTGGCAAATTTAGGGGGTATAAATTCTTAGGGGGAAAATTTGTGGGACAAAAATTTATATTTAGTAGGGTTTGAGGGGGTTTCAGTATTTGCTTGTCTGTACATAACAATTAATAAGTACAAAATACTAGATATATTTTACAGCTTTTTTTTGTTGAGCAAAAATAGTTTTTGAAAAGATTAAAAAGAGAAAGCGGTTTAAGGGTGAAGTATACAATGAAAAATACGTGTCACAACTTTAATCAAACACCTGAAATGCCTAATCTTTTTAATTCCGATAAGATGAAAATTAAGGAAAAGTATTTGGCAACATTAGATATTTTTGAAGAAACTATTCCAATATTTAAAAATAGCAAATTGCTACTAACTCTCTTTTGGTTAGATACAAATATAGTTTATATATGATTGTATATGGGTATTTCTCTGAAATGGTCCACCGTGACTTAAAAAATCAAAGCGCTCGCATAATTTTTTTCAAGGAAAAAATTAAGTTGGATTAATTTTGTAGTATATTTTTATTTTTTATTTTTAATTTTTGAATAAAAGTTTAATTTTTTTGTTAAAAACTTCTGAAAATATATGTAAAATTACTAAAATATGTATGAAGGTAAAAAGTGTCACGTGCGTAATGTCACGTTCGTAATTTACAATTTATTTTTTTCTTCGCCAACCCATGCATAGTTGCTTTTGAACAAAACATGATTATAAAGGCCCATTACTAACCTTTATAAAAACATTTTTTCCGAAATAAAAACCTCCTACAATTCACTTACTTTCGCACTTTTTCTTACGGTCCTAAAAGGCACTTCTATTTTTGTCACGTGAGTAAGTCAACTTTGATTGCATGGCATTTGGGTACCCAGTGCTCAATTTACCATTATATATACTTTTTAGAAAGAACTCATTACAAACAATGTAACGATTCTAGAATTCATTCTAAAATTCCAATCCATTTCTATTTTTTAATATTCAAACACAATAAAACGCGTACAAATGTCGCGTGCATAACCAGAGAAACACCCATATACATATGCTACAGTCTTTTTTAAACTGTATATAAATTGTATTTTAAGATATTTTTCAAGAAACTTAAACAAATATTTTTGGGGGAATTTCGGTAAAATGTAACATATTTTGCGATTTTTCCTTTATTTAGGTATTGATATTAGAACGTAACTTAAAAGTGAGTCAAGTAAAATTAATTGAAATGCAGTTATTATCTAAACTTTTAAATTTGGGGGGTTTTTAAATTTTTTTGGGGGAAGAAAAAAATTGTTTGGTAGCACTGACTACATAGCATTTCCGAATAAACATAAGTCAATTAAAATTTTAATTGATAAAAGGCTTACAAGAAAATTAATAAGAACCTAAAAGTGGTTTAATGGGAATCATTACTAAAACTTCTTAATCTCAGTAATCCAAGCGTTAACTTGTTGACATAACTTAAAGACATCGCCTTATCACAAAGACAAAGCTCCAAGGTATCAAATCGCAAAATTTGTGTACTCAAATGACTGTAAATTTGGATACTTCCTCAGAATGATCCACCAGGATCGAAAATTGATTTGTTAATAAACAAATGATTCTTACTAACATTATATTTTAAAAACTTAAGAATTATTTTAATATGCATAATTGTTCTCGTCGTCGTCTTCTAAAATATTGAATCGAAAATAAGACCCTGTAGAAAATGTCACTAGTGAATCTGTACCGATATGTATTAAAAAAAATTATTTCTAACTCAAGACGAGGATTTTTATTTTTTTTAACAATTGACTTACAAATTATTTTTTTTATACATATCCCACTCGCATCCCGCTAAGCGACCAAAACTACCTTAAAGGAAAAGACCTAAGATTTCTTTTGAGCAAAAAAAAAAATAAAAAAAAGACCCTTCTCAAAAAAAAAAATACAAAAATATTTTTAAATTTAAGAAAAAAAATAAATTTTTAAAAAATTTAAAAAACACAAAAAAAAATTATTAAAGGGCTTTTGTGATTGAGATTAAGTTTTTTAGATTAATTATCTTTTTGTTTTTATTATTATTATTTTATATTAATTTAATTATTATTACAAATAAATAAAAAAATTTAATTTGTCAACATCTCTATAGAAAAAGTGATTTTATTCCTGGGATTAACATATTGTGGGTATTACAGTATCGAGGGAATGAAATGCTAGTTCGGTATGTTATATACCGTCGGAAAGGTTAATTTGTCTAGTTTCTTAGCATAAGTTTTATTTTTAAGATTTTAGAAACACTTACACATAAAAATGAAAAAATTCAAAATAGTGCATATGCTAAAAATTGAAAAACCCTCGTCTTGAGTTAGAAATAATTTTTTTTTATACATATCCCACTCTCATCCCACTAAGCGACCAAAACTACCTAAAAGAAAAATACATAAGCTTTCTTTTGAGCAAAAAAAAAAAAAAAATACCGTTTCCAAAAAAAATAAAAAATAAGTTTTAAATTTAAAAAAAAAAAATTTAAAAAATTTTTAAAAATACAAGAAAAAAATTTTCGATAGCTTGAAGAAATAGCTATCTAATTTGTTTTGGACATATTTTGTTAACACCAATAGGGGATTTAATGTCAAGTGATCTACTTTTGAAATCGATGTCTTCCGATTTGGATGAAATATGCACCAATGTTAGTGCTATTGGATAGTAGTTTAGACACAAATTTTCAACAAGATCGGTCAAAAATTTTTTATTTTAAATTTAAACTTTTTTTTTTATTTATTTTTAAGGGGGTACTTTTTTTTGCTCAAAAGAAAGCTCAGGTCTTTTTCTTTAAGGTAGCTCTGGTCGCTTTTTGATCCGCGAGTGGGTTATGTATTAAAAAAATAAAAACATCCGAATCAGAAGACATCGTTTTCAAAAGTTGGGTCGCTTGAAATTAAATCCCCCATATATATATATATATATTATAAATATAAATACCGCTCTTAACTACTTTTAACGATATTTCTCTGCTTTTTAATTGTTTTCATATCGTCACCTAAAATGCAAAAGGGCTTAACAACAATAAAAATCAATATAGAGTTTTTGATTGAATTTAGTTTGTTTTATTTATCTACATTGTCACAAAAAAATTGAGATCCCTGCGATCATATATGACGACTTTATTAAAGATATTCAAACGGCAAGTATTCAAAAAAAGTAAAAAGTGTTGTTACGCCCTTTTGCATTTTAGGTGACGATATAAACCTTATGACTGTATACATCTTATCAAATTTTTCTAACAACAATAAACAAATATCAAATAGTAAAAGGTGACCAAACTGAGCTCGAGTAACGGCAATGTTATCATTTTATTTTGTCCATGTTCTTCTGATAAAGTGGCTGAAAATGTTATTCCAAATCAAAATTAAGAGGCTTTAACTAAAGAAAAAAATATTTGCATATAAGACGCACACTAAACATTGTATCTTGGCTCTCAAAGTATGTCCCGTTCGCTATCGTAAGTGCAGCTTTATCAAGAACAAATGTCGGTTATCCAAATATGAGGTATCAATGGTCAATTGAAATCGCTACAGGGAGATAATCCGGTTTGGCGAAAAATTTATGATTTAGGCGTATAAATGGTTTCAACGGGATGAAAAGGATGAAAGAAAATTTCGCCACCAAGAGCGTGCGATTTGACACATTTAGATTATTTATTGTGGGGGGTTTTTTAGAATCGAAAGTGTAAAGTGTAATCAATCAATAGTTCAAGAGCTTAAAAACAATATTATCGAGCAGATATCAACCAATGACAACAGTTTATTGGAAACGTGATTGAGAAGATTGGGTGCCTGCTGAGACAATATGGGGGGTCACTTCACCGACATAATTTTTCGTTTTTAACTGGAACCTATTTGTAATAAACTGAAATAAGTATGTTAAATTAAATTTTAAATATAATTTTTCCATTTGGTGTCAAAAACAATCTTGTAATTTTATATTATATTAAAAAAATCCTAAACAAGATTTCCAAGGAAATCGAAATATTGAGAGAGAAATAAAAATATTTTTATTAATTTAATAAAAAAAAGAATATATTAAAATATAATATTAAAAAAAAATCAAAGGAAATATAAAAAATTAAAAATAATAGAGAAAATACCATGAATATATCGAAAACTCGTATTTTTCCAACTTTATGTTAATATATCACAGGGAATAAACAATATATAACGAAGACTGAACATTTACTTTAAAGGTAATTGGTAGGACCTTCAGACTTCATATCAGGTCTATGGTCTATGGGCAGGCGATTTGTTGGCCTGTGTAATTATTATACAAATCCCCTTATTTGGAGTGCTTATATTGTTATTGGATTTGATACCAAAAGATTTCCAATTTTTTTTAATATTATTGTTACACTTTCCAACCGGAGGACGAAAGAGTATGGTTTTTATTTATGTTAATTTTCATTTGCCAATCAAAGGCATATCTTAGGTGGTCACCTTGATACATTTTTATATTTTATTGGTGACATTTATCTTCAACTTATAAAAGCGAGAAAAGCTTTTTTTGTATGTAAAAAGTTATTCTTTTCCAAATACATAAAAGCGGAGGTAAAGAAAATTATGTATCAATTATTAATACGACCTATTCTAACATATGGCTGTCAAATATGGTTCAATATTTCCCCCTCTTACATGGAAAAATTGAGAATTTTTTAAAGAAAATGCCTGATAGGTTGTACGTTTCTTTAAAGAACCTCACGTAGTAACTATATAAAATATATCTCAAACAGTAAACTATATAATGAAGCACAAATCTGTAGAATTGATAACTTCATTATACGCGTAATAAGGAATCACATTATGAAAAGTATTGAGTGCTACGAAAATAACTTAGGCCCTAATCATGTACAACGCAGCGCAACGCCAAACAATAACATTGAAAGCACAAACAATGTCATAAATATTTTGTTATTTTGTTGTTGATTTCAACAGAAATTCATGTACCGTTTTAAAATTTTCAACGACACAAGCAATGCAGCGTTTGAAATTTTAAAACGCAATGTGAATTTCTATAGAAAGCAACAACAAAATTACAAAATATTTATGACATTGTTTGTGCTTTCAATGTTATTCTTTGGCGTTGCGTTAGTTATGTGGCGTTGCGCTGCGTTGTACATGATTAGGGCCTTAATCATGGCACCTTATTATGCTAGTGATGAGTACATAAAAAATGTTACAAAATGGATTCGTTCCTCCTGAAGCCTTCCTATACCTCGATAGTCAATGTTTTATAAAAAATGAAATGGGCACTCCTATATTTTACCACATTTATAGAAGAGCCAACATTAAGAATATATATAGCAAAGAACTAACAACACAAAATAGTAGATTTGATTACACAGCGGATAAACATATGAACACAAATATAAATATTAAAAAATATTGGCGGCTCAATAAATAATTGCCATTATTTTTTGTTTTAATTTTTGACTTTAGTTGTTATTTCTCTTAAATATACAAGATAGGTTTTTTTTAAATTTTTCTTTGCATCAAGTTATATAAAAATACATAAATCGTATCATTAGGAATTAATATATATTATCCAAAAAATTGTAATACTACAATATATAGAAAATACTTGAGAGCCCGTTTTTGGGACTGTGTATAATAACTAAGTTATATTCCGACTATTTGTTTATTTATAGTTAACTATATGTTTTTTTTTTTTTTTTGTTAAATAAACGTTAAAAAAATAAAAATATTATAGGTATATTATTATAAATGAATTTGCAGGTCACAATTCCTTTAATACTTTAAAAAATTCCCAAAATTAAGTTCTTCATTTTTTTTCTTGGTATTTTCCCATACCAAAACATTGGCGCTCATAGAAACAGTACTTAAAAGTTTTTATCTCAGCCTTCCGTTTGGAGAAAATATTGCAAGAAGTAGAAATTTGTAAAAAAAAAGGTTTATTTCGGAAGCGACTGGTGTCCGTAGTGATGAAAAATTGCTATTACATTTTGTATAGCAATTTTTTCAGAAAGTAAAAATAATATGTATGTAAATGTATGTTACATATTTCATTTATAAATAAAAACGAGTGAAAATACTTTTTAGCCAAAAATGGCAATAAGGGGGTTTTGCGCTAACCATAAGGTTTCACGAGCCAAGGCCTAAACCGAGCTATGTAGGTGTTGAGGCAGTCCTGACTGAATTTCTACTATGAAACCACCCTTGCTTCAAATTTTGTAAATACAATGCTCTTAAAACACTAACAAAACACTTGCATTAACACTCCCCAGTAAAAAATTATGTAGGAATTCATACCTCAAATCCCTTCAAACCTGCTGATGGGATGCCTGATTTTTGCATGGGGTGTTCTCGGTTTGGAAGGCTATTTTGTGCTAACAATAAGCGCTTCTTTTAACATAAAAAAACATGCAAACAAAGCACTCCTAAAGTGCTTTTTTAAGGGCTAACTATATTAACATATTCATTAATGTTTTGCTTTTACTTGTTTAAATGCCTTTTTTCAATAATTTTCGTAAACCTAATATTTTTTATATATATTTTTTTTCGCTTTAAACCCTTCTTCGTTGTCAGTACTATAATAGCAGCTTTTTTGTATATTTAAATCGTTATCATATACTGCTGTATAAGAGCTCTCTTATTGAAGTGATCGATTATGCGCTTTTTCTCTAAGTGCTTCAAAAAACACAAAACATTTTTTTACTGGGTCCACAACTAACACTAACATGATTTTAGTGTTAATGTAAGTAAATGTATGTCCCAAATAACGGGGTTTTTAGAGATGTGATAAAATAACAAAGCAACATTTAGTAATATAAAGTCAAATCAGGAATCGAATTCTTATAAAATCTAATAACATGGGGGATATATAAATTATGAGAGAAAAAAATAATCTATACCAACGTTTAAATATCTTTAAAATACCCTAACACAAATGAACAACACTGTACTATATATTTTATCCCAAATGATCCCAACCAAAGCTCTTTCTTGTTCTTCTTCTTCTCTTCTATCCAACATTATAAACAAAACAATAACAGGGAAGAAAGAAAATCGAAAAAAGATCATAAAAACCAGTCTTTATTTGCCATCTGTGTGTACACGATTTACTTTGAATATGTATGTATGAGTTTAAGTACCGAATATTTTGGTTAGATCCAAAGCTTTACTTCTGCACTCAGTCTGCGTTAAGCATTCTACAGGTCTGCATTTAAAATACGGGCTAAAACATGCAGTGTGGCTGGCTGCAGTTAAAAGATAAATAGGTACAAACTTTAAATAAAATCGAACTAAAAGATACATTTTAATAAAAAAAAAATACTATAAATACCTACCCACATACAATTTATAATTTCATAAAAAAAAACTTTACAAAAATATACAGTTTAATCAAATTATTTAATAAAGTGTCAATTAAATCAATGAATGTGCAAATTTTCTATTAATTAATTGGAAAAAATCAAGTTTTTATTGATAAAAATCTTTGAAATTTCGGTTGTAGAGTTGGTTTGGTTTATTTTTCTGTATACGGAAGCGCAAAAATTTTGTAAGATGAAATACAAAAAGTTACTACACCAACAACAACAAAACAACACATCGATCGTATTTGTCGTTATTTGTGGTTCGTTCAAATGAAGAAAAATCAAATCAAGCCAAACCAAAAACAAACAAAAACCACCAACAACAGTAATAAAAACAAAATATTAAACAAACAAATATAAAACTTCTACTCAAATTGGAACCGGTTTAAATTTGTATTGTTGTTTTTTATTTTGCTCCATCTCTGTAGTGTGCGTGTGTGCATGTGTTTGGACTTACGTGTTGACTAAGCAAAATAAAAGACAATAGCAAAAACAACAACAAACTAAATGAATTGTTTGTGTGGGAATATATTTTGTTACCGTGTTCTGTAACCGAAAAGCAGTGATTCTTTTTGTTATTGTTGTTTATGTAAATGATTTAGTGTGTGTGTATGTTACAATTGTGCCTTTTTGTTAGTGTAACAATAAAATTTCCAAATCAAAACAAAGTAAGAAAATAAAATCAAAACCAAAAGAAATGAAGTAAACCACACAAATACACATTCACAATGAAGTGGCTTAAAGCACACGGTTGCATTATAGCAACCGAATACAAGAAAGGTAAGTAATTGTTGAAAAATGCAGCTCTGTGTTGAAAATTTCTAAAGATTCTAGGAAGAGAGGTGGAAAGAAGACTTAAGTTACAAATATCAACTAGGTTACTGTTAAAATTTTCTAATAGGTATCTAATAAGCGGGCAAGTTTTTGAAGCATTTTGCTTTAAAACTTTTTTTTTGCATATTTTATTAAAATTCTCAAAAAGGTAATTCATCAATTTATACCGAGAAAAAATGTATCAAGAACATTTTTAACGACAGAGTTTGTTAAAAATAAAATTTTAGGTCAACAAACATTTTACTCGATTCAATGAAAATTTTTTATCAAAATTGCATTCAATAAAAAAAAAAAAAAATATACCTATTTGGATCAAAGTATAGACAGTATTTTTACAACTCTTGTCCATTTCTTAATAGATTTGATATCGTTAAAAATAAGACTTGAGTGTTTGTAATTCTCATTCGCTTAACAGTTTTATTTTTATAGTACCTATCTTTAGTTTTTCCAAAGATCTGGCCTAAGCAGCCAGCAGCAAGTAGCAATAAAGTATTTTTATTTTTGTATTTTTCTGCCGAACGTACGAGTCGCCTTTTTAAATTTTTCGTTATACCTTTAGCATTTACAGTCGGATCTTAAAGTATGATACATCCAAGCATAGTATACAACTAGTATGCCGACTCTTTGACAGATACATAACTTAATTGTCAGTGGAACCTAATTTATGTTTGTATTAGTAAGATATTTTTAAATGTATTGATGTATAAAACTATTTCCACCACTAAACATAGTTGCATAAAATCGTATAGAATGTGGCAAAAAAAAAATTTTTCCAAAATTAGTTCAATAAATTTTCAATTTACTGGCTGCATTTATAAACTTTTAAAAACAATGTTTGCAATATCGGTAAATATTTAAATAATTTATGATTTCAAATATTATTTTCATACCACGAAATGCTACTCTGCTGGCTTTAATAATATTAACAACAGAAAAAAATTAGTGTCAAATAAATTTATTTAAAAATTTTTAGTTTGTGAAAAATAAAAACATTTTGCAAAAGCAAATGAGCAAAATGTATTGGAAAAAATTATTAATTATATGTTTGTGTCATAAAATTAAACAAAAAGTGTTATATTGTGATAAATTTTAAATTGAAAAATTTGAAGTTTTGGTTTGTTTTTATTGTTTTTATGTGTGTTGAATTCACACAGAACCTATATGTGTGAGGGGTGAAGTATAAAATTGAGAACGCTCTCTAGAGTTGGCATACTAGTTCTATACTATGCATCCAAGTTTTTGCCTCGAGAAGAACAATGCTTTCCTCTAAAAGCCATTGACCTCAAGTATCTCGTTCTAGTATTTACACACCAGATCTCCATTTCTACAACCCTTATGTTCGACCCGAATGTCATAAAATTAAAGCTCGCAAAAAATCTTAAGCTTTTGCTAATGAAATATTTTACCATACGCCCTATACAAAGCTCACTCTCGGAAAACATTCTAGGACGCTTCAAATCGTAACGAATATTGCTATTTTAGTATAATTTTGTCTGTAAAAGTTGCTGAAAACTTTAATTCGCATTGTCATTGTTCGTGAAGATCGACCCATCATTTACAATGGGTCCCATATAAAGCCCACTCTGGGAAATTATTTAAATACAACTAAAAAAGTGGCTAATAAAGATAATGTGGTGGTTAAATGTGGTCCAATTTAGCTAAATATGACCAGAAATTGCACCGTGCAATATTATGACAGTCGGTCCATAATTTACATAGGTCCCATATGAAGCAGCCTTCCGAAAACCACGTTAAAACGTATAAAACGCTAAAACAAATTTCACTACTGTATTTAATTTGTACAGATATAGGGTTTTAATTACTCTACTTGCTCTCTTAGGGGGGGCTCCCATACATATATAGTGGTTAATGAAATTCTTAAGTTTATGCACAAATTTGCATAATTTTTCAACTTATAGATATCCCATTTCAAAACCTTTACAATATAATTAGGACACCATAGGCGGATTACGGTAAAAAAAAGAAGAAAAAAACTGGGTTTAAGATAGACAAAATTTATTGAAATTGTCGATTCCGGTTTCGCAGTGCGACAACCATGGCCAGTTATTTACGTATTTTTTCAAATAATGCATATTCTACTTCAAAACGTTTACAGTATTATGAGCATACCTTAGGCCAATTTCGGTTAAAAAATAAAAATAAAAAATAAATTTGGTTCAAAGTTAGAAAAATTATAAAAAGGACACACTAGGCTTATTTTGTTAAAAAAAATTAAAGAAAATAAAATAGGTCGAAGTTACAAAAATTTTAGTTTTAGTTGGTTATTTCCGGCTTTGCAGATGAAAAATTGTTTTCTTTTTAAATTTTTCTTTTTTTTAATCAAAAGATTTCCTATATGAATCACTTGTCTTAATTTTTTTTATATTATTTGTTTCTAGTTCGAAACATCCCTTTAAAAAAGCACAATTTTTCAAATACGGCAACACTAGAGCACCCTTAACTCGACAAATAAATATCATACAAAAAAAATAAAAATATTTTGCTCTTACATACATATCTACTAGAGGTATAGCTACGCCAAATAAAGGCATTTCGGCAAAATATTGTTTTTTTTTTTTTTTTTTTTTTTTTTTTTTTTTTTTTTTTTTTTTTTTTTTGGTATGTCCGCCGAATACACGAATAATACAATGCCTTACTTGATATAATTCTTTTTGTATAATAAAATTTTAATTTGTTTCTGCCAGAATCATCGAACTACTTAACAGAAAAAGTTTGATGATGTCTGACATTAGGGTTATAGAAAACAGATCTGGTGGATAAATACTAGCACGGGATACTTGAGGTCAATAGTTTTTTGAGCCAAAAATTAGCCTCCTCGAAACAAAAAAAAATTTTCACTTCCGAAAGACCAAAGAGATAAGAACAATTTCGGTTTCAAATTCTTTTTAGATTTCCTAAGCAATTTGGCATTGAAACACTGTACAATGGGTACAGTAAGAAAATAATTTTAGACTCAGAAGTTGAACAACTACCCTAAAAAAACTTACATAAATGTTATTAAGTGTCGCACAAATTCATTTTAAATGACTGGAAATCAAACTGCCACATTTCGTGCAGATCGGTCCATAACATACCATAGATCCCATATAAAGCCTAATCTGGCAAAACACCTTAGCACTCCTAAATCCGTATTAGATAACGCTAACTATTGTAGTAGAATTTAGGGTTTCATAGTTTTATAAGACCAGAAATTAGGCCACCGAATTTTGCAAAGATCGGTCCATAATTTACGCCTAAAACCAAAACAAATATAGATATTGTGGTGAAATTATATTCATAGAAATAACGCCATTCAAGTTTGTGATAATCGGTCCATAATTTTAAGACGCAAAAAATTCTTTAAAACAATTTTATTACTTTATTACAGTTTGGTCTAATTAGAATTTTAATACTAGAAATCACCAAATTGTGGGATGATCGATCTCCACCTGACAATCACTTTAAAACGCCTTGAACTAGTTTTTTGAATACTTTACAATCATTATCATATTTTTCATCGAGATAGAATTGAATCTACGACTGGTGGTGGAGTATTAATTGCTATCTCAAACATTTTGCCAATGGTAGAAATCAAATTAGAGCAACCTTTTAATATCGAGTTCGTTGCAGTGCCTTTAAAGATAAATAACATCAAAACTTTATTACGTTTTTGTAAGGACTTTAATACTCGTCTACATAAAACCTCAACGAGTTGTAATACTGTGAGTTTAGTAGTTATTGGTTCATAACTTATAGATAAATCCCAATCCTGAAATATTCTTGCTCTCGGTGGAGGGTAGCACAGCCTGGTATAACACTCTTACTGGTTAACATTACTATTGACATTATTAAAAATTTGTTTGTATTTATCCATAAAATGTTTATCTCCCTAAGAAACTTAAATCAATTATTAAGCTTTCCACCAAATGTCACTATGTCTTGAACTTGTTATCGAAATTTAAATTGCATTTGAGCTAAAAAATAATTAAGAAGTCAAGTATAAGATCGGAGTTGTTGTTTTTTTTTATAACTCTAATAGGGGCCTGTACACGGTCAAGCATTGCTCATCAAGCGCTCTGGTAGTATTAGTGAAAATGTGTTTGTATGTATGACACCGACGATGCTGGATGGAAAATCAACGTTCGTGTATTGAAGCTTTAAGTCGGCACATATAGATATAACGGATTGCTCAATATAATTAATCTTAAAATACTTATGGGCTTGATTAGTTATAGTATAAAATATAACCACTTGTTTGACTCTAATGTTTCATAGGAAATTGGGCATCAACAAGAATAAATCTTCAGACATTTTGTTCAAATCGGTGGCAATAAGGCAAAAGTGCTTAAGAGAGAAACTTTAAATTTTAAATGTGATTTATTGAAAATATTATCCTATTCTAATAACGAATTATACATTTTGCGCCTTCAAAAGAAAAGTTAAATAAAACACACATAAAGATCTATAAAGAGCCTTTTAGATTGATTGCAGCAGTCGATCGTTTTGATGTAATTTTCGACCACTTTTTAGCACATTTCGGACGGTATGTTGGCGATAAATGGACGAATAATGGTTTTTAAATGCTCCAACGTTAGGGGATTATACACGCACATGCGGTCTTTAACGTAGCCCCACAAAAAAAGTATAAAGGCTTCAAATCGCCTTTGAAAATACGTTTTCTGGAAACTTCCCGCGCAATAAACCCCAAATGGATCGCGTTGTGTGGCTCGTAGCACCTTCTTGTACAACATATCGTCTAGTTTGTAATTTTCAATTGCAGACCATAATGAGCCGTAAGATGGGCCCAATTGCAGAGAACGTTGTAGAATAGACAGATTATAATAAGCCGCCACCCTTTCACTAAAACCAAACGATATTTTTGGCAGTGCGCACATTGCGATGATGCAAAGGCCTGACCACATCTGTAACGATTCCAGTCTCTTTAAATTGTTTTAATCTTGCCAATTCTTTGCACAGTAGGTCGATTATTATAAGGACCATAACCCCCCGTAATGCTCGAAAAGGGGCCACGTTTGATCCACCAATTTTGTAGTAAGTGATAACTATTTTACGCGTTCTTCGGTTATTGAACGATCCATACTCGTAAAGGCCGGTATTCACTAACCTATTATATTATATATTATGTCAAAAAAATCGTGTGTGCTCATAATGTATGACAGCGTGGATTAAAAATGAATTGAGTGACAGATTTTTTTGACAAGTCTGTACGACTTGCATATTATGCGATCAGACTTGCATTTTCTTGTAAAGCAGCTGAGTCATTTGAGTTTGCATCTTTTTTTTGAGGGAAAGTGTGGCATTGACAGCAGATTCTGTAAACAGTTTTTTTATGTCGGATAGAATTCTGTCAGATTTTTGTGTGAATGAATCGTTCGATTATGTAGGATTGTGAATACCGGCCTTAAATGGCAAATCTTTCACTTAACAACGACACTTCAGATACAGATATTTAACAGCTGATAGCTTTGCCATTCCGGCGCTTGTATTCCTTAATATTCCTAATGCCACAGATCGAAAGTACAGTTTTATTCCAAATGTTATTGTTATAAATTCCTAAAAAATCGTATAAAATAATTGAAACTTTGCCCATGTCTATTTGAAGTCCTCAACGGTGCCATTGACTCAAATGTTGCTTCAACTAAAGCACTTTTTCCTTTTTGCCAGAATAAATATAAGTCACAATATTTACAATATCTATCAAACTATCCATAAAGTCTCTAAAGCAATAAAATATAACTTGCAAAATGCATGCAATTGATTTTAATCTTTAAACACAAATTCTTTCGAATTATCAGGGAAAAGTTTTTTTCCCATTCCGGAAAATCCAAGACAAAACACATCCTCATGCCCTTGTACTTAAATCAATTACTACCTACTCAATAAAAGAAAAGGTTTAAGGGCGAAAAAGAAACAAATAATGAAAAGAAACCAAAGAAGGAAGAAGGTAAAGAAAATTTTTATTTAAAGGCTCAATATGTAAATATTTACTTACCTGTATTTTTTAAGTGGCCTTTTAACAGCTTATTAAATTTCCTGCACAAATTTTCCCATAATTTAACTGAAAGTACAGGAAAAAAGTAAAAATTCCTATTAGAAAAGCAAATAGCAATAAGAGAATTTTCAATAGGGGAAGAAACAAAATTTGTCTTCTATTTATTCATACCCATTAAAATGATTATAAGATACAAAATTTATGGTTTGTTTGAGTTAAAAAAATTTGACAGGAACAATTGAGAAAAATTATTCTTTAATCGAAAACATTTAATTTTTGAGATTTTTTTTTTTTTGAAAAATTTAAAGGGTTAAATATTTTAACAGTAAAATCAGTGGCAGTCACCATTTACAGCGACATTATGAACTTGAAGTAATTGATTTTACAATGTTTAATATTTGTTGAGTCATTTTTTTAAGTATATTTTTTAATATATAATGATTTTGTCTGTCTGTCTGTGTGTCAATTATCGTAGAAATTTGGTTTTTGGGTTTACGATTACGAGACAAACTTAAAACTGTATTTGTTATTTATTCAATAAGTTTTGATTTTTTGATGATCATAAATATTTTAACAATGGATAATCGAAAATTGTATTTAAAATCAAAATAAATATATGCGTTTTGTATGCAACTTAAGGCCCAACCATAATGTGCTTAAGTTGGCTTCAACAAAAATGCGAATATATGTAAATCATATGAGCGAACCATATTGAACTTAAGGAAACGTTCTGTTAAGTTTTACGAAATTGTCATTTGCTTAAGCAAAGTGCGAAACTGATCGCACATTCCGTACGGAATCAAATGTTTTTTATTTTGTTTTTGTTTTTTTAAATACATTTGAGAGACTTTTTGTAAATTTTTGACAGTAGGTTAAGCAAGGCTATGCATATTATGGTTGGGCCTTTACTTTTCCCATAATAATTGTCTATCAGAAATTTGTGGTATATATGTACCGTAGACCGACTCAAAAAAAAAAAAAGTTGCTGATGGTCCCCCCTCAAAACTAACTTTGATATTTTTTATGAAGATTCCCAAAATATTTTGGCTCTAGTGATTATCTCTCGTTAGCTAAACCCCGTCAAAAGAGGGCCAGAAAATGAGATTTTTCACGAAGAAAAAAAATCGGTAAATTTTTTTGTTGTCCAACGAAAAAATAATATAGTGCACTAAATCTCAACCTGTGGTCAACACGTTTACAACGACGTTAACGAAATGGAAATCGGAAATTTTCATAAAAATCGAATAGAAAAGCAACAAAATACTGACATAAACATCTCGAGTCTGTGGTTAGATTTTTTAAATCGTTTAATACAGAATTAAAAAATCCATAAATTAACTGATTTTTTTATTCAAGAAAAATTACATTTGTGGACCCTTTTTTGACGAAGTTTAGCTCACGGGAGATAATCGCTTGAGCCAAAATATTTTGGGAATATTCATAAAACATGTCAAAGTTAATTTTTAGGGGTACAACTGTAAATTTTGTTTTGTCCATATAAGGTGAGTCGGTCTTATTAGTATTTATCTCTTTTAAGCAGGGACCGAAAATAACAGTTATTTTGAAATTTTAAAACAAAAAAAGCATATTGAAGTAAATTTTGCCAAACTGATTCAAGTATACCATATTGATCCTTATGAACTTTTCAATAATAAAATATTATGACTTAAAGTTTTGATTTTCATTTTTTCGATCAAAGATAACAGTTGTTTTGTGATTTATATTTTTTTGGACAAGAGTAACAGTTATTTTTTGATTTTTATTTATTCGATCAAAAATAACAGTTATTTTGTGATTTATATTTTTTTGGACAAGAGTAACAGTTATTTTTTGATTTTTATTTTTTCGATCAAAAATAACAGTTATTTTGTGATTTATATTTTTTTGGACAAAAGTAACAGTTATTTTGTGATTTATATTTTTTTGGACAAAAGTAACAGTTATTTTTTGATTTTTATTTTTTCGATCAAAAATAACAGTTATTTTGTAATTTTTATTTTTTTGATCAAGCCAAAATATTTCGTTAACGTTTTATCGAACAAATTATTCGTTTCACAGAAATAAATAAAAATTTATTTTATTTAAGAAATTAGTGATATTAATTAAATATTAATTAAATTTGCACCAATAAACAAATTAATACTAACAACTAAACCTTTAATTCACTTGATTAAAAGCTTACTTCACTTGATTACATTTTGAATTTTTTTTTAAATATTTATTTATTAAATCTACATATTTAAAATATGAACTAACAATAATTAATCAAATCTTATCCTTACACTTTATTTTATGTCCTGCCAGTGCCAGACGAAAAATTTCGTCATCACGTTTTCTGATTGGGTGAGTGCTGCAGTGTCTCTTCTTCCTAAGCGAGTGTGGCCGCCATAATTTAAAATATTTCGAGCTAGTGGATTTGGGTGCAGTTCAAGCCTTTTTTAAATATGTTACTGCATATTTCGTCATCATAGTTTTAACTAATGGCTCATTGAGGTCCTTGTGAATATTTGAGTTTTTAGCATACCAGGGAGCAGCTGTGATTATTCGAAGAAGTTTATTTTGGCAGCTTCGAATTTTTTCGATATTAGAGGCTGAGGCAGTGCCCCATAACTGAATATCGTTGCAAGAGATTGGCTTTAAGATAGAGTTGTAAAGTAGAAGTTTGCAATCAAGACTAAGAACATAATTTCTTCCGATAAGCCAATTAAGATAGAGTTGTAAAGTAAAAGTTTGCAATCAAGACTAAGAACATAATTTCTTCCGATAAGCCAATTAATTTCAATTGCTTTTAGTTTTATTTGAGTTAATTTTGCTTCTATATGCCATTTCCACGTCAAAGGCCGATCTAGATGTATACCGATGTATTTTACATGCGAGTGTTGAGGTAATATTTGATTATTGATTTAAATAGGGGAGCATGTTTTCCGATGCAATGTGAATGTTATATGTACGAATTTTTGCTCGTTGACCTTTATCATCCATTGTATTAACCACTTTTCACAGTTCAAATATATGAACGAGATGATTCATGATAGTTTTCGTGTACGCTTAGAAAGGCTGTATCATCCGGACATGCTGTTTCTTGGCATGTCCGAAGTATAAATTAAGTATAACAGAGAGCCCAGGATGCTGCCTTGTAGGACTCCAGCCTCAATTGGCTGAGGAGAACTTAAAAAATCGCCTTCTTTAATAATAAAGTGACGACCGACTAAGAAGCTTTTTAATAGCTTTGGTGTGTTTGCTGGTAAGTTTTGCTTCAATTTATGTAATAACCCTTCATGCCAGACTTTATCAAAAGCTTGCGAGACATCGATAAAGAGTGCTGAGCAATATTTTTTTTATTCAAAGGCTTTTCTTATGACATTTACTATTCGATGAGTTTGTTCAATTGTACTGTGCTTTCTTCTAAAACCGAATTGATGGTTTGGAATACATCCATTTTCATTTAAAATCGGTGTTAATTTTGATGCAAGTAGTTTCTAAAATAGCTTTGAAATATTAGGTAATAAGCTAATAGGCCTATATGACTCAACATTTGTATGGTACTTTCCTGGCTTTGGTATCATGGTTACTAAGAAAACCTTCCATTCTTGAGGGTACACAGAAAAAATTCTCGCAAAATGTTTACCAATTAAAGAATTAATCAAAAATAAAATCAGTTTTAATTAAAAATTTAATCATGTCAATTAAATGTTTAATCAAGTATATTTAACGTTTAATTGATACTATTAATTTGTTTACTGGGGCAGTCAAGAATGAAAAATTATCAATAAAATTTTAATTAATTTCATGTTGTAAAATTTCTGTCTTTATAAAAAAATTATTTAATGAAAATTAAATTCAATGAACTTAAGCCTAATTAAAATATCTAAATTTGGATTAAAAACCATTAACAGTTCAATAAAATAACCACAATGCTAATATTGGGGCAGATTTAATTAATATTTTAATTAATATCACAAATTGTTTAATTAAAGTAAATTTTTAATTTTTTCTGTGTAGTATTCAAGGCATAAATTAGCATTAAAAATAAGAAGAATAATTTTCTTAGCTATACGAGGCAGCTCCAAAAGCATTTCGTTACTGATCTTATCAATACCGGATACCTTCTTGGTGTTTAAATCACAAATAGCCTTTTCGATTTTTCTTAACTCAAATCTTAGAGGAATATCTGCTCCAAAATTTAAAAGGCGGTAACTCGGCTGCTATATCTTGAGATATATTTGGGGTAAATACGTTTTTCAAATGATTAACAAACAGGTTTCTTAATGGTGGCGTAGAAATAACTGGTCTATTCTTAATTAAAACGGATTTTATTTTTGATTAATGCTTTAATTGTTTAAATACTTTGTATAATTTTTTCTGTGTTTTTTTTCTTTAATTTTACATAACGAAACTGCCAATATCGCCACCAGCCATACACTGGATTTCTTTTTGGCATTTAGCTTCACATAAGTTGTCTGTTTACGATCGGTCATTAAAGTCTTAATCCACCAAAAGATTTTTTTATAAGACACTGTCCCGAAATTCTGTTCTGTGTGATAAATATGGAAAAACCTAAATTCATAAACTGATTTATGGGTTACTTTAAGAACGATAATTTAAAATAAAATTTGGAAAAAAAAATTCGAAAGTAGTTTTACCGTCTTTAAAGCCACAAAACCAGCTACAAATGGGGTTATAGATAATTTAAAATTTAACAACTAAATAAAGTGTTATTTTTAATAGTTACATGTTAAACATCATAAAAATCAATTAAATGTTCACTTCGTATACAAAAAAGTAGCTGATGGTAAAAAAATAATCTTAAAATTAAAAAACACCTTAACATAAAAATTAACAAAAAACAATTTTGGTAACTCATCACACATATTTTATTTTATTTTTCTCACACATTTATTTATAACTAAAATAAGAAATAAAAGAATAAAAAAAAATTATAAACTTTTTTCTTCTCTGAACAAATAGAATCTGGGAATTTTAGTTCTCATGTTGAGTATCATATTTGTTATAAATTTTCATATTAATTCGAATGTGTATTTTAAGTCAACTTACAATTTATAAAGCTCTCCTTGTTTAATAATCTTATTCCTTTAATATTTTCCAGGAAAATTTTTCTATGCACTATCAGAATTTTTGGTTTTTTTTATTTTAATTTACTAAGCAACTGAAAACAATTGTCATTTCCTTTGCTTTTATTTAAATTCATTTTCGTATAAAAAAATATTTTTAAAAAAAATCCTTTTTAACTTCCGCACTAGTTTTCCTAGTAAAGCTCGTATGAAAATTATCTTTGCTCCATGTATTTTATCTTATAATTAAAATTACAATAAAAAAATGTTTGGTTTAAGGACAATGTGTTTAACAATGTGTCTGTCTGTCTGTCTGCCTGTCTGCCTTTCGGAATCAGTGCATGGTCAGTTACGCTTATTTACTTTTCGTTACTTTGATTTATGATTCGTACAAGAATTATTGTCAAATAATTGTCAACATAATGATATTTCCTTTCGATTCTTTCATGTGTGTATGTACTTTTAACGAGTGTATGTGTGCGTGTCAGAAAAAGAATTTTTTAAGATTCATCTAACAATGCGCAAGAGGAAGGAAGTTAATAGCACAGTGTTTTATGGGTGGGTAAAAATTCCTACAAAAAGTCGTGTCATAATAAAAGTTTAAAGAGGCATTATTGGTTTGTTTCTTAATCAAAACTTTGAGCTCTGGAAATTCTGAAAAGAGATTTGTAATTAAGAAGACCAAATAAAACTAGTCTTATTTTTAAAGTAATAATTGGCTTAATCTTAATACAACTTTTTTGTCAAAAAAAAAAAAAAAAAAAACAAAAAATAAATAAAAAAATTTCTAAATTCCTTTAGTAATTACGCTTAAATTTATGCTAATTTTGAAATAATGCGTTCTGTAGATTTATTCGGTTTTTCTATAGCTAAAGCTGAATCGCTTAAAACTTACTCATTCGATTTAGGGAGAGAAAGGAATAGTCTAATTAGAGCAAATTAGCCTCGGCCAAAATATTAAATTTTAGCTAAGTAATCTGACTTACAGAAGACTGATTTAGCGACATCGGCACAAAGTTATTTAGCATTTTAGTTATCAAGACTTAGCTTTAGCTACTACAAAATAAGGCTACTAAATAATCAAGTTGAAATTAAAAATCGTAACTAAATTTTTGGTAAAAAAATATATAAGTATAATAAAAGGGTTATTTTGTGAACTTCTTGAAATATTTTTTTTTTTTTTGAAAATTTTTTTTAAGTGGGGGAGATGTGCTTATGAAATTTAGAAAATAATTTATCACTTACATTACAAAAGTTGATATTTAAGCGAAGAGTTTCCTGGATAGGGAAATTTTTTACTTACCGTTTTATTTTAATGCGAGGAGAAAGCATCAAACAATCAAAAATTAATACTCGAAGAACATTAATGCGGTTATTAATTTCGGATTACCCACCCATGTCTTGTGGTGTTTTCCTTTCTACAAAAAAAATACCACCTTGTTAAAAGGTTCATGTATAAAATGTCTTGCCGACCCTGTAATAATGCAATTTTTTATTTGACGAGAACAAAACACAAAATTCGCCCGCTGACAAAAAGTACGTTCTTTAAAATATATAATAAATATGTACATTAGGGCGGGTCGTAACGTAAACTACATAAAATTCTACGAAAATTCTCCGAAGAAATCATGTATCTAAAATAAAATCCTAGTCCGCGCCTCTCGACTTGAAAATATTCACCTAAGTAAAAAAGTTTGTATATAATTTTATATTTAATATTTTTATAAGGAACATAGATAAAAAAAAATTTTTTTCATAATTTAATGAAAAAGATTGGAAATACGAAAAAAAATTACACTCAAAAAATTGTTTTCAGTATTTATAAAATAACATTTTTTTTGTTTCGATAAACAATTCTTATTTTATAGTGCAAATAAAAACAAACAAAAAAAAGTGTTTTCACTCAAACAATATTTCAGTAATTTTTTTACCAAAAACAAATTTTTTTTCATTAAAACAAAAAGGTCTTTAATACATACAAAGAAGCAATTATAGAATACTAAGAAAACTTCAGTTAATTTTTTTGGCACGACTTTCTATAGTTACTGCCAGAACATCATCTCTATTCTTTTCTGTAACACGTCGGAAAACATTGGTTAACAACTGCACACATCGTTCAGTTCCCTGAATGTGCGATGCATAAACTATAATAAAATAAAACATAATATATTAAAAAAAAAGAAAATAAAAAAAGAAAGAAATTTTCAAGTCTAGAGGCGCGGATTAGGATTTGATTTTAGACCCATGGTTTCTTCGGTGAATTTTCTAAGAATTTTATGTAGATTACGTTTTTGCTATACGATTTTTCATTTTTTTTTTCATCCTTACAATATAAAAAACAAATATACATAAACCCAAAATTTGTTAATTGATTGATATTAAATAAATTAACAAAATGAATGACGAAATTCCAATTTCTTTAGTTTGTTTTTTATAAAATATGTAAACAAGAAAATACCTTTGCCAGATTGCTGATTTATTAACACCAAGTTTTTCAGATTTCTAGATTTGACGTTTTTTTTTCAAAAACAATTTTATAACATCTAATCCACTTAAATTTTATATAATTTTATAACTATTAAAACTTTAAATTTTTACTGTCCTGATTAGAGGCGATTTTTTCCTAACTTCGTCTGGTAACCCTATATATAAACAGAATCCATCTTTTTACAGGGCTTTATCAACACTGTCGATTTATAAGGGGCGTAAAGTGCAATGCCTTATGCCATTAGCAAGTGTAAGCCACCTTTTAGAGAACGAAGCATTTTTAAGAAACGAACACCAAATTGCATTTTTTTAAATAAAATGTCACATTTTTTGTAGAAAAGAAAACACCATTAGTACTGTGCCAATATAAACAAGTAGCTTACGTCAAATATTGTAGCTTGCAGGTATTCTCAGTTTTGTTTAACCTTTATTTGAGGTATTTTTGCTTTAGGTCTGTATTTATTTCATATTAGAAACAACATTAATAGAGGCTTTAAGAAAATGATTAAAAAAAATTTAGCAGGTATTTAAGATTTTTCATCTTTCCTTATTGTTATAGCTCAACTTTGACTTATATCGCCTTAAGCTACTATTCCATATGAGCACGGAATAGAAATGTTCTTATTATATTGCTATTGGGTTTTTTTCCGGATTTTTTCCAGGAAAAGCTGAAGAGTATTTGCATATTTAAACATTTTTAAACTTTTTCTTAATGCTCGTTAGCCAAGTGTCACATTGTAAAAGTTTTCTTTATGAAATTTTTTCTTTTTTTTCTCTTTTACTGCCTGGCCCACAATGTCGACAAGAACATTTCTTTCTTATATTTATATTGAAAACAAATTTAAACTTTTTAATATTGTATTCAATATAAAAATGCGAAAGAAATGTTCTTGTCGACATTGTGGGCCTGGTAGTTAATCTTTCATTCGAGGCTTCACATTGAAATTTAGTTTTATAAAATCATATTTTATACATGTTGACTTTAACCTCTCCTTGTCAAAGATTTTTATGTACATCGTTTACCCGGGGTTTACACATGCAAGTGCAAGTTCGAAAAACTCACACATTTTTACTAATCCCAGCATATTTTTCGTACTTGCAGCCCAACTTGCAAGATAATTTGCTTGCAAGTAAATTTTTGACACTTGGAGCAAATAAAATGATAAATAAAGAAACAGTGTTACCGTGGATGCCTTTGGTATTAATTTACTAGTTCTTAGAAATATAAAGATTATGTTTTTAGCTGATTTTTTGTGTAACTATAAAAATAAAAAACAAAACAACACATCTTCATGGTATTTTAAAACGTTAATTGTAAGCATTTAAAAAATAATTGTCAATCAAAATATTTTCTCAGAAATTTTATGATGTCGGTAACTACGGCAATGAATCCAGTCACATATTTAAAAAATAAAAATAATTTTTTCATCAAGATGGACCAAAAATAAAACAGAGAAACAACTAAATAATTTATATTTAATATTATTAAATAAATTTCGTGATAACATTAACATGAAAATGTTTTTTAAACCCAAAAATAAAGCTTTTTCATATGATGTTTTCGCTTCGAGAACATTTGAAAAATAAACTTACAACTGACTGTGTAAACACTCAAGCTACTTGCAAGACTTTCGGCTATTTCTTTGACATTTTCGTTGATAATACATATACACGCTACTTGCATGTGTAAAGGCAGGGTTACCAATACCATCAGGGTGTAATGCATCTTTATAAGCGATGAGAAGAAGATTCGTCATACAATTTTTTTTTTTCAGTTTTTTTAAAGCAAACCATTTGTTCAGTGAGTAGAATTTCCTTTGAACTGAAGCAAATTTAAGAAAGTTATTAAAGAAGTAAAACATAAATGATCGGGCGGGTATTGGTAAGGCGAAGGTTAACATAATTTTTTCTGTGCTTGATATGTCTAACCAAAAAGTAAAGCGAGTTAATACAAAATTAAAAGTAAAAGAAAAAGTGTTAAAATCACCTTCAACTTCAAGTTGATTTGTACAATTAAAAAAACATAAGATAAGTTCGAAGTTCAGAAAAGTATGTACCCATGTTTAGTCTTTTTATTTCTACTTAACAATTTAATTTTTATGTGTAAATAAGTAGTAGTAAAGGTAGCAATAAAAGTCATCTGTGCTGATTCAACATAAAAAATTTATTTTATTGTTGTTGGATTCGGCTTTTAAATTTAAAAGATGGTTCTCCGTATCAAACAAACGAAACAGAATCGTATATTCTAATACGATTGCGATAAAAAATATTTTTTTTTGTTTTTTCATTTATTCATAGGATATTTTATTGCTACATCATGTGCTTCTTTAATATAATTTCTATAATTACATCACTTGCTTCTTCATTGTTGCTTCTTTTGCTATCCTGCTGTTTCTGTTAGTTAAATGCTTTTATTTTAAGACTATTTCTATAACAACTACTTCCTTATTATACAAATAACAATAGCAATCGAAACCTTGAAGCTCTGCTACTTTTGAGATTTAATTTGTCTGCTAAGGCTACAACAATTGCTAGGAAACTGTGTAAGTTATAGTAGTGCTAGTAAAACTAAGTGTCCAAATTTTTAAAATTTTTTTACTAGACTTTTTAGTAAATTTTCGTTGCTGGTGCTGCTAATTTTTGTCTAGACTTTTTAACACTGGTTTTGGAATATTACACAGGCCTGCGAATTTTGGAAAAAGTCGAAACCCTGGGACTAGAGTATATTTTTCAAAGGGTTTGAGTTGCACTGAATCCGAATCTGTACTCAAATTTTCTACATTCATCTTCACTTATAAAACCTGATATGGCGTATAGAAGCCTTTCCAATTATCTTAAACTACATTTTTAACCTTTGTAATATCTTGTTCCCTCTCTTCTTCTCCTCGAAAAAATCGGCGTTTCGCTATATTCATGGAGTTTTCTTATATATTTTTTTTTTATATATTTTTTCCTTTTTTTAATTTTGCCTTAATTTTTTAATTTATTTTACAAATTTTTTTTATTTTTTAATTATTTTTTAAGAGTTAAGAGAATCCAATAGGAAGAATCACAAGGGTTTTTTTTGAAGGTTTTGTTTTTATTATTGTCTACATACCCCTGAAGATGGTCAGCAATGCTAACCGAAATATTGAAAACAAAATAAAAATACAACAACAAAAATCACGAGCCACACAAAAAAACTAACGATTTCCTCTTTTAATATATTTTTTGTTATACGAGTATAAAATAATAATAAAAAAAATTTTTGTTCACAGAAAAAAGTGTTTTATCAATTAAAAAAATGGTTTAAAAAGTATTTAAATTTAATGAATGTGATAACTAAAACAATTATTTGTTTAATTGAAAGAAAATTAAAAAATTTAATTTTGATTTAATTAACATTTTAGTTGTTTTGAAATAAATTTCCAATTAAAATTTTAATTAAATAACAAAAAGTCTTTATTGACTTTTTGCGTTTGAAATAAAATAATTTAAACATGTAGAATTGTTGTTGGGAATTATCAATATTTATTTATATAAATTAACACATTGTTTGAAATAACAAAGTTTTTTGATCCTTTTTTTAATTAAAATTAAAAATATCATTTATTGAAAATATTTTTTCAAAATTTCAAAATTTTTTGGTAATCAATATAATCATTTTTGTAATAGGTGCAAAATCAACAACTTGTTTGCTTGATATTATGAATTTGGAATAAATTTGGTGATTGGAGAAATTTAATAATTTTTTTTGTGTTAAAAAAACAAATATCCAGTTACAAAAAATCACAAACAATAATATTAAAACTAAAAAAAAAAATAGCAAACTTAGAATGAATATAACGAAAACCCGGATTTTTCCAACTTCAAGTTAAGAAATCTTAGAAAAAGCACAAGATATTAGAACGGTTAAACATTTGTATTTAAGGTAACAAATTGGTAAAACTGTTCATAATAATTAAGAATTAAACTTCAATAAGTTGGTCTCACAGACCGAAAACTTGAGTATAGGAAGGTTAAACAAATTTCCGGAAAAGCGTAATTTTAATATAATAAAATTCCCCGAGAAATTCCGAAAAAAAACTCTTAAGTTTTTTTTAGCAAATCTGGGAATTTTTTTATTTTAGTTTTTAAATTAAAATATCATTAAAAATAAAAGTCTTCGTTAGGTCTGACTTTTGATCATCTTTTTGGCTTTATGTTGATTCCACTAGAATTCAACTGAATCGCCACTAGACATCGTGGAACAAGTTTCTTTTAATTTACCCTTTGAAAAATGTAAAATTTACAAACGATAATAGTCAGTATTAGAGATGTCAATCGGGGCTGGTTTTCGCAAATCATGGGATTCAGGATTTCAAGAAATCTAAACCCGGGACACCGGGATTTTACGGGATCCCGGGGTTTTTCGGGATGTCGGGAATTTTCGGGATTTGGGATTTTTGAAAGTCAAAAGATAAATGTTTTTTATAGATATACATATATTAAAAAACGTCTTAAAAAAGTCTTTTAATGATTATATTGATTACAAAAATTTATAAAAATTTAAAATTGTGATTTTTTTCTTAATTAATGATTAATTTAATTAAACATATGATAAAAAAGACAACGTACGATTTACAACAATGTGTTAATCGATTTAATTAAATAATAAAAAAATATGATCTTTATAATTAAGTTTTCATGGTGAGTAACATTTATTATAAATTGTCATATTAATTCGAATGTGTATTCTAACTCAAATTACAATTTTTTAAAGCTTTCATACTTTAATAGACTATAAATGACATTACTTAATTTAGTGAAATCGCTGAATAAATTACCTTAGCTCCCATGCCCACTAACGGAAAACCCTTTAATAAGGCTAAACCTGTAAAGAGTAAAGTTTAAATTTTGCATTTGGTGCACCAGTGGAATCAATTAGATAATAAAACCACACGGAACTTTTGGTTTTTCTTTTTGTTTTTACACAGGAAAAATTATTAATATTCTCCAATCACCAAATTTATACCAAATTCATAATATCAAGCAAACAATTTGTTGATTTTGCACCTATTACCAACATGATTATACTGATTACTAAAAATTGTAAAATTGTGAATATTTTTTTTTTTTTCAATAAATGATATTTTTAATTTTAATTAAAAAAGTTATCAAAAAACTTTGCCATATAATAATGTGTAATTTATTTAAATAAATATTGCCAACTTCAAACAATAATTCTACATGTTTAAATTATTTATTTTAAACAAAAAGAGTCAATTAAAATTTTTTGTTATTTAATTAAAATTTTTATTGAAAATTTATTTCAAAACAACTAAAATGTTAATTAAGTCAAAATTAAATTTTAAATTTTCTTTCAACTAAAACAATAATTGATTCAATTATCACATTAATTAAATTTAAATACTTTTTAAACCATTTTTTAATTGATAAAACACTTTTTTCTGCGTACATTCCCAAAGACATTTATTTATTTTATTGATTTTCTTCTTTAATTATTTTCAGCACTTCTCACATTAAAATTTCTTTATAATTGTTGGGCACGCTTAAAAGGAATAACGAAGTTTAACTTTTTTCTTTCGTTTGGAATGACGGTATTTAGGGTGTTAATCAAATAAACGTAAAAGATAAATATTGTATCATAAATATCCTATCAAGGGAGAATGTGATGATGAATTTCTTTTTTTAAAAAAAGGTAAAGCAAAAAAATTAAGTTAACGATTTCGGGATTGACTAAATCTCGAAAATTCCGGGATTAAAAAATTCGGGATTGGTATCCCTAAACAGTATATAGACTTTCGTTATATTGTTTATACATTGGTATATACTTTTTACGTTTTAAAGGCAAACGGGTAAAAAATTTTGTTTTTATTTGCAAATAGAGGGTGTCCAAAATTGAGGTATGATTTTAATTTTAATAAAAAATGTTTTTTTTTTTTGAGATATGTAGAATATTTTTATTTCAGTTTATTACAAATAGGTTCCGGTTAAAAATGAAAAGTTATGTCGGCCAAGTAAACGCCCCTAATGGGTCAGCAGGCTTATAATCTTTTACCAAACTTCCCAATTACATTTCCATTAAACTGTTGTCGATGGTTGATATCTGCTCGATAATGTTGTTTTTAAGCTCTTGAACAGTTGTGGTATTATTGCTGTACACTTTCGATTTCAAAAACCCCACTAAAAATAATAATAAGATGTCAAATCGCACGATTTCTCTCTTTCTCTAGAAATAATGCGATATCCGGATTTTTTTTTTAAAGATCCATTGTTTCTCCCGATGTATGTCAAGTGGCACCATTCTAATAAAATCTCATATTTCTACGTCTAAATCATCAATTTTCCGCCACAAAAGGCTTCGGACCATCTCCCTGTAGCGATTTCCATTGCCCGATGATCCCTCAAATTTCGACACCCTTTACTACAAATATATGAATTAATTTGCTAAACGTTAAATAAATACTTAAAATTGGTGTCGTATGTAGATTTTTGTTACATGGCGCATCTGTGATTTTATACTATTAAAGGAGTTTATTTAATTGAAATTTTATTTTCCCCCGAAACACTGTGCCACAAACTATTAATGTGAGTGTGCCAAGCAAACGTTTTGGGATTAAAGACATAAATATATCACAGGAACCTCAATAACGAACAGACGTATGACAATTGAAATAAACGATCAGAGTTTACAACAAAATACAAAAAAAGGCAATAGGTAAAAACAATAAATTTATGACTTCAAAAGATTAATAACAAGCCAAAAGTGAATAGAAACAAGTCACACATCATAAAAGAGAATTTCTAACTTAAATAAAGGCCTTTTAAGAAAATGAGATAGTGAAAAAAGAGAACTAATACCAATTAGATTATTTCTTAAATTAAAATACTCTCTCTTTTTTCCCCCAAAACCATTTAAAAGGAAAAAAGCCGCATGTTTATAACAAAAGAGGGTTCATTTCGAAAGGCACAAATGAACCCAAACAAAACAAATGAAATATAAAAAGTAAACAAATCGAAATACAGCTGGTCGAATTGTGTGTTCAAAGCAACAACAAAAACAATACAAAGGCAAGCAGAAAAGTATCTGAAAGATACTCAAAATGGAAACGACAACTAAAATGTAAACAGACACTATTGTATGGAAGTTTAGTTAATAACGAGAACTTGAGCCGGTTGGTTGTAGAAGCGAATAAAATTAAATTTTTCACAAACGAGGTACTAGATTTTTGTTTTACAGTTATTTTTTTTTATTAAAAAAAAATTTGTTAACAAATTTTAAAAATTACGTATTTTTTTAAACGTGGCTATTAGAAGTCAAGAAAACAGCTGCTTTTTTAAGGCAACAAAATATATTTTACATAATAATTTAAGTGTGAGTTAACTATTGTTATTAAACGGTGGTTTATCCCCTTAAAAAATTCTTTGTCAAATTAACAAAAAAAAAAAAAAAAAAACAAAAAGGGTTTTATTAAGTGTTTGAAGTCCATTTAAGAGTTTATCTTAAGGGTTGTTAATTACAAAAACCAAAACAATATCGATATTGTTTTCATAAATTCAAACGAGTGTAAATAGTGTAAATGTCAACATCCCTGTTAATGTAATTGAAAAATACTGTCAAAAGTTGACAGCTTAACAATTACTTGTTAAAAAATAAACAAAATATTTTATATTTTCACACTGAAACGTGTTTAATTAAAAATTTTTACAAAAAAAATTTATTATTTTTTTGTTTTTATTTTTATTTATTTTTTTTTTTTTTGTTTTGAAAAATAAAACAAAATCAAAGTGTAATAAAACAATTACTTGTTCAATAATAAACAAAATATTTTAAATTTTCAAGCTAAAACGTGTTTAATTAAAAAAAATTACAAAAATAATAATTTTTTTTATGTTTTGAAGAATAAAAGAAAATTAAAGTGTAATAAAACATAATTTAAGCATAGAAATTACACAAAGCAAAACAGATTTTAATAGTAAAATTAAAAAAGTTTTTAGAGCACAACCATAAAAAAAAAGAAATTTAATTTTTTATAATATAAAAAAACCTGCAGCAAAGAAAATTAATATAAAAAATAATAACTAAACAAAAGTAAACTGCTTTTAAATTAAAATTAAAAAAAAAAATAAAAGTAAAACAGTTTAAGTGTCATTTCGAATACAACAAAATATAAAGATAACTTTAAACTCGTAATACCTATCATTTAAAATTTCTGGAATTATTTATCTAATGACAATAAAATATTAATTTTTGCTCTTAAAATTTTGGTTCTTAACCTCTTCATTGTGCTCAAAGGCTTTTGGATTTCAGTTTACTCAGCAAATAGCGCTATCTGCCAACCTAAAAAACAGAGCCATTTTTAAACTTTGTTAAAATTGTTTTTAAACTGGTACCTCTTCCCTCTCTCGCACGATTATTTGCTAGTAACCAACCGTTATCAGGTGTTTACTTTTTTTGAAAAAAAATAAAAAAATATATATAAAATTTTTTTGTTGGAATTTAATAAACGTTAACATCAAGGTAAATATGAAGCACTCTCGTTTATAGTTGTATTAAAAAAAAATAATTATTTTTTTTAAGTTCTTAACTCACATGCATGTCTTTTCATTAAATATTGAAATCTCGAAACAACTACAACAAAAATTGTTTAAATAAACAAAGCTTAACTAAATACTTTTTAAAATACTTTTTCTGTTGTTGTTGCTATACATATTTGCCATCTGTATTAAAAGTGTATGTTTTTTAGTGAAATGTTCTCAAAAAAAAAAAAAAAAAAATAAATAAATAAATATTAGAAACACTTGTATCTTGTCTAAGCAAATAAACAAACTGCATTCTACCCAAAACAGCAACAAGAAATAGTTTTATTTTACACCAAAAAGATGAAAACAAACAAGACCACGGATCGAAGAGAATTGAGCACAGAAAATAGTCTTTTTAAGTAGTGGAAAGCCCCTAAAAGCAGGAGCGTAGCTTTGTAAATGGTTGTCAAATAGAAAATGGCCTTCTAAAAATTCTTGGTTTTTAGGAAACGGTTTAAACGTCCTCATGGTACAAAATTTTTTCAAAATTTTCCTGAGCATGCAAAAAATTTAAAAATTTAATTTTGATTTAATAAACATTTTAGTTGTTTTGAAATAAATTTTCAATTAAAATTTTAATTAAATAACAAAAAATCTTAATTGACTTTTTTCGTTTAAAATAAAATAATTTAAACATGTAGAATTGTTGTTGGGAATTGTCAATAGTTATTTAAAAAAATAACACATTGTTTGAAAAGGCAAAGTTCTTTGATCACTTTTTTAATTAAAATTAAAAATATAATTTATTGAAAATATATTTTCAAAATTTTAAAATGTTTAGTAATCAATATAATCATTTCGGTAATAGGTGCAAAATCAACAACTTGTTTGCTTGATATTATGAATTTAGAACAAATTTGGTGATTGGAGAAATTTAATAGTTTTTTCTGTGCATAAACCAAAACCTCTAGAATACAGTCAAATATACATACATAGAATATACATAGAAAGTTCCAAAACATCATAATACTCTGCAGTCAATCTCAAAACTGTTTTAAAGAGTTTAACGATGCACAGTTTGCTCATTGTGTTTGCATCGATTACTTTTTTGCTGCATTTTGGGACAGATAACAATGTAAAATTCTACACGGTTGCACTATAGAATGAATTTAAAAGTGGAAGTTTTGGAATCCAGTCATACTTTCCCAATAACAAGAATGAGTAAAGAGGCCTAATAGAAGGCTTTATTTAGCAGACACAAGCCCTCCTCGCCGCATTCCATACTTATTTATTTTTTATACAGGTTGTCATTTAGAGCAAGCCCTTACACAATCGCTTTAAGAACAACTTCGTTTGTTTCCCAAACAAAGGACTAAGGAAGGTCACTAAAAACTAAAACTGAACAACTTCCTTTCTCCCTCCTTAAAGAAGGGAGTAGCAGATTTGTACTGAATGTTTTGGAAGGTCTTTCAAAAAGAAATTTATATTCTAGAAGGCATACTCCTGAAGGCAGGATATCATACGAAGCGCATCTTTTAGAAAGGATATACTCCTTGATAGAAAAGGCGTCATAATACTGATGAATTTTGACATCAATACTATGACAAGTGTCTTTGATTTTGACCCCATAACACTTTTCATCATTGTGATGTCAGCCTTAATATCACTTGACCAGGGTCAAAAATTAAAATAATGTCATCAATGGGATGACACATTGGCATCACAGAAATTACAAATTGAAGTCAGTTTAACAATACATGTCATCATTACGATGACTCAGTAACATCGTAGAAAGGATTTATAAGATTCATAAGACAAACTGTCATTAAATTGAGTCATTGGGATTGACTTAAGTCAAAGTGAGAAAATATTATTATTTACTTATGTCATCAATGGGATGACACATCGGCATCATAGAAATTACAAATTGGAGTCAGTTTCAACAAAACGTGTCATCAGTGCGATGATTCATTAACATCGTAGAAAGGATTTATAAGATTCATAAGACAAACTGTCATTGAATTGAGTCATTATGATAGACTTAAGTCAAAGCGTGAAAATATTATTATTTACTTACACATTAACATGTTTGTTTCACTTTTGCTGTATTCCGCCATTTGTTTACAGAAGAACTCTCAATTATTAGATACCAGCAGCATGACCGATATGGGTTTGTAATTATTCTACTCTGAAAATTTTATGTATTTAACTAAATAATTTAAAAATATAGAATATGGGAATTGTCTCTTCTTATTTTACTTTTTAAACATGAAAATAATGTTAATAATACACAAAATGTGGCATCGAATTGATGTCACTTAGTCATAGCGTAGATGACGCATAAAGTATGACAAAATTTTATGATGACGTTCGTCATTGGATTGATGTCACTTTTTGCCTCATTGATGCCATTTGTAATAAAATAAATGTCACAATTCTGATGTTAGGGCATCATCAATGTGAAGATGCATTTTTCTATGAGTGTAGAAGCCTTCAAAAAGGCCTGGCACTTCCGGTCCTTTCAATATTTACCGCTAGGTTTAAAACAATTTGTGAGTTTTTGTTTTTTGAATATGCTGCGGTTAATTCCTCACAAATATGAATGTTTCAAATAAATACTAATAATTTCTACAGAGGGTTAATTTAAGCGTTTACGAACGCACAAAGGTAGCAATTTGCTCTGGATGCCAATTAAAGAGCTGCAAATGTTGAAACTATACAACATAGCGACATGCGTCGCATCATGCAATCGCCAATTCATGCAATGCCAATCGAACATTTTTGATAACGACATATGAAAATTGCAATTAAATCTGTGCATAGTTTTTATAGTGCTTTTGCACACATGACATAGAAAATGAGCATGTCAACACATGCGACATATGCAGCATATGTTTCTAATTGTGCATTCTAATCTTTTGTACTGCAAATAAAATGCCAAAATTATTGCTTATGATTATTATTACTTTCAAGGAACTTGCTTTGAAGCTTTATTAAAACCATTTTTTTACGAATTCTACTGTAGTAAAATAAATATTTTGCAATTTTTTTTGGTCCAAAGATGCCAAACTGAGGAAAACTCAGTAAAGTTATCTTCTGAAAAAATATTCCTAATAATAAAATGAATAATTCTTTATTACATTAGTATTAGGGCTATAGAGTCGTCAGAAAAAAGTACTTACTCCGACTCCAAATGCTGAAATTTTGTAAGGGCGACTCCGACTCTAACTTTGAAGCTAAATGTATATGAGACTGGTCCTTATTTGACTTAAAACTCTTTTTATACCCTCCACCACTAGTGGTGAGTGAGGGTATACTAAGCTTGTCATTCCGCGTGAAACTTTTTTATTATGCTTATAAGACCCTATAAAGTCGATTTAGCCATGTCCGTCTGTTGGAAACACGCTCACTTTCGAAAAACTCAAAGGATAAGTACAATGTTGGTGGAAAATTGCTCCTAGTAATCCTAAGCAGTTTGTGATTGAAATCCATCAAAATCCGATCAGTAGGATCAGAGTTATGAATCAAAATGTTGAACCACCATCCTATAGAATTGACAATTTTGTTACAAAAACTAACGTAAAAGGTGGCATAATGTGCGGCATAATTTAAGATTTTGCACAAACTCGTTCTATACGTTCAAACTGTAATAAATATTGCTATCATATTAAGATATGCTACGTCATAGTTTTATAAGACTAGGAATAACACCGTCAAATTTCGTAAAGATCGGTCCATAGTTTGCCAAAAGCCCTATATAAAGCCTACTCTAGTTTAGTACGCCTAAAACCGTAATAAATACCGCTATTTTTATATAATTTGGTACGCCACTGTTTTATAGGATTAAAAATCAAACTGCAAAATTTGGTGAGGGTCGGTCCATAACTTACCCTAGGCCGCATATAAAACCTACTCTCGGAAAACAGTTTAGTATATTAAAAAACGTAATAAATAAAGCAATTGTAATAAAATTAAGTACGTCAAAGATTTATAGGACTAAAAATCACACAATACAATTTCGTGGAACTCGAACCATAATTTCCCATATAATGTCCAATATTATATTCACTCTGGGAAATTATTTAAATACGCCTTAAGCCGTAGCTGATATAGATATTGTGGTAAAATTTTGGTCCAATTTTGGTTTATATGGCCAAAAATAATATCACACAATTTTCTGATTATCGGTCCATATTTGCCTTAGATCCCATATTAAGCAGCCCTCTGAAAAGCATTTTAAACGCTAAAACAAATTTCACTACTGTATTGAAATTTGTTCCATTTAGATTTTTAATAACAAAAATAACTCTACAGGACATCGTGATGATAAGTCCATAATTTACCATGGGTCCAACATCCCCCCCTGAAAATCATTTTATTTCGGCATACACTGTTACGAATCATGATATTTTATTCAAGTTAGTTCAAAGAGCAAAACACTGTCTGATTAGCGTCCAATTGGTTTAAACTGTAATCAATTTTTATACTGGCGTCCGTTTTTTTAAAGATTACCTAATAATTTATAGCTCTCATATACTCCAACTGTCGGTGGAATGTATCAAAGATTCGTCCTAGCCGAATATAGCCCTCTAACTTGTTTTTAATGTAGTAACTTTTTAATGGTTAAAAATAGCAAGAAAATGATTCTGTAAAAATTTCAAATCGATATTTGAAATATTGCATTGCAAATGTCGATGAATTTTTTTATCTTAAAAAATTATCAATAAATTTTAATTAATTTCATGTTGTAAAATTCCTTTCTTCATAAAAATAATTAAATGAAAATTAAATTCAATGAACTTAAGCCTTATTTAAATATCGAAATTTGGATTAAAACCCATTTAAAGTTCAATAAAGTAACCACAATACTAATTATTGTAAACAGCTAAGGCACGAGCTATATGTTTACATTTGTCCTTCAAGTTGTGCTAAAGAAGGTCAACAAGAGAAAGAAAGACAACAACATGATAAACAAAACAAAAATGTACTTAGGATTTCAAGATTAAAATATCGAAATTTGGATTAAAACCCATTAACAGTTCAATAAAATAACCACAACACTAATTATTATCTTGGAAAATATTTAAAAAAAATTTTTTTTTTTATGCCGAAAAATCTTGGAGTCGGAGTCGCGAGTTTTTGTGGGTAATACAACTCCGGTACAAAAACTTCAACTCCGACTACACAGCCCTGATTATAATACTGGAATTTGCTTTTTTCACATTTTCCAACTGTATTTTTCATCGAAAATTCTTGAGTTTATTGGTGAGAGGGGTGAGCAGATTGGGGAGGGGTTTCATGTACTCTGCAATTCTGTTTTGGTTTGTTATTCTCACATTTTTTAACTTGAAGTTGGCTGCAGGTGTATTTGAATTTATATATAACTTATAAAAAGGAGAAGAAAAACACAATGAAAATACAAAAATTACATTACTAGAATTTCATAATGTGGACACTTATGCAATTTCAAAGCAGAATTTTAAAAAAATTACAGCAACAAAAATTGCAAGTCTGAACGATGACTAAGGGCTAAAAAATCAGAGCAAGTTAAACTCTGTTTTTGGTTTAAAATGTGCTTAAACCGACAAATCTATAAATCAGTAAACATATAAACCATATTTAAACGCATAAAATTGGGCGTTTAAACTACCAATACAGGCCATATGAATTTGACAACATTTATCGTAGTGCTGCCACATGTTACTTTTTAAACTACATATAATACATGGGACACTGATTTACAACTGTTGAGTTAAAACTACATATAAATTTAAGTTTAGTTCAACTAAACCAGCGTTTAAGCCTTCACTGATTTATTAGCCATAAGAGTGACAAAAAAAGAGCATGATTAAGCGCAAATGACTAAATAAAACATTAAAAGACATTGTATTGAATACAACAACATAAAATAGCTTAGCAAAGTTGCAAGGACATGCTAAGAGAGTATGTTCAAGTTGGCGTAACATTTTATAACACCTTGTTTAAGTTGACATGACATAGCGATGTATTAAATTTTTGAGATTGACTTTTTAAAGAAAATGTTGAATTGTGCAGATCTCTAAGTCCAATATATCTGATTTTTACTGTAATTGCCGCTCTGTTTATAAAGAGACGACTCGACTGGCTAAATTCTGTCTAAATTTATATTATTAACATTTGGTCTTAATTAAAAAAATATCCTTTCACAAGTTTTAAATGTTAACCAAAGTTATAATGAGAGCCCTTAAGAATCTATTTAAGCAGCAAGTCTAAAACTTTAAGTTAAATTTCACCCATTGAAAAGAAAATTTCCAGTGGACATTCCCAGACACTTCGCTATGGGGAATATTATCTATTAGCATCACGCCTGGAGCGATTTGACTGGGTTTTTATTGGATTCGAAATTTTTAGGCGATGGCTTGTAAAGAAAAAAATTGGAAAATTCCTGTTAAAACTCGGAAAATTGAACTTTTTCATGGTAAAATAAGTACAAGGTATAGTCAATAGAAAATTTGTTCTCACTCTTCAAACCCTTGTAACGTCAAACAAAAGAAAATAAGGAAAAAATTAAAACAAGCGTCAAAAATTAATTTAATTATTTGAAAAATGTCTTATATAAAAATTTTGTGAAGCCAAGTTTTAACCAAAAATCAATTTCAAATAAAAAAAATATTAAATAAAATATAGATTTATATAAAAAAAAGTAAGTGCAAGATATGTTGAAATCTTAGGCCCTAATCATATAAAACGCAGCGCAACTCCAACGAATAACACTGAAAGCACAAACAATGTCATAAATTTTTTTTTTGTATTTTTGTTGTTGCTTTCTTCAGAAATTCACATTGCGTTTTAAAATTTCAAACGCTGCATTGCTTGTGTCGTTGAAAATGGTACATGAATTCCTGCTGAAAGCAACAACAAAGTTACAAAATATTTATGACATTGTTTGTGCTTTCAATGTTATTCTTTGGCGTTGCGCTGTGTTTTACACGATTAAGGTCTAAATATTTGCAAATGAGTAATATTTCGTTGTTTGACGTTACATGGGTAAACAATGAAAACTCCTTAATGAATATACCTGGTGCTTATTATACTATGAACTTTTTAATATATTGCCTACTTTTAAATTCTCGTTTTTCTTAATAAGACAGAATTTTGTGAGAAATTCGAAGAACTCTTTCTCCCATATATACATATATATATAAATGTCATGGTCCATGTATGTAATCACATCACGTCAGTACGACTGGAGCGATTTGGCTGATTCTTTTTATTCGATTCGAAATTTTCAGGAGATGGTTTGTAAAGAAAAAATTTTAAAATTCCTGGTAAAAATCGGAAAATTTTTAACACATTGCCCCCTTTTCACATCTCATTCTAGCTAGTACTTGGGGCAAATTACGGCATTCGATATCAATCGAAATTACAATACAATTCAAATGGAAATTTCGATCGATATCGAATGCCTTAATTTGCCCCCTGATAATAAAAACCATTATCTTAGGTCATTTTGAAACTACCACAACCAATGCGATTTCTAAAACCTTCCAAGATTTTATTTTTGATTTTTTTTTTCAATAAATTTAAAACAACATAACAATTATAATAAAAGAAAAGTTATGTTTAGTTTTCGCGTTAATTTGCATAGCGGAAACAAATCTTGCACTATTGCACAGCGATTTTACTTTTTTTTAATTTCATTTTAGCTTAAAAAATACATGGGAAATAATCAACAGCAATAAAAACTCAAGAAACCACAAGTGAAAAAGTATAAAAAATAAGAAATGAAAATAATAATTAATTAATAATTTTTTTATGCTTCAAAAACGATAAAAATTTCAATGTCTCTCAAAATATTAAAGAAACATTTTTTTCAGGTTATGCATTTTATTTCCCTGTATTAAAACAAAGAGTAACTAAAATCTAAAAAAATTTTTTAAATAATAAAATATTAAAAACTTTTATTTCCTTAGATTTTTAATAAACGTAAAATAATTAAACATCGAACTGTTGTCTAAAATACTCTTAAAGAAAGAGTTAGTTTTTTTTTTTTTTTTTTTTTGTGAGTGTAAGTATCATGTGGATCTAAAGGGCTTTCTTTATCAGTTATTTAACACAAATTGAAACAAAAGAATTGTATGGTTAATGTAATAAAATTTAGCACTCTAAAAGATTGCCAAGAAAAATCTTAATTCCAAACTTCACCGCATTTAATGCGGAACCTCTTTTTTAACGATCCCGAAAGAGTAAAAAATACAATAATTCACACCTTTCCATGGCAAATTTTGATAATTGCCTAAAATGCCAAAGTTATATTCCTACTGAACATATTGTTGTTAAAGTTGAAGCCGTTCTAACAATTATAAAAGATTCTTACAACTGCTCTGGGCGGAGAAGCATCTCTCGCGTCGGGGCCATTATCTCTGTAGGGCAATAGTTTATAGCGTCTCATAACAGTAACACGGTACAATTTGCTTTAGTTTTTGTGTTGAGCTGATGAAGAACCAGCAAAAACTAATTTGTAAATATATTTATTTAAAAAAATATCTAATAATAAGTCATACTTCCGTAAAAAAATATATATCAATACGTTTATAGACACCTAAACCTCTGGATCGATTTTTATAAAATTTTGACAGTATTTATGGTCTGGAAAGATTTGATTTCTACATTAAAGAGTAGGTAATTTGATAGCTTGTGGAGGAGGCTCATCAGGCGTATGCCGAACTTTGTGTTAGCCGAAAAATTCCCCTCCATTGGCTTTGCTATTAAAGGCGTAACTCAAAACCAAAATAAAATAAACAAACAACAATTAATAGAACTTACATGATTTTGAATTCAATAAATTCAACCGATACATTTTTTATGCCGATACCGCTTAAATACCGCTTACAATTGATATCGAGATACTGAATAGTTTAAGACCGGTATCAACACCGATACCGAAAATCGTTTCGGTTGGCAACAAACGATTTATACATATCCCACTCGCATCCCACTAAGCGACCAAAACTACCTTAAAGGAAAAAACCTAAGCTTTCTTTTGAGCAAAAAAAATATAAATAAAAAAAATATCCTTTTCAAAAAAAATAAAAAATAGTTTTAAATTTAAGAGAAAAAAAAAATTTTAAAAAATTTTAAAAAAACAAAAAAAAATATTAAAGGACATGTGATTGAGATTAAGTTTTATTTTATATTAATTTAATTATAATTACAAACAAATAAAAAAGATTAAATTTGTCAACATCTCTATAGAAAAAGTGATTTTATTCCTGGGATTAACATATTGTGGGTATTACAGTATCGAGGGAATGAAATGCTAGTTCGGTATGTTATATACCGTCGAAAAGGTTAATTTGTCTAGTTTCTCAGCATAAGTTTTATTTTTAAGATTTTAGAAACACTTACACATAAAAAGGAAAAAATTCAAAATAGTGCATATGCTAAAAATTTAAAAACCCTCGTCTTGAGTTAGAAATTATTTTTTTTTATACATATCCCACTCTCATCCCACTAAGCGACCAAAACTACCTAAAAGAAAAATACATAAGCTTTCTTTTAGGCAAAAGTTACATGGACGAGAAAGAACACCGGTTTGGCCAAAATGTCAAATTTTGACCCCCTCTAACTCAGAAACTTTTTGACCGATCATGTTGAAACTACTATCCAATAAGACTAACCTTGGTGCAAATTTCATCCAAATCGGAAGACATCGATTTCAAAAGTTGGGTCACTTGACATGAAATCCCCCATATATATATATATATATATATATATATATAAGGAAAGAGCCCAAGTTTCCAAGCATATTTGTTATCAATACACAACATCCGACCAAATGGATTTACAACTATCTAAAGAACGATATTTATATAACTTTCAGTTCTTATAGCACCATGGTGAAGGGTATATAAGATTCCGCATATAACCACTTAACACTCTAATTTGTTTTATATGAAATTAATAAGACATTAAAAAGACTGTAAAACACATAATTTCTTACTAAACATAAACATAATTTTAAACAACCCTCCCTATTCAGCACCTCTCTGGCGACTTTTCACCACACTGTTGATTTTCCTCAATGTATTTACATAAAAGAACAACAAATAAAAAAAGGGGTATTTAACTTTCCTTTAACATTTTTTTGGTTCTTCAACAAATGTTTACTCTATAAAGTGAAGTTCTTAACACAAGAAATTAAAAAACAAAAAAATTTAAAAAACGGAATGGTTACAATTCACTTAAAATGGAAATTAAAAAGACATAAAAACATTATTTAGGTTAACCAAATTAATTTGTTGGAAAAAAATCGTGTAATAAACACAACCAAATTATAAAATGAAACAATAATAAAAAAAAAGTACCAAAAGTGAGAAATAAAATCAAGCCAATTAATTAATTTATTATTTTGAGGGGGAGTAAACAGACAAATCAATCCTTAAATACGAGAGTACTCATTTCTTTAAGAAAAGAAATCAGTATCGAGGAAAAGGGAAACGATTTCTGGTGTGATTTGTAATTGTTAAGATAAACATATGCCAACATTTGTTTCCTATAACAAATTCTAAAAATAATACAATTTTTAAAGAGGAAAGTAAAATTATTCAAATATTTTAAAGCAGCATAAATAATAGATTAAGAAAATTTTTGAATTGACCTTAACAGGGAATATTTTTTTTTAATAAAATGCCGATAGGCTAATTAATCACCTTTGTTATATTTAAATGTTTTATTAAGGAATTTTACAAAAAAAATCATACAAAAAATAAAGTCATAGCCGTTCGATTAATTCAAAAACATCATAATGCGACTTGAATCTTGTCATTTTATGAATTGTTGTGTGGGAGGAAAGAGTTCTCACACCAAAAAAGTCTTTTAGATTTATAAGTTCATTTTTTATTTTTATTATAACTAAAGCCCACTTTGATAATTGAGTATTAAACAAACTAATAACGCAAAGACGATAAGATATAATTTTATTATAATTGTGGTTTCTAGAGTTTATGCTTTACGTGCATTAGAGGTTCAAGGTGGTTTAAAAGAATTTTATTGATATATTTAATAAAAACGACTTTAATAATTTCTTAATTGTGTATTGATAAAAAATATAATTCTATTATTAATTGTAATTGAACTTGAATTACATTTCAACAAACAAACAAAAGCACACACACACACACAAATGAAACAAAGCGATTATGAAATGATCTAATCAGAGTCTATAAAATATTTCAAAATATTTAATTTTATTTTAATCTTAAATACTAAAATAAGTAAATATTTTATATTTTATTTGACACAATTACCATGAGACTTTATTGCGATTTGTAATGAAAACAAATATTTGACATATTTAAACAAGTTGGAAAGAATAATTGGTTAAGCCCGACCAATTGATATCCTACACCACAGTATTAACAGAACAATTTGCAAGAGTCTACCCTATTTTGGACTGAAGGGCCATCATATACAAGAGCTCCTTGTGCCGAAAATTTTCTAGATATCTGCATATGTATATATTTAGTCTAATACTACACTAACATTGTTAAAAAAAATAATAATATGGGGTGATTAAAGTAGAGATACTTTTTTCAATAGCCTTTTTTTGACAGATCCCGTGTGAGTTGTGTCATGCTGTCATGTTATTTTTATTTAGTATTGTTTGGCATTTCATAATTGAAAGACTTACGTCTGAATAACGTTTATAAATCGTTCAACCTTATTACGAAAATTCACGTTCTGTGAGGAATGGGTTTCGTGCAATTCGCTAAACTTATGGTCAACATAATCGGCCTACTGAGCGTACTATTCGCAACACCATCACCCATTTTGAGACCCAGCATTCATTATTTTTTTTTTTATTATTATTCCTACACTAAATCCCGCGAAGCTATTCGCCTGTCTGCAGGAGACCAGAGTCTCTGGCGGGATTCGAAACCGCAACCCCGTTACTGATAGACTAGCTAGCCTACCGAGGGATAATATTCGACCGAATAGACCACGTGCAGCACGCTGTACAGAAAATATAGCGGCCGTAGCTGGAGAGTCGATTCGGTGCCGTTCGCAGCAACTCGGACCTCTATCGTGCCATGATAACCGACTATTTGATGCCTGAGATTGAAGCTCGTGATCGCGGCGACATTTGGTTTCAGCAAGACGGCACCACTTTCCACACATCGAATCAAACAATGGATTTACTGAGAGAACATTTCGGTGAGCACATCATTTCACGTTTTGGGCCGGTCGATTGGCCACCAAGATCGTGTGATATCACACCGCTAGACTTTTTCCTGTGGGGAAATGTAAAGTCTTAAGTTTATGCGGACAAACCCGCTTCGATTCAGTCCATGGAGGAAAACATCACGCGTGTCATTCGCCAGTTACCAGTCGATATGCTCGAACGAGTCATCGAAAATTGGACTCAACCATCTGCGACGTAGCAACGGCGAACATTTGATAGACACTATCTTCAAAAAATAAATGCCAAAGGATGTTCTTTCAAATGATAATAAACATTCCCCATTAAATTTGAATTTTCTTTAAAAAAGTAGGGAACCTCGTAATGGATCACGCTTTATGTTGGTCTTAGAATATGATTACCTCCAACCATATTTATTTCTGCGTGTGCTTAATGAAAAACTGAGAAGGATTATATTGCAATGTTTTTTCGGTTATTATTTTCCCTACGGGAAAGGGAACTAACACTAAACTTGTCACGTGACAAGTCACTTTAACATGGAGATGTCCTACGAGGGGGTTAATTGGCACCTTTTTGACACTTTGTAACAGGTCACTGAAATAACCTTAATGGACACATCCAATTTCGGATAAAATAATGCCTGTCGCAGATATTTTCACAAATGAACCATGTCAATATGATAGATCCCCTTAATATAAAGTAATAGAACTAGAGAAATTCAGCCACTACCCGCACAAAATCCAGTCACATTAATAGTTTTTTGCCAATTACCTTTCCCTTGGACCAACTACACTCTAAACACTTTATCACCAGTTAAGTGACAGGTCTTGTTTTCAAATTCGTTCCTTTTAAATATAATATTTTGCTCACGGGATAAGTGCTTTAAGAGCAATTGACACAAATTCCCGCAGGGTTCTTTAAATGTGCTATGTCTGTATATTTTGAAACAACCTGGTTTATTAAGTTGAAAAATTATTTTAAAAGATTACCAAAGTTACATTTTATATAATTACCAACACATTTCTCCAACCATCTGTTTCATAATTTATACCTCACAAAAGTAAATTAATAAAAGGTACCACAAAATCTTTTTGGCTATCTAATATAATTACATTTATACGCTTTGTATAATCCAAACCATATTTAAATCTTAAAAATTTAAAACAAGTTGAAATAAGTTCATCATCTCATTATACAAACATAATTTTCGGTTTAAACTTTAGTATTAAAGACTGCTCTCATATTTCCCCAGCTACTGAAGGCAGACTGCGTTGTGGTTACGTTTTGATTGATTACCTGAGCTTTTATAAGCTTATTAAAAGATAAATATTAATGAAACAAAAGTATCTGTTCAGAAAAAACAATGGTCGTGTTTAAATATTTTCTATCTATACTAGGGTATTCATTTAATCGGGCTTTTCCTTTAATTGGTTAATAACTCGATTAATTAACCGATGTTTTGGTTTAATCGATTAACAATCGGTTAATTTTGTAATCGATCGGTTAACCGATTAATAAAGTTTTATTTTATAAATTAAGTAATTTCAATACATAAAAATGCATAAATTTTTTATTATTTGGAGTTTATTTAAAAAAAAAAGCAATAACATAATAAACATAACAACTCTTGAACTAAAACGAGCAAACAAAAAGATTATTCATAAATATGTAATACACATTTTTTAATTAATACATTAATATTATGCCAGAATTAAAAAATAAACTGTTTGATAATTGTATTAGTTATTTCAATATTTTAAGGTGACCTTTAAAATAATCTTTTAGAAAAATGTTTAGGATTTAAGCGATTATTTTCTTTAGTTTTGATAAATCTTGACTTGGAAAAAATTTTTCACTTATCGTTGCTATTGGAGAAATCGATCGCAATCCATAATACAGAATATCTAAGTCCTTTTCCTGGATTTCTCTAAAAGTATAAAATCTTCCATTATGTCATTATGGTCCTGTTTTAATTTTTTTATATTTTCAACTTTTCTAATTTGTTCGGTTAATTCTGTTAAAAGATTGATATGAGAAAATATGAGATGAAACAAATAACTAAACACATACATAACATATGGGAAGTTCCAGTGAAAAGTCTCCTTTTTGTAATGTACCGCCAGATGTAATTTAAATCGTTTCTCAAACATTTTATATGTATAATTTACTTTTTTATATGTTGTGTAAAGCGCAATTAGTTCTACATTAAGTTACAAAAGGTATAACTTTGAACAACATGGTCCTAAAATACAGGTTTATTTGCTTTCTGGCATTACATTACAAAAAGTAGACTTTTCGCTGGATATTCCCATATGTACGAGTACCTAAAACGAGCAATGATTTTTAAATTTGATAACTTGGGAAATAAATCTTTAAAGGTCCAAAGCTTATTAAAAAAGGTTTTATACAAAAAGTCTTGCTCAATTCGCAGGCTTAAGCAGACTTGTATTGTAATGCAAATCAAAATCCACTTCGGTTCTTTGTAACGTTTTTTTGCTTATAACCTTCAAATCCTTAGGGTTGATTGTTGTTAATTTTTTTCTGAATATAGAGCTGCTTTATTTCTTTGTAATATAAAATTTTTTTTTTTTACAAATTTGAATTCTTCATTTTATTTTTTTACATTTTGTCATACAAATATCAAGTCACGTCACAATGGAAATACCTATATAAAAAGTACGTAAAACAAAAAGCTGTTGACATCAAATACCTATTTAAAATGAATATCTCTTCTTTGTTTGTATGAAAAAATATTTTCTAAACGCATACCTTTTGCATATGAGTCGAATCAAATAATTAAAAACACAAAAAAATATGTTATAATACTAAAAAAAATAAAAACTTTGCTACGTCGGTTAATCGGTTAATCGACTGACATTTATCGGCTTAATCGTTAATCAGAAATAGCCAATTTTATATTAACCGATCAGTTAATCGGGTAGTAATTAAACGGGTAACCGATTTACGGTTAACCGAATGAATACCCTAATCTTTACATAAAAAAAATTTATAATTTATAAAATATAACATTAAAGTACATGTTTAAGAAATAAACAATATTGACTAGAACTCGTAATAAATATCTGTTCTAGTTTAAGAAACAACAAGAGAAGAACTAAAAAATTGAACAAAAAAATTAAAGTTTGCAATATGAAAAAAGAATTGCAAAACCACAGTTGTACGGCATTCATTACATTCATCTAAAATCAAAATCATTATTTGTAGCTCCAACAAAATGAAAATCGTTATGAGAGTGTAACTGTAAGTGAGGTGTTCCATAACAAAGCAATGTAATTCCTGTTTTTATTTTTATTATATGTAACGCATGCAATTACAAATGATATTCTAACATTATTTACCCAGTCATAGTAACCATCAGCCGTTGTCAGTCCAGATAAGCTAGCGCTGGTCGAACCTGCAAGAGTAATTGACATTCCAATTCATAATAAAAAGACAGATACAGACTCTACTATACAGAGGAAATCTAAGGCGGTTTGGAGAAACACCGAAACGTGAAAGGTATCCAAAGTCATGTGGGGATACTACTCGTATAATCCAAAGTCTACTAAACTTTTTCTGTCGCTACCGAGGAGTGACTGTAGGCTTCTGGTAGGTTAACTGGTCACTGGTGGACGGCAGTATACTAGAAATGACGGGGCAACTGACTAGTGACAATTGTAGATTATATGGGGCCTGGGAGACCATTACTTCCAAGATCTAGGGGAAATCTCTGGAATTGGACTATTGACACTCCTGGCATTCGCCAAGAGGGTGTGGAGTACTCTGGGTACCATCACTTTGAACTAATATTTTCAACTAGTTATCGTACATCATGGTAACGCTAGGGATCAACTCGGTCTATGCGGGGTCTTTATGACCGGCCACCTAACCTAACCTTGGCCTATTATAGATCAATCGTAACAAAATACTGTAGTATGCTGCGGAATAAAGAATGAATGTTTGTTGGAGCCGTATCTATATAACAGTCATTTATGTTAGTAAATCAAATTCTGTGGTTATATTTTGCTTTAAATTAAGGAAAATATTGGCCCCTGTTATGAGTTGCACTCGACAAACGATTTTCGCTGGCTATTGAACATTTTCATATGTGGCGAAATTTTAACGAGCACAATTTTTCTTTCCACGCTGCATATAATTTTAAAAGCTTGTTGAAATGTAAGAGCTTTCAAATTTTAATGGACTTTTGTTAATTTGAAGCAGGTCGTAAGAAGTAAGTAACAATTGGAAAAGCTCGTTTTATGTGCCGTTTTCACAACACAAGTAACTGAACGTGTAGAAAAATTTATATGAAAAGCACTCAGTTTTTTGAGTGTTCTTCATATAAATTTTACTACACGTTCAATTACTTGTGTTATGAAAACAGCACGTTAGTTATGAAACAAAATACTTTATAAGCAAAAAGGGTTTTCATAAAATTTCAGCCTGTAAAAACTTTGGTATGGAATCTCATAGAAACTAAATTATTATGAGCCAACAATAATTCTGACGTGGTCACGTATAACTTTTATTTTATTTTTTTAATTTGTTAACAAATTGCCAGCTGATTGAAATGTACTACTGTGAATAAATTAAATCACAATAGTGCTTTTTATATCGAATCTGCGCCATGATACCAAATGAAAATTGGTTCGATCAGCTAACTCGACTGCTCTTGAAAATTGAATTTAGTTCGTAATAGGCACCATTATCTTTGTACGTTCGTAAGAGATTCATGTCGAACAAAATGCATTTTCGAGAACAGTGTAAGAGATATCGTTGATACAATAAACTACCCTACAAGAAGACTACCGATCATTTTACTAGTAATAATAGCGTAAAAATTGGTTAGTACTAACCTTTATAAAATAATGTTTTTTTTTTTATTTTAGTTTTAAAATAAAGTTTTTATTATAAAAAATATAATCAAGCAGGCTTCATTCAAGTAACGTAACGTCATTTCTGTGTCTGCTCTATAACGTCCTTTCTTACATGGGTCTGGATTTAGTTTTGGAGGTAAACGTACTCATTACCAATTAATTTCTCGTAGAGCATATAAAGAAATATTATTTTGTTAACAACTTGTGACTAAAAAGCCGAATACATACATGCAAAAGTCATCAGGATTGTAAATATTTGGTATAATTTGCTCCTTTATTATCACCACCAAATCTTTAACGAGTATCCCGGCCAAAGCAATTACCCGAATGACCGCTACCTGTTGGAAGACCACTTCTTTTAACACGACTGTTTCGTACATGACCTGTTATTTCCAGAAAATCTACCACCACGTTTTCTGGAGCCGCCATCAGTACGCCCTCCTGTACTTTAATATGCAACGTAAGTTGCAACGGAGATAAGCAAATTAATTTTTTAACTTAACATGGCAAATAACTTTTGTAATATTTAATTTAAATAATTCAATTTTTTTTAAAGAATCGACAGGCCAAGCGTTTGAAAAAATTATATTAAAAAAATTGGCATTATTTAAGAAGTGTTAGTTGGAGCAACGAATGTAAAATTTTTGGAAGTGTGTTAGTAATTTTTTTATTTTTTTTTGGTTTTGGTCATGCATTTCTTGTAGGGTAGTTTATAATTCATACTCAAATGCTTAAAAAATAAATGCATCTTCTGGGAGTTATTCAATATATTGATTTATTCAATAGATTTTACAGTTGAGAACAACGTCGTTTTGTTATGGAACTCCCCAATATGATGAGTACTATAAATTATCGGCCATAAATGGTAAATGATGATAAAATAAAAATACTTCTTCATATTCTCTGAAATGCGCTTAGAGCTTTGGGAAAAGGTGTTTTTTTTTCAAAAGATATCACCATCATAATCAGTTTTGTCACATCATTAATTATGTAAATACTTTCAATATTTATGATGATGTGACGTTGCTGATGATTACTATTTTGTTGATAATGACAATATGTTCTTTAAGAATTTTTAAAAAATTTGGTTTTAATTTTTCTTTGTTTTCATTTGTCTGTGTTTTTTGAACAACATTTAAAAGTATTTACCAAGTTGTTACACGTTAAAGTAACAGTTTAATATATAAAATTCCAATATTCTTTTTTCTTTTATCAACAATGACATGTTTTTATTTCGTTATATTAATGTAAATGTTTGTAGGTTTTGTGTTCTTTGTTTTGTTGGCATTGTGTTTCTTTGCAGTTATCAATAAGTGTGTAATTATTGTTGTTAGTAAGTTGGGTAACATGACATGCCGGTAATTGCAGTATGACAGTGCACTGATAAAATAGTTACAAATTATGTGAAATATGATTTAAATGTTTTTATCTATTTGTTACTAAAACTGAAGCAGGAACATACTTTCAATCGTATCAGAGCTCAGACTTGCATAATTCGATATTTAAAATAGTTTTATTGTAACTGACATCACTTTGAAAGTAGTTATCCGAGAGGTACTTTTAAATTTAAACGTTTTCTTATTCATAATGTTAAAACTATTGCCGCAATTTATTTAAAGAAATACTTAGTGGTTTATTTGAATTGAAAAATTATATAATAAAGTAATCAACTTTATGAAAAGGTTTCAATTTCAAACCACAAATTTTACTACTTCAAAATTTAAATGGTCCAAATGTTCTAAAATTTTTGCTATTGCAAAGATTTTTGTTCCCAGATTGAACGTTATTGGATTGGCTTTAAAATCTCCTTGTGAAATTACAGTTCTAAAATTTAGGCAAAAAGCTTTTAATATACGTTCAAAAGGTTTTCAAAGGGTGAGAATATCTGATCGATGGCCAGGACTCTATGGCCTGGCTATAACACGGGAGAAACTCGCCTGCTACTTGGGTTTGGTGTAAACCAGTAAAGGCCGGTGATATCAGTCATTACTGGTCACTGGTTAATAGAGACGCATGTGCTGAGAATATATATATATATATATATATATATAAGTTCCCGTAGTTCCTATAAGGAGCATAGGGCCATAACAAAATCATTCCATTCTGATTTGTCCAATGCAAGTGTTTTTATTTCGTTCCAGCTCTTGTCTTGTTTAGCCGCTTCACTTTCGACTTGACGGCGCCAGTTGTGTGGTGGTCTTCCTTTTCTGCGGCTTCCTTGCGGATTCCATTCAATAGCTTGTCTTGTGATATCGTCAACGGGTTTTCGTAATGTATGCCTTAGCCAGCGCCATTTCATTTTCCGGATCTCGACATTTACGGGGATTTGCAAGGTTTGGACCCATAGCCTTTCATTGGATATCGTAACTGGCCAGAATATTTTTAAAATTCTGCGCAGGCAGTGATTTATGAAAACCTGTAGCGAGATGACATCCTTCTGCACTGCATTCCACGACTCACATCCATAGAGAAGAGATGATTTTATGCAGGAATTAAATATGTTTATCTTGGTCCTTTTCGAGATATGCGCTGATCTCCATATGGGGTTTAGAATGCCAAAGGAGTGCTTACCAGTTATTATTCGGTTTCTTACGTCGTCTGCAGAGCCACCTGTTATAGTCAGAAGACTTCCGAGATGTGCTGAGAATACCCCGATGTGCTGAGATTACCCCGAGGTTATAATGACTACTGCAGAAGTTGTCATGATGGGGAAACGGAGTCTCACCTTCTCTTCCAATGCCCGGTCTAAGATTGCCGTGCTGGGGTGCTATTTCTAATGTAGGACTAAGGTCGATCTCTATTTTTTCTATAAGGAATATAAATTATTTGAGGCTGTATTAATGTCTAGAGAATAATCTGGCGAAAACTGGCTTGATACTGGCCACTGGTTCAGGGTATCACAAAGGAACAGATATAAGGACCCAAGTGAGCCGCCCTCGTGTTGGCTGCTCATTGAATCTAACCTTTCCTACTAATCAGACCAAATTTATGATAACGTATGATTGTGGAGTGACCTATCTGTATGTACTTTTAAAAACCGTTGGTCGATCTTTTTTTTCCAATGGAAGATAACGCGGTTGATTTAGGGATTTAACGAATACCGATACCGATATATCAACGATATTTTAGATTTGCCAATATACCGTTTTTTTTTTTTTTTGAGTTTTTTTGGAAAAAACAATTTTATTTTTAATGACTGATTTTTCAGAAAAACTAAATGAAATAACACATTTAAAAGCAGAACATAAAATCCAAACGGAATAATACATTTTTCTTTTAATTTTTCAGTTTGAGGTCCACACGACGCGTTCTATGCGTTTGATTCTTCCTTGACCTTCTTTCAAGTGGAGAGTAATCCCACTTAATGCGTTCTATACGTATATGCATTATACGTGTTTGGTATGTAACATGCCAATAACATTTTACACTGATTCTACTTTTTTGACAAATGTTTTAATGCATCAACGAATTGAACGCGTAGTATGCACCTCCAGCTTTAGCCGTTTTGCTTTGCACCATAGTAGTGAAATGTTCTCTCACTGCTAAATCTTTTGTGTATTTAAAGTACAAAAAACGTACATACACGCAGAGAAAAAATATGGTTGGGCATGGTTACGGCAACTACACTTTGCTTATTGAAAAAATCCAAGTTTAAGAAATTAAAAAATTAGGAAATTGCCGGTACATTAAAAAAATGTAAAGTGTCAGAAAATAAAATATCAATGCTAAAAAAAATTTTAATACTGTTTGAAAATGGTGCAAAAATAATAACCATTGTTTTGTGTTATTTTAGAGAAAAAGGATTAAAATTCTATAAAATAATTTATAAATAATTGCCATCTACGACAAACATATGATGTGAAATATCTGGTAACAGTTTTACGTTAAGGTTGCCAGTAAGGAAATAAGAATAAATATACGAGGGCGGATCAATAAGTCTGTGACTTTTCGAAATTCCCTAGTAGTTGTACTTCCCTCGTAGTATATAAATAATTGCGACCTACGACAAAAATATGATGTAAAATATTTGGTAACAGTTTTACGTAAAGCTTGCCAGTAAGTATATAAGAATACATAGACGAGGGCGATTTCAATGGTAAAAAAGTGGTTTACTGACTTTCGTTGTGGTCGCACAAGTACAAATGACGCTGAACGTTCTGGAAGGCCAATTGAAGTCAATAAACCCGAAAATTTCGAAAAAATTCACGATATGGTGTTGGAAATGGCTCGGTGGAAAGAGATTTAGCTCCAACGATGAAATTATTGGTCAAACAAATGCCTATTTTATGGACCTCGAAAAATCCTATTTTTTTGGAAGGGATGCACAAATTGGAGAAATGTTGGACTAAGTGTATTGAACTAAAAGCAGATTATGTTGAAAAAAAATTTTTTTTTGAAAAAAAAACTGTGTTTCATTCAAAAAGTCACGGAGTTATTGATCCGCCCTCGTATATTAAAAATATTTTTCGGTTTTAATATATTATGATGTAATATTACGAATATATTTGGTCATAATATAATACAATAATAATCGTAATATGTTGGATACAATCATGAATCTTATCATAATATGTTGCTCTTAGAATATTTTTACCACAACCATGTTTTTTCTTTGCGTGTATGCTTTTGAACTTGGTAAAATACACGGTCACCCATACACTAAGTAAAAGTTCTGATAAGTTTTAAAAAGTTGTAAGAAAATCCGAGGAAGATGAGCCTCTGTCCATCCTCAGCTGTGGTTGTGCTAAAGTCTAGATATACCTTAGCTCTCCTAATATATCTAGAGACGCAGATCTACTTAACTTTTAAAATGACTTCTGTAGCATCTGAGGGACTATTTCCCACTGTAGGTCTGGTTTAAACGGATTTGCGATCTCCGCAAAAGTTGACAATATTTTGTACTTTTAACGAATAATCTTATTAATTTTAATGTTAACCCCCTTATGCAAAAAAAAAGTTGATATTAGTTAACCAACAGCTTAAGCCCGTACACTTTTGCTGGGCTTAATGTGTTGGTTAACTAATGTGTACTTTAACTTTTTTTTTTCTTTTTTGCATAAGGAGGTAAATATTTATAGTCTCCTTCTCTGTTCTTTTCCATGAAAACATTAATTATTTTTTGTTTATATTACCATTAAATCAAATTCATTGAGTTTTAAATCATATTAATATCAATATTTAATATTAATGAATCTTTTACACTATAATTTTGTATAATAAAAAATTTATTCTACTTGAGTTTTGTCAATTTCGGCTTAAATTCAAATTGAATATTCGTATCGGTAACGATATCGCCGATATTTCTTTTTGAGTAGCGGTATCGTATCGACAAAAAGACGTATCGTTACATCCCTAGTTTAAATCTTAAGATGGAAAAAACATCAATCGAAAAATTGCTTAGCCCTGAAACGTTACTCTTAAGTTTGGTACATTAAGGTTACTACTCTTCGTCGAATCGAAGAATTTTTAAAAAAAAATTTTTGCGGAACGAATTTTAAAGTAAAAAATTAACAAAACTTGTTTCAGTCAAATAGTTTATCAAAAAGTAAATAAAAGAACACAGAAAAAATTATTAAATTTCTCCAAACACCAATCAATTTCTCCAAACATATCAATCAAACAAGTTGTTGATTTTGCACCTATTACCAAAATGATTATATTGATAACCAAAAATTTTAAAATTTTGAAAAAATATTTTCAATAAATGATATTTTTAATTTTATTTAAAAAAGTGATCAAAAAACTTTGCCTTGTTATTTAAATAAATATTGACAATTAAATTTTAAACGAATAAAGTCAATTAAGATTTTTTGTTATTTAATTAAAATTTTAATTGAAAATTTATTTCAAAACAACTAAAATGTTAATTAAATCAATATTAAATTTTAAATTTTCTTTCAACCAAAAAAATAATTGATTCAATTACATATTAATTAAATTTAAATAGATTTTAAACCATTTTTTTAATTGATAAAACACTTTTTTCTGTGAAAGCATGAAAAATAAAAGTTTTTTCTTTCCTCACAAAATTCTATACGAATTTGAGCACTGTTTGTGTTTAAAAATTAATATTAAGTTTAAAGCTTTTGCCATCAGCTAACGTTGTTGACAAAAAGAGCGTAATTTGAATACAAATAAGTGTTGGGTACCATTGGAAACGTAGAGGCAGTGACTTAAACTTAAATCGTGGCAAAAAAGATTTCAAAGATATCTAGCTAGTTTCTTAATTTTTCTACATAAGAGTTTGTCAGTTATACTAGTTATACCAGGATACGAAGTTGATCGCCTATTTCGACGTATGCAATAAGAATGTCAACAAGATCATATAACAAAAGCAATCTTTACGTTTAAGCATCTAACAGTGTCGGAGGAAAATTTTTCAAAAATTCTTACGGCGCGCCGTCTAAAAAAATTATTATTATCATATTCTAGAAGCCGCTATGCATTAAATTTGCATTTAAATTAAAGAAAGCGACACACCATTATTTAAAAAAAAAATTTAACAATTAATTTTATTATTTTACTAGGCTAAATTTATTAAAAATGCTAATTTTGACCCTGATCTACATATTTAAACAATATAAAGCCTACTTTTTCATGCAAAAAATTTAAACAAAATTTTATATTTCTCTTTTTTACAATTTCAATTAAAAATATTAAAAAAAAAATAACAATGAATTTTTTACACGTCAGTTTTTTTAATATTTATCCCAAAAGTTTTGTAATAAGTTTGGCCCTGATGTCGAGAAAAATAATAAATAAACGCAAACATTTGGCTGAAATAATGAATGGCGTCATTGTATTTTATGTTTAATTTTATATCTTAATTCTAAATGCCGGTCAGTTTTCACTGCTGACTAGTGTCTTATTGTAAAAACTATAGTGTTGCCGTCAGGGGTTTCTTACGAAAACTGTAACAGCAGCAGCAGTAGTGGAAAAAAAATTAATTGTAATCAATTAAGCAAAAAAAAAAAAAAAAACTATACAACAACAAACTCAACAAGAAAAAAACGCTAAACACACAATTCAACTTAAATGTGGCGCAAGCTAAACCAATTACAACAATAATAATTACGAAATTTATTATAAAAAAAAAAAAAAAACAACAATCATCATACTAATAAATATAGAGCTTTTTCAACAAAATGCAAAAATATCATCAAACATTTAAACTGAAACAAGCAGATACGTGTATAATCAGATAAGTGCATGAGTTAGATACATTTTACCCTCAGGCATTTGGATGGACAGACATGACGGCCGGCCAAACGTAAATTTACTTATTTTATTATTTTTGCGCATTAAACAAACATTTTTTAAGTTTGCCTGCACTTGTAGCAACACAACCTCCCAACCAGCGAAGTCTTATAGGAAATATGAGATTTTTTTTTGTGCCTAAAAGGAAATGATTATTTTTCATTTTTAAGCAGGAAATTTGTCTTAAGGTTAAAGTTCCTATTTTCTGTTTAGCGTTAAATGATTAATTTCTTGGTTATATGAGTTTTTGGTTAAGTTACTTAAATGCTTGATGACGGGATTTTAGGTTTTGAATTACGTAAAAGTTAGTAAAGGTGGTCATAAAAATAATTTAATTAATAGTGAAACAAAATTGGCTAAATCAAAATGTTTAAGAGATTTTCTCGCCAGCGAAGGCGAATATAGTTTTAAAGTAAGTGAAGAGAGGGCAAAAACCCGGGAAACTAGATACGAGGGTTGCTATTTACATTTTAAGCCAAACAGGTAGAAGAGAGTATTTTTTTATCGAATAAAACTTTATTGCTTTTCAAAATATATTCTTTTTTCTCTTTAATTATGCTACTTCCAAAATATCGGTTTTGATAGTACAAACGGCATCCATAGAGATGTTGAAAAGATTTAGAGGAGTATCTTACAAGAAGGCCCAACCCCTTGTTGGCCTAAGCCACTGAATGCCAAACAATGCGTTTACAAACCGCCGCAGTATTTGAGAGCGCCCAACACACAAAGGTACACCCAGAAAACATGTTTTGATATGGTCACTTCCAACAAAACAATTTTCAAATAAAAATGTAAACATACTATGGTTCTTTTAATCATGTTATTGCCATTGAAAACCATATTATGGTGAAATTAGTCCTCCATCAAGAGCCACACACATAATATGGTTGCCTCCGAACATGTTTTGGTCAATAATAACTAATATATGTTTAACACTTATAATAGCATGGTTGATTTTCAACCATAGAATGTTGCTCTTGGAAAAGGGGAAAATACTATTGCTAATTTAAAAACAAAAAATTGTCATATTAAACCATAACATGCTTAGAGGCAACCATAATATGGTTGTGGTTTCTTCATGGAGGACTAATTTAACCATAATAGTTTTGTCAATGACAATAATATGGTCAAAATAACCATAGTATGTTACAATTTTATTTAAAAATAGTTTTGTTGGAGGTGACCCTATTTAAACATGTTTTTTCTCTGCGTGTAGTAATTGAGAAGTCGGCAGAATTATACACCTATTCCTTGTTAAGGAGCTGGAGCTATCTTACCTTCGCTACTTATTTAGCATGTTAGCAACATCAGTTGAATAGCAACAGCACCAAGTGAGATCCGCTTGTAGGCCAAACTTCCCCATAAGAAGTCGACGCAGTCAACTGGGTAAAAATCAAAACGAGTTTGATATTTGCTCAAGTTTGTTAAACTGTACAGCGAACTTGTGTAGTGTATGTTAAAATCGGTCAGCTTTGTCGCGGATTTTTTAAGAGTTGACAATAAAAAACGAGCGCATAAAAGATATTCTCGACAAGATTCCTAAAAAAAATTTAATGTAAAAATAAAAAAGGAAAAACTGTTTTTTTTTCTGCACATGTTGTCTCCTTTGCTTATAAATTAAAATATTGCACAGTTTACTTGAATTGTGTCTGTCACAGGCAGTGTGGCCATTTTGCCAATTTTTCAAGCTAAATTTAGCATTAAAATATTCTATTTAGCTGCAAAATTTTCATTTAGCAGTTGGCATTTTATTTAGCATTTTTGGAAAATGATCTTAGCTTTTTTAGCTTTATTTATTTTAAAAATGTGAACGCTTAGTTTTATTGATTTAACTAAAAACATTTTATAAATTATAATAAATGTTGACTAAAAATAGTTAAACCCAAAATAAAATTTCGTATGAAAATGGATAATTCTTAACCTGTACCCATGTTCTGTAACTTTGGTGATAACTTCTCGCATCGAAAAGATGTGAAACAAAAAATTCATCGTTCCTCGAAAAGTGTGTCTGTAACTCATGTCGAAAACTATCAAAAGAGATTACGTCGTTACGTTATAAATGTCATAAAATTCCACTCGCAGCCGATATGAAATGGCAGATGTTGAGAACCGTCGGCTATAGAAAATAATGTAGAGACCTACTTTAATTTTTGTTGTTTAAAAAATAGCTTTGAAAACATTCGTAAATTTTTCAAAAATGTTAAAAGCCAAATAAATAAACAATGACGAAATCAGTCAAAAACAAAATACTTATCCCTTCCCTGTTATTATTCATTGCATTCTGCATATATAATATTTTTTTTAGTGGTTATATTTTTTTCACCCCGTTTTTGTGCGTGAGTTTAATTGACAGTTCAAAGCGAGAACTTTCTCACAAAAATTTTACAGACACACTTTTTTCCTTACGAGTAATTTCCTCGCTAAAAATGTTACAGACGCAGTTAAGTGAGAAAAACAGTTGTTTGTTTCAATTTATGGAATTTTTATTTCATTTTTCGCATTTCAATCTAAAAATTCCTTGAAGCGAGAGTTACAGAACATGGGCACTGTCTTGTTAAAAAAAAATAGAATATTAAGGGAATATTAGAAATACCCTTATCATGTCGATTGTAAATATTATTTGCCCTTTGATATTACGATATAAAAGTACAAGGAAATTTCACATTGTATTTAGATAACAATTTAATGGTGTAAATGTTTGAAAAAATTGTTTGCTCTATACTGCTGAAAAAATAATTATTTTAAAGCTTCAACGTTTCTTAAACTATAAAAAATAAAAAGGTGTATATCATGGTAATCAATCGTTTAAATTTTGCATATATCAGAGGTTTGTCGCCCCCCTAAATTAAAAATTTAATCTCAACTACCTGTGCTACATATTTATATGTACAGATGCTTTACCAAAATCTAGCAACCTGCTTAAATCTAACCATTTATTTCCATTTTGTTACAAAACTAGTCACTGAAATGTATTTAGATTTGAATAAAATTTCATACTGGTAATAAATTTCTAACAACTATCTTTAATAAATTTTAGCATATTTTTAAATCATTTTTAGAATTTTTTGGCCATGTTTTAGTGCCAGATTTAGCTTTAAAATTTTTCTAGACCTGGTCACACTGGTAACAAGTTTCGTTTACCAGACTTGAAGACTGAACTTGCCCAGTGTATGGACGGCATTAGAGGTTTTACGATCGTATGAAGTGCTTACGACAAAAGCTGGATAATTGTTCAATGATTCTTGAGAGATTTACAATTTCAAGTTAAAAATGTTCCTAAAGGGTCTCTCTACCCCAAACAACAATAATTCGAATAGTTGAATAGACAAATACTATCTAACAAAGGAAATACACACTCAGCTGCACTATTGAAAATAAAATAATGCAACAACAATTGCAATCGATAATCAAGTACTTGAGCAACATTTTCATTTAAATAGAAATTATTCTAAACAGCTTAAAACATTTTTGTTTATTTGTTGTAACGTTGTTGTTACAATGAATTTCCATATTTAATCAACAAAAACTGTACAAAAGATTAAACGAATGAATGAGTGAGTAAATGAATAAAAACACTACTTGTGAGCTCTTATGAATTTGACTATTCTTATGCATACGAGTGTGTTTTTTTTTCATTCTTTTAAACTTGAGTAGGATAAATATTATTAAAAACACCTGTTATAAAATGCACACGCGCACAAGCACACGTTTTAACACTTTTCTAATTTGAATTGAGTTATAAAAAAAAAAATCATTCAAATAAAAACAACAATAAAATCAATAAATAAAATTTTTTTTAACAAAATAAAAAAAAATTAATAAAAAAAAGGTAAACATGTTATAGAAATTATAAAAAAAGGTAAAAGAGGAACTGTATGCGGGTAGGAAATTCTATTGGAAAAATCAACTTTAGGAAAAAAGCACCGGTGAATACAAATAAAAAAAAAATTTTATATTATTTGTGTATTGTTGTTTTTTTTTTTATATATTTTTTAAATATCCGGAAACTTATAAAGCGTAACAAATACACACAAGTCTATATTTCAAAAAAAATTTTAAACCCACAATACTACAAATTGTAAACTTGCTTAGAGGAACTTTAGTCTTTAACAGACTTACAAAAAAAAACATTATAAAAAAAACGTGGGTGGGTTCATCAATTCATAAAAGTAGCTCTTTGATGTTTTATTTTTTCTTTTCTCATTATTTCTTTTTTTAAGCAAAAAAAATAATGTTTTGAAACTTGAGTACTCAAATTAATAATTTTTTTCTACCTTGTGTTTCTTCATGTTGCATTTTGTTTAATGAATGGGGGTTGTTTTTGATTTCTAGTAAGAAGTACTCTACTCACTTGTATCGTAATGACCACTCTAGTAAGCATGTTAAATTTTTTACTTTCAAGCTAATTAAAATGACCTGGCCATGTGTGGTGCAGTTGATACTCATTCTCAAATTATAGATACTTTTTGTAACCTATTGGCAGTTGTAACACTTTTCAGTTGCAGTTAATTAAAAATAATAATAAATATTATTTCTTGCTTTAAGTTTGTAATAAATTTTATTTGCAAATTTTTATTAGTTTTGAAGGTGTCACAAAATTTTAACGAGTTTGTTTTTTTTTTTGTTTCGTTTTGCAAAGCGCTAAAATGAAGTCAAGTATGTAATTTCATATACTAGGGTCGAACTTGTCCAATTAGTACAGCACAACAGGGACAAAGTTATAAAAATTTTGCATAATGTTAATGAGTTTAGCGATTCGAACGAGGTAATTAACTCAAAGTTAGAAAAAGTTAAAAATCAAAAAAAAAAAAACATTTTTTTTTCATAATTTTGTTGACATAAATTTGCTACTTTCTTAAAATTAGTTTCTATTGTATTTTCGAACCATGCCAAAATACACGGAAAGAAAAGTTTTGTGATGATAATTTAATTGTTTGTAAATTTTAAACTTCAGTTTATTTAATGGATTATTTTAACTGTACGATACCATTTTAAATACAAGGTAGGAAATATATTTTTGGTAAATATATGTATACAAAAACTTAAAACAACCAAGCAGGAAAGTATAGTCGGTCAAGCCCGACCATATCATACCCTGCACCCTAATATTTTAAAAACATATTTTTGAGAGTGTATCCTATTTTCGAGAAATGGCTCATAGAAAAATGCATCTTCATAGTAATGATGCCCTAACAACAGAATTGTGACATCAATGTTATTACAAATGGCATCAATGAGGCAAAAAGTGACATCAATCCAATGACGAACGTCATCCCTAAATATTGTCATATTTTATGCGTCATCTATGCTATGACTACAGTGACTTCAATTCGACGCCACATTTTGTGTACACTGATAGAAAAGGCGTAATCACGCTGAAGTATTTTGACATCAGTAAATACAAACTGTCATAAGTGCGATGACAAACTATTATCAGAGCAATGACAAACTTTCATCAGTGTAATGACAAAGTGTCATCAGTGAGATGACATAATATATCATGTCATAATATATTATTAACATTATTTTCATGTTTAAAAAGTAAAATTAAAAGCAAAAATTCCCATATTTTCTTTTTAATTATTTATTTAAATACATCAAATTCTTCAAGTAGACTTATTACGACAACCATATCGGGCATGCTGCTCGTGTCTTATAAATGGGATTTTTTCTGTTAACAAAAGGCGGAATATAACAAAAGTGAAACAAACATGTGTAATGGGTTAAGTAAATAATTATATTCTCTCAATTTGACTTAACGTCAATTACAATGACTCAATTTGATGACAGTTTGACTTCGCATTGATGACATGCTTTATAAAACCGACTCCGATTCGTCGTTTCAGTGATGCCAATGTGTCATCCCATTGATGACATAATTTAAATTTTTGACCCTGATGGCAATTTGGCCAAGTGATGTTAAGGTTAACATCACAGTGATGTAAAGTGTCATGGGGTCAGAAACGAAGACACTTGCCATAGTACTAAGCAAAATATAGCAGCGTTATGACGCCTTTTCTATCAGTGCCAGAACAGCAATTTGCTATGGGGTGAAGAATTTTATAACAGTTATTTGTGACGAATAGTATTCAGATACCTTCATTTATATGAGATTTGTTTGCCTCTATCGTAAAAGTTATTGTCGCCAATTTTTATGTCAATACCAACATTTATAAGGAAGTTATAGCATTAAAAGATATTTGTATGCATGCTATGGTCTAATATGGACCGATTCCAGTATCATTTGGTTAAATGATCTAAAGTGTAATAAAATAAGTTTGTGCCAAATTTTAGCTAAATACTAACATAATAAGATAACAGATTAAGTTGCAATTATAGTACTTACAATATCGTACGTGACAACTTTAAAAGTTTATAAAATTTTTACAAAAAAATTCCGATCAACAATTATTTGAAACAACTTATTAAATACAAATGGCATAGACAAAAAATATTTTTGCACCACGTACGTGACATTAGAGTAGCATCCAAAACAAACCCAAAAATAAACCGCTAATCAAACTTTATATTTAGTCTTTCCTCATGGATCTTGTTCATTCATTTTAAAGTATAATTCCAATGTTAACAGTATCTGTATTTAATCGGCAGAAAAGTGAAAATTATTGATTGGAGTTACTTAAAATGAATCAGTTTTAACTTTTAGTTTTTGCTCTTTAAAAATTGTAATAAGCTATAAAAACCTTTGCATAGTATAGGTTGATTGTTTTGTTACTTTTTACCATATTTAAAAAAAAAAAAATTTCAAGGGTTTTTTATTATTTGAGTCATGGTTGACATTCTCATGAATCATATATAATATATTTGAAAATCTTTCGTTAAAAAAGTTAAGTTGGAAGTACCCATATTGAAGAATGTGTTTTTTACGAGTAGAATTTTTTTTGATATTGGTTCTGTCGTAACCTCAGCAATACGAACGCAGAGGGCAGGTATAGAAAGAGGTTTTGTAAAGCGTAACCTCTTTTGAAATCTATGGGTTTTGGGTTTTGACCAAAACAAAATGTATGATAAACTTTTATATAAAAGTTTTTTCTGCCGAAATTTATTTAGATTTGTACTAGTTAATTAAATGTTAAATTAATTTTCGAATAGGTCCATGTATGACATATGATCAATAAGGCGCCTACCAACTTAAAGTTTTGTTATGACATAAATGGATATTATAAATATTATTTGCGCCAAATTTAAAAGCTGTGTATGGTGGTGAAGGGGGTTTTCAGAAATGATTTTTGTATAGGAGCTATACACAGAAAAAAGTGTTTTATCAATTAAAAAAATGGTTTAAAAAGTATTTAAATTTAATTAATGTGATAATTGAATCAATTATTTTTTTAGTTGAAAGAAAATTAAAAAATTAATTTTGATTTAATTAGCATTTAAGTTGTGTTGATATAAATTTTCTATTAAAATTTTGATTAAATAACAAAAAATCTCAATTGACTTTTTTCGTTTAAAATAAAATAATTTAAGCATTTAGAATTGTTGTTGCGAATTGTCAATATTTATTGAAATAAATTAACACGTTGTTTGAAATGGCAAAGTTTTTTTTAATAACTTTTTTAATTAAAATTAAAAATATCATTTATTGAAAATATTTTTTCAAAATTTTAAAATTTTTAGTAATCAATATAATGATTTTGGTAATAGGTGCAAAATCAACAACTTGTTTGCTTGATATTATGAAATTTAATAAATTTTTCTATGTAGTCACATTCAGTCATACAGAACTCATTACAATTTATAGATAGGATTAAAAATATAACGATACAAAATGAGGATAGGATAATTTTGTTAGATGTAGTATCCTTTTTTCCTAGTATACCTATAGATGTAGCCTTAAATTTAAAGAAGAAAAATAGGATATAATTAGAGAGCATACGACTATTGGAAAGGAATTATTTTAAAGAATTCTAAAATTTTGTATAGACGATAGTAGATATTTTCAATATGGTAGCAGAATATATTCTCAACAAAAAGGATTACCTATGGGTTCTCCAGCTTCTCCAGTTGTAGCAGATATACATAGTTATGGAGGAGCTCCTGGATACATGTATTGGAAGATTATCTATTAAATCAAAAATTATAACAATATATGTAGATGATTTATTTTGTATTATATCAGAATGTGAAATTGATAATACGTTAAACATATTAAACTCCTTCCACCGCGAATCCAACGGTGGAAGGAATGTGATCATAATCTTCCATATTTAGACACATTAATCCAAAAAAGAGAACAATTTATTAGTAGATTGGTACCAAAAACTAATTTCGTCAGGAAGAATAATTAATTATTATTCAAATCATCCGAGAAGAGTTATTATAAGTACAGCCAAAAATCTTATAGATAAAGTTCTAAATATTAGTGATATAGTTTTTCATAGAATTAATAAAATAAAAATCAAAAATATTTTGGAGAATAATAGTTTCCCAAGAGAATTGATTTGTAAATTGATTGGACAGTACAAAGGATATAGGGAAGGTAATGTGAATACGGTTACTGAACCTAAGATTTACAAGTCTTTAACTTATGCACCAATGGTTTCTGAAAGATTGGAAAATTCTAATATTTATGATATTAATAATTATAGGATGGCTCATAAAACATATAGTACATTAGATAGATTATTTAGTAAAATGAAAGATAGGACGGATAAATTAGATAGATCTAATGTTATTTACAAGATACCTTGCAAGGGTTAGGATAATGAACTATGTAGTAAAGTATATAAAGGTACCACGAAAAACAAATTAAAAACTAGATTAGCAGGAGATAGGTCTAATCAAAAATACATCATCTCAAAACTGCATTGTCATCACATTGTGCCAATTCCAATCATGCACCAGATTTTGAAAATACAACAGTTTAAAATACAGAAACAAACTACAAACGACGCTTCATGTTAGAAATGTTACAAATTATCAATACACCAAAAGAACAAAGAATCAATTTTAAAACAGATACAGACAATGTAGCTCAAAATTATAGACATTTACTGCCGTATTCATAAAAAATAAAATAGATTTCAAACGTATTTTAAAACTAAATTTCCATACAAATTTTTCTTAAAACAGATTTCATATCCATTTTAGTTTTTTATGAATACGGCAGTTAATTTATAAGAATAAGATAGGAAATTAAAAAAGTTTATAAAAATGTCATAGAATAATTTTTGTGTCCTGTGTATAATTTTTATTATTTTTCATAATTGACAATTTTGTTGTTTTACTGAAATGTTGTTTTAAGAATTTGTTTAAAATTTTATAAAAGAAAAAAGAAAAAAACAAAATATCTAAATCCCCGAAGAAGCTTTCCATTGAGATAGCGAAATATTGGATAACAAATAAATCATTTTTTATATAATTGACCTTGCGCTTGAATATATATTACATCAAACTTATATTCAAAGGTATAAATATTTTACTTATTTTGTTCAACTTGAGCTGAAAACCACTTTATTATTTTTAAAATGTTTATGGATGCTAATTCCCTGTGCCCGGAGGACATTTCTATAGTTGCAAAGTACTATTTATGGGAAAACAATATTAAGCTTTTGATTTACAAAATTCAAACTAGCTTTCAGTTAAAAGCTAAAATTTTTTTAAAAAAATTTTTAAAAATAGGACATAACAAAATATTTTTTGCTTTTCTTACTATGTAATATGATAACATATTACAACAAATTTCAAATATGTATGTTAAGAAACACAAGTTTGCAAAAGTATTAATTAAATCCAATTTAGGAAAAATAAAATAGCTACAACAAAAAATTTTGTAAATATTTATATATTATAAAGTCAATTATTTGCACGCAAATTTAAGCCTCCGTATACAATTTTTCTAAAGAGCTTCCCAGTGAACATGTGTGTTATTTGTTAGGCAAAACCCCAAAAACACATGTGTACTGGGAACGAGAGAAACCTCGTAAAAAATAACATGGAAACTACAATTGAAGGAAATACTTTGTAAAAACAAGTGTTGGAAACAACAAAATAATTACATAATCAAGGCAAAAATAGCTATAATGAGCAAAATCGTTGAAAACCGTAAATACCTTGTGAAAAACAAAATAAATATATTTCCTAAACTGCAAAAATGTTCAACTAATTGTCGTTTGTTTATTTAATGTTTATTTTTATATATTTTTGTTATTGTTGATTTTCTTTAACGATTTTCATTTAGTCTGCTGTAGTAGTTTTTTACCAGTCTTGCGTATGACTCAAGTGCATGAGCACGACATGATGACCAAATAGAGGCATAACGAGTTAAAAACCCCATAAGCCAAGTCTTTAAAGGTAAATATATACAACAACTATGGATAAAAAGCATTATGATTCAATAGCTAGCGGGGTCTCATTTAAAAATGCATTTAATAAATTAAAATAAATAATAATAATAAACTGAAAAACAAGCAGCAGGCAGGCATAATGCCGGTACCGGTTTTCAATAATGGTTCACTGACACACATTTGGAACTTTTTTTTTTTTTTATATATATAAAATTTATTAAAGTTTCAAATTAATTTTGTTTAAATACAAATATAGAAATAGAAATACAATAAATTTAATTTATGAGCACAAATTTATTAAATCTGGCGCCGCTTGTATAAATTAAAAAGAAGTAGTAAGAAATAAAAAAAAAAAAAACGCACAAAATTCATGGCAGATTTTGCTAAGCACTAATTTTTGATTTGTACACTGATGAAAATTATAAATTTTGGAAATAAAAATATATAATATACAATATTGCAAAAAATTCTAAAACTACTCGTATATATATCACTTATATAAATAAGATGTCTTTATTTAAAAAATATGTGTTGTTAAGGATACCATAGTTTTCTTAATCAAAAAGTTAAAACATCTGGCAATAATATTCTGTACAGAACGTTTGGGGTAACGAAGGCAGATCTGAAGACGTGGGCTAGGGAGACCCACACGGCCAGTTGGAACAGTATGACTATGGGTACGACCACTAAGATTTTATGGGGTAACCCAGACGAGGGGAGGGCAAAAAGCCTCCTCAACGGAAGCAATCCGAAGTTAGTAGGATGGTGCGTATCCTGACTGGTCACGGACTACGGGCAAAACTACACCAAATTTGACGGGCGAAATCTGACGAGAGTAGAGCGTGTGGCGAGGAGAGCTAGACGCTAGAGCACTTCCTCTGCTACTGGCAGGCCTTCGTCGAATTACGATCCAAACGCCTCGGGAGTAATGTCATGTTGGGCTTGGGATCCTCAAGGAACGTTGACTGGAAAATCTTAAGGAATTACGTGCGGGAAACTGGGTTTAATAACGACGGACGTTAACCCTCCCTACAGGTGGTGGCAGCACTATCCACCTTAATCCCCCATATTTTTCTTAAGGAGCGCAACACAGGCCCGATAGTGGCCTAGATATGAGGTTGCATCTTGATGCTTCGTCCTCCTTTCAACCTAACATAACCTAACAACATGTAGGTTTCAAAAATGAAACATTTGCACATAAATATTGTTTTTCCAGTACATTTTCTTTCTGTAATTTTTGTATAGAAAAAAGTACAGGGGAGTATCGAGCCCTTACTGCAAAAATAGCTTAAGCGCTATCATTTTAAATTTTCGTTTTTTTTTTAATAAAGTAATTTGTTGGCAGCACTTGCAGCATTTCCTAAAATGCCATGGTCACATGAGTTACCGTTACGATTTTATAGCAAAAACAATTTTAGCTTAAGCGCCCACCTTCATACAAAGTTTTTGGGATACATCGGGTGATTCGTCGTGAGGTTTGATTTATAATGTAGAATAAAACACATAAATTTGAAATTCAGATTTTTATTATCTATTATTATATATTATTCGACCATCCATTATATTATATCCAATTTCTATTTATTTAAGCTTATGGTCTTGTTTTTATTTTATAAAAAAGTTAATCTTTATTTTTCTATCGAATTTTCGTAACTCTGTTGTGTTACGTCTTCAGGATTGAATTTTTTTTTTTTTTTTCAATCCTGAAGACGTAACACAACGGAGTTACGAAAATTCGATAGAAAAATAAAGATTTAACTTTTTTTATAAAATAAAAACAAGACCATAAGCTTAAATAAATAGAAATTGGAAATTATTTTTTATTATCGATTAAAAGAACAATTTATGGCATTTATTGTTTGAAACTGATATCATGCTGGCCAGGACTACGTCTGAGGTGGAGAAAATAGTCCAAAGATGTGATATCGAATGATCTAGGTGGCCAATTTACCATAGAAAAACGTGAAATTGAGTGCCTACCAAAATTATTTCTCAACAAGGTCCTTTTTCCATGCGCTGTATGGCTCGTATCGGCGTCATGTTGAAACCAGAGCTCACGGACACCATGCGCTTGAATTTCAGGAAGCACATAGTCCTTCAACATGTTGCGATAATAATAACCATTGACGGTAGAGTTCTGATTTTCCTCAGCCCATTGACCACACTATACCGTTGTTTTTAATATATGTAACGGTAGCTTTTGGTACTCTTCGGGTTGCTTAACAGCCCAAACACAAACAGTTTTGTTTATTTACGTATCCATTGAGCCAGAAATGTGATTCATCGCTGAACAAAATTTCACGATAAAACACCGGAATTTCGTTGAGTAAATATACAGCTGAACAATTTGGAGACGCTGTTGTGGTGCGAGTCCTTCCATGATGACTTGTCGAACGATACGAAGCAAAAGTAACAAAGCAGTTTGATATGAGTCAACGCGTTATCTGTAAAACAAAGAATATTGAAAATCAAACCTCACGATGTATTACCCTTTATTACCGTGTAAACTATTCTTGAAGCAGCTTCTGTAACATAACAACAGCACAAAGAGAGAGAGAGAGAGAGAGAGAGAGAGAGTTCCGCAAGCATACGAGCGGGCAACAAATTTCTTCTAACCCAATGTCTTTGAGATTAATAGGCATCATGTGATCTCCGAAAGGCCCTGAACAAACAATTCAGAAACTTTGCAATCCTGGAGATAAGAGATTTCTGAAGTACTAGTATTGCAGTTCTAGCCAGCTTTAACACAAGACAACCTTGAGTTATTGGGTGGACCAGGACTCACCGAGATGACGAAGGTAAAAAGTAGAAAATCATCCAGAATCTGACGCACTCTCATATGATATTTCCTTATCGTAAAACGCTTCACTATAGTCATAGATTTAAAAAATACCTGGATGTCCTCCTTAACTCAGATTTGGAAAGTAGAAAACATCCACCAACTCTGTGAAATCTTTTATTTAAAATCTTTTCGAAATAAAGCCATCCATACTCGTTTAAAATTTTTCTGCAACTCATTAAAAAAAAGTTCTCCAATACAAGGAGAAGACATTAATCCACTAATTTCTTTTAGTGTATTAACATTTTTATGTGCTTCTCTCATTAACAGCTACACTTTCGTTGCCTTTTAAAGCTTAAATAAGCGTGTGACTGACTGGCAGTTTGTATTTGAACTGCCAAAGTGAAAGACTATGAACAGAGTTAATTATGTTTTTGAGATTACAAATAAACGGCTTAGTTGACATTTGATGCCGTTAAGTAAAGTTAAGATACTATCGTTAATTTTATATCTCTATATATTTTATCGAACTATGTTTTTATTTTTATTTTTTTTTTTTTTTATTTTATGATTATTACTTTGTCAACCAACTTCTTTCGATGAGATCATAAATTTTGTTGATTTTTCACGCTTTTAATTTATTTGATGTTTATTTCAGTAAATGAAACGAGACAAAAAAAAGAACTGTTTAAAAAATCTTAATTGACAATTGAATTTGACAGCTTTAAGCTTCTTGCATTACGTTACAAAGTATTGCAACCAACAGTCACTTGTTTGAACGTGCCGTCGTCATTCTCAGCGTGGTCGTTAGTTGACTTTAACTCTCGGTTCATGTAACCATTAAGAGTGGAAAAAAATATCGAATGAGGTACAAAACGTCTTTAAAGGTGACCAGAGGTCAACGTGCGATTTTATTTCTTTATCAGTTTCCTTTTCTACTTCTTTTGTGAGAATTTATTGTATGTTGCAAGAATGTCGACAATTAAATAATGAGAAATTATGACAGTTATTGCTTGGAGACAAGTGTTGACCTGTAGGTATAAATATAAAGTTTTAAGATTTTCTTACAAGAGATTTACAACAATTTAATGTATGACTGGGACGAAGTTTATTGCATTTTAGTATATTATGCATGAGTTTTACTTAAAACTTTTTAAGATGAATTTAAAGGTGCCTATTTCAAAATATTCTACATATACAAATTTTTCAAATTTGAACCGATGTAATACCCTTTTAGCGAATTCGATTACATGATTAAAATTTTGGTTTTGCATATTTCCAGCCTGGCCCCACGATGCCGATCGATAATTTAAGCGAGTGACAACATGTCATTAATAATCGTTCTAAAAAGTGCACCACTAATTATCGACTTACAGTTATTCATTGTCAAATAAGAATAATGCCCCATCAACAATTCCACAAATGAAATGCTTGCTTAAAAATAAAAATCGGCAAACCCTGAAAATTATGCCATAAAAATACAACGCTGTGCTACAAACAATTCAGTAAATTATCGTCCAGACTTGCAGTTTTTGTTTAAGCAATTTTTTTAAAATTCTGCTTTGAAATTGCATTGGTGTCCAGATTATGAAATCGTGATTTGCAATTTTTGTATTTCTATTTTTTCTCTCCTCTTCTAATTTTTATATTTCATATATAAATACAAACACACGTACTTCAAGTTGAATATTGTGAGAATAAACAAACAAAACAGAATTGCAGAGTTTATCTCTTACCTATAAACTCAAGAATTGCTGCAACTTAAACTGTAAGTCTGGGCGATGACTTAATAAACCAAAGCAGTACAGAAAATATATAGAAAATAATTTTGTGAAATATATTTTAAAAGACTTGAGGTCTTGTTCTTTTTTTATAAAAAAAAAAGACCTCAAGCTTAAAAAAAGGATTAATTAAAAAATTTTAAAGGTCGAATAAGAGCCAATTTATATTTTAAAAGACTTTATAATTTTATTAGTGGTGCTTTTTTAAAAAAAAAAAATAATTACAAAAAATATTTAGTGTTGGTGTGTAAAGAAATAATTTCGTTTAATATTCCAACAAAATGCATCTGTCGGCAACCACAGCACAACTGACTGCTTTTGGCACTTGTGGTTGAATAAAATTTCTTAGTGGGCGCAAATGTTAATGAAAACTATAACGTTATCGCTCGCTGGCATTGTCGATCGACTTGTCGTGCTGAAAATTTCAATTGGGGGCGCAAATCAGCTGTTTGTCGTTGAAAATGCAAACGAAAAAGAGCAGTCGTCATCGTGGGCCAGGCTGTTAATTAAAAAAAGCATGTTTTCCCCATTTTTCGCCGCACAGAAAAAAAAAACAGTTAAAGTCATGGTGATTATGATCACCGGTCGGCGAAAAATTGGTTAATTAAGGCACTTGCTTAATCCTTAGTAAATGGGTAAAGATGGGATTCTACACGGCATGAACCCAATTTATAGGTTAGTTCCCTCGTATTTATCCACATTTGTTTAAATACAAGGATGTGTTTACCCAATATCTACCAAATGTTAACCATTTTACCGGTATTAAGCAAATCCAACTATATTCATGGGACAAAACTGGAAAAAGCTACACAAAAAACGAATTTTTTTCCTGCCAGATTTTTATACTAACAAAATCACAAATTAAGATTTTTATGGCAGATCAGTGGCCAGGTGAATTTAGTTCTCCTTTAAATCTTAAATAGAACTTTCTTATAATATGGTTTCATATTATGTAGCATAGTTTTGAATTGTAATAAAGCACTATAAAATCAATTTAAATTAAAAACACAAATATTCAATTGGTTGATGGTCTCTGTGGAATCGAGTGCGTTATTTCCTTCAAGTTAAAGATGATTTGTTTTAACCTTAGATTATAAAATAGCCGTTGTTATAACTCATTACATGTTATGAACTGAGGCGGAATTGTGAACATGACTTTTTTTATAATTTTGGGAGATTCTCTAAGTGGCTTCTAAAACTTTGACTTCTTAACTATTTTCTTGGGCTGCTAATTATTTAAATGAAAATTTTTTTTTAAAGCCACTTAGGCTTATTCCCTTAATTATTAAATATCGCGAAAGAAGAGCTCCAGAACGTTAGCCCAGAGAATTATATTGTTGTCCTATCTAATATGTTTTCCCCAGATTGCTTACTCGCTAAATAGTTATGAAGTTGGTGTTCTGTTAGCCTTTTATACACTTGAAACACAAAATTTATTATGACTGGGCCTCCTAGTTTTATAGATTTAAAAGAATTTTGTCAAGATGCCTTAAAAACTTGTTCGTCTTCTTCGTCTCCTGATAACATTTATAATGATTTTAGTAAAGTATTTGATAAACTAATTCATAACCTTCTTATGTACAAGTTGGAAAAAATCGGGCTCTCTCTTACTCGTCTTAAATGGATGTCCACTTATCTTAAGTGGAGGTATCAGTGCATATTGTTTCGCAGCTGTAATTCTAAAGATATACCTGTTTCATCTCTCAAGGTAGTCACTTGGGTCCAGTATTATTCCTATTATTCATTAATGATTTACCATTGTGTATTCAATATTCGAAAATACTTATGTATGCAGATGATGTAAAACTTTTTCTTAGCTACAAAAACTCCACTATGTCTTCCTTCATCCAAGATGATCTAAACAGCTTGAACTTAGGGTGTGATTAAAAAATTTGATGGATCTGAACTCGAAAAAATGTAAACATATGTTATTCTACAGAAGAAGTCCAGTACTCTGTAGCTATAACCTAAATAATTATCGACTTGAAAGAGTAGAGACATTCCTTGACCTGAGTATTTTACTTGATCATAAATTGTGTTTTAATGCGCACATATCGCAGACTGTCTACAAGGCCAAAGGTGTCCTTGGAATTATCAAACGTTGTGGGAAAGAGTTTTACGATCCCTATGTTATAAATTAGGTATATATGTAATTAGTGAGACCTATTTTTGAATACGCCTCGGTCGTCTGGGCCCCCAGTATAAGGTACATAGAAAAATGGAATCCTTACAGAAGCAATTTCTTTTGTTTTGTCTTCGAAAACTGCATTGTAATACAAATATCAATTTACCTTCATATAAATCCCGTTTAAAACTCATTACTCTTCCAACCTTACAAAATCTGAGGATATATATGGACATCACCTTCATGCTGAATTTGTTAAACGGTGAAATTGTCTCAGAATTCCTACTTCGTAAGGTTGAGTGTTCAATTCCTTTTCGTCCTTCCAGAAATTATATGCCCCTTAGACTTCAATACTTTCGGTCTAATTATGTAATTGTTGAGTCTATCCGCAGAATCAGCTCCGAATTGAATAGCTTTTATACATATCGCACTTGTTCCTCTAAACAGCGTCAACTCAAAAATTTAAAATTTTTACTTTTTGCAAGAAAACGATAAACGGTGGCCATATCTATCCACTGTAAAAATCTTAGAGCTATTTCTCTAGTATTTTGCCTAAAAAAATGCAGTTTTATCCCCATTTGTAATATAAGAAGACATATAAAAAAACAAGTTTCTCTACTGAAAATTTATAAGTTTTGAGTTGACTCTGTTTCGAGGAACAAGTGCGATATATTGATTTTACTGATCCTATTGGGGTCAAAAATAACCTCTCAAATGTCTTAAAAATAAATTTAATGCAAAAATTTTCCTTTTATATTATGCACTAATGTATCAAGATTTATTAAGTTAAAACATATAAGCCAGTAAGAAATATTAGTTTTATTGGCGAGTTAAGGAAATAAATACAAGGAGAAAACCTCTAAATAGTCAACTATAAGTCTAAGTGGTCGACTTAAGAAATTAAAATAGACGAAAAGTTTTCTTAAATTACTCTATTCTTTTTTGAGCATTTCGGAATAATATCCCGGGGAAATTAAAATTAAAAAACAAAAGCACCATATTTTTCAGAAGTCTGTAATCTCCATATAAAGAATTGCCGAACGTGTATTAGGATTAGTCCTTTGCGTGTGAGTCATTACTAAATCACGCACGTCTACAAAGAAAGGGAATGTTAAAACGCTCGAAGAACTTTGAAGTTGTCACGACCACGCACACTGAATATTAAAAATGTTTGCTATTAAGCTCGAACACTGACGAAACATTTCCAAACACTTTAAATAACACAGGCTCCAAAAAAATTTTTTTTTATATGAACCGTGCTGCTAATTAATATCAGTCGCTCCTCAGGAGTCGCTCCTAAGATGGCAAAATAGACGCTCTGTGTACCTGTTGGTCCGCGAAAGCTTTTTAATTTCACTCCCAGCACCCATGCCTGAGAGGCATTCCCCTATCCACCACCTAGGGATGCGTCCTTTAGGGATTACAGGTTCCCGCAAAAATTTATATAACAGTGATCAAAGATCGCATTCACTTTTAGAAAGTTGGTCGTGTTTAAACACATAAATGACATGACTTTTCCAAACAATAATTGAGATTATTAAATTAACCTGGTCACTTTAAGAATAAATGGCTTAAAAATAACTAAAATTCCCTAAGATTGATTTGATGTCCGTCTGTCTGTCTATCAAATGTATGTATCAAGAACAAGGGGTGCACATTATAAATCACACAATCGATCCGAACGAGTGTTGATGTTTAACAGACGCCAAACAAAACTGACTGAACTACACTCTCGAACACTTACTTACACGCACACAGTCACACATGTGATATATGAGTGTGAGTTATTTTTCTTAATAAATTATTTTTTGTTTTCTTACAAGTAGTAAAACGTGCATAAATGCCTTAAATGCAATATTGATCGTAAAACAAACAACATTGTTCAATTACGTTTTTTTTCAAACTCAAAATTCGTACAATAATTTATATTTTTTTTTTTTTTTTGCAAAATATGCAAATTTTGTCTGGTTTTCAATAACAACTGGGGACAAAAAATCACCATAATTAGCCATATTGAATAATTGAATAAAAATAATGAAAAATATTTCAAACTAAAGTACAATTTGTCGTGAAAGATTTAGTTAGTAATTCGACAAATCAAAGAATTGAAGCATAAAAATGTTAAGATTTTTTTCGAGTGTATAAATATGTTTAAACTAGTTAGCAGATGTGCAAATTATCTGATGAATGTGTGCACCGTAAGTGTTCTTGCAACCCCAATTGTATGAGTATTTTTCACTTTTTATTTTTGTATTTCTTTTTATTGTGGTGAAATAATTTTGCATAAAAAATTGCATTACGAAAATTTGTATACAAATTATTATTATTAGTATTGGTATTATTTTACTGGCATACTCAAAGAATTGACATTAATTTGCATGACAAAAGTATAGACGAACAATAGAGAAACACAAAATGAAAAACATGTTGCATGCAGTTTTTTTTCTTTATTATTTAAGGGGCAAAAATAAACAACAACTTCTTTGAAAGAAACACAAATCACTAAAACAGATTTTGAGCTTTTTTCTTTAGATTGAAATTATTGTTGTTGCTTAATGATAACACAACAACAATTAGTTTGACATGCTTTCATATTGTCAAGAATATAAATGAATTTGCATTACATTTTAGATGAAAAGGTTTATGTATACAATATGTATGTATAGTAAAGCTGTGTATCTAGATACATATACATAAGTAAATTTAAATTTTGTTGAAACTTTTGTAAAACTTTGCAACTGTAATTCCATGGAAAAAAGGTTGAATGTTATCTTTATGCTTAAATCAAAATGAACATTTAAATTTACACTACATTCTGTTTAACTTTCCTTTGAAGCAGAGGTTTGCAATCTTTTCTTTTATTTCGAAAAGTGAGGTAGTTCATGAACTCTTTAGGCTAGTTGGGTACTGGCATTCCAAAAAAGTTCAGGCAAATTCTTCCACCACTTTTCGTTTCTCAATACATTTCAAAATTATTCTTATAAACTAAAGCTTCGTACAGACTGTGGTCAGATCTAACAATATTGTCAGTATACCACCACTAGTGGTAAATGAGGTTATACAAAGTTTGTCATTCCGTGTGAAACTTTTTTATTATATACATATATATATTCTGGCTCCTTGAGTAATTCTAAGCCATGTTCCTCTGTCTGTCCGTCTGTTGAAAACACACTCACTTTCGAAAACCGCAAAAGAAAAAAACAAACTTGGTCTCAAATTGCTTGTAGTTATCCTAAGCAGTTTGGGATTGAAATCCAGCAACATCGGTTCAGTGGGATCAGAACTATGAATCAAAATGTGGAACCACCACCCTAAACAACTTGATAATTTAGATACAAAAACTAACATAAATGGTGGAATAATGCACGGAATGATATAACATTTTGCAAGAATTCGCTTTATACGACTGCAAAATGTTAAATTTAGTGAAGATCGGTCCATAATTGACCATAGGCCCCACATAATAAATAACATAACAGATATAGATGTTGTGGTAAAATTTCTTTTAACTTAGATTCATATGGCCACAAAAAATATCATGCAATTTTGTAAAATTCAATGTTACCGCTAAAACTAATTATACTGCTGTATTGAAATTTATTCTTTTTGTAATACCACAAATCAGTCTTCAGAATTTTGGGATGATTGGTCCATTATTTACCATAGGTCCAAAACAAATTACTCTGCTAAAAATCATTTTAGTTCGGCTAAAACTGTTACGAATCATGATATTTTTCTCAGGCTAGTTCAAAGTTCTAACAAGAAACGCATAAAACTTCCTTATTGTCGGTCAATAATTTAATATAGGTCTAAACCGCAACCAATTTGAATGCTGACTTTTGTTTTTGTGAAGCTTGGTTAATAATATATTTGTATTTACAATAAAGAGCCCACTTCTATCGGTGGAAGGTATCAAAGATTCGGCACAGCCGAATATAGCACTCTATCGTTTGAACACTCTTCGTTACCATTGGCATATCACTGTCAGACGTTGGAAGCTTAATTTACATTGTCAGATGTGCGAAGTTTATGCATCTGATAATGGCATCATTGTAAGAGACCTTTTCAATTGGCAACGCTGCAATTACATACATACCCTGCAGATAACAAGACTAGTCCATACATGCGTGTAAAGAGTAGTCCATAAAGGAGTAGGAGTACTCCAAAACTCCTCCAATTATATGGTAAAAAGGTGGTCTATTTAACATTACGATGTCCTAGGAGTGGACCATATAACCCAACGAAGTAGTCCCTAAGCTACTCCATGGAGTACTCAAGTGGGTTAGTTTCAAAAGTGCTGCACGTTACTACTTTTTCACTAATCGCCTTTTATGGCGTGCACTGTAATCCATTATTGCTATTTTTATATATATTTACTTGGTATTTTTAATTTTTTTTTTTATTTTTTTCACAAATTTTAAAAATAATTAAATAAGCAATTAATAATGGACAACATCAGGGCTACCAATGTGTAATACTGTAAACTATAGTAAAGTATACCTATACATCATGCAGTTGTTGGCAGCACTGCATTTTAATTTGTCTAATATGGTCTATACTACAGTACATTGGACCATGTTGTAAGTAGTCCATTTAAGCCACAATGGACCACGTAGTCCAATATTATCCGCAGGGTACATACGTACCAGGGATGGAAAATGGGGTTTCATATTGTGTACCAACTTCAATAACAAAACATAGTTTTGAGACTATGACGATTCCAATTTTATTTTTTGGGGCTCATCTCTTGAGATATGTATGTATTTAGAAAAGGAATTTTTATTAATTACGATTTTTTTTTAAAGATAGCCACCAATATTTCAAAAAAAAAGTACAAATTCACCAAAGATATGCATGGGTGAAAACAAAAAATGTTTAATTTTGCAAAATTAAAATTAGTTTTAATAAACATTAATTAAAACTATTTAAAACAACATAAAAAAGTTTAAGTTCTTGCTATTGCTTTTCCCTTAAATAACCATATTTTCACTTGAAACACAACAATATTTTTTTTTTTTTTAAACAATTGTAAAATATTATTTAGGATATTATGACGATATGACTTGATAGCACACCTTGTGAATTCCCCAATTGTATACGTATCAACATAAAATATTTAATTTTAGATGTTGATACGTACACAATATACTTTTAAGTTTTAATATTAATAAAAATGCACTGAAACAATCCCTGATGATGATCGTCAACGAAGATCGAAATATCGGAATTAAATAAAAAGGAATATTTATTTACAAAAAAAAATAACTGGCCTCGAGCTTGATTAATTTTTATTTATTTAAAATTGGAAAGCTCGAATAATAATAAATTTAATTATACCAACAACATATTTACAACTTTGGTCATAAAGTTGTAAAGTTATATGTCTTAAGATAATTGCAAGACGTATATATAATTTCTATGGGCAACCGTTTATAATTTAGAATTCTACTGTACAGTTATGACGAATCCATGAACACAGCATTAAAATTTTTATTTTGTTTGAAACAGAGCAATATTTTTTAAACAATTGTAAAATATTATTAAGGGCATTATGACGATATGACTTGATAGCACACCTAGTGAATCACCCCAGTGTTACAGGCTGTGAATTCCCTAATTATAGTTTGGCCTTTACCATATCTCAATAAATTAAGTTGAAATATAATTTGTAACATTAATTAAAAAAAAGGTGTCAAAAATTTCGTTATTATTTTTAAATCAAGATTTATTGTTTTCTAATGAAAACATCCAACTACGTTTGTATTTCTCAACTCTAATCTTACATAACCCATTAAGAAACTCTGTTGTAGTCACTTACAAATATTTTGTTACATGGTTGATGACGGTAATTATCATGTTGACGATGATGATGACGATAATTATTGGTCAATAGTTGAATTGTGTCGCTTCATTTTTAAAATTTTACTCGTAGTAAAACTGCGATTGTTGTTAATATTGAACTAAAAATTCAAATGGCATAACTGACATACAATCTTTTTGAAAAAAAAACTAATAAAAAAACAGTGCAATCTATCACTCAATCCCTGTAACAACCAACGACAAAAAAAAACAATATTGATGACAAGCTAACAGTGGGCATTTGAAATAAAACAGTCGGTTGTATGTTAAGATCTCTTGGTCATACGGCCATCATGTACAAGTCCATACTATAAGTACGACCAACAGTTTCTCAGATGTCATGAGCGAACGTGGATGTGTGTATGTTTGCAACAAACTATTGAGGCAAGTAAAACGTTGCAGCCATTCACTCGACCATCCGTATAATAAATTCAATACAAGTAGTCGATCGCTTTTATTTTTTTAATGTTGTCGTTGCTGTTTTTTATGTCAGTTCTATTGTTTTGCTTTTGTTGTTGTAACAATAGTAACAAAACAATCACAATTACTTGGTTGCTTTACAATAAAAAATATCATCATATGAATAAATTCACATAATAGTTATAATAATATTGTAATAACATTAAATTAAATCAAAACGTCCCCCCTGTTTTTTCTGGGTTGTAGAGTATTGCTGCTTTTGTAGAATTTATGAAAATGTTCCGTTTAGTTCGCCGTTTTATCTCAAATTGTCATAGATTTTGCCAACTAAATTAACTGTTCTAAATTTTGTGTTTAAAGTCCCAATAGCAGAGAAAGGCCTCAACAGCCACTAGGGGCTTAGAAATTTTTGATTTTTTTTAAACAAACAAAAACCAACAAATATTTGATTTTTTAAACAAGCAAAATCCAAAAAAAATCGTCAGTACAAATTGAAAACCAGAAAATCTCTTGTTGTACCATTCCCTACTGTATGAACATTATTTAGTCAATTCACAAGGTATCCTAACATGTCATATTGTCAAAATGTCCTAATATTTCACAATGGTTTAAAAATATTGTTGTTGGTTTGTTAACAAAAAGTGTCTTAAATAAATAGAACGTTGCTTGCTGTGTTTATTGTGCTGTCGTAATTAATCAGAAAAGTCCAGCGCTGAGCGGCTGAGCCGTAAAACAATATTTTTAAACCATTGTGAAATATTAGGACATTTTGACAATATGACATGTTAGGATACCTTGTGAATTGACTAATTATTTCTTAATTTTTATTTCCAACTATAAAATTTTTCTAAGTGCATTCTAGCATAACAATTGTATATAAGGATTTCCATAACAAAAAATTCCATAAAAATTCCACTTAAACTTTATTTTTTATAACAATTTTTTTTTTTTAATATTTATAATGTGACAACTCGGCCAGTGTCACCAGTGTCGCCAGATGTAGGGAAATATGCCTACGTAGAGAAAATCGGACAGGTTTTTTTAAATAACTTAAATTTTTGGTCCTCTTTTCACATGAGATTAGAGTTTTTTCCCGCACGTTTTAAATTCCCGGGGAAGCGGAAATTAAAAATCATATTGCCGGGATTCCCGCCCAAAATTGTTTACTTAATTATTTATTTAATTCTCCACTGAAACTAATATTTCTTACTGTCTTATATTTAAGTTATTTTAAGACACTTAAGTCTTTATGACAATACATTTTTTATTCATTGAATTGATATAGAATTGGTAGAAAGAAACAGTAACTGTTAGAAAGAGCAAACTATAAAAAAAATATACACAAAGTTTTTTAGTTTTTTTTTTCTTATGTTATGGTTTTGCTTATTTTATTAAATGGTAACAACTTGTTGTTTATGAGAAATATAAAAACAAAAAGCGGTTAATCACTGAATTTGCCCATAAGCCTCGGATTCAGCAACACTTTTAATATTTCAAGCCTGAAATGTCAATTTTAAGTTAAACAATTTAAAATTATTTTTTTTTTTTTGACATAACTTTATTTTTTATCGATAAATTTAACAACATTTTTGACAGTTTGCTATTTATCTTAATACAGCTGAACTCTTTGCACTTGGTAAATTTTTCTATTACATTATATTTGCACTGTTCACCGAAACTTAAACAATGCATTAAAAATGTAGTGTCATCAGGGCTTTAATTGATGCCAATAGGATCAAAAAAATCAATACACGTATAAACATTGTTAAATTCAGACCTGATTCTGCAGATAGAATCAAAATTTGCATATTAAGACTGAAAGTATTGACATTTTCTGGAAACGCAAATAGGAACTAAAAATTCAATAATACGAACTAGGAATTCTGAAACAATTTCATCGTTTAACAAATAGAGCATTAAGGAGAAATTAAAATTACTAAATATGGCAAATTAACATATTCTTTCCATTCTTACACCCTTAATCAGCAGTGGTATACTAAGTTTGTCATTTGTTTTCTAAAATTCATCTAAGAACCCATAAAGTATTCTGAGTATTCACTGCAGTTGTGCAGTTTATGGCCGGCATAAGACCAGAAATAAAATATTTATATGAAGCTCATTCTCAATAATCAGCTCAATAAGTCTTAAACTGCAATATGACCCAATTTTTTAATGAAACAATACCCCAATAAAAATGAAAAATAGCCCTAAAAATAAAATGAAAATGGCCCAAAATTTGGGATAATTCTTCATTATGAAAAATCACCTCAAAATTTTTAATAAACTTTTACATAAATTCCCAAATTTAAAATCCCGGATTGTAAAATCCCAAGTTTAAAAATCCAGAATTTCAAAGTCCTGAATTTTAATATCAAAAATAATTATACAGCCTTTTGCCGGATGCAAGGATTTTTTCCTCTATGGTATAAAAGCCTTCGCATTTATACTCTTACGCATCTATACTCCTAAGAAATTTAAATATAAAATTTTACAACATTTTTTGGGGTAGTATTTCATTTCTTAAAATTTGCATTATATATAAATAAATAATAAAATAAATAAATCGGGGCCATTTACATTCCTTGAGATTGGGGTCATTTTTCATTTCACTTAAAATTCAAAAACACCCAACGAAAAAATAGCCCAAAATTGCGTGTTGTTGTGTGTCATGTAAAATTTTGGGGCAATTCTTCATTTTCTTTTTGATCCTATATTTCTTGTGGTCATTTTGCGCACCGCCCTTAAACTGCAGCAAATTTTAATATTGTGATTAAATTAGGTTGGATAAAATAAAGAGTAGTTTACACTATTATACTTTGTATTAATACATGTCAAAAACTCTAGTTATATGTAAAAGTGTGATAGTATGAACGCAATGTGTTATAAAAATGATAAGTATTTCGACATCCCATACGACTTCATCGTTTTTTGAAATTTTTCTAAACGCTTATACTTTTCATTGGATCAGGGTTGCATTTTAACAAAAGCATGTTCATGTGTGATAGTGTGACTACAAACTGTAATGTTACATTAGGTCCCTTATCATGTAAAACGTAACGCAACGCCAAAGAACAATTTTGAATTGAAATCACAAACAATGTCACAAATATTTTGCAATTTTCTTGTTGCTTTCTACAGGAATTTATGTACCGTTTTAAAATTTTCAACGCCACAAGTTATGCAGCGTTTGAAATTCAAAAACGCAATGTGAATTTCTGTAAAAAGCAACAACAAAATTACAAAATATTTCTGGCATTGTTTGTGCTTTCAAAGTAATTCTTTGGCGTTGCGTTACGTTTTACATGATTAGGGCATATATTTGTTGACAGTCACAACAAAACTCATTAGATTTTTATCTCACAAAGTATTATGGAATTCGTAAGAAATGTGTGATAGTGTAAACCAGAGAACTGCAACGAGCACCCGTTTTTATGATTTATAATACTCGCCTTAAAACGAGTTCCGGTGTAGTTAATACAGCCTATTGCTTTTGTATGTGCTCGCCAGGCTCGTAAGAGATTGTGTTTGCAACATACGAGCCTTTAGCAAACGCAATGAAATTTATATGAGTTCGGTTTTGTATTGTTTCGTAAATATATTTTTTCAACATTCGGCAATAGCATTCGTACTTCTGATAAACAACACAAGAAATGTTTGTGTAGGAATTGGAAAACACAATTGTACATTATTACGTAGAGCAGCGGTGGGCGCTGGTTAGTCCCAATTTACATTATACGATTTTTGTCGTTGCGATTATTGTCGTTTCTTCTTTGAAGTCGGTCTTATATTTACATTGTACGATTTTTGTCGTTACAACTTCTTGTGTATACATATAATTTGACACTACGAATGAAAGAACAAAACGAATCGATGAGTACACTCGGTTGTGTACCCCTTTTAATACCTCTCACCTCTCTCGCCTATAAGATAAGAATCGCAACGACAAAAATCGTTTAATGTAAATTGGGTCTTACTCTCAGCATTCGTCATTCGTAGTAATACTTAAAGCAGCGTTGCCAGATGGTTTAGGAAAAAATCAATGATCGTATATTTAAGTAAACATGTAGGGCTAAAATCATTATGAAATAAAGTGAATTTAAAAGTTATTATAAAAAAAATTTTTGTGGAAAATTTTTATTAATATATATAACGAATGCGACAGGCTTATGAATGACAATTTTTTTATACGTCAATTTCATTATTGACCAATGGCAACGCATCGCAGTCCGTTATTTTATTGTGCGACGTAGACACAGAATTTACTTTTTATATATTTATGCATTTTTGACAACAAATTTAACAACAAACACACAATTATATTCTATGATGATAAAGATGCACATAAGAACATTTTTTTAAATGGCTGAGTGCGCTCTTTATTAACGGTCACTATCGGCTGCTAATTGAGTTTTTTCTTTAAGAAAATTGTTTTAATATCTTATATTTAGTTCATCAGTTTTCATGACAGCAGGTGGTTCAATATACCCCGGGACGGGTAATTCCGGGAACAAATTCTTCATGTGATATTTTATGCTAGGAAATTCAAATCAAAATCGACGTTATAAATCTTGTATCAGTGTGAAACCACATTGTAAAAGCCAAAAAAAAATTTAAGTTCGATTAACAAAGCTTTCAATAAATCTTTAAGAAAATAAAGTTTAAGTATTCATAGTATAACAAAGTATGTAGAAGGGAATTCAATAAAAACATAAATTATATTCCTGACGAGCCGGCCTAAGCAACCGGCGAAATGCGCATGGAAACTGGCTTTTCCTCAACTCAATCTGTGTTTTTATCAATAATTAAAATTGGGAATTCAGCACGTCATAGAGAAATCTTAGTAATAAAAACTTATATCGTTTTGTTATGGAATCCCTCATGTGTACACTTTTTTCTTATTTATTGTTGATTTTTCATTACATTTTCAAAGACTGTTTGTAATATTATAATTTAATACTTTTTTTCTTTCACTATTTTACAGCTGACAGTTTATTTTTTTTTTTACCCAATATCTTGTGTGTTCTCCTTCTTTTTTTTTTTTTTTGTTGTCACGAGTAACATGAGTCCACATTAAGCTTTAAAGATTTAAACTGTGTCTGTATGTTGCGCTTACTACTACTTTTACTGTTTTTTTGTAGGGCAATCAGAAGTACAAAAAAAAATAGTAAAATCATATTTTTACAGTCATTTTGATTGAGTGCCATTAAAATTGTATAAAGAATATGTTGGCAGAGTTGCCAAGTCATTTATATTCTAAAACATAACTTAAAAAACTGTTTAATATTCTGTGAAGTGTACTTTACAAGTAATTTATTTTTAAAAAATAAAGTATTCTACAGAAGTTTGGAAGAGTAGGGTTTCAAGCGTAATTAAAGTAAATTTCTTGGAAGGGGTATGTTTTAAAAGAAATACTTGTAATGAATTTAAGGGGCTTTAAGAATACATAGTTAACAAAAAGTTTCTGTTAGATATAATTTCTGTTTAAAGAAGTTTAATTTAAAAAAAATATTAAGGGAAAATATTTAAATAAATTTCATAATATACACATAAAAAAATTTGAAAAGTAATAGAATGTATTCGTGCAATTTTTGGTAACTGAAATATTTGCTTTTGCAGCTGAAAAAAATGTTTACGCAAGTATACTCGTACTTTAATTTAAATTTATGGGATATAATATTTAAACAGTTTTGAACTTTGTCTTTTTTTATTTACCAAAATAATTTGAAAATAAATTCAACTAATTTAGTTTTTTCTTTTTTATTTTCAGGTAATGACTTTTTATTGAAAACTAATTTTGCTTATGTAAGTTTTTAGTAGCAAAAAAGTATTTTAAATTTAAAATTATTTTATAAATGACCTGATCACGTTTTTGTATGATCAAAACAAATGCAAAAAGCGGCAATATGCACACCAAAAACTTAGAAAAAATGTTTGTATTAATATATATATTTTTTAATACGTTTTTGATTGAAAATATTTTCTATCAAGTTTTAGTTGTAGTTAGTCGTATAATGCAACTATTGTAGCAAATTCGGTCGCATTAATTCGATTACCTCTAATGCAGGCCATACGCTACACAAGTTCAGTACTCAAGTTTGACACTTATACTGGTGAGACACACTATACAATTAAGCTTTGAAATTTTGTTATCTTAAATTTATAAGTGAGGACAACATTGGAAAATAAAAAAAAATTGCTTTTTTTAACTTTTTCCTTAACATTTTCATAAATTTTTCGTAGGATTCGTCTTTTTGCATAATTCTGGGAACTCTGTTCAGAATATTTTTTCCGTGCTAATTTTGTTGTTGTTCACTCTTAACCTTCCTGACCGTTTTTCGTTTTTGTGAGACACACTTTCATTTGTCGGTATCTCAGACCGATTTAAAAGTGTTGTGTTCTAGAGGGTAAGAATCTTAAGATATTAAAAAATCGTGAACTAAAGCCAAAAAAAAAGCATCAAACTCTACTCAGATGGCTGTATAAATGGAAAAACACCGCCATACATAACACAAACGCTCTGTACAGTGTCAGACTTGAGCACTTAACTTGTGACGTATATGCCCGGTGTAAGACCAGCGACTAGAGTGCTCCATTTTTAATGTACCTGATAATATGAAAGGGGGCATCAATGTTAATATCTTGGCAGAAATTTAGGTTTGTACGATTATAGGAATATGATGATATAAAGACCTTAAAATAATTCGTTAAAATTTCCGATGTTACTGCTGGTTAATGGTTGCTTAAAAAAATATATGAATCTGTTTTTATGTTTTACAAAAATGTTGTGTTTACAGCATGACTGAGTTTCAAAATTGGGCAGTAAAAGTCATAACTGTATCATCAATTTTAACGATGCATAGTTTGCTTATTGTGTACTCATCTGATAGCTTTTTTGGTGCATTTTAGGACAGATAAAATTGTAAAAATTATACACGGCTGCATTGTAGAATGTAAGTCCTTGGTCCAGTTGATTTGCAACTGAAGTTTTGGAACTTCCTACTAACCAATTAAAAGTGGCATATTTAAAGCCGAAATTTACATTAGTTTACCATAGAATTAAAGCGCCAATTATTCCCTACTTTGTATGGTAAAGGTGCTATCAAGTCGTAATTTTTCCGCCGAGAGCATATTTATATGGGCGCTATTTAAAATAATAGTTCGATTTTGCTGATTTTTAAAACTAAAGAAGTCTAGTAGAGAGAGATTATTTGAGCTCAATTTTATAAGCCTAGCTTGTTTTGTATGGACCCAATCGTACCAAAACCCCTAATTCGGGATGACACCTGTATAGGTGCCACTTGAAAAATTGGATTTTGCTTATGTTTAGTATTTTTAACTCTTTATTAAGAAATATCTGCTGTAAATTTGATCTTTCAAAGTCATATGGGATGAGGGCCATTGTGCAAAAATTTTATTCTGGAAAGAAACAAATTGTTATTTGTTTATAACCGGGTCATTTAAAAGCCCATTTTGTTAAGTTTTAGTAATGGAAGTGTACTAAATTTATTTAATTTGAGAGTAAAATATAAAATTCTTCAAAAACCAAAGGTTTATGGGTAAGAATTAGAGACAGTCGTGTTTTTTTTTTTTTTGCTCAGAGTTTTTGTAGATCGATCTGGCTGAATTTCAATAGCAATATATTCCAAACTCTGTGTGATACAAATATAGTACAACCCTGTTCCCATCATATGTGGGTTATGCATTTCAACATACACACGGACAGACGGACATCGTAAAATCAACTTCGCTGGTTACAAGGACCCAGAATATATACTTAATAGGTTCTAAGTTCAAAATTGTAGAGATTTCAGACGGAAAGGAAAACCATTTTTGAAATAACGGTATATCTCGAAAACCAGAGCCAATCTTAAAAAACCGCGGGCACCACTGGATTCAGCGTACCCGAATTATGTTAAAACGCCATGTGCCCGGCTTGTCTGTTTTTTCAACTAGCATAGTGTAATTATTCAAATCTTATACTAATACTTTATTTTTGTCCTGCCAATGCTAGACGAAAATTTTTCTCTTCACGGTTTCTATTCACATATGTAGATTTTTAACGGTCTTCTCGTCGGATGAGTCCTGCAGTATCTCTTCTTAATCTAGAGTGGCCGCTGTCATTTAAAATATTTCGAGCAAGTGGATTTGGGTGCGACTCAAGCCTTTTTACTTCGTAATAATAGTGTGCCATTAGTAAGGCACATTGAGCTCCTTGTGAATATTTGAGATTTTAACATACCAGGGAGCGACTGTGATTATTCGAAGAAGTTTATTTTGGCGCCATTGAATTTTTTCGATATTAGACGCTGAGGCAGTGCCCCATAGCTAAATACCGTACCACGAGATTTGCTTTCATATAGAGTTGTAAAGTAGAAGTTTGCAATCGAGGGTAAGAACAGAATTTCTTCCAATAAGCCAATAAATTTGAATTGCTTTTAGTTTCATTTGTGTTAGTTTGGCTTCTATATGGCGCAAAAGTTGTAACCTGATATTCTTTGAATGTAATTTTTTTTAAAAATAAATAAAGTTCATTTTGCTTTTGGATGTCTTAATTGGTTTTATTAAGTAAAAAAAATCATATCGGCCAATTGGTCGCCTCATCCGTTTTATGGCTTTTTTCATCACTCTTGCCAGAACTTCCGGCGATAGGTTCCCGTATTCCTGACGGCTATTTTCGTTAAGGAATTAAAATGTCTGAGGCTTATTGACGTATTAAAACCCCACGAAAAGAAGTTAAATTGGTGCTTCTGCCGGCCAGTGCAAATGACTAAAACGAGAGATTGGACGTCTGACAAAAAAATTTTTATTTTTAAACAATAGAACTTAGAAAACTTGACCTAATTGTTACATTTCAATTATCAAACGAATTATAAAAACAAAAAAAAAAACATGCAACAATTTTCTATAATCAATATAATTTTTTTTTTATAATTTCTTTAAGTGTATTAAAAGTGATTTGAACAAACACACACAGCCACAGTCAAGAACAAAACAAGCGTTTTTTAGCATTTCAATTCAAAAACAATTTCAATTACTGAAATTGCCAAAAACCAGTTATGCAAATAAATTTTTATACTTTTTAACAAAAAAAAAACTGAACAAAAAACAAAGACGAAATCCAAATTTTTGCAAATGTGGAAAAATATTAAGAGCATTATTTTCCAGCCGTAATAAAATTCACACAGACCATGAATGGAAATGATGTATCAAATCACAAAAATAAATGAAAGGAGCATAATTATGATCAATCATAAAGTAATTTTAAGATTATATTCTAAAACCAAACAGAATGCGTTACAAAGAAATAAAAAAAATGCTAAATAAATTAAGAAAAAAAACCAAAATATTTTTTTACATTCCTTTTCATTCACATGTGAATGTGTTGTAAAATTCTTCTTTTTTTAAAATAATTTGTATAAGAATTTGAATGCATTTGAATCGATATAAAATTTAAGTTTGAATTCAATACTTATTGAATGTGAATGCCACACCGCCACTTGTATAACATTCAACTATCAGTCCGTCAGTCACTCAGTCAATCAATCACTCTTTCACTTATTCGCTACGATTCATTCAAGCCATTCAAAAATATTTATGATCAATTTGCACATACTCGTTCCCATTCTCGTATTTCAGTTGCCAAGATTGTGTTATTTTGTTTAAATTGATCAAATTACAAAGGGGCCAATATAAATACTCCACACACACACACACACACCCAGAGACGGACAGTGTTACAAAAAATTTCTCACTTTTATGGCTGATCGGTTGTTGCCTTTAAGAAATTGTAATATTTTTTTTTTAATATTTTTACTTTTTACAATTTCATTACAAGATCATTTAAATTGAAATTAATTGCATTTTTGCTGTTTCAATTACAACTACAGCTACAACTGAAACTACCAGTGTTTAAGTTAGAATGTTGCTTTGTGATGTGAGCACTTTAAAAGTTATTAAGGGCGTTCAAGTTAAGGTGAAATGTTCGTTGTTCAATGAAAATTAAATTTTCAAGTAGAGAAATTTAGTTTAAAGCACAAAAAATTAAAATTTACCCTGTAAAGTATCTAAGGCCAAAGTGACACCTTCATAATTACTCATTTATCAAAGCATTCAAAATTCAAATCCTAACATGACGACGTATTATTCGCTTGAACTTTCACACAACAAGATAGCGTTATCGCATTCAATGTTGCTATTTTGTCATGTTTTTTTTTTTTTTTGGAAAAATTACACCAGAAGCTAAAAAATAGCGAAGATGTGAGACCATTTTCAAACAAATTTTTGTTTTCCTCAGCAGATTTCGGAATGATCTTTAAAAGAATTTAGTATAACTGTAGAAGCAATATAGTTATATGATAAATATGGTGCAGTGAAATAACGCCGGGAGAAATAACACCGGTGGGTGTAATTTCCCGATGAAAATGAAATAACGCCGGCCGGCCTTATTTCCTATTGCAAAAAGAAATAACGCCGGCTCCAAAGAGGAAATAACACCCCGGCGGGCTTTATTTCCTGTTCATCGGGAAATAACGCCGGCTGGCACTCAATCAAAAAATAAATAGTGTCCGCGGACGTTATGACACTTTGGAAATGGACATTATGACACTTTCAAAAGTGTCATTAGGTCCATTATTACTAAATAAGTTAAATACAAAAAAATTATCTGCATACACGCAGAGAGAAACATGTTTCATTATGGTCCCAACCAACAAAACTATTTTTAAAGAAACGAGTTTAACTATAATATGGTTGTCGGTGACAATGATTTTTTTAGATGAAACATAATATGGTAAAAAAAATTTTAAAAATGGTTTTCCTGCTTTTTCTCTGGGAGTAAATATTAAATATATAACGAAAACACTTTTGGGCGCAAGGATTTCCTCCTCTATAGTATAACAAATACCGGCTTCGCTAACTAAAGCTTCTCTGCACAGCCGGCCCTTGGCCGGGCGCAAGGATTTTCTCCTCTATGGTATAACAAACACCGGCTTCGCTAACTAAAGCTTCTCTGCACAGCCGGCCCTTGGCCGGGCGCAAGGATTTTCTCCTCTATGGTATAACAAACACCGGCTTCGCTAACTAAAGCTTCTCTGCATAGTCGGCTTTCGTTCGGAAACAAGGCAGATTTTAGAAGCTTTACTTAGCGAAGCCGGTATTTGTTATACCATAGAGGAGAAAATCCTTGCGCCCGGCCGAAGGCCGGCTGTGCAGAGAAGCTTTAGTTAGCGAAGCCGGTATTTGTTATACCATAGAGAAGAAAATCCTTGCGCCCGGCCAAAGGCCGGCTATGATCCCAAATTTGTTTACATTCTTGCTTGTTGTGGACATTATGACACCTTGCAAAGTGTCATAACGTCCGCGGACGCTATGACATTTCTTCGATGGACGTTATGACACTTTTTAAAGTGTCATAATGTCCACGGACACTATGACACTTTCAAAAGTGTCATAACGTCCATGGACACTATGACACTAGACGTTATGACATGCCACCAAGATTAATTTGGCTTTAATTAAATTTTTGTATACTTTGATAAATTAATTTGAATACATACTTATGTTTATTGTAAATATAAAATGCTTTGATTAGTTACATTCAAAGGCGTTATTTCCCAATGAAAAGGAAATAACGCCGGTCGGCTTTATTTCCTCTTGCTAAAAGAAATAAAGTCTGCTTTAAAGAGGAAATAACACCCCGGGGGTCTTACTTCTTTTCGCAATAGGAAATAAGGCCGGCCGGCGTTATTTCCTTTTCATCGGGAAATTACACCCACCGGTGTTATTTCTCCCGGCGTTATTTCACTGCACCGATAAATATATAAGACGATTAGTATGGTTGTCGTAAGAAGTGTACTTGAAGAATTTGATGTATTTAAATAAATAATTTAAAAAAAAGAATATGGGAATTTAAGCTTCTAATTTTATGTTATGTCAGCGCACTGATGACAGTTTTTCATCGCACTGATGACAGTTTGTCTGTACTGATGTTAAAATACATCAGCATTTTGACGCCTTTTCTATTAGAAAACACAAAATGTGGCGTCGAATTGATGTCACTGTAGTCATAGCATAGATGACGCATAAAATATGACTAAATATTTGGATGACGTTCGTCATTGGTTTGATGTCACGTTTTGCCTCATTAATGCCATTTGTGAGAGTATCATCAATATGAAGACGCATTTTTCTATGAGTGTAGATAGTTTTCTAGGCCCTTTAATTGGTTTTAACCCGGACAAGGTAAAAGTTATTTTTCTTTTGCCAGATTTTTTATCTCTTTTCAAGAATTATGTTGTCAGTTCAGGAAAACATGCTAAAAGTTTTGACCAAAACAGCCCAAAAGTCTTCATTTTAGATGGTATAATGTTTCTTTTTTTAATTTTCAGTAATAATGTTTGTCCTTTCAAACATGACGATAGAAGCAATATTGGCTCATCTCTTAGTGAACAGTTATTTTGGGCCAAGTGGTAAACAAAGGATATAATAGTGCTGGTAATTTAAGAACTTATTTTGTAAATTTCTTTTATCAGCATTTTCACATCATACTAAAAATTAAAAAAAAAAAATAATAATTCACTGCAAAGTAAATTGAATACCTCTAATAACATTTAAATGACTAAATCCTATTAATGACCCAACAAAACCGCAAAAGCTGGTAATGCTGTTATGTAAACAACTGGAAAACAATTTAAATTATACGACATGATTACAAACATACGGAATAAATTCGTAATATTCATTGTATTTGAAATTAATCTAGACTCTTTTGCGGCTTAATGAAGTTCAATGCTTGTAATCAATAGAAAGAATAATAAAGAAAATTGTATAAATTAATTTAAAAAAAGCAATTGAATTATACAATAAATAATAAGAAAATCATGACCAAAAACACTGTGATAGTTGAAAATATAGACAAGCCGGGCTCCTGGCGTTTTAACCTAATTCGGGTAAGCTAGGGGGATAAAATGTATGAACGACCTCCATTAGTTTTTTGCTCTTAACATTTTCTCAAAACATACTTACACTTTATCTCCACTTCTTAGTGGGCTCCCATACAATTATAGTTTGTTCAATAACCACCTTCATTTTCGAAAAAAAAACGAAATATCTCGCAAACAAGAGCTAACCTAAAAACACGGTTATCACCACTGGATTCCGCGTACCCGCATTAGGTTGAAACGCCATGCGCCCGGCTTGTCTTAACAAAATTGTCAAATTATAGCACAGTATAATCAACAGAGGCCGCCGGAAAACGGTTACAGAATTCTTTTATAAGCATGTTAAAATTTTACGAATCATTTAAGATAAAATAAATTATATGTGAGAATTATTTCTTTTTCATAAACATTTTTTGTTATATTAGTCTGGGTTCACATTATGTAAGTTTTCTTTCAGAAAGTCAGATCAGAGTTTATGGATAAGAGGGCAGAGAAAGCCTGTTCTCTTCCCCTCTTACCAAGAAACTCAGACTTCCTGAAAGAAAACGTTCATAGTGTGAGCCCAGACTAAAGTATAGATTTTTATTATAAAGTGTGATCTTTTAGCTATTATCTTTTTGGCAACACTGGTTTAAACAGCTGACGCACGTTTTGTTTCACTGTCAAACATCTTCAGTTTGGTCTATAATTTAGCCATGAATCGTCTTACAAACGAACAACGCTTGCAAATTATTGAATTTTATTATCAAAATGCGTGCTCTGTTAAGAAAGTTCATCGCGCGCTTTTTCCATTTTATGGTCAGTTTAATCGACCCACATTTTTGGCTCAATGGGTACGTTAATAAGCAGAATTGTCGATTTTGGAGTGAAGATCAGCCAGAAGCATTGCAAGAGCTACCAATGCATCCAGAAAAAGTCACAGTTTGGTGCGGTTTATGGGCTGTTGGCATCATTGGACCGTACTTCTTCAAAGGTGATGCGAATCGTAACGTAACTGTGAATGGTGAGCGCTACCGTGAGATGATATCCAACTTTTTTTTTTGCCCAAAATGCAAGAGCTTGACTTGCATGACATGTGGTTTCAACAAGACGGTGCCACATGCCACACAGCACGCTTAACAATGGACTTATTGAGAGGCGAGTTCGGTGAACATTTTATTTCATGTTCGGGACCGGTCAATTGGCCGCTTGGATCGTGCGATTTAATGCCTTTAGACTATTTTTTGTGGGGCTATGTTAAAGCTCATGGCTATACACACATGCCCGCTTCAATTGACGCATTGGAAGACAACATTGAAGCATTTATTCATGAGATACCGGCCGAAATGTTGGAAAGAGTATGCCAAAATTGGACTAAGCGGATGGACCATTTGAGGCGCAGTCACGGTCAACAATTTTTCTGAATTTTTTGTGTTTTTTTTAAACTTTCCTATAGCTTTTAAAAAATCACCCATTATAAAGTATCTGAAATAGTGAGGGAATGGGACTATTGTAAAAAATCTTAATAAATTGAAATTTGACTCATAGAGCAACATTCGAAAAAATGTTTTATATAAAAATACAAAATTGCTATACAAATTGATATGAAGGATTTTCTTATATTTATATGATCTCCAAGTACTTAAAAAATCTATAAAAAGTTATTTCTAAACTGCCTGAAAATTATTAAGGTACTTAATTATTTAAAAAGGTCAAACGACTTTTTTTTACTGTTGTATTAAAAGATACTAAACAATACTAATGCATTTTCTATTAACAAACTTAATTACTTTATTTTCACATTACTAAAAAAATTTATTCTTATATAAAATTTAAGCAGTTACTTTAAACACTTCTAAAGTACATCCATTTTATAATTATTAAGAATTCTCTTCTACTAAATTGATACTAAATTGATAAAGTAAAAAAAGACTTTATAATTTAAATACATTTTACTGTTTCAAAGAATTATAGTATTTAATAAAATGCCTTCTTCTTACACAATTTTTTTTTTAAAGGAATATGGTACTTAATTCTTAAAATGGTTACTAAATAACCTTTTCTTTACAATAATGATACATTTGAAACTCGCAGTACAAATTACTTTCTTTTTACGATTCTTTTTTTATTTTCCCTTTCAATATTTTCTTAGCATTAAAATCCCGTTTTATTTTAGATTAGCTTCTGATTGAAAATATAATACGTTGTTATTCAAAACAGTACTAGAGTACTTTTCTTTAAAATAATTAAACATTTTAAATTCACTTACTGTCTACAATACTTAAGTAATTTCACCTCCGAAGAACTTTCATCTCACAGCACGGAAAGTACTAAAATTAATTTTTAAAGTACAGAACACAAAGTACAGATGGGCGTCACTCTTCAGAAGCAGCCCTTTTTGCAGTTCTTTTCACACCATCTTTAATGGTGCAATAAAATGAACACAAATTTATTTGGCGCTGAAAAATATGAACCCAAAGTACTAAATGAATAATGATCCCACAACTTTTTTTAAAAAACAACAACATGAAATTTTTCGGTAATTTTTGCTTTTTTAGAGTTTTTTGCATTCTTTCGTTGGGTTGTTTCTGCATTTAAAGTGAAATGAAAAGTGACCCTAGTACCAAGGAATGAAAATAAACCCAAGTAAAATTGCCATTTTAATTTTTGGGACTATTTTTTTACTATTACTGAAATCTTTATTTAGTGAAGTCTGTGCTTGTTATGCCATACAACTAAAAACTAAGGCCCTAATCATGTACAACGCAGCGCAACGCCAAACAATAACACTGAAAGCACAAACAATGTCATAAATATTTTGTAATTTTGTTGTTGCTTTCAACAGAAATTCATGTACCGTTTGAAAATTTTCAACGACACAAGCAATGCAGCGTTTGAAATTTTAAAACGCAATGTGAATTTCTGTAGAAAGCAACAACAAAATTACAAAATATTTATGACATTGTTTGTGCTTTCAATGTTATTCTTTGGCGTTGCGTTAGTTCTGTGGCGTTGCGCTGCGTTGTACATGATTAGGGCCTAAAACTGTACAATTATTCGGAATATTAAAGTTGATGATTTTGAAATTCGGGATTTTTAAATTCGTGATTTTGAAATTCGGCGTTTTTGAATTCGGTATTTTAAGTTTTAGCCCCACGACACCAACCCAAATTTGTAATACAACTTGTTTCATATTTTGCCCGAAATTTAAAATCAAAATTCGGGACTAGATATGTGGATTTTTAAATTTAGATTTTCAAAAGTCGGGATTATAAAGTTGGGGATTTTGAGATTCAGGATTTTGAAATTCGGGATCTTAAAAAAATTCGAGATTTTGACATTTTGAAATTTTGTAATTTTTTTAATTTTAACTTTTTGGGGTAAATATTCAAAAATTTAAGGTGATTCTTTATAAAGAAGAAAACCCCTAAACTTAGCGACAAATTTAATTTTATTTTTAAGGCTTTTATTATGATTTTTATTTTTCATTGTTGTTATTAATTTCATATTTTTATTATTTTAAGTAAAATTTGATTAAAAAAATTGGGTTGCATTGTATAATGAAAAATCGCCCTAAATTTGGGGTCAATTATCATTTGCTTTTGGGGGTTTTTTTCGTGCGGCCACGTTTCGCAGTGCCATTTTTTAACCTGAGATTTACTTTTAAGTTTAATACAACTCAAGTTAATAATTTTTAAATAAGTAAATAACATCACATAGAAAAACAAAATTACTTATAAAAAGAAAAGACAAATGTTTGCACAAAACGTTTGTGGAACTAATATTTTTGTTTTCATCACGAAATTTGTGTTGAATGTAGAGGCCTGCTTTTACACATTGCCACTTTACTACAAACAAAAAAAACGTTTTCTGACACTTTTTCGGAAGCTGACTAACAACTTATATGGGATGGGACAGTCACTTATTTTACCTCTGTTATACTTTTTGGTACGGAAGAACATTTCTAAAGTATTGAAGTACTTTTTTAAAGTACTTTATTACTTTTCCTAAGTGGTTTTCTAAAAAGCTCAAAGACTGATGTAGCGAAGTACTGCAGCATTTCAGTTTTGCTACTTAGGAAGTTTTCTAAGCTACTGAAGTAGTTTTCTAAAGTAATAAAGTATTTTTCTTAAGTATTTCTTTATAAAAAATTGCTAACTTAAGTACCGAAGTATTTCAAAATTATAGGGTCTTGCCAGATTGTCTTGATTTTTCTTGATTTACAGAATTTTTAGTGCTCGTCAAGAATCAAGGAAAAATATATTTTGTCAAGATTTTTAAAGCCACACCAAAAAAAAAACATTATTTTTTTAATTTGATTACAGTTTTCTTTAAATAAAGCTGTGTAAAAAGCAAATATATATGTTATCGCTTTTTTAGTGTATTTGTTGAAACATCCTTTCGATGTTTGTCTCATATATTTAATACTAATAATTTGGTAAACTGAGATGCTGACTAGGAACAGAAGCCCGTATCGAAACTTGTATATATATCCAGCTGAAACGCAAGGGGGTGTACAAGTGCCAAAAATAAAATTTTAGAGTAATTTCGCTTGTATACTTAACATAAAGTGACTCAAACAGATGCGTGAAGAAATTTTTGGTGCATACAGTGAGTTCATTTTCTTGTATTTTTTACTTTTAACTGGTTTTCATAATTCTCACTTGATCAACAAGAGGGTATTGACTCAAAATTTTTATTTATTCACTTTTTGGAGGAAATCGACACGTACAATTTGTATATACCAGCTGTAAAAATATCGTTCTATTTTGTCTACTTTTTGGTAATAAAACGGTTGATAAAAAAATTCTTTTTCATATGCCTCTAATATTATAGTAAAAATAGCTTTGCTTCTCCTGAAAATTAAATTTCGCTCTTGTTGATCAAGTGCGAAATGTGTTATTTTTACAAAAAATTATTTAAGGAAGTTTTGAACTGTCAAGATTTCTTATAAAGATTTCTTTTATTAAATTCCAAATATTTTGCAAATTTGAATCTGGCAAGCCTAAAAGTATATCAGATATTTTCTGAAGAATTTAGAGTACTGAGGTATGTTTCGAAATTACAGATGCCCTATTCCAAATACTAAAGGCCTACTTCATCTAAAGAAAGGCAAAATATTTTATTCTGAAAATACTTAAGTACTTTGTTTTTTAAGTACTTCATTATGGTTTTCTTAATATTTTAAGTATTTCCTCTAAAAAAACACATATTTTGACAGTTTATTTTTGAAGACATCAGATATATTTTATCCTAAAAATACTTAAGTACTTTTTTAAGTAATAAATTACTTTTCCCTTAAGTTTTGAGTACTTTTTAAAAACAAAATTAAGCATTTAATTAAAATAAAATTTTCAATTAGATTTTCAGGGTTTATAGTTAATAAAAATCTAAATCACAAAAGTGCGCCTTCACTGTACTGTAATCAAGAAATGGCAAACAATTGGATAACTCTTGTGTATCAGACGAACAACAGAAGAAGAAAAAATTACAAAGAATTTTATTTTTATTTATATTCCTTAATTTTCTAGTTTTCTGATTGAGTTTTCATTTGGAAAATTATTCAATCATAAATTAAGTATAATAATATTTTTTCTGGTTCTGCAAATTCAACGTGTGCTAAAAAATATTCATTCGTGCGTTTTTAATGTTGGTTTAATATTTGCAGGCAGCAGAAAAAACAAATATAAATTTCAAATGAATTGGAATAATGGAGTAAATATTTGGAAATGAAAACGAATTGAATCGAGTTAAAAGAAAAAAAAAATACAAAAAAAACACCGAAAACAAACTCTTAAAGAAACAGAAAGTTCGAATTGCAAACTTAAAATAAAAGCAAAAAAAAAAATATAAAATAAACCACAAACTGATAAGAGTTGTTAGGCCTTAATAAAATAAATCACAGACATCAACTCATAAAATGCAGGTAAAAATTAAATCAAAGGAAAAACAACAACAATGTAAGTAAATAAAATAACTGCTAAATATCCCGCCACCATGATTATGAAATGAGATGTAAAAAAAAGAAAAAAAAACCAAAAATACTTTTAAAAAGGGTTCATTAACTTTTTGCACATAAATTTGCTTTATAAATTTATGTACCAGATTACTTGTTTTGGTTATAAAATTGTTTTTTATTACAGATTTCAGTACCAGAAAGTTATTTTTTTCATGTGGGTCGAATTTTATTAACCCTTTTGCATTTTATGATTATTAATGTTATCAAATATTTTTTATGATTAAACTTTTGTACTAAAAAAACATCGAAATCTGTTTAACTTTAATAAACAAGTAAGAAGATAAAGTCGGCCAAGCCCATTTCATTGATATTCTATACCACTGTGCGGTATAAATATGATTGCAGCTTATTTAGGAGTATTTGTACTCTTGCAATTTTTGTTGTTGCAATTTTTAAAAATTCTGCATTGAAATTGCGTTAGTGTCCAGATTATGAAATTATAGTATTGCAATTTTTGTATTTTTATCTTGTCTTCCCTCTTCTCTTTTTTAAATTTTTTATATAAATTTAAATAGAGAAAAACAAAGAATAAGAATAACAAAACAATACTGAATCGCAAAGTACATGAAACTGAGTGCCCCTCCCCAATCTTCTTAGCCTTCTCACCAATAAACTCAAGAACTCCTTCAACAAAAATTGCAAGTCTGGACGATGACTTATTTGGATTCATAAAGTTGAAAGTATCTTCTTTCCGCTTCTACTATTTACGTTTTGTATATAAATAGAAATACAGAATAACAAAGAATGGGACAAAACAGAATTGCAGAGTACATGAAACTAAAGTTGAAAGTATCTTCTAAAGCGGCTTTTAGACGACATGTATTTAGCAGTGTGCTTGTCAAATTTTCCACTGCAAAATGCATACACATCGTGTAAAAGCAAAAAAAAAAAAAAAAAATTGCTTCTGTAAATGTCATCTTGAATTTTCAGTGTAAAAAATTTTAATTTTTAACTGACAAACCATCTGACATCAGCGGTTTTGCAAGCCATTTGTTTGCGGCTGCAAATATAAACTTTTTATTTACACATATTCTCTAAAGAAAAAAAAAAAACAAAATTATCAAGGGTGTTCTGGAAATTGAAAACGCAAAACGCAAGAATTTTGAAGTTGTTTTTAAACCACTCCTAATCCAATTTTTTAAATGTTTTTATAAATTCTGTTTAATAGAGAAATATTTGTATTGTTTTGTATTTGTATTTCTTTTATTACAAAAATCTTATTAAAAAAAAACGACTTCAAAATTCTTGCGTTTTGCGTTTTCAACTTGAGGACACCCCTGTATAAATTATAAATTAACTGATATACAATTAAAAGTCAATAGGAATGAAAATCAGTATAAAATTCGCCGGTGTGAACGATTTTACGTTATGTCAGATGGAACCAAAAACGAACGTGTGAGAGCAAAAAATTATAGACCTTCTGTATTTGTAAATTTTGACAGACATGCGCAATTGCACATGGATTTTACATCGGACAAGGCCACCACAAAATGTCGTCTAAAACCAGCTTAAAAAATATTCTCAGTAGGAAAAGCTTTTTTAAGCAGTGCTGTCAATTTAGTTTATTAGTGGCTACATTTAGCTATTTTTTATCTCGTTTAGCCATAAAAAATTAATAAAGCCCATTTAAGGAGTTGATTTTGAGAAACATTTTAGGTGCCCTTAAATGTTATAAAATTCATCTTATTTTGCTTTCGCAGTCTTTTTTTTTTAACATGGAATCAAATTTGACGTCGTCGTTTAATAGCCTTCTCAACAGTTATCGGATTTTTTTTTTGCCAAATTTAGCCATTATGTTGTTAATAGAAAAAATAAAACACTTGGCACTATTTATTGTTACAAACCCATAAAATTCCGAAATTATCCGACAATTTGGAAAATTTTTAAAATATTTTTCACCGAAATTCTTGGGGGTTTTCTTTTCCCAGTTATAAACCTTTTTCACATCGACCCTCAGACATATTCTAATCTACTCGAAAAATGATTAGTCGATTTATGGGTCTACGTCTATTATTTTTGACGCAACAAGCACAAGAACAAACGCTTAATACCCTCCCTCCCGTATTGTGGTGTTGGCTATAAATTCTATCACTTTTTGCTGTTTAACATCCACATAAATAGTTTGCGACTAGAAATCATTTAAAACGTTGTAATTAAAAACAGTAGATTCGCACTTTAAACAGCTCTTGTAAAAGAAAGTCAGAATGGTGTTTTCAGTTATGAATTTCTGCAAAAATATATTGGTTTTGTTTTTAAAATCGAAATTAAGTGGATTCAAAATGATCATTAAAATAATCTTTTTTATATACTGCATACTTTAAGTACCAATTATCTTTACAAGAACAACTCTAAAAAAAAAGGAATTTTGTAAGTAATTGAAATCAAAACCTCGTTCGATTTCAATTCCACTTCATTTTGATTTCTTAAACTTGCCCATATGGGTTTATCTTGCACTTTCATAGTCCGTGACAGACTCGTTATCAGTTCCAGATACGATTTAATAATACTCGTTTTTCTGAGTGTCCAACTTGTGATAAGTTTATAATTAAAAAACAAAAATTTTACACATAAACTTTTTCACTTACGCAGCCTTCAAATGATATCTCGGAATTGGACTTCGAATATATTTATTGATATTTTACTTTGATATTTAACCACAATACTAATTGTTCTTAACAGCTAAGGCACGAGCTATGTTTACATTTGTCCTTCAAGCTGTGCTGAAAAAGGTCAACAAGAAAAAAGAAAGACAAAAACATGAAAAACAAAAATGTACTTTGGTTTTCAAGAAGAATTCTTGACAAAAAGTACGAAAAACAGAAGTAAGGAAGAACATGTAAATCAATTAAAATAGATAATCATTCATTCAAAAGTAAATTTCGATCTACCAAGATGAAATACCATTTGGTTTAAATATTGATGTTTGACTATTGACGTCATCCGGCTTCAATAGCCGAGTGAGTAAAGACGGCAAACCCCACTGAAGAGATTGTGTGGTTACAATCGAAACTAGTCTGGGCAACCTGCCCGTGAAAGTCTGGGTTCAAATCTCAGCGCAGTCAAGAATGAAAAATTATCAATAAAATTTTAATTAATTTCATGTTGTAAAATTCCTGTCTCCATTAAAAATAATTTAATGAAAATTAAATAAATTTCGGGAATGAAATATTAATTAATTTTTTAATGAAAACACTAAAATTTATTGTTGTGGGAAAGCTAGTTTCTATGCGCATTTCGCTGGTTGCTTAGGCCATTAAATTCAATGAACTTAAGCCTAACTAAAATATCTAAATTTGGATTAAAAACTATTAACCGTTCAATAAATTAACCACAATACTAATTATTGATATTTTATTTATTGATATTAAATTTTCGTATCCACAATAAAAATGGTATTAAATAATTTGAAATAAATCTAAATCATTAAGCAAATGTTTCGGATAGCAGTACACGTAATAAAACATATTTTGGTCACTGGAACCAAAATTTTATCACGATTAAATTAATCACTATAGTTGTTCCGAACATGTTACGGTTAATAAGAACATGAATATCTTTTCTACTAATAATTATATGGTTGTAATTTATAGTAATATTTTCTTCTCTTTCAAGAGCAACATGTTATGGTTGACAAACACAACTATAATATTATTTGTGGTAGACATAATAATGTTATTATTGGAGGCAACCATATTATGGTTATGGCTTCCTTACGGAGTACAGATCTTACCAAAATATGTGTTGCCTATGACAATAATATAATCGAAGTAACTATAATATGCTTTAAATTTCTTTGATAAAAATAGTTCTGGAAGCGGTTACCATATTAGCAAATATGTTTTCTTTGCATGTACATAATTCACCCATATAAAACCCGCTTTTGAAAATCTGTTTGATCTACACAAGTAGGCAAAAAACAAAAAATCCCTTCAAACTCGTAAATCTCTCCAAAAACAGATAAGTAAAAAACCCATTTTTTGCATAGGACATACTTTCTGATATAACTGTCTGATATCCTGGAACTGTAAAAATGAAATGAAAAGAAGCGAAATTCTATCGGGCATAGGGTACCGCTAAAAAATGGCAAAAAAAATACTTTCTTAATTTTAAAATTTTCTTACTGCCTGTTTGTAGAATGCGAGTGCAAAAGTGACTCGCTTAACTTATATTTAAAACAAAGGTCCATATTAGGAGTTACATTTGATAAACGATTTTCGCTGGCTATCGAACATCGACTATCGAATGTTAATTTGGTGTTATGAGTTGGCAGCACTGTCGAAAATTTCGTTGTGCATCGAATTTTTCAACGAAAACAAATTTGCTTTCGGCGGTGTAAATAATTTTAAAAAAAATTGTTGAAATTTTAAGTTTTTGTTAATTTATTAGTTTTAGTGTGCAAACTCCACATTCTTAATTATTTTTGGTTATTTTATGCAAGTATAAAGTCGACAGAAGTAGTCAGCAGTTGGAAAAGCTTATTTCCCTTATGAAACAAAATCCTTTGTTGGCAAAAGAAATTTTTACAAAAGTTCAGGCTACAGGTACAGGCCAGTTCCAGTAAGCGTTCATCTTCATCAGATGAATCATCGTACCATAATTCCGTCGTTGTCGATTTATATTAGTTTTATTTTACTGTGAATAAACTAAATCACAATAGTACTTCTTTATCGAATGTGTGCCATAATACCCAATGAAAATTCGATCAACTAATTCGACTGCTGTCGAAAATCGAATTAAGTTCATAATAGGCACCAAAAACACATTTTAAATTTTTGTTTTAAATGTAAGTTAGACGAGTCAATTTTGAGCTCGCGTTCTACAAACAGGCAGTTACTTTCGGTTTAATAAAAATTTTTAAGCAATTCTAGTGACAGAATTTTAACTTAAATAAACAGTATTCAAAATTCGTATCTTACAAAAACATTCCAAAAAAGAAAAATATTTCTTTTTTAATATTGTTAACAACATCACTCGCTAACTTTGTTTGCGTATTTATCTACCTAAAGCCAAAAAAGCAAACAAAAATTTTTTTTTATTTATTTACGCAAAAAAAAAATTAAGAAACAATAAGAACAAAACCACAAAAATGTTAAAAAGAAAATAAAAACCCATAAAAATAAGACACTTGAGTTTCTGCTCGCTTTTTGAAGTAGATACTTTCATGAAATCCACAAAAGTTTTCGATTGTTTTCAAAAATAAAATAAAAAATAGGTACGCAGTTAAAAAATGTAATTGTTGTAAGAGTATACATACATATAACTAAAATAACTTAAATACTGTCTGTTTTGTATATGTTTCAGTATATGAAAAGACAACAACGAACAATGTTGCCGATGTTTTTTGTTTTATTTGCCAAAAGGTCATGCTGTTTTTTTTCTTTCTTTTTGTTGGCTTTTGAGAAGGAATTTTTTACGTTAATGGTATTTTTGGTATTATGGTTGTTTTTAAAATGAAATATTATATAATATTATTTTAGTTTTAAGGGTATTTTTGTTCTTGGCATAAAAAAAGGGTTTCGGCTAAAATGGAAGCTTACACACATACATGCCGGATTATACCAAGAGCTCTTAAGTGAACCTAATTAAATGTTAAGTACTTGAGTGACTTGAAGTACTCTAAGTAAATTTTGCTTATGCTACACATAGAATTACAAATTACTTTGACGCCTCACCCAACAACTAAACAGTTAAACATTTATTTCATTTTACATAACATTGCACAGTGGTTCAGACGACCACTTTCTTTGGCCAAAACTATTTGAGGGCGAAGTTCTTAACCTATTCTAGGGATGAGCAAATTGAAAAAATATATCGATATATATCGTATCGATATTTTTTAAGAGTATCGATATATATTTATTAAAAATATCGATGTATCGAACGTATTAAGTTGAAATTATTACCAAATTTAAAAACCTAATATACATATGTCAATACATATGTACAAACATATTACATGTAATTCTATTCTAACTTTTTATTGTTTCTTTTAATTTCAAATTTACTGCCTGTTTCGAAAGAAACACTCATTCGCTTAACTTTTATTTAAAACAAAAAACAATTTTAAAATTTTCAAGGTAAGTTAGGCGAACGAAGTTTTCGTTTCAAATCGAGGGACCGGCAGTTAATTCTACAATAAAAAAAATTTAAAAAAATTGAAGAATACAAAAAAGTTTTTATCTATTTGCCAAATGAAATCTAAAAATATTAATTGGGATTATATAATAACGGATTATATACTGCCGGTAAACGAAACTTGTGACACATACTATGTAAGTAAACTGTGCAATATTTTATTTTTAATATATAAGAAGATCCTCAAATAAAAAAACAAAAACAAAATATTTTTTTATTATTAACATTCCAACTTTCATGAGTCTATTGCTGCTAATACGCCATAATTAAGGCGATTCTTTGCATAATTCTAGTAACCCTTTTCAGAATATTTTTTCCGCGCTTATTTTTTGTTGTCATTTCTTAAAAAACTGAACTGTGTATTCTATGAAAATGGAAAAGCGCCTTTATTTTCTTATTAGTAGTTAAAAACATATGATGCAATTCTTAAAAAACAAAAGTATTGTAAGCAGTTGGGCAACGGTTAAAATGTTGAATTTTATTTGAAAGAGATCTTAAAAATATCGAATTCGATAGTCGTAGATAAATATGTATCGATATATCGGAATTTTTAATATCGGCGATGTATATTATTTATAATATTTTTTAAATATCGATATTTATTGCCCATCCCTAACCGATACCTATAAAACTTTGTAGAAATATTCGCTTCCTGTAATGGCTTAACATAATTGCTATAAAAGTGGGCAGTGCCCCGCCCATTCAAAGTAAATATATATTTTTAAGTACATGTATTAAGAAAATCTTATGAAACTTGACAAACACATAAATCTCCGCTAAAAATGCAATACAGTAGAATCCCGATTATTCGCAGTCGAAGGGATTGAAATATCTTTACGAATTAAAGGAGTTTTCGACATAAAAAGAGGATGAAATAAAAAAGAACGAGTTATAGGGCTTTAATTTAATGAAGTTAGTTACTAGCCAAATGATTAAAAAAATATTTGGCTTAGACTGTTTTACGTCACACTCTGCACAAACTAGATACAAACTAATCTTAAGAAACACAACCAACTCTAGAAAAAAAAACTAAAGGCAATCGAAAACCAACTTGTAAAAGTATATCGCCTTTGTGTTTTTAACAACATATTGCTTTTATTACAAATTGTAAGATGTTATTATCGAGAAAGTACACAATTAAAGCATTAATCAAAAATAAAATCAGTTTTAATTAAACATTTAATCAATTGAATTGATCGTTTAATTAAGTGAATTTTACGTTTAATCAAGTGAATTAAAAGTTTAATTGATACTATTAATTTGCACCAGTAAACAAATTAATAGTAACAATGAACTCGGCTGCGCCGAATAGTTAATACCCTCCACTGAGAGTAAGAATATTTCAGAATTGGGATTAATATGGGATAAATGATATATTATGAACTAATCTAAATAAAACCTGATCTCACAGTATAAAAAAATTCGTTGTGGTTTCAGGCAGATGAAAGTATATTCCAAGAGTACGCTTTATATGGGATCTATATTAAATTATGGACTGGTCGTCATGACAATTTTTTGACAATGGCAATGTTTTAGTTTTTGATGCAGAAATTTAATTTCTTTAGAGAGATTATTCTACTTTTGGATCCATTACTCCTTTAATTCTAAGCCGATTGTGCTAGATTTAAGTCCTTAACTTCTTAGGAAAACTATTTGGCACCAAAATTATTATTTTCTGTTGAGTCGTTTAGCAGTGAGGATGATTTCCACAGATGGACAGACAGATGAAAATGGCTGAATCGACTAAACACTGTTTAAGAAAGTAGAACTTTATGGGGTCTCAGATGAATAAATATATGAAAAGTTTCAAACGGAATTGTGAACTTAGTATACCCTCATCACTACTAGTGGCGGAGTGTATAAAAATTACAATTTTAAAAGAAAGATTAAGCAATTTCTACATTCTATTAGCGATTCCTAAAATTTGTACATCAAATGAAATTTACAACAAATACAAAATTCTTCTTGCTAATAGTGATTTAATAATTTAATTTGAATTAGAAAAATCGTCCAAAACAGTAATAAACGATAACATTTTCAAAAATTTTGTCAAATCTATAAAAATCAAGACCAACTAAAATTTAAAAAAGAATTAATGCTTAAGTCCAATTGAAATAAACACAATCGGAAAATTCCACTAAAACTTTCAAACCAAAAAAAAAAACTAAAATGATCAAAGCTGACTTCACTCATTTTTGTAGATTTAAAATCCTAATATTAATCAAAAAAAAAAAAAAAATTCACAGACATTAAAAACAATCATAAAACAGAAAATTCCTTATGCTTATCCGGATTATAATTTCGTCGCCCGAGATCAAATGTACCTTTTATGCCTAGAGCTTAAGGTATTAGCTGATCCAATAACCCGCGAGTAAGAATACAATTCTCAAAAGGCACTAAAGGCAAAGATTTAATTTGTATAACTAAAATTTAATTAATTCGTAAAATCAAGAATTATAAAATTCAAAAAACGCCAACATCTGAAAAACCGATAAAATTGAGAAACAAAACTAAAAAAGTCTTAAAGCATAAAAAAGTCGATTAATTAAAAAAAACTCTCAAAATCCAAAGAGTTAAAAAAGACACCATAGAAATTGCAAAAAGTCTAAGAAAAACAAAATCATTATTTAAAACAAATTCGCTAAAAATTAAAAGTTTCCTATTGGAAAAAATTTTTCCGTAAATCTCAAGAATGAAATTTTTGCAATTTCCTCGAATTTTTAAAATCAAAATTTCGAAATTTTCTTCGCTAAGTATTACAATTAATAGTATTTGCTATCAATAAATTTCATTTGCGCGTTTTGTTTGTTTACCACAAGCATAAATATCAATCATATTTATACGATACTTGTGATCAAATTCAATTATACATTTTCTCAAAAACTTAATTTTTTTTTTTCATATATCCACGTATTTCTGAACAAGATAATACTTAAATTGCGTGTAGTTCAAGTACATTCAACCGAACAACCAATCAGCTAACCAACAAACAACTAACAGAGACTGTCCCAGTAATGCTTTAAACACATTCGAGACAGCAGACTACCGACTTCAATATGTCAACAATAGAATACATGTGTGTATATGGAAATGATTATTTTAGCGACGACACGGCAAAATAGCTGCAGGTTGTTGTCTATGCTAATTTTGTCGTTGTAGTCAAATTAAACTAATTTCTATTTTTGTACGCTACAAAACAGAAAAAGTGCTGCTAATATAATCAAAAATTAGAAGACTTAGTGCTTATAATATATAATAATAATTTTTTGGTTAAACAGCAAAGAACCGGATTGAAACAAGAATATAAGCGCGGCTCACCACCAAATCTATATTATTATTACTTTTTAGTATCCTTAAAAGAAGTTATATAGGAAGATGTTTGTCACGCCAACGCTCTTAGTTTTAGCAGTATGGGTATCATTGAAAAATTGAAAGTGCTTTTCACATGGTGTTTAAAGCACACCGATTTATTAACCCATTAAGAGCCCATTTCAAATGCTCATATTTCTTGACTGACTTTTTTACTAAATTTGCTTTATCTTTAAATTATGTCGATATAATAATAATTATTTAACAATAATATACACATGTTACCAAAGTTATCAGGACTTTGATTAATAATGTTTTTCTGTATTGCGGGTTTTCAGCCTTCCGGAACACTTTTCAAATATTTACATATTACTATATTTCAATATGTAACAAGTGCATAAACTATTACCACTATATATTTTAACTCAAACTTATAAATAAATTGTGAAGTTTTCCAAAATAAAATTTTTTTAACCCTAATAACTTTAAAATTTTATATGATGGAGTTTCTAAAAATATAGCATACAAAAACTTGGGGTGTTCTGTATAACATATAATATTTGAGGAAATATTATTATACATATCGACAAAATTTTAAGATAAATCCTCTTAAGGGGTTAATAAATCGGTATATTTAATACATCATATGAAATGTGTTTCGAAAGACTTTATTATGATACCAATACTTTAAAGATTCAGATTATATTTTTCTTCCTATACTATTGATAAAGTGCTCTGAAACATTTACGACCTATAATTCATAAACTTAGTGCGTTGAACCAAAAAAATTACAGTAGAATCGCGATACAGTAATCTCGCGGTCAAGTTAACCAAATTTTAGCGCTTCTGTGCTGCTCTAAACGTTAACTCTAAGTTAACTTTTTAGTTCGTATTAGTAAAAGTACTGATTTGTACAAACGATAACAAACTAGATTAAATTTTAAGCTGAAAGTTGAGAGTTTAAACAAAATTGAGAAATACATTAAAGAAAAACTATCGGCGTTGTATTATTGTATATCTGAAGTTGCCATCTCAAAAATAAAAACGAGACGTCACAAAATTTTCGAGGCTTTGAAGAATACATAGGAAAAAGCATACAGGAAAGCATTACAAAGACCAAAATATGCCGATCTTAAAGTTTGTACAAATGTTTTGTTGAAGCATCGAATACGTAATTGCGCAATCACTGTTCTAATTTCAATATCAATAGCTAAGCGCGAGTTCGTGTAACTGCAACCTGAAAAGACAATAATGTCAGTAATGGATGGCTGGCAAATGTTTAGAAAATACCCAGAATTCGCTATCTGAACATTTTTGAAGAACTAATTTTCTGACAAACGTCATATGTAGCACCTAACACATAATACATGACTGATTGTATAATTATTAATTATAAATTGTAGCCGGTATAAATTAGATCTAAGTTTCTTTTTTGTACAGATGAAAATATGCAAAAAATATAGGTACATATGTTTATTATTGCATTTTTTTACAATTTAGAAAAGTTAATAAATAAGACGAAAAAGTTAACAACCCTTAGGACATTTCAGTTTACTTTTTCGCGATTGTACTGTATATTAGGATTTTTTTATTCAACCTGCCATGAAGATGATATTCTTTATGAGTTCCAAAAACAATAAAATTAAAATATTTTAAATGTTTTTTAATAAATTCATTTGTTTTTACGTTAAAAAATTTATCATAAATAAGTATTTATATTTTTGTAGGCTTAAATTAAGTTTGTGCACGAGTCTGCAATTACGCATGTTGTTAAATTTATAAAAATTAAAAATGATAGTGGCACCACTGAAATGTAAATACATAATAAAAAACACAGCTGTTTATATTTTTTCAATTGTAGCTGTCGTCTTCAAAATAATTCAGTAGCTGATTACGCGACTACAATTGCAACCTGCAGCATTTGTAGTCGTGCCTTCGTGTTGCCTGCTGTCTCGAATGTGTTTAAAGCATAATACTGACTCCAACACTGAAGGTTAAGTTGAAAAACACTTGAAATTCTACGCAAATATTTATAAAGTGTGTCCGTCTGTCTGAACATTCAATTGACTAGCAGTTTTATTTTTCTGTATGTAAAATAATGACATGACTGTATTTGTGCGTTTGTTTAGTTGGACTAATGTAAAATAACGTGCTGGTTGGTGGTGATGTTGATTATGGGAACTTAAACGTCCAACACTCAGTCAGTATGAAAATGACTAAATAAAAATTTACTGAAATTAACGAAATAAAACAAAAAAAAAAAAAAATTATAAAACTATTTTGACGCTTTTTTGGTAAAATTATTGAATGTGCACGAATTAATCATGGCTCTCACGTTTTTTTGGTTATTCTTAGTTGGCATTTAATTTAATTTCAATTGTAATTAAATTTTTGCTTCAAATCGGAATATTTAAAAAAAAACTTCAAGTGCGTGGCAGAGCACTGCTTTGTGATACAGAATAATAACAATTAAAATTTGCAGTTTTATATAACAAGTAGTTAGTCATCTTAAGGTAACAGTTTTTGGGATGACGTTTTAGATCACGATTTATTTTAGCTGCGGTTGAAGGCTGTGAAATAGACTAAAAAGAGTTTTAACTGGTAAAAGTTATGCTTCTTATTGGAAGTGTTGACATCTCTTCACCACTAAAAAAAAGCTTAATTTTTTTTTGAAAAAAAGGCTAAACAAGATTTTTTATAAAAAACGCATCAAAATTAATAAAAAAAAACTTAGAAAATTTATTTATTATACTTAAATTGCACATAACAGAATATTTTTTTTTTAATTAATTCATAATTTTTTTAAATAACAAAAGGCAAATTTTTAAACACAGAAAAAAGTATTTTATCAATTAAAAAAATGGCTTAAAAAGTATTTAAATTTAATTTAAAATAAATAATAATGTAATAATTGAATCAATTATTTGTTGAAAGAAAATTAAAAATTTAATTTTGATTTAATTAACATTTTAGTTGTTTTGAAATAAATTTTCAATTAAAATTTTAATTAAGTAACAAAAAATCTTAATTGACATTTTTCGTTTAAAATAAAATAATTTAAGCATGTAGAATTGTTGTTGGGAATTATCAATATTTATTTAAATAATTTAACACGTTGTTTGAAATGGCAAAGTTTTTTTAATAACTTATTTAATTAAAATTAAAAATATCATTTAGTGAAAATATTTTTTTAAAATTTTAAAGTTTTTAGTAATCAATATAATCGTTTTGGTAATAGTTGCAAAATCAACAAATTGTTTGCTTGATATTATGAATTTGGTATACATTTGGTGATTGGAGAAATTTAATCATTTTTTCTGTGAATGCAAATGGCTTTAATTTTAAATTTATATTTGAGAAAAGTTCAACGTTACAGCACAACTAATGTAGCATTTCTTATATTTTTTGATATAAAATTTTACAAACCTTGAACGAAATTTGGATAAATAAAAATGGCTAAAAAAATATTTGAAGGCTAAATTGATTTTTTTACAGCTAAAAGATATGAAAAACGGCTAAATCCAGCCACTAAATTATAATAGCAAAAAGTCGCGACTCCGACTCCAAAATGTTTCTACTTTACATATCGCACTGGTTCCTCTACAGAGAGTCAACTCAAAATTTTTAAATTTTCACTTTATGCAAGAAATCGATGTACAGTGGTCACATCTACCCACTGTAAAAATCTTACATAATTTTCTCTAATATTTTGTCAAAAAAAAAATGCAATTGTATCTCCCTTTGTTATATAAGAGTGCATATAGAAGGAAAACACTTGTTTGTCTCTACGGAAAATGACTAGATTTTGAGTTAATAAATTAATCAAAGCTCAATGCTCCATAACTATATAAATAACTATATTAAAGCTCAATGTGGTACGTGTTACAATTAAAATATCGATTTGAAATTTTAACAGAATCATTTTCATGCCATATTTTACCATTTAAAAGGTATTGCTTTAAAAAAGATTTTAAAATCAAATAATGACCAGGAGTCGTATTGGGACTTAAAAAATCTCAGCGGTTGGAGTCGGAGTCAGAGTTAAAACTATTTTTTGACAACTCCACAGCCCTGGGGCCTAATTCTGGCAGTCGTGATCGAGTACTTTCTCGATTCGAAAGCAATTTTATTTCTAATTCTTTCAGTCGATACTGAATGAATCGAAATTATTGTGAAACTCAAATTTATGCTCTACAACACTGAAAAAATAATTCCGATTCGTTCAGTATTGACTGAAATAATTAGATATTAAATTGCTTTTGAATCGAGAAAGTACTCGATCACGACTGCCAGAATCAGGCCCCTGATTGCAATAGGCTTTTATTTTTTAATTATTATTTTACTTCAAATTAAGGTGCACTGTTAAAAGTGCATCCTTAGCAAAAGGCTTTGAAACTTGAGTTTTAATGAAAGAGTTTAATTAATTAAACTTGCTTATCAAAATTGCTTTTAATAAAAGAGTTTAATTGATTAAACTTGCTTTTAAAAATTGCTCTAAAACTTAAAGTTTAAGACCCAGAATATATATTCTTTATAGGGTCAAGGATCAATATTGTAGAATTTACAAACGGAATGACAAACTTATATATACTTTTTTACCTTCGGTGAAGGGTATTACAAGCGAAAATACCATGAATATACCGCTAACTTGGATTTCCCAAACATCAGGTTAAGATATCTCAGAGAAGGAACAAGATATTACAAAGGTAACTTAAAAAAATAACTAAAATCTATAACTAGTTTAACTGCGATTTACTCTAGTTAACTGTTTAACTGACACTTTATAATAAGACACTTGTCATTAGTTTTTTGGTAATATTCTTTAAACAATAAAAATTTAAAATTTTTTTTCTTTTGTATTAATTTTTTTTTTTTTAACAATATAGTGATTAAAAAATGTTTACTTTTTTCGTTAACAATAATGTACTATGTTCTCTTTTCTGTTTATAAATTTTGTTAAAAATTATTTCGCTATATCTTTTTAATTCAATGAATTTGTTTGTAGTACGCCGTTTATTTTTAGGCTGTTAATTTCAGACATACGGGTTGAAAAGAGGAGAAAAAGGTAAAAAATAAATACTTAATACATAATACAAAATTAAGTAAAAGGAAATACTTGGTCACGCCTCTGAGATGTGGTAATGAAATATAATACAACATTTTATGTCTGACAAAACAAAAATTTGGAAGATTTCAGTAGAAAACCCGTAAAAGACAAAGAAGAAAAGATCAAAATTGCAAATCATTATCAAGTAAAATTTAAAGTTTTTTTTAAGTTACGAAAAAAAACAAATTTTTTTTTTTAATTTTAAATGTTAAAAAAACATTTAAAAAACAACATTTATCACAAAATTTTAATGGGCCATTTAAAGACAAAATAATAAATTATTTTGTATTTGTCGAAAATAAAGAAAACAAATTGGGCAAAATAATTTAGAGTTATTTAAGATATAAAAAAGAGCTCATTAAAATTTAAGAGTAATGAACTCGCAAATGTAATTAAAAAGAAGGCGGAATAAAACAATCGAAGAATTTGAGAAAAATTTAAGGTGACATTTTAGAATTTGGTTGTATGTATAGGGTGTTTTTTTAGCCGCATGAGAAACTAAAATGCCAACACAAGACATAAATATTGTTGGAATCTGGTAGATAATATCATGGCATTTATTTGTTAAATATGATTTCCGGCAAATGTCCGCCGCGGCTACCCGATACATGGTCTAATCGATCAGTCCAACTTTTGACTAATTTTTTTCCCAATGAAGCTTGTCGTATAGCGTCAATGGTGTCTTGAATATTGGATTCCAATGCTTTAAGAGTTACGGATTTTGTCGGCAAAAACCAATGACTTACCCAAGCCCCATAAAAGGAAATACAGAGGCATAAATAAAAAAATATTTCAATTCAATTATTTTGATAATTGAATCAATTATTTTGTTATTTGAAAGAAAATTAAAAAATATAATTTTAATTTAATTCAAATTTTAGTTGTTTTGAAATAAATTTTTAATTAAATAACAAACAACTTAATTGATTTTTTCGTTCAAAATAAAATAGTTTAAGCTTGTAGAACTGTTGTTGGGAATCTTCAAATCCTGAGCTATATTTAATGAAATCAATTAACACATTGTTTTTTGAAACGGCAAAGTATTTTGATCATTGTATTAATTAAAATAAAAATATAATTTATTGAAAAAAATATATTCATAATTTTAAATTTTTACAATTTTTAGTAATCACCCAATTTTAAAAATTCAAGTGCTCTAAATATTGCTGGAATCTAGCTTTAATTTATGCCCTATTTTCAAGTAAAATTCCAGTTCATAAAAAAATGTTTGAAACTATTTTTTTACTTTTGTATTGCTTAAGCTATCAAAAAAAAAAAAATATTAGTGAACAAATATTTGTAAATATTTCTGTGTACCGAAAGGATTTTAAACTTTAGAAAAAAATGGAACCATTAATTTACTAAGTGTAAATTAATCTTAAAATGAAGATGATGATTCGGAATTTCATATACATACCATTTTTTTCTTTATGCCATGTTAAAAAAAATTAATATGATTTCCATTGAAATTGTAGGCTTGATTTATATTGGTATTAGAGGTTTGATTTATACTTGGCTTCAATACTTGAATTCAAGTATAATTATTACGTGTTTGAGACTGGAATTTCACTGTAATTCAATGCTTGAATTTTACTGTATTTACATTGTTGTGTTTGACTGGATTTCCAGTACCCGTTTTGCTGGTACTGGAAATCCACTGTAATTCAACTATAATTCAAGGCTTGAAAATGGAAAACAGGATTAGAATTACACTGGATTTATACTTTTATTCCATCAAAATTACTTATTGGGCAATATAATCATTTTGGTAATACAGTGAACTCTCGGTAATGTGAACTTCCAATATAGTGAACTATTCAGAAATATGAACACATATTTTTTTATATTAACGCTCTAAATATTGAACAAAAATGTAAGCGATTTTTGTTTATTTTCTAATTTTGAGAATCCCTTGATTGAATAAAAAATTAAAACAATACATTCATATTTACTTTGAGTTTTGTTATTGAAGGTTAATTCTCTTTCGTTACACATAAAAAAACACTTGAACTTAATATTTTAGTACATACCTGTATATTAACAAAGATGCCTATGAATGACCGAACCATTAATGAAAAATATGAATTTCTGCAATTTTTGGAAAAAGGAGCAAGTGTTACAGCAATTATGTTAGAAATACCTAGAGTTTCAATACCTTTTAGCAGTGCGACCATTTTGGCATTTTTGGCAGCTAAATTTAGCATTACAGATTTTTATTTAGCTGCAACATTTTCATTTAGCACTTGGCATTTTATTTAGCATTTTTATGAAATGTTTTAAGCTTTATTTAAAAATTTAGACGAGTAGTTTTATTGATTTTACTTAAATTTTTTTTATGAATTATAATACAATTTTGTCTCAAAATAGTTCTACTCAAAATGAAATTTGGTATGAAAATAGTTAATTCTTATTTTAAGAAACATCTTAGCTGTCTTGAAAAAAAAGAAATTTCAGAGAATGCCCTCATCATGTTGATTGTAAAAATTGTTTGTAATTTGATTTAACGATATAAAAGTACAAAGAAATTTTACTTTGTATTTAGATACAAATTCTATAATGTAAATGTTTGAAAAATTTTTTAGTTCTAAACTGCTGTAATTATTTTAAAACCTCAAGTTTTCTTAAATTTTAAGAAATTAAGTTATCTATAAAATTTTGTATAGCATAGAAATAAAATCGTTTCAATTTTGAATGTATCAGAGTTTTGTGGGCTCCTAAATTTAATGTCAATTTTTATATGTATCTTATGGTTTTCCTAAATCTACCTTCTTGCTTAAATATAACCATATATTTCAATTTCGTTAAAAAATTATTATCTAAAATGTATTTTGTTCCGTATAAAATTGCACACTGGTACACAAAATTAACAATAACCTTTACAAAAATGTTGGCATATTTTTAGCACTTTTTAAAAATATTTAAAAAAATTGTTGGCCGTGGCAGATTTAGCTGTAAAAATTGTTAAGCTCTGGTCTGCTTTCTAGAATTTTTTGAGCAAAAAACAAAGTAACAAATTCGATAATGTGAACAACCTTGGTTTTTATTAGTCACATTATCGCGAGTTCACTGTAGATGCAAAAAGAACAAATTATTTGCTTGATTCTATGAATTTGGTATGAAAAAATAGACAAAGTGCTTTAATACAGCGTTCTGATGGTCTACGTTATTTTTGCTTGATAAATAAAGTTATAATATAATTTGTAATTATATTTGTATTTTTAACGTAAATTAAATAAAAAGATTATAAATACATCATGTAAAGAATAAGATAAACTATTTATGTAAATAATGAAAATTACGTGTATGCAAAGACCAAGTTTTATAAAAATAAAAAAAAATATACAAATTATGTGAGATATGCTTCTTTCATGAATTTTTCTCAACCATTCTGTGATACTTTTTTTAATTTACAGAAAGTTTTGACCCAATAACATACAAAAAAAATTTTATAATTAATATTTAAAACATGTTTATATTGGAAATTGATTTATTAGCTTAATGAAGCCTTGAATACAATTAAAATTGAATTACAAAACTTTTTTAAGACAATAATTAAAGATTCCTATCGGCACGAATAATCTGTCCTAAATAGCATTGAAACCACCCACTGTAATTCACATAAACTAAAAAACATTGCTGAACTAATAAAATTACTGGTAATTTCCAATTAATTAGTGAAATATGGAAATTTTACGCATTAAAATTTTATACAAAATTATAGAGAATTACAAATAATTAGTTAAAATTATGAATGATAAATACAAAAAATAAAGAAATCCACAACATGAAATTATGTAAATTACAACATGTGTGTAATGGAGCCAAGAAGTAAAGACGACCGACAAAAAGTATTTATCTGAATTAATGAAAACAAAAACAACAATATTTAATAATAAAAAATAAACAAACCGTTAGCCAGCGTAACAAGGGAATTTCAGCATTTCAAACACAACAACAACTTACAAAAAATGGGGGTTTCCTCAAATCTAATTCAATATTCTTTTGTATCAAAAAAATATTATTCTGTACTACCACCACCACCACATGTGGTAAATGAGAGCATATTAATTTTGTCAATCTGTCTGTAACAACAAGAAATGTTAGCGGTTTTCACCCTTTGTATTAAGTGTACAACTCTGTTATATTTAATACGATTTTATACTTCAAAGCGTGAGTGCCTTTTTCGCATGCATTGTAAATTAATGAATTTGATGAGTGAGAGAAAGAGGCAGATAAAGTTTCTTCAACTGTTTTATTCTGGTAAATACACACACTTTGTTTACTACTGCTTTTTGTGGGATTTTTCAACCACAGCGTAGTATATTTTAGTCTAATACATTTTGTTGTTGAAGTGTTGTAAATGTTAGTATTTTTACTAAAATTATAAGATTAACAAGGTCTACAAGAGACTTTACTAGTAAGGGTGAATTCCGCTATTAATTTCAGATCATTTAGACGTGTGTCCTTGGGTCATTTTTAAACGATTAAGTGGTGTTAACGGTTGTCTGAAAACAGACTCACGTCAACAGCAAAGAATTATTTTTGTGTAAAATTTTACAAAATTCTTCTAATCCATTTAAGATTTAGAGCGAGTGAAATTGGCTAATTTCAAAATAGTTTTGAACTGCAATGTGGACAAACCTCAAACAAATTTATGATTTCTTGTACACACTTGTGTAATAAACATTGGAATCTCTCGTACCCTAAGCTGAAGGGAACTTAATGTTTCCTTATGAAACGCTGCCGGGCCCAGGCAACATCGTCTGTCAAAAGGGATGTCTGCTTAAGGAGTATGTCCGTTATGGGAGATTACACTCTATACAAAATGAGCATACATTTAAATATTTAATTCATTTAAATATTAAATTATATTTTGAACAATTTTTAAATCCCTCAAAAAAGACAATGTAAAATATCTAGGACTTCATATTGACAGAAGGCTAACCTGGAGTACACATATTAAAGCTAAAAAGGAACACCTGAAACTTAAAACTAGACGTCTCTAGTGGCTGTTAGGCCCTTCGTCTCAATTAAATCTAAAAAACCAAAATACTAATATACTAATATATAAAACTATTCTTAAGCCAGTGTGGACGTATGGCATACAACTTTGGGGGACAGCTAATACATTAAATATTTAAATTGTACAACGATACCAAAATAAAACAATAAGGTCGATTGTTAAAGCGCCATGGTTTGTTTCAAACAACACTATACATTATGATTTATTTATTCCAAAGGTTAAAGATGAAAACAATAGATTCAGCTCAAGTTATCTTGAAAGATTAAGTAACCACTGTAAACCGCTGGCGATCTCTCTGCTCGATGATACTGAAGAAGTTAAAAGACTTAAACGGCGTCGCATCCTCGTCTTACCATTTTGTTAATAAAATGTATCTTAATTATTTATTATTGTTGTTTCTTTAATACTGCAAATTATTCTTATTATCCTTAAATGGATAGATTGTAAATAAAAATGTGTTATAAAAAAAAATTATATTTTGCATGTGTCCCAATAATGTATTGTTACATCGTTAAAAAATATATTAGTAGCACGCCCACTAAGGTTGGCGTTACCCTACAATATACTGTTCTCATGCATTTTCGCAATAAAATTAAAAAATCCCGTATAAAATCTGTAGAGGAAGATTATTACAATTGTCCCCCGGTAGGCTAGCTGGTAGTGAGCTAGTCTATCAGAGACGGGGTTGCGGGTTCGATTCCTACCAGATGCTCTGGTCTTCTGCAGACAAGCGGGATTAGGATAGGTATAACAAAATGGAAAACTTTATAGTTAAATTTGTCCAAAAATTATAATGAATTCAATTCTTTTTAAATAAAAAAAAATCAATAATAATATTTTCATATATTTTTTCATAAACTAGCTTTTTATAAATTGATATAATAATACAGAATATTGTAAGGATCGGTCCATCAGTTTCTGCCATAGGTTCCATATAAAGTCCACAATAAAACTAAGGCACCTCTTACATACACGAAAAGAAAACATTCATATTTTTTCTATAAATAAACCTTTAACAACAGAATTTCAAAAATATTTATGTAGTTAATTTAACTAAACTCTTTTCAAGGGCAACGATATTATAATTTATACTTTCATAAAGAAACTTACTTACTTAGCTTAATTGACTAAGAATGGATTTCCAGGTGGCTTGGTCTTCGGTGCTTCTTCTCAAGTTTCTAACTTTGAGTTTGAAAAGGTTTTTCAGGGTTGGTCTTTCTTACGAAGTTTCGGTCGCCCTCTTTTGCATCATCCCTTGGGATGATATTCAAACGTCCTTTTAGCTCGAACATCGTCATTCACTCGCCCAACATGTCCGATCCAGCGGAATCATTAGTGCTGTTTACTACATCGATGTCGGCGAAAAGTACGATACCGATATTCTCCGCCTTCGCAGTGCCAGACAAAAAAGATTTAGTCATCACGGTTTCTGTTCACATATCGTCGGTTGATAATTTAAATGTCGTATGTGGATTGCTTGCGGTTTTGAGTTAAGATCGATTCCTTAGGTTTTCCCATCTGATCTTTCATTTGGCGTAATCAGTTTTTCGATACCTCATACGGTTTATATATATATAGATATGGAGTGTTGAGTTTGTCGTATGTGGTATTTGCTGAAGCAATTTTCAAATTAAATGTGTTCAATCTCAATTTACTCGAAACTATCGGAATTCACATAAGACAATTAAATTATCAGCCGACGATATGTAGGTGTTTATCGGTCATCTGATTGGGTGAGTTCTGCATTGTCTCTTCTCCTTAAGCGAGTGTGGCCGCCATAACTTAAAATATTTCTAGCTAATGGATTTGGGTGCGACTCAAGCCTTTTTAAATATTTTACTGCATATTTCGTTATCATAGTTTTAACTAATGGTACATTGAGATCCTTGTGGATATTTGAGTTTTTGACATACCAGGGAGCAGATGTGATTATTCGAAGAAGTTTATTTTGGCGCCTTTGAATTTTTTTGATATCAGAAGCCGAGGCATTGCCCCATAACTGAATACACCAAATATGTAATTGGGTTAAGGTAGTTATATATTCATGTCACATATAGTCCGGAATTGTTTACTTTTGCAATTCCGCGTGATAAGTCCAGAAATGGCTGAGATTTTAGCAAAAACCCAAGACTGCCTCTAATTTTACGCACAAACTCTTTTTGTTTTGTTTTTTTTATTAATTTTTATGAATATCTGGAGGACGGCAAGAGCCAAAGTTTCAAGCATCATGGTTATTAATAGATAACATCCGATAAAATGTAGGCTGGAGTGGAGAAGTGGGCGTGGCACAAAATTTTTTATTTATATTTAAAGAGCTGTAGAAGAAAAATTATCCAAATTTAGTATACATAGCTGGGTTTTCAATACACAACCGCCCTTAAAAATATGGGCGGAATTGGAGAATTGGGCTTGGCACCTCCCGTAAAAAGTCATTAAAGGTTTATGTATATAGTAGTAGCATCCTTAATATCAAAACACAACTTCCGATGACAAAAAGTAGGCGGGATTGAAGAAGTAGGAGTGGAACAAAATAGATATTTTTATATCTAAAGAACGGTATTTATATAACTTCATTCAGTCGGTCGTGCTCGATGAGAAAAGACGTGTTTCTTTTAACTCCGCATACGGTTCTTTTTTTTAACATAAATTAATTAATAATATCAGTGTAACAAGCGAATTTGGACGCTCAATATAAAAGTGAACAAAAGAATAATTATAAAAAAATTAAGAAAAAAAAAATACAAGTAAAAAAAAATATACTTACATATGTATGTATGTACGTACGCACATACATACTTGCAAATAATCTGTGCAAAAAAATATTTATTCTTTTTTTCTTTTATTATCTCGGTGTAACAACATTATACATAATAAAAAGAGCACAGTCAACAAAAAAAATAAAAACAAAAAAAATAAAAAAAATAAAAAAAATAAAAAAACGGTGAAAAAAACAAAAACAACTCTATATGAGTAATAACAATGAAACAACAACAAAAGTAAATGATATTCATGCTAGTGAGAGCAATGTGGAAATAAACACAACAACAGAAAACAATACAAGCGTTACCACTGTTACCATAATCCCAAACATAGACGCAATGTTAAACAAACAAGAAAAAAGTTGTCAAAAACCACAAGTGCAAGTTGGTATGGATAGATATATAACAGTGCTTAAACGTGGTCGCAGCCCTGCCTCTTCAGCTGTTGCCTCTGCCTCGAAAGTTCCATCTTTTGATAGAATAAACTCGCAAAATCGTTTTGCAATTCTGGAGGATGAATCTTCTGAAACACCCAACGTCATAAAATCGTCGAAGCCACCCCCGATATATCTTAGAGAGCAAAACTCAAGTGAGCTAATAAAAAGTTTAATATCGGTGATAGGTGAAAATTCGTTTTACGTAGCTGCAATCAAGCGTGGTAATATTAACGAAACAAAAATACAGATTAATAATGAGAATGATTTTCGTAAATTAATTAATAAGTTTGAAGCACTTAAAAAAAGCTTCTATACTTACCAGCTGAAAAGCAGCAAAGGTCTGCAGGTTGTGATAAAGGGCATTGACTCATGCGTGGACCCAGACGAAATAAAAACATTTTTAGAAGAAAAGGGTTTCAAAATTAAAAATGTTACAAATATTAAAAATAGGGAAAAAAATCCCCAACCACTATTTCGAGTGGAGTTAGAGCCCGGCGACGTTAAGCTAAAAAAAAATGAAACGCATCCCATTTACAGCTTAAAATACATCCTGTACAGGAAAATAACGATAGAAGAGCCGCACAAAAGAAATGGGCCTGTTCAGTGTTTAAACTGCCAAGAATTTGGTCATACTAGGGCATACTGCTATTTACCCCCTGTTTGTGTCGTATGTGGAGAACTACATGGTACCGTTCAGTGTGATAAGTCAAAAAATGACCCTAATGTAAAAAAATGTAGCAACTGTGGTGGTAATCACACTGCCAACTATAGAGGATGTCCGGTATATTCTATTGTCAAGCGTTCTGTTGGACAGAAACTTAATCCCCCTCAAACGCAGGCAACTTATCAAGAAAACACTAACGGCGTTCAAATACCGCAGCCAAATAATAACAGAACCTCGTACGCTAATGTCTTAAAATCTAATCATATGCCATTGCAAGGTGATTTACCAAATAATGACGAAATTCCCACTTCTAATTTAACTCGGCTAGAAAAAACCATGGAAACATTAGTGCAAACCGTTAACAATTTTACCAACACAATGGGTAACATGATGCAAGAAATGTTAAGAATGCAATCGATGTTATTGCAAGCTGTACTAAATAAGCCATGAACTGTCTAAAAATTTGCTTTTGGAACGCAAACGGCATCCGCCAACATAAAAATGAACTAGAATACTTCCTTAAAAATAAACAAATCGATGTTATGATGGTTTCTGAAACTCATCTGACCTCGAGAAATACGTTTAAAATCAATGGTTATATATTATATGATACCAAGGACCCTCGAGGTAGAGCTTGTGGAGGTTCTGCCATTTTGATAAAAAACCGAGTAAAACACTACTTAATGTGTGATCATCGTGAAGATTATCTCCAAGCAACGACCATTTGCGTCGAGGAATTAAATCGAAACCTAGTTATTTCATCAATATATTCACCACCTAGATTTTCAATATCAGAAAGCCAATATAATAAATACTTCAAAGCATTAGGACCCTGCTTCCTGGCTGCTGGCGATTATAACGCTAAACATACTTTCTGGGGGTCACGACTTATTACGCCTAAGGGTCGTGTTTTGTTTAACACAATTCGTAAAATGGATCTAAATGTGATCGCGAGCGGTGAACCAACATATTGGCCTACTGATCAGCAAAAAGTTCCAGATGTCATAGATTTTGGAGTGGTTAAAAACATCCCCGCAGAAACGATTTATGTTGAGGCTTCCTTAGAATTATCTTCCGACCACACACCTACAATTGTTACTATAATGATTCCAAATAGAATCGTATCGCCGTCTGGGTACTTATCCAAATCACCCTCACAAATAAATTGGTTAAAATATAAAAAATATCTTAGTGCCCATTGCACAGAAAATATTCCGCTTAGCACACCGGAGAGCGTGGATCTCGCTATTGTTAATTTTGACAGTTATCTCAAACTAGCTGTTCAACATTCCAGCACAACCCTCAAAAAAACCAAAAACAATATCATATATTCTGTAGATGTCGAGCGTCTATTGACTGAAAAAAGGAGAGTTCGAAGAGAGTGGCAATTGCACAGATCCCCCCAACTTAAGACTTTATTAAAAGACTGCACAAAAAGGCTAAGAAAGTTACTGCAGTCCCAAAAAACTGCATCCTTTGAAAAATATCTTAAGGAACTTGATGCAACTCCACAATCAGACTACTCATTATGGCGTGCAGCTAGAAATCTTAAAAGACCAGTTATCACTAAACCACCATTAAGAAACTTAAACGGAAGTTGGGCAAGAAATGATATAGAAAAAGGAAATATTTTTGTTAATCATTTGAAAACCGTATTTACCGCTCACACATCTCTCGATATGGCGGTCGAGTTACCACCTGTTGCTGTTAGAGCAGCTGTTCCACTAAGATTTGAGATAAGAGAAATCGAAAAGGCTATTCATGATTTAAACCCGAAGAAAGCCCCTGGTTTTGATAAGATCAGTAACAAAATGCTTTTGGAGCTACCCAGCATAGCAAAGAAAATTATTCTCTTTATTTTTAATGCTATTTTACGCCTTGAATACTACCCTCAGGAATGGAAAGTATCATTAGTTACCATGATACCTAAATCAGGAAAGGATCCTACAAAAGTTGAGTCATATAGACCTATAAGCTTATTGTCTAATATATCAAAGCTGTTTGAGAAGCTGTTAGTGTCAAAATTAACCCCAATTTTAAATGTAAATAGATGTATTCCAAACCATCAATTCGGCTTTAGAAGAGAACATAGCACAATTGAACAAACCCATCGTATAGTAAACGCCATAAGAAAAACCTTTGAAGAAAAAAAATATTGTTCCGCCCTCTTCATCGATGTTTCTCAAGCTTTTGATAAAGTCTGGCATGAAGGCTTATTACATAAATTGAAGCTAAATTTACCAGTAAACACACACAAGCTGTTAGAAAGCTACTTAGTCGGTCGAAAGTTTATTATTAAAGAAGGTGCTTTTATAAGTTCTCCTCAGCCAATTGACGCTGGAGTCCCTCAGGGAAGCATCATGGGCCCACTGTTATACCTAATATATACCTCAGACATGCCAACAAACAACCACACCCTAACTTCAACATTTGCTGATGATACAGCTTTTTTAAGCGTGCACGAAAACTGTCATGAAGCTTCTCGCTACTTGCAGGATCATATATTTGAACTGGAAAAGTGGTTAAAACAATGGAGAATAAAGGTTAATGAGCAAAAATGCGTACATATAACATTCACCTTGCGTCGGGAGTCATGTTCCCCTATTAAAATCAATAATCAATTAGTGCCCCAACAATCGCATGTAAAATATCTCGGAATTCATCTAGATCGGCGTTTAACATGGAAATGCCATATAGAAGCAAAACTAACACAAATGAAACTAAAAGCAATTCAACTTAATTGGCTTATTGGAAGAAACTCTGTTCTTAGTCTCGATTGTAAACTTCTACTTTACAACTCTATCTTAAAACCAATTTGGTGCTACGGTATTCAGTTATGGGGCACTGCCTCGGCTTCTAATATCGAAAAAATTCAAAGGCGACAAAATAAACTTCTTCGAATAATCACAGCCGCTCCCTGGTATGTTAAAAACTCAAATATTCACAAGGATCTCAATGTGCCGTTAGTAAAAACTATTATTACGAACTATGCAGTAAAATATTTAAAAAGACTTGAGTCGCACCCAAATCCACTAGCTCGAAATATTTTAAATTACAGCGGCCACTCTAGATTAAGGAGAAGAGATACAGCAGGACTCATCAGACAAGAAGAGCGCTAAACATCTACATATGTGAACAGAAACCGTGAAGAGAAAAATTTTCGTCTAGCATTGGCAGGACAAAAATAAAGTATTAGTATAAGATTTGATTAATTATTGTTAGTTCATATTTAATATATGAAGATTCAATAAATAAATAATGAAAAAAAAAAAAAAAAAAAAAAAAAAAAAAAAATATAACTTTCTGTTCTTATCGATCCATGGTAAAGGGTATATAAGATTCGGCATGGCCGAATATAGTACTCTTACTTGTTTTTTCTTGGTCTTAGTCGCTTTTAAGCATAACGCGAATGCTGGAATGAACATGTTTATGCATAAATAGAACATATAGTGGACTAATTAATACTTTTATGTTTCGAGTAGAAACAAAACAATGAATGAATGTATTCGTACAAAACAAAACATACTTTTGCATAATTTTTGTGTAATGCTAAAAACAACCACATAAAAAAAATGTTTTAAAAATAATGGAAAAAATACACATACATACATACCAAAAAATGTAAAACGTTTAGGGAAAACTACCCTTAATTCGGTTTCAAATACACCTGAAAACAAAAAGAAATAAAAAACCGTATAAAATGAACTTAAAAATTATTAATGTTTGGTAAAACTTTAAATGACTGACAGTCAAACAAATTATAGAGACACAAAGCTGTAAAATGTAATTTTTATTTAAGCAGACATATTCTATATTTTCTTAATCAAGAAATGTACAATCTACGGCACGCAAATTTGCAAAATGGCACAGAATTTAAAAAAAAGTTCAATGCATTCTATTCGAAAGTTTGTATTTCAACTGGTTAAAAATATTTTTTGTCTAGATATTAAATAATTTTTAATACCATTAAAATAACGGCAAACATATTCCACTTAAAAAAATCTGTGTGCTTAAAAAAAAGGTTTATCACAGAGTTTTACAAAGTTTTTGATTTTAAAATTATTTAAGGAAACAGTTTCTAATAAAGGTATGTATGTATGTATATTTTACCAAAAATCTTCACAAAACTTTTGGAAAAATTTTTTTTGTTGTTTTGATAAAAATTACTTAAATTATATACAAATAGATATTGGGAATTATTTCTTTTTCATTAACAACTTTATTATATTAAAAATTTTTTATTTTTCGAATTTATTCTATGAGTTAAATTTCAGTTATGTATTTTATAAAGCTTTTTGTAATAGCTCTATTCCTTAAATTTTTTTAGGAATGACTTTATACACTACCAGACTATTATATTGTATTTTCTTGTTATATTTTACCTTAGCTTTCCGTTGGATAGCAATGAAGTATATTTATGTACAGAAAAATTTACAATTATTAGCCACCAGCAGAATGTAATATAATAGTCTGGTAGTGTATAAAGTCATTCCTAAAAAAATTTAAGAATAAATTCGAAAAATAAAAAATTTTAAATTATATACAAAATGAAAATTTCATACATGCACAGAAAAAATTATCAGTAGTGTTTTATTAATTAAAAAAATTATTTAAAAAGTATTTCAATTTAATTAATGTGATAATTGAATCAATTATTTTTTTAATTGAAAGATAATTGAAAATGTAATTTTGATTTAATTAAAATTTTAGTTGTTTTGAAATAAATTTTAAATTAAAATAAAATGTAGAATTGTTGTGTTTGAAATGGCAAAGTCTTTTGATCTTTTTTTTTTTAATTAAAATTAAAAACATCATTTATTGAAAAAAACTATTCATAATTTTAAATTCTTACAATTTTTAAAAATCTATACAATCACTTTAGTAATAGATGCAAAATCCACAAATTGTTTGCTTGATTTTATGAATTGTGTAAAGTTGGTGATTAGATACAATTTTTAATTTTTTCTGCGTATGTAATGAAAATTTAGTTTTAAACAAGTTAGGGTGCTATATTCGGCTGTGCCGAATCTTTGATACCCTCCACCGGCAGGAATGGGCTCTATATGATAAATATATATATATTATTAACCAAGATTCACAAAAAAGAACGTCAGCTATAAAATTAGTTACGGTTTAGACCTGAATTACATTTTTGATCGACAATAAGAAAATTTTATGCGTTTCTTGTTAGAACTTTGAACTGGTTTGACTAAAATATCAGGGTTCGTAAAAGTTTTAGCCGAACTAAAATGATTTTTAGGAGGGTAATTTGTATTGGACCTATGGTAATTTATGGACCAATCAAAATTCTGAAGACTGATTTATGGTATTACAAAAAATAAATTAGAATAAATTTCAATACAGCAGTGTAATTAGTTTTTGTGTTAACAGTAAATTTCACAAATTTGAATGATATTTTTTCTGGCCATATGAATTTAAGTAAGAAATATTACCGCAATATCTATATCTGTTATGGTTTTAGGCGAATTTAATTATTTGCCCAAAGTGGGCTTTATTTGGTTTTACGCGCAATGAACTGTTTTCGAAATTTTCGATCTTTACGAAATTTTACAGTGTGATTTGTAGTTACATAAAACTGTGACATACCAAATTTGATTATGATAGCGTTATTTATTACGGTTTTAAGCGTACTAAACGGTTTTCCGGGAGTAGGGTTTATATGGGGCCCAGTGTAAATTATGGACCGATCTTCAAAAAATTTTACAGTGTGATTTCCGGTGCTATCAAACTGTGACGTACCAAGTTTAAGTATGCTAGCGTTATTTATTGCGGTTTTAGGCGTACTAAATTTGGTTCCGCGAGAAGGGTTTATATGGGGCATATGGTCAATTATGGACCGATCTTCACGAAATTCAACAGTATGATTTGCAGTCGTATAAAGCAAATTCGTGTCATTCCGTGCATTATTCCACCATTTATGTTAGTTTTTGTATCAAAATTATAAATTTTTTTAGGGTGGTGGTTCCACATTTTGATTCATAGTTCTGATCCTACTGAACCGATGTTGCTGGATTTCAATCCCAAACTGCTTAGGATAATTACAAGCAAGTTGAGACCGAGTTTGTTCTTTTCTTTTGCGTATTTCGAAAGTGAGCGTGTTTTCAACAGACGGACAGACAGATATGGCTAAATCGACTTAGAATTACTCAAGGAGCCAGAATATATATACTTTATGGGGTATTAGATGTATAATAAAGTTTCACACGGAATGACAAACTTATTATGCCCTCATTCACCACAGTGGTGGTGGAGGGTAAAAAAGTTTTTGCAAAAATGCTATTTTATTACATAAGTATATTTTATTAGATAAGAATAGCATGCTAAAGAGCTTTTCTGTGGAGAACTATGTTTCGCTTAATTTTTCTCTTATTATTCTCTTATTTGGGAAAAAGTTTTTTGTAAAAAAAGGTGAAAGTTTATTGCAGCAGAAAATATATTTTTGTAAAAAAAATTTTTAGAAACTTCATTTTACTGTAAACTTTTTTAGACCCCTTTCAAACGCGGCAAGTAAGTTGCGCAAGTCAATTGCAGAGTACAAAAAAGTATGTACTGAATTTGTCCCCCTTAACCCGACCTTAGCGCTGACAGCTAAAAGCCAAGAGTTGCGCAGAGTCTTTCGCAATTAACTTGCCTAATCTGAAAGGGGTCTTACTAAAATTACCGTCTACGATTGATAGAATCGATTTTTCTTAAAATTTTTTTTATGTGCTGTTTTTAGGTGACAAGTAATTGATTGTGTAGTAAAATTTACATGAAAATTACTCAGTTTTTTGAGTGCTTTTCATATAAATTTTTCTTCACAGATACTTTTATTTGTCATATTTTCCGATATGCAAAACAAATTGAATTTGTATAAAAAATGAAATTAAATCTTCGTAACATTTCATCGATATTGAGTTCTTTTTTCGTGCATAACTTTTGAGTATGCTTTCGTATATGTGTTTCGGAATTGAGTCGAAACATTATTAAATTTCCTTAGCGAATATCAGTGTTTGAGCTTCTTTTTTTTTTCTTACTTAGAGAAAGAAATGTCAAAAGCTGCTTATGTTTTTTGACGTATAGACCAACTAAAATTCCAATTAGACGTGACATAAGCATATTGCCATAGCTGTAACCATGACCAAAGAAACCAAAATTCAATTGGTTTGAATGGTTATGGTTATGGCGTTACGATTAGTCAGCTATAATCAAATGCAGTATTGCGCATAAGGTTGGTTCAAATAGCTGTTTTGTATGGTTATGGTAATGTCACGTCTAAGTTGAACTTAAATCAACAATAAAACTTCAATGTTATTTGTTAATTGTTGTACTTGAATCCGCTTTTGTAGCTCTTTTGCTAAATTCAAAAACAAAATAAACAGTGTTTCCGTTAGATTTCAGAAAAGGGTTACAATATTTTTCACTGGCCATTTGGCAAGACCAGTGGCATCAAACACTGAACTTCGCTATTGTTTGGTGCAAATGGTCTTCCAAAAGAGCCAATGAAAAACAACGTAGCTCTTTTATCAAATCTAACGGAAACTCTGTGTATTTTGTTGTTGAATTTAGATACTCAGTTGAAATATTTTGCATTTTCGCTTTCTGAAGGTCATTTGCACCAAACAGTGAACTCCGCTAATTGTAAATTTTTCGACTCGATTTTTCATTGCAATGTACAAGGCGCATTCATACGGGTGATATTTTCGAGTCATCTGTTTATTGTATATTTATTTGTGAGTTTAAAATTTAATAAAAATCTAAATACTTGAAAAAAACTTATTTAAATTTTATTAAATAAAAAAGTAATATAAAATAAAGTCAGTGAATTAAAAGTGCCGTAAGGAATAAATGGAGCTACAATAAATTTGCAATACAGGAAAAAGTTTCACCTTCTAAAGAAATGGTGTATATTTTATAAACAAAAAATTCTGTTGTTTATATTTTCAACAAATAATTTTGACATTCACTCTAACTTTTTACAAAAACAAAATACATAGTATTTTAAAAAATAGCTCTATCTCATGATGCGGTCACCTGTATGAATTCGCCTTGGAAATGTATTAAAATGTTTGACAAATGCTTGGCAAATGTTAAAAATAATGTTATATTATTTTTCGTTAAATAGATATACGTAAAATTGTTTTAAATTAAGATTTACAGTCTCGGAGTTTATTTTGAAAATTTAATTGAAAACAAATCGCTTAATAAAGTTAGGCAGGATTCAAAAATGCTTAACTACTATTTTTGGTGAAAAGGCTTTTTAGGACCCCCTTCCATACTATTGAACATTTTCTGCAAGACATTTGACTTTGATATCGACGGGAAAATACGAATGGAAAAGTGTACTTTGTTTAATGTTCATGCAGTTATTGATAGTTTGTTATTGAGAGAAAGATGGAAGATGAAGGGCATAAAAAATTAAAAAATTAAATGCTGCAAAACAAAAGTTTCATTAAATGGACACGAATTCATTTTCAAGAGAGAATTCAGGAAAGTTTCTGCAGCAAACGTTTATAATATGGACTAGGACTGTAGAAAATTTGTCAAAAACTTATGGGTTTTGTGAAAAATCTGGTTTTTTTTATTACCTATTTCCTCTGCGAAAACCATAACAGATGAAACAAAATAGCTTTCTCTATTTAAGAAGCTTTTATAGGTATAAAACCTGAAAACTTATTTTTTAACTAAACTTTAATTTTTTAAGGCACCCTTAAATACAACAGGTTTCTCTTTTACCACTTACTTACTTTCGTTTTATTATGGCTTTTGTTCCCTATTTTTTATTTTTTTTAAGTCTTTGTTTTAATGGTGTAAATTGCACCTTCGTTTCATGTGGGTTTTGTCATTCATCACGTTTTACACTATAAAAGCGAAACAAAAAAAAAAAAAACTAAAAAATACAAAAAAAATTTTACCATAAATTACAACAACAAACTGAAAAAATTGGGTCTGTAATGGTACATTTTTCTTTTCTGTTTTAAAATGGAAAATTGTTCCATTTGGTTAATTTGTAGATGGATGGTTATAAACAACAACACGAAATTAAAATAGAAAAAAAAAAAGAACTGACGAAACAATTTTAATTGCCAACAAAAAAAAATCTGTTGCAAACATCAAGCAACAGCAAAAACAACAACTTTCGTTAAGGTGTTTATGACGTTTTTTATTTACAAATTTTCGTATAGAAAACAAAAAAAAAGAAATAAATTGTAACTCTGGTTTTCGGAAAAAAATAAAATTTAGTTTTTTATTTTTTCGTTTGTTAAATGTTGAAATAAACAATTTTATTTTTGTGGGTGGATTACGACTGTAACGACGAATATTTCATTTCGTTTGATATTGTTTTTTCTTTCTTTTAGAGGTGTTATGCAGAGTTTTGGGTTTTTATCTAGATCTTACAAGGTTTTGTTTATATTTCTTTCTTTATAATTTACTCAGTAGTTTTTTATTTGTTGTATTTTCTATCTCTCCTTACTAGAGTAAAAATAAACTTCCTCAAGGGATTTGGACATGAAAAAGAATTTAAAAAATGACAACAAATAAAAAAATATGGTCGCATATATTTGGCACTCAAGTGGGCTCTTTGTTTAAACAGCCAGACAAACAGACTGCTCAGTCTGTCCATCTGTCTTTTTGCCTCTTGTTCGGTGATATTATTTATTCGATTGTTCGCTTTTTTGGGGTCGAAACTTAAATAAACAAATGAACATTATAATCGTTTAATATGAGTAAACATTCACACCAACCAGCCGCCAGCAAACGCAATACTCATCTTTCATCTTTATTATTATCAACAACAATACTATAAAAATGCAACAACAATAAGAACTGCAACAGATTTAGCAATAGCAACACAATGATTTTTTATCAAGATTTTGCTGTTGTTATAGTTGCAACACCTTTGTATGCAAAGTAGTTTGGTACTTTTTTTAACTACTTAATGCTCCACTCCACGTAAGTTTGTAAATATGTGCGATTCTATATGATTATTAACGCCTGCTTGTCAAAAATGTTTCCCCCCATAAAAAGTGCGTGCTGCACGTAGTTTTTTTGTTCAGTGTTTACTTTTATTTTGTGCCTGTTACCGGCGCAACTCTTGTGTATATACCACATGCTGACTGTGACTTTACTTACGTTTTTATTTCTTTACTTCCATAAAGCCATTCTTTACTACACGAATTAAAAATCCCAATTTTAATGCTGAACAATGAACGATTCACAGCAATGTGAAGAAAGCAACAAAGACTTGAAAAATAAACTGAAACTTAAATGATGACAAAACTTCCCTTTTAAGTTCAAAATATGTTAAGGTAATTCACTTAAGGAAAAAATCGCTTAATTTTGAAAAAAAATATAAGCAATGCGATCAGCAAAGACTTTGACGTAAAAGATAAGTGTGACCTTAAAGGGGTCCGTACCCGGTCCCAATGCTTCTTATGCAGGCAAATTCACTCGTGTACGTGTGCTGGACGTAATATTCGTCGTCATATCTAAATTTTTTGATTTTCTATCCAGCATCGTCGATGTCACACCTACGAACACATTTCACTAATACTTCCATAGCGCTTGACGAGAAATGCTTGACCGTGTACAGACCCCTTAAGAATTCTATTTGATTCATTCATTTCGCCTTTTTTAAGATTATATATTTAAAAAAAAAGAATCAGTACCAATTAAATTTTGGCCTATTTTTAAAAAAATTACGAAGTTCGTAAAGTTAGATATATTTAAAGGATAAACAAGTCATTCTATTTTAATTGACATTGACGATCGTCAAAATTTTATGAAGCCATTGATAATCGTTGCCCGATAACTGCTGACTTTTTCCCCAATTAAAAGTTTGAAAGTTCTATACGCTCCACCACTAATGCTGAATGAGGGTTTTCTAAGTTGGTCATTCCGTGTAAAACTTTTTTATTATTCATCGTAGACGTCATAAGTTATATATATTCTGCGTTTTGTGTAATTCTAAGTCGATGTCTGCCCGTCTGTCGAAAATACGCTCTCTTTCGAACAACTCCAAAGAACATAAAAATACTCAACATTTTTTATTTTTCGAATTTATTCTATGAGTTAAATTTCAGTTATGTATTTTATAAAGCTTTTTGTAATAGCTCTATTCCTTAAATTTTTTAGGAATGACTTTATACATTTTCTGGCCGTAGCGGGCCAGAAAATGCATTACATTCTGCTGGTGTCTAATAATTGTAAATTTTTCTGTACATACAAAATACTTCATTACTATCCAACGGAAAGCTAAGGTAAAATGTAACAGGCAAATACAATATAATAGTCTGGTAGTGTATAAAGTCATTTATAAAAAAAAAATTTTAAGGAATAGAGCTATTACAAAAAGCTTTATAAAATACATAACTGAAATTTAACTCATAGAATAAATTCGAAAAATAAAAAATGTTGAATATAATAAAGTTGCTTATGAAAAAGAAATAATTCCCAATATCTATTTGAACATAAAAATAGTTATCTCATATTTTTTCTCATTATTTTAAGCAGTTTAGAATTGAAATCGAGCAAATTTGGTTCAGTGTGATAAGAGTTATGAATCCAAATGTGGAATAACCACTCGAAAAAATCAACACTTTCGTTGCATAAATGAATATAGCTGGTGGCGAAATGCACGATTAATATAAGATTTTGCACAAATCCGTTTTATATAACTGGAAATCATATCACTAAATTTCGTGAAAACGGATAATGCTGTTGCAATAAAATTTGGTCTCTCACAGTTTAACAAAACTAGAAATTACACTTTAAAATTTGGCGAAGATCGATTCTCGGATAACATTTAAGTACGCCCTAAACAGTAAAACTTTAGCTTTCAGTGGCCAGAAATAATACCGTGCAATTTTGTGAGAATCGGTATATAATTTACCACAGGTCCCATATAAATACGGTGACCAGTCCTTCTTTTTTTAGATGACAGTCCTTTTTTAAAACGAGTTGTCTTCTTGTTATAAAGGGTGATCCATTTCGAGGTTCTCTACTTTTTTAAAGAAAAAACACAGAAAATTCAAATTTAATGGGGAATGTTTATTAATATTTAAAAGAATATTCTTTGGCATTTATTTTTTGAAGATTATGTCTATCGAATGTTGGCGGGTTTGTCCTCATAAACTTTAAACTTTACATATCCCCACAGGAAATATTATGATTTTTTCTTCTTTAAACTCAAAAACTATAGGTTTTTTGGCTATTTCAATGATAAAAAATATTGTAAGTAAAAATATAATGAAGCTTGTAGACCTTTAGTGCGCCAACATATATTTTTTTTATAAAAAAAACCGTGATATTTAAAAAATAGATTTTACAGAAAACTATCAATTATTTTTAATTATTATTTTTTTGTTTTAAAGACTTTCACAATTTTTTTATATGAGTTTTTAGGTATATTTTATTTATTTTTTTTTTCATAGACACCCAGCAAAAACTTTGCTTACCTGGTAAGTTAGCAAGTAATGCAGGAGACAAATAAACACTACATATTTTTTGGCTGAATAACTACTTATTTTTGTTCAAGTTGTCCACAGAATTCAGTACTTACAAAAAATAACTAGTTATTATTAAACTAACAGTAGGTTGAATTATAAGTACTTACAATATGCTTACTAGAAACCAAAAAATAACTAGTTATTATTAAGCTGACAGTAAGTCAGAAGAGCCAGAAGTAAGTCGAAGATGTAATAGATTAAATTCTAATATTTTTATAATACTTTACTTTATTGTTTCAACTAAATTCTTCGAAAAATTTTGATTTAAGCCAACTTTAAAATTAATAAATTGGTGCTTGTTAATTGATCTAATAAGTAATTATTGAGCTCGTTACCAGTAAGTTGGTATTCAGTACTGAAAACAGCACAACTAATAATTATTTCTTTGTAAGCAAATGTTCAGTTGTGAAAATTATAAACGTAATAAGTAGTTACTAAGATCATTACTAGTAATTACTTATTGAGGTTTTCTGAATAAAGGCAATTGTAATGACAACTTCTTTCCAGGTAACGTATGAAATAACTACTACCTATTACCAAAATGCAAAAAGTTTTTCCTGGGCAATAAAATAAGTATATGTACACAGATAAAATTCTCAAAAAATTATGCCCCAACTAAAGCATTAATCAAAAATTTAATCAGTTTTAATTAAAAATTTTGTCAAGTGAATTAAACGTTTAATCAAGTGAATTAAAAGTTTAATTGATACTATTAATTTGCACTAGTAAACAAATTAATAATTAAAATTAAACGTTTAATTCACTTGATTAAATTTTTAATTAAAACTGATTCTATTTTTGATTAATGCTTTAATTGGGGCAACATATTTTTCTGTGTACTACTTGCTAATATCATATTGTTAGAAGTATGTTTTTAGCTATCCAATAACCTTGATACTATTAATAATTTTTACTACATTTCGAAATGTCCTTTTTTCATTAAAGAAATATGGTACCGTACCTATAAAGCAAGCTTCTGAATGTACTTTTAAATGCTTAAACCAGTTTACTGCTGTATTGATATTTTGTCTTATTTAGGGTTTTTAATACCAGAAATAACTGAATTGATTGAACCATAATTTACATTAGGTTCAATATAAATAACCCTTCCTGAAATCTTTTTAGTACAGCTAATCATGATATTTTCTTCAATTTAGGTCAAATTAAGTTATAGTGTGTGAAAATGAAGTTTTGAGAAAAACGCATTTAAAGTTTCATTACGCATTATCACTGTGAACACACATTCAGTTGGGAGATGCGAGTTATTTTTATCAGAAATCTATTTCATTTCATCTTACTCTACACCCTTTTAGGTACCAGAATCCACTCATAAGTCCAAACCCTTTTTTGACACACTAGGTCCCTTTTCTCGAAGAAGGTCACATATATGACTAGAAAAAGAAGGACACAAATTTCTTGTAGTCGGTCTATAAGTTAACATAGGTCTAAGCCGAAGCAATTTTAATACTGACTTCAGTATTTAAAAAGATTGGTTATTAATTTAATAAAAGTGTGGATAAGATCTTAGTTTCTCATAGAAAATCAATTTTTCAATAACTGTTGCCATTAAAAGGATTTTGTGTTTATCCTTTTCGGTTTCGGATAAAAATAATGATATGTACTGAAAAAAGAAACCAAATAGTAAATAAATTTTCCGGTTTGATGTCTTGAAAAAATCAATCATAAAATGAAAACTAAAAATTAATAAAAATGTATTGATAATTTTTCATTCTTGACTGAATGCGGGATTGAACGTACGAATAAGTTAATTTAACATGTTTCGACAGTAACCACACTATCGCTTCAGAAATCTTTGCCGTTTAACACTCACCGCCATTGATGACGGTTGGCAGTCAATAGTCAAACATCAATCTTCAATCCCGCATTCAGTCAAGAATGAAAAATTATTGATAGATTTTAATGCATTTAATGTTATAAAATTCCCTTATTTATTAAATGAAAATTAAATTTGATGAACTTAAGCCGGATTAAAATATAAAAATTTGGATTTAGAACCATAAACAGTTCAATAAAATAACATCAATACTAATTATTCTAAAACTTTTTATCTAAAATGTAAAAAGGTTGTTTAGGCTCATAAATAATTGTGAAAATCATACAGAATTCCCTACAAAACATGGTTATTTATCAAATCGAAACCTAAAATTATTTTCCCCTTTTTGCTTTATACGAATTTCCTACGATTTTCCGGGAATAAAAGAGATTACAAATTACTATCTCTGAAAATTAAATTGTATATAAACAAAATGAACTATCCTCATATATTACAATAATGTTATCTGCAAATACTAATCGCGTTTTTATACATAAACAGCACGAACGTCCCAAAGCATACAAATTAGAGTTTAAGCAACAATTTAAACATATTCTCTCTTTGTGCTGACCGACGATTTAGATCAGTGGTGGGCAAAAAGTATACTTACGCTTGGATGCAGTAATTTTCTTTGTAGAAATTACAACAAAGTAAAAGCAGATCGAACATTTTAATATTTTTGTAATTTGTATGACAACAAGTAACCATAAAGAGAGTTTTATCGTATACGCATGTCAATATCGCACAAGCAAAATTTCGTTGGCATTAAATGTGTGCTGACAAATTGGTAATGCGTCTATTTACTGATTTATATCAGCAGGCTTCATCAAGAACAAGGCAAATTTATGTAGCAGGTGGCCGCAACAATTCAACAGAAAGAAATTTGTTGTTACTTTTGCTGGTTAGGAATGAGAAAATCCCTAACAAAATGTTTCAATAAGCGATCAACTATAATCAGCTGATCGACTGAACACACCTGATACATTAATTCACCTTGATCAAGGAGTTTTGATATCGGTACAAATTTTTATGCAGTTTTTTCTGATATTAACGTCCAGCAAATTGAACGGTGCCACGGTTACGCAAAATTTGCTATTGATGTGCCATTGCACTTTTAAAAGTAAAATAGTACCAAAAAAGGTACAATTTTAACAACATTACTAACATTGGTTTTATACTGGGCTTACTATGTTGATCGGATATTTATACATAAACAATTTTGGTCCTCTTAAAAGGATTTAAATCAAGTAAAGACAAAAATATGTTGGTGTTTTTTTTAAACTATGTGGCATGAGCCGGCTCTGATAAAAACTAACATGTCACTTTGTACTCTTTTGTATAAGTTTTTTACTCGCTTTAGTAAAAAACGCTATTTCTAAATTCTATAGTCATCCTCCAGACGTGAAAAGATTGGGGATGGGTACTCGGTTTCATGTACTCTGCAATTCTGTTCTGTTTTTTTTTATATTCTCACAGTTTTTAACTTGAAGTTGGTTGCAGGTGTACTTGTATTTACATACAAAATATTAAATAGAGAAGAGAAGATACAAGATAAGAATTTAGAAATTGAAAAACTATAATTTCTTAATCTGCACACTAATGCAATTTCAAAGCAGAATTGTTAAAAACCGCTGCAACAAAAATTGCCAGTCTGGACGATGACATACTTTTGACATAAATAAAATGATCTTCTTTAGGTCAAAAATACAATAATATATTGTCGGAATGAATAATTTCGAAATCAACAATTAATTCCTCTTTTACTCCTATTAAAATGCATCCCCCTAATAATATTTACGCACATTAAATCATTCAAAGAAATAATTTATAGTTTCTTAAAATGCAAAACTTTTTCGGAACTAAACAGGAAGTATTTTCCCATTTAAAAGTTTTTTTTCTTTTTTAAATATATCGTTTTTTACACAGGGGGGAAAATGAAATAAAGAAAAATTAAAATAATTTGCGTTTTATTTTAACAATTTTGGAAAAAAATAAAAACACACATTTATTTTAACTTTAGAAGAAAACAGGTCATGAACACTACTGAAATAAACTTTGAAAGTATTTGAAAACAAGTTCCGTCCTTAAAAATTTTTTTATAAAAAAGAGGGTTTGGAAAATATAAAAAAACAGCGGGTATTCCTTCAGAGAGGACTCCTAAAAGAAAAGAAAAAAACACCCTAAAGATCTCTGTTTAAATACAATTTTTGCTGCTTTTGTAAAACATCGTGTCACTATCGAATTGAATTGTTGGTACGAGTCGCTCATGTGTGTAAGTAAACTAATTTTATCTCTAAGGAATATTTAAACAAAACATGACATTTATAACAAATATTGATTTAGGACAGATGTTTAGTTTAGTAACTAAACAGAACAGAAAATAATAAAAAACGATTAAATAAATGACTGAATTAAATATCAAAGTAAAAAAAAAAAACAAATAATAGTTTAAGAAATTAAAATTGGTTCGTTAAATTTTTACTAAACTCCCAATAAATTAACATAAATCAACATTTAAATCATTTTTATTGTAAATGCTCTTTTAAACATGTGCGCCTTGAAGTGGTTGTTGTTTGTTTCTCTGATTGTGTTTTGTAAAATGTCAAGTTTAAATATCAATTTCATGATCATTGTTAAACGTCAGAAAAAAAATCTGTCTACAGACTAACTTTAAACGCCTACTGATTTTCCAAGTTGCTTTTTTATTTATTTCAATTATTTTTTATAATTTTTTTTTCTCTACTTAATCTCTAGTCTTGATAATTAATCATGTTTTATGCACTCTACGAAAAGAAGTTGGAGTTATGGTGAAATTGTCAACAGATTTGTAACATATTTGAGAAATAAATGTTGTCTTTCCAAATGCCGCTTTGTGTAAAATGTTCAAAAAGATTTTTAGTAAATTAGGTGACACGGCCAAAAATTTTATCATTCAGGTTTAATTCGTAAAAGAGCAGACGTCGCCAGAAATTAGTAGTCTAACTAGTAATTGTCATAACGGCAAAGATGAGAGAGTATAAGATTATTATTGCCATTGTATGGACCTCTTGTATTATCGCGTTTAACGGACATCTTTCTTACGCGCACACGCCCTTTTGATGGACACTGTTGCCTGGTCCCGAAAACGTTCCTTAAGAAAAGTATTTTTTTTTTTTTTTTTTTTTTTTTTAGAGGATTTTTTCCTTGTGCGAACTTATTTCGGTGGTTCCTTCGGTACCCAATTATCAGAGACCTAAGGTCATCAGACTTATTTCCTGCATGCACAGAATAATAAAAATTGATTTCAATTAAAAAATTTGTAATAATTATTAAAAAAATTAATTAAATTTGCACCAGTAAACAAATTAAAAGTATCAATTAAGCGTTTAATTCACTTTATTAAACGTTTAATTAACTTGATTAAATTTTTTATCAAAACTGATTTTTTTTGATTAATACTTTAATTGGTCAAAAACTTTGGAGAATATTTTCTGTGACTTGGCACGTCACAAATGATGTCCCATTGAAGTTTATTTTCGGAACTTTTTCACACTGTCCGGAAAATCAAGAACAAATTTTTAATTTCTCGAAATTCCGGAAATTCTCGATTCAAAAAAATTCAAGTTAATTTTTGAAAAATTTTAATGGTTCAAGGTTTCTGATAAACTAAAAATTCCCAATATTAAGATTTAACTTTTTTTGGATTCTAAGCATAAGCAAATATTCAAGATAAATTTATCTTATATACATTTTATTATACATTTTATTAAGTGTAATCGAAAAATTCGTTAAGAAATGGAGTTGTTATCTTTCCTTTCCTAGAAAAGACGAACTTTTTGCCGAAAGAGTCTCTTTGAAAGTGATTACAGAGAGATATGTAAAATCGTATTGCTTAAAAACCAATGAATTTATTTCAGAAGCCCAATATCTTATACTTCCTTTAGTGAAATTTACTAATTCTTAGCGCTAAGATTTTTAAAAATTTGCTCCTTTTTGGATCTGTAAACTCTTGACTCATTACTGTTTTGAAGAAATTTTCTCCCTAACTTAACCGAGCGCACTTCTATACTTTGAAAAAAATCTCACAATATTCCATGTTAATAATTTCAAACGACATGTTAAATGCCAAATTTAATATATTCAAAGCAAAATTCGATCATAATCGTAGTATATTCACTATGAGGATCACTGTGAATATAAGGCCAGAAATGTAACGTATTCTGTAAGCAGTAAATATATTAAGATAAATCTTAAATGGGTTTCAAAATATTTATTAACTATAAAAAAATTTTCAAAGTTCATTCCCAATTCGTTAAAACCGTATTTTCAAAAATTGTTACTAGTCGTTTATTTATTTCCATACAAAAAATATCTAGTTTTAATTAACAAGCTCCATATGTGACTCCGAACTGATGTTTGGGTTTTATTTACAAAAATAATCTGTTGTCTTTCATAGTTCGAACAAAAAAAACTACAAACTACATGAAAATAATAGATTTTTTGACACGACAACAATGTATAGTTGTTGTATTTTCTAAGACATTTTAAGTTTATGTTTTTTCTATTGTTTGTTTTTTAATCTTGTCATAAAATTTATTTTATGTGATTGATTTCAATGGAACAATAAAACGGAGACAATTGAAATCGATAACACTATTAGTGGGCAATAAAGAAAGAAAAAAATAATAGAATATCATTAACCCATTGTGGTGAGTAAATAAAAATAGTTTAAATATAAAAAGGGGGTATGTAAAGCTTTATTAATTGAAAAAAAAAACAAATTAAAAGTTTTCATTAATGCTATAATTTCTAATAATTTCTTATTCGCATAGGGTATTTACTAGGGTATTCATTTAATCGGGCTTTTGCTTTAATCGGTTATCCGCTCGATTGATTAACCGAGGTTTCGGTTAAATCGGTTAATTTTTTTATTGATCTGTTAACCGATTAACAAAGTTTTTTTTATAAATTTAGTCATTTCAATATATAAAAATGCATAAATTATTTATTATTTGAAATTTATTAGTAAAAAAAACTAGTATCATAACAAACATAACAATTCTTGAACTAAAACGAGCAAACAAAATAATAATTCATAAATATGTAACACATATTTTTCATTTAAATTATGTATTAACTACAAAATAAACTTTAAGATCATTTTATTAGTTATTTCAATAGTTTAAGAAGATATTATAAAACAATCTTTTATACAAATAATTTGGATTAAATGTTTGGGATTTAAGCGGTTATTTTGTTTAGTTTTGATAAAACTTGACTTTGAAAAAATTCTTTCATTTATCGTAGATGTTGATGAAATCAAAAGCAACCCAAAATACAGAGTATCTAATTTTTCAGCCCTCTTCCTGGATTTTTCTAAGCATATAAATTAGAGTCCTGTTTTAATTTTTTTAAATTTTTAGCACTTCTAATTGCTTCGGTTAGTTCTGTTAAAAGATTGAAATGAAAAGAAATAAATAACTAAACGCATACTTATAAAAAGGACGTGAACCAAAAAGCACTTATTTAAAATGAAGATCACTGAACAGTTTGTATGAAAAAATATTTTTTAAAAACATACCTTTTTATATGACACAAAACAAATAATTAAAAACACAAACAAATATGTTATAATACTAAAACAAAAAAGCCGGTTTAATCGTTAATCGAAAATATGCAATTTTAAATTAACCGATCAGTTAATCGGGTAGTAATTAATTGGTTAACCGTTTAACAATTAACCCAATGAATACCCTTGTATGGATTTATATTGCGATTTCGATCTTTGTATTGGATATTTTCGAATACAGTTGAAAATGCTTTAAAATTGAAATTTATAATTTCTTTTGAAACATTCGAGCAATTAAAAAAAAAGTATTTTTAAAAAATTCGAAGAACTAAAGCTAATTTAAGATACGCGGACACGACATGTTTTTACATCTGACTTGTTAAATTTGCAACTGCAAAATACAAAAAAGTTGGGTGTTACCTTTATAACACTGCTTCTTTAAAACTCAGACGCAGCGTTGCCGTTGGAAATTTTCTAAAAACGGGTATTTTAAAGTAAAATGGGTCAGAAATTTTAACCAATAAAGGGGTCGCCAAAAAGGCGTTGTAAAGAAAAAAAAACAAAGTTTCAATAAGCAAACAAAAATATTTATTTCAGTTAAGGGCATAATAAACCACACAAATTGTTTGCAAACATTCACTTTGTTTTTGGTGTTGTTTGCCAATAAACAGCACAATCATATTTCGTACAAACATAAATTTTTCATTTTTGTTTTGCTTTCAATAAATGCTGACGATAATTGTGCTGCGGCAATTTTGTTCGCTATTTGTTTAAAACGCAGAAGAAATATAAAATAAAGAAAAGTAATTTATAGTAAAGAACGCTCTAAGAGAAAGCTGTTTTGGTACAAACAATGCTGCTAAAAATTTGAATTTACGGCTGAAAATTATTTTATTGCTTCTTCTTCTACGTAATTACTCTGCAAAGTTTTCGATGAAATGATTTCTTTCAGCACAAGATACCACAAAAACTTTGACAAATATCCAACATGTCTGCCAAATATTAAAAATGTTTAATATTTCTACAAGCATTGCTTCAAATGTTTGTCCAAACTGCAAACACCTCAATCAACAACACAAAATATTTGTTCATTTATTAATATTTTAAGATATTCACGGCCGTATTCATAACGAAAATTTGGCATGAAGTTCGCACAAAGTTCATTCGTAATACACTTACCAAACTCTGGCTTACGATTCGCTAAGCTCTTGTTAACGAGCTGCCAAACGTTTGCCAACTTGTGAAAAATAGCCCTTTAATGTTGAATAATTTAATTTATTTTTTTAATCCACTCTCTTTTTTTAATTTAGAGTCCTGTTTTAAGTTTATTTCAATTTAAAAACATTTAAAATTTTTATGTAAGGTAGAAAAACCAAAAAATAAAAAATAAATTAAATGAAATGACGAACCCAGCGATGAATAATGCAAAACGTGTTGCATTTTTGAGTATTATAATGTGGCATCATTAATATTCAGAGTTGATTTATTAAAAGTTAGCAGACGGATAAAATTTGTTTTGAATAAACTCTGTGCTAACAAGTTGCTAAGCTTAATGGGCATTCTAGTTGTCAGCTCGTTGTACGTAGCGTGCAAAATGTGTCCAACTTTTTGTTATGAATACGGCTGCCCATAAATAAAAAAGGGTTCAAATTGATACTTCAGTATCACGGTGGTAGCGCTGGTCAAAGTAGCGCAAAGTTGTCTGACAAAATTTCAATTAAAACGTGCTCTATTTTCCTCTGACCACCCATCTGCTATCAGCTGTCTGTTATTATGACTACGTTTGATTTGAAAAGTTGACAAGTCAGATGTAAAAAAACATCGTTATTATGATCTTTATTTCATTTATAATTTTTGTAACGAACGAGTTTTGCATATATATAAATATATATATATATATCCTTTATTTATCCAAAAATAATATGTATACAAAAAAAAAAGTAAAATAAAATATTTATATAAAATTTTCACGGATAACATAGGGCGTCAAATTTGTTAGTTTTACTGTTAGTTAAATAAATAAGTGAAAACTGTAGATCTAAACTTTAAACTTTAATATTATTTTTATTAAATTTATGGAGTTGATAAAGAATTAAAGACATTAATTGATTAAGATGTTTTTAAACGCTAAATAAAATCATTTCAGAATAACAGAATGGGGTTTTTATTCTTTCGAAAAAGTTCTTGTAAGCTACATGATTAAAAGCTTATAGTTAAAAAATAAAAAAAAATTAACTTTGAAAAATATATACAAATATATTTTTAATCAAATATTCAAACGCTCGAAAAAATTTCCTAATGAAAAGTTTTCTTTTCGAACTTTACCAAAAAGCTCTTAAAGTCTGCCATTCTTAATTGAAAGAAAAACAAGTCATTAGATTAAGAGAAATTATTAAAAAGCAATTTTCCAACTTTTTAGCCTTAAGTTAAAATACATGTTCAAAGAAAACTTTCACTTATTTCCAGAAAAAGTTCAATCGTTCAAGGCCTTTAAATAAATGATATTAAACTTTTACGACAATAATTTAAACGACATTTACAGTATTTCGCTTTTTGTTTTGTATTCGAAAAAACTTTTGCAAAAATTTCCTTTAGTGAGTGAGATAAATGAAAAAAAAAACACAATAAATTATATGACTTCCATTAGAACAGCTGTTTTGGAGAAATGACATCATGAATTGCATTTTGACACAAAGAAACTAGAGTAATATAAAATTTCAAATTTGCTTGGACAAAAGGCATTTTGTGTCTTTTTTCTTTTTGTGCTCTCATTTAGCAGACAGATGCCAAACGATAATATAATTATAATCAAAAAAGTTCAATGAAAAACAGCCAAGACAACAAAAAAAAAATCGATACAACCATAAATAAGTCACTAATCAAAAGGGTTGCCTTTCAACAAATATTCAAGTAGAGGCAAAAAAAAAATAGATGCCAATTTTATGATAAACCTACAACCAAAAAATATGTTTGAATTTTTTAGTGATAAACAATCTGTTAGAAATTTATAGCTCAAAATAACTGAACAGACCCCAAAAAAGTCATTATTTTTTTTAAATCTTGATACAATTATAAATATGCAGATAAATGAAAGTCAAATGTTCAAAATCATTTAAAAGACATTCTTATAACAACATTTAGAATGAAATAAGAGAAATAAACATTTTTAAATGTGCTGTACTTAAATAAAAATGAATTATGGAACTGCGGTCATTTTGTAAAGAAGCCATATATCAAATGACTATCTTGATTATTTATTAATTTATTAACAAAAAAAAATTGACTAAAAAAAGTCACAGCATTTGTGTCGAACTGCAACACTGTCTGCATCAGCCAGCAGTAAAAACATTTTCATACATTAGGAAAACAAAACCAAATCACTGCATCTAAAGTGTGGTTAAATTTAATAAAAGTCTGTGTATGTATGTACATAAGAGAAAGGGAATCCGGCATAGAAACCCCCATATATCACGGGTCAATGGTGGCTGCATACACTGCAGCCACAGTTGAAGCAATAACAGCAGCAGTAGAAGTTGTAGTACGTGTAGTAAAAGAAACTATATCGCTTTTTCAAAAACATGTACTGCAACATAATGTTGCAAGAAAGTACTTAATATACCCAACACACACATACACGTTCTCATATCGTTACTTGAAACGCAAAAGGCCCTTACTAAACAAAAATTAAAAATCGACTTTTTCAATGATTCGGGTGTATTGCAACAACGAAAATTTCCACAAATGGGATCTTTCGACCAAAATGATCGATTTTATTAACAAAAGCCAAACGGCTGTATCTACAAAAACGATTATATGATAAACGCTAAAAATTAATTGTCAAAACAACTGGTAGGTTTTACTGTCAAACAATTTATTTATTTAAGAAAACTAAATTATGAACAGTTTAAGGCAAACTATCAATTTATCATCTTAAATAGTTTTTTGCTTCTCCTGTTAAGTTTTCAAAATGTTACTGAGCTACCTAAATAAGAGCGGCAAGCGTTTTTTGTATGTCAAAACTTTTCATTTGCATTAAGTTTATACAAAAAAAAAACCTTTAGAACGCGAATTCGACACCATCCGGCTGGAAAATCCTATTTGACAAATCGCTATGTTGATTTGTCTTATTGAAAATGTATTTGAAATAGAATTTTCATGTTTAAAAAAACGCTTGCCGCCCTTGTTTAGGTAGCTCAGTTAGACCGAACCTTTACGTTTTTGGTAACGATATGAATGTATATGCTGCACACGCATAAAAACAAAATGTGTAGAGTGTTGTGCACTTACGGTGGCTTGATTTAACAACCCAAATACGAGTGAAAATGTTAAATATGCCCATACGGCAGCCAAAACCGAATGAACAACTGATTTACATTCATTCAGTCATTTATTTGTATATTGCTCATTTGGAAAAAAGTACAACTGCAGCAGCAACAACAACAACTATCACAATAAAGACAAAAAATTTATTGTAAGTACAAAAAAAAAAATACTTAAAGAGGAATCATTAGTTGAATCTTCAGTAGATTAAAAAGATTGTAAGTTAAACGTAGGGTGATCAGATTTTTAACCATTAAAAAAATCGGTAAAAGCTGTTGTTGATTAAGAGTTACAACAAAAGACATTTGTTTGGGAAAGAAAAAGTATATTTTGTACTTAATTTATTTCTTTATAATTATAGTATTCCATATTTCATATTAAGACACCATTTTCAAAATCGCTGATGATGATTGATCTGAATGAACACATATTTTAATTTTATTTTATTAATTTTCATTTCATTGACTGTCCTATGCAACAAGATTAAATCTTATAATTACAGCATATGATTTTATAAAGCTAAACAGGTTAATTTGTTGTTGATAAGAATTACAAAAATAAAATTCAAAATAAAATTATCTTCTATATACATATATAAAATTGTAACGTTACTGACTGACTGATTGATTCATCATCACGCAGCCTAAGCGCCTGAAGCTAAAAAGCAGGGGTTGGTCTCCCCCCAAATCGATCCACTAAGACGGGATTTTTGGAAATTCGAATGTGGGGTAAAAAAGGGTAAAAACGGGTAAATTCGGTAACATTATATCTCCAAAACTAAAAGAGATACAAAAAAATTTAATACTTATCGTTGCCCTTTTGACAAAAAAAGCGGACAGGTGTCTGGTACTTTTTGGAAATTCAGCCCTTTAACGGAGTAAACGGGTAAAACCTGTATTTTGGTACTTTTTTGCCACCCCATCTATCTTTTAAACCCATAAACATAGAAATAAGGGTTATATCACATTTCAAACTTATCTAAAAGAACGAAATACGAACGAAACCGTTACAATTTTAGTACTTTTTTTACAAAACATTTTTTTATTCATTGGCATATACGTACTAAATTATGGGCTCCCACTACAATATTGAAAATTTGTATGCTTCAATGGGCAGAAAAAAGGGGAAATACGGGAAATTTAATTTCATACTTTAGCTTTTTGGTTCCACAACTGGCAATTTGTTTAATTATCGTTAATATTGGACATACAAACATAAACTTTAATATGCAATGTCATGAGTGGATAAGAACCTATTAGGGTACTTGTTGGTACATTTTGCTCTTCAACTGGTACTTTTTATATTTCCGTTATTATTAGACCTAGAAACATAAAATTAAACATGCAAAGTCCTGAGTGAATAAGAACTTGTTTGAGGGATCTTTTTGGTACTTTTTCGTTCTTTAACTGATACTTTTTTTAATTTTCGTTTATATTGGACCTATGAACCTAAAATTAAACATGCATCGTCCTGAGTGAATGACAATATGTAAAAGGGCTTTTTGGTACTTTTTTGTTCTTTAACTGATGCTATTTGAATTTCCGTTATTATTGGACCCAGACACATACAATTCAACATTAAATGTCCTAAGTGGAAAATAATCTATAAGAGGGAAATTTGTGGTACTTTTTTGTTATTTAACTGGTACTTTTTGAATTTCCGTTAGTATTGGCCGTAGAAACATGAAATTGAACATCCAAAGTCCTGAGTTTAAAACTTTTTTACCACGCTATTTATCTATTAGACCATTAAACATTGAAATAAAAAAATATCACAATCGTAACGTATCTAAAAAAATACAAATAAAAATTTGGTACATTTTCGAAATTCGAACGTTTAAGAGGTGAAAATCGTACCTATTACAAAGTAGCGGGTTAAAGCCTGTATTGCAACATAAGCTTTGGAGTAAAAATATGTCCACGAAAGAAAAGGAGACGCTAGAGAAGTAGCGGGTTAAATGCTAGTATAATAAAAAATATGTAAGTATATAGAATGTTAATAATGTCTAATTTAAACATTAAACATTTTGACAAAAAGAAAACAAAAATAAATTTGAATTTATTATCATATAGATAATCACGAAAAAATAAAGAAAATCATAAAAATCATGAAACAGAAATCATTTAACAAAATCATTATAAAAGTTAAGCGTATGATTTCAGAACTTCAATTTTAAATTATGATGCGTTACTATATAGCTGGATGTGATATGGCAGTTCTTTCCAAAGTCGTATCGCATTGATAAAAGATTGCCACTCAGATACAAGTGTTCTATATCTAATGGCGATAATTCTTTTACCCCTACTGGATGTCCCAAATCTAAGTAAGTCATGTAGATACTTTGGTGTTCTCTCATAGACAATCTTGTGCAAACACAAAAGAGTTCGTAGTTTAAGGAGGTTTCGAAACGAGATTCCAAAAAGTTTATTGTTAAACATGGTGACTGAGCCATATCTTCTAATACCAAAGACATATCTCACAATATTTCTGTAAATGGATTTTAGTTTACGTTTACTGACAGCATCGCAATTTGAGAAAATTGCACATCCATAGAGCAAAGATGGTATTAAATAAGCCTTAGCAAGAAGCATTCTAATGTTTAATGGAGTACAGTGTTGAGTGGCCCAGAGTGTTCTCAACATACAATATGTTTTTCCCACAACACTGTTGACGTGATTTGTCCAGGAGAGGATGTCATTGAATATAATTTCAAGGTTTTTAACACAGGTTACGACTTTGATTGGTTTGTCATTTAGCTTAACGTCAAAAACACGATCAGGATTAGGTATCGGTTTATGAATTGCGATGCATTTTGATTTTTTTAGATTGAGACAAAGCCCATCTGCAGCTGCCCAATTATGTATATTTCTTAAATCATAATTAAGCTTGGAGATTGTTGTATTTAACATTTTGACTGTGCTACTGAGATATACCTGGACGTCGTCAGCATACATATGTGTTTTAGAATATTTAAGTTGACCAGGTAGATCATTAGCATAAATGTGACAGCGCATAGAGAAAGGGACCAGTAAGGTAAAGGGAACAGTGAAAATCAACTACACAAAACAAGAGGTAGGGACGACCTACGCGCGTTTTCAAGGTTGACCAACACGTTCCTGACGTCATGAGATGTGTCGCTTTCAAATGAGACCAATACCAACACGCTCAGTGATGGTACAACAAAGATACACGTATTTAAATTTTTAAAATGGCTCTCCTGAACAAAACCCTTAGGTCCCTTTCTATTTTGCGCGTCACATATGGAGAATAAAAGAGGCCCTAAAATCGAAACCTGAGGCACAACTCTTGATACAGTGACTCTGGTAGACATACGGTTATGTAGGCACACTGATTGTGAACGATCAGAAAGGTACAAATACATAAGTTTAGCCGAGGTGTTACTGAAATTAAACATATGTTTCAGCTTTTCACATAAAAAAAAGTGATCTACCGTATCAAAGGCTTTTGACTGATCGAGCAATACCAAGTAAACCCCTTTTCCACTATCAATTTGTTGCCTTATTTCTTCAGAAACACTCAACAGAGTTGTGACACAGCTATGGTTTGGGCGAAATCCTGATTGCCTTTCAGTAAGTAAGTTATTTCTTTTGACAAAAAAGCTTATTTGGTAATGTAACAGTTTTTCAAAGACTTTAGAAAGAAATGGAGGGATTGCAATTGGCCTAAATTCCTTGTTTGATTTTGGTATCGGTGTAATCTTTGCATATTTCCATTTAAGAGGGTAAGAACTTGTTGTTATGATGTTGTTGAAAAGATATGTTATATAAGGTAAAAGAAATGGCAAAAGGATTTTTATAAATGTTGGGTGCATAGTGTCGAATCCAACAGCATTTGACTTGATTCTTGAAAAGCACAAAATGATATAAAACTGATTTACACATTCAAATTCAAATATTTCACCTAGTCGAAAAAACTAAAATTTTAAAAGTTTCTAATACATCCAAACTGCAAAACCTTTCCCAAATACATAATTTTCTAATATTCACAAAAAAAAACTCAATCTACTTCTTTACATTATCAATTCCTTTCAATACAAAATTGACGCATTTTGCTTAAATTTTAAATTGTAAAAGTTATAAAATGATTTGCTCGTACTTCTTTAAATCGGAAAATCCCACGAAATTTATGTTTTCCTCGTTTTACTAAAAGCGTTAAATCCGGGAGTAAGAGCTGGTTTACACTCTTTAAGTTTTAGCCGTCAAGCAGCGTTGCTATAATTTTTTTGAAAGTAACTGCATTTTAAGAAAGAAAAAAACTGAATTTAACTAAACAAAAATGCGGATAAAAAGTGCCAAAATATATAATTTCATTAACAGGACTGCACAAGGACATGTAGTTTTGCAATTTTTACGATTTTAGTACAAATTTTATTTTAGTTCGGGCTTAGATTTGCAATTTATCAAGTGAACATACATGAAAAATTGCTGCAATAAAGCTTTTACAATGTAAACTCAAATACAACTTTAAAAAAAGAAACATAAAAAATCATAAAATGTAAACAGGGACATAATTAAACTTTCAAAAGCAAAAGCCAAATAAACTATTTGGCTTGGCAAACGTCAAAATTTGTACAATCCTCTTGCACTGTTAATTAGGGTATTTGACGATAAAATCACGTTTGCAGAAAAAACGAAATGTTCTATATTTTCCAAACAGTTTGCGCTACCTAGTGCTAAATTTAAGGAAACGACGAAACATAGAAATTTAAAAGTATTTAATTAGAATTTATTGAAAAATGATTAATTAGGTTTGGGTGGTTTATTTGTAAACGGAAAGTGCGTCTTTCCCAATCCGTTTGTGTTTTTTGTTTGTCTCTTAATAAGGTAAGGCTATGACTTAAGAAATAAAAAATAATATAACAAAATTTTAATTAAAAAATTTTAATGGAAAAACTGCAAAATCTGCACAATTTATAAAAAAAACTTATTTTTTTAACAAAAAACTTCAAAACTCTTCAATGTTTAGAAAAACTTAAAAATGCAGATAAATCTGGAGGGAAAGGAAAAGAGAATGCCATTTTATTTCCTCTCTCTCCTAAAAACTCAAAACAAAACGGTTAAAACATGAAAAATTAAACCAGTACTAAAAACAAACAGTTGGTACCTACAAAAATGCAATTATCTCATGGGACCTTCAATACCGGGTAATTTTATGCAACTAGTAAAGGCCATTTCTATAAAATTAATACTTAGCTGGCAACTCCAACAAATGACAGACAGATCGTGCAAAACTAATCTATTTAATGTCTACATACATTATATAAATCCATTTTAATTTCATAGCTAAAGCACATAAGAGATCAGTTGACAAATCGAAATTTTTTATTAGATCTTGGAGAAAATCCGACATCTCAAACCGACACCTTTAAGATTTCGCCCGTCCATCTTCAATTTGCGTTTCAAATAAACTTGAATTACAAAAGGTCCTAACTAATAACATCAACCAAGTTAAGGGTATTCGCAGCACTTTTATTCCTTTTAAAAGCCAACTTTCATAAGAATAGTGCGGCGAAAATTCCATAAAATGGAAATACCCTCTCCCTTTTCTAAATCCATGTTTACCAATCTCTGCTAAGTCGCGTGTTCTCAAAAGTTATGCAGCACAAGTTTTGCGCACGCAAAGAAACGGGTTTCTCCTTTTTTTTTTTTTGGTTTTTGATAGTCCCGGAGAAGTTCGTTTTAACTCATCAGATCAACAGTTTAAATGTTTTTCCCAATCTTAATTTTTGTCGTAGTGTTAATTTTACGTCAAAAAATTTAACTCCCACAATATATAGATATCAACAGTAATAATCGGTTAAATATTCTGTGCAGCACAAAAAAAAATTAAAAATTTTCTCTAATCACCAAATTTATACCAAATTCATAATATCAAGCAAACAAGTTGTTGATTTTGCACCTATTACCAAAATGATTATATTGATTACTAAAAATTTTAAAATTTTGAAAATTTTTTTTCAATAAATGATATTTTTAATTTTAATTACAAAAATGATCAAAAAACTTTGCCATTCCAAACAATTTGTTAATTTATTTAATTAAATATTGACAGTTCCCAAAAACAATTCTACATGTTTAAATTATTTTATTTTAAACGAAAAAAAAATCAATTAATATTTTTTGATATTTAAATAATATTTTAATTAAAAATTTATTTCAAATCAACTAAAATGTTAATTAAATCAAAATTATATTTTTAACTTTATTTCAACTAAAACAATAATTGATTCAATTATCACATTAATTCAATTTAAATACTTTTTAAACCATTTTTTTAATTGATAAAACACTTTTTTCTGTCGGCCCTACGATTAAATGCAAGAAGGCTAGACTGCGTAGCTGTCTGCATTGGCCGATAAATATAATGAACAATTTATTTCTACGCAGAAAAAATTCTCGCCATTTCGCTTTCAATTAAACCATTAATTAAAAATAAAATCAGTTTAAATTAAAAATTTATTCAAGATAATCAAACGTTTACTAAACATTCCTGCAGAAAATGTTGTTAATTTAAAATTTTTTTATTATACTCTTAATATTATTAGCGGAATTCATCCTTAATAGTAAAGTCCCTTGCAGACCTTGGTAATCTTATAATTTTAGTAAAAATACTAATATTTACAACACTGCAACAACAAAATGTATAAGACTAAAATATACTACGCTGTGGTTGAAAAATCCCACAAAACGCAGTAGTAAACAAACTGTGTGAATTTACCAGAATAAAACAGTTGAAGAAACTTTATTTGTGTCTTTCTCTCACTCAGCAAATTCATTAAATTATAATGCATACGAAAAAGACACTCACGCTTTGAAGTATAAAATCGTATTATATATAACAGAGTTGTACACTTAATACAAAGGGTGAATACCGCTATTGTTAACTGGTGTAAATTTAATAAATTTTTTCATTCATATCACAAATTTTATAATTTAAATCGATTTGTTTTCGCTGTGTGCGAAGATATTTAAGACCTTTAATTCATTTTAGTAAGACCATAGTTTTATTTAATGAAAAAAAGAATTTGTGGTTACCTATAATCCATTAGAAAATACACTCCTTATCATTCAGTTAAACAGTTTTTCTAAAAAAAATAGGTCGATATTACAAGTCTGTGGGTGCCTCCTTGTTTTTGTGGGGTGTCTCTCCAAGACGGTTCATTATTATTCCGAAACTTTATTATGACCATTTGTGCAAAAAGGCAAACGTGCAAGACTTGTTTCATAAAGCCTCTTTTTATCTGTTGTACAATTTGAAATTATTAATATCAGTTTAGAAGAAACGTCAATGGAAAAATTAATTACAAAAAATAAAAAACGAAAAGTTAATACTTGTGTCTGAAAAGTGAACTTTATTTTGAAAAACACCTAAAAAGATTAAGGCCCTAATCATGTAAAACGCAACGCAACGCCAAAAAATTATATTGAAAGTATAAACAATGTCATAAATATTTTGTAATTTTGTTGTTGCTTTCTACGGAAATTCACATTGCGTTTTAAAATTTCAAACGCTGCATAGCTTGTGGCGTTGAAAATTTTAATATGGTACATAAGTTACTATAGAAAGCAACAACAAAATTACAAAATATTTATGACATTGTTTTTGCTTTCAATGTAATTCTTTGGCGTTGCGTTGCGTTTTACATGATTAGGGCGTAAATTGCTCAGATTATACCAAGAATTTGTTATTTGTGAAATATTAACACATGAATGTTTTAGAAAAAACGACGGTGAGCATATAAACAACTATTTTAATAAATGTACAATTGAACAGCGCAAGTTTATGAGACACAATTATTAGGCAAATTTACGAAGTTTGCGTCAATGAATTTTCATACGATTTTTGACAGTTTATTTAAGAATTCATTTAAAAACTTACAGTTTGCACAGAATGTGAGGCTTTATGCGATATCATGAAGACCCTCATTATACTTTTACGTTTAGAGAAGTCATGATTCGAATTCAAAAATTCAAATTGGCTTATTGACACTTCTCATTTAGACTGTTTTTGGCATTTTGAAATCGTGTGGTCCCTACTGTAAAAGAGTTTAATTAAATTTAAATCTGGTTTATGGTTTTCGAAGTCCAATTTTTGATCCAAAAAATATCGATTCGCAATTTTCTTCAAAACCGAAAAGTTTCGTATTCAATATTTAAAGGTCATCTGTTTTCATTGCAGCATCTTACTCTTCCCAATACTAGATCAGCATCTTAAGTTTTCTAGAATTTTGGGGTTACAATTTTTTAAAAAAATATTATAATAAAAGTTATAGTACCTATATCTCGTTACGAATATAAATCTTAAGGACGGACAACAAAGTTCCACTACTGCTAAAATATTCTGATTTACTACCTTAAGTATATCCATAAGCGGCAAAGGGTATTTGACAAACAAAACTTAAATTCTGTGTCGAAATTTTGAAAATGATAGATTGATTAAGGAACTCGAGCTAAGTTTGGGTACGTTCGTAAATGCATAAAAACTGTGCATCACTGCTGCAGTGATGCAAAACTTTGTTGCTGATGCGTGAACACCAATATTTGTTGTGATGCTGATGCTTTTTAACTGCTGAATTTTTGAGCACGAGCTAAATTTCAAAAGTTTCATAAACGAATATAAAATAATAATAAAAATGTTATCAACAATAGTGATGACAAATTTTATTGAATATATTGAAACAAATTGGGACAGTTTTCTTATAAATAACAAGAAAAAGCATCAAAAAAGAAAAATAAAACGATTTATTTTATATCAAAAGTTATTGCATCAGAAAGTTAACTGATGCAATAATTGCAAAAATTTGCTGCAGAGCTGCGGCATCAGTGCATAAAAAACTTTTGACCTTTTAGAGTGATGCCAAGTTTCTTACAAGTGATACTTTTACGAACATTCAACTTTGCTGATGCGCAAGTGATGCGCAACAACTGCATTTACGAACGTACCCTTTGTTAGCCACCTTATTTTTTTAAAAGAAATTTGGGTCCTCTTAAATTTGACCATTGCAAACTCTTTCCCAAAACAAAATTTTCAGTTTCAAAAACATTATTTTCGATCTTCGCAGTTATAGTATTTTGATTAGCTCCTTTCAAAGTCCGATAACTCTTACTCTGCAACGAAGTATAGTTTTAAGAAACATTATCATTACAGCAATATAAAAAATACTAAACATCTACTACATCTATAGAAAATACAATTTCAGTTAAAGTACTTTACAAACAACAACAACATACTCACGTACTGATATGCATGTAATTATAATACATTTTACTAACGTTATAGTAATTTAAACGAACCGAAACAAAGTGAAAAAAAACATTATAACAAAAATCACATACACACAGATACAAACTTATATACAACAACAAATAATTATAAACAAAAAAAATAGGTCGCAACAATTGCGGCACTATCGATTTTTAATATTAAATGTGTGGTAAGAAACGAAAAAAACACAAGCACATTAAATACAAAGAATTGAAAAAGAAAATATGTACAAATAATTTAAGAAGATCTGGCTGAAAAAAATGCTTCTCATCGATTACAATACAATGAAAAAAAAAACACACATACACAGATACTAAACAAACAGTAAGAGACACTCAAATATACGCCTCATAAATACTCGTTTCAATAGACGTATCAATGAATGAATGAATTAATTTAAATGCGAACGAATAAGGCCTGACTGGATGAATGAAATTTTAGCCATTAGTTTGTCGTTGTAACTAAAACCACCAAATACAAAAGTTAATATTTTTTGGAAAAAAAAAACTCCAAATTAAAAATAAATATTTACATCTGTGTTGAAGGCCCCCAAAGGGAATTGAAATGAGTACAAAATACAACTTCAACACAGATTCGTTTTAGTACGTTCTACTATATCACACACTTTTAATTTTTTAAGTCGGACAGACCGACAGACATTATCATTTGTTGTGGGTAAATTTTAATGTTTCAGTTGTAATGAAATACATGAAGTGTAAAAGATTATTTCGACTATTATTATTTTTGGAAAAAAAATAATAAAAAAAAAATTGTCCCCTAAAACTATGGAAAATTATAAGAGATAGTCACATTTTTATAGCAAACAAATCATAATGTTTTGAAAATTTAATATCAAGTGGAAAAAGACATCGTCATTGTATTTAATTTTTCAAACTAAAATAAAAACTGTTCTCTTAAAGTAATCCACGCCGAACAATTAACGCCCTTTTTGAATGTAAGGCACTATTAAATTTAAGGTAATTTGCAAAAAATAATTTCCCTGGGAAGAATTTCTTGCGTTAGGCACGGCTTTGCGGAAACAGTTTCAACCCCATAAAAACATAAAATTTTAACTAAAAAAATTTTTTTAATCCAAATTTTTTAATAATTTATTAAGGCTAAAATTCATTAAATTTGCAGAAAGGAATTAAAATTTATTGATAATTTTTCATTCTTGACTGAGCTGGGAATTTAACCCAGACATGTTTCGATTGTGACCACACAATCTCCTCAGAGGGGTTTGGCGTTTAACACTCACCGCCATTAAATGCGGCTGGCAATCAATAGTCAAACATCAGTCTTTAAAAGAAATTGGTAGATCGAAATTGGTTTTTGAATAATTATCTATTTAAATTGCTTTCCTCATAAAAATAATTTAATGAAAATTAAATTTAATGAACTTTAGCCTGAATAAAATATTAAAAAAATTTGGATTTAAAACCATAAACAGTTCAATAAAAAAACCACAATACTAAAAAATATTTTTGATAATGAAGAATGTAGACTTTTTTTTTTTTTTTGAGAGTCGTTTTCTTAAACTCAAATTTTGTGCAAAACTAAAAGAATTTTATTAAAAAAAGTTTATTGGTGGGAATAGTTTAGAACATTTATTTTAGTGCTGTCCAGGAACAGTTTAAATTCTAAAAACTGTTAATTTTTTTACTGTGTAAATCGTAGTTATAATTATTTACAACTGGCAATAGTTTTTCATGCAGGGAAGGCATAATGCATAAATATTTTTAATTCAAATATACATACTTTGAAATTCCATAGGTTTTTTTTGAAAAGTAGGACCTATTTATTGTTAAGAAAAGTTTTCAGTAGAAATAAGAAAGCTAATTTAAACAACTTTAAATTTATGAAAATATATAACAAATTAAAGAAGGTATAATTTTTAATAAAATCCATACTGGGAACAGTTTGAAAAAATGCTTGATAAGTAAAAAAAAATGCTTAAAATTTTAACGAGATTTTTTTTGTGAAATAAAACATTTTAAACCTCGAAAATACAGGGAGTATTCAACATTTTTCCCAATACAAGTTTTGCTCAAAAATTTAATTGTAGTATTTTTTTCTTATTTATAATTAAATTTTTTTTTATTATATCAAAAATTTGCTTCTGGGGAGAGTTTTTTTAAGGGGATGAGTACATATTTTATTGCAATAACAGTTATGAAATTTGGGCATTAAACTTATTGTAGTATACGTATTTTGATAATGCATTCAAATTAAATACAGTTTTGATAAAAACTAATTAGGAATAGTTTTTGAAAACTGTAAAAATAAATTAATTAATATTAAATAGCAAAAAAAATACCTCAATTATTATATTTTGTATAAAACTTAACAGCTTAATATTTAAGGATAATCTTATTGGGAACAGTTTTCAAAGAAGTCATTTCTAGCCAAATAAAATAAAAATTAAGAGCATTTAATAACTTAAAGAAAAATACGTATTTATATCTACTTAAAGACTGGGAACAGTTTTAATTAGTAGGGAGAGTTTTACTTTCTAAATATGTTATTGTCTTAATTAATTATAAAAATAATTAAGATTTTTTTACATATGTTCATATGTATATATAATTATAAAATAATCTTTTACAGAAACAGTTTTTACAGCGAGAAGAGTTAAAATTTTTTTAGAAATAGTTAAAAAAAATAAAACAAATTGTATATAATATTTAAGAAATAAGAAAATATTATTTTTTTGGTTTGATGAAACTATTAAAAAAAATTATTATATTTGCTTTTAAACTTTTCCTGACTCATGCATCCTAACAAATTTAAATGCCTTTCCTTCATAAACTAAACTAAAATAATATCATACGTAATAACAACTAAAATTTTTAAATAAACAAACACAATACTAAAAAATTTATGTATATATATTTTTTATATACATATCGTCACCTAAAATGCAAAATGGCGTAACAACTACAAAATCGTTACAAAATCAGTAACAACAAGGTGAACCTGGAGTATGAATTTCTTTAATAAAGTCGCCATTTCTGATCGCAGGGATTTAAGCATGTGAACATGCAGTTTAATAAAAAGAACATAAATCAATCTATTTAGAATTTTTTTTGTTATTACGCCCTTTTGTGTTTTAGGTGACGATATATTATTTTAAACAAATACACACACTGAATGTCAGTTACATAAAGTCAATGTTTTATAATTGTCACTTTCAAAACGTCAATTTAAATATTTGTTTATTATCTACAACCACAATTGAATTTATGTGCTTAGATGAGTATACCCTCTGCAGTTTAAATACACTGTATGTACTACTGTCTATTAGAAATTTGTGACTGTAGATATGTGGGTATTTAAAAGAAAAAGAAAAAAAAAACAATTATTATTTTAAACATTTTAAATATAATTACCATAATAAACAATAATTATGACTGTCACAGTGGTTTAATGAGATTTTATAAAATTTTATTGTCCGTCAACATTTAGCGGCTAAAGGGAGATGTAGAAAAGAGATGTAGATTTTGTATAACCGAAGAAAAGTATAATAATGTTAGTTTATAGATAATCAGCCATGTCACAGAGTACAATTCCGTTCGGAATGATTTCGTTCGAAACCGAAGCAAAACATATTTGTTTACTGATAGAAAGTAAATTTTAATAGTTTTTTCGCCTTTAAGATACAAAAAAACTCCCACCATTCCATTCATGAAAACAAAAATGGTTTCATTCCGCAAAGTTTTTTCGTAATTTTCTGAAGCACCAAAATACCGAATGAATTCCGTTTCCGAACGTATACATATTAGAAAAGTCGACCAATTTACATATTTCTATTTGAATATAAATTTGTATTATTATGTTTATTCCTATGCAAATACCGCGAAGCTCTTCGCTTGTCTGCTGGAGATCAGAGTTTCTGGCGGGAATCGAACCCGCAACTCCGGCTAATTTTTTTAAAAAGTATTTCGCTAGACCTATTAGCAATTCTAAGCACAATTATCATTTGACAAAAAATCGCACTAACACTAAATTTTTAAGATCTCAGTTAAATTAGCTTTAGTAAATCGGAAAACAGATTTGTGCCGCCATTGCCAAGTTTGTATACAAAATTTTGACGGAACCGCTTAGTTTTGCTTAAAATGTTGGTCTTTAATTAAATAATAAAAAAATCACATTTCACCGGAAAATCCGAGTTTCAGACTACGTTAAACTGAGTTTAAGCTTAAATAAAAAAACTATTAAAAATAAACAATTTGTTCAAACCAGGGCGGTGTTTGGCGGCAACCTTTTCCATCTGGCGATATGGCGATTTATAAAAAAATTAGGCGATTTTGTTGGCTATTTTTGATGAATTTGTTTTGAGAGTAGTTTAATTCAATACGAAAAAATTAATTATTTTTATGTATGAAATTTGAGGATGCCCTTAAACACGAGTATAGGTATTTCATATTTTCATTATAAAATGTGGCAATTTATTATCACAAATAAAATTCATTGTTGTTAAAGATATTTTAAAGATTTTTATGATTATTTCGATTTTTGAATTAGGCTTAGAATTACATTGAAAGCACAAACAATGTCATAAATATTTTGTAATTTTGTTGTTGCTTTCTACAGAAATTTATGAACCGTTTTAAAAATTGCAACGCCACAACCAATGCAGCGTTTGGCATTTGAAAACGCAAAGTGAATTTCTGTAGAAAGCAACAACAAAATTACAAAATATTTATGACATTGTTTGCGCTTTCAATGTTATTCTTTGTGCGTTACATAATTAGGGCCATAATTAAAAGCACTGTTAAGAAAAGGAAAATACAAAATACACAGTTTTTCGCCCATAGTGTTATTTTTTCCTATTGCATTAAATTTTCACACTTTTTAACGCACTGTTAACTACATATATTTTATAAATATTTTATTTAATTGCATATTTTAATTGCACTTTTTATAAATTCTAAAGCAATTAACAAACATTAGCAATATTTAAACGGTAATAAGAGGCAGACAAAAGATGAAACGATTAAATTTATTAAAAGGGGCTAGGAATCTTAATAAATCTTAGCAACAAAATTGAGTTTTTTTCGGCATGGAAAGAGCGTTTTTTATCGGTCATGTGAAAAATACTTAATTTCTGAATATTGATAACGTTATCCTCAGACTGATATTTAAAGTAGTTGAAATCAATTAATCAACGATTAATTTATTTTTTTTTCCATCTCATTCCACGTTCATCTAGCTTAAAATGAGGGCAAATACTTTCACCTAGATGAGCATCCATTTGACAAATTTCTTTATAAAAAATCAAACTTCTATTAAATTTATTGATTTCTAACCAAAAATATAAAAATTAATTTATATTTTCGATGAAACTCACCTGAAATTATGCACTTCTCGCAATTTTGTTTTTTGTTGCCCTTATTTGAAAACCTCTTAATAAACACAGCATTTTACTTTTGGCAACCCTGGAACATACTGATTGTTTTTAACTAAACTTCAAAACACTGGTCTAGTTTTGTTGTAAACAAAAACTCTAAACATAAATAAACATGGGTTTTTTATGACCATTGAGAGATTTTTTGCTTTTACTAAATGCAAAAATAACAACAAACAAATTACAATATTTACACACATTTACACGTAAGAACAACCCCGCTGGAATAATTGCAAACATTTACACTTTTCAGGCCTTTAACTGCCTGTTTTTAGAAAATGAAAACAAAATTTTATGTGAGAGATTATATTAACAACGAACACCAATTTTTGTATTTTATTGTTGTTTTCAATATAATTTCTCACACGAAGTTTTGTTTTCATTTTCTAAAAACAGGCAGTATGAATGTATTTACACACATTCAAAAAAAACTTCTACTCAATACACTCTGCCTTCTTTGAAAAGCTCATTAGGAATGTCTTTTAGAAAATACTTTACAAGTTCAAATTTCCCTTCTAAGTTAAGGCCTGTCAAAATCGTCCCCTTAGGCGTTATGTGGGAATCTCTAGGAATTTCTTTCTTTTTCCACAAATATTTACTCTGACAATCTTTGATAAAGATTCATTATAATTTTTAGCTAGAAACACAGTTACATAGATTTTATTTTATTCGCACCTAAAAACAAGCGACGCGTAAAGCCACTGATTTTAAAAATGAACTAACTTTATCGGCAAACAAAATAGAGTTACCATGTATAGGTTAATTCTGTTAGAAAATGGGTAAATGTTAAGAAAAGTGTTGGTAGACTTAGTCCTTTTTTATCTTGTTTAGACATGAAAAAAAAATAATTAAGCAATTAGCCAGTTTGATGTACCAAATTTTCCTTTTAAAATTTTTTAACAAAAAAACTGTATAAATGCAGATTTTGATTTCAAGCAGAATTTTTCAAAAAATGCTTTTGTGCAAACCACTTATAGGATGAAAAAATCTATTCTGACAAAGATTTTTAATTTTTCTTACCACAGTACCATTTCTAACTCTGGTTGATTAACCCATTTCCCGCCGCGAAACATTAAAGTAGTCCGATTTCAATAAATTCGAATTCTGAATTCATACTCGTTAACAAAATTCAACTAGCCCTACCGAGGCAGTCAGAACCCGGTGTTCGCAAGTACGAACGTTGGCCGCTATTCAACATCAATTTTTTTTTTGCTTTGTAAGTTAAAAGAATATTTCTTTTAAATGCATAAAACTAATTTTAACACAAGTTTCTTCCAATTTCATTAAATATGTTAATTGAAAATATATAAAATATGGTTTTTGTATTTAATGAATAAATTACTTTTCATGGTACAATTCAAAACACTTTGGATGTAAATACACGCAGAGAAAAACTATGGTTGGGCATGGCTGCGGCAACTACACTATGTTTATTGTAAATATATATTTTTGTCCTACACAAAATATTCTTACTTTTATTTAATATCAACAAATTTAAGTATGGTTCACTGAAAAGTAATCATTTTTATAACAACTAAATAATGATAACTTTGAAAACATATAATATTCCTCACAACCATTTAATGATATTTAATATCCATAACATGATAACTTTCTATACGTCTACTCATAATATGTTTAAGATGCAAACAAAATATCTTTACTCTAATAATATTTAGCTATCGCCATTTTTAAAATAATTTTGCATCAATTGTGTCGTTTGTTTTACATATGCCTATCGAAGTATTTGTTATTCAGTGGTTAAACAATTTAAATAAAACCCATTAAAAAGAACAAGCTTAAGGAAATTGTAGGTACATTAAAAAAGCATTGTAAAGTGTCACAAAATAAAATATCAATGGTTAAAAATATTGACCATTGTTTAGTGTTATTTTAGAGAAAAAGACTGAAATTTCTATAAAATAATTTATAAATAATTGCGACCTACGAAAAAAAATAGGTTAAAAATATTATGTTTGAAGTTGCATCATATTATGATTTGAAATATCTGTAACAGTTTTACGTTAAGGTTGCCAGTAAGTAAATAGGCATAAATATATGTTAAAAATATTTTTCGGTTTAAGATTTAATCTACATATTATTATGATTAACTTAATAATAATATGATTACTTCTTAACCTATTTGGTCATAAAATGATTCAATAATAATTGTAATATATTGACTACAATCATGAATGTAATAATAATATGTTGCTCTTAGAATATGTTTATCAAAACCATGTTTTTTCTTTGTGAGTATACATTGCATTTTTTGCAAATACATTTTATTGACTTTCTACAGGTTTTTAATCTGCAACGTCTAATTTTGCCATCTTCATGTTCAATAGGAATGTATTTCCAATATCTGCTCTTCGTCAGTTGCGGGGTAAATATTTTTTGGAAAATTCTCTAATCGTTTAGATCATAGCAAAATTTATTTAATATTATTACACAAAAGTTTTTGGCATAGGTTTTTCGTTTTTTTCTATTGCAACAAACAAGTGTACCCTCTATGCGTTGACAACAGATGAGCTCAAAACGGAAATAAAATATTCCCAATATCACTTTTAAGATCAGATATTTATACTATAATTTGTCTGAAGTGTGTCTTCTTTTTTTAATCTGTCGACAGCGTGCATTGGTTGAATTTGTTAACCCTTATAACTTCCTTATTATCAGCCCAACCACAAACAAATATTTTGTTTGTTTGATCGAATTGAAAGTCAGAATCTTTCAATCTTTCAAGATAAAGTCTATAATTTTCGAGTATTTTCTGACCAAAAAAGAAAATACTGCAGTGGACATAATCCTTTAATTTCCGAAAATGCCTTTGATCGAGTTTTCAGAAGCTCACCTTTATTTGGTTGTAAAACAAATTAAATTTGACCTGATCTATCAGTCCTCTGTATCCTTTTAAGATCTTTAAATGTTTTTGACAAAAAAAAAAAAAAAAAAAAAAAAAAAAAAAAAAAAACATAATTACTTGATACCCAGCTAGCATTTTCAATTGCGTAAGAGTCTACTGAGAATGCCATGAAGAGCGTTTTTGATCGTCGACGAGCGCATTTTTAAATCGTAGAAGTTTCCTCACACGGGAGAACTGTAACACGAACTGAACGACGAGCAGCGAACGATGCTTACTTTAATCTTAAGGTTTGAGATGTGGGTAAAGATTAGCTAAAGAACCTTGAAAAAAGCATGTCAAGAATAGAGTGAGACTCATATCGACTCGTGAAATGCTCGCCCTATAATTCTTGAAAATATGAATTAGACAGAGAGCCGCAAAAAGTTCATTCAATGATGGTTTGACGAAAGATAAACAAAGTGTAACATTGTTTGTTATTTTTGTACTATGGAAATAGTCATTTAAAGATTTTCTAAAGATTAAAATACAAACGTGTTAAAAAATGTATAAAAAAGTAATCATTAAAAAATAAAAATATTTTTTTTTTTTTTTTTTTTTTTTTTGTCTCTCGTCATATCATCATCAGAATATTATTTTAGGAGTTGTTTAATCAACCAATCTTCTAACAAACAGCCAAGGTTAGCTGGGTAGGTACTTATTAAATTTACATGCGTATACCGAGATCAAAATCATGATATATAAGTTCGATTTTTTATAAGATTATCATTCCGTTTGTAACTTCTACAATATTAATCATACGCCCTATAAAGTTTTTTTGAAATGGGTTTTCCTAAGAACACATATATGATGTTAACTAGGTTCTTATAGTATAAATAGTCTGGAATAGTATACTTCACAAGTGGCTGAGTTATTAGAAAATGACCACGATTGCTTTTAATTTTTACCCATAAATTTCTAATTTTCCATTTTTTATTTTTACTTTTTCACCTGGAATCAATTAGGAGAATACTGATAGTGGAAATTAACAAAATCGTTTCATAAATAACTGCGTTATAGACAAATAACTACTTTTTTCTTCCAAAATTTGGCACATAAGCGCCCATATGAGCTAGGGGGATCGAATTTTTCCCCCATTTTTTGTATATATGTATATATAAAAAGTAGTTATTATATGTTAGAAAATAGCCAAGTTGGTCCATTGTTTCATTTGGTCCCCAGACTCTAATTTAATTTTTAATACAAACGGTGAAGGGTATATAATCACGCCTATCGTGAATAAAAAGTAAACAGTTTTTTCCTTTGAAATTTGGCTTTTTCCCATAAATTTTATTAGGGAAAAGAAAACATAAAAACTTAAGCTGTCGTGTTTACAAATTTTTTTCGAGGCTCCTTAATATCTTAACATATAAAAACATTTAAATTTTCTTTTTTGGAGTCTGAATAAAATCCTCACTCTTCAGAAAAAAATCAGCAAATCGGCTCTTTGCTAATTTTGGATCAAAAAATCGTCAAAATGAAGATAAATCCTCCGTTCTGGCAGCCATGCTTGCTGCTATTAACCTATTTAATTTATTAAAACAACAATATCGTACACGTAGAGGAAAAACATGGCTAAAATATGGTTGAAAAAACATGTTATGGTCTCCGCAATTGCAACAAACAAACTATTGTTGTTTTTAGAATTATTTTTTCATCATTATTTAAATTTTGTTTCTATTTAACAATTAATGGTTGAATTTAAAAATATAATAATATGCTACACAATAAGAAAAATTAAGCTACAACCATAAACTTAAACAGATTATTGTTACTTTAACCATATTATTGTCAACAACAACCATAATATGGTAGCATTTCTCCATTCAAAAGACACAACTATATTATGGTTGTCTCCAAAAATGTTATAGTTAATAATAAAAATAATTCGTTTGAAATTATAATGTTATAAAACTTTGTATGTTTAATTTTGAATTTAAAATAGCATGTTAAAGACTAACTAAATTTTGGTTGCTCTCTTCAGTAGTTGGATGTTTTTCATCTACTTGCTTTTTTGCTTAAAATTCTCACATTCTTTTTTTTTTAAATTATTGAATTAAATTCATAAATTTACATAGTAGTACAAACCAGTCAAATGGAAAGAACTGGACTGTCCCGACGAACTAGTGAAACTAGAACTAATGCGGGATGTTTACTTCTACATTTGGGGAGTTACGTTTTCATAAATGAAGGCAAAGGTTGCTGGACGCGTCTTTTTTATTAGATTTTAAAAAACAATTGTTCGAAATACGTTAAACGTGTTGCGAAGAACTATCAGTTAAAAATGTTTTGTTCGGAACAAATGGGTGAAACCGCCTTAAATATTTAATCACATTGTAAGAACTAAATGTAGTTTGTCTATATCACTAAACTGTATGTAAGGTTCTATATTTAACTCGACCATCTATTTCTTTTCTATTGGTTCCGCTTAATGATTATTTTGATTACAATAACCATCAATATTTTTTTATGTTTTTTAATAATTTATTCACCTTTTTTGTTTATGATCAATTTCAATAATAAACAAAAAAGCCATAATAAAGAATTTTATTTATTTATACATATTTTAATAATTTTCCTTAATGCATCTGATGTGCACCCCCCGAACAACAATAAAAAAAAAAGCAATGAAAAATTTTTACTTCATTCATTCCATATCATGCAACAAAACGGACAGACTAGACGACTAGTTCTATTATTTACACTGGGTACCATAAAATAAACTCAAGTGTTTTGTTATTGTTGGATTGGAGGCCGCACACAGAACTCTGCTGTCAATTATGGCTCAAGCGCATGCTATTCCTGCTTAAGAAGTATTTTTTGTGTTCATATATCCATGATATTGTTGCTTTTGTTGTTGTATGTGCTGGAATAATTTACAATGGAACCAGACGACGAACGAGCTCTTTTGTTGTGTTAAATTTTTGACAAATTGAATGAAAGACCGAGAATAAGAATTAAGAATAAAATAATGGTATTGAAAAGCCCACGTGCTTCTTCCTGAACAAGTAAAAAAAAAAGATACATTTTGAATTTTTTATACGGTTTGATTATATTTTTTGGATCTTGTTTTTGTTGTTGTAAGTTGCTGTTTGTTTTCATGGCACAAGTAATTTAATCAAAACACCCAACTGTTGTTTATGGATTTTTCTTAAAGTTAACAGGGGCTTGAAGGAGTCAAATCTTGAAGAGATTGAAAATGTGCATAGAGAAAAAAATTATTAAAATTTGTTTTGTATAAAATTGGCCTGGCCTTGCTTAAAAGATAAATATGATAACATTTATAAGTCCAATTTAAAAGAACTGCCGCAGACTTTGTTAATTTTTTTATCAGCCATTTTGACTATATTTAAAGGAGCTAAGATTTGCATCTGTAGTGCTCATAAAAGATCAATGTTAAAGGCAACCATACATACATAAAAGTAGAATTAAGCCGAGTTAGTTAAGCCGATGGTCTCAAATTTATAAACTTAAAGTATAAACCTGAACTATCTTTTAGATCTTTATTGCGAGAAGACGTTAATAAACACTAATATCTAGATAGTCCCGAAGCAAAACAAAAAGGTGACTCTTTGATTGATATTAATTATGTTAAAATTTTAATTAAATTTATTTTTATTTGACCTTTTTCTTGAAGCATAAAAGTAGTAAGTAAATTGAGCTTGAGGTCCACGTTTGTATTTTTATAAATTTATAAATATAAATATGACCAATATTTCGCTACAAAACATCGAGTAACATCATCAGGGTAAAATACATAATTTAAAAATTAAAAACAAAACAAAGGCGTAGTTATCACTACACAGAAAAAAGTAACAAATGGTTTTAATCACCAAAATAATTGAATCAATCAAAAAAATGTTTAATTTTGCACCTATCACCAAAATGATTATACCAATTACTCAAAATTGTAAAAATTGCAAGACAAGGATTTTTTTCAATTAACAAGTTTTTACATTTTAATTACAGAAATAATTGAAAAAATTATTAATATTAAACAATCTTTTAATTGAATGAATTAACAAAGTAATTAAAAAAAAATAAAAGTTTTAATTGCATCAATTACTAACGTAATTCATTACAATACAGAAAATTAATTATTTTAATAATTGTATTGATTAAATCAGTAATATAACTTTTGCCTTAAATCAATTAAATTTGAAATACAGGCTAAATTCAATTACGTAAATTATTTAATCAAGCAAATTGTTAATTGAATAAGTTTGTTAAATCAATTCAGCTGATGATTATATGAAGCAAAATAATAATCAAATTTTTGCTTTAATTCAATTAAGTAGATCATTGAATAAATTAAAATGTTATTTTAATTTGTATTTAAATTTGATCAAGTAGAAGTATACATCTTGTGATATTGCATTCATTTGCACTCAAATTATGTATTTAACCCTGATGATGCTACTCGGTATTAGTAATAAAAATATGATTTTATAAAAATAAAAACCTGTAGTGTGATTCACTAACTTTTAACGAACCGACAATCGTTATATTTGTCGACATATATGCTCACTTGCAATGACGATATGTGATTCTGTAATTTATTTTTAACTATAGTAAACAGCTGTATTTTTGTATTTAGTTTATTGAATATCATGTGGCATTTCTGTTTAATGTCAAAATACGCGAATGCCAAATACTCCTAAGCCATTCTAAACACAAAATACACTTTATGGATTTAATAAACACTACGTAAACTATTGTCGCTTAGTTAACGAAAAAAATACTTTTAAAAGTAACAGCTATAGTGCGATTCACTAACTTTTTTAACGATAATCGTTTCGTTAAAAAAAAATTTAACGAAAATTTATCGAATTTGCTATTCAGTAACATTTTTAATGATATTCGCTGTCGATTTAACTCAGCTGTTACTTTAAGCAGTTTTTTATTCGTTATTTTAATGAAAATAATTTTCGTTGTATTTATTTAATCGATAAAGTGTATTTTATTTTTAAAGTGGCTGAGGCCCGACTTCTTACATACATACTACATACATACATACATACATATGTGTATGTACCCTGCAGGAGATTAATGGTATTTTCTTTTCTACAAAAAATTTTACATTTTATTTAAAAAAAATGCAATTTGGTGTTCGTTTCTTATAAATGTTTCGCTCTCTTAAAGGGTTGCATGTTTTATTCTGAAAAAATTACCCTTACTAATGGCATAAGGCATTGCACTTTACGCCCCGTATAAATCGACAGTGTTGATAATGCTCTTTAAAAATATGGCTTCGGTTTATATATAGGGTTACCAGACGAAGTTTGGAAAAAATCGCCTCTAATCAGGACAGTAAAAATTTTAAATTTTAATAGTTATTTTTTCTATTATTTATGCCCGTAATTTCTACAAAAAGATAGCTGGTCTAGTTCGTACCTAACAGGTATTTTTACCTATTTCAACATTTATTTGCCTTTTTGTATTTACCTTGACTTTTCTTTTAAAATATGGCAGCACTTATACCATAGATTTCTATACACAGCTAAATTTCCTTTTGTAGAAATTACCGGCATTAATAGGAAAAACATTGTTAATGATAGTTTGTCAGTGATATAAAATTTCAGTGGATCGTTGTTATAAAATTGTTTATTAAAAAAAACATCAAATCAGCAATCTGGCAAAGGTATTTTTTTATTTACATATTTTATAAAAAACAAACTAAAGAAATTGGAATTTCGTCCTTCATTTTGTTCATTTATTTATTTATTTAATATCAACCTATTAACAAATTTTGGTTTATGTATATTTTTTTTTTTCTTTGAAGAACAAATTTTTTGTCAGCTGTTATAAACAGGGCGGTCCAATTTTGTGTTTTGTTCTCGTCAAATAAAAAATTGCATTATTACAGGGTCGGCAAGACATTTTATACATGTACCTTTTAACAAGGTGGTATGCCACTAGTACAATTACTAGAACAAGAGGTACTAGTGCTAACGGGGTTAGAGTTTTTATATAAAAATACTAATGCTTATGCGTACCAATACCATGTAGTAAAAGGGCGCCACTTGTATACTGATAGAACTTTTGTGTAGCAAAACTAAAATTCGAGTACATATTTGTATTTTGAAACTGTTTCTTAAATTTGATTCCAAATCATTTCAAAATGCTAGTTTTTTGTATGGACAACACCTTGTAACAAACTGGTTCCTAAGCACCCAATGTGGTTCTAGTGTACTAGTACACGTCTAAAACCAATAGTACTATTGATTTTATTAAAAGTTGTTATAATAGTTTTTTTATTATTTTATTTAAGGCTAGGTTATATAAAATTAGATTAAGGAATTTGAAATTGGTTGTTTGTTTTTAATAAAATATATAATTTGAATTATTAACATAATTTCACTATGAAGTGTTTGGCTTAAATTTAAAAAAGATTGATGGCAGGAAGGTAAGATAGGTTTGGAGAAGTCGGGTGGTTTAGTGGGTCACAAATTAATGTATGGTGGATCCTCTTGTGACATGGCAGGGTGGGCAAACTGGAGGCATAACAACCGCTTTCTAAAAATATAGTACATGTGTGTAGTGATTAATTTAGATAGTACCTGATTATTTTTTTTTTATGTGCAGCGTACCCAGTGAGCAGGGTTGGAACCTTCTGGGAGTTGTTCAGCGTGGCTAGTCGGAAGCCTCACTGGTCTCTACGGCTGTAACATAAATGGCACACTTAATGCTAATTTGAGCATTAAGATGGTATAGAAAAGTTTACAGTTGAAAACTAGTAGTTTATATTTTTGTACTAGTTTGGTACTAGTAAGGTACTAGTTTAATCTCCGGCAAGGTATGAACAAAAAAACAAAATTCTAAATGTAAAATTCACAAAACAAAATATAAAAACAGTAAATCAAGCGCAATTTCATTTGTTTTTTCTTTATTCTCCTTTGTGCTTTTCGTTTATTTTAACATTTTGTAGACAGAGATGTTACAAAAACTAAAGATGTTTACAATCGTTAAAAATAAATTACAGAATCACACTATCGTTACTGCAAGCGAATATATATGTCGACAAAAATTTCGATTGTCGGTTCGTTTAAACTTACTGAATCGCACCACTGACCTCAACAGGCAGCAAATATCGTTAAAAATGTTGCTGAATAGCAAATTCGATAAATTTTCATTATATTTATTTTAACGATACGATTATCGTAATACAAATTAGTGAATCGAGCTACTGTGGACCTCTATCTCAATTAATTACTACTTTTATTTTTTTTCGCCAATTTATTCATGGTTTTTAGGCCCGTTTTCACGACTTACCGATAGCTAAAGGTAGGATTTTATCGGCCGTATAACAAGTGTTCCATTATTCCAACTTTACTTTAACCTTAAGTGCGCGAATAGTTAAAGGAAGGTTCATACTACCTGATAGGCTAAAGTAGAGTTTTAATAAGGGAACACTTTTTATACCGCCGATAAAATCTTACCTTTAGCTATCGGTAAGTCGTGAAAACGGGGGTAAGAGTCTTAATTAGGTAAGAAGAATAATATATTTATTCTTACTTCAAATTTAAATCTATTTTTTCCTATTTAAATAGAAAAAAAACTTAAGTAACTAACTGTGCTTTCAACTTTTTATTCTAAAATACAATTATGCCACACAATAAGAAGAAAAAAAACAGATTATTGTCTCAACTGTGGGTGGAAATTTTTCAAAGGAAACTCAAGACTTTGACATTGTTTATAATTGACAATTGTTAAACAGATAGAAGGAGTAAGAGAAAAGGGTTGAATGTTACATAAATACAACATACACACACTTATACAAATTTATCCAGAAGGCATTTTACACTAATACTAACAGATCCATTTATTCGTACATAATACGTATTGTAAACAAATATTATAATAAAATGTTAAATGTGTCATAAACTTTATAAAGGATAAAAAAAAGGAACAAATTTGTCAGTTCTTCATGCACATAATAAGGCAGAGTTTCTGTTTTTTTTTTTTTTTCTTTAGCAAACTAGGGCATTTTAGCGTTAAACGATTTATTTCATGATAATAATAATGTTTTTTGTAAAAAATTTCCAATTTATTAAATTAATGGAAACAAGTGCAAAGAAACTATTAAAAGCGTCTGTTATATTTAACTGAAATCTGCTTGAATTTCCATTTGTTGACATACATTCTTATGTTGTTATATAATTAAGCAAAAATGATTGTCGGGGAAAGTTTTTCAATCTTTTTCCTGGTAAAAGAAGTTTTTGCATAAATTGAAAGGTTTTTAGAAAAATGTTTTATTTTACAATCAAGCAATTCGTTTCTTAACATAAATATGAATTTTTTGCCACTCTTTTCAATACTGCAGCGAGAACAGTTCAAGTCCAAATTTAGATCAAGTTATTTTCTCCTTGATTAGATTAAATCGTACAAACAAAAACTTTCTGCAACATAAGTGGCATTCCTGTAAAAAAAATTAAGGTTTCCGGAAGCAAGAAAAGTACATGAGCGCTGATATCTGTGGTTTCCATGGGTAAGCGCGTATGTCCATTTTTTTCGAATATGAGATGTTGATGCCATATTGATTCATTTTGAAAGCTCTTTACATGGTTCTAAAAATTTGTGAAAAAATATGAACCAATTCCGATTTTTTAACGTAAAAACCGAGTTCAAAAAGTTCAATACTGACTCCATAGTTTGCTCTAGAATGGTTTTTCGGATCTCCTGAAAAAAGTCGTTTTAAGACATACGCGGTTACCCATGAAAACCACAGATATATGCGTTGGATATTGCATAGTACTAATAAGCAGCAGAGTAGCGAAAATCATTGAGGGAAATTTTTAATTTTATTAAATAAAAGTGATTTATTAACTTTACATTGTCCCTTATAAGTAAGTTAAAAATTTAAATGATCATTTCAAAGAAAAAATTCACGAACAAAGTTCAAAGTGCTTCTGTTAATCCCTTACATGGAAGCAATATATATAACTATATTGCAATGATTTTAAAATGTGTTTGTGATTATTCACTAAATTTTAGCGAATACCAGATATGTTTGAAATTATGTACATATTTTAATTACGCAATCAGTCATCAAATAGTTTTTTAACAAAAAAACAGTGGTTGCAAGTGGGAATTTGATATATAAATGAATTTTTTCATTAATTTCAGTGAACTTTGTTGTTTGATTCAGTTAAATTATTTGTTTGAAATTTATTTTGAATTTCAGTAAACCTTTTTCTCTGATTTAGCAAATTTATTTGTTTGAAAATTTTGTTAAATATCAAAATCTAGCAAAATAATTGTTTGAATATGCAAATTTGTTTATGGGACCGATTTCAACCAAAAATTTTTTGATTCTACAAATTTTTTGTTTGAATTGAAAAAATAAGTTTTTCTGTGTAAGCAGGTAAGTAATTGGGAATTGTGCCTCTCTCTCTCTCTCTCTCTCTTACCGAACTACCTATTAGTAATCTCCATTTTTTACTGGGTTGCCAAAAAGACCAATCTGTATTAAGTTTAAATCTTAGGCTTAAAGGTTTTGGTCATTTCAGAATATTTGGTGTGAATCTATATGCTGATCCTTGTTCTGCCGTCAATTTATTTATAGTTTTGCTTTTTACATACATACATATTCAGAAGACATTTGTGATATACTTAAAAAGAATTATTTTTTCACATATTAAAAATTGCTTTTTTTCTTTTTCAGGTAAAACAATTTCATAACAGTTTTAAATTGGTAAAGGTAATTTTTTATACATGTATTTATATCTAAGGTATAGTAGGGATGATTATACCGACTGTACAGCTATATTTGTGTACAGACTTAATTGACTCTTTAAAGTTTAATAATTCTCTCAGGACACAATGTGGGCCAGAAGTCTTGAAGAAATGCGGGTTTGTTTGAAATATTTGGAGGTTTTTAAAGGTACTTATTCGGGAAAAATTATAAAAATAAAAATTGTGTACTGTTAAGTTGTAGGATCCAGTAACTTTACAATAATTTATGCTTGTTATTTTATTATAAGCAGAGAAATGCACAATGAAAATAAAATTTAATGAACTTTAGCCTAAATAACACATTAAGAATTTGGATTAATATTTATCGTTAGCGTAATTGGGTAAAAGCTGTATTTTGTAACTTTATTGTAAACCCAAGTTATATATACCCCTTTACCTTCGGTGAAGGTTATAAAAAGTAACAAAAAGGGGAAACACAGGAAATTAGACTTCTTTCTTACACATTTTCGTTATACATGTGGTACTTTTTGAAGAAAATAGAAAATACCCGCTTCAAAAAAAAAAAAAAACCAAAATAGTTTTAAATTTAAAAAAATTTAAAAAAAAAAAAACAAAAAAAAATTATTAAAGGATCTTATGTGATTAAGATTAAATTTTTTAGATAATTTATCTTTTTGTTTTTATAATTATTGTTTTAATTTAATTATTATTACAAATAAATAAAAAAAATTAATTTGTCAACATCTCTATAGAAAAAAAGTGATTCTCTTCCTGGGATTAACAAATTGTGGGCATTAGAGTATCGAGGGTATGAAATGCCAGTTAGGTATGTTATATACCGTCGTAAAGGTTTATTTGTCCAGTTTCTCAGCATAAATTTTATTTTTAAGATTTTAGAAACACTTACACACAAATAGGAAAAATTCAAAATCTTAAAAAAAAGACCTAAGCTTTCTTTGGAGCAAAAAAAAAAACCCCCACTTCAAAAAAAATAAAAAATAAGTTTTAAATTTAAAAATAATATAAAAAAAAAAAAAAAAATTCCGCAAGCTTGAAGAAATAGCTATCTAATTTGTTTGGGACATGTTACATGGATGAGAAAGAACACCTGTTTGGCCAAAATGTCAAATTTTGACCCCCTCTAACTCAGAAACTTTTTGACCGATCTTGTTGAAAATTTGTGTCTACTATCCACTAGGACTAACCTTGGTGCAAATTTCATCCAAATCGGAAGACATCGATTTCAAAAGTTAGGACACTTGACATGAATCCCCCATATGTATATTTTTTTTAATTAAAAATCCAATTTCCAAAAATGTAAAAGTCAGTAAAAGGAAATTTAGTCTTAGCAAAAACTAATAAATAAACTATTAATGCCATTTCTGGAACACAAAAACATTAGTGTGTAATAAAGAAGACAGACAACTTAAAATATGTACATACATTTATATCCTTTACGTATGTACAACTTTAGTAAATAAATTTCTAATAGTTAATGTAAAAAACTTAAAATCGCGTGTAACAAAACTATAAATAGCGTAAATAAAATACTGTTAAATAAGTTAATTAACTTAATTGAACAAAATCAATCACTTAAACATTATCATCGCTGTCTTAATAGTCATCATCATTATCATCATCAATCAATAGAAATTACGTTTGTAATGAACTCAAAAGTATGGGAAAACACATTGCAAATATCTATTAAAAAAAAATTGGCAAAAAATAACAAATTTAAAACTATAATATAAAAAAATAAATATAATATAAAATATAAATTGCTTCATTAACATCAATTTGGATAAGCAAAAGAAAATTGTATAAAAAATCGATTTTAGTTTTTTTTAAAACTTTAAAAAAAAAATAAAGTAACACATATAATTTTGTGTATTTGAATGATAAACATAAAATAACATATCACCAGGGAAAGTTTCTCAATCTTTCTTTTTTTTTGAATATTTGGCAAATTTTTTTGGTGCATAACTTTATTTGTATATAAATGCATAATTTGCAAATAAGCAATCAATTTCTCAATAAAACCAAAATGGTTTCTTGTCATTTACATATTTTTTTTATATGTTCACAACTAACAAAATAATTTTTAGGGAAATATTTTTAAACATATTATGGTTGCGTTAACAATATTATTGGCCACGTCCAACCATTCAATGGTAACATCAGTCATCTTAAGGAAGATTTACAAGGAAAGAAAAACATCATACTAAATTTCCGTTTTTTCCACTTACTTTTAGTAGTAGTCGTACTTAAAAATGTATGTACGAATAGCACCAAAAAGTACTTAACACAATCCAAAATCGGATTACTTACGAAAAATATTACATTTCATAAGCGTGCATACGCGTGTGTTTGTAGGAGTTTATTGTAGGAACAACAACAACACTACAAAAGTATGTAAAAACCGATTTGCTTGTTTTTTGTAGAAACAACAACACATCAACAAGAGAAAACGTACGTTAGTTTCATGTTTAAAAAGTAAAATAAAAAGCTAAAATTCCCGAATTATATTTGTTAAAATGATTTAGTTAAAGATATCAAATTTTCAATGTAGAGTGATTACGAAAACCATATCGGATATGCTGCTGGTGTATTTCCGTACAAGAAATGAATAGCCAAGACAAAATAAAAAACATTTTTTACTATCACACTTGCAGCAATTTACCATTGAATTATTGAGTTAGAGAGAGAGAGACATAGTGAGTTAGAGAGAGAGAGAGAGGCAAAATCACATGTACATGGCCCAATTAGTAAATCTGCTCGAAACGCCTGCTGATTATTTGTAGAGTTGTGTTTTTATCGCGCAATTGTTTTTGACATCTTGGCCAATTTTTACACAAACAAATACATTGGATTTTCACATCTTTAACATAATTTACACAAACAAAATGCGTGTTGCTTTTTCTATTGTTGCATATAACTAGTAAAATGACTGGTAGTCTTCCTTTAGGGTACAATTATGAGTTCTTCTATAATCAACGCGAGAATACAACAAATGTGAGGCAAACATATGTGTAAACGGGTAGGTAAATAAATAATAATATTCTCTCTCTCTGTCTCATTCTGATTTTGTGGGGTAAGTGTTTTGGTTAGAATTAAATTTTCCCTTTCGGACTATTTCAAGTTAGAATTTGGGATTAAGACCAACTTACAAATTCTTGAATATTGCTTAATTGTTGATATTGCTTAATTCTCTACAATGTGTGTGCACACGTACGTACTAAAAGAAAAAGCGCGGCGCCCTGAATTTCTCTATCGCCGGTATAAATCTAACTTGCTTGTCTCATTTACGTTTCAATTGAATTACAATTGCAATTGCAAGAAATGAGTGCATGAATTCAAATAATTCCAATTACGATTTAATTTAATGTAATGCAACTATAACAGGGAACAGCCTGGAACGCTGATTTTAAATATAATCTCCATTTTCCTCTATCAGCTCGACTTTACGAGATACACCATTATGTCAAAAATTAAGGCACTTTCACTACATATATTGGAATAACTTGAAAACGGTTCTGCATATTCAGTTTTCTCAGTAAATTGTGAACAAAATCAAAAGTTGTGCACCGATTGCAATGAAATCACCCTATTTAAAGCCTAGTACTCTGTTCAACATTTCACGTGAAATGCTGTCAAAACTCATATGAAAAAAAATTTGTGCGGAATTTCTATGAAAAAATGTTGATAGAGTTGTACTCTGTTTAATTTGTGAAAAAGTTCCGAAATGTTTCTAGCAACATTTTTTTACAACTGCGAAATAATATAAGCTGCACTTATTTCACGTGGAATTTTAAGCAAATGAAAAAAGTTTAAACTTGATATTAAAATGAAAACTGCAAAACATAAATAACACAACCGGTAACAGTTTTTAATCAATATTTACTTTCATTTTTACTTAATTTTTTATTTAAAAAAATACTTTTTAGTAAAATACATGTGGGTTTTGTTTACATATCCAAAACAATGTCGCATACTTTGAAAGATTAAAAACGTCAAATTGTGCAAACTCTCGAGATAGGTAACATTGATACATGTCAAATTTTTTGCATGAAATAATAGATGTTGCTGAACATTTTTCACAAATTGGAACAGAGTACTAGGCTTAAGTTAAAAAAAATCCGAAAATTTAATATAAAGTTTCAGTCAACACAAAAAAAGTTCAATTTTGTTCCAACATACACATAAAAAAATGTTTTTTTATGGAAACCGCGTATTTTATCAATTCAGTTTTCTCAGTAAATTGTGAACAAAATCAAAAGTTGTGCACCGATTGCGATAATTCGAAATCTGTTTAACTAAATGGTTTTAGACAAAAACTGTGATTTTTCTCGTATTTTTGTTTTTTATGAATTTTTAAAGAACAAAATATGTATGTCTTTTTTTAAAAAAAATTGTTTTTTTTTTTTTTCAAAACTTCAACGATAACGGCAACGGCAAATTTAAAAACAATATACGCACGGCTTAAAGATAATATTGTTGCGGATTTTCATATCTTTTTTTTTAACTGAATATGGTGAACCATTTTCAAGTTATTCCAATATATGTAGTGAAAGTGCCATAATTTTGGACATAACGATATATCTCGAAAAGTTGTGCTGATAGAGAAAAATTTAGATTAGATTTGAAGTCAGCGACCTCAAATTGTTACAAATTTGCAATATAGTTCCGCAAAGGCCGCAAAATGACTCTTCCGCATATAATAACAATTGATATTTGTTTTGGTTTTAATTACATTCAACATGTAATTGTAATTGAAAATTTTTTACAAATATATGTAAATGTGTAATTTTGGCTCAAAACTACAAAAAAAAGTAAACTGTGCCCATGTTCTATAACTCTCGCTTCGAGAAACTTTTCGATTGAAATGCGAGAAATTAAACAAAAATGCCATAAATTGAAACAAGCAACTGTTTTTATCACTTAACTGCGTCTGTAACATTTTTAGCGAGTAATAGCTGTAACGTAAGGAAATTACTCGCCAATATACAGAAAACGTGTGTCTGTAAAATTTTTGTGAGAAAGTTCCCACTTTGAACTGCCAAATAAACTCACGCATAAAAACGGGGTGAGAAAAAATATTACCACTTAAAACTATATTAAATACGCAAAATAACTGATTTTTTCATTGTTTTATTATTATTCTTTTAAAATTTTTGAAAAATATGCGAATGTTTTCATAGCTATTTTTTAAACAACAAAAATTATAGTCGTACTCTACATTATTTGCTATAGCCGACGATTGTATTTTCGCCGCAGTCATTGAAAATTTCTCAATTTTAATAATTTTGGCCGCCGTCAAAGATATGTGTTACTGGCGTTATCAATGTCTGCAAGTTCACGTCGGCTTCGAGTGGAATATTATGACATTTATAACGTAACTACGTAAACTATTTTGATAGTTTTTGACATGAGATACATACATGCTTTTTTCTCACTTTTCGAGATATAATGGAATATTTTGTTTCACTGTTTTCGATGCCTGAAGTTCTCACCAAAGTTACAGAACATGGGTACTGGATTATATATTATGCGTAATTCATACCTTTTTTTATTAAAAATTCATTTAATTACAATTACATGCATTTTTTCTTAAAATATATTTAATTATTCTAACATGCAATAAGAATAGCTATTAATTTTAGTTAAACAACAACAATGTTATTTTAAATAAAAAAAATCAGTTACCATTAAGCATAATTATAATTGTGTAGTTACATTGGCAATAAATTACAAAATATAATTGTGACTCCCCAAGTCTTGTACAAAGTAATTAAGGAGATGTAAAGCAAATATTTTTCTTAAACTGCTGCAAAAAGTACTTTTTCCTCTTGTAAATAATTCATTTTTCTTGTGACCATAATAAACATTTATGTTGCTATTACTAAAAAAAAAGCACTAAAACAAATCATAATTTTCAATTAAAATTTTTTAACTAAAACCATCTGCTTTTCATTTAAATGTCTGTCTTAGATTGAGTTAAGTTTTGAAAATATAATGTCGTTGTTATGATTGCTGAATAATTATTTGATTGCTAGTTTTTTTTATGGCAACATAATGCAGCAGCAATATAAACACCACATTATAATCATCATTATCGTCTTCATCATCGTGGATATTATAATGCCTTATAATTGCAATAACATTTTAATTAAAGCAATAAAAAGAACAATCCAACAAAAGAGAAAGATTTATATGTATCCACATAACTAACATACATAGATAAATAGTTAGTATGTATGTCGATAAACCCGCTAATAGCTACAGGCCTTCAGCCTACAGGCCTCACGAAATAAATTCAATATTAATTGCATTATGTCTTTTTAAAATGATTTAAAAATTTTCTGTTATTTTTGTATCAATATGTATGGAGAAAGTAATGTAAAATAGAACGCATAACTTTTAAAACACTTTGCGCAGCTCTCTAATACGTCTCTACTCAAATCAAGTCTTCTCAGAAGATTCTCGGAAATATTCCTAAAGCACCTTTTTCAAATCGGTTTACTACACATTCTAACTTTTCTTGTTTAAAATAATTTTAAATATATATCTTCTCTTTAAGTTCATATAACTACTTCTATCGGATGCTTAATCGTGTGGTTTGATTTATAATGTAAAATAAAACACATACAGCGGTGTGCTGAAAATATAATATATATATTTCTCTATTGAACAGAATTTTATAACAAAAATTATAAAACCTGGATTAAAAGTGTATTTAAAAGAACTTCCATTTTCTTTCGTTTTACGTTTTCGATTTCAAGCACACCCATGAAAAATTTGAGATAGAACTTAAAATTGTTATTATCTTTTAAAAAAAACAATTTATGGCTTTAACTGTCTGAAAATGATATCATGTAAATGTTGCTCATGACTACGTCTGAGGTGGTCCATTGGGAAGTCAAATTTGGGCGACTCGTTCGACCATAGCGACGTTAATCGTAGGTGGCTTATTCCTGAAGACCTCAGACTTTACATATCCCCAAAGCAAAAGAAATTAAGTGTTTTCTAAAATGATTTGTCAATAAGGTCATTGTTACGCGTGCTGTATAGCTCGAAGCGCCGTCTTGTTAAAACCAGAGCTCGTCGAGACCATGCGCTAAAAATTTCAGGAAGCACATAATCCGTTAACATGGTGCGATAACGGTTACCAATGACGGTAAGATTCTGATTTTTCTCATTTTGAAGAAATTTGGACCAGCGATTCCACCAGCCCATAAATTTTATCATACCGTTGTTTTTAATGGATGTAATGGAATGGTAGCTCTTGGTACTCTTCGGTTTTCTCATCAGCCCAAATACGGCGATTTTGTTAATTAACATATCGCTTGAGCTAGAAATGTGCTTCATCACTGAAAAAAATTTCACATTGAGTTTTTCCAGAGTCCCTTTACTTAAAATAAGGCGCAAATTTAAGTCGCCTGGCTTCAACTTTGCACAAGTTGAATTTTGTACGCTTTATGGCCGAGATCCTTACGTAAAATGCGCCAAGTTGTCGAATACGACAAACCAAGCTACTGAAAATGACGACGAATCGGGTCTTCACGGTCCTTGTGTACACTTTCAGCTACAGCTGCTATATTCACTTCACTACGTGCTGGATGTGGTTTAACCGGTCGAGTATCATCCACTAATGTAAACTGGGGTTCAAATTTGCGAAAAACAGTAGCTTGTTTCTGTATTTCTCGCATCGCAAAATTTCTAACATTAAGTGTGAAACAACAAATTGCATCGTTTCTCGATTTGTGAGAAAAAAAGGGTTTCTGTATTTGAATGCGAGAACAGACAACACAGATTCTGTTTTAACTGTAATACTTCCAGTAATTAAGTGTCAAATGCAAGCGAAACGTCAATGAAAGAAATAGATATAATAAAAATAGGGCTGCCACATTTGACGATTTATCGTCACAAATCGTCAATTGTTGTTCCAAAATTGGCAAAGTTCCGATTTGCTAATTTTTTCTAGTGACGAGTCTACGAAATAAAATAATTTTAAATAGCTTAATATGTTTGTATATTAAGCACCACAGAAAAACGATATCTTTAAACACAAGACAGCTTAAAAAATTTATCGGCAAAATCAAAATTTCGAAGGAAAACTGCACAGAAAAAAGTGTTTTATCAATTAAAAAAATGGTTTAAAAAGTATTTAAATTTAATTAATGCGATAATTGAATCAATTATTTTTTTAGTTGAAAGAAAATTAAAAATTTCATTTTGATTTAATTATCATTTTAGTTGTTTTGAAATAAAATTTCAATTAAAATTTTAATTAAATAACAAAAAATTTTAATTGACTTTTTTCCTTTAAAATAAAATAATTTAAACATGTAGAATTGTTGTTGGGGATTGTCAATATTTATTTAAGTCAACACATTGTTTGAAATGGCAAAGTTTTTTGATCCTTTTTTTAATTAAAATTAAAAATATCTTTTATTGAAAATATTTTTTCAAAATTTTAAAATTTTTAGTAATCAATATAATCATTTTGGTAATAGGTGCAACATCAACAACTTGTTTGCTTGATATTATGAATTTGGAATAAATTTGTTGATTGGAGAAATTCAATAATTTTTTCGGTGTGTTTAATATTTATTTCCTTAGATTATTTACTATATTTGTTTATGTAATAAAAACATTAAACTATGTATTACCCCATTTTTCAGTCAATGCATTATAGGAAATGTTTGCCTTTTGTTGTTGGCCAAAAGTGTTAGTTTTAGATCAATATGATATTTTGTCACACTTTTGTGTGATTTTTTCAGGAAAAAAAACAATCTGAAATTTTAAATTGTTATCGGATTAAAGAAAAAATAAAATAAATAATTTTATTTTAATAGACCTCAAGCTTAGGTATGTATGTATGTAAAAAATATGTATTTTACCCATGAACTTTAACTTTTTTTTTTTCTTGATTATGTTTTAATCAAAATCGAACAAAATTTGTCATAATTAATTTTAAATTATCCGATTTTTTAAATCAAATTAGACGATTTTTTTTATTTTTTCTTAGAATATTAACGATTTTTCACAAATTTATCTGCCCTGCATAAAACGAAAACAATGAAGGGCTTAAAAAAATTTAAATAACAAAATATAACAATTGTGTTTTATTTATTTTCATCATTTAAATTCTTTCTCTTCAAATAAAAAAAAAATAATACACATTCTTGTGTACATACATACATAATTTGTGCTCCATTTTTTTTTTTTTTTGTCGCATCAATTTCAAATGGGACTTATTTTGACAGTTCTTGTGAGAAACTTTTAGCAAAATATTGATACAGAAACACTTTTTCTCACATCCTTCGAATTATTGCTGGAAGATTATTTAAATGACAGATAATTCTCTCAAAGAAAATATACAGAAACAATTATGTGAGAAAAACCATTTTTTGTTTCATATTGCACTGTTTTTGTCATAATTCACTTGTTTCCTGCGGGAATTTTTACGATGCGAGAAATACAGAAACGGGCTACAGCTGAAAAATTTGGATACGATGTTGTAGCAGTTTTATATGAGTCACGCGTGATTTGTAAAAAAACATATCAATAATCAAACCTCACGATGAATTACCCTTTATAAGCACAACAACAAGAAGAAAAAAGGTAAGGTATTCTTACAAAATTTCTCTGAACAATTTCACATTAATTTTTTTGAACAAAAATCGATTTAGTAATTTCTTTTTCAAAGCCAATTTTTATATTATGCGTTTATACTAGGGATGCCAATCCCGACGCCGAAAAATCCCGGGATCTGAATTTTTAATCCCGGGATTTTCGGGACTTTATTAATCCCGAAATCATTACCATAATTTTTTTTTGTTTCACATTTTTTATAAAAAGAAATTTATCATGACATTCTCCCTTGAGAGGATAGGGAACACAAAATTGATTTTTTTTAATTTATTTGATTAACTTCGTTAATACTGTCATTGAAAACAAAAGAAAAAAACTTAAACTTTGTTATTCTTTTTAAGCGTGTCCAACAATTATAAAGAAATTTTAATCTGAGAAGTGCTGAAAATAATAAAAGAAGAAAATTAAAATAAATATCTTTTGAAATGCACAAAACAAAAAGAAAAACTAAAAGTTCCGTGTGGTTTTATTATCTAATTGATTCCACTGATGCAACAAATGCAAAATTTAAACGAGAGTGGGCATGGGACCTTTGGTAATTTATGGAGGAATTTCAGGTTTTGTTTTTTAATAAATATCTATAAAACGCATTTTGTCTTTTGACATTCCAAAAACCCCGAATCCCGAAAAATACCGATATCTCGAAAAATTCCGGAATCCCGCAGTTTGATTGAGTGAAATCCCGAAGTCCCGGGATTTGCGAAAACTAATTCCGATTGGCATGCCTAATTTACACTGATGTATACCGATGTATACCTTTAAGTATACTGATCGACTCAGAATAACTGTTTTAAATCGATCTAACGATGTCCGTCCGGAAGGCAGGCATAGGTTCTAATCACAAATGGTGAGAATCGGCACATAATTTCACATAGCCACCATTCCACATTCTTTCAGGAATATAGTCTTTGTCTCCATAAATCATCTTATTGAGAAGACCGCTAAAAATCTACATATAAGAATAGAAACCGTGAAAATAAAAATTTTCGTCTAGCATTGGCAGGACAAAAATAAAGTGTTAGTATAAGATTGGATTAATTATTGTTAGTTCATATTTAATATATGAAGATTCAATAAATAAATAATGAAAAAAAAGAAAAAGAAAAAAAAAATCATCTTATTGTGCTGGTATTTAGATTAAATTGTGCCCAAACTTATTTGATTGCAATCTAAATCCTCTTACCGGATTTTGTTGATATCGGTCCATATTTCACCATAGCTCCCATTCAAATACTACTCCCGAAAATAGCCTTTAATGCCATAACTGTCTTGAAAATATTGGTATTGTTATAAAATTTGTCGACTAAAACTTTTACTAAGTAATGACAACATTTTGCGCTGGCAGTTGCAGCATTGATCATCGGCCATGTTCTGGTTATCGAAATTGAAATCAAACAAATTTTTAAAACGATCCTGTTTAAAAGGTTTGTAAAAACATTTCGTTTTGTGTATGCTATACTTGAGTACCTTCGGTAATTTAAAAAATGTAACTGAAAATTTCCTTCAATTTCAAATTTAATCGATTTTGATTTCTCTAAAATCGCTTTAAGACGAACAAATCTGATACAGATGTTGATATTTATATAATATTCGGCTCTTATATGAATTTTTACAGTATAAAATAATCCATGTCCATGATTATCCATGGGTATTAAATAGTGTACACTCTCGAAAATGTTTCTCTAAATACTGTGGTACGTGGCATAATATGGTCTGGCTTTACCATCTACTATACTTTCTTAATTATTTTGTATAGAGCTTGAACTTATCATCAATAAAAGGCCTTCGGTTAGGCCTTTAAAAATTTTTCGCTGATGGAAAAATAAAGTATCTTGCTACAAACAAATTAAGCTTTTTATAAAACTAAAGCCGACGAACAAATCACCAACATTAGAACTTTATTTCCCTTTTCCGTTTGCATTTACAGAAATAAAAAACAACTGACAGACCAACTTACTGACTGATTTGCGTTCGAGGTAAAGAAACTGCAAACTTTTGTTTAGAGGAAATTGAACTTTTGTTTAGAATTATTTTATTTTGCCAAATAAAGAAAAGAGATATTGGAATTGCAAAACAGAAAACTGTTGAAGCAACACTCAAATGAAAATTTAGTTATTTAACTAGAGCACATGTTCGAACTTTCTAAAAGTACTTTATGAGCAAAATGTCTTTTAATTGTTGTTATTTTTATCAAGATCTCCATTTGAGACTTCAATGTTGGTCAGGATTTTGTTTGTGTATAATCTGTGTTACTAGTTAGAAGGCATCTCTTAGCGATTATTCGGACTCCCTTTAAATATGAAAAGCCTTCGAGGACTTCCATTTGTGAATCTTTAGTATTTATAAAGATTTAATCTAAATTAACCGGGAGGGATAGAAGCAATAAACTTGTAACCATTTATCTTTTAGTGGTCACCTTTTATATTTAATTCCTTTACTCCTGTAAGCATCATACACTCATAGAAAAATGAAACTTTATATTGAGTATGCCCTTACATCAGAATTGTGACATCAATGTTATTACAAATGGGATAAATGAGGCAAAAAGTGACATCAAACCAACATTTTTCATATTTTATGCGTCATCAATGCTATGACTACAGTGGCATCATCTCAATGCCACATTTTGTGTATTATTTGCATTATTTAGAAAGTAAAATAAGAAGCAAAAATTCCCATATTCTATTTTTTTAATTATCTATTTAAATACATCAAATAGTCCAAGTAGAAAGATTAGGAAAACCATATCGGGCTTGCTGGCCTCTTTTAATTGAGAGTTCTTTTGTAAACAAAGGCCGAAATACAACAAATGTAAAACACAGACGTGTAACGGGTAAGTTAATAATAATTGGGTTGTTCACGGAAGGCTGGTATCATGTTATATTTTTATTTAGTTATATTCACAACACCAAAATACATTTATCTAATTTTTTTAAATATATGTTGTTGCATCACCATATAACCTGATAATCCGCCTTTCGTGAACAACCCAAATATTCTCTCAATTTAACTTAAGTCAGTTCTAATGCCTCGATTTAATGACAGTTTATCATTAAATGGAGCCTAAAAAGTCCTTTCCCCAATGTTACCGAGTCATCGCACTGATGATAAGTTTTACTAAGCCAACTCCGATTCGTTTATTCTGGGATTTCAATGTGTCATCCCATTGATGACAAAATATTTATTTTTGCACCTGATGACAATTTGGCCAAGTGATGTTAAGACTAACATCACAATGATGAAAAGTGTCATGGGGTCAAAAACGAAGGCACTTGTCATAGTACTTATGTCAAAATATGACGCCTTTTTCATCGCTGTAGTGCAGTAACAAATCAGCTTATACGAGTTACATTTTCATGACGATCTTATAGAGCTTGCCATTCTTGTTTCCATGGAATACGACAAGATCCGTGGTCATCCTCTTTGAGAACCTTTGTTCTATATAAAGATTGAACCTTAATAAAAGATAACTTTTTCAAAAGTTTCATGCGCTGGAAAACATGAAACCAAAAAGTGTGACAAACCGGTTGGCTCTCAACCAAAATGCTGTAATTGTGGCGAACCGCATCCGGCTAGCTATCGGGGATGCATGGTGGCAAAAGAATTACAAAAACTTCGTGACAAAAAACGTAAAAACAACCCAGACACACCTGTCAATGCCAATGATTTAGCAACAAATGAATTTCCAGCTAATGACTTACCAACAGAAAGTCAACCCAAAAAAAAGGTACATTTTAAAAAAAGACCTTTTTCAGAAGTTGTTAAGGCTTCTACCTCTCAAAAAATAACAAGAGAAACTGTTAAAAACTTAGGAAATGAAGATGTACTAGCTCGAATTCTCTCCAAATTAGATTCAATTGAATCATTTAATAAATCAATAGAAAGTCGCTTAAATATAGTTGAGCAAAACTTCTTTGCAATACTTAATGAATAAATCCCTTAAGATAATGCTATGGAACGCAAATGGTTTGCTTCAACACAAAGAAGAATTAATATTTGTCTTAGAAGAAAAAAATGTAGATATTTGCTTAATAAGTGAAACACATTTTACAAAAGAATCTTATACGACTTTTAAAAAGTATGAGATCTACCACACTATCCATCCAAGCAACTGTGCTCGAGGGGGGAGTGCTATTTTAATAAAAAAGAGTATTTCACATTGGGAAGAAAACAAGATTTCTTGCGAAGAGTTTCAAGCTACAACAATAACACTTACATTTAATGGATCTCCCACATCTGTAACATCAGTTTATAGTCCACCGAGACACAATATAAAAATCCATCAATACAAAGATCTAATAAATTCACATAAATACAAATTTCTTATGGGAGGAGACTTTAATGCGAAAAATATTCAATGGGGTTCAAACCTGACAACAACAAAAGGTAAAGAACTACTAAGCGCCATAAAAAACACTGGTAGTAGAGTGGTGTCCACTGGTAAACCAACTTATTGGCCTACCGATACAACGAAAACGCCAGACGTTATAGACTTTTTTATTCTCAAAAAAATTCCGCTAAATTGCGTCTATATAGAAGATGGCTATGAACTTTGTTCTGACCACTCTCCAATTTACCTTACCCTTAACGGTATGGTTACACAAAATACATCTCACAATAGAATTGTTAACAAGAAAACAGATTGGAACTACTTTAAATCAATAATTAATTCATCAATAAATCATTGTCAAATTAACTCAACTGAAGATATTGAAAAAGAAACTCTTTTATTTTCAAACACACTTCAACAAGCGGCTTGGCAAAGCACTCCCGAACTAACGAAGAAGCCTGGTTCTCCTTCTTATCCTCTAAGAATAAAACAGCTTATTTCTTCAAAGAGAAAGCTACGTAAAAAATGGCAACAGTCTCGCTCACCTGATGATAAGTCCAGATTAAACCATGCAGCCCAATTTCTAAAAAGGGAAATTAAAAAATTCAAAGAAGACAATCTAAGTGATTATCTTTCAAACCTATCTTACGATAGTAAAACTGACTATTCACTTTGGAAAGCAGCTAAGGATCATAATAGACCAACAACAAACAAAACTCCAATTTTAAAAACAAATGGTACCTGGGCCAAAAGTAATTCAGAAAAAGTTGACACATTCGCTGATCATCTCAGCACTGTCTTTGGAACTAAAAAAACTCAATCCCCCTCGATAAATGACATTTCCCTAAATAGTTATGGAAATTACGCCAATTATAACTCTGCAAGTTCTGGAATAAACAATAATCAAAATAATATAGCAGAATTGAACAACATTAAACAAGTTTATCTAAAGGAAGTTATAAATGAAATTAAATACCTAAATTCCAAGAAATCTCCTGGATTCGATCAAATTACTGCCGACATATTAAAAAATTTACCATACAACGGAGTGGTTAAACTAACTACCATTTTTAACGCTTCCCTAAAATACAAATATATATCATGCTACTGGAAGGTAGCAGAAATAATAATGGTCCCCAAACCAGGAAAAAATGCTCATGAAGTCAAATCCTACCGACCTATTTCGTTACTGCCAATAATGGGAAAACTATTTGAAAGAATAATTAGCACAAGACTAGAATTCGTTATTAAAACCAAAAACCTGATTCCAGACCATCAATTTGGATTTAGAAAACAACACTCTACTATTGAGCAGATACACAGAGTTACACATCAAATAGAGATCGCTCTTGAACACAAGGAGGTATGCTCAGCAGTCTTCTTAGACGTATCCCAAGCTTTCGATGGTGTCTGGCATGCTGGACTTATGCAAAAGATACAAAATATTCTACCTACAACATATTGCGAACTACTTCAGTCCTACATTTCAGATAGATACTATAGAGTAAGATGCGAAAATCAGTACTCTAAACTTCATCAAATAACCTCTGGTGTCCCTCAAGGTAGTATTTTGGGCCCAACGTTATATTTATTGTACACATACGATATGCCTGTCACCAACAACTGTTTTATAGGCACTTTTGCTGATGATACAGTAATATTAGCGAAAGGTAAATCTAATCAAGAATCAACTACAATTCTTCAAAACGCGTTAAATCAAGTTGATCTGTGGACAAAAACTTGGCGTCTACAACTAAACAGCTCTAAATCAATCCATATGGACTTCACTCTAAAAAAAATTGAGCATATTCCTATCTATATAGACAACCAACAGGTGCCTATATCCGACCATGCAAAATACCTGGGAATGACGCTTGATGAAAAGCTTCTTTGGAAGAAGCATGTTGAAAAGAAAAAAAATGAGCTCGACATCAAATATAGAAAATTAATGTGGCTAGTTGGTAGAAATTCAAATCTTTCGACACACAATAAATTAATGTTGTACAACCAAGTTCTCAAACCTGTATGGTTGTATGGCATTCAAATTTGGGGATGCGCCAAAAACCATGTAATCGAGATAATTCAGCGGTTTCAAAACAAAGTTTTAAGAAACATAGTAGGTGCACCGTGGTACATCAGAAATGAAGACCTTCATCGGGATCTTAAAATAAACTCCGTTAAACAGGAAATAATTCTACATGCTAGAAAACATGACACAAGGCTACAAAACCACACAAACTCGGAAATTCCTACGTTGCTTAATACATCAGTATTAAGCAGAAGGCTAAATCGTTTCAAACCTCATGATCTGGTTACACGGTTCGATGGGGAACATCAAGGCCAATGAGCCTATAAACTAATAAATATCCATAAATGAACTACTAGTTAGTCACTAAATGAGACTAGTTGTAGGTTAATGTTAAGCAAAACTAATCTTAATTTGTTTAAATAAAGAAGAAAAAAAAAAAAAAAAAAAAAAAGTTTTTTTACATCTTGTTTGTGCATATTTTCAAAAAATAGGGGCGTGAAACTCAACCCTCTAATTATGTATAATAAAACACCGATCTTGTAAATCAGACATAAATCAAACATAAAAAAAATATTTTTAAGATTTTTGTAAATTTCTTACAGTATTAGTACTATCTGTATAAGTCAGTGTGGCCAGGTAATTTTTTTCTTCCCCCCAAAAAAATTTCAAAACCCCCCAAACTTAACATATTTTGAAAAAAATCCCCCTAAATATAAAGGTTTAGATAATAATTTAATTTCAATTAATTTAACTTGACTAAGTTTAAATTTACGTACTAATATCTTTACATAAATATAGCAAAAATTTACAAATTTTATTGAAATTCCCCCAAAATTTTTTTTTTAAATTTCTTGAATATTTTTTAATAATATATCTAAAAACCAAATTATAAACATTTTAAAAAAAGACTGTAACATATGGATGTGTCCGAAGCTTAAAGACATCCATTAGTACATTTATAAATTATATATCTAATCAAAATAGAGTTATAAACATTGGAATCAAGTTTCTTAAAAAATGTCGAGTGTTGCCAAATCATTTTCGTTAACTTTGCATATATTACCGGAATTTTAAGGATTGAGCATTTCTGGTGTTGAATTAAAGTTGTGTGTCGTATTATTAAATGAATACTTCGCTTTTAAAACGCTTTCTTTTAATGTCTTTTCAAAAAGTTTTACTTTGTAAATTTTAAAATGTTGATACTAAATTATCTGCATTGAGGACAATCTCGAGATTCTTTTAGATATTATATTCAAAGATGGTAATTTAGGTATTTTTCCTTAAAATCAAGTGATTTTCAGACGAGTTTAACGGAATCTAGCGATTCTTGCTCAACCAAAAACAAGTTGTAAAATATAGTATTTCATAGTTACTATTTTGTACAGACAAATAAATTGGAAAACCCCCTAAAAACACCCTAAATAAAAATATATGCCCCCTAGATTTTCGCCTTATGAATTTGAACCCCTAAATTTGCCCCTAAATGAAATAAAAGTCCCTATATCTGGGGGGAAACCCCCTAATCTGGCCACTCTGGTCTAAGTGGTAATGAAATAACTATGTAAAAGTTGCTCTAAAATATAGGAAAATGTTAATAGCAGAATAAAATTTTTGAAAAAAGTCACTCTATCTTCCATCTGACGGCTTTGTAAAAAAAACCAAGCTGTAAATCTCTTTCTGCTTATTTTTATATCATTCATTAATATTAATATAAATAAAGAATCTATCTAATCTAATCTATTATCTGTCTCGCAATTTTTCAAAACTTTACGTTTTTCGTTGTTGCAAGTATACAACATTGTTTTGTGAAGGTTAACAAAAGCCATGTTTTTTAATTGTCATTAAAAAAAAAGCAGGGTAGGAAAAAATTCTACTCGCGAGCACAATTCGAGTCAACTCTCTCATTTTAAAATTTGTGCTCGCGAGTTTTATTTTTAAACTCGCGAGCACAAATTTTTTACGAGTCATAAGATTTTTGTGCTCGACTCATAAGCAGATAACAACTCGTTTTAAAATTTGTGCTTACGAGTTTAAAAATAAAACTCGCGAGCACAAATTTTAAAATGAGAGAGTTGACTCGAATTGTGCTCGCGAGTAGAATTTTTTCCTACCCTGATAACAATCAATTTTTTATTTTTTTTTTTTTTTTTGAAAGAACACACCTTAAAATTCTTTAAATAATTAATTAAATTTGTATACATGTTATGAAATTTTTTAATTCTAAAAAGTTAAAATACCACCGCTAAAGCCTTACTTCTGATCTATTTGCTAATGCTGTTCTGTGTTTCGATGAAATATTCATACATACACACATTTATCCACACATACAAACAAATAAACAGGAAAAAAATATTTTTAATTAAAAAAAATTCATACGCAAAAATAAAACTCGCGAACAATTCTTTTTAGCTCGACTCGCGAGTTGAGTTTTATTTTTGACTCTTAAAATTTGAATTCTTTTCGCGAGCAATATTTTTCAACTCGCAAAAATAAAACTCGCGAGTTTAATTCGAGCACTCTCCGTACTCTGAAAAAAAGTAAAACAATATTATTTTTTTAATTTCCCAAATCAAAAAACAAAAAAATTAAATTTTATTATTAATTTTTAGCATTTTTCTTTGTGAAACGCTCGTTATTAAAACCACTTTCTTACAAAAAAGCCTAGTACTCTGTTCAGTATTTCATGCGAAATGTTGTCAAATTCAAAACAAAAAAAATGTTGTGAAATACAAACGAAAAAATGTTGATACAGTTGTTCTCTATTTATATTACGAAAAACATTCAAAAAAGTTCTAACAACATTTTCCGTGCGAAACAAGTGCAGCTCATATTATTTCTTACGGAATTTTAAGCAACAGCTATTCATTTTTTGTAATTTTTTATTTTGTATTTGTAAAGTTGTTTTTATAACAAGCGTTTCACAAAGAAAAATGTAGAAAAGTGCTAACACAGAAAAAATTATCAGTAGTTTTTTATTAATAAAAAAATTGTTTAAAAAGTATTTCAATTTAATTAATGTGATAATTGAATCAATTATATTTTTAGTTGAAAGAAAATTCAAAATATAATTTTGGTTTAATTAACATTTTAGTTGTTTTGAAATAAATTTTTAATTAAAATATTAATTAAATAACAAAAAATCTTAATTGGCTTTCTTCGTTTAAAATAAAATAATTTTTTTGATTAAAAATATCATTTCTTGAAAAAAAATTTCAAAATTTTAAAATTTGTAGTAATCAATATAACCATTTTGGTAACAGGTGCAAAATCAACAACTTGCTTGCTTGATATTATAAATTTGGTGTTAGTTTGGTGATTAGAGAAAATTTTGAATTTTTTCTGTGAAAATTACTAATAAAATTAAATTTTTTGGTTTTTTGATTTGGAAAGTTATAAAAATAATATTGTTTTACTTTTTTTAATGAAAATTAAAAAAAAAAAACCTTTTAACCTTCGCAAAACAATGTTGTATACTTGTAACTAATAAAAACGTTAAGTTTTAAAAAATCGCGGGACAGATAATACTAATACATGTCAAAATTGTCGTGTGAAATAATCAATTATTCTCAACATTTTTCGAATATTCGAACAGAGTACTAGGCTTAAAACAAGAATTTGATTGTAACTCCAAAGAATTTCTTAAAACGAAAATCTCTAAACCGTTTTCTTTGACATTTCGATTAACAATATTTCTGCGAGTGTATCATTCGCAAACTTATGCCAAAGAAAACTTCTTTTGTATGCAAAAAAAAAAAAAAAGAACAAATATATTCACAAAAGTATAAGACAAAATTTATTCGATCGTAAAATCGTGTCAGTTTCAATAGAGTTTGGGTATGTGACAAAAACACAAGATGCATGAATGTTGAATAAATTCATATAAATACGCAATTCTGCAGATGATACAACTTAAGAAATCCCATCTAAATACTCGTAGAAAAGCCACTAGTTTATTGTAAATTTTCTATTTCAACACAAAAGTATTTTCAATGACTTCTTTTTAATCAGTTGCAAAAAATAGAAAAAAAAATCTTTGAAACTATCGACATTTACATAAAGTGTGAAACTACTTTGAAAAACAACTAACAACAAAACACAGAATTTAAAATATTAAGAAATAAATTTAAAAAAAAAACAAGTAAAAGTACTTTATTCGGCTGTGCCCAATCTTTAATACCCTCCACCGAGAGTATAAATATATGAGGAGTGGGCTCTATATGGGAGCTATAAATTTATGAAAACTGACCTCAGTAATAGAATTGTAGTACAACGTTACGAAAAGGCCTGCCAGCTGTGAAAGAAAGAAAAAAACTACTGTTTTGAACTAGGCATCTACTGTGTGACTGCCCGGCGCTGGCATGGGCCAGAAGGAGAGTCGGTGCAACACCGGCAAAAGACCTGCTTGGATTCCTCTGGGAGGCAGAGGGTCTTTTGGCCAACTAAAGGGGGGTGGGTACAATAGACCTGGCTTGGTCGCGGTACCGTCTCCGTTGGGAGGAATCTCCCCGCTCTCTCTCTAACAAAAAAAAAAGTAGTGTCAACAGAGAACGTTGATGTAGTAGTCGGTGCAGTTGAAGCTGAGGCGCAAACTTCGAAATTTTGAACTTTGTTGCGCTACAGAGCATTCGTCAGCTTCAGCAACTACTACATTTACTTTATTCTGATTCAGGCCTTAGCGGCTTAGAATAATATTAAATTATTGGCCGAGCATCTGAATGTTTTATGCTTTGATTTCTTATCATTTACAACTTAATTTGATCTAGTTTGAATAAAATATCATGATTCGTAACAGGTCCGTACTGAAATGATTTTCAGGAGGGGAATTTATATTAGAGATAAACTTTTTAAGAGTGATTTCTGGTATTAAAACCTCTAAATTAAACCAAATTTTAATACAGAAGTAAATTTTTTTTAGTTTTTTATACATTTTAAAGTGCTTTTCAGAAGCCTGATTTATATAGGACCTGTGGATGGACCGAGTATCCCAAAATTGCATATCATTATTTCTCGTCATATAAAAGTAAATGGACCAAACTTTACCACAATATCTATATTTTTAGGAGTATTTAAATGATTTCTTAAAGTAGGCCTATGTGGCCTAAGTAAATTATGGATCGTTCTTCACGAAATTTGGCAGTGTGATTTTTCGCCTTGTGGAACTATGAAAAATCCAATTTTACTGCCAAAGCATTTTAACCCGGCGTCATGCAGGTTGGGTCATTATGACCCATATGCTCTTAAATTGCTGTGTAACTTTTTTCAACGTTTTGCGACGCTGCCAAATTTCTCAGTAGCTGGAGTGTATCGTTTTTGCATGTTGTTTATTATTTCGTTTCAGTTGATGATTGAACGTAGTTGACCGTCAACTAAGAAAAGGTAAATTTGACCCAGCCTGCTCTGAACATATAGCTCCTTATTGCAACGAATGCTCAAACTCCTTGCAGAAAGATGAAGAAAATTAAATTTTTTAATATATAATTAACACCCATGTGATTAATTTAGCAATTATTTTTTGTTTTTTTAGATTTTAAGTTTATGACATTAGACTGATTGAAGTTCCTTATATTTTTAAGTTCGTTTATTGTTTTTTAATAAATTAAAAAATTAATAAATTAAAAAATTGAAAACAGTTTAAATATGTTTTTTTTGCATATAACAAATAGCTAAACGAGTCATGTATATATTGCTTACAGATACGTTTATCAAATTTTGAAAATTATGCAAAATACAATGTCAAAAAAACTAGGGTCATATTTACCCACCTGACTGTCGGTGTTTCTTTTATCACGTGCCCGACGCCGGGTTCAATAAGTTCTTAGGAGTACTAAAATATTTTTCGAAAGTAGGATTTTTTATGGGGCCTACTGTAAATTATGGACCGATCTTAATGAACTTTTACATTGTGATTTCTAATCTTAAGAGACTATGATATACGTACTAAAGTATTTTCTGAGAGAGAGCTTTATGCGGGGCCTATGGTTAATTATGGACCATCTTTACTACCCGCCTCCACTATCCATCAACTTGAAAAGAACAGTATGTATCACATGAATTCTGCTAGTGTAAACTCTTCATGTTCATACATATTTCGTACATGTGCTGCCATCGTTGGCTAAACATACTATGTCTTAGAAACCATGTCCGCCATGATGGTCGCCTTACAAAAACATTTTCTGTCTACAACCAAACGCACAACAAAAAAAATGTGGTAAATCACAACATGAACATCAATAGGTATTCGCCTCCTACAAGAACATGAACAAATTAACACCGTTGCTCTGCCGGCGTTATGTTCATGTCTTGTTCAAGTCGATAGCGCTTGAAGACGTAGTGATACGAAATGTTCGTGTAAAATTTATTAATAATCGGAGCACACCGCCACCAATTTATATAAGTTTTTGTAAATGTCACTTTTTAAGGGCAGCTGTTCGATATTTGAGTTCCTCAATCCTTTCCCACTAAGCTGATTTTGGTGGACTTCAATTCCAAACTACTAGCGAGAACAAGAAACAAATTGACCCCAAAATTCTTATTTTCTATTAAGTCGTTCGGAAGTGAGACTGACAGACAAGCAGACGAACGTGGCTTAATCAATTTTGAATCACTCAAGCGGTCTTAGATGAAAATTAAAAAAGTCTTACACTGAATGACAAACTTAGTATACCATCTCCATCCTCTGCTAGTGGTGGAGGGTACAAAAAGATTGTAAAACAAATTCGCAGTATTTTAATGTGTATTTAAAATTGATTTACAGTGCAGTCATGTTTTAATGGCGCCATTGTAACACACATAAAATATTCTTTTAAATAATTTTATTTTATTCTATAAATTATTATAAATAAATAAATAAATAATATAAATGGTATGTTGTGTATCTAATATTTAGTATCCCAGTATTTATGATTATTTGTATTAGTTGCTTCTTAGTACATGATTATTGTTATTGTCATTATGATTATTGTGCTTAAAATACCAACAGTATAAATAAATATCTTTCAACTAATTCGCTATAGTCACATTAAATGTAAAATATGTAAAGTGTACATATGTAAATTGAATATGAGAGTAATAAATTTTGATTCTTTGTCAGAGAACTACGATTTTTGGTGTCCATTGTTGTCTAGTAGTTTTTTTGCCAAGTCAATTTTTATTCTTTACAAAATTTCTCTTTTTTGAAATGTATTTTAAACCAACAATTGTTATTCGAATTTTCTATTTTACATATTAGAAAATCATAGATATCTTGATTAGTTTACCCAATGAATACGAAATTTGCATAATTCTCATGGTCAAATGCCAATCATTTATTTGTGGGTTGTTTTGTTTTGCGTTTATGATCTGTTTTGGTGTGGGGGACAATAAAAAGCAATTTAAGTCATGTTTTTAATGACTTTAAGAAAACAAGAAAATAAAATTATCGTTTTACAACTCGATATTACTTAAAGTTTTAAAACAAGAACATAAACAATAAATGTGGTGTTCATGGAGTTGTTAAGGCAATATTACTTATTTAAATACACAAACTTTTTTTATATTGATATTACAAACTTAATGAAAATCCATAGAATGATGTTAATACATAATATAAAAAAAATCGTCCCTATTTATTTTTATTACTAAAGTCACGAAGTTAATAAATCCGCTACTTGGTTGTGGATAATACCAAAGCTCTTTTTTTAGATTGAGATTATATTTTAAATGAGATCTATCGGGTCAAATTTTTAATAAAAAAAATTTTTTATGTCTTTATATAACAAATTTTAGGTTTAAAGTATTAAGGCCCATTATAATATGCATAAGCTTGCATAAGCCTCTGTCAATAATTATCAAAATAACCTCCCAAATGGATTTAAAAAACAAAATCAAAAACATTTGCTTCCCTACGGAAAGAGCAATCAGTTTCGCACTTTGCTTAAGCATATAACAGATTCATTAAACTTAACAAAAAGTTTCATTAAGTTCTATATGGTTTGATGCATATTATTTACATGTATTCGCACATTTGCTTAAGCCAACTTACGCATATTGGTGGCTATTCTTGAAAACGCGCCGAAGGAGTAAAAATTTACATGAAAACAAAAACAAAATTTACGAAAACTCTGAAATTAAATTAACATGAGAGTTTTAACGCGTTTCTGTCTTCTTTAAAATTGTAAATCAATTGTAGTTTTCAGCATTTTTTAAATAAATAATTAATGGATGTCAATTAGAGATATTGGCTTAGATACAAATCAAGCTACTTACTAAGTTATTAGGAGATTAATTTAAGATTTTTGTGTACAATTTTCCGAAATAGATGAGGTCATAATATAATTCAAGAACTGACATAAAAAATGTTGTACTAGTTATTGTTAGAGTCGTTCAATTGAACGGGGTCGTTCATGAACGACACAACTGAACGAAATGAACCGGCCATTTTCCTGAGCGCTTTTATCTCAGTGATCGTTGCTTCGTTGAATTTTGCATATGGGGATTGAAGATTTAAAGTTTTATGTCTTTATGTTATTTTGTATTTATGTATTTTATGTGATGCTCTTTTATTTTAGTACATAACACTGTGCTAGAAATTTACACTTTTTTTGAGACAAGCTGGGCACTTGTCGTTTTAACAAAATTCGGGTACGCTGACTCCAGTGGTGCTAACCGTTTTTTTAGGTTAGCTCTGGTTTTCGAGATATACCGTTATTTTGAAAATGGAGGAGGTTGCACAACATATGTGAGCGTAAAACTTAAAAACCGAAATTCCACAATAAAGTTTTCTTTAAGAAAGGTAAACCCCCTTTCTCATATGCGCATTCGTGTTAGAAACAAAATTTTTTTTTTTTTGGCGAGCTTAATTTTGTTTAATTTTGTTTGTTTCTACACACAGAGAAATAAAAAAGAATATGATTGGGCATGGTTACGGCAACTACACTATGTTTATTGTAACAATATATTGTTGTCGTACACAAAATATTGTTATTTTTATTTAATATCAACAATATTATAGTTACTGTAAACATGTCAAGGTTTATCGCAATTATAAATTTAAGTATGGTTCACTGAAAAATAATCATTTTTATAACAACTAAATAATGACAACTTTGAAAAAATATTCTAGTCCTCACCACCATTTAATGATATCTAATAGCTATAATATGATAACTTTCTACACGTAGAGAAAAAATATGTTTAAAAATGGTCACCTCCAACAAAACTATTTTTAAATAAAATTTTTAAACATATTATGTTTAATTTAACCATATTATTGTCACCGACAACCATATTATTGTTTAATTGGTCCTCCATCAAGAAGCCACAACCATATTGTGGTTGTCTTTAAACATGTTTTGGTTAAATATAACAATAATTTGTTTTTAAATCAACAATACTATTTTCCTCTTTTCCAAGAGCAACATGCTATGGTTGAAAACCAACCATGCTATTATAAGTGTTAAACATATTTTAGTTACTATTGACCAAAACATGTTTGGAGGCAACCATAATATGGTTGTGGCATCTTGATGGAGGACAAATTTAACAATAATATGTTTGTCAGTGACAAAAGTATGATTATATTAAACATAATATGTTTAAAATTTTCCTTTTAAAATAGTTTTGTTGGAGGTGAACATTTTTAAACATAATTTTTCTCTGGGTGTATACGTGTACTCATAATATGTTCAAGATGCAAACAAAATATCTTTACTCTAATAATATTTTGTTATTGCCATTTCTAAAATAGTTTTCATCATCTGTTTTACATATGCCTATCGAATTATTTGTTAGTCAGTGGTTAAACAACTAAAAAAAAATAGCCATTAAAAAAACCAAGTTTAAAGAAATTAAACAACAAAGAAATTGTGGGTACATTAAAAAAAAAATGTAAAGTGTCACAAAATAAAATATCAATGCTAAAAAAATTTGAATATTGTTTGCAAATGGTGCAAAAATATTGACCATAGTTTTGTGTTATTTTAGAGAAAAAGAAGGAAAATTCTATAAAATAATTTATAAATAATTGCGACCTACGACAAAAATGGGTTAAAAATATTATGTTTGAAGTTGCATCATATTATGATGTGAAATATCTGTAACAGTTTTACGTTAAGGTTGCCAGTAAGTAAATAAACATAAATACGAGTATATATTAAAACATGATAATAATATGATAAACATGATAATAATATGATCAATTCTTAACTTATTATAATAAACATGATTGATTGTTAACTGTTTATGATTAGCATGATAATAATATGATTACATTAAATTATAATATGTATGATGAAATAAAAACAAATTAGGATTAAGGGAAAAATATTATTATATATTTGGTCATAATGTGATTCAATAATAATCATAATAAGTTCACTACAATCATGAATCTAATCATAATATGTTGCTCCTAGAATGTGCTTACCAAAGCCATGTTTTTTCTTTGTGTGTATTCGTTTCTGTAGTTTAATTCCAAAAACTTTTTATTTTATACCGCAGAGAAAGAAATTGTTCATTACAAATAAATTTTTTTTATTTTTTTTTTTTTTTTTTGTTTTGATCATGAACTTTGTATTTATAAACATACTAAGCTGTTTGTTTTTACACATTACCACTTTTCTACTATGCAACATTTCCCATTCTTTGTTTTTTTTATACCACTCTGGTGAATGGTATAAAAAGTACGATTGAACGAACGAGTTCACTTTTAATAGTTTACCGAAAATAAACGATTTGACACAAGACACGTCATTGTACATTGTAAGAAAGAAAATACCCCAGTAACCCCACGACATCAAAAGTACACAGAAAAAAGTTTTTTTTATCAATTAAAAAATGATTTTAAAAGTATTTAAATTAAATTAATATGATGATTGAATCAATTATTTGTTTATTTGAAAGAAAATTAAAAATTTAATTTTGATTTAATTAGCATTTTAGTTGTTTTGAAATAAATTTTTAATTAAAACATTAATTATATAACGAAAAATCTTAATTGACTTTTTCGTTAAAAATAAAATAATTTAAACTTGTAGAATTGTTGTTGGGAATTGTCAATATTTAATTAAATAAATTACCACATTGTTTGAAATGGCAAGTTTTTTGATCATTTTGTTAATGTAAAATTAAAAATACCATTTAAAAAATTAAAAATAAAAAAATTAAAAATACCAAAAAAAAATATTCACAATTTTAAAATTTTTGGTAATCAATATAATAAATCAACAAATTGTTTTCTGGATATTATGAAATTGGTGATTAGGGGCTATTTTTAATTTTTTTTGTGTACTATTTATTTTCTAATTTCACACTTTTCAACAAGAATTGCTTAATAAAAAAAATTTCAAACTATTTGAGTATTTTTTTACAACGTTGTTATAATCACGTTTTAGTCCAAGAGTAACGAGCGAAATCCATTAATTCTCTAAAACGTAAGTAAGAAGCTGTTAAGGAGTTGTTCTCACTCCAGCTCGAAGATAGTTTTAAAAGCACTCATAGAACTAGTGAGAAAATACTCAAAATACGGCAAAATATTTTATAATCAAATAGTTAGATAAGATACCAGAATTTTATTTAGTGAACCCTCTTAATGATTTTTTAATTCTAATGCCTTTGATTTATTTATATTTCAACCAACTAGTTGACATTTAAATACATATATCTTGAACTTGTGTGTGAACTTTTCCACAACTATTTAAACTTATTAAATATTATTCTTTTTTTTTCTAAATTCACAATATCATTTATATTTATTACCACAAATACCAGCCATTAAACATAAATTGTGCATATTATTCATGATTATCAAAAAGCAATTAAATAATTCTAATTTGAAAAACTAAATCCATATAAATATTGACTTGAACTAATTGCAAATGATTTTTGAGAAAAGAAAGCCTCATGAATATAATAAAGGCTTAATGCCTAATAGGAATTTTACAGGCATGAAATCCTTAGAAAAACTATTTACTCGTAAATTCAAATAATAATCAAACAACCCAGAAAATTCATGGAAATTTTCCAATACAAAAAATTATCCCAAAATTCAAAAATATTGCATACACTCACGACCAAAATGTGTACCTCTTTACTCACACACACACATGAGAACAAATTATCGCCGTGCATAAAATTTTTCAAGGTCTATAATGTTTTATTGGAAAAAGGCTGTATTTACCAAAAAAAACCCCGGTTTTTGTTTTATAGTGGGTGTCTAGATGTCTGATAAAACAAATCTAAAAGTATTGTTAGAGATTTCCTCTTGCTATTAGTTTGTCTAAGAGCTTTGGGGGATGGATGTCTTTTCAAAAATCAAACTAATTTTTCTATTTCTATGACTTCAACACATTTTTGGTATAGAAGAAAGAATTCATTTAAAATTTCTTATTTTATAGCAGACTTAAGGGGGAAAGTTTTCCCAATAGACGAATACCGGAATATTTTGTTAAGAGGTAAGAAAAGTAAAACAAAATCAATTGAATTTAACGTGTATATTTGTTTTTGTATCCTGTTTTACAACAACAAAAACAAGAAAAACTCACATTTGTTTTATGATGATGAAACATCCGTACACTCGCACACACCCACGCACACACAGTCACTTTTATTTACTTCGGTATAGAAAATGCACCCCTGGCTTGAAACGTGTGCTCTCAACTAAAACTTAATAAAAAAAAGCGGCTGCATTAAATGTGTAAGTGTGTGTAAGCAAACGAGTGTGTGTTTAATTATGAGAGTAGGCTTAAAAGTCCTTTTCACAAATATTTAAAATTTACGAGTTTCGTTAAAAAATCTGAGGAAAAATATATGATTACTAGCATTTAACCCGCTACTTCCTTAGCGTCTCCTTTTCTTCCGTGGACATATTTTTAGGTCAAAGTTTATGTTTCTAGGTTTTAACCCGCTACTTTTAATAGGTACGATTTTCACCTCTTAAACGTTCGATTTTCGAAAATGTACCAAATTTTTTTTTGTATTTTTAGATACGTTACGAATGTGATATTTTTTTATTTCAGTATTTATTAGTTTAATAGACAGATTGCGTGGCAAAAAAGTTTTAAAATACAGGGTTTACCCGTTTACTCCCCAAAAGGGTCGAAATTCAAAAAAGTGCCAGACACCTATCCGTTTATTTTTTTAACGAAAAACAATAAGTACTAAATTTTTGAATAAAAAAAAATGTTTTGTAAAAAAGTATCAAAAATAGTTACGGTTTTTACCCCTTAAACGTCCGAATTTCGAAAAAGTACCAAATTCTTATTCGGATTTTTTAGGTAAGTTTCAAATGTGATATAACCCTTATTTCAATGTTTATGGGTTTAAAAGATAGATGGGGTGACAAAAAAGTACCAAAATACAGGTTTTACCGCATTACTCCGTTAAAGGGCTGAATTTCCAAGAAGTACCAGACAACTGTCCGCTTATTTTTCTAAAGAACAACGATAAGTATTAAATTTTTTTTGTATCTCTTTTAGTTTTGGAGATATAAGGTTACCGAATTAACCGGTTTTTACCCTTTTTACCCCCTAAACATTTATAAGCAAAAATGGAAAGCCAAAAACAAATTTTATTATATTTTATATTCAGATCTAAAAAATACAATCGAAATTAACATTGTTGCGTAAAAAAACAGCATTTGTTAAACATAAGGTTTCATGTACTACCCGCAATAAATTATACCTTGGAAAAGACGATTGGTACGGAAAAACAGCACCCAAGTGGCGAGGAGTTTACTTACGCCTATAACCCAAAAGGCGAACAAATAAAAGATAAAATTGCATATTTTTAAATGTAACATTTTTGTTGCAAAACAAATAAAAACTTAAAAAACAATATTATAAGTATTAAAAGCGCCTCTTCGTTGGAACTCCACTGCTTTTACTTTTTTTAGGTACGTTTTCTGTAAATTAAGGTCACTGTAATGCTACTTAGTTTATTTTAATATAATTTACATACCCTTTATTAATTATTGGTTTATCCATTTTTATAAATTCATATTATTTACAAATAAAAAATACAAATTATTAATTTGCCACAAATTAATTTTTCCCCGCTCTTTTTATATATTATTTTTTTATTTTTTCAATCTGTCAGATTTTTCTTATTCAGGAGCTGTATTTTTTATTACATTAGTATGAAATTCTTCATAGTTGTATCGTTGAGTATTGCAAGATTTCGTGAGATTTTGCCAAAATCTAGTGACGAACTAGATTTTGTTTTGTATGAGAAATCTAGTAGAAATGAACAAGATTTAGCTCAAAATCTCTTAAGTACTAGATTTTGTCTAGGTGTAAATGTAGTTAGTATAAGTAATTTCAACAAAACTCTGATTGGAAAATCCATTGAATTCAAATTGACAGCAAACCACAGAGTTTATCGGACCAAACTAGAGATTTTACTTGGTTTGAAGCATCACCTTTTTAATTTGGGGCCTACGTATTAAGAGCTATTAGCCGACAACTTTGTAGTCTTATTACAAAACTCTACAATGATGAGGTAATAAAAAAAATTCAATCTCAGTTCTTGTATAATAAAAGTTTATTTTTTAGAGCAACGTAACACTATACGTAAGACAGTCTATACCTTAGAAATTCTTTTGGATTGAGAGACATTTTTCCACATTTTCAGGGAGGAAAACAGTTGGTATTATTTTGTAAATTTACACAAAATTGTTTCACAGCCGATCCGATAAAAAATTATTTTAATATACAGGTCCTAGCTTCTCTTCCAGCGTAGAACCATAATTTGATCCTACGTAAGAAGTACGTCTGTCGAAAATCTGTACTAAAAAATTCAGGTGCCAAATTACAGCATGCGATATCGATCGAAAATACAATAAATTTATATGGGAATTTTGATCGATATCGAATGCCATTATGTAGCCCCAGTCTATTAATGGTGAAACGTAATTTTTCGAACCTAATTCCACTACAAAAAGGATAAGTTTTTAGGATATTTTGCAAACTAAACTGAATTTCAGCCGATTTAATGACCAGATACTCAGAAAAATGGTCAATAGTATTTTATCAAATAAAAAAATTGTTTGAAAAGTATTTTAATTTGGTTAATGTGATAATTAAATCAATTATCTTTTTAGTTGAAAAAAAAAATTTCAAAAAAATATATTTTTGATTAAATTGACATTTTAGTTGTTTTAAAATAAATTTTTAGTTAAAATACGAGTATTAATTTTTTTTTTCGCTTAAAACAAAATAATTTAAACTTGGAGAATTGTTGTTGGGAATTGTCAAAACATGTGCTATATTTAATTAAATCAATTAACACATTGTTTGAATGGCAAAATTTATTGATAATTTTTTTTTAATTTAAATTAATAATATCATTTATTGAAAAGCGGAAAAGTGGTTCTCTTGGTATTGCTCGATCAGTCGGCTAAACTTATGTATTCGTACCTATCTGATCGTTCACAATCAGTGTTTCTACATAACCGTATGTCTACCAGAGTCACTGTATCAAGAGTTGTGCCTCAGGGTTCGATTTTAGGGCCTCTTTTATTTTCCATATATTCTAATGATCTACCAGTTAAACGTAAATATTGTAAAATACATATGTACGCTGAAGACGTGTAGGTATATCTCAGTAGCATAGTTAAAATGCTAAAAGCAACAATCTCCAAGCTTAATTATGATTTAAGTAATAAACATAAATGGGCAGCTGCAAATGGGCTTTGTCTCAATCCAAAATAATCAAAATGCACCGTAATTCATAAACGATTGCTTAATCTTGATCGTGTTTTTGACGTTAAGCTAAATAGCAAACCAATCGAAGTCGTAACCTGTGTTAAAAACATTGGAATTATATTCAATGACATCCTTTCCTGGACAAATCACGTCAACAGTGTTGTGGGAAAAAGATATGGTATGTTGAGAAAACTCTGGGCCACTCAACACTGTACTCCATTAAACATTAGAATGCTTCTTGCTAAGGCATATTTAATACCATCTTTGCTCTATGGATTTGCAATTTTCTCAAATTGCGATGCTGTTAGTAAACGTAAACTAAAATCCATTTACAGAAATATTGTGAGATATGTCTTTGGTATTAGAAGATATGGCTCAGTCACCATGTTTAACAATAAACTTTTTGGAATCTCGTTTCGAAACCTCCTTAAACTACGAACTCTTTTGTGTTTGCACAAGATTGTCTATGAGAGAACACCAAAGTATCTACATGACTTACTTAGATTTGGGAGATTCAGAAGGGGTAAAAGAATTATCGCCATTAGATATAGAACGCTTGTATCTGAGTGGTAATTTTTTATCAATGCCATATGACTTTGGAACGAACTGCCATATCACATCCAGCTAAAGTAACGCATCATAATTTAAAATTGAAGTTCTGAAATCATACGCTTAACTTTTATAATGATTTTGTTTAATGATTTTTATGATTCTCTTTATTTTTTCCTGATTATCTTTATGATAATAAATTCAAATTTAATTGTTTTTTTTTTCTTTTTGTCAAAATGTTTACTGCTGTATTCATAAAAAATATAATAGATTTCAAATGTATTTTAAAACAAAATTTTCATACAAATTTTCCTTAAAATAGATTTCATATCCAATTTAGTTTTTTATGAATACGGCAGTTAATGTTTAAATAAATTTTATATTATAAAATTTTATTTTGAATTTTATATGTAATTCTTATCAACAACAAATTAACCTGTTTAGCTTTATAAAATCCTATGTTGTAATTATAAGATTTAATCTTGTTGCATAGGACAGTCAATGAAATGAAAATGAATTTTTTAAAGTTTTCGTAATCAATATTTTTAATTTTTTCTGTGTGGATTCGATGGTTTCAAAAACAATTATTCTTGAAATCAAACTTTTGGACCACAAGGGATTATAGAATTGGTAGTTCCTCGATCAGGCTGAAAGGTAAGAAAAATGTGGGCATAATTATTTGGCGAAACTACAGCAATATTGTAGTCGTTCCTTTCACCAAAGCTCCACAATTAGGAACTTGTATGCTATGAGTTTTGATTCTAATCGGTCCGAATCGGAACTTAAAAGTTTGGAACAACAATTATTAAAACTAAAGATTGTTTCGGAAAAAATTGTTATTTTTACTACCTGTTCAACGATTTCAAACGTAAACATTTTTAATGAAAAATATTTTTTAAACTCATGGTTTTTCATAGAAATTATCTAAGCGCACGTGAACGTTTGAAACTGTTAAACGGGCAGTTACAAGTCAATATCTATCTAAACAAAAGGGGTTCATATGGATCAGTTTGTAAATATAGAGGACGTCTCTTTTGACATAGATCTAAAATAAGAGGCTTGTAGAAGGATTAGCACATTATTTAGAAATCCGAGCATTTTAGCTTTAGGAATTAAATACCATCTTTTGCGAAAACAAAGAACCAGTGATTTAAAAAAAGATGCCTTACCCCAATTTTTGCAATATTAAAGTCGAAACATTTTTTTTTCTTCCTACGTCGTTCAATAATTAAAGCCTTATGGATAAAATACTCAGTCCGGCATTGGAATTAAACAATGAAAAGTAGCGAAAGTCTATATTTATTAATTTTGGGAGTGGGTCATTCTTTATTTGTTTTTATTTATTTCAGCTGTAAGGACCTTAAGGACATATAGGAACTGAATTTAAATATGAAAGCTTCATACAAAACAAGATGGAGAAAATTAATATTTTTTAATTTCGGAAGTGTTGGGATTTGATCTTAATTTAAATCGGTTTGATAACATTTTGTAGAAATGAACAATCTGACATTGGGAGCTTTAAGCAATAAAAGGTAGTAAGACGCAACATTTAGTCATTTTGAAACTGATTCATTCCGTGTTGGTTTTTTAGCAGAAACTACAAATTTAATTAAGTATATGTTAAGGTACTGGCAGAGAAAAAAACCACTTTTAATGACAAAACTATTTTTAACGAAAATTTTTGAACACATTATGGTTAATTTAACCACATTATTGTCACCGACAATCATATTATGGTTAAATTAGTCGTTCATCACAATGCCACAACCATATTATGGTTGCCTCTAAGCATGTCATGATTAAATATGACAATAATTTGTTTTCAAATTAATAATAGTATTTTCCTCTTTTCTTAAAGCAACATGTTATGATTGAAAAACAACAATATTTTTGTTACTTTTAACAATAACATGTACGGAGGCATTCTTGATGGAGAACTAATTTAACAATAATATGGTTGCCGGTGACAATAATATGATTATATTAATTATAATATGTTTAAAAATTTTCGCTAAAAATAGTTTTGTTGGAGGGGACCATACCGAAAAATATTTTTGCTCTGTAAAGTGGCTACATTTTATTCATACAGATCTACAAAGTTAACTCAAAGGATGAGTTTAGTAAGTTTAAACAACTTCTGATTTATTAAATTTTGTTCTCCTAGAGACCGATAAAAATTAAAATAACGGTAACCGAAAACGAGTTATCGCTTTAATTTTCGAATATCGGTTATTCTATGACCAGTCTAATACGGACTAATATAAATCTTAATAAAACCTAGGGGCATTTACATGGTGCCTTTTTAAACATGTCTGTTTTATTCATTCTCTTTTGCTTACAAACCCCTATTGCCTTTTCACGATATCTTTCCAAACATGTCTGTTTTCATGTATAATTGTCTAATATCCATATACATAAAAATAAAAAAACATGAAAACTCATAAAAATAAACATGAAAACTCGTTTCGTGTCTGTTTGACTACCCACTAAACCCCTGCACGAATGCATTTGTTTCTTGTACACAGTTGTCAACACCAAATTATTGTTGTGTCAACTACTGTAATTTTTTTTTTTAATCAGCTCGAATGATCCATTATGAAAAACCAAATCAATGTTTAAACAGTAGTTCGTTTCAAACAAATCAGTGTAAAGCAGGATTTAAATAAACCAACTCAATCCATAATTTGATTTGAACGAAAAAACAACACACAACAATTGTGTGTCTGTCTATAATACATTTATAAACGGTAAACTTTTCAATTCACAGTGTGTGATCTTGATGTTTATTGCCGATTGTTTCTCAGATTTTGATCGTTGTATGTATTATTTTTATATTAATTTTGCAACTAATAGAATTACCTTTTAATTTTTTTTTTTTACTTTTAATTAAATATTTGATAATCACCCATATTATGAAAGTCGTCGTCGACCTGAGTCGACGGTATCGGAACAGCAATTATATTTTCTGAGTCGTTATTGACAATAATCGATTACTATTGACAGTCACTTGATATTTTCTAGGGCGCTTTTAAGTCGACGTCAAGTAAAATTGTCTCTGTTTTAGTCGACAGGAAATTTTGCGACGACTCAAATGAAAGTTAAAGAAATTTTAAGTAGAATGTTAACATATTTATTTAGTCCGTTAAAATAAAAAATTGCAAATTTAAAAGAAGTTATGAACACAAATTTTAATAGTAAATGAAACGCGAAAATTGGGAAAAGTTTGCTAAAATAGCGAAAATTCGCGAAAATTTTTAACTTAAGACAATTGCCTCAAAGAGCAACAAAACTACGCAAAATTGCAAAAAAAATTGGATAAGATTGCAAAAATAGCGAAAATTTTTAATATTTCAAAAAATCCATAAAATTAATTAAAAGTCCCTAAAACTATATGGATTGTCGAAAATTCGGTAAAAATTGCAAAATTAACGGAAATTTACAAAAATTTGCTAAAAGCGGCATGATAGCAAATTCTTATATTTATTAATAATCGTTAAAGCTGTAAATAATCAGAAAACTAACAGTAAAAAATAGCTTTTATCAAGAACCTGGCAAAAATTCGCGAAAAATTCATAATCGGAAACAAACTCTAAAATTAATTTGAAATCGCTTAATCGGTTAAAAAAACAAAATTTCGGAAAATAGCATAAATAGCTTTAAAAAATTAACTTTAATGATGAAGAACAAAAATAATTGAAAAAAAAATTGGAGATGGGATTTTTTCCTTTGTCAGATTTTCGAGAACTTGTCGACGTCTACACAACTTTCTTATAAAATACCAAATTAACGTCGAAGTGATGTAGTCGTCGACTTGATGTGAAAACAAATAAAAATTAATGTCGACTTCGACAACTACTTGCATAATAGAGGTGAATATGTTTTGGTAATAATAAAATAATTTAAAATAAAAACTTAAATATTCTATAAAAATATTTTTCATCTTTAATTGTTTTTTGCTTCACACAAATCTAGCTAGTCATACCTAATAATTGAAAAAAAACAAGATAATTCATACTTATCACCTATTTTGCTACAATTCTTTCGTGTGATTCGTGTGATTTGGTTTAGTTAGTGTGATTTGTTTTGCTTTGTTGCTGTTTGGTGTAAATTCCGTACTCCTTACACTTCGTATTTGGTCGTTTATAACACACTAATTACAATTAATTTGCAATTGTGTGTTTTTATTTATTTTTTGTTATATGTGTTTTGCACAACATAGCATATGATTCGTTAGCAAAGAGTGAGCGACAATCAGTATTTAAAAAACAAACGAATGTCTTGAAATGGCTTTTAAATGCATTTGTGCAGAGGTTTACTACCTCTAACTAACCCGATCGCCTACAAACAAAACAAGCATGTTTGTTAGACATGTCTGAAAAGACACCGTGTTAACTCCCTCTCTCTAAGAATTTGAAGGGCCTTTTCAGATGCTCCTCATATTGCAAATATGACTTCAATAAGGAATTTCCCTTCCAAAAATATGTTTCATTTTTCCCAACTCCTTTTAGTATTAATGAAATGAACACAAAAACTCAAACAAAAAAAATCACAATCAAAAATACTTTAGCTTTAATAGTGTGCGTGGGTTGTTTGGTAATTTTGCCATTTAATGTATTTAGCACGTTGCTGAATGTAGTTAGTGGTCGCATTAAAAATTCACCCTTATATGAAGTGTTTTTCTCTAAAATTTTGGTTGAATTGTTTTACAGAGAAAATTTTATTAAACAGCCTAAAGCCGCCGCCACATGTTTCCAGTGCCGGGGAAGTGGTGCAAATCTTTTTGTGGATGTATGTGTTAGTTAGTAAATGTGTTTTTGTATTAGAGTGTGTCGCATTGACTAGACATTTTCATTTTATATCGTATGTACTTTATTTTATATAACCATAATTTATGTCAGTCAGTTTGTCTACAACACACTGCCAACAATTCAGCGTAAATTTAATAGTAATACAATTCGTAAGTACTTGCGAAGGCAGTTGTGATAAGAAAAATAGTGGCGTTGTGAAAAGTTTTCGGAGAATAAGAATATTGTAAATTTTTTTGGAAATTTTTTATTAATTTTTGGGAAACAAAAAAAACAAGGTTGGAAACAGAAACGAATATTGAACTATTGGTTATTTCGCTATAAATATAGATATAGGTATTTTAATTATATTGGTTTACAGGTATAAAAAATGTTTTACCGGCATAGATATAAATAACAAGTAAATATATTAAAAAAAAAACACTGACTGGCAATTATCAAAGTGATTTTTCTCAAAAATATTGTAAAAATTTTAATGTCTATCAAACTGCATTAAAAGAAAAGCCAAAACTAACTGCAAACCAAGGTTGCCAGATTGATTTCAAACGTTTTCGCCAAATTCAATGTCAAAAATCGCCAAAGCATTTATTTTTAGTTTTTGACAATAATATATGTATTTTGAGAATAATTAAAAATATTTTTTTATAAATCCCAAAAAAAAAAATTTGTTCCGTATCGCTAAAATCCGCCAAAAATTCAAAAAAAATCGCCATACAAAATAACAAAACTGCTTAAATTGCCAGTAAATGCTTTAGAATAAAATTCGCTTTTAGTCATTCTAAAAATAGTTTCTGACATTTTAAACAGTTTTGGAATTATTTAGAAGTAAATGACGAAATAAATTTTTAATGCAAAATTAATGCTATTTTTTTATTGAACCCAGTGTTCGTTATGCGGTAGAGGAGAAAATCATTACATCCGGCAGAAGGCCCAACCATGATATCTATCGTGCGAATTTTAAGATTAAAACTTTAAAAATTGTGATTTTATTTGGGAAATTTTTCATTCTTTGATGACACTGTGCAAGAAATTGACACTTTTTTTTAGACAAGCTGGGCACTTGGCGTTTTAACCTAATTCGGGTACGCTGAATGCAGTGGTGCTAGCCGTTTTTTTTTTACGTTAGCTCTGGTTTTCCAGATATACCGTTATTTCGAAAATGGAGGAGGTTGCACATCATATGTTCGGGTAACTCAAAAACGCTTTAGCTTATTGACAAAACTAAAAAAAAATAAAATTCCGCAATAAAATGTCCTTAAAGGAAAGTGCAGCTAGGCTTCTAATTCGAGACGTATTAAAAACAAAATTGCAAACAAAACAAGCCATAAATGATTAAAATCTTTTTACAATTTTTTTATTTTATTCACAAAAGACGAAAAATATTATTTAAATCTTAGAATAAAACGCCCTTAGGGGTGGAGATAAAGGGAAAGTATGATTTGAGAAAATGTTAAGAACGAAAAAGTAATGGATGTCCGTCATACATTTTATCCCCCTAGGACTGACTCCTAGGCCTTAGAAACAAATGATGGGGATGAAAAATAAAGCTGGGTTGGTCATGCATTTGACAAGTCAGGCTCTGCAGAGGCACAATTTAAGACTAGGGTTCTACGCGTAGAGAAAACAAAGTTCCAAACAAAATAAGCCATAACTGATTAAAATCTGTCTACAACTTTTGATTTTGTTCACAAAAGATAAAATTTTTTTATATATTGATTTTTTATAAGGTTAAGTTTTTATTTAGAAATTTATTCTTCTTCCTCCTGCAGATTTTAACAAATATCCCCTAATAAAAAACTGTAAACAGATTTTAATCACTTATGACTTGTTTTGTTTGGAATTTCGTTTTTAATACGTCTGGAAAAAATTAGAAGCCTAGCTGCATTTTCCAATTTCTTATGAATTTTTAAAAAACAAAAATTTCGAAATTTTGATAAAAAAAATAATTTTTTTATTGCGGAATTTCGGTTTTTTTTTAGTTTTTTCAATAAGCTTAAGCGTTTTTGGGTTTCTAAAACGACCGCGCATATTAGAAAAAAGTACATTCCTTAAAGAAATTTTATTGCGAAATTACGGTTTTTTTGTTTTTTTCATTAAGCTAAAGCGTTTTTGAGTTACGCGAACATATTTGTGCAACCTCCTCCATTTTCGAAATAACGGTATATCTCGAAAACCAGAGCTAGCCCTAAAAAAACGGCTAGCACCACCAAATTTGGCGTACAAATTTATACCAAATTCATAATATCAAGCAAACTATTTGTTGATTTTGCACCTAATACCAAAATGATTATATTGATTACCAAAAATTGTAAAATTGTGAATATTATTTTTCAATAAATGCTATTTTTATTTTATATAAAAAAATGATCTAAACAATGTGTTTATTTATTTAAAAAAATATTGACAATTTGCAACAACAATTCTACATCTTTAAATTATTTTATTTTAAATGAAAAAAGGTCAATTAAGATTTTTTTATCTTTTAATTAAAATTTTAATTTAAATTTATTTCAAAACAACTAAAATGTTAATTAAATCAAAATTAAATTTTTAATTTTCTTTCAACAAAAAAAAATTGATTCAATTATCACGTTAATTAAATTAAAATACTTTTTAAGCCATTTTTTAATTGATAAAACACTTTTTTCTGTGTTGTTTGTCGCTAATGTAAAATTTTAGGGCCTTTCTTCATTTTCTTTTTGGACCTATGTGTCATGGGGGGCTCATTTTGTGCACCGCCGTTTTGGGATATTAAGAACAGGATTTTGAAATTCTATATTCTTAAACTTGGAATCTAGTAATTCGAGATTTTGAGTTTTGGATTTTAAGTTTCGGGCAAATGAAACCAACCCAAATTTTTAATACAACTTCCTCTGTGTTTTACATTTTTTTTTTTTTTAATTTTAACTTTTTTGGGGTAAAAATTCATTGAACAATTTAATTGTGACTTTTCATATTGAAGAATTACCCCACACTTCGGTTCATATTTCATATTATTTTTCGGGCTTTTTTCATTTTTTGCGGGACATTTCTTTAAAAAATGAAGTTTTATTGCATTATAATAAATAGCCCTTAATATGTGGTAAATTTTAATTTTTTTAAGCCATATTTTTTAGGATCATATTTCGCAGAGCCTCAAAATTTATAAATAATAAATTTAAATCAATAGTTTTAGTATATTTTTCTCAAATTTTAAAAATCAAGTGCTCTTTAAAATAAAAAAAGGCATAAAGTAAGATCTTTCACACATTTTAAAAATATTTTATACAATTCTGTTCGGAAACGGAATTCATTCCGTATTTTGGTGCTTCAGAAAATTACGAACAAACTTTGTGGAATGAAACCATTTCTGTTTTCATGAATGGAATGGGAGTTTTCTGTATCATAAAGGCCAAAAAACTATCAAAATATACTTTATATCAATAAACAAATATGTTTTCTTCGGTTCCGAACGGAATTGTACTCTGTGACATGGCTAATTATTTCGGGAATTTTTTTTTAGTAAGAAAGAACAATTTTGTAAGGTTCCAGTAATGAGAAAACTCAAATAAATTGGAACTGTTTTGATTTTAGCTATTTTTCAAAAAGCAGAACAAAAACAGAACATTAAAAAAATACAGTCTATTTTAGGTTTTTTACTACAAAATAATTCACCCAGAACAAAGCTCTAAAATACTATACTGTTCTGTATAATACAAAACGGAGGGTCAACTTACTTTTATTATATGGTTTCGATATCGTTACATTATCGCTTGGTTTATTGGGAAAATAAAAAAAAGGTTGACAATATTACAAAATCACTTCACACTTAACACCTGCTATAATTTTAACCACCTCTGCTGTTCCTCCTCTTTATTGCATTACAATGTTCATGGTCATGCCAATGGCGGTATACAACTGCAATCCACCCATTTATATAAATCCCCCAAAATATAATAAAAGATAAAATATTTTTTTTTCGATTTTATTTTCAACCCTATTTTTCCTATTAGAAATATTTATTCCAAACCTTTTCTGTTTGAATTCGTTCTCTTAAAAGAAGAACTACCAAAAAAGCAATTTAAACATTTTTTTGTCTAGCATTCAATGAGTTTTTGTTTTTCTTGGGCTCTAAAGGCCTTTAGAGAATATTTGTATGAGAATTTTAAACGATTTTATTTTATTGTATGTTCACATTTTGTATTTGAGTATCTAACAGATAGTATTTGTTATGAAATATGTACTTCTTGTTGTTGTTTATTTTTATTTCTTTCCGGTATGTATTCTGTTATAAATTCACGTATTAAACAAAACAAAAACCAAAAAAGTTTTTTGTTGAACATTTTCCCAACAAACACATAAATAATGGAGAAATATTTTTATAAATTGTAAAATATTTATGTTTCCCAATATCCCAGCGAGAAAATTTACTTTCACTCCGCTACAATAGACGTACTTAAAAGGGTTATACAAGTAATGCAAAAAGTAAGCACGTTGCCTAAAATTTACCTCAAATGAGATGCTTTAAAAGATTCTCATAGAATTAATCATATTAGGATAATTAAACACAGAAAAAAAGTAAAAAAATGATTTCAACTAAAAAAATTGTGATGTTGATTAAAAAATTAATTAAATATGCAACCAGGGCTGTTGAGTCGTCCGAAAAAAGTACTAACTCCGACTCCAAACGCTGAAATTTTTTAAGTGCGACTCCGACTCACGACTCCGACTCCTACTCTAACCGTGATGCGAAATGAATGAGACGTAAAATTATTTCTCTTTTGTGTAGAAACATCTTTATTAAACGAATTATGGGAATCCCCGCGTAATGTGCATAAGAAAAACATGAGTGTTATGGTAGGAATTAAAGGCAGACCGATAAAGATGTTTCTACACAAAAGAGAAATAATTTTACGTCACAATTTTTCTAATACATACTAGTACTTATGCGCTATAGCAACACTTATTCTGTACAATGTTGAAAATATTTCAGCGTTGATGGTTAAAAAATTCTGATATTAAAATGATTGCCAATTCCTGTCATTAACATTTTTTAGCATGAGTAAATTATTTAAACAATCACACATCTTTTTTCAACTAGATCAATAACTGAGTATAAGTTTTGCTTATGTAATTTAGACTTTTTCCCGCACGTATAAAATATATACTTAAATAGTAAAGTACTTGAATCAACTATTTCTCATAAAATAAATTAAAATCTACTTATTCATATTGATCTGCAAACTATTGCATCGCCAATTTCGAAGAATTTTTATATTGGAAAATATTAGAATTTTTTTTTAAATTTTTATGCCGAAAAATTTTGGAGTCGGAGTCGCGCGTTTTTTTGGGTACTGCGACTCCGACTCCGGTACAAAAACCTCAACTCCGATTCTTCAACTCCGACTACACAGCCCTGTATGCAACAGTAAACAAATTAATAGTATTAATGAAATATTGTTTGATAATTACTGCCGCAATGTCGTTGATATTTATTTATAAAAACTATGCTATGTCAGACCCATTTAGAAAATTTTGTTGTTGCGTTAATGAAATATTTGAATTTGTGGATTTTTCTCTAGATGTAAACATTGTTAAACGTAATATTAATACTAAAGTTAAATAATTAATTGTATTAGGCTGTAAAAATACTTAAAAATATTAAAAAAATAAAATATAAGTAAACTTTTAATTCACTTGATCAAATTTTTAATTAACACTTATTTTATTTAAGGAGTATAAAAACCTTTTAGGTTTCTTTTCACTAAATTCTGCGCCACTTAAAGTGTCATTAAATAATTTCAAATCATAATTATACTAAAATTTAAAAATTTATTTTTTATTTCTTATTTTTACGTATTTTAAATATTCTTCTCTTATTTCATTTAAGAACTCATAGATAAAATGGGAGGCAGTTTCTTAAAAAGTACGCAGTATTTTTCGCTGGGCTTTTTTCAGCATTTGTAGTTTTTTCATATGTCAAGGGTGCTCTTTTTTGCATTTGTATCGTGTTTTTGTAATTTTAGTGCATAAAGTGTTTTTCATGTCAAACACTTGTTTGTAATTTTCTTGCTCCATGAAAACGTTTTGTATGTATGTGTATGGGGAAAAGGAAATTAAAACGATTTCATTTTTTTATTTAAATTCCTTTTATGTATATTCGGATTAAAATATTTTAGATTTGGGTTTTTGGCACAATTTGTTGTTTTATTTATTTTTTTTAATCTTATCTAGATTATTTAAATTGAATTAAAATATTTAAATAACAACTAAAATTGTTAAGCGGATTTCAATACACACGTATGCCAATGGCAGTGCCTCATAGATGTCGGCACAATCGTGGAACCCAGAATAGAAATTTTTGTAGAATTTTAGAAATTAGTAAATTATACTATTGGTACTCAATGGATGAAAAAGGCCAGCATCAGTGTAACCAGCTTCTTAAGACATTGCATAGGAAATACCAAGGGAAATTAAGCAACAAACATCTGTATGTGAGTACTTTGAAAGAATATGGAGTTTATATCAGATCACCAAAATTTTCCAAACTCTTAAAATAAAGTTGATTTGTGCTAGGAACGAAAGCCATTCCCGATTTAAAGTCATGAAGAACAAAATTTTTAAGACGCAGACGTGATTCCGTTCGGCTAAGAGATATAATGGCTATTTCTATAATATATATAAAATAACTATCCAAGTAAAAAAAATTGGTGTTTTTTGAAGCACTTAAGAGTAAAAGCGCATAATCGAGCGCTTCAATAAGAGAGCAGTTAATGATAACGAATTATATACAGGTGTCCGCCGGGAAGGTATACTTCTTTGTTTTGCCGCCATTTTGGTTAACATTAAACCAACGTGTTTTAATCGTTAAAACATTTTATCAAAATCAATCATCGATTACTGTGACTGCCAACAAAACGCACTATTTATCGTGTAGTGAATGATTTCGAAGAAAGAGGGTCTGTAGGTGATAGGCCCAAGCATGGATCGGCTGCTCAAGAAAATGTTCAAAACAAACCATCAACCTCAATTCGACGCCGTCCTCAGGAGCTTGGTCTTCAAATAACAACTTTGGCCACAATTTTGCACAAGGATTTGCATTTGTTTCCTTTTAAGATTCAGTTGACACTAGAGCTTATGTCACAAGACCATTTATGCCGCAAACAAACAAAATAGTATACCTTCCCGGCGGACACCCATCCAGCACGTAGTGAAGTGAATATAGCAGCTGCAGCTGAGAGTGTACGCGAAGACCGTAACGAATCGATTCGTCGTCATTTTTCAGTTGCTTGGTTTGGCGTATTCGATAACTTGGCACATTTTACGTAAGGATCTCGGCCTTAAAGCGTACAAAATTCTACTTGTGCAAAATTTAAGCCAGGCGACTTAAATTTGCGTCTTATTTTCAGTAAAGGGACTCTGGAAAAACTCAATGAAAATTCGGTGTTTTATCGTGAAATTTTGTTCAGTGATGAAGTACATTTCTGGCTCAAGGGATATTCTAATCAACAAAATCTTCGTATTACATCCATTAAACACGGTATGGTGGAATTTATGGACTGGTGGAATCATTGGTACATATGTATTTCTTCAAAAATGAGGAAAATTAGAATGTTATCGTCAATGATAACCGTTATCGCACCATATTAACGGACTATGTGCTTCCTGAAATGCAAGCGCATGGTCTGGGTGAGCTCTGATTTCAACAAGACAGCGCTACGAGCCACACAGCGCATGAAACAATGACCCTGTTGAGAAATCATTTTGGTAAGCACTTAATTTCAGGTTTTGTTAATGTCAATTGACCACCTAGATCGTGAGATAACACACCTTTGAACTTTTTTTCTCTGGGGATATGTAAAGGCTGAGGTCTTCAGGAATAAGCCAACATTTACATGACATAATTTTCAAACAGTAAATGTAATAAATTGTTCTTTTAACCAATAGATAATAAAAATTTTAAGTTCACTTTTAAATTTACATATATGTTTCATTTTACATACAGCCCAATTATGAAAGAAAAACTCTCCGGGAGTTTTCTCCCTTCTCCCATTTTTCCTATGTTAATTCAATTGTAGAAATGGGAAAAGGGAAAAAACTCCCAGGGAATTTTTATTCATAATTGGGCTGATTATAAATCACACCTCAGGATGAATCACCCAATATATCTGTTTACGATTTTGTTCCCTACACCCTCCTAAATTACTGAACCGATTTTCCTAAAATGTGCACAGTAATATCCCGAATTAACGGTTAACAAAAGCTATAAATAGTTGTTAACTTTCAAGTGGGCGTGGCACCGTTTATACAAAGGCAGCACAGGAAATCATTCCAACAAATTGTGAAAACTCCTACCAGAAGATGGCAGTACCGAAAACTGCCAGCAAAAAATGCCACATTCCACTAGTTATATGTAAATGGTAGCACGGTAAAAAAATAAACCGCATTGTATCATCATCTTTTTACAGAACCATGAAAGTAAAAGTTCCCAAATTTTAAACAAAAAATTTGGTTATAAATACAAAACTTCTGGCAAAAGCGAGCGGAACCGGAAAAGTGAGCATGGAACCTCCTAGACAATTTCAATGTAATTCTCTCCATAACAAGAGAAGGATAACACAGTACAACACATGATTTGCCAACTCAATTCTGTGAACTGTATGTGAAATTAGACCCAAAAAGAAGAATTTCTGCATCATTCGTTTTGTCTTCTTACCTGCGATTTGAAGTTAGTATCGATTTGAAGTTAGTACTATCGTATAGGGGAATTTATCACGTTTTAGGCCCTGTTGTTTGACATAGCTCGACAACCCCTAGCCCAATTTAGTTGAAATAAATTTTAAAAAATTAAGAATTACAATTCCCTTAATCTGTTCATATATTGTTTTCCTATACAAGTAACACTTTCGAAGTTAAAAATGAATGTATGAAGGGAAAAAATTATTTTTTGCCTAAAAATTAAAATTTTTTTTTTTTAAAATACATAAAAAATCCAAAATGGAAAAAAGTTTCAAGTCTAGTTATTTTTTCGCAAAGTCACATAACCTATGAGCAAAATGAGACAAAGATCATAAAAATCGATGCACGCGTTTCGCTTTTATTCGCAATTGAGTAAAGGTATGAATTTCAAGAATCAGTTATAGCCACCACCCTTAAAATAAAAATAAAAATATAAATTAAAAAATTATCATGCAAAAAAAAACTTTATTTATAAAAACTTAATGAAAATAAAATAATATGCAATTAATACGCAATTATAATATGCATAAAAACAAAATTTAGAACATTTTTTCAATTATTGGCAATATCCATCCTTGTAGAAGTTGACGCTTGTGGTTCTGATGATCTTGTTTTCTTCGTAGGTTGTTCATATTCATGGGTTGTTCGTGATGCTCTGAAAGCAAATGTGTGAAAGAATCACTTTTGATCAATTTCCGAATATCAGGTCCATTGAGAATACCTGTTTTAAATACATAAGAAAAAAGAAAAAATTATTGGTAATGCGAATGTATAGAAATTAACAAATTTAGATATGACAATATTGAAATACAGAGTACGATACGTACCGTTTTTAATTTTCTCATCACTGAGTTTCGGAAAGATGGATTTCAAACAGTCAAAGGCGCCGTTAACTTTTTTGACCACCACTTCAACGAATTTCCCAGCTATTCCCAGTTTCATGTGGAGCGGTGGCAACAAAATATCATCCAGGTCCTTTATCATAGGTTCATTGCGTAATTTTAATTGTTTGTTGAGCTCGGGAGTTCTTCCTTTCCAATCTTTACATTGATATTGATTTCCTTTGTATCGTGAATCCCAATTACAAAGGAAGCAGAAGTATTTTGGATATCCGCCCTTTTCTATAATCCCTTGTAGTATGTTGACCACCTTCAGATCGCAACAAATGTTCCATTTGTGTTCATCGTATTTGATTTTCTTCAAAATTTCGCCCATTGCTTCATACGTTTCCTTCATAGTTGTGCTGAATCCCAATGGAATGCATGGTTTTTTATTTTTTTTTGTGCAGCAGCACAGCCTTCAAACTAGTAACTGAACCATCGATGAATAAACGCCAGTCGCCAGCGATGAAAAGTTCAAAATCGGAAACAAACTCTAAAACTAATTTGATATCGCTTAATCGGTTAAAAAAACAAAATGTCGGAAAAAACATAAATAGCGTAAGCAAAATTAACTTTAATGATGAAGAACAAAAATTATAAAAAAAAAATTGGAGATGGGATTTTTTTCTGTCAGAATTTCGATAACTTGGCGACGTCGACACAACTTTCTTATAAAATACCAAATTAACGTCGAAGTGATGTAGTCGTCGAATTCATGTGACAACAAATAAAAATTAATGTCGACGTCGCCAACGACTTACATAATAGGGGTGAATATCAATTTCTGTATGTATGGAAAACACTAACAGTAAAAGTTTTCTACTTGGTACCGGTAGCTCGTGTGCTGAGATTTGTATAAAGAGAACTAGTATTCTATCAATATAATCACACTCAAAGTAGTGTAAAAGACATTGTTTTTTCCAATTTCCATACGGCCTAGAAATTTTTATGCCAATGATCCCATTTCAAAAAAAACACTATACTTTGCTTTAATCAATTATACTTAATAAGTATGAAGTTTAAAGACCTTTCGTGCAGAAGAAAAAACAAATCATAATAAACAAATTTAAAAAAAACTCCTTTGAACATACATAAGCAAAATTTTAGTGGAAATACATACTGGCAAAAATTGAAGAAAAAAGACTGACTTGTGAGTCACACCCATAATTTTTTTTTATTTTTTGTACTTTTTAAAATTATTTGATGATGTTAGGGTTTATTGTGTGTTTTATATAGATATTTTAAGTTGTTCTTTTTGCTATAAATAAAAAAATTTGTGTAGTATTTTGTTAAAAAAAAATGTTTTTTTTTCTCTTTTATTGTTATAAAAACGGACGTGCAATGGTCATGAAATTTGCAGTAAAATTAAGAAAATAATGAAAGCAATACAAGAAACTACAGACACCATGACGAAATAAGCTTTCTACACTTTATTTAAAGCCAGAAAGCTGAACTTTTTCTTAGTCTTCTTGTCATTTTTAGACTGCTGTAAAAAAGCCTTCAAAAAGTATTGTATGCCAAAAAAAAAATTTTTTTTTAAAGTTAAAAAAGAAATACGTTAAAATCATGTACATATAAAATCGTTAAGAATTAAACATGCATTTTTTGTGCATGTTTAATTTGTCAGTGATACATGAAAATATATTATGTCTTACAAAAATAAGATTTCATAACCTTAACCCGTTTTGTGCGAAATAAATACAAAATAATAACCCTTAGGCCCCTTTCAGACTCGGCAAGTTAGTTGCGCAAGTTACTTATGGAGTACAACAAAGTCTGTGCTAACTCTTTTTTCCTGACATCTACAAAGCAAGAGTTGCGGACACAGAAAAAATTAAAAATTGTTTCTAATCACCAAATTCATGGAATCAAGCAAACAAGTTGTTGATTTTTTACCTATACCAAAATGATTATATTGTTTACTAACAATTGTAAAAATCTTAAATTTTGAATATATATTTTTTTTTCAATAAATGATATTTTTAATTTTAATTAAAAAAATGATCAAAAAACTTAGCCATTTAAAACAATGTGTTAATTGATTTCATTAATGTAGCTCTGGTTTTGACAATTCCCAACAACAATTCTACAAGTTTAAATTATTTTATAGTCAATTAAGATTTTTTTATTTAGTTAATATTTTAATAAAACATTTATTTCAAAACAACTAAAAGGTTAATTAAATCAAAATTATATTTTTAATTTTCTTTCAACTTAAAAAATAATTGATTCAATTATCAAATTAATTGAATTGAAATACCTTTTAAACATTTTTTTTCAGCTCAGTCAAGAATGAAAAATTATCAATGAATTTTAATTCATTTCGTGTTGTAAAATTCCTTCGAAAAATTAAAGGAAAATATATGAAACACTTTGGGAAGAAATAAGATAGAAGAAGAAACGAAATTGTTGCTACCATTGTGAACGAAGCTTTTAGGTAAAAACTACATTGGACATTCACATCAATAACACAAATTGAAGAAGTAAAAAATATAAAATTAGATTCAAAATATTTTCTTTGATTTGTTGTAATGAAAAGTAAAATTTTTACATAATATTGTTTTTTATGTACGCCGCGGCGGGGTACTGCGTTATTAAAAAGTCTTAAAAAGTATGTTTGTACTTCACAAAATTATTTATTATATACTCGTAGTATTGAATCTTCCATTCCTTATTAACTCTATAGTTGCGCAAGAAAAATTAGGGTATATTATGGTGAATTGTGTAAAACAGTTATTTTTTGAGTCGTAAGTTCGATCATCTTTTAAATAAAAAATATTTTCGACTGAAATAAAAATTATTTCTTGCATCTACAGAAAAACAACTAATCAACCAAATCTCGTTTTTATATTTTTTTTTCTTTATTATTTCCCTAATCTATTTTTTTAATTCCAACTTCTCCAATGCAATTAAAACTTCTTCTTTTTTCCTTAAACTTTGTTTCTCAGGCTTTATTTTTTTATTTATTTTTTTTAATTTTATGGCTAATCTCGTGAATGTTTTCCCAAAAAAAAAAAAAAAAAAAACAAAAAAAACTTGCGACAAAAACTAAGAGCTTTAATTAAGAGCAAAAAATTAATTATACTAAATATAACAACTAGTAAGAAAGTCTAGTCAGGCAAGCCCGACCATATGATACCCAACGCTACTTGTGAGTATTGCAAAATGGTTTTCGATATTGGAACTTACAAAGCACCATTTTTATTATGTATTTATCTAGATACCGACATCTACACCCAGAGAAAAAATATGTTTAAATTTGGTCACCTCCAACAAAATTATTTTTAAAGAGAATTGCAAACATATTATGTTTAAATTTAACCATACTATTGTCACCGACAAAGGCACAACCATATTATGGTTGCCTCCGAACATCTTTTGGTTAATAATAACTAAAATAGGTTTAACATTTATAATAGCATGGTTGATTTTCAACCAAAGCATGTTGCTCTTAGAAAAGAGGAAATACTATTGTTAATTTAAAAACAAATTATTGTCATATTTAACCAAAACATGTTTAGAGGCAACCATAATATGGTTGTGGCTTCTTGATGGAGGACTAATTTAACAATTATATGTTTGTCGGTGACAATAATATGGTTAAATTTAAACATAATATGTTTAAAATTTTGTCTAAAAATAGTTTTGTTGGAGGTGACCATATCTAAACATATTTTTTCTCTGCGTGTAGGTATATGAAATTTATGAGTTTCGAGGTGTGTTCAGACCTTACAAATATTGGACGAAAAAATCTAAAACAAGCGTGACCAGTAAATTGATCAAACTTTAACTTTATTTTTAACAATTTTTATTTGTAAAAAGATAATTGGAAAATGTAAATTAGAAACTGTTAAATTATGACTGATCTAGCAAATCTTTAGCAAAAGCTAAAATGTCTTTAATAAAACTAGTGGTTTCGTGTAGGACGTCAGATATTTGACAGGTGGCAAGTTATTTTCGTAAGGGGGTCTAAATGGGACTTATGGTTAGTACGGGATCTAGAGTTACAAAATATTTTCAATGCTATCTGTGGCTTTCATGGGCAGCCACGTATGTCTAAAAATTAAATTTTTTAGGAGAGCCGAACCCCATTCTAGATCAAACTATGGGCAAGGTATTGAACTTTTTGAACTTGGTTGTGATGTTAAAAAATCGGAATTGGTCCAATTTTTTGAGAAATCTTTGCAGCCATGTAAAGAGCATTTATAATTAAGCAATATGACAACAAAATCTAAAAATCGAAAAAAAGGAGATACGCGGTTGTCCATGAAAACCACAGATATAAGCTATGTTCAATTTTATTTTTGCCAAATGTATATTTATAAAAATTATACATGTGTGTTTGTCTGTTTGTTGGCTTATAGACTCCTAAACGACTGAAAAAATATTCCCGAAATTTTCGCAGTAACATCACATGAGCACCAAAATAAAATAGGCTACCCTTTTTTTCGATAGGCGTAGGGGAAGTGGTACCCCCCATAGGATACCAATATTAAGTTTTGGGTATCTTAAGAGCCGCTGCACCCATTTTCTTGAATTTATTGAAGTAGGATCTTCTGAGCACCGAAATTTAAGCAAGATAGCTGCAGGGGGAGTGGTACCCCCATAGGACGCCAATGTTTTATACCGCATATCTTAAGAACTGTTATAGTGAGAATATTCAAACTTGTAGGAGTTACTCTTATGATAAACTTCACCTTAAAAAATAAAAATAAATGGGGTAGAAGTAGGAGGAGCAATACCCCCTTTAGGAAACATATATTAAATATCGCGTAACTGAAGAACTATTACAGCGAGAGTATTCAAATGTGGTTAAAGCCACTATTAAGGTAAACTTTAAACTTTAAAATAAAAATGGGCGGGGTAGACGAAGGAAAAGCAATACCCCCCATTGAACGAAAATATTAAATACTACATATCTGAAGACAAAAGTCTTCAAGATTTGAAGACCCACATAATAAAGGGTGGTTAAATTTTAAGGGCCGATGTTGATTTTGAGTAAAACACAAATTATTTAGGAAATTATTGTTATTTCTTCTTATTATGATAATATTGGTATGGTTCAATTATGTATGGAACAAAATATCGGCCAAATTCCCGCCGCGAGCTCGGCGGCACACCTCCATCCGATGGTCCAAATTTTCAATGACGCTGAGCATAATTCAGGTTATATGCCGTTAATGTTCCGAATTATCTCATCTCATTGTTGCTGGCTTATCGACGTACACCTTTTCTTTCAAATAACCCCAAAGAAAGAAGTCGAACGGTGTCAAATCACATGATCTTGGCGGCCAATTTACTTCGCCACCACGTGAGATACCACGGCCATTGAATTTGTCGCGCAATAGAGCCATTGTTTCGTTAGCTGTGTTGCAAGAGGCACCGTCCCGTTAACCCACATATCGTCCACATCCATATCATCCAATTCGGGCCATAAAAAGTTCGTTATCATCTCACGGTAGCGAACACCATTCACAGTAACTGCCTGACCGGCCTCATTTTGGAAAACATACGGCCCGATGATGCCGCCAGCCCATAAACCGCAACAAACAGTCACTCTTTGTGGGTGCATTGGTTTTTCGACAACCACTCTTGGATTATCATTCGCCCAAATGCGACAATTCTGCTTGTTAACGAATCCACTGTGGTCGATTATGCTGGTTAAAAAAATCACGAAGGTACACAAACTGCATTTTGATTTGAACGCCCATTTTCATAATAAGCCTGAATAACTCCAACGCGTTGCTCTATTGTGTATCTTTCCATGGTTCCTAACTAATTACTGTTAAAAGCTAAGGCACGAGCTATGTTTACATTTGTCCTTCAAGTTGTGCTAAAAAAAAGTCAACAAGAAAGAAAGACAAAAACATGAAAAACAAAAATGTACTTTGAATTTCAAGAAGAATTCTTGACAAAAAGTACGAAAAAACAGAAGTTAGGAAGAACATGTTATTCAATTAAAATAGATAATCATTCATTCAAAAGCAAATTTCGATCTACCAAGATGAAATACCATTTGGTTTAAAGATTTTCATGTGTTACACAAATCAGCACAAGCACATAATTACCTTCAACTATATTGGTGTAGGGTATAAAAAGAACAACAAGAAATTTAAGACCACACACATGTTTAAAAGTTTTACAGCATTTGAACTTTAAAAAAAGTACAAGTTTTTTAGTTACTTTAAAAAAATTTTAAAAAATATAAAAAAAATAAAACTCTTCATGTAAAAATATCAACCATAAAACTGTAAAATGTGAAGAAAAGTCAATTTGGTTCCACTATTTAAGTGAACAAAATCCTTTCTATACACTTCAACTAAACATAACCAACCCATTCATTCAACCAGTCAAGTCAACCATCCAAAAGAACATGTTTCTAACAGGGATTTTTACAAAATCTGCTGCAATGGTCTCCCCGATAGATTGTGATGTCATTGTTTAAAGACAACAAAAACTAAAAAAAAAAAAAAAAAAGATTTGTTTTTATGATTTTTGGCATGAAATACTGAAAAAATAGAAAGACTGAAGTGAAGAAAATAGTAGAGTGGGCTATATTTTATAGAGGAATTAAAAAAATAGTCGTCAGAAAACTACTTCAGAAGTTTGCAGGAAATAAAAGGGAACAAAATAAATATTAAAATAAAAGTAATTTTTGATAGAAATACAACAAATCGTTAATAGGGGTAGTCAAATAGGTGGGAAATCCTAAAACAATATGTTAGTTGCCAAGTTTGTTAGCTGATCTTATAAAAGTCTTGTAGCCTTCTTTTATTTATCTGTTATAAATTCGCTAATTTCTCACACATTAATTTTGGCTCTCCAAGTCCTGAGTTTATTCCTTTAAGGGAAGAGGCAATCAAATAGGGTACAGACTTGACCGCTCTTTTCAATTTTCTTTTCTTTCCTTTCTTTGCATTGGTAAGACAATTCTTTTTGTTTATGGTCACTACCATTTTTAGTCACATAAGCGATAAAGTCCATTGTATCTTTATTTTCTGCCTTATTATTATTTTGTATTTTTTCAGAATGTGATATAGATAATATGTTAAACATATTAAACTCCTTCCACCGAGAAGTTAGATTTAGAATTGAAACAGAATTTGATCATAAACTTCCATATTTAGACACATTAATAATATGAAAAGAGAACAATTTATTAGTAGATTGGTAACAAAAACCAATTTCGTCAGGGAGAATAATTAATTATTATTCAAAACATCCGAGAAGAGTTATTATAAGTACAGCCAAAAATCTTATAAAGTTCTTAATATTAGTGTTATAGTTTTTCATAGAATTAATAAAATAAAAATAAAAAATATATTGGAGAATAATACTTTCCCAAGAGATTTGATTTGTAAATTGATTGGACAGTACAAAGGATATAGGGAAGGTAATATGAATACGGTTACTGAACCGAAGATTTACAAGTCTTTAACTTATGTAACAATGGTTTCTGAAAGATTTGAAAAGTCTAATTTTTATGATATTAATAATTATAGGATGGCTCATAAAACATATAGTAAATTAGATAGATTATTTAGTAAAATGAAAGATAGGACGGATAAATTAGATAGATCTAATATTATGTATAAGATACCTTGCAAGGGTTAGGATAATGAAATATGTAGTAAAGTATATATATGTACCACGATAACAAATTAAAAACTAGATTAGCAGGACATAGGTCTAATCAAAAATACAAAAATACATCTTCTCAAAAAACTGCATTGTCATCACATTGTGCTAATTTCAATCATGCACCAGATTTTGAAAATACAACAGTTTTAAATACAGAAAAAAACAACAAACAACGCTTCATGTTAGAAATGTTACAAATTATCAATACACCAATAGAACAAAGAATCAATTTTAAAACAGATATATACTACGTTTATACGCACAGCTTATTTGCAAATAATAATAATGCAAGTAGAGAAAATTGGTGCAACAGTGAATTAAATTTTTATGCGAATAGCTAACTCACGAAAACAGTTCCTGATTAACGACACTATGTGCAAAGAAGATTTAAACATTTTTTTTTTCATTATTTATTTATTGAATCTTCATATATTATATATGAACTAAAAATAATTAATCAAATCTTATACTAATACTTTATTTTTGTCCTGCCAGTGCTAGACGAAAATTGTTCTCTTCACGGTTTCTATTCACATATGTAGATTTTTAGCGGTCTCCTCGTCGGTTGAGTCCTGCAGTATCTCTTCTCCTTAATCTAGAGTGGCCGCTGTCATTTAAAATATTTCGAGCTAGTGGATTTGGGTGCGACTCAAGCCTTTTTAAATATTTTACTGCGTACTTCGTAATAATAGTTTTTACTAATGGCACATTGAGATCCTTGTGAATATTTGAGTTTTTAACATACCAGGGAGCGACTGTGATTATTCGAAGAGTTTATTTTGGCGCCTTTGAATTTTTTCGATATTTGAGGCCGAGGCAGTGCCCCATAGCTGAATACCGTAGCACCAGATTGGCTTTAATATAGAGTTGTAGAGTAAAAGTTTGCAATCCAGGCTAAGAACAGAATTTCTTCCAATAAGCCAATTAATTTGAATTGCTTTTAGTTTCATTTGTGTTAGTTTTGCTTCTATATACCAAGATATTTTACATGCGATTGTTGGGTCATTAATTGATTATTGTTTTTAATAGGGGGACATGACTCCCGACGCAAGGTGAATGTTATATGTACGCATTTTTGCTCATTGACCTTTATCCTCCATTGTTTTAACCACTTTTCCAATTCAAATATATGATTCTGCAAGTAGCGAGATGCTTCATGACAGTTTTCGTGTACGCTTAAAAAAGCTGTATCATCAGCAAATATTGAAGTTAGGGTGTGGTTGTTTGTTGGCATGTCTGAGGTATATATTAAGTACAACAGTGGGCCCATGATGCTTCCCTGAGGGACTCCAGCGTCAATTGGCTGAGGAGAACTTATAAAATCACCTTCTTTAATAATAAACCTTCGACCGACTAAGTAGTTTTCTAACAGCTTGTGTGTGTTTACTGGTAAGTTTAACTTCAATTTATGTAATAACCCTTCATGCCAGACTTTATCAAAAGCTTGAGAAACATCGATGAAGAGGGCGGAACAATATTTTTTTTCTTCAAAGGCTTTTCTTATGGCGTTAACTATACGATGGGTTTGTTCAATTGTGCTATGTTCTCTTCTAAAGCCGAATTGATGGTTAGGAATACATCTATTAACATTTAAAATTGGGGCTAATTTTGACACTAACAGCTTTTCAAACAGCTTTGATATATTAGACAATAAGCTTATATGTCTATATGACTCAACTTTTGTAGGATCCTTCCCTGGCTTAGGTATCATTGTAATTAAGGATACTTTCCATTCTTGTGGGTAGTATTCAAGGCGTAAAATAGCATTAAAAATCAAGAGGATAATTTTCTTTGCTATGCTGGGTAGCTCTAAAAGCATTTTTTTGCTGATCTTATCAAACCCAGGGGCTTTCTTGGGGTTTAAATCATGAATAGCATTTTCGATGTCTTTTATATCAAATCTAAGTGGAACAGCAGCTCTAACAGCAACAGGTGGCAACTCGACTGCAATATCGGGAGATGTATGCGGGGTTAATACGGTTTTCAAATGATTAACAAAAAGATTTCCTTTTTCTTCATCATTTCGTGCCCAACTTCCATTTAAGTTTCTTAATGGTGGTTTAGTGATAACTGGTCTATTAAGATTTCTAGCTGCACGCCATAATGAGTAGTCTGATTGAGAAGTTGCATCAAGTTCCTTAAGATATTTTTCCAGGGAAGCCGTTTTCTGAGATTGCAGTAACTTTCTTAGCCTTTTTGTGCACTCTTTTAGTAAATTCTTAAGTTGAGGGGATATATGCAATTGCCATTCTCTTCGAGCTCTCTTTTTTTTCAGTCAAGAGCCGCTCGACATCTGCAGAATATATTTTACTATTTTTGGTTTTTTAAGGGTTATACTAGAATGTCGAACAGCTAGTTTTTTTTAACTGTCAAAATTTACAATAGAAATATCCAGATTCTCCGGTATACTAAGCGGAATATTTTCAGTGCAGTGGGTACTGAGATATTTTTTATATTTTAACCAATTTATTTGAGTGTCTGACGCACTAAGTTATCAGAGGGAGATACAATTCTATTAGGATTTGTTATAGTAAGATTTAAACATTGCCACATTTTTAACCGTTTTAAGTTTTTAATTCGATGTGACTCCATCCATTTGACAACAAATTTAAAATTATGCAAATAAAATAAACAAATACACAATAATGTTTCTTTTTTTTTAATTATTGATTTGAAAAAATGAAAAGGTTATATACATACAGTGCTATTAAATGATCAAATTTTTCATCTAGCATCACAAAAATAAGAATTTTCTGTAAGAAAATTGACATATAAACAGTAATTTAGTTAACGTAGTAACAGACAAAATTATAGACATTTAGGTCCTTATCATGTTAAACGCAACGCAATGCCAAAAATTACATTGAAAACAAAAACAATGTCATAAATATTTTGTAATTTTGTTGTTGCGTTCTACAGAAATTCATGTACCGTTTTAAAAAATTTTCAACGCCTTAAGCTATGCAGCGTTTGAAATTTTACAACGCAATGTGAAACGCAAAATTACAAAATATTTATGATTTTGTTTGTGCTTTCAATGTAATTCTATGGCGTTGCGTTTTACATGATTAGGGCCTTAATTTATAAGAATAAGATAGGAAATTAAATAAGTTGATAAAAATGTAATAGAATAATTTTTGTTTTCTGTGTATAATTTTTATTATTTTTCATAATTGACAATTTTGTTGTTTTACTGAAATTTTGTATTAAGAATTTGTTTAAAATTTTATAAAAGAAAAAAAGAAAAACACCAAATATCTGAATCCCTGAAGAAGCTATCCATTGAGATAGCTAAATATTGGATAAAAAAAATCATTTTTTATATAATTGACCTTGCGCTTGAATATTTATTACATCAGGCTTATTTTCTGCCGCTATAAGTAAATTTAAAGAAAGAATTGACGTTAAAGTCCATTTAGGGATATAAGCACATTTGCCATAGATTTCATCTATCAGCGGCTAGCAAATGCAAAAGTAAAGCAAATTATTAGAGTCATAATCACGTAAGCAACATTTACCAAGTTAGTTTTCGAAGCCACAAACCATATAAAGAGCTAATAATTAAATCGTTAAGTTTTTGTTATTAGCTCTCCACTTGAAAAAATATATTTTTTAAAGCCAAAATATTTAGCATGGGCTTATTAGGCGATTTTAACTTTTCTTTAACCTAATTTCTTAGATTAGTGTTAACTTTTGTCGTGAATTTCTGTAGGAAGCAACAACAAAATTACAAAATATTTATGACATTGTTTGTGCTTTCAATGTTATTCTTTGGCGTTGCGTTGTGTTTTACATGATTAGGGCCTAAATAATATATGCAAAAACTTTATTAATCGGTTAACCGATCAATTACAAAATTAACCGATTAAACCAAAACCTCAGTTAATTAATCGAGCGATTAACCGATTAAAGCAAAAGCCCGATTAAATTAATTCCCTAGTAACTATTGCCCAAACCCTTAAAAATGTGTGAAACCGCGGTTTCGGTTTTAAAATTATTAAAACCGTTTGGTTTCGGCTCGGTTTTCGGTTTTACTTACAAATCTTGCATATTGTTGTGTTTGACTGGTCCTCTGATAACTTGAAATGTTTCCAAACTCCTGATTTCAGTTCAGACATTTCTGAAATAAAATTAGTATAATAAAATACGTAAGTGATGTGCTGTCAAATTTTAGTCTAATAAAGATGTCGACCAGTTACCTTTCCGATTCATTAAATTTGCGTTAAAATGGCATCGATTTGTTTTTGCATATTGTTGCATGTTTTGCTAAAAAATTTATATATTTGCATATTTTGGTTTTCATTGCATTTTTTTTAATAGAAATAAATCGGAAAAAATTTTTTTTAATCTATAAATAAATTCTTTTGTAGCTTTGCTTAAAATACACGATTTTTCAAGATTTCGAAAAAAGATCCTTCTATTTTTAACCGATGCAGCACCTTCTCAGTACTTTTTTTAATTTCAAGAATATTTGAAACGCCTTGCTATTGTTGTCGCCTGTAATGTATAAACGTTTTTATAAGAAATACGAGTGTTATGTATCATTTGCAATTTCTTTAATACTACATTTACACCTACACAAAATCTAGTAGATTTTAGGTAAAATCTTAAAGAAATTTTTTGGCGTTTACACCAATGCTTTTTGACATATTGTCGGATTTCATATTCATAATAAAAACAGCTGATTGAAACAGAAAGAAATTGTATTGTAAATTCTTATTAGCAAAATAGAGAGTCAAAACCCAATTTTATTAAATTAAAAAAAATAGAATAGTAATTAAGGTTGTTGCGTAAAAAAACACCAGCATTTGTTAAATAAAAGGTTTCACAAACTGCTAAAAATATACTACCCGCAATAAATGATACCTGGGAAAAGACGTTTGATACGGAAAAAAAACAGCCAAATGGCGAGGAGTTTACTTACGACTATAACCCAAAAGGTGAACAAATAAGAGACAAAATTGCAAATTTTTATATAATTTTTACAATATTATTGCAAAACCAACAAAAACAACTAAAAACTTGAAAAACAATATTAAAAGTAATAAAAGCTCCTCTTCATTGGAATTGCACGGCTTTTCCTTTTTGTAGGTACGTTTTCTGTAAATTAAGGCCTTTGTAATGCTACACAGTTTATATTAATAAAATTTTCATACCGTTTATTTATAATTGGCTTATCCATTTTCACAAATGTTTATTTTTGTTAATTACTAATTTACCGCAAATTTATTTTCCCCGCTCTTTTTATATATTTGTGATTTTTTTGTCAAACTGTCAGATTTTTCGTGTTCAGAGCTGTATTTTTTAGTACATTAGTATGAAATTCATAGTTGTATCGTTGAGTATTGCAAGATTTCGTGAGATTTTGCCAAAATCTAGTGGCGGACTAGATTTTGTTTTGTATGGGAAATCTAGAAGAAATTAACAAGATTTCGCTCAAAATCCCTTAAATACTAGATTTTGTGTAGGTGTAAATGTAGTATAAGCATAAATATATTTTTAAAGTAAAAGCTGAAACACGTGTTTTTTCGGTTTTGGTTCTTAGGCATTAAAAACCGCTGTTTAGATTACGGTTTAAACCGAACAGCAATCCCTAAAAATGAGTACTATTTTTTTGTTATCAAAAATTCATAAAAACATTTAGTCAATTCACAAGGTATCCTAACATGTCATATTGTCAAAATGTCCTAATATTTCACAATGGTTTAAAAATGTTACATTTTGTTCTTAAGTTATGATAAAATATTTTTGCAAAACCGCCTTATTTCGGGTGTAATATTTGTCTAGTCTATAAAAACGGCGAACGGTCATGTAGTCTGAATGGTCAAAATACATCATGACGTCTCAGGCAAATAAGTAAAGCAAAAAACGTCGGTATTCGGTTTCGGTATTTATGTTTTAAAAACCGCGGTTTCGATTTCGGTTAAAACCGAACAGCAATCCCTAGCAGAACTTATTCTTATAGCATAATTCTCAATGTTTTAAGTAAAAAAAAGTAGGTCACAATTTTAAAAGTCCAGGGAAAAAGAAAGATTTCCGAAGTGGTCTGTGAAATTTTTGTTTATGGAAATAACTGCCAAAAATCTTACACATTAAAATTGAATTCTTTTTTCTCTTTTTTAATATCCTCATTCAAGTGAATACCCCCAATATCAAGTAGCGTATTAAAAACAATAACTGTTTGTCTCCTCATTTTATTTGTTTGTGGTTTTAAGAAAGTTAACTTATGTATCTCTAAAACAAACTTATGGTTTATGTTGTCGTATTTTTAAACTACATATTTCGTTTCTAACGTTAAACCACATTTTTTTCATATCAGCTTCTAGTACTTTAACTGAATAAGTCTTACCTTTGTCTTCGCTGGCAACTGTGTTTGTTGAGGCATTTAACTCTAGAAATGCTTGAATAAGCAATTACTTAAGTTTTTTTAACAGCATTCTACCACATTGTACACAAAATAATGATCATCATGATCTCTTCTTCATTGCGATCATTATTTACAGCTGTCTGTATTCTAAGTATAAGTTCTATTGTACTGCATTTGAACTTTGAAACCGGTTTAACTTAATCGACCGACCCGATGAAAGATGCGCTTTTTTAATACAGTTTTCATCTGCACTTCAACCAAAGCCACTCAACTCTAAATGTTACAATTTAAAGCCCAAAATAACAACAGCAACAACAAACCAAACTAAGTAAAAAGTACAACAATAACAGCCACTAAGCGAGTAATCAACCTAATCTTTTAACCACAAAATAATACCGTTATTTCTATCTGCTGGATTCAGTCGAAAAAAGGAAAAAAACAAACTATCCAAACTAATAGGAGCACTGAATTACGATTGAAATAAAAAACAAACTAAATAGAGAGTCACTAAAGCCCAACTTTAAACAAAAAGTGAAAGGTCGTTCGTTTCATTCTCTCTGGAGATCTTTATTATAACCATTTTTAGCGGAAAATGTGGTTAAAAAAACCGAAACCAACATTCGAACAAAAGCTATTTTCAAAAGCAATAAACAAATTTCAGACTTTTATGCACCACAGAAACTTTGTTTGTTAGTTGTACGGGTAACTTGCATATGGAAAATGTTACTACTGGTGAATGCAAGTGGTTATTAAAATTTATTTTTCAGTTGGTTAAGCGCATGTGCGCAGCACTTTTTCTTTTATTTTAATTTTTAGACCGCAATTGTTTTCTTTCTCGCTAAATGAACTAAAAATAAGGGGAACTATTTTTTATTAAATAAATGCATTCATTTAATTATTAAGTTTAAGAAGTTGTAAAGAAATTGCGAAATATTTAATGGTTAAATGATTTTTTTAGACAAAATAATTGTTATTAAATTAAAATTTTCCTGGTATTCAGATTTTCTTGTAAAGCCTGGTACTATGTTCAGTATTTCGAGCGAAATGTTGGCAGACTCAATATAAAAAAATTGCTGTGAAATGCAAACGAAAAAATTTTGATAGAGTTGTACTTTATTTATATTACGAAAAACATTCGAAATGTTTCTAGCAACATTTTTATTTTCCGTGCGAAACAAGTGCAGCTCATATTAATTCGCACGGAATTTTAAGCAACAGCTTATCATTTTTTGTAATTTTACATTTTGTATTTGTAAAGTGGTTTTTATAACAAGCGTTTAACAAAGAGAAATGTAGAAAAGTGCTAAAATTAATAATCAAATTAAATTTTCTTGTTTTTTGATTTGGGAAATTATAAAAATTATATTGTTTTACTTTTTTTAAACAACATGATTTTTGTTTACCTTCGCAAAACAATATCGTATACTTGCAACTAATAAAAACGTTAAGTTTTAAAAAATCCCGAGATAGATAATATTGATACATGACAAAATTTTCGTGTGAAATAATCAATGTTGCTTAACATTTTTAGCAAGTTCGAGCAGAGGCTTAAAAGTAAAATTATTGTTGTACAAAATTCAGAATTCGGAAAGTACACATTACTCTGTACCAAATTAAACAATTGACGCAAAATTACACATGGAATTCGAAAAAGTAGCTTAGCTAGAATGAATTCGCCTTGCAAAACCTTATTGATATTCCTTATTAAATCGGTTCTGTTAATACAAACTTATTGACTTAAGGTACTTATTGACTACACAATAATGTTGAGTACTAAATTTGTGGTTCAAATTTATTTTTGGTAATTATTTTATTGAACTGTTAATAGTTTTCCAAATTCCAATATTTTTTAATCAGGCTTAAGTTAATCGAATTAAATTTTCTTTAAATTATTTTTATGAAAAACGGAATTTTACAACATGAAATGAATTAAAATGTATTGATAATTTTTTATTCTTGACTGAGCTGGGAATTGAACCCAGGTTTTCACGGACAGGTTGCCCTGACTAGTTTCGATTGTAACCACACAATCTCTTCAGATCTCGTATATAATAAAACATTAAGAATTTACTTCTTAAAGTCTAAAATATCTAAAAGGTTCGCACTTTTTTTTAAATAGCGCAAGCACACACAGAAAAAAGTGTTTTATTAATTAAAAAAATGGTTTAAAAAGTATTTAAATTTAATTAATGTGATAATTGAATCAATTATTTTTTTAGTTGAAAGAAAATTAAAAATTTAATTTTGATTTTATTAACATTTTAGTTGTTTTGAAATAAATTTTCAATTAAAATTTTAATTAAAAACCAAAAAATCTTAATTGACTTTTTTCGTTTAAAATAAAATAATTTAAACATGTTGGTGGGAATTGTCAATATTTGTTTAAATAAATTAACACATTGTTTGAAATGGCAAAGTGTTTTGATCACTTTTTTAATTAAAATTAAAAATATCATTTATTGAAAATATTTTTTCAAAACTTTAAAATTTTTAGTAATCAATATAATCATTTTGGTAATAGGTGCAAAGTCAACAACTTGTTTGCTTGATATTATGAATTTAGAACAAATTTGGTGATTGGAGAAATTTAATAATTTTTTCTGTGAAAATTTAAAGAAATTAAAATCAAATTTGATATGTTTTTATACATGCTTTTCTTTACTCCCTTCTTACCAATAAACTCAGACTTTCTGTAACAAAACTTTCATAATGTAAGCCCAGACTTAAGCTGCCCAAACACTAGTGATTTGTTCGTGTGATTTCGGACCAATTCTCCACACACGACGAACAAATCACAATAACCAGCTTTAGCAATACAATTTGCCAGTAGAGTATTGCTCGCAGAGATAGTAAGTGAAAAAATACGGGGTGTAAAAAACAATTTTGACTGTGATGAAAGCTAAAACATTTTCGAAAAGAAAAAATGAATAGAACTTAAAGTTCTATTCTTTCATTAATTTTTGACAGTCAACACACATGCAAGTAAAAATTACACACATTATGTGTAATTACACATGGATTGCCAACAATGTTCCTAATAAACTTCGTATCCTAGATGGACTTCTTAGTTAAATTTAATCCTTTACTCTGTATCAAAGAGTTTAAATACAAATAGTGGTAACTGTTACCTGTAACAATCTATAAAATATGATTAAGTTCTAGAGATAATTAAAATATATACGTTAATCGAAAATTTTCTAGATCAGAATTTTTATATAATATTTTATAGATTAAAAAAAATGTTGATTGATTATTTGTTCTAGTGTTTTATATAGAATTTCGATTGTCACACGAATCAAAAATATATAAATAAGTACATACATAACTATTTACATATGTATGTAAGGTGGCCTAAGTATTACAACAAATATATACATTTGGTTTATTTTTTCATATGCAGTTTGACAATCATAATGCATTATAATGACTAATCGAGGCCACCTTCTAATAATTACACGATGTATGTACGAGGGCAGATCAATAAGTCCGTGACTTTTCGAACTTCCCTCGTAGCTATATCGATTTCAATGGTAAAAAAGTGGTTTGTTTACTGATGAAACATGGATCCATTACAATACACCCGAGACCAAGCAGCAGTCTAACAACGGGTTTCTCCGTGTGAACCGGCTCCGAAGTTGGTTGAGGTAAGTTTGTCGGCCAATTAGGGAATGGCAACAGTTTTTTTTTGGGATGCACGTGGGATAATCCACATCGATTACTTTTAAAAGGAAAAAACAATAAGCAGCGAATATTATGCCAACTTATTGGACCGATTTAACGATGATTTCAAAAAAAAACGACCCCATATGGCCAAGAAATATATTCTCAATATAATGCACGGGTGCATACGTGTGCAGTCTCAATGGCAAAATTACATGAATTGGACTATAAATTGGTACCTCATCCGCCATATTCTCCGGATTTAGCCCCCAGTGACTATTTCCTATTTCCGAACCTAAAGAAATGACTCGGTAGAAAGAGATTTAGCTTCAACGATGAAATTATTGGTCAAACAAATGCCTATTTTATGGACCTCGAAAAATCCTATTTTTTGGAAGGGATACACAAATTGGAGAAACGTTGGACTAAGTGTATTGAGCTAAAAGGAGTTTATGTTGAAAAATGAATTTTTTTTGTAAAAAAAACTGTGTTTCATTCAAAAAGTCACGGACTTATTGATCTGCCCTCGTATATTAAATATTTTTGTTTAATGTCAACATTAAAACAAACTTAAAACCATATTTTCTGGAACATCCCGTCTTCACGTGCCATCGGTATGTTCGAACAACAAACAATTTCATGCACACACATCAGCGTGGCTCGTGTAGAATTCTGCTGCCGATGTTTTGTTCTTGTCCATAACGGGTTGGTGAAACATTTATTCCCCCAATGATGATCAGTTACATTACATTGCTTTTGTTACTTTTATCGTTTATTTAAATGACATCTTCGAGAATATCGGAAAAGTTCTATTTGGCATAACTATGATTTCCTTTGTATCAAAATTAGGCCAAAAGATTCTACGTGAACCATCAAGTCTAGTATGTGCAAAAGATATAACTAGACAAAAAAAAAAAGAATTTAGTTAAATCATTCATTCCATATTTTTTTTTTTTTGGAAATTCTGACCTTAAGCATTTTCAAAGAGCATCTAAGTATTAGACGATCTACGAAAATTGAATAGATCAGCTATAGAAGAGAGAAATATTATTTGATCTTAAATTATACTCTGTTTAGCACAAAAATTTTATCATATTCATTGCTGCCAGATAAAGTTGGTTGAACATCGTAAAATTTTGAGGAACAAATCGTCAAATGGACTTACCTAAATAATCATAAAAATTGTCATTGTAAAAAACATCTAACTTTTAATAAGTTTTAAAAATGCATTTTTCCGTTTCTAATAAAATTTAAATATATTATTTAAAAAAATCCGAAAATAAAAATTTCGCTTTCATTAACTATTTCTAGTTTAAAGTTCCTTCAGTTAAAGAAAAACACTTTATAATGTTAGTATCAGTTATTTCTTGCTGTCAATAGATGACTTTGCTACATACGGGAAGGCTACAAATCTATGAGAATTTCCAACTGGAGGCCTTACTTGATTAGTCAACACAATTATTTGAGTTCCACAATCAAAAGGTTTTGAAAAGTATTGTTATTCAAAAAAGTAAGAAGATAAAGTACCGCAATAACTGAAGCGAGAGATATATCGAACACCTCTTCTACGTCGAAAACTATGTAAAGTGCTTAAAATAAATTGTTAAAAATGAATATAAAAAAATGTACCAACAAGCAAACTGAACTCCAAAAATATGCATCGCGCTGCTAAGACATGAAAATGACTACCAATCAAATAATGCAAACTATCTAAGAAGATAAAAAAAAACGTGATATTATATTGAAAACTTTTTTACATTTGTACAAAATCTTTCATTTTAAAAATCGCCATATTTACTATCGCATTCATAAAAAATTAAAATGGATTTGAATTGTGTTTTAAGAAAAATTTGTATGAAAATTTTGCCCTAAAATACATTTCAAACTAATTTTAATTTTTATGAATACGGCAGTTAGGGTATAAATCGTCCAATCGTCAGAAATTCATTTTTGTATCCTAAAATCGTCAAAATGACGATAAATCGTCAAATCTGGCAGCCGTGATCATATTAAGGGAGTTGCTTAAATCGTAATTCTCTCGTCAATATTTTATCGAAAATCTTGAAATAATTCAGTTTTACTAGATGAAAGTTATAACGGATCAATCTCTCTATAATGATGACATTTTACAGCCATACCTAAACAAGAGCGGAACGCGTTTTCTAGCTGTCAAAAATCCTCATGCTCATACAATTTGTATGTAGCATACCGAAACAACGCGACGCACAGTGGCGCCATTTGAGTTTTTTCGTTGCAAAAATCATATCTTTTGAACCGAATAAGATAATTGAACAGTTTAAACAGCATATGATAGATAACTGTTCAGCCTATAAAATGAGCGTTTGGAAAGGGTGCTACGCTTTGTAGGGGCCTACTTATGGGTTATCAAAGTTAAAATTAGTAGAAAAATCAATTTTATGGTAACTAAAAAAAATTATTTTTACATTTTTAGATTGTTTTTATTTTTTTTCTTAAGGGTTTTATGTTTTAAATTATTACCCAACAAATTAAAAAAAAAAAAAAAAAATTTTTTTAAATTTATTTTTTAAATTTTCTGTAAAATATTCATCACAATTCGTAAGAGAAGGTATATCTAAAAGACTAACAATTTCTAAACTATAATTATTTTGTAACTCTATTCGTGAATTCACATGCCGCAGGGAAGAAATAAGTGGATCGGAAGATGCTGCCAACATGTTGAAGAGGTCCTTATTTTGCCTTACCCTTGATGCTTTGAATGTGTTCTGCAATCTATATTTTTTATAAAATTTGTTAAGAGACTCCTGTGCTTCTTCAGAAAGCTCTCCAATTGGCAAAGGCTGGTACTCAATTATATCTTTGCCATGCGCCAATATTTTATGGACGGTCGGGGTCAACTTCTTCTGTGGATACATTTCTGCTAAAAGAGATGCAGTTTTCGACGCATATTCTCCATATTTTGTAGAATTGACATTTTCTTTGCAGTTTAAAACATCCAAGATCGTTCCCAATCTTTTCACGATTTGATTGTCAATTCCAATGATTCTAGTTACTGCCTCATCATTTTCAAAAAATCTCCTAGAAGTGTTTCCATCGGGCTCCACGAAAAGCCCCCCAATGAAACAACGCCCAGGAAATAACCCCCAATGAAATAAACCCTAAAAAATAGGAAATAACACCCAAAAATAGTGAATGAAATAACATCGAAAAATAAATGAAATAAGACCCAAAGCGAAAACGAAACAACCCCCAATTTTTGGGAGTTATTTCATATGAAATAACACCCAATGATGAAAATGAAATAACTCCCAATGAAATAAACCCCATCAGCAAGAAAAATGAAATTATGTCCAAAATTCATAAAAGAGTCAGTTTCACCAAGGATTTCATTAAGTCAATATGGACGAACAGCAAAGTCGCAAAATTATTGAAATGAATCGTTTGTAGGCCCTCATGGGAGAAGTTATTATACTTAAAATGTTGTAAAGAATGCAGTAATTTTCTGTAATGGAGATGTGCCACGTACAGAAGGACTTCTCATACTGTATTTTTATTTCCGACAAAACTGTACTTTTAATTGAAGACAACATACCGAACAACTCAAACCGGACAATTTTAGTTGATGGCACATTTGCAGTAGTTCCGCTTGGATGTTTCAAATAATTAATAATGGTCCATATACAGTTTTCCACAAAGGTATGTATTTGCTTGAAAATAAATTATATAAAAATAGGCCTTTTACAAGAAAACGTTTAGCCTGAATATATTACAATATCGTTTGAATGTTTACAGATATTTCCATTTTTGTTCATATTGACGGATAGAAAATCAACAAAATGCTTCGAGGATTTGACAGTGAACAATTTTTTATGGTCGTTCCCTTGGTGCAAACTCATGCCAAAATGTTTGTTAATGTTGTCTTTTCATGCGTTCCAAGGGAGGGAGTTTTTGGAGAAATTTTGAAAAAGGCGCTACTAATATATCCTTAGGTCCCTTTCTCGATGCGCTGTCACATAAATGTAGTTGTTTTTCAATTAAAGAATATAGCAAATTGCTATTTCTCCGTTTTCCAACAACAATTTCGAATTCCATTTTTTTTGAATATTAACACGTGATGATGTAAAGCGTCCGAACTTCGATACACAACTGAAAATATTTTATGTTTTACATTAACTCAACTCAACAGGCAAGGCAGATTGTACTCATATGTTGACACTGTTATTCCAAAAAACAGTTACTTGAATTCTCAAAAAAAAAGAAAAAGATCGAACTAAGCAAGTGAAATAAACCCCAAATAAAATGAAGTAACCCCCAAAAACCAACAGCTTTATAAATGAAATAACCCCCGAATAAAAAATGAAATAACACCCAAATTATACACGCTATGAAACAAACCCCGAATTTTAAAAATTTGTTGGGTGTAATTTCATTGGAGATTATTTCATAATTTGAAAACCCCAAATATGGAATGAAATAATTCCCAAAAACAAATGAAAAACGGCCCAAAAAATTGGGAGTTATTTCATATGAAATAACACCCAAAAATGTATGAAAAAATTTTGGGGAATATTTCATTTCTCGTTTGGGCGTTATTTCATTGGGGGGCTTTTCGTGGAGCCTTTCCATCGTTTGAGTTACCGTATCCGTGCTTGGGACAGTCTACTTTTAGTCCAACTTGTTTCAAAAAAACCATCCTGTATTTGCTTCTTTCTGATCTTTTCCTTATCCTTTATTGATGTATTTTCATCGAAGTTTTCCTCCTCTTGTGGTAGGGTATATGCCAGTTTTAGCAAGAATTCCATACACCTTATCCTTGCGTGCAATGGTGACATTCCATATTCGTAATTATCCTCATTTGTAGAATCGTTTAAATTACCAAAGTTCTTCTGACAAATAATAATATAAAATCGATAAAAAAAATATAAAAATAATACGAAAAAAGGGGTTTAAATAGGTTTTTGCTAAATTTTTACCTCCAATATAATTCTGTCTATGAAAACTAATTGAAATATATTATAATTAAGCAGAAAAAGATACTAATCTTAAACTCTTTACAACTAATTATATAAAATTGAGATGTAACATATTATATCTATCTATCTATCTATCTATCTCTTCTATCTATCTATCTATCTATATATATAAAAATGGATTATGTATGTTTGTTTGTTTGTTTGTTTGTTTGTTTGTCGCTTTATAGACTCCGAAACTACTGAACCGATTTTCCTGAAATTTTTACAGTAACATCACGTGAGCCCTAAAAATAAAATAGGCTACTTATTTTTTCGATAGGGGCAGGGGAATTGGTACCCCCCATAGGATGCCAATATTATACTGAACCGATATTCCTGAAATTTTTACAGTAACATCACGTGAGCCCTAAAAATAAAATAGGCTACTTATTTTTTCGATAGGAGCAGGGGAATTGGTACCCCCCATAGGATGCCAATATTATACTGAACCGATTTTCCTGAAATTTTTACAGTAACATCACGTGAGCCCTAAAAATAAAATAGGCTACTTATTTTTTCGATAGGGGCAGGGGAATTGGTACCCCCCATAGGATGCCAATATTATACTGAACGGATTTTCCTGAAATAATTGGTACCCCCCATAGGATGCCAATATTAATTATCGCATATCTTAAGAGCCGCTGCACGCATTTTGCTGAACTTTTTGTAGTAGAATCTTCTGAGCCCCGGAATTGAAATAAAATAGCAGCGGGGGTATAGGAATACCCCATAGGACGCCAATGTTTAACATCGCATATCTTAAGAACTGTAATAGTGAGAATGTTCAAACTTTCTAAAAGTCACTCTTATGGTATACTACACTTTTGAAAATAAAAATAAAGCGGGTAGGCGCAGGGGGGGAAATACCTCCCATAGGATGCCAGTGTAGCGAAGCGCACCGGGTTAAGCTAGTATGAAATAAATTGAATTGAATTGAAAAAAGTTCTTCTGACTCTTTTTGCAAATCGGGCATGACATTGTTGAGGTTGTTCCTGTCAGTTCGTTTACGACTTTTCCGTCAACCATGGTCAGGTGGAACTCGTAATTGCATTCAATATATTTTCCTTCTCCAATTTGCAGCTTTGTAGGCTTAATCTTGCTTATTTGTTCTTCAATGTCCTTCACCGTAGTCCTTATGAGTTCTGCCGATTCCCTTGCAAACTGAAACATTATTGGTCGGCAATAATGCACTGATGACGGACGTGGATTTTTCCAGTGTAGGGAATCATCCGATTTTAGCCGCAAAGGAACAACAGATGCCATAAACATATTTCCGTCCGATATTGTAGCGTCATCGAAAGATATCCTTTGCTTATAAACGCTTTGTCCGGATGATCCATCGCAGCCCCATTTGCTGATCAATGTCAACTTCTCAGGAAGAATTTTCACTTCCGTGAAAAACTTTGGTGTGGTTGACTTTCTAAACAGTTCAAATAATTTTAAATTGTTCAACGCCATGTTTTCAGTACTTAAATTGTTTAATGGTTTCAGTAATTGTTGCGCCAACTTTCAGGCGTAGACTAATCCAGGCATTATGCTTATTTTGCAATATATAGGCTTATGCTACCATGCCTAAAAATTTACCTGTTCCCTGCATACATATGGATTTAGGCTAAATAATGCAATTTTGATATTATGCATGTGTCCAAATAAGATTTGTGCATACCTGTAGGGACCATAAGTCAATATTGTTCCTGACCATTTGTACGCCAAAGTATTGTTTATGTGAGGTACATACCTGCTAATTTCAATGAGTAGTTTTTTTCAAACTATTAGATCAAACTACTGTCAGTCAAAACATATAAGGGATGGACGCCATACAATTTCTGCAACCATGTCTTTTTGAACTTTTTTACCTCTAGAAGCCAAACGGGCACGTACGGGCAGATAAAACCTTTTGAATTATGTAAAGAAATAATCAAAGAACAGGTTTTGCACGTATGGCAAATATAGAAAAATATAGTTTTTTTTTATTTTCCGTCAAAGTTGAAAAATAGTGAAAAAACGGATAGTTTTTAAATAGTGATTTACCAGGAGAAACACAAAGCAAACAGTTAATTTTTTTTTTATCATTATACATTTAATAAATACATCAATCAATACAAAAAAAAAATAAGGCGATTCGTTACCTATTTTTCGTGATATTACACCTGAAATCGCAACAAATTGACTAAAAATTGTGTGTTTTTTTGAAAACCGAAAGTCGGTCAACTTTGAACGGTTATATCTTCTAAACTAAAAATGTGATATTATTAAGAGTGGCATATTTGAAATCGTTGAAAAGTTTCCTATAACATGGGTTTATTCAAAACTTCGTCGGCACTCATGAAAATTTTGATTTTTGCAACCTCGCTTGCTCTACGGGCGCCACTGTGCGACGGCAACGCAACGGTAGCGCTTTGCAATTGGAAAATTCGATTTTGACAGCGCGTTAAAATAAGCAGGGTAGCTATATTTGTTGTTTTGACAACCCTGTTTTTATCGTTTGATAATAAATAATGGCAAATTAACTATTTTTAGGTCAAACTAGAAGTTTTAATTCCATTTATTATTTCTTTTATGAGGGTTTTAGTAAGCGTTAACACTACTGTTTGTGACACAACGCCGACGCTTTTGTTTAGGTATGGCATATCAGCGTTAAAGCTACGCGGAAGAAAACGTTCCGCCTTCCGCTCTTATTTAGGTACGGCTGTTAGTGATTAAGGAACTTAAGAATTCGAAATTTCCAGAAATCTTATAATCTATAGCAATTTATTTGTACTCGATATATCGTCGGTCACAGGTTGACAACTCTTAACTCGCAAAAAAATCGAATCGGGGGTATTATTTATTTGAATTTTTTTTCAATCTGAAATTATTTCAATACCTTTGTTTTTTACACCATCTTACAATAAATATCTCCTACTAATTTTGGTTTTTTTTTATTTACTTCCAACACGGTTTAGTAACGGAGTAATAACGTTTTTTTCTTGTCTCCTGAAAAGTACAAAAAAACATGTTAAGAGTTGTCAACCTGTGACCGACGATATGTATGTATGAGTAAAAATCAAAATCATTACTTTAAAAATGCCTTATTTGTTAAATAAATAAACTATTACTTAAATATCTTGTATTTATGTACATTATATTGTGACACTGATTACAACAAATAATCGATAAAATTACATAAATTGCTTATGATAAAATAAATCAAGAATAAAAATCTAAAATCGCCTACAACACCCCTGATTGCCAATAATGCAATATTTATTTGCCAAATTTTATTGGCTCTTGTTCAATATTTTTGTGAAAACAATCCAAATAGAAAACAAAAAAAAATCGTTATCTTTCTTCAGATAAGATTGCTCTATAGAATATTATCTGTTTTTTATACAAGCATGTACGTATTTTCAATCAATATACAAAGTTAAATTATTATCAATTTCCACTTACTGGGTCGTTTATTTGGTGACAAACTGACTGACTGCTTCACCATTATTTATTAATAAATACTGATACCAATATTGTTTTTTATCGCCAACAACTAAAATATGTATGAGAAATTATTTAAGCGTTTGCGAATTTTGCTATATTGAATTAACCTCTTTTAGAAATTAATCATTCATATAAATATGTACATACGTATTGTGCTCTTTATGATGTCACACACGTTTTTTCAATAATGAGTCTCTTTGCGAATGATCGTTATACGAAATAAATGCGTTTTGTGTAAAAAGCGATTATTAGAGCCTACGATTAAAATAAATATTGGTTCTGTACGATAGTGTTTATTTGCACTTTGTGTTATTGTTATTTTCTGTTTTCATTTTTATAATCTGAAAAACAAATGTTGATTTTTAAATAAAGTTTCCTGACCTACACTTTTTATTGTCATATAAGCCCAATTCACAATCTTGCGCAAATGGTCTTGCATCGTAGCATTTGTAAAATGGTATAGCAAATACTAGGGTATTCATTGAATCGGGCTTTTGCTTTAATCGGTTAATCGCTCGATTAATTAACCGAGGTTTTGGTTTAATCGGTTAATAATCGGTTAAATTTGTAATTGATCGGTTAACCGATTAACAAAGTTTTTTTTTATAAATTTAGTCATTTCAATACATAAAAATGCATAAATAATTTATTATTTGGAGTTTATTTTAAAAAAAAAATTAATAACATATTAAACGTTACAATTCTTGAACTAAAACGAGCAAACAAAATAATAATTCATAAATATGTAACACATATTTTTCTTTTAATACATATTTTGCATTAATTACAAAATAAACTGATAGATAATTTTATTAGTTATTTCAATAGTTTAAGAAGATATTATAAATCAATCTTTTATACTAATAATTTGGTCCTCTTCCTGGATTTTTCTAAGCATAAAAAATCTTCCATTATATTATTAGAATCCTGTTTTCATTTTTTCATATTTTTAGCACTTCTAATTGTTTCGGTTAGTTCTGTTAAAAGATTGATATGAGAAGAAACGAATAACTAAACGCATACATATAAAAAGTACGTGAAACAAAAAGCTTTTGACAGCCAACACTTATTTAAAATGAAGATCACTGAACAGTTTCTATGAAAAAATATTTTCTAAGCACATACCTTTTTATATGAGACAAAACAAATAATTAAAAACACAAAAAAATATGTTATAATACATCAAAAAGTTAAAAATTCTTTTACATCGGTTAATCGACTGAAAATAACCGGTTTAATCGTTAATCGAAAATATGCAATTTTAAATTAACCGGTCAGTTAATCGGGTAGCAATTAATCGGTTAACCGATTAGCGGTTAATCGAATACTCTACTCTAATACTAGTAAATACTCTAGTATACTTTTGGGATTATAGTAAATATTGTACAATTTTGCAAATTCTACGATGCAAGACCATTTGCACAAGATTGTGAATTGGGCTACTGATTATATAATTCTGGGCAATAGAATTTCTAATTACTTATTAATAACGATTACAAAAAACTTAGCATTTGCAAAATGGCATAGTATTTACTATAATTTCAAAAGTATACTATAGTATTTACTATACCATTTTGTAAATGCTACGAAGCAAGACCATTTACATAAGATTGTGAATTGGGCTATTATGTTTGGCTAAAGAAAGCTAATAAAGAAGTTTTTATAAGAAAATGATTTGCCTATGAATATAAAATCATACATTTAAGCCTATTTTAATTGTCTTGCCTTGGTACTTTATTTTGTTTTTTAAGGAACTACACCTTTTCCAATTGTAGGCGGCATGAAATAACCCCTCCAGAATTAACTCCCCAAAAACAAAATGAAATAACCCCCCAAATCGTGGGGCCTTATTTCATATGAAATAAAACCCCAGTTTTAGAAATGAAATAAACCCCCAATGAAATGAAATAACACCCCAAACAAAAATGAATAAATACCCTAATTTTTGGGGTCTTGCTTCAAATAAGACCCCAATTTCTGAAATTATATATGTCCGAATATGTGTAATAAAATTAATGGTATAGGTTTAGTTTAAGAATCACGCGATGTATAGAATGGTTGGGACTTCGGCCGGGCTCATGGATTTTCTCCTCTATGGAATAACAAATACCGGCTTCGCTAACTTAATATGCTATTTGCTATACCACAGGGGAGAAAATCCTTGCGCCTGGCCGAAGGCAGTCTTTGCAATGAAGCTTTAGTCGGCGAAGCCAGTATCTATTATACCATAGAGGAGAAAATCCTTGCTCCCGGCCCAAGGCCTGCTATGCAGAGATGCTTTAGTTAGCGAGGCCAGAGGAGAAAACCCTTGCTTCCAAATACGTTTTCGTTATAAATTTAAAAATGAAATAATCCCCCAAAAAATATATTGGGACTTTATTACATAATGATTTTTGGGGGGTAATTTCATATGAAATAATCCCCCAATTAAAAAAAATAAAATAACACCCCAAACTAAATGAAATGACCCCCCAAAAATCGTTTCTGTTGCTTTCTGTACATTTTTGGGGGGTTATTTAATTTTTTGTGTTTATTCTTGGGGGTGTTATTTCATGCTGCCCCAATTGTAATTCAGAAAGCGTCAATTATAATTCAGAAAGCGTCAATTGTAATTCAGATTTGTTAATTGGAATTCAGAAAGCGTCAATTGTAAATCATAAATAGTCAATTGTAATTCAGATAGCCACAAAACTTTATTAACCATTTATTTTAAATTTATTATATACTAGCTTAACCCGGTGCGCTTCGCTACACTGGCATCCTATGGGAGGTATTTCCCCCCCTGCGCCTACCCGCTTTATTTTTATTTTCAAGAGTGTAGTATACCATAAGAGTGACTTTTAGAAAGTTTGAACATTCTCACTATTACAGTTCTTAAGATATGCGATGTTAAACATTGGCGTCCTATGGGGTATTCCTATACCCCCGCTGCTATTTTATTTCAATTCCGGGGCTCAAAAGATCCTACTACAAAAAGTTCAGCAAAATGCGTGCAGCGGCTCTTAAGATATGCGATAATTAATATTGGCATCCTATGGGGGTACCAATTCCCCTGCCCCTATCGAAAAAATAAGTAGCCTATTTTATTTTTAGGGCTCACGTGATGTTACTGTAAAAATTTCAGGAAAATCGGTACAGTATAATATTGGCATCCTATGGGGGGTACCAATTCCCCTGCCCCTATCGAAAAAATAAGTAGCCTATTTTATTTTTAGGGCTCACGTGATGTTACTGTAAAAATTTCAGGAAAATCGGTTCAGTATAATATTGGCATCCTATGGGGGGTACCAATTCCCCTGCCCCTACCGAAAAAATAAGTAGCCTATTTTATTTTTAGGGCTCACGTGATGTTACTGTAAAAATTTCAGGAAAATCGGTTCAGTAGTTTCGGAGTCTATAAAGCGACAAACATACAAACATACAAACATACAAACACACATAATTTCATTTTTATATATATTATTATATTATATAATTATATATGTATAACAAAAAAATGTGCACTAATGAGCTAAATTTATTCGTACATATGTATTCGTATATATATATTTGTATATAAACATATATTCGTATATATGTATTTCGTTGTATTTTTTTAATGCTTATGTTTATGATTATCGACCGGCCGGCATTTCATTCATTGACAACGCAGTAGCTTTATGAACTGTACAGTGTTGCACAGCACCAGCGCAAGCACCACCAGTTATGGCATTTGTTGTATTATCTATAATATCCTCAAAGTAAATCCAATCTTTGCAGTATCACACCAGGGCCTACAATGTTTGGAACACGAATGTTGCTTTTGGCTTAGGCTTTGACTTTGGACAAAACAATTTTTAGTGATTTTTCTTTTTTTGCATTTTTTTTATATTATGAATTACGATTGACGCTTTCTGAATTACAATTGACTTATCTGAATTACGATTGACAATTTCTAAATTACAATTCGAAAAGGTGTAGTTCATTCGCGAAGCTAATTTCTTACTTAAAGCCTATTAGTTCATTTAAGATTTCACGGTTTTAAAGTTAATTTCTGTGGCATTTTGACAAAACATCTTAAGTCGAGATAAGATAGCAAAAAGGTTTTTTAAAAAAACCATGTGAAAAAATCATTTTTATCAAACAATAAAATAAACCAAAATTAAAGAAAAATTTCGTTTATAATACAAAATTTTAAAAACGTAGACAAAAATGTTTTTAATAGCCAATTTACACTTCAACGAAATCTAGTACTTTTGAGATTTCGAGCCAAATCTAGTTGTTTTTGGCTAGATTTACCGTACAAAACAAAATCTACTCCGTAACTAGATTTTGAGAAATCTATTCGAAATCTAGTAGTACTTATTGATGCAACTATGTTTTTCCCCATATAGCACTAAAAACTACTCCCTGCACAAGAAAAAAATGACATTTAAAAAAAAAAGCAAAACAAAAACAATAATAGCTGCTTGTTAAAATTGTTCAAAAAAATTCAAAAATTTTGTAAAATAGTAAAAAAAATGCAAATGACAAATAATATTGATAAAATAAATGAAGTTGATTATAAAGAAAATGTAATGCAAATTTTTAAATGCCTATTCTTTTATATGTAAGTATGTGTTACAATAAAAAACTTTCAGTCGGCGGTTTTTGTTGTGAAAACCAAATCTCGCTTATGTCATACAAGTATAATGTAAACGAACTAGATTTGGAAGAAGATTTCAAATTAAATCTACTAGATTTCGATGTAATGTAAATGCCCTATTAAAGAAAATTCGTATGAATAAAAACATTTTTTTCAACTTTTTAAATTTGACTTAAGATGTTTTGTCAAAATGCCACAGATTGGTTTTTTATTCTTATTAACTTTCAGTAGATAATTGGAAAAAATCTATAATTAACAAATAAAACGAAGTTGGTTTTCTGAGGAACTACCCAGCAAAAACTTAACTTACAATACTACTTTAAATGACTTCCTGAATTCATTACTTTGTAGCTTTATTCGTCACTTTTTGGATTATTAGTTATATATAAAATAAGAACTTTATTATTATATCTTAAATAAGTCATAATTATACATTACAAAAAAAATAAAATACTTTGGTATAATGACTTAAATAAGTTATTCTATATGATTTTAAATAATTTTTTAAATCAATTTGCAATATATTATATTAATATTTGTTAGATATCCGGTAATATTATAAAATTTTAAGAACAATTTCGATGTGAAATACATGGAAAATCCAAAAATCAATCAAATGTATGTAAATGTATACATAAATATGTTCCAAAATTACCAACATAATATATTTTCGTTATTAGAATACTAGTAGTGATGTCAATCTAATGTTAACGATAAGATAATCGGGGGCCTATTTCATTAAGCTACAAGTTCACAATTACAAGTGTTTTTGCCTGTAAAATTGTGAACTTGTAAATAATTGTGTTTCATAAAAATACAATTACAAGTTTGTGGCTACAAGTGAACTTTACAAGTCACAAGTCTACAAGTCATACTTCTACAAGTGGTTTTGTTTCACAAAACTAAATTTTCACTTGTACACTTGTAGAATTGTAGAAGAAAAGCTTAGGGTCGACGGAGACCCTCAGAAAAAATTTTACAAGTTACAAGTGAATGATAAATTGAATTAAAATTTGATTTTTAACTATTTTTGAAGAAAAATTCAAAAATTTTAATATTAATTAGCATTTATTTATTTATTTTGTTTATTTTTAATTATTTATTTTTTTAAATATGTGATTATATGTGACTGGCAGCAATGAGACAGTGTCATTGCAGTCCTCTAAAGTGATACTCACTAACTCCTGCAATGACAACTTGTTGGTGACTCCTTTCCAATCACCTTCAAGACCAGGGCGTCCAGCTCAGTGAGCTTTTTGTCCCTTCCGCCAGCCGTTCCTGTCTTTCGGGAGTTGCCTCTCTTGGCCTTAATTAAAAAAAATATTATAATATAATGTTATCACTTTATAAAACCAACTTACCAGTGTCGCCCTTTTGATGTTTGCCCAAAAAACATCACGCACGTATTTGGCGTCTTTTGCACTTGTCATCAGTCCAAGTGCAAGACACCTCATACGCACGTTCTCCCACTCTTTCATTTTTATCTCTTTGGTAAGTTTAGCGATAAGCTTACGCTTTTGGCAGCTAAAATTTCCCGCACCACACTAGTTTTATTACGTTGATTTGCCATTACTTTAAACACAAACTTCATATGTTTTGATTGATTAGTGGTGTAATAACAATCAAAGCAAACTATCGATATACATTAGAGTGCCCATAATTGCAAAAGTATTTATTGTTATCGCTCCCCGCACATTTTCCGATAGATTGGGTTTAAAAAATAAGAAATATTATTAAAATGTGTTATATTGCGTTTGTATTGGATATTTTAGCATTTTGAGTGATAATAAATAAGAATTGTAAAATTAATATCACAATATATACAAGCACTTGTAATTGTAGAAATTTTAGTTTACAAGTGCAAAAAGCTACAAGTGTTGTAAAAATTTAAATTAAGCACAATTCATCAGAACTTGTAAGAATTAAACTTGTGATTGTAACTTGTAAACTTGTAGAATTGTAGTTTAGTGAAATAGGCCCCAGGCCTGCCGCAGAAATTGTTCGGAATTGTTTTGAGTCCGTATTTTCATTTCGATCGATTTTCGTAATTCCAACAAATTTGAATTTTGTTATTTTTAAGTTAAATGTGGCAATATTGTGCAAACCAAAACAAAAACTTTTTTCGATCGAAAAATTAAAAGTGATTTCATTCCGAGCAAATTTATCGGATGTCGTTTTCGGAAGTAGCTTTCTCGGAATTAAAAAAAAAATTCGATCGAAATTTATTTCTGTGACAGGACCTATAGGTCATGATTTAATTCATTATTTTCATACTTTTAGCCAAATAGTCAAATATTTATTATTTTAATCAGCTTTTGTTTAAATTCTTCTTTATTCTTATTAACAGAAAAAAAAACTTTAATATTAATTCGAATGTGTTTTCTAAGTCAAATTACAATTTTTAAAGCTTTCATACTTTAATACTCTTATTCCTTCAATATTTTCCAGGAATATTTTCTATGCACTATCAGAATTTTTGTTTGACACTCAACATGAGAACTAAAATTCCCAAATTTTATTTATTAAAAAAAAACTTTGGGAAAATATATTACGATCAAATAAATCTGTTTATTAAAGAACTAATTCATCCGTGGAGCTTGTTCATTACATTAGTTCTTTTCATTAGAGCTGCTTAGTATTTAGTCGCATTTCATATCATCATGTGCAGGCATCCTACATTTATCTTCCACTTTCTTTTAAGAACAATATACCTGTTGCTACAAGGCATTAATGGCTCCATTTTCTTCAAAGCAGAAAAATTACTCAAAATGAATAACAGAGAAATAAGAGGTTTTTTCGAAAACTAGTTCAGTAGCCGATAGGGAACTGGTTTGCCGAAGAACTAACTCACCTGTATTCATTAAGTAGATCTTTGAAAATATTGCCGATATTTTTTCCTAATTTCTTTTTTATTCTTATTAACTCTTTTGTTCTCGCTAATATAAAAATACTAATTTTTCGCAAAAAGCGAACTAGTTCTTTTTGCGAGAAGAATCTTAGACGAGAATAAACTTAAAATATTTTGAAACAAATTAAAAAAAAATTTAACTTTTACATTTGATAATTCTTTCTGACAAACCGTTGTCATTTATTTTGATCATGTAAATATTAAAGTGGTTTATAGTTCTTCTACATTTTATAAGATTTTTTTTCAAGCCAGTTAAGGCGTATGTAATAAATCATCATCATCATCATCTTTATTTTCTCTCTCTTTCTCCATTTGCCTTCAGCTTTAATGATGGACTCCAAAATGTACCGAATGACTTAAGACAACAATATTTTATAATCTTTTGACTTTAATCAGTTGATGTTGTTTATTTTTATTCAAGATCTTTTGTAGTGCAACAAGCTTTTATTATGAAACTCTCATTATCTTGTCCGTAAAATTAAAATATGTTTGTAGTATTAAAAAAAAATCTCGTTAACTTAAAGTTATTAAACGCCTCATTAGGATTATGAAATATGTGGTGTGAAAGAAAAAAAAGATAATGATGAATTAGTTTGGATTTTTTTTTGTTTGAGCGGTTTTAAAATAAATTTAAAACTCAATTAGATTTGCAGTGCAGGGAAGTTTTGTAGAAAATTATTTCTTTTGAGTGAGGTAAATAGCAAATTGCATTCGATAGAAAATAATGTTGTCGTATCTCTCTAGAACTAGCAGTTTTATTGAATTAAGGGATTTGTCTCTAAAGTGCGGATTATTAAGGGGGTTCTGGAATTCGAAAACGCAAAACAGAAGAATTTTAAAGTCGTTTTTTAATAAGATTTTTGTAGTAAAAAAAATACAAATAGAATGCAATACAAATTCTATAAGAAAAAAATAAAAAATTTGATTGAAAAGAACTTCAAAATTCTTGCGTTTTGCGTTTTCGATTTAAAGTATATTTTGAAAACAACATTTAGATAGTTAAAAATATTGCTAACGATTTTAAGAGTTTTGGGTTTTTTTTATGTTATACTGAAGAATTTGCGACGAAATATTTATGACATTGTTTGTGCTTTTAATGTAATTCTTTGGCGTTGCGTTGCATTTTACATGATTAGGGCCTTAATTTAAAAAGTGCACTTTTACTGAGACACCCTTTTTGTCAGAATTCAAATTCGATTTTAATACATACATATCTGCACTAAGTCGACTAAATTGTATTCTTTGGAGATGCATTCAATTTAAATCAATTACTTCTAAAGAAGGCTGGAACAAACTTTCATTAATGATATCATTTGTTTTAATTGATTGAAAAAAGAGTTTAACCCATTCATGGCCAAACAAAAACTATAAGGACAAATTAAGAAATTTCATTTTTTATTTATTATTAGTAATACAAATAAACAAAGGAATAATAAAAAATTAAGAAATAAATATTTTCCTGGATTATACTGGGGTGTGCTCAAATTGGCACACTGACCACTTATGAGTGAAATTTTGCGAAACAAGATTTTTCAATGCAAAGTGTTTTTTTGCAACACCAACGGCTTCGGTCGTAGCAGATGGAGCAACGCAAACGATGTGGAAGCTTTTCAGGAATATGATTAACGCCGTCCAGTTTGAGGCCTTCGATATTTGATGAGGAAGGGCGAGTGGAGATTCTTCTGGGTGAATGATTAAGGTAAAACCTAGCTGTAGTTCGTCGAAATAATAACTGATCCATGGGGTTTTCATTAGTAAGAACATGCAAGCGCCACGCATTTGATATGGCCATATCAATCATGTAAGTGAATAAAACCCACCACCTTTTTTTGCCATGCATGGCAATTCTATACAATGATATTGATTGGTCCATTTCATCTACTCCACCCATGCCCCTTGTTGTAGTTTTGGAATTAAAGTGGAATTTGCATATCAGTTTTTTGCTTTTTAGCTGAACACCAGCTTTTTACATTTCGTACCGGCTCATAGGAATCATAATTGGTAGCCATAGTGCAAATACTCTTGTCTTTCCAGCGGACCAATAATAACTCATTATTTTTGTCGAACCTGTAATAGAACTCCGCTCTTCATTTCTTACTCATTTCCTTTGCATCTGGTAGTGGACATTTCTTGGTGCGATTTTCTCCAATGGTTCCTGTAGCACGGTAGCCTATGTGGCGTAAATCATTTAGAAGGTCGCAACTTGTGAAAAAGTTGGCTCTAAAATGTTGTTGCCGATTCATTTTTAAAAACTTACAGCGCGTGTTAAAAGCTTCAATACCAAATATCAACTGAAAAATCAAACTAGTGAATGTAAAATAAACAAACAGAGATTTTGCATTCTTATTTGGGGATTCCCTCTTTTATGTAGCGACGAAAACACAAGAAATATACAGTCGTTTTTACATTCGTGTATTTGCGTTTTGACGAGAGTACAATGTACACTTGTGGCCGTTGTACCAAAATTGGCACAGTAACATTTTAGGCGTTATAAAAACTGTTTTATCTTGTTTATCAAACTAAAACTTATTGCAAATGTTTCGTTATATATTGATATTGTAAAATTAGAAGTATTCATGACAAATTACTTTACGCACAAGTTATAATAATTATAACCGATACCTGCCTCCGCTGGTGGAATTTTGCTGTGGTTTAACAGCTCATTGCCAGAAAACTAATAAACTTCATTAAATAGTTATTTATTATATTTTATCATTTCACTCTCCACTACTAAATAACGTAATGTTTTATTAAATATTGCCAATATTTTTATAATATCCACTCAATAATCAAGTGTGCCAAAATTGGCACGGTGGCCACGAATGGGTTAATATAGTAATTGCTTCCTCAATAAACAAAACATTAAAAACACAAATTAAAGCCAAATTAAAGGTTTTATATTTTTTGAAGACCTCACAAAAAAGGCCAAAAAAAAAACAAATTAAAAGCCCTACCTTAGAAATTTGAAAACTTTCCTGATTACTCCAAACTCGTTTTACCCATAATTATTTACAATAAACCTCTGCTCATCCTCTAATAAATCGTCTACCTAACACCACCGACTGAAAAACATTTAAAATTTCCCACAATTTCTTGTAACACACAATCATATTAATTTTTCAAACTAACTTAATCTAAATATAATTATTTCCTTATTTGTTTCGTAATAAATCTAAAATTAGGTCACTTAAATAAACAAAAACTTAAAATAAAGAGTTTCTTTAAAAGCTTCAAAGTACCTGTTAAAAGAAAAAAAAGGCAGTTGAATTTGATTTTCTCTTAATTCTACTGCCTCCATTAATTTGGTTTAATTTTCAACATGACGTAACAATAACTTTAGAAAAGATAGTAGAAAAATCTTATTTTTTTTTTAAAGAAAATTTTTACAGATTCTAGCGATTTGAAACAATTAACACTTTGATGTCATGGTGATAATTGTAGTATTTTATTCTGTTTAAATTTTCACATGGTCGCTGTAATAACCACAATGCTCGTATTTTACGTTTTTATTTATTTTACCAAAGAAGATGACAGCAATACAGACAGTATTGAAGGAATGACAAACATAAAATTGTATTTAAAGTTAAATAAATAGTTCTGATTCTTTTGAAATGAACTTATTCACACGCCTTAGGTTTTGGCCGTTCCTCCTTCTCTTAAAAACTCAAGACTTGAAGGATAAAGGGGCCTATACGCAATCAAAATGCCTACTATCAAGCTCGCTTACGAGTGCTTGACGTTATATCTAAATTAGTTTGATTTTCCATGAAGCATCGTCGTTGTCAAAGATAATAATACATTTTTTACTCAGACTATAAACATGTTTGTTAAGCATTTTGATCGTGTATAGACCCTTTTAAGCCTGAAGCCTGTGAATCAGCACAAAGTTTTTAACGAATATGTTGTTTTCTTCTTTTTATTGATTTACTAACACTTATTGGAAAATGTCGAGCCAAAAACTTATTCCATTTATATTCGAAAGTGAAAATTTTTATTTAAACCTTAACAGGGACAAACAATTCTTACAGCTTTTTTTGCAGTTTGAGAATTTTCCCATTCGGTTCTATATAGTAATATCTAATACTAATTAGTTTTATAATTAGCATTATAATGCTTCATTTGTCGGATTGGCTGTTATTTATTCAGTCTGTTTTGCCAAATCACCATATACGGATACATCGTTCAACAACACGTACAAGTGACAAAACTGAAAAAAAATTTAAGCTGACCCTACACTTCATCAAAAAATGATATTCAGCAATGACGACCATTTTTGAATAATATATGAAATTTTCGAATTTGGAATGACATCAATCCACATAAAATCTTAAAACGTCCAATGAATCGAGAAAAGGTCCCTGTTAGTTTTTTAAGAGCGCCGCACAGTGGCGCCATTTGAGTTTTTTCGTTGCAAAAATCATATCTTTTGAACCGAATAAGATAATTGAACAGTTTAAACAACATATGATAGATAACTGTTCAGCCTATGAAATGAGCGTTTGGAAAGGGTGCTACGCTTTGTAGGGGCCTACTTATGGGTTATCAAAGTTAAAATTAGTAGAAAAATCAATTTCATGGTAACTAAAAAAATTATTTTTACATTTTTAGATTGTTTTTATTTTTTTTCTTTAGGGCTTTATGTTTTAAATTATTACCCAACAAATTAAAAAAAAAAAATTTTTTTTTTTTAATTTATTTTTTAAATTTTCTGTAAAATATTCATCACAATTCGTAAGAGAAGGTATATCAAAAAGACTAACCATTTCTAAACTATAATTATTTTGTAACTCTATTCGTGACTTCACATGCCGCAGGGCAGAAATAAGTGGATCGGAAGATGCTGCCAACATGTTGAAGAGGTCCTCATTTTGCCTTACCCTTGATGCTTTGAATGTGTTCTGCAATCTATATTTTTTTATAAAATTTGTTAAGAGACTCCTGTGCTTCTTCAGAAAGCTCTCCAATTGGCAAAGACTGGTACTCAATTATATCTTTGCCATGCGCCAATATTTTATGGACGGTCGGGGTCAACTTCTTCTGTGGATACATTTCTGCTAAAAGAGAGTTTTCGACGCATATTCTCCATATTTTGTAGAATTGACATTTTCTTTGCAGTTTAAAACATTCAAAATCGTTCCCAATCTTTTCACGATTTGTTTGTCAATTCCAGTGATTCTAGTTACTGCCTCATCATTTTCAAAAAATCTCGTAGAAGTGTTTCCATCGTTTGAGTTACCGTATCCGTGCTTGGGACAGTCTACTTTTAGTCCAACTTGCTTAAAAAAAGCATCCTGTATTTGCTTCTTTCTGATCTTTTCCTTATCATTTATTGATGTATTTTCATCGAAGTTTTCCTCCTCTTGTGGTAGGGTATACGCCAGTTTTAGCAAGAATTCCATACACCTTATCCTTGCGTGCAATGGTGACATTCCATATTCGTAATTCTCCTATTAGATTTTTTCAAACTATTAGATCAAACTACTGTCAGTCAAAACATATAAGGGATGGACGCCATACAAATTCTGCAACCATGTCTTTTTAACCTTTTTTACCTCTAGAAGCCAAACGGGCACGTACGGGCAGATAAAACCTTTTGAATTATGTAAAGAAATAATCAAAGAACAGGTTTTGCAAATATGGCATATATAGAAAAATATAGATTTTTTTTATTTTCCGTCAAAGTTGAAAAATAGTGAAAAAACGGATAGTTTTTAAATAGTGATTTACCAGGAGAAACACAAAGCAAACAGTTAATTTTTTTTTTGTCAATATACATTTTATTAATACATCAATCAATACAAACAAAAAATAAGGCGTTTCGTTACCTATTTTTCGTGATATTACACCTGAAATCGCAACAAATTGACTAAAAATTGTGTGTTTTTTTGAAAACCGAAAGTCGGTCAACTTTGAACGGTTATATCTTCTGAACTAAAAATGTGATATTATTAAGAGTGGCATATTTGAAATCGTTGAAAAGTTTCCTATAACATGGGTTTATTCAAAACTGCGTCGGCGCTCATGAAAATTTTGATTTTTGCAACCTCGTTTGCTCTACGGGCGCCAATGTGCTCCGTTGGCAATGGCCGTCACCTTTAATGGCGAGCGCTATAGGTCGATTATAACGTACTTCTTTTGGTCTTTACTTAATGATATGGACACCAACGACTTGTCTGGTGAGCAGAAGAGCACACAGTTCATGCCACATTGGACCATTTGCATGAGCGATTTGTGGGTATGGTCATCTCACATTGGGTTTATGTGAACTGGACATCGTGCAAATTGACCTCGTTGGGCTTTTTCTTGTGGGGTTTTCTTAATTTCATCCTGATTTATGCAATTGAGTCATACGAAATGTGGCATTTCGGATGCGCACAACACATTAAAGCCGCTGCGGATATTAAAAAAATATCAAATATTTTAATTTTTTCATTTAAATTGTCACCACATCAATTAACTTGTCATTCGTTTCGATTTTCACAAGTGTCCAAAAATGTTTGACAAGTTGTAATTTCGTGCAAGTTTTATGTAAAGACAAACAAATTATGCTCATATAATATTTTTAAGAAAACCTCAATGTAAATTTCTTATAACATTAAGACAACAACTGCAACAAAATTAAATTCCAAAAATAACGAAATTAATTTGTTTTTTGCGTTTTTTTTCGCTTTTGACTTCTTATTACAGACATTCAATTGTGGACAACTCAGTTAGAGATTTCGTATGGTTTCATAGATCAAGCAGCTATTTCAACTACAACTTCCAATACTTTTACTACTGCAACAGATGCTGATGATGATTGTTGTAGTTGTTTGAAGAGATAAAAACAACCGCCGATAATAATTATAATGATTGGTAAATGAAGTAACGGCATGTTAAAAGAAATTAAGAGGAAACAATATTAAAGTAAGTTATTTCTTTCATACTTTACTTCTCTAAAACTTTAGTTTTCTTTGTTTTTCTTCTACAAATTTATGAGTATTTTCAAATTGTAGCATTTCTTTGGTTTAATTTACGATTTGTATAGTGAAAATGTTAAAACGTAACAGTGGTTTTTTAGAGGTTTAAAATAATAAAAGTCTTTAAGGGAACTTTATTGGAAAGAGTTTTGAAAAAATAAATAAAAAATTTCGAAATTACACTCTTGAAAAATATTAAAAAAGAGACACCATCTGGTACTTAATTATATGATGTAACACTGCACAGAGTACCAAATTTATTATTGCAAAAGAAAAACTATGACAGATTAATTATAAAATATCCCCAAACCAATTTGAGAACCATTAGGGCTTACACAATTTTCCTGACAAGTGTTTGATTTCATTCGATTTCAAAATTAAAATTTATTTGAATTTCTTAAATTCTAAAATTTATCTTTCAAAATCACAGTGCCTTGAAACAATTTTATTATAATAATTTCCCCATCATATGCATGCGCTTAAATAACAAATCTTAAAATTAACTTAAATTAACTCTTTGCCACTCTTTACAGCTTCTCACACACAGGAAATACGAATACATTTGGAAGATTCAATGCACGTCATTATAGGCCAAGCAAACTCTTTAGCAACTCCTTCTTCTCAAACCCTACTTCCACCTTTATATCTATCAACAACTCCCAGCAAAACATTTAACTCTCTACACTACACGTTGGAAGCGTCATGTCAGAACCAGTCAGCAATGATGTTAGCACTGAATCATTATGTACGGTTATAGAAACGAGCAGTAACGAATATTTATCGAATAAGCTTAAAGAGCCCCTTAAGAGTACATCTTTAGAATCGTTAGACACAAATATACGCAACTCATTTAACGAATCGCTGACAATAAATCTAAAGAGTAACGGCTGTCTGCGGAATAGTTCGCTAGACGAAGGCTGTGATACGGATGCCACAGATCGTTCTTTTAATACCACTGAAGAGGAAGACGGTGGCAATAGGAAAGAGGTGAAGACGAAGTTAAAAAAATCAGTTTCATTTGATCCGAATGATGAGAAAATTAGAAAGTTTATAACAGGCGAACCAATTCTGGATCAACAGAATCCCTTCAAAACGAATGGTTTTTTGAGTAACGGTAACGTGAAAAGAAAGGAAAAGAAAACTCCACCGCCTGTGCCGGCCAAACGTTCTACTTTGAGTGTGCGTAAAACTGTTACTCAGCAGCTGAGGGAACGTGAGCGTGAAAAGGAGAAGGAAAGGGAACGTTTGAAAAACGAGGCTAATAATCGCAAGAGTAACGGCATAATTAAATCACCTTCAGATGAGTTTGTGACCACAGAAGAGGTGCTAAAACAATCGAAATATGTCAAAACGTACATTAAAAATCCCGATCCATATTTTGTCTATGACCCTACAGTATTAGCAAGAATTAAGTTTGAAGAACTAAAAGAAATAGCTTTAAAAAAGCCACCAAAGAAATTACAACAGCCAACAAGGGAACATCAACGTGACAAATTTAATAATTTAAAAAATCGACAAGCTGAAGTGAAGCCTAAACTGCCCCTTGCATTTAAAAAATGCTCTAAGCCCAATTATCCCGAGTTGTCTGATCTAAAAATCAAAACAGGCACTGATCTCGAAGATAGCCTTTACAATCCCTTGGAAGTTACCAAGAATGCCAAGAAGTTTGATGAGAGGGCAAAAAAACTACACCTTTCATCAGATGATGATTTAGACGATATAGAAGGACCTTTAACCAAAAGTGAATCCAGTGATGACAATAATATGATGAACCACATGAAAGCAGCCATCGAAGAAAAGAAAATGCCCCAAAAGGAGGAGGGTAATGTGAGTCGAGAACCTTCACCACCTCCCCAGGGAACCTTTACCAATACGATTAAGTCGAAAGAGTTTCAAGAGTATTTAGAGAAAAAAGGTTTAACCCTTATACCCAAAAAGATACCCAACGGTGCCCAAAACATGTACAAGCCACAGTCAACAACCATCAAACAGATCAGCTTTAAAGCTGAACCAGAACGTATACATTTCTCCCGGGGTCTAGATTCAGTAGATGCTGTGGAAAACAATCGCAAGCCTTCAGTATTTCAACGATTACTGGCCAATAGTATATTTGCCTCGAGACGAAAAACCACACCAAAAGAGCCTCAACCTAATCCCAAGTCAGTTTATGACTGTAATAAACCTAATAACTATCAAGAAAATGGTTCTATAAAGCCGATTAAAAGAGTGATTTTGGAACGCCAAAGTTTCCATGGCCGTCCCAAAACTGGCAATTTATTAAGTCCTGCTGAGGCCTTAGAATTGAAACAGCAAATGGAAAGATCACGTAAAAGTTATGCCAGTGGAGATAATCTTTCGGTTTCTATATCAAGTGCTTTAACCGATGCTGAAAATAATGAAAACAATGGTGTAACTGTCGAAAATCCCTTACCTAATAAGCCCCACAATCCTACACTTACTCCCGGCTTTAGACGTAAGGAATTGCAAATTAAGACTATAGCAAAGCCCCCAAGACGTACACTTTCTAGAGAGCGCATAAATAAACATGACACCAATCATAAGACGGTACTAAGCGAAAGACCTACCACAGTTAATAATAATTTATACACTTTGCCTAGAGAAAATTCACAAAAGAATGATACGAATTTCCGACGTTCTTTAGAACGCCAAAGTATGATACCTAAAAGAACCTCCCATACAGCAGATAGACAACAGGTATTTCCCCGTTCCTCGTCTATGGATCGTAATGAGATTTTAAGAAGAAATGCTGCCCGTATGCAGCAACAACGATCTAACAGTGTTACTGGAGATACTTTATTGGCACCAGCCCCAATAAGTACACGCACCAAGGAAAATCTTAGAGAAACTTCGTTTCCAGTCAATGAGGGTCCGGCTATGACTTCGACACCTATACGAGGTGGTCATATGCTAAGACCAGGCGAAACTAAAACCATTTCACCCATATCGTCGATTCCCAAAAAAGCGTCACAGCTAGGAGTCTATGTAGATCAGCAGGAATGGGAAAAACTAAGAGCTATTAAAGAGCAGACCGATAAGGAGCTGTATTTAAAAGTAATGCAACAGCAACAAAAGTTACAACAGCAGCAGCAACTGCAGCAGCAGCAACTGCAGCAACAGCAACAACAGCAACAGCAACAACAGCAACAGCAAGGAACAGTCGGACAATCTCAAATGACTGATAAGCAATTGGAAAACATTTATGAACATTTACCAGGAGGCTCCCAAGTTCGTTTGGCTCCTCAAAATGTTGGCAACTTTACTAGAGGTTCTCCTCAGCGCAATACTTTTTCAGGGATTATAAGGTCCAACAATAGACAGGTAAAAATTATTGATGGTAAGCCTATAGTAGGCATTGAGACTTTAGCCACACAACAGACCCAACAAAATAAACCCACTCGTTGTCAAAGTGTTTTAGATGGGATGACCCAAGGTCAGGCCAATACCAAACGTGGCTATGAAAGTGAGACACCCGAAACACCAGTTGTATTAAGAAGAAAACAGGAAGATGGCACTCAGCCTACTAGGCGAATTGGCGGGCTTTTGACTAGAGAGGAAATATTGCAGAAAATAAAAGAGTTTTGTCGTAAATCTCTCAACAAAACACCCACAAACCAAACAAATCCTCCCCTTCAATCCATATATGAAAAGCAGCCTACAGATCTGTCACCAGTTTCATATGTATCCGTAGAAACACACCAGAGGCCAGCCTCGAGAATGTATGCAGCTCCCCAGGTACCACAACGCATGCACAGCTTGCCGACAGCCTCAGTTGGTGGACATTTTGTTCCTATTGCCCAAGAAATTGTCACCGACCCCAATACAAATTCCCCAATTTATGCCCATGTGGTAAAACGCGGTAGTTTACAATCAAACCAATCAGAATTATATGAAATTCCTCAACGCACCCTGATAGCCGCCAACCAACCGACCCAATATTTTGTGAGGAGAGAGCCAGAATTAAAACCCGTTTACATTAGACAAGGAACTTTTCAAAGACCCGAAAGTGCCTTTTCTCCAGCCCCCACACAATACATACTAGTAGATGGTGACAAATTGCAACCAGCACAAATTATAACTGCATATCCACAAAATGAACTTTACGCCCAGCCGCAATACATCAGGCCACATCAGCTGCAAAATATGCCTGGCACTGCTTATGGCTATATAACGGTAAGAGAACCAGTTATTCATCAACAACCGCAGCAGCTGCAGCACCATCAAATTATACGTCCCCGTTTGCACGACGGTCGTAGTACTCCATTGATACTTGATCGAAGTTCAAGTCAACAAGTGAGTCAAATCTATTGGACACCACAACATCAGAGACTTCAACACACCCAGCAGGCTGGACTATTAACAGATCAAATTAGTCCACGTTACGCTTTAAAACAGTCTTATGTGATGACAAGTCCCCAACAGCAGCAACAACAACAACAAAATCGTGCTACACCAACAGTAACGATGCTACAGCAAACACATCAACCGCAACACTCACCATTATTGCAACTTAACAGCAACAACATTCCAACGCAACGTCAGTATTCACCCATAATAAGGGAAACTACACCAACCCAGCAGCAATTTCAGCAACTACAACAACACAATAAACCACAGCAACCACAAATACAAGAAATCAGCACGTCCAGCACAGTACGAAGACAAAGTCCCGCTTTCGATTGGGAGAGTGGCTCAGAGGCGGGCGAGGTGCAAAGAATAATGGAGAAGCAACAACAAAATGGTGAGTTTAAACGTACAACACTGTTAAGGAATTTGAGGCTGAAAATTGCACGCTTAGTTGGCAACACTAGAAAGTAGTATAGTTACTAATAAATAAAATACAAAAACAATACAAAAAAAAATAAATTAACAAATAAAAACAAGTGCTATGTTTACTTTTAAGTTTACGTTACATAATACTATTAACTAAAACTAACTTACTAATAACAACTTTTTTTTTGTTAAAATTAATAAAAAAAAACAACTAAAACTTAAGCATGTTTAATTTCCACTTAATAAACAAAATAATTATAGGTTTTTGTTTTTTGCTCCCCATTAACTAATATAATTTGCAATGTTCGAAATAAAATTTTGTTACATTGTTATTTACTTTAAATAAAGTTTTGGTATATCGAAATATGAAAAAAACATATGTGGGTTTCTTTTTATGTAACACTTTCTCTCGAGTTTCTGTTTAAATGCCATTTACACTAGAACGAAATCTAGTACTTACGAGATTTTGAGTTTTTGACTAGTTTTCAACTAGATTTCCTATACAAAACAAAATCTACTTCGTGACTAGATTTTGACGAAATCTGCACAAGAAAAACATAACATTTTAATAAAAAACAAAACAAAACCAATAATAGCGGCTTGTTAAAATTTGTAATCCAAAAATTTTTTTAAAAATAGTTACAAAATGAAAAAGAAGAATAAAAATGGTAAAATTTTAAAATGCATATTTCTTTATATGACAGTATGTGCTACACAAAAAACTTTCGGTCAGTTGTTTTTGTTATGGAAACAAAATCTCGCTAATGTCAAAAAAGTACAATGGAAATGCTCTAGATTTTGAGGAAGATTACAAATCAAATCAACTAGATTTCCTTCTAATGTAAACGGCCTATTAATAAAGAACCTTTTTAAAATTATTAAAATAACGGTTGGGCTTGTTAATTTTTTATTTCAAATACTACTAAAATTTGCAACTGTGATGAGTAGTAGAGATTTTTTTCTACAACTGTTTTTAACGTCTCTACTAATATTCTATTACAATTTATTCATGTTGCCATATATGATGCTGTCACAGATGAAGCATAAAGATAAAGACATAATATTAATACCTAGTGTTGCCATACAATTAAGCTCAGACATAAACCGCGCAGTTACCTACGTTGGTTTGTTGATTTCAGTGGTGTTAGGTAAAGAATGTACATAGATTCTGATATTTAAATAATAAATAAATAATATTATGTATAATTTTTGATATTAATACAAATTTTAATATCTTAGTGATTTCAATAAGTTTCTGATTCATATTATTTCTTAAATTGTAATACCTATTGTAGTTCAAGATTTTTATTTTTGAATAAATTTATTACTTTAAGCTACTGTTAAACTAATCAAATTAAATGTATCTTTTAAAAATTGAATTTTCTGCCTTCATTGTTATTTTTTATCGCAATAATGCAAACTTTTACTTTATTTATTCAAAAGCTTGATTGTACTCTATATGATGAGCAAAATTTAATTCAATATTTATTAAGTTTTTTATCTCTACGGCTGATATCAGACCTTATCGTCGCTTATCTAAAAAAACATGTTTATAATGACAGCTAGTTGTGTCAATAGAAGTTAGCTGTAATGTCTAACATACAGCAACGTAAGTTCAAGGTAAAAAGTGTATTTTCTTCTTGATTCACTAGCAATATACACAGAAAAATATTCATATTATTACATAATCTCTTCTTTATTTGTCTACGGATTAATATGTAACTTCTTATAGGCATGATTAAATTAAAATACATACTTGCTGTTTACCATTTTAACAGAACCTCAAACAATCCGTTTGATTAATATTTTTAAATTAATAATAATTTTTGGTAAATTTTTATCGTAATTTTAAAATTTTTTTAATTTTATTAATAAACTGTTACACTTTATTAATCAATTTTTTTTAACATTATTTATAAATACGTTAACACAAATTTCTTTAAAATTTCTAGAACAGAACCCAGAGACGCAAAATCGTTTTGTTTTTAATTTTCCATTCACATAAATATCTGTGTTGTTCAAATCAAATTTTCATTCTTTTTTTTTCAATATAATGAAATATTTAAATAACAATAAATATTTAAAAGTAGCAATTTTGTTATATATCATTTTTTGTTTTAATTTCAAATATTTTTTGTTTTAATTTAAAATTGTTAAATTATTAAAAAGGTTTTTCACAATTATTCACTTCACTTTAATAGAATTTGTGGCTTAATTTTGATAAATATCTTAAACGATTTTTTGTAGTAAGTTTTACTCAAGAGGATAAAAAAAATTATTTTCCAAATATAAAAATCTGCAAGTATAAAAATAATTTTTTGAACATAACAAGTTTGTTTTTTGAAAACAAAAAAAAAGTTGGTTTTAAAAGATTTAAAATCCTGTATCTGCTGCAAGCAATTTTTTAATTGAGTTAAAATTTCTTTTGTTATATTTAAATGTATGTACATATGTACATATATTACTCGCGAATACCCGTGCAACTATGCTTACACATTCTTTTTTAATGGATGGGTTTGATTCAAATATTTGGAAAGTTTAGGAGAGGAAAAATTGGCCCTTACCCCTCCCTGGTTGTCCTATTTTTGGAAAAAAATGCATTGCGTATTTGTGTATCTAAATAAGAATCTATCTATGTTTTAAGTTTCATAAAAATCGGTTTAAAAGTTTCGGAGAGGCAGACATTTTCTCCTATGTCCCTCATGGTCTTATTTTTGAACAAATCAATTGCTCATGTGACCATCTATGTAAGGATCTTTCTATATTTTGAGTTTCATTAAAATCTGTTTGAAAGTTTGGGATAGGCCGAAATTGCCCTTGACTTCCCCCTGCTATTCCCATTTTGGAAAAAATATATATGTATAGCCTAATTTTTTTTTTACAAAGTTACCTTTCTAACTAACCTGCTTGGGCACATCGGTAAGACGGTTTTAGAGTCTATAACGGACATATAAACTTACATCCACAGGTAGAAGCATTTTTGTATTTTTATACATATACTTATAGAAAAAGCATTATTTTTCTTAGTGTTAATGTAGAAATTAAATAATCGATAAACGAACGTTTCGGATTTATTAGAATTCTGATTAATTAATCATATTGGACAAACCATTTAAAGTTGTTTTAAGTTTCAGTCATATTGCACACTATGATAATATTGCTAAAGGTGCTTTTACACGATATTTATTTTGCAGTGGGTTTGACAGATGTAAAATCCATTTGTAATTACATATGTCTGTTAAAATTGATAAATACAGAAGGTTTATACCTAGTTATTGCTTTCACACGTTTGTTTTTGGTTTCATAACCTAAAATCGTTCATAACAGCATATTATTTACATATTTATGTTTTCATTCAATTTTAATTGTATTTCAGTTAATTAAAAATTTTATTTTTTAAGGAATATGTGAAAATAAATAAATAATGTTATATACCGGCACAAACAAATTACTTTCAAAACAGCTTATGCCATATGGTTTGTCTGATCAAAATAGAACACCCTCTAATTGAAAAATTGCACGCTGCTAATTCGATCTAACATTTACAGAAAGCATTTTTTTCGTTCACACGACATGTATGATCATTGACAAGTACAATGCTAAATACATATCGTGTAAAACATTCTTAACTAAGTACAAACTATAACAAATTTATAACATTATTTAAAGATAATTATTCAGATAAGATTATTCAAATATTCAAAATTGAAATGACCCAAATATTTAATAAATCATTAAATATTAATTTCTGATTAATCGAATAGTGAATTAATTATAGTCTTCATTAATCAAGAGCTTTAATACATCGATTGTGCTAGTCCTCTTAATTTTTACACTTTATAATTTATTCTCTACATTATTTTTACCCCAATCGATTAAATTACATCTACCAAAACGGTTGCTTGTTTTAAACTCTCCAAACCAACAAAAATTTCCATCTGGCAGTGCCGACCTAACATATGTGTGTAGAGTTGTACTAAAAAATACCAAATACAAAACACACACCTCCACATTATCACATTCAGAAAAAAACAATAACAAGTCTTCAGCAAAACCAGGCGAAATACATGAAAATTAATAAAAAGTTTTTCTTTCAAAAATATTTGTAGCTGTTCGTTGCCTTTTTGAAATAAATTCATGTAGTTTTTTAACAGAATTCAGTGCTAATGGTTGTTTTATATTTTGATTATTAAAACAATTCGCGTATAGCGATAAATAAAAAAACTAGTGTTTCTTTTTGCGCAATAACAAATACAAGTGCCTAAAAATGGAATGAAACAAACACAAGAAAATGGAAAAATGACAAAAAAAATAAATAAACAAGAAAAAGCAACAAATGAGTTAATACCTATTTGCTTTAATAAATCAGCAAAATTAGAGTGGAATACTAATTAATTTAAATACGAAGTTACGAAAAACTTAAAATAAAAAAGCAACAAAACTGAAGATAAAACAACAAAATATTTAAAATACTTTTTAGATCTATCTATCACAAGGACATTTGAGGGTCTTGCCTTTCGCTGTGTTTTGGTCATTGTACTTGTTGTTATTTGCGTAAGTCATGTGAAAATTATTACAGTTAATTCATTTTCAATACACAGTTGGGATTCAAATTATAGAATTATTAATAATAGGGCGTTTCTGAATTTCAACAGTGGCAAAATGTGCAAAAAATGTGATCTCAGACCCCTTAAACTATTAATATTTTGGGTATTTATGGTAAAAAATGTCTGTCCGTCTTCAAGTCTGGTTATGCAAATAGCTTATTCGAAGACGACAGATAATCTGGGACATTGGATGTTATAAATTTCTACGACAAAGGGTTCAGAGATTTTGATATTGAAATTCACCAAGAAATCTTCATTATCAGCGTAAATATTAACAAAAATAACGGAACATTTAGTTTGCGGGCGCAGCTTCAAATTAAAAAGTGCATAGGGTGACAGAAAATTTAAATATAAAAAGGAAATAGGTACAGAGGTATAAAGAGTTATGGACCTCCGAAGTTTTCATATACATAGGCATACATATAAATATGCTATTTTTACTACATTTATAAACGTACTCGTATATGGCCAATATTGGTATAATAGATCTTTCTGTATAGGTATACAAAATTTTTATCAAAATTTTGGCTTAAATCTAGTTTATCGACGTGATAGAAAATTGAAAAATAAGTAGAAAAAATAAAATAAAAAAATTGGCGCAAACGCTTAGTTTTCGAGTTACGGACGTTTTAAGTTTTCATATAAGTATACGATTTTCCATGCGTAAATAAGTATTTTCTTGAAAAAAAAAATATTGCAAAAATAAATTGCAGGTTCTTGTGTGGACATTTGAAGGTCAATTTTGAATATATTCGGCATTCCCTAAAAACCAAGGGAGCTGCATGAGGCAAAAATTATTATTTTTCCCGGCTTCAGCGCCATCACATTACCTTAAATACCTACAAATTTTCAGATTTTTATCTCGCCAAAAATTATTTTTGACCCTGAAAGGGTTAATGTATGTACACTAAGCAGCAAAAGTCTGCGTACAAACAAAGTAAAAACATTTTGTGTAAATCTATAAAAAAAAATTTAGTTTATTTACATATTAGGGTTAGTTCTAAAAATATTTGTTCTTATTTTTAACAAAAATAAGAACAGTAGTTCATAACTACAAAGGAAACTAACAGCCTATTCAATAAGTCATTTGCAAAAGTCTGCGTTTTTTGTTTCAAATTTTTAATTAAAAAAAATATTAATATCAAGTTGAAATTCCTTTTCGTTAGAGAACCTCCGCTAAACGTTTTGGCAGATAGTCGACTACCTTCGACGTCTCTTGAACGGAAATGTTGTTTCATTCTTCAATTATCGAATTTTAACTGTTTGTTTGGATTCAATTTTGTGCTTTTGAATACGAGGATGAAATAAATCGTATAAAAATTCTACGGGACTTATGAATGGAGACTACGGTGGGGTTTTTTACCTGTTTTGGGGCATTGTAGAGTAGCCAAAGCTTCGTATTATTTGCCGTATACTTTGGGTCATTATGGTGTTAAAACATATACTCGTTACCCGGGTTCAATTGATCTGCAAAGCTTCTATTGATATATCAAGATATACTTTATTAACCATCTGGCCTGTTCTGAACATCACTTTAACTCAAATCACGTGATTTCAAATCACATGTGCCTTTTAAAATCACACGTATGATATTTTGCTGTTCCGTTTTTATGTATTTCGGTGAGTTTTTCAATTGCCAAAGCACACCGAGAAACACAAAAACGGTATGACTTTCAGAACACCACAAAATCACACATGGGATTTTAAAAAGCTCGTAATTTGTAATCACGCCATTTTTAGAACAGACACGTATTCTAGAATTAAACAGATCCAAATTTCCGACTTCTTAGCACGTAGAAAGCCTCTGGTGACACTTGTAAATCGTCAGACGCAAACTGCTTATGCAGTGAAGATTTAGTTAGCGAAGCCATTGCTCGTTATACCATGGAGGAGAAAATCTATGCAGAGAATCTTTAGTTAGCGAAGCCGGCATTAGTTATACCATAGGGGAGAAAGGTAGCTTTAGTAAGCGAAGCCGGTGTTTGTTATTCCATAGACAATCCTTGCGTTCGGCCAAAGGCTGGCTACGAAGAGTTTTTTTTCGATGCTGGAGTTTTGTTATTTTATAAAATTTGTATGACACTTTTATATAAAAAATGTATATTCTTTTCTAGTGCACTTCCATAACTTTTCGACGTAAAATGAAAAAAAAAACTAATGTGAGCTAAAGAGTTTAAAATTTTGAAATAAATTTTGTATATTCAGAAAAATCTGTTCAACATCTTTCAGGGTCATTTACGTTTAGAATTATAGTGGAAAATCGCATATTTATATGAAAATTGACTTAAATTGGTAGTATTTAATCCCATACATATCGTTGGTGTTTTTGCTAACTGACCTAACTGAAATTTTTTGGAAAACTGAGTTAAGTACAAAAACTGAAAATATTTGTCTGTTTCTTTATTTAACACATAACAAAAGATGTTATACTACATAACAAATAATGCATAAACCCAATTTAATTCGTATTTTGGCTAGGAAATGAGTACATTTAAGACAAAAAAGATTAAAAGTGCTCTCATTTTGTGTCACTGGCCAAGGTTATTTAACAGCAGGCTGTGATGGCTCTCTTATGTTTTATTTAATTTCGATTTTTTTTTATTTATGAATGCCATATTGGTCTCTAGGTGAGGATGTTAAGATTCACTTTAAACCAGCCTTTCTACCGAACCTAATGGGCAATTTTGATATGAAGTGTGATAACGTGAATTTTTATATTGAATTTTGTAAAGATGTTAACATCTTTAATAAATCAAAATTTTATACAAGGGGCTTAAAGCACAAGCGGTTTAAGTGAATGTGGAATTTTCATCTGGTAACGAGATACGGTGACCAATTCTAGCAGTTGTCATTAAATTTTCTGTTTCGCTTGGAGCGCACGGAGTAAAAGAGCACATAATCTCAAATTTTTAAAAAAGAACTTAAACCCCTTGTGCTTTAACCCCCTCATATTATTTATTTAGGAATATTGAAATAGAAAAGAATATGCTAATATGATAAAAAAAAATATGTATTTATAAATAAACTAGCATTTAACCCGCTACTTCGTTAGCGTCTCCTTTTCTTTCTTGGACATATTTTAACGCCAAAGTTTATGTTTCTAGGCCTTAACGGTACGAAAAAGTACCAAAAGACCACTATTACAGATTCTCATTCACTCAGGACCTTGCATGTTTAATTTTATGTTAATAGGTCTAATATTAACGAAAATTAAAAAAGTACCAGTTAAAGAACGAAAAGTACCAAAAAGATACCTCTTACAAATTCTCATTTACTCAGGACTTTGCATGATTAATTTTATGTTTCTATGTCTAATACTAACAGAAATTCAAAAAGTACCAGTTGAATAGCAAAAAGTACCAAAAAGTACCCTCATATGTTCTTATCCACTAAGGACATTGCATGTTGAAGTTTATGTTTCTAGGTCCAATATTAACGATAACTAAAAAAATTGCCAGTCGTAGAACCAAAAAGCTAAAGTAAGAAATTAAATTTCCCGTATTTCCCCTTTTTGGTACTTTTTTTCTCCCCATTGAAGCATGAAAAATTTCAATATTGTAGTGGGAGCCCATAATTTAATACGTTTATGTCAATAAATAAAAAAAATGTTTTATAAAAAAAGTACCAAAAATAGTTACGCTTTTTACCCCTTAAACGTCCGAATTCCGAAAAAGGACAAAATTCGTATTTGGATTTTTTAGATAAGTTTCAAATGTGATATAACCCTTATTTCTTTGTTTATGGGTTTAAAAGATAGATGGGGTGAAAAAGTACCAAAATGCAGGTTAAAGGGCTCTCCGTTAAAGGGCTGAATTTCCAAAAAGTACCAGACACCTGTCCGCTTATTTTTCTAAAGAATAACGAAAAGAATTAAATTTTTTTTTTGTATCTCTTTTAGTTTTAGAGATATAAGGTTACCGAATTTACCCGTTTTTGCCCTTTTCTACTCCCTAAGCATTCTAATTTCCAAAAATCCCGTCTTAGTGGATCGATTTGGGGAGCGACCAACCCCTGGTCCAAATTTCAAGTTTTTAGCTTCAGGCGTTTAGGCTGTGCGATGATGAATCAGTCAGTCAGTGAGTCAGTAACGTTACAATTTTACATATAGATTAATTATAACCGACCAATTTTATCCTAAAACTTACATTTTTTAAAGATTTTTTTTCGAGTTAAGGCGCATTTTGAAAATCGTTTTAACTTAAAGTTACTATTGCTAAAACTTTTTAACGTTTTAATGGATTTCAAATTTATGAATTGATTTTATTAATCAAAAGTTCTTCTGGGCATCAATGTTTATGTTCCAAATTTTTATGAATTATTGCCTAAAACTGCTGGGGTAGCAAAACTTTCGAGGGCATACTAATAAAAATGATTCGAGAACTACATAATTTTAAAATGAGTTTAGAAATTAGAATGTAATTGCTGTTATGCTTTTTTATATCTTTCACCACAGGTGGAAAGTTTGCTTTTAATGATAATAGTTTGTAAATACTTTAAAATTGTTTTTTATAGCAAAAAAAAAAAACGAAAATAGTCTATGTTTTTGGCTAAAAACATACTTTTAAGACCTTATAGCCATTGTGAAATTTAGCATCATTAGCCTAAATCAAGAACAAATGATTATACTTATGCGGTTATTAAAAAAACGAATTTGGAGCATTTTCGTCCATTTTTATTTAAAAATTTTCTTAATTTTGATAAATCCAAAATTTTTAATACTTTTTAGTTTTGTTCAGCTGTAAATCACGTTGTTTAAGATATTTTAATATTTTGTTGTTTTTATTATCTACATTGGCATTATGACAATTTATTGATGGTCTATTAATAAATTGTAGTCTCTTTTGTACTTATTTTCTGCTAAATTTCACAAGAAAACACGAAATTTTATTATTTATACATTTTTATTATTTATACAATTATACATATACTAGAGTTATAAAAACAAATGCATGTACAATGTATTTACATTCGGGTGGAGCGTAACTTATATTGTTTTGTGAATTTCAATTTCCAATAGCACTAAACTTATGCATTTTAGTCTCAGAAACATGGAAAAAATAATGAGAAAGCGGAACCTACTTTAATCCCATCAATATTTTCAAAATGAGATAAAATCAATCAATTTGTCGTGCCGAAGTTATCTTGTCGTATATCACAAAATCCAAAAAAAATTTTTGTTGCCATTTTGTTGTTTATCCACTTTTGCGAAAAATTTACTCCGTTTAATCGAATAATTAATTTCACTTTGTACACTGTTCTTAAAAATAACAAATTTTAAAAAAGGATATGGTTAAAATCTACATATTTTATTCAAAATACAATATCTTCATTTATTATACACTAGCGAACCCCCTGCACACTTCGTAGTGTAAAAAAGAAAATAAAAAAAGCAATTAGACTTCATTTAAATCAGTGATAAATTGCTTTTATTGTAATGCTCTGTGGTAAACAACATTTGTTGTTTTTCCATTTTCGGTGTAAATATACAATATAACCGATGGTTTGCCAACGCGCGAACAGGCTACATACAACTGTCCATGTGAGAAAACTGGATACTCTAAATTCACTCCACAAATTCCTAAGGATTGGCCTTGCGCTTTATTAACGGTAACCGCAAACGCAAGGCGAACAGGGAACTGAAGTCGTTTAAATTCAAATGGCATATCAGACGGAATCATTGGGATGCGTGGAATGAATACATCTTCGCATAATATACAAGAAAGCTCATTGCTGTTCATAATGTATTTAAATATTTAAGTTTTTAGTGATGTGTTTATATGTAATTTATTTCATAGATCCCCGAAGTTGTGATTTACAATAGCTAAGTATATTAATGGTTTGACTGAAATTAAATTGTAATGAATTTAAAAACGAATTGTATTTCAGTTTTTCAAAATATTAACCCAAATATTTTCAAATATTTCGAAATGAATGCAGTGTTCACTAAAATGACTTCACCTTTCATATAAACTTTGCAGAAACAAAATCGGTTCACGCATACCAGAGAACATCAATTACTAACACAATGCAACTTATTTTTATATGTACATATATTAACGATTTCCAAATTTCACTCGGAGTTCGAAAAAAATTTGAAATTTTTTTAAAATTCTTAAAATTTTTTTTTTTTTAATTTAAAATTCTTAAAATTTTTTTTTTTTTAATTTAAGGCTGTTTATGTAAGCGAAATAATCAGCCTTATACATATAAAACATATGTGGCCAACTATAATGTACTTAATGAAACTTTTCGTTAAGTTTCGTCAAATGTCATTCCGTACAGAATCAGCTGTTTGTGCATTATTTAAAAAAAAATAAAATAAATTGAAATGAATAAAGAAAAATAAGAAAAAAGCAAAAGGGGAAGTTTACATATTTTAATCTTGTATCCATTTTTTATTAATAAGTATTCACAGCAAACATCAATTTTTTCTTTTTAAAACGTTCCATGCCAATTAAATAAAACATAAAATAAACAAATACAGGGCTGTAATTTTTTGTACTTCTTAATTTGAAGTAATCGCAAGAAACCAGAATATTGCACAAATATGCAACATGGATCTTAAGTTTATGTAAGTAGATTATGACCACATAAAAGTCTTCTTTAATTTGCTTATGAATTTTACAGACTTTTCGTTAAGCTAACTTACCTAGCATTTACACATGCCACTGCCAGTTCGAAAAACTCAACACAATCACAAGTTTTTACTAATACACCCACATTTTTCGCAATGGCAGCTCCAGTGGCAACAAAAATTGCATGCGAGTGGAAAATTGGCACTTGCATGCCACTAAATGTCAAAACGATTAGCAATGTTACCCTGTTAACCATATAATGCAAATTTACTGGATTATTGTCGAATTTTATTTAAAGTTTTAACCGTTAAATGACCAAAACTAAAATTATGTGATGAAGACGGTAACTCCTTTTTGTTTTCTGGTACTTTTTTTTAATTTGAGAAGTTAACAAATTATCTCAAGTTGACGCTTCGACGACATTTTGAAAATGAACTGGCAGTGGCATGTGTAAACAGAAAAGCAAATGGCATGAGATTCGACTATTTCGAACACTTTTTCGTTGATAATATGTATAGAACAGTGGCATGCCACTACTTGCATGTGTAAAGGCAACGTTATACATATTATAATTGAGCCTTAAAGAACACAGGTTATGTATTACTTGAATCTCTTACAAAAAACGGCACAGTCGTTGACGACAACGACAACCGTAATAATGCTAATTGTTTCTAACATATTTAATATTTTTAAAATGTTTTCTAAATTATGATTTGTTGTTGGTATTCGTGTGTAAATAGTCTTTCTTTTTGTCACATTTGTTGACAATTGTGAAATACTTTTACGTTTTTTTTTTCTTAAGAAATTTTTCGATTTGTGTCTATTCTAAAAGCAAATACACAAATTTAAAAAGGAGGCTCACTTTTTGGTCAAAAGTACACGTATGTAGTTGTTTTTTTAGTTTTTTTCTGTTTTTAGCTTTTAATAGAAATCATTATAAATTCGATGACAACTGAATTTATTAATTGACAGTTCTTAGAGAAATTATTAAATAGAAAAATATTCGAACAAGTTTTTTATTAACAAATTTAAATATAATAATCGATTAAAAAAAATACAATAAAGAAATAAGACCCTATTTTAAATTCAATGAATTTTTATTAGTTTATACGACGAATAGTTAAAATACTTCGTAAAAACTCTCTATATAACTAAGAGAAGATAGAGGAAGCAAGGAAGCCCCACTAATGCAGTGGGGCTTTTTAGTTTTCCCGACTTTGCACTAACTAATTTTTTTCGGCATAGTTATTTGCAATAGTTAATCCAACTTTGCGAGGACCTTGCTCATTGCCGCGATTATTCATGTAAATAAATTTTTTCGCTTGCTGCGTAACTACATTTCCTCCTTACAAAACTTATCTCTGCTTTATTTATTTTATTTTTTTTTTTTTTTTTTTCAAACATATTCTTACTTCATAACATACCCTTATCCAAATACTCACCACATATCATCGGGCTTGTTCTTTCAACCGCAACCGCTTGACATTTGCGGTTCTGACTTGAAATCGCATAATACATATGTGTTACGTAAATTACAATCGCAAGACGTTTGGTGACTTCAAATCGCAAAAGTATGCTTAAATGAACTAGATAATTTTTAAGAATCGATGACAGATCGCAAACAAAATGCATGAGCATTCAGTACACCATAAAATAAATTTACTGTTTTGCGATTTAAAATCGATCGATTGTCAGAACATGGCCGTATAATGTTAACATAAGTTCTGTTAAGTGGTTAACTTTATTCTGTTAACATAACAGAATGTGTCTAGGGTTATAAATTTAAAGACACATAAAATGTTAATATATTTTTTAAAGAAAACGTTATGAGTATGCTTGTAGAAGCAATTTTGAGTCAATTTGACATTTGGTGCTCTCAAATGCCCAAAGAAAAAAATCAAATTTTTCAAGCAAGAAAAATTTATTTAAGTAAAAAATTCTATAAAATTTAACACACCGATTTTTATAAAATTAGAACAGTAATGTTTTTTAATAAGTTCATAATTTTCTCAAAAATTCTTATCAATATAGAGTGGCCATATGGCCATTTTTGTAAGAAAAAAATTATTTTTTTAAAAGCGTTTATCTGGGATTTAGAATTTGGGATATTTCTTAATAAAAAATGGGGATGCCTTATAGTCCACTGTCTTAAGATCGTCTCGGTCTACATAACCTCAAAATTTCATTGTGATATCTCTATTCATGTCAGATTCATGGAATGTCAAACATTAAAATTATTATTTATATAGTGTAAATGAATGAAACGGCTCTCAATATAAGTAAAAAAAATGATAAGTTTAAAGTTTGACATTCTATAAATCTGATAAGAATAAAGACATCATAATGAAATTTGGCAGTTATGTAGATTAAAAAGTTCCTAAAACAGTGCACTTAAAAACATTCCTCTCTTTGAATGAAAAATGGCACAATTCTCAATCTCAATCAATAGCATTTTCGTACTAAATGCTAAAAACCAACTTTGACCTTAAATTTCTCAACAACTGCTAAGCCGATTTTTATAAAATTAAAACTGTAGTAAAGTTCAAGAAGTCTTCTCTCTAGCAACAATTATTATTTTTATATAGAGCCTTAGTGCCCATAACCGTTTTAATACTGTATATTGATTTTCAGCTCAAATTCAGCGCAAAAATGTTTTATTACAGCGTAAATTATCTTAGGAAATTTGATTGCACCGATCTCAAAATCAAATTCAAAAAAATCTCTCTTAAATAGTGGGTTTAGAATTAAATTTGGTACATATAACATAAATAACAAACAGTCTTTATGTTATGACAAAGTTTGGTTGTAAAAGGTCCATTACCAAAGATTCTGTTATAGACTGTATTCCACAAATCACTTAAAAAATGTTTTGAAATTTTATTAAAATCTTTAAGTTTTCTGGATAGTGTTCAAGATAATGAAAAAGCCACTTGAAATTCTATTTTTACCTTTTTAGTCACTAATTTTTTGTCACATCTTTTTTGTAATATTATTTAAAAAATTTTACGTGGCATCACTTGAAATATTGTATACCTCCCACAAACGAACACAGCAAAGTAAAAATATGTTTTTCAAAATTTTATTTTGAAAAGAAAGGCACACAAAACAACTCAACATAAACTAACATACACTTTTAGGCCCAGTTGGCAAAAGGTAACAAAGGAATTAACAACTTAATTGAAAATTGCGTATTTTTTGTTCGAAAAATTCACAAGTGCAAACAAGAAACAAAGAAAATTCTTTAAATATTGCAAAAAAAAAAATAATATGTGCGTGAATCATTACAAATTTTTTTTATCTAAGAGCTTCTATATTCATTAATAAAACAATTTCATTTAAAAGTATCTTACAGATAAGATAAAGTTTTTTATCTTAAATATTTATTTATTTAATTTTATTTCCTATTTTCCCACAGATTTAAAATACATACATTTAGATTTGCAAAAACCCCAACAATTACAACAGAATGGATAGAAAAAAGGAGGATTTAGAGGAGCTAAAAAACCAGCCTACTTCAATTTCTACTCCTCCACCAACAACAGCCACAAATATTTTAACTACATCGGCAGATGATGATACCAGTACCGAGTCCTCTGATACTTTTGAGACATGGACTTTGGTTAATGACAAGCAAAAGAATAAACGACGTGAAAAACTCGAAGATACTGAAGAGAGAGTTGAAATTTTAAGAATTAGTGATTATGATAAGGAAGACGACAAGGAAGAGGAAAGAAAAACAGATCAAGAAACACAATTACATATGTAAGTCGATTATTTGATAGAAAACCGTAAGAATATTATCTAACTGCTTAATTTTTCTTCTTTGTAGTTCTCTAAATGATGTTACCAATGACGATTTCTCGGACGGCATTTCCATAATAAGTGAAAGCGAAAGTGTGGGTCGTATTTCACCTCATCCTTATGTCAGAGATCATTTACATGATTTAAATATGAAATTTTCCCTGAGCGACCACATGGATGATTCCATTTTAAACAAAATGAGAGAAGAAATGGATAATAATGACCAAACACCTTTATTGGCGCAACAACTCTTAGACAACTCGACTGAGCAACAATTACGTCAAAGACGTAGATCTGCAACCGCAGTTGATCCTGACAATCAGGCTTTACAAAAAGCCTCTCGAACGTTGGCTGTATCTGAAGATATTTCAACTCTAGCAAAACGTGGCTTACAGGGCATTTTTTATGTGGGTATAGGTCTAGCCTTACTGGGTTTAATTGGTAAGATAATAAATCCCACCTGGCAGCCTTTAGCCAGTGTGGGATCTTCTTCCTCTACCGAGGAACTGGAACAAAAAGTTAATGATATGGAATTGCAAAATAACTTAATGAGAGCCGAAATTGATTTACTCAACAAACAAGTTAAATATCTATCTACGCTCAATGATCCCCAGCAACAAAAACAGGGCAAACATAAAGACTATAAAGGGAGTAAAACGTTTAAGGCCTGGTCAGGAAATGGGGACTCACTTAAACCGGTGGATATTACAAAGCAGGATTTAAGGAAGCCCTACAAATGTCCTGATGGTTCTTTTGTGGAAATCGCTAATATGTGTATGGAACAAAAATCACCTAATGAGCCTTCTATAGTGGATCAATTTGGCCAGGTGGTGGAAGATCTTAAAGAGCAATCTGAAGCATTCAAAACTTTTGAAAAGGTGGCTGAAGAACTGCAAGGCTTCCAAGACAATCCACTTGAGCAATTGCAAGAAGTTTTTGCTGAGCAAAAACAAAGGGAAGTACCCACCAAACAATTTAATAAAAACAAACCAATTTATGAAACTACAGAAGACTATAAACAAAATCTGCCCTATGCCGAGAAATATCAAAAGCACCGGCCAAAAGGAGAAGGTCCAAATCACTCTGGCACAAAAAAGCCAAGCAAATATGAGAAAAATGAAGGAAAATATGATGACCTTCCTAAAAATAATAAGGAAGATAAAAAAGCTTTTGGCAAAAATGACTACAAACATAGCAAGGAATATAAGCAACATACAGACCAAGATAATTCCCGTGATAATTCTAAGTATGTCAACAACTCCAGGGAGAGAAAATACCGTAAAGACAATTCCAAAGAACGTTTTACTAAAGACTTTGATGGCTCCAAGGAAAATTCACAGGAAAATAACTCTAAAGAACGTTTTAACAAACAAAAGCGAAAATTTGATAAAAAGAGCAATCATGATGATGGTGACAGTGGAGAGTGGCAAGAGAAGTATATGAAACACAGAGAGCAGCAACGTAAACAAAATGAGCAAAAGTATCAAGACAATAAAAACTGGTACATCAAACGTGTCGATAGTCGTGAAAATAGACGCAGTGGCGAAAAACAATATAGATGAAAGAAAAGCATCACTTCCTCCTTTTAAGAAGCACTTTTCTTATCTTTTAAGAATATATTTCTCTCATAATTTTTAACGAAAAAGAATTTCTAAAAAAAAATATTTTGTTGTGATAGTAAAAAAAAAACAAAATATCTTTATTTATTTAATTTCAAGAAGAAATATATAAAATTTATTTTGTATTTTTATGTAAAAAACAAACGATTTTGTATAAATTTATACAAACCATTTTAATTTAATTTTTATTTCTTAAATAAATAATAAAATTTAATTTTTATATCTTAATCGATAATAAAATTTTCGATTATACATATTTACTTATGATTTTAAAAATTTTCATTTTAACAATTTCTATAAAATTATTTTTAAAATTCTTTTTATTTTGTTTAAATTTTTAGCTGTAAATGTTTTGTTTTTAAACTTTTTTCTTTTATATTATAATCTCATTTTAAATGTGTTAAAAAACTCTTATTTTTGCTAAATTTACTTGTAATTAGTTTTAAATGTGTGTATAAAACGAAAGAAACATTTTTATGTTTTCAATGTGTTATAATTTATAAATTTGGTTTTGTAAAATTTTTCGTTTGCTTTGTTTTATTGTAAAATATAATTTGAGTTTAGCTATAAAATGAAAATTTTACAAAATTTTCAAATGTCTCCCTTATCCTCCCCATTTAGACTTTCATTTAGCAAGTTAAATAACCATTTAGAAAACTAACTAAATACATGAAAACGATCCTATTTGTGTAAACTAAAATCTATATAAATACATAATAACTAAAAAGAAATTAAAATATAAAAAATATTAATAAATGTTAAAAAAATGTTTGTGTTATTTTCTAACTGTTATGTAAAAATCTTTTCTAAAGAAAACAAATATTGAACTTAATTTTGACATCTTTAAAATGCTGAGGTGGACTCCGAATTTAAAACATTTCATAATTCCGTGTTAAAGTGTTTTTTCGAAAACAAATTTTACATAAAGCCTATGAAAAATTATAGACCGATTTTCCCAAAATTTTACAATCAACCAAATTATGAATACAAATTCCTTGAGAGTTTTTCCTTTCCTCATTTTTACAATTGAATTTAAATAGGACAAATGGGAGAGGAAAAAAATTCCATGGAAATTTTTATTCATAATTGGGTTGAATATAATTTATAGGCGTATACAACTAACTCTAGCCAATATTCATAACGAAATTGTTATTCGTTACGATTTTAGCCATATTAAAAATGCGAGTCTAATGGTGTTTTCTCTTTTATACAAAAAATGTGACGTTTTATTTTAAAAAAAATGTGACATTTTATTTAAAAAAATGCAATTTGGTGTTCGTTTTTTAAAAATGCTTCGCTCTCTAAAAGAGTGGCTTGTGGTAATCTAAAAAAAATGCACCCTTACTAATGGCATAAGGCATTGCACTTTTACGCCCCGCATAAATCGGCAGTGTTGATAATGCCCTGTAAAAAGATGGCTTCTGTTTATATATAGGGTTACCAGACGAAGTTGGGAGAAACTCGCCCCTAATCAGGACAGTAAAAATTTAAAATTTTAATAGCTATTTTTTCTATTATTTATTTCTATTAGTGAATTCAGTGTTATAAAATTGTTTTTGAAAAAAACGTTAAATCAAGAAATCTGAAAAACTTGATGTTAATAAATCATCAATCTGGCAAAGGTATTTTCTTGTTTACATATTTTATAAAAAAAAAAAAAAACTAAAGTGTTAAATTATTTTTTAAGGGGTCCTAAAACTGTTGAAATAACTAATAAAATTATCTTACAGTAAATATGTATTACATATTTATGAATTATTTTCTTGTTTGCTCGTTTAAGTTCAAAAACTAATTAATGAATAATGAAATTACTTAAATTATAAAACAAACTTATTAATCGGTTAACCGATCAATTACAATATAAACCGATTAAACTAAAACCTCGGTTAATTAATCGAGCGATTACCCGATTAAATCAAAAGCCCGATTAAATGAATACCCTAGTGCTACCTTAACAGGGTTTTTCTTAACGTTTTTGTTTCTTTGTACAACGAACAAAAAACAGTACAAAGTGTAAGAAAACAGTACATTTGCGTACTGTTTTGGGTGTTGTGCATAAAACAGTACAATTGTAAAAAATTAGTACATGTACTGCTAAAAACAGTACGTCTTTCACCCCTACACCTTAATCATATTCTTACCGCTGTAAAAATATCGTGGTATTTTGTCTACTTTTTGGCAATGAAGCGGTTGGTTTAAAAATTGTTTTTCATTGCCTTCAATGTTAAATTAAAAATTTCTTTGCTTATACTAAAAAGTTTTACATTTTGAGTTGAAACAGTATTGTTCAACAAGTGGGATTAATATGTACATATGTATATTGAAAACAATAATAAAAAAACTGAAATTTCTTGTCAATGTTAATGTATCTACATATCGAGCCATAACCTCAAAAAAAAGTTTAAGCGGCAACATTTTAAATTTTCGTTTTTTTTAATGAATTTATTGGCAACACTTGCATCATCTTAAATCTCATGGTCACAAAAGGTCCCGTTACGATTTTTTAGTAAAAACCATTTTAGTTTAAGCGCCAATTTTCATACAAAATTTTTATGAAATATAATAAAAAAAAACCTCTTCTCCTGTAAAATTTAGTTTTTGTCGCTTGAGCTTTTTTTGCGAATATGGCTCGATATGTGCGTACATTTTTTGTTATTCTAAGAAAAAAAAAAATATTGAAAATATTTATTTTTGGATTTTAGTACAATTACCGTAGAAATACAGTTGCACCCACCGTATGAACGTAGTAGCGTATGACGTACATAAATATGTTGTCAAATAAAACGCGCAATCGTAAAAGCGTATTTACGTCGACATATATACTCGTATAATTCTATTTTATACGCCGATCAAAAATATAAAATTAAATAATAATGGAAAAAACAAACATCATTTTAAAAAAATTTGGATTTTCTAAATTTTCAAAATACGTCTACGATGGAATTGTGGGTAATTAGAGCGTGTTTTTATAAAATAACGGCGTTACTTCATACGTTCTTACTACGTACGACCCAGTTGTGTTCCTGGCACTAGGACCAAAGATTTTTTATACGGAATTTAATACAATTTTGGAAATGTCATTTATCATTCCTGGCTTATAATACTAACATCTACAATAGGTGTGACAATGCCTTTTTTCTAATAACGAGAAATTATTTATAAAATAAAATAAATATTTGTTAACTGACTTACCACTACAAATTATATTTTTCTCTGAATGAATTGATAAAAGAAATGCTGTTTTGTATTATCTGCTTATAATATTAAAATCTACAATTGATGTGATACACACACATACATTTTATTTCCGAACTTCACTGCTACTCAAATAAATAACACTATTTTTTTATTTATGAATTACGGAAAAAACAAAACTTCTTTCATTTTCCTTTTTATTTTATTACTAAACAATCAAACAAACAACAACAACGCAACCACTTGTTGTTCCATTAACAGATCACACCATAAAACAAACACGCACAGATTACACACATATTAATCGAAACACTAAAATGGCCGGCATTTACATTGACATTTTTCAACACAAATATCACAATAAATAACACAAACTAAAACTCTACGTTACATTTTTTATATAACACGCTTATTCAACTATATTTTAACAACATAATATTAATTGCAACTTTACTTTTTTTACAATAAAATTAATTTTAATAACCCGAAAATTAATATCAATGAAACATTACGAACTTTATACTTCGACGAACGGTAAAAAACTGACTCCTTTTATTAGGCCACAGTTGCAATTTCTCGCATTTATGCCTGAACGAAAAAGGAAGGAAGTATAAAATTCTAAATAGTCGTTACCTAAAAGCTCTTTTTTGTCTTTAGCAAAGACTCGCACCTGCTTTCTGTAATATTAATAACAACCAGAGTTGTACTACGTATTTGATATTCATAAAGGGCACAACCCTGCCAGCAATTTCGATCCAAAAATAATCGAAATAGTTTTCCCATTTAGCAAATATCAATCGCTTTTGCTATGCAGTTTTTATTACTGTAGTTTCTTTGGAAAGAAGTGGCCTACTATGGGCTTATTTACGTTAAGAATCTAGTTAAGCCCCAGTTAGCCGACAACAGTAATGTAACCGTACAGTAAAAAAGTAAGAAAAGTCAATTTTCTACAGAATTAGACGTTACGGTTAAGTTTCATCTTAATATCAATTTATTGGAGTTGTATCGCTTCTGGCCATAAACATTATGAAAGATTATTATTTTTTTTGGTCTTTGATAACCGTTATAAAAGATTATTAATTTTTTTGGTCTTTGGTAATCGTTATGAAAGATTTTTATTCTTATTGGTCTTCTATAACCATTATACAAGATTTTTATTTTTTCTGTCTTCTATAACCACGCTACAGTTCGCAAATCTTAAGATATTTTTCTAAAATTTAGCTCATCTAAATATAGCAGACAATGATTTTTACCTTCATTGATTTTTCTACAGTCGAAAATACTGGCACAGTTATCAGTTATTTCTGCAGAGGTTTCGCTATTTCTACTGAAATTTTTTATGAGTGTAAACAAGCGCTTAAAATTGATGAAAATCTCATCGATTCTAAAGTGAGGTTGAAGAAATCTTAAACAAAAACCACAACAAATGCAAATATTGCTAGTATTACAAATGGTAATAAAAAGGGTATTTTAATGAAGCTCTTTTTAGGAATGACTTTTATGAAACTGTTTTATAGATTCTATAAAATGCTTCATTACCTGACGATTTATTGTTTCTGTAAAGAGTTTCATTAATTTTATGAAGCTTTCCATAAACATTGACTGTAACGAAACCTGTTTCATAGATCTTATTAGGAGTGTCATTGGCTGAACTCCAACGAATATTTTCATAAAATTTGTGAAGAAATTCAGAAATGAAATGAAAATAATTCCCTAATAACAGAAACGAAAAAAAAGGAAAGAAAATTTTTTTGAATGGATATGGAAGACCGAAAAAAATAAAAATCTTTTATAATGGTTATAGAAGAACAAAAAAAATAAAAGTCTTTTGTAATGGTTATGGAAGCCCAAAAAAAACAAACTATAACGGTTATCAAACACCAAAAAAATATTGGTTATTTGTAACTATTATTCAGAGAGCAGGTTTTAAAAATTCGTGATAAATTATTATTTCAGGATTTTTTCAAATATTGGTTATAACGGTTATGTCCCTGATAAAAAGTACTTTTTTGATGTGAACATTTTTCTTTTTGTTTTTTTATACAAAAAAGTCGGTTATTTTACTGTTTACCTATATCTGTTTTTGCTAAGTGACACTGATTAAAATAAATAACAAATTATTTAAAAGTTTTATAAATATTGAACTTCTAATCAAAAAATTTTCCTGCCTGTTTTTCAAAATAAAATAAAAAATAAATTTTCGCAAGGGAATTTATATTGAAATAACAATAAGAAAAGTCAAATTTGTTTTCAATATAAATTTCTAAAGAAAAATTTTATTTTATGATTTTAGTAATTTTTTTACATATTACCAAGAAAATTTGTTTAAATGCTGCTTAACTTAAGCGTGAAATTATAACGCCATTATGAATTGTAAATTGTAATGCCATTAGTTAAAACTATGATAGGGTTAAAGCTTACGGTCAGCTGATAAATTTTTTTACTCTAATTTTTATATTGGCAATGCTGTTTCAATTATTTTATAACGAGTAGTTTTTCTTTTCTAGAATAGTCGATGAAGTTGATTAATTTAAAAGTTGAGTCGGATTAAAGTTGAATTACTTTAAAGTTGCTAAATATTGTTTTAAAAAGCCGTGTGGTATTTGTGGAGCAATTGTTCCGATTTCCTTTTCAATAAATAGGTACTCTTACGTTTAGAAAATAAGTATGGAATACGGTGAGGATTCATTCATTCTTTTTACTGCTGGGGAAACGTCTAATTGAAGCTTTTGTCTTCCAACAAAAACACAAAATCTGAATGAAGCCATTTTTCAATTAAAAAAATTTTATATTTTTTATATTTTTCAAATTATTTTTTCTAATATCCGAATTTTTTAAGTCATATTTACGCCTTAAAATTACCGGCGAATTTTTAATAAGTTTATTTGATTTAAAAGTGAAAAACAATTCATAATCTTTAAAAAGAAAAATTTTCTGGAAAATGTCCAAGCAATCGTGTTTTTTGGCTCATATCTCAGACATCTATGGACCGATTTGACTGGATTTCAACTTCTTAAATTGAAACATATATCGCAATTTTTAAAAAAATTTAATTATTGTAAAATAATTTTTATAAATCTAAATATATAAAATTGTAACGTTACCAACTGACTGACTGATTCATCATCGTACAGTCTAAGCGCGGTAAGGGTAAGGGTGAGGGTAAAAACTTGAAATTTTGTCAGGAAAATAAGCGGACAGACGTCTGGGCCTCTTAGGGAGTTAACAGGTAAAACGTGTATTTTGGTACTCTTTTGTCACCCCGTCTATCTTTTAAACCAATAGACATTGAAATAAAGGTTCAAAACTTATCAAAAAATACAAATACAAAAACATACATTAATATCGTTACCTAGAACGCAAAAGGCCCTATCTAACACTTTGAAAATTTTACAGGAGAAGCAAAAAACTATTTAAAATGGTAAATTGATAAATTGCCTCAAAATGTTTATAATTATTCTTTCTTCTTTTTTTCTTGTTAAACCTACCAGTGGTTTTGACAAATAACAATGTTGCATATAATGCAAACTGTTAGTTATGTCTAATAGCGTTTGTCGTATAATATTTCGTAGATAGGGCTTTTTGTTTTTTGTTAATAAAATTGCTCATTTTGGTCGAAAGATTCCAAAATTTGTTGTGGACATTTGTGTTAATGCAATACATCAGAATCAATGAAAAAGTCGATTTTTAATTTTTGGTTAGTTAGGGCCTTTTGCGTTTTAGGTAACGATATATTTCTTGCTCTCTCTCGAATTTTACTGCTACAATTTTTGTTGAACATTTTTCAAGTGTGTTAAATAAAAGGTAAATGCCCGCCCAGAATGAATTTTTGACTTGCTATAAAGAAATATAAAGTTTGTGTGTTTTTTTTTTGTGTGTAAAGCACAAAATAGTACCAAAAAAGCGCCTCTTACAGATGCCCACTCACTCAACACATCGCTTGTTTAATTTTATGTTTAAAGGTGCAGTACAAACGAAAATTCAAAATTTACCTGTTGAAAAACAATAAAGTACGAAAAAGTATCAAAAAAATCACTCTTACAGATTCTCATTAACTTGGGAACTTGCATGTATAATTGTATACCTCTAAGTCCAATTTGAACCAAAATTCTAAAAGTACCAGGTAAAGAACAAAAAAGTACAAAAAGCCCCTCTTACATATTCTCATACACTCAGTGCTTTGCCTGCTTAATTTTATGTTTGTAGATCCAATATTAACGAAAATTAAAAAAGGAACCAGTTAAAGAAAGAAAAAGTACCAAAAAGATACCTCTAACATATTCTCATTTACTCAGGAGCTTGGATGTTTAATTTTATATTCCTCGGGCCAATACTAACGGAAATTCAAATAGTACCAGCTCAAGAACAAAAAAAGTTCCAAAAAGCCCTTTTACAGATTCTCATTCACTCAGGTACATGCATGTATAATTTTATGTTCATAGGTCCAATATTAACGAAAATTAAAAAAGTACCTGGTACAGTCCTCTTACAGATTCTCATTCACTCAGAACCTTGCGTGCTTAATTTTATGTTTCTAAGTCCAATACTAGCGGTAATTCAAAAAGAATCAGTTGAAGAACAAAAAGTACCAAGAACTTTCCTAATAGATTCTTATCTAGTTCCAATATTAAAGATAATTAAAAAAATTTTAGAACCAAAAAGTTAGAGTATGAAATTAAATTTCCCATATTCCACCTTTTTGGCACTTTTTTCTCTCCATTGAATCATAAAAATTTCAATATTGTAGTGGGAGCACATAATTGAATTCAATGAATTAAGAAAAATGTTTTGTAAAAAAGTACCAAAAAATAGTTACGGGTTTCACCCTTTACACGTCCGAATTTCGAAAAAGTACCAAATTCGTATTTGGATTTTTTAGATAAGTTTCAAATGTGATATAACCCTCATATCTATGTTTATAGATTTAAAAGATAGATGGGGTGACAAAAAAGTACCAAAATACAGATTTTACCCGGTTACTCCGTTAAAGGGCTGAATTTCCAAAAAGTACCAGACACCTGTCCGCTTATTTTTCTAAAGAACAACCCTAAGTATTAAATTTTTTTGTATCTCTTTTAGTTTTGGAGATATAAGGTTACCGAATTTACCCGTTTTTACCTTTTTTACCACCTAAACATTCGAATTTCCAAAAATCCCATCTTAGTGGATCGATTTGGGGAGAGACCAACCCCTGGTTCAAATTTCAAGTTTTTAGCCTTAGGCGTTTAGGCTGTGCGATGATGAATCATTCAGTCAGTCAGTAAGTAACGTTACAATTTTATATATGTATATAGATTACTAGACCAGCTATTAGACGTTTGTCTCGTTTATTATAAATTTGCGGCTTGTAAAAATGTTTTGTAATATGCAAATTTTCAACTAATTGTAATTCTTCTATAGATGACAGTTTTTATAGAATTTACTAAAAATTTGACATTTTTGCAAAATTTCCTATAATTTTAAAATTCTTTTATAATTAAGATATTTTGAAAAAGATTGGAAAGACAATAATATTTGTAACATTCTCTAAAAATTGCACAATTGTAAAATTGTTTTTTTCAAAATACTTCAGATTGTATAATTCGCTAGATTTTGTAAAATTCGCATACTAAGTAATTGAAATTTTATATGGAAACGAACTTTGACATTATAAGCACCGTTATTCACAAACAATTTTTTTTTTAATTATAAAGGGTTTGTTAAACAAATTTTATTAGATTTTTTCATATATGTATTACCATAACTTTTGCATGAAAAATATCTCAGAAATTAATTTTCTTGGCCAAAAGTTCAATTTTCTGAAGGAAATTATCATTCATCTCAAACTATTACCGATAATAGACAGCTCTTTTTAGGTTGGTATGGTAGTTATCTTTAAGAAATTGTATACTGTTTCACTGTATCGTCTTTACCTACTGTGTTATTAAATTTTTTCTAAGTTACGAGATTTAAGTCAAATTTTGAATTTTAGAGGAATCGACTTTAAAGGACCAAAACAGCTAAACTACCTGTGGAAAGAATACCGATCGATTTAAAAGGCGTTTCTAAGTCTAACCGTATACTAAAAGGAGAGTCTAGCAAAAATATTTATATGTACAACACGCGGTGCAATGTCATACTGTCCAATATGCATGGACGTTATGACACACCAAAGGTTGATGGACATTATGAAATTTTTTGGTGTGTTATAATAAATTAGCTGTTGATTCTATTACTGTCAAGCTCTGGAAATAAAGATTTAACAAATAATTAATTTGGGATAGCAAAAAAAGCCAGACTCAAATCCCGAACGAGCCGGGCTTTGCTTTAAAATAGAGGAAACATTTGTTGTATAATAAACACCGGCTTCCCTAGATACAGCTTCAAAATTCGGTAGAGTAGAAGTTTGAGGTACAGAATAGAAATAAATCATTTTCTTTATAATACAATTTGTAAAATTAGCCAAATGGACAGGATCTGCTAAAAGCCTATACATTTTTGTAAACAAATCATGTTGTTCCCTATTTAAAATGCTTACGAAATATATTGATTCTTTTAGAAATAACAAGTCCTTTTTTTTATAAACGAGAAATTATTAATAAAATAAAATGATTATTTGTAAACTGACTTACCACTACAAATTCTATTTTTTTCTGAATGAATTAAGGAAAGAAATGCTGTTTTGTATTATCTGCTTATAATATTAAAATCTACAATTGGTGTGATACACACACATCCATTTTATTTCCGAACTTCACTGCTACTCAAATAACAAATTCTTTTTATTTATAATTTATGGAAAAAACAAAACTTTTCTTTAATTTTCCTTTTTATTTTATTACTAAACAATCAAACAAACAACAACAACGCAACCACTTGTTGTTCCATTAACAGATCACACCATAAAACAAACACGCACAGATTACACACATATTAATCGAAACACTAAAATGGCCGGCATTTACATTGACATTTTTCAACACAATTATCACAATTAATAACACAAACTCCAACTCTACGTTGAATTTTTTATATAACGCATTTATTTAACTATATTTTAACAACATAATATTAATTGCAACTTTACTTTTTTAACAATAAAATTAATTTTAATAAAACGAAAATATTTTCATTGAAACATTACGAACTTAATACTTCGACGAATGGTAAATAACTGACTGCATTTACTAAACCGCAGTTGCAATTTCTCGTATTTATGCCTGAACGAAAAAGTAAGGAAGTATAAAATTCTAAATAGTCGTTACTTAAAAGCTCTTTTTTGTCTTTAGCAAAGACTCACCCCTTTTTGTTGTTACCGCTGGCATCCACAAACCAAGTGCTGCGCAAGACACTTGCGACCGAGTCTGAAAAAGGTCTAACAGCAATTTCTTTATATTTGTTACTACATATTCGATATTCATAATGTTAGGAAAAATTTAATATATTTCGACGAAGCTTCGAGAAATTATCACAAATCGCAAAAAACTTTTTAATAAATATGTCTTGGCACAATTAAGTTCAGATAATAAAGGTTTAGATACAAATTTGTACAATTTCAAAATTTTCTTTACCTTTTGAGAGTTAAAACCAAATTAAATTCGATACAGTACAAACAAAATGGCTACGATTAATTAGACACTGAAATCTTTTTAATGCGATTATATGGAATTAGTAAAAGCAATGTTTTGAATAAAAGCTAAAGCAAAAAACTGAAATTTAGAAGCACTTGATATTTGTAGATATATCCTTTATCACAGTTCGAAAAAAATAAAAATGAAAAATATACAAATGGAAAAACTATGGCCTAGAGACCAAATTAACCAAATAAAAAACGTCGATAAAACTATATAACATTGAAAACTGGTAAAAATAAGCTAATTTTTAAAAAAGAATTAAAAATTCAAAGATGAAAAATATAATTTGAATCAAGCGAAAAATAGACATCAAAATCTTAAACAAAAAATCAATTAAGTGGCAATATTAAAAAAACAAATATGAATAAGTAGTCATTTAAATCGAACATTAACTGTCCATTTTTAAAAATAAATAAATTAAGTTTTGCAAATAAACAACGCGAATTTTAATTTTACTAATTTTTCCAAATTAAATAATAAGCATCATTAGATCAGGAGTAAGTTAAGAAAAATGCAAGAGAAGCTTAATGCTTGTGTAAATACTCGCTGAAATCTAAAATATACCATTAAAATTCCCATTTCCAATCAGAATAAAAATTAAACAAACATTAATTTCAGATAAATAAAACCGTTAAATCCGGCAGTAATCTTCAAACGGCTTCAGAATTGGGCAACGAACTTTGTTGCGTGTGACTAATGAATTTATAGTTTAACCCAGTGCACCTCGCTGCCACCATCGAAATAAAATTAGTAGACATTTCTTAAAATAGATCTTGTGTATTGATAACGAAGCAATTTGTACTACAGGCAGATAAACAGGAACTTTTAGTGTCTATGTTTAGGAGGTTCCATGCCTACTTTTCCAATTTAAACTACTTTTTATATATAATCTATTTGTACAAAAACTGAATACTTTAACTGTTACAATACTCCATATATGTAAACATCGATACTGTCTTTGTATGGGACATTGACAGATGATGTGGATATATAACCAAATATTTGTAACAAACAGTTATTAGCAATTATTTTGATAAAATGAACTGTAGATTTTTTAATATTTTTAAAACTTTCAGCTCAATTATTGTTTATTTTACTTATAATTACCTAACAAATACAAACAAAGGAAAACAATAAAATGGCCCACTTTTTATTATAAAGAACAAAAATTTAACTTAAAAAGAGTACTTTTCAGAGTCAAAATCGATACTACTGAATTAAATTGATATTAAAATACCAAAACAATCTAATTCGTTATAAAATATAGACACAAAATAGATTCTTTACATAAATATTACCATAGTGGGACACTTCTTCCCGAACGAATAAGGATTGAATAACAAAAGCGATGGATTTTTGCGTAATGAGGAAACTATTTAGATTTTTTTCGATCGAAATTGCTTGCGGGGTGAGTGGCCTGAAGCTATCGATAGTCGACACTATCGACACTATTCGATAGTTTTCTAAAAACCATCGATAACTATCGATAGTTTTAGATAGTCTTTAAAATTTACATTATTTCCCACAAAATACAAAAAATTTGAAACAAAGTCAGTAAACGTACCCATACATTTGCAATATTATTGGTCAATAATGGATACTGTACAATTAACTTGATTGTGTGTATGTCATATTAGTAGGTGGCGCAATATATTGGTAAAAATCAAAAGTCTCTTGATTTATATTGCGCAAAAAGAAATATTTCTTAGGGCCACTATTACAACTTGCCGTTAGTTTAAGGTAAAATTTTGTCGGGCATATAAAAAGTTATTTATTATTTAAACTTTTCTTTAACCCGGTAGTATGAACTTCCCTTTAACATATTTCCCACTTTAGCTTAACTCGTTTTTCGCCGACCGGTGATTATAATGACCAGCACTCATACTGTTTTTTTTTCAATGTTTTTTTGTGTCAGTTGCTTAAATTCTTATTTCGTTATTATATTGTCAGTTTACTTGGTGGGTTAAAGCAAAATTGTAATAGTGAATAACCTATAATCAATCACAAGTTGTAATAATGGTCATCGATGTGTTACATTAAGCCCATACACTTTTACTAGGCCAAGGCCCTTTTTCACAACTTACCGATACGCTAAAGGTAGGAGTTTGTTAGCCGTGTAAAATGTGTTCATTATTAAAACTTAGCTTTAACTTACGAGGTAGGACGTGCCTTCGTCCAACTTATCGCTCACATTAGGTTAAAATAAAATTGTAATACTGGAATGCTCATAATACCGCCGATAAAATTTTACCTTTAGCTATCGGTAAGTTGTGAAAACGGGGGTAAATGTGATTTTTAGCTTTATTTTTGCATAAGACAGTTAGCAAATAAAACTTAACGCGATAGAATACGTAGAATACCAAGTAAATCAATAAAAATAGATTAGTCTATAATACTGTATGTTTCTTTTATTGGTTGTTTTTATACCCACACCACAAAAGTGGGGAGGATATTATGCGTTTATGCTGTTGTTTGTAACACCTTAAAATAATGGTTCTAGACCCATTTTTAAGTAAACTGATCGATCTCCGTCCGTTTGGCTGGCTGACTGTGCATATAAACCTTGTGTTTACAGGGCAAGTCGTAATTTTGAAAATAATTTAATGAAATTTGGTTATAATTACCACAAGGGCCAAGCCTATTGAAAATGATGAACATTGGTCCATAATTTAACATAGCCCCCATACAAGCTTCTCTCCGGAATAAAGTCTTTGTGGCCATAAATATTCTTATTATGTTGGTATTTAGATTACATTTGGTCCAAACTTATATGATTGCAATCTTAATCATCTTACCAAATTTTATTGGTATATTTGATCATAGAGCTCCCATACAAATGCTACTCCCGAAAATAGATTTAAATGCCCTAACTTCCTTTTTAAAAAAGGGTATTTTGTCGCTTTTAGAACTTTTTACGACCATTTGATTTGGGTTTTTATTGAAATTTAAGTGCTCTTTTGCAAATTTGTTCCTTAAATTTTAAATTGTTGCAATAAATGTCGCTATTGAGTGTGAATAATATTAAAATAACCAAGCAGATTAATTGATTTTATACAAAAGTTCATTGAAGATTCTTTTAAATAAAATGGAAATTTTCCTAAAGAATTTAACATTGCAAAAATGGAAAAATAAACAACGATCTGATGATTTTTTTGAATCAAATCTACAATTTCCAAAATTATTTTGGGGAAAAATCCTTTTCAAGAACTAATTAACTTTATTATACGTACACTTTCTTTACCTTACTGAAATGCCGAACTCGAAAGAACATTTTATGCTTTGATCGCACGGCATGTTGAATTACGTTGTTCGGTCTTTGAATTACGAATGCGAATTATGAATATTCATAATTTAACAACTCTTCTTCTTACAATTTTGAACATTATTTTGCTTTGAAAATGAAAATAAATGCAAGTAATAATTTAAAATGTCTCATTATTTTATCAATTCCTATAGGAATTATAGGAATATTTTGTAAATATTGTATATGTATTTGTTGATTTAACCCAGCTAGCATACCCAGCTAGCATTTTCAATCGTCTGGGAGTCTACTGGGAATCTCATGACGAGTGTTTTTGATCGTCGACGAGCTCATTTTTTAATTGTAGACGATTCCTCGCACGGGAGTAACTGTTACACAAGCTGATTCCTCTGTGAGCTACTTCTACAACACAGCGGAGGACGCTTATATTAATCGTAGAGGGAATCGTTTACGATGTATGTAGAGATTATCTAACGAGTCTTTCAAAAATCATGCCAAGAGTCGTATGAGACTCATAAAGGGATTATTTTACAACTCGTGAAATGCTCAGCCGTATAACTGAGCTACCTAAATAAGGGCATCAAGCGTGTTTTTCATGTCAAAACTTATAATTTTCATACAATTTATATCAAACAAACCTTAAGGTCGGGAAATCAACACCATCCTGCCGGAAAATTTTTAGCTTTATTTTTGCATAAGACAGTTAGCAAATAAAACTTAACGCGATAGAATACGTAGAATACCAAGTAAATCAATAAAAATAGATTAGTCTATAATACTGTATGTTTCTTTTATTGGTTGTTTTTATACCCACACCACAAAAGTGGGGAGGATATTATGCGTTTATGCTGTTGTTTGTAACACCTTAAAATAATGGTTCTAGACCCATTTTTAAGTAAACTGATCGATCTCCGTCCGTTTGGCTGGCTGACTGTGCATATAAACCTTGTGTTTACAGGGCAAGTCGTAATTTTGAAAATAATTTAATGAAATTTGGTTATAATTACCACAAGGGCCAAGCCTATTGAAAATGATGAACATTGGTCCATAATTTAACATAGCCCCCATACAAGCTTCTCTCCGGAATAAAGTCTTTGTGGCCATAAATATTCTTATTATGTTGGTATTTAGATTACATTTGGTCCAAACTTATATGATTGCAATCTTAATCATCTTACCAAATTTTATTGGTATATTTGATCATAGAGCTCCCATACAAATGCTACTCCCGAAAATAGATTTAAATGCCCTAACTTCCTTTTTAAAAAAGGGTATTTTGTCGCTTTTAGAACTTTTTACGACCATTTGATTTGGGTTTTTATTGAAATTTAAGTGCTCTTTTGCAAATTTGTTCCTTAAATTTTAAATTGTTGCAATAAATGTCGCTATTGAGTGTGAATAATATTAAAATAACCAAGCAGATTAATTGATTTTATACAAAAGTTCATTGAAGATTCTTTTAAATAAAATGGAAATTTTCCTAAAGAATTTAACATTGCAAAAATGGAAAAATAAACAACGATCTGATGATTTTTTTGAATCAAATCTACAATTTCCAAAATTATTTTGGGGAAAAATCCTTTTCAAGAACTAATTAACTTTATTATACGTACACTTTCTTTACCTTACTGAAATGCCGAACTCGAAAGAACATTTTATGCTTTGATCGCACGGCATGTTGAATTACGTTGTTCGGTCTTTGAATTACGAATGCGAATTATGAATATTCATAATTTAACAACTCTTCTTCTTACAATTTTGAACATTATTTTGCTTTGAAAATGAAAATAAATGCAAGTAATAATTTAAAATGTCTCATTATTTTATCAATTCCTATAGGAATTATAGGAATATTTTGTAAATATTGTATATGTATTTGTTGATTTAACCCAGCTAGCATACCCAGCTAGCATTTTCAATCGTCTGGGAGTCTACTGGGAATCTCATGACGAGTGTTTTTGATCGTCGACGAGCTCATTTTTTAATTGTAGACGATTCCTCGCACGGGAGTAACTGTTACACAAGCTGATTCCTCTGTGAGCTACTTCTACAACACAGCGGAGGACGCTTATATTAATCGTAGAGGGAATCGTTTACGATGTATGTAGAGATTATCTAACGAGTCTTTCAAAAATCATGCCAAGAGTCGTATGAGACTCATAAAGGGATTATTTTACAACTCGTGAAATGCTCAGCCGTATAACTGAGCTACCTAAATAAGGGCATCAAGCGTGTTTTTCATGTCAAAACTTATAATTTTCATACAATTTATATCAAACAAACCTTAAGGTCGGGAAATCAACACCATCCTGCCGGAAAATCTTATTTTACAGATCCTTAGGTCGGTTTGTTTTATTGAAATTGTATTGGCAATAGAATTTTCATATTTCAAAAACGCTCTTATTTAGGTAACTCAATAATTCTTATATGACTCTTACAGAGAGTATCAAAAGGCTCATTCCAAGATTAAAAGACGAGCGTGTCAAAAATTAAAAATAAAAAAAAATTAGATGTTTTTGTTTTTGTAACTCGTCAGATAATCATCAGAAGACTCTTTTAGGAGTTGTATATTGAACATAATCGTCTAACAAACAGCCTATGCTAGCTGGGTAGACTGTTTGTTAGACGATTATGTTCAATATACAACTCCTACAAGAGTCTTCTGATGATTATCTGACGAGTTACAAAAACAAAAACATCTACATTTTTTTTTATTTATTACTTTTTTATATATTTTTGACACGCTCGTTTTTCAATCTTGGAATGAGCCTTTTGCGACTCTCTGTAAGAGTCATATAATAATTACTGAGCTACCTAAATAAGAGCGTTTTTGAAATATGAAAATTCGATTGGCAATACAATTTCAATAAAACAAACCGACCTAAGGATCTGTAAAATAAGATTTTCCGACAGGATGGTGTTGATTTCGCGACCTTAAGGTTTGTTTGATATAAATTGTATGAAAATTAGAAGTTTTGACATGAAAAACACGCTTAATGCCCTTATTTAGGTAGCTCAGTTATACGGCTGAGCATTTCACGAGTTGTAAAATAATCCCTTTATGAGTCTCATACGAATCTTTGCATGATTTTTGAAAGACTCGTTAGATAATCTCTACATACATCGTAAACGATTCCCTTTAGGATTAATATAAGAGTCGTTTGCTGTGTTATGGAAGAATCTCTCATACGAATCAGCACGTGTAACAGTTTCTCCCGTGCGAGGAATCGTCTACAATTAAAAAATGAGCTCGTCGACGATCAAAAACACTCGTCATGAGATTCCCAGTAGACTCCTAGACGATTGAAAATGCTAGCTAAAAAATTGCACAAAAAAAACCTTTTTAAAATTTTATCTTATTTATTTTTTTTTTTTTTTTTTTTTTTTTGACAGCCTTCGATAAATAATTACTGCCCGTTCGCCGATATCGAACGTTAACGTTCGCATAGAAAAAATTTCAAAAAAACCATTTTTGAAATTTTGTTTTTGTTTTAAATGTTATTTACTATGCGAACGTTAACGTTCGATATCGGCGAACGGGCGGTTAATGATGGCAATGATTTGCTTGTAATTGGCATAGGAGTACAACATGAATTACGCACAAATGAGATAATTCGCTCTCAAAATTTTGTATGGCGAATTATGTTATTTGGTTCATAATGGGACTCTGAATTATGAATAAGAGAATGCGAATTACGAAAAAACACTGTCGTGCGAACATAGCATTACTTAATGAATTTTATTAAACCAAAGATTAAGAATCGACTTTCTTTAATATCATCCAATTCATGATAACGGTCTAAAAACAAAAAAATGTTGTTGTTGCAATTTCAAATTGCCTATTTTTATTTTTGATTCAAATCAAAGTTATAAAAAATCTTAGTATGTATTTCATTAAACCGTTTTTTGGCACAATGATGACGATTATATGAATTACTAATAAAACCAATTATTTCTCTTAATATTTGAATACCCTTTTTATATTTAGCCCCTTATTTATAAAAAATGAAATAGGATTATAAAGGGCTTATTTAACAAATTATCATAGAAAAATTAAATAAAAATGTGAAACGATGTGAAACGATAAAAGTTTATCATAATATGTAGAACAATAATTTGAGATAAATAAAAACTATAGAAAACTATCGATACTATTAAAAACTATCGAAGGTGATTCGATAGTCAAAAACCAACGACAGTTTCAGACCACTACATATTAATATCAAATATTTAGTACACACTCTGGTTGTTATTAATATTACAGAAGTCTTTGCTAAAGACAAAAAAAGAGCTTTTAAGTAACGACCATATAGAATTTTATACTGCTTACTTTTTCGTTCAGGCATAAATGCGAGAAATTGCAACTGTGGTTTAGTAAATGCAGTCAGTTATTTGCATTTCGTCGAAGTATTAAGTTCGTAATGTTTCATTGAAAATAATTTTCGTTGTTTATTGTTAAAAAAGTGAAGTTGCAATTAATATTATGTTGTTAAAATATAGTTAAACAAGTGCGTTATAAAAAAAATGTAACGTAGAGTTTGAGTTTGTGTTATTAATTGTGATAATTGTGTTGAAAAATGTCATTGTTAATGCCGGCCATTTTAGTGTTTCGATAAATATGTGTGTAATTTGTGCGTGTGTGTTTTATGGTGTGATCTGTTAATAGCTCAACAAGTGGTGGCATTGTTGTTGTTTGTTTGATTAAGTAATAAAATAAAAAGGAAAATGAAAGTAAAGTTTTGTTTTTTCCATAAATTATAAATAAAAAGAGTTTGTTATTTGTTTGAGTAGTAGTGAAGTTCGGAATTAAAATGTATGTGTGTGTGTATCACATCAATTGTAGATTTTAATTTTATAAGCAGATAATACAAAACAGCATTTCTTTCCTTAATTCATTCAGAGAAAAATATAATTTGTAGTGGTAAGTCAGTTTACAAATACTTATTCATTTAATTTTATAAATACAAGAAATGTCACTAGTGAATCTGTAATGATTAACTATTGACAGAAAATTACAAATATCATATTTTAGTACGAGTAAGTTAATTTATCAATATTCCTAACAAAAATTTAAATTTTTTGATTGCAAATACATATACTCGAGCACGGGACTGTGTTATATAAATAACTATTTGCTTATTTATGGTCTACATAATAAAAATGTCTCGTCAAATAAACATTGAAAAAAACTATTGACAGAGTTACCAGTACTAGTGACTTATTATATCCCAGAAAATGCTATTTACTATAGACATTTAACATTTGCGTGTTGCATTGCGGTGCACTATAGGAAATTTTCCCTTTTTTTTGGCCAAAACTAATTTTTAGACAAACGAGTGGGCCAAACTAAATGATTTTTTAGATTCGCTTTTTGGAAGTGTTCCTCCTAAATGATTTTTTTGATTCGCTTTTTGGAAGTGTTCCTCCTTAAGCTAATAAATTTTTAGTCACGCACCGTCACGGAGAAAAAAGTTTGTCACGCGCAAGTCTGCATTTGGTACGCTGAAGTTACCTGGAAAAATACGCTTTTTTTAAGACATATGCAAGTATATGCAGCTGAAATAAATTGCGAATGGATGACAACTTATGGCTCTATCGAAATGCGTAAGTGTTATATCTATCACTTTTAATCATTTTTTTTCGGAGCTTAGTAAAGTTGCAATTTATTATTACAGTATATAACATCAAGGTATTTTTCTTTCCTTCGATTTAACCAAATTAAAAAAAAAAGTTGAATATCTTTTTAACTACTATAAAAGTACTCACTTTTAGCATTATTGTTCATTTTTCACTTTTTTTACATGAATTTTTTGAATAAAAACTTTAAACTTAAATACACGTCTAATTTAATATAGTAACTTCCTCGTTTTGTTTAATAAACAAACATCATGTTTTTGCATTTATAAAATAACGGTAAAGCATCATTGATGCTTTATTCTTCGGGGATGCTTTTTTTAGTATGTTTTTAAGTACATAGTGAAAAAAAAAATCAAGAACTCCAAGAAAAAAATTAAGTACTTTTGGCCAAAAAAAAGGGGAAATTTCCTATAGTGCGGTGGTACTATTGACTAAGTAGTTCTTTTGGGACCATTAAAACCAGAGAATCACTATTACATTTTAGTAAATCTATTCTACACTTTTTAAAAGTAGATGTCGAATTGATAATTACATATTCTTTAACATTAAATTATTTATTAAAAAAAAAAACAAAAAAAAAAAAAAGTACATATTTATAACAGTCTTTTTGAAATTTTAAATAATATGATATGTAAAAATAAATAAGTACAATTCAATTATGCTTTAATTAAAAAAAAAAAATATTAGTTAATAAAATTAATTACTCTTATTTAAGGCAATTAAAAAGGGTAGACACTTAGTTGAAATTGTCGCCAAGAAGGCACCAAGTAGTCGACAAAACTGGTGACTTGGAGACACTAGCACCGAGGTTTACTATAGGGTAATTTCTCTGTATTTGAAAAAAGGCCTTGCTAATTCTCAAAGTCTTTTTTTTATAAGAATCAATATATTTCGTGAGTATTTTCAACGGGCAACAAAATGATTTGGTTTCAAAAATGTACACAGAAAAAAATGTTTTATCAATTAAAAAAATGGTTTAAAAAGTATTTTAATTTAATTAATGTGATAATTGAATCAATTATTTTTTTAGCTGAAAGAAAATTAAAAATTTAATTTTGATTTAATTAACATTTTAGTTGTTTTGAAATAAATTTACAATTAAAAGTTTAATTAAAAAACAAAAAATCTTTATTGTTTTTTTTCGTTTAAAATAAAATAATTTAAACATGTAGAATTGTTGTTGGGAGTTGTCAATATTTATTTAAATAAATTAACACATTGTTTGAAATAGCAAAATTTTTTGAACACGTTTTTAATTAAAATTAAAAATATTATTTATTGAAAATATTTTTTCAAAATTTTTAGTAATCAATATAATCATTTTGGTAATAGGTGCAAAATCAACAATTTGTTTGCTTGATATTATGAATTTATTAATTTTTTCTGTACATAGTCTTTTCGCAGATCATTTTATTTTTTATTTATTTTTTTTTTCGTTTTTAGGCTAACGCTTTTCCATTTTGGTATTTTTGTTTTTAGTTTCTTCGAACTGTGATAAAGGTTATCAAGTGCTTCTAAATTGTATAGTTTTTTGCTTTAGCTTTTATTCAAAATATTGCTTTTACTAATTTCATATAATCGCATTAAAAAGATTTCAATGTCCAATAAATCGTAGCCATTTTGTTTGTACTGTATCGAATTTAATTTGGTTTAACCTCTCAAAAGGTAATAAAAAATTTTTAAATTGTACAAATTTGTATATAAAACTTTATTTTCTGAACTTAATTCTTCCAAAACATATTTATTAAAAAGGGTTTTGCCATTTGTGATGATTTCTCGAAGCTTCGTCGAGTTTGGGTTACAATCACAGTTTAATTTATTGTATAAAAATAAATTATTTTTTTCCTATTATTATGAATACTCGTATAAAATATGGGCATTTCATCCGAATGGTCAACCGGGATGGAAAAATAAAATGTTTATAATCATCGCGTTTTATTGCTTATAATTATAAAAAAAAGTCTATGTTTTTTTATTAGAATGGTATATATGATATGCTATGATATCTCAGCTGTTTCACTTGAGGAAATTGGGCTGGAAACTGGAAAATTAAATATTTTCTTTTTAAGCTACTTCTAAAGACTTTTTTGTATATAAGGTGCTACAAAATTTCCTTTTTTGCAAGCACTTTCAAAGTGACCAAATTCCCGAGTTATGGACCAAAGAAATTTTTTTTAAGCTGCTACTTTTAAACATTTATAGAAATTCAAACGGTTTTGGAAAGCAAAATAATTGTTATTTTTAAATATACATATATACTTTTCATACAATATTAGCACAAATATGAATAGATTTTTTCAATTATATGGAAAATTTTTAATTGTTTTTAAACTTTTAAAATTTCTACGAGACTTTTTTTCGAATTTAGTTTAAAGACCACAAATATATTAAAGACAGTATGTTTTCTGAGTAAAATGAGACATCATTTGTTGAAATGGATTGAGAAATAAGGAAGTTTTAATACTTTTTGCGAACAAAAGAGTGGAAACCTGTTTCGATTAGATTAGCATGATTTAATAAAATAATTTTAACCTAATAAAACTTAACGAATTTTATATTTGTATCACAAATTTATACATGAGCACTCCTTACGTACGACCGATCAAAATATAGATTATAAGCTTCTACCACAGACTTATTTTTTACCAATTCAATGCGATGTTTTTTGTCAACAAATAAGCCACAAATGTAATAAAAAAGATTACGCTTATTACACATTGTAAAGGTGGGCAAACTTCGATTGGATTGTAATATAATATTAAAAATACACTTCACTTAAACATAATATTATTGTAAACAAATACCTTAATATAAAAAAACCATTTTTTTCTAATTCGACTTTAAAAACACTAACTAAAAAACAGAAGTTTTGCAATTATCAAAAAAATAACAGTATTTTTAAAAAGTACTTTCAATAATGTTTATTTTAGTAATGGATCCGTGAGGGGATATTGACTCACACTCACTCATACAAGAGAAACATTTTCTGATCACGCACTGTCATCGTGGCTCATTTTAGTTCTATACACATTCACAATCTCGTTTAAACACTCTGCGTCAGTGTTTTTCAAGTGAATCACACAAAATTGGCTCACGTACTCATCTCTGGTTCAACGATCTTTTTTTATTGCTTTCTTACACTTTCATGCTCTTTCTCTCATACTCTCTATACTTTAGTGAACTCCTACACTCAGCATACTACACTCATATAAAAAGGAACAAAAATTGACTTGATTCTCTTAAATTCGTTTGTCATTAGCAAAAATTCGTTTTTTTTACCTATATATTCAAATTTTCTTGTTTAAAATAAGCGATTTGTATTGTATTACCAAAAGGATAAAATAGTCTTTTTTAAGGAATTTTAATTGTTTTTTTTGTTATAATAGCTCCTCATAAAAAGTACTATAACTTCCTCATTTCTCAACTGATTTCAACAAATGACGTCGCATTTTACTCAGAAAAATACTGTCTTTAATATATTTGTTATCTTTAAACTTAATTCGGAAAAAAGTTTCGTAAAAATTTTAAAAGTTTAAAAAAAATTAAAAATTTTTCATATAATTGAAAAAATCTATTCATATTTGTGCTAATATTGTATGAGAAGTATATATATTTAAAAATAACAATTGTTTTGCTTTCCAAAACCGTTTGAATTTCAAAAATCGGTTAATAAATAAAATAGTTATAAATGTTTAAAAGTAGCAGCCTCAAAAAAATTTCTTTGGTCCATAACTCGGAAATTTGGAGGTATATTGAAACTTTTAAGCCCACCAACACCTTTAACGCACACTAGGTCATTTCAGAAGTGCTTTTCGAGTGTAGCACAGTGTAATTATTTTTCATGCAAAAAAATTTGTTATGTTTGCACTCTTTCTTTAAAATCTCTCTATTACAATCAATTAAGAAGAGAAAAGTGTAAGGAGAACAAAAAAAGTTCTATGAACGGTTAATTTACGGTTACAACATATGGAAAAATCGTACGTTCGCGACCCGTACGTAAGCGACCGATACTTAAGCCAATTAAGCAAAAACCAATAGAGATATTTTATTGTGTAAATACTGGATAGAGACCTACATTAACATACTTTTAAAATAAATCAATCACTTTTGAATATTCCGTTCCATTTCACAGATTTTTACATTTCACTACTGTCAGCCAAAGTTGAATTCTATTTTGCGTACGTTCGTGACAACTTGTTTATAACTATCATTCTGAAAACTTAAACTCGATGAAATCCATCTTTTGTACTAAACATAGAGCACTAAACATAGAGCTATCAAAATCTTATCGCATCGCAAAAAAAATGCTAGGAGAAATTTTGTTTTCTACATTATTTGTACATCTAAAGCGTACGAACGAACGTAATTTCATTACCCCAGGAAATGCCCATATGCATTACCAAAAATAAAGAAATTGCTATTAGACCCCTTTCAGACTCGGCAAGTCACTTGCGCAAGTGCCTTGCGCTACTTTTGGTTTGTGGATGTCAGCGGTAAGGTCGGGTTAATGGAAAAAAAATTTAGTACAGACTTTGTTGTACTCGGCAAGTCACTTACGCAACTAACTTATCGAGTCTGAAAGGTTTCTTATCATTTCCAACTCTGGTTGTTATTAATATTACAACAAAAAGGGGTGAGGCTTTGCTAAAGACAAAAAAGAGCTTTTAAGTAACAACTATTTAGAATTTTATACTTCCTTACTTTTTCGTACAGGCATAAATGCGAGAAATTGCAACTGTGGTTTAGTAAATGCAGTCAGTTATTTACCATTCGTCGAAGTATTAAGTTCGTAATGTTTTAATGAAAACAATTTTCGTGTTATAAAAATTAATTTTATTGTTAAAAAAGTAAAGTTGCAAATTATATTATGTTGTTAAAATATAGTTAAATAAGTGCGTTATATAAAAAATTCAACGTAGAGTTGGAGTTTGTGTTATTAATTGTGATAATTGTGTTGGAAAATGTCAATGTAAATGCCGGCCATTTTAGTGTTTCGATAAATATGTGTGTAATCTGTGCGTGTGTGTTTTATGGTGTGATCTGTTAATAGCTCAACAAGTGGTGGCATTGTTGTTGTTTGTTTGATTGTTTAGTAATAAAATAAAAAGGAAAATGAAAGAAAAGTTTTGTTTTTTCCGTAATTTATAAATAAAAAAATAGTGTTATTTTTTTGAGTAGTAGTGAAGTTCGGAAATAAAATGTATATTTTAATGTATATTTTAATTTTATAAGAAGATAATACAAGCAGCATTTCTTTCCTTAATTCATTTAGAGAAAAATAGAATTTGTAGTGGTAAGTCAGATTCATACATGTTAAATTCCAATTAGAATTAGCAATTGATGCAATTGGTTTATATTCTCTAATTCGTCAAACAATTAGAATTAGTTCAACTAATTCCCATTAGATAATTGAAATTTTTATTCCAATGGTAAAACTAATTGGAATTAGTTGCCATTAGCAAAACAAATTGGTTTACCTTTACAATTATAAATCTAATTGACTTCTGATAATGCAATTAGATATTCAATTAGCTCGAATTAGAATCAATTATTTTGATATTTTCAAAAAACAAAAAAAAATTAAATATTCATAATATGAATTTCACACATATATATATTACTTATGTACATATATTACATACATGCACACATATTTAACGTACGCACTAACTGTTTAATAACTACAATGACCGGGTATATTCGCTTTCAGCAATACGAGCTTTTCAAAAGAAAAGTCCGTCAAGCGACCCCGCCTTGGACTCTTAATAATGCCCGCAAAGGAAAATAGTCGCTCCACAGGGCCTGAAGACGTAAGCGGTGTATTGCAAAATAGTGCTATTTCCTTTAATGTAGGATATTTGGACCATATATTGAAAGTTTTATCAGGATCATTCAAATATTGATGCATCATATTCGAAATAAAATGCAGGCTTTCAGCCCCCTCTGTCAATTTTGACAATGAAGCAGTACTTTCTTCTGCAAAAATGTAATCTGATTTACTAAAAATACCATATATGTATATGTGTCACTTATGCAGAACTTACCACCATCACTGAAATCATGTTTGCACATACAGTGACTTACATCATTATTCGTCCACTTCAATAATTCTTTGGAAAACATTAATTTTTATCAAAATAATTGATTCTAATTAGAGCTAATTGAATATCTAATTGCATTAGCAGAAGTCAATCAGATATCTAATTGTAAAGGTAAACCAATTTTTTTTGCTAATGGCAACTAATTGCAATTAGTTTTACCATTGGAATAAAAATTTCAATTATCTAATGTGAATTAGTTGAACTAATTCTAATTGTTTGATGAATTAGAGAATTCCACAAAAGAAGGTTAATTAGCAATCATTAGCATTATCTAATCATTACTTAACATCTTTGGTCAGATTACAAATACATTTTCATTTTATTTTATAAATACCCTGCAGGAACTGTCACAAGTGAATCTGTAGTGATTCACTATTTACAGAGAATTGCAAATATCATGAACATATGTATTTTTTTTTTAATAACGTTTATTTAAATAAACTTAATATACTTAAACTATAAATAAACAAATAGTATATATATTTACATCTTATTATACACTGTCCCATATTCGGGCGCTCAAGTACATTACATTTGTATATTTATATAATATATTAGGCATTTTTTGGAATTTATTATTTTAATTTTTACAATATGTGTTAATATTTGCATTTAATATAAATGTTATGTAAAGAAAAAAAGCTTGAAATACCTTACTTTGTTATTGCAAGAAGATAAAAAGCTACAGTCAAATGGTAAAAAGAATTGGAAAATTACTCGGTGAGCCACCAATATTTTTTTATATTCAGGTTTGGAATCATATTTTGTCCCTTAGGTAAATGCTAGTGTCAAATCTGCAATTATCATTTGATAGTTGATTACTATATATAGCTTTAATATTGGCCGGTCTATAAATATGGTATAATATAGGAATGCCACTTTCGTTTTGTATAAAACCCTTGCTATCGAGGTATAAGAAGGCCTCAGGTGGGACATATCCACTTTGTAAAGTTGAATGTATATATTCCTCATTGGTATAATAAGGAGCCATGATTAAATTATTTTCATAGCACTCTAAACTTTTGATAATGTGGTTTCTTATCAGGTGTATGATGAAATTATCAATTCTGCTTATTTCTGCAGCTTTATATAAACTTTTGTTTGATATATATTTTATGTAGTTACTATTTGAAGATCTGTAAGGGGATGTGCAGGCCCTCAGGCATTTTCTTTCGAAAACTCTTATTTTTTCCATATAAGATGGAGATATGTTGAACCATATTTGGCAACCATATGTTAAAATAGGCCTTATTAAGGATTGGTACAATATAAGTTTAACCTTAGGCGTAATGTGCTTTGAGAAAAACAATTTTTTGTACATAAAGAACGCATTTCTTGCTTTTGTTAACTGAAGGTTGATATGATTATTGAAATAAAGGAATTTATCTAGATGAATACCTAAATATTTAACCGTTTGTTTATTTGGAATAGAAATATTGTAATTAGATTTTATACCAAAAGTTTTCCAATTTTTTTTAATATTGTGGTTGCATTTTCCCACCGGGGGCCGAAAAAGTATAGTTTCGCATTTATTAGTGTTAATTTTTAATTGCCAATTATTAGCATATTCTTCAACAATTTGAAAATAATTTTCTAATTTTGCATTAATTTTTTCAATTTTGTTATCAGCATGATATATGATGATATCATCTGCAAATCCAATTATATTATCAATCTTGATTAAAAGATCATATATGAATAAATTAAAAAGTATCGGAGAATTGACTGTACCCTGCTGCAAGCCATTTACTATTATAAAATCCTTTGTACTGACTTTATTCTTATTATAGACCACAAATGATTTATTATTTAACATGTTATGAATGAGTATAATTAAATAAAGTGGGAATTTATACTCAAACAATTTATATATTAAGCCGGGGATCCAAATGTTATCGAATACCTTCTCAAAGTCAATTAAACAAGCACCTGTGCAAAGTGATTTGTTAAAATTCCAATTCACGTTTGAAACAAGTACATGTATCGCATGAATTGTGGAATGCTTAAATTTAAAACCAAATTGTTTAGGGTTTGTTATATTAGAGCTCTCGCAATGTTTAATTATATTGTTGTTAACACAAATTTCAAAGATTTTACTAATATTCGGTAATAAACTTATAGCACGCAAATTGTTTGGATTACTTGTGTCCTTATCTTTTTTTGGTAAAACAACTATTTTTGCTTTTTTCCATGCATGAGGAAAGTAAGAATTATTGAGCATATTATTAAAAAGAGTACAATACTCAAGAATAACACTTTCAGGTATGTTTTTCAAAATAATGTTAGGAATATTATCAATACCCGACGATAACTTGTTTCTTAATTTACTAAAAATATAGATTATGGTGTTTTTTGTGATAAATAGTTCACTAGTAAGAGATTCATTGAAATCATTGGCCTTATTGCTCTCACTAAACGTTGTGATTGTAGGTCGATTGCTTTCATACTCGTTTTTAGTATCATGTACATATGTATTTTAATACGTGTAAGATAATTTATCAATATTTCTAACTATATTGATAAATTAAAGATTTTATGATTGCAAATACATTTACTAGAGTGCTCGAACACGGAACTGTGTATAATATGTTATATAAATAACTATTTGCTAATTACTCTTATTAAAGGCAAAAGGCAATATACGGATCCACTAAGAATCACGCTCTAAGTCGTTCAGTATAATTGCCGCTGGTAGTTTAGATTTTTGATCCCTTTTGATATTTAAAAGTTCTATTCCTCTAAAATTCAAATTTGACTAAAATCCCGAAACTTAAACGAAATAGCATACAATTTCTTAAAGATTACTAGCCTGCCAATATTACATACAAAGGGCAGCCTATTAGCGATAATAGTTTGGAGGAATGATAATTTCCTTAGGACCAACTTTACAAACATTCAAATTTTTTCTAAAAAAACATAAAATATTTGTTTTTACAGCATCCTACTCCCACAATTCGCAACTTTTTGACCAAATTATATCCTTCTCTGAAGATAAAAGGTTATATATAAGTTTGTCATACCATTAGTAATATCAATAATATTGGTCTTAGACCCTATAAAATATATATATTCTGTGTCCTTATGACGAGCGAAGTTGATTTTACCATGTCCATCTATCCGTCTGACCGTTAAAATGCTGACCACGAATGCTTCTAATTTTTCGCTTTAATCCCTTGTGATCTTTAAATTGAGTCATTGTGACTGAATTAAGTAAAAGTGAGAGAATATATGTATATATATATGTAAGGTGCTAAATGGGTTAAGTTCTCGTTAATAAATATTCACCATACCTACATTTGAGAAGAGTAAGGGAAATGCAGCTAAAGGGATTCAGTTAGTGAAGAAGTAGTCAAAGTCGTGAACGGTGGAGAAGTTGTTTTTTAAAAGTTGCCTAACCATTTGTTAAAGTTGTTTAATTGTCGTTGATAAAAGGTGTTTAACAAAGTTTATAACTAAAGTCGTTGAAGATCGGTGGAAATCTATGTCACTTAATGATTTTTATGTTGATTTTCTAAAATTATTTTATACTCAACTAAATTACAACTAAACTTAAAATATTTCTAACTTGAAAAGCTATATATTAATATTAATAAATAAATTTGAAATATACTTATGAAATCCAAGATTTCGGTGTTTAATTAATTACAAATCTTACATATATATATAATTTCATCTTCATATTGATGATGCCCTGACATCAGAATTGTGAGATCAATGTTATTAAAAATGGCATCATTGAGGCAAAAAGTGACTTCAATCCAATGACGAACGTCATCATAAAATTTGGTCATATTTTATACGTCATCTATGCTATGACTACAGTGACATAAATTAGATGCCACATTTTGTGTACTATTTTTATGTTTAAAAAGTAAAATAAGAAGCAAAAATTTCCATATTCTATTTTCTTAAATTATTTAGCTGCATAAATCAAATTTTCCAAGAAGAATGAGTACACTCAAAATATTATGTAGCTAAATTTCACAGAAAATTCAGTTGAAACAACTAATAACTTATTTTAAAAACGGATCATTTACATTTCATTTAAAATAAAGGAGCTTTACATAAATTTTTTAATATTTTTTTTTATTATTTAACAGCATATTCTGTAAAATTTAATAGTTGTTGCTTGAAAAAAATAGAATTTAACCGACAAAAAATCAAACTACATAACAATATAAATACGGAAAAACATTATTTTTTTTGTAGTTTGTGTTTTGAATAACAAACATACATGTTAAAAAATAAAGTTATTCGTTAAATAACTATATCTTTATTGAATTTTAACAGTACGAAAAAAGAATTTAGTAACCACAATCAGTTACTGTAATAATTTTATGAGTGTATATAAACCATATCGGTCATGCTGCTGGTATCTTTCTTCTGTAAACAAAGGGCGGAATGCAACAAAAGTGAAACAAATTCTTATTAAATAGCTATGGCCCAAGCTCTATATGTTAAGTGTTCTTATTTTTTATATATATAATTTGGTGCCCAATCTGTTAAAATAATTTTTTGAGTCAGATAGAAATTTAGTAGCTTTTTTTACACAATAAGAATTTTCCCTTTTTGGAATGGCACCAGTACGCAGCAAATTGCTTGATGTATAACGATACAATTGTTGGACAATTATTTCCGGCAGGCTAAAATGTAGTTGTTTTCCATAAACTTTTGGGTTTAAAATTTAGTACTAATAAGATTTTCTATGACGTGCTGAATTCCCAATTTTTTATTTTGATAAATACACTGAAATTTATTGTTGAGGGAAAGCTAGTTTCTATGCCAAAACCTTTTTCGAAAGACTTTCGAAAAGCTAAAAATATTATACAAACAAGAATGTAAAGCAAATAAGAATTTTAAACACTCAGTACCCATGTTCTGTAACTTTGGTGAGAACTTCTCGCATCGAAAAGATGTGAAACAAAATATTCCATCGTTTCTCGAAAAGTGAAAAAAAGTGTGTGTATATTCATGTCGAAAACTATCAAAAGAGATTAGAACGTTACGTTATGAATGTCATAATATTCCAATCAAAGCTGATGTGAAATTGCAGGCGTTGAGAACGCCAGTTACACCTATCGTTGACGTCGGCCAAAATTAACTAAAATTGAAAGTTTTATAATGACGGCGGCGAAAATACAACCGTCGGTAATAGCAAATAATGTAGAGTTCGACTAAAATTGTTTTTGTTTACAAAATAGCTTTGAAAACATTCTTATATTTTTAAAAAAATTTAAAAGCAATATAGAGCAATTCCATATGAAAGCGATCACCTTTTGGACGACCCCTCTCCGATTTTAAAATAAATAGTCTCAATCGATTGCCCAGCAAAAAATAATGTACCTACATATTTTTTTTTTTATAGTGACTGGTTTAGTGGTGGTGTACACCACTGTCATGTGACAAAATTGAAGAATTCTTCATAAGGGACCTCATTGAAAGTTGTTTTAAAAAACTACTAAAGCGATCGCAACGAGTGATAGCTTGTTGGAAAGGTATTGAATCAGGCTTTAATTGAAAAATAAAATCTTCCTAATTTTTCTTAGAAATTTACCTTTAAATTTTCCCAAGAAAATTAAATTTTCCGATTTTACACTGAAGCTCCTAAATTTTCCGGCTAATTTTTTTTTTTGGATTCCTCATAATTTTTGCTTTAAGAATCAGCAATAAAAAAATGGGCCCCGACTCCTTGTTTGGACAGGAGAAGAGCATTTAAGAGACCACCTTGTTAAAAATACATTTTAAAAATTATTTTACAGTTAAAAATACATTTATGAAGAAAAAATCTTTCTTATTTTGCTGCTTATACTTAATTACAATATTTATTAAAAATTTCAATTGTCTTGGCATCATTATAAAATTAAAGTAACTTTAAATTTAGCACGTCGGCAGACGAAGAGTACCGCTTTACATTAATTGACATATCAGAAATATTTGGTATGAAGCAATGAAACTTTTGCGTTCCAGTTATAGTTTTGACATTATTATATCTGTTTTGAATTCGTCGCTCCATGGCATCGTGTTCTTTTTGAGTGCATAAAACTGTGTTAATGGCAATTTCCTTGCTTTGAATCCACGAAAACAAATGTTGTACATTTAAGATCTGGTCAGTATATGGCCTTTGCAAACTTGCCTTAGTCGCCATGCGTTTTAGGGTTCCCCCTAACACATCGCATGGGCCCTTACCGTGGGACGTCGCGAAAAAGTGCCACTCGACCTTGCAGTTTTGTTCTTCTTCAATTATGCAAAGATTAGAAAAATTTTTTTTATTCTTGTACTGAGAAGCCGCGCCGTCTGAGAAAAACGTTTCTTTGTCGATTGCATCGAATTTTGATCTTAAGAATTCAAACAGTTTCATTTGAAATAAATAAACGGATACATAATTATGAGCTAAACTCTCCGCGACAACAACAAGGCTTACGGTCTGTAGTTCGTTATCTTCGTTTTTGAAATAAATGCAAAAAGGATGCACCGTGCACTGGTCGTTTGCCCAGTGATAAGCCTGAATTTCATCCTGAACGAGAAAAGTGTAATTCTCGGCAAAGTCGCTTATCACAATGAATTCATTTTGGGCTAATTTCTCCTTACTTTCCTTTAGAAATTTCGATTGCATCTCGGATATGAAATGGTGCGCCTTCAGTTCATTCAACTTGAATCCGAATTCCTCGATGAATTCCGGAATCTGCTTTACCACGGTCTCAAGGGAACATCTGCCGCTGCTAATTATCCACTGTTTGAAATGCACCTCCTGAATTAACAGCTGTTCAAACTTTTCCGCCAAATATTGCTCTAGCTCGTCAATCTTCGGACAATTGTCGCATTTGGACAGATGACAATTTTCCGTGGGGTATGCGCACAACGACTTCGACAGGAGGTCCCTATATGTTTCAATTTCACCGTGAAATACTTTCAATTTCTTGCATGGAAAGAAAATTAATTTGATGTTTTGATGAAACATGCAAACGCAGACTGAATGCGTTCCGTGCCTGTCTAATGCCAGCACACATTCTTTTGGTCGTAGGATGGCAAACTTAGAAAATCCCACTTTTTCTGCTGGGTATTTCTCATTGAACTGATGGTATGCTTCGGATAGATTACATAATAATAATAAACTTTTTCTCCATCTTCACGTGTGATAACATAGTCACGTGTACCTGGGCAGGCGCGGCTGTTGTTATCATTGCAGTAAAAATCTTGAATATATTTCACCGTTGCTTCGCTGAGGGTCCTTGAGCCAAATTTCTTGGTGGGAGTCGCCAATATGCCCTTCTGTCGAACTAATTCTTTGCTTCTTCTCGCGATGTAAAAACATGTTTGAAACTGTTCAGAAATCTTGCGTATGATTGAGGCAGCACAGATAAAATGAGATATTTCTCCGGAAAAGTGGTCGCTAAATTGAATTTTCTTTTCAACTGCTCAATCATTTGTTTGCCGTCATCAACTCATCTGCTTGACTGCATTCGTTATCAGAGCCTTCATCAAATATTGTCGCGATTGCACTCATAACCTTGCCTTTTTTCTCTTTCCTGTATGTTTCACTTCTCAACTTTCTTTTTCTAATAGGCGTTTCACCTAAAGTGGTAATAGCCTCATTCAAAGGACTCAAAGACATATTGACCATCGGAATGTCTGCCTCACTATCAGATGAAACATTTTGTTCACTTGTCATTTCACTCTCGGATTGTGGCTGCATTTGTTTCAATGCATTTGCTTGTTGAGACAAATCGATTTTACACTTGGGGCAAATGAATTCTGCTTCTTCACCGTATTGTATATTTAATTCATTCATGTATCGCTTCGAAACACCAGTTAATTTTAATACTTTTATCTTTTTCGAACGATGTCCACTCTTGTTAAACGGATTGCAGCAAAATTTATTCATTTTACTTTAAATTGTCTTTACAGCTTCACTCTTTACTTTACAAAAAAAAAAAAACACTTTAACACTTTCACGTTTAGTATTCAACTGAAATTTGACTCAGAGTGTGTGAAGTATTTATATTTATTTTTTGGTAAAAAATTGCGTGAACTACTGCAAATTTTTTAAATTACCAGGTAATAAATATTTCACCATATTTATGGAAAATCCGTGTTTTATGACTTGTTTCTGCACGTGTCATTTTAGGCGAAATATTTATTACCTGGTAATTTAAAAAATTTACAGTCGGGTTTGGTGTGCCATTACATGCCACTGCTGCTATTATCCATGGATTTATGGCCGATCTTGTGAAGGCAGGCAGACCATATTCACTACACACTCAACTTGGGGCTCTTAAAAAAAATTGATTTTTTCTTCATAAATGTATTTTTAACTGTAAAATAATTTTTAAAATGTATTTTTAACAAGGTGGTCTCTTAAATGCTCTTCTCCTGTCCAAACAAGGAGTCGGGGCCCATTTTTTTATTGCTGATTCTTAAAGCAAAAATTATGAGGAATCCAAAAAAAAAAATTAGCCGGAAAATTTAGGAGCTTCTGTGGAAAATCGGAAAATTTAATTTTCTTGGGAAAATTTAAAGGTAAATTTCTAAGAAAAATTAGGAAAATTTTATTTTTCAATTAAATACTGATTCAATACCTTTCCAACGAGCTATCACTCGTTGCGATCGCTTTAGTAGTTTTTTTTTAAAACAACTTTCAATGAGGTCCCTTATGAAGAATTCTTCAATTTTGTCACATGACAGTGGTGTACACCACCACTAAACCAGTCACTATAAAAAAAAAAAATATGTAGGTACATTATTTTTTGCTGGGCAATCGATTGAGACTATTTATTTTAAAATCGGAGAGGGGTCGTCCAAAAATTTGCCAATTTTGATCGTTTTCATATGGAATTGCTCTATAATTAAACAATTAAAAAATCAGTCAAAAACAAAATACTTATCTCTTACATGTTATAATTCATTGCATTTTGTGTATTTAATATATTTTTAAGTGGTAATATTTTGTCTCACCCTGTTTTTATGCGTGAGTTTATTTGACAGTTCAAAGCGGGACATTCCTCACAAAAATGTTACCGACACACATTTTCTGTAAATTGGCGAGTAATTGTTTAATTTCTCGCATTTCAATCGAAAAGTTTCTCGAAGCGAGAGTTACAGAACATGGGCACAGGTCTTAATTGTAACAATATCAAAGCAACAAAAATAAACAGTGCGTTTATCTTTTTTTACATTCTCTTACAATTGGCTGGTTTTTTCCGACTCGAAGTTAAGTTGAGAGTGGGTAAAAAAAAAAAATTGTGAATTTAGCACGTCATAGAGAAATCTTATTAATAAGAAATTTTTTATTCCCAAAAATAATTTTTGATTTAAATTTAGTTTTTTTTTATTTCTTACACACTCTTAGCAAAATTTTTTTAAGTTGAACATAAGAATTTTTGTAGTTTTTGTTTAGCAACGTTTTCACTGTTAAATTATTTAGTTTGTGGTGAGGTTTAGTTGGAAAAGACCGCCTTTTATCAATTTTTACCTTTTATACCAACGACTTGACATTGGTCCAATTGCTTAATGAAAGGGTCATTGTATTTACCAACACAAATATGTGTGCTACAAAAAATTACAAAAAATTACATCTGATCACATGTCGCTAGTATCGCATTGAAAAATGCATCCACTTATTTACGTTCTGCAGTGGTATTTCATGTTTCAATCCGTTAAATTTTAAAAATCTATTCCTACCATTATTTCGTAGCCAGTACTTTTACAGAATATTTAAATATTTGCAGAATGAAAAAGTATTAATATCGTTTAATAACAGATTTTTTGCCTTACTCAAAATTAGGAGCCTCTGGATATCAATGAAACAGCCGTACCTAAACAAAAGCGGGACGCGTTTTATAGTGGCCAAAAATTGTCATACTTTACAGTTTGTATAAAGCATCCATAAATAGCGCGGCGTCAACGCTTTGAAATTGGAAAATCCGATTTTGACACAGCGTTTCATAGTGAAGTTGGCCGCGACTGTTAATAATGCCATTTTAGCTATTTTTTTGGTCAATCAGCGGTTCATGACACAACGTTGACGTTCTTGTTTAGGTATGGCATATCAGCGTAAAAGCTAATCGGAACAAAACGTTCCGCCTTCCGCTTTTGTGTCGGTACGGCTGGTACCGAAAAGCCCTTCAGTACTCGAAAATTTTGTAAAAGAGGGCACAAGACAGACCAGACTTTTTCATTGTCATTAAATTTTTTAGAGCTAATAAAAGTGGAATTAAATAAAATAAATTGATAAATTTTGTCTTTTCTTTTTAAGTGAAATTAGTGATTTTTAGTGGAATAGTTTTTTTAAACACTTGAAAATAATATTTGTGTGAAATAAGTGTTTTTAATTAATTTTTCCACTGAACATCAATGTTAAGTGAAACAATTTTATAAAAAAGGGTTTGTAAAGCATAAAGAAATTTGTCTAAACTAAATTTTTAATTTTGAGACATTAAATTATTTTGTAGATATTTCAATATTTATAAAACTTTTAAATAATATGTTATTTATTTTAATCAGTGTCACTCATCAAAAACAGTGAAATAACCGAATTTTTTGTATAAAAAAACAAAAAGAAAAATATTCACTTCAAAAGAGTGCTTTTTATGGCCAAAATCGATACAACTAAAACAAATTGATATTAAACTACTAAAACGATCTAATTCGTTATAAAATATAGACACTAACACCGGGGTTTTGAGATGTGAATTAAGTTAAAACTTAAGCTATATTCACACCTATTAAATATTTGACGTCCTACACGTAACCCCTAGTTTTATTAAAAAATTATTTGCTTTTGCAAAACGTTTGGCTAGATCATACATCATTTAACAGTCGCTAAATTACATTAATCAATTATCTTCTTACAAACAAAGTTAAGTAAATCAATAAAAATTGTTTAAAATAAAGTCAAAGTTTGATCAAATTAGTGGTCATGCTTTTCGGATTTTTTTCGTCAAATATTTGTTAGGTCTGAACATACCTTTAGTTTCATGTACTCTGAAACTTGAATTTTTCTGGGGAAATATGATATTTTTTTTATTTCATGAAAATCAATATTTTAATTAAGAATTAGCTCCTCTGTCAAAATTTTGTATACAAATTGCTAATGCCGGCATAAATCTGTTTTCAGATTAACTAAATCTAGAGATCTCAAAAACCCAGCCTAAGTAAATTCTTAAAGTAAATACTACCATACTGGGACACTTCTTCCCGAACGATGTAACGACGTCAATATAAATTGAATAGCAGAAGCGGTTGATTTTTGCTAAATGGGAAAACTATTTCGAATATATTTAGGGATGCAAACGATGTATTGTTCATAAGCACCGATATTAACATCGATGTTTTGATGGACGATACATCGGCGATACATCGCCGTCAAAACTAAAAATTATCGACATCGTCTATTTAATATTTTCATTTATTTTAATTTTTTTATAATATTTTTACCATTTTAAGTTTTTATTTTTTCAATTAAACCCTTTATTTAAAAATATGAAAAAGTGTATTTCAAAGTATAGCCGTACACCTAGAGAAAAAACATGTTTAAATATGGTCACCTTCAACAAAACTATTTTTAAATAAAATTGTAAACATATTATGGTTAATTTAACCAAATTATTGTCATCGACAACCACTACACAACGAAGCACAACAACAATGAAGCTTCTTGATGGAGGACTAATTTAACAATAATATGGTTGTCGGTGTCAATAATATGGTAAAATTAAACATAATATGTTCAAAATTTTCTTTAAAAATAGTTTTTTTGGAGGTGACCGTATTTAAACATGTTTTTCTCGCCGTGTACAAAGTACGTACATATGTATGTATGTACATACCTGCATAATATGCATTGTATAACTACATATGTATACATATGTGGTTCTCATTTTATAAACTAAAGAAATGTTAAAACTATTTTGAAGACTGTGTAATAGGGTTATAACTTTTTGAATTTTTTGCAAATATCAGTTCTCCCAAGGTAAAATCGTGTAGGGCATGGAAAAATATTAAGAATTGTGCATTTTTAGTTTGTTGCTATTGTTAAAAAAGTACATGCGCTAAGTTCCATGAAGTTTTTAATTAAAATGTTTTTATTTTTTTTTTACTGAAATAATATAATATTTATTTTAAAATACTTTGCATTTCATGTAATTTTGTCAAGAAAATTCTTCAAAAGGTTACTTAACTGACTTCTTTGTTGGGTACATATTAAATCTTTCAATAATAACACTATGCTAGTTGAAAAAACAGACAAGCTGCGCACATGGCGTTTTAACATAATTCGGGTACGCTGAATCCAGTGGTGCCCTCGGTTTTTTAAGATTGGCTCTGGTTTTCGATATAGATATATAGATATACCGTTATTTCGAAAATGGAGGAGGTTGCACAACATATATTCGCGTAACTCAAAAACGCTTTAGCTTATTGAAAAAACTTAAAAAACCGCAATAAAATTTCATTTAAAAAAAGTAATATTTTTTTTCTAATATGAGTAGTCGCCATTGAAACATAATTTTTTTTTTGAAAAAAAAAAAATTAATATTTTTATCAAAATTTCGAAATTTTTGTTTTTTAAAAATTCATAAAAAATTAAAAAATGCAGCAAGGCTTCTAATTTTTTGCAGACATATAAAACATGAAGCTCCAAACAAAACAAGCCATAAAGCAACTTTTGATTTTATTGACAAAAGTCGACTAATTTTAATTAATTTAAGAACTTCATAAAACGCAATATTTGTATGGGAGCCCCCTAAGAAGTGGAGATAAGGGGCAAGTATGTCTCGAGAAAATGTTAAGGACAAACAATTAATTGAGGTCGGTCATACATTACATACCACTAGGGGTGACTTCTGGGAATTTATGGGACTTTTTCTTCAATATATATGATTATTAATTATTAATTATTAAATTCTTTATTCAACATTATGTGTATATGAAGAATGTGCCAATGAAGAAAATTTATTTTCAATGACACTTGACGTAAAATTTTTTAAATGCGGTTTTTGTGCCATTTACAATACAAAACAAAAGAACAAATATTCAAATTTATCATATTCCAAAGAAATATGCATGTATTACTTTCACTTTGCGGTAGGAATTTTGGAAAATCCACAGTTACCGATTAAAAAATTCTTAGAATTAAGAAATAAAGTCATAAATGCTCCACATCAAACTGGGTATTGTAAAAAATTTTATAAAAGCATTGAGCCCAGATGGTGTTTCTTTTACCGAATTGCGCCGAATTTTTCCACGATTAAGCGGCATGAAAGTAAAAGAAGGTATGAACTCTAACTACTTTATTAAAGTAGATTTATATTTCATATCATAATGTTTTTATTTTACAAAAATTCTTAATGGACCGGACATTCGTCGTCTTATGAAGTACCATCAATTTGAGGTTGCATTGAATGATATCGAGCTATTGGCCTGGAATTGTGTGAAATCTGTAATAGAAAATGTATTAGGAAATCATCGGTCTGAAAACTGGCGAATTTTAATCAAAAATATGCTAACCGCATTTAGAAACTTAAACGCTAGAATGTCATTGAAAATACATTTTTTGCATTACCATTTCGAAAAATTTAATGAACAATCACCAGCCGAGTCTAATGAACATGGCGAGAGATTTCACCAAGTAACAGGCTCGAACACTGGTATAGCGGCAAACAACTTGATTCGCTATTAGGGGATATTTGTTGGAATCTGCAGGAGGAAGAAGAATAAATTTCTAAATAAAAACTTTAGCTTTATATAACTAATTAACAACAAAGATAAATGTCTTATAATTTTTAAGTTTGGTTATTATAAAAAAATTTCATCTTTTCTGAAAAAATCAAAAGTTGTAGACAGACTTTAATCACTTATAGCTTATTTTGTTTGGAACTTTGTATTTTATACGCGTAGAACCCTAGCCTTAAATTTTGCACCTGCAGCGCCTGAGATACCCCCAGAGGGGCCAAATGTATGACCAACCCCACTTTATTTTTCATCTCAATCATTTATTTCTAACATACCCACCCGCTATCTCCATTCCTTAAGGGAGCTTCCATACAAAATGTTCAATGCAGACTAGAAATATATTGAAGAAAAAGTCCCATTAATGCCCAGTAGTCGCCCCTAAGGGGCTAAAATGTATGACTGACCTCCATTAGTTTTTTGTTCTTAACATTTTCTCAAATTATACTTTCCCTTTATCAGCATCCCTCAGGGGGGCCCCCATACAAATATTGCGTTTTATGAAATTCTTAAATTAATTAAAATTAGTCGACTTTTGTGAATAAAATCAAAAGTTGCAAACAGATTTTAATCATTTAGGGCTTGTTTTGTTTGGAATTTCGTTTTTTATAAGTCTGAAAAATTCCAATTTTTTATGAATTTTTAAAAAACAAAAATTTCGACATTTTGTTAAAAAAATTATTTTTTTTCCAAAAAAAAAAAATTATGTTTCTAAAACGACCGCGGATATTAGAAAGAAGTTTTAATTTTCCTAAGGGAAATTTTATTACGGAATTTCGGTTTTTTAAGTTTTTTCAATAAGCTAAAGCGTTTTTGAGTTACGCGAACATATGTTGTGCAACCTCCTCCATTTTCGAAATAACGGTATATCTCGAAAACCAGAGCCAATCTTAAAAAACCGCGGGCACCATTGGATTCAGTGTACCCGAATTATGTTAAAACACGAGGTGTTCAGCTTGTCACGAAAAAAAAGTGTAAATTTCTTGCACAGTGTAATTAAAACATCGATGTATCGTGTTTGTACCGATGTTTTTTAACATCGATACTTATCGTGGAAACATCGATGTTTTTAAATATCGATGTTTTTCGGAACGATGTTGCATCCCTAAATATATTTCGATCGTAATGGCTGTCAGGGTGGTGCCCTTTGTGAATATCAAATATGTAGTGCACACTCTGGTTGTTATTAATATTATAGAAAGGAGGTGTGAGTCTCTTCTAAAAACAAAAAAGAGCTTTTAAGTATTGTATACTTCCGTCCTTTTTCGTTTAGACTTAAATGCGAGAAATTGCAACTGCGGTTTAGTAAATGCAGTCAGTTATTTACCATTCGTCGAAGTATTAAGTTCGTAATGTTTCAATGAAAACAATTTTCGTGTTATTAAAATTAATTTTATTGTTAAAAAGGTGAAGTTGTCATTAATATTATGTTGTTAAAATATAGTTAAAGAAGTGCGTTATATAAAAAATGTAACGTAGAGTTGGAATTTGTGTTATTTATTGTGATAATTGTGTTGAAAAATGTCAATGTAAATGCCGGCCATTTTAGTGTTTCGATAAATATGTGTGTAATCTGTGCGTGTATATTTTATGGTGTGATCTGTAAATGGAACAACAAGTGGTGGCATTGTTGTTGTTTGTTTGATTGCTAAGTAATAAAATAAAAACGAACATGAAAGTAAGGTTTTGTATTTTCCGTAATTCATAAATAAAAAAATAGTGTTATTTATTTGAGCAGTTGTGAAGTTCGGAAATAAAATGGATGTGTGTGTATCACACCAATTGTAGATTTTAATATTATAAGCAGATAATACAAATCAGCATTTCTTTCCTTAATTCATTCAGAGAAAAATAGAATTTGTAGTGGTAAGTCAGTTTACAAATATTGATTTTATTTTATAAATAATTTCTCGTTTTTAGAAAAAAGGACTTGTTATTTTTAAAAGAATCAATATATTTTGTGAGAATTTTAAACGGGCAACAAAATAATTTGGTTACAAAATGTGTATAGGCCTTTAGCAGATCCTGTCAATTTTGCTAATTTTACAAATTGTTTTATAAAGAAAATGATTTATTTCTATTCTGTTCCTCAAGCTTCTACTCTACCGAATTTTGAAGCTTTATCTAGCGAAGCCAGTGTTTATTATTATTATGTTATTGTAAAGCAAAGCCCGGATCGTTCGGGATTTTGATATTTAGAATTCTGAAATTTGGGATTTAAGAAATGTCTGGCTTTTTATGCTATCCCAATTTATTGATTTGTTAAATCTTTCGTCCCAGAGCTTGACAGTAATGGAATCAACAGCTAATTTATTATAACACACCAAAAAGTTTCATAATGTCCATCAACCTTTGGTGTGTCATAACGTCCATGCACATTGGACAGTATGACATTGCACCGTGTGTTGTACATATAAATATTTATACGATTAGACTTAGAAACGCGTTTTAAATCGATCGGTATTCTTTTGGTTATTTTAAGTCGATTACTCTAAAATTCAAATTTGACTAAAATCTCTTAACTTAGAAAAAATTTAATAACACAGCAGGTACAGACGATACCAACATAACAAAAAAGAGCTGTCTATTATCGGTAATAGTTTGAGATGAATGATAATTTCCTTCAGAAAATTGAACTTTTGGCCAGGAAAATTAATTTCTGAGATATTTTTCATGCAAATGTTAAGGTAATACATATATCAAAAAATCTAATTAAATTTGTTTAATAAACCCTTTATAATTTAAAAAAAAATTGTTTGTTAATAACGGTCAAAAATCCAAATACGAAATTGGTACTTTTCCGAATTTCGGACGTTTAAAGGGTAAAACCCGTAACTATTTTTTGGTACTTTTTTACAAAACATTTTTCATTATTCATTGAATTAAATTATGGGCTCCCACTACAATAATGAAATTTTTATGATTCAATGCGGAGAAAAAGGTGCCAAAAAGGTGAAATACGGGAAATTGAATTTCATACTCTAACTTTTTGGTTCTAAAACTGGCAATTTTTTTAATTATCTTTAATATTGGAACTAGATAAGAATCTATTAGGGAAGGTTTTGGTACTTTTTGTTCTTCAACTGGTACTTTTTGAATTACCGTTAGTATTGGACCTAGAAACATAAAATTAAACATGCGAGGTGCTGAGTGAATGAGAATCTGTAAGAGGACTTTTGGTACGTTTTCGGTCTGTACCTGGTACTTTTTTAATTTTCGTTTATATTGGACCTATGAACATAAAATTATACATGCATGTACCTGAGTGAATGAGAATCTGTAAAAGGGCTTTTTGGAACTTTTTTGTTCTTGAACTGGTACTATTTGAATTTCCGTTAGTATTGGCCCTAAGAACATAAAATTAAACATCCAAGCTCCTGAGTAAATGAGAATCTGTTAGAAGGATCTTTTTGGTACTTTTTCTTTCTTTAACTGGTTCCTTTTTCAATTTTCGCTATAGGATCAACAAACATAAAATTAAACAGGCAGAGCACTGAGTGAATGAGCATGTGTAAGAGGGACTTTTAGGAACTTTTTTGTTCTTTACCTGGTACTTTTAGAATTTTCGTTCAAATTGGACTTAGAGACATACAATTATATATGCAAGTTCCCAAGTGAATGCGAATCTGTACGACTGATTTTTTTTTGGCACTTTTTCGTACTTTATTGTTTTTCAACAGGTAAATTTTGAATTTTCGTTAGTATTGCACCTACAAACATAAAATTAAACAAGCAATGTGTTGAATGAGTGAGCATCTGTAAGTAGCACTTTTTGGTACTTTTTTGTCCTTAACACACAAAAAAAAAACACAGACTTTATATTTCTTTATGGTAAGTCAAAAATTCATTCTGAGCTGGCATCGCCGCGCAAACGGCTAGTACCTTAGATATGAGTAGGTGAGATGCAAAACTCGTTCGTTACAAAATTAAAAATCGAGATGGCAATTGATTCTCACAGTTCCGTTGGGCGCTTTATGAGATGAAATATACGGATTGTATTAATGCATGTCCTTTTCCAGGTTTTTTTCAAGGACATGTATTAATACAATCAGTATATTTCATCTCTAAAGCGCCCAACGGAACTGTGAGAGTCAATTGTCATCTCGCCTTTTAATTTTGTAACGAACGAGTTTTGCATCTCACCTACTCATATTATCACGCAATACTTTACGATGACGCTTAGCACCACCTTTTCCCAAACTTTTCCCACATTTACCACGACCAGTCATTTACCTTTTATTTTACACACTTGAAAAATGTCCAACAAGAATTGTAGCAGTAAAATTCGAGAGAGAGAGCAAGAAATATATTACTGTACGTTTTTTTCTTTGAGCGTTTTTGTATTTGTATTTTTTAATAGGTTTTGAATGTTATATAACCTTTATTTCTATGTTTATTGGTTTAAAAGATAGACGGGGTGACAATAAAGTACCAAAATACACGTTTTACCTGTTAACTTTCTAAAAGGGCCGAATTTCAAAAAAGTACCAGACGTCAGTCCGCTTATTTTCCTGACAAGATTTCAAGCTTAGGCTGTGCGATGATGAATCAGTCATTCATTCGGTAACGTTACAATTTTATATGTTTAGATTTATAAAAATTATTTTACAAAAATATGATTTTTTTTTTAAATTGCAATATATGTTTCAATTAGGAAGTTGAAATCCAGTCAGATCGGTCCATAAATGTTGGAGATATGAGCCAATAAACACGATTGCTTCGAAATTTTACCCAGAAAATTTTTGTTTTTAAAGATTATGAACTTTTTTTTCACTTTTACATCAAATAAACTTATTTAAATATTGCCAGTAATTTTTAAGCGTAAATATGGCTTTTAAAAGATTCGGATATTAAAAAAAATAATTTGAAAAATATCAATTTTAGAAAAACACTGTTTGTGTAAATGATTTCCCGTGCTTCCAGTATCACTTTTTTAAAGATTAAGCTAAGGTACTAATGCCGTATTCATAAAATTTTTGTTAATTGAAAAGGGACAATCGGAACAACTGCTCCACAAATACTGCACGGGTTTTAAAACAATATTTAGCAACTTTAAGGTAATTCAACTTTAATCCGACTCAACTTTTAAATTAATCAACTTAATCGACTGTTCTAGAAAAGAAAAACTACTTGTTGTAAAATAATTGAAACAGCATTGCCAATATAAAAGAAATTAGATTAAAAAAAATGTATCAGCTGACCGTAAGCTTTAACCCTTGTACGCTCTTTTACATATCGAGGGTAATTATTCAAATAGTGCTATCAGCAAAATCACAATTTTACAGGAGAGCGAAAAAACTGATTTTTTCTATAACTCTAAGAGTATTAACTAAACTTTGTTTTACAATGTTATTCAAAATAAACGTCTTAATCATACATATATTAATTTTTTTTTAATTCCAGATATTCCATTCCATTTACAAATCAAAATTTTATGGATTTGAACATTGAAATAAGCAGATAGCACTATTTGAACAAAAATAAAATGAGCTGTAATGAATACTATTTTAGACTTTAATTTAAGTAACACGAACTTTTATTAAAATAATTAGTTTTTCTTTTAACAAAACAATATTTAATGAAAAAGTTAAATATTAAGAAACGCGTAATCATATTAATATAACTCAAAATTATGTTTATTAATTTTACATTAACCTATATTCGAAAGCAATAAAAAATAAATTTTTATTTGCATGTTTTAAATTATCACAAAAAGAATGATATTCTTGTGGGCCAGATTGTAAGGGATTCGCTTCTTAATGACCGCTGTATGTTTTAATTGTAGTCGGAAGGATATTGTATTCGTCATCAAAACTAACTTTCAGTCAGTGAACACGTTGCTATAAAAAACTCCATTAATAAATATATAAATAAAAATTTATTCTATTGGCAAAAACTCATCCAGAAATTTTTTGCAGTTTTTTTTTTTTTGCAAAATGTGTTCAACGAATTTTAAAATAATATTAGGTTTTGATGAAAGACACAATTCCCAACCTTTTGATGTATAATTTGTCTACTTTGTAGTAACAATTTTTTTCATTTTATTATAACAGTAATATTTTTTATGTTTATGTAATCACTTTTTTTTTACCAAAAAAAAAAAAAAAAAAAAACGTGTGTGTAAGATAGCACAATACAATATTTATGAAAAAAAAAAACATTTCGGAAATTTTTTTTTCAAATTTAAATGACAGATGCCCCTTTAGTCAGTGAAGTCGTTTCTATAAAAAACACATTTTCAAAAATTGCAGATATCGCTATTTGAATAATAACCCTCGATATATTAAATATGAACTAACAATAACACTGTGCTAGAAATTGACACTTTTTTTTTTAAACAAGCTGGGCACCTGGCGTTTTAACATTATTCGGGTACGCTGAATCCAGTGGTGCTAACCGTTTTTTTTAGGTTAGCTCTGGTTTTCGACATATACCGTTATTTCGAAAATGGAGGAGGTTGCACAACATATGTGAGCGTAACTCAAAAACGGTTTAGTCTATTGAACAAATTCAAAAACCAAAATTCCATAAATTTCTTTAAGAAAGGTTTAACGTTTTTCTCATATGCCCATTCGTGTTAGAAACAAACATTTTTTTTTGGGCAAAAAATAATAATTTTTAAGCAACATTTTGAAATTTTTGTTTTTTTAATAATTCATCAACAAATGTGAAAGTACAGCTATGCTTCATTTCATAAGACGCAATATTTGTATGGGAGCCCCCCTAAGAAATGGAGATAAAGGGCAAGTATGTCTCGAGAAAATATTTAGGACAAAAACTAATTCTTGTCGGTCATATATTATATCCCACTAGGAGTGCCTCCTGGCTATTAATAGCACTTTTTCTTCAATATATATCTAGTTTGTATTGAACATTGTGTATGGGAGCCCCCTTAATGAATGGAAATAGTGGGCTAGTATGTTAGAAATAAATGATTGAGATGAAAAACAAAGTGGTGTTGGTAATACATTTGACCCATCTAGGGGCATTATAGGCACTGCAGGGTCCAATGATAAGAATTTCAATAAACCGAAATATTTGTATGGGAGCCCCCTTAAGGGATGGAGATAAAGGGCAAGTAGGTTTTGGGAAAATTTTATTGTGGAATTTCGGTTTTTTGAGATTGTTCATTAAAGTAAAAAGTTTTTGAGTTTCGAAATAACGGTATATGTCAAAAACCAGAGCTAACCTAAAAAAAAAATGGTTAGCACCAAAACAATTTTTTCAATATTTATAAAACTTTTAAATAATTTGTTATTTATTTTAATCAGTGTCACTTAGTGCGTTTTATTATTTTTCTTACTTTAAAGTGTCAGGTTTAAAATACAGTGAGACCTCGATTATCTATAACAAACGGGACCGGAAACACTCTGGATTATCATTTTTTATGAATTTTATTTTATGAAATATATAATGTAAATATTTCAATAATATGGGGAAAAAAGTAATATTGGCCAAACATGGTTGCAGTACGTTGGAGAATTTCCTTTTGTTCGTTTATTTACATTTTTTTTATTGTTCAAAAGTAAACGCAAAAAGGATCATTTGTTTATAATTTCGGATAACAGAGGTAAATAGAGCCAATCGTTGCAAAAAAAAAAAAAAAATGTAAAACAATGCCAACAAATTCTTTTTATTTCCCGGTTAATTGATGCTGCCGGTTAGTCGAATTACGGCCCTACAGTAAATAAAAAAAACATGAAAACAAAAATCATCATATAAATGCAAAGGATTTTTGGAAGTTGCTTCAAAAGGGAATAAATAAAAAACGACGTCGTAAAAGCGCCCGTGAAAATTGGGTGTTAGCTGACATTAACAATAACGTTGCAAATCAGCTGCTTCATATTATTGTATGTAAAGCAATTAGAACGATTATAGTTAGCAGTAAGATGAAACTTAACCGTAACGTCTAATTCTGTAGAAAATAGATTTTTTTTTCACTTTTTTACTATACGGTTACATTATTGTTGTCGGCTAACTGTGGCTTGATTAGATTCTTAACGTAAATAAGCCCATAGTGGGCCACTTCTTTCCGATGAAACTACAGTAATAAGAACTGCATAGCAAAAGCGAATGATTTTTGCTAAATGGGAAAACTATTTCGATTATTTTTCGATCGAAATTGCTTTCAGGGTGGAGCCTTTTATGAATGTCAAATATGTAGTACAACTCTGGTTGCTATTAATATTACAGAAAGGAGGTGTGAGTCTCTGCTAAAAACAAAAAAGAGCTTTTAATTAACGACTATTTAGAATTGTGTACTTCCGTCCTTTTTCGTTTAGACTTAAATGCGAGAAATTGCAACTGCGGTTTAGTAAATGCAGTCAGTTATTTGCCATTCGTCGTTCGTAATGTTTCAATGAAAATAATTTTCGTATTGTTAAAATTAATTTTATTGTTAAAAAAGTGAAGTTGTAATCAATATTATGTTGTTAAAATGTAGTTAAAGAAGTGCGTTATATAAAAAATGTAACGTAGAGTTGGAGTTTGTGTTATTTATTGTGATAATTGTGTGGAAAAATGTCAATGCAAATGCCGGCCATTTTAATGTTTCGATTAATATGTGCGTAATTTGTGCGTGTGTGTTTTATGGTGATCCAAGGCGAATTCGTGTATACGGTGGTGTCGATACTACACAAGTAACAACACCAAAAACACACCAATGTATTTTATTTGTTGCTTTCGTTGATCGATATGTCAAAAACACTAGCAACTTTGACATTTCTCTCTCTAAGTAAGAAAAAAAGTAGCACAGCTGTGCTTTCAACGCCACCTGATAAATGAATTCGCCTTGGTGTGGTCTGTAAATGGAACAAGTGGTGGTGTTGTTGTTGTTTGCTTGATTGTTTAGTAATAAAATTAAAAGGAAAATGAAAGAAAAGTTTTGTTTTTTCCATAAATTATAAATAAAAAAAAAAAAATAGTGTTATTTGTTTGAGTAGTTAAGTTCGCAAATAAATGCATGTGTGTGAGTCACACGAATTGTAGATTTTAATATTAGAAGAAGATAATTACAAAACAGCATTTCATTCATTAATCCATTCAGAGAAAAATAGAATTTGTAGTGGTAAGTCAGTTTACAAATACTTTTTCATTTTATTTATAAATATTCCTAACAAAAATTTGGAGTTTTTTGATTGCAAATACATATACATACTAAAGTGCTCTAACACGGGACTGTGTATAACCCTGCAAACAATTTCGATCGAAAAATAATCTAAATAGTTTCCCCATTTAGCAAAAACCTATCGCTTTTGCTATTCAATTCTTATTGATGTAGTTACATCGTTCGGGAAGAAGTGTCCCACTATGGTAATATTTACTTTAAGAATCCACTTAGTGTCTATATTATATGACGAATTAGAGCGCTTTGGAAGTTTAATATCAAGTAAATTTAGTAGTATCGCTGTTGGCTCCAAAAAGTACTTTTTGAAGTTACATTTTTTCTTATTGTTCTTTATAATAAAAAAGTGGGTAACTTTACTGTTTATCTTTGTTTGATTTTGTAAGGGAAATCTAAGTAAAATATAAAAAAATGAGCTTAAAGTTAAACAAATATTAAAAAATCTACCGTACATTTAATCAAAATAGCTGTTAATGTTTTAAAGTTAAAAACCTAATGTGGACAAATTTTGTTAAAGGAATTTACAGAAAATCACAAATTTGTTCAAACACCAATTTAGTTAACTTTCATCATATTCTTCACTTATAACTAATAACGTTGATCTTCACTAGAAAAATTACACAAAAACAATAATTTTCACACAAAAATTTTTAAAGTCATTAAATAAACAAACAGTTTAAAAAATCACTAATATCCTTTAAAAAAAGATAATTATCAAATAATTATTTTTAATTTCATTTTCATTTGCTCTAAAAAATATGCATGAGAAATTATTAAAACTTCAACCAATCTAACCGTAACATTTGGATTCTGCGGAGTCCTAATTTTATGTACAATACTATAACTATTTCATTTTTCAAATATTAAAAATTTCACTCTATTTTACATAATTTTATATATTTATATTATTTACACGCACGTAGCACCGATCACATGGCAACTTAAATACAAACTGTGCTCTTTTACGCATTTTACTTTTGTAATATTCACTATTAAACAGCAAATTGTTGCGAAGAAGTCAATATAATATGTGAAATATTCAATTGTACCATTGTTGCAGTTGTATAACTGTTACAATTATTTGAACAACTCTTTAAAGTATCGAAAAAGTATAATTTAAGAACTCAAAATTCGATTCTATTGTATATTGTTGTTGTTAAATTCCGAAAAATCTACTGTTTAACTAACAAATGTGCCGAAATAGTTTAAATTCGTAGACAATCGAAAAACATTCTACCAATTGCTTGGAGGGTAATATGTTATACAAACTACTATTTGATTATTAATGGTCTACATTATAAAAATGTCTTGTCAAATAAAGATTGAAAAAACCATTGACAGAGTCACCAGTACTAGTGACTTATTATACCCCAGAAAATGTTATTTACTATAGACATTTAACATGTACGTCTACTACTGACGGTGGTACTATTGACTAGGTAGTTATTTTGGGACCATTGAAACCAGAGAATCACTATGACATTTTAGTTAATCTATTTTACACTTTTTTTAAAGTAGATGTCGAATTGATAATTACATATTCTTTAACATTAAATTATTTATTAAAAAAAAGTACATATTTATAACAGTCTTTTTGAAATTTTAAATAATATGATATGCATAAATACATAAGTACAATTCAATTATGCTTTAATTAAAAAAATTAATTACTCTTATTAAAGGCAATTAATTGTATACACTTAGTTGTAAATGTCGCCCAAAAGTCACTAAATAGTCGAAAAAACTGGTGACTTGGAGACACTAGCAACCAGGCTTACTCTAGTGAAATTGCTCGTTATTAGAAGGCCCTGTTATTTCTCAAAGTCTTTTTTATAAGAATCAATATATTTCGTGAGTATTTTACAGGGGAACAAAATGATTTGTTTACAAAAATGTACAGTCTTTTCGCAGATTGTCTTATAAAGAATATTATTTATTTCTATTCTGTACACCCAGAGAAACAATATGTTTAAATTTGGTCACCTCTAACAAAACTATTTTTAAAGATAATTGCAAACATATTATGTTTAAATTTAGTTATATTATTGTCACCGACAAACATATAATTGTTAAATTAGTCCTCCATCAAGAAGGCACAACCATATTATGGTTGCCTCCGAACATCTTTTGGTTAGTAATAACTAAAATATGTTTAACATTTATAATAGCATGGTTGATCTTCAACCAAAGCATGTTGCACTTAGAAAAGAGGAAAATACTATTTGTTAATTTAAAAACAAATTATTGTCATATTTAACCATAACATGTTTAGAGGCAACCATAATATGGTTGTGGCTTCTTGATGGAGGACTAATTTAACAATTATATGTTTGTCGGTGACAATAATATACTTAAATTTAAACATAATATGTTTAAAATTTTGTCTAAAAATAGTTTTGTTGGAGGTGACCATATCTAAACATATTTTTTCTCTGCGTGTACCTAAAATGCTTACTACTTTTTTCTACCACTTTACTTTACCGAATTTAAAAGCATTATTTAGCGAGCCGGTGATTGTTATATAAGGAAGGCTTCCTCTATTGTATAATAACCACCGGCCCGTTAAGGCGTTTGATTTTCAGAATTCTGAAGTTCGGGACTTAAAAAACATCCGGCTTTTTATACTATCCCAAGTTATAAATTTGTAAGTTTGTTGAATCATTCGTACCGGAGCTTGATAGTATTGGAACCACCAGCTTAATTAATTATAACACACCACAAAGTGTCATAATGTCCATAAACCCTTGGTGTGTTATAACGTCCATGTACATTGGACATTATGACATGGCACCTTGTGCTGTATATAAAAATATTGTTATTGGACCCTCGTTTTAATATACGGATTCAGTTAGAATCACGCTCTAAGTCGTTCAGTATAATTGTCGCTGGTAGTTTAGATTTTTGATCCCTTTTGATACTTGAAAAGTTCTATTCCTCTAAAATTCAAATTTGACTAAAATCCCGAAACTTTAACTTTTACTAGCCTGCCAATATTACAAAATAGGGCAGCCTATTATCGATAATAGTTTAGAGGAATTATAATTTCCTAAGGACCAAACTTACAAAAAATCAAATTTTCTCTAAATAACATAAAATATTTGTTTTTACAGCCACAATTCGCAACATTTTGACCAAATGATATCCTTCTCCGAAGATAAAAGGGTATATATAAGTTTGTCATTTTGTTAGTAATTTCAACAATATTGGACTTAGACCCTATAAAGTATATATATTCTGTGTCCTAATGACGAGCGAAGTTGATATTACGATGTACATATGTCCGTCAGACCGTTGAAATGCTGAGATATGAGCAAAAACCCACGAAAACTTCAAATTTTTCGCTTAAATACCTTGTGGTTAATGACAAGCAGTCTTTAAATTGAGTCATTGGGATTGAATTAAGTCAAAGTGAGAGAATATTATTATTTACTTACCCGTTCCACATGCTTGTTTCACTTTTGTTGTATTCCGCCCTTTGTAATTCTCAATTATAAGACACCAGCAGCATGGCCGATATTGTTTACGTACACTCATAAAATTATTACAGTTCCTGATTGTGGGTTTCTAAATTCGTTTTTTGTTCTGATAAAATTAAAAAAAAAATATAATTATTTAACGAATAACTTTATTTTTTAACCTTTATGTTTGTTATTCAAAACACAAACTACCAAAAATACTGTTTTTCCGTACTAATATTGTTATGTAGTTTGCAGTGGCGCAAACAGTAGAACGGTAGAAGTTCTGAAGAATGTGGTTATTCTCGAAGCATGTAAATTCGACCCAGTTCAATCCCGTGTTCAGTTAAAAATTATCAAACAAATTTTAATTCATTTAATGTTGTAAATTCTTTCCTTCAATAAAAATAATTTAATGAGAATTAAATTTGATGAACTTAAGCCTTGTTAAAATATCAAAACTTCAATTAAAAAATAACAGTTCAATTAAAAATCACAATTGTTATGAAATATTTAGCTATGGCACAAGCTCTATATGTTAAGTGTTCTTATTTTTTATATATATAATTTGGTGCCCAATCTGTTAAAATAAATTTTTGAGTCAGATAGAAATTTAGTAGCTTTTTTTATACAATAAGAATTTTCCCTTTTTGGAATGGCACCAGTACGCAGCAAATTGCTTGATGTACAACGATACAATTGTTGGACAATTATTTCCAGCACGCTAAAATGTAGTTGTTTTCCATAAAATTTTGGGTTAATAATTAAGTATTAATAAGTTTTTTCTATGACGTGCTGAATTCCCAATTTTTTAATTTTGATAAATACACTGAAATTTATTGTTGAGAGAAAGCTAGTTTCTATGCGCATTTCACTGGTTGTTCAGGCCAGATTGTCAGGAAACCTTTTCCCAAGGACTTAAGGAAAGCTAAAAACATTATACAAATTTTAAATACTCAGGTTTTACTTGTAACAATATTAAAGCTTAAACAAAACAAAAAAACAAAACAATTTCTCCGATTTTAATAATTTTATGCTATGTAATAGTAAAATGTACAACTATTACGAATATGTACTCAAAACAAATCAAAAAACAACAATTAACATGATAACAGTTATCAAACTTGTGTCACTGTGACAAGTGTAGTAAATCTATTTATAGTTTTCATTTTTTGTTGAACTTTGCGGTGGCATTACTTTTGTTTGGAAAAATATTTTTACAAAAGTCTTTTTGCTTTAATTAAGTTGGAACCTTTTGTATAAAGACTGGTAGGTTTCTGAAGCTTTAACGTTATTATTTAAATTTTTAATCAATGAAAATATGCAATCACTAAAATTGAGTGATTTCCAAAAATGTTTGTTTTTCGATAGAGAAAAGCTAGCATGATTCTGTAGAATTCTGTTAAGTGATTATATGGAGATTGAAGGTTTATAAATCTAGTTTCAGATTCAACAATAAGTTTTTGTTTCTTTTAGCTCCTTTCTGCGATATTTTGAAAAACATCTAGAATTAAAAGTAATTTGGATTTGTTGCACAGATTACTGATATCGTCGACCCCGTTATATGCAGCTTGCGGAAAGCGACTAAGACAAAGCGACGAACATTACCAGAGAAGTTATTGGCTTATTATCCGTACCGGAATATGGAAATGATATTGACTCGGAGTAATCATTTTTATTTCCAGATTGCTATTTTTTAATATGAAATTTAAATTTGTTTTCAAAAATATATATTAATCATCTCAAAACAACTACTAATTGAAGGCATTTGTGTGTATCTAAAAATTTAGTGAAATTAAAATTATTTTTATTTCTTTCCGCCATAATAAGTACAATTAAATTAGAAATTATGGTATTTTGAAAATACACCTTATATGGGGGTGGCCAAAAAAGTGGGCGGACCACGCCCATTTTTGTGTCCAATGCTATATCGATCTCATCCTTATTATTGCTAAATTTCATTGCCATATCTACTTTTATTTGATTGTTACGACTTTTGGCATCCTAAAAGTAACAAAAGTCACACTGTGCGTGATAGAGAAATCTTATTAATAAGAAATTTTTTATTCCCTAAAATAATTTTTGATTTAAATTTAGTTATTTTTTTATTTCTTACACACTCTTAGCAAAATTTTTTTAAGTCGCACATAAGAATTTTTGTAGTTTTTGTTTAGCAACGTTTTCACTGTTAAATTATTTAGTTTGTGGTGAGGTTTAGTTGGAAAAGACCGCCTTTTATCAATTTTTACCTTTTATACCAACGACTTGACATTGGTCCAATTGCTTAATGAAAGGGTCATTGTATTTACCAACACAAATATGTGTGCTACAAAAAATTACAAAAATTTACATCTGATCACATGTCGCTAGTATCGCATTGAAAAAAGCATCCACTTATTTACGTTCTGCAGTGGTATTTCATATTTCAATCCGTTAAATTTTAAAAATCTATTCCCACCATTATTTCGTAGCCAGTAATTTTACAGAATATTTAAATATTTACAGAATGAAAAAGTATTAATTATTGTTTGATAACAGATTTGTCGCCTTACTCAAAATTAGGACCCTCTGGATATCAATGGAACAGCCGTACCTAAACAAAAGCGGCACGCGTTTTAAAGTGATCAAAAATTGTCATGCCTTTACAATTGGAAAGTAAACGCTTTGCAATTGGAAAATCCGATTTTGACACAGCGATTAATAGTGAAGTTGGCCGCTACTGTTAATGAATAATGTCATTTTAGCTATTTTTTGGTCAATCAGCGGTTCATGACACAACGTTGACGTTCTTGTTTAGGTATTGCATATCAGCGTAAAAGCTAATCGGTACAAAACGTTCCGCCTTCCGCTTTTGTTTAGGTACGGCTGGTACCGAAAAGCCCTTCAGTACTCGACAATTTTGTAAAAGAGGGCACAAGACAGACCAGACTTTCTCTTTGTCATTAAATTTTTTAGAGCTAATAAAAGTGGAATTAAATAAAATAAATTGATAGATTTTGTCTTTTCTTTTTAACTGAAATTAGGGATTTTTAGTGGAACAGTTTGTTTATTCAAACACTTGAAAATAATATTTGTGTGAAATAAGTGTTTTTAATTAATTTTTCTACTGAACATCAATGTTAAGTGAAACAATTTTATAAAAAAGGGTTTGTAAAGCATAAAGAAAATTTTTTAGATAAATTTGTCTAAACTAAATTTTTAATTTTGAGACATTAAATTATTTTGTAGATATTTCAATATTTATAAAACTTTTAAATAATTTGTTATTTATTTTAATCAGTGTCACTCATCAAAAACAGTGAAATAACCAAATTTTTTGTATAAAAAAACAAAAAGAAAAATGTTCCCTTCAAAAGAGTGCATTTTATGGCCAAAATCGATACAACTAAAACAAATTGATATTAAACTACTAAAACGATCCAATTCGTTATAAAATATAGACACCAAGACCGGGGTTTTGAGATGTGAATTAAGTTAAAACTTAAGCTATGTTCACACCTATGAAATATTTGACGTCCTACACGTAACCCCTAGTTTTATTAAAAAGTATTTGCTTTTGCAAAACGTGTGGCTAGATCAAAGATCATTTAACAGTTTATAAATTACATTAATCAATTATTTTCTTACAAGCACAGTTTAGTAAATCAAGTGAAATTATTAGAAATAAAGCCAAAGTTTGATCAAATTACTGGTCATTTTTTAAGGATTTTTTTCGTTAAATATTTGTTAGGTCTGAACATACCTTTAGTTTCACGTACTCTGAAACTCGATTTTTTCCGGTGAAATGTGATATTTTTTTTATTTCATGAAAATCAATATTTTAATTAAGAATTAGCTCCTCTGTCAAAATTTTGTATACAATTTGCTAACGCCACAAATCTGTTTTCAGATTAACTAAATCTAGTTTAACTGAGATCTCAAAAATCCAGCCTAAGTAAATTCTTAACGTAAATACTACCATAGTGGGGCACTACTTCCCGAACGATGTAACGACATCAAAAAGAATTAAATAGCAGTAGCGATTGATTTTTGCTAAATAGGAAAACTATTTCGATAATTTTTCGATCGAAATTGCTTGCAGGGTGGTGCCCTTTGTAAATATCAAATATGTAGTGCACACTCTCGTTGTAATTAATATTATAAAAAGGAGGTGTGAGTCTCTGCTAAAAACAAAAAAGAGCTTTTAAGTAACGACTATTTAGAATTGTGTACTTCCGTATTTTTTGTTTAGACTTAAATGCGAGAAATTGCAACTGCGGTTTAGTAAATGCAGTCAGTTATTTACCATTCGTCGAAGTATTAAGTTCGTAATGTTTCAATGAAAATAATTTTCATTTTATTAAAATTAATTTTATTGTTAAAAAAGTGAAGTTGTCATTAATATTATGTTGTTAAAATATAGTTAAAGAAGTGCGTTATATAAAAAATGTAACGTAGAGTTGGAGTTTGTGTTATTTATTGTGATAATTGTGTTGAAAAATGTCAATGTAAATGTCGGCCATTTTAGTGTTTCGATAAATATGTGTGTAATCTGTGCGTGTTTGTTTTATGGTGTGATCTGTTAATGGAACAACAAGTGGTGTTTTTTTTTTAATTTTTGGTAGTAAAATAAAAAGGAAAACGAAAGACAAGGTTTTGGTTTGTTAATAATATATTGAAACTCTGAAATTTTTAAATCGAATAAATAAAGTGTTTTTTTTGAGTAGTAGTGAAGTTCGGAAATAAAATGTTTGTGTGGGTGTCTCCCCAATTGTAGATTTTAAAATTATAAGCAGATAATACAAATCAGCATTTATTTCACTAATTCATTCAGAGAAAAATAGAATTTGCATTGGTAAGTCAGTTTACAAATATTCCATTAATTTTTTAAATAATTTATCGTTATAAGAAAAAAAGTCTTGTTATTTCTAAATGTCCTTTTTTTATAAGAATCAATATATGTTTTGAGTATTTTAAACGGGAAGCAAAAGGATTTTGTTACAAAAAATGTACAGGTTTTTAGCATATCTTTTCAATTTTGCTGATTTCATAGATTGTTTTATAAAGTAAATGACTTATTTTTATACTGTACCTAAATTTCTACTGTTTAAAGACAAAAATTTGTCGCTATAAATTCAAAAATTTAGGTTACAAATTCCAAAAAAAAAGCGTTTCCGTACTTAAAATTTGTGTATATGCCCGCTCTGGCTTGAGAGAAAAATTCTTTTTCTTGCACGAAGCAGTATAGACTTTTTCTTTGTGCAAATTGTGTAAATTGTCAAACATCTGTAAAACATAAACAAAACAAAAAAAAAAAAAAAAAAAAAATCAAAGAAAAAGGTTCATGAACAAAATTCTGAAAAAAGGGTTGTGGAATGAAAAGTTTTATATTGCAATATTAAGAAACATAATGAAAATTATTGTAAATGTGTTTGTTTTGTTTTATTTTTGGTAAGAGTCGTATATATCTACAGACAATATAAAATTTTTTAAAAGTGCCACAAACTTTTATTGTTTTGTTAAGACCTTTGACAGTCTTTGACGCTTTGACATTTTATTTTTTGAAATTGCGTTTTTTTTTCGTTCCAGCACTTTTGCGTAATTTTGTCTCTTAATGAGAGATATTTATTATTAATAAAGTGCTAAATTCCCATTTTTTTTGATAAATACACTGAAATTTATTGTTGCGGCAAAGCGAAATGCGCATAGAAGCATTTCACTGTTTGCTTAGGACAGATCATCAGAAAACATTTTTCCAAAGACTTTAGAAAAGCTAAAAATATTATACAAATAAAACTGTAAAGCGAATGAGAATTAAGTTAAAGTTCACATTAGCGTACCAACACATTTAACACAGAAAAGTGAATGGTCTTTATGTGTTTGTTAACTGATGTGAACATAAAGGTTTTTTTGCAAAACAGGGTTCAAGTTTTACTTGTAACAATATTAAAGCTTAAAATTAATGTTGAAGTATTGTTTATAAAGTTTTTAATTAAAAATTTAATTTATAAAAGTTCTTTTACAATTTTTTAAAATATTACAAAATCTGTTTCAATTCAACAAGCAATTGAAATCTAGTCAGATCGGTGCATAACGTTCGGATTTTAGAATATTTTGGAAAATATCCATTTAAGAACAAGACAGATATTTTGGAATATAAAAAAGAAAATTAATAAAAAAATTTTTATTCAAGTGCTATTTTGTTGAAGGGCATATACGATTTTACAAAGCCAAATATAGCAAGCACTTTTACTTGTTTACTTGTCTAAATGATTTTCCCTGTTTCCAAAACGACTTTCTTTAAAGTTGTCGTATTCATAAAAATATTTTTAGCTTAAAAAGGGTTTTCTATCGAAATTTTACTTAATAAACGTTTGTTTAATTAAGTAATCGCTTATGAATACGTGGTTAATGTTTAAACATAAAGGCCTGGATTAAGTTTAAACTTAGTTTAACGTACTCTGAAGCTTGGGTTTTTCCGGTGAAATTTTTTGTTATTATTTCATAAAAGGCCAACATTTTAAGCAAAACATTTTGTATACAAACTTGGTAATGCCAGCACAAATCTGTTTTCTGATTAACTAAACCTAGTTTAGCTGAGATCTCACAAACCCAGCCTAATCTCTATATTTCTAAAACAAAATTATTAAGATATTAAAGTATTTAAATATCTGTTTTAGACGGTTTAGATGTGACTTAGTCCTGCAAAAATATTCGAATATGTTTTTGTCATGTTCTCGAACACTTGTACACATTCAGATGTTAAGTTTTTTGATGCAGTCCAAAAGCAACAATTTGGCAAAGAGAATGAGTAAAGCGGCCTTATTTAGCAGACACAAGCACTTCTTGCCGATTTTCATACTAAGAGGTAGGAACACCTGATCCGCAACGAGATCAAAAACACTAATAAATAATATTAAAATTTACCAATTCCTTTGCCATCCCACAGAAGCGGGTCACTAAGAAATAAAAATATTAAAACTTAACAGCTTCGTTTCTCCCTTCTTGAAGAAGAGAGCAGGGAATGGGTAATGAATATTTTGGAAGGTCTTTCTAAAAAAATTTATACATTCTAAGAGGCATATATGTATCTGATGGCAGGTTATCATAATAAACGAATCTTTTAAGAAGGAGTATAGGGACCTTCCAAAAGGCCTGCCCTTTTCGATTCTTTCAATAATTACCGCTTAGCTTGATACTTATAGCCTATTTCCGATGTGCGAATGAATTCTTTCTTCGGCATAAATACATTGAATACAAAAGCAAATTTTTAGACTTTGTTTTTGTTTTCAATGTAGTTTTGCGAACGAAAGAATTCTTTCGCACATTGGAAATAGGCTATTGATTTCAAAAATGTGTACGGAGCATATTGTTGCTTGATTATATATTTCGTGTTATATTGTTTACCCCGCAAGCGACTCTACACCTTTTGTCAAAATCTTCTTTTTCATAAAATATTTCTAAAACTTAATTCTCATACAAATTTTTCTTATAATTTATTTTGAATTCAATTAATATACAAAGTTTTTTATGTATATAAAAAGCTTTAATTTTCCGGTAGGATAAACTTTTCGCCGCAGCTTTTTCTTTGCATAGCTTTTAAGGGCTTTTCAAATAATTGGTATATGTCTTTACTTACCGGTATTTAAGACATGTTGAAGCTTTTAGAAGTTCTAAATGGCATAATACACCGTAGAATTGCTTGACACTTTGGTCATGTGCTTAACGTAATTTCTAAATTGGTTTGATTTTCCATCCAGCATCGTCGATGTCACACACACAGGGTTGTCATATCGTAAGATAAATCTTTTTTTGAGTTTTTGAGATGCAAAAAAGTTCTTAATGCCCTAATTATGTAAAACGCAACGCAAACGCAACGCCAAAGAATTATATTGAAAGCAAAAACAAAGTCATAAATATTTTGTAATTTCATGTACCACTTTTTGTGTAGTTTTATTCATGATTAAGGCGAAATTAATACTAGGTGGCCTCATAGGCCAGCTGTCCAAAGGCAAATTGGATATTCAAACCCCAAGGGTCAGAAATGTATACTGTTTGCATAAGTCTTTCATTTATTTTATTGTGCGTAGAAATTATTTGAAAGTTGTGCTTGAATTTATTTTGCCTTCTTTTTACACATAACAACACATATCGCACTTAATAAACAAGAGGGTATTAACTCAAAATTGCTTCCGTAATAATATATGGACTAGTAAATTTAACATCTCCATCCTGTGTTTATAACATGCGTTATTCTCCGCAAACCAAAAAGAATAAATTTAAATTTTGGTACAATTTACGCATGCTCAACAATAATTTTTTTATTTTCATTGCTTTATTTTGTAAAAATATTTTTGAAGACCATTATAAGAATTTTTCAACTTCTAAAAGTAAGACTTCCAAATCCTGATTATTTTTCATAATTTGTAATATTTATTTGTTGTTATAATAAATAAAATTGGATTTTTCGCCGGAAACAATTTAATAATTTGTCAAATAATACATTTTATTAAAATACATTTAAAATCGATTTTTTCATACATTTTTAAATAAAACATAAATAAAATTTCAAGAAATTACGTTCGCACACATCAAGCTGGGTGCAATTTTTTAGGAATATCAAAAGTATTTTGTTTATGTCGCCATGTCGCTTTAGTAAATATAAAATATCTTTTATAAACAAAAACAGCATTTGAACTTCGGTGCAAATCGATAAAGTTTCATCTGTACAACAATAAAACACATATTATTGCCCTACAATTAAAAATCTGTCACATTTGCTTTTACGTAGGTCATTTGCACATAAATGGCATGATAACAAAACGTCTTTTATTACTTAAATGTGTTATCAACAAGAAAAACAAGATTTTTTTAAGTTTGTTTATATATTTTGATTTGTCATGTACAACCCCAGTTGTCAAAACTGCCGTCGACGACATTGTCATTAACGATTTATGCACGACATGTCCTCTATTACTTAGAATTTCTGGAAGACAATTTTGAGGAAAATGTCGTGGACAACAAAATACTCGACATTGTCTAGTGCACTATCTTCTTAAGAAGTTTGTAGACGACGACATGACCGACATTGTCTTTCAAGTTGTCTTTTGTCAAAGCCTATCCACGAAAGCATGACCGGCATTGTCTTGTAAGGTATCCTTTATCAAAATCTATACACGACAACATGACCGACATTGCCTTGTAAGGTGTCCTATATCAACTACTTAACACGACAATTTGAACGACATTGTCTTGTAAGCTGTCTTCTAAACAAACAAAAATAATTTGTTCCGAATAAAAAACAAAAATAGTTGTAAAGTAATGGTATGAATAAGAAGCAATCAAAGCAAAGTGAAGAAAATCTGTCAGTCAAGTCTGAGAAGTCAAAGACTAAATAATGATTTAAAAAATATGTGATGTTGATTATTTTTATTCTGTAGGTTTATTTTGTAGGTTTATAGGCGTCATCGTCGTGTAAGCAGTCTTCGACGACAAAATTAATGCCAATGACGTACACACGGTCATTAATGAACAAATAAGAATCCATTGTCGTAAATATAGTAATCAAAGACAATATGGACGACAATGTCGTTAGCAATATATTATATATGTCGTCGAGGATTTGCATTGGTTGTCCCTTCACAGAAAAAAATGTTGCCCCTATTAAAGCATTAATCAAAAATAAAATCAGTTTTAACTAAAAATTTAATCAAGTGAATTAAACGTTTAATTGTGACTATTAATTTGTTTACTGATGCAAATTAATAGTATCAATTACACTTTTAATTCACTAGATTAAACGTTTAATTCGCTTGATTAAACGTTTGATTCACTTGATTAAATTTTTAATTAAAACGGATTTCATTTTTGATTATTGCTTTAATTAGGGTAAAATTTTTGAAGAATTTTTTCTGTGTTACGTGTTTTTGATGATTCGTGCACGACATAGCCAACAGCACATATACGCTGATAGATGCGAATTAAAAGTTCTCCGAGAGTAATAACTATTACTCTCAGAGTTCTCTGAAAATAAAAGTGGCAGTAGTCGTACTGCCATTCGACACATGTAGCACTATCCCTACAATGCATGACAGTGGGACATATTTATATATTTATAGTCTTTGCTCTTACTTAACGTATTCCATATTTACAAAAATTATTGTTTGACTATCCCTACAATGCATGACAGTGGGACATATTTATATATTTATAGTCTTTGCTCTTACTTAACGTATTCCATATTTACAAAAATTATTGTTTGCCGTGCTTTTTGGTATATCTAAATCCCTATTCTATTCTTTTCTATTAAAAAACGAATGCGGTGAGAAAGTGTTGTCAAGTTAACTTGTACAATAATAAGGCCCCTTTTTACTTGACTTTAATACCTCAGTCAACCAGTTTTATTTAATTTAAAAAATATCTTGATTTAAATTTTTTATTATTAAATTTTTTTATTTAGGTTTTTTCTCTTGTATAATTTCTATTTAACAACGTTTACAGTATAATATGAAAATTATATTTGTGATGAAATTTCATTAATTATTCTTCTTAATAACTAAGATTTCAAAATATTTGGAAAATATGTATGTATATATATTGAATATTTTTTTTATAAATATTGTAAAAATATTTATAACTTCAAGCCAAATTATAAACTTTAAAATATATTTAATTTTTACTTAAATTAAAAATGGGAGGGAATTTAAGTTACATTTTCTTTAACAATAATTTACTTAACAATTAAATCATAAAATATTAACTTAATAACTAAAACTATACACTAAGAAAAAAATGAAACAATTAAAATAACAGAGGTTTAAGCAAAAAAAAAAAAAAAAAATTTTTTTGTTTAAATAAAAAGTTTGTGTTAATGAGTGTGTGCATTTCTTTGGTAAATAAAATTTTAAAATAACGAGTGTTTGTGTTCATTCTTATTACAAAGTTCTAAATAATTTGTTATAAAATACTGGTTTTTATACAAATATTTAAAGAAGAAGGGAGGGTGTGGGGGGGAATAATAATTTACATACATACATACATATCGCAATTAATCAACAAGATGGTATTAACTAAAATTTTTTTTATTTTCACTTTTTCGAAAAAATCGACACGTTGTATTCATATCCAGCCGATGTAAAAATATCTTGCTATTTTGTCTATTTTTTCGGTAATGAAACGGTTGGATTTAAAACTGGTTTTCATATGCCTTTAATGTAAAAATTGTTTTGCTTTTACGGAAAATATTTAAATTTTGAGCTAATACCCTCTTTTTGATTAAGTGCGATATGTTTATAAAATTGGATGGAAATGGGGTTCATAAAAATGACAGAAGGGAAAATGTGAAAAAATTTTCACTTCAATTTAATCAAAGAAAACATGAGGAATCATATTTTTCCAAAACTTAACAAAAAAAGACCGGTATGCAAAAAGTTAAATTTTTTTTCAAAAACCTTTTGCTTGATATTGCCGGTGCTGTTTTCCAAAAAATCGTTGCGATTTATTTTTTTCTTGGAAATGCCTTTAATGTTCCAATAAAATTTAAAGAATAAAAAAATGACATATTCAATTCTTGACGAAAGTCATAAAAAATAACAATTACGAAAGTATTTTCCTCATTTTGAAATGCCAATTACAAAAAAAAAAAACAAAATGGTCACCTTTTACTAAAAGGTTTTATATTCCAAAAACAAAATAAAATTTTAAGTTTTTCCATTGAAAAAAAATAAAAAAATGTACGAGGTTTATCGTTGTATTTTAAAAGGTAAAAGGTTTAGAGCTTAATCCAAAGTTATATGGGGATTTGTATAAGTAAAACCTAGGAACTGTTTCTGATCCATAGATTGTAATATATCCTTATCTATTGGAGTTAAACGTACACGTTCTCTGGTGAATACACGATCAAAATATTGTGTATCTAAAGGATGTTTCTGTAAGGGATTAAGAAAAGAATTAGCAAATGGTTTAATCTACTATTCGGTAGGAATACTTACCACTTGCGGCCTAAATGGTGGTTCTATTTGACGTTTCTCTAATAGGTTCCAATCAATAGGTCTAAAGAATATGTGCTCAACAATATCGCCAGCTGGACTATATTGAGATCCAATACGTTTGCTATAGTCTTTTTCCAAAAGCTAAAATTTAATAAAAATCATTGGCGTTGAATAAAATTGTATGACAAGTATTTTTTAAATGCGATGTTTTGTATTAACATCAACGAAGGACACCCATAGACATCCGAGGCTAATAAAAAACCGAATTCCACGAAAGGTTTTTAACTAAAACTTTATTTAGTTTATAAGGGGTTGTGGTATATTTCTATTTAAATCGTGTTCTCTTATTACCGATCAAAGCTTAAAGGTAGATAAGCTATTTTTTTTTTCGTTTCAAAGTTATATTTAAAGCTAAGTTTTATATATATATTTGGGTGATTCACAAGGTAGTCATAAAGTCGTAAAGTTATATGTGTTAAAATAATTACTAGAACTACTCTGCGGGAAATTTGTGTCAATTGCTCTTAAAGCACTTATCCCGTGACCAAAGAATAAAATTTTATAATTAAAAGGAACGAATTGTGATAGGTGAAAACAAGACCTATCCCTTAACTGGTGATAATGTGTTTATAGTGTAGTTAGTAGGGAGATCGAACGGTTATTATTCGTCCGGTTTTAACCGGTTATTTAAGCTTTGCCCAAGTCGGTTATTTTAAAATGCCCATTTTTCGAATATCGAATAAACCGGTTATTTTGGTATAATAAACCGGTTATTTGAGTAATGTGTAATTTATATACATTTTACTTACTCTTGTTGTAGATGTACCCGCAATTTAAAAAAACGTGTGCAGTTAAAAAGTAAATAGTAATTTGTACAAGAGTATTCTAAATATTAAATATATTTTAATATAAAGGTTATCTCTAGATCTTTTTCGAACGCGATTAAAAAGACAAAGTTAGGTTCTTGAAGTGCCCTAAAATGATAAGTTACAAAGGTTCTTCCATGTCACGACTTATTAATTATTATACATGGTTGACATTAATGTGATCCAAATAAAACTTAACTCCGTTCGAAGTAGTTCTAAGGAGACGACAAATAATACTTTGCCAAAATACGCTGCCAAAAATGAATCATTGGGTGAAATATTAGCCCGTTGTGTTTTCGAGGACGAAATGCCCGTTAAGGCACTAAAAACTCTTAAGTAGTTCTAGCCTCTCTTCATGCTGAAAACTACAACATTACGGCGGAATCAACCATATGCGATAAATTTCTACCAGTTTTATTTATTAAAATGCCAAGAACTAAAAATCAAAAATGAAGAAATCGAGCAATGTCATTGAATGTTTTAAATTGTAGTCGACGAATTGACAAATATTTTACACAAAAAAAAAATGTTCAGTTCACTATTCGTTTCTATAGAAATATATATATAATGCTGAAACAAAATAATTTGAAATAGATAATCCTGGCTAAGAGATTTTGTTTGCAACTTTTGAAAAATATGGTTGATTTATATAGACATGCTTAACTACCAACAAAGTAAAACTCATTCAAAATAAATTTGAGAGAATATTTCAAATAATAACTTTATAAAATTCCTATAATTTATTTGCTGTTGCAAAACGTTTGTCTAGATCAAATATCATTCAACAGTTTCAAAATAATATTATACAAATATCTTTTTACAAATAAAGTTTAGTAAATCAATAAAAATTTGTTGGAAACTTAGCTGAAGTTTGATCAATTTACTGGTCCCACTTTTGTTGGATTTTATCGTAAAATATTTATAAGGTCTGATTTTGTTGGTTCCTTAACTTTGCAAATTGTTTTGTTTTTATTCAAATTAACGTTTTATTTTAAAAACTTATTTGATTTTTGTGTTTTTAAGTATTCGAATTAAAACCGGTTAACCGGTTATTTAAAAATTGCTTAACCGAAAACCGGGTTTTTTAAAATAGCAACTATTCGTAATATTCGAAAACCGGTTATTGAAAAAAGTCGAATAATCGATCTCTTTAGTAGTTAGTCCAGAGGAAAGGTAATTGACACAAAAATATTCATGTGACTGGATTTTGTGCGGGTAGTTGCTGATTCTCTCTAGTTCTATTACTTTATATGAAGGGGATATATCATATTGGCATGGCTCATCTGGGACAATATCTGCGACAGGCATTATTTTAACTGAAATTGGAATATTATTTCAGTGACCTGTTACAAAGTGGCAAAAAGTTGCCAATTAACCACTCGTAGGACATGGCCATGTTAAAGTGACTTGTTACGTAACAAGTTTAGTGTTAGTTCCCTTTCCAATAGGGTATATATGCCTGCTGTGGGCAATCGCTTATAATTTAGATCTCTATGTACAGTTATGACGAATCAATGGACACAGCATTTAAAATTTTTATTTTGTTCGAAACACTGCAATATCTTTTTTAAACAATTGTAAAATATTATTAAGGACATTATGACGATATGACTTGATAGCACATCTTGTGAATCATCCAATTGTCAGGAAATTTAGCAAGTTAGGAGCCTCCTCTAAAGTCATTGGTCGACCTAAAGTTTCTTAGAGAAAGCCGACAACTTTTAGAACCCACTCATGAGTATCAAGGGTACAGCAGTTGTCAATATGAGTTATAAAAAGTACTTCTGAAGTAATCCGCCTGAGTTTTGAATGGTACTCCATCAAGTCAAATCGGTTATCCACCAATTTGAAATACTGGCGGAAAATCAGGCAAGTAAAATTCTAATATCTATTTTACCAAATTAATGATTGTTTTTGAATGATTAAACTACGAATGTGAAAATGAACAAATAAATTGATTTAGTTGCAAGTTACTTTGACGATCTTAGTTCTCTGCTCGATAGTTTTGTCGACTTATTTGAGTTTACTATTTCAGAAGCCGTTTCAATTCTTCTTCGTATAAATTTTTTTTTTACGAACAGACATTTGATCAGATTGGCAACAGACGACGCTAATGTTGGTGGACTTTAAACTTTATTTAGCAATGAAGTTAATTAATTTTAAATTAAGTGCACGTGTCACTCTCTCTAGTTATGCATGTAAACTGCTGCCAAAAAATATTGAGGTTCTTTTGAGTGATAAAAAAATAACGGAACTAAAAGGATTTCCGAAATACTGTTCTGTACCACCCCATAATATATAAGACGTTTCTTTTACAAGACGGCTTTCTTTAGAGACAGTAACTGTAAGAATTTTACAATGGGGTGCTTTTGTAGTGCATTTTGTATCCAGTTGGAATGAAGTCAATGGTATTAGAGCCACAAATGTAGAAATTATTTTGTTATAAACAAAGAAAATTTTAGTTTTTTTGTTGTTTCAATGTAAATTCCCAAACGAAAATTATAATTTTTATTACAAAAACAGGATACACAACGATAATGAAGGCGATTTAAATAATAAAACAATGATATTGATGCTGTTAATATTTTAATTGGTACAAAAGATGAGATGTTCATCTCAGCTATAGTTTTAGAAGTTAATCTTCGCCATACCAAAGAACAAGAACAAGTTTTCGTCATAAAAATTTGTCTTAAATTTTTTTAAAGAAGTTTTCGTCACACAAATTTTTTCAGTTCCCTTCAACTTTCAACTGAATCAATTTTAAGAAGTTATTAAAGAAATAAAAATGGTCACCCTGCTAGATATTGTTAAGCCGAAGGTTAAACAAGAAATATTGAAATTTTGTTGTGCTCCTTTTAATCAAATATAATCAAGATTTGACTTTAAGTTTGTAGACAAGTGTTATGACTTCTTGAGTACTTGCAAATATCAAAAATTACATAGCTAAGCCGTGTAGGCCTAAAAATATCAAGAAACACGATGTTACTTTTTCGCGATCGTGAAAAAAGTTCCCGCCCGCACCCAACAAAATTAAGTTTTGGATTATTTTTTTTCTAAATTTTTATAAAAATTTAATATTTTAATATCAAAAATTTCATGGCAAAGCCGTGTTGGCCTTAATAATATCATAAAACACGATGTTACTGTTGTAAGTTTTTCGCGATCGTGAAAAAATTTCGCGTCCGCACCAAACGAAATTAAGTTTTGGATGATTTTTTTTTAATTTTTATAAAAATTTACTGCCTGGCCCACAATGTTGACAAGAACATTTCTTTCGTACATTTAAATTGAAAACAAAAACAAATTTTAGTTTTTTGTTATTGTTTTCAATAATAACAGTTAATATCTTAATATTTTGTGCATTGTATTTGGGGTTTTACTTCATTAACCAAGCATATTGCCTGCAGTTCCGAAAAGAAAAAAAAAAACAAAAATAAAAACATATTGGAAGTATTTAGAAATTCGATTCGGTGCGTAAGGTTTTTTTCCGACTTGACTTCAAAAAACGATTTTTAGGATAATAATAGTATTGTGCATAGCGTGGTGCACTGTAATTTTTCGTAATAAATTTACAACACTAGTTAAGACATTAAAATACATATTACAAATGATTATTCATTCGAAAGTGTTACATTTCTATACCCACACTAAAATAAAGGAGAGGGTATTATGCGATTGTGCTGATAATTGTAACACCTTAAAATATTGGCCCTATACCACCCTTAAAGCATACGGATGGAATCAGCATGATTTTCTGAGTCGATCTAAATATGTCCGTCCGCCCGGCTAGTTGCCAGACTGACTATTCATGTAAGCCTTGTGTGCAAAGTACGGGTCGCAATTTTGGAGACAATTTGTTGAAATTTGGTAAAAATTCTAGTTTTTTTTCGGTTGTTTTAGCTTTAAAACCACATATGCATGTAAAAATAAACATAGAATATAGAAATTTAAATAATTTTAGAAATCGCTTTCGGCGTGAAAACTTTTTTCACCGAATCAATCTAAACAATTGTTTTTTATTAACAAAACAACATTCACCACATGGAACTGGAGCGGTATTTTGCACTCAAAAAAAATTTATATCCCTAATGCATAAACAATTTGTATTTGTTTTTTAATATTTAAAAAAATTAGTCGGTTTCAAAAGATTTTCGTATGTTTTATAAATAGACAGTTTTAGTCGGAAATAAGATTTTCAAGTGGCAAAAAACGGATTGTACCCGACCTCTGCTGACTACAGGTGACTTTTACTGCATAAAAGATTTAACCGATATAATGTATGTATAGTGAATTCTTTATCGCCAACTTACCCCCTTCAATATACTTGTTGCTTCTGCTGATATATAAACCGGAAACCAGGGCATTTCATTGCATATAGACCAAAATAGCTCATCTTCATCGCAACCACTGAAAGGTGATTGCCCAATAAGCATTTCATATAGTAAAACACCAAATGACCACCAATCAACATTTTGATTATATTTATCGCCCTAGAATTATTAACAGAAATAAATTAAAAACTTTGTTTTCGAACTTGAAACTTCCCAACTCACTTTAATAATTTCCGGCGCCATATAATCTGGTGTACCACAAAAACTATCCGCTGTTTTATCCAAATATATTTGTAATTTACACATACCGAAATCAGCTATACGTACATGACCCTCGTAGTCTAATAAAACATTATCCAATTTGAGATCTCTGTTAAGGTATCAAAGAATATATGTTAATAAATTTTATTTATTTTAGAAATTGTATAGTCTATTTTTGTAGTTACCTGTATATAATGCCCTTTTTATGTAAAAACTTCAGACCCGAAACAATTTCTCCACCATAAAAACGTGCTCTTTCTTCTGTAAATCGACCGCTTTCTTGTATGTGGAACATTAAATCGCCTCCATTAAGGTATTCCATAACAAAGAACAAATGACTCTGAAATAAAAATATATAAACAAATTTTTAATTAATTTAAAAAGCTTAAACTTTTCGCTAAATTTATTAAAACTTTCTATTAATATTAAGGTTCATAAACATAGTATGAACAATAGTAGCTATTTGATAATTGACAATATTATTTAGAGTAGTTTGATTGCATTTCTTCGCTAAACTAAAGAACTTTAAACTTACAAAAAAAAAAAAAAAAATTCTAGACAATTAATCAAAAAAAAAAAAAATCTGTTTGAATTAAAAATATAATCAGGTTAATTAAACTTTTACTTATATCAACAACACTACTGCAGAAAATGTTGATAATATAAAAAAATATTTAATTGATACTATTAATTGGTTTGCTGGAGCAAATTTAATTAATTTTTTAATTAATATTACAAAATTTTTGTTTTAAATCAATTTTTTAATTTTTTTTCTACACCCAGATAAAAAATATGTTTAAATATGGTCACCTCCAACAAAACTATTTTTAAATAAAATTGTAAACATACTATGGTTATTTTAATCATATTATTGTCATTGAAAACCATATTATGGTTAAATTAGTCCTCTATCAAGAAGGTACAACCATTTTATGGTTGCCTCCGAACATATTTTGGTTAATAATAACTAAAATTTGTTTAACATTTGTAATAGCATGGTTGATTTTCAACCATAGAATATTGCTTTTGGGAAAGAGGAAAATACTGTTGTCATATTTAACCATAACATGTTTAGAGGCAACCATAATATGGTTGTGGCTTCTTGATGGATGTCGGTGACAATAATATGGTTAAATTAAACATAATATGTTTAAAATTTCCTTTAAAAATAGTTTTGTTGGAGGTGACCATATTTAAACATATTTTTCTCTGTGTGCATGTACCGAGAAAATTTGAAGTCGGAGTCACGAGTTTCTGCAGGTTCTCCGACTCCAACACAGACTCCGGTGCAAACACCGTGAATTCGACTCCTCAACTCCAACTCCAGAGCTATGAGAAAAATGGTGACTTTTTTAATTGAAATAAACTTAAATTTTTGTTCTGTGTAGAAACATGTGGTCATAGGGTTGATGGTACAAAATACCATCTGAATCTGAAATGATGGATGGATCTATTTAAAACTAAAGCTAATTCTGTGGTTTTCACGAATAATCGCGTAAGTCGGTTTTTACCGAAATTGAGATAATGATGTCAAAGTGTTACATTTTGCATTAGGTTTTTATAAGTATTAAGCTTTTTAGAATATAATGCAGTATTATTAATTTTTTTCTGCTAAAAACAACTTAAGTTAACTGTTTAATAAAATATTTTGCTATTATAACGATTTATGTCGACATACATCGCCAAAAATTGTAAAATTGCTGAATATGTTTCCAAATAAAAAGCATATTAGATGTTATGTTGTTATTCGTGCAAAAAATATGAAAGTATTTTTTGAAAATTTTTCTATTAATAACAACGTAAGTCGTAAAAATAACAACGTAAGTCGTCATGTGTGGTTAAAATGATAACATTTATTTTCACAAAAAAGAACTTATGTAGAGATATGATGTTATATTGCACACACTTAATGAGTCAATCAAACATATGCATTTTTAATCCTTTTACAGATTGTGATCCTGTGAGGATTTTTTCATGAAAACTATGTATAATACGTAGAAAGTCACTGTTAAGAGGATAGTAAAGAAAAAAGTTTAAAAAAGCATCTACAGAGGCCGCAATTGAAAAAAATATTTGTTTTTGCTCTCCTGAAAAGTTTGGTTTTATAACTTACGCGATTATTCGTGAAAACCACAGAATTATTCTACATGACGTCAATCAACATTATGCAGTAGTTCGCCCGAGAAAGGATTTAAGCATTAAATTTTCCAAATATATGTTTAAATACTTTTCGTAAATTTATTTAATATACATATATACGTATATAAGTATGTTTGAATATAATGATGGGCACGTGGTTGATGGTTTTCTGTATAATCAAAGACTTCACTTAACTTCAAACAAACAATCTACAAACCTTGAATGGTATGATATCAGAGGCCAATTTTCTATAACTTAAAAAAATGATCATTTAAGAAATTGCTAAATAAAACCGTCCTCTCAAAAATCCTCATTTAATTTGTAACTGCTTGCTGTTAAGGAAAAGGTTCCCGTTATTTTCTTTTTAAGAAAGTAAGATCCAGTGCTTTCAAAATCTTTTGTGGCTTTACGAATTAACTCAGAAAAAATTAAAAATTGTCTCTAATCACCAAATTTATGCCAAATTCATAAAGTCAATAAAATCAAAATGATTATATTGAAAGTTTTTTTTAATTTTAATTAAAAAAATTATCAAAAAGCTATGCCATTTCAAACAATGTGTTAATTTATTTAATTAAATATTGACAATTCCCAACAACAATTCTACAAGTTAAAATTATTTTATTTTAAACGAAAAAGTCAATTAATATTTTTTGATTTTTAATTAATATTTTAATTTAAAATTTATTTCAAAACAACTTAAAATTAATTAAATCAAAATTATATTTTTAATTTTCTTCCAACAAAAAAAATTATTGATTCATTATCACATTAATTAAATTTAAATACTTTTTAAACCATTTTTTTTAATGATAAAAAACTTTTTTCTGTGAAAAAAGTTTGGTCTGATAAATTTTTTATTTTATTATATTAATGATTTTTTCAAATGAGCTTCTATGGTAGTGTGTATAATCATTCCTAAGTATATGTACATATCTATAGCTTCAATGTCAACCAAAGGTTGGCTTAAGCAAAAAGTATGTGAAATATTGAGGAAGTATGAATATTGTAAAAAACCTTTATAAATTAAAATTTGACTCATGGCAGCACATTCGAAAAATTTTTTAATGTAATAAAAATAATTTAAAAAAAAGAAATAATTCCCACTTTTATTTTTATTATATATTTTTTGAAAAAGGAAATAGATTTTAAAAATAAGATAATCGAGGTAGTTCGTCGGAATTGTTACTCGATCACATTTTCGTAGAGACGATGTGGATCTTAGATCGAATATAAACCAATCTATTTGTCTACAATGCTTTTCAAATATTAAAAAAATATATTTTATTTTATACACAATGTATTTTAACTGTAATAATCTGTAAGTAAGCACACAGTTATCGTCAACTTTTTCTACTAGCCTCTATAAAGTCAGCAGTTGGCGCTGAGACAAATTGATTATATTTATCATTATGTTAAAACTAGCTGATCGCCACGGCTTCGCTCGGAAGCTATTTACTAATTAGAAATGAATAGGAGGCAGTATGCTAAGTTCGTCGAGTTTATTCTAAAAATTTTTCATACTTAGAAAAATATTAAATATTTAACGTTTCCTCTTAAATTAGCTTATGCTTAGAAAATATGAAGTGAATAGTAGGCAATACATTAAAAACTTTAATTAAACGAGTTTAACCAAATTTTTTTTTTTTTTTACAAACCATCTACTGAAAATTTCGGAGTCGTAGTTACGTCAAAAACTCGCGACTCCAAAATTTTTCGGCATAAAAAATTTAAAAATTTTCTAATATTTTCTAAAATAAAGAATCTTCGAATTTGGCGATGCAATATTTCAATTATCGATTTAAAAATTTTACAGAATAATTTTCTTGCTAAAATAAACATTTAAGAGGCACTGCATTAAAAACCCTCCACCGACAGTTAAAATATATGAGAGCTATAAATTATTAATTAATCTTTATAAAAAGGGACGTCAGTATAAAAACTGGTTCCGATTTAAACCATTTGCACGACAATCAGACAGTGTTATGCTTTATTTCTAGTAATTTGAACTAACTTGGCTGCCCCGGTAGGCTAGTTGGTATGGAGCTAGTCTGTCAGCGCCGGGGTTGCAGGTTCGATTCCCGCCAGATACTATTTCCTGCAGACAAGCGTAGAGCTTCGGGGGTTAGCATAGGAAGATAAAAAAAACTTGAATAAAATATCACGATTCGTAGCAGTTTATGCCGAACTAAAATGATTTTCAGGAGGGTAATTTATATTAGACCCATGGTAAATTACTTATCATCACGAAATCCTGTAGAGTAATTTCTGTTATTAAAAATCCAAATTCAACACAGTAGTGAAATTTGTTTTAGCATTTAAAGTGCTTTTTAGAAGGCTGCTTAATATGGGATCTAAGGTAAATATGGAACGATAATCAGAAAATTGCATGATTATTTCTCTAGCCATATGGACCAAAATTCGACCAAATTTAAACACAATATCTATATCTGCTATGGTTTTAGGCGTATTTACATAATTCCCCAGAGTGAGCATACTATTAGACATTATATGGTACACTATGGACCGATCTTCACGAAGTTTTTAAATAAAAACTGTGACGTACCAAATGTTATTTTGATAGCATTATTTGTTACGGTTTTAGGCGCACTAACCTATTTTCCGAGATTAGGTTTTATATGTTGCATATGGTAAATTATGGCCCAATATTCACGAAATTTTACAGTATAATTTATAGTCCTATAAAACTTTCACGTACCAAAGTTTATTATTTTTTTTTTGTTATGGTAAAACCACGTACTAAACTGTATTGCGAGTGTAGGGTTTGTATGCACAGAAAAATGTGTTTTATCAATTTGAAAAAAAGGGTTTAAAAAGTATTTAAATTTAATTAATGTGATAATTGAATCAATTATTTTTTTAGTTGAAAGAAAATTAAAAATTTAATTTTAATTTAATTAACATTTTAGATGTTTTGAAATAAATTTTCAATTAAGATTTTAATTAAATAACAAAAAATCTTAATTGACTTTTTTCTATTAAAATAAAATAATTTAAGTATGTAGAATTGTTATTGGGAATTGTCAATATTTAATTAAATAAATGAACACATTGTTTAAAATTAAAAATATCATTTATTCAAAAATTTTTTTCAAAATTTTTAGTAATCAATATAATCATTTTGGTAATAGGTGCAAAATCAACAAATTGTTTGCTTGATATTATGAATTTGGTATAAATTTGGTGATTGGAGAAAATTAATCGCATGATTTGAAAATCACATGCGATCTGAAAATCGCCAATTTTATTTAAGCATGTGCTAGAGTTCACGCGTTTTGTTTTTTTTTTCGAAGTAGTGGTCGAAAAATAAAACATATGTTCTAGCTGTCAAATTTGAACAAAAAAATAATTATTTGCATGAAAAATGCCGGCAGCTTTTATATTACGTGTTATTTCATTAAAAAAACTGTATTTTAAAAATGAACGTATCAGAAAACGTCTTCTAAGGGATTATTACAACCCAAGAGATATTCCTGAACAATGGTAAGTACCATAAGTACATGTTGTTGATAAATGGTTATAATTTCTTACATATTTTTTTCGAAGTTAAATAGAAACAGCTGCTCACAATCAAAACGCAAATTTAAAAGAAATTGTTAAACAACAATCAGTATTAAAACAATGTTGTTTTTTAATTGTATATTTTCTATGAAAATTTTCTCAAAAGATTACGAGTTTTTAAAATAAATGGAAAAGAAAAACATTAAATTTCCTTTTTATATGCTATTTATTGAGGCCCTATGCTCCTTATAGGATCGATGGGAACATATATATATATATATTGATGTTGAAAATAAATTTTAAAGGAAATTTACAAGTTCACATGTGGATCACATTACTGTAGGCTTGTGATTTAAAATCGCCAAATTTAAGGCGATTACGAACTCCAGCACACCTTTGCGATTTCAAATCGTAATCACAACTGTCTTGCGATTTGCGATTTCTAGCACATAGGCGAATAATTTTTTCTGTGTGGGGACTAGGGTTAATTATGGACCGATTTTCACCAAATTTAACAGTGCGATAAATTTCTAGTCCTATAAAACTATAACGTAGCACATTTTAATATGATAGCAACATTTGTTAAGGTTTTAGACGTACAGTATGATTTCTAGTCATATAGAATGAGGATGTGCAAACTCGTGCATTACGCCACCTTTTATGTTAGTTGTTGTAACAAAATTGTAATTTTTTTAGGGAGGTGGTTCTACATTTTGATTCATAGCTCTAATCCTACTCGTCGCATTTTCCTGGATTTTAATCCTAAACTGCTTAGGATAACTATTAACAATTTGACACCAATTTTCTTTGGAGTTGTTCGAAAGTGAGCGTGTTTTCAACAGACGGACAGACAAACGGACATGGCTAAATCGACTTAGATTTACTCAAAAAAACCAGAATATATATACTTTATAGGGTCTTAGATGCATAATAAAAAGTTTCACACGGAATGACAAACCTAGTATAGCCTCATTCACCACTAGTGATGAAGGGTATTAAAAAAATTTAAAGTCTAATAAGGACGACTCTCTTATACATTTATAATCAAGGTTAGAGAGTAGAAGTTGGAGTCGTAGTCGGAGTCGTGAGTCGGAGTCGCACATAAAAAAATTTCAGTGTTTGGAGTCGGAGTCGAGGTTAGTACTTTTTTCTGACGACCCCACAGCCCTGTTACAACCTATTCTCATACCTAACAAATACACATATAAAATTTCATAAAAATCGGTCAAGCCACCGCGGCACGAGAATTTTATATATCTAGATAACAACAAATAAAAATAAGGGTCAGTGATGAAAAGTTTCAAAGTGACATTTTGTCCTTCTTGAAAAAATGGAAATTAAGGAGATAATAATACAGGGTTGTCCATTTTTTGGTTTCATAACTACCGGTCTGAAAAGACTGTCAGCTATTAAATATCTGTCATCTGAAGGGCCATTTACGACTACGGATCGCTTAGCAATCGAAGAACGCGTAAAAATAGTTAAACCGTGGAACCAAAAAATGGTGGTTCAAACGTGGGCAGTTTTAGAGCATTACAAGGTGATAATGGTCGGCAAAATCGGACTACTTTGCAAGGAATTGGCAAGATTATAAAGAAATTCGAAGAGACTGAAATAGTAACAGGTGCTGTCAGGGGTGCCAGATGATTTCAATAAGAAATTGGCATATTATGAAAAAACAAATCGGCATTTAAATTAAAAAAAAAAAATCCGCCAAAAATCGGCAAGTCAAAAATACGTATTTAAATTAGGGAAGTAACGATACGCTTTTTTGCCGATACGATACCGATACACAAAAAGTAATATCGGCGATACCGATGCCTATACCAATATTACAATCCGAATATAAAGTCAGAATGGTCAAAAGAAAAAGCAGAGATATTCCAAAATAACCGTTATTTGTGTTTTTAAAAAAGATGATGTAACTCAAATGCAAATATCTTAAAAAATATTAAAAGAGTTATAAATATATTTTTTTAACGAAAGATAATAAAATTGCTAAAATTTTTAAAACTGTTCTATTTTTGATCATTCTGACTTCATATTCGGTAGAAAACTTTTACTAAGTGTAAGATATTAATATCTCAAATTGATATTAATGTGATTTAAGAAACATTGACTTCCAGGCCCACCTTATTGAGAAGCTTTAGGTAGCGGAGCCAGTGTTAGTTATACCATAGAGAAGAAGAAAATAGTTGCGCCCGGACAAAGGGCGGCTATGAAGAGAAGCTTTAGTTAGCGGAGCCAGTGTTTCCTATACCATAGAGGAGATAATCTTTTCGCCCGGTCGAAGGCCGTCTATATAATGAAGCTTAAGTTAGCGAAGTCAGTGTTCGTTATACCATAGAGGTGAAAATAGTGGGCCGAAGGCCCAACCATGCTATCTTTCGCGCGATTTATAAAACCAAAACTGTATAATTATTCAGGTTATTAAAAATCAGGAGTTTGAAAGTCTGGATTTTAAACTTGGGATTTTGAAATTCGGAATTTTAAATTTGGAATTTTAAGTTTCGGGCATATAAACCAAACCCAAATTTGTAATATGACTTTCTTTGTGTTTTTTTAATGTTAACTTTTTTTGGGGGATTCAAATTCATTAAAAATTTTGAGGTGATTTTTCATATTGAAGAATTACCCCAAATTTGGGTCATATTTCATTTTTTTAGGGCTAATTTTCCTTTTGTTTTGTGTAATTTTTCATAAAAAAATGGGCTCATATTGCATTACGAAAAATAGCCCAAAATTTGGGGGTAATATTTGTTTTTGGGCCATATTTCCTGGGGCCATATTTCGGAGCGTCAAAAAAAATTTGACTTTTTCTTTTATTTGGATTAAGTTCTTTCATTCCTTAAGTTTAATATTTTTTCCTTAAGTAGTAGAAGCGCTGAATAAATATCGGGAACCCATTACCGTCACTTCAGAGTGCTATGGCCGACAATTTAGACCTTGAACTGTATGATATATGGTTCCAACAAGACGGTGCCATGAGCCACACAACACGACCGATTTTGGCTTTATTGCATGGAAAGTTTCCAGAACGCGCAATTTGCCACCACGATTATGCGATTTGATGTCATTAGACTTTTTTGGTGGGGCTTCGTCAAATAACGTGTCTAACTAAGCGCATAATCTCCTAACGTTAGACCAAGTTATCGCCAATATACCGCCTGAAATGTATGAAAAGCGGTCGCAAACTACCTCAAAAGCATCGACTGCTGCAACCAACATAGAGTCGTTCATTTAAATAACATTGCATTTCCTAAGTAATGACAAGGGACAAGCGTCATAACGAAATAAGAGTTTTATCGAACTCATGGCTTTATGTGTGTTTAATTTACTGCCTGGCCCACAATGTCGACAAGAACACTTCTTTCTTATATTTATATTGAAAACAAAAACAAATTTAATTTTTTTATTATTGTATTCAATATAAAAATGCGAAAGAAATATTCTTGCCGATATTGTGGGCCTGGCAGTTAAACATGCATATGTATTAATGTAAGCTTTTGTTAACACGTTTATTTTTTATTCATCTTAAAATAAAATACATGTTAAATGTATCCTTAGTTTCTTTGACATCTAGACTTGTTCTACTTATAATTTTGTATGTAAATATGAACATGAGTATGTGTCCCTCTTAAAACTAAATATGATTGTGTTATTGTATTCTAAATGTCACCTTCTTGTCAATTAAATTTCAACCTTCAAATGACGCTAATTAATGTTCAATCATATTTTGTGTCATGGGCTTAAATTTCGGCTTCATTGATGTTTAAAAAAAAATTGCAGAATTGTTTTTCTGCATCAGCCAGTCTGTCAGTTAGTCAGTCAGCCAGTCAAGTACACCTGTATAATTGACAATTTTCACCTACAATGTAATAAACAATTTGCTTTTTTTGTATTTATATTTTGGTTGTAGTTTATTTTTAGAGTTTGGCATTTTAAAGTGTTAAATGTGTCAATGTAAGAAACAAATGTGTAAAGCATTAAGAAAAGTCAAATAAAAATAATTAAAATTAAAACAACGAATAGTTGTTGCGAGTAAACTAAAGCATTAAAATGTATTTTATGTAAAAGATACAAATTTCTGTTGTTTGAGTTTTGTATGAAGAAAAACAAACATTAAATTTGTGTTTTATATTCTAAACAAAAAAGAAAAGAAAAGAGAAAAAACGTAAAATGTGAACGTAATATTTAAATAATATTATCATACGCCATCAGTATGTTGCCAGTTTGTTGTTGAGGTGGGTGGGTCAGAAATTGACAACGAACGCAGCAAAGTATTGGCTTGTAAATAGGATACCCTAGTTAAATTTATTTCGGAATGTTTAAAATGTCACTATAATTATTTTAAATAGTGATTGAACGGATGTATTTAAAATATTTGCGCGTAATCGATATTGCCAGGGGCGGCCTTTGTCGACTCGACACCCTGTTAGAAATTTTTGTTTGGAGTCCCTTCAACAAACGAAATATTCTTGTTCATCAACTGATTTTTTACCATATTTTGCAATATTCGATAATAATGACCTAAAACAGAAGGGAAATTAAGATTTTTTGAAAAGAAACGTGTCATACGCAAGATGATCTTAACATTGTGAGTCTCTTGAAAGTAAAGGAATTCACTGGGAAGCACAGAAATTGGAAACAACATGAAGAGTTAGAAGGCATTAAACTACTACTTTGCTTATTAGAAATGATATTTGAAGAATTATTTATTTTTAGTATTGGATTTTGACAAGACTTGAAGAATATCCCCCTTATGCAAAAATAGGTCAAAGTTCACATTAGTTAACCAACACATTAAGCCCATTCACTTTTACTGGGTTTAATCTGTTGGTTAACTAATTTGAACTTTTACTTAATTTTTTTGGAATAAGGGGGAATATCTTTTAAAGGAATCCAGAGCGCAAATTGGAATATTGAAAATAGGTCTAATTTAAAACTTTTTCTTTACAGCCAAAATCATACTGCGCTAAAGGCTGAATGTCTACATTATTTATTGCTCGGTTATCATAATTTATACTAAATGAGAATATAGCTTGTGATCGTTTTTATAACTCTTTATTAAGGGGGAAAAATAATGGTTTAATTGTTAGCACGTTGCTAAATATTTTTACAAACAAAAACTTTGCTACAAAAATTGTAGATATATATTTAAATGGTCCCATTACAAATCTAGTTTATATGTATATATATTTCTTTTAATTGCGTTCAGAAAAAAATACCCTGATCTAAAATTTGATCATTGGCACAGTCATTCACGGTAGCAAATACTCACTCGCACTTAAAGCCATCAAAACTTAATGAGTCTTTTCTAAGTGAAATGGCAAAAGTAACACACGAAATGCGAACGACGGTCATTTTGGTATTAAATTTAGAATTTTTACCTTTAATTTTGTTTGTTCTATTGAGGGGTTTCTGTTTTGTAGTTGAGGTCTATTTATGCCAAACGCCAATAAAGAATATTTAAAAATAAAAAAGATTCATTCGCGTGTCTGGTATTATTAACTAAACAGTTTTACATTAAAAAAAAAAAAATAAAACAGCTAAATAATTTGCTTGCGAAAAGGCAGCTGTAGTTGAAATTATTATATAGAAATTTTCGGAAAAATATCTTATTATTTTGCAAAAAATTAAATAAAATTATTTTTGTTCTTAATCATAACAAAATAAAAAAGGAACGAAAACAATTTAACAAATCCTAAATAAACCATAAATTTTAAAATGCAATAAACTACAAAAAAGTATTTTCTTTAAAAAAAATTGCAAAAATCATTAAATCAATAAACAATTAAAAATTTTAATTCCCCAATTTTGTATTGGCTTATAATAACACAAGGAAACAAGGTTTTTGTTGGTTAAGAGCTAATTGGGATTCTAGATCCAAATCTGTACTTAGTTTTTTTTTTCTATCAGCTCGACTTCTTGCGATATACCGTTATATCCAAAATCAAGGCACTTCCGCTACATATATTGAAATAACTTCAAAACGGTCTATCACCATATTCAGTTGTAACGAACGAGTTTTGCATCTCACCTACTCATATGCTTAAATTTATAAGCACGTAGCCTACTGAAAATGGTAAGAATCGGTCGATAATTTTACATGGCCCCTTTTTTCCGGAATAGTGTTTGTGCCTATCAGCCATCTTATTATGGTGGTATTTAGATTGAACCAAACTTATTTTATTGCAATCTAAATTATCTTACCAAATTTTGTTGGAATCGGTCCATATTTGACGATAGCTTCTAAACAAATAATACTTTCGAAATAAGCTTTTAATTCCATAACTTCCTTATAAATGTTGGTATTGAAATTAAAATTGGTGACAACAACTTCTACGATAGCTACTATAAATGACATTACAAAATATTATGCTGTTAGGTCCAGAATTAAGCATAGATCCTACATAATTCCCCCTTCCTAGAATCACTTAAGGACAAACAAATCTTTTATAGATGAAGATATTTAAATAATAATCTGCACAAATAACCTTTACATGAATCTTAACCTCCTTACATAATTATCTTTGTCTTTATATACTGTGGTGTAGGGTATCAAATGGTCGGGGTTGATCGACTATACTTTCTTAATTGTTTTGTTGAATAAAAAGGTTTTGTAAAATTTTAATATGTATGGTTTTTTATTTTTTAGCCAAAATATGGTACAATTTATGTCAATTTGGTACAATTTTGCCTGTTTCAGTACAATTTAAGAATTGTAAGATCCCAACAGTAATTCAAAGACAAAACTTGATCGTGTGGCCTCCAAGTAAACAACCATACTCTGCCATTTTTTGTTTGTTTGTTGACTGTTTTCAACCTTTCTATTACATCTTTAAAAAACAAAAGCGGTTTGCACCCTTTGTATTAAGTGTACCACTCTTTTATATTTAATACGATTTTATACTGCAAAGCGTGAGTGTCTTTTTCGTATGCATTGTAAATTAATGAATTTGCTGAGTGAGAGAAAGAGACAGATAAAGTTTCTTCAACTTTTTTTTTCTGGTAAATTCACACACTACTGCTTTTTGTGGGATTTTTCAACCACAGCGTAGTATATTTTAGTCTAATACATTTTGTTGTTGCAGTGTTGTAAATGTTAGTATTTTTACTAAAATCATAAGATTAACAAGGTCTATAAGAGACTTTACTATCAAGGGTGAATTCCGCTAAAGATTTTGTAAATCGCTAAATGAAGACTAAAGTTATGATTTGTTGAACTTTTATTTTTTTTAAATAAAGTCAAAAATACGATGAGTACTTGTGATTTAAAAATGCGACCTAATGGAGAAAAACGGAGACTAGATTTGAAATCAGCGACTTCAAACTAGTAAAAAAAATAACATCAAACTTCCAATCAACACAAAAAAAGTTAAATTTTGTTGCCTTGTGTATTTTTTCGTTTATTTATATTTTTTTTTGTTTCGCTCAAAAACTTTTGTTCATTTTTAATTTGACCATTATAAATTATTATTCATTAAATACAATATGTTTTTTATTTATCTTTCTTTCTTTTAAAAATAAATGTTTAATTTATGATTAATTGTCATGATTTAAACAATCGTATATAAATGTTGAAAAAATTATTAAAAATATTAAATAAATTAAAAGAAAATACGAACGGTTTACTCACCTCTGTTTGAAATGTACAGAACAGGTGACACAAATACGGATGCTTTGTACCCAAGGCCAGAACTTTACGTTCTATTAATGTTGAATCCACATCATCATCTTCGAGTACAACATCTTTTTTCAAACATTTAACTGCATAATAATAAGTTGTATCACGTAATTCAGCTAAAAGTACCTAAAATTAAAAAAAAAAAAAAATTTTTGCAATTGCTTATTTTGAAAGTATTCCTTTTAATTTTTTATTATCGTTTACACCATATGTTTTCGAAAACAGTCCACAAAATTTAAGTTTTAATTTGTAATTTTTCGATTACAGCTTTCAAAGTTTTTTAAAAAATTGTTCACACATAGATAAATTGGGAAAAAGTTAAGTCGTTGACCATTTTTTGGTAGTGCTGTTTCAGACACGTCAGGTTTAGCTGATCTGTTTTTTTAATTCTAGCTGAAATCTGCTTGTAAGTTCATACGAAATCCGCTTGTTTCGTCAATTTTCTTAAACTAAATGCTATAAAAGTATTAAGAAGAGGAGAATAAAAAGGAAAAAATAAAATTGAGGGTACGGTTAAGTCTGTACCTCCTTTCATTCTTTTTACTCGTCTCCCCTATAGACAATTTGTCCTTTTTTTTTGGCCAAAAATAATTTTTAGCCAAGCAACTTGGACAAATTGATTGACTTTTTAGAATCAGTCTTATAAAAAAAAAAATAATTTAGAATCAGTCTTTTTGAAAATATAATATAGTCGGATAGCCCGGTCGCTCTTAAAACACTTTCTTCTTTAGAGTTGAAGTCCAGGTTGGTCACGGACTGTTTTGCATCTCTGAACGATCTAAGGAAACACATAAGTTGAATTTGTGTTGTGAACCTAGCCATTAGGGCCATGTGAGCAGCATGCTTGGCAAGCAGGAGCGCTCGCCGCCCATTTATAGGCCCTGAGCCTTTCTTCGGCGTCCCTGCTAGTCACATTAAGGAGACGTTGCAAACATGTTCCGAACGTAAATTCTTTTGCACATGGACGTCTATTTCTGGATTAAGACAGTCCAAGAGGTTTGTGAGTCTGTCCCGTAGCAGGACAGGTAGGCTACTTCTGCTTGAGAAGGGGAACTTAGACCTCTGGTTAGGCCTATTTACGGGGCTCTGTGGTCTCAGATACCATCAGTTTATAGTGGGTAATGACAGTAGCAATATATGCAGATTCTGTGAGGTAGATGGCGAAACGTCGGAACATCTCATCTGGTGCTGTCTCGCATTGGGGACTTCCATGTGGACATCGGGGGCTTATGATAAGTCCAGCTGAAATCTATAATCTTTCACCGGGCAGGGCGATAGGCTTTAAGCGCAGCTTGACCCAGACTTGGTGAGATACATAGGCTGCACTAAAGATCCTCTGGGTCGTGGTGCGTATGGCGTTCTTAATATATCTATCTACCTAGAATCAGTCTTTGCAAGTCTCCCTCCCTCTTAAAACCGATAGATTTTGAGCCACGTACTATTACGGAGAAACATTTGGTGACGCGTGCTCACAAAGTCTCACGGATTTTTTTTTTTGATTTATCACAATAAAATTTTTGGACATACAATCTAACGAGCAAACATTTTAAAACTTTTATTAAAAGCTTTACATTTTGTATTCTTACATAAAATAAACTTCTCTTTAAAAAAATTTGTTTTTCTAGTTCTAAATTATCAATAAAATTAAAAAAAAAACATGAATTTAAAAAAGCTTAAATATTCTCCATTTCTTCATCTTCGCTCCCAGAATATGGTTCGTCTTCCTGTTGGTAGTTTACAACGACTCTTACGCCATCTTATACCGAGATTAGAATAAGAAAAAATACTCACGACTGTTCTTTAAACTGTTTTTCAATATGTTCGGAATAAATGCTTTTAGTGATATATGATATAAAGTGGTCATAAACAGAGGAAATCCTCTTATAGTTCAGTGCCAAGATTTTTAAACTACATTATCCATATAAGTAATCGCTAAGGGTTCTTTACACTATTACACTATCAAACGTAAGACTGAATTTTAAGAAATTGGCCAAACCTATATCCTAGAAGAATGAAACGCCAAGAGAAAGGTGCTCCTGGAGAAGTTTTGACATAAAAAACGCTTCTGCTCCTATTAAGGTGGCTCAGTTAGGTGGAGTAAAGCCTGGTACTCTGTTCAGTATTTCGTGCAAAATGTTGCCAAACTCTATAAAAAAAATCTGTGAAATACACACGAAAAAATTTTGATGGAGTTACATTCTGTTTGTATTGCTTAAAACATACAAAATGTTTCTAGCAACAATTTCTTCCTTGCGAATCGAGCTCATGGGACTAATTCTGGTAGTTATGATCAAAAACTTTTTCGATTCAAAAGCAATTTAATTTATAATTTCATCAGTCGATACTGAACGATTCGAAACTATTTTTTTTAGTGTTGTACAGCATTTGTTTGAGTTTTCACAACACTGAAAAAATCGACTAAAAGAATTAAAAAAAAAGTTTTCGATCACGACTACCAGAATAAGCCGCCAGCTTAAATTGTTTAAGCAACAGCTGATCATTTTTTTTGTAGTTTTTATTTTGTGTTTTTATAACATGCGTTACAAAACGAATAATAAAAACGGAGAAAAGTTTTTGGTTTACCTTCGCAAAAAAAATGTTGTATACTTGTAGCTAATAAAAACGTTAAGTTTTGCAAAGTCGCGAGATAGATAATATTAATACATGTCAAAATTATCTTGTGAAATAATTAATGTTGATCAAAATTTTTTGCAAGTTCGGACAGAGTTTAAGGCTTAACTCAAAAATAAATTGATTTTATCAATAAAAAAAAAAATTAAAAATTCCATCTGCAAAGTCTTTAATTGCAAGTTTTTTTTTAGGTTGAAAGAATAACACAGTACAACACATGATTTCGGGACTCAATTCTGATAATTGTTTATGAAAGTAGACCCAAAAAGAAGAACTTATGGATCATTAGTTTGGTCAAAGTGCATCAAATAATAGTTTAAAAATTAATTTGAAGTATGTAAGTATCGTATAGGGGAATTTGTCACGTTTTAGGCTCTTTTCTTTGTCATAACTCGATAACCACTAGTCCGAATAAGCTGAAACAAATTTAAAAAGAACTACAATTCTTTTAATCTGTTCATACAACGTTTCGCTACATAAGCAACAGTTTCGCAGTTGTAAATAAATGTATGAAGAAAAAAAATATTTTTTGCCTAAAAAATTGAAATTTTTTTTATTTTTAATTGACAAAAAATCCAAAACGGTAAAAAAGTGTCAAGTCCTATTACTTTCACGTAAAGTCGCATAACCTATGAAAAAAATGAGACATAAATCATGAAAATCGATGATCGCGTTTAGCTTTTATTCACAATTAAGTAAAGGTATGAATTTCAAAAATTTGCTCGAGATATCCACAAAATTCTTTGGAAAAAACATTGATGACTTTTTTATGATTCTCTTTGTTATAACAAAGAAGAGAGCCTAAAACATGACAAATTCCCCTTTACGATACTTACTAACTTCAAATTAATTTTTAAATTATTATTAAATGTACCTTGACCAAACTAATGATGCAGAAGTTCTTCTTTTTGGGTCTACTTTCATAAACAATTATCAGAGTTGAGTCCCGAAGCAATCACCTGAAAAATGTTGTACTGTGTAATAATATAAAATATTTTGAAAAGTCTCTTCATTAAAAGCGAAATAATAATAACATGCATATGTTTCTATTTAGGTATAACAAGTTTTTCATTGTTACAACTTGACTTTAACCTTAAGTCAGCGATAAATTAAACACAAGTTCATCCTATCTGGAAGGTTAAAAAAAAGTTGCAATAAATAAAATCTTTTTATACATCCGGTAAAACCCTTTCTTTAACTAACGGCAATTTGTATTATTGGCCCTAATTGGTACATACATATTTATACCCACACCATCATAGTGGAGAGGTATTATGCGTTTGTGCTGATATGTGCAACTTAAAAAAAAAAAAAATATATAGGTCTCCATCTCTTAGCATACAAATCGACGCAGAATCATTGCCGTGCGTTTAGCTGGCTGGCTGTGTAAATCTTGTGGGCAAAGTACAGATACTTTGATGAAATTTGTTAAATAAAATTAGTTTTAATTGGAAGCAAGCCTATTGAAAATGGTGAAAATCTGTCTGACAGCTACCATTATAACAGCCACTATGTCATGTTAAAATTTTGTGTTGGTAGGTCCATAATGGACCATAGGTCCCATACAACCGCTCATCCTAAAATCACTTTAAGGCGAACACATCTCATTTGAATGTATATGGGCATTTTCAAAGAAAAGTCTACTTTTTATCACGTTACGCCAACAAGCGCTTTAAATTGTTTCTCAAAGAATGATTTATATATACAGGGTGGCTGATAAATTTTGCAAGAATTTTGCTACACTAAGAAACTGGAATTTTTTTTTTGTAATTCATGGAATTTATTCAATCCTTATTCATTTGAAAGCTCATTGAATTGTATTGAAAAAAGTTTAATTATTCTTAAAGATAATTGAATTTAAATGCCCGCCCTTAGGTCAGGCGACCTCGGGGGCCAACGGAAGTTTAAGTTTCTTGAAATGAACCAGTTAGGAAATTTTCTGCGTAATTCGGTCATAAGCGGCTGAGCTATGTGTGCAGTTGCACCATCTTGTTGAGAGCTGAAAGGAATTCTCTTTCGGCGTAGTTCCGGATAGAAAAATTTTCAAGTAACGGTCTGCGGTAACCGAAACGCTGTAACGGTTTTGTTCAAAGAAGTATGGCCCGACAATACAGCGTGAAGAAACTGCACACCACACTGTGACGCGAATTGGATGCAATTTCCTTTCATGCAGTATTTCTGGGTTGGAACGACTCCATATGCGACAATTTTGTTTATTTACGTTGCCGTTCAGATCAAATTTTCTTTTGGTAGCGGCTTTCTTCAGCCAGCCTGTATTATTTACTCTTTTTGTATGTTGCTGAAAAGCGCAACTAGCTTTACATTTAGTGAAACTGAGGTAAAGTTTTAAAAACATGGATCTAAAACAACAAGCTAATTTGCTTGGTGGCATAACACTTAAGCAGAGCATTTCTGTGAAAGTGCCCATATATTTTTTATAATCTTCGATACAAGGAACTCTTATCATATAATTTTGTTTTGGTGGGTATATGATTGTCAAGATTGGGTACTCTCAAAAATTTGTTTGTAAATACTTTGGTTTAGGGTATCATATGGCTGGGCTTGACCGACTATAGCTTCTTACTTGTTTTAATTAAGTTCACTAACCGGAATAATAAAGCTAACAAATAAAGTCTACAGTCAAAAAACATTTAATAAAATGTGTTGTAGAATTGTTGTATAGTTAAGAAGATGATTTCAAAATATGTCCTCAACTTCCCCAACTTCATTGCAATTCTAATTCTATTACTTACTTTGCCAAAACTTCCCTTGCCCAGCACAGCTAGGAAATGGAAATCATCTACTGTGTAATTCTTAAATCTAGGTATTATTGTTGCTGGCGGTGTAAAACGTCCGGACTTTTGGAATTGTGAATATGTATATGAAGTTTCTATAAAAAGAAAAAAAATATATTAATATAAATTAATATGTTGATAACAAATAGTATAAATCTAATACAAAGCAGATAAGAAACAAATCTGCTAAGCATTAGATTATCGTTAACTTAATTATAAATAGTGATCAGTTTACCATCATTTATATATTTGTTTATATTAAAAAATAAATTCATACCATCTTGTTCTTCTGATGCTTCAATTTTATAAACTGGATTTGAACTTGGTGGTGTACTGGGAGAATCGCGGGTTTCACGGGCACCTATTTATAGAATTATGGACACATTACCGAGTTATTAGTTTTAAGTTCTAAGTTTGTAAGTAATTTTTACAACAGTGATAAAAATCAAATAAAATTGCTTCGTTCGTAAAAAACTTTAAACATTTTATAAGAGTTACACAAACATTTCTGCCAAAAAAAAAAAAAAAAAAAAAAAAAAAAAAAAAACAGCATTAAAATTAAACTCCTTAACAGTAGCTTTAAATGTATGTGAGAACATCCATTGGAAAACGACGAAGTTTCCCTTCTTATTAGATAAAAAAATATTAGATTTCTTTTGAAAGAATGCTAAAAGCATAAACCCTGCAGGAAACCTGGAATAAAGTGTCTCACAGGCGCAAATTTTGCCGATTATATTTGTAATTTTTTTGGTAAGATTGTCAACCAGTGTTCGCAAATAAACAGAACATTAATTAGGGTGCGGCTCACATACCCAGACATGATATCTATTTTTTTAAGTGCTTGTGTATAAAAATACAACCCTTAAAACCGTTCGTAATTATTTTCAAGAAAGTAACGAACACTTAAGCCTTAGTTAGCTGACAGTAACAGTAAAGTTACCGTACAGTAAAAAAGTAAGAAAATCTATTTTTTACTGATTTAGACGTTACGGTTAAGAGTCATCGTACTGCTAACTACAATCGTTCTAATTGCTTTACATACAACAAAATGAAGCACTTGATTTGCAACGTTACTGCCAGCTAACTGGGGCTTTAGTGTTATGTTCTTCATTAAAAACAACAGAACAATTGTAGTGGCTCTGTAGACATACATTATATTTGAATGTTCTATAGTGTTTATTTTTTACCTTGATAAAGTAATGAGTAAACAAACAATTTTAGCAACGACCACAGCACGAATAGCTTGTGTGTGTGTATTGTGTATATATTTTGTTTGTGTAAAATTGTTTTGCTGGCTCTTTGTTTTTGTCAAAAATTGTTGGTTTTGTTAAACAGAATACAAAGAAGTTTGTGGTTAAAAAGAAAACAGAACTCACTTAAAAGTTCTCATGTTTTTATTAAGTTGGATAAGTATAGTTCAAGGCGAATTCAACTGCAGGTGGTGTCGATACTACAACAATCCAAAAAAAACAAAAACAACACATGGTTTTTTGCATTACATTGTTAGTGTTTACTGTCCAAAATGTCAACCATTCCTAGCAAAACACTAACAAATCAAAAGAAAGTAGCTCGAACTGTCAAAATCAGATGGCGTTTCGACACCACCTGTAGTTGAATTCGCCTTGGTATAGTTTTGTTTTTGTGTTCGAAGATAATAAACGTTATTTTTTTAAAATAATTTGTTTTCCACAAATCTATCGAATTGAACATTACGGCTCTAATTGTGTAAAACGCAAAGCAACGCATAGCGAAAAATCTTATAATTCTGTTGTTGCTTTCTACAGAAGTTCATATTGCGTTTTAAAATTTACAACGCCACAAGATATGCAGCGTTTAAAATTTGAAAATTCAATATGAATTTCTATAGAAAGCAACAACAAAAGTATAAAATATTTTTCACTTTGTTTTTGCTTTCAATGAAATTTTTGGCTATGCGTTGAGTTGCGTTTTACATAATTAAAAAAATTTGCTTTTGTTACTCTGTTGCAAAACCATTAGTCTGCCCTCCGTGTAGTATTTAAATGTGAATTTTAATTTTCTATATTCACGTAAATTGATAATATTCGAATTCGGTAATCAAGTGGCATATATGCGAATAAGTGATTAAACAGAACTGCGTCGAGACCACATTTTCCATACAATTTGACATAAAAATTTGTCGTAGAAAGAAGTCGAGAAATAAAATCTATTTTCTCCCAACAATGCTACCATGCTTTCATTAATTTTCATACATTTTGTAACCAGAAAATGAAACACAAACGAAAATAAAAACAATTAAATGAGAGAGAATTTAAAGTTACTGCCGACGTTTGAATTATGGGCTTTAGGATTTTTGCCTGAAGTTGAAGACTCAAGTCTGTTTAAACACTAAGGCTTATAGTCACATTAGCGATAAAGTCCAGAATTTGTCTGCAACTAAAGAAAGAGTGAAACCATAAGCGATAAGTACTGTATTTGCTTTAATTACACTGTGTTAGAAATTGACACTTTCTTTTTGAGACAAGCTGGGTGCTAACCGTTTTTTTTTAGGTTAGCTCTGGTTTTCGAGATATACCGTTATTTCGAAAATGGAGGATGTTGCACAACATATTTTAGCGTAACTCAAAAACGGTTCAATTTATGGAACAAACTCAAAAAACCGAAATTTCACAATAAAGTTTTCTTTGCGTATTCATGTTAGAAACAAAATTTATTTTAGCAAAGAAATTATTTTTAGCAACATTTTGAAATTTTTGTTTATTTAAAAATTCATCAAAAATGGGAAAGTGCAGCTACGCTTTTTCCAGACATATAAAAAACGAATAAAATCTGTTAACAACTTTTAATTTTATTCACAAAAAACGAAAAATTTTAATTAATTCAAGCATTTCATAAAACGCAATAGTTGTATGGGAGCCCCCCCTAAGAAGTGATGATAAAGAGCAAGTATGTTTCGAGAAAATATTAAGGACAAAAACTAATTGAAGTCGGTCATACATTATATCCCACTAGGGGCGACTCCTGGGCATTTATGGAACTTTTTCTTCAATATATTTTTAGTCTGTATTGAACATTATGTATGGGAGCCCCCTTAATGAATGGAGATAGCGGGTTTATATGTTAGAAATAAATGATTGGGAATGAAAACAGAGTGGTGTATGTCATACATTTGACCCATCTAGGGCCCAAATTTAAGAATTTGTTTCTAATACGATTGCGCATATGAGAAAAAAGTTTGACCTTTCTTAAAGAAAACTTTATTGTGAAGTTTTTTGAGTTTGTTCCATAAACTGAACCGTTTTTGAGTTACGTGAACATATGTTGTGCAACATCCTCCATTTTAAAAATAACGGTATCTCCCGAAAACCAGAGCTAACCTAAAAAAACGGTTAGCACCACAGGATTCAGCGCACCCGAATTAGGTTAAAACGCAAGGTCGCCGGCTTATCTGTTTTTTCAACCAGCACAGTGTTATTATAAGGACCGAGCCTATTAAAAACAATCGGTCCAAAATTTGACATAGCCCCCATACGAACTTTTTTTTCGGCATTCGTGCTCATAAACTTATTATGGTGTGATTAAGATAAAATTTGACCCAAAAATATTCTATTGTAACCGAAATCAACTTATCCAGTCTTATTGGAATTGGTCCAGACATAAAACCACTTCCGAAATTTTTTTTAATGCCATAACTCCCTTTAATTATTGGTATTAGTATCAAATTTGGCAACGATAACTTGGTGACAAAACTTTTTGCTGGGTCCATGTGAACCCCTATCATAAAATCACTTTAAGGCGAAGATAACAGATTCAATACAGAGATCTCTTATATGAAACTTATGATCATAACAAAATTTTTTTGTTACGGTGTGTCCTTGATTTCTCATGGGTCCAAAATTGGGCACTGTCTCGAGAATGTTTCTGTAAATACTGTGCTGCAGGGTATCATATTTTCGTGCTTGACGGACTCTACTTATTGTTTAAAATATTGAAGGTTGATGTCAAAAATTAAAGGCAATAAACTTTAGGTTAAAAATAGTCTATAAATTTAGGAAATAATACAAAAGTTATCAAAAAAAAATATTTACTTTATACATATTTTTGTGTTTACTTATATTAAAATATATAACGTTTCATATACATTCATACAAACAATCAACAACAAGATTTTAACAAATTTGTTTGCAAATTTAAACCAAATTTATTTTGTCAGTTTTATTTTATTTATCTTTTTTTTGCTTTATACTAAATCATGTGATCTTTAATTTTTGTTTGGTTTTTTCTTAAGCAGAATTTTATTTGATTTAAATTATCAGCGTGCTCAGTTAAACGTTTTTGTTTAATTAAAAAAAAAAAAAAAAAATAATTATGCGTTTTCCTTTTACCTCTTTTAACATTTGCGAGGGCTTCTACAATTAGTTTCTGATTGACGCCACACAGATTGGCCGTTAGACGTTCACATTTTTTGTGACAGTTAACGTCACACTCTGGAATTATTAGAGAAATTGTCATCAGTATACGATGGGGAAATAAATAAAAGTATCTTTTATTGCTTTTGGTTTTTACATTAAAATTTTAAGCAAAGTGAAATAAATTGCGATTAACAGACTAATTTGTTATTATTAAATTTATTAATTAAATACACGTTTGGTAAGATTTTCCCAAGAATTGCAAGGCTTGCACAGTGGGGTGTTAAAGATAAATAAGTAATAATAACTATAATAATTATAACAATAAAATAGAATATGGGAATTATTTTCTTCTTCATTAATTATTTTTATATTACTAAACATATCTATAGCTTCAATGTTAACCAAAGGTTGGCTTAAGCAAAACGTGTGTGAAATATTGAGGAAATAGGACTATTGTAAGCAAACTTTATACATTGAAATTTTACTCATAGAGGCACATTCGAAAAAATTTTAAATAATAATAACATTCCAAGATCCGAGGTACTCAATTTTAAATGATAACTTTATGCTATTCGCGTTTAAATATAACTTTAGGCATATTGTCAAAAAATCATATAGATGTATCTAAATTTTTTTTAAGCATTTAGTCGTAGCTGCCATATAAAATTGGTCGAAAATCATCAAATATTGAGGAACAAATTGTTAAAACGTCAAGTTGACTAAGCAAAATCGTCACAAAAATCGTCATTGTAAAAAACCACTGACTTCTAATAATTTTTCAAAATTTGTTGTTATTTTTAATTTCCGTTCCTTATAAAATTTTAATATATTCTGCCTATTTTTGAAATTAAATAAAAATTTTCGTTTAGAAGCTTATCATTGAAGTAACACAACCAAAAAATTTTTAAAAGTATTGGCATTTATAAGAAAAGTAAGAAAATAAATTTAAACCAAGAAATATCAAACGCCTCTTTTTCACGTCGAAAATCCATTTAAGAACTTAAGTCTTGTAAACACCAATCAAATCAGACTTTCTGAAAGAAAAGTTTCATAACTTGAACCCAGACTAAAGAAAGTGGTTGTTAAATGCCTGCAATAAGACAGTGCTAACTGATCAAATAGAACTCTTAAAAATATACGTCGTGCTGAAAATAATTGTATTTCAAGTGAAATGCTGTCAAAACTCATATGAACAAAACTTGTGCAGAATTTCTATGAAATTATGTTGATAACCAATATGCCGATACCAATATATCGGCAAACGTTAATTAGCTCCGATATATCGGTATCGGTATTTGTTACATCCCTATTTTAAACCAAAGAGAGACTTAAAATTGCTCTGATTTATTTAGCAGTTATTTACCTTAAATCGTCTTTTCGTATTTTTTTCGGTATAATATAGGGATGTATCCACATACATTAGGGATGGGCAATAAATATCGATATATCAAAATATCGATATTTAAAAAAATTATAATCAATATATATATCCCCGATATTAAAAATACCCATATATCGATACATCGATATTTATCTACGACTATCGAGTTCGATATTTTTAAGATCTCTTTAAAATAAAATTCAACATTTTAACCGTTGCTCAACTGCTTACAATACTGTTGTTTTTTAAAAATTGCATCATGTGTTTTTTAACTAATATTCAGAAAATAATGGCACTTTTCCATTGTACATTTTCATAGCTTACACAGTTCAGTTTTGTCTCGGTTTTTTAAGAGATGAGAACAAAAAAATAAGCGCGGAAAAAATATTCTGGAAAGGGTTCCTAGAATTATGCAAAGAATCGCCTTAATTATCGCGTATTAGCAGAAACAGACTCATGAAAGTTGGAATGTTAATAATAAAAAAAATATTTTGTTTTTTTTTTATTTAAGCATGCTCTTATATATTAAAAATAAAATATTGCACAGTTTACTTGTAAAGTATGTGTCACAAGTTTCGTTTACCGGCAGTATTTAACCCGGCATTATATAATCCCAATAAATTTTTTTTTTAGATTTCATATGGCGAATAAATAAAAATTTTTTTGTATTCTTTACTTTTTTTTTTTTTTATTTTTTTATTGTAGAATTAACTGCCGGTCCCTCGATTTCAAACGAAAACTTCGTTCGCGTAACTTACATTAAAAACCAAATTTTAAAATGGATTTTTGTTTTAAATAAAAGTTAAGCGAATGAAATTTTCGTTCGAAATAGAGGGACATGCAGTAAATTTGAAATTAAAAGAAACGATAAAAAGTTAGAATGGAATTACATGTAATATGTTTGTACCTATGTAGATATGTATTAAAATTTGGTAATAATTTCAGCTTAATACGTTCGATACATTGATATATCGATATTTTTAATTAATAAATATCGATACTCTTGATAAATATCGATACGATATATATCGATATATTTTTTTAATTTGCCCATCCCTAACATACATAGCTCTCTCTTTTACGCCTCTATCTTCGTCGAAGATACAAATACATTGCCCATAAATTTTTCATCACTTGAACTAGACATTTCACAGACGTTTTTTTTTTCGAAAAAAGCGAAATGACTGTGATAACTTCATCACATTCATTTCGGTTGCGGGGTATGTGGAAAATTATTCAAACTGTTTTCAACCCAATAATTTCAAAAGGGGTTCGCTGCATTTTACCGTCTGTTCTAGGCCTAATTTGTTTAAAAAAATATGAGTTTTTTTTTATCATATTTTAGGAGCAGCATGTTATGGTTTTAAAAACAACAATGCAATTATTTTTTATCAAACATATTAATGTTATTAGTAACCACAATATGACCTTAGAAGAACATTATATGGTGGTGGTGTTCTAATGGAAAATTGCTTAAGCTATAATATGGTTGCTCAGAGAATACAGTCCAAAGGCGTATTCGGATTTTTTTATAATTTTTTTTATAAAGTTACTGCTTTAGCTTTCAGTGGCCTTATTTTTAGAGAAGTCAGGACCAACAATTCCACCAGTTAATGAAACGTATAAAGCAAAGATTTTTTTGCAGACGTGGTAATGCCTGGAAAAACTGGTGGGGATTTTTCTCACACTTATTCCGGGAGTTTTGCCTTTTCCCAACTTGAATTTTAAGCCCTAGCGTCTTAGAGAATATACAGAAAAAAGTGTTTTATCAATTAAAAAAATGGTTAAAAAAGTATTTAAATTTAATTAATGTAATAATTGAATCAATTATTTTTTTTGTTGAAAGAGAAAATTATAAATTTAATTTTGATTTAATTAGCATTTTAGTTGTTTTGAAATAAATTTTCAATTAAAATTTTAATTAAATAACAAAAAATCTTAATTGACTTTTTCCGTATAAAATAAAATAATTTAAACATGTAGAATTCTTGTTGGGAATTGTCAATATTTATTTAAATAAATTAACACGTTGTTTGAAATGGCAAAGTTTTTTGATAATTTTTTTAATTAAAATTAAAAATATAATTTATTGAAAATATTTTTTCAAAATTTTTAGTAACCAATATAATCATTTTGGTAATAGGTGCAAAATCAACAACTTGTTTGCTTGATATTATGAATTTAGAACAAATTTGTTGATTGGAGAAATTTAATAATTTTTTCTGTTTACATATTGCGACAGTAAAGCGGGTTAACTTCCTTTTTATTTTCAAACCACTTTCTGACGACACTTTGAGGATAGTCAACTATCAAGGTTTATCTATTATTTAGATCGCCACAACTCCAACAGCTACTACCCTCGTGCGCATCCTACCACGTTTTTGCATGAGCTAGTTTTATCTAGATCAACAATTTTTAATGAGGAAACGCGGTATTTCTAGGGGCGCGAACGAAAAAACGTTTATTCGAGTTAAAAGGTCCTTATATTTGTTGCAGCGAAATAATGTTTAAGATTCCACGAAATTAAACTTTTTTTATCAAGTGGTCCCTAAAAAAAATAATAAGCGGCCAGATTTATATTACTCGTGCTGCAGAAAGGATCTCTGGCAGCGCTTGAAAATGTTGCACACTAATTTCAAAAGACCCATTTTACAACAGAAATTGAAGTGCAGATAGACGAAATTTGTAGAGAGAAAAATGAAAAGTGTGCCACGACTACAGCGTTGCCCTGTCTTATTAACAAACTTCGTTTGTCTGCCTTGCGATTTCTGTAGTGCTAAAGGGGTGTTTTGAAAAAAGTTGGCAAAATGTGCAAGCACTGCAACGATAATAAAGTCGACAGTTATGGCAACTGTGTAATTTAGTGCTCTTCAAAAGATGACAGGTACTTAATAAAAGTAAAGAAAAACTTTAAAGGGCTCCGCGAGGGAAAAAAATTTAAAAAAAATTCCTATTTGTGGTATTTGTGGCGCAAAACAGGATCCTTAAATTAATGCAGATAGAAATAACAACTGTATTACCGTCGTAATTGTAATTTTTAGAATCTTTTCAAATGATGAAAATTTTGAAATCTATTTTTATATCATATTATACGTTTCAAAAATTTGATCAAAATATTCATTCAATATATTTCAAAATCTTTTGTTAAAAATTTCATCAAAATTTGTTGAAGCTAATTTACACTATTGGTAAACTTTTTATATTGAATATATTGACTTTGATCAGCTGTTTTGCTTCTTTTGTGAAATAATTTATTATTATAAAATATAATTTATAATTATAAAAAAAAAACAATTAATAAGTATGGACGACGACACAATCATCATAGCATGAACATTTTTAATATTGGAGGAAGAAGTAGTTGATAATAATGCAAAAAAAAAAGAAGAAAACAAAAGGAACATTGGGTTCGAACTTTTCTTTTGGAAGGTAATGGTATGTATGTTTTATTTAGGGAGCGATTAAAAAGGAATTATCCCGACCTATACAAAAACTTTGTGCGAATGTCACCAGACGATTTTGATTATTTGCTTAATCCGCCACCTCATCAATAGAAAAGGCCAATACTAATATGCGGGAATCTATATTCCCCGGAGAACGCCTGGCAATTACTTTGAGATTCTTAGAGACTGGGGACAGTTACGCAAGTCTGATGTTCTTGTTTAAAAGATCAAGATCATCGATATGCCATATTGTGCTTGAAGTCTGCGCTGCATTATATAAAGATGAATTTTTAAAGGTAAAACCTAATTTATTAAATAAAAAAACGTTTTAAAAATAATATCTATTGGTACAGAAGCCAGCAACTGAGGAGGAATAGGAGGGTATTTCCCACAGTATAAATATGTATTGAATCAAAAGAATGACCATGCTGTCAAATTATTTATAGTTATCAATATTGCCAGATGCAATTTTGATGCTTATTTACACGGCATCAATAAAATCTTCAAAAGTTTTGTTCAATAAATTTTGATCAATAAATTTTGAAGAAATTTTGCTGTTTACACGAGTTTAAAGCATTTTGAAGAGCAATTTTGAAGAAACTTTCAATCGTGTAAATCTAGCTTAAGTCAAAATATTGAAGGAATAAGACTATTAAAGTATAAAAGCTTTTTAAATTGTAATTTTACTTATAATACACATTCGAATTAATATAAAAATGTATAATAAAAATGAAACTCAACATGAGAACTAAAATTCTCAGGTTTTAATTTTATATGTAGTATATGACTATTAGAATTCATAAGTTTAAGCCAAAAGTTTTTTTAAATATCTACTCGTTGAAATAAGTCTTAGAGAAAACTGTACAAGTGCATATTTATTTTGAAATAATCGATTTGAAACAAAACGTTTGCAGAAATCAAATTAATTTTCTTAAAAGACCACCCGTGGCATGTTAAAAAAAAGTATACAAAAAGAAATTGTAAATACCGTTACCGTAAATTCTAAACAGATTTGTTTTAATAGCTGTGTATTTTTAGACAATAATGACAATCAATTAAATTTATTACGTCTCGCCTTCTTAAATTGTGACGTAAGTTGTTGTTATAAAAGAGTCTCTGCTTTAAGTTCTAAAATTTTTTTACAACAGATTATTCTTAAATAATTTTATAAAATTAATTAAAAGTATAATATCTTCAATTTAATCAAACAAATTATTAATGACATACATATTTAATAACGTTTATTTTAAGGAACATATTTTTCACATCAAAAAAAAAAAAAAAACTATAAAAATAGAATTTGTTGTCTTCGTATGTTCAGTATAAAACATCCGTTTTGGCAACAATTTGTTTTAAATCGAAATGTTTGAATTAAATCAATTATAGCAATTAAACAATTTAATACGCCTTGTTAATTTGTATATTTTTTGTAAAAAGACATTAAACAATAGAAAACTTTTATAAAAAAAAAAAATCACATAAAATGCAAAAACTCGATTGGAAATAAATTTAGAAACAAAATAACTAAAAACCAACAAACAATTTTGAGTCATTTTAGAAGAAGACAGCAGACAAAACGGTAAATTAAAAATATTTTCCATTTATGCTGTTAGCAGAAGTTCAACGACTTTTTATTACAGGAAATATTAAAATTTTTTGAAATATATTTTTCGTTGAACATGAGTTTTTTTTACTACATACAATTATTGCGCCGATTTAATGGGATATTTTAAATGAAGAAAGAAAATATTAAAAAGAAATGCTAATAGATATGAAGAGAAAAAGTAAACTTATAGAGACTACAAAGAAGGGGGTTTATTCAAACAAAAAGTTAATAATTCGTGAACAGCTACTACCCTGCAGTTCGTAAACTAATTTTACTACAGCTAGTTCCACTGACATGAATATCTACCTCTTTGAAGAATTTTTTGTGGGATGCCACTAAAAGTAGCCGGTTGACGTTTTTTGCATTGCAAATAACGAAATTTTGATTAATGAATTAACACACACACACACAATAGAGAAGTGAGCATATTTTTTGTAATCGTTTGTTTTCGAGGTGTCCTACTATAAGGCCTTGTATTGTCGAAATTCTTATTACAGTACGTTCCAAGTTAAAGCCTTATATTATATTAAATCGCCTTATATCTCTGCTATAGACATACGAAAATTTGGTATCATATTAAAAGAATTTATATTTTTCTGGAAGACTTCAAGGGGCTTTCATAGAAAAAAATTTCCCAGAAAAACTCAAAAGACCTTCCTAATTCAGGCCTTTTTAAATGCCTGCTTAAAAATAGTTTTGATTCAATTCATCTCCTTAACTAACTGTCAAAGAATGCCTCATAGAAGGCCTCGGCTCTTTCGTATAAACGATAAGATACACATTCCACACTCGCTTCAATGAGAAGGGAGCAGAGAAGGAGTAACATTTTTTGTTTTGTGTTTTGCCAAAGCAAAATAAGTATTTTTTTTATTCCGTTACCATTCTAATGTACCTGCTGAGGAAGCGAGTGTGGAAGGCCTACTCCGCAATTACATCGTGTGAAAAAAGATATAAGTATGGAATGGAGCGAGCAGGAATTACACAACCAAAATAAGGGGTAGAGAGGCCTTCTAGAGAGACATTCGTACTCTTTCTTTTTCCCGCTGGGTTGGGTTATCTCAAACATCAGTTCAACGATTTATGAACAAATTGCATATGTTTGTTTAAAAAATACAGCTTATTCAAGAACAAAAAAAAAAAAATAACACCAATTATGAACAGCGTCGAGTGACATTTTTAATTGATTAAGGTGCTTTTACACGGTCTGTATTTATCAGATGTAAAATCCATATGTAATTGCACATGGCTGTCAAAATTGACAAATACAGAAGGTTTATAAATTTTGCTTTCACACGTTTGTTTTTGGTTTCATCTGACATAACCTAAAATCGTTCATAACAGAAAATTATTTACATATTTATATTTTTATTCAATTTTAATTGTATTTCAGTTAATTTAAAATGTAGGTTTTTTCAAAAAATGTGTAAATAAATAATTAAATAATAATACATGTCGCCACAAACAAATGACTTGCAACCAGCTGATGCCAAAAGGTTTGTCAGATCAAAATAAAACATGATCTAATTGAAAATTTTTACACTGCTAATTCCATCTGATATTTTTTTGCTTTTACACGACATGTATGTATTTTGCAGTGGAAAAGTGGGAAGCTTAATACAGATCGTGTAAAAGCACCTTTAATGTGCTCGTCGAAAATTTCGCATTTTAAATAGATTAAATCTACAAAAACTCTTCTAAGCACATCTACAAAATATCAATATTTGGTGCGATATATGGGCTAGAGGAAATACTGATTTCGATTGTCTTAAAAATGAAAAAAATAAAAATTGATTTTAATTAAAAAATTTATAATATTAATTAAATTTGCGCCAGTAAACAAATTAATAGTATCAATTAAACGTTTAATTCACTTGATTAAACTTTAAATTCACTTGATTAAATATTTAATTAAAACTGATTTTATTTTTGATTAATGGTTTAATTGGGTAAAAATGTTGCAGGATTTTTTTTTGTGTAAGTATTTCGTATGTCTAATCGATTAACTTGCATTTAATATTTTCGCGGTAGTTAATTTAAACTTAGTAGACTATTCCTTTCTTTCGCTAAATCGACTTAGGCCTTAATCATATAAAACGCAGCGCAACGCCAAAGAATAATATTGAAAGCACAAACAATGTCATAAATATTTTTTAATTTTGTTGTTGCTTTCTACAGAAATTCACATTGCGTTTTAAAATTGCAAACGCTCCATTTCTTGTGTAGTTGAAAATTTTAAAACGGTACATGAATTTCTGTTGAAAGCAACAACAAAATTACAAAATATTAATGACATTGTTTGTGCTTTCAATGTTATTATTTGGCGATGCGCTGCGTTTTACATGATTAGGGCCTGAATCGATTTTTAGCGATGGATATTTAGCTATAGAAAATTACAGAATAAGGTTTAAAAATCACTGATCCTCATTTTGTTTTAAAAAAAAGAGAGAGTTAGAAGCGTAGAGCTATGTTTTCTGTACCCACACCACAATAGTGGAGATGGTATTATACGTTCGTGCTGATATGTGTAAAACTAAAAATATTGGTCTTAGATCCACTTTTTTGTATAACAAACGACTTAGAATAACTTTCTGAGTCATCTGTGTAGCTGGCTGATTCTCCGTCCATGTAACAGGTCACAATCTTTAAAACGATAACTTTTATAATAGTTATTACCTATATCATCACAAAACTTTGAACTAGTGGCTCCAGAATTGGCCTCAGGTCACATATAAACCCCCTCTTCAAAATCTTTTTAAGACGAACAAATCGCATCAAGAGGTAATATTCGGCACAAAAAACACTTAAATGAAGCTTGTACTTATAACCTTATAACATAATTTGGTTTTGCCGGGTCGTTTAGTGGCCATTGGTCCTACATATGAAAATTTGTCTTTTTAAACTGTCGTGTAGCGTATCAAATGGTCGAGTTTTCTTCCTTGTTAAAATATCAGGAAGTAAAGCGATATTTTTCCGAAAGATAACATATTAACAATGCATTATTTTTCCAAGCGATTATCTTCTACCGGCTGACAAAAATTTCTACCTGAATGTCTAAATACATTCTTTAGCGAATTCTACCTAAAATAACCAAAAACCAAAAAACTAAAAATGTTTGACGAAAAAAAAATTACCGACAATAAAATTCATAAATTGCAATGAGTTCATTTTCTTAAAATAAGTACATTTTTTCTGTGTTTTGCCAACAAAAATTTTTGTTAATATTTTTATCTTTCATTAAATTATTCTTTTTATTTCTGTTCATTTTCCTTCATTTAATTTTACGTTACGCAAACACGGAGATGTGTTACATGCAACATTTATCGCGTTGCACAAATGAACAAAACGTTGTAAAATGAAAAAAAAAATATTTGTTATTTTTTTTATTTGTTGCACATTTGCATAAATATTTAATGCACAAAAATTTTTCTTTTAAATAAATTTTGTGAATTTACATATGACAAGAAGGAGGGACTCAAGTGTTTAGCTTTTTTTTTAGAATAAAAGTGGCACTTGTGTTTATTTTAAATTTTTTGCTTTGAAAAAAAAAAAATAAAAACATTTGTGGAGGTGTAAAAAAATAGCAGAGATCTGTATATGGTGTAAATGGTCTTGCATAATAGCAACAACAAAACTAACAAAGTTAAATTTTATGACGAGATACCATATTTTGCATTTGAACCCGCTAATATTTCCAAGTAGAACAACTGTACGTATGAGTGATTTTTTGCCTAATACAATACGTATACAAGTGTTGCAATGACTGTGACGTATTTTTTCGGATCTACACAGAAAGAAAAACAATCGGGATAAATTATGTTTTTTATACTTACTTTAAGTACGAGTCATACTCAAAAATTCAAGTACGAATAACACTAAAACGTACTCAAAGCAATCCTAAATGGGATAACTTTCGAAAATCAACCCCGGTATTTCTTAAAATAAGTATACAATTCTTAAACCAGGTATAAAAAAGATAGAACTTTTCGTTGGTAGTGACACTCTGAGGGAAAAATTCCTAAGTAAGCGTTATAATCTCATATAACCATAGCGGCCAGATTTGACTATTTATCGTCATTTTGACGATTTTTAGGTACAAACATGGTCTATTGACGTTAAAACGACTTATACCCTAAATTTGACGATTTTTCAAATGACAAATTTTGTTCAAATTTACAAATATTTTTAATATAATTTTTACATTTTTTAGCTTCTAAGATTATTTGATTTATTTGCATTATTTGATTGGCAGTCATTTTCATGTCTTAAGAGTAATCTGTTCCAATTTGTGAAAAATGTTCAGTATCAATGTTACCTATCTCGCGAGTTTGCATAATTTGACGTTTTTAATCTTTCAAAGTATGCGACATTGTTTTGCATATGGAAACAAACCCCAAATGTATTTTACTAAAAAGTATTTTTTTAAATAAAAAATTAAGTAAAAATTAAAGTAAATATGGATGAAAACCTGTTACCGGTTGTGTTATTTATGTTTTTCCGTTCCCATTTTAATACTAAGTTTAAACTTTTTTCATTTGCTTAAAATTCCTTGTGAAATAAGTGCAGCTTATATTATTTCGCAGTTGTAAAAAAATGTTGCCCGAAACATTTCGTAACTTTTTTTATAAATTGAGCAGAGTACAACTCTATCGACATAATTTCATAGAAACTCTGCACAAGTTTTGTTCATATGAGTTTTGACAGCATTTCACTTGAAATGTTGAAGAGAGTACCAGGCTTTAGCTGTTCATCATATAAAATACGATTTTTTTCAGCACAATGTATATTTTTAAGAGTTCTATTTGATCAGTTAGCACTGCCTTATTACAGGCATTTTACAACCACTTTCCTTAGTCTGCGTACACATTAAGAAACTTTTATTTCAGAAAGTCTGATTTCGTTGGAGTCTACCAGACTTAAGTTCTTAATTGGATTTTCGACGTGAAAAATAGGTGTTTGATATTTCTTGGTTTTAATTTATTTTCTTAATTTTCTTATGAATGCCAATACTTTTAAAATTTTTGGTGTATCTGTTACTTCAATAATAAGTTTCTAAACGAAAATCTTTATTTAATTTCAAAAATAGACAGAATATATTAGAATTTTAGAAGCAACGGAAACTAAATATAACAACAAATTTTCAAAAATTATTAAAAGTCAGTGGTTTTTTACAATGACGATTTTTTGTGACGATTTAGCTTAGTCTATTTGACGATTGTGACGATTTTTTCCTCAAAATTTGACGATTTTCGACCAATTTTATCTGGCAGCTACGCGTATTACTAATCAAAATTTGTTGTAGCTACCACAACAACACCGCGCAAGCAGTTAAAAAACGATTTGCTTGTTGTATGTAGAAACAACAAAAACAACAGAACAAGAAGAAAACACATTATTTTCATATTTAAAAAGTAAAATTGAAAACAAGAGTTCTCATTTAGTCTATATTTTTAGTTAAATATGTACATTCAGTTTTTAAAGTAAAAATCATATCAGGAGTGATGCTGGTGTTCTATCCAATTTTTGACTTTTTCCAAAAATTAAAAGTTCAAAAAATCATAACTTTACTCTCCATGAAGCGATTTTCAGAATTTTTCTTTTTTTAAAGATGTAATTGTTAAGCCTATAGTACACGGCATGTAAAAAGACACATGCGCATGTGGTTCTGACGTAATTTTGACGTCAATGCAAAGCCACAATAAACATTGCGTGTTGTGTGATGACGTCAAAATTACGTCAGAACCACATGCGCATGTGTCTTTTTACATGCCGTGTACTATAGGCTTTAGCTTTAAAAAAAAAAAAAAAAAAATGAAAAAATAATGCAATCACGAAAAAAAGGTTGAGTAATGGTTGTTTGCATAAAAAAAGTTGAGTAATGGTTGTTTGCATAAAAAAAGTCCAAAAAATTACAATTTTTTTTATTTTTCAAAATCATGAAAAATCCAAAACATAAAAAATCAAAGTCCTATTACTTTCAGGAAAAGCAACGTTGCCATATTTTTTTTGAAAATAACTGCATCTTAAGATCTTAAGGAAAAAACAACTGATTTTAACTTAAAAAAACTGCATATAAAAGTATCAAAAACAATATGTAATTTACTTAGTGTTTTTTTAACATATGTACAGAAATAAATTCAATATTATATTAAGGGGTTTCATGATATCGCTTTAAATTGCTATTTGTTCAAATGAGCAAACTTGCGAGACTTGTTTTATGAAGACCCTTTGTAATTTAAACAATAAATGTCAGTTTGTAAGACACGTCAATACAAAAAAAAAAAAAAAAAATATTTTAAAAATAAAAGTTGAAACGAAGTTTGTGGTGCCTATTATGAACTAAATTCGATTTTCGACAGCAGTCGAATCAGTTGATCGAACAAATTTTCATTTGGTATTATGACACACATACGATAAAAATTACTATTGTGATTTAGTTTATTCACAGTATTACATTTTCTATCAGCTGTCACTTTAAAAAAAAATTTTTATTAACAAATTAAAAAAATAAAACTAATATAAATCATGACGATGATTCATCTGATGAAGATAAACGCTACTGGAACTGACCTGTACCTGTAGCCTGAACTTTTGTAAAAATTCCTTTTGCCAACAAAGGATTTTGTTTCATAAGGGAAACAAGCTTTTCCAACTGCTGCTTACTACTGTCGACTTTAGACTTGCCTAAAATACCCAAAAATAATTAGGAATATGGAATTTGCACACCAAAACTAATAAATTAACAAAAACTTACATTTTCAACAATTTTTTTTAATTACTTACACAGTCGAAAGCAAATTTCTTTTCGTTGAAAAATTCGATGCACAACGAAATTTTCGAGAGTGCTGCCAACTCATAATACCAAATTAACATTCGATAGCCAGCGAAAATCGTTTATCGAATGTAACCCATAATAGGGGCCTGTGTAAATGAATTCTCATACAATTTTTGATAGTTCATTTGCGAGGGCGTAAAAATGCACATTTTCCACAGATTGCGAGACTTTTGAGCGATACCATAAAAACCCTTATTATTAATGAAGATCGCTACTTTGTAGACCAGATAAAAGAAAGTGGAATTAAGAGTACACAAGTACATGTAGTCTTGCGATTGGTTTTGTTTCCCCATTTAATACAAAATTTATTTTGGTTCGGGCGCAGATTTGTGATGTGTGCATACATGAAAAATTTCAGCAACAACAATTTTACAATGTAAACCCAAAACAACAAAAATCACAAAATGCAAACAGGGACATAATCAAACTTTCAAAATTAGCTCATAAGCATGCATAGGTGTTTTCACGTTTCCTACAGACCCGGTTTGCTAGAAATCGCGCACAATTCTCCCGATTGTGGACACAATTGGTCGATAGTGCTGACAAAAAAAATCGCAAAGTGCATTTTGAGTAAAACGCCCCTTTTCGTAAAACGCTTCAACAATCTTAACGTCTAATTAAGTTGGGCAAAGAACTTGACGTTAGGGTGTGACCCACAATAAACATCGTTCATTATGGTTGCACCACCCTTTAGAAAAAGCGAAATGTTGAATATTTTCCAAACTGTTTGCGCTACCTAGGGCTAAATTTAATAATTTAAGTTAAAATTTAGCATAGTCAAGAAGGAAAAGCCGAAACATAAAACAATTAAGATGATAAAAGTTGTTTATTAGATTCTATTCAAAAATGATAAATTAGGTTTGAGTCGTTTATTTGTTAACGGAAAATGCCTGTTTCCCAAGCGGCTTGTGTGGTTTGTTTGGCTCTTGCGACTGTTACACGAGTATGTGTTAAGCAAATTAGGTAAGATTATTGCTTAAGAAATAAAAAATAATATAATAAAATTGAATGCGAAAAAAATTTTATGTAAAAACTGCAAAATCTGCACAATTTATAAAAAAACTTATTTTTTAAACAAAAAAGTTCAAAACTGCTCAATGCTTAGAAAAATTGCAAAATGCAGATAAATCTGCACATTTGGCAGCGCTGAGGTAAATTCACATAACCTGTGAATAAAATGAGATATAGAGTATAAAAATCGATGAAAGCGTTTCACTTTTATTCACAATCAAGTGAAGTGAAGTGAAGGAAAAAACGTCCATAAATAGAACTGTAGTAACCACCCAATAAAAATTGTTATTTTTAGATGGAAATCGCGATTTTTATCAATTTAATTGTCTCAGTAAATTGTGAGTAAGGTTGTGCACCGATTACAATGAAATAAAGCGAAATATGCTAATCTAACTATTTTTATACCAAAACTGTGATTTTTTTTATGAATTTTTAAATAAAAAAATTTTTTTTTTTTAAAAATTTTTCTTTAGTTTTTAAAAAACCTCAACGATATCGCTGAAACTACTAGGCAAATTTAAAAACAATATAAGCACGGCTTAAAAATAAAATTGTTAGCGAATTTTGGGTTTTTAAGTGAATATGGTGCACCGTTTTCCAGTTATTACAATATATGTAATGGAAGTGTCTTAACTTTGGAAATAACGGTATATCGGTATAACGAAAAGTCGAGCTAATAGATTTGAATTCAGAGTGCAGATTTGAATTCAGCGTCCCAAATAATCTTAAAAACAACATTCAGTTCTTAATAAACAAAAACCTTGTTCCTCTATACTTGATTAAAATTTTAGAAAGTTTTCTTTCTAACCGTGCATTTTATGTATCTATTAATAATGTATTTTCAAATTCTTTTAACATGATGGCTGGTGTACCTCAAGGCTCGGTACTAGGGCTATTACTTTATATTATATACTGCTCTGATATTCCTATGCTGGACTCATGTATTTATGCTTTTGTGATTACTTTATGTGATTTCTTTATTAAATGGAAAATTAATATTAATGCTGGAAAATCACAATCCATCTTTTTCACAAGGAAAAGAAGCTTATGTAATCTTCCTAGCTCCAACCTGTTTTTAAATGTTATAGATATACCCTGGTCTGACGATATTAAATATTAAGGTGTAACACTTGATAAACGTCTAAATTATAGCAATCACGTAATGCACATAATACGAAAGTTTAATATTTGTATTAGAACATTATATCCTCTTATTAATCGACGATCACAGCTTAGTACATTTAATAAGGTTATTTTGGTAAAAACTATATTCCAGGCTATCATTTTATATGCATGCCCAGTATGGGGACATTGCGCGAGAACTCACGTCAAGAAATTACAGATTGGACAGAACAAACTCCTCAAAATGATTTTGAATCTACCGTGGCATTACTCCACAAACAGACTCCATAAGCAATGTAATGTTGAAGTTGTTTCCGATCGTATTAGAAAAATAACTGAAAAATTTCAGAACTCTTGTATTTATTCAGACATTGAATATCTTCGCAACTTGTTTTTATAAAACATTTTATTTTTTAGTTTAGTGTATGTACATATCTTAACATATATTATCTGTGAAATTGTATTACCTACATATATTAAAATGTACTATTTATGTTAAAAACTGTAAGCATTGCTTTATCTATATGATACATACTTCTACTGTAAATTTATTGAAGGTTTTTGTGTAAATTTTCCTTCCCCGTGTTTCTATGTTTTACTTAAGTTGCTTCTTTGATTCATTTTGTAATATATTATAGATGTAAGGTATTTCATCTATAATTTAAGTATTCTGTGTATAATAGTGCGTTGCAAACAATAAATAAAGAAGATGAAAAAACCTTGTTCACTTGTGTAATGAATAAATAACATTTAAATCCAAGTCTTGATATATTCAAACATCCGGTGGAGGATATAAAAGATACGGCACAGCTGAATATAACATTTGTAGTTGTTTTCTCTTAAATTGTCTTATAACTATTGGCTCAAAAGCACAGGTTCTTACCTTAGGGGAAAGGGAACTGACACTAAACTTGTCACGTGACAAGTCACTTTAAGATGGCGATGTCATACGAGGGGTTAACTGGCACCATTTTGACACTTTGTAACAGGTCACTGAAATAACCTTAATGAACACATACAATTTCGGTTAAAATAATGCCTGTCGCAGACATTGTCCCAAATGAGCCATTTCAATATAATAGATCCCCTTCATATAAAGTAATAGAACTATAGAGAATTAGCCACCACCCGCACATAATCCAGTCACATGAATAGTTTTGTGCCAATTACCTTCCCTCTGGACCAACTACACTCTAAACACATTATCACTAGTTAAGTGATTGGTCTTGTTTTCACCTATCACAATTCGTTCCTTTTAATTATAAAATTTTGTTCACTGGTCACGGGATAAGTGCTTTAAGAGCAATTGACACAACCTTCCCGCAGGGTTACTCTTACAATCGTTTGAAAGCACCCAAAGATTATGAATGGCCTTTGATATCTTTATTGCAATGAACTGCATCTGAGTGTGGCTACTTTTTTACTTATTGGTCAACAAAATTTGTATGTAATTATTTCTCAGTTTTATATATAGTACCCTCTGCGGAGTATATAATAATATAAATGGATTCATAAACATAAAAATTAATAGTAGTAATAATGTGTTTGTTTATATTTAAAAATAAATACTTCTACATATAAATTTCTTTGCATTTATTTCTTTTTAAAAATATAGAGAAAATTAAAACGAAGAGTAGAAAAAAGTTTTCAACAATTCCTTTGCCAAAAACTCATGTCGTGTTGTTCAGATACGCAAAAATAATTCCTATTTATTTGTCCCGTTTATTTTTTTTTGTCTGTTTTTCATACTTTCAATATAAAATTTAACAACGCATTTTAAAAAAATTTAAGAAATTTTTATAAGAATGTTTTATTGAATTAAAAAAACCCTTTTGTTGCATAAACGAAGTACGTGATCACTATTTATGTCAATAGAAATGATTTTCATATAAATTTTATTCACTCACCTAACATTTTCTTAGGACTCGAAGGTGCTGTACCACCCTCAAAGCCAGAATCATTGCTACAGGTACTCATGCGTATAATTGAAGAGTTTTCTTTGTTTGGATCTGAACTACCACCAACATTACCATCACCACTACCACTTTTAACACCACAACCACCACCACCACCACTAGAAGGCGTGGGATTTAATTCATCCTCATACTCTTCTGAGGTGGTGCACTCATCACTATCTTCGGTCTCCTCAGTGGAGCCACTTTCTTCACTATCACTTTCATCTTCAGAATCTTCTTCGGGATACACAATCTTTTCACGTTTCCAGAGAGGACGCGGTGTCGCGACTAGAGGATAACGCGGTGCCTCATCTTTAACGAATAATTTACGCGTTGTATCGATTTTAACTTTCTTTTGTGGATCGAAACGGGCCTGTTCGGCTTGTTTTTCTTTGCGACGACGTTGTTTCACTTTTTTCTTCATGCTGGGCGTTAATTTTTCCCAACCGTCTATACTGGAATAATCGAAATCACTATCGTCTGTTTTATAATCTTCGTTCTCACTGATTTCCGCGGATGATGGCAAATAGTCAGCTAGATCGGCGTCAACGTCGTGTAAACACTGTGCCAAATTCGAAACTGTTGCAAATTTTGATAAATTACCGCCGCATGTGCTGCTGTCGTTGTTGTTGTTGTTTTTCTTGGTCTCATCATCTCCGTTGCTTTTGTCGATTGTGTTTGTATTTTTGTTTGTCTCGGCGCTGGTATTGCCTTTGATTTTGTTGCAAATTTGTTGGTTGTCATCAGTTTTCGTTGTTGACTTATTGGTTGTGGTTGTAGCTTGTGCATCGGCGTTAATTATTGGGTTTGTAGAGGTCGTAGTTGTAGTTTTCTTCTTATCAGGCGTGTTGTTAGTAGGTGCATTTGCTGTAGATGATGACGTAGCTGCTTTGACCGGTGATGCATTTGTTTTGGCTGGTGCCTTGGCTACGAATAGATCAGCGTTGATGGCGTTGGGTGATGTCTTAGATGTTGTTTTGGTTGGTGACTTCTTGTCGGCTGCCTGCTTTTTAGCCGCCAGAGGCTTGTTGTCGGTGTCAGTGGTTTTTAGTTTTGCGACTGCGTTAGTTGGCTCTGCTGTCGGCGTAGATGATGTCTTGTTTTTTTGCTTTGTTTCCGGTTGTTTTCTGATCGCTGCCTCTGCTACGATGTTGGCTGCTGACGTAGCCGAAGTAATTTTTGTGTTTTCCGCAGGCAACGTAAGTGTTTTTGCCAACTGTTGTTTTTCATTTGATGTTGTAGTTGTTTTGTTAATGTCTATTTCATTTTTGTTATTATTGCTTTTGGCTGGTGTTGTTGGGAATAATTTGTTTTGCTCCGCTTGCTCTTGTTGTTCAGGTGACTTGGCTTGCTGCCCGGTTATTTTTGGCGACGTCGTAGTGTTGCTTGTGGTCGTCGTTGAAAATGTCTTCGTGACTGGCGATAATGGCGATGATGTTGGAGATGCTGATAATGATGTTTCTTTAGACAGTTTTGTAACTACTGGCGTCTTTGCATTTTCCAATTTATCATTTGTTTTAATTTTAGCATCGAAATGTTTTTTATCCTTGGGCAATTCAGCAGTTTTTAGTGTACCATCGGTTTTAGTTGTTGGGAATTGGTTCCTTATGGGCGATGGTTTCTTTTTATCTTTCGAATCTTTTGTTTTAATGGGAGACTGCTTTTTCAAAGCCGATTCATTGGAGTTGGATCTACTCACAACACCTTTAGAAGTCAGTTGAGCTTCGTCCGCTTTTTTTAAGGCTTCAATTTTCTGTGATGTCACCAAGGTTTTGATTTCTTCTATGTTTTTAACCTCCTCTTTATTGGTGGACTCTAAAAGGTCCTCCCGTTTTTTCCACTGGGTCTCAACTACTTCTGTTTTACGTTTGTTCATATATAAAGTTTCCCGAGAACCTATTTGAGCCCAGAAATCTTCTCCACTATCCGACTTCATGACGGACTTTTTAATAGGCTTGGGAGTGGCTATTTTAACCTCTGAAGCTTCTTTGATGGTTTCTTTTAAAGAAATATTTGGTGAAGTGGGGGTTTTGAGTTCTGTATTAAGTGAATTAGATTTTTCTAATATCTTGGTTAGTTTGGGTTTCGTTTCACTATCAAGAGATTGTGAAGTTTTAAACACCTTTGCAGAAGTATCTCTTTTGCTTTCTGTAGAAGGAATTGCCAATACAGTTGCCTCTTCCTGCTTTTTGCTGACTTCAGGGGGGGATTTGAGCTCTAGAGTTAAAGAATTCGATTTCTCTATCACCTTGCTTGTATTTGATTTTAAAGCACTGTCCATAGATATAGAAGTCTTTAGAGTTCTGGGTGGACTCTTAGATTCCTCCGTATTAGGAAGTGGTTTAATAGGTATTGGTGAATCTTGTGGTGTTTCCTCTTTGCCGAACAAAGCTTTGGGTGTAGTTTGCTTTTCAAATTCAATATTAAGAGCACTAGATTTGTCCGGAGGTTTTGGTGTTTCTTGCTTTTTCAAAGGAGATTTTGGAGAAGTTGGTGACTTAAGTTCAATATTAATTGCACTTGCATTTTTCAAAGACTTGATCAAAGAAGGCTTTTTGTCAATCTCCACAGATTTCAAAGAAGTTTTATCTTCTTCAGCTGATTCTTTTTTCGGCAAATTTGTTGTGGCTTTGTTTTCCTCTAAAGTCGTAGTGGGAGAACCGGGCGTCTTTGAATCAAAACTAGCAGTTTTTTCCAATGTTTTATCTATTGCAGCTTGTTCTACTGCTTCCTTATCAAACGTAAAGACTTCCGCCGTAGACTTTAGAAATTTTTTCTTTGGAGAACTTTCTGGCTTTGGCAATGAGGACATAAAACCCTCAGGTAATTTTTGCTCCTTTATTTTACCTGCTCGTTTAATGCTCTTCTTTTTGGGCAGCTTGAAAACCTTATGAATTTCATGATGCTCCTCCATTGATTCCACGTTTACAGTAAATTTTGGCTTAATGGACTTTTCAGCATCAAACTCATCCTCTTTTTCCTGCAAAATAGTATCCAACGGCGAAGCATTTTCTACCTCTACTATAGCAGTAATTTTTGTTCTTATTTTCTTGCCTCTCTTCGAAGATCTCTTTGAGTGCCTTTTGTGAGGCGGTTCATCGACACTATCATGACTGCCACGACGTTCCATAGTGATCATTTGAAATGTTCCCGAAGCTGATTTCTGTAATTCATTTAATAGTTCTTGCTCTTGACATTGAATGATCGATGCCCTTCTTCTTAATGCACCAGCATTAAGATCATCATCTATTTTATCAGAGGATATATCCTCACAAATATCATGAAATGTGGGACATTGGGGTATACTTAAACGTCTTACCGTGTGATGTAAGGGATCTAATTCAACTATAACCTGTTCTATGGTTTCTTTTGGCAGACCAGCTGCTAATCTTTGAGCTCTGCACTGGGAAGCATAATCCTCTTCATCTTTAGAGTCTTGTATTAAATATTTCTCCCTTAAAATTTCACCGGGAGATTTTTTATTTGGATAAGATGGCATAGCAGCTAAATCTTCTGCCAATTTCTCACGCCATTTTAAAGAAACCTCTTCAGGTGATTCGAAGGTGGGTAAATCTTTAAATCTCTTTTCTGGCTCAGGAGAGGAGGATTCATCATTTTTGTTTCTATTACGATCTTTGCTTCTAGATCTTATGGTCGATAAACGTACAACGGTACGATTACGCTTAATGGTAGATCTGTTAATATGCTTTTCAGGACTTGTGTCTTTCATTTGAGTTTCGGCTACTGCTTGGCGGGCTGTAGCTTCATTACGCAGCCTTTGTTCCTCTTCCTCTTTCAGTTCAACACTATTGCGTCTTTTTGTAGAGGAATTGGGGGAGGTGTATCCCGATTCCCTCTGAACATGTCTTAGAGTTTCTTCTTTACGTTTACGATATCTATTGGCCGAAACATCTATATCGGCTGTATTAATGAGTATAGGGCGTGCCGGTATATATTTGGGAGTATGCAGGGCGGTAGGTGACGAATAACTAATGTATTTCGGCGATTGTATACGAGTCAAGGGCATAAGAGTCGAATGCCTGGCGGCACTTATTAACGGTGAGGTTTCGGTAATAGTAGAAAGTTTCGGTTGATAACGTGAAGAAGACAAACTATGAGGAGAAGTGTAGCTAGAGGTGCGTGTACTTGATATCGGTACCACATATGAGCTTCCAATAGTACGATTATAGGTTGAAGAGTAAGGACTGTAGATACTAGATGATGAGGAAGTGGAGGAAGATGAGCCGGGATAGTAGGGTGAGTACAGCTGGCTACTGCCACCGCTATAGTAATAATTGGCATCAGAATATAAAGGCATTTTCGTTTAAATTTTATATTGTTTTTTTTTTTCGTAAAAGATGTTTTTGTTATTTAAAAATTATACACTCTATTTCATAATTTATCTTTTAACAAATTTCGTTTCTGTTGTTTATTTTTCTTTGGTTTTAACATTCTTTTAAACAAATTGACAATTTAATTTGTGTCTGTAAAACGAAATTTTTATCTTTAGATTTTGCAAACATTTTAGAATGTTTATTCATTTTTTTCTACTTTATCTCATTTGTGTTATTTTTATTTGGTTTGTTGACACTTTTATTTTTAGTTACAGAATAATCATGAGCAAAAAATACAAAATCACTTAAATAAATTCTGAAAATATTTTTTTGGAATTACGTTGTCAACATTTAAAAATACACTCAATTTCAAACTCAAACAAAAACACTCTTTATTTTTTCAATCATTCCGTGTTTTACGTACACGACACACACTTTTTGATAACGTCGCGTTTTCGTGGTTTTGATGATTTGGTATTGTTGTTTTAATAAATTTTATTAGTAATTTGTTAAGTTGTTTTTCACCTCGAAAAAAAAACATTATGCAATATTCAAATAAATTTTATTTTATTATTTTTTTTTCTTTAATATTTTTTATTTATTTTTTTTTGAAGTCTTTTTTTTGCTTGAAGGTCTAAAGAACTAAAAATTTTGTTCCGCCAAAAAATTTTATTGAACATTTCGGTTACATTTGGTTTTCTGTTATATGTGTTAGAATTTGTTTTAATTAGTGTTTATATCTCACATATTTTTACGTTTAATGATTTTTGGTGCAAATAAATTTATTTGGAAAATGTGCCTAATTTAAAAATTCGAAAAAATTGAGTTCCTGGCAAATGACATTATAAGTGAAAAAGGAATATAATAATTAAGAAGAACTAATATATTTTTCCGAGTTCATTTTTGAGGTGTTAAAAACATAATTAATTACAAAAAATTGATTGATGTTTTAAAAAAATGCAAGACATTTTCAAATTTTGTCGTGAAATGTTGTTGTTTCAGAATTTTTAATAATATATTATTTTTTTAATAAAAATTTTTTTACATCAGATATTTTTGGGGTGTTATTTATTGAAATAGTAGTTATTTTTAGTGTCGCAAAGTAGAAGGAAGTCAGATTTTCCCTGGGTAGTTTTTAAGAGGAATCCTAGTTGGCGGAGATTTCTACATAGAGGAACTGGGCGTAAAAGTCTCCTTTCGCCTGCCGGATGGATGTAGTGTCCTGCAGGCGGAAATCTCGGCTATAAAGCGGGCAGCCAACTGGATAAAGTTTTATCGCGTATCGGGAGATATACGTATATTTACTGATAGGAAGGCTGCCATTGCTTCATTGCTCAGGGTTAACGCTTATATGGATACCAGGGCACTCAGAATGCCCGAAAAACCAGATAGCAGATGTGCTGGCCAAGGAAGGTGGTCGCATGGATGACACATTCATTGATCAATTCATTGGCCTTCCAATGGCTCACTGTAAGTTACTCATTCTGCGCGAGAATTATAGAATTGCGCAAGAGGGATAGACCTCTATCCAGGGCAATATGGCCTGGCTATGATGAACGGAGAACTAAATCTCTACTTAGGTTCAATTAGGACCAAATCAGGACTGTGGTGTCGGTCATGACTGGACACTGGCCTGTTGGGACTCATGCTAGGAGAATTGGTCTGGAATTCAATGACTACTGCAGAAGTTGTCATGATGAGGAGGAAGAGGAGACTGTGCTTCACTTTCTCTGTCAATGCCCTGGGCTACGGGTCATCAGGGAACAATACCTGGGAAAGCCGGGTTTTTTCTGCTTGGAGGATCTATCTAATATAGAACTAAGATTGCTTCTTCTCTTCATTAGGAAGACCAATTGGCTCAACTCTGCAGTGACGCCATCTGAGTAACTGCTCTTTGGGACGGGCATTGGTGCTGGGTATCACAAAGCGACCGCTGAAGGACCCAAGTGAGCTGTCTTTCGATGGCTGCCCATGGAACCTAACCTAAGAGGAATCCTACTGCAATTTAAAAAATGTTTTAGGGTACAGACGATGTTTTATGCGGTTTAAGAATAAAATCTACTACAACGGATAAAGTTACAAGTCCGCGAATTGACTTAACTTATTTTGCTTTTCTTCAAAATGACACCTAAAAGATTATGGCACCTTTTTCTTTAATTTTTAAAGATATTTCTTTAATTTTTAATGACTTTAACAAATTCCAAATGGTTGCTTTATCTGTACATACAGCATACACATTATGGTAAGTTCAACGATATTATTGTTACCGCAACCAACTTATAGTTAAATCAATCTTTCATAAGGTAACCTAAACTATACCCAGTAAAAAAATTTGTGTTTTTTGAAGCACTTTCGAGATAAAGCGCATAATCGAGCGCTTCAATGAGAGAGCTCTTATACAGCAGTAAATGATAACGAATAAAATATACAAAAAAGCTGCTATTTTAGTGCTGACAACGAAGAGGGTTTTAAAGCGAAAAAAACTAAAAATATAATATGGTTTACAAAAATGCTTGATTTAAACCAGTAAAAGCAAAACATTAATGAATATAATAAAATAGTTAGCCCTTAAAAAATCACTTTAGAAGTGCTTTATTTGCATGTCTTATTATGTTAAAAGAAGCGCTTATTGTCAGCAGAAAATAATCCTCCAAACCGGGAACACCCCATACAAAAATCAGGCATCCCGTCAGCAGGTTTGAAGCGATTTGAGGTATGAATTCATACATGAAACCTGCTCCTCTTGGAGCACATTTTTTACTGGGCATTATTGTCAGAAATTTTTTACAATTTTTATTACACCAGCTTTAAAGCTCATATCCGAATCCAAATACTACCCGAAAATTTGAATGCATATTTAGAAAAATACGCCCAGAGAAGAAGTAAATACCACAGGATCATTATTGTAATCATGACCTTTCTCTATATTATATTGATATTTGAAATAAATGGTGTTTGAGGCTCAATAGAACTTACGAACAGTTTAGCTCTCAATCGACCTGCACTCACAGAAAAATTCATCTTCATATTTATGATGCCCTAACATCATCAATGGTATTACACATGCCATCAATGAGGCAAAAAGTGACATCATTCCAATGACGAATGTCATCGTAAAATTTTGTCATATTTTATGCGTCATCTATGGTATGACTACAGTGACATCAATTCGATGCCACATTTTTATGTTTAAAAAGTAAAATAAGATGCAAGAATTCCCATATTCTATTTGTTTAAATTATTTAGTTAAATACGTCAAATTTTTAAAGTAGAATGATTACGAAAGCCATATCGGGCTTGCTGCTGGTGTCTTATAATTGAGAGTTCTTCTGTAAACAAAGGGCGGAATACAACAAAAGGGAAACAAACATGTGTAACGGATAAGTAAATAATAATATTCTCTCAATTTAAGACTTAAGTCAAATCCAATGACAATTTATCATTAAATTGAGCCTAATGAATCGTTTCTACGATGTTACTGAGTCATCGTACTGATGACATGTTTTATTAAACTGACTCCGATTCATCATTTCTTTGATACCGATGTGTTAACCATTGATTACGTTATTTAAATTTTGGACCCTGATGACAATTTGGACAAGTGATATTAAGGCTGACATCATAATGATGTAAAGTGTAATGGGGTCAAAAATTAACACTTGTCATAGTTCTGATGTCAAAATACATCAGCGTTATGACGCTTTTTCTATCATCGTCTCATACTGTGTTCTTTTTTTGAATTTATGATCAGTATACTTTAGCAAATTATTTTGAACAGATTCATGCTTCAACAACGTTGCCAAATTATCTAAATTTACTTTAAAAAACTTTACATTGAAAAAGTTAAAGATGACTTTTTGATGATTATGGCGCACGAGACATTTTTGTTGTAAAATCTGCATTAAGAGTGAGACCAAACCACAATAGACCCCACAGAATTAACTAAATCTAGCAAAATACACCGTTTCGTGACACACGGCCAGAAGTGCTCAAAAGGGTGGCCCAACATTGGACGTCCAGAACGCGCTTTACAAGAAGAGCCGCGGTGCTAATATGCCCGAATCATTTTCAAATGATCTTTCGAACAAAAGAAATTTTATTTGGATGACAATTTAATTTTCTACAATACAATCGGGCTTGTGTTTGCGCTATTACCATTTTATGTTTGAACTGTTCCCATACATTTTTTATATCCAAGTAGTCGATCTTATCTTGCTTGACGAATTTCCTAGATTTTCATAAATAGAATTTGCATTTCCAAATCCAGTTGACTATAATGTTCAAAAGTTGCCTGCATACCTTAGGGTATCAGAGAATTACATACTTTTCCACTTGTAGGGTGCGTAGGAAAATATTTTGGGTTAACAACTTTATAATCTTAAATAAGTAGGTCGTATTTTAAGTACACCACTAATAAATAAACTCAATATGAAAAATAATCAATTAATTTAATTTCGTAACTCGATTTTGACCCCTCATTTTTACATCCATATACACATGTGCATGCACAATGTACATTGCACATATGCACAAACATACATACAATAGTCTCTAAATATGTGGAAAATATTTACATGGGCACCTGCCGGGTAGGCTTAACCTTAACTGCTGGGTAACAAACAATCCGTTTACTAGCCGCCCTTGTTTATGAGTCCAACCACACAATCAGCAATTTCAGTGTATAACTCGGACGAATTATATACTCGCCCCTTGTTAAGGAGCTTGAGCTATTTAACCTCCACTGCTTTATGCCATGCTAGAAGTATCTGTTGAATATCAAAAGCTTCTAGGGGGATCCGCCAGTAGGCCGAACTTCCCTACAGGTGGTCGCAAATCTGCCCTTGAAGCTGACCTATTAACATTTTCCTTCCAGCGACTTTGAGTTTAAAGCGTGATCCCCAAAGGGTGCTCAACCAATAGTCAGCTGGGACCAAAGCTACTAGCTCCCAATACGATCTTATGCCAGTCGCGATCTTAAGAGATCTGCCAATTTTGAATTAAGCCATTTTTCATGTAGTTTTCCGGAGGGTATAACACCAGAAAGGTGAATTGGCCCTAGAATATAACCCTTCATAAATCTGGGGGGTCATACATAAGTAAAAGTTTTTGCTACAGGTGATCTTTATACATATATACATAAATATGTCTGTATAAAAAAAATATGTATGCGCATTAAAATATAATGCTGTTAAGAAAATAACGCCAGTGCAAAATTTGCAACAGATGTGTGTTGCAACATTGTTGAAAGGAAAGCAACATTTTATGAATTGTTGCCAAGAATAAATATTTTTTCAATATTTGACAGATTAGTCATGAGTCATGAGTGTATAAAGACATTTTTGGTGTTTTTCAAAATTAAATTAACAAAATATTAATTATTTTTTATTTGAAAAAATATGTATTTATTATTCTTAAAATTTTAATAAGGAAAAATGTAAAAAATAAAGAGTTGAAATGCTATTTGAAATAAGGCTGTATGTTGTATTTGATGAAATGATAGGGACACTTAAAAAACTATTTTTAAAAACTTTTTTAGCGCATTTTTTTAACATTTAAATCTCAACATATAAAGAAATCCCTAAAATTGATCTCAGACTTAATGAAATATGATTCAAATCTATGGGTATCAGCGTTGTGGAAAGTTAAATGGTTGCTGGAAGACCTCTAGACGGAAGTCGTTTGTAATAACCAGGAAACCGTAAATATGTTATTTCATGTTTTGCCCTATGCAACAAATAAAGGCAGAAACAATACGTTTATACCTTAGGCCTTTTTGAAAGTCCGAAACAAAAAAAAAAAAAAAAAATGGACTAAATTTTGGTTGGTCTGGGTTTACATTGTGAAAGTTTTCTTTCAGAATGTTTGAGTTTATTGGTGATAGGGGAGGAAAACCTGCCATTATTCTCACCACTCTCATCAATAAACTCAGATTTTCTGAAAGAAAACTTTCATTGTGTGAACCCACACTTAACAGCTGAATTTTCTAATTATACCAGTGTTGCCAATCCACGTGTAATTACACATATTGTGTGTGTATTTTTTAGTTACATATGTAGCCCATGTGTAATTAGTTTTATGTACAATCTGTGTTTTATTTTATTTTCCGTTTTTCATTAATTTTTGCAATTTGATAATACTTTTAAAGTGTCGTAGTACACATACGTACTTCGGTATGTTGTATACACCTGGTTGAAGTTGGATTTTCGGAAATTAAAACACGATTATTTAAACTTCACTTACATTTGTTATAAAATGCTTTTAAGATTGTTAATATCTGTAAGTCCCTGTCCAGACCTGAAATTTTTGTTGCCGAAAGTCTTGAGTCTTTTGGTGTCTGAGGTGGGAAGATGGGGAAGGGGTACACATTTCATGTAGTCTGCAGTTTTATGTTGTTTTTTAGTTTCAACTTAAAGTTGTATTTATATATAAAATATAGAATGAGAAGAAAAAAGACAAAATAAAATTACAAACATTGCAAAACTAGAATTTCATAACATGGACACAAATGCAATTTTAAAGCAGAACTTTAAAAAATTGCAGCAACAATAATTGCAAGTCTGGACGACGACAAACTTTGTTTTTAAATTTTTTTATTTTTCCTGGTTTATTTAATTACTTTAAGGAACACTTGTGGTTCATAAACAGTCTCTACGACACCGTATCATAAAAAATGATTTGAATTTTAAACGAATTTTTTAAAATTAACTGCCAGTTCAACGATATTGAGCGTTAACGTTCGCATAGAAAATTACATATAAAACAGCAACAAAATTTTAAAATTTGTTTTTGTTTTAAATGACTTTTTCTATGTGAACGTTAACGTGCGAAATCGTTGAACAGGCAGTAAATATTTAAACAAATTTTTCTTAAAATATTTGGATTTCATATCCAATTTAGTTGTAATGCTTTTTATTTTAAACTAAAACAAAAAAAAATTCAATCGTAATTTTTATTTAAATGTGTAATTTGGGATACAGTTTCCGAGCTCTTCATTGGCAACACTGATTTATACCCACATAACCATAGACCATAACATATAAATATTGGTTTTAGACCCACATTTGAATAGCGCCCATACAAATACCACCTTCAAAAAAATATAAATTTATAACTTCGTCTTAATTGACATTTTTGTCTAGTATAAGTTTTGTAATAGCTCAATGCAAAATGTTGCAGTGGTACGTCCAGAATTGACACAAATAAGCCCCGTGTTCCTAAATTTACTTTAAGACGAAAAACCTCATGTGAATATTTATATCTAGATAATATTCAGCAAAATTAACTCTTATTTAATTCTTAACCTCATAATATAACTTTGTTATGTTGTGTCCAGTTGTACCCATGGGTACCAAATAGGGAGCACTCGGATATTTGTCTGTAACTTAACGCTAGCAAGTAATAAGAATTATTTCTCCAAAAATTGTATATGAATAATTTACTTTTATATATTTTTTGTAAAACGTAACTTGCTCTACATTTAACAACACGTAGAGAAAAAACTTGTTTAAATATGGTCAGCTCCAACAAAACTATTTTTAAAGAAAATTTTAATCATATTAGGTTTTATTTAACCATAGTATTGTCACCAACAACAATATTATTGTTAAATTAGTCCTCCATCGAGAAGCCACAACCATATTATGGTTGCCCCTAAACATGTTATGGTTAAATGTGACAATAATTTGTTTTTAAATTAACAATAGTATTTTCCTCTTTTCCAAGATGCTATGGTAATGCTATGGTTGAAAACTAAACATGCTGTTATAAGTGTTAAACATATTTTACTTAATATTAACCAAAACATAGTCGGAGGCAAGCATAATATGGTTGTGCCTTCTTGATGGAGGATACATTTAACCATAATATGGTTGTCGGTGGCAATAATATGGTTAACTTAGCCATAATATGTTTACAATATTCTTTAAAAATGGTTTTGTTGGAGGTGACCATATTTAAACATGTTTTTTTCTGGGTGAACAAGAAGGATAACATTTGAACAACATGGGCCTAAAATACAAGCCTATTTTCTTGCTGGCATTACGTTACAAAAAGAAGACGTTTCTCTGGAAATGCCCATATGCAAATGTTATTAAATTGCTTAATATTTAGTTTTGGAATAAGCCGTTTTGTTTTTTGGGGCATACTTTATTAAGTTATTTTTGTATAAATAATGCACATAAAACGCTTTTTTAGATCATATTTCCGATTCCCCTGGTAATAATAATATTGAAAACCCATTGTTATCGGAAATTTCTGAAATATTAGAAATATTTGTATCTGTTTTAATTTTAATATTAAACAAAAACATTATATATAAAATAATAACTTTTACAATATGAATATGGCAATTACAGAAGTAAAATATTAATAATTTTGTGTGTTTCTGATTTAACGAGATTTTCAAGTCCCGAAATTTAATTTTTTATGTATCTCATGTCTTAATTTACGCTAAATGTTAAATTTTTGATCCCAAAAAAAGATTTTGTACTAATTCGTAACATTATGTTACGCGAATTTGATTTACACGTACTTTATTCGGTCCTAATTAGAGTTTTTTTATTCCCGCACTTTTTGGATTCCCGGGAAAGCGGGAAATAAAAATCCATTTCCCGGGATCCCGGGATTCCCGCCCAAAATTTTGTATTTATGTATTTAATTATTTCTCCAATGAAGCTAATATTTCTTATAGGCTATTACGCTTAAAAGAATTAAATCTAGTATCTATTATAGAACAAGAACGTAAAAAATTTAAGATTAAAATTATTTTATGACACTTAAGAGGTTATACTCATGCCAATAGGATAATAGAAATCAATATACGTATAAACATTATCAAGTTTAGAGCTTATTTACATAATTAGACTGAAAGTATTAGCGAATAACAATTCTGGAAGGGTGATTAGGAATTAAAAACTCAACATTACGAAGTAGGAATTCTGAAAGTATTTTACCGTTTAACAAAGCAGAAAGGAGAAATTTTATTTACTACATATATTTAATAACATATTTTTTTTTTTACAATTTTATAGCCCTTAATCAGTAGTGGTGTATGAAGGTATACTAAGTTTTTGATTCCATGTGATATTAAGGTCCCATAAAGTATTTTTATTATTAGTGCTTTATTAATTCTAAGCCGATTTTGCCAGTTAAATATCAAATTGTTTCTAGATCTTCTAGGCTCTTTGGGATTGAATTCCAGCAGAATCCCTTCAGTAGGAAAAGAGTTATGCACTCAAATGTGGAACTACCTCCCTAAAAACTCAACAAAAATTAACATTAATTTGTGGCGAAATGCACACAAATTTCTACTTTCTACTTCTATAAGACTCGAAATCACTTATGCCGAATATGAAACACAATCTAGGAAAACAATTTACTACGCCCTTAACTGCAAAGCTTTATAATAATGTTGTAAAATTTACACTTAAATTTTCTAGGACAAGAAATAAAATTTCGTGATGATAGGTCTATAATTTATCATAGGCGCAATATAAATCCTTCTCAAAAATTAGTTTAACAGCCTTAAACTGTAGAAAATTTAAATATTGTGGTGAAATTAAGTTGGATAAAACAACTAAAGACACAAGTCTGACATAAATTTACTAGTTTTAAAAAACGTGTTTTTTCAAAATTTCCCGGGAATCCCGCAATAAATTCCCGGGAAAGCGGGAATTGACAACAACTGAAAATCCCGGGAATTCCCGGGACGAGAAATCCCGGAAACAAACTCTAGTCCTAATAGAACGCGTTAATCGAAACTTACTGTTAGTTTGCAATACCCCGGCGGGAACTTTGTATCAATTGTTCTTAAAGAACTTATCCCGTGATCTGCCAACACAATATTATAATAAAAAGGAACGAATTTTGATATGTGAAAAAAAGACATATCACTCAACTGGTAATAATCACCCAATTTACATGATGAATTTTATGACGTCCAATTTTCTTAATTCCCTTTTGAAGTTGCTACCAAAAACTACTCAAATTTATACGATGGTTTTTTTTGGACGTCTAATTTTGTTTTCATTTTCATTCAATCCAGTTGATGAGAATATAAAAATTAAACGTAACAGAAAGAACAGAAAACAGTTTAAAGCGAATTGTCAAAAAAAAACCATGAAAACAGAAATCAAGTCTATTTTTCTACCCCTCTTTCTTCTCAACACCGCTTGTTACCAAACCAAAAATGACGTCCAAAATTGGACGTCATAAAATTCATCATGTAAACTGGGTGAATGTGCTTAAAGTGTAGTTACTCCAGAGGAAAGGTAATTGACACAAAAGTAGATGTGACTGGAATTTGTGGGGGTAGTGGCGGATTCTCTCTGATTCTATGTCTTCATATGAAATTGATTTATCATATTTACATTGTTCACACGGAACAATATATGCGACAGACATTATTTACATCGAAATATAATGTGTCCAATGATCTTATTCCAATGACCTGTTACAAAGTGTTAAAAAGGTGCTACTTAACCCCCTCAATGGACATCGCCATGTTAAAGTTACAAGCCCCTTTTATATCAAGCGATATAACTATAACCGGTCCTTACCGCATTAAGACTGTCACGTGACAAGCTTGGTGTTAGTTTCCTTTCCCCGAGGGAACTCACAGCGCTGTAATACCTATTACCAGAAGTCATATTCAAAGACAAAAAATACACAAAATGTTTTGATTTTACCATCATTTAAACCGATTCTTTTATTAAGCTACCATAAGTGCACATCGATTACCCTGCGGGAAAGTTGTTCCAATTGGTACTAAATCACTTATCTTATGACCATTGAACACAATATTATAACAAAAAGGAACGCTTTGTGATGGTTGAAAACAAGACATATCCCTTAACTGGTGATAATGTGTTTAGAGTGTAGTTAATTCAGAGGAAAGGTAATTGATTGAAGGTGGCTGATTCTATCTAGTAAAGGCTAACGAAATTGTTCTGTTTTGGTTATTATAAAACTGGTCACCAAAAATTAAAATGATTTTTATATAATTCGTTTTAAATTCATCGAAAAATTATTAAATTTTTGTCATATTGATTAATTTTTCCCTCGTAATTTGTTCCCTTTTCACGTATTTGCGATCATGAAACACTTCCATGAAAAAAATTAATGCATAGGAGAATAATAACGTGAAAAAAATATTCGCGGGAAAAAATTCCCATTATCGTGAACAATTTTTTCCCTCGTAATTTGTTCACTTTTGCCTTTGAATCTCTCACTTTATTTTTGCTGGGAAACAAAATATTTATGTAAGTAATTCTTCTCATAATTCGAATATTGAAGTTTACAAAATTAATTTTAAGGTCAAATTCCGTTAAAAGAGGCACAAACTTATATGTATATTGCTCAACAAAATGCAAACAACTGGTCGATTGCCTGAGGAGTTATGAAGCTTTTTAAAGACGTGGTGGCAGAATTTTAGAAATTATTTTACTATATATAAAATTGCAATAAGCTAATGTTGTAATCAAGCTATCACTCCAATAGAATAAATTTTATTTTGTTTTTTTTTTTTTAACTTTTCTTTAAAATATAAATTTTGAACAAAACAATTTTTTTAATGCTTTTTAATATTTCTTCTTTTTTTACATTCACTGAGAACTGATAGCTCGAGAAATTGTTCACGCGAGTTTCACGATAGCATTTTTCCCTTCGAGGGGAATAAAAATTTCATGGGAACAAAAATTCCAGTTGTTTTTCACGATAGGGGTGATTTTCTGCGACAGGCATTGTATTTACGATTATGTTATTTCAGTGACCTCTAACATAGTGTCATAAAGGTGCCAATTAGCCACCTCCTTGGACATAGCAATGTTAAAGTCACAAGTCCCCTCATAATGTGTTAGAACTAGAACCGGTCCCTACCACTTTAGAACTACCGCGTGGCAAGTTTGATTTTAGTTTTCTTTCCCTAAGTTTAAAAACCAATTTTCGTTTTCTTCTGAACAAAAAAAAAAAAAAAAAAAATTCGAAATAAATATAAAATCGATTTATATTTGTAAAGAATTATAGAGACATAGAAATATTTTTCACGTTAAACGGGGACAACTTTATTGCACTACTTTTTTGCCCCGTACATAAACCGGTGGGTAGTTAAAGATTGTAATTTATAAAATCATTATTGTTGGAAAATCGACTCCACTGTGCAATAGCTTGTGCAGGTAAATTTATCTTAAACACATATTTAAATATATTTTCTACTATAAAAAGTTTGAACGATATCGCGTCCCATATGGGAAGTAAAATTCCCAAACATTTCAAAATGTCTAGTAAATGTTAAAGTTTATTTACGTAAACTTATAAAAAAAAGTATAAAACTACGTGAATGTACCAACAGCACAAAAAACAAAACCACATGCCAATCAGATAATAATTATTTATGATGACAACTAAAACGAAAAAAAAATGTCGGTGGTTTGAAAAAAAAAAATTTTCAAAATGAAAATGACATTGAATTTGTGTTTAACTTTTGCAAAAAGACGAACTAGTAATAAATTATAATTTTTATATGCTGCCTTAAATTTTTTTTTTTAATATTTTTTATCTTTTTAATATATTTTTTTTTTGTTTAAAAGAATATGAGTTCGAATTTATTATTTGAAGCTAAAATTTTAGAAAATTTCATGAAAAACTAGCAAAATCTTATGACGTAAGAGTTTTATGTAAAACTTCTAGAAGATTTTTTTTAAACTTTAAACACTTTACTTAATTTTAAATAAACTTATTTTTTGCACCAGAAATCATTAAATTATTTAATTAATTTTTTTATGTTGAATTTTATTACGTTTTTTTTAATCTTCAAAATAATTTTGTCTGTTTTTTATAGTATAAATATCTATATTTTTTAATATTTTACTAAAAAAATCTCTTTATCTTTTTAATATTTTAGAAAACGAACCGCCATTAAAGAATCCACCGCAATAACTGAGACAAAATTTTGCCCGAAAAATTTTCCTTTAGAACAAATTTCTTCCTATATACTGCAAAATGTTCGAAATTATTTTTTTTTATTATATTTTTTTCTTTGGATTGAAAAAATGTGTTGTTCGCTTAAAAAAAAAAAAAAAAAAAATAAATTCCCTAGAGAGAGTATTATAAGAAAAATTGAAAGAGTTTTTCAAGAAAATTCACACACTCTAAAACAGAAATAAACAGCCAAACGACATTTAAATGAAAAATGGGCAAAAAAAAAAAAAAAAAAAAATATATACAAAATTTTTCCGTGTATATTGCGAAAATTACGTTCTCATCTAAAAGCAAAAATTTGTTTGTTTTTATTAAAAATTTATAGAGAAATTTTCTGAATATTTTTCAGAGAATTATAAAACATTTTTCAGTCTTATTGTTATTTTTCCTCGAAAAAATTCACTAATTTCGAACATATTGTTTAGATTCTCATTAAATATGAGAATTTTTATTAAGTTTGATCGACATCATAATGAACTTTTTTTCATTAGATTTTCTTTCGTAGAACTGATGAACAGGCAAAAAAAAAAAAAATGAACTCTTATTGGACAGGTAGTGGTGTATTTTTGTTGTTGTTTTAGAATTATTTTTTTTATTTTTCTCGTGTTCTGAAAATATGTTTATTGAGTATGTATTTAAAACAAGTAGGTAGTTGTATCTTGTAAATACATCAATACGTACAACATTTTGTCTGTTTTCTAGTATTCGCAATGACGTTAAGACATCAATTAGTTGTTTATGTTCAACCAATTATTGTCATGTTAATTTATTTTATTAAATTATTACATGTTTTTTTTTTAATTTTACGTTAGTTCTAGGCTTAATTCTTTTTAAATATTCGACATGGCTAAATGCTTATAGCCTGCAACATTATTTTTAAAATTTTATTTATCACATTTGATTTTAAAATCGTGTGTTGAAATAATTGGCAATGCCAATGTTTAAATAAGGGTGTTTTTTCTTAACCTTTAAATTTTCTTCAAAAAAAGCTAAGATCTTAAATTTACCTGTGTTTTAATATTTTTTTTTTTATACATTAATATTTCTATACTGAATCTTCCTGGTGAAGATCTCTAGGGGAAAGGGAACTAACAATAAACTTGTCGCGTGACAAGCCACTTTAACATGGCGATGTCCTACGAGGTATTAATTGTCACTTTTTTTGACACTTTGTAACAGGTCCCTGAAATAACCTTAATGGACACTTCCAATTTCGGTTAAAATAATGCCTGTAGCAGATATTGTCACAAATGAACCATAACAATATGATTGATCCCCTTCATATAAAGGAATAAAACTAGAGAGCATCAGCCACTATCCGCACAAAATCCAGTCACATGAATATTTTTGTGCCAATTACCTTTCCCTCGGACCAACTACACTCTAAACACATTATCACCAGTTAAGTGATAGGTCTTGTTTTCACCTATCACAAGTTAACATTGTGCCCAAAGTACAGGTCGCAATTTTGGAAATTTGATAAAATTTGACACATGTGTTTATTATCACAAGGTCGAAGCCTATTCAAAGTGCCCACATGCAAATTCCTTTCCGGAATAGGGGTTTTGTGCCCATTAACCATCTTGTTTTATAGATATTAAAGTTTAATTAGGTCCAAAAATATTTTGTGGCAACCTAAATAAGCAGAACAGATTGTATTAGAATGGGTCCACGATTGGCAACAGCTCTCTCACAAATACACTCCCGAAAATAGCTTATCATAAATAACCTTTAGAATAGCTTCTATGTTATTTCATAGTAGTAATCATGGAAATAGAAGTAGATATTAAGATAATATTTAGCACAAATATCTCTTATGAGAATATTAACCTCGCAACATACGGAAACATGATCTCCAATGGGTCCAAGTACTCTGGTGTAGGGTCGACTAAACTTTCTTACTTTTTTGTAGTGAAAATTGGCTTCTTCACAATATATTTTTAAACAGTTAACAATACATTTATTATCGCTATTTTTTAACAACAACGTTTTCTTTGTCGTTAGCTACCGATAATTTTTACCGACAAAAATTTTTAAAATGTGACACCAGAATAGCTCTTAATGACAATTATCGTTTACTAACGAATCTTAACTACACAGAAAAAAGTGTTTTATTAATTAAAAAATGGCTTTAAAAGCATTTAAATTTAATTAATGTGATAATTGAATCAATTATTATTTTAGTTGAAAGAAAATTTAAAATTTAATTTGGATTTAGTTAACATTTTTGTTGTTTTGAAATAAATTCTCAATTAAAATTTTTATTAAATAACAAAAATCTTAATTGACTTTTTTCGTTTAAAATAAAATAATTTAAACATGTAGAATTGTTGTTGGGAATTGTCAATATTTAATTAAATAAATTAACACATTGTTTGAAATGGCGAAGTTTTTTGATCACTTTTTTAATTATAATTAAAAATATCATTTGTTGAAAAATTTTTTTTTCAAAATTTTAAAACTTTTAGTAATCAATATACTCATTTTGGTAAAAGGTGCAAAATCAACTAAATGTTTGCTTGATATTATGAATTTGGTATAAATTTGGTGATTGGAGAAATGGGGGGGTGCTTTAAAACCATGTGATTTAGGTCATGATGGCTTTAATTCTTAATTGAATGGGAGATAAAGCCATAATGGCCTTATTGCCCAACCATTGAGAGTTAAGGTCATATTTAAAATTTTGCGAAATGAGCGATATAGCCATATTTTTTTTTCGCAAATGAGAGATAAAGACATATTTTTTCGGAAAAGACATTTTTTTATTCTTGTGACGCACGCAGAAAAACTTTATTCAGCGAAGCCACCTGCCGCGTCCTACTGGAGGAGAAAACCCGTAAGCACGGCCGCAGGCCGCCACGTAGAAAAACTTTAGTATGCGAAGCCAGATTTCAATACTTAACTATAGTGTCTCCGGGAAGACATTTATGCAATTTATAAAATTTATAGTGCTTTGTTTACACAAAGGTGTGCAAATTTTGCTTCATTATTATTACTACTTCTTTATTATAAAAATAAGAAAACTATTGATTTTCCCTTTTACGGAATGTTTACACCTAATGTAAACATTTAGTAAAAGGGAAAATCTTTACCTCTTAATTATAAAAATAAGAAAACTATTAATCAATGTAAAAAGCAAAAGTTCTTCAAAACTGAAAAGAGAGATAAAGCCATTTTCTAATATTGCTAATGTGAGCTAAGGCCATGATGGCTTTATCTCCCATTCAAATGAAAAAAGGCCTTATCTCCCTATTGAATGAGAGATAAAGCCGTCATGGCCTTATCTCACATGGTATTAAAGCACCCCCCGGAGAAAATTAATAATTTTTTCTGTGTATTTAACGACAAATTTTTGTCGTTAAAAAGCTACAGAATTTCAATACTGATCAATTGATAAAGCTCCTTAAAACTCTATAGAAGTAATCGAAATTCCGAATTAATGGCAGTTTTCATATTTTCCAAAAAGCTGTAAAAAATCTAAAGCACTTTTCTCGATAAAAACGAGTGTTCTTTTCGACATATTTTGAAGCTTCCAGCAGCGGCTAGTTCCCCTCCAAATTTTGATAGATTTATGTCGATAGCACATTTTTAAAGCGGCTTTCAACTCTTGTAGAGAATTTAAATGTCATATTGTCATTTATTTTTCCTTAAGAATTTGTGATCTTTTGGGATTATTGTAGTTGTTATTTTTAAATTTAATGATAAATGCTTTTTTGGCACGATTTAACAATTGTAAATATGCCTTTGTTGTTGTTGTTTTTGTGCTTGTACTGTTAAACAATTGATTTGTTTATTTATTTATGTATGTATGCATAAAGATGATGTGAAATTTATATTTTTATGAACATCGAAACACACAAAAGATCATACGAATATTCTTATATTCTTGATCACATTTTGCAAATTTTATTTATTTGTTACAAAATTATTTAAATTTCTCAATTTCTTACTTATGCAGATTGTTTTTAAATTCTTTTTTGTTGTATTTATTTTTCCTCAAATTTTTTATTGTTGTTTTAGTGTGTTCATTTTAACGAAATTTTTTTAATTTTACGATACTGTTGTGACAATTTACGTCAATTTAAGTGGTCTGTAAAAATACTCTTGTATTGTTGTTATTGTTGTTTGTTTATTTTTAGCTTATGTCTGTCTAAAAAAAAAACTAGTATTTATTGTTTTGAGAAAAAGAGATGAAAAGAACTACTTAAGTGGCATATATTTATGGGAATATTTAAGGGTAGTGCGGTATTGAGATAAATAATGGTGGATGTGAAGAGGCCATTTTTATAATTAATTTACCAGTCAAGATATACTCCATGTTAAAGCCATTAATTTTCCAAAAAGTTACAGTAACTTGTAATATCTGTCAAAAATTGTTTTTATTTACAAAACAGGTACTACACTGAAAAAATCCATATTTTACATTTTACAACAAAAATTTATGTACGTGCAGTTACTTAAGTTGATTCAAACTAAATTAAAAAAAAATTAATATAGTAATTGAATAGAGCAAACTAGTATTTGATTTATGTGTTAGATTCTATTAAAATGTTTATTAAATGAATTAAGATGAATAATTGAAATTTGAATTCGAAATTATTTAAAAAAATTAATTTTTTAAGTCAAACATAAAAAAAATCTTGTTTAAACAAAAACAAATTTTTATACCCACCACCACTAGTGGTAGGAATTATGTACTTAATTTCGAGAAATCGCTCCATAAATTATCGTAGTTTTTATACCCACTCTCGGAAAACACTTTAATAAGACTAAACCTGTAAATAGTAAAGTTTAAATTTTGCATTTGGTACACCAGTGGAATGAATTAGAAAATAGAACCACACGGAACTTTTGGTTCTTCTTTTTGTTTTATTTGATTGGCTGAATCCCGAAAATCCCGGTGGTTTTCATGATCGGCATTTCGGGATTGACACCCCTATTTACAAGCCGCCGGCCATTCATATATAATGTATGTTTGCCTTGTATATATAAGTATGATTTAAATCATTGATGTCAAAAAAAAATTTTCGTTGTATTTGTGAGAAAAAAAAAATTAAATTACCCAACTAAACATTCCTTAAGCGAGATATAACTGAACTGGAGAATGAGCTTGTTAAAAAAATTACTAATGTATTTCATGGGCTTAAATTGTCGTTTTCGAGGTCGTAAGTGGTAGCGACCGCCCGTTATTCTGAAAATATGGATGCGAGTAGTTTTCTAAAATAATCTCGTAAACTATTAGGATTACGAAATTTTTGTTAAAAGCTTTTTTATAGATAAAAATATTGTATAAAATTCCCTCAAAGAAATTATTCTTCTTAATTGTATAATTAAGAAGTTATAGACAAAATATAAAAAAAATATTAAATTTAGTGATTGTTTTTTCATTATGAGATGAATAAAAATGCCTTTTTAATACATACTCTCTTCTTTCTTTAAATGTTTTGTAAAATAACACGCATTAAATGTTGCCAAAATCATTGTGCATCACAAAATATTTTTCGCAAATATTTTTTCTCTTAGTGGTTATGGCTTGTTGGGTAGTTAAATAAAAAACAAACAATTCATACGCTTCACATGTGGAATCGAAGCTGATAAATCGACAACTGAATGAAAGAGAGTAAAACTGTGTGTAATTTTTTAGCTAGCACAATTGTGCTATAAAATTGAAGAAATTTGACATCAATGATACAAATGCTTTGGAGATATCGAACAAAATAACTCCAACAAATTCGGCGAAATTATGACATATCCTTTTAAAAAAACTTTTTAGAAAATATTATCACGCATGCTGCAGCCACCTTGTCGGTGGGTTTTCACACATTTATTTTGGGTTTTTCCTTTTTTTTAACTTTGTTTTTCAGTGTTTATAAATGGATACTAAACTGTTTAGCTGCCCACCTTTCAATTATTGTAAATTAAGCAAAACGAAAAGATATTTTGCAATCAATTGCCGATATACTTTGTACAATCCACCGCAGCGAACGCAATTCCGATTTGTGTATTGGAATTGGAATTACAAAAAATACGTTCACCATCAATGAATAAATTATCTCAAACATTAAGTTATTTTGCCACTACTAATATCATAGAAAGAATGGATGTCTTGAACACAATTTATAATGTCCATGCCCCACAGTATGATACTCTCTTTACTCTCTTTTCATAGAAAATTCGTTTCATAAACCTGCTACAAACCTAAAATATATTTACAAATAGGGGGAAAGGGCGTTTTTTTAAATAATAAAATTTAACTGCCAATCAAATTCTAGTTTTTTATTATTGTTTTCAATATAAATATGCGAAAGAAATGCTCTTGTCGACATTGTGGGCCAGGCAGTAAGTTATTTGTTTCATTTGATATCTTTAATATTTTTGGACGTTTTTACAAAATATTCGGCGATACGAATATTAGTAACATCACTAATACATATAGGAAAAAATCCTTAACTCTTGTGATATGACCACCTCCAACAAATCTATTTTTAATGAACTTTTTATGGTTCCTTGAATCATAATGTTGTTATGGTTAAAAAATAATATTCTTAATATAGTATGGTTGTATATCAACAATACCATGTCGCTCTTGGAAAAGATGAAAATGCTATTGTTATTTTAAAACCATATAATAAGTGGTAAGCAAATTATTGTTATTATTAACCACAACATGAGCGGAGGCAACCATAATATGCTTCTTGCTTATTAAATGCCTCATTAGTTTTTACTTTCTGTTGCCGTTCTGTCGCGTCCCTTTCTGTAAGAAATATTTTGTAATTACTTTTTCTGTGAAAGGAATCAGCTGCTTTTAAAAAGAAAAGCATTGAAATTGTAAAAAAAAAATTCGTAAAAAATAAAAAAATAATATTTTGTGTCAAAAATACGCAAATGTTTAAAAAACCATTAATTAAAACCAATTTTTCTAGCTATAAGCAAAAAATTACAGTTTTTTCATATCACAACAAACTAATACATACACTCTTTGGCCGTAACTTAACGTTGAATTCTATTTTCAACAGATTTGTCCGCAAAAGAACAGAACGAAAAAGGAAAAACTAACCACACATACAGACTTTCAATTGAACAGAAAAAAACATCTGATTCTAACTTAACCATAAAACGGTTACTGGTGGCATTAAGATGGTTCAACTAACCATAAAAAGTTAAAAATTTTTTGTTAAAAATAGTTTTGCTGGAGCTGATCATTTCTTATAATATGTTTTCTCTGCGTGTAATGACATGCGATAAAAATATCCGAAATAAAACCAAGAAAAAATTTATCATTTGTGCACAAGTTTTTGTGTATGCCTCTTTAGTGTAGGTGTTAATTATGAAGTTATTGCGGTGATATTTTTTTTTCCGAAAATGCAAAAATTATTTAAATATAAATCTACATTTAACATAATATTATATTTTTTTTCTTTAAGACACACACTGCATACGATATTTTAAACTAAAAATATATTTAATTAAACCAAATTCTAGCGATGTCATTGAACTTTTAAAAATTTATAGCTGCAACTTGTCTGCAAACATGAAGAAATTATATATTTTTTTAGTTTTTTTTTATCAAAGCAATACTTTTTCTTTTAAAATGTTGTGTCTTTTGTTCTTCTTTATTACTTTGTCTGTTAAATTTAAAATAACTTTTGCTACAACAATATTCAGTTTTATTTTTTGGCAGTTAATGACTGCGTGAAAAATCTTTTGTTTGTCACCATCTGATGCATTTAGTTTTAAGATTATGGCAATCAGGTGTGATATCTTTTTTTTTTTTAATATAAAAAATACCATTTTTTATTTGTCATTTTTGCTTGAGTAATACAAAAAAAAAAATCAGGAAATTGTTTAAGAAATAAATTTTTTAATAGATTTAAAAATAAAATTCTTTTGTTGTTTCCTTTAATTTCGGTGTGGGGTGTTTTTATTTTAATGTAGAAATTCGTATTAATCAATCAAAAGATTCATTTTATTCGATAACAGAATCTTTTAGACTGGCAGATTGTATAACTTATTTTCGATTTCTTTGTAGTTTTATTGCTACTCATACATCATGGGCTGAGTTTAAAAGGAATTTTAGCAAATTGCCATTAGTTAAATGTTTAGATTTAGTATGGGCTTATAAAACAAAATTTCATAGAAAATCCGTTTTATAAACCTTTTGTAAACCTGTTTTATTTTTTTTTTTTTTTGATAAATAAAGCCGATAATGTTTACACGTGTTTTTTAAAGAACAATATTATTTAGTTTATATGTTCAAAAATTGCACCATATTTGTTGAATAACAGCATTCTAACAAATTCTCTCTGGTTAAAATTAAAATTATGCGGTCAGGTAAAAACAGATTTTAATAGTAATAAAAAAAAGACTTTCTGTATCTGGGATAAACCTACTTCCAGAATCCGCGATATCCAAGACACTTTTGCTGGGGTTTCTGTGAAAACTCCCATGTCACAAATATGTTATGCTAAATGGCAAACTAGTTTAGTTTTTTAAGTTTTTAAGTTGCCTGTTCAACGATTTCGAACGTTAACGTTCGCATAGAAAATAAATAACATTTAAAATAAAAACAAATTTTAAAATATTGTTGCTGTTTTAAATGCAATTTTCTATGCGAACGTTAACGTTCGAAATCGATAAACTGGCTGTAAAAAACTTCAATATAAGTTTCTTTTTCGCCAAATGAAGATTTTCCTTCCAAATCTTCTGGCAACGCTGCTTAAGGCGTTAATTAACAAAATAAATACTTCGAACGTTTGCCGTTAGATAGCGCATTGTGGTTGTTGAATCAGCTAAATACAACGAAGTCAAGTGCTGCCAACTAGTGCCATCAGGAGCGTACCGTTATATAAAATAACAACTGAGGTACATTTAAAAAAACTTTAAACGCAAATGCTTTTTTTTATGGCATTAAAATATGTATTGTAAAATAAATAAGTTTTAATACAGAAATTTTAAACCAAACGTGTATTTAAATTAATTCATTATTAAATAATAATTTTAATATAATAATAAAAAAAATAATTTTTCTTTAGATTATCGAAAGTTTTATTTACCTTCACATTTCAGTCCTTGTATAAAAAATCCACCCATAATGGAACCACAGTGATCACAGAAAGTCGGTGACATAAATGTATGAGGCTTAAAACGATGTGGCATATCGATTTTAAATCTTTCCCGCAACAGCTAAGGCGATACAATTTTTATTAAATATCTTATTTAATATTGAGAAAAATATAAAGACTTACAATTGTACTTGCAGAATCAAATACCGAACCGGAACATTTGCCCAATAGTTTTTCATGACACTTTTTATGCACAACAGTCTGGCAAGCTAAAGAAGAGGAAAAAGTTTTTTAAATAATATGGATATTGTAAGGCACAGGTATACATATCTCCTGAAACAAATTTTTTTGTCCTTTTGTCTTACAAATGCAGAAAACAGATACTTCACTAAAATTTCTTAATTTTCATTTGAATTTCTGCTGAAAATATTTGTGTTCTTGGAAAGACTTCTTAAAACTAAATTGAAAGTAAATCTAAGGAATAAAATTGTTTTGCTACACTACACGTAAAGCCAATCTTAAACCTTTTTACATTGAGCTTTCACATTTCAATTAAAGAAAATTAAAATAGTTTATTATTTTGAACAACCAAATTGAAGTATCGATATATCTGATCAATATGAAAAACAAAAATTTTTATTTTTTTCATCCGTACACTTCTTCATGACAACAAACCAAGGCGAATTCATACAGGTGACATTTTCGAGTCATCTGTTTATTGTTTATTTATTTGTGTATATACCAAGGCAAATTTATACAGGTGACCACATCATAAGAGTTATGTAGCTATCCCTTTTTTTTAAAATACTTTGTATTTTGTTTTTGTAAAAAATTTGAGTAAATGTCAAAATTATTTGTTGAATATATAAACAAGGGATTTTTTTGTTTATAAAATATACACAATTGCTTTCGAAGGTAAATCTTTTCCCTGTTTTGCAAATTTATTGTGGCTCCACTTATTCCTTACGCACTTTTTATTCCTTGATTTTATATTTTATATTCACCTTTTTATGTTTTATAAATTTTAAATAAGTTTTTTTTTCAAGTATTTAGATTTGTATTAAATTTTAAACTTTAACTAATTTTTTCACAAAATGTCAAGGCAAATTCATACAGGTGACATTTTCGAGTCATCTGTTTATTGTTTGTTTATTTGTGTGTATACTGAATGTCAAGATCTGTTTACATTTTTTGAAAAAATTAGTTAACATTTTAAATTTTATAAAAATCTAAATACTTAAAAAAAACTTATTTTAATTGTATAAAACAAAAAATTTTAATATAAAATCTAAAATCAAGAAATTAAAAATGGGTTGGGAATAAGTGGAGCCACAATAAATTTGCAATAGAGGAAAAAGATTTTCCTTCGGAAGCAATTGTGTATATTTTAAAAACAAAAAAATCCCCTTGTTTATATTTTCAACAAATAATTTTGACATTCACTCTAACTTTTTACAAAAACAAAATACACAATATTTTTTAAAAAAAAGGGATAAATAGCATAACTCTTTCTCATGATGCGGTCACCTGTATAAATTCGCCTTGCAAAATGTAAACAAAGCTTGACATTCAGTATACACACAAATAAATAAACAATAAGCAGATTACTCGAAAATGTCACCTGTATGAATACGCCTTGGTGTATACTGAATGTTAAGCTTTGCTTACATTTTGTGAAAAAATAAGTTAAAATTAAAAATTCAATAAAAATGTAAATACTTGAAAAAACCTATTTAAATTTAAAAAAAAGTGAATATAAAATCAAGGATTTAAAAGTTTTTTTTTTTTTTTTTTCATTATTTATTTATTGAATCTTCATATATTAAATATGAACTAACAATAATTAATCAAATCTTATCCTAATATTTGCTTTATGTCCTGTCAGTGCCAAACACAAAAGATTTAGTCATCACGGTTTCTGTTTACATATTTAGGTGTTTATCGCTCATCTGATTGGGTGAGTGCTGCAGTGTCTCTTCTTCTTAAGCGAGTGTGGCCGCCATAATTTAAAATATTTCTAGCTAATGGATTTGGGTGCAGTTCCAGCCTTTTTAAATATTTTACTGCATATTTCGTTATCATAGTTTTTACTAATGGCACATTGAGATCCTTGTGGATATTTGAGTTTTTGACGTACCAGGGGGCGGCTGTGATTATTCGAAGAAGTTTATTTTGGCGCCTTTGAATTTTTTCGATGTTAGAAGCCGAGGCAGTGCCCCATAACTGAATACCGTAGCACCAAATTGGCTTTAAGATAGAGTTGTAGAGTAGAAGTTTGCAATCGAGACTAAGAACAGAATTTCTTCTAATAAGCCAATTAATTTGGATTGCTTTTAGTTTCATTTGAGTTAATTTCGCTTCTATATGCCATTTCCACGTTAAACGCCGATCTAGATGTATACCGAGGTATTTTACATGCGAGTGTTGGGGTATTATTTGATTATTGATTTTAATAGGGGGGCATGTTTCCCGACGCAATGTGAATGTTATATGTGCGCATTTTTGCTCATTGATCTTTATCCTCCATTGTTTTAACCACCTTTCCAGTTCAAATATGTGATCCTGTAAGTAACGAGATGCTTCTTGACAGTTTTCATGTACGCTTAGGAAAGCTGTGTCATCCGCAAATGTTGAGGTTTGTGTGTAGCTGTTTGTTGGCATGTCCGAAGTATAAATTAAGTACAATAGAGGGCCCAGGATGCTGCCTTGTGGGACTCCAGCGTTAACTGGCTGAGGAGAACTTAAATAATCGCCTTCTTTAATAATAAATTGACGACCGACTAAGTAGCTTTCTAACAGCTTGTGTATGTTTGCTGGCAAGTTTTGCTGCAATTTCAGTAGTAAACCTTCATGCCAGACTTTATCAAAAGCTTGAGACACATCGATGAAGAGTGCTGAGCAATATTTTTTTTCTTCAAAGGCTTTTCTTATTACATTTACTATTCGATGAGTTTGTTCAATTGTGCTATGCTTTCTTCTAAACCCAAATTGATGATTAGGAATACATCTATTTTCATTTAAAATCGGCGTTAATTTTGCCACTAGTAGTTTCTCAAATAGCTTTGAAATATTAGATAATAAGCTAATAGGTCTATATGACTCAACTTTTGTGGGATCCTTTCCTGGTTTAGGTATCATGGTAACTAAGGATACTTTCCACTCTTGTGGGTAGTATTCAAGGCGTAAAATAGCATTAAAAATTAGTAGAATAATTTTCTTTGCTATGCTGGGTAGCTCCAAAAGCATTTTGTTACTGATCTTATCAAAACCAGGCGCTTTCTTGGGGTTTAAATCATGAATAGCCTTCTCGATTTCTCTTACTTCAAACCTTAGTGGAACAGCTGATCTAACAGCAACAGGTGGTAACTCGACCGCAGTATCGAAAGATGTATGAGGGGTAAATACGGTTTTCAAATGATTAACGAAAAAATGTCCTTTTTCTATGTCATTTCGTGCCCAACGTCCATTTAAGTTTCTTAATGGTGGTTTAGTGATAACTGGTCTTTTAAGATTTCTAGCTGCACGCCATAATGAGTAATCAGATTGAGGAGTTGCATCAAGTTCCTTAAGATATTTTTCCAGAGAAGCCGTTTTTTGAGACTGCAGTAAGTTTCTTAGCCTTTTTGTGCACTCTTTTAGTAAATTTTTAAGTTGAGGGGATCTGTGCAATTGCCACTCTCTTCGAACTCTCCTTTTTTCAGTCAAGAGACGCTCGACATCAGTAGAATATATTTTACTATTTTTGATATTTTTGCGGGCTATGATAGAATGTTGAACAGCTAGTTTGAGATAATTGTCAAAATTTACAATAGAAAGATTCACATTCTCCGGTGTTCTAAGCGGAATATTTTCAGTGCAGTGGGTACTGAGATATTTTTTATATTTTAACCAATTTATTTGTGTGGCTGACGTCACTAAGTAACCAGACGGTGATACAATTCTATAAGGGTTTGATATGGTAAGAATTGTAGGTGTGTGATCAGAAGATAATTCTAAAGAAGCTTCAACGTGAATCGTTTCTGCGGGGATGTTTTTAACCACGCCAAAATCGATGACATCTGGAATTTTTTGCTGATCAGTAGGCCAATAAGTTGGTTGTCCACTCGCGACCACATTTAAATCCATTTTAGACATTGTATTATACAAAACACGACCCTTTGGTGTAATGAGCCGTGAACCCCAGAAGGTATGTTTAGCGTTGTAATCGCCAGCGGCTAGGAAACAGGGTCCTAATGATTTAAAATATTTATAATATTGGCTTTCTGATATTGAAAATCTAGGTGGAGAGTATAAAGATGAAAGTACAAAGTTTCGATTTAGCTCTTCAACACAAATGTTCGTTGCTTGCAGATAATCTTCACGATGATCACACATTAAGTAGTGTTTGATTCGGGTTTTTATCAAAATAGCAGAACCTCCACAAGCTCTATCTCGAGGGTCCTTGGTATCATATAATATATAACCATTAATTTTAAACGTATTTCTTGAGGTCAAATGAGTTTCAGAAACCATCATTACATCAATTTGTTTACTTTTAAGAAAATATTCTAGTTCATTTTTATGTTGGCGAATGCCGTTTGCGTTCCAAAAACAAATTTTTAAGCAATTCATGGCTTGTTAAGTACAGCTTGCAATAACATCGATTGCATTCTTAACATTTCCTGCATCATATTACCCATTGTATTCGTAAAGTTTGTTACTGTTTGTACTAGTGTTTCCATGGTTTTTTCTAGACGACTTAAATTAGAAACTGGGGTCTCATCATTGGCATATGGTTTGATTTTAGGACGTTAGCGTAGGATGTTCTGTTATTACTAGGCTGCGGTACCTGAATGTCATTAGTATTATTTTGATGTGTTTCCTGAATTTGAGGTGGATTAGGTTTCGGTCCAACCGAGCGCTTGACGATAGAGTATACAGGGCATCCTCTATAGTTGGCAGTGTGATTACCACCACAGTTGCTGCATTTTTTTACATTGGGGTCGTTTTTAGATTTATCGCAGAGAGCTGTACCATGCAATTCTCCATATACAACGCAAACAGGTGTTAAATGGCAGTATGCCTTAGTGTGACCAAATTCTTGGCAGTTTAAACATTGCACGGGACCGTTCCTTTTATGCGGCTCCTCTATCGTTATTTTCCTATACAGGATATATCTCAGACTGTAAATGGGATGAGTTTCGTTTTTTTAAGCTTAACGTCGCCGGGTTCTAACTCCACTCGAAATAGTGGCTGGGGATTTTTTCTCTATTTTTAATATTAACTACATTTTTAATTTTAAAGCCCTTCTCTTCTAAAAACGTTTTTATTTCACCTGGGTCTACGCATGAATCAATGCCCTTTATCACTACCTGTAGACCTTTACTGCTCTTCAGTTGGTATGTATAAAAGTTTTTTTTTAGTGCTTCTAATTAAGTTATTACTTTACGAAAATCATCTTCACGATTAACTTGTATTTTAGTTTCATTTATACTACCACGTTTTATTGCAGCTACATAAAAAGAATTTTCACCTATTACCGAGATCAAATTCTTTATTAAATCACTTGAGTTTTGCTCTCTAAGATATATCGGGGGTGGCTTAGAAGATTTTGTAACGTTTTGTGCTTCCGAGGATTCCTCTTCCAAAATTGCAAACCGATTTTGAGAACTTATTCTATTAGCTGTACCCTCTTTTAAAACTTTTGGGACAGAAGCAACTGCAGAAGAAGTTGGGCTGCGACCCCGTTTTAGCACTGTTATGTACCTATCCATTCCAACTTGTACTTGAGGCTTTTGACCGCTTTTCACCTGTGATACTGAGTTTTCCATCATGCCTGATTTGGGGGTAATCTTTTCATCACTTGTTAAAATCGTTTCTGCCACTGAGGCACCGCTTGCAGGTTTTATATTTTTTATTGTATTCGAATCAACCGTATTATTAGACACCGAAGGTGATACAGAGTTTTCTATTGTGCCTGATTGAGGGTTAATATTTTTATCACTTATTAAAATTGTTTTTGCCGTTGAAGCAATGCTTGAAGGTTTTATATTTGTTAGTGTATCACCCGTATTATTAAAAACAGAAGGTGAGAGGGATCGCGTACGAGTAATAGGTTTAGCCGTTAGGTATTTGCTATCATCGACTCTTTTTTTTATTTCTGCATTTGTTTCGTTAACACTCACTGTGATATATGCATTTCTATCATTATGCTTAATTGTTTTTGCACTGTTTGCACTCATAAGAGTTTTTTTTTTTTTTACTGTTTACAGTTGTGCTCTTGTTATTTGTTATTGTTTATCAACACCGAGAATAAAAAATGTGTATGTTTATGTATGTATGTACATACATGTATTTTTTTCTTTTCTTTTATTTACTTTTTTTTTTTTTTATACTTTATTTGTTCACGTTTTTATAAAAAAATAAACCGTTTGCCGAGCTTAGAAAACACGTCTATCTTCAACGAGCGCGACAGACTGAATGAGATTTAAAAGTGAGAAAGGAATAAGTGGAGCCACAACAAATTTCCAATACAAGAAAAACATTTACCTTCTAAAGCAATTGTGTATGTTTTATAAACAAAAAAATTCCCTTGTTTATATTTTGAAAAAAAAATTTTAACATTCACTCTAATTTTTTACAAAAACAATTTTCAAAAAGAAGGGATATAAATCAAGGCGAATTCATACAAGGTGACCTTGGCTTGCTACGTAAACAACAGTGTCATGTGTCAGAATGGTATACCGCACTGTTGGTTCTGGGAAATCTCACATAAATTCTTTAATTTTCACTTAGAATTATGAAATACATATCAAAACATACAATTTTAAATTCAAACTAAATGAAATCTTTGTTTGTATTTTACTACAGTGTTGTATTATTTTGACACAACGTTAATGTATTTTACAGTGTTGTATCCGTTTTCAATATAAGACCACCTTGTATGAATTCGCCTTGATATAAATCAGAACTCTTTCTTATAATGCGGTCACTTGTATGATTTCGCTTTGCAACAACCACTAAGCAAATAAATTTTTTTTTGTCAATCACAACACGAGACTATCAAATAATCAGCCATCAAATAAAAAATAAAAACTTTTTGATTTTCATCAAGCATTGCCGACAACGCGTATTGCAAGCACACTACTATGTGATTGTTGTGTTAATTTGATAGACTCCAGGGCGTTTAAAAATTTAACTTTAATGAGATTTGAGTATAAAAATGGATGTCCAGCTGTACTTTTCTCCTCTAATGGCACTTTTAATTTCCGATCGACTGAAAATTTGACCTATAAATAAAATATCAAGTCCATATTGGAAATAATCTGAGATAATATTAAATACATTTCGGATTACATGTTCTTCAGTATACCTTAATTTCCAAATAAAAGAATTAGAGAGAGTTTGCACGGTGTCTTTTCAGACATGTCTAACAAACACGTTTGTTTTGTTTGTAGGCGAACGGGTCAGAGAAGGAAGAGGGGTTGTCAGACAGACACGACACGAGTTTTTATGTTTGTTTTTATGAATTTTCATGTTTTTTTAATTTGTATTTATATGGATATTAGACAATTATACATGAAAACAGACATGTTTGGAGATACATCGTGAAAAGGCAATAAGTTTTTCGAAGCATGTTCAAAAGAGAATGAATAAAACAGACATGCTTATATAAAATTTTTCTTATAAACCTGTTAAAGACACGAAATATTTTTTATGAATAAGGCCTCTAATATCTAATATCTAGAAAATGTTAGAGTGCTATATTCGGCTGTGCCGAATCTTTGATACCCTCTACCGACAGGAGTGGGCTCTATATGATAAATACATATATATTATTAACTAAGCTTCACAAAAACGAACGTAAGCATTAAAATTGGTTGCGGTTTAGTCCTGAATTAAATTATTGACCGACAATAAGAAAATTTTATGCGTTTCTTGTTAGAACTTTGAACTGGCTTGAGTAAAATATCATGATTCGCAAAAGTTTTAGCCGAACTAAAATAATTTTTAGGAGCGTTATTTGTATTGGACCTATGGTAAATTATGGACCAATCATCCCAAAATTCTGAAGACTGATTTCTGGTATTACAAAAAATAAATTAGAATAAATTTCAATACAGCAGTGTAATTAGTTTTAGCGTTAACAGAAAATTTCACAAATTTGCATGATATTTTTTCTTGCCATATGAATTTAATTAAGAAATTTCACCGCAATATAGATAAATCCCAAAGTGGGATTTATTTGGTTTTAGGCGCAATAAACTGTTTTCCGAGAGTAGGGTTTATATGGGGCCTATGGTAAATTATGGACAAATCTTCACGAAATTTGGCAGTGTCATTTCTCGTCCTATAAAACTGTGACGTACCGAACTTCAATTTGATAGCATTATTTATTACGGTTTTAGGCGTACTAAACGGGTTTTCAGGAGTAGGGTTTATATGGGGCCTAATGTAAATTGTGGAACGATCTTCAAAAAATTTTACAGTATGATTTCTGGTCCTATAAAACTGTGACGTACCAAATTTTAGTATGATAGCGTTATTTATTGCGGTTTTAAGCGTACTAAACTGTTTTCCGGGAGTAGGGTTTATATGGGGCCTAGTGTAATAATGGGCCGATCTTCAAAAAATTTTACAGTGTGATTTCTGGTCCTATAAAACTGTGACGTACCAAATTTTAATATGATAGCGTTATTTATTGCGGTTTTAAGCGTACTAAACTGTTTTCCGCGAGAAGGGTTTATATGGGGCCTATGGTCAATTATGGACCGATCTTCACGAAATATAACAGTATGATTTGCAGTCGTATAAAGCGAATTCGTGCAAAATTGTATGTCATTCCGTGCATTATTCCACCATTTATGTTAGTTTTTGTATCAAAATTATCAATTTTTTTTGGGTAGTGGTTCCACATTTTGATTCATAGTTCTGATCCTACTAAACCGATGTTGCTGGATTTCAATCCCAAACTGGTTAGGATAACTATAAGCAATTTGAGACCAAGTTTGTTCTTTTCTTTTGCGTTTTTCGAAAGTGAGCGTGTTTTCAACAGACGGACAGACATACGGACATGGCTAAATCGACTTAGAATTACTCAAGGAGCCAGAATATATATACTTTATGGGGTCTTAGATGTATTATAAAAAAGTTTCACACGGAATGACAAACTTAGTATACCCACATTCACCACAGTGGTGGTGGAGGGTATAAAAACTTTTATAAGATTTAATGAAGTCGTTCACAATATACTGAACTCGCAAGTGTCTTAAGTATTGCCTAAGGAGTTTCTTTACATGTTTGAGGACCACCTGCCTCTTTGTGTTACTCGATTCTGAGAAATTTGCCGATTTCAAGCATGTATGAGGCCTAAAACTGACAGATGTCTAAGCATCGCGAATAACAAGAGTATTATCTGGTACCACGACAACCAATAACCATTAGAAATTATAGATCTTGGACTGAATGTTGGTGAAATCCCCTTTAAAATTACGTGCTGATTTCGTTTAAAACCCAAATTGCCGGAAGAAAAAATTGAAAACTTTCTGGTTGGGGGTTGAGTTTTGCACTTAACTTTAAGTTATGTCGGTGTGAGGGCAAATGTCTCAGTTAATACGTTATGAAAGCTGCTTTGCAATGGTAGTTAGATATTTTTAGATAATAAGTACCATTGCTTGCTCCTAAATAAGGACCAATAATTTTACAGACCAATAAAGGCCATCAAGATATATTTTTTCGAATGTAGCGATTTCCGAAGATTCCTTCCCTAAGTGCAGCATCTATGCGAAAATTACCATTTTCACAGTTCTCTAGCGCTTGTCTGGCATTAGTCAATTTATAACAAATGGCAAATCAAACTGAGCACAAATGACTCAACACTACAAGTAAAATAGATTTGAAGCAAAAATAAAAATAGAATCTGGGAATTATTCCTTTTCATAAGCTACTTTATTATATTCAACATTTTTTATTTATCGAATTTTTTCTATGAGCTTAATTTCAGTTATGTATTTTATAAAACTAAATTCTAATTCTAGTTCTATTCAAGGCGAATTCATTACAGGTGATCCTAAAAGCCCTGCTGATAACTTTTTTTCTTTAGCTGATAACTTTTTTTCTTTAGCTGTATAATTGTTGGATGTCAAAATTTTCTTTATTATCTTTGTTTCTGTTTTGATTTGTTTCGGTTTTTGACATTGTATAATGATTTTACAAAAAACAAATTGCTTGTGGTTTTTGTACGAGTTATACTTGTTGTGCTACCGAGATTACCTGGAATGAATTCGCCTTGGAACTAAAAGGTTTATAAAATACATAACTGAAATTAAGCTCATAGAATAAATTCGAAAAACAAAAATAAAAATTGTAAAATTTTTGCTTTTTTTTTTAACGTATTTTACTTGTAGATTTGTAACTGGTTATTTTGAGAAATAGGGCCCTGATAACGGTATGACCGCTTAACTCCTGCGTAAAAATAAAACCCAAATAAAGGATTTAGTGCTTTTCTGTATTTCAATAAAAAAAATCCTCGATTCTCTCTCATTGATCATATACATATACTTCAGTATAGTATTTACAATTATAATGATTATTTTAATTATGTTTTTTTTGCCGCAACAATAACATGTTTAATAATTATTTAAATGTCACCCACAATCATAATACTTTGAGGCACAATCATGCACATTTTCGTCCTGGCCACATTAAGTTAAGCAAAAAAATATTTGATTTTTTAAATATTGGAAGACCAAACCATAATTTGTTGTTATCATATTTATTGTTGAAACAACATCCCAAGAGGACGTCCCGCGAGTTGCATTTCTTTTGGCTAATAATTTCAAGGTGGCAAACATAAGATGGTTGTTGTTTAATTACGGGGTGGCCAGCTCTTCTAAAGTGCATACATTGCTTATAAAAAATTCATGAACGGACAAACTACGTCATCTGAGCGTATTCTTGTATTCTATCATTATTCTTGGTTACGGTAACGCGAACTTGGATGATGTAAGCACAATATGTTTTCTTAAAAAAGTTTGTGAACATGAGAAATACATATATTTTCTTTGGTTTTATCCATATGTTTTTGTTTCTGAAATGTAAATATGTATAACAAAACTTTCCCAGCCAGCAAAATACTCCAACGTTGTCAGAGTCAGACTTTTTTTTGCAAATGTCTGACTTCATTTTTAGAGACTTCGGTCAGATTTCTGTCAGACATTGATTATACTTCCTTACTGGCCGCTTTCTGGTCGATTTCGCATAAACATATCGGAAGGAACTTATGTACCGTCTAATAGATTTCTAATTGAATTCATAAAGATGTGTTCCCATGCCTTTTTCACTTGATTTCCGTTTGATTTCTATCAGAAATGCCGGCAAAAAAATAAATTTCCCACGACATGTCTGCCAGAATTCGAGTCAACCACTTCATAAATTTTTTTTGGTCAGAATTCGTTTACGATTGCGACTTTTTTGTAGACGATTCTCTCAGATATCTGGAAGACATCGGACAATTTTGCTGGCTGAACTTTTACAAATTAGTACTCACTTATACACTGATAACCCTGTTTTCCGAATCCCCAAAGAAATAAATTACAAAAGGCACAAAATGTTGGTTGGCGAAAAAATTTCGCCACAAATCGGTGACCATTTATATCGTGAGTTCTAAAAAAAAAAATAAAAGAAAAACTCACATTTTAATTTGAAATATAGAAGACTTTTAAAACAATTTTATACTTTTGATGTTTGATCGCACACCGACGATTCGTAATGCTATGCGGTCTTGTTCTGCGCATAACAAACGTGGCATTTCTATCCAAACCGGGACGATGCGGTGAATAGGAATCTTCTTTAGAATGTTGGCGGGGTAATTCATAGCTGGAGTAACGACTATGATGGGGTACTACAGAAGCACTGCTACTATAGGGATCACTGTAATAGCCACTGCTGCGATCAGCTGTACTTGAATTGCAGTCTCTATCACGTTCCCGCAGTCGCACTCCACTGCTGTTCGTGTTACTACTGCAAATACTAGTACCCGGGCCCACTACCGTTGAGTTGCTGCTGCAACTTGGGTAGTTGGATGGTTTATAGCGATTCTAAAAAATACACAGGGAATAAATAAATTTTCGTTTTTTTTTTAAATAGTAGAAAACAAGAGTTATCATTTCGCATTTACATCGTAAGCATATTGTTGCTCCTGTTGTTTTTGCTGTTGACTGCGTGTTGGCCGGGAACGTTGATTGCTGCCACCAGAATTGTTACTTCCATTTGATTTTTGTTTGCGCACTTGGGCGCGTGTAAACATCATATCTCAGCCGTTTTTCTGGGGTTTTTTTTAACCGTTTTTCCTCTTATTCCTTGTTTGCTTACACTAACAAATTTCCAATTCAATTGTGTTCTTCTTCACACATATATTTATCAACTTTTGCTCTTTGCCATACAACTGTTTTCTTTCATTTCTCACGAGAGGTTTACCCTGAGTGTATGAAAATTCGGGTTGTCTCTTTGTCTGATATTTTGTTTATTTGGGTGGATGGTTGGTGGAATTGATTATTTGTTTATTTTTTTTTTTTCGAAACTTATGTTGTTTTTTTATTAAATCTTTGTGTTATTTTTGTTGTTTTTTTAAGTTAATTTATGATTTTTTTTCTTTTTTTCATTTGTTTTAATTTTTTATTTTTACACTTTATTTTTTTTTTTTTTGCTTTTTCTGATCAAATTGTTTGCTTGTCTTTCATTTGGCATTAAATTGACCAATAATCTTTAGATGTTGTATTTTCATGCACCAAAATTTTCATTTCAATTTTAAAAGTGGTTGACATATCTGAAAAAAAAAAAAATTTTAAAAGGTATTATTTCATAAATTTAATTGTTAAATGTTTTTTTTAGATATTAGTTACTCTTTACAGTCGTATTTAATAAATGGTTTTTGTTTTATTTTAAAATTCAAATTTATTATATAAAGTAATTAGTAGTTTTAATTTGTAAAAGACTTTATAGTGCAGTAGCAAGAATATTTTTTTCAAAGAAAAATTCCCCTGAATAATTCCTAAAATAGAATAATTTTTTAATAAAAGTATACAAAAGTTAAATAAAACGACTGCTTTGCTTAAACCATTTTATTGTGCGATATGATTTTTCCGACACGTCTTAACCCTAGATGGTAACTGTTCTTCGAATCGACGAAGCTCATTTACACTTTATCATATAACTTTTTTATGTGTATTCAAATTAGAGAAAGAGAAGAAAAACTGTTATACTTTATGCTTTATTTAGTTTTATGTTTTAATAAAATGCTTAACTAAAAAGTTTTTTGTTGATATTTTACTTTAAGAATCGTTCCGCTAGATTTTTTTTTTTAAAAGTTCGTCGATTCGACGAAGAGTAACATTAATGTACTAAAATGAAGAGTTACCTTTAGGGTTAAACATTTACTGAAAAATCCACAAAAAAATCATAGAAAATTACTCACAAAAGCCAACATCCTTGAAAAAAAATCTTAAGGAGCTTGATGGAATTCACAATCTGACTACTCATTATGGCATGGAAAAAAAAATCTTAAAAGACCGATAAATTCTAAGCCCCACTTACCAAGCTCGAATGGTACTTGGGCAAGAAATTATATTAAATACGGAAACCGGTTTGTTGAACATTACAAAAATGTATTTACCCCTAACATTTCAAGCGTTAGTACCTATCGTTTACGGAACACTTATACCACTAAAATCTTAGACAAGTGATATTGAAAAGGCTATTGCTTATTTAAACACACAAAAAGCACCTGTCATTGATGAAATAAGCAACAAAATGCTTATGGAGTTAACCCTACAACAATAAAAATAATCCTTCTAAGTTTTACTGCTATTTTGCGAATTGAATACAATCCTTCAGGATGAAAAGTCCCTCTAGTTACCATGATACCTAAGCCAGGGAAATATCACACAATAGGTGAGTCATATAGGACTATTAGCTTATTATTGAACATTTCAAAGATATTTGAGAAAATATTAAATTAACCCAAAAACTGGATGAAAATAAACGTTTTATAAACGTCAGGACATAAAATGAAGTATTTGGATAAGATTTAATTAGTTATTGTTAGTTTAATAAATAAATACTGAGAAAAAAAAGGAACAAAGGGCGTTACACATAAAAACATTTGAAGCATAAACTTTAGCTAGCCTTGCGAACTAATACCTAAGGGCAGTCCCGTGGAAAGGATAGTCGTCGTTGAGAATGTTGTTTAGTGAGTAGATGGCAGGTCATTTTTCCGAATCTCACATAGTGAACTAACATCATTTATATCTCTCGCAGATTCCGCATTCCATATTGGTAAAGCCTGTAGTATTAGCTCAACGATACACAGAAAAAAGTTTTTTTATCAATTAAAAAAATGGCTTAAAAAGTATTTAAATTTAATAAATGTGATAATTGTATTAATTATTTTTTTAGCTGAAAAAAAAATTCAGCCTTATTCCACAGTTGTCGTTGTCATATACGACTGTGTTGTTTTTTGTAATAGATTAAAGTAAAACACAACCTGTGTTCTTTAATCTACTACAAAAAACGACACAGTCGTATACGATTACGACAACCGGAATAAGGCTGATTAAAAATATAATTTTGATTTATTTAACATTTAGTTGTTTTGAAATACATTTTTAATTAAAATATTAATTACATTTAAAAAAATTAAAGCAGAAAGTGGCGATGGATAGTCATACATTGCGGATGCCTGAAGGAAATATTGCCAAAGAAGCTCTTCAATGGAACCCACAGGGTAGCCGACGCAATGTACAAGACGAACTTTTGAAGGCACATACAACGTGGAATGAAATAAAATTGTTAGCATTGAGCAGAAATGATTGGAAACATTTTGTTGTGGCCCTATATTCCTCCTAGGAACTTGAATAAAATAATAATAAAATCAGAAAATATTAATTGATTTTTTTTCGTTTAAAATAAAATATTTAAACTTGTACAATTACTGTTGGGAATTATCAGTATCTAATTAAATAAATTAACACATTGTTTGAAATGCCAAAGTTTTTTGATCATTTTATCAATTAAAATTAAAAATATTATTTATTGAAAAAAAATATTCACAATTTTACAATATAATAATTTTGGTAATAGGTGCAAAATCAAGAACTTGTTTGCTTGATATTATGAATTTGGTATAAATTGGGTGATCAGAGAATATTTTTAAGTTTTTCTGTGTATTTTTCGAGAGTAAAACAACAAGAGATTAGCGCTTTCAAGACCCATAGCCCAGAGGGAGAGATACGAAGTCAATTTAGTCGATTATTTGGAGCAGTAATTTATTCGCAAAACGTTTTCTTTAGTAGGTCGATTATATTACTTTGTTTGATTTGTTCCGCCGCGGTCTTCAAGTTTAAAAACCCGGATATAAATATGAGGTGAAGTAGAAAAACTCGTTAAATTGGTTCTTACTAAAACAAAATTACACAGTTTTGCGGTTGAAGTGTCCGATAATATATTTTGGTTCTTCTCAATACAATGCTCAACAGTTGCAAGTTGTTCTTCAGTCGGCACTGTACGACATCATAAAGCGATGCGTTAACGTTTCTCGGTTAATCGTATTTGTCACTCGACTGTGTAGTAGGGTGAAGGAAAAAAGGTATCTAATAAATTTCGAATACCTCAATAATGTTGTATCTACCTTAATTATATTCAAACATTTCTTTTTTTTTATATTTTCGACATATTTGTAGCGCTAAACCAGGGCTAGACGTTGGACTAGTTTTATGAATTTTATTTTAATTTGCTTAATTAATATGGAAAATTTTATTAACAATTTCTTTTAAGCCTACACGCAATAAACAATTTTATGCTGAATAAAAGAAACTTAAAATATCTATCAGTGCCAATGTTCTGTAACTCCCGCGGCGGGAAACTTTTCGATTGAAATATGAGAAATGAAACAAAAATGCCATAAATTGAAACAAACAGCTGTTTTTCTTACTTAACAGCGTCTGTAACATTTTTGGCGAGTAACAGCTGTCACGTAAGGAAATTACTCGCCAATTTACAGAAAAAGTGTGTCAGTAACATTTTTGTGGGAAAGTTCCCGCTTTGAGCTGTCAAATAAACTCACGCATAAAAGCGGGCTGAGAAAAAATTTCAACACTAAAAAATAAATTAAAAATGCAATGAATATTATCACGGAAGATATAAGTATTTTGATCTTGGCAGATTTTTTCATTGTTTAATAATTTTGCTTTTAACATTTTTGAAAAAAAAAAACGAATATTTTCAAAGAAAGTTTGTAATCAGCAAACATTTTTTTAGCATAGCCGACGGTTGTATTTTCGCCGCCGTCGTTGAAAATTTTTTAATTGTAGTCAAATTTGGTCGCCGTCAAAGATATGTTTGACTGGCGTTCTCAACATCTGCAATTTCATATCGGCTTCGAGTGGAATATTATGGCATTTAACGACGTAATCTCTTTGATAGTTTTCGACGTGAGTTAAGCCTATAGTACACGGCATGTAAAAAGGCACATGCGCATGTGGTTCTGACGTAATTTTGACGTCAGCACACAACACGCAATGTTTATTGTGGCTTTGCATTGACGTCAAAATTACGTCAGAACCACATGCGCATGTGTATTTTTACATGCCGTGTACTATAGGCTTTACAGACACACTTTTTTCTCACTTTTCGAGAAACGATAGAATATTTTCTTTTACATGGTTTCGATGCGAGAAGTTCTAACCAAAGTTACAGAAAAAAAATGGAAAGTAATACGCCATCAAGTTAATAAATCGGATTTTATTTCTCATACAAAATTTATTTTAATAAAAATTTTTTTTTATACTTTGGGTGTGTGTGAAACGGTAGCAAAGTTCTATGTTCAACAAATTGCCCACCATTTCTGAGACGTAGGTACTTATTCGGCACTTCTTGAAGAACTCATGTTCTGGTTGCTCCAAGATATGATACACTTATAATGAAAAGATCGTTTGTAGTAAAATCTATTGGCTTATGGAACTCTTTAATTCCTTATTCAGTGAACATTTTCATATTCATTTAAAAAGTTTAAGAATTTGATTTTAAAGCAGTTGTAAAATTTCCTTTCTTTTTTTTTTTTTTAAATACATACATCTATATATATAAAAAAAAGTGGCGTTAGTTACTACGTTTATAACTAAAGAACTGCTGGACCGATTTCGATGATTCGTACCAATTCGAAATGGTCTCTGACCAAGTAAGAAGAATAGCAAAAATCTAAAATAGGTGTTAAAAATTACCCAGTATGAATTAAATCGTAAACTCTGCATTTGACGATGCTATGATCTTTAGCAAAGTTGTTGAGCATGAGCCGGCGAAGGGTTATAAGTTGATATGACCAATTTCAGACATGTGGCGCCACTGAAAATGACTCGAAATGAGTTAAATCATAAACTGTGCATTTGATCATGCTATGATCTTTAGCACAGCTGTTGAGCATTAGCATACAAAGGTTTCTAGGTTGGTATGACCAATTTCCGATAGGCGGCACCATTGAAAATTACTCAAAATAAATTAAATGATCAACTTAAAGGGAAGTTTAAAGGAGAGGAAGTTCTCATTCCTAGAATTCCAATGATCCTAACCGATATGCCATTCGAGTTTAAACGAATCCAATTTCCAATTCGTCTCGCATTCACCATGAGTCACCATTGAGTGTTTGTGGCCTAAATTTGGAGAATGACTGTTTTTCACACGGTCAACTCTATGTCGCATGTTCCCGTGTCGGAAAGCCATCCTCTTTGTTCATTTTCGCACCTGACAACAAAACGAAAAATATTGTTTATCACAAAGTGCTTCAATGATATTCTCTTAACTTATTCAATAGTTTACTTATAATTCACATTTTCATATTCTTTTTTTTTTTTTTTGTAAATAAAGATAAATTATCTGCACCGAATAATACCTGTAACTGATTCTGTATCTGTATTTTAAATATACACAAAAACAATACTTTTCTAGGCAAAACAACGTTTGCCGGGTCAGCTAGTACATATATATTTCCTGTTTTACAATATAACTTTTTCATTTTGCTGTTAATCAGTTTTCACTCTAATTATTACTTTTGATTGCTTTCAACTTATGTCCAATGGGGGGTTTTCACATAATAAATTATTATTTTCTTGCTTTTCAGATAGTAATTTTGTTATCCAAAATAAAATATGTAATAGGATAATTATTAATTTAAGTTACATTTGCCACTTGTTAAATTTTTCTAGTTTATTGGCCCATAAGGGCTTAAAAAACTCTAATAAATAAAATACATAAATACATAAATAGGGCTGGTGAAATTTTATTCACCTCAACAGTGCAAACATTTTACTTCCATGAGTGCTTTGTTACCGTTTCAAACACACCCTTTGAAATGAATTAAAGCAATTTTGTGTGAAAAAATCGCCCTTTTTTACTTAATGGCAAATTTGATACATCGTGTGATCGCTACAAAATTATCTTTGAAATACAACCCGAAAAAATATAATCGGGATATTTTTTCATTTTAAATCAGCAATTTGAAATTAGAGGACTGTGAATAGTGTTGCCAGATTGGCTTATTATATAGTTATCACTTTAAAAATATTACCTTTAAAACACACGTTTTATTTATAAATTAATTATCTGTTCGTGTAAATTTTTATGAATGAAATTGGTTTTAGTGTTTCTCAGGAGTTAAAGTTTATTTATCTAACAACATCCAAAAACAATTAAAGAAGAAGAAGGAGGCACGTTTAAAATCTTATATATATTTTGTTTTAAACAAAAACAAATACATTAAGTATCGCTAGTGCGAGAATGATCGATTCATATCCATAAACATTCAACACAAGTGAATGGCGAAAAATGTTTAAGAGCTCAATATTAAGGTGGTACAAATTAACTTAGACCCTTAATTTAGTTTCTTATTTTATTACAACATTTTGACGAGTTATGTCGAAAATGGGTAAAAACAATAAAATTGTAATTAACTCGTTTTTTCAGAGCAACGTGTTAAAAAGCATATAATTTTTCCTTAAAAAAATTCTGTTAGTGGATACCATATCGATAAGTACGTTTTTTGCGCGCTCTGGTGCATAGCAACATCAACTCAGGAGGATCCCTTACACATAGGGGTACTTTGCCAATCTAGCCGGACATTAGGCAAAAAATTTAGTTTAAGAACTGTGAATATTTAAGAACACAGCTCGACAGGCAACAAAATTCTGCATCGTATAGTGAATTTTCAAGTCGTTTGATTGAAATCTGTTTTGGGAGACTGTTAAAGTCAGGAAAGTCGAGGGCGTTTTGATTGACTTTTTATGGTTTTGAGAGGTTTACAATAAATTTTTTTGTGGCTAAACGAATAAATTTATTTCATTAATTTTTTTCTTTCTGTGAAATACTTTATTAACAGCTACTTAAGGCTGTTATACACTATCCCACAAAGTCTTAAGTATTTTTCGAAAATGGTTCCCTGTTTTAATTATTCTTTGAAAATTTTCAAAAAATAATAACAACTTATCATGGCAGGCTTGTATTTTTTTCAAAAGACGTAAGACTTGTGTGATAGTGTAAAGCAGCTTTTATACTTATGTTTAGAAATATTTCAATTACAAATTTTATAATCAACTTTTTTTATTTTTCGAATTTATTCTATGAGCTAAATTTCAGTTAAGTGTAGTGTAGTGTATAAAGTCATTTCTAAATATTTAAGGAATAGAACTATTACAAAAAAAAACTTTCTAAAATACATAACTGAAATTTAGCTCATAGAATAAATTCGAAAAATAAAAAATTTTGAATATAATAAAGTAACTTACGAAAAAGAAATAATTCCCAGATTCTATTTGTTAATTTTTTATGTTAAAAAATTCGTTCGAAATTAAAAAAATTATTTTTTTGTTCACTTTTTTATAAAAAAAAACTAAAAGGTTTTTGAAAGTGAAGCAAGTCGCGATATCAAGTCGATAACACAATGCTTAGGACGTTACCTGTAACAGTGTTTAAAGACACTGAGTGGAGACAATGCATCCCCTTGCACGCCTACGTGTGTGTGTACTGATCACAACGTAAAAACCAGTTCTTTTCTAGATCTTCATCACCGTGATCATCAAAGCACGCAGTTGATATCTTACGGCAACATTCGGTGAATGCATTATTTCAAAATTGGCCACAGCGATGCAGCGATATAATCCATTAAATGAAGTGTAATAATACAATTTCATTGACATAAAAATAACATTTCTTTATTTTACACTATTTCAATCACTTCGCTTCCTTTGGGTCAACATTTATATATAATTTTGGAATACGTTGACTAACTGTTTTTTTAAAGTTCATGGTTTTGTTAATAAAAGAAATGGATACAAAAGTTGTTATATTAAAAATCCCTTAAAAAATGTACACAAAAAGTATGACCTCCCTAATGAATACTTTTCTAACAAAAAATACACACGTATGAATACATATTTTTAAAAAAGCGACAACAAATATAAAACAATCGAACAAAAGTATTTGTGGATAGAAATTAATGAGAGAAAAATAAAAAAAAAAAAAAAAAAATAAATAAAAAAAATAGTAAATCAAGCAACACACGGATGTGAACAATTAAGCGTTAAATGTTATTTCTATACTAAAAAAATTAGAATGAAAATTTGTTAAAATTTTGAATGAAATCTAGATGACTACGTAGATTCTTTTCGTCAGCGTCGAACATCAAGAAACCTACGCAATAAAAAGTGTTCCCGACAGTGTTACCATCCACTAAACTCAAAACTGTACTAGAGATGAAGCAGAATTACCCGATTTAAATGACATTCCACCTGATATAAAATTAAAGTTTTTAAATAAAATATCTTATAGGCGACTTCATTATTTTTGTGGCGAACTTTTTTTTTTTTATGTTGATTTCGTGAAAATAACCTGTCAATTAACCTTCAAGGTCGTGCGAAGTCGCGTTTCTCGATAATTTCCCGAGGGGGCTACTTGAAGTCACTGGCTTATGCTGATAAACCAGCAACAATTGACGCCTTGGAGGCCAGCGTTGTTCATGTTGCGTCCTTTGTGACAAACGCCGAACAATGTTCGAAGAAGTGGCCTAATGTATCAGGCACAGTCTATGTGCCTGAAATCAGTTTTTAATGCATATGCCATATATTGATCTTCGAATCGAAAAAAACTGGACGATTAAACACGAAAAACAACCATAACCGCACACTACCCGTTTTTCCAAGCATTTCAAGTTTATTTTTTATACGTGGTGGCTTCATGGTACAACAATGAAAACAATGGTGCCACTCAAATGCCAACATCTAATGAAACTTGTATGCATAAAATGTCAGTTGGCGTTATGATGTTACCGCCCTAGAGGGAAGCGAACTGACACCAAAGTGGTCCCGTGATAGGACTTTGGTGGTAGAGACCGGTTCTGGTTCTTACGCTTTATATAAATTTATATGGGGTTGTCGTCATTGGAGGGCGTCAATTGACACTTACAAGCCACCATTCGACAAATCACAGATCTACTCAATGAACGAGTTTAGTGTTAGTTATTACAATGGAGTATTATTTCAATAAAACAACTCCTAGAAATAAATTTAAGAATCAAACTTTAGAAAGTCCCAAAAAAAACATACGTCACCCCACCGGTGAATACTATACTGTAATTCATTACTTTTTCTACCTTTTGGTTTCTCATATACCAGTTAAATGATTGGTTCTCCTTTTACTGGTCATGAGTTCTTTCGTTTTGTACTTGTTCGATTTTTACAAATACCAGGACCAGTCTGTTAGAATAATTAACACAAATTTCCCGCAGGGCTTGTACTCGACACTTACCAAAATCTTCCATTTTGACCGTTTTACCACATGCATGAGCCGTTTTAAATAATCACTTTTTAAAATCGACGGCTAAGGTCAAGCTGAAACAGACATTTTTTACACGTGAAAAAAGGACGGGGTTTCGCCACTCACGGGCAGTTTAAGCCGTACGGGTAAAAATATACGGTTTAAACTGTGTATAAAAAACGGAGCTGGTTTAAGGATTTAAGACAACAGTCTCTTTCTTAAATCAGCTTTTCAACTGTTAAGGGCGCTAAAAATTATCCCAATTAAAGCATTTTAAAGTTGCAAAATACAAGTAGAACTTATTATAGATATTTTATAATATTGGAAATATAACTTTCCCCAGATTTTTTTTAATTACGTTTCAATACATTTTTCCAATAAACTTCAGGTTTTTAATCACTATGAAGCTCATTTATAACGAAATATTAGAGTTCATCTGGCGACATTCATTATCAAGCTTTTGAAAATCTTTATTTAAGAAGTTCCTTTTTTAAAAAGGAACCATGACTTTGGTTGATAAAATTGTTCATTTTCTGAATCAACTATTAGGCTTGTTCTGAAAATCACATTTTATCAAAGTGATTTGAAACCACAAGAAAGGTGTTCTGGGCAAATTATTTTGTGATTTCAAAACGTTCATCTACGTACACAACTTTTTAAAATCACTTTCTTTTTTTTGCGACTATTGTAAGATGACCGTCATATTAAATTACTTTATAAAATATTCAATGTGTTGTTTATTAATTTTTTTATGCAATACGTTATTTTATTTACAATAAATCATTTAAAATTAAGAAAATTCGACGACAGTACAAAAACAAAATTTGCTTTTGTGACTTCTGTTGTAATTTCAGGCTTGTTTTTTAGTTGAATAAAAGATCGCTAATTTGCTAACGGCGGCATGACAGCAAAGTCTAATATTTATTAAAAATCGTAAAAGCTGTGAAGAATCGTAGGAAAAAGTCGCTTCTATCCGCGAACATGACAAGAATTCACGAAAAATTGCAAACTTGAAAACAAACCCTAAAACTATTTGAAATCGTTAATGGGCTAAAAAAACAAAATATCGGAAAATAACAAAATATTTTTGCAAAAATGGCCAAAATTCGCGAAAATTTTTAATATAACAAACAAGCCATAAAATTAATTAAAAGTCCCTAAAACTATAAGGAATGGCAAAAATTCGGTAAAAATTGCTAAATTAGTGGAAATTCGCAAAAATTTGCTAACAGCGGCAAGATAGCAGAGTCTTCTATTTATTATAAATCATTTAAGCTGTAAAGAATCAGAAAACTTACAGGAACAAATAGCTTCTATCGCGAACATGGCTAAAATTCGCGAAAAATTGCAAAATTTGAAACAAGCCCTAAAACCAACTTGATATCGCCAAATTGGTTAAAAAAATCAAATTATCGGAAAATAACATATGAAGCGCTAAAAAATGAGATATGCCTTTGTAGAACAAGCGGGTGTTAAAAACTTGTGTTTGCTTGTACTTTCGACAATTGAAAATCACACTTATTTGTTATAAAACGAAAGATATTCAAATTACAGCTAATCTACACCTACCAGAATTTATCCATACTCTAGCCACGACAGTAAAAATTACACCTAAATCGCGTAATTACCCATAAAGTGGCAACACTGTTTCACGAGACAAAATTTGTATGTATGTATGTGGATGCGTATAAGTTTTAGAAACTACTTAAAAACCAATTTGTCGCTTTGAATAAGGAAATTTAAGAAACTTGTAGCAGTGCTATTTCTGTTTTATGAACTACTTATTTTGAAGGTCAAAAGTGTGACAAAAAACGTGTTTACACCGGAAAACGTCATTTTTGGCAAACGAGGGGGGTAGTGACAGTTTGTAGTATTTAATTTTTACACAATTTTGATTAAAACATTTGGGTTGATCACGGAAGGCTGGTTATCAGGTTATATGACTATTTAAGTATATTCACAACATATAAAATACATTTATTAAATTTTTTTAAATATATTTTGTAGCTGTTAATATAACTACATATCCAGGGACCGTAACAGTTATTCCTTTTTTTTTAAAAGTCAGATGATAGCAGTTATTTTCTTATATATATTTTTTTGAACCAAAATAACAGTTATTTTTTGACTTTAATTTTTTTTTAACAATAATAACAGTTACATTCTGATTTTTAGTTTTTGAACAAAAATAACAGTTATTTTTTGACTTATATTTTTTTCGATCAAAAATAACAGTTATTTTTTTATTTTTATTTTTTTGAACCAAAATAACCGTTATTTTTTGATTTATATTTTTTCGATCAAAAATAACAGTTATTTTATGATTTTTATTTTTTCGAGCAAAAATAAAAGTTATTCTTTAAAGAAATGTACGTGTTATAATTATTTAGTTGACTTTAAATATTTATTTTAATGTGGATTAGATATTCCAATGATGATCAAACATTTAAATAAATATTTAAAGACAACTCAATAATTATAACACGTACATTTCTTTAAAGAATAACTTTTATTTTTGCTCGAAAAAATAAAAATCAAAAAATAATTGTTATTTTTGTTCAAAATAAAATAACTAATTTTTTATCGAAAAAATAAAAATCAAAAGTTTAAAAATCATAATATTTTATCATAGAAAAGTTCATAAGGATCAATATGGTATACTTGAATCAGTTTGCCAGCATTTACTTCTATATGCTTTTCTTGTTTTAACATTTCAAAATAACTATTATTTTCGGTCCCTGTACATAACCATATAACCTGATAATCCGACTGTCGTGAACAACCCAAAAAAATTATTTTCATATTTGAATACAAAAATCGCATATTTGATTAAAAAAATTTTTGAATTTTCTTCGATGACGATTTTTGCAGTATTGCTCAAAAAGTTTGTAGGTATAGTTATTGAATTTTTAGTCAATAACCAAGTTTATTGATCCAATAAAAAAAGTTGTTATTTAAAATAATTTTTATAATAAAAGGTTTACGTTATTTGTTAAAAAAATTGTAGTTGAATAAATCAAACAAAATGTTTATCGAATCTTTATTTATTTATTCAATAATTATAATGTGCTAAATTCCCAATTTTTATTCTTTGTTAAATACAGTTAAATTTATTGTTGGGGGAGAAGCTAATTTCTACGCACATTTACGCTGCCTTTACACGTGAAAGTAATGACTTGCAAGTAGTGTTTATGTATTATCGAAGAAAATGACGAAAAAATAGCGAAAAGTCTTGCAAGTAGCTTGAGTGTTTATACAGTAGGGTGGGTCAAAAAAAAATTTTTTTTCTCGTAACGACTTCTAATAGCGTAAATAATAGCGTAAATTTGTCTGCATTAGACCCCTGTAAAATATTACTTATTTATTTTAAGTGTAAGAGCCCGCGCTTTGATCTTCATTTTGTTAAATTTATTATATAACAGCAATAGCATTGTATTGCAAAAAAGATATAACTTTATCCTAACGATTCTTAAGTTCTCGAAGATTCAGACACAAGCAATACTTTCATTGAAATGTATATATTCTTCCAGGAAATATATTTTGATAGAATACATATAAAATAACGCACAATAAAAAGATCAGTTTGGATTTACTACGCGAACAGTGAACTTGTGTGTTTATTTTTTTATTTGAACTGTTTTAACTTCTAACCGTTATTATGGAAGCCAGAAACCAAGATTATTTCTGCACGAGATTCGAAAATGTAGAAGATATTAATGATAATGTTTTACCATCTTACGAATATGTTACGAAATACTATGATTGGAATAGGGATCAACTAAAAATAACAAGGAATACTACCAAAGAACCATCGTTTTTAGATATTGCAAAACTTGTAGCTCAAAGGATAGAATGCGTTTGGAGCAAATCGTCTCTTCCTACAGTGTCAAATACAAAAGTCATACAAGTAATAAGCGGTTATCATATAAATTACAAAAATCTTAGAAAGTCGTTGAAAAAAATGTCCGTTTATTAGAAAGAAAATTTTCTCCGACATAGCAGAGTTTTGTTTCATATTTGTTCCTGTAGATGTAAACAAATTGAGCTTTTTTGATGTCCAAGGCAATATAAAGTACCCAAAGAAGAACAGCAGTTTTTGAGTGAGATGCGAGGGCGAGAAAGATGCGTATTGGAGTAGTAGATCGAGATCTTTCAACTAAATTGCAAACAAGAGCAGCCCGAGCACCAAAGACAGAAAAAAGTCACCACAATATTAATTTTAAACAGCAGATTTTATCCGTAAGTAATTCCAGTGGTTCTTGTGACAACTCTTTTAATTTACCTTCCACGTCAAAGACAGAAAGAAAAAAAATTTTAGTTTGCCTATATTGTCAAAAACTTGTAACCGTTACAGAGTTTCCGATAGCGCAGCGGCTGCTATTGCATCATCTGTATTGCAAGATATCTCTCCTAGCAGTGAATCAATTGATAAATCAAACCTAAGACGAGAAAGAAAAAAAGTACGTAATGAATGTATTCAGGACCAGAAGCAGCTAGATCTGCTAGCTTTATACTTTGACGGCCGAAAAGATAAGACGCTTAATATTCGGCCTTATTATGAGCGTCGCTGTCGTGTCCTCTAAAAGTCGTTTTTTTTAATCGGTATTATGAATGTCGAAAAACGACAAAAGTACAACACTGTTTTAAATTCTATTACAAATTTCGGTACCATGAGTGTCGTATTTAATTGTCAAATATTGTCCTTAAAGTTTTTGTTAACGACAGTAAGAAAAAATAATCCAAATTATAACTCTTAAAAACTATTTAATAATGATAAATTTACCTTTTTTGTTTACGATTTAATCAATTTTAGAGCTTAAATCACAATTATCAAGCAATTTAGTCGAATGATGTCACTGTTGGAGCAAAATCCATGCTTGGCCAAAGGATTTAGTAGTGGTATAAATAAAACAAATGTTAAGGAGGAGTGGAACAAAATTGGTGAAGAACTGAACATTTTAGGACCACCAACACGCAATGGGGAAGGATGGATGAAGGTTTGGGCAGACTATAAATTTAAAATAAAAAAAAAGTTAGTTCACAATAAAGCTGAATGTCGTGCAACCGGGGGTAGTTCGTTCAAACAATACGTGTTATCCCCAACAGAAGAAGCTGCCTCCCCGAATAGCATTTATCTCGGTAGTGGTATATTCATCTTCATCTTCAGAAGATACGAATGCAGCAACACTTAACATTTTGTTTCAATAAAATTCTTTTTTTTCTTTCTTTTTATTTTTTCAACATAAATTTCTTTTAAATTTTCTTATATATAAATAAATGTTTTTTATACCGTCGAACAGCTGTTTTTGAAAGTTTTCATAACCAGGCGGCTCATAAATATTTAAAATCGGGCGACACTCTGTAATTTTGCACTCTGTTACAAAAGTGTCGTGTCGTAAATTTTAGATGATACCTAACAAAATTAAAAAAGACAACGACTACGACACTTGTCGTAATAAAAAACCGAAACTCATAATAAGGCCAATTATTTAAAAGGGACAAATATTGATTGAGGAACATGTATCTGTTAAGTAGCCAGATTCAGTTTATGTTGGCTATGCAACACCAGATCGAAGTACTTCTAAAAATATTGATATGTGAATGATGGCCCTTCCTTCGTCTCAAAATATTTTTAAAGAAAATTTGATGGCAATTGGTTGTGTTAGTACAGTCACTAACACTGGAAAATTTAACGGAGTAATAAGAGTATTGGCAAAAAGACTTCAACGCCCTCTGCAATGGATTATTTACATTTAAACGAATTGCCATTAAGACATATATTTAACAAGCTATATGGTGTTACCAAGGGACCATACTCGCATACTGGTCCTATTGGCAACTTATTAGAAAACTGAGAAAAACTTCTTTCTGCCGATGTTGTTGGTTGAAACAGTGAGAGAGCTGGCAGCCAGACGTGTTCATGAAGCACGAAGCTCACCTCATACCCGAAAGCAGCCTCGCGTCTTAGAGGCCCTTTCTATAAATTTTGACGCAAGTAACAACTTTGAAGTTATAAATTGGAATCAAAAGTTTTTCGCTCCACCAATTCTTCGGAACATCACTACTGAAGAAATAAATGCGCCAGTTAAGTGTCAAAAAGTGACAATCTAATTTTTTGAAATGCCCAGATTTGACAGTATACAAGCTCAAGCTTTTGTGACCAAAAAATAACTAATAAAATTTCGTGTTTTTATTGTTTTATGTTGTATAGGAAACAAAGTTTTATTTTTTTATGTGTAATTAAAAATGTGTTCAGTTTTAATTAATAATAAATAATTTATAGTAAATAAAATATTAAAATTTAAGAAATGGATTTTTTTAAATACTTAATTCTTAAGAACATGTGATATTTTTTAACTTTTTTTTTTAGCATTTTCAATTTGTTTTAACGTAAGACAACAAAATATTGCTATTAGAATATGATTCTAGAAGTTTTATTTTTTCTCATATATCAGTGACCCACCTCATTATAGTCAGTTGTAAGTTTATTTTTTAAATGTTCTTGAAGCGAAAACATCTTATGAAAAAAGTTTTATTTTTGGGTTTAAAAAATATTATCATGTTAACGTTATCACGAAATTGATTTAATAATTTCTTCTCTATTTTATTTTTGGCCCATCTTGATAAAAAAATAATAGCGGAATTCACCAAAGTCCCTTGTAGACCTTGTTATTCTTATAATTTTAGTAAAAATACTAACATTTACAACACTGCAACAACAAAATGTATTAGACTAAAATATACTACGCTGTGGTTGAAAAATCCCACAAAAAGCAGTAGTAAACAAAGTGTGTGAATTTACCAGAACTTTATCGGTCTCTTTCTCTCACTCAGCAAATTCAATAATTTACAATGCATACGAAAAAGATACTCACGCTTTGAAGTATAACATCGTATTAAATATAACAGAGTTGTACACTTAATACAAATGGTGAATACAGCTTATGTTTATTTTGAAAATATGTGAATCCAGTATTGCCGTAGTTACCAATATCATAAACTTTCTGAGAAAATATATAATTATTGCCATTTTTGTTTTAATAAGATGTGCTGCTGTATAGTAGTGTTTTTGTTTTGTTTTTTTTATTTTTATAAATACAGAGAAAATCAGCTATAAACATAATTTTTATTTTACTAAGTACTAGTAAATTGATACAAAAGGCATACACGGTAACACTGTTTATTTATTTGTCATTTTACTTGCTGAAAGTGTCAAAAATTTACTTGCAAGCAAACTCTCTTGCAAGTACGAAAAATGTGATGGTGTTTGTAAAAATGTGTGAGTGTATTGAGTTTTTCGAACTTGCACTTGCATGTGTGAACCCCGGGTTAGCTGGTTGCTTAGGCCAGATCATCAGTACTGAAATTCTGTAACTTTATAAACACAAAAATTTGTCGTTAAGTAGTCAAATTCGTAAGTAAACGATAATTGTAGTTAAGAGCTATTCTGTAGTGACATTTTAACAATTTTTGTCGTTAAATAATATCGGCAGCTAACGACAAAGAAAAAGTTGTTTTTAAAAAATAACGATAATAAATGTATTGTTAACTGTTTAAAAATATATTTAAAATAAGCCAATTATCACTACAAAAAAGTAAGAAAGTAAGGTCGACCCTACACCACAGTACTTTGGACCCATGGGCGATCATGTTTCCGTATGTTGCGAGGTTAATATTCACATAAGAGATATTTGTGCTTAATATTATCTAAATATCTACTTCTTTTTCTATGATTACTACTATCAAATAACATAGAAGCTATTATAAAGGTTATTTATGATAAGCTATTTTCGGGAGTATATTTGTGTGAGAGCTGTGGCCAATCGTGGACCGATTCTAATACAATCTGTTCTGTTGATTAAGGTTGCCACAAAATATTTTTGGACCTAATTCAACTTAAATACCTATAAAACAAGATGGTTAATGGGCACAAAACCCCTATTCCGGAAAGGAATTTGCATGTGGGCTATGCAAAATTAAGAACCACTTTTCACCAATTTGAATAGGCTTCGACCTTATGATAATAAACACATGTGTCAAATTTGATCAAATTCCCAGCCAAAAAAATTTCAAGATTTGGAAGCAGTAAATACGTATACTGCTTCCAAACCGCTTCATATTTTTTGCTAATTTATATGACTGCCTTACTTTAGTACTGTCAGATAAGGCAAATAATCCTGCAATCTTCAATTGCGGTGCTAAATACTACTGTTTATTCGTTTTTTTAAGATTACATTTATCCTTTATTCTTTCGATAAAAAGTAAGAAATTTTAACTAAATTTTAAAACAATTAAATTTAATTTTATACAAAACAATATTTTGGATTTATAAAAAGTTTTTTTTAACGTTGAAATAAAACGTTTTCCAATGCTTAATTTTTTCACTTTCTTTATGCACGTTAATCATGTTCAAGGCATGAAATAAGCATATTTCAGATCTCTAAAGCAGAGCTTTAACGCGAGGAATTCCAAACAAAAATCATGTAATATTTCATAGAACTGTAAGCGCTTCACTTCGAATTCTCCCTTACATTACTGCTTCCGAGGAAGCATCAATTTTTGCTGGGTTATTTCCAAAATTGCAACCTGTACTTTGGGCACAATGTTAAATTGGACAGACAGCCGGATGGAAGGACGGACCTCGTTAGATCGATTCTGATATTGATTCTGAGTTAATCGGTATACTAAAAGGTGCTTAAATATGTTACATATATTTGCACAAGCACATAATACCCTCTCCACATACGGTAGTGTGGGTATAAAAAGTAAAAGTCAAAAATGTTGTGCTAGAGTGGCGCGGGCACCTCGAACTTTTTCCCTTTGTATAAAGAGGTTTGAAACTTAAATATTTGCTAAGAAATATAATCCATATTTACTCGATTTTATTCATGTTTTATTAAAAACAAATTTTACAAGCAATTATTTGATATTTTTTATTAATATTGAACATTTTTTTTTTTTCGAATTTATTCTATGAGTTAAATTTCAGTTATGTATTTATAAAGCTTTTTTGTAATAGTTCTATTCTTTAAATTTTTAGGAATGACTTTTTACGCTACAAGACAATATATATATTAGGGTGGTCCTTATGTTTTTACTTTGTTGTTTCGATCGTCACTACACCTTAAAATGTTCGTTGTAGCATAAAAATACTATGTGCAAAAAATTTTCTCGATTGGGCGAGGTTAAGACGTGGCGCATCGGTCTTCATAAATATATATAATAAAATTTTTGGCGTGGTGAAAATACTATTTATTTATGTTAATAATAAAATTTAAAAAATATATAGCACAAATATAAAATCTATCAAATAGGCGAATATGGCCATACATATTATTGTGGTACATAATTTTTCAAAAGAGAATATTTGTTGACACTGGGGTTAAGTTTCCTATAATCCGCTATAATTTGCAATATTAATTGTTTTTCTTCTTCATTTTTGGATAGCACTCAGTTGAAATCTTCCATTAGCTTAACTGCTCGTCCAGCGGAGTCACTTACAACATTCATATTTCGAACGATATTAAGGCCAACATTAAAGATATGTTCATTTACCCACTCCTTTGGATCCTTTGTTAGAAAATCAGTTGGAATACTAAAGCCATTAAAAAAATTACGTGATTTGTGGAATATACAATTTTCGATGTTCTTATTAAGATACTGGCTTATTGTGAGAGGAGTTGCAATCAATTTTTTTAATTCGCAATCAGTAGGATTGCCCAGAGCTTGCACCATAAATTTCTTCGACTCATACGTCACTTTTATAAAATAATACTCGCAAAACATGACTTTGTGTTCATTTGTTACACTTTGTACACAAGCCTTTATTAAAAGCACTCTTTCTTTGAAGTAATCTTTTTCTAATTGACAAACCTAAACAATAATCATTTTACGAGGGAGGTCACTTTTTGGCTTTTTTTAAACGCTGTGCAACAGTGATGACAACTTTTCCTTACTAAAACGAATAAGAGTATTAAAACAAGGGGTTAAAAGCTCTTATATAATGTGAAGCATTTTTTGCACTTTTTTCCTAAAATCCCAGTTCTTCTTAAAAATTCAGATGCAACTTAAAAGAAGTCTAAATATAAAAAACCTTTAACGGTAATATCTCATCTGCAACATCAACAAACCGCTCATGGGACGGAACAGCTGCAATCTACAACAGCACAGCCCTACAAACTCTAGGACAGCAAGAGCCGAAGAGGAAATTGTGGTTAACAGATGATACATGGAATAAAGTTAAAAAACGAAACAAAATGAAACAGAGAATCAATAACAACGATAACTCCCTTAGACAGGAATATAGAAATGTGGCCAAAATGGTCAAACGAGCCGCCCGCAGAGATAAACGTAACTATCTTAACAGCCTTGCCGAACAAGCTGAAGAGGCATCTGCGACCAACAACATGCGGAAGCTCCACCAAATAATAGGCGAACTCACCAATCACAAGGCGAAATGTCAACAATCAATTAGGGATAGAAATGGCACTCTACTTACCACCAATGAACAACAGTTGGAAAGATGGAGACATCATTTCGAAGAAACGAGTAATTCCGTACCACAGAATGATCATACATCAAACTTTCTTTTGCCAAACAACAACAACACTCTTGCAATATCCTGCAGCGCACCAACAGTCCGAGAAATTGAAGAAGCAATAATCAAACAAAAAACCAACAAAGCTGCTGGTGAAGATGGTATGCACGAAGAACTGCTACTAGCTGACCCTCAAATGGCAGCTAATCTTCTTCATCCCCACCTACAACAAGCCTGGCAAGAAGAACATTTCCCTTCTACGTGGAAAAAAGGCATTATAATAAAAATTCCAAAGAAAGGCGATCTACGTGACTGAGGCAATTGGAGAGGCATAACTCTTCTAAATATGATTTATAAGATAACTGCCAACATAGTACAGAAGCGAATACAGGAAAAGCTAGAGGGTAGCCTAAGAGAAGAACAAGCTGGGTTTCGTCCTGACAGAAGCTGCATCGACCAGTCCAACACTCTTCGAATAATCGTCGAACAATGTATTGAATGGTAAACTCCTTTATATATGGTTTTTGTAGATTTCCAAAAAGCTTTTGACATGATGAACAGATCTGCAATATGGGCGTGTCTTAAAAAGAAAGGTGTTCCCGATAAACTTATCAACATCATTAGAGCGTTATATGATGGTTCTGAAGTATCAGTCCTCCACAACGGCACCTGTAGCAACACTTTTACAACAAATGCTGGGGTAAAACAAGGTTGCCCTCTTTCGCCACTACTCTTTACTATAGTACTGGACGAAATAATGAGAGAAGTGTGTACCACCAAGAGAGGGATAACTTGGACATTTAGCAGTCATCTCGAAGATCTTGACTTTGCGGATGATATATGTTTGTTATCACATAAGATCAGTGATATGCAATCAAAGTTAGACCACCTCCAAGAACTAGCAAAGAAAGTTGGCCTAGAAATCAACGTCGCGAAAACAAAGGCTATGAAAATAAATAACAATAGCCCACATCATATTTTATTGAACAACCAACGCATCGAATACGTCAACCAATTCTGTTACCTAGGTAGCATAATAACAACATCAGGCGGAACAAAAGACGACGTAGCCAATCGAATAAACCGAGCAAGAGCAGCATTCGGTAGACTAAACGCGGTCTGGCGCTCAACACAAATATCTAAGAACACCAAACTGAGGATATTCAAAGCGTATGTCAAATCCAATTTACTTTATGGTTGTGAAACCTGGTTGGTATCCATAGGCACGACCAGGAAACTTCAAGTGTGTTTAAATAAATGTCTTCGTATTATTCATAAAATATTTTGGCCAGCCAGCGATCTTTGGCAACTAGCGAACGAAGAAGAAATTGGCAAACACATAAAAAGAAGAAAATGGAGGTGGATAGGTCACACTCTGAGAAAAGATGCCACAAATATAACAAGAATGGCACTAAAATGGAATCCCAAGGTTCTAGAAAACGTGGCCGTCCAAAGAACACATGGAGACGATCAGTGAAAAACGAACTTGAACGATATGGTTTCACGTGGGACGATGCCGCAGTTGAAGCTAGAGACAGATTACGTTGGAGAAATCAACATGTTGAAGCCCTATGCTCCATTGAGGAGTAACAAAGGACAAAGAGAGAAATATAAATATATACCGAAAAAATTCGTCATGTAGTATTTTTTAAAGAAAAAAGATAAAAAATGTTGCACATTTTTGTAGAAACGAAAGTCATAAGTTAAAAAAATTAAAAAAATGTAATAACATAAAAAAAAAAAAATATATTTCTGCTCATTTTGCCAACAGGGGTCTCCTTAGGGGGCAATGCGCCACGCTTTCCGTTCATCCGATACACATAATTTTTTGCATATCGTATTTTTACGCAAAATTACATATTTCTAGGGGGAGTGACGGTCAACAACTTAAAAATTTTTTTCTTCTACACATCTTAAGTCCACACTAATATCTATAGCAACAACAAAATTACAAAATATTTATGATATTGTTTGTGCTTTCAATGGAATTCTTCGGCGTTGCGTTGCGTTATACATGATTAGGGCCTTAGTATCCATAAATGTTACTTTATATGCAAAATAAAATAAACAACTACCCTCGTATAAATGTTTATATTACAAACATAATATTTTGTAAATTTTTTATTCGAAGGCACCTGTCTCTTATGTTTCCGTACTTTATTGTGGTCTATGCAAAACGAACGTCATTGTCAAGAATTTTTTTATGTCTTCCTGTTTTCATTTTTCTTATTTTCAATTTCAAATATTATTTTTCAATATTTGCATAATACTCTCTGGCTGTTTGTCTGTCCGTATGTCTGTTTGCTTCAGTACTCGTTTAAACGTTTTACTCTCGATTTGCTGTTGCTCTCATTATTCGAAATTGTTTAAACAATTTTTTGTGTACATTTGAAATTGTTACATATGACGACGAAACACGTACGTATTCGTAAAAATTTTCTTGTGATTTTAAGCAAAGTGAATCTGTAAAAAAATCGAATTCAATCCAAAGTTCTACAAAAATATGGTTTTTTATTGAAAAAAGTGATTTTGCTGGTAAAATACAATAATTGAAAAATGCAGATATTGCAAGGAACCGAAATAAATGATTTTACATACAGAGAAAAAATTTTACAGATAAAAACATACTTTCAACAGCCCATAGAACGTGTTGCAAATACTGATGACTGTATACGTTTGCATTACTATGTAAATAGTGTAGTGTTTGTTGTTGCTCGTTGTACTCGTATTGAAGTTTAATTAAACAAACACTTTTCATTTTAATTAATAATTTTACGAGTATTTGTTTTATTGTTGCTCTTATTCTTTTTAATTTTTTATTTAATTTAATTTTTGACTCAATACAATATTGTATTGTTTTATTTTAATTTATTTTTCGTGTCTTGTCTTGTTTGTTTAAGTTCAATAAAAATTTGTTTATTTTGTTTTAATTAACTTGGACGAAAACATGCCTTTTTGTCAGTTGCTGTTTTTTTTATTGGTGAATTTTTTTTAATGGTATTTGTTTTATTTATGTGTTTTTGCTGGAAATTTTACTTGACCTTGTAAAGTTCAAAATAATTGTTAATTGAATTGGAAAATCAATTGTTACACAAGGGAGCGTAAAGTGCTTGGAATGGCTGCGTATGAGTCTTATGAAATAATAAAATGTTGCGTATACGGCCAGGTGTTTTGGATTGTGTTGTATATTTTTTAAATACCCAATGAAGACAGTTAAGGTAGAATAATTTATTATAAATTTAAATATTAATTCGAATGTGTATTCTAATTAATATTAAAATTTATAATTAAAAATGAAACGAAACATGGGAACTAAAATTCCCAGATTCTATTAGTTAGAATAATTTATGTTATAAATATGTTATTTAATAATTTAACTAAATTTGAAAATATAAAAAGTCTATAACTTTTTTCATTTCATTACATTAATTTTGTAGTATATCCTCATATATCATATTTGTAAAAAGGTTATACTAAGTTTGCATATCCTTGTAAAACTTTTGAAATATTTTTTTAAGACCCGCCTAAGGCCGTTTCTTAATGTTTCAACAAACGGCCTGTAACTAAATCCCGATTTATAATTTTAGACTGATAAAGTGTCCTCTGACGATTTTGGTTTTCTCAGTAAACCGACAAAAACATAATTTTCCTGCCAAAAGAATATAATTCCTCTTAAAATAGATGTACAAGTTGGTACTCCAGCCGACTGAACTTATCTGTCCGGCAAATAAATAATTACCAGATAAGGGCGGATTAGCTGTGCGACAGAATTAAAGCAAATGAGACATTAAGAAAACCAAATTTTTTTAATCTGCAGAAATAGAAAAATTAAAAAACTGAGTGCATATTATTTAAAACTTTTTAACAAAATTTTAACGTGTTATTATTTATTTTAGTTTTCAAATAATAGTTGATGATTGTGTCAAGACTACGTTCGTTTTTTGCACGTGTTAAAATCTTCTTCTGCATTCACTTCTTAGTCTGTTTATGTTAAAGATATTTGTGATGAGATTTTTCACTATATTTAGATTAAAAACTTAATTATATCAACATTTTTAATGCATTTCCTTTTTATAAAATTGCAATTAATTTTTCCAAATCAATACGCAACAAAACATTTTGTTAATATGACAAATTTTGTTATACAAATTTGTATTTAATTGCTAACAAATGTTTTCTTTAAAGTTACAAACTCATTGCTAAAAATATTTGTTGAATGTAAATAATTTTGATTTTCAAAAGTATTTTTTATATTTAAAAATTTTTTTAATCTGAACAAAAAGATAATCGCCTAATAAGTCGTCGTCCAGACCAGTGTGCCCATTTTGGCATTTTTGCAGCTAAATTGAGCATTAAAAATTTTTATTTAGCTGCAAAATTCTCATTTAGCACTTGGCATTTTAGTAAGCGTTTTTATAACATGGTTTAGCTTTTGTTAGCATTATTTATTTTGAAAAATTTGGACGATAGTTTTATTGATTTTACCTTCATTTTTTTTTATAAATTATAATAAATTTTGACTAAAAATTGTTGTATTAAAAATGAAATTTCGTATGAAAATGGATAACTCCTATCTTAAGAAACATCAGGAAAAATAAGAAATGTCCTAATCATGTTGATCCTTAAAATTATTTGCCATTTGATATTAAAGTACAAAGAAATTTCAATTTGTATTTAGACAAAAATTCTATAGTGTCAATTTTCGAAAAACATGTTTGCTCTAAACTGCTGAAAAATAATAATATTCAGGCTTCAACTTTTTTTAAACCATAAGAAATAAAATGATCTTAAAAATTTTGTATAGCATAGAAATAACATCGTTTTAATTTTGCATGTATCAGAGGTTTGAGGGCCCCCTAAATTTTAAATTTAATCTCAACTACCTGTGGTACACATTTTTATGTATCTGATGTTTTACCAAAATCTACCCACTTGTTTAAATATAACCGTTTATATAAATAGCAAATCTATTTATAACCATTTATTTTAATTTTGTTAAAAAAGAACGGCCTAAGTTATAAAAAATAAAGCATGTCAATTAACCCTTTATTGACATGCTTTATTTTTTATAACTTAGGCCGTAAGTCAATAAAATGTATAAAGTTTCGAATAAAATTTCATACTGGTAATAAAAGTTTAACAAGAACCTTGAAAAAATTTTAGCATTACTTTTAGCATTTTTTAAAATCATTTTTAGCATTTTCTTTTCATGTCTAATGCTAGATTTAGCTGTAAAAGTTTTTAAAATCTGGCCACACTGAGCCAGACGTCCAGCAATTTTTTAGTTTATTGGCCAGAGGGGTGCGAAGATTGGAAAGGGGTACTCAGTTTCATAATCTATGCAATTCTGTTTGGTTTTGATATTCCCACACTTTTTAACTTGAAGTTGTCAGTAGGTGTATTTGTATTTATATACCAAATATAAAGAGAAGAAGAGGAAAGACAAGATAAAAATACAAATATTGCACAACAATAATTTCATAATCTAAGGGCTAATAAATCAGAGCAAGTTAAACTATATTTTTGGTTTAAAATGTGTTTTAGCCAACAAATCTATAAATCAGTAGACATATAAACCAGCTTTAAAAGCATAAAATTCGGCTTTTAAACTACCAATACAGACCACATTAACTTGACAACATTTATCGTAATGCTGCCACAATTTTTTTTTTAAACTACATATAATACATGAGACACTAATTTACTGCTACTGAGTTTTAACTTCATACAAGTTTAAGTTTAGTTCTACTTAGCCAGCGTTTAAACATTCACTGCTTTATTTTATGCTATATATCATAATACGATTTCAAAGCAGAATTTTTAAAAATTGCAGCAACAAAGTCTGGACGATGGCTAAGGGAAATTTTACCGAGTTTGTTTTACATTTGCTGTTATAACTCTTTTTTTATTTAACTGTTTAATGGTGGGTTTAAGTTGCAAACTATTTAGGAATACAAGTTGACATAAAACTTGTTCTTTTCTTTTGAATGTTCTTGAAAGTATTCTGGCCAAGGAAGATCTTCTATGAAAACCTGTTGCTCACAATAGGCATAGAACTGGTTTGCCTAACGATAATAAAGAGAAAGTTCGGCTGGATTTGATTAACTCTTAAGAAGGACAACGGCGAGTTTTGGTTTAGAGCAATCAAATGTAATCAGCAGTGTAGTATGAAACGCGGAAGACCACGAAACTCCTTGAGAAACCATACTGGCAGAAATATCACAGATATAAGAGAACTAAAACAACTCGCCGATAGACGCTCTGAATGAAAAAATTTACTGAATGCCTATGCCTACTGCTTATTATTAGTTCTCTTTTCTGGTTCGAAAGTAAGCGCGATATCAACAGACGGACAGACAGACGAACATTGCTGATCCAACTAAGAATTACTCATGGACCCAGGCTATGGGGTCTTAGATGAATATTTAAAAAGTTGTTTTGGGAAAGACAAACGTAGTAGTCCCCTTATTCACCACAAGTGGTGGAGGATATCAAAAGAACATTAAAAACGTAAAGAAAAAACCTTTTTTCTATATGGTCACCTCTAACAAAACTATTATTAACGGATAGTCTTTTAATATATAATGGTTAATTTAACTTAATATTGTCACCGCTAACCATTTTATAAAATTATTCGTCCATTAAGATTCACAACCTTATTAAGGTTTCCTCCGAAAATGTTATGGTTAGTTATAAGAAAAGTTTGTATTTAAATTAAAATAGAATAGTTGCTTTTCAAGCATAACACGTTGTTGTTCTTGGAATAGAGGTAAATGTTATTGGTGATTTCAATCCATAAAATTTCTAGTGGCAAACAAATTATTGTGATTATTAACAAGACTACGAATTAACCCACAATTGAGTTCACAAACTTTTAATAAAAAAAAAAAATCTATTTTTAATAGATAATAACAAAAATGGTCGGATCATTTTAAAACCAAATTCTGCTTTTAATATAAAAAAATTAGTTAAAAACTAACAAGATAAATCTTTTAACAACTTGCCCAAGTTTTCTATATGAAATTCCATTTTATTTTAAGTTTTATTTTAGTATAAAAACAAAAATATACTTTAAACAATTGGAGGTTAAAGTACTAAATAAACATTAGAGACTATAAAAAGTTTTGCCAAATTGCTTTGTAGAAAACCAAACTAAAATTTTAAAATTCCAAATACCACTGAATCGATTGGCTTTATACACAGAAAAAAATAACAAGATCTAGTATGTTATAAATGAATTTCTTTTTAAACTTTTCTAATATCATTAACAATTATTTGTATTAGTTTTTTTAATTACACACACAATGGAGTGCCTGCCGATATATTGGAATTAATAAATTTAATATTTTTTATAAAAAAAAAAGAAAAGAGACCACAATTAATTAAAAAAATTAATTCAAGTAATTGTAAAGGTCGAACATGAGACAATTTATATTATTAACAATTTTCTTACTTAAATTGTTTGCAAACAATTTGTTTTAGTTGAAAAAATAAAATAATTTTCTGTTAATAGTTTTCAATACAAAATTATAAAACTAAGTCCGTCTAAGTGGAAAGTAAAGCTATTATTTAAAACTTCTAATCGACATTTTAATGCAGTATTATTTATTCTAGTTTTCAAATAATAGTTGATGATTGTGTCAAGAATGCGTTTTGTGCACTTGTTTAAATCTTTTTCTGCATTCACTTCTAAGTCTGTTTATGTTAAAGATATTTGTGATGAGATTTTTCACTATATTTAAATAAAAACTTAAATATATCAAAATTTTTAATGCATTTCCTTCTTTTAAAATTGCAATAAATTTTTCTAAATCAATGATCAACAAAACATTTTGTTAATATGACAAATTTTTTAATAAAAATTTGTATTTAATTGCTAGCAAATGATTTCTTTAAAGTTACAAGCTAAAGAAAATATAACACTGCATTTATGCGGATGAACTTTATATAATAGCAAAAGTTCAAGCAAATGAAATAGTTAAATATGAATTTTCTAAAACCCTACTAGTCATTGATACCTGGGCCATATTATCTAGTGCAGTTATCTCATTTGATAAATCAAGTCATCCGCATATTTGTAGAAAACATAATTGTCATAAAATTTCTATAGAGTATAAAAACTTTAAGGTTCTTAATGTAAATAACTTTAAGATTTTAGGTCTAAACATTGACTCTTAGTACAGCTTTAAGAACCATTGTAATTATTTTAAGAAAAATTTAATAAATAGACTAAATATTATAAAATACCTATCTTCCTATAAAAGCAATATGCACACAAATAGTCTCCTTCTTTTTCTTTAAGTTAAATCTTTAATAATATCCAAAATAAACTATGCACTAGTTATCTACAGCAAAGCAGCAAAATCAACCAACAAATTCTTAACGCAGCCATCCGAATAAGCCTGAGAGCCTTTCGTACTACTCCAATACAAAATGTAAAAACCGAAGGTGGTTTTGACCCCCTACGAATACACGCCAACAAACTTTAATTCTTTGTCATAAAATTTTTTCTAGCAAATCCTCTTTATTGCATAAACAGATAAATTCATTTAAGAAAATAAAGAAGGATCTTAAATGTCCATCAACTTTATCCCATATTTTTATAGTTATAAAAAAATTTAAGCTACAAAAATTAAAACCACCACTGGAAATACACCCGCCTTGGTTGCTTGAACCCAGCATATTTCTCAAACATTTTCAAAGTTTTGACAAGCACTCTACACCACCAGCAGTATTTAAATCCCTATTTAACGAATTGGCTTCGAAATACAAAAACGATAATTATAACTTTTAATACACCGATGGATCAAAAACTATGAATCATGTAGGATTTTCCGTAGCAGACGAGAACTACTCAACACATATGAGAGGATTACTTCCTCAACACGCAACTGTGTTTGAAGCAGAGGCAGAAGCAATTATTGAAGCTTTGAAATTATGTAAGATCTCCCCCAACAACCACATAATCTTCACTGACAGTCGTTGTGTTTTTGATGCAACTTTTTACCATAAAAACAACAACCATTACATTATTATAATTCAACAATTATTAATACAATTGATTAAAAAAGTTAAGCTATATTAGATACCTAGCCATATTGGAATAAAAGGGAACGAGGCAGCAGATAAAGCAGCTAAGTCAACTATTTTCCATCCTTCATACGTATATATACCTCAATACAAAAATTTTTTAACAAGAAAAATACTTACAAAAATTAATTCCCCCATTTTAAAGCAATGGGATAGATATAACCATCTTTACAAACAAATCAATCTAAGGAAAATTCCAATAACTCTTCCAACATCTACCAACTGTCATAAAAATAAATTTAACATCCAGAGAACCCCAACCTATGTGTACTTTTTGCAATAACTCGATATTAACAGTTCTCCATATTCTTGCTGACTGCCAAGCACTAAACACAATACGTTTAAGGATATGTAAAACAGCAAACATCATACCTCTCCAAACTAATACATCAGAAGACAATGTTGACAAAATCTATGATTTTTTTAAAGTGTATTAAGTTACACAATCTATATATGTATATAAAAATGAAAAATGTTTGTCTGTTTGTTTGTTTGTTTGTTGGCTTATATATATATATATGTTCCTCTAACTCCCACTGGAGCATAGGGTTTGTTGGCTTATAGACTCCTAACCTACAGAACCGATTTTCCTGAAATTTTCACAGTAACATCACGTACCCCTCATATATAGAAATATTAAATACCATATATCTGAACACAAAAGTTATCAACCTTTACAGGACAACTTTCAAAACAAAAAAAATGGGGGTAGGTGCAGGGGGAGCAATACATTTTTAAAAAAGCATCCTGTGAACCCCAAAAATAAAATAAACTACTTATTTTGGCGATAAAGGCAGGGAAGCAGTACCGCCATATGACACAAATATTGAATCAAATTTATAATTTACTCAAGTGACCGATTCGTCATTCATCATAGGTGTCCCATACTTTTATTGTTTTTTACATTTTTGGAAGTAAAATAGTTGAAAACCTGTACATATTGTATCCCACATAACGTTTACAGTTATTTTAATAGGATTTGTGCTTATTACAAAAAAATAAGATGTCCTTTTCGTACTTTTTAGAAACTTATAATTCGGAAGTAAGTCCTGAAATTAAACAATGGAAGAACGGTTTAAATCGATAATCATATAGCAATTGAGGTAATAGAGATATCAATATATATAAAAATGAAAAAATGTTTGTCTGTTTGTTTGTTTGTTGGCTTATAGACTCCTAATCTACAGAACCGATTTTCCTGAAATTTTCACAGTAACATCACGTAAGCCCTAAAAATAAACTAGGCTACTTATTTTTTCGATAGGGGCAGGGGAATTGGTACCCCCCATAGGATGCCAATATTCAATATCGCATATCTTAAGATCCGCTGCACGAATTTTGTTGAACTTTTGGTAGTAGGATCTTCTGAGCCCCAAAACTGAAAAAAAGAGAGGGGGAAGTTGTACCCCCCATAGGACGCCAATGTTTAATATCGCATATCTTAAGAACTGTTATAGTGAGAACGTTCAAACTTTGTAGAAGTCACACTTATGGTATACACCACTTTTGAAAATAAAAATAAAGCGGGTAGGCGCAGGGGGCAAATACCTCCCATAGGATGCATATATTAAATATCGCTCAACTGAAGAACTATTAAAGGGAGAGTCTTCAAACGTGGTTAAAGCCACTATTATGGTAAACTATAAATTTCAAAATAAAAAAGGGTGCGGTAGACAGGGGAGGAGCAGTACCCCTATAGAATGAAAATATATAATGCCGAATATCTGAAGATAAAAATCTTCGAGCTTTGTAGGACCCACTCTTATGGTAAACTACACTTTGCAAAATAAAAATAAAGGGAGTAGGTGCAGGGGGAGCAATAAATAAAGTATACATAAAAAAGCGTATATTGGTTTCTTACCCTATAGACTCCTTAACTACGGAACCGATTTTCCTGAAATTTTCACAATAATTACATGGCGCTAATATTTTTTAATTTTAAAGTAGGCATGGCACCACCCTTATAATGGCATATTAATAACCTTATATCTGGGGAACGGTTAAAAGAAGAGTTTTCGAATATGAAACAAATAACATGGTTATCAATACAAGACATTTGGCAGAAAGTGTGCTGGATTTGATAAGTAGGCGTGGCACCTCCCATACAATGACAGTAAAGATTTCTACATATTTGAAGTACTGTAGTAGTGAAAGTATTCCAATTTTGTAAAAATAGATTGGATAATATTACCCAACATCTTTCAAAAAGAAGATTCAATGGGAAACGTAGGGGCTGAGCCTCCCATATGAAGACACATTTTGTATATGAATTTAAATGTAGTAAAAGATGCTTTGTTATAAATACACTAGAGCTGTTTTAACAACATGTGACTAATTTTATTTCGATGGGGGTAGCAAAGCGCACCGGGTTAAGCTAGTTATATATAAGCCTGAATTTTTTAACTAATATTTTATATAACGATGGCCGATAGCCTTAGATGCTAGTGCCTGAATTGTATAATTTATTGTAATTTAAATTATAATAAATATTAAAATAAATAAATAAAATAATAATAAACAATTTGTATTTTATTGCTACCAAATGTTTTATTTAATGTTACAAACTCATTGCTAAAAATATTTGTTGAATGTGAACAATTTTAATTAACAAAAGTATCTCTATATATAGAAATGAATATATATATGTTTATTTGTTTGTTTATTTGTTTATTTGTTTGTGTGTTTGTTTGTGTGTTTGTTTATATGTTTATTGGTTTGTTTGTTTGCTTGCTAGTACCTTATAGCCGCCTTAACCGCTGAACCAATTTTCATGAAACCTTAACAGTATATTACTGATGGTCTAGAAGGATCTATAGGCTATATATTTCTTGAAATTTTGAGTGGGCGTGACACCTCCCATAGAAAGACAATATTAATCTCTGTATATCTGGAGAACGAAAAGACGAACAAATTAAATTAAGTACAATCGATTGAGTTAACAATACACAACATCTGACAAAATATGGGCACGATTGGAGAATTGGGCGTGGCACAAAATATAATCTCGTATATATGAAGAATGCTTAGTGAACAATTGTCTAAATATGGTCCAATTAGAATGATTACACTGTGCCAAAAATTTACACTTTTTTTGAGACCAGCTGGGCACCTAGCGTTTTAATCTAATTCGGGTACGCAGAATCCAGTAATGGTACCCGTTTTTTTTAAGTTAGCTCTGCTTTTCGAGATATACCGTTATTTCGAAAATAGAGCAGGTTGCACAACATATATTCGCGTAACTCAAAAACGATTCAGTTTATTGAACAAACGGAAATTCTACAATAAAATTTTCTTTAAGAAAGGTTCAACTTCTTTCTCATTACACGAATGCGTAAGAAACCAAAAATTTTTAAGCAACATTTGGAAATTTTTGTTTTTTAAAAATTCATCAAAAATGTGAAAGTGCCCGACATATCAAGACATATAAAAAACGAAGTTGCAAACAAAACAAGCCATAAACGATTAACATCTGTTAACAACTTTTGTATGACCGACCGCAATTAGTTTTTTGTCCCTAACATTTTCTCAAAACATACTTGCCCTTTATCTCCATCCCTTAAGGGGGCTCCCATACAAATATTGCGGTTTATGAAATGATTAAATTAATTAAAATTTTTCCTACCCGAATTATGTTAAAACGCCAGGTCCCCGGCTTGTCTGTTCTTTCAACTGGCACAGTATTATTAATATACAGATATCATCTGCAAGAAATGTGCGGAATTGAAGAAGTGGGCATCGATCAAACTAGATTTCTGTATATCTACAGAACGGCTTCCTGAACAATGCACGTGATTTGTATGGAAAAAAAAAATATTTTATTTTAATGAGTGTAGCGAAGCGCACTGTGTTAAGCTATTTTTTTATATTTACAAAATCAATTGTTGGTGCTTTTTCAATTAAAAAATTAATGATATCGACAAATATGGCATTCAATATGGGCATTTCCTCCGAATGGTCAACCAGGATGGAAAAATAAAATGCTGATAGTCATAGTGTCTTATTGATTATAATTATAAAAAAAGTCTATGTTTTTATAATAGAATGGTATATATGATATGCTATGATATCTCAGCTGTTTTACTTGAGGAAATTGGGATGGAAACTGGAAAATTAAATATTTTCTTTTTAGGCTACTTCAAGAGACATTTTTATATTAAATTATTTTACACGCAAAAAAATCTGTTATGTTTGCACCCCTTCTTTAAAATCTCTCTATTACAATCAATTAAGAAGAGAAAAGTATAAGGAGAACAAAACAAGTTCGATTAACGGTTAATTAACGGTTAAAACATATGGAAAAATCGTACGTTCGCGACCTATACTTAAGCCACTTAAACAAAAACTCTCTATTGGCTTTTATTTTATTGTGTAAATACTGGATAGAGACCTACTTTAACACACTTTTAAAATAAAGTAATCACTTTTCAATATCCCGTTATATTTCGCTGCTGATTTTTTCATTTCACTACTGTCAGCCAAAGTTGAATTCTATTTTGCGTACGTTCCTGACCACATGTTTTTCACTATCATTATGAAAACTTATCTCGATGAAATCCCAGAAACCCCAGGAAATATGACAATTATTTTGTCGTAATTTTTTTCTGTGTACATTTTCCACATATTCCACAATAATTTTAAATTAAAACGCACTAAAACTTACAAAAACAATTTTTAAATTAACAAACGGGCTTTGTATGATTTTCGAATACATATTTTTCTTTATCATTTTAATATTTTATTTAATTACTATTATTCATACGCACCAGATACAGATACCAGATATCGATGTATTTATACACAGATATACAGTATTTGTGATTGCCTTTCAGATGTTATTGTTGTTGCTGTTGCTATGAATTAAGTTGTAGATATCGATAAAATTTAACGATTTATGGTTTTAGTCAATAAACAACAAAACGTACATTAAAAGTTTTTTTAAAAGACCTTGATCACAAATTTTATGGCATTAACAAAAATTTTGTTTAATCGGAATTTCAGTTTTCCCAAAAATTTTTGTTTTGAATAAAAATTTTTTTCCTCAGAAAAAATTGTAAACTTTTAACTTAAATTTAAAATTAAAAAAATGGATGCTTCTATCTTAAACGTTGGCTTTTTTAGAACTGCTATTAATCGAGTGCTCATTTCCATACAGCATTTAAATATAAATGGAACTAATTCTTCTTCATTTTATAAATAATTTTCAGATAAATCAGTTTGTGGTAATTATTTTTGTTATATTTTTTTTTATTTAATTGTTCTGTTAGTAACACTTCGCTTTTATGTTTTTTTATTTAAAGTATCGGTCGATTAATATTATGACGTGTTTTCTTAGTTTTATCGTCAATTTGTATTTAAGCAGATAGAAATGATTCTGTGCTATTTTTTGTTATTCATCGCTATTCATGTCTTGGGTTTAAAATTATTTATGGTAATTCTAATAATAATTTTCCCTGTGTGTCTAAAATTAACTTTAGTAGGAATATTTTTAGAAATTTTTTGAAAATTTCCAACAATTTTAATATTAATGGGCTATTAACAATTTTGCTGGATGAGTTGGTATTATGGCAAAAAGAAAATTTTAAACATTTTCCGCTACTTTTTACTTCTTGAGAAAGCGGGAAATTATTTTGAATTTCCCTGAACCCCTGGAATTTCCGCTCTAAAGAAAAACATAATTTTATAAATTGTTAAACATTTTTTATTTGATAATTTAAAAATGTTAAATTCGTTTGATTTCGTTCTGCGCACATACGTATTCTTAATTAAAGACAAATTTGTTAATTTTATATTTAATATCGATATTGAGTTTATTTTTCGTTCTGTAGCGGTTAAATGTGAAAAAAATTTTTACTAATACAGGGTGGGACTAAATCAAATTTTCTATTTTTTATTCTTATAGTTTTATTTGTCTTTCGTTTAGAATTTTTTAAAGCAGACTTGGAGAACGTAACAATTGCACAGAGTGCAAAATCAATAGAATTTCATTTTTCTAACCAACAATCTATTGTATTTACAATTTGATAAAGAGCGATAAAGTCCTTTTTCTATTAAATGGCTATGCTAAATATATAAACTTCAGGATTTGTGCTACGAAGAATACAAGAGCAGTTCATTAGTGACAAAAGCAGCCACTTAAGTGGAACTGTTTAGTGCGGTGTATCATCCGAAAGGATAATTGGAACTTTTTTTTTTAAATAACACTAGTGTTTTTATCTCTGTCAAGGGTGGTGCATATTGGACAATGCTGGAAAATTTTGTTATGCCGGCTTTTCTTTTTCTGTCATCCTTTCGATTGAAGCATAGGGCCTTTACCATTTCACTGTATCTAACTTTATAATTCACTTCGACGCGTAAACTACCCCGAAGGTTCCAAGTAAGAGTTGATTGAGCATATTATTTCGCTGGGTCTTCTAAGTATATGGCCAATCCATTTCCATTTTCGACGTATTTCATTCGGCACGAGTTTTTGATTTGTTTATAATCAAAAGCCTGCATTGATGATTTGGCCACCATATACCCAGGATATTTTCGAGGAATTTGTTTGTCAAAGTTTGTCGATGATTCTTGTGCTTTTCCAAGTAGTGCAATTAGTGAAATATACTGCAGGTGACTGAATGGCTTTCATAAGGGAAATATTTAGGGGGCTGAATATTTTGCGAACAAGCGAGTTAAGATGGCCTGTGAAAGGTTTCTTGGGGGACATTTCAAAGAAAGATTGTATGTTAACAAGCCAAAAAACATTCCCAAGCTAAAGAAAACAACTTTTGAAATGAAATAATGGCAATTTCATCCGAAATTTTGGTAAATGATATGGAAAATATTTTAACAAAAGGACGTATGTACAAAGAAGAATTGGGCCACCAATTACAAAATACCTACCACTTTTCAAAATATTCCCAATAATATACTGTTTAAGGTACAAAAAATTAATACCAAATAAAACATTTAGAAATGTTTTTTTTAGCATATTCTGATCCTCTTTGCAACATCGTTTTTTATGTCTTGAAATTAGAAGTATAACTGAATTTTCCAATTTTTTATAATTGTTTACAAAACAAAAACTTCGAAATTTTGCTAAAAAAATTTTTTTTTTCCCAAAAAATATTATGTTTCTAAAACGACTGCGCATCTTTCTTAACCCTTTCACACCTGACGCTAAACTACTGGGAATTTTGTCATAATATGAGGTCTCTATATCGGTTGAAAATACATTGTTTAGGCTTTACCATTTTAATATCCTTCAACGATTTTTAGGACAAGCACAATTGATAAATCTCATTAAAATTTTTAACCAAAACGCATTTTTATTGCATCATATGGATAAATAAAATATAATTACTTCAATTGGCTCTAATTACTAAAATTTACCATTTTGCTAAGTTAAAATATGCCCACTTCATTATTTGTTAACGATTAGTACTTTTGTAATTGAAAACACAATTTACTTCTGCGGCTCAATTTGACAAAACTAAAATGTGGCACGATAATTTTCTAATAATTCAAGTAAAGCGAATAGCGCAATAATGGGAGACACAAGCATAAAGAACCATTAGCGCAATCGATACATGCCAGTCTATTTGACATTCGTCAAATAGAAGCGAAGATATTGAGACCGAAATCCAACCGCATAATCGATGCATCGCCGTCTGAAATGGTTAAAGGAAATTTTATTGCGGAATTTCGGTTCTTTAGCTTGTCCAATAAACTTAACCATTTTCGAGTTACGCGAATATATGTTGTGCAACCTCCTCCATTTTCGAAATAACGGTATATCTCGAAAACAAGAGCTTACCTGAGAAAAAAACTGTTAGCATCACTGGTTTCAGCGTACCCGAATTAGGTTTAAACGCCAGGACCCCAGCTTGTCTAAAAAAGTGTCAAATTCTATTACAGTGAAATTACTCTTTGACCAATTTAATAGTAATGCAAAAGTATTGCAAATCTGTGTTCACAAGAAATAACCGCCTAAGTCGACTTAAGAAAGAATTTTGTTTAAAATCGATTTTATTAAATATTTCTCAAATAAATACAACTTTCATCATAATTTTTTATCATTGTCGGGGTTATAATCTATGTTTCTGAATAAAATTTTTTCGAGTGCAATTACGTTTTCAGAAACGCTTTTATAAATAGAAAGTGCCTTTTCTCTAAAACTTTTTCGACTTAGGCGGTTATTTCTTATGATCACAGAAATAAGACAGCTCTGTACCAAACAAATAACATATCTCGTTGTCTTACGTAAATTTCCAACTTGACCCATTATTTATATCGACAACTTAAGCGAAAGATAACAAGTCACTCATTATCCTTCTCGTAAGCGCCCCATTAACTATTGAATTGTCGGTCGACAGCTTTTACGTTTCTAATGTAATTCACTTATTTATTGCCGAATGAATATATTGCCACAATAAATATTCCACAAATTAAACGCTAATTCGAAAATAAAAATCGGCAAAACATGTGGATTAAGACATAAAAATACAATTCTGTGCCACTTCATTCGCTACAAATGACACCAAAGCCGTAAACAAACAAAAAACGTGTTTTCAACAATAGAATTTATGTAAAAAATATTTTATAAAACAATAAAATTTTATTCAACATTTTGATTTTTTCGAATTTATTCTATGAGCTAAATTTCAGTTATGTAGTTTATAAAGCTTTTTTGTAATAGATCTATTCCTTAATTTTTTTTTAGGAATGAATTTATACACTACCAGACTATTATCTTGTATCTTCATGTTCCATTTTACCTTAGCTACCCTTTGAATAGCAATGAAGTATATTGTATGTACAGAAAAATTTACAATTATTAGACACCAGCAGAATGTAATGCATTTTCTGGACCGCTACGGCCTTCGTCGGCAATATTTGTGTCACACTGGATAGTGATACTTTGGGTACGTTCGTAAATGCATAAAAACTGTGCATCACTGCTGCAGTGATGCAGAATTTTTTTGCTGATGCGTGATCACCAGTTGCAGTTGTGATGCTGATGCTTTTTTACTGCACAACAGCTGTGCAAAGTTTGAATTTTTGAGTAAAAGCTAAATTTCAAAAGTATCATAAACGAACATAAAATAATAATGACAAATTTTATTGAATATATTGAAATAAAATTTTATAAATAACAAGAAAAAGCATCAAAAAAGGAAAATAAAACGATTTCTTTTATATCAAAATTTATTGCATCAGAAAATTAACTGATGCAATAATTGCAAACATTTGCTACAGAGCTGCGGCATCACTGCATAAAAAAACTTTTGACCTATGAGAGTGATGCCAAGTTTCTTACAAGTGACGCTTTTACGAACATTCAACTTTGCTGATGCGCAAGTGATGCGCAACAACTGCATTTACGAACGTACCCTTTATAAATTGAATGTATTTAACTCAATTATTTTAACAAATAGAATCTGGGAATTATTTCTTTTCATAAGCTTTGCCCATATATCGGTATCGGTGATATTTTACTGTCAATACACCGATACTTGTTTTTTTTAAAGTTTTTCTGGAAAAAAATTCAATTTTCAATGCTTATTTTTTGGATAACAACTAAATGAAATAACACATTTAAAAGCAGAACAAAAAATCAAAACAGATCAATAAATTGTTTCTTATAATTCTTTAGCTGGAGGTCCACTCCACGCGTTCTATGCGTTTCATACTTTCTTGAACTTTTTTTTCAAGACGCATGCAAATGTTGTAAGTAATCCCACTTTATGCGTCCTATACGTATATGCATTATAAGCGTTTGCTGTGTAACTTGTCAATTAAAGTTTTCACTGATTCTACTTTTTTTGACAGATGCTTTAACGCATCACGTAGTGTGGAGCTTTAGACGTTTTGCTTTGCAACATAGTAGTGAAATGTTCTCTCAATGATAAATCCTTTATGTATTTGTAGTACAACAATTTTTTTTATTTTTTATTTTTATTTATTTCATTTTAAATAATTCATCATAATTTTGTTGGCTCTGTGAATAAAAGGCATTGTAGAGGCGAGTTGGCAATTAAATATTACAAAATTTACAGCTGTATATTATTTAAACTAATGGAAAAAAAAGAAGAAAAAAAAATATCTAAGTAATGCATGGATCTAACTAACTTTATATTATTTTGACATTTATACTTGATACATTAATATCTCTTCTATGTGTTGTAATAAATAATCTTTAATCTTTCTCTTTAATATTGCAATTCTATTTATATCTTTTAAATATTGAGGCAGACTAAAGAACTCACGACTACCCATGTATTCCATCCGTTGTTCTTTTTGCTTCCAGTCTACACCGGGCTACTGATAAATTGTTATTATTTCTTGTATTAAATGAAGACTGATTTCTCGAGATGCTTATGGTGTGATGACCAATATTATGCAGACATTTAAAAACATAATTTAATAATTGCAATTTGTAAGTTCCGTAAATAGATAAAACATTCTTTAAAATATTACTGAATAATGATACCATTGAATATGTTATTGGAAGGTTAGCTACAAATTTTAATGCTTTATTTTGAATTCTCTGTAATGCCTTAAGTTCATTGCTCTTTTTATATCCATACGATATGGCTAAGTAGTTAAAATGGCTTTGAATTAAAGCACTAGAAGGCAATAATTTCGTATTAACATCAAACTTATTTTTAAATTTCTAAAGTAGTCCCACCAGGCGCGGATTCAGGGGAATATCCTTTCCCCCCCCCCCCCCCCTAAATGATAAAAATATGTTTTGCTTATTTCGATAATACACGAATTTCCAAATGTACAAAATTTTTAGAAATCCCATCAAGTTTTTTTTTTGTTTTTTATAGAATCTCTAATCAAATTTTCAATAAGTATCCAAGTATTTATCCTAATAGTTATTTATTATATATTTCCAATGAAACATCTAGTTTACTGTATTTAAATACATATTATTCTACATTCAATTCCAGCAAGTGCCATCTATTTCCGAAAAATAAACGTTTGGGTTGAATATGCGAGCGGTTGAATTATTAATAAGCCTTAGTATGCAATATTTTTATTTGTGTTATGATAATTATTTACTATATACATTTGAATATAACCGTTTTTCGTATCATATTTTCGTCATAGTCGGCTATGAATTTGATTTTAATATGCATTGCCATTCTACCTTCCCATATATACATAAAAAAATTAAAAGTTCACCAAAGAAGAATTATATTACTGTCAAATTTCAAGTGCATTAATAAGAAAAGTTCTTTGATATACAAAAATACATAAAAATGAGTGAATCCGTATTTTTTTTTAATATAATGTACCTATATAAGTATATATCATTACCTTCAGTCGAAAAGGATGTAGTCCAATGTATAAATTTTATAGGAGAGAGAAAAAATTTTCTAAGATCTTTAGTTCTGAATATATTTGAAGTCTGTAAATCCAGTTTTGCTTCATTGATGACTCTTTATTGGCTTGCAAACCAACTAAAAATAATACATTTATGTTTTACAAAACTTTTTGTGACTTATCACCTTTTCTATTATATATTTTATACTTTTAATGTACATTTTCGCATGTCAATTTGCAAAAAATAAAATATACTATAAAATTATTTTATTTATTTCAATGTTGACTATTAACAAATATTAACAATTTTTTTTTTAAATTTTCACATTTCAATGGGCCCTAGCGCTTTTGCTTTAGCATTTTTGGAATTACATCTTTAGCATTTGGATATACATATCGATGCAAAACCAGAACTAGAAAAAAATATTTGAATTTTTTCTGCAAGCGATGTATTTTTGTTAACTGCATCAAAAACTTAATTTTCAAAAATTGTGGCATTAGCACATTTACGGCTGAAGGTACATATGTACGTATGTATGTGCAGCCAAAATTATTTTTGTCTTTCCATTGTTATAAGCTTTAAAATTCCTTTCTTAATAAAAATAATTTAAATAAAAAAATTAGCTGTAATCAACTTAAACCAGAATAATTATATGTATATGTATCTTTAGATTAAAACCCAAACAGTTGGACTAAAATTCATAACTTAATTTTAAAATTAGTGAAGCATATTCCTTTTTCCAAAATTTTGTTAACAATTGCATATGTTTTTTTTTTGGTCGAAAAATTGGTCAAGCAATTTAGTATGATGTAGTCAAATAAATTGTTTCAAATAAAAAAAAAACATTAAAAATAAATAAAATTATTTTTATAGCCAAAACGTTATTTAAAAAGATTAATTTATTTTAATTTATATTGAACTGATCTTATATTCTATTTTACCTTATTGTTGAGTTCATTTTTAATATAATATAAACATGTCGTTTTTAATAAACTTTTAAAAACAAATTTTTTACTTGTTTTGTACCACAAAAAATTTCCCCCCCCCTAAGGCTCCAGCTGGATCCGCGCCTGAGTCCCACAGCTTGAGCAGTTTTTGCCTTTAACTGACGAATATGCTGACCTAAAGAAAGATTACTTTGAATTTCTACTCCCAAATACTTAATGGAACTGACAAATACGCTAAAGTGGCTGTGATCTCCATATGGCTTAAATTTCATTAATCGAGGTTTAGTTGAATTCAAAACTAGTTTGTTAATTCTTGCAAATTCAGTTAATAACGACGCATCCCGTTCCATATAAACCTTGGCAATTGTTTCGTATTTCGTAGGGGTAGAACAAACAAATATTATCCGCATATATGAAGAGTTTTCCAGAAAGTTGAAGATTTTTTATATCATTAAGGTTAATGGTAAACAATAATGGACCAAGTACAGTACCCTGTGGCAAACCATGTTCAACTGTACCAAGTGAACTTTTATGACCTTTTATCTGAACAAATTGCTTGCGACTCATTAAATAACTTCTTAAAAGAGACATTTCTATACCACATATACCATATAGTTTTAATTTTTCCATTAAAATATCATGATCTATAAGATCAAATGCCTTGGTAAAATCATTTTAGATTTTTAGGCTTATTTTTAGTTAAATGTGTGTTAGAATAAAAATAATTTTGCTGAAAATTTTGGGTAACTTCGAAGAGGCTTGTTGACGTTATTCCGATAGTAAACAACATTCTTCGAACATTATTAGAAAATAAAATAAATGAATAAACTGAGAAAGAGAGTAGTCCAGAAACCCAAAAATTGTCGACTTACAAAAATTGCGACTTACTTAGCATTAGTTCTGAATGAAAGACAATCGGCTTCAATCGTATCGAAAAAACGTCTTACTGAGCATTTTGAAATTGTGAAAGACACGGTTACCCCTACACTTAGTACACAAGTTATGTTAAATGCTAAAAATGGTCTTTGGTGCGTTTGTGAATAAATTATAAGAAAATCCTAGGAGAATGAGCTTCTGTCCATCCTCAGCTGTGGTTCTGCTAAAGAAGAAGTCAAGATATGCCTTAGATCTCCTTTTATTTCTAGAGACTTTTGAAATGAGTTCAATCGCATCTGAGAGACACTTTTTCACTGCAGGCCTGGTGCAAACGGATTTGCGATCTCCAATTTGTATTTTTAACAAAAATCTTATTCATTTAAATTTTAAATATTCACAATCTATTACTCTGTTAATTTATATAAAACTATTTATATTTGTCAATATTACCATAAAATCAAATTTATTGTTTTTTAAATCATATTAACATCAATTTAACATATTCAGCCTTATTCCGGTTGTCGTTGTTGTATACGACTGTGTTGTTTTTTGTAATAGATTAAAGTAAAACTCATCCTGTATTCTTTAATCTACTACAAAAAACGGCACAGTCGTATACGACAACGACAACCGGAATAAGGCTGATTAATGATCCCTATATAATTTTGTATAATAAAAAATTAATTCTACTTGAGTTTTGTCAATTTTACCTTGAATTCAAATTTAATATTCGTACCGATATCGGTGTCGGTATCGCCGATATTTCTTTTTGAGTATTGATATCGGTATAGTTTTGGCAAAAAGGCGTATTGTTAATTCCCTAATTCAGACCTAACAAATATTTGACGAAAAACTCCAAAAAAGCAAGACCAGCAAATTTTACAAACTTTTTCCTTAATTTTTTTTTTTTTAGCAAATTTTATTGACTTCCTAATCTTTATTTGTAAGAAGAAAATTGTATAATTCAATACCGAAACTGTTAAATGATGTTTGATGCAACAAACGTTTTGGTGTAGCAAGTTAAATATTTAATATCTTAAAAAAATATTCAATTATGTGATGAAAATCGATTTTAAAAACGAAACGATTTGAAACCGAAAATGTCGTATTAAATATCTTTTAAAATGGACTTTTAATATATATTCCTTTTATTTCGGTCTTTATCGTTTCAATATATATTATATATATTAACTTAAGTGTATTCTGAACAAAAATTTAAGACTTTAATTCAGAAATGGATTTTAATGTCGCTCGAAATTCATCACACCTTCTAAAAACGTTCGTTTTGAAATTGATCGATTTTCACCACATACCTAATTATTATAAAAAATGTTTAGTGTTGGTGTTTTAAGAGTTAATATCGATTAATATTGCAATAAAATACCTCTGTCGACATCCACAACACAAGTTACTGATTTTGACGTTTATGGTCACATAATATTTCTTAAGGTACATGTGCACGACATGTTTTTTACATCTGACTAATCACCTTTTATAGTAACATGTAATTGTGTATGTCTGTCAAATTTGCTGCTTAATGGATGGTTTATAATATTCGGTCACAAACTTACATGTAATATGATTCTGACATAATCTTTGTTTAATTTCGCATAATTTTTGCAAAAACCAAAGTAGTTGTCGGTTTCAAAATACCCTGCTACCTCCACAAAAGTTTTTACTTTTACCGTAATAGAATTTCTATTAAATAGTGAAATGATCATACATATTTCGGTGTTAAAAAATATTTACCTTATCCGGCTAATGATTCCGTCAATAGGTGACCGCCGCTGCCGGCTTCCGCCCGGCATAGATTTCTGACACCGCTGATGTCAGAATAAAATAGAGCATACTCTAATTGAAATTTTGTCAGATGACTTTACGTCTGACTTTTGCAGATACAATGTTTTAAAAGTAACACACGACATGTATGTATTTTGCAGTGGGAAATTTGACAAGTCAGATGTAAAAAACGGTGGCATGTCATAACGTCCAGTGACACTTTTAAAAGTTTAATAATGTCCATCAGAGCAGTATCGTAATGTCCGCGGATGTTATGACAATTTACAGAATGTCATAATGTCCACAACTTCCAGGGACAAGTATACATTGACGTTATGACGCTTAAAAGAGTCCATGGATACTATGACACTTTTTAAAGTGGGATAATGTCCATTAGAGCAGTACCGAAATGTCCGCGGACGTTATTATTCGTTGCAAAATGTGAACAAATTCGATAGCATAGCCGTCCTTCGACCGGGCGCAAGGGTTTTCTCCTCTATGATATAACAAATACCGGCTTTGCTAACTAAAGCGTCTCTGCATATTCGGCCTTGCGAAGCCGCTAATTGTTATACCATAGAGAAGAAAATCCTTGCGCCCGGGCGAAAGCCGGATGTGCAGAGAAACTTTAGTTAGCGAAGCCGGTATTTTATATATCATAGGGTAGAAAATCCTTGCGCCCAAAAGCGTTTTTGTTATATATTTAAGATATACTATGTAGTTCTTTTTTTGCATTTAATTTTTTTTGTAATTATGGAGCTTATGACACTTTTGAAAATGTCATAATGTCTATTTGGAAAGTTTCTTAATGCCCATGGACATTATGATATTTTCAAAACTGTCAAAGTGTCCATGGACACATTTGGAGCGACGTTATGACATGCCACAATTAAAAATATTAAAATGTGTAATATCGATTGCAAAGCCGGCCTGTGGCCGGGCGGAAGGATTTTCTTCTCTATTGTATAACAATTACCGGCTTCGCTAAGTAAAGCTTCTAAAATCGGCCTTATCCCCGAACGAAGGCCAGTAATTTTTATACCATAGAGAAGACAATCCTTGCGTCCGGCCGAAGGCCGGCTGTTCAGAGAAACTTTAGTTAGGGAAGCCGGTGTTTGTTATAGCATAGAGGAGTGTCCATGGACACTATGACACTTTTTGGAGTGACACATTGACACTATGTCACTGGACGTAATGACATGCCACCTAAAAAACATGTCGTGTACATGTACCTTAAGTGAGGCGCAAATTTTTATGAAATTTTAACGTTATCGTCGCTCTCTTGTATTTTCGATAGTCTTGTTATGCTTACAAATTTTAAGGAGGATGCAAATCAACTGTTTATCGTTGAAAATGCAAGCGAGCGATGGGGCAGATAACGCGAGCCTGACTGTTTATTTTTATTTACATTTAAAAATAGGAAGCGCTTAATGAAAATCCTTTTTTAAGTGAAATAAATTAATTTTTACCTCAATTCCTTTGTACTTACTTAACAAAATATCGCCGGGGATGCCTTATTGGATTCCCAAAATAACCAAAAGTGAAAGACAATCAAATTTCTTGGGAAAATCCAGGGAAAATCTCTTGTTGCATACACAATAAATAAGTTTTTCTTTGACTGTTCACCTTGAAAAATTAAATTAAAATTATTTCTAGACATTTAACTCACTGGCAGTGTTCAATCAAAATATTGATACAACATTGCATTGATTCTTCATATAAATAATTCCACAAAAACAACTGCAACAACAAAAATACTTTTACTTTTGCACACAGACACAAATTTAGATATAGAGAAAAAGAGAACTGGTGGTAGCAAAGAGTATAACGAATAAATTAAGCGCTCTCTTTTTTTTTAAATATTAAACAAATAATTTTTTTTGTTTAACTTAAATACTAAATAGAGCAAGGAAATTTTTTCTTTAGCTCAAGATATTTCAGAGATAATTGTGAGCAATTCATCAAGTATGTACATATTTCAAATCGTTTTTAGGTTCTTCTTTTTTTTTGTTCGTTTTTAAATAATTCGCTTAAATATTAAGTGCTTTTTTTTAATTACTTGGATCTGTTTGTTGTTACATTTTGATTCTGTTTTATACCCTTCACCACAGGTGGAAAGGGAATATGTAAGTTTGTAATTCCGTTTGTAATTTCCACGATATTAATCGTAGACCCTATAAAGTGTATATATTTTGGATTCTTATGAGTAGCGAATTTGATTTGAAAATAACCGTTTGTCCGTAAGTTTGTGGGTTAGTTGGTTTTCGGAAAATGCCAGATTTGATGAGGACTTAGTTGTTATACACATACAGCCAAGTTCTGGAAATCGAAATCACGTAAAATTAAAATCGATGAAGGTTTTCAATTGCATTTTTATAAAAATAAACGTAGCTTTTCCTGATTTCAAAAGTAGTTAAGGTAGAGAAAAGTGGTCCTCAATGTATGAGGTATATAAAAGGAATTATTTTTATGAACTCTGACAACGAGGGAGTTTTCAAAATTTGTTAAATTTCAATTTCACGTGATTTCGGTTTCTAGAACATGACCGATAGTCCTGAATAGTTTGCTATTAAAAATCTGCCAGATGGGTCAACAAATTGCTGAGATATGAGCAAAAGACATGACTACCACTAATTTTAACCCATAACCAGATATTTCTTAAAAACAAGGAGTAGTAAATATTAACCGGCTAAGTTATAAAAAATAAAACAGGTTAATAAAGGGTTTATGAAACGGATTTTAATACAAAATCCATTTCATTAACCCTTTATTAACCCGTTTTATTTTTTATAACTTAGGCCGTAAATATATAAGCCAAAATGCTCCATTGTTTCACTTGATCCCCATACAAGTGTCCACCCCAATTCAGTGGACAGTTTTATTACGATTTTTAATACTATAATGAAGGGTGTATAAGATTCGGCACAGCTGAATATAGCAATTTTACTTGTTTTAATTTAATTCGATTGATAAAAGTTGTTGAAAATTTTTAATGTTTGCTTAAAATATTTTTCCATTTAGAAAGCCGTTACAAAATTTATAATGTTCAATTGAATATTTTCTTTTTTTCATTCTGGTAATATTTTTCTTTGCAAATAAATTGTTCTAAACAAATTAAATTGAAAATTTCTATATTTTCTAATTTTTTTTTTAATTTTATTGTACCTCGGTCGGCAAATCTATAGGTATGACGTCACTTTTTTTTGGTAAAGATCTTTCTTTTAGAGAAATATTCATATTCAAATACTTTTAGAAATCCAAATACAAACACATACATTTACAGATACAGGTGGATGAATTTTTGAATCTTTATTTCTTTTAATTGATTTTTACTTGTTTCCTTTATATTTTTTTCTAGCCTGTAGATACACACAAAAATTTTTTCTTTAGATTTTTTGCTACAAAATTCATAATTAAAAAAAAAAAAAAAATTAATTAACAAACTTTTCCATTAAAAAAAACTTGTTATGCACTAAATGTAACTTATATCGAGAACATTTTCGTTATTACAATATTTTTTTTTTTTTTTGTTATAACTCTTACGCACTTTTCCATAATATTAACTTTTTTTTTTAAAGATCTTTTCGGCCATGATATGTTTTCTTTTAATAGGCCAATTTTTTTTTTAAATAATTATTTCTTTTGTTTTCACAATTTTTCAATACGTTTCTTTTCTGTTTCACTTTTTTTTATTACTTTATATTTATTCCGTTTGATTTGTGGTTTTTGTTTGATTTTTCTTGATTTTTCCCGTTCTATATTTTTCCGCACATTTGTGTTCAGTAACAAGTTTGGCCCGTATCTAAATGTGTTGATCAGTTTTCCTCAATCTCAGTGCAGTGTGTTTGTGTGTTGTTTTTTTTTTGGCTGGCATTTTTGTGCTGCCGTTTCCCGAGATGATCATTAAAAGTTCTTGAGAATGGAGAATTTGTTCTATTTTTCTTGGATGTTTCTCGAGGTTGTATTTCGCTCTTACTTATGATATTTTTTGTGAATAGAAAGGCAAAGGAAGACATGGGTGTGTTTGTGTGAACATATGGGAAAATTTTGTGAGTATTTTCGAAAAAGTTTTCTTGAAAATTAATTTATTGTTTATATTCGCTCTTAGAGTAATCTAATGTGTATGCATTTTAAAAAGGCAAACTAATGTGTTATTTCGGATTAAGTGGAAATGTGCTTTGTTTTTTTTTAAGTGTGTGGTTATAAAAAAGTTTTTTCTTTGAAATATGTGACAGATTTAATAAACTTTAAGTCATAAAATATTTTTTATTATAGCATTTGGGATTAAAGACCCATATGGTGGGTTGTCAGATGACTTTTTATAGTTTGTGCACGTAGTTCTTGGTATAATATAATATATAATATATATTGGTTAAAGATTGATGTTTGACTATAGAAAAGAATTCTGATGATGGGAATGCGGTTATTCTCGAAACATGTAAATTCGGCCCGAGTTCAATCCCGTGTTCAGTCAAGAATTATAAAAAAAAAAAATTTCATTCATTTCATGTTGTAGATTCCTTCATTCAATAAAAATAATTTAATAGAAATTAAATTTGATGAAATCAAGTCTAATTAAAATATCAAGAACTTTAATTTTAAATCAAAAGTTCAATTAAAAATCACAATTGTTAAAAAAAAATATTTATATTTTTTTTGTGATTGATAAAAATTTTAAAAAATTCTTAAAAAAAAAAAAAAAATTTAGTCAAAATTATAAAAATTAATCACAAAACAATTAAGAAAATACCATGAATATAGCAAAAATCTAACTGTGCCAAAGCACAGTGGGTAATTTTATGGGTATGCTATCCATAATTTCATAACTTTTGACTGGATCGGTATTTTGTATGTCTTTTATTTGCGCGGTAAAACGTAAAATTCGTCTGATAGGAATAAAAGTTATGGGGAGTAAAAATTGATTTTAGTTGTTTTGTTGAGATTCAGTGTAAAAGTTGAATTTTTCAAATATATATTTTGAAATATATATTTCTAATATATATTTCTGTTACGGTAATAAAATCGAATCAAATAATATATTTTCAAATCAGTTTTGAGATTTTTCAAAAATATTAAATTTTAAGACCCGAAAGATTAAAAATATAAAAGCTAAATATCTCAAAACTACACGCAGAGAAAAAATATGTTTAGATATGGTCACCTCCAACAAAACTATTTTTAGACAAAGTTTTAAACATATTATGTTTAAATTTAACCATATTATTGTCACCGACAAACATATAATTGTTAAATAAGTCCTCTATCAAGAAGCCACAACCATATTATGGTTGCCTCTAAACATGTTATGGTTAAATATGACAATAATTTGTTTTTAAATTAACAATAGTATTTTCCTCTTTTCTAAGAGCAACATGCTTTGGTTGAAAATCAACCATGCTATTATAAATGTTAAACATATTTTAGTTATTACTAACCAAAAGATGTTCGAAGGCAACCATAATATGCTTTTGCCTTCTTGATGTAGGACTAATTTAACAATAATATGTTTGTCGGTGACAATAATATGGTTAAATTTAAACATAATATGTTTGCCATTCTCTTTAAAAATAGTTTTGTTGGAGGTGACCAAATTTAAACATATTTTTTCTCTGGGTGTACTTAAATGGAGATATGACTTCTTTTCTTAGGACGGCAGTATACATATTTGCTTGATTCACAAGGTATGCTATCAAGTCATAATGTCATAAATAATATTTTACAATTGTTAAAAAAAATATTGTTGTGTTTCAAGCAAAATAAAAATTTTAATGCTGTGTTCATTGATTCGTCACTTGATTCGATCACTGAAATCTAAATTTTAAGCGTTTACCCACAGCAGTCATATATATTTCTTGCAATTGTTGTAAGACATATGACTTTACAAACTTATGACTACCTTGTGAATCACCTAATTATATACTATGACAAAAGCTTTGTAAATATTTTTTTTTATTAAAAATTGGATATTTTTCTAATATTCTAAACTTTAAGAACAAAAAAGACTGAGTTAGATTTTATAACAAAAACGCTGTTTTATTAATGAGCAAAAAATGACAAAATAATTTAAAAAAAGGAAAAACCCATTTTCAAATTTGGTCACCTCCAACAAAACAATTTTTATCGAAGTAATTTTAAGCATATTGTGGTTAATTAAGCCATATTATTGTCACCGGCAATCATGTTATGGCTTAATTGGACCTCCATCACGTAGCTACATATTATGGTTGCCTCTAAACAAGTTTTGGCTAAATATTAACAATAGTATTTTCCTGTTCTTCTAAGAGCAACATCCTATGGTTGAAAAACAACCATTCCATTGTTAGTGCTAAGCATATTTTTTTTTATAAACTATAATATGCTCGGAGGTAACCATAATATAATTGTTGCCGGTGACAATAATGTGGTAAAATTAACCATAATATATTTAACATTTCTTCAATAAAAATGAGGTGATCAAATTTTAAGATAGTTTTTTCTCTGCGTATCCATCAAATTATCTTTTAGTTTTTTCTGTTTTTTTTTTTAAATTATTTTCGTTAAAAATAATTTTACTGAAAATTTTTTTTTTCTCAGAATTGATTAATGGTGTTTGGAAATGTGAATTTGAAAATATTTTACGTTACAATAAAATCGTAGCACTATTAGGACTTTTTAGGTGAAAGATTTTTAAAACCCTAGTTTAATTTTGAGAAGGACCAGTAGTGCGATTCACTAACTTTTAACGAACCGACAATCGTTATTTTTGTAGATATACATATTCGTAAACAGTTACGCTAGTGTGATTCTGTAATTTCTTTTTAACGATAGAAAACAGCTGTATTTTTGTATTCACCCTAGAGAGAAGCAAACTGACACCAAAGTAGTCCCGTGATAGGTATTTGGTTGAGAGACCGGTTCTAGTTCTAACACTTTATAAGAATGGGACCTTTCACTTTTATATGGGGTTGTCATTGGACGAGGTCCCAATTATTTGACAAGTCACACATGTATTCTCAATGAACGTGTTTAGTGTTAGTTACTACAATGGAGTATTATTTCAAAGAAATAAGTCGTAGAACTAAATTTAAAAACCAAATTTTAGAAAGTCTCAAAAAAAAAAAAAAAAATATGTCACACCACCGGTGTTTTCTTTACTATAATTCATAACTTTTTCTATTTTTTGGTTCTTCATACACCAGTAATACGATTGGTTCTCCTTTCACTGGCTATGAGTTCTTTCCTTTTGTACTTATTCTATTTTCACAAATCCCAGGACCAGTTTGTTGGGCCAATTAACACAAATTTTCCGCAGGGCATTTAATGTAATATCATATGACATTTTTGTCTACAAAATATTAAAATACGCGAATGCCAAACACTCAAAAACTATTTTAAACACAAAATACGCTTTATCGATTTAAAAAACACCACGTAAATTATTGACGCTTAAATAAGGAAATAAGTGTTTAATTAACAGCTGACTTCAACCGACAGCGACTATCGTTACAAATGTTACTGAATAGCAAATTCAATAAAATTTGCGTTATATTTATTTGAACAATACGATTATCGTATTTAAATTTAGTGAATCGCACTACAGATAGAATCGGCTAATTATTGCGTGCATTTACTGAAGCTGCTTCCATCCGCACTTTATAAAATTTTTTTGTGGAAACATTCTCGGCTTGCGTGTTAAAAGATTCAGCTCCTACAACAGTTAAATTCAAATGACTTGGCTTGTGCCGGACATTGAATTTTAGCTAATCAAACCTTAAGTGTCGAGTTAAATTGTCTCATTTGCAGGAAGAAAAACCAACCGGAGATTTTTCAAGCATCGCTTCTTCAAAAAATCGTTGCTGGATGAGATGAAAATTAAAAAGATTTCCATAATCAACTGCTATATAGCCTTATCTCATCGTGGATCTTAACCAGTGTGTGACAACCGTTCCTAAGTGTGAGTGCAACCAGAATAAACAAGTACCAATTTGAGTGCATAATATAGCCAGATTATACAATAGCCTCTTGTTAAGGAGCTGTAGTTATCTAACCTCCGCTGCTTTTGGAAATATGCCAATAGCATCTATTGAGTAGCAACAGCATCTAGCGATGATCCGTTCCCAGGTCAAACTTTTCCCACTAGTTATAATAATCAGTACATTAATGGGTTTTTCAGAATCTCCCTTCGTGCGACTTTGAGTTTAAACCAAAGCCACCACGTGCTTTCCGAAAGTATATTTTCAACGGAAAAGTAAAACTCCCCGTAAAGACAATTTGTCCGAAAGATAAAAAGCATGTCACATTAAATTAATACTCTCGGAGGCCTCAGTCAATGGTCAGTCTGGTGCCGTGCCACCAGGGGCGTTCGAAATTTCTAAAAGTTATTGCGGGTATTGGCCACTCAACGGAATGTGCCCTCATTTAATCACATATGGGGTCGAAGGTTACCACGGTATTTTTTAAATGTAGTTTTATTTGCATATGTAAATTAGAAAGAATCTTCAAGTACCTTTAAGACAATCAGATTCTCAGGACTTGTGATCTCAACTGAAAACGCTAAGTGCTCTTTTGCTAGAAATACATCTTCCAAATATTTTGAAATAATTTATTTAGATTTAAGGCGCTAACCTCATAAAAATCCTTCATAATTAAAATGCCAAAAATTAAAAAAAAAAAAAAAAACAAAAGTTTTATTAAATGGAAGTGATGAAAACATAATTGTCCAACAAAGTGTGAATTGAGTTTATATCATTTTTTTTATTCAAAAAGATTATTATGTTTCAACACATGATTGACTGACTGGCTACTTTTTGTTTATTTAAATTTTTAAGTTTTTTTTCTAATAAAATACTAAAATATAAATATGAATATTAGAAAATATGAATAGGGAATTTATGATTGATTAAATCAAAAATTAATTTGGCATCCTCTATAAAATTTTCATTACTAAAAGTTGTTCAGACCAAAGTAACACAAACACAAACAAATTTAATGCCATCTATAAATCATGAAAAGTTATATTTTTTTTAAACACAAATACTAAATTATTTTTTTGCGCCAATTAAATTTTCACTTAAAAATTTATAAAAGAAAAATACAAACAAGAAATCATCTCTATACTAAATGTTGAAAATATGAAATATTACATTATTATTATTATTTTTTTTTTATTCATATATTTTTTATTATAAAATGTGTTTATTTGTGAATGACTCACAAGTAAAACACACATTTTTATAAAAAAAAAAAAAATTCCAAAAACAAAAAACAAATCAACAGAATTAAATTTTCAAAAATATACCCACAGCCACTTATTTTATTTAATTTCGTAAATAATGACAATATAAGCCAAATTAGATATTCGCGAAAAAAATTTGTTTGAAAATATACAGAGATAACAAATGATTCATTTGTATGTAATTTTTATGTTTTCTTATTTTTTTCTGTGTTCGAGGAACCCACATTTTTTTTTAAATTCCCCATATCACAGTTTTCCAAGTGTTTGTGTGAGAGTGCTAAGCGTGAATTTGACATGATAAATTTTTAAAAAAATTTAATTTTTAATAAGAATATTAAATGTATAATTATTTTCATGACAAAGCCAACAACCTTTTGAGAGAAAACAATATTTTTTTAAATTTTGAAGAAAAAAATTTTTTGTGTATAAATCCGACTACACAGAAACCACACGTAGAAAAAAAGCAAATAAAAAGTAAAAATATTAAAATAAAATACCGCAACGGCACTACTAAAAACTACCAACAGATAAATAAACAAAAAACCAGAAAAAATATACAACAAGAACAAAATAAATAAGTGTTTTGCATACTACAGTGGGTCTTTTTCATACAAGCTAAGGTTTGACTAACGCAAACAAGACAGACTATTGGTTGCAGTATCAGTTAGAGGCTTGCTCAATTTCATTTCAAATCATTAAAATTTTTGGAAAAAAATTTTACTGAAGAGAAGTGTAGACAGCGAGTTAACATTTGTTAACTTAAGAAGCAAAAAAACAAATGCTAAAGTGAAGTGCGGGTATAAAAATACTCTCAGAACTAAATAAGGGAATGAAAAATACTCGCAGCAATGAGAGTCGGAATAAAAAACTACAAACATTCTTAATATTTATAACGTGAGTTTGGGGAATATACATATATGATACGCAATATTGTGCATGTTTCTTTCTTTGAAAATAGAACAACAATTCTTTCCAAAAAATATTTTTGATATGCGTAATACACATACGACACACAACTAAACAATACAAATTCTTTGTACGCACCCGCTAGAACCCAGTGGGAAAATTCAGACGACCCTTATACTTCAGGCCTTACTGAAGGCCTACATAGACCTTTCTTCAATTACCATTCGGATCTTACTGCTAAAGTATCCCTCATAGCAGGCATCGGCACTTTTTTTCCCTTCTATGAGATGGGGGAAGAGAAATAGTAAGATTTTTGTCAAAGAATTCAGTTCCCATCAGGCGGGGATTCAGGGGGTGGTGAAAAAAGGAAATTCTACCCCCCCCTAAATTATAAAAATATGTTTTGCTTATTTCGATAATACACGAATTAACGAATTATATATTTCCAATGAAACATCTAGTTTACTGAATTTAAATACATATTATTCTACATTCAATCCCAGCAAGTGCCATCTATGTATATCCGAAAAATAAACGTTTGGCTTGAAAATGCGAGCGGTTGAATTATTAATAAGCCTTAGTATGCAATATTTTTATTTGTGTTATGATAATTATTTATTATATACATTTGAATAAAACCGTTTTTCGTATCATATTTTCGTCATAGTCGGCTATGAATTTGAATTTTATATGCATTGCCATTCTACCTTCCCATATATACATAAAAAAATTAAAAGTTCACCAAAGAAGAATTATATTACTGTCAAATTTCAAGTGCATTAATAAGAAAAGTTCTTTCATATACAAAAATATATAAAAATGAGTGAATCAATGGTGAGTCCGTAATTTTTTTTAATTAATCATTACCTTCAGTCGAAAAGGATGTAGTCCAATGTATAAATTTTATAAGAGAGAGCAAAACTTTTTAAGGTCTTTAGTTCTGAATATATTTTAAGTCTGTAAATCCAATTTTGCTTCATTGCCGACTCTTTATTGGCTTGCAAACCAACTAAAAATTAAACATTTATGTTTTACGTAGCTTTTTCTGACTTATCACCTTTTCTATTATATATTTTATATTTTTAATGTACATTTTAGTATTTCAATTTGCAAAAAATAAAATATACTATAAAATTATTTTATTTACTTCAATGTTTGTTGACTATTAACAAATATTAACAATTGTTTTTTTGAAATTTTCACATTTTAATGGGCCCTAGCGCCTTTTCTTTAGCATTTTTGGACTTAGAACTTTTACATATCGTTGCAAAACAAGAACTAGAAAAAAATATTTGTATTTTTTCAGCAAACGATGTATTTTTGTTAACTCTACTGAACTGCATCAAAAACTTCATTTTCAAAAATTGTGGCATTATCGCATTTACGACTGAAGGTATGTACATATGTACGTATGTATGTGCAGCCAAAATTATTTTTGTCTTTCCATTGTTATAAGCTTTTAAATTCCTTTTTAAATAAAAATAATTTAAATAAAAAAATTAGCTGTTATCAACTTAAACCAGAATAATTATATGTATATGTATCTTTAGATTAAAACCCAAACAGTTGGACTAAAATTCATAACTTAATTTTAAAATTAGTGAAGCATATTCCTTTTTCCAAAATTTTGTTAACAATTGCATATGTTTTTTTTTTTGGTTGGTCAAACAATTTAGTATGATGTAGTCAAATAATTTGTTTCATATAAAAAACATTAAAAATAAATAAAATTATTTTTATAGCCAAAACGTTATTTAAAAAGATTAATTTATTTTAATTTATATTGAACTGATCTTATATTTTATTTTACCTTTTTGTTGAGTTTTTTTTTAATATAATATAAACATATCGTTTTTAATAAACTTTTAAAAACAAATTTTTTACTTGTTTTGTATCATATAAAATTCCCTCCCCCCCTAAAGCTCAAGCTGGATCCGCGTCTGGTTCCCATTTATAAAATCATCATTCACTGGAAAGCCTTTTAAGAGCCATTAATTTGTATGCCTTTCAGAATCTCTGGCGAAAGAAGCGATAGCGGAAGGTCAACCCCGCAATATCAACGTGTGTAAAAAGGAAATGATTATGGAATGGAGGGAAAAGACCTTGTACTTCTAAAAGAAGAAGTACAGAGGCCTTCTAGAAGGCATCCATACTCTTTCTTTTTCCCGCTGGGAAATGACAGACTAGTTTGCATCAAAAATTCTCAAATACTTCGCAAGGTAATTTTCAATTGCTATTAGTATAGGAGGTACATTTTTTTTGCTGTATTGAAAGGTCTTGAAAGAAACAAATTTCTTTGAATTATTGCACCCTCACAACACTATCTATAATGGGCAAAGAACATTGCCGCATAGCATTTGTCATTGTTGTTGTACACAAACGGTTTGCATACACAGTTGATTTTTGTTGTGTGTTTGAATTTCAAACACATTTGTACAGGCCTTTAGTTTAAGTAAAAATCAATAGTACAAATTAAAGCGCATGCTAAATTATTACCAATATATAGAGTATAGGCAAGCTTTTCGACTTCATTATAGTACAATTAAGACTGCAGTTCAGCCAATAGCTTAGACTTTAGCTTAGATCATAGTTTAGCCTATATTTTAGAAAAAAGTATATAAAATAAATTTTCAAAATGCGGAGATATTCAAAAATTATATTAGTAAAAGCGAATAAGAGAAACCATAGATAATTGGCAAAGAAGCCGGGTAAGTTTCTTTGACCCTCTAATGCCAAACTTAAGAGAAGATGGGAAAATATTATACGACTAATTTTTTTCGGGTATTTTTGGGCCTCTGAGTTCAGAAAAAAAAAATATTTGTAAGCCCGTACCTTCCAGGCGAGAAAACATTAAGGAGTGCCTTGAGGCACCCTGGGGCATTTAGTAATAAAAACACATTACATCTTTGGAAAATTCAGTCCATTAGTTTGTACTGAAAATAAAAACTAACGAAACAAATTAAAAATGTTTTCTTATGCTTATAATAATTAAAGAAACAATTTTTATTATTTGAGCGAAATAAATGAAGATTCCATTTGGAACAGAAGAATTGTGTTCAAGATTGTTAACAATGCCTTAAGAGCTTTTAACAGCTTTCGAAGTTTCCACAAATATTGTGCTACATCTTTTAGCAACTGTAAAAAAGATAACTTAATATAAATAAATTATATATTGGACGTCAGTATAATTTTTGGAAAGAGTGCCTTGAGGAACTATTAGGCATTAGAGGGTGAAAGGTCAATAGATCTCTAGTCTAATCTCCTTTATTACCATGTGGTTAAATCACCGGTACGGGGAAATAAATTACAACTTAACACCAGTCCTTACGAGGCAGTGGAGGCTATGGATTTTTTTTTTTTTTTTGGAACGCATCGGTTACTACAGCTTTCCCAGGTACTTAGAATGCACCGAAGATAATGAAATAGCAGAACACGTTACATTTGACTAAATGCGATTAATAAGAAATTTAAGTGCACTAGAATCTTATCAATGTAAAAGTACAACAGTTGACAAAATAATATTTTTCAATATGGTCACATCCAACAAAGCTATTTTTGTCGAAAAATGTTAAACATATTATGTTTAATATAACAATTTTATTGTCAGCGACAATCATATTATTGTTAAATTAGTCTCCTATCAAGGAGACACAATCATATGATGGTCTTTTTCGAAATTCTTATGGTTATTAATGACATAAATATGTGTAACTCTTATTAAAGCATGGCTGCCTTTCCACCATTTTATGTTGCTCTTGGAAAAGAGAAAAATACTATTATTAATTTTAAACCAAACAATTATTAATTGTAAACAAATTATTGCCATATTTAACCATAATATGGTTGTGAATTTTTGATGCAGGACTTATTAAACCATAATATGGTTGCCGGTGACTATAAAATGGTTAAATTAACTGTAATATTTTATTATATATTGTTGAACAACAAATTTTTCACTCGCGGCCCAAAAAGCGACCAGAACTACCTTAAAGGAAAAGACCTAAGCTTTCTTTTGAGCAAAAAAAAAAAAAAAAAAAAAAAAAAAAAAAAAAAAAATAAAAAAAGTTTTGAATTTAAAAAAAAATTAAAAAATTTAAAAAAAAAAAAAAAAATTTATTTTCGCAAGATTGAAGAAATAGCAATCTAATTTGTTTCTGACAAATTTTGCTAACACCAGTAGATAATAAGTTACATGGATAAGAAAGAACACCTGTTTGGCCAAAATGTCAAATTTTGACCCCCTCTAACTCAGAAACTTTTTGACCGATCTTGTTGAAAATTTGTGTCTAACTACTATCCAATAGGACTACCTTGTTGCCAATTTCATCCAAATCGGAAGACATCGATTTCAAAAGTTGGGTCACTTGACATGAAATCCTCCATATATATAAGTTAAACTGAATGTAATTCAAAAAAGTTTTTGGTCTAGTTACAGACTGAAGAGTCACCCTCTCAGACTATTCTTTTTATTCATAAAATTTATTGATACAAATAAAAAAAGTTTCATTAATAAAAAATTAATAAATGAAATAAGCTGATACAATTTTCATTCATAAAAATATAACTAAAATACGTTGATACAAATAATTGTTTAGCAAAGTATAGTAAGAAATGGTAATTTGATATAAAGAAAAAGAAAACTTGTGACCAAATAAAGTTTATCGCACTCAAATGTGCAATATTAGGTCACTTATTTTCGTAACCATAACTTTACATTTATTTTAATTTCTGTTCTTATCACACCATAGTGAAGAGTATTTAAGATTCGGCATAACGGAATGTAGCTCTCTTACTTGCTTGAGAATGGAACAAATACAAAAAAAGTTATTACTTTTAGTTGTTCTTAAAAGGTTCGTTTAGCAAAAAACGGTCGGAACCCTCGGTTGAGACTCTTGACTATACTATAGTTTAGAGTTTATTTTAGAAATTAATTTAATCCAGCATAGCTTAAGCTAATGCTTTCTTATAAGCAAAAGAGTAAAACGAATAAATTGGGCGTACTTATTTTTTTGTTCGATCGACCACAATAACATCACACGCACACCGCCACCAATGATCTACGGTCAGCCACTAACAGCATCCGGTACAACATGCCAAAGCAGAGAAAAATACCACGCAATCATCACAAACATTTTCATTTCGCCAACGCCATCTTAAATTATTCTTAATTTTATTGTTGTAATTTTTTTTATATACAACAATTTACCTTGAAAAAAAAGTGGAAAAAAATCATAAAGTCTTTTTTACATGAGTTGTAGGTGGCAGAAAGAGCTCTATGAAATGTTTGTTTGTTCTGCGTACCCTGAAGACTTTTAAATTTTATTAAAAATGCTTTTTTTTTTAATATAATAAAAAATAAAACATGATGCTTTTGTTGTTTTTGTTTCCATGTTTTTCTTAATAATTTATTGAATTGCACGAAAGTTTTAAATAATCTTGTTTATTTTCATTTCTCTAAATTTTAACAAGTTGTTGTTTTATTTATGATCTCGCTTTGGTTAGATGTTTTAAAGAATACACTATTCGATGGACATTTTATGTAGAAAGATTTAATTTGTTTTAACCCTGAACTCTTGGAATGATTGAAACAGTTTTCTATCGAACATTTTAAATATATTTTGTTGTCGTTTACTCTACCTTGACCAATTTTATTTTAGCGATAAATTTTGTGTTTTTCTTATTCTCGGTTTTATTTTGGAAAGTTTAATGTACTGTAAATTGTTTACAAATATTGTACAAGGTGACAGGGAGAAAACAATATGTCTAGTGAAAAATTTGGGGTGGCATTTGTCAATGGGGTATATAAGTTTTTGTTTGACAGCTGTGGATCATTGGATAAATGGATGTAAATATTTGATCGTCCAAATATGGCAATAAAAAAAGTGATTGGATTTTTTTCAATTCAGAAAAAATTATAAATAGATTATAGAGTTGTTAAGTTAAAGCCATGAAATTTATTAGAATATATATATATATATATATTAGTGTGTCCCAAAAAAAAATTTTTTTTGATGATGGCATACAAACAAATCATTAAATGAAGCAAAGAACAAAGTTCAACAATTGCACGTGGTAAATGATGTCGCAGAACGCGTCGTAGCCTTAGCTAATACTTACATTAATCTAACAACCTCTGCAACAGACTTTCAGAACTTATTGCAGGGCATAGAGCTTCATCATAAAAGCTCTAATAAATAATTGAAAGCTAAAAAAAATGGTTTTTTAATTTTTTTTTTTTGGGTATGAGAAGTAAGCTGCTTAGAATTTTTTGGACTCGCATTGCTAAAGTCTGTGCAACAGAACAAAAAACCACCCATATTTAATATTTTGAAAGAATACCTAATATCTAAATATCTAACATTAAAACAAATCCGAAGCATAACTGGCAAACACATTACCATATTTTTAATTTCACAAAATGGGTAAAAAACGTAAAAAGCGTATAACTTTGGAACATTAAGAGCAAATTCAATTATTTTTTTTTTTGCAATGACTCAGAATTTATCCACCTTTTAAACAGAATCAGTAGTTTTTTTAACTTCAATATAAATTTAAAAGTTACAAAGCTTTATTTTTTAAATTTATGCTAAATTTACAAAAAATTGTGATTTGGGGGACCCAAATGAGCAAAAAAATAACCGAAACTTTTAATATCTACACAGAGATGTAAAGTTTTAGAAGTTTTCTTTAAAAAAATTGACTAAGTAACAAATAAAATCGTGCTAATGGGCCGAGTAATCAGCAAAATTAAAAAATGTCGAGAAAACCCGATTTTTGGGTTAAATTCGATTTTAGCGACCTCTAAACCTCTTCCGAAAAATCTGAAAAAAATCACAAAAATACTTCACACTATAAGCTTTCAAAAAAAGGTGGGACATAAAAAAAAATTTTTTTTTTGGGACACACTAATATATATATATATATATATATATATATAATATATATGTATATATATATATATATATATAATATATATGTATATATATATATATATTATCAAAAAAGTTGTTTTTTTTTATTTTTTTTATTTATTTATTGTGCTTAATGCCTTTTTTTATAATTGATAAAAATACTGAAATTTATTGTTGGAGGATAAGCTGTTCCTATGCGCATTTCACTGGTTGCTTAGGCCAGATCATAAGGAAACGTTCTCCTAATATAATTTTAGAAAAGCCAAAGCTATAAGCAACCAAAACTACAGAGGGAATGAGAATTACCTACATACACTCAAAAAGTCTTATTTGCAACGATATCAAAGCTTAAACAAAATACCAACAATAAAACAGTGAGTTTATCTCTTCTTACACAGAAAAAATTATTAAATTTCTCCTATCACCAAATTTGTTCTAAATTCATAATATCAAGCAAACAAGTTGTTGATTTTGCGCCAATTACCAAAATGATTATATTGATTATTAAAAATGTTAAAATTTTGAAAAAATATTTTCAATAAATGATATTTTTAATTTTAATTAAAAAAGTGATCAAAAAACTTTGAAATTTTAAACAATGTGTTAATTTATTTAAATAAATATTGACAATTCCCAACAACTATTCTACATGTTTAAATTATTTTATTTTAAACGAATAAACTCAATTAAGATTTTTTGTTATTTAATTAAAATTTTAATTGAAAATAATTAGTATTGTGGTTATTTTATTGAACTATTAATGGTTTTTAATCCAAATTTAGATATTTTAATTAGGCTTAAGTTCATTGAATTTAATTTGCATTAAATTATTTTTATGAAGAAAGGAATTTTTACAACATGGAAGATTAATTAAATTCAATGAACTTAAGCCTAATTAAAATATCTAAATTTGGATTAAAAACCATTAATAGTTCAATAAAATAACCACAATACTAATTATTGTTAACAGCTAAGGCACGAGCTATGTTTACATTTGTCCTTCAAGTTGTGCTGAAAAAGGTCAACTAGAAAAAAAGAAAGACAAAAACAGGAAAAACAAAAAATGTACTTTGGACTTCAAGAAGAATTCTTGACAAAAGTACGAAAAAACAGAAGTAAGGAAAAACATGTGAGATCAATTAAAAATGGATAATCATTCAAAAAGCAAATTTCGATCTACCAAAGGTTAAAATACAATTTGGTTTAAGGATTGATGTTTGACTACTGACGTCAGCAGTCTTCGATGGCTGCGAGTGTAAGACGGCAAATCCCTTTGAGAAGACCTAGTGGTTGAGGTCGAAACATGTCAGGGTAACCAGCCGCCTGGGTTCGAATCACACGCCAGACAGCCTGGCTTCGAATCCCAGGTCAGTCAAGAATGAAAATTATCAATAACAATTTTAATTAATCTTCCATGTTGTAAAAATTCCTTTCTTCATAAAAATAATTTAATGCAAATTAAATTCAATGAACTTAAGCCTAATTAAAATATCTAAATTTGGATTAAAAACCATTAATAGTTCAATAAAATAACCACAATACTAATTATTGTTAACAGCTAAGGCACGAGCTATGTTTACATTTGTCCTTCAAGTTGTGCTGAAAAAGGTCAACTAGAAAAAAAAAAAGAAAGACAAAAACAGGAAAAACAAAAAATGTACTTTGGACTTCAAGAAGAATTCTTGACAAAAGTACGAAAAAACAGAAGTAAGGAAAAACATGTGAGATCAATTAAAAATGGATAATCATTCAAAAAGCAAATTTCGATCTACCAAAGGTTAAAATACAATTTGGTTTAAGGATTGATGTTTGACTACTGACGTCAGCAGTCTTCGATGGCTGCGAGTGTAAGACGGCAAATCCCTTTGAGAAGACCTAGTGGTTGAGGTCGAAACATGTCAGGGTAACCAGCCGCCTGGGTTCGAATCACACGCCAGACAGCCTGGCTTCGAATCCCAGGTCAGTCAAGAATGAAAATTATCAATAACAATTTTAATTAATCTTCCATGTTGTAAAAATTCCTTTCTTCATAAAAATAATTTAATGCAAATTAAATTCAATGAACTTAAGCCTAATTAAAATATCTAAATTTTAATTGAAAATTTATTTCAAAACAACTAAAATGTTAATTAAATAATAATTAAATTTTAAATTTTTTTCAGCTAAAAAAATTATTGATTCAATTATCACATTAATTAAATTAAAATACTTTTTAAACCATTTTTTTAATTGATAAAACACTTTTTTCTGTGTATATTCCCCACTACAATTAGTTGGGATTCTCCCAACATTAATTGTAGTTGTAAGTGAAAAGAAAAAACAAATTAAAAACCATCACAAATTGCTTTTATTGTTTTCGCAAGAAATCGAAATAAAAACAATTTGCCAGTTCAGTTTTTTTATGCACGTGCACTTGCAAAAATTTATAATCAAATAAATTTTTTGGGAATACATAATTTTTTTTATTAAAAGATTTATTTATTATGCTTAATTTCATAATACATTTATACTATTTTCATAAAAATGTGTTGGGCATTATATTGAATACAAAATATAAACAAATCTTTATTTCTTTATTTCCCAGAAAAATTTGCAACGTTTTGTAGGGAACAAATGTTAAAACATCCAAGCAAAAAACTCCAATAAAAAACACTTTATGGAATGCAAAACATTCTCAAATTCTAGATTCTAAAATGTTCTGAATTTTCTACAAAACGCTTATCGGAAATTTAATTATCAGGTGTGTCACAGAAACCAAATTCGTACGAAAATGAAAACGTTTTTACCTTCTCTATAAAACGTATAACGCAAAAATTTTTCGAGCACTTACATAAAGGAAACGTTCAAAAAATATTTCAAATGATAGAGAATCCTGTTTGACTCTTCAGTTGTGTCTTGAAAAATAGACCATACCAAATAACCATAACCACTACTTTTGTTAATAGGTAATGAGATTTAACATCGTCTTAGTATCACAAAATAAAACTAATTATACTGCTAGACATAAAAAACTGTTTTATGTAAGATGTGGTGTTATAAACAAAATGAATATTGGAATTAAAGGAAATTTTGTTTTAGTTTACCTGTTGGTCCCGTTTTTTTCGTCAAATATTTGACAAGTGTGACCGTAGCTTTACAGGTTACAAACTTAGCAAGAAAGAAAAAAAAAATTGAAAATAAACAGAAAAGCATTGGCTTATATTTTTCTGTTTTCTATCATTGCTGCAATTATTGAAACACCTGGCATATTGATTAATATCGTATTTAGTTTTTAACCATTTTTTTTAAATTTATTTTCGAAGTACCCATAAGCATTCCTTTTTATATTATGTTTACAACGAAGCTATTAAATAATGATATTTTATTTAATAACAAAAAACAATGTTTGGATTTTTTTTTTAGATTTCTGTAAAATGTGAAAAATGTGAAAATTTCACTTTTGTACAAATTCTGTGACGTACCTGTATTTGTATTTTTTGTTTAGCAATATTGAATACTTATTACCAAGTTAGAAATATGGTCAAAAATACCCAAAGAAAAGCATGAATATACATGCAGAGAAAAACATTTTTCGATATGACAATCTCCAACAAAATTATTTTTAACAACAAATTTGAAGAAATATTATGGTTACTTTAACCATAACCATAGCCGCAACCGTACTATGAATAGATTAGTCTTTCATCAAGAGGCAAACAATTTCAAACTTATAACGTTGTGATTATACGGATGCATTTCCAGTGCTGTCAAAGTTTGTACAACAAACCACATTCTTCCGGAAATGTGGAAAGAATTTTTAGCCAAGTCAACCTCAATAAAACCAAATTTCGATGTTCCTTGGAAAATGATTCCTTTTAAGGAATTCTTTTTTCTAAAGATTACTTTAAATTTAATAATGCAAACTGTTTTGATGTTGATATTTAAATGGATTTAATTGAACTATTAAACTCATATATGTATCTAAAAAATATTTGTTAAAATAAAATGTTGAAAAATCCCGGAAAATCCCGGGATTTCGGGATCGGAATCGGGATCGGAATTTCAAAAATCTAAGTATAAACTAGTATAAACTAATGATTTTTTTAAATATTTGATTATGAAATTGCAAAAGGATGAGTTTTCTACAATTTTTGAAAAATATGCAGAAGTATTTATTGCAAGTAAAAAACTTGAAAACTTACCAAAAAATTAGCGGGACTAATCGGGGCTGCAGGGTATCGAGGGCGCTGTGGCTGGTGTTTAGGTAGTTCGATTCGTAGTAGTTGCTGGGCAGGAGTATGGCTTGCGTCAGGACGATAATAGGTATTGTCATCGGCCACTGTATGATAGGCAAAATGGCGGTGAGAATGGGATCTGAGTTGTCGGATATATGTAGATTGCATAAGGTACCCGGAGGAGTTGGAGACAGTTAAGCACCTTCTGTGCCACTGTCCCAGGCTACAGAACAGTAGGCTGAGATGGCTAGGTAGTATATTCCTGCGTGAATTGGGAGATGTCTCGGGCTGCGGGCTCGAGAATCTGATGGGATTCATAATTGGAATGGCATAGCTGCGCAGCAGGAGACTGGGGACTGGGTACATCTAGGGCAGTTTTCTGCTTAGTAGGGTTATTTGCTTATGTTGTTGAATTTTTTGTCTTCTCTATTCTTGTGCTTTTTGTCTTTATTTTTCCTATTCTTCTCTAACTAGAATTCTATCACTAAATAAGGCGTCACAATGGACCACATTGGTCTCTGGGTGAGGGTGTGAAGTTTACTTCGCACCAGCCTGTCTATTTAACCCAACCTACCCTGCAAATTTCAATTATCTCTACCTATATGATTATTTTAATTTGTATAAATCTTTTAGTCTGACTATTAGACAAACAGTCAGAGAAAAACACACAATATTGAATATAAATTAGACGTTTAACAGAGAGCACATCAATGACAATAGAAAAATTAACATGTTTGAAATTTTCTGATTATTTTGTTTTGTTTATTTTAAACTAAATTAAATGTAACAAACATACAAAGAATACAAACGGAAAAAATAAAAAATGAAATAGTTCGACAAACACAAATTAACATCCAGCAAATAAAAAAAATCGCACAATAATTCTGTGGCAAAGAGGGAAAAGTGCCACTTGAGATTAATTTTTGTTAATGACACCCTTGAGATCTTCATGTTCAGAAGAACCAATGAGCAAAGGTTCAATTATTTCGTACGATTTTTCAGGAAGTTATAGGAAATTGACTTAATACTTATGTGTTTTAAATGTTTTTTTTTATTCCTACGCTAATCCCGCGAAGCTCTTCGCTTGTCTGCAGGAGACCAGAGTCTCTGGCGGGAATCGAACCCCAGTACTGACAGACTAGCCACTACCAGCTAATATTTGAAATAAAAGTACTAGGGAAATTTATTAATAAAACTTTAAAAACTCCAAGTCAAGAGAAGTGATAATTATATTTAGAATAGATTTTAATTTCCAAAATCATTAAATTTTCCACATGATTTCAGTTGAAAATACAAATTCAGCAGCAATAAAGAAAATTCACATGTGGATACGCACAAAAACAACAATTGAAAACTTTAAAAAGGATGCAAAAACCAAAATGTTTGTATGAAAAGTAATAATTGTATGGATGACAATGTTATTAGCCAGAAACGACCGCTATGGGATTTTCCGATTTTCAAAATACATATCGCACGTGTTCAACAATAGTGAATTAGCTCAACATTTTTTTTTACCTTTTAGAAAAAACTCGATACGTAATATTCATATCTAACTGCTGTAAAAATAACGCGCTATGTTGTCTACTTTTTTGTAATGAAAGAGTGTGTTTAAAAAGTCTTCTTCATATGCCTTTAATGTAAAATTAAAACATATTTTTCTAATACCAACACAATGCACTGCATTAGTTGTGGTTATCCCCTGAGTGTTGGCTTAAAGTTAAAAAAAAGTTTTCGCAACCCCCGATTATCGCAACACCCCGATTACCGCAACAGGCAATAATTTTTTACATTACATTCTCATCTCTTTTAACTCTTTTAATCTCTTTATAACTGCAACAATTATTTTAAAATAGTCTCAATAGGCGCAACATATTTTTTTTATTAACTTACAATGTTTCTTTCTTATTGCATTTCTTGGTTGGAAACTTAATTTTATCAAAGTTATCATATTTAGGCAAAGAATATCATTTCAGCAACGTTTCTCACCGTTCACTATCCTATTTAGTCGTACTATTTGTAAAAAAAAAAAAAAAAATAAATAATAATAAAGTATGATATTCTAAGCTCAAAACGGAATTGGCTAACAAATTTATTTAACAAGTCTCTCCGACTTACAAATGTTTATAAAAATGATCATAACATGATAGACTTCATGCGATCAGAGTGGCTTTCTCTCGTAAATGAGCTGAGTCATGTGATTTTCCATCTCTTTTGTGTGATAGTGTAGCATTGACAACAGATTTTGCGAAAACTTTTTTATGTCGGAGTGAATTCTGTCATATTTGTGAATGAATCATACGACTGTGTAGAATAATGAATTCCGACCTCAAAGAACAAGTTACCTAAAAAGTATTTTAACGCGTTTGCGATAAGAACCCAGCAAAAACTAATCCATCCTCGGAAGCAGTAATGTAAGGGAGAATTCGAAGTGAAGCGCTTACACTTCTATGAAATATTACATGATTTTTGTTGGGAGCTCCTCGCGTATAAGTTCTGCTTAATAGATCTGAATATGCTTAATTCACGTCTTCAAAACGGACATGATTTATGTGAATAAAGAAAGCGAACAAATTAAGTACTGGAAAAATTTTATTGCAGCGTTTAAAAAACTTTTTATAAATCAAAAATATTTTTTTGGAACAATTATGAGGAGTGTTCTGGAAATTGAAAATGTAAAACGCAAGAATTAAAATGTTTTTTGTAGTAAAAGAAATACAAATAAAATACAATACAAATATTTCTCTATTAAAGAGAATTCTATAAGAAAATTTTAAAAAATTGTATTAAGAGTGTATTAAAAAGAACTCCAAAATTCTTGCGTTTTCGATTTCCAGAACACCCCTGTATTTTTTACTTTTTATCAAAAGAATAAAGGATTTTATCACTGTTTCAATGAAAAAACAAGAGATCAAAAGCTTGTTATTCTATCTTTAAACGATTTTTAAATTTAACAAACGTTTATTAAGAAAAACTTTCATATAAAATATGTTTATTAGACCGATTCACCTTGTATGGAGCTGAAAAAAGTGTTTTTGTTACTCCTCTGAGAATAAAGCTTGATATGTTTTATGATGATTCCCAAAATATTTTGGTTCTAGCGTTGACCATCCGTGAGCTGGACCATTTTTAATAAAGGTCTTTTTCAGTTTTTCGAATTTTTTGTAGTTTGCTCCAAGGTATCATCGAAAATAAACTAACATTATTTAAAAACAGATTAAATTTGAAAGCAGAACATTATTTCTACATACGTAGAATTTGTATGAAAACCTGAAACGAAAATATGTATTTAGTTAAATATCTCAATTAGTAGGTCGCAAGTGGTCAAGTTTTATATACCGTTGGATGCTGCTTCAAAAACTCTTTTCGATGATACCAAATTTTATTTATGTCGCCTTGGAGCAAAGTACAAAAAATTCGAAAAACTGAAAAAATACCTTTTTTTTTAAAAAATGGTCCAGCTCACGGATGATCAACGCTAGAACAAAAATATTTTGGGAACATCATAAAACATATCAACCTTAATTTTCAGAGGGGTAACAAAATTACTTTTTTTTTTTGAGTCGCTCTAATGTTTATGAATACGGGCACAAGTATTTTTTAAAAATTTAAAAAAAGAACACAATGATAATGCCGCCGTGTGTGCGCACTAACACTCAGATTGTAATTTTAGTAATCAAATTTTGGTCATGCACAAGCTCCTGGCTTGGGAGCAGGAGTTGTTAAAATTTCACTCCAAGCTAGAAGCACACAGGTGCATCTGACAGTAGGTCTAACTTTACTAAAATCAGCTTCGGAACTGTACACTCACAAAATTATTACAGTAACTGATTGTAGGTTATTAAATTCGTTTTCCGTAATGTTAAAATTTAATTTAAATATTGTTATTTAACATTAATGTTTGTTATTCAAAAAACAAACTACCAAAAAATACTGTTTTCCGTACTAATATTGTTATGTAGTTTAATTTTTTGTGCGTTAAATTATTTTTTTTTTAAAGCAACAACTGTTAAATTTTACGGAGTATACTGTTAAATAAAAAAAAAAATAAATTAAAAAATTTATGTAACATTCATTTATTTTAAATGAAATGTAAATGATCCTATTTTAAAATAAATTTTTTTGGGGAATTTACCTACATAATATTTTGAGTGTATTCCAAGAAGCCAAATTAATAAGAAAAATATTGAAAGAGCGACAGTACCGGATTGAGCGCCAAGAGGTAGACATACCTCAAGACGCATATGCACAGCCCCCGTGAAAAACTAATACTAGACAGTTATTTGCAAACTTTTAAAAGGATTCGTGTTTAAATATCTTTCGAATGCATGACTTTTCTCCTTAAATGACGGGTGAAATAGTGTTGGTCACTTGGTACAAATTAACTTCAAATGATTAAATTTGACAAGACTTTTTTTTTATTCTGATTTCAAACAATAACAAAATCTTTCTAATATCTAAATCTAACCAGCAGTATTTATTTCTTGAATGTTACTTCACAGTTGTACGGGCTTCTACATATAAGTATGCAATAAGTTTTTCAATTTAAGACAATAAAGCCAAGCCGGGAAAGCCGTTTTGCAATTTCAAATACAATCAATGTTTTATACATACAATGTATAATATACATACATGTATTTCCATTTTTTAAAAGTTCATTTATAAAACAAAAAATTTCTTTTTAAGTATTTGATTACCAAGTTAAAGTATAAGTGTAAAAAAATGCGTTTTGCTTTGCCCTCGTTTTATTTCTTATAAATTTTTTTAATTAAAATTTTTCTCATTTTACAATTCCATACACATGAATAAATCCCATTGTGCATATTTAATTTATTATATTTCATAGCTTATAAGTGGCTTTTTTCTTATTCTATTGTTTTTTGTTTAAAGAATAATTAACTTTTATTTCTAGATGAAATTTAAAATTCTAAATTTTTTGCAAAAACACAATTTTATCTTTAAGTTGTTGACTTCAATTACATTTTACTTCGGCTTTTTTTTTGTAATAATATTGTGTTCTGTTTTAAAGAAATTCTTGTTATTTAGTTTATGCATCTGGTTGTTGTATTTTCTTTATTTTTATTGCTTTATATCTACAACAACAGTTGTCTTTAGCTTTGAGTTTTAATCTTCATCTGATATTTTTTGTCTGATTCTATATTCAACAAACATTATTATAGTTTTATTCCCATACAAAAATATTATCATATCTTTTCATACCTTGTGCTTAATTTTTTTTTTGTGAACACACTGCCTGTCATAATTATAGATGCACTCTAAAAAATCGTTATTTAGAAGCTTTAAGCAAAATAAGAGTTCTTAAATTGACAAATAAAATAAAGCTAAGCTAATTTCTAAAATTGGATTGGGGGCGGAATCCATATGTTACCATAACGATTGGGAAATGTTATAGCTTACGACGCACACTGGGTTAAATCCCGTCCAAAGTTTTGTTAGCTAAGAAATTTTTATTAGCATTTGTTTACGAGCTCTAGCCAATTGGCCATCAATTTGAGGAAGAACATAAATCAAGAAATAAATACTTTAAATACTACAGAGAACAATTGTTACGATTAGTTCGGGTCCAAGAAATGTGAGAGGAAAAAATTATCTTTGCCACAAAATATCAAATGCCGCTAAATGTTTGTCAGGCAGTGTAGTTGGCAAAGTTTGCTCGTAAATTTTTTTCTTGTGTTTGTTCTTGAGAATTAAATAAAAAATGGAATTAAAGAAAATCTTGTAAAAAATGCAATGAAATTAGTACATTCATACGTAGTTCGTTATGCTATAAGTTAAAAGTTAAATAAAGGAAACAGTGGGTTCTAAGGATAAGAATAACTGCTAAGAAAACTTAAGACAAATCTTAAAATTTAATTTGTGAACCACAGTTTTTTTTCTTCTTAAATTTACTCGCAGAGGATTTTAACATCTTAAACATCACTGGAAAAATTCTGGAAAATTTGCATTATTCAAAAATTAAATCAGCTTTAATTAAAAATTTAATCAAGTAAATTAAACGTGAATTAAACGCTTAATCAAGTGAATTAAACGTTTAATTATTATTATGTTTACTGGTGCAAATTTAATTAATATTTTATTTAATATCACAAATTTTTTAACTGAAAAAAATTTTTATTTTTTCTGTTTTCTGGAAGGGTTAAAATAATCTTTAAGTTCGCTTAAATTGAAACAAGTCTACACATCAGCTATATATTTAGTCAATTCACAAGGTATCCGAACATGTCATATTGTCAAAATGTCCTAATATTTCACAATGGTTTAAAAATATTGTTGTTGGTTTGTTAACAAAAAGTGTCTTAAATAAATAGAACGTTGCTTGCTGTGTTTATTGTGCTGTAGTAATTAATCAGAAAAGTCCTGGCTGAGCCGTACAACAATATTTTTAAACCATTGTGAAATATTAGGACATTTTGACAATATGACATGTTAGGATACCTTGTGAATTGACTAATTGTAAATTATAAATATTAAAATTTAAGAAAACATACGAAAAACATGATGTATTAAAACTGGGGCTAATGTTCTGTTTCGCAATCACATTTGGAAACTATTCGCTTATTTAAGCTTTTTGTATACACCTATCTATCGTTTTGCTCGGTTAATACGTTTTTGAAAAATTCGTTTAAACCGAAAAGGAAAATGTTGAATGAAAAACCGTTATGAAGCACACTCATCGTGACAATTAATATTTAATAATTCTGTATTTTCTTTGAATCTTAATACCTCAAAGGAATTACAAAAGACAGAATAACAATTACATAGACCACATGAATGCAGCTAAATTGCATATTCAAAACACTTTAAATAGCCCACACAAATTTGAAATAAAATACCTGCCACAGTTATAAAAAGGAAATTTATAAATATATAAATGTTAAATAAATTGTAATTAATATATTGTATTAATATATTGTAATTAATATATAGTTGCATTGTGTTGGAACTATGAAAATAGGTTATGGGAAGGAGGAAGGTGGAAAGAGGGAGTAGTGCTTGTGGACATTCGAATTAAATTTATTCATGTTGAAAGTGAGGGAAGACTTTAGCAGGAAGGTTATTCCACATACGAACAGTCCGGCCAAAAAACGAATCTTCCCTGTAATACGTTGTACGATTCACCGGCCAATCGACCACAAAAGGATGGGCTCTTGCGGAAAAACGTGTATTACAAACAAACATATGGGTTTCGGGAACCAGATCCCTAATTTCATCAGAACACATCCCATTGTAGTAACGATAAAACAGACAAATGCAACCCACATTGCGACGGTGCTTTAAGGAGTCAATTGAATTGGATATCCTACTGTCACCAATCAGAACCTTCGTCCTCTCCTGCACGCGGTCGAGAAGCTCCAAAATAGACTTTGAAGCACCGGCTGACACATGAGAGTTGTATTCGATTCGCGGTCGGATATAGGTGCTATAAATAGTAAGGAGATCAGATGTAGTGAAGTATGTCTTACACCGTTTCAAAAAACCGAGGCACTTGAATGCTTCTTTCGATACCTTAAATATATGTTCTGTCCATCGGACATCACAATGTATCCTCATGCCCAGAACATCAAGAGGTTCTGTTTCCTCAATAATTATACCACACATATATACAGATGAGACCCCTTGATCCGTTGTGCGTTTATTCGTCAGCATGCAACATTGGGTCTTTCGAGCATTAAACTCGACCCTATTCGCACGACTTCAATCTGAGATTATGTGTAGGTCTCGGCCAAGCGTATCATTTATGTTCTGCCTCATAGCACCAACATCGGATACGCTTGGTCTAGAATCAAATGAATACGAATGGCAAAGGTTGCTGTCATCTGCAAAAGAATAGATATGGTTGGAAGTTTGGCATAGGAGGTCATTTAGAAAAAAAATAAATAGAGTAGGAGCAAGAACGGAGCCTTGCGGCACCGTTCTGAATGAATCTTGAACTCGTTTAATGAAACCCTATCTATAACAACTCGTTTAGTGCGATCTCTGAGAAAGCTCGATAAAAATCACCCAAACCAACCACATCAAAAGCAACAAGTTAAGACAAGAGTGATTAATATGCAATAGAAATATGAATTAATTATAACTTAGAAATTTCGATAAATAAGTTAACAGATTCCACGAGTTCTTAATCGTTTATACGATTTTGAATGAAACAACGTGTTGTGGTATCAAAATGTGACTGCCTTCTTTATTTTAAATTTTTGTTCTTTATGTCTTACATCTATTCTTAACAATAATAATTCAGATTAACGTTGCCAGACTTAAATTAAATAAATTAAGAGATATTTTATTCCTGACTCATAATAATAAATTATTTATAGTCAGAGTACGGAGAGTGCTCGAATTAAACTCGCTCGCGAGCGAGTCCAATTCGAGCGAGTTTTATTTTCTACATTGAAAAGAATTATTCTTTACTGCTCGCGAGTTTTATTTTTGCGAGTTGAAAAATATTGCTCGCGAAAAGAATTCAAATTTTAAGAGTCAAAAATAAAACTCAACTCGCGAGTCGAGCTAAAAAGAATTGTTCGCGAGTTTTATTTTGGCGTATGAATTTTTTTTAATTAAAAATATCTTTTTCCTGTTTATTTGTTTGTTTGTGTGGATAAATGTGTGTATGTATGAATATTTCATCGAAACACAGAACAGCATTAGCAAATAGATCAGAAGTAAGGCTTTAGCGGTGGTATTTTAACTTTTTAGAATTAAAAAATTTCATAACATGTATACAAATTTAATTAATTATTTAAAGAATTTTAAGGTGTGTTCTTTCAAAAAAAAAAAAAAAAATAAAAAATTGATTGTTCAGGGTAGGAAAAAATTCTTCTCGCGAGCACAATTCGAGTCAACTCTCTCATTTTAAAATTTGTGCTCGCGAGTTTTACTTTTAAAGTTGACTCGAATTGTGCTCGCGAGTAGAATTTTTTCCTACCCTGTTTATAATGCTTTAAAGTAATGTGATAACTTATATACTACATAAGAAATTGAAACAAATTAGAACTAATTTTGGGTTGAAAAACACAACATCGATTTTGTTCTCATTATTCTGACTGCGCACCTTAACCAGTGCTTAGGTGAATCAAAACTGCTGCAGCCAAGTGAAGCATTCGAAAACACTTTGGCACAACAAATAAACAAAGAGAAACATTTTAAGCATTTGAATAGTAGCACAGAAAAAATTTAAAAATTGACTCTAATCACCAAATTTATACCAAATTCATAATATCAAGCAAACATTTTGTTGATTCTGCACCTATTACCAAAATGATTGTATTAATTACTAAAAATTGTAAGCTTGTGAATATTTTTTTTTCAATGAATGATATTTTTAATTTTAATTAAAAAAATTATCAAAAAACTTTGCCATTTCAAACAATGTGTTAATTTTTAAATTAAATACTGACAATTTCCAACAACAATTCTACAAGTTTAAATTATTTTATTTTAAACGAAAAAGTCAATTAATATTTTTTTTATATTTAATTAAAAAGTTCTTTTAAATCAACTTAAATATTAATTAAATAAAAATTATATATTTAATTTTCTTTCAAATAAAAAAAATAATTGATTCAATTACCACATTAATAAAATTGAAATATTTTTTAAACCATTTTCTTTAATTAATAAACAACCTTTTTCTGTGAATAATAACTTATACACAATCCTAATAATTAACAAAACATAATACCATGTTTAAGGGGGAAAAGGCTTTTATTTATATACATATTACACTATTTTATTTATTTATTGAACGTAAAATTAGAGAAGCATTAGGTCTGTTCCCTAACTCAAAGTTGTTACAAAATGGCAACAGTAGGTGGTCACTAGGGAGATCGATTATTCGACTTTTTTCAATTCAATAACCGGTTTTCGAATATTACGAATAGTTGCTATTTTAAAAAACCCGGTTTTCGGTAAAGCATTTTGAAATAACCGGTTAACCGGTTTTAATTCGAATACATAAAAACACAAAAATCAAATAAGTTTTTGTAATAAAACGTTAATTTGAATTAAAACAAAACAATTTGCAAAGGTAAGGAACCAACAAAATACATATGTATGACTTAGATCAGACCTAACAAATATTTGACAATAAAATCCAAAAAAAAAGTGGGACTAGTAAATTTATCAAACTTTAGCTTAATTTTCAACAATTTTTTATTGATTGACTAAACTTTATTTGTAAGATGATATTTGTATAATGTAATTTAGAAACTGTTAAATAATATTTGATCTGGACAAACGTTTTGCAAATTATTATTTGAAATATTTTTCCAAATTTATTTTTAATGAGTTTTAATTTGTTGGTGGTTAAGCATGTAAATCAACCATATTTTTGAAAAGTTGCAAAAAAACCTCTTAGCCAGGATTATCTATTTCAAATTATTTTGTTTCAGCATTTAGAAACGAATAGTAAAATGAACATGCTTTTTGTGTGAAATATTTGTCAATTCGTCGACTACAATTTAAATTCTTCTATTGTTTGATTTCATAAATTTTTTTTTTAGTTCTTGGTGTTTTAATAAATAAAACTGGTACAAATTTTTCCCATATCGTTGATTCCGCCGGAATGTTGTAGTTTTCAGCATGAAGAGATGCTCGAACTACTTAAGAGTTTTAGTGCCTTAACGGGCAATTCGTCCTCGGCAACGCAACGGGCTAATATTTCACCCAATGATTAATTTTTTGCAGCGTATGTTAGTAAAGTATTATTTGTTGTCTCTTTAGAACTACTTCGAAGGGAGTTAAGTTTTATTTGGATCACATAAATGTTAAGCATGTATACTAATTAAAGGTGATTAATAAGTCGTGACATGGAAGAAACTTTGTAACTTATCATTTTAGGGCACTTCAAGAACCTAACTTTGTCTTTTTAATCGCGTTCGAAAAAGATCTAGAGATAACCTTCATATAAAAATATATTTAATTTTTAGAATACTCTTGCACAAATTACTATTTACTTTTTAACTGCACATGTTTTTGTAGTATGTTGAATAGTTTTTGGTTTTTTTCTACAAGAACGCAAGCGATTTGTATTTACAGTATTCATAATGTTTTTTGACCTTTGTTACATTTTGTTTTGACATTCTTCATAAAAAGTTTAAGTTTGGCCAATATTTAATTAGAAAATACTTAAATTACGGGTACATCCACAACAAGATTAAGGAAAATGTATATAAATTACACATTACTCAAATAACCGGTTTATTATACCAAAATAACCGGTTTATTCGATATTCGAAAAATGGGCATTTTAAAATAACCGACTTGGGCAAAGCTAAAATAACGGGTTAAAACCGGTCGAATAATAACCGTTCGATCTCCCTACTGTTCACGTACTTGAAAAATTTACAACGTGAGTGTGAAATAGAGCGTACAATTTCACTTTATTCCCTATTTTAGTCACTACTTGACTATTATGCAAATATTTCTAGTAAAATATTAGCAATAAACTTGGCGTATTATAATTATTATTAAATTAAATAATATTTATTAAACGTCGTCATTTTTTTTAAAAGCTTGCCCATTTTAAAAACTGACATTGTCGTATGAAAGAGTTTAACTTTAGTCCCTGTTCTAACCACTGTTCAATTATTATTCCTAAGAAGATAGTTATCGATACTGTAAAGCCAGTGATAAATAAACAAAACACTTTATTTTTTGTTTGATGTCGTTCTCGTTCATCTTGTGTTTGGTTTTTATTTCAACATAATGATTGCAGCAGAAATCCTTTGAAGGTGTTAACATTAATGCCAAAACAACTTGATAACATTTGGCTTGTGTCTTATTTGCTGTAAACTACAGAAAATAAAACAGATTCCAAATGCAGTCAAGTGTGATTCAAAGGAAATAAATGCAAAAGAAACACAAAGAAGAAAACAAACTATAAATAACATAAATCCATGTATTTCAAGAGATAAAAATACAACTTAATTTATTTTTAATAACATTTTTGCATAAATGCAATTGTAATATTTCTATAAGATATAGAGGATTAGAAAAATTCTGGAAAAACAAGATCAGGTTTCGTTAGATTTAACGGGTAGTACTCATTTCCTAATTAGTTCTGAATTTTGAAAACTATTGAGTCATTGCGAAACAGAAATAAATACTTCCTAGAGGGACTATAATTTCCGAAAATATCTTAAAACTAATTTTCAACATTTCCTTTCGATTCGGTTTGTGTTACATTTTTCATTTATTATCAATTTTAGTCTATGATTTTTTTTTTTTAATTAATAGTTAAACTCATGGGTCGATCACGGATGACAACTGAACTAAAGTTGAGTTACCAGCAGCGAAATCGGGCAAATTTTATATTTTAACATGAGCGGCGTTGTCTGATTTTGCTGCTGGCACTCAACTTTAGTTCAGTTGGCATCCGTAATCGACCCTTAAGTTTGATAGAGTTTCACTTAACTTACTTCAAATTTTTTGTTGTTTCTAATTTAACTATTTCTGTGTCTTAAGATTTTGCCAAATCTAACAGACGAATTTTTTTAATGTAGTAAAAACCCTGCGGGAAATTTGTGTCAATTGATCTTAAAGCACTTATCCAGTGACCAGTGAACAAAATTTTATAATTAAAAGGAACGAATTGTGATAGGTGAAAACAAAATCTATCCCTTAACTGGTGATAATGTGTTTAGAGTGTAGTTGGTACAAGGGAAAGGTAATTTGCTAAAAACTATTCATGTGACTGGATTTTGCGCGGGTAGTGGCTGATTCTCTCTAGTTCTATTACTTTATATCTATCATATTGACATGGTTCATTTGTGACAATATTTGCGACAGACATTATTTTAACCGACATTGGATGTGTCCATTATGGTTATTTCAGTAACCTGTTAGAAAGTGTCAAAAAGGTACCAATTGACCCCTCGTAGGACATCGTCATGTTAAAGTGACTTGTCACGTGACAAGTTTAGTGTTAGTTCACTTTCCCCTAGTGAATAGCCATTTAAAAAAAATATTTAAAAATCTTATTATTGGGGGTATAACTTAAAAATTAAGGCTTTACAACAGATGTCGTATCTTTTGCACATGGTTTGTGTCTCTAAAAATTTACGTGGCATTCCACTTGTTCTTACTTGTATTAACAACAAAGTTTTTTTTTGCTTCAAAAATGTCGAAGCAAGTATAAAAGATTCGCCTATGCCGAATCTTTTATACCCTTCACTTTGGTGCAATAAAAACAGGAAGTTTTATAAATAACGTTATTTAGATATAAATAAATCTTTTTTCTGCCACGCCCATTTCTCCATCACCGTCCACATTTTGTCGGATGTTGTCTGTGTATTGATAACCAACATACTTGTAGCTAATTTGCAAACTGTTGTTCTTGCCGTTCTCCAGACATAGAGGAAAACAGACGGACATCGTTAAATCAACTGTACTGAACATGTATGTAAATGTTGTGAAAAAGCAAAAAACAGGCTAGACATGAAGAAAATAAAGAGAACCAACTTATACAAGGAATTTGTTACTTTGGGTGATGGGTATAAAAAACAACAACATGGGATTTTTTGAAACAAATTAAAGGCAGTCGTCGGTTTTTGCTTATATACCAGCTATTTATTGACCGATCTGGCAGAAACTCAATACCAAAATTTAAAGGAGCAGATGTGACAGAATTGTATAACCACAAAGTCTCCATAATATCTGGGTTCTTCGAAAAACCCATTTAAACAGACAGATGGTTAGATGGACATCGATAAATCAACTGCGCTACGAGTTAGGACCCATAATATATATACTTTTTATAGGGTCTAAGATCAATATTGTTGAAATTACAAGCGGAAGGATAAACGCATATATCGTTGCCTAAAACGCAAAAGGCTCTATATAACATTTTTACCATTTTGCAGGACAAGCAAAAAAACTATTTGAAAGATAAATTGGTAAATTGCCTTAAACTGTTTATAATTTATTATTCTTGTATTTTTCTTGTAAAGACTACCAATTGATATGCTGCATATTATACAAACTGTTAGTTAGTTCTTTAAGGGTTTATCCTATAACTTTGTGTATATAGGGCCGTGTGTTTTTGTTAATAAGATCGCTAATTTTGATCAAAAGATCACAAAATATTTTGTGGAATTTTGTGTTGATGCAATATTTCAGTATCAATAAAAGACCTGCACGAGTGTATAATAAAGTATTGTCAAAACAGATACACCAGATATGTATCTGTTACTATTGATATAAAGTATTGTCAAAACAGATACACCAGATATGTATCTGTTACTATTGATATAAATGAGAGAATGAGTGTACCTAACTGATATTTTATGGTTTTGCTTTTGTCCACTCACCATATCTTAAAAACAAAAACAGTTCCTTATGGTATTGTATTGAGTATATCCTAACCTTTTTTTTTGCTCACAAATATCTGTTGTCACCATGGTATTTTAACAATATCTGTTGTATTTTCAAATATTGTTGGAGAGTTGATGCAAATAACAGAGCTTATAAAAATTTATATACGATCTCAACCAGGGGTGCCAGATGGTTTTGGTAAGAAATCTGCATACACAGAAAAAATTTTTGCCAAAAATTTTTTAATTAAATAATTAATTGGTGAACATTAATTTCTTCAATTATTTTTTTTGTTTGCTGCAATTAATTTTTTTAATCAAAACACAAAAATTTAAATATTTTTGTATAAGTTGTGTATTTTTTTAATTGATGCAATTAATTTTTTAATTGATTAAATTTGTGTGGCATGACTCGAAAATACAAATCCGTTAATTGATATGATCAATTCTTTTGCAGGGGCAAAATTAGTAAAAAATTTAATTGTCTGAACGAATTGTTTAATTAAAGTCGATTTTCTATTTTTTCTGTGTATCATCAAAAACAAATCGGCAATTTAATTTAAAAAAATACCTTTTTAAAACACAATAAAACATATTTTAATGACAAAAAATAACAAAGCAACAATTAACCATTACATAATGCTTTTAACATAAAAATCAATACAAATAAACATTTTGTAAATAAATATTAGTTAATTAAAAATTTATATGAATTTTCAATATTAGAGCCAACGGAGACATATCTACTGAACAATAGATTCGTATTAAAATGCTTTTTCAGAATCTATGGTGATCTAGAAAAAACGATCTCAACTCCACAGTTAAGACAAATTTTTCAACGAAAATATAAAAGTTCGGATTAAACAAAAAAAGTAGAGTTTTCTCTCTAAAAAAATAAAATAAAACTTGAGGAGTTTTCAGCCTAAAATAAAACTCACTTGGCTGTCAACAAATAAAACTCTTTTAAGGATTTATATTTTTACGTCTTTAATAACCAGTGATGCCATTAGGATACGAAAGATACATTTTTCGTATCTTTTGATGACTTCAGGTACAATGTATAATCCTGATATTTTTCGAATCTTTTGAATCTGTGCGCAAAATGTACAGAAATCAAATTTTAAACTTTCCTACTCTGACAAAGTTTATTTAAGTTAGCATTTCGTTATGAATACTAAAAAAAACAGTGACAACTAAATACAAAAATAACATGTATTTTGTTGTTAGGTTTTCTAAGTTCTTCTGTAGCTTGCTTATTCTTGTGTATGTGTGTTAAGATGAAATTTTAGAATAAAAATTTATATGAACTTTTTGATATAATCGCCTTACTATTAACGCCTTAACTCGTATATTAATTTTTACAAAAATGAATTTGTTTTGATAACATCCAAACATAGTTACATATAATAAATTTAAAAGTATGCTTACTGGATTTTTAAATTTACATACCTAATAGTTATGACTTAAAAAAATATAAAAATTTATTTATATGATATCATTTTCTTTATAATATTCATTAACGATGTAATAAAAATGTTATGTTAATAAATGTTAAACGTTAAAAATGGATTTTAAAATAAAAGCGTATCTCTTTGGAACTAAAATGTATCTTTCTCGAAATTTCACTGGCAACACTGATAATAACACTCATTTTGTTTTTCTTCTTTTTTTTAATGACAATTGAACCTGTCATTTCGAAAAGGGCACGAGTCACACTTTTTTCAAATATCACCTTTTGACGCCATTTAATTCATTTAAGGGTTTTACGTATTCTCTGTGAATATGGTAGATCTTCAATTGCAACAAACCACCTTATATGGCCCTCGAAATCTAAAGTCTGTATGAAAAGGGCACGAGTCCGGGACTTATGCCCTTTTCAGGGGAAACAAAATGCTAATGTATAATATTTGTATAGAATTCTATTATTGGCACCTCGTCTCTGATGCAGCCTACTGTGTATTTTTATTCTGAATTATTTTCCTCAGCCGCGCTAGTCCAGTGGCTAGACAAGCCAAGCTAGCTAGACAGTGGGACAAAAAGTTATTTTTACCATCAATTTATTTGATAGCGAAAAACGAAACCACTTTTTTTATATTAATTTTCAGTTTTATTAAATTTTACTTTCTGGTATAACTATTTTTGGAAATATCTGCATTTAATATTTGATAATATGAAATGTTTTTAAGCAAACAAGCGAAATGTAACTTTTACGCATACTCACATATTTCTTATAGTTGAGGCTAATGAAAATTTTGAAATTAGAAGGCCTAAAACTGATAAAATTATTGACATAAAAAAATGGTGGCCGAACCATTACAAGAAACTGGTGCTCTCTGTGGATTCCTATGGCAAAAGAGTACCCAAGGACAAAAAAAAAACTTTTGCTATTTCCCAAGTGTCACATTTCACATTTTCCAAGTCTACACCAGGCCTTGTTACAACACGTGAATCTATAGATTGTTTAACCAGTTATGAATTCCAGCTCTTACAGAGAATGGGCACCAGCCCGCCTTTACCATCAAATGATACTCCTGCGTATGCTGGCAAAGTGCCAATCAATGAAAAGAAAATACCAGATTTGTAAAAACTAGAAAGATACATTCCAGAAAAGTACCAAAATTTCTATGCAGAGATTTTTGCATGGCCAACAACTTCAGCTAATGAACAATATGAAGAAAATAATGATGATTAAATGTCAGTTCTTCCGAAAATCTTTGGATTTGCGATTATTTCTAACAAGTCATTTCGAAAAGGGCATAAGTCCAAAAATTTCAACCACCAAAATCTGTATGTTACATGCTTTTTTTAAAAATAAATAAATGGCACAAAAATTATATATGTTTTTATTTATTAACTTCTATATTCAGTTTCTTAACCATCATAGATTTTTTCCGAACAAATACGTTTTTTGTTAATCCTGAAAAGCTTTAATGTATGGACTCATGCCCTTTTCGTAATGACGGGTTCAATTTAATTGCAGTACAAGCGGATTAGAGAATACTGCTATACAAATTGTAGTGATCTGACCAGCGGCAAGCTTTGAGTGTCGATCTTTTATTCCTCAACTGGGTTTTAATTTATGACGGCTAAATCGAACTCCCTTTTTAAGAGTTTAATTTGACCTTTTATATTTACGTTAAAGAGATAACTGTTTAAAATGGACTTTTTTGTTTTAAATTCACAAAATAACATTTTTTTGGTTGCAATTATCCATTAAAAACAAATAAGAAAGTATTGTCTGCATGCCCGACCCAACGATGCTCCATACCACAATATTTAGAGATAACTTTTCAAGAGTGTAGCTTAGGGTCCCATGGGCAATCATGGACCACGCCATTATTTTATGAAGTTAAGATTCATGTCAAAGTTCTCACCATTGACAATATGCTTGTTCCTTAGGACAACTAGAACCTTTGTACCAAATTTGAGCAATTTATCTTCAAAACTGCGACCTGAACTTTACGTACAACGTTTACATAGACAGACATTTTTTCTATGATTTTTTTTTGTCGCTTATTTTATAACTGTTACAATCCCTGAAATAACTGTTATTAAAGAAGTTTTTTGATACCAGTTATAACTGCCACCGTTCCTGGTTAATTGTTTTTATGGATATAAAAAGTTTATTTTAATTTTTTTATTATTATACATATTTGAGTTTGACACTTTTATTAAATAACTTTAAATATAAGCATAAAAATCGAATTATTAAATTTGAAATAATCTTTAAAAAAAATAATTCCTTGCAAAAATGAATTTTTCAGTGGATATCGAAATTTGGTTTTTTTAGGTTGAAGAATTCTCGCATTTTAAATCTGATTTTCTTTTTGCAAAAAAACTTGAATATTTACTTTACTTTCTTAAATTAAATTGGCTACCGGAGGTATAAGTCTTATCCTCAATAGCATATTATCCTATAAAATTAAATATTTACATTGACAGTGAATATAAATTAAGCTTAACTTTACTCTTTTGTAAGTAATAATCCCTTTTTCCTTTAGAAAAATAAATTATCTCTTCTTTTAGCTTTGGTCAAAAAACCGTTAAGTTTTTTTCTTTCATTTGGAGTTAATTCTTTTATACTTTATACCTACTTAGTTAAATATTTTTCAAAATGTGTGTGTATGATGGGTAAGACAAACACTACATATGTACATATATGGAATAAATATAACCCATTTTTCCTTAAGTATAAGCGCTGAATTAATAACAGTTGTCTCTTTGTAACGTTAAAAGTTACCCAAAATTAAAAATGTATATAACACAAACCAAAAGTTACCGTGTCTTAAGTTTTTATCAAAAAATCGGTAAATAGGCACTTTGATAATTCAGAGAAAAAAATACCGATAAATCGGTAAATATGGCAGGCCTGATCGCAACGCTTCTTGCTAGATTTGTTGTTGTTGCTCGGCAATTTTCACTACCACAGCACGAAAAAAACCCATCCTTTTAAGGGCATCAATGAATTTGTTACAAAAACAAAATACATGTGTTGTTTTTTTGGTAATTTTTTTTTATTATATTTTTCAATACCTTCTGTCTACATGTCTCTTGAACGAAAATACCCCATCCTTTTAAGGGCATCAAAGAATTTGTTACAAAAACAAAATACAAAATATTTTCGTTGAAAGACAATTGAAAAAAACGGCATCGTACAATAAGTAACTCATTGTATTCGATCAGTATCAACTAAAATCTGCTTTTGTGAAACAGATATAAACAGATATGTTACTCTCATTCTCTTTTTATTAACTCAAATCCACTATGTTACAAAAAATATCCATATCAACTTATATCAGAAACAATCGACAACTCATCCATACACACTCACTCTAGTAAACACACAGAAACTTGTACAAACAGATATATCTGTGCACGTCTTTAGTATCAATGAAAATGTCTATTTTTAATTTTTGTTTAGTAATGGCCTTTTGCGTTTTAGATTACTATATACCCTTTTACCTTCGGTGAAGGGTATAAAAAAACTATGTATGCATCAAAATAAGTAAAAGAGTATAGTCGGTCAAGCCCGAACATATGATACCCTACACCACCCAGAGTGTACCTTATTTGGGAACCTTGGGTAATAGTTGATCCGCCAAAGCAAAAACACTTTTAAATCACTAACTAATTTTTTTTGTTTTAATTTAAGATACATTTTTATTATAAAATTGATTAAGACAATGTTATAAAAACTAATTACTTTAACTCAATATAAATCTTTATTTCCTCTATTAAAACAACCATAAACATATTTTATATGTTAATAAAACAATTTAATTGTTTTCCATTTATGGACACAATATTTCTATTCAATTCGTTTTCTTTTTTACGATTTAAAGAATTAAACAAATGTGGAAAACATGATTAAATTATAATAAGCATAAAATTTTATTCTTCATGCATCGGAAAGGCATTCAGTGGCCATTAATTCTAATTATTACAACTCTTAAAATGACGGCGAACACAAAAAGAACAAAACAAAACTTTTATTTTTATATGGCATACAATAACGTGATTCGTAGGAATAATGATACGAGAAGTTTTAAGTGAAGGGTGCTGGTCGACTTTGTTAGACACCTAAACTATATTTAAATAAGTCATACAAAACAGACTTGTGAACGGGGGAGAAAAATTTTCACTGGGACAAAAGGTAAATAGCGGATTCTTAACTTTGTTTTTACAAGTGTAGGACCAAAAGTCAAATTCATCTAAGACCCAACTAAGTTAATAATTCCTTATTAACCTCCTAGATTAAGCCATGTATGTCTGTTAGTAAAAAAACACGCCAACTTTCAAAAGTACAATAAAAATTTAATATTTTGGTGTACAATTAGTTTTTCATATGCCTGTTTTTCAAACTAAAATAAAAATTTTCGTTCAGAAATTTACATTAAAAACGAAGACAAATTTGCGAAAATTTTTATTTTATTTTGAAAAACAGGCAGTTAGTTTAACAAAGCAATTTGGAAATGAATATCAGTGCCCAGTAAATGCTTTACTTACATATTACAAACAACTATATCCTTTAACTGTGGAGGTAAAATATTGGGACATACTTAATGATGTGGTGGTAAATTTTACCGCTCTAAATTTTACTAAAAAAAATTAAGTAAACATATTTTTTTATAATTATTTGTATTTGAAAAGTAAGGGACTACATTTTTAATCAAAAATAAAGAAACCAAAAATTCCACAAACCATTTTTTTAAAAATATAAAAAAACAATATAAAAAAAACTTATCAGAAAAAGGCATTTTTTCTCAGCTAAACGTATACACTTAAAGATATTAAAGAGATCATGAAAAAAATATTTAGGTATAGAAACTACAGGTCAACCTGTTGAAGGCATTAGGATGGGTCACTGATGTATGAGAAAAAATAAAACTTCTCGAATCATATTCTAATAGCAATATTTTGTTGTCTTACGTTAAAACAAATAAAAAATGCTAAAAAAAAAGTTTAAAAAAGTCACATCTTGAGCCCGCGCCGAAGCTCCTAAGAATTAAGTATTTAAAAAAAGCCATTTCTTAAATTTTAATATTTTATTTACTATAAATTATTTATTATTAATTAAAACTGAACACATTTTTAATTACACATAATAAAAGACAACTTTGGTTCCTATGCAACACAATCCAATAAAAACACGAAATTTTATTAGTTATTTTTTGAGCTTGAGCTTGTATACTGTCAAATCTGGGCATTTCAAAAAATTAGATGGTCACTTCTTCACACTTAACTGCCGCATTTATTTCTTCAGTAGTGATGTTCCAAAAAATTGGTGGATCGTAAACTTTTGATTCCAATTTATAACTTCAAAGTAGTTACTTGCGTCAAAATTTATAGAAGGGGCCTCAAAGACGCAAGGCTGCTTTCGGGTATGAGGTGAGCTTCGTGCTTCATGAACACGTCTGGCTGCCAGCTCTCTCACTGTTTTAACCAACAACATCGACAGAAGCAAGTTTTTCGCAGTTTTCTAATAAGTTGCCAATAGGACCAGCATGCGAATATGGTCCCTTGGTAACACCATATAGCTTGTTAAATATATGTCTTAATGGCAATTCGTTCAAATGTAAATACTCCATTGTAGTGGGCGCTGAAGTCTTTTAGCCAATACTCATATTACTCCGCTAAATCACACTATCATAACCAATTGCCATCAAATTTTCTGTATTTATTTTTTGAGACTAAGGAAGGGCAATAATTGACATTTCAATATTTTTAGAAGTACTTCGATCTGGTGTTGCATAGCCAACATAAACTGAATCTGGCTCCTTAACAGACTCTTACACGTTCCTCAATCAGTATTTGTCTATATTTCCTAGCTCCCTTTTAAATAATATTAAGCATCTTAACTTTTCGGCCGTTAAAGTATAAAGCTACTAGGTCTAGCTGCTTCTGGTCTTCAATACATTCATTACGTAATTTTTTTTCTTTCCCGTCTTATTTTTGATTTATCAATTGATTCACTGCTAGGAAAGATATCTTGCAATACAGATGAAGCAATAGCAGCCGCTGCGCTATCGGAAACACTGTAACGGTTACAAGTTTTTGACAATATAGGCAAACTAAAATTTTTTTCTTTCTGCCTTTGACGTGGAAGGTAAATTAAAAAAGCCGTCACAATAAGCACTGGAATTACTTACAGATAACTCCTGCTGTTTTAAATTAATTTTGTCTCGACTTTTATTTACGTTTTTTTCTGTATTTCTGCTTGGGTTGCTTTTTTTTTGCAATTTAGTTGGAAGATCTCGAACTACTCCTTCAAAACACATCTTTCTCGCCCTCGCATCTCACTCAAAAACTGCTGTTCTTCTTTGGGTACTTTATATTGCCTTGGACATCAAAAAAGCTCAATTTGTTTACACCTACAGGAACAAATATGAAACAAAACTCTGCTACGTCGGAGAAAATTTTCTTTCTAATAAACGGAAATTTTTTCAACGACTTTCTGAGATTTTTGTAATTTATATGATAACCGCTTATTACTTGTATGACTTTTGTATTTGACACTGTAGGAAGAGACGATTTTCTCTAAACGCATTCTATCCTTTGAGCTACAAGTTTTGCAATATCTAAAAACGATGGTTCTTTGGTAGTATTCTTTGTTATTTTTAATTGCTCCCTATTCCAATCATAGTATTTCGTAACATATTCGGAAGTTGGTAAAACATTATCATAAATATCTTCTACATTTTCGAATCGCGTGCAGAAATAATCTTGGCTTCTGGCTTCCAGAATAACGGTTAGAAGTTAAAACACTTCAAATAAAAAAATAAACACACAATTTCACTGTCCGCGTAGTAAATCCAAACTGATCTTTTTATTGTGCATTATTTTATATGTATTCTATCAAAAATATTTCCTGGAAGAATATATACTTTTCAATGAATGAATTACTTGTGTCTGAATCTTCGAGAATTTAAGAATCGTTAGGATACAGTAATATGTTTTTTTGCAATACAATGCTATTGCTATTATATAACAAATTTAACAAAATGAAGATCAAAGCGCGGGCTCTTACACTAAAAATAAATTAATAATATTTTACAGGGGTCTAATGCAGGCAAATATACAACATATTTACGCTATTAGAAGTCGTTACGAAAATTTTTTTTTGACCCACCCTAATCTGCATCCCATTCGCATTGGCTTACTACATGGCAGATAAATCCGCTAGAGCTAAAACTTCCAACTTTGGTCGAAATATCTTGGTTATCAATACACTACATCTGACAAAATCTGGGCGGGAGAAGTGGGCGTGGCACCTCTCATACAAAGACCTTATTTTCTGTATATCTGAAGAATGACAAGAGTCAAAGTTTCGCAATTAGGTGCAAGCATATACAATATCCGGCAAAATGTTGGTGGGATTAGAGAATTGGGCGTGGCACAAAATAAATTTTTTTGTATCTAATGGACGGTAAGAGAAAAATATCCATATATAGTATACACAGCTGGGTTATCAATAAACAACCTCTCTACGAAAATGGGCGGGATTGGAGAAGTGGGTGTGGACCTACCATACAAAGAGATTATAGATTTCAGTATAACTGGAGAATGGTAACAATAAAAGTATTCAAACTTGGTACAAACAGCTTCCTAAACAATGCACGAGACCTGTTTTTAAAAAAATTTACTTATTTTTTTTAATAAGGGTAGCAAAGCGCACTGAGTTAAGCTTGTATCATATTAAATATTTTTTACTAACAAGAAAACGAACGAGTGGTAAAAACAATTCCATGAAAATATTACGTTAATTTTGATGTGGGGTATATTTTTTTCTACTAAATTCTTGCGTTAACACTGACGTGGTGGTATAATATTTTCGAAGAAAAAATTACGCTAATGATGACGAGTGGTTATTTTTTACATCAGCATGTCCGTACCTCCGCTCAAGCTAAGTCGAGCTCAGCGAAAACACTGGTGAATAACAACGATCACGATATGAGAAGATACTAAGGTAATTAAATTGATAGAGCGCCATGGAAAAGAGTATTTAAAAAAATTTAAGGAGAGGGTAAAATTTACCACCACCTCCACAGTTAAAGGATATTTATAAAAATTACTTAATGCTTTCATTATCTGCTGCTCGCAGCATTTCATTATAAAATACTTTCTTGGAGTTCACTCAGTAGTTTGCAACATACACATGTATCAGTTGCCTAAAGCGTAAAACTTAAAAAAATCAAAAAGAAACCCAAGTTCGAGTGTCAACTAGAGCATGTAAGTGTATTTTACAAAGATTAAAAAGGTGACATAATATTTAAAAAAAATGCAATTTGGTGTTTGGTTCTTAAAAATGTTTTGCTCTCTTAAAGGGTGGCATGTTTTATTCTAAAAAAATCACCCTTAATAATGGCATAGGACTTTGCACTTTATGCCCCATATAAATCGACAGTGTTGATAATGCCTTGTAAAACAGGTCACTTCTGTTTATATAGGGTGTCCGCCGGGAAGGTATACTACTTTGTTTATTTATAATTTTTGATTAAATGAAAGAGAATAGATCTTATATTGCTAAATGTTTTATTTAATGTCGGCAATTATGCATGAAATAAAATATTAGATAAATGTCTGCCTTTGTTAGCCTCACAAATGCGAGCCCTTTTGAGCACATTTTTCATTACATTCTCACACATTTCATGCGGTATTTCATTAACCCACCAGGCTGTCACTTTTAATGGATGCAAAGGTGACTGATGAATAATTTGAGGGTTTTTTATTGCCCAGAACCGACTATTCTGTTTATTCACATCTCCATTCAAATGAAAATCTGCCTCATCACTCATTATGATTTTTTCATAAAAATCAGGGTTGTCATGGGCGAGCTGTAACATCCTATTGGCATATGTACGGCGGCGTAAATGGTCTTGTGGAAGAAGCTCTTGTGTCAACTAAATATTAAATGAAAACAAATGCAAATCCTTGTGCAAATTTGTGCCCAAAGTTGTTCTTTGAAGACCAAGCTCCTGAGCACGGCGTCGAATTGAGGTTGATGGATTGTTTTGAACATTTTCTTGAGCAGCAGTAATGTTTTCAGCCGATCTTGCAGTACGTTATGGTCATTGCTTGGGCATATCACCTACAGACCCTCTTTCTTCGAAATCATTTACTACACGATAAACGGTGCGTTTTGTTGGCACGTTGTTTCTCCAAAAAATTTCACGTAGCTTTCTCATCGTCACAGTAATCGATGATTGATTTTGATAAAATGTTTTAACGATTAAAACACGTTGGCTTATCGAATATTTTTCCATAATAAATTTGCCAAGTTTCTACTTCATGACTGCCAAATATAAACTGTCAAGACTAATGTTTACCAAAATGGCGGCAAAACAAAGTAGTATACATTCCCGGCGGACACCCTGTAAATGGGGCTACCAGATGAAGTTGGAAAAAAGCCGCTTCGAATCAGGGCAGTAATAACGCTAAGATTTTAAATAAATGTTTTCTATTATTATAGAAAGACGTAAAAAATCATTAAATTGTTAACGGTAGGTTGTCAATTAAATAAAAAAAAGTGGATTCGGTGTTAAAAAATTGTTCTCATAAAAAGTCTTTAAACCAAAACATCTAAACTTGGTGTTGATAAATCGGCAATCTGGCAACGGTATTTTCATGTTTACATATTTTGTGAAAAGAAAACTATAGAAAATTGTTCAGTATTTTTAAACAATTTTGAAGAAACAAGTTAAAATATGGATATGACCCAATGGATATTGAAAGAAATAACAATAAATCAATTATTGGATTCATACTCATCATCTGATGACATTACATTGAACTTTTTTCGATCAAATTGGAATTTCGTTATTAATTTTGTTGCTGATGCAATAAACAAATTTTAAATTATTTGTTTTAAATTTTAAAGAACAATTTTTTTGTCAGCTGTTAAAAATAGGGCTTTTAACTTTTTTATAATTTGTGTTTAGTTCTCGTGAAATAACAAATAACATAATCACAAATAACATTATACATGCATCTTTTAACAAGATGGTGTTTATTTTGTAGAAAAGAAAATACCATAAGATTTATGCTTGTATGCTTAAATTATTTGTTAACCGTCAAGTTTGTTAAACGAAATTTCTCATTAAAATCGTCATTTGATAAGAGAAGTTTTTGCTGGGCTTAATCAGTCTAGTGAGAATGATACAGTCGACTCTTGAAAATAATTATAATTCACACTCCATAAAAAAAAAACAAAAAAAAAAAAAATATTAGTATTGTGGTTATTTATTTGAACTGTTTAATGGTTTTTAATCCAAATTTAGATATTTTTAATTAGGCTTAATTTCATTGAATTAAATTTTCATTAAATTATTTTTATGAAGACAGGAATTTTACAACATGAACTCAATTAACATTTTTATTGATAATTTTTCATTCTTGACTGCGCTGAGATTTGAACCCAGGCTTTCACGGATAGGTTGCCCAGACTAGTTTCGATTGTAACCACACAATCTCGTCGGTGGGGTTTGCCGTTTTACTCACTCGGCTATTGAAGCCGGATGACGTCAATAGTCAAACATCAATCCTTAAACCAAATGGTATTTCAGTTTGGTAGATCGAAATTTGCTTTTGAATGAATGATTATCTATTTTAATTGATTTACATGTTCTTCCTAACTTCTGTTTTTTCGTACTTTTTGTCAAGAATTCTTTTTGAAACCCAAAGTACATTTTTTGTTGTTCATGTTGTTGTCTTTCTTTTTTCTTGTTGACCTTTTTCAGCTCAACTTGAAGGACAAATGTAAACATAGCTCGTGCCTTAGCTGTTAACAATATTAGCATTGTGGTTATTTTATTGAACTGTTAAATGGTTTTTAATCCAAATTTAGATATTTTTAATTAGGCTTAAGTTCATTGAATTTAATTTGCATTAAATTATTTTTATGAAGACAGGAATTTTACAACATGAAATCAATTAAAATTTTTTTGATAACTTTTCATTCTTGAATGCGCTGAGATTTAAACCCAAAAAAAAAATAAATATAAATAAATAAATAAATTATTTGAATGCGCCTAAAAACGTAACGAATAGATTGCGCTAAAATTTTGTCCAGTTTTGTTTTATATAATAATAAAACGCACTACTTACTTTTGTGGTGATTGGTCCAAAATGTACTTTCCCTGCGGGAAATTTATTCAATCAATTGTTCCAACAGAACTGGTCCTCCGACTTGTGAAAATAGGATAAGAACGAAAAGAAATAACTAATGACATATGAAGCACTTAACTTTTGTATTAAGCCTGATACTCGGTTCAACATTTCACGTGGAATGCTGTCAAAACTCTTATAAAAAAACTTGTACGGAATATCTATGAAATAATGTTGATAGAGTAGTACTTTGTTCATTTTGTAAAAAGGTGGCGAAATGTTTCTGGCAACATTTTTTTACAACTGTGAAATAAAGCAAATGCTCTTTATTTCATAACGAATTTTGACAGCTGTAAATAAAGTTTTTAATAAATTTTTCACAAAGATTATCAGCAACCTGGAATGTATTTTGAAAATAACTTTAATTTTATTTAATTTCTTATTTAAAAAAAATTTACACAAAACAATGTCGCATACTTTGAAAGATTAAAAACTTCAAATTGTTCAAACTCTCGAGATAGGTAACATTGATACATATCAAATTTTTCGTATGAAATAATAGATGTTGCTGAACATTTTTCACAAATTGGGAGAGAGTCCCAAGCTTTAAGTAAGAACAAAAAGGTAGAATTTTATTTTAGGGTGTGTTTGAAACGGTAGCAAAGTGCTATGGTGAATTAAAATTATCAGAAATTTCTTCGCTAATGTCAAAATTTATTCTAGCCCCCAGGGCTAGTGAAATTTTGTTCATCTGAGCAGTATCAAAATTTTATTTCCATTAGTACTTTGCTACCGTTTCACACACATCCATAATAATTTTTTTATATAAATGATTTTTATTTATTTATTAAAACTGTTTCTGTTACAACTTCAGTGTTTACCGGTGATGTGATACAGTTCTTTGTCACTATTTAAAAATTTGTTCTTAAAAGTACTTCTAGGACATTTTTATTAGAAGAATACCAAGGACTAGCATTATAGTGTATTGAGTTTATTGTATGACTGGTCAAATGCTGATAGGTGTCAATTAACACCCTCCAATGACAACCCCATGTAAATTTGATAGGTCCCATTCATATAAAGTTTTAGAACTAGGACTGGTCTCTGCCACCAAAGAACCTGTAATGGGACTACTTTGGGGTCAGTTGGCTTTCCTCTAGGGTCAGGTCTGGTATTAAGTCCATTGCCGGCAAAACCTTTTGATATTCGCCACAACTGGCGATGAATGATGGTTCATTAAGTCATTAAGAAATGTCTGTATGTTTGTCTGTCTGTTAAAAACACGTTCACTTTCGAAGGACTCAAAAAAAAAAACATCTTTGGGGTCAAATTATTTTTAGTTCTCCTAAACAGTCTAGGATAGTACAATCGGTTTTACAGAAAAGTTGGAATGAACCCCCCAAATGGGGGACTCATTCCCCCGATTCCCCGATTATCATTAAATTTTGCACAACTTCGTCTCATATGACTAAAAATCATACAACTAAATTTCGTGACTATCAGTCCATAATTTTTCATAAGCACCCACTCTGAGAAAACAATCTCGTAAGACCAAAACCGTAACAAATATTGCCATTGTAGTAAAATGTGTTCTATAAGACTCGAAATCACTCTACTGATTCTTATGATGTAATCTCCTTATGAAACTGAAACAAACGATAATATTTTATTTAAATTAGGTCAAATTATGTTCAGTATGACCAGAATTTTTTTTTTTTAAATGTGTGATGATCGACCCATATAACTTGGCCCCATATAAAGCGTGCTCTTGTTATTTATCTTAATGGGACTAGAACCAGAAAAAATATTTAATACTGGGGTGAAGGCTCATTATTTATCATTAATCACATATAAAGCCTCCTAGAATAATCTTACTCTTGGTGGAAGGGTATATAAAATTCAGCACTTTTACTTGTTTAGGCTTAAAATCGCAACGATTAACGATATCGTCATGAAATTTGACAAAAATTAATTTCACATGTATGACTCAAAATTATAATTTTAAATTTTAAGAAGATTGGTCAAAGACATTGCATGGTGTCGGTTCTGGCATATACTCCGAGCAGCTAAGCTGGAGCATTCCTATACGGCTGCAGGATCAGTGCAGTGTCATTCAGTCCGAAATAATGGCCATCTACACAGCCGCGCGACAAATTCAATACGGTGAAATATCTGGCAGGGATATTAACATTATTAACGAGAATGTGTTCATCACATCGAAAATTGTCCAAGAATGCCGGATGTCTCTGGAAGAGATAGCGAGACATTCAGTGCTTACCCTTAAGTGGATCCCCGGACGCAGTGACATTTATTGAAACTGTATGGGCGGACTCGTTAGCGCATGCAAGCACCACTTTGAATCAGAACGATTCAACATATGATATACAGTGAGCCACACTCAAAATTAAACGTTATTTCCAAAACGGAGGAGGTGGCACAACTCGCGTAACTCAAAAATGATTTAGTTTATTGAATATACTAAACAAACCGAAATTTCGCAATAAAATTACCTTTAGGAAAGGCTTAACTTTTTTTTATCTAAATTTCGAAATATTTGTTTCTTCAAAAATAATAAAAAATTGGAAAATTAAGCGTCTCTTTTAATTTTCTAGACGTAAAAAAACGAAGTTGCAAAGTTTATTCAATAATCTTAACTGTTTTTGTATTACGCTAATATATGTTGTGCAACGTACTCCATTTTCGAAGATATACCGATCTCGAAAACAAAAGCTATCCTTAAAAATCGGTAAGCACCATTGGATTCAGCGTACCCGAATTAGGTTAAAGCGCCAGGTGCCCGCTTGTCAGCTAGCACAGTGTTATTATTAACACAAAGTTTATGATAAAGATTAAAGTGTTCAATTTCGGATGTGGCTCACTGTAGGTGTTTCACTCCCAAGGAGTAAGCAACTTATTTCACATAAGTTTCATCTTATTGCCGGTCAGAGATGGCTTGATGAAACCACCTGCGGGGAAACTAGACAAATTTGTCCCATCATAGATGAAAAAAGGATTAGGCGTGCATTATAGCTGTCTAGACATCACCTCAGGAAACTTATTGCGGTAATAACTGGCCACTGGCCCATTGGGAGGCAAGGCTCAAAGGCTAGGGCTTCCTTACAATGACCTATTTAGAAGTTGCGGTAGCGCGTAGGAGGAAGAGTCAACGGAGCATCTTCTGTGTCACTGTCCGGCTTTCGGAGATCTGAGACTTAAACTGTTTGGTCGAAGAACCCTTGGAGACAAAACGTGTCTCTCTAACATTGATTTTAACAGGGTCCACTCCTTTATTGAATCGACTGGGTGGCTGAGTGAGAATGTTAGCAGCCAGGTAACATAGGACCCTTGGGAGACGGTGTGACATTGTAACGCAACGGGAACTAATTAATTGATGCACGTGAGCCGTGCTTTAGTACGGCTGCCAATGCAACCTAACCTAATCTGGTCCGTTTATCACAAGTTGGGCCAAGCTTTATGAAATTTGCCACTGCTTTCAGATAAATCCCATTTCCGAAAGCCACTTACATACGTGTCAATTACGCCGATGTCTGTAAAATCGTAATAAAAAATTACAATTATGAAATATATCATAAATAGGTTGCTGCCATATTATTTGAAATTACAATGTCAAAACCCATAAAATAGTTTGGAATAAATGTACACAGAAAAAATTATTAAATTTCTCCAATCACCAAATTTATTCCAAATTCATAATATCAAGCAAACAAGTTGTTGATTTTGCACCTATTACCAAAATGATTATACTGATTACTTAAAATGTTTAAAATTTTGAAAAAATATTTTCAATAAATGATATTTTTAATTTTAATTAAAAAAGTGATCAAAAAACTTTGCCATTTCAAACAATGTGTTAATTTATTTAAATAAGTATTGACAATTCCCAACAACAATTTTACTTGTTTAAATTATTTTATTTTAAACTATAAAAGTCAATTAAGATTTTTTGTTATTTGATTCAAATTTTTAATTGAAAATTTATTTCAAAACAACTAAAATGTTATTTAAATCAAAATTAAATTTTTAATTTTCTTTCAACAAAAAAAATAATTGATTCAATTATCACATTAATTAAATTTAAATACTTTTTAAACAGTTTTTTTAATTGATAAATTGATTTTTTAATTGATAAAACATTTTTTCTGTGTATAGTCACAAAAATTCTAAATAAATATTATTTAAAAGCCCTGCTCACACTAACAAATGTTTGACTTCCTACGCGTAAGCTTCGTAAATACGGTAGTCAGATCTAACAATATTGTCAAACGTGCTAAAAATGTTTTACAACCGTGTGAACGGGCAATTTTTGTTTGACAACTATGTCAGAAAATGCATTGTCAGTCCATTGAAAGACAATAATATTGTTAGATATCTGAAAATCGTGTGAACAGTCTTTGTTGTCATTGGCAGATAATTGTTGCACGTTGGAAGTTTATTTTTTATTGCCGGATGTGCAAAATTTATGCGTCTGACAATGGCATTGTTGTCAGAGGCCTTCTTCTATTGCCGACGTTGCAAATACATACGTATCAGGGATGGAAAATGGGTTTTCGGATTTTGTACCAACAGACAGTTGTCTGCCTATGAATTGTATGGTTTTCTTACAATCGTCTGAACTGACAATTTTACTTCAGGTGGCAATTTTTCTATGGTGGTGTATTGTCAAAACATTTCCAAACCTTACAATATTGTAAGTTCTGAACGCCGTTTGTACGAAGCTTTAGCCCAGTTTTATTAAAAAATTGCTTGATATGTATAACGTCTACTATATCTTTATCCCAAAAAAGTTTAGTAAATCGATTAAAATTGTTAAAAAAAAAAAACTAAAGGCTTATCAATTTAGTGTTTAGGTTTTTTTTGGATTTTCCGTCAAATAATTGTTATAGTTAACGTTAACATCGGGTTACTTTAACTAGGATTCGTTCCAACCACTATTTACCTTGTTAAAGTCAAGTTTATACCAACATCTTCTTTTACCTATAAAACGTTCCAATTGTGTGTAGTTTTCTTAAATCAAACAACCATTAAGACCAATTATGTTCGAATATTAAACCTGATGTGATTTTTTTTATTTTGTATTAAACATTAAAAGAACATGTAAAGTTGTTTCTTTATAACAACACTTTGGCTTGTAAATGAAATTATCTTAATTAGAATATATGAAGCAATAAAAAGGATTTTTATTACACTCTATAGAAAAGCTACACACATTCAGACACAAACTTATTGTCTCCACACTTAAAAACTTCTTCAGTCAATCAATTGATAGAAAAAAATTGTTCGTTGTTTTTTTTCTCAACTAAAGTCATTTGGTCTATGGCAACCCATATTAATGAGAGCACGTGTCTGTTTTGTTTTATAAACATCCCCACTTCCACAAAAAAAAGAAGGTAAGAGCAACAAAAAAAGAAACAATTCCATGAACTTAAATTCTCCCGCTCCCCTCTTCAATTTAAGTTTGTTGTAGTTTCTTAGCACCGTATGATGTCCGTCATCCATTTACAACTTATTCCTTCTGGCTGGCATTAGAAAACAAGGAAAGGGCTTGTGTATGTGTGTGTAAAAATACTTGGGGGAATCGTAGTGTTATTATTGTATATGTAACTGTCGCTTTTGTCTTTAACCGTTTCTGTTATTTCCGCTTATTTTTATTAGAATGTAGTTTTATTAACTTCCTTTATTGAGTACCACCTGTAGTGTTTGTTAATTTATTTGTTTGTTTTTATGTGTATGTTAGTTCAAGGATTCTCTGCCTTTGTAGTGGTCAGTGTGTCTTGTAGGAAGTTTGGTTAAGAAAGATTTATTGCTGAATTTATTATGTCATTTGTATATGTATCTTAAATTGCCGAAAAAAGTCTTATAGTATTATTTTGTTCTAAAAAAAAACACGGGATATAACGGGAAAGGATAAGTAAAACTAGATTGGAAATAAATCTGATTGCTTTGCAAACAATATCAGTTTTGAATTAATAATTATTAAAAGTAGAAAATATTGCATGCCTATACTACTTAATTTACTTCGTAGAACAAATAGTAATATATTTTTTGAATAATTTGCAAAGATGTATGAAAGTAAACTATTCAGAAAGAAGATAAAATGGAATGCCATGCCTGTCAATACGATAGTTGCGGTTCGATTCCCGCCAGAATATCTGATCTGCTTGACTACAACGGGCTGAAAGTCTACACTACTATTGCTAGTAATATTAATCCAGAATATAAATTGTAATTGTTTTTGTAACATTTTATTTCTTATTCCTTTTTATAAGCTACTTTATTGTATTCAACATTTTTATTTTTTCGAATTTATTTTATGAGCTAAATTTCAGTTATGTATTTTATAATGTTTTTTTGTAATAGTTCATACAGAGGGGGGAGGGGGTTGTAGTGGCCGAAGTAGGAGTAATTTCAGTTTAAAAAGGCAAAAAGGTCCCTAGGGACCTTCTCACTCATCGGAGGGTTAAGCTAACACAGGAACAAATGTTTCCCAATTAAAACATTAAACAAAAATAAAATCAGTTTTAATTAAAAATTTTATCAAGTGAATTAAACGTTTAATCGAGTATATTAAAAGTTTAACTGATACTATTAATTTGCTGCAGTAAACAAATTATTAGTATCAATTAAACGTTTAATTCACTTGATTAAATTTTTAATTGATCTAATTAAACAGTAAACCAATTAATAGTATCAATTAAAGGTTTAGTTCACTTGATTACACCTTTAATTCACTTGATTGAATTCTTAATTAAAACGGATATTATTTTTACTAATGCCTTAATTGGGAAAACATTTTTTTTCTGTGAAATTGGGGCTGCTGAATGCGAATTTCATTCATTTATTTTTCTTAAAAATCGTTTTAGAGATGTTCGTGGAAGGCCAGTACATTTGTTGGCAGCTTATAAAGCTTTTTCCAAATATATGGAGATCTGATTAGTTGCATTACGCAAATTTTACACTGCTCCAAATTTGTGTTTTTCCTTTTTCAGCCCATACACGCAGAGAAAAAACATGTTTAAATATGGTCACATCCAACAAAACTATATTTAAAGACAATTTCAAACATATTATGTTTAATTAAACTATGTTATTGTCACCGACAACTATATTATGGTAAAATAAGACCTGTATCAAGAAGCCACAACCATATTTTGATCGCCTCTAAACATATTATGGTTAAATTTAAAAATAATTTGTTTTTAAATTAACAATAGTATTTCCCTCTTTTCCAAGAGCAACATGAATGATATGGTAGGAAAACAGCCATGCTATTATTATTGCTAAACATATTTTGGTTATTACTAACCATACCATGTGCTAAGGCAGCCATAATATGTTAGTGGCCTCTTGGTGGAGGTATAATTTAACCATAATATGGTTGTCGGTAACAATAATATGGTTAAATTAAACATAATATGTTTAAAATATTCTTTAAAAAAAGTATTGATTGGATAAGGATTAAGTGTTTCTTACATAATTTTATTTTTGGTAAAATATGTAATGTCTTTCGTCTCCGTTGCCTCCTTTGGCGTTCCGAAGAAGTTTCAAGATTTTGCATCCATCAGTAGTCACCCATCATGGGCTGATCCCAATGGCCCTGATAACGCTTTTTCATTGCTGCCAGATCTTGGTGAAATCTGTCACCTCCCTGCGGGAAATTTATGTCAATTGCTCTTAAAGCACTTATCCCGTGACCAGTGAAAACAAGACCTATCGTCTCTATGTCAAAAATTCCCTTTCTTTTAAACGTGAAGCGAGCAAATCCGGGTTTTCTTTTGACAAGTTTAGGTCATGGCATCAATCTATCAGTGCGACTTATCAGTTTTATATTTGATTCACTTGCAGAAATAAAACTTAGATCTAAATTTTCTTCATTATCTGATTTTACTTTGATACTGAAGGTTTTCGTTTTGGGTACAGAAAAGGAGCAATTCTTCTAACTGATTTTATATCGGGATAAATAACTTCCCCTTGCACTTTGCACCTCTCTATTCAATTGAGTCCCAACACTCAATTCAACAGGCTGGATGACAAATATGTACTCCTCCATGCCCTTACCAAATTGAGCTGGTTTTAGAAAAGGCGTAGTACAAACTGCGTTTGGAGCCAATGGCTTATTGACAAATCTGCCTTAGTACCCAAAATTACCTTTTTAAGATTCCAAAAAGTTTTTGGTCAACTTTCTTCATGCACATTTTTATAAATGTAGACATCACAAACAGAACAAAAGTTATCCAGTAATTATTTACACATTTAATTAAAATTATTATTTATCGTTATTCCAAGTATATTTGCGACAACTATTTTTCAAATCTCTTTATATTTATTTCTTCAAAAATTATTAAAATTCTATTTTTAAAGTTTTAAAAAGCCCTTAATATCACATCGTCGAATTTCTATTACAAAATATTTTTTAAGTGCAATATGCCATTGTTAATAATATCCGTCAATTAAACTACAATATCCGGTAAAAAGGTGATTGTCATTGTCATGGTAAAATTCTTTTAAAAGCTCTTTTTTGTAGACACATTTTTTTTTTTTTTTAGCAACAATTGTAAACGAAAAATATGACAGAGGAGGGTAAATAATTAGCAGACAAATAAAACTCGTTCTTTAATAAATTTAAGCAATGAAGAAATTTTTTATTATAAATTTTGGAAATTATAATTTTGAAAATAGTTACGAAATTTAGAAAAAACGAAATGCAAACTAAAATATCAGAATTTTTTTAAACTGGCGAGCAATTGTTTTAAGGCAAAAAGCACTTTTAATGTACTCTAATAATGAGGGACGAAGCTAATTTTCAGTTGAATGACCTCCTTTAAAGCAAAAGGTAATTCATCAGCAGCAATAAGTCTCAATTTACACGTTTCTTCTTTTGATGCTGAACTTCTTTTCAATTCTCTTTTGAAGATGCCATTATGTTCACACGCAGCAACCGGTTTCAACTTTTTATGCTTCAAAACAACAACACTTTTATTTCAAGCGAACCAAAGAGAAAAAGAAAAGAAAAAAATTTACATGCAGACATTGTTGTGCATATACCTACGAATGAGAACACAAAGCGTACTTCTCGAGTACGGGTATCTCCGTACCAATCCCTTTTCTTCTTGCTTCCCTCTCCTTAAAACACAAGAGTTGAGCACCAAAAGATGAAATGTGTGAATGTAGACTAACAGCCTTTTAAGTGCCCAGTTTAGATTGAACTTTTATTCGAAGGGATTATTGGTAATGCAGCCACACTGCAAACATCAGGAAAACAAATTTTTTTAAGATAAAGCGTTTTTAGTTGGCTCTGCATATGCCGTGTTTGTATTTTCATAAGCCACAATTAATGGCGATTTATTTTCTGAGAAATATGTTGCATATAAAAATACATCTGTGGGAAAATTTTTCAATGTATTTTGTGGATATGTTGACGCAAAACATGATGCATATTTAACCCTAATTTTTATTTAAGGTGTTCATACTGACCTTTTTTACAACTTTGGTACTATTACTATTTCGTTTGTTCAACAAATGTTTTATTTTGTTTGTCATAATAAATACCGTTTATAATTTTGGGAAAAGATTTTGTTTAAAAACAAAATATGTATAAATACTTCTACATATTAAAATGAAAAAAGTGTGTATATTATTATCGTATTAATTGTGTCTAAGTAGTTAGTGATGTCAACGTTTGTTTTCAAATTGTAATAGTGGGACGAAACCGCTTAAATAGTTCATAAAATATTTCATATCAACCAACATGTGTCTCTAAGACACAGACGTGAAAATTTGAAGAAAAAAGCTGTAATTAATTAAAAGCATGTGAATTTAGAGACTATTTTTTATTAAACGCATTGTTTACATACAAATGTTTTTATACCATCTCTGCGGCAATTTGGTGTCAATTGTTCCAGCAGACTGTTCCTGGTATGTGTGGAAATAGATAAAGTACAAAAAGAAAGAACTCATGACCAGTGGAAAGAATTCATGAAGAACCAGAGGTAGAAAAAGTGACGAATTACAGTACAGTATTCATCGGTGGTGTAACACATTTTGTTGGCACTTTCTAAAAGTTGTTCATAACAAACATTATTATAAGATTTTTGACATTATTGTTCAACTTGTAGGTTCACACATAAAGCATCTTTTTCAATTATTTGTTGCCCAATTAGTTACAGTTGATGAGGATTTTACATAAAGAATTTCCTGCATGCACTGAACTATAGGCCGTTGTAATTTATTTCATGACCTTTGACTTATTTGGGGAAATATTCATGTTTGTGGGTTAAAGGGGAAAGACGAATGGAAAAGTAGACTTCGTTTCGTGTAAAAGCTGTTTTGGTTAGTCTGTTATTGAAAGGAAGAAGAAGAAAGAGAGGAGACATACAAATTGTTGCAAAAACAAGTTTAATTGTATGGACACGAATCAGGGATAGCATTTTGAATTTTAAAATTGTACGAACAACCTTTAAAAGTTATACTTTTTTGACCATAATTCGTCCCCTTAATAAAACAATAGTGTATACGCATGTACACCATTATTTTTTTTATTGCATAATTAGAATCTACATAACTGATTCTAAATGTGGTAAAAATTTGGTGAAATTCTACTTCCACAAAGTGGGTCAAAAAATTAATTGAAATATTATTGTATAATTGCGTGTTTGAAATGTTTCATTAATAATTTTGTAAGTGCAGGTATGGTGTTTTAATTAGTTGTTACTCTGAATATCATTTCAAAGAAAAATAGGGCATAAAAAGCATACACTACTTTTTTCATTCACTATTTTTATTATTTCATAACAAAATAAAATCGAAAAATGTCGTATATTGATATACACAATTTTTTTATAATATATTTGGTGTAAAATATTCAAATAAAATAGTGTATACCATACAAAATAAAATAAAGTATTATGATTTTCATACATATTATAAAACAAATAAAATAGCCTAAGTGATATCATGGTACTTTGAATCCCATTTATTTGCAATTAAAGCACTTGTAATTTAATGAAATATCATCTACTAGTAGCCTGATTATTTCATCACATATTTAAATGACCACAACTCAAAAACATCGATTATTTTCTGAGATATTAATGTTTTCCCATTTGTCTAATAACTCAAAAAATGTAAACTCTATTATCTCGAAATGGCAAAAAAATTAAACACTATTGTTTTATTAAGGGGACTAATTGTACTAAAGCATTTTTAAATTTTTTTTAAGAATTTTTTAAAAAATCCCACAAAAAATTGTTGTAAACACGTCTGTTGAATTTACCAGAATAAAACAGTTGACGAAAATCTATCTCTCTCTTTCTTTCTCTCTCAGCAGAGACATTAATTTACAATACATACGAAAAAGATACTTCCGCTTTGCAGTAGTGTGGCCATTTTGGCATTTTTGCAGCTAAATTTTGCATTAACATTTTTAATTTAGCTGCAAAATTTTCATTTAGCACTTGTAATTTTATTTAGCATTTTTGAAATATGTTTTTAGCTTTTTTTAGCATTATTTATTTTGAAAATTAGGACGAATAGTTCTATTGATTTTACTTAAATTTGTTTATAAATTATAATAAATGTTGACTTAAAATTTTGACCTAAAATAATTACGTATGAAAAGGAATAATTATTATGTTGAAAAAATCTTATCTGTCTTGTTAAAAAAAATATGGAATATTCAGGGAATATTAGAAATGTCCTTATAATATTGATTGTAAATATTTTTGCTCTTTGATTTACCATATAAAAGTGCAAGAAAATTTTACTTTGTATTAAAATAAATAAAATTCAATAGTGTAAATGTGCGAAAAAATGTTTGCTCTAAAGTACTGAAAAAATAATAATAAAAGCTTCAACTTTTCTTTAACTATAAAAAATAAAATTATCTAAAACATTTGTATATCATTTATAAATTTAGCATGTACCAGGGGTCTGCGGGCCCCTAAATTTAAAATTTAATCTCAACTACCTGTGCTTCATATTTATGTGTATCAAATGCTTTACAAAAATCTCTCCACTTTTTAAATATAACCATTTATTTAAATTTCGTTAAAAAACAGGTCACTAAAATGTATTTAGTTTCGAATAAAATTTCATACTGGTAGTAAATTTTAGCAAAAATTTTAGCATTTTTTAAAATCATTGTTAGCATTTTTTGGCCATGTTTAATGCCAGATTTAGCTGTAAAAATTTTTTAGATCTGGTCACACTGCTTTGCAGTGAAAAATCGTATTAAATAAAACAGAGTTGTACACTTAACACAAAGGGTGAAAACCGCTATTTTGTTGTTGCAGTGTTGTAAATGTTAGTGCTTTAAGTACATTTATAATATTAACAAGGTCTACAAGGGTCCTTTACTATCAATGGTAAAAATCGCTTTAATTAGTTTTTCCATTGATAACATTATCTGCACAAAATTTACTAAAACATTTTGAAGATGAATTTTCTAAGTGGAATTTTGTTCTTAAATCTTCGCAAATATGAAAGAAATTATGAGTTGCCATATGAAATTACTTAAACTGAAAAATTTCATTAATTGTTGTTAATTAGCCATTGTTGTACCATGGTACTTTTCAAGTTTAAATAGTACCAAGAAAGTATAATTGTTCCAAGTTTGCCATCCCTGACATTAATGCAGTTTAAAAAGAGAATTAAAGAAGTTCCTGCAGCAAAGGTTTCATAATATGGACGAGGGCAATGAGAGGCGTTAGATTTTTTATTGAAGTCTATTCAAAAAATATAACTCCGAAATTATTAAGTAACTACTTTTAAGTATTTAGTATTAAAAAAAAATCCAAATAGTCGATACTCATTAGTCAATACTTTGTCAGACGTATAAAGTAGGATTACCTTCTACTTTTGCATGCGTCTTAAAAGAGATCGAAAAAATATCAAACGCATAGAACGTGTGTTGTGGTCCTCCAGTGTTACAGATTGACATCAAACTACATATCGCCACCTTTAGTTTTATTGACAGGATAAGCAGAAATTCTTGCAAAATCAGTGCATTATCTTTGGCACTTGAATTTTTTAATAAGTTCGCCATTTTTGAACGAAGCTTTTTGATAAAACGAACCATAACCAATCAAAATCGCGATTTAAAATGTTTACGTCTGTTTGCATTTAAGGTGAAACTATACATTAAGAGAACTTTGGAATGAATCCGCCTTGATTATTTTCTTTAGAAATTCTGTGAGATTTGCTATTTTTTCCCTCATATCTATTGTAGTTTTCCTTAACTAAAAGCATTTTTTCTTAAAAACATGTCACAATTCTGAGAACAAATATTTCTTTACTTAAGCCAGCACAACCTTACAAATACATACAAACAGCAATAGCCAGAGAAAAACGAACTAGTGTCGTGCAGTTTTTCTTCGACATATTTCGAGTAGAATTATTTCCGTTTAAAAATGCAGTAAAAGCTCTACTCCACTGGCCTTCTAACATTTGCTTTGTTTAATACATCGGATTCTACATGGTAAAGAAATTGTACCAATATTCTCTTAAGTTCACAGTTTATCACATTTTCCATAGCATTTTTTTGCTTTTTCATTTTTTTTGTGTTATGCTGCTAAATAATTACATTAAATCCTTTTTCCATTAGTGTGTTGAGTTCAATTAACACTCGGTATAAAAAGAACAACGAAAATTTACAAATACTTAAAAAATACTATCCATATACTTTAGTGCAAAAACTATTGTAAAAAAAAAACATCATTCTGTATCCTTGGAAAACTATAAGTGTGTTATTTGTCCTACAATACGTATATGCAATATACATATATTTAAACATGAATCTGCATGTTCAGTACTACTATTATTGGTCTTGTTTTAGTTAGATTTTTTTAATATGCTATTGGTTGTCGTTGTAGCTACTCTTTTCATACGATAATTTTTTGTATAAAATGTCCAACATGACCAAGAATGTGGAACAGTGGGAAGGGATGAAAAGTAAAAAAATTAAAATTGATCCATTTGCGATCGTTTATAGCAAGCGTTACAATTTTGAGAGATTTTAAAATCCATTTCTTAATAAATGTATAAATTGCTTGTTTAAAAAAAACTGCAATAACTTTCATTTCTTTTGATTTGACTTCTGCTTGTGCTTCTGAAATCAACAACAATTTCAGTCAAAGCAAAATCACAAAACGAAAAACAAACATTTGAACGAAACTTATGCCAGCAGTTGTTTTAAAAATTGTGATTTTGATTTTCTTTTCTTTTGAACAGTTTCGCAAGTAAAAGTAAAATCATTCTCTTTGCTTTTGTAAGTCGCAAACAGTCGCAGAAGAAAAAAGTTCTTTGTATTTGCAAATTATAAGTCCCAATCAGGGTTGTCAGATTGATTGTGAACTTTTTCGCCAAATTCAATGTCAAAAATCGCCATAGCATTTATTTTTTAGTTTTTGACAAAAATATTTGTATTTTGAGAACTATAAAAATATTTTTTTATAAGTCCCAAAAAAAAAATTTGTTCCGTATCGCTAAAATCGGCTTCATTGAATTTTACATTGAATGTAATTAAATAGGGCTGAACTTTACAATATATAAATTTATTGTACATAAGCCGTTGTAAAACGTTTACTTTTTTTACTTTTTATATGTAATGCTGAATTTTTCGATTTTGTTATTAAAAACATGTTTTTTGTGTTTAAAATAGACATTTTTAATTTGCTGATTTTTTTTTTTTTTTTTTTTTGAAAATATGCTGATTTTTTACCAACACCATCTGGCACCCCTGTGTGTGAGTAAGTATAAATGTAAAAAAAACAAAGAGAAGAGAAAATATTTTTCTGTTAAAAATGTACAAAACTAAAAGCAGGCAGGCTTTTAGGACTGCGACTTCTGACAACTTTCAAAAGCAAAGACACTGCTTGTGATTTTGATTTTTTAACTTATCAAAGGCAGAAGAAAACTTAGCACACGACTGCCTATTGTTTTCATAAGTGTTAACAGAATCAATGTTTGATTTCAAAAAGCAGAGAAAAGTAAAAGCATTGAAAAGTTAAAGTTTTTCGACTTTTCGTCTTTTGACTTAAGTTTTTTAAACACTGGTTTAAAATGCAGCTTTATTTACTATATATGGCCTATTCCACGCCAAATCAGATGGTTTAATTTCTTTTTGTTTTCTCCAGTTTCGTGATATTTTTTAGTACAGTTAAAAAGGTCATTCCTGGTGAATTTTAAAATTTTTTTTGATTACTCCTTTAAAGGACTCTTTTTCTAGTTTTTTGTTCATTACTTTCTTAAAAATGGTTCAAATCGGAAAAAAACATCTTGAATGTGTTTTGGTACTTTTTTGAAATTCGGGCTGCTAAGGGAATAAAATTAAACTCAATTCTGATACTTTTTCTAAAGAAATATTTTTATTATTTCAACTACTAAAGGAAAGAAAATGACGCTTGATTATATTTGAAATTTGGGATTTACGGGTGAGAAAAATTGTAATTGAAGTGGGGAATGTAAGAAAAGATTAACTCAAGGTTTTATTGTTGGTATTTTGTTTAAGCACAGAAAACATTAATAATTTTCTCCAATCATCAAATTTATACCAAATTCATAATATCAAGCAAACAATTTGATTACTAAAAATTGTAAAATTGTGATTTTTTTTTTTTCAATAAATGATATTTTTAATTTTAATTAAAAAAATTATAAAATAACTGCCATTTCAAACAATGTGTTAATTTATTTAAATAAATATTGACAATTCCCAACAACAATTTTACAAGTTTCAATTTTTTATTTTAAACGAAAAAAGCCATTTAAGATTTTTTGTTATTTAATTAAAATTTTATTTGAAAATTTATTTCAAAACAACAAAAATGTTAATTAAATCAAAGTTAAATTTTGAATTTTCTTTCAACTAAAAAAAAAAAAATTTATTCAATTATCAGACTAATTTCAATACTTTTTAAACCCTTTTTTTAAATTGATAAAACACTTTTTTCTGTGTATAGGAAATAGGAAAATGTATTAGGAATCAATTTTTAAAGAAACTGGAAGCGATATTACCAGTTTCGAAACGTTTTTTTTTACCAAAACTGTTTTTTTCTTTATATCAGAACATCCTGAGGACAAAAATAAATCTTGTTTTAAAATTGTATCAGTTCTTGGGGGAAATTTTCCCGAAGCAAATTCATCGAAGCTCTGGCTGTGTGTGCAGTTGCCCCATCCTGTTGAAACCCCGCGTGTGAAGAGTAAGATGGATAAGCTCGCAGGGTTGGCAAAAATAATTCCGTAATCATGCGTCGATAATTTTCACTGTTGACATTTGTCGCCTGGCCTCGAGAATTTTCGAAAAAAAAATGGTCCAATTATCTCATGCGTGGATAAGACACACCAAACAGTTACCCTGGGGCAATGCAATGGTTTTTGATGTTTCAATCGAGGGTTGCGGGTTCTTGGAGAGCAGTTTTACTTGTGGACGTGGCCGTTTAAGTGCAAATGGGCCTCGTCGCTCTAAAAAATGGGATTTACAGTGCGAAAACGCTCCAACATCGTTTCACAAAAATTTTTGCGTAAATCTTGAACGATTTCAATTTTAAAAGGATGTAACTTCAGATCCTTTTTTAAATTTCATGCATAATCGCTCTTTTTAGTCCCAGTGAGGCTGCTCTTTTCCATATTGAAAGTCGCGGATTTTCACGTAAACTGCTTTCAACCAGTTCAATGTTTTCGGGATTCCTTGAAGATCGACTGGGCCCTGGCCGTGGGACATTCATAGAAGAAGCAGTTGCGCGGAATGTCTGCACCCATTAACGAATTAAATTTACACTCGGTCCATCACGAATTCGCCGAGTACCGAACTTTGAACAAAATTGTCGACGAGCAATTACGTAAGAATCATTACTCTTAAAAAATGTATCCACAGCGAATGCGCGATGCTCACTCGACCACTGCGACATCGTGACTGACAAATCCGCACAATCGATAATTCAAACGGCGCCACCCTCCTTCCACACCGTTTATTACCGTTTTTGAAATAATCGTATTTAAAAATATAAATTTGCCACCAGACACCCTGTATAACAAACTCATAAATTGAAATATTATTCTTGTCATATTCCAAGTAAATGAGACTTTAAATTTTTTTTAATCTCAATTTCTTCTTTTTGTTCCACTGCCCATCATGTATTAGTACGGGCATGAATGAATTTTAAACAAAAATAGAATTACATTCTATTAATTCAATTTCCTTTATTTTAAATAAAAAACTATATCCTTTCATGTGGATTTTATATTATGTGGTGGTCTTCCATGAAGTATCTCTGTTAATACAGACGAGTGTACTCGTATTTAAATGTACATGTTTATCTGAGAGTTTGTTTAAAAGAGAAAATTTCTATTTAGATGTCATTTCGTTACTGTCATTATCTGGAAAAATTTCATTTAACTTATTAACATTGACACGTATTGTAATTTTAATGCTGGCATTAGAAGTAAATAGTTTTTTTTAATTTGTTTTTTGTATTAATTTTAATTCAATAATGTTTAGATAACTTTTAAAGTGTTGTAATGGTTGTGATTAATTAAGTTTGTTAGGAATTTTTATCGCTGTATTATTTGGCAATAAAAATTTTGTCTCATATCAGATTTTTATAAGTGTGATTTTTTGTCTACCACTGCATAATCTTAAACAAACTCAAAATGCAAAATTTCGACAGAATGACGTTTGTAGCACGTTAAAATATTCGTTCTAGACTTTTTAAGTATATATAACGATATCCGCCCATGTCCCATGTCCGTCTGGCTGGTTGTCCATGTCAATACTCAACAATATACACAAGGATCAAGCCGATTGAAAATGGTGAGAATCGGTCCATAATTTTAAATAGCCACCATAAAAGTTTCTTTCCGGAATAGAGTCGTTGTGCCCCTTAACCATCTTATTATTTTAATATTTAGCTTAAATTTGGTCCAAACTTATCTGATTACAATCCAAATCATGTATCCAAATTTTGTTGCAATCGGTCCATATTTGTTGGTCCACAAAAATTTGTGCTATACAGGTCTGTTCTGAAAATCACATTTTATCAAAGTGATTTGAATTGAAGAAAGGTGTTCTGGGCTAATTATTTTGTGATTTCAAAACGTTCAGCTACGTAAACAACTTTTTAAAATCACTTTGATATTTTTGCGACTATTGTAAGATGACTGTCATAATAAATTACTTAATAAAATATTCAATGTGTTGTTTATTAATTTTTTTATGCAATACGCTATTTTATGTACAACAAATCATTAAAAATTAAGACAATTCGACGACAGTACAAAAATAAAATTTGCTTTTGTGACCTGTTGTAATTTCAGGCTTGTTTTTTTAGTTGAATAAAAGATTGCTAATTTGCTAACAGCGGCATGATAGCAAAGTCTAGTATTTATTAAAAATCGTAAAAGCTGTGAAGAATCGCCGGAAAAAGTCGCTTCTATCCGCAAACATGGCTAGAATTCACGAAAAATTGCAAGCTTGTAAACAAACCCTCAAACTTATTTGAAATCGCTAAATGGGCTAAAAAAAAAAATAAACAAAATATCGGAAAATAACAAAATATTTTTGCAAAAATAGCCAAAATTCGCGAAAATTTTTAATATTACAAACAAGCCATAAAATTGATTAAAAGTCCCTAAGACTATAAGGAATGGCAAAAATTCGGTAAAAATTGATAAATTAGTGGAATTTCGCAAAAATTTGCTAAAGTCTTCTATTTTTTATAAATCTTTAAAGCTGTAAAGAATCAGAAAACTTACAGAAACAAATCGCTTCTATCGGGAACATAGCTTAAATTCGCGAAAAATTTGAAACAAGCCCTAAAACCAACTTGAGATCGCCAAATCGGTTAAAAAAACCAATTTTCGGAAAATAACATAAAAAGCGTTAAAAAATGAGCTACGCCTTTTTAGAACAAGCAGCTGTTAAAAACTTGTATTTGCTTGTGCTTTCGACAATTGAAAATCACACCGAAAAACACAAAAACGGTGTGATTTACAGATAACCACAAAATCACACGTGTGATTTTAAAAGCACATGTGATTTGAAATCACGTGATTTTCAGAACAGGCCCGATAATCAGAGATGTGCGCGTGAGTGTTTTTGCTGCAACATCACGCACGGCGATACGAGAAAATCATGATATTTTCCAAATATACGATTAATAAGTTGTTATTTAAATCCTAATTTTTGTTAAAAGAAAAGAAAAAAGCACATTTATAAATTAAATAATTTTTTCAAGTTCGAGGTCTGTTTTATTCTTTAAATTCTTTATTTTTACACAACAATTATCTTGTAGGTCTATTATTGCACTAATAGACCCTGACCTTGAGCTTGAAACAAAATTATTTAATTTATAAATTATAATAAAAAAGGTCGAATAACTAAAAACTTATAAAAAAAAGCAAATTTTTAAATTTTTCTATGAGAAGAAGATAAAACTTTTTTTCCAATAGAACTTAACCATTAACCATGGCAAAGACATTAAAAAAACATTTTCTAAAAAATACAAAAGGGCAAGTTTTTGGGAAATTAAAAGTTTATAATTAAAAATATTACAAACTTACTAGGGTGTTCAGCCGATTAATTCTGGTTCAATTAATCGAACAGTTTTGGACGATTAATTGTTCGATAAATTTAAAATTGCTGATTTCGATTAAATATTTAATCGAAGAACTTATGCCGATTAATCGTATAACAATACATATATGGTTTTTCTGTTAAATGCATAATTTTTTAAAGTTTTATGTCAAATAAATAAATCAAATGTATGTGTCCGTTGGAATTAAAAAAAAAACAATAGTCATGTTTAGTGAGGTATTCACATACATGGGCGTACTGCTTACTGAAAAATTTTTCAGTAACCAGTAAATTTTAACTGATTATTGAAATAATGCAGTAATCCGTTAATTTTTACTTGTTATTGAAAAAGAAACAAATATATTCAATGATAATTGTTAATTAAAACCTTTATCTACAATTCATCAATATTAATGGTTAAATATGATTTTTTTGTTGTTCTCTTACAACTGTATATTTTATAAAGGCCTAACTATAATGTGCTTAATGAACCTTAAGCAAATGTGCGAATACACACAATCAAATGTATACAACTATAATGTACTTAAAACACTTTTCGTTAAGTTTCGTCAAGTGTCATTTGCTTAAGGAAAGTGCGGTCAATTTCGCTCTTCCTTAAGCAAATGACACATAATAGATACATATAATTGTTTACAATTATAAGATGCAACCGCAGTTGCTTTTTTTAGTACTTTTTTATTTTAGTTTTCGTTTACTTTAAAAATTAATAAAAGATAAACATAGATTTACTTGTTTATGGTAATATATTTATAACTTTTACAAATTAAATGACATTTCGTCAAAAATATTACATTTTAAAGAAATAAAAACGAAAATAGTCTTCCAAAAGTACAAATGTTTGCAACTAAGTGTAGAAAGTCTTTAAGCTCATAAGTACACTAGCTTAAGTTTGGTTAAGCACATTTTAGTTGAGCCTTAACTTGGTTCGGTTCAGCTCTGAGACCTCCACATAAAGAAACTGAAATACCTTTCTAGACAATTGCTTTTCATAAGGATTGGATTTTAGTGTTTTGGACTCTAACTGTTGATTATGCGTAAATCGGTTAATAAATTTCGGAATATTTTTAATGGGCGTTACGAGCAATCAAAGTACTTTGCGAATAAATTACGCAATTTTTAAAATGTGCAGTAGGCAAGTATTACTTTCTCTGAAACAACTTGTATATGATTTTGAGACAAAAATTTTAAGACAAAAAAAAATAAAAAGAATTAGGGCATTTCTCTTTAAAGATTGAAAGCAAACTTAACAAGTAAAAGGCATAAATTCGGCTATATCGAATCTTAAAATTTGTTTGAAATTGTTTATTTTTGCATTTAAGTATTTTTATGATTTTGCAGACTAAAAATAATTTATCAGACCTGTTCTGAAAATCGTGTGATTTCAAACCACGTGGTTATTGAATCGCAGTTTTTTTTGCTTTATCGGTGCACAGAAAAAAATAAAAATGTATTTCAGTTAAAAAATTTGTGATCTTATTTAAAAAATTTATTAAATTTTCACCAGTAAACAAATTAATAGTATCAATTAAACTTTCGATTCACTTGATTAAACGTTTAATTCACTTGATTAAATGTTTTATTCACTTGAATAAACTTTTAAGTAAAACTAATTTTATTTTTGATTAATGCTTTAGTTGGTGAAAAATTTTGGAGAATTTTTTCTGTATGTTCTTTCGGCAATTGAAAATCACACAAAAAAAAAAACACAAAAACGGAACACCAACATTTTAGACGTGTGACTTTAAAAGGCACATGTGATTTGAAATCAAGTGATTTTCGGAACAGGCCTGTTTTTGATGTCAGTCATTAGAAAAAAGTGTCTGTAATATAGAACCCGATACGAAACTTCACTTCACTGGAAGGTAATCAGAATTTGACTCGATTTATTTATGATCTCTAATTACGATTATTTAAGTAAAGCGAAATTTACCTACTGCCTAAGGACAGGAAAAAAGTTACCGCTATCTATGATTAAAAAATGTATTAATAAAAATTTGAACTACAAATAAAAACTCTTTTTAGTATTCTGAATAAAAAAATAAATATTTATTTTCGCGCATCTCCTTAGAGATTAAAATTTTTTTTTTCTAACAAATTAATTACTGAATTTGTTTCTTTTGGCAATTTTTTGTAAGTTTATCGATTTTTCTCTCAATTTTCAATAAATTGCGCCTTAAATAACCAACCAATTCCTTTTGTTCCCAACAATGTTTTGCAGTTATATCGTAATCAAACATCAAGTTCGGTTTATCTAAAAGCCCCCCCTGAGCACTGAGCTTTCTGATTTTACTTTGTATGCGAGTTCGTTGCAATTTTAATTCATATAGATGTTCTCTGAGAGCATGCTTCTCATCCAAAACGGTCTCCAAAATAATATTTTGTATAGAAATATTGCTATAAATCATTCGTTGGTTTTCCCTGTAATGGGCCAATGTATGGACATCGTTGCGACAGCGTTGATAAAGTTTGTTGAGTTCAGCGTTGCGTTCTATGGGAAGAACAAAAATTTGACTTAAATTGTATTTTTTATTTTCCATGATTTTGAATTATCTGCGTTCTTATCTAGATATTTGATAATAAATTAAATGGTTCCCCTCTTATTAATAAGCTTTCTATGCTTTTGAAAAGTAAGTCATCGTCCAGAATTGCCATATTTTTATATGTATATATATATAATCCTTAAAATTCCTATAATGCACATAGGGCCTCAATTACTGATCTCCATCTAGTTCTATTTAATGCTGCTCTTTTGTTGCTGCAATTTTTAAAATTCTGCTTTCAAATTGCATCCTTGTCAGGGAGTTTAGGTTAGTGGGTTTCCCCCAGATTAAGGGGGTTTTATTTTATTTAGCAGCAAATTTAGGGGGTACAAATTCTTAGGGGGAAAATTTGGGGGACATAAATTTATATTTAGGGGGTATTTAGGGGGTTTTACTATTTGCTTGCCTGTACATAACAATAACTTAGTAATACTAGATATATCGAGCCATAATCGCAAAAAAAGCTCAAGCGACAAAAACAAAATTTTACAGGAGAAGGTTTTTTTTATATTTCATAAACATTTTGTATGAAAATTGGCGGCTAAAACTAAAATTGTTTTTGCTATAAAATCGTAACGGTACCTTCTGAGATAATGCAAGTGTTGCCAATGAATTCATTTATTAAAAAAAAAAAAAAGGAAAATGTTATTACTTAAGCTTTTTTGCGGTTATGGATCAGCTTGTTTTTGGTTGAGCAAAAATAATTTTTAAAAAATTAAAAAAAAGAAAGCGTTTTAAGGGTGAAGTGTATTCATGGAAATATACGTGTCACAACTTAATCTAACAACTGAAATGCTCAAACTTTTTAATTCCGATAATCGCACTGGTTTCTCTAAAGGGGGTTAACTCAAAATTTCAGTAGGGACAAAAAACTGGTTTCTTTTTATATATACTCGTATATAACAAAGGGGGATACAATTGCATTTATTTGATAAAATACTATAGAAAATTATGTAAGATTTTTACAGTGGATAGATATTACTACTGTACATCGATTTCTTGCATAAAGTGAAAATTTAAAAATTTTGAGTTGACTCTCTTTAGAGGAACCAGTGCGATATGTACAAAGTTAACGAAAATAATTTGGCAACACTCGATATTTTTGAAAAAACTTTATTCCAATATTAAAAAAGCAGATTTCTATATGTATGTACATTAGAGCGGCTCAAAAAAAAGTGATTTTGTTACCCCTCTGAAAATAAAGGTTGATATGTTTTATGATGATTCCCAAAATATTTTGGTTCTAGCGTTGACCATCCGTGAGCTGGACCATTATAAAAAAAGGTATTTTTTTCAGTTTTTAAATAAAATTTGGTATCATCGAAAAGAGTTTTTGATGCAGCATCCAGTGGTATATAAAACTTTAGCACTTGCGGCCTACTAATTGAGATATTTAACTAAATACATATTTACATTTCGGGTTTTCATACAAATTCTACGTATGTGGAAGTAATGTTCTGCTTTTCAAATTGAATCTGTTTTAAAATAATGTTAATATATTTTTTTTTTGTAATTATTCACATAAATCTCGAAAATCGCAATATATTTTATCTTTTTTTCATATATATGGGTACCAAATTTTTTCATTTTTCAATTTATCAAAATGTGAAAAATACAATAAAAAATATAAAATTAATTAAAAAAAATACGTAGAATTTGTATGAAAACCCGAAACGAAAATATGTAGTTAGTTAAATATCGCAATTACTAGGTCGCAAGCTCAAGTTTAATATACCATTGGATGCTGCTTCAAAAACTCTTTTCAATGCTACCAAATTTTATTTATGTCGTCTTGGAGCAAAGTACAAAAAAATTCGAAAAACTGAGAAAAGACATTTTTTAAAAATGGTCCAGCTCACGGATGGTCAACGCTAGAACCAAAATATTTTGGGAATCATCATAAGACATATCAAGCTTTATTTTCAGGGGGTAACTAAAACACTTTTTTTTAATGGACATAGTTTACAGTTTTTTTTTAACTGTTAAAAATAAGATATTTTATTAAATAAAAATTTTCAAGAAACTTAAAAAAAAATTTTTTTTGGGAGAATTTCAATAAAATGTTAAACATTTTGTGATTTTTGCTTTATTTAGGTATTGCTATTAGAACGTCAATTAAAATAGAGTCAAGTAAAGCTAATTGATATGAAATCAGTGGCTGTGGGAAAAATCGCCCAAAAAAAGAAATGAAAAATCGCCCAAATGAAGAATCGCCCAACAGAACATGAAAAATGACCCAAAAAGTTATATATGAAATTTTGCCCAAAAGAAACGACAAAGGGCCCAAAAAAAAAAAATGAAAAATGACCCAAAAAGCAAAAACGAATTTTTTCCCGGTGGCATGTTATAACGTCCAGTGTCATAGTGTCCATGGACGTTATGACACTCCAAAAAGTGTCATATTGTCCATGGACACTGCGCTAACTAAAGCTTCTCTGCACAGCCGGCCTTCGGCCGGGCGCAAGGATTTTCTCCTCTATGGTATAACAAACACCGGCTTCGCTAACTAAAGCTTCTCTGCACAGTCGGCTTTCGTTTGGAAACAAGGCAGATTTTAGAAGCTTTACTTAGCGAAGCCGGTGTTTGTTATACCATAGAGGAGAAAATCCTTGCGCCCGGCCAAAGGCCGGCTGTGCAGAGAAGCTTTAGTTAGCGAAGCCGGTATTTGTTATACCATAGAGGAGAAAATCCTTGCGCCCGGCCGAAGGCCGGATGTGCAGAGAAGCTTTAGTAAGCGAAGCCGGTGTTTGTTATACCATAGAGGAGAAAATCAGAAAAATGGGCCATTTTTCATACAACATTTTTGGGTGTTTTTTCATAATGAAAAATCACCAAATTTAAAAAACGAAAAATCACCCAACAATAACGAAAAATAGCGCAAAAATTTTAGGTCACTTTTCATATGAATTTAGGCCCAATTTTACATGGAATTTTTTTGGGCGATTTTTCATTTCTTTTTTTGGGCCATTTTTCTTTGGGCGATTTTTCCCACAGCCGAAATCAGTATCTAAACTCTTACATTTAGGAGGATTTGTTTCAAAATACGTAAAATTTGGGGGGTTTTAAATTTTTTTGGGGGGAAGAAAAATAATTACCTGGCAACATGATTCATTGTCCAGATTATGAAATTAAAATTTTGAAATTTTTGTATTAATATCTTGTATTGAGGATAACAAAACAGATATTCAGAGCTCATGAAGCAGACTTCCACTCCCCAACCTTTTTAACCCTCACACCCTTAAGCTCAATAATTGAAGCAAAGCCGCGAATAAAGTTGTAAAAGCCACTTTTTGCAAAAACTGTTTTTTTTTGCAGATTATCGTTAACATAACTCTCTTACACTGTTTAAACATCAAATCACCCAAAATTATGAACCTTAATACCGTCAAAATGCGATACAACGAGTCAGGCAGTGGAAGAACGTTGTAAGTTACAAACAAATTTGATACAAATGAAATGGTTTTGTAACGTGGAATAACATTTTAAAAGCCGCTTGCATAATGGAAAAACGTTTTAAATGACATCGCATGTCATTTAAAATTCGATTTTCTTGATATTTTGCATCAAAGTTTTTATTGTCATTATTTTTGATAATCTAAAAAAAAAAATTAAAAAAAAAAAATAATCCTGCCTGTTAAAAACGTTTTTTTGCTCTCCTGAAAAATAATTGTTTTGTAACTTACAACGTTAATCGCGGCTGTGCTTCAATTGCTGCAACAAAAATTGCAAGTCTAGGCGATGACTTTAGGCCGTAGAGAAAATGTTTGTTATAGAATAGAAAAATATTTACCTTCGATTTTTTTGTCCAATGCCTGATTTTCGGACTGCAAAGTGGTGAAGTCATTCATGGTTAAGCCATTTCCCAAGTCATCTAGTTGGTTTAATTTCTTTAAGGAAATTAAAAATAGAATATATATTCGGAAATATATTGATTATCTAAAAAACTTACTTCCGTTAGCTTGGCTTTAGTGTGTTGTTGAAGAAATAATAACAGTCTTACTTCACTAACTTCCTGTCGATAGTTTTTCATTGTCAAGAGTAATTGGTCAATCACCTATGAAATATCTATATATAAATCGGCAAAGGCAAAACAGTTAATAACACATTGGTACTCTCTTTGCCAACCGATTTGAACAAAAAGTACACTTTATGAGAGGTCTTTACTTACAGTAGTGCACAATATATATATCATTAACATCTGCGGGGGTAAAAAGGGTAAAAATAAGGGATCAAAAAAAATTTAACGGCCTGTTTAACGATTGCGAACATCAACGTTCGCATAGAAAATTAAATTTAAAACAAAAACAAAATTCTAAAATTTGCTTTTATTTTAAATTTAATTTTCTATGCGAACGTTAACGTTCGAAATCAAGGAACAGGCTACAATACTTATCGTTGTGCTTTAGAAAAATAAAAGGACTTTTTTAAAATTCGGCCCTTTTGGGGTACTAAACGGGTATAACCTGTATTTTACAACTTTTTTGTCACCCCATTTAACTTTTAAACCAACAAACATAGAAATTAAGATTATACCGAATTCGTAACTTATCTAAAAATAATTCGAAATTCGAACGTATTGACACATTCGTATTAAATTATGGAGTCCCACTACAATATTGAACTTTTTTGTACTTTTTTGCGGAGAAAAAATCATCAAAAAGGGAAAATACGGGATATAGATTTCTTTTTCTTTTCCGTGCTGCATGTGATAATTTTTGAATTTTCTAAAATATTGAACGTAGAAACATAAAATTATAGGAGTGAATGAGAACCTACAAGAAGAAAAATGTTGGCACTTTTTCGCTCTTCAACAGATACTCTTTTAATTTTTATTAAAATTGGACCTAGAAATATACAATTAAATATGCATTGCAGAGTGATTGAGGAATTTTATCCTAGAGAAGACTTTTTTTATCCTTTTTGGTTTTTTAAATGGTAATTTCTGATTTTTTTTTTATATTATTGTAATGTAAGTGGAAAAGTGCATATAGACTGGGGGCTGGTCACTAGCCAAACCGACCCACTTAGACGAATAAAAAACAAATGCTCGAAATATGTAAATTAATTTTTACTTATATGTATGATTTCTTCATATTTGCATAAATAATTATGGTCGAATTACGACCAGTTGGCAAACACTAGTATTTATAAATACCTATTTAAAAAAAAAGTATTTTATAAATTTTATGAAAAACTTACTGCATTCAATTTTGGTCCTGAATCTCTATTTAAATTTTTCCTTACTCGATTTTCAAACAATTCAATTTCAGTTTCAACTTGCTCCTTTAATTTTTTATGTTCGGCACTTAACTCCTCATGTAATTCTGCTGCTGAATTCAATAATTTGATTTCCTGGGCCATCATTTGATCCAAATGCTCTTTAGCACTTTTCAATTTTTCTTGATCCCTTATCAAGGTCTTTGGATTGTCCGACATTATGAAACGATAGGATTTTTTTCGTTTGAAATGCTGTATAGTTTGGCGATTAAGAAATGTACAGCGACTTTTTTCTATATTATAATTTGGCAGTAAGGCGATCAATTCTAAGACAAGTTTGCGTTTGTCTAGATTTTGTATAAGAATTTTATCCGGGTTAATTTGCTCAGCCATTTCTACCACTTTATTAATCAAATTAGTTAAAAAATTAAAAGTATTTTCTTTAAGCCATTTTGATTCTTCTTCTCGTGCTAAAGCTTCCCAATCAATTTCTTCCGGTTTTACTACTTCAGTTTCTGTTTCCAATTCTAAAAATGTTTGTAGAGTATCTTCCACTTGTACAGGCTTCTTAAAATCCTCATCTAAATCTAAAATATCTTGAGGTATTAACAAACGACTTTGTGCCCTTACATCTAGATCTTGAAATGATTTATCAGATTCCTCATCGTCCAAACCACTTGATTCTTTTCCTTCTTCAGAACTAGAGGACGTTTGTAACTCTTGACTTGCTCTCATATCTAAGCCCGTTAAGGGATTAACAAATTTTCCCATATCCTTTGTAGGATCATATGTTGAAAGTGGTTTTTGTATGAGGATTGAATCTATCGAGATATCCTCAGAAATAGTCTCGACATTTGGTATGCGACCAAAAGTTTGTACAAAGTCTGACTCTTCTACCAAAGACTTACGTTGTACATATTCTGGCTCCTCTTCCTCTATCGACTCTGCGTCGCTTACGCAAAGATTTTCGAGAATGTTTTTTATCTCTTCTTCTGCCCCAGCTTCATATAGAGATGAAACTGATTGGGAAGATTTGGTTTCGGTTGAAGACGAGCTGCTAATTTCCAATTGCTTAAGGTTTTCCTCAATTAGTCGCTGTTTTAGCTCTTTCTGTTCATTTTGATTCAATTGGTTGGTAGACCTTCTTGGTTTTTTATGTCCCTTAACCATTTTATTGTGTTGTCTTTGCAGTTTATTCTAAATTAAATTGAATTTACTAAATAAATCGCGTTTATATGACAAATTACAAAATAAATATTTTAAAATATATGTCTGTCTATTAGTGGCCCTTGTTGATGTTCCGATTGTAAACAAAAAATAATTATAGTTATGGAACTATTTATCGATGGCTTAATATAAAAAAGGTTTAACGCAATTTTTTTTAAACCGGTTTTATATTAAACACTATACGGGTATTATTATGTTATTTCCATTTTTTGAAAACTACGAGTATCGTACAATTGAGTTAAGCCAAGGCGAATTCATTCCAGGTAATCTCGGTAGTACAACAAGTACAACTTGTAGAAAAACCACAAGCAGTTTGTTTTTGTAAAATCATTGTACAATGTCAAAAACCGAAACAAATCAAAACAGAAACAAAGATAATAAACGAAATATTGACATCCAACAATTATAAAGCTAAAGAATAAAAGTTACCAGCAAGGGTTTTAGGATCACCTGTAATGAATTCGCCTTGAGTTGAGCACTTTTTATATTAAGCCATCGGTATGTAAATATTTTTGTGTTTTAAACGCCCGGGAGACTATCAAATAAATACATCAATCACATAGTTGTATGCGTGCAGTCGTTCTTTTTCGGGTACACATACGCGCTGTCGGCAATGCTTGATGAAAATCAAAAAGTTTTGATTTTTTTATTTGATGGCTGATTATTTGATAGTCTCCTGTTGTGATTGACAAAAAAAAAAATTATTTTCTTTGTGTTTGTTGTCATGAAAAATATAAATATTTTGGTTTTTTACAAAATACAATTGTTGATTGCCGTGTTTATTTGTACGTCTCCGAAAAAGCCTCAAATAAACGACACTAACACATATGCACTGATTGACGGGTTTATTTGAAAGTCTCCAGAGCCCTTTAAAGTTGACAATTAAAAAAAATTTGTTATAAAAAATTGATTTTTTATATGTAAACCAAGGCGAATTTACTTCAGGTGGCGGCGAAGAGACAGCCTGTTATTTTTTTTAGTCATGCCAGAATTGTCAAAATTGTGTTTTTAAATTAAATTTTAGTTGCAAATTATTAATGAAATAGTTAAAAAATAAAGGGACGATTAATTAAAGTATGTGTAAGAATAAGGTACAGATCGTTTTTTGGTCACAAAAACCAATTTTTACCATTATCACTAAATCTTAAAGGTGTTTTTATGTTCATGTGCTGTTTTAATGTTCAAATGCATAAAATGAATACAGAAGAGAAACGGTTTAAATTAATTTCAATGCCACGTTCACTTCCAACGAATTTGCAATTAAGTGCTCACAAAAATTGCACAAGTTTATGTTATAAAAACTGTTATTTTCTTGATTCTAAAAATAATTTATTTTATTTTATATTTTTTGACTCAAATGTTTTTGTTCATTTTAGGCTAGGGCTGCCACATACATTCTTTCTTCATTCCCAAATTTAAAATAAAAATTTCTTAAAATATCTAAAAATAAGAAGCCAATAAATAAATTATTACTAAATAAAATAATGTTTTAATATTATTTATCAGTGGGCATTATTTTTATCTTATGAATTTGTATTTTAAGCTCATATTAGCATAATCACACTAAAGCAATAGTGTATTTTAAGAAATTTCACAATTTGGTACTTATCTTTCAAATTCTGACCAAAAATATACTGTATTTAGGAAAAGGGATCATTCAGTTAATCCAAAATATTATACATATATGTATTTTAACTTTCCTGTATGACTGCCGGCTTAAATATAATTAAGGCCCTAATCATGTAAAACGCAGCGCAACGCGAAAGAATAACGTTGAAAGCACAAACAATGTCATAAATATTTTGTAATTTTTTTGTTGCTTCAACAGAAATTCACATTGCGTTTTAAAATTTCAAACGCTGCAGAGCTTGTGTCGTTAAAAATTTGAATTACATGAATTTCTGTTGAAAGCAACAACAAAATTACAAAATATTTATGACATTGTTTGTGCTTTTAATGTTATTCTTTGGCGTTGCGCTGTGTTTTACATGATTAGGGCCTAAAGGAACATGTGCATATTGCCAAACATACTTTTAGAATGAATGGTTTCAGCCTGAAAATCCATGTTGAATGATTTTATATCGTTTATGAACTTTTGAAGCTGTGAACATTTCAAATGTAAAGAATTAGCATTATTATAATGACCCGACAAGCATATTCATTTTACGCGTGAAATATCAATATTTGTGGACATATATACGTTTAAAAGTAATTTTACTTCTTAGAATGTTTACAGGTTGACCTAAACAGAAGGGGTACATAAACGTTTTTTATATGGTCCAATAAGTAGGTTGTGTTTTTCTGTACAATGGTTTTTGACATCCTTATCATGTTTTACACAAGCAAAAGTTGTGTTGTTTTCCCTATCGATGCATTGTTGTAGTTTTGCGCGACCTAGTCATTCGACCATGTTTTTTAAGATAAAAAAAATTTTGCTGCAGAAACATTTTGAATAAAAAACTGATGTGGCGATCAGCAAAATCAAATTTTTCAGCCGACAGATATTGAATTTGCGTTATAATTTGTTTAATATAAATTGTATTAAAGGAGTTTTTTACATAAAAAATATTAGCATTTTTATTTAGGTTATCTTGTAAAATAAACAAAACTTTAAATAATTTACCCAAAAAAAAAAATATTTTTTACATTCTCAAAATAAGCCCGAAACAAATTTATTTTATATCTAATTTGAGATTAGAACCCCAATTCTGGTAGCCCTGTTTTAGTCAACTGTTTTATGAAAGGCGAATTCATTTATACATTAATTCGCCCTGTTTTTGACATTCCATGACCGTAAAACAAAAACAAAAACAAAATACCATGTTGTTGACTTGTTGTAGTCTCGCCGCCACCTGAAGTAAATTCGCCTTGATGCAAACTATTGGTATGAGCAAGTTTTCGGTGTGAGTAAAATATACGTATTTGTATACCCTCCACCACCACTAGTCGTGAATGAGGGTGCCCCAGTAGGCTAGCTGGTAGTGAGCTAGTCTATCAGTACCGGAGTTGCGGGTTCGATTCCGCCAGAGACTCTGGTCTCCTGCAGACAAGCGAAGAGCTTCGTGGGATTAGCGTAAGAATAATTATAAAAAAAAACTTAGTTTGTCATTTCGTGTGAAACTTTTTTATTATTCATCTAAGACCCCATAAAGTACACCTATCCCTCGATGATTACGATACTTTTTTGCACGATTTCACTTTTACACGATTTATTTGGTTTTCGTTTAGATCGAGGGACGTGAAAATAACCTCAATTTACACGATTTTTTTTTATAGTTTTGGCAAGACACTTTTTTTTTTTTTCTGAAAATATAACTTGCACAATTATCAAAAATAGTTATCTTATAACTATTATGAGGCCTTTACATACGTAGCTACTACATATTAAGGTTTAACACATTTGGCCGATATTTTGCTCCATACATAATTGAACCATACCAATGTTATCATAATAAAAAGAAATGACAATAATTTCCTAAATAATTTGTGTTTTATTCAAAATCAACATCGGCGCTTAATATTTAACCGCCCTTTATATTTAAAACCCAGCCTAAGTCGTGCATACCGTAACTGGAAGTTTTCTGCCAGGCGAAAATTTATCACGTCACTGACAGAAAAGCATTAAATTAAATTATTTAACTGGTAAATTGGGACACAAAAAAAATATGTACAAAAATTGAGCAAAGACGGTTCTGCGTTTTTCAGGTAAAAGTCCCCCTGCTTAGGGACGCCAAAAATTAAGCAGGGCGTGTTCGCAGTTCCAGACATAAAAAGCTTATTTTATCTTCGTCTTTTACATTTACTCTTAACAATATTAAAAACAGCAAGCATTCATGCTGCAGAGAATTTGCTTGGCAACAATAAATAAGATGATTTTTCCGAAAAAATAAGAGTTTTTTTTTGGTCTAATTTCCTTTTTTCCATTCACAATTAAAATGTTCCCCTAAAAATAGGGTGTCAGTTAGTAACGCACATAAAGTACACTCTCAAGAGTCTACTGGCGGTTTCAAGGTAAATGAAATCCTGCTATGCACGTAGGTTACATACAGTTGGTGGCTGATTTAGCCATACCACAGAATCGCAGTATAAGAGGGAAAAAAGTCACTCTAAAAAAGTATGCCCCTTTAATTTGAACAGAGGGCGAAATAATAAATTAATAAAAGAATTTGTGATATATAAGTGATTAAGGATATGCTGTTTAAAAATTGTGATGTAATAGAAAGTGTTCATTCACATGTTCTATTTTAATTCAACGGCAAGTAACAACAATTACATAATGCGACCCAAGAAAAATTATAAGTTAGAAATTTGTTGAATTGTAATATCATTACACAGGGTCTCCACCTGAGATAAGACACAAGATTTTATATCAGCAAACGTCCAATTCAATCGCAGAGAGTATTATCTTACGTGTGGACTCTCAAATAGTGTTAGTATTAATATTATAATAAATGTTATGAGACAGTTGTTTTGAGAAATCTTATAACAACCCTGCAAACAATTTCGGGTGCCCCGGTAGGTTAGCTATTAGTGAGCTAGTCTATCAGCGCCGGGGTTGCGGGTTCGATTCCCGCCAGAGACTCTGGTCTCCTGCAGACAAGCGTATAGCTTCGCGGGATTAGCATAGGTAATTAATAAAAAAAAAAAAAAAAAATAGTTTCCCCCGAAGAAGTGTCCCACTATGGTAATATTTACTTTAAGAATCCACTTAGTGTCTATAGTTTGTGATGAATTAGAGCGCCTTGGTAGTTTTTTATCAATTTAATTTAGTAGTATCGCTTTTGACTACAAAAAGCACTATTTTGAAGTTAAATTTTTTCTTATTGTTCTTTATAATAAAAAGTGGGCCATTTTACTGTTTATCTTTGTTTGATTTTGTAAGGGAAATCTAAGTAAAATATAAAAAAAATGAGCTTAAAGTTAAACAAATATTAAAAAATCTACCGTACATTTAATCAAAATAGCTGTTAATGTTTAAAAGTTAAAAATCATATTCTTCACTTATAACTAATAACGTTGATATTCACTAGAAAAATTACACAAAAACAATAATTTTCACACAAACATTTTTAAAGTCATTAAATAAACAAACAGTTTAAAAAATCACTAATATCCTTTAAAAAAAGATAATTATCAAATAATTTTTTTTAATATCATTTTCATTTGCTCTAAAAAAAATATGTATGAGAAATTATTAAAAATTTATCCAATCTTACCGAAGAATAAGTTTGGGCTGTTTTGTGCACTCATTTATACAACTTTCATGAACTAGAATGCTTTTTGGTAACATTTGGATTCCGCGGAGTCCTAATTTTAAGTACAGTACTATAGCTATTTCATTTTTCAAATATTAAAAGCTTCATTTAATTTTACATAATTTTATAAATATATATTATTTCACACGCACGTAGCACCGATCACATGGCAACTTAAATACAAACTGTGCTCTTTTACGCATTTTCCTTTTGTAGTATTCTCTATTAAACAGAAAATCGTTGTAAAGAATTCAATATATTATGGGAATTGCTCAGTTGTGCTATTGTTGTAATTATATAACTGTAGCAATTATCTGAACAACTCATTAAAGTGACGAAAAATTATAATTTAAGAACTCATAATTCGATTCTAAAATATTTTGTTGTTGTTAAATTCCGAAAAATCTACTGTTTAACTACCAAATGTGACGAAGTAGTTAAAATTCGTAGACAGTCGAAAAACACTCTACCAATTGCTTGGAGGGAACTATCTTATAAGATGAGCTGTCAAAAATACACATACATACACACATATAAAACAATAATAACCCACCATTATTAAAATGTGTAATTTATTAAAGCAAATAGTGTCAATCTTGTGATAATTTTTAAAAAAACCATATTTTAAATTAAAAAATCAAAAAACCAAAAAAAAAAAAAGAATAAAAAATAATAAAAACGATACAAGCTTACTGTACGAGAATCAGTCGATTATGAAATCTTATAAGATAAGTGTTCCCCTTGTTTAAGATTAAAATTAACATGAAGGAATGTGCTCTCTCCATCTGCCGACGTTCTCTCACATATTATATCAGATATTATCTTAGGCGGAGATCCTGTGTTAAGAATATGAAGCATTGTTTGGTTGCTAATAGACGAATTCAGCTCTAAAATGACTAAAGGCGCCCACCTATTTTATGCTTAAGTTGGTTTAAGCAGCTATGCGAATTACATGTATTCATATGTCTTTCCGTACGGAATCAAATGTCTTTTGATTTTGTTTTTTTTTAATACATTTTTGTTAATCTTTTGCAGAACTCTTAAGCAAGCCTATGCCTATTATAGTTGGGCCTTAAGGTTAGTTAGCCAGTGAATAGAACATGTCCTGTGTTTAAACCACAGCTGCCATGTGATCTCCAATCACTAATAACCAGTCCTATAAAATACTGGGGGTTGCAGGTTTACGTGGTATTATATTAGACTATATTTAGGATTGATCTTTTAATGATCTGGCAACTTTAAGCCAGATGTAGGTGATTAACAAAACACAACCACAAGAGAACGCATTCGATGTTATTCTAAATCGATCAAAAAAATCTGACAGGGAAGAAATGGGCCTTAAGGCATGTAATATTGACCTTTTATTCTTCTTTTTTTTTTGTCTGAATTTTTGAATATTTAAAAATATTTCGTTCACCCCATTCCTAACAAACAATATTACATTAGTATTGGTTTCTTAGAAAAAAACTCACTACTTCACAATTTATCCCTTTTCATAGCCTGTCAAAAGAAGCGGTAAACACTGTAATAAAAAAATCAGTAGAAAAACGTTATCCAACCGACCCATATCATTTACTTATTTTAATCAAATTTTTAATATTTAATCTTTGATAACAAAAAGATGTACAAAAAAAAAGAAATAATTTTTCGACCTCAATCCATGAATATATATAAAATATTCATACATCAAACAATTCAATACAATATACATTCACACACAAATACATTTTCGAACTTACACATTGAATAGAGTAACTCATACAAACATACGAATTATAATGTATTACCAATAGGATATTACGGCATTTTCAAAGCAATTGAGGTGAAAAAGCGGATTTATACAGATTAAGTTGTTCGCTTTTTTCTGATAATTTTTTTTTACACACAGTGATTTTTTATTTGAATGTTTATGTGTGAGTAAAAAAAGTTTGTTTGCTGTTTTTACACAAATACAAATGAAAAACATGCATTAAAGTGTGGTATAAGCGAATATCTGCTTAATTTGACGAAGGGTGTTCGATAAGTTTTTTTTCTTCTTAAAGCAAAATAGGTCAAATCGGTTTTTAGCTGATGAAAAAAAAAAGATTTTCTGTAATCATCATTTTCGAGCAATCGATTTAATGCCTTTTTAGAACTTTCGTATCACAAATGACCACTGTACAACACTAAAAAACGAGTGATTTTGGTTAAGGGAGTCTAAAAAATATACGTGTACAGTAAAGTACGGATAAATGCACATCGGTTTTCGCCCGACTTTTTGTGCACTTATCCATTCTTTGCATTTATGCTAACCTCGGATAAGTGCACAAATATTGCAATTATACAAATATTACATAAGTGCACAAATATTGCAATTATACAATTATTGGGTAAATGCAAATTTTTTGCATTTACATATCGTTACAGAGAAAGAAATTAAAATATGTACATATATGCTTAGAGTATATATACATATGAGCATAAGTTCTTAAAAATATAAGATAAAATAGACTGTTGATGATTTTTATAAACAAAGTTTAATTTTATTGGTAATTCATGTATATTTTTGTTTGTCTTATAGAGTTCAACAAAAAAATTTAAAAACCTAAATCATAAAGTTTAAACGTACATACTATACATATGTTTACAAACTTTCATGTGTCGTACATTTTATGTATGTAAATAAAATTTTTTTACAAAACTTAAAAAATCAGTTCAGTTTAAAAAAAGTCACATTTGTGCAAAGTTAACTTGCTTTTGTTTTAAATCAACAACAAAAATAAAAATTTCTTATTATTAACATGAACAATTATTAAAAAAAAGTTGGTATGCATTATAGATGACGAGCAAACTGAAGAATCTGAATCAGATTGCCTTGGATCATATGAGGTGAAAAAATCAGAAACCTTTTTTTGGATCAAACTTGTGGTTCCTACCTTTGAAATCGAAATTTTCGTTTTTGGATTGGATGTAATTTTTAAGAGTGGGAAAAGCTTTCACAGCCTCTGTGTGGCTAGGAGTCTCCACATTATTAGATTCTTAATTTTGCTCTTCAACAGGTTCCAGATTTTGATCTTCAGAATTGTCTCTCCATCCAATTTCTTTTAAAATATCAGTTTCAGTAAGATCACCATAATACTCTATGTTATTATCACATTCTAAAAGCGAATTAAACTCCGCTTCTGGAATCGGTGGTAAATCAATTACTTCTTCTATATCGATAGACTCTTCCAAGCTTTTTAAGAAACCAGCCTTTCTAAAGCAATTTTTAATTACTGTAGGTGTTACCAGCCACCATGCTCTCTTTACTATTTTAAGGGCTTCTAAAACAGTCACACTTTTTGAAAAATTATCAATTGAAATCCCTGCCTCCAAAGCCAATAACTGTTTCCGTACTAGGGCTGTGCGGTAATGAACCTTAATATTTTTAATTATACCCTGATCTAAAGGTTGGATTAAGGATGTTGTATTTGGTGGCAAGTAATGTATAGTTATGTGTTCAAAAATAACATTATCTGGAATTTTATGACAACTAGCGTTGTCAACAAAAAGTAGAATGTTCTGTTTTATCGAAATCTGTCAAAATTTCAGTCCATATGGAGCTACTCATCCAGGCATTTCTTTGACCGTAATATGGAATCGGAATAACTTTTCCCCTAAAGTTGTGTGGTTTTTTTGATTTTCCTATAGCATACACACGCTTATCAGACCCATTCCAATTACACAAAAATAGCAAAGTTAATCGCAGTTTTGATATTTTCCCTCCAGACACTCCCTCGCCTTTCGAAGCAAATGTACCTGTAGGCATTGCTTTATAAAACAGTCCTGTTTCATCTGCATTATACACCTGGCAAGGATGCAGGTCTTTGACTAAATCCGGTAACGTTAAATTAACTATTTTAGTTGTGCATTTATGCATACAAAGCTGTACTAAAAATGTCCCTTGAGGCTTGAAATTATTATGCACTTATGCATTTTTTGCATTAATCCGTATTGCACTTATCCGTGCATTTTTACTTGAAAAAGTATAAAAGAGGCTTATGGCTTCGAAACGCGTTGCACTTAAGCGTTTTTTGCATTTATGCGTGTTGCACTTATCCGGTTTTTACGTATCAGCATTTAAAAAATTTTATTCGGGAGGCCATTTTAGCATGAGTTAAAGTTCCCTTGGCTGGCACATTCTAATAACGAATCAGAATAGAAAATAATATTACCCTAACATTTTAGGTTCATAACTTATGTCAAATAATACAGGCACATTTCAATGAAACTTTTTTAACCTCTCAATCTATAACGGATGGGTCTTTTTGTCCATTTCTTACAAAAATGCCAAAAAGTTCGCTTAAATGGATGTGCACGAAAAACATTGTGGCAATCGGTGCATATTTTTTCATTGCCTTCGAAAATTATAACTTTCAAAAATCGCTCTGATTCATAAACTATTTTTAAGTCACGACAAAACCAACATATGAGGGTCGTAAAATACAAGGGGTGTAAGTGCTTTTTTTAAACTGAGACTACATACGGAATTAGTCTCCACTTGCAAAGAAGAAGGAGTTCAGTAAGCAATAGGTAAATGCGGAATTATCTTCCGGTGGCGAGATATGGCGACCAATTCTAGCAGTTGTCATTAAAATACCTGTTTCGCTTAAACCACATGAGGTATATGAGCACTTAATCGCAATTTTTTAAAAAAGGTACTTGAATCCCTTGTGCTTTAAGCCCCTAATATTTTCACTAGTTAAGATTTGAGCTCAGAGAATGACAAATCTGTTTATGGTAGGAATAGTCTTAAAAAAACATTTGATATAAAATTGAAAAACTAAATTTTTAAAGTGACTTTTAAAATCACTGTTAAATTCAAGCAACATTTAAATTAAGTTGAAGCGTAAAAATGCTTTAGAAATGGGTTTAATAACACTATGCTATTTAAAAAAAACAGACAAGACGGGCACATGGCGTTTTAACATAATTCGGGTACGCTGAATCCAGTGGTGCCCGCGGTTTTTTAAGATTCTGGTTTTCGAGATATAACGTTATTACGAAAATGGAGTAGGTTGCACAACATATGTTCGCGTAACTCAAAAACGCTTCAGCTTATTGAAAATACTTAAAAAACCGAAATTCCGCAATAAAATTTCCTTTAAGAAAAGTAAAACTTCTTTCTAATATCCGCAGTCGTTTAAGAAACATAATTTTTTGGAAAAAAAATAATTTTTTTATCAAAATTTCGAAATTTTTGTTTGTTAAAAATTCATAAAAAAATGCAGCGAAGCTGCAAACAAAACAAGCCATAAATGATTAAAATCTGTTAGCAACTTTTCATTTTATTCACAAAAGTCGACAAATTTTAATTAATCTAAGATTTTCATAAAACGCAATATTTGTATGGGAGCCCCCCAAAGAAGTGGTGAGAAGGGGCAAGTATGTCTTGAGAAAATGTTAAGGACAAAAAATTAATTGAGGTCGGTCATACATTATATACCACTAGGGGCGACTTCTGGGAATTTGTGGGACTTTTTCTTCAATATATATGAAGAATATAATTTATAAGGAGCATTTCATAGAATTTTTTTTTTAATTATAAAATTCTTTATTCAACATTATGTGTATATGAAGAATGTGCCAATGAAGAAAATTTATTTTCAATGACATTTTAACGTAAAATTTTTTAAATGCGGTTTTTGTGCCATTTACAATACAAAACAAATATTCAAATTTATGCTATTCCAAAGAAATATGCATGCATTATTACCACACTTTCACTTTGCGGTAGGAATTTTGAAAAATACAGTTACCGATTAAAAAATTCTTAGAATTAAGAAATAAAGTCATAAATGCTCCACATCAAACTGGATATTGTAAACAATTTTATAAAAGCATTGAGCCCAGATGGTGTTGCTTTTACCGAATTGCGCCGAATTTTTCCGATTAAGCGGCATGAAAGTAAAATAAGGTATGAACTCTAACTACTTTATTAAATAAGATTTATATTTCATATCATAATGATTTTATTTTACAGGAATTCTTAATGGACCGGACATTCGTCGTCTTATGAAGGACCATCAATTTGAGGTTGCATTGAATGATATCGAGCTATTGGCCTGGAATTGTGTGAAATCTGTAATAGAAAATGTATTAGGAAATCATCGGTCTGAAAACTGGCGAATTTTAATCAAAAATATGCTAACCGCATTTAAAAACTTAAACGTTAGAATGTCATTGAAAATACATTTTTTGCATTACCATGCCGAAAAATTTAATGAACAATCACCAGCCGAGTCTGATGAACATGGCGAGAGATTTCACCAAGTAACAGCCAGGCTCGAACACTGGTATAGCGGCAAACAACTTGATTCGCTATTAGGGGATATTTGTTGGAATCTGCAGGAGGAAGAAGAATAAATTTCTAAATAAAAACTTTAACTTTAACTAACTAACAACAAAAATAAATGTTTTGAAATTTTTAAGTTTGGTTATTATAAAAAATAAAAAAATTTCATCTTTTCTGAAAAAATCAAAAGTTGTAGACAGACTTTAATCACTTATAGCTTATTTTGTTTGGAACTTTGTTGTTTATACGCGTAGAACCCTAGCCTTAAATTTTGCACCTGCAGCGCCTGAGATACCCCTTGACGGGCCAAATGTATGACCAGTGCAACTTTATTTTTCATTCCCATCATTTGTTTCTAAGGCCTAGGATTCACTCCTAGGGGGATAAAATGTATGACCGACCTCCAATGTTTTTTGTTCTTAACATTTTCTTAAAACATAGTTTCCATATATCTCCACACCTTAGGGGGCTCCCATACAAATATGGCCGTTTAATGAAATTCTGCAGTGCCTAGGATGCCCCTAGATGGGTCAAATGTATGACCAACCACACTTTATTTTTCATCTCAATCATTTATTTCTAACATACCCACCCGCTATCTCCATTACTTAAGGGGGCTTACATACAAAATGTTCAATGCAGACTAGAAATATATTGAAGAAAAAGTCCCATAAATGCCCAGGAGTCGCCCCTAGGCGGATAAAATGTATGAATGACCTCGATTAGTTTTTTGTTCTTAACATTTTCTCAAATTATACTTTCCGTTTATCATCATCCCTTAGGGGGGCGTTTTATGAAATTCTTAAATTAATTAAAATTTGCCGACTTTTGTGAATAAAATCAAAAGTTGCTAACAGATTTAATTCATTTATGGCTTGTTTTGTTTTCGTTTTTATATGTCTGCAAAAAATTAGAAGCCTAACTGCATTTTTTAACAAAAATTTCGAAATTTTGATAAAAACATTATTTTTTTTCAAAAAAAAAAAAAAAAAAAATTATGTTTCTAAAACGACTGCGGATATAGAAAAGTTGGTGTCTATGAAAATACGGGAAGCATTAAACTGCCAACTAAGACGGTCTAACAAAAAATCTTACACACTATGTTTTTTTTACTTTAAACTTAACTTTTAAGAGCTCAAACAATACATATATATGCCTGTTACGTCAATGAAATATACTGAATTGCAAAAATAAATGGTTGTTTTTTTTTTTTTGCTTATAGGAGCAATTCGTCTTCCCCACAGCCAACTTTAAGTTAAAAAGTGTGAGAATACTTAAATAAAACAGAATTGCAGAGTACATAAAACTGAGTACCACACCCCAATCTTCTCACCAAAGAACTGAAGAATTGCTGCAACAAAAATTGCAAGTGTGGACAATGAATTAGAATTAAATTTAATATTAGAGGATTTCTTTAACCCAAACGTTCGAGCAAGTCATATTAAATTATAAAATTATATTTGTCAAACAAAAGTAATTTGCAATTCTCAAACTTCATGAGCTTAATAATTTGATCAGGGGATAGAAATTGATCAGATTCTTGACTGATCTAACAAATAAATTATCAGTTAGCCGTCGTTAATACAAATGCATAGTTATTGTCCGTGTACTTAAGTGCAAACAACAGCAAAACTTTTTTCAAATATTGTTGTCGCTGTTGTTGTTATTTGTGGTTTTAACATTTTTATTTTGTCACTTTTTATGCAAATATTTGATATTGTGATGTATTTGTACCAAATGTCAAATTGAAAAATGTTGTTTTACATTTTTATCCCTTTTAGTTGTTGAGGTTACATTTTTTTTTAATACTCTCACTGTCTATACCTTTGCTACCTTAAAAATTAAATCCTTTGTTATTTTGAAACTTTTACAAAAAAAAAAATTGTAATACTGACAAGCAGAACTTTGTAATAGATACCGGGGAGGATGAGATGGTATAAATGACATTTGATAATATTTATAAATGGATACGTTTAAATTATTTTGCTTGTTTGTATTTTGATATTTATAACCATTAAGAGCTACAAAGAAGTAAATGTTTGCGGTTTTGGTGTTTGGTACTTAAATGATGGGTTTTGTGGTGCATTAAGGTGGCCAATATTTATGGGGTGAAAGGAGTTTGAAAATCTGCTTTACGTGAATTTAAACCAGGGCTGTGGAGTCGACAGAAAAAAGTGCTCACTACGACTCCGATTCCAAATGCTGAAATTTTTTTAAGTGAGACTGCGATTCCGACTCCGACTCCTACTCTAACCTTGATGCTAAATGTATATGAGACTGGTCCTTATTTGACTTTAAACCACTAGTGGTGAATGAGAATATACTAAGTTTGTCATTCCGTGTGAAACTCTTTTACTGTGTATTTAAGACCCCATAAAGTATATATGTATATTCTGGTTTCTTGAGTAATTCTAAGTCGATTTCGCCATGTCCGTCTGTCTGTTCGTCAGTTAAAAACACACTCACTTTCGAAAAACTCGAAAGATAAGAATAATGTTGGTGTCAAATTGCTTCTAGTTATCCTAAGCAGTTTTAGCTAATTCCAATCAGTAGGCTCAGAGTTATAAATCAAAATGTAGAACCACCATCCTAAGAAATTGAAAATTTTGTTACAAAAACTAACATAAAAGGTGGCGTAATGCACGGCATGATATATGATTTTGCACAAACTCGTTGTATATGACTACAAAACATACTGTACGTTATATTAAAATGTGCTACGTCATAGTTTTATAGGACTAGAAATCACACTGCCAAATCGTAAAGATCGGTCCATAGCTTGCCCTAGGCCGCATATAAAACTTACTCTCGAAAAACAGTTTAGTATGTTCAAAAATGTAATAACGCATGCTATTGTAATACAATTTGGTACGTCCAAGATTTATAGGACTAAAAAATCACACTATAAAATTTCCTGAAGCTCGGGCCATAATGTTCAATATTATGCTCACTGTGGGAAATTATTTAAATACACCTAAAACCGTAGCAGATATAGATATTGGGGTAAAATTTGGTCCAATTTCATATGGCCAGAAATAATATCATGCAATTTTCTAATTATCGGTCCATGTTTAAAAGCACTTTAAACGCTAATAGAAATTTCACTACTGTATTGAAATTTGTTATTATTTAGATATTTAATAACAGAAATGACTCTACAGAATTCGTGATAATTAGTCCATAATTTACCATGGTTCTAATAAAAATTCCCCTCCTGAAAATTGTTTTAGTTCGGCATAAACCGTTACGAATCATGATATTTTATTCAAGTTAGTTCAAATTGCTAGAACTAAAAGCAAAACACTGTCTGATTGTCGTCCAATTGGTTTAAGCCGGAGCCAATTTTTATACTAACGTCTGTTTCTATGTTATAAGCCTTCATGCCAGACTTTATCAATAGCTTGCGATATACAGATGAAGAGTGCAGAGCAATATTTTTTTTCTTCAAAGGCTTTTCTTATGAAATTATCTATTCGATGAGTTTGTTCATATTAAATAGCCTTTTCGATTACTCTCAACTCAAATCTTAGGGGAATAGCTGATATAAGTTAACTGGCGGTAACTCGACTGCTATATCTTGAAATATATTTGGGAATAATACGTTTTTCATATGATTTAGAAACAAATTTCCTTTTTCAATATCATTTTTTTGCTCATCTTCCATTTAAGTTTCTTAATGGTGGCTTCGAGATAACTGGCCTATTGAGATTTATAGCTGCACGCCATAATGAGTAGTCTGATTGTGGAGTTGCATCAAGTCAACAAAATTATCGTGCGAACATTATTACTAAATTTTCGCAGTAGCTGAAGCGATTTCGTAGAAGTTTGACCAAAAGAAATAGTTTTTTATAACATTTTTAAACATTTTTGTTTTAAAATTCTTAAAACATAAAAATACAATAACGAGCAAGTTTTTTGTAGCATGTATTTTTGTATTTTTCAAAGTGGTATAAGTCCACCTCTTAAAAAAATGAGTTAACGTTTACTTTAATTATGTATAGAAATCTTCTATCCATATATATTATCATCTATTTAATGGAGTGCCATTTGGCTATAAAATAAACAAATTTAGTTAAACTATAAAATGGCATCGTAAAAATGTTATTTTTCTTTTGAAAGTGAAATAAGCCCACTCTACATAATTATATTTAAACAACTTATTTATTGAAATTATTATTTGATTATTACACAGAAAAAAGTGTTTTATCAATTAAAAAAATTATTTAAAATGTATTTAAATTTAATTAATATAATAATTGAATCAATTATTTTTTTAGTTGAAAGAAAATTAAAAATTTAATTTTAATTTAATTAGCATTTTAGTTGTTTTGAAAAAAATTTTCAATTAAAATTTTAATTAAATATCAAAAAATCTTAATTGACTTTTTTTCGTTTAAAATAAAATAATTTAAACATGTAGAATTGTTGCTGGAAATTGCCAATATTTATTTAAATATATTAACACATTGTTTGAAATGGCAAAGTTTTTTGATCACTTATTTAATTAAAATTAAAAATATCATTTATTGAAAATAGTTTTTCAAAATTTTAAAATTTTTAGTAATTAATATAATCATTTTGGTAAAAAATCAACAACTTGTTTGCTTAATATTATGAATTTGGAATAAATTTGGTGATTGGAGAAATTTAATAATTTTTTCTGTGTATGACTTTTGACAAAATAATTCCCACATTCCCAGCAAATACAAATAAAAGTCTGAAAAATTTTTTCGAGTTTATTTTAATTTTGTTAAGAAATTCACAAAAAGTTCTTTTTTTTAAGGGCTATTAGTTTGTATGCTAAAAGATGTTTAACAATTTTGTAGCAATATTTATTATGGAATGGGATTAATTAAATATCATTATTAATTTCACATCAAGCTTTACTGTTTACTGGGAATATTTCACCACTTTAATGATATTTACCTAATTATGAGAAAAACAAGTGAGAAAGCCCGACAGCATAATACGCTACACCAAACACAAATTTTCGAGAGTGTACACTATTTGGGACTAATGGCAGTCATGGACGCACCAAAACAAAATTATGTTATTAATTTAATATTCATGTACTTATAGATATCTGCATCTGGAAAATACTTTATGGAAAGCGTTTGTATAGGACCTATGGTCGGTGAATACTAGTAAAGGGTGTCCCAACTAGAAAGAAATTTTTAAATTTGGCGCCATTCGAAGTGTCATTGTTTGACATTTGAACAATTGTTATTGTTTGCTAGTAGAAGGTACGAGGTTAGTAAAAATGGAGCGCTACACGAATGAACAACGCATTCTCATTGTGAAATTGTTTTTCCAAAATGGTGAAAGTTTTGCGGCTACAGTTCGCAAATTGCGATCAATTTGGGGTCACAATAATGCTCCAAAAGAGTCAACTGTAAAGAGATTAATGGATAAATTTGCCGAAGGAAAATCCTCGAGTGATTCACGAGTAGCAAATGCATCCTCCACGTGTCACTGTGTCGTGTGGTTTTTGGGCTGGAGGAATCATTGGACCTTTTTTTTATGAAAAGGAGGCAGGTCAAGCGCAAATAGTCAATGGTGTTCGGTATCGTGAAATGATAACCAGTTTTTTCTTGCCTAGAATTGAAGAAATGAGTGTGGAGGGCATGTGGTTTCAACAAGATGGCGCCACATGTCATACAGCCAGAGAAACAATTCAATTGCTGCATCAGTCATTTTCCCGTCGTGTTATTTCGCGTTTTGGAGACCAGAATTGGCCGCCTAGATCGTGCGATTTAACACCTTTAGATTTTTTTCTTTGGGGTTTTTTGAAGTCGATGGTTTACGCGAATAAGCCGACGACGACTCAAGCCTTAAAAGTGGAAATTGGACGCTGCATTAATGAAATACCGCAGCATTTATGCAAAAAGGTCAATGAAAATTTCATTAAAAGATCGCGTGTGTGCCAGCAAAGCCGCGGCGGCCATCTACACGATATATTGTTCCATACATAACCTCATTCTGTCTACTTTACGATATAATAAAGTTTCACGATTTTTTTTTTAAATATCTGAGTTTTATTTAAAATTTAAAAATTGCGTTCTAGTTGGGACACCCTTTATTTATATGGCATTAAAAACTGCATTGGGGGACGTTATTTTTATGGTAGCTGTGGTCAAATATATTCCGATTCAAATAAACTTTGGTTAAATGTTGGAATAAAATATTTCTAGGCCAAGTTTAATCAAAACACAAGCATAATAAGATGGTTTATATGAAAGAACCCTCTATTCTGAAAAGAAGTTTATATAGGGGCATTATGATGGTATGGGCCGATTCCTGCTATTCGTTATAATTTCTTATGACAGTTTAATAATTTGTACCAAATTTCATCAAATTGTCTCGGTAGGTCGATTCAGAAGAAATCTAATTTTAAGTCGATCGGTATGCTTAAATAAGGGCCGAAAACCAATATATTTAGGTGTTACACATATCAGCACAAGCCCATAATACCCTCTCTACGTATAGTGGAGTAAAGCCTCTAGTACACGGAATGTAAAAAGCTACGAGCGCATGTGGTTCTGACGTAATTTTGACGTCAATGCAAAGCCACAATAAGCATTGCGTGTTGTGTGATGACGTCAAAATTACGTCAGAACCACATGCGCATGTGACTTTTTACATGCCGTATACTAGAGGCTTAAGTATACATTATGGTTACCTTAACTCCAGATGAGACTTTAGTCAACCGCAGATTATTAAAGGTGCAAATTTTATGCTGTATAAGCTTGAGATATAGACTGCTCTTTTATCCAGAGCGCCACGCCTTAAGAAAAAAGCTCCTCAACAAGCATACGAACAAAAATTGAAGGTGAACTTTTACAAGTGTATTGAATTCACACAGCTCCTATATGTGTGAAGAGGTACCCTGCAGATATCGAGACTAGTCCATACATGCGTGTAAAGAGGTGTCCATAAAGGAGTAGGAGTACTCCAAAACTACTCCAATTATATGGTAAAAAGGTGGTCTATTTAACATTACGATGTCCTAGGAGTGGACCATATAACCCACCGAAATAGTCCATAAACTACTCCATGGATTACTTAAGTGGGTTAGTTTCAAAAGTACTCCATGTTACTACTTTTCCACTAATCGCCTTTTATGGCGTGCACTGTAATCCATTATTGCTATTATTATATATATTTACTTGGTATTTTTAATTTTTTTTATTTTTTTTCACAAATCTTAAAAAACGTTCCTGTTTCACTTTTAAATAAACAATTAATAATGGACAACATCAGGGCTACCAATGTGTAATACTGTTAACTATAGTATAGTATACCTATACATCATGCAGTTGTTGGCAGCACTGCATGTTAATTTGTCTAATATGGTCCATACTACAGTACATTGGACCATGTTGTAAGTAGTCCATTTAAGCCACAATGGACCACGTAGTCCAATATTATCTGCAGGGTATATATATATTTTTTTCAATTTTAAGGGAGTTTCATATCTATGTAATCTATGCTGTTTGTGTTCGAGTCTCTTAAAAATTGTCTTTAATTTGATTAAATTTTAAAATTAATTTAAAAATAAGAAAATCTTTCCATTCAGTTTATGAAGTATGTGGCCAAGAATCAATTCAATTGAAAGACTCAATTGACAATTGAATTGAAACGTGTAGGGTTGCTTTATAATATGTTGTTTTTGAAAGTGGTTTAAGTCCATTTGGAGCTAAAAAATCTAATGTATTTCTAAATAACTATACTGATTAATTTTTCATAATAACATTTTTTTTTAAATTTGCATAAAACATCACTTGAACACAAAACGGAAAACCTTAAATCTGTGGTTTTCATGGGTAATCGCGTATGTCTTAAAATCAAATTTTCAGGAGAACCGAAAAAACATTCTAGATCGAACTATGGGCTAGGTAGTAAACTTTTTAAAATTGTTCATTTGTTAAAAACTCAGAATTGATTCATTTTTTTCCATACATTTTAAGAGCAATGTAAAGAGCGTTTAAAACTAAGCAATATGGCATCAACATCTGAAAATCGAAAAATAGACATACGCAGTTGCCCATGAAAACCACAGAAATATCTCGATACATGAGAAAAGGAAATTATACCACTGAAATATAACACCTCATATATTCTAAAGGAAATGAGCAAGTTCTCATTAAAAGTGGTGCATTTTTGATTTTATTGTGGCAGAAATACGTTATCGCGTACGTCAATTCGCCTTGTTAAAATTTCAATGATTTTGAAATTCAGTTAAATTAAAATCGAGTTTGTTATTTCTTTATTACATTTCGTCTCTTATAATATGATTTATAAATGATACTCACTATTTCTTGGTCAGTATCCTGTTAACTGCTGTTATTTTATTTGTCTGTATTCCGGCTTGATGCTCTTTGTGTACATAAATCGGATACTGCGGTTATTTGTTGTAATTAAGTTAAAGAAAAACTTTTAAATTTTTATACGATATATGTAAAGTTGTTTAAAATCTAAGGTTTTGTAGTCTTTTTTTTCTTCATCAACTTTTGTTTTGTTTATTGTGATTATCAAATTTCTGTATTATTTCGTTTGATGTTTGTTGTCTCCCTTTAGAAAGGAGTCCTTTTTAAAAGCCCTTTAAGTAGTATTTTTTTGTAATTGTTGTTGTCATTTAATAAAATGAGATAATGTTTCATTTTTCCAAGAAAAAAAAAACAAAACTTTGTAATTAATTAAATTTTAATGTCAACAAAATCTCATTTTAATTATGTAAGTATATTTTTATGCTTTTCGAATTTAGAATTGTAAAAGTTGTAAAGTTTACCAAAAAGGTCAAAAAGATTGTAATCAAATATTTTGAGTTGTCAAAGGAAAACAATTAAATTCGTTTTTTTTTTTTGCAAATGACCCGTATTTTTGCCATAATGAGCAGATTGTTTAACCATCGTAAGTATTTTATTTGTTAATCCTGGGTTGAGGGGATTAATCCCAAGGCTTTTGAGTTTAATTTGTTTTTTAAAAAAGGATTGCGAATCTCCAAAACAACATTGAGGCCTGTCAAAAAATTAATTCTCAATTTCATTTTACGTTTATTATTTTAAATATAAAAATTAAATTTTTCAAATATTTTCCCATTAATTCCAGTAAATACGAGTATTTTTCCATTACTTTAATGAAATTTCTTCTCTACAGTGTATTTTTGCATATTTGCTTTTTTTTTTGTTTTAAACAATTTTCCTCTTTCCTGCTGTTTTCTCTAAAATAAATGTCTAGCAGATGAACGTCGGTCGATCTCCTCTCTAAAAAATGCAATTAAATCTTTTGGGTTGAAAATGCTTCAACACAATTAATTGTATTCACCTTAAATCAATTCCAAAGCCAAAACATCTGTTGTAAGTTAAGGTCAGGTTCGAAAGAAAAATAAAATAATTTAAGTAATCAAGGAAAATCATAAGCTAAAAAGTCTGTAGGAAATTTAATACTAACTTTTGAATAAAGGATGTAAAACAAAATTATCCAAATACTCAAAGAATTGCTGAATTCGGCTGGGCCGAATCTTCCTTAGCACCCTAGCAAATATAATATGGGCGCTATTGTGCCAAAAACATTTTCTTGGGAAAGAAAGTAATAGTTATATCCCAAGAGGGAAGTGAACTGACACCAAAGTAGTCCCGTGATAGGTCTTTGGTGGTATGGACCGGTCACCTTTATATGAATGTCACTTTTACATGGGGTTGTTATTGTAGGGGGTCAATTGACACACAACAGCTACCATTTGACTACAATGAAGTATTATTTCAGTACAATGTAGATTTAACTTAATAATACAAGTCCTAGAACTAAATTTAAGAACCAAATTTTAGAAAGTCCCAAAACATGTGTCGCACCACCGGTGAATACTGTACTGTAATTCACTACTTTTTTTACTTTTTGGTTCTTCATATACCAGTCAAATGATTGGTTCTCCTTTCACTGGTCATGAGTTCTTTCTTTTTGTACTTAATCTATTTTCACAAATCCCAGGACCAGTCTGCTGGAACAATTGCTACAAACTTCCCGCAGGGATGTTATAATTTTCATTTACAGATTTATACTAAGTTTACTTGAGGAAAGGGTAAAAAAATAAAGTTTATGGGTTAAACTTAGAGGGAGTCGTAGTTTCAATACAAAACTATTCCAGTTAATAAGTGATATAAATAAACATATAACACCCAAGTCCTCTTAATATCTGTGCTATAAGGAAAATCCATTTTAAAATACAGATTTCTTTAAATAAACTCTGCTTTTCATGATGTATACCTCCAATTTATACATACATATATTTAATTTATAGGGTCTTAAATCGATATAACAAACTTATATACACAATTTACAGTTGTGGTGATGGGTATAATGGCTTAATTTTTCACAAAATAATGGCTAAATATTGCTATACTTTCTCAGAGGAGTTAAATACTACCGTCTTCAGATAAGAGGTAAGTATATAAAATTACTAGCCGTGCCCTAGGCGTTGCCTGCGCAGAATTAATTTTTGTCTATACAAAATATAAAGTCTGTGTCTTTAATTATGTTTAGATCGATCTATTTATGTTTTAATTTTCATCAAAAGCGGTAAGATAGTTTAGGATAGTCAAAAATTGTCCTGTCATATTCCTATCTTTGAAAAAAATATATAGAAACCCTGTCTGTTTTATTTACACTGATCTATCTGTTCAAAATTCATCAAAATTGGTTAGATATTTTCGGAGAGGCAGTAATTCTCCTTATGCCCCCCTCTTGGTCCTAGTTTTGAAGATATAAGAACCTTATATTTCCAATTTCATCAACATCAGTTCCGCTATTTAGCCATAAAGCGTAGCAAACGCAAAAGTAAGTTTCGCAATAGGTCAGGGTTCGGTCGAGCCCCGTGGCTGCAGGTGGAATGGAGGGTTAACAGCGTACTAACGTTAAAATGGCTTAGTTTTTCTTTCCAGTACGGAAACTATTGCTTAAATATGTCTCTTCTTAAAAGAGAATTAATATTATCTGAGTATAGGAAGTTTGGAGCCCCTGAACCCTATCCTAAGTTAGTTCTCATTCACTCAGAGCCTTGCATGTTTAATTTGATGTTTCTATGTCCAATACTAACGGAAATTCAAAAAGTACCAGTTAAAGAACAAAAAGTTCCATCATAGAGCCTTATCACCCAGGACATTGCATGTTAAATATGTATTTTCTATTAACGGCAATTAAAAAAAGTAGAAGTTGTAGAATCAAAAAGCTAAAGAGCCACTTATTTTTCTAAAGAACAACGATACATATTACATTTTCTTCTACCTCTTTTGGTTTTGGAGATAGTTATAAATTTTTGAGTATGGAAGGCTTAGCGCCGCTGGACCCTTCAGTGAAAACTTATAAAACCTATCTCCGTTAGGAGGTTTCATACTTAATTTTGTTGTTAATTTATACCTGTTACAAATATGCAAACAGACTAACCATTTGGCTTTATAATATAAGTTTTATAATATAAGCTAGTTGGTGTCAATTGTTCCTAATGCACTTGTCCTGTGACCTGTGACACACAATATTACAATAAACAGGGACGAATTGTGTTAAGTGAAAATAAGACATACCAGTCACCTGGTGATAATGTGTTTAAAGTGTAGTTACTCTAGAGGAAATGTAATTGACACAAAAGTAGTCATGTGAGTGGATTTTGTGCGGATAGTGTCGGATTCTCTTTGGTTCTATTACTTTAAATGAAAGGGATCTATAATATTAACATGGTTCACTCGGGACAATAACTGCAACTTAAGAAAAATAGAGCATAATCAAGAGGTTCAATAAGAGAGCTCTTATACAGCAGCAAATGATAACCAGGGCTTGGATTTTCATGCAAATGCATATTTGCAGTCGGTAATCCAAAAACAATTTAGATCAGCTATTTTTTCATACCAAAGGATTTGCAGGAAAATGGCATCGATTTGTTTTTGCATATTTCTGCATATTTTGTTATAAATGCATATTTTGCTTTTAAGTGCATATATTTTGCATTTTTTATTTTTGTTATGTAAAAGCAATTTAAATCAAATAATTAATATTTAATACTTTATATTTAGAAATATCTGACGAAATTAAACATAAATTGAACCTGTATTGCAAAAAAATATATTGGATTTCATGAAATAAAAAAAATGTAAGATTATTTGATTTTCATAATGAAAATAAAATTGAAAGTATATATTTTCCCATGAAACTGGTATCATTCAAATATGCTCCCTTGACTTCCGTTGACGTTGAGCGTACATTTTCAATGTATAAAAACTTTTTGCGTCCGAATAGACAGAGTTATGTTTTTGGAACTTTGAAGAAACTTTTACTTGTTTATACTAATAGAAATTTAAATTAAATCTAATTACCTATTTTAAAAAGAATTAACAAGTGATTGAAGTTTGTTTTTGGTGCATTTTATCTTACTTTTGTGTATATATTTTAATATACATATATGTATGTTTACGTAGTTCTCTGAATTATTCTTTTTGTTATTAATAAATATAATTTAAACAAATAACTTGGTATGTTGCTCATATATTGTTTAGTGCATATTTTTCTTATTTTAAATGCATATTTTCCATTTTATATCGCTTGTTATAAGCGCAAATTTTTGGTTTTTTAGTGCATACAAATCCAAGGCGTGATGATAACGAACTTAATATAAAAAGAAGCTGCTATTTTAGTACTGACAACGAAGAAGGTTTTAAAGCGAAAAAAATAAAAATATATTATGGTTTACGAACATGTTTGAAAAAAGGCATTTTAACAAGTAAAAGCAAACCCGTAATGAATATGTTAATATAGTTAGACATTAAAAAAGCATTTTTGGAGTGCTTTGTTGCGGTTAAACAATTTTCTTCCATTATTTCAAAGAATACACTGACAGGGAGAGCCTTTCACAATAACTAAAATTTCAGCTTAAAACGTACGAAAGAAAATCCCAAAATTTCCAAAGTGACTGGAAATGACCGGTAATGACGAAAATTGCTAAAAATCTTTCCGAAAATTTTTTGAAATTTTTTTCTTAAATAAGAAGTCTACCTTTGACTCAGGCAGCACTAAATAAAAATTATCTCGAGCTGAATTCTGAAAACTTTAGAAAAACCATAAAAAAAAGAAATGTGAAATAATAACATCGATTTACTTTAGTATTTGACTGACTTCGCTGCCTTTACAGATTATGTCACATGTTTTGTCATCGTTTTATCTATCGTAGCCTTATAAATAAATTCTGAATGTTCACAATTATTTTCCAACGGAAACTGCATTGTTTCTTGGGATCCGTTTTTCATTAAATTTCCTATTGGGATCAAAGGATATTAAAAATAAAAGTGGTTATAAAGCAATTAAGCAAATCATTTGCATTTTAATTGAAATTCAATCAAGCGCAATTTCTTGTTTGTCAACTAGAGAAAAGAATTGAATACAAAAAATAAATACAGAAGTAAACGAAATGAAAAAAAAAATAAACAGCAAAAGATGATACCAAGCGGTAAAATACAATACAAACAGGAACAAGGGAGCAAAAAAGTTGTAAATTAAAAAAAAAGAAAAGAAAAAGGAAAAAAATTGAGCTTCTGACAGTAATTAACATAAACCACGCTAACAAATCTTATTTACTGTCAATACCAAGAGTAGCTTTTACTGCGGCCGCTGTTTCCACTGCTGAACGAAAAGTTACAACTACAACAACAAAACTTTTGGAATCAGCATAATAAAGAAGATATTGTCAACACCCTAGAAGTCTCTAGCAATATACGACAAACCAAAAACCCAATGCCAAAGACATTAAAAACTTGGCTGATATGGTGTCGGATTTTCTTTGTTTTTTTTTTTACTGATGGATTAAAAAATGAAGAGAGTTAAAAAAAAGAAACTTAACTATAAAAAAGGGTGCGTGTAAAGTAGAAGTTGAAAAAGAAAAATGTTAAGAAATCTGGCCTCAGGAGTATTTTATAGGACTTTTAAGCAAAGGACAGCACTTTTAATAAAATTGTGGCTGGTTGATGGTTGGCTACGGAGATGACGACGAGGACAACAACAGTTGGTTGCTTTATTGCTGACAGGATAAAATGATGACGACAACGACAACAATGACAAAAACTCTTCCCGATATACATATGAAGAGACTTTATTCAGACACGTACTTTTTTATGCAAAACTTTTTAATCGTGTTGCTAACAAAAAAAAAAAAAAAAAAAAAAAAAACACATTTATATCAATGAGTAAAGGTATAGTAAGTTGGTTATTCCGTTTGTAACATCAAGATAAAAATTTATAAATTTTGGGTCTTTAAGTTATTTTAACTTATTAAGGCATTCCCTCTTTCCAGCTAATGAAAATACACCACTTCCCAACGACTTAAGACGACTTAAGAAATGCATTTAGCATCAAATGTTTGCCTACGCAATTTTGCATTACAGAAAAAATTAAAAATTGTCGCTAATAACCAAATTTATACCAAATTCATAATATCAAACAAACAGGTTGTTGATTTTGGACCTATTACCGAAATGTTTATATTGATTACTAAAAATTGTGAATATTTTTTTCAATAAATGTTATTTTTAAATTTAATTAAAAAAAAAATGATCAAAAAACTTTGCTATTTCAAACAATGTGTTAATTTATTTAATTAAATATTGACAATTCCCAACAACAATTCTAGAAGTTTAAATTATTTTATTTTAAACGAAAAAATCAATTAATATTTTTTGATATTTTAACTAAAAATTTATTTCGAAACAACTTATATATTAATTAAATCAAAATTATACTTTTAATTTTCTTTCAACTAAAAAAATAATTGATTCAATTATCACATTAATCAAATTTAAATACTGTTTATGTGAACATATGTATGTATGTTGGGTGTAGGCGAGTAATGGAGGCAACGATCATGGAATAAAAGGAATATATTTACTTAGTAATAGAGAATGGAATGGGTAAACTGAGCGACTGATAGGGTGACCAGGAAGAAATAAAGTGGACTGTATGTTTGTATACTTGCGTGTATTGTCGGGAATGATGACGAAGATGAGCAAACCTGTATATCAGTTCTAAGAGGGACCACTGTGGAGAGACGCTGCCACCGGAAGTAAATACCAGTGGATGAATGTCCTATAGACGGTGAGGGAGGTTTTTACAATCGTATAACCCATGCCAATCCGGAAATAAAACAGCTCTTGAGTCAGTTAAACGATTGCAAGCAGAATTAGATATTTTATTTAACAATTTTTACAATTTAAAGGAAGCCTTAAAAATGATTAAAGTAAATTATTATCGCAATAGATGTTGGCAAGGCAACTGCTCAAAAGTAAGTGTTTTACATTAAGAAAATTACCAACCACGAAGGTTGTGTTGATTAAAAAAGATGGCTATCTTACTTGGCGGAAAAAATGACAAATAGATATGTTAGTTTATCCGCTCAATAACATTAGTTTAAAGTTTTGTATGATTACAATTCAGTGGTTTGCAAACTGTATAACTAGAAATTAGAAATTTCACTTAACTTAGCATTTACACATGCCACTGCCAGTTCGAAAAACTCAATACACTCACGATTTTTTACTAATACACTCACATTTTTCGCAATGGCAGCTCCAGTGGCAGCAAAAATTGCATGCGAGTGGAAATTTGGCACTTGCATGCCACTAAATGTCAAAACGATTAGCAATGTTACCCTGTTCAATATTTAATGCAAATCGACTGGATTGTTGTCGAACTGTAATTAAAGTTTTAACTGTTAAATGCATTTTTATGATTAATTTGTAGTAACGGGCGTTAAAATCAGTAAGTTTCCTAATTATAGAGCATTAATTTTGCTAAAATAATGCTAATATAAATAAATGTAAACTATTTCCCCAAAACCAAAACTATGTGATGAAGTCGGCAACTCTTTTTTGTTTTCTGGTACTTTTTTTTTAATTTGAGATGTAAACAAATTATCTCAAGTTGACGCTTCGACGACATTTTGAAAATGAACTGGCAGTGGCATGTGTAAACAGAAACGCAAATGGCATGAGATTCGACTATTTCGAACACTTTTTCGTTTATAATATGTATAGAACAGTGGCATGCCACTACTTGCATGTGTAAAGGCAACGTAAAGGGCGGAATAATTCAAATTAATTTAAAAAAATGATGGCTATACACGACTAATCATTATATTGATATTACTAAATGTGTAAAGTACTGCGTAACACTTTTGTGCTATTTTAAACAAATACTTTTAAAAACATTTTTTTAATTGAGAAAAAACTTTTTTCTGTAATTAAATCCAGCAGAATTGGCTCTATAGAAAAGAGCTTTTGATTTAAATGAAGACCAACTTTCTAAAAAAAAAATTAAATTTCTAATATGTTTACACAGTATTCACTATTTAGAACCAGTATTAACAATTTTTTTAATAAAATTACCTGCCTACTTAGGTGGGCGTTTCACCGCATGCGCCTAGATTTTATTTATTTACGCTACACTCACAATATTATTACAGTAAAGGACTGTTAGTTATTCAAGAAGTATTCCGTTCAGTCATTTTTAAATAAATAAACTTTTAAAATTCCAAGCAAATTAATTTTTAACTGATTCTAACATTTATTCAAAAAACCAAGTGCACATTAATACGGATTTTCGGTTCCATTTAATATTGTCAGTAGATTAAGTAAAAGCATTCTGTATATAAAATTAAATGAAAATAAAATTTAAAACAACTGTAAATTTACTTAAAATCCAAACTACTTATTTTTCATTTAATTTTAAGGAAAAGTTCATTTCATTTTTACTGTCAAAAATTCCACCGCGAATTCCGTAAAAAGTTAACCACAAATTCCGTAAAAACAAATGAATTTTTAGTTATTTTTTGTTAGTTAAATTATATAAAATAACTGGCAAATGCCGTAAAAACAAATGAATTTTCAGTTATTTTATATAATTTAAATACCAAAAAATAAATTTTCAGTAATCTATTTATAGATCTGTGGCAAAAAGTAAAAGTTAAAAACTATTTGCTTGTTTTGTGTAGAAAATCCCCATATTATATTTGTTTAAATTATTTGGTTAAATACATCAAATTTTTAAAGTAAAATAATTGCGAATACCATATCGGGCATGCTGCTGGTGTCTTATAATTGAAAGATCTTCTGTAAACAAAATGGTCAGTACAACAAAAGTAAAAGAAACAGGTATAACGGGGTAAGTAAATAAAAATAAATATTCTCTCTCTCTCAAAAAAAGCATGACCAGTAATTTGATCAAACTTTGGCTTTAATTTTAACAATTTCTATTGATTAACTAAACTTTTTTTGAAAGAAAATAATTGATTAAAGTTATTAAGAGACTGGTAAATGATGTTTGATCTAGCCAAACGTTTTGCAAAAGCAAATAGTTTTTTAATAAAACTAGGGGTTACGTGTAGGACGTCAAATATTTAATAGGTGTGAACTTAGCTTAAGTAAGAAAAAAAAGTAGCACAGCTGTGCTTTCAACGCCACCTGATAAATGAATTCGCCTTGACCTGTATTATTTAAAATTACTGAATTACATAAAATAACTGAAAATTCATTTATTTTTATGGAATTTGTCAGTTATTTTTTTATAGTTAAATTTTTTAAAATAACTGCAAACGGATTTGTTTTTACGGAATTCGCCGTTGAATTTTTAACAGTAAAAATTAAATGAACTTTTCGTTAAAAATAAATGAAAAAAAGGTAGACCGGTTTTGAACAGAATAATCATTTATTTTATATTACAATTTTAGTTAATTTTACGTACAGAATATTGTGAGTGTACATAATCTCTGGTTGCTTTTAAATGAGTAGAAATTATTTTACTAACTTTCATAATAATCGGTCCATATTTTACAAATAATTTGGTCAAATTAAGTTTTATAATCCTGAAAACGACACCCCTAAATTTTGTGTAGATCGGTTCACATGTCCAATTCAAAGCTCTCTTTCAAAAACCCTAAACGCATAATGATGTTGTGGTGAAATTTGGTCCAGCAAAATTTTTACACAAAAAAATATATAAAAATTGATTTTAATTAAAAAATGTGTGATATTAATTAAAAAATTAATTTAATTGGCACCAGTAGACCAATTAATAGTACAAATTAAATATTGTATGATATTAACGGCATTTTCTGCAGCAATGTTGTTAATAAAACTAAACGTTTAATTGACTTGATTAAATTTTTAATAAAAAAAAATCGAGAAATTTTTCTGTGTAAAGTTTTTGATGTTCGGTCGTTCAATAGGTGATTCAGAATTTATCAAAGGTCCCATAATAAGTCCACTTCTGAAAAATCAAAAATCCTAGTGGATGGTATTAAAGATTCGGTATATCCGAAAATATCATTCTTTCCTGTTTTTTTTTTCTTTTTGGAAAACAATGTGTAGTGTATGGCATTGCTAACAACTAACAAAATATCATTGGTGACAAATGTTTTGAAGCCTCTTGATTAAAGTTTTCTCTTTTAACTGCTGAATTTAATACAAACATTTAACAAATCCAAACGGTTGGAAGGAGGAGGGCCATATTAAGCCAAAAGGTTTTCTTCTTCTGATTTTCTCATGTTGTTATTTTTAAATACTTTTTGTCGTTTTATACTCTTGTCTCTTCTTTTTTATTTGTGTTCTTTCTTCTTCTTTTTACTTTTTTTTAAATAGGAAGTAAAGTAAGAGAAAACACCAACATCAACAGAAAAAACTAGATTGTATAAAAGTGGGGAGTAGGAAGCGCTCAATAAGAAAGAAAAAAAATATTATAGAAACAAAAAAGAATCAGCAGCAGCAAAGATGAGAGAAAACTCAATTAAACTTTTGTAATTACAGTTAAAACGGAAAAAAGATATTTAACCAGAATAATTGCATTGAAAGCCAACAAGCGGCAACACTTAATGCCAAAGAACACCAAAGACGACAACTCAACACTGTTGCCAATAGAACAATTTTATAAAAGATTTTTTTTATATATAAAAATATTGATTTCAAACTGTTTATTGGAATAGTTTTTAATGCGATTATAAGTTAAATTTTAAAACTTTCTTTTAAGAAACCAAAAAATATTTTATGAATTATTATCCCAGTAAAAATGTGCTCCAAAAGAAGCAGGTTTTATGTATGAATTCATACCTCAAATCGCTTCAAACCTGCTGATGAGATGCCTGATTTTTGTATGGGGTGTTCCCGGTTTGGAGGACTATTTTCTGCTGACAATAAGCGCTTCTTTCAACATAATAAAATATGCAAATAAAGCACTCCTAACGTGCTTTTTTTAAGGGCTATCTATATGAACATATTCATTCAAGTTTAGAATTTACTGGTCTAAATGCCTTTTTTCAAGACATTTCGTAAATCATAATACATTTTTATTTTTTTTCGCTTTAAAACCTTCTTCGTTGTCAGTACTAAAATATCAGCTTTTTTTATATTCTATTCGTTATCATTTACTGCTGTATAAGAGCTCTCTTATTGAAGCGTTCGATTATGCGCTTTTACTCTTAATTGATTAAAAAAACACAAATTTTTTTTACTGTGATGTTTTAATAGTTTTTTTTTATTTTAACTATTTTAGCGTTTAATCATCACAAGTTAAAAATCGCCTAATAAAGCAATACTTGACAATTGTGAAAGAAAACGATAGTAGCGATGGTATTATGCTTTTGTGAAGATGTGTTTTACACATTAAAATATTTGTTTTAGACCTTTTCATTACTTTCTGAGTCGATCTAACTATGTCCTAACGATGCTGGATGTCTATCCGTGTAAAGCTTGTGGTATGTACAGGCAATTTATGAGATAATCTTATGATAATCTTAATAGCCATAATATGTTAAACCTTTATATTTGTCGATAAAAATAGTTTTTGTGTATATCGAAAAATGTGTGTTTCTGTACATGTATTGAAATTGACATGAATATTGCACTAGTGTAGCTTTCATACAAGCAACCCGACGGACTAAAGGTAGAGTTAGCCGAACGAACACGTCCCCTAACGAAACGTCTGGTCCGTTTCGTTATTTGCTTACAATGTAAATGCTTACCGAATTTAAATGTCACGTAACGGAACGTCTCAATCTGTATAAATTAGAATTTCTTGCCGTCGTTACGTGACAGTTGTAAAGCAGTGATGGCCTGCTTGTATATTAAATTGAATGCGGGTATTTTCGCTCTTTTTTTTTTTGGTACTTTTTTTCCAGTATATCTATGGACTTTCGACAAAACGACTTACAATACAAGATATTCCCATATATATAAATATACATATGATTAGATGTACAAAATAAACAAATGCATATGCACATACAATAGAAATGAGAAATATATAAAAGGCTTTAAATGGTTACAAAATATTGTTTTGTCTATCCACATTTACAAAATAATATATGTAAGTGTGTATGTATATGCTAAAATACATATTTGTTTATTGTAAATCTATAATATAAATATCAGATATTAAATTATTAATGTTTTTTACTTACACTAAATACTGTTTTAATACCATTTTAAGCACTTGGTACTTTTTCTGCACAACGGTCAACATTTAAACCTTTTGATTTCCCATCACTGTGTGTGTTGTTTTATGTATACTATTGCTTTATTGTTTATGGATGTGAAAAACATATGACTCGTTGTTGCACTTATAGATTTTCTAAAAGTCCGTTACAGTAAGTTACGGGAACAGCAACGTTCGCCTAACTCAGCCTTAAGGTTTTTAATGCGATATCGGCCACAAAGTCAGCGGAATTGAGAAAAAATATTTTATTATTAATAGATACAAAGTCTGTTTGACGCCTCATTTGGTCCATGTTCAATTTTGTAAGTTTTTAGTAAAGTATCCCCTTTTTAATTTAATGTTTGTCAAATGTCTTGATCTTATTTGCGCCAAATCCAACAAGAATTATTATTTTTCTGGTGTGAATTTAATATAGGACCTGTTATTAATTCCGAATAACTCATCGTTAGGCCAGGCATCACAAATTTTATGGTATTATTTCAGCACAACATCGCTATTATTTTAAACTTGTCGTAAAGTTTGTGATCTTTTCAAATTGAACTATTCCCTGCAACTAATATGACTAGTCTATACACGCATGTAAAATATAGTCCATAAAGGACTAGAGCACTAGTAGTCCATTTTATTTAAAATGGATTAAGTAGTCCAATATTATTTGCAGGGTTATTATATAGATACGGTGACCATACGTTCTGTATAATACAGAACAATTCTGTGTTATAGAGCTTTAATCTGTGTAAAATATTTTCTAGTAAAACCCTTCTGTATTTTTTCGGTATTTAGTAAAATAACTTAAAGAGATACTTTCTCAATTTTTCTTTCTTTTTTGGAATAATTGTAACACAGAAAAAAGGGTTTTATCAATAAAAAAAATGGTTTAAAAAGTAATTAAATTTAATTAATGTGATAATTTAATCAATTATATTTTTAATTGAAAGAAAATTAAAAATTTAATTTTGATTTAATTAAAATTTTAGTTGTTTTGAAATACATTTTCAAATAAAATTCTTATTAAATAACAAAACATTTTAATTGATTTTTTTTGGTTAAAATAAAATAATTTTAACATGTTGAATTGTTGTTGGGAATTGTCAATATTTAATTAAATATATTAACACATTGTTTGAACTGGCAAAGTTTTTTGATCATTTTTTTAATTAAAATTAAAAATATCTCTTATTGAAAAAAAATATTGACAATTTTAAGATTTTTTGTCATTTTGGTAATAGGTGCAAAATCAACAAATTGTTTACTTGATTTTATGAATTTGGTATAAATTTTGTGATTGGAGAAAATTATTAATTTTTTCTGTGAAGAAAACAAAATCTTAATTTAAAATCTTAACTTATGGCTCATAAACACTCTATTCTACACTTACGATATTGTGATTTTTAGTTTCCAAGAAAGTTTTATGGAGAATTTCAAAATAATTCTTATTGAACATTTTGTACATTTTTTGCAGGTATTAATTTTCAAATATCTCGTTCTAAGATCGGTTATGCTTTTTTAGATTATCAAATCCCTCCCTTGTACCTTCTTAATATGGATGTTTTCTTTTTGTTGAAATCCGAAATTTTTAAAAACAAGAAATTAGATTATATTAGATTATATTAGAAATTATATAGACAGAAAAAATTATTGCTAAAATATTTTCAAGCAATCGCTTGTTTGAAAATTTTGATCGTAATCAAGGCGAATTCAACTAAAGGTGGTGTCGAAACTACAACAATCCAAAAACAACAGAAACAACATAGGGTTTTTTGCATTGCATTGTTAGTGTTTACTGTCCAAAATGTCAACCATTCCTAACAAAACACTAACAAATCAAGACAAAGTTGCTTGAACTGTCAAAATCAGCTGGCGTTTCGACACCACTTGTAATTGAATTCGCATTGATCGTAATTAATACTACTTTAAGTGAAAAAAATTAACAATAACAAAAAACACATACAGTCTTTTTTTGAACGCATTAAAAAAATTATAACAATAAGAAAGATGATCAAATAGCGTGGCGAAGTTATTAAAGCAATAACAAAAGTACGTAAAAACGATACAATGTTTGGGTCGCCACAATAACAACACTAAAAAAACAGAATTTTTTCCTTGGTTTCAAAGTTGATTAAAAAAGGATGAAAAAATCCCGTATTCTATTTCTTTAAATTTTTTAGTTAAAAACATCAAATTTTGAAAGTAAAATAATGATGAAAATCATATCGGGTCGTAATGCTGCTGATTTTATGCTGATTGAGATTTCTTCTTCTGTAGCCAAGGGAAGGATACAGCGACAGTGAGGGGGAAAGAAACATTGTGTATAACAAGACGAATGGTGTTCGGAAATTATTAAAAAAAAAAATGTGTCCCATGCCAGCCGCTCTTCACTGATTCAGCAAAATTATTTGCTTTGGAGTTTTTATTAATTTCAATAAATTTTTTTGTTTGATTCAGCTAAATTATTAGTTTTTTCTGTGTATGTTTTAAACTGCAATGTAAAGTGTTAATTAATGAAATGAACAGGATACAAATATCGTATTTTACCAAGTAGCCGACTTTTAGTTCCAAGTTTTAAAAACCATATCTCGCTTTTTAGGTTCATATCAGAGGTATAAATAAAAGCAAGTTCTACTTTTCTGCACGCCTCCATTGTTCCAAAATAGAAAATTTTGTATGTACGAAAAATTAAGTGTGATCATAAACTTCATTTATACCTGTTTTACACTATCACACAAGTCTTACGTATTTTGAAAATAAAATACAAACCTGTCATGATAAGTTGTTATTGTTTTTTGAAAATTTGCAAACAATCAGCCTTATTCCAGTTGTCGTTGTCGTAAACGACTGTGTCGTTTTTTGTAATAGATTAAAGTAAAACACAACCTGTGTTCTTTAATCTACTACAAAAAACGACACAGTCGTATACGATTACGCCAACCGGAATAAGGCTGAATAATTAGATCAGGGAAGCATTTCCGAAAAATACTTAAGTCTTTGAGGGATAGTGTATAACGGCCTTTAATGCTATCTATAAATAAAAGATATAAAAGGGCTAAAAAATATATTAATTTCATTTTGTAGCACAGTGTGTACCAATATATTAACCCCCATATTCATAAAAAATATTTTTAATTAATAAAAAGTTTATTAAACAAATTTTCATAGAAAATTCGTTTCATAAACCTGCTATAAACCCAAATTTTTTTTTATGAATATGGGGGTAAAAATTTACCAATTTTTAGATTCATGACATTATTTTTTGCTTCAGATTTAGTGCAAAAGAAAATACTGGCGAACATTTTGGCCTTCTGTAAATAAAAATTGGACAAGAATTTAAATTAGATCTGTACTAATTTTTTTTTCTACCAGGCACATATCTTTTTTGAAGGACATATCCAATTAAGAGGTTAAAATAAAGAATACTTTTTCAAATTTGTAGTCAATCGGTGTTTTTAATTTTATTTTTATACGATCTAGTAATTATTTCAAATTTGCATGTTAATCGGATTTATAAAAAAATAAACCAAAATTCGGTTTAAAGCATTTTTTAAGTTATATAATCTTGTAGTTATTCTAAATTTGTATGTCAATCGGGTTTTTTTTAGAAAATAACCCAGTAGGCTCCCAGTAAAAAACGTGCTCCAAAAGGAGCAGGTTTTATGTATGAATTCATACCTCAAATCGCTTCAAAGCTGCTGATGGGATGTCTGATTTTTGTATGGGGTGTTCCCGGTTTGGAGCACTAATTTCTGCTGACAATAAGCGCTTCTTTTAACATAATAAAACTCGCATATAAAGCACTCCTAAAGTGCTTTTTTAAAGGCTAACTAAATTAACATATTCATTCATGTTTTTCTTTTACTGGTTTAAATGCCTTTCATCAAGCATTTTCGTATACCATAATATATTTTTATTTTGTTATCGCTTTAAAACCTTCTTCGTTGTCAGCACTAAAATAGCAGCTTTTTTGTATATTTTATTCGTTATCGTTTACTGCTTTATAAGAGCCCTATTATCGAAGCGCTCGATTATGCGCTTTTTCTCTTAAGTGCTTCAAAAAACACAAATTTTTTTTACTGGGCTGCTTCAAAGCCTTTTTTAGTTATACCTTCTAGTAATTATTGCAAATTTTTATGTTAATCGGTTTTTAAAGAAAATAACGAATTAAAGGGATTTACGGTTTAATTTTATGGTTTAACGAAGTTGAAATAAGAAAAAAATGATTTAAAAAATAACGCATTAGTTGTTTGAACGAACAAACAAGTAAAAAACAATATCAATTGATCTATTAAAAGATTTTGTTTGTTTTGCTTAATTCCCTATTTTTATAAAAGATAAAAAGTACTGAAATTTATTGTTGGAGGATAAGATGTTCCTATGCGTATTTAACTGGTTGCTTAGGCCAGATCATCAGGAAACGTTCTCCTAAATAATTTTAGAAAAGCTAAAGCTATCAACAAACAAGACTACAGAGGGAATGAGAATTACCTACATACACTCAAAAAGTCTTATTTGCAACGATATCAAAGCTTAAACAAAATACCAAACAATAAATCAGTGATGAGTTTTTTATCTTTTCTTACATTTTCCACTACAATTATTTGGAATTCTCCCAACATTAATTGTAGTTGTAAGTGGGTAAGGAACAAACAAATTAAAAACAAAAACAAATTGCTTTTATTGTTTTCGCAAGAAATCAAAATAATCACAATTTGCCAGTTCAGTTTTTTATGCACGTGCACTTGCAAACATTTATTATCAAAGTTGTTCTTGGGAATACAATTATTTATTAAAAGATTTTGTTTGTGGTGCTTAATTCCCTATTTTTATAAATGATAAAAATACTGAAATTTATTGTTGGAGGATATGCTGTTCCTATGCGCATTTCACTGGTTGCTTAGGCCAGATCATCAGGAAACGTTCTCCTAAATAATTTTTTTCAATGATGATCTTTATTAAATCGAATGACAAACTGACAAAAAAAAAATATATAAGCACAAATCAATAAAATAAAATTAAAGCTTAATCCATATTATATTATGCATTCTTATGTAAATTATTACTTAACTGTTAATTTTTTGGATTTCATTACGAATTATAAACGGTTATCAATAGCTCATTACGATTTTTTTATTAAAAAAAAAAAAAAAAAAAAAAAAAAATACGAATTAACGATGTATAGAATATTGCGACATTTTGTTAGGAGTTATTAAGATTTTCAATTTCAAGGGGTAATAATTATCGGGATAGTACTGTATTTGCATAACATCAAATTTTTGTATTCTGTATTTTCATTGTAAAAATATGACCACCGTATATAAAGATTGTTTTTATTCGAACTTTATTTATATTAATTTTTAACCTTTACGCCATTGAGTGACTTTGTATTCTTTGCATATGTATTATTTGTATTAATAAATTTTAATTGGTTGATCAAATATATATCGATTAAAATTTACAGTATTGTAGTTATTTTATTGAACTGTTAATGGCTTTTAATTCAAATTTAAATCTTTTTAATTAGGCTTAAGTTCATTGAATTTAATTTTCATTAAATTATATTTTGTCCTTCAAGTTGTGCTGAAAAAGGTCAACAAGAAAAAAGAAAGACAAAAACATGGAAAACGAAAATGTACTTTGGATTTCAAGAAGAATTCTTGACACAAAGTACGAAAAACAGAAGTTAGGAAGAACATATAAATCAATTAAAATAGATAATCATTCATTCAAAAGCAAATTTCGATCTACCAAGGTGAATTACCATTTGGTTTAAAGATTGATGTTTGACTAATGACGTCATCCGTCGTCAATGGCAGTGAGAGCTAAACGGCAAACCCCACTGAAGAGATGGTGTGGTTACAATCGAAACTATTCTGGGCAACCTGTCCGTGAACGCCTGGGTTTGAATCGCAGCGCAGTCAAGAAAGAAAAATAATCAATAAAAAATTTTAATTAATTTCGTGTTGTAAAATTCTTGTCTTCATAAAAATAATTTTATGAAAATTAAATTCAATGAACTTAAGCCTAATTAATAATATCTAAATTTGGATTAAAAGGATTATAATTTTCTTGAATATTAAAGTACTAACTCTCAAAAGTGTATCTGATTATAAAAATTTTGCTGTCTTTGCAAAAAGTTTGCTAACAGTTTAAAAAAAGTGACTTAATCGACTAACTTCTCTATTGAAATACTCACTTTATTCTTTATGCGATCATTTCTTAAATAACGTAAGTCACATAATTACAGAATTATCTTTAAGCCAACATTGTTTTAATAAAATATGTTAATTAAATCCTCTCTTGGAATCAGTGTGTTAATCGTAATGTTCGCAACATAAAGTGGAGACATTTGGCTTGGTAAAATGTTCGTTTTTTGTTTTGTTTTTCTAAAGATATATCTCGTATCACTAAATACACGTACTGACATATAAATATCAGTGTATGTTTGTATGTAAATGTTGCTACAGTAATTGTAGTCAGATACCGCAACTGATTGCAAAAAGAACGACAAATATAAATGTAAAAAGTAAAATAATAAAAATATTACACTGCACTCTTAAACAAATAAAGTTAAGCGCAACTAAATGAGAGATGAAAGGCAAAAAATAAAGTGAACAATTTCACAACAAGTGCGATTTTAGTTAAATAAAACTTAATTCCTTTCGAAATAAATTCGTTGCTATTTATTGGAACAAAAGCTGGTATGGAAGTAAGAATTTACAAGTGCAAAAGTTATTCTAGTAAACTGACTGAAGGAAGACTTTTACTAGCTATAATTTAAAACTTTAGTTTAAAACTTTAGCTTAAAAAAATATTATACATATGTTTTAACTATAACTGAAAAAACAACTTAAATTTCTAATATTTTGTTAAGGAGGAGGGAGCCCTTTTGAAAGTACAAAAAAATTATACAGCCTGCTCTGATGCATGAAAACATATTAAACATCAATTGTCCTAAGAATCATTATCAAGAAAGCTAATCAATATCTAGTGAATACCTAAACTGAATTATCCTAACAGCTACATATATGAGGTGATCCAAAACGAAATGCAATAGTTACACTTTTACAGCCAATTTTTTGGTTTGATTTTAAATCACATTTATTTTTAAAATCAATTTAAATACAGAATTCTGTTTTAAACTAAACACTTTAATGGAACTTAATTCTCAAATCTAGTACATTTAAATTAAATTTAAGTTTCCATTGTGCATAACTTATCAAGGTGGCCTCATGGTACAACTACACAAGGTAGACTCGTTGCTACAACAAGTACAACAAGACAATAACAACAGGCAATTTGTTTTTGTGTTTTCTACCGAGACTTCAAAAAAAGAGCAACACTGTGCGTTCAGAAGCACAAAATAAAAACACAAATAAAAAAAAAACAAAACAATACGTGAAGGAAAATAATAAAAGTTGTTTAAAATTTTTTAATTTGCCGCAAAAAAACCGAAAATTCAGCACTTAATCCGAAATTTTTTTTTTACAGAAAACAAGTTTTTTATTGCATTTGATGAACGTTTATTAATTGATGTTAATTAAAAGAAACATTCATTTTTAAAAAACATTTTTAATGCGTTTTTTAAACAATTTTTGAGTCCTTTCTCTAAATATGATTCTTTTATCAATCATACTAATCAATCATACAATCTAAATCGTACAAGGGGCACACTTTTTTCAACTTTTGTATTTCTTCCTTCAGACGAACAAATCTTTCCTCAGGTCATTCAACCTTATTGATATGTATCTCCTTGATTTTTGAACCATAATGCAATTGAAATACTTCAGAGTCTACCGAAGTCTTTTTTATGCATAATTGGGCTGAACAATTTTGGGCAAAACATATCCAGGATTCAAAAGGTTTTGAGCATTCATTATCCACTTAACCGTGCCATATAGTCACTTCTTCGGCCACACATGCACATTCTTCCGACCATTTCAAAACTTGTTTTTCACAATCTTCAAGGTTAAGAGTTTGGTGAGCGCAGCCCACTGCTACAACCCCATCGGCTGATATGGAACTATTTATTTCAAAATCTGGATATTTGTTGGAAATCACAGATTGCAATTTGGGTATTTGAGACTTGGCACCCAATAAAACCATATTATCTAATTTTTTAATTTTTGAATGGCCTTTTAATGCCTTTTCCGCGCATTCACCATTCGTTAGGCAATCTATTAGCAGTTGAGTGGAAGGTAAAGTTGAAATATTATGTTTACAGTTAGCAGCAGCAGAACGGATTTTGGTTAATGTACGATGACTTTCATATGGATCCAATTTATATTTTCTTTGAAATTATTCATAAATAAATTTTACCAACTCCTCTGGAGAAGGGGTCAAAGCATTCTTCCTTTGTGTATAGACTATGCATCCTCCTAGTTCTGATTCAAAAACTTCACTTGTACTTTAAATGGTTCACTCTATAACAACCTCTTTGTCTTTAGCATCATCGTCGGGCTTCATGGCTTCCAACAAAAACATATGCTTCTCTTAATCATATTCACAAGATATCGCTTTTTTTGGCCTATACCAATGATTGTTTTGTTCGTTCACCCATTTTTTATAATTTTTTTGTATTTTACTTTTTTTTAATATAAAAATGTATGTAAACACAAATATAATTTTTTTGACATTTGGGGTTTAACTGGGGTAAACAGCTGACAAACATCTGGCCCAACGAGTCTACCTTGTGTACTTGTACCACCGGTGGCCTCAATATCCAAATAATGCAACAACAACAGACAAGGCAATAAAGGTCAACTGTTTTTTGGGACCACCTTTTAAATAAATAAACTTTTTATGATATTTTTGTTTGTATTTAGTTGTGCTAACATACTTTTATATTTATTAAATAAGACTTTTTAAATAGAACTGAAAAAACTAAACTGTATTTAAATGTTATCCAAAAAATTGGACATGGAAGTTTTTTCTGTTTATTTTTTCATCAAATTCCATTCTATATTCTAAACTGTATGTTTCACTTTTTTTTTTTTTCTAGAGTTTCATTATTGAATCTTCATATATTAAATATGAACTTACAATAAGTAATCAAATCTTATCATAATACTTTAATTCATGTCGTGCCAGTCATCACGGTTTCTGTTCACATATGTTGGTTTTTATCGCTCATCTGATTGGGTGAGTGCTGCAGTGTCTCTTCTCCTTAAGCGAGTGTGGCCGCCCTAATTTAAAATATTTCGAGCTAATGGATTTGGGTGCAGTTCCGGCCTTTTTAAATATTTTACTGCATATTTCGTTATCATAGTTTTTACTAATGGCACATTGAGATCCTTGTGAATATTTGAGTTTTTAACATACCAGGGAGCGACTGTAATTATTCGAAGAAGTTTATTTTGGCGCCTTTGAATTTTTTCGATGTTTGAGGCCGAATTGAATACCCCATAATTGAATACCGTAGCACCAGATTGGCTTTAATATAGAGTTGTAAAGTAGAAGTTTGTAATCGAGGCTAAGAACAGAATTTCTTTCAATAAGCCAACTAATTTGAATTGCTTTTAGTTTTATTTGTGTTAGTTTTGCTTCTATATGGCATTTCCATGTTAAACGGCGAGATATTTTACATGCGAATGCTGAGGTATTATTTGATTATTGATTTTAATAGGGGGGCATGAATCCCAACGCAAGGTGAATGTTATATGTACGCATTTTTGCTCGTTGACCATTATCCTCCATTGTTTTATCCATATTTCTAAATGAGATATATGCTCCTGCAAGTAACGAGATGCTTCATGATGGTTTTCATGCACGCTAAGGAAAGATGTATCGTCCGCAAATGTTGAAATTTGCGTGTAGTTGTTAGTTGGCATAATAGGTATAATAGTGGACCCAGGATGCTGCCTTGTGGGACTCCAGCGGCAATTAGCTGAGGAGAACTTAAAAAGTCGCCTTCTTTAATAATGAATTTACGACCGACTAAGTAGCTTTCTAACAGCTTGTGTGTGCTTACTGGTAAGTTAAGCTTCAATTTATGTAATAAGCCCTCGTGCCAGACTTTATCAAATGCTTGAGACACATCGATGAAGAGAGCGGAACAATATTTTTTTTCATCAAAGGCTTTTTTATGGCGTTTTCTATCCGATGGGTTTGTTCAATTGTGCTGTGTTCTTTTCTAAAACCGAACTGATGGTTAGGAATACATTTTTTTTCATTTAAAATTGGGATTAATTTTGACACTAAGAGTTTCTCAAACAGCTTTGATAAATTAGATAATAAACTTATAGGCCTATATGACTCAACTTTTGTGTGATCTTTTCCCGGTTTTGGTATCATGGTAACTAAGGAAACTTTCCATTCTTGAGGGTAGTATTCAAGGCGTAAAATAGCATTTAAAAAAAAAAAGAATAATTTTCTTTGCTATGCGAGAGCTTTCTTGGGGTTTAAATCGCAAATAGCCTTTTCGATTTCTCTTATCTCGAATCTTAAGGGAACAGCTGCTCTAACATCAACAGGTGGTAACTCCACATCAATATTGTGTGATGTATGAGGGGTAAATACGTTTTTCAAATGATTAACAAATAGATTTCCTTTTTCTGTATCATTTCTTGCCCAACTGCCATTAAAGTTTCTTAAAGGTGACTTAGAGATAACTGGCCTTTTGAGATTTCTAGCTGTACGCCATAATGAGTAGTCTGATTGTGAAGTTGCATCCAGTTCCTCAAGATATTTTTTCAAGGATACCGTTTTCTGAGACTGCAGCAACTTTCTTAAATTTTTGGTGCACTCTTTTAAAAATTTCTTAAGTTGAGGTGTGTAATTGCCACTCTCTTCGAACTCTCATTTTTTCGGTCAAGAGCCGCTCGACATCTGTAGAATATATTTTATTATTTTTTATTATTATTATGGTTTTGCTGGAATGTTTAACAGCTAGTTTAAGATAACTGTCAAAATTCACAATAGAGATTTCCACATTCTCCGGTGTATAAAAAAGAAAAAAAAAAAAAAATTATGACCTTTCGTTTTTTTCGAGAAATCCACCTTCTAAATAATAGTAAATTTTCAAAAAGTACATTTTTTAAATAAGTACGTTATTCAGGAAATACATTTTTTAATTAAAACTTAAAACTAATTTTATTGATTGTCTTAAATCGGAATTATATATACATTAGGGCGGGTTGATTTGTATGGATGAAAAAAAAAAATTAAAAATCGTATGGCAAAAACGTAAACTACATAAAATTCTAAGAAAATTCTCCGAAGAACCATGGGTCTAAAATCAAATCCTAATCCGCACCTCTCGACTTAATATTCACCCAAGTAAAAAAGTTTGTACAGTTTACGTTTTTGCTATACGATTTTTAAAAAAAAATCGACCCGCCCTAATATACATACATACATATTTTACCTTTTTTAGTAAAAAAAATCATGCCCTTGAGAGGATAGGAAACACAATATTGATCTATTATATTTCTTTGATTAAACCCGTTAATACTGTCATTGAAAACGAAAGAAGAAGGTTAAACTTTGTTATTCCTTTTAATTGTTAAGAAATTTTAATGTGAGAAGTGTTGAAAATATTTCAAGAAGAAAATTAATCAAAGAAATAAATGTCTTTTGAAGTGCACAACACAAAAAGAAAAACCAAAAGTTCCGTGTGGTTCTTATAATTCCACTGGTGCATCAAATGCAAAATTTGAACTTTGCTCTTTACAGGCTTAGGCTTCGAAATACGGTAATATATGGAGCGATTTCACGAAATTACGTAGTTTAGTTCATACACTACATAATACCTACCACTTGTGGTGGTGGGTAAAAAAATGTGTTTTTATTAAAATAAGATTTTTATGGTTAACTAAAGAAATGGATTTTGGTAATTAACTTAAAATTAAAATTTCAATTATTCATCTTAATTCATTTATTAAAAATTTTATCAATTACTACACCATTTTCCCTTGAAATTCAGAAAATTCCAATTGAAATTGAGAATATCATTTTGAAATTGAGAAAATTCCAATTGAAATTGAGAATATAAATTTGAAATTGAGGAAATTCCAATTGAAATTGAGAGTATAAATTTGAAATTGAGAAAATTGCTAATGAAAATTTCAGTTTGTTTTTTATTGAAAAAATGGTTTTGTTTTTAATTTTAATAATTATATGGTTTTTTGTTTAACAAAAGAAAATTTGTTTGCTTTACCAATTCGTTTAACAGCATGTGGAACGTATTTAAAATAAATGTGGGACGTATTTAACTGGCGTATTTAACTTCACACCCTTGTCAACATAATCATTAAACAACTTTTTAATATTGAATGAATTATACAACTCTTGTATGTAAACCTCATTTAAAGACTTTTTTTTAATAACTATTTAAAAAGAGCATTTATCTTTTGACTTTCAAAAATCCCGAAAAATCCCGAGATTTGATTTTTTGAAATCCCGAACCCCGGGATTTGCGAAAACCAGTCCCGATTGGCCTCCCTAATACATATCTATTTGAATAATAATAATATAAGCTAACATATTAACCTTTAACTGTGGAGGTAGTGTGACCGTGACACCGCTCGAATTAAAACATTAATATTTCAACAACCAATAGCTATACATAGCTGTATTTTTCAGAAGCTGCTTGTTTTTTACTTCATCTTTCGCAAGTCTAAATAAAGTAAATTTTCAGCACGTTAACAGGTTTTCTCGCAATCAGTCCTCTGGTGTCACTGTGACATTATTTACGAACAAAATACACAGAGACTGAACGAATTCTTGGTAACGACTTGGTGCACAACGAACCTGAATACCATGACGAAGTCGTAATAAAAAAGCTGTGCAACATCTATCCTTCTTAACTCAAAAGAAAGACCCCCATCAGCGCATCAAGTGCAAAGTATACCTATGTCTCCAATACGCCCAAAATGTCTGCCAGGATTGTGCCTTAGAAGACTAATTCTTTAAAATATTTTTAATGTCTTATGAATTAGAATCTTTCTTGTTAAATGTATAGGAAATGTTTTTCATTTCGTTTCTTTTTTATGAATACCATTTTTACAGTTTTGCACGAAAATGTTTTTAAAGTTTATTGGCCATTTTCTCAATGTATCGACAAACTGCCTGTTACTTAATGCAGACATAAATTTATTAGACCGATAATCTGTCCGTTAATGCTTTTGGTTTTCTCAATATACGGACAAAAAATACCGTTTTCAGTTGGCAACACCTCTCAAAACCCGTGTAACAGTTGGCAGTCAGCTGATTGAATTTATCTGTATGACAAAAAACGGCAAATAAATAATTATTATATTATGATTGGCAGATGAGAGCCGGTTAGCTTTGCGGCAGAATAGAAGCAAATGAGACATAAAGAAAACCAAATGTATTTAATGTGCAGTTTTTCGTTGGGAAAAACGATAATCGCCTTATGAGAAAACGGCCATATTTGTGTTATTGATTTAATACCAATCTATAAGTAATTATTTAGATTATGTATACTTTACACAATTTTTTAAGCGAATCTGTCTTAAAAGTACGTCGCTAAAAGTGGCGCCACCGTTATCTAATGTCGGCAATTTTGTACCGAAAAATAGGGTCGGTAACTAAGGGCTAACAAAGTTGTGGTTGCCATATTTTTTTTTATTCGTATCTGAATTTTTAATCGCTTAGTAATGATAGAAAATGCCTGGTTGACAGCTCATTTGTTTTGTTTATATTTGATTGAAAAGGGCTTGCAAAAATGTTAATGTAAATGTGAAAAGCGTTTTGAAGCAACTCTAAATGAGAATAAAGAAACGAAACTCGCCGTTATTGGTAAATCTAAATGCGGTCAATATTAAAATATAAATTGATATTAAATAAATTGGTGAAATTTGCCATAAATATGATGTTATTGAAGTAAGTTTTTAGTTTGAAAAATACCGTTTGGGTTCTTCACCTAAACGCGTTTTTGAAAACAATGCCAAAGCAAAAATCGGGAGCTGGAAAAACTAGCGAAAGCGTCAGACAATTAAAATCTTTTCTTTCTGAAAAATAATTATGTTCATCAAAATTCTCTCGTAATAGTCCCCAGTTTGTCTTAGTGTAAACTTTGTAGGGCTCTTTCTTTTTGAAGCCATTTTAATGGACGATTTTGACTAAATACATTTTCCGAACACTGCAGTATTGTGCAAAACTTATAGGCAACTGCATTACCGCCTTCCTCCTAAAAAATGGACTAATAAATCTTTTAGCTGATGTTCCACATCATACTGCAGTCTTTTTAAACTACGCTGGGATTTTCGGTTGCCCATATTCTGAAATTTCATTTTAGGACGAAAACATTTTGATTCAAAATGAGCAACTTTTAATTAAATTAAGTTAAATTGAAATATTTTATTTCGTTATTTAATAGTGCAGCTTAATTAACATTGGAGTTAATTTCCCAAGATTATTTTTACAACTGTACAGTATTTTAGTTTTATTAATACAATATTCTATATGGTCACCTTATTTAAATTACTGTCATTCTTAGGTTTGTATTACATTGCTTAAAATAAAAAAGAATACGAAGAAAAAAAGAAAAGACTCGTTGACTTAAACCTTAACCGAAAACACGTGTCTTATTATTGCTCCCAATACACCACAACGACAATTTAAAAAAAAAATAAGTAAAAGGAAATCATATTAAAATAATGACTATACTGAAATGAAATATGCTATACAAACTTCTTTTAAACTGTCCTGAAGAATCAAACATATATTGATTTTTCGGAAATATATTTATGTGTTTTCTTATGGAACGTTCCTTATGTACAAACACAATCATGTGCGTGCACCTTCAATACATTCAAGTATTTATTTACTAAATACGTATAGCAGCCCAGCGGGAAAATACAGAGGACCTTCTTACTTCAGGCCTTATTTAATGCCTTCTTAGACATTTTTTTTTTATTCAATAACCATTCTGATATTACTGCCATATAATGCCTCATAGAAGGCGTCGGCTCTTCCGTATAAAATAAAGGGTGGTTAAATTTTAATGGCCGATGTTGATTTTGAATAAAACACAAATTATTAAGGAAATTATTGTCATTTCTTTTTATTATGATAATATTGGTCTGGTTCAATTATGTATTGAACAAAATATCAGCCAAATGGCCGCCGCGACCTCGGCGGCACACCTCCGTCCGATGGTCCAAATTTTCGATGACGCTGAGGCATCATTGAGGTTCTATGCCGTTAATGTGCCGAACTTTCTCATCCTTTTGCTCTTGAATTATTGCTGGCTTATCGACGTACAGCTTTTCTTTCAAATAACTCCAAAGCAAAAAGTCCAACGGTGTCAAATCACATTATCTTGGCGGCCAATTGACATTGCCACCATGTGAGATAACACGGCCATTGAATTTGTCGCGCAAAAGAGCCATTGTTTCGTTAGCTGTGTGGCAAGTGGCGCCGTCCTGTTGAAACCACATATCGTCCACATCCATATCTTCCAATTCGGGCCATTAAAAGTTATCATCTCACGATAGCGAACACCATTAAAAGTAACTGCCTGACCGGCCTCATTTTGGAAAAATACTGCCAGCCCATAAACCGCACCAAACAGTCAATCTTTGTGGGTGCATTGGATTTTCGACAATCACTCTTGGATTATCATTCGCCCAAATGCGGTAATTCTGCTTATTGACAAATCCACTGGGGGTGAAAATGTGCCTCGTCACTGAAGATGGTTTTCACGATATGCATTTTGGGTTGAACGCCCATTTTCATAATAAGCCTGAATAACTTTAACGCGTTGCTCCATTGTGTATCTTTCCATGGTTCAAATTGAGTTAGTCTGAAATTGAGGAATGTCAAATGAAATGCAGAAAACACTGAACGCTTAGGTGTGGTTCACATTTAACATCGGCCCTTAAAATTTAACCACCCGTTATATGATACAAATTCCATATTCCCTTCTATGAGAAGGGAGAAGAGGGAAGCCAAAGAATTCAGATCCCGTTATAAAGTTACCATTCTCTGGAAAGCCTTCTTAGAGCCATTTATTTGAATTTGGCAAAAGAAGCGTGAGCGGAAAGCCTACCCCGAAACAACAACCTCTGTAAAACAGATATGAGCAGGGCTTGCACATCAAAAGAAGGAGTATAGGGCCTTCTAGAAGGCATCCGTACTCCTTCTTTTTGCCGGCTGGAAGTTAGTAACTTTAACATAATAGTAGTAAGTACATAAATGGATTTTCAATAAACGTCAAATGTCTAAATATACAGACCTCAAAAATATAATAAATAAAGGACGACCGTAGAAAGGAAGCGAATGGATATTTGAGTATAATCTAATTGTGTATTTGTATGTCGATAATAACAAACAGTTTTATTAACAAAGCCAACATGTGGTTAATACTAAACACACATCCACCCACACATACTCACTCTCTCATGCAAATTTATAGATTCAAATATATAACACAATGGCCTATGAAAGATAATGGTGTAAAGATGTTAGAAAATCAAATTTTGTTAGTATCGTACTTTATGCGAATACGTTTGGACAAATAAACCCAAATTAAGTACTTGTACAGTAAGTAAATGGCGCAAACGGAAATTACCCTAAAAAATGTAAACGTTAAGTATTCTCCATGCAGGACAATGATGTTGATGAGCTTAAGCTTATAATAAATACGATGGTTTTTATCACAGCCTTATACGAGGGTAGATTTCAAAAGGTTGTTTAAAGAAAGAAAGCAATAAAAAATATTATCAACTATGACATTTATTTGTTTGTCGCATCAAGTCGACGGCTACATCACTTTGACGTTAATTTGGTATTTTATAAGAAAGTTGTGTCGACGTCGACAAGTTATCGAAAATCTGACAATTTTTTTTTTTAATTTTTTAAACTTACATTAAAGTTAATTTTTTAATGCTATTTCCCGACATTTTTTTAACCGACTGAGCGATTTCAAATTAATTTTAGAGTTTGTTTCCGATTTTAAAATTTTCGCGAATTTTTGCCAGGTTCTCGATAAGAGCTATTTTTTACTGTAAGTGATTCTTTATAGCTTTAACGATTATTAATAAATATAAGACTTTGTTATCATGCAGCGAATTTCCGCTAATGTTAAAATTATTACCGAATTTTTGAAATTTTTTATAGTTTTACGGACTTTTAATTAATTTTATGGCTTGTTTGAAATATTAAAAATTTTCGCTATTTTTGGAAACTTTTCAAAAAAAGTTTGCTTTTTGTTTTGGTTTAATTTAAATATCACGAAGCTGATCAATTTTGTTTATAATTTTTATTTGTTTTCTTACTTATTCTAATTAGATACTTATTTACATACATATATATAACTGAACGATATATATTTTGTAAAGTTAAAAGGGATGTTATCCTAGACAATGAACTTAAATCTTTATAATACCCAACTTTTTTATATTTTTTTGTTTTGTGTGTTGAAAACAATGATTATCATTGAATTTAAAATGCATTGAAAGAATTATTCAACGAGGTTGATGAAGTGTTGGGATTTTTATATAGTAGCCCAGCAAAAACTTTACTTACATGGTAAGTTAGCAAGTAACATTGGAGACATATGAACACTACTTATTTTTCGGCTAAATAACTACTTATTTTTGTTCGAGCTGTCCACAGAATTCAGTAGTTACAATACACTTACTAGAAGTCACAAAATATCTAGTTATTATTTAACTACCAGTAAGTTGAATTGTAAGTACTTACAATATACTTACTAGAAGCCAAAAATAACTAGTTTTTATTTAATTTGCGCTAGTTAATAGACCTAATAATTAGTTATGGAGCTAGTTACCAGTAAGTAAATATTCAGTACTGAAAACCAGACAACTGATAAGTAGTTACTTAGCTGATTATTAGTAAACAAATATTCATAACTTTAAATAATAGTAGTGAAAACTACTTACTGAGGTCATTACTAGCAAGTACTTATTGAGGTTTTCAGAATAATGATAATTGTAATGACAACTACTTACCAGGTAACGTATGAAATAACTACGACCTTTTACCAAAATTCAAAAAGTTTTTCCTGGGAGGTAGTCCAATGAGCTGATATGAAGGTATGATAGTCAGCATGGTAGGGTGGGAAATTGATCTTAGCGGTAAACCTACACCATTCGATCCCAGTTTTAGCAGCAAAATTTTGAAACTATTTTACCTCCAATTTTGTACATCATTCCTTAATTTTATTGCACAAATAAAAATTAAAATTAAATTAAATGAAAGTAACGCTTCCTTTTATATAATTAATACCACCTTCGCCCATTTCCCCTGAGCTAAGACCGAAGCATAAATAGATATGCAGACCCGTGATAATCAAAGGATTAAGTTGTTCGTTACAACCCTTAACATTATAATCTATTCGATTCTGTGAATCCCAAATAAATTGTGCTTATGTCGTGAAAATGCAGAATGCGCCTTCATGCTCGAAAACAGATTCAAGATCTAGTATATATGGGTATTTCCACAGGAAAGTCTACTTTTCATCACGTTACGCCGCCAAGCTTTACATTTTTTTCTCAAAGAATAATTTATAAATTATTAATTTTTTTGTATATTGGTAAAAAGCGCAATATAGTGAAAGAGAGAAAACATTTTAACAGCATTATTAATAAGAATTCTTAATGACGTGGTGAATTCCCAATTTTTATTTTAGATAAAAACACTGAAATTTATTGTTGAGGGAAAGCGGGTTTCTATGCGCATTTCACTGGTTGCTAAGGGCAGCTCGTCAGGAAGCCTTTTTCCCAGTCTTAAATATAACGATTAATTGCACTTCTGTGAAGGTGCCCATATGTATTCTAAAAAACTTCTCAAACATCCTTCATAGAAATAAATTTACTTTGTACACAGTCATCGAAATCGGTTGATGTGTGTGATTTTATTTCAAAAATATTGACGTCGATAGAATTTCCGTTTTACCTAACGTTTCTGCGTAATTACTATTCGTTCACATTAATGTACATGAATTTCTGTATAACGACGTGTGTGTAAACATATGCATATATGTATATGTAATTTAATATACATAGATTGTGTATACATCAATAATACATTTGGTTTATTATCCATATATTCATGAAGTTATGAGTTTTTTTTTGTTTGTTCAGATTTACAGAATATGGAAAATGAAAAACACAGTATCGAGCCCGCACTAATAGATATTGTGGCATAAGAAAAATAATTATTTTTGTTTATACACGTTTTTCAAAGAATAAGTAATTAATAAGGATAAATTATAAATAAATATATAATCAACTCGAATGAACTCGAATGAATTCGAATGAACTCGAATGAACAAACGAACTGTTATATTGTGCTCACTTTGACACTTATGATCGGTCTGCTTTGGCAAAATATATTGAATAGATTCAAGATTAAACAACGCCGCCAAATTATCCAAATTTTACTTTGAAAATTAGTGATCAATGTTTTTTCGGAAAATTGTGTTCGTCGATGAAAATTATTTTTGACTTATCGGGCTTGTAAATAAACAAAATTGCCGCATGTGCAGTTGACCCTATGCATAACAGACACCATCGAAGTAATAACGTCAGAAAAACAAAACTTTTTTTAAGGTTTACACGCTGACGCCATCATCTGTCTTCGCTAAGAACAGCCGCATGCTCAAACACCCGAAATAAGTTGTAAATGTTAATTGATTTTTTGAATAAAAAAATTCGTTTGATTAAACCTATTACACTGTGCTAGAACTTGACTCTTTTTTTTTTTGAGACAAGCCGCTTTTGAGACGTACGCTGAATCCAATGGCGCTAACCTTTTTTTTAGGTTAGCTCTTGTTTTCGAGATATACCGTTATTTCGAAAATGGAGGAGGTTTCACAACATATATTCGCGTAACTAAAAAACGGGTTAGCTTATGAATTACTAAGAAAACCGAAATTCCGCAATAAAATTACATTTAAGTAAAGGTTAACTCTTTTCTAATGTGCGTAGCAGTTTTAGAAACATAATTAAAAAATAATCATAATTTCTTAGCAACATTTTGAAATTTTTGTGTTTTAAAAATTCGTCAAAAATACCTTAAAAAAAACGGCTAGCCCCACTGGATTCAGCGTGCCCGAAATAAAAGGCCAATAGCCGGCTTATTTTTTATCAACTAGCACAGTGTTATTATTTTTTTTTTTATTTATTTACATCTTTTTTTTTTTTTTTTATTTTTCCTACACTAAATCCCCCGAAGCTTTTCGCTTGTCTGCAGGAGACCAGAGTCTCTGGCGTGAATCGAACCCGCAACCCCGGTACTGATAGACTAGCTCACTACTAGCTAGCCTACCGTTGCACCCTCTTAGATAAATTTATACTTTTTTTCATTATTTATTTATTGAATCTTCTTATATTAAATATTAACGAACAATAATTAATCAAATCTTATGTTAATACTTTATTTTTGTCCTGCCAATGCTAGACGAAATTTTGCTAGATTAAAAAAGCTGTATCATCAGCAAATGTTGAAGTTAGGGTGTGGTTGTTTGTTGGCATGTCCGAAGTATAAATTAAGTAAAATAGAGCGCCCAAGATTCTGCCTTGTGGGACTCTAGCTTCAATTGGCTGAGGAGAACTTAAAAATCGCTTTCTTTTAAACCCTGTTTTAACTTTTTTGATAATTTTTTTTTGAATCGGTTGAAAAGTAACTGTGTTAATTAAGGCCCTTTCATTTAAAAATAAGTCATAGTTGTGTTAATTAATTTTTAGCTTCTTATACTCTTATTTAATAGTTAATTAGTGCTGTATTTTGTTCTTTCTTTGATAAAACTGCATATATTTATAACATGAAGAATCACAGAACAGTTATTTCCAAACCAGCTTTCAAATTGTTTTTTAATTTGTTTAATAAGTGTGACAAATAAAATAAAAAATTATATTTTAACTTAATAAGCCGAATAATGGTAAAGTAAACCTTCATCCCGTTGTAGTTAAACATACCAGAGTCTCTAGCGGGAATCAAACCGCAATCCTCGTACTGGTACCCATGAAAAGTAGAATTCACATTATTTAAATTCCTATTTAAATAATTAGAGAAATCTGTTTAAAAATAAAGAATTCACGCTTTATTCAATTTAAAAAAAGAGTAAAGGTATGTTCAGACTAATGAAATATTTGACGAAAATATTTGTTCTGATATATGCTTCAAACTGTGTGAAACAAAAAAATATTTTGTTTAATGTTCAAACTAAGCTCAAATATTTTACAATTTTTGTTTGATGAAACAGTTGGCAAACAGTGTTAAATAAAATAAATTAATTCATGTTTGCCATGCGTTCAGACTAAAAGAAATATTTTCATCAAATAATTATTTAATGAAAGTGTTCAAAAATAAAAATATATTTCTCAAATAGTAAAAATGAGCGCAAAAGCTAATTAAATGTTACAAAAATGTTACATTTCCAGAGGAAAGCAAGTGGCTCCTATCACTTGGGTCCAAATTTGCACTACCGGTCAATGATAACAACTTTTCTACAATTCACTTAATTGCAGATTTGGAACAATGGGTACAGACGATTACAGATGACAGAAAAAAAGAAATAGTAAGAACTAAAATAGCTAACAGAATATTAACACATAAGAGAAAAGTAAAAAACAGCCAGAGGGAGAAATTTATATTAAACATATATGAAGACACAAAACGTTTTATAAAAATACACAAAGACGAAATAGTTATAACGAAGTCAGATAAAGGCAATAAAACTGTAGTTATTTGTAAAAAAGACTACATGAAGGAAATGGACACATTACTGGAAGACAAAACCACTTATAAATCAATAAGAGAAGATCCAACGCTGAAACTACAAAGAAAAAACAACAAAATGATTACTGAGTTATTTAAACATAACTTCATAACAAAACAGGAAAAATTCCATTTGACATCTAACGCAGCCACGGCCCCAAGATTATACGGCCTACCAAAAATACACAAACCAAATGTACCCTTACGACCAATTTCATCCTCCGTTGAAGTCCCGTGCTACAAACTGTCCAAATACATTGGTAAGATCCTAAAAAATATTATATTAGATAAATATAATATAAAAAACTCAGTAGAGTTAAAAACTAAGCTAAAGGAAATAACACTGGCTGATGACGAAATTTTAATTTCTTTGGACGTGGTATCGTTATTCACTAACATACCGATTCATTTAGCCATTAGTAACATCATGACCCATTGGAATGTACTGCAAAACCATACTAAAATACCTAGGTCTCAATTTCTTGATTTACTCAAATTTTGTTTAAACGATAACAATTATTTTATATACGGGGATACTTTTTATAACCAGACGTATGGTATGCCTATGGGCAATCCGTTGTCACCAACGATAGCAGACATTGTTCTGGACACTTTGCTGGAGAAAGCTACACAAGAACTTAAAGATAAGAATGTTAACATAAAACTAATAACTAAATACGTTGATGACCTATTTGCCATTATTCGGAAAAATGACGAAGAAGAAATATTAAATACCTTTAACGGCTACCATAATAAACTTAAATTCACTATTGAAAGGGAACAACATAATGCCATATCCTACTTAGATATGAAAATCTATAGAGAGGATAATAAACTCATTACGGATTGGTTTACAAAATCAGTCGCATCCGGCCGTTTAATTAATTATCACTCCACACAACCAATGAAACAAAAAACCAATACCGCGATAAATTTAATTAAAAAAGTTGACCAATTAAGTGATACTAGATTTAAAGACAATAACTTAAAAATAATTACAAATATTTTGACGTCTAATAATTATCCAATGAATATTATAAATAACCTAATTACCAAAGCAACAAATGAAGAAACTCGGGAACAAACTATAAATAATACATCTGGCATCACCAAACAATTTTACAGTCTCTCATATATACCAAAACTGACAGAGAGCAAACAAATGAAGGAGATAATAGAAGATGAAACAATATCATTAGCTCATAAACCCAATAAAACAATTAGCACACTATTTACACAAACAAAAACCAAAATTGACAAATATGATCGTAGCAATGTTGTGTACGAAATTAAATGTGATGGTAATAATGACGAAACGTGCGGTAAAGTGTATGTTGGAACAACCAGAAGAAATTTAGCTACTAGAATAAACGAACATAAAGCAGACATTGACAAATTAAAATACTCAACAGCTTTAGCCCTACATTGCATTGATAATAAGCACACACCAAATCTAAACGATGTTAAAGTACTAGACGTAGAGCGGAGGGTAAACAGAAGATTTACACTGGAAAGCCTACGAATACAGGAGAGACTTAATACAGCTGTAAACAAAAAAGATGACAAAGACCGAACGAATGCAAATTACACGATTGCAATATTATAATTTAGTCCATCTTCAACTGTGATACCTAGCATTAAGAAAGTTTAAACTGTGATATTTTTTATTAATTTTACATTTATATTTTTGTTTTATGTGTGTGTTTAATTGTACTGTGTGTATTGTTTAAAACCACATTTAAATTAGAAATGGAAATGTAAATACTAATTCAAGATTTTATGTAAGTTAAATTGTTCTTTAAATGTTATTGTATTTTTTTTGATGTTAATGTACTAAATATTATTGCTTTTTATAATTTGTTGTTGCCAGATTTCAATAAAAATAATCCCTGAAGAGGTAGGAAAACAGCCTACGAAACGTCGGAGGAAAATATGAAATAAATCTTTTATTTACATATAGTTAATAATTAGACCTTGAAAGCCTGTTTGGAAATCCCAAAAAACATTAATATAGTAGAAAAAGGTCGATAAATATAAATAAAACAATAGCTAATTTATTTATTTTATTCTGTGGATCAGCATCTCTTATAGTGTTAGTACTGGAGAATTTAAAAGAAAAAAATGGAAGCCAGTGGGTAACGGGAACATGGCTAAAATTTGCGATAAATTGCAAAGTTGGAAACAAAGCCTAAAACATATTTGAAGTCGCTAAATCGGTTAAAAAACAAAATGTCAAGAAAAAAACAAAAAAAATGTTGCAAAAATAGCGAAAATTCGCGAAAAATTTAGATATTTCAAACAAGCCATAAAATTTATTAAAAGAAATTGCAAAAATTCTATAAAAATTGTTAAATGAGCCAAAATTCTCAAAAATTTAAAAAATTTAGATATTTCAAACAAGACATTAAATTTATTAAAAGTGCCTAAAACTATAAGGAATGGCAAAAATTCGATAAAAATTGCTAAATTAGCGGAAAAATTACTTCTATCCGGAACATGGCTAAAAATATTTGTCGTTGTTTGCTCTTACAATTTTTTTGTAATATCAAATAAATGTTTGCTCAAAAATTACTAAAATATTTGAATTATTGTGTTCACACTATGTTCACATGGGACAAATATTTGTTTACCGGCAAATACTTTTATTTGCTCAAAATCAGCTGTTATTTTATTTGATACTCAAAAATATTTTGTGTTCAGACTACGTCAATGAAATATTTGATGTTTGCTTTCAAATATTTCATCAGTCTGAACGTACCTTAAGAGAAGTGATCGAAAATATATTTTGTGTTTCTGTAACGCATGGACTCCAGTAAAATAGAATTGCTCTATGGGAACTGCATATTATTTTTAAGATTCACTTTTATTTATTTAAAAGATTTTAATTGCAATTTTTTTATTTACTTTCAGGTAAGTGTTGAACTTACATTTTGACTTTATCTTTCAGGTAAGTGTGGAACTTGCATTTTGACTTTATAAACTGCCTGTTGGTTTACGCAATTTATAATAAACCTTTGAGTTGTTTTAATTGCAAATTGAAAGTGTGTATACACATACTAGTTAACGTTAACAGTCTTTATTGAATTAAATTATTTAGGTCATAAATTTTATCCAATTTGGTAATGAACTTAACTACACAATGAGATTTATGGATCCGGCTTTATTTATATCAAATTTTATTTCTAGAACTTTCTCATACTGATTATTACACTTAAACTGTTATAAATTCTATTTTGAAGTCTTCTTTTCCGCAAACATTTTGTCATCTTCCGAAAATTTCGTATAGTGGTGTTACAATTATGCATATCAGTTTTGAACTAATATCGGGTTATTCATCGTGAGGTTTGATCTATAATATAAAATAAAACACATAAGTTTGACAATGAAATTAAAATTTTTATTATCGGTTAAAGAATACATAATTTATGGCATTTACTGTTTGAAAATAATAGCATGTAAATATTGGCCATGAATACGACTGAGGGAGTCCATTCGGAACTTCCAATTTTGCGACTTGTTCAAGCATAGCAACTGGTATCACGCGATAAACACGAGTAATGATGGCTTCCAAAGTGTCAATCGTAGCTGGCTTATTTCTGAAGATCTCAGCCTTTGCGTTTCCCAAGATAAAATAGTCCAAAGGTGTGATATCGCATGATCTAGATGGCCAATTTGCCGAAGCAAATCGTGAAATTAAGTGTTCACCAAAATGATTTCTCAATTTGTTTTACGCGCGCCAGAGCCCTTGCATTTCAGGAAGCACATAGCTCGTTAACATGGTACGATAACGGTTACCATTGACGGTTACATTCTGATTTTCCTAATTTGAAGATATAAGCCCAAATGATTAAGCCACACCATACCGTTGTTTTTAATGGATAAAATGGTAGCTCTTGGTACTCTTCGGGTTGCTTATCAGCCCAAATACGACAATTTTGTTTATTAACGTATCCATTGTGTAAGAAATGTAATGCATTACTAAACAAACTATCACGATAACGCACTGGATTTTCATTGAGTTTTTTGTTAGAGCGTATTCACAGCAATTTGGAGACGCTGTTGTGGTGTGAGTCTATCCATGATGACTTGCCGATACTGAACAAAAACGGCAAATCAGTTTGATATGAGTGCCGCGAGATCTGTAAAAAAGCATATTGGTAACTTAACCTCAGGATTAAACTCCTTTTATAGCTTACAATTTTAACTTTTTAGATAAATTGTTACAAACACTATAAATAATTCTTAACGTATGTTCAGACGTAAGAAATATTTGACGAAGAAATAAAAAAGCATAACCAGCAAATTGATCAAACTTAAGCTTCATTTTTTTAACAATTTTTATTGACTTTCTTATCTTTATGTGCAAGAAGATAATTGTTTAATTCAATTAAGAAACTGTTAAACGATGTTTGAACCAGCAAACGTTTTGCAAAAGCAAAAAATTTTTCTTATAAAACTAGTGTTTACGTGTACTTAGTACGTCAAATATTTAATAGATGTGAACATGGTTTTAGATTAATTTATTCTGTAACAGTATTTATTGATTTTGAATATATTGTCAAAAGTTGAGCAATTTTTATACCACTTCATTAGATCTAAATATTATCAAAGTAAGTCTGCGTTATTTGCAAGATATCGAATGAGTCTCACAATGAAACCTACAGAAATATCTCAATCCATTATTGACTTAAATCTTTTTCTGGAACCGCCATTTTGTGGTTTGAGTGTTGCAGATTAAATCTGCTGATAGAATAAATTGCCAAAAAGTCTTAAGCCGGACAATAAATTTTTTTCACAACCAAATTTTACTGGGTTGCTATGAAACATTGTGAAGCTTGACAATCATTTATATTCTTCGAATTTTTATTATACCGTCCGAATCAATCTTAATATCCTGACAGCACGACTACATATATATCCGGCATTGTTAATAGATTTTTGGTTATAAATTCCATCAAAAAAATATTACTACAGTTGCCTATACACACATACACACACACACACCCACACATCATGTGCAAGTGTTAATGTTTAAGCGTTAATAATAAAAATTATCTACTGGCGGTGTATATAATCGTAGGCAGTTTATAAACGCATACACATACATACAGACATGCCATAAAATAAATATTTACTTTTTAATTTTTGCTGCTCTACCCTCCCCTTTTAAGAGAAATGAGAAGTCACTATAACTCCAAGTGTTATTACTTTTCGTTATTGTGTGAGTGGAAGGAAAGAAGCATATTGCTTATATGTGTGCGTGAGATTGTATATGTGAGCATTTAAATATGTAAATGTATGTTTAAATGTATATTTGTAAGTGCGTCGTCATTTTGCCATAAAATGCATTAAAAATTTATGAAGCGCATTAAATTGTAAATTGTAAATGCAAAGCAAAAATTGTTGCTAAAATTAAAGCAGTGGAGAGTAAAACTTTTCAAAGTAACACTACATTTAAAGGCTAACTGCCGTATTTATAAAAAATAAAATAGATTTCAAACGTATTTTAAAACTAAATTTCCATATAAATTTTTCTTAAAACATATCTCATATCCATTTTAGTTTTTTATGAATATGGCATTTAAAGTTTATATTTTATATACCTAAAGCCAGCATCACACTGTGCGCTTCTCTAATCTCACGAAAATGAAATTTTTAAAATTGTTTTAAAACTGATCTGTGTATTGATAATGAGGACGTTTGTAGCAAATTTAGGTACTCCTACTATTCCTTCTCCAGATATTTATGTTGTCCTTGAATGGAGTTTTCACTCCTACTTTTCCAGTTCAGCTCGCTTTTTGGCAGATCTTTTGTAATGATAATCACACTATTTGTTTAAAATTGAGAAACTTTTTCTTTAAGTGTTCACAGAAAATTTTTTGCCAATTTTATTTCAATTTAACCATTCATCAAAAATTAAATTAGTTCTTATTAAAAATTTAATCAAGCGAATTAAACTGTTACTTATATCAACAACATTACTGCAGAAAATTATATTAATATCAAAAAAATTTAATTTATACTATTAATTTAATTTAATTAAGTTTTCAATTAATATCACAAATTTTTTAATTGAAATACATTTTTATTTCTTTCTGCGTTCTGCTGATAGCTGATCGTACTGCTTGCTATATTTTACTGTGTTGCCATCTACATGGTGGTATTGACATTGCTATTTTTTCGTATTGTTTTTTGCATGTTTTCACTCCTACTTTTCCAGTTCAGCTCGCTTTTTGGCAGATCTATTGTAATGATAATCACATTATTTGTTTAAAATTGAGAAACTTTTTCTTTAAGTGTTCACAGAAAATTTTTTGCCAATTTTATTTCAATTAAACCATTCATCAAAAATTAAATTAGTTCTTATTAAAAATTTAATCAAGCGAATTAAACTGTTACTTATATCAACAACATTACTGCAGAAAATTATATTAATATCAAAAAAATTTAATTTATACTATTAATTTAATTTAATTAAGTTTTCAATTAATATCACAAATTTTTTAATTGAAATACATTTTTATTTCTTTCTGCGTTCTGCTGATAGCTGATCGTACTGCTTGCTATATTTTACTGTGTTGCCATCTACATGGTGGTATTGACATTGCTATTTTTTCGTATTGTTTTTTGCATGTTTCCTTGCGAAAATTTAAAAATCACTCAAAAAGGTAAAAAGTATTAAATAAATATATAAAATGCAGAATTTCTAATTAAACATATTAAATCCAGAAACAGCCGCCAACAAAAAACACTTGTTTAAAATTTTTATTATATAAAATAAAAATCCAAATTTTGCATATTTTAATCAGGCTTAATTTCATTAAATTTAATTTTCATTAAATTATTTTTATGAAGAAAGGAATTTTACAACATGAAATTAATAAAAATTTATTGATAATTTTTCATTCTTGCCTGACCGGGGAATTGAACACACGTTCACGAACAGGTTGCTTTGACATGTTTCACTAGTAGCCACACTGTCTCCTCAGAATACTCACCGCCATTGAATATGGCTGCCAGTCAAACAGTAAACAAAAATCGGAGATCATTAAATAAAAAAAAGTTACCAAAGTTAAAAAAATATTTAAAATCATGAAAAATCAGTACAATTGAAAATAGAAAAAAACTCATTTTCTATTTAAAATTCAGATCAATTCCCAGCTCAGTCAAGAATGATAAATTATTAATAAATTTTAATTCATTTCATATTGGAAAATTCCTTTCTGTATAAAAATAATTTATTGAAAATTAAATTCAATGAACTTTAGCCTGATTAAAATATTAAAATTTGGATTAAAAACAATTAACAGTTCAATTAAAAAAACTACAATACGGATTATTTCAAAAAAAGCGAGAATAAAACAAGCAAAACGTATAGTCGGGTCGGAATGAGTTTTAAAATGCGAGCCTCTTTGGGATCTACTAGCGATTTTGAGCCTACCAAAATTTTTTGTCGTATTGTAAGTTTAAAAAAAGAGTCAGTTGTGAGGAATTACTTTATTGGAATTAAAAAAAAGTGCATTGGCGTTAGTGGGACGTTTGGGTATAAAAAATTTTCAAATTTCATTTGCTGAATTTTATCTTTATAACCACATTGTAAGAGATTTACTTGTCGAAATTATTTTTAGATGGAAAAATCTATGGCACTTATGGACCACGAAAATGCTCTGCTAAAAAAATTCGTTATAATACCAAATTTCAACAAGATACCAATAATGACAAAAGATATTTAATGGTTAAAGTTGGGAGTTACGACCAAATAAGTACCAATTTTAGCAACTTTTTTGAGCTCAACACTAACAAAGTAATAATGTTTGTGGACAATTGATTTTCATAATTGCAACAACTGCAACATGTCAGGGCAACCTGGCCGTAAAAACCTGGGTTCAATTCCCAGCTCAGTCAAGAATGAAAAATTATCAATAAAATTTTAATTCATTTTATGTTGTAAAAATTCCTTTCTTTATAAAAATAATTTAATGAAAATTAAATTTAATGAACTTTAGCCTGAATAAAATATTAAAAACATATAGTATTTTGCTATATATACATTAGGGTATTCATTTAATCGGGCTTTTCCTTTAATCGGTTAATCGCTCGATTAATTAACCGTGGTTTTGGTTTAATCGGTTGATTTTGTAATTGATCGGTTAACCGATTAATAAAGTTTTTTTTATAAATTAAGTAATTTCAATACATAAAAATGCATAAACTATTTATTATTTGGAGTTTATTTAAAAAAAAGCAACAACATAACAATACTTGAACTAACACGAGCAAACAAAAAAATTATCCATACATTTGTAATACATATTTTTTAATTAATACATAAATATTATGTAGTACACGCAAAGAAAAAACATGATTAAGGCATTGTCACTACGACCATTTTTATTCATATTCACCTAATATGTTTACGCTAATAAATTTATTATAGTCATAATATAACCTTAAAAGTTGTTATTTGTGCCTAACATTTTTAAATTCGCTATAATAATATTATATGGTCTTTTACACCTAAAAAGTTACTCTGATCAAGCTAAACATTTTAAATTATTTAATATGTTTGCTACTATAATATAAATATTTTCAACCATAGAATTAAAATCATAATATTGCTGCACACAAAAGGTATTTTTAATACCATAATTTTAGTTTGCTTTAAAGCACATTCTCTTAATGAGCAAACAGTTACTGTCGAAACAACCAGTCGAAAAAAACCATCCGCGAGCGTTAGTTAATCAGGAAATGAATGATTACAAAATAATTAACGATATAAATTACTATGCATTTATTGAAACAGGTAAGTTATTTATATATATATAATTATAAAAATATATAAATAAGCAATTACTTTGTCTTTCTTGCAGCCAAAGAACCCACAACACTGAAACCAGCAGAGAAATTTTGGCACAAGATGTTGTCATTAGCCCCGATTTTTTTTCAATAACTGTTCAACAGCATATTGATATAGTATATTTCATAAAAGAAATAAAAGGTAAGTTTAATTTGACTTTATCTTAACAAATCTCAAGTGCGCGGATAAAAATAATGAAAAGTGTTATTGCATGCCGAAGTAAGGATACATAGATCTCCTTTTTTTTGGATAAATGATACACACACATGTATGTATATAAATGTATGTATTTAATTGTATTTTTAAATATAAACTATATTTTATTTATAAATATATGCTGTATATTTGTAATAAAACATAAATTTTTGAAATTAATTTTTTTATTGTTTTTATTGCGAGAACCATATTACATGTTGAAATAGAAATTTTGTATGGGGTTGGAAAATAAAGAAACATGGTTTGAAAGATCGTTTGCGTTGTTCTTCTGAACATAATAATATGTTTGAGACAATAATTATCTTAAAACATTCTGTCTGAACATATATTGTTGCTGAAGACGTGTTTGACACAATCATAACCACAAACATTAATGATAGTTTGCGATTGTGATTGTATCAATCATGTTTTTTCTTTGCGTGTAGTTAAAAAACAAACTGTTTGATAATTTTATAAGTTATTTCAATAGTTTAAGGAGACCTTACAAATAAATTTTAGAAAAATGATTAGGATTTAAGCGATTCTTTTCTTTAGTTTTGATAAATCTTGACTTGGAAAAAATTTTTCACTTATCGTTGATGTTGGAGAAATCGATCGCAATCCATAATACAGAATATCTAATTTCTAAGTCCTTTTCCTCGATTTCTCTAAACGTATAAATCTTCCATTATGTCATTATAGTCCTGTTTTAATTTTCTTAAATTTTCAACTCCTCTAATTGTTTCCGTTAATTTTTTTAAAAAATTAATATGAGAAAATATGAGAAGAAACAACAGCGAAAAGTCTCCTTTTTTATATGTTATGTAAAGCGCAACTAGCTCTACATTAAGTTACAAAAGGAATAACTTTTGAACAACATGGTCCTAAAATACAAGCTTATTTGCTTTCTGGCGTTAGATTACAAAAAGTAGACTTTTCGCTGGAAATTCCCATATATACCTAAAACGAGCAAAGATTTTTAAATTTGATAACTTTGAAAATAAATCTTAATAAGTCCGAACTTATTAAAAAAGGTTTTATACAAAAAGTCTTGCTTAATACGCAGACTTATGCAGTTTTGTAATGCAAGTCAAAATTCACTTCTGTTTTTTGTAACGTCACGCCGGCGCATATTTTTGATTATATCTTCAAATCCTTGGGGTTGATTGTTGTAATTTTTTTTCTGAATATAGTGCTGCTTTATTACTATGTTAATATAAAAAAAAACTTTTTACAAATTGGACTTCTTCATTTAATTTTTTTTACATTTTTTCGTACAAGTATCACGTCACGTCAGAATGGAATTGCCCATATAAAAAGAACGTGATACAAAAAGCTGTTAACAGTAAAGACCTATTTTAAATGAAGATCCCTTCTTTGTTTGTATGAAAAAATATTTTCTAAACGCAAACAGAAATAAATATGTTATAATACTACAAAAAATTAAAAATTTTGTTACGTTGGTTAATCGGTTAATCGACTGAAATTAATCGGTTTAATCTTTAATCGAAAAAAGCCAATTTTAAATTAACCGATCAGTTAATCGGGTAGTAGTTAATCGGTTAACCGATTAACGATTAACCGAAAGAATACCCTAATATACATACATAATGTTTTCCGTTTTTTTTTTTAGATTCATAAGCATATTTTTTTATAAATTATTGACTTTCTTCATTAGCCAACCCGCCTCTAAAAAGCTGATGCACCACATTAATCTAAATTAAAAAAAAAAAAAAAAAAAAAAAAATTTAAATAAGTAAAAAAGAAAAGGAAGAGGAATATCGTTAGTTTTTGTTAGAAATTGTAGAATAGTTATTTGGCTTAATATGGGAGCTATTGGAAATAATGAACCTTTTCGTCGCACTAATACCCCTGCGGGAAATTTGTGTCAATTGTTCCAACAGAGTGGTCCTGGAACTTTCGAAAATAGAACAAGTACAAAAAGGAAGAACTCATCACCATCGCAAGGAAAACCAATCATTTTAGTGGTGTATGATGAACCAAAAAGTAAAGTAAAGTGATGTGACACATTTTTTGGGAGCTTCTAAAATTTTTAATAATTTTAGTGTTTTTTGAATTAAATTGTTGAATACGTGGAAAAACTTAATTTTAGTACGAGGATTTTTCTTTCTGTGCACTGTTTTGCTTTCCAGTGTTAACACGAGAAACGTCTATTGGCGTAAGTGAAAATATGTGCCGTTACAAGAGTGTATAAACACATACAAACATGTATATGTATTCGCATGAATTTAATTGTAATTGTTAAAAATTTATGAATATTTAGCTTTTCTTTATTTTTAATATTGTAATATTTTGTTTTTATTAGTTTGACTTTATACATTTTTTGTTTCTTCTTTCATCTTCTTCCCATTTTTTTGTTTTGGCCATTTTTAACGATTATAGTGTTTTAGTATAAACTTTAATGCCAACATTTAAGCCTGATGTTTATACGAGTATTGTAGCTGTCATTATTGTTACTTTTCAATGGGAGTCTTAAAAATAAATATTAACAAAAGATGTGGAGTAAAATAAAACAAAACTTTATGAATATTATCGAACATTAAAGTGTAATTTAATTAAGCTTGTAAAAATTACGAGTGTTGGCAAGTCGTTGTAATGGCACTGAGTAGTGGTGGTGGCGGCATAATGGGTACTTAATTTTGTGCAAACCTAAGAATGTATGCAAGAGTTTTATATTCTATCTATCTGTAATTTTGCAATGCACGTTAGAGAGTATTTTAATGGATATTAAGATTTGCTTGTATATATTTATTATAACTTTTATATAGTTTTTTGTGTTATTGTTATGACATTTCCCTGTTCTCGTTCGTATATTTTTAATTTTGTTTTTATAATATATTCCATAATTTGAGTTTGATGTAGCGTAAGACTTTCTTATAAAAATGTTGAATGATATTACATATTATAATAGAAGATAGTGTATTTTGTATTGGAATTACAAAGGGAGTTTTTAAAGCCCAATAGAACTTATGAAAGGGTTATCTGTCAAACGATAACCCCATACTCTGGAAAATTACCATTAATATAGTCAAGCTTAAACAACGCTACCAAATTAGCCAAACTTTCAAACTTACTTTGTGTTTAGCGGTGAGGTTTACTTTTATAGTATTACAGGACTAATCAAAATCCTACATACTCTATTTCATCTAAAAAAAAATTACCATTTGGTGAGTTTTGCTTGCTGGGGGAATCATCAGACCTAATTTCTTCAAAAACTAAGCCGGTTTTCAAGTATGGAGATTGTTACCGCCCCATGATGCATATTTTTTGCTTGTATGAAATTGATCCATGCGATATGTAGTTTCAGGAGGAATGCGCTACGTGCCATACGGAGCACGGTGGCTGACAATTCAATTTCATCGGCCAAAATTCCAATTTTTTGGTATCGCCGATTTAAAATTTTTTTTTTTGACATTCAATGACAAATATATTAGCACTTAGGTAGCCAAAAAACTGGATCAAAATATTGGTAATTGTGGTTTTGGCATACTGTTGGAAAAAAATATTTTATGTTATTATAAAAAAATAAAATTTTTGTAAATTAGATCAGAATTAAATAACGATTTCTCGCAAACTATTATCAATGATGGGTTGAATTTTTTTTGTTATATTAGCGGGATCTGTAAGGGCCAAAAGTGGTCAAAGAGATTTTACTACCATTAGAAAGCTGAAAGTGTCCCCTTTAACACCATATAAAGCGTGATCCATTTCGAGGTTCCCTACGTTTTTAAAGAAAAAAAAAAAAAAACACAGAAAATTCAAATAATTTGCCAACATTCTTATGTGTCTCTATCCATCAAAACGCTTTTCCATTTGTAAAATTTCTTGGTGAAATCGTTGTCCATGCTCGTCACTAAATGTGCATGCTGAAAATGAATAAAATTAAATACTGATAGCACTTCACTTGTCACATTTTTTATATATATATATATTGATTCCTATGGTTCCAAGTTGGAACAAAGGGCCGTTACGAAATCCTTCCATCCGGATCTATCCTGTGCCATTATTCTTATTTCAGACCAGGTTTTTCCTGTTTTGCTAATTTCGGATTCTAGTAGCCTTCTCCAGGTGTTAGCGGGTCTACCTCTTCTTCTGCTGCCTTGAGGATTCCAGTCAATTGCCATCTTCGATATATCATCATGAGGTCTTCTTAGGATATGGCCAATCCAGCTCCATCTCCTTTTTGCAATTTCTAAACGGATTGGTGTTTCGCCTGTTCTTTGCCACAGGTCGCTATTGGAAACTACGTTCGGCCAAAAAATTCTCAATATTTTCCGCAAGCAACGGTTAATGAATACCTGTAGATGTTGTATGTCGTTTGCCGTAGAGTTCCAGGATTCACATCCATATAGCAAGGTAGAGCGAACATTTGAGGAGAAAAGACGCAGCTTAGTACCTGTATGTATTTGTGGTGATTTCCATATTCTTTGTAGTGCTCCAAATGTTTGCTTTGCCTTTTTTATGCGATGTGCAATATCTTCACGGGAGCCGCCCGTGGAGGAAATTATGCTTCATAAGTAGCAAAACGATTGCACATCCTCGAGCGAGTAAGCAGATATCGTCAGCATAGTCCAGATCTTCTAATCGACTATTCATACCCCATGTGATGCCTCTTCTAGTGCGAGTTGATTGCTGCATTATTGAGTCCAGTACAATATTGAATAACAGCGGGGAAAGGATACATCCCTGTCGTACACCAGTACTTACACCAATCGGGTTTCCTAACACGCGTTCATGCAGTACCCGGCTTGTTGAGTTGCTATACAAAGCTTTAATAATGTCGATAAGCTCAGGTGGAACTCCCTTGCATCGAAGTGCACGCCAAATTGCCTGATGGTGGATTGTATCGAAGGCCCTGGCAAAGTCGATAAATATCAAATATAGAGGAGAACGCCATTCCACTGATTGCTCCACTATGATCCGTAGGGTATTTATGTGATTGTCACAATTTTTAAACTAGTTTAACTTTTTTTACTCTTGTCTAAAAACAACATCCTTCACCAAAAGGTAGAATTTCCACTTTGCCATTGTGTTGGTATTAAATTCGATTAGTTTATGTATTTATCCAAATATATATAACTGAAAATTGCATATAAAAACATTCTAAACTTTTTTAATGATTCAAAAAAATAGGACATAATAAACCCTATTTATCTGTATTATCTTCCAGTTCGATTTTTTTGAATAAAGACAGAATAACAATAAAGCAGGGTATATTTTTTATGCATTATCGAATATAATAACTTCACTTATTAAGTAAATACCAAAAACGTAACTGTAAAATTATAACAAACAAAACACTTTGCATTATTAAGTTGTGTGCCCCGGCAGGCTAGCTGGTAGTGAGCTTGTCTATCAGTACCGTGGTTGCGGGTTCGATTCCCGCCAGAGACTCTGGTCTCCTGCAGACAAGTGAAGAGCTTCGCGGGATTAGCGTAGGAAAAAAAAAATTTGCTTGTATACGAGTAGTTAGTTTTTTTTATTCATATGTTTTGCGCTGGGGGAGAAAATACTTAAAACAGGTGTTAATGAAAAGTTGAATAACTTTAACAATTTTCATCCGATTTGAAAAATTAAAACCATGTTTTGTTAAGAACTAAATTTTCTTCATACATTAGTTAATTTTCGTTTTTTTTTGTAGATATTCTTAATAAAAACAATCGTTATAACTTACAAATGTATCAAAAAATGAATGTCATTTTAAAGCAGAATCAGTTTTCTTTCCAAACAAAAATTAAAATCGGACAAAAACAGACTGAGTTACAGGTCGATACGTTAACGGACATCACTTAAAATTTTTTTTTTAGAATAGCTTCTGAATTTTAGGGTGTTTCTGAAATTTTTTGACACAATTTGTAATGTACTCAACAAGACCCATAACACACGCTAGGTCGTTTTACAAGTTTTTTTTTACACTGTAGCACCGTGTTTTTAATTATAAATTGCAGCTCAAGAGCAATTGTGAACTTAAAACCAGCAGGTACAATTTGGATCTACGTTTATTTTTTGGAATGATGAAAACTAGAGGTACGTTCAGACTAATGAAATATTTGACGAAAATATTTGTTCTGATATTTGCTTCAAACTGTGTGAAACAAAAAAATATTTTGTTTAATGTTCAAATTAAGCTCAAATATTTTACAATTTTTGTTTGATGAAACAGTTGGCAAACAGTGTTAAATAAAATAAATTAATTCATGTTTGCCATGCGTTCAAAAATAAAAATATATTTCTCAAATAGTAAAAATGAGCGCAAAAGCTAATTTATTTATTTTATTCTGTGGATCAGCATCTCTTATAGTGTTAGAACTGGAGAATTTAAAAGAAAAAAATGGAAGCCAGTGGGTAACGGGAACATGGCTAAAATTTGCGATAAATTGCAAAGTTGGAAACAAAGCCTAAAACATATTTGGAGTCGCTAAATCGGTTAAAAAACAAAATGTCAAGAAAAAAACAAAAAAAATGTTGCAAAAATAGCGAAAATTCGCGAAAAATTTAGATATTTCAAACAAGCCATAAAATTTATTAAAAGTGCCTAAAACTAAAAGAAATTGCAAAAATTCTATAAAAATTGTTAAATTAGCGAAAATTCTCAAAAATTTAAAAAATTTAGATATTTCAAACAAGACATTAAATATATTAAAAGTGCCTAAAACTATAAGGAATGGCAAAAATTCGATAAAAATTGCTAAATTAGCGGAAAAATTACTTCTATCCGGAACATGGCTAAAAATATTTGTCGTTGTTTGCTCTTACAATTTTTTTGTAATATCAAATAAATGTTTGCTCAAAAATTACTAAAATATTTGATTTTTTGTGTTCACACTACGTTAACATTGGACAAATATTTGTTTACCGGCAAATACTTTTATTTGCTCAAAATCAGCTGTTATTTTATTTGATACTCAAAAATATTTTGTGTTCAGACTACGTTAATGAAATATTTGATGTTTGCTTTCAAATATTTCATCAGTCTGAACGTACCTTAAGTCATTGAAATAAATTTAGTGTGTTATTTCCGAAAAATCTAGGTATGTTTACTTTTGCTTTTTTAGAATTAAAACCCGCTTAGAAAAGTTTATAATTCGAAAGAGTTAACAACCCTTGGGACATTTCGGTTAACGTTTTCGCGATTCTACTGATAACTATTGCCAAATTTCTTTATAATTAGTTATTCATTTAATACCCAAACCACTTTAAAGAAGTTCTCTTTGATAAATTTCTAACAATCTTAACTCAAGTATTACAAGAGACCTTAAAAAATTCAGGAAATATTTTTTCCTAAGCACGACCACATTTCTAGCACAAGCTCAGGAACTACAACTAAAAAGGAATCTTAAGTAGTTTTTTGCCTCAACAAGTTGTGAAATTATAATTATCATAAAATAAGATTTACTCACCAATGGCCACCACTTGGTTTATTCACATTTCAACCGCTTCAAAAAAAAAAAAAAAAAAAAAAAAAAAAAACAAAAAATTATGAACACATGGTTGTAGAAAAACTTCATGAGAATTATGTATTTTTCAGATTGTTATAAATACAGGTAATATTTGCATACTTACATATGAATAAAAACGAAAAGTATGCAAATAAACTTATATTTATGTTATGTGAATGCATTGTACGTTTAAATTTATATATTTGAATGTTTATACAAGCATATCCATTGCCTTTACATGTGTGTAATAGTTCTTTTTACTATTTTATTTGATTTGGTTCATTGCACCCACACAGACAGATTATAAAACCGTATTTGGTATGTATGAACAGAATTAATGTTCGTAGACGAAGTCGAATATTTACAAAGAAAAACTACAAATTGCTACTGCTTAAAAGTTAAATAAGATGTTAACGAAGGGAAGATGTAATTTCGTAATCTTAAAACATGGGCTTGGCAAATAAATTTATTATAAGGTGGAAGAACCAACACTTAATTTTGTTAAAAGAATCCAATCTTTTCTAAAGAAGATAAGTAAAGAGTTTGTGAAAATAAAATTCTTAGTGACATAAAAGCCATTTCTTAGACTTCCCTCACCCAGTAATTTGTATGCAATTACAGACATGCGGAATAATCATGCAAACAAGCTGAAGAAGAAAAAAAAAAAAAACAAAAAACCGGGCACTAAAAATATTCTTAAGTATGGAACCCAAAAAGAAAAGTTGGCCAACCAGTTTGGTGGCCATGCAACATAAATGGATATTAAGTGTATACATTTGTGTTACAAACAAAATGAATAACACATTCAAACAATCACACAGACACATACACACACAAAGTTAAGGACTAAAAAAATTAAGGCGCATATTTTCTCATACATACCCAGAAGTTCGAGCGTTTAGTTCTCTCGGAGAAGACCAAGAATCGCTACTATTACCAAATTTGATAGACAATTTAAGCGCACCGAAAATTTAATTCATGTAATAATACCCACACCACAATATTGAGGGTATTATGCATTTCTGCTGATGTTTGTAACACCTTAAATTATTGGTCCTAGGCCCACTTTTAAGTATACCGATCGACTCAGAATCACTTTATGGGTCGAAGTAACGATGTCCGTCCGCCTGGCTAGCAGACTGGTTGGCTGTCCATGTTAACTAGTGTGTCCCAAAAAAATTTTTCTTTGGATTTTTATAGGTACCCCAGCATTTTTTGAGAGCTTATATGGTAAAGTATCAGATTTTTCGGAAGAGGTTTAGAGGTCGCTAAAATCGAATTGAACCCAAAAATCGGGTTTTCTCGACTTTTTTAAATTTTGCTGATTACTCGGCCCATTAGCACGATTTTCTTTGTTACTAAGTATAAGCTAAGGCCACGCCGCGTTCTGCAACATCACTTACCATGTGCAATTGCTGAGCTTTGTTCTTTGCTTCATTAAATGATTTGTTTGTATGCCATTTTTCCAATTGGATGAATACAAAAGCTTTAACGAATCAATCGCAAGCGCCACGTTGAAAAATCTTCTGCGGCATCAGTGGTACTTATCCGGTAAGTTGGCTGCCTTAGCATTTTTTGATGAACTTATCGACACCAAACATTATTTTTTAAATTTATGCTAAATTTACAAAAAATATGATTAAGGGGGGACCCAAATGAGCAATAACCGAAACTTTTAATATCTGCACAGAGAAGTAAAGTTTGAGAAGTTTTCTTTAAAAAAATTGACTTAGTAACAAAGAAAATCGGTCTAATGGGCCGAGTAATCAGCAAAATTCAAAAAAGTTGAGAAAACCCGATTTTTGGTCTAAATTCGATTTTAGCGACCTCTAAACCTCTTCCGAAAAATCTGAAAAAAATCACAAAAATACTTCACACTATAAGCTTTCAAAAAAAGGTGGGGCATTTAGATTTAGAAAGCGGTCCATATTTGGCCATAGCTCCCATACAAATACTACTCCCGAAAATAGCTTTTAATGCCATAACTGCCTTATAAATGTTGGTATGAACATAGAGATTGGCGATAATAATTTGTACGACAGCTACTATGTCATGACAAAATGTTGTCCTGGTAGGTTGAAAATTAACCATAGGTCCGATATAAATCCCCATACTAAAATCTCATATAGATGAAGATATCTAAATATTATTGGGCACACAAACCTCTTATATGATTCTTAACCTCACAACAGTGAAGGGATTTTCTTCTAAAAAAATAGCTAAAACTAAGTTCTAAATAGGTACGCTTGCAAAAATTTTGTTCTTATATACTGCGGTGTAGGGTATCATATGGTCGGGCTTGAACGACTATACTTTCATACTTCTTTTGTTTTGAATTTTTTACTAAAAATTTTTGTTTTGAAATTTTTACTTAAAATGTGTTAGTTTTAAAAAACAATTGATTTGATTTTTTTTACTTACAAAATCATGTTCTACATGGGTTCCATTTATTTCAATTAAACGTTCTGCAAAGTAGCAGTGGATAACTTTACATACAGATTTCTTAATTACTTCTTTTATTTAAGTGCCGAAATGCTGGGCTTTAATCGAAAAGGTACTGTAGCAATAAGCCGATTTTACACATTCATATTTACTATATTCAACAGCCCAAACGAAAAAATAATAACACAACAGCAAAAAAAGTAAAAGTAGTTGTAGCAGTAATAATAATAAAACAACAACAGAATTATTGTGCAATTTAAAATGTACACAAGAACTTTATACACGTACACAAATAAATAAACAAACACACAGAAATATCTGTCTGTTACATGTGTAAGCAAATAAATGTACAGAAAGAAATGAATGTACTACCATCTACTGGCGAAATATGCTGGTGCACAATGAACAGAGTAAGAAAAAAAATTGAACACATATTAGAAGATAAGAAAGTTCTAGTTTTGGTTTCAGTTCTACTTCTACTTCTAGCTTAATTTCTTGTTTTAATTATAACTTTTTCAGTTCTTTTCAGTTTTATTTCAGTGGACTTCTAGTTTAATTCGGTTCGGGTTTAAGTATAGTTCTAGTTGAGTTCTAGTGCGGTTATAGTTCAGTGGTAGTACAGTTTTATTAAAATTTTAGTTCAATTCTATCGCCCAAAGGTTTAAAAGCTAATAGGAGGTAAAATTCTTATCGAGGGTTATTATTCAAATAGTGCTATCAGCAAAATCACAATTTTACAGAAGAGCGAAAAAACCGATTTTTTCTATAACTCTAAGGGCTAATAAATCAGAGCAAGTTAAACTCTGTTTTTGGTTTAAAACGTGCTTAAACCGATAAATCTATACATCAGTAAACATATAAACCATCTTTAAACGCATAAAATTGGGCGTTTAAACTACCAATACAGACCATCTGAATTTGACAACATTTATCGTAGTGCTGCCACATGTTACTTTTTAAACTACATATAATACATGGTACACTGATTTACAACTGTTGAGTTTAAACTACATATAAATTTAAGTTTAGTTTAACTAAACCAGCGTTTAAGCACTCACTGATTTATTAGCCATAAGAGTGTTAACTAAACTTTGTTTTACAATGTTATTCAAAATAAACGTCTTAATCATACATATATTAATTTTTTTTTAATTCCAGATATTCGCGCTTATATGTCTGATAGAACTATTTACAAATTAAAATTTTATCGATTTGAACATTGAAATAAGCCGATAGCACTATTTGAACAAAAATAAAATGAGCTGTAATGAATACTATTTGAGACTTTAATTTAAGTAACAGGAACTTTTATTAAAATAATTAGTTTTTTTTTAACAAAACAATATTTAATGAAAAAGTAAAGTATTAAGATAACTCGAAATTATGTTTACTAATTTACCTATATTCGAAAGCAATAATAATTAATTTTTATTCGCATGTTTTAAATTATCATAAAAAGAATGATATTCTTCTGGAATAAAAGGCTTCAATGCTTGTAAGTGATTCCATTGCTAAGTTGAATAGGACGTGGGGCAGATTGTAAGAGATTCGCTTCTATATGACCGCTGTATGTTTTAATTGTAGTCGGAAGGTTATTGTATTCGTCATCAAATCTAACTTTATACATAATGTCACCACTTGGTAAGTTAGGTTAGGTTCCATTGGCAGCCGTGATCAAGCACAGCTCACGTGGGTCCATTAATTAGTTCCCGTTGTGTTACCATATCACGCCGTCTCCCATGGGTCCTATGAAATCTGGCTGCTAGTATTCCCATGCAGCCATCCGGTCGATTCAACAAAGGAGTGGATCCTGTTAACATCAACGTCAGAGAGACAAGTTTTGTCCCCAAGGGCTCTTCGACCAAACATTTGGAGTCTTAAGTCTCCGAATGCCGGGCAATTACAGAGAAGATTTCCCGTTGACTCTTCCTTCTCCTCATCGCCGCAACTTCTACACAAGTCATTATAAGGGAGCCCCAGCCTCTGGGCGTGCCTCCCGATAGGCCAGTGGCCAGTTATAACCGCAATTAGTTTTCTTAGATGATGTCTGGACAGCTGTAATGCCCGCCGCGTCCTTTTTTCATCTATGATGAAGCCACTTGGTAGATATATGAGAGATTTTATTTGTGATACGGTGGGATCACTTTTTTATCGACCAGGTCTAATGGATGTGAAACGAATACATTTTTTGTTGGTATAGTCTTTAAAGAAATCATAATTCAGATATAGACTATCAAAAGGCATTTTAAGAATTTTATTATCAATTTTGATTGTTGTTCTGGCATCTCTTGTTATTTTAACACAATCCTTGCAAATAAATTGTCTGATTTTTCAGCTTTATCTTTATCTCCATTTGAGTGTCGCCCTTCTCTAAGTACTTCTTCTCAATTTTCTTATTATTTTCTATATAAAAAACGCAGAGTGCATTCGATAAATAGTGGTTACGATTTTGATAGCCACAACCATCGGAATATATTATAATTGGTAAAGTATTAGACAAACAACGGATCTTAAAATAATGTATAATACATGAAACAAACGTCGATACGGACATATTCCCATTACTTTAATTCCACCAGTAATTTGAACATTGATGGGTTGCGAGGTTATAAATTGTAAAGTTGTGTTCTAGAAGGCGCTGTTTATAGTAAATAGCTGATGCGTTTATATTGCGACATAGTTTTACTGCTTGTGCATCCATGGTAAGAACATGATATAAATAAATAATTGGGGAGTTTTTCTAGCAGCTGGCTTTAAATGTCAATCAAAATGTCTTGCATACACGATTTAGTTAGTGCTCACATTCATCTAAAATTCCATATTCATCTTTAAACATAATTTGAACGTCAGAAAAGTCAGAAATTTTAGAAGATTTAGAACATTTGGGAAAAGGTGTCAGTGTTACTAATTTAGCTTATAAATTTGTGGTGAAATATTCTACAATATGTGGACAGAAAATAAAAATGCTAACAACACGTTTATTTGACCTGGAAAAAGAAAATCGTACGGCCTTCCGAGTACCCAAAAATTGAAAATCCGTTCTCCGGATGGTTTTTGAATATAAAAGACAAAAAGATCAAAGAGGGGAAATAAGTTGCCATTCATAAATATGAACAATCTTGTAAAGGGAACTGGCGTAGTTTTAATTAGTTCATATTATCGCGAGTGTACTGTAAACATATAAATAAAATTTATACTTATGACAAAAACACATCCAGAAATTTTTTGCAGTTTTTTTTTGCAAAATGTCTTCAACGAATTTTAAAATATTATTAGTTTTTGATATGAAGACACAACTCCCAACCTTTTGATGTATAATATATCTACTTTGTAATAACAATTTTTATCATTTTGTTATATACAGTAATATTTTTTATTTAAATAGCACTTTTTTTTACAAAAAAAAAAAAAAAAAAAAAAAACGTGTGAGTTAGATAGCACAATACAATATTTATGAAGAAAAACATTTCGGGAAAAGGGTGCCCCTGCAGTCAGCGAATTCGTTTTTATAAAAAACAAATTTTCGAAAAATTGCAGATAGCACTATTTGAATAATAACCCTCGTTATAGTATAATCAATATTTATTTAAATATTACTCATACGCTGCAGTAGATGTATACAATAGTAACATAATATATTGCATACTCTTAGGAGAAAAGGAAGTACGTAACGTATGATTGATATTATAAACACAAATGCCAAAAAATTGAAAAAAACGTAAATTAAACAAGCAAAAAAGTGCATACGGTCGAGCCCGTCCCTTTTATACCCTACACCACACTTTTTATTTATTTAAAAAATTTTGTTTTAAAAAAGTTTTAATATGGCAAATTTATATTACAGTGGGTAATTCCTTATTAATGTTATTGCTTATAACAGTAACTCTATAAAAAAAATAACTCTATAAAAAATAAAGTTTAAGAGTTATTATATTAACCTTAAAACAAATTTTCGAGAGTGTACCCTATTTGGGCCTCATGAGCAATCATGACCCACCAAAGCAAAATGATGCTTTGAGGTTAGGATTCATATAAAACTTGGTTGTTCGGAATATTATTTAGATATATTCAGTATGCAATTTGTTTACCTTTAAGTCATTTTAGGATGGGGGCTTATATGGGAACTAAGCTTAATTTTGGACCAAGGAGCAAAGCATTTTGTGTTGATATAGAAGCTATCGCAAAAGTTATTTTTATATTAACACAAACATTTATGAGGAAGTTATTACATTAAAAAATATTTTCAGTAGTATTAATATGGGAGCTGCGTTTAATGTAGACCGATTCCAAATAAAATTTGTTAAGATGGTTTTGATTGCAAGAAAATAAATTGGGACCAAATTAAATCTTAATATCAACATAATTATATAATATATGGGCACAAAGTCTCTATTCCGGAAAAAAATGTGTATGAGCTACGTGAAATTATTGACCGATTCTCACCATTTGCAATAGACTTAGTCATTGTGCAAAATAAAGGGTGATTCTTCGTAAGGTTTGATTTGGAAAATGCTTTTTTTTAACAGATGACGCGTGAATCATATCAAACTGCTTTGTAATTTTTGTTCAGTATCGTTTGGCAAGTCATCATGGAAAGCCTCACACCACAACAGCGTCTCCAAATTTTTAAGCTGCATTACGAAAATCAGCTTTCTGTGAGAAATATTTTTCCGTGTTTTATCGTGAAATTTTTTTCGGAGATAAAGCACATTGCTGGCTCAATCAGTGATGCCAACTTTTTTTTAGAGCGAAAAGCACTTTAAAATTTAAAAAAGCACTAAAAAGCACAATTTCTATCAAGAAAACAAAGCGTAAAAAAGCACTTAGCCATTTTTTTTCTATTTAATCGATAATTGCACACAAAAAAAGTTACCAAATATTTAAAAAAAAAAAATGGCGACGGCCTTGTTAGAGGACCATTTTCGTGCATAACTTTAATTTGGCTCATCATAAGTTGAGTTTGAATTGGGCCATAAAACAGTTGTTATTGAATATTTTAATTTTTTGTATGTTTCATTGGAAAGTATATCACTGCAGACACTCTGTCAACGAAGTTTTATATTTAATGTGAGAAATTGAGTTAAAAGAGTTCAAGGATAATCCGTTTCCAATTCTGCAATTACTGTAGTTCATCGACCTAAATGTTCCTTTAACTTCCCCGTTAGAGTATGGAAAACTTAAAATTCTTAATACAAAATTGGACAAATCTAAAAATGGATTTTGTCGTATTGAATCTTTAAAATCGTTGAGTTGTTGATTTTTCCATTTAAATTTCTTAATGTTTTCCAAGCAATTTTCTTTAATAAAATGTGTAACAAAAACAATTACATCGTTTTCATTGCGATTAACAACCGATGTGAGATTTACAAAACAAAGCAGAATTGCAGTGTACATGAAACTGAGTACACCTCCCCAATCTTCTCACCACTCTCATCAATAAACTCCAGAATTGCTGCAACAAAAATTGCAAGTCTTTGCGATGCCTTTGTTGTGAGCTTACTTTATAAACAGTTGCCATACTTATAGAATATTTTTACACCTAACAAAATTGTTACTGCATAATAAATTAACAACGGTATGATGTGGCTGGTGAAATCATTGGTCCACATTTTTTCAAAAATGAGGAAAATCCAAATGTGATCGTCTTTGGTAACCGTTATCGCACCATGTTAACGGACCATGTGCTTCATGAAATTCAAGCGCATGGTCTCGGTGAGCTCTGGTTTCAACAAGATGGCACTAGGATCCATACAGCGCATGAAACAATGATCTTGTTTAGAAATAATTTTGGTGTGCACTTAATTTTACGTTTTCCTACGGTAAATTGGCCACCTAGACAGTGTGATATCACACCTTTGGACTATTTTGTTTGGGGATATGTAGTCAGACTACATACTAGTCTAATGTCTTCAGGAATTAGCCAGGTACTTATATTTCATTATTCTGGAACGAGTCGCCCAAAATTGGACTTTCCGAATGTATCCCCTCCGACGTAGTTATTTCCAATACGAGTATTTACAAGATATCATTTTCAAACAGTGAATGCCATAAATTGTTCTTTTAACCAATAATCAAAATTTGAAGTTCACTTTCATTTGAAGTTTACTTTATTTTACATTATAAATCAAACCTCCCGACGAATCATCAGCAAACTATATCCCAAAATGGCGACTTGTACTTTAAACACAAATTTACATGGACAACCAGTCGGACGGCCATCTCTAGATCGACTCAGAATTACTTAAGGTGAGTATAGAGCCAATATATGAAGGTGTTGAAAATGTCAGCACAGGCGCATAATAACCTCTCCACTAGTGTAGTGTTGGTATTATGTAATTGTCCAAGCTAAAAAAAACTTGAAAATAAAAATTACATTTTAAAATTATCTCGCAAAATAAACCTTTTAGTGAAAAATGTTCAGCAAACTTTGAACATATAGCAATAATTATATCCTGAACTAAAATTTTCATCGTCTTACCCGTTCGCCCCAGGGGCAAGTGCTATGTAGCACTCTTGTCCACTTGTATAACTGGCTATATTTAATATTAAAACTGCCATTTGTTTTTCATTCACTTTTTATTCAATTCTACTAAAATTTAATCATTAATAAAAAATAATATTGTATGGATATTCATATGAGTTTCTTTTTTTTAAGGAGAAAGAAAGATTCTCTGCTGTCAGTATCCCTACGGGAAAGGGAACTAACACTAAACTTATCATTTGACAAGTCACTTTAATATGGCGATGTCCTACGAGGGGGTTAATTGGCACCTTTTTGATACTTTGTAACAGGTCACTGAAATAACCTTAATGGACACATCCAATTTCGGTTAAAATAATGCCTGTCGCAGATACTCTCACAAATAAACCACTGCAATATGATAGATCCCCTTGATATAAAGTAATAGAACTAGAGAGAATCAGCCACTTTCCGCACAAATCACATGACTTGTTTTGTGCCAATTACCTTTCCTCTGTACTAACTACACTCTAAACACATTATCACCAGTTAAGTGATATGTGTTGTTTTTACCTATCACAATTCGTTCCTTTTAATTATAAAATTTTGTTCACTGGTGACGGGATAAGTGCTTTAAGAGCAAACAAATCTCCCGCAGTGATGATATGGGATGAAACATTTGATGCTACGTTGCATTTTTAACAGCTTTCTCTTCTTTGGCTTTTGCAGCCTTTAAGTGATACTGTCGTCGAATGCATGGCTAATTTTTATGAGCCATCATAGCGAATATCTGCACTAACACGAGTAGTTATTTCAGAGCGAGAGTTATCACGACAAGTGCTCAACAATTGTTGAACTTAATTTTGACGAAAATCTCATTGTGGAATTCTGTTTTTAGAATTTCGATGCAAAAGCCACACATTTTTAATAGTCATATTAAAAGTCGACGTTTTCTTGCGAATGGATAAGCGGTATTTCAATACTTCTTAATCCATAGGATCAAATCCAACCATATTTAAATTATATGCTGACACAACAGGATTACGTGATATATTTACCCTTTGATGTTCCTCCCGTCAATATCGTAGAGATCAGGTTGTAAAACGAGATCTTCTGTACCATATTTCGATATTTTGCTACGTTCTTCTACTACGTATTTCCGTTATTGGTAATTTAAATTCCAGTTCTATTAAATCATCTAGTTAAACCAAGTAATTCATACTGCCTATACAGTGATAAATAAGTTCACATCCCGGAATTTCATCGTGTATATTTCCACCGTAGTCCTCATTAGCGGCATCTTATCCTGATGTGTAGTTTCTAAATTATGGGCAGATTATACTTTTGTCAACATAATTTTCTTCATTTTTCCATTTTCCTCAAATAATTTTTGGATTGATTCTAAAAATTCAAGCATTTGTTCAGAGTACACGCCAAGAGTGCCATATGGCACTTGACTTTTAAAATTAAATTTTTAAGGAACCATAAACTTATTAGAAATGTATAAAATGTGTAAAACTTCTTACATACGGTATAATTATTGAGCTTTTACCTTTGACTAGCCATGAAGTTAAAATATTTTGGAGAGAAAAAAACAAACAGCCTTCAGTAAAGTGTGCAATAACTTTATCAGCTTCTATGAGATTAAGATGTCGTGCATATGATTTGATTGTCAATATATAAAGCAAAAACGGAACATAAAAAACAACATCTTAGCATTTCTCAAATTGTTGTATAGCCTTTTAGATATTACAACAATTTGATTGCCGTTGTAATGGTTAAGGAAATAAACTAATTTTTTATTTGTTAAAAAGCCATGAATACAAATTTGTATACCTCTAAAATTTCGATACAAATCCGTTTAATGCACCCAAAGTATTACAAAAATTTTTTAAAGATTAAAAAGTTTTTTCCAAAATTAACTTAATACCTCCTCTATGAGCCATTGTGCATTTTTATACCGGAAGTATTTCATACATAAATGTTCATAAGAAATTTATAATCATTTTCCGCCTCAGTGACTTTTGATGTGGTAATTGAAATGCAGTCGAGATTTCCTCATTTTCTGCCATTGCCTCAAGACTTTTCCAAAAAAAAGTATAAAACAAACACAGACACTTTCAATCACACCCATACAATACACACAGACATATATAATTCAGCCTATCCTGTTTATTTATCACTACAAATACTTTTGAATTGTGTATAAAACAAAATTTTAAAAAGATAGTTTGAAAATGCGTTTGTTTCTATCAGAGCTGTAAAAAACTGCAATCCATTGGAATTGCAATCAAAAAAAATCAAAAACTGATTTAATTTTTTTGTTGTAAAATGATTTCAGATTTGCAATGATTTTAATACTGTGTGATTGCAATCATTGTAAAATCCTTTTTTTTAGAAATCATGGTTAAGAGGGGTGATGTGCGCAGATGCCCACTCGGAGACCAATGCGGTCCATTGTGATTTTAGAAATCATTGAATGCAATCAATTTAATTGCAGTCAATTCGATTGCAATAAATTTTAATTGAAAAAATGTGATTTCAATCAGTTTCCTTTGCAATCACAACGGAAGTGAAAGACCAACGAAATAATATACACTGCGAATCTATTGTTTGGTTTAGAGCCAGTTTTATTTCCAGAAGAAGGAGTTTCATTTGAAGCGAACGGAAATTGATTTCATTTTCATTGCAAGCACTGGTTTTGGTTGCAATCAATCTAATCGATTGAAATCAAATTTTATTGCAATCAATTATTATGCAAATTGGTTTCAAAAAAGTGCTTGCCTTCAAAATCAAAAAATTTATTGTGTGATTTAAAATTTAAATCATAAATTTAATTATACGATTTTGAATGCAATCAAAAAGTAAGAGATAATGTGGTTGCTATTAAATCGATTCCAATCGTTTACAGCTCTGGCTCCTATATCGTTCTCTGCTATGTTTGATTGTGTACAATATGTATCATAAAGTTGTTGTTTAATGTTGATTTTAACAAAACATTTACTCATTCATTTGTTCGTTCGTTCATACTTGTCTGTATATTATTATTATAAAATTTTTTGGAATTATAATTTATTTGAGTATATCGTATACACTTAACGAATATCTGGTCGCTTTTAGTTGCCTTTTTGTTTGGTTTTATGTTTTGGGCTCAGGAGAAAATATTTTCAGTTGTGGCTTTAAGCCTCTTGTGGATTAATTTCCATTTATAAATAATTAATTATATAATTTTTACAGGTATGTAAAAATTATTATTTCGGTATTTTTTTTGAGTAGGTTTTTAATAACTTTTACAAACTGCTTATTTAAAAATATTTCTAATTAAAAATTTATTGTTTTTCATGTTCAAAAATAAAAATTTAAATGTTTAAAAATGTGGACATTAAAATTATGAATCTTGACATATTAAAACAAAGAAAAAAAAAAAACGATTAAGATAATTTTATGATGAAATAATGTTAAAGATTAAAAGTTTTTTTTTTTTAAGAATTAAAGGTTTATATAAAATGGAAAATCTCATTGACGTATGAACAATATTTTGTAGATTTAATACTAGATCATCATAATTAAGCACTGAACTGAACTAAAACTAAACTAGAACTGAACTAGAACTGAACTAGAACTGAACTAGAACTGAACTAGAACTGAACTAGAACTGAACTAGAACTGAACTAGAACTGAACTAGAACTGAACTAGAACTGAACTAGAACTGAACTAGAACTGAACTAGAACTGAACTAGAACTGAACTAGAACTGAACTAGAACTGAACTAGAACTGAACTAGAACTGAACTAGAACTGAACTAGAACTGAACTAGAACTGAACTAGAACTGAACTAGAACTGAACTAGAACTGAACTAGAACTGAACTAGAACTGAACTAGAACTGAACTAGAACTGAACTAGAACTGAACTAGAACTAAACTAGAACTGAACTAGAACTGAACTAGAACTGAACTAGAACTGAACTAGAACTGAACTAAAACTGAACTAGAGCTTAACTAGAACTGAAATAGAACTAATCTTGTACTAAAATAGAAGTAGTCAAGAACTGAACTACAACTGAACTGGAACTAACTAGAACTCAGAAAATAAATATTTATCAAAAGTTTATATGGAAAACTTTAACCGTCTAAAACAAAACAGAAGTCGTTACTAAACCCTAACATATTCAACACAAGCCTTATCGTTTTTCCAGACAATGCGATAAAATTGAATACACACCTAGTGGTGCTATATAAAACATTTTTTATGTCTCCTGAAATACAGTGCAACTTAGACAATCCGGACGCATAAAGTTTTGAGCTCAGTCTGATTATCGAGTTGTCTGGACTGTTGTAGTGGAAATTTTTGAAATAATCTCGGTGAATTAAAACATGAATTTACTCTTGTATATTACCCAGGGATAACAATTTAAATGACCGCAAGAGGCAGGCCTTTTTTGAAGATTCGCTTCGTACGATATCCTGCTTCAGAAGTATGCCTTCGAGAAGGAATGGATTTCGTTTTGAAAGATCTTGCAAAATATTCAGTACCTATTCGCTACTCCCTTTTTTAAGAAGAAAAAAAAGGAAGTTGTGTAGTATTTTTAGTGACCTTCCTTACTCTCTTCCTTGGGAAGAAAACGAATTTGTTACTATAGCGAGTGTAGGAGGGCTTGCTCCCAATGACAACCTGTTTAAAAAAGTAGTAAGTAGGGAATGCGGCGAGGAGGGCTTGTGTCTGCTAAATAAGACCTTCTATTAGGCCTCTTTACTCATTCTTTTTACCGCTGGGAACATTTATATTAAGATAAAGAATGCCATGCGGTAGCTTAAATTTTTCTAAAAACCTGAGCTCGCTGAACTTGTTGCTTTTTGAACAACTTTTCTATTTCATAAACATGTTTTATATTATGAAAATGGTGTGATATTTTTTTTTTTTGGTTCAAATGGTACAGTGTCGATTATAGGTATTCTAAATAAAATGTCTTATTTTCTCTTTATGGTCCTTAATGTCTCAAATAGTTCAAAGAGGAATATAAAATTTTTAGGCATCCTGCCTAATAGTTTTTCCCTCACCTAAAAATTTAGTGTTTTATATTTTCGTTTATTATTTTAAAATATAGCACTTGGTACAAAATTAGACAAATACGCTTGCAAAGCAAAGAACCGAAGGATAAAAGTGAGAATAACAAAACAGGCGAAGCAAAAACGTAAAAACAACTGCTCTTAATTTTTGTTTATATTTAAAATTTATCTGGATCTGAGACGTTAATTCTTTAATTGCCCGAAATGTAGCAGCGTCCGAATTATAGGAGTGATCGGACTGACTCATATTCGTACTATCTTAGTTGCACTGCACTAGATTTTAAGGCAGACGCGGTTACTATGGATACTATTAATTTGTTTTTATTTTATACTTTAACCTTCCTTAAACCACGCTTTGGTCTGAGAGACCGACGAAATACTTTTCTAAGCATATTTATTTTCCAGAAACGCTAGAAAGTTGAGTTTGCTGCCGGATTTATAACAAGATGTATTTAAGTGCACTCCACTTGTTTGTATGAAAATTAATTAAATGCCTTGTTAAGTTGTTTTATTATATCTTCAAATTTAAAAAAAAAATTATTTGTTAAGCTTTTGTTCAAAAATATATGAAAGAGGGGCTCAAATTTTTGGTCTGTGAGACCGCGCGCGGGTATATGTCTTGCAAAAATTAGCGCACGTATAGGAAGGTTAATATTTTTCAAAAAACTTGACTAAAGAACATTTTTAAATTTTTTCCAATTTAAATAAATTTAAAAAATTTGAATTGCTTTAATTTGTTTAAATATTTTTTTTTTCCAAAATATTTTTGTTAAAAAAAAAATCTGAAAATGTTGTAAAATAATTAATCAATGTAAATTTACACCAATTTTAATTTGCCAAAATAAATTCATTACCATATCAATGTGGTGTAATATTTTTTATGTTCATGTATCTAGCTAATAAATAGCTAATAATTAATTTTGATCCTTGTAGCTAATTTAATTACACACAATTATTAAACGAGTCATTAATTTCACGTTCGTAATACAAAACAGACAATACAAAATAATGTACGGTAATAGATAATAAACATTTTATTAAATTTTCCACAGCTAAGTTTTTTTTCGAATTCAAATTCAAAATAATAATAGAAACTAGTGAAAATATGAAACAAATACCTTTAATTAGAATACAATGGCTAACCACAATACAATAATTAACTACTTCCTATTGTCCATATATTATTTTTGCATATGGACAATAACTAATTTGTAAGCGTGTGTGTGGAAATTATAAATAATAAACTCTCTTTATCTCTCTTTGTCTCTCTGATAAATACATTAAAATGAATTTATGTGCGTATGTGTGTGTTTGACTGTATTATCCTTTAAATAACGTGCAGTCACGTTTTGTATTATTCAATATTTTGATGTCATTTGTACCTGATTGTATGCGAGTATTTGTGTGTGTTTTTATATGTCGGATGAATGCACTTGTAGATATAGTTGTGCACTCCTGAATAGTTGACAGAATGTATTCACTTGCACATGAAGAGAATGGATACTTTGTTCATAGTTTAATTGGGTGAGGGTAGAAGTACATTCTTGAAACATTCAAAATTATGAGGAAATTATAATTTGAATAGTTTTTGTAAATTTTTATTATATTTTTGATGGGAACTTCCTAATAAAAAAATTAGTTTTCAAGTTAAAAGTATGTGAAAAAATATTAGTTGGAATTTTTGGCAGTTTGACTTGCATGGAGGCCCTGTTATTATGACTCTATGGATTCGTTGTAGAACGTAGTTAATTCTATTGAACTCCTTACCAAAGGAGCACAATTGCACCGTACGAATAAGGTAGACGACGTTGATATGTGGTCTAATTTAAAAGCATACAATTTTATAAAAAGCCGCACAGTGGCTGAAAATTTAACTTCATCGGCCAAAAGTCCAATTTTTTGCTATCGCCGATTTCAAAAATGTTAATGTCATTCGCAAGCAAACATAGTAGAACTAAGGATTTAAAAAAAAAACATGATCAAAATATTGGTAATAAAACATGCTACTGGAAACACAGTTTTAATGTTATTATAATTAAAAAGTTCTTAAAGCAGTGCACTTAACACATCCCCCTTTTTAAATAAAAAATACCATAATTCTCAATTTCAACCAACACCATTTTCCTACTAAATACTAAAAACAGCAAAAGTTCGAAATTCAAATTGGATGAAAGTTCAAAAAATCTTCTTTCTAGAAAAATCAAAATTGCAAAAATATCGATATCGGTTCAAAAGTTACAGACTTTTGGCCGATGAAAAACGATCTTCAGCCACTGTGCGTCGTTACGTCCTACGTTATAATGAAGTACAACGTTGTACTATGCTGACAAATATGCAAACTCAGCTAATTCACGTAATACTTGGAAAACTATAAGGGAAATTGGAATTGTTCGTAAAAAAGCAACTTACAGAAACCTGGCTACAGATCCAAACTCCATTAATGAAAGCTTTCTTAGCATACCAATGCCATTTGCAAACCACTCGTACTACAGCAACTATTAAATTAACTTTACACTCGAAAAACTTTTTAGTTTTGAATGTGTCAGTCAGTTCGATGTCTTAAAAAGCTGTTTATCTATCACATCAAAAGCCATAGGAGCTGATGATATCCATCCGATATTTTTAAAAATGGTTCTTCCATATATTTTGCCGATTATAACCCACATTTTTAATCACATCATCACTACTAGTAACTATCCCACAAGTTGGAAACGGGCCAAATTGCTATACTACCGTATCTTTCTAAGGCTTTTGAAAAACTACTCCATACACAAATAACTAAATATCTCAATGATTTCAACCTACTTACATCAAAACAATCTGGATTTCGTGCCAAGCACAGTTGTACCACCGCTCTCATTGACGTAGCTGGATATCTTAGAAAAGAGCTAGATGGTGGTCATGGAACATTGTTGGTGTTACTAGACCACTCAAAGGCCTTTGATAATTTTGACCATGTTGTTTTAATACAAAAACTTGAAAAAATTATACATTTTTCTCCTACGTCTTCGAAACTAATGCGACCATACCTTACTGGGCGACAACAGTGTGTAGAAACCAATCCGTCGTTAACATCCTCCTTTCTCCCAGTCACTAGAGGAGTACCGCAGGGCTCAATTCTTGGACCTTTACTTTTTTCAATTTATGCTAACGACTTGCCAGATCAGTTGCAACACTGCAATATCAGAATGTATGCGGATGATGTTCAACTGTATATTAGTAATAAAAAAAGAAACTTTGTGGATAAGTTACACGAGGACTTAAAAAGTATTTCACTGTGGGCCTCTACCAATGGCTTAAGCCTTAACCCAAACAAATCAAAGTGCATCCTATTACATAAAAGAACACAGCGCGCCATTGAAATAGCCCAAGTCTATGTTAATAACCACCGAATAGAAGCAGTGAGCAGAGCTAAGAACTTAGGAGTTATCTTCAATAGCACGTTAACCTGGGCAGATCATGTCTTAAATGCCTGTGGAAAAACATTCTCTATGCAACGTACTCTATGGCCCACACAATACTATACACCACTCAAAATCAGGCTGCTGCTTGCAAAAACTTACTTAATACGCACCTTATGTTATGCCTGTGAAGTTTTTTCAAGTTGTGATGCAACAAGTAAAGCGAGACTTAATGTAACTTTCAACAACATCACTAGATACGTATATGGACTTAAGCTTTACGGAAATAGTAAAGATATCACCTTCTATGCAGCGAAGATTCTCGGCGTACAGTTCCATGATCATATGAAAATACGAACATTGGTATTCTTGCACAAAATCATATCAACTCACGAACCTGATTACCTTTATAGCCGGCTTAGTTTTAGTCGATTTGGCAGAAACAGAACTTTAATACAACTGAGACACAATACGCTTATATTAAATTGGCAGTTCTTCGTAAATGCAATACGTCTTTGGAATACTATTCCTCCAATCATTAGGGAAACCAGCAACCACCACTTTTAAAAAAAAAGAATTATCAATTCTTATTGTAACTAAAACCCTATGCCGTTTTTATATACATATATATTTACTTCCTGATCTTTTTAAACTCTTTATAACTTACTCTGTATGTCATTATTTAATCTCCTACTTTTATCTAATCAATAGTTATAACTTAATTAAAATAATTTTTGTTATATCTTAAAATATTTTTCTTTTTATTATGCTTGACTGTTAAACAAATAACTATGTTCGTTCTTCTATTATTATAAAAAACTTTTGTGTTGTTATAGAAGGTACCAACTTATAAATAAATAAAAATAAATAACTTTTGTTCCTGGCATTAGGATAAAAGCTTCTAACAGAAAGGATTATTGTTTGGATTTTCGCAACAGAAAAAGGTTTAGTATTTATTGGTTACCCAACTCAATATTTATTAACTTCGTAGTTCATAAAGGTCTTTATTACGAATTCCTTAATTTTCTTTTTAATATGGTAAATTTTTAAAACGAACTGCTAATTTTTGATCTCATGCCACAAAAAAGTTTTAATATGAGCTTACTCTGTAACTGTTCACTTGTAAAATTGGTAAAGTCTCAATAAAATTTTGCAGTTTTAAAATGTACAATACTTTTCAAGTTTTTTTAATCGCTAAATGTATATATGAGCAAAACTAAAACAAATAGTTTCAAGTAAAAAAGAATGCAAAAAAAAAACGATTAGGTTTTCACTTATCTGTACCGCCCACATTTTGTCGGATGTTGTGAATTGGTAACCAAAATGTTTTTACCTAAACATAAACAAATAATAAACAAGAACGACAACAAAGGATTTATGGGTAAAATAAGAGGTAGTCGCTGTTTTAAGCGCATATCTCAGCTACTTGTGGACTGAATCTGAATTTCAAAGACCAGGCTGAATTTCAATAGCATATAACTCCGGACTAAATGTGACATACATTTTTTAAACACCTGGTCCCCATCATATATGGGGTCTTCGGAAAGGGTACAGAATATATATACTTTGTAGGGTCTAGGTTCAATATTGCAGAAATTACAAATGGTAGGGGAAGATGCATGTATCCTTTTACCTTCGGTGAATGGTATAAGAAATAAAGAACTTAAATTTCAAATTGTGCCAATAAAAAAACAAAGCAATTACCAAATTTTTTGTTTTTTTTTGGTTCTAAGAATCCCACTTTTACCTTGCACCAATATTGTTACTGAACGATTTTTTATATTACTGTATCATAAAATAGATCAACATTCAAACTTTACAGATGCTTAGAAAAGAAAAGGACGAGATTCGCAAAAGATTAATCTTATACTTAATACTAATTTTTAAAAATTGTATGCTCCATTTGATCTCTAACAGAAAAGACTGTTTCGACTCTTTTTATCTACGGGTCCCTCTCTTAAAAATTTCCCGTAGCCATCCATGACAATTGCCATAAACCATCTAGTGGCTATTTTGCTTCTCATCAGTAGCCTGTATTGTTTGTGCTACGAATAGCTAATGAGTTTGCTAATGCATTTTGTTTAGAGCGTTTTGTAAATTTTCTATTGCACCTGGACCTATTGACAGCAAGCAGAGCAAATGATGGGACCATTGATGATGACTATGTTGATGACAAGCATTACAATGGCTGGCAGAACGTGTGGCCTCAAACATTTTACATACAACTGATGACTACTGACGACAATTTTAGTTGGCTGGTTGATCATGTAGATGGTGTTTTTGTCATATTTAAATGCAAATATTTCATAAACCTCCCAGCTGTATACAAAAGTTGGTTGGTAGTGGTTAGTCTTTTGTAATAGTCAATGGTCATTTAGGTTTTTGCATGAATTCATAAATATTCCAATTGTTGATTTATCCATCTACAAAGTTTATACAGAGTCTGTGGAATTCAATGGAATAGCCAGAGAAGCAATTTAAGCATGAATGAATTGTATACTAGTGAGTTGTTGGTGTCTGAGCAAAACAAGTGTTGCAATTAGCCAGGTTATTGTTGAGTTTTTTTTTAAATTTTTCTTTCAATAAAAATCATGTTTTGAATTAAAATTTAGTTTTCAATAATAGTAAAGGCTGTGAGTGTCTGTGTGTGTTTTAAAAATTTAAAGCAATTATTTAGTTTACCTGACGTACATATAAGTAATAAAATGTATTATTGATTTTACTATTGAAAATTTAGGTACCAGCATGTAAATCAAATAAAGTCTACTATTGGAAAATAGAAAAATATTCTAAATTAAATAAATGTATTTTAAATGAATTTAATTTTCTCCAGCATATTGAATACTTCTTTAATACGTTTGCTTCTGAAAAGAAGGAAAAACTCTTTATGAACTTCAAAAAAAAAAAAAGTTTATATTTAGTTTGTTTTTAGTTGCTGTATTATGTGTGACTGTATGTGCTTATTTATAGTTCATTTTATGCAGTTTCATATTTGTTTAGGTATTAATTAAACAAACCATAAATAAACAAAAACAAATTCATACTTCAGTAAATATAAAATTGTGAAAAAAACCCCAACACAGATTGTGTGAGATTTTACTAGTAAATATACAAGTATAAATGGGACTATTTTACACATTTCTACTTCTACCCAGTAAGCATTTTCATTTACAAGTTTAATTAAAAGAGTCGCCATTCCAATAAAAGTCATTGCAATCATATCTCATAAGGGTGTTAAACGAACAGAAATATTTTATGAAAAAGAAGATTGGAGACAAAGGGTGTATATACAACAGATGTTACAAATACCAATTCGAATCTTCGCAAATGCGAATACGAATATCTGCGCCAATGTTCGCTGAATACAAATGCGAATATCCAATCTCAGCTTTAGCGCCACTGGATGTTTCAAATTTAATTGAAAAAAAATCCACCTTTTGCGACGATAATAATAAAAAAAAAAAAAATATATTACACTACAAAATGTATTTTACATAACTATAACCGTAATGACGGAATTTTAAATGATCAGCTTCATACCTGAATGCCACTACTGAACATTTTTAAATTTTTATACTAACATTGTTATTATGTTATAAAGGCCATAATCACCGCGAACGAAAGGATCTTTTATGCAGCCCACGTGTCCACTGAAGTAGATTAAGACTACAAATAAAGACAATTATTATACACCGTGAGAGTTATTCCTATACCTCACCTGAAGTCATTAACATAACGGGTGGTCCAACCATAATAAACGATGTTAATTGTGAGTCACACCTCAACGTCAAGATATTGCGCAACTTAATTTGACTTCTCTTTGTTTCAGTATTTGACAAATTCAAATATTGAGTGGTACACAATTAAGCATCTCGTTAAGATTGTTGATGACGTTCAAATCAAAATGCATTTCCTTCACTCTGGATTTTTTTTTTGTCAGTATAATCGAACAAATTGATCCACAATGGGAGAATTATGCGCAAATTTCAGCAAATCGCGTCTGTAGGAAATGTGAAAAAACCTGTGCATGCTCGCCCAGTTCGTTCTGCGGAAAACATTGCTGTTGTTCGTGATAGCGTGGCCGAAGCAGTAACCGTGAATGGTGTTCGCTATCGCGAGATGATAACGGTATTCTTGTAGCCAGAAATTGAGGATATGGACCTAAACGATATTTGGTTCCAATACGATATTGCGACTTGCCACAGATTCAACGTAACAGTGGCTCTTTTGCGCGAGAAATTCAATGGCCGTATTATCTCACGTCATGGCGATGTTGATTTGCCGCCACGATCATGTGATTCGACAATGTTGGACTTCTTTCTTTGGGGATATTTAAAAGAAAAAGTGTACGTCAATAAGCCAAGAGCAAGTAAAGAGCTAAGTGATGAGATAATTCGGCACATTAACGACATTGAATCTCAGAGTGATTGAAACTATGTACCGTCGCACAGTGGCGCCATTTGAGTTTTTTCGTTGCAAAAATCATATCTTTTGAACCGAATAAGATAATTGAACAGTTTAAACAGCATATGATAGATAACTGTTCAGCCTATGAAATGAGCGTTTGGAAAGGGTGCTACGCTTTGTAGGGGCCTACTTATGGGTTATCAAAGTTAAAATTAGTAGAAAAATCAATTTTATGGTAACTAAAAAAAATTATTTTTACATTTTTAGATTGTTTTTATTGTTTTTCTTAAGGGTTTTATGTTTTAAATTATTACCCAACAAATTAAAAAAAAAATTATTTTTTTTTTTAATTTATTTTTTCAATTTTCTGTAAAATATTCATCACAATTCGTAAGAGAAGGTATATCTAAAAGACTAACCATTTCTAAACTATAATTATTTTGTAACTCTATTCGTGACTTCACATGCCGCAGGGAAGAAATAAGTGGATCGGAAGATGCTGCCAACATGTTGAAGAGGTCCTTATTTTGCCTTACCCTTGATGCTTTGAATGTGTTCTGCAATCTATATTTTTTATAAAATTTGTTAAGAGACTCCTGTGCTTCTTCAGAAAGCTCTCCAATTGGCAAAGACTGGTACTCAATTTTCACGATTTGATTGTCAATTCCAATGATTCTAGTTACTGCCTCATCATTTTCAAAAAATCTCCTAGAAGTGTTTCCATCGTTTGAGTTACCGTATCCGTGCTTGGGACAGTCTACTTTTAGTCCAACGTGTTTAAAAAAAGCATCCTGTATTTGCTTCTTTCTGATCTTTTCCTTATCCTTTATTGATGTATTTTCATCGAAGTTTTCCTCCTCTTGTGGTAGGGTATATGCCAGTTTTAGCAAGAATTCCATACACCTTATCCTTGCGTGCAATGGTGACATTCCATATTCGTAATTCTCCTCATTTGTAGAATCGTTTAAATTACCAAAGTTGTTCTGACAAATAATAATATAAAATCGATAAAAAAAATATAAAAATAAAACGAAAAAAGGGGTTTAAATAGGTTTTTGCTAAATTTTTACCTCCAATATAATTCTGTCTATATATATGTATATGATAACTAATTGAAATATATTATAATTAAGCAGAAAAAGATACTAATCTTAAACTCTTTACAACTAATTATATAAAATTGAGATGTAACATATTATATATGAAATAAATTGAATTGAATTGAAAAAAGTTCTTCTGACTCTTTTTGCAAATCGGGCATGACATTGTTGAGGTTGTTCCTGTCAGTTCGTAATTGCATTCAATATATTTTCCTTCTCCAATTTGCAGCTTTGTAGGCTTAATCTTGCTTATTTGTTCTTCAATGTCCTTCACCGTAGTCCTTATGAGTTCTGCCGATTCCCTTGCAAACTGAAACATTATTGGTCGGCAATAATGCACTGATGACGGACGTGGATTTTTCCAGTGTAGGGAATCATCCGATTTTAGCCGCAAAGGAACAACAGATGCCATAAACATATTTCCGTCCGATATTGTAGCGTCATCGGAAGATATCCTTTGCTTATAAACGCTTTGTCCGGATGATCCATCGCAGCCCCATTTGCTGATCACTGTCAACTTCTCAGGAAGAATTTTCGCTTCCGTGAAAAACTTTGGTGTGGTTGACTTTCTAAACAGTTCAAATAATTTTAAATTGTTCAACGCCATGTTTTCAGTACTTAAATTGTTTAATGGTTTCAGTAATTGTTGCGCCAACTTTCAGGCGTAGACTAATCCAGGCATTATGCTTATTTTGCAATATATAGGCTTATGCTACCATGCCTAAAAATTTACCTGTTCCCTGCATACATATGGATTTAGGCTGAATAATGCAATTTTGATATTATGCACGTGTCCAAATAAGATTTGTGCCTACCTGTAGGGACCATAAGTCAATATTGTTCCTGACCATTTGTACGCCAAAGTATTGTTTATGTGAGGTACGTACCTGCTAATATAATAACTATTAGATCAAACTACTGTCAGTCAAAACATATAAGGGATGGACGCCATACAATTTCTGCAACCATGTCTTTTTAAACTTTTTTACCTCTAGAAGCCAAACGGGCACGTACGGGCAGATAAAACTTTTTGAATTATGTAAAGAAATAATCAAAGAACAGGTTTTGCAAATATGGCAAATATAGAAAAATATAGTTTTTTTTTATTTTCCGTCAAAGTTGAAAAATAGTGAAAAAACGGATAGTTTTTAAATAGTGATTTACCAGGAGAAACACAAAGCAAACAGTTAATTTTTTTTTATCATTATACATTTAATAAATACATCAATCAATACAAACAAAAAATAAGGCGATTCGTTACCTATTTTTCGTGATATTACACCTGAAATCGCAACAAATTGACTAAAAATTGTGTGTTTTTTTGAAAACCGAAAGTCGGTCAACTTTGAACGGTTATATCTTCTAAACTAAAAATGTGATATTATTAAGAGTGGCATATTTGAAATCGTTGAAAAGTTTCCTATAACATGGGTTTATTCAAAACTTCGTCGGCACTCATGAAAATTTTGATTTTTGCAACCTCGCTTGCTCTACGGGCGCCACTGTGCGTCGGATACCTTAATGCCACCGTAGCTGTGACGAGCATTTGTCCGTTATTTTGTTTAACACAAAATTGCCATAGATCCTGCTATCATAATAAAAAATATAAGGATACTTCTCTGAAAAATTTTTGTTTTATTTACAATTAACACCGTGTGTTTTGGTTGGACCACCTTTTAGAAGTTAACATTCCTTCAGATTACGTTTTTCTCACTCTTTTTGTGCGTTTTCTTGGTAATTCAGTGTCGTTTAGGAGAAAATATTTTCGCATATGCTGCACCGAAATGGTGTTTTCCGAAAACCCCTGTTGTGATGGACAGTTGGCTTGTATATATTTATGTCTCATACGCTTCTATAAATTTTTCTATTGAAATTTAGCCAGATTTGTACTTAAAAATTTAAGATCGAATACGAACAAATAGTACTTCAAACAATCCAACATGGGTTGACTTTCTCGAATACCATTGCATTCTATATGCGTGCATACGCGTGTAACAACAACAACACTACAAGAAGAAACCCCTTCATTATTCCCATGTTTAAAAAGTAAAATAAGAAGCAGTAATTCCCGAACTCTATATGTTAAAATTATTTAGTTAAATACATAAAATTTTCAACTAAGAATGATTACGAAAACCATATCAGGCTTTTTTTTTTTTTTTTTGCCCTATGCTAATCCCGCGAAGCTACAAGCTTGTCTGCAGGAGACCAGAGTCTCTGGCGTAAATCGAACCCTCGAGCCCGGCACTGATAACCTAGCTCATTACTAGCTAGCCTACCGCGGCATTGACAGTTCTTCTATAAAATAAGGGACACAACAACAAAGGTGAAGCGAACATATGTGTTAACGGGTAAGTAAATAATAATAGTCTCTTGTTCTCTCTCTCTCTCTCTTTCTGGCTTGCCTTGGGTTTAGTGTTCAAATCTCACTTTCGGATTATTTCAAATACGAGTTCGGGATTAAAATAACATAGACATTCTTGAATCAAGCACAGTTTGAGATAAATTTTGATCTAACGCTTACTTTTCTGAATCCCGTTTTTAAGCTCGATGTCCTTGAATAATCCTTACTTGAATCAAGCATTCTTTTCTTGATTTAATCCGTACTTACTGTACTATTGATACCGCTTGGCAAGATTTAAGTACGGATGGATTGATTTTCTCTTTTCAGGAAGCAAACAACACTTTTAATTTAATAATTTTAAGCAAGAGGAAGAACTTTGATTAATTTTTTTTTTAAATGAATGAGATTAATTACCAACCGCACTCTTTATTTTTTATTTTAATATCTCTTTATGTTTAAAATTGGGTTTTCATACCAAGAAAAATAAAATTATATGAAAAAAACTTTATTTAAATATGAATTGCTTTTTAAATAGAATTTGTGAAATTGACCATAAAACTTGCTCTGAATCTATCTATATCCCAGGGATTGTAATTTTGCCTAAAATGAAGGGGAATTTTGAAGGAATTTTGATAGAGATATTAGTTAACAAGAAAATACAAATTGTCCAAACACGGTTTAAACACTAATGTTTTTGATCGTATTATATATTGCCGGTATACTTGATTATAACATTTTGTATTAAATATGTAATTGTGTTTCTTAGTGCCATATTTGCATTTTTTGTATCCCATAATGTATTTCTGAATTTGAATTTTAACGGTTAAATGAATTTATTACTCGCTAGCTTTGGTTAAACGTCAAAAATATCCCTTTGCTATAACTTGAAGTACAACAAAAAGAAGAATAAAAAAAGATAAATAGTACCTATTGTGTTTTAAACGTTAGCTTTGACTAGCATGGAAAATCTAATTTTACTTGTTTGTTAACCATCAACCAAAGCGGTGAGCATAAACCAAAATAAACGACATTATATTTAATTCCCACCAAACAATTCATTGTTGTTTTTTTTTCCTTCATATTTGGAATACCACATCCTAATTCTGTGGAGCCATTGTTCTGTCCACATCTCAATTCAGCCGTCAGCAGCCTGACCCTGGTACAACATTGTACATATACCAAAATTGGAAGGGTAGACTTCCCTGACGACTACTGACATACATAGGTCAATCCACGTCAGTTTTTAGCAAACCCCCCATTGGTTTGTTCAAAATTTATAATGTAATGAATTTTTTCCTATTTGAGTGTAAGTGTTTCTAAAATCTTAAAAATAAAACTAAAATTGTTATTGATAATTTTCATTCTTGACTGACCTGGGATTCGAAGCCAGGCTGGCTGGCGTGTGATTCGAACCCAGTCGGCTGGTTACCCTGACATGTTTCGACCTCAACCACTAGGTCTTCTCAAAGGGATTTGCCGTCTTACACTCGCAGCCATCGATGACTGCTGACGTCAGTAGTCAAACATCAATCCTTAAACCAAATTTTATTTTAACCTTTGGTAGATCGAAATTTGCTTATTGAATGATTATCCATTTTTAATTGATCTCACATGTTTTTCCTTTACTTCTGTTTTTTCCGTACTTTTGTCAAGAATTCTTCTTGAAGTCCAAAGTACATTTTTTGTTTTTCATGTTTTTTTCTTTCTTTTTTCTTGTTGACATTTTTCAGCACAACTTGAAGGACAAATGAACACATAGAGCTTGTGCCTTAGCTTTAATAATAATCAGTATTGTGGTTATTTTGTTGAACTATTCATGGTTTTTAATCCAAATTTTTACTATTTAATTAGGCTTAAGTTCATTAAATTTAATTTTCATTAAATTATTTTTATGAAGAAAGGAATTTTTACAACATGAGTGTAAGACGGCAAATCCCTTTGAGAAGACCTAGTGGTTGAGGTCGAAACATGTCAGGGTAACCAGCCGCCTGGGTTCGAATCACACGCCAGCCAGCCTGGCTTCGAATCCCAGGTCAGTCAATAATGAAAATTATCAATAACAATTTTAATTAATCTTCCATGTTGTAAAAATTCCTTTCTTTATAAAAATAATTTAATGAAAATTAAATTTAATGAACTTAAGCCTAATTAAATAGTAAAAATTTGGATTAAAAACCATGAATAGTTCAACAAAATAACCACAATACTGATTATTGTTAAAGCTAAGGCACAAGCTCTTTGTGTTCATTTGTCCTTCAAGTTGTGCTGAAAAATGTCAACAAGAAAAAAGAAAGACAAAAAACATGAAAAACAAAAAATGTACTTTGGACTTCAAGAAGAATTCTTGACAAAAGTACGGAAAAAACAGAAGTAAAGGAAAAACATGTGAGATCAATTAAAAATGGATAATCATTCAATAAGCAAATTTCGATCTACCAAAGGTTAAAATACAATTTGGTTTAAGGATTGATGTTTGACTACTGACGTCAGCAGTCATCGATGGCTGCGAGTGTAAGACGGCAAATCCCTTTGAGAAGACCTAGTGGCCTAATTAAATAGTAAAAATTTGGATTAAAAACCATGAATAGTTCAACAAAATAACCACAATACTGATTATTAAAAATAAAACTTTTGCTGAGAAATGAGACAAATTAACCTTTCCGACGGTATATAACATACCTAACTAGCATTTCATTCCCTCAAAACTGTAATACCCACAATATGTTAATCCCAGGAATAAATTCTCTTTTTTTCTATAGAGATGTTGACAAATTAATTTTTTTTATTTATTTGTAATAATAATTAAATTAATATAAAACAATAATAATAATAAAAACAAAAAGAAAAATAATCTAAAAAATGTAATCTTAATCACATAAGATCCTTTAATATTTTTTTTTAAATTTTTTTAAATCAATTTTTTTTTTAAATTTAAAACTATTTTTGTATATTTTTTTAAGGGGGTACTTTTTTTTTGGTCAAAAAAAAAAGCTTAGATCTTTTCCTTTAAGTTAGTTCCGGCCGCTTTTTGGGCAGCCAGTGGGTTATGTATTATCTCATCCTTTAGCTCTTGAATTGATGCTGGCTTATCGACGTACACCTTTTCTTTCAAATAATCCCAACGAAAGAAGTCCAACGGTGTCAAATCACATGATCTTGGTGGCCAATTGACAACACCACACCACACGGCCATTGAACTTGTCGAGCCATTGCTTCGTTAGCTGTGAGGCATGCGGCACCGTCCTGTTGAAACCACAAATCGTCCACATCCATATCTTCCAATTCGGGCCATAAAAAGTTCGATATCATCTCACGATAGCGAACACCACACAGTAAGTGCCTGACCGGCCTCATTTTGGAAAAAAATACGGCCCGATGATGCCGCCAGCCCATAAACCGCACCAAACAGTCATTCTTTGTGAGTGCATTGGTTTTTCGACAATCACTCTTGGATTATCATTCGCCCAAATGCGGCATTCTGCTTATTGACGACTCCACTGAGGTGAAAATGTGCCTCATCACTGCAGATGGTTTTCACGATATGCATTTTGGGTTGAACGCCCATTTTCATAATAAGCCTGAATAACTTTAACGCGTTGCTCGATTGTGTATCTTTCCATGGTTCAAATTGGGTTGGTCTAAAATTGAGAAATGCCAAATGAAATGCAGAAAAAAACTTGGCGTTCAGGTGTGGTTCACATTCAACTTCGGCCCTTAAAATTTAATCACCAGATACAAAAATAAGCTAAAATTTCATTACCATTTTAAAAGGATATAGTTTTGCTTTAGTAAAAATTAAAAATCGCCCAAGTGACATCCGCCCTGATGTATATCTATTTTTTTTTTAAAGAAAAATCTGCAAAAAACGGCGGCATGAAATAACTCCCCAGGAAATAAGTCCCCAAAAAAATTATGAAATAAATCCCCAATTTTTAGGGACTTATTTCATATGAAATAAATCCCCAATTCTTAAAATGAAATAAATCCCTAATGAAATGAAATAACTCCCAAAATCAAAATGAAATAAGTCCCCAATATTTAGGGACTTATTTCATATGAAATAGTTCCCCAATTCCAGAAATGAAATAAGACCCCAATATAATACATATTGTTCAGTTTTGGTTGGGCGCAAAGACTTTTTCCTCTATGGTATAACAAACACCGGCTTCGCTAACTAAAGCTTTTCTGCATAGCCGGCCTTCGGCCGGGCGCAAGGATTTTCTCCTCTAAAGTATTCCAAACACCGGCTTCGCTTACTAAAGCTTTTCTGCATAGCCGGCCTTCGGCCGGTCGCAAGGATTTTCTCCTCTATAGTATTCCAAACACCGGCTTCGCTAACTAAAGCTTTTCTGCATAGCCGGCCTTCGGCCGGGCGCAAGGATTTTTCCCCTATATTGTATTCCAAACACCGGCTTCGCTAACTAAAGCTTTTCTGCTAACCCGGTCTTCGGTCGGGCACAAGGCATTAGTTAGCGAAGCCGGTGTTTGTATACTATAGAGGAAAAAGTTCTTGCGCCCGGCCAAAGGCCGACTAAACAGAAAAGCTTTAGTAAGCGAAGCCGATGTTTGAAATACCATAGAGGATAAAATCATTGCGCCCGGCCGAAGGCCGGCTATGCAGAAAAGCTTAAATTAGCGATTCGGGATTTTCGAATTCGAAATTATAAAGTTCGGGACTTAGAGATTCCGATTTCTGAAATTCAGGACTTAAAAATAATCCCAATTTTTTTAGGATTCTGAAATTATAGTTTTTGATACTTAGTCCCTTTTTTATGTTTGGTAAACGTATGCAGTGAATATAACAAAACACAATTTGTCATCATTATGACTTTTAAAATATGTAATTTAAAAATTAAATAAGTCCCCAAAATATTTTTAGGGACTTATTTCATTTCAGATTTTTGGGGAGTTATTTCATATGAAATAATCCCCCAATTGAAAAAATGAAATAACACCCCAAAAAAAAGAAAAAACCCCCCAAAAATCGTTTTTGTTGTTCTCTGTACAAATTTTTGGGGGGTTATTTCATATTTTTTTTGGGGCGTTATATTTTGGGGGGTTATTTCATGCCGCCGCAAAAAACATCTGTCAAGTTACTTAGTTACGTATGAGTATTTTTTAATTCCAATTTATTAACATGTATACGCCATGTTGTACGACTAATAAATCAAACTTTTAAAAAAGCAATAAGACAGTAAAAGTAGGACTTTTTCTGAAGATAGTCGTCTTAAATTAGGCTTGTTTCTTTTTGTATAATAGAGTGAATTTTTGTAAAAAAAAATTAATTTTTTATAATTCCTCTAGCTTTCTTGGAAATATGTGGTGAAATTTTACGGACTTTTGAAAAGAATTACTATTTTTTAGGAAGTAGTCACTTTTAGTGAAAAAAGTTCACTTTTTGAAAAAGACACTTTAAGTGAACAAAATGTGACTTTTTGTGAAAAAGTCACGCCTCAAAGAGTTTATGCACGATCAACATAAGCAAGACCAACAGTCGATGCATTTGTGATGGAAAATGAAATGCAAGGAGCCACGGTTATGGCATCAATGCCAACAATGCATCCCGATGATTCAACATACGTACCGCCATCGGTTGAAGATGATATGGACAGAAGCAATGATACTTCCCATCAATTTTATCTCTCGTTACAGTATCATCTTTCCTACCATCGAATGAAAACGCTAAAAAATTGGTATCGTCTTACCGTTTGCGAAGCACTTCCCATCTGCATTTGTAATGTTCTCTGCGAACTTTCGATTTATTCATGATGACCATGCCGATCTTTCATTACGAAATCTTGGAAAAGAGCGGTTCCCAATGCTGATGCTACTCTATCAGTCACACCAAATCTGTCACCCATCAAGGCAAAGTTAAAACAATCGCATATTTCTGTGTATTATGAACCATTGGCAAAATTTGACTGGATTTGTTACAAGGTTTTCTTGACTGGCTAAGGGTTAAAAAAAAGCTTGAAAAACTTTCAATTCTTTAGTTTATAACTGATTGATTATTGAATAAAAGAATAATACCTGGTAAAAGCAAAATACTTTTTCAGGCGTAAAAAATATGTTATCTTTTTATTATTTTCCTGACACTATTGGGTTTTTTTTGTAAACAGTTTTTACATCTGTTGCTTGGAAGTGAAGAAAAAGTGACGCCTCGTCACTTCTCGCCTCTAAATATTTTTAGGGTATGTGTGTGTAATGTTTATGTATTTGCATTTATTAGCCTGAATTTCAACAATGACCATTACTTCCGAAACTTTAATGAAAACTTTTCAAATAGATTTTTATTATAGTCCAGTTTATAGGATTTAATTTTATCAAAAGCAAAAGGGCCTTTTTCTTCCGGGTTTTTTTTTAACATAACTAATACGACTTAACTTAACTGACTTGACTTTACGATGAAGATCTTATACATAACACAGCGCTTTTATAATTGGACATGTACTCAAAGCTGAAAATCATTTGACATGACTGTCAAGATGACTCCTCTACTAAGAACGGAATTAAAACCAATGCAACATGCGAACTCCGATGGGAGTTAACCTGCAATCGGGTTAGAGTAGGTATTGCAATTGGGTTTTGTTTGACAATTTTTGGTGTAGGGTATGAGGATGAAGATGAACAAGAATTAGACAATCTTCTTGGGTCCCTCTTCGAATGCACTTGAACCTTACAATTGAAATAAATCTTTAAAAGCATATAATAATTAGGGAAATAAAGATACGCGTCTTTGCCGATACGATACCGATACTTTAAATAAAATATCGTCGTTATCAGTACCAATACCGATTCGGATATTGAATTTGAGTTCAAGTTAAAAAAAAATTAAGAAAACTCAAGCAAAGTAATATTTTTATTATAAAAAATTACAGTGTAGGAGAATATTATTATTACAAATTTAAAAAGATTTAAATTTGAATTCATGATAAAACTAACAAAAAATAAAAAAAAAAAAATTATAAAAATAACATAATGTTATAAAGGTTTAATCCAAATTTTGATATTTTAATCAGGTTCATTGAATTTAATTTTAATTAAATTATTTTTATGAAGAAAGGAATTTTACAACATGAAATATATTAAAATTTATTGATAATTTTTCATTCTTGACTGAGCTGGGAATTGAACCCAGGTTTTTACGGACAGGTTGCCCAGAATATTTTCGATTGTAACCATATAATCTCTTCAGTGTAGATTGCCGTTTAGCTCTCACTGCCATTGACGACGGATGACGTCATTAGTCAAACATCAATCTTTAAACCAAATGGTATTTTTCCATGGTAGATCGACAATTGCTTTTGAATGAATGATTACCTATCTTAATTGATTGTAATTAATATGGTTTTTTGTTTTAAAAATCAAAGAATTCTCAGCTTTTGCGGAGATAGTCGATTTTTGTTCGAAAACTTTGAAATTGCTGCATCATTTTCTTTAAATTTTGGTATAGCATGTCATTGTGGCCCTAAACAATAGATCTGCGTCTCTAGAAATATTTGAAGATCTTATATATCTTTCGGCTTCTTCTTTAGCAGAATCACAGCATAGGATGGAAAGAGACTCTTCCTCCTCGGATTTTCTAATAATTGTTTTACAAACGCTCCGAAGGCCACTTCTTTTAGACTTATTAGAACTTGTAACACCTGTAGGGGTGACCGTGTTTTCTGAAACATGTTAATTAGTTAAATACACCATTTTTCCGATACGATTGAAGTCAATTGTCTTGGAAAGATGCGAGCATTGTATCGATGGTCAGAAATTGTAGATTTACAATTGGTTTTATTATTTTCTAAAGCTTGTAATCTTTTATTTAAGTCAACCGCTTTATTTCAGGACCGTTGATTCATTTATTATATGAAACAATTTCATTATTCTGTTTAATTTTTATGCTCTGCTTTTTTATGTGTTAAAAGTGAAAAAAAAAATATTAAAATAATCGTCCTATCGACAGCAAAATATCGCCGATACCGATATATCGGAAAATCTAAAGTATAGCCGATATATCGGTTCGGTATCGTTGCAACCCTACTAATAATGTATGTTAGAATGAACCGTTGATGTTTGAGAGGAAAAAAGACATCAGATAAATTTCGAATGCCTCCAGAATATAACATCCACCTAAATTATATACAACATATTTTTTCTTTAACTATTTCCGACATTTCTTCAAGACATGTACCAGGGCTGGAAGTTGGAATAATGTTATTTGTTTTATTATAATTTGCATCATTAAAATGGAAAATTGTATTAAATATTTCTTAAGCCGTTTGCCGCCAAAAACGATTTTGTGCTGATGAAAAGACGATCTGACAAAAAAATAGAAACTTATGTGCTGTTTTCAGTACACAATTGATTGAACGTGTAGTAAAATTGGTTTTTTGAGTGTTTTTCATACAAATTTTACAACACGTGAAATTTTGCTTACAAAATTTATTTTAATAAAAAATTATTTGTTATACATTAAACTGAATTAAAGCAATTTTGTGTAAAAAAAAATGCTCTTTCCACTTAATGGCTTAAAACTTTTTTAGTTTTTGTCAAAGTTTATAAATTTTAGTCACAAAAGTATCTTTGCAATACAGCCCGAAAAAATATATTCAGTATATTTTGTCATCATAAGGCATAAATTTTAAATGATCTCTAACATAATATCAAATAATAAGCTTTTTGTTATATTAAGGTTGCAGGCCTCAAAACATTTTTATCCGATCAACACGATTGTTATATTATTTTCTTAAGATGAATCGTTCTCGAAATTTTCACCAATAAATAAAAACATAAATAATAAAGAAAAGTAAACGACTTTTATATTCCTGTTCAGCGACCTCATATTGGGTTGGCAAATATTTTTTTTATTTAAGATATTACAATAACTTGGTCACCAATAAAAATAATAAATTGGTCACCTAAAGTTTGTCTGAAATCTGAAATTTTATGTTTAAAAAGAGTTGATATTTTGAGTGTAAAAAAAATATAAAATGTTGCATCATATGACGTTTCACAAATTAATCGATTTGATCTCATTTCCAAAATTGTGGTGCTGTGCAGAGGGCTAAAAGAAGGTCCCAATTTTTTTTTTCCTATGAACATGAGAGTAAAATACAATGTGTAAGTACTAATTTAGATTCGCCAGAAAATTGGGAAAACCCAGTCTAATGTCATTTTAAAAAAAATTATACACAAAACTTTGAACGTTTATTTAAGTGTGTTTATGTATGCTGTCAAGTTCAAAAAGAAAATGAGAAATGATCAAGCAAACTTTAAACGCTTTTTACCTCTTTTTATAATATTAATATATTATATTATATATTGTGTATATTTAACATGTCTTTTTAATCATATACGCTTTTTAATGTTGACGGACGATGTGATATTTAAAAGTGTACGATAACAATTGTGTGCTGATTTTAAATGCAATTTACTCTCTTCTAATTAACAAAATCTTAAACATGTTTCAAACCTTAAGAGCATATAACTTTACTAAATAGAGTCAGGTTAGATTCCATTGGCAGCCGCAATCAAGCACAGCTCACGTCGGTCCATTAATTAGTTCTCGTTGTGTTACCATGTTTCACCGTCTCCCAAGGGAAATATAGGATCCTTGGGAGACTGTGAAACTGGCCGCTAATATTCTCACTCAGCTACCCGTTTAATTCAATGAAGGACTGAATCCTGTACAAATCAATATAAGAGAGAAAAGTTTCATCTCCAAGGGCTCTTCGACTAAAAAGTTCAGGTCCAAGATCTCCAAATGCCGGAGAAAGACAAATAAGATGTTCATCCTCCTGGTCGCCGCAACTTCTAAATACATTATTGTAAGGGAGCCCTATCCATTGGGCGTGCTTTCCAATGGGCCAGTGGGCAGCTATAACCACGAGGTGATTTCTGGACCGCTGTTATGCCCGCTGAGTCCTTGTTTATCTCTGTTGGGCCAGATGTTCCTGGTTTTGTAACAGGTAATTTAATCGAACCATCTTTGACTGGCAATAAGTTTCCACTAATGTGAATAGCGTTAGGGCCAACAAATATTTTGTAGACAAAATTAAGCTAAAAGGCCCCTTTAAAAACTGAAAATTCTAACCAGATGTTTTACTACTATTTATAAAAAAATACCTCTTCGATATGAATGTTAGTTTGGTAATAGAGCAAACTAATTACCATTATTTTTAACTTGATTTTTTTCTCCTTGCTCTCTCTCTCTCTTTATGTTTTGCAATTATTGTTTTTATTTCAGGTAATAACAATTTTCCCAACAACTTTACATAAACTTTATTTGTTTGTATTTTTTTATAAAATAATTTTTTTTGTTTTCCTAATATGTTTAACATATACACACCCATACTCTGGCAAAACATTTGCAGCAGCATAAAGTTTTCAATGTGCTGCAAACAATAGTCCCTTAGAGTTTATATATATGGGGTTTTAAGTCGGAGTTGTACCAAAATACTAGATAGAAAACGTAACTGACTGACTGAGTTGGTTAGTTGGCTGCTGGCATTTAAATGTATGCATAAAAATTAAATTAAAACACCATAAATGCAAACTTTGCAGAAACTTTTACACAGAAGTAGAGAAGTGAAAACGAAAAAAAGCAACACAAAGACGAAAATGTTTAAACATGAAGAAACAAGCAGGTGTAAAAATGGCAACACATTTTATGTGGACGTGTTAAATTTTGTGAGTGTGTTGCAAGGATAATATGAATGTTTGAGAATAAAGGCTTTAATGTGACCAACTAAAATTTGTAATATTATATGAGGGGCTTAAAGCACAAGGGGTTTAAGTTCTTTTTTTTAATTGAGATTAAATATGGGTTTAGAAGGTGAAGTTCAGAGAAGTACAGAGCACAAGAGGTGAATGTGGAATTTTCATCCGGTAACGAGATATGACGGGCAATTCTAGCAGTTGCAATTAAATACCTGTTTCGCTTGGAGCACACGGTGTATATAAGAACTTTATCTAAATTTTTAAAAAAGGCATAGCCCTTCATATGACTTTCATAGTGGCGTATGAGTATTGGGGTCAAATTAAAAGGTTCTTTCCGACATTAAGTATACGCCTAAGAGAACTTTTTGTATGGCACAACTTGGCCTGCCAGGCGGTCTTGATATTTCTTGATTTACAGGAATTTTCAGTGCTTGCCAAGAATCAAGAAAAATAGGTTTTGTCAAGATTTTCTAAAGCACAACCAAAATATATGTTATTTATTTTTATTTGCTAAAAATAAATTTTCCTTAAACAAAGCGGTGTAAAAAGCAAATAAATATTTTATCATTTGGTTTTAGTGTATTTGCTTAACAATATAACAAAACTGTGTTTCTTTTATTGAGTAGTAATCATTTGGCAACACAGTATCACATATGATTTCGCTCTATGCTCAACACTTATTACACTGCTTGTATCAAAATCAAGCGATTAAAATTTTATTTTAGTATTATTTTTTACAGGTTGCAGAAGAAAAAAAATCATATCTTAAAAAAGAAAACAAACACCTCCTTCAAAATTTCAGGATTTTTAAAAAACAGTTTGAGGAATTACATAAAAAAAAATCCGCCAAAAAAAAATTAGGTTTTTGACTTAGTCCATTATTAAAATTTAATATTTTGTAGATATTACATTTAAAAAAAAATTTTTTTTTTTTAATATATTGTTTGTAGCCCCAAGTATTCTCTTTAAAATGACATACAAATCATCTTCGTATATGCAGTAGTGTTTGAGATATTGAAAAAATAGACTCAACACATTCGGCTAATTCGGCGAAATTATAACATTTTGAATATAACGTAACTTTTGCAAAAAAAATTTCAAAATTTTTTTACGTTAATATATGTTCCTCGAAGGGGGTCGGGTCCCACTCTTGGTCGATTTGACATGGAATTACCCGCTTAGGTTTATTAAATTTAATATTTATATAATAATTTTTATTGAAGGAAGGAATTTATAACATTAAATGAATTGAAATATTTTTTGATAACTCTTCACTGAACACGGGGTTGAACTCGGGTCGAATTTACATGTTTCGAGAATAACCCCATTCCCATCATCAGAATTCTTTGGGTTCTACCGTTTGCGCCACTGCTGCGCCCGCCAGTCTATAGTCAAACAATAATCTTTAACCAAAATGATATTGGTAGATCGAAATTTATTGTAATTGATTATAAATTTTTAATTTTTATTTATGTACATGTTTTTTCATTACGTTTTGTTTTTTCGTACTTTTTGTCAAGACTTTGTGTTGAAAACTTAAGTACATTTGTTTTTTATGTTTTTTCTTGTCTTTTTCTAGCTGACCTTTCCTTGTACAACTTGAAGGACAAATATAAAGACTTGCGATTTTTGATTGAACTGTTGGTTTTAATTGAAGTTTTTGATATTTTTATTTTTGAAATTTAGCTCATAGAAGAAATTCGAAAAATAAAAAATTTTGAATATAATAAACACAGAAAAAAGTGTTTTAACAATTAAAAAAATGGTTTAAATATAATTTTAATTTAATTAATGTGATAATTGAATCAATTATTTTTTTAGTTGAAAGAAAATTAAAAATTTTATTTTGATTTAATTAACATTTTAGTTGTTTTGAAATAAATTTTCAATTACAATTTTAATTAAATAACAAAAAATCTAAATTGACTTTTTTTGTTTAAAATAAAATAATTTAAACATGTAGAATTGTTGTTGGGAATTGTCAATATTTATTTAAATAAATTAACACATTGTTTGAAACGGCAAAGTTTTTTGATCACTTTTTTAATTAAAATTAAAAATACCATTTATTGAAAATATTTTGTCAAAATTTTAAAATTTTTAGTAATCAATATAATCATTTCGGTAATAGGTGCAAAATCAACAACTTGTTTGCTTTATATTATGAATTAAGAACAAATATGGTGATTGGAGAAATTTAATGATTTTTCTGTGAAGTAACTTAGGAAAAAGAAATAATTCCCAGATTCTATTTTCCAATATATTTAACTGAACTGAACTGAATTTCTTTAATTAAATAATTTTTTTTTTACACTTATTTTTTGTATTGTTTATTTTATTGAAGGCAGCAAAGCAGCATTTTGTGGTATAAAAAAAATTAAAATCTAATATTAATCAAATATTTTCATATATATTTATTTGTTATTAAAAAATTGCAATAAATGCATTAAAAAATTGTTCGATTTAAAAAAGAAAAAAATTATAAAAAAAATTAATTTTTCCACATTCTTAAAGATTTTGTGCAACTATGTTTAATGGTAAAAATTGTCTTAAAAATCAATACATTAAAAAAAGTCTTACTAATACAAACATCTACTAGGTACTTTTGACATTTGAATAAGGTTTTGTTAGTAATACACAGAAAAAAGTGTTTTATCAATTAAAAAAATGGTTTAAAAAGTATTTAAATTTAATTAATGTGATAATTGAATCAATTATTTTTTAAGTTGAAAAAAAAATTAAAAATTAAATTTGGATTTAATTAACATTTTAATTGTTTTGAAATAAATTTTCAATTAAAATTTTAATTAAATAACAAAAAATCTTAATTGACCTTTTTTCGTTAAAAATAAAATAATTTAAACATTTAGAATTGTTTTTGGGAATTGTCAATATTTATTTAAATAAATTAACACATTGTTTAAAATAGCAAAGTTTTTTGATTATTTTTTTAATTAAAATTAAAAATATAATTTATTGAAAAAAAAAAAAAAATATATTCAAAATTTTCTGAAAACTTGTTGTTTTATTTACAATTAACAGCGTGCATTTTGTTTGGACCACCCTTTACCATATTTTTAGTTATTAATAATATTTTATTAAGGAGTTGCAGTCTCGGAGAGTATTTGGGTTTTCACGTGAATCCCTAAAACATTCGCGCAAACAAACGTTTATATAAAAAGTAACCGATTAAGACTTTTTAATGAGATTTCTAATTTCATACCGAAATAAATTCCCAATTATTTGGTTTTTATTTATTCAAGCTTGGGATTTTATTTCATAACGTTTGAAATTTATTCTTGTTTTAGAAATTGGGAAATTTCTTTATAACAAAACAATTAATACCCCAATGTTTGGGGTATGTTTAATTTGTATTTTGAGGAATTATTTGATTTTGCCAAGGATTGACCGCGAGATTTTGTTTATATTAGGCCTTATAAAAAAATAAAACAGGTTAATAAAGGTCTTATGAAACGGATTTTCATACAAAATTCGTTCCATAAACCTGTTATTAACCTGTTTTATTTTTTATAAATAAGGCCGATTGTATATATCGAGCCATAACCCGGAAAAAAGCTTAAGCGACAAAAACAAAATTTTACAGGAGAAGTTTTTTTTTTTATTATATATTAATAAATTTTGTATGAAAATTGGCGCTTAAACTAAAATTGTTTTTGCTATAAAATCGTAACTATATCTTCTGTGACCATGAGATTTTAGGAAATGATGCAGGTGTTTCCAATAAATTCATTTATTAAAAAAACGAAAATTTAAATGTTGCCGCTTAAGCTTTTTTTGCGGTTATGGCTCGATATAATTATTCTTGCTCCCATTGAATAAAGGCTTTATAAATGCAATTTCGTCAATGTTTTCGAATTAAAGCTCGAATTTAGGAAAAAAGCAAAACTGTTGCATTACCAGCTTTTAAGATATCAGGGATATAAATATTTCTATATTTGTGATAACTTCTTTGTGTTGCTTAATTGAATGTTATATAAAATAACTCAAATATTGGTATGAAACTAAGGATTTCATTAATCTTTCAAAGTCGAAGATCTTGATGTGGTCCCGTTGTACGCAAATATTATTCTGATATTTTTTGTTGCCAAAAAAAGAGAAAAAAACAAAGAAAAAGGAAAGAGTAAATAATATAAAAATTCAACCATTTCTACTTTATAAAATTAATGCTTTATACCTTTAACCGGAAGTTGTGTAAAGTACAATCAGTTTAACGACAAGAATACACAGAATGTAAAATAGAGAATGTGTTTGTTTAAGTGTAAGTATACATAACAGTATATGTGCGAACTTTATGGTGACTTGTTTTGTTTCCAATGCATAAGCATATACACACTCACACACATGTTTAAGTTTGTGTATGTTTAACAATATTCCATTTTGTCATAATATTTCATTTTTTGTTTATTGCATAAGAAAAAGTAAAAAAAAGTAAAAAAATGCAAGCAATACATTTAACTTTGTTTTACACTGTTGTCCAGTGATGCCCAAAGAATGTAAACACATACATATACACATGTACAGTGTACGCTATATTCCCACAAATAAACGTACATATTTAAGAACATTCTCTTAAATTGTTAATTGAATTTCTTTACAAGTGTAGTGTAAGCAATTTACCACAAACCATATTATCATCATTTAAGCTTTTTATTTAAAGACGTGTGTGTGTGTGTCTAAAGGTGTATCTTGTTTATTTGTGTGTGTGTGTATTTTGACTTTTTTACTAAGTATATCAAAGTAACATTGTTACTACCATCACTATTTTCTATATTAAATTTTTATTTCTGTAGTTCTTTTTCTTAATTTTGAAAATGAAATGCTTTCAGTTTATTTCCTTTTTTTTTTATAAATGCATGAGTAACACAAGGTTTTAAGTCAATTTACATGTAAAATTGATCAATTGAATAATGTTGAATATTTATAAGTTTTTTAGCCAATAACTTTTTGGGTTATAAAAATAGGATTACAATTAGTTTTGAATAATTTAAAAAAAAATTTTTGCAAAAGGATTTGCTGTTTAAATAACATAATAAAATGAGTTTTGAGTTTATCTATTTATTTCATTTAAAAGCCTTTTTCCATATTATGGTTTTAATTTTTGCTTGATGGCTGGATAATCAATTTAACACACTTGGGAGATTTTTGTTGGTTTTAATCTTTTTTGTCCAATTAATTTCCTAATTCCAATAAAGTTTTCAATTGTTATGCCATTCAATGTATAAGCCATTATTTGTCATGATATTTTTCCCGTCTTGAAATTTTCTTTTGAGGTTAGAAACATATTTCCGTATGCAATGGAGCCTATTTCTGCCAGTTTGTGTTGAATCCGTTGGAGAGAATGGAAGTCAGAAGATAGACCAAGGTAGGGTAACATTTTTAGTATGCTGTTTTTTAAATAAATATATCTGTGGCATTAAATAATAATGGCTTAAGTTGACATAAGTGCTTTTAAATTTTATTACATATTATTATTCTCTTCTTCAAGATTTATCTCTTAGCTAAATTTCAAGTATAAGATGTCATTATTAATAAATCTTTATTTATTTATATTTTAAGTTAAGTCTTTTTTGAAAATAATACGTAAGCCATAACATCTTAACTCAAATTAAAATTTTTTAAAGGTAGTTACATCAATATTAAAATATTTGAGCATAAGAACTTAAATACATTTAAGTTCAACAACTAGTTAACGGCCCGGCCCTTTCAAATTATTCCTCAAAAAACCTTCTATTTAACTAAGCTTAACTTTATATTTAACATAATTTAACCTAAAGCACTTATCTCGACTTACTATCAACAAAAATTATTTTTCCTTTCAATATAGTAGCTTAAGTTCACTTTAGTTTTTTTTTGGCAATGGATTTTTTCATAACATTTTAACTTAAAATCAACGAGTATTAACAAATTTAATTTTTTTTTTTTTTTTTTTTTTATAAAATTTACGAATCGGAGAAAAATAGAATGATACATAGACTAGCCACGTCACCACGTATTTATGGACTCCCAAAAATCCATAAAGCCCAAATGCCTTTACGACCAATTTGTTCGTCCATAAATTCAGCATCTTTTGGACTATGCAGGCGCGGATTCAGGGGGGGGTGAAAAAAGGAAATTCCCCCCCCCCTAAATTATAAAAATATCTTTTGCTTATTTCGATAATACACGAATTTCTGAATGTACAAATTTTGGAAATCCCATCAAGTTTTTTTTTTGTTTTTTATAGAATCACTAATCAAATTTTTAATAAGTATCCAAGTATTTATCCTAATAGTTATTTATTATATATTTCCAATGAAACATCTAGTTTACTGTATTTAAACACATAATATTCTACATTCAATCCCAGCATGTGCCATCTATATCCGAAAAATAAACGTTTGGGTTGAAAATGCGAGCGGTTGAATTATAAATAAGTATATGCAATATTTTTATTTGTGTTATGATAATTATTTATTATAAACATTTGAATACAGCCGTTTTTCGTATCATATTTTCATCATAGTAGGCTTTGAATTTAAATTTTATATGCATTGTCATTCTACCTTCCCATATATACATATGAATATATGTATTGGTCTAGTAAAAGTTCACCAAAGAAGAATTATATAACTGTCAAATTTCAAGTGCATTAATAAGAAAAGTTCTTTTATATACAAAACTATATAAAAATTAGTGAAACAATGGTGAGTCCGTAATTTTTTTTTAATGTAATGTACCTATATAAGTATATATCATAACATTCAGTCGAAAAGGATGTAGTCCAATGTATAAATCTTATAGAAGAGATAAAAAACTTTCTAAAGGTTTTAGTTCTGAATATATTTTAAGTTTGTAAATCCAGTTTTGCTTCATTGCCGACTCCTTGATTGGCTTGCAAACCAACTAAAAATAATACATTTATGTTTTACATAGCTTTTTGTGACTTATAACCTTTTCTATTATATATTTTATACTTTTAATGTACATTTTAGTATGTCAATTTGCAAAAAATAAAATATACTATAAAATTATTTTATTTATTTCAATGTTGACTATTAACAAATATTTTACTTGCTGAAAATTTGAGCCAAATCGGATAACTCTATCCCGTGCACCTTTGAGGTCAAAGTTCAAATTCGCCTATATTGGAGCTAAAAAAATAGCTTTTCGATATGAATTATACCGAAATCCAATGGGATTAATGTGCCACATAGTGTTGAACTTGCATGCTGAAAATATTAGCCGAATCGGGTAACTCTATGCCGTGCACCTTTGAGGTCAAAGTTCAAATTTTGGGAAATTCTGTATATTTAACTATAATTGATCTAAAAATATCGTTTTTTTAAGTATTATTCATTTAAATTGTACAGAAACTGGATGTTTTAGATATTTTTAAAAGTATTCTAAAATATTATGAGTAAATTTAACCCTTTTTTGCTACGGGGGTCAAAACTACACATTTGCTTAAATTAGCTATTAATCCAATATTTAAAAAAAGTGTAAAATATTATTTCTAAAAACGAAAAACTGAAATTTTAAAACCAATATTTAAAAATATATATTTATGTGAATGTTTTTCGTATAGAAGCAAGAGCAGTATATTTTAATTGGAATAAAGATATGTTTTTAATATAAAAAGTAAGGCAACTTGAAAGGTCTTTTTCGGTAAGTTTGATTAAATGTAATCATTTCTTAAATTATTTAAATTCGCATGCTTCGTATATTGTTGTCGATAGTTTTGAACAACCTAAAAAGAAACACAATAATTATTTAAATGTAAATTAGTTAAATTTATATATAACTTACTTTGAATAAATATTGTCGCTGCTGTTCATCTTTTGTGATCTTCTCATGATAATCTTCAACAAGCTTAATACCTCGTTCGGCGCAGTCATTAACAACCTTTAGTTTTTGAATAATAAATTTTCCTTTTTTATAATCTTCACAATCTTTCCAGCTACTTGGGTCTTTTTGTAAAAAATCCATTGAAATTTGGAATCTCTTTAACTTTTATATTTGCAAAATCTAAAATTTTAGCGCAATCATCACCTACTATTTCTTTTATTCGAGGTATTGCTAAAATTTTAGATTTTGCAAATATAAAAGTTAAAGAGGACTTTCCACGAAATGACTACAAAGAGTTCCTGGAATTGATAATCATATTTCTGGGTGGAAGTCCTCCATATACAATTGTTTAAACCCGGTGCTGTTCATTTAGCTAGATGGATGGCTAAGGGAATATATTGCCTTAAGATATTGATGTTTCGCAATCAATTCCCAGAAATCACAGAATTGGAAATAAATGGTCTAGTTGAAGTTGCAGGTTTTGTTATAAAGTGCTATGCATTTTTCTGGTTCAATTCAGATAAAGCGGAGCTAGCTCCCTTAAACGACATATTATTTTTGAGAAATTTAGAAGATTATAAAAAATAAATGCACAAATTGCTGATAGAGCCATAACAAAGTTTATTAATCATCTATATTACCTTAATGAAGAATGCGTAGCATTCAGTTTATTCGATGATAGAATAGACTTTGAAACAAATTGGCTAAAAAAATTTTGACTTTAATGGAAGAAGAAAACCTTGAGGAAGAAGAAATTTCAAAAAAGTTTTTAATTAAAAAAGAAAATCTTAATACTTTCTTCGCAAAAGATAATTCATCAATTTTGATTGAACTTGTATCCAAAAATAAGAAAAGTGTTTTAAAGAGATTCCAAATTTCAATGGATTTTTTACAAAAAGACCCAAGTAGCTGGAAAGATTGTGAAGATTATAAAAAAGGAAAATTTATTATTCAAAAACTAAAGGTTGTTAATGACTGCGCCGAACGAGGTATTAAGCTTGTTGAAGATTATCATGAGAAGATCACAAAAGATGAACAGCAGCGACAATATTTATTCAAAGTAAGTTATATATAAATTTAACTAATTTACATTTAAATAATTACTGTGTTTCTTTTTAGGTTGTTCAAAACTATCGACAACAATATACGAAGCATGCGAATTTAAATAATTTAAGAAATGATTACATTTAATCAAACTTACCGAAAAAGACCTTTCAAGTTGCCTTACTTTTTATATTAAAAACATATCTTTATTCCAATTAAAATATACTGCTCTTGCTTCTATACGAAAAACATTCACATAAATATATATTTTTAAATATTGGTTTTAAAATTTCAGTTTTTCGTTTTTAGAAATACTATTTTACACTTTTTTTAAATATTGGATTTATAGCTAATTTAAGCAAATGTGTAGTTTTGACCCCCGTAGCAAAAAAGGGTTAAATTTACTCATAATATTTTAGAATACTTTTAAAAATATCTAAAACATCCAGTTTCTGTACAATTTAAATGAATAATACTTAAAAAAACGATATTTTTAGATCAATTATAGTTAAATATACAGAATTTCCCAAAATTTGAACTTTGACCTCAAAGGTGCACGGCATAGAGTTACCCGATTCGGCTAATTTTTTCAGCATGCAAGTTCAACACTATGTGGCACATTAATCCCATTGGATTTCGGTATAATTCATATCGAAAAGCTATTTTTTTAGCTCCAATATAGGCGAATACACTATATTTCCCAAAATTTGAACTTTGACCTCAAAGGTGCACGGGATAGAGTTATCCGATTTGGCTCAAATTTTCAGCAAGTAAGTTTTAGACCAAGTGGCAAAAGAAGCTTCACATTTATCATCAAAAATCCAAAGTTGATTTTTCATTGTCACCCTAATGTGCAGCCAAAATTATTTTTGTCTTTCCATTGTAATAAGCTTTAAAATTCCTTACTAAATAAAAAGAATTTAAATAAAAAAATTAGCTGTAATCAACTTAAACCAGAATAATTATATGTATATGTATATTTAGATTAAAACCCAAACAGTTCGACTAATATTCATAACTTAATTTTAAAACTAGTGAAGCATATTCCTTCTTCCAAAATTTTTTTAACAATTGCATATGTAATTTTTTTGGTCGAAAAATTGGTCAAACAATTTAGTATGATGTAGTCAAATAAATTGTTTAAAATAAAAAAAAAAAACATTAAAAATAAATAAAATTATTTTTAAAGCCCAAACGTTATTTTTAAAGATTAATTTATTTTAATTTATATTTAACTGATCTTATATTTTATTTAACCTTATTGTTGAGTTTTTCTTAATATAATATAGACATATAGTTTTTAATAAACTTTTAAAAACAAATTTTTTACTTGTTTTGTAACATAAAAAATTTCCCCCACCCCCCCCTAAGACTCAAGCTGGATCCGCGTCTGGGACTATGTAAATACATAATTAATATTCTGAACAATTTGACTTCTGACTCACAATGCAATATTAAAGACGCTTGGGAATTCAAATCTAGAATCAAAAATACGCGCATAGAAAACGATGAAATTCTCATATCTTTTGACGTAATTTCGCTGTTTGCTAGCATACCAGTAAACTTAGCCTTAAAGACGATTGAGAGAAAATGGGATATACTGGAGAAACACACAACAATATGTAAAGAATTATTTATCCAAATACTGAGATTTTACATAAACGACACCAGATATTTTAATTTTGAAAAAAATCTTACGAACAATTAAAAGGAATGCCCATGGGACATAGTTATGCACGAGCTACTGGACGCGTCTGTGGATAAAATAGAGACAAAACCCAGATTTCTCGCCAAATATGTTGATATTTTGCTTGGAATCATAAAAAAGGACAAAGTTGATGAAACACTAAAAATCTTAAACTCATTCAACCGACAAAATTAATTAACCATAGAGAGGGAATGTGATGGTAAACTACCGTAATTGCACTCAATAATAATAAGACAAGGGAATCTGATAAAACTGGACTGTTACCAGAAAACATCGTCGTCGGGTAGATTAATAAATTTATATTCTTAACACCCAAAATGAATTATTATAAATACGGCAACTAATTTCATCAGCTCACGCAGAGAAAAAATATGTTTAAATATGGTCACCTACAACAAAACTTTTTTTAAAAAAAATTTTAAAGTTAGTTCTCCATCAAGAAGCCACAACCATATTATGGTTGCCTCTAAGCATGTTATGGTTAAATATTACAATAATTTGTTTTTCAATTAACAATAGTATTTTCCCCTTTTCCAAGAGCAACATTCTATATTTGAAAATCAACCATGCTATTTTAAATGTTAAGCATATTTTAGCTGATTGAGGCCCAATTTAAGAATAATATGGTTGTCGGTGACAAAAATTTAGCTAAATTATGCATAATATATTTAAAATTGTCTTTAAAAATAGTTTTGTTGTAGGTGATCATTTTTAAACATATTTTTTCTCTGCGTGCATGACTCCTTGAGGACTTTAGATTTTTAAATTAGAAAAAAAGAATTTTCCTTAAAAAAAAAAAACTACCAATGGACTGGTCCTGGGATTTGTGAAAATAGATCAAGTAAAAATAAGAAAGAACTCATTACCAGTGAAAGGAGAAGTTATCATGTAACTGGTATATGAAGAACTAAAAGGTAGAAAATGTAAGAAATTACAGTACAGTTCTTTCAGTACTTTCTAAAATTTGGTTCTTAAATTTAGTTCTTGGACTTGTATTGAAATAATACTCCATTGTAGTCACTAACACTAAACACGTTCATTAAGAATAGATGTGTGACTAGGCAAATGGTGGTTGTTAGTCGTCAATTGACCCCCTCCCATGACAACCCCTTGTAAAATTGATAGGTCCTACTCATATAAAGTATTAGAACTATATCCGGTCTCTACTACCAAACCCCTATCTCAGGACTACTTTGGTGTCAGTTCGCTTCCCTCTAGGGTTATTATACTATTTTAATACGTTAGATTTTATTTTCATATAGTTTTTTTTCTTAAGCGATAAAATATTTGTTCAACGAACCCCACTTGCGTTCATATTAAAGAAAGTAATTGGAGTGGATATAATTTAAGTTGTTCTTTTTTGATTTCTTTTAATTTAAAATTCTTTCTTTTGCCATTTATGTATTTTTTAGTTTTACAGCGATATTACTTTAAATTAAATTACATTTAAAAGTAACATTAAACAATTATTTAAACAGCATTTATAACATTTAGGAAAGCCACAGGGTGACAAATCTTTAAGAGAACTATGTTTAATAAACCTTTTATAATTCGGTTATAACCTCCTTATGGATATGTCAATAAGTTAAATTTCTCCTATCCGATATCTACAGCTGATAACTTCGAGAGTACCGGTCTGGAGTAACTTTATGACAATGACATATGCATCCAAACCAGCTTATATTTGGAGTTACGGCTTAAATGCTCAACAGGTAGTCGAAAATTCGACTGGCAGAATTTGCTTAAAACAAATCGGCTGTAGCGCTCATATCTCAACTTGAAAAACAAGAACATTTTCAAAAAACAAACATATCTATTAAGTTATTTTTTTTTTTTTTTTTTTTTTTATAGATGTTTATTTATTTTATAAAAAGGGAAAAATTACAAACTCCAAATAAACAAAAAGTATATCGATAACTTATTAGTATACAAAGTCCCATTTTAAAGAGCTCTCAAGTATAATTTCTATTAAAAATAAAGTAAATTTTTCTGTTATTTTATTATTTATATATGTACATATCAGTTTTAATATGTTAAATAATTGTAAGCAAAAAAATTACAAAAATCTTACTTTTATATTGTTAATAATAAAAGATGAGGTCAAGGGTTAAAGTTAAAGGATTATTATTGAGTAAGCCACCAATATTTATTAGGATTCAAATTAGGTTTAATATTTTTATCCTCCAAGTAAATACTTGTGTCAAAGCGACAGTTTTCAGGTGTTAATTCATTACGATTTACTGATTTTATATTTGATCTTCTATAAATATGATAAAATATAGGGATACCATCTTCGTTTTGAATAAAACCATGTTTATCAAGATAAGGAAATGCTTCAGGTGCGATGAATCCATTTTCAAGTGTTTTTGAAATGTATTCCTCGTCAACGTAGTAAGGAGCCAATATTAAATTATATCTATTTAGTTATTTTTACTGAAAACAAACATTAACCCATTTTGTACCGCCGTTACGTTTTCGCAACACCATTTTTGGATGCATATAAAACTGGTTTTAGCACTTCGATTTTAATGATTTAGTTTTTTATCGTTAGTTAAGGGGCTTTACTATAACGTTCTAACTATAAAAATAATAGTCCTCCTTTGTTTCATTAAGATCAACAAACTTTAAAAACAGACCAAAAAAATGCCTTTTCAAAAACGACGTAATTTACTTTTAAACAAAAAGAATTTTTTCCGCTCTTTCATTAAGATAGTGAAACCATTGAAAAACGTTTATCAAAAAACCATAAATGAAAATAAAGTCCCACTTTTTCAGTATAATCTTATTAAATTCACTGTTGCGTAAACGCAACAATGGCTTATTGCATGCAAATCACTTTTCTCAATTTCTTCTCCGCCAACTACTGACGCAACTGAGCTGTTCTTAATAAATGTTATATATTTGTTTCTTGAATGAAACCTTTGTTTTTATTTATCTTTACACTCATATTGTTGCAATTCAGAATAAAATCGTTGGGTCAATGAGTTAGTTTTTATGGAATATATCTACATACATAAATATGTACACATGTATATATTATTATTATTAAAATTCGATAATATAGATAGATGAAAAGTAGCAGAAAGACATATCAGTTCAAATTACTAGGAAGCATTTGTACCGTTTCATGGGTACACTAATTTTGACAGGCTACCATAATCCTTCAATTGGGTGTTCCCATCGTCAAGCATCTATCCTTTTAAATTATTAAAATAATAAAAAGTGTTTTTCATATGATAGGTAAAAACAACAAAATGATAGATTCGCTAAGGTGCGTCCAGGTATTGCCGCTTTTAATCGGAAGTATGTTATATTTGAAACGTATTTGTTATTAGATGGGCAAATAATAACTTATTTTGGCCAACATAATGTTCATGTGTTTAGAACTGGTGGCTTTGTTCGATATTCATATGCAGAATTAGTTTCACAATACGACAATAACTTTGGCTTAAGAACTTATGTAGCTTTATATTAGTTGGAATCAGTTCAGTTCAGGTACTGGTGGCTCGCTTAAAAAGCATGACTATGACCACTGTATCGAAAAAAAATAATATGTTATTCGTTTCTCGTTGGCAGGATAATTCAAAAGTTACCGAAATTTCAAATTTTGTTGCTGCTAGTCCAGAATTTTTTTATCTTTAAAATTATTACAATAAAGATATGTTATGCGTAGCTTTACACGATTACTCAGTATCTTATTATCGTATTGCATTTCGTGGAAAAAAGTGGTGATATCCCTAATGGACGAATGCAATTAATAGTACAACTGTAAAAGCTTTGAAAATGTTAAAACCTAGCAATAAAATGTCGCAAATAGCGTTTAAAGTTAAAATAGCTACCTAATTGCTGCTATTATAAGAAAAACTTAACGAGGAAAGTCATATAGTTGATTTATAGGTAAACGAATTGGAAATTTTACAACATATACACCGTGCTAATGTTCATAAGCACGTTATTTTGAAAACTCGAGACAATTACCAACGCAAAAAATGTAATAAGGTGCTTTTAAAAATGGTGTATAAAATATTTCTATAATAAATAAAAATTTTATTTTATTTTAATATGAAAAAATCAAATGATTATTTTGCTACCATAGAACAATATACTAACTTTTACCTCAAATGTGATTTGCATGTAATTAGCCAACGTTGCGTTTTCGCAACAGTCCACTACGAACAATTCGGTCACCCGATTTTTTTCTAACTTTGATTTTCGTGATCAGGAGGTTAACAAGAGCTTGCAAACTAAAACTCATGTAAATATGCTAACGATTTCGGGTAGTGGTACAAGATAATATAATATATATTATAAAAATTATACATAATATTTATTATGCACATATATAATATAAAATAAAAATTGTTGGAGAAATACAAGCACAGTCGAACCTCCCTATAATGAATCTGCACGGGACCAGATAATCACTTCTTTATATAGAATATTCTTTATACAGAACTTTAAGTTCTTTTCACTTTTGTTTATAAAAACCGGTATTTTAGTTTTGATTACACTTCCACGTACGGCGGCTATCGATTTAACCTTTGCTTTAATAATATCCATAAAAGGTCAAGCATGAAGTCTTTTGCGTTTAGTGTTTAATTGCTTATTTCTACATTTTTAGAATTACCTTTTAAATGAAAAGTTGGAAAGTCTATGTTCAAACGGCTCATGTTTTATTGACATGATTGCTACTTTATGCACGCAGAGAAAAAATATGTTTAAATTTGGTCACCTCCAACAAAACTATTTTTACACAAAATTTTAAACATATTATGTTTAATTTTAACCATATTATTGTCACCGACAAACATATAATTGTTAAATTAGTCCTCCATCAAGAAGCCACAACCATATTATGGTTGCCTCTAAACATGTTATGGTTAAATACGACAATAATTTGTTTTTAAATTAACAAGAGTATTTTCCTCTTTTCTAAGACCAACATGCTTTGGTTGAAAATCAACCATGCTATTATAAATGTTAAACATATTTTAGTTATTACTAACCAAAAGATGTTCGTAGGCAACCATAATATGGTTGTGCCTTCTTGATGGAGGACTAATTTAACAATAATATGTTTGTCGGTGACAATAGTATGGTTAAATTGAAACATAATATGTGTGCAATTCTCTTTAAAAATAGTTTTGTTGGAGGTGACCAAATTTAAACATATTTTTTCTCTGGGTGTGGGTGAGAGAGACGAGGGGAAAAGAAACGCATACACACATGCATGTACTGTCAGTACTCTTTACTTTCTCATTTGCAATTTTGTTATCTTTCTGATTTGTATTTCAAGACTATACAAAAAAAAAGCCGTCAACATAACATGAATCATTTCATTGCCAATTCATGTTCAGATAGGAAAAAGGAAGAGTCATGTCAAAAAGATATGAGCTGTATGGACACAGACAAAATACACTGCTTAGCTACAAAACTTTACGTGTTACTGCTTTAACTTTAACTGATCAACTTTTCTAAAAATAAATGCTGCTACATTTTCTTTCACTGAATTTAATTATAAGGAATTAAAAATCGCTCAGCGGATGCACTACTTTGAGGTAAAGTTAAAACTTACGAAGATGGCAGGCACGTCTGCGTTCATCTACGGACATTGACAAAAAGGAGCAAAAGGGATAAAAAAAAACAAAACAAAAATACAAAATGATACTAAATGGTATCTGAAAAAAAGCGGCAAAGAAAGTGGCAAGACATCTAAAAAGGCGCAAAATAAGACTTAAGTCGATAAGTCCGTGGCATTTTTATAAATAAAATTGTTGGATAATTTTTGAACGTATTCTTCGTTGAGGTCTTTGAACTGTGTCCAACGTTTCTTCAGTTTTTATATCCCTTCCAAGAAATAAGATTCGTTGGGGTCATTTAAAAATGCAATTTGTTTGTAAGATAACTTAATCGTTGGTGTCACATCTATTTCCGCCAAGCCATTTCTTCAGGTTTGGAAACAAGAAATAGTCACTTGCGGCTAAATGCCAGGAAAACTTCGGATGACCAGTGGTGCCAACTTAGCGCTTTATAGTGCTTTTTTATGCCTCGAAGCGCCAAAATTTTATATATAGTGCCAAACTAAAAAAAGGTACTAACTTGGTGCTTTTTCAATTTTACGTTAGTGCCTTTAGTGCTTTTTACAAATTTTAGTTTTTCCTAAAAATTTTTTAATTAATTATGCAGTAACAATTTTGTTAAGTGTAAAACCATTCTTTTAGTATGGCAACTGTTTATTAATTAAGCTCACCACAAAAGCATCGCCCAGACTTGCAGTTTTTGTTGCAGCAATTCTTGAGTTTATTATATTATTTATATTTAAGTTGTTTTTAAATAAATTTTTAATTAAAATATTAACTAAATATCAAAAAATATTAATAAATTTTATCGTTTAAAATAAAATAATTTAAACTTGTAGAGTTGTTGTTGGGAATTGTCAATATTTAATTACATTAACACATTGTTTGGAATGGCAAAGTTTTCTGATTATTTTTTTAAATTAAAATTTAAAATATCATTTATTGAAAAAAAAAATATTCAAAATTTTAAAATTTTTAGTAATCAATATCATCATTTTGGTAATAAGTGCAAAATCAGCCATTTGTATGCTTGATATTATGAATTTGGTATAAATTTGGTGATTGGAGACAATTTTAAGTTTTTTTCTGTGTAGAGAACAAAAATCTTGCAACATAGTTTTGGCGTTTCTTTAGAAGAAAATTACGACAGTTACAGAAATATTTATTTTTTTCTAAAATTTCTTCGCATTTCCCTACTTTTTTTTTTAATATAAGACCTGAAGTAAAGCTGGTTGTTTGCAGGTTATACTCACAGATAGAAACGAATACCGAACGAATGGTGTGAACGTTTTCTTGTGCTTTCATGTGGCAGCATGCTATTTGTTTAGCAGATGTACAACGGCATCACAAAAAGAGATTGTCAAGGAGCAAAAAAAAAAAAAAAAAAAAAAAAGGAAATGATCTTACAGATACCAATGCATAATTTTTTGTTGTCGATTAAAGACAATGCAAAAGCAATTAGTTTATGAAGATGTAGCCACACTGCATGTCGCCAATCTGCTCTCTGATTTCTAACTCTTAATAAATAAATTGAATGTATTTAACTCAACTATTTGAACAAATAGAATCTGGAAATTATTTCCTTTCATAAGCTACTTTATTATATTCAACATTTTTTATTTTTCGAATTTATTCTCTGAGCTAAATTCCAGTTATGTATTTTACAGAGCTTTTTTGTAATAGTTCAATTCCTTAAATTTTTAGGAATGACTTTATACACTACCAGACGGTTATCTTGTATCTCCCTCTTACATTTTACCTTATCTGCTGGTGTTTAATAATTGTAAACTTTTCTGTACATACAATATACTTCATTGCTATCCAAAGGATGGTATTAAAAAAAAAGCTTTGTAAAATACATAACTGAAATTTAGCTCAGAGAATAAATTCGAAAAATAAAAAATGTTGAATATAATAAAGTAGCTTATGAAAAGAAATAATTCCCAGATTCTATTTGTTAAAATAGTTGAGTTAAATACATTCAATTTATAAAGTATCACTATCCAGTCTGACACAAAGAATGCTGACGAAGGCCGTAGCGGGCCAGAAAATGCATAAAATAAATAAGAAATTATAACAAGAGTAATACTGTCACAGAATTTGACCCGCATTAGTCCTATGTAAATTGTAATTCGTTCATAATTTCACTGCAAAAAATAATTTTGATTAAAAAGCAATTAATAAAATTATTGGATTCTAGTTGCTTCCAATTATGGAAGATAATGAGCTAGCAAAAAAGTTCATTGGATTCCTCGGGCAGACCTTCTTTCCGAGGAATTTCATACAAAAAAATCATGTTATATTTCATAGAATATGAAATGCGCTTCCCTATCAAATTCTGCCTTATAAAGCTGCATCCGAGCAAGCAGTATGTTTCGCCGGGTTATAGTAGATCCCAAAAAATGTCTATTTCCAAAAAATTCTAAACATTAATTCTTTGTGGATGATATATTAAGGATTCGATACAGAAATATTCTTTGTGCATTTTAGGGACAAATATTTTTTAGTTCTTTACTACATATTTTTGGTCACACTGTTTGTATCATATCGTTAAGCGGTCAATATTGTTTAACAAATATTATAATAAAATGTTAAACTGTTGAAAAAAACAATACATATTCATATATTTTCATGTTTGTGAATTTGGGCGTATACAAATATACATGAAAGTCAGTGTATGTGTATAAATGAATGTGGCTATGTATGTGTAAAACATATTCATATGAACCACTTTATTTTTCCGCTTAACAAAACAATGTTCATTGATGTGAAATTTTATGTATTTCTTTCCTTTTTAAAAAACAACAAAAAAAAAAAAAAATTATACCCATGTTTGTATGTTTGTATATACAATTTTTTTATTCAACAAAAATCATATTGTCCAGATGTTTTGATTCCATATCATTTCATTTAAGTGTTTTAAGGCTTAGTAGACATATACATACTTATAAACGGACATACTCACACTCACACACATACAATTACATACTATACTTGTGAATTCTTACATATTTATTTTTAACAAGATGTAAGTATTATGTAAAGAGACAGGAAACATTTAAAAAATTCCTTAAGAATAAACAAGCAAAAAAAAAAAAACAAATATTGAAGTAGAAAAAAATTATTAAAAGATAGACAAAAAACAATAAAAAGATGACTACGATGATTTCAATGTATTGAAACAATACAAGAAAGTAATAAAAAAATATGATTGTATTTTCGCATGAATTGTTTGCACTTTTTGCATACTTTTCCCCTTTCCAGCAGGTTTACTGATAATATAATAGAGAGTTGACCATACAGCATACACTTATGCTTGAGTTGTAAAAAAATGAATAACAGCTGCATAGTTTTAGGCAATTGAAGAACAAATAAAAGGTCATCTTTAAGCCTGAAGTGTAAGTGATTGAAAAAATTACTTAATTATGCACAAGGTGTCAATGTTTTAACTTGTTTAGCTTGTTCTTTCATAATATTTCATTTTACTTTAAAATTTCCTTAATTAACTAAATTTTAATTCAATATAATCTTCCTTATAAAATAATTTTGATATTATTGTAATTTATCATTAAAATAAATGCATTTCACACATGAAGTAATATTTATCCTGGTTTCTAACGTTGTGTTTCTGGCTTTGAAATAACAACCGGGCGAACAAATTTGTTGTAATGCTTGGTCGGTTTGGCTGCCTGCCTGCCTGGCTGCCTGGCTGGTATGGTGGTTACTTACAAATGTGTTGGTACAACTTGCATAAGAAGAAAACCTCAACGTGATATGCTTGAGGGAATCTCTGTTGTTGTAGTTACACTTCATGTCTGCGGTTTTTACACATTTTGTTCCTGTGTTTATACTTGATAATGAAAAAAAGTGTACACAGACTTTAGTGTTTACTAGATCCAACTTGTTATAGACTTTTTTTGAATTCTTTTTCACTTGTAATAGGCACTATGTATTTTGTTTTTTGCTTTTGTTGTATTCCTTACAATAAATAAAAGAATACACCTACAACGACAAATAACAGCCAAAGGAAAATGCAAAAAATATGCATCTCTGCACTTATTTGTAACACTATAATAAATGGAATGCGGCAGTTATGACAAATTAAAGCTCTATATTAGACTTCCAAACCTGGATTTACTTTAAAGCACTATATAACTCGAATGCTATAACACTTTCTAGCGGGCTGATCTCAAACTGGTCCCAATCCTTAAAATGGTACCGTAAGTTTTCTGGATATATTGACATTATATTGTTAACAATTTTTATTAAGAGTTTAGATTGGACAACTAGAAACTGTGCAATAATTTGCAAACATTTTTCAAAGGCTTTATTTTAAATTTTTTTTTGAATAAAAAAATTGTTTTGTCAAATGTCAAGTATCGAGGATGGCAGAAAATTAAATAAAATAAAAAACGAATTGTTTTGTAGTTATAACGTTAATGAAAAGTATATGTATGTATTTATTAAATTTCGTGAAGTAACATATCAATATATTAAAACGTCCGCGCGTGATCTGCACCTTATTGATGTTTGCGATTAACTCCACTGGTGCTGCCCATCTTAAAATAATTATTGTCATCTGGTAGGAGTTACCATACGTGACACAAGTATATTACTCAGATTTTCTAAGGAATTCAAGAAATTCAATTATTTTAGTTTAATCCTCGTATTTTCTGTTTAAGATGCAACATACATTTTCTAATTGACGCATAAGACAGAAACTTTGGCAAACAATGTGCTGTATTGAAAATTAACGTACAAAAATGCGAAACTATCTTATTTAGACCTCCAGTTGGCAAATGTAATAATAATGTTAACATAAATTGGAAATTATTCGGAATCAAATCCAAAAGAAGTAACACTAATATACCGAACAAACAAATTGTAAAATACTTAGGTATTTATTTAGATACATTTTTATACTTTAACACACATGTAAACCAAACGCTTAAAAAGGTAACAAAAGCATTTTTTATGTACAAACAAATGTTCTATTCCAAATATATTAACACAAAAGTTAAACTCACTATGTATCAAACGTTGATTAGACCAACATTCACATATGGATGCCAGAATTGGTTTAACATATCACCTTCTTACATGGAAAAAATTAGAGTCTTCGAGCGAAAATGTTTAAGATCTTGTACATCATTATTTAGATCAAAAACAAGTAATTATAAAAAATATGTGTCAAACAAAATTTTGTACAATGCATCAAATATAATACGAATTGACAATTTTATAATAAATTTAATAAGAAATCATATACTAAGCTGTATGTCATGTATTGAAAATAACATCATTATGTCTTCATACTACGCAAATGAAGAATATATAATAAATACTCTGAAAATCGGGCTGGTTCCCCCAGAGGCATTTTTGTATCTAGATAAAATTAAATTCATCCAAAATGAAAATGCAGTTCCAATATTGTATCACAGTTTTAGAAGAGCAAATATTAAAGCTGTAGATTGCAGTACTGAACAAAATAATTTAAGATATGAAAAAAGTATTTCTAATACTGATAAATATGTCTGCCAAAGGCACTAATAAGTTTTGGTGGTTAAATGAATAAGCAAGGTCTATTGCTTTCACTTCCTTGTTTTTACTTTTATTGACCTTTTTACACATCAAAAAATTAAAGTAATGTTTTTAAAAAATTTTTTTTTCATTACAAAATATTATATAAATTCTTCATTTGAAGTAAAAACGTCACTGACAAAAATCTATTTAAAATATAAAATTATTTTACATACATATATTATGCTTTAGAGCTCTGAAAAGAGACTGTTTATATTTGTATATATGTATTTATAATTACGAACTATTGTTTATTATAGTTCTGTTAATGTTTCCAATATTGCAAATTAATAAACAAAAAAAAAAAAAAAATGTGCTGCATCATGCAATAAAAACATGGTCGTTTTCTTGAAGAAGCCTTAATCGATTGAAAAAGTTGGAAGTGAGACAGGACTAAATCTGAACTATAAAATATTGGCCAAGTTTCGACATTCGATATCGTTTATTAATCCCATTAAACTTGTTTTGCAATTTCGATTAAGGCTGAACCCACAAAACCAACAAAATAAAACGTTATTTTATTTTAAGTCAAAGACACTTGTTTGATGCTACCCCGCACTTAAAAAATGTCTTAAAAGACAACCGGTAATCAGACAGCAATGTGAAAAAACTGAGTGATTTTTATATAAATTTTATTGCACAATCAATTTCCTGTTACCTGGAAACAGTACATTAATTGGTTAGTTTCAGTCTGTTTTGTCTTGCTCTGTGTGGGTATGTATTTTTTTAAACAGATGTTTTGTCACAGTAAGTCAAAAAGACAGTTTTGTGGTTATTTTGTCTAGTGTGGGTTGTCTCATAAGAACTTAGGTCTTTTTTTTGTGATATTAGTCAAAAAACCCGTTTTGTCAATTGTTGGTATGGGGTCAGCCTAATATGAAATTCAGTAATTTGGTCCCAGCTTAGGTTAAACTATCCGCCTGTTGTTTTAGAAATAGTTAATTGCTTAATTTCTATATAATTGTCAGTGCAATAAGAAATTATAAGTGGTGTTAAAAATTTTAGAAGATCTTCTTCAGCGATCGACTATCGATATTGCTAAAAGCAAACGGCACTCGAACACTGGATGTTAGCTTGCCTGGCAATTGTGCCCCAGCATGGATGACGAGCGAACCGTGATTTTTAGTATCTACTGGTACGGACACGGTTTTATAGGTAGGCATGCATTACTTCTGGAAACTAGACACTATCATAACTGGCGAAGCTGAGATGTCGAAACTAAGGAGGAGAACTAAGAGCACCTTCAATGTCACTGCCCTGCACTAGCAAGAAGGCGCCTGGCCGAAATGGGATCCATCGCTTTTGACGGTCTGTATGATAAATCTGACGTTTCTGGTTTGTTCTATAGCGGGGGTTCTCTTAAGTGGAACTCTATCGTATTACTATAGATTGTTAGGTATGGGTGTGCCAGATGAGTACTGAGTGTCATTTCTACCTAAACTTCTTGAGTTTGACACTCATATTTCTGGAACAATTTTCAAATTGATTGTACCATCTGCGCCCATATTTTTTAAACCAACATACAGAACAGTAAAATGGCCCAGAAATAAAAGAAACATAACTTTTCTATATTATAAGAACTAAAAAAATCCATTAAATTCAATTCGCATATTTTAGAGCTTTGGAATAGCTTTTTTTGGGATAATTGTCCTAACTTCTTAGCAAAAATTGCGTTATTCAGCCATGTAACAGAGTACAATTTCGTTCGGAAACGGAATTCATTCCGTATTTTGGTGCTTCAGAAAATTACGAAAAACTTTGCGAAATGAAACCATTTTGTTTTCATGAACGGAATGGGAGTTTTCTGTATCTTAAAGGCCAAAGAACCATTAAAATATACTTTCTCTCAATAAACAAATATGTTTTCTTCGGTTACCAACGGAATCATTCCGAACGGAATTGCACCCTGTGACATGGCTGATTATTTCTTACATAGTGCTTAGTAACAACAATATGAATTTAAACCTGAAAAAAAAATATTTGAAAAAAAAAATTTATAATAAGTATCTTAGAATGTACAGAGCCAAAAATTAACTACGAAATTCCCTTAAGAACTTTCTTTAAAATCGAAAATCTCAATTAATTATGTTTTTATGTTTATTTTTTATTTAATTAGTGTTAGAAGATGTGTACTCCAGCCTTGAGTGCGCAATGGAATAATTCAATTATAAACTAAAATCTTTTTCCCATATTTCAGGTTATTATTTGTGGAAATTTTCAAAATAAAAAAGAAAAATTGTTCAAGTTTTCCGTAATGAGAAAAGTCCGATAAATTGATAATCTCCTGGCTATTTTATAAAATACGCTACAAATACAAAACATTTAATTCAGTACAAAACAATTTAAGTAATTTTACTAAAAAATAATTAACGCGGACCAACAAAACTCTCAAATACAGAACTGTTCTTCATAATACAGAATGGATAGTCACCGTAATTATAGCCAATTCCTAGCATCCCTTTACACCTCCTTTAGAGTGTCAAAAATAATTTGAAAAACGATTTTAGGGAGAATATGTTCGCAACATAATTTGTAACGAATGCGCATATTTTTAACGGTATTTTGCTTAGTAAATCAAAATCTTCAGAAAATAATCACCTTTTCGAATACAAATTTTTTATTTCCAGGCCAAAACAATTATGTGTCAGGGATGGTAAAGTTGATACAATTGTACTTTTTTTTGGTACATTTTGACCATCTAAAGTACCGTGGTACTACCAATTAAAAATCTGTCATAGTTCCCCCTTTTTGAATTTTAAGTATGGCAAAAAAGTATTGAGTCCTTTTCATTACATTTATGTTGTACAACAATTCGTTAATGCAATGGACGCTTATATATCCGACTAGTATTGTGGTGTATAGAGTGCTTAGTCGCCTTTTACAATGTAGCCTACAAACTTCGTCTGTCTGCATTTCACTTACCACATTGTAATAGGGGACTTATGGTACCCACAGACGAGGCAACATTAGTGAAAACATGAAATTTATTGCGGAACAGAAGCGGAGTTTTATCCATTCCACATTCGTCTGCAAATGTGGAAAGAGTTTTTTCTTTTCAAAATATAATAAAAACTGTGGAAAGAAATAGACTGCATGTGCCCAAATTACCAAGCCTCATGCAAACAAAGGATTGGCTAAGATCGACAAGTTCATGCTGCTATGATGTAAAAATTCAAAATAGTTTATTAAACAAACAAATAAGTGCCTGATTTTGATCTCATATATTTAATGACTTTTATGTACCTTATTTTATTCATACATATAATGTATATTAATGTTTAAATTTGTTTTTTTTTCTGTACAATTGAATTTTTATTTACTTGTTTTGTTGTTTCAATAAATTAAAAAAAAATGGTTCCGTGAAAGTCCAAAAAGTATATGTTTTTTTGGAAGTTGGTACAAAATTTAAAACCCCATTTAACATACCTGTTATGAGTTTCTGGAACAAAAAAAAAAAAAAAAAGAAAACAGTTTACTGTATGTTACGAGTAAGTAAATACTGGCGAACAGCATTTAAAAATTTTGTTAAAATAAATTTTTTTCCAACATTTAAAAATTTCTTCAAGAAAAGCTTTCTGATATCTATACATAACAAATTGCAACGCCACTGACTGACTGATTCATCATTATTGGTTTCTCATCAAAGACGGGATTTTTGGAAATTTGAATGTTAAGGAGGTAAAAAGGTGTACATTCGTTGGCCACATATCTCCAGAACTAAAAGAGATGCAAAAATATAATCAGTTATGTGCTGGCAAAGGATTTTGGTAATAAAACGACTTCAATTCGATTATGTCTTTTTCGGTATCTTTAAAAATGGATTTCTAATGCATTTTACGGTTTTTACTGTCTATATTCTTTTAAATTTAATATTATAAAGGATAATTGGACTGTATTTTGCACAAAAAATTAGGACTATTATTCAGAAATGGATTTATAAATCACTTAAAATTCACTACATCCTCTAAAAAGGATCATTTGAAATTGATGAGATTTTCATCATATACCCGAATACTTATCTTTGTTCGTTAAAAAAACGGACAGGTGTCCGGTACTCCAGTAATACAAATTGTGTTTTTTAAGAGAAAAAGCGCATAATCGAGCGCTTCAATAAGAGAGCATTTTACAGCAGTAAATGATAACGAATTAAATATACAAAAAGCTGCTATTTTAGTACTGACAACGAAGAAGGGTTTAAATCGAAAAAATAAAAATATATTATGGTTCAAGAAAATGATTGAAAAAACGAATTTTTACAAGTGAAAGCAAAAAACTAATGAATATGTTAATATAGTCAGCCATTAAAAAAGCACTGTAGGAGTGCTTTGTTTGCATGTTTTATTAGGTTAAAGCAAGCGCTTGTTGTCAGCAGAAAATAGTCCTCCCAACCGGGAACACCCCATACAAAAACCAGGCATCCCATCAGCAGGTTTGAAGCGATTTGAGGTATGAATTCATACATAAAATCTGCTTCTTTTGGAGAACATTTTTTACTGGGACTTTTTAAAATTCTGCCCTTTTGCGGAGTAAACGAACAAAACCTTTGGAACTTTTTTGTCATCCTATTAAACTTTCGAACCAATAAACATAGAAACAAAAATTATATCACATTCGCGACTTATATAAAAAATACATTCTTGGTATTTTTTCAAAATTCGAACGTTTAAGGGGAAAATCGTATCTAGTTTTGGTATATTTTGTCTAGAAAATGTATTAAATTATGGGCTCCCACTACAGTATTGAAATTTTTGATATTCAATAGGGTTAAAAAGTACAAAAAAGGAGAAATACGGTTAATTAAATTTCGGATACTTTTCCGTTCTACATTTGGTGGTACTTTTTGATTTTTCTTTCATAAATAGTTTTTTTTTGTGGCTAATCGAATTGCTTTTAATCCAAACTTGAATTTATTTGAAATCAGTGGTCAAAGAACGGCATTCATTTCCGATCGAAATTTAAATTAAACTGTATTATAATATCGTTCGATATCGAATGCTTTAATTTGAACCCAGGCCTAAGTTTATCAAATTTAATTCAGATTAAATTATTTTAAAGATGGAAGGAATTTTGCAATTTCTATAATATTGATCTTAAAAACATAAAATTTTTAGTGCTGGATCCTGAGGGAATGAGATGAAATAAGTCAAAAAATGTTAGTGCTTCTTTGTTAAAACCTGGAAACGTTAACTTCGGCATACAAATATATGCACGAAAGAAAGGCAAAAGCTTACGTAGAAGCGGCTTAAATGCTAATCAAACAATAAGAATTGATTTCACTTGGCGTGACATAATGAAAATTGTTGTGTCCAAGTTGCTTGCTCCGAGGGCTTTGTGAGATGTGTTAGAGTTTGACTTTTAGCGTTATACTCTCCGAAGAAATATCTGCAGCGAAAACATCCTGCTTATTTGGAGCTTTAAATAAGTAGATGCCGGGCAGTAAGATAGAATCCGTTCTAGGTCAAGGATCACATGATTTCTTTGGTTCGCAAAAAGAAAAATCTTTAACAAAAAAAGGTTGGTCTACTGGGGGATGCTCCTGTGTGCTGTCGCTATAAGACAGCTACTTTTCAATGGCAATTAAAGAACTCAGGCGACTAGAAATGTACTTATCCACACGCAGAGAAAAAATATGGTTCGGCATGGTTACGGCAACTACACTATCGTTATTGTAACAATATATTGTTGTGGTACACAAATTATTGTTATTTTTATTTAATATCAACAACATTATAGTTACTGTAAACATTTCAATGTTTATCGCAATTATTAATTTGAGTATGGTTCACTGAAAAATAATAATTTTTGTAGCAGCTAAATAATGATAACTTTGAAAGTATATTATATTCTTCACAACCATTAAATAGCCATAATATGATAAATTTCTATACGTGTACTCATAATATGTTTAAGATGCAAACAAAATATATTTACTCTAATAATTTTTTGTTATCGCCATTTGTAAAATAATTTTGCATCAGTTGTGTCGTTTGTTTTACATACGCCTGTCGAATTATTTGTTATTCAGTGGTTAAACAAAAACAAACAAAAATACCCATTAAAAAACCGCGTTTAAAGAAATAAAAAAATAAAGAAATTGTAATTACAATAAAAAAATTGTAAAGTGTCACAAAATAAAATACTCGTATCAATGCTAAAAAAATTTTAATATTGTTTGAAAATGGTGCAAAAATATTGACCACTGTTCTGTGTTATTTTAGAGAAAAAGAAGGAAAATTCTTTAAAATAATTTATAAATAATTGCGACCTACGGTAAAAATAAGTTAAAAATATTATGTTTAAAGTTGCATTATATTATTATGTGAAATATCTGTAACAGTTTAACGTTAAAGTTACCATTAAGTAAATAAACATAAATATGAGTATATATTAAAACATGATAATAATATGATAAACATGATAATAATATGATCAATTCTTAATTTATTATAATAAACATGATAATAATATGATTACCTGTTAACTTATTGTGATTAACAGGATAATAATATGATTACATTTAATTATAATAGGATGTAATAAAAACAAATAAGGATTAAGGGCAAAATATTATGGTGTAATACTACGAATATATTTGGTCATATTATGATTCAATAACAATCGTAATATGTTGACTAAAATCATGAATCTTATCATAATGTGTTGCTCTTAGAATATGTTTACCACAACCACGTTTTTTCTTTGCGTGCAGCTTTAAAACCAATATGAAAAAATTTAGTATTTGCAGATACCGGTGTTAATTTGTAACCTTTATCATGAATTCATGTGTCAACATTGAACAATATTTTTTAAACAAGTCAATGAAAATATTTTTCTGTTGAATAGTATGTGTATATAAAACATTTAAATTTTAGGCTATTTTTTAATGTTTTACCGGAAAAAGTTACGCATTTATAAAACAGGGGTCAAAATGGCCCAACACTATTAGTCAACACATAATATTCAAAAAACGTACAGCCTGTTATAAATTTATGTAAAAATCATTCTGAAAATTAAATTAAATTTATTAAATGTAAAAACAGAATTAACAAATATACGAGTATTATGAGCTTTCTACATTAGGCAAAATTGACCCGCAAATGCCACATGTATTTTCTTTTTTTAATACAGGATAAGGGTTAAAACAAATATTTTATGTTCTTTCTGCAAGTGCGATATTTTTTAAATAAAGTTTTAAAAAAACCACATAATTTCTCTTTTTATTCCTTCAGGAATACGTTTTATTATTTTGTAATAATAAATTAAACTCGGATTAGGAAACGATTTAAATAGTATTCGGCTAAGACAAATATTATTTGTTATATATAACAAATTCCATGACTTATTTAATGTAGGGTACAGTGGAAATAAAAAAAGTAAACAAGAAGGTACGAGTATGTGCAAATAAAGCCTAGTAGCAGGACTATGTCCATGTTTAAGCAACATACCAAATGCTTTTCAGTGTTTTTCTGGTTCTTTTTTTACACATGTATGTTTTTTCCACCTACAAGTATGCAACAAAATCAAGTGCAAAAATGTTTGCCATCATCGCATTGTAATCATATATGTAGGTGCAATGACATTTTTATTTTTTGTTGCTTTTGTAATTTTCATGTCCCTCTACTAAACAACCATGTACGTTATTGAAAAAAGCAGAGTTTCCTTTTTTTAATTTATTTTCACTCGTATTTTTGCTTTTGTAACGAAAAAAAAAGATAAAATGAAAAAGGGACCTGGACATGTTGTCAGGCTTTATGTCTGACTATGTCGTCACCATCACCAATGTCTCTGGCCTTAACCAGTCGGTTTGTGGCAGAAGAATCTTATGCAAACTTTACGCGGCCCACACTCATACTTGCCTACAACGCGTCAGCTCAGCTCAGTTCGGTTTGTTCGTTTGTTTATTGGGTTTTTGTTTGTTTATTTGTTTGCGTATGAATTTTTGTTCAAACATGTTTGTTAGTTTATGTTGGCAAATCTTAAATTAAAATACTGGCCTCAAGGATATTCAGTTTTCTGTATATTTCTACTTTAATTTTTGTTGTTGTTGCTTTTGTTGTCCTTCTCAGATCAACTCAACACACACATGCACACATTTTTCCTTCTCCGTCTTTGTAACTTAAAGTATTGTTTGCATCAGAGATTGAACGATAGAACGACAGAGTGACTGAATGAATGAAAAATAAAAAATAAAGGAATGAGTAAATGTGATAAAAATAATAATGAAAAAACTAAAAGAAAATCATTTATAGTAAGTGTTGGTTAAGTGAAGTAAGTGTAAAAATAACAATTGTTTACAGCAAGTACAACAATACCCAGAGGGCAATTTTACATATGAATACACACATGCATGTATACCACTTGTAAGTATGCAGTTCGGCTTATGTGGGTGTTTACACACCAGCGAACGGAACTACATGTTTATGAATAAGAAATATTTTAAAACCAGACAAAAGGATAAGAGAACGATCAAAACCATTTTAAATATTTATATTTAATTTGTAAAAATTAACAAATGAAAGAAACTGTAAACTTTTCTCTATAATAATTTATCGTTCGAAATGAGCACCCAGACTTTTTAAAGCCTACAAATATATTTTGTATTCAAATTTTATTTCATAATAAATATTTGATTAACTAAATAAAAAAAATTTATTTTAATTTCATACTCAAAATTTATATTATTCATAAAATTTTCATGTTCTAATAAGAATAAAAGCATTTTCCTGAAAGGTACTTAAAAAACATTTCTACCAAAAATTTACTTAAACTAAGTCTTATAAAAGATTTAAAAACAAAACTGACCAAAAGTAGAAAATTAAATATATTTAACTGTCAGTTGAGCTGGCAGTTTTGTGAGACTATTTGCTGCTTTTCTGTCTAAAACAACAAGAAAGAAACCACAAAAACCAACAGAAAACAAGACAGGGCTAATAATTTTTTAAAAACTCTAAAGAAAAAACTTGCAAGCAACCTTTTGAAAAAGTAAAAAAAAAAAAAATATATAAATATAAACATAAAGAATATTAAAAACAACAACGGAAGAACAAAAAGTCAAAACTTTTCATTGTTGTAAGGAAACAATAACACACACTCAATAATTAAATATCAAGCAATCGAGATACGAGTATATAAAAAAAATTAATTTCTATGACCGGTATAAATTTTGCAACAGAAAATTACTTCGAATCCGGGAAAATTTTTACAGCTAAAAATTTTTACTGATTCAAAACTATATCCTTTTAAAATGGTTAATTTTTGTATCGGGTGGTTAAATTTTAAGGGCCGATGTTGAATGTGAACTACACCTAAACGTCCAGTTTTTTTCTGCATTTCGTTTGACTTTTCTCAATTTCAGACTTATTCAATTTGAACCATGGAAAGATACACAACCGAGCAACGCGTTTAAGTTATATTATGAAAATGGGCGTTCAAATCAAAATGCATATCGTAAAAATCATCTTCAGTGATGAGGCACATTTTCACCTCAGTGGATTTGCCAATAAGTATAATTGCCACAATTGGGCGAATGATAATCCTAGAGTGATTGTCGAAAAACCAATGCACCCACAAAAAGTGCCTGTTTGGTGCGGTTTACGGGCTGGCGGCATCATCAGGTTGTTACTGTGAATGGTGTTCGCTATCGTGAGCTGATAACGAACGCCCGAATCGGAAGATATGGACGTGGACGATATGTGGTTTCAACAGGGCGGTGCCACTTGCCACACAGCTAACGAAACAATGGCTCTTTTGCGCGACAAATTCAATGGCCGTGTTATCTCACGTGGTGGCGATGTCAATTGGCCGCCAAGATCATGTGATTTAACACCGTTGGACTTCTTTCTTTGGGGTTATTTGAAAGAAAAGCTGTACGTCGATAAGCCAGCAACAATTTAAGAGCAAAATGATGAGATAGTTCGGCACATTAACGGCATAGAACCTCAATTATGCCTCAGCGTCATCGAAAATTTGGACCATTGGATGGAGGTGTGCCGCCGAGGTCGCTGCGACCATTTTGCCGATATTTTGTTCCATGCATAATTGAACCATACCAATATTATCATAATAAAAAGAAATGACAATAATTTCCTAACTAATTTGTGTTTTATTCGAAATCAACATCGGCCCATAAAATTTAACCACCCTTTATATAAAACTCTTTAGTGTTCAAAGAGAACTGCGTCGATACCACATTCTCTATACAATATGACATAAAAATTTGTCATTGAAAGCCGTTGTGAAATAAAATATATATCATATTAAGAACGTGTATTCTAATGCTCTCACTTAAAGACACTTGTTCTCCCAATAATTACACCATACTCTTATTAAATTTCATATATTTTGTAAACAGAAAATTAAAAACAAAAGAATATAAAAAATTAAAACAAAAAAAAAAATGAGAGATGTTACTGCCGAAGTTTAAATTATGGGCTTTAAGGTTTTTACTTAAAGTTGAAGACTCAATTTTGTTTGAACCAGGGACCGTAACAGTTATTCCTTTTTTCATAAAAGTCAGATGACAACAGTTTTTGTTTGATTTTTATTTTTTTGGACAAAAGTAACAGTTATTTTTTAATTTTATTTTTTTGAACAAAAATAACAGTTATTTTTCGATCAAAAATAAAAGTTATTCTTTAAAGAAATGTACGTGTTTTAATTGTTAAGTTGACTTTAAATATTTATTTTAATGTGCATAAGATATTCCAATGATCATCACATTTAAATAAATATTTAAAGACAACTCAATAATTATAACACGTACATTTCTTTAAAGAATAACTTTTATTTTTGCTCGAAAAAATTAAAATCATAAGATAACTGTTATTTTTGTGCAAAAAATAAAAATCATAAAATAACTGTTATTTTTGTTCAAAAAAATAAAAATTACAAATATCACTGTTACTTTTGTCCAAAAATATATATATCAAAAAATAACTGTAATTTTTGATCGAAAAAATAAAAATAAAAATTTTAAAAAACATAATATTTTATCATAGAAAAGTTCATAAGGATCAATATGGTATACTTTAATCAGTTTGCCAGCATTTATTTCTATATGCTTTTTTTGTTTTCAAATTTCAAAATGACTGTTATTTTCGGTCCCGGTTTGAACACTTAAAGTTAATAAGTTTTCTTTATATAAAACAGTCTAGAGTCAACAAATTCTAAACTAGTTTTCCTATATGGAAATTTATTTGCTTTTGTAAAACTTGCTTACATTTTTTAAACAAAAAACTGTTTTTAAGTTTAGTAAATTTTCACAAAAATATGAATTTGGCCAAATTTAATAAATAAAAATTTCGCGTCATTTGCAAAAATGTTTCAAGAGGAAGAAAAATCCTTTAAATTGAGCGAATTTCATTAAAAACTTATTTATGGTGGGTTTTTTAATTTACCAAGTCCTGAGATCTTTTTTTTCAGAAAAATTCCCTTAATTTGTCATATTTTTTTTTAGAAAAAATTTAAGACATTTTATGTTTAAGATTTTTTCTTTAGTTATATAGTTTTGCCGAATCTAATAAAAAAAATTTATAAGAAAAAAATATTCTGAACGCATTAACATTTTCTGGTTAAAAATTTTCTAAATGTTAGCGAATTGTTTTTATAGAAATTGGCTCAGATGCTGACTTTGAAATTTGCCCTGGGTGTTGGAGTAGTTTCCGGTTGAAATTTGCCACTAAATTGGTCTTTTTGTCCTTCTTAAATTTTTATCAAATCTCAAAAAATTTACCTGTAGAACTTTGCTTCAAATCTTTCTTCAGAAAAGTGCTATGAATCCGAAAAAAATTTCCCTGAGAAATTTGCTCTGAATTTCGAAAAATATTTCTTTAAAAAGTTTCCCAGAACATAAATAATTTCCTTTTAGAAAATTAACACGAACTTTAGGATGTGTTGTTTTATAAAAGAGCCGGCAACACAGGCATAGTTGCTTATAAAACTTTAAAAATTACCTTTGTCTTTGCTAAAATTAGATTAATAGCTAACAAGTAAGAAAGAACTATTTACAGACGAATTTTCGAAAGTGAACCCATTTGAGGATAGTGGGCAATGATAAAATCGCCACAAAATTAATATGTTTTAAAATTCATAAAAGAATTCTATGTCCCGAATATAATGTAGATACGATTATCAACTTTTATAAGAGATTTTTATACCCTTCACCATAGGTGGAAAAAGTATGAATGGCAAATATAAATATGAGCACCTGCAGTATTGACCTAATCTCGTGGTGATCTTAACCACTGGGTGAAAAACAATGCGCTTACCAACCGCCCTAAATATGTGAGAGCAAACAACAAGTAACAATTTGAGTGTGAATCTCGGCAGAATTATACACTCACCTTTTATTAAGAGGCTGGAGCTATGTTAACTCCGCTGCTATTGGAATATGCTGGCAGCATCTTTTGAACAGGAGCAGAACCTAGCGATTTCCGCCAGCAGGCCGAAATTCCCCACAAGTAGTCGAAAATGCAGATATGTTGGGTAAAAACCACAACCCTACGTGATGCCCGTGAAGGCCTCAACAAAAAGTCAGACCATAGATATATCTGCGGGAGCTACCGACTCCCGCGGTACCAGATAAAATCTCTGGTCAGCCGCGATCTCAAGGGACCGGTTAACTTTGAAGTCTTCGGAATTTCAGCTAATGACTGCGCCTGATTTTTGCAAAGCAAAAGAATGAATGTCTTCCAAATGGCCCTTACACACCCCTGGGGGAGAGGAAAGAGTTTATATAAGTTTGTCATTCCATTTGTAATATCTACAATGTTAATCAAAGACCTTATAAACTTTTTCTATATTTTGGTTCCGTCTGTCCGTGTATATGTTGAAATACTTTTTCGCATTCTGACCGGGACTAGGTTCTTATAAATTATTGGCAGTGCACATAACATCCCCAGCAAATATGGCCCCAAGAAGAAAATTAGGAATGGCACTAAATTTTACATGAGACACAACAACACGCAATTTTGTGGCATTTTTTTTTTTTTGTTTTATTGTCCTTTTTTGCTTAAGGTGTTTGTGCATTTTAAGTGAAATGAAACATGGCCCCAAATAAAATCACAATTTTTACTTTGGGACTATTATATTATGCAAATTTTAAGAAATGAAGTGTTACCCCAAAAATTTTTATATTAATTTTATATAAAAATTTCTATGGATGGTATCAAAATCCTGAATCTCTATACCAAGTAGAAACAAATTCCTTGGCCGGGCAAAGGACCGCTACGTAGAAAAGCTTTAGTAAGCGAAGCCGGCGTTTGTTAAACCATTGAGGAGAAAATCCTTCTTCCCGGCTGAAGGTGTAACCATGCTATCTATCGTACGATCTTGAAACCCAAAATTGTATCTTTATTCGGGATATTAAAACTCAGGATGTTGAAATTCGGGATCTTAAATTTGGGACTTAAAGCTTCGGGCATATGAACTCAACCCGAATTTTTAATATAACTTTATTTGAGTTTTTTTTTTAATTAAAACTTTTTTTGGTTTTCAAATTGTTGAAAAATTTTAAAGTTATTTTTCGTTATGAAGAATTACCCCATATTTAATTTTTTATGGCTATTTTTAATTTTTTTTTGGTAATTTTCATTAAAAAAATGGGGTCATATTGCATTATGAAAAATAGCTATAAGTTTGGGGTAAATTTTCAGTTTTTGGGGCCATATTTCTCAGCGCCTAAATTTGTATTCCATTCATTGCAGTTATAATATGCTATTGAAATTCGGTCAGATTGGTCAAAAAACTGCCCAGATATGCTTAAAAAACAGGATTGTTTCTCATTTTTCCTTATAAATGTGCAACTTTTACCTATAAATCCCTACTTTTTGAAGACACCACTTATTCTTTTAACTCTACACACAGAAAAAATAGCAATGTTAAATTAACATGGTGCAATGTTAATTGAAAATCATAGTAGCGGAATTCACCCTGGATAGTAAAGTCAGTTGTAGACCTTGTTAATCTTATAATTTTAGTAAAAATACTAACATTTACAACACTGCAACAACAAAATGTATTAGACTAAAATATACTACGCTGTGGTTGAAAAATACCAAAAAAAAGCAGTAGTAAACAAAGTGTGTGAATTTACCAGAAAAAAACAGTTAAATAAACTTTATCTGTCGCTTTCTCTCACCCAGCAAATCCATTAATTTACAATGCATACGAAAAAGACACTCACGCTTTAAAGTATAAAATCGTATTAAATATAACAGAGTTGTACACTTAATACAAAGGGTGAAAACGGCTAGTACATTTCGTGTTCATATTAATTTTAAATGAAAGATATTAAAATAATATTGTTCAATATTGGATATATAAAAGCCTGTTTTACTTGTTTTTTATAGAAACAACAACAACACTTTGAGAAGAAAAAAATTAATTTTTTTATTTTCGTGCTTAAAATAAATAATAAAAAGAAGAACAATTCCCGTATTCTGTTTGTTAAAATTATTTAGTTAAATACTCGTACATACAAATATAATCTGGGAATTTTATTGCTCATGTTAAGTTTAATTTTTATTATAAATTTGTATATTAATTCGAATGAATGTGTATTCTAAGTCAAATTACAATTCATAAAACTTTCATACTTTAATAGTCGCATTCCTTCAGTATTTTTTGTTTGTATATTTCTCTTACGAGGCTTACTTAAGCTATCCTTTGCCTAGCAATGAAGTTAATTATACAGATATAGCAGAATGTAATGCATTTTCTGGCCCGCTACGGCCTCCGTTAGCATTATTTTTATCTTAATTTCTGGCCGAGCAGGCAAGAAAATGCATTTCATTCTGCTTTGCTATTGTTAAATCATGTTAAATTAACATGAAGTTAATTTGAATCAAAATCACTACAGCAAAGTTTAAAATCAACCTTGTTTTCGACGGTTTTACATTGATTTTTCTGTGTGTATTATTTAACTTTAAGTAAACTTAAGTTATGTTCACACCAACTAAATATTTGACTTCGTACACGTAACCACTAGTTTTTTAAAAAAATTATTTGCTTTTGCAAAACGTTTGGCTAGATCAAGCATCATTTTGCAGTTTCTAAATTACACTAAACAATTATCTTATTACAAATAGAGTTTATTAAATCAAAAGAAATTGTCAAAAATGAAGGTAAAGTCCGACCGAAAATTTGGCCGGATCCAATTCCGCTTTGATATTTCTTAACCCTTAAGTGTATACGTGGGCCTGGCCAGGCATTTTTGAATATTTTCCAGTTTTTTCATAAAATTATAAAATAATTAGAACGAAACTTTATGTATTCCTCAATCAAATGTTTTTTACATGAAAACGAGAAAAAAGTTAAATTTAAATATCGCGGGCGTGGAAATTTGCCTAATGAAAATTTTGTAAATATTGTATCCACCTGGGCCCGGCCTGACCCTGCCCTATTAAATTTGTACTGTAAAAAAGCATACGCAACACATACAACTTCTCTCTTTACTTTAATTTCAAAAAATAATTCTAATAATTCAGCCATAAAACTCCTTACATATAAAAGAAGTCCCAGCCAGGCCCAGAGGTTCCTTAGTGTGAGTTCTTTCGATAGCCACAAAAACTCCATACAAAATACAAGGGGTCCCAGCCAGGCCCAGGTGGCAGTTTGTGCCACACAAATGAGGTTTCTTCTTAAGAGATAAATATAAATTGTAGTAAATGTTGAAAATGAGTCAAATAGGCCCAGTATTTCAGCTGACTCACGTTCAAACTTCTTTTTGGAATAAAGTCTTTGGACGGACGGATGGACTTCGTAAGTTCGATTCTGCAAGTGATTCTGAGGCGATCGGGGTACTTAAGTTAAGTTAGTCTATTACCAAGATTTCCCACTCCACCTATGCATGGCTATGGTGGTGTTCGTTGGAATCAAAAATATATTTATAAACGGATTTTGTCTATCTGTATCTTTTTGTATAGATGATAGATAAAATTTTATTTACTGAGAAAGAAAAGTTATTAAAGATTGCATCTCTTTCTAAATTGAAATGTTAAAAAAGTATATTTTATTTATTTAAGTTATATCCTATTGTTTTATAATTTGTTTTTCCTTATTTATATATTTCTATTTATTTTATTATTTTTTTCTTTTTTTTTTGTTCCAGAAATACAAGTTGTAATTACATTTGTTTGTTCAGCCAACAATAAGAAATGGAATTTATTTAACTTCTACTTTTACAGTTTTGTTTTACTCAATTTTTTCTTTGAATATTCCAAGAGAAACAACTACAAACCGAAGAAAAACTACAAAGCAAAAAAGGTAAAACTTCTTAGAAATCTTGATGTATTTGTAGATGATTTTCTAATAGTTTTAAGGTTTTTCCATTTAAAATTTTAATCGAAAGATCTTGTTTAAAGGTTACTCAAGTGTAATATATTGTTTTACAGCTTATAGATTTGTTTTTAATTTTCTTATGATGTATGAGCATAAATACAATATAATTTTCTTTTTCTTAAGAAAAGTTTAAAAAAGTTTTTGAAAAACGTCTGTTTTGTAATTCAAGCCAACAAAAAAATTAATATTTGCTTAACAATTAATATTTATTTACTTTGAGAACTTGATGCAGTGTTAAGAAAATTGCTGCGAAAAAATAGCAAACAAATTATCGCCAACTTTAGGCAGCAGCTAATTTAAATTAACGCCACTTGAATACATCTACCGAAAAGGGCTGGATTTTTTTTTAATCTGATTTTAATAATTTATGCTGTTATCAGCACACTGGTACACAATATCAGCTGTAAGGCTTTAACGGATTGTAATTAACGTTAACCACTTGACAATATTGTAAAATCTTAAACTTGGCTGAGTTTAGGCAGACGCCACAAAACTTTTCTTTTACAGTTTTTGTGGAAGAAATTTAATAAGAAAATTTCATTTAAAAAATAACAAAACACATCAAAAGAAATTTCATCAAAGTTTCCTCACAAAATACGAGAAAGCGTAAAGCCATAAAAAGTGAATTTCATGTTTAGGAAATTGTAATTAATTTTAACATTTTAAAAATGTTAAAATTTTAATTATGCTGGTAATTTAAAGTCGTTTGTTGTTAAGACACAAGAAGACAACTAATTAATGTTAAAGTAAACATTTTTTTACTGCCCTCCGCCCTATACCCCCCCCCCCCCTAGCAGTAAAGAGGATATTCTAATGGGTCGATAATATATGGAAACGGATCTTCAGTTTAATATTAAATGGCAACGCAACTGAAATAAACATTTAAATAAAGTAAAGAAACTTTTGCCAGTTGCCATTTTGACAGATCGGCAAATGGAAATATGGAAACAACTGACACAAAATAATTGAATTTTGTAAACAAGAAGAAGAAAAATTATGAGTTTCGTGCATATTTTTTAGGTAACCACGCAGAAAGAGCGAATATGGATATGTTGGGTAACACTTGGGAGGCATTTCTAATCGGCTGAAATCTCTTTTTAATTAATTTTTTGCTTAAAGGCATATTTTTGTCTTCTTAAAGATGCTGTGACTTATTGACTAGATACTTTAAAGACTGGACACAAATTGATCTCTCAACAGCAATATCTTAACTGTTTAAAGTTTTCGAATTGAACATTTGTTGCACTAGTAAGTCAAAATGTTCTCGTGTCATTTTTATCTATTTTGATAACCAAATAAGAAATATAAAATAAAATGTTCAACATAAAATAAAAAATATATTTGTTATTAGCTTTTGACGCTTTTTTCCTAAAAAAAAACTAAAAATAAACTAAAGTTTTTAAGAAATGGGTGGTCCAACAAAAACGCACGATGTTAATTTTAAATAAAGCGAAAAGTTTTTAGAGAATTATCTTTAAATTTTTTAAGCATTCACAAGTGTTTTCGCAATTCCAACAGACCAGGTGTGCTGAAATTTGAGTACAATCTGCCCGATTTTGAACAAATTTGGTTGATTATGCTGGCCAAAAAATTCACGAAGTGCATGAAATGCACTAACAATCTTAACGCGCTGCTCAATTGTAAAGCTCTCCATGTTTGAATTTGTCAAACACTGAAACAAAGAAATGTCAAATTAAGTTGGGCAAAAACCTGTGTTACTCACAATTGGCATTGTGCTTTATGGTTGGACCAGCCTTTAAATATTTACTATTTAGCAACTGAAATGGACATCCGTTAAATGTTTGCGGTAACTAGCACTAAATTAAAGTTCGGTTGCCATACATAATCGACCCAAAAGTTAGTCATTTTGTTTGAAACATTATCTAATGTCATGCTTATCCGTCTGTTAAAATCACGCTCACTTAAGAACGACTTTACAGAAAAGAACAAATCGTCAAATTGTTCCTTGTTCTCCTAAGAAGCTTGTGATTGAAATCCAGAACAAATCAGTGGAAAAAGAGTTATGGAGTCATATATGATCAAACTGATATTTACAAAAACTTACATAAATTGGTGGCGGAATGCACTAATTGTGAATACATTTTGCATCAAATTGATTTAGATAATTACAACTCTAACTACCAAATTTCGAAAAGTTCGGTTCGTAGTTTACAAAAAGCCCCATATAAAGTCCACTCTCAGAAAATACGCCTACAACCGTAACGAATAATGAGTTAGTGGTGAAATTTGGCTTAATTCAGTTCTAGAAGCTGAAAAATCGCAACATTAAATTTTTGTAAAGATTACTAAAGGCCCAATATAAAGCATTTAAGTACGCTTCAAACCGAAACCCATTACGATATATGATTGAAATAAGGACCAATTAATTTTTATATGACTAGAAATAAAGTCATACGAAGGGTCATAATTTAACACAGAGGGGTTTTTTTGAAAGATTTCGAAATATTCTAACTCTTGGTCAAGGGGTTAAAAGATTCTCCACAGTCTGGGAAAATTTTGTTTTAAAGTGTTTAAAAGCAGAAAAGTCAAACGAATTTTAGCAAATTAGGCAAAAACCCTTCTCTGTCTCAGCAAAAATTTTTTTTTAGCATTTTCTTTTCATTTGGTCAATTTTCTTACAACAAATACCATACAGGTCAATTTTTGTATAATAAATTTTATTAGGATCTTATTTATCTGAAGGCCCATTCACAATACCAGCATACTTGCGCAATCAAATAATTGTGCCATAAGGATTAAAGCATACGCCAAAAAAGCATCGGTAACTTTTCAGTTGCATTCAAAATAAATATTTATAATGCTTTCATTTCCTTTTTAGCCATTTACTCGTACTTCTTGAGAATTTAAATTTTTTGTTATAATTTTAAAATACACGGTTCAATCATTCTGGAACAATCATAAAAATATAAAGCTATTTTTGATATTGAACCACCTCCTGTTGCATTTACCCTACAAGCAAATACACCGTCAATCGGTGGGCATAATCATCTGATTGCACATGCATGTTGGTATTATGTATGGGACCCGATTATGTATGGGAATTTTTTGGTAGAATGTTTAGATTTTGCTAAACAAATTAAAACTATTGTTTCGGAATTTTGCTGGAATCTAAAAATAATTTTTTTTTTTTTTTTTTGGAAATTTGTCAGATTCTGAAAAATATTTCTTAAAGGAAATTTTTCTATAGAAAATTTGTCGAAATCTAAACAAATTTTCCAATTTGAAATTTGTAAGAATCTAGAAAAAATTTTTTTAAAAAATTGTGAGAATCTGAAATAATTTTCGAATAGGAAATTTGTTTATGTTAATCTAATAGCCAATTTACACTACAACGAAATCTAGTACTTTCGAGATTTCGAGCCAAATCTAGTTGTTTTTGGCTAGAATTCCCGTACAAAACAAAATCTACTCCGTAACTAGATTTTGACGAAATCTATTCGAAAAGTTGTAGTAGTTTATTGATGCAACTATGTTTTTCCCCATATAGCACTAAAAACTACTTCCCTGCACAAGAAAAAAATGACATTTTAACAAAAAACAAAACAAAAACAATAATAGCTGCTTGTTAAAATTGTTAAAAAAAATTCAAAAATTTTGTAAAATAGTAAAAAAAATACAAATGACAAATAATATTGATAATAAAGAAAATGTAATGCAAATTTTTAAATGCCTATTTCTTTATATGTAAGTATGTGTTACACAAAAAACTTTCAGTCGGCGGTTTTTGTTGTGAAAACCAAATCTCGCTAATGTCAAACAAGTATAATGTAAACGAACTAGATTTGGAGGAAGATTTCAAATGAAATCTACTAGATTTCGATGTAATGTAAATGCCCTATAAGATAAATTTTCCACAAGAAATTTGTAAGAATCTGAGAAAATAATTTTACAAGCAATTTGTCATATTTTTTTCTTTAAGAAATTGGTCAGAATCGTAGAGAATTCTGCTATACAAATTTTTTTGAAAAAAATTTTTGTTAACCCGCAAAAATTTATTAATGACGTGCAGGCCCACAAAGTCGAGAAGAAGATTTCTTTCGTATATTTATATTCAAAACAAAAATAAATTAAAGTTTTTTTTAGTATTGTTTTGAATATAAATATGCGAAGGAAATGTTGTTGTCGACATTGTGAGCATGCCAGTAAATATTTTTTTTTTTGAATTCGGGTTAATCAAGTTGGATTTAGAAGGAAAGCAGCATTTTCACTGGGTGTTCACAATTTAAGGAAACATTCACACACATCTTAAAAAAAAAATTTTTTTTCAAACTTATTGTTGAAAGGTTTATTCAAAACTTTAATAAGAATTATCATAAATGGGATCTACAATTTTATTCAAAGTATTGCTAAAATAATTAAAGGAAAATATAAAAATTTAAGGAAAACATCAAAAAACTTGTAGAAAAAAAACCAAATTAAAATTATTTGATTATAAAAAAGATTATGGCCCTAATCATATAAAACGCCACGCAACGCTAAAGAATTACATTGAAAGTACAAACAATGTCATAAATATTTTGTAATTTTGTTGTTGCTTTTTACAGAAATTCATGTACCGTTTTAAAATTTTCAAATCCACAAGCTTTGGAGCGTTTGAAATTTTAAAACGCAATGTTTATTTATGTACAAAGCAACAACAAAATTACGAAATATTTATAAAATTGTTTTTGCTTTCAATGTAATTCTTTAGCGTTGCGTTGCGTTTTGCATGATTAGGGCCTATATTTATAATATGTTACTTATATTTTCTAAAAAGTGGAATATATTTTCTATAAGAATTTCGTAAGAATCAAAGAAGATTTTTCTAACGAAAATTTTTGTTAAAATTGTATAAAATTGTTCATTACAAAATTTATTGAATGTGAGTACTGAGTTTAACCATAGTGTTTTTCAAACCTTATTTTTCTAATTTGTTTTTGTATCAACCACTTGCTGAAGTCCTCACAGAAGAAGAAATGCGACATTTCGTTACTTGTAAAAGTAATAGAAAAAGGACACTACTGTTCTTGACTCCCCATCTTTTAAAAATAAACGAATATTTTATGACAGTTAATTCTGCACAATAAATAAAATTGGTAAAATTTTGGAATTATGCACTTAATCAGCCAACTGCTCAAATCTTATTTTCATCAAATTTATACAAAACATACATTTCTATCCATCCTCATCGTAAAATGTCATGTATTTTAGACATGTATAAGAAACAAATCTAAAAAGGATAAAAATATTTTTGAAGCTTATTGCAACTGACAAGTTCATTTATAATAACATATACAATTTTTTAAAAAGATTCTTTTAGATAAAAAACAAAAAAAAAATTCGAAATGTTCGAAATAATAAACTAATCAAAAAGACGAATAATGAATGAAGGGATGGATTCGTACAGACATACTTATACATAGAGTTCTAGTATATTAAATAAATAATAGTTTCAAACTTTCTGCTCATACTCGTGCTATCTATGAATTTGAAAATAGACCATACAACAAACATCTCAATTGCATTAGACATTCAGACAATCACACTCATAGAAAGAGTGATAAAAAAAAAACATAGACGGATGGACGCATACATTGAATAGTGTAACTAATGTGGGTTTGATTGAGTGAAAGCTTTATCGGATAAACTACAATATTAACAAAAATAAATTATTTCATCATAATTTCTGGTAGTCCTTTTTTTATTATTCCTTTTGTATTTCAAAAATAAATGATAGGAATTATCTTAAATAAAATTGAGCAAAATATTCTTCAAAGAACAAACCAAGTAAGAATTGAAAATATTAATTTTCAGCAAAAATATTTCATTCTAAATGAAAATAAAAAAGAAAATCTTCATATATTTTAAGCTCTAAGGATTTTCTATAAAAATTAATTTTGTTCAATTCATATTACTAAATAAATAAAAGATGACTAAACAGAGAGAAGCTGAAACAGAAAAAAAACAATAAAAAAAAATTTAATATTAAAACAAATAAAACGATTTGTATTTACCTTAACGCCAGGTTGAATTTGAAGTTGTAATCAAACAGTTGCCAACGCAGCAGAGAACAGTGGGTTTTGATGGGCAAAAAGTTTTTCTAAGAAAATTGTGCAGACAGAAAACAATTTTAAATGTAAATGAGCTTCCATGCAGACAACAATTTTATAAAAGAAAAAGAATGTGGATAACGTTTGTAGTAGGTTAGGTTAAGTTGAAAAGAGGGGGATGCTGCATTGCCCCTAATCATTTGGGGATACACCCACGACAACTTGGCATGTTGTGCGCTCTAAATGCGCACATAGTGCATTGTTGGCTCCATCTACAAAAGATGGAGTTAACTCATATGGTTTTTCAAGGGTTTCTATTTTTATTTTACTTCAGAACTCCAAATTTGGTATATTGTCCCTTTTAATTTTTGTGCTCATAATGCAGGATATACACTCTACGTATTGTACCATTGGCTAATCCTAAACGAACTTAATTACCTTTTTTATTTTTATTTATTAATTGTTTGGTTTCCTGCTGAACAATACAAGCCTTAAGCAAACTGGTTTTTTTATATTTGAGTATATAGGTGAAGGATTAAAAGATAATACAAAACTAGATGCAGTTGTTTTGCCCATGGCATTATAATACCAAATTGTCCAATTTCGTATGTTTGAGGCAAAATATGTGTTTGTGCCGATCTCCAATCTAAAACATTTTTCAACACACGTGATCTCAGCCTTTGAAATAGTGCTGTGATCCTGGAGTATTTTGGAGTAAATTATTTACTTTAATGAGGCTAAAGTTCATAGAATTTAATTTTCATTAAATTATTTTTATGAAGAACGGAATTATTACAACATGAAATGACTTAAAATTTATTGATAATCAATGGTGGTAAGTGTTAAACGGCAAACCGGTCTGAGGAGATAGTGTGGTAACAATCGAAACACCTCAGGTCAACCTGTCCGTGAAAACCTGGGTTCAATTCCCAGCTCAGTCAAGAATAAAAAATTATCACTAAATTTTAATTAATTTCATGTTGTAAAATTCCTTTCTGCATAAAAATAATTGTAAATTAAATTCAATGAACTTTAGCCTGATTAAAATAATAAAAAATTTGGATTAAAACCCGGTAATAGTTCAATAAAATAACCATAATACTGATTAATGTACTTTTTAAAAATAAGATAATCTTAAAATAATTTTTTGTATATGAAAAATTTTCGTGTACAGTTAATAACACTGATTTGGAATTCGTTTTCTTATAGAAATTACCTTCGATGCAAAGTCTGTTTCAAAGTATATATAGAGAAATTAAGGGCCTAATTGTGTGAAATGCAACGCAACGCCAAAAATTTCATTGAAAATAAAAACAAATTCAAAAACATTTTATAATATTGTTGTTGCTTTTCTAAAGGAATTTATATTTTAATTATTGTCGACCTTTTGCTTAATTTTATTGTGTGTTTTTGTTTAGAAAATTCTAATCAGGCTTATTATGGTCTTATCTTCTATGCAAATAAAGAGATTAGTTCATAGTTTTTTCTTCCGACGTTTCGTTGGGGATTCCCAACATCTTCAGGAATATAATTTTATTGTTGATCTGGTAACCGTTTATATATATATACGATAGAAAAAACAACAGTTTAATTATACTACAACATAATTTCATAGGAATAATAATAATCTTTTTGTCAATTTTTACATTTACGTATTTAACAAATTTTTTGGTTTACACACAACAAAAAACAAAAATTTAATTTAACAAGACAAATGTAAAAACTATAACTATTAAAACACTAATAACAAATTATATAATAGTGGCAATGTTTCTTATTGAACTAAAATATTGCAATTGTATGTATTGCATTCGTGTAAGAACCAGAGCCCGACCATGGTTTACAGATGATATTAAGTTACTTATATAACGTCAAGATATTAAGTATCGGTTGTGAAAACGATACAGAATACCCGAGTTTCATAAGGAGTATCATATAGCTAGAAAGGCTGTAGTTTCAAGGATAAAGCATGAAAAAAGTTCCTATTTTTCAAATAAATTTAATAACGCAGTAGATATGAATAAGACATGTAAACAAATACGAGACGCTGGTATTGGTAGGACAAAAAATCGTGTTATTGACGCTGACGTGAACGAACTCAATGAACTTTTTGTTCCCCATGCCCACAGCGAACCCTGATTTTTTCGAATACAAAATTTAGTTTCAGATGTTGTACTGCGGGAGATGTTGTGGAAGGATTTCATAAAGTTAAATCTAACTCTGTGGGATTGGATGATATTAATCCTATATTTATTAAATTAATCCTACCCTGGATAATTCGCTTTGTTGTGCATTTACATAACACTATTATTATCACTAGTACATCCCTACGGAATGGAAGTATGCCAAAGACAGGCAGCGATTATCGCCCAATTTCAATTCTACCTTTCCTATTAAAGGTTTTTGAACATGTGTTACTGCATCAAATATTTGAATATGTTATTGATAAAAACTTACTAACTGGCCGTCAATCAGGATTTAGGCCTCAATATAGTTGTGTGACAGCTCTAACTGATGTTGTTGAAGAGATTAGGGGTAATTTGGACACTGGAAAAATATCAATGTTGGTACCACTTGACCACTCAAAAGCTTTCGACACGGTTGACCATTCCATACTGTGCTTGAAACTATCAAAAATGTTAAATTTTTCTAAAACTGCTGTTAAGTTAACTGTATCGTATTTAAAAGATAGACTGCAAAGCGTTGCATATGATGGACTTGTTTCATATCCTTTACGGGTTGTAAGAGGTGTTCCACAGGGTTCCATACTTGGACAAATTTTATTCTTATTATATGCAAATGACATACCACAACAACTTAAGTATTCCAGTATAAAAATGTATGCTGATGATATTCAAATTTACCTGTGTAGTACCAAGGCTTCCATTAGCTCTAACGTAAATGATATAAATACTGATCTTAATAGTATTTTTCTCTGGGCGCCAGCAAATGGATTGCGTCTAAACCCAAAAAAGTCTAAATTAAAATTGAATCTCAAATTGAAATTTTCCTTTGAGGTACAAAAATTGATATAGTTAGCTCTGTCAGAAATCTTGGTGTAATTTTCAATAGTACCTTAACTTGGTCTGACCATATTAATCGCTCATGCGGTAGAGAATATAGTATGCTAAGGACCTTATGGACAACACAGCATTTTACTTCTTGCAAAAACGTATATATTACCGACTCTATTATATTCATCGGAGGTTTTTTATGGTAGTAATTCAAAGGACACGTTGAAACCCCATACGATCTTTAATAACATTGTACGCTACATTTACGGCCTTAACAAATTTGATCAAATATCTCAGTATTCGACTCGTAGTTTCCATATAACCTTTAATAACTATTTAATGACAAAATTGCCGAAATACCTTTTTGACCGCTTACAGTTCACTAGATCGTCGAGATGTAACGGCATCTCCCAATTTCCGCATAATGATACGGCATCTGAAAAGCAGCTTTTTATATTAACAATTCGTCTCTGGAACCAACTCCCTGCTAATTTGCAAAATACAAGCAACGCAACTAAATTTAAAAATTTACTCTTGCAGTTGTATGTACTGTAACTTTTTCAATCTTTTAAACTTTTAACACAATCATAAACAAATATTATTAATGATGTTATATTTTTATATATCGTCGGTCACAGGTTGACAACTCTTAACATGTTTTTTTTGTACTTTTCAGGAGACAAAAAAAAAACGTTATTACTCCGTTACTAAACCGTGTTGGAAGTAAATAAAAAAAAAAACAAAAATTAGTAGGAGATATTTATTGTAAGATGGTGTAAAGAAAACAAAGGTATTGAATAATTTCAGATTAAAAAAAATTAAAATAAATAATACCCCCGATTCGATTTTTTTGCGAGTTAAGAGTTGTCAACCTGTGACCGACGATATATTTTTCATATTATTTTCATATAATTTTTTGTTATTATTATATTTATAAATTGTCTATTTTTTTTTTAATCATTTGCTATTTATTAACTTGTCTGATTCTAATACCTTAAATTATAAGATCTTGTTGTATTAGAAACTCATATTCTTAATAAATACAAACTTTTTTGTCCTCCTTCGTATTCAGTGCATTTGTAGCCTTTTCCTGTATTCGTAAACTTTCCAGGGTATATTGTCTATTTGTTCTCTTTTCCTTATCTAATATTTTCATGTTTGTCAGATCGGGTAAATGTTCCTCTTCAACACAATGAGTGGACAGAGCTGTTGTAGTTTTGTTCTTCCCGATGTCTGCTTCGTGTCCCGATATCCCTGTACCCAGGCTCCCCTTCGTTGTACCCATTTCGAATTTCTTTTAACATTTCTGTTATAGTCATGTCACTGTTCACTTCAGAAACAACGAAATTATTATATTTGTTTTAAACAGTTTTCACTCCTTCTCCTTTTTTTTTTTTTTTTGTTCCAGCGCTGTTGTTTCATCTACATTAATATAAAATTACTTATGAGTCAATATAAGACCAGGGACTCAGGGTCTCATGCTTAAAAATGAAAATAGCAAATTCTGTGTATCTTATGTACCAAGAAAAAAAAAATAGTTCTTTTCGTTACATTTCTAAGTTAAAACTACTACATACAACCAAACATTTGCAATACAAAACTATGCATATACGTTTAGATGTCTTTGCCAGTGTATAAATCCAATATTGTTAAAATACAATTTATATTATGATTTTACCTTAACAAAATAAAATCTTTGTGGCATATAATGAAAAAACATATTTTCCACTACAAAATACTATTGCAAATTGTACTTGGGAAAATATAAATAAAATATGAAGAAATTACAAGAAGAAAAAAAAAATGAATGAAAAATCTAGCAATTGTAGCAACAGCTAAATTGTACTTATAACTAGTTCGTATCTAAAATACAAAATTCATAATAAATTGTTGCTGTGTCAATTCATAAAATCATAAAAACATAAGTACCTGTATACTGTACACAAGTACTTGTGTTTGTATTTAGTGCTCTTATCTTTTTTTTTTTTTTTTTGTATACACTGTAGTCCTTTCTGCACTTTTAGAAGGCGTATTTGTAGTTTTTATGTATGTGTGAAGAATGTACTCTTCAAAAACTGTACAAATGAATGAAAAGAGTTTTTGTTTCTTTATTTATCTATTTGTATTTATAAGATGGCCAAAAATACACTGTGATAGCTACGAAATCGTACAAAGAAGTACAAAATATTCTCACTACATGATGAGAATGGTTCTTTTTTTTAATTTTTCTTTTCCTTTTCTTTTTGAATTTTAATGTTTAATTAAGAGTTTTTATAGATTTGGTTTTATTTTTTGTTACACTGTTTAAATAATATTCAGTCGTTGGACTTTTCGTTGTTGCTGGATTTTTTTCAAGGTACATACTACCAAACTATACAGCTTCACTTATTTAACAATTTGTGCCTGTAATCAAAGTAATGTTATGCGGTTTTATTTAATAAAATAATTTCCCAAGAGTTTGCGTTTTTCTTTTCACAGTCTTAAAATAAACCTGGCATTTGTAGCTAAATAGAAGGCTTGAGATTCATTATATTTAAATGTTGAATATATGAACAGTAGATAATAAAAGTGAGGACTTTTTGAGTCTATGATGCGGTAACATCGAGCTCATTTACACGGTTCTGTTGAGAGCGATGGTTCTCATAATGCCCTGTAAGTGAAAATTAGCTTTTGGGCGCACATCTATTGCAAACTCAGCTTCTATCCAATGGGAACATAACATAGTAACGCCAGTAAGAAGGTCAAACTTTGAACAAAGTTTGGTGCAAAAATCCATAATAACATGTTTGTTAACACCACAACCATGATTAAGCTATAAACCAAGGCCAACACCTGTCAAAAATATGTGCTTTGAATTCATCCTTTAACCTCAAACTTAAATCATAAGGCTGTTGTAAATAAATTTCAACAAGTAACAATCAGTAGTACGATTCACTAACTTTTAACGAACCGACAATCGTAATTTTTGTCGACATATATATTCGCTTGCAGTAATGATAGTGTGATTCTGTAATTTGTTTTTAACGATTGTAAATTTCACATTTATAATTTTGTTTTTGTTCATAATTTGCTTTTTTGTACATTTTGAATTTAGAATTTTGTTTTTGTTCATACGTACACATATATATTAGACCGTCTCAGTTTTTATACTTTTTTCAAAATTCCTTCATGAACATCGATTTTCTTAATCTACTATAAAATTAAATATTGATGAACGGGAAGTGGTCTCTCAAATCGTATTTTCATATTTTTAGGCAAAATGTCTTTTTTCCAAAAAATTAAAAAAATTTAAAGTTAGTAGTTTGCCTCAAACTCAAGCAGTTCTGAACGGATTTGAACCTTATTACAGCCATTATAAAGCCATTTTGTTCGGTGGTTTTTTATTCATAGCATTACAAATTCAGGTTTTCAAATACGAACTTAACATTTTTTTTCATTTTTGCTTATTTTCATATATAAAAATTAAACGAGGAAAAACTTTTATATTTAACCCATATCCTAAAATTTGCATATTAAATATCATTAAATGATATTTGAAATGATGAAATAGCAACAAATTAAAAATTGTGATTTTGTTTGGGGCCATTTTTCGTTCCTTTGGGATCATTTTTCATTTCATTTAAAATGCAAAAACACCCCCACGAAAAAATTAAAAAACACACAAAAAAAAAACATTGCGTGTTGTTGTGTTTCATGTAAAATGTTGGTTCCATTCTTAATTTTCTTTTTGGGGCCATATTTCCTGGGGTCATTTTGCGCACCGCCCTCAAATGCACCCACTCAAATGCCTTGAAGGCTGTGGAATCAGGGTCCGTAACAGTTATTCCTTTTTTCATAAAAGTCTGATGATAAAAGTAATTTTTTGATTTTTATTATTTTAAACAAAAATAACAGTTATTTTTTGATTTGTATTTTTTTGAACAAAAATAACAGTTATTGTTTGATTTATATTTTTTCGATCAAAAATAACAGTTATTTTATGATTTTTATTTTTTTGAACAATAATAACAGTTATTTTTTGATTTTTATTTTTTAGATCAAAACTAACAGTTATTTTCTGATTTTAATTTTTTTTAGCAAAAATAAAAATTATTCTTTAAAGAAATATATGTACGTGTTATAATTATTTAGTTGACTTTAAATATTTTTTTTTAATGGGCATAAGATATCCCAATGATGATCACACATTTAAATAACAACTCAATAATTATAACACGTACATTTCTTTAAAGAATAATTTTAATTTTTGCTCGAAAAAATAAAAATCAAAAAATAATTGTTATTTTTGTTCAAAAAAATAATAATCATAAAATAACTGTTATTTTTGCTCGAAAAAATAAAAATCAAAAAATAACTTTTTTTTTTGTTCAAAATAATAAAAATCATTAAATAACTGTTATTTTTGATCGAAAAAATAAAAATCAAAAAATAACTGTTATTTTTGTTCAAAATAATAAAAATCATAATATTTTATCAAAGAAAAGTTCATAAGGATCAATATGTTATACTTGAATCAGTTTGCCAGCATTTACTTCTATATGCTTTTTTGTTTTAAATTTTCAAAATAACTGTTATTTTCGGTCCCTGTGTGGAATACATTTAGAATGGATAATTGGGCTATTTTTTTTTTTTTAACGAAAAACAGGGTTTGTTAATGTGAAGAACATTCATATGCAATAATTGACAAATTTGTCAAACTTTTGCAGCTCGTCAAACTTTGGCTCTCCTGCCCGAAATTTTTGTCAAACGAAAAATATCGGATTTTTCTGGATTTCATTGGCCAATGCCTGCCTTCGCCTTTATAAAGGGTGTCGTGTATGCCAATAAGCCAAGATAAACTTAAGATCTTAACGGCAATATCCGAGAGGATGTTAGAAGCGCTGGAACCTCAAATACTCAGAAAAGGTATGGAAAATACTCTGAAAAGAACGCATTACAATGGGCACCATTTGAAAGACATTTTCCTTAAATTTAAATAAATACACCCAGAGAAAAAACATTTTTCAATATAGTCTCCTCCAATAAAACTATATTTAAAGAACATTTTTAAATATATTATGGTTAATTTAACCATATTATTGTCACCGGCAACCATATATGCTTAAATTTATCTCCATCACTAAGCCACAACCGTATTATGGTTGCCTCCAGACATGTTGTGGTTAATTATAATAAAAATATGTTTAACACTTTTAATAGCATGGTTGTTTTTCAACCATAGTATGATGCTCTTAGAAAAGAGGAAAATACTATTTTTAATTTAAAAACAAACTATTGTCATATTTATCCATAACATGTTTAGAGGCAACCATAATATAGTTGTGGTTTTGTGATGGATGACTAAATTAACCATAATATGGTTGCCGGTCACAATAATATGGTTAAATTAACCATAATAAGTTTAAAAATTTTCGGTAATCATAGTCTTGTTGGAGGTGACCATATTGAGAAATGTTTTTTCTCTGCGTGTAAGATCAGAAAAAAATATGTAATTTATGAAAATAACAACTAAGTTACCTATGCGCCACCCCGTAGCAATAACTTTGTTTGCTTATCAAAGGCTGTTCCCATTGCTGTTATTTGGGTTATTTTAATAGACCTTTTTTCATATTCCTTCTCAATTTTTGTCTCTTATATCAAAATCGTCATAAGAAAGAATTTGGCTTCTGCTCAGGGGCTTCTACTTTCATTTTTAAATTTATGTGTATCTCGGTCTTTTAAAAAACTTAAACAAAATTAAAAAAATTATGGAACAGGTTTAGTTTAGTGTATAAACTCATTCCTTAAAATTGAAGGAATAGAACTATTACAAAAAAAAATAGCTTTATAAAATACATAACTAAAATTTAGCTCATAGAATAAATTCGAAAAATAAAAAATGTTGAACATAATAAAGTAGCTTATGAAAAGAAATAATTCCCAGATTCTAGAATAATAACTAAATACGAAAAACATATTTGAATCAATATAAATGACTCTTTATGTATTGCGTACTCAATTGTCGTGCAGCATCTTGCATATATTCTGCCTTCAATACTGTTCGTATATTCCAAGTTCAGGTATTTAAATTATTAGTCATTTTTCAATGCGTTAGTCTGTATCGGCTATTAAAATTTTTTCATCCTCTATTTTGAACGTTCCGAAGATGAATGACTCCATTTATTGCCTGTTTTTAAAAATAGAGTAATAATTTATGTTTTGGAATTTGTATTAAAAAAAAAATTTTATTTTAAAAAACAGGCCGTTAAATTTTGTTTCAAATGTTTTATTTTATTTTTAGGAACTTTTGCTTATATTTCAAAATTTGCATCGTATTTCCCAAAACTTGGCTTAGTTTGGTCCTCCACAGTAAAATATTAACAACTTATCATAATATTTGTAACAAAACAATTTTGTTTTTCTTTAACAAAAAAGTTTTTCCTAAAAACTTAGCATAATGTGAATGTAATTTATCTTTCAAAATGAACGGATCTATATGATGTTTACCTTTCGCTCTCTGCATTTTGAAGAAGGGGAAAGAATCACTGCAAACATAAATAGGCGCTGAAGCAATCTTACTGTCTTACACCCATCAACTAAGAATCTTGCACATCATGTTGCAACATGAAAAAAAAGAAAAGTTCTAGTGAAACAAAATTTAAAGAAATAATAAGAAAAAAATTTGTGCTAAATTTACAAGAACATTTGCACACAAGTTGAGTTAAGCATACACTACAAATTAATTTTATTCCAACTGAAACTGAGTTAGAGAAACCGCCCCTTTTAAATTTATTTTGCCTTTTGCACAAATAATACAACATTTTCTCATTCAAGTGAGCTGAGAAAGCATCTTAAAACAACAAAAACAAGGAAATAAAATGGAAAAACTAAATCAAATTTTGATGTAAAATTTTCATAGTTTTTATCTTATTTTGTGTAAAGCAGAGACCACAACCGCGCTAGGAAACACAACTCAATGAATAATGAAAATGTATGAAAAAGAGTTTAAATAATTCCAACTTAGACATTCATTCAGTCAGTCATTCATATTGCTGGGTGTATAAATTTGTGTAAATGTGTTTGCTTGTATATTTGCTTGTGTTAGTGGGTGTATCCTTAGTTACCGTTAATACCTCATCCTTGCACAATGGCTCGTTTAATATAACAAGATGAGATTAAGGGGAGCAACTACTCTCAGAAAGCTGAATTTACACAATGCGGGTACCATCGCTCCGTGTGTGTACACAAAAAAGCAGATACAAATTTTTGAACACTCTTATGTAAAACATGGACTCTTGTCAGCCGTGGTCTTTAGCAAATTTTTTACTTTCAAGCATCCAACAATCTTTAGGTTTTAGTTGCATCTATATTCCCCTAGAATCGTATTTCAGCGACTTTGTTATGAGTCAAGTGAGAAATATGTACAATGACTATGATTTTATCTTTTTCTAACCCCGCCCCTTCCCACCGAGGATTAGTAGTTATCATCTTAAGGATACACACTTTCTGGTGTAATATTCTCTGGTAGAATCTGATGGGATTCGGAAAAAGATCCTAAATTTACAGATCTCAGGAGACGTTTGATATCGCGGCTGACTATTGATTGAGGCCTATGTTTGTATGCGTTGTGCGGGAAATGCCTTCTGTTGACGATTTTCTTTCTGGAAAATTCGCTTTTGCATTGAAATGATACTTTCTGGGATTGCGTGGTGTACTACCCAAAGTCGCGGGAAGGGTTATCCTGAAATTCCCACTATATACTTAATTTTTCACCACTTATGGGAGGTACGGCCTGAAGGAGGATTATCGCTCGGTGCTGCGGCTCCATAAATTTTTCCACAGCTGTCTTTGTCTGGCGAGAGGTACCTTTCAGAAGTTTTTTGATGATTGCTTTACTTTAGTGGAACATTTATTGTTAATAGCGTAGTAGAATGGATATTTTTGATTCGGTGCTGATTTGGCTATTTTTCCCACTATAAATATTTTAATTTGCTCTCTGGATTATTTTTGAGTATCTCCGATATCAAAATCACAGAACAAATTAAAAAATTTCTCTAATCACCAAATTTATACCAAATTCATAATATCAAGCAAACAATTTGTTGATTTTGCTCCTATTACCAAAATGATTATATTGATTACTAAAAGTTTTTGAATTTTGAAAATTTTATTTTTAAAAAATTATATTTTTAATTTTAATTAAAAAAATGATCAAAAAACTTTGCCATTTCAAACATTGTGTTAATTTATTTAATTAAATATGGACGATTCCCAACAAAAATTCTAGAAGTTTAAATTATTTTATTTTAAACACAAAAAATCAATTAATATTTTTTGAAATTTAATAAATATTTTACTTGAAAATTTATTTCAAAACAACTTAAATATTAATTTAATCAAAATTATAGTTTTTATTTTCTTTCAACTAAAAAAATAATTAATTCAATTATCACATTAATTAAATTTTAATACTTTTTAAACAATTTGTTTAATTGATAAAAAGCTTTTTTATGTGATTCGACATCTATCAGCTTTTGTTTTTGTTAATTCTACAAAAAAAAAAAAAATATATATATAAGAGGGCGATGAAGGTTTATTTAACAGCAACGTTAAGAATTTAAATTTTTGTCTGGTATCGTAACATTGTGTTCTGCAAAGATTCCATTTGAAGTAGTTTTTATTTGTTTTTTTTATATAGATTTTTTTTTTTTTTGCTACAATAATCATTTTGCAAATAGTCGTTTAAAGAAAACTTACAAAAACAAATCACTGCAATAACATTCATAAAAAAGTTTTCCCGCAATTTCTATTTCTTTATTTTTTTTTCTCCAAAGGAAAAGTATATTTTATTGAAAACGATGATGATGATGACGTTTCAAACTCTATATAATCAGGTATAGTAACATTTACAGTTGAGTTTGTAGTAGTGGGAAGGAATAGCAATAGAAAACGGTAAAGGTATTAGCGTTTGTTCGGCTTTATAAAATTTGTTTATAGTTTTATGTCTTACTGCCATGTTGCCATGTAATTTCCCGTAATTTAAAGTTTTGAATATTCAAGAAAAATAAGGAAACAATTTTGATTAATTTTACTTTAAGTGGTTACAGGGAAAACCATAAAAGAACCAACACTCATACAAAAAAAAAAAAATATTTAAACCAGCCTAAGACAATTTAGATATAATAACTAAATTTGGCTTATAATTTTTTATTTCTAAACTTGTTTGATAAAGTTTTCAAAATAAATGGTCTACGGATGGAAAAAGCTGTAGTAGAGAAATTTATTTGGAAAAAAAATAAAAATTAAGAATAAATAAATGACTTTAAGTTTAACTTAATAAGTGTTAAGGAAAAATATGACAAATTAAGTCAGAAAATTTTAAGAAGTGGTTGTATTTGCCATTGAGTATTGAATAAAATTTAATAGAAGTTTTTGATATTTTAATTAAGTTCAATTAAGTTCATGAAATTTAATTTTATTTTAATAATTTTTATTGAAGGAAGGAATTTACAACATGAAATGATTTTTTTTAAATTTCATGTTTTAAATTCCTTCCATCAATAAAAATAATTTAATGAAAATTAAATATGATGAACTTAAGCCTAATTGAAATATCAAAAACTTCAACTAAAAACCAACAATTTAATTAAAAATCACAATTCTTATAAAGTTTATAAAAATAAATCTGTGCTTAATTTGTTTTTTTTTTTAAACATATTATCGTCAACTCAAAGACGAAGCAACGTTTCATCACTTTTCAAAAGATAACAAAAGAAGGAAAAAACTCTATGAAATAGAAACTGCTTGCGATATTCAAATAAAAACTTTTTTAACTATTCAGTATACTCGTATCTTAAATTGTTATTTTTGAAACAAAATGATGATACTCATATGTTACTTCAATCTAATTTTGTTTGAAAAATTAGATTGAATTATTTTGGTTTTGCTTAAACTACACAGTTTTCTTTAACTGTATGCCACTTTACCTTATATTTATTTATTTATTAAATTTCAATAATCTCCCCTATGCACTATAGGAAATTTGACCCGAAATCCTGGCCAAAAATAATTTTTTGCACTAACAATAATAATGTTTTTTTTTCTAATGACGCGTCATGGTATAATCGTCATGACGCTCGATTAAGGACATATCAGAGCAAATAACTGCATATTAGGTTTCTGTAAAAAAAAAATATCAGCTGACTTATGGGCAGTCGAAATTGACGTTTGCAAGCAAAGTGCACAGTGCAGCATAAAAAGTTTTATTTTGATATAAATTACAACAATTTCTGTCAGTTAAGGTGTTATTTATTATTTATTTTAATAATTAGTATTGTGGTTATTTTATTGAACTGTTAATGGCTTGTAATCTAAATTTCGATATTTAAATCAGGCTCAAGTTCATTGAATTGAATTCTCATTAAATTATTTTTATGAAGAAAGGAATTTTACAATTTAGTGATAATTTTTCATTCTTGACTGAGCTGGGAATTAAACCCAGGTTTTCACGCACAGGTTGCCCTGACTAGTTTCAATTGAAACAACATAATCTCTTCAGAGGGGTTTGCGTTTAGCACTCCCCGCCATTGACGACGGTTGCCGTCAATAGTCAAACATCAATCTTTAAACCAAATGGTATTTAACCTTGGTAGATCAAAATTTGCTTTAAATAAATGATAACGAACCTATTTTAATTGATTTCCTTACTTCTATTTTCCGTACTTTTTGTCAAGAAGTCTTCTTGAAAACCAAAGTACATTTTTTTGGTTTTTCATTTTTTTGTCTTTCTTTTTCTTATCTATTTTATTTCTTACTTTCAATACATAGAAAGCCTACAAGTCCAATTATGTATGTATTAGGGGATTCATCCGATTAATTACTACCCGATTAACTGATCGGTTAATTTTAAATTGCTTATTTTCGATTAACCATTAAACCGGTTAATTGCAGTCGATTAACCGATTAACCGATGTAGCGAAATTTGTAATTTTTTTTTAGTATTATAACACATTTTTTTTTGTTTTTAATTATTTGTTTCGTCACATATACAAAACGTATGTGTTAAGAAATTTTTTTTTTTCATAGAAAAGAAGGTGTTTAGTGATCTTCGTTTTAAATATGTAGGTGTTTGCTGTCAGTAAACAGCTTTTTGTTTCACGTACCTTTTTTGTGTATCGGGAATATTCTAGAAATTGAAATCACGTCGAATTGAAATCGAACCTATTTTGGAAACTCTGCCGTGTTCAAAGTCCATAAAAGTATGTCCTGTTCTATATCTCATACTTTGAGGACCAACTTCAGCTACCTAAACTACTTTTCAAATCAGTAATCGCTCCGTAAATTTTAACAAAAATTCAATTGATAATCTATATCGATTTAAATTTCACGTGCTTTTGATTTTCAGAACATGACCGTATGTGTTTAGTTATTTGTTTCTTTTCATATTTTCTCATATCAATCTTTTAACAAAATGAACCGAAACAATTAAAAATTAAAAAAATTAAAACAGGAGCCTAATGGCATAATGGAAGATTTTATACGTTTAGATAAATGCAGGGAAAGTAATATGTAATTAGATATTTTGTATTATAAGTTGCTATCGATTTCTCAAACATCAACGAGTAGTGAAACTCATGATTTATCAAAACTAAAGAAGAGAATCGCTTAAATCCTAAACATTTTTCTAAAAGATTATTTTTCAAGGTCTCCTTAACCTATTGGAATAACTGATAAAATTATATTACAGTTTATTTTTTAATTACTACATAATATTTATTTATTTTTTAAGAAATATGTATAACATATTTATGAATAATTTTTTTGTTTGCTTATTTTTTTAATAAAGAACTCCAAATAATAAATAATTTATGCATTTTATTATTGAAATTACTTAATTTATAAAAAAAAAATTTATTAATCGGTTAACTGATCAATTACAAAATTAACCGATTATTAACCGATTAAACCAAGCCGCCGGTTAATTAATCGAGCGATTAACTGATTAAAGCAAAAACCCGATTAATTGAAGGCGTGGGCTGGATAAACCCCCACGGCCAGTTGGAGTAGTGGGATTGTGGGTAGGACCACTCAGATTTTATGGGGTAACCCAGACGAGAAGAGGGCAAGAAACCTCCTCAATGGGAGTAACTCCGAAGTAAGTATGATCAGGCTACGCACCGACTGGTCATTCGGGTACGACTACACCAAATTGGACGGACAGAATCTGTAGAGCGTGTGCCGAGGAGAGCGAGACGCTGGAACACTTTCTTTGCTACTGTCAGCCCTTGGTCGAATTACGATCCAAACACCTCGGGAGCGATGTCATGTTCGGCTTGGGAACCCTCAGGAACGTTGACTGGAAAAACATTATGAATTACGTCCGCAACACTGGGTTTTGACCTAACCTTACCTTAATCTTAAAGATATTTAAGATCTTTTTATAACATGTTCCAAATGCAATTACAAATTTTATAATTACTTAATATATCGATCAACAGTTATGTAGACCTTCAGTCCATGGAAGGAAATGTAGCAGAGTATTTTCAAGAAATCGAACTCGCAACCCTCTCACTGTTACAGTTGCCCAGTGCCAATTCGAATACCAAGGCACCCCTTTAACCTGTAATTTATTAGTATTGATCTTAGTAGTGCTTAACAATTTTCTTAATTCTAGACCGACTTAATTAAGGTAATACATTTTTTATTTGTTAACAAAATTTTTCATTTAACTTTAAATCACAATCAAAGAATAAAATCAAAATTAAGCGAGAGAGAGATAGAGAAAGAAATATGTTGATCTAGTTAACCCGCATACTCATAAGTATTCATAACAGGAATATACTGGTTTATAATTGTCTAACAAAACCAAACTAGAATATAATGTCCCTTCATGTCCATGAATATTCATGACAACAAACTCAAAAAGTTGCAGACGACTCTAAAAATTGTTTACACACACATTCATAGACACACATACAAACAATAAACGAAACGCCAAAACAAATACAAACAAGACTAATAATAATTTTTGCAAACATTTTCAAGCATTTCTACCACGCATTTATTAAGAGCGCTAAACGAAAAGTTTCGGTGCACACTGATTTATTGAACGGTTGGTAGTACTTTAATAGTTTTGAATAAGTTTTTTTTTTAATATTTCAAAATATTAATTTATTTTTTATAAGAAAATAATTTTGAATTAAAGCTTACCAATTTCAAAGTAAAACATAATAATTGAAGTTAATTTTTTCTTCTGTATAGGGTATAAAGAATCCGTTTCATTCCTTAATAATTTAATATTAAATACACCCTCTTTACTTGTATTTTAAAATTGCTAATGATGGTGTTTTTTCACACAAAAGGATTGCTTACTCCTTGTTTCGCTGTAAACATTGTAAAGTTTACAAATTAATTCTGCTATTAAAGTTAATAAGATTACTTACACATTAACACAAGTGCCATTTACACTAACACAGTTGCCTGCTTAACTATATGTATATTTAAGTATTTAAAGGGAAAGATGTCTCGTTTGGACTAAAACTTATTACGATGTGCGGAATATAAAAACCATTAGGACACTTGTAGTCACAGCCACTAAAAGAAAATGTAGTTATACGATTTATTAAGTCAAGTTTTTGCATTTCAAAGAAAACATTTGCATGGTTGAAGAGTTGCTTCAAAAATAATGTTCTTAATATTGTGCAAAAAAGTTATGAATACATTTTGTGTCAAACATTCAGTTGTTCACTATTTTCTGAGTGTTTACAAAAGCCCTTAAAAACTAAATAAGAGTAGGGATGAAAAAAGATTTATTCAAATTCAAAATAGTTTTTGGCAAATATAAAAACGAAATTGAACAGAAATATGAGCCTTAACTGTGTATAAGATTATGTGTAGCACTCATAATATATATGTAGTTCAGTTATAGGCAATTGTCGGTTTAGTTCTTGATAGTACATAAGTTTACTCTAGAAAGTACATACAAGTTTTCACTACAGTTTAAAATTAAATACATATTAATATCATTGAGAAGGGTTTTTGAGATCTCAGTTAAACTAGATTTAGGTAATCTGAAAACAGATTTGTGCCGACATTACCAAGTTTGAAAACCAAATTTTAAAAGAGCAGCTAAGTTTTGCCTTAAATGTTGGTCTTTAATAAAATACTAAAAAAAATAAATGTTGTCGGAAAAACCCGAGTTTTAGGGTACGCTTAACTCAGTTTAAAATTAATCCACGTCTTAAAAACCCCGCCTGAGTGGATCATCCTTTTAAACACAAAAGCAGTAAAGTGTAAAAATTAAAATCAGAGGAAACTGAAATTAAGATTTTATATTACGAACTTTGAAATACAATTGGGTTGTTCACGAAAGGCGAAATTTAGATTTTATATTTAGATATTTTTTGAAGGTTTTTTAAATTTTTACAAACTGTGAAATAAAATTGGGCTGTTCGCGAAATGCGGATTATCAGGTTATATGGTTATGTAGTTATATAAATAGCAACGAAATATATTTAAAATAATTTAAATAAAAGTATTTTGTTGTTGTGAATATAATTAAATAACCAAATAACTTGATAACCAGCATTCCGTGAACAAGCCAAATAACTTTGAAATAAAATTTTTAATGATTTATTTTATAAGTGAGTAAAAAATTATTAAAGGAATTTATTGGCTGCCTTTTTAATTTAGACTGTACAGTACACAATTTCTAGACTATATTTAAGTATATAAAATAGGTTAATGGTGTTTTCTTTCTACAAAAAATACCACCTTGCACATGTATAAAATGTCTTGCCGACCCTGTAGTAATGCGATTTTTTATTTGACATGAACAAAATACAAAATTGGACCGCCCTGTTTTTAACAGCTGACAAAAAGTTTCTTCTTCAAAATAAAAAAAAATATGTACACAAATTAAAAAGTTTGTTCTTCAAAATATAAAAAAAAGAATGACGAAATTTCAATTTCTGGAGTTTGTGTTTTATTAACACCAAGTTTTTCAGATTTCTTAATTTGACGTTTTTTTTCAAAAACAATTTTATAACACCGAATCCACTTAAATTTTATATCACTGACAACCTATTGTTAACCATGTAATGCTTTCTTATGTTTTTACTACTAAATAATAGAAAAAATAACTATTAAAATATAAAATTTTTACTGTCCGAATTAGAGGCGATTATTGCCAACTTCGTCTGTCGATTTATACGGGCCGTAAAGTGCACAATGCCTTATGCCATTAGTAAGATGCATTTTTTAGAATAAAACAAGCCACCCTTTTAGAGAGCGAAGCATTTTTAAGAAACGAGCACCAAATTGCATTTGTTTAAATAAAATGTCAAATTTTTGTAGAAAAGAAAACACCATAAGTTTGTTCCCTGCACGCAGAAAAAAATATGGTTAGAGGTAACAATATACTATGGTTGGATTTTAACATTTTTTTATGTTTCAGGTTACCATATTTAGCTTAAATATGACCATAATATGGTGAAAATTGCCAATAATTTGGAAGAAATCAACCATAGTTTGTTTAAAATTAACCATATTTTGGTCAATATTAACCATAATAATGGTCAAAGTAAACCATATTATGTTCAAAATTAACAATATTATGCTCAAAATTAACCATAATATGGTCAAAATTTGGCAGGATTCGGAAAAAAGTAATTATACTATGGTTAGAATTAACAATAATATGTTTAATGTTACCTATATTATGGTTATTTATTTCAGCCATTTTACCAATTTGGGTATTAAATTTAAATTTTTTTTTTTTACTCTTGTCACGTGTTATGTTCCACTTTTATAAACAACCCCCCTTTTCAATTCATACTCCATCCTGTGACCACCTTCATTCATTCATTCTGTTTTACTGGTAAATTTATGCATTTTAATTTAACTTAAGTGATTGGGAATTTTAAGCACACCAAGCAAGTATGAATTTAAAAAGCATTCATCTATTGTAGAGAACAAAACATGCATAATTTTGTTGCTTTAAAAATATTATTTGAAATTAAAATTAAACAAACAATGATATGAAATATTACAATTTCATTGGGATTAAGGCAATCGCTGCCATAGCTCTCCTGTCATTATGCTCGTACTAATAATTTACTTATAATTATAATTTGTATATATGTAAATAAATAAATAAAATTATAATTTCAAACATATTATTGTTATTATTATTAACCATTACATATTTGGAGACAACGATAGTATCGCTATGACTTTTGGATGGATAAATTTAACCATAATATATTGTTAAATTTAATCATATTTGAAGTTTCAAAGCAGGTTAACACTTTGTTGTTAAATAGAAACAAAATATTATCAATCGTGAAAAAGTAGTGTTACAAACAACAATCGATTGTTTGTTGCCACTGCGGGGACCATAATATGTTTATTTTAACCATACTTCAAACATTTTTTTTCTCTGCGTATATAGACTCACAGTAATTTCCCGGCTTTCCAGTGTTTAACAAAGGCTTGAAATATTTGTAAGTTTTCAAGTGGGAGGGCCACCTCCGATCAATGATGTTATACTTTGGGAAATACTCCTATTCGTAGGGAGTTTCTTCTAAAAAAATGGCCTTTGGGAAAAGAAGGACAGATATTTTTAAATCATAAAATATAAGGACTTTTCAAAAATGTTGCAAAACTGTATATATTTGGCAATCTTTTTTGATTTGTGACATAATACTAATAACATTTTTGATACGGCAACATTACAAATTGTTAAATTTCTTTGGGTAAACTTTAATTTACGGTAAATTTGTGAAACTCTTTTTTACAAGAATTTAATTTTTCTGAGCAATAATAGATAATTTGTTGGAGTAGTCACCAAAATGGAAAATTTTAAAGAAAATTAAATTTTCCCCCTTTAGTCGAAATAAGCTATAATTGACTTATCACTGCCACATGATATTACAAATAACGATTTTAAAAATTGAGTTAAGTAAATCAATAGAATTTGTTAAAAATAAAGCTAAAATTTGATTAATTTACTGGTCACGCTTTTTTTTTTGATTTTTTTCGTTAAATATTTGTTAGATCTGAACATATTTTAGTCATGAAATTGTATCTTCAGTTTGCATTATCCGCTCTTCCTTACAAGACGATTGTACCTTCGAGTTTACCGAAAACCATTTAAAACACCTTTACGGATATTAGGAAATCACCAACTGTTTCATTTGCATTGATATATTATCATTTAAAAGTTGTAGGGACAATTTTTTTGAGCACGTAGGAAAATTAGGGATTTTTTTCGGGCCGCGTAGGGAGTCTTTAAAAAGGTCTATAACATTGCAACCTCCGATACAAAGACCATATAGATTTCTGTATAACTTGGGAACGTTAATAGCAATAATTTTTAAATTTGGTACAAAAAGTTTAGTAAGCAAAAATTGTGGGCTGGATTGGAGAAGCCTTCGATAATATCACAATATAGATTTCTGTATATCTGGAAAACTTAAACAGTAAATTTATCTAAGTTTTGCATCAAAATTTGTTTAAAAAAAATTTAAATCGTTTTTTTAAAATGGGGGAAGCAAAGATTATAAATTGGTCTATGATATGGTTGACTTTAATTAAATTTATAGGGTAATTTAAACTACAGGCTATGATTTAGTCATTAAGTTTTAAATTTTTTTTTTAAATTCTTTGTAATGACAGCATTTTTCTTTAATAAAGCCTTTCATGATTCACAAAAAATCGTAGAAGAGGGAAAAAAAACATAAATTAGAAATTTTGAAAAACACCTTGCTTCTAGCCTCTATTGTAAACCTGTGCTAATGTATTTTGACCACCTTTTTACTCCAAAGTCAGTTCAATAAACCTCATCAAAGACAAAGGTTTTTTCTCTTTATGGTTTTGATGTGATGTGTACATTTTTTTTTAGTATTTCGTATGTACTTTTAGAGAACGTAGAATATGTGAAAATAAATAAATAAAACAACAACAAGAAGAAAAAAACATCTTATTTACATCAATCACAGGAAACAGGGTGGACCTTTGAAAAGAAAAGGGAGAAAGGAGTCGCATACAGACTCTCAAAGTTAATGGTGGTGCTCACCACCATTTGCCATTTAGCAGCAACAGTGAGTAAGTGAATTGTACAAAAGCTAATAAAAGTAAACAGCGCATAAATTTATACAATGTAATTATGTTATTTTTCATTCGCCTGCTACTTTTTTCTCTAGGTCTGTGCAAAAAAAAAAAAAAAAAAAGTCCGGTTATATAAATATGTGAGTAGAAAGGGGGTTTCAATTATGAATGTAACACAAACGATTTTAAGGAAATCTCCGAAATATCTTATGAAGTTAAGTTTTGGAGTTCCATTTTGGATCTTGTATTAAAACTTTGTATTGGTTTTAAAAAGCTAAATTGCTTAAACACATCCTTTTGCAGCACCCTGTCTTTGCATACATTATTACTACGAATATGTTTTGGACACTACATAACGGTTATAAAATGTTAACAAAACTACCATTATAGCCATCTTACAAAGAAAAATGAGGGCAAGTGCTGTAATCACAAATGTGCAACTAAATAAAATTAGCATCTTTAGTGGCTTAACCGCTCATTCCAAAAGGTTATTAAGCAAACATACGTAGTTATTATTCTTCCCCTTTATTCCTTGGTTCTTGAGCAAAGAACCACCAACCAATCTAGCCACCTGCTGAAAGGAAATCCGGCCAATTGTTGGCAAATGCTACAAAAATAAATACTCATATATCGCACTTGTTCCTCGAAACAGAGTCAATTCAAAATTTATAAATTTTCTGTAGAGACAAAAAACCTTTTTTGTTATATGTATTCTTATATTAAAAATGGGGATAAAACTGCAATTTTTTAGGCAAAATACTCGAGAAATAGATCTAAGATTTTTACAGTGGGTAGATTTTGCCACTGTTTATCGTTTTCTTGCAAAAAGTGCAAATTGACAATTTTAAGTTGACGCTGTTTAGAGGAACAAGTGCGATATGTAAAAAAAAAATTTTGTGGATTGGGTTGGAATGGCTAAATAATAATTACAATTGCAAATAATATTCACCCTTGAAAAGTAACAAACAAACAAAAATATATAACGAATTATGAAAAATAATAAAATTTTGTCTATCCTTGGAGAAAAAAGGTCAGACGAATGTAACATGTTTTTTTTTTTTTTTTTTTTTTTTTTTTTGGTAACTTTTTATAATAGACAAAATAAAATTATCAAAAACAAAAATTTGGTTATTGTAGCAGTCATGCATGGAAAGAACCAGGGTTACAGACATTTTTCTCATATCTATGATTTCCAAAAAGGCACAAAGGAATCAAATTTAATAATGTAAAACCAAATCTGATATTAAATAAAAAAAACCTGTCTTATAGACAAATGTGGGTAAAAATTTGTCTGTCTGTAGGAAATTTTAAAATAAAAATATGTACAGCCATAGACTTCAATTTCAATTGAAAATTAGCAAAACACAAATCATAACATAATAGGGATGGACAATAAATATCGATATATCAAAATATCTATATTTAAAAAAATTATAATCGATATATATCGCCGATATTAAAAATACCCATATATCGATACATCGATATTTATCTACGACTATCGAATTCGATATTTTGAAGATCTCTTTATAATAAAATTCAACATTTTAACCGTTGCTCAACTGCTTACAATACTGTTGTTTTTTAAGAATTGCATCATATGTTTTTTAACTAATATTAAGACAATAATGGCGCTTTTCCATTGTACATTATATAAGCGCGGAAATTATATATTGGAAAGGGGTCCTAGAAGTATGGCATATTAGCAGCAATAGACTCATGAAAGTTGGAATGGTAATAATTAGAAAAATATTTTATGTTTTTTTTTTATTTGAGCATTTTCTTATATCCTAAAAATAAAATATTGCACAGCTTACTTGTATAGTTGGGGTATTCACAAGGTATGCTATCATGGTTTATTGTCATAATGTTCTAATATTTTACAATGGTTTAAAAATATTGTTGTTTGTTTGTAAACAAAAAGTGTCTTAAATAAATAGAACGTTGCTTGCTATGTTTATTGTGCTGTCGTAATTAATCAGAAAAGTCCAGCGCTGAGCGGCTGAGCCGTTCCGCGTTATTTTTTGTAGCCGTTGCCGTTGATGGCATAGTTTTATCCGGGTAACATCTGTATTTTACTTGCGGCTAGCAATTTTTGCGACAAATTACTTGCGGCGTCAAATTAGATCGGCTTAGGACTCTGCTGTTTGGTAAACAAACAAAATAAAATTTATTTGTAATTTGCAACAAAACCGAAAAATGGAAAATACTTGAGTTTGCCATCACAACATTTAAAATGTATTTTACACACAAACTGGCTATTATTTTAGTTTTTTCACTTATTTTTGGCATTGTGGAAAATTTTTATATTATTTTTAATCAGCTGATTTAAATTCAAAATAGCACATTAAATTATGAGGGGTTGCTGACAACAGTCGTATTTTTTCATGTTATTATTTGAAGACATATGACTTTATGACACCTTGTGAATCCCCCAAGTATGTGTCACAAGTTTTGTTTACCGGCAGTATATAATCCGGCATTATATAATCCCAATAACATTTTTTTCTATTTTTAGATTTCATATGGCGAATAAATAATATTTTTTTTTTGTATTCTTTACTTATTTTCGAATTTGTTTTATTGTAGAATTAACTGCCGGTCCCTCGATTTCAAACGAAAACTTCGTTCGCATAACTTACCTTAAAAACTAAATTTTAAAATTGGTTTTTGTTTTAAATAAAAGTTAAGGGAATACAAGTTTCATTCGAAATCGAGGGACAGGCTATAAATTTGAAATTAAAAGAAACAATAAAAAGTTGGAATGGAATTACATGTAATATAATTGTACATATGTAAATATGTATTGACATAGGTATATTAAGTTTTAAAATTTGGCAATAATTTCAGCTTAATACGTTCGATACATCGATATTTTTAATTAAAAATATCGATACGATATATATCGCTATATTTTTCAATTTTCCCATCCCTATAACAAAAATCCTGGGCTTTTGAAATTCTTTTCAAATATCTAAAAGTAAAATTTCGTTTCTTTTACTTGGTCTGTAAATTTATAAAAGAAATAAATTTTATGTGTCTGAATTGGTGAACAAAGTAATAACGAAGCAAACAGGTGTATAAAAATAATATAATTTGAAATCAAATTTCCACTGCATGATGCTTTTAACATCATTAAAAAGGAAATATTTTGGGCATGACTAGACCAAAAAAAAAAAAAAAAAATTATTTAAGATCTTTCAATTTGAAGTGTGTTGGTTTTTAGAAGGCCAAAAAACCTTTTTAAGCTGTATATCAAACAATGAATTTGGCATAAGTCAAATGTTTAGAAATTCTCGATTTGAATTTTATCAAAAAAACCATAGAAATTTCGAGTTTCTTTCATTTTGATAACAAGCGAGTTTAAATTCTAATGGAACTTAAAATTCTGATTTTTAAATCGTACTGATATTTTAAACCTTTCAACATTTCTGTATGTAATTTTTTCGGCTTGATTATTATGTAAGCAACGACAGCCGTTTTTAGACTCTTTAAATTGCACTGATCAACAGTTAAACAAAAAAAGAAGGTATATGCGGTCATATGATACCGTACAACACAGAATTGTATAACACATTTTCTAGAGTATACCCTATTGGGAGCCAGGGACAATCATGGACCCGTGATAACAAAATTATAAAGTTTTTGTGAGAAAGTTTCCGATTTGAACTGTCAAATAAACTCACGCATAAAAACGGGGTGAGAAAAAATTTTAACACTAAAAAATAAATTAAAAATGCAATGAATATTAACACGGAAGGGATAAGTATTTTGTTCTTGGCAGATTTTTTCATTGCTTAATTATTTTGCTTTAAAGATTTTTGAAAAATATACGAATGTTTTCAAAGCAATTTTGTAATCAACAAACGTCGCACTTTACAATTTTTGGTTTAGCCGACGGCTGTATTTTCGCCGCCGCCGTTGACAAAATTTAAATTTTAGTCAATTTTGATCAAATATTCCATCGTTTCACAAGTTTATTATTCTCATCAAAGTTACAGAACATGGGTACTGTTTTCTAAAGAGAAATCTATTATCAGTTTTCGTAAAAAATCACATTTTGTGCTTATAAAAATCCAATGGAGTAACTCAAATATTTTACCACGAAAACGGATGAACTCATGAGCTTATGCGTGTAAGATATTTTCACTTCTTACATTTTAATACCGTTTTATTGAAATACATCATCTTCTTTTTAATTAAAAATAAAATAATTTTGATTTCATATGTAGTTTAGTAGATATGAACGAATTTAAATGTGTTATAAAGTTCAGCCTTTACAGTTTTCACTGGGGAAAAAGAAGAACCAAATGAAGGATAAGAAGGGTGTACTCTTTGCATGTACCCAAAAAAATAAAAAAAATAAATCCACGGAAATTCACCGGTTACTGAACAAACTTATAAAAAAGTCACGACTATTGCAGTGCGGCTTGTGATAATATCTGTAGCATACATTTAAGCTGACATTTTTTTTTAATAATATTGCAATTTATAATAATTTATAAATAATTGATTGCGGCAATTTTAAACAACTGCATAGCGAAGTAAGAAAAAATAGCCATATGATTTGAGTAATAGCACGATTTGTATTGATTGTAAGATTTGAGAAATAAAAATTATAGTAACATTTTCAAACACAATTATTGATATGAGATCATTTTCTGTGTCATATAGTGAACTGTGTAAGGAAATTGTTACCCTAGGGGAAAGGGAACTAGCACCAATCTTGGCACTTGTCTGGCTTGACAAACGGGTTACTTATTAGAAATCTTTGCTTTTGCACTGTCAAAGTTTACTTTGCTATTTCTGTTAAAGTGTCTTTTGCTCGAGAGAGGTGTTTTTGCTTTTGTTGTTTTCAAACATGTAAATCAAAGTTTATGCTCGCAATGTTTGTGCTTAATGCTAGTTTATACTAACTATTATACTTTCTATTATATATATGTTCCCATCGATCCTATAAGGAGCATAGGGCCTCAATAAATTGGTTGAACATATTCCTGTCTTGTGCCAACGCTCTCACTTCGCCCCAGGTTTTACCCATTCCGGCCATTTCTATATCAATTTGCCTTCTCCACGTATGAGCTGGGCGTCCTCTTCTTCGACTTCCTTGCGGGTTCCAGTCTATGGCATTTCTTGTAATGTCGTTCCATGATCTTCTTAACGTGTGGCCAATCCACCGCCATTTACGTCTTTTTATTTCTTTGGTCATTGGTTGTTGGTTGGATTGTTCCCAAACTCTGTTGTTGGATACCACTCTAGGCCAGAATATTCGCAATATCCTGCGAAGACACTGATTCACAAACACTTGGATCTTCTGCATGTCTCGAGAGGCAACATTCCATGTTTCGCAACCGTAAAGGAGAGTGGATACTTTCTATTAATACATATCAAAAACTCAAGTAATATAAAAGTGTGATAGTTTGAATGCAATGTGTTATGAAAATTACAAGTATTAGAAAAAAAAAATTTACATCCCATACGACTTCATCATTTATGACATTTTTCTAAACGCTAATACTTTTCATTGGTTCATAGTTGCATTTTAACAAGAGCATGTTCATGTGTGATAGTGTGACTACAAACTGTAATGTAACATTACATTTTTTGACAGTCACAACAGAACTCATTAGATTTGTATCTCACAAAGTATTATGGAATACGTAGGAAATGTGTGATAGTGTAAACTAGTCCTTACCATATTCTCTGTCCCTCTCTCTCTCTCTCAAAGTGAAAGCAAAAGTGTAAAAGAAGCGAATGACATTCACTAAATTTTGTAATTTTGCTAATGCTTGTAAGTTATTTCGAATCTTCATATACGCCCGCTGCACTCCTCACCGTAGATAAGCAGCTTTTCCCTTTTCTTGGACGGACACGTTTAACGCAATATATTCAATTAAAGCCAGCTAAATATGGTAAAAAGATTAGTGGATATCTGGTGCAAGATCAAATTATTCCTTAAGAGGTGAAATTTATACAGGCAAAAGTTCTGATGGCGTTCGTGAAGGTAACCAGGGCGATTGGCACAGAGGTAGTTTCATACAAGCCGTACTATATATTAAGGATCTGCATGAAACTTAATAATGATGTTCATAAAACTTTCATTATAATTTTGTATTTGCTTCGTTTGTATTCAGTATAATGAATAACTACGAAATGAAAGCAACAGACATACGAAATTTAAGAGACGAATAAGATGCAGTTTTTCTGTTTATTTATACAAGAGAATATGAATACTAACAACTCTGAAACAAGTGTCGAACAAGTTCATGGAAAAACACATTTATTTTAAAGTCAGTATTGCCAGTTGAAAGAAATGGAAAACATTAGGAAAAATAAAAAAAAAAACAAAAATAACCATGAAGAGTAAAAGCAACAAGATAAGGAAGTACATTAATATTAAAATAATACAAATTTGGTTTTGTTTTCAATGTAAGTTAGTTGTTTTAAATGTAAATTTATAAGCTTCAAAAAAAATTCATTTTATTTTCAAAAACATTTTTCAGCAATGTGTTTTGCTTGGAAGTACATAAAAAAGTTGTTAGGAAAAAATTTTAATTTAATTTAAAAAATTAAATTACATATATTATTCTAAAAGTAACAAAAAAGAACAAATTACATAAATTTACTAAGTGGCAACATTGCTATTGAGTATTTATATAAAAAAAATCAGAGAGAGTACAAACTGTGAAACAAAAGTCGTTTCATTGAACAAAGTCTTTGTGTTTGCCATATGAAACGAATGTGTTTGCTAGTAGCATGAATAAGACAACAGTTTGTTCAGTGGTCTGAATTTTATTTGAATACGAACTTTATTGAATAAACATTTCAGTATGTTCATGAATGAAGTTATTCATGCAAACCTTTACTATATATTGCGATAAATGTTTTGCAACATTTTCCCTTGCACAGAATTTGTTGGAAAAAGCCTCTTGTCGTTACCATTCGAATAAATAAAACCTTTATGCCATCAGCCTTCAAAAAATCTAATAAGCGTCAACTGCATGAAAAATTATGCTCTTTGCTTGTACGTTCAAAAAATAAAAGATAATAATAATAATAAAGCTGAACTATTGCTACCAACGGAGAATTATTCAAATATTATTGTACCATCTATAACTGCAGCAGATGAACCGGGTAGAACAGAAAGCCTTAACATATAAAAAACTACCAAATTAAATTATCGCCTACTTTCATAACAAAATGAGAGCGGGCATAATGGAACAGATGGTGCCATACTATAGCTGCAAGCACAGAACAAATCGTGAAGGGTTAAGATATAATAGAGGAGGAACAAGATATTACAAAGGCTAAACACCCATTTTATATTTGTAAATGGCGGGACTTTCAAACGACATATCAGGTTTTATAAATAAGGGTTAATTCGGGCAGTTATAACGTCTCAAATATAGCGAACAACAGTGTTTTTTAATCGTTAAGCAAAGATATCGTAAACTTTATGTGTTGGAGAATTGCTTTCACAAAGAGCATACTTTTTTCGGAGAAAAATACTTTTTGAAAAAAAGAGTTCATGAAGAAATTCTGTTCTTAGTCTCTATTGCAAACTTCTACTTTACAACTCTATCTTAAAGCCAATTTGGTGCTACGGTATTCAGTTATGGGGTACTGCCTCGGCTTCTAATATCGAAAAAATTCAAAGGCGCCAAAATAAACTTCTTCGAATAATCACAGCCGCTCCGTGGTATGTCAAAAACTCAAATATCCACTAGGATCTCAATGTGCCATTAGTAAAAACTATGATAACGAAATATGCAGTAAAATATTTAAAAAGGCTGGAGCTGCACCCAAATCCATTAGCTCGAAATATTTAAAATTATGGCGGCCACACTCGCTTAAGAATGAGAAACACTGCAGCACTCACCCAATCAGATGAGCGATAAACACCTACATATGTGAACATAAACCGGGATAACGAAATCATTTTTGTGTGGCACTGGCAGGACATAAAGCAAATATTAGGATTAGATTTGATTAATTATTGTTAGTTCATATTTAATATTTGAAGATTCAATAAATAAATAGTAAAAAAAAAGAAAAAGTCTGGCATGAGAAGTCTCCACGTGGTGGCTGTGGCTTACACACAAAATCTGTAGAAGTGATATCTTAAAAAGGCCAGCTGGCGGATCTATGTAGGTACTATTGCTATTCCCAAGAAGCTATTTGCTATTCCTAAATCAGCGGGGATTAGATAGCTCCGGTTTGTAAACAAGGGGAGAGTGTATATTTCTCGATTCAAAATGGGAACTAAAAGTAATCGCAGATAGAAGTAGTTTTAGAATTCTAAGCGATGTTTAGGAAATACAGCCACTTCTTATTTAGATTTTTATTAGAGAAAAAACTTGAAAAATTTAAATTAAAAAATAAAAATACTTAACGTTTTTTCTTCTTTTGTGTAAGAAGTGTTAAATAAAATTTAATATAAAATATGCTAATATTTTCCAAATCAATAAAAATTCGGTATCAAAAATTATTTGAATCAAATTCAAATAATGTTATTCAAAAAAATGTATTTTATTAAAATTGTCAGTTACCCAAGAAATAGGGCAGCAAAAAGAAAATGAAGAATTACCATAAACTTTTACATGAGACACAACAGCACCCAAGTTTAGGACAATTTTTTTTGTGTTTTTTAGGATTTTTTTCAATTTTTCGTTGGGGTGTTTTTGAATTTTTGCAATATCAAGTAAGGAAAAATGGCCCCAAATACAACCACAGTTTTTGTGATTCTGTGGGGTTAATTTTCATTTTGTACAAATTAGATTTGTACATTTAAAATAAATCTTGAAACGTTGTAACTAAAACGTGATCCATTTTGAGGTTCCCTTCTTTTTTCAAGAAACAAAACCCAAAAAATTCAAAATTAATGGGGAATGTTTATTATCATTTGAAAGAACATTCTTTGGCATTTATTTTTCGAAGATTATGTCTATAAAATATCGGCCGTTGCTACGTCGCGGATGGTCCATCCGCTGAGTCCAATTTGCAATGACTCGTTCGAGCATTTTGACTGGTAACTGGCGAATGACACGCGAGATGTTTTCCTTCAAGGCCTGAATCGAAGCGGGTTCGTCCGCATAAACTTTAGACTTTACATATCCCCACAGGAGAAAGTCTAACGGTGTGATATCCACACGATCTTGGCGGCCAATCGACTGGCCCAAAACGTGAAATTATGTGCTCACCGAAGTGTTCTCTCAATAAATCCATTGATTGATGCGATGTGTGGGAAGTGGCACCGTCTTGCTAAAACCAAATGTCACCGAGATCACGAGCTTCAATTTCAGGCATAAAATAGTGGGTTATCATGGCACGATAACGGTCCGAGTTGCTGCGAACAGCGCCGAATCGACTTTCCACGGTCTTCGTGTACACTCTCAGCTACGCCTGCTATATTTGCTTCACAGCGTGCTAGACGTGGTCTATTCGGTCGAATATTATCCAATAATGAATTCTGGGTCTCAAAATGGGAGATGGTGTTGCGAATAGTTCGCTCAGTAGGCAGATTATGTTGATCATAAGTTGAGCGAAGTGCACGAAACACATTCCTCACAGAACGTGAATTTTCGTAATAAAGTTGAACGGTTTGTAAACGTTGTTCAGCCGTAAGTCTTTCCATTATGAAATGCCAAACAATACTAAACAAAAATAACATGACAGCATGACACGACTCACACGTGATCTGTCAAAAAAAAGGGCTATTGAAAAAAGTATCTCTACTTGAATCACCCATTATAAATTATATTAATAAATAAATTTTGAACTGAATAGCTTAACCTATCTGAAGATTCTTATTTGAATTATTTAAATTCACCACACCTGATGTCGTAAATTTAATTAAATTTGCCGGCACCCCAGAATTAACAAACGCTGTGGCCTTCCATTTATCACTTGTAACGAATTTTCGTTAAGTTCTTGCTGTTACATATTCATTACGACAACCAAACTCATAATAAGGCTGATATTTAGCTTTTGATCACTTATTGAAGTCAAAATAAAACATACAAGGGCAATATACGTACGAGAAGTAAATTTGAATATTTTTTTGTTATTATGAACAATTTTTGTAAACATAGAAGAAAAGGAATAAGAACTTTCAATAATATTTAATTAATTAAACATTAAAATAATTTAATAGTACAAATTAAACTTCTTTTTATTTATTCATAAAAGTTCTATTAACTTCAGAATACGAAATGTTTAAATATTATTATTTTATTAACTTAATCATTGGCTGCAAATCCTTTAACAGAAGATGCAACATTTGAGAAAATGTATTTTAAAGGACACAATTAGAATTTTGCATATACAATACATATGTATATACAATATATGAGGTATTTAACTTTTTAAGAGCTATTATTTTTAATTGCCTTAAAGTGTGTTTCCTTCGCAAAAATTAAAGAACATTTTCTAAATCTTAAAATTAAATTTTCTTGGTCATGAACAAAACTTACAATCAAAGCTTTAAATCTCTAATCAATTAAATTTTAATAAATAAGCACTACCATAAAACAAAATCCGAATCTTAAACAAATGACCCTTATCAAATCAACAAATCACTGTCGACAGTGTTTTTTAGTCCTTTATTTCTGACTCTCTTTGTTGTTGTTATTCATGTTTGTATTTGTCTGCCGTATGACTAACTCATATTGGTAATTAAATAATGTCCGGTGTGTAAGTGAACGAATATGTATGAGGAGTGTTATGAAACATAAAACGCACACAAATTCATCTATATCCTCTTATCCTTGTTTATGATTAATATTTGTTTTTAACACATTTTCCCTGTGATGTGTGCGTTTAAAATGAAAGAGGGAAAACATTTTATGAAAAGCAAAAAATGCCGGTATTTGCAAATCAGTCAAAAATTTGATTTATGCACATTATTCATTTGCATAAATCCAAAATAACAATCATAAAAAAGTAGTGAAAGAGGAATTCAACCCTTTCGTATAAAGAAAACAAGCATGAGGATCCAGTTGGATGTTCTACGTTAAGTATTGACTTGTATTAGAGCTTAATGTGCTTTCATTACAAAAACACAGGCAGACAGCCACTACGAACAGGATGTTGGTTTTGATAAAAGTCAGAAAAAAGAGTAGATTATCCAAAAACAAGGGGTTTTATGATTTCAATAGCAATTCATAAATTTAAGACAGGTTTTTTTTTTAATTTTTGAATGCACTAATTTCTGAAAGACTGTCGTTATAAATTTACTTGTAAATGTGTGTTTGTTTTATTATTAATAGAGTTGTTTGTGATACATTTTAATAATTGGGGTAAACATGGATCAAAAAGTTATTTTCAAATATATAAAAACTTCTAGAACCAAACGAAATCCCAAAAAAGTTTCAAACCTACACAAAAATATGAAGACATCTATCATGAAACAACTTAAATTAAAATGTCGTGAAACATTGACAAGATTTTTGCTAAATTAAATCAACTGTTTTCTTCAAAAAGAATTAAAAAAAATCTACATGTAAGAAAGTATAATCGGTCAAGCCCGCCCAGTTAATATCCTACAAAACATTATTTATAGAAATATGTTCAAGAGTGTACCCTATATGGAACCAACGATAATAATGAACCTGCCAAGACCCAATAATATTAAGAGATTAACAGCCTGGCTCACGATGTCGATTGAAAACTTAAGCGAGCGACAACAAGTAACTCATTATCGTTATAATAAGCGCCCCACTCACAAACGACGAAATTGGTTTACCGATTGTTTTATTGCCACATCCACTACTCCAAAAATCAAAAACTACACTATTTTTCATTGGAATTGAGGAAATTCCAAATGAAATTGAGAATTTCAATTTGAAATTGAAAATATTCCAAATGAAATTCAGAGTTTCAATTTGAAGTTGGGAAAATTCTAAATGAAATTGGGAAATTTTCATTTGAAATTGAGAAAATTCCAAATGAAATTGAGAAATTTTAATTTGAAATTGAGAAAAATCCAAAATAAATTGAGAAATTTTAATTTTAAATTGATAAAACTGAATTATATGATTTTTATTATATTCATATAACAAACATAAGGATGAAGAAATGAAAATAAATACAAATCGCAGTATTATTGATCAACAGGCATATCTTCCAGATCCAGAGCAGATTGATAAAACGTTGTAGTATGTTGTATGGCTCTACTGCAATATCCAGTAGTTATACATGTCTTAGAAGCCTTAATCACTACTTCTAAAAAGGCAAGTCTCTGCTCTCCTACATTGGGGGGAATTACGTTTGGTACATTCATCTTTGTTTTCGCCATACTTTTTATTTTTGACCAAATAATTTCAATGGGGTGAATAGGGGCACAATCGCAGGAGTGTAGCTGGAGAATATGGTGAAAGCAAAGATGAATGTACCAAACGTTATTCCCCCAATTTAGTAGAAGAGCAGTGACTTGACTTTATAAAAAAGGTGATTAAGGCTTCTAAGACATGTATAACTACTGGATATTGCAGTAGAGCCATACAACATACTACAACGTTTTATCAATCTGCTCTGGATCTGGAAGATATGCTTGTTGGTCAATAACACTGCGATTTGTATTTATTTTAATTTTTTCCAGCATTATGTTTGTTATGTACGTTCGTTGTATGAATATTAAAAAAAATTATAAAATTCAATTTTATAAATTAAAATTTCTCAATTTCATTTGGAATTTTCTCAATTTCAAATTAAAATTTCCCAATTTCATTTAGAATTTTCTCAATTTCAAATTAAAATTTCCCAATTTCATTTGGAATTTTCTCAATTTCAAATTGATATTCTCAATTTCAATTGGAATTTTCTCAATTTGAACTGGAATTTTCTCATTTTCAATGAAAAATGGTGTAGTTTTAAAAAAATTATATAAAACATGTAAATTAAGCCATACAAATGCAACTCTGAGCTAAAAAGAAAGCAGTTACCAAAACGAAGCTGTAAACAAAAAATAAAGAATACAATTTTGTGAAAGATATTTTATAAAACTATTTAATTAGCGGTGTTGTTTAAAACAAACACAAATATATAGAAATATTTCGTGTGTTTCAAGAAATAATTTCGGTAAATATTGCAACAAAAAGCCCCTGTCGACAACCAGAACACAAGTGACTGATTTTGACGTTTGTGTTCGCATAATATTTCTTAGTGGGGTACACAATTTGTATGAAAACTAATACGTTATTGCTGGCTCGTACTGTCGATCGACTTGTGATGCTGATGATTTTAAGTGTGGGCCAGACTGTTTGATTCAATAAAGAGTTCTTTTTGTCAAATAGTGTAAAGATATGTGAAATTTTTCCTCTTCACCTCTTCATAATAAAAGTTGTCGTCACCAAATTTCATGGAAATACCAACATATATAAGGAAGTCATAGGATATTTTCGGGAGTGCAATCCGGATTGTGGCTATGGCTTAATCGGGATTCATTCATTAATGCAAGAAATCGATGTACAGTGGTCATATCTACCCACTGTAAAAATCTTACATATTTTGTCAAAAAAAAAAAAAAAAAAAAAAAAAAAAAAAAAACCAATTGTATCCGCCTTTGTTATATGAAAGTACATATAAAAACAAAACAGTTTTTTGTCTCTACTGAAAATTTATAAATTTTGAGTAAACCCCCTTTAGAGGAACCAATGCGATACGTTAGAACTAAATTTTATTTTAATACCAACATAATAAGATGACTTATGAATACAAAGACTCTATTCCAAATAATGTTTGTATGAGGCCTTGTAGAAATTACGGCTCACTTTAATCAAAAGATTTGGTTCCTATGACTATTAAAATGAATGTAGAAAACTTTTTTGAAATAACTCTAAAATTTCAATCTGTACTTTGCGCACAAAATGTACATTTACAGCCAGCCGGACATACGGCCATCGTTTGAATGACTCAGAAGCTGATTCCGAGTTGATCGGTATAATTAAATGTGGATCAAGCGCAAAAACGCATAATACCCTCTCCACTATTGATATTGACCAAATAATAAAAAATTTAATTGAAATTTTATTCATTTGAATATTTCTTTATTTAATGGTACAAATACAAATTATATTTAATCTTAATTTACATAACAATAGTAACGTTGACCTTAAACCCGTTGCAGTGAGACAGACCAGAGTGTCTGGTGGAAATCAAAATCACAACCCTCGTACTTATAGACTAGCTCACTACCAACTGTCATCAATTTGTAATGTATATTAATTAAAATATTACATAAAACAAATTATAAAAGAACATCGAAGAATCAAAAGAATATAGAAACAAGTTAAAAAGTAAAGTGGGTCAAGCACGACAATATAACAGCACAGCATTTAAAAACAAATTTCGAGAGTGTATCCTGTTTGGGACCGATGGACAATAATGGACCCGCCAAAACAAAATTCTGTTATGAGGTCAAGATTCATGTAAAAGTTCCTTGCGCCAAATATTATTTAGTTATCTTCATATATATGAGATTTGTTTGCCTTTAAGTGCGCTTACACTCATAGAAAAATGCAGCTTCATCTTGATAATGCCCTAACATCAGAATTGTGGCATCAATATTATTACAAATGGCAAAAATGAGGCAAAAAGTGACATCAATCCAATGATGACCCTGAACATAATATTTTGTCATATTTTATGCGTCAGCTTTGCTATGACTACAGTGACATCAATTCAATGCCACATTATGTGTATTAATAACATTATTTTCGTGTTTAAAAAGTAAAATGAGAAGCAAAAATTGCCATACTCTATTTTTTTAAAGTTAGTTGATTGAATACATCAAATTTTCAAAGTAGAATGGCTACGAAAACCATACTGTGTTGTTGGGAATTGTCAATATTTAATTTTATAAATTAACACATTGTTTGAAATGGCAAAGTTTTTTGATAATTTTTTTTTAATTAAAATTAAAAATATTATTTATTTTTTAATCCAAATTTAGATATTTTTAATTAAGCTTAAGTTCATTGAATTTAATTTTCATTAAATTATTTTTATGAAGACAGGAATTTTTACAACATGAAATTAATTAAAATTTTTTTTTTATTGATAATTTTTCATTCTTGACTGCGCTGAGATTTGAACCCAGGCGTTCACGGACAGGTTGGCCAGACTAGTTTCGATTGTAACCACACAATCTCGTCGGTGGGGTTTGCCGTTTTACTCACTCGGCTAATTTTAATTAATTTAATTAATTTCATGTTGTAAAGTTCCTGTCTTCATAAAAAATAATTTAATGAAAATTAAATTCAATGAACTTAAGCCTAATTAAAAATATCTAAATTTGGATTAAAAAACCATTAACAGTTCAATAAAATAACCACAGTACTAAATATTATTTATTGAAAAAAAAATATTCACAATTTTACAATTTTTAGTACTCAATATAACCATTTTGGTAATAGGTGCAAAATCAACAACTTGTTTGGTTGAAATTATGAATTTGGAATAAATTTGGTGATTGGAGACAATTTTTATTTTTTTCGGTGTATGGAACCTACGGTTAATTTTTAATCTACATTTTGTCATGTTATAGTAGCCATCATAGAAATTAGTGTTGCCAATTTTAATGTCAATTCTAATATTTAAAAGGAAGTTATGACATTCAAAGCCGATTCCAGGAGTAGTGTATGTATTGGAGCTATGGTCGAATAAGGAGCGATTGCAATAAAAAGATGATTAAGACAGCAAGATTGCAATTTTAAAAGTTTGGGAACAATTTAACTTAAATACCAACATAGGAAAATGATGAATGGGCACCAGAGAACTGCAACGAATACTAAAATTTGGAGTATATCCAATCATTTACTCTGAATTGTTATGATTTAAACCGTTTATGTTCAACAATAAGAAATGATTTTAATCTAAAGAGCTCATTTCAAACAATCAGTTTGAATTATTGTACTCGCAACGAACATGAATCTCTGTAAACATGTTTCTGGTATGACTGCAGATCACCGCAAGGAAACGAAGCGGTGCTCGCATCTCTCTTGCAATATTCGTTTTCATATGCGATACAACGTTCATTCAGGTGTAACATATATGAACAAGTCGACTCAATCGTTAACGCTAAAAATGAAGTACAAACCAGTCATGTATTCTGCAGCTTTGTTCTCTTTCGAGCATCATACATATGTATGTATCAGTCACAACATTATTGGTTAAAAATATATAAATGTTTGAGTGTATGTAAGATCTATACTGTTTTTTTACATTGTTAGGCAATATGGATATAGAGGAAAAACTTAAAAAATCACAACCAAAAATGTATTTGAAAATAAAATTTGCGAAAAATTTGTATGTACTTACATACCTATATATTATTGCTTAGCCATTAAAAAATTTCGAAGAAATTTTATGAGATATTTTATGAGATATTTATATATGCTGAATTCGACTTTTATGTATGAAAATATCAACTTTAACCCATAATTTCTCTAACCCGCAAAATATATTACAATTTACTCTAAATTTTTTACCCCGACTTTGGTATGTTAAATACATACATACATTTGTATATTAAAAAACATGCATTTTTTGGATTATTTGATTTCTAACTATTTAAAAAAATTTAATTGCTTTAGAAGAGACAACAAATACAATAGCATGAACTTTATATTGCTTATAGATATCCACTAGTGTGTACCAAAAAAAATATTATTTTATGCCCCACCTTTCAAAATGTGTGAAGCATTTTTGTGATTTTTTTCAGATTTTTCGGAAGAGGTTTAGAGGTCGCTAAAATCGAATTTAACCCAAAAATCGGGTTTTCTCGACTTTTTTGAATTTTGCTGATTACTCGGCCCATTAGCACGATTTTCTTTGTTACTAAGTCAATTTTTTTAAAGAAACCTTCTCAAACTTTACTTCTCTGTGCAGATATTAAAAGTTTCGCATATTTTTTTTGCTCATTTGGGTCCCCTTAAATACATTTTTTGTAAATTTAGCATAAATTTGAAAAATAATGCTTTGCAACTTTTAAAATTTATATTGAAGTTAAAAAAACTAATGATTCAGTTTAAAAGGTGGATAAATTCTGAGTCATTGCAAAAAATAATTGAATTTGCTCCTACTGTTCCAAAGTTATACCCTTTTTAAGTTTTGTACCCATTTTGTAAAATTAAAAATATGGTAATGTGTTTGCCAGTTATGCTTCGTATTTGTTTTAATGTTAGATATTTAGATATTAGGTATTCTTTTAAAATATTAAATATGGGTGGTTTTTTGATCTGTTGCACATACTTCAGCAATGCGAGTCCAAAAAATTCTAGGCAGCTTACTTCTCATACCCAATAAAAAAATATTAAAAAACTATTTTTTTTAGCTTTCAATTATTTATTAGAGCTTTTACGATGAAGCTCTATGCCCTGCAATAAATTCTGAAAGTCTGTTTCAGAGGTTGTTAGATTAATGTAAGTATTAACTAAGGTCACGCCGCGTGCTGCGACATCATTTACCACGTGCAATTGCTGAACTTTTTTCTTTGCTTTATTAAATGAATCATTTAATCATTTGAAAAAATCACAAAAATACTTTACCCTTTAAGCTCTCAAAAAATGCTGGGGTACCTATAAAATTCAAAAAAAAATTTTTTAAATAAACAAGTCCAAGCATAATTTTGCGATCGATTCATACTTCTAATTGAATTTTTTGCTTCGTGTTGACGTTTGAACTAGAACAAAACGGTAGAATACTTTTTTGATTTTAAGCTGTAGTGATTAAGCAGGCTCGATCTTATTCCTTGCATGGGAACAGGGACTCTATTCCGGAAATAAGCTCGTATGTGCCATTTTCAATATGCTTAATCCTTGTAGCAATTAAAACCTATGTACCAAATTTTATTAATTTATCTCTAAAATTATCTATAATTTGAGCACAAAGTTTACATGGACAGACCGCCAGCTGGACGGATGAACATTGTTAGATCAACTAAGAAAATGATTCTGAGTCGATCGGTATACTTATAGATGGGTATATGAATAATATTTTCAAATGTTACAAAACGCACAATACTATTGTGGTGTGGGTATAATATTGAATATTCTTCGCTAATATGAATAAGTTTTGGTTATTTGGATGAAAAAATAACAAATATTTAATAAAAAGTTAGAAAATATGTGCACTAAAAAAATTTTTATTAAAATTTAACAGAGATTTAATTCATACAACATGAACAGATCGCAAATAATATATATGCGTTAAAATTTATTAATATTTAAAAATTGCATTTATCTATTCATATCTTTTTTAAGATATTTTAAGTTCAAATTTTTTGTAGAATTAATATAAAAGTTTTATCTTTTTTTAGGGCGGCGTGAAATTACCCCCCAAGAATTAACTCCCCAAAAACAAAATTAAATACCTCCCAAAGTGTGGGGCCTTATTTCATATGAATTAAAACCCCCAGTTTTAGAAATGAAATAAACCCCCAATGAAATGAAATAACACTCCAAACAAAAATGAATTAATACCCTAAATAACACCCCAATTTTTTAAATGAAATAATAACCAAAAATGTATAATAAAATGAATTGTATAGGTTTGGTTTTAGGAATCAAGCGATATATAGCATTATTGGGACTTCGGCCGGGCACAAGGATTTTCTCCTCTATGGTATGCAAAGCTTCTCTGCATAGTCGGCCTTCGGCCGGGCGCAAAGATTTTCTCCTCTATGGTATAGCAAATACCGGCTTCGTTAACTACAGCTTCTCTGCGTAGCCGGCCATCGGTCGGGGATAAGGCTGATTTTAGGAGCTTTAATTAGCGACGGCGATGTTTGATATACCATAGAGGAGAAAATCCTTACGCCCGGCCGAAGGCAGGCTATGCAGAGAGGCGGTGCGCAAAATGACCCCAGGAAATATGGCCCCAAAAAAAAATGAAGAATGGCCCCAAAATTTTACATTAGAAGCAACAACACGCAATTTTGGGGCGATTTTTATGGTTTCTTGGGGTTTTTTTCATTTTTTCTTTGGGGTGATTTTGCATTTTAAGTGAAATGAAAAATTACCCCAATATCAAGTTATGAAAAATAGCCCCAAATAAAATTACAATTTTTAATTTGGGGCTATTTTTCATTTACTAATATAAAATGCAAATTTAAGGAAATGAAAAATGACCCCAAAAATTCAGTGTAAAACTTTGGGGTGTTTTTTCATTTTAATAATATTTAGCATTTCACCAAAACTTACGATCAAAATAGCTGTAAATGTTGCGGGTCTTTTAAAGAAGTAGTTATAACAATTAAAAAAAATTTAAAAGCTTTATTATTAAAAGTGGTTTCGGAGCGAAAGGTTGTGCCAATATTTTAAGAGTTTTTTATAATGGAGTGTGTTTTTTTTTCGGGGAAAAAAATCAATTCAAAACTTCTTTTCACTACAGAAGAAAATATGATTTATAAAAAAAAAATCTTTTTATAAAGGAGTTATAAAATTTGAATGCTGGCGTAGCGACTGCAAGGCCAGAGTAAATTATATGCCCGATGGAACGTGTATACCAGCAAAACATAGCCCAGCTCATAATCATAGTCACCAAAAAGATGATTATAAAATGTTGTGCGCTCTAAATAAAATAAAAAAGGAAACGGCAAATATTGCAGGAGTTCTTGGAGGAGAACTTAGTGCTATTAGCGGTGTAAGAACAGCATTTAGGAATGTTGCTAAAGTGTAAGTATAATTATTCATTTTGTATTTAATAAATACATATTTGTATTTTTTTTAGATTACAAAAGGAAACAACCGATATCAAGTTTCCTCGTATTAGACGAGGCCTGCAATATATTGCCTCCAAAAATTTTGTTTCGTCTCCTCGAAATGCATTAGCGGTTGTAGAAGCATTTAACCTGCAAAATGTCTGGGAAAACTTTGGCGTTTCTCAAGACGCTGACGATCCAAAACCATTTCTTACGGCATGCATTCACGAGGAAGAATATTCTTATTGCATTTTTTCATCGCTCAAAACAATTGAACTCATAAAGGAAAATATAACGTTTTCCCAAAGAAAATATTTAATGGATGCTACATTCAAAATAGTTCCCCGTGGATGTTTTACACAGCTTCTTGTAGTTTATATCCAATATTTTGAAGAGGTAACAATTTAAAATTTAACTAATTGTTTTATTTGTTATAATTATTTTAATCGAAGGTATTTCCAATATTTTTTGTTCTAATGGACAAAAAAAAAATACAAAGTCCTACGAAAGTTTGTTTTTTTACATTAAAAACAATATATTCGACATGAATCCTACAGTTGTTATAACGGATTATGAACAAGGATTAAGAAGTTCTATTAAAACTGTTTCCCCTAATGCACAATGTATAGGTTGCTGGTAAGTATTTTGTACAATATGATAGAGTTTCTTACATTTTCTGACTGTCTTAATATATATGTATATTTTTGAAGAATCTGCTGCAATAAAAAATATTTAAAAAATCGCACCTTTTTACGGGTCAGAATTGAAAAAAAAGTATACATTGTTAACTGAAATTGTGTTTAAAGGTTTCATTACTGTCAAGCTATACGTAGAAATATCAGCAACCGCAAACCTTTGCTACAATATGTAAGATCTTCGAAGGTTGCAGCTTTAGCTTACCATAAAATAATGGCGCTTCCACTACTTCCACCAACGTTAATTAAGGAAAGTTTCTATAGTATTAAATCTGGAATTCTTTTAATGGATAGCGAAAACATATTTTCAAGTTTTTTACAATACTTTGAAAAACAGTGGATAAAAAAGGTTAGTTTCATTGCTTAAATATTTGTTTTTAATAACAAAGTTTTTATTTAGGTGGGATGCGAAAATTTCAGTGTCTACAAACAAAGTACTCGTACAACTTCTTCAATAGAGGCGTACAATGGTGTTTTAGGAAAATGTATTAAAAGTAACGACAATTTTTTTAAATTTACAAAAGCGATTCGCAACGAGGAGTTTTTTAAGAGTAGGCAGTTTGCTTCTTTGGTAGAATGTGGAGGTCTCAGCAAGAAACGAAGAACAAAAAGTATAATAACAGCTAATCGTATAAAAGAAGCTACTGATCTATTGGATTCCGGTAAGTTATCAGTATCAGCTTTCCTTTCCCGAATGGTTCACTCTAGTCATGGTATTTGCACTGGTATGGTACCAATAGAAAATATATTTGAAGAATCACCGGATTCGCAGGAAAATGTAGACGATGAAAATACTGCTGAAATGACAACAACTAATGAGCGTGAATGTGTTGTTTGTCAAAACAAAATTGCGAATGTTGTTATGTTGCCTTGCAAACATTTAAAAATTTGCACTTCATGCAAAGAAAGGCTGTTGATTGATTCAAACGAATTCAGATGTCCGTACTGTAGGACAACCGTCGAATCATGTATAGATGTATTTATTTAATTACTATGAAAAAGTTTAAGAATAAAAAAAATGTAAAAGCTGAGCGATGGCTTTTTTTAGAAAGCTTAAAATATCATATGTATGGAACTTTAACGTTTAAAATATTATTTCTGATGTAAAACTTTTTTCTTATTTTCTAATTGAAATGTTTATTATTTTTGGTAAAAGACTTTGTTATTTATTTCTAATTTTGTAAATTTTCTTATAAAGCAAAAAATAATATTCTTGAAGTTAAAACATTTTAATTTGCTTAATAAAATGTTAACTTCTTTTTCATAAAAGACCTAACCTGTATTCATTAAACATAAAACAGGTTTATAAAAGGGCTATTAATTTAATTTTTAAAGGAAATTTGTTTCATATACCTTTTAAACCTGTTTTATTTTTTATGAATATGAATTATGAATTATTTTGTAAAACACTTCACGCCACCTTAAAAATATTTTAATTAGAAATGTATAATTATTTACGATATTAAAATTCAGAATATTAAAATTCGTTATTTTGAATTCCGGAGCTTAAGTTTCATATAGCATATGACCCCAATCCGTATTTTTTAATATAATTTTCTTTGTGTTTTTTTTTTATTTTAACTATTTTTGGGGCAAAAATTCATTAAAAATTTTGAGGTGATTTTTCATAATGAAGAATAACCCCAAAGTTAGGGTCATATTTCATTTTATCATTAGGGCTACTTTTCATTTTTTTGGGGCAATGTTTCATTAAAAAAATGGGGTCATATTGCATTATGAAAAATAGGCCCAAATTTGGGGCCATTTTTCATTTTCCTTTTGGGGCCATATTTCCTGGGGTCATTTTACGCACCGCCATGCAGAGAAGCTTTAGTTAGCGTAGCCAGAGGGGAAAATTTTTGCTTCCAAAAACGTTTTCGTTATAAATTTAAAAATGAAGAAATCCCCCAAAAAAATATTGGGGCTTTATTTCATTATAGTTTTTGGGGGTTAATTTAATATGAAATAATCCCCCAATTCTGGTAAATTTCGTATGAAATAATCCCCCAATTAAAAAAAATGAAATAACACGCCAAACTAAATGAAATAACCCCCAAAAATCGTTGTTGTTGCTTTCTGTACAAATTTTTGGGGGATATTTAATTTTTTTTTGGGAGTTAATTCTTGGGGGATTATTTCATGCCGTCTTTTTTGCAATTGCTTTCTTTTTAATTAACTTTAAACTCTTTTAAAGTTCTGCCACAATTAAAGCAATTATCTTTAACTTCCTGCAAATAAACAAAATGAATTTTAAATATCCTTAAAAGGGATATAACTGCAACACTTCAACTTAAATATTTAAATAAATTCCTTTACACTTACACACATAAAGACATGTCATTAATTAAACAAAATATCAATTAAGTCTGTTGAATCTACTTAAATTAATACCAAAACTCGGTTCTTATGTGTAAAAATGGAAAAAGTGCCCATAAAAAATAAATAGTATGTGCTTTACTTTTCCAAGAGCATTTGACTTCCATTTGTATTTTCTTTTTCATCACTATTCCATTTTGTTTTTCCCTTTGCTGTATTTTTACTTAGTGCACAAATATTTTCAATTTTCCTGTCAGTAGTTAATTGATTTTTTTAATGACTTCACATGTTGCACAAATGACTGTCGTTCAATGTGTTTCACATAGTCAACGACACCATCATCATCATCGTCATCGTCAACAATATCGTCTGCATCACCATGACTGTCGGTTGCTTAACCGAAAAAGTCGTCAACATTGTGGGCTTTCAGCTTACAATGACACAAAATCTGTAACAACTATATTTATCGAGACTGAAACTTGACTCATTTATGCTAAAAAGTTCTGTGAGAAGGAGGAGTTGTATGAGTTACAACTGCCTTTCGCCAGCCCCGTTACACTTTTGTTATTTTTTTTTTTTTTTGCAAAATTTTTGTCATACTGTGTGTCTGGCTGTGTTTATGCCATGGTGTTTTTGTAATGTAAAATAAAATTAATTTAAAGGAAGCTATTCACATGTCGTGCTAAAACGGATGCAGCTATATACAATTAACTAATGAGGCAGTATTCGTGAAGCGGACATACCAAGAAAATTTTTGTTGCCGTAATTGTTAAGCTAATGCATATCCCACTTCAAAACGTTTACAGTATTTTAAGTATTATATAGGCTAATTTCGAATTCAAATGAAAAAAATGGGACTAAGTTAAACAAATTGGAATTCAAAATGACCATTTTCGGCTTAGAAGTGCTTTGCGCCTGTAAAGAAATTTGCATAACTCTCTAACTTGTAAAACTTTTACAGTATAATAAGGACATCTAAGAATTATTTTGGTAAAAGAAATAAAAAAAAGTATCCATGTTGGAAAAATTTAAATTTAAATTGGGCATTGCATATAAAAATTAGTCATCTTATTTTTTTGTTTCATTTGTTTCTAGTTCGATCGATAATGTAACCCTAAAATAGCATACTTTTTGATGTGACGTAAACGCCATACTTCGTTAAAGCGAAGACAGTGATATTCACTAGAGCAAAAAGGATGAAATACGTACACTCACAATATTCTGTACGTAAAATTAACTGAAATTGTATTATAAAATATATGAAAATTCAGTTAAAAACCGGTCGGCTTATTTCTCATTTTTTTTAACGAAAAGTTCATTTGATTTTTACTGTCAAAAATTCAACCGTGAAATCAGTAAAAACAAATGCATTTTTAGTTATTTTCTACAAAAAGGCTTTTTTGCCTTTTAAGCAAACTAATTTTTTCCCTCATCTTTTAAACGGAGGACAAAATACGCATATCTATAATTTGTTTATCGGTTAAAACTACTCTATTTGCTATTATATAAAAACACAACGACTTAAATACTAGCTGAAAAAAAATATACACTGGAAATTTACAGTAAAGGTTACATAAACTTCATACTTCGACCTATCGACGCACAGTGGCGCCCGTAGAGCAAGCGAGGTTGCAAAAATCAAAATTTTCATGAGTGCCGACGAAGTTTTGAATAAACCCGTGTTATAGGAAACTTTTCAACGATTTCAAATATGCCACTCTTAATAATATCACATTTTTAGTTTAGAAGATATAACCGTTCAAAGTTGACCGACTTTCGGTTTTCAAAAAAACACACAATTTTTAGTCAATTTGTTGCGATTTCAGGTGTAATATCACGAAAAATAGGTAACGAATCGCCTTATTTTTTATTTGTATTGATTGATGTATTTATTAAATGTATAATGATAAAAAAAAAATTAACTGTTTGCTTTGTGTTTCTCCTGGTAAATCACTATTTAAAAACTATCCGTTTTTTCACTATTTTTCAACTTTGACGGAAAATAAAAAAAAACTATATTTTTCTATATTTGCCATATTTGAAAAACCTGTTCTTTGATTAGTTCTTTACATAATTCAAAATTTTTATCTGCCCGTACGTGCCCGTTTGGCTTCTAGAGGTAAAAAAGTTTAAAAAGACATGGTTGCAGAAATTGTATGGCGTCCATCCCTTATATGTTTTGACTGACAGTAGTTTGATCTAATAGTTTGAAAAAAACTACTCATTGAAATTAGCAGGTACGTACCTCACATAAACAATACTTTGGCGTACAAATGGTCAGGAACAATATTGACTTATGGTCCCTACAGGTAGGCACAAATCTTATTTGGACACGTGCATAATATCAAAATTGCATTATTCAGCCTAAATCCATATGTATGCAGGGAACAGATAAATTTTTAGGCATGGTAGCATAAGCCTATATATTGCAAAATAAGCATAATGCCTGGATTAGTCTACGCCTGAAAGTTGGCGCAACAATTACTGAAACCATTAAACAATTTAAGTACTGAAAACATGGCGTTGAACAATTTAAAATTATTTGAACTGTTTAGAAAGTCAACCACACCAAAGTTTTTCACGGAAGTGAAAATTCTTCCTGAGAAGTTGACATTGATCAGCAAATGAGGCTGCGATGGATCATCCGGACAAAGCGTTTATAAGCAAAGGATATCTCCCGATGACGCTACAATATCGGACGGAAATATGTTTATGGCATCTGTTGTTCCTTTGCGGCTAAAATCGGATGATTCCCTACACTGGAAAAATCCACGTCCGTCATCAGTGCATTATTGCCGACCAATAATGCTTCAGTTTGCAAGGGAATCGGCAGAACTCATAAGGACTACGGTGAAGGACATTGAAGAACAAATAAGCAAGATTAAGCCTACAAAGCTGCAAATTGGAGAAGGAAAATATATTGAATGCAATTACGAGTTCCAACTGACAGGAACAACCTCAACAATGTCATGCCCGATTTGCAAAAAGCGTCAGAAGAACTTTTTTCAATTCAATTCAATTTATTTCATATATAATATGTTACATCTCAATTTTATATAATTAGTTGTAAAGAATTTAAGATAAGTATCTTTTTCTGCTTAATTATAACATATTTCAATTAGTTATCATATACATATATATAGACAGAATTATATTGGAGGTAAAAATTTTGCAAAAACCTATTTAAACCCCTTTTTTCGTTTTATTTTTATATTTTTTTTTATCGATTTTTTATTATTATTTGTCAGAAGAACTTTGGTAATTTAAACGATTCTACAAATGAGGAGAATTACGAATATGGAATGTCACCATTGCACGCAAGGATAAGGTGTATGGAATTCTTGCTAAAACTGGCATATACCCTACCACAAGAGGAGGAAAACTTCGATGAAAATACATCAATAAAGGATAAGGAAAAGATCAGAAAGAAGCAAAAACAGGATGCTTTTTTTAAACAAGTTGGACTAAAAGTAGACTGTCCCAAGCACGGATACGGTAACTCAAAAGATGGAAACACTTCTAGGCAATTTTTTGAAAATGATGAGGCAGTAACTAGAATCATTGGAATTGACAATCAAATCGTGAAAAGATTGGGAACGATCTTGGATGTTTTAAACTGCAAAGAAAATGTCAATTCTACAAAATATGGAGAATATGCGTCGAAAACTGCATCTCTTTTAGCAGAAATGTATCCACAGAAGAAGTTGACCCCGACCGTCCATAAAATATTGGCGCATGGCAAAGATATAATTGAGTACCAGTCTTTGCCAATTGGAGAGCTTTCTGAAGAAGCACAGGAGTCTCTTAACAAATTTTATAAAAAATATAGATTGCAGAACACATTCAAAGCATCAAGGGTAAGGCAAAATGAGGACCTCTTCAACATGTTGGCAGCATCTTCCGATCCACTTATTTCTTCCCTGCGGCATGTGAAGTCACGAATAGAGTTACAAAATAATTATAGTTTAGAAATGGTTAGTCTTTTAGATATACCTTCTCTTACGAATTGTGATGAATATTTTACAGAAAATTGAAAAAATTAATTTAAAAAAAAATAATTTTTTTTTAATTTGTTGGCTAATAATTTAAAACATAAAACCCTTAAGAAAAAAAATAAAAACAATCTAAAAATGTAAAAATAATTTTTTTTAGTTACCATAAAATTGATTTTTCTACTAATTTTAACTTTGATAACCCATAAGTAGGCCCCTACAAAGCGTAGCACCCTTTCCAAACGCTCATTTCATAGGCTGAACAGTTATCTATCATATGCTGTTTAAACTGTTCAATTATCTTATTCGGTTCAAAAGTTATGATTTTTGCAACGAAAAAACTCAAATGGCGCCACTGTGCGTCGGCTATACCAAAAAATGTAAAGTGCGACTTTAACGTTTGTTGATTACAAAATTGCTTTAAAAATATTCGTATATTTTTCAAAAAGGTTAAAAGCAATATAATTAAACTAAGAAAACATCTGCCAAGAACAAAATACTTATCTCTTCCATGTTAATATTCATTGAATTTTGCATTTTTAATTTATTTTTTAGTGTTAATTTTTTTCTCACTCCGTTTCTATGCGTGAGTTTATATGACAGTTCAAAGAGGGAACTTTCTCACAAAAACTTTACAGACACACTTTTTCAGTATATTGGCGAGAAATTTCCTTACGTGGCAGTTATTGCTCGCCACAAATGTTACTAACGCAGTTAAGTGAGAAAACAGCTGTTTGTTTCAATTTATGGCATTTATGTTTCATTTCTCACATTTCAATCGAAAAGTTTCTCGCCGCGGGGTGACAGAACATGGGCACAGATCTCAAATGGACTTGCTTAAGTTTCAACGCAATATTGCTCGATTTTATTTACTATACCCAGAAAGTGAATATTTCTAAACGGTCGATGGCTCCTTTTGTTGCAACTTTCATAAAAGCATAAAAAATTAGTTAGGATGTCGTGAGTGTCATAACAGAATTATTGGTATGTGAGAAAGGCGATGTTGCTATATGTGTGGAAAAAGTGTTCTTTTAAATTATTCATACTTTAAAAAAATAGCATACTCATGACGCCACTGTACCCGTCCGAGTACAGCCCTAAAACACACTTCGATGAATTTTTTTTTATTGTTTTTTTTCTATATTTATTAACTGTATTTAAGTATAAACAAATAAATTAATTTCAATCTTTTTTGTTTTTAATGGTCTTGGCGTTTAATGGGTTAATGCGATCTGAGATAAATATATCTGGGTGCTGTGCACGGAATGTCAAACTTTATTAACCTTCATTCAACACTCATAGTGGTTTTTTTAAGAATCGAACTTAATTTACTTTGTCTCAAAAGTAAAGTAATTAACTATTTTAGTAACTGCTTTCCACAACATTTAACGTTAATGTTACCCGATTTCCTAACAAGTTTTACTTATTCTATCTACTCGTGCAACAATTTATCATATCTTATTAAATATAAATTCAACATTATATTCGAGCATTAATAATAATATCAACCAGATAAAACATGATATCCAATAAATGTACAACATTTATTTTATCCAATAAAGCAATTGTTTTATTACACCAACATAAGGTCAACAATTTATTATAACTGACAATTTATGTTTAATTTGTATTCACTCTTCAACATACTTACAATACGCTACAATTTATCTTCCCTAATATGAATATACTCGTACTTGTAGTTGTTGCTACAAGTACTTACAGTCATTTATACGAATATATCCTACCAGATACGTTGTTATTAATAACTCTCACATTTTATTAAAATTGTTGTGCCTTCCTTCGACTTGGTTGATGATTTACGGATTAAAACAACACCAACAACAGGTGTCACACCTATATTTGCCAAAGCAACAACCACAATAACAAACACAATTGTAGCAAAAACATACAATATGTGTATATATGTGCATATGTGTGTAGGTATGTTTACAGTGAACTTAATATGAATTGAATATTGTACACAGAGTTAGGGAATATGAACCTACAAACACTGAGTGTGTAACTGTTAGAGTAAAGAGATAGAAAAAAATTAAAGCAAGTAAAATATTATAGGAGTCATTTGACTCGTGTGATCAATAATGAAATCCGACCAGTTTGTTATAATAAAGTAAAATTGATTTGGCTAAAATGTGACCAACTTGTAAGATGATTTCGCACCCTCTTGTGGTAGCAAAACTTATATTAACAACTAGAAATATTTTGGCATTCGTAAAAATACAAAATTGACAGATTTCTTGAGATAGCGGCTTACCAGAGATCCAATCTGATACAACGGGAGTCAGTAGCCACTGGTTTCTCAGCAGCAGACTGATTATTGGTGGAGGGCCCCGAAGGCAAACTTTTTGTAAACGAACGCTTCTCGCCACGAAAATCTTGCTTTTATATGCTGCATACTTTTCTCAAAAAATATGGTTTTTACACAAAGAGATCACTTTTATGCAAATGATAGATTATTGAGATAGAAAAAATGTGTGATCATGACCAGAGAAATAAGAATTAATTAGGGAAGATGGATCAGAGAGAGTGAATCAGAAGAGGATTTGAAGTAGAAATAATGCTGGATGAGGAATGAATTTATGAGTGAAAGCAAAGTATTATAAGGTTCTCCATCATGAAAAATTATGTAGTAATGAAAAATAATGAATGTAGAATACAGAATCTCTAAAGACTAAAGCGAGTGAGTGGATAAAGGTGTCAAACGCACACTATATAAGTATAAAGGGTGAGGTAAATAGCTCCATCTTTTAAATAAGGGCGAGTGTATAGTCTTGCCTGAGTGTACACTCAAATTGATACCTGTGTGTATTGGTCCAATTCACAAATGGGGCGGTAATGGGCACCAAATTCTCGACCAGTGCGATGACTTCCCTGCTATAAGGCTACTCTAACTAATACTCACACTATACCCATCCAGCTTATGACTAGAGTTTAGCTGACTACAACGCCAACAATTAGCAGCCAAAAATTAAGACCCAGATCATGTTGCTAGTAAAGTTTTTTTCGGTTATTACATGCCGGCTGTTGTTTAAAGGGCAACTGGGAGAAACGTGTTCTTGCAAATGCTGGTTTTAAAGTTGATTTTTGCATGAATTTTAGGGGCGAAATTTGGCCAACTTACGAGTCTATTTGTAAGGTCTTGCTAGTTAACAGAATTGCATTTGTATAAAAGATTAGAAAGAATTTCCATGAGAAGAACACTGCTAGAATTTGACACTTTTTTTGGGACAAGCGGGAGACTTGGCGTTTTAACCTAATTCGGGTACGCTGAAGTGGTGATGACCGTTTGTTAGGTAAGCTATTGTTTTCGAGATATACCGTTATTTCGAAAATGGAGGAGGTTGCACAACATATATTCGCGTAACTCAAAAAGCGTTTAGTTTATTCAACAAACTAAACCAAAATTCCGCAATAAAATTTCATTTAAGCAAAATTAACTTTTTTCTAATATGCGCAGACGTTTTAGAAACATAGTTTTTTTGCAAAAAAAAAAAAAATAAAGAATTTTTTAGCAAAATTTCGAAATTTTTCTTCGTTAAAAATTCATAAAAATTTGGAAAATGCAGCTATGCTAGTAATTTTTCTATAGACATATATAATAGATATGTTACAAATAAATGATGGAAAAGAAAGTGGGGTTGGTCATACATCTAACGCGTCTAGAAGCATCCTACGCGCTGCAGGGGCCAAATTTAAGAATTTCAACCAAACAAATATGGCGGTTTAATGAAATTCTAAAGAAATATATTGAAGAAAAAGTCCCATAACTGCCCAGAAGTCGACCCTAGGGGCAAAAAATTCATAACCGACCTCAATTAGTGTTTTGTCCTATCATTTTTCCAAAACATACTTGCCCTTTATTTCCACTTCATAGGGGACTCCCATACAAATATAACGTTTTATGAAATTCTTCGAAAATAAAATCAAAAGTTGTAAACAGATTTGAATCATTTATAGCTTGTTTTGTTTGCAACTTCGTTTTTTATATGTCTAGAATGAATTTGTATGAATTTTTAACAAACAAAAATTTCGAAATTTTGCTACGAAAATGTTTCTAAAACGTTTATTAGAAAAAAGCTTTTCCTTTCTTAAAAAAATTTGTTTTGCGGAGTTTCGTTTTTTTTTAGTTTGTTCAATAAACTAAACTGTTTTTGAGTTACGCGAAAATATGTTGTGCAACCTCCTCCATTTTCGAAATAACGGTATATCTGGAAAACCAGATTTAACCTAAAAAAACGGTTAGCACCACTCGATTCAGCGTACACGATTTAGGTGAAACCGCGAGGTGTCCGGCTTGTCTTTTTTTTCAACTAGCACAGTGGGTAGTTTTTGATGCTTTTCTTTGGCTCTTGAGCAGACACCTGTAAACACACACATTCAGAAAATTTAGTAGTGTCAGTAAGAATAAAAATCAATGAATGAAGTGTTTGTCACAAACCATTGTTTGGGTGCACAATGGGGTTTACCTGGTTCTGGGGCCAACGTGGTCGGCCTTGGTCTTATGTCCGATGGGACCTACGGGAAGCTTGCTACTCGGTTAGTTGGAGTCTGTAGTGCGCAAAACCACTTTTTGAGGCAGGTCAAGCAACACACACACGCAGGCTGCTATGCAAAACCAACCCTTATTTTCTGTGGCTCACTGGTGATTTCTGTTTGTCGCTCTTTTAATTTAATTAAAAACACTTTCTTCACTGTTGGTTTCTTTTTTTAATTTTATTCTAGTTTTGTTTAATTTCATTTAGCTTAATTTATTTTAATTCTTTTTAATTTTTTATTTAATTTTAATTTACTGGCCGGCGTCTGGCTGGTTCTAGTTTTATGTAGCGAGTAAAAAAGAAGAAAAAAAAAAAACTAATTTTTCAGGTGGTGTTAAAGCACAGCTGATCTACACATTACATGAGGTGTTGCCATATGCCACCACATGTAGTCCGGTTTCACACAATCAAAATAATTGGAAACATAAACGCCCCGTTCACACCAGCCAGACGCCAACAGACATAAATAAATTTATTTAAATATTATTTCAAAATCCGCTAAATGGAAAATAGTTCTTTTAAGCTAAATATTTTTTATAATTGTACCACATATGCACTATTTAGAAGCATTATAAATATCTGTTTCTAAAATATCATAAAAAGATACTAAAATGGTTACACTGAATCAAGCAACAAGCGATAACACACCCATCTTGTGTGAAAGTTTAAGAGAGACTCATTGGTTTTATTCAAGTTATGCACGACGGTGTGATATTAAAAGGGACAGAAATTTTGTCGGGGTCTGCTTTAGCGGTACCATCGATAACCTTGAACGCATGCGCCTTATTAATGGTGCTCACGGCTGTAAACGGATAGTTGATTAGATTGTAATTTACCAATGCATAAAGTTCCTTAACGCGCAATGTAAATGTTAATGATACCCATGTACTATAATTGTCATCAATGGTTGTTTTTTTTTAATGAATTTGTAGGTTTTTATTTTAACCAGAGTTGAGATAAGATGTTCATTAAAGGTCTGTTTATCGTAAATTCATCTTTCACATTTTCAGCAGTGGGCATTGGCTTTAATTTTTTGAAATCTTGGGTCACATTATTCTGATTTTTTTTCTATTTTCATTGCTGCAACTATAGTAAAGACAAGGTTAATACTTTATTTTTATTCTGCCAATAGTTCTTTTTATATTTTTAATACTATTGAATATAAATTTTTTTCCTCTAATCTTTTTTTTTAATGTTGCAGCACATACACATGCAGACATACACTTCGATTGCTTCATTGCCCGTCAAACCCAGCGAACAAAAATTAAACGTTTAATAAATTATGTATTTCGTATTTAATATTAAATGGTATACTAACCCTCTCTTTGAGTGTAATTGAGAAACTATTTTTATTTACGCCTACCGTGAACAAAAAGCGAAGAAGTAAAGAGTTACCCTTGAAATTTGGCATTTCTCCTTAAATTTTTTAAGGGAATATGAAACAAATTTCGAGGGAAATTTTTAATTTACGATAGAGAATGCTTGTATTATCGAATGAGTACAGTGTTCCAAGAACCTTTAGAGGCAAAATAAGCATTTAATTCATTTCTTGTATTTCATTAAGAAATATTAAGATATAATAATAAGTTCCAACAGAAAATTCCATTTTAACGTAGAAGATATTTCTCATATATAGAAACAAAACTGAGACATATTCCAGATAAATGAATTCAGTTTTATTATTTTTATTTGAACAGACTATAAAATAAGTTATATAATTAGTTTTTAAATAAATATAAACTACGGTACTAATTGTGTAACACGCAACGCAACGCCAAAATTACATTGAAAGCAAAAACAAAGTCAAAAATATTTCATAATTTTGTTGTTGTTTCCTACAGAAATTCATACGCCGCTTTAACATTTTCAACGCCACAAGATATTTAGCGCTTGAAATTTAAAAATTCAATATGAATTTCTGTAGAAAGCAACAACAAAATTATAAAATATTTTTGACTTTGTTTTTGCTTTCTATATAATTTTTGGCGTTGCGTTGTGTTTTACACAATTAGGGCTTTCATATTTATATATAAAATGAATTACAAAATATTCGCAATTTCAGGAGATCAGGGGTCAAAAACATTTTTATCTACAAATAAAAATATGTACATATCGCATACTTAATCATAAACAGGCACAATTCAAAATTTAAAGGTATTTTGGAGAGGCAGAAAACTGGCTTCAAAAACATGGTTGAAATTTTTTAATCAAATTGAGTTTCACAAATGTTGAAGAATAAAAGTTAGAGAAGACAGTGACGCAAACGAAATTTTCGTGGTCGCTTTAGATTTGATTTGTGAACTGATTTATGAAAAAAAAAAATTTTGAGTTGTGCCTGTTTATGATACATATTTATTTTTAGGCATATGTGGACAAATCTGGATATATTCAAGTGTCAAAACAGTGTAACTTTTTAAGTTTTAATCTTTAGGGATTTATTTTCCAAACGATTTTGGACTTTTTTTTATTTAGATTCACCTCTTTAGATATTCTCTCGACGTTTGTCGTTGAATATGGCAAAATCAGTATATTCTGAACAAATTAAATTAGAGTAGGAATCATAATCGTGGCCACCAGAACGTTTGATTTCAGATTTTTTTAGACAAAACTTATTAAAGACAGCGTGTTCAGAGAACTAAAAATTTTAATGTCTCGTAAACTGACCGTACGATTTAAAATTTCATCAAATTAATTTCTTCCTTGTTTAAGATACGGTTAAGGTTGAACCGTTTTCGTTCTCGAAACTCTTAATCCCGATCTTGTATTTCATTTTCATTAAAAAATATTTCACAATATTGAAAATTTAATTAGAGTGACTACTTAGTAGGGAGATCGAACGGGTATTATTCGACCGGTTTTAACCGGTTATTTTAGCTTTGCCCAAGTCGGTTATTTTAAAATGCCCATTTTTCGAATATCGAATAAACCGGTTATTTTGGTATAATAAACCGGTTATTTTAGTAATGTGTAATTTATATACATTTTCCTTACTCGTGTTGTAGATGTACCCGTAATTTAAATATTTTCTAATTGAATATTGGCCAAACCTAAACTTTTTATGAAGAATGTCAAAACGAAATGTAACAAAGGTCAAAAAACATTATGGACACTGTAAATAAAAATCGCTTATAAAAGCGTGTGTTCTTGTAGAAAAAAACCAAAAACTATTCAAAATACTACAAAAACGTGTGCATTTAAAAAGTAAATAGTAATTTGTGCAAGAGTATTCTAAATATTAAATATATTTTTTTATAAAGGTTATCTCTAGATCTTTTTCGAAAGCGATTAAAAAGACAAAGTTAGGTTCTTGAAGTCGTTACATTAATTTGGGCACCGTAACATTACGTTTGGTTCATCCCACAGCGCCACGACTTATTCCATGTCACGACTTATTAATCACCTTTAATTAATGTGCTCCAAATAAAACTTAACTCCGTTCGAAGTAGTTCTAAAGAGACGACAAATAATACTAAAAATGAATCATTGGTGAAATATTAGCCCATTGCGTTGCCCAGGATGAAATGCCCTTTAAGGCACTTAAAACTTAAGTAGTTCTAGCATCTCTTCATGCTGAAAACTACAACATTCCGGCGGAATGAACGATATGGGAAAAATTTCTACCAGTTTTATTTATTAAAACAGCAAGAACTAAAAAACTAAATTGAAGAAACCACACAATGTCATGGAATGTTTTAAATTTTAGCCGACGAATTGACAAATATTTTACACAAAAAGAATGTTCAGTTCACTATTCGTTTCCATAATGCTGAAACCCTGGCTTAGGGGGTTTGTTTGCAACTTTTGAAAAATATGGTTGATTTATATAGACATGCTTAACCACCAACAAATTAAAACTTATTCAAAATAAATTTGAGAGAATATTTCAAATAATAACTTTATAAAATTTCTATAATTTATTTGCTTTTGCAAAAAGTATGTCTAGATCAAATATCCTTCAACAGTTTCTAAATTACATTTGGGGGATTCACAAGGTGTCATAAAGTCATATGTCTTAAAATAATAACATGAAAAATTACGACTGTTGTGAGCAACCGCTCATAATTAAATGTGCTTTTAGTTACGACAGCACAATAAACATAGCAAGCAACGTTCTATTTATTTAAGACACTTTTTGTTTACAAACCAACAACAATATGTTTAAACCATTGTAAAATGTTAGAACATTATGACAATAAACCATGATAGCACACCTTGTGAATACCCCAATTATACAAATATCTTCTTACAAATAAAGTTTAGTAAATCAATACAAAATTGTTGAAAATTTAGCTAAAGTTTGATCAATTTACTGGTGCCACTTCAATTGGATTTTATCGTAAAATATTTGTTAGGTCTGATCTAAGTCATAAATATGTATTTTGTTGGTTCCTTTGTTTTGCAAATTGTATTGTTTTTATTCAAATTAACGTTTTATTTTAAAAACATAATTGCTTTTTGTGTTTTTGAGTATTCGAATTAAAACCGGTTAACCGGTTATTTAAAAATTGCTTAACCGAAAACCGGGTTTTTTAACATAGCAACTATTCGTAATATTCGAAAACCGGTTATTGAAAAAAGTCGAATAATCGATCTCCCTACTACCTTTTACTAAATTTGGATAAAAGAACTGTGGATCTCAGCCGCTTCGCTTTGAAACATTTTATTTAAATTATTAATTATACATACATTTTGTTTGTAGGGTTTAGATTATTTTAAAAATCTGCATTTTACGGTCAAAAATCCTGAACTCTGTATTTTTATATTTTTGGATCACAAAATCAAAAAAATGTAGATAAATCTGAACTTCTGCCAACAGTGAATGAGTAGCTTGTTCTTATTTTCTATTTGTCTCAATTTAGACAAAACTTATTAAAGACAGCGTGTTCAGAGAACTAAAAATTTAAATGTCTCGTAAACTGACCGTACGATTTAAAATTTGTGATCAGCATCCTAAACTTCTATAAAAAAGTTGTATTGCAAGAGAAGTTTTTGTTTAAAGCTTCAATATATTCAATTTGACATTTCAGAATGATGTCAAGCTTCATTGTTTGCCGGGAAGTTACCAAAGCTCAGCCTGAGTTACCACAGATGATGGCTGAATTGCACACGAGTATATGAAAGTTTTTTGACCGCGTTATTGACATCCAACACTTTGAATAAAACTAATTTGCTCAGTCGATAAATGAAATTGAGTGCAAAACCGTTTGTTGTTTTTTCGCTTTGCACTGTTTGCTAAATGTGGTCCTAATGGTGGTAACGGCCTTTCAATAGGAGGAGATAGCAGAAGACTTGCATGGGTGTTAGTAGCACTTTACACAGCGTTAGAGAAATGTGTTGGTTTTCTATGTAGAAGAAAGAATATCTATTGGAAATTAGTTTTAAAGTATGAGCAGTAGTCTGTCCATCCTTATGTCTGTCCATTTTATTCTGTATTGCGTTATGTTGTTAATGTTGTCATTTCGTACTTCTGTGGCTCACTTTAATATATTTTTTTCTTTTTATTCTGAATGTTGTTGTAGTTGGTGTTTTATTTTAACTTTGTCATCTGCGAGTTGTTGTTATATTTTTATTGCATTGCCGTTGTAACATTGTTTGCTTGATTGTTTGTTTGTTTGTTTGTGCGTGTGTATTTGTGTGAGTTAGTGTATAAAATGGACAATTGTTTACATCTGTTAAAAGTGGGCGGAGGTGGCAATAGTAGGAGTGTAAGTAGATAAATATTTGTTGCTTTTCGCAGATAACCATGAGTATGTGGATTTATTTGCAAAAGTGTGTGTATGAGCATTTGTTTGTAGATTCAACGTGGGCGTTAATTGTTTACATCACCGTTTTTTTTTTGTTCTGTTTTTCTTTTTAGTTACTTGTTACTGCTAACGTCATTGTTTTTGTTGTCATAAGGTGGTGTGTGTGTATGCAGTTGTATGTGTATATGTGGTTTTTATTGTCGCCATCCTTTAGTCTTTATTGTCGTTTATGGTGTGAAATGACAACAAAACGTTTTAATTAATTTCTTTGGAGTTGATTAAAGATGTTAAAGTTAAACATGCCGTTCGTATTCAATATACCAATTTACTCAAAACATTTTCAACACACATACAACGATACATGAAATTTTATTTTTATTTTAATGTTAACATATTGTATCGTTCTTAATTTGCGTTAAAATTGTTATAGAATGTGTAAGTCTTAAATGGAATAATTACAAAAATAAATTAATTTTTAAAAAAAATTGATATTAAATTGATATCAAGTTGTTATATGTGTTATAACAAGACGGTGTACAATGGATAAGTTAATATATCTCATTGCTTTAAGAGTATATATTTATTTTTTAAGACAAACGTTGTGGTAAAATATTTATTTGAGAACAGATATCAAGTTATTAAAAAAAAAAATATAATTCCGAAATGTGTTTTATCCGTCAAGTTGCAATAAATGTTGTGTGCCAGCAGGCTTATCTTTATTATATATAATATATATAATAAATATTATATTTATTTTCAATGTGTTTAAAAAGTCTATATAATCGCAAGTGGTATAAAATACCATGCTCGTTTCAACTGGCGTTATACAGGGTGTCCGCCGGAAATACTACTCGCAGATATAGCATTGTAATCCTGGCTGTATGCGATGTGGCACCGTCATGTGGATACCCCATGTTAATCAAGCCCAAAGCATGCAGTTGTGACGTTTAAAAAGTTTTCAATCACAGTTACCGTTACGCCGTTTTCATTTTCAAAGAAGTAACGTCCAATGATTCCACCTGACCAAATTGCACACCAGACTGTCACTTTTAATAGATGCAAAGGTGACTGATGAATAATTTGAGGGATTTCCATTGCCCAGAGCCGACTATTCTGTTTATTCACATATCCATTCAAATTAAAATGTGCGTCGTCACTCATTATGATTTTTTCATGAAAATCGGGGTTGTCATGGGCGAGCTGTAACATCCTATTGACATATGTACGGCGGCGTAAATGGTCTTGTGGAAGAAGCTCTTTTGTCAACTGTATCTTAAATAAAAACGAATGCAAATCCTTGTGCCCAAAGTTGTTCTTTGAAGACCAAGCACCTGAACACGGCGTCAAATTGAGGTTGATGGATTGTTTTGAACACTTTCTTGAGCAGCCGATCTTGCAATACGTTGTGGTCCATGCTTGGGTCTATCACCTACAGACCCTATTTTTTCGAAATCATTCACTACACGATAAATAGTGCGTTTTGCTGTCCCAAAAATTTCACGTAACTTTCTCTTCGTCACAGTTATTTTTTTTTTTTCAGTTTGTTTATTTATTTATAATAATTATCAACTTAAACTACAATAAACAATAGTATATACTATACAAATGTATCTTCTAATACAAAGTCCCTTAATCGAGCTCTCAAGTATTTTCTTATAGTTATTTGGTTATATTATTTGGTTTTAGCATGCATTTAATAATGGATTTTACTTTTCAATGGCGAAATTAACTAATTATCTTTTTTATGTAATGAAAAATGGTTTTTAAAAAACATTACCTTGTTATAATTAAATAAGGTCAATGTCAGGTAATAAAAACGGGTAAGGAGCTAATAGTGTTTAATTTATCCACCAATATTTTTTAGATTTATGATTTTGAATCATTAAATCTTTTTCTGAAATACTCATGTCGAATCTTGTATTATTGTTAATATGATTGCAGCTTGCTGCTTTTGTATTGGATCTTCTAAAATGATGGTAGAAGATTGGAACACCGTCTTCATTCTGAATAGCACGTTTGCTATCAATGTATAAAAATGCCTCGGGCGGTACAAATCCCGTTGTTAAGGTTTTGGCTTTGTACTCTCCATCAGAATAGTATGGAGCCATTATTAAATTATTTTCAATACATGCGGTGGATCTTAAAATGTAATTTCTTATTAAAAATATTATAAAATTGTCTATTCTTACAATGTTGGAATAGTTGTATGATTTTCTATTGGATACGTACTTTATAAAATTGCTTTGCTTTGTCCTATATAAATTCGTACACGCTCTTAAACATTTTCTTTCGAAGGTTCTTATCTTTTCCATGTAGGATGGGGATATATTAAACCATATGGGACAGCCATAGGTAATGATGGGTCTAATTAATGATTGGTACATTATTATTTTAACTCTAGGTTTTATGAACCTTGAGTAGAATAGTGATTTGTATGCAAAAAATGCTTTTCTTGCTTTTGTTAAAATTTCGTTTACGTGTTGATTGAAATAGAGAAACTTGACCAAGTAAATTCCTAAATATTTTACCGTTTGTCTATTCGGTATGCTAGTGTTTGTCAAATTAGATTTGATATGAAAAAGTTTCCAGTTCCCTTTTATATCATTGTTGCATTTCCCCACTGGTGGTCTAAACAAGATTGTTTCGCACTTTTGTGCATTTATCTTCATGTTCCAATCAATACTATATTTTTCAACCATGTTGAACGATTGTTGTAGACTTTGGTTTATTTTACATATTTTATTGTCAGCATGATATATGATGATATCATCTGCAAAAGATATGATATTTTCCACTTTATTTAGCAATTCAAGGATAAACAAATTAAAAAGTATGGGTGCATTGACAGTTCCCTGTTGCAGTCCATTTATAATATTATAAGTTTTCACGCTTTTGGCTTTTTGATGCATTATTTGAAATTTCCTATGGTTAATCATGTTATAAATAAGAATGACTAGGTGACTAGGAAATTTGTATTTGTTAAGTTTGAAGATAAGTCCAGCAATCCATATGGTATCAAACGCCTTCTCCATGTCAATTAGACATGCACCAGTACATAGTTTCCTATTCCAATTCCAATTAATATCTGATTTAGTAGTTGAATTGCATTTACTGTAGAGTGGCTATGTTTAAAACCAAACTGTCTATCACTTTTTATGCCATTTTCGTTACAGAATGCTCTTATATTGTCGCTTATGCAAATTTCAAATACCTTACTTATGTTAGGGAGTAAGCTTATTGGCCTAAGATTTCTTGGGTTGCTTACATCTTTGTCTTTTTTTGGAAGTAATACTACTTTAGCACTTTTCCAAATACTAGGTAAATATGAATTATTTAGCATATTTTCGTCACAGTTATCTATGATTGATTATGATAAAAGGTTTAAACGATTAAAATACGTTGGTTTATCGAATATTTTTCTATAATAAATTTGCCACGTGTCTACTTCACGACTGCCAAACATGAACTGTCAAGACTAATGTTTACGAAAATGGCTGCAAAACAAAGAAGTATACCTTCCCGGCGGACTCCCTGTACTAATAGATCGAAGAAGTGAGTGTTATGCTATGTTCACACTTGGGTTTTAAAACGCGTTTGAGCATCTCGAATGAGATTAAGAATCGTATCAAAATCGAGATGATTATCCAAACATTTAAGTGAATTGTTAATCATTTCAAATTGATATGATCAAAACTAAATAATTTCATCAATCACAAAGCATCCTCTGAACATAACTAAAACTGAGTATGATGTAGCATCGGCCACAATAAACGTAACTTTCAAGTCTCCTACAGACCACGATTTCTTCTATATGTTATTTATTTCGTCATTAAATAATTCATAAATTTTTACAATACCATCAGTAATATGTTAAAAATAATCTTCTGATAACTTCATTCATTTTTAATAACATTTTGTTTGTTGTGATTCACATATATATATATATTAATAAGCTGTCATCTTTATCATCTCATATCTAAGAAAAACGGCTTTGATTAACCAAATAAACATTTTGTATTCCTGGTCAAATGACTTGAAACGAAATCTTACTTTTTGAGATCGCCCTTGACATTTAATAGCTTGTGTCCAAATTTGAGAATATGGCATTCGATAACGAGTAGTCGATCGAATAGGTTCGCTCGAAATGTTTTATAAACAAACCAATTTGCATTTTGCATTATTGTAAAAATTTACATTGAAAGCAAAATTGTCAACAAGAAAAAAAAACATGAAAAGCAAAAAGTAATGTACTTTGGATTTCAAGAAGAATTCTTGACCAAAAGTACGAAAAACAGGAAGTAAGGAAGAACATGTAGATCAATTAATCATTCACTCAAAGCAAATTTCGATCTACCATGGTATAATACCATTTGGTTTAAATATTGATGTTTGACTAATGACGTCATCCGTCGTCAATGGCGGTGAGTGTAAAACGGCATATCCCTGTGAAGAGATTGTGTGGTTACAATCGAAACTAGTCTGGGCAACCTGTCCGTGAAAACCTGCGTTCAATTCCCGGCTCAGTCAAGAATGAAAAACTATCAAAAAAATTTAATTCATTTCATGTTGTAAAATTCAGTTCATCATAAAAATAATTTCATGAAAATTAAATTCGATGAACTTAAGCCTGGTTAAAATATCGCAATTTGGATTAATTGTTATTAACAGTTCAATAAAATAACCACAATACTAATTATAGTCAAAAATATTTTATATTTTCTTCTACAGAAATTCATATTAAATTTGTAAATTTCAAAAGCTGCATATCTTGCGGCGTTGAAGATTTTAAAACGCAATATGAATTTCTGTAGAAAGCAACAATAAAATTATTAAATATTTTTGACTTGGTATTTGCTCTCAATAAATTTTTTGGCGTTGCGTTGCGTTTCTCACAATTATTGCCTATATTTTTATTCAGCTTTAACAGTATGAAAAATGAATTTAATAAGCCACAATCAGTTGAGCGTAAAGGAACTAAAAATATATTGTTTTATCTTATTGAAAAAACACAAAACATTTTTCTGAGCGACCCTAATTCACAGTGCTGCGTTGATATAAATTCTTTCTATCGCATCAGTGACAGTATTCGCAACAAAAACAAACAACAGTTAATAATATAAATGATTTTCTTTTAAGAGTAAAAGTGAAATATAAACATTTTTTTTTATACTAGAATGTGTAATGATAAAGGACTTAAGTCGCATGTCCTTCTTGGGTGTTGTGTTGCTGTAGCTTTAACGTAAAAAAAAAAATATTTAACATTATTCACATTGCATACATTTAGGAATATCAGATAGCCAAAAAGGTGTATAGAAAACGTAAATAAATGAAAGAAAATATTTTGTCGTACCATATCTGTATCCTCGCTGTCAAAGCGGGAATGAGAGCGATCTGTGGTATATATTAAAACACGTACAAGCATATTAGGACGCATTTATACTATCAAACATACGAGTACATTTAGAACATAGTTCAGCTAGAAGTACAAAGGCAAGTAGACAAGTAAGTATCCTTAAATGTGTGTGTGTGTCCGCTGCAGTATGTGTGTAAGGCACAGCTTTGTATTTTTTAATAGTGTAGTGTGTAAATATTTAAAATATTTATAAACTTACTACTCATACTGGAATTTTTTTAAGATTCTAACTTTTCTTTTGTGTTTTTTTATTCATGCATATTTTTTTGTGTATGTGTGAAATTATGGGCGTATGTGTGTCTGTTGGTATAAAAAAAGTTTTTGCTTTAATAGTTAGAGTAGCATTTATGTTTATTCATATACATACGTAAGTACATAAATATATGAATGTGTGTCATTCGTTTACATTCATGTTTTTATGTTAAATAGGAATGTCGTTAAATATTCTGCAAAATAGAATAAACAAAAGAAATGTTGTGAAATATTCGTTTGTTAAATATTTAAAATTGTCTATAACGTTTTTTATTTTTATTTTAATTTTTTTAGATTTTGTAATTTTTATGCTTTTGTGTAAAATTACAAACAAATATTTAATAGTTTTTGGAATTCTAAAGGTATTTAAAGAATTTTTTTTAATGACTAAAGCGACGCACAGTGGCGTTAACTTAACAAAGAATTTAGAAAATATTATGTTGCTTAAGCTATTGTCACACCTATGAAAAATTTGACGTTGGCTAGGTCAAACATTATTAAACAGCTTCTAACTTATATTATACAAAAATTTTCTTACAAATAAAGTTAAGTAAGTCAATAAAAATTCCTAAAAATAAAGCTAAATTTTAACCCCCATATTCATAAAAAATATTTTAGGTTTAGAGCAGGTTTATGATTTCATAGAAAATTCGTTTAACAGCCTGTTTTTAGAAAATGAAAATATTTGTTCGTTCGTTAAAAAAACGAACGAAAACTGATTTAGGTTTTCATAAAATTAAAACACATTTTAAGTGAGAGACTGAAAAAGCTTTTATTTTTTCCACACACGTTTGGTTCTTATAAAATGAACATCTTCGTAATAAATGAACACAAATGCCAAAATAAGACGATAAGTAAAAGGCATTCGTTTAAAAAAATATATAGAAAATAAAAAGGATATTTTACTGAAAGAACCCTTAATTATTTACAATATTATTAAAGGTTTGTGTATCTATATATATATGTAACATTTTTGACTGATTGTTTTATGATCGCACTGAAGCTAAAAACTTGAAATTTGTACCGGTGGCTGGACTCTTCCCAAATAGATCCACTAAAACGGTATTTTTGGAAAGTCGAATGTTTAGGGGGTAACAAGGGTAAATTCGTTAACCTTATATTTCCAAAACTTAGAGAGATACAATGAAATGTATCTCTTTAAAAAAAAAGTGGACGAGTGTCTGGTACTTTTTTGAAATTCTCCTCTTTCAGGGAGTATTTAGGTAATTTTTTTTTCATCCCCCTATCTTTTAAGCCAATAAACATAGAAATAAAAGTTATATCACATTCGAAACTTATCTAAAAAATGCAAAATCAGATTTGGTACTTTTTTAAAATTCATACGTTTAAGGGGCGAAAATCGTAATTTCTTTTTAACGTAAAACATTTTTCTCCATTCCCACTACAATATTGAAATTGTTAATAGTTCAACAGGGAGAAAAAAGTATCAAAATGGATATACCTATACGAGAAATTAAATGTCTTTCTTTTACTCTTGTGTTCTGCGTATTGTACTTTTTGAATTTGTTATAATATTGAAGAGACTCAAAATTAAGCTGCAAGGTCCTGAGTGATTATCATCCCGTAAGATAAAAAAATGTTAGTAGCAGAACTATAACCTTTGGTACACAAATATGATCATAAAAAGGACCGGACAAAGTAGCGGGTTAAATGCTAGTATTTAAACAAGTTAAAACCTTGAAAAATAAATTTTCGCATAAAAATATGCTTACGAAAGAAAATGAGACGTTAATGAAGTAGCGGGTTAAATGCTACTAATAACATAAATATGTATTTACAGGTTCAAAAAATTCTAGAAACAAGTATGTACATAAGTAAGTATGTATGTGTGTATGTAAGTTCTTCGTATGTTTTAAAAAATTAGTGTTTTCACGCAAATACCTTCACCATTTCTATATGTTGATGTGTAGCAAAAAATCGTCTTCATATATTGCGTTTATTTATTGCAATTTTTGTAAACATTTTAATTCAACATTTTTAGTTTTTAACAATTTACTACCATTTTTAATAGTATTTTTGTTTTTTAAATTTATAATTTATTTTTGTAAACAAAAGCCAGGGCTAACCTTGAACACAAAATCTTTATATGCAAGAAGCATGAAAAAGTACGAAAATAAACGCATTGGCAATAATGTTGTTTAACGATAGAAAAAAGCTCTATTTATGCCAAACATGAATAGACGAAAGCTTTTAAATGTTTTTTAAAAACCAATTTTAAAACGTTTTCGTTTTAATACGAAAACTTCAAGTGAGAACACTAGTGTTTTACAAAAACAGGCTGTAATAAACCTTTTATTAAACAAAAATGTATATTTTATGAAGAAATTCACTAGTCATGCTTTTTTGGATTATTTCGTGAAATATTTGTTAGGTCTAAACTAGTGGTCTGAGGCTATCGATAGTCGATACTATCGATAGTGTGCGATAGTTTTTAATACCATCGATAGCTATCGATAGTTTTTAAAACTCACAATATTTCCTACAAAATACAAAAAATGTATAACAATATCATTAAGAGACTTTTAACAAACATGATTGTACTATAGATTTGAGTCCCAAGTAAGTCGTCAGAAATTTAAGTCTACACCCAGAGAAACCTCCACAAAACTATTTTAAAAGAAAATTTTTAAACATATTATGTTTGATTTAACCATATTATTGTCAGCGACAAACATATTATTGTTTAATTAGTCATCCATCAAGAAGCCACAACCATATTATGGTTGCTTCCAAAATTGTTTTGGTTAATAATAACTAAAATTTGCTTAACACTTATAATAGCATGGTTGGTTTTCAACCATAGCATGTTGCTCTTGGAAAAGAGGATAATACCATAACATGTTTAGAGGCAACCATAATATGGTTGTGGCTTCTTGATGGAGGAGTAATTGAACAATAATATGTTTGTCGCTGACAATAATATGGTAAAATCAAACATAATATGTTTAAAATTTTTCTTTTAAAATAGTTTTGTTGGAGGTGAACATTTTTAAACATGTTTTTCCTCTGCGTGTACTATATAAAATTAGGTTTCTTTTAGTAGTTGTTATATTTGAGTCATCGTCCAGACATGCAATATTTGTTGCTGCACGCAAAGAAAAACATGGTTGTGGAAAACATATTCTAAGAGCAACATATTATGATAAGATTCATGATTTTAGTCAACATATACAGATTATTATTGAATCACATTATACCATATATATTCGTAATATTACATCATAACATTTTTCCCTTAATCCTAATTTGTTTTTATTGCATCATATTATAATTTAATGTAATCATATTATTACCATGTTAATCATAATAAGTTAAGAAGTTATCATATTATTATTATGTCAATCATAATAATGTGTAGATTAAATCTAAAACCGAAAATTATTTTTAATATATATTTATGCTTATTTACTTTCTGACAATCTAAACGTAAAACTGATACCGATATTTCACATCATAATATGATGCAACGTTAAATATAATATTTTAAAACTATTTTTGTCGTAGGTCGCAATTATTTATAAATTATTTTTTTGAATTTTTATTCTTTTTCTCTAACTAATATAACACAAAACAATGGTCAATATTTTGCACTATTTTCAAACAATATTAAAAATTTGTTTAGCATTGATATTTTATTTTGTGACACTTTACAATTTTTTTTTAATGTACCTACAATTTCTTAATTGAATTTCTTAAACTTGGTTTTTTAATGGGTATTCTTGTTTGTTTTTGTTTAAACAAACGACACAACTGATGCAAAATTATTTTACAAATGGCGAAAACACAATATTATTAGAGTAAAGATATTTTATTTTCATCTTAAACATATTATGAGTACACGTATAGAAAATTATCATGTTATGGCTATTTAATATCATTAAATGATTGTGAGGAATATAATATGTTTTTAAAGTTATCATTATTTAGTTGTTATAAAAATGATTATTTTTCAGTGAACCATACTTAAATTTATAATTGCGATAAACATTGACATGTTCACAGTTACTATAATATTGTTGATATTAAATTAAAAAAACAATATTTTGTGTACGACAACAATATATTTTTCAATAATATTTTTCAATAATATTTTTCAATCACACACACAAACCACTCATGTTTGTGCAGCTTTACCCTGCTTTTACACATGCAAGTAATTATATGTATTATCAACGAAAATGTCGAAGAAATAGCCGAAAGTCTTGCAAGTAACTTGAGTGTTTACAGTTGTAAGTTTATTTTTCCAATGTTCTCGAAGCGAAAACATCTTATGAAAAAAGCTTAATTTTTGGGTTAAAAAAACATTATTATGTTAATGTTATCACGAAATTTATTTAATAGTATTAAATATAAATAATTTAATTATTCCCTTATTTTATTTTTGGTCCATCTTAATGAAAAAATTATTTTTATTTTTAAAATATGTGAATCCAGTATTGCCGTAGTTACCGATATCATAAAATTTTCTGAGAAAATATTTTGATTAAAAGTTTTTTTTTTAATGCTTGCAATTTATGTTTTAAAATCAATGAAGATATGTTGCTTTGTAGTAGAGTTTTTTGTTTTGTTTTTTTGTTCTTAAAAACACATAGAAAATCAACAATAAACATAATTTTTATATCACTAAGTACTAGTAAATTGATACCAAAGGCATCCACGGTAACACTGTTCCTTTATTTGTCATTTTACTTGCTGCAAGTGTCAAAAATTTTCAGGTGTTTTTCTATCAATTAAAAAAAAAATTGTTTGAAAAGTATTTCTATTTAAATAATGTGATAATTTAATCAATTATTGTTTAGGTTGAAAAAATATTAAAAAAATTATTTTGAATTATATCACATTTTAGTTGTTTTGAAATATATTTTTATGAAAATATTAATTAAATAACAAAAAATTTATATTGATTTTTTCGGGTAAAATAAAATAATTTAAACTTGAAGAATTGTTGTTGGGAATTGTCAGAACTTGAGGTATATAAAATAAAATCAATTAACACATTATTTGAAACGGCAAAGTTGTTTAATAATTTTTTTATTTAAAGCTAAAAATATTATTTATTAAAAAACATTTTCAAAATTAAAAATTTTTATAACATTTATTTATCAATATAATCATTTTGGTAATAGGTGCAATATAAATAAACTGTTTGCTTGATTCTATGAATCTGGTGACTAGAGAAATTTTTTCTGTAAATATGTTGTCACAAATCGTAAAAGATTGCCAAATTTATACAGATTTGTCACATTTTTGAAAAGTCCCTACATTTTAATGATTTATACCCTATTTCCGATGTGCGAAAGAATTCTTTCTTTCCAACAACTACATTTAAAACAAAAACAAATTCAAAAAACTTTTTTTTTAATCTAGTTGTATGAACGAAAGAATTATTTCGCACATCGGAAATCTATTTTTCTTTTTCCTACGGCCATTTTGAAGAATATCATGACAAAAATCAAACAACATGTACATAAAAAATTAAATTTTTTTAAAAAAAAAAAAAAAATTTAATTTTTTTTAAATTTTTTGACTGCAAGTCAAAATTTTTGCAATATTTTAATTGAATACTGATTTTATGCATTCAATCGACGTTTAGTAAAAAAAGTTGCAATTCCACAACCTTTTTTTTCGAGCTAGAGAAAAAATACTAATCGTCACTAAAGCTGATAAGAAATGGTGCAAACCAATTTTTATGTAGTTATATTTAGTGATGTTGATATTAAACAATGTTAAGTGCACTGCCCCCAACTATGCCTAATATCCTCTCCCCTATTGTGATGTAGGTATAAAAGTACATTATTTTTATCAGAAAATCGATGATTAATTATAGACAATTAATTAAAAAATATAGACAATTTGGCTTAAAAGCTAAAAAATCATCTTGAAATATTTAATAACATTTATAAAATAGATTTACATCACACATCATAATAATTAGAAAACAATAATCATAATGGATTTATACTTATTATGCCTTGCTAATTTTTCTAATTGGGCATTGTTGTTGCATTTGTTAAATACTAGTGACATAAATGGGCCACGAAAAAATGCAAAAAATTCTAATTTTAGCAAAAGTATGTAAAATTGTATCTTAATCCTGGCTTGACTTCGTAGTTTATAAAGTGCAGAAATGCCTTAATATACCCTTTGCTTACAGTAAATCAAAGTTAAGCCAGCTCCCCCAAACAAACAATGCATAACGAAAGTCCTCTGTAAGAAAAAAGTTTGCCATAAATTTCGTAATCTTAAAAGTCAAGACTAGTAATTTTGTCGTGTCTATCTATCAGTTGTTACAAAAATTTTGTAGAATATTTTTAACAAACAAAATTTTGTTTGACAAATATGCTGCAAACTAAAATTTTACAGAAAAAAAATTTTGCAACTGTTGTAAACAAAGTTTATGTTTATTTTTTTTTCTTGCAAAAAAAAAAAAATATTAATATTAGTAACATATAACTACAAAACATGAGGCGACATTAAATAAAATTAAGCATATGAATTAAACGAAAATGAAGACACTCTACATAATAATAAAAAAAAACTTGAAATTATATCTTAAAAAAACACTTTAAATTTCTTTTTTGATTAAATTCCACTCTAAATAAAAAAAAATCTAAGCGTATAAATAATTTTAGATTTATTATCAAAAAAGTTGTTTTTGGGAATACATAATTTTTTCATTAAAAGATCTTATTTATTGTGCTTAATTCCCATTTTTGTAATTGATAAAAATACTGAAATTTATTGTTGGAGGATAAACTGTTCCTATGCGCATTTCACTGGTGGCTTAGGCCAGATCATCAGGAAACGTTCACCTAAATAATTTTAGAAAAGCCAAAGCTATCAGCAAACAAGGCTACAGAGGGAATAAGAATAACGTACACTCCAAACCGTCTTGTTTGCAACGATATCAAAGCATATTCAAAATACCAACAGTGAGTTTATGTTTTCTTACATTCCCCACATTTTAGATTAATCATACGCAGCGATGATTTTTTTTAATAGAATCAAAAGTAACTTTTTAAAAGTTAATTTCAAAAGTTCAGACTAGAAGACTTTTTATTTGTTTAGACCCTTTTCCATTCGCATGAGAAAGGGCATAACGACCTGATATAGTCATACATTAACTTATTTAGTTATACAAAAACTACTACCCATATTGTAGATTTGTCTTTCTTAAAAACATTTTTGTGGTTCGAGATTTTTTTTAAACTTTTATTTTACAACTTTTCTGTCGGGTCTAAGTTATGCAAATATTTTGCAAGTTTTATCTTTGTTTAACGTAAAACGAGTAGATTTTTAATGTCATCCAAATGTCAGTTGTTAAGGAAGTCTAAAACATAAAATTATGTTGAAACTTTTTTTTTTTTTGCCAAGTTGTAATGCAAACTCAAGATGAGACAGTGTCTACAAGAGAAACCATCCAGGTAAATATGCTGATTTGTTTAAAGGAAAATGAGAGAAAAAAAACTGTTGAATTGCATGGAATTTTTAACTTAAAGTAATAAGCAAATGTGTACAAAGAAAAGATTTTAAATAAAACAAGATTGAAATTATCTACAATAACATAAAATTTCTAAAGATATTATTACAAAATTTTAGAAGCTTTGAATAAATAAACATTGCAGCAGTGAAAAATAATTCTCTACTGATAGCAAATAGTTCTTTTTCTATTCAATTCGAAAGATTTTGTTCAATCAAAATTAAACACTTAATTTATATTTTAACTTAATCTTTATTTTATAATAACAGTGTTAACGAATTTGCCACTTTTTTAAACAAGCTGGGCAACCTATCAGTGAAGCATATTTGAGCACGCGGAATTAAGTAATTTTTCGCGATTAAAAGTTTTAATAAAAAAAGTTTTAAGACACTTCGGGCATGGCGCTTTCTGAGTGTGTGCAACACCGGCAAAATACCTACTTGGATTCCTCTGGAAGGCAGAGGGTATTTTGGCCAATTAAAGGGGGTGGGTACAAAAGACCTGGCTTGGCCGCGGTACCGTCTTCGTCGGGAGGAATCTCTTCGCTCTCTCGAAAAAAAAAATAAAGGAAATTAGGGACACATAGTCATAATAATTCGACCGGTGTAATAAAAAATAATATGTATTTGATATACGTCATAGTATAGAACTAGTATACCAACTCGAGACATTGTTCTCAAATTTTTAGTTCACCCCTCACACACATAGGTTCTGTGTGAATTCAACACACATAAGAACAATAGAAACAAAACAAAATTTGAAATTTATCAATTTAAAATTTTTCACAATATAACACTTTATGTTTAATTTTATGACATAAACACATCATTAATAAGTTTTTCCAATACATTTTGCTCATTTGCTTTTGCAAAATGTTTTTATTTTTCACAAACTAAAAATTTTTAAATAAATTTATTTGACATTAATTTTTTTCTGTTGTTAATATTATTAAAACCAGCAGAGTATCATTTTGTGGTATGAAAATAATATTTGAAATCTTAAACTATTTAAATATTTTCCGATATTGCAGAATAAAAATTTTGCAAACATTGTTTTTAAAAATTTATAAATGCAGCCAGCATTTAATAAATTGAAAATTTATTGAACTAATAAAATTTTATTTTGGAAAAAACTTTTTTGCCACATTCTATAAGATTTTATGCAACTATGTTTAGTGGTGGAAATAGTTGTATACACCAATACATTTAAAAAAATCTTACTAATACAAACATAAATTAGGTTCCACTGACAATTGAGTTATGTACCTGTCAAAGAGTCGGCATACTAGTTGTATACTAAACCCCTGCACGAATGCATTTGTTTCTTGTACACAGTTGTCAACACCAAATTATTGTTGTGTCAACTACTGTAATTTTTTTTTTTTAAATCAGCTCGAATGATCCATTATGAAAAACCAAATCAATGTTAAAACAGTAGTTCGTTTCAAACAATTCAGTGTAAAGCAGTAGTTGGATTTAAATAAACCATCTCAATCCATAATTTGATTTGAACGAAAAAACAACACACAACAATTGTGTCTATAATACAGTTATGTACGGTAAACTTTTCAATTCACAGTGTGTGATCTTGATGTTTATTGCCGATTGTTTCTCAGATTTTGATCGTTGTATGTATTATTTTTATATTAATTTTGCAACTAAACGAATTACCTTTTAATTTTTTTTTTTACTTTTAATTAAATATTTGATAATATGTTTTGGTAATAATAAAATAATTTAAAATAAAAACTTAAATATTCTATAAAAATATTTTTCATCTTTAATTGTTTTTTGCTTCATAGAAATCTAGCTAGTCATACCTAATAATTGAAAAAAAAAACAAAATAATTCATACTTATCACCTTTTTTGCTACAGTTCTTTCGTGTGATTCTTGTGATTTGGTTTAGTTAGTGTGATTTGTTTTGCTTTGTTGCTGTTCCGTACTCTTTACACTTCGTATTTGGTCGTTTATAACACATTAATAACAATTAATTTGCAATTGTGTGTTTTTATTTATTTTTTGTTATATTTTTCACAACAATGTATTTGATCCGTTAGCAAAGAGTGAGCGACAATCAGTATTTAAAAAACAAACGAAGGTCTTAAAACGGCTTTTAAATGCATTTGTGCAGAGGTTTATTGTATACTATGATATACGTTTTCCTTACTTTAGTTGTAAATGTGCCCTTAATTTTAGTTTTTTTTTCTAATTGTAATATTAGGAAACCTTAAACATTTTATAAAGAATGTCGAAACAAAATATAACAAAAGTCAAAAAAAAAACATAATGAACGGTGTAAATGCAAAGCGCTTATAAAATCGTGTGTTCCTGTTAAAAACATTTAAGAACAATTAAAAATATCACGAAAAACCTGAGAGAAACTGAGAGAATTCTAAATATTTAATACATTTTTATCCAGATGACCTCTCTGGAGTGTGGAGATATGTCGAACGGGAAGAAAGAATCAAAGTAAGGAGCTGGAAGTGCCCCAAAAATTATAAAGATCTTCGGATGTCAGGTCTTATTACTCACCTCAAATAAACTCACCAAATAAAACATGACTCTGTTCCAAGTACTTCTAAGGAAACGTCAAATAGTACTGTACTAAAATAGTGCAAATTTGGATTCAGCGTCCCAAATAACCTTAAGAACAACATTAAGTTCTTAATCAACAAAAACCTTGTTCCCTTGTGTAATATTTCAAAATCTACACATCTATTAAGCGTATGAGTAATATTTCATAACTTTTTAGTAAAATCTAAAAGTTAATTTGTAAACTTTTAAATTAAAAGTTATACATTTTTTTAATTAAGATTTTTCTGTATTTACGGTCACTAGAAAAACGTTTGAACAAAAAATATTATATTAAAAACAATAATAACAAATTTAAATTTGTTTTTGTTTTCAATATAAATATAAGAAAGAAATGTTCTTGTCGACATAGTGGGCCAGGCAGTAAATATTTTTCTCAGCTCTGAAAGTAAAATAGTTGTAGATTTATAAATGTGTATTAGAGTATTCATTCGGTTAACCGATTAATTACTACCCGATTAACTGATCGGTTAATTTAAAATTGGCTATTTTCGATTAACGATTAAACCGATTAATTTCAGTCGATTAACCGATTAAACGATATAACAAAATTTTTAACTTTTTGTAGTATTATTACATATTTTTTTGTGATTTTAATTAATTTTTTCGTCGCATATACAAAAGGAATGTGTTTAGAAAATATTTGTTCATACAATCAATGAATTTATTCAGTGATCTTCATTTTAAATATCTAAGGGTTTGCTGTCAACAGCTTTTTAGCAACAAATCAAAATGATTTAGAAAGAACTTGTAACAAGCTTAATAATGAAAACTGATCCCTTGGGATAATATTACTTGTTTATAATATAATGTAAGCTAAGAAATCTAATAATCTTGCAGAAAAATATTTTTCTAATCTATAATAAGATTACATTCTTTACGAACACTCTGTTTTGGCAAGCAGTCAGCCCTTTCATTGCCATGATGGCCCTCAGGGCCGGGCACCCAACCAGATTCAAGTCATTGTGTCTCCCCAGATTGTTTAGAGACGTAAGAGAGTCCATGTCTAACCTGGACCTCACCTCCAAAGATGATAGGAGAGGCCTGGCTATCCGACATTTTAAATAATCTCAAGCTCCTTGCCTACCTCCTCGGACAGTCCACAGAGCATACGAGGATGGCGTAAATCTCCGCCTGAAAGATAGTAGGCTGTTTGCCCATTGGCTAGCCCCTTTGGCAACGCGGACCCATAATGCCCGCACCAGTATCACCATTCATCTGTTTCGAACCATCGGTGAACAAGACCTAGTCCGCGTGTTTCCGTCACCATGATTGGCCTACCCGTTGGTCCCTATCAGTTATAAGGACATTAAAATTCTTATCCAGTACCAGACTAGGCAGCATATAGTCACGTACCAAAATTGATGGCTCATTCCTAAGAATTTCAATGATCCGCAGGTGACCCACAAAGTCGCCTGCCTTGTATTCAGAACTGCGCGGCATCATGCTAGCACTCATGCAGACCTCTTCCTTTACCGATAAGTGTAACGGAGGAATGTGATGGATAGCTCCGAAGGCTATAGTGGGACAGGTCTTCATGGCGCCAGTGATCGATACGCAGATCAGGCGACAAACCTTGTCACTCTAGCTTTGAAATGTTCGTTCAAGATTGGTCTTTTCATGGTAACAAAAGACCAGTAGATTATTCTAGGCATTGTCTTCCCGAAGCGTCTTTGGCAGGCATTTATTGCCCTTGTTGTTCTTCTGGTCACATGGAATAGCTGAACGTTTCAGCTATGGGCCGTTTCTAGAATGATCCCCAAATATTTCACTTCATTTGAGAACCCTCCGACCGTGCCGTTTAAAGGCGGTTCCTTAAGTCTCAGAATTCTTCGCCTGTTCAATGGTACCAGAATAGTCTTCGCGGGGATGATGTTAAGTCCCCTGTCTCTGCACCAGTCAATTATCAAGTCCAGGGCCAATTGCATACCATCTTCTCGTTATCAAATCCAGTTACATATCACTTTATTTGATACTAAAATTGTGACAAATTACTCCTTAATTTCACTAGGCCTCCAATGGCTCTCACAGAAGATAATTAGGGCGTATAAAAATTTACCCAAATATTTGCAATATATTTACAAGTTGCTCTGGATAAGAAGCTGTACCACCACTTTATAATCCTACAGAGAAACTTCGAAAAACTTTTAAATTATCAGTCATGCCATAGAAATGTATCGAATTGGCACAGTTTTATATAATTCCAAAATTATAAATACTATTTTCCTTAATATTTTTGACTGTATCAAATTTTAAATGCGTAGATTTTATTTTTTATTTTTTACACAGCCAAGCCATCAAAAGAAACATTATCGTCGCCTCCACAGTCAATCCTATCCGCTTAACGTTAAAAAAGCAATTGTGCGAAAAATAATGTGCAGAAACGACTCGTTAGAAGCTGTGCGCCGTTTGTTTTTACTTTCAACATTTTTTGGTTTCTTTTTTCATTACAACATGTTTATTACTTTAGCCTTTTTTTTATAAAAAATAATAAAAAAAAATTTAAAGTACAAGTTAACAAAAGAGGTGAGAATTGTAAGAAATTTTATAATGAACATTCATACAAGTGGCTAACAAGAGCTCTTGTAGTCGACTTTTTTGCTTGTTTTCTTTTTATTTATTTTTTTTTTTTTTTAATTTTTTGTTCTTGTGTTGTATTATAAAAAGCAAATAATTAAATTAAAGTCATATTGTACTGTTGCCATTATAAGGGGCTAAAAGACTGGAAAAATGCTTTTAAAATCATATTTATGTGCACTTTATATATGAAAATATCATTATTAAGTTACTAGCACATACACACTAATACACATCACACACACACATACACACACCATTAGTTTTGTGTACAACGGCTATTGTTTTCAATATTTTTGTAAAAACTAAATAAAAATCAAATTGTAGAGTTAAATTTAATTAAATTTTAGATTTAATTTTAATTTCATTTTATTGTACTCTATACAACAAAGAGATTTTTGCAGTTTCAATAGTTTCGGTTTTTTTTAGCAGAAAATCATTTTGCAACTTAACAAGTCACTTGAGTGGCTGCTACTAAATGAAAAGAGAATGTGGTATATTATTTTAAATAGTAGAGAACTTAGCAGGATTAAGTTGTGTATGAGAATTTAACGAAATTAGAAAGTTTCATTGAGCTAACAAAAAATTCTAGACAATTTTTACTATTTACTTTTTGAAGGCAAAATTAAAACAAAAACAAGTAAAAGCGCTGTATTCAGCTGTGCAGAATATCTAATTCCCTCGACCAGAAGTAGGAATATTTCAGAAGTGGGCCTTATGTATTTAATAATTATGATTCATTATTTTTTTTCTAGTCATACAAAACTAAATTGGACCTAAATTGGAGGGGTTTATATTGGACATACGGTAAATTATGGACTAATTATCACGAAATTCAGTACAGTGATTCCCAGTCAAAATAGTCATTTTGAGATATTCAATTAAACCAGTGTAGTTCCCAGCCACTTAAATAGAGAAATGTGTATTAAACGAACAACTGTACTCAATATATTTTATTTATTTATCGTGCCTTGGAGAAGGGTAGATAAGATTCGGCATAGCTGATTGTGCAGCTCTTACTTGTCTTTAAATATAATTTTTATTTTGGTTAAATCTTGGAGGAGTTGTAATATTATATTGAACTTTTAGAAAAATTTTTCGATAGCAGCCACACTATCTCCTTACCGCCATGAAAATGAAAAACAGAAGTAAGGAAGAACATGACCATCAATTAAAATAGATAATCACTCACAACAAAAAAAATTTCGTTCCGCCAAGTAAATTATACAATATGGTTTAAAGATTGATGTTTGACTATTAACTGCCAGCCGTCTTCAGTAGCGGTGAGGGTAAAACGCCAAAGATTTCTGGGGAGATAGTGTGGTTACTATCGAAACGTCAAATCAATCTGTTCGAAACAGTGAGTTCGATCCCCCAGGCAGTCAGGAATGAAAAATTATCAATAAATTTTAATTCATTTCATGTTGGAAAATTACTTTCTTCATAAAAATAATTTCATAAATATTAAATTTGATGAACTTTAGCTTTTAACACAATATAAAAATTTGGAGTAAAAGTCATAAAACGTTCAATAAAATAACCACAATATTAATTATTCTTTTAGAAAAATTTCAACAACTCCAAAATTCTTTGTGTGTCAAAGGTAACATTTTAAAAATCTGTCTTATTTAATTTGTAAAACAAAAAATAAATGATTGCACTTCAAAAATTTAAGATAAATTGTATCTGTACTTCAAATTAACTTAATTTGTACTTCATAATAACTTCAAAGCGGAATTATAATATCGTTATAAATAATCTTATAAAAAATCCTTTGTTTCAAAACACTTATCTTTAATCAATAAAAATACGATTGGAAAAAAGCAAATATCGTTCAATTATTTGAATAACAAACTCAATTAATATTTGCATGAAATCATACGCAGTTTGTCTTAGCATTAAGTTAAAATACTTGTTGCCTTTTCTATTATACATATAAAATAACTTCTTTAACTTAGATTAATAACAAAACTTATCCTTTAATATTAAGATGAATGTATGTATATCTTTAGTGCTTAACAGTCTTCTATGAGCCTTAAAAAAATATTCCTTTTCCATTCTAGTTAAATGTTCTTAACTACATTTCTACGTCATTAGTTTTCAATGCTTGAATAAAAAAAATAATTTGTTTTAACTTCAAACACCAAGTAGTTTTAAGTACTAGAAAAATGTAGTTACACTTTAGTGACATGTGTATGTATGTAACTATCCATATACCTTTTTACTAAATGTAAATTTTTGTGATACTTGTAGTCATGTTTGTTGCCACTGATACTCATGTTATGAGTGTCATCTATTGCCAATAACGACAGACATTCTAATTTTATTTTAATATTTGCTTTTTTCATGTTGAATTCATTCGAGCAAACAAACACTTAAGTTCGTTTTTATCTGAATATGTCTTTAACACTTAATTGAACCCTTTTTATACTCAATTTAGCTTTTTTTTATTTTTACTTACTTTTTCGTTGCTCTTGTTTGTTGCCATTATTAGGAAATAATCTTTCATATAGTAACCATTTTTTACTTATACGGAGGGAATCTTAACAGTGATTTAACAATTTGCATTTGTATATTTTCCTCAAGTGCGTCTCGAATTTTATGCGAACAAAACTTCATTTGCTTGCCAAAATTTGTCTTGCAAATGCTTTTTGGATTTCAACGGGCGAGCCATGTTTGGGCGGGCGCTGAGAATTATGGCACCAAGAAAAAAAATTAAAATTGACTCCAAATTTAGGGCTATATTTAATAATATGACCCCATTTTTTTTAAATAAAATATCAACCTAGAAAAATGAAAAATAGCCCTAAAAATAAAATTAAATGTAACCCTAAATTTGTAATTCTTCATTATAAAAATTTTTAATGAATTTTCACCAAAAAAAAAAAAAAAAAAAAAAAAAAAACAAAGAAATTTATATAAAAAATTTGGGTTGCGTTTGCCCGAAACTTCAAATACCGAGTAAAAAATGCCGAGTTTAAAAATCCAGAAATTTAATATCCCGAATAATTATACAGTTTTCGTTTAACAAATCGTGCGATAGAAAGAATAGTTGGGGCTTCGGACGGGCGCAAGGAAAATGGGTAGCGCAGGAAATCTAAGAGATGGCAGTTTTGCACCGCATCATTACTGGTGTTGAAAACTGAACCCGAAGTCCAAGAAATCGTAGGTGATGCCTTGTCAGCCAACCAAATATATACCAAAGCTGAATAACCAGGGCGCCAAGAAATGCTTTGTATTTTGTGGGAACAGATCAAACTAAACGAACACAGGGAACCTCCAACGAATACTTTTAATTCATTTAAAGCGAGCATTTGCCGAAAAATGCCCGGAATATGCAACCAGACATTATGACGTATTATTTAGTCACGACAAAGACTTACCACAAGCTTCAAGAGCTATCAAAAACTATTTAGCAAATAGTGGCTGACATTCCTCCATCCGAATGTTATAAGCTTTGATCGAAAACGTTTTGGCTGAAACACGCTTAACTTTAGACGCTGTTGGCTTGATTTCTTCTAAAAAATTAGAATCTATTTTGGCGTGGAATTCATATGCTGCCAACTAGATGAAAAAATAATTAGAGTTTAATGAAAACAAATTAATTTAAATAAATTAATTGAAATAAATAAATTTTTTTAAATTAACAAATAATTCCGTTAATTAAAACAATAGGTTAGGTTAGGTTAAGAAGGGTTATGCGCCCAAGGGCGCACATCCACTAGGAGACCAGGTCGATTGTGAATCCCTTCAGTACAGGAGAAAAGAGGAAAAAAAAGAAAAAGAGAGGAAAAGTAGAAAATAGAAAAACAACAGAACAGAAACAGCCGTCCTTTTTCACTGACAAACCCTAGTAGATCGGTTGGATTACATTCAGCGATACACCCCAGTTCATCGTGAAATGTAACCCCTAGCTATTTCTGCCTGGGGACCTGCATCCTAGGACAGTGGCAAATAATTAAATTAAATAATTAAAACAAATTAAATATTTAAAACAATAACTTATTTGTAATTGTTATATTAAAAAATAAAGTTTTATCAGACCACCCTCGTATACTACATATGAAATATTGATGTGTGTACGAGTACTATAAAATCAAAACGGAAATCTATAGTGTAGTAAACTACTGGTGTGATTCATGTATGAGTGTGTTTGCGTTGTTTGAGTTTTAACATTAGATAACGTTAGATTTTTCATATAAATACTAACATATATAATGCATTTTAACGGTAAATAAACTTTCTTCAAACATACACACATACGTTTATAACATTTTCACAGTGTGGGTGTGTGTGTGTGTTTTTTGTTGTCTACAGCAAAAAATATTTGTTTAATAACTCTCTTTGTTGGTGTGTCTCGGTGTAAAAACATATTGAAAATTTTACTAAAAGGTTGCTGATTTTAAATTCATTGCATTCTAGAATTAGTAAAGCATATAAAATACACTCGAGAATATATTGAAACGTTTTCGTAAAAGTTTACAAAATTATTTGTCATTTCTCCAGCGCTTCAGCAAAATAATATTTGACACAATTGTTTTTTTCCAGCAAGATATTTATACCACCTATAGAAGACCGTGAATTCTCATGTGTGGGACGGTGCTTCAAAGTCTATTTTAAAGCATTTTAGCCTCGTGCAGGAGAGGGCGAATGCTCTCATTGGTGACAGTAGGACATCCAATTCCCTTGACGCCCTTGAGCACAGTCGCAATTGTTTTTTAAAACGCCTTCCTAAGCCATTTTCAAGCTCGTTCAAAGCTCGGTAAGTAACGCGCAATTTCTGGTTAAATATTCAACACTCCTGCAAAACTCTATATATGGCTTGGCATTTTAATTTTAAAACCGTTCTAATCGATTTTCTCAGAATTTTTTTTTTTAAATTGGAGGTGTTTGCAAGTAGACTACTACTATGAGCTTAATATTATCAACATATGTGGCTTATTTTGTATGGACGCTATTGTACCAAGACCCTAAATTGCGATAAAAGTTTGGTGTGGTGTGGCCTGTGGAAAAATGACCCAATATGACTAATTTCCAATATTTCATACTGTTAACGGTTAATAAATATTTGAGTTATATTCGTTCGGGTCCTATATATATATATTGTATATGTATATATTTTTTTTGGGAGCAAACAGGTTGTTATTTGTCTATAGCTCGGACTTTTAATGGCCTTTTACGTCAATTATTTTCGACTAGTATTCTTCTAAAGTCTAGAGTACATGGCATATGAAAAGTCATCAGACAACACAACAATGGTCATTCTCATTGTGGGTTAATAATGACGTCTAAATTTCGCCAGAACCACATGCAAATGCAGATTTTCCAAAGTCAGATTTACATGCTGACTTTCCTCCTTGCGGACAAGTTCGGGGGCTGGCGCATTTCCATGGTGGCTATTACTATTTCAACAGATGCTGCCTGCTTTAAAACAACAGCATATGTTAAATTGCTTCAGTTCCAAAACTAGGGGAGAGTTCCGAGTTATACAATCACTTAAGGTGTTATGATACTTGCTATTTTTTGTATTGGATTTTTTTAGGATTGACTGAATGAAACAACAAATGCGAGAAAGAACAAGAAATACAATACAATATAAAATGTAAACAAAACAAAAAACGTGGGCAATATACGTTTTGTTCCCACAAAAACCGTCGAAAAAAGCTATATCGCAAAAAAAAAAAGTTAAAACCCGCTACTTTCGATCAAAAACTAAAAAAGTTAGCAGCAGTGCTAACATTTAATCTGGAAATGTCAATTTTAAGTTACAAATTTTTATATTGTTTTTTGACAGTCTAAGATTATTTATCGATAACACACGTATATTTTTTTGACATTTCAAGATTTTTTATGGTATAATCAAACTCTTTACACTTAGTCAGTTTTCCTATGCAAATATATTTGCACTGTTCTCCAATATAGAAAAAATACAAAAAATAGCAAGTATCATAACACCTTTAGCTATCTATGTGTGTGTTGGCTGCTCATATACAATACAAAAGGGCGGTTGGTAAACGTCTTGTTTGTCACCTGCATCTAAGATCACCGCAGGTAGGCCACCATGACAGATACTCACATTATTTTTCCAAATGTGGTAAAGAGTGTCTTAAAAGTCCATTTTATTACTACAGCTATTAAATATTGATTCATGGTTCTTAAAATTAAATAAAATTTATAAAAGTTTTATTATTGTAACTTTCATTTAATTTCAAGGCAAAATTAATGATAAGAATATTTGTTCAACATTCATATTCTTAAACTACAAATTCAGACTGGCAATAAGATTATAGTTTTGGCCAAATTGTATAATTTTAACCTTAGATGTGATATTTGTTAATGTGATGTGATATTTATTCACTCAAACAAAAAGATACAAAACAATCGATTTTACCCGTAGTTCGATCATTGCGATAAAAATGAATTTGATTTTGCTCTTAAATGTAAATGCATGGCTAGTGATTGCCTTTTTGTATGTTTTAAGAAAATTTATTTCCAAGTTTTGCTGTTTTTTTAAAATTTCATTATTCCACCATATGGTACACAAAAGTTCCAAGCTCTCTGCCTTCTGTGGCACCCAACATCGATAATAGAAATAAAATAATTCACAGCACTGCTGTCAGTCTCAACTCTTTTGAGCATACAGTTAGAGTGTTAGTTTTTGCACATTGTTACACGAAGTATTCGGCAATCAATAAAGTATGTAGTTTTGTATTTTATTGGATATCGTTTAAAAATGTGTAACAATTAACAATAAAACAAAAATGTTCTAAAGGATTGAATTCTTAATTTTTTTTTTTTGATCGATCTGCGGTTATTAATATGTTCATATGGTGTAGCTTAAGTGCAATTCATATATTCCCTGGGTATGAAATTGTTGTAGGATATTTTCTTCTACTCAATACCAATATGTAGAAGGGGTTTGACACTGGTGCAAGAATCTTTCGGGAGCATTCTTTATATGAAAGGGCTGGGAAAATTCAGCATTTTTATGAAATATTCGCATGTCTACCTTGATACTTCTCAAATGGAATACTTCATAGTTATAATATATATGATCCTCTAAGAGCTTTTTCATGCAGAGAACCGATTGTAAGAATTACACCAATAAGCTTTTAACATGTGTGATTAAGATTTATGTAACAAATTTTCCCTTATTATTTTTAAACTGAGATCTGTAATTTGTTTACATGGACCTTTTTTTGTGATTTTTTGGAAAGTTATTATTTTTGGATTGGTTAGTGCTTCATAAATCCCTCATCGTATTTCGCTGCTTCAAGTTGAGCCTAAACACTAAACAGAATATTTCCATAAAACAGTGGATTTATATTGCCAAACCAAACTGGTTTATAATATATATTAACCTCAGTTTCAAGCATACTGTTCAAAAATTAGTCTATCCATAATTGCAAAGAAAACCGAAAGCTGCACATGTTTTTTTGAGTGTGTCAATTTTGTTGCTTTCAATATAGTATATTAACGATATTATAATACATATACATATGAATTCTTTGATATTGCTGTTCATAAATTCAATTAAACACCAAAAGGGATCAGTGCATATGTTATTGCTCTTCGAGCTTTTGTTGGTGTTTTATAATAAACACAGTACAAAATTGTATAAGTCTGAGCTACTTTTGCTTCATATGCAATTGCTGCACAGTTATATAAATGTTAGAATAAATATCTATTAACACAAATATAAACAAACTTACGATATACTTACTCTACCGTAAAAACAAGAATTTCTTTATTTTTATTTCATTAAAAAACATTTAGTTAAAACACTATCATTTACATTGACTGCCTTTTCAAAAACAACAACTCTATCAACACATCTTTCTTCAATGCAAACAAAAATGGGGGAGTTGGGAAAGAAAGAAAACATAAATGAAATTGAACGTAATTGAAAAGCAAAATAGACAAGTGCAAAAGAGTGCACTGTAAAAGAGTTCATTACATTTTATATTTTGTTAAAAAAAAAAATAAATTAAGATGTAAACGAAACTCTTGCTAAGAGAGCAGACACAAACAAAAGGCATAAAGTGCAAAATTTTAGAACAACAAAGTTAAGTAGCAAATAGTGGGATCAAACAAATGTAAATAACTAGTAAATTTTTAAATGAACCACAAATTCTTTTATGAATAAAATTTTACAAATATCGTCGGTCACAGGTTGACAACTCTTAACATGTTTTTTTGTACTTTTGAGGAGACAAAAAAAAAACGTTATTACTCCGTTACTAAACCGTGTTGGAAGTAAATAAAAAAAACCAAAATTAGTAGGAGATATTTATTGTAAGATGGTGTAAAGAAAACAAAGGTATTGAAATAATTTCAGATTAAAAAAATATTAAAATAAATAATACGAGTTGATAATTTCAAAAAATGTAAAAGTGAGTTAAGAGTTGTCAACCTGTGAGGGACGATATAATAAGGCAATTAACAAAATGTTCTATTGTATCATATTAATTGTATTTGCTTTAATTTTATCAATGTAATAAGCAAATAATTATAGCAAATACAACCAATAGAACACTTTGTGAATTGCCTATCTGTTTTTCCAAAAATTATATTAAGATATATTTTTTTATTAACATTATATAGGAAGCTATTGACATAGTAATATTACTTAGAAATACATATTCACAAAAAAAAAAAATTATTATTAGTTATAAAGGGTGGTTAAATTTAAAGGGCCGATGTTGATTTTGAATAAAACAAAAATTATTTAGGAAATTATTGCCATTTCTTTTTATTATGATAATATTGGTATGGTTCAATTATGTATGGAACAAAATATCGGCCAAATATTTCTTGCCACCATTCTGACCATTGACGACGTTTGGAATGGTCAAGACGCTTTAGTTCTTGAATCAATTGCACCTTGTAAGCATGTAAATGCAAGACTTTATGCATAATATTCATCAACGACGAGCGTGAGAGGTGAAATTGTTGGGCACGATGACGAGTTGGGGTGGACGGCTCTTCAGTCACACTATAGCGAACAGCAGCAATATTTCTCTGCAGTACGAACTGTACAAGCATGCACCGGTATTTTCACATTTTCTACAAATCTCAAATTTTTGCGAGATTTTTCCTGTTGTACGCACATTTGGAAGAGTAAATTTACCGAAAAATCACGAAGTGCACGATATGAATTTTGATTTCAACGCTCATTTTCATAATTAGCCTAAATAACTTTACCGCGTTGCTCGATTTTGTATCTTTCCATGGTTCAAATTGAGTTAGTCTGAAATTGAGAAATGTCTAATGAAATGCAGAAAACACTTGACGTTTAGGTGTGGTTCACATTCAACATCGGCCCTTAAAATTTATAAAGTTACTTTTTTATGTTTAGGCAAAAAATAAAATAAAACTTATTTGAAGCAAGAGAAAGAAAATGTTGTATAAAGATAAAACTTAAAACTACACGCAGAGAAAAAACATGTATCAATATGGTCACCTTCAACCAAACTATTTTTAGACGAAATTTTAAACCTATTTTGCTTAAATTGAACCATATTATTGTTATTGACAATAATTTTATTATTTAATTAGTCCTCCAACAAGCAGCCACAACCATAGTATGGTTGCCTCTAAACATATTATGGCTAAATATGACAATAATTTGTTTTTAAATTACCAATAGTATTCTCCTCTTCTCCAAGAGCAACATGCTATGGTTGAAAACCAACCATGCTATTATAAGTGTTAAACATATTTTAGTTGTTATTAACCAAAACATTTTCGGAGGTAACCATAATATGGTTGTCGGTAATAATAATATGGTTAAATTAACCATAATATGTTAATAATTTTCTTTAAAAATAGTTTTGTTGGAGGTGACCATATATAAACATAGTTTTTCTCTGGGTGTATGTATTACCGGTCAGATCGTTGATATGGTCATGTTCAGACCATTGACATCTGATATCGTAATTTCGTGTAAGTATGGAAATTCTCTGTTCAATTAATAGAAAGCAGCCGTATCGGTTCAATTAGTAGAAAGCAGCCGTTGAGTAGAAAATTACCGGGATAGGTTAAACATTATATTTAGTAGTTTAGTATGAGTTAATTGTAGTCTCTTTTAATTATAGCTGGCGACATCGTACCACACTGAAGATCCATTATATATAAATTTAGATTTAAAAATTATGATTATGTTTTTTTTGGCTGAGTGTTGACTTTCTATTAACAAAAAAGTACACAAGTCTTGTTGTATTATTTTTTTTATTAATTACACTATGCTAGAAATTTACACTTGTTTTGAGACAAGCTGAGCTCATGGCATTTTAACATAATTCGGTTACGCTGAATCCCGTGAACCGTTTTTTTTTTCGACATATACCGTTATTTCGAAAATGGAGGAGGTTGCTCAAAAAACCAAATTCCACAATAAAATTTTCTTTAAGAAATATTAAACTATTTTTTAATGTGCGCATTCGTGTTAGAAACAAAATTTTTTTTGCAAAAAATAATTATTTTTAAGCAACATTTTGAAATTTTTGTTTTTTTAAAATTCATCAAAAATGGGAAAGTCCAGCATCTATGATTTTAATTCTTTCCAGACATATAAAAAACGTATAAAAAAGTTGCAAACAAAATACGCCATAAACGATTAAAATCTGTTAAAAACTTTAGTTTTATTCACAAAAAACGAAAAATTTTAATTAATTTAAGCATTTCATAAAACGTAATATTTGTATGGCAGCCCCCTAAGAAGTGGTGATAAAGGGCAAGTATGTCTCGAGAAAATATTAAGGAAAAAAAACTAATTGAGGTCGGTCATACATTATATCCCACTACGGGCGACTCCTGGGTATTTATGGCACTTTTTCTTCAATGTATTTCTAGTTTGTATTGAACATTATGTATGGGAGCACCCTTAATGAATGGATATAGCGGGTTGATATGTTAGAAATAAATGATTGGGAAGGAAAACAGAGTGGTGTATGTCATACATTTAATCCATTTAGGGGCATTCTAGGTACTGCAGGGTTCAAATTTAAGAATTTCGTATGGGAGCCCCCCATTGAGCATGTTCAATATACTAAACCGTTTTTGAGTTACGCGAATATTTGTTGTGCAACCTACTCCATGTTCGAAATAACGGTATATCTCGGCATATGTTTAAACGCCAGGAGGCTTATTCTGAATTGCGATGCGAAAATCAATGCGATGCGCAAATGAAATGCAATGCGAAAGAAAATTGGTATCCTGTTAGATTTTTACAATAGCATTCGCAATTTATTTTAAATCGTGGCAACGCTGCTCAAAAAACGTCAGTGTCAACAAACGTCAAATTAAAAATAAATAAATTGTTTGTGTTTGGCTGTGAAAATTGTTTATAAAATTTATTTAGGACATTCTGTAAGAAAAAAAATAATAAAAATGGATTCGGTGGCACGTGCACTTGGTGTTTTAAAATGGCCTCTTGCCAATTGGATTTGCTTATTCATAAATTCTATCATTATTTCAAATTGAAGCGATTTGGTGGTCTTATTGCTTGCTTCCCTGAATTAAATAATAAATATATGATGCATAAATAAATAAAATATTATCATTTACTTACATGTTTGTACTTTGCGAATGCTATTTTATTGTCGAATAAATTTTGCGTATTTGACATTTGTTTTCGCAATGTAGAATACCGACTTGCCACCTTTTCGCATTTGAAATGCGATTAAAAAAAAACTGCGAATATCGCAACACAGAATAGCAATTGTTCGCATTTATGTATTTTCGCATCGAATTCATTTTCGCATCGCAATTCAGAATAAGCCTACAGGTACCCGGCTTGTCTGTTTTTTCAACTAGCACAGCGTTATTAAGATTTCTGATCACTGAAACTAAGTTTTGAGTCCAGGATAATCCCTAGATATTTAAATTTAGTGTCACAATTGATATTAGTGTTGTTAAGATATAGATCTGTTTGTGGAGTATAGTAAGGTACGTCTTCGGGTAAAATAAATTGTTTGGGTTTTTTGAGGATTTTGAAATATTTCTCTAAACTAATTAATGCATTTTGGAGTCTGCTTATAATGTCGTCAGCAAGTACGGCATGACAGAGAATCACGGTGTGATCTGCAAATATTGACGATGAGCAATCAACCAAAGAAGGAAAATCAGATGTCAATGTATTTTATGATATTGGTCATAGTCAAGATCCTTGTAGGCATCCAGCTGATATAGCAATTTGCGATGAGCAGTTTCTACCTAGATAAACTTTAAACTTTCTGTCTACCAAACAGCTTTGGACTATTTTTATAATATCAGTTATGCCAAACCGAGTCAAATGCAGATTTTACATCCAAAATTCCCGTGGACTTCCCCTCGTAAAACTTTGTTTTTACTTTAGTTTTTATTCTTACCAAAGGATGGGAGGTATTGTGCCCAATTCGAAAACCCAATTGTTTCAAGTTTTTTACTTATAGAGGATAATAAGCTGATTGGCTAAGATAATGGACAAGATGATAACTTGTTTGGTTTACATATTGCAATTACCCTAGCCTTTTTCTAGCAGTCTGGAAAATAAGAAAATCTTAGACAGTTGTTAATAATGTTGGTAAGACTTTGTATTCCTTTTCTTGGAGGAGGTTTTAGTATTCCATTGCTTATTATTATTTTTTACTAAAGCTTCAACTTTTTCTATCCTTTCGACCTACTGTGCTTATGCTAAAAGATGTTAATATTTATACATTCTAACTAAAGTGAAAGAAAAATTAAAGACAAGGTACGAATAGTACTGAACACCAAGTAGATTGTGTAGTGTTTTATAGATAAAAGAATATAGTGTCAGCATCATTTACTACGATACAAACACTATTGCACCTACACACATACACAAGCACTACGGTTCATACACGTATACGTTAACTGTTCATATACGTAAACTGTTTTTTAGTTAAAAGTGTAACCAGCAGATGATATTTTTGCTCTATCAAGTTGATTTTATGTTTGTAAGTGCAGAGACAAAAAAATAAAATAAAAATAGAAGTTAAAAATATAAAAGCAAACCATGCTGAACGTTGTCATTATTATTGTCAACCATGTTGTTAGACTTGATGTTGTCGCCATCGTCAAATGTCTTCTAATTCCATTAAACACAACAACAAGTGGTATTTTCTCTATTATTTACATACTCTGACTAATGATATTGAAAAAGCATATTAAGTTAGTTATAGTGCTTGTAATTTGAACAAAATGATCTGGCTTTCAAAACGAGCGCTTGAAGAGCAGGATTTGATTTCGGTGTGAAATCTAGCTCGTATAGATTACGAGTTATTTATGATTTAAAATTGCAATTTGATCGTTTTTTTTTGGTACCTATTTAGAATGTATTCATTTCATCGTACACTATTTTATCGAACATGATTTCAAATCTATCTTTAGTCCAAAAATAAACTTAATTTAAGTAAAAAATCTTATCGAAATGTTCCATTGAGTTGAGTTCTAGATTTGTTCAAATTTCATTCATTTAACATCAACATTATGGTTTATACTGTACAGTTTTTAATTAACAAAATTCTTTTTTGTATTTTAGTCTTAAATTTAAGTGTTTTTGAATTGACAGAGTAAAATTAAAGTTCTACTGAGCAAGATTCGAGGCTGAAAACACATATTTTTAATGCCAACAATACTTTTTTTAAAGAAAATTTTTAACATATTATGTTTAGCTAAGCCGTATTGCTGTTATCGGCAACTATATTATGGTTGATTTTGGCTTATATTTTTGGCTTTGATATTGGATTCTAATTTTCGTAATGTTGCATGGGTCATATGCAGGTTTTGTTAGGCATCCTTTGGAGGCCACATGTGCTTTATACTCAAAGGGTTTAAAGATATCGGGTTGCTGAATCCATCTCAAGACTAAAATAAGGCTATAAGACTTATATATTAATGCGCTAAAAATTTCAGCACAAACGCATTATACCCTGCATCTTCGTCATGCCGCTAAAATACGAGAAATTGTCATATTAAGGGTACTTTATACTAATTAGTGTTGTGGTTATTTATTGTACTGTTTATGGGTGTTTCTCCAAATTTTTATATTTTAATTAGGCTTAAGTTCATAAAATTTAATTTTCATCAAATAATTTTTAATGAAAAAAGGAATTTATTACGTGAAATAAATTAAAATTTATTGATGATTTATCATCCCTGACTGAAGCTGGGGTAGAACCCACGGGTAGGTTGATTTGACATGTTTCGATAGTAACCACACTATCTCTTCTTTGACATTCAGCACTCACCGCCATTGACGACGGCTAACAGTCAATAGTCAAGCATAGGGATGGCCAAATTGGAAAAGTATATCGATAAATATCGTTTCGATATTTTTAAGAGTATCGATATTTATTAATTAAAAATATCGATGTATCGAACGTATTGAGCTGAAATTATTACCAAATTTAAAAACTTAATATACCTATGTCAATACATATTTACATATCTACAATAGAGCGACTCACCAAAAAAAGTGATCGATCTACCCTCCTAAATATGAGCCTTGGACTTTTTTAAGATGACATTTAAAATATTTCGGCTCCAGCTTTGACCCCTCGTGAGATGGACCATTTTAAAAAAGGGTCTATTTTTGCATGTTTGGTTAATTTGAAAATCTGTTTCCTTACCAACATATACAATATGGGTATCATAAGAAAAATTTTTTAAGGCGCGTCCAACTGTGTATACAATTTGTCCAAGGACGATCATCCATGTCCTTTTTTAAGGATATGCGGTAAAGAAGAACGGTTTTTGAATTTTTTGTTTGGGGTTGTTTGTAATAAAAATGCCAAATTAACATATTTTAATCTTTAGTCGATTTAATTAAATACGGGTCTCAGCTTTTTTTGAAATTTGTTCTAGTTCGTGTTTTGGCAAAAATGCAATGGGGTGGTAACCCTTCGTTTTAAATAGGGTAATATGGGTATCAAATTTTTTCTTTTGCTAAGTATATCATCTTTGTATGTAAATAAATTTTGCTACCATACAACTTGAGTCGCTCTAATGTACAAACATATTACATGTAATTCCATTCTAACTTTTTATTGTTTCTTTTAATTTAAAATTTACTGCCTGATTTCGAATCAAACTTTCATTCCCTTAACTTTTATTTAAAACAAAAACCAATTTTTAAATTATGTTTTTAAGGTTAGTTATGCGAACGAAGTTTTCGTTTGAAATCGGGGGACCGGCAGTTAATTCTACAATAAAAAAAATTTCAAAAAAAAAAGTAAAGAATACAAGAAAATTTTTATTTATTCGCCATATGAAATCTAAAAAAAATTAATTGGGATTATATAATGCCGGATTATAAACTGCCGGTAAACGAAACTTGTGACACATACTATACAAGTAAACTGTGCAATATTTTATTTTTAGTATATAAGAACATGCTCAAATAAAAACAAACAAAATGCTTTTTTTCTATTTCTACATTCCAGCTTTCATGAGTCTCTTGCTGATAATACGTCATAATCAAGGCGATTCTTTGTATAATTCTAGGAACCCGTTCCAGAATATTTTTTCCGCGCTTATTTTTTTGCTGTCATCTCTTAAAAAACCGAGACAAAACTAAACTTTGTCATCAATGAAAATGTACAATGGAAAAGCGACGTTTTTTGCTTAATATTAGTTAAAAAACATATGATGCAATTCTTAAAAAAAAAACATTATTGCAAGCAGTTGCGCAACGGTTAAAATGTTGAATATTATTATAAAGATGTTTTAAAAATATCGAATTCGATAGTCGTAGATAAATATCGATGTATCGATATATGAGTTTTTTTAATATCGGCTATAAGTTTTTTTAATATCGATATTTTGATATATCGATATTTATTGCCCATCCCTAGGCGAGCCTCAATCTTAAAACGTAACTCTATTTTTCTTGGTGGTGAATCGAAATTTGTTGTTGTGAATGATTATCTATTTTCAATTGATTTACATGTTTTTTTGTTTACTTCTGTTTTTTTATATTTTTTTCACGAATTCTTCTTGTAGCCCAAAGTCCTTTTTTTTTTTTTGCATTTTATATTTGTCTTTGTTTTTTCGTTGAGCTTTTTCAGCACAACTTGAAGGACAATTGTTAACATAGAGCTTGTGCCTTAGCTATTTAACAGTTATTAGTATTGTGGTTATTTATTAAATTGTTTATGGTTTTTAATCCAAATTTTTATATTTTAATCAGGCTAAAGTTCATTAAATTTAATTTTTATTAAAAATTATTTAATGAAAATGAAATTTTAGGTACTTCATACTATCTCACAAGTGTTACGTATTTTGAGAAAATAACAAGCCTGGCTGATAAGTTGCTAATATTTTTTTTTTTTAATTTCAAACAATAATTAAATCAGATATACATTTTCGCCAAAATACGTAAGACTTCTGTGATAGTTTAAAACAGCCTTTAGCAGCACTTACACAAAAAATTTCTGCGCAAAAAAATATATCACGGCCGGCATTTTTTTGAATACCATAGAAATTGAAATTTAATACAAAAATAGTACACAGATGCTTGAAATTCCCGATAAAAAAAATGTTTAACCAAATAAACCAAGTGAAGTCATTCTTTGTTAAACAGGTAAACATTTTTTAACTACTTAATTAACAAAAAAAAAAAAAAAGAAGTATTAAAGAAGTACAGTGCAAAATATTCAGATAATCCCCATTATTTTACCTCCGACTACATTTCTTATTAAAGACGAAAAAAAACACTTCTTTATAAAATTAAACGAAAATGTAAAAATGTTAACTTACAAAACCCAGTCAGTATATTTTAACGTGATTTTCAATTGACTCCTCATTTTTTCTATTCATTTGAAAACATTTTACTTTTATTTTTTTTTTTTTTGGTTTTTGTTAACACAACAAAGTAAGTGAGTTTGTGTTGTAATCTTTATGTTCAATTGGGCATGTCTTTGTGTCCTTTATTCTTTCTCCTTTCAGTTATTTTTTTCTTCTATTCAAGACTTGTAAGTGATCACAATAAAGTCCTTTTTTTATTTCATTTTTTTTTATCATTTTTTTTTATCATTTGCATATATTTTGCTTTTTTTTTGTTTATGTGTATGTTAAGAACTCATTGATGTATGCATCAGTGTTTCATTGTGTATGTGTTATTAAAAGCAGGACACTTTATTCTGTCGTTTTTTTTTAATTTCTTGTTTTGGCCTGTTGCTTTTTATTTGTATTTAGTTGTATTGCAAAAAAAAAAAAAAAAAAAAAAAAATTGAGAGTCAGTTTGACTTTTAACAATTTATTCTGCTACACTTTTTATTATTCTATTAGTGATACTGATACTGTACATCATCACTTTAGGAACAACAACAACTACAGCAATTGCTGCCTGTTCTACCAACACTACAGTCACTTAACGTTTCATTGCATTCTATATGCGAATGTGTTAAATTATAAATATGTGTGTGTATATATAAAAGTATATACATATGTATGTATAGTGGTATAGTTTTGGCAAAAACTTAGCAAACAGAAATTCACATGCAATAGCAAAACTTGACAAAATTTCATATCAAATATTCTTAAATTTTATACTGAATAAATCGAAAATTTTGCATAGTATTATATCGAGTATTGCGCTCAATTTATTATAAAAAAATTAAATTTTGCAGAATATTCTTTTAAACACTATTTTCTCAAATTTCCTTAATTTTGCAAGACTTAAGAATAGCAAAATTTCGCGCAATTTCTGAGACTTATTAAATTTAGCAAAAGTTTCTTAAAATATTGAAATATTTGCAAAATTTGCTAAAAACATACGCAAAGAAAAAATATGGTTGGGCATGGTTACGGCAAATACACTATGTTTATGGTAACAATATATTGTTGTCGTACACAATATATTGTTATTTTTATTTAATATTGTTTGGTATTTTGTTTAAGCTTTGATATCGTTGCAAAAAAGACTTTCTGAGTGTTTGTAGGTGATTCTCATTCCCTTTGTAGTCTTGTTTGCTGATAGTTAACTAAATATTAATAAATTTACCATGGCAAACTTTCTATAAAATTTTATATTGAATTGTTAACATTTATTTTATTCCATACAACAAACTCATTGTTAATAATATATGTTAAATTTTAACAATTTTAATTAGCAAAATAATTTTTTAGATTTACAAATTTGGTTGTTGGTACATTTTCAATTAAAAGGTTTATTGTATTGAAGAATATGGTATTCAATATGACAATTGACTAATCCTTATTGTTTCTATATAAACACAATAAATTATTACGCAACTTTAAAATTCTGTTTTAAGTTTTCAGTTATTCGACCTTTTTTATTATAATTTATGAATTAAATAATTTTTTCAAGCTTGAGGTCTGTTTTATTCTTTAAATTCTTTATTTTTCAATATTTCGACATCCGTTGGATGTCATCTTCAGGAATAACGGGTCAGAAAAATACACAACAATTATCTTATAGGTCTATTATTGCACTTTAAAATGTTTTAACTTCTGTGCTAATAATTTGATCACAACTGTCTTTTAATTCAATATTCTCAGAAAGTGAATATATACATGGTATTTTTTTTCTTTTCTCTATCATTTTAATGCTGATGTTTTCATTATTAAATTTGAATTTCATTCATATTCTTCTCTACATTTTTATTTATTTTATCTCTTGGATTTTTTTCTATATTTGTTTCATTTGGTGTTTTTTGTAACACTTCATTTTCTCACTGTTTTATTTTTTCCTTTTTTTCTTAACGTTCTATTTATTCATACAATTTTTATTTCATTTAACAAAATGAATGTTATTCTTCGTAAAACACTTCTAGTTTATGTTACAATTTGTGTTAAGCTCATTGCTTTTCTCTTCACTATTTTTTTTTTTAATTTACTTCATTTTATGTTTTTTAACACTTAATTTCTTTTGTTATTTAATTTTGTATATTCACTTTGAGCTGTTTGAATGTGAGTGGGTGTTATATGTATGTATATCATGTGTAAGAGTTTTATTTTTTGTCAGTAGTCCTTGTAAAAATGATGAAAATTAGATTATTGTTTGCTAACAACTTTATTTAAATCTATTTACCATGTCATTTTTAAAAATTATTCATGCAAAGGGATAATAATTTAAAAATTAGTTAATAACATTAATAGATATATGAGGGATTTGCAAAAAGTGAAAGAGATTTTTAAGAAAGAATTTGTCCGAAACTTAGTATGGATCTACTAATTAGAAGGGAAAATTTGAGAATAAAATTCTTGTGAGGCCTAAGCCATAGCCTTTTATCTTGTTCTGACTGGAATCTATGGCGTCATTTGTATCCTTATCAATTGTCAATTCTTTAGTCCCGTCTGTAGTCTCGTCTATAATCTCGTCTAAATTCACGTCAAAAGTCTCGTCTCAAGTCAGGTTCATAGTCTCGTCTATAGTCTCGGGTTCGTTGTTTTTCGATAGCAGAGAAGAAAACCTTTCATAGGTCCCAGATTAGATTTGTCAGATCCATATCGGAATAACACACTTCGCAGGACGGGGGAAAGGTCCTTCTTCGCGGGAAATTAATTTTTTTTAACTGATCTTTTTAGCTTGTCGTTAAAGTGTGGCCTCGTCCTGTAACTTTCAAGTAATTTTGACCTGTCGCAATGCATTGTGTATGAAAAGCATTTACCATTGACCAAATTTGCTCTGATTTCAGAATAACTTCACTAATGTTGTCCATCCTAAAGTGCTCTCCTATGCATGACTCTAGTCTAGTTTGAAGGTTTGAAAATTGAGGGCATAACAAAACGACACGCTCCTCTATTTTGTCTTCCTCTGTAGAGAAGCCGAATTGCTTCGTGCAAATAGATATAAGATCTAAACTGTAAATAAAAAATTAACGTCTTGATGAGTTGTCAAGCTCAAAGTCGCAATTTCTTGCCGTGGCCTGTAAGATATTGAGTCATACATGGGCTTAGTTTTCCTTGCCGTCCATTTTTCCTTGTGCTATTGTCCAGGATTAGTTGCCATCTTGCGTGGGCAGCCTATGTGTATCTTGAAGTTGAGCCGATCATCAACCATTATACGAAAATATTTATTATTTTGCTACTGTAATTAAAAATTTATCCCATTTCCTTTCTCCGTTTATAAGCACGACCTACGTCTTGTATATTACCAGGTGCAAAATTGTTAGACTTCATCAATTTTAGAATAGTCATGACAGGTTCATCAATTTTAGAATAGTCATGACAGGTTCATCAGGACTTATGTAATTGAATCTCGTCTTAGTGACATGCTGTGACAAGAATTTGCACATCGTTACCGAAACCTTCCATAGTCGCTTCTTCTGGTTTTTTAAGATCGATTTTTCGAACGAGCCGTCCTAAATTTTATCCACGGCGGACTCCTGATATTACATTACGATTCTATACATTTGTCCATTTCAAACCACAGTGTTCTGTATGAGTAGTAATCGTTAATGATTTCGATTAAGTACTCTTGGGCATTAATAAATCTTAACGGAGATATAATTTCTTCCCAACCATTCTCTACATCCCGTGTAATGATGTCGCAATATTAAATGTTCTTGCCTATGCCTCTGATTGCCTTCCCGGCCGGCTTGATAATGAAGTTTACTGCGTCGAATGTTGACTATGACTTTCTTAAGCCATATTGAGTTTGAGAGAGACTGTCTCTTTTTTTCGACGCTATTCAGAAGTCTTGTAGCCTCGTGTGTATTTTATATTCTTATTATTTGCCAAATATAGTGAGCGTCTTTTCTGGTTTTGGTATCAGAATAAGTTTCTGTTTCCTCGAGATGTATGGGAACTCATAATTGCTGAGGCTAACAGCAATTTAGCCCTATATTCTCGTCCAAAGTGGCTTGTCTGGCTTGTATAGGCTTGTCTTTCGTCTTTAATCTTGTATTTCGACTCGTCTATAGTCTCATCTCTAGTCTCATCTATACACAGAACAAATTAAAAATTATCTCTAATCACCAAATTTATACCAAATTCAAAATATTAAGCAAACAATTTGTTGATTTTGCACCTATTACCAAAATGATTATATTGATTACCAAAAATTGTAAAAATTGTAAAATTGTGAATATTTTTTTTCAATAAATGATATTTTTAATTTCAAACCATTTCAAACTCTGTGTTAGTTTATTTAATTAAGTATTGACAATTCCCAACAACAATTCTACACGATTAAATAGATTTATTTTAAACGAAAAAAGACAATTAAAATTTTTTGTTTTTTAATTAATATTGTAATTCAAAATTTATTTAAAAACAACTAAAATCTTAATTAAATTTTCTTTCAACAAAAAAAATAATTAATTCAATTATTACATTAATTAAATTTAAATACTTTTTAAACCATTTTTTAATTGATAAAAATGTTTTTCTGTGTAGTCTCGCCTTTAGTCTGGACCTTTGTCTTGTCTTTAGTCTTGTCTAAAGTCTAGTCTAGACTATAATCTCGTCTATAGTTTCATCTAAAGCCATTTCTATAGTCGTATCCTGAATCTCGTCTAAAGCGTCGTCTTAAGTCTCGTTTATATCATTGTTTTTATTCTCGCCTTTAGTCTCATTCTGAAGTCTTGTCTATAGTCTCATTTATAGCCACTTCTGTAGTCGCATCTTTAGGCTATTCTATAGTGTTGCATTAAGTCTCGTCAATATCATCGCCTTTAGCATTAGTCTTGTCTAAAGTCTAATCTATAGTCTCGTCTATAGTCTAATCTATAGTCTCATCTATAGCCTCTTCTATAGTCGCGTCATTAGTTCATTCTAAAGTGTTGACTTGAGTCTCATCTTTATCCTCGTCGTTAGTCTTATCAAAGTCTAGTCTTAGGTCTAGTCTATTGTCTCGTCTATAGTCTCATTTATATCCACTTCTTTAGTCGCACCTGTAGTCTATTCTATAGTGTTGCATTTAGTCTCGTCTATATCATCGACTTTAGCCTTAGTCTTGTCTATAGTCTCATCTAAAGCCTCTGCTATAGTCGCGTCTTTAGTTTATTCTAAATTGTTGACTTTAGTCTCGTCTTTATCCTCGTCTTTAATCTCACCTTTAGTCTTGTCTAAAGTCTCGTCTAACGACTAGTCTATAGTTTCGTCTATAGTCTCATCTATAGCCTCTTCTTTACTCGCGTCTTTAGTTTATTTCATAGTGTTGACTTTAGGCTCGTTGTCATTGGCTCGAAATCAAATTTATTTCATAAAACAATTTATTGCACTTACTCAAAAAATATAATCCCAAATGTTCAATAAAATAGAATGTAATTTTTTTCTTTCACAAAAAAGGTTGTTGACGCATATGCTCAATATTATAACACGTAAAAGACATGTTGCATTAAAAAATAAGCATTAAAATTGCTCCATGAAATATGTTTACCAATTTATTTTGCCTTCTTAAAAATAATGCCAGACTAACGTGATAAAGTTCACTTAACACTGTTCTCGTTAACGTAATCAGACATAAATATTTTGACCAAAATCGTAAATATACTTTGATTAAAAAAAGAAATCCTGCAAAAAAATTCAAACACACACATACAAGTGTATAAAAATGTACTAAACACTGAAAATAAAGCTGTTTAGCATTTTGAGATAATATTTGCTTATTTACCTTCTATGGGAATAAACATTTGACATTTACATTCATACGTTGATGCTGTCAATGTCCCTAAATTGCAGACATAATCTAGAAATTTCCTTTTAAAATAAAAAAAGATTTGCTTCCCTAACTCAGTTAGAATGCTTAAACTGAAAAAATGTTTCCGTTTTCTTTAGTTTTGATTTCCTCTTATCACTTTTAGTTTTTTTTTTAAGTATTGAATCGAGTTAAACTTCAAAAACAAAACTAGTTATTTGTAGACATTTTCTCAATAATTTTTTTTTTATCCTTGAGGAACACACATAGCAAAAGGGTCTAGTGAACACATGAGTACTTTATTGTAAATAGAAACAAGTACCAGTAAATTTATTTTTATTTATTTTATATTTTCTTGTGAGGCATTTGTTTGGCTTATAACTAAATCAAAAATAAATTCGTATTTATTATTCCTAAATATATGAATTGTATAAGAAAAAGTCAGTTTCAATTGCTTTGGTACGTTTTTTTTTTTTGGCTTTGCATGAATTCTCTAAGCAACGAAAGTGATTTTAATAAAATATCAAGTTTTCTTTTATATGCAGTTTGCCGTAGTAAATAATTTATAAAAAATATTTATATATACTGGCTAAAATTTTATTGTTGCTGTAACTCCCACACATGATATTGGGTTAGGTAAAAAGTTTTCTTCTATAGTGAATTTTTAATTTCAATTTCAATTTATTTATAAAGTCTTTGGACTTACAAATTATCCTTACAGACTACTCACTTATATTAAATTAGTTTTAAACTTTTCTTTAGAAAAACTAAAATCTAATATAACGTTTTCACTTAATTTATTAAACAATAGTTGAGATCTGACAAGTGGCTCATTGAGACAATAATTAGTTTTATGCAGTCCAATATCAAAATATGTATGATACCTAAAAGATCTACAAGGAACTTTAAAATTTACTAGTGCTTATAAATTAGGACATTTTATGTTATAATTTATTATATCAAATAAGAACAAAATAGATTGGATCGATCTCCTTTCCTTAAGTGTTTTTATTCCTAAAATATTACATCGATTACTATAGGAATACAAAAATTTCAAGGTGGAACTGTTTTATATTGGGCTGATTTGTGTTAGAACTTGTATGTCTCTGTCAGAGAGCAGATTAAATACAATCACTTTTGCTGCCTATTCATAAATTCATTACTTTTGCATTGCCTTTAAACGACAGCAATAAAAAATATACTTTGCTATGTGCACGAACATTTCTTTTTTTTATATTTCCTTCCTTAAAATCTCTGTTTGTGGTGGCTTTATACATTATGCAAAGAAATAACATGATGCCGTCAAAGAAACTATTCATACCACTCGTTCAGTCTTCGTTGCTATACCAATAAGGCTTTATATATTGGTCTGCGTACTTTAAATTTTAAAAAGTAATGAAGTGCGAAGAAATTTTAGAAATAAAAAATATTTCCGTCACTGTCTTAAGAAAGTGACAGATTTTCGTTATTTTCAAATTAGATTTTTTCCAAACAAACTCCAAAACTATGTTGTTAAATCTTTGTTTAATACAAGTTTTAACATGCAAATTAATTTGTCTTAATTTCCATTAAAAAATAAAACACAAATCTTAAGTTCTTAATATTTTTATTTAGATATCTTCCGTTGTTGCTATCTTATGTTTTAAATAATTACTTTTATTTCAATTAATAACAATTCCTTCGCTATGTTTTTAATTTAATTTTAATTTATTTATTTGCTTTTATTTAAGGTTCTACGTTTTTTTTACCTTTAAATACGTTTTTCGACAAGTCAGGTTGCTTTATTTAAATTAATTTCAATTACTCCTTGAAACAGGTTTTAATCTTTTTTATTTAGATATTTTTTGTTATTCGTATTTTACGGGTTTTTTTAAATTTTAAGAAATTAATTCCAATTCCCACTATGTGAAATTTAAATTTAATTAAATTTTAATTTATTTTTGCTTGGTTCTAATTTTAAATTCAAATTTTTTTTTCTTTTGTATCAATTCTTCTTAAATTAACTTGATAAATCAGTTTTTTTTTATTTAAGTAAATTTCAATTACTGCACTTTGTGAGTTTAATTAAATTTTAATTAATTAATATTTTGTATTTCAAATTCGAAGTTTTTTTTTATTTTAATTTTTGCATAATCTTTTAAAAAAAAAATTTTTATTTAAAAAGACAAGTTAAATTTCTACATAACTTTTTGTTATTCAAATTCAAGAGATTTTTTTATTTTAATTTTTGCATACGTTTTTATAATAATGAGATCAGAAAACCAACTGAACTAAAACTTTAGATTTAATTCTTATCCTAAATCAAAAAAAAGCAAATATGAATGAAAAGGAATTGATCAATGGTATTTTTCCCCTTTTATTTCTTTTCATTGATCATAACAAACTAACCAATTACGGTTTATGCTATGCAAAACCAACAATAAGTAGAAAACTCTATTTCCTTTTTTTCTCTCATTAATAATTTGCTAACCTATTGATAATTTAATATAAAACAGTTTTGTAAAATTGCGTTTTGGGTAGCAACCATTTTTCTTATAGCAAAAGAAAAAATAAAAACAAATCCATTTTACTAAAGTCTGTTAACTTGCACAGTACACGCAAAGAAACAACATGGCTATGCCAAATATATTCTAAAAGCAACATATTATGATAAGATTCATGATTGTAGTCAACATATTGGGATTATTATTGATTCATATTATGACCAAATATATTCGTAATATTACATCATAATATTTTTTCCTTAATCCTAATTTGTTTTTATTACATAAAATTATAATTTAATGTAATCATATTATTATCATGCTAATCATAATAAGTTAAGAAGTAATCATTTTATTATCATGTTAATCATAAAAAGTTATCATTATTTAGTTATTATACAAATTATTATTTTTCAGTGAACCATACTTAAATTTATAATTGCGATAAACCTTGACATGTTTACTCTAACTATAATATTGTTGATATTGAATAAAAATAACAATATTTTGTGTACGAGAACAATATATTGTTACAATGAATATAGTGTAGTTGCCGTAACCATGCCCAACCATATTTTTTCTCTGTGTGTATTTATTATTTGTAGTTTATTAGTAATTGTTATTGGAAAAATGGGTTTCACTTATCGTTGATGTTGGAGAAATCGAAAGCAACCCATTAGTTAGAATACCTAATTCCTCAGTTGTTTTCCTGAATTTCTCTAAACGAATAAAATCTTCCATTATGCCATTAGTCCTGTTGTTTCGGTTAATTCTGTGAAGAGATTGATATGAGAAGATGTGACAATAAACAAAAACCTAAACACATACATAAAAAAGTACGTGAAACAAAAAGTTGTTGACTGCAAAAACTTATTAAAAATGAAAATCACCTTCTTTGTTTGTATGAAAAAATATTTTTTAACACATTCCTTTTGTATATGAGACAAAACAAATAATTTGAAACACAAAAAATTATGTTATAATAATTCAAAAAATTAAAAATTTTGTTACATCGGTTAATCGGTTTGTCGACTAAAATTAACCGGTTTAATCGTTAATCGAAAATTGCCAATTTTAAATTAACCGATCAGTTAATCGGGTAGTAATTAATCGGTTAACCAAATGAATACCCTAATATATATGCATGTCTCAACTTATAAATATCTATCAATAAAAATTAAATGAAGATTAATTTTTACGAATTATAGCCGAACTTATGTTAGCTACTTAAATTTAAGAAGAACCTTTTTAATGTGGATCTATAAATCTTGCAAAAACTATAAATCTTATGATATGGCAACACTGGTTCAAACAAACTTAAGCCAAACAGAAGAGAATACTAATTTATTCTTTGCTTCGATCTCAAAATTGGTCATGTGGAGGCACAAGGCATAAAAATAGTTTATGATAATGACATATAACATACGCAACAAAGTTCTTGTACATAATAAATTGGTCGCGACATCGGATTGTCTCGATATATTGATACACAGAAAAAATTATTAAATTTCTCCAATCACCAAATTTGTTCCAAATTCATAATATCAAGCAAACAAGTTGTTGATTTTGCACCTATTACCAAAATGATTATATTGGTTACTAAAAATTTTGAAAAAATATTTTCAATAAATGATATTTTTAATTTTAATTAAAAAAGTGATCAAAAAACTTTGAAATTTTAAACAATGTGTTAATTTATTTAAATAAATATTGACAATTCCCAACAAAAATTCTACAAGTTTAAATTATTTTATTTTAAACGAAACAAGTCAATTACAATTTTTTGTTATTTAATTAAATTTTAATTGAAAATTTATTTCAAAATAACTAAAATGTTAGTTAAATCAAAATAAAATGTTTAATTTTCTTTCAACTAAAAAAATAATTGATTCAATTAACATTAATTAAATTTAAATACTTTTTAAAACATTTTTTTAATTGATAAAACAGTTTTTCTGTGTACCTTACATCGAGTGGGTTTATATCGTCCACCACTAGTTTGATGTCCCTATGGCTACAAAAGCAGCATGGCAGACCGTTCGCTGTGCAAAGAAATGACTAATGATAAAGTTATTGATCCTCCAATTAGTAGAGTGGTTAGAAATGCCATAAAGTTTCACCTTTCTGACCTCTCGGATGTGTGAGTTGACTTAAGTATATTCTCAGAGAAAGTATCAAATAAGGCAAGGGTTGCAATTGTCAAGAATATTAAGTGCGCGCTACTGGCCGGTAGATTAGAGGAGATTCGTCGCTTTTACCTCATCAAGGCCTTTGACTAATCAGTGCAGCTGATTGACAATTAAAAAATAAATGCAATATTTGGACAGAGAAAGTATCAAATAAGGCAAAGGTTGCAATTGTCACATCCAAATAATTGGAACAGCAATGTCAATTGCATAAGTGGCAAAAAAAAAATCGCAAATAATTTAAAAGTTGTAAATGATATAGAGGATTAAAAATGTTTATTTACACCACTCACGACTTTCCTACTTGATTTTTGTGTTATTCAACAATTTCATACAAAAATATAACAAAATTTGCTACTTCTCAACGAGTTATACTTAATTTAAAGCAACCCCCAAAATTACCGACTTTTTAAATTGTTATAAATATTACATGTCTTTAATCACCGTCTTCCACTATAAATATTATTTTCCAGCTTTGCCAAGATTCTTACTAGATTATTACTAGTAAATAAAAACATTTTTGGATGCCCAGATATGTAAAATAGTTTTAAAATTTTGGGTGTTTCAATTGGGCCACGCTAAGACACAGACATTTTTTCAATCAGTATTTATACCGTTCATTCTTAATTATTCGCTGCTTTTGGGAGTTTACATTTGACAAGACATGCAATGTATGCATAATTTTTTTTTCGTTACGCTCCTTTTTCTGAATAATGTCATGCGTTGCTTTACTGAATTGATTTATTTTGTTAACATGTGGCTCTTTTTTTGAGACAATCATAAAATAAAGCAATCAAACTGATCTTCGGTCTCATTAGTCTTGTCAATATTCTCGTTTATAGCAGAGTTCGGAACATTCATATATAATCGTTCATATTTATGCATTCATGAATTTCCTCATGAGTGAAAAATCAAAAATGTTAAACGTTTTTTTACAGTCATGAATTAATTCGTAATTTTCGCGTATTCACTCATGAACGTTAGGAATTAAAGAAATCTTAGTTTTTCTAACTGATGAGGAATGAGCAACCAAGAATTATAACAACGTTCCTCACTAGTGTTGTTGTTGCTCGACAATTTGCACGTGTTGTATACATGTTTGTTTAATTTTTTTCCTTGTGAAAAAAACCAACTCTTCATATCTGAAAAATTGACATATGAATTTGTTTGTTTGCTTCCTTTTCATGAGTAAGGAAATTATCATTTTTCTTATTCGTCATGAGGGTGAAAAAGCAGCAACATTTTTAAACGTTCACGCACGCTCATGAGTGAATAATAAGAGAACGTTTTAGTCCTCTGGCTTATAACCTCGAGAGTATTCTCGTGTATTTAGACTATAGTATTTTCCTGTTACGATATTCAATGGTGGTATGCTGCCTTACACCAAATCTTTGACATACGAACCCCTTTCGTGAATATCGGGGCATTTTTGTCAGATCTGTGAATCAACGTTTTTAAAACGGTGTAAGTAATTGTCTTGTCTAGTTTGTAGTATTTTTTTAGTTTTGTTTCCTGCCTAGTGTTATACACTGTTATACGCATATAGTTTGGTACTTTTTAATGCATTGTTAGCAAGCAGTGTTGTCAGATTTTGTTCATATTCATCGCCAAATAGTACATCGAAAATCGCCAAAAGTTTATTTTTTTTGAATTTTTGGTGGACAAAATTCGCCAAAAATCGCCGATTGGAAGTTTTGAATAAAAATGTCAACAAGACTAGTTTTACCTTTATTAAAATTTTCTATATTTAGCTTAGTTCTAGTTGTGTGCTTAAATTGGAGTATTTTAAACGTTAAACAATAAAAATCTTACAACTAAGGATTTGTGAGATCATTAAATAGAATGTTGCAAAAATACCAATTCTAGCCAGTATGCAAAATGAATAAAATTTCATTGCAAAAAAAATTCGTTGTTATAAGTGTCTTTTTCTGTGTGAAAATAAGTCAGAATATGTCTGTGGTTTTCATGGGTAACCGCGTATGTCCATTTTTTTCGATTTTGAGATGTTGATGCCATAGCGCTTAACTTTAAACGCTCTTTACCTGGTTCTTAAAATTTCTGAAAAAATATGGACCAATTCCAATTTTTTACATAATGACCAATTTCAAAAAGTTCAATAAATAGCCCAAAGTTCGATCAAGAATGTTTTTTCCGCTCACCTGAAAATTTGATTTTAAAATATTAAAATCTTTTTATTAAAATTTTTTCTTCGATTTTGATCGAAACACATGACAATTATTTAGACTTTGAAGTCAACGCAGTCTTCTAAACAATTTCATTACATGAATAATTTTTAACATGTAACTTCTAACCCAGATTCGTTTTCCATTCTATATAAAATCAGGGTTTTTAAAAATTTAAAGTAAATTATTTATTTTTTTAATATTCTTATTAATATTATAAATTTTCATATTAATTCTAATGTGTATTCTAATCCAAATTACAATTTATAAAGCTTTCATACTTTAATAGTCTTATTCCTTCAATATTTTTCGATGAATATTTTCTATGTACTATCGGAATTTTGTTTGTATAATTCTGTCCTGTGAATTAATATAAAAATTTGTAATAAAAATGATACTGAACATGAGAACTTAAAAAAACTTGATTTTATTACGTTAAAAATACAGGCAAAAAGTACACAAAACTGCGACTTATTTTCGCTTTGAACACCACATTGAAAAAAACAGAACCTGATAATGGAAATTTTTTTTAAATTTTTTTGTGTGTATATTTAAATACTTGAAGAAATGAATTTCTTATAACGAAAATATCTAAAAATCTAGGAAAACTCTAGCTTTATTCCAAATTTCTATAGCAACAACTTTTTTATATGTAGACAACTTTTAATTCATAGCTTGTGTAAAAGTCGTCTACATATAAAGTTCGACCTTGACCTTTCAAATCAATGATCAGATCCTCGCAAACACTTTTTGCCAAACCGACTTCTCTCAGTCCACTTGATGACTTTCCGGAGTATATTTTCACTGACCAGGTGAATCCTTCTGTATAGCAGAGCTTAAAAAGCTTTATACCATAAGGATGATAGTCTGCGATGCCATTGAATAAGGGTCTCATCAATTACCATGTTTTCACTTGGTACGTAAATGCTTTGGTATTTGTAACATGTCCAATAGTGGTTTTATTTTACCAAGCCTATCACCTGGTACAATTGAGTTATTGTCTGAGAAGTGCATGAAACTAAGCAATAGTTGAAAGCGATTGCGTGACATTATTTTCCCCGGAATTGAAAAGTTGTAGAGCGAATCTTTGGACCAATAGTCTTTTAAACACCCGACCTTCACCAAACCCATCCACAAAAGAAGGCCAAGGAACTTCTTTATTTCAAAGTCTGTTGTTCGTATCCAATTTTTTTTTTTCGAGAAAATCTGGTAACAGCACGTTTATTTACATATTCCTCCGCATACTTATTTGTTTCTGATACAATTAATTCAATAACGTCCTTGTCAACAAATGCATCCAAACAGGAAATATCTGTTGGAATAGACTGTTGCAAGCCTGATCGCCCAGTGAATGTAAAAGTTTTCTGACGAGAACTAAATTCAGTCCAAATGTATGTTTCGGAAGAACCGACTACGTTTGACAATGCTGTTGGCTCGTCCTCATCCATGTCCCAGTCGTCTTCAGTATCGCTGTTATAAATGTTATCAATGTTATTAGTATCATTGTTGTTATCAGAGTCAGTGTCCGAATCATCTGGTAGCCAGTTCTCATCAATCAAGTCATCGCATAAAAAATCATCATCATCAATTTCTTCCAACGCTTCACGTATTTCACGATCTCTAAGGTTTCGCTTCGCCATTTTTCTAATTCAAATCTACAAAAATAAAACAAAATAAAGAAAAATAAAAATAAAAAACAAAGAAAATAAAGAAAAATAAATATAAAGAAAACAAAAAAAGAAGACAAATAAAAAATAGCACAAAATAAAAATAAAAACAGATATAATAAAATATTTAAATATAAAAAATGCGTAAAAAGAAAAAAAAAATTAAGAAATAGCAAAAAAAAAAATCGCGTCGCACATTTTCGTATGACAGTGATTTTTACGATTGCAATTCCGTCGTGCAGCGCCACGTCGTACGGAAACGTGCGACATAAAAAAAACCGTTATAAAATCCAAAATAAACCACAAAATCATCCGGAATTGGCGCAGAACTGAATATTTTCTACTTTTACACCAGTTTATAGCCGAAAATGTGCTTGGCACCCGGGGAAGGTTTTCGTCAAAACCCCTTGGCACTCAATGTGTTAATGTTTTCAAGGTTTTATCTGGCAAAACTTTAAATTTATCATTTAATTTTGATACTAAATATTATTAAAAATTCAAAGAAAAAGCTCTACCCGTACTCATAAATTTTTTATATAAACAAGAAAAAAAAGAAGTTTAAATGCTTTTTAGAAATCGCCAAAATAGTCGCCAACTTTTTATATATCGCCAAAAAAAAATCACCATGTCGCCAAACACAAAATTTCATCGCCAAATAGGTTTATAAATCGCTACGTTTGGCGAAAAATCGCCAAAACTGACAGCCCTGATAGCAAGTTATCATCAACATCCTCAAAACCATCGCGGGATAAATTTGTCTATCTAAGTGTGCTAAGAGCTACCGAAAATCTTCGCTCTAAAACTGCCTTAATATGTCACAAATATTAATAACGCTGCATCTGTGTTTTTAGTTTTCTGCAGCTGCTGCCTTTAGTTACACCACCTTCGACATTAAAAGATAAGATACTTGGCTGCTTCTTCAATCATTCCACAATGTTTTTGAATTAAAATAAATTTTCTTAGTCTGTTAAACAGTCTCGTCCACACCAGATCTTACCACAATTTCTAACTTTATTCAGCTAGTAGTAAATTTCAAATTAAATCTTTGTTCTAAAACTGCCTTAACATATAATATCCCAGCAAAAACTTACATTGCAAAGTAATGAGTTAAAAAGCTAATATAACTACTCTTCACCACTTATACATTGGCATTTGAACTCATTATTTTAACACGGTGATGTCATTGGAGGCAAGTACTGACCGCCCACGCTTTCAAATAGGGAGTTAAATAAGTCATTACCACATTCGCTTACAAATAGACATATCACATTGTTAACAACAAAACTGAATTTGTCAAACAAATTGTGTCTTTAATTTAATTTGCTTTCTAATGCAAAATTTTACTACCCTGCATCAAGAACATATTCGTACCCAATAAACAAGAGAAGTATATGATTGCAAAAACGATTTGATATTTTCATCGAAAAACGATATTATAGGGAAAGGTACAATTTAAATACTATCGTTTATGATAAAAGATCGATATCATATATTTTAGTTTATATCACCTAGACGATATCGTTATAATATCGTTTGGTTGATTGATTAATGAAGTTTTTATTCTAAATTTTAATTGTAAAGTACATGTTAAAATCAATTTAGTATTTAAATTTGTCATATTCAAATTCATATTCATTTATAACAAATAAAAAAAAAACAAATTGTAAGAACAAATATTAGAATATCAATTTATATTAGATGTGAATTAATAAAACCTTAAATGTATTTTATTAAGAACTAGCTGACCCGGTCCGCGTTGCTGGCCCTAAGCAAACATTAGTGTTGTATTACCAGACGATTTAAATTGATCTTTAAACGAAATTTACGGCCTTTAAATAAAAATCCATGAAATACCTATCATAAAGTTTTTCTTACGAAAAAAGTGAGCGTAAAAGTGGGCGGGGCAACATTTTCTTTCCGCAAAACCTAAGTTAGACCTTGGCGATCATTTTAAAGAAAAAATCGTCCAAATCGGTCAAGCCGTTCTCCAGTTATGCGCTTAATAAAAAAAGTGGGCGTAAAAGTAGGCGTGGTAAATTTTTCTTTCGATGAAAACTTAAAGTTGATTAATACGAACATTTGATAGAAAAATTAGTCAACACGATGGAGCCGTTTTCTGATTTTAGGTAAATCGAAAAAGTGGGCGTAAAAGTGGACGGGGCAAAATTTTCTTTCCGTAAAAATCTAAGTTGGACCATGGCGATCATTTTAAAGAAAAAATCGTTCAAATCGGTCAAGCCGTTCACAAGTTATGGATTTTGCCACGCCCCTCCGCCCCTAGACCGAAAATCAAAAAATCAGACTTCACAGTGTCATCCGCCTGAATATTCTGAAGATTCCTTGAAAATTTCATCAAAATCGGCCCAGCCGTTTTGGAGTCCATACGTTACATACACACATACATACATACACACATCCTATTTTATGTATATTTTATTATGAATTAATTATAAATTTCGTTAATCAACTCATAAACAAGTGCTTATGTATTAGATTATATGCCAACCATTACTTAACTACTTCTATGTAATGCAGATGGTATGAAGTAGTCATTGAAAATTAAGTTGTTCAGTAATTTCAAGTTTTTGCTGGGATATATTACCAATGCTGCATCTTTCTTTTCAAGTTTTCTGCGGCTGCTGCCTACCCTCGACAGTAAAATTGTAGATGCGTGGCTGCTTCCTCAATCAATCGACAATGTTGCTGAATTTAAATAGTTTGTTCACAGTCCCGTCGTGTATCTTGACTAAAGTCTTTTCCTTTCCATAGTCTCGTCTTTAGACTGGTCCAAAGCATTTACTAATCACGAGAAGTGTTTAAATTTAATTGAAATCCTCTTTTAAAATTATCAATAAATTCAGCCACTCATTTTTGTTTTATTTCCTTCCATATGATTTAAATGACTAATAAAGCCCTTAAAAGCCCAACTCATGTAAAACTTTCTACACAGAACTTCCTACAATTTCTAACTTTTCTCAGTTAGTAGTAAATTCCAAATACTAGTAAAAGTATGACTTGCAGCCAACAAACATAACACAAAAAGCCTTGCAGTCAATTACTGCATGCACGCCTCAGTGTGTGTATGTGTGTGTGTGTGTTTAAAGAAGAAAACGTACAAGAGAGTTTTTTGCTTTTATTACTCAATGATTATAATGATGATGGTCTCTAAGTCCATAAAAAAACTTTTCTGAACACAACTGTCGATGAGTTCAAGTATTGTTTTGCTACGAGTACATTAGTGTATTAACATTTTTCCCGTGAAAGTGTGTGGGGTTAAATAGCACTTTATATGTACGAATATTGTAGTATTTTTTTTTTCTTATTTTACTATTTGATTTTTACTTTTTGACTAGTGTCTAGTTTGGCTTTCTTTTTTTTCATTCATACTTTTTGTTATATTTGTTCTTTTATTCATGCAATTGTATTAAATATTTTATTTAGTGCTCATTTGTGCATAGACAAATTTAGTATGTATTATTATTTTGATGTTCTGTTCAGTTTTTTTTCACGCTTTTTGCGCTTTTTTTTGGCGCAATGCGGTTGTTTTGATTGCTTTAGAGCGTGGTTCAACAAAATTGGTTCACAATGAAACTTATCACTTTAGATTGAAATCATAGTAGGAGTTTTTTTAAATAGAAATTAAGTTTAGTGGGTTGATGTTTGATTTAATATTATATTAAAATGTTAATTTGAATATTTCTAGTTTGCAACGAATAGGTAAGTTGGGGGATTTAGTTAAAGGCAACAATACAATTAGTCAATTCACAAGGTATCCTAACATGTCATATTGTCAAAAAGTCCTAATATTTCACAATGGTTTAAAAATATTGTTGTACGGCTCAGCCGCTCAGCGCTGGACTTTTCTGATTAAAATATCTAGTTATTATTTAACTACCAGTAAGTTGATTTGTAAGTACTTACAATATACTTACTAGAAGCCAAAAAATGACTAGTTTTTATTTAATTGGCATTAGTTAATAGACTTAATAAGTAGTTATGGAGATAGTAAGCAGAAAGTAAATGTTCAGTACTGAAAACAAGACTACTAATAAGTAGTTATTTAGCTGATTATTAGTAAGCAAATATTCATAACTGAAAATAAGATTATTTGGCTTTCTCAAGGTCGATATTCAGGTAGGCAAATATTGGATATTTGTCATAAAAATAATTCGCTTCTTCCTTCTTTGAAAACTGACGCTTTTCTAAGAGAACCACAACATTTTTGATAATTTTGACCGCAACGTTCATATACAATTTCTGGTATATAAAATAAAAAAAAATAAATAAATAAAAAGAGTACAAAGTTTGTTAAGCTGAAAAATTTTTTTAAGTAGATTTGAATGGTTGAAGGGTCTTACAAGAGTATGGTACAAACACTAACAAGTTTCACAACCAACTATTTTAATCATTACCTATTATTACATATTTAAAACTTTTTAATGTGTGGAATTAACATAAAAACAAAAAGATTTATGAACTAGTAATAGTTATTGTTAAATACATCTCAAAAACTGTCCCACTGATTTCTAATATAACATTAGTTTCTACTACCTCTTGTTTAAGAGATATTATGTATTAATTTAAGAAAAAAAAATCGTTAAACTTTCCTTTTTTATCTCCATCCAAAATACGAGGGTGGATCAATAAGTCCGTGACTTTTCTTACTACCCTCCTAGTTATATGAAATGCAGCACTGCTCCCATCAAGTACCACCAGTTAATAGACTACTGTCAAGTTTTGTGCAAGTTCCGTCATTTACTTTGAAAAAAGTTCTTTTTCATCAAGCCTCAATGCCAAAATTACATAAATTGGGCTACGAATTGGTACCTCATCCGCCATATTCCCCGGATTTAGCCCCCAGTGACTATTTCCTATTTCCGAACCTAAAGAAATGGCTCGGTGGAATGAGATTTAGCTCCAACGATGAAATTATTGGTCAAACAAATGCCTATTTTATGGAAGGGATACACAAATTGGAGAAACGTTGGACTAAGTGTATTGAGCTAAAAGTAGATTATGTTGAAAAATAATTTTTTTTTTTTGTAAAGAAAACTGTGTTTCATTCAAAAAGTCACGGACTTATTGATCCGCCCTCGTATCTTGGTTTTTAGGTCAAGTTTACCATTACAGCAGAACCCCGGCTTGCGTCGTTTCAGAGTTACGTCTGTTTAAAATTTACGAGATTTCGAAGTTGCGTCGTGTTTGTTTCACTTGCGTCGCATGGATTCGAAGTTGCGTCGTAAGTACTTCGATTTGCAAAGTAAACATAAAGATGTTTGTAAGAAAGATAAAATAAAATCCCCTTTGATTTACCCTTTAACTGCCTATTTACAATGTGCGAAAGAACTCTTTCTTTCGAACAACTGCACACATTTAAAATAAAAATCAACCCCCATATTCATAAAAAATATTTTTGATTAATAAAAGGTTTATTAAACAAATTTTCATAGAAAATTCGTTTAATAAGCCTGCAATAAACGTAAAACATTTTTTATGAATATGGGGGTAAGTTTTTAGAATTTGTTTTTGTTGTCTGTTAGTTGCAAGGCGAAGGTCGGTCGTAGTTTCAAATTACATTTGCTGATTTGAAGTTAAATCTAAATATTTTGCAATAATGAGTCAAAATAAAAAGCAAATAAGCTTAAAACAAAAACTATACATTTTGAAATGTTCTAAATCAGGGGAAAATACTGTTGATATTGGAAGAATCATTGGACTAGCCCCTTTTACAATAAAATTTATTTGTTGTACCAGAGACGCTGATAATATTAAAAAATAACCTAAATATCATTACAACATAAACAAGTTACAAAAATGAGAAGTGTTTCAATGAAAAAATGGAGCCACTTCTTAGCATTTGGACTGAAGATTAAAATCAGCGAAGAATACCCTCAAGTCAAATGGTAATACAAAAAGAAAGCTTATTTGAAGATCTTAAACCAACATTTACGTTTTTGCTTATTTTTTGTATTAAAGTTGAATATTCGGCTTAAGCGTGTTCGGAGACATGAGATATATTTTCTTTTAAAGGTGATTTTTGCTGCTGTATAAAAAATTGCAAAAAATATCTATTTCCAGAAGAGTCATGGGGTTAATACACACTAACAAAATGTTGCTTGTAATGTTTTGAATAAATCTTATAAAGGTCCTTAATACCAAAAACCTAATTATCACACGATCTTCTACGTCTTTCACTAATCAAGGGTGCGACTCTGAATAGCTCGTAAAATGAGTTTCAGATGTAAACTTTTAAAATGCCGGTACACGTATATTTTGTTAGTCGCTTTATTTTTTGTTTGTTGAACAGTGAAATTTAATTCGATGGATATAAATCCTTACAGACTACTATATATTGCAAGAATTAATATAAAGAAATTTTGATTAGAGATATTAATAAACGATAATATTGCGATTAATTTACGTCAGAACAAAAATCAATTAAGCTATACAATTTATTGAAATTTTTGCATATTCTTCTCAAAGGATCAGCATCAGCAAAATTTGTTTGAACAACAGGAAGGGGTAGAGCTATTAGGTGGCGGTTGAAAAATCGTGGAGTATTAATATTTATGTTACGAAGAAGGAAGTCGGAGAGGACATCACCATTAATCAAATTAATTATAAATGTCGCATTTATCATAGTCCTTCGGCTTTTTAAGTAGGTATTTTAATGAATAATGACCTCGCTGTATACGAAGGTGAGCGATAACCCAGAAATTTGAAGAGTTGATTGTTCCGTTCTGTTTTGTGTATTTTACAAGAAAGTTAATCTGTCATGGAAGACTTAAAAGAAAAAGTTCAAAAAATAAAGAATAAAAAGTTTATTGAAAATCTTAACAAAGGTTTTAATTTCATGGTCCTCCAATGTTGATCAAATAAAAAAAAAAAACAAAATCTATTTAATTCAACCGATGAATTTATCTGTGCCAATATTGAAAAGTAGCATATGTCGCATATTATAGCTTCTAGATATCCTTAATTTTGTTTAAGTTTTATTCGAGTAGTTTTTAGCTTTAAGTCTGCATATTATCGTATTAGTAACAACTTTAGTAAAGGCTAAAAGTGTAAAATGTAACTAAATACAAAAGATTTTACGGGGGGTGCTTTAAAACCATGTGAGATAAGGCCATTATGACTTTATTGCTCAATTGAATGGGAGATAAAGCCATAATGGCCTTATTGCCCAACCATTGAGAGGTAAGGTCATATTTAAAAGGCCGCCACGCAGAAAAACTTTAGTATGCGAAGCCAGATTTCGTAAAAGGGAAAATCTATTATTAATCAATGTAAAATGCAAAAGTTCTTCAAAATGAGAGATAAAGCCTTTTTCTAATATTACTAGTGTGAGCTAAGGCCATGATGGCTTTATCTCCCATTCAAATGAAAAAAGGCTTTATCTCCCTATTGAATGAGAGATAAAGCCATCATGGCCTTATCTCACATGGTATTAAAGCACCCCCCCGATTTTACACTTTTTCTACTTGTAATAACTCTGGTCCTTCTTATATCGTCTTAAGCTACTCATCCATATGATCACAGATATTGACACACTGTCGTCATGTAAACTAATATTATTAAGCATGCACTAGTAAATAAAGACTTGTTTTTGAAAGTATGTTGTAAACATATTCGTCGGTTTTATATGACAAACGAAGATCATTTCAATTTGAAAAATGGAAATAACACATGATTAAAATTTGCAATAAACGTTTTTCTAAATGAAACTAATCAAATATTATAAGTTTGAGTTCTTTTGCGTGCATGTTTTAAAGTTTTTTTTTTTTTTGGTATATTTGAAAGCATATTTTAAAAATGTTTAGGCTTATTTAAACTTACCTTGGTAATAACTAAATGCAAAACCCAACAATTGGTCAGTTTTAATTTTTTCTAGATTCATCAATGTCTTCTTATAAAAAAGAATGTAAGTTGCAGCAATTATCTCTTATTTGGCTGCATTAATGTTTTGGGTATTCAAACTACCCATTAGACAGGAATGGATTAAGGTTCAGTGAATGCGTGTGAACAAAACTATACAAAAAAAGCTGAATTTTTAGTATTGATAACAAAAAAGGTTTTAAAGAGAAACAATTAACAAATATTCTATGAAAATACAAAGGCATGACAAACATATTTTCTGCAAACTCAAAAATTCTTAAATTAATATAAAAGGCAAATTGCATGTTTCGTAAACTTAAAAAAGCGCTAATTTTTTTTTTAGCAAAAAGTTGTCTTTCCATCGGCAGGTTTCTAAGTGATTAATTTGCATATTCATAGTAAAAACACGCATTTTTTTAAGCAACCTTTTTTGGGTATGACATGATATCTAACGTATCTACATTTCAGGTAATGAATTTTGAAAAGGGATTTTTGGAAATTTGATTAAACATATCTAATAAAAGAATTCTGATATTTCTTACATTACTGTGAAATTTTATTAAAAATTTGAAAAAGACCTTTAATAGTTTTAATAAATATGTATTATAATTCTAGTTTAAACTTAAAAGATTTTCAACTCTCTCAGAAACTTTCTTTTTCAAAATACTTTTAGTATTAATTCCCTTTAAATAAGCAAAATCCTTTGGAAAACTCTTGGGTCATGTCAACAATTTAATAACCACTTGTTGTGAAGTACAAATTTTTTTGCAAATAAGAATACAAAATTAAACTCATTCGTGTTTCACGACCATATTTTTTTCTTTATTGTATTTTTGCAAAATATTTTTTATTCTTTTTGTATATTTTTGTATTTTATTTTCCTACGGTTCTTTATAATTCATTAAATATTTATGAATCAAAAATGAAGGAAAAAAGCAAATCTAACATGATTGTACAATATACAGAGTAAAGCCCTTTGCAAAATTCTTACAAAATGACAAAAACAAAACAAAACACAATAATAAATGATACTCTTGGTGGGTTAAAGAAGGAAAGTTACAAAATGTACACAATCCCTCTGAAATTTAACAAACATTTGTAACATACAAAAGCAAATGAAATAAAAATAGAAAGAAAAAGAAAAGAATATGATATAAAAATGATATCAAACAGAATTACAAAATATTATTACCAAAAGTTTTTTTTCATAATTTGATACCAAACAAGATCAAGATTTTCCAGCACTTATATTTTCATTTATTACTTAAGCTGAAAATGAAACTAATACATGTGCAATGTTATATAGTTTGATTATGTGGACATATGTATGCCCAGCGAACATAAATACGAGAAAATTTTGGAAAAAGAAGATTAATTTGTTCACTATCAAATGTTGTATCGAAAAAATATTACTATCAGATGTACTTTAAAATCAATCGTAGCACTTGATATTTCAGAATTTATTAATTATTAATCATACTGGAGGTTTTATTAACTTACATGTTTTAATGTGGAAATAATGAAATTCTGTTCTTAGTCTCGATTGCAAACCTCTACTTTACAACTATTAATTAAAGCCAATCTGATGCCTCGATGTTCAGTTATGAGGCACTGCCTCGGCCTCTAATATCGAAAAAATTCATAGGCGCCAAAATAAACTTCTTCGAATAATCACAGTTGCCCCCTTGTACACAGAAAAAATTAAAAATTGTTTGATTTTGCACCTTTTACCAAAATGTTTATATTGATTACCAAAAATTGTAACATTGTGAATACTTTTTTCCATAAATTATATTTTTAATTTTAATTAAAAAAATTATCAAAAAACTTTGCCATTTAGAACAATATTTTAATATATTTAATTAAATATTGACAAGTCCAAACAACAATTTTACAATGGTAAATTATTTTAATTTAAACGAAAAAAGTCAATTAAGATTTTTTGTTATTTAATGAATATTTCAATCAAAAATCTATTTCAAAACAACTAAAACGTAAATTAAATCAAAATTCCTTTTTTAATTTTCTTTCAACTGAATAAATAATTGATTCAATTATCACATTAATTAAATTTAAATATTTTTTAAACCATTTCTTTAATTGATAAAAAACTTTTTTTCTGTGTACTTAAAATTGTAAAAATTGTGAATTTTTTTTTTTTTTTCAATAAATGATATTGTTAATTAAAAAAAAATTATCAAAAAACCTTGCCATTTCAAACAATGTGTTAAAAGATATAACTAAATATTGCTCAGATTTTGACAATTACCAACAACAATTCTAAAAATTTAAATAATTTTTTTTTTAACAAAAAAATATTTTTAGTTATTTAATTAATATTTTATTTTTTTCAAACCAACTAAAATGTAAATTTAATCAAAATTATATTTTTCATTTTCTTTCAACGAAAAAAATAATTGATTCAATTATCATATTAATGTAGGTTTTTTTTAAAGAAAACACTTTTAATTAGTATTGTGGTTATTTGATTGAGCTGTAAATGGTTTTTAATCCAAATTTAGATATTTTTAATTATGCTCAAGTTCATTGAATTTAATTTTTATTAAATTATTTTTATGAAGACAGGAATTTTACAAAAAACATGAAAAACAAAAAAAAAAAAAAATGTACTTTGGACTTCAAGAAGAATTCTTGACAAAAAGTACGAAAAAACAGAAGTTAGGAAGAACATGTAAATCAATTAAAATAGATAATCATTCATTTAAAAGCAAATTTCAATCTACCACGGTGAAATACCAGTTGGTTTAAAGGTTGATGTTTGATTATTAACGTCATCCGGCTTCAATAGCCGAGTGAGTAAAACGGCAAACCCCACTGAAGAGATTGTGTGGTTACAATCGAAACTAGTATGGGCAACCTGTCCGTGAAAGCCTGGGTTCAAATCTCAGCGCAGTCAAGGATGAAAAATTATCAATAAAAAATTTTAATTAATTATATGTTGTAAAATTCCTGTCTTCATAAAAAAATTTTAATGAAAATAAAATTCAATGTACTTAATCCTAATTAAAAATATCTAAATTTGGATTAGAAAACACTTTTATAATTTTTATGAATTATTAAATTAAAAATATTTATTCAGATAAAATGTAATGTGCTTAAGATTAAATTTAAATATTTACTGTCCTTTTACTCACGTCGACACTAAACTGTTGTTAAATTTAAATATTTACTGTTCGATAGTCCAAAATACTCTGACAACATGTCCTTTTACTCACGTCGACACTAAAGTGTTGTTCGCTAGAGCCACACCCTAATTCTCGTTTGTTTCGATTTGTCAGTCTCAAAACTCAAATATTAAGGCACATTGAAAGCATAAGTAAAAACTACAATTACGAAATATGCAGCAAAATATTTACAAGGGTTTGAATTGCACACAAATCCCCTAGCTCGAAATATCTTAAATGAAGGCGTTCACACTAGCTTAACGAGAAGAGCTACTGCACAATTCATCCGATTAGAAGAGTGCTAAACTCCTACAAATGTGAACAGACACCGTAATGGGGAACATTTTTGTCCTGGATATAAAATAAAGTATTAGAATACGATTTGATTAATCATTGTTAGTTCATATATTATATATGAATATTCCATAAATCAGTATTGAGAGAAAAAAAATGTTTGCTGGGTTTAAAGTCATATGACTATATAAATTTATTGTAAGTGCAAAGGTTTGTCTAATATTTTTTCTCTCTTTGGCAAAATAAAATTATGTTAAAGAAAACTTCAGAAAGAACTATTAACTATTTGTATAAAGGTCTTCTAAATACCCTACATAAGGAAATTCTACTTTTTTACACTAGATAAATGCCCTGCTTCTCATATAGAAATTCCATTTTATGGGAGTTTACAGATTACGAAAAAACTATCAATTATCTTTGACTAACACAATCCATTTTTCATGTTATGGTAATATCAAAATTATAAAATCATAGGATTGTTATTTAATAGCAGATAAAAAAGTTAAAAACTTTTACAATAATTAGTTGCTGAAAAAACCTTAAGCCGTGAGTCGTTGGAAATAATAATATTGAAAAGTCGTTGTCATCAGAAATTTGTGAAATTTTCATACTTTTTGAATCTGTTCTAATTTTAACACTTAAGAAATATTTTATAAGACATAAACATTTTTTACAAAAGGAATTTGACAATTATATATATATTAGGGTATTCATTTAATCGGGCTTTTGCTATAATCGGTTAATCGCTCGATTAATTAACCGAGGTTTTAAAAATTGTTTTCGGTTAATCGATTAATAATTTTTTTTAATAAATTAAGTAATTTCAATAATAAAAATGCATAAAAACAATTACATAACAAACATAACAATTCTTAAACTAAAATGAGCAAACAAAAAAAATAATTCATAAATATGTTATACATGTTTTTTTAATCATACATAAATATGAAGTTAAAAATATGAAGCAATTAAAAAATAAACTGTAAGATAATTTTATTTTTTTACCTTAAAAAATAATCTTTTTAGGATTTAAGCGATTCTTTTCTTTAGTTTTGATAAAACTTGACTTGAACAAATTCTTTCACTTCTCGTTGATGTTGGAGAAATCGAAAGCAAAACATAATACAGAATATCTAATTCTGTATTATAAAATCTTCCATTATGCCATTAGAATTCTGGTTTTATTTTTTTTATTTTTAATTTTTAACTCTTCTAATTGTTTCGGTTGATTCTGTTAAATGATTGATATGAGAAAATATGAAAAGAAACAAATAACTAAACACATACATATAAAAAGAACGTTAAACAAAAAGCTGTTGACAGCAAACACCTATTTAAAATAAAGATCACTAAACACCTTCTTTTTCTATAAAAAATATTTACTAAACACATACCTTTTGTATATAAGACGACACAAATAATTAAAAATACGAGAAAAATGTGTTATAATACTAAAAAAATTAAAAATTTCGCTACATCGGTTAATCGACTGCAATTAATCGGTTTAATCGTTAATCGAAAATAGCCAATTTTAAATTAACCGGTCAGTTAATCGGGTAGTAATTAATCCATTAACCGGTTAACGGTTAATCGAATGTATACCCTAATATAAATACATGTGTATGTACAGATAGCCCCTAATTTTTTAAAGGAACAAAAAATATGTAAAATCTTAATTATCGTATGTTTTTTTGATTTAAGGCGAATTTTAAATCACAAGCATACATTTTGTATGTATCTAATCAGACCTGTTCCCATATTCTGTAACTTCCGCGGCGAGAAACTTTTCGATTGAAATGTGAGAAATGAAACAAAAATGTCATAAATTGAAACAAACAGCTGTTTCGTAAAATTAACTGCGTCTGTAACATTTTTGGTGAGTAATAACGGCTGTGGGAAAAATCGACCAAAGAAAAATGGCCCAAAAAAAAGAAATGAAAAATCGCCCAAAAAAATTCCATGTAAAATTGGGCCTAAATTCATACGAAAAGTGACCTAAAATTTTTGGGCTATTTTTCGTTATTGTTGGGTGATTTTTCGCAAGGATTTTCTCCTCTATGGTATAACAAATACCGGCTTCGCTAACTAAAGCTTCTCTGCACAGCCGGCCTTTGGCCGGGCGCAAGGATTTTCTCCTCTATGGTATAACAAACACCGGCTTCGCTAAGTAAAGCTTCTAAAATCTGCCTTGTTTCCAAATGAAAGCCGACTATGCAGAGAAGCTTTAGTTAGCGAAGCCAGTGTTTGGTCTACCATAGAGGAGAAAATCCTTGCGCCCGGCCGAAGGCCGGCTGTGCAGAGAAGCTTTAGTTAGCGCAGTGTCCATGGACACTATGACACTTTTTGGAGTGTCATAACGTCCATGGACACTATGACACTGGACGTTATAACATGCCACCGGGAAAAAATTCGTTTTTGCTTTTTGGGTCATTTTTCATTTTTTTTTTTTGGCCCTTTTTCGTTTCTTTTGGGCAAAATTTCATATATAACTTTTTGGGTCATTTTTCATGTTCTGTTGGGCGATTCTTCATTTGGGCGATTTTTCATTTCTTTTTTTGGGCCATTTTTCTTTGGGCGATTTTTCCCACAGCCAGTAATAACTGTCACGTAAGGAAATTTCTTGCCAATATACTGAAAAAGTGTGTCTGTTAAACTTTTGTTTTACACACACACGGGATGAAAAAAAATTTTAACACTAAAATATATATAAAGAAAAATGCAAAATTCAATGAATATTAATACCGAAGAGATATTGTTCCTGGTAGATTTTTTCATTGTTTAATTAGTTTGCTTTTAACATTTTTGAAAAATGTACGAATGTTTGTTGTAATCAACAAACATTAAAGTCGCACTTATAGCCGACGGTTGTATTTTCGCCGCCGTCGTTGAAAATTTTTCAATTGTAGTCAATTTTGGTCGCCGTCAACGATATGTTTGACTGGCGTTCTCAACATCTGCTATTTCATATCGGCTTCGAGTGGAATATTATGACATTTATGACGTTACGACGTAATATCTTTTAATAATTTTCGACTTGAGTTACAGACACACTTTTTTCTCACTTTTCAAGAAACGATGGAATATTTTGATTCACATGTTTTCGATGTGAGAAGTTCTCACCAAAGTTACAGAACATGGGCACTGCTCTAAAAATCACGTGCTTTTAAATTGGACGTGCGATTTTGTGGTGTTCTGACAATCACACCGTTTTAACCTTTCTCGAGTAGCTTTCGACAATTGAAAATCACACCAAACACAAAAATGGAACACCACAATATCGCACGTGTGTTTAAAAGGCACATGTGATTTGAAATCACTTGATTTGAATTAAAGTGATTTTCAGAACAGGCTTGATGTCTCGATTTATGCCTTATGTTAAATACTTGGTCCCAACTAACGATTTTGTACTAGGCCTTATTATTATTTTACGCGAATTTGATATACAAACACTTTGTTCGGTCCCAAAAGGTCGCGTAAATCGAGGCCTACCTATAATTTTTTTTTTTGCGTGTTAGTTTAGCAAAAAAGAACGCATTACTTCACTAAATTATGATACTCGTCAAGCTCTAATTACAAATACGTTAATTTTTGTTGGATTTTGCCCTGCGTTTTTGTGTTGTTTCTTTTTCAAAAAAGAAAAATATTCTGCTACTTTAGAAATATCATTGAAAATATTGAAGTATGTGTGTTTTTCATATGGGTTATAGAGATTGGGCAATAATACACCACAGCTTCCATAAAAGCCCTATATTTAAAAATCACATTTAATACAGGGTGACCTAAACGTAGTCATTGTTTGCGGAAGCTGTGCTTACACAATTTAAATTTTTATGGAGGCATATTAAGATAAGATAAGAAGGTGTCCCCATGTTCCTCTCAGAAATAAAAAGGAATTAATAATAATTTGAAGATTGAACTTTTAAGTTCTGTGGTATGTTGTTCTGCAAATGCCCAGCGACGACGAGTAAAGACGGATGGATAATGTTTAACACTCTGCCGAACAGCCTGCACGTTGCTTTAAGTATAAGTTTTTCAAGGAGAAACGATTTCAGGGCGGTCGATCTTTGTACCCCTTTCCTTAAAATGGTCGTCTAAATTTCCGAGCAGGAACGCTGGGGAAGCTGATCTGAAATTAAAATATTGATGATATATTCGCTGCGTCATAATCATTTATCGTTGACAAGAATAGAAATTCGATGCATTTAACTCGCTGTTGTATACTGTCCCTGCGTGAAATTTCTTTCAATTGCTTCAACAGAACTGGTCCTGGGATTTGTGAAAATAGACTAAGAACAAAAAGAAATAACTAATGACATGTGAAAGGAGAACTAATTACTTAATCTTACGTAAGTACAAAAAGCTAGATTTTTAAATTTTGTATAAATTTTGATTTAATATTTTTTTTTTATGTAAATGATGTCTTATTTATTTATTAGGACCGTTTTTGTAACAGGTTCAGTATACACCGGTGGTGTAAAGCATTACTTTGGGACTATTTAAAAAATTGTTCTTTAAATTAATTCTAGGACATTTTTATTGGAAGAATATCAAGGATTAGCATTGTAGTAACTAACAATTAACACGTTTATTGAGTATAGATGTGTGATTTCTCAAATGATGGCGGTTAGGTGTGAATCAAGCCCTTCCAACGACAATCCATGTAAAAGCGATGGGTCCCATTTATATAGTATTAGAACTAGGACCGGTCTCTGCCACCAAAGAACCTATCACGGGACTAATTTAGTGTCAATTCGCTTCCCTCTAGAGGTATTACATATTTCCAATAATTCAGTTTTAACCAGCAAAAAGAAAAAAGAAATTATATTATATATTTCTAACGTGAGTAGGTCTTATTTGGGTCCCCTGTGTATATAATATCGAAACATTTTAAGCACAATTTGGACATACAAATTCGAGCCCACGCTTAAAATGCATGTGAAACTTGCTTGACTAAAATTTTATAACTTGTTTCACTGAAATAAAAAATAAAACAATAAGCAAAAATTCACCTCTACCATAAATGAAAATCGAACTATCAGATACTTGTTGTGCTTTTAGCCAAACCCCTTAGTTAACTGCAGTATTTAGTTATTTCCTAATGAAAAACAAATACTTCTTATAACAAGATATTAAACATTTCATAACTATAATCGAAAAACTCTCTACTAATTCGGATTTTTTATAAAACCATTACCGAACCACTATTGCAAATTCATAGCAATTCCAACTATACAAAACTTTTCTTATAGTTCTCAAAATAAAACACAAATAAAATAAAATACTTTCAGAAAAAATAAATGTTTAAACAAATTGTACAAGACTGTTGGAGTAGTGTAAACATTTCTATATATTTTTGGTTGTTCCTTAGACATACAATTGTAGCAGACCTTAATCATATACACAGCTTGTTGTATACTTTTAGGAGTTTATGAGAAAAATGGTAGGAAACGGAAGTAGCACATGGTTGCCACAGTTCATATAAATAAAATTATTTAATATCAACCTTAAGCAAATGGTGTTACTTACTACTTAGTTATACTTGTAACTAAAGTCCACATCTACTACTACTCCTAACACTAAACACATATACACTGAACACTCAAATACACAGACTTACAAACTTATGAAATTAAAGTAAATGTATTTGCTTCCCTGTGTATGTAAAACCCACTTAAGGGGTTTATTTATATGAGATTTTTATTATTTCATGACTTGACATTGGTAGGCGTTATTTAGTGTACGGCAGTGTATGTGCGATGGCGTACGGAGTTACTTACACTAACTACGTTTGCCAATTACAACTGTAGTTTTAGTTTGTTACTTAAATTTGCTTTAAACTCTTGTTTTTTTTTTTATAAATGTCGTTCTGTGTAAAAGTAACTCTGTTAGTGTCATTATATTTGTACAGAAAAAAAAACCTTTTTTATTTTGGTCTTTAGCCTTATTATGGGAACATGGTATACATACATACATGCATATGTATTCTCATCTCCTAGCAAATGCTTAATTAAAGTTGGTTTGCGGAGTAAGCTTAAAATATTCACACACAAATACATTTACAGATATAAGAGAAAAAGTCACCGAAAAAATTGTTTTATAGTTGTCGGCATCTTTAAGATTTCATTGCTTTGTATGATTTTTATACGACTTATTTAGTATTTTACTTTGTTGTGTTTTTGCTTAATTGTAATTTGCTTAACACTGTGGTTTTATTACGCTTCTTATTTGCTTTTATTCGTTTTCTGTTGCTATTTTTGTTATTATTTATTCATTTTTTTTCTTCTTTTGTCGCGTAATTTTTCTATTTATTTTGTTATGAAGGAATTACAGGATTATAACTACAGGACTATAAAGTGTGGATAAAACAGTTATATCATGAGTATGTGAATGTTTTTATAAGTATTCATAGATAAAATTAAAGCTTGATTTTAATGAAAACAAGAGGGTTCTTAGTGTACTCTTAAAAATTTCCTTAAATACTCATATCTTCTTTTTATTCAAAATAACCGAATGATTTAAAAAAAATTATTGCAAAGTCCTTAATGTACAAGTTACCATGCTCATATTTGCGATTGTTTTCCAAATCTGAATTCCTTCAAAGATGTTTGCTTGGGTAAGTTAACCTTAAAATACGATTCTCTAATTTAATCGGTCAAGCCGATGGGCTGTATAGCCCAATAAACCTTGTGTACTTGGTCTATAATTTGCCAAACCCCGAAAAAACTTTTCGACTTTACATATGTAAATAACTATTTTACAGTTCAATGCGGCACGTGTTAAGCTATGGTCACACTTATTAAATATTTGCCCAAATAAGCATAACCACTTCTCTTGTTAATAGTTAGTGAGATTTAACAGGGTATTTATACACGCAAAGAAAAAAAATGGTTGTGGTAAACATATTCTAAAAGCAACATATTATGATAAGATTCATTATCATAATATGCTCTTCAAAATGCTTCAAACTCGTGAAAACAGCAAAATTTCTTCAAAATTTATTGTTCAAAATTTATTTCAATAATATTGATCAATAAATTTTGTAGAAATTTTGCTGTTTACACGAGTTTGAAGCATTTTGAAGAGCAATTTTGAAGAAAATTTCAATCGTGTAAATCTAGCTTAATTAACTGCCAGGCCCACAATGTCGACAAGAACATTTCTTTCGCATTTTTATATTGAAAACAATAATAAAAAATTTAAATTTGTTTTTGTTTTCAATATAAATATAAGAATGAAATGTTCTTGTCGACATTGTGGGCCAGGCAGTTAATGTGCTCATATTAATATCATGTAAATCAGAATAAGTTAAGATGTAATCATATTATTATCATAGATTAAATCTAAGACCGAAAAATATTTTTAATATATATTTATGCTTATTTACTTACTGGCAATCTTAACGTAAAACTGTTACAGATATTTCACATCATAATATGATGCAACTTTAAACATAATATTTTAAACCTATTTTTGTCGTAGGTCGCAATTATTTATAAACTATTTTATACAATTTTCATTCTTTTTCTATAAAATAACACAAAACAATGGTCAATATTTTTGCACCATTTTCAAGCAATTTTAAAATTTTTTTAGGATTGATACGAGTATTTTATTTTTTGACACGTAACAATTTTTTTAATGTAACTACAATTTCTTTATTTTTTAATTTCTTTAAACGCGGTTTTTTAATGGGTATTTTTGTTTGTTTTTGTTTACCCACTGAATAACAAATAATTCGATAGGCATGTGTAAAACAAGCGACACAACTGATGCAAAATTATTTTACAAATGGCGATAACAAAATATTATTAGAGTAAAGACACGTATAGTACACGTATAGTAAGTAATCATGTTATGGCTATTATATATCATTAAATGGTTGTGAGGAATATAATATGTTTTCAAAGTTATCATTATTTAGTTGTTATAAAAATGATTATTTTTCTGTGAACCATACTTACATTTATAATTGCGGTAAACGTTGACATGTTTACAGTAACTATAGCATTGTTGATGTTAAATAAAAATAACAATATTTTGTGTACGACAACAATATATTGTTACAATAAACATAGTGTAGTTGGCGTAACCATGCCCAACCATACTTGTTCGCTAAGTGTATCACTAAATAAAACTAATTATATTGTCAGATACATTATTATTATATTGTAAGATGGAGTATTTAATCAAAATAAATATTGCAATTAAAAGAAATTATATAAGTTAAGGAACATCCCTATTATTTTTCATTATTAATTATACTCTGGTTACTACCATAATTATTGCACATTTTTTGACAACTCGACGAGCCTGGTAGTCATTTTTCCAAATTTTAAAGAAATCGGATTATATTTCATTTGTATTTTCGTATACAAATTCTACTCTCAAAACTTTTTTATTAAATTTTATAAAAAAAACGTTTTGTAATAACTGGTTTTTATTAACCATAAAATTGACAAATGTTCGTTAATAGATAAAAATCCATACAAATAATTCTTAAATAAATCTAATGCACTTGAGTTTTTAAACATGTTTTAGCAAAATGTTTATTAGGTTAATCAAATGTGTTCACAAAACATTTTAGGTGGTTTAGTTGACAGTAAAACCAACATGAATTATAAATAAAAAACAACAACAAACAAATGTTGTTTCTTTAAAGCATTAAAAATGGAAAGAAATACTTTAATAAAGTCATCAGATTACTTTAAATTTATTAATGATGGAAGTGTGAACACTTATATTATTAAAGGACGAAATAAAAGCACTTAGAAGAAATCGTCCTCGGTAGTACACCTGAATGGTATCATTGTAAAATCTTCGAAAACAAGGTTGAGGTTACATTTTCGGTAGTAATTTTGCTTCATAGTTACTTTATGTTAATTTAACATGATTTTACAATAACTTGCGAACAACATTTTTTTTTTCTTTAAAAATAACTATAATTATCAATTAAAAAAATGGTTTTAAATGTATTTAATTTAATTAATGTGATAATTGAATCAATTATTTTTTTAGTTGAAAGAAAATTAAAAAAATTGTTTTGATTTAATTAACATTTTAGTTGTTTTGAAATAAATTTTCAATTAAAATTTTAATTAAATAACAAAAAATTTTAATTGACTTTTTTCGTTTAAAATAAAATAATTTGAACATGTAGAATTGTTGTTGGGAATAGTCAATATTTATTTAAATAAATTAACACATTGTTTAAAATGGCAAAATTTTTTGATCACTTTTTTAATTAAAATAAAAGTATCATTTATTGAAAATATTTTTCCAAAATTTTAAAATTTTTAGTAATCAATATAATCATTTTGGTAATAAATGCAAAACCAAGAACTCGTTTGCTTGATATTATGAATTTGGAATAAATTTGGTGATTGGAGAAATTTAATAATTTTTTCTGTAAGGTGGAGCTTTCCGTTCCTATTCGCCCTCTAAAAAATTACATTCCTTTAGACTTCAATATTTTCATTCTTATTATGCAAATGAGCTCTGAATTTGACCATGTTTATTCGTATGTAAGTATATTGATTTCTATGATCCTATTGGCATCAAAAATCTCCGCTTATAAATCTTAAAATAGCTTTCATCTTAATTTTTTTTTCGTTTTTGTTATATAAAAGATACTTGATTTAATTATTTTAACAAATAGATATTGGGAATTATTTCCTTTTCAGAAGCAACTTTATTATATTCAACATTTTTCATTTTTCGAATTTATTCTATGAGTTAAATTTCAGTTATGTTTTTTATAAAGCTTTTTGTAATAGCTCTATTCCTTAATTTTTTTTTTTTTTAGAAATGACTTTATACACTACCAGAAAATGCATTACATTCTGCTGGTGTCTAATAATTGTAAATTTTTCTGTACATAAATATACTTCATTGCTATCCAACGGAAAGCTAACGTAAAATGTAACAAGAACATACAATATAATTGTCTGGTAGTGTATAGTCATTTCTAAAAAAATTTAAGGAATCACAGAAAAAAGTGTTTTTATCAATTAAAAAATGGCTTAAAAAGAATTTAAATTTTATTAATATGATAATTGAATCAATTATTTGTTTTTGTTGGAAGAAAAGTAAAAATTTAATTTTGTTTTAATAAACATTTTAGTTGTTTTGAAATAAATTTTCAATTAAAATTTTAATTAAATATCAAAAAGTCTTAATTGACTTTTTTCGTTTAAAATAAAATAATTTAAACATGTAGAATTGTTGTTGGGAATTTTTAAAATTTTAGTAATCAATATAATCATTTTGGTAATAGGTGCAAAGTCAACAAATAGTTTGCTTGATATTATGAATTTGGAATAAATTTGGTGATTGGAGAAATTTAATAATTTTTTCTGTGTTCATGCTCATGAATAAAAAAGAGGTAAAATTTTTGCATTCTCATTCACGAGGAATATTAAAATGAATAAATGTCAGAATTCGTATTAAAAATGTTATAATAAAATAATAAAAAAAATATGTTCATCACAAAAAATAGCATGTTGGTTAACAGAAAAAAGTTTTTCATCAATTAAAAAAATGGTTAAAAAAGCATTTAAATTTAATAAATGTGATGTGTTGAAAGAAAATTAAAAATATAATTTTAATTTAATATTTAAGTTTTTTTGCAATAAATTTTTAACTAAATATCAAAAATTACACGTGCTAGTGGAAAAAACAGACAAGCCGGGGACCTGGAGCGTTAACATAATTCGGGTACGCTGAAGGTGCTAACCTTTTTTTTAGGCTAGCTCTGGTTTTCGAGATATACGGTAATATCGAAAATGGAAGAGTTTGCACAACATATGTTCGCCTAACTGAAACACGGTTTATTAAACAAACTCAAAAAACTAAACTCTACAATAAAATTTGCTTTAAGAAAGGTTAAACGCATTCGAGTTAGACATTTTTTTTTGGCAAAAAAAAATTTTTTTTAGCAACATTTTGAATTTTTTTTTTTAAATTCATCAAAAATGGGAAAGTGCAGCTATGCTTCTAATTTTTTCCAGACACATAAGAAGTTGCAAACAAAACAAGCCATAAGCGATAAAAATCTGTTAACACCTTTTGATTTTATTCATAAAAGACGAAAAATTTTAATTAATTTTAGCATTTCATAAAACGCAATATTTGTATGGGAGCCCCCCTAAGAATTGACGATAATTAGCGAAAAAGTGCCATTCAGCATCGCATCCAAAATCTTCCTTATGATAGCACAAATTCACAATTTTTTGATTTATTAAAAAAAACTGCAAAAACAATCGAAACAAAAAGTGTGCACATACATACTTCAGCTTGTACAAAACAAACAATCAATTGAATATGAACACAAAACTTACTTAGGATCACGTTCTGGTCTATAACTCTGACAACAATCGAGTCTCCACCTTTAAACTTTCTGCAAATGTAGAAGAAGGTCTAATACTTGACATATATTTTTTTAAGAATTTTAAAAAATATACTTTTTCAGATATGGACCTTTAAACTCAAGACCCCAAAAAATTACCTTTGACCTTTTCTTAAAAAAACACAATATGCATATAATTTTAAAGGGTGCACTTTCACCTTTAAAACGATACCAAAAAAACTAAATTATCTTGCATTGTTCAGAAGTTCTATCCCCTTTTGTAAGGAGACCTTTGTGATTTTTTAACATTTTTCACATCTTTTATGACGTCATATTTCGGAAGCTGAAAGAATCTGGGGTCTGACAATTTATGTTTTGTTAAAGTCCAATAACATACAACAGTTGTGGTAAATTTCATTGAAATCCGAGGTGTTGTATCCGAACGGCATGATGGTTTGACATGTTTTTACTCAATTTTAAAATTGTATTCTACAACTTAACTTTGTTAATGTATTTATCATATTTTTCATGTATTTAGACAAAGATTCTACATTTTAATTCTTGAATTTCATATCACTTTTGAATAATAATCTTTAAATTAATTAATTTATAAGTATTTATATGTAAACTCTCTAGATTTATTTATCATCAACATGTTTATTCTAATTAAAATTTCTATGCTGTAATAATAAGATCTAATCTTGTTGCATAGGAAAGACATAAATAAATAAATAAATAAATAAATAAATAAATAAATAAAAAAAAAATTCACAGATGCCATGAGTTCAAAACAAAAAAAAAATCACACACGAGGTTATCCTCTTTGATGTCATGTTTAAGAGGTTTGTAATTTAACAAAGTGTCTCAAAATGCAATATGTTTCATTAATTTTGTTTTAGATGTTAAAAGTCTCAATATGAAGTAAAACGTTTTCCTAAAATAATACAAAGTTTTATAATTTTGGGACATTGAGCACTAGTGAACTTGTAATTTTTTTCTATAAATATCGGATCCATATAAATTATCTTTAAAACAAAGATTTAATCAGAAGTCCTATAGTAAATTATAATAATTAATAGAAATTAAGAAAAAACCTTCTTTTTTATATTTATAACCACTAATAAATTATTAGTTTTTTTTAACAAACCTAAATAAGCAATACTCTCTTACTCCTTTTTATGAACTTCACCAGTTCATAAACAAAATGAACAATTTACAATCCATTTTATAGAACATTTTATTATTAAAGGTCAACCGGTCAAAGGTCTATTCAAATAAGCATTTGCGCAATATTTTAGGCTATATTTCATATTTGTCCCTAACATTGTGATGAGCTTAACCAGAAAACTTTGAAATAATTCCGAGTCTTGTTTTTAATTTAGCAAAACGTTTTGCATAGACAAAAATTACAAATAAAACAACATGAAATTTAAAAGAACAAAAAATTGAATAAAAAAACAGTAATTTAGAAAGATAAATACCAAGAAAATCCTTTTGATGTGGCTTCCAGTAGAACGTGGAAGAAGAGAATAAAAACTAGGAAAAGTATAAACGTTTAGAAATCCACTGGCCAAATAAAAAGGTCTACTAAACTTCTATTTTTCTGCTTTATTTTAAATACTGTTTTGTTTTCCTTTTGTCTGGCATTTGGGTCTGTATGATTCTTTCTTTCGTTTTTTTTCACTACTTTTCTATTTTTCCTAGTGCCTTTTTGCATTAACATCTGAGGGAAAAAAACAGAATACTTAATAACGTTATTGTTATTTTTAAAGCAGAACAAGAGCAAAAAGTCTACTTTGGATACATATTTTTGCACACACACACACACACACACCAACAAAAATTTTCGAAATAAAGTTCACAAATCCACATAAATGCAGTAACTAAAAAAAACACGACAAAATATAAAAAAATTATACTACAGCCAACAAAAAAACAGAAACTTTTTAATTAAAACAAAACAACGCTTTTTAACATTTAAGACCAAACACAAAAAAAATTAGTTGGACGATTTCTTTTTATAAATTCGTGTTCAGGCTGAAAAATTGCACAAAACAAGTGTAATTTTTGCAAGTTTTCTTTGAAAGCACAGAACAAGAAAAGGGAGCAATAATAATGTACAACAATATTGCTACAAATTATGACTACTTATGAATGTACTTTAATATTCACACACACACACACACACACACACACACACACACACACACACACACACACACACACACACAGAAATATACTCCTTTTTTGCTTGTTTCTACTTTATACCTTCGGTATGTAGGTAAATTAAGAGGAAAAAATTAAATTTAAGTTTTTATACTCCTTCTCACTCTACTTTCAGATTAGTGGTATATTTAGTTCGGTAAGAATTAATTCAACAGTTCCGTGCTCCCAGCTTGGTTGATATTATAAAGCAATTTGTGTTTATCTAAATTCAAGATTCACTGCTTATTTCACTAAATGCGAACGAACGCTTTCTTTCGCACAAATACATATGAAACAGAAAACAAATTTTTGAGAAGAAAGCGATCTTTCGACATCGAGAAATTGGCAGTCAGTATATTTTAAATCGGGTTAAGCATGTTCAGCATATTCAAAATTACTTAAAAACGTTTCCAGTTCATCTAACGATATCCTTACATATGGCTGACGGGCTGTGTAGAGAAAAGAGGTCGTAATGTAAGACTGACTTTGATTTAAATGCAAAAAATCGGTTTGAGTTTTTCCTAGCCACCATACTTTTAGTTCTCCCGGAACGGACGAAGCATATTGAAAATGATGAGGATCGGTTCATCATTTCATGTAGCACCAATACAAACTTCTTTGCGCCCATAAACCATGTTATTATGTATTGTAGTATTTTGATAAAAATAGGTCCAGAATTTTTCCCAAAAACAGTTTTAATTGCTATAACTTCCTTATAAATGCTGTCATTGATATAAAATTTGGCAACGATATGTTATATAGCAGCTTATAGGTTCTATAGCATCCCTGCGGGAAATTTCTGTCAATTGGTCCTAAAGCACTTATCCCGTGACCAGTGAACAACATTTTATAATTAAAAGGAACGAATTGTGATATGTGAAAACAAGACATATCACTTAACTGGTGATAATGTGTTTAGAGTGTAGTTGGTCCAGAGGAAAGGTAATTGGCAAAAAACTATTAATGTGACTGGATTTTGTGCGGGTAGTGGCTGAATTTCTCTAGTTCTATTACTTTATATTAAGGGGATCTATCATATTGACATGGTTCATTTGTGAAAATATCTGCGACAGGCATTATTTTAACCGAAATTGGATGTGTCCAATAAGGTTATTACAGTGACCTGTTACAAAGTCTCAAAAGATGCCAATTAACCCCTCGTAGGACATCGCCATGTTACGTGACATGTGTAGTGCTAGTTCCCTTTCCCCTAGGGATTGATCATAATACACATATAAATCTCCTTTTAAAAATCGCTTTAAGATGGGGTTTTATATATCCTCCATTAGGGTATACTATGTTTGTAATATTTTCTTTTGCAAAATTGAGGCGCATTTTCTTGCGTGCCGGGTCGAGAGGGGATTTTTCTTAGATTCTAGTATTTCTAAGTGGAGAGCATTTTTTTTTATCAATCTTTGAATAGAAGATAAGCTCGCTCTAACGCCAACAGTTGCCCTCACTTTTGCGGCTGAGTATTAGTTTTCGATGCTGCTCTCATATTTGCGTATTTATTAAGTACACAGCTCTGAGCAAATTTTTACGTCATCACACAAAACAGACTGGCCATTATGGCATTGTAATGACGTCGAAATAACGTCAAAAATACATACGCTTGTGGCTTTTCATATTCCGTGTACTCTGGGCTCTATTATGGGCTCCTTTCTTGTCTTAACTCTTTTCCTACTTATTGTATAAGAATGCCGTTGTAGCTTTACGAGTTTAACTGATTTCGTTTTACATATTCACAGCTTAAAATCATCGTAAGTCTACATTTTTGTTTTCTCATACACAGAAAGTGATTTTGCTTTACTCATATGGATAAAAATAGATCACTTGATCAGCAAATGTCTTTAAAACGAACTAAAGAGAAATTTCAGGTGCTAACCTGAGGACGCAAAAACTATGGACATAAGTTTTTTCATAGAAAAAAAAAATCATCTTCGCATGTGAAGTAGTTTATGAGATATTGAAAAATTAACCTCAACACATTCGGCGAATTCGGCTAAATTATAAAATTTTGAATATGACATAACTTTTGAAAAAAAAAATGTTAATTTTTTTTCGTTAATATATGTTCCTTATAAAATGAAAGGAACCTTCTCACCAAATTACATTCAAATCGAAATTTCATTCAATCCCACTCTTGGACGATTTGACATGGAATTTCCCATATGATTCATTTATATGTTCAAATAATAATTTTTAAATATTTTAAATTGTTGTTCATTCGTCACGCAAAATTAAAAAACCATAAAAACTTTCGCGTCAGCCGAACAAATTAAAAAATTGGCTAAAAAAGAAGCCCAGAAATTATTGTCAATCAATGGAAATAAATGTGCGAGAACCCGATAACTTTTGTTTGGATAAAAATAAAGTTGGTTCAAATATGCAATTAAAATCCATAATTTGATGCTTTTACCGGAGACAAAATTTAAAACATGACAAATATTTGAAATATATTAAAAAAAAAATCTATATATATATAAAAGTTTTTCTTCAGAGTAAAAAAAAAATATAATTTATGATTGAAAAATTAAAGTCTCATTGAACTGATCAAAAAGTGATCAGAAAATTGTATCACATGATGACATGATTCTTTGAGATGATTGGTCGGTAGGTAGTATTCTTACAACGCAGTATCATATATGATCGAAAAATGAAGTCATATGCGGTTATTTTGCTCGAGAAGCTGAATCTTAAAATATGTGATTATGATACAAAATGTTATCTGGGTTAAACATGCAAACATACTAGGATAATCATTCGGTTAACCGTTAATAGAAACTAGAAAAAAAACCATGCAATGGTAAATTTCCGTCACATGCTTTCTTTAACAGAATCAGTACATACAGTCGCAAGTAGAATGGAACACCAAAAAACATTTATATATTAACTACAATAACAAACGAGAACCTACTTAGCTCAAAGGGGATGCGCCAGAATGTACTTATAAAGTGTCCACATTTCAGTATTCGTGGGAATTTTCTTCTTAAAAAAATGGCCGTAGCGAAAAAACTTTAGACTTTTTGAAATCAATCAAATGTAGGAACTTTTGAGAAATGCAGCAAAACTGCATACATTTGGCAACATTTTCCAATTTGTGATAGAATACTAATGAAATTGTTGAAATGGCAACATAAAAAATTGTAAAACTTTTTTGAGTCATCGCTTGCCGTCATTTCAGCTTTGATTTTAGCGTAAATTTGTGAAAATCTCTTTCACAAGAATGGAAATCTTTTGAATTTAATTTTGCAGAGGAATTTCTTTTTTACATGACGAATGTGAAAATATTTATATCTTCCGGTGTACCGAAAAGAAAAAATTTCTCGTATACCTGGGTACGTTTGTCAGGAAATCACCATTTCAATTTGATACGGACAAACAATTAATTTTTCTAGTATCCAAACAAAATCCAAAAGTACATAAATGTGATTTTAAATGAATTTATATTAAGATGTGATTTTTTTTCAACTTGTAAAAAATAATCCGAAAATAAAATATTAATATAGAATTTTGAGCAATAAGTGTTTATTAAATCTGATTTGTGTAATTTAAGGTGTTAAAAAAATAAACGACGTTGATAAAGTTTTTTATGTCTATTTGTTGCATTTTTTGTTGGATCTCAATGTGGGCACTTTCAAAAAAAAGTACACTTTTTGTCACGTTACGTCTCCAAGAAATTAAATGAAAATAGACTTCGCTAAAATAATGTATAAATATTTTAGCGAAGTTTTTTTTTTTTTATCTCTTTTTCTATCGTTAGTGCCATGCCACCATTGCTTTTCGAATGAAAATAGATATTAAAATAAAAACTTTATCTTCATCTTCCGAGGGAGAGAATGTTTATTTCGAAAATACTGATATCGAAAAGTTTCTGAACGAATTAAGATTTAAAAATAGGTAAAAATAACATTTTAATTAAACGGTCCATGTATGTAATCGCACCACATGAGAACGGCTGGACCGATTTGCAGATGTAAAGAAAGAATAATTTTGGTTAAACTCGGAAAATTTAAGTTTTTAATATATTGCCTAAGTTTTTAATATAGCCACTTCTCATTTTTTAAGCATTAGCTAATTTAAGGGGAGACGTTAAATATTTAATATTTTTCTAGGTATGAAACATTTTTAGGAGAAACTCGAAGAACTAAACACACTGCCTCCTTTTCATTTCTCATCAGTAAATTGCTTCCGAGCGACGCCAAGCAGTGTATAAAACTCATTTAATTTTTTGAAGACGTAATGTTCGGCTTATTCGGCGAAGTTATGACATTTTGAATATGACACAAAATGTAAAATTTTTTTTCGTTGATATATGTTCTTAATAGGACGAAAGGACCTTCTCACCAAACTTAATTTAAATCGGAAGGGGTCGGGTCCCACTCTTGGTCGATTTGACATTGAAATACCCATATATGATCCATTTGCAATCTTCGGGTTATAAATCAGTTTCTAATCATCAACAGTGATCTGAGAAGACTCATTTAGATGATTTTTACAAAAAATTATCACCCAAATGCCAGCTAACATTAATACAAATGGTTTTATTTTTCACAGGAAAAATTATTAAATTTCTCCAATCACCAAATTTATTCCAAATTCATAATATCAAGCAAACAAGTTGTTGACTTTGCACCTATTACCAAAATGATTATATTGATTACTAAAAATTTTAAAATTTTGAAAAAATATTTTCAATAAATGATATTTTTAATTTTAATTAAAAAAGTGATCAAAAAACTTTGCCATTTCAAGCAATGTATTTACTTTTTTAAATAACTATTAACAATTCCCAACAACAATTCTACATGTTTAAATAAAATAAAATAAAATAAAATAATTAAACGAAAAAAGTCAATTAAGATTTTTTATTATTTTATTAAAATTTTAATTGAAAATTAAATTTTTAATTTTCTTTCAACTAAAAAAATAATTGATTCAATTATCAAATTAATTAAATTAAAAAACTTTTTAAACCATTTTTTTATTTGATAAAACTCCTTTTTCTGTGTTCTTTTTTTTCATGTAAACATTTTAGGGGTTTTTATAGAGACAATTTGTTTAACGCGTAGAGAAAATTAGGGATTTTTTCGAGTTGCGTGAGGACTTTTAAAAAAAAAGTGTATAACACAACTGCCTCAGTTCCACAAAAACCAAAAACTGCATAAATGTTTTTTCTTCGTGTTCTGACGTTTGGTGTTTTTGTTTTGTTTATTTATTTTTTTATAAAGGCATTATAAAGGCGAATGTCAAGCCTTCGCAATTCTAGCCACAAAGTGCCTATTGTTTTTTCTATTTTTGTATTGCTGTAGTAGTGAGGTCACTTTGTTAATACATTTTGGGATGCGCTTACCTGATGGTACTCAGTTTAAAACTTTCATTCTTTGTTAAGTTTTTTAGTTTTGCTAAAGCCCAGAATAGACGGTGAAACTTAACACCAACGAAACTGCAATTCATCTTTATTTTTGAGTTTTATTTGAGTTTATCCCATTGACTCCTTTGAGAGACCGCACATGGCGCGACCATTTTGACACCGGTCTAAAACGCATTGGCAATCAGTTGCATTGAAAACGGCATGCTGGAAACTCGTGTTTATGTTTCATCAGTTCTCAAAGAAAATGGAAATGATTGTAATAATTTTATCACACTGTGGTTCAATATAGGTTGCGGGGTGGAAAACAACTGAAATTAGTTTCAAACCAATAATTACAAAAGGATTTCGTTGCAATTACGTTTCAACGTCTTTTCTGGGCCTAACTGAGCCATATAGATATATCTTGTAATTCTTTGCCTTTTTTAAACAAAAAATGTTTTCGAGAATCAAATTTTTACATTGTAGTTCAATCCGGGAAAAATTTTAATCTTATTGGCGGAAATATTTTCTACTTACTCCTTCTTATTGGTATAAAATCAAATAAAACTCTTACTTTATGAAAGCCTGCAAAGAAACTTAAACTTAACTTAACTTAAAAAATTTGCTAAAAACTTTTTAAAAATATAACATAAAAAGTTCTAATCTCTAAAAATAAAATAAATGGCAACCCTTTTTCGCAAAATAGGTATAAAATTAGTTTTCTTGTCCTCATTTATAAGATCGGTCGTTTAATTGCTTCGTTCGTTTTTAAAACAAATTAAAAAAAAGAGTTAAATGTTCTAATTTAAAAAAAATAATGTTATAATAATAATTTTAAATTTGTAGTTTTTTTTAATTAAAATCTATTAAAAATGTGTAAATAAGTGCTTTTTAATAATATTGTGATATTTAAAATTTTTATTGATTAAGGTTTTAAGTTTTGTTGTTGCTTTTAACGTTGTTTTGCTCTTTTATTTCTTTTTGTATAACATTAATATTTTCTCAGCATTTTTTATTGTTTTTGCATTTGATGATCTCTGAGAGATAAGGCAAAAAAGAAAAAAAAATTGCTTGTTGTTATTGTTTTAATAAATGCACTTTATTAGTGTTTTTGTTTTTAATTGAAAGCAAAGAATGCGTAATAGTGTTGCCCAAGTTTTAAACAATGTTAATAAAACGGTAATCGGTTCGGTCGTTGCAATAAATTAAATTTTATAAAAAAAAGGTGAAAATAGTTATCGCGAGGTGAGTTTTTGATAAAATGTGTTGGTATACTAAATAATACAAAATATGTACATATTTACTCTTACATATGTGTTCAATAAAAAAAATTGTGTTTTAATTTTGTTTTAAAATGTCAATGAAATTTGTTTAATAAACATTTTATAAAACTGTTAATTTTTTCAAATAAGGGGTACGGTATTATTGTGATAAAATAAAACAAAAATTATTCAAAATTACTAGGTATTGTAGGTACATATTTTTAACTTGTTAATCTGTGTTTATTTCCAGTGATATTGGGCACGTCCTTATTTTATACACTGCGTATTCTGCATCCGTTTAAGGCAATTAAAAAATATTCTTATAAATTCTTATAAAATATTTATCCAACTAAGTACGGCTTTACAGCTTTTATTTTTCACATTAATTAGGACATACAACGTTTGGATTTTTTGTAGGCTGACTGGTTTTTGAAATAATCGATTTAATTGTCAGCTCGAATTGTGCTCTATTTTGAACTGGCATACCCTATGACATCATCTGTTTTGCAAGTCATTTGTTTGTTGCGGCAAATATATTTACATTAAAATCTAGTAATAACATTTATTCTTAAAAAAATATGTTATTTACTGAAATACAATAAAAACTGCGTAGAACTCTAAATCAGTAAATAATTTGATGTTGTGAACGGTTTTAGTTTATCTCAGATGAAACCAAAAAGAAACGTACGAAAGCAAAAATTACATATTTTTTGTTTAATTCTGATAGTCACGGGCAATTACATATGGATTTTTTATCTATAATCAGAACATGGACTAACCTAATGAAAACTACTAATGGGCACGTTCATAAGACGTAACTGTTGCGCAGCCGGTGAGTGTTTTTGTATAAAACTACTCAACGGAGTTGTCACATCGATTTTGACTTCTTTCGCAAAATTCTGCGTCAAAAATCGCCTAAGCCATTATTTTAAAGTTTTTGAAAATAAAATATAGATATTATTAGGGATTCATTCGGTTAACCGTTTATCGGTTTATCGATTAATTACTACCCGATTAATTGATCGGTTAATTTAAATTTGGCTATTTTTGATTAACGATTAAACCGGCTAATTTCGGTCGATTAACCGTTTTAACAAAATTTTGAATTTTTTGTAGTGTTATAACAAATTTTTTTGTGTTTTTAATTACTTTTATCGTGTCATATACAAAAGGTATGTGTTTAGAAAATATTTATTCATACAAACAAAGAAGGTGTTAGTGATCTCCGTTTTAAATAAGTGTTTGCTGTCAACAGTTTTTTGTTCCATGTACTTTTTTATATGTATGTGTTTAGTTATTTGTTTTCTCTCATATTAATTTTTTAAAAGAAATAAACGAAACAATTAGAAGTGTTAAAAATTTAAAAAATTAACAGGACCCTAATGGCATAATGAAAATTTTATATGTTTAGAGAAATCCAGGATGAAGACTGAGAAATAAGATATTCTGTAATATGGGTTGCTTTCGATTTCTCTCTAAATGAAAGAATTTTTTGCAAGTCAAGTTTTATCAAAACTAATGAAAAGAATCTCTTAAATCCTAAATATTTAAATCAACTTATTTGTCTTAAAGATTAGTTTATAAGATCTCCCTGAACTATTGAAATAACTAATAAAATGATCACACTGCCTATTTTTTAATTAATACATAATATATATTAATAAAAGAAATATGTATTACATATATATGATTTTTTTTTTGTTTGCTCGTTTTAGTTAAAGAATTGTTATGTTTATTATGTTATTGTTGTTTTTTTTTTTTACTAAAAAACTCCAAATAATAAATTATTTATGCATTTTTGTTTATTGAAATTACTTAATTTATAAAAAAACTTTATTAATCGATTAACCGATCAATAACAAAATTAACCGATTGAACCAAAACTTCGGTTAATTAATCGAGCTATTAACCGATTAAAGCAAAAGCCCGATAAAATGAAAACCCTAATAGATATATTAAATTATTAAAATTTTTTTTTGTTTTATAAATCCTAAAAAATTTGTTCGGAATAGCTTAAATCCGCCAAAAAAGTCGCCATGATATGCATTTTATTTAGAACAAAGTAAAAATTGTTAGTGAACATAAACATTGTAGTTTATTATAAAATATATACATTGTACACTGGTCAATTCCGGTCAAAAATTATATATATTTTTTTTATTTCAATAAAATTTTTAATTTTAAGAACTTTTCAAAACATACAACTGATTTCTTAATTTGGCTTTCGGATAACTATGCTACTATTAATACTGGAGGAAATTGTATAATATTTTTTCTGGTAATTTAAAGATTTTTAAAGTTGAATTTTGTACTTTAAAATATAAGTAAGCTGTGAATTTTCCTTCAAAGTTTTCCATGTGAATTAGCAAGTTTCCTTTTAAGCTGTGTTAGTAATCAATTATTCCACATGATATTTGTGGTTTTGAACAGGTTATTTATTTTTGGATAAGTGAAGTGATTGTGAGTATCTTTAAAAAATTAATACAAGCTAAACGTAACGAAATTTAAAATGAACATAACAAAAAAGTTGTGCTTAGGGGAGGTTAAGTATTAATTACAAGATATATCCCTATTAAGACAGACACATTTGCTTTGGATTTTTTCAAAAAAAGGACTACGTTGGGAGTGGAGACGCCGGGTATCCGCCAATTACCGATGAAACTACATATGTATACCTTAAATAAACTATTTTATATTCCACAAAAATCGATTAACATACTTAGCTAAGATGCTTTTATTAATTAATTTAACAAAGTTAAATAAATTATCTAAAAATTATTTCGATTTCTAATAATGCATAAGGAACCAAATTAAATCATGCATCATATTTTCGTTCTATAATCCCTGATAACGTACTTCATGAATTTAATATGTTGATGAAATCGTGCACCAACCTCGTCCCCAAGTTTCTAAGGAAAAAATTCCAAATGAGAGTAAAGGAAGTGTATTTCAGAGACATTTCAGATACAAAAGTATAGTGGTCATCAAAGGTCATGGCAAAAGTTCACATTTGTAATCCTAAAAATTAACACTATGTAGTATTCCCCGAAGTCGACCTTTATACATGAAACTCTTTTTCTGTTTCCGTTAGTCTCAATCCTCCTTTTAAAAGAAATTGCTAACAAAGTTCTTACTTTAACAAAGCAAAAAATTACATGAATTTCCAACAAAAAGCGAAAAATAAAAATATTGCGAAACGAAAGCGAACTTTTGATAAATTTGGCCGAAAATTATACAAGTTTTGCACAGTTGCTGGCAATTTTTTCATGCTTCGGTTTCTGTTCTTTTTGTAAAGAAATTAACTTAAATTATTGCAAAAAGTGCAGGCTGACTTCTTTTCTTATGATTTCTGCAGCAAAAAAAAAATATGAAAGTAATAAAGGCATTTGGCACAAAAAAGGACATTAAAGGAATATTAACGTGTAAATTACTTCAATGGGTGCTTTAAGGGTCGTTTTCTTTTAAATAATAATTCAAATCTAAAGAGAAATTGTAATTCAAATTTGTTTTTATTTTGTTGTTCTTAAAGCGATAATTAAAAAAAAATGATATTATAATCTAAAATCAAAGAAAAAAAAACTGGTGGAAAGCGAATTTAAATTAGAAGCCGCAAATTTGTATTTAAAAAATTAACGGCCATATTCCAGTACAAGTGAAGTTACGTAAAATTTAAATCGATGAAGATTTTAAGTTAACTTTTGGTAAAAATAAAAGTTGCTTCTCCTGATTTCAAAAGTTGTTCAGGTAGAGGGGTCCTCAAAGTATGAGGTATAAAAAAGGAAATATTTTTAAGAACTTTGAACACAAGAGAATTTTCCAAACTTGTTCGATTTCAATTTCATGTGATTTCGATTTCCAGAATATGCCCGTAATTCTTAAATCATTGTAAAGATAAAATGCTGCAAGTATAAAAAGTCCTTACACCCCATTTTAATGCGGTAATTTTTTAGATAATTAAGTCGAAAATCTTAATCAATAAGAACTATCCAAGAAAAAATTTAATTCCAAAAGTTATAAAAAAAACTTTAATTTGTTACGATCCCTGCTCAAATATTTAAAATCAACAGTTTGGTTCAGAACTGAAAATCAATCTGTTAAATTCCAAAATTTTTTTTTAATTATTCATAAATTGTAGATGACAAACAGTAAGACAGAGATTTCCCTAAATTAATGCTACCGAATTTATTCAAATTGATAAATACTTTTGATAACATATGTAGGTTTTTCTTAAATTAGCTAAATGAAGAAATAATTAAAATTTATCAATGCCAAAAATTTTTGTTCTATAAAATATTTACAAAATAAATATAAAATATATACACAACCTTGCACAAGTTGTTTTGTCTACAGCAAAATACTTGTTGCTACTCGTATCATTAGCATTATGGATTCTACAAAGTTAAATGTTATGTAGAATAATTTTTAATCAACCAAAAACTAAGTATCTAACAGATGACCAAAAAAATTATATTACATTGTTTCCACAATTTTATAAAGAAACTGCTATAAATTTAACATGAGCTCTAATTTTTATCATAAGAGTTTACATAATACTGTAAGTTTAAAGTTTAGAACTGCGCATGTTCTTCTTAAATTCGACGAGTCACATACTTCTCTCAATTGAATAAATCCTTACACATAATATATATGTTAACATTTAACATTCCGATATCAAGTACTTAAACCTATGTGTACTATAATTAGGTTTGTTTTGTTATATAATGAACTGTGGATTATATAAATTTTAGGACAAAGTGTTTGAATTTTAGGACAAAGTGTTTGGATTTCAGTAAAAGAATTTATGGAAATTTTACTGTATAAAAGTAACAGGAGCAAGTTAAAAGAAATAACATGTTATTTTTACAGGTTTTAAATTAAATAAATTCATAATGTTACAATAACATTACAGTGATAGAAAAGGCGTCGTAACGCTAATGTATTTTGTCATCAGTGATATTGCAAGTGTATTCGTTTTTGACCTCATGAGACTTTAACAACACTTGGCAAAATTGTCATCAGGGACAACAATTTAAATTATGTCACAAATGGGATGACATATTGGCATCACAGAAACGACGAATCGGAGTCGGTTTTATTAAGCATGTCATCAGTGCGATGACAAACTCTCATCAAATTGAGTCATTGTAATTGGGCTTAAGTAAAATTAAGAGAATATCATATCTACTTACCAGTTACACATGTTTGTTTCACTTTTATTGTATTCCGCCCTTTGTTAACAGAAGAACTCTCAATTATAAGACACCAGCAGAGCTGCCGGTTTTGGTTATTTCTAACCAAAATTGGTTATTTTTTTTCTCAATGTGGAGATGTGAATATTTTTTTCATTTTGGTTACTTTTTTCTAAAAGATTAATACGTATGAATATGTTTTTCTTGATACACTTGCAATTTACGAAGATTCGAAGGATATTATTTACGACTTCGAATAATGTGTACTTTGCACTGCGATTTTTCATTTTTTGTTTCAAATGAACGGAAGTTTTTATACTTTATCGAAAACAAAAAATTCCTGTCAAAACGGCTACCAGATGTTTTTGTTAAGCAAAAATTGCCAAATGAAATCTTTATATTTGAAGAAACGGACATGTTCTGAAATTTAAAGAAAATGGTGTTTAATTGATGGAGATTTTCAATTAATTTTTTGTTAATGAGCGTAGTTTTTCCTGATTTTAATAGTAGTAAAGATAAGTGTTACTTAATGTAGAAATTGCATAATATCACGCGGAATCGATTTCAGAACATAACTAAAAAGTACACAAAAGTTCTTTTAACGTTTCTTAAATCTTTAATATAAGTAAAATGTTTTATATTTACATTATTATAAGTAGTATATTGTAATATATTAAAATACACATAGGAATTTTAAAGATTTTTGAAAAATAAATTTTTATCTCAATTTAATCCTATAATTTTGGAATTTACTGTTAGAAAACAACGTGAATTTAAGAAGTTTTAAATTTTACTTTTTATAACCAGTCGGTATATATATTTATATAATGCCAAATAATTATGACAATATTTTTAATTTATAAAAAAACCTTTGGCGGTCAGTGATATACTTTTTACGTTCTGAAGTACGAATTTGTTTATATTCGTATAACAATGATTCACAAAATATTTTAAATAGGACGAAACAGTAATAAAATCAATTATAAATCTTAAATACAATTTACGAATAAGAGAAAAAAGTTATACCCCTTTTTATTATATTTAAGATATATGTAAATCAGAAAATATTCACAAAAAATGCATTTCGCATATCGCCAACAGTCTCAAATATCGGCAAAATAATCGCCATATCGCCAAACGTAAATTTCCATTGCCAAAAGAATTAAAAATCGCCACATTTTACAGTCCTTTTTTTATGAAAAAGGTCTCAAATAAATGAAAATTTTTAATTTAATTAAAATAATTGAAAACTTGTAATTTAAGTTTCTTATTATTAATTAGTATTGTGGTTATTTAATTGAACTGTTAATGGTTTTTAATTCAAATTTCGATATTTTTAATCAGGCTAAAGCTCATTGAATTTAATTTTTATTAAATTATTTTTTTGGAGAAAAAATTTTACAACATGAAATGAAAACAAATTTAGAAAGAACATGTAAATCAATTAAAATAGGTAATCATTCATTCAAAAAGCAAATTTTGATCTACCAAGGTAAAATACCATTTGGTTTTAAGATTGATGTTTGACTATTGAAGTCATCCGTCTTCAATGGCGGCGATTGTTAAACGGCAAACCCCTCTGAAGAGAAAGTGTGGTTACAATCGAAACTAGTCAGGGCAACCTGTCTGTGAAAACCTGGGTTCAATTCCCATCTCAGTCAAGAATGAAAAGATATCAATAAATTTTTATTTATTTCATGTTGTAAAATCGTTTCTTTATAAAAATAATTTAATGAAAATTATTCAATGAACTTAAGCCTGATTAAAAATATCGTTTCTTGTTATTTTTTTTTAATATGCACAAAAATTACATTTCTTGTTTTGTTTTCTTAATCTAATTTAATATTTTCCTATTAAGTGCAAATAACATTTGTTCTACAATGCCACTTAAAACAAATTTTAAGGTTTTTCTCAATTAACAAAAGGCATTTCCAACCTGGTTATATTTATTTCACATTTGGTAACTTTTTCAAAAATTTTGGTTGCAAAAATTTCGTTAGTCGTGGCAGCACTGGACACCAGCAGCATGCCCGATATGATTTTCGTAACAATTTTACATGAAAAATTTTATGTATTTAAAAAAATAAGTAAAAAAATAGAATATGGTAAATTTTTCTTCTAATTTTACTTTTTAAACATGAAAAAAATGTTAATAATATATTATGACATGATATATTTTGTCATCGCACTGAAGACAGTTTGTCATCGCACTGAAGACAGTTTGTCATCGCACTGATTACAGTTTGTCATCGCACTGATGACAGTTTGTCTGTACTGATGTCAAAATACATCAGCGTTATCACGCATTTTCTATCAGAGTACACAAAATTTGGCATCGCATTGATGCCACTGTAGCCATAGCGTAGATGACGCATAAAATATGACAAAATTTTTGGACGACGTTCGTCATTGGATTGATGTCACTTTTTGCTTCATTGATGCTATTTGAAATAAAATTAATGTCATAATTCTGATGTTAGGGCATTATCAATATGAAAATGCATTTTTCTATGAGTGTACCCTTAAGTGAGACTCAAACCTCTTCTTGGTATCGGCATGCTTTAAAAGAAGAACGGTATTTATATAATATTCTATTATTTTCGCACCATGGTGAAGTGTTTTTAACATTCGGCATAGCCGAATATAGATAGCACTGATACTTGTTTTTCTTTAAAATGTCTAATACATGATCATCGTTTTTGAGAGTGCCCATAACGGTGGGCCGATTTAAAAGGAAAAAATGTGTCGTTATTATGTCATAAATTTCTCGATAGCTTTTGGCATGAGGAAAAAACGTTCCACTACGACATATCAAAAAATCATTTTCGAGGCTAAAAAAATTTTAAAATTGCTTGAAAATGGTGCAAAAATATTGACCATTGTTTTGTTTTATTTTAGAGAAAAAGAATGAAAATTCTATAAAATTGTTTATAAATAATTGCTACCTACGACAAAAATAGGTTAGAAATATTATGTTTAAAGTTGCATTATATTATGTTCCGAAATATCTATAACAGTTTTACGTTAAGGCTGCCAGTAAGTAAATAAGCATAAATATATATATAAGATATTTTTCGGTTTTAGATTCAATCTACATATTATCATGATTCACATGATAATAATATGATTACTGCTTAACTTATTATTATTAACATGATAATAATATGATTACTTCTTACCTTATTATGATTATCATGATAATAATATGATTATATTAAATTATAATATGATGCTATAAAAACAAATTATGATTAAGGGAAAAATATTATGATGTTATATTACGAATATATTTGGTCATAATACGACTCAATAATAATCGTAATATGTTGACTACAATCATGAATCTTATCATAATATGTGGCTCTTAGAATATGTTTACCCAGTTTTTTCTTTGCGTGTATAAAATAATAGAAAAAATTACTTAAAAACCTTGAATTTTTAATGCCCTGATTCGAAGCGATTTGTTTTCCAACTTCGTCTTGTAAACAGAAGTGAACTGTTTTACAGGGCATTGTCAACACTGTCGATTTATACGTGGCGTAAAGCTAAATGGCTTATGCCATTATTAAGGGTGATTTTTTTAGAATAAAACATGCAACCCTTTGAGAGAGCAAAATATTTTGAAGACACAAACACCAAATTGCATTTTTAAAATAAAATGTCACCTTTTTTATTGGAAAAGAAAACATCATTAGTAACAAAATAGGAAATTAAATTTTTTCTATGTAATAAGAGGGTTCAATATGCTATATTATGTTTTATATAAATATATTCATGTCTTTATTTATATATGTATATGTGCCAGCATATAACTTTTAACCTGTCTTGTCACTGATTAAAACAGCAGTTTGGTTATTGTCTCAACTAGAAATCCATAGTTTACAAATACTTATTGAGCCTTTAAAATATTGTTTCATTTTATATACACAAAATATATGTATAGATTTTTATAGATAACCACTCTTACACTCGCAACAGCACCACAGTTTGAGCCCCTTCATTGTATTGCAGCCTTTAAATTTAACCGTATGCTCGTCCATAGACTGGCTTGGCTTAACCTTTTTCGAAATGCTAAGTTGAAATGATTTATAACTGTTCGTATTTTGAAGGCTCGATCAGATGATGGGTCGTCACGGCTTAACTGTTCCGCATTGTTAGCAAAATGTAAGCTGGAAAGATTTTTTTCAAAACGGTGTCGAGTCATAGCCTTGGAAATAAAAGGTACTGAATATTATTCCATCGTAGACCAGTACAATCTTATTTCTGGCAATCTGTGGATACTCATTGCTATAATCATCCCAAAAAACGCTCTCAACTCTTTTTGATTTATAGAAATTATTATGTCTTTCTGTCCACAATAAAGTTCCGTTTGGTGAATTATGTACTCTGTTAGTACGTGGAACTCTTAATCTGTACTGAACACTTCTAAAACAGATGGCCCCTCATCACTATCGCTTACCTTTGGGCTTAAAACCTGCTCGTATATAAAATCAATGTAAGTTGTGATAAGTAATTTTGATTGGCTTTTTTCCACTGAAATGTAACTGTAAGATATTTGGCTGTATAAGGCTTCGGAACTCCTTTTGCCATTAAACCATCAGTTTTGGAATTTTGAATCCTTGATAGCTTGTCGTTCTATAAAATATCTTCGATTTAAATTTCGGTGCCGATCTCTAAATCCGTAAAATTTTCCGAAACAATTCTATCCTCGGTTACCAGTTCCAAAACATTTTCTTCATGTTCACTAACCGATGCGTTCAAAAGCTGTATAATTTGACTCTCAGTTTTATAAAATCAAAAAAAAAAAAAAAAAAAAAAAAAAAAAAAAAAATAACTTGCATATGTCTATAGTTACCCATAGTTAAATGATATTTTTTCAACTAAACTAAAAATACACATTAACGCACAAATCGCGGTATGCAAACCGTTGGACAGTTGATTAGAAACTTACAGTTGTATTCATAACGAAAATTTGGCATGACGTTAGCACAAAGTTCATTCACAAACTCTGGCTAGCGATTTACTTAACTCTTGTAAACGAACTGCCAAACGTTTGCCAAGTTGAGAAAAAAATTGTTTAATGTTGAATAATTTTGTTTGTTTTTTTAATTTACTTTCTTTTCTTTTAACTTAAATATCTTTTTTAAATTTATTTTATTTAAAAAACATTTAAAGCCAGGCCCCCATGTCGATCGACAACTTAAGCGAGCGACAACAAGTCGCTCATTATCGTTCTCTTAAGCGGCCCACTAACTATCGACTTGTCGGTCTACAGGTTTTAAGTGTCTAACGCCACATCATCAATTCCATAAAGAAAACGCTAGTTTGGAAATAAAGATCGACTAAACATATAAAAAGTAGAACTCTGGCTACAACTAAATCAGAATAGAAAACAAAAGAGAAAACAAAAATCAAACAAAGCAGTAAACAAAAAATAAAGAATAGAATTTTATAAAAAATATTTGACAAACCTTTACACAGGGGCTCCACCTGAGATAAGATATAATATTTTTATACTAGCAAACGATAAATTCAATAGCAGAGAGTATTATCTTACGTGTGGACTCTCAAATGGTGTTAGTATTAATCATGGTGAAATTACTACAAGGTGGCAGCACTAGGATTTGTTGTACAACAATACAACAAAAACAGGCAAATTTGTTTGTGTAAAAAAGTAAAGTGTGTCAAAAATATGGGTTTTCACCACACCAAAATATTATTCTTATTGAAACGTCAATTCCTCACAAAATAAAAGCCATATAAACATATACTTAGTACAACAAATTTATACAAAGTAAAACAACATAATTATTATGTTTTATATAAGAAATAGCAAGTTAAATTACTTACATACATTAATGCAGCAGTACAAGTCAACTTGCTGCAAAGTGTAAAGTGCAATCAAAGTGCATATCAATATCAGCCAGTCAATTTTAGATGTCAGTGAATACATATCGGATAAAAACAAGAACAGACAAGTTTTAGTTGCCAGCATTAATCATGGAAGTTAGTTACGAGGCTAGCAAATTGTTACCTATAATAATATAGTTTTAAACTTTTTTAGGTAATATTGTAGATGATCTGACCCTGATTTTGACGCTTGTACACATTAAAATTCAAACAGAAGTCGATAAAAAACTGGTGGAATTTGATGGTTTTGGCATTTTATTCATTTTTTTTTAATTCTTTAATGTATGTATATACTATATACTTATTTGTTTAAGAACTTTAATCAAAATACAAGTAAAACCTTCTTTATGTTTATGTTATACTAATGAGAGAGAAAGGCCGTCTATGCAGAGCATCTTTAGTTAGCGAAACAAGTGCTCGTTATACCATTGAGAAGAAAATCTTTGTACCCGGCTGAAGGCTGGCTATGCAGAGAAGCTTTAGTTAGCGAAACCGGTATTAGTTATCCCATAGGGGAGAAAACCTTGCGCCCGGCCGATGGCCGGCAAAGAATTTTTTTTGCGATGCTAGTTTTTGTTATTTTATGAAATTTGTTTTACACTTATATAAATAAACTACATTCTTTCCTAGTGCACTTCCGTAACATTTCGACGTAAAATGACTGTAATGTGAGCTAAAGAGTTTAAAATGTTGAAATAAATTATGTAGGTATATTCTGAAAAATCTGTTCAATAGCTTTAAAATGATACCAATATTGGCCATATTCGTTTAGAATTGAAATGGAAAATCACATATTTATATGCGTTTACGCCAACTTTTTTATTTAATTTTTTCTTCTTATTTTTCCATTTTCTATCACCCTAGGTATTTTTTTTTTTATTTGGAGCTGCGTCGGTAAACTAGATTTGTTCCCAAACTATTTACTAAAGATTTTTAAGCAATAATGTTTAAACACACTATTTGATTTGTGTTGGGCACATACATTTCTTGTACCTCAGGCACTATTGGCAAAGCTTTTGACAACAAACGAGTAAACCGTCCCAGAGCTAGGATATCGTTTTTTGAAAAGTGGTCAATACAAATTCTTGTGGCTGAATTAAATTTCTTCCTGCACAACTTACTCCACTTTTGACTCATTGTACCGATTTTTGGAGTTTTAAAAAACGTACCGTTGCCAGGCAGTTCTTCCTTACCGCATAATAAACACTTACGCATTTTTGAAAAGCACGCACAAAGGCTTCACAATTAAAAAAGGTTTGTTTTTTTATTTAAATAAAAGTTTTCTTTTGCAAATGAGTTGCAAAAAGCTACGTTATAAACGATTGGCTGTAATTTGTAATTTAAAACACTAGTTGCTTTTCGCAACAAATAAAAACCACTTTTATAATACAATACGTATTTAAGTTATATTTCAACCTATTTGCAAAACTTTCACAACAGAATGTATCTTTTACAAACGATTAGTTTTAATACAACTCACAAGTTTTTTTTATTATAACTACAAAACATATTTTTTTATGTTTTATTTCAATTGTTTTAACTATTTATTTTAAACACAATACCGAACAACTTGTTTTTTTTTATCTCGCAAATTATTTTTTGAAATAAATTAACGTTATCAATCAATATTTAGACACTTGATATGAATAAACAAATAATTTTGACACAATAACTCTTTCACCATGGATAAGCAAAAAATATTAGATTCCGTAGTGCTGCCACCTTCTAGTAATTTCACCATGGTATTAATATTTTAATAAATGTTATGAGACAGTTATTATGAGAACTCTTATAATAACTATCTTATAAGATGAGCTGTCAACACATGCATACACACATATAAAACAATAAGCCACGATTATTAAAATGTGTAATTTATTATTGCAAATAGTACCAATCTTGTGAAAGGTGTTTAAAAAAACAATATTTTAAGCTAAAAAATCAAACAACTAAAAAGAAGAATAAAAACGATACAAGTTTACTGTACGTGTTCCCCTTTTTTAACATTAAGATTACCATGAAGAAACATTTCTCTCATTCTGTCGACGTTCTCTCAGATATTATATCAGATATTATCTCAGGTGGAAACCCTGTGTTATAATTGTGTAAGTGATGGTGATTAAAAAAAGAATAATAAAAAAATATTTTGTTGTAAACTGTTACGTTACGTTACGGTCGCTTGCATTGTCGATCGACTTGTCGTGCTGAAAATTATTAGTAGGCCGCAAATCAGCTGTTTGTTGTTGAAAATGCAAGCGACCGATAGCGGCCGTCATCGGGGCCGGGCTGTTAACATTTTTATATGGGGAAGGTAGTTTATATTTGTTCGGCTTGAGGTAATTTTTTATAAATTAAAAAATAATTTGGATTTTAATTTTTAATATTTTTATTTTTGTACCCAAGTTTTCTTGGCAACTCCGTTGCCCATCTTCAGGGGATCTAATCAAAAATATATACACAAATTAATTGTTTATAAATTATTAGAAAAAACACCAAACAATAAATAACAATAAAAACATACTTATTTAAATAAAAAACAAAGTTTTCCATAAACAAAACGTTAAAAAAATTAACAATATATTAGGTATGAATGACTTTACGAGAAAAACGATTAAGAATTTGACCAAATACGTAAAAACTAAAAGCATTTTAGAACCACAAGAAAAACCCAAAAAACTATACAAATAAGTATATGTACTCAAATACATTACATATGTCCCTGATAACTATGAATTAGCTCTGCGAACAAATGACACAATTTACAAATTATTTAGCAATACTAAATCTAGATTAGCAAAAGAGAACAAATCCAACTTGGTATACAAATAACGTGTATAGGTGACAACTTTAATGTATGCCAAAAGGTATATGTTGGCACAACCAAATCCAAATTAAAAACTAGGATTTCATCGCACAAATCGGACATAAAGGCGGTAAACGAGCCATTAGAACAAACAACAGCACTGACAGCCCACTGTGCATTAAGTGGACATCAGCCAGATTTTGAAAATGGAGAAGTACTAATACAAGAGAATAATTACAATAGAAGAAATGCTGCACATTACAAACATACCATAAAATATAGATATAAATGTCAGACAAAACAACACTAGCAATCCAAAGCTTACAGTGCACAGTGACAACAGGAATTTTTAATTTGTTTTTTTTTTTTAATAAGTATGTTTTTATTGTTATTTGTTTTATATTGTTGGTATTTTTTTCTTATAATTTATAAACAATAAATTTGTGTATATAATTAGTATTGTGGTTATTTTGTTGAACTATTCATGGTTTTTAATCCAAATTTTTACTATTTAATTAGGCTTAAGTTCATTAAATTTAATTTTCATTAAATTATTTTTATGAAGAAAGGAATTTTACAACATGGAGAATTAACTAAAATTGTTATTGATAATTTTCATTCTTGACTGACCTGGGATTCGAAGCCAGGCTGGCTGGCGTGTGATTCGAACCCAGGCGGCTGGTTACCCTGACATGTTTCGACCTCAACCACTAGGTCTCCTCAGAGGGATTTGCCGTCTTACACTCGCAGCCATCGATGACTGCTGACGTCAGTAGTCAAACATCAATCCTTAAACCAAATTGTATTTTAACCTTTGGTAGATCGAAATTTGCTTTTTGAATGATTATCCATTTTTAATTGATCTCACATGTTTTCCTTACTTCTGTTTTTTCGTACTTTTGTCAAGAATTCTTCTTGAAGTCCAAAGTACATTTTTTTGTTTATGTTTTTGTCTTTCATTTTTCTTGTTGACATTTTTCAGCACAACTTGAAGGACAAATGAACACATAGAGCTTGTGCCTTAGCTTTAACAATAATTAGTATTGTGGTTATTTTGTTGAACTATTCATGGTTTTTAATCCAAATTTTTACTATTTTTAATTAGGCTTAAGTTCATTAAATTTAATTTTCATTAAATTATTTTTATGAAGAAAGGAATTTTACAACATGGAGAATTAATTAAAATTGTTATTGATAATTTTCATTCTTGACTGACCTGGGATTCGAAGCCATAAAAATAATTTAATGAAAATTAAATTTAATGAACTTAAGCCTAATTAAAAATAGTAAAAATTTGTGTATATATTTTTGATTAGATCCCCTGAAGATGAGCGACGGAGTTGCCTCAAAATATAAGGTACAAAAATAAAAATATTAAAAATTAAAATCCAATTTTTTTTTTTAATTTATAATAAATGACCTCAAGCCGAACCAAATATAAGCTACAAAAAAAAAAAAAAAATGAAATAAAATGACAATCCCAGCGATGATTAATGCAAAACGTGTTGCATTTTTGAGCAATATAATGTGGAAGCATTAATATTCAGAGTTGATTTTTGAAAATTTAGCAGACGGATAAAATAATATGAATAATCTCTGTGCTAACAAGCTGCTAACCGTAATCGGCGTTCTAGTAATAAGCTCGTTGTACTTAGTGTACAAACTGTGGCTAACTTTTTGTTATGAATACGGCTGCTTTAGTTAATTCGTTTGTGTGGGTTCGAAAAGTAAATAAAACAACAATCATTGTCAGGAAAACTATTTTACAAACGATCAGCAAACGATTTGTTAGTGCATGAGTTGTCTAACTTTTTGTACGAAAAAACATTTAATGCATTTTTTCCAAATTTTTTTCTTTGACGACGAACGGGGCACATATGCCCCATGACTTTTCTCGTAGAAGGAGTAACAATTTAAAAATTTTGATAATTAAGTCCGAGAATCTGCAATAAAATTTTAAAAATTGGCAGTGGAAAATTCTTCATCGTCAAACGGATATAATACGATATAAAAATAAGTTATCTAATAGCTGCTACGTAACGCAAATTATAGAGAAGAAAGCAACTAAATAATGAGTTAAAGAAGCTATTTATCTTGAAAAAGTTAGCGACATTTCTGCTCGGTAACGTACCGATTTCCAACATTTTCAAAAGACTTAGTCCTTATCTGCAAAAAGCTTATGCACCAAATTTGATGAATTCATCTTTAAAGATGCGTCCTCCTGTATGTGCACAAGGTCTAGATGGGCAACCAGCTACGCCGCCAGACGGACATCATTGGATAGATTCAAAAAGTAATTCTGATTTCTGAATATTGCTCACATCAGCCCAGAAGCATTATATGGTTATAAAGCGTATTACAACTTGTGTATTAAAAATGACTGTATGAAATATATTTCTTTAAAATGATATAAACACAAACTCTGCAATAGTTTGAAATGCATTGGTAAAATAAATTATTTTTCTTTTTTACAAAAGTACAAAGCTTTTGACAAATAATGAATACAGATAACAGTAACCTCACAACACAAGTAAAACTAAAATAACAGGTATTCCTTTAAGCTTTAGGAAAACTGTTTTACGTATGCAGCTTTTAAAAGTAACTGTTATGAATAAGTTTTTTAAAATGGGAAATTAATTTAAGTTCGTTAGTACAAAAGAGAAAATTTGTGTTGTATATTCGGAGTATAAATTTGCTTCAATTTAACACAAAAAGCTTTTACATGAACATACAAGTTTGTAATTCACCCGTTTTTATTATTTGGTAAATAAAAGGTGATTTTATCTCGAATGTGGTAAATATAAACCAAAACAAACGAAAAGGCTGTATTCGGCCATAACAAATCTATTATGGTTATTATTATTAATAATAAATAAATGAATAAATAATAAAAAAATATTAATAATTAATTTGGTTTAAAGATTGATGTTTGACTATCGACGTCATCCGTCCTCAATGGCGGGGATTGTTAAACGACAAACCCCTCTGAAGAGATTGTGTCGTAACAATCGAAACTAGTCAGGGCAAGCTGTCCGTGAAAACCTGGCTTCAATTAGCCTGATTAAAATATCGAAGTCTGAATTAAAAATTATTATCATTATTTATTAATAGATTAAATAAATTATATATATGAAAATTTTTGCAAATAATCCATTTAAGATGTTAATCTTTTGTTGTTTTTGTTGTTAGCCTAATTGTCATTGTGCTATTATTTTATTTATTTAAAGAATTCGTTTTGATCAGTTTATAATTTTAAAATCAAATTAATTTGCTTGCGACTTAATTGCGACCATTCAAAATATTAATCACTTCACTAATATTAAGTTGCAATTTTCCAAAGAAACTCCTCTTTTATTCATTAAATATTGGACAAACTCCATTAAAGTAAAAAGTAATCTCAGGTTCATCAAGTTTGCATATTGTACATGTAGTAGCTGTCTTATTTCTGAAGCTTCTAACATTTAAATTGAGCAATCCACCTCGTGCTTTTATTAGCAAACTAGTAACATAAGGAGATAAATTTATGGCCCGACATTAAAGCTAAGTAGCGAGTACAGATCATGATGCTTGGAGTTGTCTGTATTTGTTAAGTTATCTTCACGTTCTTTTGATTGCATTAATTTTAAAATGCGTTTCCAGTAAGTGCATAAAGGTCTGTCAGGATTAGCTGGGGTAAATTGTAGATTTTGAGAGAGATTTGACCAAATATATAATACGATGAATAAAGCGGAATACTATATACAAACACCAAATAAAGCAATGGATCGTTTACTAGACTAATTCGGTCCCTGTGGCTCTGTTATTCCTTTATCTGTTTTTTATATTTGCATGATCAGTACACAGAAAAAATTATTGCTAAAACATTTTCAAGCAAACCCTTGTTTAAAATTTTTTTAATTTCAAAAAATTTTGTTTACTGTTTCTATAAATATTTTTGTTTGATTTTTATTTTAGCAACAAAAATGTTGACAACTATATCAGATACGCGCTACTGTAGCCCGTTTCTGTATTTCTCGCATCGTAAAATTTCCCGCATGAAACAAGTGAATTATAACAAAAACAGTGCAATATGAAACAAAAAATGTTTTTCCTCACATAAGTGTTTCTGTATCTTTACTTTGGGAGAATTATCTGTCATTTCAATAATTTTCCAGCATTTATTGGAAGGATGTGAGAAAAAGTGTTTTTGTATCAATATTTTGCTAAAAGTTTCTCACAAGAACTGTCAAAATAAGTTACATTTAAAATTGATGCGAGAAAAATAAAATTTCAAAAAATGGAGCACAAATTATGTATGTGTATTATTTTTTTTTATTTGAAGAGAAAGAATTTAAATGAGAAAAATAATTAAAACACAATTGTTATATTATGTTATTTTAATTTTTTTAAGCCCTTCATTGTTTTCGTTATATGGAGGGCTGCCAGATAAATTTGTGAAAAAATCGTTAATTTCCTAAGAAAAAATAATAAAAATCGGTTAATTTGTTTTAAAAAATCGGACAATTTAAAATTAGTTTTGACAAATTTTGTCCGATTTTTATTACAACATAATCAAAAAAAAAAAAAAATTGGCAAAGTTCATGGGTAAAATAAATATTTTATATATATATGCATACATATTTAAACTTAAGGTCTATTTAAATAAAATTAATTATTTTATTTTTCTCTTTAATCCGATAACAATGCAAAATTTCAGATTGTTTTTTTCCTGAAAAGATCACTTAAAGGCGTGACAAAATATCATATTGAACTTGCCAAATAAGGCAACAATTTCCTATAGTTCATTGATTGGAAAATGGGGTAATTGTTTAATGTTTTGATCACATAAACAAATGTATTAAATAATCTAAGAAAATAAAAAGGCAAAAGTGCACTTTACGGGGCGTATGAAAAAAAAAATTGGACCCCCTCTGGAATAAAAAAAGAAAAAAACCTAAATTAAAATTTAAGGGGGCTGAGGCCCCTGGGACCCCATGGATCAAAAAAAGCGGCCCGCCCACTTAGTGGTATGTGTGGGTACTCAAATTAAAGGTAATTGTGTAAAAAATACGAAATTAATAAAATTTAGGTCGAGCGGGACTTCTGGGTCCCTCTGGGGGTAAAAAAATTGCCCCTCCCACCCTTATAACTATGTGTGGGTACTCGAATGAAAGGTATTTTGCTTACGATTGTAAATATTTGTTTTTGTTTTGCTTTTTTAATGTTATACCTATGCGCCGTAGACAAACAATTTGTTATAAAAATCGCGGGATTTTTTTTATTTTCTTGTAACTAAAGCTTTTTTGTATAGCCGGCCTTTGGCCGGGCGCAAGGATTTTCTCCTCTATGGTATAAAAAAGACCGGCTTCGCTAACTAAAGCTTCTCTGTATAGACGGCCTTCGGCCGGGCGCACGGATTTTCTCCTCTATGGTATAACAAAGACCGGCTTCGCTAACTAAAACTTCTCTGCATACCTATAAAAGATACATAAATTAACCTAGAGGGGAAAATATTAAACGAATACAAAAACAAAATACATATTTGCAATCGTGAGCAAATTACCTTTAATTTGAGTACCCACACAGAAATACATAAGTGTTATGGGGGGGACACTTTTTTTGCCCCACAGGGCCCTAGAAGTGTCGCCCACCCAAAATTTTATTATTTTCGTTTTTGTTGCACAATTACCTTTAATTTGAGTACCCACACATACCATTCAGTGGGCGGGGCGGTTTTTTGGACCCAGGGGTCCCCACGGGCCTCAGCCCCCTTAAATATTAATTTTGGTATTTTTTTTTTTATTCTGGATCGGGTGGCATATTTTTTATATTTTTTTTTCGTACGCCCCGTAAAGTGCACTTCAGCCAATAAAAATTAAACAGTTTTTCCTTCGAAATTTTGATTTTGCCCATAAATTTTTTATGCTGCCTTGTTTTTAAATATATCGTTTTTCTTTGGTGCCGAATATATAAACATATTAAACTTATTAAAATTATTTTATTTCGAAGACTGAATAATATCGTCACTAGAAAAAATTAGCAAATTAATTAGCAAAAAATCGTCAAAATGACGATAAATCGTCAAATCTGGCAGCCCTTTTTTTATTATATCTATTTCTTTCGTTGACGTTTCGCTTGCATTTGACACTTAATTACTGGAAGCATGGTGGAATAAGTAGGTGGCAGCGCTACGGCAACAAATACAACATTACAACAAAAATGAAAAATAAGTCTCCGCATACGTCAAAAACTATATTAAACCAAAATCAAATTTTGCCACCGAACGCAATGAAATAAATTAATTTTTAGCCAATTTTTATTTCACTATGGTTACTATCTTATTAAATTTTAATTTAAATAATCAAAAACTTTAATACAATACAATAATCACACCACAAAACGTGGACTTTTTGCAAACATAAACAAAACTTTGACATAAGACTAGACAAGCAATACAAGAGCAAAAAATCGTCATCTGGCGTAGTAATGCCACCTGTTTATTTCATCATGACTGGAAGTATTCCAGTTAAGACAGAATCTGTGTTGTCTGTTCTCGCATTCAAATACATAAACACTTGTTTCTCACAAATCGAGAAACGATGGAATTTTTTGTTTCACACTTAATGTGAGAAATTTTGCAATGCGAGAAATACAGAAACGAGCTACTGCTGGTTTCAAGTTTTCATAATTTTGTATGAAATATTTAACGGTCTTTAAAGTGGTCGTTTTCTTTTAATTTTTTTTTGATCATAAGCAACACTACTTTAAGTGAAAAAATGAACAACAACAAAAAACAGATACAGTCTTTTTTTGGGCGCATTAAAAAAGTACAACAATAAAAAACATGATAAAATAGCGTGGCGAAGTTTTTATTAAAGCAATAACAAAAGTAGGTAAAAAAGATTCAATGCAATTAGACCGAATGGTGTTCGGAAATTATTAAAAAAAAAAAATATAAAAAAAATTTGTCCCAAGGCCAGCCGCACTTCACTGATTCAGGAACATTATTTTTTTTTAAATTTTTATTAGTTTTAGTAAGCTTTTTTGTTTGATTCAGCTAAACTATTTGTTTGAAATTTTTTTTAATATCAAACACAAATTTAACCAATAATAACAACTATTTGTTTGAAAAAATCCAATTTTTTTTTTTCAATTAACGAAATGCAAAATAAATTGTTTGGATATGCAAATTCGTTTGTAGGTCATGTCTTAAACAAAAATGGTTTTGATATAAAATTTTTGTGTTTGAATTGGAAAAATAATTTTTTCTGTGTAAGTTCAATTATGTAGCGAATATATTTGTCTAAGGAATATAATAATTGTGACCGGTATCATCGTATTCCAGGAAGAAATAGGTTTATTTTTAATACCAAACATACGAATAAAAAACACAATAGTTTTTATAGACAAATTTTCGAGTACACTGTTTAAACCTTCTGCCATATTTTACTTATGAAATCATATTATTATATTGGTGGTACATTATCGACCGAAAATTTTACTTTATCCTAAGAAAGAATGGAAAATAACTATTAAGTTGCAAAAAAAAAGCAAAAAAAAGGTGTTTTCTTTTATGCTCAAATAAAAAAAATTATTTGTGGCCTAAACTTTTGGCCTACATAATAAGGTTTTCGTTTTTTTCCTTTATATTCATATGGTCACCTCAAATAAACTGATATTGTATGGCAAAATCAATTATATTAAAATTTACTCTAAAATAAGAATGTAAGTCTACTCTTATAACGCAAATATTATTTGCGATATACAATCGTATATAATTTCAAAATTTTTGTATACAAATGAAAGTAGTAGTCTGTGGAGCTTTTTGAAAATTTGTTTGCATATTTTATGGAATGTTCTCAAGAAGAAAAGTATTTAAGTAAAGCAGTGTAAAATGTTATAAATATGTACATGATCCGATATATTGATAGATTCCAAGTGATAGACTGTAAGTAATAGTTGGGTCAAATTGACTCAATAAGATCACAGAAAGTTGTAACTCAGCAGGAATGCTGAAGGCTTAAGGTCACTCCCAAACCAAAATTATTTTTATGGGGGTAGATTCATTTAAAAGTTCTCTTTATTATCCAGATATCTATATCTATAGGGGATTTTAACTGATTCCTACCATTTTTCGTCCTTATGACAAATCAAACATATGCACCAAATTTGATCCAATTATCTTCGAAATTGCGAACTGTACTTTGCGCGCAAATTATACATGTACAGTCAGCCACCGCGCCTATCGTACGAAAGGTCTTATTCTCATTTGTCAATACTAAATATTTCTCATATTTACAAAGTTAATATCGATTCAATTCTAATTCGAAACAAATCTGTTGTTTAAGAATTATTTTTACTTAGTGTTATCTCCTTTAGTTTTCTATTACGAGCTCAATGGTGCTTTTAACATTCAAAAAAAGAGTTGGAAATGTTTTTGTAAGCTAAGAAATCCTTAATCGTAAAGTTGTGATCAATTTTGCGGTTAAAACTCTACTTCTTTTTGGTCCTTTTTATAGTTTTTATTTTAAGTATCAACCTTCCATAAGTTTCAATGACCAATAAAACATATTAATCCTTCCCAATGCCAATAACAAATAATCTGAATAAAAATACAATTTTTATTGAATTTTCGAAATCTCGGCTTATTTAAAAAAAAGAAACAAAGAAATATAAACAAGTTAATATAAAGTTTAAAAAAATAAATTTTTATGCTCGTGAATTCAGGAAAAACTGTTGAAATTCAATAAGGTACAAAAACGATAAAAAAACACAGTGGTGGCCGCATAAATAGAAATTTTATTATAAAAACTTAGTTCAAGATATTAAAACTATTAACATCAGTTTAAAATAAGTTAGACTGGGATTCAACGCCCCAGAGAACTCAATTCCCATATAGTGGAACTTTTGTAAGCAATTTTCTTGCAAATCGCAACCGCTTCTAAATATTTGCTTTTGGCATGTGCGTTTTGTTTTTCTGTAGTTCACCTACAAAGTTTCGACTCATTTAATCGCCTTTTTTTGTCCGTCTAGATATTTTTGCTGATCGACTGCAGTTTTTTTTTCTCGTGAAGATAAAAAAGGATTTCTTTTCCTTGCCCTACAAATAACCCATTCTTCAGTTAGAGAGGGTTTTATGCCCTTGAATTTCTGGTCGGTATTTCAAACTCATTTGTCTTCTTATAGAAGTGCACTGCACCATTTACCAATTTTTTTAGCTATAGCCGACATCAGTAGTTTTTCATTCTGATAACACTGCAACATTTACTCTGTCGTTTGTGGAGTTAACGATTTCTTTTTACCCGTTTTATAGTGGGTTTTTAACATCGAATTTAATCTTCGCAGCAAACTATAATTAATTAATCTGAGAATAAATTTAATTGTGTACTTATTGTGTTTGTCGTTTTTAAGTGGAAGCTTAAACCTCGCAGAATTGCCTTACTGTATAACAAAAATGGCAACAACATATTTTAAAATGGCAACGTTTTCTCAATGCACTTTGCATCTTATACAGAAGAAGAAGACAATCCACCCTTTCAGTTCTTATAAAAAGAAAATTTCTTCATATAATTATTTTATTTACATTGTTTTATTGTTTTAGAATCAATAAAGTCTTCTTATTCACTAGAATGAACGATTTTTCTGTTTTCTAAAATATCTTTTTTTTTATGTACGTATATTTTTTTTTATTTATATTTAATCAGCTGCTTGTTTATACATACAAACATGTGTATGTGTTGACATTTTTTGATTAAGTTTAAACCACCAACATTGGCCGCTTAAACTGGTAAATAAAAGTAATTAATCCTCATCTTAAAAACTACAAGTTCAGATTAAAGATGACTAAATCTCTGATGTCCATGTTAAAAACCCACCCTTAGAGACTAAAACGTATTTAAATTATTGGAAGTTACTCTGTAGGGTTTTCAAATTACATTCAATTTGTCGAATATTTTACGATTAGTTAGGAAATTTAACCAAAAACTGCACGTTTCTAAAAGCGTAGCAAGCCAAAAACAACTAATTGGCAAATAGCTTAAAATTTTTTTCTTAAAATATACTTAAAACTTCACATGATTTGCATTAACAACAATGTAAATTGTCTACTCGTTGAATTCTGTTTCTTATGAGTTACATTTAAGACCTTCATAGAATATACACTGCGATACTTTTTTTTAAATCGTCGTTTCTAATTATGTGGCCACCACTTTATTTGTTTAAAATATTACGTTGCAATATATATGTTTTTGAAATAGTATGTGTAAGAACTGCATGCATGTATCTGTTTTAATGTTTGTATTGATATGTGTATATGAAGAGGGACTTTGAAAAACACATACATACAATAATTGAAAATATATTTTTAAAAGCACTAACAAATGAATAAAACAAATAATTTTTTTTTGTCTGAAATTGAAAGTTGAATAAATGTGCAATATTTGCATGTGAAATAAATGAAACTGTTTTACATATTTTTAAGGTTGCACAAATTTATTTATTTTAAACGAGAATACAATTAAATGAATAAATAAGAGTTTCTGTTTTTAGCTTATGGTTTGCCCATTGTGCTTTACTGCGCATTGTATTTATAAATATTCTTATTTTAATATTCGCTTTTATGACTTTATAACTAAAAGTGATAAAGATGTCGGATCTAAAGAAGGATATAGAAAATAAACACATGTTTATAAATACGCATGTACACACAACAACATTTTTATATGCACTCATGTATATACATTTTCTTTAACACTTTTTTTTATACATATGTATATTAAGGGAGCTTAATTTAATGAAACTTCTTTTATAGTTTTTTTTATAAGTTTCAAAGGCAACAGATCTTCAGTTGGAATTTTGGGTGTCAAAATTTTAGATAAATTTGGCTTATTAATAGAATGAGGTTAGATTAGATAAAAGAGATCACTATACTTTGCAAATGTTTATTGGATTCAGAGCCCCGTAAAACATATTAACTATATCTATGTGGAAATTTTAAATTATCCTGGATATTTATTTCTACAACTTGCTTTGAATTTAATAAGATTTATTGAGACACCAGTTAAAAAACTGTTTTTGGCCAATCCTGTTCTAAATCTTCTTTTATTTGCTATCAAAGAAATTCTAGTTAGAGAACAAATTTTATTTTTAAAATCGAATTAAAAAGACTGCCGGAGAAGTAAAGCTATCCTCGCTAAATATTCGACGTTTTACCCCGCTTAATATAAAGTCTTGTTCGTTGCAACTCATGGTATATCGAACATTTATTTTGCGCATGACTAGGGAGATCGGACGGTTATTATTCGACCGGTTTTAACCGGTTATTTTAGCTTTGCCCAAGTCGGATATTTTAAAATGCCCATTTTTCGAATATCAAATAAACCGGTTATTTTGGTATAATTAACCGGTTATTTTAGTAATGTGTAATTTATATACATTTTCCTTACTCTTGTTGTAGATGTACCCGTAATTTAAATATTTTCTAATTGAATATTGGCTAAACTTGAACTTTTTATGAAGAATGTCAAAACAAAATGTAACAAAGGTCAAAAAACATTCCGAGCACTGTAAATACAAAGCGCTTATAAAAGCGTGTGTTTTTGTAGAAAAAAACTACAAAACTGTTCAAAATACTACAAAAACGTGTTCAGTTAAAAAGTAAATAGTAATTTGTGCAAGAGTATTCTAAATATTAAATATATAGTTTTATATAAAGGTTATCTCTAGATATTTTTCGAACGCGATTAAAAAGACTAAAGTTAGGTGCTTGAAGTGCCCTAAAATGATAAGTTACAAAGGTTCTTCCATGTCATGACTTATTAATAACCTTTAATTAGTATACATGCTTGACATTAATGTGATCCAAATGAAACTTAGCTCCGTTCGTAGAAGTTCTAAGGAGACGACAAATAATACTTTACTAACATACGCTGCAAAAAAATAGTCATTGGGTGAAATATTAGCCCGTTGTGTTGCCGAGGACGAAATGCACTTTAAGGCACTAAAAACTCTTAAGCTGTTCTAGCGTCTCTTCATGCTGAAAACTAAAACATTACGGCGGAATCAACGATATGGGAAACATTTCTACCAGTTTTATTTATTAAAACACCAAGAACTAAAAAACAAAATTGAAGAAATCAAACAATGTCATGGAATGTTTTAAATTGTAGTCGACGAATTGACAAATATTTTACACAAAAAGAATGTTCAGTTCACTATTCGTTTCTATAATGCTGAAACAAAATAATTTGAAATTGATAATCCTGGCTAAGAGGTTTTGTTTGCAACTTTTGAAAAATATGGTTGATTTATATAGACATGCTTAACCACCAGACGCGGATCCAGCTTGAACGTTAGGGGGGTGGGGGGTGGGGGATTTTTTATATTGAACAGTTTATAAATTACATAATACAAATATTTTCTTACAAATAAAGTTTAGTAAATCAATAAAAAATTGTTGAAAATTGAACTAAAGTTTGATCAATTTACTGGTCCCACTTTTCTTGGATTTTATCGTCAAATATTTGTAAGGTCTGATCTAAGTAATATCTATGTATTTTGTTAGTTCCTTACCTTTGCAAATTGTTTTGTTTTTATTCAAATTAACTTTTTATTACATAAACTTATTTGATTTTTGTGTTTTTATGTATTCGAATTAAAACCGGTTAACCGGTTATTTAAAAAATGCTAAACCGAAAACCGGGTTTTTTAAAATAGCAACTATTCGTAATATTCGAAAACCGGTTATTGAAAAAAGTCAAATAATCGATCTCCCTAAGCATGACTAACAGCAGAAGAAAGAAGAAGCTTTTAGTTTTATACAAAAGTTCAGAGTTCATACTGGCAGGAATAAGCAGGGCTACTATACCTCCAACGCGAAAGGAATTCCCTGCAGACGGCATTGCAAGGAATTAACAAATAAATGCAACTTCACCTACATTGCGACTGCCTGGGCTTGCAGGAGCACTGATCAAAAAACGCATTGTCCTTTTGGGTTTTGTCTAAAACATTGATTCGTTGTTAGAAGACACAAAATTCTAAAAATACTAATGATAAATGTTTATTTTTATTTAAGCTCTAGGTCTTTTTAATATTTATTTATTTATTTTCAATATTTCGCTAAGCTTTGGTTTGCATCTTAAATTTATTTTATTTTTCCTGAAGATTCTAACCAAAGGTTAGCGAAATATTGAAAATAAATAAATATATATTAAAATGACCTAGAGCTTAAATAAAAATAAACATTTATTAAATTAAACAAGGTCAAATAACAACTAAATATAAATAATAATGATAGTTTGTCGGCTTTATTTCTCACTGTAAAGTTTTAGAGATAAATTGTTTTTATTGATCTTACCTAGTACATTTTATACAGGCATGTTACATATTCCGATCGGAATGGCTTTGATTCCGCATTTGCAATTACGATCGTTTTGTTATTACAATCTTCAGATTCCGAACAATTTTGTTTATTGTATATTATAAAATCTCTGCTCTTATTAACTCAAAATTTTAATTTTTTCACTTTTTGGGGAAAAACGACAGGTGATATCTACCATATCTATCGCTGTTTTGTCTTAAGAATTGTTTAAAGAATTCTTTTTCATATATTACAAAAACAGCACATAATTTTTTTATTATAAGATTTCTTATACGGAACAGAAGTTATTAATATTTCATTTAAAATTGTTTGACTTCATCGCACCACGCAAGGCAACCTATTGGTGTTTCGCAGGAAAAGCCTGATTACAAGGCTTGCAGAATAGCGTTGTCATTTTTCCATTTTTAGCCGGAAACATATAGCAAATGTTTTAAATTGGTTAAGAATGATCCCATGCTCGCTCATCAGTCTTAATAAATAATCTTTGGCTGAAAACATTAAAAACTTGACCATTAAAAATATTTGAAATATGTATATTAAAAAAAAAAACTATATAATTTATGATAGAAAAATTAGTATCCTTAAATTGCTCTAAAAGGAAATTGTATCACATGATGATATGATTCTTCGCGGATACCATTTTCTTACAACAAGAGTATCATTTATGATCGAAAAATTTGGTCATATGCGGTTATTTTGCTCGAGAAAAAAATATTTGATTATGGCACAAAAGGCTACACGGGGTAAACATGCATACATACATATGTAAATACAAACTCTTATGTATATGAACTCTTAAATCAGTTGTTTTTATAAACTTAGAACTCAATAAACAAAAATAAAGCATAAAAAATGTGATATACAGGCCTGTTCTGAAAATCACCTTTATTCAAATCACGTGATTTCAAATCACATGTGCCTTTTAAAATCACACGCTTGATATTTTTGTGTTCCGTTTTTGTATATTTTGGTGTGATTATCAATTGCCGAAAGCATACCAAGATCCTTAAAAACGAAATGTTTTTCAAAACACCACAAAATCGCACGCGTAATTTTAAAAGCACGTGATTTGAAATCATGTGATTTTCAGAACATGCCCGATAAATTAACTTAAAATCACATTTATGTACTTTTTGGATTTGGTTTGGATACTAGAAAATTTAATTATTTTCCTGTATCAGTTTTAAATGGTGATTTCCTAACAATCGTGCACAGGCATAAGGATAACATTTTTTTTTAAATAATTTTCGGTACACTAGAAGGTATAACAATTTGTTCATTCGTCTTGAAAAAAAGATCGGAGTCCATCTTTTAAAATTTATCTATTTCTTACTCTGGAAAATTAAACTTAAAAGATCTCCATTCGTGTGAAAGAGATTTTCACAAATTACGTTAAAATCAAAGCTGACGTGACGGCAATCAATGAATAAAAGAAGTTTTACAATTTGTCATGTAGCCGTATCAACAATTTTATTAGTATTCTATCACAAATCGAAATGTATGCAGTTTTGCCATATTATTGAAGAGTCCCTACATTTTATTGATTTCAAAAAGTTTGTCTTTTTTCCCTAACGTTATTTTTTAGTAAAAAAATCCCTATGAGAAGGAATTTTTCCCTACGTATAACATCACTGATAAGGATATAATTAAAAAAGTAAGTATACGCACAATCTCTGCGGGGGCTACTCAAAGACAAATTTAATTTATCTTGGCTAGTTTATATGACTTATTTCAAAGTTTAAACTTAAATCCCAAAACTTGTTGTAAAAAAACACTTTGTCAATTGGTGCATTAATTGACAAAGTGTTTTTTAAGGTCTGGTTTTAGTGGAAGGTACTGCAATAAGTCTAAAAAAAATTGTGTTTGAAAATTCCAAAACTTTTTCAAGAATTTTATAATTTTTATTTCGAGACATTTCCCATTTAAATATTCAACAATTAAATCTTCAATCAAATGTTATATGAGAGTGTAAAGCATAGAGTATGTTCCCGGGATTTCCCGTCATTTTCCATTTTTTTCTATTCCCGCTTTCCCGGGAATTAATTGCGGGATTCCGGGAAATTTTTAAGAAAATCTTTTTCTTAAACTTTAGTAAATCTATGTCGGACTACTGTCTTTAGTAGATTAATCCAACTTAATATCACCACAATATTTACATTTGCTGCAGTTAAAGGCTTATTAATCGTTTGAGAATGGGCTTTATATAGGGCCAATGATAAATTATAGACCTATTTTTACGAAATTTTATTTCTTGTCTTATCAAACTGAAGTGTAAATTTAACATGTCATATTGTCAAAATGTCCTAATATTTCACAATGGTTTAAAAATATTGTTGTTGGTTTGTTAACAAAGAGTGTCTTAAATAAATAGAACGTTGCTTGCTGTGTTTATTGTGCTGTCGTAATTAATCAGAAAAGTCCAGCGCTGAGCGGCTGAGCCGTACAACAATATTTTTAAACCATTGTGAAATATTAGGACATTTTGACAATATGACATGTTAGGATACCTTGTGAATTGACTATATGTATAAGTTTTTGCGGTTAAGGGCGTAGTAAAGTGTTTTCCAAGATTGTGCTTTATATGCGGCATTTCAAGTAATTTTCAGTCTTATGAAAGTAGATTATGCTAAATTGCACCACAAAAGCATTATTCGTTACGCTTTAAGCCATACTTACATGATTAACGAGATTAATCTAAACATGGAGCCGTAGGTAAATTACGGACCGATATTCACGAAATTTGGTGCCTTGTTAAACGAACTTGTTGAAATTTAATGACAAAAGGTGCATTCGACACAAATTTATGTTAGTATTTTAGGGAGGTAGTTCAAAATTTGGGTGCATAACTTTTTTCCTACTGAAGCGATTTTGCACGAATTCAATCCCAAACAGCCTAGAAGATCTAGAAACAATTTTACACCCATATGGCTAAATTGGCTAAGAACGAATGAAGAACCCACATTACAAATCCTTTATCGGATCTTAGATGAATATTAAAAAAATAGAATGATAGAATGACAAACTTAGTATACCTTCATACACCACTGCTGATTAAGAGTTATAAAATTGTAAAAAAATATGTTATTAAATATATGTAGTAAATAAAATTTCTCCTTTCTGCTGAATTTGTTAAACCGTAAAATTAATTTTAGAATTCCTACTTCGTTACGTTGTGGTTTTAGTTTCTAATCGCCCTTCCGAAAACTTTAAACCACTAAGACTTCAAAACTTTCATTCCAATTATGCAAATGCTATTGGCATTAAAATTACCCCTTAAGTGTCCTAAAATTACTTTAATCTTGAATTATTTCCGTTTTTGCTATATAAAAGATACTAGATTTAATTATTTTAAGCGTAATAGCCAGTAAGAAATATTAGTTTCAATAGAGAAATAAGTAAATAAATAAACAAAAAAATTTGGGCGGGAATCCCGGAATCCCGGGAATTAGATTTTTATTTCCCGCTTTCCCGGGAATCCAAAAAGTGCGGGGAAAAAAACTCTAGTAAAGCAGATATAAGCAACAGTTGTTTCCCCACTTGGAAAGTCGAGTCGAATTTGTATTGAAAATGAATTGCTTATTATTAAAATATTATCGATATCAATCTTGTTTTCTTATATTGTTCGAAGAATGGAAATATTGTGAATTTTGCAGCCCAATCAGATATTAAAAATATTTTGACAACAATTTTTGAACATATTTTACATTTTGATTGCAATGAAAGAATAAATATTTTAAAAAGATTCTATTTGTTAAAATAGTTGAGTTAAATACATTCAATTTAAAAAGTATCACAATCCAGTGTGACACAAAGAATGCTGACGAAGGCCGTAGCGGGCCAGAAAATGCATTACATTCTGCTGGTGTCTAATAATTGTAAATTTTTCTGTACATAAATATACTTCATTGCTATCTAAAGGATAGCTAAGGTAAAATGTAATACGAAGTTACAAGATAATAGTCTGGTAGTATATAAAGTCATTCCTAAAAAGTTAAGGAATACAACTATTACAAAAAGCTTTACAAAATACATAACTGAAATTTAATTCATAGAATAAATTCAAAAAATAATAAATGTGTTATAAATATCGTTTATAAAAAACAAATTGATAAAAATTGTTTATAATCCAAATATTTTATTTCTTCGTCCGGTAAAATAAAACAATTTTGCAAAAGTTAAAACCACCTTAATGTGCCTATAGTTTTTATTAATAGCTATAAAATACTTTTACATGTATTCGATTTGTACAATAATACAGAAGGAAAAAGTACAAATATCCATATTTTACATATGCAACAGTTATGCACGCGCATTTAACAATTTAAAAATCTTTATAACTTTAATAGTCTTCTGCCTTCAATATTTTCCAGAAATATTTTCTGAACACTATCACAATTTTGTTTGTTTGTTGGTATTATGATAGTGCATAGAAAATATTGCTGGAAAATATTGACGGACTAAGACTAGTAAAGTATAAAAGCTTTTTAAATTGTAATTTAATTTAGAATATACATTTGAATTAATATAAAAATTTATAATAAGAACGACACTCAACATGAGAAATAAAATTCCCAGATTCTATTTGTTGAAAGATAATAACTTTTATTGTCAACGAATTATTCTTTAAGAATTTCATTTTCCTGCCTGGGCCCATACAAATAGTTAAGTTAAATACATAAAATTTACAATAAGCACTATCCAGTTATAAGATACAAATAATGCTGATGAAGGCCGTAGCGGGCCAGAAAATGCATTACATTCCGCTGGTATCTAATAATTGCATAAGTTTTCTGTACAATTATCTTCATTGCTAGCCAAAGGATAGCCAAAGTAAGCCTCGTAATAGAAATATCCAAACAAACAATATTATGATAGTGCATAGAAAATATTCCTGGCAAATATTGAAGGAATAAGACTATTAAATCACAAAAGCTTTTTAAATTGTAATTTGATTTAGAATACACATTCGAATTAATATACAAAGTTATTATCTTTCAAGCGTAATTTCTCAAATTGCTTTCGTAGCAATTAAATTTATTGTCATTTTCTCCATAAATTTAAACAGACAAATTTCTACTTTCAAAATTCCTTTTCTCACAAATGATTACTGCTTAAAGAATGTATTGTATTGTATTTTACAATTTCATTACCTGGACATGAGAAAAATATTAAATTGAAAACAATGAAACAGAATATTTATTCATGAGCATGCATAAATATTGTTGAGGCAAATTAATTTAAATAGTATTAATTTTATGAAATTTTAAGTTTCTTTTGTGGCCATTAGACCTGGATAAAAGTATAAGAAAATAAAAGACTTTAATTGAACAGTAAAAGCCCATTCATTAATGATATTTTTGTGTTTATTAAAATAAATGTAAGACTTTTAATGGGTTTATTTTAAATTATTATCTGGTTTGTAGTACCAATTAGTTGAGATTATTATCTGTTTTTTTTTTAAACCTGATTCAGACGATGCGTCATGTCGAACGGAAGTATGTCATGAACTCAATGATTGGAAACGAAGAGCTAGAGACGCTTGCGGGGTAAACATTGTTCCTCTTAAATATTTTTCGTTACATTTTTTAATAGTTTAAATTGAACTTAAACGTCAAATTTTCGCTAATACGTAACGTCTGAACGTGTTTTCGAAACGACGCCAACCAAAAATATGAATACTCTTGCAGGGAGATGTCGCTTATTCTGAAAGCCATTTTTTTTTTTTACAAAAAAGCCACTTTATACCATAACTCACTTTTTTCCGAAAAAAAAAGAATTTTTTCTACAAAAAGACAGTTTCTGTTCATAAAAGGGACACCTTTAAAAAAAAAGATTTTTTTACAAAAACCTATTAAAAAAATTAAAAGAGCAAACATATATGGCTCAAAATCATCAAGGTGCAAAATTGGTTTTGCTAGCAATTTAATTTATTAAATAATTACAAAAGTAAATTTTAAATAAAATCAATATACATGGCAGGGATGTTAAATGGGGTTTTAAATTTTGTACCAACTTCCAAAAAAAAAATGTACTTTTTGGACCTTCACGGTACCATTTTTTTTTTAATTTATTAAAACAAACAAAAAAGTACAAAAAAAATTCAATTGAACACAAAAAAAAAAAAAAAAAACTTAACATTAACATACATCATATCGTCCCCTTAATAAAACAATAGTGTATACGCATTTACACCATTATTTTTTATTGCATAATAAGAATCTACATAACTGATTCTAAATGTGGTCAAAATTTGGTGAAATTCTACTTCCACAAAGTGGGTCAAAAAATTAATTGAAATATTATTGTATAATTGCGTGTTTGAAATTTTTCTTTAATAATTGTGTAAGTGCAGGTATGGTGTTTTAATTAGTTGTTACTCTGAATATCATTTCAAAGAAAAATAGGGTATAAAAAGCAAACACTATTTTTATTATTTCATAACAAAATAAAATCGAAAAATGACGTACATATATTGATATACAGAATTTTTTAATAATATATTTGGTGTAAAATATTCAAATAAAATAGTGTATACCATACAAAATAAAATAGTTTATTATGATTTTCATACATATTATAAAACAAATAAAATAGCCTAAGTGACCTCATGGTACTTTGAATCCCATTTATTTGCATTTATTAGCCTGATTATTCCATCACATATTTAAAAGACCACAACTCAAAAACATCGATTATTTTCTGCGATATTAGTGTTTTCCCATTTGTCTAATAACTCAAAAATTTTAAACTCTATTATCTCGAAATGGCAAAAAAATTATACACTATTGTTTTATTAAGGGGACGATATGTATGAAAAAATAATGTACATAAAAGTCTTATAAATATATGAGATCAAAATCAGGCACTTATTTCTTTTGTTAATAAACTATTTAGAATATTTACATCATAGCAGCGTGAATTTGGCGCACTTAACAAGTCCTTTGTTTGTATGTTTCTTTCCCAAGTTTTTAATATATTTTGAAAAGAAAAAACTCTTTCCAGATTTGCAGACGAATGTGGAATGGGTAAAATTCCAGCAACGACTCTAGAAATGTCAGGAAACATATGGACATTCAGCTCATTTTGTAAATTAGCCACTGCCGATCAAAAACTACAAATGTTTTCAGTTTTCAACGACTGCATTTGCTCGGCATCAGCTAAAGCTCTTAATTGATTATTGATTGAATCAAAATTTGCAATTTCATTCGGAAACATTTTTACTAGAAGAGGTACAATACAACTTGTTTTACATGAAATAACATTTTCAGGAGTATTTATGGAACCACATTTAAACTTCGTTATTAAAGTTGATATAAAATTTATATAAAATTGTTTTGAATTTTCTTTAATTTCTTAATATTATTTGTAGAAATATATAAAGCCACTTCTGTTCCGCAATAAATTTAAGGTTTTCACTTATGTTGCCTCTTCTGTCGGTACCATAAGTCCCCTTTTACAAAATGTGCCTTTCACTTGCACATTGTCAAAGGGAACTAAGCGCTCTATACACCACAATACAAGTCGCATATTCAAGCGCCCATTACATTAACGATTTGTTGTACAACATAAATGCAATGAAAAGGACTCAATAATTTGTTTGCTATACTAAAAATTCAAAAATGGGGAACTATGACAAATTCTTAAATTGTACCAAGTGAGTCACGGTAGTACCACAGTACTTTAGAAGGTCAAAATGTACAAAAAAAAGTACAATTGTACCAACTTTAACATCCCTGATACATGCAGAGAAAGTCATTTCGGGAACGCGTCAGTTTTGTCATTCCGGGAGCGATTGATCATTTTCGGGAACATTAATATTTTACAATAAAATACGCATAAATTGATCTTTTTTTAGAAAATACATTTAGTCAATTCACAAGGTATCCTAACATGTCATATTGTCAAAATGTCCTAATATTTCACAATGGTTTAAAAATATTGTTGTTGGTTTGTTAACAAAAAGTGTCTTAAATAAATAGAACGTTGCTTGCTGTGTTTATTGTGCTGTCGTAATTAATCAGAAAAGTCCAGCGCTGAGCGGCTGAGCCGTACAACAATATTTTTAAACCATTGTGAAATATTAGGACATTTTGACAATATGACATGTTAGGATACCTTGTGAATTGACTAATTGTTTGTTATATTACAGAACTTTCATTCTATTCATGTAACGTTAATTCCATTATAAGAGTTTTGAATTTTTTGAATTTGCTTAGATCTTTTGCACGATAATAGCAACTTCTTTAATTTTTTGGCGTATTTTGCTTGTGGAAGATTTTGTATGTATTGTTTTTACATATGTTTATATCAAATAGATTCACAATAAGCCCATATTAATAAACGATGCTAAAGTTATGTACATTGTTTTGTTTTTATTTATTTTATCAAACTAAGAAAAACGTTCGTGAATTGATGGTTTTCTGAAAGATATTCACTAAAAAGCAATATTATGAAAAAAGTGTAGAATTGTGTGCGCTGCCCTGTCAAAGTGTATTAATATACACATTTTGCAATATTATAAACTAAGAGCCATCATAATAGCTTAAAATTCTTTCTGGCGTAAAATCAATCTTGAAATTTACAACATTAGTGATTTTGAGCCATATATCATTAGAAGTTAGTTTTATAAAGCTATAGTCTGCTGTACCGAATCTTAAGTTCCCTTTACCATAGTCCTGAAAAACTTAGAGTGTCCTGGCTATCGTGGCAAAATCCTTATACTAAGATCACACTTGTTTGGGCGATAGGTGAAACAATAGACTAATTGGGCTTATTTTAAATCTCTTGCTATTTAAACAAGTAAGAAAGTATAGTCAGTCAAGCCCGAACATATGATACGTTACACCACAGTATATAAAAACTAATTTTTGTATATTAATAGGGAACTATTTATGTTTTAAATTTCATTTAAATCGGTTGATAGTTTCGGAGAGGCAGAAATTGCCACCTTTCTTCCCTCGTGGTCCTATATTTTAAAACTGCATAGCTAATGTGTCCATATAAATATGTATCAATCAATGTTTTAAGTGTCATTAAAATTGGTTTGATAGAAGGCACAAAGACCCTCTTCCGGAAAGCAGCTTATATGGGGGCTATATGAAATTATGGACCGAATCGCTCCATTTTCTATAGGCTTGGTTCATTTGGTAATTATAACTTATGTACCAAATAACATAAAATTATATTCAAAATTTTTAGCTGAACATCGCGCATAAGGTTACATGAGCAGTCAGCCAGCCAGCCGGACGGACATCATTAGATCGACATGAGTCGGTCGATATACTTTAAGGTGGATCTAAGATCAATATTTGAAGGTGTATCACACATCAGCACAAATGCATAATACTCTCTCCACTATTGTGGTGTGGCTATAAAGATATCTCAGCTAAATTTCGTGCTCATATCTCAAATTATATGGGCTCAATTGTGCGAAGAAAACGTAGTTAATTGTCTATAACTCCGTCACTTATGAATAATAAAAAAATAATTTCTAGATTATAAGGAGACTTAAAAAAGTTTATAATTATGGGTAAATATTAGGGGAAATTGTGAATTTTATCACATATTTCAGCCATTTTTGGACTATCAATGAATATTTTAGCAACTTATTTCGGATTATATATGATACAAATGTATAACAATTTAGTCCCCATCGAATCAAGGGTCTTCAGAAAACCCATTTCTACATACACATGGACAGACATACATAAGAATATTTATATTTTTTAGGGTGTCCGATCAATATTCGAGACATAATAAACGGAATGGGTAACTTATAAATACACATTTAACCTGATTCAAAAAACAGAAAAATCCCAATAAAAAAATAAATTTAAAATTATGAAAAACATATAATTCACTAAGACTGGGTTTTTGAGATTTGGTTTAGTTGATCTGAAAATAGATTTTGCCATTACCAAGTTTGTATACAAAGCAGCTTGGTATTGCTTAAAATGTTGATCTTTAATTATATAATAAAAAATCAAATTTCACTGAAAAAATCCGAGTTACAGAGTAAATTTAACGATTAATATTCTACTGGTTCCGTTAGGAACCAACCAAAAAAATCAGAACTTTGTTCAACAGTTCTTTGATTTACTTTACGCTGTGACTTTTAAATTATTTTTGCTTCAACCGTTATCATTTGCGCTCATCGCCACTTGAATCTAAGCTTAGTTAGTAGGTGGATGTTCAGTAGTGCGTGACAACAGCGACGGGAAGGTATTTGTGCGTAACTGTGTTTATTGTAAAAAAATGTTTTTGTGCTAAATTCTCCAAAACCGAAACGGAAAAAAATATTTCTATAATCTTTGTATTGTTTAAAATACGCTGTAAGTATTTAGAGTAAATGAAATTGTTTTTTAGTGTTTGTTTACGTATTTATTTATTGGTGTGTTCTTTGAAGAACCACCAGGCTCCGGGTGTTCAAAATTACTAATTTATATGTGTTTGTATGGTGTCGTTTTTTGTTGTTCTTTTAGTTAATTTTTTGGATATGGCGCGTAGAGTTCATGATTTTCGAACACATGAAGAACTTTCCGAGTATGTTAACACAATTGCGTGGTCAGATAGCGAAGATGAGGGGGATTTTTCCAGTGATAATTCGGAACTCGACCCAGATTGAAGCCATTTATTTTGGCTGATTTACCAACTACCGAGAATGCACCAACTATTGAACGGTACGACAAAAAAGAAAAAAAGATGGAAAGTGTTCAGTGTCCAAATATCGTGCATGAGTGCAATAAGTATATGGGCGGCGTCGAACTTTTGGATTCATCTCTCGGTCGTAGTCATATACGAATAAAGTCAAGGAAATGGACAAATCATTTATTTTACCACATGTGTGATATGATCATAATAAACGCCTGGATTTTGTACAAGCGACATCATGCAGCGTCTAAGCTAACAGAGCCAAAGATGATGTTGCATGAATTTGTTTCGAAAGTTGCTCATTGCTTAACAAAATCTGGTAATGCAATGAGAGTAGGGAAAGGTCGACCAAGTAATCTTGAGGCTGAAATTGCAGCAAAACGTCAGCGTCCAATGTCTGCTTCTATACCACCCCGTGATATATGTTTGGATAATGTCGGCCTCTTACCTAAATTTGTTCAAGAAGGCATACTCCGATGCAAAAATCCTAAATGCACATCCCGAACAAAAGTTCGATGCCAAAAATTTAATGTACATTTATGTTTATCAGCATAAAAAATTTGTTTTGCTAAGTTTCATCAAGACTAAATTTCTGATAGCTTATTATTATTAGTGAGAATTTTTCTTTAAATTTTGTTATTTTCTTGAATAAAACTTCTTTATTTTTGTTTAAAAAATATTGTATGCTACAATATATAGTATGTGTTCAAATTTGGAAATCCGGGTGCGTACTGGCTTCTCCAGGAACCAACCAGGTATTTTTCAAATATTTCAGGTAAATACCACTTACGAAGAAAGTTGTAGAATAAAAGTTGTTTAGAATTGCAAGTTTTATAACATTAATTTTTTTCAGCAGCAAAAAAAAAATCAGGCTATTAAGGGTTAACTAAGTATAAACTTAATCCACATCACAAAAACCCGGCCTTAGTAATTGTAACAAAAAATTTTATTTTTCTTGAAAAATTTTCTGTTTTACATAAATAAGTTTTAAAAAGAAATTCTTATGTGTTTTGGGGAAAAAGTAACTATTTTAAAAACATGTGCTTTTTCTCTAAAAAAAAAATTCCTTTCTTTAAAAAAGATCACATATTTCCAAAAATTCTACTTATCCGCAAAAGTCCCCATTTAATCGGTTTAATAGATACAATAAATCACAATTTGCTTCAAAGTTGAAATCTAGCATAAACTATGTATGCAACATAAATTTCAAAACGAAAAAACCGTTGATTAATTAAAAAAAAATTTCAAAAAAATTAATTTTAATTTCTTATTTGGAATAATGATCTAGATTTAGTTGGTAATTTTCATTTAAAGCTATGGAATTATTCCAGACAAACCCAAACCAATAAAGTTTTAATAATTATTTTTTCTGCTTTTGACCATTGAACCCTCAATTCCATTTTGTAATTATAAACTTTTCTTTAAAACTATAATTGAATAAAATCAGTTTTTTTAATACTTAAATAATCTTTTTTAATACTCATTAAGGCCTCATTTCCCTTTCTTCTTCAAATAAGCTTTCTCATCTCGACTTATCTTCTTTCATTGCAAATATTAATCTAATTTTGCATCCTTGAATCCGTTCTTTATCTTTTGAATTGCAAAAAAGCACAATAAAATTACAATCAAAAACATCATACCAACATACGTATACGCAATAAATAACTCAAATTAAAAGTTAAATAATCAACACTCATACGCTCCCGTGAATAGAAAAATTCGCAATAATTGTTTTCACATTTTACAGGTAAAAGAGCGAAATTACCAACGGAAAGAGATATTTATATTATTAATTTTTGTGAATGTGTGGTAAAGTAGAATTAAAAAAAAATCGCTTGTGCAGCAAACGAAACATAATTTAAATAAAATAAAAAAGGAAAAACGCAATGCTATTAGCGTTAATATTTTTTCCATTTCTGAAACATCCGCAATTCATATTTTCGTTTTCATTTCACTTTGACTTGTGTTTTTTGTATTTCTCAATTTTTGTTTTTGTTTATTTTTCATAAATGTTTGTTTTAATTCAACTTTAGGTTTCGCATATTTTATTTCTGTATGAATGTGCGTTTCTGCAAACTGCTGCTCAACGTAATTTCGAATCTGACAATTCTGTATTTTGTTTGCCTTAAGCAGGTTAGTAGGGGAAAAATATTCAAACGTAATCATTCTTTCGTGAATGTATTTATGTAAGCAAGAAAACAAGTTTGGTATGTGAAATCATTTCTGAATAACCAAACACTCAAATAGTTTTGTTAATAAAGATACACATACAAACGAACATACTTTTTTAAAGCACCAAAATCCAAATGCACTTTTACACACATTCACAAACACATACACACATACATAGCAGTAGAGAAAGCATGCCGTTTACGATAGAACGAACGACTGAACAAAATAAACGAAGTATCCGCTTTTGCTAGCGGCAAATTCAACAAAGTTTCCCAATTGCAAGCTGATTGACTCAGCAAATGTGGTGTGCTACTATTGCACTATGGTTAGGAGTTTGCGAGAAACTTTAAAGTTATGGAACAATTAAACCTTTTCTTTATAAATTTGTAGCTTTTATCCCGCTACTTCGTTAGCGTCTCTTTTTCTTTCGTGAACATATTTTTATGCCAGCGTTTATGTTTCTGGGCCTTTACTTGTTTAAATGGTAGCATTTAACCCGCTACTTTGTAATAGGTACGATTTTCACCTCTTAAACGTTTGAATTTTCAAAATGTACAAAATTTTCAATTGTATTTTTTAGATACGTTTCGAATGTGATATATTTTTTATTTCAATGTTTATTGGTTTAAAAGATAGACGGCGTTGCATAAAAGTCTTAAAATACAGGTTTTACTCGTTTAGTCCCCAAAAGGGCCGAATTTCAAAATAGTACCAGACACCTATCCGCTTAATTTTTTAAAAAGCGACGTTAAGTGTTAGATTTTTTTGTATATGTTTTAGTTTTGGGCATATAAGGCTACCGAGTTTATCCGTTTTTACCCTTTTTTACCCCCCAAACATTCGAGTTTCCAACAATCCCGTCTTAGTGGATCGATTTGGGGAGAGACCAACCTCTGTTCCAAATTCCAAGTTTTTAGCTACAGGCGTTGAGGCTGTGCGATGATGAATCAGTGAGTCAGTCAGTCAGTCAGTAACGTTACAATTTTATATATATAGATAATTGTTTTCTATTTGTTATTATATCCTCGCAACTATTTAATTAAATTATTTATTTTGTTTTTATCGTTTTCTATTTACAGATTATTTTTTAACTTTCAATTGAAATTGGAGAAAAATGTAAGTAATTATCTTTTTTGAATGTTTAACGTAGTTTTTGTTACGAACAGTTCCTTTTAAATTTTAATATGTAGAATTTTTTTTTTTAACAAAACAATAAGGTTCCTTATAAATTTTCCTCATAAATTTGTGCAAATGGCCAAAACTGTGACACTAATTTAATGAAGCCCCTTTTTAAGTTTTGTGCAAATGAAACACAAAAAATTCAAATTTGTGTCCCAACACTGAAATTTGTCTTGAAAAATGTCTAAAGAAGGCCATATCACTGAATTGCTTAGATTATTTCAAGAATTTGTTGTTTGCGATATGTGAGCACTTGAATTTCTGTTAAAAAAAATGGGTAGTTAGCGTAAAAACATCCATTTAAATACGTGCGCAATTTAACAGCGCAAGTCTATTTTCACGCAAATTTACGAAGTTTGTGTAAATTTTTTAAAATTTTTCACAGTTCTTCATTTGTGAGGACGCAAAAATGCACAGTTTGCTCCCTTAATTTTGCTTTAATTATCTTATTTAAATTTGGTGTAGTAAAAAAAAAGAAAAAACAAAACCAGGAATAAAATTAAATTAAATTAGATGTAGAGCTAATTTAACCCTTTGTGCGCGGCAAAGAAAACAGCTTTTATTGCGCGGCAAGGTACCTGGGCCGCGCTTGTAGAAAACAAGCGTTTTTAACCGAAACACTTAGTTAAAAAGGTGTCACATATTAAAAGACTTGGCAAAAGATACTTTTTTATTTCCTGAGATTGCACTACAATATGCTATTGGTATCGGCCTGGTTAAAAAAATATTCTCCATGCGGTTCATTTATTTGTACGTTGTCCTTAGTTTGATTTACCAGATATTTTTAGGTCTTCCCCGTTTACGCTTTCTTTCATATTGATTCTTGAATGTCTCTCATTCTGCGTTCAGCTTTCCGATATGTCTCAGCCAGCGAAATCGTTGTGTGTTGATACGTCTAACTATGTTCACAGTGGTGTAAATCTCATACAGCTAATGACTCATTCGTCGTCTACACACTTTGTCAACGCATATGGGCTCATATATTTTATGAATAACATGCTATAGAATGCGAATAGAATGCGTTACATATATTTATCGGTTTTTGCAAGTACCCATGTTTCGGAACGGCTATCACAAGTGGTTTTCGTTTTCCTGGAGATGTATGTGCTTTTAATATGTTTGCTTAGTCCATAATAACACCTATTTGCAAGCAATATCCTTCGGTTTATTTTAAGGATGATGTTATTTTCTCTATTTACAGTGGATCTTGATAGATTAACTGTCTGTTTAACGATTCAAAATTCAAAAATTTGTTTTTGTTTTAAATATAATTTTCTATGCGAACGTTAACGTTCGAAATCGATGAACAGGCTGTAATTCTTACACTATCTCGCAATTAATATCTTTCTTTTATTTTCGTTTCTACCCAGACCAATTTTAGCTGAATCTATCTGAATCTTCCCATATACAACAGTTATATCTCGAATGTGCCTTTCAATGATGCCAATATCATCTGGATAATCGACGAACATATGGCTTATGTCTTCAGCGTTGACCTTTTATTCCAAATATATTTTTTTTTCAAAAGTTTGAAAAAATTGCAGGATAAGTTGTTCCATTGTCTGAGACCTCTTGTTGTAGTAAATGGTTCGGAGATGACAGTTATAATTCTTACTTCTTACAACGGCGCGGCGCACTAATTTTACAGAAATACCATCATCAGGCAATTATTAAGCATTTCATTTATCGCCCAATGTGTACAAACTGCTCGAAAGATCTGCACTATAATTTAGTTTCTTTTCTTCTTATTATTTATTGAGTTTTGGGTCTCTTTATGTTTCCGTTTCTCTATTTTATAAAATAAATTCTTCACGTTTATAATATGCAGACTTATGTGCTGAGCATTTAAGAGTGTTAAGAGTTAATAGGCCTCCAGTAAATGACAAAAACAAATTTAGCTAGACGGCTGCAAAAATGCAAAATTTGTGTAAGGTTAGTTCTTAAGAAGTTTTAGACATGCAGATTATCAATTTCAATGAGAAAATTTGTGTTGAAAATTCCAAAGGTACCCGGTTACCTTGCTGCGCACATAAGGGTTAAGTAAATATTAAATATAAGAAAACAACATAATTCATATTGTTTTAACAAAAGGTATTTTAAATATTTGTATATAAACATAAAACTTTTGAAATGAGTTCCGTATTACTTATGAAAAAAGTCGGAAAGATTATGTTTCTAAATCTTGAAAGAACTAGCAATCCTGATCGCAAATATATTCCTATTTACAGGTAACGTAAATAATAATTATTTTTTGCTTGTAAATAAATTATGTAAATAATCATGGTCGAGGTCTGTGTTTAAAATATTCTATTTTATTTATTTATTTTATTCAATATTTCGCCTACCATCGGTAAGCATCATAAGGAAATCTGTACAAAAATAATAATAATAATAATACAAATAAAAGGTCGAAAAGAAAACATGTTTAGACAAATAAATTTATTTTATCACCGTAACAATACTAAAGCATAACACGACAAAAACTTACAAAACAATGGGTAACAATAATCATACAATTAACACTTTAACGTTTAACATTTAATATTGCACTAACTGATCTTATTATTTTTATTAATTATGTACGTTTAACTCTTGTACAAATATTCTATATCGGTTCGGTAGTTTATTCTCGTTTCTGGTTCGACTTTGTTTATGTGTAACATTTCCAATGTAAATCTTCGTTTATATATTTCAGAAAAAATTATTAAATTTCTCCAATCACCAAATTTATTCCAAATTCATAATATCAAGCAAACAAGTTGTTGGTTTTACACTTATTACCAAAATGATTATATTGATTACTAAAAATTTCTAAAATTTTGAAAAAATATTTTCAATAAATGATAATTTTAATTAAAAAAGTGATCAAAAAACTTTGCCATATCAAACAATGTGTTAATTTATTTAAATAAATATTCACAATTCCAATTAATTAAAATTTTAATTGAAAATTTATTTCAAAACAACTAAAATGTTAATTAAATCAAAATTAAATTTTTAATTTTCTTTCAACTAAAAAAAAATTTGATTCAATTATCACATTAATTAAATTTAAATACTTTTTAACCCATTTTTTTAATTGATAAAACACTTTTTTTTAACGTGAAATTTGTACGTTGTCAAAATCTGGTGCATGTTCTTTCATTGCACAGTGGGCGGCAAGTGCTGTTTTTTTGTGTTGATGAATTATCACGACATCTAACTGACCTAGGACTACTAATCTAGTTGTAAGCTTGTTTTTGATGGTCCCAACGTACACTTGATTGCATATGTTAGTGTTGTCCCCCAAGCATTTTATTTTGTAGATAAGATTTGACTTATCCATGTCGTCAATCTTTTTTTTGTATTGTTTTGTATATCTGGGGTCTTCGTAAAACCCATACGGACGGACAGACGGACAACCGGATTTGAACTTCCCCTCTCATAAGGAGCCAGAATATATATACTTTATTTGGTCTTAGATCAATATTGTAGAAATTACAAACGGAATGACAAAGTTATATATACCCTTTTACCTTCGGTGAAGGGTATAAAAACTTTAGATGGCTGTAGTTTTTTAAATAACGCCCCAAACGAGATAAGAAAGTTTATCTGTGATCCCTCACGTTTTTCATCAAAAGTTGGTTTTTTCAGACAATAATGTAAAAAAAAACTTTAAATGGCTGTAGTTTCCTAAATAACGCCGCAATCGAGAAGGGGACATTTTTCATCAAAATCGATTTTTTCATAAGCAAATTTAAAAAGTTTTTTCGAGCTCGAGGCCAATTATTTGTAAAAAATATATATGATTTATTTATAAATTTTCTCCAATATTTCGATATCCATCGGATATCATTATCAAGGAATGAGTTACAAATATATTTATAAGAGGCGTATGACTATCTTCATATTCAATATTGCACTTTTATTGGAGATAATTAATAAACAAATCATATATATTATTTTTTTTGCAAAAAATTTGCCTGGAGCTCGAACAAACTTTTTATTCTTAAATATATAAAAAATATAAATGGTTATAGTTTCCTTAATAACGCCCCAATCAAAAAAATTACGTCTATCTGTGATCCTTCACATTTTTCCTCACGCAGAGAAAAACATGTTTAAATATGGTCACCTCCAATAAAACTATTTTTAAAGAAAATTGTAATCATATTTTGGTTAAATTTAACCATATTTTTATCACCGACAACCATATTATGTTTAAATGTGTCCTCCATCAAGAAGCCATAACCATATTATGGTTGCCTCTAAACATGTTATGGTTAAATATGACAATAATTTGTTTTTAAATTAACAATAGCATTTTCCTCTTTTCCAAGAGCAACAAGCTATGGTTGAAAACCAACCATGCTATTATAAGTGTTAAACATATTTTAGTTATTATTGACCAAAACATGTTCGGAGGCAACCATAATATGGTTGTACCTTCTCGATGAAGGACGCACAGAAAAAATTATTAAATTTCTCCAATCACCAAATTTGTTCTAAATTCATAATATCAAGGAAACAATTTGTTGATTTTGCACCTATTACCAAAATGATTATATTGATTACTAAAAATTTTAAAATTTTGAAAAAATATTTTCAATAAATGATATTTTTAATTTTAATTAAAAAAAGTGATCAAAAAACTTTGAAATTTTAAACAATGTGTTAATTTATTTAAATAAATATTGACAATTCCCAACAACAATTCTTCATGTTTAAATTATTTTATTTTAAACGAAAAAAAGTCAATTAAGATTTTTTGTTATTTAATTAAAATTTTAATTGAAAATTAAATTAAATTTTTAAATTTTTTCAGCTAAAAAAATTATTGATTCAATTATCACATTAATTAAATTAAAATACTTTTTAAACCATTTTTTTAATTGATAAAACACTTTTTTCTGTGCGTATTTAACCATAATATGGTTGTCGGTGATAATTATATGGTCAATTTAACCATAAAATGTTTACAAATTTCTTTAAAAATAGTTTTGTTGGAGGTGACCATATTCAAAAAGTTATAGATAATATTTGATGATTAACGGTGTCAAACGTACTAGATCCCATCTTATATTCTCAGACACTTCGACCAAAGCAGTTACGCAACTATATTGAGTTCGAAATCCACAGTACTTGCATGTCTTTCAGTGAGTCTCTTTGGGTATGTGGTAATTTGGGCACATAATAATTTTTTAAAACCTTTACTCAATATTGCGATTGGTCGATATTCTGTGTTTGATTTAGGTAACTGTATTATTTTTGCATACTTCCATTTATCGTGAAAAATGCTTGTTGTTATAATGGTGATGAAGAAATACGTAAGATAGGGCAGTTTTAACGGTAAGATAATTCTAATAAATATCGAATGCATGTTATCAAAGCCAACTGCATTTGATTTGACAGAGACCAAGCTGCAAATCACATCGGTTTGGCGGTCGCATGAGAACTCAAATGAAGTTTGATTAGAAGAAGAGTTAAAATTAGTATAGTGATTGCGCATTAACAAAACATCTGCTGATATAGTGGGAACATTTGTTGAAACTTTCTTTAGATCATCAGCATCGATTGGACACCTGCCAATACGTATGTCTTTGATGGGTTTTCAAGTGTTTCTGGAAATTACTGAATAACTGAACTTGTCAGAGTAGAATTTCGACTTTGTTTTACGTATTTTTATATTAACGCCACTTCTAACAGCACAGAAATCAGTTTTGAGACTCGTAGTTTTAAAAGTTTCCAACGATAGTATAATACATTTGTATTTTTTATCGCCAGCAGATCAAAAAAAATTGGAGATGGATGCTTTTTGACCCAAAAGGTTTTCCACGCGTGTAGTGAAAATTTTTGTTGTAAATTTTAAGCTGTATTACAATCCGTATCCTTTAGTCCTATAAATAATGCAAGCTAAGAAATAATTTTTTTGTAAACCTGTTTCTTTATTCCATTTAATTCAACGAAATATTTAAAAAAATATTTCTTTGCTTCATTACCTTTTGGCGTAGTGGTAACAAATAACGACTCAATAAGACTTTGTAAATACGTGTCCTGTACATTTTTGGTGTTGAAGTCGATGATTCAATTAAGAAAAACATTATTTCATCCATCGAGAATATCAAACAATTTCAAATGCACCAGATTTAAAGGAATTACAGGAAGACCCTTTATTTTTCCTTTCTTTATAACCACGTCTTTATATCATTCAATATTTCTTTTGCCACGTTTACTCTTATTCTTAATGTCATTATCCACCGGATTCACTCATTTTAAGAATTAAGTTAAAAAAATTGTTTCGGATTAAATTTTTCTCCTGACACTATGTTTAATATTTAAATTTTTTAAAAATGTCAAAATCAAAAATAACTTTTCTTACCAAATCTACAACATATTCAAAACTTACCTCTCACTGTATAAATGTTAAATCTAAGGTGTTTTTCCATTGCTAACTAAAACACGCATAATAAATATTTTAAATAAATATGTATATGAGCCCTTTTCGGAATTCATTATAGAAATCCACCGGTTTTTCACCGGTATGAAAGGGATATAACAACCTTTCATTCTTAAAGTATATCGGGTTAAATGTATTCCTCCGGAAACAGCACAAAACTCAATATCCAAAATTTGTAACCGAGCCCTTTTCAAAATGCATGATTCAATTGTGTCTGCAAAAAAATAAAAAAATATTGATAATTTTTGCCAAAAAAAAAATTTCTAAGCCATCTGAATTGAAAAACTGGATTTAATGGGTTTTATCCAGGGACCGTAACAATTATCCCATTTTTCAGAAAAGTCAGATGATAACAGTTATTTTTTTATTTATATTTTTTAAACAAAAATAACAGTTATTTTTTTATTTTCATTTTTTTGAACAAAAATAACAGTTATTTTATGATTTATATTTTGTTTAAACAGCCAATTGTAGGGGAATGTAAGAAAGAAAAAATTGACGGTTTATTGTTGTGACTTTGTTGAAGCTTTGACATTGTTACATTTAAGACCAGAGTGTTTTAAAATTCTTATTCACTTTATGGTCTTACTTGTATAATATTTTTAGCTTTTCTAAAGTATTTGGAAAAAGTTTCCTGACGAGCTGGCCTAAGCAACCAGCGAAATGCGCATAGGAACTAGCTTTCCCACAACAATAAATTTCAGTGTTTTCATTTAAAAAAATTGGGATTATTAGCACATCATTAATAAATGAATTAATTAATAAAATATTTCATGCCCAAAAATAATTTTTGATAATAAATTTGCATGTGCCCGGCAAATAAAAAACTGAAATGGCAAGCTGCTTTATTTAAGCATCTTGTTTTTTTAATTTTGTTTTTTTCTTTCTATCCTCTTACAACTACAATTTGTGTTGGAAAAAACCCAGCCAATTGTAGGGGAATGTAAGAAAGAAAAAATTGACGGTTTATTGTTGTGACTTTGTTGAAGCTTTGATATTGTTACATTTAAGACCAGAGTGTTTTAAAATTCTTATTCACTTTATGGTCTTACTTGTATAATATTTTTAGCTTTTCTAAAGTATTTGGAAAAAGTTTCCTGACGAGCTGGCCTAAGCAACCAGCGAAATGCGCATAGGAACTAACTTTCCCACAACAATAAATTTCAGTGTTTTCATTTAAAAAAATTGGGATTATTAGCACATCATTAATAAATGAATTAATTAATAAAATATTTCATGCCCAAAAATAATTTTTGATAACAGTTATTTTTTGCTTTTTATTTTTTCGATCATAAATAACAGTTATTTTATGACTTTTATTTTTTCGAGCAAAAATAAAAGTTATTCTTTAAAGAAATGTACGTGTTATAATTATTTAGTTGACTTTAAATATTTATTTTAATGTGCATAAGATATCTCAATGATGACCACATATTTATATAAATATTTAAATACAACTCAATAACTATAACACGTACATTTCTTTAAAGAATAACTTTTATTTTTGCTCGAAAAAATAAAAATCATAAAACAACTGTTATTTTTGTTCAAACAAGTAAAAATCATAAAATAACTGTTATTTTTGCTCGAAAAAATTAAAATCAAAAAATAATTGTAATTTTCGATCGAAAAAATAATAATCAAAACTTTAAAAATCATAATATTTTTTCATAGAAAAGTTCAAAAGGATCAATATGGTATACTTTAATCAGTTTGCCAGCATTTATTTCTATATGCTTTTTTTATTTAAAAATTTTAAAATAACTGTTATTTTCGGTCCCTGGTTTTATCCGATGAAGAATAACACTTCCAATATCCCCTCAAAAGATTTAGCTATTTTCCAATTACAGCCCAATCCAGTTTATACTAAACTATCCCTTTAAAAAAATATTTCCATTAAACGAAGAGCGTTTAGTATTCAAAGTAGGCCACATCGGTTAACTACTGCACACAGCTCGCATGTAAATGTAACCTGTTAATGAGGGGTTGCACAAAGTACTGGTCGCTAGTAACGATCTTGTGCAACGAAATTTGGCGTGAATACTTTTTACATTTAGACATTTAAATAAAACCAAATCTATTCATTATTTTAAACAGCCCCCATACAAAATGTTTCGTACTTTTGGTCTAAATAATGCTGAAGGTTACAACGATTTGGCACGTCTGCATTGTTATCTTCATTATTTTGCATAAACAGAAGATGTCAATTTTGTTTACGATTAACAATTTAAACATTGAACACTGCCCCATAGTTCATTTTTACAGAAATTGCTGTACACTATACATTTATATTTGCGCGTGTATGTGTATGTAACTCACATATGTTATACGTAAACACATACAAACATAAATACACACAATTGCATTTATGGAAGCATATTCAAGTTGAACAGGACATTTAAAAAATCATGCTTTCATTCACTTAACATTCACATTTCTATACGACAGCGCAATATTTGGAATGTGCAATATTACTCTTTTTTTACTTGATATAAATATTTTTTTGTATATCGTTCTTCCCTTTTTTTTTGCTTTATTTTAAAAAGCAGCAGTAGCATCAAAAAACCGGATATTAATTTTAAATGCGTGATAAATACTCTCTGAACTTTTTTTATTTTATTTATTTTCTCATAGAACAAAATAAAAATAAAAAAATGGCTTTTAAAAAAGGCAAAGAAAGTCTTAAGTTTTATAAAAAAAACCTTTTTCTGTCTTTCTATCAGTTAGTCACTCAATTGCAAAATGGCAAAAGTGTAACGTGTGTATATAAACAGTTTCCAGGGCATTTTCAATGTTTAGCTTTTTTTTGATTCGTTGCTTTTTTCTTCTGCACATTTTCATTTTCTTCAACATTTATTTTCCCAGCATTTCTTTAACATTTATTTTATTTCGCTGTTCTCTTTTTTCCATTTCTTATTTTTTTTTTAAGAAAAAACCACCTTCAGCTTTATTTGAAATAAGTTAATCGATGACGGAAATTAGTTTTTCCTTTCAACATTTTAGCTGTAAGTTAATCTGTGATTTTGAATATTTCATTTTGTGCTGTTTTCACTTTAACAGGTTTGTTTTAGCTCTTCAGTGTTCATTTGTGTAAAGAAATATTATTATTTATTTTCTGTTATTTATGCAATTTTTTTCTTGAGCTCGGTTGTTTTATTTTATAATGTGCAACAGGAGGAAATTGCATTTTAGTGATTGTGTCAAAATGTATAAATTTAATAAAAAATATTGTTTGAAGTTAGTGTTTAAGTAATAAATGCTTTATATTGTGTCATTAATTTCGTTTTTCTGGCTAAAGCACTTTAACAAAGTGTTGCAAATGAAAGGTGTAGATTGTGGTAGGATTACGATTTTCAATTTCTTGAAATCAATCCAACAATATCCAGCAGATTTAGTTGTCAAAAAATACAAAAATTACTTGAGGGCTTAAAGTGGTGAGTCTGCTTTTCGGGAGTAGTTTTTGCGTGGATTAATTCGTACCACGTTTCGAAATGGGGTTTCCAGTTTAAATAGAACATTTTTGTGTTAATATCAGCTAAAAACCACAGCAATAAGAATTTTTGGAGCGCAAAGTATTTCTTCTTAAAGTCAATTGTATTAAGGTTATTTAAAAAAAATTAACGTTTTTATTTCCGGTATTACCATAAAAGGATTTCTCAGAAAATTCAGTTATGTTCAGCTTCCACTTCCCAGAAATTTAATTCGGGATTCCTGGGAAATTTGTTTTAATTAAGAAAATAAGCAAAAATTACTGATTAATTACACTATGCTAGTTGAAAAAACAGACAAGCGGGGCACATAGCGTTTTAACATAATTCGGGTACGCTGAATCCAGTGGTTTTTTAAGATTGGCTCTGGTTTTCGAGATATACCGTTATTTCGAAAATGGAGGAGGTTGCACAACATATGTTCGCATAACTCAAAAACGCTTTAGCTTATTAAAAAGCTTTAAAAACCGAAATTCCGCAATAAAATTTCCTTTAAGAAATTTATAATTAAGTGTGATTTTTAGTATATATTTCACCAAATTCCACCACAACATATTTTTATTTTGTTTAAGACGTGTTTAAGTATTTTAAATGATATGGCCCCTTATGATCAAGTATGGACCCATCATTACAAGATTTATGTGGTGTTGTTTCTAGATATATTTTCATTGAATTAATTTTTAATTTAAATTTAAATAATACATTTTAATTCATTCAATAAAAATTTTAATTAAATTTAATAAATAATTTGATTACAAGTTTGCTCAATTCAATTACTTTATTAATAATTTTTTTATTTAATTTTAATTACCTGAGGTATCTAAATAAAAAAGAAATTTTTCGTTAATTATTTTTTTGTTCAATCAATCATATTTTTAATCAAAATTTATTGAAAAAAATTCACAATTTTCAATTTTACAACTTTTATGCCCGTAATTTCTTCAAAAAGAATTGTAGCTCTGTATAGAAATCTTACACCATGTAAGTGCTGCCATATTTTAAAAGAATGATTATGGTAAAAACACAAATGTTGCAATAGGTAAAGATACCTGTTAGGTACGAACACGGCCAGCTATCTTTTTGTAGAAGTTACGGGCATTAGAAATTAATATAATTATTTCGATAATAGGTGCAAATCAACAAATTGTTTACTTTATTGTACAAGTTTCGTGTTTAAAATCAATTATTATTTTTTTCTGTGTATATTTATCGATTTCGCTTTTTTTTTAAATATATGTTGTTTTTTAAATTGCTCATCGTTTGAAGACCAAGATTTTGATTTAAAACTTTTATTCTTAATATTTTGAAATCCCTCTTTTTCGTGTTCTATGAAGGAAAAACTCTCATATAAAGCACACAAAACCAATCGGAATAATCAACTCTTAAAATCCCTGGGTTATCTATCGCCATACGAGCATTAAGGTCCAACAATAATATGCATGAGCCAGCTTACGCTACTTTCAATAATTCACGAAATGCGTTAAAAAAACAAAAACTAAATCAAAAATCATCTGAATCCATTCCGTATCATTTCGATCATTTTCGCGCTTTGCTTTAACAAATGACAGTTTTATAAAACTTAAGAAAAAGTTTTTTTAAGTACAACATGGTATGAGACATATGATTCACATGTATTCGCACAGTTGCTAAAGCCAGTTCATGCACATTATTGTTGGTCCTTTAATCTGTTTAATTGTCATTCCGTGTGAAACTTATTTAATATTAGTTTGAAAGATCATAAAGTATATATTAGGGTTTTCTTTTAGACGGGCTTTTGCTTTAAGTCGTTAATCGCTCGATAAATTAACCGAGGTTTTGGTTTAATCGGTTAATAATCGGTAATTTTGTAATTGATCGGTTAACCGATTCGAAGGCACACCAAAAAACGAAATCTATTTTTTTAGTGTTTATGTATTAATACCTCATCCTTAAAAGCGTTCATAACTGTTTTCAGTAAAGTAACGAACATGACCAAACGAATCGTCATCGTTCTCAACATCTTGGCTTGTCCTATTCGCAAACAACAGACTAAGTGCTTCCTAAAAATTTAAGCACATGGCCTCGGAGACATTATTCGTGTTACGCGCGAGATACCAGTCACTATGATCGAACGAGTCGTCCAAAATTGGACCTTCCGAATGGGCCACCTCAGACGTAGTCTTGGCCAATATTTACATGATATAATTTTCAAACAGTAACTGCCATAAATTTTTCTTTCAACCGATAATAAAAAATTTTAAATGACTTACAAATTTATGTGTTTAATTTTACATTATAAATTAAACCTCAAGATGGATCACCCATTATTTTGTTTTTGTAAAAAATTTTTTGGTTTCATTACATGCCAAAAGGGCGCTAAGAACAACTGAAGCGAACGAAGTTTGTTGTTTAAAAAAAAATCAGAACGCAATAAAATGTTCTCATCGTTTAGTTGAGTTGGATAAGTACAGTATTGTTCTAGTTTTCGCAGATCATAAACAGAGAAACGTTTGTTTTTTTATTAATTTCCTACACAACCGCCATTAGCGTTTGTGTTTTCCACATATCTATCGAACCGAACACTAAGGAAAAGTAGTATATAATGTTTATTTTCGAACACTGCTTAAGAGGCTCTAAGATGCAATATTGTAGACTTATACACTCACAATATTATGTACGTAAAATTAACTGAAATTGTAATATCTACTTAATTTTCATTTAGTTTTAAAATTCATTTAATTTTTACAAATTAATTTTCAGTAATTTTATATAATATATAATTATATATAAATTTCTAAAAAATACCAGACACCTAGTTGTCTGATAATTTTATTGTCGTATGTGGATTCCGGTAGTTTCGAGTAAGTTGAGTTTGAACACATTTAATATGAAAATTGCTTCAGCAAATACCACAAACGACAAACTCAACACTCCATATCACGAAAACCGTATGAGGTATCGAAAAACTGATTACGCCAAATAAAAGATCAGGGGCCTGATTCTGGCCTGATTCGGAAAACCTAAGGAATCGATCTTAACTCAAACCGCAAAAAATCCACATACGACATTTAAATAATCAACCGACGACCTGTCCGCTTGTTATTCTAATGAGAGAGAGAGAGAATATTTATTTTTATATACTTACCCCATTATGCATGTTTGTTTTACTTTTGTTGTACTGACTTCTTTGTTAACAGAAGAACTTTCAATTATAAGACACCAGCAGTATGCCCGATATGGTATTCGCAATTATTTTACTTGACAAATTTAATGTATTAAACTAAATAATTTTAGCAAATAGAATATGGGAATTTTCTACACAAAACAAGCAAATCGTTTTTAACTTTTACTTTTTGCCCGAGATGTATAAATATATAACTGAAAATTTATTTATTTGTAGTCAAATTATATACAATAACTAAAAATTCATTTCTTTATACGGAATTTGTCGGGTATATCATTTTTTTTACGGAATTTGTGGTTAATTTTTTATGGAATTCGCTGTTGAATTTTTGACAGTAAAAACTAAATAAGCTTTTCGTTAAAATAAAATGCAAAATAAGCAGATCGGTTTTTAAGTAAATTTACAGAGGTTTTAAATTTCATTTTCATTTAATTTTACATACAGAATACTTTTACTTAATCAACTGACAATATTAAATGCAACCGAAAATCCGTATTAATACACGCAGAGAAAAAACATGTTTAAATATGGTGACCTCCAACAAAACTATTTTTAAAGAGCATTTTAAACATATTATGTTTAAATTTAACAATATTATTATCTCTGGCAACCATATTATGGTTAAATGTGATATCCATCAAGAAGCTACAACCATATTATGGTTGCCTCTAAACATGTTATGGTTAAATATGACAATAATTTGTTTTTAAATTAACAATAGTATTTTCCTCTTCTCCAAGAGCAACAAGCTATGGTTGAAAACCAACCATGCTATTATAAGTGTTAAACATATTTTAGTTATTATTGATCAAAGCATGTTCGGAGGCAACCATAATATGGTTGTGCCTTCTTGATGGAGGACACATTTAACCATAATATGTTTGTCGGTGATAATAATATGGTTAAGTTTAAGCATAATATGTTTACAATTTTCTTTAAAAATAGTTTTGTTGGAGGTGACCATATTTAAACACAGTTTTTCTCTGGGAGTATGCACTTACTTTTTTGAACAAATGCTAGAAACAGTTATTTGTTTGGAATTTGAAATGTTTATTTATTTAAAAATGACTGAACGGGATACATCTTGAATAATCTACAATCCGTTACTGTAATAATATTGTGAGTGTATCCTTTCCACATGTGGTGGATGGTGAAAAAAGGCAAATTAAAATCTTTTAATCCCTGATAATTTAAGGTCAGAATAAATTTCTGTTAGATCAAAATATTTTAAAACAAAATATTAAATAATTGTGTGTCAAAAATTTGAGTTAATGGCACCCTCGTGATCTTCACAGCAGGTAATGATTATATTGAAATAGGAGTAAATTTTCAAAAATTACCTTTAATGTCTAAAACTGCTCTCCTACCAAACTTAAAAAAATAGATTTAAAGCACGACCATAGAATTTTAGCCCTAGTCGGACGGAGCAAGTACAAATGTATCTTTTCGGTTTTTAAATTTAAATAACTTTTTTTCTATAAATAAAAGATATCTGAAGTTCTGTGACATCTTCAAACTTTTGATTACGATTAATATTTTTAAAATTTCAGAAAAATATGTCAATGTCTTACCTATTTAATAAGGCCAAGTTGATTTGACACCCTTAAAAGGCTGACAAGGTACAATTGTACCTTCATATATCTTATATGAAAATAAGAAAACAAAACGAATTAAAATACATTTTATTATATTCATTTTATAAATGCGCTTCAATAAACATGAACACTTAAATTTACATGAGAAATTAGAAATATTTTTATTGAATTTGTGTGCATGATATGCATGTTGTTTTTTGATTTGAGTGTCTACACAGATCACAAATGACTATCTAGTCTTACGTTGTTTATGTTTCTCACATTGGCAAACAGAACAACTGCCAACGAAGGGAGTGAAGCCACGTCTACCATAAGGTACTCTGGTACCAGCTTCAAGATATAGCGTTGCCGCAATTGGCCGTCCCAGTTCCATTTCTATAGCACCTCGTACAAAATGTTTACATACAATTAATTTGTTGCTGCTATGTTCTTCAACTGCCGGCATACATAGCTGCTTAGAAATTTCCTTCAAAGACTTTCTTCTCTGATCTTTTGTCTTGTATCTTGAATGATGTTCTCTACTTATACCGTAAGAAGCTAAAGCAGCTAAGTCAATCATATTATAGAATAGCGCAAGAGGCCAGCGTAATGTTCGTCGCCTTACTGTATACTCACCCAACATTTTATCCACTACATCAACTCCACCTTTAGTTTTGTTGTAGTGTTTCATAATTTCTGGTTTGGCTAATAATGTGTTTTCAACTTATCCTGTCGTATGCATAGTTGGCAGTAGAACAACTACTTTGTTCTTTTTGTACATATGAAAATATTGTGGCGTCACTGTTGTAGACAAAGTTCGTTGAATAAATAGACCGGTCCTTTGTAGGCTGCATATTGCTTGGCAGGAACTTTTTATTTTTTCTTACTGTACCTAGTAATGTCATGTTCCAAGAATTTCATTTCTTAGCTAATTCTAAGGACGTAAAAAAATTATCTGTCACTACTTTTCTTCCAGATCCTTTATAAAATTCAACGAGGTCAAGTACAGTTCTTTCTCCAATATTCTTTTGTCGTGGACCGTCTTTTGGCTTTCCAGTATAAATGTGGCCTTGTAGGTAAGCATTCATTGAGTCACAAGCCCAGAAAATCTTAATGCAATACTTAGCCGGTTTAGAGGGATTATATTTTGTAAACTTGGTATGGCCTTTAAACGGAAACAGTTACTCGTCGATGGTGATGCATTCATATGGCTTGTATGATTTCTCTAAATTAAAAAATGACGTAAAATTTTACGAGATTTGGTCTGTGAACTTGGTAAAGGTTCACTGCACCATTGAGTTCCATCTTTTCCATTAAAAATACAGCCGTCACTTTGCCATCTTCAGTACTATCATCTGAAACGTATTCTTTTTCGCACTCTATTACAATTTCGTTTTCAATGTCTGAATCTTCATCAAATGTATCACCAATTTCTGGCAAATAGTGTTCATTATCAGACGCAGCTAATATTTCTTCATCCTCTGAGCATTCAATCATTTGCCTCATTTCATCGGAAGTAAATCTAGTTACAAATTTATTTACATTACGTAAGACCTAAGTAATTTTTAATGAAATTGTACTTAACTACAAACACGATGACGACTTGTACTAGCTCCAGTCTCGATACCACTTATAATGAATTAGAGAATTTATCATAATTTTATATATTTTTTAAGTTAGTTACTTATCAAATCCATCTATTCTTTAAAAAATTTGATTATTAAAGCAAATTATTACTTTATTTTAGACATTTATCTGTATTTTCAGATAACTTATTAACCGTGAAAAGTCTAATCTATACTGAAAATGCTATATACATAGGTACAATTGTACCTGTACCGCCTTTTAACGTTGTAAAATTTTTCAGTCCGACTAGGGTTGTTTGCAATGTTTCGAGTGAACGCTATTTTTTATTTAATCGAATTCGACTCACTTTTCTCCTCGTCATAACTTTAGAAATAACAGACCTTTTCTTATTATTTTTAATAGGCTTCCATTATTGTATTTACTTTACAGTTTTCAAAGGCCCCGTGCGCTGCCTGATCGACTCAGAATAAATTTCATTACTTAAAGCTAAAGAAATTTTGATAGCTAAAGAAATATTTTTAAAATTAAAAATATCCTGCTAAAACCAGTGATGCTGCTATCCTAAAAATTAAATTTCCTAATAAAATTTTATTATATTTTGTTTTTAAATTTAAGCAGCTTTGCTTTAAAAATTTATAACTAACGAATAAAGAAAAACTTTTCACATAAAATTGGGAACAAAAAAAAAAAATTATATTGTAAGCCACCATAGACAGGTGCACAAAACTGAATATTCATCTAGAACAAGATCCTTGTAATAAAAACCAGCATTTTTAAAAAAAGTTAACAAGCACGCCATAAAATCTCCACATCTTACGAATACACATTGAATCACGTTACTATGTATGTATGTATGTATGTAAGTGCAACTAGGTCTGTGTGTGTCATTGTAATATTGTGCACTCTGTGTGAAATTCCTTTAATTTGTTTATTTTAAACTGACTGACACAGTGTTTGTTTTCAAAGTAAGCGTTGTTGTTATTTCTGGCTGGTTTTTTTCTAGATATAGAATTGGTAGTTGAAAAAAGCTTTAATAACAAAATTGTAATTTTTTTTTTTATATAGTATTTACAAAAAAAATAAAAAATTTAAAAGAAAAATGTTAAAAACAAAATAAAAAATATACAAGGAACAACAAACAAAATGTAAACAAATGGAAAAATATAATTTGGCGGTAAATTTAAAAACTTTGAGTAAAAGAAAAGAGAGCCAGAGAGAGGAAGATTATTAACAGGAGAGGAAGTTTGATTATATGTGATGATTACCTGACATACTATTGTATAAGAGTTTGCTTAAGCTTTCCAATGGAGAGTAAAAGTTTTACTCTTTTTCTAGAGAAAACAAAAGAGAAGAAAGTGAGGAGAGCTTTTTAATTATTTCCTGTCTGTTTTTGGCTGAGAAATATAGGTGAATAGTGAATTTATTTTTTTGTTTAACCATTAAATTGTAATTGTGTGCGTATACGTGTATCATGTGTGTGTATTTTTGCGACTCGCCTTTGTTATTAAGCCCTTTATTTCTGTTTTACTCCTTGATCTGTGCTGACAATTTCGCCAAAAAGTAATTAAATGCCACTAATGGATTTATGTAAGCACGTAGTAAAACTATTTTATGCTTTAGTCATACACACACACGTACATGCTTAAGAAATACACATACATTTATAAGCTTTTAGTACATGAACTCATTATCATTATGAGGCTCTTTTTTCATTTTAATTGCCTCTTTATAAGTGCGAACAAAAGACAATAAAACATACATACACATGTCGTAGTCTTTTTAAATAAATTGAAACTTGTGAGAAAAACAAAATGAGGCAAATGGGAATTTTTTTTTTTTTTTTTGTATTTGAAGTAAAAAGGTGTTTGTGATAGGTTTCTAACAAACGTGCTTATTTCATTAAAAAATGTTTACGATAATTTAATTTCAAGAAATACAATAAAGGTTGTTTTATTCTTTAGGATTGGTAAATTGACAAGTCATGTTAATTTGTTTGGAAGATTTCTAGGAAGGCCTCCCTATCTGAAAGTCTAACAAATTTAAAGTTCTTTTTTATTTATATTAGAAAACAATTTCTTAAATTGTTAGATTAACACAAGGATTTTAAAGAATTTTATATTCAAATACTTTGCCTTATTCGGGATTATTGACTTTAAAAATCTAGCCCCTCATAGTAAAAAAAAACTTGAAAAGATACATTATTCTTGAAACAATTTTAAATCCCATTTGTTCTACTTTCATTTTGAATTTTATTTTTATACAATTAATAAAAATCTTTCAAAGCTTTTTAAGTATTTGTAATGTTCAATGGGCTTCTTTCCTTTCCCATAAAAATTACTGAAACTCATATTGTTTAGAAAGCAATCGAGCCCCTGAAAAATTCCTATTTCCTTTAAATACAAGCTGAAGAATATAATTAAAAAATTTTAAATTTTAACAAATTCTTAAATACACTTGCTTGTCATATTTCCCAGCATGTTCACTTTATAAGTATCTAGTGGACTTAAAATATTAATTATGTACTCAAGCACTTTAACATTAAATCACCTACGAAAACATCATACATAATACTCATAGCAGCAGTATAGTGTACAACATGTTTCATTTTATGTAATGCCTTAAATTTCTAATCTGTTTCTTGTTAAGTTAACTTAATTTAAAGTTTCAACATTTGAACCGTATCATCTACAGGGAACTTCTTTTTCAAACACCCTTAAACACTCACACCCAGCCAGACATACACAGACACAAATTTTTGAGCCTTCAACGAACTGCCAACGTGTAGTGACTATGTGTTACGGGAAGTAACACCAACAATAAATAGTGTTATAAAAATCTAAATTTTGATATGAGAGTTAAAAATGCGTGGATAAAGCAATAAGTTTTTGATTAAATAAAATAAATTGATCAAAACCACATTACATTTCTTAAACTTTTTATTAAAATTAAAATGTTATTTCCCCAATTCATAAAAAATATTTTTGATTAATAAAAGGTTTATTAACCCTAGAATTCTCGGTAGCTTTTTGCCACTAAGTTATCCTCTTGATCTGGCCAGACCACAATTAAAACAGCTCAAAACCCAATTAACTAAAAAGTAAATAAATATATTTTTTATTGAACGTATTATTTTAGATTTTACGAATTTGTTATATAATTTTATTATATTATTATTTTTTCCACATGCAAGTCATCGAAAATGTAGTCTTTCATTTCGCACATTGCTTTTTCGGCTCTACCACAGCTAAAACAAGTTTTGCGTTTTATTTTGATAGTTAAATTGAACTAAGCTCATAATGGGCCGTAGTTATCTAAATTGATTCAAACTTAATTCATTCGATTCTAAATGTATCATTTATCGAATTCAGGTTTCTGTTTTTTTGATACACAGAAAAAAGTGTTTTATCAATTAAAAAAATGGGTTAAAAAGTATTTTAATTTAATTCATGTGATAATTGAATCAATAATTTTTTTAGCTGAAAAAAATTAAAAATTTAATTTTGGTTTAATTAACATTTTAGTTGTTTTGAAATAAATTTTCAATTAAAATTTTAATTAAATAACAAAAAAATCTGAATTGACTTTTTTCGTTTAAAATAAAATAATTTAAACATGTAGAATTGTTGTTGGGAATTGCCAATATTTATTTAAATAAATTAACACATTGTTTAAAATTTTAAAGTTTTTTGATCACTTTTTTAATTAAAATAAAAAATATCATTTATTGAAAATATTTTTTCAAAATTTTAAAATTTTTAGTAATCAATATAATCATTTTGGTAATAGGTGCAAAATCAACAACTTGTTTGCTTGATATTATGAATTTAGAGCAAATTTGGTGATAGGAGAAATTTAATAATTTTTTCTGTGTATGTTGTATTATTTGAATGATATAGAGGGTAATTTCATAGACTTTTACATACATATGGAATTTCAACCCACTATTTGCTCCAATCGAATCCAAATTAGTTTCATTCGATTCAGCACATATCATTAATGGAGTTCACGTCCCTGTTTTTTTTTTTTTTTTTTGATTTTTTGTTATATTCGAAAAATATCGCAAGCAAAACACAAATTTGGTCTAGTCACACCAAGACGGTAATCCTAGTGTTAAACAAATTTTCATATAAAATTCGTTTCATAAGCCTGCTATAAACCTAAAATATTTTTTATGAATATGGGGGTATATATGATTGTAATTTTTGCCCACAACACTAAATTTCGGCGTTTTTTTATCAAAAATAATAATTGGGAATTTAACACGTCATAGAGACATCTTATTAATAATAAATTTTATTTTTTATATAAAAACAAAGCTTTTATTTTTATAGCCACCCTACCAAAGGTGAAGGTATATCAAGCGTTTGTGCCGATGTGAGTAATACAGAATATATTTGTTTTAGGCCCAGAGCCAATCGACTCAAAATCACTTTCTGAATAAATCTAACGCTGTCATTGCAACCGTCTGGCTGCCCATGTAAACCTTGTGCACAAAGGACACGTCGCATTTTTTATACTCGTATAAGTTGATAAAAATTTATATGAAAATTTTAAGCACCAAAACTGAAAATGGAAAGAATCGGTTCATAAACAATCATAATTTGTTGGTATTTAGGTTAAATTTGAGACAAACATATTTTTTCAGTTTACCAAATTTAATGGGAACCATTCCATATTTGACAATAATTCCCATACAAACACCACTCCCGAAAATGGGTTTTAATGCCACTTCTTTATAAATGTTGTTGTTGATTTAACATTTGCCGACAACAAAGTCTATAGCACCTACAATGTCGCGTCTAACTGTTTTGCTTGTAGGTCTAGAATAGCCTTTAAGACGAAAAATCTCGTTTGGTTTTTGATATATCTTATATGAATCTTGACTTTATAACTCCGGCCCTTAAGTGCCAAAGCCTCCTAAATAAGAATCGTTCTCGAAAATTTTTTGGAAGTACTGTGGGGTAGGGTATCATGCTCTCGAGCTTGTCCTACTATACTTTCATTATGTTCTTAATATTTATTCAAGTTCGAGAAGTTCGATCTTAAATTAAAATATTTGAAAGTATTATTAGAAATTTAAATATTAAGAATACGAGTATATTATTAAGAATTTTTAGCCATAAATACAATTGAATCATTTATTTCGAAAAGGGCTCAGGTAAAAAATACAAAGTGTTCAGGAGGCACACAAAACTGAATATATCTTAAACCATTTAATTTTTTGAAGCAGAGGTTTTCCTAAAATTGAAAGCCTCTGTTTTTGTCATTATAGTAAAAACAAAAAATTATTTTAAGAAATATTTGATGGAGAAAATGGTCATTACAGTTTCCGGAGATGAGCCCTTTTCAAAAATAATTTTTGAACTTTCGTGGTTTTAGTAGCAAAATGGTATCTTTAGTTTATGCAATTTATTGCAACAAACAATATTGCAGATAATCGCTAATGTTCAAATATATATTTTGCATTTAAAGATAAGATTAATACTGGGAACACAACTGGTACGAACGACGAATTTTTGGCCGCGAATATTCGTCACCAAAAATAAAACATAAAATATATTGTAAGTATTTTAGTAAATAAAGTTACATTTTACTTTAATAATTGTTTTATTTTATTGTATAACATTTAAAATATATATACAAAGTATTTTGCTATAAAAATAGTTTTTAGTTGTGTGTTTGATTATGTTTTAATTTTGAACCCTAGGATTACCGTCTTGGCCAGACCAAATTTGTGTTTTGCTTGCAATATTTTTCGAATATGACAAAAATTCAAAAAAAAAAACTGGGACGTGATTTCCATAAATGATATGTGCTGAATCGAATAAAACTTATTTGGATTCGATTGGACCAAATTAGTGGGTTGAAATTCCATATGTATGTAAAAGTATATGAAATTACCCTCTTGGTCTGACTTGACCAAATTTTTTTTTTTTGGTTTGCAATATCTTTCCAATAGAAAAATATCAAAAAACAGAAATGTGAATTCTATAAATGATATGATCTGAATCGAATGACCAAGTTTTAATCAAATCAGAAAACTACGGCCCATTATGCGCTTAGTTCAATTGAATTACAAAAACCAAACGCAAAATTCGTTTCAGCTGTGGTTGATGCAAAAAAGCAATGTGCGAAACTAAAGACTACATATTAGGGTATTCATTTAATCGGGCTTTTGCTTTAATCGGTTAATCGCTCGATTAATTAACCGGGGTTTTGGCTTAATCGGGTAATAATCGGTTAATTTTGTAATTGATTGGTTAACCGATTAATAAAGATTTGTTTATAAATTAAGTAATTTAAATACATAAAAATGCATAAATTATTTACTTTTTGGAGTTTATGTTTTAAAACAAGCAATAACATAACAAACATAACAATTCTTGATCTAACACGAGCAAACAAAAAATAATTCATAAATATGTAATACATATTTTTTAATTAATACATAAATTTTATGTAGTAATTAAAAATAAACTGTTTGATAATTTTATTAGTAATTTCAATAGTGTAAGGTGACTTTAAAAATAATCTTTTAGAAAAATGTTTAGGATTTAAGCGATTATTTTCTTTAGTTTTGATAAATCTTGACTTGGAAAAAATTCTTTCCCTTATCGTTGATGCTGAAGAAATCGACCGCCATCCATAATGCATAATGTCTAATTTCTCAGTCCTTTTCCTGGATTTCTCTAAACGTATAAAATCTTCCCTTATGTCATTAGAGTCCTGTTTTATTTTTTTTAAATTCTGAACTCTTCTTGTTTCGGTTAATTCTGTTAAAAGATTGATATGAGAAAATATGAGAAGAAACAAATAACTAAACACATACATACATATGGGAAGTTCCAGCGATAAGTCTACTTTTTGTAACGAAACGTCAGAAGTAATTTAAATCGTTTATCAAAAATTGTATATGTATAATTTACTTTTTTATATGTTGTGTAAAGCGCAACTAGCTCTACATTTAGTTACAAAAGGGATAACTTTTGAACAACATGATACTTAAATACAAACTTATTTGCTTTCTGGCGTTACATTACAAATATTAGATTTTTCACTGGAAATTCCCATATGTACATAAAACGAGCAAAGATTTTAAACTTGATATCTTGGAATATAAATCTTTAGAAGTCCAAAGCTTATTAAAAAAGGTTTTATACAAAAAGTCTTGCTCAATTCGCAGACTTATGCAGTTTTTTAATGCAAGTCAAAATCCACTTCTGTTTTTTGTAACGTCACGCCGGCGCTTATTTTTGCATATATCTTCAAATTCTTAGGATTGATTATTGTAAATTTGTTTCTGAATATAGTGCAGCCTTATTACCTTGAATTATAAAAATAAACTTTTTACAAATTTGACTTCTTCATTTAATTTTTTTTTTACATTTTGTCGTACAAATATCACGTCGCGTCACAAGCTGTTGACAGCAAAGACCCATTTTAAATGAAGATCCCTTCTTTGTTTGTATGAAAAAATATTTTCTAAACGCAACAAATAATTAAAAACACAAAAAAATATGTTATAATACTACAAAAAATTAAAAATTTGGTTACGTTGGTTAATCGGTTAATCGACTAAAATTAATCGGTTTAATCGTTAATCGAAAATAGCCAATTTTAAATTAACCGATCAGTTAATCGGGTAATAATTTAACCGATTAATGGTTAACCAAACGAATACTACATACTCGATGACTTGCATGTGAAACAAAATAATAAAAGTATATAATAAATTCAAATTATCTAATATAATAAGCATACATTCAATGAAAATACATATATTCATTTACTTTTTATTTAATTGGGTTTATTAGCGGTTCTAATTGTGGTCTGGCCAGACCAAGAGGATAACTTAGTGCTAAAAAGTTACCGAGAATCTAACGGTTAAGCATTATTTTTTTTAATATGGTCACACTATTTCTCTCTATTTGCACAAACAGCAATCATTTGTCTCAACTATAAAAGCTGCTAGTTATTCGTCGTTATTGTACTTCATTCGACGAAATTACTCAGCGAATTCTCACTGAAAAATTAATCGTGTTGGGCGAAATTCGTCGTTCGTCCCAGTTGTGTTCCTAGCATAACCCATTTGAAGATTTTTTATGAACTATAAAATTTTAATAAGAGTAAAAAAAATTTTCAACAAAAGCTTTTTATTATAAAGTAACAGTAAGAACATTTCGGTATATTCTTATATTTATTAAGATTATAAATTCGAAAACACTTACATTCATAGAAGAAAAACGAAAATATTTCATTAAGATAAACATATGAATAATAACTCTTCTTGTTTCTTTATGTGCCTGCGAATACATGTCGGTTGGCCATTGCAGAATATCTTCATATAAATTTAAAGTTAAATTGAATTTATGAAACACTTTTTATGCGGCCGATAAAATCCTACATTAAGCTATCGGTAAGTTGTGAAAACGTGCCTTAATAAATGTGGAGATGAGCCTTTCACCGATATGGAAGGGAAATATAACCTTTCATTCTCACAGTATACCGGTCTATATATGTTCCTCCAAAAACTGCCAAAAACGGAATTTCCAAAAACTTGTACCTGAGCCCTTTTCGAAATAAATGATTCAATTGTTTTTGAACATTAAGTTTCCTTAACAACATCAAATGTCTTAAAAAATTTTGAAGACACAATACATTTGGTTCAATTTATTTGACATTTTCGAAATTTTGAAATGCATTTGAAATTTTTCAAAAATGATAAGTAATTTTAGAAATTACTTCTACTAAATAAATTAAAAAATGTAGATAAGCATTAGAAAATAGTTTTTGTGTATAAAAACATTTAAATTTGGCGTTTCGAACTTTGAGCAGTCTAAACAATTTTAAGGTAGCACTAGATTTTTCGAACATTTTCAAAGTTAAATTAGTATTGTGGTTATTTTATTGAACTGTTAATGGTTTTTAATCCAATTTTCGATATTTTAATCAGGCTTAAGCTCATTAAATTTAATTTTCGTTACATTATTTTTGTGAAGAAAGTAATTTTACAACATGAAATGAATTAAAGTTTATTGATAATTTTTCATTCTTGACTGAGCTGCGAATTGAACCCAGGTTTTCACGGACAGGTTGCCCTGACTAGTTTCGATTGTAACCACACAATCTCTTCAGAGGGGTTTGCCGTTTAACACTCACCGCCATGGACGACGAATGACTTCAATAGTCAAATATCAATCTTTAAACCAAATGGTATTTTAACTTTAGTAGATAGAAGTGTGCTTTGAATGAATGATTATCTATTTAATTGATTTCCATTTTTGTCAAGAATTCTTCTTGAAATCCAAAAAAAAATTTTTATTTTTCATGTTTTTGTCTTTCTTTTTCTTGTTGACCTTTTTCAGCACAACTGGAAGGACAAAACATATAGCTCGTGCCTTAGCTGTTAACAATAATTAATATTGTGGTTATTTTATTGAACTGTTAATGGTTTTTATTCCAAATTTCGATATTTTAATCAGGCTTAAGGTCATTGAATTTTAATTCATTTCATGTTGTAAAATTTCTTTCTTCATAAAAATAATTTAATGAAAATTAAATTCCATGAGTTTTTAAAGTTTTTTATAATTGTTGGTGACTAAGGAAAAATGTTGTCTAGGTAAAGCCATGTTCGAAATATTCGAACATAATTTCCAGCTTTCAAGGTAATGTTAAAACTGGATCTCTTTATATGAATACTAAAAAATGTATATATTTCTATATGATTTTCAAGTTGTTTATGCTTTTTTATTTGAATTTTGGAACTTTAATTGTCTTAAAACTTTCAAGTTTTAATAAATTTTGTAGACCTTTAATGTTTTAATAATTTGAGGGTTATGGAAATAAGTTTCTTACATTTGTAGCAAGGTTGAAAAATTCGAACTTGTTTCGGATTTTCAAAATTGATGTCCAATTCTTCAAAAAGTTTCTCACTTTACAAATGTAAAAAAAAAAATATGTTTAAAATTCATTTTACCAGACTACATTCGCCCATAGAAAATATTAAAAAATTATTTTTTTTTTATCGAGAGTTTTTGGTTAGTTAAGGCCACAAAAAAGAATACGATATTAACGAACGTATTATGTTTGTAAAAGTAAGTGGAAATTTGGTGAAATTTTTATATAAATAGTTTTTTTTTTTTAATTCTAAATATTGTATTTTATCTATTCAAAGATTTTTATTGTTCATAAACTTTGGACTGAAATTATTTGTAAGCCCAAACTTAACACAGAACTGATTCTATATGGAATTAAATCGCTGAAAACTAAATTCAGTCAAAAATATTTAAATCTGCTATTTATGTTAATCATTCACTTTTAAATGATTTCTAAGTTTTAATATTGTTGCTTAATTGGAATAATTTAGACAAATAACTATTGATTGTGTAAATTATTGAAAAGAGAATTATATATTAATTATGTATGTATATTATCGTAAAGAGGATAAAGAAATTAACAATTCAAACCTCTTTTTAAGCCAGTCAAGTTTCTATTAACATTTTTTTAAAAATCTTCTAAGTTCATTTTTTTAAACTCATGTCAAATGAATAATCACTTATAACTCACCTTGTAAGTATTTAAGCAAAAATTTAAAAGTTGGTAAATATAAAAAATGAAAGCAAAAAAGTTTTAGTAAAGTTACAGTCTAATATTATTAAGTAGAGTTGCCAAGCGGTTAAAAAAATTGCAATAAGATTGGAATGTTTTTTTGGTATTTTCTACAGTAAAGAGATAAATTCTTATAACTCAAATTTAGTAGAACAATGTCCTCCATATAAAATTTCAACATCTATAGAAATTTACTTGCTTCAATTTAAAAACAGCTTTGTGGCGCCCGAGTTAATTGGTCATCATAACAATGGGTTCTGAAAGGCAGAATACACCAAATGACAACATTTTGTAGTAGATTACATAGCAAATTAGTTAAATAGAAAATTTAAAACGTGTCTACTTGGCTCGAACAGAGTATAAGTACTCGTGAAGGTTGGCATCGTCAGTATAAGTACAAACATTAAAGTGTGTAGATCACAAATAGAGGTCGCAATTGTGAGAGCTGTAAATAAAGATTGTGAAAGTGACTAAGTTTTAAATACAATTTGTGAACTAAAAAAGTGTTTTGTTTATATTATTAAAGTTGTAAAAAGAACTCAAGAGGCTTTTAATAAGCCAAAAACGTTATTAAAAAAGCAGTAACGTAACAATATGTTTCGGGTGAATTTTATGAGACGTATAAATTATAACTGGCAGCAAGCACTGTCTTCTGTGAAAGCTGATTTGACAGTTCTCGATTTTTTGAGTTAAGTTTGGCTTGGTAATTTTTTATTTATATTAGGGATTGCTGTGCGTTTTTAACCGAAATCTTAACCACGGGTTTTCAAACCTAAAACCCGAAAACCGACAAAAAACGTCGGCTTTCAGCTTTTACTTTAAAAATATATTTGTGCGTAAAGAAATTGTAAATTATACATCACACTCATACATCTTATAAAAAAGTTTATACATTACAGCCGACAACAATGGCAAGGTGTTGTAAAAATTAAAAAATGTGCTGACAACGATCTGCATCGGTTAAAAACAGAAGGATCTTTTGTCGAAATCTTGAAAGATCTTGTACTTTAAAACCACTAGAAAATTTCAAAATATGCACACAAAAAAATTTGCCGTAAAACCAAAATATGCAACAATATGCGAAAACAAATCGATGCCATTTTAACGCAAATTTAATGATTGGGAAAAATAATTTGGTCGACATCGTTCGCTCTTGGCAGCATATTAAACATTTTTTTCTTATTTTATTATACTAATTTTATTTCAGAAATATCTGAACTAAAATCTGGAGTTTGGAAACATTTCAAATTATCAGAGCACCAGTCAAACACAACAATGTGCAAGATTTGTAAGAAAACCTGAAAACCGAACCGAAACAGACCGGTTTTAATCATTTTAAACCCCAAATCGAGGATTCACATTTTTAATGTTCTTAGCAAACAATTTTTAGTATTGTGGTTATTTTATTGAACTGTTTTTATCCAAATTTAGATATTTTTAATTAAATCATTTTAATGAAGAAAGGAATTTTACAACATGTAATGAATTTAAATTTATTGATAATTAGATATTGGGAATTATTTATTTTTCATAAGCAGCTTTATTATATTCAACATTTTTTTATTTTTTCGAATTTATTCTATGAGTTAAATTTCAGTTATGTATTTTATAAAGCTTTTTGTAATAGCTCTATTCCTTAAATTTTAACTCATAGAATAAATTCGAAAAAATAAAAAAATGTTTATTGATAATTTTTCATTCTTGACTGAGCTGGGAATTGAACCCAGTTTTTCACGGACAGGTTGCCCAGATTAGTTTCGATTGTAACCACACAATCTCTTCAGTGGGGTTTGCCGTTTTTACTCACTCGGCTATTGAAGCCGGATGACGTCAATAGTCAAACATCAATCTTTAAACCAAAGACAAAAACATGAAAGGCAAAAATGTACTTTGGATTTTAAGAAGAATTCTTTACAAAAAGGACGAAAAAACTCAAGTTAGGAAGAACATGTTTGCCTATTGACGTCATCCGGCTTCAATAGCCGAGTTAAAACGGCAAACCCCACTGACGAGATTGTGTGTTTACAATCGAAACTAGTATGGGCAACCTGTCCGTGAAAATGTGGGTTCGATTCCCAGCTCAGTCAAGAATGAAAAATTATCAATAAACTTTAATTCATTTCATGTTGAAATATTACTTTCTTCATAAAAATGATTTAATGAAAATGCAATTCAATGAACTTAAGCCTAATTAAAAAATCTAAATTTGTACTTAACAAACTCTAATTTATGTAGTCTAGCTAGAGTTATGTTTAAAATTTTTTAAATTAATAATAAAAAACTTGGCTGAACTTGACCAAATTTTATTTAAAAATTTTGTTCGGAAATAAAGCACAATTTTGTGTATCTTTTAAAAATGAGAATTGTCACATTTGAAGCGATAATAATACATTATCAAAACACCATTGCATCCAGAAAACTCACCGTGCTTTACGAACCGGCTGAGTCATTGGTCCGTATGTCTTCAAAAACGAAGTTAATAGGGACATGGTAACAAGTTTTATCATCACTCAAATTAGCTGGCATTATTCTTTCTGAACACAACGCACGCTGTAATAAATTTACTTACAAAAACTTTTGATGAACTAAAATATTTGCGATGTAATCTTGTCATTTCACGTTATAATCCTGTTTATTAAAAAGATTGTACCCTGATTGGATTATTTTTTTTTTGGGGTCATGTAAAGCCAAATGGCTCCGCCGAAAAATTAATGGCAACTGAACACCTGGAAATCAATATTTAAAGAGAAATGCTGCAACTTTTTACTTTCAGATTGCACATTTAAACATTAATGCCGTCAAATTATCCACTTGCCAAAGTCAGTTTATTTTATACAGAAAATGTTTGTTCGTTGTTTTTTTTTCTTATTTATTTATTTATTTATTTGATATTCAACATTTTTAATTTTTTCGAATTTATTCTATGAGTTAAATTTCAGTTATGTATTTTATAAAGCTTTTTGTAATAGCTCTATTCCTTAAATATAAAAAAAAAAAAAAAAAAAAAAAAAAAAAAAATCTAAGGAATAGAGCTATTACAAAAAGCTTTATAAAATACACAACTGAAATTTAACTCATAGAATAAATTCGAAAAAATTAAAAATATAGAATATAATAAAGTTGCTTATGAAAAAGAAATAATTCCCAATATCTATTTATTTGATATTAATGTTATATAAATATAAAATTAATATATAATAATAGCACTGGCTAACAGGGCCATCGGCTAGTTTCTTATTTAATAACGCTGAATTTTATTTCTACAAATCTAAACTTCAAACGGACAACTGCTTTTACTGTGTCAAATGCTTTCCAAAATCGATACTGAGGAGGCTGTTAATTTTTATCTTTTTTTTTTAATTTTGTTCCTAAAGCGTTATACAACAATTAAAAGCGTTTGGCTAATAATGGCTTTAAAATCCTTTTACCGCTTTAGACACACAAAATATATCTGATTAGTAGATATTTTTTCAAATCCTTCATAAAATGTAATTTTCGCATCTTAATTTTTGTTATAAATTTCATCATGTAATATTTATTTTCTAAGTCTTGCTCTTTTTCGCTGAAATAAAATAAATATAATTTTCCCATAATCCATCTAAATTCATAAATCCATCCTTTCAACATGTCATAACCAAAATTTCAACAACAATCATAAATAGTTGGCAATCTTTATCCCATTTAAGTCACTTTATACTTCAAGTACAAAAACAAAAAAGAGAAACAAAAAAAAAAAAAAATATTATATAAATGTGAATAAAAAAAACCCTAATGAACATTTAAGCTATCTTCCACTTGGCTAATTTGCCCTTAGGTTAAATCCAAATTCTTCCAGCATTCATGATGATGCCGCATACACACACATTTACTACTCAAACACATGTACCAAAGCAAATACGTATATGAACGTTTGAATCTATGAGAGTGTGAGTAGTGTGCAGGTTACACATACAGATACTTACAAATAGAAAGTGCAACGTGTGTAACCATGAAGCATTTATATGATTTCTAGTCATAGATTTCTGATACTTGCAAGTTTTTTTGCTACTACAAACACATTGCAAACGTTACTAGTACACACATACATATTTCCACATGTCAGTGGGAATATATGTAAGTGATATTTGTATGTATTTAAAGCTTAAGTGAAAATGTGTTTATGTGTATCTTTTACTGTATATAAACTTCTAGATATTAGTTAAAATTCGTACCCAGTGTTATGAGTGCATACAAAATTTTGTTAGCGACAATTACAAAATAGCAAAACAAAAAAAAAGTTCATAATAAAAAAAAACAAAATTGTAAAATATTTGCCATCGCCTTACGTTGTTCCTACGTTGTTGTTTGCTACTTGCCACAACAGTGTGGAATCAGCAGAAATGGAAAATGGACCCAAAACAAAAATTACATTAAGTTTTATTTTTGTGGGGTAGAAAAGGAGTAAATTTGTTCTTGTTTATATTTTACTGCTTTTAAACAATTTTATTGTTGTTGCTGATGTTATTGTTCTTGGTTGGTTTACAGCTACAACAACGTGCTGTATGATTATGGATGCTGTTGCTTGTTGCTACTTTTCGGTTAGTTAATATCAAGTAGCTTCATGTATTATTTTGTTGTTATTTTCATATTCAAACGCTTGCATTGCCGAGCACATAGTTTTGCTTTACTAATGAAATTGCTCATTACACCCTAATGGAAAATATTTTTGGTATAAATTTGTAGTTATTAACTTAAGGCGATCTAGAAGTTCTTAATTTAATGGGGTTCTCTTTAATTTGTATTAAATTGCATACCCAGTTGGGGATTAAGAAACAAAAACTTTGGTGCAAATTTTAACTTTTAAATTTAGTTTCAGGCTTAAAGATCAGCAATGGTGTATTAATGCCAGCAATCAATGGGCATGTTTTATGTGGAATTTAACTCTTTGGGTTAAATTCAAAATCATGTTGCACTATTTGCATTTCGTGTTTCTTCACATAAGTCCAAATACGGGAATATAGAAGACTCGAGAATTGTCCGTACAGTGAAATCGTTGTTGCTGTTGCTGGTGTCCACATAAAATCTAAAAATCCATATAACGGCATAAAAAAGAAAATAAGGAAAAACATTAAATCAGGTGTCAAAAATCAAATAAATAAATTTGACATTGCATGGGAAAATAATGACAACTCTCCCTAACTCCACGTCTACATTAGTGTGTCCCAAAAAAAAATTTTTTTTTATGCCCCACCTTTTTTTGAAAGCTTATAGTGTGAAGTATTTTTGTGATTTTTTTTCAGATTTTGCGGAAGAGGTTTAGAGGTCGCTAAAACCGAGTTTAACCCAAAAATCGTGTTTTCTCGACTTTTTTGAATTTTGCTGATTACTCGGCCCATTAGGACGATTTTCTTTTTTACTAATTCAATTTTTTTAAAGAAAACTTCTCAAACTTTACTTCTCTGTGCAGATATTAAAAGTTTCGGTTATTTTTTTGCTCATTTGGGTCCCCCTAATCACATTTTTTTGTAAATTTAGCATAAATTTAAAAAATAATGCTCTGTAACTTTTAAAATTTATATTGAAGTTAAAAAAACTAATGATTCAGTTTAAAAGGTGGATAAATTCTGAGTCATTGCAAAAAAAAAACAATTGAATTTGCTCTTAATGTTCTAAAGTTATACCCTTTTTAAGTTTTGTACCCATTTTGTGAAATTAAAAATATTGTAATGCGTTTGCAAGTTATGCATCGGATTTGTTTTAATGTTAGATATTTAGATATTAGGTATTCTTTCAAAATATTAAATATGGGTGGTTTTTTGTTCTGTTGCACAGACTTCAGCAATGCGAGTCCAAAAAATTCTAGGCAGCTTACTTCTCATACACAAAAAAAAAAAAAAAATTAAAAAACTATTTTTTTTTAGCTTTCAATTATTTATTAGAGCTTTTACGATGAAGCTCTATGCCCTGCAATAAATTCTGAAAGTCTGTTGCAGAGGTTGTTAGATTAATGTAAGTAATAGCTAAGGCCACGCCGCGTTCTGCGACATCACTAACCATGTGCAATTGCTGAACTTTGTTCTTTGCTTCATTAAATGATTTGTTTGTATGCCATTTTTCCGGATCTGTTTGTAAAAAATCAACTGAAATGTTGCTGGTTTCAAGAAAGGCTAGGCTGGCTTGGGATATTAAATCTTGAATTTGTTTGTTATTAAGCATGTTTTCGGATAATTCCGCTTTTACTAATTCTTTACCGTTGCTTGGTGCGTGTAGATTTTGGACCATTAAACGCAAAGTTTTGGTGGTGATACGTTCATCAAATAATGCTAAGGCAGCCAACTTACCGGATAAAAACCACTGATGTCGCAGAAGAGTTTTCAACGTGTCGCTTGAGATTGATTCGTTAAAGCTTTTGTATTCATCCAATTGGAAATATGGCATACAAACAAATCATTTAATGAAGCAAAGAACAAAGTTCAGCAATTGCACATGGTAAGTGATGTCGCAGAACGCGGCGTGGCCTTAGCTAATACTTACATTAATTTAACAATCTCTGCAACAGACTTTCAGAATTTATTGCAGGGCATAGAGCTTCATCGTAAAAGCTGTAATAAATAATTGAAAGCTAAAAAAAAAATAGTTTTTTAATTTTTTTTTTTTTTTGGGTTTGAGAAGTAAGCTGCCTAGAATTTTTTGGACTCGCATTGCTTAAGTCTGTGCAACAGAACAAAAATCCACCCATATTTAATATTTTGAAAGAATACCTAATATCTAAATATCTAACATTAAAACAAATCCGATGCATAACTTGCAAACGCATTACAATATTTTTAATTTCACAAAATGGGTACAAAACTTAAAAAGGGTATAACTTTGGAACATTAAGAGCAAATTCAATTGTTTTTTTTTTTGCAATGACTCAGAATTTATCCACCTTTTAAACTGAATCATTAGTTTTTTTAACTTCAATATAAATTTTAAAAGTTACAGAGCATTATTTTTCAAATTTATGCTAAATTTACAAAAAAAAATGTGATTAAGGGAATCCAAATGAGCAAAAAAATAACCGAAACTTTTAATATCTGCACAGAGAAGTAAAGTTTGAGAAGTTTTCTTTAAAAAAATTGACTTAGTAACAAAGAAAATCGTGCTAATGGGCCGAGTAATCAGCAAAATTTAACAAAGTCGAGAAAACCCGATTTTCGGGTTAAATTCGATTTTAGCGACCTCTAAACCTCTTCCGAAAAATCTGAAAAAAATCACAAAAATACTTTACCCTATAAGCTCTCAAAAAATGCTGGGGTAACTATAAAAATCAAAAAAAAATATTTTTTTGGGACACACTAGTCTACATGCGCTGTCGATTTGAGCAAGACATGAACATATCGCCGGCAGAGCAACGGTACTTTTTTGTTCATGTTCTTGTTTTCGGCGAATACGTGTTGATGTTCATGTTCTGATTTACCCCAATTTTTGTTGTTGTGCGTTTGGTTGTAGACAGAAAATGACATTGTAAGGCGACCATCATGGCGAACATCGTTTCTAAGACATATGTTTAGCCAACGATGGCCGCACATGGACGAAACATGAACATGAACAGTCTACACGAATAGAACTCATGTGCGACATGATGTTCTTACCAAGCTGATGGATAGTGGAGACGGGTAGTAATGAACATACCTCGTACTTATTATACTATACCAGACAAGGCGAATTTACTTCAGGTGGCGGCGAAGAGACAGCAGGTTATTTTTTTTTAGTCATGCCAGAATAGTCAAAAATTTGTTTACAGGCGCTTTTTAAAATTGTGTTTTTAAATTAAATTTTAGTTTGCAACTTATTAATGAAAAAGTTAAAAAATAAAGAGACGATTAATTAAACGATGTGTAAGAATTAAGTACAGATCGTTTTTTTTTTTTTTTGGTCACAAAAACAATTTTTTACCATTATCACTATATCTTAAAGGTGTTTTTATGTTAATGTGCTGTTTTAATGTTCAAATGCATAAAATGAATATAGAAAACAAACGGTTTAAATTAATTTAAACGCCACGTTCACTTCAACCGAATTTTCAATTTAGTGCTCATAAAACTTGCACAAGCTTATGTTATAAAAACTGTTATTTTCTTGATTCTAAAAATAATTTATTTTATTTTATATTTTTTGACTCAAATGTTTTTGTTCATTTTAGGCTAGGGCTGCCACATTCATTCTTTCATCAATCCCAAATTTAAAATAAAAATTTCTTAAAATATCTAAAAATAAGTAGCCACTAAAAAAATTATTTCTAAATAAGTTAATGTTTTAATATTATTTGTCAGTGGGGATTATTTTTATCTTATAAGTTTGTTTTTTAAACTTATATTACAATAATCACACTTAAGCAATTGTGCATTTTAACAAATCTTACAATTTGGTACTTATCTTTCAAATTCTGACCAAAAATATACGGCATTTAGGAAAAAGGATCATTCAGTAAATCCAAAATATTATAAATATATGTATTTTAAATTTTCTCTATGACTGCCGGTTTAAATATTATTAAAGCAACATATTGTCAAACATACTTTTAGCATTAATGGTTTCAGCCTGAAAATCCATGTTGAATGATTTTATATCGTTTATGAACTTTTGAAGCTGTGAACATTTCAAATGTGGAGAATAAGCAGTATTATAACGATCCCACAAGCATATTAATTTTACGCTTGAAATATCAATATTTGTGGACATATATGCGTTTAAAAGTAATTTTACTTTTTAGTATGTTTACAGGACGACGTAAACAGAAGAGGTACATAAACGTTTTTATATTGTCCAATTGGTCTGCGCAAAACGCCTGCTGATTTTTTTCAGAGTTGTGTTTTTTTCGTGCAATCGTTTTTGACATCCTTATCATGTTTTGCACAAACGAAATTACTGCCCGTTCGCCGATAACGAACGTGTCCGCGGTTTTTTAAGATTGGCTTTGGTTTTCGAGATATACCGTTATTTCGAAAATGGAGGAGGTTGCACAACATATGTTCGCGTAACTCAAAAACGCTTTAGCTTATTGAAAAAACTTAAAAAACCGAAATAAATTTGGCCCCTGTAGCGCCTAGGATGCCCCTAGATGGGTCAAATGTATGACCAACCCCACTTTATTTTTCATCTCAATCATTTATTTCTAACATACCCACCCGCTATCTCCATTCCTTAAGGGGGCTTCCATACAAAATGTTCAATGCAGACTAGAAATATATTGAAGAAAAAGTCCCATAAATTCCTAGAAGTCGCCCCTAGTGGTATATAATGTATGATTGACCTTAATTAATTTTTTGTCCTTAATATTTTCTCGAGACATACTTGCCCCTTATATTCACTTCTTAGGGGGGCTCCCATACAAATATTGCGTTTTATGAAATTCTTAAATTAATTAAAATTTGTCGACTTTTGTGAATAAAATCAAAAGTTGCAAACAGATTTTAATCATTTTTGGCTTGTTTTGTTTGGAATTTCGTTTTTTATACGTCTGCAAAAACTTAGAAGCATAGCTGAATTTTCCAATTTTTTATAAATATTTAAAAAACAAAAATTTCGAAATTTTGTTAAAAAAATTATTTTTTTTCCAAAAAAAAAATTATGTTTCTAAAACGACTAAAGATATTAGAAAGAAGTTTTATTTTTCTTAAAGAAAATTTTATTGCGGAATTTCGGTTTTTTAAGTTTTTTCAATAAGCTAAAGCGTTTTTGAGTTACGTGAACATATTTTGTGCAACCTCCTCCATTTTCGAAATAACGGTATATCTCGAAAACCAGAGCCAATCTTAAAAAACTGCGAGCACCACTGGATTCAGCGTACCCGAATTATGTTAAAACGCCATGTGCCCGGCTTGTCTGTTTTTTCAACTAGCATAGTGCAATTTTTGAAATTTTGTTTTTGTTTTAAATGTTATTTACTATGCGAACGTTAACGTTCGATATCGGCGAACGGGCAGTTAGTATTGTTTTTCCTATCGATGCATTGTTGTAGTTTTGCGCGACCTACTCATTCGACCATGGTTTTTAAGATACAAAAAATTCTGCTGCAGATAAATTTTGAATAAAAAACTGATGTGGCGATCAGCAAAATCAGATTTTTCAGCCGACAGATATTGAATTTGCGCTATAATTTGTTAAATATAAATTGTATTAAAGGAGTTTTTTACATAAGAAATGTTAGCCTTTTTATTTAGGTTAGCTTGTAAAATAAACAAAACTTTAAATAATTTACCCAAAAAGAAAAAAAAAATTCCTTTACATTCTCAAAATAAGCCCGAAATAAATTTTTTTTTATCTAATATAAGATTAGAACCCCAAATGGGGTAGCCCTGCTTTAGTCAACTGGTTTATGCAAGGCGAATTCATTTATATATTAATTCGCCCTGTTTTAGACATTCTGTGACCGAAAAGCAAAAACCAAATACCCTGCTGTTTTTTGTGTTGTTAACTTGTTGTAGTCTCGCCGCCACCTGAAGTAAATTCGTCTTGATACCAGACTTAAGTTTTTCATACTAAACGAAAGAGGTAAAAAAATTAGTCAAACTTTAAATACTCAAAAATTAATTAAGACCTTATAAGACAATTAAAACAGTACCCAAAAAAACATTTCTTATTCCTGTTATAATTAGAGACTAACAAGCCTCATGTAATTTACAACCGAATGTACATTAGATGCGAGACACATATGGCACTGTAATGCATTATTCTGCACTTTTACAAAATTGCGTGTATGTACAGAATTATAGTTATCTGATTGCAATATTTCAAATAAAAGATATATAAACATAAGTCAGAAAGGTATTCAATGAATTGAAAACAGCACGTTTTAAAAATAATGGTGGCCCAACAAGAGACATTGCTATCAAAAGTGCAGTATGATAAGGCTGAATCCGTTAGCCATTACTCTCTGCATTTCATAAAGCTTTATATAATGTGAATATGGGTTTTAAAGTTAAGGGCTTTAATATATGGCTATATTTAAAATCTTCAGACAAATCTTTATAAAATACAAATACAAAGCCACATATATGGTCTAATAATAAATGTAGAGAAAGCCATAATGGTGATAGAAAATCACGACAAAAGTCCAGACACAAATGCACAACTTAGCCAAAAACAACAACACCATAGAACATGTGCCTAATTTTAAATATCGTGGTGTCTTACTTAGTGAAAATTTAACAGCAGATAAATAAATAACATGCCTATGGTTAAGTGTTATATTTTGTAAACCCAATTATATTCCATAGAGTCTCATCATATGAATAAGCTTGAAAATTTTGAAATGTAGACATATCGGACATACCTATTAAGTAATAATGAAATATTAATGATATTAAACACAGAACGCTTACTTTACTTTACGTCATACAACTCGTAAAACTACTTATTCGAACTGCTTCTGCTAACACTTTAAGGATACATCAAGGATATACTAGGCACTTTGTAATAGTTTGTTCCTTCTCTGAGATTTATTTTTTTGAAGTTTTGCAAAAATTCTAATTTTCGCTATATTCATTATTTCTTCACCATTTTTTTTAAAGTTTAGTGATTTATTTTTTAATTTTGACTTAATTTTTTAATTTAAAGAAAAATTATACTCTGGTCCATGATGGAAAATTTGTTGGCCTGTGCTATTAAATTTTTAAGTAAATTGCAGTGTTTTTTCTCCTCATAAAATGTATTAAAAATTTTACTAAAACCACTTTAACTCCCTTTAGCAGGATATTTCTGTTTTTCTTTATGTGTTGTTAAGTTGATATGTACTTAATTACTTACATGAAAATTTAATATGAAAATAACCGTAATAAAAAGTTAAAGTTTATTAAAGATAATTTTTCAACAGCTTAATCCAATTTAGGCAACATAAAAAATGAAGAACCAAATTAAGAACCAACAAACAAATAACAAATAAACGAAAAAGCAAAAAAAAAAACTGAGTTTAAAAAGGAATTAGAAGGAGAAAGCAAAAAAATATAAAGTAAAAAAAAGTAAATATAAATGTATTAGTAACCCACATCCTTGATCATTCTACTAATGGCATTTTCTTTTCTTTGGAAGGATTTATAACAAATTTTTAGCAAAACGTAGAAAAAAATTAGAAAAGAAAATCTCACACTTGTAGACATAGAGAGTGAAAGATAGAACAGGAGGTGAACAAAAAAAAAAAAATTATTAAAACAGAATGGCAGAAAATTATAGTTACAGAATGGGTTTTACGATAAATTTTTCTAAAAAATTTTAAACATATTATGTAAAATAAATAAGCCTAACAAACTGTTTTAATTATATTTCTTTTAAATATTATTTCGTTCGAAAAATTATTTATTTCACTGTATATCTTAATAAGACATAATTTAGCAATTCGTTTTTTATAAATGTGTGAAAATACTTTTTTATTTTATAGAAAAAAAATATATAGCAATACTGTGCAATATTTTTTTTTGATCATTCGGGTTTTCTTCTTCTTTTTTTGTATACTTTTTATACAGATACATTTTTTTTTTTTTTTTGTTCACTGTCAGTCAATTATAGCCTCGTTTGGTTTACATATGTTTCACAGTATTACATTACATCTTACAATGTCTTAGCAAACACTGCTTGTTGACCCTTGTCAGTTTTACTTTTTTTGTTTGTGAATTTTTGTCTTTCTAGGATGTCCTTTTTTAATATTTGGGGTATCGGCATTAAAAGCATTTACATTTTTGTTTTCGAAATATCTACAAATTTACACGCATTTATTTGAAAGCTGACTAACACATGTGTGAACTTTTTTGCGAATAAAGTGCATACATTATTCACAATGTTTGCCTTAAATCTTTTTGTTTCGACTTAAAGCTGCTAACGAAGAAAACAGTTTTATTAATTCTAATAGAATTTATACGATTTATTTTTGAACTTTAAACGCTTGTTAACAAGATATTTGCAAAATATTTTCCATTTTAAATTGAATTTCCAAAATAAAGTTTAAAAATTAGCCAACTTTATTTTAAAGGTTTTATTCCTACCACCAAAATGATGACTGTGCTGTTTTTAATTCCGTTTGTAAAACACTGCTATAAACAGTCATCGAAAATCCTAAAAAGGGTATACATACATGCTGATAATTTGTAGGATTCTAAGACCGGGTTTTTGAGAGGTGGGTTAAGTTTAAACTTAGTTTAACGTAGTCTTAACCTTGGATTTTTTTCGGCGAAATGGGATTTTCCTTTATTATTTCATTTAAGACCAACATTTTAAGCAAAACTAAGCTGTTCATTTTAAACTTTGTATACAAACTTGGTGATGGCGGCACAAATCTGTTTTCAGATTAACTAAACCTAGTTTAACTGAGATCTTCAAAAAAAAATCCTCTAAGACGATAAAGCGATGTCTGTCTAGCTGTTAAAACTTAATAATCTTATATTAACTATAAATATTAAAAATTGCAGTTGATGGCTAAAATTCATCAAATCATTTATTTGCCTTCCAAAGTCCCCGCACAGTGGGTCCTGGAATAAAGCTTTTGGCACGATAGGGACTACACGAAATAAGCTAAACAACATTAATGAATAATGTGGAAAATCTCTCTGTTTAAAATTATTTGAATGGCTGAGAAGTACGAATAGCAATCACAAAAACTCAGTCCTCTTTAATGATCTCAAGTTGCCATATACATATTAGCCAAAAATTTAATGCTCCATAATTTAGAATATTCCATTTTTTACTTGTACCTTTTGATTCTCAGCTCTTCAATTATACATCATATCTTTTTAAATTAATATAATTTTTAAATACTAAAACATTTTAAAATTCTAATTTTAAAAAATACTCTGATTCCGTACGAAATTTGGAATCAGTTTCACACTTTTTAATTTTCTTTCAACTAAAAAAATAATTGATTCAGTTATCACATTAATTAAATTAAAATACTTAAACCATTTTTTTAATTGATAAAATACTTTTTTCTGTGTTCATCACGTTCAATATGGTTTGACAGATACGATTCACAAGCATTTGCACAGTTGCCTATGCCAGCTCAAGTAAATTATATTGATAGAGCGTTGAGTAGTATAGGTTACTGCAATTGATATTGTTAAGTCAATATAGCGGATTACCATCCGTTTTTTTATGTTTTGTGGGTTCTCTTTACAAGATAAGTTAACACTACTGTTAATGCCAAAACGTTTACTCCGTTATTTAAGTATGTCAGTAAACAGGTGCGGATGCAGCTTTGCCGTTTGAGGGCAAAGCTGTTTAAACAAAGCACTAAGGATCCTCGCAAATTCGCTTAAAATTGACATTTGTGAAAATTCAAAACCAAATTCCTAATTACCTAAAAAGGAGAAAAAATGTCAAAAATATAATTTTTTCCAAATCCTGAAGGAACTATCAATATTGATCACAAAGCTATTCTTATTTAAAGTACACAGAAAAAACTTAAAATTTTCTCTTATCACCAAATTTATTCTAAATTCATGTTGATTTTGCACTTATTACCAAAATGATTATATTGATTACTAAAAATTGTTAAATTTTGAAAAAAATTTCAATAAATGATATTTTTAATTTTAATTAAAAAAGTTATCAAAAAAACTTTGCCATTTCAAACAATGTGTTAATTTATTTAACGCAATATTGCTAAAATAATTTTATTTTAAATGAAAAAAGTCAATTAAGATTTTTAGTTATTTATTAAAAATTTTAATTGAAAATTTATTTTAAAACAACTAAAATGTTAATTAAATCAAAATTAAATTCATTCAACTTAAAAAATTAGTGCTTTAATTATGGCATTAATTAAATTTAAATTCTTTTTAAACCATTTTTTTAATTGATAAAACACTTTTTTCTGTGTAGGACGAATACCGATATATCGGCGATACTTCAGATTTTCCGATATATCGGTATCGTAATTTTCTATAATTACGCATAGCAACTAAGAGAAATAACACATTAAAAAACCAAGCATAAAGGCGAAACCACAGTATACAACTAGTATGCCGACTCTTTGACAGGTACATAACTCAAATGTCAGTGGAACCTAACTCATGTTTGTATTGGTAAGATTTTTTTCAAATGTATTGGTGTATAAACTATTTCCACTACAAAAAATAGTTGCATAAAATCGTATAGAATGTGGGAACAATTTTTTTTTTCCAAAATAAAAGTTTCTTAGTTCAATAAATATTCAATTTATTTAATGCTGACTGCATTTATAAACTTTTAAAAACAATGTTTGTAAAATTTTTATTCTGCAATATCGGAAAATATTTAAATAATTAATGATTTCAAATATAATTTTTATAACACAAAATGCTACTCTGCTGGGTTTAATAATATTAACAACAGAAAAAAATTAGTGTTAAATAAATTAATTTAAAAATTTTTAGTTTGTGAAAAATAAAAACATTTTGCAAAAGCAAAATAGATTGGAAAAACTTATTAATTATATGTTTGTGTCATAAAATTAAACAAAAAGTGTTGTATTGTGAAAAAGTTTAAATAGAAAAATTTTAAATTTTGTTTTGTTTTTGTGTTGAAATCACACAGAAGTATATGTGTGAGGTATGAACTAATATATTGAGAACGCTCTCTCCAGCTGGCATACTAGTTTTATACTATGGCCGAAACAGAATAATGAAATTCTTTCAAATAATAAATAAATCAACGCAGATGCAGAACAGCCGCATAATTTCGCGGCTATAGCATTAGCTATAAAAAAAGATTTGAGGCTTTGGAAAATAATGAAACTTATTGTTTATCTACAATTCTTGACCTTCGAGACAATGCTTACATTTTTCAAAGACAATCGACTCAACAATCGAATCATATCTGAAAAAAACGTCTTATTGGGCTATTTAACATTTTTGTTTATTCCGAAAGTGTTGAAAGCACGGTCACCTCTACAGGTGGTACAAGTTCTGATTAGTCTAAAAAACTGGAGCGTTTGAAAAAAATGTATAAGAGAATCTGAGGAGTATAAGCCTCTTTACCTCCTTTGCTGTGATTCTGCTAAAGAAGAATTCGAAAGATGCTGATCCACTTATTTACGGCCGCAATGACATCTTATTCCCAAACAAAGCAAAGCGCAGAAATTCTTAAGTTTTCAAATATTTTCTGTGGCATCTGCGAGATTTTATTCCATTGCAGGTCTGGATTTGCAAAATCGTCTATCTCCTCCAAAGTTGAGAATACTTTGTTTTTTTTAAACAAAAATCTTATTATTATCAATTTCAAATACTAATAATTAAATTCTTCGCTGTTATTTTTGTACACACATTTTTTGTTAAATTGATCATGAATTAAAATCTTATTCTTTGTTTTTAAAATCTAATTAAATTTTAAATATTAATAACCTCTTATACTGCAATTTTGTATAATAAAAAAATTACTCTACTTGAATTTTGTTAATTTTTACTTGAATTCAAATTCAATATATGTACATACGTATCTATCTATATCGATATCGGCAAAAAGGTGTAACGTTACACCCAAATGTTAAGATACCGTAAATAATTATTATTTTTGAATTTTCATGTCATAAACAGTATTTTGATGGCTTTTAAATCTATTTTGAAACTCTTGTTTTTTTTGGCAGAAATACTTGATATTTAATTTTATATAATCAATTAATTATCAAAGTTGTTTTTGGGAATACTATTATTTATTAAAAGATTTTGTGTGTTGTGCTTAATTCCCTATTTAAATAATTGATAAAAAATATACTGAAATTTATTGTTGGAGGATAAGCTGTTCCTATGCGTATTTCACTGGTTGCTTAGGCCAGATCATCAGGAAACGTTCTCCTAAATAATTTTAGAAAAGCCAAGGCTATCAGCAAACAAGACTACAGAGGGAATGATAATTATCTACAAACACTCAAAAAGCTTTGGCTTTTCTAAAATTATTTAGGAGAACGTTTCCTGATGATCTGGCCTAAGCAACCAGTGAAATGCGCATAGGAACAGCTTATCCTCCAACAATAAATTTCAGTATTTTTTATCAATTATTTAAACTGAGAAGGGCGATACTAAAATGCAATAATTCCACTTTTTAATCTTTTAGCTTTTTGTTTTAATACTATTGTACATATTAAAACCTTCATACCCATTGTTTAACCCTTTTGCGTGCGGAAAAAACACATGTTAATGGGCGGCAAGCTACCAATATGGAAGATAAATTTTCGCACTAAATATCTATTTAAAACGCTGTAAAATATTAACTAACTTGGCACCAGACAATGAAATACTTACTCCGATGGCAATTCAACCACTTTTTAGTCTCACCCTGCTTAAAAAATATTCTCCATGAGCTTCGACTTTTTGTACGTTGTCTCCAGTTCGATGCATCAGAGATTATTAGGTCTTCCCCGTTTTAGATTTTATTCATTTATACTCTCGAACTTCCTTAATTTTAGAGTATCTGCGATCATTCTGCCGATGTGTCTCAGACGTTCTTTCTCTATGCGTCCTACCATGTTCACAGTGGTATAAACCTCATACAGTTTATGATGCATTCGTCAACTATACTCTTCATCAACGCATAAGGGCACTTACATTTTACGAACACATTTTTCTCTCAAAAATTACAACACGTCTTAATCGATTTTTGCAAGTACCCATGTTTCGGCACGGGTATCACAAGCGGTTTTCGTTTTCATGGTGATGGCTTTACTTTTGGAATTCTTGCTTAGTAAGTAATAACACCTGTTTGAAAGCAATATCCTTCGTTTTATTTCAAATTATGTGTATTGTTCTACTACCTCGAAAAAACAATTGACTGCTTAAAATTCGTCAACATGTTTTATTAGCGTTCATTTTTCTGTAGTTGCAATCAATATCTTTGTTTTGTCCTCGTTTAACGCCAAACCAATTTTAATTGAATCCTTCTCATAGGCAGCAGTTATATCTCGCATGTGTCTTTCAACAATCGGGGCGCAAATGACTTTTGTCTTCAACGCCGCACTTTTATTCCAAATTTTCTTTTATTTATCGTCTAAAAAAATTGCACGATAAGTTGTTCTGTTGCCTGAAACTTCTTATGATGTAAATGGTTCGGACATGATAGTTCCGATTCTTACTTCTCACATCCATTAATTGTCCAATGTGTACAAACTGCTCTAACCAGCGTTACAGAAACTAAAGTCAAAGTTTAAAAACTGCCATTCCTTCCACTTCTTCATTTGTCATTGGCCAAAAAAAACTGTTGCTTTCACTTCTGATTCATTAAATGTAAGTAGTCGCTGTCAGTCCAACTCAAAAAGCGAAAAGTTGTACACAACTTTTCGTTTTTAGTTCGACAGTTTTTAGTTTCGACTGCAGTTTTTTAAACCCTGGCTGGAACGATATGCACTAACATTTTATTTCGTTTGTTTTTATCATTTGTGACCCGGTCTATGAAAAGGTGCCTTATGACTCAAAAACAAAATTTCGAAAAATCAGCTGTTAAAGATAAACAATGCATTTCGTCATTCTCGGTAGTTGTTCTCCTGTTTTGAGTCATAAGCCACCTTTTCATAGACCGGGTCACATTTATTGAATTTTTGTTTTCTTTATGTTTCGGTTTTTTTATTTAATGAAATAAGTTGTCAACGGATATTCATATTTTAGACATGTAGTCTATTCTTGGTTTATGCAGAGCTACAAAAACTTAAAAAAATTTACGTACAATGACCACAATCCCATATAAAATACCCGCATAATTTGGTGCTCATTTAGGGGTGTTAAGAATAAATTGGTCTCGCACGCAAATTATAAAAATAATTTTAAATGTTCGGCTGCAAAAATAATAAGTTTTTTAAAAGTTTAAAGAAGTTGCAGACATAAGGATTATCAATTTCAATGAATAAATCTTGGTTTAAATCCCGTGTACCATTAGGTTCATATCAAAATCAATTTTTTACTATGATTTTCGGATGTTTGGAAATTAGTTTTCTAAATAATATATGTAAAAATTAACTGGTAGAAAAATACATTGATTTATGATTTTTATTAATTAATATTTTTTGTTTGTCTAAAAAATTGTTATATTGGAATTGTTGACTGGACATAAAACAGAACTGAATTATAAACAAATTTTTTAACAATACTAAAAACGAAATTTTCGTTTTTAAGTCGATTTTCTGATTTTTTTTTATTGGCAGACAAAACTTATTTCTTTAATTTTTATATCACTTCCCGTTTTATTTTTGACTTAAATTCGTTTAAAGTGTTGATAAATTATTTATGTGATGAAGATTGTCCAATGTGAATTTCAAAAACATAATGAAATTTTATTTCTGCCAGAAAAAAAATAAATTAAGAACTGAAGGGCTTATTGTAAGAACAATAAGCATCAACGCTAGGCGCTAGGAAACGTTACCATTATCGCGCTGAATTAGGTTGGTCTGTTAAACGCTAATTTATATATTTTTTAAATTATGGAAAAACCGAAATATGGTTAAAATGGTAGATGAAGGGAAAATTACAAAAACAGTTCTAAATTATTTGCAGTTGTTAGTAAACGAATTAGTAATAATCACCCCTATTCTGACTTTCGATTCGAATCGAAATTTTCTCCGTTTGGCAACTTTGGTATTCCGAGTTTCGATTCCGCTCCGTTTCTTTCGATTGTAGGTATTCTGTTTGACGATCGTAGTTAAGTTTTCCTACGCTTATATTTTAGCAACGGAATTTTTTTCGATTGCTGTTTTTATAAACTTAAAAAGTGTTTAATTTATTAAATGTAAGTATAAAATCTTTAAAAAGTGATTTATATAAATTTTTGTTGTACTAAAATGTAAAGATTTATTTTTCCAGGTCAAAAACAACGACATCAGAGCAATACGAAAAGCTGATGTTAACAAAACAGGATATTGCTTACGGCTACCATAAGCGATCCAAGGATGAAGTTCAGGTATTTTGGTAGGAGGTAACACAAACCCTTAATGCATTGGGACCACGAACAAAAAGTGACACCGCATGGAATAAGGTATTTATGACTTATTATAAATATGTCGCATGTACTTATTCCTCTGTAGGTATGGATTGACTGGAAGTGCTACATAAAGCGGAAACTTTCGGCAAATACAAAAGAATTAATGAGCACTGGATTAGAAAACTGTCGCTTGCAGTGCATTAGCCCATTAGAAGAAACAGTAATCCACTTGACGGGGCTTGAAACACAAGTGGTATTAGGAGTGCAATAGATTTTGGAGTGAGGTGCAGGACGAAGTGTCTGAAGAGGATATTTCCTGTCGCTCGGAATGCCCTTCGGACGTACCCACTTCAAAAAAACTTCCAAGTCCAAAAAACAACACCTTGTCTTTGCTGAGACAGCAAATAGATGCCCAGAAAGACTTTTATGAATGGTATAAGAACTTCCATTAAAACTGTACGAAAAAGTTTGATCTAAGTCACATTGTTGTCCTCTTCCACCAATAAAGCCACTATTATGGATTATATTCCTACAAAAACAAACATTAAAAATACCACCTCCGGCTTGACAGGATTCTTAGCACTCAAATTTTTTGCAAACAAAAATGTTTACCTTTTTATTATTAATCGCACAATTTTTTTTATTTTCCTATTTTTATTGTTTGTTGTGACTTTTGTTTATTAAAATAGTAACAAACTTGCTCATTTCTTTGTTTCCATTCCACATTCCATAGTAAATAAATTGGTTTTGTAAACATTGTTGTCTTCTTCTTGTTCTTTCGATTCAGTTTTTGTTTGGAATACCAATTTTCGATCATAGCGTAACTAAATGCGGAGACGTTATCGAAAGTCAGAATAGGGGTGAATATTTATAAAATATAAATTGAACAATGTTTAACAAAATGTCCTGACCCCAAAGTCGTTAAAATAGTTTTTAGTTTTTTTTTCAAAATTATAAGTTTTCCTCTCCTAAGCCTTATCTTCCTATTAACTGCTTAAATTTTAAAAGTTGTTTATATGATGTAAAAAAATGCATACTAATAAATGGACTTTAATTCAACTGCTAAATTAATATAAGGTCACCATACACGACATGTTTTTGCATCTGGCTTGCCAACTTTTCAAGTCACAAGTCACAGAATGCTTAAAATATTCGGTCACAAACGTTAATTGCTTCTGACATAGTCTGTCCTTTTTTTCATAGTTTTGCAGAAACCAAAGTAGTTCTCGGGTTCAAAAAAGCGTGCTGCCGCCACAAAAATGTTTATTTACGCGTTATGCCATCTTAAAATTTTTCTGTATATTTGAAGATACCAATTTACGATACAATAGTGAAACGTGAAGTGAAATGGTGAAGTTAACATACATATATTGGTATTGTAAAATATTAACTTCAGCCGGCTAATAATACGATCCATAGTGGACCGGCGCTGCCGGTTTCCCTACGCCATAGATTTCTGATAACAGATCATCAGATGGTTTGTCAGAGGAAAATAGAGTACGCTCTTAGTGAAATTTTGTCTGACGAATTTGCGTCTGACTTTTCCAGAAGCAATGTTAAAGGTAACACACGACATATATGTAGGTATATTGCAGTGGGAAATTTGTGACGTCAGATGTAAAAAACATAAACATCAAACATCATTTTTTTCTACAGAATATATCGTACTGGTTCCTCTTAAATAATTAAACTCAAAACTTATAAAATTGTAATACTATTATATCACAAAAGGGGATACAACTATATAATTTTTTTTGCAATACTAGAGAAACTGGTCAAAGATTTTTATATGACTTCTGTTTATCTGTTTCTATGCAAAATGTGAATACGTGTAAGTTTTGAGTTGACTACCTTTACAGGAATCAGTGCGATATATTAGAAAAACCAACAGAAATCGATTTGTAGTTATAACCAAACACCAGAAACGTCTTGTCGCTTTCACCAAGTCTAGCGTTTTCACAGAAGATCTTGAAAATGTATTTTATTATGTACTAGCATTTAATCCACTACTTCGTTAGCGTCTCATTTTCTTTCGTGGACATATTTTAATACCGAAGCATGTGTTTATAGGTTTTATTTTGCTTAAATGCTAGCATTTAACCCGCTACTTTGTAATAGGTACGATTTTTACCTCTAAAACGTTCGAATTTCCTAAAAGTACCAAATTTGCATTTTTTTAGATTAGTTAAGAATTTTGTGTATTTAAAAGATAGATGGGGGACAAAAAAGTTCCAATATACAGGTTTTACCCCTTTACTCCGTAAAAGGTCAAATTTCAAAATAGTATTAGACACCGTTTCGCTTTTTCTTATTTAATGAACAAAAATAAGTATTAAATTAAAAAAGTACCACTTTAGTTAAAAAAATTACCAGCTAGAGAACGAAAAAGTACCAAAAATCCACCTTACAGATTCTCATTCACTCAGGACATTGAAGTTTAATTTTATGTTTCTAGGTCCAATACTAACGGAAATTCAAATAGTACCAGTAAAAGAACAAAAAAGTACCAAAAAGCCCTTTTACAGATTCTCATTCACTCAGGACCAAGCATTTTTAATTTTATATTCATAGGTCCAATATTAGCGAAAATTTTAAAAGTACCAGTTAAAGAACGAAAAAGTACCAAAAAGATCCCTCTAACAGATTCTCATTCACTCAGGATCTTGCACGCTTAATTTTATGTTTCTTGGGCACTACTTACGGAAATTCAAAAAGTTCCACATAGATTACTATCCCCTCAGGAAATTGCATGTTGAAGTTTATGTTTCTTGGTCCAGTATTAACGATAATAAAAAAAGTACCAGTTGTAGAACCAAAAAGCTAAAGAAAGAAATTACATTTCTTGCATTTCCCTTTTTTGCTACTTTTTTTGATGATGTCAATAAAGAAAAATGTTCTGTAAAAAGAGCCAAAAATAGTTACGGTTTTCAATTCTTAAACGGCCGAATTCTAAAAAAAAGGACCAAACACGTATTTGTATTTTCAAGATAAGTTTCCAATGTGGAATAACCTTTATTTCTATGTTTATGGGTTTAAAAGATAGATGGGATGACAAAAAAGTATCAAAATATATGTTTAATACGTTTACTCCGTAAAAGGTCCGAACTTCAAGAAAGTACCAGACACATGTCCGCTTTATTTTTCTAAAGAACAACGATAAGAATTACATACATTATTTTTGTATATTTTTTAGTTTTGGAGATATAAGGTTAACGAATTTATCAGTTTTTACCGATTTTTACCCCCTAAACATTCGTCTTTGTGGATCGATTTACGGATCGATTTCTGGTCCAAATTTCAAATTTGTACCTTCAGGCTTTTAGTATGTGCAATGATAAATCAGTGAGTCAGTCAGTAACGTTACAGTTTTATATACATATGTATGTATGTATGTGTATATATTTAATAAAGTTAGTTTGACATACATATGTATGTATATAATCTTTTATAAGATATAGTAAATCGATCAAATTAAAAATTGTTCAGTTTATTCTAAATCAAAATAAAAATTATACAATAACAAAACAGTTTTCTTGCTATTTATAACCGAATCATTATAAAAAACAAAAAAAGTATTGAATCCAATGAAATTTTTATTTTATACGCAGGTGATTACATACATAAGTAATTTACATTCGCCTGGTATTTTCCCACAGTACAACCTTATAAGTGAGAACTTGGTAGCCCTGCTCTCTTTAAATATCAAATTAGTTTTCTTAATGCATTCACAAAAATCGGTCGTTTCGTATTCCGTCCTTAAATGGAAAATAAAGTAAAAAATAAAAGTGTCTAAATAAGAAATAAATTAATAAAATATTTGTCTGTGTGGTGTATATAACGGTTAAACTGCGAAATTTAAGTAAATAAATAATTAAATCAAGTGTTTTATCAGAAAATAAGTGCAGCGAAAATAATTTCATTCAATTACCTAAATTATGTGAGAATTTCATAATTTTATGTTGTTGTTAGTGTTAGCTGTTTTATTCCTGTTACATTTTTTATTCTCTTCAAGAAGTTCAACAAGTTTGTTGTTGTTTTATCTATACTTTTATCAGAGAAGAAAAAACACTCAAAATTAAAAAAAAAGAAAAAAAGAGTCATGTTTGTGTTTTTGTTTAATTCATTCTCTGTTATTCTTTTTTTAATTAAAATCAAATTGTGTAAAAGTTTTGCCAATTATTAAGTAACGTAAATAAAACGGTAATCGGTTCGCGTGTTTAAAGGAATGAGATGTGAAAGAAATAAACCTTTGTAACAAACGAGCAGGGTGAGTTAATATTTATAGTTATAAATTAGATTAATTAAATAAGTAAAGATAAAGGCCACTAACCATAGTAGAACAATTAAGTCGGTGCTTTTTAAAAACGACTTTAAATATCCTATTATAAACTTGTAGTCAAAATAAATAAAGGATTTAAACCTACTAATTTCACAAGGACCAAGTGAATTTAAATAAAGTGACCGCAAAGGCCAATTCATTATTATAGCCTTCACCACTACTAGTGGTGAACACTCAATTTGTCATTCCGTGCAAAACTGTTTTTATTACACATCTAAGACCGCAAAAAGTATAAATATTCTGGCTTCTTGAGTAATTGTAAGTCGATTTAGCCATGCACGTCCGTCTGTCTGTCTGTTCGTCTGTTGAAAACACGCTCACTTTCGAGAAACTTAAATTGCTTCTAGCTATCAACATCGTTTTAGTTGGATCAGAGTTATGTATCAAAATGTAGAACCACCACCCTAGATATTTATAATTTTGTTACAAAACTAACGTAAAAGGTGGCATAATGCACGGAATGATATATGACAATAAATGATACTATAAAGTTTCGTGAAGATCTTAAAATTTGATACGTCATAGTTTTATATAATAATTAACCATAGACCCCATTTAAAGCCTACTCTCCGTAAACAGTTTAGTACGCCCAAAACCGTAATAAATAACTTTATGATAATAAAATTTGGTAAATCAAAAATGTATGGGACTAGAAATCACACTATTAAATTTCTTGAAACTCGGTCCATAATTTACCATATAATGCCCCATATAATGCTCACTGTAGCAGATATACATATTTATTTTGGTAAACTTTAGTTAAATTTTGGTTCATATAGTCAGAAATAATACCATGCAATTTTGTGATAATCGGTCCATATTTACCTTAGATACCAGACAAATTTGACTACTGTATTTAAATTTATCATAATTTAGATTTTTAATAACAGAAATCACTCTTCAGAATTTCGTGATGATTGGTCCATATTTTACCATGGGTTTAATACAAATTCCTCTCCTGAAAATAATTTTTGTTCGTCAAAAACTATTTCGAATTATGATATTTTATTCAAGTTAGTTCAAATGACTAGAATAAAAGCATAACACTTTCTGATTGTCGGTCAATTATTAAACATTGGCTTAAACAAGGGCCAATTTTAATACTGACGTCCGTTTATCTATATATATAAAATTGTAACGTTACTGACTGACTGACTGATTCATCATCGCACAGCCTAAACGCCTGAAGCTAACAAACTTGAAATTTGGACCAGGTGTTGGTCTCTCCCCAAATCGATCCACTAAGACGGGAATTTTGGAAATTCGAATGTTTAGGGGGTAAAAAGGGCAAAAACGGGTAAATTCGGTAACCTTATATCTCTAAAACTAAAAGAGATACAAAAAAAATGTAATACTAATCGTTGTCCTTTAGAAAAATAAGCGGACAGGTGTCTGGTACTTTTTGGAAATTCAGCCCTTTAACGGAGTAAACGGGTAAAACCTGTATTTTGGTACTTTTTTGTCACCCCATCTATCTTTTAAACCCATAAACATAGAAATAAGGGTTATATCACATTTGAAACTTATCTAAAAAATCCAAATACGAATTTGGTACTTTTTCGAAATTCGGACGGTTAAGGGGTAAAAAGCGTAACTATTTTTGGTACTTTTTTTATAAAATATTTTTTTTAATACGTTTATTGACATAAACGTATTAAATTATGGGCTCCCACTACAATATTGAAATTTTTCATGCTTCAATGGGGAGAAAAAAGTACCAAAAACGGGATATACGGAGTAAACGGGGAAAATCTGTATTTTGGTATTTTTTGTCACCCCATCTATCTTTTTAACTAATAAACATAGAAATATAACCCTTATTACATTTGAAACTTATCTAAAAAATCCAAATACAAATCTGGTACTTTTTGAAATTCGGACGTTTAGGGGGTAAAAACCGTTACTATTTTTGGTACTTTTTTACAAAACATTTTTTTTATTCATTGACATATACGTATACAATATTGAAATTTTTTATGCTTCAATGGGGAGAAAAAAGTACCAAAAAGGGGAAATACGGGAAATTTTATTTCTTACTTTAGGTTTTGGTTCCACAACTGACCATTTTTTTAATTATCGTTAATATTGGACCTAGAAACATAAACTTCAACAGGCAATGTCCTAAATGGATAAGAACCTCTGAGGGTACTTTTTGGTATATTTTTGATCTTTAACTGGTACTTTTTTAATTTCCGTTAGTATTAGACCTAGAAATATAAAACTAAACATGCAAAGTCCTGAGTGAATAAGAATTTCTTAGAGGGATCTTTTTGGTACTTTTTCATTCTTTAACTGGTACTTTTTTAATTTTCGTTAAAATTAGACCTATTGACATAAAATCAAACATGCAAGGTCCTGAGTGAATGAGAATTCGTTAGAGGGGCTTCTTGGTACCTTTTGGTCTTTAACTGGTACTATTTGAAGTTCCGTTAGTATTGGACCTAAAATCATAAAATTCAACATTAAATGTCCTGAGTGGACAAGAACCTATAAGAGGGATCTTCTTAGTACTTTTTCGTTTTTTTAACTGGTACCTTTTTCATTTTCGTTAATATTGGATCTACAAACATAAAATTAAAAATGCAATGTCCTGAGTGAATGAGAATCTGTAAGAAGGGCGTTTTGGTACTTTTTGTTATTTAGCTGTTACTTTTTGAATTTCCGTTAAAATTGGAGTGAATGAGAATCTGTAAGAGTGGTTTTTTGGTACTTTTTCGTACTGTATTATTTGCCAACAGGTACTTATTAAATTTTTGTTAGTATTGCAGCTACAAACATAAAATTAAACAAGCAAAGCGTTGAATGAGCATCTGTAAGAGGCAAGTTTTGGAACTTTTTTGTACTTTATTTTGTGCTTTTATTGTTAGTCATTAAATAAAAAAGAAAACAGGTGTCTGGTACTATTTCGAAATTCTGCTCTTTTAGGGAGTAAAAGTGTAAAACCTGAATTTTGGTTCTTTTTTTGTCCCCCATCTACCGTTTAAATCAATGCACATAGAAATAAAAATTATATAAAATTCGTAACTTATCTAAAATATGCCAAGTGAAAATGTTGTTCTTTTTCTGAATTCGAACGTTTAAGGGGTAAAAATCGTACGTAATTTTGTTACTTTTTCCAAGATATTTTTTCTTCATCTATTTATTTTCATTGCACAGCCTAAACGCCTGAAGCTAAAAAGTTGACATTTGGACCTGAGGCAGGCCTCTCGCCAAATCGATCACGCTGACCTCATATCTGCTAAGCTAAAGGAGATACAAAAAATTTAATACTTATTGTGGTTCAATAAAAAAAGGCGGTGAAAACGGAAATTCGCTAACCTCATATCTGCTAAACTAAAAGGGATAGCAAAAAATTTAAACCTATTATTGTTCATTAAAAATAAGCGGACAGGTGTTTAGCACTTTTTTGAAATAAGGAGTAAACAGGTAAAACATGAATTTTAAAACTTTTTTGCTATACCATCTATCTATATTTTAAACCAATAAACATTAAAATAAAAAATATATCACATTCGTAACTTATCTAAAAAATACAAATACAAATTTGATGCGTTTCGAAATTCGAACGTTTAAGGGGTGAAAATCGTACCTAATTGTGTTATTTTTTTCAAAACATTTTTCTTCATCTACCTATATAATATAAAATTGTAATGTTACTGCATGATTCATCATCGCACGACCTAAACGCCTGAACTAAAATGCTGAAATTTGCCCGGGAGGTTGGCCTGTCGCGAAATCGATTACCTATGATGGGAGTTTTGGAAATTGTTATGGTTAGAGGGTAAAAGAGGTTAAAACGGGAAATTCCCTAACCTGATGTTCATTAAAATAATAAACGGTTAGGTGTCTGGTACTTTTTTGAAATTAGACCCTTTTGGGGAGTAAACCTGTATCTTTAAACTTTTTTGCCATTACATCTATCTATTAAACCAATAAACATTGAAATAAAAAAATATCACATTCGTAACGTATCTAAAATATACAAATAAAAATTTTCAAAATACGAACATTTAGAGGTACAAATCGTCCCATTACAAAGTAGCGGGCTTAAACCTAGAAACATAAACTTTGGCGTAAAAATATGTCCACATAAGAAAAAGGGGCGCTAACGAAGTAGCGGGTTAAATGCTAGTATATAGATAAATTAGTAATGTATGGCACTCATATAGAGCTCACTCCTGAAATATTCTAACTTGTTTTTTTTTTACTATTTTTTATATTTAGTTAAGGTTTTGTTTCTGTCAGTGATGTTTATTTGTTTACATTTTCTACTTGCTTGTGAAAGTCTCAAATTCGCTTGTATCTATTAATTCGCTTTTGCGGTCAACTTATATAAATTCGCCTTTATACGGAGAGCAATATCCGTCATTCAGTCCCTCATTCATGGTTTAAGCCACATTAATAATTAAAACAACAACATTTTTCGCCTACAAAACAAAAAATACAAAAAAAAAGAAAAATTATATACCGGGGATCCCGGGATTCCCGCACCAATTTGGTTTACTTATTGATTAACCTAATTCTCCAATGAAATTGATACTTTTTATTGGCTAGTATGCTTAACAAAAACGATAAAAAGTTATGATTAAAGTTATATTAAGATATTTAAGTATTTGTTTTTGCTGTCATAAGGAACGTAGAAATCAATATACGTATTAACATTGTCAAATTCAGTGCTCATTTTCATAATTAAAATGAAAGTATTGAATTCTAAGGCGAACATAAAGTTCAACATTAGGAGAAGCCTTACCTCCATATTCATAAAAAATACATTAGGTTTTAAGCAGGTTTATTTAAAGAAATTTCATCGGCTGATAATTTAATTGTCGTATGTGGATTCCGATAGTTTCGAGTAAATTAAGTTCGAAGTTTGAACTCTTATAAAATCCACATACGCCATTTAAATAATAAATTAATTTTTTGGTCGTTTTATATGGAAATTTGTCGTATGTGGCAGTTACATACGACACTTAATTTAAAAATTGCTTCAGCAAATACCACATACGACAAACTCAACCCTCCATATCTCGAAACTCGTATGAAATTTCGAAAAACTGATTACGCCAAAGGAATCGATCTTAACTCAAAACTGCAAAATATTCACATACGACTTTTAAATTATCAACCGACGATTTGTTTAATAAACCTTTTATTAATCAAAAGTAATTTTTTATGAATATGAGGGAGGGTTAAGGTATACTTGTCAAGGCTGTGGTTATAGGCCAATAATATTGCTAGCCTAGTTTTCTGAGATTTTTACATTATACGTAAACACTGAAATATGTACATAAATTTAAAGAAACATTAATAAATGTACCTTATTAAAATTGCATCAATGGCTATCAGCAAAATACCCCAAAGTAACGACAAACGGTCTAAATAACGTTAACAAAAAATTGCCCAAAAACTAAAAATGGAAATTATCAGGCCTGTCACAGAAATCAATTCCGATCGAAAGTGGGAGTTTCGTATCTTGCTTCCCCAAAAACGAAATAACTTTCTATCGGAATTCAACCAAAATGGGTAAAAAGAAAATGAAAAAATGAAAGAAGATCAGCCAATTTGTGAATAATAATTTTTATAAATTAGTTCTAAACCTACATACTCATTTGGGTTGGGGTCATATACCGGAACTTAAAATCCCGAATACCAAATTTTAAATTTCCAAATCCAGACTCGCCAATTAAAGCTTTTTTGAATAACTGGACTTTGGTCGGTCGAAATGATATGCCCCGCTATGGTATAATAAACACGGGATTCGATAACTAACGCTTTTTCGCATAGTCACCCTTCGGCCGGGCACAAGGGTTTTCTCCTATATGATATAAAAAACATCGGCTTCGCTAAAAACAGATTTTTTGCATAGAAGGCATTCGGCCGGACGCAAGACCAAACTTAGAAACTTTAGTTAGCGAAGCCGATGTTTGTTTTCCATTGAGGAGAAAACCCTTGTGCCCGGCCGAACGCCTGCTGTTCAGAGAAGCTTTAGTTAGCGCTTCGGTATTTTTTTAATTCGAGATTTAAGTAAATAATAATAAATATTGCACTTCAACAAGAGGGTATTAGCTCAAAATTATTATTTTTGAATTTTTTCGAAAAAAAAAATCGACACGTTATATTCATGTATACACGCTGTAAAAATTTTGCTACTTATTGATAATGAAACGGTTGGTTTAAAAATTGGTTTTCATATGCCTTCAATGTAAAATAAAAAATTATTTTGCTTCTTCTGAAAATTTTTAAATTTTGAGTAAATACCCTCTTGTTAATGAAGTGCGATATATCCATTACTGAAAACAAAAGTTGTTTTACTACATCTTACAGCCATTACTTTTAACTATCTCATAAAAGTATTTCTAAAAAAAAGAAAAATCTCCAAAAATTGTTTCTTAGCTACTCGTATAGTTTCGAAAAATCGCCCAAAAAATGAGTGATATTTCCTAACCCTTTACGGCGTCATGTTGTATTTCTGCAACATTCCCTTAAAGTAAGTGTAAAAATATTATATGTGGCAGCATAGCAATTAAAGTTGATGTTGCAGTTTGGCAACATAGCATTCTAACGGTTTAAAAACTATAAGCTTTCTAGACAGCAACAAGTTTGTATTTATTTCATTGAAGTGACAAGTGTGTAGAAATCTGTTGTGCGCTCTTTGAATTCATTTTCAAAAAATTATTTTTTTAAGTAAAAGTGTTATTTAACTATTGAAATTTGTTTGAGTGAAAGGTAAGAGGATATATTTCAATAATCAGTTACATATTTTTCCCCCAAACCAATTTCGTTTACGTTTTATACTGATTTTGGTTTGTTGTATATATGCAACATTGCCTAATTATACTGATTTTGGTTTGTTGTATATATGCAACATTGCCTATTGAGGTGTATTATTTTACTATTTTTTCATGGCTTCTGTATAGAAAAATACAAGCTGGGAAGGGTAGTACCAGCAAAACTCTCAACTCTGCTGACTTTCGATTAAATGTTTGCTGAAACGTTATGCAAATACAATCGTACAAAGCGTGGAAGTGATGTTGAATGTCTTATTCAAAATAAAAAGAAGAAAGGGCCGGTCAACACGTTCCACCGAAAGATGTCAGGTTGGACCAATATGGGCACTGGCCAGTTTGGGTCGATAAACGCATGAGATGCAAATTTCCTGAATGCAAAGGCTATACGCAGACATCTTGCGAAAAATGCGGGGTTAGTCTATGCTACAATAAGCAAAACAACTTCTTTAAAAATTTTCATATTCTTTAATTTCAATTTAATTTTTAGAGCTACAGCTGCAATGTTGCATTTCTGCAACATATAATTTTTTTCCATAAATAATATCTTAAATATAAAAAAAAAAATTTTTATTAATTTTTCCATTAATAGTAGCCTATTTACCACCTTTTAACAAAAAACTAAAGAAATTGGCGTTCTTGCGCCGTAAAGGGCTAACTATGCCAAATCACCCAAATTTGTATGGTAAATTTGTGGGCGATTTTTCATATATGAAAAATATATATATTACTTTGGGCGATTTTGCTGGCAGCAATCAAAAACATATCAATATCGACCCGTAACTTAACCGAACCAAAAATTTAAAGATGACAACAAATCTGAAGTCTTAAAATATCTTTATTTAAGTTGGTTTTGGAAAAAGTGCAAAAAAAGCTAGATTTCGGGTTTTAAATAGAGATCTTCATAGATTTGTATATATGAAGATGTTATGGATATAACAACGAAAAATTAAAAAGATGACACTTTCTTATCTAAAACACCACTCTATGTCGGATATTAAATGTTTGCTTTTTTATCGATAATAATTTGTCAAAAACAGAAAAAAAATAATAAAAACTAAATATTAACTGCACTATCTGAAGTTATAACTTTGTTCTTCTTATCCATAAAAAGTTGTAAAATAAAATATATTATAAATTTATTATACTCGTTTCAATAATAAGATACGCTCATACTTATAACGTAAATATTTTATACATGATAATATCAAAGCTTATATATATATGTACACAATATGTGTGTATTTGTAGCAGACCATTATGATTTGGTAACTATAGATGACCTCTCCTACATCTTTATTTAGGTATCCCATTGTGATAAGTTAGTTATTTGGTTTGTCTGTTTATTCTTGCATGTGTATTTATGTGGAAATCTTGTTAAAATGTAAATGGTTTCATCATTGAAAGAGTTTCCTTTTCTTTTTTTGTGTTATTTTTTGCAAAATTTTTCTTTTCCTTTTTGCTTATTCCCATTTCTTGTTGAATGAGTGTTATTACGATAGAAAAAGGTTTTTTTTTCAAATATTTTTATTCATAAATATGAAGAATTGTTGTCCATTTTTATTTGTTTGTTTGTTTTGAAAATATGTGGGCGTATCGAAAAAGGCGTATGTGTATGGTTGTGTAAATTCATGAGTGTGTTTTTGTGTGTGCATAAATTTAAGCTTGAATAATTTTGCTTTTATTTGTTGTAACAATATATTGCATTTTTGTAGGTATCTTTCCATTCTTGTGCGTGTGTATATTGTAGTTCTATATAGTTTTATTTACAAAATATCTTTCATATTTTTTTTTAGTTTGAACATATTTTTTGGCTAACGACTACAAAGCACCTTCATCATCTTTTTTTTTTTTATTTGCATAAACAAAGACTTGTTTACGGATACATTCATGCGTGTGTATGTAACATGTAGTTAAACTGTAAAAAAATTGTTTGCATATAGCATAAAAAATAACTGAATAACTGTTGGTTGTTTCGTTTTTTTTTTTCTTCAATTTTGTATCCGTTTTTGTTATTATTGTTGCACAATATCCTTATTTAAATTCCTTATATCTGTAAAATATAAATGGCTTTGTTAATATACCCTCAGCAATGGTCAAACAGTGGGGTGTAATCGAAAAAAGAATAACTTAATTATTACTCCGTTTTAATATCTTTATTCCGCAAGAATATTCGCTAACAATTTCACATAAATCTTGAGACTTTTTCTTTATTGATGACAAACGGAAAAATTGAATTAAGAGCGAGTAAAATTTCGGGTCACCTGATTTGCCAAAAACGCAAATAATTGTTAAAGTTTCGATCATCGTTTCAAAATACTCTTCACTACTTTTTGCATTAGTGCATATCTTAAGACTGCAGTTAGATTACACTATGCAACAAATGGGAAGTTTTTTTTTCCTTGAATAACCACTATATTTTTTGATCCGCTATAGTCATCTTACTTCAGAAATCATCATTATTTCAAATTCTATGGTAAGGTTTTTGTTTAAAAATTTTTTTCTAAAAATTTAGATATTTGAAAAGGCTGCTCCTACCATCTTATCGTAACTTTAGAACGCATACCCGATTTTGTTATGTAATCCGTCAAAACATTTTAAATTACGCCAGATTTAATTTTCTCTAATATTATTTTTATTTTAGCCATTAGTTTTGGAGATATTGAGGCCAAAGTAGCAAAAAAAATATTTTTTTTTTGTTTATTTGTAAAATTTTTGAATTCAAAAAATTCATAAAAAATTGAAATCAACAAATACTTACCAGTTTTAGTACTTATGCTCAAAGCTGCATGCATTAGAAGTAAAATAAATTTTATTTCATAAAAATCCATGGATAAATTCCTGTTTTATTCCCGATAAAGTGAAAGAACCTACTTTGACAATTTTAGAGTTAAAATCTTTGTGATTTTTTAACGGGTTAACGCGGTTTATTGCCTCTCTTTCTCAACCTCGTATCTTAAAAAAATACGGTTTGGAATTTTTCATATAAAGCGATTGTTTTTTTTTTGTGTTCTATTACTGCAGCATTCAACAATGCAACCGTGTTGATTTTTACAGTGTTATTTGTCCCGAAGTGCAACAAAAATGTTATTAACGCGAAAACAATAAGCAAACTATGAATTTTTAAAGTCTTTGATTCATTTTTTACTTTGTATAAGGATGTTTTGGAGCTCAGTAGAGCAAGGAGGATTCAAAAAATGCTGGAATTATCGAATTACTTCCTTAGAAAACGTTTAATAGTTTCTTGCTAGCTTAAATTTTCTGACATTAGGGTGGTACAAACAGAGATCTGGTGGAAAAATACTTAAACGTGATACTTGAGGTCAATGGCCCCTAAGAGCAAAATATTCTCTTCTCGAGACAAAAATACTGATATATAATATTTTAAGATCGGACTGTAAATGCCTAAGAGATAACGAAAAATGTAGAAATGCGATCCCTACGTTCGGCAAAAAAAAAAAAAAATATTTTGTGAAACCTCCATGCAAATATACTTTATTTGTATTAAAGGGTGTACGGGGAAACTTTTTTTGACGTACGGTCTACGGCTCAGCCAAAAGTTTGCTTTTTATCAAGTTTCTTATAGCTCCTGAAAAATTTTTTAAAATGATAACAGGCCATTTTGTATTTTATATAACGACATATTTAAGTTTAAATATTTTAAAAATTTGGCCGGTAGGTTTTGCAGACAATTTTGGTCGGATAAACATTTTTAAACAGCAACCCTGCATACAGAGAACAAACTGTTACAAAGAAATATGCCTTATTTCGTGAGTGGCTGAATAGGCTAGATGCTTTGTCGCAAATAATTTTCTGTGAGTTTGCGGATTTAGATCCCACACACTTCATTACATTAAACTTCTTTTTTGTATTTATAATTTTTTTTATTTAAAAATTCATAAATTTTTTTACTAAAAAAATAATTTATCAGGTTTTGTTATTTAAACTTTATATGACCAAAATAGTAAAATCCTTAAAAATGAATATTTTAATATTTTATTATACCCTTTTTTATAATTGAGTTTGTTTAAATATATGTTTATTTATATGTATATGTATAATTTATATTAAAACAATAATAATATATATTTGAACACCATTGTGATTGGTATATAAGATTCAGCATAGCCGAATATAGAACTCTTACTTGTCTTTTGTCTCTTTTTGTAACTAAATATTTTTATAAAACTTTTAAGTATAAAAGAAAGGTATTATTTTTAAGCTGTAATTAGCCAAATTATAAAGGATTACTTTTGGGACATCGCGAATAAAAATAAATAGTCTTCGTTTTATAACGATATACTTTATAAGGTCTTAGATGAATATTAAAAAGTTTCTCACGGAATGACAAACTTAGTATACCCTCATTTGTGTTGGTTTAAACAATCAAATTCCATTGTGTTTACAATTATTGTGTAAAATTTGAGAAATAGCAATATAATTTTATATCGGAAAACAGTATTAATATTTACATATTTGTGCACCTAATAAAAAGCTGTAAATTAATGGAGAAATGCTAAAAAAAAGTTCTAATAATTTCGGGAAAATGCTGAAAAGAGTGTTATATGCTAGAAGCCTTTTTGTATGCAAAATGAATTTAAAAAATGCTAGATCTTGCATTGGATATGCTAAATTGGTAACAGAGCTAATAGTACTTATTAAGCCTCACTGTCAGTGTGGCCATTTTGGCATTTTTTCAGCTAAATCTAGCCTAAACATTTTTATTTCGCTGCAAAATGTTCATTTAGCAAAATGAAATTTCGTAAAAAAAAATTTAATATTCAGGAAAAAAAATGCCCTTATCATGTTAATTGTAAATAATTTTTGCCCTTTGATATTACGATATAAAAGTACAAGGAAATTTCACTTTGAACTTAGATAAAAATTCTCTTAACTGCAGAAAAAATAATAATTCCAAAGCTTCAACTTTTCTTAAACTAAAAAAATGAAATGGTCTTACAAAAATTTGTATATCATAGAAATAAATCATATTAATTTTGCATGTATCAGGGGTTTTCGGGCCCCTAAATCTATAAATTAATCTCAACTACCAGTGCTACGTATTTATATGTATCAAATGCTTTACCAAAATCTACCCACTTGTTTAAATTTAACCATTTATATAAACTTCGTTAACAAATAAGTCACTAAAATCCATTGAGTTTAATATAAAAGTTTTTACTGGTAATACATTTTTAACAAAAAACTTTTAAAAAAAATGTTAGCATTATCTTTAGCATTTTTAAAAAAAATGTTGGCATGTCTAATGCCAGATTTAGCTGTAAAATGTTTCTTAGATCTGGTCGCACTGCTCACTACTATGGAACACCGTTTAAATATTCTAAATGGGTGCAAAAATAACTGAGTTAAAAACTGTTAAGTCCACAATGTCCCAAAAAATTCTCCTTTTAACTATGTCTACAACCTACTCTAGGTCATTCCAAAAGTATCTTAAATTTTTTATTTTTGGATTTGTGTAATTGACAAAAATCAATATTTTATTCAAAAAAACTAAATTTTATTCAATTACCTCAGGCAATTAAAATTAATTTAAAAATAATTAATAAAGTAATTGAATTGAGCAAACTGGTAATCAAATTATTTGTAACATTCAATAAAAATGTTTATTTAATGAATTAAAATGTATAATAAAAATTTCAATGCAAAATAAATAATTCGGTTTGGTATGGCTAGAAATAACACCATGTAAGTTTGTGATAATCGGTGCAGTTGTTACAATATGTTTCATGTAAAACCCGCGAAAGAAAAACACTTACTTCCCGTTCGCCGATATCGAACGTTGACGTTCGCATAGTAAATAACATTTAAAACAAAAACAAAATTTCAAAAATTGTTTTTGTTTTAAATGTAATTTTCTATGCGAACGTTAACGTTCGATATCGGCTAACGGGCTGTTAAATACGTATAGAAGTCTTGCAAATAATACTGTACTGAAGTTTCGTGGGACCAGAAATTATACTAAAACGCTTTTGTAATGATGTTTACAATGAACTTCTTAAAAAAACAGTATTTTTTAGAAACAGAAAATGTTGCAACTTAAACAACTTTAGACTAGGGATATATACAGTGCAAACTTTTTTTTCTTGAGTACGGGTTAATTGACCCATTATTTATACCAAACGATTCGTTTTTAAGATAAAAGCTTATTTGATTTTACAAAAAATATTTTGTACATACAACTAATGAAAAGATAACGTGTAATATTTTTAGGCTCTTCCACTGAATGTTTCTGAATATTCAACTTGTTAGATCCAATGATAAATTTATCATAGTTTTCCGATGACTTGGTAACAAAAGTCAACTTTGCTCCACCGTTGTACATATTTAACAATCATATTTTTTTTTATGCTGTCCATTGTATAAATTTTTTCCCTGTGTATCTACTCCCATGTATTACTTTAGTGGATTTTTATAAATGTCTTCATTTCAACAGGCATTTATCATGTAACGTTTTGTGTTATGAATATTTTTATATGATTTATATCTGTGAATTCGTCGAACAAGTACGAGAAAGGAAGATCACATACACACAAACGCGCTGCTGCATATTAAAAGGAGTAGATTGTTTATTCAAACATTTTTCTTTCATATTTTTTTCTCTCGTACCAAGGAGAGTTGTAAAACAAATGTTTTATTGAAATTGTATATTATTACCAACCACTGAGAGTGTAAAATACAACTTATATTGTGTAAGGATATAGTTAGAAATACATAAATGCACACTGACACATATATATATATCAAAATGTAAACCAAATTTTGAAAGTTTTTATTATTTATATGAACGCACACATACCCATACAAAATTACATTTATATAAACATTTATGAATATGTGTTAGGGGAAATTGTATTAAAATTTAAGGTCGTTTGTTTTACTATTTCCCTTTTGTTTCCCACATTTATTCTGTTTTACTCAGGAATGATTTAACATTATTTATTTTTTTTTTTTGTATTAAAAATATTATTGTAGTTGTGTGTCAGTAGTGGAAGTAGTCATAGATTTATGATACTAATAAATGTACACAATAGAGGACATTCACATTTAGATACATCTACATTTTTATCATCATTCATTATTGCTACACACATTCATATGTATATGTATATGTTAGTGAATATGATTTTGCACTGACATCTATTGTAAAATTGTACACATGAATTTTATGTTTTATAGAAAAGAAAAAAAAAAAATAGAGATACATATAATAAAATGGAAAAAATGCAACATTTATGATTTTTAAAATAAGATTGAAATATTATTGCTGCATAATGAAATACGTTTGTTTTATTTTGAACTTTGATAACATTGCAAATGTTAAATGTAGTAAAATAAATTTAGTTTATAAATTTGTTTTGTAATAAGTTGGAAAAAGTTTTTAATATTAAAAATATGATGAGCACTCAAATTTCATATTTTTTTTGAATGCATTTGTGTGGTTTTACTTCGAGCCTGCTACAGCAACGGTAATAGTCACGCAATAGCTTAATACCGACCTCTATCTTTTTTTATATTTAGTACATACGTCGACAAAAAATCACATCTGAGAGATTTTTAAACAACATAATTCGACTCAGCAGCGTTTTTGCTTTTAACAAAGCAGGTTGTTGTCAGGGCAGTTTTCTATATGCACAAAAGACTAAAAACCAAGCATTAATGTGTAAAGACCCAAAAGAAGTATGCCCAAAGATATCCAAACAACAGCTTGAATTATGATTATAATAATTATTAATGTTTATTAAATTCATGATAATCTGTGCTAGATTGTTTGTTAGCAAGCGAAGTCAACGAAATGCTTTCTCGTTGGAAAAAAGCAGTTCCAAAACAAATAAATGCACATGTAAATGCAGAAAACAATAATATATACAAAGCTCTGGACACGCTTATCTTATGCCAGACAATTTTACTACCGTGTGTGATTTTTAGAACAAAAATGTTTGCTTAAAAATTAGTCTGATATGTTGAGGACCATTGGTATGAAGAATAAACAATTTAGAGTGCTATATTCGGCAGTGCGGAATCTTTGACACCCTCAGGCATGCGCTTTATATTGGTATATAAAATATTAATGAATCTTTATAAAAATGCACGTCAGTATTGAAATTGATTGCGGCTTAGACCTACCTATTTTACATTATTGACCGGCAATCAGGAAGCTTTATGCTTTTATTTCTAGTCATTTAAACTTTATTTCCACAAATTTGAACGATCTTCACGAAATTTTACAGTTGGGGGATTCACAAGGTGTCATAAAGTCATATGTCTTAAAATAATAACATGAAAAATTACGACTGTTGTGAGCAACCCCTCATAATTTAATGTGCTATTAATTACGACAGCACAATAAACATAGCAAGCAACGTTCTATTTATTTAAGACACTTTTTGTTTACAAACCAACAACAATATTTTTAAACCATTGTAAAATGTTAGAACATTATGACAATAAACCATGATAGCACACCTTGTGAATACCCCAAGTATGATTTTTAGTCTTATAAAAGGAATTTGTGCAAAATCTTTTATAGTTTCTTACTTTTAAAGTATTATGGAATATGTAAGACTTGTGTGATAGTGTAAACTCACTTTAAGCAGAAGTCAGTTGCAATTATAATGGAAAATTCTTTTTCACTAAGTGTCATTCTGCAAAGGTGCACTAATTTTGCAGAAATACCGTAGTCTGACGACAGATATTAATTTTATTTTATATTTAAATCAAATATTTGTCCAATGTGTTATTTATTTTGTTTTTATTATTTACTAGCTTTTATATATGACCTCGTTCACGTGAAAATTAGAGCAAGATTTAAAGAAAATGTTTTATCCTATAATGAGCCACATGTTACAAGTATCTATATACCACATTTATTAAAAAGTGAAAAATAACCAATTATTTTAATCTCACTTTTGCTTTAATCGGTTAATCGCTCGATTAATTAACCGAGGTTTTGGTTTTATCGGTTAATAATCGGTTAATTTTATTATTGATCGGTTAACCGATTAATAAAGTTTTTTTTTTATAAACTAAGTAACTTCAATATATAAAAATGCATAAATTATTTTTTATTTGAAGTATATTAGTAAAAAAAAAACCAAAAACATAACAAACGTAACAATTGTTGCACTAAAACGAGCAAACAAAAGATTAATTCATAAATATTTAATAGATATTTTTTAATAAATACATATTTTCATAGTTATTTCAATAGTTTAAGAAGATCTTACAAAATAATCTCATATACAAATAATTTGGTTTTAATGTTTAGGATTTATTTTCTTTAGTTTCGATAAAACTTGACTTTGAAAAAATTCTTTCATTTATCGTAGAAATCAAAAGCAACTCATAATACAAAAGCTTCCATTATGTCATTAGAGTCCTGTTTTAATTTTTTTTAAATTTTAACACTTCTAATTTTTTTGGTTAATTCTGTTAAAAGATTGATATGAGACGATATTAAAAGATATGAGAAACAACAATTATGTAACAAGCGCATACATATAAAAAAGGTACGTGAAACAAAAAGATGTTGAGAGCAAACATCTATTTGAAATGAAGATCACTGAACACCTTCTTTGTTTGTATAAAAAAATATTTCTTAAACACATACATTTTGTATATGAGACGAAACAAATATTAAAAGCACAAAAAAATATGTTATAATCAGCCTTATTACGGTTCTCGATGTCGGTAACAACATAATTCGAATCGTCGAATTTTGTAGTAGATTAAAGAACACATGTTGTGTGTTACTTTAATCTACTACAGAGTCGTTTTCAATATCGAGAACCTTAATATGGCTGAAAACTACAAAAAGTAATAAATTTTGCTACATCGTTTAATCGACTGAAATTAACCGGTTTAATCGTTAATCGAAAATAGGCAATTTTAAATTAACCGATCAGTTAATCGGGAAGTACCAATGGTAAAAAATACAAAGAGTGCCAGCCTCTTTTCATTTTAGGACCCCATGTTAACTTTAATCTGCATGTCAATCCAATTTTTTGAAAAGAGAAAAAGTACCAATTCTATCCTGTTTTTACCCATTAAAAAGGTACCAATTTTATCCCTTTAAACCCTATATTTTAGTGTTGATTATAAGCAATCTGTATACCAAATTTACTAAAAAGAGAAAAAATACCACAGTACCGATTTTTTCCCGTTTTTACCACTTAAAAGTTGCCTCATATTTAAAACTGATTGATATACTATTCGGCTACCAAATTTTATCCAATCAATTAGGCAGTTTTCGCGTGCTTGAGCCACAAACTGACAATCATCCAAATATCCAAACACACAACCTCTCACAATTATAATATTAGTAGAATTGTTTTTCTATTTTATGAAATAAACTGTTAAATGTCGTATTCTATGTATTAAGACTTTTATTCATTTATGCAGAGCTACAAACAACTTTAGAAAATATAATAAGAATGGCCGCATTAACATATAAATGGCGTATGGGAACCCGCGTGCCTTGGTCAAGAATGTTTAGAAAAAAAGAAAAAAAAAAAATAGCCGTATGGCTGCAAAACTACAAAATTATTTGAAATTTAGTATTTCTCAAGAAGGTTTAGATGTGCAGAGCATCAATTTAAATGAAAAAATTTTTTTTTTTGAGTGGATGCTCTGATATTTTGACTTTAAGCAATTTTTTTCTTCTCCAGATCCACATTTTGGCTTAATACATCTTTAAACTGGACCTATTTAACTCGTTTTCAATACATATCAGATTTGGGAATCAAAATATTGGATCTTAGTTTTATTTTTAAGAGGTGGGTGAGTTTTTCAATTTAAATATTTTGAATTTTTGTATCTATGGTACTTTATGAAATCTTGGAACATATTATTGTTAGTGTACAACATATTGAGAAGCTTACAGGGAATTAAGAGGTGCATAAATAGCTTAGAGAATCCGAAATTTAAATGTTTTCTCATAAATATGTACTTGCCACATGTTCCAATTGATTTGCTCTACAAACAGAAATAAATATCCTTTTAACTCTTAAAACAACTTAAATACTATTGTTTTTTTAACTAAAAGTTCAAAAACTTTTTTGGTTTCGTTTTTCTTTCACTTTAACTTGCAATCGTGTTAAACAAACCAATTGGTTAAATTGTGCTAAAGATAACAAAAAAAAAATTAAATTCATATATTTTAAAATATGAGCAAAGCAATAAAAAAATATGAAAATTTGCTTAAAACTATATTTTAAGTAGATTTACAAATAAATTCACATAAGTTTTCCTGCAAATAAACAAAAAAAAAAAAAAAAAACAAATTTAACCCTAAGAACTTTCAAATAATTCTTCTTCGCTCTTATATTCTTCTTAAGAATGAAAAGTATATAAAACAATAACAAAGATGGATAAAATAAAAAATACGCATCTTTCTGCATTTTAAAGCCACACCAGAAAATGTAAAAATGCAAATAAACCAGAAGGCAAACAATAACTGAAGTTAAAGAGCAAAAACAAAACCCTTAAAAAAAATTAATATTTTTTTTTTTTGAAAAAAGTTACAATCCAAATAGAATTGAAAACGAAATTGATTTATCGAATTGAAATCAGTCAATAAAGTTTTTTAGTTAGAAAGTTACTGCGTAAGGTTTGGAACAGTGGGGAAGGAAAAGGAAAGTTTAAATGCAAATTAGTTTTTGTGATTTTAAGCAGAGGTCGCAAAATATTTTGAGCAGCTAAAAAGTAATGGAACTTCGGTTTTTTATTTTTGAAAATAAACCACTTTTAGGATTTTTTTTTTTATTTCTGGCTTAATGGAAAAGATTTTAAACCCATAGTGTCCTTAACAGGAAAGTTAAAGCAAAAGTTTTTTACTCTCTGCAAAAAAAAAAAAGTAGAAACTATAAAGAAGTAAAAACATAATGTTGAGTTTTTGCATACATTTTATATGAAAAATTCAGTTAGCAAACAAATGCATTTAAATTGTGTGTGTTCTTGTGCATTTTGTACAAGTGTGTTTTAGTATTTGTTTGTTTGTATGAATGTTTTTGTGCGTTTGTGTGTAAACTTCTGAGTGGCAGAATAAATGTAAGAAAATACATAAAAAAAATAGTCGTATGACAATACGTTTATTGATCCTTTGGTTTTCGTAAAAAAGTTTTTAATGTTTCCATTTTTTACTGGGCAAAAATCATTGGAGACCAACGTATGCAAATGTTCTATTAAAGACATTTTGTTATCTTGTACTCTACACCAAGGCTATTAGGAAAATATATGATTTTGCTGTTTGATATGTAATGTTAACAAAAGTTATTTCGATCACAATAAATCACTATATTTGGAAAACTTTTCGATTATCCAACTACCCGTAACGGTCAATAATTTTTTATAATCATCAGTAATATCCATATCAATGTTTGAAAGATTATCTTGTTCATACTTTAAATAATAACTTAATTAACCCTTAATGGACAATCTTGGATTTGACTGGTTTGTGGTTGGTATTTGTGTTAAGTTTTGGGTTTGGTGTGTTCCGATAAGTATGGTTAAAATTTTTGGCCAACATTTTTGTAAAACATTTCATTTCTACAAAGTTGCTGAAACTACCAAACACCTCAGATATTAAGAAGACATAGTTTTATATCCCGATATGCTGAACGCACAGCTCAAAAGGGTGAAACTTGAACCGCCCCCTTAACATAGGTAGATATGAAGAAGGACATACGCACAGCGACCCAGAGGATCTTTTGTTCAGAACCCCCTATAATAAAATTCCAATGTGATCTTTCAAAACGTTGACACACGTACATATATATTTTTTTTTTGTTTTTTTTTTTTTGCCTGCTCTACCTTTACCAACCGTCGGAACCCCGCAATTTTTGTTCGTGCTGAACTGTGTTATTACTAGAATGTTTTTATGTACTTAAAGGACTAACAACGAGAGAGTTGAGAAAGAACATAAATATTTTAAGGACAAAAATTTTTTTGAATATTTATTTTACTAAAATAATTAAAAAGTATTCTTCAAACATCGGTCTCATGATTTTTTGTTTACAAAACAAACTTTTAAGAATGTGTAAAAAAATAATTTTCATAATTTGTAAATGACAATTTTTTTATAATATAAAAACATATCGCACTGGTTCCTCTAAAGAGAGTCAACTCAAAATTTCTATTTCTAACTTTATGCAAGATATCGATGTACAGTGGTCATATCTACCCACTGTAAAAATCTTACTTCATTTTCTCTAGTATTTTTGTGATATAAGACTACATATAAAAAGAAAACAGTTTTCGTCTCTACTGAAAATTTACATATTTTGAATGTACCTTTAGAGGAACTAGTGCGATATGTACATACATATTTTTCTTTAATTAAGTAACAATATCCATGGGCAAATAGTTAAAAACAAATGAATTCAGGAAGACATAATCAGCCGATATGCCCAACTTGCTAGTTTTTTGTGGTTAATTTACATATTTTTAATTTTTTTTTTTTTTAGTAATTAATAGAAAATTTTGTATATTTTAAGCTCACTTTCTCGTTGCAAGTTTCTGCTAGTAAAGAAAATGGACGCACCTAATACAAATTCCACTTTTAGAATGTTTTAAGAAGTTTCTTTTTGTAGTCGTTTAATTTTTAAATAAGTTTCAAATTAAGACAAAATAGTGTAAAAAGCAGCAAAGCCACAAAAATCAAAAAACATTAGTTCACTAGTTATAATATTATGGGCTATAATAAACTATAAGACAAAAAAACATTTTTTTTTGTTGCTAAATTAAAATGTATAACTGAATTTTCAGTTATGGGGCCTCGGCTTCTAACACCGAAAAAATTCAAAGGCGCCAAAATAAACTTCTTCGAATAATCACAACCACTCCCTGGTACGTCAAAAACTCAAATATCCACGAGAATCAAAATGTGCCATTAGTAAAAACTATGATAACGAAATATGCAGTAAAAAATTTTTAAAAAGGCTGGAACTGCACCCAAATCCATTAGCTCGAAATATTTTAGATTATGGCGGCCACACTCGCTTAAGGAGAAGAGACACTGCAGCGCTCACCCAATCAGATGAGCGCTAAACATCTACATATGTGAACCGAAACCGTGATGACGAAATCTTTTTTGTCTGGCACTGGCAGGACATAAAGTAAATATTAGGATACGATTAGATTAATTATTGTTAGCTCATATTTAATATTTGAAGATTCAATAAAGAAATACTGCAAAAAAAATAAATATTAAAATGTATCTAAGGTAAAGGGCATTTCAAGTTCGTTTTAATGGCACTGTAACTTTTTTCACCATAAATGTCGCATTTTTTTTAACATTTTTGTTGAGACATCTAAGTTTCTAACAAAGTCAGTTGTTGAAATGTGGGTTACAAAAAAAAAAAAAAAAAATAGTAGATAGTGGAGACATTTACATAAATGTTTTTGATTGATAGGAATTAGTTGAAGAATGATAAATCAATTGATTGATGTTATAATATTCCAATAGGTGCAATTATTTTTATAGAAAACATACATTCCATGTAAAATTAAGTTTTGACAGTTGAAAGTTTAAAAGACGTGTTATCAAAGGCCTAATTATAATTTATGTATATTGATTTTTTAGTGCAGGGAATAAATATTTTTTGGATTCCCGAACATTTTTGGAAATTTCTTCCCAAAGTTTCGACCTAAATTTAAGTTTCTGTGCTTTTATATAGCTCTACCTGCAAGTTTGTAAATGTTCAATGAAATAAAAGAAAATAAGTTTTGATCCGGAATAAGCGGGAACGCATCTGAGGACAGTATAATATATACAAGTTGGAGCAAAAATACGTATTACAATATGAAGTTAATTAAAATTTATTGATAATTTTTCATTCTTGACTACGCAGAGAATTGAACCCGGGCTTTCACGGACAGGTTGCCCTGACTTGTTTCGATTGTAACCACCCAATATCTTCTGAGGAGTTTGCCGTTTTACACTCACCGCCATTGAAGACCGATGACGTCAATAGTCAAACATCAATCTTTAAACCAAATGGTATTTTATGAATGATTATAATTATCTATTTAATTGATTTACATGTTCTTCCTAACTTAATACTGTAAATAAATTGTTGGCAAAAATCTTGAAAGAATTTCAGCATTTACTAAAATCATTTTTTAGCATTTTTTGGCCTTATCTATTGCAAGATTTAGCTGTAAACAATTTTAAAATCTGGTCACACTGATAAGTATGCAAACAGTTCCTTGGAGTTATCTTAATGGCTTCAGGTGAAATATGCAATCTCTCACCGCGTAGAATAATTTGCTTTATTTGTAGCCTTAATATACTTCAGTAAACACTTGGGCTCCACATTAGATCCTTTCGGTCGCGGTGCTCAAGGCAATTAATAATAATATAAGTCGATTATTAGAAATTAGCCGATTTGAGAAGCTTAAACCATAGAGGATAAAATCCTTGCGCTCGGCCGAAGGCTGGTTACGCAGAGAAGCTTTAGCTAGCGAAACCGGTATCTGATATACCATAGAGGAAAAAAGCCGAAGGCCGGCTATGCAGATAAACTTTAGTTAGCGAAGCAAGAGGAGAAAATCCTTGCTTCCAAAATCATTTTCCTTATAAATTAAAAAATGAAATAATCTCACAAAAATATATTGGGGCTTTACTTCATAATGATTTTTGGTGGGTAATTTCATATGAAAAAATCCCCCAATTCAAAAAATGAAATAGCACCTCAAACAAAATGAAATAACCCCCCAAAGTTTTGGGGTGTTATTTGGTATTTTGGCAACTCTCATATTTTTGTGCGCTTTGACAATCAGCTAGTATAATTTTCTTTTATTTTTTTTTTTTTTTTGAAAAATTTAATTCCCATAAATATTCTAATGAAATTTTTAAGGTTTATTTTTATAACTCACAATTAAATGTAAAAATTTTCAACCGCTTTTATAGGTAACCAAACAATGCTTGAATGTTGTCAAAGTTTTTATTGTGTCATCCAACTCTTACTTTACGCTTTTCTGTCAAAGTTAGAAACGTCAAGCAACGCGAAGAAGTTGTATCTGACATGGCCTTAAGTGTTTAGAATTATTCTAAAATAAATACATATATTGTCTCTGAAGCTTCTTCTCACTGTTATTTTACGCTCAATCCAAATTGATTGTACAAAATGATTAGTAGTGTTATTTCAATTTAAATATCAATGTCATTTTACACACACTGGAATGTTCAATTTACATAAATTATAGTTATTTTAATAGACAAAAATGTTGTTCGCAAGTTATTAAAAAACCTGGTTAAATTTACATAAAGTAACTATGAAGCAAAACCACTACCGAAAAATATAAAATCAACCTTGTTTACGACTACTTCACATGGATTTTTTTCTGTGTGTATGGTTTGACAGCTGCAAATGTCAAAATCAGGCAGCTAAAAAACATCCTATATAATCGTTATTTGTTAGCAGCTCGGCGACAAGGTAGGTGAATGTAATTCACCAGTACTTTGAAAATTATATCTGTGGATACGATGGTTATACATCGTCTCTACGATTACTGCAGATATACTCGGCAGACATACTCGATGTCTCTGCGTACCAAAGGAAACTCTGTCAAGCCACTGTCAGCCATATTAATGCAAAGCTTTCAGCTAATGAATGCTATGATTAAGGAAGATACAAAAAGCCTTGAAATGGTAGGACACTTGAAGAAACAATATGCAGGAAACATATTAAACTTAAAAACATAATTTTTAATCACATGTATACATTGCATACAGAACTTGAGTCAGAGCTAATTCTTTTTGTGCAGCATCAATCAATATTAAAAAAGATGTGAACGAGTCAGAATTACCAATTTCCCCGAAACACTTTAAATTATATTAAAGTTAAAAATATATATGAAATAAAACCACTTTTGTACTAAAAACCAGCGACTTTATCCGCCAAATTAAATAAATTAAAATCGATATTTCCAAACCAATACCACTTTATTTAAAAGTAAATTTTCAACCGTAAATCTACAGGAAACTATTAACAAAATTTTGTTGGTCTTCCGTTTTAAGTAATTTAAATAAATTAAAAATCAATTTTTGTGATTTATTACAAGCAATAAAAAAATAAGTCTACAGCAGCAACAAAAGTAAAAAAGTGAATTGAAATTTTATTTACATTTTACACAATTTTGTAAGTGGTATAAACTACACACATACACAAGTATATTACAAAAAAAAAAAAAAATATATGTACATTTAAAAATTATAAGCAAAATATTTTTTTTTCTTTTATTAAATAATATTTCATGAACTATGATGCTTTTGCACTAAAATGTAGGTTAAAAACATTTTTATTTATTTATTTTTGTATTTTTGTAATCCAACATTTTATCGTAACAAAATATGTAGTTAACAATTCTTTTAACACTTTTAAAGCAACTTTTTATTTTGTTTTCTGTTTAACTGCATTTATGAATGTTTTTATTTTTTACATACATGTGTATTTGAACAAGTGTAAAATAATTTTTTTTGTACGTAGAAAAATGTATATAAAAGCATTCATGCAATTGCTGGTATATTATCCATGAAGGTCAAGGGATGCCAACAATAGCAAGTTAAAAGGAAAGTTTTACAGGGAGAATGTAAAGAAATTTTTTTTTACAGTTTATTATACAAAGTTTACTTTGAATAGATTTAATCAACAAGAATGGAGTGCATATAAGTGCAACGAGGGAAAAATATGTTTAGATATCATACATATTGCTACCGCCAGCATATTATGTCTGATGCAGTCTCTTCATTTCATGTCTACCACAATCATATTTTTCTTCCATATCTGGGCTTTACTATGTGCTACTTATCTTAACCATAAAAAATCGTCAACGATTTTAATGACCAAGAAATTCAGACAATAAGTGAGAATAATATTGCATTGATATTAAAAATATTACGTAAATACTAGATAAATTAAAGGCGGCCAAGGCCACAGTGTTTCAAGCATATTTTCAAAGGTGTACCCTATTTGGGACCCATGGACAATTTTTTACCCGACAAAACAAAAATATTTGTGATGCTTATATTTACACAACATTTTTTTGTTCCTACTATTATCTATATTTTTATAGGATATGTTTTGGTCACAAAATATAGGACCTATTGTCAATTCTGCACCTATGAGTACAAACATTTGACATGACATTTTAGCTTTTGGAATTTAAATAGGAAAATTTTAAGTAGTTATTTACATTTATGCAGAAATTGTCTAAAGTAAGAGAAGCAGCAAAAATCCTTATGGTATTTGTTAATAAACGGATAAAAATACATAAGGATCAGATATTTTGATTTAAGAAAATATCCGGAAAAAAAGTTTTAAGTACACAACCAAAACCTCAAGAACTTTAACATCCCTGCTATAACTGTAACATATCCTGATATATTCAATAATGTAAATCTACTCAACTGAAAACTATTTTCGTGTAGATAAATAATCCTGACAGTTTTTCAAGGTTTGGAGTACTGTTCGCGAAATACTGACCGAATAATACAAGAACTGGTCTAAATTAAGCAAGCAATAAATGTCACTATATCTTTAAAACTAATACCACCATCGTTGTTAGATGATGAAAATGTATAAGGATAATTTATTTTTAATGCAGAAGTTTAAAACAGCCCCATTTGTTTTTATCTGAATGCTAGCTAGTGTATATGTTGTGAGTGGTTCCAAGCGATAATCGAAACTTTGAAAATAATTTGTATACTCACCCTAGAGGGAAGGGAACTGACATCAAAGTAGACCCGTGATAGGTTTATGAAGGTAGAGACCGGTTCTAATTCTAACACTTAATATGAATGGGACATTTCACTTTTACATGGGGTTGTCATTGGATAGGGTCAATTGACACTTAACAGCCACCCTTTGACAAGTCACACATCTCAATGAACGTGTTGATTGTTAGTTACTACGATGGAGTAATATTTAAATACAATGTAGTAAGTATTACTTCAAAAAAACTAGTTCTAGAACTAAATTTAAGAACCAAATTTTATAAAGTCCAAATAAAGCGTGTCACACCACCGGGGAATACAGCAGAGTAATAGATTAACAAAAGTTATTTTCGGGAATACAAAATCTATTATTAATAAGATTTCTCTAATGACGTGCTAAATTTCCAAATTTAAATTTTGATAAAAACGTGGAAATTTATATTTGAGGGAAAGCAAGTTCCTATGCGCATTTCGCTGGTTGCTTAGGCCAGCTTATCAGGAAACTTTTCCCAAAGACTTTAGAAAAGCTAAAATTATTATACAAATAAGACCATAAAGTGAATAAGAATTTTAAGCAATCAGGTCTTACTTGTAACAATATCAAAGATTCAACAAAGCCACAACAATAAACAGGAATTGACCTTTTCTTACTTTGTTAACCTTTTGGTTCTTCATATAGCAGTTAAATGATTGGTTCTTCTTTTATTGATGGCCATGAGTTCTTTTTGTTGTACTTGTTCTCTTTCCACAAATCCCAGGACCAGTCTGTTGGAACAATTACCACAAATTTCTTGCAGGGATATGTGGCTGAGTTCCAAAATATCATAATACTTTTCAGTTGAAGCAAAAAAGTATTTTCGAGCTGAACGATGCACAGTTTTGTTATTGCGTATATATCGATAGTTTTTTTGGTGCACTTTGGTATAGAAAGTATTATAAAATTCTACACTGTTCCATTATAATGCGAGAAATTTGACTAGTTGTGTTACAACTGATGGTTTCCAACTTACACAATATGTATCTGGGGTTTTTTTTGCTGCAATAGAACTTTCGATATCGATAACTGTGGCTTGACAGCTGATGATGTCAAGCTGTGTGGTCATTTCCGTTCACTAGGGCTTGCCAAGGTCATCATGAATCGTTTAACGCAAAAAACGCTTCCAAGTTGTGAAAATTTACTTTGAAAAAAATAAATCTGTTCACAAAGTTCTCAGAGTACTTCGTCCATTTTACGGTCAAATTAATGGCCCTAGTCAGCAAGCAATTCCCGCAGCTTTTGAAGAAATATTCAAACCGAAGATATTAAAAGAATAAGAAAAAAAATATGCAAGGAGCTGCCGTTACGTGTGCTCCTTACATTCGGTTTGTTGCAAAATCAATTCGGTGACAATTTTTTTTTTTCAGAAAAGGTCTTCCTCGTTCGAGATTTAAGGCCTTTCGATTACTGTTTATATGGCCATGTTAAATCATTAGTTTATATCGATAAACCAGCAACTATATAAGCATTGGAAGCCAATATTCAAGGCACTATTGACGCCATACGGCCAGATTTATTGGAAAAATACATCAAAAATTGGACTGATCGAATAGACCATTTAACTTGTAGCCGCGGCGGACATATGCCGTAAATCAATTTAAGAAGCTAGATTCTATGAAATTCTCCGCCAGATTTAAATTAAAAAAATTTAGTTACAACACTTGTTCCACACAGCTAAAAGACCACATTATACATATACACAAAAAGTGATTAATAAAAACACAGAAATTGTAACCTGCTTAAACAAAAGTTAAAATGAAATTGTAATAAGCTCACACAGAAAAAGTTCTTGCTTATTTCTTTTTAATTAAACCATTAGTCAAAAATAAAATCAGTGTTAAATAAAAATATAATCAAGTAAACTAAACGTTTTATTATATTTTTTCTTTTTTCTTATGCGTGTCCCGCAACGCTACACGCTTGTTTGCAGGAGACCAAAGTCTCTAGCGCGAATCGAACCCACAACCCCCACACTTTTAGACTAGCTCACTATAAACTAGCCTACCGTGGCACCCTGTCTTACTTCAAAAAAATTTTGTTCATTTTGAAAACTATTGAATTGATACAATTAATTGGTTTACTGGTGCACATTTAATTTATTTTTAATTAAAAATCACAAATTTTTTGATTGAAATCAATTTTCTCTATTTTTCTATGTACAAACGAACATTTCAGCCTTTTTTCAGCAAACAAAATGTAATGAGAAGCACAGGCTTTTCATTTTTTTTTTGAAGCATCTTCATAAAGTATCAAATTTGTCAATCTAATGTACCAGCATTGTTGTGGGGTTTTATTAACATGGCCATTTTGGGGCTACATTTACCTATATTTGCCTAAAAATTAAATTTTTTTTTTTTAATTTTCATTAAATTTAAAAGCTGAACTTAAGCCCAAAACCCGAATTTATTTAAATAAAAATTTAAAAATACATCACCTCTTGATATAAGAATACTCACATTTTGAACCAATATGGAAACAATTAACTAATATTAGTAGTTATGCAAAATGTTCAAAAGGAATTTTGGGTATAAGATATTAAATATAAGATTTTATTAAATTTTCTAGCTAAATGGCGAAGTATATGCTTTCAAAATGTGCAAAAACGTATTTCCTAGGCAAACGGCTCAAAAAACTTGCTTCGGTTATCACTCGTGCTTTAGACGTTTTACATTTTCTTGTAACCAATGTAGTTGTTTTTCTTCTTTAATTGGAAGTGTAACAAATTTCGACTCAATATCTAACTTTGCTTTAATTAGATCAGTGTGAAAAAAATTATACCTATTTTCGTTTCCTTTACTGTGTGGTATTCTAGATGACACAAAATAAAATTTTAAAAATGTATTATAATTTTCTCTTCAATACTTTAACTTGTTTAGAACAAATTTTAAATGAAAATTTTAAAATTTTTCCTAAACGAACTGGCAACAAATTTATAATTTCTGCCAGTTGGCAACACTTTTAGTTGGTATGAAAACTGCACTCTCGCATGCACCCGTGCATGCATTTCCGTTTATTTGCACTTCCACTTCCGTTTCCGTTTGGCAATGTAGCATATCGTGTCGTATGTTAAATAAAACTATCACATTTATAGCATCCAACCAATTCAGTTAAAATAATCAAGTAGACTACAAACACATATCACGACTCTTTATGTGTTCATGTGATCGTGTATGAGCTCATGCACGAATGTATGTGTTTTATTAAACACAATTAAATAAAATTATTATTTTACAACACTACTCAGCGAACAGATACAACACACACGAACATGACTTTTACTTACTGTATAACTGCAACAAATAACTTACAACAAAAAAAAAAAATATATATTAAATATAAAGTTATATTTTTATGCCTGAATAAATTTTTTTGTTGCAATTGTTGATGTTGAAAACTCTTTAATATCCTTTAATTACATTAATGTTTTGAACAGACAAAGGGAACAATAAGTGAAATGTTAAAAAAAGCAAAAGTTACTGAATATAGTAAAACGAAAACATAACATTTTTTCTATGGATGTACAGTTCTTTTACATGTGCATTAGGGATGCATTTCACTTGTATACATGTATTTGTCGGTTAAATGTTGTCATATACATGCAAACTTTCCATACCAATTTCAGAAAGAGTTTTTGTTGGTTTACAGAATTTTCAATAATCCAACATTATTCTCTATCGAAAAGAATAACAGATATATATTTTTGATAAATGAACATTAAACTTAAACACTTAACCATTTTATTATTTACATAAACATTTTTGAAGACGGAGTTTAATTAAATTGGTTTAAATAAAAAACTTACGTTAATTCATTTGATTTAACGAAAAACATAATTCGCTTTTTAGAAAACAAAAGTCTAGTCGTTTTTTTTTTTTTTAATGAAAATAATTTATGAGTTTACTAATAATAGGGCATTTACATTACATCGAAATCTAGTAGATTTCATTTGAAATCTTCCTCCAAATCTAGTTCGTTTACATTATACTTGATTGACATTAGCGAGATTTGGTTTTCACAACAAAAACCGCCGACTGAAAGTTTTTTGTGTAACACATACTTACATATAAAGAAATAGGCATTTAAAAATTTGCATTACATTTTCTTTATAATCAACATAATTTATTTTATCAATATTATTTGTCATTTGCATTTTTTTTACTATTTTACAAAATTTTTGAATTTTTTTTTAACAATTTTAACAAGCAGCTATTATTGTTTTTGTTTTGTTTTTTGTTAAAATGTCATTTTTTTTTGTGCAGGGAAGTAGTTTTTAGTGCTATATGTGGAAAAACATAGTTGCATCAATAAGTACTACTAGATTTCGAATAGATTTCGTTAAAATCTAGTCACGGAGTAGATTTTGTTTTGTACGGGAAATCTAGCCAAAAACAACTAGATTTGGCTCGAAATCTCGAAAGTACTAGATTTTGTTGTAGTGTAAATTGGCTATAAATATATTTTTAAAAATGTGATTCTTAATGTGTTTTAAGGTTCAGTTAGCTGACAGTAACAGAAATGTAACCGTGGAGTAAAAAAAGAAAGAAAAATCAATTTGCTACAGATTTAGACGTAACATTTTACTTCTTACTATAATTTTTATAACTGCTTTACAGACAACAAATCGAAGCAGCTAATTTGCAACGTTACTGCTACTAGCTAACTGAGCATTTAGATTATTTTTTTAGTAAAATATTTTCCGTCTGAAAGTACAAATTTTGGTTCATTTACCAAATAATGCAGTTATAAACTTCTAGTCAAATGGTTATTCCTTAAACTGTTAGCATCTTCGGACATTTTTCGTAAAATCATTTTGAAATATATTTGTATAAATTTTTATTTTTAAAGAAGTATATTCGATTTTTTTAAATGTCGCTCATTTATTGCAGTTAGCTAGTAGCAGTAACATTGCAAATTAGCTGCTTCGATTTGTTGTATGTAAAGCAGTTCTTTTCTTTCTTTTTTACTCTACGGTTACATTTCTGTTACTGTCAGCTAACTGAGCCTTAAAACACATTTAGAATCACATTTTTAAAAATATATTTAATAAACTTTTAATCCAAATTTAGATATTTTTAATTAGGCTTAAGTTCATTGAATTTAATTTTCATTTAATTATTTTTATGAAGACAGGAATTTTACAACATGAAATTAATTAAAATTTTTATTGATAATTTTTCATTCTTGACTGCGATCAGATTTGAACCCAGACTTTCACGGACAGGTTGCCCAGACTAGTTTCGATTGTAACCACACAATCTCGTCAGTGGGGTTTTCCGTTTTACTCACTCGGCTATTGAAGCCGGATGACGTTAATAGTCAAACATCAATCCTTAAACCAAATGGTATTAACAATTAACAAGGCAGTAACCCCAGTCACTTTTCCACTTCAGTTGGCATTTTGACACATGCTTTTTTAACTGAAAACCACTCTATTTGTGTAAATTTGGAAACAGTTACTGTAACCATTGTCCAAATATACTGTAATTACTAGCGTCTTTGTATCGGAGGTGTCATGACCACTTAAAAATTTACAAATATGCTAAGCGCCGATTAATCACGAAATCACTGCGATAATTTGAGATAATCGGTTCGTAGTTAAGGAACGTAAATGAAATACCCACAAGTGATGTTACGAATATTCGTTTACGTATTTTATGATATTCGTATTCGTATTCGTATTCGCTAAACTCATGCGAATAATTTGCGAATACTTTACAAAAAATTACAAAAAAGTTTAAAAATACATAGAATTAAACAAATATGATTAATTTGTCGTTATTTTTATTTAAAAAAATGCAAAATAATAATCTATTATATATATATTTGAAATAAATATAAATAGAATCTGGGAATTTTAGTTCTCATGTTGAGTTTCAATTTTATTATCAATTTTTATATTAATTCGAATGTGTATTCTAAGTCAAATTACAATTTATAAAACTTTTATACTTGAATTGTCTTATTCCTTCAATATTTTCCAAAAATATTCCTGGAAAATATTGAAGGAATAAGACTATTAAGGTATAAAAGCTTTTTAAATTTTAATTCGACTTAGAATACACATTAGAGGTAAATCTGAATGTGGCTACCCTCCTACCGATTTATTTAGCTTCTCATGTTTCTGATTTATTCATAAGCTAAATTAACTCTATTTCATCTGCATTTTTGCAAAACTGCCCGTATTGTGTTTATCCTGATGACCTAATACATATTTCCATACTTACGGCGATTACTTCAATCTGTTAATAACAAGATGTGTGGGCCCCAGCATGCTTTCCTTGATTTTGCAAAACGACCGCATATTTCAAACTTCCAACCCTATCTTCTATTTTCTAGATAACGGCAACCTTTGACATTCGTATTCATTTGATTAAAGACCTAACGTATTCAATATTAATGCTTTTAGGCAAAACACGAATGATACGCTTAATCAAGTCCCTTGATATAATCTCGGTATGGGGTCGCTTTTTATGACCAAAGACCCAGTATTGCGCCTCATCTGTATGTATGTATGGGTGATATACTTTTTGAAGAATCAGAATTCGTTGATGTTATTGACATTAATATACACAATGTGATATCCGATGGACAAAACATATATTTAAGATGTCGATAAAAGCATTCAAGTGCCTCGGTTTTATGAGCCATGTAAGAGATACTTAATTCCATCTGATATCCTTACTATTTGTACCACCAATATCCGACCGAGAATTTAAGACAACTGTCATGTGTAAGCCGGCCCTTCAAAGCCTTTTTTGGAGAAAGAAGGAGAGGGAGAAAGTTCGTGAAGGTTGGGCAACCAACTTTATTAACTTTCCCTAATTTATCGTTACTACAATTGGATGTGTCATGATGATATTAGGGATCAGTGTTGCCAGTGAAATTTCGAGAAAGATACATTTTAGTTCCCAAAAAGATATACCTTTTCCCAAAAAAATACATTTTGAAAAAAAATTTGAAAATCTATTTTTAACGTTTAACATTTATTAACATAACATTTTTATTATAAAATGTTATTTTAATTCGAATGTGTTGTATTCTAAAGGGGTCTGTACACGATGAAAATGCTTGTCATGCCGGCGAACTCACTCGTGTATGTGTGCTGGACGTAATATTCGCCGTCATATCTAAATTTTTGGATTTTCCATCCAGCATCGACGGTGTAACACATACAACCACATTTTCACTAATACTACCACAGCGCTTGATGAGAAATGCTTGACAGTGTACAGACCGCTAACGTCAAATTACATTTTAAAAAGATTTTATACTTTAATAGTCTTATTCCTTCAATATTTTCCAGGAATATTTTTTTTTTTTATTAAAGTAGGTACAAAAACTTTATAAATTGTAATTTGACTTAAGGTTTGTTCAGACCGATGAAATATTTGAAAGCAAACATAAAATAATTAAATTAAAAATTATTCCTTCGACCTTTTTTTTTTATTCAAAAATAAAAAGTTTTTTCGAGCTCGAGGCCAATTATTTGTAAAAAATATTTATTTATTATTTATTTACTAATCTTCTCCAATATTTCGATATCCATCGGATATTATTATCAAGGCTACAAGAAAAAAAAAATTTCATTAACGTAGTCTGAACACAATATATTTTTAGAGTGTCAAATAAAATAACAGCTGATTTTGAGCAAATAAAAGTATTTGCCGGCAAACAAATATTTGTCCAATGTGAACATAGTGTGAACACAAAAAATTAAATATTTAAGTAATTTTTGAGCAAACATTTATTTGATATTACAAAAAAATTGTAAGAGCAAACAACGACAAATAATTTTAGCCATGTTCCGGATAGAAGCAATTTTTCCTGTAAGTTTTCGGATTCTTTACAATTTTAAAGATTTTTTATAATTATTAGACTTTGCTATCGTGCCGCTATTAGCAAATTTTTGCGAATTACCGCTAATTTAGCAATTTTTATAGAATTTTTGCCATTCCTTATAGTTTTAGGCACTTTTACTAAATTTATGGCTTGTTTGAAATATTAAAATGGTTCGCGAATTTTTTTAGCAAAATTTTTTTTTTGTTTTTCCCCTAAATTTTGTTTTTTTTTAACAAATTTAGCAATTTCAAATATATTTTAGGGTTTGTTTCCAAGTTTGCCATTTTTTGCGAATTTTATCCATGTTCGCAAAAGAAGCGATATCTTTCTGTGATTCTTTGCAGCTTTAACTATTTTTAATAATTATGAGTACTAAACTTTGGTATCATGCCGCTATTAGCAAATTTTTGCGAATTTTCGCTAATTTAGCAATTTTTACCGAATTTTCGCCATTCCTTATACTTTTAGGGGCTTTTAATGAATTTTATGGCTTGTTTGAAATATCAAAAAATTTTTAGTCTGAACGTACCTTTAGAATTCACATTCGAATTAATATAAAAATGTAAAAAAAAAAAATTAATCTCAACATGAGAACTAAAATTCCCAGATTCTATTTGATAACATTTTGATTTCATATTTAATGAATATTGTAAAGAAAATGATATCATATAAATTCATTTTTATATTTATTTAAGTCATAAATATTAGGTATCTAGTTTTTAAAAATACAGTAAGCAAACTTTAAAATTAATTATATGAATGTAACTATCTTTGGATGTTATGAAAACATATTAATTTTTGTAAAAATTAATATACGATTATATCAAAAAATTCATATAAATATTTCTTCTAAAATTTCATCTTAACACATATACACAAGAATAAGTAGACGACAAAGGAACGTAGAAAACCTAACAACAAAATACATGTTATTTTTTGTATTTAGTTTAAAATGATAATTTGAAAAACTTTGTCAGAGACGGAAAGTTTAATATTTTATTTCTGTACATTTTGCGTACAGATTCAAAAGATACGAAAAATTTCAGGATTAAACATGGTACCTGAACTCATCAAAAGTTACGAGAAATGTATCTTTCGTTTTGTAATGGCATCACTGTTAGGGGTATGATTCTCGAAACACCGACGTTTATTCGTTAATCGCGTTTTTCCTCAAGAGACCATCCCTTTGTCTTCAATTGGTACGTGTATCGTTTAACGTATTACAGGAAAAGGTCGTTTTTTACAAGCACTACTTCCTCTATCCTCCTTCCCATAGCCTTTTTTCTTAGTTCCAACCCAATACAATGTGTTAGTAGGGGCGTTCCCTGAGTTCTGGTCCAAACAAAAAACAAACATATATAACACCTTGAGGTCAGGTTTTATAAATACTGGCTTAGAATTTATTATCGATTCCATATAAAGCCCATATATTTGGTCGTTTGCCACTTTTTTGGACTTGCGTTTATAAGGCAAAGACTCGACTTCCAAATCACTCACGTAATCTTTTCAGTTATAATCAGTATAAACAAAATTTCACTTATCTTTGTCTTTACATAATTTTATTAATTCTTGCATATGTACTAAAATATCCATTTGCATATGTATGAATGTATATGTATAAATGTGTATGGATGTGTATGCGTCCTTTCTTCTCTATAGATTTAAACAAATTCCGCACTACATAGCCAGTATAGTAAAATTGTGTACGGGGCATTGTAAATTGCAAATCACTTAAAAACATTAACAACAAATGTATAAACACCAATTAAATATAAAGGATTCATGTTTTATTTGGACACATACATGTACTTAAACACAAACACTAGCACACATGTAATATATAAAGCTAATAGTGCGTTTCCGTATTTAAGTGAAGATACAAAAAGATGCCAATGTCGGACTTTAATTATGCAAATGGTTTTGAATACGAGCACTTGAATGCAATTGGTGGTCAGACGCGTTGGTTGGTAATTTTGTGTAATTTTTGAGTTTTACTTCTTGGCTTTTAACGTTTATTTTTTTTTTTTTTTTTTTTTTTTTGTTTGTTTAATTTGTTGCTGGGTGTGAGATTTTTTTAGGTCACTTTGTGGTGTAATATACACTTTTATACATAAAAACATAATGAAATTGAAAGGATTGAAGTTGTAATGAATATGTCCTGTAGTTTCGTAGAAAACTTTGAATTGGAATGACTTAACGATAATATTATATTTACAAGCTCTTGTTTTAAACATTATAAGTAAATTTTTATTTAAAAGTCAAATGTAATTGAAAATAACTACAACGGAAAGAGCGTAAGAAAAAATGCAATTCGGCCGTCCAAAAGATCAATTCTATTATTTTGCAAGTAAGAAATGTTTTTAAATTGTTTTCGTTACTACGGAGTTTTGAGGCATAACTTTTTTTTCTGAGAGTTTCTATTTAAAATATTATTCAAACTCAACACCTGGCTAACGAAATAAAAACTTAAATACTATTTAGAATCTCAATAAGTTCTAGAAGAATTAAAATTGCGATTATCGTAAACTTAACTTAAAGTGCAAAATGTATTCTTTACAAAGTAATTTTCTAAAATTTGCATTTTAAAAAATTTTTCTTTGAATACTGTATATTAATCAATATAGTAAAGATATTTTCTAATAATGAAACTGTTATTAAAAACTCAATGCTGGTAACTCCTTTACTCTTGCTTAAACATTTTACGATAAGACCCAAAAATGTTCTATGTAAAAATTAAAAACAAATTTAACATTTTGGTTGTTGTCTCAGATTGTTCTGTTAAAAAATCCTTATTGTGTCCTTGCTGTTATAAACTCAAATGCTTGGAATGAAAAAAAGTTTTAATAATTAAGTCTCTTAAAGCGGAATCCAATGGCCGTATGCTTAACGGGAATACATTTTTATACCGACATCTATGAAAAAAAATTATAGAAATATGTGTAAATAGATATTTCAGCTTTTGCCATTAAAAGTAACAAGAAAAGTATTATCAACGGTTAATTCAAACTACAGTTCAACCAAATTTAAAAATTTTTAAAGCCGCAAAAAGGTGTAGTTAAAGTCAGAAAGCCCTATTATTAATTTTATTGAAGGAATTACTTAAAAAAAAATGCAAAACTTAAAAATAATATTTTAAAAATTAGAATTTATATGTTAATAAGATTTTTTGTTACCCAAAATGACCATAGGTGGAGATGGTATAGAACGACTTTGATGATATTTGTAGCCAAAAAATTATGGGTCGATTACGAATGACAACTAAACTGAAATTGAGTTTCCAGCAGCGAAATCAGGCAACGTCGCTCATGTTTAAATATATAAAATTTTTTTTAATTTTATATTTTAACATGAGCGGTGTTGCCCGATTTCGCTGCTGGCAACTCAACTTCAATCCAGTTGTCACCGTAATCGACGCATAAATATATAGATATACTCAGTGGTACTTTCAGTATTTTTGTAATCATGGGTGACCATGTTATGTCTAAGTATTCATGTCATCTTTTTATTAAAACTACAAGTCGCAATTTTAAATATAAAAAATGAAATTTTATACAGTATCTAAGTCTCAATTTACACGTTTCATCTTTTGATGCTCAACTTCTTTTAAATTCCCTTTTGAAGATGCCATTACGTTCACACGCAGCAACCGTTTTCAACTTTTTTTGCTTCAAAACAACAACACTTTTATTCGAAGCGAACCACAGAGAAAAAGAAAAGAAAAAAATTTACATGCAGCCGTTGTTGTGCATATACCTACGAATGAGAACACAAAGCGTACTGCCCAAGTACAGGCATCTCTGTACCAACCCCTTTTCTTCTTGCTTCCCTCTCCATTAAACACAAGAGTTGAGCATCAAAAGATGAAGCGTGTGAATGTAGACTAACACATCAATCGGTCCATGATTTTAATTCGTTAAAAAGAACATCTTGAATAAAAATATTTTGGTCATAAACATGGCAAGTTTAAATATTATTAAAAAGTTTTCCAATATAAAAAAACAATAAGGTTAAAAAAATAAGTAAGAAAGTTGAGTCGGTCAAGCCCGACCATATGATATGAGATTGGACCCTATTTAGAACCCACAGGCGATCATGGACCCACCTGGACAACCTTATGTTATGAGCTTAAGATTTATATGACAGCCCTTTCTGTTAAATATTATATAGATAAACACATATACAAATATAAGATCTTTTTAAGTTTAAGGAGTTTATTTATACGGAACATATGGTAAATTTTCAATTTACCAGCACAACATTTTTCGATGATATAGTACCTATCGTAAACACTATTTTAGCAAAATTGTATGTCAATACCAATAAAGTAATTGCCGCTTAATTGATTTTCTAAAAATGCACAGGTTTTGTTGCAATTAACCGGGAAAATTATTTAACCGATACTCTTTTGATTGATTCACTGGCGCAAATAAAAAAAGGCGCATAATTGCGCAGTGGGCTCAAAAAAGCAATAATATTTATGTACGCAGAAAAACGCATTGTTTTGCATTGTATTTGTTCAAACATTTTAATTCATTTATTAAAAACAAAACAAATGCATTAACACGAAATATGTAAAATAACTTAAAAACAGAAAATAAAATATGATCAATATGTTTACTGAAGAGAATATACACTAAAATATATGCATGTAAGTTATATATATTGATGTGAGTTAAAATACGCTTGTAATTATGTTTATATTTAAAAACATGACAAAATGGGTCTAAAAAAGTTGGTAGTTGTAGTCTTAAAACAGCCTTCGATCTTATTCTGTTCCAATGTATCATGTTCGCGTGGAAAAAGATTGTTTGGTAAAAAAAAAATCCCGATGGATGTTAAGAGAGTTCAAATCTTCTTTACTTGAGGGAGCAAGAGTCAGATGTTTCTTCTTTAACAAAATGAGAATTTTCAAATGTCAATTAAGCGGCATGTTTATATATAAATGACAGAAATAGTTTTTATTTTATGATTCAATTAAGCGGGCAACACATAAATGATGAAACAGAACTGGGGCTGAACGATGTTTTCCATACAGTTTGACATAAAATTATGCCAGAGGATGCGGTCGAGAAATAAAATCAATTTTATTTTGAAAGCGTTTTTTTCATGCTCTCACATAGAGACAATTATTCTCCCAACAATGCTACCATACTTTCGTTCAATATCACACATTTTGTAAACAAAGAAAACAAGAACAAAAGAAAACGAAAGAAAGGAGAGAAAATTTGCAGTTAAGGTCGACGTTTTAATTATGGGCTTAAGAATTTTTGCCTGATGTTGAAGATTCAATTCTGTTTCATCATTTAAGCGGAAGTAATTTACACGGGAATTTTTCTATAAAACTTATATGTATTTGTTTCAGTATAATTTTTTTTGGATCAAATAAGCGGGTAAATCAATTAAGCGTAAACTTGTATTTGTAAGGAAGCTATGGCATTACAAGCCATTTTCAAGAGTAGTTTTCGACCTACGGTCAAATATGGGCTAATTGTAGTAGAATTTGGTTTATTTATAAAGATTGTAATAAAATATGTTCGGACCAAGTTTAGTCGAAATACCAACATAATATAGATGGTTCATTTGCTGACATACACTATTTCAGAACTAAGCTTGAATGACAGCTTTGTAGAATTATGGACTGATTCAACCATTTTTAATAGACTTTGTGCTTGTTAAAATTGAAACTAATGTAAGAAATTTCATTTCATTTTCTTAAACATTTGCGTCCTGTACTTTGTGCACAAAGTCTACATGCACAGCTAGCCAGCCAGCCGGACTGCAATCGTTAGGTCGATTTAAAGTGATCCTGAGTCGATCGGTATATAAAGAGATGGGCCTACGACCAATTTTCTTAGTATTTCCCACATTAGTAGAAAAGCATAATACCCTTCTCATTTTACGAAATATTTCACACTTTTTACTATTTATTGGAGAGGATATAATACGTCTCTGCTGATGTGAGTACCACTGCAAAATATTGGTTTTAGTATAGCGATCGACTCAAAATCACTTTCTGAATTAAGCTTACGATGTCTGTCCTTTGGGATTGCTGTCCATTTAAACCTGGTGCGCAAAATACAGGTCGCACACATATAACTTAACTGTCATATGACTTTATTGTAATAAGAAAGAAACCTTTTGAAAATCGGTTCATAGTTTCACAAAACCCCTATAAACTCCCTTCCGGAATAGTCTGTGTGCCAATCAACTATCTTATCACGTTGGTATTTAGTAGGGTATTCTTTCGGTTAACCGTTAATCGGTTTACTGAATTATTAGTACCCGATTAACTGACTGGATGATTTAAAATTGGTTTTTTCGACTAACGATTAAACCGGTTAATTTCAGTCGATTAACCGATTGACCGTTGTAACAAAATGTTTAACATTTTGTAGTATTATAACATTTTTTTTTGTGTTTTTAATTATTTATTTCGTCCCATATTCAAAAGAAATGTGTTAAAACTGATCTTCATTTAAAATAACAACAACAGCATTTTTTTGTTTCACGTACTTTTTATATCTATGAGTTTATTTATTTGTTACTTCTGATATCTTTTCATATCAATCTTTGAACAGAATTAACCGAAACAATTAGAAGTATTAATAATTTTAAAAAACTAAAGCAGGACTCTAATGGCATAATGGAAGATTTTATATGTTTAGAGAAATCCAGGAAAAGAACTGAGAAATTGGGTATTCTGTATTATGGACTGCTTTGGATTTGGCCAACATCTACGATAAGTGAAAGAATTTTTTCCACGTTAAGATTTATCAAAACTAAAGAAAAGAATCACTTAAATCGTAAACATAAAAACCAAATTATTTTTCTAAAAGATTATTTTATAAGAAATCTTTTAACTATTGAAATAACTAATAAAATGATTTGACAATTTACTTTTTATTTAATATATAATATGCATTGATAAAAAAAATGTATTACATATTTATGAATTATTTTGTTTTGCTCGTTTTAGTTCAAGAATTGTTATGTTTGTTATATTGTTGTTTTTTACTAATAAACTTCAAATAATTAATAATTTATGCATATTAATTTATTGAAATTACTTAATTTATAAAAAAAAACTTTATTAATCGGTTTACAAAATTAACCGATTAAAGCAAAACTTCGGTTTATTAATCGAGCGATTAACCGATTAAAGCGAAAGCCCGATGAGATGAATACCCTTGTATTAAGATTAAATTCGCCTCACAAAAATGTTTTTGTTGCAGCATAAATCGTCCCATCAATTTATTTTAAATCGGTTCATATTTGACTTAAGCTCACATATAAATACCATTACTTTAATAAAAGCTACTATGTCATGGACAAATTTTGCAATGGTAAATACAGAATTTATCATATGTCTTATATAAGCCCCCTCTCCATACTCACTTTTAGACGAGCAAATCTCATATAGATGTTGATATTTGGGTAATATTCGGCACAAAGGTCTCTTCTAGGAATCTTAACTACATAACATAAATTTATTTTGCGGATCAATTATGGGGCCATGGGTCCCAGATTTGGTAAAATCTCGAACGCTTGTCTTAATATACTGTGGTGTAGGCTATCCTATGGTCGGGATTGACCAACTACACTTATTTACTATATTTGATATTTTTGCAAGGAAAAAAATAAAACTAATAGCCTATTTCTTATGTGCGAAAGAAGTCTTTCTTTCGAATAACTACATTTTAAACAATAACAAATTCTAAAAACTTTGTTTTTGTTTTAAATGTAGTTGTACGAATGAAAGAATTCTTTCGCACATCGGAAATAGGCAGTAAATAAAATTAATAACATTTGCTAATAAATATTAAAACATCTGTTTTTCTTCTAATTGTTTGCCTGAAATTACGTTATTGCTTTGTATTTGAAGTAGGTGAAAATCAATATAGGAATTAAACGTCAATATAAGAAAAAAGATTAAAAAAATTCTTTATAACAAAAAACACAATTTTTTTTATTGATTTTATTCCTAAACAAAGCGGTTGGTTGTCTTGGTTCAAACATCTTTTTTTAATTCTTTTCTCCTAAATAACAAAGCATCATATAACCAATACAAATATCTCGGATGATGTTATTTACAAAAATCGAGATAGTGCCTTTGTTTCTATACTATATGTCATAGAAAATTTTAAGACTGTAAACGCATTGGGTTAATAGAAAAGTCCTACCGATATAAGTATTCTTGCACTTGACCACCCATATCAGATAAGCCAAAAAGATCGACTGGTTGAAATTACTTGGACATCATATGCAAGAGCAAAGATCCCTGGCACGTTCATTTAGACATTAGAATTTGCAATGATCCCAGCATTTTTTAAATTTCTAAATATTTGTAATAACGTTTACTCTAAAAAATAATGCCCTAAGCACGATAAAATGTATTTTCTTTATCTTTACGATTTTCTTGCTATTCCTGCTAAATGTAACACTTCTTTACAAATAAAATATACATATTGCACTGCTTCCTCTAAAGAGAGTCAACTCTAAAATTTTAAATTTTCACTTTATGCAAGAAATCGATGTACAGTGGTCATATCTACCAATTCTAAAAATCTTACATCATTTTCTCTAGGATTTTGTCAAAAAATGCAAGTGTATCCCCCTTTGTTCTATAAGAGTTCATGTACAAAGAAAACAATTTTTGTCTCCACTAAAAATTTATAAATTTTGATTTAACCCCCTTTAGAGGAACCAGTGCGATATAACAATATGAAACATTCATATTTATGAGATAATAATTTTTTTCTTCTTTTTTTCACAATTGATTATCCAAATATATCAACAGAATTTTCTATTGTTGCACAAAATAAAAATAATTGTCATCAGATATGGATAAATATCTAAACATTTATTCACATTTTAAATGATACATTTGTCTCATTTTATTTTATTATAGTTTAAGTTTGCTGATATTGTTGCATTGAAAAGGAATTTCTACCTCATTTCCTAGTTGAAGAATGAGAATTCTACAATCACACACTTTTATTCTTTTAATACATGTACACATATGCAAGTATGAATATTGAAGTGAAAAAGAGTTTATTGAAAAGGCTGTAGAATAATCTTAAGAATTTCAACGAATCTTTTTTACTGTACACTCAATGGCGTTAAATAAATGTTATGTTAATGAAATTTTTATGTTTTATTTGGTCATTTAGTTGTTATTAAATAAAAGAAAATTCTATCAAACATACATATACAAGTAATTAAATCAATGGAATTTCTTAAAAATAAAATATTGCACTCGATCTAAAAAGAACCAGCTAACGATAATAAGTATAAATTATAGAGGCCTGCAAAATTCGAAAAAAGTCAAAACCCTTAGACTAGTGTATACTTTTCTAATGATCTGAACTGCGCTGATTTTTTTATATTTTTTTGCGTGTTCATTATAATTTTTACTTCTTTTTTATTTTTTAAATATTTTTTCTTCTATTTTTTTAAAGATTTTTTTTCCCAAATTTCGATATTTTAATCAGGCTTAAGTTCATTGAATTTAATTTTCATTAAATTATTTTTATGCAGAAAGGAATTTTACAACACGAAATAAATTAAAATTTATTGTATATTTTTTATTCTTGACTGAGCTGGGAATTGAACCAAGGTTTTCAGGGACAGGTTGCCCTGACTAGTTTAGATTGTAACCACACAATCTCTTCAGAGTGTTTTGCCATTTTACACTCACCGCCATTGTCGACGGATGACGTCAATAGTCAAACATCAACCCTTAAACCAAATGGAATTTTACCTTGGTAGATCGAAAATTTGCTTTGAATGATTTTAATTGAAAATATAAAAAAATTAAAAATCTTAAAAAAAATAAAAAATAAACTTAAAACAAAATACAAAAAAAAAGTCAATTTATAAAAAAAAACCAAAATTCCAAGCATCCGGAATTTTTAAAACTTCAGGTCTCAGAGATGGAACAAGAATAACATTAATTTTAAAACTAATTGGTACGACTTTCAGACGACATATCAGGTTTTAGAAATAAAGATGAATTGGCGCAGTTATAACGCCTGAAATATGGTGAAACCCCGGTTTAAGTAACAATTTGTTGGCCTGGCCTGTGTTTTTAAAAATTAATTTTATTAAAATATAGTCGAATTTAAATACGACAAAATTTAATTTCAAGTAATAAAAAAATTGTACACAGTATTGAACGAACTGTAATAGTGTGCCATCTTTTGACATCAACGATCAACTCCTGCAAATCATCAGGCAAAGACTCCCGCTTGAACAACGCTACCAAAATATTAAAATATGCTATTAAAATCAGTCATCGACGTTTAATTGCAAAATTGTCTAAGTCTAATTATTGACTTAACGGGTTTGTTAATAAACAAAAATGCCGCATTTGGCGACACAATATACCCTTCAGATTTCATTACATCTAGAATAATTTTCTTGTCTGTTCGATTTCCACACTAGTGGCACCATCGGACTTCATTTCTTAAAAAATTAATGGGTTTTCTTTTCTACAAAAAATGTGACATTTTATTTAAAAAAATGCAATTTGGTGTTCGTTTCTTAAAAATGCTTCGCTCTCTAAAAGGGTGGCTTGTTTTATTTTGTTTAAGCTTTGATATCGTTGCAAATAAAACTTTTCGAGTGTCTGCAAGTAATTGTCATTCCCTCTGTAGTCTTGTTTCCTGCTAGCTTTGGCTTTTCTAAAATTATTAAGGAGAACGGTTCCTGATGATCTGGCCTAAGCAACCAGTGAAATGCGCATAGAAACAGCTTATCCTCCAACAATAAATTTCAGTATTTTTTTTATCAATTATTAAAAAAAGGGAATTAAGCACAACAAACAAAATCTTTTAATATTTCAGAATGTTTAAATATCGGAATAATTAAAAAAAGTTAAAAAATTCTGTAAACCAATCGACCATTCTTATTATTTATAGTGCAACTAAAAGAATGAAAATAATAATGATGAATACTTTTATGTAAATGTGTAGATCACTATCAGTTTTCTTTGTGTTTGTCTGCATATGGTTACAAAGAAAAACATAAATATAATGGCAAAGCATTGTGTCAATAAGTAAATGTGAGTGTGTATATTGTACTTGTAAATGTCAATGTGTGTTGATTGGTTGTGGTATTGTGTGACATAATAAATATGTTTTAATTTATCACACACACATATTTACATATACACATACTTAGTTTTTAATGAGGATGTTAAAAAAATGGATAAAGTTTGCTTTGCCGCTTTTTCATTCTACTTTTTCACAAAATATCTAAGATTACATTTGGTAACTTTTTTAAAGTCCCTAATTGCTTACATAAGGAAATAATTTTATGAAAAATTTAAGGTCGGGTCAATAAGTACGTTACTTATGAAATGAAACACAGTTTTTTGGATAAAAAATACTTTTATTTTTCAACGTAGCCTCCCTTGCACAGAAAAAAGTGTTTTATCAATTAAAAAAATATTTTAAAAAGTATTAAAATTTAATTAATGTGATAATTGAATCAATTATTTTTTTTTGTTGAAAGAAAATTAAAAATATAATTTTGATTTAATTAACATTTTAGTTGTTTTGAAATAAATTTTCAATTAAAATTTTAATTAAATAACAAAAAATTTTAATTGACTTTTTTCGTTTAAAATAATATAATTTAAACATGTAGAATGGTTGTTGGGAGTTGTCAATATTAATTTAAATAAATTAACACATTGTTTGAAATTGCAAAGTTTTTTGATCACTTTTTTAATTAAAATTAAAAATATCATTTATTGAAAATATTTTTTCAAAATTTTTAGTAATCAATATAATCATTTTGGTAATAGGTGCAAAATCAACAAATTGTTTGCTTGATATTATGAATTAAGAACAAATTTGGTGATTGGAGAAATTTAATAATTTTTTCTGTGTGAGCTGTACACATTTTGCCCAAAGTTTCTTCAATTTGTTTAGGCCTTCCAAAAACAAGATTTGTCGTGCTCTGCAAAATCGTTTTTTGTTTGTAAGATGATTTTATCATTGTAATAATATGTCTTTCCGCCAAGAGATTACTTCTGCTTTTAAACCAAGAAATATTCACTCGGAACTTAATCTCGTGAACAGACGCAGAGAAAAAACATGGCTGAAGTATGGTTAAAAAAAACATATTTGGTCCCCACAATGGCAACAAATAAACTTTTGTTGTTTTTAACATTACTTTTTCTCGATTAATATTATTTTTTTTCTATTTAACAATAAAGTGTTTACCTCGCTTTAAAATTCATATGTAATTGAATTTAACAATATTATATCTAAATAAAATAAAGCTACAACCGTGCGCTTAAGAATGTTATGGTTACTCTAAAAATATCATTGTCACCGGCAACTATATTACGGTTAAATTCATCCATCCAAAATACATAACTATATTATGATTGTCTTCAAACAGCTTATGGTTAAATATAGTAATAATATGTTTTAAATTTAAAAATTTTAAAAAATTGTATGTTGAATTTAAAATTTACAATATTATATTTAAAAAAAAGCAACTTTATGGTTGATTTGCTCTCTACAAAAGTTGAATGCTTTTCAATCACATACTTGCTTGGTTGGGTTAAAAATTCTCAATTATGACTGATATTGACCAAAATATGGTTAAATTTGGAAAAAATTATGGTTAATTTTGATCATATTATGCTTCAATTCGGGTAAATTTTTGTTAGTTTTAACTATATTAAGGCCTTATTTAACCACAATATATAGAATCTGGGAGTTATTTCTTTCAACATTTTTTATTTTTCGAATTTATTCCATAAGCTAAATTTCAGTTATGTATTTTATACAGCTTTTTTGTAATAGTTCCATTTCTTAACTTTTTAGGAATGACTTTATACACTACCAGACTATTATCTTGTATCATCCTGTTACATTTTACCTTAGCTATCCTTTGTATAGCAATAAGGTATATTGTATGTACAGAAAAATATACAATTATTAGACACCAGCAGAACGCAATGCATTTTCTATAAACGGCACATACGTTAGTGGTCGATTGTGAGGGGAAAGCTTTCTCACACTTGCAAAACACTGCGGAATATGAGATGTATATTGCTTTCACAATCTCTTGTACTTTCAAGTCCCTATCTGCCAACATCATTAAGAGAATTTTCAATTGTTTCGGGTGTAGAGACCAAAACTGGGGGTACAGAACATTTGGAGTCTTCCGTGCTAGAAAGGATACAACAAAATTTAGTAAACCACTTTTTTTATTATTGAAATAGATGGTACAGGCTTTCCATAGCATTTAGCAAATTAACTGCCTGTTCAACTATTTCAGAACGAAGACTTAGTTCGCTTAATTTACATTAAAAACAAATTATAAAAAATTGTTTTTGGTTTACATGAAAGTTAAGCGAACGAAGTATTCGTTCGAAATTTATGAACACGTCATTAGCCTAAGTTTAAGTGATCGTTTTTCTCTCCCCAAGTGAACTGAAAGGAGCAACGGGAAATTTAAAAAGTGAAGGCTTTATATGCCCGCCCTCGTACGTCACAGTCATTTGAATTTTCTGAAAAAAACACTCTCGGTGTAAACACTGCCTACAGTTCTGTGTATATGTGAAGACTTCCATATCCAAGCGGTATGATTCCACTATTTTTTTAAGTTTTAAAAATTTTATTTACAATTTAAAGTGTATGTAACCATTGTTATAAAACATAGCAAAGGTCAATAATTTTTCTATCGTTTACTAGTAAAATTAATGGTTTAGAGAAAAACAAAGCGTTTCCATATCCAAGAAATTAACGAGTTTGAGATTTGCAGCCGAATTCCGGATATCTATTTCAAGTAAACTTAAAAATGGACGGAGATTTTTTAGTTAATTTTTTATTAATAACCGTAGCCTTTCTTGTTTTTGAGAGCAGTTCTGGGAAAGATTAATAGTAAATACTCAAAGTATATAGTATATTAAGGGAAATGTTTTTATTAACTTTTAACACAGGAACGTTTTCAAAACTTGTTCAATTTCAATTTAAAGAGACTTAAAAAATTCATAAAACTTAAATTTAATATTTTTCTGTTAGTGGTTCCGATTCCATTATAGACCCAACTGATATAAAGCGGAGATTTTTTTGTAACTTTAAATATATTTTTTATCAAAATGTATCTCAGTACCAACAATATTTACTCAGCGAGAACACTGCAAGCTAACATAAAACTGACGTTTTCGGTACCAAAAAAATTTCTGTTATTTATGTCAATGAGAATTGAATATAATAAGACGTTAGGCTCAATTCTGGGATTACCGTAGTCAACTTCAGTGGCCATATTATGATGTACATTAAAGTCAAATATCTTTATACCCACATTTCTCCACATCACATTTAAATATTATATTTGAATAAATTGTTTAAACTTTAGGTCACTCTCTGTTAATTGAATTAGTTTTATTTCGGCCCATGGAACGGCACTATGAAGCCGTTGTAGGGAATTTAATCACTATCCTGATTTTGAAAACACATCTATTTTGAACACAGAAAATTTTAAGAAACGTAGATATCAGCCATGTTCTGAAATTGAAATCGATGAAGATTTTTAATTGAAATTTTGTAAAAATTAACTAATCGATTGCTGATTTCAAAACTAGTTTAGGTAGAGGAAAGTGGTCTTCAAAGTTTGAGATTAAGTAAAGAAAATATTTTAAGGAGCTTTGAGCACGGGAGAGTATCCAAAATTGGTTCGATTTCAATTTCACGTGATTTCGACTTCCAGAACATGCGCGCATATGTTAGAAATGTTACAGATCAATAAAGTTCCATTTGAGAATAGGATTAATTTTAAAAAAGATACTGAGTGCTTATCTTAGATTTATAGACATTTATTGAATAAAAATAAATATGTTGATGGAAGGGAAAATTATAAATCGGCATTTGTCTGTGATTATTTATAAAATTTAGGTCAGATGGAATAGCTCAGATTGAAAATATACATTAAATAAAAATAAATAGATTGACGGAAAGAGAAATTAATATAGATTTTAGGCTTCGAATATTTTTTTGTTTGGATTCCTCTTTTTATTTTAGGTTTTTTAATTGAAATCTTAAATTTATTTTTCCATCTTTTATTTTTCCATTTGTTGTCAGAAAAAATTTTACAATCTTATATTATATTAAAAAATTCCTAAAAAATATTGAGAAATAAAAAATGTTTAAATTAATTTAATAAACAAAAAGTGACGTAAAGATTAAACAACATATTAAAGTATTATATTTATATCACCTTAAACAAAACTATTTTCAAAGTTGAATTTGTATAAATATTTTGATTACTTTAACCATATTATTGCCACTGGAAATATGTTTTGGTTAATAATCACAATAACATGATTTTGAAGAACAAAAGTATGGTTGTTTTACAACAATAACACGTTGCTCTAGGAAAAGCCAAAAGTGCTTGTTAATTATTTAAAACCTCACAATTATAAGTGTTCAACATATTATTGTCATTATTAACCACAACATGGTCGGCGATGACATAATTTTCTAAATGTTTGATATCTTCGATATCTGCGCTTAAAGTTTAAAAAATCCAGTTTTTCGACATATTAAAGACGTTATAACTGCGCGAACTAACTTTGTCAAGTCCAACCAACAGCCTCTAAAATGAACGTTTAATCTTTGCAATGTCTTGTTCCTTCTCGGAGATATCCTAACCTGAAATTTAAAAATTTTTTTCACGTTATTTTCGACTTTATTTTTTATTTATTTTAATTATTTTTTTTTTATAATTTTGGCTTAATTTTTTCAAGGTTTTTTTAAATTTTTGGTTTTAATAAACAAAGATTAATTCACGCAGTTATAATCAGGGACCGTTACAGTTATTCCTTTTTTCATAAAAGTCAGATGATAACAGTTATTTTTTGGTTTTTATTTTTTTGAACAAAATTAACAGTTATTTTTTGGTTTTTATTTTTTTTTAACAATAAAAACAGTTACTTTCTGATTTTTATTTTTTGAACAAAATTAACAGTTATTTTTTGATTTTAATTTTTTTTAACAATAATAACAGTTACATTCTGATTTTTAGTTTTTGAACAAAAATAACAGTTATTTTTTGATTTATATTTTATTCGATCAAAAAATAACAGTTATTTTTTGGTTTTTATTTTTTTGAGCAATAATAACAGTTATTTTTTTGATTTTTATTTATTTGAACATAAATAACAATTTTTTTTTGATTTTTATTTTTTCGAGCAAAAATAAAAGTTATTCTTTAAATAAATGTTCGTGTTATAAATTTTTAGTTAACTTTAAATATTTATTTTAATGCGCATAAGAAATCCCAATGATGATCTCACATTTAAATAAATATTTAACGTCAACTCAATAATTATAACACGTACAGTTCGTTAGAGAATAACTTTTATTTTTGCTCATCAAATCAAAATATAACTGTAATTTTTGATCGAAAAAATAAAAATCAAAACTTTAAAAATCATTATATTTTATCATAGAAAAGTACATACCCAGCAAAAACTTTACTTACCTGGTAAGTTAGCAAGTAATGTTGGAGAAATATAAACGCTACTTATTTTTCGGCTGAATAACTACTTATTTTTGTTCGAGGTGTCCACAGAATTCAGTACTTACAATGCACTTACTAGAAGTCACAAAATATCTAGTTATTATTTAACTACCAGTAAGTTGAATTGTAAGTACTTACAATGAACTTACTAGAAGCCAAAAAATAACTAGTTTTTATTTAATTGGCGCTAGTTACTAGACCTAGTAAGTAGTTATGGAGCTAGTTACCAGTAAGTAAATATTCAGTACTGAAAAAAAGACAACTCATAAGTAGTTATTTAGCAGATTATTAGTAAGCAAATATTCATAACTGAAGTAATAGTAGTGAAAAGTACTTACTGAGGTCATTACTAGCAAGTACTTATTGAGGTTTTCAGAATAATGACAATTGTAATGACAACTACTTACCAGGTAACGTATGAAATAACTACGACCTATTACCAAAATTCAAAAAGTTTTTCCTGGGTAGGGATCAATATGGTGTACTTGAATCACTTTGTCGGCATTTACTTCTATATGCTTTTTTTGTTTTAAAGTTTAAAAATAATTGTTATTTTCGGTCCCTGATTATAATGACTTGAATATGGCGAAAAAAGGGGTTTTTTGAACATTAAGCGAATATATCGCGAACACCTGATGGAGAAATTCTGAGAACAGATGCAGATTCAAACCTTCCCAGGGCTTCGAATTTTTCCAAATTTTGCAGGCCTGTGTAATCTTAGAAAACTTGTGCAATTCAACTTAATTAAAAATAAAAAACGTAATATAAAAACAAGTATCTTTGTTATGGAAGTCGTTGTTTTCTTGTGTTCACGTGTAAAAATATTTTTTTGTTTGCGCCTTTTTTAAACACAAACACAAATTTATAAACTCTTATCTTATGCTCTTTTCATATTTAATCTTTTTAGTTGACAAGTACTTTAATTTAATTTGATGAAAGTGTTTTTTATGTTTTCTTTATTAAAAAAAATAATAATAATTATGTGTCCCCTAACATATTGTCAACAATTATAAAATTAATGATGTATTTCTAACGATAATCAATGTTGTATATAAATAACATTTGTAATAAATTAAAATTGTTGTGCTCGAATGCCCACGAAATACTGTAAAAAACATACATTTTCAAAAACAGTGAAGAGTGGTAAAAGTTTTGTTTAATAAATTCAACGTGCATGTGTGTAGGAGAGGGAGCATAGTTGTGGTTTCATTTTACCACCTCTTACCTGTTGTATCCCTTATATGTATGTTTAAATTGAATGTCACACCATATTAAAGTCCATTGAACCATTTCGCAACATTAAGTGTCACTACAGATGTACAAAATATCACAGGAAAAAAAACTATCTACAACAAAACAACACGAATGAAATTCGACAGCATATAAATCGAAAAATATATAGAAAAATTTTCCACATGAGCGGTATTTTTTTTTTTTTTTTTGCTTTTTATATATTTTTATTTATAAAAAAAAAGTTAAATTTATGTGTATGTTTATAACGTATGCATTTAAATATTTGCTTAATATTATTTATTTTATTTAAATATTATTTTTTTAAGGGTTTTTGTATTTCATCTTTGGGCTTTATTTTGATACTGTTATTTTTAATATTTGGTTAGTTGTTGTTGTAGAAGTAACGGGCAACGATATTGATATGATTTATGGAACGTCACATTTATCAGATTTATCGATGTATACTTCACTTTTAAGCCCCATCCAGAGTGAAATGCTAGTTCGTTATAAATTATCTATATTTGGAATTATATCTCGTTTGAAAGACTTCTACTAGTAAATAATTGGCTTGGATCGGATTAAAAATGCCTGAGTAATAGTGGCTCAATCTAAACTTCTATGAAAATTATAATTGCAACAGCCTTTGACTCTGAATGGACGTCGGAAAAAGGCGTCAACAGCGAAAAAACACATACGTAACGGTACGGTATCTAATATATGTGACGTGGCATATTAATATAAAGTTTATATTTGTAATATATAGACCAACATCTACATGTTCTATCCCAAATTATATTAAAAAAAATTTTATCGCAGGCCTGTGCTATTTAAGCATTTTCTTCAAGCAACTTTTCTGTTGAACAGAGATTTCTTGTTTGAAAATGTTGGTTCTAACATTTCGGCCAAATGGTGTAAGGAGACTACAAATTATATAATCAAATCATAGGTGGGGTAGTGCACTCATTTTGCAGTTTCAACGCACAGTAATTGATAGTGCAAAATGATTGCAATCATTTTGATGATATTGAGTGATGAATTGAAAATTAGCAGCCTCACTAAACATGAGTGATAATGATGCTAAAAAATGTTGCACTTAAAACAAAATAGTTTGATTTAAGAAAAAGCAATCATCAGTTTATTGCAACTTTTTTTTGCTCTTCACTGAGTGCAACTTAAAATTTTGAACTAAATTTACAAAGAAAAAACTTGCTTTTCAATGATTAATGCCATGAGAAATTCCGTTATTGACAAATTATTGACATGTTGTTTTATTTCCTTTCTTATGCATATCATTACAAGAATCAAAAATTATGCTCATACAAAATTATATTTTTCAAATTTTATTGAGATTCTGTTTATATGCAGCTTTTTTATTGCAAGTACAAATTTTGCTCTATTTGAATTAAGTGCAGACTTTTGTATTCAATCTTCGTTTAGTGATAGTGAAAAAATTTGCAATATCACAAATTTTTTTTTGTTGTAGTTAAAAGAAATAGCAATCAGCATTGAGGCTGGTAAAAAAATAGTGCAAACTAATTTGTTTGCAGTTTTGTTGAGTGATTGTGCACTGCTGATTTAAATCAATATTTAGTGCTCTACCCCCAACCATAAATCAAATGGGTTGATAATATTCATCTGCTTATCTTTTTAATATTCTCACAGAGGTAATGCCTATGCGTTTTAAAAAAAGCGTCTAGTTCTTGCTTTGCACTTCCAGACGATCTGGGCGAAGCAAATATTGAGTGGTTGTTTACAGCTATTCTATATTGAATGATTGTTTATAGCTATTCTCCTATCGGCTAAAACCCTCCTTAGAATGTCCTTGTATTGCTTTACAACAAAATCTAATTGGAAATGAAAGTAACATAGTTTCAGCTCCTAGCCAGATGAAGGACATGGTCATGAACTGAGATTGCCACATGTGTGTGGGAATCAATATGCAGGTTCTCATTCAGTCCTTTGCCCTTAAAGGTCCCCGTGATTTAAGGCCACGATCGAAGTTTCTCGCGTTAATCAAAAATATTTCTGCCTGGTAAATACTCCGCCCAATTTTTGCCTTGAACTCTCGTGGGACGTCCAGAGGATCGTATCAAATTAGTTTCCGACCTGTTTCACCAAAAGCGGGGGTTTTCAGGGGCTTATATGTCATAAATAGGTTATTTGTAATAACATTTTGAATAAGCTTTTTATCTAGGCATACAAGTTATATTTGGTAATAAAAAGCAACTAAAAAATGGCAAAACAATGTAATGGAAAATACCAGTCACTTTTATGGTGACGCACAGTGTTCGATTTAAGATTTCATGACGACAGAAATATGGTAAAAAATTTTATTAAAAAGTAAAATTGGCCACCCTTTCTGAAAACAAAATGTCAAGTAAACATGATTTTCTGTGATTTTTGTATATCTTTTAACTTTGTATGCTTATAACAGTACCATGAATGACATATTTAAAGAAAATAAAGTAAAACAAAAAATTGTGCCTGAAATTCACTCGAATTTAAACATTTGCTAAAAGTGTGATAATAAAAATATTTAAAAAATTCGCTTGTTATTAAAATTGCTGTTCTTAAGCAGCGTGCAAAATATGATTATTTTCTAAATAAAAGGTAAGCTTTATATTAAGTGTTAATCTAAGTGATGTATTTTTTACAACTTTAAACTTTGAACTTTCTTAGGCGATATATTTTGCGTTCTCACCCGTTGAACCACATCTGCAAATGCTTCTGTAATTTATCAAACTTGCTTTGAAGAAAATGTACAGAAATCCCGCCCAAGCTACCAAGATTACTTCTAATAGAATTAATCGGAGCGCTGATTTTACCGTATTGCGTCTTTAGAAATAAACCGAAACGATCGAATCGTAGATTTTATTTTTACAAATTTCTGCAGCAATTCAGCAACAGCAATACAATTTGATAAATTAAAGATTTGTAATTTTGTAAATAATTGTGAAATTGAATAATATATGAAAATTTAGTTTTAACAGTGCAGTACAGAGATGTGACTTTTTATATGGCTAAGAGTTATAATCCTAAAATGAAAAAATATTATTAGAAATGAATACCACTAATATGATTATATAAATGAGCTTATCAAATTTAAAAGAAATGTTGTAAAGCTTAGTAAAAAAAATGGTATTTCATAAGCATGAGCTCTATGAGAGCTATCACGCCCACAAAAACCATTTTATTCTAGCCTATAAGAAATTTCTTAATGAAACGCTTATATATTGAACTTCACGAGTATAGCTGAATCCTTTTATGAGTTATCGTATTTGCAAACGGAGGGTCAGACAGAAATGTTTATGATTTTTTGCCGAACTTTCTCCTACACATAAGAAGTACTTAAACAAAAAATCCGCATTCTTTTTCTGTTATTTACAAAGTAACGATTTTGTCGTCATAATTTTAAAAATCGAACACTGTGTGTAACGACCTAATTAATAAAAATTTAATTCTCATGTGTTATTTTTTTAGTCGTATTATTTTTGCTTACACTACGGCAAATTCATAACAATCCAATAATGTAAGAGACGAGGTTAAGTATCGAAATATTTTTTAGCACACAATGTTCATAAAACTACTTTCGGTCTTTAATCCTACTGTACTTTTTATACCCTCAACAACTAAAGGGTGGTACAACCATAATGCACGATGTTAATTGTGAGTCACACTTAAAGTTCAAGTTTTTTGCCCCATTTAATTTTACATTTCTTTGTTTCAGTGTTTGACAAATTTCATAATGGTGGCTACACAATTGAGCAGCGCGTTAAGATTGTTGAAGTGTTTTAGGAAAATGGGCGTTGAAATCAAAATGCATTTCGTGCACTTCGTTTTTTTTTTGTCAGCATAATCGTCCTCAGTGGATTCGTTAACAAGCAGAATTGGCGCATTTGAGCAAATGAAAATCCACGAGTAATGTTGAAAGGACGGTGCATCCACAAATTGTGACTGTTTGATGCGGTTTATGGGTTTATGGCCAATCAGTTACCGTGAATGATGTTCGCTATTGCGAGTTGATAACGGACCTAGACTATATGTAGTTCCAGCAGGAAGGTGCCACTTGTCACACAGCTAATGGAACAATGGCTCTTTTGCGCGAGAAATTGAATGGCCGCGTTTTCTCACTTCGTGACGATGTAAATTGGCCGCCACAATCATGTGATTTGGCACCGTTGGAGTTCTTACTTTGGGGATGTTTATAAGAGAAAATATACGTCAAAAAGCCAAAAACAATTGAAGAGCTAAAGGATGAGATAATTCGTCACATTAACGACATTGAACCCCAGTTATGTCTCAAAAATATAGAGCTTCTGATAGAGGTATGCCACCGAAACCGTGGCGAGCAATTGGCCGATATTTTATTTAACACATACATAATAGTCATAGATCCTACTATCATAATAACAAATATGAGGATAATTCCCTGAAATCATTTTGTTTTATTTAGAAATAACATCGTTTTGGTTGACCATCCTTTAGTTGTGAAAATCGTAAACTTAGTTTGTCATTCCGGGTGTAATATTTTTAATATTCATCTTGGACCAAAAACAAATTTGCAACCTTTGGGTAGAAATTTGCTGTTGTTGATATTTCAATGGGGTTGTAAAGCAAAACCAAACAAAGAATGGAAATTCGGTAAGGAATAACAGTAAGTACTCAAGGTTCAATAAAGCGTAGATAAATCAAACTCGGTATGGATCAACGTTATAAAACTTTGGTTTATTTTCTGAAGTGGGATTTGGAGCTGGTACACTGGTATACAGATTTTTTTACAACTACAAAAAAACTAATGACCCTCAGAAACCTTGACAGAATATAGGGCGAATTTCCTCTGTCAAACTTTCTTAGTGCCATTCACGATAGCACATAATTGCAGCAGGGCCTCGATGTCAAGATCAAGAAAGTCGTGCTCCTGGTCTTATTGCATTTCGGCTAAGGGCGCCCCAACAGACCCCAAAATGTATCTACATTCTGGACTCTTGAGTAATTTTATGTATATTTAACAATGTCCGTCTGTGTGTGTCTCAATATGTAAATTTTGGCGTTTTAATGTTTTAAGTTTTCTCAAGCAGTTTCGGATTGAAATCCAGCAAGATCGATTTTAAAGGAAATGAGTTGTAGACCCAAATACCAAACTTAAACAATTTATATTTTTGTAAAAAAATAAAAAATATAAATGCGGGGCGGAAAACACCGATTTTCATTAAAGTTTGCACAAACTCTTCGTATATGTCCAAAAATCATACTACTATATTTTGTGAAGATCGACACATAATTATTTACCATATTCCCGATATATAGATCATCTTAAGAAAGTACTTAAGTACGCCGAAAACATTAATGATATAATAGTAAACTTTCGTTTTCAATAGTTCCATAAGGTTGCTTCAGAACTCAAATATTAAATAATCCCGCTTCTAAAATATTTTTACTCTCAGTAGAAGGTATTAAAGGGTCGACACAACATAATACAGCAAGTTAACTTATTTAGGGCGTATGTAAAACACTAGCAAAGTCCTTATGAAAGAAAAATTTTGACTCTGTAGAGGTGAATAAAATTTCACTAGCCCAGGGGGCTAGTATAAATTTTGACATTAGCGCAGAAATTTTTGCCAACCACACAATTATCATATACACACTCCCACGTCGTGCAGCTAAAGTCGCCTCTAAGCCGCCGCCGAATTTAAATTTTGAGTTGAAGGTATATTTACACTAATTTTTTTAGTCAAACTTTTTTTTTAGCCTTTTTGCATATTCATATAAGCTATTATTAGAACAAAAATAGTTACATATTTAATTTTTTTATTAATAACGTTTTTGTTATTATAATTTGTGCATGTTGACATCACTGTCTAATAAAAGTAAAATATTTTTTTTATATACGTTTAAAATTTAGTAATAGACTACAGAACGCTAATTACATTAACATTACAAGCATTTTGTTATATTGAAAAGACACAATATTATGTAAGTGTAATTGGCAGAAATAAATCACAATAACATGGAAATATATTCGATTGAGGGGTAATCTAAATAAACAAACTGGATAAATAATGGTATAAAAAATTTAATAAAAAATGAGAAATTTTCTAAAAGTTTAAAGAGCATAATATCTGTTTATGGGTTTCAACTAGTAAAGAAAAACAAAATCGCCGAAAAACCTCGAAAATTTAAAAGAAAATGCAAAAATTTTGAAAAAGCCAAATGTGCCAACTCAAAAACTTCCTTAAAATTTGTTCACATTTGCAACCTGCTAGCAAATCATATTAAAAGTAAGCGCGAATTCTGAAAATCGGTTTATAAATTACGTAGTAGCTCAAAAATAAAATTTCCGGACAAACAAATAGTCCGTCTGATTTCCAAAATTTTTTGTAAGTACAATCTGTTGACACGCCCTATTGAAATGCAAAAAAATTGGTTCACAAATGACGGAGTTATGCGGTTACAAACATTAAACATACTGAAACCCTTCTTCTTTTCTTAAGTCGGGTTAAAATATATTTATATTAATAACAAATACATATATTTAATATAACAAATTGTAATAGATCATTTTTTCATTTTGAAAACCTAATTCTTTTGTCAGGTGATTCACTACCGGCTACTTTTTGGACCGCCGCCGCCAAAAAATTTGCCTACTTAGACTTCTGTTAAGAAATGTCAGTAAACTATTGTTCTTTTCTTTCTGTCAAAATGTTACGTTGTCAAAAATATTATAATTTCACACAGCACAAACTTGAAATTTTTCTACCACAGACAAATTTTATTTCACCATAGAACTTTGCTACCGTTTCACACACACCCTTACGATATATCTTTATATACGATTTAGCTTTACCTTTATTGATGCGACAAAAAATATTTATAATAACACATACGTTTTTAACTACTGTCATATAAAATTTTCCCGGAAGTATATATACTTCTTTTTACATATTTAGGTTGTTCCCGAAAGGCGGATTATCAGGTTATTTGGTTATGTAGTTATATTAACAGCAACAAATTATATATAAAAAAAAGTAAAATAAATGTATTTTGTTGTTGCGAATAAAACCAAATAACCGTATAACATGATAACCAGCCTTGTGTGAACTACCCAATTGTTTTGCATTTATTTTCAGCAGCATATAAAATTCAAGTCTTTAACATTTTTAATACAGTGTTTACTATTACTATATTGCGATACAAAAATAAATAAAATAACCTGCCAAATACCATAATTTGTGACAAACATCTGTTGGCACGTTATCTTTTTATAGCAAAAGTTACGTGTAATAAAATCCATTTTTAAGAACATATTTTCATCTAACATTTTCGACTAGATTTTTTATAGCATATTAAACTCAACTGCCAACCACCCCTTTTACAAATGGAGAGTTTTAACAGACAACATAAATTCCATTTGATTTTATGTCTCAGTTCAAAGTATCTTTATGTTAAGGGATGGGTTAAATAATCTAATAATATATCCTTACATTTTTAGGGAGGGTGTGGACAAAATGAATCTTATTAAATACTTTTAGATAAAATTCCTTTTTCTTTTTAAGATATTAATGGGGCTTATTGTATTAGAATTTTGATGTTTGTACGTTTAATAAGTATTTTGTAACATTTTGTTTTGTATGTACGTAATTGTTTTATGTTTGGAATGATGTGATTTTGTATTTTGAAATTATGCTTTTTTGGACTGATATCGTCGTTCTTTCAAAATTGCATAATTAGTAATAGAAATTGATAAAAAAAAAAATCAAAAAATAGTGTTTTTTCAACGTAATAGCACCTACTTGAACTTATTTATATAAAAATGTTTGTATGTAGCAAGAAATATATTTTTTTAAGCGTTTTAAAAGTTCATATGAAGATTAATATTAAAAATAGTTCTTTATCCTGAAATTTCAATTTGTTTTTCAAAAAATTTAGGAACTTATTAAAATAATTACTGCTTCGAAGCAAAATATGTTTTGTTGACGTCTTTAGTTGACATGTCAATTAAAAAAGTTTAGCTGCAATGAGAACATAAGGATTACGACCAATAAATCCTACAAATTTCCTTGAATTGTAATAAACATAATTATATGCAAATAAAACATAATTTTCCGTAGATTTTAAGACAGTAAAACGTGTTTTTATTATTTATTGTCAAGTTCCGAGTTATTTAGTCCAAACTCTTCAGAAACAGAGTGTTAGCCGAAAAAAATAAGAGTCAGACTATTTTAGAAACTAACCATATAATATTAAAATTCTAATCAAATTGTGGTTAGCGTGGCAAAATTTAAAACATTTATTATTTTATAAACTTTTTGATATTTTGCACTTGTTATACATCACCGTAATTAGGGAAGTAACGAATACCGATAGCGATATATCGGTGATACTTCAGGTTTACGGATATATCGGCGATATTTTAGGCTTAGCGATATATCGATATTGGTGATATCTAACTGTCGATGCATCGATATTTTTTTAGATTTATTTTTGAAAAAAAAAAACAATTTAATTTTTAATGCTTATTTTTGCATAAAGCCGTGAAATGCTGCCAAAACTCATATCAAAAAAACTTGTGCGGAATTTCTATGAAATAATGTTAATAGACTTGTACTCCGTTTAATTTGTGAAAAAGTTGCGAAGTGTTTCTGCGAAATAATATAAGCTGCACTTACATATTTCACGAGGAATTTTAAGCAAATGAAAAAAAGCTTATACTTTATATTAAAATGAGAACTGAAAAACATAAATAAAACAACCGGTAACAGATTTTCATCCATATTTACTTTCATTTTTACTTAATTTTTTATTTAAAAAAATACTTTTTAGTTAAATACAAGTGGGTTTTGTTTACATATGAAAAACTATGTCGCATACTTTGAAAGATTAAAAACGTCAAATTGTGCAAACTCTCGAGATAGGTAAGATTGATACATGTCAAATTTTTCGCATGAAATAATAGATGTTGCTGAACATTTTTCACAAATTGGAACAGAGTACTAGGCTTAAGAATTAAATAAAATTACGCATTTAAAAGCAGAACATAAAATCCAAATGGAATGATAAATTGTTTATTTTAATTCGTTAGCTGGAGCTACACAACGCGTTCTATAAGTTTGATACTTTCTTGGCCTTTTTTGCATGCAAATGTTGACAGTAATCCCACTTTATGCGCTATCCTATCTACGCATATGCATTTATGCGTTTGAGGTGTAACTTGTCAATAATATTATACACTGATTCTACGTTTTGACATATTCTTGTGAACCTCCAATTTTAACCGTTTTGCTTTGCATCATAGTAGTGAAATGGGCTCTCACTGCTTAATCTTTTATGTATTTGTAGTACAAAAAACGTAAAAGTTTACATTTTCAAAATTTGTATGCTTATTTTTAATGATATGTTCGTGAGAATAAAAATAATTTTGCTGAATATTTTGGGTTATTTCGAATAGGCAACAAAATCCATAAGCAAGCCCACTGATCTGACCCTATTCCGCTAGTTAACAGTTTTCGAAATTTATTAGAAAATATTATAAATGAATAAACTGTGATAGAGAATAGTTCAGAGTCCCAAAAATTGGCGACTTGCTTAGCATTAGCTCCGAATAAAAGTTTTGAAAGCTTAAAATATAATGAAACCTAATATTTATCCACAATTCTTCGAATATTTAAAGACAATCGACTTCAATCGGTTCGAAATTGTGGAAGACACGAACACCCCCTACACTTAATTAAAGTTCCGATTAGTCTCAAAATTGTGTTTGGAGCGTTTGTGAAAAAATTGAGCCTCTGGCCATCCTCAGCTGTTGTCCTGCCAAAGAGGAAGTCTAGATATACCTAAGACCTCCTTAAATTTCTCGTGACGCAGATCGGGTTGGTGCATAAATACTTAAGTTTTAAAATGAATTCTGTCGCATCTGAGAGATTATCTTCCACTGCACTTCTGGTTCAAACGGAGTTGCGATCTTCTCAAAAGCCGATAATACCTTGTATTTTTAACAAAAACCTTATTAATTTATATTCTGAATATTTGCAATATCTCCCCCCACTCTTCTTTTATCAAAAACATTATTGATTTTTTGTTAATATTACCATAAAATCATATTCAATGTGTTTTAAATCACATTAATATAAATTTTTAATATTATTAAACTCATACACTATAATTTTTTATAATAAAAAATTGTTCTACTTGAGTTTTATCAATTTTACCTCGAACTCAAATTTAATATTCTTATCAGTATCGCTATCGGTATCGCCGACATTTCCTTTTGAGTATCGGTACCGTATCGGCAAAAAGGGCGTATCGTTACATCCCTAATCGTAATACACTGTATTACGACCTCACAGAAGAATTACATGGCGTTTTATACACTTGTTTTGATACAACGTTGTCTTAAATAGTTAGAGGAACAGTTTTTTTTTTAAATTTAGCTATTTATGTAAATATATTTTTATTAATTATGTTTATTATAATTTTATTATATTTTATAAAAATATCTGTTCCAATAAGGAAAACGTGCTCAAGCATATTTTTTTTAGTTTGATAGCCGAGTAATTTTAAACTTTAAAGGTAATTTTTGAAAATTTACTCTTACTTCTCTGCGGTTATAGTTTTTTACGCTTTTATTTCTTAAAACTCCTTATCTCACACATCGGAAGAAGACATAAGTTTATATTCCAAAAGGTTTGCATATTGAAAAAAGTTTAGCAAACAGTTATTTTACTGAAACTTCCTGGATATTTGTACAAAATAATTGAAACTTTGCCCATGTTAACTTTTGAACGTGGACATAACAAAAGTGCCATTAACTTATATTTAGCTTAAGTCAACTTAAGCACTTTTTCCTTTATGCCAGAGATATAATTACGTAAACTTAATTAATCTAAACTCAAATAATTAAATTAAGCAAAATTCTTACTAATCATAAATGTTAATAAGTTCATTAATTAGTATCTTAGATAATCAAAATGTTGATTAACCGATTAATCGCACACCCCTTCCAAAAATAAATTCAATTAAAACAATTTTAGTTGTTACATATTTAGTCTACACTAAAAATAGTTGAAGAGAAATTACTATGGCGTTACAGTTACCAATATTTGTGTGAGCTTATGTGTTTGCACTCACGCACATCTTCACACACATACCCAGAAACGTACAATTTCACTCGCACTACCAAATACAAGCTCTATTGCCCTGAATGCATTTGTCGCCTTTTGACTGACTGAGTTCTGTTTAACTTGTTGAATCGTATGATTTTGCTCGTGGTAATAACGAAGACTCGGTGAAGTGAGATGCAGATGACGACGATGACGATAACAAGGATAATGCCAAAGTTAATGATAATAGTCAACGTAATAATGAGTATGGTATTTTTGTTTTAACCATTTTGTGTTTGTTAAATAATGAGAAGATATTCAACTCCTTAAGTCGAATTGAGTTGCAGTGCATTTCTACCATTTAAACGTGTTCCTGCAATGTTGTGTGTTTATTTTACATTTTGTTTTCTAACGTTCTATTTGTTTTTAGCTGCTGCTGTGTAGAGTTAAACAACATGTTGATGTAAGCTCAACTCATAGGACTTTTAGTGTCATACACATACACACACACACACACACACCCTCAAATCCTCACAAAACTGAATACGAATTTTCAAGAATATTGTTCTTACAAACGTTTGCTAAATTTTTTAACTATATAGTTTTTTTTCCTGTGAAGTTCTGGTATTTTCTTTAACTTTATTCATAGAAATGTGCAGTTTTTTTTTTTTTTTTTTTTTTTTTTTTGCGAACAACTTAAGAGAAAAGTATTTTTGAAATTATGCGTTTATATCTTTTACGATTCGGTAGACTTTCTCTCATTTTGATTTAAAACAAAAAAAAAAAAAATAAAAAATATATTGAAAAACTTTTCCACTCTAAAATTTAGTGTCTTAAGTAAGTTGATGTATTTATTTGTGTTTGTGTGTATATATCTTTGGAAATTATTTAAATAAATAGTTCATATTGTTTTATCCTTAACTCTAAATGTTGAATTATTTTGGGTTTAAAGCAAGACATTTTTATTTAACAAATTTTTTTTGTTTGCACTTATTGTGATTTATTTTTGAAGGCATATTTTTCGAAGACTTAAGTTCTTAATTATTATGAAAATTTCTTAAAAATTACTTTGACAGCTAAACGAAATTAAGGAAAGATTCCTTGTGTGAAAAATCAAAAAATTTGTATTGAAAGTCACATGTAGTTGATAAAGAATTCTTTGCATCAAGCGTCTTTTCATATACAGGGTGTCAAGGGAGGCAAACAATTTGCATGTGGATATTTAATCGCCAAATATTGCCTAGAATGCTTTTTTTATTTTTTAATCTTGTGAAATTCTACTACGATGCAAATGACTGCAACATGACTTCAACAAAAGCTACACCGAATGAGCTTAGTCGCCGAACTTCAGGTAATATTTTTTTTTGGTATATAAAAAAGGAGAACCGGGTCTATTATTCAGCGCATTAACTTGTCCTTCATAATAGCAGTTATGGCACATGAAAAGCAACTCTACACAATTTTATTAAAAGATGGCTTGGCATTAAAAATAAGCCAAATCGGTCCATTATTTCAACTTCAGAGGAAGATCTAACGCGACGAGGGTGTTACCAAAATACACTGTTTAAAAAAATGTTTAAAAATAATAATTGAACCAGTTTCCATATTTTTGTTTTTATTGGAGTAAAAGCAAAATATTTTAAAATATTAATTACGATTAGTAACACTGTGCTAGAAATCTACATTTTTTCTTTTGAGACAAGCTGGGCAACTGGCGTTTTAAGATAATTCGGGTACGCTAAATCCAGTGGCGCTGACCGTTTTTTTAGGTAAGCTCTGTTTTCGAGATATACCGTTATTTCGAATATGGAGGACGTTACACAACATATGTTCGCGTTCAGTTTATGGAACAAACTAAAAAAACCGAAATTCCACAATAAAATTTTCTTTAAGAAAGGTTAAACTTTTTCCTCATATGCGTATTCATGTTTAAAAAAAAATTTTTTTTTTTGAAAATTGTTTAGCAACATTTTGGAATTTTTGTTTATTAAAAACTCATCAAAAATGGGAAAGTGCAGCTATGCTTCCAATTTTTTCCAGACATATAAAAAACGAAGTTTCAAATAAAACAAGCCATTAACGACTAATATATGTTAGTAACTTTAAGCATTTCATACAACGCAATATTTGTATGGGAGCATACAAAATCCTAACTGAAGTCGGTCATACATTATATCTCACTAGGGGCGACTCCTGGGCATTTATGGAACTTTTTCTTCAATATATTTCTAGTCTGTATTGAACATTATGTATGGGAGCACCCTTAATTAATGGAGGTAGCGGGTTTGTATGTTAGAAATAAATGATTGGGAATGAAAACAAAGTGGTGTTGGTCATACATTTGACCCGTCTAGGGGCATTCAAGGCACTGCAGGTTCCAAATTTAAGAATTTAAATAAACCGCAATATTTGCATGTGAGCCCCCTTAAGGGATGGAGATAAAAGGCAAGTAAGTTTTGAGAAAATGTTAGGGACAAAAAAATAATTACGGTCGGTCGTACATTATATCCCACTAGGGGCGACTCCTAGGCAGCTATGGGACTTTTTTTAATATATTGATAAAATTTCAAATTTTGTGGAATTTCGGTTTTTGAGTTTGCTCAATAAACTAAATGGTTTTGGACTTACGCTATCATATGTTGTTCAACCTCCTCCATTTTCGAAAAACCGGTATATCTCGAAAACTATAACATTTTATACGAACAGTTACGTTTTAAATTGTTTAACAGGCAGTAAAATTCATTACAGAAAAAAATTACTACAAATTGATGGTCATATTGAATACCATATTCGTCAATATAATTAATTTTTTATTTGAAAAAGCACAACAATCGAATTTGTAAATATAAAAAATACTTTTATATAATAAGCTTGTTACATTTAATAAATTATTTGTTAGCAATCAAAAAATTTTTTTTTTACAAAATTGTACTATTAACAAAACATTTTGTTGATAAGACAAGGGAACAAAATGAAAGTTTTTTATGTTGATTGGAAGTTTGATGCAGTTTTGTTTTACCAATTTTAGGTCAGTGATTTCAAATCTATTTTTCGTTTTTCTCCATCTGCTCTCATTTTTAAGTTTAAGTTCAAAAATAAAAATTTCAAAAAATCATAACTTTACTCTTCATTAAGCAATTTTTAAAAAAAATTTTTGAGTAAAAAAAAAACAAAAAAAAAACTTAATAATTTTGTGTTTATAAAAATCGGGAAAAAGTTTAAGTCTTATTAGTTTCACGTAACATATGAACAAAATGAGACATAGATCATAAAAATAACGTGCTTCGCTTCTATAAAAAGAACATCAGCTGATGTTCTATAAAAAGAACTTCAGCAGACACACACACATTAAAAAATTTTTCATTTTGTATGGAATAAAATAAAAAGTTGAGAATAAAATAAAAAGTTGCAATGAAATAAAGCTCATTTCATTCAAAATATATTTAAATAATTGTTTTTAGACCACAACTATGATTTTTTTTAGCATTTTTATTTGTTTTTCTAATGAATTAAAGAATATTTATTTTATTATTTTCTAAATGGTTCTTTTTTTTAAACTTCAACGATATCTCTGAAACTAATGGGCAAATTTAAAACTGACGTAAGAAGGGCTTAAATATAATAATGTTGGCGAATTTTGGATTTTTGGGCATAAAGTTATATCTCAAAAACTAGAGCTGATAGACAAAAAACCAAGTGCAGGATTGGATTCAGCGCCCCAAATAACCTTAAAAACAACATTGAGCTCTTAATAAAAAAAAACCTTGTTCCCTTGTGTAATATATTTAGAACAAATTTATTGCAATTTAAAACAAAGAAAATTCATTGAAAATGTTGATTTAATTAATTTTTGTATCTAATTTTAATAAAAATATCATCACAAATAACTTTAACAAAGACAGGCTTAGAAGTGGATGCACTAGAAGGTTTTAACATGTGCACAAAGCGGAATATTGACACAATCATCAACTATAATTTTAAAGCTAGAATAAATAAAGCCTCGTTTAAATTTTGATAATAATTTTTAAATGACAGCTTTACTTACCATAAAGATTGACTTATTTTTAATAACAGTCTCATCGTTTGTTCTTTACGAAATTAACACAAAAAAAAAAAAAAAAAAATTAATTACATTTTTTATTATGTATTGATAATATTTGACACGAACTTCGTTTATTTTTTCATCTAAAATTGGTGATATGACAACTTATATACAATTAAATTAAGAAAATTTTTAAGAATATAAGAAGAGTTTGAAAAGTATTATTTAATTACATACAAAATCTTGTTATTTTTTTTGTGATGTACTGAAATAATTAGTTCCTAAATTTTGGCACCAATTCTTAAACATTTTTAAAGTCCCCTTTGTAAAACAGATTTGGCGAAGTTTTAGAAAATAGTGATATTTAACGGGGTTTTTAAAACAAAAAAAAAAACAAAAAAAAAAAAAAAATTGAGAAAATATCACGATATTTTTACAGCGGATAGATATGAATATAAACGTTTCCGAAAAAGTGAAAAAATAAAAATCTTGGGTTAATACTTGAGTATACACTCAATGAATTGTTGTTCGATTAATCGATGAAAATTTTTGCCATTATTTGATTAACAAATTTAAATAGCCAATTTCAAATACAGAATAACTCGAACAATTTATGTCAATTAATCGATTAAAATTAATTTCATAGAAAATTCTACTTTTTTAATATAAAAATATTTTTTAGAGTTCTAACTAATTAAATAGATAAGAACTAAATAACATGTTGTTGTATTCTGTATCTATTCTTAACATATTTTAGTCCCTTTTTAGATGTGGGCTTGCGTGAGATAAATCATGCAAAAAGCGATTAGCTACTAATTCCGTACGTAATAACTTTCGTACTAAAATAGCGCTTTTTCATATTAAGTTTGACGTGCATTGTAAAAAAATCATGAGCGTTTATAAATGTGTAAGCCATGCACCTTCAATTTCTTTATAACCATTGTTAGATTCGTCTTTAAAACCGAAGTGTTAGATTAATCACGCAAAATAGTTATATGTTTAAGAAACAAATTACCCAAACCTATATAGTAGAGCTTTAAAATGAAGAAAAATAAAGTTAACAGCCATGTTCGGTTAATCGAATACACATGAGTAAAATTTAAATGTAACAAACTTTGAAAACGATCCAGATTAAAAAGTTTCTTCATACCTTGAGCTCTTATCTTAACCATAACGTCTCTTAAAATCCGGAAAAATACGGTGATTTAAAAAAAATATCAATTGATTTTCAGGAATAATATATTAGTTTAATTGAATTATGAATAAACATTTTTTTAAATAGGCTGGACCTCTCATAAAATACGCGACAAAAATGACTAAAATAAAATAAATATTTAAAGAATAATTTATAAAAAGATGAAAGCCTATGTTGAATTTCCGTATTAAGTTTAGCAGGCGGGACATAATTGCAAATTATACACTGAAATAAAATTAATGGACACCGATTGCTGATGATCCTACTGCATGTATTAAACTTTGGCATTCAGATCATTTTATAGTCTGTTCAACCGAAGTAGTGGTTACTTTGTTTATAGTTTACTTTTATTTTATTTCCTTAATATTGTTTCGGTCTCTTTAGCGCCTTAAAAACTATATGTTTTGCAGCCGGGTTTTTGATTTTTTAATAATACAGAAAAAATTAAAAATTCTCTCTAATCACCAAATTTATGCCAAATTCAATATATCAAGCAAACAAGTTGTTGATTTCGCACCTTTTACCAAAATGATTATATTGATTACTAAAAATTGTAAAATTGTGAATATTTTTTTTTCAATAAATGATATATTTAATTTTAATTAAAAAAATGATAAAAAAAAACTTTGCCATTTCAAACAATGTGTAAATTCATTTAATTAATATTGACAACTCCCAACAACAATTCTACAAGTTTAAAATGTTTTTATTTTAAACGGAAAAATCAATCAATATTTTTTTGATATTTAATTAATATTTTAATTAAAAATTTATTTCAAAACAACTAAAATGTTAATTAAATCAAAATTATATATTAAATTTTCTTTCAACTAAATAAATAATTCAATTATCACATATATTTAATTTAAATACTTTTCAAACCATTTTTTTTATTGATAAAAAACTTTTTTCTGTGTATTTATTTTATTTAAAAGTTTTAAAACTGTATACGTGGTATAAATGAATTGTTATTTTATTGTTTATCTACATTTTTATTTTATTGTTTTTTTTTTCTTCTGTTTATTAGTATAATTAAAGTATCAAATCAAATAAATATGAATGTTTTTTCCATTGGATAAAATTATTTGAATCATTCGAGCTATTCGAACATATTAAAACTCTTATTGGATTAATCGAGCAAAAATTAAATTTAAAAATGGATTAATTCCTTACTCGGACAAAACCAAAAGTCAAATAATTGGATACTCTAGAAAATACCTTCTTGTCGATAAGGTGCAATATGAATATTTATTCAAAAAAATTTAATTTGGGCTCATTTACCTGTGCGTGGTCGTTACGCCAATTTTTGAAAATCTTCAGTATCGTTTATGGAATTACTTAAATCTTGATAAGAATCGCCTCTTATAATCTAATATCCCTGCGGATATAATATCCCAGCAGACTGGTCCTGGGACTTGTGAATATAGAACAAGTACAAACAGAAAGAACTCATGACTAGTCAAAGCAAAACTAATCCCATAACAGGTTTATGGGACCTATCAATTTTACATGGGGTTATCATTTAAGGGGATCACTTAACACCTAACAGCCACCATTAGACAAGTCACACATCTATTCTCAATGAACATGTTTAGTGTTATATACTTTATATACTACAATGGAGTATTATTTCAATACAAAATTTAAGAACCATACCACCGGTGAATACTGTACTGTAATTCATTACTTTTTCAACCTTTTGATTCTTCATTCTCCAGTTAAAGGATTGGTTCTCCTTTCACTGGTCATGAGTTCTTTCTTTTTGTACTGGTTCTATTTTTACAAATCCCAGGACCAGTCTGTTGGAAAAATTAACACAAATTTCCCGCAGGGATAATTTAATCAAAATAAATAAGTTAATTTTAGGAGATATTAAAGTACTCACAGATATTATGGTACTCACACACAAGTTTTCTTTGATGGAGCCCATACAAGTTCGCTTTTAAAAATCTTGGGGTAAGGCTTGATTTAAGAAAGAAGGGACATTTTCGTTAAAACTTTTTCGAATTATAACAATTTCTTTTTAAGTTTGCGTAGAATTAATTTTTAGCAGCTTTTATGACAAAAAATTAGTTTGCATTTAGTACAAAGTTTACGGTTCAAAAGTTAATTTTCTTATACAATTTATGACACCTGTGTTCATATTAATTGTGGTGTGATTATGAACATTATTTTTACATTTATATTTCAAACAATAAAATGTATTATAAACAATTGTTTGAGGAGCACATAACATTAAATATTAATACAAAAATTGTTAATTATTAAAAAATTCTAATCGTCTAATTTATAATCATATTTATAACATATAGACGCCCTTACTACAATTATGAATTTTTGTAAGTTAAACAAAGAAATTTTGTAATAACCCAGCAGTACAAGTTAATAATTTCACATTGATAAATCATTATTTGTCATGATTAGGTCGGGTTAGCTTGAAAGGGGGGCGATGCATCACCCGTACCAATTTGGATACCTACATCAATTGGGCGTGTTTTCCCTCAAAATAAAGTGTTCCCCTATCTATTAGCCTAAAACTAGACTCAATACTAGCTTAAGACTATATTTGCCTCTTTATAGTGTTTCAAAAGTTTCCATTTCTATTCCCTTAAAAAAATTCCTGATATGGTGTAATGTGTCTTTAAAATCTTTCGTCCATAATATGATAAGTGTAAGGCATTCCAATAAGTAGTATTCCAGTATCTTGTCTTCTTCGCCACATACTCTATATTTAGTTCTCTACGTGAGACAAATGATTTCAAATGATTTTTTTATTGTTTTTGTTTTTATTGTCAAACGTTAAAGATTAATACAAATTAAAAAACAAATTATCTGGAACTTCTGTGCTTTTGTGATATATTTCAAATTGACTTCTAGAACGTAGGGAATTAATTGAATATTGAATTTCGAAATTGGCTCAGGTACAATTTTGTAGATATTGAGTTTTTTGCTCTTTTTGAAGGTACACATATAGACCGATATGCTGTAAAAATAAAGGGTTTTTTTTATCATTTCCATAGCGGTTAAAAACACATGGCTTTTGTAAACGAATTTCGAAAAACACTCTTATCCATATGTTTTAAGAATATTTAATATGTGTGTTTTAGCTAACAATGGAAAACAATCTTTAATTCAATATTTTTACAGTGAGAGGTTAGTTTTGGATAAGTGGTCGATTTAGTATGAAAATTGTTTTAACATTATTTAAAAAAGCTGAATAGTGAACACCGTTTCAGAATAAAAATTAAAATACGAGTTTATACTCCATTTTTTTTGAACTTCATTTTCAAAATGATTAAATTCAGTAGCTCGAAGAATAATGATATATTGCCGATTTCCAAATTAAATACAAATTAATTTTAAATACATATTTGTTGTTACAATTTTTTTTATTTGTTATAACCGAAGAAACTTTTGTTATAGATTTGAATAAATAAAACCTTAAATGCATTTTATTATGAATTACTTAGCAATTTCGTTAATCAGCTCATAAGCATGTACTTATGTATCAGATCATAAGGCATCCATTACTAAACTACTTCTATGTAATACAGATGGTATGAAGTAGTCATTGAAAAGTAAGTTGTTCCGTAATTACAAGTCATAACCAAGTTTTTGATGGGATGTTATAATAGCAAAAACCAAAAATTATTCTTAGTAGTATTTGAAGGTAATTATAATTTCCGGAGATAAACCCTTTTCGAAAATTATTTTATAACTTTCGTGGTTTTAGAAACAAAGTGGTGTCTTTAGTGTATGCAATTTATTGTAACACACAAATATTCAGATAAGCTGTTACATTTAAATATATATTTCGCATTTTAAGATAAGATTAGCCCCTTTGAAGATTCATTTATGAACTCGAAAATTTTAATAAAACATGTTTAAAGCATGCATTTTATTATAAAGGAACAATTAAAACATTTCGTAATATTTTTTATCTGTTCATAAAAAGTATTTTTGGTTAACTGCGGGTTTATGAAACGAATTTGCTGTGAACATTTGTTCAATAAACGTTTTATTAATCAAAAATATTTTTATGAATATAATTGATTTTGATATGTATTTTAAAATTAAGAATTGGAATTGAAACCACACTACTCAATCAACCAATTGTTACAAATATTTCGTCAATGTGATATTATATTCATGGACCGTAACAGTTATTCCTTTTTTCATAAAAGTCGGATGATAACAGTTATTTTTTGATTTTTTTTGTACAAAAATAACAGTTATTTATTGATTTTTATTTTTTTGAACAAAAATAACAGTTATTTTCTGAGTGTTATTTTTTCGATCAAAAATAAAAGCAATTTTATGATTTTTATTTTTTTGAACAATAATAATAGTTATTTTTTGATTTTTATTTTTTCAATCAAAAATAACAGTTATTTTATGATTTTTATTTTTTCGAGCAAAAATAAAAGTTATTCTTTATAGAAATGTACGTGTTATAATTATTTGCTTGACTTTAAATATTTATAAGATATGCCCATGATAATAACACATTTAAATAAATATTTAAAGAAATTATAATACGTACATTTCTGTAAAGAATAACTTTTAGTTTTGCTCGAAAAGATAAAAATCAAAAAATAATTGTTATTTTTGTTCAAAAAAATAAAAATCATAAAATAACTGTTATTTTTGATCGAAAAAATAAAAATAAAAAATAACGGTTATTTTTGTTAAAAAAAAATCAAAAAATAACTGTAATTTTTTATCAAAAAAATAAAAATCAAAACTTTAACTGCCTGTTCAACGATTTCGAACGTTAACGTTCGCATAGAAAATAACATTTAAAACAAAAACAAATTTTGAACTTTTGTTGCTGTTTTAAATGTAATTTTCAATGCGAACGTTAACGTTCGAAATCGATGAACTGGTAGTAAAAATCATAATATTTTATCATAGAAAAGTTCATAAGGATCAATATGGTATACTTGAATCAGTTTTCCAGTATTTACTTCTATATGCGTTTTTTTGTTTTAACATTTCAAAATAACTGTTATTTTCGGTCCCTGGTTATAATATATGATATCAAACTTGTACCATAAACGATAGTTTTTAAATTGTACCTTTGCTTATAACATCGTTTTTCCATGAAAACATCATATCGTTTTTGCAATCATATCGTTCACTGGTTTATTGGGTATAAATATGTCCTTAATGTATTTGCGTTGATACCAAGGTGAAGTACCTATTTGTAAGCGAATGTGGTAATGACTTATTAAACTCCCTATTTGTAAGAGAATATGGTAAGTACTTGCCTACCGTGACATCGCCGTGTTAAAATATTGAGTTAAAATGCTAAAGTATGAGCAGTGAAGAGTAGTTTTATTAGCTTGTTAACTAATTTCTTTGCAATGTAAGTTTTTGCTCGGATAAGCAGAGGGTTACAATTTAGGGAAAGTATTCTTCTTCAAAACGTCAAATGGTTAAAGATTTATTCAATTTTTTTGCGTCCCCTGAACTCCTTGTATTTTTGTACCTGAGCCCTTTTCGAAATTCATGATTCAATTATTTTGAAAGTTTTATCAGTGGACAATTTTTGGGCCAATATGCCAATATATAAATATTTGTGTAATTAATTAAAGAAACTGCATTGCTTTTATTAAAGTTGGGGAATTCATCTATAACTTATTAAGTTTTTATTTAAAATAAAAAAAGTAGTAACATTTTTAAACTTTTAAAAAGAAAAAGAAAAAACGTTTAACCGATTTAAACAAAAAAATGTCCTGTCGATTTCTTTGGAACTTATATATGACCTACTCAAACCCGGGTTAATTCTCTATTCTATTTTTGAATGCGTTCATTGTTTTGTTAGCGAATTAAAATTTAGTTTGGCTCAGAGATTTACGAAAGATTTTTTTTTTACCATATAAAAAATTTTGTTCTAGAACTGGTGGGTAGCAGTACATGTGTCATATAACACTTACCCACACTTCGAAATAATTTATAATTACAGGAACTTCATAATTTAATAAGAATTATGTGTGTGTTTATATCGCTCGTTTTTTTCTCAGTAAAGTATTTTATTTTGTCTCGTTATTCTAATTTTCTAAATTTATTCATAAACACATAAAACAAATTTACCAAATGTTTTTTAATTAGCCTAATTTAAGAAAAGAGTGGAGGTGTTTTCCACGCGGTTTCTATGTAAAGGCGTAATTTTGTCTTTTTTTCTGAAAGCTTTTGTTTGCTGTTTTTCTATAATTATTTATTTGATTATCATATGGCTAAATAAATAAATTAATAAAAATGCTAATGAGCATTATTACCTGTTACCGGGATGAGTTATATAATTAGAAGGTTAGTTGTAGTATACGAAGGAAAATAATGGGAATAATACAATTGGAAATGAGGAGTTCCATAACAAAACGGCACAATCTTATTTTAAGAGTGTTTTGTTTTGCCTTCTGTTTAAATTAAATTCAACATATGGAGAAAACATGTCAATGCTTCAACATTTTTATATAATTCAATACCAGAAATAGCTGTTCAGGTCAAAATAGATTGTTTTAAATTCTAGGAAATTGGAAACTAAAAGAAATAAGTACAAATCAAGACATATGATCTTATAGAGACTATTCAAATTTATTGAAATAAAATCTAAAGTTTTTATTAAAATAGGAACAATTGTAAATTCTATTGCTAATCAAAAATTCTATTGCTTATTAAAATATATTTGTATCTGTATATATCCTTTTAATAACGCGATTTACTGTATTCTATGAGAATAATTGTCCATTTAAACCACCAGTGGTGAATCTCACGGTATGCATAGATTTCGTGCTTGAAATATTAACTTCATTCTCACATTTTCAAGTGATTGACGTGATAAACGAAGTTTAATTTTAGCAACAGTGGTAGTAAATATCGTTTATTAAATTAAATGGCTTGTGAAACTTATTAACAATTGTGAACTGAATTCAATCCTGTGTTCAGTCAAGAATAAAATTATCAAAAAAATGTTTTATCTCATTTTATATTGTAAATTCCTTCCTTCACTAAATATAATTTAATCAAAACTAAATTTGATGAACTTTAGCCTAATTTAAATATCAAAAACTTCCTAAAAACTTATTTTATAAAATTTACTAAGAATATTTCAGTCCTTATTATGTCTAGCAAATATGTCTTGTGGAGGGTTCTGAAATTCTGTTTTTGTCAATTATGCACGCAGAGAAACAAAAATGGTTGGGCATGATTACGGCAACTACACTATATTTATTGTAACAAGAAATCGTTGTCGTAAACAAAATATTGTTATTTTTATTTAATATCAACATTATTATAGTTACTGTAAGCATGTCAATGTTTATCGCAATTATAGATTTATGTATGGTTTACTGAAAAATAATCATTTTAATAACAACTAAATAATGATCACTTTGAAAACATATTATATTCCTCACAAGCATTTAATGATATTTAGTAGCCATAACATGATAACTTTCTATACGTGTACTCATAATATGTTTAAGATGCAAGCCAAATAAATATCTTTACCCATTAGTAAAATAATTTTGCATTAGTTGCGACGTTTGTTTTATATATGCCTATCGAATTTTTTGTTATTCAGTGGTTAAGCAAATTAAAAAAATACCAATTAAAAAAATTGTAAAGTGTCACAAAATAAAATATCAATGCTAAAAAATGTTAATATTGTTTGAAAATGGTGCAAAAATATTGACCATTGTTTTGTGTTATTTTAGAGAAAAAGAATTAAAAATGCTATAAAATAATTTATAAATAATTGCGACCTACGACAAAAATAGGTTAAAAATATTATGTTTAAAGTTGAATCTTATTATGATGTGAAATATCTGCAACAGTTTTACGTTATAGTTGCCAGTAAGTAAATAAGCATAAATATATACTAAAAATATCTTTCGCTTTTAGATTTAACCCAGTAAAAAAAATTTGTGTTTTTTGAAGCACTTAAGAGAAAAAGCGCATAATCGAGCGATTCAATAAGAGAGCTCTTATACAGCAGTAAATGATAACGAATAAAACACAAAAAGCTGCTATTTAAGTGCTGACAACGAAGAAGGTTTTAAAGCGAAAAAAAAAATAAAAATATATTATGGTTTACGAAAATGCTTAAAAAAAGGCATTTAAGCCAGTAAAATCAAAACATGTATGAATATGTTACTATAGTTATCCCTTAAAAAAGCATTTTCGGAGTGCTTTATTTGCATTTTTTTACTATGTTAATAGAAGCGCTTATTGTCAGCAGAAAATAGTCCTCCAAACCGGGAACACTCCATACAAAAATAAGGCATCCCATCAGCAGGTTTGAAGCGATTTGATGTATGAATTCATACATAAAACCTACTCCTTTTGGAGCACATTTTTTACTGGGAATCTACATATTATTAAGACTAACATGATAATAATATGATTACTTCTTAACTTATTATGATTTACATGATAATAATATGATTACATTTAATAATAATAGGATGTCATAAAAGCAAATAAACAATAGGAGAAAAATATTATGATGTAATATTTTCAAAATATTTGGTCATAATATGAAACAATAATATTCGTAATATGTTTTACACAATCATGAATCTTATCATAATATATTGCTCTAAGAATATGTTTACCACAACCATGTTTTTTTTGTGTGTGAGAACTTGTAAAATAGTTCGATAAGTTTGGGCAATTTCCCGGAATTTGATGTTATAAATAATTATTAGAATTAACTGGCGTTTTTGGCAATACAACGAGCTCAATCAGAAAAAACTGTGTTGGCTGTATTGTTGTCACACACAGGGTTTCTTATAACCCGGCCTTTTTCCACTTACCCGGAAGCGCAGAAAATTTGTTTCTTTCCCTGAAAATTACCGGGGAAAATTAAATGGAAAAGTTTTTTAAACTTAATTAATTATGGGTAAGCAGTGAAAGATTTTTGAAAACAACTGGCTAAGTCAGTTAACACTGAATTATTTGTTTTACTAAAATTAATTTAATGCATAACGATTTAGAAAAGTTCACTCAGCTGACCTTTTGTTTCAAACGGTTTGGCATTGGTTTCAAATCTATTCATTGCATTACAAAATATTTTAGGAAATAAATCGCTTTTTCTTTCAAACAATCACAAAGAAAACAGTCTGGGGCGGTTAAATCCGGTGAACGCGGAGGCCAATTAAAATCACTTGTACGCGAAATAATTCTTTCATCATAGATGTTCCATATGGATCTTTGATTTGAAAAATAAAGCTCAACAATTTGGGCACGTTGTTCAATTGAGTGCTACTATATTTAAATTCCCAAAGTCTTCGTTACAAAATACTGAAAAGAAAAGAAAAAAAAAAAATTATAATAAAAAGTTATAAGCAATTCAAATCTGTTTGGTAATTTTGGGCCACACTGTATTTCTATTTTCTACAAAATGAAAATAAAGGCGCATGTTTAAATTTGCATTTTTTATTTTGCTTATTAATAAACTTCCATTAATAAAATACTAAAAATGACGTAATATCCTTTAAATATTAAAACTTTTTAATATTTTGGTTAATATATATTTATAGTCAAAACCCAGAAATAAAATTTTATTTGAGGTTACTTTTAAAACATACACTAAAACAAAAAAACCTTAAACTAACGCGGTTTATTCTGGAGTAAAATGACTCTTATAACAAATAATGAACTACATCTGTGAATTTTTATGTTCTTTAATAAATTTTGCAAAAACCGTTAAACTTTAAATCTCTGTTATGTTTTCTAAAACTACGGAAAGTTTTTACCAAAAACTTAAGAAATAGTAAAACCACCATTAAACCAAAACGCGGCAAAATATATAAATTAAAATTACAATAAAATACTATGGGATACACGCAATACAAATCACTCAAACAAACATAACGAAATTAACTAAAATATTATCCTGGAAAAAATCTACACTTTGATTTAACGGGTGGTAAGGCATTGAGAGGAATATAGGATTTTAGAAATACATACAAACATACAGGCACAGTAAAGAGGATAATAAAATTATCTTATATTTGTATTGTAATTTTCAATACCTTTTGAATTCAACAACCGCCACATTATAAAGCACCCTATAGGAAATTTATAATAGCGATATTGTTGTTGACTTCGTCATCAGTCGGTAGACTAGAATATGCTTTCTAATGTTCTTGTCATTCAGACCATAAAAATTGACTACGTGCTTCTTATGGGACCATATGGAGGCATAGGAACGAGAGAATTTTTAGTACATTTAAATACCCAGTTGGTGAAATTGCCGTCGACGAAATTGTCGTCAACTATTTATGCACGACATGTTCTCTATCACTTAGGATTTCTGGAAGACAATTTTGAGAAAAATGTCGTGGACGACAAAATGCTCGACATTGTCTATTGTACTGTCTTCTAAAGAAGTTTATAAATGACATGACCGACATTGTCTTCCAAGTTGTCTTATATCAGCAACTATACACGACACTATGAGCGACAGTGTCTTGTATGTTTTCCCTTATAAAAATCTATCATGTTGAATGAACGACATGTAGAGCGATGACGCCTTTCTTAGTGTTATGCACGATTCTGGCGACACTTCTTCGAAAATGTCGTTGACGATTTGTTTTTGTTGTCCCTCACAAGACGTGGCCAACTGGGTAGTAGTACTAGTCTACACTAGTCTTAGGTTTTTTTTATCCATCAAAGGCAAATACGCTTCATTATTGACAGTTTCATTAAAAAGCCTCTGAAACAACCGACAATAGTGGTGACTTGGAGGCACTTAATCCCAGGCGTACTACAGGCTAACTACGAATTTATATCTGAGGTAGTATGTGTAGATTTATGTATTTATAAGAAATGAAAGAATTTTGTTATCCTAAGAATACAGCCACACAAATTTAAATTTTTAAGAGGACTTGCTCTTGAAATACAACTTGTTTAAGGCAATTTTGGGCTAAGGATCACAAATTTAGCAAGGTTTCTAAATATATTTTAAATAAAAATTTTCACAAATTTCACTGTCTTTTAAGAATTTTCTCCTAATTGCGTACAATTTATACTACAAATTTGGTGAAATTTAGCCTTAAGGTGTATAAATTACAATGAGAGCTCAACTCACGGACAATTTTCACATTCCCATAGATTTATAATTTACCTACTACGACCCCGTAGACGAACATCTCCTGTCAGTAGAGAAAATTGGGCCAACGTTCGGTGTTAGCCTGGGTTAGCTTTCACGGTATATATTTTTTAGCGATCAAAGTTATTTAAAGAACACTGGTTTCCTTTTTTTTTTTTTTTGCTGAATTTTTTATATTTTAGGTACCACATTTGGAAAAAAATATTATCAAATACCCATCTATCGCATTGTTAACGTTATTCAAAGTGCATTCGAAAAAAGGCAATACTATTCTGCTGCGTTTTAAGATGTTTAGCAAGCTTTTGATAAAGTATGGCACCCCTTAAACTAAAGATAATACATCCTGCACCGTTTTACTTGCTTCTTAATCCTTAAACCGGAATTTTTATGTAAAAATTAATGATTTGGTCTCAGATCTATGCGAAATTCAAGCTGGAATACCGCAAGGCAGAGTACTTGGACCTGTCTTTTATACAATACACAAATCGGATATGTCATTATCAGATAATGTTACGGTTGGTACCTACGCGGACGATACAGCATTAATAACATATAATAATTGTCCAACAGATGTTTCAAAATTTATTCAAGATCATTTAAATAATATTACTTTATGGTTAAATAAATGGAATATTTGTCTTAATCCTGAGAAATCCTCTTGCATTACCTTTACGTTAAGAAAGAGTAATTGCCCTTCAATCTTACTTCACGGGCCAAAAATACCTCAATCAAACTGTGTCAAATATCTAGGAATGCACTTGGATAGAAGATTAACCTGGAAAGATCATATTAAATCAAAAAAGAAACAGTTGAATATCAAAACAAAAAGAATGTTTTGGCTAATAGGTCGAAATTCACAATTAAGTCTTGAGAATAAAGCGAGATTTACGAAAACCCAAAGTTAGAGACGAAATTAAAAGATTTAGTAAAATATACGTTAATAGGCTCAGTAATCATAGCAATGCCTTAACTATTGCTTTATTAGATGCCAGTGAGAAAAATGTAAGGTTAAAAAGGTTCCATGTTTTAGACTTGCCTTTTAGGAAATAAAGAAATCAATTATTGTACATATGTAAATAATATTTTAAGCATAAATAATCACAAAAATAGATATAACTTTAATGAAAAATATTGTTTATTGAAATCTCTACATTATACGTCAATTTAAAAACTGATCAAATTGTGTGTGCTGCTAGAAAAAGTAAAAAGATTAATGTACTGTTTTCACAACACAAGTGATTGAGCGTGTAGTAAAATTTATATGAAAAGCACTCAGTTTTTTGATTGTTTTTCATATATATTTTACTCCACGTTCAATCACATTAATTAAAATAAGCGAATTTTTGAGTTCTTTTCAAAGTTCTAAAAATGTATTTTTGGAAACATTTTTATATTCAAATAAAAGTTATTATTTCGCAATTCTAATAAATTTTAAAAGCGATTGTTTTTTATGGTCTAGTTCGAAGTCGTTTTGCTCAAACCTCTAAAGGACCAAATAAACTACACAAACGGATTGACAAACATAAAACAAATTAACGTTACATGCTTGTTTTCGTACAAATATTTTGAATAATTGTTTGAGATGCATAGCGTTAATTTTAATAAAGTCTAAGCAAAAAAGGTAAAACATGGACGAGGAAATATTTTGCTTAATAGAATTAATTGAAAAAAAGTATGTCTGTGTCTTTTATTTGCAAACGGCAAGTGTGTATTTGCCAAGCCATTTGTGTAATGTAGTTTACAAAACAAAGTCTAAGACGAAGGCATAAATGTCATAAACGGTTAATACACTTTATATGTATTAGTAACCCGCAGTGGAACAGAAATAATGTTTAGAAAGAGAAAACCTTCTCTTTGACGGTTTATTAGTGTAGTGGTTGTGGTGTTGGTTAAGGTTTTGCTTTCAATAGAAATATTTCTCTAAATACGTGATTGTGTATGTGTGTGTATGTAAATACGTGTGTGTTTCAATATACATAAGTAAATTATATAATCTATTGTCAGAGGAATGTGGTGCGGGCTTGCTGAATAAACAAATATTCGTTGCGTTGTGTTATTGTTGTTGTTGCTTACTTGAGAATAGTCAAAAGTATGTTAAGTAATTAATATACTTCACAAAATAATTTGATTAAAGGCTTAAATCTTTATAGTCTTTGCCATTGTTGCTTATCGTATTCATTTGAGTATGTTTTTACAGAAATGTCTACTAAATTTAGAAATGTCTGTTTTTAGAATTTAAACAAATGTTGAAATATTTCTGCTTGAGCAGTTTTGTTTGCGTTGTAAAATGTTTTAACCACTTTTCATTTCAAGGATATTAACAACCTATTTTCAGATAGGTTTTTATTTTTTTTTAAATTGTTGTGTATATATAATTAAAACTATGCCTACTGAATTCACCCATAGCATAGAAATATTTATTTAATTAATTAAACTGAAGTAATAATTAATTGCGGTATTATGTTATTTATAAAACACGTGTTTTTTTAAAATTTGAAATTAAGGGGTTGGTTTGGGTTAACGTTCGGTTTTTTCCCCGGACTTTCTAACCTCTCGGTATAGCGTGAAATAAATCTTTAACTTACACAACCCCTTATTGTATTAAGAAAAATAACAAAATAATTTTATAATTCTGGAATATTTTTATGGTATTTGAGGTATTGGGAAATTTAATAATTTGCTATCTTAGTATTCAAATTTTCCACTTATCTGCATTAAAACGCAGCAAATAAATATATATTTAAAATTATGTTTGTAAATATTCTATTTATACTCTTAACCACAGGTGGAATCAAGAGTATTCTGAGTCTTTGTTTTATAAATGTTTATTTACTGATTCTTCATACATTTAATATAAGCTATCAATAATTTGTCAAACTATACTCTTACACTTTATTTTATGTCCTGCTAGTGCCGAACGAAAATATTCCCAATCACGGTATCTGTTCACATATGGAGGTGTTTTGCGCTCTTCTAATCGGATGAGTCCTGCAGTATCTCTTTTCGGTAATCCAGTGTGATCGCTGTCATATAATATATTTCGAGGTAATGTATTTATATGCAATTCAAGACTTTTTAAATACTTTACTACAGGGCTGTGGAGTCGGAGTCGGAGTTGAGGTTTTTGTACCGGAGTCGGAGTCGCAGTACCCAAAAAAACGCGCGACTCCGACTCCAAAATTTCTCGGCATAAAAAATTAAAAAAAATTCTAATATTTTCCAATATAAAAATTCTTCGAAATTGGCGATGCAATATTTTGCAGATCAATATGAATAAGTAGATTTTGATTTATTTTAAGAGAAATAGGTTATTCAAGTACTTTACTATTTAAGTATATTTAGGTATATTTTTTATTCGTGCGGGAAAAAGTCTAAATTAAATTAGCAAAACTTATACTCAGTTATTGATCTAGTTGAAAAAAGATGTGTGATTTTTTAAATAATTTACTCATGCTAAAAAATGTTAATGACAGGAATTTCCAATAATTTTAATATCAGAATTTTTTTTACCATCAACGCTGAAATATTTTCAACATTGTACAGAATAAGTGTTGCTATAGCGCATAAATACTAGTATGTATTAGAAAAATTATGACGTAAAATTATTTCTCTTTTGTGTAGAAACATCTCTATCGGCCTGCCTTTAATTCCTACCATAACACTCATGTTTTTCTTATGCACATTACGCGGAGATTCCCATAATTCGTTTAATAAAGATGTTTCTACACAAAAGAGAAATAATTTTACGTCTCATTCATTTCGCATCACGGTTAGAGTAGGAGTCGGAGTCGTGAGTCAGAGTCGGAGTCGGATTCGCACTTAAAAAATTTCAGCGTTTGGAGTCGAAGTAGGAGTTGGTTTTTTTTTCGGACGACTCCACAGCCCTGCTTTACTATATATTTCGAAATCATAGTTTTTCCTAATAACACATTGAGATCCATTAACATATTGAGTTTTTAACATACCAGGGCGGCTGTTCTTATTCATACAGCTTATTTTGGCACCCTATAACTGCCCTATAACTGAATACTGTAGTACCAGATTAGCTTTAAGATAGAGGCTTAAAGTAGAAGTTTGCAATCGAGACTAGGGGCAGAGTGTCTTCCAATAGTTCAATTAAATGTAGAAAATAAATAATTATTAATACAATTTGAGGTATTTTTTACATTTTCTTTTAGAAGTATATTGGTAGTGGTTTTAGAATTAGAAAATCCACAGAAAAAAAATCGTTTTAGACAAAAAACAGTCGCAATCTTTTGAAGACTTGCATGTGTTTGCATATTTTGTTTATGGAAATATATTAAACTAGTGTTTGTTTTTAAAATGTAGCTAGACAGAAATATACAGTGGCTAAGATAAGTTTACAAAAAATTTAAAGTAACAGTAGCGGAATTCACCGTTGATAGTAAAGTCCCTTGTAGACCTTGTTAATCTTATAATTTTAGTAAAATTACTAACATTTACAACACTGCAACAACAAAATGTATTAGACTAAAATATACTACGCTGTTGTTGAAAAATCCCACAAAAAGCAGTAGTAAGCAAGTGTGTGAATTTACCAGAATAAAACAGTTGAAGAAACTTTATCTGTCTCTTTCTCTTAGTTAGCAAATTCATTAATTTACAATGCATACGAAAAAGACACTCACGCTTTGAAGTATAAAATCGTATTAAATATAACAGAGTTGTACACTTAATATAAAGGGTGAAAACCGCTAGTATTTAAAATAAGTTTCAACACAAAAACAAATACATAAAAGTTTTTGGCAAAAACTTATTAAATCTACTTTTTGCGAATGATCTTTTAGTATTTTTAATATCAATCATACGTCTCCGTGCAAATATTTCCGTTGACTCCTCAAAGTATGCAAATGATTGAAAAACTTTTGTAGAAAATGCCTAAGCGCTAGTCACCGTATAAGCAGGGTTGTGAACTATTTCTGATGAAAAAGCGCCGTACCCCCAATCAAAAAGCGCTAAAAGGCTCTAAATAAAATTTTAATAAAAAACTTAAAGAAATGGTTGACAAAAAAAAATCGTTTAAAATAAAAATATATGAAATATAAAGAATTTGAAGCGCTTAATTCAAATCCGTTTTTAGACTAATATTTTGCCCCAATAAAGCGGTCATGGTAATGAATTTTATCGGGAATGATTTGTGCGATAGTGACCATTTAAAAAATGATTAGGAATAAAATTTGCTTTGAGTCATCTCAATAATATTTTTCTTATTTTCAAAATTAACTGCACTCACTCAGAAATTTGTTTTCCATAACTTGTTATTAAAAAAAATTATAAGGACAAAAAATTTACATTTTTATCATTAATCAGAAATCCAGGTATATAACGAATAAAATAAGCCATGAAATCATGAAAATCAGTAAATAAAATGATCAATAGACGTGAGTGAATCAAACTGTGAACAGATTTGGATTCAGTACGGTAAAGTCAATTAAAATCACATAATAAAATTCTCGCTCCACCCATTTTTTTGGGCAAAGTAAAGAAATATAATTAAATGGAAATACTAAGTAAAATTATATAAACAACTATTTATAATACTTAGAAATACTTAACAAAGAATTTGAAAATAATTGAGTTCTTTAAAATTTAGGAATAAAAATACGTTTTCTATATGAAAACCCAAAATAAAATATGTCTATCTAAATTCCTTAAATTAAACGTGCAGCATAATAATTATAAATATTAATATATATTTTTGCATTTAGATTGCTCATTTGTTTCATACCACAAAAAGTGCCTAACTCTTGAATTGTAAATATGATGCAATGATAGGTCTCGATACCACCTAAGGCCTGGATACACTATCCTACACAATCGTACGAATCATTCACACGAAAATCTCACGGAATTCTATGCGACATAAAAAATTTCTGCAAAATCTGCTATCAATGCCACACCATCTCACAAAAAAGATGCAAATTCAAATGATTCAGCTACTTAACAAGAAACTGCAACTCTGATCGCATAAAATCATAAACACTGGCAAGTCGGACAGACTTGTCAAAAAAATCTATCACTCGATTCATTTTAAGCCACACTGTCATACATTATGAGCACATCGATTTTTTTTGATAAATCGTACGACTGAATAGGATAGTGTATCATCGGCTTTGATACATATGAACATTCGATATACACAAAATTGATTAAGGATTAAAAAAGAGGACGCACTTATTATATAGAAGTGATTTATGCCAAGCGGCATACCAATAACCACCAGACGAATTGTATGTAGCTATAAAGTATATATAAATTATACATTTCAGTATTTTATAAATCAAAAGTATTTGGAAAAAGGTTACAAATTTTGGTTTAATGTGCTTTGATTTTAATATATGCAAATAAGAGTTTAAAAATATTGGGTGTCTATAATTTCGAAAAATGCTAATAGAAAAGAGCGCTAGTTTAGTGTTTTTTTTTAAAAAAAAAAGCGCTAAGGGAAAAAATATGCGTTTTTGACTAAATCTAGCTTCTATAGCGATTAATTGGCAACTCTGCGTATAAGTGATTTCGGTGGATTAGTAATTAATTATACGATTTGATTTATATAAAAAATTTAAGTTAGAGTTATGTACTAAACATATTCACCACAGCAGGATACACGAACACACAACTACAAATGCTGCTGGCTACAATTCAGCTACTGAATAAAGTATTTTGAAGACGACAGCTAAAATTGAAAAAAAAATAAACAGCTGTTCTTCTTTATTATGTATTTATATTTCAGTGGTGCCATTATCAATTTTTATTTTTTTATTTTTAAAAAATACAACAACAAGCATAATTGCAGGCTCGCACACAAACTTAATTTAAGCCTTAGAAAATATAAATACTTATTTATAATACATTTTGTAAATTTAAAAGAATAGAGTTAATGAAAAAACATTTAAAATATTTAAATTTTGTTGTTTTTGAAGCTGATTAAGAATATCATCTTAATGACAGGTTAAATAAAAACATTTAAAAGTCGTTTTAAAATAAAAAAAATTATTTTACACATATTTTTTGCGCCGACACAGGTGGTTTGGGAATTATAAGTCGTAAGATTTTCAGAAAACTTTATCAATATCTCTTAAGGTAAAAACGGGATCTTAAAAGAATTGGTATCATTAGAAGGTACTTCAAAATATCGTTTACATGATGTTTTAAAAATACCGACTTATTAACCCGTTCAAAGCCAATTAAAAAGATAACAATTTCTTGAAAGATTTTTCTACAAAACTTAAAATTTTATCAATATAATAATATTTAATTAAACATAATATGTTAAAGAGAATACTTCAACCTTTTATATGCTTTATTTTTAGAAACTCATCAAGTCATCAATGTTTTTTCCAGAAGATTTTTTATGAATTAAAAATAAAGAATTTAAATTTTTTGTGCAAAAAGAATTTTTTTTCTTCATACATTTATTCATAACTGCGAAACTGTTGCTTATGTAGAGAAACGTTGTATGAACAGATTAAAGAAAAAAGCCAAAAACGTGGCAAATTCCCCTATACGATACTTACTAACTTCAAATTAATTTTTAAAATATTATTTGATGTAACTTGACCAAACTAATGATGCAGAAGTTCTTCTTTTTGGGTCTACTTTCATAAACAATTATCAGTATTGAGTCCCGAACAATCACCTGAAAAATGTTGTACTGTGTTATATAAGATCTTTTAATTTTATCGCAGATGCATGTTTTTTAAAAAAAATTAATACTAGCTTATTATAAATTTCTTTTTTTATATATTATTATCTATAACTGTTTTAATACCTACAGCACATTAGCGGACAGCCCAATAAAAAATAGAGCTTCCAAAGAAGCAGGTTTGTAAGGGAGAAACGTAAAAGTTTCGCTTACGGAAGACATGAATTTTATATGGCGAGTTCCCACTTTGAAGCAATACATTTTTGACCCAAAAAGCGCTTTATTCAGCACATAAACAAATTTGTATGATATGTAACGATCAGCCTTGCACACTGAATTTTTTGCTACCGTTATTCTTTAATATGCTACCTTTCAAACCTGCTTCTTAGTAAGGGAATGTCGTGGCTCTTCATTTTTTATATATATTTTTTAAATTAATTAATAATTCCTTCACTTGCCTTACTGCATCTCTATATGTCTTATTGCAAAGCGCATAAATGTGTGCGTACTTTTTAAAATGTATCACTAGTGCTTCGCAAAATAAGAACATTTTTTTTGGGAGGGTACGTTGCACTAAAAACTATTGGTATCCCGATTGACACAGAATTATTTTCTGGCTCGATTAAATGAGGTTCGTCCCTCCGGCTGGTGGAAGATTGTCTGCTCATGTAACCTTGTGCTTAAATTGCATGTAGCAATTTTGAAGACAATTTGATAAAATTTGGTTCATTCGTCTTAATTATCATAAGGACGAAGCCTATTAAAAATGGTGAGAACCGGTCCATAACTGCACATGGTCCCCATACAAAAACTTTTCCGGAATAGTCTTTGTACCCATAAGCTATCTTATTATGTTTGTATTTAGCTTAAATGTGGCTCAAAAAAGAAATTTATTGCATTATAAATTATCGTACCAAAAAACTGACTGAATCATAACATCATAAAATATTTTTTACCGGTCCCAAATAGATTACAATCCAAAAAACGTATTTCTTTACTTGATATTGTTTTGCCAAAGCCCGTGGGTGCCCTGGTATGCTAGTTGCTTTCCGCCAAAAACTCCGGCCGCCTGCAGACAAGAGTAGAGCTTAGCGGGATTAGCATAATAAACAAATGGCAAGCGTGTTGCATTGCACATTTTTTGTCAACGTGTAATACCTGGCTTTTTGTAAATAAAATAAATATTTGTCCATAGATTTTCATGACTTTTGGTTTATTTAATATTTAGAAGCTCTCGGTTGTTTCTAAAAATTGTCTGCCTATAATTGTTTTATTTATTAAGTAATAGGGAAAGATGACTCTACTAATGTAAAAAAAAAATAATTTTTTCTTTTTAATTGGGCATAAAAAAAACACATTTTTCAAATACAATAAAAAATAATAATCGATTGTAAACTTAAACTTAAATTTGTTTTTGAGATCTAAAGTTTTTGTCGAAAATTTCATTTTGTTCTACAGCCATAACAATTACCAACTTTTAGATTTGATCAGTAAGACATTCTCTGTAATTTGCGATTGTTCAATCGCTAAATTTAATAGTCAACTTTTTGATTTTTGCCTTGGTTTTTAGCAAATAGATGAACTGTGCGTCGTTACTAAAAAAAAAACGTTGCAAATAAAATAAAATTCTGATGGACACATATTTTTATAGAGACATATTTCTGGTTATTTAAATTTATTTGAATTCGGCCTTTTTTTAAATTTTATCTTTAACCCTGATGCTACTCGATGTTTTGGTGCCAAATATTGAAAATAAAAATATGATTTTATAAAAATAAAAACCTGGACCTCGAGCTCAACTAGTTACGACACTTATATTTCTGGTAAAAAAAATGTGTTTCACAAATTTTTTTAATTTTTAAAGAAAAATATAGTCCCAGAAAAATTTTTATTAAGAAAAATAACGACAATTTTTTTATTAAAAAATGATGACGCCAACCATTTCTTTACACTTAATTACACTGTGCATGAATTAGGCACATTTTTTAACAAGCTGGTTAAAAATTGAACAATGATCCCAAAAATTTACTAGAAGAATTGAACAACGATAACTTCGAAGAACTGCTATCACCATTGAATTCAGCGAACTTAAATTAGCTTTGCCAGTTGCGGCCCAGGTTGTTAAAATTTGTCTACAATTATTTACCATTTAAAAATTTTCGTTGATAAAATTGGCATTCGGAAATAATGGGTTTTAGTGAAAAATATTATTGCATACCTATTTCTTTAAAGAAGAAAAATATTATTCTCGGCAATATTTTTTAGTATAGAAAACGCATTCAGAAAATGTTTACCGCTTACAAAAGTTTACTTTAAAAATAGTTTTTATAAAGAAATAATGTTGCCTGCATGTTGATTAAAAACTAATATTTGTGCCGACAAACTTTCTTTAAAAAATTTTCGTTATTTACAAATTCTATAAAAACTTTTTTGGAAATTTTGTATGGAAAATTTGTAGTCGCCGACAAAAGGCGACAAATTTGCTGTTTTTTCCCCGACAAATTTTTCTTAAAAAAAATTGTCGATAAATAATTCTCTATAAAAAAATATTATCGCAACAGAAACAAATTTTTTTCTGGGCTTATTTTGTGTCCATCCCTTTGACCAACAAGTTACACATTAAACATTTTTTCTGCACAGCACGTGTTAGTAGCGAAACTTCGGTTGCATTCGATGAGAAAATGAAAAAAATATATGTCATTACTGTTAGCCAGTCTTTGTTTAATTAAATTTTTTTAAGCTGAAATTTTTTTTTGTCCCACACTGCACCTGACGAAATAGTATTCAGTCATACTTTAAACGACAGATACATATTCATAAAGTCTAAATGAATATGTAACAAACCGTGTTTCAGTTTTCTTTTTTTTTCATTTATTTTTCTTTTGTGTACAAATACACTCCCCCTACTTAAGGTCCTGAATAAAGTTCAACTTCTTTTTTTTTTTGTTTTCATTTTCCATTGTATTTGTTAAATCTTGCAATAGTGTGTATGTGTGGTCCACAATACGCATATTTTTCTATGCATCAGTGTGACAACGTTATGTGTTAATGTATATATGTTTTTATGTATGTGTGTATGTTAGGGAGGTTGGATAAGTACTTACGTATGTCTCCTGTATGCGTTTTGCTTCAGTATATTGTGATTTTAATATTCCCCATGCAATACGTCTGGGATATGTCATGTCAATTTTATTCAGATTTTCCATAAAGTAAAATGTACGTTTTTGGATGTACCATTGGTCGTGATATTGTTACTCCAGCATTTACCAAAAATAACAATCAAAACGAGCATTAAAGGAAACAATACTTACTATACTGCTCGTATAGGAAAAGGACTAACGACTTTAGCGAAGGTTCAGTGACAAAACAAAAAAGCAAGAATTGTTTCTTATTATGATCTTCGTTTTGACTTCCGCTCGCTTCCTTGTATTTTTCACCACCACTTCTATCTAGTTTCTCTGTGTGAGTAAAAATTATAATAAAAGTATCATTTCTGTTTTTTCAAATATTTTTTGTATTCCTGCTTGCAGTTAAAGAACTCCGTTTCCATATGTTCGTTACCAAATACTTCTTTTTTATTTCTGAAAGTTTTTTCTTTGTCCTGCGTCAAGTATTTGTGTAGGTGTGTGTTAGTGAATGTTTGAAGAAAAAAGTAAACATCCGTACATGTGTATGTGTATGCATGAACTCATGCAAGCATGTATTTGTAAGTACATTACGTTTTTCTTGAATAAATTTGTAATCATATACAAACATTCGTACGGCTACACAAACACATGTACATTTTAATACATGTGTGCTTGTATAAGTTCTGTATGTTCGATATTTTTGCATCAATACAATACACTGGGTATGAATCTATCTTTCTGGCTACGAACACTTTAACTGAATTCCCAATGGGAGTCATTTGGAAGGCTTATAACTTGTACAATATTAGATTATGGAAATTCAGTTTTTGTTTATTGTGTCTTATTCGTTTTATTGGCAAATTTTATTCGTTAAAATCATTGTAGCATAAGGTGTTGTACATGGTAAAAAAATCAACATAAAAATGATTTTTAAATACACTTAAAGAAAATTTGTACTTTCGTAATATTTTTTTTTTTTTTTTTTTAACAAAATTTATTCTGGGAATCCTTGTAGTCGAACAAAACTATTTTTAAGAAATTATTCTGCCGCAATGTTTTTCTTATAGAGAAATATTTTTTATCTTAATAAACTTATCAAAATTTTTTCGTCAGACAATTTTTTTTTTTAAACTTTTATCTTACTTATGTGCTGTTTCCAGCTGACAAGCAATTGAATGTGTAGTAAAATATATATGAAAATCACTCAGTTATTTGAGGGCTTCTCATATAAATTTTACTACACAATTAATTGCCTGTCACCTGGAAACAACACATTAATTTCTAAAGGAAATTTTGCAACTAGATACTCAAAACATTTTATATTTACATTTATTCGTCGATGGCATACTATAATAAAGGTGGTACTTTGATTTTGTTAGTTTACAGAAGAAAGAAAAAAACTCAATAAAATTCTTAAGATTTTAGATAAAAAAAAATTTTTTCATGAAATTAAAAGAAAACCATAATTTTAAGAAAAAAATTAAGTTATGCTTTTTTATATTCTCCAGCTTTATTTTCCAATTAGTTCTTCGAATTTTAGCGACCAGTACAATTAAAGTTTGTTAACATGTTTTAAATGAATATAAACAGCTCTTTTCTGTATACAATTACCTCAATATTTTGGTATTTGATGTATGGTCGGTCCAGGGTTTTTTTTTTTTTGACTATTTCACCATACATATATTTTAACCCTAGAGTACGAATGACCGACGATTCGACAAGCATCGCTCCTTTTTAACTAATTTGCCTTTTAATGGATATGCCTAACACTCTTAAATTTGTATGCTGTAAGTAGATGATTTACTTTTGCTGTGTGTATTTATTTAAGCCGCGTTGCTGAAATATGGCTTTTATTGGTTTTGTACTCGTCGAAACGTCGAAGGTTTAATACTAACTGACTTTTTTTTTATTTTTTTTAGCAAATATTGTTACTCCAAATAAAATGGCTAACATGACTAGCTAATAAGAAAATACAAGTAAGAAAACAAACGAAGTATGGGTAGATCATGCCCTTACCAAAAAAGTGCCGAATGTCAAAATCGAAATTTGATAAATGCGAAAAGTCAATATGCAGAGAGCACAAAGTTGAGCTTTGTGACTCTTGCTCAAGGTGATGTTTAAAAAGATCTTTTTTTAAAGTTAAGATCGTGTTTGTTTTAAGTATTGACTCTTTATTAATTTTTCAGTTTAACTTACAATAATTTTTATGTCGTTTTTTATGATCCCAAAAATATGTGCACCATAAAATAAATTAGTACAAGACTTAACTGCCTGTTTTTCAAACTAAAATACAAATTTTCGTTTAGAAACTGGTATTGAAAACAAAAACAAATTTGAGTTTTTTTTAAATGTTGTTTCAATATAAATTTCTCAACGAAAATTTTTATTTTAGTTCTAAGACTAGGCATTAGACCGACTCAAGTTGTATGGAGCCGAAAAAAGTGTTTTAGTTACCCGTCTGAAAATAAAGGTTGATATGTTTTATGATGATTCCCAAAATATTATGGTTCTAGCGTGGACCATCCGTGAGCTGGACCATTTTTAAAAAAGGGCTTTTTTCAGTTTTTCTAATTTTTTTGTACTTTGCTCCAAGACGACATAAATAAAATTTGTTATCATCGAAAAGGGTTTTTGAAGCAGCATCCAATAATATATAAAACTTGACCACTTATGACCTACTTATTTAGATATTTAACTAAATACATATTTTCGTTTCAGGTTTTCATACAAATTCTACGTATTAAAAATTAATGTTCTGCTTTTCAAATTGAATCTGTTTTAAAATAATGTTAATTAATTTATCTGTTTGTAATTATTTACATAAACCGCGAAAATCGCGATATATTTTATCTTTTTTTCATAAATAGGCAATATGGGTATAAAATTTTTTCATTTTAAAATTTATCAAAATGTGAAAAATACAATAAAAAAATATAAAATTAATAAAAAAATACGTAGAATTTGTATGAAAACCCGAAACCAAAATATGTATTTAGTTAAATATCTCAATTAGTAGGTCGGAAGTGGTCAAGTTTTATATACCATTGGAGCAAAGTCTTGGAGCAAAGTACAAAAAAATTAGAAAAACTGAAAAAAACACCTTTTTTTAAAAATGGTCCAGCTCACGGATGGTCCACGCTAGAACCAAAATATTTTGGGAATCATTATAAAACATATCAACCTTTATTTTCAGAGGGGTAACAAAATCACTTTTTTTGTTGAGTCGCTCTACTAGGCATGAATAAAAATTGAACTAGTTTTTTATATAGACTTTTAAGGTGCCACAATGATTAATAACATTTTTTGAGAAAGTATATTTAGGTTCAAGCCATAGTTATAGGCCGTAAAAAAATACTTTGTCGAATCGACAATCCTTCGTTGCAACGTACGTAAAATATGGTTCGTACTCTAGGGTTAATGAATCATGATTTCGTTCCAAGATGAATATCGTGACTTGTGAGTATTTTTTGTTCTTAAAACAGGCATCTCGAGCTATTTGAATACGGTTTCGTACAAGGCAAATTCAACAAGGTAAGCGCAACTCAATTCGCCTTGAAGCCACATGTATTTTGTTTTTGCAATTAATTTTCTTGTTGTCAAAAACAGATGAACAAGGCGAAAATTTTCTTACGATAAAATTTATTTATTTTTTAATCCATATTGTAATACAAAGCCATTAAGGCCAAAAAAACGTATTACATAGCAATAATGAAGCCATCAAAACGTTGAGGGAACTGTTAGATATACCAGCAGATATAAATTATTGTTAATGCAGGAAGGTGGCACAGGTCAATTTGCAGCAGTATGCATGAATCTTATTGGACGCACAGGCACTGCTGATTATGTCGTAACTGGTGCTTCGTCTTCTAAGGCGGCCAAGGAATCTGCCCATTATGGTAAAGATAATTTGGTTTTACCAACATTTGCTAAATATACAACTGTTCCGTGCCTTGACACCTGGAATTTAGATCCAAATGCTTTATTATATTACTGCGACACTGAAACTGTGGATTTTAAAAGGTCTGCCACAATTCTTCTCCCATTTTTTTCTAGCGGCTGCTTCACTGGGAACTCGGAACAAGTTTCCTTCACCTTTATTGTAAGGTTTCTTACAAACTGCACACCGTCGCATTTTTTTATTCAAAATTAGAACTTTTACTTTTTTTAAAAATAAATTAATATTTTCACTTTATTTATTCGCTGCTTTTTCTTTGCTTTATTATAAAAATAATATTTTAACACTTTTCAAACAGCTTCTTCATAGAAAATTTTTCGGTTATTTTGGCGCAAAACATGACAACAAAAGTATTTTTTGACGTTTTGAAAATTCGCCGTGGACACAGCTGATGAACGGCTGACGAGTTGCACTTACCTTGTTGAATTCGCCTTGGTTTCGTATTTCATTTGAACAACTCCGTTTGTAATTGATTGTAACGCCAAAATATTAATAATTCTATTCTCTGTCAATGCATGCGTTTTATATTTTTAAATAGGAAGTGTTATATCCATTTTCTCTTACTCACACGTATATATATTGTTTTGCGTATATTGGCATTTTAACCATATGCATTACACTATGTGTTGCATATGAACTTTCGAAATAGTGAAAGAAGAGTTCTAGAAATTAGCACAATATAATATTTTTTTAAAGACCCAGATTTAATTCATTTCATGTTGTAAAAATTCCTTTCTTCATAAAAATTATTTAATGAAAATTAAATTTAATGAACTTTAGCCTGAATAAAATATTAAAAATTTGTATTAAAACTTAAAACAGTTTAATAAAATAACCACAATACTAATTGACCCAAATTTATTTTATAATCACGAAAAAAAGTTGTTCCTATTTGCTTAAAAAAATTGAATGTTATTTTTATGTAGAGCACCTGCGTAAGAGTTTTTATGAGTAGGTTCTGAAAGTTCAGGAAAAACTTTTCTGCAATAGATCAAAAAGGGTAAAAAAAACTTTTAGGGAAATTATGATTCCAGCAATTAATAAAAATCGTTGAAGAAAAAGAAAATCATTTTCTTAAAAAAAAAAGAATTACAAGTTTTTGAAGAAAGTGGTGACAAAACTGAAAGTGACTATAAAGTTAAGCACTCCTCAAAAGGAAACATGTTTGTAATTCTTCTTAAATAAAATGAGAAATAGACTGTTAAACGATTTTTAAAATTCTTATTCTGTACTAAAATCCCATTTTCAAAGAAATATTTGGTTGAAATTATTTAACTTTTTTGGTTAATTAAATGCTGTTGACTTTTTAGTTCATATGAGGGTTTAATTCATTTATAAACTTTTCAAATATATCTCGTAAACTATTTTTTTTTTTAAATTAAATAGTATTTTGCATCGCCTTGTATTGGTCGGGAGTTCCCCAGATTTCCCGGGAAATTGAAAAATAAAACCCCCTTTCCCGTGAAATGAAAAGGTCCGGGAAAGTAAAAACTCTAACGTACCGCGGTAAAATTTTTTTGGGAATGGTTATACAAGTTAATTTTAGCCAATCTTGTGGTAATTGAGCCGTATTATAAATGTAAGTAAATAATTCAGTTCAAAGTTGAATGTTTTTGTCATTCCACAACTTTATTATTCGTATTTCTATTGGTATCTCATCCGGGCCACAAGCTTTCTTGTCCTTGAGTGTCTTAACTGCAGACTTTACCTCTCGTCTAGTAATTGAGTTTCCTGTAATTTTTTGACTGGTATTCATAAATTGATCGATTGTTGTACCTACGTTTAAGCGATCGATATATAGAATATTTCGTCGGCCTTAACCTCTATGAATGAACAGGAATTTAATAAAAGATTTTGTCACAAAAAATCAATAAAAATATAATATATACACAGTAGGGCGGGTTATTTGATGAAGCGTATAGCAAAAACGTAATCTATAGGTGATTCTGAGAAATTTTGCTCAAGAGACCATAGCTCTTAGTCGGATTTGGAGCCCCCCAAAATTTCAAAATATAAATTTTTCCATATATACATAGAACACTTGACTTAAGTACACTTTCAGATTGATTCAATCTCAGTTTTATTTAAATCAATCTCTTTTTTGGATTATTTTAAGTACGAATTCGAGATTAAATCAATTTTATAATTCTTGCATCAAGCGCATTTTGAGATTGATTTAATCTCAGTTTTACTTAATCAATCTCATTTTCGGATTATTTAAAGTATAAATCCGGGATTGAATATGGATAAGTTGAGTACTTCGCGATTGATAAATCCGTACTTGAATCAATCATTCTGTACTTGATTCAAGAAAATCCGTACTCACCGTACTATTGATACCGCTTCAGATTGATTTGAGTACAGATGGATTTATTTTTCTTTTGAGTGTAAAAGCAGCACAAATTTTAATTAAACATTGAAGGCATATGAAAAAGAATGTTTAAACCAAAAAATATTCAAAACAGCAAGATGTTTTTACAGCGGATAGATACTAGGGTATTCATTTAATCGGGCTTATGCATTAATCGACTAATCGCTCGATTAATTAACCGAGGTTTTGGTTTAATCGGTTAATAATCGGTTAATTTTGTAATTGATTGGTTAACCGATTAATAAAGTTTTTTTTATAAATTAAGTAATTTCAATTAAATTAAAAAGGGTCGAAAGAAAAACATATTTAGTTAAGTAATTTCTATAAAAAATAAAATACATAAATAATTTATTTTTTGGTGTTTATTAAGAAAAAAAAACAACAGCATACCAAACATAACAATTCTTGAACTTAAACGAGCAAATAAAAAAAAAAATAAAAATAGTTCATAAATATGTAATACATATTTTTTAATTAATACGTAAATATTTTGTGGATAAAAATTAAAAAATAAACTGTGAGATAATTTTATTAGTTATTTTAATAGTTTAAGGAGACCTTAAAAAATAATCTTTTAGAAAAATAATACGGTTTAAATGTTTAGGATTTAAGCGATTATTTTCTTAAGTTTTTATAAAACATGGAAAAAATTCTTTCACTTATCGTTGATATTGGAGAAAACGAAAGCAACCCGTAATACAGAATATCAAATTTCTCAGTCCTATTCTTGGATTTCTCTGAATGTATAAAATCTTTCATTATTCTATTAGAGTCATGTTTTAATTTTTTAAACTTTTAACTCTTCTAATTGTTTCGGTTAATTCTAAACGCATACATATAATAAGTATATGAAACAAAAAGCTGTTGACAGCAAACACTTATATTAAAAAAAGATCACTGAACACCTTCTCTAATTGTATGAAAAAATATTTTCTAAACACATACCTTTTGTGTATGACATGTAACAAATAATTAAAAAGTCCAAAAATATGTTAAAATACTATAAAAAATTAAAAACCTGAACTGCCAAATTGTTTTTATTTTTTGATTTCTTGCGAAAACAATAAAAGCAATTTGTTTTTTCTTTACCCACTTACAACTACAATTAATGTTAGGAGAATTCCAAATAATTGTTGTGGGGAATGTAAGAAAAGATAAACTCATCCCTGATTTATTGCTTGATATTTTGTTTCAGCTTTGATATCGTTGCAAATAAGGCTTTTTGCGTGAATGTAAGTAATTCTCATTCCCTCTGTAGTCTTGTTTGCTTATAGCTTTGGCTTTTCTAAAATTATTTAGGAGAACGCTTCCTGATGATCCGGCACAAGCAACCAGTGAAATGCGCATAGGAACAGCTTATCCTCCAACAATAAATTTCAGTATTATTTATCAATTATTAAAAAAAGGGAATTAAGCACAACAAACAAAATCTTTTAAAAAATTAAAAAGTTGTTACATCAATTATTCGGTTAATAGACTTAAAACAACCGGCTTAATCGGTAGTCGAAAATATTCGATTTTAAAATAACCGATCAGTTAATCGGGAAGTAATTAACCGATTAACTGTTAACCGAATGAATACTCTAAGAGATGCAAAAAATTTTACTTATCGATTTTTTTCAAAAAGTTAAATAATAAAAATTTTGAATAAATACACTATTGTTGAAAAAGTGCGATATGTATCGCTCATTTGCTGCAACGACGTGCAGAATTGGTCGAGATGCAAAATTGGTCGAGATGCAGAATTGGTCGAGATGCAGAACTGGTCGAGATGTTTTTCTTTGTATTGTGCATAAAATTCAGTTTTATATATTTTGTACCTTCGCTGTTTGAAGAGAAATGGACGTTTTTTTTTCTTAGTGGTTCGAGCAAATTAATAGCATATTTATTTCGAAATGTATCTTTTTTTTAGTTATGACGGCGTTGCAGCAAATGAGCGACTTATACTTTATGGGGTTTTAAATGATTATTAAAGAAATTTCACACGGCATGACGGAATGACGTGGCGAATGTGGGTATTGGGTCATCCATATTTTATTTTGAATCATATGATGTCTCCAAAAAAAAAAGTTTGGAGCATAAAGTGAAAATTAATAATAAATAATTTTGCCGCCAAAAAAAAGTTCTATAGAAAAATGTTGCAAATGAGTTTTAAGAAAAATATTGTCGCTAACAAAATTGAATGATATTGTCGGTTATAAGATTTAAAAAAAATTTTTTTTTTTTTTAAACAAAATTTCTGAAAAATATTGTCGCCAACAAAATCTCAAATTGAAAAATGTTGTCCCTTATAAAATGTCTTAAGAAAAATATTATCGCCAACAAAGCCTCGAGAGAAAAGTTATACGCCTCAAAAATTTAGAAAGAGATACATTGTCGTTATTATATTTTCCATAAAATAAACTGTTGCCTACAATTTTTTTTACAAAAATGCTATTGCCAAAAAGTTTTATATCGTTGTTTGGGTGTAATTTGTTTTTTGTCAACCAATTCTGTTTTTCATAAATGTTGTTGACTAAAAAAAATTTTTTTAAATTAATAAATTTCAAGTTAAAAAAATTTTAGTAAATGTCGGAATTAGTTTTTCTTAGCATGTAACAGTTATTTAACCATATAAATCCCCTTTCTTTAAAAAACAGTTAATTTAATTGTACTATTTGATTTTTTGCGTGTGTAATTTCAAACCATATCAAATTATAACAAATTTGTTGAAATTATCTTTTGCAGTGATCTGCAACAACCAACCACCACTATTCTTGCTCAAACAAAATCCATACATTCATAACTACGACACAGAAATAAAAGCATTAAGACACATATACACATACACAAACATCCTTAAACATACCTTAAGCCATATATGATATTATGTCATATATAATATATTTATTTTTATCCTGGCAGCTTCTACTGTCTCAACTACTTACAGCCACTTTTTAAAGCAACAGCCGACGACACGTTCTTTTATTATATCTGATTGTTTTTTTTTTTTTTTTTTTTGTATGTTGCATATGTTTGTGTACATCAGCGTAACACGCAAAGCCAGACGACAACTCTATCAAGACACTATTTTTGTAAGTTGAAAAAAAAAAATTAAACAAAAGAAATAAAAAGACACAGAAGTCGCAACAAATGACAAAAATTGAATGACAAAACAAATGTTACAGACTGTTGATTCCTAATTTTTACAATAATATTTATATGTGACGTTATTGTTGTTGCTGATGCTTTTGCTTAAATTGTTGTTATTATTGTGGGTTATATTGATTCTTATTACATTAAACGGGGGAAAAAAAGAACTGAAATTTTTTCCTGTTGGATTATTTTTACGGGGGAAAAAATGTAAGAAAATTTGAGAACTAAAATATTACATGCAACAATAGAAGGCAGAAAGAGATGCTTCGAAATATGAAGAGGGGAACAGCGATGTTGAAAACAAACAATTTTTAAAATATGTAAAAACTTTTTGTCTCATATTATTGTCAATAAATTTTCTTTAAAATATCTTATCGGTGCCAAAATATCCTTACAGAAAAACTTATATGTAAAAAATATTTTGATAGACATAGTCGTTGCAAATTTTTGAAAAAAAAAAACAATATTGTGGCGGAGAAATTTTTTTAAAAATAAATATTGTCGCTGACAAATTTCCTGTAGAGAAATATTTTTGCGGACAAATTTTTTGTGAAAAAGTATTATCGCCAACTAATTTTCTATAAAAAATTATTATTATTATTTTCTAAAGGAAAATATAGTCGCAGACTACTTTTCTAAGAGAAAAAATAATGTCGCTAATAAATTTTATATAAAAAATATTGTCGATGAAAAAATTATTTTTAGAAGAAAATAATAGTTGGCAAATTTTTTATACAAGAACATTGTCGATAGCAAATTTTCTATTCAAAATATTGACGGGAAAAATTTTTCTTTGGAAGATGTTGTCACCTGAAGAGTTTAATTTAGAAAAATATTATCGCCTACAAGTTATCTTTATAATATATTGTCGCTGAAAAGGTTAAAATAGAAACCATTTCCTTTCGAATAATGTTGTTGCTAAAGGGTTTCTTTTGAAAAATGTTGTCACCAAAAACTAATGGCTAACAAATGTCTGGGGGCTGAAATTTCGTATTTTGATTATGTTTGACAACCGAACAGTTACCAAATAGATCTGTAACTAAAAAAAATTCAAACAATTAATGCACACAAATGAAAATAATTAAATTTAATAAAAAGTTAAGGCCCTAATCATGTAAAACGCAACGCAACGCCAAAGAATTACATTGAAAGCACAAAAAAAATCATTAATATTTTATAATTTTGGTGTTGCTTTCTACAGAAATTCACATTGCGTTTTGAAATTTCAAACGCTGCAAAGTATGAGGCGTTGAAATTTTTAAAACGGTACCTGAATTTCTGTAGAAGACAACAACAAAATTACAAAATATTTATGATTCTGTTTTTGCTTTCAATGTAATTCTTTGGCGTTGCGTTGTGTTTTACATGACTAGGGCCTAAATATTCAGACTTATTAGGGTTCTCGATGTCGAAAACGACTCTGTAGTAGATTAAATTAACACACAACCAGTGTTCTTTAATCTATTAAAAAATTCGTCTAACGTTACCGATATTGAGAATCGCAATAAGGCTGAATATAAGCGCCGTGCATGAATTTTTCGATGACCAAGAAGAAGGTGTAAGCATGGCATTTATCGGGCGACACTTGACAGGCAACTCTGGTCGGCTGATATCACCGTCTGAACTTATGAATACATTTTCTTGGATTATTTTCGTCTTCTCAAAGATGATGTGACGTATTAAGTAGACTGCTCACAAATTCATCGGTCAACAGCAACATATCATTGTTAAAACTTTTAATATCTACGAGGACTCAATTTCAATTATTAAACAAAATATGTAATTAAATGTCCAAAATCATACAAAAGAAGTTAAAGTGTTTCATTGGACTTTGACGAATCTTTGATGCCTTCGTCGACAGAAAAAAATATTCCAGGAGTGGGATTTATATACTATCTGTAAGTTATAAACCAATCTGGCCCCAAAGTTATTCTTATTTTGTCAATGACAGACCAAATCTTACTTCAATGGTATTATTTATTACGGTGTAAGGCGTATGTAAGTGTTTTGAAAATCGGCTTTATATGGGGCATATTATAAAATATGGACTGATCTTCACGAAATTTAGTTGTATAATTGTTGGCATATACAACAAATTTGTAGAAAAATTACTTAAATGTGTTGTGAATTTTGTCCCCAATTTCTTTAAGTATTTTTGAACTGAACTATTAATTTGTTAGGGTGGTTGTTCAACATATAGTTCTGTAACCCTAGGCCTACTAAGCCAATTATGCTGACTTTCAATCCCAAACTGAAAGAAATAATTTTTCCGCCAAAATTATTATTTTCTGTAGAGTCTTTCGGAAGTGTGAATATTTTCATCAGACTGACATGGCTAAATCGACTTAGAATTACTAAAGAACCCAGAATTTATATACTGTAAGTGGTCTTAGTTAATTAAGTATACCATCATTCACCACTTATTGTGGAGGGTGCAAAAATTTACTTATTCTTAGCTTATGTCGCCTTTTTAATCAAAAAATCTGCACAGTAACCAACACTTTACAATTTCCAAAGTATTTATTATTTGGCATCTTAAATCGACATCAGCTGTCATCTCTAATACATTTTCGGCAACTGGTAACTCAACTAAATTTTGTGAGTTGCCATAGGCTAGGTAGCAATAGCAGATAGAACCCATCTGACACGCTTAGACTGAATGATCTATTGTGATACCACGGAGTTCATAGGAGCCAAGCTAAAAGACAGTGTACCGTAACAACAGATAGGCATCACTTATGAGGGGCCACAGTTGTCTGGCAATCCTGCCGCCAGTGTTCGCGGTCCATATGTACTTAGAAACATTGATAGTTAATCGCCGAAATTCGATTTTGCAGGAGAGCAGAGGCACCCCAGCGCCTTCTGAATCCAATAAAGTCCGTAAGGTAGTGCCAACTTAGCAAGATGATATTTCCTAATGTTCCCCAATGCAGGGATTTGGTTTAGATATGAGGGGCAGTCGAAGGCTGTTCTGGTTCTAAGAGAGGTGGAATCCAAGGCCATAACGGCGGCACGTCTATCAGTGTAAATATCAATAGCAGTCGTCGACACAGAAAATAGCTTCCTTAATCGCAAGTATCTCTGAAAACTCCGAAGTCCACTCCTTCTCGTGACTTAGAGCCATCCGTGTAGAATATGTCATTCATAATCGACACATTAGTTCAATCTTAAACACTGTGTCAAAATATTTGCATGAAAAATATGTACACGCAGATGTCTGTAGTCGCAATATTCATTTCATACTTTTCAAAGTTACTTAAAATTACACCTTTATGTACAAAATTACTTTTTGACTTCCGAAGTAATACTAATTTTATTTGTGCTTTGAATTATAATTTTTTTTTTCATTTTTTTCATTTTTTCACTTGGTAAAGTGATTCTTATTAAATTTACGCTTCATGCTCTGTGCTGTTGTTTTCCTGTCTCTGGGGTTGCAGTAGCGACTGAAGTTGGGGTTGTCTTGTAATTTGATACTATTGAACTTTGCTAGATCTTACGTTTTTGCCTTTAAATAGTTGTTATATTCATTTAATATCCACATCCATGATATGAATCAGTTTTTACCACTGTTTGGGATACAGATTTTTCGAAAATTATTTTTTTATTATACAGTTTATTACAATTTTTTTTTTCTTTCTGTTGTTCCATAATTTTATGACCTTTCAGCGTGTTATTTTACAATTTTTGTAAATAAATTGATGAAAAATATACAAACAACAAGTAAACGAAAGAAAAAAAGAAAACGCATAAAATAATAAAATGTCAAAATTCGTTTGAAAAATGTCCCTAAGGAAATCATAATTGTATTACAACACCAGCGCATCCATTAGAGGAAGAAAAAAATTTTAAACTATGCATACAATACACGCGCATTTTCAATTTGTGTATGTATGTGTGTATGTATTTGTTTGTGTTGATGAGTTAGAATGAATGTATGTATGTATGTGCATACTTTAATTCATAAATAGTACAGGGTCCCTAAGGATAATATTCATTTTGCTGCTGTTGCTTAAAAGTTTATAATCTTGTTGTTGTTGGTTTTATTGTTGTTTTTTTATTATTATTCTCTCCACCATAAAATTGTCAAATTAACGATTGTTGTTCATATCTTTAATGTTGTGTGTGTGATTTGTTGAATAAAGAGATGATTTGGTTGAAACTGAAGGCGACTTCTTTCTAAAAAAAAATATTGAACTTTTAAGAATTGTGTAATTTTTATGTTCCTTTCCATAATTGGTTTGATATTTTCAACTCTATATCAAGTATTTACAGATGTTCAACATCCGTCCACAGTTTTAGATTTTAGCAAGCTGAAACTATTTTTCTAATCAAATTATCTAAACCCATTTTTCTGGCTTGTAGTGATAAAAATAAAAAAAAGTTTTTGTTAAAAAACGAAAATTTAGCTTTATGTCTAATTAATGCGTAATTATTACATAAAAGACCACCCATTATACTTGTTATTATGAAGTGATTTCCTTCAAATATAAACCGATACTGAGCCCTACATGGCCCATTGAAAAGTATTGAGACAGTATATGCTTAAGGATCGTCTTGCAAGGTCGCCAAATAAATATTTATTTTTTCTTGGCTTAAGCTTTGGCCAATAGCTTTGTATCGGAATGAAGCTGAACTTAACTGCCTGTTAAAAAGTTTCTTAAGTAGAAAATTCGTGGAAACTTTTATATGTAAAATATTTTTAAAATTGGTTGTTTTTATAAGAAAGTTTCTATGCGAACGTTTACATTCAAAATTCTTAACAGGCAGTTAATTTTTATTTTAAGAAATTTTTTAATTCTCGCATTTAAAAAAGGAGTTTTATGGCTTGAAGGAAAGGGATTACACAAAATTAATAATAATAATACGAGTATTCCTGCAAACGATTTCGATCGAAAACGACACAAAAGGTTTCCCTTTTTAGCCAAAATCAATCGCTTTAGCTATATAAAAATATCAAAATTGACAGCATCCGTTGGCAAAAGTAAGCCGTCTACGTTAGTGTTAAATTTAAGAATAAATGGTGTCAATATAATTAAACCACCCCGTTGTCATTTTGATACCATTTGGTATCTTCCTTACAACAAACTATTAATATTTTATAACCAAAATGGTTTAATGTCGATTGCATGCAGTTTTTATTTTTGACAGTGCCTCTTTGGTGTATTGACAGCAATCAGTTGTCATTCCGACAACACATTGTTCTCAGTCTTTTAAGGAATAACCCATTCTTTAAACAATAATAAAAAATGTAAGACCATACATTTATCTTTTTATTACTTTCAAAAGCAAATTGTGGAATAATTTCTGCTGTTAACCCTACGGTCAATAACCAAAAATATATACGTTAGTCAATAACCGGGTACCCCTGTACCCCTTTGTAGATTTGTCACTTTTATATAAGAAATTATGGTTTTAAGTTTAATTATATAAAAGCAACGTATAGAAAAGCAGTTAAATTAAATAAGCCTGCGTGAGTATATTTTTTTGGCCAACGCATATTATCCTCTATACTGAGCAACATTTCCGTCACTACTACATTTTACACCCTTTGACGATGTAAGCACCAGAGTTAAAAGCAAAATTACGGATTAAGCTGCTCCATATAGATAGCGATACCTGCAGCGATAACTTTAAAATCGACGAACATATGTTCTCATACTGCGGCAGAAGAAAATCACACAATACATACCCTCAAAACTTTGTGACGCAAGAAGTGTCCCACTGTGGCAACACTTACATTAGAAATATACTTAGGACTAATAAATCAGAGCAAGTTAAACTCTATTTTTGGTTTAAAATGTATTTAAGCCAAAAAATCTATAAATCAGAAAACATATAAACCATCTTTAAACGCATAAAATTGGGCGTTTAAACTACCAATACAAACCATATGAATTTGTCAACATTTAGCGTAGTGCTGCTACATGTTACCTTTTAAACTACATATAATAGGGACACTGATTTACAACTGTTGAGTTTAAATTACATATAAATTTAGGTTTAGTTCAACTAAAACAGCGGTAAAACACTCACTGATTTATTAGCCATTAGTGTCTGTGTTTTATGACGGACTGGAGCGCTTTAGCAGTTGAATATCAATTTTATATAGAAGTATCGCTATTGGCTCTAAAAAATTACCCTTTTGAAGTTGAGCTTTTTCAAATGTTCTTTATAATAAAAAGTGGACCAATTTAGTGTTTATCTTTGTTGGTTTTTCTTAGGGAAGCTTGAGTAAAAAAAATAAATGGGCTGAGAGTTATACAAACATTAAAAAATCTACAGTAAATTTAATCCAAAAAAATGTTGATGTTAAACACTAATTTTATAAAAGTTTTATAAAACTTTAACTAGCAAAATGTTGTTAATGCTTTACAAAACTCATTTTACCATATTGTTCCCACTGGTAATGATGATTTTTACTAAAAAAAATTAAATAAAAACACTAATAACACTGTGCTAGAACCTGGCGTTTTACCCCAGTTCGGGTACGCTGAATCCAATGGTGCTAACCGTTTTTTCAGGTTAGCTCTTGTTTTCGAGATATACCGTTATTTCGAAAATGGAGGTGGATGCACAACATATATACGCGTAACTCAAAAGCGGTTCAGTTTATTGAAAGAAATTAAAAAATTGCAGCCGCCTTTAGGAATGGAGATAGCGGCTAGATATGTTAGAAATAAATGATGGAAATGAAAAATAAAGTGCATGGGCCAAATTAAAGAAATTCACTAAACCGCCATATTTGCATGGTTGAAATTGTTAAATTTGGTGCGTAGGATGCTTCTAGACGAGTAAGATGTATGACCAACCCCACTTTATTTTTCATCTCCATCATTTATTTCTAACATACCTACCAGCTATCTCCATTCATTAAGAGTGTTCCCATAAATAATGTTCAATATAACCTAGAAATATATTGAAGAAAAAGTCCCATAACTACCCAGGAATCGCCCCTAGGGGTATCAAATGTTTGACCATAATTAGTTTTTTGTCCTTAACATTTCCCTAAAACATACTTGCCCTTTGTCACCACTTCTTAGGGGGCTCCCATACAAATATAGCGTTTTATGAAATTCTTAAATTTAATTAAAATGTTTCGTCTTTTGTGAATAAAATAAAAAGTTGTAAGCAGATTTATAGCTTGTTTTATTTGCAACTTCGTTTATTATATGTCTAGAACAAATTAGAGGCATAGCTGTATTCAATTATTAACAAACAAAAATTTCGAAATTTTGCTAAAAAAATTTTTTGCGGTATTTACTTTTTAAGATTAAATCGTTGCGAAGCAGTCAATATTATATGGACAATGTTTAATTATGCTATTGTGGTAATTGTATAACTGCAATAAATGTTATTTGAACAACTCTTTAAAGTGACGAAAAAGTATAGTTTTAGAACTCAGAATTCGATTCTTACGCATTTTATTTTTGTTAAATCCACTGATTAACTACCAAATGTGACGAAGTAGTTCAAATTCGTATACAACCGAAAAACACTACAATTGCTTGGTGGGAATTTAAGTATTATGCTTTTGTAATATTAACTACTGGAAGCAGTCAATAATATATGAAAAATGTTCTTTTGTGCTATTGTTGTTATTATATAACTATTAAATTTAGCAGAAGAACTCTTTTTAGTGAAGAAAAAGTATAATTCTATTACTCATAATTCGATTCAAACATATTTTATTGTTGTTTAATACCACAAAATCTACTGTATAACTCCCAAATGTGACGAATTAGTTAAATTTGGTAGAGAATCGCAAAAATCTATACCAATTGCCTTGAGGGAAATTTCATGTATTTGTAAACTAAAACTACAAAACTAAAAACAAAACCTTTTGCTAAAACTTAGATGCCTATATACATATTAACACATCTGCAAAACTTTAAACCAAAATAGTTGTGAGTGCATAATTGTTTAAACTAAAACCCTGTTTTAGACAAATTGTTTTGAAGAATTTGCAGAAAGCGGCTAATTTGGTTCAAACACTTATTTTACACAATGTAAGAACTATAACCTGTTCCTATAAACAATTAGAACTGTCACGTCACAAGTTTGGTGGTATTTCCCTTTCCCAAAGGTTATTGAAAAGAAATATACTCCGCGCAAGTGGAAATAGTACATCACAATTTGTTATTATTATACTCTAATAAGTTTTCAATCCCATTTTAAAAATAACTTTTTATTTGAAACTAATTTCAATGAATCTTATTCTCATAAAAACATGTCCGTGCACTTTAAGGTTATGAATTTTTTTTTTTTATTAAAAAATTTTACATGCCCCATCCAAAATGGCCATTAAAAAGTTTCCGTACTAATGGAGAGGAAATGTGGTCCAAATTTTTTTAGTTTAATTAATATATTTATCCAAAGCCGTAATAAAATAACCACAATACTAATTATTTATCCAAAGCTTTAATAGTTTTAAACAATACTGTTTAATTTACATGCATTTTTTTTAGTTACCCTAATGATTACAATCCAACTTCTTTGTTTTTGGTTGTTTTTGTTTGAATCTCATAAAAAAAGTAATAAAGATGTGCACAGAAATTACGAACCTTGGGGCAAAAATTTTATTTTTGTCGCAATTTAAAAAGGTGTTTTCTAAGGTAAGTGGTTAGGGATGAGTTGAAAATGACAACTCAACAGAACAGTTGCCTGTGAGAAAAAATTTGTTCAGGATATTTTTCGCCTCTATAAAAATAATTGCACTTAAAATCTTAAATTTATATCATACAAAAACACTGTGGAACAAATTCAGGTTAGCAAAAGTTAGGTCGATTCTGAGAGTGAGGGGTGAAAATAGAGGCTAAATTAGAACCCCCGTATCGCGGCGTTTGTTTATGTTAGTTCGAATTTTTTTTTTTTTAATCGACCTTCAACCTTTGCAGTCAAATGCCGATTTTCAGCATTTTGTTTTTAAGGTTTTTTGCCTATAACTCGTCGACTAATTGATAGTTTTTAAATCTGTAAAGGCCAAATTATTGCTAGAGACCTGTGCAACAATTAACATTTTATAATTATATTTTTTCCATATTTTTATAATTTCTTTTTCAATGTTTCTTCAAAACCAACACTGAACAAAATTGGCACATAAAACATGAGAAGTAAATTAATATTAAGCTAGAAAACGCAAGTTTTGTATTATGATGGTTTTCTTTTCAAATGAAATTAATTAAAAAAACTGAGAAGCATATTATAGATTAAACAGAAAGCAAAAAAGACTTAGTTTTGTGGAAAATATTTTCAAAAAGCATGAAAAACAAATAATTTTTCCAACATTTTGCTTCATAAGCACCACAAAAATTTTCTAAATCAATTTTAATTATTGCACAGGTCTCTAGCAATAATTTGGCCTTTACAGATTTAAAAAATAACAAGTAGTCGACGAGTTATAGGCAAAAAAAAAACCATATAAACAATATGCTGAAAATCGGCATTTGACTGCAAAAGTTGAAGGTCGATTAAAAAAAAAAATTCGAACTAACATAAACAAACGCCGCTCTACGGGTCTTCTAATTTAGCCTCTATTTTCACCCCTCACTCTCAGAATCGACCTAACTTTTGCTAACCTGAATTTGTTCCACAGTGTAATGAGTTATCATACCCCGTAGTATACTGCATATATACATTTGCAAAGAATTAGTCATAGTCCTAGTGCAAATACAGTACATCACTTGAAATATATTTTTTATGCATTTTGGATATAAAAAAAAATTTATGACATAAGTAAGATGGTAGAAACTGTACAATAAGTTTCTTAAAAAAAAATTTCTTAAAACTTATCTAAGGCGAGAGTCATTTGAATATTTTCTTTGTTTAATAGAATTTGCTTAGCCACAGGTCATAAATAATAACTTTTCTAAACCACAAGGTCACTAATAATAGCCTGTAACAACAATAATATAGAAAGACAAAATACTAGTGGTCTACACAATTTTGTGCAAATAGTGTTGCAACATTGCATTTGCAAAATTATTAAGTAACCATTTACTCTGCACTACTAAAATATACAGAAATACCCCTGCTTCAATCTAGATAATATGCAACATATAAATCCTGACAGGACTTATAATATCAAGTCGCATTCAAGAACTTAATTCTGTCTGTAAAATTTTTTGTATGAAATTTTTAAATTTTAATTAACAAAGTTCTTATAAAAAAAAACAAAGTATAGTCGGTCAAGCCCGATCATATGATACCACAGTGTACAAGAAAAAAAATTTTGTAAGTGTACCTTTTTGAGACATAGTTTCGAAAAATGCATATATAATGGGGCTATATTAATAGGGATCTATCTATGTTTCAAATTTCATTCAAATCTGTTAGACACTTTCAGAGGCAGAAATTGACCCTTATCTCCCCTCGTGGTCATTTTTAAAAAAAATCCATAGCTAATTAATTAATTTATTAAATATGGTTCTATCTATGCTTTAAATTTTTTGTTAGTTTCTGAGAGGCAGAAACTGCCCCCTTTCTCCCTTCGTGGTCCTATTTTCTAAAAAATGCAAAGCTTATGTTTCCATATAAACATGGATCTGTCCATGTTTTAAGTTTCATTAAAATTGGTTTGATTGTGGGCACAAAGACCGTATTCCGTAAAGCAGCTTGTACGGAGGCTATATGACCGGTTCGCCCTATTTTAAATAGGCTTGGTCCTTGTGTCAATTAGAACGTATATGCCAAATTTTATCAGATTATCTTCAAAATTGCTGTACTGTGCGCACAAGGTTTCATGGACAACCAGCTGGACGGACATCGTTATATCGACTCAGAAAATGATTCTGAGTTTATCGGTATACTTTTAGGAGGGTAAAGGTCCAATATTTTAAGCTGTCACACACAGCACCACAAATGCATATTGCATTTGGTGTTTCTTCTGCGGCAGCCTCTGTTGGCAAATACTGATATTATAGAATATTTAGTTGACAACTACAGGTTATGTAGTTTCAAAAATTAACACCAACGGCCCAATTTCCTTTAAAAGTAAAACTTATTGAAATAAGTGGTATTGACGTTACATGCATGAAAGGAAAGACATCTAAAGATTTATGTTGCGTTTTGCAGTAAAACATAAAGAAAAGTCGCTCACAGTCAAAATTTTATTCTTTTAAATTGCGTAGACTTGCAAAATAAATACCCAATTCTGTGAACACCACTATTACATATTTTGGTTTAGAAAAAATAAAAATAAAAGCGTTAAAAATCCAAGATGACCTAAGTTGCTAGTGCTATAATTTGAAAATAAAAAATAATAAAACTCAAGACATGTGTTGTGCAAAAAGGTATTTTTAATTTTTTGTTTATATAAGACTTATGAAAAGAGAGGTAAAATGTTTTTCAACGCACTAAGGATTTTATTATTTTATGTACTAGAGCTTTAAGTAAGATTATTTGTATGTATATGTATAAATATGAATTTAATGTATTTACAAATATTTACAGTAACAAAACAGCTAAACAACAATATAAAGAATACGTATAATATATCAAAGTAAGTAATTTTTTAAAAGCTTAAGACGAATTATGAATTACCCTATAAATATTTCTTAAGAACGAGTTTTTCCACGCCTTATAATTATTTTTAAGAAAAAAGCATCAAATAACAAAATTAAATTTTTAGCGGGTGATTCATCGCGAGGTTTGATTTAAAAACACATAAATTTGAAAGTGAACTTGAAATTTTTATTATCAGTAAAAACACATAAATTTAAAAGTGAACTTGAAATTTTTATTATCAGCTAAAACAACAATTTATGGCATTTACTGCTTGAAAATTATACCGTGTAAATGTTGGGCATGACAACGTCTAAGGTGGTCCATTCCGAAGGATTGATTTTTGGCGACACGTTTGAGCATTCCGACTGGTATCTCCGAATAAATGAGTAATATTGGCTACCAAAGCGTCAGGCATGGCTCGCTTATTCCTGAAGATCCCAGCCTTCATATATCCCAAGAGAAAATAGGTCTAAGGTGTGATATCGCACGATCAAGGTGTCCAATTTATCGAAGCAAAAAGTGAAATTAAGTGCTCACCAAAATGATTTCTCAACAAGGCGCCGTCTTGTTGAAACCAGAGCTCACCGAGACCATGCGCTCGAATTTCAGGAAGCACATAGTCCGTTAACATGGTGCGATAACGGTTACCATTGACAGTAACATTCTGATTTTCCACATTTTTGAATAAATATGGACCAATGATTTTAATTTAGGTTTTCCAGAACCCATGCAATGAAAAGAAGACCCAAATTTAAGTCGCCTGGCTTCAATCCTTCACTTGCCAAACGATACTGAGAAAAACTGACAAAACAGTTTGATATAAGTCACGCGTGATCTGTAAAAAATGCATATTGAAAATCAAACCTGACGATTAATCACCCTCTATATTAAAATTAGTATATAAATTCTCCAAAAATTAGAAACAAATATAGTATAATTTTTATTGCTTCTTTGTTTGTACTGGAGGACATTTCAAGTGTAATTTTCAAATATCATTAGATGAATGTCTTACTTTATTCACTTAGTACTTCAACTACGGGAAGCCTCAAAATATACCATGTAGCACAAGCCAATATAAGACTATTCGATTTTTCGATGGACAGTTTGCTATGTTCATACACATATGTATGTAAAGGGTGTTTTTAAGCCCCATATAACTTCCCAAAATTGTAGCTGTCAAACGAGCTGTCATCCTGCGCTCAATTTTGTGTTCACCGATTAGGTTAATTTTTGGCTTAAAGCGTTTGTTAACACAAAGTTGACGCATATGATGTGCGAGCAATATACAGCAGACTCTCTATTACAGAAAAATTCAACGTTTGATGCGATATGCACGCCGGAGCTCACGTTACTGTCAATAAAGAGTGCTACCGCTGTTAGAAATGAATAAAATATGAATGAATATGGATTTGGGCGGGATGTAGTTTTAACAGGACAGGTCTACTTGTCATAAGACGATCGCAGCCAACGAGTTTTTGATATCAACATTTGACACTAGCCCAATTTCGAAAATGGACCTGTTAATTGGCCACCTGGGTCATGAGATTTGACACCTCGCGATTATTTTCTGGGGGTCACGTGAAGTCTATGAATTATGCTGATAAGCAAGCATCAATTACGGCTTGGAGGCCAACATTATTTGTTTAATTCGTGACATACGACCAGCATTGATCCAAAAAGTGGCCCGAAGTTGGACATCCAGAATGCTGTTCATCAAGAACAATTGCTATGTTCATATGCCCGAAATTAGTTTCCAATGTTCTTTCAAGGAAAACCCTTTTTTTAATTAAACTTTAATAGCCTATTTCCAATGTGCGAAAGAATTCTTTCGTTCGCATAACTACATTGAAAACAAAAACAAAGTCTAAAAATTTGTTTTTGTTTTCAATGTAGTTATACGAAAGAAAGAATTCTTTCGCACATCGGAAATAGGCTATAATTTTTTGTGTTATCTTTTACAATTCAAGTTCAGTCTTGCCTAACAAACTCGGTTAATAAGGAACGAGAACATGCAATATCGGACTATTAATTTTGAATTGCAATTATGTGCGAGAAGTCAAAAAGAAATCAAAGAGTTATTTTTTAACCGTTGTTTGTTTTTAAATCTAATAAAAGACACAAAATTTGCATCATAAATTAAACATTTTTTTTGGAATCGATAAATTGGTCTTTGCCATTTACTTTTTAAAAATAACTTTATGTTAATGTTGCCCGCGGCTCCGGTTCAAATGGTCCATTCGTAAGGTCCACTTTTTTGAGCATTTCGGCCTGTATTCCATTAATAACACGTGTTATGTTATACTCTTAAGCTTCAATCGTGTTTGGCTTGTCCACATAGACCAACGACTTTACATAACCCCACAAGAAATAGTCAAGAGGCGTCAAATCGCATGTTCTTGGCGGCCAACTCACAGGGCCATTTCGAGAGATAAACTGTCCACCAAATTCATCATTCAATATGTCCATTGTTTCACGAGCTGTGTGGCATGTGACACCGTCTTGTTGAAACCACATATCAACCAAGTCCAACTCAGCCAATTGGGGAAAAAAAGTCGCTTACCATGGCTCGATATCGTTCACCATTGACGGTAACGTTTCTTCCACGGTTGTCTAAGAAGAAAAATGGACCTGTGATGCCACCAGCCCATAAACCATACCAAACTGTCGTTTTTTTCGGGATGCATCGGTAACTCTTGTGCGGCATGTGGCTGTTTTTTAACCCAGATGCGGCAGTTTTGCTTGTTTACGTATCCATTTAGCCAGAAATGAGCCTCATAGCTGAACACAATTTTTCGATAAAACAGTGGATTTCCATCGAACGAATTTTGATAATAAATTTCAACGATTTGCAGTCGTTGCTCGTTTGTGAATTTCTCCATGATGAAATGGCAGAGTATACTGAACACTCTTCACTTTCACATATGTAGTTGGACATAATTACCAACCAGTGCTGCCAGCCCGAAAAACTTGATTCATACAAAATCTCCCTTTATTATGATATTTAAATTTTTTTTATCCAAAACTTTCTATTACAAGTTTAAAATCATTAGAATGTTTTGATAAAAGACTTATGGAATAATCTAGAATTTCTACAAAGGGCCATGTGGCGGTACTATCTTCCGTTACCTTTAAATGACGCTCATCATTTCTAAATATTATAAATTACCAAACTATACCTTTCAAATGTATAAAGTACGAGTATGACACGGCTAAAAAATATGAAAATTTCTTGGCACACCCCAAATATGTAGATGACAACAACGGCAAGAAAGCAACAGGATAATAAAGGCCAAACAAAATTAAAGCATTTGGCCTCATAAAATAAAAATTACCATATACAATAGTATTAAATCTACACAAACACACTCTCCAAATATTGGGTAAAGGAAAAAGCTTTTTTCACATTTTCTTTAATTTTACAAGTTTTCAAAAACAAAGGCAATTGAAGATTTGAAACTTTTAATACTAATATATTTTTAATTGAAGAAAACTATCATTATAGTCACCCAAATACATTAACGACGCCGGTATTTTGTTAAAATTTTCAAAAATATAGATCACATTCCCTAACCCAAGGTTTTTTCCAAGGACGCCTCAAAATGTATACACAAGTACCGTCTACTTCATAAGATAATAACAAATATTACAAAAACTACAAAAAATTTAGAGAAACGTAAACAAGACGCACGTATTTAACATTTAAGACTACAATTTTCATAACAACCCCTACGACCATTTCCAGCACCTCTAACACAACTGTCATGTGCCACTTCCTTCAACCCACAATCTTCTAAACATAAATATTGTATAAAATATAACTAAGTAGTTAGAAACAAAAAAAAAAAAAAAACTTTAGAAAGCAAAATGGGGAAAAATTGGTGAAATGAAAGAACAAGAAATGTGATATAATGAGCCCAAAAATGCGTGCATTGTAATTTAAGAAGCCTCATTTTCTTACATATTGCCTACTCATATTTTAGATGGAACTATGGAATTGACTATTTATATCATAAATAAATGTGTGTGCTTTTTACTTGCTCACACACACACACATACACACAACGATATGCGTACATACATAAACAGTTATACAAAAAAAAGTATACTGTTGCTTTTGTATGTGTCACTAGCATTTAATGCCTGTCTGGTATATTTCCGTTATATTTGCCAAGTGGAGCACACCATAAATACACAACAGCAACAACAATATCAAGGAAAACCAGTAAGAGAGCCAAACAAAAAAAAAAAAAATTAAAAGACATTGGTTTTCTGTTTAAATTTATGAGCAGTCACAATATACGACTGCGAGGAAAATCAAACGTTACTCGTATTACACACTCGTATTATGTATTTGAAACTAGAAAAATTTTCATATTTTGGTATCCAGCGAATTACTTTTGTTGAGAATTATTTAAGGCAGAGACGTATCCGCTTTCGTTAAACTAACGCTATGTACAGACGGTTAAAAGATCTATCAATATTGTAAGTAAACTAGCCTAATAATATTTTACAACTGTGTGAACTGCAAAATTTTGTCTTATAGAAAAAGCATTGTCAGTCAATTGTAGGAGAACAATATTGATGGACATTAACAATCGTGTGAACAACCTTCGACAGCATTGGCAGATAATTGCCAGACGTTGTAAGCTGATTTTTAATTGTCATATGTGGAAAATAGATGCCCTTGAAAATAGCACCATTGAAAGAAAAATATTTTTATTCGCAATGCTGCAAATACATATGTATCAGGGATGGAAAATGGGTTTTTGGATTTTTAACCAACTTCAATAACAAAACATACTTTTTATACTTTGACGGTACCAATTCTATATAGGGATGGGCAAATTGGAAAAGTATATCGATATATATCGTACCGATATTTTTTAAGAGTATCGATATTTATTAATTAAAAATATCGATAAATCGATGTATCGAACGTATTAAGTTGAAATTATTACCAAATTTATTATTACATACATATTTACATACGTACAAACATTTTACATATTATTCTATTCTAACTGCCTATTTGTAACTCACTAAACTTACATATATTGAAATTTTGTTTTTGTTTTAAATTTGTTACTTTTGCGCTCGCGTTCTACAAACAGGCAGTAACTTTTTATTGTTTCTTTTAATTTCAAATTTATTGAATGTCCCTTGCTTTCAAACGAATCTTTCATTCGCTTAGCTTACATTTAAAACAAAAACAAATTTTAAAATTTAGGCTTTAATGTAAGTTATGCGAACGAAGTTTTCGTTCGAAATCGAGGGACAGGCAGTTAATTCTACAATTAAATAAAATTCAATAAAAATAAACAAAGGGAATTTATTCCCAAGACCACATTTTTTTTAAGTCGCCATATGAAATCTTCAAAAAAATAAATTACGAAAAATTTAAATGGGATTATATAATGCCGGATTAAATAATGCCGGTAAACGAAACTTGTTACACATACTATACAGGTAAACTGTGCGATATTTTATTTTAAATATATAAGCGAAGAAAACAAAAACTTCACTCCATCTGATCTCCTTACTATTTATACCACCTATATCCGACCGCGAATGGAATACAACTCTCATGTGTGGGCCGGTGCTTCAAAGTCTATTTTGGAGCTTCTCGACCGCGTGCAGGAGAGGGCGAAGGTTCTCATTGGCGACAGTAGGGTATCCAATTCTATTGACTCCCTTGAGCACCGTCGCAATGTGGGTTGTACTTGCCTATTTTATCGTTACTACAACGGGATGTGTTCTGATGAAATTAGGGATTTGGTTCCCGAAACCCATAGCTTTGTTCGTAATACGCGTTTTTCCTCAAGAGCCCATCCTTTTGTGGTCGATTGGCCGGTGAATCGTACAACGCATTACAGGGAAAATTCGTTTTTTGGCCGGACTGTTCGTATGTGGAATAATCTTCCTGCTGAAGTCTTCCCTCTCACTTACAACATGAATAAGTTCAAGTCGAATATTCACAAGCACTACTCCCTCTTTCCTCCTTCCCATAACCTATTTTCCTAGTTCCAACACAATGCATTGCATTAGTAGGGGTCATCCCCTGAGTGCTGGTCCTAACAAAAAAAAAAAAAAAAAAAAAAAAAAAAAAAAAACATTCCAACTTTCATTAGGCTTTTGCTACTTTTAATAAGGCGATTCTTTGCATAATTCTAGGAAGCTTGTCCGGAATAATTTTCTAGGCTTATTATTTTGTTGTCATCTCTTAAAAAACTATGAATATGTACAATTAAAAAGCGCCATTTTCTTTCTTAATATCAGTCAAAAATTTCTTAAAAAACAACAGTATTGTAAGGAGTTGAAGGGTTAAAATGTTGAATTGTATTATAAATAGTTCTTAAAAATATCGAATTCGATAGTAGTAAATAAATATCGATGTAACGATATATGGGTATTTTAAATATCGGCGATATATATCGATTATTATTATTTTTTAAATATCGATATTTTGATATATCGAAATATATTGCCCATCTCTGATTCTATATTTTCTTGCGCTTCTTTTGATATATTTAGAAAAAATACTTTTTATTACGAACATTTTTTTATATTACTAATTTGTAAAAACATGTGATTTTTCGTTGTGTATTTTAAGTACTTATTATCCTAGGTTTATTGTGTACTCATTATTGGTGTGGTACTATGTAACAAACCCTTGAAAACGTATAAAACCATTTAAGTAATTCTTATTTTTAGTTTACTTTTGATCAAACATATTATCTTAAGAATGTATTGAAGAGACGAAAAACTTAACTTGTTAAAAGCAATTATATTCTTGTGAAAAAATGTGAAATAGATGCATTTTAAAAATAAGTAAATTTTAAAAATTAAGTGGCCTCACCAATAAACTTCAAAATATGGTATCAAAGAAAGTAGGCAAAGACAAACTCTAATGTAAAATCGTCGAAAAAGGTTGAATTTACATTTTTCGGTAGTGATTTTGCTTCATAGTATTTCATGTTGATTTAACAGAATTCTACAATAACTTTCGATTAACATTTTTTTTTTCTTTTAAAATAACTAGAAATCATTTTAATTTAACATTTCAATAAGATTATAACAAATGACATTGATATTGAAACAACACTAAAAATCACTTTGAATAACACTTATTTCAAGTTGGAACAACGTAATTTTCATGTAGAATTAATTTGATTTGCGTGTGATATAACAGTGAGAAGAAACTTCAGAGACAAGATATGTATTTATTTTAGAATAATTCCTTCCCGCTGAACCAGTGAGAAAGAGTTAGAATATATTATTTATTTTACTGTTACACATGCTTAACTTGTTTTCTATTTCCCTTTAGATACATAAGCATTCACAATTAAAAGAAACCAGCAGAATGGCCCGGCATGGTTTTTGTCTTCATTCTTCTTTGAAAATGTATTTAACTTAATAATTTCATTAAAAAGAATACGGGAATTTTTCTTTTTTTTATAAATAATTTTTAACATGAAAGAAAACAAATTTAAGTTTTTCTCCTTGCAGTTTTATTGTTGTTTCTACACAAAACTATTAAAACAGGCTTTTATGGATTTATGGATTAAATAAAGTCCATCCTTTTGCAGAAATTTACTATGATTTTCCATCAACATGGCGCCAGGTTAATTTAACATTGGTATTTTTTTCTGTGTGTACAATTGGACCATTATTTCTTTACCTCATATGTGTCGATGTGTGAAAAGACAAAAATTAAATTTTGCAAATTAAAAAATTTATATTGTATATTGTATGAAACCTCTTATAGTTCACATCCTTGCTATTGCTTGTTCCGTTCCATTATAATATTTTCACTTTTCCAATTTATATACATAAATACTAGGGTATTCAGTCGGTTAACCGATTAATTACTACTCGATTAACTGATCGGTTAATTTAAAATTGCCTATTTTCGATTAAACGATTAAACCGGTTAATTTAAGTCGATTAACCGATTAACCGATGTAACAAAATTTCTAATATTTTGTGGTATTATAACATATTTTTTTTTGTGTTTTTAATTATTTATTTCGACTTATATACAAAAGGTATGCGCTTAGAAAATATTTTTTCATACAAACGAAGAAGGTGTTCAGTGATCTTAATTTTAAATAACCCAGCTAGCATTTGGGTGATAATTTTTTGTAAAAATAACCTTAATGAGCTTTTTCAGATTACTTTTGAGATTAAAAACTGATTTATCACTAAAGCAATTGAAAAAGGATTCACATAAGATTCATACACATGATCAAAAACGAATCAGCAAATTGTATCACAAATGATTTATTTAATTGATTCATCGGTGGGGTACCATTTTCTTACAACGAGAGTATCATTTATGATCGCAAAATTAGCATATGCTGTTATTCTGCTCTTATAGCTGATTCCTAAAAGATTCGATTATGATACAAAATGCTAGCTGGGAAGAGTTTGCTGTAAACAGCTTTTTGTTTCACGTTCTTTTTGTATGTATGTGTTTTGATAGTTGTTTCTTCTCATATCTTCTCATATCAATCTTTTAACAAAATTAACCAAAACAATTAGAAGTGTTAAAGTCAAAAAAAAATAAAACAGGACTCTAATGACATGATGAAAGATTTCATATATTAAGAGAAATCCAGGAAAATGACTGAGAAATTAGATATTCTACATTATGGGTGGCTTTCGATTTCTCCAACATCAACGACAAGCGAAAGAATTTTTTCCAAGTCAAAATTTGTCAAAACTAAAAGAAAAAGAATCATTTAAATCCTTTTTTGTTTAAAAGATTATTTTATAAGATCTTCTTAAACTATTGAAATAACTAATAAAATGATCTCACAGTTTATTTTTCAATTAATACATAATATTTATGTATTAATTAAAAAATATGTATTACATATTTATGAATTATTTTTTTTGTTTGCTCGTTTCTTTTTATGTTTTCTATGTTATTGTTTTATTTTACTAATAGACTCCAAATAATAAATAACTAATGCATTTTTATTTATTGAAACAACTTAATTTATAAAAAAAACTTAATTAATCGGGAAACCGTTCAATTACAAAATTAACCGATTAAACCAAACCCTCGGTTAATAAATCGAGCGATTAACCGATTAGAGCAAGATCCCGATTAAATGAATACCCTAATAAATATGCACAATTGACAATTAACATTTTCTTTCAAATGCTTTGAATTTTCTAACTATCGGTTTCGTTCTAGAATCCGAATTCACTCGAAATTACTTCAGCGTCTCTGGTAAAAAGAATATTTTGCATTTTAAAAAATATTAATTTATGTACAAATAAACACAGATTTTAATTTAAAATTAAATTGTTAAGTATTAGGGTATTCAAACGTTTAACCATTGTTCGAGTAATCGATTAATTTTGGTCGATTGACTGTTCGAATAATTTAAAAATGCTTATTTTCGATTAACGAATAATTCGAATAATTTATGTCGATTAATCGATTAATCGAAAAATTTTTTTTTTCACATAACTTATGTATTAGTTTTTCCTTTTTAGTAAGAAATCAATGTGGTTCGTTTTAAATACCATTTTATTGTTTCTTAACTCAGAAACATTTCCTTCGAGTAATGATTCAGATGAAGGAGACGAATAAAAACACTAACTTAGCTGAGATTTTTTTGCAAAACTGTTGTAAAAATTAACTTTTAAGTTTATCGCAATACTAGTAAATAATATTTAAGTAAGTAAATAACATGATAAAACAAATCAATATTACTAAATACAATTTTTTTTGCACAAACTGAAACTTTCTTCGAAAACTGCCCTCGCAACTGATTTGGGCTTTTTCACACGTCACTTTTTACATATCTGTTTGTAATCTGTGATCTGCACACTTCAATGTTTGTGCTAATAATGACTCTTTGGTGTGTTTTTATCACAGAGAATACACAGAAGTGACACGAGACGGAAGATATTGCGTTTCTATGTCTCTTTCTTCGAAAGATGCCCTTTTTGCATATCTCTTTTCACCATCTTGTATGCCACAACTAAATGAACACAAATTTATTTAGTTGAGATTTATTTGAAAAACTGTTATACAAACTAACATTTAAGTTTAACACAACACAAGTAAATAATATTTACGTAAGTAAATAACATTACACAACAACTCAATATTTCTAAATAATGTGGTTTGTGTTTTGATCTTTTAGTTTTGATCACACAATTTGTGTTAATTGTAGGGGCCTGTTTTTACACATTGCCACTTCACTCCCAAAAAACGCTTTCTGTCTTTTTCTTCGAAGGCTGCCTTCAGAACTAACTTTAAGCCTTTTTCACAGGTCACATTTTTAACCTCTGTGGTATTTATTTATACTCTATCACAAGCTTCTAGATAGTAGAACTGCAAAACTTTCGATAGTCGGCCCAATCGAATCTATCACAAGTTTCTAGATAATAGAGCTACAAAACTTTCGATAGTCGACCCAATCGATAGTTAGCTTTAAGACTATCGATAGTATCGAAATGTTTTTATGAGCCATATCTGTGTACATAATAAAGGTGGTAAACAATAAAAATTGTTTCAACAGTTAATTTACAGAAAACGTTTTTTAGGTACTCGTAAAAAAACGGGCATATTCATATAAAATTTCAGTGTCATCTGTAGTTTATAAAGATATAGTGGCGGTTATATGGCAGCAGGGTGGTCAGTGTTTTTATCTTCGATGTCAAAATAGTTACCTTAAAACTATACATTAAAAGGTTATTGTGCCAATTCCTTCTTTTTGTGTAGAAAAGTTTATCAGCTAAAATATTTTAAATTTTCAAAATTATTTATAAAAAAAATTTATTTTTCAAGGAATCTGAAGTGTTTTACATAATAACCCTATTAATTTGTTTTGTTAAGAAAAAAAATTACAAACACTTTAAAAAAAATCGCCGCATTTGAAGAGAAAACACCACATTTAACAACCCTGGCTGGAGGTCATTGTTTATCAGCCAGATTCAGGTAGCTTTTTTCTTGGCTTAAAATCATCAGCTAAATAAGGTAACACTCCTTGAATTAATTTAGTTTATTTTAATATATAAATTAGTACATAATTCTGTAGCATCAAGAAAAAAGTTTAAAAAGGGGAAAATTTACTACTATTCTTATATAATCATCACTTATATGCCTGAATTTTCCAGCTTTTATTATTTGAACTGAAAGGAATTGATTGTGTTATTTAATTAACATTATGCATTACCACTATGGCATCACGAATATTCTGTATGAATATATTAATATTTTTTACTAGAAGTTTAAGTACAGTGATTTTAGCACTAGATTACGCATAACTAATACCATTTCAATTAATAAATACTAAATTTACATTCGTAACAATATATAGAGAGAAGTATTTTTCATAGTTTCCTACATACCTGTTCCATCCGGAGACCCTCAAGGTAGCCACTTGGGCACAGTATTATTCCCATTATTCATTAGTGATTTTCCGTCGTGCATTAAATATTCGAAAATACTAATGTATGCAGATGATGTAAAACTTTTTCTTAGCTACAAAAACTCAACTATGTCTTCCTTACTCCAAGATGATCTAAACAGTTTGAGCTTATGGTGTGATATAAATTTGATGGATCTGAGCAAAAATGTAAACATATGTTATTCTACAGAAGAAGTCCCGTACTCCGTAGATATACACTAAATAATCATCAACATGAAAGAGTAGCGACATTCCTTGATCTGGGTAGTTTACTTGATCATAAGTTCTGTTTCAATGCGCACATATCGCAGAATGTCAACAAGGCCAAAGGTGTCCTTGTATTTATCAAACGTTGGGGGAAGGAGTTTGACGATCCCTGTGCTTTAAAACACTTATATATTTCATTAGTGAGACCTATTCTGGAAAACGCCTCGGTCGTCTTGGACCCCCGGTATGAGGTGCATTCTAAAAAAAACTGGTATCCGTACAGAAGCATTGAAATCCAAATATCAATTTACCGCCGTATGAAAACCATTTAAAACTAATAAATCTTTCAATCTTTCATGCTGAATGTGTTAAACGTGAACTTGTCTCGGGATTCCTACTTCGCAAGGTTGAGTTTTCAAGTCCTATTCGTCCTTCAAGAAATTAAATACCCCTTAGACTTCAATACTTTCGGTCTAATTATGCAAATTTGAGAATTCAAAAACTGTTACATTATGTAAATATAGCAACAAATGTGATAAATTAATATTTTCTTTTCACAAAAATAGTTAAAAATAGTTGATCTAATAAAATCTAATCAAAAATAATCAAGAAATCTAATCAATTATTTTTTGGATTAGTTTTGATTAGATTTGATTAGAAATGCTAATCATCACTAATTGTGATTAGATTTTTGATTATTTCTAATCAAATCAATTAGTAATCTGAAATTTTTATCAAAATTCAATTCTAATGATTAGATTATTTTATTTCTCTAATCGTAATGATTTCTAATTCTAATCGAAATTCCCCAGCTATGATTGGAACTAATTGCTTTACTGTAAAATATGCATATATGTATGCATATAGGTACACATTTTTGGAGAATTTTTTCTGTGTATATGTAAATGAAGAATTTTTTCCAAGAATATGCAAAAACTTACTTTTCGAGCAACAAGCTGGAAAAACTTGGCCTGGTCACAAGCTTTAATTGCATACTAAATGTAATGTAATAAATAATACCAAATGAATTAATTCCCATTCTCAGTTCAAACTCACTCAAGATTAATAAATTTATATTACGCTCCTGGCTCTTAAAGCTTTCGCTGCAGCGTTTTTCTAGAATCGTCGGGTGTGTGTTTGTTTAACAAATAACAACAAAAAATTAAAAAATCCATCTTATGAATAAAGTAAATGATAAAATAAACGTTTTTCAAGATACCAAAACAGCAACAGAAACCAAGAAATGAACGATGGTGAAATAAAAACAAAAACGAAAATAATGAAAGAAAAAAACTAACGTAAATATCAACATTGATGTAAGATAATCTCCTTGAAGCATACTTTAAGGCGTAACTAATGGTCTTTTTAGTATTTTAAAATACCAGACCTATTTTTTTTTTGTCATTATTCCAAGTAGGAAGTATGAAAATGTTTGTTTGTAAACGTTTCTGGCGCTCTAATTTTTTAAACATTTTGTGTGTGGTAGTGTGTATATGAGTGTGTGTGTTTAAGAGAGTTTATTTGCAATGACCGTATTTTATTTCTATATTTTCTTTATTCTTCATTATTTCTTTGTTTATCATGTCTTATTGTTTTACTTGTTGTAGTTGTGTTGCTTGTTTATTTCTTTGTTTGCATTTAGTATTGTATTTCATTTGGTTTTTAATATAACAGAAAAACAAAAGTTGTATATAATTTTGTTTTATCGCTATTAAACCATATTTTTCCTTTTATGAATTTATAATTTTTAGGTCTTCTAAGTTAAGACAACAAAAATTATAAAAAATATCATCAGTTTTTTTTTTTTTGTAAATTGTTGGATAAATGATTTACCACAATTGTTATTTTTTTTACCGCAAAAAAGGAATTTGTTTTTAAATTTATGTCAAGAGAGCTGCAACTTGTAAAAAGATATTATTTATTCAGGGCTGTGAAGTCGTCAGAAAGAAGTACTAACTCCGACTCCGACTCCCAACGCTGAAATTTTTTAAGTGCGACTGCGACTCTGACTCCAACTCCTACTCTAACCTTGATGCTAAATATATATTAGACTGGTCCTTATTTGACTTTAAACTCTTTTTATACCCTCAACCACTTGTGGTGAATGAGGGTATACTAACCTTGTCATTCCGTGTGAAACTTTTTTATTATGCAGCTAAGACCCCATAAAGTATATTTTATATATTCTGGTCTATAGAGTAATTCTAAATCGATTTAGCCATGTCCGTGTGTCTGTCCGTCTGTTGAAAACACGCTTACTTTTGAAAAACTCAAAAGATAAGAACCAATGTTGGTGTCAAATTGGTTCTCGTTATCCTAAGCAGTTTGGAAAAATCCGATCAGTACGATCAGAGTTATGAATCAAAATGTAAAAGCACCACCATAAAAAATTTACAATTTTGTTGCAACAACTAACATAAAAGGTGGCATATTTCACGGCATGATATACGATTTTGCACAAACTCGTTTAATATGACTAGAAATCATACTGTTCATCTAAAACCGTAATAAATATTGCTATCATATTTGAATGTACTACGTCAAAATTTTATAAGACAAGAAATCACACTGTAAAATTTCGTGAAGATCGGTACATAATTTAAACTAGGCCCCATGTAGCACCTACTCTCGGAGAACCGTTTAGTATGTTTAAAATCGTAATAAATGCACATTTATGAAGCTCGGTCCATAATTAACCATATGATGTACACTCTGGGAAATTATTTAAATACGCCTAAAACCGTATCGGATATATTTATTGTGGTAAACTTTGGTCCAATTTTGATTCATATGACCAGAAATAATATCATGCAATTTTCTGATTATCGGTCTATATTTCCTTAAGATCCCATATTAAGCAGACCTTTGAAAAGCACTTGAAACGCTTAAACAAATTTCACTACAGCATTGAAATTTGTTCCATTTAGATTTTTAATAACAGAAATCACTCTACAGGATTTCGTAATGGTTAGTCCATAATTTACCAGAGATCTTATATAAATTCCCCTCCTGAAAATAATTTTAGTCATGAAATGTTATTCAAGTTAGTTCCAATTGCTAGAAATTAAAGCATAACACTGCCTGATTGTCGTCCAGTTTTCTCAAACCGGAACCAATTTGTATACTGACGTTTTTATAAAGATTAATTAAAAGTTGATAGCTCTCATATATATAAATAAGAAAATAATTCTGTAAAAATTTCAAATCGATATTTGCAATATTTCATCGCCAATTTCGAAAAATTTTTATTTTGGAAAATATTAGAAAATTTTTTTAATTTTTTATTGCGAAAAATTTTGGAGTCGAATTCGCGAGTTTTTTTTTGGTGCTACGACTTCGACTCCGGTACAAAAACCTCAACTCCAACTCTTTAAGTCCGACTCCACAGCCCTGTATTTATTGCTTTAGACCTTAAACAATAAAATATCTTGTAATTTCTTAACAACATGGATTTCACAATGGTCCATCAACAATTTCCAGTTTAATAGTGTTTTCTGATTACTGTCGGAGAGCACTATAATCAAGACTCCAAATAGCTCTAAAATATATAAAGCTTTAACATAACCATTTTTAAACTTCTCAAAAAAAACTTGATGAAAAAATTATCTTGATATGGGCTTCACTCTGAACTCCCTTCTGGCTACAATCGTATTTACTAAATAGAATGTTTAATACGAATATTTAAAATTTTAACTCAAACTTTACTTAAAAAAACGGAATTTCTTAAGGCAGTGTTTTTGGATCTTTCAGAGTTTTTGTTTTTATCCTGATAAGTTAGAAGAATTTTCTACACTTTGTTGTGCAAATAATGCCCAAAAATTAACAAAAGGATATTTATAACCGTCAAAATTGGGGTAAATGTAAAAGTTGACTACTTGATATCATAAGATCCCTTTATATGCAGTTTGCACAAAACAACGAAAATTAAAAAAAGATGTTTTAACTTTTGAAATCTTGGCATTGTTAAAAGAGCCAGACATTTATAATGTTGACTGTGATGGGTCTGAATTGGAATAAATAATGTAAAAAAAATGTTCAAATTTTCGTATAGTTACCTACTTATATTATTCTTTAAAAAATATTAAATTAATAATAAAAAAAAAACAAATAAAAACATATTCGTCCTGCTAAAACATGTTTTCTGTGCATTTAGTAACGACCGAGTAACTTGTTATTATTGTTTTGCCTAGGAAATCAGGGCAACTTTGCATCTTTGTCTTGGACACCTTCTGCATATTTATTTTTATTATTATATTAGAGTGGGCATAGCAATTGTCCCATTTCGCTCAATTTTGCAACAAAGATTTGTATTTTCATACTTATAACTATGTTGAAAAATTCGGAGCTTTACCATTAATAGTTTTTAAAATACAGTTCCCCAAAAAATGCAATATCTGACACTGTGCGCTGCAGAGAATTTTGAGTGCATTAGACTTTTGAGAAAATTATGAGTACATTAGCACATATTGCAGTTGCCTCTATGGCTTTGGTAAGGGATCATATTCGGTAAACGCATTATTTTGTCTCCATGTTTACCGGATTTAACAGCTCCTTACAGATTTCTTTGGTGATAAATGAGATAAATGAGAGAAAGGGGGTATGTTTATAAGCCCGAAATTTTGCGAAAAAATATAGAAAAATAGCACGTATGTGCGAAGAAGGAAAAAGTTGTCCACAGAAATCGGTACTTACAATACACATACTTGAAGTAAAAAAAATATATAGTTATTATTTAACTACCAGTAAGTTGAATTGTAAGTACCTACAATATACTTACTAGAATCCAAAACTAACAAGTTTTTATTTTATTGGCGCTAGCTAATAGACCTAATAAATAGTTATTGAGCTCGTTACTAGTAAATAAATATTCAGTACTGAAAACAACACATCTAATAAGTAGTTATTGATCTGATTGTTAGTAAGCAAATATTCTGTAGTGAAAATAATGGATGTACAAATAGTAACTCAGGTCATTACTAGTAAGTACTTATTGAGGTTTTCAGAATAATGACAATTTTAATGACAACTACTTACCAGGTATGAAATAACTAGTATCTATTACTATAATCCAAAAAGTTTTGCCTGGGTTATTTACTTCCCCAATAATATACAGTATTTAAAAGAAAGCAATAAAATCACATGGTTAAAAACAATTATAAACCATATTAACCATATAACCAGTGTGGCCAAATTGGCATTTTTGCAGCTAAATTTGGCAATACATTTTTTATTTAGCTGCAAAATTTTCACTTAGCACTTGGCATTTTATTAATCTTTTTTAAAAAAGTTTTTAGCTTTTTTTAGCATTATTTATTTTAAAAATTTGGACGAACAATTCTTCTGCTGGTATGTCACAATCTCCTTGACATTTTGAAGTTTCGCACTAAAAACTGCAATTTCTCTTCAACACTGTATTCCTGTACACAAAAAAAAAAAGGTTTAAAAAGTATTTAAATTTAATTAATGTGACAATTGAATCAATTATTTTTTTAGTTGAAAGAAAATAAAAAATTTAATATTGATTTAATTAACATTTTAGTTGTTTTGAAATAAATTTTTCATTAAAATTTTAATTAAATAACAAAAAATCTTAATTGACTTTTTCGTTTAAAATAAAATAATTTAAACATGTAGAATTGTTGTTGGGAATTGTCAATATTTCATTAAACAAATGAACACATTGTTTGAAATGGCAAAATTTTTTTAACATTTCTTTAATTAAAATTAAAAATATCATTTATTCAAAAAAAAATATTCACAATTTTACAATTTTTAGTAATCAATATAATCATTTGCAAAATCAACAAATTGTTTGCTTGATATTATGAATTTGGTATAAATTTGGTGATTGGAGAATATAAATAATTTTTTCTGTGTTCACTTTTCCTCTTTTTTCTAGAACCTTCAAAAGGGTTCTGATAATAATTTCGTACAATCACTCACTCTCCACAATATATAGTTAAAAACTGAGTTGGCGCCCAGATTTATATATTTTTATTATTATTTTTGTTAATAATTTTAAAAGTTATTTTAAAGGTGGTTAAAACGCGTTATAGGGGTGGGTGAAAATTACTGTTTCGCACATTTTTTTTTTACACAGGTAATAGTAGTGTAAAGTGTAATAATTTAAGCAAAAAACATATATGTACAATAATTTTTACTTTCAGTTGCCGTTCTTTTTTTTTTTTTTTTGCAGCAAATATTTTGCAATTACTTCTTCTGTGAAAGCAAACAGCTGCCTTAAAAAAGAAAAAATTTAAACTGTTAAAACCCCTTTCGCAAAAATTAAAAAATGAACATTGCGTGTCAAAAATACACCACCTTTTAAAAAATCATTAAGTAAAATGATTAATTTTCTAGCTGAAAACAAAAAATTAAAATTTTTTTCATACCACAATAAACTAATACATACGCACTTTGGCCGTAACTTAACGTTAAATTCTGTTTTCAATAGATTTGTCCGCAACACAGCAAAACGAAAAAGGGAAAATAAACCACACATACAGACTTTCAATTTAACAGAAACAAAACAGCTGATTCATAACAGAACAGAACGTATAAACTTATTCTGCCGTTACGCAAGATTAGAAAAAAACATAACAAAGGTAAAATTTGCAAAAATCACCAAACAATGGCGCTTAAACTGCAACGTTTTTTCCCCAGTCTAAAAGTAGAGATTTCTAATTTTTTCGTGATGTTATACTATTTCAGGACCTCAACTACCATCACTTTCAAAAACTCTTTTTTTTTCTTTTAAGTGAACAAAAAAGTATTTTTTTTTTAATTTCGAACTTATTGTTTTATCATTCACAAATTTAAAACAAGATTTTTTTAAAAATTACTATAAGAAGCTTTTAAAATAGTCTTTCACAGAACAAAAAAAAATTAATGTAAAATCTTTTATCGTTTAGCTCCAAAAAAATATATAGTAAACCTCTCAAAGCCGTAAAAAGTAAATAAAAAACGCATGCAATTTACTCAACTTTCCTGTATTTAACAGTGCCCCAAAACAATAAATCTCAAGCAAAAGGCAGGAGGCCCTATTGAGTTTGTATCATATGTTGAGTTTTGATGTTGAAATTAGCCATATCATTGCTTCGATATCTAGGTCGTTATATACCGGTTAGTGTCAGGAAAAAATTATTTTTTTCTGTGTGCATGCCTATTTTCTTTTATGGAATGGAAATATATACTGGTACTTCGCAGCAAAACCTGCAAAGACTAAAACATTGCTTTAGAAGGATGGTGAGATATATATATGGGGTTAAATATAGAGCCAATATAACATCATACATAATATCGCTCATTGGCTGTAACTATCCAAGTTTTGTTAACATAAGAATTTTGCTTATGTTGCATAAGGTAATAAGAACTAATTGCCCACCATATCTGAGACGTAGGTACTTATTCGGTTCTGCTTCAAGAACTCATGTTCTGGTTACTCCAAGATATGATACACTTATAAAGAAAAGATCGTTTGTAGTAAAAGCTATTGATTTATAGAACTCTTTAATTCCTTATTCAGAGCGAAAATTTTCATATTCCTTTAAAAAGTTTAAGAATTTGATGTTAAAGCAGTTGTAAAATTTCCTTTCTTTATATATGTATAATACATACATATGGGGGATTTCATGTCAAGTGACCCAACTTTTGAAATCGATGTCTTCCGATTTGGATGAAATATAAACTACTATCCAATAGGACTAACCTTGGTGCAAATTTCATCCAAATCGGAAGACATCGACATGAAATCCCCCATATATATTTCCTTTCTTACAATATAACTTTTTCAGTTTGTTGTCAATCAGTTTTCACTCTAATTATTATTTTTGGTTGCTTTCAACTTATGTGCAATGGGGGGTTTCACATATTAAATAATTATTTTCTTTCTTTTCAGATAGTAATTTTGTTATCCAAAATAATTATTAGTTTAAGTTACATATGCCACTTATTGGCCCATAAGGGCTTAAAAACTCTAATAAATAAAATAAAAAAAAAACAGAGACTTGCAAATTCACTATACGATGCACAATGGCTGCCGGTCGAGCTGAGTACTGAATTTTTTACATTTCCTAAATTTCAATTTTAGCCTTATGTCCGGCTGGATTGGCAAAATATACCTCTGGGTGATGGTATGTGCATAAGATATTTTTAAAAAATTTCTAGCTTTTATGTTCGTATTGATCCCAATGCACACTTGGTAATTTTACGTACTTTTTAGGACAAAATTATTTTCAGCCAAAGTTTTGGACCGATATGGCTGAAATTTGGAATTTAAGATTTTCTCACGGGCAGGAACGCTGGAGTTTTTGATTTTTATAATAGTTTAGGTTTGCCACCATATGATAAAAAGTAAAAAAATGTATATCTCGAAAATTAACGAATAAACATTTTCGGAAATTCGGCACTATGAAATACGAAAGGGGGCTAACAAAATGGCGTGTAAGCCTTTTGCTTGAAAAATTCTTTAATTTTGCCGTGAACATTGTACCACCTTAACGACAAATTTTTACAAAAACTTTGTATCTTTTGCTTTAACAAAGGCAAATCTTCTTTTAAAACATTGTTTAAATCAATTTTACTGATAATAAAATTGTAAAAAGCATCATTTTTTTCTTTTTATTATTTTTTACAAATCTAATTATAAGCAAGTTTGCTATATTTTAAGCTGAGGCTGTTTTACAGAAAATGATATAAATTAAAAAATGAAAAAATCTAAACGTAAAATAAAAAAAAAAAAAAAAAATAAATTTAGAAATCTTTTTTTAATACTTTTCATCAAGGAAAAACACGCAAACATTATCAAAAGCGTATGCACGTTTATATTTATTGAAAAACGTTTTGTTAACCAAAGCCACAACGCCCACCAAAATATGTTTCTTTTTTTAATTAATTACTATCCCCTCTCTCCACCATATTATGTACGATTTCTTTCTTTTTGTTTAATAGCTGATAAAAAAAAGTTTTAATTTATATGAAAATAACACTCTTTATGCTGCACGGTGCACGTTGCTTGCAAATGTCAATTTCGATTGCCCATAAGTCAGCTGATATTTGTTTTGTACAAAAACCTATAATGCAGTTATGTGCTTTGTTATATTCTTAACCGAACGTAATTAATTAGTACAATGTATAGTATATATTTTAACGCAGAATATTTTGAAGACTATATCGTTAGCTAAAATGCAAAAAGGCCGTAACTAACAAAAATATAATTTTATAGGAGAAGCAAAAACTTTGTAAAATGAAAACTATAAACATTTTTAACGAAGTTTCTTCCCACATCAGAAAGACATGCATTGATTAGTCGTCCATGGAATTCTGCAGATAATTTTCAAAGAAAACCATTTCATTATATATTGTTAGAAAATGCATTTATCAATTAACCACACTAGTAGTTACGTCCCTTTGTTTTTTGTGCATAAAAGCGAAATTTTTGATCACAAAAGTGTAAAATGGTATTTATAATAATCAATCAAAAACTCGATTTTAAATTTTTTTTAGTTTTGCTTTTTTGCATTTTAGCTAACGATATATTGTTTGAAAATTTAATTTTTTTTTAGAGTATTAAGAAGTTGTATATATTCCTAAGAAGTTCTTCATTAACATTGAATTCATTAAATAAATTATGCATGCCCTAAAAAATTAAGTGTAATTTCATTTAAGGTATTTTATCATCAAACAAATAATTTAACTCATTCCAGTCGAGAGTTTACAATTTTTATAAATCGTCTACGATTTAATCTCTTTCTTTATCTTTCTTATTAAGTTTTTTTTTCTCTATTCATTAAACCAAAGAAGATTGACTGAATAACTTCTTAACTGTGTATATTTTTTGTTTGCTATTTATTTACGTTTATGTGTGTGTGTGTGTATTTCCAAAAAAAACATATAACAAAATGTCTAAAATATATAGACAAATTTGTCATTTTTTAAGTACACAAACATAAATATTTACCTAAATATACATATTTACTAACACATAATCATGCATACATGCCGCTCTTGACTCGCTTCGCTTTTTCAAAAAAAAAAAAAAAAAAAAATTTAAAAAAGATTTAGATCCTTTTTAAAAGAGATGTAAAGAAAAAAATTTAAAATATGGAAGAATAAGTTGTTGCTTAAATCTTTGTTTTTTTTTCTTTTACCGAATACACACATACACACCTACACATACGATTGGTACTCCTGTTGTTCTTCTTAGGGATTTTAAGTATTGTTTGCGTATTCAGGCAACGTTATCTGCTGATCACATTAAAATAATCCTAAATGGTTTTTTAACGGCACATTTAATCCATAAAGATGGCGTTCTATACAAACATGTTTATGTATTAGTTAGATTCTGTGTCTGTGTATATTACTAACAGTATATCATTTTGTAAAATTACTATCGTATGTTTCATCTTCTTTGAATTATGTATCTTAGATGAGTTTTAAAGTAAATAAACTGCATGTGTTAGATTTGCTATTTTTGTTTTCTTTTCTATTTTGTTGTTATAAAATATTGAATAAGAAGAATCATTTTTATATGAACATAATTCTTATAATTATATATACATTATTGTAGTATTGTTTGAGGTAATTATAAGGATTACTATTACTTAATTTATAAATATTTCTTTTGTGGATTCCAAAATAGAGTGTAGTCAGGAAATTAAAATTTAACAAACAGAATATGCGATTTGAACAAAGTTAAAGTTTTGTGAAAAGGATTTTCTTTTTAAAAGGTCTTTTCCAGGCCATTTTCCATTTTCTCAATGTATAGACAAACTGCCTGTTACTTAATGTCGACATACATTTAATAGACTGATAAACTGTCTTTAATCGATTTTGGTTTTCTCAGTATACTGACAAAAAACATTGTTTTTAGTTGGCAGCACCTCTCAAAATACATGCATAATTATTGGCAAGGATGTAGGCTAAAGCAGTGTCGCCAAATCTTTATTACCAGAAATAGCTAAATTTACTGAAAAAATGGCTAACAATTTGCTGCATAATGGCTCAAACACTTATTTATATAAAAACACATTTAAATTCAATAATAGTTTATTATATTCTTCTATTAAATATTATAAAAAGATTGACTGAAGAAGATTTCCAACGGAAATCGAAATATTGAAAAATAAACAATATCTTAATTAATTTTTAATAAAAAAAAGTGACCTAAAGCTTGAGAAAAATCTATGAAAATATAATATTCAATAATAGTCATTAAAAAATTTTTACAATGAATTGTAAATTGAAATCAATTTGCTACATAAGAATAAACGTAATTTTAATGTAAATTTGATGATGTTCACCTCACAGGAATGACTTGTGCCTATTAGTTTTAAATATTTTGAAGGCAAATCATAATAATAACATTTAGCCAACCTTTTGAGTCCATATCTACAATAAAACATAAAAAAGTAAAAAAAAAAAATATTTTATTGTTTTGGTAAAAATATTTGCCTAATTGATAAAATCGAATTAACGGTTTTTAAAAATGTTTACTTGGCTAAATACCCGATCTTCTTCAGCATTAGACCATGGAAGTGGGAGCAACTTTATAGTAAATTCTGTAGTTTTTTAAAGTTTTTTGTTGCCGCCTGCATCTTTATATTGAAATATTTTCGACCTGAAAGAAACAGTGTGGCTGTGTTGTTCCATTTTCCATTAAATTGGCATCACTGGCTATATGCTGGTTAAAAATAAGACAGATAGTTTTAAAATTTTTAACACACGTGCTATATGTTATTAGATAAGAACTTTTTTAGCGACAAAATTCATTAGTCGACAACCGTATTAGCTTTCTCTTTTTTAGGAGAACTTGAAAAAGTACGCTATATGCAGCATTCTTCCAATACAATGAAACACATATTAGCATTGTTAATTTAGAATTTATTTTATTTAAACAAGTTTAGTAATAAAATTTAAATGTTTCTAACAACATGACCCGTTTAGCTACTTTTGGATTCTGAATCTTCTTGGATACTAGATTTTAAAAATAATTCTTCTATGGCTTGAGGAAGGAGATCAATGTGGTTATCAGATGTCTTTGTCGATATCGATAATAAAACAAGGTCTGAATAAAAACGTTTTGTATTTAATAGATCCCTCATGGTTAAGTTGCGAGATATTTTTCTAGTGTGGATCTCCCTATAATATCTGAAGTCCTTGTGTATTGACACAATGTTTCCTCCAATGGAAAAAAACAGATTTTATTATTTCAGAACCATAAATTAGGATTTTATGTAGGCTGAAAGGAAACTTGTTTTCCTTGTAATAAATAAAATAAAGCTGAGTTGTTTCACTACACCATTTTTCATTGAAATTGAGAAAATTCCAAATGTAAATGAGAATTTCAATTTGAAATTGAGAAAATTCCAAATGAAATTAAAAAATTTTAATTTTAAATTGATAAAACTGAATTATATGATTTTTATTATATTCATATAACAAACATAAGGATGAAGAAATGAAAATAAATACAAATCGCAGTATTATTGATCAACAGGCATATCTTCCAGATCCAGAGCAGATTGATAAAACGTTGAAGTATGTTGTATGGCTCTACTGCAATCTCCAGTAGTTATACATGTCTAAGAAGCCTTAATCACCTCTTCTAAAAAGGCAAGCCTCTGGTCTCCTACATTGGGGAGAATTATGTTCGGTACATTCATCTTTGTTTTCGCCATACTTTTTAATTTTGACCAAAAAATATCAATGGGGTTAAGCATCGGTGAATAGGGGCGCAATCGCAGGAGTGTAGCTGGAGAGTATGGTGAAAACAAAGATGAATGTATCAAACGTTATCCCCCAATTTAGTGGAATGTATAACTATGAACTACGTATTGGAGATTGCAGTACATACTACGCCAAACAAGATACTACAACGTTTTGCCAATCTGCTCTGGATCTGGAAGATAATCCTGTTGGTCAATAATATTGCGATTTGTAATTATTTTCATTTTTTCCATCATTTTGCTTGTTCTGTACTTTCGTTGTATGAATATTAAAAAAATTATATAATTCAATTTTATAAATTAAAATTTCTCAATTTCATTTGGAATTTTCTCAATTTCAAATTGAAATTCTCAATTGCATAAATTTTCTCAATTTAAAATTGATATTCTCAATTTCAATTGGAATTTTCTCAATTTCAAATTTAAATTCTCATTTTCATTTGGAATTTTCGCCATTTTATTTGGAATTTTCTCATTTTCAATGAAAAATAGTGTAGTAAGTTTTCTGAATGCTTCTGTACTAAGTGCATATGTCATGGTTCTCAGAAGGTTTCTATATATATATATATATATATAGTCCCGTTGATCCCTTTACGAGCATATGGCCTCTTTTCATTTTTTCAGAAAAGTTTAAGAATGGCAGAGAATTGGTCTACCGCATCCTATCCTGGATCTTAGGCTGCAGATAAAGCTACAATGCAAGCTGATGTTTGGTAACCTGGTGAACAGACTCTCCGAAGACTCATCTGTATAGCGAGCCGCTTGATGCAAGTCCGACGCCCGGTTCACCGCACCTTACATGGTTTACAGACGCTGACTTGTTGGTTTTGGTTCGGGTTGTCTATTTTATTTCGACACAGAAGTGTATCTCTATAAAGATTTAGAAAACGTGCAGCATAAGCAATTGAATATCCCAAAAAATTTGATATAAAAATCAGTATAGAATTACAACCCAATTTTTTTCAATGCTTAAAAGGTAATTTTTTTCGAACCAGGCAAAATGATATCTTGAAAGCAATTTCTTGATAAATAAAGTTTATTTTGAAATACACTGATTTGTCCGCTTTGATGCTGCTTTGCTAGATTGGTATTTTTCCTCTGTGTGAAATATGGACTTTACAATAGTTATTTTATATAAATCACATAAATTTATTCAATAAATATTTCAAAATGTATCTTTTAATGAAAAAACGTAACTTTTTTGAAAGAAAAGCAACACTGAACTAAGCTGCAAGTAAATAATTGATACTTGAGTGCCGGTAAGCTTTGCGACAAAATAGAAGCAAATGAGACATTGAGAAAACAAAATTTCTTTAATATGCAGTTTTTCGTTGGGAAAAAAAGATAACCGCCTAATGTGAAAAAAGCCATCAGACCTTTTCTATATGCGAAAGATTTTGAAAGAGTTTTGTATTTTGCACTATTCTTTTGTCTTTCTTTATTTATTTTCTTATTTTTGTTTTTAAATATCAAAAATAAACTTACATGCTAATAATAATAAAATTTAGGCTTTCATCTTTACTTAATGCCGCACAAATCTTACGTATTTAAAAGAAAATTAATCTCTGATCTAATTATTGTTTGAAAATTTAAAAAAAAAACAATAAAAACTTATCATGACTTGTATTTTTTTTTTCAAAATACGTAAGACTTATGTGATAGTGTAAAGCCGGATCATTCCTAGGTGGACCGCATTGGTGTGTGCCCTAGGGCGTATATCCCTTCTTAACCCAACCTAGATGCTGTTGGTACCTAACAGCTGCTGCTGGTATATTTCTAAAAGCAGCGGAGGTAAGATCGCTGAAGCTCCTAAGCAAGGGACGAGTTCATAATCTTGCCGGACTATGCACTGAAATTTCTACCAAGTGATAATGAGAATCTTACAATACAGGGTGTTCTGGGAAAAATTCAAATCGAAATATCTCATAAACTTATCATAAAATTTTTAAAATGTGATCACTTATGCACATGAGAGTTTTGAATTTGCCGGACTGAAGGGAAAAAAGTATGGGGGTGAGACTTTGACGTTGCATTATTCTTTGTTCGTCACTTTTACATGGTTGCATCTTTAAATTGACAAATAACAACAACAGACACAAAAGTACACAAAATTTACTAAACTAAACTTTGTGTATTTAGAGGTGCTAAAAGAAAGAAGTTCGAAAGGAAACCGAAATTTTTTTTTTTACTTTTTACGTAAAGTAAACTTTGCGTACACGCAAAGAAAAAACATGGTAATGGCAAACATATTCTAAAGCTGGGATCACCGATTCTCGCAATGCACCAATTTTTACACTTTTTAATACCCCAATCGTGTGACTGCACAATCAAATGCCTCATGTACCAATCGAGGGCAATATTGTGCTTACTTTTACCAATAAAATGCAACCCTGATGCGGCAATCGTGTGACTACTTGATATGCAAATGCGCGTCAATAAAAATGACAAAAATGTAGCAATATTTGTTGGCTTCTTGTGCGGCAATTAAACAACACAATACGCGCCAATATTTGCCTTTTTTAATAAAATTACTTTTGTGTGTTTCTTTTAGTAGGAATATATTAAAAATAAAAATTTAATTTATCAAAAATAAAAATTGGGAATTTAGCAAGTCAATAATAAATAAATTTATAATAAATTTTGTATTCCTGAAATTTTTTAAAATAGTGCTATAGCTGTTCAGGACAATATAAAAGAATATATACAGGAAAACGGAGCAACATGTATTGAAATTCTTTAAGGCGAATTTATTTTTGAAAATAAATATTCTCTATTTCTTTATATATTTAACATAGAATTTTACTTTGTTTAATTTTTGGAATTTCATATATTTAACTTTAAAAAATTTCAAATAAAACTATTCAACAAAACTTTGTTTGAATATATGATACAATTTTCTTTTTTTTAATGAACAAGCCAACTAGAACTTTCAAACAAATCGTCGGTTGATTATTTAAATGTCGTATGTGGATCTTTTGCGGTTTTGAGTTAAGATCGATTCCTTAGGTTTTTCGACCTGATCTTACATTTGGCGTAATCAGTTTTTCGATACCTCATACGGTTTTCGAGATATGGAGTGTTGAGTTTGTCGTATGAGGTATTTGCTGAAGCAATGTTCAAATTAAATGTGTTCAAACTCAATATACTCGAAACTATCGGAATCCACATACGACAATTAAATTATCAGCCGACGAAATAAAAAAGCTACCACAACAGCTGTTTTCGCAGCTGATACAAGTAAGGACAATCGTGTGACTGTGCTGCGGCAATTATTGTACCCATTTCGCTTTGTACCCACTAGCGGCAATTAAATTTGTATAAAACAAGGCAATCGTGTGATTTCACAATATTTTATTGCGGCAATTTCATTATTGTGCGTCAATAAAACACAATCAAAATTGTGTCATATTGGTGCATTTGCGGCAATCGTGTGATCCCAGCTTAAGAGCAACATATAATGATAAGATTCATGATTGTAGTCAACATATTACGATTATTATTGAATCATATTATGACCAATTATATTCGTAATATTACATCATAATATTTTTCCTTTAATCCTAATTTGTTTTTATTACATCCTATTACAATTAAGTGTCATCATATTATTATCCTGGTAATCATAATAGGTTAAGAAGTAATCATATTATTATCATGTTAATCATAATTATATGTAGATTAAATCTAAAACCGAAAAATATTATTAATATATATATATGCTTATTTACTTACTGGCAACTTTAACGTTAAACTGTTACAGATATTTCTAATCATAATATAATGCAACTTTAAACATAATATTTTTAACCTGTTTTTCTCGTAGGTCGCAATTATTTATAAATTATTTAATAGAATTGTCCTTCTTTTTCTCTAAAATAACACAAAACAATGGTCAATTTGTTTGCACCATTTTCAAACAATATTAATATTTTTTTCACATTGATATTTTATTTTGTGACATTTTACAATTTTTGTTTAATGTACCTACAATTTCTATATATTTTAATTTCTTTAAACTTTGTTTTTTTTAATGGGTATTTTTTTTTTAAATTGTTTAACCAGTGAATAACAACAAATTCGATAGGCATATATAAAACAAACGACACAACTGATGCAAAATTATTTTACAAATGGCGATAACAAAATATTATTAGAGTAAAGATATTTTGTTTGCGTCTTAAACATATTATGAGTACACGTATAGAATGTTATCATGTTGTGGCTATTAAATATCATTAAATGGTTGTGAGCAATATAATATGTTTTCAAAGCTATCTTTATTTAGTTGTTATAAAAATGATTATTTTTCAATGAACCATACTTAAATTTATAATTGCGATAAACATTGACATGTTTACAGTAACTATAATATTGTTGATATTAAATAAAAATAACAATATTTTGTGTACGACAACAATTTCTTGTTACATTAAACATAGTGTAGTTGCCGTAACCATGCCTAACCATATTTTTTCTCTGCTGGTATGCAAAAGGGCTGTGAAGCTGGGATCACACAATTGCCGCAAATGCACCAATATGACACAATTTTGATTGTGCTTTATTGACTTACAATAATAATAATAGTGTAGTTGCCGTAACCATGCCCAACCATATTTTTTCTTTGCGTGTATGTAAAAGGGCTGTATGACTTTTGTTGTCAAACAGGAATAATGTATTTGTACAACCAAGAGAGACAATAAGCAAATTTTATGGAACGCCACGATATGAGGAAACTTTTAAAATCGAAGTCTCGAACTACATTTGGTTCTAGGTAGGCAAAACTGTGAAATTGTAATTACACCGGCATTAACTATAAAGAACTTGTCCAATTATAATGTACAAATTGTTTAACAAAATATATAAAACTTGCATGAACAATTTTTGTACAATAAAACTTTAAAAACTGCAATAAACAATTTACATAAATCTCTAACGAAGTCTGTGTAAAATGTTTTACTATTTCACCATCAAAATCATTCTTTATTGGCTTTAAAAACATTTAAACTTTGTTTTTCAACAATTTAAAATCAATTTGGGTATTTTGTTTGTTCGGTTTCCCTACGACTTATACGTTTTTTTTTTTGTATTCTTTTTTTTTGCTGCATTTCATTTCATTTGAAACTCAAACCATCAAATTCAATTTCAATGAATATATTGAGTTTTTTCTTGATGTTTTTCTTTAGTTTTAGCTCTTTTTTTCACCAAAATGTTTCAATAGCCGTAAGTAAATAAAAATGTTTTGAATTTCCGTTAGTGACCACATGCCTTAAAATACATACGTACGTTTTGCACACTGTTTTAAAATACAGAAAAATATTTTTCCCAAACGCCTTTTTTTATAGAAAAAAAGGGCGAAAATAAAACAATTTTGAAAACTTTTGGGATTTTTATATGCGGTCTAGATATATGCTAGGGTAAATGTATGTGTGTATTCCAGTGTAAGACTATATGTTTATGTTCATTTAGCTATTGTTGCTATTGCTGTTCTAACCAATGTGAAATCAATGAATTTTGCTCACAAAAAGGTGCCTCTAAAAACAAACGCATAACGTTCATTCGTTCTTTTATTGGTTTGTCATACGTTTGGATGTAACCATGACGTTGCCAATGTCGATAATTCTGATAATTTTAGTAGAATTTTTAAAATTTTTGTGTTTTTCTCTACAAAGTTCTATTGTTGTTTTCTTTAATTTTTCCTGTTTTTAGTTTGATATGTTTGCACGTTCCCTTCGTATGTTTTGCTTTGTTCAAACAAGTCCACCACCCAAAATAACAAAAAAAAAAAAAAAAAAAAAAAATCCTTAAAATTTTATTGTTTCAGTTGGGCTTCCAAGGGTAAAAGAGCTGTTGACTGCCAAATTTTTAATTAAAAGGAGCGACAAAAGAATAACGGAATTTATTTGTCTTCATTGGTCGTTTTACTCGGACGCAAACAAACATACATACCAATAATGATGATCGATGTCCCCAAAAGTAGACTTTAATAAAATTGGTTAGAGAAATAATCAATTTTCAAATGCTCCCTTTTGGCTTATTTATTGTTGTATAACGCACAAAAAAAAATGGAGCAAGAGTGAAAAGGTGTGCATTAAGATCCTGGCGTAGTCTCACTAAATTAATTGAAATGTGTTAGCATTGGCTTCCTTTATTTTAAATATAGAATTTATTTACATAAGTGTCATTGTTTAGGTTTTCAGTCCTTAAGACAATTCTAAATATTAATTAAAAAAATACGATAGAATTTTAAATTAAAAATTAGTGTGTTCTTTAGGTGAATGAAAGAATTTTATTTTAAAGTTATAACACAGAATAAGGCCGCACCGTTAGGCTAATTGGTATTAAGCTATTCTATTAGTCCGAGGGTAATGTGTTCGATTCCCGCCAGAGACTCTGGCTTATTTCACTGCAACGGACTAAGGGTCTACGTAGGCTAATTGGTATTAACCTTTAACTGTGGAGGTGAAATTTTGGAACATACTTAATGATGTAGTGGTAAATTTTACCCCTCTAAATATTACTAAAAAAAATTTAGTAAAAAATATTTTTATAATTATTTGTTCTTTTAAAATAAGGTGCCACATTTTTAATCACAAAAAATGAAGAAACCAAAAATCATTTTTATTTGTTTAAACGAAACAGGTACTTTACTTCACAAACCTTTTTTTTAATATAAAAAAAACGATATATCAAAAACTTATCAAAAAAATATGAATTTAAAAAAAAAACAAAAACTTAAAGGGCATTTTGTCACAGCCAAATGTATACACTTAAAGATATAAAAGAGATAATGAAAAAAAATTAGGTGTGGAAACTACAGGTCAACCTTTTGGAGGTTTTTTACTCATCAAAATCTGAATCCCATATACATACATTGGCTTACTACATTGCACACAAATCGGCAAGAGCTAAAGCTTCCAACTTTGGTCGAAATATTATGGTTATCAATACACAACATCTGACAAAATCTGGGAAAGGTAGGCGTGGCACCTCTCATACAACGACCTTATAGATTTCTATATATCTGTCAAAGTTTCGCAATTAATTACATTCATCTTGGTTAGCAATACACAATACCCGACAAAATGTGGTTGGGATTAGAGAATTGGGCGTGCCACAAAATAAATTTTTTGTATCTAATGAACGGTTAGAGAAAAATTGTTCATATTTTGTACACACAGCTGGGTTATCAATAAACAACCCCTTTACAAAAATGGGCGGGAGAAGTGGGTGTGGAACCTCCCATACAAAGAGATTATAGCTTTCTGTATAACTGATGATTGGTAACAGTAAAGGCCGGTATTTACTATCCTACATAATCGTATGATTGATTCACACGAAAATCTGACGGAATTCTATCCGACATAAAAAAATGTCTGCAAAATCTGCTGTCAATGCCACACTATCCCACAAAAAAATGCAAACTCAAATGACTCAGCTACTTTACAAGAAAATGCAACTCTGGGGGGCTACTCTCTATTGCGATGCGAATACAATTCCGATGCGAAAGCTAAATGCCAACTTGGTACCCTCTATCACTTTCGCAAAATTGTTTGAAAATTAAGCAATATTGGCAATAAAAATTAAAGATGGCGCATATAATTATTGATGAAATGGCAAAATATGTAAAAAATTTTAAATTGGAAAGTTAAAATAAAAGAAATAACGGTGATTTGCGGAAAGAAAAAGATGCGAAAGACAAATGCGCAAACGCATTAAAGAGTACCAATTACTAGATTTGCTACAATTTTCTTTCGCATCGCAATAGAGAGTAGCCCCCCTGATCGCATATAATCTATCATTTTATGAAAATTTTCATAAATATTTACAAGTCGGCCAGACTGTCAAAAAAATCTTTCACTCAATTCATTCTTAAGCCACACTGTCATACATAAAGAGCACACACGATTTTTTTGACATATCGTGCGACTTAATAGGATAGTGAATACCGGTCTTAAGAATTTCCAAACTTGGTACAGACAGCTTCCTAAACAATGCACGAGACCTGTATTTAATAAGATGTACTTATTTTATTTTAATTAGGATAGCAAAGCGCACTGAGTTAAGCTTGTATCATATAAAATATTTTTTACTAACAAGAAAACGAACGAGTGGTAAAAATAATTCCATGAAAATATTACCTTAATTTTGATTCTACTAAATACTTACGCTAACGCTGACGTGGTGGTAAAATATTTTCAAAGAAAAAATTACGTCAATGATGACCAGCATGTCCGTAGCTCCGCTCGTGCTAAGTCGAGCTAAGCCAAAACACAAGTGAATAACGAAGATCACGATATGAGAAGATACTAAGAAAATTAAATTTATAGAGCGCTATGGAAGAGAGTATTTTAAAAAAATGTAAGTAAAGGGTAAAATTTACCACCATCTCCATAGTTAAAGGTTAAGCTATTCAATTAGTACGATGGTTGTGTGTTCGATTCCCGCCAGAGCCTCTGGCTAATTTCACTGCAACGGACTAAGGGTCTACGTTACTATTGCTCGGTAAATTGAGTAAGAATACGAATTGTTTAATAAAAAATCTAAAAACAAAAACTACCTTTAACTTCTGTCTCGTGATGCCCCTTTGTACTTTTTCGCAGAATTCCTGATATGTGAATAGATGATTTACATGAATCTTTTATCGATTAATTCCCAAACTTTTTTTTGTTTTCTTCCAAGGAAATCTTTGTATTAAACAACCAAATTTAATAGTTGTTTTGAGGGCTCATGTTCGCCATAAACGTAAGAAAGTGTACGGTAATTTTCAGCAGCCTTTTTTATTAAGTAGAATTACGGTAATTTTCAGCAGCCTTTTTTTATTACGAAGAATTATCTCTAATTTTAAATTCAGATAAAAATATAGATTTCTTTAACTTAAATTTCTTTGTTTAATAAAAATCTTAAAAAACAAAATATTTTTTTTCTCATTTTTTCGGAAACAGTTTTATATTAAAGATTTCTTTTAGAAGAAATTATAATATTTGCCTCTTAAGTCATTATGATTGACAGCATAAAAAAGTACAGTTATTTGCATTTAATTACTGACGCCTTTGATGTCGTCATTTGTCGTTTGGGCTTTAAATTGATAGAGATACAGTTTAATACAATTTGTGATTGAAAATTGGCGTCAACATAAGTAAACATTATTTAAGAATGCCTTTATGGAGCACTTAAGACAATCAAATACATACCCTTACAGACAGACTTTTCCCTGCCCCTTTGAAACTAATTCAATACTTTTAAAAATTCGAAATAGAAAATGTTCATTAAAAAATTATAGCGACACTTCTTTTTTCTTCTTCTTCTTTATTGTTTATGCTTTGCTGAACACACAAAAACACACGCACTCACAAATAGGAACTTGAGCAAATATTTACAATTCATTGATGTTATTATAAGGATGGTAACTCTCTCTATCTCTCTCTCTCTTACATGCACACAAGCAGGGACATATTTTCTAACAGCCAAGAAATATGTGAGTATATTTGCTCATTGTACTTCGTCATTCATCAAACATAGACGATGAGTTTGTTTGTGTTTAAATGTGAATGTGTTTCGCTTTCGGGGCTTGGTTCTTTGGTATTTAAAGGCTCGAATGTCCTTTAGTTTTTTTCTACACTTCTTTAGTTATTTATATATTTTTTCTGATGTTTTGTTTTTCTTCGTTCTGGAAAAGAAAAAAAAAGAAAAAATTATGGTATTTGCTTCAACCAACCATCGTCAGATGGCTGATGATGATTTTTACTTTATATGGTTCATGTTGGTATTTATTTGTTTTATATTAAATATGCTGCAAGGAAATGTATACAATTAGATTATTGAAAAATTGATTTCTTATTTTAGAATCTTAAACCATTTAGAAATATCGTATTATCTCTTTAAAATCTATTTTGGCAATGAAATAAATAAAAATGTTTGTTTACAATCGGAACTAAATTACTGCATCTTATTTCTCAGTGTATAACTGAATTCATAAGGACTTCGTTTTAATTTTTAAATTAATTTTCTATTTGTCTCCATCAATTAAAACAAACATTTCAACTTTCAAACATAAAAGTACACAATTTCCTTTTCTATTTCAAAATATTTTTGTTGTAGAATGTGAGAATTATTTATTTTTATAAGTTATTTTTATTGCAGGGCAGCTTTATAAATTGAAATTTGATTCATTGAACACATTCGAAAAATAAAAATGGTTTATAATATATATTATATATTTTTTTTATGGAAATCGCGATTTTTATCAATTCAGCTTTCTCAGTAAATTATGAACAAAATCAAAAGTTGTGCACCGATGGCAATAAAATAAAGGTCATTTTATTCAAAATCTGCTTAGCTAAATGTTTTAAAACAAAAACTGTGATTTTTCTCGGACTTTTATTTTTTAAGAATTTTTAAAGAACAAAAAATTGCTTTTTTTAAAAAAAATTTTTATTTTTTTTCAAAACTTCAACGATATCTCTAAAACTACTGGTCAAATTTAAAAACATTGTAAGCACAGCTTAAAGATAATATTAAAGACAATATTATTTTCTTTAACTGAACCGTGAACCGTGTTCAAGTTATTCCAATATATATAGTGAATGTGCCTTCATTTTGGACATAACGAAATATCTCTAAAAGTCGATCTGATAGAGAAAAATAAAGATTAGATTAGAAATCAGCGAACTCAAATTAGTAAAAATTTGCTATAAAGTTTCAGGCCGCAAAATTACTGTGCAATCATTGAAATTCTAATATATTTTCTGAAATATATTTGAAAATTTTTAAAATATAAAAAACTAATAAAATTAAAAATACAATTCACACCATTTGAAAAACAACTGTAAATGGAGTAACGAGATAAAGAAAAAAACAAACTACTTCATGACTGGTCATACAAAATATATTTATTTGTAAAATGTGGCGACACCGCACAAATTCTGGTAAAGGACGATAACGGAAGACTTATTTAACAGACGGCATTTAAAACAAATAGCAGCGGCAAAAACAACAACAGCAGCAGTAACAGGAACAAGTGTAGCAACACTACCATCATTATCTGCAATGAATACAACAGAAACCGATCAAATCAAACTGTAACACATTGCCATGTATTTGAACCCCATGTCTCCCACTTTCTTCACTTAATAACAGTATACATATACAACCACAAACATCATCATTGTCACCATCACCATCAACCTCACATTAAACAAACTTTAAATATAATTGTATGGGTAAGTGTAACTGCAGTTGGAGCGAGTAAAAGGCGTTAAGAAGAATTCTTCATAGCGAGAGTGTCGTGCGTGATGTTGCAAATGTTTGCTAAGCTTAACTCAAGTGTTAAATCTAGCAGTAGTAACGGCTGCTGTCTATATGTTAGTCGTAAGGGAAAAGTTTGTTTGTGTATGTGTGTGTGTGTGTTTGTATATGTAAGTGTTAAAGTGTTTGTGTGCATTTAACATTTAGCCACAAGTATATAAACATTGAATGTTACTATTATGCTTAGATTCGTGGCAACAGTGTTACATTTTTAAAATATTGCTTTTATATTGCAACTTATGTCTAGTTAATGGGATTCCTTTGCGTGTTGGCTACTGTGCTATTGGTAATAACTGGCAGGACTTGCATTCTTTTAATAACAAATTTTCTTGTAGGGCAGACCTGTCAGACTGAATATTGTAGACTGATTTTTAGATATGTCTAACCGACTGAAACTTAAACTTTCGAATATTGGTGTAAAGGACGGCGGCAAGTCAGCCCCTACGAAATAAGGCCTCAAATAAAGCCCCAAAATAATGTACAGAGGGAAACAACAACGATTTTTGGTGTGTTATTTTGCTTTTTTAGGGACTAATTTAATTTTTTTGGCCTTTTTTCACACGATAAAATACGCCAATAGAAATGGAGCTATAAACGTAGCATGTTTGTAAGGGAGATGTGTAAATGTTTCGCTTGCCACCCCGCTTAAGAAGGTTACAAATTTATGTGATGTCCCACTTTGAAGTAATACATTTTTGACATAAAAAAGGCTTTGTTCAGCGCATATAAAAACTGCTAAGTGTAGCTCTCAACTTCACACACTGATTTTTTTTGCTACAGATATGTTTTAGTACTGACTTTCAAATCTGCTCCGTAATAATAAAATAAGACCCCAAAGACATTTTTGTGGTCTTATTTTATTTTTCAATTTAAACAAGAATTCTAAATTATGCAAGTTATATCCTGTGATGTTTAGGGCATACATTAACCAATAATAAGAAAATAGAAGAGTATCAAAATTTATTTCATGCCGCCCCAGAAGGACCGTTCGTATACCCATCTCAAATTTCTATTGTCTAGTTGTGGTGGTTAATATCATTTCTTGTAATTTTTTTGTTACTCTTATTCCTGTAGTTATTTCTTTTCTATAAGACATTTGCTTAATTATAAAGTTGCAAGATACAAATAAAAAAAAAACGTGATAACCATAAAACAAATCATATTTTTCACGTTGCTTCTAGTTCAGTTCTTGCGTATTACTATAAAGCCTCTAGTACACGGCATGTAAAAAGCCACATGCGCATGTGGCTCTGCCGTAATTTTGACGTGATCATACAACACGCAATGCTAATTGTGGTTTTTTACATGCCGTGTACTAGAAGCTTAAGTTATAGATCAGTTTTAGTTGAGTTCTTCTTAATTTTTTAATTTGATTTTAATTCTTACGAATCGTTAGAATGACAATAAAGTTGTAGATCTGGCATGCTTAAATCCTTTCACAGGCGTACGGCTTGTTTTTCAAGCTAAAATACAAATTTCAGTTTTTTTATTGTTGTTTAAATATATATTCCCAAACGAAAATTATTATTTTATTTAGAAAAACAGGCAGTTTGTCTATTACAAAATTTTGTTAGAGAAACCGGATTATTTTGTTATATCTTCCACAAGTAGTCCTGAAGAGGATATACTAAGTATTTAATTTTTGTGAAACTTTATTAATATGGATCTAAGACCCCATAAAGAATATATATAACCTGGGTTTTTGAATAATTCTAAGTCGATTTAGCCATATCCGTCTATATGTTCGTCTGCTGAAAATGCGCTTACTTCCGAAAGACTCAACTGAAAAGAATAATTTTGATGTACATTTTTTCTAGTTCTCCTAAGCAGTTTAGGATTGAAATCCAGTGCAATCCGTTCTGTAGAAATTGGGTTGGTTATGAAACCAAGTGTTAGGTTAGGTTAGGTAGACCGTAGACCGACTTCGTCCGTACGTTACCTCGATGTACGATAACCATCAGTTGAAAAGGTTAGTTCGAAGTTATGACACCCAGAGTACTCCACACCCTCTTGACGAATGCCAGGAGTCTCAATAGTCCCATTCCAGAGTTTTCCCCTAGATCTTCGAAGTAATGGTCTCCCAGATAGTTCGGTTTGGAGCGTATGAGTGCCCGACAGTAGTAGAGTATATGCTCCACCATCTCTTTTTCCCCTGGTACCCAACATAAACTACAATTGTCCCTAGTCAGTTGCCCCGCCCTTTTGGCGTATACTGCCGCCAACCAGTAACGTGTTATGAAACCTATGAGAAATAAAACCAAAAAGTTTTCTGTAAATTCCGTAAAAATTAAATATATATTATCGATTAACTGGTAATTTAGAAAAAAGTTACAATAAATCATGATAAATTTCAGTCTTATATTTGCAAAAACCCAGTTAGTTCATAAGTACCACGTTTTAAGTTTTGAAGTCGGTTTTTTTAAGCAATAGGAAATACAATGTTTGGTTGAACTCGACTAGTATTTTTTACTGCTATAACAATTTTCAAGATCGGACTAAAATTAGGAATTCCGGATCGTTCTTAATTTTTTTAATACGCGAGGTGCCCTACTTTTGGTATTTATGTTGGCACTCCTGATATGTTTATAGACCCCAAATCGAAAACTTGAAGTCAAATGCAAGTCTTTTCAAGTCTTTGCAATTTTCTGAATACAAATTTGATAAGTAGCATTTTTTTCGATAGATGTTATCGTTAACGATATTTTTATGAAATCCCGTTTTTCTTGATCTTTGACGCAGCGTTACTATTTAGCGGCAGATGAATCGACGAGATTTTTTTGGGATCATTGGAACGTTGCTTAGAGCCACGAAAGAAATCTTCTTACGTTAATATAGCTTTTCCTGGGGTCTAATCACCGCATTCGATATCGAGTAAACTATCGAATCGAGTAAGCCATCTTGGTTTTCTGCATACGATAGATACTGACGTATCGAATGAAAACTCGAGAGATTTAATGTCTTGGGTTGCTCGATACCGAATGCTATCATCTCAAATTGCGATACATTTCATTCGATATAGATGTCTCATGATACCAAAATAAAACATTTCGACCAATTTTGCTCGATATCGTATTCGATGATTCAACCCCTTAATTTTCCGAAGTTTGTCATATTTTATTTGGCTTTATTATTATTGTAACTATTTTTCAAGAGGCAATGGATTATTTTTTTTTTTTTATTTTATATTAATTGTTAATAAAATTATTTTTCTGATGAGCACTTTAAAGCTTTAATTTCTTGTACAAAATGTAGAGGAAAAATATGAATGCAAGTGATCAAAAAGGGCTCGTAAGCAATTATGAAAGCCTTTAAAAAATATTTTTATACATATATAACCAAAAACTATACAATTTACGATTGAAAAATTAGATGAAAAGTATTCAATAATGATTATAAAAACTACCATTTAATTGCTCAAAAAGTAATCAGAAAATTTCATCACAAATGATTCTTTCAGGGTATTGATCTCTCTCACAACGAGATTATTATTTATGATCCAAAAAATTAGCTCATATGCAGGGTTTTCCCCTTAAAGCTGATTACTAAAACTTTCGATTGTGATACAAAATATTAACTAGGAAAGTGGCACTATGCTGTTTGTAATTATCGTTCCATAATTTGCGATAAGCCGTTTGAAAAATTTTAAAACAAATTGCATTACTGTATTGAAATTTGCTCAAATTTAGGTTTTTAATCACTCTAAAGAATTCTGTATTCGATCCATAGTTTATCATAGGTCCAATGTAAAATCCCCTCCTGAAAATCATTTCAAAACTTATACGAATAATAATATGTTATTGAAATTATGCCAAATTGAGTTTTATATGAATAGAAATAAAAGCACAAAACTTTCTGATGGCCGGCCATAATTTTGTCATAGGACTAAAGCCGCAACAAATCATAATGCTGTGTGGTCAGTTTTTATAAAGATTGGTTGATAACACCGGCCAGCAAATTTGTAACCCATGGACTAGAGTAAGTTAAGCTGAATCCGAATCTGTACTCAGAATTTCTCCATCACATCAGGTTATCGCCACATCTTCGCAAAGTTTAAGAAAACCCTGTTTTTTCGCCAAATTCGAGGCGTTATATCTGTGCGAATGCATCTGTATTTATAAATCCGGATATGTCCTCTGAAAGTCCTACCAAGAACTATTAAAATAAATGTTTAACCTTTATAATATCTTGTTCCTTTTCTGAGATATCTTAGCCTGGAATTAAGAAAAGCCGAATTTTCGCTATATTGAGGGTATTTTCGTCATTTTTTTATTTAAAATCTGATGTGATGGAGATATTCTGAGTACAGATTGATTGGATTCAATGCAACTCAAATCCTTAGAAACTTGTACGAAGGTCCCAGGGCTTCGACTGTTTAAAAATTTTGCAGGCCTGTGTTATTTATAGAACCCAAAAAGAGTTCACTCCTGAAATATTCTAACTTTCGGTTAAGGGTATCAAAAATTCGGCACAGCTGAATATGGCACCCTTACATTTTATTTTTTAATTTGTTATCATTTTGGGGTATAACATTAATTCTACGCCACATCATGTAAAGCGATAACTACAAGTATAAATTTACTATCCGCTTCACATACTTAAGTATGGATATGAATTTCCAATGTGTACTACATATGTGCTTGTACTTGTGTGTTACAAAACCGTGCATTTAAGTTTACTCGATAGCATTTTGAGTTATCGAGTCTTAGTCAAGATTCTTAGCTTTTTTATGAATTTTCATTTCTTCTCTTTTAATTTGTTTTTATGGTATACATTTCTATGGTTGAATGTATTAGAATAGATATGTTATTTTTGGTCAAAGAGCAGATATTTTACATTAAAATATTTAATTCCTAAATGATTCTTCAAAAATTTAAAAAAAAAAAATTATTGTACACTCAAACAAATAACGTTGGTTATCGTACTTAAGTATGATATTTGAAAGCCTATTTATTTTTGTATGCATACAAATTATTTTGAGAAAATGTAAATGTCTTGAGTACAGAAGGGATTAAGTGACATTTTGAATGTTATTTTCACTTTATCCTAAACACCGACGAAAATTTATTATATTCTTAAATTTGGAAAACAAATTTGAAACTACTATTTTTTACTTTTACTTTTGGGATTGCAAAATACTTTAAAGTTTTATGAAAAAATAACCCAAGTTCTTAAACTAATACGAGAATTGAATGTTTGTTATGTTTAAGAGTTTTTTATTTAAAATTGTTGTTACTTAGAATAGCTCTACTATTCTATAAGAATTTCTTTATAGAATATTTTATTTGTTGAATAAATAAAAGCTATTTCTATATCTAACAGTCTATTATCGGATGATTAATCGTGATGTTTGATTTATGATGTAAAATAAAACACATAAAGTTGAAAGTGAACTTAAAATTGTTATTATCGATTTAAATAACAATTTATGGCATTAACGGTTTGAAAATGATACCATGTAAATGTTGACCATGACTACGTCTGAGGTGGTCCATTCGGAAGATCCAATTATGGGTGACTCGGTCGAGAATAGCTACTGATATCTCGCAAATAACACGATTAAGGGTGGCTTCCAAAGCGTCAATCGTAGCTGGCTTATTCCTAAAGACCCCAGACTTTATATATATCCCCAGAGAAAATAGTCCAAAGGTGTGATATAGCACGATCTAGGTGGCCAATTTACCGTAGCAAAACGTGAAATTAAATGCTCAGCAAAATTATTTTTCAACAAGGTCATTGCTTTACACGCAGTATGGCTCGTTGCACCGTCTTGTTGAAACCAGAGCTCACCGAGACCATGCGCATGGTTCGATAATGGTTACCAGTGACAGTAACATTCTGATTTTCCTCATTTTTGAAGAAATATGGCCAATGATTCTAACTGGACAAGTATCATCTACTAATGTAAACTGGGACTCAACTATGCAAAAGGTGTTGGCAATAGTGGTTTCAGTAGGTCGAATTTGCTCACCGTAAGTTCGTAACACAGCTGAACAATTTGGAGACGCTGTTGTGGTGTAAGTCTTTCGATGAGAACTTTCCCAATAATACTGAACAAAAATGATAAAGCCGCTAGATATGAGTCACGCGTGCTCTGCAAAAAGCATATTGAAAATCAAACCTCACGATGGATCAAACTTAGTGAATAAAAATTTAACTAAGACATACAAACATGCCCGAATGTTCTAGAAATTTAAATGAAATGGAATTGAAATCGTACTAGATTTTTGATTCAATTAAATACAAAGTGACCGGATGTTTATCTTTTTTTAAGAAATGTCCTTCTAAAGCTAAATGGTACTCTACAAATGAAATAACTCAAATGGAATTGACCTAAAAATATTTAAACACATTTTTTTTTATTTTATTGAATATGCAGATTTTAATAGTTTACCATTAAAAATGACTTAAGTCTTTATTTACGAATATTTAATACGAATGAAAGATTTTGTGGTTGCAATAAACCATTCGAAAATTGTTTCTACTAAATTTATTTGCAGCACATAAATTAATTTTAAGAACTTTAAAATAACAACTCAGGAATCTAAGATTTCCTTCGAAATGAAGAAACCTCAAAATATTTGAAAATTACAAAATTTTAAGTAAAATTCAAAGCCACAAAATCAAAGATATTCTAAAATATTATCAATGTTGCATATTAATGTATTATGCAACAACAACAGCAACAACTTGAAAATATTGCACAGACATGCAAATGAATTGCAAAAAGGTAAATTTTAAATAAAATGATTTCATCTGCAGTTTTGTACTTGTAAATTTAAATCATTTGCAACAACAAAAACAAGTATTCAAATGTTAAATAACGAAAGACTTGCTTTCAGCTACGGGCCAAATCCAACGAAGAAGCAACAGCCATCCAACCAACAAAACATCTGTTAAATGAGACATACCTTGATACTTAATCAATGCATACATTCATTCATTCATTCATTCATTACACACTCACAAATATAGAGTTGTGTATGGTATATTTGTATCCATCTTACTTTCTATACGAATGTTTATCTATTTATTTAGTATAGAAAATATCCTTTTAATTTATTTAAGTACCTTTTGTATCTGTTTGAAAATCAGTGAAGGATCTTTAATTTCATTACCCATTACCTTTTTTATTATTGCAGTGAATATGAATGCGAGTTCAGGTGATATTGTGTTTGTGATAAAACCAATGATGATTGTTAAATGCCTAATTGTACAAAAGAATATTTTGTAATGAATATAGCATAAGTATTAGAAAGGTCGAGGGAATAAGGACTTATGCATGAATGAATCGTAAGGGATTTCCACTAGAATGGTTAGTCAAAGAAAAAAAATTAGTTTGTTTAAACAATAGAAAAGTTAAAGTTTTTTTTTTGTTTATATTGCTTAATCATATTTCTAATAAGGGCAGCCAGTTTACTGTGGTACTAAAATATAATAAATAATTTATGAAAATTAAATTTGATGAACTTAAGCATTTTTAAAATGTAAAAATATTGGATTAAAAACCATAAATACTTCAATAAAATAACCACAATACTAATTATTAATATATAATTTAAACAAAAATTTTTAACCAGTCAAAAAGATCTCCTCTAGATTAGTTTATAATCCTTGGACAACCATTCTTAACAAATATAACCCACTTTGTCCTTAACTGCGCTTTGGTAATACTCAGCGATAATGCCTATGCTAAAGATCAGCTACTTCAATTTCAATTAATTAATTTATAAATAAATTCATGTTTACTTTTAAATAATGTTTACTTTAACTGGAGTTATGATTTAAAAAAAAAAAAAAAAAAACACCACCACATGTATTTAAATTCGAAGGAAATGATTTACGAATTCGAGCAATATGTTCTGTGTTTGCGATTTTCGTACTATTTGCTTCGAATTAACGGAAGTTTTTTATTATCTATCGAAAATAAAAATTCCTTCTTGAACAGCATTTTTCTATTACGAACAATAAATATTCATAAAATTTCCCATATGTTTATATATACTGTCATCGTTTCGACCGAGTACGAAAATCGTAACATACAGCACAACTTTTTCGAACTAGTAAATTAACAGTCACAACTCAAAATTCAAAATGTTCAGGAGAGGCAAAAAACATTGAAGAAGAAAATCTACAGTGAAATTTTCTTGGTCGTTTTTAAATAAATAATTTTAATAAATTTGGAGTTGGGACTGTTTATGATTTAGTGTGCGATTATGCTTCATTTATAAGATTTGGTTTGTTGAGTTTAATTCCCAAAAATTTTTCTCTAACCGTTCTTCAGATATAAATAGAACCACTTTGTGCAACGCCCACGTCATCACAGCTGCCCACCTTTTGACGGAGTTGTGTATTGATATCCAAGATGCTTGAACTGATATTTTTAACTTTGGCTCTTGCCGTTCTCCAGATGTATATAATTCTATAATGTGTTTGTATTGGAAGTCTCACGCCCCCTTCACCAATCCAGCACACATGTTATCGGATATTGTAATTGATAATGAACGCTGAAAAGAAAAATAAATCAAGCCACAATGGGATTAATAGTACGTTGAGTACGGATTTCCTTAATTCAAGTACGTAATGCTTGATTTAAGTACGGCGGGACACTTGAATCCGCACTTAAAATAATTCGAAAACGGGATTGATTAAAGTAATTTGGAGATAAAAGTTAATCTCAAATTGTGTTTGGTTCAAGAATTTCTAAGTTGGTTGAATTCCGAATTTGTACTTCAAATAATTCGAAAGTGTGTGATTTGACTCTTACCTAAACTCTTACTCCAGGGAATCAGAGATTGAGAGAATATTATTATTAACATGCCCTTTAGATATGTTTGTTTTACTTTTCTTGTGAAGATGCTTGTACCTAATTTGGAAACTTTGGCTCTTGTCGTTCTCCAAAAGAAAAAAAATAACGGATTTTTTGGGTAAAATGAAAAATAGAGGCAGTCCTGGTTTTTTTTTTTGTTCATATCCCAGTCATTTTAATGACAGATCGTATGAATTTCAATAGCAAAATTTACCGGAGCATATGTGACATTTAAGGTCTAAGGTAGTGATTATTCACTGCCTAAGATTCCCCTAAGATTCGAGTTTAGAGAAATCGAAAAGGCTATTTGTGATTTAAACACAAAGAAGGCACCCGGTTCTGATAAGATCAGTAATAAGATGCTTTTGGAGCTACCAAGTATGGCAAAGAAAATTATTCTTATTATTTTGAATGTTATTTTACGCTTTCAATACTACCCTCAAGAATGCTAGGTTTCCTCAGTAACCATGATACCAAAGCCAGGAAAGGATAGATATTAACTTATTATCTAATATCTCAAAGCTATTTAAGAAACTACTAGTGTCAAAATTAACGACAATTTTAAATGAAAATAGATGTATTCCAAACCATCAATTTGGTTTTATAAGAAATCACAGCACAATTGAAAAAAATCATCGAGCCTTTAAGAAAAAAAAATCTTGCTCAGCACTCTTTATCGATGTGTCTTAAGCTTTTGATAACGTCTGGCATGAAGAATTATTACTGAAATTGCAGCAAAACTTACCAGCAAACATACAAAAGCTGTTAGCAATCTTCTTAGTCGGTCGTCAATTTATTCTTAAAGAAGGCGATTTTTTAAGTTCTCTTCAGCCAATTAACGCTGGAGTCCCACAAGGCAGCATTCCGGGCTCTCTATTATACTTAATTTATACTTCGGACATGCCAACAAACAGCTACACCCATACCTCTACATTTACGGACGATACAGCTTTTCTGAGCGAACACGCAAACTGTCGAGAACATCTCGTTACTTACAGGATCATATATTTGAACTGGAAAGGTGGTTAAAACAATGGAGGATAAAGATCAATGAACAAAAATGCGCACATATAACATTCACGTTGTGTTGGGAAACCCCTATTAAAATCAATAATCAAATAATACCCCAACACTCGCATGTAAAATACTTCGGTATACATCTGGATCGGCGTTTCACGTGGAAATGGCATATAGAAGCTAAATTAGCTCAAATGAAACTAAAAGCAATTCAAATTAATTATTTTGCTCATTTGCTGTTGCAAAATGTTTTTGTTTTTCAAAAACTAAAAATTTTTAAATAAATATTTTTGACAAAAATTTTTTTCTGTTGCTGCTAATATTATTAAAGCCAGCAGAGTAGCATTTTGTGGTATGAAAATAAAATTTGAAATCATAAATTATTTAAATATTTTCCGATATTGCAGAATAAAAATTTTAAAAACATTGTTTTTTAAAGTTTAAAAATGCAGCCAGCATTAAATAAATTGAAATATTATATAACCAGGAAATTTTATTTTAGAAAAAAAGTGGTGCCACATTGTATACGATTTTAAGCAACTATTTTCAGTGGTGGAAATAGTTTAATACACCAATTCATTTGAAAAAAAAAAATCTTACTAATACAACCATGAGTTAGGTACCACTGACATTTGAGTCATGTACCTGGCAAAGAGTCGGCATACTATGGCTCCAAATTATTTGAACTGCCATTACGGGAATATTTTTCTGTTGGGTCGTGAGAGTAAAGTATTTACACTTTTCGGAAAAGAAACTTTAAACAATTTCTTGTTAGTGTATGGATTTGAGTAATTTCTTAAAGAAAATATTGTTTTATTTTACTCTAGTGATTGTACTTTAAGTCCTTTTTTGCTTAGCATTTTTTTGGTTTAAAGTAAATTTCTTGGCATTAGATCTAATTTATCACTTAGAGACACTTTGCATTTCTATTAATTTAAGTTTATTGTTATTTAGTAAAAGAGAGTAAAATGAAAATTATTCAAATATTGTAATATATTTGTAACTGCGTATGCACTCTATTTAATATAAGAATTTTTAATTAAATGCCATAAAGAATAAAATCAGTTTAACTCATATATAAATTTTATCAAAAAAAGTCTTTAAATTTTAACTGCCGTATTCATAAAAAACTAAAATGGATATGAAATCTGTTTTAAGAAAAATTTGTATGGAAATTTAGTTTTAAAATACATTTGAAATCTATTTTATTTTTTATGAATACGGCAGTAAATCTGCAAATAACTGTTAACAAAATGGAACTTAAATTTCAGTATTTCAAATAAAAAAAAAACAACATAAAAAAAAAACTTTAAGGTTTTTTTCAACACTTACGCTGTTAGTCCACATCTCAAAAATCCGGGCCTTAAGGTTAATGCAGATATCCGTTGTGCGGGTTCAGTTGTGCTAAGATTTTTGAACCATCCACTTCGCTGTACGTAACGTTTTCTGATATCCAAGAAGAATTTTACTGAATTTTGAGTTCAGTTCTTCTAAACTTGAGTTCAGTGAATAATTGGTTGTTCTTATTTTAGAAAGCTGAACAAAACGTTCAGTTTCTTATTAGAAAACTTTATTTTATACAATGTTTCGTTCAGTCAATCGATAGCTTGGACTATTGCGAGCTGAACGTAGAGTAGTAAATAACGACAAAAGCGTTCAGAGATTAGATTTATTAATGCAACTTTAAATATGACAATAGCGTTTAGTTCAACTTTTTCTGAATGTTGCGTTCAGCTAAACAAATTTTTTCTGTGTAGTTAAATTTTGTTAATACATTCAAAAACTTCAGTTTATACATTTGTTTAAAAAACATTTTAAATAATACTCGATTTATTTCGAAATACATTCTTTATATATTAATCGCTGTTAAAAAAAAATTCTTTCACTTTTTTCAAATTAAAGTTGCAATCAGCTTTAGGCCTTTTTGAATTTTTTTTTTAACATTACAAATTTCTACATTATCTCTGATAATAGTCATCATCTATTTTGTGAGTTTTTTTTTAACTTTAAAATGTATTTCAAATTAACTTTTATCGAGATGCAAATAAACATTTGGGGCAAAATATACTATGGACGGAAACATTTTTTTTACAACATCTAAAACAACAAAAATTCATATGAAAATGAGGTGAGTAACAATTTTGAAAATGTCTGTTACATTATTTCCGACATAATGGCACTGTAGTGGTGGTATGGGAAAAGTACATTTTAGACAATCTAAAAATAACAATGCTCGAATTGTCCACAAAAAGAACTTATTAATGTGGAAATGAGTTACTTGCACTTTACATTACGTTAGCACTTTTACTTGTTATAAACCAGCGAGTATTTTGAGGTACCTAAACAAGAAAATTTGTAACCCCAATAAAATCGTCTCAAAGAGATAATTCGCGTTTTAGAAAGTTTTAAAACTTTAAAAATCAGTAAAGTACTTCCTAATTTAGATATGCCTCTTTTCCCTTTTTTTGGCAATAGATCGATCTCGCAACAGATAATCTTTTCTATTTAAGGATAACCAAATTTTTGATATTTTTAAGAAGAGCAATTCCAGTCAGACTTTTGGAGTGAATCGAACCAAATGAAAATAGCACAGGAAAATATTGGGCTTTAACCCTGGAAGATTCAATTTAGTACATTAAGGTTAGATACTCTTCAAAAAAATTCTAGCGTAACAAATTTTTAAAATTAAAAACAACAAGAATTTTTTAGTTAAGCATTTAATTAAAAAATATAATAAAGCATAAACAAAAGTTCTTCTTGAAATCCTTTTTGGGTTTTCAAATTAAATAATTTTTTCAAGCTTTGGTCATCAGCTTACGTTGTTGGAAAAAATAGCTTAATTTGAATACTCATAAAAAAGTTATATGATAAAGATTAAATGAGCTGTGTCGATTCGATGAACAGTAGCTCTCCAGGGTTAAAGACAAGTGTTTTTACTCGAATACCAAATTAGGACATGCATTGCCAAGGTAAAGAATAATAGTACATATTGTGTTTGGCAGCACATTTCGAATGTTTTCAATTGATTGATTTAAAACAAGCTTTTTTTCTTAGCTCGGAAGGCGAATAACTCGCCAGAATGCTGATTTTTGTTGTAAAATCGTTCTTAAATACTTCAAAACGTACATTAAATTTATCGTATAATATATATGTATGTACGTTTTATATCCACCCATAATCAGGTGATTTCTTGTATATAAAATAGAAGCCTTAAACTTACAGATTCAGTTCATATTTCTCTACAACTACGGATATTTTTTTGGTAGCAGTCAGAATCACTCAAACGCAATGAATTTTTTGAAGTATCTGAGGAACAAAGTAAAATATGTATGTATATTTAACATATTACAAAACAATTCCGACATCTGTTGACAAACACCAAGAAAGTATTTATGTAACTTTTATTTTAAGTATTTTTTTTTTTTTGTTGTTTTTAGGTTTATTCTAGGCGATTTGCTTTATTTGACCTTTAGCACTCTAATTACAATGATTTTGGTTGCATGTGCTTTTTACTCTCACAATTTTTATTATGCATCCAGACATGGAAATCAAATTCGGATGAAATTAATATCGAACAATTTTTGAAAATTATTCTGTGTTAAAAAGTCATAAGACGTTCTCTTTTATATATCTCAAACTTCGGGACCAGTTATCTTAACCAGAACAGCTCTTAAAATCAGGAGAAGCTACGTTGATTTTTAAAAATATTTAATTGAAAATTTTCATTTATTTAAATTTCACTCGGCCTTGATTTCCAGATCAAGGCCATATTATTTCCATGTAATTTTCATGAAACATTATTTCTTTTGCTTTTTAGTATCAACCGATTAAACAGATTTTTTTATATTTACGCAGTTTATGTTTATTTTAAAACTTTTAATAAAATTTTCTTAATTGTTTCCTTTTTCCTTTACTTCACAGAAAAAATCAAAAATTATCTCTAATCACCAAATTCATAGAATCAAGCAAACAATTTGTTGATTTTGCAGTTGTTAGCAAAATGATTACACAGAAAAAAGTGTTTTATCAATTAAAAAAACGGTTTAAAAAGTTAAATTAAGTTAATTTGATAATCGAATCAATTATTTTTTTAGTTGAAAGAAAATTAAAAATTTTATTTTGATTTAATTAACATTTTAGTTGTGTTGTAATAAACTTCCAATTTAAATTTTAATTAAATAACAAAAAGTAAATTAAGATTACTTTTTTCGTTTAAAATAAAATAATTTAATCATGTAGAATTGTTGTTGGGAATTGTCAAAATTTTATTAAATAAATTAACACATTGTTTGAATTGGCAAAGTTTTTGATCATTTTTTTAATTAAAATTAAAAATATCATATATTGAAAAAAAAAAAAAATATGCACAATTTTACAATTTTAAGTAATCAATATAATCATTTTTGTAATAGTTGCAAAATCAACAAATTGTTTGCTTGATATTATGAATTTGGTATAAATTTGGTGATTGGAGAAAATTAATAATTTTTTCTGTGTATATTGATTACTAAAAATTGTAAAACTTTTAAATTGTGAATATTTTTTTTTTTAATGATATTTTTAATTTTGATTAATTTTGAAAAATGATTAAAACCCTTTGCCTTTTCACACAATATGTTAATTGATTTTATTAAATGCAGCTCAGGTTTTGACAATTCTCAACAACAATTCTATAAGTTTAAGTTTTTTTATTTTAAACGAAAAAAGTAAATTAAGATTTTTTGTTATATAATTAAAATTCAATTAAGATTTTTGTTATTTAATCAATATTTTAATTAAAAATTTATTTAAAAGCAACTTAAATGTTAATTAAATCAAACTTATATATTTAATTTTCTTTTCGCTAAAAAAATTATCAAATTATCAATAATAAATTTAATATTTTTTAAATAAAATGACCTCAAACTTAAACAATAAAAAATAATTGTAAAAAAAGAAAGGTCAAATAAGACTAAATAATTAATTATGTTTCATTCAAAAATATTTTATGTTTTTTGTGTCCGTGGCATATTCTGTTTTATTGTATCCCTCAAGCTGTTATACTTCTGCAACTAAATAATACACACATTAGAAAATTACTATGTATATAAAGGACGGAAAAGTATACGTACCATACATTCCCTCATAATTCATAACCAATTCTTTCGAAATAATTTTTGAAAAATTTTTTTTTTTATTATTATGTATGTTTTTTCGACCTTTTTGTTTTTTTTTTAAAAAACTAAGGCCTTGAGCTTAATTATTCGTTTACTTATTGAATTTTTTTTTTTTTTGTCACGAAAAATTACACTGTCGATTCCGAAGGAATGCATTATATTTTAAATTCAAAATTATATATTCATTGTATAATTAGTCGTATATGTTATTCATTCTATGTTTTCCTGCTGGGTAGTCAATGCTTTATGGTTGCAAAAAGCTAATTTTTAAACTGTTGTTAAAAAATTTTATATTTTTTCCTAAAGTCCCATATCTGCTAATCTGTACTATTCCAAAAATGATGGAAATTTCAACAAAAACGTTAGCTGGGTATTTTTATTTTTAGTCATTTTGTATAGTTAGTTAGTTATAGATGTAGTGATAATAGTGGTCAGGTAAAATATTTTTGTAGTTTATAACTATAAATGTGTGCATGAGGTGGTAAACATGGGGTAACTATTGTTTATATTTGCATAATAAATGAAAGAATGAAAACCTTGGTACAACTTTTACTCACTCATACATACGCCTGCACTCACTAACTTACACTTATGACAACAGTAGTACAAACAATAAAAAAAAAGTAGGAGCAATAAAAAGAACATATTTGTAGAAATAATGAATACAACCCTACAGCTGGTTGTTAATTTTACTTATGTTTATAAGTATTATTGCAATTGTTATTTTTAGTACCACGTCTTGTTTTTTTAGAGTCACGTAATGCATTTACAAATACATGTACTCAAAAATACAAATGCACACAATCAACCAAGATACATACATTTAATATATCAACAGATAGACGTACACACTCTAGAGTGTCATATAGACTATATGACAACACAAATACCAGCACATTTATTTTAAATTCATATTTATACACTCACTCGCTCATACAAATGTACATTTTCCAGTTTTACAATGTCTATAATAATTGGACTCAAATAAAATACTTATACCCTGCAGTTTGGTAGTCTACCAAAAAAAAAAAAATAATACATATGTAGTTAACTTTTTGCCAGATAACTACGTTAGGATAGGTGGCCGGTCATAAGGACCCCGCATCTTTACCACGATAAACGATAACCCTCAAATGAAAAGGTTAATTCGATTAGATGATACGCAGAGTACTCCACACCATCTTGGAGAACACTAGGAGTCTCAATAGTCCAGTCGTAGAGATTTCCCCTAGATATTAGAAGAAATGATCTCCCAGACATTTCGCTCTGCAGCGTATGAGTGCCAGAAAGTATCAGAGTATGTGATCCACTGTCTTTTTCTCCTCAGATACCACAGTTGTCACTAGTCAGTTGCCCCGCTCTTTTGGAATATACTGCCGTCCAAAAGTGAAGCTTTATAAAACCTACCAGAAGCCTAAACTCCTTCCTCGGTAGCATCAGAAGAAGTAAAATCGACTTTGGATCATAGGATCCCCACATAACCTTGGATACCTTGCACGTATCGGTGTTTCTCGAAACCGCCTTAGTTTTTCTTTGTATAGTAGAGTCCGTATCGCCCTTTATATTGCGAAATGGAATTGAAATGCCAATTACTCTGTTGTACGGTAATTAAACCCCTCGTTGCGGTCATTCGTCTGCCACGAACCCAACTAACTATAAGCTAACTACAAATAATCGCAGATATTCCCCGAAATTAATGCGAGTGTGTTCTGTGCAGTAAATTTGCTGATTACCTTTTCTGAATATATTCGTCTCTTTCTTGCTTATGGTTTCTTTTGCTATTTTGAAGTTTGTTTGTTTAACAGTTATTTGTTTTGTATAAGCAAAACTTTTAACTTACTACTACCTAACTAACCTAAAGCTAAATACAAAGTAGTTACTATATATCCAGTCATCAACTAAAGCTGGTTTCGAAAGGTTAATTTAAAGTTCGCTTAAACTTCACTTCGTTTCCTGCAGGGTAATCACACATGCAGGTATACACGCACAAAAGCATGTGTTTCATGTATAGAAAAAATGATACGAATTTTTGTTGCATACTTTTAGGTTTTACTTTTGTATGTATGTATTAATATTAAAGTGGTTCCGTCCCAATGCAAAAAAAAGTAAAGCCAGTCACCCTCTAGGATTAAGGCGTGGTGACATTATAATCCGTGACTTTATAATCTGGGCTAGTAGGCGCCACTTTGGATCCTTCACCCCTAATGTCTAGTCTTTTATACGTGACAAGAACGCCTTCCTAACGCTTTTAATACACTCACTTTTATGCACCGTCCCAAAAGTATGCCAAATTTTTCTTTTGCTCATACATCTATCATCTATACTAATATAATTTAGAGGTAACGTTTGTAAGTTTGTTTGTAGGAGATAATTTCCGTAACAACTAAACTGCTCTTTATAAAATTTTTACAGTAAATTACAGATGGTCTGAGCGGTGCTACAGGTTATATATTTTTTGCTGTTAAAAGTTTACGTGGGCGAAGCACCTCCCATATAAAGACAATATAGTTTTCTGTATATCTAGAGAACAGCAAATGCCAGTTAGCTACAAGAACATTGGGCATCAATACACCACAACCGACAGTATGTGAATGGGATTGTAGAAGTGGGCGTGGCACAAAATGGGATTCTATATATCTGGAGATCGGCGGGAGAAAAAAAATCTTAAAAATATGTGCGGGAGTGGAGAAGGGGGCGTGGCCCAGCATAGAGTTCTATATATCTAAAGAACGGCAACAGCTGAAGTTGCCAAATTTGGTCAAAATGGCTATGTTATCAATACACAACTTTTGTCAAAAAGTGGGTGGGAGTAGAAACTAGGCGTGGCACCTCATTTAAAAAGTCAAGAATGATTGCTGTGTATCTAGAAACCGGCAATAGCTACAGTTCACAAATGCGGTAAAAAAGCTTGTTTATAAACGAAAAACATCTGTCAAAAAGTGGGTGCGATAAGATACGTGGGTGTAGCACAAAGTAGAATTCTGTATATCTGGAAAACGGAAAGTGAAAAACTTCGGTAAAAATAGATTGGACTGAATTGAGTGAGTGGACTTGGCTGATTAAAAGTGGAATGGACTGGAGAAACATCCATGGCATCTTCAATATATGTAAATACAATATCGATTTGAGTATATCTGGAAAACGGCGACTCTCAAAGTATCTAAATTTAGTTCAAATTACTTTGTTATCAATACACGAAATGGTTTTCTAGAAATATTGGACGTATTTTATTTCAACAGCAATATCGAAGCGTACCACGTTATGCTAGAATAAGATAAAACCAGGCTGATCAACATACAAAACAAAAAATTGTATCAGTCGCGCTCCATAATGAATATCACTGAAGTCTCTTGAACTGTAAAGAAACATTTTTGTCATCCCCCAAAATACAGCACTTTTTTTTTTAATCCGCTCTTTAACCCTAGTTGGACGGAAGAAATTCACAACGTTAAAAGGCGGTACAGGTACAATTGTACCTACATAGAATTTTCACTATAGATTAGACTTTTCACGGCTAATAAGTTAAATAATTGTACACAAAAATTATTAATTACTGAAAATACAGAAAAATGTCTAAAATAAAGTCATAATTTACTTTAATAATCAATTTTAATATACTTACAAAAATATATAAAATTGTGATTAATTTACTAAGCCATTATATGAAATTAACCAATTCATTATAAGTGTTATCGAAACTGGAGCTAGTACAAGTCGTCATCGTGTTTGTAGGTAAGTACAATTTCATTAAACATTCCTTAGGTCTTACGTAAAGTAAATAAATTTGTAACTAGATTTACTTCCGATGAAATGAGGCAAATGATTGAATGCTCAGAGGATGAAGAATTATTTGCTGCGTCTGCTAATGAACACTATTTGTCACAAATTGGTGATGCATTTGATGAAGATTCAGACATTGAAAACGAAATTGTAATAGAGTGCGAAAAAGAATACGTTTCAGATGATAGTACTGAAGATGAGCAAAGTGACGGGTGTATTTTGACTGGAAAAGATGGAACTCAATGGTGCAGTGAACATTTACCAAGTTCACAAACCAAATCTCATAAATTTTTACGTCAAAAAGGTTAACCTTCAGCAAAAAGCATTTCTTTTTTAAAAAAAGAAATTTTCAAGTCAATTATTACTCCAGAAATATGTGGCATTGTATTGAGAGAAACAAATCGAAAAACATAGAGTCTGCGAAGCTTTTAACAATGAGACAGCACAAAAGTTTCCCAATTTTTCTGAAAAAGTTCCTAAAAAAACATTTCAGCCATTTACCGAAACTAAATTTGATGCATTTTTGGGTATTCTTATTGCATCTGGTTTACAGAGTGACAATAAAGCTAATCTGGGCGATTTGTGGAATCCCGATTCAGATCTGCGTGAACATTCAAATCAAAATACAACATGCATATCATGCACACAAATTCAATAAAAATATTTCTAATTTCTCATGTAAATTCAAGTGTTCATGTATATTAAAGCGTGCTTATAAAATAAATATAATAAAGTTTATTTTAATTCGTTTTCTTTTCTTATTTTCATATACGATATATGAAGGTACAATTGTACCTTGTCAGCCTTTTAAGGGTGTCAAATCAACTTGGCCTTATAAAATAGGTAAGACATTGACATATTTTTCTGAAATTTTAAAAATATTAATCGTAATCAAAAGTTTGAAGATGTCACAGAACTTCAGATATCTTTTATTTGTAGAAAAAAAGTTATTTCAATTTAAAAACGGAAAAGGTACAATTGTACCTGTTCCGTCCGACTAGGGTTAAAGTCCGATCTCACCGTATTGCATAGCATTCTTTGTGGATTGACAGTTCTTGTTTCTGCTGACGTCTTACTTCGACATCAAATTCCGGCCAACACTTATCCCATAAACTAACCATAGGATTAAAATTAGAATTGTTGAAGTTATTTTCATTGTGCTTATTTTTTTTACTAATAAAATATTAAATAATTTCCTGAATCCATTTTGAATAACAATGCATTTACACATGAAAGTAATTTCTTGAAAGTTACCTATACTTGTTATTAACGAAAATGTCAAAAAATAAAAGAATTTCATGAAAATTTTATGAAAGTTTACATTAAATTGAAAATTCATTTTCAAAATGTCGTCAAAGGAAAGTTTTCTAGCTTAAATTGTATGTTAATCGATTTGGTTAAATGTAACATGTATGTGTAATAGAAAAAAGGGGAGTACTTTGGAGGCGTGGCATTAAAGTAAGTATATTTAAAGCTAAACATGCGAAGTCTTACAAAACCTTTCTTGCCAGTAAAAAAATATTTGACAATAGGGGGAAGGTTCCCAAGTAGCATAAGTGGCGCCCAGAATTCGGTGGCAGATGAAAAAGCCTAGAAAGGCAAAAAACCCATAGACGAGCTACGATAAGCGATAAGCGATAAGCGATATGCAATATGTTATGATTGGACCACAAAAGGCGACGCAGAGTTCATAAAACTAAAAGAACGGTATCCAGGCAAAAAATTAAAAAAAAAATATTTCTGGAGTTGTTTTCAACTAAACTTTAATAATAGGCCGTGACTGGTTCAACTTATTTTTCGAACCTCCCTAATAAACATATACATATCTATTCAGTTTGAAATATTTGTGTAAATCATAAAGATTATTATGGAGGTATATATCTGCATATTTGTAATATATGTTTCTTTATATGTACATATGTATATGTGAGTATTTGTGCATAGCAATGAGATTTTATGGACATTTATATAAATATAACCGGATGTTGTCGGACATACCGGATTTCCGTATGAATCATTGATGAGCTATTAACTCAACGATGTAGATGCCTTTTGCCTTAACTCTTCTGAAAGAGTATGTGTGTTTTATTTTTTATATTTGCAAATGATTTTATTTTCATTTGAGATGACAACCTCTTTTGGTAAATCAACTACACTTATGAAATGTAATTGTACGTTGTTATTTTTATTATCATCATTTCTTTTTTTAATTTCTTTAATCCTTTCATATGTTTTTTGTTTTTTGAAAATCAAATGTAACTAAAGAACTGGCAATAATTGTAATTGAAAGTGAGTGTATTTAAATAGTTTGACTAAAGAAAATTATTTCTCGATAGTTTAAGAGTTTTATAATTAAAAAGTGTATTTTTGAAATTGTTGGTCATTTGAATTATAAGTAAAAATCCAGGGGAACGGGAGATAGTTTTAATTTGAGGCACAAAGTATGTAAAAGTTTTATGTATCAATTTAGCTTTTTGAGAAAATTTATTTTTTTAAATAAAAAAAAAAAAATAATAAAAAATATAAAAAATGGTTGTACTTCTTTAAGAAAACAAAAACTTTGAAACAAATGAAGGTTTAATTTAATATGTTAAAAAAAGGATTCAGTGGAACTTTTTAAAATGACTCTGCAGATATAAAAGGAAGTTTAAGGGCTTTGTGGTATTTATATAAGAATAACTTCAGAGTCATAAAATTAAATGAGAAAATATAAAAAACCTAAAAGTCGAACAGCTTCAATTGCCTCGGAAAAATCTGTTTTATTTTCCGTTTTTGCAGATCTTTATCATTTACAATTAAAGTATCAATTCTTTTATATGACTTCACCCATCCTATTGCACTTAGAGGTTAACCTCCATCGATGCTTTCGGTTTTTATAACTTATTAAAAATTGTTTGCCCAAGATAGATGTTTAATAGAAAAGTATTTATAGTGGTAGGAAACCGTTCGCTTATAAGCGTTATTTAATTCTCATATTTTTCATTTACCGCTACAAAATATTTGTTTTTTAAATGTTGGGCGAGATTGCGTCTAAAAATGATTATTATTGAACTTAAATTATAAATTACACATTTGTTTTAGTTACAGGAAAAAAATCCCTTTTCTTTTTTTGTTTATGTTAATTGGTCACGGCGCTGCTCGGGATTTTCTTAATAAAAATATAAGATTAAATACTGGAGAACTTTGTTAATAACTTGACCCCAGCGCTACCTACCGGTTCAAAATTGTATCAGGAAACTTATTTTTATTGTTGTGAATTTTAACCAAATTGTACCATAAATAAAAAAAATGTTAATATCACGACAACAGCGAACCTAACGGGATTAAACTAAAGCGAAAACAACTCCCGACTAAGATAATTTATTGTCCAAGCTTCGTGTGAATCGGTCCAGCGTTTCTAGAGTTTTAGGAGCACATACACGGCACAAATGTTTTTATATATATAGACAACAATATTACAATTTAACCTCAGCGCCAGATTGGCATTAGAATGGCCCTATTGGAAAACTTAAACGAAAGCATTTGAATATATTTCAAATTAATTTTAATTGATACTCATTTATCTATAAAACTAGCCATAGAACGATTTAGGTATATGCCATAAATAATGCTCGCAAGAAACATATAAATCTTCTCGAAGGCAGCTGCAGGGAAGAATGCATTCTGATAGTACCCGCTTTTGCTGTACCCCCTTGGGACAATCGGACAATCAAATTTTAGGAGGTTTTTCTATTATATTAGTGGACTCGACCGAAAGATAAAATTTCCCAACTAAATTTGCCAAAGAATTATAATTAATTTTTGTAAAAAACAATTTCATTTATGAAAAAAGAACAACAATTTAAGAAATTTCAATAAATATTTCAATTCTTGTCATTTTAGCTCAAAACGACAACTATTCACAATCAATGTATATACAAAAATATATCTATATATGTATATATATATATATATTTTTTTTTTGTTATATAAATTTTAGCTCAAAAATTAATCAAACTGAAGTTTTTTTAGACATAATCGAAATAACAACAGCAGTAGCAACGGCAGCGGCAGCAATCAGCAGTTTTAGACAATTTCAATTGGGTTTTGTTCTATTTGGCGGACAATGGCACTAGTTACTATGATGTTTGTCTCAATACAACTCCCACATTGTGTTTTTGTCAAAATGCTAGATGGTGGAATATTTTTGTATTTAGTAATTGTTCTTGAACATACAAAATTTTTGCTATTTTGTTCATTTAACATGCTGCATTGTTAGTCTGGTTTCACTGGTATTTAGTCATTTGTTTGTTATTCTTCATGTTGTTGTTGTTGCTATTTTTGTAGCAACTATGTATACTATATGTTTGCATAAATATGTTTTATTCATTGCAACTGACAAGCAAACCAATGCAGTATTTGAATATACTCCATAAATATGCCCTCCAAGCATTTGGTATAGGGTTTTTCGATAGTCTATTAAAGTAGTGCTACTTTGTTGCGCTTGGTAGTTATACAAAAGACTTGTCAATATCAAACAAAAGCCTAATATGTGCATGAAAATTAAATTGTGGTCGTTAGAATCTTACCTTTTTCTCAACAAATTATTATAATATGTTATTATAAAAGTGAATTTTATTCCGTGAGGACGTTTGTGCGTTGACTAATTTATGTAATAATGGACCTAAAAAGTCGTCTTTTATACTCAAATAAAAAAAGTGCAAAAAAATTATTTTAGTCAGCTCTCAACAACATTTTGACGCTCTATCGTCCTCAAACCCTTAATCTGGGACCACTTTTGTATAGGCGCTAAGTTAAATCATTGCGCGATTTTACTAAGTTTTTTGTACAAAAAAATTTTGTTCATAGAGAATCATACCGCAAACCTTTTTAACCCTAGGAGGTTCAAGGACTTTTTAGGCACTAAGTGGTGCAACTAGGTCTGGCCAGACTTACATGGAGTTATATGGAAATATTTAAGCGGATCTATCCTAAATGATAAGAACTACATTTTTTCATATTCGGCACGTATGAGTATAGCGCGATGTTACCACTCTGGTAGCCGAATAACATGCTGAATACTTCTCGTTTTGGTTCCAAAATCTTCTTCGATATGCGGACTTCATCTTTTCGTGTGGTTGAAACATATATATATATATCAAGGGTTTATATTCATATAGTGCTATCTGCAAGATCACAATTTTTCTCGAGAGCGAAAAATATGATTTTTTCGCTTACTATAAAAGTAATAACTAAACTTTATTATAAAACGTTATTTAACGTCTAAATTAAAATTTTATCGACTTGAACATTGAAATAAGCAGATAACACTATTTGAACAAAAATAAAATGAGCTGTAATGAAAACTATTTGAGACTTTAATTTAAATAACAGAATTTTTATTAAAATATAGTTTTTTAAACTAAAATAAAAATTTTCGTTTCGAAAATCATATTGAAAACAAAAACAAACTAGAGTTTTTTTTATTGTTGTGTTAACATAAATTCCCAACCGAAAATATTTATTTTATTTTGAAAAACAGGCAGTAAAGTAATGTGCTGTTTACCCAACAAAAGTGATTGAACGTGTAGTAAAATTTATATGAAAAGCACTCAGTTTTTGAGTGTTTTTCATATAAACCATTTAAGAAAGTTTACACATGTTGCGTATGAGTAATGGTAAAATGGTACATATTGTAAAGTATAAAAATAATGCTATTCTTGCGAAATAAGAGGCTTCAATGCTTGCAAATGCCTCAGTTTACTAAGTTGAATTGGAAGTGGGGCAGATTGTAAGGGAGTCGCTTCTATTTATATGACCGCTGCACAGAGTAGAAAATTTGAAAAAAAATGGAAATAAATGGATATTTTGTTAACCGTTATTCCGATTGTAAATACAATTTGAGGTGACAATTAAAGAGTTGTAGGCGAGTGTAAGTTTTGGATTTTGGAAGAGGCACCATAAGTTCCTTAAGTAGGACGGACACCTCTGGTATGACAAAAACTAAAAACGATCCTTAATTATTAATTAAAGCTCAATTTTAAAAATTATTTTTAAGTGAAATGCGCTTGTCGAGTGCTTCATAATGTATCTCTTAAAGTTTAAGAAATATCCGTCTTTCAAAACTCAAAGTTGCTATTTTTGACTTACCATGATCTATTATATTTCGACTATTCCAATTTGTGATAAATTTTATGAAATATTTATTTGTGAATTACTAGCAAATAAATTCATATTCCACATCCTGAAAATTGCGAAAAGAAATATTATTTTATTAAGAATTTATATGCATTTGAAGTTAAAATTCTGAAAAAGTCGGGTTTTGCAATTTGTATCTATTTTTATTTTTAGAAAAATTGCTTAGAGGCATTTATATTATTTATACTTTTTTGAATAGCTTGTTCATGTATAATATTGTTATACAAAAAATTTTAATCACTGCGCGCGCAAGGCTCTTCCAAAATACATAGACCAATTTTTTTTTTTTTTTTTTTTAATTTTCAATCTATGACACTTTTTCTGCAATCGCAAAGCAATAATCAAAAATGCTAAGCAAAAGGAATCCTGAGACTCGTGCTTGGTATCCATTATATTTCCGAAAAACAAATAATTTTTGGGGATTTTCACCTGTTTTTTGAGAATTATGGGATTCGTTTTGTAAGTGAAAAAAAAAAAATCATTTTAAAATGTTAGCTAACAAATTTATTATTGACAAAAAAAAAAAAAAAAAAATTGTTAACAATTGTGATTTTTTAATTGAGGTGTTGGTTTTTAATTCAAGTTTTTGATATTTTAATAAGGCTTAAAATCTAATTCATTAAATTTAATAAAAATTAAATTTGATGAATTAGAAAAACACAAAATAGATAAAAATCACAAAAAACAAATGTATTTAAAGTTTTCACGACAAAGTCTTCACTTAAAAGTACGAAAAACAAGAAGTAAGGAATAAACATGCAAAAAAAGATTGAAAATTTATAAACAATTACAGCAAATTTCGTCAAAGATAGAGATTGATTTGGTTAAAGATTGATGTTTGACTATAGACTGGCAGGCGCCTCAGTGGCGCAAACGGTAGAACGCAAAGAATACTGATAATGGGAATGTGGTTATTCTCGAAACATGTAAATTCGACCCGAGTTCAATCCCGTGTTCAGTCAAGAATTATCAAAAAAATTTTAATGTATTTCATGTTATAAAAACCTTCCTTCCATAAAAATAATTTAATGAAAATTAAATTGGATGGACTTAAGCCTAATTAAAATATCAAAAACTTTAATTAATTTATATTGTTGACAAAAACTCATAAACAGATTTTTGCACTTCTTTGCAAAATGTCTTCAGCGAATTTTAAAAGTTTTCAATTCATCTCTTCACAGTTGACGAAGTTAATTTTTAAATCATTTTTTAAAGTCATTATTTTTTTAAAAATGGTTCCAAATGCAGACACATTGCCCTTTCTTGTAACGCTCCATTTTTACTAATCGTTAACTGTCTGCTGTCGAATTCTTTACTTCGCAACTGGCGACAAATTCAAATCTTGCGTAAATTCTGGGACACCCTATATTTTTGATATCATTAGAGATGTATGTTTGCTAATCGGAGTAACTATTTCGATTTCTTTTCGATAGAAAATGCTTGCAGGGTTACATGAAAGCAAATGTTTGCGTATGTATCTGCTAAAATCACGAGTCTTTGTATGAGTTGTTTTATGTTTTTATATGCAAAAATGGCACTCTTTCCACATTTGTATCTCTATGACGTCTCTTCTGAACACGATAATCTATCCATGATGCGGGAACTATATTGTTTGTAAGTTTTAAGCATTTCTTGTCAAAAAAAATTTTTTTTCAGTTAAATCAAATAAATTTAACATTGATGTGACACATAGTGGTAGTATAACTAACAAAAACATATGTAATAAATTAATACTGAAAACGAGTTTTTAAACATCTCACATTTATTTAAATATAATAATTTGTTTAAAACATAATAGATTATTACAATAGAATAAAAACAGTAGAATTGCTTTAGCAATTCTCAGCAGTAATTACTTATTTTCTAAACAGCAAATTATTACGATAACAGGTCTTTGTGCTTAATTTAAGTTATTATTACTAAGCAAAAGAGTAAAAAAATTAGTTAAACCTAATCAAAAACTCAAAATGAACTTTTTGACTTAACCCCTTTTTCCATAACGTCAAAGAATTAATTACACAATTATTTTCTTATATTTGTTTTTTCTTTGAAATATTTTATATACCAATTTTTTTATTTTTTTTGTAACAAAAAGAAAAAATCAAAATAATTATAAAGAATTTTAAGATTTTTTTTTGGCAAAATCGTATAAAAAATTCCATTATAGAAATTTCCATACAATTTTTTTTTTTGCTTCATTAACGAAAAACTTCGCTGATGTATAAAATTCTGTAACAATTAAAATTAATTAAAGTGATAATTACGAAATGCATTTTTTTCTCATCGAACCTGCATAAACTGCTGTATCAAACAATATTTTTTGCATTATTATGCGTGAATACGCATATTGTAATTAACAGATAATAAAATTAAAATTAATGCAAACATGCACTTGCATGCATGCTTTTAACATACATACATTCACAACGTACACATACATACACTCAAAGTAATTAATCAGTGGTTGGTGAAAATTATTTACATTTTTTTAACTTTAAAAGGTTTATGAGCGATAGGAAAATTTAACTATAACAGAGTAGATGAACAAATATAAGTGTTATAAACGACAGCTGTGACGTATGATTAATATTTAATTGAATATATGTAACTCATACGTAACTATCTTTTCGTAATTTACAACAGTCGTAAATTTGTTATAATACTCCTCTAAATTTTTTATTTTTATTGAAAGCATTAGAAATAACAAAATTTTATTTCATTTACTTTCAGATTATTATTAGTAAACGTAACAGGAAAATAATCTTTATTAAAATGTGGTAAGTGTGATTGTCTTTTAGCAATAAATATATATATACATAAATAATGTGAAGCGAAATATTTTTATATTTTTTTAAAAAAAGAATGAAATAAGGGCCAGAACATTTTTATTTTAAATTATTTAATGTTTCTGATTGTGATTTTTGCTATATTAATTTAAGACCTTATAAATTATAAAGTATTTATTCTGATTTAACGATGTCCGCCTGTATGTTGAAATGGGTTATCCAAACACCCCAGCTACGACGGTGACTAGTTTAATATATATGGTTATATTGAAATTACAATCTGCAAAAGTATTTTGTTGAACCGAGAAGTTGCAGATATAGGAGCAAAAACCTTAGACCTGCACTTCTCAAAGTCTTCTAATAGTTTATGACCTTAATTTGTTCAAATGTACCTTAAATAAACTTGGGAGAATACTTATAGTAAAAAAAGAACAAAATGACCTATTTAGAGACAATAAACTATCCTTTTCTTTTCCAAATATGGGGTTGATCACAAAAGCGCCCATTCTATATGAGCACGGAGATACTTCTTAAATAAAACGAGTATTAAATATTCAAACTGAGCCAAATCTTTCCATTATTTCAACTGGTCCGCGTACAGTTGTCCTCCTGAGCAAATTTTGTTGATAAAATTTAGCCCAAATATTCTCTATTTATCTGGCTGTACAAAAATCAGTGAAATCAACATATTATTTAACATAGAACCCGTACAAACATGCTCCTGAAATAAAAAAGCTATCAGGTAGAGCCCATACCATATGAGCTCGTGGACAATTGGCTTTTCAATACTGTGGTGAAGGGTTTGCAAGATTCGGCACAGCCCAATAAAACACTTGTTTTAGAATTATTAAGCCATTTATCACAAGTGGAAAGTGGAAAGTGAAACATTGATATTTACTGTTGCCAATTAAGAATATTTTAATCTAGATTTAGCATTTTTTAGCTCATTAAGCTTGAACAAAAGGCTTCTAGAAAATATCACTTTTTCAGCATTTTCCCAATATTATTTAGCATTTTTTACTTTAAATGATAAATTTTTTTTATTTTTTCCATTAATTTATAGCTCTTTACTAGATGAACAAATATATAAATGTTATTGTTTTTTCCGATATGAAATTATATTATTTTTTATATTTTACAAATAAATTTGAAACATATTAGAAAAAAAAACTTAACTTTTAAATGTGAATCAATATGAATTCTTAAAAGCTGTACTATTTTTTTATTTCCAAAAATCATCCTTCAAACTTAAATATAAAACGTTTTGGATTTTGCTTAAAAGATTAATTTCTGCATTAATTTTATCTATTTTTAATATTAAAAAATTAGTTGATTTTTCTGCGCTCTACCGCTAGTGGTGAATGAGGGTATACTTAGTTTGTAATTCTGTGTGAAACTTTTTAATATTCTCCTAAGACCCCATAAAAAATATATATGTATGTATATTTTGGGTCCTTGAGTAATTCTTAGTCGACTTAGTCATGAAAATACGGAAGACTTAAGAAAAAGAACAATATTGGTGTCAAATTCCCTCTAGTTTCCCTAAGCACATCGTGATATAAACCTAGCACAATCGGCTGAGTAGAAAAAAGGTATGACCACAAATGTGGAACAGCGTCCCTAAAAAGTATATATTTTTGTTGCAAAAATTAACATAAATTGGTGACAGAATGCACCGATTATAATTTATTATTGCATAAATTCGTTTTATATGATTGGAAATCGCACTTAAGTTTTGTAAAGATGGGTCAACAATTTACCATAGGGCCCATATAAAACAGCCTTCCGAAAAGCATTTTTAGAAGCATTCGATTCTAAAACAAATGCTATCACTGCATTGAAATTTGGTCTAGTTTTAGTTTTTGTTTATATTACTCATATTTGTGATGAACGATACATAATTTACGGTCTGCCCAATATGAAATTCCTCCTGGAAATCCCTTTAATACGCCTTATAATATTTCTGAAACAAATCCGGTTATTTTATCTAAATTAGGCAACGACATTAAATACTGTGATGTCAGGTTTTATGAAGACTGGCATATAATTATAGATAGTTTATAAAGCCCACTCCTGAACTTTTCGAACTTTCGGTGCAGGGTATTAAAGATCCGGCACAGACGAATAAAGCACTCTTATTTCTTATATATATTATTTCCCAATTAATTTGTAAGCGATAATAAAATATTAATTCACTTTTCTAAGCATTTGGTTTTTGGCGTATTATAGCAGTTTGTTTGCCAAAAATCTAGTTTTTTCTCTTTATTAAATTTAAGCAACTCTGTTGATATTAGACACTAGAAGTAAATTTGTGTTTGTGAGTAGCGAAGTTAATTTAACGATGTCCGACTGTCTAATAAAATTGATTTTCCGAAGACCCCAGAAATGATGCAACTAGATTGTTATATATTTCTGTCAAACATTATCTGCTGTATTTTAAAATTGAAATTTAGATAGATCGGTCGATAAATCACTGAGATGTGAGCAAAACTTCACGATGACCACTAAATTTTGTCATAAAATCGACTTTTGTTGCTCTTTTTTTTTGCCCTCTATCATTCAGCAGGGGTGAATGAGGGTATACTTGTTTTGTCATTTTGTCTCGGAAAACGATTAAGGAAGCCCAAAACCATAACGAATAATGTTATTGTAATAAAATTTGTTTTGTCACAGTTTTTTAAGACTAGAGATTACACTGTCATATTTCGAGAAGATCGGCCTTAACCGTATATCAAGTAAAGTTTGGTCTGGCAGAGTTTCATAGCACTTAAAAATACACTTCCAAATTTCGCGAAGATAGGTGCATAATTTACCGTAGGTACCATATAAAGGCCACACTCAGAAAACATTTAAATGTACCTTAATCCATAGCAAATATAGATATTGTGCTAGAATTTGGTCCAATTTTGATGTATATGACCAGAAACAATACCAAGCAATTGTGTGATAATTGGACTATAATTTAACATAGGTCTAATATAAAGCAGCCTTTTGAAAAGCGCTGCTAGACGTATAAAACGCTCTACTGTATTGAAATTTTTTATAATTAAGTCTTTTATATACCAGAAATTACTCAGTAGAATTTTGTGATGATTGATCCATCGATTACCAATATAAAATCCCCCCCTAAAATCATTTTAGTCCGGCTGAAGCAGTTACGAATCATAATATTTTATTAAAATTAGTTAAAACAAAGTTTTAAATGTCTGGAAAAACAATCATACAAATTTAACAAAGGTCGAAACCGCAACCAATTAAAATACTTACATCGGTTTTAATAAAAATTGGTTAGTAATTTGTAGATCCCATATTGAACCCACTCCCACTTCTAACTGTCGGTGGAGGGTATCAAAGATTCTAAATAAATTTTTTGTTTTTAATTCTGGTTGATACTGTGTGTTTGTAGGTGAGTAGACTAAGACGGTGCATTACGTATGGCGCAGGGTATCAAGAATTCACCACAGCCGAATATAGCACTCATACTTGTTTTATCTAAGTTTATTTTTAAAGTTGCGTATTTTCTTAAAGAAATAATAATAAAAAATTTTACAACAAACACTATAAAAACCTTGCAAAATTATGTCTAAAATAACACAATTAATTTCACAAATTTTAGTAATATTAATTAATTAATTACATAAGTGTGTCTAGCCATAAACAGCTGATACCGTAATTTAATACATGTTTTGTAATTGATTAATAACCGCAAAACAATTTGTTTCAGTGCAATTGATTAATAAGCAATTCTATCTTTTCGGTGATGTAATGTCGCACATTTCGTTTCAATAAACATTTTATTTTTTTACAGCGTTTTCATATGTTTTCTGTTCATTTTCCATAACAAATATTGTAATGCGGTTTGTTTTAATCATTTCAAAAAAAAAAAAAAAAAAAAAAAAAAATAATAATAATAATAATAATATAACGAAAAAAGTTTCAAACAAATAGAAATCATGTTAAGCTTAATAAATATATTAAATATTATTACATAAAAGTTTTATTTTATTCGTAACCCAATATAAGCAATATAAAAAGTTATACAGATGTTTGCTCCAATAAAAATGTTTATCAATTCTTAATTTTATTATTCTTACAAGTTTGTTAGAAAACCAAAAATTAAATAGAAATGACCCAAAAGGGCCCTACATTTGTTATTTGTGTTTTAGATTTGAAATTCAATAAAAATTAATCACGTTCTTAATTCAAATTATTGTATAAATATGCAACAAATTAAAAAGAAACATATTTTTCTTATGTATGTATATGTTAATGTGGAGACGAATTGTGAAGTAGCTAAAGATTGCTACAGATTTTTTTTATCGGCGCGTTGGTTTAGACTTTTTGTAATAAAATTAAAATATTACAGAGTATTTTAAAAAGGTAGTTTCGTTAATGTATAAAATAAATACTGAGTACTTGCTAAAGGTACTTTTTTCAAAATTATTATTTTTTCTAAAAAGTACTTCTTGAAAAATAGTGTTAGAGACAGTTTTCGAAAAAGTACTTTTTAAGAAAGTGTTTTTAAAAATAATTAAGAAAAACACTCCGCAAAAAGCTCGTTTTTCAAAAAAAAAAAAAACTTTTAATATGTCTGAAGTCCAGAAAATCTTTTTACTACTTTGGAAGAAGACTTTATATTTGTTATGTTTTAAAGATTAATTTTTGCATTAATTTGATGTATTTTTAATGTTAAAAAATTAACTGATTTTTATACTCTCTACCGCTAGTGGTTAATTAGGGTATACTAAGTTTGTAATTCCGTGTGAAACTTTTTAATATTTTCCTAAAACCCCATAAATATGTATGTATATTTTGGGTCCTTGAGTAATTCTTAGTCGATTAGGTCATGTCCGTCTGTCCATTTATTTAAAATACGCCAACTTTCGAAAAACTTAACATAATAGAACAATATTGGCGCCAAGTTCTTTTTAGCTCACCTTAGCAGATAGGGATTGGAACCTAGCACCATCGGTTCAATAAAAAAAAGCTATGAATCTGAATGTGGTACAATCTCCCCAAAAATATACTCATATTTTTCAATAAAAATTAGCATAAATTGATGACAGAATGCACCGATTTTCATTAAATTTTACTTTTTCGAAAAAGTACTTCTTAAAGGAAAAAAGTTTTCGAAAAAGTATTTTTTAGAGAAAGTGTTTTTAATATAATTAAAAAAAAGCCCACAAAAAGCTAGTTTTCCAACAACAAAAACATTTAAAAAAATTTTTAGTATGGCAGAAAGTTATATTTCAAAAAAGTACTCTCTACTGCTTAGGAAGAACAATTTATATAAGAAACATTGTTGTTTTTTCTTAGTCAGTAGAACATTGTTTAATAAGGTACTTTTCCAAAAACACCTAAAAAAATCAGAAATTATAAGATAATAAAAAACAATACTATTTTACTGAGATTCTTTGCATGAAACAAATGTTGTTACTTTTAGAAAGTGCTCATCATAGACGGGAGTAGTACAGACCATACATGACATTCAAGTTTGCGTTGTACTCGTTGTTTTCATTGGCAAATATAACACTTTCCAATTATGGCTGGTTTTTTTTACATGCAGGTATAATTGTTCTGATATCACTTGTTGACGTTGTGAAATTATACCCCTCAAATTATAAAAAATATTTTTGAACAAGTTTACTTTTAGATAGAATACTTTTTACAAAAATTAATTTAATGACATTTGAGAAAAAAAAATCTACTGCAGTCTCTTTAACTTTTTTGAGTATCATGCATACTAATATATGATCCAAACTCTCTCACTAATCTTGAAACAAAAGATTTTAAATAAATATAAAAAAAACTAGCTGAACCCGGTCACTTTTCTTTCTCCATGGAATTAATATCAATAAATTTTTTAAAACAGATCTCGTATATGGAAATCGAATGAATTTGTACCAAGTTAAGATACTTCTATTATTAGCGCCCTCTGGATATTTACAGCCCATTTTTAGGTTTGATTTTAAAACACATTTATATTTAAAATCGTTTTATATACAAAATTTTGTTTTAAACTAAACACAGATTATGAAATTGTTGTTTTGCAATTTTTGTATTTTCATCTTTCCTTTCCTATTCTCTTTTTTATATTTTGTATAAAAATACTAATATACCTACAGCTAACTCGAAGTTAAAAACTATGAGAATAACAAAGCAAAATAGAATTACAGAGTACATTAAACTTTTCACACCTCCCAAATCTTTTCACACCGCTCATTGATAAACTTAAGAATCTAAAGTCTGGATGTTTACTTACTTAGCAAGGTGACCTCCATATCACAACAATACAACAACAACAGGCAAAGCAATAACAGTCGGCTGTTTTTAAGATCACCTTGTAAATTAAAACGCTTTTTTAAGAATTTTTTTTTGTATTTAGTAGTGCTACCATACTTTTATATCAATAAAATTGGACTTTTAAAAAAATACTGAAAAACCCAAACTGTACTTAAATTCGATTTGAGTTTATACACGGAAAAATTTTTTTTATCAATTAAAAAATGGTTTAAAAAGTATTTAAATTTAATTAATGTGATAATTGAATCAATTATTTTTTTAGTTGAAAGAAAATTAAAAATATAATTTTGATTCAATTAAGTTGTTTCGAAATAAAATTTTAATTAAAATATTAATTAACTATCAAAAAATATTAATTGATTTTTTCGTTTAAAATAAAATAATTTAAACTTGTTTTTAGTACTTTTTAACTTTTAATATGCCAGCAACATTGTCACCTCAGCGGTAAACTAAAACTGTGTGATGTGATCGTTTCGATAGCAGACTTGAATCATATGTTTGTTGCAAAATGTATGTTGTTGGTAATAGAAACACCACTACCTTGTATTATTCAGGTATTCACAAATCAGACATTCTAGACAGTCAGTTGTTCAAATATTTTTAGAACAATGGGAGGCGCTGACATTATTTAAATTTAAATAATTTTGAAAGCGACCATAAAAGTGAACAAATCAAATTAATTGCAACAAAAATTTTAAAACCTGAAACAAAAATGTATTTTGTATTTTTGTCATATATGTATATTAAGAAAAAATTAACGACGTTAATATTTAAATGAAAAGCGAGGACGCCAGGATTTATATTTTGCTATCCAGAATGGAATATTTGTTCTTTCAAGTGGCAAGAAATTTATTAAAAATCTATGCATTGGATAATATATCAGTAGAAAATTTTAATTTAACTGAAAACCATTTACATTTAAATTAAATTTTTGTGGAACTCGAATATATTAACAAGGAAATTGTTTATATATTAAAAGAAAATGCAAAATCAATTTGTTTGAGATGCTGCGAATCATTAACAACTTAATTTTGTTTTGACAATAAAACTTTCAAAATTATAAGCAGCTTTACTCCAGAAAAAAAAATTTTTTCGGGTAAACCAATAGCAAAATACCATTATTATTAATGTTATTTCCAAACGAGAAAGAAATCTTAGAAAATATAAATTTTCAAATTCGTGAACTTAAGGATCTTCCAGAAATAAAGCATTTAACAACTGAAAGTATTTAATTTTTTTTTGGGAAAATATAGCCAAAAAAAAAACGAATGAATGACCTAAAGATTCTTGACATTTCACGTGTTGCCTTTGCAATTTTATCGATACCACATTCCTCAGCCTGAGTTGAAAGCACGTTTTCAATGCAAAAGGCTTTTTCAAAAACTAAAGATCTATTAAAATCAAATGATAGTTGCTATTTTAGTAATAATATTTCTAATGATCTCTTAAAACAATCTAATTATTAATTTATTTACTCTTTCTTAAAATACGAACTATTTTAAATCATTTTCTTTAGAAAATACGGAAAAAATTTACCTTACGCTTAAGCAAAATATTATTTACACATGTACCTTTAATATAAGTACTTTATGTTTTTAAATACATAGATAAATAATTCCAATTAAATATTTTCTTTTATTTTTATAAATTATTGTTTTATTTTTTAACAAAAAGTATCATTTGTTGGGAAAAAAGTACTCTTTTAGTTGAAGTTCAGTACCATTTCAAAATGCCGATTTTGCAACACTGGTAATGATTTACATAAATACTCTCCCTTAAACGTTTATGCCACGTCAATCTCACAAGCACACGCAGGAATAATCATTGAAAAACAGATTCAACTTTAACCAACATTTTTATTTATCTGTTAAGTGCTCGGTAATCCTTTTTTCTTTCTTTTGTTCATTATCATTCTTAGTAATTTTGTTTTACTTTTATATGTACTGTGTTCTTATTTTTTCGTTTTGCTCCATATTTTTATTTTATTTACTTGTTTTCTTTTTATATTTTGACAGAACATGACTCTTTGGCATGTATTAATCCCAGAAAATACATGCAAACAAACGTCTAAAGTTTTTTAGGACATACATGTTCCATATACTCGTAATTATTCCTAAACAAAGTTTTGTTATTAAAATCGTGTTGGCATTTTGCTATTTAGGTCTTACTTTTTTCTCTCTTTCCTTTCTGAAGTCAAAAAAAGTAGAAAGTTGAATAGCTTTGCATATTTTTAAGGCTGGTTAGATGTGTTAGAAAAGGTATGCGGAAAAATTTGACATGAAGAAAAAAGAAAAGCGTTTTAAGTTGGGGTCAATCAGATATTTTACAGGCTTTCACCACAAAATTCTTAAAAATTATTTTTTCTCTCAAATAAAAGAATAAAAAGTTTATAATCCATAGTTTGATTAGTTTTCACAAAAGTTTTCTTAAATAATAGTATTCTAGAATATTAAAAAAAAATTTAATTTTGAGGCTGGGGAGAACAAGCTTTAAAAATATATTGAAGTATTTTTTTTTGGTTTTCTTTTACATTGTAAGGAAAGAATTTCGTTATTTCGCTCATATCTTGATGTCGACTTATGGCACTGTTTAGATTTTCTTGCAACTGTGAAACATTTTGTTGCTCTAGCTACCATATCTTTTTGTAAAAACTTCTTACAAAAGTGCCAACATTTTTAAAGAAAACACAAATATGTCCACACCAAAATTTCCAGTAGTTTTTTATCAATTAAAAAACTGTTTAAAAAGTATTTCAATTTAATAAATGTGATAATTGAATCAATAAGTTTTTTTGTTCTTAACAAATTTTTTCGCTTAAAATAAAATAATGTTTAGCCTATTTCCGATGTGCGAAAGAATTCTTACTTTCGAACAACTATATTTAAAACAAAAACAAATTCTAAAAACTTTGTTTTTGTTTTAAATGCACATCGGAAATATGCAGCTATTAAACTTGTAGAATTGTTGTTGGGATTTGTCAAAACCTCAGCTATGTTTTTTAAATCAATTAACACATTGTTTGAAATGACAAAGTTTTTTTTTGATTATTTTTTAATTCAAATTAAAAAAAATCACAAATTAAAATTTTTAGTAATCAATATAATTATTTTGGTAATAAATGCAAAATCAATTTCTTCTATGTATTTTTAACCAAAAAAATAATTTACAAGAATAGCATCGACAGGCCCTCCTAATTTTTTTTTGAGTTCCTCATTTAAGGTGTTTTGAGTGTAAAAGTTGAGAGAAATTATATTTTTTGTATCCGTAGGCATGGCAATCTTTGTCAACATTTTTTTTATTAATTTAGGTACCCTGCACCATTAGTTATGGGCTGTAGTGAATAAAATCAAAACGAAACGTACAAAAAGGCCCATGCAACACATAAGAGTTCTTTCTTTATTTTTTTCTGAATATTTGTGATAGTTGACAAAAAAATGTTCTAGATGTAGCCGTAAAACTACATGCAAATAAAAGTAATCCCAGACAGGCCCAAGAGCTCGTTTGTGTGAGTTTTTGCGACAACAACAAAAAACTTCATACAAAATAGAGTGGCCAAGGCCCAGGTGGCAGCTTGTGCCATACAAATAACGTTTCTACTTAAGGTTTAAAGATTGTACAATCACTGCGTTTTTTTTTAAGTCATGCTTTTAACCATAGATGGGAGTCGTGCACTCATTTTGCAGTTTCAACTCACAGGTAGTGATAGTGCAAAATTAACGCAATCATTTTGTTGATGTTGAGTGATAAATTGAAAATTAGCACCCTCACTAAACATCAGTGATAGTGTTGCTAAAAAATTTTGAATTAAAAAAAAATAGTTTGATTTAAGAAAAACGTTTTTGCTCTTCACTCATTTGAGTGCAACTTAAAATTTAACACAAAAAACTTGTTTTTTCATGATTAAAGCCACGAGATATTCCGTTATTGACATTTTTACATGTTGTTTTATTTCCTTTCTTATGCATATCATAACAAGAATCAAAAATTATGCTCATACAAAAATTCATTTTTAAAATTTTAGTGAGAATCTAATTACATGAAGCTTCTTTGATTGCAAGTACAAATTTTGCACTATTTGAATTGAGTGCAGATTTTTGCATTCAATCTTCGTTTAGTAATAGTGAAAAAATTTGTAATATCACTAATTTTTTTAGTGATAGTTAAAAAAAACTGGTAAAAAAAGAATGGAAACAAATTTTTTTGCAGTTTTATTTAAAGATAGTGCACTGCTGATTTAAGTCAATTTTTAGTGCACTACCCCAACTATGCTTTTAACATACCACATAAAGTTGGTATTACTAATTTGTTTCCAACTTTTGAAAAATATGCTCTCCAATTACTGTAGATTAGGTAACTTCAAATTTGACTATCATCACAACGTCTTACTTTAAGTATTATTTTCCAAAAACTCTCAATGTTACGAATACGGCTGAAAATATTTATTTTATAATAAGGGTTTTTATGACATCGCTTAAAAGTCTCGCAATATGTGCAAACTGTGTATTTCTACGCCCTTGCAAATGAACTGTCAAAAATTGTGCTTCGTAAATTTGCCCAACAATTTTGACACGTAAACTTTATTTATATTATGCAAACAAATTTTTATACTGCTTACCGTCGCTTTCAATTAAAAATATTAAGGCCCTAATCATGTAAAACGCAACGCCAAGAATAGCATTGAAAGCACAAACATTTTCAAAAATATTTTGTAATTTTGTTGTTGCTTTCTACAGAAATTCACATTGCGTTTTAAAATTTTTCAGCGGCACAAGCTATGCAGCGTTTGTGTTTTCAATGTAATTCTTTGGCGTTGCGTTGTCTTTTACGTGATTAGGGCCAAAGTGTTATAAAACAAAAACAATAAATTCTTGCAATAATTTGAGCAAGTTATTCTTTTGGCTTTCTTTATGCATTATTTCAAAACAATTTCCACATTTTAATGACAAATTAAATTTTTTTTTTATATATATTTATTTTAGAATCTGGGGATTATTTATTTTTCAAGTTACTTTATTATATTCAACATTTTTTATTTTTTCGAATTTATTCTATGAGTTAAATTTTAGTTATGTATTTTTATAAAGCTTTTTGTAACAGTTCTATTCCTTTAATAGTCTGATAGTGTATAAAGTCATTCCTAAAAAATTAAAGGAATAAAACTATTACAAAAAGCTTCATAAAAATACATAACTAAAATTTAACTCATAGAACAAATTCGAAAAAAAATAAAAAATGTTGAATATAATATAGAAACTTGAAAAAGAAATAATCCCCAGATTCTTATTGTTAAAATAGTTGAGTTAAATACATTCAATTTATAGAGTATCACTATCCAGTGTTACACAAAGAATGCTGACGAAGGCCGTAACTGGCCAGAAAATGCATTACATTCTGCTGGTATCTTATAATTGTAAATTTTTCTGTACATACAATATACTTCATTGCTATCCAAAGGAAAGCTAAGGTTAAATGTAACAAGAATATACAAGATAATAGTCTGGTAGTGTATAAAGTCATTCCTAAAAAATTAAAGGAATAGAACTATTACAAAAAGCTTTATAAAAATACATAACTAAAATTTAACTCATAGAATAAATTCGAAAACATAAAAAAATTTTGAATAGATTTATTTTGTTTTTTTTTTGTAATTTATTTATGTTTCTTACAGACTGAAATTAATTGTTTAAAATTACAGAAAAATTAAAAAGGGTATTCATGAATAGAGTCTCGCAAGTTTGCCCATTTGCACAAATGGCAATTTTAAGCGATATCATGAGAACCCTTAATGTTTCAAATAAAATATAAAAAAAAAAATGAAGACAAAATATTTTTAAATTAAAATAAAAATACATATCCCACTTAATTAACAAGAGCGTATTAACTCAAAATTTCAAAATGTTCAGAAGAAGAAAACAAATTTTAATTTAATATTAAAGACATATGAAAAACAATTTTAAAACCAACCGTTTCGTTACCAAAAAGTAGACAAAATAGCACGAGATTTTTGCAGCGGGTAGATATGAATATAACGTGTCGATTTTTTTCGTAAAAGTGAAAAACTAAAAATTTCGAGTTAATACCCTCTTGTTGATTAAGGGCGATATGTATATTGTAATTTGTATTTGCATTTTGAATAAATGTGTTTCAAATAATTCACAATACTGATCACATAATATGGTTGTGAGAATAATTATTTGATTACACTCTCTCCACAATATGCTTACAAATTTTTCTTTATACGAATCCGCTTTAGAAACTTTCTTTTTCTCTGCATGTGGGTATAAAAATAACGCATTAATTTTCAAGCTTACACAACACTAAACTAACTAGAACATTTTGTGTAAATCAAAAGAGGATAACTCCTAAAAACGGCTTTAGCTGGCGTAGCCTAATTTATACAGATCAGACGCGGATCCAGCTTGAGCTGGAAACAAAGCAAGTCAAAAATTTGTTTTTAAAAGTTTATTAAAAACTATATATTTATATTATATTAAAAAAAAAACCCAACAATAAGGTAAAATAAAATATAAGATTAGATCAATTAAAATAAATTAATCTTTTTAAATAACGTTTTTCCTACAAAAATAATTCTATTTATTTTTAATGTTTATTTTTTATTTGAAACAATTTATTTGACTACATCATACTCAATTATTTGACCAATTTTTCGACCAACAAAAAAAAAAGGCAATTGTTAACAAAATTTTGGAAGAAGGAATATGCTTCACTAATTTTAAAATTAAGTTATTAATTTTAGTCGAACTGTTTGGGTTTTAATATATAATTTGGGTTTTAATATATAATTATTCTGGTTTAAGTTGATTACAGCTAATTTTTTAATTTAAATTATTTTTATTTAGAAAGGCATTTTAAAGCTTATAACAATGGAAAGATAACAATAATTTTGGCTGCACATACATACATACATATGTACCTTTAGTCGTAAATGCGCTAATGCCACAATTTTTGAAATTAAGTTTTTGATCCAGTTCAATAGAGTAAACAAAAATACATCGTTTACGGAAAAAATAGAAATATTTTGTTCTAGTTCTTGTTTTGCAACGATATGTAAAAGTTCTAAGTCCAAAAATGCTAACGAAAAAGCGCTAGGGCCCATTAAAATGTGAAAATTTCAAAAAAATTTGTTAATATTTGTTTATAGTCAACATTGAAATAAATAAAATAATTTTATAGTATATTTTATTTTTTGCAAATTGACATACTAAAATGTACATTAAAAGTAAAAATATATATTAGAAAAGGTGATAAGTCGCAAAAAGCTATGTAAAACATAAATGTATTATTTTTAGTTGGTTTGCAAGCGGTAATGAAGCAAAACTGGATTTACAGACTTAAAATATATTCAGAACTAAAGACCTTAGAAAGTTTTTTCACCCTCCTATAAAATTAATACATTGGTCTACATCCCTTACGACTGAGGTACATTATACTAAAAAAAAAATTACGGACTCACCATTGTTTCACTAATTTTTATGTATTTTTGTATATCAAAGATGTTTTCTTATTAATGCACTTGAAATTTGACAGTTATATAATTCTTCTTTGGTGAACTTTTACTAGACCAATACATATATTCATATGTATATATGGGAAGGTAGAATGGCAATGCATATAAAATTCAAAGCCTACTATGATGAAAATATGATACGAAAACCGGATATATTCAAATGTATATAATAAATAATAAGACAAATAAAGATATTGCATATAGTTATTAATATTTCAACCGCTCACATTTTCAACCCAAACGTTAATTTTTCGGATATAGATGGCACTTGCTGGGATTGAATGTATAATAATATATATTTAAATACAGTAAAGTAGATGTTTCATTGGAAATATATAATAAATAACTATAAGGGTAAATACTTGGATACTTATTGAAAATTCGATTAGGAATTCTATAAAAAACAAAAAAAAAAACTTGATGGGATTTCCAAAAATTTTGTACATTCCGAAATTCGTGTATTATCGAAATAAGCAAAAGATATTTTTATGATTTAGAAGAGGGAAATTTCCTTTTTTCACCCCCCCCCCCCTGAATCCGCGCCTGCAATGGCCACATTCCCATATACAATACGTACAGGTACCAGGGTAATTTGGTGCTCATTTAGGGGTGTTAAGAATAAATTGGTCTCGCACGCAAATTATAAATTATTAATTTTAACTGTTCGGATGAAATCCCGCGTGCCATTCGGTTCATATCAAAATCAATTTATTGCTATGATGTTCGGATCAAAATGCGACATTACAAAATTAGTTTTCTTAATAATAGAAAAATTAGCTGGCAGAAAATCCATTGATTAATGATTTTTATTATTTAATATCTTTTGTTTGTTTTAAAAATTGTTATATTGGAATTGTTGACAGGACATAAAACAGAAGTGAATTATAAATAAATTTTTAACGATACTAAAAACGAAATTTTCGATTTTAAGTCGTTTTGCTTAAAAACCCGATTTCTATCACATACCAGATTTTCTGAATTTTTTTTATTGGCAGACAAAATTTATTTCTTTAATTTTTATATCACTTGCCGTTTCATTTTTGACTTAAATTCGTTTAAAGTTTTAATAAATTATTTATCTGATGAAGATTGTCCAATGTGAATTTCAGAAAAATAATGAAATTTTATTTCTGGCAGAAAAAGTACTGAAGGGCTTATTGTAAGAACAATAAGCAATAATGCTAGGCGCTAGGAAACGTTACCATTATCGCGCTGAATTAGGTTGGTCTGTTTAACGCTAATTTATATATTTTTTAAATTATGGAAAAAACCGAAATATGGTTGAAACTCCTGAAATTTAAATAAATACTTTTGAAAAAGTAGATGAAGGGAAAATTACAAAAACAGTTCTAAATTATTTGCAGTTGTTAGTAAACGAATTAGCAATATTTATAAAATATAAATTGAACAATGTTTAACAAAATGTCCTGACCCCAAAGCCGTTAAAATAGTTTTTAGTTTTTTTTTCAAAATTATAAGTTTTCCTCTCCTATTAACTGCTTAAATTTTAAGAGTTGTTTATATGATGTAAAAAAATGCAAACTAATAAATGGACTTTAATTCAACTGCTAAATTAACATAAGGTCACCATACACGACATGTTTTTGCATCTGGCTTGCCAACTTTTCAAGTCACAAGTCACAGAATGTTTAAAATATTTGGTCACAAACGTTAATTGCTTCTGACATAGCCTGTCCTTTTTTTTCATAGTTTTGCAGAAACAAAAGTAGTTCTCGGGTTCAAAAAAGCGTGCTGCCGCCACAAAAATTTGCTTATTTGCGCGTTCAGCCATCTTAAAATTTTTCTGTATATTTGAAGATACCAATTTACGATACAATAGTGAAACGTGTTTATATCAACATATATGTACAGAATTTCTATTAAATGGTGAAATTAACATACATATATCGGTATTGCAAAATATTAACTTAAGCCGGCTAATAATACGATCCATAGTGGACCGGCGCTGCCGGTTTCCCCACGCCATAGATTTATGAAAATAGATAATCAGATGGTTTGTCAGAGGAAAATAGAGTACGCTCTAATTGAAATTTTGTCAGACGATATTGCGTATGACTTTTACAGAAGCAATGTGACAGGTAACAGACGACATTTATGTATATTGCAGTGGGAAATTTGGCACGTCAGATGTAAAAAACATAAAGTGTACGGGTACCTTTATGAAGAAATTTTAAAAAAATTCAAACATCATTTTTTTCTACAGAATATATCGTATCCGTTCCATTTAGAGAAGCAAACTCAAAACTTATAAAATTGTAGTACTATTATATCACAAAAGGTGATACAACTATATAATTTTTTTTTTTTGCAATACTAGAGAAACTGGTCAAAGATTTTTATATGACTTCTGTTTATCTGTTTTGAGTTGACTACCTTTACAGGAATCAGTGCGATATGTTAGAAAAACTAACAGAAATCGATTTGTAGTTATAACCAAATACCAGAAACGTGTTGTGATTTTAACTAAGTCTAGCGATATCACAGAAGATCTTGAAAATGTATTTTATTATGTACTAGCATTTAATCCACTACTTCGTAAGCGTCTCCTTTTCTTTCGTAGACATATTTTAATACCGAAGAATGTGTTTATAGGTTTTATTTTGCTTAAATGCTAGCATTTAACCCGCTACTTTGTAATAGGTACGATTTTCACCTCTAAAAAGGTTGAATTTCTAAAAAGTACCAAATTTGCATTTTTTTAGATTAGTTAAGAATTTTGTGTATTTAAAAGATAGATGGGGGACAAAAAAGTTCCAATATACAGGTTTTACCCCTTTACTCCGTAAAAGGTCAAATTTCAAAATAGTATTAGACACCGTTTCGCTTTTTCTTATTTAATGAACAAAAATGAGTATTAAATTAAAAAAGAACCACTTTAGTTAAAAAAAATTACCAGCTAGAGAACGAAAAAGTACCAAAAATCCACCTTACAGATTCTCATTCACTCAGGAGCTTGCATGTTTAATATTATGTTTCTATGTTCAATATTAACGGCAAATCCAAAAGTCCAGGTAAAGAACAAAAAAGTACTAAAAAGATCCATCTAACAGGTTCTCATTTACTCAGGACATTGAAGTTTAATTTTATGTTTCTAGGTCCAATACTAACGGAAATTCAAATAGTTCTTACAGATTCTCATTCACTCAGGACCTTGCATGTTTAATTTTATGTTCATAGGTCCAATATTAGCGAAAATTTAAAAAGTGCCAGTTATAGAACGAAAAAGTACCAAAAAGATACCTCTAACAGATTCTCATTCACTCAGGACATTGCACGTTGAAGTTTATGTGTCTTGGTCCAATATTAACGATAATTAAAAAAGTACCAGTTGTAGAACCAAAAAGTTAAAGAAAAAAATTAAATTTCACGCATTTCCCCTTTTTGCTACTTTTTTTGATGATGTCAATAAATGGAGAAAAATGTTCTGTAAAAAGAGCCAAAAATAGTTACGGTTTTCACTACTTAAACGGCCGAATTTTAAAAAAGTGCCAAACACGTATTTGTATTTTTAAGATTAGTTTCAAATGTGAAATAACCTTTATTTCTATGTTTATGGGTTTAAAAGATAGATGGGATGACAAAAAAGTATCATAATATAGGTTTAATACGTTTACTCCGTAAAAGGGCCAAACTTCAAGAAAGTACCAGACACATGTCCGCTTTATTTTTCTAAAGAACAACGATAAGAATTACATTATTTTTGTATATTTTTTAGTATTGGAGATATAAGGTTAACGAATTTATCAGTTTTTACCGATTTTTACCCCCTAAACATTCGACTTTGTGGATCGATTTACGGATCGATTTCTGGTCCAAATTTCAAATTTGTACCTTCAGGCTTTTAGTATGTGCGATGATAAATCAGTGAGTCAGTAAGTAACGTTACAGTTTTATATATGTATGTATGTATGTGTATAGATTTAATAAAGTTAGTTTGACATATATGTATTTGTATATAATCTTTTATAAGATATAGTAAATCGATCAAATTAAAAATTGTTCAGTTTATTTTAAATCAAAATAAAAATTGTTTTTCCCACAGTACAACCTTATAAGTGAGAACTTGGTAGCCCTGCTCTCTTTAAATATCAAATTAGTTTTCTTAATGCATTCACTAAAATCGGTCGTTTCGTATTCCGTCCTTAAATGAAAAAAAAAAGTAAAAAATAAAAGTGTCTAAATAAGAAATAAATTAATAAAATATTTGTCTGTGTGGTGTATATAACGGTTAAACTGCGAAATTTTAGAAAATAAATAATTAAATGTGTTTTATCAGAAAATAAGTGCAGCGAAAATAATTTCATTCAATTACCTAAATTATGTGAGAATTTCATAATTTTTTGTTGTTGTTATTGTTAGTGTTAGCTGTTTTATTCCTGTTACATTTTTTATTCTCTTCAAGAAGTTCGACAAGTTTGTTGTTGTTTTTACATATACTTTTATCAGAGAAGAAAAAACACAAAATTAAAAAAAAAGAAAAAAGAGTCGTGTTTGTGTTTTTGTTTAATTCATTCTCTGTTATTCTTTTTTTTAATTAAAATCAAATTGTGTAAAAGTGTTGCCAATTTTTAAGTAACGTAAATAAAACGGTAATCGGTTCGCGTGTCTAAAGGAGTGAGATGTAAAAGAAATAAAAATTTGTAACAAACGAGCAGGGTGAGTTAATATTTAAAGCTATAAATTAGATTAATTAAATAAGTAAAAATAAAGGCCCCTAACCATAGTTGAACAATTAAGTCGGTGCTTTTTAAAAACAACTTTAAATAACCTATTATAAACTTGTAATCTACTGTAGTCAAAATAAATATAGGGTTTATAACTACTAATTTCACAAGGACCAAGTGAATTAAAATAAAGTGACCGCAAAGGCCAATTCATTATTATAGCCTTCACCACTACTAGTGGTGAACACTCAATTTGTCATTACGTGCAAAACTGTTTTTATTACACATCTAAGACCGCAAAAAGTATAAATTTTCTGGCTTCTTGAGTAATTGTAAGTCGATTTAGACATGCACGTCCGTCTGTCTGTCTGTTCGTCTGTTGAAAACACTCTCACTTTCGAAAAACTCGAATTGCTTCTAGCTATCAACATCGTTTTAGTTGCATCAGAGTTATGTATCAAAATGTAGAACCACCACCCTAGATATTTATAATTTTGTTACAAAACTAACGTAAAAGGTGGCATAATGCACGGAATGATATATGACTATAAATTATGGCTGTGGGAAAAATCGCCCCAAGAAAAATGGCCCAAAAAAAGAAATGAAAAATCGCCCAAAAAAATCCCATTTAAAATTGGGCCTAAATTTATATGAAAAGTGACCTAAAATTTTTGGGCTATTTTTCGTTATTGTTGGGTGATTTTTCGTTTTTTTAAATTTGGTGATTTTTCATTATGAAAAATCACCCAAAAATGTTGAATGAAAAATGGCCCATTTTTTTGATTTTCTCCTCTATGGTATAACAAACACCGGCTTCGCTTACTAAAGCTTCTCTGCACAGCCGGCCTTCGGCCGGGCGCAAGGATTTTCTCCTCTATGGTATAACAAATACCGGCTTCGCTAACTAAAGCTTCTCTGCACAGCCGGCCTTTGGCCGGGCGCAAGGATTTTCTCCTCTATGGTATAACAAACACCGGCTTCGCTAAGTAAAGCTTCTAAAATCTGCCTTGTTTCCAAATGAAAGCCGACTATGCAGAGAAGCTTTAGTTAGCGAAGCCGGTGTTTGTTATACCATAGAGGAGAAAATCCTTGCGCCCGGCCGAAGGCCGGCTGTGCAGAGAAGCTTTAGTTAGCGTAGTGTCAATGGACACTATGACACTTTTTGGGGTGTCATAGCGTCCATGGACACTATGACACTGGACGTCATAACATGCCACCGGAAAAAAATTCGTTTTTGTTTTTTGGGTCATTTTTCATTTTTTTTTTTGGGCCCTTTTTCGTTTCTTTTGGGCAAAATTTCATATATAACTTTTTGGGTCATTTTTCATGTTCTGTTGGGCGATTCTTCATTTGGGCGATTTTTCATTTCTTGTTTTGGGCCATTTTTCTTGGGGCGATTTTTCCCACAGCCATAAATTATACTGTAAAGTTTCGTGAAGATCTTAAAATTTGATACGTCCTAGTTTTATATAATAATTAACCATAAACCCCATATAAAGCCTACTCTCCGTAAACAGTGTAGTACGCCCAAAACCGTAATAAATAACTTTATGATTATACAATTTGGTAAATCAAAAATATATGGGACTAGAATTCACACTATAAAATTTCTTGAAACTCGGTTCATAATTTACCATATAATGCTCACTGTAGCAGATATACATATTTATTTTGGTAAACTTTAGTTAAATTTTGGTTCATATAGTCAGAAATAATACCATGCAATGTTGTGATAATCGGTTTATATTTACCTTAGATACCATATCAAGCAGCCTTCTGAAAAGCGCTTTAAACAGTTAGACAAATTTGACTACTGTATTTAATCACTCTACAGAATTTCGTGATGATTGGTCCATATTTTACCATGGGTCTAATATAAATTCCGCACCTGAAAATAATTTTTGTTCGTCAAAAACTATTTCGAATCATGATATTTTATTCAAGTTAGTTCAAATGACTTGAAATAAAAGCATAACACTTTCTGATTGTCGGTCAATCATTTAACATTAGCTTAAAACAGGGCCAATTTTAATACTGACGTCCGTTTATATAAAGATTAATTAATAATGTTTGGCTCTCATATATATATCACTCCTGAAATATTCTAACTGGTTTTGTTACTATTTTTTATATTGAGTTAAGGTTTTGTTTCTGTCAGTGATGTTTATTTGTTTACATTTTCTACTTGCTTGTGAAAGTCTCAAATTCGCTTTTATCTATTAATTCGCTTTTGCGGTCGACTTATATAAATTCGCATTTATACGGAGAGCAATATCCGTCATTCAGTCCCTCATTCATGGTTCAAGCCCTATTAATAATTAAAACAACAAAATTTTTCGCCTACAAAACAAAAAGTATAAAAAAAAATATATACCAGGGATTCCTGCCCCAATTTGGTTTACTTATTCCAATCCAATGAAATTGATACTTTTTATTGGCTAGTATGCTTAACAAAAACGATAAAAAGTTATGATTAAAGCTATTTTAAGATATTTAAGTAGTTGTTTTTGCTGCCATAAGAATCATAGAAATCAATATACCTATTAATATTGTCAAATTCAGAGCTCATTTGAATAATTAGAATGAACGTATTGAATTCTAATTATAAAAATTCATTTCTGAAAGGGCGAATTGGAACAGAAAGTTCAACATTAGGAAAAGCCTTTCCCCCATATTGATAAAAAATATATTAAGTTTATTTAACGAATTTTCTATTATCATTTGTTTAATTAACCTTTTATAAATCAAAAATATTTTTTATGAATATGAGGGTTAAGGTAAACTTGTTAAGGCTACGGTTATAGCATAGTTTTCTGAGATTTTTACATAATATATTAAATACTGAAATATTTAAATAAATTTAACGAAACATTAATAAATGTTCCATACTAAAATTACATCAATGGCTGCCAGCAAAATCTCCCAAAGCAAAATCGCTCAAACGACAAACGGCCTTAACTAAACTATCAGGCCCGTCACAGAAATCAATTCCGATCGAAAGTGGAAGTGATTTCGTATCTTGCTTCCTCAAAAACGAAATCCCTTTCGATCGGAATTCAATAAAAATGGTGAAAAAGAGAATAAAAAAATAATGAACGATCATCCAATTTGAATTTAATAATTTATTAGTTTTAATACTACATACTCATTTGGGTTGGGACCACATGCCCGTAACTTAAAATCCTTAATACAAAATTTTTAATTTCCAAATCCGGACTCGCCAATTAAAGCTTTTTGAATAGCCGGACTTTGGTCGGTCGCAAAGATTTTCCCCGCTATGGTATAACAAACACGGGCTTCGATAACTAACGCTTTTTCATATAGTCGCCCTTCGGCCGGGCGCAAGGATTTTCTCCTCTATGGTATAAAAAACATCGGCTTTGCTAAAAATAGGTTTTTTGCATAAATGGCCTTCGCCCGGACGCAAGACCAAACTTAGAAACTTTAGTTAGCGAAGCCGATGTTTGTTTACATTGGAGGTAAAGCCCTTGCGCCCGGCCGAACGCCTGCTGAAGCTTTAGTTAGCGCATCGGAATTTTTTAATTCGAGATTTAAGTAAATAATAATAAATATTGCACTTCAACTTTAAATTTTTTTGAAAAAAAATCGACACGTTATATTCATGTCTGCACGCTGTAAAAATATTGTGCAATTTTCTCTACTTATTGATAATGAAACGGTTGGTTTAAAAATTGGTTTTCATATGACTTCAATGTAAAATTAAAAATTATTTTGCTTCTTCTGAAAATTTTAAGTTAATACCCTCTTGTTGATGAAGTGCGATATATCCATTACTGAAAACAAAAGTACTTTAAACTATCTCATAAAAGTATTTGTCAAAAAAAGAAAAATCTCCCAAAAATGTTTCTTAACTACTCACTCGTATGTTGAAAATTAAGTTTTACCCAATAGTTTCGAAAAACCGCCCAAAAAAAATGAGTGATATTTCCTAACTATGCCAAATCACCCAAATTTGTATGGAAAATTTGTGGGCGATTTTTCATATATGAAAAATAAATATATTACTTTGAGCGATTTTGCTTACTGAAAATTTTATTAGTGATTCTATAAAAAACAAAATAAAACTGGTTGTGATTTCCAAAAATTTTGTAAATTCCGAAATTCGTGTATTATCGAAATAAGCAAAAGATATTTTTATAATTTAGGGGGGGGGGGGGGGGGGGAATTTCCTTTTTGCACCCCCCTGAATCCGCGCCTGATACAGATGTTTATTGGTTCGACTTGAATTCTGATAAATAAATTGAAAGCGACCAAACTTTATTTTTATTGTTTTTTTAATATATCCGAATATTTTAATCATTATCTTCAGGCGGTCTACATATATAAATACAATTATATAGAAATAAACATAAAAATAATATAAGAAACAAACAACTATGCGCAAAATAAATGATTTGCATTTTGAAAAAAAATTAAATATTAAAAATAAAAGTAGAAGTTCTTCGGGTATATTTAATGTGGCTCTCTTTTTTATAATCGAACTTTAGTTTGGTTTGTATAGAAGAAAAACTGACAAGTGATAACTCAATATAAGTAAATGAAAATATCACTTAAGTGCTTTTTTGTAAGTTGGCTCATGTTCCTTTTTATATATCCCTAAAAACTCCTTATAAAATAATAGATTCTTCTAAGATGAAGATTAAAAAATTTTAATAAATATTCGAATGGCAATTGCAGATAACATTTTCTATTACAAGGAAAAAAAGAGTTTCTCAAAGTGCAGTTTTCCAATTCACAATTTAAAATTATAAGCTTACTATAAGCTTAGAACTAAAAAAGTTATAATCTTAATAATTCACAATTTTTTTTTTATAAATCCCTTTAAAAATGTAATTGTCTAATAACTCCTTCAATTAATAATTACTGATATCGCTTGTAGACTTTATTAATTGACACAAATTAAAAAGTTCAAAAAAAATGTTCACATGTAATTTCATATTTATTAGCACATTCAAACGAATGCAAGGGCAAACATGCGATGCAGCATTTCACTTCTAATTTATTTAAATAACCTCGTGGTATTAAGTTCATTTATTGCTAAATTTGATTTTAGCCAAAAGCATATTTTATACACTTTGTTTTCGTTTGAATTATTTATAAATTTGCAGTTTTTTTCATAGCAAATGTTGTTGTTATTGCTGTATTGTGTTATGCCAAATAATGATAGTCACAACCGCAAAATGTTGGAATTTTTTATATGAATTTTTAGTTTTTTTTTTTAATTCTAGTTGTATTCTATTTGTTTGTCAATAAAGTCAACTAGCTTAGCCCATTGCGCTTCGCTACCATCATTTGAATAAAATATGTAATTTTTTTCAATGCAAATCTCGTGTATTGCTTATTGTTACCATTCACCAGTTACACAGAAATCTATATGGTATTTGTATTAAAGTTGTTCCGCCTATGTCTACAATAGTGCAGTGGGCCTTCTACAGATATTGTTAATTAACAACGAAGCTATTTGTTCAAAATTTGTAAATTGTAGCTGTGAACGTTCTCTAGTTATACAGGAATCTAGTTTGATCCACGCCTACTTCTCCAATCCCGCATATTTCTTACAGATGCTGTCTGTATATTGATAATCATTCGAATTGTACCAAATTTGGACAATTTTACACTTACCATTCAAATATACGGCACTCTTTTTTGTGCTACGTCCACTTATTCAATCGCGCCCACTTTTTGACTGATGTTGCGAATTGATCCCCAAGTTACTTGTACCAGCTTTTGAAACATTAACTATTACCGTTCGCTAGATATGCCGAAATCTCTCTTGCCTTTGTATGTGAGATACCACGCCCGCTTATCCACTCCCACCTTTTTTTTACAGATGTTGAGTATCGATAACCCAGCTTTGTGTACCAAATTTGGACAATTTTGCTCTTACCGTTCCTTAGATATAAATAAACCTATGCTATGCCACGCCCAAATATTGTGGGATATTGCGTATTGCCTACCAAGATGCGTGTACCTGATTTGGAAACTTTGGCTTTTGCCGTTCTCCAGACATACAGAAATCTATAATTTCTTTGTTGTGTATTGATAGCCCAGTTATGTGTACCAAATTTGGACAATTTAGCTCTTACCATTCTTTAGATATAAATAAATCTATTTTGTACCACGCCCACTTATCCAATCCCGCCCAAATTTTGATTGATGTTGTGTATTGATAGGCAAGGTTATTGTACCAAATTTGGTAACTAGGTCTTTCAGTTCTCCATATATACAAACATTTTTATTTTATTTGTTTTGTGAGGTGCCACGCCCACTTAAAATTTCATAAAAATATATAATCTATAGATCCTTCCAGACCATCAGTAATATACGGTAAAAGTTAGATAATGATCGATTCAGCGGCTTAGGCGGCTATAAGCTACAAACAAACAAACAATTAAACATTCAAACATTCATATTTATATATATAGATAACAAACCAACGAGAGAAATGTGTATACTCGTATGAATTTATTGTATATAATATATTATGAGCAAAATGATATACCCTGTCGGATTTTTATTAGCTTGCTAAACATATAGTTGACTTTTTGCTAACTAATTTACAATTGACTTTTTAACTTACGTATAAATAATACAGATATGAGTAAGTTTTTTTCTTGTATAGCTGTCTTTTTCTCGTAAAGTATTGAACTAACTTTTAGCTAAGTCAAAACTTATGCAGATATTAGTGAGTTGTTTTTGGTTTTGAGTAGAAACAACAACAACACTCCTGGAAGATAAACATATATTATTTTTTTATGTTTAGAAAGTAAAACAATAAACAAAAATTCTCATATTATATTTGTTAAAAGTATTTAGTTGAATACGTCAACTTTTCACAGCGGAACAAAATTGAACTTTTTTGTGTTGATTTGTTTTCCTATGCTAATCCCGCGAAGCTCTACGCTTATCTGCAGGAAATAAACCAGAGTCTCTGACGGGAATCGAACCCGCAACACCGGCGCTGTTAGGCAAGTTCACTACCAACTAGCCTACCAATTTGAGGTCGCTGTATTCAAATTTAATATCCGTTTTTCTTTATCAGCTCGCATTTTTAAGTAACAGATACTAATCGAATTTTTTACTGTTTTCAAAAAATTAAAAGTCCAAAAAGTCATAACTTTACTCTTCATGAAGCAAATTGCAAATCACAAAAAAATGGCTGAGTAATGGTTGTTTACGTAAAAAAAAATCAAACAATTACAACTTTTTAATTTTAAAATTCATGAAAAATCCAAAACATATAACAGTTAAAGTCTTATTACTTTCACGTAAAGTCACATAACCTATGAATAAAATGAGACATAGATCATAAAAAAATGGAGCAGCAGCAAACACACACCCATTAAAAAATGTTATTTTTGTATGAAAATCGCGATTTTTATCAATTTAGTTATCTCAGTAAATTGTGAACAAAATCAAAAGTTGTTCACCGATTACAAAGAAATAAGGCTCATTTTATTCGAAATATATTAAGCTAACTGTAAAGTTTTAATGAATTTAAAAAAAATTGTTTTTTTTTTTATAAATTTAAACACCAATTTAAAAACAATGTAAGAACGTCTTAAAGATAATATTGGTAACGACTTTTGGTTTAAGGGAATATGATGCACCGTTTTCAAGTTATTGCAATATATGAAGTGGAAGTGTCTTAATTTTGGAAATAAAAACAGAGTGCAAATAACCCTATTGATTTTTTGCCAAAAAAAGTGTTTCTTTCTAACACGAATGCGCATATGAGTAAAAAGTTTAACCTTTCTTAAAGGAAATTTGATATTGTGGTATTTCGGGTTTTTGAGTTTGTTCATTAAACTAAACCGTTTTTGAGTTACGCGAACATATGTTGTGCAACCTCCTCCATTTTGGAAATAACAGTATATCTCGAAAACCAGAGCAAACTTAAAAAAAACGGTTAGCACCACTGGATTCAGCGTACCCGAATTATCTTTAAACGCTAGGCGCCCAGATTATCTCCAAAAAAGTGTCAATTTCTAGCACAGTGTTATTGTAAGTTCACATTTATTATATTAAGTTAGGTTAAATAAATAAATAATGCAAAACAAAAATTTATTTATTTGATATATGGGTTAATTCCAAACACAATGCTTTTTTTTCGTCTCAAGCTTTTTATTTCTTTCATGTAAAAGAAAATAAAAAAACAAAAACGGCAAGTAAGCTCTAAAATAATTAGCAACAAACAAAAGTAGTTGTTATTATTTTAAAACTTTCTGCTAAATTGTGCAAATGGTGCTTTAACTGTATATCATGCCTATTACATACAAATATACCTGTCTCCACACATGTTATTCATTAAGCAACATGGAAAAAGAGTTGAAAACAATAGAACAATAATAAAAAATTCAACTGTTTTTCAATGATTGTATTTATTTTTATTGCTTTTTCCTGGTTTTACCTGAAAAATGTTATCAATGTCATTTTGACGTTCTAATTTTACTTTGTCTCTGCGTTTTTTCCGTAATGTCACATTTTTTTTAATTAAGTCATAATCATTACTTGAGCTGTTTCGTTTGCTTTATGTGCATCGCTATTAAAAAGTGCAAGAAGTGATAAATTGATTAAGATAAAAAATAAAATAATAAAATCAATTATTTGGTGTTTTCAAGTGAATTTATAATCGCACGATGGTAAGTACAGCTAAAAATTTCCGTACTGTCACACAGTTATTTAATAAAAAATCGTAAAAAATAAAATAAATAAAAATGTATATTAATATATTACGAAGTTTTGATCACTTTTTCTTGTTTTTATTTTCCGTGAAATAACTTTTTAGAAGAAAAAAACAAAAAAAATATCACAAATTTCTTTACTGTCACTTTTAAGTAAAAAGGTTTTTTTTTTTTTTAAAAGCTTATTTCTCGAAAATTCTGATTGATTTCAATACTGTAGTTCTTTTGATGTAAAGATAAAAACAAATAGAAAAAAAACCAATCGGGAATCAATTTTATATGAAATATTCACAGATTCCGATGAATAGATTTGTTCATGAATTTTTTGTTAATATAATTGGATTACTTTTATTTTTTGTTTCGTTTTTATAAAAAAGAAAAAACAAACAGTAACCAAAAACAAAATAATGAATAAATGTTTAAGTTTTCGTTACACTTGAAATTTAAATTGGATTTTCTTTACTGTCACAAAAAATTCCGTACTGTCACTTTTTATTTTTTCAAGTTTCCAGCAAAATACAACAATTTCTTCCAAATTGTTTGAAGCAAATTTGTTACTTTAAATGTAAGCTGCACAAAAACAAATTTTTGTAAAAAAATTACTTTTTTTTAATTCTTGAATTATAAAAGGAAAAAAAAATAATTGGAATCTCTTCGAAAAATAACTTTTTGCTATTACTAACCCGTTTTTTTTAAGAAAAACATCCAAAGCTGGTAAATAATAAGTGAACGAATGCGATAGTAGGCTTTGTTCTAACATTTTTGCATTAATATCTTAGTTTTGTAAATTTTTGTAAAAAGTGACATTCCGGAAAATATTTCACCAAAATGCAAAAAAAAAGCAAAACAAATTTTTTTTAAAGAAACTAAAAGTAATTTCGCAATCTGCACAAATCTTAATGCAAGTAAACAATTTCAGAGAATGAATTCCTCAACCTTAAAAAAAAAAAAAAAAAATGCTCATGTACACTACTTTTGGAATTAACCCATATACCTATGGCATAGAAGTCTTTCATCATATTTGGAATTTATTGACTGTCGTTATGGCTTCTGTTGTTTCCTAAAAACTCACTTACTACATTCTGGAAAGAATGCCATCTAATTTGGAGAGATTGCGATGGTAAAAAAATGCGTATCTATGTGTCTCTTTTAACTACTTAGTTTAAGTTACCAAACAACTCATTAAGTGCACTTCGACTCATAGTTTAATATATGAGTCACCTGTAGTATTAAAACTCTGACTTAAATCTTCTTCTTCATTATCTGATGTTACTCTTAATGCTGGAGGTTTTCACTTTGGGAATGGGGAGCAATTGATTTTATATCTAGATAAATTATATAGCCAGTTTTTTTGCCTTGCACTTTGATCATGCAGAAATAGCAATCATTCATATGTATAATTGGATCCCTCCATTCAACTGGCTTACCGAATGGCAAATACTCATCCATGCCCTTATCAAATTGGGTGAATTTTACAAAACACGTAGCATAAAATACGTTTGTAATTGACAAATCTGGCTTAAAACCGAAAAGAAAATTTATAAGATACCAAAGCGTTTGGTCTACTTTCATCGGACACTTGTTTTTATAAATTAAGACACACTACACCAAATAAACCAAAAGGTATCCAGTTAATATTTCAGTTTGCAATGCAGTACAATTTTTACGTGATTTAAGCTTCGTGCACAATAGGCAGCAACATTTTCACAGGTGCTCAAAATAGAGCAACAATTTTTTTCGTAACCACACACATTTTCAGTCAAGAAACCGTTTGCAAGTTATGCCCACAACAATTTTAAGAATTTATTATTATTTTTTAAAACATTTTCTTGAAATTTTCATTCAGAACTAAATAAAATTATTATGAACGCCATATACATTTTCATATAAATTGTTGCTGAGGTAGAATATAGACTAAAATTTTAAAGAAAATTTAGTTACATTTTTGTTCGAAAAACGAAAGGAAAATACATATATGAAATATTTTGTGAAGAAATGAAATGGAAGAAAAATCAAAATTGTTGCTAGCATTGTGTACGAGGCTTTATGACGAATAAATGAACACATAATTAAAATTTTTATTTTGTTGGAAACACAACAATATTTTTTTTAACAATTGTAAAATATGCTTTATGACATTATGACGATATGACTTGATAGCACACATTGTGACTCACCCAAAAATATGTATATTAACATGTCATATAAAATTCTTTTTCAATTAAATAAAAAAGGGTTTTTAATTCAAGCTTAATATATTATATTATAATTACATTTTTAGCTTCCGTTTCTATTTTTATAAATTTAATGTCTATTATTTTGTTCTACATTTTCAGTGTCAGAATTAAAATTAATTCTCGACATTGTTGGTACTATTATAATTTGTAGCATTTCTAACATAAATCTACGTTTATAATTATTTTCTGTGTTTAAAAGTGTAGCATTTTTTAAGTCTGGAAAATGGTTTAGATTAACACAATGGATTTGTAAAACTGTTTTCTGTGTTTAGTTTATGTTTTGTTGTATATATACCTCCTCGTATATATACTTTATTATACTGCTCACTATCATTACCCTTACAAGGTATTTTATAAACAGTATTTGACATTTCCATCTTTTTTATTTTGTCTTTCATTTTAGTTAATAGTTAACCTACTGTGTTAAACGATTTATGTGCTATTTTCTATATTTTGTTATCATATATATTTGAGTTTTCCAATCTTTCCGAAGATTTTGATATATTTATTACGGATTTATAAATTTTCTGTTCTGTAATACTATTTTGGTTAGTTATTCTACAATTATTATATTGTGTTATAAATCTCTTAGTAATTGTTTAGGAAAGTTATTATCTGTTAAAATATTTGAAATATTCCTTTTATCATATCTAGGAAATTCTAAATCGCTTATTTTTAGAGCTCTTTTTTAAAATGTTTAGCTGTATTAATTACACTGTGCTCGAGTTTGGCACTTTTTTGAGCCAAGCGGGGCACCTAACGTTTTAATCAATTTGGGTACGCTGAATACAGTGGTGATAACCGATTTTCTTAGGTTAGCACTTCTTTTCGGGATATAACGTTATTTCTTTGCACAACACAACGCGTAACTCAAAAAAGGTTAAGTTTATTGACCAAAGTAGAAAAAATCTAAATTCCGCAATAAAATTTCCTTTAGGCATGGTTTAACTTTTTTCTAATATGCGCAGTCGTTTGAGAAACATAATATTTTTGCGCAAAAAAAAATAATTTTTAGCAAAATTTCGAAATTTGTGCTTATTAAATAATCATAAAAAACTCATTAATACAAGCAATAAATGATTAAGAGCGGTTTACAACTTTTGATTTTATTCACTCACAAAAGATGTATTTCATAAAACGAAATATTTGTATGGGAGCCCCCCTATGAAGTGGTGATAAAGTGCAAGTATGATTTCGGAAAATATTAAGAACAAAAAACTAATGGAGGTCGGTCATACATTTTATCCCCCCAGTGGCGACTCCTGGGCAGTTAAGGGGCTTTTTCTTTAATATATTTCTAGTCTGCTCTGAACATTTTGTATGGGAGGCCCCTTAATGAATAGAGATAGCGGGTAGGTATGTTAGAAATAAGTGATGGAGATGAAAATTAAAGTTGGGTTGGTCATACATTTGATTCGTCTAGGGCCATCGCAGGCGGTGAAGGTGCTAAATTTAAGAATTGCTACCATACAAACATGGCGGATTAATGAAACTTCCCTAAAAAAACGGTAAGCATCACTGGATTCAACGTACCAGAGTTAGGTTAAAACTCTAGGTGCAAAAAAATGATTTTGTATTAAAATTTCGAAATTTTTGTTTAATAAAAAATCATAAAAAATTGGAAAATATGCTTCGGATTTTTTCTAGACATAAAAAACGAAGCTGCAAACAAAACAAGTCATATATGATTAAAAGCTGTTTACAACGCTGAAAATAGCGCGTTTTTATAAAAAATAGTGTTAGCGCGTTTTGAGAACGGGAATAGCTCATTTTAGTTATAAAAAGTTGACAACGCTGTATGCACCCCTTTTTATTTCCTTCTCCTCAGTCGATTTAATGTAAACGGGCACTTAGAATTTCATATAGAATTTAAATATATTTAATCGTTTCAACCACCAATATTTTGATAAATATATAAATACGGGAACTAATTTTTTGTATATGATTTTTAAGTATCTAATCGTCCACCCATTTTAATGAAACATATATCATCTTTAAGATATTTTTGTGTATATATCAACGATTTTTTTCTTTATTTTTAGGATTAAAGTGGCTAAAAACCGTTTTTAATTTGCTTGCAAACACACGCACATACAAAAATTTGAAAATTCACATTCACATTATAAAAATAAATAGACAAGTGCTTGCAAACTAAAATTGTTTATGCTTTTATAGCAACGAATAAAAGATGCAAAGACATTTGCTATTTTCCTGAATTTAGACAGCCCTTTAAATAAGAATTGCATATTCCATACGTGCATAAAAGATTAATTTTAACTGTTAATGTCAAGTGGTCGAATTTGGGCCATCTGACGGTCCTAGTTTTGATAAAAGGCTTTAAATTTTTTCTATGGAAAGACATATCCATGCATATTTGGTTATATCCTTGTATCTTTGAAAAAAAAAAAAATAAAAAACTTTGTCATGTTGTAAAACTAAATATTTGCCACTTTATTGTTTATTTATAACTGGCACCATTAAATATCTTGGCAAATAAATTTAAATGCACTCGATAATAACATTAATAACTAAATAATATAACAGTAGCACTAGTTTAAATATACATATGTATGAACATATTTATAGCAGCACACAGAAAGTACTTGTATATGGTTTGAGAAGTGCCTGTGCATGGAGCACAGTATAATTTTTCAATGATTATTAAAAGCGATTGTACTGAAACATGTATAGATTTATTTGTATTTATGCAATTACATTAGGGATTCCCACAAAATTTGTTTGCCCAAATTACAGCAACAAAAATTAAGCTAACAGCTTTCTATCAATTCAACTAGCAACAAAACAAATTTAAATTCATTAAATACAAATTTATCAAATGGAACTAAAAATTCTCATGCCCAACAAAAATGGATCGAACAATTGCAAGCCTACACTTTATAATGCAGCCGTTTGCAAAATATGGTTTAACCAGGCATATTTATGGTCACTTTTTCCCAACAATCATGCCATTGTATTCTAGTATATTTTTGAGTATATCATTTGTTTACTGTTCGTTGCTAATGATAAATTTTGCTTGTCTGTGCGACTATTTATGTAATAAAGTCTCTTATCAATGAAACAAAAAAAAAAAAAAAATATTGAAAATATTGTATGTATATAGTGGCAACAACAATTTTCTGTATCCGCTGGCAATCATTAATTTTTTTTCTGTAGTTTTTGTAGTTTTATTTTTTTAATTTATATTTTTTGTTTTTATATTTATTAAGTGCATAATTTAAGCATAATGCCATAAATTAGTGCATAATCAGAAAATAAATATGATATGAAATATTAAATGAATCAAAAATATAAATTTTGTTCATTAAATGAAAAGAAATATGTATCTAAAAGCGTAAATAATTTTAAAAAGTTTATAATATCGCACGCATCTGCCTGACAGGTGCCCCAGTTTTTCTTTTTTATGGGAATTTGCGCTAAAAAAATTGTTGTGAATTACATTTAAATTGAAATGTTATGGGCAACTTAAAACATATTTGACATATATAAATCTTAAGGCTAAAATGTCTTTTTAACCCTAGATACAATTTCCTCGATGTATTGACTTATTTAACTTCTCAGTATTAGGTTTTGATGCTTACTATAATATATTATTTAGAATACTGGGTGTGATTGGGGCAGATCATAAACGGACCTCGTCAAATGGACAAAGAAAGTGTGTAGTGTATTATAAATATAAAAGTGTATATAGGGCAGTGATGTTATAGACTTTTTTGAAAAGTCTGCGTAGGAAACCGAAAAATCCCTATTTTTCCCTACGCGCTCAAACATTGTCCCTACAAAAATCCCTACAAATTTTTAATGATAATAAATATATCAATGCAAATAAAAACATTATTGATTTTCTAACAATAGTACAGGTGTTTTAAATGATTTTACGGTGCACTGGAAGGTGCATTCGTCCTGTTAAAAAGAGATGGCAATGCAAATTGAAGATTCAATTAAATGACTAAAGGTATGTTCAGACCTAACAAATATTTGATGAAAAATCCAAAAAAAGCATGACCAGTAAATTATTCAAATTTTAGCTTTATTTTTAACAAATTATATTTATTTAACAGCTTTTATTTTTAAGATCGTTATTTGTATATCATGTGGCAGTGATAAATCTAAGATAACTAATTTCAACTAAAGAGGGGAAATTAAATTTCCATTCAAACTTTTCAATTTGGTGGCTTTATTCCAAAAGTTTTTGAGTTATCTATTATTGATCTGAGAAATTAAATTCTTGTAAAAGAGAGTTTCAAAAATTTACCTTTAAATCAAAGCTTAAATGGGGGTAAACATTCACCCAAATAAATTTAACAATTTGTAATGTTGGCGTATCAACAATTTTATTAGTATTATGTCACAAATCGAAAAGGATTGGCAAATATATACAGTTTTGCCACATTTTTGAAAAGTCTCTACATATTAATGATTTTAAAATATATGTCCTTCTTTCCCAACGGCCATTTTTTTAGAAGAAGATCCCTACGAATAGCGATTTTTCCCTACGTATAACATCACTGATCTAGGGTTTAAAAGCTCATAGCGTAATGTTATATTCATTCGGATAGCAAATATCACGGTTTGCTCTCTCATTTAGAGTACACGACCGAATATTTTAAGCAAATATGTTTCGATACAAAACTTTGAGAGCAAACCATCTTGGGTCATTTTTAATCTCTTTCCCAACCACGAAAAACAGCTATCATCTCTAATATTGATAGCCTATTATCACAAGTTTATCTGAACTAGCTCTCAAATGATAATCAAAATAAAGAAACACTTAAATAAAAATTCGTGTTAAAAAAAATCAAGGGGGTTATATTGCAAATCCCTTCACCATATATTAAGATATAATTCATATAGAATTTTTTTAATTGTCAAAAATTTGTATAAATATATTTATTTTAGAAAGGTGATGTTTTTTTTACAAAATAAGGGGCTAAGTAATAATAATAGTAAAAGTATATCGAGGGCTAAATTTAAATTTTTTATTATTGTTTTCAATATAAAAATGCGAAAGAAATGTTCTTGTCGATATTGTGGGCCTGGCAGTATGTACTTATTTTTGTTCGTGATGTCCCACCAGTAATCCTTTATAATCTGGCCAATTACAACCTAAACTAGTTAGAGTGCTATATTCAGCTGTGCCGAATCTTTGATACCCTCCACCAACAGGAGTGGGCTCTATATGATAAATACATATATTTTATTAACTAATCTTCACAAAAACGAACGTCAGCATTAAAATTGGTTGCGATTTAGACCTGAATTAAATTATTGAACGACAATAAGAAAGTTTTATGCGTTTCTTGTTAGAACTTTGAACTGGCTTGAGTAATATATCATGATTTGTAAAAGTTTTAGCCGAACTAAAATAATTTTTAGGAGCCTTATTTGTATTGGACCTGGTATTACAAAAAATAAATTAGAATAAATTTCAATACAGCAGTGTAAATAGTTTTTGCGTTAACAGTAAATTTCACAAAATTGCATGATATTTTTTCTGGCCATATGAATCTAAGTATGATATTTTACCGCAATATCTATATCTGTGATGGTTTTAGGCGAATTCAATTATTTTTACAAAGTGGGCTTTATTTGGTTTTAGGCGCATTAAACTATTTTCCGAGAGTAGGGTTTATATGGGGCCTATGGTAAATTATGGACAAATCTTCACGAAATTTGGCAGTGTGATTTCTCGTCCTATAAAACTGTGACGTACCGAGTTTCATTATGATAGCATTATTTATTACGGTTTTAGGCTTACTAGACGGGTTTCCGGGAGTAGGGTTTATATTGGGCCTAGTGTAAATTATGAACCGATCTACCAAAAATTCTACAGCGTGATTTCAGGTTCTATAAAACTGCTACGTACCAAATTTTAGTATGATAGCGTTATTGATTACGGTTTTAGGCGTACTAAACTGTTTTCCGGGAGTAGGGTTTATATGGGATCTAATGTAAATTATGGACCAATCTACAAAAAATTTTAGAGTGTATTTTCTGAACCTATAAAACTGCGACGTACCAAATTTTAGTAGGCTAGCGTTATTTATTGCGGTTTAGGTGTAGTAAATTGTTTTCCGCGAGAAAGGTGTTTATGGGGCCTAGTGTAAATTATGGACCGATTTTTAAAAAATTTTGCAGTGTGATTTCTAGTCCTATAAAACTATGATATACCAAATTTTAGTAGGCTGGCAATATATATTGCGGTTTTAGGCGTACTTAACTGTTTTCCGCGAGAAGGGTTTATATGGGGCCTATGGTCAATTATGGACCGCCCTTCGCGAAATTTTAAAGTTTGATTTACAGTCGTATAAAGCGAATTCGTGCAAAGTTTTATGTCATTCCGTGCATTATTCCACCATTTATTTTAGTTTTTTTATTAAAATTATCAATTTTTTTGGGGTGGTTGTTCCACATTTTGATTCATAGTTCTGATCCTACTAAACCGATATTGCTGGATTTCAAACCCAAACTGCTAAGGATAACTACAAGCAATTTAAGACCAAGTTTGTTCTTTTCTGTTGCGGTTTTCGAAAGTGAGCGTGTTTTCAACAGACGGACAGCCAGGCGGACATGGGGTTATGGGGTCTTAGATGTATAATAAAAAAGTTTCACAGGGTATGACAAACTTAGTATACCCTAATTCACCCCTAGTGGTAGTAGAGGGTATAAAAATAATCCCTTTCCTTTATACTTAAAAGTTTTATAATAATATGTAGTTACAAAAAGAGACAAAAAATAAGTAGTTACAAATTAACTTTCAAAAGGTTAAAACACACATATTAAAATTGATCTTATATGCCTGTGGAATCTTATGGAATTTTTGTTGAAAATGTATACACAATAATAAATTTTTCGAAAGGTAAGAATACATTTAATGAAGATTGTTTTGGCTGCACAAAATCATCTATAGCTCTAACAATGTAATAATAATGTGTGTAATAATATGTATATGTAAATCGTATGTTGATCAAAAAAACATCGTTTACATAAGATCGATATCACTACTAGTGTTTTAATAACAAAAATATATTGTTGGGGTAATTTTTGAATATATTTTTATATATTTATTTACATACATTTTATTGATTTTTGGACGTCCCATCGATTTGACATCGAAATTACCGGATATCTAACAAATATTAATGAAATATATTGCAAATTAATATAAATTATTATCTAAAACCATATAATAATAACTTATTGAAGATATAATAATAAAGTTGTTATTAATTATATAACTTATAATGCAAAAAGTGATGAATAAAGCTACAAAGTAATGAATTCAGGAAGTCATGAAAATTAGGAAGTCATAAATTGTAACTAAAGTTTTTGCTGGGTAGTAGATAGGAGCTTTTAATAATTAAAGATTTTTTTGTATTATTATAAACCTATCAAAGCACTATATTTCAAACACCTGCTTTTTCCGTGCAAAATTCAAATTTGGAAACTATCCATATTGCTTGGTTTATTTTTTTTGCCAACCAGTTACTAATACTCCAATTCAAACAAATTGATACTTTTTTTTGAAAAGTACAAAATACTGTTTGACAGCGTGCAGTCAAAGTTATTGTTCCCATACGTGTTGAAACTATTTTGTAAAATATTAATTTCTTATCATATATTTCATTTTTTGTGAAAAGTGTGTTAAAATTTTATAAGAAGTTTGTAGTGAGTATAATCTGTCTTGTAACTACTTAAGATATGTTTCATAGATTCTTGAAAATTTAAAATTTTTTTTTATTTGAAAAAATAAATTAAAATAACCTTTAAAATGGGGTTTTTTCAAAAGTTTAATTTCATTTAAAATTGGTTTTAGGAATACATAATTTTTTTTTCTTTTTTTTTTCATTAAAAGATTTTATTTATTGTGCTTAATTCCCTTTTTTATAATTGATACAAATACTGAAATTTATTGTTGGAGGATAAGCTGTTCCTATGCGCATTTCACTGGTTGCTTCTGCCAGATCATCAGGAAACGTTCTCCAAATAATTTTAGAAAAGCCAAAGCTATCAGCAAACAAGACTACAGAGGGAATGAGAATTACCTACACTCGTTTCGCAAGCCAAATGTAAACATATTTGAATACACTAACTTGTGGTTTATTTACAAGGATTTATCTCATATTGCGTAAAGTTGCGTAATCTGAATAATATAATTTTTTCAAGATTCCTATGCTTTGAGAAAATTTGAACTTTCTGAAATTTGGTTAAAACAACCCTCAAAAACTCAAAAAATTACATCCTTGTCCAATATGTCTTAAATAAAGTTGATGCGTCTGAGATTGACGATGATTGCGAGAAATTATTGGTGGCTACCAATGACCTCTACTGTTCATTCGCTACGAACAAGACGAATTTTTATCGCCTAGTTCAATAAATATTTTCAGTCAAATGTGTCTAGAAAATGAATCGCAGTTAACTGATACAATCAATTTGACTGAAAACTAGAGTAAAATAATTTTTTTTTTTAAGAAAAAATAATAATGAAATAAATTGACTTTTTTGCATCTAATTGGTCACCAATGGGTTAATTATTTCTTAGATTTATCCAAAAATGCTTGTCTTTAGCTTCCCTTAGTTAAATATTTTAAAAGTTATTAATTCCGCACGGAAAAAGTAGGTGTTTGAAACATGGTGCAAAGGTTTAATGCATTTGTTAGAATATTTTATTCAAGTTCACTAAACAAGTGGCAGTTAAAGATAAAAAGAATCAAATAAAGATATGAATTACAGCGACATGAAGAAAAGAAATGGATATATAAATGAAATTTTAACGTTAATTCATTTGATTTGGGACTTAAATCTTGTTAATGTTTCCATTTAGTTTACGAAGGTTTCCGTTGTGCAATGTCGTTAGCGTTGCATAGCCAGCATATTTTTTAATGCGCGTTGGTAAATGATTATATTCATCATCAAACCTAACTTTGAATTGAACACTACCATCTGTTAGATATTTTAGTGATATTAATTGTGACACCATCTGTGCATCTTTTATACGACCAGGTCTTATTGTTGAAACTTAGATAGATAATCCTTATAAATATCTGCTTCAGTGTTAAAGGTTCCAGCTATATATATTTAGTTGGTGTATTTGCGGCAATAATGGCTTTAAATTTTCAATAGCTTTTTTAAATATAAGTATGTTACGGTTAGACGTAGGCAGTTGCTTACGAGCAAAAAGCCCAAAATAAATTTTTGGAGTAACCTGTTCCCCTAAGATTTTGGAACTTAGAGCAAGTGTTGAAAAAAACATAGACTGACATAATTGTAAACACTCTTGTTTGTAGGGTAACTTATACTGAAAGATGTAACATATGTTTTTTGGACTCCACAGCAGCTTGTCTTTTAGTTGGTACTTGTGACACATGGGTCTTTACACAGAGACTTTCTTAGATTCCCACGACAATGCCCGAAATTTTTTTAAAATTTTTCTTTTAATTTTTTCATTAAATTGTTCAAAATTTACCTTTAAAACAAGCTGACTGTTGCTCCCATAACTCTTCCAGGCCTTTGTACATTTTGTTTCATTGGGATATTATCCCTTGAAAAACCCAGGTATGATTCACCCTTCATTCGCTTGATTGCATTTTCCTTTCGGGTTATTGATTTACAATTATGTTTTGTTCTATGATAAACTATTAATCTTCTCTTCGGTTAGAATCTGCGTAAAACGGTATGTATGTTTTATTTTAGCTTCTGTTACGATTGGAAGGGATTTCCTAATCCTTAAAACAAATTTCTAACCTGTTATGTGCCCATCTTTTTCACTGGACGAAATATAATCAAATGCAATTTTTTGTAGTTTTGTAATAATTTTCATCTTTTAATGTAACCAAAACAGTTTTAAAGTTTTCTTTAATTGAAAATATTATTACTTACCTCTACCAAATAGGGTTATTATGTTCATTTATTTTATGATCCTTAAAGAATTGAAGTTATAACACCTTAACAAATCCTTAAATCCTTTTATGAATATAAGTATTACAATCCCATGAAATTATTGTATAAGATAATAAAAAACTATTTCACAGGAAATATTTAGTTCCTTAAAAATAAAAATGCGAAATTGTATTGCAGGAATTCAATCCTTTTATAAATGTTTCCATTATATTAACGTATTGGTTACTAATATTTGAGCTTCATAATTTAGTCTCACGAATTTCATAAAGCCTCTTGTTTTCCAAATGACCAAAGCTTTGCAAAAGTTCCAACACGTTCAAAAAATATGTATGCTCAAAAGGTTTTACTCATACCAACTACATTTAAATACATAGTTTCGTGTTGATAGGGAAAAACGGAAAACAAAAACTGCAGCTAGCAATACATATTTCGCTTCCAAAGTGATATCATACATATAATATATAATATAATATAATATACATACATTTCATAAGTATAACGACATCGATGACTTTCTCTTCAAAAACTAATTTTGGTGCAAATTGCTTTAAAAGTAGTAATAAATTAATATTAAATGAAATAAAACACATATTTTAATTTAATTTAAATACAGTTAATTTGTAAAAATCTCCTCAATATTTCTTCGAATAAAGTGGCAGTTTTTAAGTTTACGAAACACTAAAAGAAATTATTAAATTTTAATTTCTTTTGCTCTTTTTTAGAGTCTTTATGTGTATAACGGAAACGGAAGTAGATCTGGTGAAAAAATAAAATGAACAAAAGAGGAATTAGGTTTCAACAAAAACACAAAATAGGAAAAAATATAAAAAAATATAAAAGGAAAATAGATTGCGTTATCCACACTTTCGTGCAGACCGACTAATCTTTTTGTACATTTCCTAGCATTTGACGTTCCTTTGGTTTTCAAATAGTGGCTATTGTGTTTTTAAAAGAAAAAATTTTGGAAAAAGAGCAGTATGGAATTTATATTTTCTTCCTTCTTTTAATTTTTTTTTTTTAAACTTTGTGTTTTAGTAGCCTGCCCTTTTTTTGTTATAATATCCAGGGTCTTTTGTTTATTCTTCTTTATTTTGTATAGTAATTTGGCCTCCTGCACTGTGTTTGTGTTGGTCTTGCTGGCATTCATAATCGTTTCAATCTCTCACAGACAGGCTGGTTGGTCAACCAAGGACAACACCGTTAGATTTTACTACAAGTCTTTGTGCCTTTCCGTTTTCAACATTTTCCCTTTTTTTAAGTTGAATTTTAGTGGAAGTTATTTAGTCTGTGTTGACTACTTGACCGATTGGCGTACTCGTGATGTTGTCAGTTTCACAAAAGAGAGAAACCAACCAACAAAAATTAAAAACTAAAAAAAATCGTTTAACTCCTAGAAACGAATTTAATACAAAGGAAGTTCTAACAGACAATGAAAATTTATCAAATGAACATTATTTTACTGCTACTACGAGGACATCAGCATCATGCAATTGCGACTATGAATCGTAACTAACTCTCTGCTCCAAGAACAAGCATGTAAAGCTTAATTCTACCCTTATATTTATTTGTCTAACTTTCCCAATGTCATCGCAGTTTAAAACTAAAGATTGTTTGCTGGATATGAAAACTTTGAAATGCTTTGATATTTTCTCTGGCTTTCAGTTTTAAGCCGGGTATCATGATGTTCTTGTTGTCGATGTGATTATTTCTATATTTTTGGTAACTAAATGCTTTGTGTTGATTAAAGTCATCACACACAAGAATCTAGTATTTAACTGTCTGTACATGGTTTCTTCCTAATATTCAAGGGATTCCTTTAAACAAAATAAATATCTATGAATGCCCATTGTTGAAAATCAATTGAGAATTCCTTTTGTATTAAAGAATTAGTAGAAATTGACTGTAAATTATTGCTTTTTTTGTTGTTTTATACAAAGCAGCCATACATACAATCATACAGATGTACACAGACTTCTAGTTTTTTTGTTTAAAAGAAGATAAATAATCAAAAAATTACCGAACGTAAACGTTTCAGCGTAAGAAACTTGCCATTTATTTGGCTTCTTATATCTACGTCTCTGAGTTTTGAAAAGATTTTTGTTTATGTCTGGTATATTTGATATTAAACAAAGATATCATTATTAAACATATTTTGAAGTTCAAGATGATTTTTGAACTAGAGGGTATTAACTCTTTTTGGAGAAAATCTACACGTAATGTTCAAATTTACCAGCTGTAAAAATATCGTACTATTTTGTCTACTTTTTGGTTGGTTTAAAAATTATTTGTTATATGCCTTTAACATAAAATTCAAAATTGTCCTGCTTCTGCTGAGAGTGCTTAAATTTCGAGCTAATACCCTCTTGTTGATCAAGTGCGTATGTATTTATTATGCTAACTTAAGTTCTCTACGAAAGTTTAATGGTAAATTCTTAATCATTGAGTGTAATAAATCTGTTCTTAGTCATCTCAATAAACAAAATTGGTGAACTTTTTTCGTGTAAAATTAAGATCATCTTGGCAGAAAATATTCAGCCTTATTCCGGTTGTCATTGTCGTATACTACTGTGTAGTTTTTTGTAGTAGATTAAAGAACACAGGTTGTGTTTTACTTTAAGGCTGATTGATAGATCGTAATCGTTTTTTTTTAAACCTTTTGTTAGCGTTCTTCAGGTGGAAGATTTTCTATATACAACGGATGTTTTTTAGTTGCATGAGAATGCAAGACAGAAATATTGTTGGAAGAAAATTGTTTTAATTATAATCTGATAGATAATTCCATTTCATGGCATTTCCACTATATATCCTCCACGGCTTCGAGTTCCGTGGTCCATTCGATCAGTTCAATTCTTGACTCCTTTCTTCCCATAAATCTGGCCGTATGGCGTCAATGGTAGCTTGAATATTGGTGGTCCAATAATTCAAGAGCTGCTGGTTTGTCGGCATTACCCAATGACTTAACATAGTCCATAAAAAGTAACCCGCAGGCGTTGACTCTCAAAAACGAGGGGACAGTGAACAGGACCAGTTCTGGAAATAAAGTTGTCACAAAATTGGTTTTTCAATAAATCGATTGTTAATCGTGCTGTATTTCGGCGAAATTTTGATGTTTAGCTGATAAGTTTTTGGAAACAAAAATTCAGATAGCATGGCTTGATAGCACTCGTCATTCTCCGTAACGGTTGATCCTTCGTCATTTTAGAGTGTAAGCCGCACCAAACAGTCAATTTTAATAGATGTAATGCTTATTCGTAACGGCTTGAGGATTCTCTTCGCTTCAAATACGGCAATTTTGCTTATTGACGTAGCCATTTAACCAGAAAGGCGCTTCAAAAAAGAAAAAAATAGGCGAAGTTCTCTAGGAAATTCGCAAACAGATTTTTTTTCTTTTTTATAGTAAATTTCGTTGTTCTTGCGTTAAACGATTCATGTTGATTTGCCAAACCTTACTGAACAGAAATGTCAACACAGTTTGACATTCTCAGCTATCAAACTATAGTTATCGGTATCGAAAGTTCTCATGCAGGTAAAAAAACACCCGATACAATAATCAATTATATCTTGAACTGTGTTTTTTAAAACAATAATTACAAAATCGGTTCGTTATTACAAAAGCACAAATACATTTTTCAAAAAGCCTATTTTTGCTAGTAAAAAAAAATATTAAAAATATTGATCAATAATTTTGAAAAAAAACACGAATTTTCTTCTAACTTACGGTAAGAACAGTTGAACTGCGATTGGTCTTCATTGTCGAACACCGATTACCTTGGATCCATTTGTTTCGATACACCCAGAGAAAAAACATGTTAATATATGTTCACCTCCAACAAAACTATTTTAGAAGCCACAACCATATTATGGTTGCCTCCAAACATGTTTTTGTTAATAATAACTAAAATATGTTTAACACTTATAATAGCAAGGTTGGTTTTCAACCATAGCATGTTGCTATTGAAAAGAGAAAAATACTATTGTAAATTTAAAAACAAATTATTGTCATATTTAACCAAAACATGTTTAAAGACAACCATAATATGGTTGTGGCTTCTTGGTGGAGGACCAATTTAACAATAATGTGGTTGTCGCTGACAATAATATGGCTAAATTAAACATAACATGTTTAAAAATTTTCTTTAAAAATAGTTTTGTTGGAGGTGACAATCTTTAAACATGCTTTTTCTCTGCGTGTAGTTTTCGGAAAACATGTTTTTCTAAAGCGTAGAGTACACGGAATGTAAAAATCCACATGCGCATATGGTTCTGATGTTATTTGAACGTCGACACACAATACGCAATGGCCATTGTGGCTACCTTAGAACAGCATGCACTTGTAGCTTTTCACATTCCGTGTTCTTTAGGCTTAACTCTGCGGCATCATAAGTGCATCAAATATTCAAATTAAGAATAATTTTTCCTGTCGGTATTTCTACAACGAACCAGTCGAATGAGCATCAGTATTTATCTACTGAATATTTTTTTTAATTGCTATTACGTAATTTCTGATTAACTAGACCAATAAGAATTACATCCCGGAAAAAAGTGGTCTCAAGCTGAACTTCTAAAATATATTTGGTAAATTCCTAAAATATCTTAAAATATGAATATCGCAGACTCATCCTATGCCTCTCATAAAACATTTATAGCACCCTACTTCAGTTATTAATCTGTCCACATAGAACTGCAAAAGCAGTTTGTTTTTAATAACGAAACATCTTCCAGGAGTCCGAATTTTAATTGATCTTGTAGCTGTCGAAACTTATAAGACAGAAGCGTATACCTAAAAACTTCTTTATTTATACTAGTTTTATTCCAAAATTTACTAAAGGGAAAATATTACTTTTAATCGTTAAGTGTAACATCTGTACGATATTAAGGGTACATATACAGTAGAATCGCGAAAAAGTTAACCAAAATGTCCAAGGGTTGTAAACTTTTTCGAATTATTAACTTTTCTAAGCGGTTTTAGTTTTAAATAAGCAATAATAAACATACCTATACTTATTTCAATGACTTAGTTTTCATCATTTTAAATAAGAAACAAATCTAATTTGTACCGGCTTGTTTCAAGTTCACAACTGCTCTTAAACTAAAATTTATAATTAAGAACTATACAATCAGTCATGTATTATAAAATAAAGGTGTGACATCTGACGTTTGTAATGAAAGAAGTTGTTCACAAATTTTCAGATAGCGAATTCTGTGTTTTCTAAAAATTTCCCAGCCAGCCATTACTGGCATTATTGTATTTTTAGGATGCAGTAACGCCAACTCGTGCTTAGCTATTGATATTTAAATTGGTGCAGTCATTGCGCAATAACGTTTTCGTTGCTTCAAGAAAATTATTTGTACAAACCTGCCTTAAGGTCGGCATATTTCGGAGAATGTAAAGTTGCCTGTATGATTTTTCCTACGTGTTCTCCAAATTTAGTGACGTTTCGTTTTTATTTTGGAAATGGCTACTTCAGATATAGAATAATACAACGCCAATAGTTTTTCTTTAATGTATTTCTCAATTTTGTTTAATCTCTCCCCTTTCGGCTTAAAATCTAATCTGAATTATGTCCTGTACTGATTTGTTGACATTTTTTTTATTAATACGCTCGGAAAAGTTAAATTAAGAGTTAACTTTTTAGAGCGGCACATGGGCGCTAAAATTTGGTTAACTTAAGCGCAAGATTAACTTTTACGAGAGTTAACTTTTTCGCGATTTGTATCAACATTACATTCCCAGCAAAATCTAGGTAATGACTTGAAATTACTGAACAACTTACTTTTCAATTACTACTTCATACCATCTGCATTACATGGAAGTAGTTAAGTAATGGTTGTTATATAATCTGATACATAAGCACTTATTTATGAGTTGATTAACGAAATTTTTTATTTAATTCACGTTTTATTTATTCAAATCTAATACAAATTGATTTTAAATACATATTTGTTCTTACAATTTGTTTTTATTTTTTTTATTTGTTATAAATGCATAAGAATTTTAACATGAAAAATTTCAATACTTAATTGATTTTGATATGTATTTTAAAATCAAAATTTTGAATAAAAACTACACTAATCAATCAACCAAACGATATCGTCTAGGTGATATAAATTTTAATATATGATATCGATCTTGTATCACAAACGATAGTATTTAAATTGTACATTTCCTTATAATATCGTTTTTCCATGAAAATATCATATCGTTTTTGCAATCATATCGTTCTCTACTTTATTATTTATGAATATGTCCTTGATGCAGGGTAGAAAAATTTTGCATTAGAACGCAAATTAAATTAAAGACATAGGCCCTAATCATGTACAACGCAGCGCAACGCCAAACAATAACATTGAAAGCACAAACAATGTCATAAATATTTTGTAATTTTGTTGTTGCTTTCAACAGAAATTCATGTACCGTTTAAAAATTTTTAACGACACAAGCAATGGAGCGTTTGAAATTTTAAAACGCAATGTGAATTTCTGTAGAACGCAACAACAAAATTACAAAATATTTATGACATTGTTTGTGCTTTCAATGTTATTCTTTGGCGTTGCGTTAGTTCTGTGGCATTGCGCTGCGTTGTACATGATTAGGGCCATAATTTGTTTGACAAATTCAGCTTTGTTGATAACAATGTGAAGTGTCTATTTTAAGCAAACGTGGTAATGACTTATTTAACTCCTTAGTTGTAAGCGAATGCGGTAATAACTTATTTAACTCCCTATTTGTAAGCGAGGGGGTAAGTACTTGCCTCCAATGACATCACCGTGTTAAAATAATGAGTTCAAATGCCAATGTATAACTATTGAAGAGTAGTTATATTAGCTTTTTAACTCCTTACTTTGCAATGTAAGTTTTTGCTGGGTTGTTTTCTTATAACAAAACTAGCCGTTAGCTTATTAAAACAATATCTAAAATTATAGTTTTTATTTTTTAAATATTTTATCATTGACATTCTGCAAATGAGAGACACATGTCAATCATTTTGAATACAAACGAAATTAAATTATTAAGAAAATTCCATTCTGACCACGACAATTCCTTCAATAACATTTTCCTTCAAGGGAATCCTTTGTTTCACTTATACTCCAGCAAATCGTTAAAACGTTGCGATATTTAAATCAACACTGTACAATATACAGAGTAGTATAGTGCGTGATATATACGTTTTTTTTTTAACTATGAAGACGAAGGATGATATGTGCATGTACGATGACATAATAACAAATACGGAGACATACATGCACTCACAAAAATGGGTGCACGCTAGTACACTCACATACATACACACTCTTTCAAGTACAACAGTAACATTGACATCCGGTGAATACCCTCTTGACAATAAATTGAACTGTAAAGGAAACACATTCTATACTGAATTGAATGTGGCCTGAGAAAATACGCACGCACACACACTCACAGGCAAAATAACACTTGAGATGAATGTGAAGAGTAGATTGAATGAATTGAAGGAAAAAGTAGCGGCATGATTGGGGGGCGTTAAGTGAGGCTGGCGTAATGGGTTGAATGAGAAAGAAATACATTTAACTTGCTATAATGTAAAGCTAACAAAATGGCGTACGGTAGAATGGCTTAACTCGTAACGCTTGACCAAATGCATTGTTCATGTCATGTAACCACAGTGAAACGTTCGTTGTTCAACGATGTCGTACGTTGTACATAGTCATAAACCCAACAAACACAAATTCGCTAATAGTTTGTAAGTATCACAAGGTGTTTAATTTGAGTCTTATTTGATGATGATTTAAATTAGGGAAAGTTTCATATAAATAAATTTCTATGAAAAACCATTTCCCTTATAAATTTCTATACAAACGTTACGTTAGAAATTATTGCATAGGCAGTTAATCTTAAATTAAGTGTTGATCTTAAATATATCTCGAGCTTAACTCATTAGTGGACGAATTTCCCTAGCCACCTATCTTAAATAATGTTCACCAGTTTTTAATAAATATTATCTATATATACGAGTATAATTCGGCAAAAGGACACTTTCCTCCTCTGTTTGACAACCAATTTGAACAAAAATTACACCATTTGAAAGGTATTTACTTACGAAAGTGCACAATATATATTCTGAGGGGTTAAAGAAGGTAAAAACGGATAAATTTTACCACCTTATATCTCCAAACTAAAAGAGATATAAAAAAAATAATACTAAAATGCGATGTCCTGAGTGGGTGAGAATCTATAAAAGGGTACTTTTTTGTACTTTTTTGTTCATCAACTGGTATTTTTTGAAGTTCCGTTAGTATTAGACCTGAAACATAAAATTAAGCATGCAAGGTCCTGCGTAAATAAGAATCTGTAAGAAGGATCCTTTTGGTACCTGTTTCGGTATTTTACTGGTACTTTTGAAGCCCAGAGAGGTTGTGAATTTATTAGTACTTGTTATTGACACTTCTTTGATTTGCAATAGGTAATTTCTGATTTTTTTATATTATTTAATTTATCAAACTAAATTAAGCTTTCCCGCACTTGAGTTGTATAAAAAATATGGACCGGAGTTTGGTCCCTTGACAAATCAATCCGTTAAGACGAATAAAAACAAAATGCTCGAAACAAAATGCTCCTTCATATTTACATAAATAATGATGGGGAAATATTAGTCTGATAAATTCCGTTCAAAAACATTTTATTCAAAAAACTTATAGCTTTGGAGTTATCGACCGTCCCTCATAAGAAACACTGCTTAAATGGTACACTTGGCGTATGATAAATGTTAAAGCATTCATTGGGGTTAAAACCTTTTTCACATTTGTTGCAAATGAAGTTTATTTTTTTTTCGCACAAGTTTTTGCATATTCAATAAGGTGGTTTCTGTCATCATATCGTGTATCTGTTTTTACTTTGTAAGTGCACAAACCCCTTATAAATGGGGTAAACTACGTTTCAATGATGTAGCAAAATTTCGACAAAAAATAAAAAGAGACCAACATGCCGGATTATTGGGATGTAACTTCTTTAACGACTAAGGCATCAAGATTGGCCACCCACATTTATTTTGTCTGAATCGCGAGGGCTAGACGGCAACTAATTCCTACATCTTATCAACACCTCCCATGCTCATATTATATGGATGGAACAATTTTGGTTGGGAAATACTTACAGTACCACTTCCTTTAACGAATCGTTGGCATGATGCCATTTCATTGACATCAAAATTTCTTGCAATTGTCATCTCGTCCAATGTATCTTCTACATTTATATTCTTTTGGAGTCCAATCAAATTTGTTTGCTCCGCAAAATGACTTCCAATATTCTCGGAGAAAAATAGTTCAAAAAATTCGGTCGAAGTTTGGCATAACTGAGCCTCAGCACTTGGTGGAATCATTCTGTTGTTATTTTCTCTAATGGTTCAACTTTTCGCCAACAATTTAAACTTGTGCTTGCCTGTCAGTTTGACCCGCAGGTGATGCACATTAATTTCTCCAGGGGTTCATAATCACTGTCGTCTCATTAACTATCTTACTACACTGCTGTAGAAAATAATTTTGGATCAAGATGATTAAGATTTGCCTCATGCTCATCATCGCTTTCATCGGTATCTCGATCAGTTAAGGCTCGCCATTAAAATAGTTGTCGGTAAGGGCATCCAGCTCATTTAATATTTCAGAAACTGTAAGTCTACATATGAAAAATATTTACTCAATCATCGTATCACAATTGTACTACGGACGAAGTGTCCCTTTAAGGGCACGTTGCACTCAAATGCTCTATATGCACCGGGTATAACATTTTGTCATAATTTTTATATAACACACACAAACTAAGAAATATTTACATAATATTTAATATATTCCAATTTTTCTTACCCGTCTCGAGATTTTTGTTTCTTCACAAATTGGGTTTTCATATTTTGCATAAAACACAACACACAAATCACAATTATTGAAACAAATGAAATTAAACGTGGTTTGTTGGATTCTCAGTGATGGTTTTCCCAACCAATTTAGCAATTTTTGAAATTGCTACAGTAGAAAATTCGAGCGTCCTTTATAAGGAACTCTGCGCCCGTATGAGTTAAATATGACTTTTAATCCTTAAATATAATGTAAATAAAAAATTAACCTTTCGAAATTAACCTTTAAAATAGTTTAACTATTAGCTAGTTTAAAATTTATAATAAAATTAAATATATTCACCCTATTATAAAAGTCGTTGTCGATGTCGACGTCAGTTTTAAGTTCGACTTCATCACTTTGAAGTTAATTATATATGTGGGGTGTTTTACTTTTGTTGACCTGTGTTATTATGTGTGATTATTTATTTGTTTCGGCTTAAGGTCTTGTGACGATAAAATATAAATAAAAACAAATTTTGTTGTTTTATTTTATTTTAACAATTTATTTTCTCCGATATTTCGGTTAACTTCGTTAACCATTTTCAAGGAATGTAAAAACAATAATTTTTTTGAATTTTACAACAATACAAGTTATAATTTAAAAATTACGTACATAAAGGGTTAATCTCTTTTACCGCGTCTTTTTTCACAAACCTAAAACGTTGAACACAACTAATCAACTAGTTGTCATTTCTTATTATGTTTATTAATTATGTGTCGATATAATTGAGCGCAATTGTCTGTGTCTATCTTATAATTAAGTCGTGTGTTTGTTGGAACATTTATTATATGTAACATTTCCAACGTAAATCTCTTTTTATAATTGTTCTCTTCCTGCAGTATTCTCACTTTCTCAAAGTCTGGTTTGTGACCACTTATTGCACAGTGGGCAGCAAGTGCAGTTTTTTGTTCTAATGGTTTGTCTTTGTTTTTCAGGTCTGATTTGTGTGATGATATTCTAGTCTTTAATTTAGTCTTTGTTGTGCCCACATATGTTTTGTTGCACAATTGTGAACCATTACCATTACAGTTTATCTTATATATTAGGTTTGATCTGTCATCCTTATTTAATTTGTCTTAATTACCCAGGAAAAACTTTACTTACCTGGTAAGTTAGCAAATAACGTTGGAGAAAAATAAACACTACTTATTTTTCGGCTGAATATTTACTTATTTTTGTTCGAGGTGTCCACAGAATTCAGTACTTACAATGCACTTACTAGAAGTCACAAAATATCTAGTTATTATTTAACTACCAGTAAGTTGAATAGTAAGTACTTAAAATACACTTGCTAGAAGCCAAAAAATAACTAGTTTTTGTTTAATTGGCGCTAGTTAATAGACCTAATAAGTAGCTATGGAGCTAGTTACCAGTAAGTAAATATTTAGTACTGAAAACAAGACAACTAATAAGTAGTTATTTAGCTGATTATTAGTAAGCAAATATTCATAACTGAAAATAATAGTAGTGAAAAGTACTTACTGCGGTCATTACTAGCAAGTACTTATTGAGGTTTTCAGAATAATGACAATTATAATGACAACTACTTACCAGGTAACGTATGAAATAACTACGACCTATTACCGAAATTCAAAAAGTTTTTCCTGGGTATATATAAAATCTGACAAAAAAAAATCCCATTTCGAATTATTTTTTTTACGTCGCTTAGTGTTTGTTTTTTTTTAATAAATTATTATTTAAATAATTAAATTAAAAAGAATATGAGAGCGGATCAATAACTCCGAGACTTTTTGAATGAAACACAGTTTTTTTCAAAAAAAAAAAAAATTAATTTTCCAACATAATCTCCTTTTAGCTCAATTCACTTCGTCCAACGTTTCATCAATCGGTGTATCCCTTCCAAAAAAAATAGGATTTTTCGAGGTCCATAAAATAGGCATTTGCTTGACCAATAATTTCATCGTTGGAGCTAAATCTCTTTCCACCGAGCCATTTATTTACGTTCGGAAATAGGAAATAGTCACTGGGTGCTAAATTCGAAGAATATGAGGTACCAATTCGTAGCCCAATTCATGTAATTTTGCCATTGAGACTGCACACGTGTGCATCCGTGCATTATCTTTCTTTGCCCATATGGGGTCATTTTTATTTAAATCCTCTTTAAATCGGTCCAATATGTTGGCATAATATTCGACGTTTATTTTTTCCCCCTTTTAAAGGCAATCGATGTGGATTATCCCGCGTGCATCCCAAAAACTGTTGCCATCACCTAATTCGCCGACAGACTTACCTTGGTCTTCTTCGGAGCTGGTTCACCCGGAGAAACCCATTGTTTAGACTGCTGCTTGGTCTCCGGAGTGTTGTAATGAATCCATGTTTCATCCACAGTTACAAAACTCCGCAAAAACTCATTCGAATTGCGGTTTAACAACTCCAAACAATCCTTTGAAGTTTTCACACGATTAGGTTTATTGTCCATTGAGAGCAAACGCGGCACCCATCATGCATGAAATGCCTATGGCATCAACAATCTCACACACTTTTACTCTTCGATCGGCCAACACCATATCGTGAATTTTTTCGACATTTTCGGGTGTATTGAATTCAATTGGCCATCCAGAACGTTCAGCGTCTGGATGTGCGACCACAACGGAAGTCACTTTTTTACCATTGAAATCGATGGTGCAGAGTCCCCATAGTATTTAGCAAGCTTTTCCTTGGTTTGATTGACGGCTTCTTTTTGCAAAAAATCATGTTTAATGAGCACTCTAAATTCACGTTTTTCCATTTTTTAAAAATCCACGAGGTTGTATGTTTTGAACAGCTGTAAAACGCAAAGTAAATGACAGAACTTGCTCAAAACTTGACAGAAGTCTATTAACAGGTGGTACTTGATGCGAGCAGTGTTGCATTTCATACAATTACGAGGGAAGTTTGAAAAGGCACGGACTTATTGAGCCGCCCTCGTATTTTAGAAAAACTAAATGGTAAGTATTTCATCTTGACGGATTAATTTGTAGCAGTTCTGATCCCTAGTGGACATTTGGCCGAAGTCTAAAATTTATTTTATGCATTTACAGGTGCTTAGCAAACTTTTGGTTTGCTAATTTAAACATGAAATTGTAACAACTTTTAACCCTGCTGTTAGATTAAGAAAAACTTACGAATCTTATGTTTAGGATCATTTTAGTCCATATTGGATTTTTTATTAAGTGCACAAATTTTTGTTTAAAAGTCTGCAGACAATAGAGTTAATGTTCATATCTTTTTATAACCAATTTTAAATTTTGTTTGATTGTCAAAATTTGACAACAGGGCTACATATGCTAATACAAATTTTATACCCAGCAAAAGCTCTACTTACAATTCTAATTTTAATGGCTTCCTGAATTCATTACTTTGCATTATAGGTAATATATTAAATAATAACTTTGTTATTATATCTTAAATAAGTAATAATTATCCATTACCAAAATAATTTTATATAATGATTAAAATAAGTTATGATTTTTGATAATTATTTGGGTGCCCCGGTAGGCTAGCTGGTAGTGAGCTAGTCTATCAGTACCGGGGTTGCGGGTTCGATTCCCGCCAGAGACTCTGGTCTCCTGCAGACAAGCAAAAAGATTCGCGGGATTTAGTGTAGGAATAATAATAAAATAAAAAAAAAAAAAAAAAAAAACAAAAAAAAAACCCAATATATTCCCTTAATATTTGTTAGATATCCGGTATGATACTATAAAATTTTAAGAATAATTTCAATAATTCAAGTCCATGGAAAATCCAAAACTCAATCAAATGTATGTAAATATATACATAAATATGTTCCAAAAAACCCCCGACAATATATTTTTGTTATTAGAACATCAGTAGTGATATCGATCAACAAAAAACGCATAAGATTTCACATGCATATAAGAGCAATTTTAATAAGTGTGTTGTAACCTTTTTGAAAGTTAAGTAGTTACTATTTTTAAAATAAATAAGTAGTTACTATTTTTGTCTCTTTTTGTAACTACATATTTTTATAAAACTTTTAAGTATAAAAGAATGGCAGCATTTTCTAGTTTTTAATTGGTCAAATTATAAATGATTACTTTTGGGGCATCGCGAACAAAAATAAGTATTTTTTTCAAGTAGATAAATAAGAAGTCTTTAACTCAAGTTCTCATTATTTTGTATGCAAAGTTTTTGCTGGGTATGTAACACTAATATAGTGTCGAAATAAGAGAGATCAATTTTTTTAAGGACACATAAACTATGCATTGTTTTAAGAAATAGGACAGCGAGGGGAGATATGGGGCTATTAATGCCTCTCCAAAACTTTCTTACAGATTTTAATGAAATTAAAAACAAAGAAAGATCCCTATTCATATAGCCAATTTAGCTATGCATTTTTCAAACCTAGGTCCCAAATTGGAACTGAGGTGTAGGGCCAACTTGGCCAACTACAATTTCTTACTTGTTTAAGTTTGCAACTTTTTTTTTCAAACGTATTTTTTAAAAATATTTACTTTCCAACTAAAATTTCAATAACTTTCATTTGAGTCATCGCAAAATTGTCTGTCGACTAAAATTTATAAATCAACTCCGAGCGCCGTAGAAAATAGCAAGTGCCTGTCAATAGTTGTTGTCAATAAGGACAAGAAAAATACAGTTAGCGTTCCGCTGCCTAATCGCGGTTGCCTTTCAGAGATGAATGTCTTTTTCCAACCCAAAAATATATGAAATTCTAATCTTAAGACCTCATTACTCATCCGTTTAAATGGGTAGTTTTACTTAAGTGTGACGTTGCGTTGAGGATCAACCTAATAAAATTAAATTTTTTCACAGTATTTACGCATCAACTGATTATTTTATGTTAGGTTTTATTTATTGATAGAGCGAACATTTCATCGACGAACACGAAGTTTTCTTTTAATATTTTTATACAAGACTGACAAATATTATAAATTCTGAGAAATTTTCTGCTTTCTTTAAATACATTTCAATTCCATATTACACGTTTACTTATTTTTAGTAACTTCCGACCATTGAAAACGATCGCTCCGATTACGTCTACGTAATATTTACGCATGAGTAATGATACCGTATATGCTGCATTCAAAGCGTTCTCAAAGTGTAAAAAAAAAATATATTTAAGAAATAATTATCTTGTTTTTTTTAAGTATTTCTGCAAACAAAATAGTTTTAGTTAAGGTGTTATGATACTTGCTATTTTTTGTATTTTTTCTATATTGGAGAACAGTGCAAATATATTTGCATAGGAAAACTGACTAAGTGGAAAGAGTTTGATTATACCATAAAAAATCTTGAAATGTCAAAAAAATATACGTGTGTTATCGATAAATAATCTTAGACTGTCAAAAAAAATATAAAAATTTGTAACTTAAAATTGACATTTCCAGATTAAATGTTAGCACTGCTGCTAACTTTTTTAGTTTTTGATCGAAAGTAGCGGATTTTAACTTTTTTTTTTTTGAGATATAGCTTTTTTCGACGGTTTTTGTGGGAACAAAACGTATATTGCCCACGTTTTTTGTTTTGTTTACATTTTATATTGTATTGTATTTCTTGTTCTTTCTCGCATTTGTTGTTTCATTCAGTCAATCCTAAAAAAATCCAATACAAAAAAAAAGCAAGTATCATAACACCTTTATGTTGTTTAAAATCTTAAATAACTACATAATAATTTAAAATTTATGAAGAATTCAATAGAAAATATTTCTGAATATTAATGTTTTTAAATGCAATTTTTAACTAAACTCTTCTTATTATTAAACATTATTATTGTTGTTTTATATTTTGTCGGATGTTGTGTATTTCTAATCCAGATGCTTGTACCTAATTTGGAAACTTTGGCCCTTGCCGGTCTCCAGATATACAGAAATCTACAATGTCTTTATAAGAGAAGAACCACGCCCACTTCTCCAAACCCGCACACATTTTGTCGGGTGTTTTTGGGATGTTGTGTGTTAATACCCAATATGTTTGTTCCTAATTTGGGAACTTTGACTCTTTCAACAAGGGATTTATTGGTAAAATTAGAGGCAGTCGTGTTTTTTGCTCGTGTCTCAGTAGATTATGAATCGATCTGGCAGAGATTTAATATCAAAATTTAAATGAGGTTGTCTGACATAAATATAAACCAACCAAGTCATGTTAGCGCACGGACGAAAATATGGTTAAATGGATTTGAACTTCTCTACTCTTAAGGAAAAAAAGTCTATGAAATACACCAAATAAATAATTTTCAATTAAATATTTTGAAAATCTACAACTTCTGAGTTAAGACTTTTTTGCTTAACGCCAAAGATTAATTATTTTTTTATTATTCAAAGTTCAAAGTGTGAATACAAATCATTCGCAATTTGTATTCAACACATATTGTTTGCTGGGCATATAGAGATTCTATTGGTCGTCAACTCTCTCTGTACATTAGCAACCAAAGAACAAAGTACATATAAAAAGGGACATTCATTGAGGTTAGCATTTTTTACAACAATTGTTTTTTTTTATGTGTATAAATGTTTGTATATTTGTATTATGGTATGTCTGTGTCAGTAATGTCTACATATGAAGCTACTTCGAACTACTACGACAATACCAACTCCAGTCCCTGCTACTGTTCCATTGTAATTCCCTCCACCGAAAATAAAAGATTCGTAGAATGTGATTGAAATGGTAAAATAGCATCATAGAGTGATAGTGATGAAGACGATGATGATGATGTTTTCAATGTCGTTGCTATTGATGATAACGATGATATGATGAGTTGAAGTAATGAAACATACAAAATGTAAACGTAACGCATTTGATGATCTATTGTCATACAAAATAAGCCATGTTTTGTATGTATTTTTATGTTTTAATGTATTTATTTGTATAACTTTACATTTAACATTCCGTCCATATGTGTGCGTAAACAACTACGTCTAATTGTCTGTCTGGTTACATTTTATCACATACAAATTCTATTCTCTTTCTGGAAGGAGAATGAGTGTAAGAGGTACCATAGATGGCAAATATTAAGGTATGGGCAAATAAAAGTTTGTACAAAGAATCTTCTTAGTTTTGCAAAAAAGTAGCTTTTTTGCATTTTGCAACCAAATGCAGGGTAAAATATTTTGTGTGCGACATTTGTGGATTTAATGCCAACATAGAAAAACGTTCATGACTTTCACAGTATTTGGTATAAATTAATATTATTCATGTGACCAACTTGATTTTCAAAAGTTCTATGGTTTAATTTTTGACTCCAAAGATTTTGCGATGATCATATAAAATCTAAGGTTTAAAGAAAATTGCAATTCCAAACAGTGCTGGAAAATTCGGTGCTATTGTACTATTTGCAGTCTTTTTTCTTTATAGAAAATAACATGGTACCCAACGCCAGTTTAAGAACCATTTTCTTGTTATGCTTTCTTGCTAGAAATTCATTTTTGCTATATTTTTTTAAGCATTGACAACATTTCCTATGTCGCAATAACATACAGAGTACACACACAATTTATTGTTCTTTTTTTCGTTTATATTTTTGTTTCCAAAATTTTGATATGCTTCTAGGAACAATGTCAGCTTTATTGCATCTTATACCCTTTGTGCACTTGCATACAAACGCATGGAAGGTGTTAAATATGTGAAACATCTATTCACACTAAAGAGTTGCACCAGCATAAAAAAAAATTGCTTAAAAGCTTACTTTGCTTTGCTTACTCTCTCATTACCAAACACATACTTCCAAAAACAATTGTTTTTCTTTACGATCAAAATATAGATGAATATAACAACACTGCACTAGAATAAAGCTGAATTGGAACAAAGTTGAAGTGGAACATTAAAACTGGAGTAGAACATCAAAACATGTTTGAATGTGTTGATTGTAGACATATACCAAAGAGAAAATTGTAAAGGTACAAAATAAAATATATTTAAAATAAAATATTGTTTAAAGTTTAGAAAATATTTCAAAAAAATACAATTTCACTTACATCTAATGTATTTATTTCTGTTTTTAATATAATTATCACTGTGAATTTCTTAATTCCTATTTTGTAAATGTTTTATGTCGGTTTTTGCTTTGATATTCTGTTTATTGTGACAACGCAAGGATTTACAAAAACAAAACAAAAAAACATTTGGCTCCGTACGCAAAGGGCGATCAGTTTCGCACTTTGCTGAAGCAAATGACAGATTCATACAACTTAACAAAAAGTTTCCTTAAGTTCAAGTTGGTTTGACACATATGATTTACATGTATTCGCATAGTTACTTAAGCCAACTTAAGCATATTATAGTTGCACCTTTATTCTGCTTTTTACCTATGCTCCAACATTACAAGCAGTAGAGAAAAAGTTTGCAAGTTATGTTTGTTTTATTTTGGTGAGAGTCAAGTGTTGTTAAGTTTTTTTTTTGCTATTTTTGTTTAAACGAAAATACTGTGGTTGGAAGTAGAACACAGAACCAGTGTTTAAAAAACTAGACTCCAAGTAGTTGTAGTAATAAAAAAATACAAAATAGTCTAGTTAAAAAATGTTAAAAACTTGTAGTCGTTCATTTACTATTACTACCGCTACCGGCACATTTTGATAGCAATAGTTTTAGTAGTAGCGCAAAAAGAAAATTCTTGGAGCAGCGTAGTAAATTTTTTTTTACTGCTATCGCTACCTTTAAGTTTTGGTAGCAGTAAAAGAAGTTTTATTTTTAAAATTTGTACTACTATCTGCTTTAGTAGTTATACAAAAAATAACATTTAGGTAGTTGTATTATAACATTAAGCAGTTTTATAATAACATTGAAGTAGTATGTTAATAACATTGAAGCAGTCGTAAAATAACATTATGGTAGCAGCAGAATTAATAAAAACGTAAAATCTTCAGCAAAATAAAAACAAACGAATAGCACGTGTGTGTTAAAATCAGTGTTGCCAGAAATCTTTTGGCTCATGCCCCTTTTAAATCCCTTTAATTAAATTTATTTATTTTAATTGATGTACATATTCCTCCCTGCTTCTGTTTTAAATGCTTTTTACCAAGAATTTTTTCTGTTTTTAATGTTTTTGTCTTTCTTTTTCTCGTTGATATTTTTATAAGCACAACTTGAAGGAAAAATGTAAACATAGAGATTGTTCCTTAGTTGTTTAACAATTAGTATTGTGAAAAACGTACTTTGGACTTCAATAAGAATTCTTGACAAAAAGTATGAAAAACAGAAGTAAAGAGGAACATGTAAATCAATTAAAAGAGATAATCATTCAAAAGACAAATTTCGATCTACCAATTTGGTTTGAAGATATGTGTTCGGCTTTTGCCTGCCTGCTGCCTTCGATGGCGGGGAGTGTTAAAACGGCAAACCCCTTTGTGGAGATTGTGTCCGTGAAAACCTGGGTTCAATTCCCAGCTCAGTCAAGAATGAAAAATTATCAATAGATTTTAATTCATTTCATGTTGTAAAATTCCTTTCTTCATAAAAATAATTTAATGAAAATTTAATTTACTGAACTTTAGCTTGAATAAAATATTAAAAAAATTTGGATTAAAAACCATAAACAGTTCAATAAACTAACCACAATACTAATAATTAAAATATTTTAAAATGTTTTTATTTAATATGTTTTTTAGTATTGTAAAATGATATATAGAACTGGTTTTAAGATAATTTTCACTAAATATAGCAGCGCTTTTAACACATTGAGTTCCAAGCGGTTTTGACGAAAACCTTCCCAGGAGGCCAAACCTTTTTTTTTGTTAAATAAGTATATTAGTGATAAAAAACGATTTCTGAGATATCCCTTGTCCATTCTGCTCCTTACTTTTTATTTTATATAGGCTTTTTGTGTCGTACATTTCTGTACGACGCGGCACTGCACGACGGGTATGAATTTGTAAAAGTCGCTGTCGTACAAAAACGTACGACGCTTTTTTTCTTGTTTTTTTTTCGTTTGTTTTCTTTTTTAGTTTGCAATTATCTCTCCTTTGTGCAACTTAAAAATAAAAAGCACAATCACTATCGTACGAAAACGTACGACAGGGCACCCCACGTCGAGATAGGTATCGTACGGAAAAGTACGACGTGGCACTAAATGTGTTAACATGTTAAAAACATATAAAATATTCCATTTAAAATATTTCCCTACAATGTGGAATGAATGCTCATAAAATAAATATTAATAAGTATGAGTACATATAACTTCTAACAATCGAAAATTTTCTGCACCGATAAATTCAAAAAGTACTAACAACAATGGTAAAAGCGACGACCTGACAACACTTTTTATGAATAATTCAAACAACATCACATACGTACTTATTGTTGGTTTCTAGTTTTACTGATTATTTTCGTTTCTGACTACTTCAATGTTATTATATTACTACTTTAATGTTATTAACATACTACTTCTATGTAATTCTACTACTACCTCAATGTTAATAATCTACTACCTCCAAATTTTGTAGTCATAAAAAACAATACTCCAAATGTAGTAGTAGTTTTAAAACGAAAAGCTCAATCAAACCAATAGAAAACAATTTCGTTTTTTTTACTGCTACTTAATTTTTGTTTTACTGCTGCTATTTTATTTTCTGGTTTTATTTTTTGCATGTAGCAGTAGTTTTAAAAAAGGTAATACTACAAAGCAAGACAACTGCTCTTTCTGACGCTACATATAATTGTTAAGAGTAATAGTTTTAGTAATAGTAAAAAATGTTTAGGTAATGTAGTTTTTTAAACACTGCACAGAACATTTAAGTTATTTTGGGTAGCCTTTTAATTCACACTTGAAACATATAACCATAGATTACACATCTAACATCTACAATCAATCAAAAATGTCACCACGTCATCAAAATGTATTTGGAATTTATTTTATTAATGAATATAAAAAAAATGTACAAAGAAAGACTTGCAAAAAAAAAAATAAAAACTTGTCAAATGGTAACCCTGCTTTCAAAACAAATTTTATCAGTGATGCCACAATAGTAATAATAATTTGTCACTTTTTTAGTAATGATACTAAAATAATGAGAAGATGTAGAGTGGAATGCAATGAGATAGGAACATCATGTAAATATGTTGATTTTCAGCTCTATGCATTTCTTACGGTAAAAATTCAACATCTTCGCAAATTGATGGTAGATTTTAGATATTGACAAGTGTGAAAAGGCTTTTAATTACATAATTTCGATAACAGTATAACATAGTATGTTCTTACTAGTTTTATTCACCACTAATTAACAAACATATTTTAAACACCACTAGAAAATATGCAATCAACTTGTTGTTCGGGAATCAAAAAGAAAATAAACTTTGAAAAAAATGGAGGCCGCTCTCTAATGGGTAAATATAATATTAAATTTTGTGTACTTTTATCAACTCATAGTTTAATAATATTAGCAAGACAAAAGTGTATGTTGCCAGGTTTCGGGACGAATGGATGGAGAAGTTTCCATGGGTGAGTAAAGATAATTCAAAAATGGAAATGAACCGACATAACAAAAAAAATGAGAAAAAACTCATCACTTTAAGAAACAAGTCTTGGGCCAATATTTTGGCATCCCTCGATAAAGGTTCTGATCCTTTTGGGAATATTTCAAAAGTACTGCCGAAGAAGTATAATAATATTCCAATTCTCAAAAACAACAGCTATCGGTACACAATATCACAAGGCAAATGTAAGCTACTAGCCAAAATTTTCAAATTAAATCAAACGCTTTCAGCAAACTTAAGTGACAATACCACTATATCTATGTATCTAATGTTAATAACGCATTAAATTCTTTTTATCTCGACAATGTCAGTATTAGTAATGACTATCTTGTTAAAACTAAAAATAACAAACATCGTAAAAAATTTTAAAAGAAAAAAGTCTCCGGGTATTGACGGGATAAGTAATGAAATACTAAAAGCTCCTCCAAGAAAGGGAATACAAAGTCTTACCAACATTATTAACAACTGTCTAAAATTTTCTTATTTTTCAGACTGCTAGAAAGAAGCTAAGGTAATTGCAATATTAAACCAAGCAAGTTACAATCTTGCCTATTATCTTATAGGCCAATCAGCTTATTATCCTCAATAAGTAAAATATTGGAAAAAATTATTAAGGAAACGATTCAGTTTTAGAACTGGGCACAATATTTAGAATAAAAACCAAAATAAAAAGAAAGTTTAATGAGGGGAAGTCCGCGGGAATGGTACTTTTGGATATAAAACCTGCATTTACAAATCTATTCAATTAAATTTTCCAACTGAAATCATAAAAATAATTCAATGTTTTCAAAAACAAAATAAAAAAGAGATTAACCGTTATTTTTTTTTTTTTTTTTGTGTAATGAATAAACATCAATGAAATTAATGCATGTTATTATGTTAACAAATTAGCGGACTATATTTACAGGCAGGCCCCCGACGTCGCACAGTGGCGCCATTTGAGTTTTTTCGTTGCAAAAATCATATCTTTTGAACAGAATAAGATAATTGAACAGTTTAAACAGCATATGATAGATAACTGTTCAGCCTATGAAATGAGCGTTTGGAAAGGGTGCTACGCTTTGTAGGGGTCTACTTATGGGTTATCAAAGTTAAAATTAGTAGAAAAATCAATTTTATGGTAACTAAAAAAAATTATTTTTACATTTTTAGATTGTTTTTATTTTTTTTCTTAAGGGTTTTATGTTTTAAATTATTAGCCAACAAATTAAAAAAAAATTATTTTTTTTTAAATTAATTTTTTCAATTTTCTGTAAAATATTCATCACAATTCGTAAGAGAAGGTATATCTAAAAGACTAACCATTTCTAAACTATAATTATTTTGTAACTCTATTCGTGACTTCACATGCCGCAGGGAAGAAATAAGTGGATCGGAAGATGCTGCCAACATGTTGAAGAGGTCCTCATTTTGCCTTACCCTTGATGCTTTGAATGTGTTCTGCAATCTATATATTTTATAAAATTTGTTAAGAGACTCCTGTGCTTCTTCAGAAAGCTCTCCAATTGGCAAAGACTGGTACTCAATTATATCTTTGCCATGCGCCAATATTTTATGGACGGTCGGGGTCAACTTCTTCTGTGGATACATTTCTGCTAAAAGAGATGCAGTTTTCGACGCATATTCTCCATATTTTGTAGAATTGACATTTTCTTTGCAGTTTAAAACATCCAAGATCGTTCCCAATCTTTTCACGATTTGATTGTCAATTCCAATGATTCTAGTTACTGCCTCATCATTTTCAAAAAATCTCCTAGAAGTGTTTCCATCGTTTGAGTTACCGTATCCGTGCTTGGGACAGTCTACTTTTAGTCCAACTTGTTTAAAAAAAGCCTCCTGTATTTGCTTCTTTCTGATCTTCTCCTTATCCTTTATTGATGTATTTTCATCGAAGTTTTCCTCCTCTTGTGGTAGGGTATATGCCAGTTTTAGCAAGAATTCCATACACCTTATCCTTGCGTGCATTGGTGACATTCCATATTCGTAATTCTCCTCATTTGTAGAATCGTTTAAATTACCAAAGTTCTTCTGACAAATAATAGTAAAAAATCGATAAAAAAAAATATAAAAATAAAACGAAAAAAGGGGTTTAAATAGGTTTTTGCTAAATTTTTACCTCCAAAATAATTCTGTCTATATATATGTATATGATAACTAATTGAAATATGTTATAATTAAGCAGAAAAAGATACTTATCTTAAATTCTTTACAACTAATTATATAAAATTGAGATGTAACATATTATATATGAAATAAATTGAATTGAATTGAAAAAAGTTCTTCTGACTCTTTTTGCAAATCGGGCATGACATTGTTGAGGTTGTTCCTGTCAGTTCGTTTACGACTTTTTCGTCAACCATGGTCAGGTGGAACTCGTAATTGCATTCAATATATTTTCCTTCTCCAATTTGCAGCTTTGTAGGCTTAATCTTGCTTATTTGTTCTTCAATGTCCTTCACCGTAGTCCTTATGAGTTCTGTCGATTCCCTTGCAAACTGAAACATTATTGGTCGGCAATAATGCACTGATGACGGTCGTGGATTTTTCCAGTGTAGGGAATCATCCGATTTTAGCCGCAAAGGAACAACAGATGCCATAAACATATTTCCATCCGATATTGTAGCGTCATCGGAAGATATCCTTTGCTTATAAACGCTTTGTCCGGATGATCCATCGCAGCCCCATTTGCTGATCAATGTCAACTTCTCAGGAAGAATTTTCACTTCCGTGAAAAACTTTGGTGTGGTTGACTTTCTAAACAGTTCAAATAATTTTAAATTGTTCAACGCCATGTTTTCAGTACTTAAATTGTTTAATGGTTTCAGTAATTGTTGCGCCAACTTTCAGGCGTAGACTAATCCAGGCATTATGCTTATTTTGCAATATATAGGCTTATGCTACCATGCCTAAAAATTTATCTGTTCCCTGCATACATATGGATTTAGGCTGAATAATGCAATTTTGATATTATGCACGTGTCCAAATAAGATTTGTGCCTACCTGTAGGGACCATAAGTCAATATTGTTCCTGACCATTTGTACGCCAAAGTATTGTTTATGTGAGGTACATACCTGCTAATTTCAATGAGTAGTTTTTTTCAAACTATTAGATCAAACTACTGTCAGTCAAAACATATAAGGGATGGACGCCATACAATTTCTGCAACCATGTCTTTTTAAACTTTTTTACCTCTAGAAGCCAAACGGGCACGTACGGGCAGATAAAAATTTTGAATTATGTAAAGAACTAATCAAAGAACAGGTTTTTCAAATATGGCAAATATAGAAAAATATAGTTTTTTTTTATTTTCCGTCAAAGTTGAAAAATAGTGAAAAAACGGATAGTTTTTAAATAGTGATTTACCAGGAGAAACACAGAGCAAACAGTTAATTTTTTTTTATCATTATACATTTAATAAATACATCAATCAATACAAACAAAAAATAAGGCGATTCGTTACCTATTTTTCGTGATATTACACCTGAAATCGCAACAAATTGACTAAAAATTGTGTGTTTTTTTGAAAACCGAAAGTCGGTCAACTTTGAACGGTTATATCTTCTAAACTAAAAATGTGATATTATTAAGAGTGGCATATTTGAAATCGTTGAAAAGTTTCCTATAACATGGGTTTATTCAAAACTTCGTCGGCACTCATGAAAATTTTGATTTTTGCAACCTCGCTTGCTCTACGGGCGCCACTGTGCGTCGATCGACGACTTAAGCGAGCGAAAACAAGTCATTCATTATCGTTCTCTTAAGCGGCCCACTAACTATCGATTTGTCGGTCGACAGGTTTTACGTATCTAACATAAATAATTTATTTATTGTGAAATGACTGTATTGCCACATCATCAATTCCATAAATAAAACGCTAGTTTGGAATTAAAAGTCGACAACACATAGATATAAATTAAGCCAAAAAATAGAACTCTGGCAGAAACCAAATCAGAATAGAAAACAAAGGAGTAAACACAAAAAATAGAATAAAATTTAATAAAAAATAATTTAAAAACTTACATAATTTCATAAGTGGTGGTGTTCAAGGCCAAAGTAGTAGGTCTGCTCGAAACGCCTGCTGATTTTTTGTAGAGTTGTGTTTTTATAGTAGCTGTTTTTTGACATCTTGTCCGTTTCTTACACAAACAAATGCTTTGGGTTTTGACATCTTTCACATAATTTACACAAACAAAAACCGTGTTGTTTTTCTATTGTTGCATTGTTGTGGTTTTGCGCAGACCTACTAACTGGGCATGGTGGTGTTTTAAAAAATATAAAATTAAAAAAAAATATTAAGTGTTTGTGTGTAAAGAAAATTTTGTTAAATATTTTAACAAAATGCCAATGTCGACAACTACAACTAGGGTATTCATTTAATGGGGCTTTTGCTTTAATCTGTTAATCGCTCGATTAATTAACCGAGGTTTTGCTTTAATCGGTTAATTTTGTTATTGTTCGGTTAACCGATTAATAAAGTTTTTTTTTATTAATGAAGTAATTTAAATATATAAAAATTCATTAATTATTTGTTATTTGGAGCTTATTAGTAAAAAAAAACCAAAAACATAACAAACATAACAATTCTCACACTAAAACAAACAAATAAAAGAATAATTATAAATATGTAATACATATTTTTTTAATTGATACATAAATATTATGTATTTATTAAACAATAAACTGTGAGATCATTTTATTAGTTATTTCAATAATTAAGGAAAATCTTATAAAAAAATCTTTTAGACAAATAATTTGACTTAAATGTTTAGGATTTCAGCGTTTATTTTTTTAGTTTTGATTAAATTTTAACTTGAAAAAATTATTTCATTTATCGTAGATGTTCGAGAAATCAAAAGCAATCTATAATACAGAATATCTTATTTCTCAGTCCTCTACCATGGATTTTCTCCTTTTTATTTTTTTAAAATTTTTCAGACTTCGCCTTATTGCGGTTAATGCTGTTAAAAGATTGATATGAGAAGAAACAAATAACTAAACGCATATATAAAAAAAGTACCTGAAACAAAAATCTGTTGACAGCAAAAACTTATTAAAAAGTAAAATCCCTGAATACATTCTTTGTGTGTATGAAAAAATATTTTCTAAACAAATACCTTGTATATGAGGCAAAACAATTAATTAAAAACACAAAAAATATGTTTTAATACTACAAAAAGTTAGAAATGTTGTTATATCGGTTAATCGACTGAAATTAATCGGTTTAATCGGTTATAGAAAATAGGCAATTTTAAATTAACCGATATGTTAATCGGGTAGTAATTAGTCGGTTTACCGATTAACAGTTAACCGAAAGAATACCCTAACTACAACACAAGTGACTGGTCATGACATTTGTGGTCGTATAATATCTCTTAGTGGGCCGAAAATTTGTATGAAAACTGTTACGTTATCGGGCGCTTGCATTGCCGATCGACTTGTCGTGCTGAAAATTGTTAGTGGGCCGCAAATCACCTGTTTGTCATTTAAAATGCAAGCGAACGATAGCGGTCGACATCGGAGGCCATGCTGTTATTCTTTAAATAATTGTTGTTCCTGTAAAAAGAGACTATAAAAAAGGTTTTAAAAATGCTGGAAAACGTGTAGGCATAATATTGTTTAGTAAGTGTTTTGTAATCATTATGAAAAACACACTCCTGGGGTCTAATAACCGCATTCGATATCGAGTTAATTATCGTATCGAGTAAACTATCGTATTTTTCTGCATACGATAGACACTGACGTATCGAATGAAAACTCGAGAGATGTAATGTCTTTAGTTACTTGATATCGAATGCTATCATCTCAAATTACGATACATTTCATTCGTTATCGAGTGTCATGATAACAAAATAAAAAAATGTGCATCAGATGAATAGCATCCGCAATATTTAATGATTTTGAAATTTTTATTTCAGATGAGACTTTAAGGAACGTGCTGCAAAAACAGCAATACTCCTCTACAACAGCTAGAAAACCGGCGGAAAACATAGAGAAACGATACACATTTGCCCGGTAGGCTAGTTGGTAGTGAGCTAGTCTATCAGGGCGGGGGTCGCGGGTTCGATTCCCGCCAGAGACTCTGGTTTTCTTTCCTGCAGACAAGCATAGAGCTTCGCGGGATTAGTATAGGAAGAAAATGAAAAAAATAGTACCTAAGTTTAAGAGGAGAGTACTATGATAACTTAATTTTTTGTGATGAAACAAAGCTTATGCTTTACTAATACGACGATCCTTACAAAGTTTGGTGCAAGCCATTCACGGCCCTTGACAACAAATATTATACCAACAGTAAAATTCAGAAGTTCGGAAATTCTGGGTGTATAATGTACATCCAGAGAAAAACATATTTCAATATAGTCACCGCCAACAATACTTTTTTTAAAGACACATATATTACGTTTAATTTTACCATATTATTGTCACCGACAACCATATTACAGTCAACTTAATCCTCCATCAAGAAGCTACAACCATATTTTGGTTGCCTCTAAACATGTTATGGATAAATATGACAATCATTTGCTTTCAAAGTAACAATAGCAACATGCTTTGGTTGAAAAACAACCATGCTGTTATAATTTGTAAACATATTTAAGTTATAACTAACCATAACATATTCGGAGGCAACCATAATATGGTTGTGGCTTCTTGATGGAGGACAATCAAGACCACTTTATTTCGGATATACTGGAATAAACTTTATACGTAGGAAGTAATACCGTTGTATTTGTACAGATACTAGTTGAAGAATTTTATTAATATGACTCATATCCCAAGTATAGGACGGGCATTTTATTTTGCTTCTTTAGAATATTTTAACGCAATTGATTTCCACAGTCTGCTTCTATATAAAACCACTTTTGGAAACACTGTTTTTACAAAACTAAATCCTGCAGTGCCTATACAGGAGGCAATGATGATGTTGCTAACGTAACATAATTTCTGTTTGAAATATTTTACATAAACAAATTGTTAGTACACTTTTTGGAAATATGGGGTATTAAACGATTTTATGAAAGCCTATTATAGTTGACTTCCAAATCGTAGAAGTTTTGATGAACCCAAAATTTTAGATGGTCTCATGAGTACCCCCAAAGATATTCATGTTTTTTCTTGTTGCCTCACCTTTTTTATTTGCTAATATTTCGTAGCAGGGATTGTTCCTATATATGAATACGAACATATGTGCATGTGTATGTGTGTGAGTATTTGAGATGCCATTACATGCGTGGACATGGCACGAGAAAGTTCAAAAGGAGAATGGTTTGAATATATTTGTATTTTTGTTATGTGACATATTTGTTGCAAACCGGAAATAAACGACCAACCAACCATGCCATAGTCAATGACTATACAGAAATACAGAATGCGAAAAAAAACCATATACAAGTGTGTCTATGCAAGATTTAATGTTACAATGACTACTTTTACTTACACTGACATGCCAAACATACATATACAAATACAATTACACTAACACAGTAAAATACATACTATATTTGTATAGTCTTCGTAGTGCGGTGTTGGAATATTCAATTAGGAAACGTACGATGACAAAATAATTGCATTCAAGTGGTTGTTAGAGTGTGATAAATTGTTCCTATTGTTGTTGCTACTATACATAGGAGTAGTAGTAGAAGTTGTAGTTTGAAGTAAAAGTAGCTACTTTTATAACTCAGCAAACCATTACTGTCACCATTGAAATTTCTTTTACTCCACCACCAATACAATTACAATTGCTCCAATCATTTAGGCGCACAAAGAACACCCACAAATACAAACGACTCTTCCTGAAGTTTTTATTTTTTTGTTGTCTTTCAACTACTAGACTTACACGTTTCTTTGATTCTTCTTCTAGATTTCATCCGTTTTATATTCAAGACATGTTTATGCGTATGTAATGTGGGTTTACTTCGATGCATGTCTGTGTCTTTGTACTTACATTTACATGTGTGTCTGTCTCCTTGATTGTTTGTTATATTCGTAAGTCATGTTCGGTTTCATTTCATTTCAGTTCGGTTTAGAACATGCTTGTTTAGTAATGAGTTTTTGATAAATATCAAAACAATAACATGTATCTTCTTAAGGTTATAATTTAATCAAATTTAATTATGACAAGAATGAATTGCTTAGTTATGTATGAATGAGGGTTCATATTCATGAAAATTTTATGGGAATTCCCCAACAAATTTTTATTTGAAATTCCGTAGTATTTTATAAAAAGAAGTTTAATTTTTCCGACAAGTTTTTTACTTGAATTAAAGTTAAATTACAAAACATTGTTTTACATTCATTTAAGTGTTGTCAAAGAGCTATTTTTTTTTTTAAGAAAAAGTTTAAGAGCATGGAAAATAGTAACCAAAATAATGTAGTTTAAAGAGCTAAATTTGAATCATATATGTATGTATTTGTGTGTCAGGATTTAATTTGGCTCTTTAGCACCGTTTAAAAAATTAGCGGGTTTCTGCAAATATTCAAAAATATATTAAAAGAAAAGAAGAAAGAAAGGCTGCTAAATATTATACATTCAAATATTGCAGTACGGCAACAATTTTGACATGGAGATGATATCTGACCTAACGGTCGTTCGAATGACCAACAGAAACATTTTAATATGTTTAACATAAGAACTAAAAGAAGTCTGTATTTAAAAATATTCAGCCTTATTGTGGTTGTCGTTGTCGTATACGACTGTGACACTATCGTATACGACAACGACAACCACAATAAGGCTGATTGTCTAAAACCCTTTGGTCTAAGATTCCAGTGAACATTTTAATTAACATCGTAATTAAATTTTTATTTTTCAACAAGTTAAAAAAAAAATTGAGTTTATCAGCCATGTCACAGAGTACAATTCCGTTCGGAATGATTCCGTTCGGAATTGAAGAAAACATATTTGTTTATTGATAAAATATAAATTTTGATAGTTTTTTTTTGCCTTTAAGGTACAGAAAACTTCCATTCCGTTCATGAAAACAAATATGGTTTCATTCCGCAAAGTTTTTTCGTAATTTTCTGAAGCACCAAACTACGGAATGAATTCCGTTTCCGAACGGAATTGTACTCTGTGACATAGCTGTATGTTATAGAAATCCTAAATAATACAAACCACTCAGTTTTTTTTATTAAAAAGCTTAAAATAAAAATGAATTGTTAATATCACAAAATTTTTCTATAAGGTCACCTCCAACACAACCGTTTAAAAAATTTTTTTAAAATTATATTCGGAATACTCCGAACACATTATTCTCAGGCGTCACCATATTATGGTTGAATTAGTCCTCCATTAAAAAACCAGAACCATATTAACAAAATTTTTCCAATAATAAAAGTATGGCTTTTTTTCTACTATTCTATGGTTGTTGCTTCTTGATGGAGCACTCGTTTAAACATAATATTCTCGCCGGTGACAATATTATTTTTAAATCAATATAATTAAAATCTTTCATTCAAAATAGTTTCGTTGGCGGTTAACATATCAAAAATGTGTTTTCTCCATTTTCCACATTTTACTTCACGAAAAATCATGTTCACGGGAATGAAAAAAGTCTTAAAAGCTAGAAACCCTGGTCTGAACGTATGTCTGTATGTTTGTTTGAATATACGTTTGTTAGCATTTCTTTGCGTGTAAGTATAATGTGTGGCTATTTCTGGAAAATGAGAAATTAAATTGTCATGTTTGAGGTTTTGTCTCTTTAGTAGGAGTATGGAGAAATTCTATTTTGAAAGATTGATAGAGTATTGATACTAATTATATGTGAAATTCAAAGTCAAGGCGCTGGACTTTTGTAAGAATATAAAATATGTACTTAAGTCGGTAGAAGTTAAAGTATAAAGATGTCGTTATTTAAAACGCCAAAGGCCCCATCTAGCATTTTGAAAACTTCAGGATAAGCAAAAAACTATTTAAAGTGATAAATTGTTAAATTGTCTGAAACTGTTATTATTTTTTTTTGTTTTTCCTTGAAAAACCTACCAGCTGCTTTGACAATTGAAGTTGGTCTTTTAGCGTTATTCAAATAATTTTTTGTAAATAAGCCATTTTACTTTTTGTTATAAAATCGATTTGTTCTAATGCAATACATTAGAGTCAATGAAAAATTCGAATTTTAATTTGAAGACAAGCTATGAAAAGTCCGAACAGCTGTTTTGTTGAAAGCACTTTTAAAGTCGCAATACAGGACTTTGAAATGTAAAATTCGGTAAAGATAATTTTAGACGACAGATTCATTTGGTATTAAAATTAGGTCTATTAATTCATTGATCGTTAAACTTTTTTTATATCCATTTAAGACTCCTTAAAGTCTATTTATTCTGGGTGCTTGAGTAATTCTAAGTCAATTGAGCAATGCCGTTTGTCTGTTGAAAAAAAGCTTACTTTCAAAAAACATAACAGAAAAAAAATATTGGTGTCTAATTCGGTCTAGTTCTCCTAAGCAGTTTGTGATTTGAATAGAGTACAATCAGCTTAGTGGAAAAAGAGTTATAACTGTGGAACAACCTCGTAAAAAATTTATATTTTTTTAGAAAAATTAACATACATTTTTGGCAGTGCACCAATTTTCATTAAATTTTGCACAAATTCGGTTTTTAGGCCTTGAAATCATAGAATTTTATTTTGTGCAGATCTGTCTATAATTCAAAATAGGCCACATACTATGCCCGCTCTTGGAAAACACTTTGGTGCGTCTAAAATCATCATGCTATTGCAGTAAAATTTGGCCTGTCATAGTCCCATACGATCAGAAAACACTTCGTCAAAATTCAAGGATCGGTCCATAATTTACTTAAAGCTTCATAAGCCCACTCTTTTAAGTAGGCCTAAAATCTTAAGAATGATGACACTGCAGAAAAATTAAGTCTGTCATATTTTCGTAAGTCAAGAAACCATTCCGACAAAATTCAAAAACTTCTTAAACCCTAGAAAATATAAATATTGTGGTATAATTAAGTCCAATTTAGCATTATATAGATATAAATGACACCGTGTTATTTTGTGATAATCGGTCCATAATTTACCATACCATATAAATTGCCCTTCCAAAAAGCAATTAAAGAATTAAATTTCAAAAAAAATGTATTACTGTATTTACATTTTGTCTAATTTATATTATTTTTAATAGTATAAATCACTCTACATATTACGGTAGCTCCAATATAAGATCTCCTCCTAAAAATCACTTTAATTCAACTTATAATATTTCTTGACCAAATCATGATAAAAAATTATAAAACTGTGAGGTCATGTTTTATAAAGATTGTCTTATATATGATGGATTTCATATAGAGCCCACTCTGGAAATATTCGAGTTCGGTGGAGGTATTAAATATTCGAAACAGCCGAATACAGCACTCTTACATGTTTTTTAATAAATATAATGCAGTAATGAACAAAATATAATATAGAGCCCTGAAATGCTTTACTAATATCAAACTTAAGAGATTGTTTCGTCAACATTTAAAGTAAAATTTGTTAGGCTATTAATTCAATATAAAATTTAAGATTTAAGAAACTATTAACAAAGTCTTGATGCTAATGACATGTGAAAGTTTTAGTTAAATGTTCATACTTTCTAAATCAAAATTAAAAAAAATCAGGCTTCAAATATATTTTTGACAAGTTCAAAAACCACTAAAGTTAATTGCACTTTCACGTATTCGTTGTAAGAATTTAACTTTTCTGAACTCTATGGCTTTAACACATACACTTTTCTAATACAAATACTCTCGAACGCAGGAATACAAACAACCAACAAACTTCTATTCTTAATAATAATGACGCTCTGATATTGCAATTACAACCACTTCTATAAAATTTCTACTGCTTCCACAACTACAACTACTTCTAATGATTTGCAACAGTAAAGACCTTGAAAACTTTCAATATCAACCAAAAAATTTTAGTTACAATAAATTTTACTTCAAATGAAAAACCAATATGTACACTCACATTATTATATTTGCACTGGAATGTAAGTTTATTTAAACACACAAAAACATATTCCATAATATTGGCATATGACTACGTACAGCACTTCAACGAGTTTTGAGTATTAAAATGTCGGAGTTGGTTTTTTGTTTCGGTGGAAAGACGAAAAAGTACTAAATAAAAAAAAAAAAAAAATAAATACGTACAACCAACCAAGAGAGTACTAACAACACGAAAATTTGTATGGCTTTAAACCAAAACCACGTACAAATGTCAATAACACTCATACTAAACGAACCCGTCACCCTGCCATCGAAAAAGGAAAATTAGAAAACTTAAACTAAAACTCAAAAACGTGCAATGACACTTTCACTGTGATATAAAACATTTCAGTTGTTTGGAGGAAAAGTATTTGTACCCAACTTAAATTATTTCGAAGAAAAAACTTACAAGGCTAAACAATTTATCTGTACAATATCATAATAATATTTGCAAAAAAACAAAGTTCATATCAAAAACATATTTTTAATGTCCTTTACTTTCTACACTCTTCAAAGCGAAAAAACGAATTCAAAAGTGTATGAAGGACATGAGTGTATGTAAGTTTTATTGGCAAGACTGTCTTAGTTATTAAAGTCGTTGCATTGATAAGTTACTAACATTTTGAATAAATATATTTTAACTAACAGAAAAGAATAACCAAATGTTTAGGTTGTAAGTAATTGCTATTTACGTATGGGCATTTCCAGCGAAAAGTCTACTTTGTGCAACGTCATGGTACCAAGCATATAGGCATGTATTTAAGGCCCATGTTGTTCAAATGCTATCCCTTTTGCTACTAATTTTTTTTTATGTCTACGCTAATCCAGCGAAGCTCTTCGCTTGTCTGCAGGAGACCAGAGTCTCTGGCTGGAATCGAACCTGCAACCCCGATACTGATAGACTGGATCACTACCAGCTAGCCTACTGGGGCAGCTGGTAGTGAGCTAGTCGTGCTAGCGGTTTTGCCAATGAAGAATTCGGAAATGACACATGACTGTGTACCAAAATACACATTTGAAGCAAAATTACATACATAATTCGAAAAAGGAGCTTTGCTAGAATTGATTTGCCTTGCAAAACCTAAATGTTATGCTTATTTGCAATTTAATCGTAAGGTGTACAAAAAAGCAAAGCTTACCAATTGCTTTAGTAAGAAATACTGGATGAACACGTATAACAACACGTACCCACGCGCAGTATTTATTTCCGAACATAAGCAGTAACGTTTGCGGAATAATAGCACAAAAATGTTTTTGTACAAGTGTAAGCCACATACATTTCCAAAATTCGCTGTGAGTGGTTCTGTTTGATACAAACTTATTGACTTAAGGTACTTGTTGATAACACAATATTGTTGAGTACTTTATACACTGATATCAAAGGTGTCATAACGCTGATGTATTTTGACATCAGCACTATGACAAGTGTCTTCGTTTTTGACCCCATTACACTTTACATCACTGAGATGTCAGCCTTAACACCACTTGGCCAAATTGGCATCAGGGTCAAAAATGTAAATTATGTCATCAATGGGATGACATATTGGCATCACAGAAATGACGAATTGGAGTCGAATTTAAAAAGCATGTATTCAGTGCTATGACAACAGTCATCAAATTTAATCATTAGAATTGACCTTAAGTCAATTTGAGAGAATATCATTATTTACTTACCCATTACACATGTGTGTTTCACTTTCATTGTATTCTGCCCTTTGATCACAGAAGAACTCTTAATTATAAGCAGGACTGCGAAGACATCAGAAAAAAGTAATAACTCCGACTCCGGCTCCAAACTCTGAAATGTTTCAAGTGCGACTCCGACTGATGCCTTCATCTTTCACCACTAGTGGTATAGCACCACCCTAAAGAAATGGACAATTTTGTTACAAAAACTAACATAAAAGGTGGCATACTGTACGTCTAAAATCGTTATTAATATTGGTATCATATTAAAATGTGCTATGTCTGGTTTTACAGGACTAGAAATCACATTGTCAAATTTCTTTAAGATCGGTCCATAACTTACCATCTTAAACTGTAACAAATAATGCTATCAGACCAAACTTTGGTACGCGAGAGTTTTATAAGGTTAAATATCATACTGTAAAGTTTCGTGAATAAAGCCTACTCCCGGAAAATAGTCTAGTACACCTAAACCGTAACAAAAAATGCTATTATAGTAACCAGGGAAACCGGAAATATGTTCTAAAAAAGCGTTTTATGCGCATTAGATGTGCAGTCAAAACTCGAAAATATGCCCTGAAAATTATTATAAATAGGCAGAAAATAAAATTAATAGCCAATTTCCAATGTGCGAAAGAATTCTTTCGTTCGCATAACTACATTGAAAACAAAAACAAAGTCTAAAAATTTGTTTTTGTTTTCAATGTATTTATGCGAACGAATAAATTCTTTCGCACATCGGAAATAGGCTATAAATATTTGAAAACAAAATATTCAACAACTTAAAACCATTTGCATTTAAAAAAACAAACCTAATATTGTAATCGCTAAAGATCAAACACCATAGTATTTACAGACCAATTTTCGAGATTTTACCCTATTGGAAAACGATGGGCAGTCATGGGCTACCAAAAACAAAAATATATTATGAGGTTAAAATCCCTATGAGGGACGGTCGCTAAATTGTTTATTAATGTTAACATTTAAAAGTAAGTTAAATCTATTTATAGATTAATTTGCAGTAAAATTATTTGCGGCGGTTTTAATCTAAATAACAACATAATTAGATGGTTTACGGACACAAAGAGTCTTATTTGGAAAGAAGTTTTTATGGAAAATATGTGAAATTTTAAATCGATCCTCACTATTTATATATACTTCGTCCTTTGTACAATTAAAATATTATACTAAATTTGTTAACAATTTCTACAAAATTACAACCAGCCAGACGGACGGATGGACGTAGTTAGATCACTTTAAAAAGTGATCGTGAGTCGATAGGTTTACTAAAAGATTGGTCCAAATTTCTATGAATTACATCGCCAAAAATATATGTATTTGTTCTCTCCATAATTTTTGCTTATACAATTTGAAAGTTAAATATAACATTTAACTTTAATGACAACCTGCTTTCGTTTACAATTTTAGAGTAAAAATTAAATGTATATGACGAAAAACAGAAAACCAGAACTTTGAAAAAAAATTCTTTGCTTTGAAAGCTCTTGTAAGCATCTAAAAAAATTTAACATCTATCAAAATATGCCTCAAAAAACGAATATATGCGATATAAGCTTAAAAATGCTAAATTATGCAAAAAAAAATGCTTTAAAAGGTAAACTATGCAAAAATATGCACTAATCGTCTTGCAGAATTCGTAAAAAGCTCTACAACGGATAAATATATTCTACCTGTCTTCATTGGTCGCACAAGGAAAAATATGCAGCTGCATATTTATAGTTTCCCTGATAATAACATTTGGTACGTCACAGTTTTATAAGGCTACTGCATTGAAATTTGTTCAATTTAGATTTTTAATAACAGAAATCTGTAGAATTCATACAGCGTATGCAATCGCAAAATGTAAAAAAGGCATTTGTGGATACGACAACGATATCCGGGATCTGCTAGCTATACATATAACATTTTTTGAGAAACAATTTTATTAGCTTGCTGGCGTAACGTTACAAAAAATAGAATTTTAGCTGGAAATGGTCATGTATGTAATGAAAATTGATAGATTTCTAAATGATTGTTTTTAAAAGGGTGATACATTTAACGATTTTAAACTCGATTTCTGAATTATAGCCCAAATTTGTTGTTCAAATTAGAGTATAATTAACTAAGGAGGTGTATAACAAATCGCAACAATTGCACATTTTAAGTTATTTGTTTTTTTCCTGAAAAACAAAATCTTTGTAGCTATTGTTATAAAAACATCATATCCTCGGCCAATAGTCATTAGATGTCTTAATTTGCGTACGTTTGTATATCTTAGAAATTGCTAAAATTATGAAACTTTTGCAAATGATGTCAAAAACTCGATCGTTTTGTAGGAAACGAATACTAACTTCAGATCCTCAGGCTTATATGATATATCATTTGCTCTAAAGGAATAGTTTTCCTTTTTTTTTAATATTTGTCCAATTCACAAGTTCGAACCATCTTCGTATTCGTTGTCTAAAAGTCAAATTATACATTGTTGTATTTTTATACAAAAGTGTTGTCATATTATACGATTGATTTTTACATGTTTTGAACAACAATATTTGTAAAAAAAATGTTTTTTACTAATTTCAAAATTTCAATTTTTATTAATGATAATATATCGCACACCACATCGTAATCAGGCACAACTCAAAATTTATCAAAATCGTTTTTTTTATAAACCAGTCTATCAATATCTATAGCAAACACGAAAAGTTCGTTTACGTCACTGCCTTCCCTAACTTTTCTTCTGTGAAACTAAAGGTAGACGACATGTTTTTTACATCTGACTTGTCAAATGTCCCACTGTAAAATACATACATGTCGTGTGTTACCTTTAAAACATTGCAAAAATTTTGGCTAGCCTTGCAAATAAACTTGCTTCAAATGGAGCATTTTATGGCAGACATAGACTTACAGCAACTACAAGGTCCACGCTTCCGAGCCCGAGGCCGCTGGAACTATGCATAGTGAACGTATTTCCATTAATAACTATGCTGAGAACTCTTGTTCACGTAATCTAGTGCGTATCGTCATCTACGCCTTAGCCAGAGAAAGTGCTAGTTGCCGCAAAAACTCTGGTATCCTGCGATTCCGATCAGCTAGAGCTTCAATTCCAGAAAATAGTATGTACACATTAAAAGCCGATATATCAAGTATGTTTGCAAATATAATATTTGGCCATCGATTTCTTTTGCGTTTTGTGCTGCAGGAATCAACCATTTAATCAGCAGTAGCTACAAATTTGACCCTGCCGTACTTATTAGTATTTTCGATGATAACTCTTTCTATTGGAGGCTGAAAAACAACAACAAAAATCTGAGGGCATGTCAGTGCATCTGAACACTGCAAATCGAGTTGGTCCTGGTTGTGTTGATATAATATTCTCAGCCGTAGCTAAAATTGGCTTAGGTAATGGAGTGGCTCTCCGAACCATTTTGTTTTTAGCAATAAAAACGGACCAACAGAGATAGCTGCAGCTAGGACGGGTTCCCGTTTAGTATCTGTTTCAGAAGAACTTGTTTTGCTATTTTCTGATATATTCCGATCCCGAATCTGAAATATCGGAGTCACTTTCTGCACTGAGCAGTTCTAGTAAAACACGTCTGAAGTATGGAAAACAACACACAAATTGAAGCAGGCAGTGCAAATATTTGTGCTTCTTTAAAACAAAAATCGAAAAAGGGGGATCCCACAATTTCCTTTTAAATATTTAATCTGTGTTGGTTAAAAAATAAATAACAAAGGGCGATTAGCTGTTAATGTGGACCAAATGGTTCATTAACCAAAGATTCGTAAGTTTTTTCTAATTTTTTTAAATGATGAGCCATACGACAGCTTTCGAATTGAACAATTGATAAATTTGTACTAAGTATTACATATGGGCTTTTCCATGTCATCGTACGTGACATTTGTACGCCTTCGGAGCGATGGAATTTTTGCGCAAATAGTAGTAACTGGAAAACTTATTAATCATTATGTTTCTTTTAGAGGGTACTATATATGAAAAAAAAAATTATTACATTCGAAACCATGTTGTCCAAAATACCTAGCAAAATAGGTGTATATCGTACGTGACATAAAACGGAAGTGATTTTGGGGTGAATGTAAACAAATCCGAAAATCTGCGAATTGTGGGATGTATTTTTCCTTTTTTAAATTTTTTGCATTAAACCATATATTTTTCCGTTATAATCCGTAATTGGAAAGAAAAACATTTTTCTGGATGGTTTTATAATGAACCAAATGTAATATCGTACGTGACATACCGTACGTGACAGATTTTTTTCTTATAGTATTTACAAGATATGAAATATATTTTTGGGAAATATATGCATACAAAAACTTAAAACAAACAAGTCAGAAAGTATAGTCGGCCAAGCCCGACCATATAATACCCTACACCATAATATTTTAAAAACAAATTTTTGAGTGCCCCTATTTTTGACCCATCGCCAATCATGGTCGCCGGAACAGAATTATGCTATGACGTTAAGAGTTATATAAAAGTTATTTGTGCCGAATATTATTCAGATATCTTCATCTATATGAGATTTTCTTGCCTTTCAGCGATTTTAGGAAGGGGGTTTATATGGGACCTATAGTTAATTTTGGACCTACCAGCACAACATTTTATCACGACATAGTACTTGTCGTAAAAGTTATTGTCGCCAATTTTTATGTCAATACCAGCATTTATTAGAAAGTTACAGCATTAAAAGCTATTTTCTGGAGTAGTATTTGAATGAGTGCTATGGTCAAATATGGACCGATACCAATTATATTTGTTTAGATCATTAAGACTGCAAAAAAATAATTTTTGATCAAATTTCAACCTAATACCAACATAATAAGATGATACATTTAGTTGAATTTATAGTAATACAATATCGTACGTGACGACGTTTAACAGCTTATAAAATTTTTATTATACCTATTTTAAAAAAAATTCCGGTCAATATTTTTTTGCAACAAATATCTTGCTTTGAACGTTTATTTTGAAACACGTTCGACTGATCGAATACCAATGACATAGACAAATGATGTTTTTGCACCACGTACGTGACATTTAAATAGCACCCAAAGCAAACCAAAAAATATACCACTAATCAAACTATATATTTGGTCTCTCCTCGTGAATTTTGTTCATTGTTGTTGTAACATTAATTTTAAGGTATAATTCCAATGTTACCAGTATCTGTATTTAATCGGCAGAAAAGTGAAAATTGTTGATTGCAGTTACTAAAAATGAATCAAAGAGATAGTCAGTTTTAACTTTTATTTTTTGCTCTTTAAAAATTGTAATAAGCTGTAAACCCCTTTGCATAGTAAAGTTTGAGTGTTTTTTTACTTTCTACCATATTCGAAAAATAGTTTCAAGGCTATTTATTTTTTGAGTCGTGGTTGACATTCTCATGGAAATGCCCATATATTATGTATGTATATTACAAAAATTTAAATTTAAGTCGAAAACTTTAAGAAGAAATTCAATAAATTTTCTGTCTAAATTTTTTTTTTGGTAATTCCTGTAAAGGAACCCAACCCATGAGGGAGGGTGAAAAAATTTCTTCTTAATAAAATGTTGATGAATGCTACAGGTGCACATCTCATGAAATTTTATACCCTCCACCACAACCAGTTGTGATGTCTGTCCGTCTGTTGAAATCAGGCTCGCCTTGAACGACTCAAACGATAAGGATAATATTGCTGTCAAATTGTTTCTAGTTCTCCTAAGCAGCTTGGGATTGAAATCCAGCAAAATCGGTTCAGTAGAAAAAAGTTTTAATTCAAAATATGGAACAACCACCCAAAAAATTTATAATTTTGTTACAAAAACTGGCGGAATACACATATTGATAAAAAATTTTGCACAAAATTCCATATAAAGCCCACTTTCGAAAACAAAATAAATTTTGCTATCACAGTTTAATATGACTAGAAATCACATTAACAACTTTCTTGAATATCGGTCCATAATCTACCATTGGCCCCAAATAAAGCCCACTCTCGAAAAACACTTCAGTTCGCCTAAAATCGTAACGAGCAACGCTATTTTAATAGAATTTGGTCAGTAAAAATTTCGTGAAGATTAGCCCATAATTTACCATAAAATTTCTAACTGTAGGTGGAGGCTATCAAAGATGCGACATAGCCAAATATAACACTCTAACTTGTTTAATATGAAAAATGCGTATTATGTCCATTTTTAAATTGATCCACTTGTCTTTTCTTCGTATGATTTTTAACTAATGCATAAAATGTCATGTATAGCATTTCGCCAGTAAACCTAATACTCACACATTTAACTACATTTGTATCAAAACTAAACACATGTCGATAAATTGCTTCTTTTTTTTTGGAGTATTTGAGGCGAAATTTTTAAACAGTTACAAATAAATTTACCAAGAATTGTACAAAAAATTGCAAATATATTATATAAGTGATTTGTTTTCTAACATTTAAGAAAAACAGATTTTCAAGAAAAAAATTTTCATATAAATATTTTTTCTGAAATTATTTAAAGGAGTCAAATCACTAAGAATCCCCTAGTTATTCACAACAAATAAAAACCTTGAGGTTTTAATAAAAAAACAAATTTATGAAATAACTATCTTAAATTTTCAGCTAAAAATCGTTCTTTTAAGCTTCTGCTTGTTTTTTTGCTTGCATCAAAAAATCTAAGTAGTTTGATGATATTTCTTACAACTTCTTTATTACATTATTCCGAAAATTGGAAGAAAAAAAGTTTTTTTTTTCTAAATTTCTTTGTATATAGTTATTGTATTACAGTAACAAGAACAACAAAGCAAAAACTTTCATTCCAGCTATTTTCGTGTATAGAATAAGTGGTACTCCTCTCATTTTCATTGTAATGAATTCTGTCTGCGTATCATCAGAAAGTCAGCTGACGTGCTGTGATTTTTTCACATAATTTTTTATTATAAGTTAATTTTATATATTTTCCTTAATTTTTTCTCATTCTCTTCTTTTACTTTTTTTTACTTCCTTTTTTAGTTTTTAAATTTTTTTTTTTTTTTAACCAACATTTACAACAAATAGGAAATATAGCTCATATGTACAATGAATGAAAAATTTTTGCAAATGTCTTCATATAACAGTCACATAGAAAGGATATTAGAGGAAGTAATTTGCCGATAGTGAACGAATAAGTCAAACCTTAAGATATTTGAAAATTTATTTTTGAAGATAATCAAAAATTATGGGTAGAGGGCTTCTAAGCGTGCTTCATTAGTTTCAGAATATATTCACATTAATAACATTTTTTAAGCCTGAAAAAACGAAACGAGAATTAAGCCAAACTTTTGTTTTAGTAATGACGCTGCGGGAAATTTGTGCCAATTGTTCTAGCAGACTTGTCCTGGGGTTCGTGAGAATAGAACAAGTACAAAATGAAAGAACTCATGACCAGTGAAAGGAGGACCAATCCTTTAACTGGTGTATGAAGAACCAAAAGGTAGGAAAGGTAATGAATTACAGTACAGTATTCACAGTTGTTGAAGCACATTTTTTTGAGACTTTCTAAAATTTGTTTCTAGGACTTATTTTATTGAAATAATACTTCATTGTAGTAACTAACAGTAAACACGTTCATTGAGAATAGATGTGTGACTTATCATATGGTGGCTGTTAGGTGTCAAAAAAAGTGATAGGTCACATTCATATAAAGTGAACCGGTTCCTACCATCAAAGACCTATAACGGGAATACTTTGGTGTTAATTCGCTTCCATCTAGAGGACTTAAGTAGTTTTGTTGACGAAAATTAAGTTCGGGGGGTTTTATCTGTTAAATATTTGGGTATTGGTTTTTAGGCAAATCTTATGTGGGACCAGTAAATTAAAAATCTTAATTGTAAAATGTCTCCTTTATTATATTGCATTAATATATGGTTCCATAATATATGGTTTCAAGAAAACTTCAGAAAATGCATGGTTAGGCATTAAAACGCGTGGCAAATTTGCCTAGAGGGATTTCAACTTTTATTTTGTACAGGAACGTTTTCCCTCTGTTTTGCCATTATATGTGCTTTTAAATTTTCAATTATCATTGTTTAACTCGCAACAATAACACCATAGAAGATGTACAATCTTTCTGCACAATCACAGCAAACAGCGGTGCAAACGAGGACGTTTCTGCTCGACTAAACAAGGCCTATCAAGTAATGCGTTGTTTAAAAAAAGTGTGGGTATCATCCGAACTATCAACAAAACTGAAGACCATAGCATTTAACATATGCGTGAAGCCCATACTCCTACACGGATGTGAAACTTGAGGTCTATCCAAAAGCGAAGGACGACAACTGAAAGTCTTCACTAACCGTTGATTACGAAGGATTATTCCAGTGCGATATCCTGAAAAGGAAATTTGGATGGATTGGTCATACACCAAGATCCGATAACCAGGTAGTCAAGGTAGCGCTGCAGTACATCCCCCAAGGTTCCCGGCGCCAGGGACGTCTAAAAAGAACTTGGCCCATCGCAACCGGACGTGAGCTGACTACTGCGGTGTTTTCATGAAACGAGGCATTAAGAATTGGGACCGTTTGATCCCTAGCTGCAGAATAGCGGAACATCACTGTACATTTCTAGTCAGGATACTTTTAGCAAAAGAACTGGTGACAAATAAGAATAAAGTTCTGAAACAACTGAGCAACGAGTTGTGAAAAACATAATAACTTGCCACATAATGTTAAATAAACCTCAAGACCATTGTAGCTTAAATCATATTAAAAAAAAAAAATTGATTTCAAAATGTTGCTGAGCCTCTGATATAACGTTAATATATTTGTATGTTGGAAATACATGTCAGAAATGTAAATTAAAATTATTTATAAATATCCCCGCTAGCATTTGAGTGATTATTTGTTTGTCAAAATCACCTAAATGAGTCTTGTGAGATCACTAATGATGATTAAAAGCCAATTTATAATTTCAGTGGTTGAAAAAGGATTCATATATGATTCATTCATATTTTCAAATAATGATTTCTAAATATTTTGAATATAAAAACAGATTTATCACTGGAGGGATTGAAAAAGGTTTCATTCAGAAAATTTTGTGACAAATGATTCTTTTAGTTAATTCATCGTTATGGTTCTCACAACGGGAGTATTACTTATGATCGGAGAATGAGTTCACATGCGGTTATTTTTCTCTTGAAACTGATTGCTTAAAGATTCGATTATGATACAAAATTCTAGCCAACAATTCTCTATAATGGCAATTTGGCGCTGGGATGAAATTGTAGTATTGCTATATTTTATAATAAAATAGAATTTAAAAAAAAACTTAGCGACTTAAAAATTTTTATTGCCAATAGTAAATACTTTCACTGTTGCATAACCGAGAAATAAACGTTGCAAATTTTCGAAGCATTCAAAGTATTTTTTGGCATTTGTTGGTAAAAGAAAAAAAATATCAGAAAAAACTAAATTATTTATCTTGCCAACAAGCCTTTTGTAGGGTATCCCAATCGCAAAAAATAAAATTCGACATCGTCAACAAGACCTTCAAATTTCCATTTTCCCCAATCCAACACACGCAAACAATCAAAATAAAGAAGCATAATTTAAAAAGAAGAAAGTTGTCTTGATTCGAGTTTTGCTCTTCAATAGAAAACAAAAAAATCAAACTTTTCTTCTTACATTTTCTATTCAAGTATTGTTTTCTGTTCCTCTCATCTTACTCGAAAAAATAAAATTCACAAAAGAAGCGGGCTGCATTTAAGCTCATTGTTTGACTGTTAATTTATTTAGTTTTTAACTTTTTTTCATAGAAGAAGTATTTTGCCTCTCCATGAAAAAGTGGGATAAAATAAAAATGAAATGGAATAAATTTAGTTGTTCACAAATTTAATAAAAGATTCATTGAGTTTATTAATATTCTTTGTTTGTCTTCGGCATACTCATGGTGTTTATTAATATCAAGAGTTCTTTAAAAACTGCTTGAAAATATATGAAACTTTTTTTGTTATGTATAACAAAAAATAAAAGAAAAAATATGAAACTTAAACTTTTCTGTAATTTAAAAAAAAATATAAGAGGAATGTAAAAAAACAACTTTCAAATATAGTTTACATTAAACCTAAATGATGGATCTGTTATTTGTAATAAAGTTTATTAAATGTTATGTGTAGCATATCAAAAAAAGTCAGAAGTTGAACAAGCCAAACCTTTTGTTAACTTAATATTTACTACTTTACTTAAAATAAAGCTTTCATTAGCCAGCTGACCGTTTTCATTAACCTTAGATATTTCTCTCTCTCTCCCTTTCTCTCTCTCTATATTCCGCCCTCTCATGCTTTTAGATGCCATGCACAATTCATCCTTTTTTAAGAATTCTTTAAAAATGACTTACATGGTATACCATATACATATATATCCTTATAAGGATGGAAAATTAAGTACAGTTGTAGTTTGTTCTGTCCTAGAAAAAACATAATGCCCCCTTTAATAAAAAATTATTTTATAACATTTAAATAAAAAAAAAAAAGAAAATAAGTTACGTATAAAATTTTTTTCTTTTAAATGTACTCCATCAATACGAACTAAGTACTTTCTTAAAATTTAAATTTTTCATATAAAAGGTTTTTCTCACAAAAAAAGTATCAACTATTACATAAATAGCTTTTTGGGTTTTAAAATAGTTGTTTTGCACACCTTCATAACAAGTAGTAAGAAGGAAGCTTCTCAGTAGGACGCATTTGCCAAAAAAGATTTTTCTTTTCTATTTTCGATTTTTATTACAAACAAATTTTTGCATTATAGGCTTTTTAAATAAAAATAATTTTTTTATAAAATTTTTAAACAATGTTTCCATAAAATTAATTTTCATCATAAGGGTGTTTTTTAAGCTTTTAACAAAATAATTAATATTATAATTATTATGGACGAAAAGCTCTATTTTTAGACTGTTTATACCCTTCACAGAAGATAAAAAGGTATAAATTTATCATTCCGTTTGTAATATCTACAATATTGATCAAAGACCCTATAAAGTATTGTTACGAAATTAGATTTGTCTAAGAATTATTTATGGTTTTAGTTATAAGATATCTTGTAAATTATAGTCTTATGTCATATTAGTTACTATTTTTATGAACGCCACTGTACTAAATTTTCTAGCAATTGTAATTGTAGACTTTAGATTTAGATGTATAATAGTTATTTTAAAATAATTTGAACACAATTTTCTAGAATCTACTAGATGGTTCTTGAATCAACTAGGAATAGTTTTGAACTATAAATACAGGCTAACTCATAAAAGTTTAGATTAGTTTGATTGAAGACATTAAACTGTTCAGATCGCTACTTACAATAGTGGCTAAATTTTGTGAATTTCAATAAAGTTTGTTAAATTGAATTCGTGTGTATTTATTTTAATTTGCAATTAAAAGAACTCAAAGGGTTATAATAAAGGGAATAACCCTTAACGATATGATGTAGGCTCGGTTGTTATATATGTATTTATGTCACATACTGTCCGATATTGTTTGCTATTGAAATTCAGCCTGATCGCTGCTGAAATGGCTAAGATAAGAGAAAAACCCTGGTGGTTATTTTTCTATTTTTAATGTATGTCCGGACAACGGCAAAAGCCAAAGTTTTCAAGTTACGAACAAGCATTTTGGTTATCATTACACAAAGGCTTAACTATTTTTTTTTCTTCCCCTGGCGACACTATCAGACTATTAATTTTGATGTACTTTATATAACTAGCACAATTAAATTTATACTGATAAACTGTTTTATTTGTTTTGAAATATAAATGAATTGCACGAAATTGAAACTAAAGTAAACAGCTAGAAAAAGCTTAATGTATTGTTGAAAAAAAGGCTTACAGCTAAATCAAATATTTCCAGCTAAACATGAAAAATAAAGCTAAATCTAGCTCGAACAAAGCTAATATGGTCGCACTGAATATAAACATGAGTTAATGCATAACAAATAAATGGGAATCGACGAAATTGAATTATGCTTATGCGTATTAGATTGGAAAAGAAAACAAACTTATGCTTGTTGCACAAATAATAGATGTTAAGCTCGGTTACCAGAGGTATAAAAAAGAAGCACCAACAAAAGAGGTAAAATTACAAATAAAAGAGGCCGTAAAAGAAAGCGAGATATAACCGGTTAATAAAGGTCCGGATAACGGAGGTTCAACTGTATTTTAAATATTAGTTATTTTATGTGGATATTGAACTTCTTTCAGTGCTGGTTTTTACTATTGAAGTTTTTTACGTCAAGTCTTGAGTTTTTAAGAGAAAGAGGAAAAGTAATGGCATTCTCTTTTCACTTTTCTTCTAAAAGTTGAACTTTAGGCAAGTTTTGCGACACAGCATCTTTTTGTTTATTTAATGTTTTGAAGAATACATTCTCTCTGATTTTATCAGCGTGACTTTATCGCCAGACAAATTTTTTAATGCAATTTCTATAGGTTTGCTACTTGTTTGTGATTAGATTTTTTTTATTCCCGCACTTCTTGGATTCCCGGGAAAGCGGGAAATAAAAATCCAATTCCCGGGATCCCGGGATTCCCGCCCAAATTTTTTTGTTTATTTATTTACTTATTTCTCTAATGAAACTAATATTTCTTACTAGCTATTACGCTTAAAATAATTAAATCTAGTATCTTTTATATACCAAAAACGTAAATAATTCAAGATTAAAGTAATTTTAGGACACTTAAGGGGTAATTTTTGCATAATTGGAATGAAAGTTTTGAAGTCTTTGTGGTATACAGTTTTCGGAAGGGCGACTAGGAACTGAAACCACAACATTACGAAGTAGGAATTCTGAAATAATTTAACTGTTTAACAAATTCAGCAGAAAGGAGAAATTTTATTTACTACATATATTTAATAACATATTTTTTACAATTTTATAACCCTTAATCAGCAGTGGTGTATGAAGGTATACTAAGTTTGTTATTCGATGTGAATATTTTTTTAATATTCATCTAAGGTCCGATAAAGGACTTGTATTGTGGATTCTTGATTCGTTCTTAGCCGATTTACCCATATGGGTGTCAAATTATTTCTAGATCTACTAGGCTGTTTGGGATTGAATTCGTGCAGAATCGCTTTAGTAGGAAAAAAGTTATGCACCCAAATGTGGAACTACCTCCCTAAAATTTCCCAAGAATCCCGCAATTGATTCCCGGGAAAGCGGGAATAGAAAACAATGGAAAATCCCGGGAAATCCCGGGAACAAACTCAATTTGTGATATAAAATTTGCAATTAAAACTTTTAAATTTTCTTCCTTATCTTTTTAAATATCGGGTAATGAGGTTTGATTTACAATGTAAAATAAACCACATAAATTTGAAAGTGAACTTTTAATTTTTATTATCGGTGAAAATAACACTTTTTGGAATTTACTGTTTAAAAATGATATCATGTAAATGTTGGCCATGACTACGTCTGAGGTGGTGCTTTCGGAAGGTCTAATTTTGAATGACTCGTTCGAGCATAGCGACTGGTAACTCGCGAATAACACCAGTAAGGTCGGCTTCCAAAGCGTCAATCGTAGCTGGCTTATTCCTGAAGACTCCAGACTTTACAAATCCCCAGAGAAAATAGTCCAAAGGTGTGATCTTTCCTGATGATCTGGCCTAAGCAACCAGTGAAATTTCAGTATTTTTTTTATCAATTTTAAAAAAAAAGGGAATTAAGCACAACAAACAAAATCTTTTAAAAAAGAAATTACTTCAAAAAGCTTTTCAAAAAATTGAACTTTTTCCCAACATCTTTTTTAAATTTTTGTTTACATTTTTTGCGATATGCAAATTATATGCGATTAATTAAAATTTTTTTTTTTTTTTTTGGAAAAATTAATTTCATTTCATATAAAAAAAAACCTATTTTAACACACAACCCACCTACAATTACCCAATCCATTTGCCTGTTGTCTACTTTATGTCTATCTCCTAATAAGCTTCTAACTATGTTCAAGCACTTATAAGAAATCTTCGACGTTTTTGTGTTTTTCCTTTTGCCTTACTTCAAAACAAATTTTTTTTCTTTCATCTTCTTACATGGAAAATCAGTTTTAGCTTTTAGTTTGTACCAGCATGATTATGTAAGTTGTCGTCTTATGTTCGGAACTTATTGTCGTAAAATTTTACTTAAGCTTAAGAAATGTAACCAATTTTTAGCTCAAATGACGTTTTGGTGTTTAGTTCTTGGTTTGGCTGTTCATGTATTTAGTTGTGTATAGTGTTTTACAAGTATGTCAAATATCACGTATTATCCTTTGAGTAAATCCATTGATGGCTACTTGTTTTTGCATCAGTCTGCTGAATTGTAAGAGAAAATATTGGCAAAGGGATGGCAAGGGATAGTATTTAGTTTTAAGGATGAGGTATGTTAACAAACGTATTCTCTAAGTGCAAATGTAGTTTTTTATTGTATCTTTATGACATTTACAAATAATGTTGAATAAGAAAACCAAGTAATTTGTCAGTACAGGAATGCTTCAAAACTGAATCTGAATGCACATTAGGTCTTATACATAAATCTTTGCAGTTAGTTTAATTGATACAAAGAGAAAATTATTATAAATATTAAGTTCAAGCATTGCTATTTAGTGAAAATGATGAAGCTTTTTAAGGTTGAAGTAACTCCTGTAGTAAGTTTATTTTGTTTTTCTTAAGAATATAATTCTTACAGCTGGAATAGTTTATAAATGCATAACTTTATAAATCTTTAACTTTTAACTAAAGTAATTTTGACTAAAGATCCTAAAGAGCTTTCGAAATCTTATTGAAAATCTTAATCTTTTTACGGTATTAAAAAACAGGTCCCTAAATTAAATAAAAGTTGTTTGCATTAAAATATCGCGACAAAAAAAGTAAGAGGCCCTTTAAATTTTTTTTTAAGAATCTCAAGGCAAATTTTCTGATGAAATATTTAAGGTAAAATTAAAACTAATGATGAACATAAGCCTGATTTAAATATCAAAATTTGGATTAAAAACCATTAACAGTTCAATAAAATAACCACAATACTAATTATTGTTAACAGCTAAGGCACGAGCTATGTTTACATTTGTCCTTCAAGTTTGTGCTGAAAAATGTCAACAAGAAAAAAGAAAGACAAAAAACATGAAAAACAAAAAAAAAATGTACTTTGGATTCCAAGAAGAATTCTGGACAAAAGGTGCGAATAAACAAGAAGTAAGGAAAAACATGTTAATCAATTTAAATAGATAATCATTCTTTCAAAGCAAATTTCGATATACCAAGGTAAAATTCCATTTGGTTTAAAGATTGATGTTTGACTAAATGACGTCATCCGTGGTCAATGGCGGTGAAAGCTAAAACGGCAAATGCCATTGAAGAGATTATGTGGTTACAATCGAAACTAGTCTGGGCAACCTGTCCGTGAAAACCTCGGTTCAATTCCCAGCTCAGTCAATAATGAAAAATTATCAATAAATTTTAATTAATTTCATATTGTAAAATTCCTTTCTTCATAAAAATAATTTAATGAAAATTAAATTCAATGAACTTAAGCCTGATGAAAATATCGAAATGAGGATGTAAATTTAAAACTTTTTAAAAGGGAAAGAAACGATACGTCTTTTATCCGGTACGATACCGATACTGAAATGTTAGAATTTATTAGTGTTAAAGATTATTTATTTAAAAATTGATTTAAAAAAAAAAATATAAAAAATTTCAAAAACAATGAACTGAACTTGAAATCTTCGTAAAATTAACACAAAAAAAATATGTACACTATTTTTTTTTTTTACCAAATAATAGCATTAAATACTATTGATACTCAAAGTTAATATCAATAAAATTTAGCTCAAAAAGTATTCTAAGCTTTTGATGAGATAGACGACTTGGATAATCCGTGGAAAATGGTCTCGCAGAAGTTACAGAACTCATTTCAAAACTTGAGTATTTTTACGCCATTTTTTTAATGTTGGGTACAACATGTTATTGCGCCAGTAAACAAGATGATCTGCGCGTCTGGAAATATTAGGAGAAAGTATCTCTCAATTCTTCTTTAATGAATATTAATGAAAATAAGCAGGAAATCTTCAAACGAATAAATACAAACAATATTTAGCAACGAGAGAATATTTCAGTACTGTGTTCAGTCATCGGTCAAAACCCTTTAACTGTGTTATTTCTTTTCGTAAAGCAATAAAACTAAGTACATGGGTGAAGTAGAGGAAGCCCGTTATATTAACGTTTTAAAATTATTTTAATAAAATAATTTTAAAACATTATGCTGCAGTGTTCATTACGCCGCATTTGTTGTGCAATATTAAATATATATAATTATATATCATTGCAAAGGTCCTTAAGACAGCTACATATATTTCTCAGATTAGTAGTTATAAAACCTGTCGTAATATCTATATTGATTTTCATATCATTAACCAATTTTTCTAATGGTATGTTCAGATATAACAAATATTTGAGGAAAAAGGCGGTCCCAGTAAATTGATCAAGCTTTAGCTTTATTTTTAATAATTTGTTTTGATATTAAACTTTATTTGTAAGAAGATAATTGTAAAATATAATGCTGCAACTGTTAAATGATGAATTTTTAATTAAAATTAGTAGTTAAGGGCCAAATACACTTGTCAAATGCTTGTCATGCTGGCGAATTCTCTCATGTACGTACACCATCCAGCATCGTCGGTGTCATACATACAAACACACTTTCACTAATGCTAACACAATGCTTGATGAGTATTTTGATAAGTGTATTCCCATTGGTAGAGTGTTTTTCGACTGTCTACGAATTTTAACTACTTCGTCACATTTGATAGTTAAACAGTAGATTTTTCGGAATTTAACAACAATAAAATACGTTAGAATGGAATTATGGGTTCTCAAATTATACTTTTTCGTCACTTTAATGAGTTGTTCAGATAATTGTAACAGTTATATAATTACAACAATAGCACAACTGAACAATTCCCATACTATATTGACTTCTTTGCAACGATTTGCTGTTTAAGTGTGAATACTACAAAAAAAAGCGTAAAAGAGCACAGTTTGTATTTAAGTTGCCATATGATCGGTGGTACGTGCGTGTGAAATAATATAAATTTATGTAAAATAAAGTGGAATTCTTAATATTTGAAAAATGAAATAGTTGTAGTACCGTATGTACTTAAAATTAGGACTCCGCGGAATCCAAATGTTACGGAAAAGCGTTCTAGTTCACGAAAGTTGTATAAAGGAGTGCACAAAACAGCCCAAACTCATTCTTCGGTTAGATTGGGTCAATTTTTAATAATTTCTCATACATGTTTTTTTAGAGCAAATGAAAATGAAATTAAAAAATAATTTGATAATTATCTTTTTTTAAAGTATATTAGCGATTTTTTAAACTGTTTGTTTATTTAATGACTTTAAAAATTTTTGTGTGAAATTAAGTGTTTTTGTTTAATATTTCTAGTGAAGATCAACGTTATTAGTGAAGAAAATTTGTAAGGCAATAAAACGATATGCTTGTTGTAATATGATGAAGGTTTACAAAGTTAGTGTTTGAACGCATTTGTGATTTTCTGTAAATTCCTTTAACAAAATTTGTCCACATTAGGTTTTTAATTTTAAAGCATTAACAGCTACTTTGATTAAATGTACTGTAAATTTTTTAATATTTGTTTAACTTTGAGCTCATTTATTTTATATTTTTCTAAGATTACCCTTACAAAATCAGCCAAAGATAAACAGTAAAATGGCCCACTTCATATTATAAAGAACAATAAGAAAAAATGTAACTTCATAAGAGTGCTTTTTGGAGCCAAAAGCGATACTACTAAATTTAATTGATATTAAACTACCAATGCGCAATAATTCGTCATTAAATGAAGACACTAAGTGGATTCTTGAAGTTAATATTACCATAGTGGGACACATCTTCCCGAACGATGTAACTACATCAATAAGAATTGAATAGCAAAAGCGATAGATTTTTGCTAAATGGGGAAACTATTTAGATTATTTTTCGATCGAAATTGTTTGCAGGGTTTATGCCTTTACGTGTACGACGTCAAATATTTAATAGGGGTGAACGTAGCTAAAGTAACAAAATAACCCAGAGAAATGTTAAAATGTGGTCACCTCCAACAAAACTATTTAAAGAAAATGTCAAACATATTATGGATAATTTAAATATATTATAGTCACCGACAGCCATACTATGGTTTAATTAGTCATCCACCAAAAAGACACAACCATATTATGGTTGCCTCCAAACATGTTTGAAATTTTCTTTAAAAATAGTTTTGTTGGAGGTGAACATATTAAAACATATTTTTTCTCTGAGTGTAGGGGACACTTAAAAGGTAATAAATAAACACTTGGCTTTACTTGGTTGTGAAACTCACAGCACTAATATATCAAGGCTCGTAATTGCCTTTATACTACTCTCTGACAAGGCCCTTCAACCTATAAAAACTCCTATAACAAATCGGCAGCTTACCCATCTTTTTAGTTTTTTATTGTTACTATATATTTTTCAGAAATTTTTATATGGATGCGCAAAATATTATCAAAAATAATGTGGTTGACTTAAAAGAGTGTCAGTTTTAAGATTTTTTTTATTTTTAGTAGAGACATTAGGAATTTTTTGTCGAAAATTAGCCTAAAATGAACTTTTAACTAATAAATTCTGAATTTTCTTCGAGATTTTTTGCAGTTTATGAAAGTTCAGATAATTTCCAACAACTTTTATTACGATAAATTTTTTTGTTTTCACTTGGTTACGTATGAAAATTTTTAACTCCAATTTATTAACATGCATACGCCATGTGTTACAACTAATAATTCAAACTTTTAAAAAAGCACTAAAAAATTCCTAATATCTCTACTAAAAATAAAAAAAAATATTGGTATCAATACAGATTCTGAAAGGTGATAAAAATACCTTTCAAACAAGCCCAGATTGAGAAATCTACTATAATTCTATCCGATTTTTTGACGAATTTCATTAAATTGTTCTATGTATATATGCCAAATCCAAATCCGACTTAGAGCTATGGTCTATTGAGCAAAATTTCCCAGAATCACCTATATATTACGTTTTTGCTATACGCTTCATCAAAAAAAATAACCCGCCCTAATATATATATATATATATATCCGATGTTTCTAGGCTGGAACAAAAGACATAATAATATAAAAAGATAATTTTTTTGAATTGACAGATATATTGAAACCAAGAGAAACTTTTAGTTATGTATGGTTTCTAGTTTCAAACGTCTAAGTGTAAACTACTTTTGGAAAACTGCTAAAAGGTGTTGTGTTATATTCTTTCATTATTATTTCATTACATTTCGAAGAAACAATGGCTTGAAAAATTCACAATGTTTCGAATCAGTTTTTCTATGCACACCAACAAGGAAAACAGGCAGACCCCTAATTGTAATACTTTTAAAACCATCTTTTTTTTTTGTTTTTTTTTCATATAAAAATAAAAAAAATTGTGATTAAAAAATTTTATTTATCCATCTGGATTTATTTATTTGAAACAAAATATTTTTATTTTCTTTTGTTTTCGAAAACCAATAAAATAAAAATCGTTAATGATATTTATCAGAAAGTTCAAAAATTATTTTCAACTTTTATCATCGGATTTACATATTTAAATATACATAATAAAATAAATGTTGTAAGAAAAAATCATATAAGGAAAACGGTAAAACAATTAAGTGTTTAGATACCCATTCTAAGTTTCTTCTTTCCCGAAATTTCTTATAACTTATTAAGTTAATTTCTGGAATTATTATCGAATATGTAAATATGAAAACAATAAATATATCATTATGATAATTCGAAACGGCAGTACAGATTTTCTACTAAATTAAACTCGATATAGGCGTTTGGGACGCTACCTTGCCACAGCAACCCATATTCATTAAGATATAAGGTAGCTGGAAACGAGGAGATAACTTATACTGGGCTGTACCGATTTTCTTCAAACAAAGCTAAGAAACCTCTCGATCGTTACCTTTGAAAGGAACAAACTAAAATTATAATCGATCCAGCCGTTTCGACTCTACGACGGACCAGATACACAAAAATATACACAGATGAACACTACAAAGTTGCAACATCCCTCTTCTTTTGTAGTTAAACAGGATTTCTTACCTTGGTTCTTCAATAATTTACGAATTTTAGCTGCTTTATATAATAATTTTTTTATTTTGAAAATATTTTAATATAAAATATTTAAAATTTGAAGAAAACAATTATTTGACAATTTTTTCTTTTCAGATATTTATCGTTTAAGGATTTTTATTTTTTCATCATAATGGATATATATGTTTGAAAAAATGTTCTATTTTTTCAAAAAATTAAAAAAAATGTTCATTAACAATGATATTTATATGATATGGAAATAAAAAATAAAAAGTTTTCGTGTCTCTGAAAACAGGCTTGACGGTGGCGTAAAATAGAACTCGATGTTGGTTAAATTTTTCGAAAAGCTACTTTTTTTTTCAATAAAAAAATAGATAGTTTAATTAATATAGAGTATAAAATACTAAAACGAAAAATTGCCCATAATATGTTTCTAAACCATGGTAAATTTTTACTATTTCCCAAAAATAACGAAAAACAGCACAAAAAAGAGTTATATATTGTATGCAATATCACCATAAATGTTTATGGAAAATTCATGGGAGATTTTTCATGCATTGATTTAGGCGATTTTCCTGGGGGTCATTTTGCTGGCAGCGTCTTGATAGTCTAACGTAATGACATAGCTGTATATTAAAGCCCCAGTTAGCTGACAATAACAGTATTGTACGTAAAAAAAAGTAAGGAGAATAAATTTTCTGCAGATTTAAACGATACGGTAAATTTACATCTTACTGCTAACTATAATCGTTCTTATTGCTTTACATACAACAAAATTAAGTAGCTGAGTTGCAACGTCACTGTCAGCTAACTGGGGCTTTAAGTGTAGTATAACAGCGGTGTCTAACAGAAATCATTTACACGGTTGTGTATAAAAAATTATTTTGTGTTCAATGTTTTCGGATGGTTTTTAAATAATTATGCATAAATTCATAAATTTTAGGACTTAACCATCAAGCAATAATTAATTTGCAATTTTATCTTTAAGAACAAAACATTTGAAATAGGTACATCATAAAATACATTAATAATTAAACACCCAACTCCACAGGTATACTAAAGACTAAAGAGTATGAAAACGCACGTTTTAAAATGAAGAGGCACGTGCACCCCTTCCTAAAGATGCTCAAAAAAATATTGTTAAGAAAATTAGTGTTGAAAGCTTTAGCTAATGGTTGTTGTTTTGCTTGTTAAAAAGTACTTAAGAAAATGAAGTTTCTTTTTTAGAATATTTATTCCAATAATAAGTAGCAAAGCTTATACTTTAGCAAGTGAATTATAAAAGGAAAACGCGTTAGCTGAGTATTAATTTTTAATTTCTTATTGCCTGGTCTGGAAAAATAATATACTATAATTATATTTTTATTTTACAAAATTGTTAAAAAAAAGGAATTCTCTTTTACTTAATTAAAACTAATAGGCAAAAGCTATTAGTTAAGGACACTGTTCTAAAACACATACATACAAGCACTAAAGTGAACCCAGACACACTCAAACAAGTAAACCCAACTACTAAACACGCGTTCAGGCATAATTGATAAAATAACGAGCAAACAATGGAATTGTTACATGACTGGAAAGAAATGCTGTTTACTTTGGTAAACTCAGCAAGTGTATATGTGTGTGCAGTGTTGCCAGTTTAGCCATTTATAATCTAAGCAATGAAAAAATCAATTTAATCATAAGCCATTTTTACTTAACAAATTTTCCTACAAGTTTTTTAAAATTTTATAAATTTGGTACACCAAAAAATTTTATAAATACTTTTCCATTAAAAAATATAAAACTTTTTGATAATTTGAGCGTTTCGTTTATCACAGATATTTCTTATGTTTATTTTATTGTTACTAAAAATGTAATTGTTTAAACAAAATAATATTTTATGTGCAATTTCAGTGTAATAAAAAAATTTTTTAAATTTTTTCGTAATATAAAGCGTGATCCATTTCGAGGCTCCCTACTTTTTTAAAGAAAAAAAAAAACACAGAAAATTCAAATTTAATGGGGAATGTTTATTATCATTTGAAAGATCATTCCTTGGCATTTATTTTTTGAAGATTATGTCTATCAAATGTTGGCCGTTGCTACGTCGCAGATGGTCCATCCGTTGAGTCCAATTTTCGATGACTCGTTCGATGACACGCGTGATGTTTTCCTCCAAGGCCTGAATCTAAGCGGATTTGTCCGCATAAACTTAAGACCTTAGACATATCCCCACAGGAAAAAGTCTAACGGTGTGATATCACATGATCTTGGTGGCCAATCTGCCAGCCCAAAACGTGAAATTATGTGCTCACCGAAGTGTTCTCTCAATAAATCCATTGATTGATGCGATGTTTGGGAAGTGGCGCCGTCTTGTTGAAACCAAATGCCGCCGAGATTACGAGCTTCAATTTCAGGCGGTTACGTTCGCACCGGCATTTTTTTTTTAAAAAATAGGGACCGATGATTCCACCGGCCCACAAACCACACCAAACCGTGGTTTTTTCTGGATGAAGTGGCAGTTCTTGAACCTCTTCAGGTTTGTCTTCGTCCCAAATGCGGCAATTTTGTTTACGTTCCCATTGAGCCAGAAATGGGCATCGTCGCTGAACAAAATTTGCCTTGAAGACTGGACTCAACGGATGGACCATCTGCGACGTAGCAACGGCGAACTTTTGATAGACATAATCTTCAAAAAATAAATGCCAAAGAATGTTCTTTCAAATGATAATAAACATTCCATATTAAATTTGAATTTTCTGTGTTTTTTTCTTTAAAAAAAGTAGGGAACCTCGAAATGGATCACGCTTCATTTTCTAATACATATTTGGCCATTTTTAGTGTACAAGAGTTGGCAACACTGGTTTGTACAAACGCAAATGTATATGTATATTTCTGAAAAACGAAAAAAAAAATTAGAAAGTTTTTTTTTAAATATTCTTGGTAATGTTTTTTCTTGTAAAAATACATTTAGCTATTATAAAATAAATTGAAAAAAGTTTAGAAATTGTTGTATTAAAAATGTAAAAATCACGTAAAATATGCAAAACTTCAAATATATATTAATAAAATTATTTTTTTTTCTATTCTCGGCATTTACATGCCAGAAAATAGAATTTTGTGAGAGAAGAACCAGAGAGAGTATAAAGAACAAACCAAAATGACTATGAATATAAAAACTAAACAGAAATCAAATTTTATGCACCAACACGTTTCTACAAATAAACAAAATGACACAAAAATGTGGCACGAAAAATGTAGTAAAAGCAACGCCAGTTGCTAGTAAAGAACAACTTATAATCATGCAGCTAAACTTATAAGGCAGAAGCAACAAACATACATCCATTCCATCCATTCCATGCTAATATTTAAATGTTTTGTGGTTTAGGAAAGTTTAGTTTTAACACAGCTCGGTTTAAAGAAAATAACTGCATATGTATACACGTCCAGTTCCTAGAAACTACATTAATAGTACATACTAGTATTTCATCGTTAATTTTGTTTACTTGCTTCCTTTTTTGATTTCCTGTTATTTTCAGCTGCTATTTGCAATCACAAAACATCACAGAAAAAAATAAACTTTTAATATTAGTTTGTTAGTTTCCCATTATACGCAGTTGTGTACTTGCCACTTGTTTCCTTTGGAGACTAGATTTTGTTGCTTCATTTACCACAATGCTGTCGTGTCTCATCTCTTTCCTCTAACAACCCAAACAGACACCTTGCAAAACGCATTATTTTCAGCTTTAAAAGAATAATTATATATATTGTAAAAATTTAAAATAAGCAAGTGAAAAATATATATTTGAATTCAGTAAGAATAGACTAGATTATAAAGGACAAAACTAATATTTCAAATGCTTAAGAATTATTTAACCCTTATGTGAGCGGCAAAAAAACACACTTTATATTGCGCGTCAAGGTATCACAGAACCTGCATAGAAGATACGTCGAAAACAAGCATTTTCGCACTATATCCACAGAACAAATTAAAAATTTTCTCTAATCGCCAAATTTATACCAAACTCATAATATCAAGCAAACAAGTTGTTGATTTTGCACCTATAACCAAAATGATTATATTGATTACTAAAAATTTTAAAATTTTGAAAATTGTTGTTCAATTTAATTTCAATTAAATAAATGATCAAAAAACTTTAACATTTCAAACAATGTGCTAATTTATTTAATTAAATATTGACAATTCCTAACAACAATTCTACAAGTTTAAATTATTTTATTTTAAACGAAAAAAAATCAGTTAATATTTTTTGATATTTAATTAATATTTTAATTAAAAATTTATTTCAAAACAACTAAAATGTTAATCAAATCAAAATTATATTTTTAATTCTCTTTCAATTAAAAAAATAATTGATTAAATTATCACATTAATTAAATTCAAATACTTTGTAAACCCTTTTTTTTATTGATAAACAACTTTTGTGTATCTAGTTAAAATGCTGTAAAATATGAATGGGCTTGGCGACAGATTAAATACTTAGACGGCACTACAACCTGTTGTTGGTCTTGGCCTGCTTAAAAAATGTTCTACATGCGCTTCGATCTTTTGTACGTTGGCTCCAGTTTGATTCACCAGGTTTTTTTTATGTATCTCATTCTGAAGTATCCGCGTTCATCTTTGAGATGTGTGTCAGCCAGCGCAATCATTATATCTTTATTGGGTCTGACTAAGTTCACGGTAGTGCAAATCTCATACAGCTCACGATTCATTCGTCGCCTATACGCTACGTCAACGCATGTGGACTCAGAAATTTTGCGAATTGATTTTTTCTACAAAAAGGCCATATATTTATCGATTCTTGCAAGCACCAATATTTCGGTGCGGGTAATATCGGTGGTTTTGCTTGTTATGCTTGCTTAGTCCAAAATAACACCTATTTGCAAGCAACTTCCTTCGTTTTTTTCAAGGCTAATGTTATTTTCCTTATTTACAGCGGATCCAAGGTAGATAGAATATACTACTACCTCGAAATAACAATAACCAGATTGCACTTCTTCCCCATTTTTATTTGCATTGACTTTTCAGCATTTGCTATCAATATCTTTGTTTTGTCCTCGTTTAACGCCAGACCACTTTTAGCTCAACCTCATAAACATTAGTTACAATTCTCATAAACAGCAGTTACATCTCGCAGCTGTCTCTTAAAAATGTCAATATCATCTCATAGGCGAAAAGCATATGCATTTTGTCTTCAGCGCTGCACTTTTATTTCAAAATGTTTTTCATTTATATGTTGAAAAAATTGCATTATAAGTTGTCCTATTGTCTGAGACCTCTCGTGGTAGTAAATAGTTCCAAGTCGTACTTCTTACAACGACGCACTAATTTTGAATAAACACGGTACTTATTTACTGAGATACATTTTTAGATTCTAAAAATACAAAGTTTTTAAAATGTAAGTAGTTCTCAAGAAGCTTCAGACAGAACGATTATCGAAAAAATTTATTAAAAATTACAAGGGTACCCGGGTATATGCGTGATCACATAAGGGTTAAAAGTAGCAAAGTTTGGTAAATTTGTGTATAATTATATGTTAGCTATTTTTTTTATTATGATTTTATTTTTAAATTTGAGATTTGTAGAGGTAGAAGACATTTATTTTTGTAGAGATATTTTAAGACATATAGTCACATAAATGGCTAGCACCTGTGCATGCTGTAAAAATGCTTCTATTATTGAACATAAATGTTGATTGATCCTATATTTATTATCACACTTTAACACAAACTTTTTAATAATTAATAATTTTACTGTTACTAAATCTTTCACTAAGTGTGGTTTGACTTGATTTTAATTAACTTTAGTGCAAGTAAAATTTTAATAAAAATATTTATTATTTAAAATTCTATTTTTTTAATTAAGCCGGGCTTATGAAATGTGGAGTGAGTTTAAACTTGGTTAAACGTACTCTGAAACCCGGATTTTTCCGCCGAAATATGATTTTTTTTTATAATTTCATTAAAGACCAACATTTTAAGCAACACTAAGCTGTTCCGTCAAAATGTTGTATATAAACTTGGCAATGGCGGCACAAATCGCGGGGCTTGATTATAGACAAAATTATTATTTGATTATATACATAAGTTTATGCTCGAGTATAGATTGCAGTATAGACTAGAATAAAGATTAAGGTAAAGAGCGTAGAGTGGAGTACATACCTGAGTGTTCAGTATAGACAAGAGTTGAGACACGAGTAAAGTAGATTAGAGTAAAGACTAGAGTATTGAGTGGAATATACTCTCGAGTATATAGACGACAGAGCTGTAAAAGTCTGCAATCAATTGGCACTGAAATTTATTTTAACTACAGAAAATTGATTTCTTTCTTTGAAATCAAAATTATTTCAGATTTCAAAATGAGATCTTGTCAATACTAACATATTTTACGATTTTAATCATTTTATAACCATTATTTTTCGAAAACATTAAAAGCAATTCATTTAATTGCAATCTGTTCAATTGCAGTTAAAATCTTTATTAAAACAATGCGATTTCAATGTCTAACGAGGTAATATACACTTGGAACCTAGAGATTTTAAAAAAAGATTGACCTTTGGGTGTGTTCTAGAATCCAAATTCACTCGAAAGTGGGTTATTTCATCATTTTTGGTATTCTGCAATTCCCATTCACATGTTTTTATTCATTTTCAATTAAAGTAGTATGGGGTTGGTGAAAGTAAAACGAATCGATCATTATTCTTATATGTAATACAACAAAATTTTGGTTTTTAGTTCTAAATATCAGCCCAATTTTTAAAAAAAAAATTCCCGTAACTATTTTCCCTTTTCCCATTTTCACAATTGAATTGAATTGAAAAGTCAAAGGTACAAAAACGGACTAATACTTCAATATTTCCGTATCTGACTGTTAAAACTTTTGCGGTTAAATGACGCATTATTGAGTTTAACAAGTATTTGAGATTTAGTATATTTTTATTATCCAAGTTTATGCCAATCCATAAGTGTTTTTAACTCTCCGTAAGCTATTTTCTTAAAAATCCAAGCGAAGAATTAAAAGAAAAATTAAATTAATTCACCGTCACAAGTGTTTGCTTTGCAATTAAATTCATATTATGTAAATATTATCGTCCATACTATACCATACTGTCTTTTTAATACGAAGATCCGATTAAATTATGTTTACTTTAAAATCTCTACTAAATCAACAAGATTTCTAAAAAGAGCTGTCTACGAAATTAAGAAATCCCTTGATGATGTAGAAATAAATATATTTGTATATAACTAAATTTATACAAAGTTATGTGTGTATGAATATTTTGCACCATCTTAACGAACATAATTTATTTCGACGACCAGGCCAATGAACATGTTAAAGAACGAAAGTAAAACTTTTACTTTTTGAAACGCCTTAAACAACAAAAAATACTGAAAATAAAAATAATAAGACAGTTCAATCATAAATCACTTAATGTAATAGACTTATGAAAATTACAATAACAACAGCAAACGTTTATATTTTAGAACAGACGCCATATGGCTGGATGTACGATATTGTATAATTTTCATACTCTCAACATAAAAATCAATCAAACTAAATTTGAAGCTGAAATCCTCATATACACAAAGTAAATTAAACTCCCCTTGAGATTTAACACGCGCAATCAGGGAAAAAATTAGTTATTCTCTCCCTCCAACCCCCCCCCCCCCCCCCACACACACATACACACTCTCCCACTCACACACACACATATTTATTATGAATTTTTTATTGAATTATGATTATAAGTGTGATTTATAATTCAGTTAATTTGCAATTTTCATGCCTTCTTAAATAAAAAAAAAACACACACACACACTCTTGCATCCAGACCAATCAGGAACTAAGCCACCACCATTATTTCTGACAGTTGTTTCTTGAGAAAAATTCTGTATGCAAGAAAAAACTAAAGACCAATAAATTGTATGAGTTCTATTAAAAGGTCAATAATAACAATAAAAAATGATCAAAAGTCAAAACTGAATAAAATGACATTAATAAAAAAAAGAGATGAGATATGATTAATTCATATGTGTACAATTGGGTTGAAGTTTTAGATTTTCAAAAGTTTTTTAACTTAAGGCAGCAGTTTACTTATTAAGCATAATTTTTTCTACAATTAATTTTCAAGGTATAAAAAATTATTCACTAATTAATTTATTATTTATAACTAAGCAACAGCTGCAATCTAAAAGAACACGAAAAATGTATTCAATATATTTTTATTTCTGAAATAATTTTAATCTTTAGTCATACAAATATTAAATTGCAACGTTACGGTTTGAAATTTATCAACTTTTATACCTAAACCACCAAAGGTGTTATCCGTTTGAACACTTACGGCTCAAATTCGCCACAAAAGTTTTCAATTACATTATGTTTCCAAGTTTCGCCGGAATCGTTTAATATTTGGCAACTAAACCACTCCCGGAAATCTCTTTTTTACCATACATCTCATTTGTTGGTATTAATTCAAAGTTTTACCAAAACAATCCTTATAATAGCCTTTATGTGATAACTGGGTCAAAAAAAATCCCATATAGAAAAACTTCAAAAAATCACTTAAGAACAAATATTGATGTGTCATTAAATTTTGGAAAACTTTCCTATAATTCCTTAATTCTTATCGTTGCCAAAAACTTTTAACCCTTAAACTCATGAGGCCAGCACTATGCATTATGATCAGGGTTCACTAAACAGCCTTACTGATGAATAAAATAAATCGCAATAAAAGCAAGCTGAAATGGTAGTTTAAAGAACAGTTATACTGTCTGCTTTATTGTAAAGCATTTTTTTATATTTCAATTTCAGTTGAATGAATAACAAACGAAATAAGTAATGTACCATAGATGGTTCGGTATGCATCGGAAAATATCTCAGCATATTTTACATTTTCCTAGTATTTGAAAAATACAGTCATAGTCCTGCCATCATGATGCTCCACTTTCCTTACCTGATTGACAATTTTCTACCATTTTTATACAACATTTTTATACTGCAATACTTATATAACTAATTTGTAACATATCTACTCCAAAACAGTTTAAAAATGTTATGCCAATGAAATCTGGGAGTTTTGCCAGTAAAAAAGACTATATTTTGGCGTTTGATAAACTACAACACCAGGCCATATTAAATGCGCTGGAATGCAAGGGAGTACCGTCCAAAATCATAAATTTAATCAGGGCGATGTATCGCAGTGCAAGTTGTCGCATCAAATACAACCAAAACTTAAGTGATTGGGTTTCGGTATTGACGGGTGTTAGACAAGCATGCGTACTTTCACCCCTGCTATTCAACATCGTATTATACAACATACTAAGTAACGCGATTCCAAGTAACACTGGCATAACATGGGGTCTCCACGGAACATTAGATGACTAAGATTATGCTGACGACATTTGTCTTCTCGCTCATAGAAGTTCACATATGGGCATTTCCATGAGAATGTCAACCACGACTCAAAAAATAAAAACCCTTGAAACTTTTTTTCGAATATGGTAGAAAGTAAAAAAAACACTAAAATTTTACTATGCAAAGGTTTTTATTGCCTTTTAAAATTTTAAAAGAGCAAAAAAAATAGTCCAAACTCACTATCTCTTTGATTAATTTTTAGTAACTGCGATCAACAATTTTCACTTTTCTGCCGAATTAATACAGATACTAATTACTTTGGGATTATACTTTAAAATTAATGTTACAACAACAATAAATAAAATCTACGAGAAAAGGCCAAATATATAAGTCTATTAGCGTTATATTTTTTTGGTCTGCTTTGGATGCTATTCAAATGTCACGTACGTGGTGCAAAACATCATTTGTCTATGTCATTTGTATTTGATCGGTCGTAGGTGTTTCAAAATAAAAGTTCAAAGCAAAACATTTGTTGCAAAAAATTTGTTTTGAAATGGGTATGATAAAAATGTTATAAGCTTTTAAAAGTCGTCACGTACGATATTTTAAGTACTGCAAATGCAACTACTAAATGCATTATCTTATTCTGTTGGTATTTAGCTTAAATTTGTTCCTAACTTATTTTATTGCAATCTAAATCATCTAAACAACTATTATCGGTCCATATTTGACCATAGCACCCATACAAATACTACTCCCGGAAATAGCTTTTAAAGTCATAACTTCCTTATAAATGTTAGTATTCACATACAAATTGGGGACAATAATTTACGATAGGTACTATGTAATGAGAAAATGTTGCCCCGGTAGGCCCAAAATTAGCCATAGCTCCCATATAAACCCCTTTCCTAAAATCGGTGAAAGGCAAAAATAGAGAGAGATATCTTAATAATATTCGGCACAAATAATTAAATAGGGAACACTCTCAAAAATTTGTTTTTACTATATTATGGTGTAGGGTATCATATGGTTGGGCTTGACCGACTATACTTTTTTACTTGTTTGTTTTAATTGTTTGTATACATATATTTACCAAAAATATAATCATAAAAAAAATTTCCATTTACTACTATTTTTGCAAAAACTCCATCACTCTGAAGGCGTACAAATGTCGCGTACGATGACATAGAAATGCCCATATGTCTTCTAGATTGCAGGAACTGTGCAATGTCGCGATCGAGTGCGGGCTAAAGATTAATGTCTTCAAAACAAAAACGATGTGCATCAACACGACAATGAAGAGACATTTTGCTTTGTACGAAATGGAATCAGTATCCTCCTTCACTTACCTCGGGAGCATTATTTCTTGCAGTGGTGGTTCTAGTGAAGACGTAAACGCACGTCTAAATAAGGCTAAAGCTGCTTACGATGTTCTCTCCTCGGTTTGGCATTCTACCTCTATAAACGGAGACACTAAAATAAAAATTTCAAATGCCAACGTAAAGCTTGTGCTTCTCTACGCATGTGAAACGTGGAATTCATCCAATCGCGAATTGCAAATAATGCAGGCGTTTGTGAATCGTTGCCATCATAGAATTAATTCTCCGTTTATTCTGGCCTATCTCTATTACAAGAAGTGATTTGTGGGCAAGATCGCGTTAGACACCAATTTATGAGGAAATAAAGCGGCGCAAATTGTACTGGTTGGGACACATCCTACGGAAATCGCCAGATGATATTACAAGGCAAGGCATAGAATGGACACCTCAAGGAAGCCGAAGACAGGTACGCCCTTCAAAAACCTGGCGCAAACTATTGGAGGTGGAGTTAAATAAAATGTATTGCCACAGACAAACCCAGATGGTAGACATTTGTTAAGGCCCTATGCTCCTAACAGGAACAACGGGACTATATATGTATATGGGGGATTTCATGTCAAGTGACCCAACTTTTGAAATCGATGTCTTCCGATTTGGATGAAATTTGCACCAAGGTTAGTCTTATTGGATAGTAGCTTAGACACAAATTTTCAACAACATCGGTCAAAAAGTTTCTGAGTTAGAGGGGGTCAAAATTTGACATTTTGGCCAAACCGGTGTTCTTTCTCGTCCATGTAACTTATTATCTATTTGTGTTAGCAAAATTTGTCTCAAACCAATTAGATAGCTATTTCTTCAAGCTTTCGAAAAAAATTTTTTTGTGTATTTTTTAAAATATTCAAAAAATTTTTTTTTTAATTTTAAAACTTTTTTTTTTTTATTTTTTTCAAAACGGTATTTATTTTTTTTTTTTTTTTTTTTTTGCTCAAAAGAAAGCTTATGTATTTTCCTTTTAGGTAGTTTTTGTCGGTTAGTGGGATGCGAGTGGGATATGTATAAAAAAAAATAATTTCTAACTCAAGACGAGGGTTTTTCAATTTTTAATATATGCTCTATTTTGAATTTTTTCCTTTTTATGTGTAAGTGTTTCTATAATCTTTAAAATAAAACTTATGCTGAGAAACTAGACAAATTAACCTTTCCGACGGTATATAACATACCTAACTAGCATTTCATTCCCTCGATACTGTAATACCCACAATATGTTAATCCCAGGAATAAAATCACTTTTTCTTTAGAGATGTTGACAAATTAAATCTTTTTATTTATTTGTAATATACACCAATAGATAATATGTTACATGGATGAGAAAGAACACCGGTTTGTTTAAAATGTAAAATTTTGACCCCCTCTAACTCAGAAACTTTTTGACCGATCTTGTTGAAAATTTGTGTCTATCCAATAAGACTAACCTTGGTGCAAATTTCATACAAATCGGAAGACATCGATTTCAAAAGTTGGGTCACTTGACATGAAATCCCCCATATATATATATATGGCGAAAAGATTACTGTATCTTAGTAATGTTGTATTTTTATTATGGTCTTAAGATTGTGTCATATTAGACCAGTATTTTGTCAACTGAATTGTTTTTTTCTGTTTTGTTGTTCCCAGTATTTAAAGATTTTAAGGCTTACTATTGAAATATGATTTTGTATTATTTGAAAATTTCAAGTACATTCTCAAACGCAGTTTATCGCCGTAGCGAGAAAACATTCAAAAATGTAATTGAGTATATCTACGTCGAGTGCAATTTATCAGACACTCAAATATGCCAGCAGACTCCCGCAAAACTGTTAAGGTTCATTTAACCATAATTGATTATTGACTCTTGACAAACAAAAAATAAAAAAAATAAATAACCGCAAACCCCAAACAAATGATAAACTGAGCAAGGCGGTTTATTTAAGTTGAAATTAAACAAACGAGTACCAGACATTTAGGAATGTCATTAGGAATTACTTAGAACAAAGACGTGCTAGATCAATAAATATTGAAATTTAAGCAAATTCTCATAAGGACTAAAATTAAAAACATATGAGTCTTAAATTATATATAAGAAACCCCCATTTTAACTTAAATTGCTGTAATAAATTAAAAGAAAACTTTTACTCTTTCCTGTTTTACTGCAAAGTTTTGCTTTTTCTTCAACACTTTTCGATTTCCTGCGACGGGATGATGTCAGCCAACAATATGAGAAAATAAGGAATAAATGCAAAAAAGCCATATGTCCGAAAAAATTTAAGTAATTTATGCACCCTTTTAATGTTTTATAATAATTTTATATAAAGAATATTATATTTGTTCAGTTTTTGTAACCCAAAAAAAAAAAAATTACTCATCCACTTATGTATAAAGTATTTATTGAATTTTTTCCAAATGCCTTAAGGCTAAAAAGAAAGAATTCGAGGGTTGTATTCGATATCTTTCATTACTTAAATATAATATTTGCGTTAACCTTTAAATATGGATATGGGGTCTTACAGGCCTTTCATATTTTTGAATTTTCAAATTGTATTACATTGGCTCCTACAACAGACTTGAGTTTCTCTGTCGCCTCGACTTTAGTTGTAAAACTGCTGGATTGGAAGGTCAGTGCATCGTTCGACTTGTATAAGGTAAGTCATGCTTATTCAATGGTTTGATGTGGTGTGTGAGAACCAATGCCTATATTTTGAGATTGACTTTAGAATGCGTTTGGGTAACGGTTCATCCACTGAAAACCACCAACCTCAAGAATTTGGACACCAATGCACAGAAACACATCCTATACATTTGCGACATGCGGTTAGTCAATATGTCTGCAGTGCACAAAGCCCATCTGCAATAATTGCTAATAATTTTCCTAATTTGTTCTCTAATTTTTGGATCATCTAATTTCTGTTTCAATTATATCATTATTTAATAAGAATTAACTAATTAAGTTAGGTTTTCTTTATGTAATTGCAAACAATTAAAAAAAGCTAAGACTGATCTTTGGTCGAAAAATACTTTTCCATACTTTTCAACCGATATTTCAAAAACTTTCCTTAGACTTTCCTTAGACATTGTTTACTTCTACCTTTAATCGTTCAACTTACGATATATTTATTCATATATACTTAAGTCATAATTCTACAGTTTAACTAATATCACAAGTTTACAAATTCCGCTCAACTTTTGGATCAGAGCAGATTAGAACAAATCTTGACGTTAGTTGAGGTGCTGAATTCAAATCCGGGTTTCGTTTTTCAAAATTGGTTCTAGTTTATGAGTTCTCGCATGTTGGCAGCACTGCGCTATCATAATGACAGTCAGCTGTTGGCGTCGCTACAAACGTTATTTAATTTTTTTTGTTGAATCCAAAACGTGTGAAAATGCAAAGACAGAATTGTAAAGTTGATTCAAAGTGTTTTTGTTATGTTTGCGGATGTTATATGATCAGAAAAAGTGGCAAAGTTATTACTAATGTGATCAGAAATGCATATTTTTATTATTTTGGTTTCTCTGTATCAAACACTCACAAGCCGTGGGTACCGAAATTATTTTGTAACGCGTGTAGCACAATATTATACAAGTGGTCACGCGGTAAGAAGGTATGTTTTTCATTTTCATTACCAATGTTATGGAGAGAGCCGAAAAATCATGCAGATTGGACCGGCTTTTGAGTACGCCAAAATCAAAGAGGGAATATTTGTCGGACCTGATATTCGCAAATTAATGGCCGACAGAAACTTTACAAAATGTTTAACCCCCAATGAAGTATCATTTCAAGATGTTGTTCACAACTTTCTCGGTAACCGCAAATCCCCGGATTTCGAGCAGATAATCGACACTTTGTTGCAAAATTATTGCAAGATTGGAGCCCGAATGTCTCTCAAAATACATTTTCTGCATTCCCATCTCGAATTTTTTCCTGAAAACTTGGGTGATACAAGCGACGAGCAAGGAGAGCGACTACACCAAGATTTGGCGAAAATCGAAAAACGATTCCAAGGATTTTGGGACGAGGGCATGATGAGTGACTACTGTTGGACTTTAATGCGTGAAACAGATCCCAAACAGTACAAGCGACTCAGTTCGACTGCTCTTCATTTCTAATTTAACACTTTTTAATGAATAAAATGGAGATTAATAGTCAAAAATTTTGAAAAATGTGTTTATTTAATATCTCGAAAACTAGAACCAATTTAAAAAAACGGAGTGCGGATTCGGATTCAGAGCCCCAAATAACCTTAGAAACAGCTTTTGGTTGCTTAGATCCAAAACCGTGTATACTTGTGTATTTTGCGTCAACGTAATAATTCTACAGTTTTACTAATATTTTGCGTCAACGTCTCTGTGAGACCACATTTCCAAGCCAGTGTTAGAATAAATATACACACATACTTGAAGGTTAAATCACCTAAATGAAACAATCACTTCAGTCAGCAAAATGTTCAACTATTTTTCTAAAATTAGAAAATACCTTAATAAAAATAGACCATCACCCCTCGTTTAATTCTTAAACGCCCAGCATTTAAGCATAAAAATATTTCCAACTTATTTTTTATTTGTTGTATGGTGAGAAGAAAGAATAAAAGTGGAATAAAACACAAAACTTACTCATGTTAAATCTATAGACCAGCACACATACACACACTCACTTTATTCATTCATATAATAAAATCACTTTAGTTAACTTGATTCGCTTTTTCCATCCATTTTGTCGTTTTTGTTTTCCTACTGCCTACAAATCGAATATAAGATCCATTTATTTTTGACACGATTATGATTAAATATCCTGAAGCTAACAATTTTATGATTTATGACTTTTAATGCAACATTTTGAATATGGCAAATGGCAATAGAGCATATAATGTATATTTTCTATTACAATTGATTTCTTTTTTTATTAACCATAAAGTGCTTTAAAAAGAGAACAGTGATGTGCAGCCAAAAAGCAATTATTCGAATTTTCGTTTTTATATTTGTAGAACGCAAACAAATTGAAACCAAAATGAGCTTAAGTAATAACACAGCTCGACATTGAAAAAGTTTTTTTAATAATTCCAACTGATTCTTATGTTTTTTGGCATGTTTAAGGCGAATATGGGTTTTCTGCCACTTGTAACAATTATGAGTTAATAGTAAATATGTGTTTTTCGCTGCATACTTATATTCAATTAAAATATCTTGTTTGAAAAGCTACTATATTACGCGTCGGAAAGTGGCTAACTAATTTTGATCGGATAAAAAATGCCTGAGTTATAGTGGATATAATTGTGTTATATCGAAATTGCGTAAATGAAGTACCGCGTCAGTCGAGGCTTTCCTGTAAAGTAACCATAAATTGCTTTGAAAGGAGAAATGAAATACAATGATGTCTAGAAAATTTTAAAATTAATAACTATAATAAGTATAATGAAATACAGTGATGTGTAGAAAATTAGCAAATTAATAAAGATAATTACTCGAATTTCTTCTTATATATTTGTGAAATGTAAAAAATGTGTTTGTAAGTTTTTTTTACCAAACTCACCTTAATAAATAACACTTTGCAACAAGAAAAATTAAGATAATTATTACTAGATTTTTTTGATGTGTTCTGGTACCCTTACTACAAAAACTGTTTTTTTAACTGTTCTCTAAAATTTGGGGTTTTTAAAGAGGCTGTTCAGCCAATTTGATCATAACTTAGGAAGGGGACATCCAAACTGATCACAAGAAACGCTTGATAACTTTAAATAAAATGGTCTTTATGTCGTGGAAATATTTTATTTCTAATTTTTTTGCGCCCCCTAAACGGTAAGGCCAATAATAATATAATTACATTAAGTATAATTTCCCTTAATTCAACGCATACATACATTAGGTTGCAAATAAACAGAGACAACGTGTCACAAAACACTAATTTTCATATCGAAATTATGGCTTAAATCTTCGAAAATCATTTTTCTTTTTGTATTGGACACTAAAATGTACAATATATGAAATGGTAAATAGGAGCTCAAGTTAGACTTTATAAAGTGTTACCAACTTTCAAAATCAACACCAAAGCAAAACACTCATCCCGTTGAGGTTTTTAATAAAGGCCTGCAGAAATGTACTAGATAGTCAAACATACACAAACGTTTTGTACACACATTTGTTTGAAAAACGTTTGTGTACAACCACAACGACAAATGTATTGCGTTACTGCCCTCCATGCAATTGGTAGAGTGTTTTTCTATTGTCTACAAAATTTGAACTACTTTGTCAAATTTGGTAGTTTAAAAGTAGATTTTGCGGAATTTTACAACAACAAAATATGTTAGAATCGAATTGTGATTTCAAAAATTTAACTTTTTCGTCACTTTGAAGAGAAATTCAGATAATTGTAACAGTTATACAATTACAGCAAGAGCACGATCGAACATTGTCCAAATAATATTGACTTCCTCGCAACGATTTTATGTTAAATAGTGAATGTCAATTGCAAAAGCAAATTGCGTAAATTATGACAGTTAGTATTTAAATTGCAATGTGATCGGTAGTACGTGCGTATGAAATAATATAAATTTATAATATTATGTAAACTAAAGGGAAATTTTAAATATTTGAAAAATGAAGTAGTTATAATATACTAAAATTTATGACCCCTTTGGATTATAAAAGTTATAATTTGTTGAAACTTTTATACAGTAAGTGTTTAAACAAATTTATGACTTTCTATCTATTTTTTTAAAAACATTTTTCCACATTTGGTTTTTAACTTTAAACCATTAATAATTATTTTGATAAAATGTACTGTAGAATTTTAATTTTTGTACAACTTCTACTCTTTTATTTTTTATTTTACTCAGACTTACCTAGCAAAACAATCAAAGATAAACAGCTAAACGGCCCACTTTTTGTTATAAAGAACAATAAGAAAGAATTTAACTTCAAAAGAGTAATTTTTGGAGCCAAAAGCGATACTACTAAATTAAATTGATATTAAACTACCAAAGCGCTCTAATTCTTCATAAAATAAAGACATTAAGTGGATTCTTAATGTAAATATTACCATAGTGGGATACTTCTTCCCGAACGATGTAACTACATCAACAAGAATTAAATAGCAAAAGCAATAGATTTTTGTTAAATGGGGAAACTATTTAGACAATTTTTAGATCGACATTGTTTGCAGAGTGTTCGTCGCACAATTTAAATAGTGTTGTGAGGGTACAAGAATTCAAAGAAATAAGCACTATATGTTTCTTCAAAACCCTTCAATACAGTAAGAAATGTTTGCGTATACTCCTAGTGTTTGAATATTTGAATTTATGATAATTAATTGTGTGTTGTATGTGGAATGAACAAAACTCAACTAAAATGATTTACATTATTGTTTTCAATTGGTATTTTATTATGTATGTATGTAACTTTGTGTTTGTAAAGGGTACTGAATTCTTTCGCTTTTACAAAACAAAAAATGTAACTCCTTCTCTTCTCGCTTCTCATGGAAGCGAGTGTGGATGGTGTATTTTATATTTTATACCAAATATCCAAGGCCTTCTATGAGGCATTCTTTAGCAGTTAGATAATAATAGTATTTGAATTAAAAAAAATTTTAAGAAGGCCTTTAAAAAGGCCTGAAGTAAGAATGTCTTCTGAGTTTTCCCGCTGGGTAATTACTATTCTTACCAACATAATCTTATAGTTAGGTTTTTTCACCACTGAGGTAGATTTTCGCTCTCTCTTTCTCACTCTCTCTCTCTCTTTGTTTGAGTGAATCTGAAGCAGGGATGTTTAAAGTTTGTACTAACTTCCACAAAAATGTACTTTTTGGACCTTCAATGTACCATTTTTTTTTTAAATTATTAAAACAACAAAAAAGTACATGAAAATTCAATTGAACACAAAAAATAACAACACTTAACATTAGCATACATTATATGTATGAATAAAAAAAGCTACCTAAAAGTCTTATAAATATATGAGATCAAAATCAGGCAATTATTTGTTTAGTTCAGGGACAGAAAATAACTGTTATTTTTTAAAATTTACATCAAAAAAGCACACATAAAAAATGATCGTAGAAAATTTTGGTTCTTATCATTATGATACATTTGCATGTTCATCACATGCAAATTTTTGTATGACTTTTAAATTTGTGCCTTTTTTGATAAAAGTCAAAAAATAACTTTTAATTTTGACTTTTATTTTGTAAGGCAAAAATTAAAAGTTATTTTTGACTGTTATGACTTTTATCGAAAAAGTCAAGAAAAAAAAGGTATTTTTTAACTTTTATTTTTTAAGGCAGAAATAAAAGTTATTTCTTAACTTTTATTTTTTAAGGCAAAAATTAAAAGTTATTTTTGGCTTTTATTATTTTACTCAAAAAATAAAAGTTATTGTTTAACTTTTAATATTATAAGGCAAAAATAAAAGTCATGAATTAAATATTGCATAGTAATACGCTAGTTTTATTGCTTTCAATGCTATAAATGATAAAACATCCGTTATCACAATTTCAAGAGCATTGCAAAACATAATTCTCTTATTTTGTTATTAATAATTATTGTTGTAATAACTGCATCACTGTTAACTACATCACTGACAACTACAAAAAAAAAAACGCTTAGATGTTGCAGCTGATTTGCTAGAATATTGGGATAGTAAAAAAATTACTCTACTGCAACTTAAGTCAGTGTAGAAAGGTCATTTTCATCACTCAAATTGATTTTGGGGGATTTGAGATATAATTTATCTGAAGAAAACTTAGCATCAATTTTGATGGTAAAATTAAACAGCTGAACAAATATAATAATAATAACAATAATGTTTGTGTACTTCTGTAATATACATCAATTATTATTACATATAAATTGGAGGCAATAAAACTAGCGTATTACTATGCAATACCTAATTCAAGACTTTTATTTTTGCCTTAAAAAATTAAAAGTTAAAAAATAACTTTTATTTTTTGAGTAAAATAATAAAAGCCAAAAATAACTTTTAATTTTTGCCTTAAAAAATAAAAGTTAAGAAATAACTTTTCATTCTGCCTTTAAAAATAAAAGTTAAAAAATAACTTTTTTTTCTTGACTTTTTCGATAAAAGTCATAACAGTTACGGTCCCTGGTTTAGTTAATAAACTATTTGCAATTTATACATCATAGCACCATGAATTTGTCGATCTTAACCAATTCCTTGTCTGTATGAGACTTGATAATGTTGGCACATGAATTCTTTTTTTCCTTAGTTTTTATTATATTTTGAAAAGAATATACTCTTTCCACATTTGCAGACGAATGTGGAATGGATAAAATTCCCGCAACGATTTTAGAAATATTAGAACATTCACCACATTTTGTAAATTAGCTACTACCGACCAAAAACTACAAATGTTTTCAGTTTTTAACGACTCCAGTTGCTCGACATCAGCTAAAGCTCTAAATTGATTATTGATTGAATCAAAATTTAAAATTTCATTCGGGAACGCTTTTACTAGAAGCGGTACAATACAACTTGTTTTACCTGAAATAACATTTTCAGGAGTAAATATATAGGACCATGTTTTGCATTTTATTTAATTTCTTTAAAAATATTAATATTGATATTATTTGTAGAAATATATAAAGCCACTTCTGTTCGGCAATAAATATCAGGTTGTCACCAATGTTGCCTCGTCTGTGGGTACCATAAGTCCCCTTTTACAATGTGACAAGTGAAAGGTAGACGGACGAAGTTTGTAGGCGAGAGATGAAAAAAGTAAAGTATGTCACACATACAGCGTCGCCCCCTTACCAACAAACTTCGTCTGTCTGCCTTCAACTTGCCACTTTGTAAATGGGGATAATCGCCCTATACACCATAATACTAGTCGCATATTTAAACGTCCATTACATTAACGATTTATGGTACAACATAAATGCAATGAAAAGGACTCATATACTGAAAATTCGAAAAGAGGGAACTACGATAAATTTTTAAATTGTACCATATGAGTCAATTGTACCAACTTTAACATCCCTGATCGGAAGTCTAATAAGATCATCACACAAGAGCTTTATCAGAAATACCTAACAAGTCAGGGAACTGCGAATTCAAATTGTACAATTTATTAGCGACAAAAATATGTTTTTTTTTTAAATAGAAGAAGTGTCTACAAGCAATCCTTCTGAAAACTACCCGCCTTCGATTACCCATTTTTTTTTATCAGTTTTTGGTTCGAAAAGATCATGTATGTGTTAAAAATTAACAAAGACTAATGAGTTGTGAAAATAAAAGCACAAAATTAAATAAAATTAAATATTAAAAACAAGTAAAATTCTAAACATGTAGAGAAGTCATCAAAATAATTAAACTTATCAAGAAAAAAGAATTGTGTTTTTTCTTCTCTAAAACAAATAAAGAGTGGGAATATTAAATGATTTTTACAGATGACAATGGATGGGAAAAAATGAGATAAAAATAAAAACTTTCATAATTCCAGACATTGACACGCGTTTTGTTAAAGTTTTTCTACAATCAACAAAACCCTCCCCTTACCCACAATATGATAAGAGGAGAAGGCAGAAAGGAAAGGAAGGTTAACCACAAGCTACGCACCATGTGTTGGTTCATATGTGTTAAAACATTTGTTTGTGTTTATGTGTGTGTTTCTAAGTGAGTGTTGAAAAAGGAACATCTTTCTTTTATTTCTTGATAATATAATATTATATCCTTTTTTTTAATAAAAACCTTAATCTTTTGATGATTATTTGCTTAGTTATTAATTAAAGAATTTTTGTTCAAAATATGTGTGGGAAAATGTGCATGTATGAGTGTGTGTGTGTGAAGAGAATGTCATATTTCCTTGCATATGTGAGTTTATGTTCTCGTATTTATATGAAGATTTTTGTTTCATTCTTTTGCAATTTGCCTGTTTACCGCCGCTACCAAACCACCCCAAAATAAATGTTAAGAACAAAAAATAAAATGACAAAAGATGAAAGTTTATTGTCAGTTGATATCCTGAGGTTATTTTAGAAAATATTCTTCTAACATTCTAGACATTTCATTTTCTTTTTACTTTTATTTAGCTGCCAGAGAATAAAACATACACAAACTTCTGCGAACGGTGGGATTACAGCAACATGTTGAATGCCCTTTAATTTCTCCTGAGTTTTTCGGTCTTATTTTGTTTTGAAATTGTACTAAGGTACAGACATTTTATGTGTTATAAATAGACCACGAGAGGCATCGGACAAGCTGCTTGAAAAGAAATACACATATTTCAAGCAAGGGCAAGAAGCAAAATGTTTATTGCTCTATTTTTTATAGGGTCAGAAGTGTATTTGTATTATGAGCTTCTAAAGCCTTATTCGAGTATCAAATGAGAGTTCTAAAGAAAAAACTGAATCCCTTAAATGAGAATTATGGACGAAAATCGTCTAGAATATCCTAGTATTGTTGTACCAGTTAAAAAGTATTTGAGGAGAAAAAAAAAAAAAGTATTGAGAGAACATGCCTGACCACAGTGCATCCAATACCACAAGATGTGGTACGTTATGCATTGGGTGCTCAATTATTCGAAATTTTTTTAAAGAAAAATAAGTTTCGAGTTCGAAAATTAATGATTTAAAAACACGATTGCAAAATTTTAAATATAAGAAAACCCTCTTTTTTATTTTTTTAAGGCCGTTATTTAAGTGAAAAATATTCATTATTTTATTTATCTTTTATAAGTGGTCTGAAACTATCGATAGTTTTTTTAGAACCATCGATAACTATCAATAGTTTTTAAAACTTACAATATTTCCTACAAAATACAAAACATTTATAACAAAATCTGTAAAAAAAACTTTAATAAAACTTTATAGCATTGAATACGTAGAGTCCCAAGTAAATCGTCAGAACCCTAAGTCTGTTATAAAAAATTGTGTTTTTTTAGAGGTTGTAATTTTTTGGTCATCGTCCAGACTACCAAATTTTTGTTGCAACAATTTTTTTAAATTCTGCTCTGAAATTTCATTAGTGTCCAGATTTTGAAATTCTAGTCTTGCAATTTTTTTATTTTAATCGTGTATTTCCTCTTCTCCGTTTTCTATTTTACATATAAATACAAATGCACCTACAACCAACTTCAAGTTGAAAAGTATGAGAATAACAAAACAAACAAGATTTTTAGAGTAAGCTAAACTTGGGGTGCCAATCTCCTCACCTGTCTCACCGATAAACATAAGCAATACTGCAACAAGCATTGCCAGTCTGAACGATGACTTGTACTGGCAGACGGAAAATGTAATAAGTGGGAGTTACAGAAACGTTTTATAAATCTGTTTTTATATTTATATATCAAGCTGAATATAATTAAAATTAAAAAAACTGATTTATAGTTTTATAACTTTGTTCACAATGGCAGCAAAATTTTCACTTGGTGTTCACAATAAACCAAAAATTTTTTGCGCAAGCACACACTTTTTCTTTCAGGAAAACGTTTGCAAATTTTGCCCATAACAATATTACGTATTTATTATTATTTTTGAACACATTTTGTTAAAATTTTCCTTCAAAACTAAATAAAATTAATTTAAATTATAAATACAACAGCAACAACAAACAGCAGTAACTACTGTTTATTACATAAAAATAAACGTTTTACCAAAAATTTGTAGACAATTAAAAAAAAAAAATATATTTATCGCACTTAATCAACAATAGTCAACGGTCAAGAATGCGTACATATCACATTCACCTTGCGTCGGGATTCATGCCCCCCTATTAAAATCAATAATCAAATAATACCTCAGCATTCGTATGTAAAATATCTCGGTATACATCTAGATCGCCGTTTAACGTGGAAATACCATATAGATCCAAAATTAACTCAAATGAAACTAAAAGCCATTGAAATTCATTAGCTTATTGGAAGAAATTCTGTCCTCAGTCTCGATTGCAAACTTCTACTTTACAACTCTATCTTAAAGCCAATCTGGTCTTACGGTGTTCAATTATGGGGCACTGCCTCAGCGTCTAATATCGAAAAATTCAAAGGCGCCAAAATAATCTTCTTCGTATAATTACAGCAGCTTCCTGGTATGTTAAAATTTCGAATATCCACAAGGATCTCAACGTGCCATTCGACTAACTATGATTAGAAAATATTACACCAATACACAAATACTACACCCAAATCCACTAGCTCGAAATATTTTAAATGATGGCGGCCACACTCGCTTAAGGAGAAGAGACACTGCAGCACTCAAACAATCAGAAGAGCGATAAACACCAAAATATGTTAGCAGAAACCGTGATAAGAAAAATTTTTATCGGGTACTGGAACGACATGAATTTAAGTATTAGGATAAGATTTGATTACTTATTGCAAGTTCATATTTAATGTATGAAAATTAAATAAAGAAACTCTTGAAAAACAAAAAAAAAACTTAATCAACAAGAGGGTATTAACTAAAAGTTTTAAAATTTACAGTAGAAGCAAAACATTTTTTAGTTTAACATTGAAGGCATATTAAAAACAACTGTTTCATTACCAAAAAATAGACAAAATAGCACGATATTTTTACAGCGGACAGGTATGAATATAACGTGTTTTTTTTCTAAAGAGTGAAAAAATAAAAATTAAGAATTAATACCGTCTTGTTAATTAAGTGCGATATGTATGTATTTATGCATATATATTTTGTACTTGAGGGTAAATTCTTACTGAAATGGTTATTTTAAGACTTTTGAATTACTAATTTAGCAAAAAGAATTTTTCACACAGATTAATTTTCCAGGGAACATCGAAATTTTATTTAGGTTGACTTGGCAAAAAATTCTTTCCGCATTTGCGGAAGAAAGAGGTAGGACCATAATTAGTTGGAAATGCACCAGTTGCATTTTCACGTTTAAAATCAGAATAGTTTTCGGATGCACCTGCATCTTCCTCAATTGGGTATAATCTTATAAAAAAAAAATTTTGATATAAATTATTTTCACTGATAGTGAATATTACTTAAGCTTACCTTTACCCCTTTGTAAGTATCAAACTATTTTCAATAAAAATATTAATTTTAATTATATTGTTTAAGTAAATATGTTTTTTTTTCGACTTTTTTATTGTTTAAGGCTTAAAAATAGGTTTTCTTTTATATTTGGTCAAAAAAGTCGTTGGCTTTATTTTCTTTTCTTGGTATGTATTTTTGTCATATTTCTTAAATAGAAATGTGCATACAATATTGAATAAAATACCTTTTTCCTTAAGTAGAGGCGCTAAATTAATAATAGTTGTTTCTTTTTAATGTAACAAATATCCCAGTGCTGCCCAACATCGATAAATTATATTAAAACAAACAAAAAGTACTCGTGTTTTAAATGTTTATCATCTGCATTTTTTCAGCAAAAATCGGCACTTTAATAATTTAGAGGTAACAGATTGGGAAAACGCCAGTAAATCGGCAAATATGGCAAGTCTGCACTGACCATACAATTTTTGATTTTGATTTTCTCCAAAACCATCAAGACAGAAATTTCGTCGACCAAACATTTGTGTCTATGTTGCGTGCAGCCAGACAGAACGTTTGTGATCAGTGTCTGACAGAAATCTGAACAAAGTCACTAAGAATGAAATCAGACATTTGCAAGAACAACAAAAAAAAAAACAACCAGGGATTTATGGGTAAAATTAGTCGTCGATTTTTTTCACTATATTAACCATTTGTGGACCAATCTGCCTGAATTTCAGGGAAACAAATCCGGAGTATGTTTAACATAAATATATAACTACCTAGTCGCAAAATTTCTACAATCTTCAAAAAACCCCATCTCTACATACACACGGTCAGAAGCACAGATGGACATTGTTAAATCAACTTAGCTAATCATAAGGACCCAGAATATATATATATACTTTATAGGCTCTAAGATCAATATTGAAAAAAATTCAAAAGGAATAACAAACTTATATATATCCTTTTACCTTCGGTGAAGGATATACAAATTGGGAGCAGTGTTAATGCGACAAGCTAATGCGTTCACCGAAAACGTTCTGCACAGGATCACTGTTGGCCTTGTTGAATACGTGGCTACATGTGGCTTTATTGAGGCAAAACCTCTTTTATAGCGGTACTCCGCCACTGGTCTCAGCATTCTGCAATATTGAATAGCTGCGATGGTGACCCACTTCAGTCACAAATAAAATGGACCAATACAACATTCGGATGATAATCCACACCCAACAGTACTCTTTTCTTCATTTAAAGTTCCAAAATGTATCTTAAGAAAAGGGTATATATACCCTTTTACCTCCGGTGAAGGGTGTACAAATGTATTGACATCTTTGCTTATACAAAGATATGGTCACATATATGTATATCAGCATATTCAATACAATAGTTTTTAGTACAAAAACTTCATTCCGCGAAAAAATTGTAAAGCAATTGTGCAACAATTGAACAATTTGCTGCATTTTCTGAAGACACATATGTAATTTGTTTTAACAATGCAAACTTGTGTTCGAAACTGTATCAAGTTTTCTCCATAATTTTGACTTTTACTTTACTTTTGGTCTTTGAACAAACAATTAGCCAGCCTCAGAACATTGTTAGGAAGCGATTCTAAGTTGATCGGTGTACAAGATCCACATAATATAATCATTTATATTATATTCAAGGCTTTGCCCCATCTGCCTTTGTTTCATTTGGTTTTTTTCAATAACACCTGTCTAGAATACGTTTCGCTTCAATCATGCGCCTCAAAAATTGCGGGAATAATGGAAAGAACTCGAAGCCAATAAAAAAAAAAAAAAAACTGCTTTTTAAAAGAAGAAAAAAGCTGATCGACCACTGTTCCTTAAAGAGAAGGAGAACATTTTGTATAAATACACATATTTATATTTTTTGCTTTGTACTTTTATATTTTAACTTTTTTTCACTTGTGTTATTATTATATTTTATAATGGTTTTGTCATATCATTCATTGTTTTAATGTTTGAACTATGTATGTTTAGTTATATTTAATTTACACACACTCACACACATATACTGACACACACTACAAACAAACATACATAGAAATGTTTATTTAAACTTTTTGTATTTGCTGCTGTTCTAGCTGTTGATGTTTTGGTGACTTGAAAGCAATTTAAACAATTTTTTTTCATTTTCTTTACAAACGATCCGTTGGTCTTCATGAGGATTCTTGTAATTCTGTTCAAGTAAAGGCTGACTTACACATACATACGTATAAGCTTTAATTTACACATGTGTAAGTTACGGTATATATTTATACTTATGTACACACATGTACGTACATGCAAATGTGTTATATGTCTTAAAGTTTTTCCTGTTATTTCGTTAAAATTAGCATATTTAGATTAAGGCAAATGTCACATGTTCTATATGATGGGTTTTTGTGGCAACTAGCACTACAACTACAAGAACAAGCATATAATCAACTAAAAACTTTAAATATAACTACAGCAACAACTAGATCTATTTAACTTTTGACACATGTTCTTGGTTTCATGCGAGTATAACTCTGAAAAAAGGACACACTTTTGCGCATTCATAGTTACGTTCATAGAATTTTTGTTCTTTTTGCAAAATTTTTAGCCAGAAATTGTTTTACAAGATATTTTCTTAATTATATTACCTGCTTTGTGCTACTAAAATTGTTTTACAAAAGATGACAAGAAGAAAAAAACTTTACTTTAAACGTAGTCTTTTGACAAATAGTTTTCTAAGAATTATATGACAGGAACCTAAAAAAAAATTAGTTTCAACTCAGTATTTTCAAAGGCTATTGTTAGAAAATGTTTGTGTGTGTGTATAATTTAAAAAGAATATATTTTAAAAGGAAATGAGGTTATGCTAAATAATTTTTTTTAAGAAAAGCTTAATGAACATTCCCTTCTGGGACATCCGTGTTACAGCTGTACCAACTTGAACTTGAAAAATACATTTTTGATATTATTTAAAGATAGGGAGCTATAAATTTTGAATGAAAATTATGCAGACCTTAATTACATACAGCAACATAACTAGAAAGGATGTTTTAAGAAAAAGCTATCGCATGGTAACTGCTATAAAGGCCTTAACATTTACTTATAAGAAGCATTATCCAACAAGTAAAGACAATTTACCTTATGATTAATGCAAACTAGGTGTTGTTGAAAGTTTTTTTTAAGTAAAATTTAAAAATTTAAAATTATTTTACAATTAGTTTTTGGCTAGCCACGTAAGTAGAACCTGCAATTTTTGGTTTAATTTCCCATTTTAGTTTCTAAAATTAGCAAAAATAAATCGTGGGCTCCACAAATGTGATAGTTAATTGTGCAGTGTTATATGAATAAAAAGGTAGTGCGCATTATTACAACAGGAAATATTGCCCTAAAAAGAAAATGACGAATGACCCAAAATTTTACATGAGACACAACAACAACACGCAATTTTGGGGAAAATTATTTTGGATTTTTTTAATTTTTTTGTTGGGGTTTTTTTGTGTGTTAAAAGTGAAATGAAAAAGTTCCCCAATATCAAGGAATGAAATGTGGCCCGTAATAAAATCACAATTTTGACTTTGAGGCGATTTTTCATTTACATGTATATAATGCAAATTTAAAGAAATTAAAAATGACCCCATACTATTTTATATAAAAATTTATAGGAATAGTATTTAAATCCCGAATTCTTATACCAAAGTGAAACAATTCTGGCTGGCTATGCAGAGATGCTTTAGTTAGCGAAGCCAGTATTCGTTTAACCATAGAGAAAAAAATAATTGTGCCGGCCGAATGAAAATAAATTCTTTTTTATCTTTTTATAAAGGCTAGTATTGCAGAGCAAATTAATGCAAAAATATCTACACGGACAATAAAAAGTCGAATAATAGAGTCGGGATGTCGTGGGTAGCGCCAAAAATAAGTCCCTACGAAATAGGTCCCCAAAAAATAAATAAAACAAGTCCCTAAGAAAAAGTACGGAAAGCAACGACAAAATGTTGCACACTTATTTCTATTCGCAAAAGATAAAAAAAACTAAAAATTTTCAGCACGGCGGAAAATAAAATATTTTATAAAGGACAGCAAAATTGTACAAACTCTTTGAAATTTTTGCATCAAATTAAATATAATGAACTTTATATCCTTACCAAATTTTTCTCAGTTTGGATTAAAAATATATCCTTAAGCAAATTCGTAAAAAATTAAAACTTTTATTACCTCTATTTTAAATATTCTCAACTCTTTAAATAACTTATATATTTGGCAGCTTGCGAACGCAAGAATCGTGGTTATTTGAAGCGACCAAATATAATTTTTAAAAAAAGAAATAAACAACTATTTTTAATTAAAATTTCATGCATTTAATTGCAATTTAATGTCATTTAAAGAAATGAAAGTGTTGCAGGAAATCGTTAGTCATCTTATACGTATGTGAAGATGAATGTATGTATGTATATGTAAATGTTTCCTTTTGCAACCTAAAAGAAATATGCATGTCTTAAAACAAGAACATTTATAACAATTTCTTGATTTTAACTCATTTGGTTTATATTTAGTATAATATTCTTAAAAAAAGAGACTCATATATTTAGAATAAGTAATTTTTGGCTTGGACGTGATCATGCAAAATTTCTTGGTTCAACCCATGTTTTCCGGTCATTTAGTAAATAATTCTTTCCGTGTAAATTTTTTTTGGTGTGCTAATCCCGCAAAGCTCTACGCTTGTCTGCAGAAGACCAGAGTCTCTGGCGGGAATCAAATCCGCAACCCCCTCACTCATACCAACTACCCTACCGGGGCACCCAATTCAACCACAGTTTTTTTTATTGTACACACAATTAAATATATGACACCTCAGTTTCAATAGTTTCTTTAATATAAAAACATTTCTTAATATTTAATATAGTTTCAACACACTGTTCATGTCATTTACATTTTTTTTTTTATTCCAAATGGTGACCTTTTTGGCAAACCCTCTTAAGAGATTGTGTGGTAACAATCGAAACTAGTCAGGGCAACCTGTCCATGAAAACCTGGGTTTAATTCCCAGCTCAGTCAAGAATGAAAAATTATCAATAAATTTTAATTCATTTCTGTTGTATATTTTTTTTTAATTTATTAAGAATTCGTTCACTTACCCAACTTCATCTCTGTATGTCTTATTGCGAAGAGCAAAAATGTGTGCTTACTCTTTAAAATGTACCATGCGCATCGCAAAATAGGAAAAATTTTTATTGGGAACATACTTATGTGATTAGTGGCCTGTTTATCGATTTCGAACGAAGACTTCGTTCTCTCACAGAAAAAATTATTAAATTTCTCCAATCACCAAATTTATTCCAAATTCATAATATCAAGCAAACAAGTTGTTGAATTTGCACCTATTACCAAAATGAATATATTGATTACTAAAAATTTTAAAATTTTGAAAAAATATTTTCAGTAAATGATATTTTTAATTTTAATTAAAAAAGTGATCAAAAAACTTTGCCATTTCAAACAATGTGTTAATTTATTTAAATAAATATTGACAATTCCCAACAATAATTCTACACGTTTAAATTATTTTATTTATCCGAAACAAGTCAATTCAGATTTTTTGTTATTTAATTAAAATTTTAATTGAAAATTTATTTCAAAACAACTGAAATGTTAATTAAATCAAAATTTTTAATATTCTTTTAACAAAAAAATAATTGATTCAATTATCACATTAATTAAATTTAAATACTTTTTAAACCATTTTTTTAATTGATAAAACACTTTTTTCTGTGCTTAACTTACCTGTAAAACAATAACAATATTAATGTTAAACGAACGAAGTCTTCGTTCGGATATAGATGAACAGGCAGTAAAAATAAATTTTACATTAAAAATTCTGTTTAAAAACAAAAGGATGCAAATGTATATTAAATTAATTAAATGTAGTATTATTAAATACTCAATGTTGTTTTCAAATAATTTGTTTTTAGCCCTTTTAAGAGATTTTTTAAATTTAGCCCGTTTTTTTAAACGTCTTAACCCGTTTAAGCCTACCCAAAAAAATTTTCTTATTTTGCGAAGCACTAATGGTACATTTTAAAAAGTAAGCACGCAGTTAGACATACAGAGATGCAGTAAGGCAAGTGTAGGAATTATTCATAAATTAAAAAAATATATATACAATTTGAAGAGCCACGACAGTCCCTTACTACGAAGCAGGTTTGTAAGGGTGCATATTTAAGAATAATGGTAACAAACAATTCAGTGTGCAAGGCTGATCGCTACATTCACCAATTTTTATATGCGCTGAATAAAGCGCTTTCTGTGTCAAAAATGTATTGCTTCAAAGTGGAAACTCGCCATATAAAATAAATGTCTTCCGCAGCGAAATGATAAGCGAAACTTTTACGTTCCTCCCTTATAAACCTGCTTCAGTGGAAGCTCCATTTTTTATTGGTTATGTCTTCGCGTTGCGTTACAGATTCGCTTTGACATCTAAGATGAAATATACATACTAATACGAAACATGTCACATAAAGTACTTTTAACGCAGAGCGGCGAAGCGACAAGTTAGACAACTCTCATCTTTTTGCGCGATTTGCGATCAACTAGTATAATTTTCCAATTCCAATAAATTTTTCAATTCCAATAAATCGTACAATAAAATTTTTTCGAATATTTTTATAAAAATAATTTTATATAAAATTTACCAACCTTTTTTATATGTAACCAAGCAATGCGTGAGTGTTGTCAAAGTTTTTATTGTGTCACACACCTTTTGTTTACGCTTTTTCTGTCAAAGTTAGAAACGTCACGCAACGCGACGAAGGCCGAATGATTCCAATGGACTACTAATCATATCAAACAGGGATAGTACGATCAATGAACAGTGTATTGCGATAAAATTTGCAAACGAAGTTCTTACTTTACCTCAGTGATGGATGACGCACTATTTACGATTGCACGAGTAAAATAGCAGATGAATTTTTAAAGACTTTTGAAAATTAAAACTTTAAAAGACACTTTTGTTTTACGAAAATGATCGTAAATAACAACAAATCTTTTTTAGTTTCGCGTAACGAAAACTATATTGTAATAACAATTTTTTTTTATTAACCCGGCAATTCCCGTAGCTTGAGTAATAAAAACAAACCTCATTTTTCTTTCTAAAGAATATAAATACGTCGAGTTAACACTAAAAAAAGTCGAATTAAAAAAAATTTTGCTTATTCCGATTTTATAGGGATGTTTACAGGTGACACTGGGCATAATTTGTTGCACGTTTTAAACATTCGGCTTAGAAGGTGATCGCAGTTTGCTTCATTTTCATCTCCACCTCTCCATCCACAAGTGGGTACAGTATGAGTGCGCCAGGGTCATCTCCAGCCTCTAGTATTTCCATTATTTCATTCAATTTCAATCTTTTGCAAAATAATCCAATTTTAGCAAAATATAAGTTTAGTTACTATATATGTATGTATGTAGATGTACATATAAATATGTGAATATGTGAAATACTGTCCAGTGTCAGCTGCTGGTGACATTTGACATTCTAGCCTTATTTTTAATTAAAAGACAACGTATGTATTGACGATAATCACTCATCTTATAATTTTGAGTGTCTTACAGTATACATCAACCAATATTATTTCGGTTCTTACCCTTTTTGCATTTTTACAAAAATTTATGTACACAACAAAAGTCTGTAATTAGAAAAAAAAAACGGTATGAAAAAAGTAAAAAAATTTCAGTTATTGTAATTACATTTTCCAGAGTTGTCAAAAACAAAACTGACAAACACTTACCTTTGTTTTAGTAATAAATGTATGTTTAAAATAGTTTCGTAGATATGCTATAAAAAATCGCTTATCATCGTCACCTACAGGCGGCACTGGGAATTGCAGGGTTAACAGAAAAAGTGTATTTTGTTACGCAACTAGTAAACGTTATGAAAAACTATAAACGAATTTCTGGGAGATATTTCGTACTAGAAACTACAATTATTGAAAGCCCAACTATAATATTCATGAGCCACTTTAAGTTTCGGTCGAAAATTAACGAAAAGCCTCTCAAATTCATTTAAAAAACAAAACCAAAATAAAAAAACATCTGAATCCGTACAGACTGTGCTTTGCTTAAGCAAATGATAGTTTCTTTAAGCCTTACAAAAAGCTCACTTAAGTTCAATATGGTTTTAGAGATATGATTCTAATGCAATTGCACATTTGCTTAAGTCAGCTTATGAATATTATAGTTGTGGCTTAAAATGTCTATTGCTCTTTTCCATACAAATTTTATAAAGTAAATTTGTTAAAGATATTATTTTTACATAAATTTTTAATACAAATTTTCATATTAATTTGAATGTGTATTCTAAGTCAAATTACAATTTACGAACCTTTCATACTTTAATAGACTTATTCCTTCAATTTTTTTCAGGAATATTTTCTATGTTTCTGAAAAATTTCAAAGGAATAAGACTATTTAAGTATGAAAGGTTTATATATTGTAATTCGATTTAGAATACACATTCGTATTAATATGAAAAATTCGTATTAATAAAAAAAATTATACTCAACCAGTGCAGTTTCCATAATGGAAGGCACTCAGTTTTTTGAGTGCTTTTCATATATATTTTTCCACACGTGCAACCACTTGTATTGTGGAAACCGCACATAAAGTTCCCGGATTCTATATTTTTTTAACATAAGCATGCGCGAAATATTTTCAATAGCTTCGTGAAAAGTTACAAAACGAAAAAGTCACGAAATACGAACATTTAAACGAATTATTTTTCTTCATAATACAATTAGTTTCTTAATATTTTACAAAATAAAGTCTGTTCTGTACTTTAATTAAAAGAGGCATTGCTCTTCGCAACTTTTTTCAAACTCGAAGAAGTTAAAAGCAAAATATAAGAATATATACGATTTCGTATGTTCAGTAGTGCGATTCACTAACTTCTTTTACGATAATCGTATCGTTAATATAAATACAACAACAATTAATCGAATTTGCTATTCAGGAACATTGTTAACGATATTAGCTGTCGTTAAAGTCAGCTGTTACATTAAGCAGTATTTGTTTCGTTATTTTAACGACAATAATTTACGTTTATTTAATCCATAAAGTTTTTTTTATGTTTAAAGTTGCTGAGGCCCGACTTCTTACATACATACTACATACAAACATACATATGTCTGTATGTATGTACAAAAAAAGCAAATTATGAACAAAAACAAAATTCTAAATGTAAAATCAAAAAAAAAAAATATTAAAACTGTAAATTAAGCACAATTTCATTTGTTTTTTCTTTCTTCTCTTATGTGTTTTTCGTTTATTTTAACATTTTGTAGACAGAGATGTTACAAAAACTACAGTTGTTTACAATACTGCAAGTGAATATATATATGTCGACAAAAATTACGATTGTCGGATCGTTAAAAGTTAGTGAATCGCACCACAGAGTGTCCTTGTTTCGACTATCTTACGAAAATTTCGTAAATACATAGTATTAAAAAAGTATAGACTATATATTAACAGCCTAAGTTATTAAAAATAAAACAGGTTAATAAAGGGCTATTAAGGGTAAATTAACCTGTTTTATTTTTGTACAACTTAGGCCGTTAAAATTTACTTGAACTTTTTCCAGTGTAGTAATCTTAATATTAAAATTACGATTTCCATTTGCTTTAAATACAACTTATTAAATTTTTTATAATAATTGCAAAAGTAAAATAGTTTGTATACATCTATTTAAACTAATTGAAAACAAATTACATTCAAAAAAGTTTCTATAATGTTTCAAAACATATTGCAAACATAATTTTAGAAACAATAACTTTACACAAAAACTTTCAATTTCAAACCACACAGGCATTTCCTTTCGATTCTTTATTTAAAAACTTATTATACATAAAGTTATCTATTATTTTCTTAGTATATAAAAAGCAATAGTAAAAGCAATCGTACAGGAGGTTATATTTGTTATAACTCCTAAGTTTATGCATTATTTTCCCAAACATTCACTATGTTATTTTATGTTCACAATCATAGTTAAACTCCTGCTTTAGTCGAAAATGTTTTTAAATTGATGACAAAAATTTTGGTTTTTAAACCATATTTTATATGATTTTTACAAAAACTGCAAGAATAGTCGTTGCAAAAACACAAACACACATATGTAGTAAAAAATTAAGAAAAAGGAAATAAAAAGGCTTATACACAACAGTTTTTTAAATAAAAATCTAAAAGATAAAATTGCTTATTCTAAGTTCTGTTTTTTAGCTGCAGATTATGTGGGTGTATACTTACATTTGGATAAGTAGAGATTTGTGATTATGTATACATATCTAATTGCCAAGAATTTTTTCTTAAAAGCTAACAGTTTCTTGTTAAACTACTACAATAGAATTATACCGCCTGCTTTTTGATTACGGGCGCAAAAATCACATTTAAAACAAACCGTAGGAACAGAATTCCACCGTATAACCGTAGTAGCGTACGACGTAGATACGTTGTCAATTTAAAACGCATCATATTTTATACAATGGCACACAAAAGCTGGCATAAACGTAAAAGCGTATCTACGTCGTACGTCGACATAGATCTAATTCTTTATCATACGCTGGTTACGACCGTATTATTATTGAAAAAGAAAAATTTAATATGTAAAATGAAATTATTTTTGTGTTTTAAAACTTTATATTTGATAACAAAATAAAAGAATATGAAAATAAACAATAATTGGGAAAAATTTGGAATTTTTTAATTTTATTTTCAAAAGGAAACAAAATACGTTTACGCGTGTTTCTAAAAATTCCCGGTATTGCGTCCCACGTTCATACGACGTACGAATCAATTGTGTCCCTAGCAGAAAACTTAATTTTAAAATTGGTTTTTCTCGTTATCAAAAAATTTGGATTTATTTTTCATTTTTGCTTTCCATGCAACAAATTGTGGCTGCGCTATTTATGTAGGGTATTTTTCAGTCTAAGACCGGAAGTGGAAATATGTTACAGAGAATAAATGTTGAAATAATTTTTTTTTATTAATTTGCTGTTTTCACAACACAAGTGATTAAACGTGAAGTAAAATTTATATGAAAGGCACTTAGTTTTTTGAGTGTTTTCCATATTGATGAATTGTGTCCCTAGAAAAAAACCATTTTAGAAAATTTACACATGTTGCGTATGAGTAATGGTAACATGGTAAATTTTGTAATGTATACGTTTTTTTGTATACATATATGTATTGTATGTATGTATACGTTATTTTTTAAATTATAAAATACTTTTAAGCGGCCCAAAAACATGCAAAATAATTGTTAAATTTTTTGTTTTATACAATTATATCCCTAATGTATATATTATATTCGAAGGTGGTACAATATATTTGCAATAACTAAAAGACTTTTGATTTCTATTGCACAACGAAAAAAAAGTGCAATATTCTGTTAAATGTGTTGACAACATTGTTTGGCTTATTAGGAGGGCAAGTTGAAACATCCCAGCTGAGTCAAGAATGAAAAATTATCAATAAATTTTAATTTATTTCATTTTGTAAAATTCCTTTCTTCATAAAAATAATTTAATGAAAATTCAAATCAATGAACTTAAGACTAATTAAAATATCGAAATTTGGATTAAAAACCAAAAAAACTTAAAAATATACACGCGAAAAACATAAACTAATAACACAGGTCGGCATTGAACAAGTTTTTTTTTTAACCATTTCAACGGATTCTTATGTTTTTTGACCGAATATGAACTCAGTTTTCTCTCATCACGTCAGATTTATCAGTGAACGGTCCATTTCTATTTTTCGCTGTATACTTATAATTCAGCCGCAATCCGTAGCATCTACTTGGCAAGCTACAGAAATGGACCGTTCACTGATAAATCTGACGTGATGGGAGAAAACTGAGTAGCTTGCCAAGCAGCTACGGATGGCTTAGATTAAAAGTTAAATTTGCTAAGATTAAAACACAACATTTTTAAAATTTTAAATTTGCTTCAAATATGCTAAATTTAAAAAAAATATGCTAAAAATCTTCTGAATCTTTTTTAGTTATTCGACCTTTTTATTATAAAATTAAAAATTTTTCAAGCTCGAGGTCTGTTTTAATTCTTTAGTTTTTTATTTTTCAATATTTCGACATCCTTTGGCTGTCATTTTGTGTATTTTTGTGCCTCGTTGTATGTGTAAATTTTTATTTTTTTTGTTTATATGTATATTGTTCAATGGTATTATGACATACAAATATAATTAATGTTTGCTTATATTTATTTTAAGATTCCTGAAGATGATGTCAAAGTCTGTCGAAATATTGAAAACTTAAGAATTAAAGAATATAAACAGACCTCGATCTTGAAAAAAATTATTGATTTTATGAATCTGCTGAATTTTTATAAAAAAAAAATTATTAATAAAAAGAAGTTTTAAAATATCGCATTTGTTCAACAATAGTGTGTTAATTCAAAATTTTTATTTTTCACTTTAATTCTTTATTTATATTAAAAAATAGATGGCAAACACATTTTTAATTTAAAATATCTATATTTCTACAAATTGGTTTTTTCTCGCACCAATTTTAAATTTGACTTATTTTGACAGTTCTTGTGAGTAACTTTTCGCTAAATATTGTGACAGAAACAACTTTTCTCACATCCTTCCAATAATCGCTGGAAAATTATTTAAATGGCAGATAATTCTCGCAAAGTAAAGATACAGAAACAGTTGTGTGAGAAAAACTATTTTTTGTTTAATTCAACACTGTTTTTGTTCTAATTCGCTTGTTTCATACGGAAAAAATCTTATGATGCGAGAAATGCAGAAACGAGCTACTGCATTGCAAACTCTTCAAACGAAAAATAAAAACATTCAATTCATTTTTATAAACAAAAATAAGATTTCCCCAACAAGTGTTTTTAATTTTGCTCCCGCCACGATATTTCAATATTTTTAAGGTAGTCTTACATCTTCACTTAATTAAAAAAAAAAACATTTATATGAACTTGGAAAAAAGTGTTCGTTATTTTATTTATTTGCAATGCAGAATACCTTATGAAGTATCCGCGATAAACTAAACATAGAATTTTTAAAACAAATAATATAAGGATTTGATTTTAGTGATCAAATTAATACCATTTAAGATATCGTTGATCTAAAAAATATACAGTTTATAAAAAAAAGATTTCCGCCTGATGGACATTTAGATTTCGATAACTATGAGCTTGAAAGTAATTTAAAACCCGAAGTTTATTGGAAAATGAATATTTATACTAAATAAACCCCCTGGAGAAAAATATTTTTCCAATATTACAAAAAGTAACACATCTAGGGTTTGCTTTAACATTTAAGATACTTTAGTTGAAAAATATTTACCGCCCGTTACTTTTGTTAAACTTGTTTGAGAAACAGACTGCCATCTGAACCCATTACAGCAATTTTATTTAGTTTATAAAGTATACAAGGGATGAACATAAACATTTGGCACCTTCTCTAGATAAATGGAAATAGATTTTATATTTTTTGTTTTTATTTAATATTTATTAATTTGTTTGAGGTTTTTAATGTTATTTTTATTAAATTATTTTAATAACTATATGAAATTTAGAAGCATGACTAATATTGATCTTATTTCAGTGAAAAGGGTGTTATGAGTTTATTCTGCTGTATGAAACACATACAAATATTTTTGTATGCAGTATACCATTCGGTTGTCTGTCCATGTAGACCTTCTGCGCAATGTACAGGACTCAATTGCTAAGATAATTTAATGGAATTTGTTTCAAAAGTTTTTTTTTTTTTTAAAATTTTGTGGTCGGTCTATAATTGCACATAGCCCACATACTAACTTTTTTCCTAATAGAGTCTTTGTGCCCATAAACCATCTTATTATCTTGGTATTTGGACAAATTTGGCCCAACTATATTTTATTTCAACCTAAACTATCTTACGAAATTAATGTTGGAAACAGTCCATATATGACCATGGCTCCCATACAAATACTACTCACGAAAATACTGTGTAGTGCCATAACTGCCTTATTAATATTGGTATGTTTTGATAAAAATAATAGTTACTATGGCATGGCAAAATTTTGTGCTGTTAGTAACGTAGGTCATATATAAACCCCCTTCCATAAATCACTAGATGACGAAAAAATCTCCAATAGATGTAATTACCTAAATATTTCGAGCGCGGATCAATAAGTCCGTGACTTTTTGAATGAAACACAGTTTTTTTTCAACATAATCTCCTTTTAGCTCTATACACTTAGTCCAACGTTTCTCCAATTTGTGTATCCCTTCCAAAAAATAGGATTTTTCGAGGTCCATAAATAGGCATTTGTTTGACCAATAAATTCATCGTTGGAGCTAAATCTCTTTCCACCGAGCCATTTCTTTAGGTTGGGAAATAGGAATTAGTCACTGGGGGCTAAATCCGGAGAATATGGCGGATGAGGTACCAATTCGTAGACCAATTCATGTAACTTTGCCATTGAGACTGTTTTTTTTTCGCAAAAAATAATGTTCAAAACTTGACAGTAGTCTATTAACAGGTGGTACTTGATGGGAGCAGTGTTGCATTTCATATAACTACGAGGGAAGTTCGAAAAGTCACGGACTTATTAATCCGCCCTCGTATTCGGCGTTAAAAATTCTTGTATTATTAATCTTAACCTCATAATATAATTTTGCTTTAATAGGTCCATAATTGCATAGGGACCTAACAAGGGAACACTCGGCAAAATTTGGCTGTAAATACTTTCTAATAAGTTCTTTTTCGTAAGTGTTCTTTTAACTAAATGTTAATTTGATATCAGGTGTAATTTCATTTAAATTGGGTAATTTTGAGTCATCTCAAGTGCACATTTGAATTTTGCGGGTGGTTACACTGTAAAAATGTTAAAGCGCTTTACATTATTTCTTCTATAACAATTTTCGTCTATAACAAGCAGACTCACTTCTCCTTTTGTAAGTCTCCCTCTGCGCAATGCCGAAATAATTGTTTACATAGAAACCAAGTTTAGGACAAGATAATCACAATCATCAGTTTTCAATGTTATTTAGTATTTCAATTTTATAAGAGTCCATATGAGTATTCAACTGCAATTTATTAGAATTAAATATCAAATATTAAATTTGTATAAATTAATTAAAAACCTATTCCCTTACAAACCTTAAATGATAATAAAACAGACACTTCCCTATAATTCCTCTGTTACACATACACTCTTAATTTCAGATATAAAAATTCGTACTGTTGCTGCTGCTGCTCAATTTGCAAAAAGTCAATTGTGTGTAACCAAATTAAGTTCACTAACAGCCTCAACTACAGTCAACGTAACTCAAATAAACTAAAGAAATATATACTCAAACTACATACTATCCAACCATTTAAATTTCCCTCTTTCTCTCTCTAGTTTATACAACTAAAAGACCCAGCCTGTTTGTATTGTGTCAAATGAAGCACTTACAAAACCTGAACACATTGTTGTCGTCTACACACATTCCAGATATGTTTACATTCATGGCTGTAGAATCCATCTATCGAGCAGGGGAGACCATTAAAAATAAATGCAACCTTAGCAACATAAAATCACTCGTTTGAGTGCAATTGTTTGACTTTACTTATGCAGTCTTTAAAAAGAAATACGACTCCAACTATTGTATTATTTGGGAAAGAGCTAGCAAAAACTTCATAAGTTGCTGCTGCCCTACACCTCAAACTCAAGTTCAGCATAAAAATATATTTTTTGTGATAATTGTAGGTTGCTGGTACTCGCAACTAGAATTACAAAGAAAATATAAAATATTAAGTTCATTTCACTAAAATAATAAAAATTGTCGTCTACTTTTGGTTGCCTGTTATAGCAACCAACTAACACACATGTATTGGTGTGTGTGAGTGTTCTTATCCATTGTTTAAAAATAGCAAAAAAAAAAATGTCTTTATTTCCTTTTTTGTGTTTCTTTGTTTTAGTCCTTGAATGGTAATAGAGGTTTATTGTTAATTGTGGTTAGGCTAGAATGAATAATAAAAAATATAAAACTTTAAACGGAATGAGCAAAAGTGCAAAACAAAAGACGGGAAGAAGGGCTAGAAATGAATTAGAACTATTTGTTTCATTTATGTGAGGGAAAAGATTGTAAATTTTAAGTTTTTCCCCCCAGTTTTTTTTCTGTTGTATTTCGTCGCCTACATCCTTTAATGTAGAAAGCAACAAAAAATCATTTCCGTTTTAAGAATTATGTGAAAATAATTTAAAGGAACTTTGTCAGTATTTATGTACATACATATTTATAGATATGCATATTTAAATTTAAATTTCATTTTAATTTTTCACCTGGTAAAATGTTTTTTTTAAGTTCTTTTTTAGATTTAATGACTCATTACACAATCCAAACCAAAAAATTTTTCTACGATCACTTTAACTTTGCATCAAAAATAGATTTTCTACAATTTAACCTTGGGAAAACATCCAATAAAAAATGGGGCTTCCAACGAAGCAGGTTTGTAAGGGAGAAACGTTAAAGTTTCGCTCACCATCTCGCTTACGGAAGACATGCATTTTAGCTGGCGAGTTCCCACTTTGAAGCAATACATTTTTGACAGAGAAAGCGCTTTATTCAGCGCATATACAAATTGGTGAATGCAACGAATTTTTGTCACCGTTACTCTTTAATATGCTCCCTTACAAACTTGCTTCGTAGTAAGCGAATGTCGTGGCTCTTCATTTTTTTTAACTTATTAAGGATTCGTTCACTTACCTTACTGTATCTGTGTATGTCTTACGGCGTAGCGGATGAATGTGTGCTTACTTTTTAAAATGTACCATTAGTGCTTCGCCAAATATGAACAATTTTTATTGGGGACTTACACCATAACAACGTTTTCAAATCGTGTAAATTTATTTCCGAAATTCGCAACCTGTTGGCCAAACTTATTGAGCAATTTGTCAAATTGACGGTGCGCATAATCGTCCATCTGAACAGCTAATACGCAATAATATAGATCCGTGTGTAAAAAAGAATCACCGCTGTAGACGTGAGTGACCCAAGGGATTCAAATTTATCGACCCGATGCAGTTCTCAGCAACTCTTCCTCTCTGTCCATCTACTACTTGGAATTTTGAGGAAAGATCTTGGCCTGCATCAATATAAGATCCAAGTGCTGCAAGAATTAAATGGGCTGGGAATAGGGATGTCTATCCCAAATTCATCATCAAATTCACCCTCAAAAGGATAGCGAACACAGTATTGATCTTTTATATTTATTTGTTTAACTCTGTTAATACTGTCATTGAAAAGTAAAAAAGTTAAATTCTGTTATTCGTTTTAAGCGTGTCCAACAATTATAAAGAAATTTTAATGTGAGAAGTGCTGGAAATAATTAAAGAAGAAAATTAATTAAAGAAAGAAATGGCTTTTGAAATGCTCAAAACAAAAAAGAAACACCAAACAAACATTACGTAAGATTTTATTTTCTAATTGATGCCACTGGTGCACCAAATGCAAAACTTAAACTTTACTCTTTACAGGCTTAGGCTTATTAAAGTATTTTCCGAGAGTGGTCATGGAACCAACGGCAATTAATGGAACGATTTCACGAAATTAAGTAGTGAGTTTATACACTACATAATTTCTACCACTAGTGGTGTTGGATAAAAAAATGCGTTGTTGTTCAAATAAGATTTTTATGTTTAACTTAAAAATTGATTTTGTTAATTAAATTCGAATTCAAATTTCAATTATATATCTTAATTCATTTAATAAAAATTTCAATAGAATTTCACAAATAAATCAGTTCCAAGTTCGCTCTTTTCAATTACTTTATTAATTATTTTTTTATTTAGTTTCAATCAACTGAGGTAATTGAATAAAATGTAGATTATTTGTTAATTGGATGGGACTGGCTGGGAATCACCTGCAAGTTTAATTAGATTTATATATCACCAAATCATCTGTAGCGGTGATTCTTATTTCTGGCTTAACGGGTATGTAAACAAGTAGAATTGTCATAAAAAGATTTCTTAATGACGTGCTAAATTCCTAATTTTTATTTTTGATAAATGCACTGAAATTAATTGTTGAGGGAAAGTGGGTTTATATGCGCAATTCACTGGTTGCTTGGGCCAGCTTGTCAGAAAACCTTTTTCCAAAGACTTTAGAAAAACTAAAACTATTATTCAAAAATGACTGTAAAGCGAATAAGAATCTTAAACACTCTGGTCTTACTTGTAACAATATCAAAGCTTCAACAAAGCAACCACAATATGCAGTTAATTTATCTTTTCTTACATTGCCCTACAATTGCCTAGTTTTTCCCGACTCTAATTGTAGTTGTAAGTGGGTAGAAAGAAAAAACAAAAATAAAAAACCAATTGCTCAATTTTATTGTTTGTTTATTTTTTTTTTTTTAATCCAAATTTAGATATTTTAATTAGGCCTAAGTTCATTGAATTTAATTTGCATTAAATTATTTTTATGAAGAAAGGAATTTTTACAACATGGAAGATTAATTAAAATTGTTATTGACAATTTTCATTCTTGACTGACCTGGGATTCGAAGCCAGGCTGTCTGGCGTGTGATTCGAACCCAGGCGGCTGGTTACCCTGACATGTTTCGACCTCAACCACTAGGTCTTCTCAAAGGGATTTGCCGTCTTACACTCGCAGCCATCGATGACTGCTGACGTCAGTAGTCAAACATCAATCCTTAAACCAAATTGTATTTTAACCTTTGGTAGATCGAAATTTGCTTTTTGAATGATTATCCATTTTTAATTGATCTCACATGTTTTTCCTTACTTCTGTTTTTTCGTACTTTTGTCAAGAATTCTTCTTGAAGTCCAAAGTACATTTTTTGTTTTTCCTGTTTTTGTCTTTCTTTTTTCTAGTTGACCTTTTTCAGCACAACTTGAAGGACAAATGTAAACATAGCTCGTGCCTTAGCTGTTAACAATAATTAGTATTGTGGTTATTTTATTGAACTGTTAATGGTTTTTTTTTTTTTTTTTTTTTTTTTTTTAATCCAAATTTAGATATTTTAATTAGGCTTAAGTTCATTGAATTTAATTTGCATTAAATTATTTTTATGAAGAAAGGAATTTTTACAACATGGAAGATTAATTAAAATTGTTATTGATAATTTTCATTCTTGACTGACCTGGGATTCGAAGCCAGGCTGTCTGGCGTGTGATTCGAACCCAGGCGGCTGGTTACCCTTACATGTTTCGACCTCAACCACTAGGTCTTCTCAAAGGGATTTGCCGTCTTACACTCGCAGCCATCGATGACTGCTGACGTCAGTAGTCAAACATCAATCCTTAAACCAAATTGTATTTTAACCTTTGGTAGATCGAAATTTGCTTTTTGAATGATTATCCATTTTTAAGTAATCTCACCTGGCTTCGAATCCCAGGTCAGTCAAGAATGAAAATTATCAATAACAATTTTAATTAATCTTCCATGTTGTAAAAATTCCTTTCTTCATAAAAATAATTTAATGCAAATTAAATTCAATGAACTTAAGCCTAATTAAAATATCTAAATTTGGATTAAAAAAAAAAAAAAAAACCATTAACAGTTCAATAAAATAACCACAATACTAATTATTGTTAACAGCTAAGGCACGAGCTATGTTTACATTTGTCCTTCAAGTTGTACTGAAAAAGGTCAACTAGAAAAAAGAAAGACAAAAACAGGAAAAACAAAAAATGTACTTTGGACTTCAAGAAGAATTCTTGACAAAAGTACGAAAAAACAGAAGTAAGGAAAAACATGTGAGATCAATTAAAAATGGATAATCATTCAAAAAGCAAATTTCGATCTACCAAAGGTTAAAATACAATTTGGTTTAAGGATTGATGTTTGACTACTGACGTCAGCAGTCATCGATGGCTGCGAGTGTAAGACGGCAAATCCCTTTGAGAAGACCTAGTGGTTGAGGTCGAAACATGTCAGGGTAACCAGCCGCCTGGGTTCGAATCACACGCCAGACAGCCTGGCTTCGAATCCCAGGTCAGTCAAGAATGAAAATTATCAATAACAATTTTAACTAATCTTCCATGTTGTAAAAATTCCTTTCTTCATAAAAATAATTTAATGCAAATTAAATTCAATGAACTTAAGCCTAATTAAAATATCTAAATTTGGATTAAAAAAAAAAAAAACCAGTAACAGTTCAATAAAATAACCACAATACTAATTATTGTTTGTTTAAGACAACCAAAATAAAGCAACATGGCAGTTCAGTTTTTTACACGGGCATATGCAAATTTATAATAAAATGTTATTTTTGGGAAGACAACATTTATTATTAATACGATTTCTTAATGACGTGCTAAATTCCCAATTTTTATTTTTGATATACACTGAAATTTATTGTTGAGCGTTGTTTTCGGTGAGAGTATAATTCGCATGACATTCTTGAGACTTTATTACATTCCTAAAAAATCACAGTTTGGTGCGGTTTACATGCCGATGACGTCATCAAATGTCTTCCAAAATGAATCCAGCGCCAACATTACTGCGACTGGCGGTAAGGGCAAATGATTCGTTTTTTTATTCCTCGTCATTGAAAATCATTTGGAATCATAAGTTAACCAAAATTGGTTACTTTTTTTTCTCAATGTGTTTTTGTGTACTATTTTCTTATTTTGGTAACTTTTTTTCAACTGAAAATAACCAATTTAACCTCGCCGTTTTTTTACCAATTGACTCATACTTTTTAAAATTGAAACGAATTTGCTTTCAGTTTCTAGTTGAATGTTTCAATTTACGTTTAAGAAAACATGTAATTACAATTTTAATGAGCATATTTTTCGATTATCTTTATAAGTTGAATTCTTGAAAATAATCTTGAAAATAATCTTGAAAATAAATTGTTTTAAAATTGCGTGTAGCCTACTTCACAGCTTGAAATTTTTATCAATTTTGGCAAGCAGTATGTGTAAAAAACTTGAGAGCAACACTTGATCAAGTGGCTGAATATATAATTCATTGAATAATTATACCCTTTTTCATTTCCTTAATAATGATTTGTATTGTCTATTGTACCTTCAAGATCATCATTTATATACTGTCAAAATGTTATAAAGTCGATTCAGAGGTTATGGTGTCTATATAGATACTTATATATACTATTTTTTTATTGGCGTGCAAATAAAAAAGTATTTTGAATACATAAATATTTTGGTTACTTTTTTTTGCATTTGGTTACTTTATTTTTACATTTTGGTTAAAAAATTTTGTTGGTCGTGGCAACACTGTTTGGAGTAGAAATTATTAAAAAGAAGGCGCCACATGCCATACAACGTGTGAAACTATCACTTTTTTAAGCCAAACATTCAACGAACGAATCATTTTAGGAAATGTACCTGTGAATTGTTCACCTCGGTCGTGTGATTTGACATCTTTGGATTACTTTTTGTGGTCTCTGGTCTTGCTGATAAGCCAGGAACAGTAAGCTCAAAAAGTGGTGAAAGATTGGATCGAAAAAATGGCGCTCATAAGACGCAGTCACGGAGGCCATATGCCTGAAATTATTTTTAAACATTATTCCATTGAATTTATTGTATTTTGTTTTTAAAAAAAATTCAATTCCTCTAAAAAAAACTCCGTTTAATAGTCCTAAGAGTGTATTTATTTAGAAAATCTGAGATGCTATAGCTAAAATGATGAAAACTTGTGTTGGTTCTTTTTTCGAAACAAACATTGTTCAATAAGACGCTTGAAAAATTTAAAATTGCACTAATTTCAAAAGCTAAAAATGTTATCAAAATTACTTGCTATTACAAATTTCGATTTTTACTTAACAGAAATAGTCTTTCATATCAAAAATGGATATGACTCAAAAACATAAATTAATAATTTCTACATAAAATAACAAAAATGCATTTGCTTTAAGGCAGTAAAAAAATGCTATTCACCTGAACTCTTTCTAAAAGTTCTGGACAAAGGTCTTTAAGAGACCAACTCATAGGCGACAAGTGGCATCTAAATCAGCATCAAAATGACACTAACTATTCAAATGACATATGTTTAGTGTCATACCCGAGGAAAAAAGGAACTAGCATTAATCATGTCCCGTTACAGTTCTAAACTGGTAGGGGCCTTTTTGACACTTTGTAACAGATCACTGAAATAACCTAAATGGACACCTTCAATTTCGGTTAAAATAAGGCCTGTCGTAGATATTGTCCCAAATGAGCCATGTCAATATGATAGATCCCCTTTATATAAAGTAATAGAACTAGAGAGATTCAGCCACTAACCGCACAAAGTTCAGTCAAATGATACGCTTTGTATGAATTACCTTTCCTCTGAAATAACGTCACTTTAAACACATTATCACCTATCAAGTGATATATCTTGCTTTCACATATCACAATTCGTTCCTTTTAATAATGATGTTATATTCACTGGTCACGGGATAAGTACTTTAAGACCAATTTCACAAATTTCCCGCTGGGACACGTTGATAGGGATTCAACAGAAGCTGGAAAGAAGCGCTTTTGCAAATATATGCAAATCGTGAAAATCTTCGAAAATACTAAAATGGAAAAAAATTAATATATTCAACTCCAGTTCTTCTCTATAGCTGAGAAACATGGGAAACTTATCAATATTTTTCGTCGCAGCTTCAATAAATGTCTGCGGAAATTCAACAGATTTAAGCCCAACCGCATATTAAACGCAGCCCTGATTTCATGCAGTAGCCAAACTCTCATTGCCCATGACATTCGCCGTCGTAAATGGACGTGAATATTTCACACGCTTCGAAAAGACATCTCTGATATAGCAAATGCCAGTCTACAGTTTAACCCTCAGAGTTGAAATGTTGGACCCCAGAGAATATAATGGAGAAGATTGGTGGAAGTTGAGCACCGAGAACGAAGTCTCGCGTGGACAACAATACTTCACATGGTGCATGACTGAATCAGAAAGAGAGCTTTGTGAACACATTCTCTTTAAATATACTGACCAGCAAAATTCTTCAAGGAGAATATTACATCATACAACATACGTTTCTGGAAATGTATTGCAAGAACAGTGTTGCCCATTTAGTCATTTAGTAGCTAAGCAATCAGTGTAATGCGCATAGGAACAGCTTATCCTCCAATAATAAATTTCGGTATTTTTAGCAATTATAAAAATAGTGAATTAAGCACAACAAACAAAATCGTTTAATGTAAAACAAACATTTTTAACAATTAAGACGCATTAAAGTTAAATCACATCTTTTACAAAGGTTCAAAATCGCTAAAACTGCACAGTGTATTGTGTGCAGGTGGCAACAGGACATTTTGAGAAATTTAGGAACTTACTTTAAATATGGCCTCACTTCCATGGTCTAATGTTGAAGTAGAAAGGGTAGAGAACCAAGTAAACATCGTTAAAAGTAATTTGAGAAATAGTTTACATTTAGCAACCGTTAATTCGATTTTATTTATTAGGGAAATATTTTTACCATAAAAATAAAATAGTTTTATCTCTTTTTATTTTTTGAAGATTTGGACTCAAAAGGTTGGGTAAATGTTGTCATGATTATGATTTACTTTCAAAATATTTAAAACTAATAGATACAAGTGATTGCTAAAGGACAAACAATAACATCATCGAATTAATCGACGATTTTATTTTATAAATGCTAAAGAATTATTTAATTTTCGTTTATTTTTAAGTTACAAATTAATCTTAATTTACAATTTCATTGCAAAAAACTTTTAGTGAACTATTTTGTTATTGAAATTTTATGTGTTTTTAATTAAAAAAATTTTTAAAAATGTTTAGCATTTTTTAGCCATTGTTTTCCGTAAATTAAGCCATTTTTGGTCCCCAAGTTTTGGCAACACTATGCTAGAAGCTCCTTCTCTGGAGAAGCATTTTCTATTTTTGTGATAGCTAAATAAAAAAAATTGCTTCTAAAAAGAATTTTTTGTTGCAGAATTTTTGTATTTATAAATTAACATTTTAAAGGTCCTTAATGAAAACCAATAAAAATTTCTGAGCACTTTTATCCAATTTAATATGACTTTTAGTAAGGAGAAACAAGGTCTTTATCTGAACACCTTAAATTGCATTAAATTGAAAAGTGCGTAGTTCTATAAGTAATTTAATATAAAATATGTATATTCCTAAACATTTAAAAATTTTCAAAATAAAATTTTTTTTAAAATTAGCCAACCCACACCCCATTCCCCTTAAAAATAAAGCCCAAGTTTCATATAAATTTCTATTATTTATTCAGTAATTTGAAATTATTACATTTAGCATTAATTAAATAAAAACACTACATTAAATTAAATTTTTCTTTTTCACAGCATACAAAAAGAAAACTTTTAGAAAAAAATAGTCACAGACCTAAAAATAACAGGAATTGTAAATTACAAGACAACAACTCTGGGCCATTAGACACAAACTTTTTTGCAGTAGACAAATTGTATTAAACAAAATCTCTTGGCCTCTAAAATAAAAGCATTTTTAAAGGTGGTTGAAGGACGCTTAATGAAATTGGGGGTCGGTTTGTGGCATCAACAAAATTTTAAGCATACTTAAATATTTAGCTCGATATTTTTATTGTTGTTGTTGTTTTTAAAAGCTAGCTAGAGGACAAACTAGAAAATGCGTCTAATTGTGAATTTCTTAACATGGAATTCTATCAGCAGACAATCTAATTCATTCATACATACCTTTGTGTTATAAAAAAAAGAAAAATAAGTTAAGAAAATTAAATGAGTAAAACAAAAACAACAAAGACCAATAGCATACCTAAAGTAGAAATTAAATTATGTGACACAAGGCACAAGGAAATAACTTACTTTATTATTCTAAAGACAATGGAGTAGGAAAAAGTAAATGAAGAACAAAAAAAAAAAAGACTTAAGTAAAATTGTTTGTGAGAAATGCTAAAGCAAAGATAAAAATGACAGGTCATCAGTACTAAAAATTGAGCTACAAAATATGATCATTTGCTTAATATAAAGATACATTTATGTTCTAGAAATCAAGTTTGAGTCGAATTGAAATGAAACATATTTTAAAAACCTGTGAATAACCCTTTCAGGACGTAGTTTTATTTCGAAAATTTAAATATTTGTGGTAGAAATTTTTGCAGATTCTAAGAGATATGGTAAAAAGACTATGTTCTGCATATGCAGAAATCCTAAAATCGTCCTTTTATCCTGGGAAATATTATATCAATAAATATTTTTGGTGGGACACATAATCTTAATAAGCACTTTTTGTTGGGACATAAAATCCCAAAAAGTTTCCCAATTAGTGTTTTTGGTGGATGATTCGAATATAAAAAAATTTATAAAACAAAAAAAGATAAGTTTATTTCAATTAAATTCGCGGTTAGTTGTCTTATTTATTATTTATAAATATTGTGGTAATGTACTTAGGGTATTCATTTGTAGATGAGTCTTAATCTTTGTGCGCTTGTCGATACCAAGTGAAGTGCAGCTGACAGAGCGACAACGCCTTTCTTGCTCTACTGGCAAGTCATTTCCAACATTTATGCTGTCGGTATTTAGGATTTTCCGCCCTGGAGACGTGACATTTCCGCTTGTCTATAATTTCCTTCGAAAATCAAAGCTTCAGAAAGTTGTTTAACGATAATTTTTGTTTCTTACGTTCGGTGTACACAATTTACGAATTTACCACGCTTGCCGTCAGCAGTTTGTTGAATATTTTCTACCAACATTTGTTGGACTTCCGATTGGAATCATGAACGGTCGTTTTCTGTTTCTATTATTGTCTTTGATACTTTCAGGTCACTTAACTGTCTTCTTCTGGCCGTCTTTTTGATTCCTATCAATGTCTACAAGCGTTGGCGCATGATAATTAGAAGCTGATATTAATTATTTTGAATCCATCCATCGATCTGCCAAAACACCATCAGAGTTAGTTTGAAGTTGGCTTTCCGATTTTAGGACTTTAGAAGTATTTTCATAAAATATTTTTTTATATACATACATACGTTTTTTTTATACTGTTATATCAGAAAAAACTACGTTAATTTAAAAAAAAAATTAAAATAATAATCTCCATTTATTTCAGTTTCACATGGGGGCTTTTTCTGGCAGTCGTGATTGAATACTTTCGAAAGAAATGTTTTTTACTAGTTCTTTCAGTCGATACTGAACAGATCGAAATTATTTTTTTATCGTTGTAAAGCATTTTTTTTGAGTTTTTAAAAGGCTGAAAAAATAATTTCGATTCGTTCAGTATCGACCAAAAGAAGAAGAAATTAAATTGATTTCGTATCGAAAAAGTGTTCAACCACGACTGCCAGAATTAGCCCCAGGTGAAATTGATATCGATGGAGATTATTATTAAAAAAATTTTTTTTTTAAATTAACGTAGTTATTTCTTATAAACTATTAAAAGAAAATATTTTATGAAAATACTCCTTAATTCCTAAAATCGGAGAGCTGAACAGAAAGCCAACTTCAAATTAACCTGAATTCGATTTCGAGGTCATGGCTGACATCTATAGCCCTAGATTTATTTTGAAGAAATTTTTCTGAAAAAAAATCTTTATTAATATATTTACAATGCGAGTAAAAATTGAAATTAAGTTATAAGATTTCTTTATACCCTTAACCACCATTCCGGTTGTTGTTTTTAAGATATTGTATATATATATGTATATTATGTATATTATGTTTATTATGTATATTATGTATATTATGTATATTATGTATATATGTATACATATAAGCGGGATATTTGTGAGTAGCGCACTTGAACTAAAAATTTCCGTATGTATGTTGAAAGGGTTTCCCACAACGCCCCAGATATGATGGGACTATGTTGTTAAATTTGTATGTTACATATAGTCTGGAATAGTTCCGTCAGCTCGGTCCACAAATGGCGAAGATATGAGTAAAAACCACAATTTGGCTCACATATTTCCTTTCATGAGTATTGAATATTGGAAATGGACCCTACATACAAAACGAAAGAGATTGATAAAATTATGCTCCAATATTCTGTATATACAAGATTTGCTTGGTTTTTTAAAATTGTGCCCAGCTCTCATACAAAAAATTTCCCGGAATAAGCATTTTAACACGGGTACGTCCATACCATACAAGCTTGGAAACAGCTGGCTTTTTAGTAGTATGGTAAAGGGTATACAAGATTCGGCGCAGTCGATTTTGCTCACCTAATGTAAAAACAATTATTTTTTTATCTTCAAACTATTAGGGATATTCTTTAACTATCAAGAAAATTAAGAAAATAGGACCAACTCAAATTTATTGTTCTAATTTCACCCCAATTATTCAATTAGATTCCCACAACTTAAGCTTGGCTAAACGTTTTCTATAAACAGGTTAAATATAGTCAAAATTGGACAATCAGTTTGAAACTGTAGATTTATGCGTCTTTTTTTAGTTTCCCCCATATATTTTTATTTATTTTTTTGATTTTATATCCGAGCAATATTGAACGGAACCGTGTTTATACCATAAAACCAACTCGAATTCTGTTCGAATTTAAAAATGCATTTCGATTAAATTCCAAGTCAGCTACACAAAGACAGCAAATTTCTTGCTAGTCGTTTCCTTGTCAGCGAAAGTTCTCGTTTGCATCCTCAGAGCTGCTGCAGTCTTCGAAGGTAACAGATGCCTAGATTCTGTATGTCTTTCTTTTTTTATACAATATTTATAATTATAATTATAAAAGATACCAGTAAAGATACTCTATTTCTGGCCAATAATAGTTCCCTAATGTTATTAAGAATATTCCGGTTCTCTGCGACTCAAATAATATCGATGTTCAAAGGGCTTATTTCATGTTCAGTGACTAGTAATGCAAATCTGCAAAAGAGGCATGGCTATCGCTATAAATATTCACGGTATTTAACCCATAACGGAATGGATTCGGAAGTTTTGGCGTAAAATGTGCTTCATTAGCAAAATCTAGGTACCATATAATTATGCCATATAGAAAATTGGAATATAAATGTAAGATTTAAATAAAGACATAAGCCTCGAATTTGTATACAAGTTTTTTTAACTAACAAAACTTTAAGCCTCAAGTATACCTTAGCCTGGCCAGTGATTTATTGACTTTTTTCCAGTTTTTTCATATATTTATTAAATATATTAGAACGAAAGTTTTTGTTTTCCTCCATTAAAGTGTTTTTTTTACAAGAAAACGAGAAAAAAAGTGTAAATTCAAACTTTTGTTTTCCTCAATCAAAGTGTTTTTTACAAGAAAACGAGAAAAAAGTGTAAATTTAAATAACGTAACGAGGGCGTGGCAATTTGCCTAATGAAAATGTTGTGCATATTGTATCCACCTGGGCCTGGCCAGGCCCTGCCCGATTAAATATGTAATGTAGTAAATAAAATCAAAACGAAACTTATCAAAAAGAATACGCAACATATACAATTTCTTTCTTTACTTTAAATTCGAAGAATAATTCTAATTGACAACAAATTGTTCTTGCTACAGCCATAAAACTGCATACGTATAAAAGTAGTCCCAGCCAGGCCCAGGGGTTCGTTAGAGTGAGTTTTTTCGATAGCCACAATAACTCCATCAAAATACAAGGGGTTCCAGCTAGGTCCAGGTGGCAGCTTATGAGTGCAGTTGAAATTTTTTATATTTTCTCAAAAAAAAATAATTTTATAATACACCATTATTCTTTACGATAATCAGCAAAGCTGCCTCTTTCTAATAGGGTTTTAACTTTAGCAATTAGACTTCATATTGTTTTTAAAATACTACAAATAAAAAATTTTCATACTCGTATGATTCAAAGTCTTTGTTCTTACTAAGATAATGACATTTACTCACACATCCACAGAAATAACCCTCCAAGCAGTTGGTAGAATGTTTTTCCATTGTCTCCGAATTTTGAACTGCTTCGTCACATTTGGTAGTTAAACAGTAGAACTTTAAAACAACAAACAACGTAAGAATTTATTTATGAGTTCTAAAATTATACTTTTTTGTCGCTTTGAAGAGTCGTCAGATAATTGTAGCAGTTAAACAATTACAAAAATAGCACAGTTGAACATTGCCCATATAATATCGACTTCTTTGCAACGATTTGTCAAATATGGGCGATTCACAAGGTAGTCATGAAATTGTAAAAGTCATATGTCTTAAAATAATTACAAGAAATATATATGACTGCTGTGGGCAACCGCTAATAATTTAGATTTCTACTGTTCTACTGTTAGGACGAATCAATGAACACAGCATAAACATTTTTATTTAGTTTGAAACGCAACAATTTTTTTTTTACTATTGTAAAATATTACTTAGGACATTATGACGATATGACTTGATAGCAAAACTTGTGAATCCCCCAATAGTGAATATTTTGTACAAAAGCAAAATGCGTAAATGATGACAGTTTGTATTTAAATTGCAATATAATCGGTGGTACGTGCGTGTGAAATTATAGACATTTATAAAATTACTGCCAGGCCCAAAATGTCGACAAGAACATTTCTTTCGCATTTTTATATTGAAAACAATAATAACAAATTTAAATTTGTTTTTGTTTTCAATATAAATATAAGAAAGAAATGTTCTTGTCGACATAGTGGGCCAGGCCCTTAAAATAAAGTGAAATTTTAAATATATGAAAAATTAAATAATTATAATATTGAACTCAAAATTAGGACTCCGCTGGATTCAAATGTTACGGAAAAGCGTTCTTGTACACGAAAGTTGTATAAATGAGTCCACAAAATAGCCAAAACTTATGTGCTGTTTTCACAACACAAGTGATTGAACGTGTAGTAAAATTAATATGAAAAACACTCAATAAAATGAGAGCGTTTCATATAAATCTTACTACACGTTCAATCACTTAAGTTGTGAAAACAGCATATTATTCTTCGGGTAGGGCGATAAAATTCAAGTTAATAAATTGATCATTTTCTTTTTTTTAAAGGCTCAGTTAGGCGAACGGTGATGTACCGTATATGTACTGTATCATTCAACTGTTCGCCTTTTAGTATATGAAAAGCAATACAAAAGCTTACCGAAATGTAATGTACCGTAGTTGTAACGTTTCACTCTATATAAAATACAATTTCATACCGTTGTTACGTGACATTTGTAACACAGTGATGGGTTACTTCTATATTAAATTGAATTCGGGTATTTTCGGTTTTTTTTTTTGGTACTTATTTTCAGTAAATTGGACTTTCGACAAAACTACTTACAATACAACATATTTCGATATATGGAAATATACATTTGCTTAGATGTCCAAAATAAACAAATGCATGTGCTCATGCAATAGAAATTGAGAAATATATAAAAGGCTTTAAATGGTTACAAAACCTGGTTTTGTCTATGCACATTTACAAACTTTATCATGTAAATATGTATGGATGTGCTTAAATATTTGTTTATTGTAAATCTATAAAATAAATATCAGATATTAAATAATTAATGTTTTTTACATACACTTAATACTGTTTTAATACCATTTAAATCACTTGGTACTTTTTCTGCACAGCGGTCACCATTTAAACCTTTTGATTTCCCATCACTATGTGTGTTGTTTTAAGCGTACTATTGCTTTTTTGTTTATGTATGTGAAAAACATATAACATGTTTTAGATATTCTATAAGTGCACCAACGTACTAGCAGTCCGGTACAGTATGTTATGGGAACAGCAACGTTCGCTTAACTCAGCCTTAAAGAATATTAGTTTGACTTTTACATGACTTTAAAAAATTTTGTGGATAATCAAAGTTCAGTGAAAAAAAATTTTAAGACTAAGTTTTGTAAAGCATTAAACCAATTGCTAGTTATAATTTGCGAAAACTATATAAAATTAGTGTTTGATCAAAATTGTGACTTTTTAAATTCTAATTAGTATTGTGGTTATATTATTGAATTGTTTATGGTTTTTAATCCAGATTTTTTTTATATTTTTATCAGGCTTACGTTTATGAAATTTAATTTCATTAAATAATTTTTAACAAAGAAATGAGTTTAAAACATGAAATTATTTGAAATTTATTGATAATTTTTTCATTCTTGACTGAAGCTCTATTAAAAAAATTTGTCCACATTAGGTTTTTAACTTTAAAACATTGATAAAATGTTCTGTAGATTTTTTTATATTTGAAAAATTTTCAGCCTATTTATTTTTTATTTTGCTCAGACTTATCTAACAAAAACAAGCAAACATAGTGAAATGGCCCACTTTTTATTATAAAGAACAAAAAGAAAAAAATTAACTTACAAATAGTACTTTTTAGAGACAAGAGCGATATTACTAAATTAAATTAATATTAAACTACCAAAGTGCCCTAATTTGTCATAAAATATAGACACCAAGTATATTCTTAATGTAAATATTAACAAAGTGGGACACTTCTTCCCGTAGTGGGACACTACTTCCCGAACGAAGTAACTAAGTAACATATCACGTGTGAGTCGTGTCATGCTGTCATATTATTTTTGTTTAGTATTGCTTGGCATTTCATAATGGAAATTCTTACGCCTGTGCAACGTTTACAAATCGTTCAACTTTATTACGAAAATTCACGTTCTGTGAGGAATGTGTTTCGTGCACTTCGCACAACTTATGCTCAACATAATCGGCCTACTGAGCGTACTATTCGCAACACCATCACCCATTTTGAGACCCAGCATTTATTATTGGATAATATTCGACCGAATGGACCACATCCAGCACGCTGTGAAGAAAATGTAGCGGCCGTAGCTGAGAGTGTACGCGAAGACCGTGGAGAGTCGATTCGGCGCCGTTCGCAGCAACTCGGACTGACGTATGGAACGACTTGGCGCATTTTAGATTGAGATCTTAAATTGAGAGCGTACAAAATACAGCTTGTGGAACTACTGAAGCCGCTCGACCTTCCCAAACGACATCGCTTCGCTCTATGGCCTCTTGAAAAGTTCCACGAAGATCCGACGTTTTCGAGGCAAATTTTGTTCAGCGGTGAGGCCCATTTCTGGCTCAATGGGTATGTAAACAAACAAAATTGCCGCATTTGGGACAAAGAGCCACCTGAAGAGATTCCAGAACTGCCACTTCATCCAGAAAAAACGACGGTTTGGTGTGGTTTGTGGGCCGGTGGAATCATTGGTCCATATTTCTTTAAAAATGATGCCGGTGCGAACGTAACCGTCAATGGCGACCGTTATCGTGCCATGATAACCGACTATATGATGCCTGAAATTGAAGCTCGGCCAACATTTGATAGACATTATCTTCGAAAAATAAATGCCAAAGAATGTTCTTTCAAATGATAATAAACATTCCCCATTAAATTTGAATTTTCTGTGTTTCTTTTTTTCTTTAAAAAAGTAGGGAACCTCGTAATGGATCACGCTTTACATACTTGTATATAGGAATTGAAAAACAAAAGCCATAGATTTTTGCTTGGAGAAACAATATAGACTATTTTTAGAATTAAATTGCTTGCAGGGTAGTACCAACTATGTTGGTATGACAGTAAGACATGTATGGTAAGACAAAAGTACAAAAAAAAATTAAGGGAAAAAAATAATAGAATTACCTGAAAAGGCCTAAAAAGTTCTATTTAAGAAGTCGTAGAAACAAATAATAAAAATTTTACCATGTTTCCTTGAGATGGTGTGGGTTAACAAACGCATTTAACTATTACACAAACACTAACACAAACAAAAAGAAACAAATAAGGATGAGAGTGTATAAGTAGGTTGCCTATAACTGTATAAATGCTTTTAGAACATAAATAAAATTAAGGCTTACTTTTAATGTTACAAGAAAGTTAGAAAAAAGTAAAAAGAACTAGAAAAAAATAATAAAAGTCCAAATAGAAAGTAAAAAACACACGTAGCAAACGGTTTAAAACAATTATCTAAATGTTAAGTAAAATATTGTCTATATAAAAAAGCAAACTGTTGCGTTTTAGACAAAATAATACAAAACACATAAAAATACTAATTGAAATAAATGACTTGTTTCCATGGGGGACTAATGAAGTTATTTATATGTATGTGATGGTATTTGGTTACAGCTGCGTTTTGTACCTGACATTTTTGGTCGCTTTTTAAATAAAGAAAACGGATACCTTTTATTGTTAGGCAAAATTTACTTTAATTACACTTTGTAACCAAATCAAAAACATTTTATGTACTTTTAAAGTTATATTTAGGGGTAGATCATAAAAACATCTAGCAGCAATTAAAAAATAGGTCACACATAAACAAGCTGTTATACGATCGAAACTCAAAACCACATATTACCAAACAGCGTCCATCAACTATGTTTGAATCATTTTCTTATTAATTTTGAAGGTGTTATTTATATAAAAAAAAAAATCTTAATTATTTAAGTCATAAAAAAACCTTTAGTGCAATATTGAAGTATAAATTTTTTTCATGATCACAAAAAAATTAATAATAAATAAATTTATTATTAAATAAGGCGATTTTTAAAATTCTCCTCAGCCAATTGACCCTGGAGTCCCACAAGACAGCATCCTGGACCCTATATTGTACTTATTTTACATTTCAGACATGCAAACAAATAACTACACCCAAACTTCAACATTTGCGGATGGTACAGCTTTTCTAAGCGTACTCGAAAATTGTCATGAAGAATCTCGTTACTTGCAGAATCATATATTTGAACTGGAAAAGTGGGTAAAGTGATGGAGGAGAACGTCGGGAAACATGCCCGCCTATTAAAATCCATAATCAAATAATACCTCAACACTCGCATTTAAAATACCTCGGTATACATCTAGATCGGCGTTTGACGTGGAAATGGCATATAGAAGCAAAATTAACTCAAATGAAACTAAAAGAAATTCAAATTAATTGGCTTATCGGAAAAAATTATGTTCTTTGTCTCGATTGCAAACTTTTACTTTACAATTCTATATTAAAGCCAATCTGGTGCTACGGTATTCAGTTATGGGGCAATGTCTCGGCCTCTAATATCGAAAAATTTCAAAGGCGCCAAAATAAACTACTTCGAATAATCACAGCTGCTCCCTGGTATGCTAAAAACTCAAATATTCGCCCAATCAGAAGAGCGATAAACACTTACACATGGGAACAGAAACCGTGATGACTAAATCTTTTTTGTCTGGCACTGGCAGGACATAAAATAAAGTATTAGGATAAGATTTGATTAAATAATTATTGTAAGTTCATATTTAAAATATGAAGATTCAATAAATAAATATTGAAAACAAAATATATATTTTCGCAGTTTTGGAAAAGTAGCAAATTTCTGCAGAATGTTTGCCTAATATTACACTATTTTTAATACCCTCCATCACCACTAGGGGTGACAGAGGGTATAAGTTTGTCATTCCGTGTGAAAATATTTTATTATTTATCTCAGACCCCATAGTAATGCATTGAGTAATTCTAATTCGATTAAGCCATGTCCGCCTGTCTGTCCTTATGTCCATCTGTTGAAAATATGACCAACTCAAAAGAAAAAAACAATATTTGTATCAAATTGCTTCTAGTTATTTTAAGCAATTTGAGAATGAAATCCAGCAGAATCGCTTCAGTATGAAAAGCGTTATATACCTAAATGTGGAACAACCTTCCTTAAAATTAACAAAAATTGGTTTCGGATTGACATTAAATTTCAATAAATTCATTTTAATGTCGCTAAACTTCGCAAATTTTGATCCATAATTTACCAAAGTCCTTACATAAAGACCACTTTCAGAAATCAGCTAAATAAACCTTAAGCCCCGACACTTAATTATTTTGTTGTAAATGTTAGCTCATTATAGTTTGCAAAGACTTAAAATAAACTCTTGCGATGATAGGTCTATAATTTACCGTATGCCTTACATAAAGCCCGGTCTCGTAAATCGACTTAGTAAGCGTGAAATCCGGACAAATATTGATATTGTGGTGTAATTTTTGTGGTATAAAACCACTAAAGAAATGAGATAGATTTCTTAAGTCAAAAAAAGTTAATTGTTAAAAATTTTCCAGGAATACCGCATATCATCTTGAGGTAACCCTAGTTGCAATAATGAAAGTCGAGCTGTTTCAGCGTTAATAGTTACTTGCAATAGAACAGAAGTACGTCCATGATTTTTACTAACCTTAAAACATGTTTGCAATCGTTCGCAAAATTAAAAAATAACATACAATTTTTTAAAATATGTGCTTGAAACAGGCATCAGAAATGAAGAACCGAAAACTTAAAATTTAAGTTTTTCATTTGAAAAATTAAAAACTCATGCGTACAAAATAAATTTTTTTTTCTATCAGTTAAAAAAAAAAATAATAGGAAACGCAAAAAAGATATTTATTTTTAAAGTACAATATGTGTTTTGTACATGAAAAGAAACAAAAAAACAAAAATTTGAAAAATACACAAAAACGTTTTTTTATTTTTTTTTTTTTTTTTTTTTTTTTTGAATAATAATAATCATTGGTGTTCAAAACATATTTTCAACTGTACAAAAAAAAAAAAATTATTTTGTTTTATTTGTTCTTCAAAGTTCAAAATAATAAAGTTCTTAAAAAAAACGTATATATATTTTCTTTTGTTTTTAGAAACTTAGTTAAAATTGTGAATTTTAATTAAAATTATAATATAAAATTGCAAAAAAAATCTTTAGAGATTCTTAATTATCAAAACTAGCTGCTGTTGCATTAGCTGTACCCGCAACACATGTATCTATGGAGACAGCCTTCAGTGCTTTGTCAATTATTATGACCAAAAATAGAAGGAATTTAATTTCTAAGCATGCAAAAAATTTATTATTGCTCAAACTCAACATCATGCTAATTGATAAGATTACTATTTAGTTCTAGGATAATCTTTATCATGTTATAACTATTTATTATTAATTAGCTTCATATTTTTTACTATAATTTTGTACGTATGAGTTTAAATTTTGTCAATTAAAAAAATTCAATTTTAAGTTTTCGGTTCTTTTTTTTCATGTACAAAATAATATTGTACTGAAAAAATAAAAATCTTTTTTTGTGTTTGCTTTAACTTTTTTAAACTGATGAAAAAAAAATTATTTTGTACGCATGATTTTTAAAAAGAAAAAATTTAATTTTCGGTTCGTAAAAAAAAATATTTTTCTAAAAACCTTTTTTTTGAGAACTTTATTATTTTGAACTTAAAGAAACAATATCAAACAAAATATTTTTATCTATTTTTGGTTATTGTACAATTTAAAATATTTATCGAACACCAATGATAAATATTTTTAAAAAAACATAAAAAAAAACGTTTTCCGGTCCATGGCTAGAAATGACAAATTGTTAATAATTCTGCCTTAGCTAAGTTTTACAAAATTGCGATATAAACAAAATTTTTGCAAAATCTGCTATAAATAGCACATTTCAACAAAATCTGCTACAAACAGAAGCATTTCACAAAATCTTCCTTCTGTGAAAAATTTCTCAAAAAAGGTAAATTTAGAATAAATAAAAAATTTTCGTTTTAATAAGAAATTTTTAACATAATTTTTTTCTCAAAATTTTCAATAATTAGCAATTTATTTTACATCTACCATAAATCTGTATCAAACTGGTTGATAACTTTTTAAATTTGTGCATAATTATTTTAATAAATTTTATTCGAATGTGTGTTCTAAGTTCAATTACAATTTATAAAGCATTCATACTTTAATATTCCTGGAAAATATTGCAATTATTAAAGTTTGAAAGTTTTAACTTAGAAAATAATTTGATTTAAAATACACATTCGAATTAATATGAAAATTTATAATAAATGCTATTCACCATGAGCACTAAATTCCCAGATTCTATAAATATTTTTAAAAATATTTTCTGTGAAAAATTTCTCAAAAAAGGTAAATTTAGAATAAATAAAAAATTTTCGTTTTAATAAGAAATTTTTAACATAATTTTTTTCTCAAAATTTTCAATAATTAGCAATTTATTTTACATCTACCATAAATCTGTATCAAACTGGTTGATAACTTTTTAAATTTGTGCATAATTATTTTAATAAATTTTATTCGAATGTGTGTTCTAAGTTCAATTACAATTTATAAAGCATTCATACTTTAATATTCCTGGAAAATATTGCAATTATTAAAGTTTGAAAGTTTTAACTTAGAAAATAATTTGATTTAAAATACACATTCGAATTAATATGAAAATTTATAATAAATGCTATTCACCATGAGCACTAAATTCCCAGATTCTATAAATATTTTTAAAAATATTTTTTAAAAATATCTTTAACATATTGTCGATTTTAATTTTCTACACAAAATTAAACATTTTCAAATATAAATACCACATAATTTTCTATTAATGTTGGTGATTTTTATTTGTATTTATGCGTAGAGTTTTAAATATTAGTAGTACACTGAATATTTTATAAAATTATTTTAACGAAATCTATAAAATAATCTACGTACATACATGGAAAAAAGAGCAGTTTACAAAAAAAATTTATATTATGTAAACTGTATATGACAATAATTTGCATAAATTCACACAAACCCTATAAATACAAATGTCACATTACAAAAGGACAAATGTGTAAGTTTATGTGTGCTTTTTTTTAAGAGAAATCACAAAAATTTATTTTTTGCTTTAATTATCAACGTAAACCGCATAAACATAAAAACACACTAATGTAAACTTAATGCATTTTCAGTATTACCAACAACAACAGCAGCAGCAAAAACTAATAGAAAATCTAAAACATATACATATTGTATTTTTAGATAAATACAATTATATGTTTTAGGTTAATGTGTATGTTGTATACTATATGGCCATTTCCACAAGAGCAAAGGAATTTAAATATGTTAAAAAAAATTTGTTTTATTATATTTTCATTGGGAAATAATTTAACTAATGCAAAAAAATCCGAAAGCAATGTCACACTAGCGAAACGAAAAGCATTTCAGGGGTCTAAAGCTTACGTACATTCATAAGAACGGTTCCTAGATTTGACGATTTTTGTGTTCAAAAATGGCCTGTTGACGATTTATACCCTAAATTGGATGAATTTTTATTACGGCCTTGAAGAAACAATAGTGTATCAAAAAAGTGCTAAAGTTGCATGTACACGACATGTTTTTTACATCGACTTTTAAAATTTCCCACTGCAAAATACATACATGTTGTGTCTTTCCTTTAAAACATTGCTTCTGTAAAAGTCAGACGCAAAGTCATCTGAGAGCTGTGTCAGAAATGTATGCGGGATGAAACCGGCAGTGGCGGTGCACTATTGACGGAATCATTAGCCGGCTGCAGTTAATATTTTAAAATTCCGATATATGTATGATCATTTCACCATTGAATATAAATTATGTTCATAAATATAAATAAAACGTTTCATTATAATATCCTAAATTGGTATCTTCGAATTTAAAGAAAAAAAATGTTAAGATGGCTGAACTCTTTTACGGCGCAAATAAAAATGTTTGTGGCGGCAGCACGTTATTTTTAAACCAAGAACTACCGTAGTTTCTGTAATAACTTGATATAAAAACACAGAGACAATGTCAGAAGCAAATTACATGTGCGCTTGTGACCAAATATTATAAATTTTCAGTAAAACAGCAATTTTGACAGACATTCCAATTACATATGACTTAAAAAGTCAGATGCAAACAACATGTCGTGTACGGGCACATTAAGCACACAGCATTTAATAGCGGGTAAATTGTGTTTTGTTCACGATCTTATTAAATCTTGCCTAGTTTGTCATATGTTTCTGCCTAATGGTAAGTAAGATTATCATAAGGGTAGTTGATGGTATTTTAACTTTTAGCAGAAGTAAATTAAATTGAATCAGGTACATAATAAAAGTAGCCGAAATGATGGTTTGGAAACCGTTGATTAAAAATAGTTGATGGAAAATATGGTATTCTTTAGTGCTTAGCGAAAATCCCTTCCAAACGCGAAAGAATAACAAAAAATAAATATCCTTAAAATAGTTTTCTTCAAAGACAGTTAGAGTATAAACCAACCAAAAGTAAGTTAGTTTATATACGATAGGATTTGTGCTTGACTAAAGTGCTGGTAACTTCTGTTGCTGTTCCGTGTGAAAGCAATTGGCTTGACAAAAAATAATTTTTAAAATCAACTTTAGTAACACTTTTATGGCTAATTTAGAGCTTTTAAGTTAGTACAGCTGGCAAAAAAAAATTCAACAATATGAAAATATCCATATTTCCATTTAAACAAAACCTAGCGATTTTAAAAATTAGCGATTTTAGATATCGATGCCTTACTTTCTCAACCTCGTATCTTAAAAAAATACGGTTTGGACTTTTTCATATAAAACTATTTTTTTTTGTGTTCTATTACTGCAACAACTTATTATTTCAATAATTTATTAATATTTACAGAATTGAGACAAAGTATTGAAATAATAAGTTGTTGCAGTAATAGAACACAAAAAAAAACAATCGTTTTATATGAAAAAGTCCAAACCGTATTTTTTTAAGATACGAGGTTGAGAAAGTAAGGCATCGATATATAGTCTGTACATTGGAAAAATACAGTTTTGCAGGGAGTTTAACACAGGCAGGTGGAGTTGAAAAATAATTCTGAACATTAAGCAAAAGCTAACATTATCATAAGCTCTGCTTCATATAACACAAATTTGCTAAGGCCCGTTTTCACAACTTACCTATAGCTTAATGTAGGATTTCATCGGCAGAATAAAAAGTGTTACTTTATTACAATGGGTCCGATTATTGATTCCGTTCGTCGGCTGCGGATAACATTTTTTGTGCGAAAGCAAAAATTTGCAATTATTCATTCCGCCGCTGCGGTAACCTTCCGTTGTTGCGGTATCATCTCTACAGTTGCGGTATTGCCATATTATTGATTCCGCAAGGTAGATATTTTCCTCCATTTTGCTTACGCTCAATTTTTATGGCGGAAAGTTAACGGAAAGAACAAAAATGTAAGGAAATGTAAAATTTTTATTAAAGTGTTGTTTAATTGTGTAATTAATTTGTCTGATTTTTGATTTACTATTTTTATAGTAGCAAAAGAGAAAAATAAACAAATAAAATGCAAATAGAAGCAATGGTAGATTTAATGAAAAAAGATCAAGACATTGCTTGTGGCTTTAGCCAGCGCGCTCCGGCAGGCATGAAAAAATTCTGGGAACACTTGGCGCTAACCCTTAATGGTTCCGGACCGCCTTTAAAAGATTCCAGTGGTTGGAAAAAGGTACATAGTGTAATTGTATTTTTACATGTTGTTTATCTGATTATAACTTGGTCTTACATTATAGGTATGGACAAATAAAAATAAAATGGTGTAAAAAAAACTAACCCAGAATAAACTGCTTTTAACCACATTGTATCCATATTTTATTTATAACAAAAGATTTAACACTCGCGTCTAAAATCACATCTAAAACTTGTTGATTTTTTCCCATCAGCTGACACAATCACTTAAAACAGGGATGTTAAATTAAGTTCGCGGAAAGATAATACCGCAAGAATGAATAATTGCAATTTCCATATCGATCGATATTTCTTTCCGCTAAATTTTCCTTTCCGTGCGGAATCAATAATACCACCCAATAAGTTAAAGGATGATTCATGCTATCTGGTAGGTTAAAGTAAAGTTGTAATAATAGAACACTATTTATACGGCCAATAAAATCCTACCTTTAGCTACGAGTATCGGTAAGTTGTGAAAACATGGATAAATCTGCTGTTTGTAGCACAGTTTTGCCAAATCTGCCATAATAAAGAAAAATTTTCAAAATTTCATTTTAATAACAAAATGTTTCAACATTATCTATAGAAGATAAACTTTTGCAAAATATCCTAAGTTGTTTGAGATAAATAGAAACTTTTTGGTAGAATAGAAAATGTCAGTTAAATATGATAAATATTACATTGTTTTGTAATAAGTACCAAATGTTGGCAAAAATACTCTTCAGCAACAGTGTTACAAACGGAAAGGAAATATCGATTGATACTGAATGCCGTAATTTGGGTCTAGGCTTCGTTTTTTTACTGCTTTTAAAAATTTTAATATGATAAATATATTGGTACTCACTTAAGCATTCCAATTACGGTGACTATCATTAAGAGAAACTTGACGTTTCTATCCAGATTTCCAATTTCAGCAGCAACAGAACCAACCCATCTAAGTTTATAACATACATATGTATGTATATCCTGCTATGCAAATGCACATAAGTGTGAAATTCTAACCAAACTTATTTGCATTTTAACCATATTTGTACGACAAATCAACAAAATCTCTCTATTTACATATTTTGATGGTGTGTTGATGGGTAACCTCATTATAAAAATAAATATCAAAATAGAAAGAGCAATAATAATCGCAAAAAATTAGGCAGGAGTGATAAAAGAATTAAGTTAAAAAAATTGTATGAGTGTGAAGTAAAAACAAAATTTGCCAACAAAGGTTTTGTCCTGGTTACGAAAAAAAAACTTATTCTAGCAAAAAAAAAATTAATTAAATTAAAACCACGCAAACCAAACCACATAAATCCACACAAAATGTTGTAATCACGAATTATGCTGACTCTGTTATTTACACGATTTTTATTTGTTGTTGCTTTTATTGCTGTTGTTATTGCACGTACATTCGACAATAAAACACTTGCAATAATACATCTACATTAACATGTATGAGTTTTTTTTTATAGAAATAACCTCCGACAATTGTAATTTTATTCAAAAATACATATGAAAACCATGTCATTCTTACAGAAATTGGTAGAAAATGTTGCATAAATTTGCTACTTTGACGAAATTTATAGGAAGTTTTTCTATAAATAGTAAATTTGCTAATTTTGTCTATAGCGCACTGGTTTAAAATAAAGCTCTTCCTATTATGAATTGATTTCAAACCCACATTTTTTTCCTTCCAATTTGAATGTTATTTGATCTCCTTAAAACGAATTTCCATACAATAAAGTGTTCTTTACAACGAACAATTTTGCAAATAAAATTTTCACTCAAATACATTTTTGTATCCGTATAATGAATTATTTAAGAAATATTTGTCTATTGTGTACTATGATCAGAGGAGAGAGTAAAATCCATAAATTAGAGGATCCCAGTAAGAAGAACCTCAGAAAAATGTAGTCCTTTTTCTTCAGAATATTAACAGCTGTCGAATAGAATTAAAAAAAAATATTTGTTAAAATAAAGGAATTCTATTAAAGGATATTGATGAAAAAATGCTCAAATGCAGCGTTGCCGTTGGAAATTTACTAAATGGGGCCCCAAAAGGGTCGGTTAATTTTAAATTGTCTATTTTCGATTAATGATTAAACTGGTTGATTTCAGTTGATTAACCAATTAACCGATGTAATAAAATTTTAAATTTTTTGTGGTTTCATAACATATTTTTTTGTTTTTAATTATTGAGACGAAACACTCCTACACAGAAAAAAGTGTTTTATCAATTAAAAAAACGGTTTAAAAAGTATTTTAATTTAATTAATGTGATAATTGAATCAATAATTTTTTTAGCTGAAAAAAATTAAAAATTTAATTTTGATTTAATTAACATTTTAGTTATTTTGAAATAAATTTTCAATTAAAATTTTAATTAAATAACAAAAAATCTTATTTGACTTTTTTCGTTTAAAATAAAATAATTTAAACATGTAGAATTGTTGTTGGGAATTGTCAATATTTATTTAAATAAATTAACACATTGTTTAAAATTTCAAAGTTTTTTGATCAATTTTTTAATTAAAATTAAAAATATCATTTATTGAAAATATTTTTTTAAAATTTTAAAATTTTTAGTAATCAATATAATCATTTTGGTAACAGGTGCAAAGTCAGCAACTTGTTTGCTTGATATTATGAATTTAGAACAAATTTGGTGATAGGAGAAATTTAATAATTTTTTCTGTGTATACAAAAGCTGTGTGATTAGAAAATATTTTTACATAAAAACAAAGAAAGTATTCAGTGAACTTTATTTTAAATAAGTGTTTGCTGTCAACAGCTTTTTGTTTCACGTAGATTTTATATGTATGTGTTTAGCTATTTGATTCTTCTCACATCGTCTCATATCAATGTTTAAACAGAATTAACCGAAACAATTAGAAGAGTTAAAAATTAAAAAAAAAATAAAACAGGAATCGAATGGCATAACGGAGGAAATTATATTTTTAGAGATATCTAGGGAAATTGATATTCTGTATTATACGATAAGTGAAAGAAGTTTTTCCAAGTCGAGTTTTATTAAAACTAAAGGAAAAAATCGCTTATTTCGCTTAATCCTAAACATTTTAACCCAATTATTTTTTTAAAAGATTATATTTTAAGATCTCCTTATACTATTAAAACAACTTATAAAACGATCTCACAATGAATTTTTTAATTAATACATAATATGTATATATAAAAAAATATGTATTACATATTTTTGTATTATCTTTATCTTAAATATTTGTGAATTTCTGAATCATGCTCGTTTTAGTTCAAGAATTGTGATCTTTGTTATGTTATTTTTTTTATAAAGGGGTACCAGAAAGAGTATTTTAAATATAAAAAAACACCAAGTTTTTACAATGAGACAAAAAAAGATACATACATATATTATTCAGTCGATCTAACGATGTCCGTCCAGCTAGGTGGCTGTCCATGCACCTCTTGTGCACTAAGAACAGGGCGCAAATTTGAAGATAATTTGTTGAAATTTGGTAAATTAGTTTTAATTGGCACAGGACCAAGCCTTTTTAAAAAGGGTCGAATCGGTCTATAATTTCAAATTGCCCTCATACAATCTTCTTCCCGGAATAGGGTCTTTGTACCCATAAACCATCATATTATGTTGGTATTTAGATTAAATCAATTCCAAACTTATTTAATTGCAATCTAAATCATCTTACCAAATTTTACTGGAATCAGTCCATATTTTACCATACCTTCCATACAAATACTACTCCCAAAAAAAGCTTTTAATGTCATAACACTCTTATAAACGTTAGTATTTACATTAAAATTTGCGACAATGAATTTACGATAGCTACTATGTATTTGTCAATTATAAATAACATTTTTTGTAATAGGATACAACTTCAATTACTTAGAATTGGTAATTTGCACACAACAATTACATTTAATTGGTAATTTTTAAACTCCAACTACATCTATTTGGTAACTGCCAATCACCGTAATTAATAATTGAACCTTAAATAATTTTAAAATATAATTTACAACGCCCAAATCTCATGTTCTTCTGGTGTTTTGCAATCACTCACATGTTTAATAACAAACAATATAATAACTTTATAATAAAACAACTGTTAAAAAAATTAAAAACCTTTATTTCCACAAGACTTTGTTATTTTATAAACTACACTTTCTGCATATTTACATAAATAAAAAAATTCGAATAATGCACAAAATTATGCTGTTATGCAAATTATTATGCTTGTTTTATTATCCGGCAGCTTTTTATGAACACGTTAAATTGTACCTTTCGCCTGTACTATAGAGAACAAAAAAGTTAATATAATTTATCAGATTTATGAAGAGCAAAAATTATTAAAATTACACGGTGATACAAAAATTACATATTATATTATTATTAAATTTTGAAGATTACACAAGATTACAGTTCATCATGTTCCGGAAAAATTTTAGCCATCACTGTCTACAAATTTTTTCCAGATTTTTAATGTATAATTTAGACTTTTTTATCAGCTCTAGTTTTCGCAGTAAATGCGATGACATAATATACCATGTCATCAGAGTGATGACAAACTGTCATCAGTGCAATGACATAATATATATTGTCATAATATATTATTAACATTATTTTCATGTTTAAAAAGTAAAATTAAAAGCAAAAATTATTACGAAAACCATATCGGGCATGCTGCTGGTGTCTTATAATTGCGAGTTCTTCTGTTAACAAAGGGCGGAGTACAACAAAAGTGTAACAATCATGTGTAATGGGTTAGTAAATAGTGATACGCTCTCAATTTGACTTAAGGACTTAAGGTCAATTACAATGACTCAATTTGATGTCAGCTTTTCATCGCACTGATGACATGCTTAATAGCACCGACTCCGATTCGTCATTACTGTGATGCCAATGTTTAATAATTTAAATTTTTGACCCTGATGACAATTTGGCCAACTAATGTTAAGGCTGACATCACAGTGATATTAAGTGTCATTGGGTCAAAAACGAAGACACTTGCCATAGTACTGATGTCAAAAAACACCAGCGTTATGATGCCTTTTCTACCAGTGTAATAAGGCAACCATCATTATATTTTCCAAATTTAGCCCGTTTTATAACAAAAAAAAAAATTAAAATTTTTAAGCAAATAAACAGAGATATTAAAATTTGTTCAAAATTCTGCTTATAAATTTTTTGGAAATCGAAATTCTTAGTGTTTTGTTCCTTTCTTCATAAAAATAATTTAATGAAAATTAAATTTAATGAACTTAAGCCTAATTAAATAGTAAACATTTGGATTAAAAACCATGAATAGTTCAACAAAATAACCACAATACTAATTATTGTTTCGCAAATTTTAAAAATAATTCGTTTAATTCTATTAGTGTCAAAAAAAAAACAACTTATCAACTAAAGCAATAGCAACTAATGGCTATCGGCCTATTTCGTTAAATAAAACGTTTTACTTTTTAATTAAATAAAACGTGTCACAATTTCAACCCAACACGTGGAGTGCTAAATGACAAATTATACACAGCCTAGAGGGAAGCGAACTGGCACTTAAGTAGTGTCGTGATAGGTTCTATGGAGGCAGAGACCGGTCCTAGTTCTAACAGATTATATGAATGGGACTTATCCGGTGATACCGAGCCAGTTACAAAAACGTTCCTAATAAATAAATAAACAATCATTTATATAAAACAAAATTAATACAAAATTAAAAAATCTACCTTTTTGTTCTTATTTAATATATCTGTTAAGCGATAAGATCTCCTTTCACATGTTAATAGTTATTTCTTTTTGTTCTTATGCTATTTGCACAAATCCCAGGATCAATTCTGTTAGAACAATTGACGCAAATTTTCCGCGGTGAAGTTATCGAAAGTGATTTAGTAACACTCGATATTTTTAAAGAATATTGATGCCATTATAGATTTTTATTTACTCTTCTTTGATCAGTGGTGCGATTCACTAACTTTTAACGATCCGACAATCGTAATTTTTCTCAACATATATATTCGCTTGCAGTAACGATAGTTGGATTCTGTAATTTATTTTTAACGATTCTAAACAGCTGTAGTTTTTGTGACATCTCTGTCTATAAAATGGTAAAATATTGTGCTTGAAATTGTGCTTAATATACTGTTTTTATATTTTATTTTGTGAATTTTACATTTAGAATTTTGTTTTTGTTCATAATTTGTTTTTTTTTTATACATTTTGAATTTAGAATTTTATTTTTGTTTATACATATACATATGTATATATGTATGTAAGAAGTCGGGCCTCAGCTACTTTAAGCATAAAATGCACTTTATCGATTAAATAAACACAACGTAAATTATTGTCGTTAAAATAACGAAAAAAAAATGCTTAAATTAACAGCTGACTTTAATCGACAGCGAATATCGTTAAAAATTATACTGAATAGCAAATTCGATAAATTTTCGCTATATTTATTTTAACGATACGATTATCGTAAAGCAAGTTAGTGAATCGCACTACAGATATATATTTATTTTAATAAATTGTTTTTTAAATATTTTGTTTAATAAAAATCTTCAAGAAACACTAAAAAAAATATTATTAAAGGATTTTTTTAAAAGGTTGAAATTTTGGCAATTTTTTGATTTATTAAAAATCAAAAAATTGCTGATTCAAGTAAATTTAATTAAAATGGAAGTTTTCTATAAACTTTTTCATTTAGGGGGGTTTTTTCAAAATACCTTAAGTTTAGGGGATTTTAAATTAAATTTTGTGAGGAAGAAGAAATTACGTGGCAACACTGCGACGAACTCTGTTAGAAGTCGTTACAGCATTAATTTTTTTAAATTTTTTAAAGTTGAATCTAAAAATGTACGAAAGTTCTACTGACTTGTATTTAAAACCGAATAAGCAACCATTTTCTGAAAAAAGTTAAAAACGTACACATATGTACATTAGACCGTACCTCAAAAAAAAGTTTCCCCGTACCATCTCTAATATAAAGCATTTTTGCAAGGAGGTTTCGAAAGCATATTTTTTTTTTGTTTGCCTTTTTACATTTTTCATTATATCTTAGGCATTTATATTCCGATCTGAAAGTATAATATATCAGTGTTTTTGTCTCGAGAATACCAAAATTTGCCCTAAGGGACCATTGATCTCAAATATCTCGTTCTAGTATTTATCTACCAGATCTTTTCGCCTCCTTTTGTGTGCGGTTACATAAAATAATACTTTTATATTAAGTGAAATGGATTACTAACGCCTTAATACCATAAGAATAAAATTTTTGAGGTATCCCTCCAAAACCAACCCCCGGAACGATTTTTAAGCTTTTATGTGACTTTTATGCATTTCATAGTATGTATTTTATTCGTTATTATAACTTATTTATTATCGCAACAATAAAATTTATTTAAAACAACAACAACTAATTTATTTAAAACAACTTCTCTTTTGCACTAAGATGATGATGAGTGCCATGGTTCTTCAAAGTCCTTAAAAGTCCTCTTCCAAACCTGAATTCTCTTTAGAGCCAATTACAGGTGGAAGCATAAAAGAAATTGTTTCTTTCGTAAAGGGTAATGACTTTTTCTTTGGAGTTGGTCTTATGCTAGTAAGCAGTGGGTCAGAAATAAGCAAAAGTCTATTTATAATATCTTAGTTACACTTAACCCACGAAAGCTTTCTTGCAAAATTCTGCCTCTAAAGCCGAAAATGTTTAATTCGTTCCTCAGACGCTTCTTCTCATAATAGCCCGATATGCAACAATGACTCGCTCATTACAGTTGCGGCATGCATTAAAATTAGAGTATTCACTCAATTAATCGTTGTTCGATTAAGCGAAGAAAATTTTCGCCATTATTTGATCGAATAATTAAAACAGCCAATTTCAAATAACGAAAAACTCGAACAATTTATGTCAATTAATCGATTAAAATTAATTTCTCAAAAACTCTACGTTTTCGATATACAAATATTTTTTTTTTAGATTTTTAACTAATAAAAAACATAGCAACTAAATAGCATATTCTTATATTCCGTATTTATTCTGAACATATTTTAGTGCCTTTTTAGAAGTGGGGGTGTGTGAGACAAATCATATAATAAACAATTAACTACTAATTCCATACGTAAGAATTTTCGTACTATAATATCGCTTTTGCATATTGAGTTTGACGTTCATTGTAACAAAATCTGTCTGTTAGATTATGGGTTACCTGTTTTTATCAGACCTTCAATTTCCTTATTGCCATACCAAACAGCTGGATATCTAAGGTATGGTTAAATTCGTCTTAAAAACTGAAGTATCCTTAGTTAGGTAGTTGAAAACAAAATCACGGATTGTTGGCGCAAAATAGTAATTCGTTAAAGAAAGAAATTACCAAGCCTATAGAGTAGAGCTTTAAAACGAAGAAATATAAAATTATCAGCCATGTTCGGTAAATCGAATACATATGAGTAAAATTGGAACAGAACAGACTTTGAAAACGATCCAGTTTAAACAGTTTCTTCATGCTTTAAGATGTTATTCTAACCAGAACTTTTCTTAAAATTAAGAATAATACGGTGTATAAAAAAATTATCTGAGAATCTCCATTGATTTTAATTTGACTTGATTTTCAGGAATAATAAATTAGTTAAATTGAATTAAGAATAATAAATTTGTTTAAATATGCTGGACCTCTCATAAAAATGACGCGATAAAAATTCTAAAATAAAATAAATAATTTAAAACTAATTTATAAAAATATGAGTTGAAAGCCTGTGTTGAATTCCCGTATTAAGTATGGCAGGCGGGGCATAACTGTAAATTCTCTGAAATAAAATTAATGGACCCCAATTGCTGCTGAGCCAAATGCTTTCAGATAATTGTATAGTCTGTTCAACCGAACTAGTGTTTACTTTGTTTATAGTTTTATTTTTTCCTGAATCCTGTTTCGGTCTCTTTAGCGCCTAAAAAACTGTCTGCCGTATTCATAAAAAATAAAATAGATTTCAAACGTATTTTAAAACAAAATTTCCATACAAATTTTTCTTAAAACAGATTTCATATCCATTTTAGTTTTTTTATGAATACGGCAGTGTATGTTTTGCAGCAGGGTTTTTGATTTTTTAATTATTTATTTTAATAAAAGTATCAAATCAAATAGATATGCACGTTTTTCCCATTGAATAAAATTATTTGAATTATTCGAGTTATTCGATTTACTCGGACATATTAAAACTCTTATTCGATTAATCGAGCGAAATAAAAATTCGAAAATCGATTAATTCCTTACTCGAACAAAACCAAAAGTCAAATAATTGGATACTCTAATTAAAATCTTTTGCATTGTAGGTGTCATAGGATGCCATGGATATAGAGTAACGTAAAGTTTTGCAGTGTCTAAGCAATAACTGGCAAACTCGTGCAAATAGATTTTTTGACCACTTCTTATTACTTCAATAATAATTTTGATTCGGTAGATGAAATCAAATGCAATACCTGTTACTTCTACAGCTAATTCAGGATTGAAAAAGGTGTTCTGCTGGTGTTACTATCGTTTCTGTTTCCAAATCCAGTCTTCGGTACATCCACTATTAGCCCTAATTCACTTCTTAATTTTTCTTGGATAGTTTTTTCCCCTCTTTAACAAAAGTTTTGTCGTCATCCGATCTTAATTCCTACTTTTTCACTGTGATTTTATACGACATGTGTAATATGCTCTCATATATATGATTTCTGGCGTGCAAAGTAGATAATCCGAAAGAAATTGCACGTATATATCGCTTTTGATGTTCAAATTGTTAAATTCTTTTGAAGTTGCCCCACAAATATAACACTTCATTGTGGACGTGGTTTGTATTGTGGCATTACATACTTACATTGTATTTTTTATGAAATATACAAATAGCATTTTGTACATAGTCCATTTATTCTTGGATTACATCCGTAGTTTCTTTAACAAATCTGTTGCGAATAGGTCGACAATATCGCGGTGATGAAGGAGTTGGATTTTGCCATAATATTTTCTCCTTTTTTGTACCATATATTAGTCGAAGCGGGACGAAACTGCTCTGAAAAATATGAGAATCAGAGGCATCATTTTCCATCTTTTGCATAAATTGTGCCTGGTGTGAGCCCCATTTGCATATTAGTTCGAAGGAGTTGCATTCATGTATTCATGTATTCGCACATAAAACATCATTTAAATATATTAGTAATCTACTTGCAGTATGATTAAGCAAATATTGAAAATTTATTTGAGCATACGTTTCCGTTACATCAAATAATTCGCTTCTTTATTCCGCTTAATTTATTGCAGTATATTTGGTGCGCCTATGAAGTCTAGCATTGGCAAAAAAAAGCAAAATATTTTATAAAAATATGTACATGAAAAGTACATACAATGTAAATTAATAAACATTAATTAACATAAATACCTTTAATCATTCCAATACTTCCGCTATTTTGCACCATCCTTTTGGGTCCCACCTGGAGCATTAAGGATCGCTGCTAAAACTTTTCACATCTTATCTCTAAATTAAGAAAATTTATTAATATCATTTTATTTAAAATTATTAATAAAACTTCATTATATATTTATTATAAATTTCATCTGATTTTCACTGGCGTGCTTTCCTCTTGCTACTTTCTCCACGCTTTTCACTTATAAATAATTTGTGTAAGGAATCTTTTGAAATAAAAAGATTTTGACAGTTACATAAATGCACTGTTTTACAAAACAAGAATCGCCAGTGCTGTCAAACAATGAAAAAGTTTTGTTTAGATTTTTTTCGCAAGAAAATATTTTAACATTTAAGATATTTTTTCATTGAACGAGAGTCAAAAGTATTATGAGAATCTGAAAAAACTTTGCATTTCACCATTTCACAAAAACTAAACTTAACCCCATCAAAAGGTAATTTATATTTTCATAAAGAAATTTGATGGTCCAATGATCAAATTGGATCAAAGAGGATATAAAAATTTGATAAAAAAAAGTGCGAAGTGTTTCAGCATATTTTTAAATATTTAAATAGTTGACACTTATTATTGTTTAGGTTATCGAATAATCAATTAACAATCAGTATATCAACATGATTGCCCAGACACTTAAGCCATACAAATGGGTCGATTGCGGAATGAGAGGTAATAAGCTGTTAACTCTTACAGACATTTATTTTGGTGTTCTAAAGTTGTTCAAAAACAAAGCCACAAGAATCAGTTTTTCCCGATTGTATCGGTTTCTTTAGCTCCAATGATGCACCAATTTTGGAGACCCCGAATTCCCTTGTATGCGGACTAGGCGTGCCAGTGGTCGGAAACATCTGAATTTTTTTCTACGAAAATGTGTAGCATTAAGTTCTCATCGGAGCATGTTTTTTTCTTTTTTTTTCAAAAAATCCATCATTTCGAGGCTACTATGGAGTTATTATACGACCAGTGACTTAAATACTCTGGAACTTAAAGACTACGTCATCAAGAAAGCAGAAGAACGAAAGGATTTCTTAGGAGAATTAGTAAAAGATCGTGTACTTTATGAGTATGACTTAATCGCGGCTAAACTAAGTTTTTGAATCGAGCACCAGTTATTGAGAATAACCCTCGCGAAGATAATCAAGTTACTCAAGCAATGAAGGAGACCTTATATTACAGTGAGTATGGCTGAGCGCTGTCTCAAAAGCGCTTGGGCGTATGAAAAATATTTAAAACAAAATTTGTCGCAAATATTATGCTCTAAAATTTTTATATTTAATGTAAACATCACTAGAGCTATAGGAACCGAGAAAATCGGGAAAAACTGATTTTTGAGACCTTTCACCTTAAATCACTTGGCGTAGACATGAGGCTTATCAGACTTTTGAGACAACTTTAAGAACACCAAAATGAAGGTGTATAGGTGTTTCCTACTTATCTCTCATTTCACAGTGAAACCCCTAAAAAGACTGGGCCAAGGGCATTCACATCGATGTTTTTATTTTAAATAATTAAATTTTTATACTGAAAACTTTATGTCCCATACAATTAATGAATCTTAGTGAAAATAATGCATTATGCCCTTTATATAACTGTCAATATTTTCTGTGGGAAAAAGGGAACTGTTTGCAATTTCTTTTCCAAATAAAATCTCCATTTTCAGTTGCACAAAACAACTTCCATACAACTTACTGGACATTGTAGTTGTAGGTTTTTTCTTCGAATTTTCAATTTAAACAATTTCCATACACATTCGTGTATACAACTCGATGATGCTTAATTTAATTTCAGTTTTAATTTTGTACATTTTCGCTTGATTGGTTAAATGTGCACGAAGTTTTAATGAAAATGTTACTCGATAAATGGCTTTTAGGCAAATTGAATTAGTAACAACAGTAGTAAAAACGTTTTAATGTTCGTCCCCTGTGAGTGTTTGTACTCAGAGTTGTACTTGGATTTATGTATGTTAATGTGTTTGTGTATATTATTTAGTGTTTGTATGTGTATACATATGCAAACGTTCATGTTGAATATTATGAGAAGATTTTACTTTATAAAGAGAGGCCAAGTTTATAAAATCAGAAATAAGAAAGAAAATATTACTATTTCTTTCTTAAAGGAACAATATTTTTGTTAAAGAAACCAATTTTAGAATTTTAGAAGAATTTCTTAAGCATTTTCCATTTAACACGAATATGAACGAGCTCAATAGCTAACGTTCCCCTATTGATCTAAAATATTTTGTACAGATTTTTTTAGTTCTAAATTTTTTAACAGACAAATATTTATTATGCCCTACAAAAAGTGTTTTTAGTAAAAATTTTGTCTTCTAAGCGTTAACAAAATTTATGTCTTAATTTCAGACCACATTTTTCAATCAACTACTTTTCAACAGATTCGAACGCTTGCGTTCGCATATGAAATTTCTATTAAAAAAATCAGACAATCAAAATTTTTCGAAATTGTTGATCGGTCAGTAATAATTTGATTAAAAACATATTTTTTCAGGTAATCCTTGTTCTTTATTAGAAAAAGAGCTGCAAAAATAAACAATGGTCCTTTAAAGGTTTTTAACGAAAATGTTACCTTTAAAATTAGCCGTTTAAGATAATCATGTATATGCTAAACTCGCTCAGGAAGAAGAAATTAAAAAGTTTAGACATTACCCAAACTCAAAAAATTTTGTAACACAAAAGGTACAGTCAAGGATTCATTAAACATCAATTTATGCTAAATATACTTAAACCGGAATAATTCGAAAGCCGACATTGGGAATGCTACTTAATCGAAAAAAGGACTTCTTTCGTATCGGCTTAAGACAAATACAATTCTGTAAATTAAAAGCTGTTCCAAAGAGCAAAATTAGAATCAAATCAAAATATAATTTTTTCTTAAGCAACTCTCCATATTTGGAGAGATTCAAAAAGTATAAACCCCTTGTTAAATTTTCACTTGAGAGCTTTGCAGAGTAATCTAATAGTAAGAAACTATTAGACAAACAGTGGAAGATAATGTTTTTATGCGCCTTACAGCCAAAGACTTGCTTTGTCTTAATACAATTGTTTTACGGATTCGAAATTATTCGTAAGTTGACTTTATTTTTTCATAAGAAAAGGTATACTACATGTATCTATTTAGACATTTTGCAATGTAATTAGGAATATAAAAAAGGTGGTCAGTACTTAGGCACAATATCCACATGTCTAAAACAACGCTTTGCATCTTAAGCGATTAGAAGAGTGCCAAAAATGTATTTGAATTGTACGTTAAGGCCTGGAACAGAATAAAGTAGTTGTAGGAGTAGCAGAAGCTGACAAATGGTATGTAGCGCAACAAAGTTCAAAATTTTGAACTTTGCGCTTCAACTTCAACTGCAACGACTGCTACAACTACGTATTCTGTTGACACTATTCTCAAGCTGCCGTTTTTTAACTTTTCACAGCTTGCAGCGCTATTCGTAACGTTGTACTTCAGCGACTATTCTGTTCCCCACTTAACGCCGTAAAAGCTTAAAATTCCTTTACAAAGAAAGATCACTCAACGAACAATGTCGAGAATGTATCACCAAACTCGAAGCTTAAGCTTTCTTCAAATGCTTGATTTCGTCGTATAAAACTATAAGGAAAAAGTGGACGAAAATATTTTTTATCCGCTTTAACGCTAAAGGCTCGTTGTGCCTTATTATTGTTATTAGACTTTATTCGTTGCTGGCAGTTTTTTTCCGAACTAAATCAATCAGAGAAATAAAACTTTTAACAAGTTTAATATTCTGGGTGCTTGTAAAATTCTAAGATAATCAAGCCAAGTTCGTCTGCTATATACATTGAAAGTGAGAAGATTGAGCTCGCAACAGAGGACAGAGAAAGATAAAATTCGTGAAAAGAAAGTTTTTGAATTACCAAAGTTGTTCAGCATTAACCACTTCAGTATTAACCATTAACACGTAAGGAAACTAAAACAAACAGTTCCCAAATTAACCCTAGCAAACCTTATTGTAATTAATTCTGCATACACATTGCCAAGCCGCATTGCCACTAATGCCCGTAATTTCTACAAATATAAATCAAGCTGTGTATAGAAATCCAAGGTGTAAATGCAGCAAAGTTGAAACGTTGAAATAGGCAAAGACAACTGTTAGGTACGAAGACGAGACCAGATATCTTTTTACAGAAATTATGGGCATAAGCAACCGCGACCGTTATAAAATAAAATAAGATGTTCGGCAGCAGTGTTCGATAATAAAATGAACATTATTAAGCAACGGTACACACACCCAGAAACGATACCTATTTTTTAATGTTTGTGTATAAGTGCACAACTCTAAGTAAACAACTATTTTCACGAAAGTAACAAACATTATGTAGTGTTCTGTTTTTAAGTAAAAAAGCAGTACAATTGTAGTGGTTCTGTAGACATACATTATATTCTGATGTTCTTCAGTGTTTTTTCACACTGTTAAAGGAATGAGCAAATAAAAATTTGAGCAACGGCTCCCACTGGTATTGTTGTTGTTGCTGGCAATTTGCACGATCACGGCATGACGCAGCTTGAGGTGTTTTTAAGAAAAACAGAAGGCAATGAAATATTCTCATTTTTATCTTAAGTTTGTTTTGTACAGTATTCTAAAGTGCAGTATATATATTTTTTATTTTTGAACTCTGGCAGTTATAAGCGCAACTATAAAATGTTTTCGATATGGAACAATGGGTAAAAAGTTGAAAAGGGGTCATTATTTGGTTCATTATTTTACCTATCCCTCATGGACTTTGATCACAAAAACGGCCGCGACAAAAGCGAAGGCAACAAACTTTGTTTAAAGTATGTGCTTTATAAGAGAAATGTTTGGTATCAAAACGCATCGCCCATGATAATCTTTTCCCTTTTTTACGGCCACAAGGAACGATCAAATGGAATGACAATATCTCTTTCGTAAGAACTTATTTAAACATTGAACATGAGCCAATCCGAATTAAAGGTTTAATTTATGTTTTATAACTTTGAGACTTTTTATGTCGGTGAATGGTTCTAGGACGCAGCCAAATATTGTATTTTGTTTATTTTAAGCAGTAGATGTTAAGCATTATTTCGGCATTTTTCAACTATGTTTGGCCACCTTAAACATTAGTGATCATCTGCAAAAGGCATCATCAAACAGCAGCATTTAAAATAAAATTCATTTCGCATTGTGTCGTACATACACTATGAATGAATTAAATGAATGGACGACGGTATTGACAAGTTTGGTTAATGCATCTCTCTATACCAATAAGTTTAACAACGTAAATTGTAACAAACTTAACGACAAAAAAAAAATAATAAAATAGCAATCTGCTACAACAACTACGATAAAAATATACATATTTAAAATATTTGTGTAAAAATAAATACAGTGGAGTGCATTTACAAACATGAGCTCATACTCGGGAGTTACGAGTATAAAAATTGTAGGAGTTTTTAAAAATGCTTGACTTTAACGTGTAATTCTGATTTCTAAAAAACAAGAACTTTTCTAAATTCCTAGCCTTGTTTTAAAGAAAACGTTAATGAGTTTAGTGCAAAATTCTCAGAAATATAAACATATTAATTTAAAATCTTTTTGGGTTTTTGAAACATTTGGCTACGCTTTAGTATTATTTTTTCTGGAATAGAGTTAAAAAAAAAAAATGTTTCTTTACAAATTGAATAATCGAGGTTACTTTGATGTTATTTGGCCATGCCATTTCTATAATACCCATCTGCATTAGTTCCAATAAAACGGTGTAAAGTATAAACCACATATGAAATTAATTATTTTATTAATATATTAGACGTATAGAACTTCCGATTGCGATAAAGCAAACTTGCTGCCACACTTGCGAAGTGTTTGGGAATTTTTTTCTGTATAATTTTACAAATTACCGTACAAAAACTTACAACAGAACAGGGTTTACAAACAGTGGAAATTTATTTTCAAAATTCGAGCTCTGTTCACCAATTCTTCAAGTTTACGGTGAGCATGATCGTACATCTAAGTAGCCAGAATACATGACAACATTAACTCTTGCATCCAAATCGAGTCCGTAGCGTGCGTACAGAAGAAGTCAACGCTGTTTTAGACGTGAGTGTGACAAAGGTATCAAATTTATCGATCCGATGCCGTTCTCAGAAACTAGGTCTCTGCCCATGCACTACTTGGATAATTATGAGAAAAGATATTGGCCTACATCCATATAATTTCCAACTGGTGCAATAATTAAAACCAGCGGACCATCAATTGCTTCGTGTGTTCTGTGAATGTGCTGAGAATCATCTGGAATTCGAACCAGATTTGTATCATCAAATCATCTTCAGGCGATGAGGCTTATTTCTGGCTTAACGGATAATTAAACAAGCATAATTACAATTTTTAGAGAGAGCACAATTCTTATGAGACTCTTGAGACTCCATTATTTCATGAAAAAGTCGCTGTTTGGTGCTTTTTACATGCCGAAGGCATGTACTATATATATGTATATCTCGTCTATGCTGCTAAGCCAGCAACGACTGATCATTTAGAAACCGACATACGACGTACTACTGAAGAAATTCGACCAAGTATGATTGAAAAAATGTGAAAAATTGGACCGACAGGCTGGCGTTCATAAGGCGCTGTCGCGGAGGCCTTATGCCAAAAATTATTTGAAAACATTTAATGCCATAATATTTGTGTGCTAATAAAGCCAACATTTTGGTCATTCCAGTGAATTTTTATTTTATTGATGCCATAAGTTTACCTTACTAAAAAAATTATGATTTAAAATTAAGAGTTAAGTTAAAAATAAATCGCCATTGTGAAGAAACGTTCTGCTGACGATAGTCTTAACATGTTAAATGCTTCTAACAAGCAAATTTAATTTACTAAGAAAATAGAAAAGGATAATTAGAAGAAACGGAGATTCAATTAACACATTAATAAAATAAAAACTATTCTTCTGGCGTTTTCTTTTCTAAAGTGATGCGTTATAAATTTACAATAAATAGTTTTTATCATGTTACAAACACCATTACAACGTTGTACAGTTTTCTAAATTTCATTGACCAAAAATAATACCTTGTAAATACCTAGTGTTAACTCTAAATAATTATTCACCGATTTCATGTATTTTTCTTAATGACAAATTTTGTAGTTCTGGCAAGAGCACACATAAATAATTCTCAGCATTTTTTTTTTTTCAAATAAACCATTAATCAAAAATAATATCAATTTTAATTAAAAATTCAATCAAGAGAATTAAACGTTTACTTATATCAATAACATTAGTACCATATTATACAACTAGTATGCCGACTCTTTGATAGGTACATAACTCAGTTGTCAGTGGTACCTAACTTATGTTTTGATTAGTAAGATTTTTTTTAAATGTATTGTTGTATAAAACTATTTCCACCACTAAATATAGTTGCATAAAGTCGTATAGAATGTGGCAACAATTTTTTTCAAAAAAAATAAAATTTCCTTAGTTCAATAAATTTTCAATTTATTGAATGCTGGCTGCATTTATAAACTTTTAAAAACAATGTTTGTAAAATTTTTATTCTGCAATATCGGAAAATATTTAAATAATTTACACAGAAAAAATTATTACATTTCTCCAATCACTAAATATGTTCTAAATTCATAATATCAAGCAAACAGTTTGCACCTATTACCAAAATGATTACTAAAAATTTTAACATTTTGAAAAAATATTTTCAATAAATGATATTTTTAATTTTAATTAAAAAAATGATCAAAAAACTTTGCCATTTCAAACAATGTGTTAATTTAATTAAATAAATATTGACAATTCCCAACAACAATTCTACATGTTTAAATTATTTTATTTTAAACGAAAAAAGTCAAGTAAGACTTTCTGTTATTTAATTAAAATTTTAATTGAAAATTTATTTTAAAACAACTGAAATGTTAATTAAATCAAAATTAAATTTTTAATTTTCTTTCAACTAAAAAAATAATTGATTCAATTATCACATTAATTAAATTTAAATACTTTTTAAACCATTTTTTTAATTGATAAAACACTTTTTTCTGTGTATGATTTCAAATATTATTTTCATGCCATAAAATGCTACTCTGCTGGCTTTAATAATATTAACAACTGAAAAAATTTAGTGTCAAAAAAATTTATATAAAAATTTTTAGTTTGTGAAAAATAAAAACATTTTGTAAAAGCAAATGAGCAAAATTTATTGGAAAAAATTATTAATTATGTGTTTGTGTCATAAAATTAAACAAAAAGTGTTATATTGTGAAAAATTTTAAATTGAATAATTTCAAATTTTGTTTTGTTGTTTTTATGTGTGTTGAATTCACACAGAACCTATATGTGTGAGGGGTGAACTAAAAAATTGAGAACGCTCTCATACTAGTTCTATACTATGATAAGTACAGAAAATATTTAATTGAGAGTATTACTTTGATATCACAATTTAATTAATTTTTTAATTAGTATCACAAATTTTTTAATTGAAATCAATTTTTGTGTATTTCGGTGTAATCATGCTTTCAACAAATAAACAAACGGACATGGCTAGATCGTCATAGCATGTCACAAAAAGTTGTATACTAAATTATATATCTAATACTGTGGCCCAAAAAGCGAAAAGTCAGGTGAAAAATATTTCCCAATTAATTATAAGACGGTGTCATAATTAGAAAAAAAAGTCAAGATCGTTAGATTGAAGCTTTGGTTTAATACAAATTAAACAGTTAGTTAATAAGTGCTATTATTATCTTTTTTACGCTTTTTTGTTATTTATTAACGCTCATAAACTAGAAAAATAAGAAAACTATTACGCTGTATAATCCCAACCTTCCAAACAAAAACACTACTATCAATCATGGTCTTAATATACAATTTATATAATATATAAATCAATTTTCCACCCACTGTATTTAAATACATAGACAAACATTTTTAAAAGTGATATTGTGCTAAAATAAAATAAAATTTTTGTATATTCAAAACTGCTTTCATAGAAAACACATTCTGATTTAATACTATATATGTATTTGCAGTCTTCCAATGTAACTTCATGGCAAATATCTACTCGTTTATACTCTGACACCATCATTATTGAATTAATTCGATTTCAGCTCTTAGTGTTTTTTTATATTTTAAAAATGTCTTAATTAATTCGCATTTTTTGTACACATTATATTTTTACTTTTTAAATTAATTAGTTTACGTTTTCTGTTTTATATTTATTGACTCATTATAAAGTATATCAGCAGATACCTTCTGATAGACAAGCGTTTGCAGATATTTTATTTATGTACATAAAATAAACAAAATTCTTCAAATGACTGTTGCAAACTGTCGTCTCTCATTCTTCTCTTCTACTTTAGGCTCATTTTACTTAAATTGTCATTTAAAATGCGACACAGCAGTTGGGGAAAAATGGAGGAAAAATGTATTAGACAACAATGCTTTTGGCAATCAATGGTAAATCATTTTTTATGTGTTTTTTTTTCTTATACATATATAGTATATAAGTGTATACCATTTTCTTGGCAAAGTTACCCCATTATTATCATCATCGTCAATAAGTGGAAAAGAAACAAGAAATGGAAGAAGAAACATAAATAAAGAATCAAATATTCCAGGGTCTTTAGTGTGTCCTTAATGTTGCTTTTTTTTAGTTTTGAAGATATATTTTGGCAAAATGCAAAAGTAACCAAAAAGAGTTTCTTGATTCATTTTAATATTTATTTAATGATTTTTGTTTACTTGTTTATTATACCCTTTAGTTATTGTCTTTTAATTTTAAAGTCCATTTTCTGGCTCTACGAAGGAGTTGTTTTGTTAAGTTAAAAATATATAGTCATCAAAATTTTCAATTAAGGAGGCTTAAGGCAAAATCAAATAAAGTGGCATTGAATATCTGATTGTGTTTGTATTAAATTTTAAGAATTTAAATGCCAGTTACAAAAAAATGTTAATATTTCATGTACAATTTTTTTTATATATTTATAATGTAGGCGTTGAAAGCCTTAAAACAGAAGACTTTGATAGAAAAAATTATGTCGAACTATTTTTTAACATTATCCCATAGATTTCGGAAAATTTAACACAAAAATTATAAAAAAAATCACTAAAAAGTTCCTCGTAAATTTTTAAAGATTATTTAATACCACTTATTGTTTCCATTTTCAAAAGACACAAATTATTTCAACCCTTATGTCTACGCCCACAAACCCAAGTATATTTTTTTATTTCAAAATGGATATAGTTTATTGAGTTCTACATAATGAACCGACATCAAATTTTTAATAGTGTTTTAAAATATTGTTTTCTTTTAAAGCCAAGATAATTTTTTTTAATTTTTATTTAAGTTAAAATAACGAATAATTTTTGAAACTACCACCTATTATTATCACCCAGCATACCCAGGTATGCCTGCAATAGAGATTGGAAATGCTGGTATAAATTAATAAAAAATAATTTTGTTGATTTTAAAACCAAACTTAGATTATTTTTCTACACATAAAAAGGTATCCGTTTTACTTTAAAATTAACACTTTAGACACTTATAACCCATAAACGAACTTTTGAATGACAACATATTAAAAGCATGGAATTCCCCTATTTATTTTTTTAATAAATGCACTGCGGTATAAAGGCAAGGCAAGTTCTAGGCCAGTCAAACTTGACAAATAAAAAATACCCATTCTTACTTTATTTTAGTTGGCAAAAGTCACTCTACTAATTAATTCATTTAATTAATGATGTGCTAATAATCCCAATTTTTGAATGAAAACACTGAAATTTTTTGTTGTGGGAAAGCTAGTTTCTATGTGCATTTCGCTGGTTGCTTAGGCCAGCCAACTCTACATTTTTATCCAGCTTCCTTTTAACAGTCGTTTTCAAAACAAGATCAGTTATGGACGTCCTAACTTGGTTTTTTCAATAAATATCGTTTAATCAAATGTTGAACTCTCAAAATGTAGGCCACAAATATAACAAGAAACTTCTTATCTAAGAATTATTTCTGAAAATAACGTAGCACTCATAAATTTAATGAAATAGTTTCTAAAAGAATTTTGATAGCCTTTAGATGGGTTAAGTTAGAAAACTAAAAACCTTGTTTAGAAGGACACGCCAGGGCAGAATGGCTGTGTTAAGCCTTCTACTTAGAATTAGGCTTGCCAGACGGTCCGGTTTTTCTTTTAAGAATCAAGAAAAGATACGTTTTGTCAACAATTTTTAAATCCCAATCAAAAACACGTTATTATTCTTTAAATTTGCTTACAGGTTTTCTTAAACAAAGCTTTGTAAAAAGTAAATAAATATTTTATCGTGTTGTTTTTCTGTATTTGTTTAACTCTTGTGTTCATGGGTCAAAATTGCTCAAACGGTTCGTATTGCTTATTATTTTCAAAACTAGACAATGAATTGGTTTTTTAAATTTTTGCACAATAGTTTTTATATAGCAAAACTGTTCAAAACTGTTCAACACTATTAAGTAAATACAAAATATTCAAACAAATGTACAATTGCACAGCATGCATTTAATGTAAAAAAATAAACCGTTTATAATTAAGATTTCTTCTCTACAGTTCTGACGAATCAATGAACACTTCATTCAAATTTTTATTTTGTTTGAAACACAACAATTTAAACAACTGCAAAAAATATGTAGGACATTATGACGATATGGCTTGATAGCACACATTGTGAATCACATAATATGATTTATTTATTCAACACTAAATAATGCTGATTCGAAATAGAATCCCGGATCTACATTTGCATGTATTTACCTCTATGCTCAACACTTATAATTGTGGGGCTGAAAAGCAAAGTGGTGCCAAAATAAAATTTTTTAGTAACTAAGCCCTAAAGTTTTTTCTTACATTTATATGCTTACGTAATATATAGTTCAGCTCGATATAGCGCAATTTGGGATTCTAAATTGTTGTACAATAGTAGATATAAGTAGTAAATATTGATTGCTGCATCTAACTCAATTTTGTTAGTTTCGGCACTTGTACTCCTTTGCTTTTCAGCCTCTCAATAAAAATCTTTAAAGAGCTTAGAACCAAAGCGTTCAAAAAATTTGGTCCAAATAGTGAGCTCATTTAATTTTATTTTTTACTTTAATCTGTTTTTCACAATTGTGTTATTTTTTAACAGATTATTTTGGGAAGTATTCAATTGTCAAGAATTATTGTCAAAATCAAGATTTTTTGTGAATGTCAAGATTTTTGTAAATTTCAATCTGGTAAGCCTACCTAGAATGTTCATTATACAGATATTTAAGGATTTATTAAAGTAACTTCGGGTATTGTGGAATAGGCCGGTGGAGCCCCGCTTTATTTCCCAAGTTAAATGTTATTTATAAACGCTTCCTGTATGCTAACATAGCGGACAGAAAAATATTAACATTGCGGCTTTGGCTATGCAAATGGTCGGCACTGTCAGTTTTCTGTCGGTCTGTAAGTGAAAACAGGTGTTGTCGACTTTTTTTGTACGCATTTTATTTTGTTCCAAACATTGATCTTTAATTTCTGGTGTTTTACAAAGTTTACAAAATGTTAACTAATCAATACTTTTAATAGGTAAGTGTGTCAATTTAATCAGTTTTGTAATATTTATAAGATTTGTTTTAAAAAGTTTGCAAATCGGCTAATGTGGAAAACCTGAAGGCGTAATGTTTAATGAATTTTATTACAAAATTAAAAAAAAGGAAACGTGGATGAAAAACTGTTATTTTTTCTATCTCATTTGCTTTAAATTTTACTCGAAATAAGTTCAACTTATATTATTTATTATTTCACTGTTGTATAAAAAATATTGCCACAAACATTTCGTAACTTTTTCGCCAAACAAACATAGTGCAACTCTTTCAACTTTATTTGAAAGATATTCTGCACAAGTTTTTTCATATGAGTTTTGACAGCATTTCGCATGGAATGTTGAACAGAGTACCAGGCTTTACCTAACCTAAGGATTCAAAATATTTTAAGCTTTTCATATAAAAAATCTAGTTTTAATGAATAATATGAGTGATTATATATTAAGTTTATTTTTTCATTTAGACCTATATTTACGGATTTATTAAGGATTTAAGGTTTTTTAATTTCTTCATATGAAAAGTCGGTTTTTGGTGAAAAAGATGAGTGATCACAGATTAGGTTAATATTTTCGTTTATATCTTAATTAAAGGAGTTACTAAGGATTACAAATTTTTAAAGTTTTTCATATGAAAATAGATTTTTTGTGAAGACTATGAGTGATCACATTTAAACTATTTTTCCTTTAGACCTATGTTTAAGGATTTAAAATTTTTTTATGTCGTTTTATTAAATATAGATTTTTGTGGAAAAAATATGAATGATTACAAATTAAGCTTATTTTTATAATAAGGGTCTATATTAAAGGAATTTTTAAGGGTCTAAAATTTTTTTTATATTTTTCGTGTGAAAAATCGACTTTAAAAAAAAATATGAATCATCACAGATTAAATTTATTTTGCTACTTAAACCTGAATTAACGGAGAATTTAAGACTTATTTAGTTTCTCATATCATAAATTGATTTTTAAAAGGATAAATATTGGAAAATGCTGAATACTTAGACACTGAAAAATTGCTTTACACACGAGTTGTCTCCCCAACCTGATCGTAAAACAAGGTTTAATTACGTTTTTCGACATCATAAGGCGGTTATTATTCCTGTTGTTTTTATTAGAAAAAAATACGCAAAAAGTATGTTTTCCTTAAAATTTGAGAGATGTCAATGCCGACACAAAACTTCTTTTTTGCTTCTAAATTTGATTTTACCTGTAAAAACACTGAGTTGTGATACAACTCTGTTAAAATATCTGTTATTTGTTTTTCTTTTTTAATATTTTTTTTTTTTTTTTTTTTTTAAATTCAACTAATTTTTAACGCTACCTTTTTTATGTTAATTAAACACACGCAATTAAAAATATAATTACAAACGAATTTTAATTTACAACTTAAATATTGCAAAAAAATAAAAAAAAAAAACACACATAATTAATTTACTAATTTAGTAGTTTACAAAAACAATTTAAAGTACATACAAACAGTTTACTTTTTTTTCAATAAAACTGATATTAATTCTATCAACACTATTTACTCTTCATTTAAAATCCATTATTTTAATCACCATGATGATGATAATTTGCTTGTTTACTTGCAAACAAAGCTAATTGTCGCCAAAACTTATGCATAAATTTACGAATTTAAAATAATAAATTCTATGCTGATGCTACTGCATCTTCAATCCATTAGATACAAAAAACCACAAACACATACTCAAACACAAAGTTTAACACATTTATGTACATGCATACATGCCTTAGAACTATATTCACCAATGTACTACTCCATGGAAATCAATGCTTTCACTTGAATTGAGGGGGAGGGTGTGAGTCCAAAAAGATAGTTTTTGGCTTGATTAGAAAAAGTTTTTAATTTACTTGTTTTGTCTTTTTTCGCTAAGTGTTTAAGTGTTACTTTTGTTTGTGTGTTTGTTGGAGTTGTAGTAGCCTGCTAAGGGAGTTGTGGTGCTAAAGTGTAAATCCCCCATTAGGACAATGACACGTTGGGTAAAAAGCAACAGTTTTTACTATTTTCTACAATTTTTACAAATGCTACTTCTGCTGCAGACTTTGTGCCACTTTATAAATTTTCTACTTTTACATTTAAAATCCTCCCGGAGTATAGAAACAACGACAGACAAACTTTAGTTTAGTTTATAGAAAATGTATTAAAACAAATTTAAATTAAAATACATATAAAAGATGAACGAAAGGAAAAATAACAAAGAAAACTATTGAAATTATTCTATGTATATGTGTCGACAAAAAACTGCTGAAATTGCAAATTTCCACAAAAACTGTGTTTGTTGGCGAAAGCGGCAAGACGAGGTGATTCAAAAAGAAGTGTTTATTTAAAACCAACCCATAATACATAAATCGAACTTTTTTTTTACAAAATCTGTTTTATGAATTTAAAAGTGTTAAGTGGTAAAAAAAACATAATTTGTTTCAAAATGGTATAATTTATAATTAAACAAATACTTTGATTAATGATTTAATTGAAAAAAATATGGAAGAATTTTTTCTGTGAACAGTGTGTTCAAAAAGAATTGAGTCTTCAACTTTAAGCAAAAATCCTAAGAGGCAGTTTACACGGTGTCTTGTTAGACATTTCTAACAAACACGCTTGTTTTGTTTGTGGGCGATCGGGTTAGAAAAGAAAGAGGGGTTGACAAACAGACACGAAACGAATTTTCATGTTTTTTAATTTATATGTATATGGGTATTAGACAATTAGACATGCAAAACGGACATGATTGGAGAGATTTCGTCAAAATACAATACGTTTTTGGAAGCATGTTCAAAAGAGAATGAATAAAACAGACATGTCTGAAAACACACCGTGTAAATGCCACCTAAAGCCCATAATTAAAATGTCGGCAGGAACTTCAAATTCTTTCCGATTTTTTTGTGTTAATTTTTTATTTGCTTTTGTTTTTTATTTTCTGTTTATAAAATGTATGTAATTGAATGAAAGTATGGTGGCATTGTTAAGAGAATAAATGTCTTAATGTGAGAGAATATGAAAAAAAGTTCTCAAAGTAAATGATGAAACAGAATTAAGTCTTCAACTTCATGCAAAAATGCTTAAGCCCATAATTAAAACGTCGACCGTAACTGCGAATTTTCTGTCATTTCTTTCGTTTTCTTTTGTTCTTTTTTTTCTTTGTTTACAAAATTTATGAAATTGAACGAAAGTATGGTAGCATTGTTGGGAGAATAACTGTCTTTATGTGAGAGCATGAGAAAAAACGTTTTCAAAATAAAATTCATTTTATTTCTCGACCGCATTCTCTGGCATAATTTTATGTCAAACTTAATGGAAAAAATCGTTCAGACCCAGTTCTGTTTCATCATTAAAATAGATTTTATTTTACGGCGGCTTTCTACGACAAATTTGTATAACAAATTGTATGGAAAATGTGGTCTGGAAGCTGTTCCGTTTGAACTCATACAGAAATTTATTTGGTAAACATATCGGGAATTTATGCCCATTTTTTAGATCTACAACCTCAAGTATGGAAAAACATCACCTTTAAAATCCTCTTTGTTTGTGAAAAAAATATATATATATATATATCTATATAAACGTGTTATAGTTTATTTATGTTTATAAAAAGATGCATTGCTCTTTTATCGTTGAGGTAATCCAAAAAATATATAAACTTTTGTCTACAGACAAAATATGGTTTTAGCTATTTTGCTAACAATATTCATATATGTGTATGTGTACATGTATGCCTCTTCATTTAAATACATACAACAAAGATTTTTTTTCAAACACAAAGGAAACGTATAAACTATTATACTTATTACCCTAGAGTGAAAGCAATTTATAGAAAAACAGATTTTATTTTGGCAACACCAACAAATGCACACAGTCAAACATAAAAGTAACTACTTTCATCTATGAATAAGGAGAAGATTGTTAGAAACCCAGTAGATCCGGCGAATTGGTACACACAAGAAAAAAATACCAATGTTAAATTAACATGTCGCCATATTGATTGAAAATCATGATATATTTCTGCAAAAGTGTGAACTAAATTGAAAATAACATTGTTTCATTTAATTTTTAAATGAAAAATGTTTAAATAGCATTCTTCAATATTGAATTCATAAAATGCTGTTTAACGTGTTTTGTGTAGAAACAACAACACTACAAGAAGAAACAAATAAATTATTTATTTGCTGCTAAAATAGTTTATAGAAAGGGAAAAAATTCGAAAAAGAATTTGACGGCAAAAACCATGTCGGGCCATTCTGCTGGTGTCTTTGAATTGTGAACAAAGGGGAATTAAAGAAAAGCAAAACATGTCCCAGCATGTAAAGGTTATCAATAGGAATCGAGAAGGAAATACATATCTCGTATATGCTGATTCCAGAATTCATTATTCTTAACAAAGTGATGTCCTACCTAGGATAACAGTGAATTACTTTAATGTGTCCGGAGAACGAATTTTATAATTCGTTTTTTTAATGCCCAATTTTCAGGATAGTATTTAAATCTATATTATGTTAATTTTCATAAAAACTTAAATCGTATTTAATCACAGATTGATTTTTTGAGTTTTATATGAAAAGCCTTATTTAATTAAGATAAAAGTATGGTAGCACTACTAAATACAAAAAAATATCATAAAAAAATGTAGTTATTTACAAGGTGGTCTCAAAAAACAGCTGGTTGTTATTACTTTGTCTGTTGTTTTTGTATTATTGTGATATTGAGGTCACCTTGCTAAGTTAATCCAATGGAAACTTAAGTTGAATTTAAATGTTCCACATCGGTGACTTAAGTTTCATTTAAGTGTTTAGTGAAGAAGAGAATTTTGTATTTAAAACGATTTTAAACATAAATGTGTTTTAATGTCAATCCTGAAAATTGGCATTTAATAAGCATTTTTTTTTTAATCATTTACAATTTCTGCATATTTCCGATGTGGGAAAGAATTCTTTCTTTCGTTCTAATACATTTAAGACAAAAACAAAGTTTTTAGAATTTGTTTTTGTTTTAAATGTAGCTGTTCGCACATCGGAAATAGAATATTGGTTTTATAATGAATTCCCTGGTATAATTTATATAATAAATTATGTTTATTTGATTTTTTCTTTTATTTTGTATCTGTGGCATATTCTGTTTTATTGTATCGCTCACGCTTTGACACTTCCGCAATTAACTAATACACACATAATAAAATTAACTATGTTTTTAACGACTTAAAAGATGACTTTCCTTTTATTCCCTCAGAGTTAAAATGCATAACCAATTCTTCCGAAATAATTTTTGACAAATTTTTGTCACAAAAAATTACAATGTCGATTCCGAAGGAATGCATTATATTTTAAATTCCAAAATATAAATAAATAGTCGACTACTGTGGCGATGAGAAAGTTACGTGAAATTTTTGGGAGAAACAACGTGCCAACAAAACTCACTATTTATCGTGTAGTGAATGATTTCGAAGAAAGAGGGCCTGTAGGTGATAGGCCCAAGCATGTACCACAACTTACTGCAAGATCGGCTGAAAGCATTACTGCTGCTCAAGAAAGTGTTCATCAGTGCGACGCCGTACTCAGGCGCTTGGTTTTCAAAGAACAACTTTGGCCACAATTTCGTACAAGGACTTGCATTTGTTTCCATTTAAGATTCAGTTGACACAAGAGCTTCTTCCACAAGACCATTAACGCTATTTACAAACAAAGTAGTATAGGCTGACTTCCAAAACGTACTAATACAAAGTTTGTATACAGTTGTACTACTTTAATTTAACCATGTACATGTACAAAGTGCCGAAACAATGCAACTATGTGTTTTGTTTCTTTAAACTTTTTGAAATGTAAGTGATGCAATGAATAATATTAAAACTATACATGTAGTGTTTGCAAATGAAATGTTAAATGTCACAAAGCATCAATTTTAAAGCCGATGCCCTGATTGCTGTTTTTCTGCGGTACTAATACTTAACAGTGATCTTTTGGAAGGGTTTGCATTGTATATATTTTGTACTGCGGCGTACCATACTTTCCCAGCGGGCACCCTGTATGTGTAATTCATTCTAAGTTTTCCTGCTGGGGTGTAACCAGGGGTGCCAGATAATTTTGATAAAAAATAGGTATATTTTCAAAAAAAAATCGGTACTATCGGCACTTCAATTAGAGAAAATCGGCAAGAAATCGGCAAATTAAAAATATCCCCTTTAAGAACAATAAAACATACTTTTGTTAACACAAAAATAACAAAACAAAATAATTCAGCATTTACTTTCATATAACCCATATAAAAACATAAAAGTTAATAAAAAAAAATATTTTTATATATAAATTGTAGTTAATTTATAAAAATTTGTACATTAGGCTTAAACTGTTTTTATAGTTGAACATTTTCAACACTTTATTTTAACAAACATTTAATGGATACATATTTGAATTTAATAGTTTAATTAAATCCATATTAATATCAACATCAAAACAGTTTGCATTATTATATTTAAAGTAATATTTGAAAAAAGAATCCTTGAAAGGATTCATTTCGCAGGGAACATCGAAATTTGGTTTTATTAATGTTGACTTGGCTATAAATTCTTTCTACATATGCGGAAGAATCTGAAACGACCATAATTTGTTGTACAAACTTTGACAGCACTGAAATTGCATCCGTAGACGCCCCACGTTTTAAGTCTGAAAATGTTTGCCAAGAAGTTTGCAAATTTACATCAATTCCTTCTAAATCTTCTTAAAAGCTTAAAAGTTTTAACTCTTTAAATTAAGTGTCTAATTTTTTTTTTATTTTCCAGAAATATAGCTGGGGAACTCTTTCAGAATTTACATAAAAGAAATATTTTCCTTTTCCATAATTTTGTAAGGGTTAATCAGAAAGACTTATAAGATTTTTATTTAACATCAAAACGTTTTAATATTTGATTTGAAAGTTATATATATAAATTAATACAGTTATTAACAATTTTGTTAATTTTGCTTTTGCTGAGTTTTGATAGAAACTCATTAGCCAAAGTTCAAAATATTCTTCGTGTTCATAAATTCCGTTAAATCAATTTTATTTTTTAATCGTTATTAATAAAATTACACAACAAAGTTACCGTTGTTTAAGAGTTAATCAAAAAAAATCGGCAAATCGGCACTATATGAATTTCGAGGCATAAAATCGGCAAAATGCCGATAAATCGGCAAATATAGCAGGCCTGGGTGTAACAGGAAAATAAATAATAATAATATTCTCTCTCTCTCTCCTCTCCCTCTCTATCTCTCTCTCTCTCTCTCTCTCTCTTACTGGTTCCGGAGCAACGATTGCATTGAGAATTTTATAATTGTACCAACTCCCTTTAGAAATTGTTTATTTTTTACCTTAATTATACTAAAAGATTTTTTTTTTAGTTCAAATTATAAAAACGCCACATTATTGTATAATAAATCTTATTTATATAGTAATCCCTTGATTTACGGCGCCTCGACTAACTGTGTTTCGGTTTGCGTCACCAAGTTTTGTGTGACTTCTAAGTTTAATTTGCGTCGTCATTCGATTTGCGTCTTCAGATTTGTTGTGCCTTATAAACTCGATGTGCGTCGCCATTCGATTTACGTCGCCTCATTTGCTTATGTTTTATAAGCAAAAAACGGGAAATCACAGTTTTTAGTTAAAATGTTCTTTTGGGGTTTCCATGCATGTGTAGCTATACCTATCTATACATGGATACATTTTTGTTTTTCTTTTGCCCAGGTTAACAATAGAATTTAAATAGGAAAAATGGGAGAAAGGAAAAAACTGCAGGGGAACTTTAATTTTTAATTGGGCTTAATATGTAGTGGAAAGGGTATTATGCGTTTGTGCTAATGTTTGTAACACCTTAAAATATTGGTCCTAGACCCTACTTTTATTATACCGATCGACTAAGAATCACTTTTTGAATCGATCTTATTATATCCGTTCTTACGGCTGGCTTCAGGCTATGAATGGAAATATTGTACGAAAATACAGTTCGTAATTTTGGAGATAATTTCATTATATTTGTACCCATGAATCCACTTATTATGTTGATATTTAGCTTAAATTTGGTCCAAACTTATCTCATTACAATGGTGCCTTTTATTTATGCTCGAAAAAATAAAAATCAAATTTATACCAAATTCATAATATCAAGCAAACAAGTTGTTGATTTTGCATCTATTACCAAAATGATTATATTAATTACTAAAAATTGTAAAACTGTGAATATTTTTTTTTCAATCAATTATATTTTAAATTTTAGTTAAAAAAATGATTAAAAAACTTTGCCATTTCAAAAAATGTGTTAATTTATTTAACTAAATATTGACAATTCCCAACAACAATTCTACAAGTTAAAATTAATTTATTTTAAACGAAAAAAAAAACAATTAATATTTTTTGATATTTAATTAATATTTTAATTAAAAATGTATTTCAAAACAACTTAATTGAATCAATATTATTTCTTTAATTTTCTTTCAACTAAAAAAATAATTGATTCATTATTACATTAATTAAATTTAAATAATTTTGAAACCATTTTTTTAATTGATAATATAGACATCCTATCTGGCATCACAGCAGCCAATAGCCCCTCCGAGACACGTGGATGTAGGTGGATGTTGCTTATACCCATAGTAGCGGAAAGGGAGGTCTTAAAAAGTCAGCTTCAAGGACTTATTTTCTATCGCTCGTGCGGAAGTTCTCTAGGTGCTGTTGCTATTCTATACATGCTGCGAGCATATTCCAAAAGCAGGGGAAGTAAGATAGGTCTAGCTCCTTAATAAGGGGCGAATGTATAATTCTGCCGAGCTATACACTAAAGTTGCTACCTATGTGGACTATTTGCGCTCACATGAAATAGCGTTAGCAATAGTTTTGTTTGTAACCCAGTGGCCCACCAGATGCTCATGTATATATTTTCCACATCTGTATAGAATTTGCTATAAAACTTATCTAATCTACCATAAAGGAAGGGTACTGATCCTTTATATATTTTGCATATATTTTGAATCCTAGAAACGCATTTTGTTATCTATATATATAAAATTGTAACGTTACTGACTGACTGAATGACTAACTGATTCATCATCGCACACCCTAAACGCCTGAAGCTAAAAACTTGAAATTTTGACCAGGGCTTGGTCTCTCCACATATCGATCCACTAAGACGGGATTTTTGGAAATTCGAATGTTTTAAGGGTAAAAAAGGGTAAAACCGGTAAATTCGGTAACCTTATACCTCCAAAACTAAAAGGGATACAAAAAAAATTTAATACAAATCTTGTTCTTTTGGAAAATTAGCGGACAGGTGTCTGGTACTTTTTTGAAATTCAGCCGTTTAACGGAGTAAACGGGTTAAACCTGTATTTTGGTACTTTTTTTGTCACGCCATCTATCTTGTAAACCAATAAACATAGAAATAAGGGTTATATCACATTTGAAACTTATCTAAAAAATCCAAATACCCTACCAGATGTTTTTCGAAATTCGGACGTTTAAGGGGTAAAAACCGCAACTATTCTTGGTACTTTTTTACAAAGCATTTTCTTTTTATTAAATTATGGGCTCTCACTGCAATATTGAAATTTTTTATGCTTCAATGGGGAGACAAAAAGTACCAAAAAGAGCAAATACGGGAAATTTAATTTCTTACTTTAGCTTTTTGTTTCTACAACTGGCCTAGAAACATAAACTTCACCATGCAATGTCCTGAGTGGATAACAACCTATGGGGGTACTTTTTGGTACTTTTTGCTCTTCAACTGATACTTTTTGAATTTACGTTAGTATTGGACCTAGAAACATAAAATTAAACACTAAAAGTCCTGACAGAATGTTAATTTGTTAGAGGGATCTTTTTGGTACTTTTTCGTTCCTTAACTGGTACTTTTTTAATTTTCGTTAATATTGGACCTATGAACATAAGATTAAACATGCATGGTTCTGAGTGAATGCAATATAAACTTTGGCGTAAAAATATGTCCACGAAAGAAAAGGATATGCTAACGAAGTAGCGGGTTAAATGCTAGTCACTTATAATTTCATTCTTTCATACTAAAGCTTCAAGAACTTTTAATATTCTAATATATATTTGCCTTGTTAAAAAAATCAATATTATTACTAAAAAATCAATATTTATTTTTCATAGATTACAAAATAGTCAACTACCTACTTGATTGTTTAAAAGGTTGATATTGCAGCATGTGGAAGAAACAATCCTTTAAGAAGCACAAAAATAAAAAACTATAGTCAGTGAAGTTGAAAATGGATTTTGTGCTCTCTTAAATCTGCTGGGATATCTACATGTGTGTTAGTGTATACTTACATGTTATGCAGGTATTCTCGTGCCTTTTTTATATTCCCGTTCTTGTGTCGGGAAAGTTTTAAATTAAATTGTTTTACTACGCAAAAGTTGTCCTTATTTTTCGATTACCTTCTTTTAGTTTTTATTTTTATTTTTTTGTTTTGTTCGCTTGTTTTAGTTTTCTGGTAAACATTTATTGTAGTTTTTTTTATATGTTTGCTTTTTTTACCAAAAGAAAACAAATATAATTTCAAATATTATGTAACAATATCTTTATCGAATTACAGTTTTCTACAGCCAATTTAAATATTTTTAAAATGTACGCCCAAATCATATGCAAAAAATATTTAGTATTTAAATGAGAAAAGTTTAATAACATTCCCTAACACTAATAATGAACATTTATTAATTTGTATTAAAAAATTACTGATATTTTTTCAGAAAAAAAAATCTATTATTAAATGAAGTAGTGAACTAAATATTATAAGATAAAATTGTTAGCTTACTAAAATGTATACGATTATTAGAATCCTCTCAAACAAATTAAACCAAGTGCATTCGCGCTTCTATTAACAACATGAAATAGTCTTATACAGAGTGCCAGCTTTAGAATTTTTTTTTATAATATTCTAGATTTTCTTAATTGACTTTTGGCAGCTATGGCGACATACATATTGTTACTTAAAACGCAAAAGGCCCTAACTAACCAAATATTAAAAATATGCTTCTTCATTGATTCTAATGTAATGCATTAAAACAGTTTTCATAATATACAACATTGTGAAAACTGGTAGGTTTTTCAAGAAAAATAAAGTAAACAGTTTAAGGTAATTTATCAATTTATCTTTTTAAATTGTTTTTGTTTCTCCTGTACAATTTTTAAAATGTTAGATAGGTGCTTTTGCGTTTTAGGTAACGATATGTTGTAATGTAGCATATTCCATTAATGCATGAATGACTGAAAGAAGCTATGAATAAATTAAATACAACAGTGAATAACGTTGTAAAAGCCAATTTTTGCAAAAACTTTTTTTTTGCAGATAACCGTTACCAATAATCTCTTTCACTGCTTCAAAATCAAATCACCCAAAGTTATGCACCTTAACGTCTTCAAAATGGCGTGAAGAATGTTTTAAGCTACAAACAAAACAATACAAATGAAATGGTTTTGCAACGTGGAATAACGTTTTAAAAGCCTTTTGAATAAAAGTTTTTATTATCACTATTTTTAATAATAAAAAAAAAAACAGATTATAATCACGGAGAGAAAAAATATGGTTGGACATGGGTACGGCAACGACACTATGTTTATTGTAACAATATATTGTTGTCGTATACACAATAATGTTATTTTTATTTAAAACAGTTACTATAAGTAAACATGTTATTGTTTATAGTAATTATAAATTTAAGTATGGTTCACTGAAAAATAATCATTTTTATGACAACTAAATAATGATAACTTTGAAAACATATTATATTCCTTACAACCATTTAATAATATTTAATAGCCATAACATGATTACATTCTATACGTGTACTCATAATATGTTTAAGATGCAAACAAAATATATTTACTCTAATAATATTTTGTTATAACCATTTGTAAAATAATTTTTCATCAGTTGTGTTGTTTGTTTTACATATGCCTATCGAATTATTTGTTATTCAGTGGTTAAACAATTTCAAAAACATAAATACCCATTAAAAAAACAAAGTTTAAAGAAATTGAAAAATTAGAAATTGGAGGTTTTAAATTAGAAAAAATTGTAAAGTGTCACAAAATAAAATATCAATGTTAAAAAATTTCAATATTGTTTGAAAAGGGTTCAAAAATACTTACCTTTGTTTTGTGTTATTTTAGAGAAATAGAATGAAAATTCTATAAAATAATTTCCAAATAATTGCGAACTACGACAAAAATATGATGTGAAATATATATACCAGTTTAACGTTAATGCTGCCAGTAAGCAAATAAGCATATGTAAATAAATGTTAAAAATATTTTTCGGTTTTAAATTTAATTTCCATATTATTATGATTAACATGATAATAATATGATTACTTCTTAACTTATTATGATTAACATGATAATAATATGTTTACACTAAATTATAATATGATGTAATAACAACAAATTAGGATTAAGGGAAAAATATTATGATGTAATATTACGAATATATTTGGTCATAATATGATTCAATAAAAATCGTATTATGTTGACTACAAGCCTAAATCTAATCATAATATGTTGCTCTTAAAATATGTTTACCACAACCATGTTTTTTCCCTGTGTGATCCTGCCTGTTAAAAAGTGTTCTTGCTCTACTGAAAAATAATTATTTTGTTACTTAAAACGTTATTCGCGGCTGTGCTTCAAACGCAGAACTTTCTGAAACTGATATATTACATAGCAAAACATAAAATGTTTGTGTCTAATGTCATAAGCATGGAAGCCGGAAATAAGCTCCAAAAAGGTGTTCTATTCGCATTATATGTGCAGCAAAACTTGAAAATATGCCCTAAAAATTGGCTTATTTGGAAAACAAAACATTTAACAATTTAATAATATTTGCACATAATAAACAAGTCATAAAAGAATCGGCCAATGGGTCTTCCCAATTAGATACCCATATGCAGCCATGCATACAACATAACAAAATTATAATATGAGTTAAGATTCATACACGAGTTTTTTGTGCCGAAAATAAACTAGATATAAGCTGGAATTTATATGCGTCAATTCTGGACCAACTAGTGCAAAATTTTGCCATGCCATTGTAGCAATTATAAAAGTAATTCCAGCAAAATATATCAATACTAACATTTATAAAGAAGTTATGGCATGTTAAGCTATTTTTTTAGAGTGTTATTATTATCGGAGTTAAAAAAAATTGGTAAGGTGATTTAAAAAAAATATTTTTTCGTTCGAATTTAATCTTAATAGCAACAGTAGAGGGTTCTGAGCACTATTCCGGAAAGTAGTGTGAATAGCGACTATGTAAAGATTTAGACCAACTTTAACCTTTGTCAATATGCTTCGTCCATATGTCATTAAAAATTATCTCCAAAATTGCTACCTGCTTACACGGAGGGACAGCTATCTGGACGGACAGACGTCGCTAGGTCGATTTAAGTGATTCTGAATATAAAAATATGGATCTGGAACCAATATTTCAATGTGCTACACATCTATGGTTATGTGACATATATAAAAAAGCCATCAGGAAACCAAAATTTAATCCATTTTTTTTTTGTTCGCACTTGTAGGATTAAAAAAAAATTCAATAGGTATCCTCAAATATATTGCAAAAATGCTCATAAGGCTCAAATATGCAAAAAAAAAATGCTGTAAACGGTAAAATATGCAAAAATATGCACTAATAAATGCAAACCAAAATTCTCAAATAGATAAAAAAAAAATAACTATATCGAATCTGCCTTCATTGGTCGCAAAAGGAAAAACATTCAGTTTCATATTTACGGTTTCCCTGGTCAGAAACAATAATGTTCATTTTACTTTTTAAACATTTGATGCTTAGCTATAAACAAATTTATCCAAAACACACAATGCAACAGTATGATGTGTGTTAAATGCTGCTTTTATTTTTGTTTCTGATGGTGGCTTTATAACGTCAATGACACTAAAGGTAGGAAGAAATAAAATTTAGGCAAGGTAATACTTCTTAAACTCTACAATAGATTTGGGAAATAAAGCTAATCGATTTTTATAAAAAAAAATTCATTAAAACTCTAGTGCTGTACCTTTCAATTGCAAATAAACATGAATTTTAAATCCTTAAGTAATTAGGGTAATCAAATTTTTGTTTTCAAAATTTCTTCATCTCACGACACTATGGGCAATGTTTTGCTCTTATTACAAATTACTCTTAAAGGTAATTTTGTTGAAAACAGTTCCAGCACCGAATGCAAATTCTAAACTTCCCCAAGAGTTTTTATTTTTATGAATTAAAAATATTTTAACATTGCATGTACATTAGGGGTATAACTTTTGAACAATTTTTTAAATTATCAAAAAATATCTATCCATGCCATATAGACCATGAAAATCTATAATGAAAAGTGGGGTCACTTTTTCGCGGGCGTTAAAAAAGTTCCCCCCCAAATCACTTTGAAGTTTAGTATTTGGATTTTTTTTGTTTATTAAAAATACAATATTGCAGAACAACACGCACTTTAACTTAAAGTTTATTTCCTTCAACAAAGATAATTTTTAGTATCTGAAGTTAATACATAGTACATGACTGTATGTATGGTTTTTAAAAAATAAAAATTCAAATATTATTAATTTTTGGAAGCTTTTAGAAAAAACGGTTTGGGGGGGAGGTTTTTTATCAAAATTGATCTCAAAAAACTGTTTTCTGATATATACAAAAGTGCCCACCCCGTCGTGATAGGTATTTTTTTTGGTTATACCCCTAATGTACATATATATGGTACCTATATCGACAGCTCAATTTCAAAACATGTTCAGTCGAAGAAGTGAGTTTTGCAGGAGATGCCCTTAAAGGTTATGGGCGATACAACATTCAGTTCAGTGATTTTATACGTAGGGAAGAACCCTATTCATAGGGAATTTCTCCTAAAAAAATGCCGTAGGGAAAAGAAGGGCAGGTATTTTGAAATCAATAAAATGTAGAGAATTTTCAAAAATTTAGCAAAACTGTACATATTTGCCAATATTTTTCGATTTGATACGGTAACATAAAAAATTGATCAATTTCTCTTCTGATCGCTTGTCCCCATTTCAACTTTGATTTTAAGGTAAATTTGTGAAACTCCCTTTTACAAGAATTTAATTATTCAGAGCAATAAATAGATAACATTTTTAAGATGGGCTTCAATAATTTTTTACTAATCGCCAAAATGAAAAATGTTAATGATAATTTTTATAGATTTATTAAAAAAATATTTGCTTTTGTAAAACGTTTGGCTAGATCAAACATCATTTAACACTTTCTAAATAATAGCAAATTTTGGCGTTAGGAAAAGTCAAATACTCTGCTAATTATTTCTCTTATGCACATGGTGATACTTTATTTTGACTTTTGTTAATAACTAGGTTGTTTTGTAAGCTTGAAGTTTAAAATTTTCTAAACATTTGTAATGGCTTTGAATTTTTTGATGATACGTTGTTTTGCGTTTTAGATGACGATTTATAAATATACATATATGCTATAATATATTTTATTTATATTAAATAAAAATCTAAATAACAATGATAAATAATTTGGCTTTTTGTGACATGTACAACTTTAAGAGCGCGTTCCGCGCATATATAAGTGTGTTTTTTTATAAAACTTTTAAATGGAATAAAACAAAAATGAATTTTTTAATTAATATAAAATTTACTTTATTCGAAAATAATCTTCGGATAATGACCGCGATGGCTGGGTTGGACGTTGTCCTATCTGCAGGTCCAATTTTCGATGCCTTTTTCCATTATTTGTGGCCGTATATCGACAATAATGTGATCCTCCAAATGGTCAATCGTTTCGGGCTTGTCGGCGCAGACAAGCAACTTCACATATCCTCATGGAAAATAGTCTAGCGGAGTTAAAAGCCCATAAAGCACAGCAAACAGTCAGTTTTTCTGGATGTAACGGTGTGTCAACATACACTTGAGGATTATTATCACTCCAAATCTGGCAGTTATGTTTAATGACGTATCCACTCAAACAAAAGTGCGCTTCGTCGCAGAACAAAATTCGCGCGATACTTATTTCGAACAGAGCCTTGATTTTTAATATAAATTTGCACAATTTGGAAGAGTTGTTCAGGCGTCAGTCTATTCATGTTGAAATGCCATCCGAAGCTAAATATATATCAGTTAACAGCTGACAAATGTAGAAGCCATAAGGCATAAACAGAATTTTTCTGTTAGAAAAATTCAAACGTAATAAAATGCAAGTTTAAATAAAACAAAAATATTTTTTTATTTCAATTCATAATATTCCTAATTTAATGAAATTGTTCGAGAAATATCTTCAAATTATCGTTATTTATTGAGATTTTTTGTATTAATGATATTAAAAGAAAATACTCAATACTTAGTAATCAAATGTTATTTTTGATACTTTAAAGGAAAACTAAAATTCGAAACTTTATCTCCTTGGTGTGGGAACTTTGTTTAGGATTGCGAAATAATCATATATTATTTCTTTATTTTTTATCGTATACGCGTCAATGCGATGAAGAATTTAATATTTGCAAAAAGTTATAACCCTAATGTAGATATGTATGTGTCTGTCTGTATTTGAAAAAGCACATTTTTAACATAAAATCCGAACTAAGTATTTAATTGTCATATGATTTGGTACCAATAGCCTTGCTTTGTTTCCATACTTTTTAAAATAGTTATATATTCCATCGGAAGAATAAATGTATGTATGGGGGATTTGAAGTCAAGTGACCCAACTTTTGAAATCGATGTCTTCCGATTTGGATGAAATTTTTGGATGAACCAAGGTTAGTCCAATTGGATAGTAGCTTAGACACAAGTTTTCAACCAGATCGGTCATAAAGTTTCTGAGTTAGAGGGGGTAAAAATTTGAATTTTGGCAAAACAGGTGTTCTTTCTCATCGATGTAACTTATTACCTATATGTGTTAGCAAAATTTGTCCCAAACAAATTAGATAGCTATTTCTTCAAGCTTTCTAAAAATGTTTTATTTTTAATTTTAAAAAAAAAAATTTAAAAATTTAAAAATTTTTTTTTAAATTTTTTTTTTTTTCATATTTTTTTTAATCGGGAAATTTTTTTTTTTTTTTGCTCAAAAGAATGCTTATGTATTTTCCTTTAAGGTAAATTTGGTCGCTTAGTAGTCTGCGGTATGTCTTTAAAAAATTATTTCTAACTCAAGACGAGGGTTTTTTCAATTTTTAGCAAATGCACTATTTTGAATTTTTATCCTTTTTCTATGTAGGTGTTTCTAAAACCTTAAAAATAAAACGAATTTTGAGAAACGAGAAAAAATTACTTTTCCGACGGTATGTAACATACCTAACTAGCATTGTATACCTTTGATACTGTAGTACCGGCAATATGTAAATTTCAGGCAAAAAATCACCTTTTTTCTATAGAAATGTTGAGAATTTTTTTTTCATTTTTAATAATAATAAAATTAATATATAATTATAATAATAATAATATCTAACAATAATAAAAGAAAGTAAAAGATAAATAATTAAAAAAAATTAATCTTAATCACATTAGATCCTTTTACATCATAACTATTTTTACACTTAATTTATTGTAGCTGATGAAGTGTTTAAGTTTTGAAAATTTTCAAATATAATGTGTTTCATCCGCCCTATTTATCGCTTTTATTTTCTGCTATTTTTGTCAATCCTTTCTTGGCGTTACTAGCTTCAGCTGTTGATTTCACTGCTGGTTTCTGGAGCGGTTCAACGCGAGGCCGACCGCCAATCATTTTCCAACGCTAAAATTTTTCTTAAGTCTTTTATCTGCCTTTCATTAAAGCTTTTTTGTCAATCCTACAAGTAGTTTTGAGCGCATGTAATACTAAAAATTTTTATTGTCAAAACATCAGGTACCCCAGAGACAAGTTTTTGAATCAGGTGAATAAAAAAAATTTTAAACTAGTCTGAAATGTAAAGGGATTCATGCAATGCTGTATATTAAGAGCGTTTTATTCTTGACAATGGTTGCTTATAATGAATCAATTATATTCGACGCAGATCTTAAGTGATCGTTTGTCTAGGGCATATCATACAAACTACTCAGATTTACCCTGGGGCCATGGCTGTTTTGCCTAAGCGTTGATTTGGCTCGTTGGCCGAACTTTATATACAATTTGAGGATTTATCTTTAAGCGGCTGCAATGACTTGTTACAAGTTGAACTCATTTGATGGCCTTTTAAGTGCATTTGGGGTGTACACAAAAATATATTGACGTTTCCTTTGACATTTTTGAAGCAAAAAAAAAAAAAAATTTTTTTGACATATGAACTAGTCGAAACGAAAAGAATTAAACTGAAAAACTGTTTCGGTATATCGGTATAATGCTGAGAATTATTAATGGGAAAAAGTAAAGTAAAACCCTTATTTTCATAAATTCGAAAGCATATTTTATAGGTTTCTCAAAAAAAAATTTGTTTTTGTATACCGGTATTATTAAATAGTTTTTTCGACTTCTTTTTTAGATGACGATATTTGGAAGGCTGAAATTCCGACAAATTCTTTTAAAGGTAAGAAAAATTAAGTATTATTCCATTATTATAATTATTTTTTAAATTGGCATTAAATGAATCAAACATCATTCCAAATACATAATGCCCACAATATTGAAAGTATGTTTTATGTTAAATCAAAAATTACACTCTTACACCTAAAAACTTTTCTTTCAAATCAACATACATTCATATATTAGATAAAAAGCATAAAAGTTAAAACCTTGACATCTCGTATGAGTACAAATTTAAGCGCATTGTGTTTTATCGTACAACCACCTACAATAACATGGGTATTAACAAATGTCAGTCATTCAGCGCTGTCAACCAGTCTCAGTCAGTTCGTCTAAAAGTCAGTCATTTCAATAAAAATAATAATATTTTGCATAAATTCTCATAGTTTCAGTCTATACAATAGTAGACTCACATACCGATTACCGTATTGGAACATAAAATAATAGTAAAAGTATCATTACGGCCATCAGCGTCAACGTACATATTGACGGTCGCCAACGGCTGGAAGTAATCTGTTCATACATGGGGATAGATATTGATGTGAATGTGTGTGCGTGTGATGTGAATCTGTATTGGGAAAAAATATGGGCGTAATATGTTGAAAATGAGTTGCGAAATTTGCATTTAAATTAAAACGTGAAAAAATTATAAAACACAACAACATTGATGAAAAACTAATACCGGTAAATATACTTATGCACACGAACAAAGAACCCTACACTAAGTTCTCATACCAACAAGACTACATAAATATTTATGAAACTAGGAGGATGGCTGTTGGAATTAGTGGAATATATTTTTTAATAAATTTAATCAAACAAACCCTGCACGATGTGTGTATTCAATGGCTTTTTTTAAGAGCCATTCGAAGTTTCTCCTTTCGTACTATTTCAAAAGTTTTTCTTCTCGCTATTAATGCAACAAATTTTTTATAAAAAAATTTTATAGCAAAAAATATTTCCCTATCATTTTTTTTAAGTTTCTTCAAAATACAAAAAAGTTATAAAAAATTTTTTACGAAAGGTTACCTGCAGCGAAGCTAAGAAGTTCTTGTAAATATTAAGATTTTTTATATTTTACTGGAATAGTTCGTCAAATTTTGCTCCTTTTCATAAAACATGTGACAATATTTTGTAGAAACTCTTTGCAGAAACAATTTTCCGTTAAATATACAACCATCATACCCGTGTAAGTGAAAGTGAAAGTGTATTTGCTCAGATTGATTTACTGTTTTGTGTTTTTATCAGCAGTTGCGGAGTATATTATAAAAGAAGAAGCCCTCGTTGGTCTTAGTTAAGTGGCTACGAGAATGTAACCTTTCGCCATAAATGAACAAACTAAATAAAAAATTTTGTAAAAAAAACTATATACACTAACGAATCTCTGTATCTTTAGTCTACTTGAACAACAGATGCAATTTTCTAATGTTATAAAAATTAAAAAATTAAATTAAAATTAAATCAAATTGAACATACATACAACTATGCTTACCGGCGTATGCCAGTTGTATGGTTAAGAGGGGATTCTCATAAACTGATTATACATTTTTTCCAAAAAAAAATGTTTATTATTATTATTTTTTCTAATATTAACAAACAAAATTTTAGGAGCATGTTCCAAATTTCAAGTCGATAGCTCACCTGGTGAAGAAAATATATCAAATTAAATATGAAAAACATACCCGGGTAAGTGGTTGTAGACAAAAAGGTTAAATATGGTCACCTACAACAAAACTATTTTTAAATAAAATTGTAAGCATACTTTGGTTATTTTAACCATATTAATGTCATCAACAACCATATTATGGTTAAATTAGTCCTCCATCAAGAAGGCACAACCATATTATGATTGCCTCCGAACATGTTTTGGTTAATAATAACTAAAATATGTTTAACACTTATAATAGCATGGTTGATTTTCAACCATAGAATGTTGCTCTTGGAAAAGAGGGAAATACTATTGTTATCTTAAAAACAAATTATTGTCATATTTTATACGCAACCATAATATGGTTGTGGCTTCTTGATGGAAAACTAATTTAACCATAATATGGTTGTAGATAACAATTTTATGGTTAAAATAACCAAAGTATGCTTACAATTTTATTTTAAAATAGTGTTGTTGAAGGTGACCATATTTAAATATGTTTTTTCTCTGCGTGTAAGAAGGTTCTTTTTTATATACATTTTTTTGTTATTGAAATCGAAATGTATGAAGTTTTTTGAAATTTTATGGAACTAACTTATGAAAAAGTATATACATATACATATATATCAAAGTACATAAGTAAATCTTTTTTTTAACTTCAAATTAAAAGATACTTTTTTTTGTAGAAAATTTGTTCTTGAAGATACATGCAATAAAATGTGGCTTTTTGTAATTAAAAAAAAAATAAAAATAATTGTGGGTACATCAAAAATAAATTAAAAAAAATTCTAAACTAAATTGTATCCTTGAAAAATTGATGGTCATCAATTTGCCCGATCTTCAGTAATATGGCAATACTTAATTTGTTTATTTTCAAATTTTTTTGTAGATTTTGTTAACTGCAAGAAATATATAAAATTTGTTATTTAAACTGGTTTGGCCTATTTTTTAAGAGACACAACTTAAGAAACAACAGGATTCCCTATCATTTAAAATATTTTTGGAACGTTTCTTTGTTAGTTAGAGCTCTCAAATTACACTGTGCTCGAATTCGACACTTTTTGTCCAGCGAGGAATCCGCTGGGTAAACTTATTTCGAGTACGCTCAATCCAGTGGTGCTGACCATTTTTTTCGAAAGCAGATTTTTTAGAAACGCAGAATTTTTAGCATATTTTTTTAATGAAAGTTTTACTGAAATATATATTAAAATACCTTTTTATTTAGAAGATATTAAGCATATTTTTTGTAAAAATTAAGCATTTTTTTTTAGCAAATTTAATATATTATAAATGTTAGGTGTTAATCTTAGCAGATTTTAAGCATATTATTTTTAATATTACGATTTAGCCGATTTTAGCAGATTTTCTTTTTTTGAATGTATGGCATATTCTCATCAAAAAATTATTGCAACACTGTTTCTGTAACACACCTGATTACCTCAATTTTCGTAAATAGTATTAAAGTTTTTTTATATTACCAGAGTGTTTCGAAATTAGTAAAAAAATTCACATACATTTTTTTCTTATGTGCTGTTTGCACAACACATGAGATTGACGGTGTAGTAAAATTTATATGGAAAACACTCAAAAAACTGAGTGCACTATTCACATTTTATGTTCTCTTACACGGAAAGAAGTTTATTTTCTAAGTTTCGTTTCTTAATACAAGAAAATCCAAAAATAATTTCTTGATTTTAACTTATTTTGTTCGTATTAAGTAACATTTTAAAATTAAATATAGAAACATTTTCGCATGGTCAAAAAATTCACGCTTTTGGTATATGATCAAAAATTTCTTAAGATATGTTCAGACATATTAATTATTTGACGTATATTAAATCTATTTTTTTATAATTTTTGTAGTAGTACATATTCCTTAATACCATATAAAACTGTTTTCATGAAAGTAACACACATTAGCTCTGTTTCTTTACTTTTAAATTTCGTGAAAATGAGAACACGCATTAATTTCTCTCAAAGTACACAAAAGTGCAGGAACAGAAAAAACATAATTTTAAGCGCAAAATAAAAAGTCAGTGTCCTGAAATTCTTAGCAAAATATAAGAATGTTGCGCCACTTTTGAATAATTGAATACTGTCTGTAGAAATAAACTACTTTTACCAAAAATAAAACAGGGCCAAAATGTTTGCAATAATATACTTTACACAGAAAAAAGTGTTTTATCAATTAAAAAAATGGTTTGAAAACTATTTAAATTTAATTAATGTAATAATTGAATCAATTATTTTTTTTTTTTTGTTGAAAGAAAATTAAAAATTTAATTTTGATTTAATTAACATTTTAGTTGTTTTGAAATAAATTTTCAATTAAAATTTTAATAAATAACAAAATATCTTAATTGACTTTTTTCGTTTAAAAAAAAATAATTTGAAAATGTAGAATTGTTGTTGGGAAATGGCAATATTTATTTAAATAAATTAACACATTGTTTGAAATGGCAAAGTTTTTTAAGCACTTTTTTAATTTAAATTAAAAATATCATTTATTGAAAATATTTTTTCAAAATTTTAAAATTTTTAGTAATCAATATAATCATTTTAGTAACAGGTGCAAAGTCAGCAACTTGTTTGCTTGGAATAAATTTGGTGATTGGAGAAATTTAATAATCTTTTCTGTGTATATTTCCTAATATTTCAATACAAAATTTTCTATTTAAGTCAGAGCCCGGTAAAAGTACTACACCGTGCTTTTTTTCTCACAATAACATTCGCTCTCACTTTGTAAAAAACAAACAAAATCATTTATTCTCGTACGAACATTCAAACAAGAAGGTTCTGTTGACGCTTGCTTAAGAATAACACAGCGAGAAATGTTCAAGACAAAATGGGAATTTGATTTCTTGTTTGCCGAAAATTTTTTTGGCAAGCCCGAATGCTTGATATGTAATTGTACGTTATCACGAACAGCAAAATTTAATTTAGAAAGACATTTTAATTCATGTCATAATGAATATAAAAATATTTCTCATGACGAAAGAAAATGCCTAATTTTAAAATTAAAAAAACCTTTTTACGAAAAAATGATTCTTGATTTTGAAAACTCAAAAGTTGAAAATGTCCATGAGCGATGCAAAAGAAAAGCCTCATATGTCGTTGCTGCAGATCTGGCAAAACATTGCCGTCCTTTCGAAGATGGGCAATTTTTGTGCAACGATGTATTAAAATGCTCTGGAGAAAATACTGAACAAATTCGAAATTTAATTAGTTCTAGTCCCTTTTCACCTCGGACCAGTGCATTTATCTACACAAATATAAAAAAAAATTCTTAATTGCAAATATTTTTCTATTTGTTTAGATGAATGCACTGACATTAACGACATAGCGCAGTTAATAATATGCGTAAAAACTTGCAATAATAACTATGAAGTGCATGAGGAAATGTTAACGTTGGTTGCATTACATAGGAATGTAAAGGGAGAAACTCTTTTTAGGGTAATATGTGACGAAATTTTTTCTTTTGCCGATAAAAGCAAATTTTGTTCTATATGCACCGATGGTGCCAAAGTCATGGTTGGGAAAAACGAGGGTCTTGTGGGTTACTTTTTAAGAAACGACTTTAACATTTATATTTTCCATTGTATAATCCATCAACAGACATTATTTACAAAAAGTGTGAATATGATGCATACAATGCAAATTGTAACAAAAATAATAAATAAAATACGTGGTGGCCACAATGCTTTGAGCCACAGAAAATTTAAAGCGTTTTTGGATGAAATGAATACTGAATATGGCGACGTATTAATGTTTACAGAAGTGAGATGGCTCAGTAAAGGACGTTGCTTGGAAAGGTTATTCAGTCTTCGGAAAGAGGTGATGTTATTTTTTGAAAATAATCCATCAAATGAATCGAATGAATTACTAAGATATTTAAGAGATAACATGTTTGTATTAGATTTTGCGTTTTTAACAGATATTACCGAATTAATTAATCAGTTAAATCTTCAATTGCAAGGAAGAAATAAAACTATATTTTCTTTATATTTCTCTGTAAAACAGTTTATAACAAAAGCTCAAACTCTGATTACAAATCTTAAAAATAAAAATTTAATTTGTTTTAAAAGAACAAATGAAATATATGATGAATTTTCTAATAATTATAGACTTGACGAATATATTAGTTTACTTCAAGGCATATTAGATAATTGTAACAATCGTTTTTCGGATTTTCCTAAAATTGAGTGTTTATTAGAACTGCATAGCAATCCTTTAACATGTGATGTCAATAAACAGGATAATGACATCAGAGAAGAACTTTTAAAAATGCGTTCGGATTTAAATATACCGTTGACGGCTGGGGTGGAATTCTGGAAAAATTTAAACGAATTTAAATTATACTCTATGTTCGGGTCAACATATATATGCGAGTCCTCGTTTTCAATTTTAAAGCCAATTAAAACTAAACTTAGCAATAGTTTAACAGATGAACATTTAGAGGATCTTCTTCGCATTAAATGTTGCCCATATGAAGTCGATATAGATGAAGTTTTTGAAAATGTTATTACAAATAATGAAAATTAGTTTTTAACAAAATAAATTAAATTTAATGGTTGTTTTCCATTCAATTTTTCCTGAAGAATCGTTTAAGTTTTATGAAAGTAATTAATTTCTGAATTTATTTTTGTTTTAATAGATTAACACGTTCTTATGAAATTATAGTTTTTTTTTTTATTTTTCTTGAAGAATCGTTAAAGTTTTATGAACGAAAGTATTTATTTTCTGAATTTATTTTTGTTTCAATAGATTAACATGTTTTAACGAAATTATAGTTTTTTTTTATTTTTCTTGAAGAATATGATTTATTTAATTTTAATGATTTTTTTGTTTTCTATTTTATATAAAACATACGCTTATATTTTGAGTTTTTACATTAACAGCCAGATTGATTTTAACAATAACAAAATAACACAAAAATTTCTTTAAGTGCTTCTGAGAGGGAGAGTTATTATTCTCTCACAAAAAACAAAAAGTCTGCATGTATGTGTTGCCGGGCTCTGATTTAAGTGCACTATTTTATTCCATGACACTTTTTCCAGAATTTTGTTCATAACCTTTTTTCGCCACTTGTTTTGTTTATGTTTGACAATTTACACAATTTGCATGAAGAAAAAGTCTGGGCTGTTTTGTGCAAGAAAAAGGAGAATAATTTTATTCTCTCAAACCCGCTCTTAAATGATGAAACAGAATTGAGTCTTCAACTTCAGGCAAAAATTCTTAAGCCCATAATTAAAACGTCGACCGTAACTGCAATTTTCTCTCATTTCTTTCGTTTTCTTTTGTTCTTTTTTTTCTTTGTTTACAAAATGTATGAAATTGAACGAAAGTATGGTAGCATTGTTGGGAGAATAATTGTCTCTATGTGAGAGCATGAGAAAAAACGTCCTCAAAATAAAATTGATTTTATTTCTCGACCGCATTCTCTGGCATAATTTTATGTGAAACTGTATGGAAAACAACGTTCAGCCCCAGTTCTGTTTCATCATTAAGTATTTACACAAATTTAAAGTTTTCGTGCAAAAGTAGAGTAAAGAAATAGAGCAATTATGCAGTATTCTGTTTTAGTGGTTCTGTAGACATACATCTATATATATAAAATTGTAACGTTACTGACTCACTGACTGACTGATTCATCATCGCACAGCCTAAACGCCTGAAGCTAAAATCGAAACTTGGTCCAGGGGTAGGTCTCTCCCCAGATCGATCCACTAAGACGGGATTTTTGGAAATTCGAATGTTTAGGGGGTAAAAGAGGGCAAAAACGGGTAAATTCGGTAACCTTATATCGCTAAAACTAAAAGAGATACAAAAAAAATGTAATGCTTTTCGTTGTTCTTTAGAAAAATAAGCGGACAGGTGTCTGGTACTTTTTGGAAATTCAGCCCTTTAACGGAGTAAACGGGTAAAACCTACATTTTGGTACTTTTTTGTCACCCCATCTATCTTTTAAACCCATAAACATAGAAATAAGGGTTATATCACATTTGAAACTTATCTAAAAAATCAAAATAAAAATTTGGTAATTTTTCGAAATTCGGACGTTTAGGGGGTAAAAACCGTTACTATTTTTGGTTCTTTTTTACAAAACATTTTTTTATTCATTGACATATACGTATTAAATTATGGGCTCCTACTACAATATTGAAATTTTTTATGCTTCAATGGGGAGAAAAAAGTACCAAAAAGGGGAAATGCGGGAAATTTTATTTCTTACTTTAGGTTTTTGGTTCCACAACTGACAATTTTTTTAATTATCGTTAATATTGGACCTAGAAATATAAACTTCAAAACATGCAATGTCCTGAGTGGATAAGAACCTCTGAGGGTACTTTTTGGTATTTTTTGATCTTCAACTGGTACTTTTTGAATTTCCTTTACTATTAGACCTAGAAACATAAAACTAAGCATGCTTTACTTTTTCATTCTTTAACTGGTACTTTTTTAATTTTCGTTAAAATTAGACCTATTAACATAAAATCAAACATGCATGCTCCTGAGTAAATCAAAATCTGTAAGAGGGGCTTCTTGGTACCTTTTGGTCTTTAACTGGCGCTATTTGAAGTTCAGTTAGTATTGGACCTAAAATCATAAAATTCAACATTAAATGTCCTGAGTGGACAATAACCTATAAGAGGGATCTTCTTGGTACTTTTTCGTTTTTTAGCTATAAGAGGGATCTTCTTGGTACTTTTTCGTTTTTTAACTGGTACCTTTTTTATTTTCGTTAATATTGGATCTACAAACATAAAATTAATAATGCAATGCCCTGAGTGAATGAGAATCTGTAAGAGGGGCTTTTTGGTACTTTTTGTTCTTTACCTGTTACTTTTTTGAATTTCCGTTAAAATTGGACCTATAAACATAAAATTATACATGCAAGTTCCCAAGTGAATGAGAATCTGTAAGAGTGGTTTTTTGGTACGTTTTCGTTGTGTATTGTTTGCCAACAGGTACTTATTGAATTTTTGTTAGTATTGCAGCTACAAACATAAAATTAAACAAGCAAAGCGTTGAATGAGCATCTGTAAGAGGCAATTTTTGGTACTTTTTTGTATATTATTTTGTGCTTTTATTGTTGTTGATTAAATAAAAAAAGCGAACAGGTGTCTGGTACTATTTCGAAATTCGGCTCTTATAGGGAGTAAAAGTGTAAAACCTGAATTTTGGTTCTTTTTTGTCCCCCATCTACCGTTTAAATCAATGCACATAGAAATAAAAATTATATAAAATTCGTAACTTATCTAAAAAATGCCAAGTGAAAATTTTGTACTTTTGCTGAATTCGAACGTTTAAGGGGTAAAAATCGTACGTAATTTTGTTACTTTTTCCAAGATATTTTTTCTTCATCTATTTATTTTCATCGCACAGTCTAAACGCCTGAAGCTAAAAAGTTGACATTTGGACCTGAGGCAGGCCTCTCGCCAAATCGATCACGCTGACCTCATATCAGCTAAGCTAAAGGAGATACAAAAAAATTTAATACTTATTATTGTTCAATAGAAAAAAAGGCGGTAAAATGCTGAAATTTGCCTGGGAGGTTGGTCTCTCGCGAAATCGATTACCTATGAAGGGAGTTTTGGAAATTTTTATGGTTAGAGGATAAAAAAGGTTAAAACGGGTAATTCCCTTACCTGATGTTCATTAAAATAATAAACGGTTAGGTGTCTGGTACTTTTTTGAAATTAGACCCTTTTGGGGAGTAAACCGGTATTTTAAAACTTTTTTGCCACGCCATCTATCTATTAAACCAATAAACATTGAAATAAAAAATATCACATTCGTAACGTATCTTAAAAATACAAATAACAATTTTCGAAATACGAACGTTTAGAGGTACAAATCGTCCCTTTACAAAGTAGCGGGTTTAAACCTAGAAACATAAACTTTGCCGTAAAAATATGTCCACATAAGAAAAAGGGGCGGTAACGAAGTAGCGGGTTAAATGCTAGTTATATATACATAAATGTTCTGTAGTGAAGAAATGAACAACAAACAATCTTAGCAACACTTGTTACTAGTATTGTTATTGCCTCGCAGTTTGCACCATTAAGGCTGTGATTTTTTTTTTTTTTTGTATTGTGTACATGTTTCGTTTTTGTAAAAAAAATTTTGTTGGCTTTTTGTTTTCATTAAAAACACAAATGTATGTTGTTTTTGTAAACAAATTTTTGTTGTCTTTACCAGCCGCTGAGCACAACTGAAACGAATGATGTGGTATTTTACGAACAACAAAACGCAATGAAATTTTCTTATTTTTATACTACGTTGGATTAGTACAGTATTTTTTTTTTACTGTGTTTACTGTTTAATAAGCAAACACTATTTGCATTTTTGTTTTCCATATTTCTTCCGTACATAACACTAAAATACAGTATAAAATGTTTATTTTCGAACTCTGATACTAACCAAATTTTAAAAATCATCCTCGTTGATTTTAAAGTACGTAGAAAAATTATTCATACTTATGTATATTGTATGAAATTTTTGCCGCATCTGAGGGGAATGAGTTTTTAAATAGGCTCAATACATTTATTTTCTCTCTCACTAATGTTAATACATTTTATGCTTCAATACACATTAGCAAACTTATATACAAATTTACGCACACAGCCACACACTTACATGGTAACGCATATAGAATAAAAAAAATTAAAATTCAGCGATTAGTTGTGTTAGTGTAAAATGGCGTAGTGACTGCCGTTTTATTTCTAAAAAATTTTTTTTTTTTCTCCAAAAAGTTTGTTGCTTGTGCGTTGTTCATGTGGATGTTGATATTGATAATGATGCTTTGGTTGCCTTTGCCGTTGCCGCTGCCGCCACCAATACTGATGCATGCATACCATCACGGAAGTGGTTCTTTTTGCATATCAAAGTTTGTGGTTTCATATATGAAATCATGTAGGGTATAAAATATTTTCTTTTAATTCTATATTTTCGTTTATTTTTTTGTTTGTTAGCGTTGTTCGCATACATTATGAGAAATCATTGAATTTGTAATTATTTGTGTGCAGAAATGTTAAGCCAGAAGTACAAAATACCGTTTCTAAGTGGAAGTAACCACATCAGGTAGAATACATATTAAATTGTAAATTTTATTTTCAAAAGAAATATGTTGCACGCTGTTTACATAGACCTCTAAAAATGCTTCAAAAAAGCAATTATTAGAAAGAAATTACGGCAAGTTTCTGAAGGGCGGAAGTTGAATTTGTATATTTTCTAATTAGATGAGACTTTAAAAAATACAATTTGTTTCTGTTAAATGCTTAGCAGCTTATTTTTTCATTTTCATTAATGTTTTTTGCTGTTATGTTAGTAAATGTTTGTGAATAGGTTCTTTAGAGGGAACGCACACATGTGGGACTTGGACAATCCCACTTTCTTTATAGTTAAGGGTGGGGCATATACGAGTTCAAATAATTTATACGTGTGGAATTTGGTTTCTATTTCTATGCAATTTGAGATCACTACTTATACATATCGTCACCTAAAATAAAAAAGGGCGGAACAACACTTTTTATATTTGTTAAAGGAAAAGCAAAAAACTTAACAAAATCAATAAGAACAAGGTGTACTTGGCGTTTGAATTTCTTTAATAAAGTCGCCATTTTTGATCGCAGGGATCTAACATTTTTTGTGAATATGTAGTTTAATAAAACGAACAAAAATCAATCAAAAACTCTATTTCGAATATTTTTGTTGTTACGCCCTTTTGCATTTAAGGTGACGATATACAATAAGCTTCAATGTCATAGTTTTTAAGAAAACTTGGCTAGTAGAACGTTTCTTTGGCCGCAGCTATAAAGTTGTATGTATAGGATTCGCATCTACAATATTTTCAACAATATTTTCAAATGCTCATCTTTAAGGGCCAATTTACGGTATCGGATTGGCCGCTACAAGTAAAGTTACAAAAAATATCTACTTTCTATGAAAAATAAGTATAATTTTTTTCGAAAATATAATTTTTTTAAATTGTATTTTGGAACCCTGCACCACAGGTGAAAAGGGTTTATATAAGTTTGCCATTTAGTTTGTAATTTTTACAAATATGATATCTTAGACCGTGTAATGTATATTTTGTCCTTATGAGTAACGAAGTTGATCTACACAATGGCCGCCTGTATGTTCTGGTTTAAATCGCTTTTCCTAAGATCCCATTTATGATTGAGACTATTTTGCTACACATTTTATCACAAATAGCCCAGAAAAGTGTTTTGTTGAAATTCAGCCAAGTTCAAATATGGCGGAGATATAAGAAAAAAGCACGAATGTCTCTAATTTAAACTCATTATTCTCTTATTTTCAGCCAAAAACCTTTACTATTTTAAGGCTTCATAGAATCTTTGAACTTTATTTTTTCAATCGCAGCTTAACTAAACTTATGGGTCGATTACGAGTGCCAACTGAACTGAAGTTGTGTTGCAAAAAAAAAAAAAAAATCATTTTAGATTTTTCCATCAGCGCATAGTGCTCTGTCCTCATATAGTGAATCGGCAAATCTATAGTTCTTATCGCAGAACGGCAAAATTAAGTATACTGATACTTATTCACCCTTATTCCATTAAGCGTCATCAATACGAAACGATGTCGGTGCGTGCCGATTGTTGTAAATCGGTATGCCCATTGTCAATATCAAGTTTTATCGATAGGCGTTGATGTATTTTTGGTATGCCGTACGCAACGTTAACGTCTGCATCGATATAAATTGACTCTGATTTTGTCGTCAGTCTTATTGGTGTCGAAACAGTTTTATTCCTTTTTAATTTTTAATAATAATAATAATGTTGAATTAAAAAAATTGGAAGAAGAGGAACAAAGATACGCGAAAATTTCAAAAATTTGCAAAAATAGCGAAAATTCGCGAAAATTTTTAATATATCAAACAAGCCATAAAATTGATTAAAAGTCCCTAAAACTATAAAGAATGGCAAAAATTCCATTACACTGGCTAAATTAGCGGAAACTCGTAAATTTTAGCCATGTTCGCGATAAAAGCAATTTTTCCTGTAAGATTTCAGATTCTTTACAGCTTTAACGAATTTTAATAAATATGAAACTTTTCTATCATGCCGCTATTAGCAAATTTTTGCGAATTTCCGCTAATTTAGCTATTTTCACCGAATTTTGCATATTTTTTTCCGACATTTTGTTTTTAATTGATTTCGTGAGTTAAAATAAATTTTAGGGTTTGTTTCCAAGTTTGCAATTTTTCGCGAATTTTAGAGAGGTTCGAAATAAAACAATTTTTTCGTGTGATTCTTTTTAGCTTTAACCATTTTTAAATATTAAACTTTGCTATCATGCCGCAATTAGCAACTTTTTGCGAATTTCCGCTAATTTAGCAATTTTTATGGAATTGTTGCCATTCCTTATGGTTTTAGTGACTTTTAATCAATTTTATGTTTGAAATATTGAAATTTTTCGCGAATTTCCGCTACTTGTGCAAATGTTTGCAATTTGCGCGAAGCTTTGTTGCTTTTTTCGGCAATCGTCGCCGTTATAAAGATACAGTCAGGCCTTATGAAATTAGTAAGGGAATTTTTCACAATAAATCAAGCTACACTTTTTTAAACGAACATCAAATTGCATTTTTTTATATTAAAAAATGAAAACAAAACAAACCAACTGTCTAAGGTTTTAAAGATACCCTTTAAATAACGATAAACAATCGACATCGTTACATAGCTGTTATGGAATACAAGTTTTGTATCGAATTGATGACGACGTCGATAAAAATTGATTTTGATATTAAATTGATGACGATGACGACGAAATTAAGTTGAATAAGGGTAAATGTCTAAGTTTAGAAAAATTTGAAGTTTGAAAAAAATCGCTGCAACGATATGCCTACAAATTATATAAGAATGTAGCAAAAACCTGTATCTGTTTGTAAAATTTCACATTCTAGCATTGTCTCAAAATTTTATTTGCATTTGGTACAAGGACATGCCTAGTAGGCCTACCTCTCATATATCCTTTTTTTAAAAAAACTATTTTTCAATTGCATTTATGATTAGAATGCATTAAAAATTAATAAGTTCTTCTAAAATAATGCGTTGTAGATCTATTGCAAATAAGGTATCATTCGGTGCAAGAAATCTATAAAACTACGAAAATATGATTGTGGTACTCAGTACAATTTAAGTTAAATGCTATTATTTTTGTTTTCTTATTATAAAATTTTTAGCTTTGATCCGAATTCAGTCTTATACATAATTTTTGTAATCAAATGGACTCTACAATAGAATTATAAAACTATGGATTTTGTTATTTACTGTGGTACAGAACTTCTTCCGAATTGACAATAATTGGCGATAAACAATGAAATTTTCATAACATTTTAGCTTTGATCTACTATAACTCAGATATTTTGGGTATACAATTAGCCATTTTTCGACGCGTAATTTAGCATCCTTTAAAACAAGATATAATTAGTTTTAATTGAACATTTGACTCTGGATGGCTGCTGAAGGAGAAGTATAAATCTAAAAACTCAAATCTACAGTGATGTCAAATATGTGACGTGGTTTTTTTAAACGATGTTTATATTTGCAAAATATTGATAAGTTTCTACATATTTAATAAGAAATTATGTAAATTTTTTTTTTAAAAATACAAAATTTCTATTTTCCGGCAAAAAATCTTGAATTTCTTTCTTAGACCTCCTAATATTGTATCTAAATCAAAAATAAAAAAACACTAATTTTTTATTTATATATATTTTTATTATTGTCAAACTTAACAAATATTAGGGTAACCAAAAAAAAAAAATATTGATTACTTTAAATTCCACTTAAATTTCCATTTTTTTTCCTTGTTTTACAAAAAATACTTAGTACATAAAAATTGAGGTAATTTTTTTATAGTAATGAAGAAAAAAGAAAAATATATAACTTAATATTTTTAAATATTGGCTATACCATAAATTTACCATATTTGTAATTTTTTTGGTAACTTCGAAAATATGACTCAAGAAATGAACGCAATTTTTATATTTCCGGAAGAAAGTTCTAGGATTTCCTTGCAGATTCTGTTAAAATACTCCAAAAAGTACTCAAATCTTAATTTGACTTCGACTACACATTTGAAATAATATAAAAATGTATAACAAAAAATTAAACTTAACATAAGAACTAAAATTCCCAGCTGCAATTTTTCATTAGTAAAACAGGTAAAAGTAATTTTTTTATTTAACAGTTAAGCTCAAAAATTTTTTTGACTTTGGTGCCCTCCACTGTAAAAAAAAGTAAAAATTATGATTTCTACTTACAAATCGATTTAAGGTACATTGTTAGCTTTGCAATAATATATACAGGGTGTATGCCGAGAAGGTTTGTTTGTTTGCGGCGTAAATGGTCTTGTGGAAGAAGCTCTTGTGCCAACGGAATCTTTTACGGAAACAAATGCAAATCCTTGTGCAAAATTGTGGCCAAAATTGTTCTTTGAAGACCAAGCTCTTGAGCACGGCGTCGAATTGAGGTTGATGGATTGTTTTGAACACTTTCTTGAGCAGCAGTAATGTTTTTGGCCGATCTCGCAGTACGTTGTGGTCCATGCTTGGGCCTATCACCTACAGACCCTTTTTCTTCGAAATCATTTAATACACGATAAATAGTGCGTTTTTGTTGGCAGGTTGTTTCTCCCAAAAATTTCATTTAACTTTCTCATCGTCACAGTAATCGATGATTGATTTTGGTTAAACGTTTTAACGATTAAAACACGTTGGCTTATCAAATATTTTTAAATAATAAATTTGCCACGTGTCTACTTCACGACTGCCAAATATGAACTGTCAAGACTAATGTTTACCAAAATGGCAGCAAACCAAAGAAGTATACCTTCCCGGCGGACACCCTGTATATCATGAAAATTCTACGCACTTTATTAAAATTTAGTTTTGCCTATAGGGCAGAGCACTGTGCAGCGACGCTGCCAGACTTCAGTTCTGGCAACACAACTCAGTTCAGTTGCCATCCAAAACCGGCGCATAAGTAGAATAGTGGTAAGGATAATATGAAAATCGCTTCAAAAGTTACTTAATTTTTCTTCCCGAAATAATTGTGCTAACTTCATAACAATATGAAGGGTACTGTTATTTGTTTCTGTCACATCTACTCTTGCATTTTTTGCTACTGAAATTCAAATAGATTGGTCCATTAATGGTTGAGATATGAGCAAACAAAACCACAACCGTCTCTAATTTTTACTCATGAAATCCCTTTTTTATGTGTAGACATATTTTTTGGTTGTTTTACACTTAACAAATACATACAAATACGTATATAGAGAAATGTGTTTGAAGAGAAAAAATGTACTCAACATATTTTATTAATTTTTTATATCTTTGATAATGTGTGTTAGACGGTGAGTTGTCTACGACACAGCATTTCGCTAGGTGAAGGGCAGTAGTAAATCGTCATAGTCTAATATGGCACTCTTACTCTTTTTTTTAATCAAATAGGCTTTTTATCCCCGATATTTGATTTTTTACTCAACATAAAATTTTCATTAAAAAAGTTGTCTTTAACGCTTTATGTAACAAAAGAAGAATTTTTTGTTAATACTTAATTAACACGATAGATAAATTTCTTAATGGTCGGCTAAACAGTCGAAATTGAAATACAATCAAGAAAGTGTCAGTTCAGAAAAAAAATACTTGATCCCATTATAATAAAAGGGAATGATTCCACTCGTGGATAAAATAACGTTCGTTTTTTCTTGTTCTTATCGTCGATCTTTCATTGGAAAATGTCATCGAAATGACCCGGCTTTAACTAATCGTTACCCAATGTCCTTGCTGTCATATAATTTCTAATGCTTTCAAACGCTTGCGAAACAATGTGTCTTCTTTGTTTTGGATAGTGTGTTTTTCCGATAACTTTTTCGTGTTATTTTATTTTTCTATTTTAGAAGGTTTTATTAAAAATAAACATGGCGCTAAAATTATATTTAAGCAAGCTTAAATTTTTTTCTAATATGCGGATGTATACATGTTTTTTCTGTCAAAAAAAAAAAAAATTATTTACACTATGCACAAGCAAAAATTCCCTGAATAAACACTATATTTTATTTTTTGATCCGCCATAGTTACCTAGCTGCAAAAAATCATCATTATTTAAAATTCTATAGTAAGGTTTTTTTTTCTAAAATTTGAGATTTTTGTAGAGGCTGCTCCATTCGTGTTGTCGTAATTTTTAGCTCTCCACAACTTTGCGATAAAAAATGTCAAAACTAAGTACTTTCGGGAATAAAACAGGAATTTATCCATGGATTTCCATGAAATAAAATTTTTTTTATTTGTAAAAGCTGCAACATTACGATGAAGTTCTTAAAGTGGGAAGTACATATTTGTTGAATTAAATTTTTTATGAATTTTTTGAATTCAAAAATTTTATAATTAAACAATACTAAATTTTTTTTCACTTATGACTCAATAAATCCAAAACTAATGGCTGACTCAAAAACTGATATTACAACAACTTAAATCTGGTGTAAGTAAAAATTTTTTGACGGATTGTATAACAAAATCGTTCCAAAGTTACGACAAGATGTATGGAGCAGCCTCTTAAAAAATTCGAAAACTTACAAAAAAATTTAAAAAAAAACCTCACCATAGAATTTGAAATTATGACCATTTTTGAAGTTGGGTGACTATAGCGGATCAAAAAAATGCAGTGGTTACTTAACAAAAAAAAAATTGCTTCCCATTTGTTGCAAAGTGTTATTTTTTAGCCAAATTTCGAAATTTTTGTTTATTAAAAATTCATAAAAAATTGGAAAATTACGAAAAACTGGAAACTGACGATTGACATCAGTACTATGACAAGTGTCTTCGTTTTTGACTCCATGACACTTTACATTACTGGGTTGTCAGCCTCAACATCACTTGGCCAAATTGTCATCAGAGTAAACATTTAAATTATGTCATCAATGGGATGACACATCCGTTTTATAAATCATGTCATCAGTGCAAAGACAAACTCTCATTAAATTGAGTCATTGTAATTGACCTTAAATCAAATTGAAAGAATATCATTATTTACTTACCCGTTATACTTTTTGTTTGTTTCACTTTTGTTGTATTCCGCCCTATGTTAACAGAAGAACTCTCAATTGTAAGACACCAGTAGCATGCCAGATATGGTTTTGGCAATAATTCTACTTGAAAAATTTGATGTATTCAATAAATAATTAAAAAAAAAGAATATGGGAATTATTGCTTCTCATTTTACTTTTTAAACATGAAAATAAAGTAATTAATATATAACGACGTGATATATTATGTCATCGCATTGATGACAGTTTGTCATTGCACTTATGACGGTTTATCATTGCACTGATGACGGTTTGTCAACACACTGATGACATAATACATTATGTCATCGCACTGATGACAGTTTGTCATTGCACTGATGACAGTTTTTAATTGCACTGATGACAGTTTGTCATTGCACTGATGACAGTTTTTCATGGCACTGATGACAGTTTGTCTTTGCACTGATGACATGGTATATAATGTCATCACACTGATGACAGTTTGTCATCGCACTGATGACAGTTTGTCTGTACTGATGTCAAAATACATCAGCGTTATGACGCCTTTTCTATCAATGTACAAAAAATCTGGTTTCGAATTGATGTCACTTTAGTCATAGCATAGATGACGCATAAATAAAATAATGGAGTATCTGCCTTAAATACTCTGAAACCAGAATATTTGTTTCTTGAAATTTTCAATAACAATCAAAAACTTTTACTGGGAACAATTTATCGTCCGAATAAACAAATAAAAATTAAGCCATTGTTAGAAAAACTATCCATGCTTACTCTTGGTTACACAGATGTTGTTATTACTGGTGATTTCAACGCTAACATACTAATAGACAAACGTTTAATAGAGGATATGAGTGCCATTGGTATGATTTTGATAAATAATTTAACACCGACACATTTTACATCCACCGCCAGTACTCTACTTGACCTTTGTTTTGTAGATAATCCTAATCGAATGCTCTTATTTGACCAACTTTCTGCCTCTGTTTTTTCAAAACATGATCTAATTTTTATGTCTTATAATTTTGAAGCAATATCACAAGAACAAACAATAACATTTCGAGATTTTAAAAACATAGATCTTCAATCCCTGGAAACGGAACTAACAACAATACCATGGAACCAAACATTCTTAATGCCTACAGTAGATGAACAGGTGTCTTTTTTGCATTGCAATATACAATATTTATATGAAAAGTATGTGTTAGTTAAAGTAAAAAAAATTATAAATGAGAAACCGTGGTTTTCAAACGTAATTAAAGCCTTAATTAAAGAAAGAAATGATGCGTATGCAAGGTGGAAAAGATTTAAAACCCCGGAACTCCATAATTTTTTCAAGATATGCAGAAGAAACGTTAATTTAAAAATTAGAATTGAAAAATCAAAATTTTACGAAGAAAAGTTCCAATCAGCGGTTTGCTCAAAAAAGAAATGGAGGGAAATTCGTACGATGGGTATCGTTAACAATTGCATGAAAACAGAAAACGCAATTGATGTTAATCAACTTAACTTAGAATTTGCCAATATACCAATGCCAGAAGCAAATCTCAGATATTACAATTCTACAAATGCCTTTTATAACGCTAACAATACTAATCAACAACTTTCATTATGTTTTGATTTCATACATGTTACCCAGGACGATGTTCTTAAATCTATGCTTAGCATTAAATCTGACTCTTTGGGAAATGATGAGGTTGATCCGAAATTTATTAAATTGATAGTTACATATATACTACAACATATAACACATTTGATTAACACAATAATTACAACATCTACTTTCCCATCAATGTGGAAACAGGCAAAGATTATACCTGTTCCGAAACCTGATAAAAATTACCGGCCAATTGCGATTTTGCCCTATTTGTCAAAAGTATTTGAAAGGTTAATACATACGCAAATGACTCGATTTTTGTATGATAATTCTCTGCTCTCTGAGAGACAATCTGGTTTTAGACCTAGACACTCTCATCGATGTTTCAGAGGAAATACGGTCAAAAATTGATAACAATATGATATCTTTTTTGGTTTTGCTTGACCATTCAAAGGCGTTTGATACCGTCAAACACACAATACTTTGCCAAAAACTGAAATACATGTGTCATTTTTCAAACACAGCTGTAAAATTACTTGCTTGATATCTATGTGATAGAAGTCAATTCGTTTCTGTTGGTTCTAATAAATCAAACAGCTGCTTAATGACAAGAGGTGTTCCGCAGGGATCAATACCTGGTCCACTATTATATTCAATATACTCCAACGACTTGCCGTCCAGACTCAACTACTGTGGTGTACAGATGTATGCAGATGACGTTCAGCTTTACATCAGCTGTTCCCCATCAGGTATTATTGATTGTATCAGCAAATTAAATCACGATCTTGATAACGTATTAAGATGGGCGTCAGTGAATGGTCTATGCCTCAATGCGAAGAAATCGAAGGCAATGCTTATAAGCAAAGCAAAATATTTACCGTCTAGCTTGCCGCCAATCCAAATTGGACATTCTACTATTGAAATCGTAAAAATTGCCAAAAACCTTGGAGTTATTTTTAACAACGATCTCACCTGGTCAAATCATGTAAATGCCATATGTGGAAAAACTTACGCTATGTTAAGAAATCTTTGGATGACACAGTATTTTACGCCAATTAACATCCGCATGCTACTCGCTAAGACATATCTACTACCCACTTTAATGTATGGATGTGAATTATTTTTCAGTTGTGATTCTATAAGCAAGAATAAGCTCAAAGTGACCTACAATAACATTGCCAGATATATATATGGACGAACAAGATATAGCAGTATAAATCAGTTTTCAAACCTAATCTGTAATGTATCTTTTGAAAATCTTTTAAAATGCCGTACACTTATATTTTTATATAAGCTTATATTTAATAAACAACCTACTTATCTCTACAAAAGAATAACATTTTCAAGATCGAATCGGGGCAATAGAATAAACTCCATAAGATACCGTAAGCAAATATCTGAAAGACACTTTTTTGTTAATGCAATCCGTCTCTGGAATGAACTTCCTCCTAATATACAGATAATAAGCAATGCAATGCACTTTCGATGCGAAATATTTACCCTCTTGGGTTAACGAAAAATCACAAAAATAACTAAACATTTTTTTTTTTTTGTTATAATTATTACTTTTCTTTTGTATTAAAATCTGTTACTCATAACTTATTAATTTGTTTTTAAATTGTTCTTAGTATAAAGATAAACCTTTGTAAATGTTATAATCTAATGTGCCTTTATCTCCCCAGTACTATTAAATAAGATTAAGTCTTGTTGTACTGTTTATTTTTCAAATAAATAAATAAAATAAAATGTTATAAAATTTTAGGATAATGTTCGTCATTGGATTGATGTCACTTTTTGCCTCAATCACAATTCCGATGTTAGAGCATCATCAATATGACGACGCAATTTTCTATGACTGTAGCGGGATTAATTGTATGATAGAATTATTCTTTTTTTTATTGTAAACGTATTTAATAAATATGCTTAAATGCTATTCAAAATTGCTTTTACTTTCATTTGCGTCGTCATAAAATTTCCTGTCGACTAAAACAGAGACTCGACGTTGACTTTAAAGCGCCTTAAAAAATATCAAATGACTTTCAATAGTAATCGATTATTGTCAATAACGACTAAGAAATTACGATTACTTCCCTTGACTTCGACTTTCATAATAGGGGTGACTGATTATATAATTTTAAAATAATATCCTGGGTGTAAGCTTTTCTATCAAACCGAGGGTTGCGGGTTCGATTCCTGCCTGCGACTTTGGTTGCTGTTGCCCAATTAATTCCGTTAGAATATAATCTGTAATTGTATTTGTAACACTTTATAAAAAATAAATAAAATACGCTAAAAATATTTAACTAATTAAAATAATTGGGATTTTTCGTAATAAATGAATATATAAAATTAAAAAACTTTTATTTTAACACACACAAATTCTTTGCTTTCAAGGGCATTTTCCACACACTCATAAAAGCCTATAAATATCAATAAAATAATATTTGTTACATTAGCATCACATTACTGCTGTCATTAAACTCCTCCTTCTGTCAGAGATTCGTAATTAATTTTTTTTTAAATATTAAATTCGTCTATGTCACATTTTTACTTAAGCTCTCGTGCAGTCGTCGTCAACACTACTATAAAGTTCGTAATCGTGAAAAGGCAATGCTGCTGCTTCAGTTGTTTTTGTTATTGTTAAGCTCTGTTAGTTGTTAATTACTTTCATTAAATACTGCTCAACTGCAGTTGAAATTGAATTTACTTTTAATTAAAAATTCACAAAAAGATGTTTTTCTTGGCAGTAACATCAGTTTAAACAAAACTAGTGCACACAGAGACAGACACTTACATATATACTATGACAACTAAATTCGTATGTATTAGTTTGTTAGTTGAATGCATTGGTAAGTAAAGTAAAGTCTAGTGAAGAGGACTACTGGCAATTTCTTATTCCTTTTTCAATATTTCCTTTTGTTTTATTTGCTTTTTTATTATTTTTTTTCTTGGTTTTTTTTTTTGTTCAACAACTGCAACAATAGCACAGTGATGGCACGTTAATTTCTTTAAGTTATGGCGCAACACAAACAACTTAAATGTTGCAGCAAAATAATTGTAAATGTTAATATCGTCTTTATTTATATACGAGTGAATGAGTAAATGTATGTGAGTAAATATATGTTAGTGTATGTGTGCGTGTTTTTAAGATAGTGTCTGGCGATATTTCTTTCATTTTGACGCTTTCAATGCATGGAGTTTAAAATTGCGTGGCAATGGCATTGGCAATTAGACAATAGTTTTACTGGTAGTTTTTTGTTTTTTTTTTTTTGTTTTAAATGGGAGATAAAAAACATACCACTGGACAAATAAAAACTTTCTAGGCAAGAAATTGTAAAGATTTGAAAGGATCAGTTTAGCAGTAGTAGTTTAGTAGTAGCTTTGGAATATAATAGTGATTAAAGTATTTTGTACATAGACATACTAGAATAATAATATTGACATTAGTGTCTTTGAAAAATAATATGTATTTCTGCAAAACATGTTATGAGAAAATAAATTTGAAATTTTGTGTGTTCGAGATGGTAGTCTTCAATGTGTGGATTTCACGCAAGAAACTCTGTTTTGTTTAATTTCAAGGGACTGATGGATATTCTATGTTACTTCTTAGAGTAAAAAAAAACTTGCAATAAAATCAAATTTTAATTGAATTTCTTCTCGCAGGATTGTCGATAGTAACACGATTAAAATTGTCGGAAACTTTGGTGGTTCCTTTTAATTTCATGGTGTAAATTAAAGGTATTTTTTTTTTAATATAATCTTATATTTTATTTCCAAAAATAAAAAGCTAAAGGCTTTTTTGTTTTCAACATCTTCCATTCTAAATAATTTTCTGGAAAAGGTTTAAAGTCTTTAATCATACAGTTGGACATCTAACAAGACATAATTGGGTCAGCCTAATAACCTATACCACTTTTGAGCATTGGTTGGTCCTAAGTTAAGAAAATAAATGGGCTTAAGTTTTAATTCAGATTGTTTGGTGTCAATTAAGACACCACTTAGATATTATTTTTATTATTAGTATCGGGCGGAGGCCTAAATGAAACGAATAAAAAAATATGTATAGGTAAAATAAGGGCCTGATTTGGACAATGACACTTACATTTCTTCTGACTATATATAAAGCGTGATCCATTTCGAGGTTCCCTACTTTTTTAAAGAAAAAAAAACACAGAAAATTCAAATCTAATGGGGAATGTTTATTATCATTTGAAAGAACATTCTTTGGCATTTATTTTTCGAAGATTATGTCTATCAAATATTGGCCGTTGCTACGTCGTAGATGGTCCATCCGTTGAGTCCAATTTTCGATGACTCGTTCGAGCATTTCGACTGGTAACTGGCGAATGACACGCGTGATGTTTTCCTCCAAGGCCTGAATCGAAGCGGGTTTGTCCGCATAAATTTTAGACTTTACATATCCCCACAGGAAAAAGTCTAACGGTGTGATATCACACGATCTTGGTGGCCAATCGAACGGCCCAAAATGTGAAATTATATGCTCACCGAAGTGTTCTCTCAATAAATCCATTGATTGATGCGATGTGTGGGAAGTGACGCCGCCTTGCTGAAACCAAATCTCACAAAGATCACGAGCTTCAATTTCAGGCATCAAATAGTCGGTTATCATGGCACGATAACGGTCGCCAATGACGGTTACATTCGCACCGGCATCACTTTTAAAGAAATATGGACCGATGATTCCACCGGCCCACAAACCACACCAAACCGTTGTTTTTCTAGATGAAGTGACAGTTCTTAAATCTCTTCAGGTTGCTCTTCGTCCCAAATGCGACAATTTTGTTTGTTTACATTGAGCCAGAAATGGGCCTCATCGCCGAACAAAATTTGCCTCGAAAACGTCGGATCTTCTTGGAATTTTTCGAGAGCCCATAGAGCGAACCGATGTCGCTTGGGAAGGTCGAGCGGCTTCAGTTGTTGCGCAAACTGTATTTTGTACGCTTTCAATTTAAGATCTCAACGTAAAATGCGCCAAGTCGTTCCATACGTTAGTCCGAGTTGCTGCGAACGGCGCCGAATCGACTCTCCACGGTCTTCGTGTAAACTCTCTGCTACGGCCGCTATATTTTCTTCACAGTGTGCTAGACGTGGTCTATTCGGTCGAATATTATCCAATAATGAATGCTGGGTCTCAAAATAGGTGATGGTGCAACGAATAGCACGCTCAGTAGGCCGATTCTGTTGACCATATGTTGAGCGAAGTGCGCGAAACACATTCCTCACAGAACGTGAATTTTCTAAACAAAGTTTAACGATTTGTAAACGTTGTTCAGGAGTAAGTCTTTCCATTATGAAATGTCAAACAATACTAAACAAAAATAACATGACAAAAAAGGCTATTGAAAAAAGTATCTCTACTTGAATCACCGATCATGTATTTATATATACTTTGTGCTTATTTTTATATCCTATAGTATAATTATCCCAAAACACTTAATAATTTTGCTAAAGTATTTATCAGAAAAATCAATATTACGTATAAAAGTCGTCAAATTAAGGCACATTCTTTGAATGGGATAGAAATTGGCATAATTAAGCAGACTGTATTGAAACCAAAGGGGAATATTATTTCTGAATGGGCTGAAACCTGAACTGAAAACAATTTCATCATTCATCAAATTCTTCATATAGGAGATGTTCATATATTTTATTTGTATATTCTTCGATGGTATTTAGTTGGAAGCTTAATAAGTTTTGAACGAATCTCAAACGTAGGAAGGTTAATATATTGATTCTAATGTAGTACTCGGAGGCAAAACAAAGGGTATTACTTATGTATGGCTTTAAATTTTTTTAAATGAACCCCATAATAGGAATTACAGATAATCGAGGCGTATTGCAGAGTAGGTGTCACCAATGATATCAATAATTATCATATGACAAAGTGATCATCAAAATCCTTTTCAAATGTTTTAAGGACCCTAGGACACTTTTGGCCTTGTTTACAGTCAGCGATATATGTGCATTAAGGCACATTTTGTGATCAAATAATGCGCCCAGATTAAGGAATGTCTCCACTCTTTAAACTTGATGCTTATGTGATATTTAGCTACTGAGTACTAGACTTTTTCTTTAGAATGGCATATGTCTGTATTTTCCGGAGTTCAGATTAACCAATACTGTCTATACCATCTTCGAGCGAGGAATACATAGTTATGATTTTGTAGCTTAGCAAAAGCTTTACATCATCTGTTTACATAAATATTTTAGTATATTTTATACAATATGTTAAATCATTAATTAATATTTTTTTTTTTTTTTTTTTTTATTTTTTTTTTTATTTATTTATTTAAGTCTATGGATATATGTAAATCCTTACAGACTAGAATTTAATTACAAATAATATTATCTATTAGGTAAAGTATTCAAAAACAAAATAATACTACGTTTAATGACATTAACATTCAAAGAAAAGTCAATAAAATTATACATTTCATTAAAATCCTTGCATATTCTCAGAAAAGGATCAGAATTAGCGTAGTTTGTGCGGAAAGTCTGAAGATACAATGGTATGAAATTGCGAGTTGATCGTTGAGGAACGTTGACATTAACATTATTAAGCAGGAATTCAGAACAAACATTACCATTAAGCAAATTAACTAAGAACGTAATGTTAAGCATTTTTCTTCGGCTTACCAGTGAAGGTAGTTTAACTTGTTCAAGTCTTTCGAAGTAGGATGGAAGAACTTCAGAAGGGTTCCAAGTTGAATTTCCTAAGCAGAACAATAAAAATTGTTTTTGGACAGATTCTATTCGATTTATGTGAACATTGTAATCAGGATCCCAGATAATAGAACCATATTCGATGATTGGTCTTACCAAAGATATGTATAACTGCTTTGTAATTTTGGGATCAGTGAACTCCTTAGCCCAACGCTTTATAAAAGCAAGTACTCCACGAGCTCTGTTTATCATTGTCGTAATGTGTTTTATAAAGTCTAATTTTGAGGAATAATAGGAATAATACTTGACCCATGTGACTTCTTTGAGGGACTCCGGAGCAAAAAAAAGTTAGAGTTTGGTTGGCTTAGCTCCTCCAATATCATGTCAAATGCCATATTCGAAGACATTGTTTGGTACAGAGGCTAAACGAAGTAATAGGCCGTTTTAATGCCAAACGAACATGTCCTCTTAAAGTAATATCTTCTTAGATTCCTATAGACAGTTCAATCCTGATTTAAACAGATGGACGGTCATAGCTTTGTCTTAAGTATACATATATAATGTATAGCGCCTGCGATAACAATTTTGATATGTATTAAAAATTGAAGGATAAATCCGAGGCGAGAAATGTCAAAATTTGCTAGTGTTCAACGGAAGCTACAAAAATAAAAACAAAATGTTGTGTTTTTATTGTAATACTTGTTGTAGCCTTGGATAAATCCAAAAAGAATCACACTCAATTAATGGTGGTACGAAAACTTAAATGACTTGATATGGTAAATTCACTTGAAAGATTTGGTGAATTTTCAAAAAATCAAAAAAAGTTTTGAAAATAATGAAACGCAGAATCCTTCAATTGAATCAACCAGAATTGCCAAAACAATTCAAATGAAAGTTTAACTTATTTACTTTCCGGCAGTACCTTTGTTTTGGTTTGATATCAGTGCTGGCAACAGGAAGCGGGTGTTTTGTTTGTTGCATTTATTGTCATTACGAAGTTCAATTTTGTTGTTGTTATTTGGTTTTGCTATTCATTTATTCATTTCCATCGTTTGGTAAATTTGTTGTCGCACTGATTGGTGCCGCATTGGCGGCAAAGTTTTTGCCTTAACTCAAGTAGTACTTCGATGAGTTTGCTTTTTTCCACAGCAGCGCTTTGTTTTGTTTTATCTCTATTCCACTTTGGGTTGCTGCATAACTACTCATGCTACAAGCAACTAAAACTACTGAAAGCAAAAGCAGTGCAAGCGTAAGTTGTCATTTTAAGGAGTTTTATTCAAGTGAATTTATAATTTAAAAGCATTTTTTTTTTTTTTGGTTTTTAATTTTGGTTGAGTGTTTGTGTTTTTTTTTTATCTTTGTATTTTTAGTGACTTCAATGGCAGAAAATCCTCTTCACTTATAAAATGAGGGGGTTTTTTATTCTTAAACTGTCCTGAATTTTCTAGGAAAGCACTCATTTACCAATTGTTTTTCTTTTGTTTCTTACTATTAATTATGTTGCTATAGTACTGAGCTGTAGAAAACAAATAAACAAATGAACAAACACAAACATGTTGCAAGCAGAAATCTGAAGCAACAAAAATTCGGAAAAGATGTTTGTGTTTGTCGGTTTTTTTTCATATTGGGAGCTGATTTGTAGGCGGATTTAAATGTGTTTGTAATTAGTTTTATGTTCTATGTAGTTGTTGATTTAAATGCTATTGTTACTTTTAGTGTTGTACGTCTTCTTATTTCCTTAAAATCATTCAGTCAGATTTTATAATTATATGCAGAGACAGTGTGGAATTAAAAGTTGAGCTCTTGAAATAAATATTATTTTATTGCTTTTAAAGTATTTACTGTAAATGTTTTTAGAGATAAAGATTTTTTGAAACTAACTCAAAAAAATGGTTTTTTTTTTTTGGGTGAGGTCACACATTTATTCTTCTTTTCGCCAAGAGAGCGCAGTTTTAGCACATAGCTGCGTGAATCATTATACCTCGAGGGTGTCACGCTAAGGGCTATGTATGTATGTATGCAAACGCACCAACTTCAGAAAAGGAAAATACTGATTTTTCCAAGCTATAAAGTGCAGAGAGCCATACAGTGAGCATCCAAATTAATATATACATCTTCTTTTCCAAGCAAAAATATATATCATAATAATAAAAAATTCAAAATTTCATAATATTATTGTCATTTACAAATCATTAGACACTTTTATTACAATATAAAAATTAAAATTTTAAATATTAATTAGTATTGTGGTTATTTTATTGAACTGTTAATGGTATTTTAATCCAAATTTAGATATTTTTAATTAGGCTTAAGTTCATTGAATTTAATTTTCATTAAATTATTTTTATGAAGACAGGAATTTTACAACATGAAATTAATTAAAATTGTTATTGATAATTTTTCATTCTTGACTGCGCTGAGATTTGAACCCAGGCGTTCACGGTCAGGTTGCCCAGACTAGTTTCGATTGTAACCACACAATCTCTTCAGTGGGGTTTGCCGTCTTACTCACTCAGCTATTGCAGCCGGATGACGTCAATAGTCAAACATCAATCTTTAAACCAAATGGTATTTCACCTTGGTAGATCGAAATTTGCTTTTGAATGAATGATTATCTATTTTAATTGATTTACATGTTCTTCATAACTTCTGTTTTTTCGTACTTTTTGTCAAGAATTCTTCTTGAAGTCCAAAGTACATTTTTGTTTTTGATGTTTTTGTCTTTCTTTTTTTCTTGCCTTTTTCAGCACAACTTGAAGGACAAATTCAAACAATTCGTGCATTAGCTGTTAACAATAATACTAATTATTGTTAACAGTTAGGAAGAACATGTAAATCAATTAAAATAGATAATCATTCATTCAAAAGCAAATTTCGATCTACCAAGGTGAAATACCATTTGGTTTAAAGATTGATGTTTGACTATTGACGTCATCCGGCTGCAAAAGCCGAGTGAGTAAGACGGCAAACCCCACTGAAGAGATTGTGTGGTTATAATCGAAACTAGTCTGGGCAACCTGACCGTGAACGCCTGGGTTCAAATCTCAGCGCAGTCAAGAATGAAAAATTATCAATAACAATTTTAATTAATTTCATGTTGTAAAATTCCTGTCTTCATAAAAATAATTTAATGAAAATTAAATTCAATGAACTTAAGCCTAATTAAAAATATCTAAAATTGGATTAAAAATTTTAAATATTTTTAAAACCAAAATAATACAAGAAAAAACAGATTGACCTTTCTATTAACGCTTCCAAAAAAAAGTATAGAGTTTGAAACTACTAACAAAGGCGTAATGCCTAATATTTTGTTTTATTTAATTTCGCCTCTAGTCTTATGGGCATCGACCACAAAATTTGCTTTAGAGAGTTTTTGCTGGTTATGTTTCTTTTATTTTTAAATTTGTCTAAATGCTCTCTTATATATTCCAATCGAATGAGATCCATCGACTGTAGGGGTGATCCAGGTGTTTGGAACATGGAAAAACAACCATTCTTTAAAATTTTTGGCCGTAAATTTGCTTTAAAAATATTAAAATAATCGACTTTATTATCAAAGTTGTTTGTGGGAATACTATTATTTATTAAAAGATTTGGTTTTTTGTGCTTAATTCCCTTTTTAAATAATTGATAAAAAATACTGAAATTTATTGTTGGAGGATAAGCTGTTCCTATGCGCATTTCACTGGTTGCTTAGGCCAGATCATCAGGAAACGTTCTCCTAAATAATTTTAGAAAAGCCATAGCTATCAGCAACAAAACTACAGAGGGAATGAGAATTACCTACAAACACTCAAAAAGTCTTGTTTGCAACGATATCAAAGCTTAAACAAAATGCCAAACAATAAATCAGTGATGAGTTTTATCTTTTCTTACATTTCCCGCTACAATTATTTGGAATTCTCCCAACATTAATTGTAGTTGTAAGTGGGTAAAGAAAAAACATATTAAAAACAAAAACAAAGTGCTCTTATTGTTTTCGCAAGAAATCAAAATAAAAACAATTTGCCAGTTCAGTTTTTTGAGTGTTTGTAGGTAATTCTCATTCCCTCTGTAGTTTTGTTTGCTGATAGCTATGGCTTTTCTAAAATTATTTAGGAGAACGTTTCCTGATGATCTGGCCTAAGCAACCAATGAAATGCGCATAGGAACAGCTTATCCTCCAACAATAAATTTCAGTATTTTTTATCAATTATTTAAAAAGGGAATTAAACACAACAATCCAAATCTTTTAATAAATAATCGATTTTTTCATTTAACTGGTAATAAATACTAAACTGTTTACACTACTTCCCGACATACATCCACACACTACTGCTGAACCCCTGCCGCGCTTCACTGTGGATATTCGGCCATGTTCTGGAAATCGAAATCACGTGAAATAGAAAACGTTGAAGATTTTCAATTGAATTTTTGTAAAAATTAACGTAGCGATTCCTGATTTTAAAAGTAGTAAAGGTAGGGAAAAGTGATCTTCTAAGTATGAGGCATATAAAAGTAAATATTTTTATCAGCTTTGAACACGGTAGTGTTTTCAAAATTTGTTCGATTTCAATTTCACGTGATTTTGATTTCTATATTATTATTGTTGAATTCCTAACTTTTACTTTGCCAAATTAAATCACGTTTTGTTTTCTTTTTTGTCTAAAGGCTCCAAACTTGCTATCATCACGTTTTGGAGCAACGTATTGTTTCCAGATGGCAACGAGTTTGAATTCTTTGGACAAATAAAAACCGTGATAACATTTGGCAAAGTAAAAATAAGGAATCCAAAAACAAATGTTTAATTTAATATTTTAATAGGTAATATTGTCTAATGTCGTCAAAGCGGCATTAAACTTTATACAAGCTGTACATTTTATTTTGTCGGTCACTGTACTTTAGTTTCTATTATTCAGCTCAACCACGTTTTGCAAATAAGCGGCCAAAATTCAAAATTAATTTTTTTACCGCAAGATAAATACAATTTATAAAAGTGTTACCAAATCGGACAACTCTATGACGGTTTATACCTTGTCGGAAAATGAATCTTTTAAAAGCCATCCATTGCTGACAGCATCTAATATGCTATTAAAATTAAGTTTCATTTGTGAAAGGAAAGGCCCAGTAAAAAAATTTATATCTATTTTAAATTTGTTCGATTTAATATTTTGCTCTTCACTGTTTGTTATGTACGACAGTTATTAACCCCTCTTCTGAAACAATATTCTCTGCCTCTTATTATATTTTTCTCGATTGTTTTTTTTAAATTTCTGACTGTCTGAAACAAGCACTTCATGTTTTCCAAAAAAAAAAAAAAAAAAAAATAAGTTATTTGTATGTTTTTTTGTATACATATCTTAGAGTTGGGTACCAAAACAAGAAAACTTCTACTAGTATTAAAAATGTCTAATTTTTGTTAAGTTACAAACAATTTGCATAATTAGTATTTTAAACAAGAATGTCACTAATAGAGTGTTTTTTTTGTTTGTATTTTGTATACAATTGCTACTTAAAAATCTTGGCATGAAATCTTCTTAGCATTCATTCAACACTTACTTACCGTATCGCATAAGATAAGGTACTAATATAAATATATATTTAAATTAAAAAGCAGACAGCCTTTGTATTTGTTACTTCTCGCTGACTTTCCTATTATTTGCTAAGAATATTTATTATTTTAACAAACAAAAGTAGTAATGCAAAAACAGTAGATGTTAAAATTTTTTTATTAACTTTTTTATAATCCTTTATCAATGGAATTGTCTTTAATACAATTTAATGTTAGTGATGCAATAATTAAGTTCTCTAATTACTAAAAAGTTTATGGATGAAGGCTTGTCTAACTTTCTACTTAAATCTTAGTTTTGTATCTTTTAAAAGTTAAACTGTTAACAAAATTTTAAGAAACTTAATTCCGGTGTTAATAAAGCAGATTCTAAGATCCCAATAATCTCTACGTATTAATTTGCACGAGTTTGTAATTTGCAATATGTTTGAGTTAACCCTTTCAGGGTCAAAAATAATTTGTGACGAGATAAAAATCTGAAAATGCGTATTTAAGGTAATGTGATGGAGCTGAAGCCAGGAAAAATAATAGTCTTCGTCTCATGTAGCTCCCTATATATTCAAAATTGACCTTCAAACAAAAGTAAATACTTATTTACACATGTATCAATACTTACAATTTTTTTTTTATATCCCCTGATCACCGAAATTATTTTTTTTTCTTCCTAAATATAACCTTTTTACAAAATTCTTGACTAGTGTAAGACAATGCGCTCAATAATAAGAAAATAAGGTCAACGCTTACTATAATAGAAATTTAAAATAGCAAAAGTGTCTCTCTTTTGGATAAAACCACAAAACATAATATGTTTTGTGGTTTTATCTTTATAATTTTTTATATTATAATTAACTATACATTTTCATACATACTGAAAGGGTTAAAATAAAATTTTTAAATAATCAGTTTGAAAAATTATATGGGGTTACTTGGCCCTTTATCCCTAGAAAGCACACTGAATATTAATCCATCATAACTTATCAACTGGCTCGATGGAAATAAAATTTATCGTACAGAAACAAACTGCACTTTGGGGTCTGAAATTGTCACACTTTGGAAATGTGAAATGCATTTTGTGCTATTTGCGACCGACTGATTCACATATTGTAGCCGTTATGACTCTTGTACATTATCCCCAGGTTTTCGCTGTTCAGTACCTACTGAACCCTTGTTCTCAAAACGTATAATCATGTTTACACTGGAACTTTTGCAGTACGAAAATGTTGACGGTATATTCTTTGTGTTTATAACAATTGACTATAATGAAAAATTTATGTATATATTTTATCACATTTTTCCACTGAATACATTGACATTATATAATTTTATTAAAATGTTATTACCTGCAAAGGACAATTATATTACATACTATTGAAGCAAAAAAATTATAAGCATTTTAAATCAGTTAGTCGAAGTAAGTAGTTACGTTCTTACTTATGCATTGCATTGGAACTAGGAAAATACGCTATAGAGAGGTGATAGAGGGAGTGGTACTTGTGGACATTCTATTGAACTTATTCATGTTAAAAGTGAGGGGCCAAAGAATGAATCTTCCCAGTAATGCATTAAACACTCTACCGGCCAATCGACCACACAATGATAAACTCTTAAGGAAAACCCCATATAACGAACAAACGTACGAGTTTCAGGAACCAGACCCCTAATTTCATGAGAACACTAGTAACGATAAAACAAGTAACCACAACCTACGTTACGCTGATACTCATGGGAGTCTACAGATCCAGATACCTTACTGTCGAGGACCTTCTTCCTCTTCTGTACGCGGTCGAGATGCTTCAAAATAGACTTTGAAGCGCCTGCCCACACATGAGAGTTGTACTCCATTCTTGGTCGGATATAGGCGGTGTAAATAGTAAGGAGATCAAATGGGGTGAAGTATTCCTTATATCCTTTTAAAAAACCTAGACACTTCAAAACCAATTAAAAGTGGAGCTTCTAGCGAAGCAGGTTTGTAAGGGCGAAACGTAAAAGTTTCACTTACCATATCGCTTACGGAAGACATGATTTTTTTTATGGCGAGTTCCCACTTTGAAGTAGTATATTTTTGACACAGAAAGCGCTTTATTCAGCGCATGTTAAAATTGGTGAATGTAATGATCAGCTTTACATACTGTTTTTTTTTTTTGTTGTTGCCGCATTTCTTTAATATGGTCGCCTTAAAACCTGCTTCGTTATAAGGGAATGTCGTGGCTCTTCAAATAAAATATTTTTTTTTTTTTAATTGGTTCACAATTTGTCACTCATAAATGTGTGCTTACTTTTTAAAATTTACTTATAGTGCTTCACAAAAAAACAATTTTTTTTGTTGGGATGCTTGAACTGTCATGACTAGAAAATCCAGAGATTCAGATTCCTCAATAATTACACCACCCATATATACAGATGAGGCACTTTGATCATTCGCTTGCTTATGCGTTAGTATGCAACATTGGGTCTTCCAGAAATTGAGATAGACCCTATTCGCAAAACTCCATTCCGAGATTATATCAAGGACTTGACCAAGCGTATGGTTCATGTTTAGCCTCATAGCACCAACATCCGATGCGATTGGTTTATAATCAAATTAATACGAATAGTAAAAGTTGCTGTCATCTGTAAAAGACTAGATAGCCTTGAAAGTTTGACATAGGAGATCGTTTAGAAAAATAAGAATTAGAGTAGGAGATAGAATGGAGCCTTACAGAACCGCTTAATGAACCTTGAACTCATTTAACGAAACTTCCTACTATAAAAACTCGTATAAATGCTACAAGTTTTGACAGGAATGTCGAACGTCTTGAAATATCTAAAGCAATTACTTTTCTTTCGCCAAAATTATGGCTAGAACGGCACCATTTTTCCGATAACAGCCATACTGGCGGTTGCTTAGTAGGTAATTTGTATCTAAAAATTTGACAAGATTGTAATTTACCATGCTCTCCATAACTTTAAAAAGTGCCGAACAAATTGCAATAGGGCGATAAAGGAAGTTATGTTTCATAAGCAACTTCCCAATAGACTGTAAATTCCCCGGCATGGTATAAAGTGCTCAAAAGTTTTGCTAAAGAACAATCGTCGAAGAACACTGCTTTAAGACCAGTGCAGATATACCATCTGGCCCAGGGGACTTGTTTATGTCGAGATCGAGCCCAAAAAAATATTCTTAGCACAGAAAAAAATAAAAATTAATTTCAATTAAAAAATTAACAAATTAGTAGAATCAATTAAATATTTTTGTATATTAACAATATTTTCTGCAGTAATATTGTTAATGTAAGTTAACGTTTAATTCACTAGATTAAATTTTATATTAAATCTGATTTTTATTTTGATTAATGGTTTAATTGAAAGAAATTGGCCAGAATTTTTTCTGTGTACCTGGCAATTGTAAATTATTTACGAATAATTCTGCTAAGCAATTAGCTTTATCAACCCGGTCAGTGGTACTTCGGTCATCCTTTAAAAGAGCTGGTATTGAAGAGCAAGCATCAACACTAAAGACCCAACCAGAATATGCATAACGTGTCTGAAGCAACTGTGCGAAAACATTGAGATCATTTGTCTCAAACTATTCTAAACTTCAGGGAACATTTTGCTAGGTTCTATGAAGATGTCATTTGTCTTAGCAAAGCGCTAAACTGATCGCACATTCCGTACGGAATACAGTTTTTTTTTGTATTTTTTATTTGTGTTTTTTTAATGCATTTACGAGGCAATCAAGTTTTTCTGCTCTTATCTCAGCCATTTATGGACCGATCCAGGGGTCTTCGGAAATACCATTCAACGTACACACGGACAGACAGACGGATATCTGCATACACACGGACAGAAAAAATTATGGACAGACAGACGGATATCATTAACTAAACTCTGCTACTCATAAGGATCCATAATATGTCGCTCCTCCAATGCAACATAGACGTAATTGCAATTTTCTTAAATGTTGAGGTACCACGTTCACAGTGCAAAATATAAATAATGGTAGCATTACTTCTAACTAACAGAATAGTCAGCTGTGTTTGTGACTCTTGATGAGAATGATGTAGGCTTATTTTAAGGCGTAATTGAATTTTGTAGAAGCATAAAAACTGGTTCGTCATCTTCCAGGAAAATCGCAATTAAGTCTTTATTGTATTGGAGGAGCGATATATACTCTTTAGGGGCTAAAATTAATATTATTGAAATTAAAAACAGAATGACGAAATAAAACGACCTTATAGGGTTTTAAAACATATAAGTCTAACGACCTGTGGTGATTGTTCAACAATTCGATTTTTTTTTTTGGAAATTGTTGGATTTAAGGCATCCTTAATTCTAAAGACTATTTAAAAATAAAAACCTTAATTGGATAGAATATTGTAACTAAACTTGTACATGTGATTAATTTTCAAACAATTTTTATTTTGATCTCCGTATATGTATGAATGTATATTAACCCTCAAAGGTTACTCTTCATTTTAGTACACAAATTTACTCTTCATCGAATCGACGAACCATTTAAAAAAAGTTATAGCGCAATGATTTTTAAAGTAAAAATTTTTTTTATATAAGCATTTTATTAAAAAGTTAAATAAAATAAAGCATAAAAAAATTTCTGTTTCCCCCTCAAAATTCTAAACGAATTTAAACACTTTTTTGTGTTGTTGAAAAAAGAGAGTAATTTGAATACAAATAAAAAAGTTATATGATAAAGAGTAAATGACCTTCGTCAATTCGACGGACAGTTACCATATAGGGTTAAGGTGGGTCGAAAAAGTCACCTCCTGGAATGTAAAATATGTCAATTAAGTTTCTAAAACAGGAAAAAATATTTACAAGCCCCAAAATACAGCGCTTTTTGTTTTTTACATTGAACATTAAATAGGTATGTATGCATGTATAAAATACCTACGAACTGTATTTATGTTTTCATTTAATTAATTTTTAATAAAACATGAAAAAATTTCTTTAAAACAAAATTTAAAGTTGTCTGATTTTTTAAGGATCTTTTAATATTATAAAGAGGTTTTTTATTTTTCTCCGAAAATTTACGATTTTTCCACAAATTTATATGGCATCCCTGTTCGCAATAGATCATCGTATAATATACCAAATAAAGACTTTAAAGTTTAAACTAAATATTTTCACCTTAAATTCGTTCTAACTCATTTAAATATAAGCATCTGCAACAAGTGACAATATGTTTATTTATTGATTATAAATAATGTACAACGTATTAATTATCCTCTTATTAAATTCAATAGGAGATTTCACAAAAATTGATACAAATATTTGTGGACCATTAAGTGTATTCAAGAATGTGTTATAAATGGAGCATTTTCCATAAAAAATCAATTCCAATAAAAAGTATACTTAACTCAAAGTACAACAATTTAGAGCACAAATAAAAACAATCTTTATTATTGGTACAAGTATTTTGCATACAACTTTAATGTAAATATTCTTTTTTTTATTTTACCTTTAGTCAAATAAATATCAAGACCTCAAGTAACGTTGAAAAACGTTCATTGTCCTTGCAAGAGAAGTTCTATTTTTAGTTTTTTTCCTTTTAAGAGGATTGCTGTTGAAAGATGTTGCTTTCTCTCTAAACATGTGCCTTTCAATTTGTAATACAATCGCTTTGTGGAACAAAAAGGATGACAGGGAAAAATTGTGTTTGTGTGTGTTGTCTGTATTGATGTTGGTGTACTCAAATAAAATGAAACTTGTTTGTCGATAATTACAGGGCACTTGACTATACTCGTGCCAAGAGGACGAGTGTATTGAGATTATTTGGGTGTAAGTTTATGACTCCTTATTTTTGTGTGCAAGTGCGTGGTTGTATATGCCTTTCAATATGTAGTTGGTTATATCCTTCAATGTTTTCGTACATACAAACAAATTGTTTATATTATGCATGTGTTTGGTCTGATAACGTATCAACCTATAATTTGCCAGTGTTTTTCAGAAAAATTCTTCGATATTTTGCTTTACAACTCCCCCTTTTTTGAACCATACCAGGCAATTCTTTTGTTATAAACTTTTCTGAGGAAAGGCAATGAATCAAGTGTCCTCTTTGCACACATTGCACTTTAATTACATTGACAACACCTATGAAATGGATTAAAAAATGACATAAAAAAGAAAACAGGTAGAAAATAAATCGTAATAAAACCAACGTTGGTAAAATAAATAAATAGTTTGTTGTTAAGGTTAAAGCCGAAAGTTATTTTCTTTAATCCGAAAAAGATTTTTAATTGGTTATTTTAATTGCAATATTTGGTTTGAAATTTTAAAAAGTGGATATTTTGTCATAATTCACAAAATCAAATAAATCACAAAACAAAATTATCAAACTCTATAAAAACGAAAAAAATGTATATGCATAGTTATCGTCCAGTTATAGTCCAAATTGGATATTTTTTTTGATATATTCGTTTTTACAGGAAAAAATTGAAAATAAATATTCCATTTTTTTTTTTTTTTGAAAATGTGTAATTTTAAACTTCCATCCATCCACCCAACAACTGTGTAGCCAGAACCGGTAGTGTACCTTGCATAACATGACATGATATCGCTCAAAAGTCTCAAAATTTGTGCAAACTGTGCATTTTTACGCCATTGCAAATGAACTGGCAAAAATTGTTTTGTTATTCATTTACACAAACTTGGTAAATTTGCCCTACAATTTTGAATCGTAAACTTGCGCTGTTCAATTGTGCATTAACACAAACAGATGTTTCTAGTGCTTACCGCCGTTTTTAATGACAAATTAAAAAATATATAAGTCACAAACTAAAAATACTTTCAATAATTTGAGCTAATTTGGCTTTCTTTCTGCATTTTTAAAAACAAATTTCACATTTTAATTACAAAAAATTCAAAATTTTTTTATATTTTTTTGTATTTTTAAAATTAACTTTTGTATTGACGTTTCTTACAAACTGGCATTAATTGCTTAAAATTACACAAAAATTAAAAAGGGTCTTTATGAAACAAGTCTCGCCAATTTGCCCATTTGCATAAATGGCAATTTAAAGCGATATCATGAAAACCATTATAAATATTGAAATTTTTTTTTTAATATCTTATAATCTGGGCTCTGGAGTCGGAGTTGAAGTTGAAGAGTTGAGGTTTTTGTACAGGAGTCGGAGTCGGAATCGTAGTATCCACAAAACTTGCGACTCCGACTCCAACATTTTTCGGCATAAAAAATTTTAAAAAATTTTCTAATATTTTTCAAAATAAAAATACTTCGAAATTGGCGAGGCAGTATTTCAACTATCGATTTTAAATTTTTTCAGAATAATTTTCTTGCTATATTTAGCCATTTAAAAGGTACTGCATTAAAAACAAGTTAGAGTGCTATATTCGGCTGTGGCGAATATTTGATACAATCCACCGACATATAGAATATATGAGACATACATTACTTTTTTACTGCAGCAAGCGTTTCAGTAATCAATAAATGCTTACTCGTAATGAAATATAATTTTCATTACCAGTAAATTTTTACTGATTACTGAAAAAAAAATCAGTATTCAGTAAAGTTTACTGATTTCTGGAAGAAAAAATCAGTATTCAGTAAATTTTACTGATTACTGAAAAAAAAATTCAGTAATCAGTAAAGTTTACTGAATACTGAAAAAATTACAGTAATCAGTAAATTTTACTGAATACTGAAAAATTGAGTCACGATTACGTATTTTTTTTTTTTTTTTTTTTCTTTGACAAGCTCAAAGCTTTGCGGGTTTAGCACAAGAAATATTTGTAAATTGGAAAATTTGTTGAATAAAGATAAAAGATTTTATATATTATTGGCTTTTCTTAATACAAGCATTTCAAAATTTGTATCACTGAGTTTTTGTCTTCTGGAACGATTCACAATCCCAGCGAAAAAAAGTTCCGTTCATCTGTTCTTTTGTTTTATATGCATATTAGAATTTCGTTTTATTATCGTTTATTGAGTACGAAAATTCTTACAGTTTTATAATCCTTGTTTTTTTTTTTTTTTTTTTTTTTATGTATAGGTAGTAAAAACCTCCCGATACTTCATTATTATCAGTAATCAGTAAAATTTAATGGTTACTGATTTTTTTTCAGTATTCAGTAAAATTTACTGATTACTGTAATTGTTTTCAGTATTCAGTATACTGAAATTTTTTTTCAGTAATCAGTAAAATTTACTGAATACTGATTTTTTTCCAGTAATCAGTAAAATTTACTGAGTGCTGATTTTTTTTTCAGTAATCAGTAAAAATATACTGTTAATGAAAATTCAAGTGCAGTACCAGTAACAAAAAAATACTGAAGAAGTACTGGTACTGCAAAGTGCCCATCTATGATATGAGAGCTAAAAATTATTAATTAATACTTATAAAGACGGACGTCAGTATAAGAAGTGGTTCCGGCTTAAAATAATTGGACGACAATCAGACAATGTTATTTCTAGCAATTGGAACTAACTTGAATGAAATATCATGATTCGTATCAGCCAAAAAAAATATCAGTAGTTTTTTTATCAGCTAAAAAAATTATTTCAAAAGAATTTCAATTTTATTAATGTGAAAATTGAGTCAATTATTTTTTTAGTTGAAAAAAAAATAAAAATTTGATTTTGATTTAATGAACATTTTAGTTGTTTTGAAATAAATTTTTAATTAAAATATTGATTAAATAACAAAAACTGTTAATTGACTTTTTTCGTTTAAAATATAATAATTTAAACTTGTATAATATTTGTTGGGAATTTTCCAATCAATTTACATCAAGGCGAATTCATTACAGTTGACCCTAAAAGCCCTGCTGATAACTTTTTTTCTTTAGCTTTATAATTGTTGGATGTCAAAATTTTGTTTATTATCTTTGTTTCTGTTTTGATTTGTTTCGGTTTTTGACATTGTACAATGATTTTACAAAAACAAATTGCTTGTAGTTTTTGCACGAGTTGTACTTGTTGTACTACCGAGATTACCTGGAATGAATTCGTTTTGATTTACACGTTGTTTGAAACGGCAAAGTTTTTTGAAATTTTTTTTAATTAAAATTAAAAATATCATTATTGAAAAAAAAAAAATATTTACAATTTTAAATTTCTACAATTTTTAGTAATGAACATAAGCATTTTGGCAATAGGTGCAAAATCAACAAACTCTTTGCTAGATTCTATGAATTTGGTGATTAGAGACAATTTTTATTTTTTTCTGTGAGCTTATGCAGAAGTAAATTATTTTTTGGAGGGGAAATTATATAAGACCCATGGAAAATTATGGACTAATCATCACGAAATTCTGTAGAGTGATTTCTGATATTAAAAATCTAAATGGAACAAATTTCACTACTGTATTGAAATTTGCTTTAGCGTTTCAAGTGTTTTTCAGAAGGCTGTTTAAAATGAGAGCTAAGGTAAATATGGATTGATAATCAGAAAATTGCATGATATTATTTATGGCTATGTGAACCAATATTGAACCATATTTCACCACAATATATATAATTGCTACGGTGAGCATAGTATTGGACAGTATAATTACACTATGCTTGTTGAAAAAACAGACAAGCCGGGCACATAGCGTTTTAACATAATTCAGGTACGCTGAATCCAGTGGTGCCCGCGGTTTTTTAAGATTGGCTCTGGTTTTCGAGATATACCGTTATTTCGAAAATGGAGGAGGTTGCACAACATATGTTCGCATAACTCAAAAATGTATATCTTTATTTTCAATAACATTTTGACGTAAAATTTTTTAAATGCGTTTTTTGTGCCATTTACAATACAAAACAAAAGAACAAATATTCAAATTTATGCTATTCCAAAGAAATATGCGTCATTATTACAACACTTTCACTTTATCAAATTATGTTTCTAAAACGACTGCGGATATTAGAAAGGGGTTTTACTTTTCTTAAAGGAAATTTTATTGCGGAATTTCAGTTTATTAAGTTTTTTCAATAGGCTAAAGCGTTTTTGAGTTATGCGAACATATGTTGTGCAACCTCCTCCATTTTCGAAATAACGGTATATCTCGAAAACCAGAGCCAATCTAAAAAAAACCGCGGGCACCATTGGATTAAGCGAACCCGAATTATGTTAACACGCCAGGTTCCCAGCTTGTCACGAAAAAAAAGTGTCAATTTCTTGCACAGTGTTATTGACCGAGCTGAAATTTTAAACTGTGATTTTTAGTCCTATAAATCTATGACGTACCAAATTGTATTACAATAGCATTATTTTTTAATGTTTTTTATTATAGTAGGCTTTATATGGGGCCTGTGGTAAATTATGGTCTGATCTGTACAAGATTTGATTTTTAGTCCTATAAAACTATAACAAGGCACATTTTAATATGATGGCAATATTTATTACGGTTTTAGACGTGCAGTATGATTTCTAGTCATATAGAACGGGTTTGTGCAACATATTATATCATACCGTGCATTATACCACATTTTATGTTAGTTTTTGATTCATAACTCTGATCCTACTGATCGGAACTTACCGGATTTCAATCTGAAACTGCTTAACATAGCTAGAAGCATTTTGACACCAACATTGTTCTTATCTTTTGAGTTTTTCGAAAGTGAGTGTGTTTTTACCTGATGGACGGACAGACGGACATGGCGAAATCGACTTAGAATTACTCAAGAAACCAGAATATATACTTTATGGGGTCTTAGATGCATGGTAAATCAGTTTCACACGGAATGACAAACTTAGTATACTCTCATTCACCACTAGTAGTGGATGGTATAAAAAGAGTTAAAAGTCAAATAAGGATCAATCTCATATATATTTATTTAGCATCAAGGTAATAGTAGGAGTAGGAGTAAGAGTTGGAGTCGGAATCGCACCTCAAAAATTTCAGCGTTTGAAGTCGGAATCGGAGTTAGTACTTTTTTCTGACGACTCCACAGCCCTTCTTACAACCACACATTTCTATGTATTCGAATTCGCATGAAAAAGTAGTATCATAAGAGGCTATAGAGGCTATAACATTTGTATAAAACTATCGGAACTAAACTCTAGTTGGTTTCATTTAAATTAGATAGCTAGTTTTGGAGAGGCAGAATATATATATATATATATATACTAATTATTAAAACCCAGCATAGCCCGGGTCCACTAAAATCATTTTTTTTAATTGTGAGTCACACCTTGACTTGAAGTTTTTTACCCAATTTAATTTGACTTTTCTTTGTGTCAGTGTTTGACCATTTCAACCTTGGAGAGGTTGAGGGTGTTAATAATGTGGAACCTTTTTAAGTGGATTGGAGCATTTGGGCAAATGAGAATCCACGAATGATTATTGAACAGCTGATGAATGCACAAAGAGCGACTGTTTGGTGCGGTTTATGGGCTGGCGGGGTCATCGGGCCGTACTTCTTCGAAAATGAGTTCGGCAAACAGTTACCTCGAATGGTATTTGCTATCGCGAGATGATAACGGTCTTTTTGGGGCCAGAAATTGAGGATATGGACCAGGACGATTTGTATTTGAAACAGGACTGTGCCACTTGCCAAACAGCCAGCGAAACAATGCCTCTTTTGCCCGAGAAATTCAATGGTCGTGTTATCTCACGTCGTGGCATTGTTAATTGGCAGCCACGATCATAGGATTGCACACCGCTGCACTTCGTTCTTTGGGGACATTTGGGAGAAAAAGTGAACGTCAAGAATACATCAAGGGCTAAAGACTGAGATAATTCGGCACATTAACGACAATGAGCCTCAATTATGTCACACCATATTTCCATATGTATGGACCATCGGATAGAGGTATGAAACCGAAGCCATGGCGAGCATTTGATCGATATTCTGTTTCACACATAATTGTCATAGATCCATCTATTATAACAAAAAATATTAAAAGCATTCTCGGAAAACATTTTGCGCCATTTACAATTAACATCGTGCGTTTTGGTTAGGCCACTTTATATATATATATACATATATGCATATATGAAGACAGATTTTGGCCTTCTTCATTTCCTTGTGAATATTCAATAGCCCTATTATAGCGTAGAATAGTTCCTTAAACCATAAGCAAACGCACACATTTTGGTACGGTGTCCGTATAAAGTTAACATTTCAAAATATTTTCTTTTCGTAGATTATTTTTCTTTTTTTTCTACCATTTTGATGGTGACGATGTACCGAAGATATGTTTTCATTTCCTATGGATCTGTTATGGTCATTTTCTTTTATTTGTATGCACTTCAGTTTCTTTATCAATAACGCTTTCTTTACCATCCATGTCTATGGCTACCTATAATTAAGCATGTGCTGTACAACAACAGTAACATGCTTAAAATAGATTTTTCTTCTTGCCAATTTTTACCGGAAATACTTATAGTATTTGTATATGTTTATCTGCGTGTGTATGTGTCTGTGTTTTGTATATTCTTCTGCTAGTGCACATCCATATTTCGGTTATCATCTATAAGGTAATTTTTGACTTTTTTACTTTGTTTTAACAATATTTACGATGTAATTTACAATACATCTCATTGTTACCTGTTTTATGCATTAAAATACTTACATTTATCGGCATAATATTGCACATATTGAGAACAAAAATGAAGCTCAAGTAATTTCAATTCGTATTAAAAGAAGATTTTTATTTAAAGAAAATTTAACATAATGAAAAAAAAATAAATGAGTTGAAGTAGTCCAACTATCAATAATTAAAATGAGAATTGTTTTTAACATCCCTACGAGCCAATTTGCAACATGATCTTCAAACATAGACATAAAAAAAAAAAATTTTTTTAAAATGAAAATGAAGTTAAGTGAAACAAAATTTAAATATATATATTTAATTTTCGTAACACTTCAGAGAAAGAAAAATTCTAACTCCTGATTAAACTTTATTTTAAGGTTCTATATGATTTATTATCTTCTGTTCTTCTAAACACGTAATAAAATATTTATTTCTAATCAGCAATCCTCACAAATCGCGCGTTTTTTAAAATTCTACTAACCTTCACTTTCACTTTCCCTCTTCCTTTAACAATCTCATAAAATATTGATTAACCTATCAATCTTTTTTGCAACCTTTTAGCAACTAAAGCTTTTAATAATAAAATCACGAAACAATTTACACACTTTTACACTTATTCAAATATTTATTAATTTTCGTTTAGCTTTTGAAAAGTTCAAAAGAAGAAAAAAAGAAGTAAATACATATAAAAAGAAACAAGAAGATATTAAAAAATGTACTTTTACCTTCATATATCAATTTCTTACAATTGCGTTTTTTTTACTTTCCCGGTATTCTTCTTAGTACTTCTTCAATTTAAGCATTTAGATAAAAAAGGGAAAAAATGTGGATACAAATTGGGGTGGTAGTGTTTGTTAAAAAATGTTTCACTTTTGAAAAATTGTATTAATTTTGTGAATAAAATAAATATTTTATAATCTGCAATGATTTTGCACTTCAGATTTAAAATTCTACATATAAACATATTTATGTATGGATATTTTTGTATGAGTGCTATAAAGTTTGCCAGTATTCATACACACAGGCGTTCATAGCTGAGCAACAGGGTTGGAAAGTGTTGTGTAAAAGGGGGGACACATAGTTTATCAATATGAAAATTTTTACAAAATTTTAGAAAATTTTCATTAATTTTAAAGAAAAATAAGTCCCAAAATTTTTAAAATAACTTTATTTTTTATAGAGGGAAGAGGCTGGCACTAAAGTAGTTCCGTGATAGGTTCTTTGGTGGCAAAGATCGGTCCTAGTTCTAACACTTTATATGAGTGGGACCCAGTTATACATACGGTTGTCATTGGAGGGAGTCAATTGATACCTAGCAGCCATCATTAACCAGTCGCTCATCTATTCTCAATAAACGTGTTCAGTGTTAGTTAATTAAATACTAGCCCTTGGTATTCTTTCAATAAAGAAGTCCTAGAATTAATTTTAAGAACAAATTTTTAAATAGTCCCAAAGAAATGTATCACACCACTGGTGAATACTGAATCTGTTACAAAAATGGTAAAAAATGAATAAAAACTTATTTAAATAAAAAAATATTAAAACAAAATTGATCGAAAATAAAAAATCTACCTTTTGGTTTTAATTTAATAAACCAGTTAAGGTTTATTAAGTTATTTCTTTTTGTTCTTATTCTTTTTTCATAAATCCCAGGACCAGTTCAGTTGGAATAATTTGCGCAAATTTCCCGCAGGGAAAATAGAGAAGATTTATTTATATGCATAAGGGAATGGAAATTATCGTACAATTGTTTTTTTTTATTTATATTTTTTTTTTTTTTTGATACCACTTATTGACAACAATTATATAAATATTTTTTTTAATTCACTCATTTTTAAAATTAATTTAAAAACTAAATTTCTTCCATAAGAATCTAATCGCCTTTAATAAATTAAATTTTACATTTCTTCAAAACACAGAAAATATTTTCGCAATTTTTTTTTTTTCAATTAAACCATTAATCAAAAATAAAATTAGTTTTGATTATAAATTTATTTATGTAAATTAATTGTTTACTTATATCAATAACATAACTGCAGAAAATGTTGTTGATATCACAAAATATTAAATTTATACTATTCATTTGCTTATTGGTGCAAATTTAATTAATTTTATAATAACTATAATAAATTTTTTCATTGAAATAAATTTTTGTGTTTTCTGTGTACATTATGAAGATAATCTTAAAGTTAAATCCCAAAATACATAAAATAGATAATTATATAAACTAAAACATTCAATTTGAAAACTTCTAAAATTATACATATGAGTAGGTGAGATGCAAAACTCGTTCGTTACAAAATTAAAAGAAAACGAGATGACAATTGATTCTCACGGTTCCGTTGGGAGCTTTATGAGAAGAAATATACTAATTGTATTACTCCATGTCCTTTTCCTTGTTTTTCTAAGAAAATGCTTTGATACAATCAGAACATTTCTTGTCATAAGCCGCCCAACGGAATCGTGGGAAACAATTGTCATCTGGTTGTTTATATTGTAACGAACGAGTTTTAAATCTCACCTACTCATGTATTTCATCAAAAGTTAACTTAGAATATAAAATACCTTAATCAGTTTTCCAAAATTTGTACTTATAAAAACACTTAAATAGAAGACAACAAATTTAGACCAATAAATACTTAAAACACACAGCGATAAATTATAAGTTTATAGTAAAGGCAAAACAGTTTACATAATAAATAAAATGCCTCATTTCCAAAAATATCAAAGACGCGCAAGAAAATACAAAATTGGTACCGCAATATGCAAAAAGTGTGTTTTGTTATTGAAGTTGGTACAAAATCCGAAAAGCCATTTTCCATCCCTTACATGAATACACACATCGCACTTTATAATTTAAATTTTTTTCATTTTTTCACTTTTTCGAAAAAATCGTGAGGTTGTATTCATATCCACCCGCTGTAAAAATAACGTGCTATTTTGTCTACTTTTCGGTAATGAAATGGTGCATTTAAAAATTCTTTCTCATATGCCTTTAAAATTAAGTTAAAAATTGTTTTCTTTTCAATAAACTTGAGTTATAAGCCTCTTTATGATCAAGTGCGATATGTAAGTGCCCATACACGTATAAGTAATATTAATATCAACAATATTAAGCATTCGTCAACTATTTTAAATATATTTAAGAAAATTTGAAAAAATAAAGCAGGAAGAGAGCGCATAAGTAAAGAAAACTAGTAAGTCCACTTTAACACTATTCCAAAAGAGTTTTAATTTTTACTCTCATAAAATCCAATGATTTATGATCTGCTTGTTAATAAATCAAAAGAAAATATTTTTCATTAAATTTTTCGTCTGCACTTCAAATAAAACGAAAAATCTTTGTAAAATACAAGCAGCTGTTAAGCATAAAAACATTTGCATATGCTTATTTTTATTTTAAGCGTATATTAATTTTCGGCTTGATTTAAACAGAAAATAAAAAATGGATATAGGTCAAAAATTAACAATTCAAAATGTTATATTTCTGCAATATTTAATAATTTTTTTTGTAAGCAACTTGGGCAAATTTTTCAACAGCTGTTTTTCGTATTTTCGCCAACTGCGGAAAAGTTGATACACTCACCTGTCCACCATATTTAACTATTTTTTTAAGTAAAATATGCGTAATTTATCTAAAATTTTGAAGAAAGCACTTGAAGTTTTATATTTTCATAGCCTTCACCACAAAGCATAAGCTTGTCATTCCGTTGGTAATTTATATAGTACTAGCATTTAACCCGCTACTTCGTTAGCGCCCCTTTTTCTTATGTGGACATATTTTTACGCCAAAGTTTATGTTTCTAGGTTTAAACCCGCTACTTTGTAATGGGACGATTTGTACCTCTAAATGTTCGTATTTCAAAAATTTTTATTTGTATTTTTTTAGATACGTTACGAATGTGATATTTTTTTATTTCAATGTTTATTGGTTTAATAGTTAGATGTTGTGGCAAAAAAGTTTAAAGATACAGGTTTACTCCCCAAAAGGGTCTAATTTCAAAAAAGTACCAGACACCTAACCGCTTATTATTTTAATGAACATCAGGTTAGGGAATTTCCCGTTTTAACCTCTTTTACCCTCTAACCATAACAATTTCCAAAACTCCCTTCATAGGTAATCGATTTCGCGACAGGCCAACCTCCCGGGCAAATTTCAGCATTTTAGTTCAGGCGTTTAGGTCGTGCGATGATGAATCGTGCAGTAACATTACAATTTTATATTATATAGGTAGATGAAGAAAAATGTTTTGAAAAAAATAACACAATTAGGTACGATTTTCACCTCTTAAACGTTCGAATTTCGAAACGCATCAAATTTGTATTTTTTAGATAAGTTACGAATGTGATATATTTTTTATTTTAATGTTTATTGGTTTAAAATATAGATGGTATAGCAAAAAAGTTTTAAAGTTCATGTTTTACCCGTTTACTCCTTATTTCAAAAAAGTGCTAAACACCTGTCCGCTTATTTTTAATGAACAATAATAGGTTTAAATTTTTTGGTATCCCTTTTAGTTTAGGAGATATGAGGTTAGCGAATTTCCGTTTTCACCGCCTTTTGTTTATTGAACCACAATAAGTATTAAATTTTTTTGTATCTCCTTTAGCTTAGCAGATATGAGGTCAGCGTGATCGATTTGGCGAGGCCTGCCTCAGGCTCAAATGTCAACTTTTTAGCCTCAGGCGTTTAGGCTGTGCAATGAAAATAAATAGATGAAGAAAAAATATCTTGGAAAAAGTAACAAAATTACGTACGATTTTTACCCCTTAAACGTTCGAATTCAGAAAAAGGACAACATTTTCACTTGGCATATTTTAGATAAGTTACGAATTTTATATAATGTTTATTTCTATGTGCATTAATTTAAACGGTAGATGGGGGACAAAAAAGAACCAAAATTCAGGTTTTACACTTTTACTCCCTAAAAGAGCCGAATTTCGAAATAGTACCAGACACCTGTTCTCTTTTTTATTTAATGACTAACAATAAAAGCACAAAATAAAGTACAAAAAAGTACCAAAAATTGCCTCTTACAGATGCTCATTCAACGCTTTGCTTGTTTAATTTTATGTTTGTAGCTGCAATACTAACAAAAATTTAGTAAGTACCTGTTGGCAAATAATACAGTACGAAAAAGTACCAAAAAACCACTCTTACAGATTCTCATTCACTTGGGAACTTGCATGTTTAATTTTATGTTTATAGGTCCAATTTTAACGGAAATTCAAAAAGTAACAGGTAAATAACAAAAAGTACCAAAACGCCCCTCTTACAGATTCTCATTCACTCAGGACATTGCATTTTTAATTTTATGTTTGTAGATCCAATATTAACGAAAATGAAAAAGGTACCAGTTAAAAAACGAAAAAGTACCAAGAAGATCCCTCTTATAGGTTCTTGTCCACTCAGGACATTTAATGTTGAATTTTATGATTTTAGGTCCAATACTAACGGAACTTCAAATAGTACCAGTTAAAGACCAAAAGGTACCAAGAAGCCCCTCTAACGAATTCTCATTCACTCAGGACCTTGCATGTTTGATTTTATGTCAATAGGTCTAATTTTAACGAAAATTAAAAAAGTACCAGTTAAAGAATGAAAAAGTACCAAAAAGATCCTTCTAACAAATTCTTATTCACTCAGGACTTTGCATGTTTAGTTTTATATTTCTAGGTCTAATACTAACGAAAATTAAAAAAGTACCAGTTAAAGATCAAAAAATACCAAAAAGTACCCTCAGAGGTTCTTATCCATTTAGGACAGTGCATGTTGAAGTTTATGTTTCTAGGTCCAATATTAACGATAATTAAAAAAATTGTCAGTTGTGGAACCAAAACCTAAAGTAAGAAATAAAATTTCCCGTATTTTCCCTTTTTGGTACTTTTTTCTCCACATTGAAGCATAAAAAATTTCAATATTGTAGTAGGAGCCCATAATTAAATACGTATATGTCAATGAATAAAAAAAAATGTTTTGTAAAAAAGTACCAAAAATAGTAACGGTTTTTACCCCCTAAACGTCCGAATTTCGAAAAAGTACCAAATTTGTATTTGGATTTTTTAGATAAGTTTCAAATGTAATAAGGGTTATATTTCTATGTTTATTAGTTTAAAAGATAGATGGGGTGACAAAAAAGTACCAAAATACAGATTTTACCCGTTTACTCCGTATATCCCCTTTTTGGTACTTTTTTTCTCCCCATTGAAGCATGAAAAATTTCAATATTGTAGTGGGAGCCCATAATTTAATACGTTTATGTCAATAAATAAAAAAAAATGTTTTATAAAAAAAGTACCAAAAATAGTTACGCTTTTTACCCCTTAAACGTCTGAATTTCGAAAAAGTACAAAATCCGTATTTGGATTTTTTAGATAAGTTTCAAATGTGATATAACCCTTATTTCTATGTTTATGGGTTTAAAAGATAGATGGGGTGACAAAAAAGTACCAAAATACAGGTTTTACCCGTTTACTCCGTTAAAGGGCTGAATTTCCAAAAAGTACCAGACACCTGTCTGCTTATTTTTCTAAAGAACAACGATAAGTATTACATTTTTTTTGTATCTCTTTTAGATTTAGAGATATAAGGTTACCGAATTTACCCGTTTTTGCCCATTTTTACCCCCTAAACATTCGAATTTCCAAAAATCCCGTCTTAGTGGATCGATTTGGGGTGAGACCAACCCCTGGTCAAAATTTCAAGTTTTTAGCTTCAGGCGTTTAGGCTGTGCGATGATGAATCAGTCAGTCAGTCAGTCAGTCAGTCAGTCAGTCAGTCAGTAACGTTACAATTTTATATATATAGATTGATCTTAGACCCTATAAGGTATACATATATATATTCTGGTTCCTTATGACTAGCGATGGTAGTTTAATGATTCTTGTCTAACCGTCTGTCCGTGTGTTTAATGAAACTGGTTGTCCGAAGAGCAGATATGATGAAGACTAAGTTGTTGCTTAGTTATGTCACATATAATCCGTTACAGTTCGATAAGAAAGTTCATTCTGATCGGTCCACAAATGGCTGAGATAACTTCAGAAAAGACACGACTTCCTCTAGTTTTACCCATAAATTCCTTGTTGTTGTTTTTCTCTAGATCTGGAGATCGGCAAGAGTTCAAAGTTTCAAATTAGGTATAAAAATCTTGGTTACCAAATCACAGCTGCATCTGAGTCAGCGGCATCTGAGAAGTGGGCGTAGCACAAAAAATATTTTATTAAAATATGGACCATCGGATAGGGGTATGCCACCAAAACTGGCGAGCATTTGACCGATATTTTTTTCACAGATAATTGTAATAGATCCTTATATCGTAATAAAAAATATTAAAATAATTCTCTCAAAACTTTTTGATTTATTTACAATAAACATCGTCCGTTTCGGATGTTGGACTACCCTTTATCTTAAAAACGATCAGAGAAAAATTGAACAATATTGTACACATAGCTGGTGGGTTATCAATACACAACCTATCTAAAAACAAATGGGCAGAACTGGAGAAGTGGGAGTTGCAACTCCTGTACAAAATAGATCAGTAACAGTAAAGGTTGCAAAATGTAGTACAAATAGCTTCGATAAAAATAGAAGACATCCAAAAAAACGGACGGGCTTAGAAAAATGGGCGCGGCACCAAAATTTTTTTTAGTTGATCTGGAGATTGGTCGCCGGATAGCAAAGCGCACCGGGTTAAACAAGTTATATATCTACATGTAAATATATGTATTTTTCTATATAAGTTTCTGTTTATATCACACCATGGTGAAGGGTATATAAGATTCGACGTAACCGAATATAGCACTTTTATTTGTTTTTAATATTTTTGCATTTTTTATTAGAAAAAAATAATGATGAAAATTTGTGTACAAAATTTAAATGTTCCATTCCAGATTTCGTTTTGTGCCTCTGTAAAAACACAACTCGGATAAAATTAAAAATTTAGAACAATGGTGAGAGCTGTACTGTCAAATTTCTTTACCTATTTTTTGACATTTTATAATAAGAAATGAATTAAATGGCATTAAAGCCTTGTCCACAACGACAGCAATATTTTCGTTTTTTTTTTCTTCCTTGTTTTTATTTCTTATTCTTATTTCTTCCCAAAGTATTTCATTTATTTTCCTTTAGTTTTTCGAACAAAAACGCAACTAAGTCTTTTTTTGTATGAAATTATTAATAACGTTTATAATAATTTTATTCAGTTTTTAACTGAAATTTTAACTAAATGCTTTAAAAAATAATTATAAATACGTTAAATTGCTCTGGGCAAAATTTTTATACGTTTTCTTAAACGAGAATGTATGTGGTTATGAAAGCATTGTCGCTTTATCGTGAACACCAAGTGAAAATGTCGCTGAATTTTTTAAATCTGTTTTTTATATTAACTCTTCTACTTTTTTGCGTTTTGGTTTTACTCAAATAATATTATTTATAACAGAAACAAATAATATTGTACGAATTGAAAAATTCATAAAGATAATTTTGATTTTTTTTCTTTTTACTAGAAAGGAACGAGCCTTTTTAATTGTTTAGGGCCTTGGGTTGTTTCTTCAGTCCTAGTGTTTACATTTATAAGCACATAGACAAACAGTTAACAATTCACTGCACCATATTCACATAAATTTATGTAGATATATGTATGTATGTTTATACAAACCTTTCAAAACGTAGTACTGCATGATGTGATAATTGCGCCTGTTGTTATACTACACTATCTCTACACCTACAACCAGTCAAATGTATGGGTGTATGAGTCGACAAAATAATGAAGTAAAAAAGTCATCAATCTTTTGAGCTGTCAATTTAATTCTATTAAAAGCAATATGTATAACAAAAAAAAAAAAGAAAAAGAAAATAAATTTGCACACATATGAATTTTTAAAAAACACAAAATTGAAAATATTTATTCAATCTGCCTTTATTATACAACAGCTTCTCATCCCTTAGTGTATTATGAATAATATATAAATAAATATATAAACTACACACACGCACACACATGTATACACGTACAGTGAAACTGGAAGATATAAACAAAAGAGATATAAATGTTTGTTAAAGTAAATGTATGTATGATTGAGTAGATCGTTGTAATTCTAAACATGCTAAAATGATATATAATAAATTACCAACAGTATATACAAGTAAGTATTTTTATGCTAAAAAAGTTAACCTTTTTGTTCTTACTTCACTGTTATTGATTTGACCAGATTCTTTGTGATCTTAGTGATCTTATTTTATCTTGAAAAAAATATATGTTTTTAAGGCTTTTATGAAGCACACTAAATATTTGTCTAATAGTAAACAATCCTTATAATGTACAATAGTGTTCCCCAAAATAAAAACTTTTTTGGTGCTCAAGTATAATTGAAAAGCTTATAGGGCAAAGTATTTTTAAGATTTTTTCAGATTTTTCGGAAGAGGTTGCTCAATTCAAATTTTTGTCAAAAATCGGGCTGGCCGGTCTTTTATTGAGTTTTCTTCATAACTTTGTCAAAAACTACGATTTTCTTTACTTTTAAGGAATTGATTTAGAAGAAAAATGTCCAAGCTATATTTTTGTGTGCAAAGACTATAAGTTTTTGCAATGCATTTGCTCATCTAGGCACCCAACATTTATTTTGTAAGAAATCTTTATAACTTTTAAAATTTTTATGAAAATAAACAAACTAACAACGCGGCTTAAGAGACCAATTAATTCTAAATAATTTAAAAACAAATATTTTTGGATATGCTATTACTGTTCCTGAGTTATACCGGTTTTCAGTTTTGTTTCCAGTTTATGATATTATTATTCGTGACCTTTGCTTAAAAGTCAATTATTACGGCTCTTACGATGTAGTTCTTTGCTCTGAAATAAATTCTAAAAATCAGTTTCAAAAGTAGTGACATCGATGTAACTGTTATCCATTACCAATACGTGAAGATTTAAGCAATTCTATTAAAGAACAGCTTAAAGACATGCAACCCGGAGTGGACTATAAGAATTGGTTTTTCTGATTCTTATATTTTTGGAGGATAGATCCAAGCCCTATCCAACAGTAAAAGCTTCAGGAGCTCTTAATTGATAAAGAAAATTAGAAATTTTTTAAAAATATGTGTTTTTCGAAATCGCTGTAATCTTACAAGGGCAATTCAAAAATGAATGCCTTGCTAAAATTTAGTAAATTTATTTTCTAGATCATCAGTGGTACTTAACCCCAAAATTGGCTTATTAAGTGTTTTTTGCATATATCGACACCAAAAATTTAAATCTTCATACGGCAAGTAGCGAGAACGAAGTAGTAAATTGCAACAGAAGACAACTTTAAAAATAAAGAAATTCAAGGATTCAATATTAAAACAAGTTTTCTTTTTTTAAGCTTGCAATATTTCAATTGATTTTTAAAAACAGACACATAAAATTGGAAAGACAATAAGTGCAAAGTACAAAGCTTAACAGTTACAAGAGGTAAATGATGTTGCAGAACGAGGTGCGGCTTTGGCTAACACTTACTTCAATGTCACTGATTTTCTGAATTTATTGCAGGGCATAGACTACATCGCAAGAACCCCAATATATGATTTTAAAATAAAGCAAAACAAAACGTTTGATTTTAATTTCTTTGTTGTAATAATATCATAAGCTGGTTAAAAAGCTAAAAACCGGTATAATTCAGGAACGGTAAGAGCAAATTCAAAAATATTTGTTTCTAAATTGTTAAGAATTATTTCATCTTTTAGACTTTATTGTTAGTTTGCTTCATATCCTAAAACATTTTAAAAGTTATAAAGCGTTATTTACAAAAATTTATGGAAAGTTACGAAACATGTAGGGTACCTAAATCAGCAAATACAATGCAAAAACTTATAGTCTTTGCACACAAACATAAAGCTTTGATATTTTTCTTTTAATTGGTTTCCTCAAAAGTGAAGAAAATCGTGGTTTTAACAAAGTTATGCTGAAAACTCAAAAAGAAGACCTCTAAACCTCTTCCAAAAAACCTGAAAAAAATCTCAAAAATACTTTACCTTATAAGCTTTAAAATTATGCTTGAGCACCCATGAAAATAAAATAAAAATTTTTTTTTGGGACACACTAATGTACAACCAACAAAACTTTGGCATAAGAATAAAAAATTATTTCATATATTTAATTAACACATTGTAATTATTATTATTATATATCTGTATATTCAGATTCTACGATTTTTAACCAATAACCACTTAAATTTTACATGAACTTCCCAGATTGCCCAATTTATTTTCTAAAGTCTTATCTAACTAACATTTTAATAGATTCTTTTTAGTTTATATGCGTAATATTCTATTTTGTATGCATTAATGTTGACACAAAGTTTATTATTTTTTTTTTTTTTGCTTTCTTCAGCATACATTCAGCAACAAACAACATATGCATGGCAATATAATTGTCCTTCAGCAAACTTACACATACAAATTTACACTTTTTTTTATACAAACACACTTAAACAAACACTCTTTTTTAATGAGATGTTAAGTAAGATGCAAAGTCAATCTTGTTTACAGTTTTATACTTTTTTTATTTTCATCTTTTTCTCACTACATAAAAAAATTATAGCAACAAACAAAAAAAAAAGTAAATCGCCAAAAGCATTTGCATAATATTACCACACCATTCACATTTTAAGAAGATTCACTCACACTTAACCGAATGTTGAATAAGAGAATGAGTGAGTGAATGGTTAGTGTATGCATAAAAAAGTGCATGACGAAAATAAAAGAAACAACAATTTTATCACAAATTCGTTTCTTATACTATACGATAGTGTATACGAAATTGCACATGTTGTTGTCCATATTTTTACACATACATACGTACACACCTAAAGATTACATTAAAGGTTGGCTTATACTCGTACTTTGCTACTGCTGATGAATTAAACATTTTCATTATGTAAAACTGCACTTAGCCTGTAGTATGATTTGCATGTACATATTTTTGTTTAAAAAGCACACATGTATACAAACTCACACACATGCAAGTTTACATATAGTACATGTGTTTGTATGCATGCTTAAGCTTGCACATGCATAGTGAACACATACAACTTTGTTTTTCATATGTTTTGCTTTATTTTCATATCAAACAGAGTTGTGCAATAATTTCAATTAATAAAATTAATTAGGTAAAATATGGTTTTCCAAAAAACTGCTTTTCTGTACAATTTGTGAGTTTGATTATAGCAAAGTTGGCAACTGATACCGATACCGCTTAAATACCGTTTAAAACCGTATAAGATACTAGTACCCATACCCAAATAACAAATACTGGTGCCGATACCGAAATTCGTTTCGGTTGCCAACAAACATATTTTCCATTAGCACTTTCTATTTTTTATTCTCTGTAAAATTTATATATAAAAAAAATTATTTAAAAGAAAAATCTCTCTAATAATTGTCACCATGTAAAAAAATGTGTTGTCTAATAGAACGAATATAATTGGCAACCGAAATCAGGCAACAACTGTGATATTAAAGTACATTTTTTTACTTTATATTTCAACACAACGGCGTTCCCTGAATTCAAGCAAATGAACTTTGGTTGCATTTCATAATACGCACTTAACTCCTTTAGACCCCCTTCTATATTTTTTTAACATTCTTGTTTTGTTTGGTTAATTAAATTGTAAAACCGATATGCATACCTATGCAGGTATACAAGTTTCTATACCGATATAACTAAAATATCGAAACCGGTACGGATACCGAAATAATAAATACAGTGGAGTTCGGTTTTAACGAATTCCTTGGGACCGGCTAGTTGTACAACCGGAGCAAATCTTTTTTCTTCCTATAAATAGGAGTGAACAAATTTAAAAAAGTTATTTTTTATTCTTTTCCTTTTAAAAATTTGTATAAAACAAATTTGGTACAAAATGTTTGTGAACTAGGAATTTCAAAACACGTAACACAACACAAATAAAATATGTATTGCATATTGTATTTAAAAGCTACACATTTTTCAAATCATACTTTCATTAAATTTAGGAATGTAATTAAAAATTAGCAGGTATTTAAAAATAAAATTGTTATTAAAATTGAAATGTATATGCTTGTGTGTACACAAATTTAGTCTTTAAACAAATCTGTCATTTTGTTTTGGGAAGTGGAATTAATCACTTCTCTTCCAATTAATATATAAACACTTACTGCACTGTTTTTGAATTCGATAAATTTACGAAGATTTTTCAAACATTTACTCACATCTTTGCAACCATTTTCTCATATCGATGATATTTTTTTCCATCTTTTGAAAAACGCTAGAGAACTACTGTCGTTTTTTTACTATTCGTTAATTTTTTTTCTCAGTGTTTATTTTTTGAATCTTCATATTTGAAATATGTACTGACAATAAGTAATGAAATCTTATCCTAATATTTTATTTTATTTCCTGCCAGTGCCAGACAAAAAATTTCATCATCACGGTTTCTGTTCACGTATTTAGGTGTTTATCGCTCTTTTTATTGGGTGAGTGCTGCAGTGTCTCTTCTCCTTAAGCGGGTGTGGACGCCATAATTAAGAATATTTCGAGCTTGTGTACTTGGGTGCAGCTCAAGCCTTTTAAATATTTTACTGCATATTTCGTCATCATTGTCTTAACTAATGGCACGTTGAGATCCTTGTGAATATTTGAGTTTTTAACATACCAGGGAGCAGCTGTGATTTTTTGAAGAAGTTTCGTTTGGACCCTTTGAATTTTTTCGATATTAGAGGCGGAGGCAGTGCCCCATAACTGAATACTATAGCACCAGATTCGTTATAAGCGTACGAAATTCCAAACAGTTGTATTAGAATTAGAACGTTTATAAAGAACCCCACTTATAGCGAATTTTCGGTATAAGAAATTTTAATTCAAAATTTTTGGGACCAGAAAACTTGTTAGCTATATGTTATAATTCGTTTAATCCAGCGTTCGTTATAACCGAAGTACACTGTATTTTAATACCGATACCAAGCACTAGTTTCAGTTACCAACCTTGGAGTATAGTGATTTTTAAATTTTGTGAAATTTATGAGTCGTTTGATATTTTTTACAGTGATTTTTTTTAGTTTTTTTTTTAGCTCAAAATCAATTATAAAATGGAAGATAATACTTATTTTGTGAGCAAAAAAACTTGATTGATTTTACCATGTTTAACAAAATTAGCGTGTTTCTGCAAAATTATTAATTCTTGTATTTATGTATTTTTTTATACACACACCACCATTGTAAAAAGTGTTTTATTCGTTTTTGATGGTGTCCGCAGAATATGAAAATAGTTTTTGTAGACTTTTTAGTATACCGTGAAAGTCTACTCAGAAAGTGATTCTGGCTGGCGACTGTCCCTGTAAAGTCCATGAAGCTTATTGAAAATGTTGAGAATTGGTCCATAATTTTAAATATCCCCCATAAAAACTTCCTTTGGGAGAGAGTAGATATATCCATAAGCCATCTATAATGTTGGATTTAAATTAAATTTTGTCAAAAAAATGTACTAGCAGCTAAATCATCTTACCAAATTAAATTGAAATCACTACATATTTGTCCATAGGTCCCATACAAATACCACTCCCTACAATAGCTAAAATGACATAACATCCTTATAACTACAAATCAGTATTAGTTTATAAATTATAATGATCATTATAATAGCTACTATGTTGTGGCAAAATTTGGTGCTGGTTGGTCCAGATTTTAAAATCTTTAAAATTGCTTTAAGCCTTCTGCATTCCTGGTGGAAAATTTGGCCCAACTTTTACTTAAAATCTATCATTCAGAATCTATGGAAATATCATATTATGTACCATAAAGAAATGTAATTCACAATCTTAATCTTACATAATCTTTTCTTAATCATGTTAATCTTATAAGAAAACTGAAAGATGTGTTTAGATTCTCAAAATCATCCTATTCATATTTAACTAACAGAAGCCAGCTTGTTTCTTTTTGTGGCCAAATGTCAAATCAGACGTTGGGAAAATAAGGTGTAACGCAGTGTTCGGTTTTGGGCCCTCTTTTGTTTTCTATTTGAATTGTTTTTTTCAGGTGATTAAATCGATAACATGTGATAATTGAATCAATTATTTTTTTGTTGAAAGAAAATTAAAAATTTAATTTTGATTTAATTAACATTTAAGTTGTTTTGAAATAAATTTTCAATTAAAATTTTAATCAAATAACAAAAAATCTTAATTGACTTTTTTCGTTTAAAATAAAATAATTTAAACATGTAGAAGTGGTGTTGGGAATTGTCAATATTTATTACAATAAATTAACACATTGTTTGAAATGGCAAAGTTTTTTGATCACTTTTTTAATTAAAATTAAGAATGTCATTTATTGAAAATATTTTTTCAAAATTTTAAAATTTTTAGTAATCAATATAATAATTTTGGCAATAGGTGCAAAATCAACAACTTGTTTGCTTGATTTTATTAATTTGGAATAAATTTTGTGATTGGAGAAATTTAATAATTTTTTCTGTGTTAAAACAGGACCTACAAACCAATTTACATATTCAAACGATGTATTTAGCATTTCGTTTATTGCAAAAAAAAAAAGGAATTTTTCAAACAAACAGTTGTTATTATTGGTTAAATTAGTGTTTGATATTAAAAAATGTTCAAACAATTAATTTAGCTGAATCAAACAAAAAAGTTTACTGAAATTAATAAAAAATTCAAGACAAAGAATTTTGCTGAATCAGTGAAGAGCGGCTGGCCTTGGGACACATTTTTTACACCATTCGTCTTGCCGTACACAATGATTCTTTCCCCCTCACTGTCGCTGTATTCTTTCCTTGGCTACAGAAGAAGAAATCTTAATTAGAAACAGCAGCACTACGACCAGATATGGTGTTCATCATCATCTTACTTTCAAAATTTAATGTATTTAACTAAAAAATTAAAAAATAGAATACGGGATTTTTTTTTATTCTGTTTTATCTAGTTGAAACCAACCAAAAATTCTATTTTTTTAGTATTGTTATTGTGGCGACGCAAACCTTGAATCGTTTTTAACTACTTTTGTTATTGCTTTATTAACAAACTTCGCCATCTTTCTTATTGTTGTACTCTTTTAATGCGTCCAAAAATAGGTTGTATGTGCTTTTTGTTGTTGTTAATTTTTTTCACTTAAAGTAGTGTTGCTTACGACCAAAATAAAATATTTTTTAAAACGACCACTTTAAAGAGCTTTAAATATTAATACAAAATTATTAACTCTTGAAACCAATAGCGCGTATATCATATTTTTGTATAGTTTTCAAAATTTTTGTTGCTAAAATAAAAATCAAACAAAAATATTAATAGAAATCTGTCTTCATAAAAATAATTTAATGAAAATTAAATTGAATGAACTTAAGCCTAATTAAAAATATCTAAATTTGGATTAAAAATATCTAAATTTGGATTAATAGAAACATTAAAAATAATTTGTTGACATTTAAAAAATTTTCAAACCAGCGTTTGCTTGAAAATGTTTTAGCAATAATTTTTTTTCTGTTTATCAATGGCGGCAGCTCACAGAAAATATTTTATTTGGAAATTAATAGGGTACTGGATCGTGTCAGCGATTGGATGTATCCAATCTGTTTAATATTAAATATATATAAAACTATGATTATGAAATTTGGTTCAATACAACTTGATAATGCAACAATTGGTATAAGGGGAAGATTGGTAGACGAGGTAGGAAGAATGAAAATTTTGAGCATCTCATTAGATAATAAACTGGAGTTTTTGTATCATATAGATAATATCTATGGTAGAATATATTTCACACTTCGCCGATTATACAGCCTAAATATTTACCTGCCATATCATGTCAGATGCAGAGTAGATCATGCATTACTATTATCTCCAATTTATTACTGTATGGAAATATTTTTGAGTTAAAGCTCTGCTAATGTGAGTAAGGTCAAAATTTTAGTGAACAAGATTGTACAAGATTGTCTTTGGCATAAAATACTATAATCATAATCAACGAACTTATACTCATATTTCGCAGTATATTGAACGTTTTCTTAAATGCTCTTTCAAAAATTTTGTAATTCTAAAATATCTGTTGACATTTTACAAGATTATAAAAACTGCCACACCACAAATCTTATTTCAGAATTTTAATTTCTTACATTCTGATGCAGTTCTTTATTCCAAGAATATATAATTCTTTGTTTGAAAGATCATTCTTGATGAAGATTTACGATCATTTTCATTATCTTATAATATATATTGCAGGAATTTACCTGGGTATGTCAATCAAAATAACTGATAATATATCATATATGTTCAATCGTTGATTTGGATCTATTTTAACTTTTTTCCTGTTTATTTTATTAATTTTATAAATTTGGGGCTGTTTAGTCAGTTAGATAAGATATACTTAATTATAATATAAACTAATTAGGTTACTATAAATAAAATGTAAACAATTTTTTAATATCACTTGAAGCCTTTGATGGCCAAATATATATTGGCCATCAAAGGCTTCTTTATTGCACAATTTTATACAAAAATTAAAATAAATTAAAATTTTCAGGCAAACATTTGTTTTTAAAACATGGTTGTAATTTTATAGTCAAACTAAATTTCACAGTAACGAAAACCCTCTTAGAAAAAAGTTAAATTATTAATTCTTTAATTTTGTGTTGCAATTTAGGAAACTTGAGGTAATTTTGAGCTGTGACTCGAAAGTCTTTGGGCACAACTCTAAACTTAACACTTTTTTCTTGAATAGCGCCACAACTGGAAATGATACTTTTTAAGTTAAAATACTATTAAATTACTTATAAATGCATTGCCACAACTAAAGAATTACTATTAATTTGATGATGTACAAGCAGCACAAGTAGCATAAAAACAGACGTACCGATATTTTTCCATTTAAAGAAGACAATTACAAAAATTTTAAATATTCTTTAAATTTTGACTTGTGAACTGTACCCATGTTCTGTAACTTTAGTCAGAACTTCCCGCATCGAAAATATGTAAAAAAAAATATTCAATCGTTTCTCGAAAAGTAAGTAAAAAGTGTGTCTGTAACTCATGTCTAAAGCTATCAAAAGAGATTACGACGGTACGTTATAAATGTCATAATATTAAACTCGAAGCCGATGAGAGATTGCAGACTTTGAGAACGCCAGTCACACATATCGTTGACGGCGACCAAAATTTACTAAAATTTCAAAAATACAACCGCTGTACCACATAATGTAAAGTAAGACTTTAATGCTTGTTGTTTACAAAATAGCTTTGAAAACATTCGTATATTTTCCAAAAATGTTAAAAACTAAATAATTAAACAATGAAAAAATCAGCCAAGAACAAAATACTTACCACTTCCGTGTTATTTTTCAATTCATTTTGCATTTTTAATATATTATTTAGAGTTAAAATTATCCCGTTTTTATTCATGAGCTTATTTGACAGTTGAAAGCAGGAACTTTCTCACAAAAATTTTACAGGCACACTGCTTCTGTAAATTGGCGAGTAATTTCCTTACGTGACAGCAATTACTCGATAAAAATGTTACAGACGCAGTTAAGGGAGAAAAACAGTTGTTTGTTTCCATATATGACTTTTGTATTGCATTTCTCACATTTCAATCGAAAAGTTTCTCGACGCGGGAGTTACAGAACATGGGCACTTTTTATAAAAAAAAAATTATTTTGACAAATTTTGAGTTGTGAACGTTTTTGATTTAATATGCCATATGTATGTTTATAATTTTACATCAATAAACTTACATTTCTTCTGTAGGCCATTTTACAAAATATACCAGCAAATTTGCAAGAAGCTTTCCATTCTACTACTTTCTCTTTGATAACAAAACGTTAAAATTTAAAACCATTTAGCTCAAATTTTTTTACTGTAAATTTGATGTAATAAATATTCAAGCGCAAGGTAAATTATATAAAAAAATATTTATTTTTGAATCCCTGAAGAAGCTATCCATTGAGATAGCGAAATTTTGGATAAAAAATTAATAACTTTTTATATAATTGACCTTGCGCTTGATTATTTATTACATCAAATTTATATTAAAAGGTCGAAGAATATAAAACTAAATAATTTACTGTAAATTCTTATATAATTGAAATTGCTACATCAATGTCAGTTTATTTGAGGGTCCTATATGAACATAATAGCAGAATAAAAAAAGAAGTAAACGACAATCTTTTTATTGCAGGCCAAGAATTAAGACCAAAACTTTAGCTTGGTCACATTGACCCAACAAGACTACAAATGTATATAAAACTTTATTTTTTATGTGAACAAAAATTAAAAATACTCTTTAACTTTATTTTGCTACAAAATAGTTATTTCTATTCCCGTTTAAAATAAGATAAAATTTAAGGACGATACTGGATCATCAACATGAACAAAAGTTGGTAGAATAATAAAATTTGTGCAAATTGACCCAAGGAATGCAGAAGGTTTTAAATGAAAAAAATCTCATACTAATTTAGATATCTCGATAATATTTGGCATGAAGAACTCTTGTATGAATCCTAATCTCATAATAATTTTTTTTGCCGGTTTCATGATCGACCATGGCTCGCAAAACTTTGTCTTTATAGACTATGAAATCAATTGGTCGGACTTGGCAAACTATACTTTTTTACTTGTTTTCTATTAGCTATTACTTCCTCAGATTGTATTAAAGGTATTCGTAGAGATCGTTGGTTGAGCTAATCATGGCGGGGATTTTATCTATATAAGTTTCAAGTTTTGCAATATATTACATTCAAATTAATTTTTCAAAGTTTTAGTGAACTCCTTTATATACAAGGCGTTAAAATGTTTTTTAATTTGAATTCTTCTGAGATGTTTACAATAATTATATAAATTGCTTTATGCATCCGCGCCTTAGACACCACATCACTGCTATAAAAATATATAAACTGAATATGATAAAGGTAAGAAATTTGTTCTAGAAGATTAAATTTTTTTTTTGCTCTCTTCAAAAATACTTAACACAAAGAAGAGTTTAACAAAGATGAAAAATAACGACCAGAACTTTGTTTATTAATTCCAAGTGGTTTTATCAAGAGGAAAACAATATTGTAAACAAAACGTATTAAAAACCATGATGTTATTACTTTTTGATTCGAATGCGCCAAATAAAAATTCCAATAGCCAGAAGGTGTTAAATTCTAGGCCGAAATCTAAATATTAATATTGTCTTAGAAAATTTCTATAAAAAATGTTTTGTTATTCAATATGCACATACTTATTAAAATTAAACTAAAAATGTCAAATTAATGCGAGTATTTTATGATTTTTAGTATTTGAAAAGGGTTTTTTAAGGTTGAAGATGTTTGCAGAATCTTGTTAAAGTTGCGGATTTGATCCATTAGTCTCACATATACAACACGAATCCTAAAAAAATTTCTTAAAAAGATTAGAAATGCTGCTCACACTCATTAGGTTTCCGTTGTCACGACTTAAGTTTTTAGAAGAGAGGGTAAAAGTTAATGAGTTGGCGTACAACAGTGCTCGTCAATTGAACGTAAACGCAGTTTGAAAAAAAAAAATTGTAACAAAAACTGAACCTGATGTGTGTGAATCTGAAAAATTCAGTACTTACAAGAAAATAAACACAGACAATTTCGCCTAAATAACACAGTCATAGGGCTTGACTTTTTTGAAAGCTGATTTGGAACTTTGTCTATATTTCTGTTCTCGTCTTTGGTTTTAGTTGTAGTTATTAATATATACTTAACTGTAAAATTAAAACGACGATTATATTCTTTATAATGGGTATTAGTAATTTTTTCCCAGGTCACTTTTTTGTTTAAATCTCAGTAATAGATGGCGTCACAGTCGTGGAAATCTACCAACAGGAACACGAACAATATTCTGATAGCGAAGATGAAGAAATAAAGATTCAAGTTTTTTCTTCATTTAATTGATAATTTAGAACTAGAAAACCAAATTTTGTAATAAAATCTTTTTCAACACAGAAGTTTGTTATATATGTGAATAAAAAACTTAAGGGTCGTAATAAAAGTGTTCTAAAATTTACGCGTGAGACCAAAAGTTTTATTCGCAAGAATGTGTGTGCATGTGTAATAAAACAAAAAGAAAGTTTTTCGTGAGAGTTCTTGAGCGAGCGTGACCAATTTTTTTCCCCGTTACAGCGCGTGACTTAAAACTCATTGTTTTTTTACATCTTATTTTTTTATTAATTGAATCTTCATAAATTATATGAACTAACAATAATTTTTCAAATCTTAATCTAATTTTTAAGTTTGCGTCCTTCCAGTGCCAGACGACACTCTTACAAACGGTTCTCGTTCACATCGGTGTTTAGCGCTCTTCTGATCGGACAATTATGTGCTTTAAGATGAAGGCAGAGAAGAATCATAAAATTAATTTTGGCAAAAAAAAGGAAAAATTTCGCTTTTTCGATCAAATCTTACAATAGAACCATATAAGCAATTTTTTGTTAACAGTTCAAAAGTTGATTAGACTTGAAAACTTCCGAAATTCTAAGGAATAGTCAAACAGTTATCGTAAAAGTTTATACAATACAATAATCACTCTTTGTTTGTAATTTTTATATTTCAATTGTTTTTGTATACTGAACTATGAAAACGAATTCGATTTTGATTGTATTGATTTAAAAATTTAACCACACAGAAAAAAGTGTTTTATCAATTAAAAAAATGGTTTAAAAAGTATTTAAATTTAATTAATGTGATAATTGAATCAATTATTTTTTTAGTTGAAAGAAAATTAAAAATTTAATTTTGATTTATGTGCTGTTTTTACAACACAAGTAATTGAACGTGTAGTAAAATGTATATGAAAAATGCTCAAAAAATGGAGTGCTTTTCATATAAATTTTACTACACGTTCAATCACTTGTGTTGTGAAAACGGCACATTAATTAACATTTTAGTTGTTTTGAAATAAATTTTCAATTAAAATTTTAATGCAATAACAAAAGATCTTAATTGAATTTTTTCGTTTGAAATAAAATAATTTAAACTGGTAGAATTGTTGTTGGGAATTGTCAATATGTATGTAAATAAATTAACACATTGTTTGAAATGGCAAAGTTTTTTGATCACTTTTTTAATTAAAATTAAAAATATCATTTATTGAAAATATTTTTTCAAGATTTTAAAATTTTTAGTAATCAACATAATAATTTTGGCAATAGGTGCAAAATCAACAACTTGTTTGCTTGATATTATGAATTTAGAATAAATTTGGTGATTGGAGAAATTTAAAAATTTTTTCTGTGCATTATAAAAAATATTTAAATGTTTTAAAAGGTTTATTTAACAAACTTTTCTTATTGTACTACTTTTCCGATATATCACTTCGATGATAATCAAACTTAAACTTGAAAAATTTACTTTATTTCGGCAAATCTTCGACCTATAAGCCTTGCTGGAAAACATACTTTATACCGACATTATAAATACTCTGACATCATTAACCTGATAAGAAAAAGTATGTCTGGGTTCACACTATGAATATTTTCTTTCAGAAGGTCTGAGTTTATTAGTGATGATTATATTTTGTTACTTTTATTTCGTTATTTATGTGGAATATTCAAGAAAAAATCCTATTTTTTTTTATAGTCTAAGTGGATATATATATATATATATATATATATATATATATATATATATATATATATATATATGCAGTTACTATACGTGTGCATTCGTGTCGCAATTTGCAGTTTATTTAAAACGTAGTACAAATCACTTTTGTATTGTAGAACATTATGTTGCCTTTTTTGCCTTTTTGAAGTTATAGATTTTTTTTGTGCAGCTGCTTCAGCTAGCTGGCTGGTTGGCTGTTTATGCCACTAGAACCAAGCTTATCTGTCCATAATTTCAGATAGGCCCTAAGTACATGGTTCATTCCGGAATGGAGTCTTTGTGCCCATAAAAATCTTATTATATTTATATTTAGATTCAATTTGGTCCAAACTTATTTTATTACAATTTTAAACAAATTACTAAATTAAATTGGAATCGGTCTACATTTAACCATTGATCCAATATAAATATTATTTCCGATTGGCATAAAAATTGGGCAGAATAAGTTTTACGAGAGCTACTATGTATGTCATAACAAAACATAGCTTCCCTGAATTGATCCAAGAAAACAGGCTTTTCTAACCCACTGTATGCTGGTGGAGGGTTTCAAAGATTTTATAATTTTTTGTACATACTAAACTTGTTTAAAATGTTATCTAAAATCATACTTTAAAAATAATATTATGCTTATATGGTCGTAAAACTTTATATACCAGAATAATCTATATATATAAAAATAAGTCCGTATATGTACGTCGCCGAACTAATCATAAACGCGTCGTGCGATTTCAACCAAACTTATACACTACGTAGGTAGTGGCCCATATATGGTTTATATGAAGTTTGGTTGAAATTTTCGGCCTGGGGGCGGAGGGGCGTGGCAAAATCCATAACTTGAGAACGGCTTGACCGATTTGAACGATTTCTTTAAAATGATCGCCATGGTCCAACTTAGGTTTTTACGGAAAGAAATTTTTGCCCCGCCCACTTTTACGCCCACTTTTTTCGATTTACCTAAAATCAGAAAACGGCTCCATCGAGTTGACTAATTTTTCTTTCAAATGTTCGTATTAATCAACTTTAAGTTTTCATCGAAAGAAAAATTTATCACGCCTACTTTTACGCCCACTTTTTCTATTAAGCGCATAACTGGAGAACGGCATGACCGATTCCAACGATTTACCATTTGAATTCAAGCGGCTCCAATTCCCTTTGCGTCTTGCCTTTGCTATTACCATCAACAAAGCACAAGGCCAATCATTGACTATTGCTGGCTTAAAAGGTCATGAACAATTTGATCGAAGCAACAATTTTAAAGGGGAAGTTTAAAGGTGAAGATGTATTGATTCCACGAATTCCAATGATTCCATCAGATTTACCTTTTGAATTCAAAAGACTACAGTTTCCAATACGTCTTGCATTTGCTATTACAATAAATAAAGCGCAAGGGCAATCGTTGGAATTGTGCGGAATTGATTTAGAATATCCTTGCTTTTCACACGGCCAGTTATTTTCGTGCTCACGTGTTGGCAAGCCTTCAGTTCTCTTTATCTACACAACAACTCATGGCAAAACCAAAAATGTTGTCTACGAAAGAGCTCTAAGATAGTTTAAGTGATACATAGTCTAAGATTGTAAGAAACTAGAATTAAAAATTGAATAATAGGGAACAAAACCAACTTTATTAAAAACAAGTGTGTTTCTTTTCTTATTTTGTTTTGCCGTGCGAAGCAGGCAACGGGCCCGCTAGTATTTTATAATTTACGAGGGCGGATCAATAAGTCCGTGACTTTTTGAATGAAACATAGTTTTTTTTACAAAAAAAAAAAATTAGTTTTTCAACATAATCTCGTTTTAGCTCAATACACTTAGTCCAACGTTCCTCTAATTGGTGTATCCCTTCAAAAAAATAGGATTTTTCGACGTCCATAAAATAGGCATTTGCTTGACCAATAATTTCATCGTTGGAGCTTGACAGTAGTCTATTAACAGTTGGTACTTGATGCGAGCAGTGTTGCATTTCATATAACTACGAGGGAAATTCGAAAAGTCACGGACTTATAGATCCGCCCTCGTATTTAGTTTTGAAATTTTTATAAGAAATTACATATCGATCCTTTGCTGCAATAGAGTAATAACTCAAATATTAATTTTCTAGCACCTTAAAATTTTATTCTTCTCTCTAGAGTTGAGTATATTAGATATTTGTATGACAATATGAACGATATGGTGTCTTACTCCACATTATTAGCTAGTAGACGGCCTTTTATTTCACTGGGTAATTAAAGAATTAAATATATTAGCTCAGATATCAGTGGAGCAAAGGTTCGATATTTATAATCAAAACATTTGATGTAATACTTGTCAAATATTTTACCATAGATCGATAAAATATCGAATTGAAAATTTTTTTTTATATTTTGAATTGTTTTTCTTTGCGAGACAAATATTCTTGGTGTCGATGTTATTGTTATATGGAACTCGATATCTAATAAATCTCATGAAAATCTGACGTTTGATAGGGCCTTTAACATTTTTTTCATTGTGAATTTTTCGTGAACCTGTTGATAAAATTTACAAAAATTTTATAAGACACTCACTATTATCTTTATAAATGAAAAAGTATGTTGGCCTTTACACTTACAACAGGGCACCGTTGTCCTACAAAGTATCTTCTATTAAAAAAAACCAAAAGATTTTTCCCCTGCCCACTATTATGTATCCAGTTGTAACGACGAATTGCCCTTTGACAACTATAAAAGTCTAATATCCTTTTAATTCATTTATTTTAAAAACGAATGAAATAATAATTCCATCAACTGTGCAATAATTTTTGTACATAATGTTTTCTTTACGATGTCTCTCTAAATCTTAAATAAAATCTCTAGTTATTTCTTTTATTTTTTTTAATGACCTAAAAAAAACATAAACAATTCTCAGTTTTAATATCGAGAAATATTTTGTTTGCCATCTGTCTCTTCCTCTGCCCGACTCCCAGGATCTCCTTTTTTACGTCATAACGCCAAAAAGCAATAAAAATTCATAACAATATCATTATGAAAATGTTGTAAATGTACTGTTTATTAGAAGTGACGATGGCAGCAGGAGCAATACATAGAAGCAACATCACTAACACAATAACAATATGTTTATTATGTACAGTACATTATAATCCGTAATACACATTTATTTGGAATGTAGCTGTATGTGTGTCAATCCGTATATATGTGTATTTGCAGTATATCCTTTTAGCTGTATTAGTATATGAAAGTTATGAAATGCTTGGTTAGTTGTTTGAAAACCCATTCATATCCGTCGTTATAAAAATGTCAAAGGACACCATGTCGTCAGATTATATTACGTTTTCTGTTCTGGTGTTAAAATAATCATAAAATTGTGTTAGTTGTTACATAAATTAAATGGCCAAAAATTAAAGGATGTGCGTTGCTCCTTTAATTTTTGGCCAAGACACACAATTGCTCAAAAGCATAAAAATAATTACAAATATAATAATAAAGTATAATTATTTAAAAAATATATTGTGCAATAACATTTTTTTTAATAATACTTTTTAGGTTATATATTTTTGCAAGTGTTTTTTTTAATACAGGGGGCTTTACCTTAAAAAGCTTAAGGCAAACCCAATAATTGATTTATAAGGGAATGATATATAGCAAATGAAACAGTTTTTTATTTTCTGTTGAAATCTTTTGAGCGATATTTTTCTAATCTCAGAGCCGAAAATTCTAGAGATGTAAAGCGAGTAACGATGGCCCCAAATACGTCTTCATTTAGATGAGCTGTCCAAATCGAAAATTGTAAATCCATCACACTTGAAGAAATATCAGTTATGATGTGTTTTACAAACTAGCAGTTTCTAAATTGTGCAATGAAATTATTGTTAGAGTTTTTGTTTTTAGAGAATTGTTGTTATTCAAAATAGAATGCAAAAATATTGCCTAGCGAAAATCTACGCATCCCCTTTAAATATTTCATGAAACGGGATTAAAAGATCTCTTTAAATATTTTTGTTATTTACCCACAGAGTGTTTAACAATTTGTGCATTTGAATGAAAACAAACTATTTTCTAAAAGTAACAAAAAACAAAAAAACAGCGTGCATTTTTCCAAGAGTTTAAAAAAATTTTGATTTTTAAAAAGGGCAAAATATTAACTAGTATGCACCTAGTATGCAACATTTCATGTTAAAAAAATATATCGTAAACAACTTTTGAACTTTTTAGAAAAATGTGTGTGTGTATGTTATTATCAGCTCTGCATTTGTAGACTACCAAAAATTAAAACATTTTGCAACAGTTATGTATATAAATCATTATGTTTTGATAACAAATCAGTTGGAATTGGTTTCAATATTTTGACTCATTTTTGACACAACAAAGATAAGCACAATTAATATCGACATTATAAAGAAATCGATTTTGATAAAATTTGTTATATCTTTTCGATACAAATTCGTTTTATTTTACATACTGGGTAAAGGACATTTCCTTAAAATCATTAACTTGCATTCAGAAGAGCCTTCCTTAACACATTTAGCAAATAGCATTAAAAAATGCATACAAAAACAGTTTGTTTTGTAATTTTGTTTATAGAGCAATTCCATATGAAAGCGATCACCTTTTGGACGACCCCTCTCCGATTTTAAAATAAATAGTCTCAATCGATTGCCCAGCAAAAAATAATGTACCTACATATTTTTTTTTTTTTTATAGTGACTGGTTTAGTGGTGGTGTACACCACTGTTATGTGAAAAATTGAAGAATTCTTCATGAGGGACCTCATTGAAATTTGTTTTAAAAAAAAACTACTAAAGCGATCGCAACGAGTGATAGCTCGTTGGAAAGGTATTGAATCAGGCTTTAATAAAAATAAAATTTTCCTAATTTTTCTTAGAAATTTACCTTTAAATTTTCCCAAGAAAATTTAACTTTCCGATTTTCCACAGAAGCTCTTAAATTTTCCGGCTAATTTTTTTTTTTTTGGATTCCTCATAATTTTTGCTTTAAGAATCAGCAATAAAAAAATGGGCCCCGACTCCTTGTTTGGACAGGAGAAGAGCATTTAAGAGACCACCTTGTTAAAAATACATTTTAAAAATTACACTGTGCACGAAATTGACACTTTTTTTTCGTGACAAGCTGGGCACCTGGCGTTTTAACATAATTCGGGTACGCTGAATCCAGTGGTGCCCTCGGTTTTTTAAGATTGGCTCTGGTTTTCGAGATATACCGTTATTTCTAAAATGGAGGAGGTTGCACAACATATGTTCGCGTAACTCAAAAACGCTTTAGCTTATTGAAAAAACTTAAAAAACCGAAATTCCGCAATAAAATTTTCTTTGAGAAAAGTAAAACTTCGTTCTAATATCCGCATTTGTTTTAGAAACATAATTTTTTTTTGAAAAAAAAAATAATTTTTTTTATCAAAATTTTGAAATTTTTGTTTTTTAAAAATTCATAAAAAATTGAAAAATGCAGCGAGGCTTCTAATTTTTTGCAGGCATATAAAAAACGAAGCTGCAAACAAAACAAGCCAAAAGCGATTAAAATCTGTTAGCAACTTTTGATTTTATTCACAAAAGTCGACAAATTTTGATTAATTTAAGATTCTTAAATTAATAATTAAATTAATATTTAAGATTCTTAAATTAATCAAAATTTGTCGACTTTTGTGAATAAAATCAAAAGTTGCTAACAGATTTTAATCGCTTTTGGCTTGTTTTGTTTGCAGCTTCGTTTTTTATATGCCTGCAAAAAATTAGAAGCCTCGCTGCATTTTTCAATTTTTTATGAATTTTTAAAAAACAAAAATTTCAAAATTTTGATAAAAAAAATTATTTTTTTTTTCAAAAAAAAAATTATGTTTCTAAAACAAATGCGGATATTAGAACGAAGTTTTACTTTTCTCAAAGAAAATTTTATTGCGGAATTTCGGTTTTTTAAGTTTTTTCAATAAGCTAAAGCGTTTTTGAGTTACGCGAACATATGTTGTGCAACCTCCTCCATTTTAGAAATAACGGTATATCTCGAAAACCAGAGCCAATCTTAAAAAACCGAGGGCACCACTGGATTCAGCGTACCCGAATTATGTTAAAACGCCAGGTGCCCAGCTTGTCACGAAAAAAAAGTGTCAATTTCGTGCACAGTGTAATTTTTAAAATGTATTTTTAACAAGGTGGTCTCTTAAATGCTCTTCTCCTGTCCAAACAAGGAGTCGGGGCCCATTTTTTTATTGCTGATTCTTAAAGCAAAAATTATGAGGAATCCAAAAAAAAAAAAATTAGCCGGAAAATTTAAGAGCTTCTGTGGAAAATCGGAAAATTAAATTTTCTTGGGAAAATTTAAAGGTAAATTTCTAAGAAAAATTAGGAAAATTTTATTTTTATTAAAGCCTGATTCAATACCTTTCCAACGAGCTATCACTCGTTGCGATCGCTTTAGTAGTTTTTTTTTAAAACAAATTTCAATGAGGTCCCTTATGAAGAATTCTTCAATTTTTCACATGACAGTGGTGTACACCACCACTAAACCAGTCACTATAAAAAAAAAAAAAAATATGTAGGTACATTATTTTTTGCTGGGCAATCGATTGAGACTATTTATTTTAAAATCGGAGAGGGGTCGTCCAAAAATTTGCCAATTTTGATCGTTTTCATATGGAATTGCTCTATATTCACCTCTGTAGGTGGGAGGTAAACTACACCGAGTCACAGTTTGAAAATTTTACAGTAGACCGAAAAAACATGTTGAAAATCACAAATGCTGCATCTTCGAACTAAAAATTTGCTTTAGCCCAAATATTTTTTTATAGTCTAATATAATTTTTTATGTCGATGATATCCTAAACAAAATAACATCATATAATGTTAACGTTACACAATAAAATGGACTTTATGATGTGAGGTAAATATACCGTGATGGTAATAATACTGTTAAACCCTAACCGTACTGACAAAATATTTATACGTTGACTCCTGATAAGGATACCTGGGTAACCGTATGAAAGTTAAAGCATTTTGTATAGAAAAAGTACAGATGAAACTAGTTCTCGTTTTTTATTTTATTTAGAATTAGTTTTATACATAAATATGAAATTAATTAATGTTAATTTTATACCTATGCATAAAATAAACCTTAGGAAACTAACATTTTGTGCAGCGTAGAGCAATTATTTTGAAGCTCGTGTTGCACATTGGCCGTTTACAACACAGCCATCCCATAATTTGCGTGTTTTGCGATCTGATGCAGAAATGCCACAATATGGTTTTAGTAAGACCGGGACTCTTGCCTGTCGAAAAAGAAGAAAAGTGTTTATTTTTTTGTCGACAATGCGCTATTCTCTAGGGAAGCCAGGTTTTAATGAAAAGGAAGAAATAAATGATTATTTCAAAAACTCAAAAGGCAGAGTAGAAGTTATGTACCAAATGGTGTCGAAATAAAGCACTAAATGTAAAACAAGTAGTTGCTCTTGACACTTTTTTTTAACATAGTTGCCATGGCTGCTTGATGTGCATATTGTTTGTTCTCTAGCCACAACCCAAGTACCTAAAAAGCTCTGTCGTTGTTTTTGACATCAGTTTGCATGGAATTGGCAACTGAAAACACGAAAAAAAATGGCCAATAACAATCGTTTAATATGATACGCTAACATCCGATTATCTCTCTAACTACTGACAAATGAAACCAACCCTATGGAAGTTTCTTAGGATGCAGCAGGCCCCCCGGAAACATCAAAGCTGGATAAGACTGGTCGGATACCATTAAAAGGTCTTTGCTGCCTTTGTCTGGCTATTGATTCGGAATCCGATAGCAAAACACGGAATACATGTGATAGCTGTACTCGGCTATTGCGCAACACGAATAGCAAAATAATTACTCCACGCAGCGCAAAATGTTAATTTTAATTTCCAAAGGTTTATTTTATGTAATTATACCAGTACAAAGTAAGATATAACAATTTATTAATTCTAACTACCTGTGTTTAATGGGCTGTTTCCAAATGTCAGACAAGTGATTGTGTAGTCAAATTTGTATGAAAAGCACTCAGTTTTTTTGAGTGATTTCCATATAAATTCAACTACACAATCGCTTGCCTGTTGTTTGGAAACAGCATATAAGATTAATGTGATGTTTCCAGGTGACATGCAATTAATTGTGTAGTAAAATTTATATGAGAATCACTCAAATAACTGAGTGATTTTAATACACATTCAATTGCTTGTCACCTGGAAACAGCACATAAAATAAAAATATTCGTTTAGAAATTTATATGAAAAACAAAAACAATATTGAGTTTTTTTTGTGGTTTCAATTAATTCTTGTAAGCGAAATTTTTTAGTTTATTTAAAAAAAAGGCAGTAAATATAATAAAAATAAAAACTACTCTTATCTTTACTTTTTCTATACATAATGCTTTTACATGTTTACGGGTACCCTTATCAGGAGGGTAAAGAATATTTGACTTTCGGTGGCTCCATAGCCAATCTAATAAACTCAGGAAAACTTAAAACTATAAAAATCTTTAAAAACATATTAGCTGAAGGAACTTGCGGAATCTCAACTTTATAGCATTTATTGTTAAAAAGATATTTGACTTTCAAGTTCGTTCGGGTACCGGGGTACCCGTGTCAGGAGGTAAGGACTATTTGACTTTTGGTGGAAACACAGTCATTCTAATAAAATCAGTAAAACTTGAAATTATAAAAAACTTTAAAAAATGATTAGCTGAAGCAAGTTGCGTAATTTAAACCTTGTATCATTTACTGTTTGAAGATATTTGACTTTTAAGTTCGTTCGGTACCGGGGTACCCGCGTCCGGAGCTGGCCCACCCTCCAAGTTTTCCATTGCTAAAATACCTGTAGGATGTGTTAACAATTGAAAAAACTACTGAATTTCACAACAACGCAACACAACTTTAAAAAACTCAAAACAAAAAATACAATTTATTAACACTCACGTAAACTATGTATATATAGTATATTAACTAATTAAATTAACATTTAAAAAAAATACTTACATATGTGTTGCCTTATAGCAGTGAATGGTAATTGATAGGCTTAAGTTTTTCTTCCATACAATGCAAACAAATCACAGTTATTATTTGTTCTACTTAAATCAAGGCATATTTAAACAGGTGGGGTTAATTTTACAATAATTACGACATTACAAAAATAAGTTGACTTGGCATCCACTATGTAAATATATATAAATTTTGGAATGCTAGCCTCTAATAAGCCGAAAAAAATAGCCCAGATGTGCTATCAACACCGCCTGATTTAAATAAGTTTGATAATTTCATTTCAAAGAAACAATTTAATAATGTTTTTATTTTGACAACAGTGTTTAAGCGTGAGTTAGAAAGCAAGTCGTTTGATGCAGATGATTTTATTAAAAAATACTGACACGAAAGTAACCACAAAAGTAAAATATTTGACGACAATAAATCACATTGCAACATGACTAATAGAACCTTTCAGATTGGACAGACCAATAGAACCTTTCGTATTGGATTGTTGACTTGGTGCCAAGGTTTAAGCTTCTGAAATACTATCAATTAAATGAGTAACTTCGAAGTTAACAACACTTAGTACACTTGATGCTTTTTACCACTATACACTTTCTACATTTTTTCTACAAATTCAGTGGTTAACAACACAAACTAAATTTGGTGCTCTTTACCGGGGTTGACACATGCAAGAGCAAGTTCAAAAAACTTAATACATTCACCAATACCTCAATATGTTTTGAATCAATTTACTAGTACTTAGTAAAAAAAAATTATCCCCCATATTCATAAAAAATATTTTTGATTTATAAAAGCTTTTTAAACAAATTTTCATAAAAAATTCGTTTCATAAGCCTGCTATTAACATAAAATATGTTTTTAGCTGATTTTTTGTGTATTTAAAAAAATAAAAAACAAAACAAAGACACTACTATACAGCAGCACATCTTAATGCCTTTTAAACATAAATTGCAACCATTTTGAAAAAAAAGGTTAATAAAAATATCTTTTCAGAAATTTTATGATATCGCTAACTACGGCAACACTGGATACACAACTTTTAAAAATAAACATAATTTTTTTATCAAGACGGACCAAAAATTAAATAAAAAATAAATTATTAAAATAATTTCGTGATAACGATAACATGGTTTTTTAAACCCAAAAATAAAGCGTTCTTCATAAGATGTTTTCACTTCGAGAACATTTGGAAAATAAACTTGCAACTGACTGTGTGAACACTCAAGCTACTAACAAGACTTTCGGCTGTTTCTTCGACATTTTCGAAGACAATACATTTACACTATTTGAAAGTAATTAGTGTTATCTTGAACTTTTCTATCTCTTAACTTACATTAGATACGGTTTATTGGAAACTTATTTTACAAAAATATGTGACATGGTGTAGTTTACCTCCCAGCTATAGATATAATTTCGGAGGAAATATTTACAAACAAGATTTTAAAAAACTGATGTGTTTAAGACTAGCGTGCATTCATGCCGATAATGTATAACGTAATTGAGTGCTAAACACGGAGTGGTTTACTTTTTTATATACTTCAGGCGCGGATTCAGGGGGGGGTGAAAAAAGGAAATCCCCCCCCTAAATTATAACAATATGTTTTGCTTATTTCGATAACACACGAATCCCATAAAGTTTTTTTTTTTTTTTTATAGAATCTTTAATCAAATTTTCAATAATTATCCAAGTATTTATCCTAATAGTTATTTATTATATATTTCCAATGAAACATCTAGTTTACTGTATTTAAATACATATTATTCTACATGCAATCCCAGCAAGTGCCATCTATATCCGAAAAATAAACGTTTGGGTTGAAAATGCGAGCGGTTGAATTATTAATAAGCCTTAGTATATGCATTCAACCTTCCCATATATACATATGAAAATATGTATTGGTCTAGTAAAAGTTCACCAAAGAAGAATTATATAACTGTCAAATTTCAAGTGCATTAATAAGAAAAGTTCTTTGATATACCAAAAAACCTAAAACAATGATGAGTCCGTAATTTTATTTTAATATAATGTACCTATATAAGTATATATCATTACCTTCAGTCGAAAAGGATGTAGTCCAATGTATAAATTTTATAGAAGAGAGAAAAAACTTTCTAAGGTCTTTAGTTCTGAATATATTTTAAGTCGGTAAATCCAGTTTTGCTTCATTGCCGACTCTATATTGGCTTGCAAACCAACTAAAAATAATACATTTATGTTTAACATAGCTTTTTGTGTCTTATCACCTTTTCTATTATATATTTTTTACTTGTTATGTACATTTGAGTATGTCAATTTGCAAAAAATAAAATATACTATAAAATTATTTTATTTATTTCAATGTTGACTCTTAACAAATATTAACAAATTTTTTTTTGAAATTTTCACATTTTAGTAGGCCCTAGCGGTTTTTCTTTAGCATTTTTGGACTTAGAACTTTTACATATCGTTGCAAAACAAGAACTAGAAAAAAATATTTGTATTTTTTCCACAAACGATGTGTTTTTGTTTACTCTATTGAACTGCATCAAAAACTTAATTTTCAAAAATTGTGGCATTAGCGCATGTACGACTGAAGGTACATATTATTTATGTCTTTTTATTGTTATAAGATTTAAAATTCCTTTCTAAATAAAAATAATTTAAATAAAAAAAATTAGCTGTAATCAACTAAAACCTGAATAATTATATATGTATCTTTAGATTAAAACCCAAAGAGTTCGACTTAAATTCATTACTTAATTTTAAAATTAGTGAAGCATATTCCTTCTTCCAAATTTTGTTAACAATTGCATGTTTTTTTTTTTTTTTTTTTGTGGAAAAATTGGTCAAACAATTTAGTATGATGTAGTCAAATAAATTGTTTCAATTAAAAAAAAAACATTAAAAATAAATAAAATTATTTTTATAGCAAAAACGTTATTTAAAAAGATTAATTTATATTGAACTGATCTTATATTTTATTTGACCTTATTGTTTATTTTTTTTTTATATAATATAAACATATCGTTTTTAATAAACTTTTAAAAACAAATTTTTTACTTGTTTTGTATCATAAAAAATTTCAACCCCCCATATGGCTCAAGCTGGATCCGCGTCTGATATACTTTAATCATTTTTTAGTGAATCTGCTCTAAATATGAAGCCATAACAATAAGTGCACAGAAAAAATTATTAAATTTATCCTATTACCAAATTTGTTCTAAATTCATAATATCAAGCAAACAAGTTGTTGATTTTGCATCTATTACCAAAATGATTATATTGATTACTAAAAAGTTTAAAATTTTAAAAAAATTTTTTCAATAAATGATATTTTTAATTTTAATTAAAAAAGTGATTAAAAAACTTTGAAATTTTAAACAATGTGTTAATTTATTTAAATAAATATTGACAATTCCCAACAACAATTCAACAGGTTTAAATTATTTTATTTTAAACGAAAAAAGTCAATTAAGATTTTTTGTTATTTAATTAAAATTTTAATTGAAAATTTATTTCAAAACAACTAAAATGTTAATTAAATCAAAATTAAATTTTTAATTTTTTTCAGCTAAAAAAAAAAAATTATTGATTCAATTATCACATTAATTAAATGAAAATACTTTTTAAACCATTTTTTTAATTGATAAAACACTTTTTTCTGTGTGTTGAAAATCTAAAAATTAAAAAATAAAAATTAGTCCCACTTCAGTAGAACATTAAGGTTAAAACGGTCCTTAGCCTAGCAGGCTGGAAGGGCGGCACTTATTCATTTCTTATATACCACAGCGCTCCGTTCATATTTCGATTGTGCCCTCTGTATAAGCTCAATAGTGGAATTTCTAGTTTTTTCCCATAGCTCAGTACCATCAGCACAGTAATGAATAAAATTTCCCCGGGAGTTTTACCCTTCAACCATTTTTGCTATTTAAATTCAATCGTAAAAATAGGAGTAGGGAAAAAACTGCCGGGAAATTTGTATTAATAATTGGGCTGCATATGTCCAAATAGGCTTCAAAACAGTTCCATACAGGATGACTTTATATTCCATGCTAAGTTTCGATCTGTGACTAATTAAACAGTGAAGTCTAGAAGCTTTTTACTACAAGAAAAGTCTTTTGGCTTCTATATATCGACGCCAAGTCTATTCAAATGTATACCTTGGTGTATTTTCTTCTCCTGAGTGTTAACGTATCGTGCTTACTTTTTAATTGGCCAACAACACATAAGCTACGATTTTATTACATACCGTTCTGAACCATGCACCCCTTCCTTCCCTGGGATCTGGAGCTAGCTACCTTTCTTTCAAAGCGGCATTCACAATCGATTATACTTTCCGCTTAAGATTTCCCTTCCCCGATTCCGTAAAGGTCTTCAGTAATAACCAATCCTAGATTGCTAAATACCTAAAGGACTTTACCACTCTGGACAGCAATATTTCAAAGATTTGCCAAGTTAAGGCGGAAAAGCATAAAATATTGGTTGCGCCTACTTAGTTACGTATTTATTTATATACTCCAAGACTGCATATTAGTATCTTAATACACAGCCCTCCAGTAGAAATCTCAAAATAAAAGGATGTGCTTGTTTTATGCTTTTTGCCAATATACATATTTTTTGCCTTTTCCACAAACCATTTAAATAAAAATATTGTTAAAAGCATTATTTTTTTTTTTAAATATTTGGTGAAAAGTCTCAACAAAAATTTGCTTGCTAGTCAAAATAGAAGAAAAAAAAACAAAATCACTTACACATTAATATACATATGTACGTATGTATATATAATCACTCACAGGCACCTCATTTAAATCCATCAAAATTTAAAAGAAATCTGAACAACGATTTGTGCATTAGACCTGCCCTTAAAAATTTGTGTTTAAATTGGTCTTATTTTACACGAAAAAAAAGTGTGTTCTCAAACTAGTATAATAGTTGATCTTTTAAATGTATCTATTATACTACAAGTATATCCGTTTATACTGTGGTTAACTAAGATCATAATCGAATTTTTCTGATACATATTTATATATTTTTACATAAGCATATTATTGTTGCGAAGATTATTTTTATTCATACTACAATGTAAACGTTCGCGTTTAACATATAATTATTTTTCTTCAAAAAAATTGTTTTTTTAGTAATTCTAATTAAAGGCAACCTTAAATTCGTTTTTATTTTTTTTATTATATACCTCGTAGGGCATTGTTTATAGCATTGTCTATACCTGGCTTTATTTTCCTGATTGGTTATATACTATTATTTATTTTTCAAAAAAAAAAAAAAAAATAAATATAATATATAGTGATCTTTTCTGTCATATCGGGAGTCGAATGTTATACAAGATAGGCTACTAGGACCTGGTTTTTCGCCTGCAAAGAAACCACGTAAATCAGTAAAGAAATTGTCTACAAAAAGATGGTAGTAAGTGCCACATCCCAATTATGCTCATTGATCAGCATAAGTCAGCACCACACTTGCGCCGAAACCGAGCTGAGCATATTAGGTATCCGTAAATGTAGACGCTATTTGATATGGTTTATCAGATTTGTTTATGAGAGAAAATTTATCTCTTGATAAAGCTGAACCAACCGACCACTTTTTTTAATCTTGTGAATTTTCTCAGTACATTCATCCTCTACTTACTTGAGAGTAGCCACTACCTAACCAACAAAACATTTTAACTCTACCATTTTGACGTTTGCGGGCAGCGGTGTTTTCCGGGCAAATATTTGTTTGTTTCAGTCGTTAGCAGCTCAAATACGACTTCAGAAAAAAAATAATGAGAAGCATTCTTTTTAATATCGTTCAATTACAACATGAAAAAGAAGTATCCAAGTATTTGGCTTTTATCGCAAATCTAGATATTTTCCAATTTTACTTCCTAGCAAGCTTATTCGAGGATTTAGAGGTCCATGTAGCTCTGTATCTTCGTCTTGCGGAAATTGTGGTAGTCCAACTTTATGTACAGATAGCTCTGCTGGAGCTCGAAGCAAGTTTATTGGTTAATTATGCTGACAGAATATTATTCCCCAGAGTCTTTGTCAGTATCGTCTTCATTAGCAGTGTCAGGCCTGGTTGTCGTAATCATCGTCTTCTTCTAGAATTGTAGCGCTAACTTGCAGCGTCAATACCCGTAACTGCAGAAACCAATATTTTATGTTGTAAAGCAAAGAAAATCCAATATTTCTTGCTAAAATAACATAATCTTTAGTTTTTAATGGCAATAACATACTACGTACTCATTTATTCTCAATAATACACACACATGTTAGAACTTCCAATAAAGGAATGTAAAACTCAGCTTTTGGAAGACATTGCAATTTTTTGTGTGTTTATGCTGGGGTATTTCTTTTAAATTTTACAGAATAAAGTGGATACAAATAGTTTATATTATTTTTCAGGTATAATGCCCGTAATATCTACAAATAGATATATAGCTGCGTATAGATATATATTGTGTGACGTATTTTAAAACCTATTTCTTACCTACGGGGTAAAGTGTAGTGTATTTTAAACCATCGATTTTCGATAGTTAATTCACGTGGGCCAATTTAACGTTGAAATTGACAAAAAAGTGTTACTGGATAAGTAAAGATAACTGTTAGGTACGAACACGACCAGATATCGGTTAGTAGAAATTACTGGCATAAATAATACTAAAATAACTGAAACAAAAAAAAAAATTACTATTGGGTATATCGAATTTATATTTTAAAGCTACTGTATGATATAGGGTACGGTAGATCTATATGGGAGCCGGTTAATCGCAAGAACGCAGTTTCCAGTTAAAATGAGAATGGTGCATTATAATTTCGAACTGCACAATGGCTTTGAGCAAGCGAATAAGGATTTTACTCTAAAAAACTGGCCGTGGGGAAAAGAAGGACAGATTTTTTGTAATCATTAAAATTTAGGGACTTTTCAAAAATGTGGAAAATTGCATATATTTGGCAATCTTTTTCGATTTGTGACAACATACTTATAAAATTGTTGATACATCAACATTACAAATTGTGAAACTTATTTGAGCGATCGCTTGCCGCCATCTCTCTTTTATAAGAATTTAATTTTTCAGAGCAATAATTATTTAAATTGTTAAACATGAGCATCAAAAACTCTTGGAGTAGTTACGTAACTGAAAAGAAAAAATAAACTCACTGTTTTATTGTTGGTATTTTGTTTAAGCTTTGATATTGTTGCAAATAAGACTTTTTAAGTGTTTGTAATTCTCATTCTCTCTGTAGTCTTATATACTGATATCTTTCGGTCTTCTGAAATTTTTTGGGAAAACGTTTCCTGATGATCTGACCTAAAGTACCACTGAAATGCGAATAGAAACAGCTTATCCTCCAAAAATAAATTTCAGTATTTTTATCAAGAATAAAAATAAGGAATTAAGCAGAACAAACAATATCATTTAATGAAAAATTATGTGTTCCCAAAAACACCTTTGATAATAAATGAAAAATTTTAAAAAACATTTTTCCCTTAAGCCTGGTACTCTGTTCAGTATTTCGTACGAAATGTTGTCAACCTCTATATAAAAAAAATATCGTTGAAATACAAACGAAAAAATGTTGATAGGGTTGTACTCTATTTATATTACGAAAAACATTCGAAATGTTTCTAGCAACATTTTTATTTTCCGTGCGAAACAAGTGCAGCTCATATTATTTCGCACGGAATTTTAAGCAACAGCTTAACATTTTTTGTAATTTTTTATTTGTATTTGTGTTATTTCTAACAAGCGTTTCACAAAGAAAAATGTATATAAGGACTAAAACTTATAAAAACTAAAATTTTTTTTTATTTGGGAAATTATAAAAATAATATTGTTTTACTCTTTTTAATAACAAATAAAAAGAAAACATGCATTTTTGTTTACCTTCGCAAAACAATGTTGCATGCTTGCAACTAATAAAAACGTTAAGTTTTGAAAAATCCCGAAATTTTCATGTGAAATAATCAATGTTGCTCAACATTTTTCGCAAGTTTGAACTTTAAGCCTAGTACTCTGTTCCAATTTGTGAAAAATGTTCAGCAACATCTACTATTTCGTGCGAAAATTTGACATGTATCAATGTTACCTATCTCGAGAGTTTGCACAATTTGACGATTTTAATCTTTAAAAGTATGCGACATTGTTTTGGATATGTAAACAAAACCCACATGTATTTTACTAAAAAGTATTTTTTTTTTAAGTAAAAGAAGTAAAAATTAAAGTAAATATTAATGAAAAACTGTTACCGGTTGTGTTATTTATGTTCTGCAGCTCTCATTTTAATATTAAGTCTACACTTTTTTCATTTGCTTCAAATTCCACGTGAAATAAGTGCAGCTTATATTATTTCGCAGTTGTAAAAACAATGTTGCCAGAAACATTTCGCTACTTTTTCGCAACTTAAACAGAGTACAACTCTATCAACCTTTTTTCATAGAAATTCCGCACAAGTTTTTTTCATATCAGTTTTGACAGCATTTCACGTGAAATGTTGAACAGAGTACCAGGCTTTAAGTCGAAATTAGTACAAAAATATTTTGGAATATACACAAATTTTTTTTCGTAAAATTATAAAATGGTGTTTTGTTGTACGCAAGAATTTCGCAATGCAAAATTAAGAACGATTTCGTACATATAAGGCATGGATTTGAGTGTATCATAACAACTAGATGGCTGATCAAGATTATAATACAGTCGTAAAGTAAGGCCACATTTCAAATTATAATTTTTTTTACAAGAAAGCTTTAAAAATCATGTTGATTAAGTCCCAATCGCATGAATTTTTCTTCGATTATAATTATGATTACAAGGTGCGATTAGTTGTGATAACGATCCGAATCGACCAACTCTTAAAATAACTCTCTACATGGTTGAATCTTTAAATTTTTTATCAATTTGTTTCAGATACTTGCAAAAAAAACTAGGCAAATTGAAAAAAACATTTTATTTTTTTAGGGGCACGTCTATTGTACACGCTGTAATAACTTTCATATACACACCCACACACATATTTATCGACATGTATGCATTTCTACTCCAATAACTTTGACAACATAAATATGATTTTGTTGTATTAAGTTGACGACGACAACAATAACAATGGCAATATTAGCTAGCAGTGGTAACAGAAACATAAACAAAATTTGAATAATTTTTTTTTTTTTTTAATAAAATTTATTGACAACCGTACACTTAATCATTTACACCATTCGCAATATAAGACCGTCGAACATTAATGTTCCGCAAAAGAATAAGTTATAGCCATGAACATTAAAAAGAGAAATTTAAAATTGTAATAATCCAAAAATTTTGGATAAAGCAAATATACATATGTAAAATATTCCAAAAGGACTTTAATAAAGAAACTTAATAAGTTGATTTTTTTTTAGAAAGAAACATATAAAAAGTTAAAGTGTTATACTCGGCTCTGCTGAATCTTGTTGCCCTCCACCGAGAGTACAATTAATTAAACAGTGGGCTTTATGTGGGATCTCTTAACTTTTAACTATATTATAATCCGTTGCTGGCTTAGACGTATTAAAGTTTATTCCAACCTTTCGATTATAGTTACTTATGTATGTGCCGATTTTTACAAAGTTTTATGATTTAGTTCTAGTCAGAAAAAACTTATTTTTTCCTAATTTAAATGAAATATAGCGATTTACTTTTAGGTGTATTAAAGTGATTTTCAGAAGCGGATTCAACGTTGGATCCATGGTAAATTTGTAACGATGATCAAAATTCGGTAGAGTGATTAATAATTAATTTAAGTGATTTTTGCCTAATTTCAATATAGTAATACATTTGTTATTCGTTCCAATGTGCTTTTCGGAAATCGCTTTATATGGGATCGAAAATAATGGAACGAATTTTATACTTTAGTGTTTTCCGAGAGTGGGCTTTATAAGGGGCCTATGGTAAATTATGAACTGATCTGCACAAAATTAACAGTATGATTTGCAGTCATAAAAACGAGTTCGTGCAAAGTTTCATAAAAATTTGTGCATTTCGCCAACATCTTTTCATTTAAGTCGTTAGAAAATAAGCGTCATCTCATTAGAGGGGCATGGCTTCAACGACTTACAATTACTCAAGGGCCAAGAATGTGAATACATACATGCATATATATACTTTGATGGGTCTTAGAAGTTTTTAAAGTTTAATTGTTTAGGTTTTCTTGATTGAAAATGTATGTGCTTGTGAAAAAATTATTTCATTATTGTGAACACACAGTAAAAATGTTGCTGTCATTGTGAATCTGGGCTTAAATTCATATATTGGAAATGGTATTTTTTTTTTTTTTGTACATTTTTTATAATTATAACACAAGATTACAAAAACATTTTAACACACTTGCTTACACATATATCTAAAATCTTTTAAAAGTGTTTAGAACCCAGCAGTTCTGATACCATTAATATCAGTCCTAACATTTTAGCAGACAAATACCAAAAAAATTTCTGAAGAATATTATCCTCACATTCAAAGAATATTTTTTTATAGAAAGATGCTGTAATATACAGCAAAGTTATCTAAAGAAAATTGATCTTAAATTCTGCAAACTTTTATATAGAAAGTTCCTTTTAAATTTACAAAAATTTTCTGTGGAAAATTACTTTTAAATTTAGTCAAATTTTGTGTAGAAAATTGCTCTTAATTTTCATATTCTAAAGATAATTAGATTTCAGATCAATTTTACATATAACAGTGTCTTTAACTTAAGAGCAGGTTTGTGTGAAGAACTGGTATTTTCTGAAAAACGTTATTTGCAGAAATATTTTAAGTGTGCTAAGAAATCTCGTGTTCTAAAATTGTTGGCAATTATTGAATGGTCTATAGAAACCCTTCTTAACAGTGACACTCACTAGAACTATTGGGTTTATAATAAAATAAATCTAAAGGCACATGTGTGTTTAAGCATTATTTGAAGGTTTTTAGCAAAGCAATTTGTGGGTTTAACGAGTTGAAAATCTGTTGGAAATACATCAACACAAATAAACAATCCATAAAATATAATTCTTTTTTTTTTTATTTATAATATTTTTGTTATTTGTTTGAATATTAACAATATTTCTGCTTGATGAAGTTGGAAAATTGTCATAAAATATTTAAAAGTTTTCGTAATTCAATTTAAAAATAAAAAGCATAAGACATTTATTCAACAATACTGTATTAACTCAAAATTTAAACTTTCGATAACAGCATACAATTTTATGTTTTACATTTAAGTCATATGAAAAGGAATTTTTAAACCAACCGTTTACAAAAAGGAGACAAAATATCATGATATTTTTACAGCGGTTACATATGAATATTACGTGTAGATTTTTTGCAAAAAGTGAAAAAATAAAAATTTAGAGTTAATACACTATGTTGAACAAGGGCAACATGTGTGGTAACAGCTTTTCATTTTATTTCCTCTTTCAAAATAAAGGGGTCATTAATAGGGTGAAGAGAAAGCTTATCTTTAAATTTCCAATACTTGGCACTGACACATAAGTACTTCAAATTTTTTTTTTATGATTATTATAATTTTTTTAAAGTGATTTATTCGTTTTTTCTTGTAATTTGAAAATTATAAAGAACCTTAAGTATTCACTGTACATTTCAAAAGTGACAAAAATCTCACATACTGGGCATTCTTAAAAGTCGAATTATTTAACTTCCTCAAAAAAAAAAAGATTACAAAATGTCTTCTATTAAAAAAAATTTACATGTTTTTGGATTTTCTTTTGTCACACATATGTCTTCCTGTCTTAAGCCACTTAGGATAAAATTATTTTTACTCTTAGCCCAAATGCTATTAGTGTAAATAAGTATTAGAATGTTAAATTTTTTTTCACTTGTTTATTTTCTCACTTGAATTCCTTAACATAACATTTTTATTTTAAATCTAACATCATCGCCTTAGGACAACATGAAATGGAAAAAATTTGAAAAAATGTGAAAAAAAACCAACAACATGAAATAGAAAATAAAATTTGAAAAAATGTGAAAAAACCAAAATTGTAAGAAGTTGAGGTAACTAACATTAATAATATTATTTTTTAAGAAATCTGTATAAAAAGATGGACATAAGAAGATTTACGAGTGACGTAAAAGTATCTTGTTAAATTTAGAGGAAACAAATACGAAGTGTTAAGTATTTTTGTAAAAAAAAGAAAGGGGTTTTTAAAGATTTAATTTTCGAGCATTCAAAAGAAATTAAATTAAGCAAAATTAAAAACTTGCATATTTACATGCAGAGAAAAAACATGGTTGCGGTAAACATATTCCAAGAGCGATATATTATGATAAGATTCATGATTGAAATCAAAACATTTTATGATTATGATTGCAATCGTATTAAAATCTGAAAGAATCATACTATGATTCAAAATATGATTACAGTAATCATAATATAGTCGTAGGTAATCATAATATCGTTGTTAAGATTTACCACATTATGGTTTAAAAGTCATTATAATGAAATTGCATTGTCATAGGTCAAAATTAGTTATAAAATATTTTATAGAATTTTTTTTCTTTTCCTCTTAAAATAACATTTAACTTACAAGAAGTGGGCAATATTATGCAACAATATTTTCGGACTTTCACAATAATAAAAATAAATTTAAATTTTAAGCAATGCTATTTTATTTTGTGACACTTAGGCCCAAAGACAATACATTTTATTATTTCGTTGCTGCTTTCTGCAGAAATATATACTGAATTTTTAAATTTCATACGCTGCATATCTTGTGGCGTTGGAAATTTTCAAATGCAGTATAAGGCCCTAATCATGTATAAGTAAAACGCAACACAACGCCAAAGAATAACATTGAAAGCACAAACAATGTCATAAATATTTTTTGTAATTTTGTTGTTGATTTCTACAGAAATTCACTTTGCGTTTTAAGATTTCAAACGCTGCAGAGCTTGTGGCGTTGAAAATTTTAAAACGGTACATGAATTTCTGTAGAAAGCAACAATAAAATTACAAAATATTTATGACATTGTTTGTGCTTTCAATGTTATTCTTTGGCGCTGCGTTGCGTTTTACATGATTAGGGCCTTATATTGCATTTGAAAATTTCCAACGCCACAAGATATGCAGCGTTTGAAATTTAAAAATTCAGTATATATTTCTGCAGAAAGCAGCAACAAAATAATAGAATATATTGACTGTTTGGTTTTTGCTTTCAATGTAATTTTTGGCGTTGCGTTGTGTTACACACAATACGGTCCTTAAAAAAATTGTTTAATGTACATACAATTTATTATTTTTTTTTAAATTTATTTAAAAAAAAATATTTTGTCTTTATTTTTAATGGTTGTTGTTTTATTTAAAATTGTTATAACACTTTGTTAACACTAACAAATAATTCGATATAATACAAACGACAGAACTGATGCAAAATATTTTACAAATAGTGATAATTATTAAGAGTAAAGATAATTTGCTTGCAGCTTAAGCATACTATCAGTACACGTATATAAAGTAACCATGTTATGGTTATTAAATACTATGAAAAGGTTGTAAATAATTTATGTTCATAGTTGTTATAAATATAATTATTTTATGTGATAAATATTGATATATTTACAGTTACTAAAATATTGCTGATATAAAACAAAAATAAAAATATTTAGTGGAGAAAGTCCCACAAGATTTTTTTAAAATTTCAAGAAATATACTATGTATTATGCAGTGGGTCACAGCTTATTTTACTGGGCATTTACGCATGAAATTAGTTTCTTGAAAGTCGCAATACACTCACACTTTTTCACTAACACATTTACATCTTTTTATATTCAGTCCAACTTTCAGCTAGCTTTCAATGAAAATTCCAAGAAAGCGATTTCATGAAAGTAATTGACAATAACTAAGCAGTGTTGCCAATTGACAATGTTGTTTTCGTATATATAAAGAATTGTAATATATTTGGTTAACTTAATATTAAGAACACAATGATTCTAATCAAAATTTATAAATATCATGAAAACTAATAAAAATAAATATTATTTTAAACGAATGCCCGAAGTTCGGCGTGAAAAATTGGCTCGGTAACTCTGAAACTTGAAATAAGCAAAACAATAAAAGATGAAGAAGAGAAATTTTTGATAGAATTTTACCTTTTGACGACATTTTAAAAATGAAATTTCACTTTCATGTAAATTTTCATGAAATTTTATGATTTTTTTGTGAATTTTGTGGTGATAATACGTATACAGAATTTTCATGAAAGTACTTTCATGTGTAAATGCAGAGTTATGCACTGCATTTTCTTATTTCTAAACGTCTGTAAAAAACAAACTAACAGGACCTGAAAAAAGAAGTTCGTATCATTAAAATGGACCACTTTTTATTTATCAAAAAAATTTCATTTATACAAAAATGTGCATTTCAAAATATATATTACAACTAAAAAACCAAAAACACTCCATTTGTTCATCTCACATCTTTTTGTATGCAGGCACGTATGGTTTTCAGAAGCTGAAAGCAAAAACTGGGAATTACCCAATTTAATATTTCGTGTGATACCCGTTATTATCTATGACAGATTTAAGACGATTTGGCATAGAAGCGACCAGTTTTTGTGTAATATCTGGCGAAATATTTGCCCACTCCGTCAAAAAGGCTTCTTTTAAATCACTTTTGTTGAAATTTTGTGTTTCCTTTTGTTATTTTCTAATATTGAACATAAATTTTCTATAACATTAAGATCTGGCGACAGTGCTGGCGGTGTCATAAAATGTGGGCAGTTATATATCAGCCAAGTCTGCACAATACCCGATTTGTGCATTGGATCGTAGTCCTGGTAAATTCGAAAATCTGATTTTATACCCAGCTTCTCAGCACCAGCAGCCGACTTACAGGCCCAACCCATGACACTGACACCCCTATGCATCACTGTTGCATACGACATGGCATCTGAACCAAATAGGTTGAACTTGGAGTCATCGGCATGACAGAATTAGAAAATGAAGATTCCTTTGAAACGTGTACTTTTGCAAAATTTAGCCTCCATAGCCTATTTTTCGGGTTAATTAACGATTTCTTGCGGCAACACGGCCATTAAAATCATGTTGGCGAGAGGCACGACGAACAGTTTCCACGCAACATTGTTTGAACTCAATGATTTGTTGAACTGTGGAAACATTAATATTAACCATTTCTGCTATTTTTCGCTGTGAGTGGCCATTTTTAAAATGGTTAAAACCAATTCTCGCTGCTCTATCGTTGTACGCGGACTCATTTGAATTTTTGTTAACTGACACTTCATGTTACAAAATCAGACTAACAATTCAGCGAAACACATTTCTAGAATTAAAAAAAAGAATGACAGAAAAAACCCCGAAGTTGCATTCAGTTACCGTTACAGTAGAAAGAAGTAACTGCATAAATTAAGCTATGAGATAAAAATAAGGTTATTATTTGTTTTTTTAGTTTTTTTTGGTTTTGTTTGTTAAAGAATAGTGATTTGTCTTTAAAATAATTCCAAGTTCTTTTTAAAGTTCCTTTTTTTTTTTTTGTTGTTTGTACAGAGCTTTAAAACTAAAAAATGCACTGCAAAAAATAAGCTGTGGGCCACTGTACGTAAGTGTGGAGATGTTACAGAATTTTAGGCACCTGATGATTAAGGGAAACAAGTTAGAGCATATTAAAAAGCATATTAAATAGTTACAATTGAATCCTTTCCGCCTGAGAAGGAGGAAAACTTCCATTAATTGTAGTTAGCATTAAGCGAAAAATGACTGGTTTTTTCAAAAATAAAAAAAATGTACAGTGCATGATTAAACATGCAATATAAGTGAATAATTAAAAAATCGGTTTCTTTTACTGAAATTAAGCTTTTTGTAATTTTTTTTTTAGAAGGCCTGTTATAGATTCAGGTAAGGCAAAATATAAAATTTATTTAAGTTAATTTTTAGTTAATTGAAGTTCTTAAAAATTGTGGTTTTTATTCTAAAGGAATGTGTGTGCAGAAACCGATAGCAAAAGTTACTTATTTGCTTAGGGTGCATTTCTTTTTGGTATAAACAACGTTAATATTAACAATTTTTAAAAAAAAATAGTCTTTAAAACAAATATATTGTCTTCTTATAAAGATTGTCGAACCTTTTGAAAGAAATGTCTACCAAAAAATAATTTTAATCCCTTTTTTTAAGAAATTAAAATTTTTTATACACTTGCTAAGTGTATAAATTACTATAATTATGTCAGAACAACTGACATATCAGCCAAAACCCCAGCATCCCACAAAAGCAAACAGCTAGAAAAAAATATTGTACTTCACCACATTTCACAATTAACCCATTTCAAAAGTCAAACTTATTTAACCTTAAATTTCGTTTTTCTTAATCCTTTTTTTAAATTTTAATTTTTTTTTTTTTTTTTTTGTAACAAATAAAACAGACCAGTGTCAAAGTGAGAATAAATTCAGCACGTTTTTTTAGGGAAAAAAAACGTTCAAAATTGTATGTAGAATACGGAAACCAAAAAACGTTAAAAATAAAAATTTTAATACACAACAAAAGAGTTAAAAAATGAAGAAAAAAAATTTAAAGACCTTAAGACCCACTTCATTACACATTCTAGACACTGACTGATGTTTAAATATAAATAAATAGCAACAAAAAATATTTTTTTTGTTAATTTCCCAGTACTATGAAGCACGTAAAACGCTTTCAAATAGGACACAAATTTTTTATTTTGCTTCTTTTTAATTTTCACTAAACAAAAAAGGGTTAAGCCATCACAACAAATTTAATCCCAAACTGAAAACAGAAATTTTTTTAGTTTCCCTTAATTATTCTTTTTGACAATTTTGAACTTTAACTTTTAGATTGAGTGTTGATGGGTGATATTTAATTTTAAGTAGTTTTTTTTTGTTTCGAGAAAGTAATTAAAGAGCAAAGACATTTTCAATTTCCTTAAATACAAAAAATATATATCAATTGTGCGTGAATATTTATTGTTCTTAAATAGATTTTTGATTGCAATTTCAGAGATAATTTGTTAACATTAGTACTGGACAGGAATATAGTATTCCAATAATTTGATTGCTTTTTTATTATAGAAAGCTTTCAACAAATGTTTGCTTACAAAAATTATTATCTTTTTAATTGTTAAGGTTAGGTCGATTTGATAAAATTCGGTATATACGTTTAAATTGCCATAAGGACCAAGACTATTGAATATGGTAAGCATCGGTCCTTAATTACACCAAGGCCCCATTCAAACTTCTTTCCGGAAAAGAGTCTTTGTGTCCATAAGCAACCTAATCTAAATACCACTTCCGAAAATAGCTTTTAATGCCATAACTCTCTTATATATGTTGATATTAATATACGACGATAACTTATATTACAGCTATTATGTGTAGGTCCAGAATTTACGTGTATCTACCCTGACCCCTGAAATTCTTATAAGACGAAAAACTTCTTTTAATAGAGATGTATGTAGATATCTAGATAATATTCGGTAAAAGAACTCTTAAGTAAATCATAACCTCATATTATATTTTTTTGCCAAGTCCATTACTAATCATGTAGGTTACAATCTCGAAAATGTTTCTGTAAATACTGTAGTGAACGGTATCAAATGATATGGCTTGACCCACGGTCTTACTTGTTTTATATATAAACACCCATATTCATAAAAAATATTTTTGATTAATTAATGAAACGAATTTTCTATGAAAATTTGTTTAATAATCCTGCTATAAACCTTAAATATTTTTTACGAATATGGAGGAAAGAAGATAAACAAATTCTTCTATTTTTAAAGAAGAAGTTTTGCGAACTTATGAAAATAAATTTGGTTGATTTTTGAAAAATCATGAGTTGGAATAATAACACTGCGGAACAGCCATTTTGCGGCCTGGAACTTTGTGTAATTTTTTTTACTAATTTGAGGTCGCTGATTCCAAATCTAACCTTCATTTTTCTCTATCAGCTCCAGTTTTAGAGATATACCGTTATGTCCAAAATTAAGGTACTTTCAGCACATATCGAGCCCTTAGCGCCAAATTATCGTAAGCGACAAAACACTGATAGAGAAAAATGAAGGTTAGATTTGGAATCAGCAACCTCAAATTAGTAAAAAAAATTACACAACGTTCCCGGCCGCACAAAAAAAGTTCAATTTTGTTCCGCAGTGCAATTAATAGAGCACATAAAAAATGTTTGTATCAATAAAAGTAGTTTCTTTTATTATACATATAACCAGTAGCTCGTTTTTGTATTTTTCGCATTGCAAAATTTCTCAAATTAAACCCAACCATAATATGCTTAAGTTGGCTTGAGCAAATGTGCGAAAACATGTACATAAAACATGTGAGGCAAACCATATTGAACTTAAGGAAACGTTTTGTTAAGTTTTATGAAATTGTCATTTGCTTAAGCAAAGTGCGAAACTGCTCGCACATTCCGTACGGAATCAAATGTTTTTTTATTTTGTTTTTGTTTTCTTAAATACATTTGAGAGACTTTTTGTTAATTTTTGACAGTAGGTTAAGCAAGGCTATGCATATTATGGTTGGGCCTTAAGTGTGAAACAAAAAATTCCATCGTTTCTCGATTTGTGAGAAAAAGGTGTTTCTGTATTTGAATACGAAAACAGACAACAGAGATTCTGTTTTAACTGGAATACTTCCAGTAATTAAGTGTCAAATGCAAGCGAAACGTCAACGAAAGAAATAGATATAATAAAAATAGGGCTGCCAGATTTGACGATTTATCGTCATTTTGACGATTTTTTGTACCAAAATTGACAAAGTGCCGATTTGCTGATTTTTTCTGGTGACGATATTATTCAGTCTTCGAAATAAAATAATTTTAATTAGTTTAATATGTTTATATATTCGTCACCACAGAAAAACGATATCTTTAAAAACAAGGCAGATTAAAAAATTTATGGGCAAAATCAAAATTTCGAAGGAAAACTGTTTAATTTTTATTTCCTTAGATTATTTAATACATTTCTTTATGTGATAAAAAACTATTGCCCCATTTTTCAGTCAATGCACTAGAGGAAATTTTTACCTTTTTTTGGCAAGTTCAATATGATATTTTGTCACGGCTTTAAGTGATCTTTTCAGGAAAAAAACAATCTGAAATTTTAAATTGTTATCGGATTAAAGAGAAAAATTAAATTATTAATTATATTTAAATAGACCTCAAGTTTAAGTTTGTATGTATATATGTATAACATATGCATTTAACCCATTAACTTTAGCAATTTTTTTTTTTTTTTTTGATTATGTTTTAATAAAAATCGAACAAAATTTGTCAAAATTAATTTTAAATTTTCCGATTTTTTAAAACAAATTAGCCGATTATTTTTTTATTTTTTCTTAGGAAATTAACGATTTTTTCAAAAATTTATCTGGTAGCCCTGCATAAAACGAAAACAATGAAGAGCTTAAAAAAATTAAAATAACAAAATAGGTATAACAATTGTGTTTTCATTATTTTCATCATTTAAATACTTTCTCTTCAAATAAAAAAAAAAATAATACACATTCTTGTGTACATACATACATAATTTGTGCTCCATTTTTTGAAATTTTATTTTTCTCGCATAAATTTCAGATGTGACTTATTTTGAGAGTTCTTGTGAGAAACTTTTAGCAAAATATTGATACAGAAACAGTTTTTCTCACATCCTTCCAATAAATGCTGTAAAATTATTTAAATGACAGATAATTCTCCCAAAGTAAATATACAGAAACACTTATGTGAGAAAAACCATTTTTTGTTTCATATTGCACTGTTTTTGTCATAATTCACTTGTTTCATGCGGGAAATTTTACGATGCGAGAAATACAGAAACGGGCTACAGGACACAATGGGCTTTAAATGGGATCTATGGGAAATTATGGACCGATCTTTACCGAATTCAGAATCGTAATTTTAAGCCACAGTTTAAATTAGTTTCCATATATTATTAAAATACCTCGTCGAAATTATCAATTCAAAACGTCTTTCAGAAAATGTAATTATTATGCCTGTTTCAGACTATGCGACATTCCCCTGTAACAGTATTCGTATTTGCTTTTGGTGTTCCTTCGAAAACTCGCATACGTACAAACGTTACATTATTTGTTGCTTAAAGTGAAATTCCACTTTTTATTTTTAAAAACTTTAACGAATCATATTAAAGAGGAACATAAAATGTTGGCTTGATTTTACATTTCGTACGACATTGTTTACGGCGCAAGCATCTCTACTCCCTTTGTCGCCAATCTACTGTTTTAAAAAATATTTCTTATGAACAGCTCTCACCTAGAACTGATTACCGAAAATAGGTTTAACCGTTGAAGTCTTTATAAGTCGCTTATATGTTGCGGCTATGACTACGAATACCCGATTCAGATAACGCGACTCACAGAAAAAAAATTTGCCCCAATAAAAGCATTTATCAAAAATAATATCAGTTTTAATTAAAAATTTAATCAAGTGAATTAAACGTTTAATCAGGCAAATAAGAAGTTTAATTAATAGTAACAATTAAACGCTTAATTCACTTGATTAAACGTTTAATTCACTTGATTAAATGTTTAATTCACTTGATTAAATTCTTAAATAAAACTGATTTTATTTTTGATTAATGTTTTAATTGGGGCAACATTTTTTTCTGTGTGTCGCGTAATCTGAAACGGGTATTCGTAGTCATAGCCGCAACGTATAAGCCACTTATAAGGACTTCAACAGTTAAACCTATTTTCGGTAATCAGTTCTAGGTGAGAGCTGTTCATAAACATTGAAATTTCCCTACCGAATTCCTTCTTTTTATAACTATTTTTTAAACGGATTTATACGGGAATAGGCTTTCATGAGCATATAACTAATTATAAAACTATCCAATCAAAGGTTAGAGACGCTTTTCAAATTAATTTTAAAGTTTTTCATGTACAGATCTGTCACGGTTTTTAAATTTTAAAACAATTAGTGCTGGCTATTAAAAAATTTCTTTTGTAAAAGAACTGGTCTAAATCTTGCATTAAATTCCACCTATATCAATAGGCCTAACTGCTAACTGGGGCTGAACAAACACTATCACATCCACTAAACATGTGTATGTAGTGTGTGGCGTATAACAATTTATAGCAAATTTCTTCTTTCTTACGGTAAATTTTTCAAAACAAAAAATTACAAAAAAAATGTGTAGTCCCTTACTTCAGCTCGAAAAAATCTGGCCTGTTGCGATTACCGAAAAGTTGCAATGAACTACTATTATTTATAAAACTTGATACACCCAATTTTTAATAAAAAACTTTATATTTTATCGTATATGTTTACATAAACAAATTGATCAGTAATAACTTAAACTCTTAATCAAAATCCTACAAAATAAAATAAAACAATTGGCGTATCATGCAACATTTTTTATGTAACTTGTTTATCTAATTACTAGTTTATCTTTTTTGTTAGAAGTCTACAGCGTTCTAAAGCCTGTTATCTACTTCTGCCTTAGAGGCCGGATTTTACTATTTTATACAATACGATTCATTCACACGTATGTAAATCTGACAGAATTCTTTTCAACATAAAAAAAAATGATCGCAACATCTGTTAACAATGCGACACTATTAGAAAAAAAGAGATGCAAAATCATATAACTCCGCTCAGTTACAAGAAATTGCAACTCTGATTGCTTGGAATTTTTGTTTTTATGAACATTTTCATAAGCATTTGCAAGTTTGCAAAAAAATTTTTTTAGGTAAAATTATCATACTTTATAAGCAAACACGATTTTTTGAGCAATCATACGACTAAATAGGATAGTGAACGGTTGTAAAATGTGGTTGAAATAGGATACATTGGATAAATATGATAACTTTGATACAACTAATACAATGTTCACACGGACAGCAATACTCGTGTTTCGCTCTTCCACTCCTGTTTCGCGCCCCAAACATGATTGAAACAACATGTTTTGCCATACAAAATTTTGAGAGCGAAACAGGTCGTTTCATTTTGAAACATGTTGCGAAACAGGAAAAATGTACTACCATCACCAATTTTGATAACAATTACTCGTATCGTTAGTTTATCGGAACTAGCTCCCAAAAAATCAAAATAAAGAAAAAACCAAATTAAAATTAATGTTAAATAAAATAAAGTGATAATTATTAAATAATAATATAAATAAATGTATTAAATAATATATTTTTAATGTTTTGAACAGCATGTTTGGCAATATAGTTTCAGAGAACGAAACAAGTGGTTTATATCGTCGTATGAACATAGCGTAAGTTTCTAAGCAAGAATAAAATTATGGAGGTAACGATACGCCTTTTTGCCTATACGATTCTGATACCGATACTCAAAAAGAAATATCGGCGATACCGATACCGATACGAATATCTGTGGTTTTCATGCTCTTTACCTGGTTTTTAAAATTTCAGAAAAAATTTGGACCAATTCCAATTTTTTTACGTAATGACCAATTTCAAAAAGTTCAATACTTATCCCAAAGTTCGATCTAGAATGTTTTTTCCGCTCTCCTGAAAAATTTGATTTTAAGACATACGCGGTTACCTATGAAAACCACAGATATAACATGTGACTCAAGGTAAAATTGACAAAACTCAAGTAGAATATTTTTTTTATTATACAAAATTATAGTGTATGAGATGATTAATAATAAAATTTTATTTTAATATGATTTAAAAAACAACGAATTTGATTTTATGGTAATACGAGTATTAACAAAAAATTAATAATTTTTTTATAGAGAATAAATAATTAAAATTTAAATTAATAAGATTTTTTACAAGATATTCTCAACCTTTCAGGAGATCGCAATTCCGTTCGAATCAGAGCTGCAGTTTAAAATAGTCTCTCAGATGCAACAGAACTCATTTGAAAACTTAAGTATTTTTGCACCAAGCGGATCTACGTCTCTAGAAATTTTAAAAGATCTAAAGTATATTTCAACCACAGCTTACGATTAACAGACCTCATCCTCCTCGGATTTTGTTATAATTTATTCTTAAACACTCAAAAGTTCAAAAGTGTTGCACAATTTAAGAATCATAGTAGCTCAGTGAAAAGTTTTTTCTTTATAATACAAATGAAGCCGATTGTCTTTAAAATATTCGAAGAATTTAAGATAAACAATAGGTTTCATTATTTTCTAAACCCTCAAATCTTTTATTCGGACCTATGCTAAGTTATCCGACAATTTTTGGGCCTCTAACGTAGTATCTCAGTTTATTAATTTATTTGGGATTATGAACGGGATTTTGAGATTCAGATTTTTGAAATTCGAGATTTATAAAAATTCGGGATTTTGTTGAATCTTTCGGCCCAGAGCTTGAAAATTATGGAATTAACAACGAATTGATTATAGCTCACTAAAAAGTGTAATAGTGTCCAGGGCATTTCGACACTGACCTGATGGACATTATGACACTTTCACACGTTTAAGTGTGTCATAATGTCCATGAACATTTTGTCTGTCCATGAATATTCTGTCACTGGACATTATGACATGCCCCCTTCAAAGACTGTAAACTAGCCGAATAACGTCAGCGATATAGCAGTGTCCTTGCTTATGGATTTTGTAGCCTCTTCGAAGGTGCCCCGGTAGGCTAGCTGGTAGTGAGCTAGTCTATCAGCCCCGGGGTTGCGGGTTCGATTCCCGCCAGAGGCTTCGCGGGACTAGCATAGGTAATATTAAAAAAAAAACCCAACATTTTTAGTAAAATTATCTTTGTTCTAACAAACATCATTAAAAATGGGAATAAAAATATAAAAACGTACAAAATTTGCAGATTTTGTACTACAAATACATAAAAGATTTAGCAGTCATAGAACATTTCACTACTATGGTAAAAAAACAAAGCGCCTAATGCTGTAGGTCCACAATACGCGTTTCATTTTTTGATGCGTTTAAGCATTTGTCAAAAAAGTCGAATCAGTGTAAAATTGTATTGACAAGTTATACAGCAACCGCGTGTAATGCATATATGTATAGAACGCATTAAGTGGGACGACATTCCACATTTGCATGCGTCTTGTAAAAGAGTCAAAAAAGTATCAAACGCATAGAACGCGTGGTGTGGACCTCCAGCTAAAGAACTAAAAAAAAAAAATTAATTATTCTGTTTTGATTTTATGTCATGCTTTTAAAAGTGTTATTTCTCTTAGCTGTTATTGAAAAAAGGCATTGAAAAATAAATTGTTTTTTCAAAAGAACTCTAAAAGAAATATCGGTGTATCGACATTAAAATATCGCCGATACCGATATATAGCCAAACCTGAAATATCGCCGACTTATCGGTATCGGCATTCGTGACGTCCCTATTTGGAACCATTGCCAGAATTGATAAAGCTTTTTGATTTAAGAATAATGTACCAAAAAATTAAGGAGAATGATAAATTTGATTGTGAATTTGTTGACTTTGATAATCAAATTAACATTTTTTGAGTTGATTTAAAATTTAAATATCAAATAAAACAAAATGTACAAATGAAATGCAATACAAATAAAATATTTTATAACAAAATGTAAGAGTATTTTTGGAGATAAAACAATAATTTCTTGGGGATAAAGGATACAAATTTACAATTTGGGGATAGCATTTGCAAAATTTCTGAAAACCCTGATCTAAGCAAACAACAACAAAGATGTCAAACATTAAAAAATTGTAAATCATTAAAAAAGAAGATAGAGAAAAAACAACGAATGAGAGAAATTGGAAATCAATGTTTGTTGTTGCTTTTTATAAGAATAGATTATAAAGAAGTATGTATGTATGTAAATGAAATTTGTATTTTATTATTCATTATATATGTATATACATACATATGTATATATTTTATACATAAATATGTACATACATACATATGTACATCTTTAAGTATATGATGAATTATTGAACACGTTTTGCTGCTAATAATGTAAATTTATTATCTTAAATTTATTTAATAGACATTATTATTTGTTCTTAAATAATTGTAATTTATTAATTCTTAAAATTTTTTTCTTATATTCTAGCGAATGATTGTGAATACCTGAGGAGTTAAAATTTTCTAATTGTTCATTGTTACCAGATGTAGTGTGTCTTACAATGCAACAGTAGAGTATGTAACTACTTCTTCCGTCTTACATTTATGAGAGAGCATTAAAACTAATTACTTGCTGAAGATCTCTCGTGCTGATTTATGATTGCCTGATATTATTGCTTTTATTTAATGTTCCTAATTTTAATACTATATGGGTAGGTAGTAATTAAGTAAGGTAAATAAATAAAATGTAGTATGAAATAATAAAATATAAAAATAAATAAAATAAATAAAATAAAAAATATATTTATTTAAAAATGTTTGGTTGCAAGTCCATTTTTTTATTTCATGTGCTGGTTGGTTATATTTATGTAGTAAATAATTTACTGGTTACCTTATAAACGAATGTAAGTATCGACCAATACCTATCATAGGGTACATTAAGAAATCACAAATATATGTATGTATATAAAAAATTCTCTCTTGCAACGCTTTCTGAATTTTCTGCAAGCCTGGTAATTGTTTTCAATTTATTGTTTAAAATTGCTCACAAACAACGAAGAAAACAAAGTGAGCGTGTGTGTGAGGGAATTTTATCAAAATTGGGAAAGAAAAAATAAAAATTAGCTGGTACTTACTCCAAAATCATGATCGCCTAGTATTTATTTACAATTTTTTAATTCAAAAAACAGACGACAGGGCTGCCCAAAAAATATATATATGTATATAAAAAATTCTCTCTTGCAACGCTTTCTGAATTTTCTGCAAGCCTGGTAATTGTTTTCAATTTATTGTTTAAAATTGCTCACAAACAGCGAAGAAAACAAAGTGAGCGTGTGTGTGAGGGAATTTTATCAAAATTGGGAAAGAAAAAATAAAAATTAGCTGGTACTTACTCCAAAATCATGATCACCTAGTATTTCTTTACAATTTTTTAATTAAAAAAACAGGGCTGCCTAAAAAAATATATTTTTCTTCTTCTTGTTTCTTTCTCTTAATTAATTAAAAATTAGTTTTATACATAATTATTATTATTTATTTATTACCTTACTTACTTTTTTCATTCATATGTATATTATTAGGCAATAATTAAGAGTACTTAATTAATTATAAATTAAGTATTTTAAGAAAAAAATACCCTACCATGATACAGGTAGTGATTTTAAAACCGCTATTCAATTCGCTCATCTGTAGTGCTATTTATTTAGTGAAGGGGCTTGTTGCCATTTACGTTTTTTTAATAAACGAAGAATGCGTTAAAATAGTGAAAAACGTACTACAAAAGTGGTGGTTCAAACGTGGCCACTTTTCCTGCTTTACGGGGGGATTATGCTCGCAATAATCGACCTTAAGTCGCTAAAGACAAAATTGAGTTATTACAAAAAGAAAGAAGGGTGTAATAAAATCTTATAAATTATATATTTTCTAAAATTCTTTTTTTAAACATTTACTTACCCCCCCCCCCCCCCCTATATTCATAAAAAATATTTTTGATTATTAAAAAAAGGTTTATTAAACAAATTTTCATAGAAAATTCGTTTCATAAACCTGCTATAATCTAAAATATTTTTTAAGAATATGGAGGTTAATTTATTAGCCTGTATTAAATTTGCTACTATTACAATAATGACAGACATAAAGCAAAAAACATCTCGAATAAAACCTCAACCAAACTTAGGATATGTATATCTTCAAACTGCAATGTTCGACATAGAGCTATGACCTGTTCCTAAACGCATCAGTAATGTAAATCATACGAGCAAACATTGCTTATACTGCCAGTGCAAGTTGGGCATTTCTTTATTATGTAATTGACGTTTGTTTGGCATCTGCTTTAGCAAAATATTTTAATTCGTTTTAATTTTCATTTGCAGCACCGTGATGAATTTACGAACATGCCCCTACTTTTCCATATTGGCACAGATAAACTGTGGATCAATAAAGTAGTCGAACAAACACGAAAGTTGCAAAAATATTCAACTTTTTCATTACATTTCTTTTTAATTTTTGTTTTACAATGGCATACAACACTATATATTACATGCAGAAATCCAAAAATTATAAATTTTAGTGATCATTTTTCAATTTAAAGACATGAAAATTAATTTACAAATAAAAATTTTAACCAAAAAAGTAATCGCACAGCTGGAATACTACACAATTATACTTTGGATATAAACATTTAAAGGACTTCCTACAAATTACGAAACGCCCCGATAACAGCTCCTCGTCTTCTTGGCGACCACTCTACAAGATTTCTTCATACAGAGGGTACAATATTCGCTCATTGGCTCTTATCGCATCATTTCTGAAAGAAAACTAATTTTTTAAATCGGTTACTAAATGCACATAGCTGCTTTCAGGGTTGTTCTAGAAATCGAAAACGCAAAACGCAAGCAAGAATTTAAAAGTCGTTTTTTTATAAGACAAATATTTCTCTATTAAACAGAATTCTATAAGAAAATTAAAAAAAATTGGATTAAGAGTGCATTAAAAAGAACTTAAAAATTCTTGCGTTTTGGATTTCCAGAACACCCTCATTTATTACATTGATATACACAGACTTCGGTGGCGTTTTAAGAGCATATCAACTGCTGTACCTGCGTCACATACATACGTACACAATTTTTGGATGAGTTCGGTCCTTGATTCGGTGAACTGGCGAAAATTGACAGGGAAGGTAATGCAGCCAGTCGAAATATCAACAGGAAATTTGCCAATGTGTAGTCATTGTTCTGAAAATAATTTTACAGATTTTTGGTTCTTATTAAAAAATTCTTGACGTGCTCTAAAAAATTAAGACTTTAAACATGCGTTAAGTTCAATGGCTTGCATTGGTCGTGGAATAGCTGGCAACGTTAGCGAAGATTACCAACTAACAGAATAATCGCACCACCGGAACGGTTTTCATTGTTTCGTAGATAATGCGTCGTTCGGGGTGTAGTGCTTCTTATGACTTCTTATGCGCCATCGTATATTCATCCAAAACAATTTATAAGCTCTGCTGCAAAACTTTGGTCATTGCAGGAGTTCTTGGAAATATTCCATGCTTGAGTTAAATAAATTTGCGAACCAAAATAAACACGATCAAAAGAGTTTTTCCTGTTTCACAGGGAGTGTCCAAAAAGAAGATGCTATCAGTACCGTCTTTCATAACCTCAATTGAGCGGAATCAAAAGCTTCTCTTGAACGCAGTAAATATAAATTTTATGTTTTGCAATCCTGGATAATATAGGCAATCACGGGTAATTGGTTGAAATCAAAAATGTGCCTTTGTTTTTCGATGCTCAGCTGTATGTCGAAAAAGTGATAGTAGTAAAACAAACTTGAACATGAACATTTTTCGTAGGAGCGTATTCTGTAAAAAAAAAAAAAATATATATACATATATTTTTAAATCCCCTCGAAAGCACAATTTTTGTTTTCAAAATTTTCAATATTCGGAAAACTTTTCTTACAAATAAACAAGCAATTTGTACCAAATTTGGAAAAATGCAGAAATTCATATCGTCACCAAAAATGCAAAAGGGCGTAACGAGAGAAAAATTCGAAATAGAGTTTTTGATTGATTTTTGTTCATTTTATTAACCCATTAGCACCCAATTTTTGTTCTAGAGATTGCTATTTTCGAAAAATATATTTTTATTTATTCAATTATTTGTGCACGTTCCCAAATGCAATCACTGGGCGCTAATGAATTAAATTACATGTTCACAAAAAGTTTTAGATTCCTGCGATCAAAAATGGCGACTTTATTAAAGAAAGTCAACCACCAAGTAAACGTCGCTATTATTGATTTTGTAAAGTTTTTTGCTTCTCCTCTAAAAAAATAAAAAGTGTCGTGACTCCCTTGTGCATTTAAAGGGACGCTTATGTCTTTGTAGGGGTGGTGCCACTCCCATTTCTGTAAACCAGCACACTTTTTGAAAGATGTTTTAAATGGATAATCAAAGTATTTGTTCAAAATTTAAAAACTTTTACTGTAACAATTCTCCAGGTATACGACCACTTTTCCAGTTAAGCCCTGTTTTCGACTGATGTTATACGTTAATTTCTAAGCTAATTGTACAAAGTTTGAACACTTTTACTTTTTAAGTTCTCCAGATATACAGACATTTATACAGTCTTTGTTCGGTATTGCGCATTACTATTGACAGACGTTATGTATTGATTATCATGATATTTGTACTAAAGTCGGAAACTGTCCTGTTACCGTTCTCCAGATATTTAGAAATCTATAATGTCTTTGTATGGGAAGTTTAGTGATAACCAATATATTTGTTTCAAACTTAAAAACTTTTACTGTTATCGTTCTCCAGATAAAAGGTTAATAATATTGTCTTTGCAAAAGGATGTGCCACGCCCACTTATTCAATCGAGTTAGGTTTTTGACAGATATGGTGCATTGGTAATCAGAATAGATATTCGTGAAAAATTTGGAAACTTTTGCTGTGACCGGTCTCCGGATATAAGGTTTTTTATTTACAAAGAACAAACAGAAAAATTACCGAAATCGATATAGCCGTTCTCCGGATATGCTTTTAAAAACACACATCATTTAATTTTTATTTATATAAATAAATAAATATAAATGTGGAAAAATAAAAAAAAAATACTAAAAAGAAAGGAAAAATATTTTTGCTTGCAAATACCACTTATAAATTTTTTTGTTAACCTATTATTTATCTCCAAGATTTAATCCTATCTTACTTTATTATATATATATTTATATATATATGATATATATGTATGTATATATGATATATACATATGTATGTATATACACAGAAAAAAGTGTTTTATCAATTAAAAAAATGGTTTAAAAAGGATTTAAATTTAATTAATGTGATAATTAATTCAATTATTCTTTTAGTTGAAAGATAATTAAAAATTTAATTTTTATTTAATTAACATTTTAGTTGTTTTGAAATAAATTTTCAATTAAAATTTTAATTAAATAACAAAAAAACTTAATTGACTTTTTTCGTTTAAAATAAAATAATTTAAACTTGTAGAGTTGTTGTTGGGAATTGTCAATATTTATTTAAATAAATTAACACATTGTTTGAAATCGCCAAGTTTTTTGATCACTTTTTTAATTAAAATTAAGAATGTCATTTATTGAAAATATTTTTTTCAAAATTTTAAAACTTTTAGTAATCAATATAATCATTTTGGTAATAGGTGCAAAATCAACAACTCGTTTGCTTGATATTATGAATTTGGAATAAATTTGGTGATTGGAGATATTTAATAATTTTTTCTGTGTATATATAGCCTTTTTTATATTTTTACAGGAAGCAAATTGTGTAACAAACAAACATTGCTTATAGTAGAGTGAAAAAAAAGAAAGAAGAAAAATTAATTGAAAAAATATTTTTTACCTACCGAAATCTTTGCTCTCCTAATAGTTTACAAAACTTAAGCCAATCATTGTTAAAACTAACAAAGGAAGAAGAAAGAGAGAGAGTTTAATGTAGTATGTATGTATGCATTGACATTTTTATATGCATAAAACTGAAACATAACGAAAAAGAAAGAATTAAACAAATATTTTGTTGCAATCGCACATTTCTCTCTACTACTTTCAATTACCTGTTCAATTCAATATTTGGTTTCAATAAAGTATGTAATAACAAAAACCGATAAATAGTAGAGATAAGAAAGATAAAATAAATTATGTCCTATTGTATGTACATATAATTTTTCTCGCCTGGTGTTTTACAAAATTTTAAGCCAATCAAAAGATCAGCACACAAAAAATTAATAAAATAAAAACAAAAATTTAATTTTTTTTTAAAAAAAATAAGATAAATTAATTCAAATTATAAATTGTATATAATTTCTTTCTATTTAGAATTCTCCTCGCCTGGTATTAAAAAAAATTAAGCTAATCAAACCACGAAGGTGGTATTAGACGAAATGTATTTTATAGCTGCTTTTTCAGATGTAAAAGCCATATGAAAATAATTGCGCATGTGTGTCAAAATTATCAAGTACAGAAAGAAGGTTTGTGTAATATTTGCTTTCTCGCGTTAGTTTTTGGTTTCACCTGACATAACCTAAAATCTTCTATATCTGTATTTATATTTGCTTTTAATTGTACATACATATTTCAGTTATTTAAAAATATTGTTTTTAAAATATGACGTTCATTTGCTGCAACGTCGTCATGACTCAAAAAATTAATTTTGGAGTTAACCTGTAGCAACACGATGAAGTTTTTCTTAATAGTCTTTTACATAAACTGTTTGTCAAAATTCATATAAATTAAAAGCTGTGAAGTAGGCTGCACGCAATTCACGAAAACAATTTATAAAAAATACAAAAAATTTGCTCACTAAACTTGTAATCAGCTGTTAAGTTGAACGTAAAATTGCCAAACAAATGGAAAGGTAAAATTGAGAGCAATCTCTTGGTCAACTTAAAAAGTGTGAGTGTGTTAGTAAAAATAGAGCGTGTTTTGCAAATTGAAAGGATTTGAAAGGCAAAACTTGATTTTTTGGCATCCAAGTTAGTGATGCAGATTTTGTCGCTGTTTTTTTTTTTTGTTTGTATACGACATGGACATTACTTTTTTTTATATTTATTGCAAATATCAAAATTGCCCTAGTATAGATCATTGCAAACTGTTTTTAAAAATGGTATTATTTTTTCGCGGTTGTCAAAATCGTTCACACACAAAATGCGGTAAAATTTGGAAATCAGATTTTCCAAACGTAAATAGATCATTGCAAACTGTTTTTAAAAATGGTATTATTTTTTCGCGGTTGTCAAAATCGTTCACACACAAAACGCGGTAAAATTTGGAAATCAGATTTTCCAAAAGTAAATAGTTTATTTTAATCAATATGTATGTATATAACACTGACACGGATCTACATTTAAAAATTACGGCTGTTTTACTTAAAAAAAAAATTAAGGTAATGTCTTTATTTTAAAATTCAAAGAATATTTTGTCTATTGTACTACTTAATACGGTAGATGTACGTTTGAATTTCTGCTTTTGGGCAAATAAATTCAATGCAGTTTGGTATTCCCATGCGATGGCTAGACCCAGGTGAGCATTCTGCTGCGTTTGTCAAAATAGTGACGTACTTAAATTAAATAGATATAATTATACCCCCTTTTTGCTTATTTTTGGAATTAAAGTTGCATTTCGACTTAAGTATATTCGGAGACCTTTAGTAGAATTTCATGACAAATATTTTCGAAGAATATTTCAACTACATACATCCCTGTTTTAAGGGTGACCCATTTCCAGAAGAGTTAAAGGGTTAATGTTAACAGCAAAATGTTGCTGGTAATGTTCTGAATAAATCTTCTGATGAAACTATATACCAAAATCCTAAGTATCACACGATGTTTTATGTTTTTTTACTACACAAGGGTGCAACTTTAAATAAGCCGTAAAATAACTATCAAATGTATACTTTTAAAACGCCGATTCACGTATACATTTGTTTAGTCCCCCTCTACAAGAATCAGTTGGCAGAACATTGTTATTTTTTTGTATGTTGTTATTTTTTAAATTTTTAATTTAAAATTAATTTAATCGGGATTTTACAAAATCGTTTTTGTGGGTGATTTTTTTATTCCAAAATTAACTAAACTGAAATGACTATCATTTGATATTAAACACAAATCTCAAACCTTTTTCAATTGTTTGCTTTTAACATATGAATTCAAATGGACAATTATTTGAATATAAACCTTTAATATACAATGTTTTATCAATTTAAAATCAAATTGTTATCAAATGTTATTCTCAAATCAAAGATAAACTTGACAACACTGATGCGAAAAATAAATGTAAACTTAAAAAAATGGCGATTAAAGTTAAATGTGTTTTAGAACTAAGGAAAAATTACATATTACGTGAAAAGAATTCGCCTTTAAAAAACCTTAATTTATTGTAAAAAAATGTGCAAGAAAGCGAATATAATAAAACGGGAAAATGGAGAAAATATAAGTTTGTTGCACGATAGAGGTACTACTCCATGACAATCCTCGAAACAAAAAGAAGCCAAGTATTTCGTCTTTCCAAGAACTTGAGGACGGAAAGAACATTATTTTATCTTTAAGCTTGTTTTTTTAAAGTTTATTTAAATTTATAATGAACGTAAATAAAAAAAATATTTTTTAATTATGTTCCACATTGTATTAAAATCCACATTCGAAAAACTTTTCAGAATGACGTTTGCAAGCAAGTGGAAAATAAACGAAAATAAAATAATTTCCCCTTTTTTTGAGATAGTTATAATTTTCAAATCATTATCAAACGTTTGTCGCTTAAGAAAAGGTTTGATTTCAAATCATTTTCAATTTAAAATCAAACCTCCTTGTTTGTTGGGTATTGCTTAATAATATTGCACACTGTTAAATAAATGTCGTTTAAATCCAACATAAAAGCAAAAGAAAGAAAAAAAGAGATACAAAAAATTAGAACAATTATAAAATAAAAACAAACAAGAGTGCTATATCCGGCAATGTCGAATCTTGTATACCCTTTACCATACTATTACCCTTTATCTCAACAGCAACATACTGCCGCATTTTAAAACCACTACGTCTTTGAAAGTAACAATCGGATCGCTTTTAAATTTCGCGGTGTCCTTAAGATAAGAACTCAAGTATAATGTGCATGATCTGGCTTAAGCACATGCGCGTATGTATGTAGATTTTATACAACTGTGGTTTGTTTAAACAAAGTGCGAAAATTATCGCACCTTCCGTACAGAATCAGATGTTTTATGATTTTGATTTTTAATGCATTTGACGGGCTTTCTCTTATATTTTGATAATAGCTCATGCTAGCTTATGCATATTGTGATGTTTGAGTTGAATTGGACAACTTAGGTCAAAGATAATATTGGTACTTTAATTATTACGGTATTCCGCGGTTAATTGCCTCGCCAATAATGTCAATATTTTTGGGTAAATATGCGGCGAGAGCATTTAAAAGCATACGTTTAAATACCTCAGTGAAGTTATTAAACGAAATTCTTAACCCTATACCTTAGCTTTGATGTTTTAATAAACGTTATATCATATGATACATAGGAATTTGTACATATATCAGCTAAATCTAAAAGAGATAGCAATAAAAAAAATTGTTATTTGTACTGCTTATAGCTGTCTTACACTATCACAAAAGTCCAAGAATTATAGAATTTAAGATTACGACATCAGGCAGACATAAAATTTTTTTACTGCGCATGTAGCAACTCTGACGTCACACAACTTGCGTTCTCATTGGCTAATGATTTTTAGCTTTCAACCTGTTATTTTTATGTGTAAACATGACAGTGGGAAAATGTATCATTTTTCTATTTAAATTATTTGAAAACAGAACATTTTTTATTAGAAGTTTTTTTTTTTTTTCATAATTTAATTTTGACATAGGTACATATACAGTGTTGGAAAAAATAATAGGGACACTCTAATTTTTCAATATATTCTTACTTTTTTATTTACTATTTCATAAATATTAAAAAGTATATACATAAAATTAAATAACTTCAAATATTTGAACTTATAAAGCAAAAATAAGGAACTAGTTCTGCCAAAAAATATGATTTTTTTTAAAAAGGCCTGGAAAAAATAATAGGGACACTTAATGTTTTGGAAAAAATATTTATTTGTTTTAACATTACCATCATTTCCAAATACTTTTTCAATACTTGGTTGAAGATCCTTTCATTTTTATAACCTCCTGACAACGGCGATTCATAGATCCCACAAGATTCGCACATACCTCGGGCGGAATTGAGTACCAGGTTTCTTGAATTTTTTCCCACCAATTTTTTACCAATTTTATTTTTGAGGACTCCCCAGAGATGCTCAATGGGGTTTAAGTCCGGTGATTGAGACGGCCACTCCATTACAAGCACCTCATTCTGCTGAAACCACGTTTTGACGCTTCTAGCGGAATGCTTGGGATCATTATCCTGCATGAATTCCAATTTTAGTGGCATTTCATCCTCAGCAAATGGAAGCATTTTATTCTGGAGAATGTCTGTATAGTCAGCAGAATTCATTTTTCCCTGAATCCAAACTATTGGACCAACTCCAGAGGCCGAAAAACATCCCCATAGCATTATAGAACCACCACCGTGTTTGACGGTTTTTGGTTGTATATTTTTGATCAAATGCAGCATTTGCAGGACGACGTACAAATGATTTTCCGCCAGAACCAAATAAATTGACTTTTGTTTCGTCTGACCATAGTACGTTGTTCCAGTTTTTATGGCACAGGTGTCGCCTGGCAAATTCCAACCTTTTTTGTATGTTTTTCTTGCTCAACAGTGGTACTCTTCTTGGACTGCGTCCCATTTATCCGACTTCCTGCAGCCTATTTCTTATTGTTCGACTTGTCACTGAAGCACACAATTCATTTTTAAGGCTACTTGATGACATAAAGGGGTTATTTTTGGAAAGTCGAACTAAACGTTGGTCAAAACGCGCTGACGTTTTACGCTTTCTACCTCTAGTTTCATGACTTTTTTTCGAATGAATGGCATTGAATACTTTAGTTTTGGAACACTTCATTATCTGTGCAATTTTTCTAATTGATAACCTGTCCGAATTTAATTTAAGAATAAAATTTTTTTCAGATTCAGTACAATGAACACCACGACCCATTTTTAAATTTATTTACCGAAGACATAACTCATAAACACGAAACCAATAAGATTAAATTAATCACATTAACTTTGCTTTACGGATTTTTAATATGTTTATGTTAAAAAAAATAATTTTTTTGGACTAATGGTAATTTTTTGTAATGCGTCCCTATTATTTTTTCCAATTGAAATTACAACTTCACTGATTTTTTTTGCAAATATATATAAAGTAAAAGCTCAAAAGAGAAAAAGTAAACAAATAATGAAAATCCGTTATTTTAGGAACAGTAAAATAGCGGGACCCCCCAAAAAAAACTTAATATAAAGAAACTGCTTGCATCTGTTTGCGAAAGTAAGGATCGTCCCTATTATTTTTTCCAGCACTGTATATATTTATCTCCATATTATCTAAGCTAAAAATATAAACGTTTAATTAAAAGCATGCAACAAGGGAACAACTACGTCATCAAACGGTAAAACATGCGCAAGGTGCATTATTGACAAAAGTCTTACGAATTTTGAAAAAAACAAGTTAGAGTGCTATATTCGGCTGTGCCGAATCTTTGATACCCTCAACCGACAGGAGTGAGCTCGTTATGATAAATACATATATATTATTAACTAAGCTTCACAAAAACGAGCGTCAGCATTAAAATTAGTTGCGGTTTAGACATGAATTAAATTATTGACCGACAATAAGAATATTTTATGCGTTTCTTGTTAGGACTTTGAACATGCTTGAGTAAAATATCATGATTCGTAAAAGTTTTAGCCGAACTAAAATAATTTTTAGGAGGGTAATTTGTATTGGACCTATAGTAAATTATTGCCCCATCATCCCAAAATTCTGAAGACTGATTTCTAGTATTACAAAAAATAAATTAGAATAAATTTCAATACAGCAGTGTAATTAGTTTTAGCGTTAACAGAAAATGTCACAAATTTGCACGATATTTTTTCTGGCCATATGAATTTAAGTAAGAAATTTTACCGCAATATTTATATCTGTGATGGTTTAAGGCGAATTTTATTATTTTCCCAAAGTGAGCTTTATTTGGTTTTAGGCGCAATAAACTGTTTTCCGAGAGTAGGGCTTATATGTGGCCTAGGGTAAATTATGGACCAACCTTCATGAAATTTGGCAATGTGATTTCTCGTCCTATTAAACTGTAACGTACCGAATTTAAGTATGCTAGCGTTATTTATTGCGGTTTTAGGCGTACTAAGCTGTTTTCCGGGAGTAGGGTTTATATGGGGACTAGTGTAAATTATGGACCGATCTTCAAAAAATTTTACAGTGTGATTTCTGGTCCTATAAAACTGTGACGTACCAAAGTTTAGTATGATAGCGTCATTTATTATGGTTTTAAGAGTACTAAACTGTTTTCCGGGAGTAGGGTTTATATGTGGCCTAGGGTAAATTATGGACCAACCTTCATGAAATTTGGCAATGTGATTTCTCGTCCTATTAAACTGTGACGTACCGAATTTAAGTATGCTAGCGTTATTTATTGCGGTTTAAGGCGTACTAAACTGTTTTCCGGGAGCAGGGTTTATATAGGGACTAGTGTAAATTATGGACCGATCTTCAAAAAATTTTACAGTGTGATTTCTGGTCCTATAAAACTGTGACGTACAAAATTTTAGTATGATAGCGTCATTTATTACGGTTTTAAGCGTACTAAACTGTTTTCCGGGAGTAGGGTTAATATGGGACCTAGTGTCAATTATGGACCGATCTTCAAAAAATTTTACAGTGTCATTTCCGGTCCTATAAAACTGTGACGTACCAAATTTAAGTATGCTAGCGTTTTTTATTGCGGTTTGAAGCGTACTAAACTGTTTTCCTCGAGATGGGTTTATATGGGGCCTATGGTAAATTATGGACCGATCGTCACGAAATTTAGCAGTATGAATTGCAGTCGTACAAACCAAATTCGAGCAAAATTTAATGTCATTCCGTGCATTAATAAACCATTTATGTTAGTTTTTGTATCAAAATTATCAATTTTTTCAGGGTGGTGGTTCCACATTTTGATTCATAGTTCTGATCCTACTGAACCGATGTTGCTGGATTTCAATCCCAAACTGCTTAGAATAACTACAAGCAATTTGAGACCAAGTTTGTTCTTTTCTTTTGCGTTTTTCAAAAGTGAGCGTGTTTTCAACAGACGAACAGACGGACAGACAGACGGACATGGCTAAATCGACTTAGAATTACTCAAGGAGCCAGAATATATATACTTTATGGGGTCTTAGATGTATAATAAAATAGTTTCACACGGAATGACAAACTTAGTATACCCTCATTCACCACAGTGGTGGTGGAGGGTATAAAAATACCTTCCTGTCACGATAAGTCGTTATTGGGTTTTGAACATTTTCAAACCATAATTAGATCGGGGATGCATTTTCGTAAATATACGTAAGACTTGTGTGATGGTGTAAAACGGCCTTTATTGAGATGTATTGCGTATTCTACTAAAAAAAGCATATGCATATATAAATAAATACATACTAATAAATACATGCTAAAAATAACCAAATTGGAAATATTCATACACACAGAATCACTAAAATAAGACAAACTTTCAAACAACAAAACGACTACAGTCATTGCAACAAAAAAGTGATCATACAAAATGAATGCAGGTGCCTTGCATGATTCAAATTTGTAAAATTCTTGACATTCACTAACAAAAATTTTGATCTTGAAAAAAATTATTGAAAAGTTAAAACATATATAAAATAAATAAATTGTCTTTAAGGTCACCTGATTAACGTTTTCAATTACATTGGACTATTTTAAATTTGTATCAATAATATGTTTTTGCAATCGATATAAAAATTAATTAATTGCAGAAAACTAAGTAAAATTGCGTTGTTAGGTATATTTAACCATAATATTCAACATTAATAATGTTTAAAATAAGAGCTTATCTAAAAAAGGCTTGCACCACTGGATTCACAAGAAAGATTACGATTCAAGCAGTGTTATTAGTGTTGAGCATAGAGGGAAAACGAGTTTTAATACGTGTTTCTGTTTCAAAGCAGCATCTCACCGGTAGGCAAGTTGGTAGTGAGCTAGTCTATCAGTAAGGGGGTTGCGGGTTCGATTCCCGTCAGAGAAGCTTAGAGCTTTGCGGGATTAACATAAGAAAAAGTAAATTAAAAGCGTTCAATAAAGGAAACGTAGTTTTGATAGAGTTGTAAGCAAGTACACTAAAATAAAGCAATAAAATATTTATTTGCTTTTTACACTGCTTTGTTTTAGGAAAATTGTTAACAAATATAAAAAATAATAAAGTTTTTTTGGTTGGGCTTTAAAACATATTTTCTTCGTGATTCTTGAGAAGCACTAAAAATTCTTTTAAATCAAAACCATCTGGCAACCCTAATGAGCATACATACCAACAATGCTGCCAGATAAATTTGTGAAAAATCGCCAACATTTTAAGAAAAAACAAGAAAATCGTCTTTTTTGTTTTTAAAAATCGGCAAAAAAATCTTAAACTGAAAACTTTGTGTTCAAACAGAACGGCGTAGAGTCCACATTTTCCACAATTTTATATAAAAATTTGCCATAGAAAGCCGTTGTGACATAAATTATATTTTATTTTAAGATTGTTTTTCCTATTCTCTGACATAAAGACATTTATACTCTTAACAATTCTTCCATACTTTCAATAAATTCCACATATTTTGTAAACAGAAAATGAAAAACAAATACAAAGTGAAAACAATAAAATCAGAGATAATTTGAAGTTACTGCAACGATTTAATTATGGCATTGTAAGTTTTTTGAAGTTGAAGAATCAGTTCTGTTTGAACACTTAGTTTTTAAATAAGTTTTGTTCGATTTTTATTTAAAACCAATCAAAACAAAAACATAATTTAAAGTGGATATGATGAGGACTCGGTTGCTATACATTTTTATCACATAACGTCCATAATAGTTTGAAATGAAAATGAAGCCAAATCGATCTGCAAATGGATAAGATATGAACACAACTGCCCGTAATTGTTTACAATAAATCACTCATTTTTACGGACAGTTTTTGAGGTATTCTTATAATTACGAATTTTATTTTTCCTTTTTCTCCTGAAATAAACATAGAAGATTTTGGCAATTTTCATTATCAGTATGAAAATTGACCAGATCTGTTCATAAATGTCCGAGCTATAGACAAATAACTACTTTATTTCTTCCCGAAACAGTGGGCTTGGAACAATAGAGCTTAGGAGGATTTTATTTGGCACACATATTTTATATGTAAGGAATATTAAATGTTAAGAGTTAGCTAAGTCAACTACTTCGTCTGGTCCCATACAAGTGTACTCCCGAAATCAAGATTTTGGTACGATTTTTAAAACTACGATGAATGGCATATAAGATTCGGCACTTTAACTTGTTGTTTTATTTAAAATTTAAATATTCAATTGACTTGACTCAGATTTCTCTCGACATTAGCAGAAGAATGAAGTAATGCTTTAGTGTTTTTATAATATAACGAAATTAGTTAATAAATCACACCTGTCATCAGCGTTGTCATATTATTTTTCACCTTCATTGCCAGAGAGTATATCGAAAATCGCCAAAATTTTGTTTTTTAGTTTAGGTTCTGAAATTAATGGCCCATAATCATAGTTTAAAATAAAGTCGACTTTTTCTAAAGTATACTTAAAAACAATGGTATTCACATGCATTTAAAGCTTATTTAAGTTTAAAGTATACTTTATTTGGCTATGAGTATGGGCCAATATCTTCAAACTTAGTATTAATATTATCCACTTTTCAAAATAAGTAGAATTTGATTCAATAGAAATTCAGTTTTTATAAGCATGATTTCTTATGTTTAAATAAATCGAAATATTGTCAAAGTTTTTTTTCGACTTCAATGGAAACATAATGAAAAGTTCTATAAGAAATTAAGTAAAAGATAGATATTATTTATAAAAGTTGCATTTAAATTGGATATTAATTAGACTTCCCAGAAAATACCCAATATTTGAAGTCAACACAGTTTTCTAAAAAATTTCATTACATGAACTATTTTTAAAAATTAACTTCTAACCTAAATTCGTTTTCGATTCTACGTAAATTAAGGGTATTCAAAAATGTTAAATAAAAAAATCTTTTCCCTCGAAGTTTGGCTTAAACCAATACATTTTTTAAGGAAAAGAGAATAAATTTCATGGACCATTTTATTCACGATAGGGATGAATGTAAAAATGTTAGCTGCCTCGTTTACAAAAATGTGTTTTTCTATGCTGCCTAATATACAAACATATAAAAAGATTTAAGGTTGTGTTATTTTGAAGACTTTAGAAAATAATACCAGCAAATCGGCACTTTGCTAATTTCGGCGCAAGAAATCGTTAAAATGACGATAAATCGTCAAATCTGGCAGCCATGATATCCAGGTATGCTGCTGTTAACGTACGTAAAATTTTTCTGCGGTTGCGATAAAAGTAAAGCGTTTTATTAAAAAAAAAATTTAATTGACTTTTGAGCGCCTTTTGTTTCCTCTGGCCCTGAATTTTATTTGTGTAAGAAAAGTTATTTTCCTTTGATTTGCCCCTAAAAAGGGTTGCAAAAATAAAACAACAAAATGTTTTTATTGTTTTATATTTCAATATTTATTTTTTTATTATTTAGTTCTTATTGTTTTTCTTTTGTTTTTGTTTTTATAAGACCCTTGATATCCTCAGATGTTTTTTTTTTTGTTTTATTATTAATTTTTTTTTTTTAATTTTACTTTCCAATCATTATCATTACAATAATTATTTTTTTCGTTTTACTTTATTTGAAATTTATGTTTTTAGGTTTTTGTTAGTAGAATTAATTATTTAGTTTTGTTGGTAGTTGAAACAACAACAATTAAGAAACATTCATTCACTATTGACTTGTTATGTTTGTGTTTGTTTGTATGTCTGGTGTAGGTTTAGGGCTGTTTTATGTATGTGTGTGTGTGTGTGTGTGTGTGTGTATATTTACGTTTAATTAAAATAATAAAATTTTTTGTTTAAATTAAAAATCATTTGAAAACTTATTATTTGCAAGAATTTTATTAATAATATATTTTAAATTCAATTTATATTTATATTTTGGGTGATAATTTAATCAATTTTTGTTTTCTTTTAAATTTATATTTGTGTTGTTGTATTTTCTTTATCAAGACATTAAATTGTACATTATTGAACTACAATAGACTAATATATGAGTATGTATATATATATACTTTTTTGGGATTTGTTTTAGTTTGATTTTTTTAATTTTAGTTTTTTTTTGGTTTGCTATAAATATATTTATTTTTTCAATTGTTTATTTTCTGTTTTGTTTTGGATTTTTTTTTTATAAATTCTTAGTTTTTTTTAATATTATATTTTTTTTATTTCTTTTAATACTGTTTTTATACAGTTTTCTTTAATTTATTATATTATGTTTTTTAGATTTTTTTTAATTTCCCTGTTTTTAAAAGTTTGTGTGTATATTTTGTCTTTTTATTTATCTATAATTTTTTTTTAGTATTTAGTTTAAATATATTTTTATTCTACAATTATATATTTACACATTTTAAATTTTCAGTTCCTTATTAATTTCTCTTTTTTGTTTAATTTTTTATTTCAAGCAGTAATTTTTTTAACTTTCTATTAGTTTTTTTTGTTTTTGCTTTAAAAGCAAATCAATGTATTTTTAATTAATTTAAATTTGTTTCTTATATAATTTTGTTTTTGTTTCATTACTAATAGGTAACTGACTCCTGCTCTTTTTTTAGTTTGTGTTGTTGTTAGTTAATTAATATTTATTTTTTTACTTTAAGCCAATTTATAGTATAATTTTTTTATTTTACCAATTAATTATTACTGCTAGAAATTTGTTTTTAGGATATTTAGGTTAAGGTTTTTTTTTATTATAAATTATTATTCTATATTAATTTTTAGTACATTAAATTACATGTAAGTTTTTAAATAATTACTTCAAGTACTTAAATATTTACAAATTCAATTACAAATTAATTTGTTTAAGTTTCTATTTATTGGTCAGTTGATATTTACAAAAATGTCTTAAAATTTAGACTATTTTGACACAATTTCATTTTTTTTGCTTTAGGGGATTTGCTGTGGAATGTTGCGAATAGGTTTTTAGTTTTTTTTATTCATTTATTGTACAAAAGTATAAAGATTTTTTTTGCAAAATAAAAATATGTATATGAAAAATTTCAAACAAAAATCTGTGCAGTTTTTAAACATTTTTAACCGTCCATTCCCATCCATTTTGTTTTACAGTTGAAAAGCCAACGACTTTAATGCCATGTTTTGAGATTTAGAAAACGTGAAAAAGAAACATACAAAGAGTTCTTTAATTTTCCATGATGGATTTAAGGCGTCTTAAGATAGTTCCTCTTCTATGGAAAATAAAACGAATATTTTTGAAAGCGTTTATGAAGTTAAAAAAATACAAAAGTTGAATAAACAAAATCTGGTTTTCTAGCCTGCTGAGACTTTTCATTAGAGCGAAGCAAATATGGGACTGAAAAAAAAACAGAAAACATTTTATAAACTTTTTAAGCCGGTACTCTTTTTAGGCAACTTTTTCTGCGTTTTTCCAATGCAGAGGAAATTTATAGGGTAAACCCCATTTCAGAATGTATTTATAAAGGATTCACCTATTTTTAAGATCCTAAAGTGATCTTAACTTTTGGAAAAAATAAGTAGTAAAGAGGGCTTTTAAATTTTTTTTTTTTTTGTAAACATAAGGCCTTTTACCTGGACTCCAACTTTATTTTAAATTTACATTGCGTTCCAGAGCACACCCTCTTTTTTAAGGCTTCCAAATGGCATTTTTAAAATAACTAAGAATTAAGCCTTTTCTTTGGATAATTAAGGGCTAATAATAGCGGAATTCACCCTTGATAGTAAAGTCCCTTGTAGATCTTGGTAATCTTATAATTTTAGTAAAAATACTAACATTTACAACACTGCAACAACAAAATGTATTAGACTAAAATATACTACGATGTGGTTAAAAAATCCCACAAAAAGCAGTGGTAAACAAAGTGTGTGAATTTACCGGAATAAAACAGTTGAAGAAACTTTATCTGTCTCTTTCTCTCACACAGCAAATTCATTAATTTACAATGCATACGAAAAAGACACTCACGCTTTGAAGTATGTGATGTATTTGTTGTAAATTTGAGATGAAATTCCTACACATTCCCACAAAACTACTAAGAGCCTGATTTTGACAACTTGATCTAAGAAAGAAAATATTAATTAGTAAAATATTTTACAAAAGACATTCTAAAATACCTTTCTAAAGAAGGCAGAATAGAATAAGTAAAATATCATTAAAAATGCGTTGGTACAGAGCGAAAAAAGACAAAAAAGAAAAGTGTCATCCATTGGTATTAAAAAAAATAACAAGGTGTAAACAATATTTCGACAACATTTGTTGTCATATTTTTAACAAAACGTTTTCCAATCGAAATCAAAGATTAAAAAAATATATTTTTTGTCAAATTGATAACACTCTGTTTTAAAATAGACATCGCCTGATTTTCATTATTAATTGCGTACATACTTATGTTGGCAAATTTACCTTATTGCCAGATAAACGAATAACAAATAGACGAGGTTGCAAATTATTAATAAGTGAATAAAAGATTACTAAATAAATAAAAAAATAAGACTTGGTAAGCTAAAAAAAATACATTCAACTGTGATGAAATAATTTTGTTAAACTGTCTGGTGCGGAATTTGGTCAGGCGGCGTGATTGGGTAATACTTTTTTGATTATGGAGCCGAAATTGCAGTGACAGTGAACGGTATTTGTTACAACAATATGCTAACGGAGCTCTTGTGGCCTCAACTGGACGGCATGGATCTGGATAACATGTGGTTTCAGCAAGAGTGCCCCACCTGCCACACCGCGCATGAAACAATCGATTTATTGCAGCAAATATTTCCAGAACAAATTATGTTAAGACAATCTAATCTCACCCGGCCACCAAAATCATGCGATTAAATGCCATTAAATTTTTTTCTTTGGGGTTTTGTGAAATCTCGGAGCTATGCGAATAAGCCAGAAACAATTTCTTAGCTCAAATCCAAGATCCAACGCATCATCGGTGAGATACATCTGCATGCAAAGAGTGAAAAATTATGGAAAATTACATGGAAAGGATAATTTTATTCCACGGTAATTTTATTCCATACTTAATCGGAACATGTCTTCTTAACAATCAAATAAATAAAAAATCACAACTATTCCAAAAAATACTTGTTTTATTTAAAAATTAAAAAGTGCATTTCTACTGAGACACCCATTTGTTAAATTTAAAATTAAAATTAAGCTACTAGCAAGGTCTCCGCGCTGAATTTAGGGAAAAATTATTGTCAAGTTTTGTATTATATAAACATAAACTTGTAATTTTTGCTTTCAGTTTGGTATGATGTTGAAACTTTTTTTGTAGCCTCTAAGATATGGTCAAATGAAAATGAAGCACTACGATGTTTTTAATTAGTTCCAGTAGTAGAAAGCTTTAGATAAGGAAAGGGGTATGTTTTATTTGATTAGTATGCAGCGATGCTATTTTTTTATAAGATCTGTAAATTTATTTATATATCCAAAAAATAATAAAGAAATAAAATAAAGATGTGTTTTTTTATTAGTTGGGTTCACAATGGGTTATTAGCTTTCCAGACTGAGAACTATGAGTTGTCGATATGAAAACTGAATGTTGTCAATTCAGTAACGGTGTGTTATCCAAATATAAAGAACATGTTGCCGAAATTAGAGCATTGTGGTGTAAATATGTTAACAGTTTGTTCTCAAAATGAGACCAAATGGTAAAAAAAAGCTTGACAGTATCCGTCATCAAATTAAACACAAACATGATTGGCTCACATTTGAAAAACGATGGTATTAACCGGATATTTTTTTCTGCGTATACCTTATTAAAAGTTTGAAAAGAAATGCATTGGCTATTTTTCCTCGCTAAGAGTCTTTCACCAACTGCAATCGTAAAAAATCAGGTAATTTTGTTTTTGAAAGTTGTATTTTAAGAATAAAGTAAGAAAAAAATGTGATATTTTTATAATTCAACTGACTAAATGCTCTATGTGCTTAATTTTTGAGAGTTTTGTCGACATTCGGGTAGTCTCTGTAATAACCAATTTACAATGTGGACATTTCTGGCCAGATAGAGGAAGTTTTTTGGCGAGAGAGGAAAAAAAGTAAAGTATGTCACGCATACAGCGTCTTCCCCTTACCAACACACTTCTTCTGTCTGGCAAGAATGTCCATATTGTAAATTGAGCCATAAAGCCGATAAGCATCGTAAGCTCAGTGCTACGAATAGGGGTAGCGTTGCTCAGGCTCAAGTTTAAATTTGTAAAATGAAAAAAATATTATACAAGTCAAGGCAAAATGTTCGCTAACTGTTTAAAATGCACTTTGAAGCTATGAAAAAAATAAATTCGTTATAATCAAGTATAAATCATAAAATATATATTCTGCTTAAATTTATTTATTTTTTTTTTTTTAATACTAAACTACATTATTTTACCCAGAATTTATGCTAATTTAAGTAATAAATTCATTTTGTAACTTGTTTTTGGTAATGAATATATACAAATCTTATTAATCTTTCTTTACTTACAATACATGAATACATTTTATACATACATATGTACATAAATAATTATTACTAACATTTCTGCAATAACTTTTGTTTACTATTTACAATTAATATTATAATGTAAATGCAAATGAAATCCATAATGAAAAACAGATGTAGATTACAAGTAAATTGATCTTATATGAATTAAATATGCACAAATATGCATTAATGCCATTTATTGTATTACAATATATGAAATTTAAATATACATAAGATTTGTATGCAAAAATATATTTGTGTTTGTTGCCCGTATTCAGTTTTATTATGGGGGTAAATTTAATTGGAAAATTTTCTCTCTATAAGTATTTATTGACCTTTATAATTTCTTTTATTTTAAATATTTCAAATTAGTATACTTTTTGTCCTGAGTTTTAAAAATATTTCAGAAGAATTTCTTGTTGGTTGTTTTTAATCTGTGCTGAGTCGTGTTTTTATTCTTGTACAAGAACAATTTACTTGTAAATTATTAATTACATTGTATATCTAGTTTCATTTATTTTTTCTAAAATTTTTTCAAACATTTTAAAATTATTAGTTTTAAAGATTTATCTAGAGTATTTTATTAATGATACAGATTTTATTTATCTTATTTTGGCCTATAGTTTTTGTTTTTTTTTTTTTTTTTTTTTTGTTTCTGTCAGTGTAATAAAATATATTTTTATATTATACTTTTATTTTAGACAATTTAACTACATTTTGTATCTTATTGCGAAATTTGTTCATATATTTCGCTTTAAGCCAATATTATTTTCCAAACTAATTCAGCAATTTTCTTAATTTTATAAATGACCTTTTTTCAAAAGATTCCGAATTAAAAACATTAAATTTTAAGCTTAACTAAAGTGTATTAAAAATACGCGAATAAAAAATGATAATGATTGAAAGATATTTTACTCAGGTTACCGGCAAATTTTACCAACTGCCAGTTAACAAAATATATTTTTAACAATTATAGTGATAGTAAATTATAACTTAACTTGGTAAAATTTGCCGTAAGTCAAGACGTTTTGAAGAAAATTATGTTCTGTTAAAATGATATGGTGTAATAATTTATACCTGTTTCAGACTATGCGACATAACGCTGCAACAATATTGGTATTTTCTGTTGGCACCACTTCAAAAACTCGTACACGTTCAGATATTACGTGTTTTGCTACAATTTGACTATTGAATTCAAATTTAAGTACTAAATTTTAAAAATGTTTACCAAAAATATTGAAAAGGAACATTAAATTGTTGCTTGTTATTACATTTTCTCTGTTGCAAGAAATATGCTTGTGCGTTATGTCGCATAGAGTCAAACAGGTATTATTTGAAACCAAAAAAAAGGTCGAATTTAAAAACAGTTTTATGCTTAAAAACTTAAAAATGGCATTACTAAACAGTCTAATCTTTTATTAAAATTAACCAACTAAGAAGTATATTTAATCACGAACTTATTAAGAGATGCGTTTTCGAAACACAGACATAGCAAATTTGAAATACTATGAATATAAATATTGAATTTAACTAACATGATTTTAGTAAAATGTTAATATAGCTTGACAGCTTCTTCTGAAATCCTAACTGAATGAAATAAAATCTCTAGAATGTCATGAAATCTCTAGAATTATTAATAATTAGGAAACTTTTACCGATTTTGTGCTTCAAATTACAGCTATTCTAAAGCTGTTTGCATCCTTTGCTTCTTGCTTATAGTAACACTAGGGTAATACTTTTTGTTCATTATATATTTATCTTAAACACAAAAATAGTTGCAAGGTGACATCGAGCACGTTTTATAAACAGTAAGGGTTGACAAAATTAAGTAAATGTATGTCAATATCGAGTGAGTGTAAATTTTTTTGTACTTAATTTATTTTAAAAATAATAACACGCAATGAATAACTCTAAGGCCAAGTTTTTGAGATAAGGATTAAGTTTAAACATAGCTTAATGTAGTCTGAAACTCGGAGTTTTACGGCGAAATTTGATTTTTTTAATATTTCATTAAAGACCAACATTTAAAGCGAAACTAAGTTGTTCTGTCAAAATTTTTTTTACAAACTCAAATCTGTTTTCAGATTAATTTACTGTAGTTTAACTTAGATCTCAAAAGCCCAGTCTATGGGCGTCAATTTATGTTAAAAATTCGATGTTCATGTCAAATAAAAATAAAATTATATGAAAAACTATATCTAAATATGAATTGATATTTAATTAGAATTGGTGAAAGTCCCTAAAATTGCATTGGCAATGCAAAACTTTTAATGAAGAATAAGGGTTGTCAAAGTTAAGTGATCGTAGTGCCAATTAAAAGAGGGGTTCTTATATACATATTTTTATTTTTTAATTTATTTGATATGGATTGAGAGCCCTCTCGGCGAAATTAATCCAGGTTAATCGTATGGAAAATATTTAATTGTTTTTACTTATTATAAAAATTTGAACACCCCACCCTATTCCACAAATGTTGATAACGATATAAGGACAAATCAGTTTTGGCAAATATATAGAGTAAACTTTTAATTTTCTAAAGATTTTCTAATACAATTTTCTTAAACATTGACATAGAATTAGAATGTTCGCTCTTTAGAGTATGGATGCCTTCTAGAAGGCATCCATAGACATCCATTTGGATGTACAATGTCTGCTGGGCCCATTTCATGCTCATATCTTTTTTACAAACGTTGTCAGTGCGTGGTTGGCCTTCCGCTCTCGCTTCTTTCGCCAGAGATTCTGAAAGGCTTTTAAATTCATGGATCTTAAAAGGCTTTCCGGAGAATGGTGATTTATAAAGGAATAGTGGAATGCGTATCTTATCTTTTATACGGAAGAGCCGATGCCCTTTTTAGGCAATCTTTAGCAGTTAGATCAGTTAATTTAATCAAAAGTTGTCTAAGCAGGCCATCAATAAGTCCTAAAGTAAGAAGGTCTTCTGAGTTTTCACGCTGAGTTGTAACATGAATGTTATGTAACTCAAAATTCAGGTTCTCATCTATGTATTAAGCTATATCAAGCATGTCACATATTCCGATTGGAATAGTTTTAATTCCGTATTTACAAATTTCGATTTAGATTTGGTTTTAGGCTCTTCACGATTTTATTTAATCCCAAAAATTATAAAATAACTATTTTCCACAAAAAATATGCGTTGCCACCTCCCAAATTTGTTATACTTCAACAAAGTTTTATTCACAAGTGGTTTGCACAATGTAGTGATACTTTGATTGAAAAATACAGCAGGTTTGTTTTTTCTCAAAAAAAAAAAAAAAAAAAAAAAAAAAATTTTAATGTTTATGTATAAATGTTAATGTTTATCTATATTAACTAAATGCTTTACCAATGTCATAATCAAACATACTATTTAATCATTAATTTTGACTTAGTTTTATTAACATTTGTATTTAATAAATCACTGGAAATAGCAATTCACCTTTAAGAATTTGAAGCATTCGCAAGAAATTTTTTTTTTTTCGTTTTCTAAAGACTCGAATTTCGGAATTCAAGACACTTTCGATCTAAATTACGTTCTGTGACATGGCTGGCTGTATATTTTCAGCGCCTAATTTCAAACGGAGTTTTATACAAGATTACGAAAACTAAATGCATTGAGTTTTGGAAGAATTTAAACAATGATTATTCACTCTTGACCACTCTATAATAAGTTTTAAATCTTCATTGATTTTCTGTTCTGAAAAAATTAGGACCACCATTTATCATTTGCCCCCAACTGAACCTCATCGGCTTATGTAGAACCACTACAGAATTTAATGTGATGACAAAAGTCATTTTGTATAAATCATAAATAATAAAGGCCCCAAGATTAAGGTTTTAGGTACCCCTTTATGTGTTTTAGCGACTGATCAACATACTAATTCATACTATACATTTTGGTATATATTTGTGATAAAAGACTCGATTAAATTGAAAGCCGATAATTCTAAGTCAAAGTGAGGTAACAACTTAATACATAGTCAGTCGCCCATGATAAATGGAGTTAAGTTCTTTACTAAAATTAGTAGTTTCTTATATTCTTGACGTAGTCCAAATTAAACCTGAAGTACTATAACGCACCCTAAATCCCGATTTATATTTTAATTCTATTCGCAGAAAAAAATATGGTTGGAGGTAACCATATTCTAAGAGCAACATACTATGGTTGGCTTTTAACATGGTTTTTGCTTGCGGGCCATATTTAAAATAAATCATATTGTGTTCAAATTAATCATATTATGGAAAAAAAATTTCCAGAATTTGGGCAAAAGTAACCATGAAATAACCATATGGTCAGTATAAACAAAAATATGGCCAATGTCAGCCATATTATGGTTATCTATTTCAGTTATTTGTTCAATTTGTTTATAAAGTGTCAAGCTATCGTTTTTGTTTCCTGTAACGTTTTCTGTTCCACTTTTATTGGCATTCCCCTTTAAGCCATTTTCTTGCCTGTATCGACCTTCATTAGCACTTATTCTCGTTTATTGGTTCAAACTACTACGCTAATTTATGTATTTTAATTAAGAATTAGGATTAAATGATTAAAAATTTTAAGCAAATCAAGCAAGTATATAATTGAAAATCATTTAACTATTGTAGGGAACGAAACAACTATAGTTTTGTTGCTTTTAAAAATATTACTTTAAAATAAATAACTTTATTTTTAAGATTTTAATTAAACATACAATATTTTAAAATATTATAATGTCATTTATATAATTGTTATTATTAACCATAACATTTTTGGAGATGAACTTAATATGGGTGGATGGATGAATTTAACCATAACATGGTCGCCGGTGACAATAATATGGTTAAAGTAACCTTAATATATTTAAGTGTATGGTCGTCGCTTTATTTTATTTAAACATTATTTTGTTAAATTTATTTGAAGTTTCAAAGGAGGTAAACACTAACCGCCTTATGCAAAACTTAGAGTTCACATTAGTTAACCTACACTATAATCCCATTTACTTTTGCTGGGCTTAATGGTTAACTAATTTTAAATTTAACTTTTTTTTTGCATAAGTGGGTTAATTATTAAATAGTAACAAAATATTGTCAATCGTGAAATAGTATTGTTAAAAATTCCAATAGTTTGTTTGTTGCCATTGCGAGGACCATAATATGTTTTTTACCATGCTTCAACCATGTTTTTTCTCTGTGTGTATGCTTTGCTAATAGTTGTGAAAATGGGACAGCTTTTTATAGCACTATTATTTTTACGATTATACTGATAATACTGGGGGCTAATTCTGGCAGTCGTGATCGATACTTTCTCGATTCGAAATCTATTTTACTACTAATAATTTCTGTCGATATTGAACGAATCGAAATTATTTTTTCTTTGTTGCAAATCATTTATTTGAGTTTTCACAACGATGAAAAAATAATTTCGATTCGTTCAGTATCGACTGAAAGAAGTAGAATTGAAATTGCTTTCGAATCGAGTAAGTGTTCGATCACGACGGCCAGAATCAGCCTCCTGCTATTTTTCTGTGATAATAACCATTGATATTAGAAGCTGTTCCAAATAAGTTCTTTTAAAGTTAAATACGAAACTAAAAAGACGATCAACCTTAAATTATTGACATAAGCTGGATTTTTACCCAAAACCACCGAATTGAGGTGTCAATTTAAAGAAACTGACCACAGCCAGGAGGATGATTATTGACGTCTTAATGAAATGAAGTTAAACAAATTATAAAGAAAGTTGTGTTTTATATAACAAATTTAAGATATCGCACTGATTCCTCTAAAGGGAGTCAACCCCAAATTAACAGTGTTCTTATCGAAACACTGTAAAAATCTTTGATAAATTTCACTAGTACTTTGCCAAAAAAAAAAAAAAAATTACAGTTGTATCCCGCTTTTTGACATAAGTCTAAATATAAAATACAGAGTTTTTTGTCTCTACTGAAAATTTATAAATTTTAATTTAATCTTTTTAGAGTAACGGTATACAATTAATTAATTCATAGTTATTTTTTGCGACCGCTTTAGATAAATTTAGCAAATTATTCAGGGGTGTCTTAGAAAACAATCTTATTGGAATTGGATTTGAAATCGACAAAAAAAAAAAAATACTGAAATTAGTGTCGGTTTTATGTGTCACAGAAACCAATATTATCGTTTTTTTTTTTACTCTTGTTTTTTTTTATTTGAAATAAATATAGTTGGTTAAAGTTTAATTTTCTATTTTAGTTTTTTAACAGTTTTTTTTTTGCAGTGATGGAAGTAAAAAAATTGGCAAAATAGTATTTTTTGCTTGTCTCTGGCAGTCTCCAGCAGTGGGCTGCTGCAAACTCGCAAAAGTATTCTCACTTTTTCTGCATACAGAAAATTTGAAACATTTATGTATTTATTTATAAACAAAATTTTTTTTTGTATTTTTAATAAATTCGTTGTATATTTTTACAAAACAATAAAATTACACAAATGTAAACAACAAATGCAAATAATACAACGAAGGCATTTATTTCATATGTTAACCCCCATATTCATAAAAAATATTTTAGGTTTATAGCAGGTTTATGAAACGAAATTTCTATGAAAATTTGTTTAATAAGCCTGTTATTAGTCAAAAATATTTTTTATGAATATGGGGGTTAGTGTGTTACCATTCTTATTTTCTTTTCTATAATTTTCCTTATATTAAAAACAAAAGTTTTAAAAATATTTTAGCACAAAAATCATAATTACAAAAATTACATTTATAGCTGCAAACACATGAGCCAAAACATAAAACAGCTGATTCAAATAACGGTTTTATTTGTATTCGAAAATAACAAAACCAATTTGTTTTTATGAGACCAAATGAAACCATAATTGGCTTGAAAAACCCACAATTAGCAAAACCGTCTTCGATTCTGTGACACCCCTGATTATATATTTTTATTAATCATAAACATCAGAATGGATAACCATAAACAAAAATAAATTTCACTAATTACTCACCTTCAATATGCCAGAGAAATTATTTATGTACAAAGTTAATTCATATATTAATTAGAATTACGTACCTGTAAAATTTTAAACGATTTTCAATTAATTGTGGACATTTATACTTATGCACTTCATCACATCAACTTTTTAAATAAAGAACATAAATTGATAAATGGTGTTATATATCGTTGGCCTCATGTAGAAAGGCACTAACTCACATAATTTAAAGAAAAAGTTAAACATATTATAGAAACTGTGTATGTATGAAAATGTAAAATGGCTTGTACAATTGATTATTAATCCATTATTTTTAATAATATTGCATTAAATTTTTGTGACGAAGTGTATTTGTGCAAAATGTATGGAAATCACCAAAAAATTCAATTTCGAAGAAAAAAAAAATTTATAGGCCTTTATACATGAGACCAATGAATTGCAGATAGAGACTCACTAATTTTATAACAATGTAACAATTTATTTACTTAAATTGAATTGGTTCTAAACTAGAGCCCGGAGAACACAGCAATTGGCAAAAACTAATTCCAAAAACTTATCACATCCACACTTTTTCTTTAGCTACTTAGCAATTTAAAAAAAAACTACGAAAAATAGGGATTTACCGTATCGCGTAAAATCTTAAGCAAGACTGACTGGTTTTATTTGATAATTAAACATACGAATGGGAGAGATCAAAAGAAAAATGAAGAATTAAAGAGTAATAAGAGGATAAATGATGCAATTTAATATACCATAAATACTACTTAACCACACCACACATGACGTCAAATGAGAGCACAAATTTAACGGATCTGCGAATTGTGCTTTATTGTTTTCTTTGTTTCATGTGCATTAAAAAGAATAACTACTGAGAGAGAAGATAATAATATAATTCTCACTGCATACAAATAAAAATGCTTAAACAAAATGTGAATATATATCGTTTGTCTCATGTAGAAAGGCCCTAACTCGATTTTTTTTTAAATGGATATACCTATAATGTTAATAAAATAAATGAAGTTTATTATAAATAAATGGTAATGCAAATTGTTAAGTGTTTTATATGTTTTGCTTGTTGTTTTGGCTATGAAAACAAAATTTTACTAATCTCAAAAAATTGCATTGTAATAGTGCGTTTATTTTAAAGAAGATTTTAAATAACAGCAACAGGATTTCGGGATAATGTAAATGCATAAAGTAAAAAAATATAATGTAAATTAAAAAGAAAAATATCAAAAGTTGCTTGTGTTTTTGACGAATCGACCAACTAAAGTAACAATAAAAATACAAAGTTTTGTTGTCATTGTTTATCGTTTACATGAATTCGCCTAGATTTGATACATGCAGTTTCTATTATGTTTTTGCCTTCTCCTGTAAAGTTACAATTGTGTAAAATAGGCCCTTTCTACATGAGACTAACGATGGGTCTTACCATAATTGGAATATCGAGATTTTGAAATATAATAAGTTTATCAGAACTTAATGTTTCTACAACTTTTTGTTTTTCAGATGATTTAAATTAAAAAGAATGGCAAACTTCAGCCCCATCCGAGTAAAGTAATGAATCCGAAAAGTTTTTAATTACTGGAATCTTAATACAAAAAATGTGTTTTTCTTCTTCCAGACAAATAGAAAAAAAGTTGTGGATCAAATTTAAAAAAACCAATCCCTAATTCGATATGTTAAAGGAAAAAATAAATTGTTGTAAAATTCTACCTCAATTTGTAAATTTGATTATGTCTGTATGAAAGCAGTGTAAGTAAAGCAGTTTTTTTTTTAATTTGTGGAAATGGTTTAATAACATTCTGTTAGCGACTGAATTGTAGAGAGATTTTTAAAAAGATATTTACAAAATGTTCATACAAAAATTAAATTAGATATTTCATTCAAAAGAAATTAAATGCACTAACACGAATTAATATGTAAAAATGTGTAGAATGGACGGCAGTGTGTCACATAAATTTGTTTGATTACATTTAACTGAAAAAAAACAAGACACGAAATCAAAAAAATTTTTTTTTGTAAAGCCAGTGTTTTCAAATTAACTGAAAGCAGCAGAATGGAAAAAAACTAACTGAAGCGAAAATCAGAGATGGGTTTTTTTTTCAAAATAAAAAGAAATCTAGTGTTTTTTTGTTTTATTTTTTTTAATAATACTGTTGCCATATTTATTTATAAATTTCATTTGTTTCAAGTTTTTTGAGGTTTTTTTACTTATAAATTAAAAACAATTAGGAGCTTAAAAATTTTATGATATTTAATAACTAATAATAAACAAAATTTTAAATAGTGAGTGATCGAATGAAAATCATATAGAAATAAAAATAAACTAACTAAATTATTATTAAAGATTTGTTTTCTGAAGAAACAGGTGGAAATTACAGATAAATTATAGTTTATCATTTTTTCTTACTTTTCAAGTTTAAATTCTAATAATTTTGAAATTTTTATTTTTTATTTAATTTTATTTTTTAAGCTATATTATATAAAAAATTAAAATAAATATATTACAATAGATTTAGTTAAGAGAGTTTTGGAGATTTTTTCTTAACCAGGGATGGGAAAGGTTTGTTGGTCTGTTTAGTTTTTTTTTTATTGTTTTATATTATTTTTTTTTTTTTAATATTCTAAACTATAGACTTATAAAAAATGATAAATTTACAAGTGTTGTTGTTTTTTCTTCTTCTATAAATACGTATAGTTGTTGTGTTTTTTCTTTAAATATGCTTAGAAGGAATAGATTTTTTATTTCTGTCTTGTTTTCTTTTAATTTATTTTTTATTAAATATGCTTTTTTATATCAAGACATTTATTTATCTTATCTGAGGATAAGTGTATTTTATTGTTTTTTTATTTTATAATTACATTTATATAAGCATCTACTTATAATTTATTTATTTATTTTTTGTGTTTTTTTTTTATATTTTGAAGTTGAATCTTAATATTTTTTTTATTTTTTTATTATGTTTTTTAAAAACTACGCCAGTCTCAAAAAGCTCGAGTACCACAAATAAAAAAACGTCTTGCTTTAAAACGTTTTATTATAATGAATTTTCCTTTATTTGGGGATTTTGTTTTCTAAGTTTGTGTAAATTTTTTATAGCACTAATTATTATTATTTAAAAAAAAAACGTCAACTTGAATTTAAAAATAAAATATAAATATTAAGAATAAAAAAAAAACAAAAGAATAAATTTAAAATAAACAGAATTTTCACCCCACTGTTACATTGCGTGAAGACCCGCCACCTTTTTTGTTTTTAATCTCAAATAATTTTCACAAATTGTCTGCCTATTTCTCTAAATACAAAATAACTGTTTTTTCGTACAACTACATTTAAAACAAAGACAAATTCTAAACACTTTTTTTTTTTTTTTTGTTTCAAATCTATTTGTGCGAAAAAATCATTCTTTTGGCATCGTGAAATTGTCAGAAACCTGCAGTCAGATTTGGCTGGAAACCACTATTCACCGTTAGATACGGTTAAATATTTTAAATTTTTTTGGAATCATAACTTTGCACTTAAGTAACGTTTTAAATCATCATTAACTAAATCTCTTAAAAATTTAATGATTTTGCTTCTTTTTGCATAAATTTTTCTAGGATACATGCACCCGGCGTTGTCTTCAAAACTCTTTCACCCCCAGTCTAAATCTGAAAATTGGATTGTTTTTAAGCTGCGGCAAATCGGTTACTGCAAGATTTATGACCCAAACAGTGGGCTTTTAGTGTAAATTTCACAAAATTTTTTAAAGCTTATTTCAGAAATTAAGAAAATATTAATAAGTAACTTGTATATTATTTTGGAAAAAAGTCATTTAATTTAAACAACAAAAATGATCGTTTTTAACAAATACATACATACATTTACAATAAATACAAAAAGGGATGAAGTTATAAAACATAATCTAAATACTAAAAATCACTGCTATATATAATAAATAGTCCTTAAATCTTCTTTGTTTTACTTGAAAGAAGAAAAAGAAATAAATTAAAATATTTGAATGGTTTTGTTTTTTCCTCGTTATCCGTCTTAAATATTATATCAAGATTTATATATATATGTTTAATTTTTCTTTAATTTGTTATTATTCTTATTACTAAGTTGCTTAATAACTAAATTCTTGTTTTGTTTAAAGGGTAAATAAATATTTTATAGCATATTTATAATTAGTATTTATATTTAATTATATATTTAATATTACATAATTATTCACTACTATACACAGATACCAAGTAAAACTTAAATTAAATTAAAACCATAATTTATTTATTATTTATAAACGTTTTAAGGATATTTTTTTCTTTCTCTTAGTATTTTTATCATCTTTCAGATCATTTTATCATGCTTCCCCTTGATTTCATAGAAATATGAAATTATAAGTTATCATTGTGGTTTTTGTTTTGCTTCATTTCTTTTGAAAACTTAACTAATTTTAAAGGATTCTTTTGTTTTTTTTTTTTTTAATATTTATAACAAAATTTGCGATTTTTTCTTTTAATTTTTTTGTAAATTATATAATATAAATTTTTAAAATTTAAGCTAACATTTATGGTGTTGTAAAAATTCATGTGTAGATGAAGTTTTGCCAACACCTTTACTAGTATTTTTCTGTTGTTTTTCCTTGTCTGCCTCACTGGTTAATTGAAAATGTTGTTTAACTTTTTCCACTTCATCTTCTGCTGTCGTCTGTTTTAAGTGTTTGATTAAATTTTGTTGTTGCTGCTGCTCTTCGGTATTTAAAATGCTTATATCATCCTCATCTTTGAGTATACTTCTTCTTCTGCGTTTACGTGCATTGGGTACACCGGCTGCTCCTCCGGTGGCTCCTTTTCTTTTCACAAATTTTATATTGTAGGGATCTTCGGCTAGTTCGGGATAGAGTGTTACATCATGTATGTATTCTCCTTCATAGTTATTGGCATAGTTTTGTTTTAGTATTTCATCGATTTCCTGTTGATTCCATTCGATTTCGGTATTAAGGCCAGTTCTTAAAGCCTCCTTTTCTCTGTGCCAGGCTTTGCGTACTGCAGTCAGTTTGGCATGATGCATAAGTCTTTGTTTCTCTTTATCCACTGTGGTACCATAGCGCAGATTAATAATGGCATGTAACCCATGTATTTTCACGTCCAAGTAATTAGTTCCACTGCCATTTTCCCGTGTAATTTCATGGAAGGTTGTGTTAACTTGTCCCTGTAAGCGCTTAAGCTGTTGGCGATCTTCGCTGGCTCGCCATAATTCCTCTTTAACAAAAAAGAATGAATCTTGTTGAGCATTATGAACCACAAATGTAAATGGTAGTAATTTTGATCTATTAAATACGCTAGTATAAACATCTCTATAGATAGCATTAGCGGCTGGCACACTGGATACTATAGCCTGACCATCAGCTGTTCGAGAAACCACAATACCCTTACCAAACGGAGGCTCGGTATCGGAACCAATATTTCTAGGTCCCGGAGTCATAACATCATATTTCAAGGCTGACTTTGGCGGTGAATTTAAATCTTCAAAGTTAGACATGCGGCGTATATTCAAATGGGCCAGAAAACCACTTTCCACTGCCATTGTGGGTACATTATACATGGGTTTCTTTAGATCCAGAGCAATGGGATTATAGGGTGCCCTACCCCACAAAGAAGGTTGTTCCCATAGATTACGGCTTAATTGGGGCACTAGGTTTGCCACATTAAATCCAATGGTCTTCATCCAATGTTTGAACGATGCAGGATAATTGCGATCATGACCAACATTAATCGGATCATTTCCATTGAAACGATACAAATGCATTTTGGTGGGTATGGTAATACGTTCCTTCACATTTTCCCAATTAGGTGTCATCCATTGACCTATCAAAGGATCATAAACACGGCCATCGGCCATATGCACTAATGTTGTAACTTGATCTAAAATGCCACCACAAAAATCTATGGGTAAGTACAGATAAGGATTAGAGTCGTATACGATATGACCGAATGGAGAACGCATTATTTCCCTAATTCCTTCGCCATATTGGTTAAAGATCATTATGGGAGTACCACTTTGATCTGTGGCCACATAGTATTTATGTCTGTATACTTGAGCATAGATCAAGTGACCCACATCGTCATAAGTCAAAGACATTAATTTGCCATCTCTTGGTGAGTAAATTTGAGAAATTTCATAGGGTCTTTGTTGATTGTTGTAGAAAAACTGGGTGACATTTCCAAAGTTATCTTTGCGGGTGGCCAAACGTTTCAAATGATCATAGTAGTATCGTACATCAAAACGTCCTCTCTTAGTAGCCCTTACCAACAAGCCTTGTGTGTTATAGTAAAATCTCTCCTCTCGGGCATTTTGGGCCACTAAACCCCGAGTATCGTATTTGTATTGCCCTTCGCCAAATTTGACTATACGATCTTGATTGTTATATTCCATGGGTATGGTGTTTCCTCGATATGTTAAAGACAACAAATTACCGTTGTCATCATACCGGAATCCCCAAGGTTCTTGAGCTTCTACACCAATCAGTTGACCATCACAATCCCAGGTGTAATTTTTCACATTTGTGTAGGAGTTGACAGCCATATTTCTTGTATAAGTTCTAGTTTGACTGATGCGTCCATGTACACCAAAGGAGTATTCCATACGGAAGACTTCTAGTCTGTGAATAGACAAAGTTACTTTCTGGGTCATGAAACGGCCATCAACGGTACGTGTAAAACTGGCAGTACCATCATAAACTTGAGTTTGATTTATCAAAGGATGCATTAACTTAAACTGTCCGATCATGTTGGGTTGGCCGGTGCGCATGTCATATGCAAAGTTTTGGGCTGGCAGATTCTGGCCACCAATGCGTCCTTGAATGGAAATTACACGGAAATCGGTATCATATTCATAAGTGAACTTGGCGTTGCTCAATCCAGTCTTGGCTATAAAGTCAATACGTTCCTCACTCAACAAGCCTCCGGTGTATTCAAAGTCCCATCTGTATTCCAATTCTCTTTCAGTGTGAGATACAGTAGACGGCATTGCTGTCGCTAAGTTATAAATAAACTCACTTTTGCCATCACCGTGAACGATTTCCGTTAACTGGCCAGCAGCATTATAACGATATACAATGCGGGCACCATCTCCAGGGAAAATTGTTTGCAGGAGAGCGCCCGAATGACTGTAATGTTGTAAATAAGGTTTGGTGCTACCCGGTGGAGTGTACGTATTTCTAATAAAACCAATAGATGTCTGCATGCTAAAGGAATGTTTAGTGCCTGAAGGCAGAGTAACATGTCTCAAGCCACCAGATTCATCATATTGCAAAACAAATTTGCGTTGAGAAGCCAAACCAATTTCCGAAACCAAATTCCAATCATTATATACAAACGATATAATGCCATCTTGTTGTGAAGTAATTTCAGAAAGTAGACCATGTCTATCGTAGGAATATTTTAGTTCAGCTGGACCCCAAGCCCAACCTTCAATGCGATTGAAACGATCATAAGTCATATTTACAGGATAACCATTTGTTGGGTAATACGATTTAGGTAAACCAGATTGATCATAAGCCACTATCAGAATGGGGGTGCGATTCATGTCATAGAAGGTTTCACGGTTGGTAAACTGATCAAATTCCACACCAATAACTCTGGATTGATTGACCCATATTTCTCGATTCAACGTTTGTTGGGGATTACGTACATCACCTACCAAGTTGTAGACAGAGTACATATTATTGGTTAAGCCTTCGCCCATAGTGGCGCTTTGATGGGACCACATGGCCAACATTTCAGCTTCAACGGGTAAAGCGGCCTCCAGCAAAGGATGACGGGCTACAGCAGATGATTCCACAACGACACCATTTGAACTATGAATAACCAAAGTATTGTTGGGTTTAATTTCAGCATCAGCATTTTCTTGTCCCTTTTTCATAAAGGTAGAACGCACTCCACCCAAAACCAACAATTCATTAGTATCACCTTTCTCGCGTGAGAACAAAGATTCTACGGAGGCATGTACGTATACAGTGAGACCTTTGTTATCAGCCAATTGCGATGTTATTCTTACAATTTCCCCGCTTGGCAAAATCATGCCTGTAACTCTACCAAATTCATCATATTGATAGATATAGGTTTCACCTCCCGATGATCTCGAATTCAGTAAGCCAGTATTACTGTCGTAATCCAATTCAATTTCTTGCCTGCCCTTCTCCGTTAACTTGGTCATTATACCAATACCGTTAATTTGTATATCAGATTTATGATCTTGGGTATTTTCTATGGAGCTCACTACATTGCTATAGTCCCTTAGGAATTGTATCTTATTGCCGGAAGCATCGGTAACAGTTGAGAGACGGCCAAATGATGTATTTTTGGAATATAAGAAACTATAGCGTGTTTTGCCAGAAGCCAAATCTTTAGTGGCTACATGTTGACCATAACGATTGAAGACATAAACCTCACTGGTGGGTGGATAGGGAATATGGAATTCACCATTTTCATCGTGTGAGGGTAGATAATGTTCCAAGGCCAAGACATGAAGGGAACCTAAAAAAATAAAAGGACGAATTAGTTGAATAAGTTTTTTTTTAAAGGTAATGAAGATTTTTTGTTTAGAGATAATAGTCGCCTGTGCTATCGGTATAACAGTTTAAAACATTTCAGGAAAAATAACATAGCATATATATATACATTAGAGCGACTCAAAAAAAAGTGATTTTGTTACCCTCTGAAAATTAAGGTTGATATGTTTTATGATGTTTCCCAAAATATTTTTGTTCTAGCGTTGACCATCCGTGAGCTGGACCATTTTTAAAAAATGTATTTTTTCAGTTTTTCGATTTTTTTTTTGTACTTTGCTCCAAGACGACATAAATAAAATTTGGTATCATCGAAAAGAGTTTTTGAAGTAGCATCCAATGATATATAAAACTTTCGGGTTTTCATACAAATTCTACGTATGTGGAAGTAATGTTCTGCTTTTCAAATTTAATCTGTTTTAAAATAATGTTAATTTATTTTTTTTTTGAAATTATTCACATAAAACGCGAAAATCGCGATATATTTTATCGATATTATATTTTTCATATATAGGCAATATGGGTATCAAGTTGTTTGATTTTAAAATTTTAATAATTTGGTGATAAGCAAAAGATCCGTTTTCAAACCCTGGATGCTGTGAGCTAAATTTAAGTTCTCAAATATTAATTTTTTTAATAAAAACATATTAATCTATTAATATTACTCTATATGACTGGTTATTGCACTGCTGTCGCAAAAATAACAATTGCTGAATTATGTCACAGTTTGTCGGAAGCTTAGTTTTGTTCAGCTGAACAGAAGAAACATCCATTTTTAGTGTTTTCGAAAATTTATTTTTAAGTCTAATATTATAAATTTATCTGTTATTAATAGATTAATATGTTTTTATTAAAAAATTAATATTTAAGAACTTAAATTTAGCTCACAGCATCCAGTGTTTAAAAACGGATCTTTTGCTTATCACCAGGTTATTATATGTAATTGTAAAATCAAACAATTATAAACAAAACTCTTTTCGATGATACCAAATTTTATTTATGTCGTCTTGGAGCAAAGTACAAAAAAAATCCAAAAACTGAAACAAACCCTTTTTCAAAAATGGGCCAGCTCACGGATGGTCAACGGTAGAACCAAAATATTTTGGGAATCATCATAAAACATATAAACCTTAATTTTCAGAGGGGTAACTAAAACACTTTTTTCTGCTCCATACAACTTGAGTCGGTCTAATATACATATATTTCTAATGAATTGTTTGCAATCACATTGTTTAGAGTTTTTTTATATAATAAATAGGTATTTTAAATTTATAAAATCTAATTTATAATATGTGTCAATTGATTTTTAACTTAATAAATATAAAACTGTAACAGTAATAATTTGTTTTAAAGCATAAAACTAATAAGCATGATTTTTCTCAAATTGAGCCTTATAATTGCCCTAATTATGTATGTACGCCCTTTGACACATCTATGCCTGCCTTCAAATTATCAATCAACCACAAAATGTATTTCTGATATTTTAACGATTACAAACACACATTCATAAAAATCTTTTTAATGTCAAAGATATGTTTCCATAAAAGATAATTCAAGGAAAATAAATGAATATAGTGTTTGTATTTTTTTATAAGTGATTAATGTTTTGACATTTTATGAAAGAAAATGGTGGCCTTTTGTATTGTTAATGTATGTTAGTATACATACATTATACGAGTATGTATGTGTGATTTCTATTGTATAAGGCGGAAAAGGACTTTTTTGTATTATCCATTTGTAACCGGAATTGATATTTAATAAAATAAGAAGTTTTTAAAATACATTTTGTTCTATTTCAGAGTATGTGTAGAATATGCCCAGCTAGCATTTTCAATCGTCTAGGAGTCTACTGGGAATCTCGTGACGAGTGTTTTTGATCGTCGACGAGCTCGTTTTTTAATTGTAGACGATTCCTTGCACGGGAGAAACTGTTACACATGCTGATTCGTATGAGAGAGTCTTCCATAACACAGCAAACGACTCTTATATTAATCCTAAAGGGAATCGTTTATGATGTATGTAGAGATTATCTAACGAGTCTTTCAAAAATCATGCCAAGTGTCGTATGAGACTCACGTAGGGATTATTTTACGACTCGTTAAATGCTCAGCCGTATACCTGAGATACCTAAATTAGGGCATCAAGCGTGTTTTTCATGTCAACCCTTCTAATTTTCATACAATTTATATCAAACAAACCTTAAGGTCGCGAAATCAACACCATCCTGTCGGAAAATCTTATTTTGCAGATCCTTAGGTCTGTTTGTTTTATTGAAATTGTATTGGCAATAGAATTTTCATATTTCAAAAAGGCTTATATTTAGGTAGCTCAGTAATTCGTATATGACTCTTACAGAGAGTCGCAAAAGGTTCATTCCAAGATTAAAAAACGAGCGTGTCAAAAATATATAAAAAAGTAAAAAATAAAAAAAAATTTTGATGTTTTTGTTTTTGTAACTCGTCAGATAATCATCAGAAGACTCTTTTAGGAGTTGTATATTGAACATAATCGTCTAACAAACAGCCTATGCTAGCTGGGTGTTTAATGGTTTCTATACATTTTCTAATAATTTATAACAAATGCATAGCACACAAAGCAGTGAAATAAAACGTGATATTTATATCATCCCTGTAGGAAGCCTGGGATCAAGTGTCTCCAAGTCACCCTTTTGTCAATTATTTTTGGTGACCTTCTGTTGACACTGTCAACAAAGTGTCTGAATTTGTCTGCTTATGAATATTTATTTTAACAGCTGTAAAGCTGAAAAGGATGCAATAGCTCATGGTGAAAGTTCGGATTTTTTAAATAAAATTAATGAAACATTTTATTTTAACAAAATGTTTGCGTATATTTTAATTTTTTAATTGTTTTATCGACGAATATTATTATTGGAAAAATCTTTTAAAAATGTTCAACAACTTAGACTAGAATTGTAAAAAGGTGCCAGCGAATCTCTGGTATCAATGTCTCCATATGCTCCTACAGTCTAAAGTATTAAGGTCATTAGTGGATTTTCAATGACAAGCACATTCTTAATATCTATAGCCCAACGCATTGTCAGGTCTACAGTTGGTCAGTAGTACTGCTTACAAAGCCAATAGCGAATTAGTACTGTTTCCTAAGGTGATATTAAAACAGTTAAATAAATTGTTTAGCAGTATTATAATTTTGATAGAATAGTGTAAATGTATTATAAGATAAATACTAATAAACACTTCTTTTGTATAAGAGTGACTTTTAAACTGAATACTAAAAACATTTTCAAAGCGTATAACAGAATTACATAAGAAATTTTCAACTTATAAAGTGTTGTACATTATAGTGCAAATTTTATACATACGAGGGCGGATCAATAAGTCCGTTAGTTTTCGAACTTCTCGCGTAATTATGTTAAATGCAACACTGCTCATTGTGCAGTCTCAATGACAAAATTACATGAATTAGGCTACGAATTGTTACCTCATCCGCCATATTTTTCGGATTTAGCCCCCAGTGACTATTTCCTATTTCCGAACCTAAAGAAATGGCTCGGTTGAAAGAGCGTTTTAGCTCCAGCGTGGATTTTTTTAAAAATGGAAAAAAGTGAATTTCGAGTGCTCATTAAACATTATTTTTTGCGAAAAAAAACCGTCAATCAAATCAAGGAAAAGCTTGATAAATACTATGGGGACTCTGCAACATCGAGTTCAATCGTAAAAAAGTGGTTTACTGACTTTCGATGTGGTCGCACAAGTACAAATGACGCTGAACGTTCTGGATTGAAGTCACTACACCCGAAAATGTGTTAAAAAAACTGTGTTTCATTAAAAAAGTTACGGACTTATTGATCCGCCCTTGTAGTATTTTTAAGGTCTTACTAGAATTCATAAATATTTTCCAATCTTATTAGAGGATAATAGTTCCAAAAATGTTCTGTTCATGTACAACATTATTGTGTTCATGTATACAACATTATTACATATTGAATAAAGAAAACTATTGTTATAATAGATTAAAATCTTTAATTCATTATTTCATTAAATTCTTTAAGAGTAGAGCAAACCTAAAACAAAAAAATTACGAACCATATAATTTTGAAAATATAAAATTTTATAATCCAAGTTTTATAATTATAAAAAATTAACTTAAAATAAACAAGTTAATTTTAATTTTATAAGAGTATATATATATGGAGGTCTCTGAATTAAAGCGAACCAAGTTAAAAAAGAAAGTTCGAAAATACCTATTTTGAGGTTAAGTAAGTGAACTCCCATTAAATGCTGGAGCCATTAACTTGGATTTATTTCCGTTACCTTAGGAACGAAACACTTTTTAATTTAGTCCGTTACAGAACTGGATAGAGTTAAACTATGCGCATATGTGCTATTTTATTAAACGAAACTAACGAAAATATTTTTTATCAAAAATTATTTTCGGGAATGAAATATTTATTATTAATTCGTTCATTTATTAATGAAGTGCTAATAATCCCAATTTTTGAATGAAAACACTGAAATTTATTGTTGTGGGAAAGCCAGTTTCTATGCGCATTTCGCTGGTTGCTTAGGCCAGCTCGTCAGGAAACTTTTTTCAAATACTTTAGAAAAGCTAAAAATATTATAAAAGTAAGACCATAAAGTGAATAAGAATTTTAAACACTCAGGTCTTGCATGTAACAATATCAACGCTTCAACAAAGACACAACAATAAACCAAATTTATTTTGTGAAATATAGGAAATTTGTTGTTTCTTTTGAATAATAAAATAATTTAATGACATATTTGTTTTTATTTTACAAAAATTATGTAAACAAATTTTAAGTTTATTTAAAATTTAGTATAAGGTTTCATTTTATTTTTTTAATGTCTTACTAAATACTAACTGCAAAATTAAGGAAAATTTTATTTTAGGTATTTCTTAGAATAAAACAAAACAAATGATAACCTGAATGTTCTGTTTTAAATAACAGTAAATATTAAATGCTTGTTTTCTTAAAAAGCTTGTTGATTGTTTGCACTAATATGCGGGACCTTATAAATCTATTTTTTAATAAATTAAAAAAACCAAAACGAAGTTGTAGCTCCAGGCGTTTACATGCTTGTTAAAAATATTCAAGATAAATTAATTAATTATTGTGTTCAGAGTCTATTGGAAAAACTTCGATTAAATTGACCATCAATTGTAAAGGTATGCAATGGATTACTTTTGAATGGACTATCTGATTAAAATAAATTTATGAAATTGTGGAATTTTATTTTTAACATACTAGTATTATTATTTTATTTAACATTTTTTTCTATTTTTCGAATTTATTCTATGAGCTAAATTTCAGTTATGTATTTTATAAAGCTTTTTGTAATAGTTCTATTCCTTAAATATTTAGAAATGACTATTACAAAAAAAAAAAAGGAATAGAACTATTACAAAAAGTTTTATTAAATACATAACTGAAAAATATTCGGAAAAAAAAACAAAAAAAAAAAAATGTTGAATATAATAAAGTAACGTATGAAAAAGAAATAATTCCCAGATTCTACATATTATTATTCGTAATGTTAAAATCGTTGTAATGCTAAATCATAACTTTAAAGAATGTTAAATATTTAAAGTTATAAAATAGTTAATATTATAGTTCTTATTTTATTAAATAATAATTTTTATTTCATTTATTTTCACTAATATTTTCGCACTTCTTTGTGCGCCTTCTTCCGGATCTTTTATTGAAACCCTGCAAAAGGAAAAGGATTGCCGAAATAGTGGTGAAAATAAAATTTAAAATTTTGTATAAAAATTTAAGACCTCAAGCTCGAAAATTTAATTGTACATTAAAAATTAATAATGTTGCACAAATCAAAGAGTTTTAGACAATTTCTTTTACGCCACCCTGTATAATTGCTAAACATTGTTATTTTCAAAAAAGTTATTTATTAATGAATTGAATTTTAAATACAGTATTTTATTTGTATACCAGTTTTCTAAATGATCCACAATACAAAAAAGTTTTTAATTTGTAAACTAAATTTTTAATAAATTGTGTTATAAATAAAATAATTTAAATTTTTTGTTTTATATTTATTTAGTATTACTAGCAACAGTTTAAAAAAAAACTAATTTTGTAAGAAATATTTAAATATTTTTTCTACATAAATAACTAAAGCCCTTTTGTTTTAAACATATTGACATGAACAGTTAAAAAAGCACTTTACCCCTTGTCTGACCTGAAATTGTATAGGACTTTTCTATGAAAACTATATTTGCAATCTTAATTAAAGAAACAACAATTCCCGCTATCAAAAAAAACAATAAACTATATTTTTTATGTATATAATTTTTAGTTTTTTTTTTTTTTTAAAAAGAATAAAACAGCTTTAGCAAATAACAGTTTTATTTGTAATTTTCGTGTTTAAAAAAAAAAAAAATAAAATTTAGCACAGTACCAAATATCTAGACCAACTAACAATTTTCCCCTTGTTTACTATTATTTTGTTCTTTTTTTGCCATCTTTAAATATTTTCCGTTGCTATTTTGAGTTGTGTATATGTATGTTTATGTATACAGAGAAGTAGTTATGTTGTTGCCATTTTCCGATTTGTTGCCAACACAATTGTTGTAGTTGTTACTGGTGCTGTTGTAGTTGTGGTTGGTAATGTTTATTATTGTAATAATTTTTTTCTCCATTCTTACCATAATTTAAGTTGACTGTTTGCTACTATTATCTTTTTTTTTTTTTTTTTTGTTTTATATATTTTTTTTTAAACTGTAGAGTTTTTTCTACAAATTTTTTAATTATTTTTTAGATTTTTTGATGCCATAACAACAATAACATATAAAAAAAAAAATTTTTTTTTGAAAAAAAATTGTTGTAAAAATTATGTTCTTTTTACTGGCAATTGTTCTATGTTCTATTCATTGTTGTTGCATAGTTTTTCCAGTTATTTTCCTTGTTTCTATTTTTCTGTCTTCTTAACGGGTGGTGTTGGTATTAGCAACAGCAGGAACAGCGTTTGTGCATGTATTAGTAGTCACAAAAGTTTGCTATTGTTCCGGTAAGTTTTTTTTAACATTCCTAAGGATTCTGTATTTTAGGGCAAGATAGTACAAGAACAACCAACATTGTTCGTACATTGACTCTTGATGATGCTTATAATATTTTTAATGGCGGATTTCCGGTATTGTAATTGTGCCACTAAATTAAAGTTTACGTTATGAATAATATTTAAACAATAGAAACAAAAGCTTTAGTTGCAAAATGCTGAATTAAATAATCGATAAGGTTTTTTTTTGGAATTTAATTAAAACAAAAAGTATAACAAAGGATTTAATTTTAATATTGTGCTTTTCAATAAAATAAAAAATACTAGCCTATATATACTTCTATACCCTCCACCACTAGTGGTGAATGAGCCTATAATAAGTTTGTCATTCCGTATGAAACTTCATCTTAATCATCTAAGACACAATATACTACCTTTATTCTGAATGAATCCTTGAGTAATTCGTAGTCGATTAAGCCATGTCTGTCTGCTGAAAACACGCTCACTTTCGAAAGACTCAACACAAAAGAACAATTTTGGTATCAAATTGTTTCTAGTACTGGTGAAAATTGCATTAATTTTGTAATTCATATAATAAATTTTTTAATTGAACTCAATTTTTATTTTTTTCTGTGTACAACAAAAACTAACATAACTTGCTGACGTTATATACCGACTCTCATTAAATTTTGTACAAAAATGTAGTCTGTCATAGTTTCATAATACTGGAAATAAGACTGCCAAATTTCGTTAAGATCGATCCATAATTTATAACATGCGCTATATAAAGCGGACCATAAAATGCTAAAAAAAAAATTGTATTACTGTATAGAAATTTGGGTCTTTTTGATGGGTTTTATTCGTTCTATTTTTTACGCCAAGCCCAATATACAATCATCTCCTGCAAAATCATTTTAATACGACAAATAACATTTTTGAAACAATTCATGATATTTAATTTTAATTAGGCAACGAATTTAAATAATGTGAGGTCAGCTTTTATAACGATTAGCTCATATTTTATAGATACCATATAAAATCCACTTCAGATATATTCATTAGAGCGGGTAAATTTTTTTGGCAACCAAGAGTCTAACAGAAACGTAATCTGCGGAAAATTTTCCTAAGAAACCATGTGTCGAAAATGAAAATGGAGCACCCGATTTTGCAAGACACAGTTTGTAAAGGGAGGTAATGCACCATATTAATGGTGAGACACCTTAACGTCAAGTTTTTCGCCTAACTAAATTTGACATTACTTTGTTTCAGTGTTTGACAAATTCAACCATCGAGAGGTACACAATTGAGCCTCGCGTTAAGATTGTTGAATACTTTTGCGAAAATGGGTGCTCAAATCAAAATGCATTTCGTGCACTTCGTGTTATGGTCAGCATAATCGACGTCAGTGGATTCGTTAAAAATCAGAATTGCCGCATTTGGGAAAATTAGTGATTGTTGAAAAGCCAACGCATCCACAAAGAGCGACTGTTTGCTGCGGTTTATGAAGCTGGCGGCGTCATCAGGCCGTACTTATTCGAAAATGAAGTCTGGCAAGCAGTTTCCGTGAATAATGTTCGCAGTCGCACATGACAACGGACTTCTTGTAGCCAGAAATTGAGAATATGGACCGGGATGATATGTGGTACCAAACATGATGGTGTCACTTGCCATACAGTTAACGTCATGGCGATGTTAATAGGCCACGATCATGTGATTTGACACCGTTGGACTTCTTTCTTTGGGGATATTTTAAAGAAAAAGTATACGTCAATAAGCCAAAAACAATTCAAGAGCTAAGTAATGAGATAATTCAGCAATTAAACGACATAGAACCTCAATTATGTCTCAGAGTCATTGAAAATATGGACTATCGGATAAAGGTATGTCGCCGCATTTGGCCGATATTTTGTTTCACACAAAATTGTCATAGATCCATCTATTATAATCAAAAATATTAAGATAATTCTCTGAAAACTTTTTGTATTACTTAAAACTAACATCTTGGGTTTTGGTTGGACTTCCCTTTATAATAAAATTTCTTTTTAAGAAAAATTTTAATAAAAATAGACATTATATAAGATGTTTTTTGCTTTCCATGTGTGGTATTCTGTAACGGCTTTTAATAGTTAGTGCCATAATATCATCACCATTATTCAATACTACACGCCGAGAAACATTGATATGCAATTGTCCGAAGCGATCAGTTTCCTGAATATGTGCCGGTAATTCTGAAACAGGTAGTGGTGGGTCCTTAAATTCTACGTTCCCCAACAAATTATCGTAAGTATGTTTGCAGTGGATTGCGGCTCAGACAAAATCATCATCTAAGCTAATCATGACAACGTAGTCTGAGCAATAAACAATTTATTAAAGTTTTTTTTTTTTTGATGCATCCATGCGATGCAAGTATTTAACTTCTGCCGAAAGTGCCTGTTATTATGGGAATAATTACTGAAAACAAGCTAACTAATGCACACAAAATCAAGAAAAAGCCGATAATAAAATGTATTCGAAATGGATAAAAATATTTTCGTGAAAAGTCGGGGGCTCCGTTTTGAATTTACAACCATTGTTTCTTCGAAATTTTATTTTTTTTTAATTTTCCGCAGATTACGTTCTGCTATACTCTTTGTCAAGTGTTTTCTCCTCGAACAAATTGACCCACTTTAGTTTTTATACTCGCGGTGAAGGGTATTATAGTTTCGGCACAGCCGAATATAGCACTCTAACTTGTGTTATTTAAAACCATTTGTATTACCTTAATTAACGTTAATTGTATTAAACATTTTTTTAAATTATAAATTTTTATTCATTAATTTGTACATACCCACCTCTCATTAATACGCACATGCACACACACACACACAAGTCAATGTAAAAATATCTGATCATTTTATTCAATATCTTTGCAAATTAATCTCTACGTTGTGAGGGTTTTTAAGCAGTTCAGCTCATAATAACATTTATTACAGCAACATAATGACAAACTCTCTTGTCGTTATCATTAAAACCAAGTTCTTGGTTGCTCATCAATTTCATTGAATTAATGATGTGTACCATGAGCTTGGTGTTTCTTGGTAATAATCGCTTTTCACTTCATTTATTTTCGATACAATTTTCTATAACCATTTTAAAAAGGATATACTTACAACAAAACAAAAACAACAAAAACTATATGAACTTGGGCAATAACAACGTCGTACTTAAAACCCTACTTTTAGATAGTTGTTATATAACTGTGTTTTGTTGGGGGTGGTATTACAACATTATGGTCAGTTTAGTTAACGCAAATGCAGAGCTAAAACGAAAAACTAAAGGGTCAGTAAGAGGATAAAAGATGTGTTGATAATTTTCTAAGGTCATTTAACGAGATATTTAACGTAATTAAAAGAAAAGGATAAACAAAGCAAAATTGAGTATAATATACAAAAAAAAAGGTGCAAATAAATTATAAATGAATGGTAATTTTTTAAAGAAAGAGCAACGAGTGTTTAAGAAAATTATAGTAAATAACATAAGAAGATAGTAAAAAGGTTTTCTAAAAACAGTAAATAAATAGGAATCATTTCGTTAGTAACTTATTACTGATTGTAGGCCTAAATAAGAAATTTAACTTAATTTTAACTTTAACTTTTTTAATGATATGTATTAGTCTCCAACGTTAAAAATAAGATAACGAGTTTTAAACTTTTGCGAAATATTTAAAATTTCTAGCTTTTTTTAATCAAATACATTTAAATAAGGAAAATATCTTAATTCTGGTAATTAAGTTCTTGAGCTTTAGAATCTTTGCATGAACTAACCTGCTTAACGTTATTTTCATTCAATACCTAGATTTACAATTCCTTTTCTTCTTACAGTAAAACAATAATTTCAAACAGGGTAAAGTTAAAGTAGGTAAATAAGGGGCACGACGGATTTTCGGATTCGCATTGCAGAACTATTTGCTATTCACTTGAGTTGTCTCAGAAATTTTCTATGTGGGATCTACGTCACTGTCATCTTCAGTAGTATTTACAAGTGATAAGTCCTGTTTCCAAAATAACTAATCAAAACATTTTAAAATTACCAGCATTATAAAAACTTTCGGAGAATTCTTCAATATTATTTTCAGATTTATTTAATTTTAATGATTTTTTTTACGTACCCAAAATAACAGACAATCAACAATTATTAATATACTCGATTGCATTATTTTATTTTACTTTTTTTTGGCAAATAAACCACAATGTGCACTAGTATTTTGAAACAGGTGTTTTGAAAACAAGTGATACTATTACTCGCTAGATTTCAGCTCACCACTTATCTAAATTCACTCACTCAGTCCATATGAAAAATTTATTTTAATATTTGCTTAGAGAATGAGGGGTTTAAGTGCTCATATAGCCCTTGTGCTTCAAGCGAAACAGGTATTTTAATAACAAGTGCCACAATTGGTCGCCATATCTCGCTAATGGATGAGAATCCCACATTCACCTCTTGTGCTCTGCATTCTCCGAACTTCACCTACTAGTCTCAATTTTAGAAAAGAGGCACTAAAACCCCTTGTGCTTTTAGCCCCTCATTTATATTATTTATCTCCTCTCTACCACAGGTGAAGTATGTTACTCAGTTTGGAATTTTTGCAATATTGATCTTACATTCTTATAATCTGGATTCGTATAATTAGTAAAGTCAATTGTTCTATCCGTTGGTCGTTTTGTCTGTCCGTGTGTATGTTGGAATGAGGTTTCTAAAGAGCCCGCTATAATGGGAACCATGTTATTCTTTATTTATATCGCTTATAGATTAGCCCACAAATGGCTGAGATATTAGCAACCAGTTAAGACTGCCTCTAATTTTAACCCATAAATCTTTACTTTTTAACGCCTTGTTGTAACTTATGAAATTTATTTTTCAACAAATGGAATGTGAGAATTATTGATTTTATAAGTTACTAGCGAATACCCGGCGTGTGCTACTACGTTCCCCCTTCTAGAAGTCCCATTTTTGATAATTAACAGCGTATGCGTCTATCAATCTGTTTCGCCAGAACAGTTTTTTAAATTTAATTTTTTTCTGGTTTGAATTTTGTTTTATTTCATTTTGATTTTTTTTTAATGAATTAATCATTTTAAATTACTGGTAGCATAAAATCTAAATTTTAACGTGAATCCGCTTGGAAAATTATTTCCCAACTGTTATATTGTCAAATTGTAAGATCCATTTTTAAAATAAAGTTTAATTCTGTATTATTATTGAAACCCACTGGTAGTGTTTTTTTCGAGTGCGATTTTACGTTTTTGAGAAAGTTTTAAAAACAACCCCAAAAAATTATTAAATATTAAATTTAAATTTAAAAAATATTAAGGAAAAATACTATCTATGTTTAAAATTCTACCTCCCTTCGCCCAAGGGCGCAC